>OZ010796.1:226839928-232245486 GCA_963932465.1 Maratus speciosus | reverse complement strand
TATGGTGGGGGGGGGGAGGACTAAAGAACTCAATTTCAATTAAATTTATATTTTAGGATTATCAATAAATAATAAAATGTCTATAAAAAATAATTGCTTTAACTATTTATTAATCAAGTCATAAAATCAATATATATATATATTCGGAATTGTAGATTGTATGTATAAGGTTTTCAATAGTAATTTCCAGAAAATTACGATTGTTAAATCGAAACAGAGGGGGGGGGGGGGGGGTAAGGGAGTATTTGATAATTTGATATAAAAAAAAGTAGCAGAAAAATTAAACTGCATCAGTGGTTACTAAACATCTACCCGAATCCGAATTCTTTTGAATAGCTCATGTACCGTTAAAATAATAATAATAATAATAATAATAATAAATAATAATAATAAATAATAATAATAATAACTGAATGCGGAGGAATTGAACCCCTTCCTTTATTTCTACGTCCTGAAAGAAAAATTGCCTTACATCTTTAATAATATTTCATTTATTAAAATTATTATTTTATTAATATTCATTTTGCTAGTGGATCCAGTGCTGAATTTACAGTCTGACATCCCTACCGCCAACCCGCTGGAAGATTACGAATTTGATCTTTAATTATAGCCTAGAAGGGCAACCCTCCTCTGAATTTCAGAGGCCGCAAAGCTTCAGAAATCCCTCCGAAAAAATAATCGAAACTAAGTTTATTTTCTTAAAGAGGGTAGGGGGAGAGAAATTATTATTATTTTTCAATAGAACCATTTTTTATCATTAATACCTGACTTTTGACCACGGCTCCGCTCACACAGAGTGTAAGTTTTGTAGTTCAAAATGAGAATTTTACATGTAATTTTTTTTTCTTTTTCTTCATAATTTATTTAACTACTAAGGTAACTTCCATCTAAATCCGTTCAGTAGAACTTTTTTAACTATATTTGCATGTATTTGAAAATGTATTATTTTATTTTTCCATATGTTGGAGAGTTTAAAAATGATGAAGATTATGTTTGCAGGATATCAACAGCAATTTATTAGCGTAAGAAAATGTATTTTCTAAATGTATATTCATCCTCCAAAAATATTTTAATGGTTTTGTATTTATGTAGCGCCACATATAAAATCAAAAGTGTGCACCTTTGATCGTCCTTAAGAAGTTGGCAATGTAATAAAATAAATATTATAATTAATTTCTGATGCTAACAATGAACAAAATGAAATTAACTGAACAAAAATACTATTAAAAAAAATTTTCTTTTTTTTCTTTCTTTTCTTTTTTCTTTTTTTTCTTTTTTCTTTTTTTTTTTTTTTACTTTGTTATAGTTTTTAAAAACTTCTATAAAGTAAAATTTTTTAAAAAAGTTTTCATGGGTAGCAAGTTTTCAGTACTTTAATAATATGAAACTGTTCTTTTCCAAGAGGAAAATGTAATGAGACTCAGGGGTCGAACCAGCAAAATTTGAGGCCTATTTAGGGTCCCTTCACAAAAATCTATTTAATAAAAAAGGTCCCTCACAAAGATGAATTTAACAAAATGGACCCTTTATAAAAATAAATTTAATAAAATAGGGCCCCTTCACAAAACTCCTTTTAATGAAACAGGTCCCTTCACAAAATTCTTTTTTAATAAAATAGGCCCTTTGACAAAATCCCTTTCCATAAAAACTTACTTCTATTATAATTTTATTTTGTTAGTTTTAAAATCTGTGATTTGTAAATAAAACCAGTTCACCAGAAACAAAAATTTTAGCAAAATGGTTTAAAGAAGTTTTTGTTAATAAATGCTTAGTTCGAATTTGAGTAACTCGATTTCAACTTTCATTACAAAATATTATTTTCAGAAAATTATAATAAAATTCACAAAAGAAAATCTTTTACTTTTCACAAAATGGGCACCAGGAAATAAACCTGCATCGACCTCTGAGATTTCATAGTATGGAAGTACCCTTTGATATTTTTAAAACAATTTTATATCTGAAAGTTACAGTAACATAGCTGCCAACTTGTACGGATTCTTGCTACCACTAAAATTTAACAGAAATTTCTGCCTTAGTTAATTATCAAAATTCACTGCAATTCGGCGATTGAATGAGGCAAAATTTTTTATTAAATTTTAGTGGTAGCAAAAATCCGTACAAGTTGGCATCTATGCAGTAAAGATACGCTTTATTTCTTGGTAATACTGACTTACGAAAATTGTTAAAAATATTTATTTATATGTTTTTAAATATTACTGTCTTATGATGAAATATTAACAATAAAATCATCTTAAGCAAATTTGGAGATTTTTTTTTTCAAAAACTTAAAATAGAATCCATTTTTTTGTGAAAATGAATATTAAATATATATATATATATATATATATATATATATTGTAAAATTTCCCTGAAAAATTCTATTTCCCATTAGTTCTTTAGCTATTTTTTTTTTTCAAAAATCTCACAAATTTCATCACATGTATTTTGAGGTACCGTTATTAATTATCCAAAAAAATTAAAGTAGCTTCCGATATAATTTCACTCTATTTTCGTCCGATAATATAAAAAATCGCAAATCGCATCAAAATCAATTGTTTCCCGAAAATGAACTAGATGGCGCTGTACTTTTAAAATAAGTCCTTATCGCCAAAATTGGGAAAGAAAAAAATTCACGAAGAATATAATCAACAATTAATATTAAAATTTGGTCATTTTTATGCTTATAGGGAAATTGAAGCATGCAGTAACCTTTATTGAATGATTTCAACAATTAATATCAGAAAAACTACCGATAATTAAGCTTTTAAAGCTAAAAATAGACAGAAACTAATTCAACGCTATTGAGATACATTACGCGAAGCAGTCCATCAGGGATGAAAATGCCTGACGAGCCAGCTCATCTATTTAGTAGCCTTAGGTCGGAAAGTGACTCCAAACAAACGGTTGCTATGCCTCATTTCTTTTTTAATATAAATCGTGGAAAATGTTACCAGTACATATCAAGTATTTAAACACTTAGATGTGAGATATAGATATAAGATATAGCTGCAACACACAAACAAAATAGAAAATACAACATAGCAACCGTTTGTTTGGTGTCAGTTTTCAACCAAAACGTCAGGACTGAAATCGTCTATATTAATGTTACAAACAAATGAATGCCTATGAATCATTAGATAGACTTTTTTTTTTCTATCGAGTTTCTTCAATGACGGCATGTTTTTTCTGTATTTGTGTATTATTTTGCGATAGTGACATCCTATGCATGCTTTACTGTAGATGTTTAAGAGTGGATCGTAAATGTGGAATTCTTAAGCGGATGCGAATGACGTCATTTTACATGAAATAAAAGTGTGTGCTTTAAGTCTTAAAATTGAAATATGTTTTGTACTATTTATATATATATTTTTTTTTCATCGGGGGGGGGGGGGGGGGCAACACTAAATTCTGAAAAAGCAGAATTCCTATTTTCTAGTTTTTATTTTCACACAATCGTGTATCCTTTCCAATATTTTAAATATTTATTTATTTATTTATTTGCATTCACGGTTACATCCAGGATCATCAAATCTATATATTTTCGGAGCGTTATATCAACTTTTCCAGGAAGAAATAAAGGCTCGTTTTTTTTCTCGCGAAGAAATATTTAAAAACACATCTAGAGCAAAAATATTGTTATTTTATACAGAAGAAGAACTATTTCAAATTGTATAGAGGGACTCGGGGCCCCTAACTAGTTGGCACGGGCTCTGGGCAGGCGCCCGATTGCCCGATTGTTGCGCCGGTCCTGTGCGAAACCCCACCCATGTTGCACACCAAAAGTGTCCTGCTCAGTAGGGGCGGAGCTTAGTCGACGTTGATATCAATTTTAAAAATCGTGATTCTAAAACTCCATTCGTGATAATTTTTCCTTTTAAATTCCAGCGGCAAAGATGCAGAACATGGTGATTTGTGCTGTTGACGATTCAACAAAATTGCGCCAAAATGGACCATAGGGAAAGAGGGTCAGAGTAGATTTGTGTATCTGCTATTGTTTGCTATGACAGAAATGTGTCTCGCTGAAATATTTTTTTATTTTCTTCCCTATTTTGTACTTTGTTTAGTTACACCCTACTCTATCCTTGTGTGTCATTTTCTTTCAGGATGCCATTTTTCTATTATCTACTATAACCCAATTTATTTGAATTATTTCTATTTGTTTATCCGTAATTCTTTTTCTTTTCCAGAATGATGGTCTAAAAATTAAGATTCAAGTGATTCACCAGCGCGCGGGGCATAGAGAAAGGAATTCGATGTGTAGTAACTTTTTTTTCCCTTTAAAAGTCGGTCAAAATGACAATATGTTCGAATTTTTGCAGAAGGCACTTCTCGGAATTTGAAATTTATTTTGAATTTTCCAAGCAAAATTACCATAGTAAAAAAAAAAAAAGAGAGTCATCCATTAGTTAATTAGTAATATGTTTTTCATTTTGAACAGTCTTATTTTTCGTTAGAAAAGAAGGAAAAAATGCTAGCTAAACAACATTTGAGATGACACAAACCGATGATCACCGAAAACAGATTTCATCTGAAATCTGAAAAGAAAATTAGGTTAGATTATTTCGGCAAATAATAGTCATTAACCTTTCAGTTCTTTAAAAATTCCAGTGATAATTATGTAGTGATTATAATTACTTCCACGCCACTTTTAGCTTATGATTTGTGTAGTTTAATTTTAAAATGTAATCAGCTTTTATAATATAATTATTTATAAAATATTTCTTATCTCGGAAATAATATTTTGGAAAGTTTATTTACACTAAAACAGAAAGTTGATTTACAGTTTGTTCTTGATAAAAACCTCTATTCAAGACACAGACTGTAGTTTAAAAACGAGTCTGTACTTTAAAAATGAAATTTATTAATTGGGGCACAGGTACTTGGAATCTTTATTTGTCACCTTGCTAAGTTTTCTTTAAAACTTTGGTACTGGGCTGGACCGCAACCACCTTGATATGAATGCCTATCGTATTTAACTCAAAAATGGTAGTCAGCTAACGTTGATAGATGACGCTACTATTCGGTGTATATTGCAGTATTTACGTGGATCGCTTTATAAAAGTGCCTTTCAAAGTGATTATCTTTTGCAGCAATTTGTGCTTTTTTAAACAGAAAGCTCAATTGTAAATAAAAAATAATATATTTCTTTTAAAATGCGATATCGCTGTGTGCCTTAGGGACTGTGCGTATGTAACATTATCACTTTAGGGGGGGGGGGGGAGGGGGGGTCTGGCACTGGATAGGGTAAGATATCTCTAGGAGGAGAGGGCGAGCCTTTTGATATCGTTATCATTTTTCATACAAACAAACATTTCTTTTCTTCTGTAACGTTTTATTTACATGAAAATAGTCTGTTACCTTTTTTCCCCCATTATATGTATTTTTATGAAAATACAAAGCTATTAAATGTTTCTAAATCATTTCATTCAAAAACATGGAATACCCACAATGTTCGGCATTCCTGGTCTTCTGCTATATGCGCATATGGAGAAACCAGGAGCAAAATAGGTTGGAAATGATAGTTGTGTTTATGAATAAAGAAAGAGATAGAATGTCGACTACTGTTTGCTTCAGACAGTGGGCAAGCGAAAGGAGAACATAGTACTGTTGAATGCCTTATCTAACAATAAGCTATTATTAAATACGTTTAAATAGTAACTATCTCTTTTAGATTTTTTTTTATACTATAAATTTATTTCATGTGTAATATTAATATTTTATCGACTTCTCTTCATTTGAACCCGTAAATTATGCAACTAATAAATGTATAACGAACCGTATTTGTATATCATTGCAAACGTATAAAAGAAAGAAAAAATATCTAAGTAGGAATCTTAGCCAAATTTTTCGTTCAGTGTTGATTTCACGATGTCGTCATGTAAATCGGCTGTTAAAGCAGCAGATATTTCTGAATAAATGTCTACAAGGGGGTTTTACCCTCCAGAGAAACTATAGCTGGACGGTTGAAAGATCTGATGCCACCGGAATTACGGGGGTCGTGGTGGTAACTAAACTGTTCTCTTACACTACGGAGCGGTCAACCTGCTGAACTAAAATCTGCAGATTTTTTTTAATTTTATTTTTTGCAAGTAAATATAAGACTTTATGAACAAAAAAGTTGACCTTTTTTTACTATTAGTTTCTTGTTAATTAAAAGGATTGAATTAAACTTTGTTCATTTTATTTAATGTTAAAATTTATTAACCCTTTAATATGCAGCTTTGCATATATGCAAACAATGTAGTTTTGAATATAATAGATATTTTTATTCGCATACCTAATTCACACCAGAAAATCAAAATAACAATATTTGCTTTAATTAAAAACAGACATCCCATATTTAAATAAAGCGAAATTAACCACTGAAACTTCCTGGTGTAAAGTGAGATTCTCTGAACTACGTAATTTCTAAAACCTATTCTATTATGGGAATTAAAGGGTTAAAAGTTAAGTCTTATAAAATAAATAATTATACAGGGTGTTCCGTTAAAGGGGTCCAATATTAATAGGGGTAATAGAGGAGATCACATGGAGCATAAATCAGTATATAAAGCCTGGTCGGATCTCAATAGTTTTCAAGTTACAGCAAATAGAATGAAAATTCGGAAAATTGTAAAAGAACCCTCATTGCTAAACTATCGATAATGCTACATAAAAACGAAGCACATATTTAGAAAGAGCAGAAAAAAACCTACAAAATGACATCAATTGTATTAAAATAGCAATATTTATTGACGAGTTACAAGCCCTGAAACAGTGAAAAAAGTACGAAATCCAATATACATCAAAATAGTTAATCGTTAATTTCAAAAAGACAACTCTAGCTACAACAAGGAAAATGTAGTAAAATTTAGTCCATTCCGAAAATTTTCGAAAAAGCTTACAATGAACCATATCGGTTTAATTGTGTGAGAGAAATTAATCAGTTTCTTAGTTACAACTCCGCTTTCTTTGACACTAGCAAAGGTTAAACTCCGCCCATCACGATTGGAAACACCGCCTTTTTAATTACTCTCAACTATACATTTTCGATCATGCTTCTTCTGAGATGCAACATTTTTAATTATTCAAGAGTTGAATGAACCAAAATAACTTTACAATAATAGTCTACATTTTAAAGTGGTCTTTTATTGATATAAAGCTTAAGTTAAATTCTTTAAAATTAAACTGGTGGTGAAAATTCGGAAATAATTAAAAATATTGCGATTTGTAACTATGCAAGAAGTTTCAGTACATGTTTTACATGGACAATTATTGTATGTATATGTGCATCATAATTTATGATAGGAAATAATAATAACAAATAGCATAATAATTTTATTAATTATAAATTTAAAAAAGACACTAAATTTTAAATTAATTCATACAAACTTTGTAATTTACAATTTGAGTACACCACAGTCTGTGACTTACAAAATACTGTGCCAAAAAGTGTTGAAAATAAAAGAAAAATGACAAATAAAGAATTACATTCCACGTACTTTATGACATATGTGAAGCATAGTCTTCTGGCCTGCGCTGCACAGTTCAATGTCGGAAGGCAGACGAACGGACATTATTATAATAGGTGTTCGAAGTTGCGCATATTAACAGAATCGCACAGCCGACAGCGACGTCGTAAAGATTGGCGAACACGCCGAAAAACTCCGACGGAGTTGGGAATGTCTCTTGCAGCGAAAACGATTCGCGCTAGTAAATCCTCCGGTGTATCCACAGGCGTTTCATACACCAGCGATTTAAGGTGTCCCCAAACAAAAAAGTCTAACGGATTGAGGTCTGGAGAGCGTGCAGGCCAAGCAACAGGTCCACTGCGTCCAATCCATTTCCCAGGATATGTTGAATTGAGGTGATTGCGAACACCTATGAAAAAATGTGCCGGTGCGCCATCGTGCATAAACCACATATTGTGGCGCAATATTGCTGGCACATTTTGCAGTAACTGCGGTAAGATATCCCGTAGGAAAACCAAGTACGTACTGCCATTGAGTACATCTGGGAGTAAATATGGTCCTATGAGATAATCGCCGAGGACACCTGCCCATATGTTCACACTGAACTTTTGTTGTGCGTTCGACGAGAAAACAGTGTGCGGATTTGTATATGACCATGTGTGCATATTGTGCGTGTTTACCACGCCCTCTCTCGTAAATGTTGCTTCATCAGTAAATAAAATATTTTCCAGAAATTGTGGATTATTTTCTGTTACATTAAGCAACCAGCGTACGAATTCTGTCCGCTGAGCACAATCTGTTACTGATAACAGTTGTACCCGCTGCACATGAAAGGGGTGCATGTTTTCTGCACGCAGAACACGCCACACACTTTGGTGAGAAACACCGACTTCAGACGCAGCAGCTCGTGTACTCGTGGAGGGGTTATCTTTAAAAATATTCAGTACATCTTCTTCCATTGCAGGTGTTCGTACATGTCGAGGTTTCCCTGCATCAATGCTTGCTGTATTAAACGATCCAGTCTCCCGTAATCGTCTATCGATTTTTATGAAGAGTTTCGAACTTGGGCAACGTCTTCTTGGAAATTGCTCACGGTACATGCGCTGTGCTAGACATGCATTTCCATGAGCTTGCCCGTACATCAGATGCATGTCCGCATATTATTCCTTAGAGTATTCCGGCATAATTATTATACATCAACTTACTACAATCCTACTTACACAGCCTCCCTTTAACATAACGCCCACTGATGACTGCTGTTTTATTACACTTTTCTTCCTATACACATAGAAAATTTTCATAAAAAGTACTTCTTCTTCATCATCCTGAAAGTTCATGGAGGAAACGCAGCAGTCACGGAGTTTGCTTTAAGACAAGGCGAGAGCTGCACAATATGTCATTCACTTGACCAGACTGAATAATGAAAGGGTATTGATAGAGGTTGATCAGAAATGTATAATTGAAAGATATTAAAACGGGGTGTTTACAATCGTCATGGGCGGAGTTTCGCCCTTTCCGAGCGTGCAACAGTACAGAGTTGTAACTAGGGAACTGCTTGATTTCTCCCATACAATTAAACTGATATGGTTTATTGTCAGCTTCTTCGAAAGCTTTCGGAATGGACCAAATTTTATAACATTTTCCTTGATGTAGGTAGAGTTGCATTTTTGGAATTAACGATTAACTATTTTGCTAAATATTTGATTTTGTATTTTTTCACTGTTTCAGAGCTTGTAACTCGCCACTAATTCTCAATATTCTAAAACAACTTATGTCATTTCGTAGGATTTTTTCTGCTCTTTCTAAATATGTGCTTCGTTTTTATGTAGCATTATCGATAGTTTAGCAATGAGGGTTTTTTTACAAATTTCCGATTTTTCATTCTATTTGCTGTAACTTGAAAATTATTGAGATCCGGCCAGGCATTATATACTGATTTATGCTCCGTGTGATCTCCTCTATTACCCCTATTAATATTGGACCCCTTTAACGGAACACCCTGTATATAATAAGGTATTTGGACACATACTTATTTACTAATTTGTATTAGTTTAGCGTAAAACAGCCATGTGACGGCAGTGTTGCCAGTGGGCTACTTTTTTAAATTCAGATTTCTTGATTGCCACCACTTTTTTGAAACGGTGAAATTACCTTTGTTTTCGCCTTAATTAATATGTCATTAAGTAAGGCGCATTTTATCATTACAGAAAAGTGGTGCCAAGCAAGAATCTGAATTATAAAAAAGTAGCCCACCAGGCAACACTGCACGACAGTAGTTTTTGCTTATATTGCAGATGTGCAACAGAAGATAATCATATATCATTTTTTCGAAACAAAATAAAAAATCGCGCATTTAAGGGTTAATAAATGAAAAGTTCCAAGTTTTATTTTAAGCAGCTTTGTAAATATCATCTGCACAAGTTTGTAACAGTAATTTAACCCTTTAGCGGGCGGTGTCCACAAAAAGGACACCTAATTTTAATTACAAAACTCGCCATCGGCACCAAGAAAATTTAATTAAAATTTTCCTTTTATAAAAATACGGGAAATTAATAGAGTGTTTTTTTTTTAATAAATTCGTTAGTAAATTCTGGTGTCAATCCATCATTTCATCATTTTACAAACAGAATTACTCCGAGCCGCAAAGTGTTAAAGAGACAAAAACGCAGTTTAAATTTCTTAGTTTAAAAAATTCTAGAACAACGATTGAATTTAAAGGTTTTAGAAAATGAGGCACCAGTGAAAAATAAAATTATTGTTTAATTCGCACTGAAGAATGTAGCCTATACCCTGTTTATGAAGCTATAAAATAATTGTTTAATTGTTTGCGATTTTTTAAATTATGTTTTTAGAGCTCTTAAATTCTGTTAAATCTGTCATAGACAATGCGTAATTGCTTTATTTAAAACAAAAATTCAGAGTTTATATAACTCCTGGGCAAAATTAGAAAATTATAACTTTATTTTGAAATATTTTGATATGATCTACATATTGCTTATTTGAATAATTTTATCTTTTACAAAATTCTTTAAAGTTATTTTCATTTTTACAAAAAGACGATTGTTTTTCAGAATCATTTGTGTCTCGCATTATATCTATCTTAGTCCACTGATGCTCAATAATTTATTTATTTGTTTTTAAAATTAAGTAACATTATTTATATTTTAGTTTTCTTTTCATTTTTTTTTCTAAATCTTATATGTTAACTACGTTTTCCAAATCTCTCTTTATTCTTATTCTATACAATGAAAATCCTGGGTAGGGGCATAAAAACACATCTCAGTATCTATCACGGTTTTAGAGCTGAAATTTGGGAAGCGCGTGTATTGTAAAATGTAAACCCAGATATGAAGAATTTTTTCAATATTTTGCTCCCCTGTCCCCCCCCCCCCCTCACGCGTGGTCAAGGGACAGCATTATTTTTATAAATATCATAAAATATCCCATATTAACTTATTAAAAAAATTACACTTTTCAATCCCATATTTTTATATATTCACTAAATCATTTTCATTCATAAATGCAGATACAGTAGACTCGCGATTCAACGACCTTCACGAGATCTCGGCAAATAGGGCCGTTAAATCAAATGTTGCTACTATTGGTTGATTTTAATACTCTTCAAAAATATCTAGCATTCTAACGTAGTAAAAACTATTGGTTTATACAGTTTTTAATAAAATATATTTGCAGCATATAGTCTAAATTTTTAGATAAAAAAAAAACGGTTAAAAAATATGGAATAATTTTATAAGAATTTAAATATTTTGCAAAATAAAAAAATGGCTTAGACTAGTTCATTAACATTTTTTGAATAATTATGTTGTACTTTTTTGCTTTAAATGGCGGCTGGAAACTTCCAGAACACTGCTTTTAAGGTCATTGATCATCTAAAAGTAGTCGTCAGAATTTCCTTCCCTTCCAAATATGTTCCATACAACTTTGTCAACATCCTCTGCTTTTTTATGTAGGAGGTATAATATGGAACATCGTCCATTGCCTCGTCGAAAGAATTATTTTGAATTTCCAATCAGGAATGAGAAGGCTGCAAATTCAATCATCTTTTGAAAGTGTTTTCTCAGTTTTAAACTTATCGTCAACGTCAACATAATTTTCAAATGTGAGATTTTTCGGCCAAACAACATGTTTTCGTAAAGCTTGCATATTAGATGCTTGGAATCTTCAGTTTCGGTGTTTTGTTTTTTTAAGCCCTGGGCAACAGGTTCAAGTTCCCAAGCTTGGTTCTTTAAATATGTGTCCTGAGAATCCGCTTGCCAAGCTTCATTTGCTATATGAATATCTTCTACGAATTCGTTTTATAAATTTAGTTTACTTCTAAATTGATTAGAATACCATTGACTACTTTCTTCGGTACATTTTTTAAAACATTGTATAACACCTTGTACACCTGTAAAACGCATGTAACATTTGGGGAAAAAAAATAAATATGAACTTTACTGCTTCTAGATTTTTAATTTTTGGGGGATGTGAAATGAAGTTCTCGAAGGTCGCTAAATCAAGATTCGGATTATCTGCGGGCCGTTAAAACGAGCGAGGAAAATCAGTGTAAGTATTGAAAAATGGTCGGGACCCCATTGCCTGGTCGCTAAATCGTGAGGGTTCGCTAAACCGGGGGTCGTAAAATCGCGAGTCTACTGTATTCTTATTCAGCAGATCAAACAGCGTTTTTTACATTTCTATTAACCCATTAAGGAGGAGGCACTTTTACATTTTTTTTTTTTCATTCTTCGACACCGGTTTTTTCTAGAATGTATTTTTGATTTCCTTAATCGCTCAAAATTTGAGATTAGATAACCTAAAACTTTCCAAACTAAATACTGGTATTCAAATTTAAAAGTTTTGTTTGCCTTACATGGCAAGTTTTCTTGCAAACCGGCTTTAATGAGTTAAGGTATCTGTCTAAACTAGGAGCGCTTTAAAAAAATGCACAATATTGAATAAATAACACATTTTTAGATTATTTGTCATACAAGATAAGGCTGCCACGGGCGACAATTTTTCTATTCTATTCGCACCACTATTTTAAAAAAAGAAATTTTGTAGTATATTTTTCTTGCAAATGTTGTCAAGCGGCATATCAAAGATTTTTGTTTTCAAAAAGTGGTGCGAAGTAGAACTAAAAAATGTTTACTAAAAAATCTACACCTGTGGTGTGGCAGCCCTGACAGGAGGATGAAAAAGCATAAAATCCTAGCAATATCTTCATAACATTTATAAAAAATGGGGTTCTTTGCAATTTTTTAGCAAAATTTCATGCTTACGCCCGACAACTTACACTTAATTCAACTCAATCTACTTCAATTTCCTTTATACTACATCCTACTATGACACTTACCTCTGCATTAAACTAGAAGTTTTACACTATCTTCAAAATGAAATAAAAAATTTCATAATATGTGAAAAAAACATATTTCTTTTATATTAAAAATTGCCTATTTTTCTTATATTCGAGTACCTATAAAATAACTACATTATCACATAGAGCTTAGATTCTGGTAGTTTAGAACAGAGTGAGTCATGTGGAAAGCATTAGGACACATTTTCAGTGAAATGGTTTAAAACATTTTATGTAATGAAGATTATCGTACATGGAAATAATGGAAAATTTGATTTTCAAGAAATCTCATTTAATGATTTCTTGTCTTTATTTTTTCTTGTCTATAAAATTAATCTAGAAGTGTCCGTTGAGGTTGATCAGTGTTTTTATGCAAAAAAAGTAAGAAATCATGCATGGAAACATTGTTGACATGTCTCCTGCCATGCCTGCTAACTCCCGGTATGTGACTCATGACTTCCTGTTTATTAAATTCGCCATCATTCCTCTTCTAGTAATCATAGAAATAAAATTAAAACAGATTTGGAATCATAAAAGATCGTTCCTTCAAATAAAACAATAGAAAAAGAATCGAAAAATTTCACCAAAAAGAACATTTTAATGTAGGTAGGCCTTTTAAAGAAATGTATCTTAAAAATAAGTAATTAAAAGTGACCACCCGAAAACAATCGGCAGAAATAAAATATAGATTACACTTATTTGAAATATAAGACAGTATTATATTTAGCCTAACTGAGAATATTTGAAATTATTACGAAAGTTGGACAGATAATAATCTCATTTATGTGCCAGGAAAAAGAACAATGATGATCAGATTTTTTTTCTTTTCACCTTCTATATCAATTTATGGAATGTTACGCGAGTACTTCCTATCAAGATTTTTTTAAATTTTGTATTCACTGTTTTAAAAGAGCATCGTATATACTTTTGTTCAATGTGCGAAAGTTGCTGCTGATTAAAAAGTATTATTGGTTATCTTATTAGTTGGGATAAATATTGTTCTATGGTAAATGTTATTTTCAATCGACTAGCGCAACTTTTTCACACAAGTCCAGAGTAGAGTTCAATGCATCCAGATTTGCTAATTACAGGGCTCCCAAATAGTCCGAAAACTGAATACCAATATTTTTTTAGAAAAATTTTCTTTTTAGATTTTTCTTACAAACCGCCCCCAAATTACCTTTGAAAGTTAATTCTAGCGCAAACCTACCATAAAATTTTCTGTTAACCCCTTAACCTACGATTTACGTCTAATAGCTACATGGTTTGGCAAATCCATAGCTACCACTAAAATTTAATAGAGATTTTCACCTTGTTTAATCATGGAATTTCGTTGATTAAATTAAACTTTATTTACTGTGAAATTGTAGTGGTAGGAAGAATTTACATTTGGCTCGATCATCGTACGCGGGCTATGCCCGTCATTGTAGGTTAAGGGGTTTAATTATATTGGAATTCAGTTGGCGGACCATTTGGAGGAACCCTGTAATTATTATTATACAAATCTGAATCCGTCTGTAGCAGATTCGTAAACTTGAGTTATTTTTGGATCATGTATTGTGTAACCAACGTTCCGTGACGTTTCATTTTACTTAAAGATATTTCTATTAAATATTTCTGACTTGAACAATTTTTTTAAAGCCTTTAAAGCCGTACACGGCAATCAGCTTAGAAGGGCAAAATGCAAGACAAAGTAGAGGATTGGGGAGAAACTCCACAACAAACACAGAACTTTCGGGCCTCTGATGGGTTCGTTAGCTTTGGCCGAAAGTGTTCGATGCGGGCCCGCTGTCATTGATCGTTACGGCTCCGTAAAAAAACTGTCACGCTGGATACAATGAGGCCACAAGAACATTGGCCGTAAATTTAAGAAGTTGCCCACAATCGTGCCTGTAGCTTTTCACTAAAAATGATAGATAGCCTCAAACTGGCCACATTTATTCTTTTAATGGCCACTAAAAATAATGGATAGCCTAATGCTCGCCTTAGTCCAACCATTTGTGTTTGCAAAAATTAAATTTAGACCAAAGCTTCCCGATAAAATGCCACTGTCATTCCATAAAGATTATTTAAGCGTAAACTCAAAATTTGTTGCATAAAAAATACTTGTTGGAAAAATGTTTTAACGATAACGTGTTTTTCATGAAAAACTAATACATTATTAATAATTTAGGTACACTTCGAAAAAAAATTATAAATTTATTTATCTTGAATATTTTCAAAAATTTACAAAATACAATACTTGGCATAGTGAATTTATTAATTTGTTTATCTATTCAATTATGCATTTAAAAATGTATATGCAATGCCATTTTTAGGGTTTCGTTCATCTGACGAAACCCTATTCGTTTCGCTCCTCTGTCTGTCTGTCTGTCTGTCCGTCACAGAGCCCGTTCTCAGAAACTATACATGTTGGAGACATGAAATTTTGGGTACTTATAGCTGAGCACCTCACATCATACGACAAATCATAAAATTTTGAAAAAGTCGTACATTTAACCCTTTGGGCTCCCGCATGTGTATTTTAAACAATTCTTTCTGAGTGAGCTCCTAATTATGTTGGAGACATGAAATTTTGGGTACTTATAGCTGAGCACCTCACATCAAACGACAAATGATAAAATTTTGAAAAAGTCGTACATTTAACCCTTTGGGCTTTCGCATGTGTATTTTAAACAATTCTTTCTAAGTGAGCTCCTAATTAGTTTGGAGGCGTGAAATTTTGCATATTTATAGCTCAACACCTCACATCAAATGACAAATCATAAAATTTTGAAAATGTCGTACTTTAACCCTTTGGGGTCCCACATGTGTATTTTAAACAATTCTTTCTAAGTGAGCCCCTAATTAGGTTGGAGGTGTGAAATTTTGCATACTTATATCTGAACACCTCACATCCAACGACAAATCATAAAATTTTGAAAAAGTCGTGCATTTAACCCTTTGAGGTCCCACACGTGTATTTTAAACAATTCTTTCTAATTGAGCCCCTAATTAGGTTGGAGGTGTGAAATTTTGCATACTTATATCTGAACACCTCACATCAAATGACAAATCATAAATTTTTGAAAAAGTCGTGCATTTAATCCTTTGGGGTCCCACACGTGTATTTTAAACAATTCTTTCTAAGTGAGCCCCTAATTATGTTGGAGACATGAAATTTTGGGTACTTATAGCTGAACACCTCACATCCTACGACAAATGATAAAATTTTGGAAAAGTCGTACATTTAACCCTTTGAAGTCGCGCATGTGTATTTTAAACAATTCTTTCTAAGTGAGCTTCCTAATTAGTTTGGAGACGTGAAATTTTGGGTACTTATAGCTGAACACCTCACATCATACGACAAATGATAAAATTTTGGAAAAGTCGTACATTTAACCCTTTGGAGTCGCGCATGTGTATTTTAAACAATTCTTTCTAAGTGAGCTTCCTAATTAGTTTGGAGACGTGAAATTTTGCATACTTATAGCTGAACACCTCACATCAAACGACAAATCATAAAATTTTTGAAAAAGTCGTACATTTAACCCTTTGTGCTCCCACATGTGCATTTTAAACAATTCTTTCTAAGTGAGCCCCTATTTAGGTTGAAATTTTGCATACTTATAGCTCAACACCTCAGATCTCACGTCAAATAATAAATTTTGAAAAAGTTTTATGTTTAACCCTTTCAACTCCAGCTTGTGTATTTTAAGCCATTCTTTGTAACTGAGCCCCTAATTAAATTGGAGATTTGAAATTTTGCATACTTATTGCAGAACACCTGAGGCCAGGCGACAAATCATAAAATCTTGAAAAAGTCTTACGTTTAACCCTTTGAGCTACCACATATGTATTTGAAGCAATTCTTTCTAAGAGAGCCCCTAATTAAGTTGGTGACGTGAAATTTTGCATACGTATAGCTGAATGCCTCAGACCACACGACAAATCATAAAATTTTCAAAAAGTCTTTTATTATTTACCCCTCTGGGCTGTAACTTGTATATTTTAAGCAACTTTTCTAACCTGCGCCCTTTTAACCCAGGGAGAAATTTTCCAACTTTTGCCGACACCCCTTTGACCATTCTTTCATATTATGCACCATAGCCTTACATATTTTCGTTCCATTTTTTCCCGCCAGGTGCGCCTACTTATCTCGGGTGCTATGGGCCCAATCCCCTCGACTGATATATCTACGGATAGTATGTAAAACGGATTTTCGTTCGGATACAGGTTTGTTTAGAATCAAGTGCGCCCCCTGGTTTTGAAATATGGAACTAAAAGATTTTTCAAAAGGATAAAGTGTTTTGAAAGGAATATTAAACTAAACCCTCTGTGCGATATGTGATCCCACTTACCCACTTGTTTTAAAATGACAGCTGTTTGACTTTTTGAAGTTCTTTTATGTTTTCTAACATTGTATACTTATAGAAAATGTTACGTTTCACAAAATGCAAACTCTTATGTATTATTTTAAACAGAATGTTAGAACATTGAAAGATATTTTAAGGAGTCACACAGTGTAAGTTAACAACATAGGTCATTTTAAAGAGAAAGTTAGGAAACCTAAAAATTTCCGAAAGTGTCCACAGAATTCAAATGGCGGCTATTTTGAAACAAGATGGCGGATGAAGCAGGCCAACGAACTCGGGCGAGACACTGTTATGTACTATGCATATGAAAAATTTCATCCACATCGGTTAAAAAATTAGAGAGTTACAGTATGATAAAATTCAGGTATAAATATAGATATATATATACCAGGTGTCCTAAAAAGGACTGACTGATTTTAAAATTCAATGACTTGCAAACGGTGACAGATATTAAAATAATTCTTACAGGAGGGTTATGCATAATGTCAAAAGTTTTTTTACAGTGATTTTCGATTTTAGTTCGAAATACAAACAATAGATGGCGCTGCAATCAATAGACGCTAAATTCAGGCTCGATTTTTGGTACTTCGGGACCCACTAAATATATTTTAACCTCTTTTTCCGCATGGAAGAAGAAAAAGGCCAAAAAATCGAGCCTGTATTTAGCGCCTATTGCTTACAGCGCCATCTATTGTTTGTAATTCGAACTAAAATCGAAAATCCATATAAAAAAACTTTTGACAATATGCATAACCCTCCTGCAAGAATAATTTAAATATCTGTCACCGTTTGCAAGTTATTGAATTTTAAAATCAGTCAGTCCTTTTTCGAACACCCGGTATATATGCATATATATATATAGTGTATATATATAAAAGTCAGCATTTCAATGGAGGGGGGTTTTGCTATCTGAGGGCCATGATAGGCAAAAATACAGCAAATTTCTCGAAATGTTTTCCTTTGGACGGCTGCAATAGGTCGCTTTTTACTTTTTGTAATGAAAGCTACCTAAACGTGTCCACAATTTTGGCCACCACTGTATGTAGAGTAAAATATATTAATAGTATTTAAAAAATACTTAACACTTTTTAATTCCCTCTTTCCTAAAATATTTTATTTGGTTCATCCATCCTCTCATTATTCTCTTTAATTAATCCTATATCCTAATTTACTAGTGCCTTTTTCTATTTCTTTGCACCCAATTTCTGTATTGTGGTGTTTCTTTTTTTACTTCTTTTCATATTTCTGGTATAGGGTGAGTTCTAATGTAATAGGCGATCGCTTTTCCTTTCTTCTCTGATCAAACTTAATATTACTTAACAATAGCATCATCTCTTTCGCCTGGTCCAACAATCTTTCAGCAATATCTCATCTTTTCTCGAATATTCCGGCTATTCTCAGCTTTAACTTAGAAATATTCACTCAGAATTCCAAGCTGCTAACAAGTGCTCTATAGCTGTCTTCCAGACGTCAAGCATCTATAAAAATGGTATATAATGTTGAAGCTAACTCAATGATTCGGGAAGTCAATAATGATCCAGACGAATAAATCCACTGAAGTGCCAACTGATCTTTGCTCCCATTGCTTAATTTAACTTAAACGTCCTGATTGCATAAAGTAAATATAATTGCATAAAGTACACATGTAAAAGTAAATCTTCATTTCAGAATGAAATCCAAAACAGAAACGAGCTTTGTGCAGTTAGAAAAAGGACTAAAAGAAAATTAGTGGTAAATAATTTATTTTTAATTTTACTACTTAACGATGATCAGGTAAAAGCATAAACTAAAATTAGATATGAATATTGTAACAAAATTTAAAGGTCAATGAAATTGAAATAAAACTGGAAAATTGTAAATGTGTTTTTGTACAGCTAAATCTGACATTCTCAAATGTGTTTATTAACCCTCCAACGCTCATTAGTAAACTTACAATTTTCACTCAAATTCATATGTTGTAATGTATTGTTTTCACTAAAGAAAATGAATAAAAACAAATTTTATCTAAAGTACATGTCATCTATGGATAATACATAAATTCAAGATTGCATCACACCAAAAATAATTAAACAAACCTTCAAAATCCTACAAATATCAATTCAAAATTTAGTTAATTTAACATTCAAGAAAAAAAAGAAAAAGAGATTTGCTGCTTTTTTGACATTTTTATCTAAAAAACTAAGATCAACTCAAATCCTTGCTTGTTTGGAGGAGATATAATACTTTGGGAAGTTATAGCGTTATATAAAAAAAAATCTGATAAATATGGGACTTTAATCTATAATTAGGTGAACTCCCCTGGATGCGAATAAAGACACAACTGTGCATATTCACTTAAAATATAATTCTAGAGGTTCTTTCAAAGACTTTTCATTTGGAAGTGACAATAACCGTTGGCGGGTTAATTTAAGTGTGAACTTATAAATCAACAACGTGATTTCAAAAGCTATGAAGAATCTAAAAAAAAAAAAAAAAAATCAATATTGAAAAAAATATGAGGAATATCTTGTCGTTTATTTCCTCCTTTTAGAAATAAGAAATGCATTTAAACGCCTATTTAATTTTCCAAAGCCCTTTTTGTTAAATATAGTTGAAACATTCAAAGGTTTCCGAATTTGTATCTTAAGTAGTTTTTTTAATTGAATGAATTACAATGTTCTTTTACAGAAAATATAAATTGATTAGTATAACACAATGGTTCAGATGAATAAGTACACAGAAGTGCCAGCAGACTGCTTGATTTTTTGATTTGCTCAGTTAAAAAATGTCCCGATTAATGTCATATGGATATGATTGCACAATGAAAAAAAAGACGCGTTTCACCATAATGTTACAAAGAAAAAACAAAGTTAGGCATTTTAATAAAAATCTAGTCTTCATTAAATTTATGTTAAAAATTGACGTAGGAGACCGTCGCCATACTTAAATATAGTAACAAACTTTTAAATTGTGAATGCGAACAGTCAAATGTGATTTCGTATTTCAATTCTGTGGTAAATTTTGACTTTAGACACCAAATTTGAAACAATGCAACAAATAAGTTTAACGATTATTAAGATGTAAAATTTAAAATACCTGATGTTAAATGAATTTTTAATATTTTCATTGTATTAATTATATTTTAACGCAAATTTTTCTGTGGTGTCAATATTAACAGTTACATTCCTTAAAGAGGTTATATTGGACATTCTCCCGAGGGGCCAAAAATAGGGTGGTTTCAGATATGATATGTTATTAATACGTTTTAATTTTTAAATGTTGCTGAAAAAAAAATATTTAAAACAAAATATTTTTGTAAACAAAAGATATAGCTCTTTCCATTTTTTGATAACGGCAAGCATTTTTTTTTTAAATGCTGTCAATGCTGATATGCCCAGTAAAGATCGTTATGAACATAAATCAACTGTAACACAAGATGCAAAACATTTGTCAAAAATGAAAACACAATTAGATCTTAAATTACTTCAATAGATATGACTGTACATTTCAAGATATTATTGGTAAAAATAAGTATCTGAATGCGCCAGAAAGTTTCACGTAGTTGAGCGTGGAAGAATATCTTTTGAGAAGAAGCCTTAAAAAATTGTAGGCATAAAATAAAGTCTACATCACAAATTAAATCACATTTAAAGGTAAAAAGCCGTAATATGCGTACTTTAATAGTTTAAATGTTCGAATTAATTTATATTTTATAGAGAATTAAGTGTCTAAAGAAGTAAATGTCTGTAAAAAGAAAGCAAGTGGAAATCAAGACTATTTACGTAAGCCATCCAGAAAGTAAAGAACAATTTTGTGTTCACTTCATAAAAACGAGATATTCAAAGTAAAGTTTTATTTATGATAACATCCGATCTCATTCTACTTTTCGAAATAACAGGGTGCCTAAAGATCAGGGAAAATCACAGTCAAAATAAGTGTGAAAATCCAGTATTTTCTTATACAGAAATTCATCTTGTTTAATCGCGCCAATAAATAAGGAGAATTTTTCTATAAGTAAACACTGGTATTTCCTATCTTATTTGACTGTGATTTTCCCTGACCTGTAGACACCCTGAATAATTGTTATTCCAGCATTTATCATATAATATCGCACCAAGTTTCTCAATTATCTTGTTGTACTCATCTACTGCCAACGACAATAGCTTATAGTTACTGCTACTTCGAAATTTATGGAAAGATTCACGTAAAATGTTTAACCCTTTCAAGAGCAAAGAATTTCTGCTGCTAAAATGTTCAAATGCTTGAATAACACCAGGGTTCACAAACAAATTTATTTGAAAATAAGTAAACATTTTTCTTCATATATAAGGGACATTCAAATGAAACCCGGTCACTACTGTAAAGTAACGATTTTATTAACACACATAAATGTACTGTGTTGTTATACACAGTACACAATCTCTAAAATAGTCGTATTCCTCCTCATGATAACGTTGCAGATGACTCAAAGACAGCGCCATTCGAGTATTGCGCTGTTCGGCGGTCAGTTGGTGGGGGAACCCACTGAGCACAAATTTTTCGAAAGATGCAATGTGGTGTGAGTGGTGCCCACGCTAATACCCAATAACCGATGGATCTCGTTCACAGTTATTCTGTGGTTGGCCAAGACTAAATCATTCACTTCCGCAATCATTTCCGGTGTGATGACACGATGAGCCTGTCCGGGACGAGCATCGTCTTCCAGTAGCTCGCGCCCGTCAAGGAATCTTTTGCGCCATTCCACAACAGTTGAACGACTCAGACTGTACTCACCGTACACAGCTTTCATCCGTCGATACAGTTCACGGCCCCCAACTCTCTCCGCCGCTAATAATCGAATCACTCCTCGTTGTTCCTGCTTACTCACCTGCATGTTCAGTAGTGGATGATAACTTGTGTGAGTACCTTCTTTTCGGCGTGCAACCACACTGTCGCCGTGCAACGTGAAACGTTGCGCATGCGTCAGTCTCTCTACCAATAGGTGCCGCCGCCATACACGCAGTTACATGGCGCCCCCTTACGTCTAATGCAAAGTTACACGCACTGACCGGGTTTCAGTTGAATGACCGTCATTTATTATGAAAAATTTTTTTCTAAAATTCTGGTGCCGTTGTGGCATTTGGGAATACATTTAAATGGGAAATATAATATCCCGTCACCCTTCAAGGGGTTAAGGTAAAGCATCCGTTCTCAGAAACTTAATTTTTTTTTTTCAATTTCTCTGTAAGGAGCAATTGCTGACTGCTCTGAGTCTCCCTGTGCAGTTTTTTTCCTTTCTTCATTAAACATTTGCACTTGTATGTCCAGTCTGACTGGACATCACCTTTCTTTGCAAAATTTGTTTTTGACATCAGTAATAAAGGAAAATAAAATTTGCCATTTTTAATTAGATCATTTTTGAAATTGTGTACTTGAAGGAAACTTCTTTAAAAAAAGTGGTGTCAAGAGAATAAAATTTGCGTAAGAGACGCCCGAGTATAAAGGGTTAAAAATGAACACCAGTCTCTCACAGAGGAATCATTCTTTGCATTTTCTTCATAATATTGCTTGATTTGTCTATAAATCTTAATAAGCAGAACATTTTACAAATTCAGAAGCGGGAGCGGTTTTTGGACTTTGCAAGATTTTATACTGTCTCCGACAATTTTAAAACATTCCAACAAATGCAACTATGACCACACAGTAACGATACTCGGTTCAGGTTTATTGAAATTTCCATAAAAGTCCTGCTGGGCTGGGACTCACTCAGCAAACCCCTGCGTGTCAGGGATCACACGGGAGGGGATATCGTGTCTATAACTGATTATAAGATCAAGGGGACATGGTCTCACTTTGGCAGGGCGCACACTGAAGCAACACGAGCAACATGAAGTGCGACGTAGGAGAAGAAATAAGTAGAAACAAAGAAGAAAGCTGTTTCAAAGCTGCTTTAAATCTTTTTTGTCTCCGAAGTCGAGCAACATGTTGCATGAGTCGCCACACTTTGGAATTAGCCTTAAACAGTCGTACAAGTAGCGGAGTTAGGCGTGCAGGGTGCACGCAGTCTTTCGGGGAAACTGTGTGCGGTGTAATGCGCGAGTGTTCTTTACTTTCTGGATGACTTACGTAGATTGTTGGAAAGGGGTAAGGGTACCAAAACGAGGGTAACGAAAACGGGTGAAAAATCTATCTCGAACAGCACCTGAGTATGACTTTTACTTATTTTTTTAAACTTTCAGCTTATTGTACTAAGTAATATTTGAGTTATGCTTAAAAAACATCATCACAACAGTTTAAAAGACCAATTAGAGTTGGAGAAAATTAATTTAATAAACAATATTAATCTCTGTAACAGCGGTCTCAAATATTAGTTAGAATATATGAACAATTTATTTTACGTTTTTCTAACAATGATATATTACTCTCCATTAAAAAGTGTGTATAAAATTTATTTAAATCTGAAACATGATGTAATGAATTTCGCCTTTGGTTCGCCCTCCTCCTAAATTAGCCCAATTTTTAATGTTGAATTTATTTATATAATAGTAAATTTTCTTTATTTATTTGTTTTTTAAATTTAAGTCTGAAGTTTTGAAGCAATTTAGTGCTTCCAAAGATTATGACGATTTTCCGAGTAAATGAATAAACAAAAGTAAGGTTTATTCTTTTCTTAATGAGTTCTTTTAGCTTATATAAAGAAATGCTATGAAAAATTTCATTTAATTAATCTTCTAAAACTCTTTTAAATTAAATATTGCGGAAGCTTACAGAGAAGTAGGGATTAGCAGCTTTAATAATTATGTTTACGTGAGTGAATAAAAGTTCTCTTGACAGAAAATGAAGATATAGTATGGAACGGTTTAGTGCTGCTAATCACGTGAAATACTTTAATATTTGCTTTTTTACTGCTTCAAAATGTTTTACAGGAATTATAATAAACTAAAGTTAAGATTTAATAAAATAATGAAACTCAGCAGACTGAGTTTTCCAGATTGTTATCTTTTCTTAAAGCAAAACCTGACATAGTTTGTCAGACGTGTTTATTAACTTCCAGTATGAACTGATAAAAAATACAGTTGTTTTAAAAAATACACAAGAATACAAATAATTTTTTTTCTGCACCGTTTTGAGTATTTATATTTGTTTTTTATATGCTGACTTCAAAAAATCTATTTTTTGCCTCTGTCTCGCAAGGTTTCCTCACAAAGTGAAAATGAAGATCTAAGAAATTACACAGGTGATCTAGTAGAGTCAAATAACGTTATTAAAACACTCCTTACTAACAGAATCTTACATTATATGAATTTGTTACATTTCTCGTTAGCTGATACAAATAGAAAAATCATTATAATGCAATTTCTTCAACTCGAAGAATGTTGCCTCCCCCCTCCCCCCCCCAACTTCATAAAGTTTTTGTGTTATGTGCTACTTGCGGCTTATCTTTCTCGGTTCGGAAGTGTGATACTTCCGAACCGAGTTGGATATAAACTAAACTATTTGATTTTTTTTACATTTTTACTTTACTTCTATATAGCGAATGTTTTTGTTTTGAATCACAAACACAGGGGACACACAAACCAATTCGGTTACAGTACTCTCTATGAGAAAAAATTGCTGGAAATGCGTTTTTAGCACTTAACTAATTTTTTCGACTTAGTATGTAAAAGTTCTATGTATCATATACATGGCTGCACAAAATAATTCGAATACATTTCTGTGTATAGGTATCTGTGTATAGTATATATTCTGTATATAGTATATATTTCTGTGTATAGTATATATTCTGTAATTGCTGAAGGGGAATTTTCAACCGTGTTATGTACTTTTCTAACGGAACTAAATTTTCGACTATTATGTAGTATAGATACAAATCTATAGATCATATACAAAAAGGCACAAAAGAATTTGGATATTTTCAGGACTACAGATGGTAATTGCTGAAATTGGGTTTACAAACGTGTTATGAGTTTTCCAAATTGTTTACTTAGCTATTATGTTTGACTTTAATGCACGGAGAAATATTGTTACAGCATTCCGAATGTGTTGGAAATTGTTTCATAATTTATGCTTGACGCAGGATTTATCTTACTTCTCTATTTTTATTTTGAAGTACATGCATCAGATTGAACAGAAATTAAACAAATTTTTCTCTTTCCTTCTAGGTTTGGTATTTTGGTGAGAAAGGTAGTTTGCAGGGAAATTTCAAACTAGGTCTATCGAATGTAATTGAATGGATTTAAGGCAATGATATATAAAATCTATTGTCTAAAAATCATCCGTAGACTGTAAAATAATCCAAACAGTTCGATGAATGCTATGAAAATCTTTTTTGTGTCCCTGTAAATGAACTATTAGAGCAACATTCTTAATTAAAGAATTCTTCCAAGATACTTCCAAGATCAATATACTCTTAGGTATATAAATATAAATTAGGTTTGGATTGGTTCAGTATTTTGGACGCTATCGTGATGACAAACTTTGCATGCTTTGTTTTTGTGTGGCCCTATAAACGAACTATTAAACTGCATACTCGAACTAACCAGTGTCGGCCTGTGGTTGGGAAAGTAGGAGAATAGCAAAAACATCAGTATAAAACGTTCTTAAGAATTAAAAGGCGTCTGTAATTAATAGCTCGAATCGCATGAGAAATATCTCCAAGCTTAACACTAATTGTTACACGAATGTTCCAGAAATCGCATTAAAAGTATATAAGCAAAATAATAAAAAGTAAACGGTTACAGATGTATAAGCTGTTTTAAAATTATAGTTTTAAAATTATCTGTGTAACAAAAATCTAACAAATTAATATGTAATCTCAAGTCATATACATAGAAAAAGAAAAACATTTCTATAAAAACATGTATAATGATCACTTATAAACAGATTAAGTAAAATAATGCTATAAAAAGTGATAAAATATCATTTATTAAGATCGACGATCGTTTCGTCGCACCAACGGCGACATTTTCAAAACCATTAACGATAGAAAATATTTTCACATAATTTAAAAACAATAAACATAGCAAACAATGTCACGAGACATGATGTATAATGAAAAACATTGCAAACATAAAATAAATTAAAATTAAATTAGTTATTTGTGAGCGCGGATTAATTTTCATATAATTTAACAAAACAATAACAAGGTAAGTAATGTCACGAGACAACATGCATAACAGTTTAGGTTCTATTCCTTGTAAGGTTCTATTCCTTGGTGCGTAACAAAATGGTACGCTACCTTATTTAGATGTATTACTAATCAAGACGCACCAAGGAATAAAACGCACTGTTTACAGAAAACCCATAGCCAGTCAATCCATTATCCCTCATAGTGCTCAAGCACCTTTTTCATACAAAGTTTCTGCATTTCGACATTCTATTCATAGAGCTTTCACAGTTTGTATGCCCGAGCAGTTAAATAATGAAATAAATAAAATATATGATATTGCAAGAAACAATGGATACAAAGAAAGCACCATAGAAAAAATTAATTAAAAGCTTGAAGAATAAAAAGAAAAGAAATTTCAATCCACAAAATTCCATGTTATCAACTTTACATAATTTTCCTGGTTTCTTCGAACGTTTGAAGTATAAACTTAATAAATTCAATATCTCCCTAATCGCAAAACCTTCTATGAAATTAAAAAATATAGTATGCAAGAAAATAGATCCAATAGAGTCAAACCAGTTATCAGGAGTATACGAAATACCTTTCACCAAAGAAGAGGGAACAAAGCAGTTTTATATAGGTATGACAGGTAGAAAACTTATAACCAGAATCAAAGAACATATAGCAGACATCAAATACAACAGAAGAACCACAGTTTTGGCCAGATTATGCAGCGAAGAACTTTTACGGATCGATTTTAAAAATAGCAAGTTAATTTATACATCAAGATTTTATTTACCTTCGATAATCCGAGAATCAATAGAGATATTTTTACGCAACAAGAATATTTGCAATGATTCGGTGTCCCTAGATTTACCTAAAATTTGGAAAGAGATGCTATATAATTTTAGTAACAATAGTACAAATTAATCCACGCTCGAAAATAGCCAAGATAATTTTAGTTTTTATTTTATGCTTTGCAATATTTTTCATTATGCATGTTGTCTCGTGACATTACTTACCATGTTATTGTTTTGTTAAATTATATGAAAAGTAATCCACGCTCACAAATAACTAATTTAATTTTTATTTAATTTATGTTTGCAATGTTTTTCATTATACACCATGTCTCGTGACATTGTTTACTATGTTTATTGTTTTTAAATTATGTGAAAATATTTTCTATCGTGAATGATTTTGAAAATGTCGCCGTTGGTGCGACGAAACGATCGTCAATCTTAATAAATGATATTTTATCACTTTTTATAGCATTATTTTACTTAAAAACAGGTCTTTCAAATACGTAAAAATATTGTTCATGTCGTCATAAAATAATTTTGTTTGCGCCAGAACCAATAAAACATCATTCTCGATGGAAATATTTCCCAGAGAAATTCTTTGCTGCGATATTGCTATTTCTGTAAAATGTTTTTATTTTTTTAAGAAAAGAGAAACTTCTTTACATGGACATGATTGAAAATGCAACGAAGCCTATTTTTAAATGTCTGGATAAATATATACATATCCATAAATCTCTTGTATAAGTAAATGGCCTGATACATTTCTCAAATTAACATTATAGAAAACAAATAACATCAGTATTTTAAAATTAACATTATTAGATTTTACTGCTCTTTTTTTTCTTAATTTCTTTTCTTTTTTGTCTTGCTTTTTTTTTCATTGCTGACACTATTAACTATTCTATTCTTTAATGAAAAATTACACCATTCTTGTCTTCATTTTTTAAGCAGATAAATAGTATTTGTAATAAACTAAATGCGAGCCTATTAATAGAATTCATAAAACAATTATTAATTACAAAAATATATACCATAATGAATAGCCCCACCAGTGGCCGAGAGGTTCTGCTCTCGAAGCTGGTAGACGGGAGGTGCTGGGTTCGATCCCAATCGCGCCCGTCGGCCTAATCGTTCGGAGTTTTCGTGGTTTTCTTCGAACCTTGGTTCTCCAAGCGTTAATACGGGTTAGGTTCCCTTAGAAAGACCTCCACGGAAGGCACTGCCCCCCCTTAGGGCCTATATCCCACGTGCAGATAATTGGCCGACATAAATACAAGCAACCAACCAACCATAATGAATATCTCTCGACAGCTTGCAGCAAGGAGTGGATGAAAACAGAAAAATATCTAATTCGCTTAACTCGCATCTTCTTTCTAACGAAAACTGCTCTTTTGAAGAGTTTTAGATGTAATACATTTCTTAAGAGGAGGAGACAGATAGTGTCAAAGACTTTTAAGATACATAGACCGGCAAACTGTCAGTTTAACTGAGGATTTTTCCTCACAGCTGTTGTACGGAACTATACATTTAAATTTTAATTTACCTAATTTACCTTATTGTTTTATATTTTAATTTACCTAAGAAAATGCTTTTATCAGCGTATTTTTTTATTGCGGATCATTAAGTCTATCCTATTTCATTTAGGACTTTTTAAAAAAGAAATACTTTATAATTCATCAAATTTTTTTTTTTTTTTTTTTTTTTTTTTGTATAGCAAGTAAGTATTTCAATAAACATCCTCCAAGTATAAAAATATTGTGTTACTTTCGTTAATATGCATTTTTTAAATTACCTTTTTGCATAAAAATTAGTTTAAAAAACGTAGATTTCTTTACAACTAATTTGAAATTTTGTAAATTACTAAATTATGTTACAGTTGCTGCCTTTAATCTAAACTTCGCTACCAGTTACTTTTGTAAGTCAAACTTAAAAAAAGGTAGAATTATAATCTTTAACAATCTGTTTCCATATAAATTTCGTCTTTATTTCGGTTTTTAAGGCATGTTAAAATTGTATACC
This sequence comes from Maratus speciosus, assembly GCA_963932465.1. Taxonomy (NCBI): domain Eukaryota; kingdom Metazoa; phylum Arthropoda; class Arachnida; order Araneae; family Salticidae; genus Maratus; species Maratus speciosus. The sequence continues at coordinate 232,216,438 of OZ010796.1, read as the reverse complement.
CTTTTTTAAACATACCATTGATAAAATTATTAATAAATCGCCTTATTTAATTTCATTTCTGAAAATTCAATATTTTTAACGCATATTTTGATATAACAATAGTTTCATGTAAAAAAATTTTCCATAAACTTCATATATATTGATAAAAATTAATTTTTAAGCTCATTCTAGCCATAGCACTTAATGGTAAATAACTCAAAGCTGACGTACAAACTTAGCGGTTCAGGTGCTTCAATTTACTTCAGATGGCTGCCATGATTTCGCATGCTTTTGACTGGGAATTGCCGGTCTATGTATCTTAAAAGTCTTTGGATAGTATACTGTCTACCAGTTCCAGTGAAGTAACTGAGGAAGTTGTCACAAGATGGCGGCTGTGTTTGAAAATCGGATCAACAGTTTCTGATTACCGCCGCGGCAAAATTTCCAGCCGTAAATTTCAATAGAAAATTTCGTCTAACTTAAGCGGCCTTATTCATGAAAGTATTTTCTCAGAAACGTGGTAAAAATTTCAACTTGTTTTTACTGGTGTCAGTTTGAACAGGTATTATTGTTTTTTTCACTGACACTGACAGGAGGTTGTCTAAGTTGTCACAATATGGCGGAAACGCAGAGCCTGACGATCGCCAAAGTAAACTTCCACCAGTAAAAATGAATAGCTGTTTTTGCCATTATTTATAACTGAAATTTTGCATTAATAAGACGTTTAGTTAAGAAGAAAATTTCTATTAAAATTAACTGCTAGATGTTTTCTCCGGCTGTAACCGATCTCCTGCGAAAACGGTTACAGTTGAAGCTTCACCATTTTTGGGATATGTCAGTTCTGTTTTATTGATTGTTCCATGTTTCACCTGAGCTCCCGTCTTAACACTAAAAAGACCGGGAAATTTACACAAGTTTTGTAAAAATATTTGTCACCAGAATTTTTATCTAAAATTGTGTTATCTAAGATTTTCTTCTTATTTGTCTTTTAAACTTTTTTTATAAAGAAATTTCTCGTTTGAACCGAAATATATTCATTTGGTAGGGGTCAAATGACCCTTCACGGTCCTTTTAGTGTTAAGGGGCTACTTCACTCACGCGAATAACACCCATTCGCTAATGTTAATCCTATGAAAGAAATTTTTTAAGATTGTTTGTATTTCAATATTTTTAACAGATTTTTTATTTTTTTATTTTTATTTAATTATTTTTTTATTTTTATTTTTTTTTTTTTTGCATTGAATAGCTTAGGTTGTTCTGTATAAAACCGTTTTTTACTATTTCGATTTTTTTGCAGGTTTCTTTCAATGGAAATATTTTTACTTCAGAAACCGCTTCCGAAAGTAAAATTATCCTAATAAAAAATAATTGAAAAAGTAAAAAACAGCCTTTGTACTGATCTATCTCAGGTAGCCAATGCCAAAAAAAAAAAAAAAAAAAAAAAAAAAAAAAAAAAAAAAAAAAAAAAAAAAAATCGCTTGAAAATATTGAAATGCTAACGAGATATCTTAAAAAAAAATCTTCCATAGGATTAACATTAGCAAAATGGGTTTTTCTCGTGAGTGAAGGAGCCTCCTAAACAAGCTTTCAGAAAACCCTCCATGCTGACGTCACGGTTACCATAGCGACCGGACAACATGTTAAATTTTCGTGACACTGCCCCTTATCTCTTCATTCACATTATTTAAGAAAGAAGCGTTTTCTCTTATCGCGTTGTGATTTTTATTTATTAACAAATTAGTGACAATACAGATTAAACGATTGATTAAAAAATTAGAATTCAAATATTTAAGCAAAATATTTTCAGTAAAATAAAGTGAAGAAGCACTTCACCTACTGCACTTAATGACCCACCACTGCAACTAATTCATTCAAGATTGGTTCTTTTTTGAACTATGCATATTTCACAGGTTATTTGTGTCCGCTGTCATGTATCATGCATGTGTGAACTGTCAAATGTATGCCATTTTTAATTATGAACTCGTTGACAACACAACAATGGTGCAATGGCACACACTACTCGACAAACCTTCAACTTATTGAACGAGAAATTTCGAGATCGCGTAATTTCAAGAATTGGAGCTAAGGCTTCGTGAATTGGCCGCCAAGTTCGTTCGATTTAACACCAATGGATTATTTTCTTTGCGGGTTTCCGAAAAGTAGAGTGTACGCCAATGCCCCCCCCCCCCCACTGTAAAAAAAAGACATTTTTACAGTACAAAGCGCGTTCATCTCGCCCACAAACTCGATCACAGGGAATGTGCTGTATCTTTCTTTGGTTTCCTGACTATATTAACATGGAAAATACAATAGTTGCGTGAGTTTAACAGCACAATGTGTTGGCAATTTAGACGCCAGCAGTTTGTGCTGTAAAAAAATGCGTCCAAATTGCCAGCACATTGTGCTGTTAATTTTACGCAACTACTGTATTTTCCATGTTAATATATTCAGGAAACCAAAGAAAAATACAGCACTTTCACTGTGATCGAGTTTGTTCTGGTAAATCTACAGTAGGGTGGAGCGAAAAAAATTAATTTTTTACAATCAAAAATGGGTGGGTGCCAAAAGTTGCCTTTATACTAGTACATCATCTGCGTGCAATATTACCGCCGTAAAAAAATGACTTGAGTCTGCGCTTTTGGTCCAAAAGTCGAAATTTTGGGTAAAATTTGACATTTTTTCAAAAAAAAATAAAAACAATTCTACAGAGATGGTTATTATTTAAAATTGTTATTTAAACCTTTATTATTAATGACTTAACATATTTAAACAATAAAATGATATCTTTGTTCTGTATAACTGGAACAAATCTGACAACTTTTGGTGAAAAAAACGCGTTGCCACTTTGTTGTGTTACACAAATAATTGTTGTTTAGAATACAGCTCTTACCTAGTTGCTTTCAAAACTACCCAAGAGACACCACGTGGGGGTGACTGCATTTCATGTCACTACAGTGCATAGCTCGACCACCCTACCATCTGAACTCGATGTTTTATTTATACACTAGTGTAAATGCCCGTCGTAGGATGGTGGATAAAAATTGTGTTTTTCACTTAAAACTTGAAAAACTGATAAAAAAAATAATTGACAATATGGAAGCGTTTAGATGAGCAAAGTTCGGCTAGTTTATGTTCTAATAAACACACAATTAGCATTTACAATATTTCTGGGTAAACCAGGTTTTCCGGCTAATATACTACTATAACAAAATTAAGATTTCTTAATAAAACAAAAATTTAATAACTATGCAATAAAAGTGCGTAATTAAAACAGTCTGCTGCAACTATTGAAATAATACTATTTTTTTAATAACACTTTGAAATTGTATTTTATCGTTTGCCCCCCCCCCTTCCTCCCCCCTCCAAATTTTTTTAAATATGTATATTGATTAATAAATAAGTATCTCGGGTTGAATCCCAACCGTCTAATCCCCTAAGCTTCTGTCCTCCTGATGCAAAGCTATAAACCAAAAATTATTAATTTTACTTTTCGTATAAATATTAATTTTTTACTTTTAAAATATGGGATATGTTTTTTTTTTTTTTTTTTTTTTTTTTTTTTTTTTAGTTTAAATTTACATACACTTGTATATAGAAAAGGAAGAAAAGGATATGTAATTTAAAATAATATAGTAATAAATAAAGGATAAGTAATATGTAATTTAAAAGTAATTTACAAAATAATAAGCCTAAAATATTTAAATTGATTACTTTTTTAAAAGAAAGTCAGTTTTATCAATTTTTTGCAGGAAAAAAAGGATATTTTTAAAAATACCATATCATTGTTTTCCGTGAATCACTTTATATGAGAAATAAATTAAAATTCCTTACATGTCGCAAAGAAAATTTAATATGATTGCAACTTAATACTTGAAATAATCTCAAGTGACACTTGGCGATTTATTTTGGTGGTGTAATGCGATGTGCCTTGCACTGATTTGTTAAGAAGAAGTGTCTACTACTGCTCAATTATCAGGACTTGTAACCTTGAGAAGTAATCTCGGGATTCTAGTTTCTGGTCAACCAATGGGACAATGGATCCTTTTCCCCTTGAGTCTCTTCCTGGTAGACTGGAAGATTGATGGATTCGCCCTGCCCAGCGTTACACTGGCTTTTATTATATAGAGATTGTAACCTTGAGAAGTAATCTCGGGATTCTAGTTTCTTGTCAACCAATGGGAGAATGGATCCTTTTCCCCTTGAGTCTCTTCCTGGGAGACTGGAAGATTGATGGATTCGCCCCGCCCAGCGTTACACCGGCTTTTATTATATAGAGATTGAATTGTGATTTTTTATCAAAGACTGGTTTTCTATGTATCAACCTAGTACACCTGTTCTTTGGATCCACAGACTTTGGATGCTGCTGCTTTGATCTCCTTTACGTATTTTTCTACCATTTGTGCAAGAGAAGACAAGCAGTGTAATGCAGTGCGGATGATATTAATGTAATCTATTCAGCCGTCTATTATCTTCACCAAGATTGCACCCGATAGATGCATATTTATTAGAGGTTCTGTTACCACAATACTTTTCCAATGAATTAGATTTATATAATTATTCGCTTCAAAGTTGATTGTCGATATTTCAGATATGCATATGCCATCATTTACTCGCATCTTTAAACTATTATGTGCTGAGCAGGTAACTGTTTAATGTGATGGAAATCGTCAGAGAGCATTGAATTAAGAATTTCCTTTTCATATGCAAAGCAACCATTGTCCTAAATAACCTTTTTTTAGTAGTTGTTTTATTCCGTTTTGTGAGTTGTTTAGTAGCAGAGTAATTTCCCATGAGATTTTAGATCCCTTATTTAACTGTGGATTACATTTGATTGTAAACTATCCTGGGCCAAACTTGGATATCATAGTACATTTTGAGTGAACGTAAGAGACTCTGATGGACATTGAGCGCTCATTTGAAGGCGTATAATTCTGTTAGTCGTTGTCATTCCATTCTGCGAGGGACATGTTTAGAATGAACCATTACAATTGATCATATGCCACGTCCAAGTCCAGTGAAATTTATCTGCATCATTTATTAGACAAGATCATTGGCAAAAATTAGATTCTAACCCACAGGGATTCATCGGACCAATAGGAAATTCTTTGTCCACGTGCCATTCCCTTCTTATTTCAATTTTTGAAGCCATAGAGAGCAATTTTCAAACATTATTTCCTAAAATCGAGAAAAGGGTACATACCAGAAATACCTGCTAGACATTTGCAAAGTTATTTCATCAAGATATGGCTCAGGAGAACTAGCTAATAGGAACCCAAGAAACTTCTCCTACGCAAGATGGCTCACAAAGGTGCATAAAATTATTCGCTTTTATATAAGCACTGATTGACCATCATAGTCTGGTTCTCTCACAAAGTATATGTAATCCAAGTTTATGCCGCAGGATGGTTTACACCTAATATAATCCACATCGAAAAAAATGATTTAAAAACTTATGGGAAATTACTCGGCTACTAAACATCACAGAAAACGGCAAAAAACAAATACTAAAAAAAATTATTTAGGACATCGAGAGCAAATTTTTCACATCGAGAGCAAAGCCTTATTGCAATTTTGATGACGATTGCCATCACATTAAACAACAAGGTTATCAACATATAAAAAATGCAAGAGGTAGAGTAAAGGATGGCATACTCAAAGATGAAATACCTAAATGTTCTAAAATGTTGTAGGAACAGAACTCCCAATCACTATGCAGTAACTGGATGCAATTTTGGTGAAGATACCAGAGGGCTGAATAGATTCCATTAATTCCACTGCATTACTCTGCTTACCTTATCATACACAAGCAGTAGAAATATACATGAAGGATGGTCACAGCAGCATCACCCAACGTCTGTGGATATAAAGAAGAGATGGACTAGGTTTATACATAGAAAACTTATGCCAGTTTTTGATTAAAAAAAATCACAGATCAATATATAAATAAAACATTGCGCTCAGATGGAAGGGTGGTCGGGCTATGCACTGTTGTGCCATGAAATACAGCCACCTCCACGTGATACCTCTTGGGTAGATTTGAAAGCAACTACGTAAGAGCTGTATTCTAAATAACAATTAGTTGTATGACACAACAGAGTGGCAATGCCTTTTTTTCCCCAAAAGTTGTCATATTTGTTCCAGTTATACAGAACGAAGATATCATTTTATCGTTTAAATATGTTAAGTCATTAATAATAAAGGTTTAAATAACACTTTTAAATAATAACCATCTCTATAAAATTTTTTTTAATTTTTTGAAAAAATGTCAAATTTTACTCAAAATTTTGACTTTTGGACCAAAAGCGCAGACGCAAGCCATTTTTTTTCAGCGGTAATATTGCATGCAGATGATGTACTAGTATAAAGGCAACTTTTAGCCCCTACCCGTTTTGATTTAAAAAAAGTAATTTTTTTCGCTCCACCCTAATCTACAGTGTTTTTTTACAGTGCCCGCACAATCCAAGACCTCAAACGTAACATCCGGGCTGAAAGTTTGGCCGCAAATCCGCTCACTCTGGGAAAAGTCATCGCAAATTTTGATGTTCGGATGGTGACATGTAAGCGGAGCCGCGGTGGCCTCATGTTCTATATTATATTCCATGCATAAATGGCATAGACCTACCTTCCATGTTCAATAAAGAATTTCAATTTTCACTCATACAAAATGCGTTTTCTTAAATAATAAAAAAGGACCAACAGATGGATCACCCTATATAAGAACTACATACTTGACTAACGAACTCAATTAAGATACTGGCGAGATCAATACACTGTTCTATTAAAATTCGAATTGATTCAGTATTTTGAACTTCATCGTGATGACAAATTTACATATGTTTTGCTTTTGTTGCTTCTGTAAACAAACTATTAGAGCTACCTACACAGATGGTTAACGAACTCTTCAATGATACTGGCAAGATAAATACATTGTTCCAATTAGATTCGATTTGGTTCAGTATTCGTTATCGTTGTGATAAGATGTTTATTATATAGAGATGGGTAGATAGATGGATATATAAACGAAGTGGTTGCAATAGATTGATTTCTAAAGAAAACAATTCCTCGTAGGCCTGTGTTATGACACTTATGAATATAAATGAAAAAAATTGATGAATTTTTTTGTCAACATATTTACAGATGATTAATTAATTAATTAATTAATTGTTTAATTAATCTTCCAAAAATCTTATTATTTGAAAATCGTTGAAATTTCCAGAGATTTTGGATTTATCATTTTCAATAATTCTTTTTACACGAGTGCATAAAAACATTCCCTTGGAATAAAATGAAGATAAATTAATATAACACGCGTAGAGTTTCAGATCTTTGAAATGCTAAAGACATAATTTAATGTATACTTTTGAATTCTAAAAAATTGTTATAAACTAAACTTTAGAATGAATAAGACAATGAAACTAAATAGACAGAGTAATTTACACATTTTTTCTCAATCATACTGATTGGTAAAGATATTAAAAATCTCCACGGGCCGAAATTTCTAGGCCCGGGCCAGGACCGTTCTATCGAAAAAAAATTCGGCCCGGGCCGATAAAAAAACTAACAGTTCGGCCCGAGCCCGGCCCGTAGAAAAAATAATATTGGCCCCTCCCGGCCCGGTAAAAAAGTTAAAAGTTCGGCCCGAGCCCGGTCCGGCCCGGAAGAGAGTTAAAATCTCGGCCCGGCCCCAGTGAATTTTTACAAAGCATTGATTTTTACGTCGATTTGGTTACAAATTTGTCTCGTACGAGGAAGCTCTGACCAAAAATATTTATCTTAACTTTTTTTTCCTCATGTTTATAATCTTCATTTTATAGAAGTGCCGCAGGTTGCGATATTTATTTTTTTAACGAATCTCTATTTCTTGTATGTAAATGTTTCAGTTATCATTAATATTATTAATCGATATTCCATGTATTAACATGCATGTATTCCATGTACGCTAAAAATCTGAAAAAATGCTATGCAGTAAAATCTTCTAAGACGGAATTGCATAGAAATGAAAAAAAAAATGCGTTATAGACAAGTTCCCTTCTTAGCAAGTGTAAATGTATCATATATACCTTTCTTATGTATTAGTACTTTAATTTTGCATGGATCAACACGTTTTTCAGTTTAAAACAGGGTTCCGTCATAGGCAGGTTCTTTTCACACGTTTTACTATATTTTAATTTAGCTATATTTTAATATGCGTAGAAATCTACCAGTCTTTAAAAAGAATAAATTTTAATATTTAAGTGTAGAATAATGGCATTTTAAAAATGTATGCATTTTTTGCAAAAATGTTTGGACCAGGCCTAATTTAACTGATCTTTGAATGGATTTGGCCAAGATGAGACAATGATTTTCATACGGGCTGGGTCAAAACTAGGACTGAAAATTTATGGCCGTGAAGACTAGGAATGAAACCAGTCCCGGCTCTGTACAGAAAAAATAAATTAGGCCCATCCCGGCCGGAGCCTTCAGAAAAAAGTATGGCCTGTGCCCGGCCCGAGTGCCGTGAATGAAAATCGGCCCGAGCCCGGCCCGTCCCTTGCAGATCTCTAAAAGATATCATGCGAATTGAAGTTTTCCAACTGAACATTCCCAGCTGAAATTTTTCAACCGTTTGAGCTATCTGGGCTCAAACGGTAGAGTATTGGCAATGTAATTCAAAGATTCTGGTTTCAAATATTGGCTTGAGCCTTTTTTTTTTAGCTCAGTTAAAAAAATTCGATTCCTATAGTAATTTAAATAGTTGCTATTTTTCTTATTAAAGAAAAATCATAATATTACATACTTTTCCCAGGCGTGCTTATTAAATTTCAGCATGAACCTACAAATCAAGGCAGTGTTTAAACATTTATGAAAACTCTGAAGCTATATGAAATAAATGATGAGTATTTTGTCATTTCTTTTAGAAACGTATAACAAAATGAATATAAATTATCCAAAGTTCTTCTACAAGTAAGTATCGTTGAAACTCACAGAGATTTTGCAATTAGCACATTGAATAATTATTTTTCATGAATGAATAAAAAAGTTCCTTTGACATAAAATGACGATAAATTATTGTAATACGTGTAGTGTGGCGAATATTAAAAACACACTTTAATATTTACTTTTTGAATACTTAAATTATTTTTAGTGGAATCATAAATTAAAGTTAAGAATGAATAAGACAATGAAATGGAGCAGACCGAGTAATTAAAATAGTCACTTTTTTTTTCTTTTTCTATGTTTATTCGTTTCTTTTTTTTTTTTTTGAACAAAGATAAAATCTGACGTAAATCCTCTGACGTGACTTTTAAATTTTATAATTACTTAGAAAACTATGTTGTAATTTAAACTATTCTGAAATTTCTACGCGTAAAAGAAAAGAAAATATGAGAAATATCAAATTATCATTTTATTTCTATATTGTTACACCTCTCATATTGTTAGTTATTCTCAGTTATTGATACTGTCAGCTCTTTTATACATACATAAAGAAATGATTAATTATATATTTAATCAATCTCCAAAAGCTCTTTTTAATTAAATATCGTTGAAACTCATTGAGTTTTCTGAAGTAGTAGCTTAAATAATTCTTTTTACATGACTAAAAACAAACGTTTTCATGACAGAAAATGAAGATAAATTAGCGTACCACGTGTAGAAATGTAAATTGCATGAAATATTAAAATAATATGAATAAATGTGGCATATAAGTTTTTCTATCTCTTGTTGATGCATGTATTCATAAGTATTACTTTTTATTTCATTTCATTTTTTATTTTTTAAATAACTACTTATTTATAAATAATATTTTAGAAATTTTTAAACCATAAAATTCATGATTCATGTGTTTAATAAAGACGTGGCATAAATATATATATATTCTGTAAATAACACCTGTATTAAAGTTTTTGGATCATGTCTCAATAAAGTAAAATCATTGCAGACAATAAAATGTCTTAAATTGTTAATAAATTAATTATTATTTAAACGAGTTTAATTAAAAAATTCGACTATTCTAAAATTCCCTCTTTATTTCCAGTTTTGGTATTTCAAACCAGAAAAGTAGATTTTTTTTAAATCTTATATTCAGGATACTTTGTTTTACAAACCTAAGTATCGGAATTTATATACAAAGGTTAGATCAACAGAAAAAAGGAATAAACTTAATAAAATCGTAAAATCGCATTTATTTAAGGTCAGTTGAAAAGAAATAGAAGATATAAAAAATCGACACTTTGTTATCTCTAATAGTATCTAAAGATATAGTAAAAAAAATTCAGACAATCTGCTCAATTATTGTGGCAACCCTTAGCATTTCGATGACATAAAGACAGATAATATTAAAAAATACGAGCTGAAAAAAATGAGTTCAACATTTCAGTTACAAAATCGACGTAAAATTAATCATACTTTTTTTTACTATTTACCTGAACATCAAGAAATTTTAGTACAATGTTCCAGTAATGTTAAGGTATATTTTAGTATAAAAATCCGAAACTCGATGTATTGTCATTTTTTGTCAAAATGAGAGGTACCCTTAAACCGAATATAAATTTTAGTAATAACTTTCGATTTTTTTACTTGTTTGTGACAGTTTTACTCCCCTGAACGTTCATATCTTCATTATACTTTAATCGTTTCTCCTATTTTGAGATTAAAATGCATCTAAATAACCATTTCAATAACAAAATTGTTTTTTAGAAGATGAGAAATGTGATATTAAAATTTTTTCTCTGAAAAAAATAAAATTCGTTTCAAAGATTATATTCAAAAGTTTATTTCGTAAAAACCAGCGTGATACACAAATATCAAAGTAAGTAATCTTTATTTTCATGTAAAGTAATATTCTAAAACAGAGAAAAGCTATTTATAAAATGAAAAATTCAGTTTTAAGAAAGTTTCATCTGCTCAGTGAACTATGGAAAAAAAGTACGTTCTGTATACAAACAATTTAAAATTAGGGTTTAGAAAGTTTATGTTTGAGCCTTGATAAACAAAAGTATTATTTGAACTTTGAAACAGGTACAACTTTGATAAGATTATGAACTTTACTTAAGATTTAATATTTCGAAGATACTACATTGTGAAAAAATTTAGTTCAACGTTGACCGTATTTCATGACACTATGAAAGAAAAAAAAAGCTGAAGCATCAAAATATCGCCTACTTTATTTTTTTAAACTTGTAATTATGATGAATCTTTAACCCCTTAACCTACGATTTACTTTTAACAGCTCCACGGTTTGGCAAATCCATAGCTACCACTAAAATTTAATAGAGATTTTCGCCTTCTTTAATCATGGAATTTCGACGATTAAATTAAACTATATTTACTGTGAAATTTTAGTGGTAAGAAGAATTTACATTTGGCTCGATCATCGTACGCGGGCTATGCCCGTCATTGTAGGTTAAGGGGTTAACAGTGGTCTAAGTTTTCGTCATCTTATGGCAACATGTAACAGCTTATCAGAACAAAAACCTCTATACACTCTCAATATTCTGTTTTACAGCACTATGGTATCCTCCTGCTTATTTAGCGTATAGAACGCTGGCTGCAAAGCTAAGTCAAGAGATGTCAGGTCCGAATCCAGTTTAGTCTTAATTGATTGCAATGTGTCGTATTCGTCTGTCAGCAAAGGTCCTGATATGATAATTCCTTGTTTAACACGTTCACGCCGGCGCCTATGTTTATGTTTTTCGCAGTGAGGCGGCGCTCGAATTCATGTTTTGCTTCATCTGGCGGCGCGGTACTTTCACTTATTTAGACACTGTATGTAAAGACACTCCCCTCTCGTATTTATTAAATTGAACTCGAATATAACAAGAAGAGTTGATTGTGAATGTCTGAAAGTTCGTACGGAGTAAGCAAATTACTTAGAGACATGATTTTATTGACTGCATATGTACTAATTTAATCTAAAATGTCTTAAAATGTAATGAAATATGGACAACATGATATAAATGCATTGTCTGTAAGGTAGAAGCCACGCTCTTAGTCAATGATATCTTTTGAATGAAAACGAGATTTCTCGTTTCCCGTCGTGAATGTATAAGTTTTATAATATTGAATTGTTTTTACTACTGAATTTTCGAATATTCAAGTGTGACGCACTTGTAGTAAGTAAGTAAGTAAGCACCCACCCTGGGAACCCGCTTTTGGCTTATGGTTAGGTGTAACCCCCAAGCCCAGGGCAGGGAAAAGTATTACTATCTGCAAAAATGCGAAAACCCTTGAATGATTTTTTTTTTTTTTTTTTTTTTTTTTTTTTTTTTTTTTTTTTTTTTTTTTTACAGTTTAGGAGAAATAACAGTGTTAGATGTATGACAATTATTGACAGTGTGTGCAATAAATATTTACAGATGACCCCTATAATTGCAGAGAATTTGAGAGAAATATTTATTATTATAACATATAAATATGCATAGTTTTTAGAATTTGATATTAAACTTTTTTGATCACAATTACCTACATATTTACAACACTTTTATGTTATTTTCCTGATTCACAATACTAACATCAGTTTAAACCATGTACGAATGTGATATTTGCGACACTTAAAGCTAATTTCAAGATATATGATGCAAAATTATTTTTAACTGTATCCTAAAAATGAGTATTAAGGTACAAGATGCGAACAATAATTAATATTATGCACTATTATGAAAGTATCAGTAATTGTAGATAATAATTATTTACAAATTTACAGTACAATGATACTATGTTTGAGATATTATGTAAGATACATGATGCAAAAATTATTTTTAAATCTACACTAAAAATTTAGTATTAAGGTACAAGATGTGAACAATAATTAATACTATGCACTTTTATAAAAGTATAAGAAATTGTATATAATAGTTATATCTAAATTTACAACACAATAGTACTCCAATAACAATTAAGAATCTGTTCTGGACTAATGAAAGTTGCTATTTACACTTTATACAAAAGAATTGGTATTTGAAGATGACTCAATCGAAGAAAACTTACCAGGAGTATAAATTAATTACATTTTATATAAAATATGACCACGCTGACTCGAATACCCCAGACCACAGCCAGAATTAAGTTTGGAAAAGTTAAATAGTATAGAATTAAGCTAGAAATTTATAATTTATAAATGAGTAAAAACTGTTGAGAATGTTATAGATTTCATATAACTTTTTGAGTTGAATGGGATCATTAATAATCTTAAGAATATCTGCGAAGATTGAGGGTCCTGTTCGCTTGAATTTAAATTTCATAAATTTGCAATTGCCAAATAGATAATGTAGTGGGTCTCCTCGGACACCACACTTGCAGAGATCGTTATCTTTCTTGTTTATGTGATTAAGAAAAGATGGGAAGCTGCCACAGCCCGTTAGGAAATAGATGGAAACTTTGTCGTTAACAATTAGCTTTTTTTTAACCTTTGGCACTAGCTGATGCGTATATCGGCCGCTCCCTGAGTGATCCCAGTTATACTGCCACCTATCCAGTAATTGTGAATTGATGCATTTTAATAAATATGATCGAGGTAATCTGATACTCCGATCTACTGGAAGGTTGCAGTACTGAGCAGCGTCATTCGCAAGCTTGTCCGCCAGTTCGTTTCCTGCTATTCCAATATGACCTTTAATCCAAGTTAAGTAAATAAATTTATTTTGATGTTTTTTAATTTTAATTTGAATATTATAGATATCGGGATTTGTTGGGAATAATTTAAGTAACGCTTTAATTGCCGATTGGCTGTCAGAGAAAATTTGGAATCTGTTGTGAGAAGAATTTATTGCCCAATTAATGGCTGTGATGGCTGCATGCAGCTCCGCCTGAAAAATAGAATTATCTGTACGTATTTTAACAGTTTTTTCAAAAATTTTTGTGTTTTGAAGGTAGGCCACTATAGCATATGCCGTGCCAGAGTCCACCCTAGAACCGTCAGTGTACATATTGATAATGTTTGGATGATTGATTATTTTATCAGTATTAATTAAATTGTTAATATTTATTTCAGGATTTATTTGATATTTGTGTAATTTATTTTCTACCACTTGTAGTGCCCGCCGTCTATGGCATAATCGAGTGTGACCCACATGTAGTGCACGCCTTCTACTTAACAGTGGAGTGTGACCCACCGGTGATGCACGCCGCCCGATGGCGCAGTCAACCGTGACCCACCGGTGATGCACGCCGCCCGATGGGGCAGTCAAACGTGACCCACCGGTGATGCACGCTGGTGTTAAACGTGTTAAAAAAGATAACATTAGATACTTTATGGTGTCAACCTGCAGAAGATTATGGTTAAACAGGAGCACCAAATGTTGCAACACTCTTTACCAGCTTATCGTGTCAAATTGTTTGGCATTATTGTTTTGGTGAAATGTTGAACCAATTTTTTTAATTTCACCATAAAAGTACTTATAAATAATTACTTATGAATAAATTAACATCTCTCTTCATCCAGCAAAGATAATTTTTTTTTTAATTTCATGAAAATTAAAACACACAGTTAATAAGAACTAATAGTCCAAGACCCGACAGCACAAAAACCTATGTTATCAAGCCCAAGAAAAAAACCTTTATTTTATGAGAGAGTAGAGATGGGGGAATCTAATGATCCATGTCTGCCGGAAGTGAAGTGGTGCATAAGCTAAAAATTAATACCACCAGTGGTTCACTCGTAGGTTTATCATTGTGTTTTCCTGCTCCCAGTCCTCCATGTTTTCATACCTTTGTGTGTAGGACCAACACAATGATAAACCTACGATTGAACCACTGGTGGTATTAATTTTTGGCTTATGCACCCTTTCACTTCCGGCAGACACGGATCATTAGATTCCCTTACTTCTACTCTTCCATAAAATAAACGTTTTTTTCTTGTGCTTGATATAATAGGTTTTTGTGCTGTCGGCTCTTGGACTATAAGAGCTAAAACATCTTCTTAAAACATCATCGAAAACGTTTAAATGCGCTAGGCTTTTCGAAAGATCCGAGTCTTTTTTCGTCAGGCGCGACGTTCTTCTACTACGAAAGCAGCAGCAAGACTGAAATGAGAGATAAGGGAAAGGAAACAAGCTGAAGAAACAGCCAATAGGAAAGTAGAAATCAACAGCTAATAAGAAGCAGAAGACAACAGCCAATAACAGAAGAGTATAATCAAAGCAAAAGAACGCAGAGTAGAAGTGTAATAAGGGAGGAAATAAAAAAAAAAACATGGATATAAAATAAAATTAAAAATATATTATGATAAAATGAAAACACACACATACATTAAAATATGGGAACACAGGAAATTAAAAAATAAATAAACAAATAAAGTATGAAAAACAGACTAATCTACTGTCTTATTTTGATACATAAATTAAGATTGATACATGATTATTACAAAAAATAAATTATTTGGCAGTACTGAAAAGGTTTTTCCAAGCTACAGAGAGCATTGTGGAATCATATTTATCATTAACAATAACTTCACGATTAAGATAAATAGCAAAATGTTCAAGAAAGTCCAATTCAGAGATACTATTGGCATTAAAGATAATTTTAGCATTTTGAAAATTAAACTATGGTCGGAATCCCAAGAATGCTTGGCAATATTTAATTTTCTTACAGTTCATGGCAGTTTCTTATGGTTCGCCAGTTTAGGACGTAGTTCCTCTGTTTACTTTTTAAAATTAATAAATTAATGTACGATGAATGTCTACCTCCTATAAGCATCCACTCTAGGGTTGCCAGGTGTCCCACATAAATCGGGGGTCTAATTTTTCTGGTCACCACTAATTTCTTACAGTTTATTTTGCCAACTTTATTCGCAGATAATTCTGCCATTAGATAAGGCGAAGAAAATTACCTTCAGAATACCGGTGCCTGGAAATTTTGGAGCCCCGATTTACGCGGTAAAACTGGTAAAACTAACCCACTCCATTCCGTATATGAAAACTGTCCCTTAATGTCATTCCACTTATAAATAATATAAGCACACAATTTCACCAGAATAATACTGTCTCATCTTGATAAGAAATCCGATCTTGGTTAAAAGACTGAAAAACAAATTACAGAATATTAAAATTTTAGCATTAGTTTATAGATTAATTTATATACCGAGATACTGTTAACTTATTCACTCTTATTTTCAATAATTAACTGAAACTTACTGCTTTTTCATTAAACTTTTGCTATTAGAAATTACTTATGGTGTCTCAGTATTAATCTACCTCTGTAATTGTATATAATATATTCATATGTAAATTAGTGATAAAAAATCATCTATTTAATAATTACCTTACTTTGTAATAAATATAATTGTGACTGTATTATGTCTAATTATATTGTATTGCATTTTTACGGTTACTGTAACTGTATTGTATTGCAATTTTACTGATATTGTAATTGCATTTTATTTAGCGAACCGTGTCTATTATAACACAATTCCACCTGGACCTTGGTGCTTTGCTTCTATAAACCTTCGGGTTATGAGATCAGGAAGATGTTTTATAGAACGGGTTTTCAATTAACGAGGTAAAATGTAAAACGCATATGTAAAACGCATATGTACCTACCTCATAAAATATTTCATAAACGCAAAAAAAGCTACTTTTTTGTTGCCACAGGTTAACATCTACCTCTGGTTGCTTTCAAAATAATTTATCATTTTTTAAATAACTTTCAAGGGAAAACTGTGCTTTATTCCCCTTTTTTAGAAAACTTCCTTTCCATTAATGAAGTAAACTGTAAGACCTTACATGTCCATCTCATAATATGTTTTGAGAAATGATGAAAAAATGCTTTGATTTGCCACATTTTTAAAATGAACTTTAGTCTTCTCATTGTTTTTTTTAATAATAGTTTACTGATGTCTTTATTTTGACTTTCGGAAAAAATAATGGTTCTCACAATGAAAAAGGAAATTCACAATTGACTCAAGCGTTTCTTTAATCTTAAAATTTGGGTATTTTTTGTAAGTTTCTAAATTGTTTTTACATCCATTTATTTTTTTTATCGCATAGGACATAGGCATACATTAAAAAAATTATATGTAAAATTCCACATGTCCACCTCGTCACACATTTCAGAAATACTGATTACAACATACTGCCTTTTTTTGCCAGATGTTAGTAAAAAACTTTCCTTACATTTAAAATAGTTTAACCCTTAAATGCCTGATTTTTCAAAAATCATTGTAATAATGTTTTTCGGCTTTCATTTTTTAAATAAATCATGGGAAAAATACTTAAAAAAAATCATATTTTGTTTTAAGTATGGTTTACAGCTAAAAGACAGTTTGTTACTATTCGGCAATATTGGTCTTTAATTGAAAAAATAATTTTCCTTGATAAAATTCTATATCATTAAACACACAAGAATTTTAGGAACTATAATAAGAAATAAATTTTACTTGCTTACTGCAGAACAAAATAGGGTATTTCGCAAGCTTCCAAACAAAACAAAAAGAACAAGTAGCAGCAATTGAAAAAATAAATCTATCTTTATTCTTAATCAGCACAAGTGTTGAAATTTACATGTTGAAAATCTATTTAATAATATTTTCAGGATGTATTTTATTGGCAACATTAGGGATTATAGCTTCAATATATAATCTAATAGTATTTTAGAGCCTAAATTGTGTATATTGCCGAAAAGCAACACCCGACATTTAAGGGTTAAACATTTCTGAGACTAAACAAACAAGTTAGAAATTCCCCGTCAAACGTGGCAAATGAGGTGCGTTCGTACCATAACTAGTTTTACAAATATTTTTTGAACCGCATATTGTCCTGAATGTATATTTCAGGGCACTTCATAAGTGCATATCAATTTCATTCTGTTCGAAAGGCTGTAGCATCATTAAAATGCACTTGAAATAATTTTTCCCATTGGCGTAGTGTAACGAAAAAATTTAACTGTCCCTGTAATTAAACTATACATCCGATTTTCATAATATTTTAAATGACTCGATAAAATTTGGCAACCATCACATATTTAAAATTTCAGACCATTCGGTTGAGTAGTTTTTAACCTGTTATATGCGGACAGATGGACAGACAAACAGACAGACTGACAGAACGACGACTATAGTTGCTACGTATTTAAATAATTACGAACATACTTAAAAAAGAAATATGGAAAAAATAGAATTAAAATAGAAAAGCTAAATTTTAAATGGAATACACTTAAATCAGTGAAAAAGACATTCAGTTAATAAAAGGTTTAATAATAGCCTCGATTAGTCGTAAAAGGCGAATCAAAATCTCCTACGATTTAATTATAATAATGATACCGTTCAAGCAAAAAATGAAAATCAATGTTTCTCAAGAAAACCTTATAAAATAGGGATGCACAACGTGTGGCCCGCGGGCCAAAAGTGGCCCGCGATTTGTTAACAAGTGGCCTGCAAATTTCGTCAATTTATAATTGGCAAATATTGCAATTTTTGACCATAGGTTGCAGGAAAATATCGTGAATTTCGTCAATTTGCCGCGGAAAACATTGCAAATTACGTCAGTCAGTTAAGAATCGCGAATTTCATTAGTCGCCCAGCCGATACCATTTGTATCAATATAGGAAATTACCGAGTTTCAAATTTCGTCAGTCGTTACTCGAAAAATACCTCGAATTTAATGGATCGGGCGCGGAAAAATCGCGTGTTTCGTAGATCGCGCGCGAAGAAGTCGCGAATTTTGTTGATCGAGCGCTAGAAAATCACGAGTTTCTTCAGTTTATCTCAAGAAAAAGTCGTGAATTTCGCAAATTTGCCCCAGGAAAATGCAAATTTCGCCAGTCAATTAAGAATTCAAAATTTCGTTGACTGAGCTCGGAAAAATTGAATTTCGTCGATCGGGCGCGGAAAAATCAAGAATTTCGTCGATCGGGGGCGGAAAAATCAAGAGTTTCGTCGATCAGGCACGAAAAAATCGTGAGTTTCATCGATCAGACGTAGAAAAGTCGAGTGTTTCGTCGACCGTGCACGGAAATATTGCGAGTTTCGTCACTTTATCGCAAGAAAAAGTCGTGAATTTCGCCAATTTGCCGCGAGAAAATTGAAAATTTCGTCAGTCATTTAAGATATGCGAATTTCGCAGATGGGAAACGGGAAAATCGGGAATTTCGTTGATCGGCTGCGGAAAAATCGTGAGTTTCGTCAGTTTATTGCAAGAAAAGTTGCGAATTTTGCTAATCTGCCAAGGGTTTCAGTCAGTTAAGAATTGCGAGTTTTGCCGATCGGGCGCGAAAAAAATCGTAAATTTCGCTGATCGGGCAGAGGAAAAATCGTCAATTTTTCAAAAATTTTTTCGAAAAAAATTGCAAATTTCGTCGATCGACTACGGTAAAATCGCGAGTTTTGGCAGTTTATTGAGAGAAAAAGTTGTGAATTTCGACAATTCGCCATGGGAAAAAATTGAAAATTTCTTCAGTCAATTAACAATCGTGAATTTCGCTGACTGGGCGCGGAAAAATCGCGAATTCCGTTGATAAGGTGAGGAAGAATCGCGAATTTTGTCGATCAGGAGCGGAAAAATCTAAAATTTTGTTGATCGTCTGCATTAAAATTGAGAGTTTCGTCAATTTAACTTAGTTCATAAAGTTCACATTTTTTTCGGCGCTAGCCACTTTCATGCATATGTTTGTTTATTAGCACTTTTAATAAAGCAAAATTTAATTCCCCTGAATAAAGTCAAGGAATATTTTCACCCCTTGAAAATAATCTTTTCTATATCTCTGTTATATATACAAACATAAAACTGTTTATATTCTTGCCAACTGAATTGGGTATGGTACGTTGACCAGGTGAGGGAACCTAAAGGGGTAAAAATGCCACTCCTCTGAAACCATGTTTTTTATAGGCCACAGATCTTCCCACCTCCTCGAAAGAGAATTATCTCTGTGTTACTGATGTGGCCCTCGACAACCCAGGCATTTCTGTAAGTGGCCCTTCTCTTTAAAAGGTTGTGCACCCCTATTATAAAAAAATAAATGAATATACAGGGCGTGCAAAATTCAACCGATAATTCAACCGGCAAAATTCAAACCGACCGGTGATAGAAGGCATCAAGAGGGTGAAAAATTACAATAGAACATGGGATCGCAAACACCGTATTCAGTCACAAATACAGGGTGTTTCATCCTAACTAAACTTGGCGTTGACGCTAATAATTTTGTTACAAATCAAAACAATACAATGAAAATGCAACTATATGTACCTTATTTTGTGTGAAATGCTATTACATCACGAAAAGGTCTGAAAAAACAAGGTGCTCAAGCAATCGATGATACCCTATGCATAGTTGCCAACCTCCTGATTTTTTTAATACCAGTAATTTTATCCAGAAATACTTGTTTTAAACAATTGCGCAATTTCTGCAATTAAATAAAGCGAAAATGTTTGTAAGATTTTACTGGCATTAAAAAAATCGGGAAGTTGGCAACTATGCGTATGAACTGGTGCTCGCAGTCCAAAATTTGGAGTGTCAAGTGCATACTGCTAGCGCGCATAATGGAAACATCTATAGTAAAGTGAGGACAGACGCCGCGGTAGGACAGATGCAGCAGAGATTCTATTGGCGACACTAGCGCTCCCTAGGCCAAATTAAGAATTTCGTTGTGTGCCTAAATGCTGTCTGCTGTGTTGTATGCGTTTCCACCGCTTAATTGTCAGTATTTAGATATTTATGCCGGTTTTTATGATTCGAACCTGCATGGTAAGTAGCTAAAATTATTCTAATAAAGTTTTATAACATATTTTAAGCAAAATAAACAGATATTTCATCCCAAAACCTATTGCAACTGTAGACTAGATCCCCGTAGAATACAGACATGTGCTTGTCTTTCTCTCGCGTCGCTCACATGACACAAAATGGCGACGCGGCATCTTACCCGCCACTTTGGGACGGATGCCGCAAAATATATTTTTGTTTTTCGGTTCAATAAATTCATCACTGCTATTTAAGTAGAACTTACATTTAAATGAACGTATATTAGCGCATTCTTGTACTTATCAAAATGTTCTCAGCAA
This sequence comes from Maratus speciosus, assembly GCA_963932465.1. NCBI lineage: Eukaryota > Metazoa > Arthropoda > Arachnida > Araneae > Salticidae > Maratus > Maratus speciosus. Next base: position 232,195,494 of record OZ010796.1, on the reverse strand, counting down.
GAGTGGTGGTTCACCATCTATGAATAAGGAAAACGTAGGCCGTTTACAATTTTCACCATCTAAACTATTAAACAATGTTCAAAAGATCTATACAGCCAAGTAAGAGAAAGCAAAAGGCTGTAAATATTACAAGCACATACTTTTTAAACAAGAAAAAAGAAGAAGGGAATAAAAAGCAAAAGAAGCAAGAAAGCGTCGAAGAACGACAGCTTGGCGGAAGTAAAATGTGTAAAAAAAGGAAGGGACAGATCAACTTGAAAACACCTCACTTGAGGAAGAAACTGAAATGTGAGTCATCTTCCAACTGTGAGGAAAGTATAACTCTTATGGATTCTGAAGGCAGTATTGGATTGGAATTTGATGACTCTGAATGTGCTGAGTGTCTGGAGTCATATCAAGAAACAAATCTAAAGCAGACTGGATACAGTGCATAACATGCAATCGGTGGCTGCATGAAACATCATGCTCACTTTACTCTTGCAACGGAAAGTGTGGTGATTGTGAGCGAATAGAAATACGAAATAAAAGAATGAGAAGAAAAGCCAAAAAAAAGGACTATGGCCTAAAATGAATGGAACTAGTACTTAAGAGCAAACTACAATGGTCGCCTGGATATAAACAACTGGTTTATATCTTTTTTGTAATTATGCTGTCTATAGTTTCCAGTGAAATGTTTTTTTTCTTTTTTTTTGCCTTAAGTTTTATTTTTTGAGCTTGCACTTTTGCAATTTCGTTAAACGTTTCACAATTTAGTGATATATATAATTTATGTAAGTTTACTGTTATTTATTTTCCTTTTAAGTAGTTTGAGAAATAAAAATGTGATTTACTTGAAAAAAAATAAACAGCATAACTTTTACATCTGTACCACACCCCATGCGGCAACTTACCCAAAAATGATGTTAAAAAAGGACGTTTGGGAGAATAATTATGCCTGCTTTATTAAGAGGGCTTTAACTTGTTTAACATAGAAATTTGATTCTAAAAGGTTTGATTAATGATTTCTGGTACTTAGTTTGTTGTTTTTTGCTTTATTGAACATTTTAAAAGAAGAAAAGTAAAACTGCGGCATCTGCCCCCACTTTACTATACCATTTTTTTTTCGATATTATCATATTTACAACAAAGATAAGCATGTCTAGTAAAAGCTTTATTATAATATATTTCAGTTTTCTGAAAGTTATTGCCGCCATCACAAACTGAATTATGGCAGAACACCCTGCATTTTTGATTAAACACGTGGTTTGCGAGCCCATGTTCTATGGCAATTTTTCATCCTCTTCATGAATGCTATAAACCCCTCTTCATTTGTCAGCCAAATTTTGGAACACCCTGTATAGTATGTTCCATCAATCCGTTCGCTTTTCAAAAATTCATAAAAAAATAACAAATAAATAATTAAATTTAAAAAAATCAAAAAACCCGACTGCGTAAAAAGCGAACTAATTAATTATTTCTCATCAATGTGAAACTATTTTTTATATTACTTACCTATTCCTTTTATTCCCTTGTACTGATGACTTTTAAGTTGTGTTTAATGGTTAGTTCCTATCTATAAACACTGTTTTGATGAGGCCTACAGATGTCTATGAAGGTTAGAGTTGCAGTAAAGCTAGAGATCCTACCTACACAACTTCCTGGTTGTGTAATATTTAAACGGAGCTTCTGACTGTAAAATAGTCAATGAAACATCGTCTTCATTTCGAAAGGCATATCTAATGATATGCCACTCAATAGGGTGCGTAAAATTTTTTTCGTCTCTACCGCCATTTTGAATTTATAAAGGAAAAACCTAGCCTATAACCATCGGACGGTTAAGACGAATCGATAGAGACCTCATTCATTAAAATCCATCCAGCCGTTGGGATGTTTCGAGGGTATAAAAAATCCACATACCCAGATACGCGTCAAACACATAACCCTTATTGACAGTCGGGTAAAAAAATGTCATATCAAAGTACAGTTTTCAAAATAATTCTTGTCAAAGAGTGGGATTTTGTGTGTCGGACAAAAAAAAAAAAAAAAAAAAATACTACAAAGAAATACAAAAATAACTTTAGATTTCAAACATTTATGAAAATTTAATAAATTCCCGCATCAAAGTGCGGTTTGCACCTCAAGATAAAAAAGAAATGGAATATTTTGTGGCAAACGTTAAAAAAAACAACAACCGAAAAATGTTCACAAATCCCTTCACATTTCAAAACCTCAAATAAATGTAACAAATTATCATATCGGAGTGTGATTGACTAGTGATGACTTGTCAAACGGTCAAAACATTTGCAGCAAAAAATAGTTTAAAGATAATTTGAACTATTGTTTATTTTTTTCTCAAAAATTCCGACATTTTGACAAGTGTTACGGTGCAAACTGCAATCTGATACTGTAATGTTATTTTTTTAATGAATTCTTGAAATGTGAACGAGCCTATGGGACGCACTGTATATGGGACATTCTCACAAACTTTTGACTTTTATATTTCTGAGTAATAATTTTTATTTTAGTACATGTTCTTGTGTTTTTTTTTATTTCATATACTGGGGAACATCCCATTGCATGATTGCACAACAATATTAACGAGATAAATACGTTTTGGACGATGTTGGGGGTCAAAACACCTGGAAAACTCCTATACCGTCCCGTGTCCCTGATGCTGATTTTTAAGTTTCGAGCTGTCTGGATAAAATTGTTTCAATAAAAATAATTCGATGTAATTTTTTTCAGAAACTGGAACTATTGTTTTATATAAATATGTAGCTAAAAATTAACCTGCACATATTTTTAGGGTTGTTATTCTTTTTTAAACTCTGTCCCTGAATTTTAGATTCCTTAACATCCCTCTTCTAAAATTATACAGAAAATCACTTCAGATGTAGCCACAGAATTTTTTCAAGTTTTTTCTCATGCAGAAGTATGCCTGAAATTCTTTGGCAGGAAATTTACTGTAGAATTTAAATCAGCATTTAAATATCAATTTCAAGGATCGTGGCTTTATTGGTAGTCTCACCGTCCCCAAGGTTTATTCCTGCACATTTCGAGATAAATTAGTTTTTTTTTAAAATTTAATCCAATGTAAATAACTGTTTCTAAAAATCAATGAACATTTTGGCTACCACTTAGTCTTAACATGATCTGCCTAAAATAGGTGGTAATTTTCCTAGCCGTTCCATCCTCACCGCCTTTTTTTCCCCCATTTCGTCCCTTTTTTCCGGTACCATCATTTTTTTTTAACTTACGGTCCCTTCTTTAACACCCCTTTAAGACAATGTTATACCAAAATTTTGTACTAAAAATACTACATTGTTATTATTTCTGATTTGAATGACATGTGGGTGCTATGCAAATTCATTATAAGTAAAAATTTAGAAGAAAATAAAAAGTTTTATTGGTAAAAGAGTAAGGAAAATTAAACTCGCAAGATTAACTTAAACTTCAGTTAAATAAAATTTTTTTCGCTGCTGACCATTTTTCCTTTATTTTGAAACATTAAGGCATTCGTCTATCAGATTAAAATTTTATTTTAGCAAGTTTAATTTCATCCGATTTTTATTCCCAAAAGTCAAAAGATTGTGAGAATGCCCCATATACGCTTTATTCTCTCTCAGCACACATGGAATTCATGTCATTTAGGTTAGATATTCTCAAGATGATGCAGAGGAGAAACATGAATAATTTCCAGAGAGGCCAAATGATATTATGTCTCATTTACACTTAAATTTAAAATATATCTTAAAATGACAAATAAATAAATAAATTCTATATTGCATAATAGTTTATTAAAAAGTGAAATAAATTGTATAGTGTGTGAGGTAAAAGTATGCATCCATTTTCTTTCATTTAAAATTCAATTTTAAAAGAGAATGGATCTTCTTTTAAAATGAAAAATTGCTTTCAAGAAAGTTTCTGCTATTCACGGGGCACTTTAGATAAAAAGAAAATGCCTAAAGAATAATTTAAACCTACGATACTTTAAAGTTTAATTTCGGCATAAAAATCATAGATGGGGATTTTTCAGAAATTGAAAGAGATGCAATTTCTCTATGATGATCATTGCATGCATTCTTCAGAAAGACTAATAAAAGGAAAGATAAAAAATAAATTGAAAGCATTTGAAGTAAGCGCATGAATAAATAATCAACAAAAACATCTCGTTATGAAATATTCAATTTTATTTATAATAAGTACTGAAAGGGAGATCATAATGCTATGATATTATTTTTAAAAGCTGATTAACCCATTTCTCGCTATGGTGCGAAAACGCACCATTTCTTTAAGTACTTTTTATGGAAATAAATGTTGGCTATGTGGAAACGATTCGTGAAACTTTTCGTGAAAACTATATGTTTGTTTAACTAATTATTAGAATTTTTTTGGGTTGTCAAGTGCAATTTTGTATAGTTAAAAAAAAACCTGTCAACTTATACCTTTTGACTCTTTGTAAAAATGCAACGTGACTATACAAGTTAAGTGCCATGAAATACTTAATAAATAATTACATTTGAGTTTACATGTATTTCTTTTTATTGTTAGAATTCGTTATAGTTTTACTTTTTTGTTTTATCAATATCAGCTTTCATCTAATATATGATACTTCCTGCTGAAGTTGTGTTTTTGTACCATTTAAAAATTCTTAACTCAATAATTTTAAGATCTTTTCTTTGTAGTTTTGTTAATAGTATGGCTTATATAAATTACATCATAAAATATTATAACGTATATTATAAATATTATAAAATATATAACGTAAACATTTTAATAAAAATAGTTATTGCGGTAGGGAATGAGTTTTGTTTTAAGTGGGTCATCATTTTAACCCTAGACAATATTTTTAAGTAAACCGTATTTTCTTTTGAGTGAAATCATCTAATTCAATAATTATGAAAGTAGGGAAGAAAGAGAAAGATTATATGTAAGAAGTAAATTATCTTGTCTAAAATGATCTTTTGAAGTTTTCATTCATTAGTTTATTTATGACAAAAATACATTTAAAGAGTTGTTACGTTTGAGACTGCCAGTCTCAGAGTTTGCGGTAGGCTATTATAATCAAAAGATGCCTATGAAATTTCACATAATATCCAGATCATATTAGGTAGATTTTATAAGAAATACTACCTATTGCAGTCATTACCATGGTGCGACTTTTGAAAAATTCCATCATAACTTTTCATTATAGGACCCCCAAAACCCGAACCCCCCCTCCCCTAAAAAGTTTATATATATACATATCCAGTTTCAACACTGCAAATAGAGGCGTCTTAAATTAAGACACATATGTGACTGAAAAAGTTATTCAGACACTTAAGTGTCTAAATTTGAAATTTCAGACATCACAGGTGTCTAAATTTAAGACACATAAGTGTCTTACTATGATCATGGCATAAATGAACTGATAAAAATGTCTGAAAAATGGCGATATGTCTGAAATTAAGACATTTAGAAATTTAGACACTTAAGTGTCTAAATGCGATACAATTGTATCATATGTGTGATGACTGTATGTATAACTGTATTGCAATATGTATGCCAGCACCACCAGAAAATTGTTTTCGAATGGTTAATAGATGTTTAAAATATTTTTATCCATTAAATTTGGTATTTTATATAAAAAAAAGTAATTTGTTTAGATTATGGGACGTCTGGAAAATTAAAATAGTTAGCTTACTAAAGTTTTGGGACTTTGGCGCAATAAATAAATCAGTAATTGCTTTTCATAAAAAATATTTATTTTCAAAAATTACTTGCAATCATGGACGTACGCACGTATGTCCAAGGAAGAGCCACACCCTCTCCTTAAATACTACGAGATGTACCGGTGGAAAGAAATTTAGGGAGAGACAAGATTTTGGAACAGTTGTGTCTGGGGTGAACAGCGTAATCCGCTTTTCTAAAATGCAGAACATAAACATGAAATAGGCAAACTAAGAATATTTTGGCAGAACTCCTCGGGCAAGAAATTTTTAAAGATACAAACATAAAAATAAATATAAAATTAATCGTTCAAAAATAAGTTTTAAACGACATTTTTGAAAATAGAACTTTCTTTTCTCAATGGACTCCCCCCCCTCCCCCCCACACACCGTTTTGAGATAAATTTGAAATATATCAATATCAAAAGAAGAAAAGAATTAAAATTGTCTTCTACGAAGTGTTCAAAGGAAGGTGGGTTTCTCTGAAGTAAAATTCTTAGTAACATTTTCCCTTAACGTAAAATTATTCTATAGCCATTTATAAGAAAATAAATATCATATATTTTTAATTATCAGACATCAAGAAAGCATAATTGATTAAATTTAACTATACTGGGAAGGAGAATGTATCTTAGGGAATGTATTCACCAGGGGGCACTGTCAGTTGCGCATGCGTTTTAGATGTCTTTCGTTGGAACGTACGTTGCAACTGAAAGTTTGTTTTATGTACGCGTATTTCTTTTTTTGCGAAATTTGAAGTTCTGTGATTTTAAGTCGTATTCACTTAGTTTATTATGTATTGAATATATACATCTGACTTACGTGCTTGACACCCAATGTCTCTTATAAGCTGTCGTCGATATAATTCGAGATAGAGACAACACTTGAAGATTACATCCGGGAACTCTACAAAGTGTGTGGCAAGGTGTGTGTGGTGTCGAACGTATTTAGTGTTAATTTGTATCGAGATTTAGTGTTATTGGACTTCATCTTTATCAAAGCTGGTAAAAAAGAACTTTTGTCTGGCGGGGTATATTTTGAGGATGAAGCATTTCATTCTCTGAGTATGCTTAGCCGGATGTATTAAGGTATTCCCTTCTAAAAAGATGCAAGTCTTTGTTCCTCAGTGTAATAGTTTTTAAAACTTCAAATCGAGGAATTGATCTTACTTCTTGCAACAGGATTAAAGTAAGTGTCACAATTTTTCTTTTTAGTACTAAAATTAGTGTTTTTTAATGATTTTCTTAAATAGCACTGATCAAAATCTTGCATAAAATGGTATTAGTTTTGAATCTATTTCCAAAAAGCCCGCTAATTCTAGAAGTATATATTTTTAAACTTATGACGTTGCCTTTTATTGCAAATTATATATTTTAAATTCTCATATTTTCCCCCTAATTTAAAGTAATAATATCACATTTTAAGTTAAATTCATTCTCTTCTTTTCCATGGGAGTTCTTAGTTTCAATTCTTATCTGTTTCAATTCTAATTCTTATCTCGCACTAAACGACCACAATGATATAAAGAAAAAAAAGCTTTGAAAGATTTCCTAATGCTTTCTTACTTCCTACATAGGGATTACAATCCCGTATCCTGGGATTCCGGGATCCCGCTCTATTTTTAACCCCGAAAATCCCGGGATTTTTTCTGTCAAATCCCGGGATTTTCGGAGTTGTCTTTCTTTCTAACAGAACAATATTCAACTGAAATCAAAAAATATATTTATAGACTTTTGCTTTTGGAATAAAAATCAATTTTTATAAATTTATATATATGTATCATTGAAAAAGAATATATATCTCGATTATTTTTTACATATATTTATAAGCGATTAAACATTTTAACGTGTAAATCTTTTGACCTGCAAACAGACGTCACAACGGTGAGTCAGGAAAAACGAAATCATTTGTTTATTTCGATTTCGTTGCGTGTGTAGAAAGTATCTTCCATTCTGTAAGTCATTTTCAAATTAACATTTACTGATAAGCGTTTGTTTCTTTTCGTGCTTTTATATTTATTTTGCTTTAAAGATATCTAATGAAAAGGATTTTCTATCGTAGAATTGTAATCTTTAATTAGATGGTTATGAGAATAATGTAAAATTTAATTTGTCATAATAATTACTTTTTTAATATTGTAAATATTTAGTCATTCAAGAACTTGTTTAACAGGAAATAAAAGGAAGTATGTAGAAGATAAACTTATACGAAAAATACAAAAAATGACAGATGTTAAGATATATATTTAAGACAAAAGAAGTTTGGAGACTATAAGTTATTTTTTCTTCATGTTATTAATATAGAATATTTATTTATTTATTTTTATTGATAGTTGAATAGCTTTTGTGATTACCGTCTGATCTACATAAAAACTTGCCCATGTGGAAATATAAATTTTCTAAAAATCTAATTTTTAAATGATAAGAATTTTGATTTTTTTTTTTTTTTTTTTTTTCGTGGAGGGGGTCGGGATTTGTATGAAATTTTCGTAAAGCTGATATCTTAAATCTTGCACTGATTATAATTAAAGTTTTGAAGTTTTAGAGTAGCACAAGATTAAAAATCCAATATATATTTAATAAAATATAGAAGTAATTTTTTTCTCAATGTTATTAAAGTAGAATATTTATTTTTTTATTCATAGCTAAATAGCTGTTGTGATTATCATCTGATACATATGTAAAATTGCCTATGTGGCAATATAATTTTTAAAAAATCTAATTTTAAAATTATGAATTTTCATTTTTTTTTCTTGGGGGGGGGGGGGGTGGAATTTACTTGCAATTTTCTTACATCTGATATTTTAAATGTTTTTCGACATTCAACCGCCGAGTATATTAAATATTTTGAACTTTTAGAGTGGGACAAGATTATAAAATATATATGCATGTATTTATCCGTGTACCTTAATAGGGACACTCCGGGGCAGCGGAATTTGCCGATAATCGAAGATGTCTGCTTTTGTGAGGTAAAAAATATACAAATATCTATGCCTTGCGGATTAAAAAAGTATTCGCTATGTAGAGGTGTCCGCTATTCGGGAATGTCTGTTAACATAAATAACGAATACTCACGAATACCGGACATCTCAATTTAGATAACCATAATGCAGGGTTGCATTTTTTCTTGATTAAAGCATGGGCATACTGGGCAGTTCCCCGCCCCCCTACGATTTTAGTGCCACCAAATTTGATGTGCAATATTTGTAAAGCTTATATTTTAAATCTGTTTCGAAATTGTTCTGATTATAATCAATATTTTGACCTTTCAAAGTAAAATAAGATAAAAAAAATCTTAATATTTAAATAAATATTTTTTGTTTTTAATTTTGTTCTACTCCTGAAGTTCAAAATATTAATTATAATATATACAATGCCGTAAAATATTTAAATTATCATCTTAACGAAAATTGCATACCAAAATTGGGAGCACCGAAAAAAATCAGGCTGTATGGGGGTGGAGGGGGCAGGACCACAGCCAAATATTTTTTCAGGATTCAACGTGATCAAACATGGCTACGTATGATGCTTACAATAAATGGGTGCGATTCAGACGCAAAAAATGTCTGAAAAAATTCAGACATTTTAAAATGTCTGAAAATTGAACACTCCGTTTCAGACACTTAAGTGTCTGAATTTCAGACATTTTAATTTGCAGTGAATTTACAATTTTTCCTTTCTCACACCAGATGGCAGCAAAGTTATGGATTTCAGTCAGATATTCAACTGTGGCCCAAATGCTAAAATAGTCCTAACTCTGTTTTCCATCCTGATATTTTGCAGTTTTGATTCCTAGTATGTTATTTAGGTACTGTGTTTTTAATAATTTTTAATATTCTGTGTGAGGTGTATCTTTCTTTAGATCTCTTGGATTTTCATTATCTATATTCTGTTATGTTTGCGTTATAAGGAGCTAAATTTTGTCATTTTAGACTTAATGCCGACAAAATTGGATGAACTAACTCATCTTCTATGAATGAACCCACAAGCTCCTCAGAAGATTCTGTGGGTTATTCATAGCTTCTTATTTTACATACTGGTATCCTATGCTCATTTCTAATTCATCTTTAGAACTTTACTACTTTGTTCATATATTTGTGATTTCAAATTTATTATATATATATGTATGTATGTACTAAATTTTGTCCGCACATTAAAAGTCGCAATGATGCGCGTATCGTCTTCAAACTCGCCAACAACTTTGAGATGGCTAATATCTCGGCGGGGACAGAAAATGGGCAAAATCGGCCCAAGGGAATGGAAATGGGGAGGGTTAAAATTTGAATACTGTCTTAACATGATTCTGATAAAACCAGCTCTTACACAACAATGATAGGGAAAAATAAATATTTTTCGTTATAGCAGTTGCCAACAATGAAAAAATAGCAATAAAATTCTCACCACAACAATTGCTTTTCTGTTGCAAGATTTTCACGAGAAAGATTAAATTAAATAGTTTGACGAATTGAAAACAAATTGAATATTACGTCTTAAGTTTTCTAGAGCAAGATTTCCGTATGAGAACTCAAAATGAAATAAATAGACGAATTAAAAATATATATATATTGCGTCATAATGGAAATATAATAGATCTCAGCAGGTGAATATGTAACGCCATGTGAGTTTGAAGAAATGTATTAAAGCATGATAAAAACCCGACTATAGAAATATTAACATATTTTAACACTTTGAGGTTCTCTGAATTTGCTTTAGCCATTTTTAAACCTATTTAATATGCATGCGTGTGTGTATTCGTGTATATTAAATTTTTACAAAAAGTTTAGCTATGCCTTTAGCTCATTCTTAGTGAAGAAAGTGTGTTTATTTCAAATCTTGATTTAAGTTTTGTTGGTGAATTTAGTACTTAACTTCAAAATCTACCTCCGTCTGTAGGCCGAGCCGGAAGGGATTTTTTTCTTTACGTTTGCGATAAAGAAGATATTCGGGCAAACAGAATGTAATCACCAGGTGCCATTATTCAGAATTTGGGTATTGCAATTTCAACATATGCTCGACAAAGGATACAAAAAGCATACAATTTCTCAAATTTGATTTTACGTCTTACAATACATTTTTTTCCATTACTCTAGCCCTTCTGTCATTAAAGCACCAGATTTATACTTAGTGGTTAATTTTTGCTTGCGATCTTTTCTTCAAATGTGTATGTAAAATTCCGTGAACATGCCATACATTTTAATAACCAGATCTCTAACCTCCCCCTAACCACCCCAAACGACAACAACAATAACAAAAAAAAACCACGGAAATACTTATTCTACTGGAAATTATGCCTTATTTCAATTTATGCTAAAAAAATGCTTAAGTTGTCGCCTTTATACTGAATTTCAATACGAACACCTATTTTTGACATCATATTAGGAATTTTCGGCAAATTTTACCCTTATATACTTAACGGGAAGTCATTCGGTCAGGCAGTTTAGAAATGATGAACGTTTAATGTTTGGAACGCAGAATATTAAATTCATTACTAGTCGTTGCAATGCTTTTCGTTCTTTAAACATAATTCACGAATTTCTTGGCTAAGTGTGATGTAAATTTGGATTCGAATTTTTGAAGCTTAACCTCTTCGCTACTGAGTATTAATGCAGTATTATTAATTATTACTGAATTATTTCTTCTCCCATTTGACTTCAGAGCAAGATTTTTATTTTATTTCCATTAGTTCGAATCTTAGACTTCGAAACATATCATTCTGATATCGAAATTGTGATTATGTTCGAATACCACTGATAAAATGGGATAAAACGGAGGTCCCCATTTGGGGACGCAGGGAGCGAAGAGGTTATAGAGGTCGATTTTTCTTTAAGAATTCATTAGTTGTATTTTGTATTTTTTTCGAAAATACTTATATTTTTTACTTAATTTTCGAAAAAAAAAATGTAACGCATAAATTATTTAAGATGAATCGATTTCCAGAAGCTTCAAGTATGCACATTCAAAGTTACAGCGCTTTCCACAAGGAAAGTTTTGAGTTATGCTAAAACACTACTCGCATTACAATCTGGTTTGTAACGATTAGAAATGAAATTCTCACTAGCAGTTAAAAAACTTTAAACATTCGTAATTCCTAGAGTATATGATCGAATGACTTTCCGTTTGGTATCCTAAGGTAAGATATGCCTAAAAAGCAAAATACGATCTCAAAACTAGGTGTTCGTATTGGAAATTTCACAATTTCGTATAATTTCAGCATTAAGATGACCCCCTAAACTTATTTTTTTAATATAAATTGAATGCGATATATTTTCCAATTGAATGTATATTTTCGTTTTTTCCTGTAAAATTTTGAGACTAAAATGTATTAGAGCGAGAGACGGCTGCACAAACCATCACCTCATCGTGTTGATGGCTGAACTTCCAGGATTAGTCAAAGCTCGATTCGCATATTAACCCTCTCGCTGCGTAATTGTTTTATCAAAATAGCTTCAAAAATTGCGTACTTAATTCCTTCGCGACGAGCGTCTTTTAAGAATTTTTATTCTTTTGTCACCGGTTTTTCAAAACAAAAATTTTCGTTTGATTTAATCGGGAAAATGCTCCGATTAGATAAGGCAAAATTTACAATAAAAAGTAACTGGTGGGAATGAACATGGCGGGTTAATCAGACGGAGAAAGTGCCTCCCCGATGAAATCTCGGCTTGCGCAAATTTTGCTACTTTTACGTTGCCCGAGAAACTCTCGGGTTGCGCAGCGAGAGGGTTAAAATGCAGCTGGTCTGACAAGTCATATCTTTGTGGAAAACACCTGAAAACCCGATTTTAGTAGTTGAAGTTGACTGGTAGATTTACCATTATGTTTTCTTGCTCCCACTCCTCCATATTTTCACAACTTTGAGTGCAGGAAAACACAATAATATACCTACCGATCAACCACTAAAATTGGGTCTGCCGATGGTTTCCACCAAGATATGACTTGGCAGACCAGTTGCATTTTACTATACTAATCAAGTTTTGTCTAATCCTGGACTTTAAGCTGTCAACTCGATGAGGCGATGGTCTGTGCAGTCACTTCCCGGTCTATGTGGGACGTTCTCTGTATCTCTCTTTTTTTCGACTGTACATTGGCTGGAGATTTTAACCCATTTATGCCTAGCGTCCCATTTTTAGGACGTTTCGAATTTTAATAAATTTTCATCTTCATTACAACATGAAAATTGTATGAAGTAATTGCTCTAAATGTATTTATCTACTACCGAGAGATGACAGCGTAAGATTGATATTTATTTGCTTAAATGAAGGCTTTTATATATTTTTCACTTTTCAAGATAGCGAAATGTAAAAAGTAAGTTTATTTGTATTTTTTGTATCAAGGATTTAAATAAATAAGTCATAATCTTAGCTTGTTGACTTCTTTGAAATACGTATTTTTTAAAATTATGAAATTATATGTTCAAGTTTTTTTTAAATGCATGTTTGTAACGTACAAAGTATACGGTGCCAGGGGCAAATGGGTACATATTTCTATTAGTCATTTAGGGGACAGTTATTTATGTAAAGCCTTTTGCAAAATGATTCTGAAACAAAATTATTTTAGCCACAAATATGATTATTCTTAATTTATTATTAATAATACTTATAATGTTATTAGTCTCTGTAAAGAAATAAATATATTTTTTAATAGTTCATAAAAATACTAATTATAGTATATAATATGCAATTTAAAAGCTTAATTTATATAAATGTAGTCAAAACATATAATTATGCATTTTTCCACATATAGATATTCCCATATTTAGTACGTTTACATTTTATGAAATAAATATAAAAATATTTTAGCTTTATTTTTTTAGCATATTTCCAGTGCATTTTGCAACATTTTAAAGTCGACAACATTTTAAAGTAACAATAAATTTGAGAAAACAAAAATTCAGGCATAAATGGGTTAATGCCGCGAGAACCGAACTAATCCATTTCGAGATAAATCATCGGAAAGAAAAGTAGCTATGCATTTGAAATATTTGATGCATGAAAAGAATCATAATGAAATAATATCCTCAGGCATTTTTAATGACAAATGTTTATAAAAAATACTAAATACATAATATTTTTCACAGAATTTTAACTTTTATATTTCTGTAAAATCAAACCATGCAATACTGTTTGAACTCGTGTTGCATCTTAACTCCTAAAATATCTCCTTAGCTGACTTTTAAAATTCACCTCTCACAACAATACAATTTTGGTTCGTAAAAAAATATAGCAGAACTTTGTCACTCTTGCTGTTGTGAGAAGTATATTACTTTAAAATTCCTCTGAAAAAACTATGAACTGTGAAGTCACAGAAATTGTTCTTGGTATTTACTCTCCATACTTAAATGGAAGCAGAAGCAATCTTTATGAATTTCCTCTAAAATCGAAGACTCCTGTTATTTCCATTCTTTAAAGATTCTCATAGAATAAAATCGTGATACCAATTTTAACTGGAAACGGTAGAAATTCTATAAATATTAATTTTGCACATGCTCATGTAAGTGCAATACAACTAAAAAACAGGAGTTCTGCTGTTTCATAATTTAGTGTCGCCCCCGATGGAAAAAAAAATATGTATATAAATATAGATAATGCAAAACATATTTCAGTTTTAAGACTTAAAACACACGCTTTTATTTTATACAAAATGACGTCATTCGCATCCTCTGAAGACATCCTAATTTACGATCCAGTCTTAAACAACATTTACGGTAAAGTATTCATATGACGTCACTATCTCTAAATCGAGGCTAACGAGAAAGACAGGCTACCGCGGTGGGTCCGATTATTCTTTTTTTTACAGACCGGTGGAGTCACGTGATGCTCGAAAGCACCAATGAAGGTGTGCGAAAAGAGCATCACGTGACTCCAGCGGTCTGTAAAAAAAGAAGAATCGGACCCACCGCGGTAGCCTGTCTTTCTCGTTAGCCTCGCTCTGAATAATACACATTTCCAATAAAAAAAAAAAAAAAAAAAAAAAAACAGGTGTCACTGAAGAAAGTCGGCAAAAAAATCGACTATCCCATCATTCATATGCCTTCCTTTGTTTTTAATATAAATAATTAAATTAAATAGCTCCATGTTTTATCAGAAATCATTCATTTATATATTTTCAAAATAGCAGGTATTTTAATTGCATTTCTTTTCAGTAGTTATGGAGATAATAGCAACAAAAAGATATAATTACTATTTTCCAACTATGTTTCCTTTACTTTCTACAGAAATGGAGTACTTGAGTTGTCAAAATTAAACAAATGGCGCTAAAAACTACAAAAAATTAATATCTCAAAAATAAATTGAGATGCAGTTTTCAAACAAATTGCATTAAAAAGTGCTTGTTCCACAATACGACGGTATAAAAATTTTAAATGTGCGATGCTTAGAAGTTGAAAAATTTGAAGTAGCGTATTTAACAGTACAATGGTACACCTGCTTTGTTTTACAGTTGGCTTATACAACGGAACGTTATTTTTTGGAGACGACATTTTAATAGCTGGGAGAAAGGAACAGCTTACCGGGGGCTAATAAAGTAATGTGTTTACCACAAAGTTTTTGTTTTATTTAAAAAAAAAAAACATTCACATGCGTTTTAAAAAAAGCACACCATCCGAAAATGTCTGGCGAAATCTAAATATTTTATAATAGTGTTTATATTTGTTAGCAATTGCAATAAATATAGCGATATAAAATAATTCACAGTTGAGGATATCCCTATTCGTAACGTCTGCAGACAGAAATAGGAAAGAAGCAACAACTTAAAATAATATGAAATATAAGACATTTTTTATATTTCCAACTGAAACAGAAGACGACTACAAGAAATAACAGCATAGTGAAATTTATTGTTTCAAGGGTAGCTCTTCGAATGTACTACAGCAGATGTATTTTATTTTTATAGTCAATTCTGGCTTATTAGTGTAGATATTTGAGCAGTTAAGAGCACAAATCGATTAACTCCATCAAATGAAAATGTTCAGCGGAAACAATTAAAGTTATTGTAACTATAAAAATATTGTATCTATATAATATTCTTTCTCGTGATATTTTGATTGTACCCATTAATTTTCTTTTAATCAAGGGTAACTTTTATCACTGTATAAATATATAGAAAATTTTAATGTTCCTTTGTTTAAAAAAAAACGCCACTTAAAATGGAGTTAGTAGGATTGTCTTCTGAACGCCTTATTTATTAACGTATTTATATTTCTTTACATTTTATACATTTTCCATTCTTAAAAATGATTATGATTAGGTCTGTCTGGTCACCCGTCTGTTCGGAGTGTCAACTTACGTAAATAAACTCAGATTGCCATGTAATGGATATACGTTATTGAGGACTGTACCATATTCGGTATTGAAAAGGAAGTGTGGAGAATTTATAATTCGTTTAAAGGGTAAGTTCGTTTAGGAAAGGAAAAGTGCCCCCTTTCATTCTGAAGTCATAAAATGTGGTTTTTAACAAAAGGACGAGAGATTCAACAATAGATTCAACAATGAAAAGGGGATAAGGAGATCAGATCGAACTTGCAGGAAACTTCTCTCTCCTGCAGAATGTCCACCAGTTTCCTTGTAAAGCCATTAAAGATTAAAAACATCGCGGGACCACAAGAAATTTGCCGACACTGAAAGTAGTTCAATGATACGTCTATCTGGACCTTTACCCAAAGGAATACCGTTACTGGTCTAAGGGGAAAAATCGTTTGCAACGTATTTTCGTGATGTTATACTACTTCAAACATATTGAAATTGATATACATCATTGAGGTACACTTTAAGCTGTTTACTGTAGAATATGGTGGGCATAGCGCTTATCCTTCATTTACAAAGGCATACAAAAGAATTCTGTTCAAATATTATCTACGAGCGATAATTGCTTAAAGTTCGTTTTCAGTGGCGGTATGCGTTTTTAAATTTAACTAACGTTTTTCTGTTACTTGGTGCGTCAAAATTCTATGTATCATATAGAGGGCTGCACACAAAAATTGGAGTACATTTCCGTTTATTAACTGAAATTGCTTAAGCGAAATTTGCAATTGCGTTATGGATTTCCTAACAAAACTAAGTTTTGGCATACTATATAGTGTGCGTTCAAATATGTAGATCATGTATAGGACTTAACAAAAGAATTAGAAGACGTTTCCAACTACAGATAGTAATTGCGGAAATTGAGTTTTCAAATATGTTATGCGTTTCCCAAATTGTTCACATAGATATCATCTTTCACTCTATTAAACTGTGAAGTTTTGTTACAGTATTATGAATGTGTTAGAAAGTGTTTTGTAATCTATGCTTGACATATGATTTTTTTGTTTACATTGTATTTTTGCTATTATATTCGTTAAATTATTTAAAATGTCCCTCACTGATCCTGATTTCACGAAAGAGTTGGAATGCTTCATTTTATGTCTTAGAAAACACGTAGTGTATACAGACACGTTATAGTTTCTTATTTAGCAACGAATACAAGAAAAAGACTAATTGGATGTGCCAATCCCAAAATTTTCTTCTATCTTATATATTTTGGTATTTCAAAATGTTTTTACAAATGTCAATATTTCATTATTATTAGTTCAATACTATATCAACTTTGGCTTTCATCTTAAATTTCTGCTTCAGTCAATTAATCGGAGTGAAAACGAGTTAATCTCGATCATGATATTTATTAAAATAACTAGTTTTTCGTTATTCTATTGTATCTCAGTTGTTCGCGAATAGTCGGCTTATCAGGATGGGAAGTTCCCGTCGATTCGAGCCACCGGTGTACCATAGAACTACGAAAAATCAAGAAAATTACGCAAAAATCGCTATTGTAATGCCCCTTTCGGCGGAATATTTCCAAATTCAGGGAAAAACTTCTTGCCATGGCCAAAAACATACACAAAAAATTTGGTTCAGTTCTATGCATAACTTCACAAACTTTTCGATGGTACAATATTGAAAATAGCACAAAAATTGCTAGTATTGCGCTCCCTTCCGGCGGAATTTTTCCAAGTTCAGGGAGGACTTTCTTGCCATGGCCAAAAACATACACAAAAAATTTGGTTCAATTTTATGCATAACTTCACAAACTTTTCGATGGTACAATATTCAAAATGGCATAAAAATGGCACAAAAATCGCTATTACAGCGTTTTTTCCAAATTAAGGGAGGACCTGCTTGCGATAGTCAAAAACTGGTTCAATTCTATGCATAAATTCATACACTTTTTGATGGTACAGTGGCGACAGACACACGGACGTACGGGCACACGGACAGACGGGCAGACGGACATACAGACATTTTCTATAAATATGTTTTTGGGGATCTCTGACCCCTAAAACTTGTAAATCCGTCGAAAACTGGAAGTCGAAAAAAATTTCGATTACAATACTTTCTTCTATTGAAGATAGAAGAAAGTAATAAACACTTTTTTGTTGGAAGTAAAGTAAAGTGATGAATTGCATTTCAATTTCTGTATACAATGATTACAAACACACATACAGAATCTTAAAATAATGATAACACTGGGGAACAAACATTTTGTTGACTTAGATCTGGCACCTGTTTTTGTCTAATTATTGGCATCTAAATCCGAAAATGACCCCAGTTTTTTTTTATATCACGTCAACATTTTAAGCTACAGGATACCCCAAAATCATACTTAATGTGGATACAAAGGAAAATAAAGATAAAATTACCAAATATATTATTCATACAACGACTGTATATACTTACTATAAGGTACAGGATGACAATTATTTAACTATATGAAATAAAACGTAAATTATTCAAAAACTACTGAGTGTAGAAACTTTATTCAGCATATAAACGTCACTACAGATATTCGGATTTAGGTTATGACATGTTCGATATGCCTGCCATCATTGGCTATGATGTGGCGCAGACGAATAGCAAAATTCTGCATGACCCGCTGAAGTGTTGGAACATCGATGCTGTCGATGACCTCCCGAATGGCAGTTTTCAGCTCAGCAATGTCTTTGGGGTTATTTCTGTACACATTGTCTTTAATGTAGCCCCACAAAAATGAGTCACATGCGTTAAGATCCGGAAAATATGGCGGCCAAGCGAGTCCCATTCCAGTGGCTTCTGGGTAGCCCAGAGCCAGAATGCGGTCCCCAAACTGCTCCTCCAGGACATCAAAAACTTTCTTTGTCCGATGGGGTCGAGCTCCGTCTTGCATGAACCACATCTTGTGGAAATCAGGGTCACTTGGGAGAAAGGTGATGAAACCATTTTCCAAAACATTCACGTATCGTTCAGTAGTCACCGTGCCGTCAATGAATATCGGACCAATTATTCCGTGACTGGACATTGCACACCACACTGTCACCCGTTGAGGGTGGAGAGACTTCTCGATTGCGAAATGCGGATTCTCAGTCCCCCAAATGCCCCCAAATGCGCCAAAATGACCGACAACAATAAGTTGCGTGCGCATGCGCATACTAATTCTCATCATGCCCAGCGGCCAACCACGAAGTTTGAACTTCGTCGCGCAAACCGTTGAGAAGTTATGACGGTTTAATTTCATATAGTTAAATAATTGTCACCCTGTACATTGTGTTCATACAAGTAGTAAAATTCTTTTACAAAAAAAAAAGTACATATTAAGATAAAAATTTTCGCTTGTAACTTTTCCTGGAGTGTTCAATTTGTGGACAATTTCGCTTGATGCTCCAACAATAGTCAGCCATCATATGTTCATAATCCCATCTACCTTGATACTGTTCTTCCATGAGCTTCAAATCTTGGTGGAATCGCTCATCCTGCTCATCACAGACTGCACCAAGATTTTCCAGGATGTCATCAAGATGGCTATGCAGAAAATGAAGTTTGATGATCATGTTGCAACCAAGAATTTTGAAGCTCTTTGAAAGTTTCTGCACAATTTCAGTGTAATTTTCTACTCACATATTTCCAAGAAAGTCTTTGACAATATTTTTAAATGCCAATTAAGCCTTCTTTTGGAGTTCTGTCATTGTTCCGATGAAATGTTCATTTCTAATGAGCTTCCGAATCTGTGGACCGTCAAATACACCTGACTTTATCTTTTCAAAAGACATGTTTGGAAATTTAGTCTCCTTCAGTTTACAAAGCTTTCACGAACTGTTTCATTAGACCCAGTTTTATATGCAGAGCTGGAAATATGATGTTCTTTCTGTCGAAAAGTGGCTGATGCAAAATGTTTCGATCTCCAGGCTTGAGGTCAGATATTGGAGGCCAATTCGACTGCTGTCCCACATACACAAAAAACAGGGATACTTGGTACATCCACGTTGCATTCTGCCCTCCTCAATTGCAGAATGTTTACTTCAGCCATTAGAAGAAAACTAAAGCTTCCTATGACTCACGACCGATTCATCGTAGAGTGGTCACATTAATACAAGCTGTAGAGAAAAAAACTTGACGTGATGGAAGGAAACTAATTGCAGTTTTGAAATCAGCACGCTCTTTTGACTTAAAAACAGCTGAAAAATCGAAGTCAACAGAAATTGTGTTATAAATTGTTCCCCAGTGTAATTTACACATAAAATAATATTGGAGAACTACACTATCTTTTCTAATTAGAAAAATTACTAATTAATCTGAATATATTTTTTAATATAAAAATATACAAAAGATCATATGAAAATTTTTTAGAAAATGATTTTAATATTTATTACTCTTACCAAATTGTTTCAAATTTACGTAGAATATTTAGAGTGTGGGATCTTGAAGAAACAAAATATATTAAACTTTTCCGATGTGTTTTAAATCTCTTATACAAGAGACAGGTATTTCGCATATTAGCCATCTCGTCTTTGAATTCGAGAAAACAGAGTTTGATTAAAGGAGCGGAAAATGATGTCACCTTATTTAAGCGAAAAGTTTCTGTCTAAAATAAAGAAATTTCCATTCGAAAAAGTGGTGCTGGTTTGCCCTTGTGGTAATCAGGCTCTGTATGTCTCGATGCATGCACGCTGATGCGGGGGGATACGATATGCAGGATGTTGACGAATTTGACCGACAAATTCAGAGGGGGGATAATAGGTATGAAGAGATGAAAAATTACAATAGAACATGGGGTCAGAAAACACCTATTTAATCAAAATAAAAGTTTTAAATTTTAAACTTTTTTAAACCTTTTCTACCGAATCTATAGAGAAAATCACAAAGGAAATGTGAAAGAGTCTAAGTGATAAATATTGCGACGATATGAACAACGATTAGTGCCACAGGGGTAACGTCTGCCGTTCCAAAACTGGAGGACCAGATTTCGAATCCAACCGATTCCACTGTGTCAGGAATTAATAAAAAATCCTTTTTTTTTCTTTATGGATAGCGTTTACAAAATCAAGAGGAGTCACTCCAATTTTTTTTATTTATTTCTTTATATTGTAAAATATATGTAAAATACAGGGAGTTCAGATATTAATTCGACTAAATCAGAGGGTTGTTAGCAGATATCACTACGAACAAAAATTGCAATGAATATGGTGTCACAAGCCACTTATTTAATAAAAAATACAGGGATTATCTACCTGAACTCAACTTTGGTTGACGGAAATAACTTTCAGAAAACTGAAGTACATTATTATGAAACTTTTGACAGACATGCTCACTTTTGTTGTAAATGTGATAACGCAAAAAAGAAAGTGGTAGAAATTTTCATTATGCGCGCCAGCAGTATTTACTTGACGCTCCACATTTTGGACTTTGACTATCAGTTTATATCATCAATTGCGTGAGCACTCTGTTTTTCCAGAACTTTTTGTGATGTTATAACATTTCATATAAAACAAGGTACATATAATTTTCTTTTTCGCAAAATTATTAAGGTCAAGCTACAGTAAAAAAAAAAAAAAAAAAAAAAAAAAACGGAGATTCTACTAGAAATCGAGACGTCAGTACTATTTCAGTATTTTAACGGAAATTTTCCCCAATAAACTCCTGAAATTCGAATTTTTACGGAAAATTTCCCTCATAAATTACAGAAAATTTTCCGTTTTTCTGGAATTTATGGGAATATTTCCGTTAAAATATGGAAATACTACCAACATCTCGATTGACAGTAGAATCTACGTTTTTTTTTTCAGTGAGTCGACTTCAGTTAGGGTGAAAAACCCTGTATTTGTGACTAAATAAGTGGTTTGCGACCCCATACTCTATTGCAATTTAGCACCGTATTAATGCCTACTATCATTCCTCTGAATTTGTCGGTCGAATTCGGCAACACTCTGTATACACGAAAAGAAAGAAAACGATGCAGATAACTCTAGTTCTTTTGAAATGCGAACAAGCTACTTTATGATATATTTCTGAATTGAATTTGTATTCATAGACGTATAAAACTTGAAGGTTCTCTTTTTTAGAAGCTATAAAATCAAATAGCGTTTTCCATTTTTCGATAAAGTCTTTGCGAAAAATGTTCTCAAAGTTTGAACCGAAATTCCGCATGCGATAACCCGATAAAGATAATCAGGATATAACAATCGCTTATAAGACGTAATCCGTTTGTTAAAAATGAAAAAAAAAACTGATCAATTCCAACTTCAATTGTCATTACGGCTGTTGTTTTTAAAAATGAGCCCAAAGCTGCGTCAGGAATTTGAGCAGGGGCGAGATATATATATATTTAAAACCATTATAAAGTAATTCGCCAAAAATTATCAATATAAATAACAATAGTTGCATCATTTAAGTTCAAAATTGAAACAGAAAAAGAATAATTTTTTACTTAATAAATTTTTATCACTCTGTAGCTTGGAAAATAAACCTGTCTGCTATGTTGCACAGTGGAGTTTCATAAAAAGTAGGTATAAATAATAAAATTAACAAGAGCATTTCGAAAATTTCTTATGCTGAAGTTGAAATGCAGAGAAACATTTGAAAGTAACAAACTTCTTATACATGAATTTGTTTAGGTAAAACAAAGAGTCAGATTTATAGCTTATTTAAAAAATAACGGGAGATAAAGAGCGGTCAAAAATTGCTATTCTTTAAAAGAAACAAAAAGGGTCAAATAAAGAAAAAACCCATATACATCCGAAAATATGACTGCAGACTTAGAATTCAGGCGATATCTCCTTCATTGATCGGTGTTGTTCCAAACAGAGTTGGGCAAATTTGTAATCTAAATTTTCCATAATGTAATTACAAGTTAATTTCATGTAATTGATTATAGTTATACGCATTCAAACGCAGAAATTTTGCCAAATAAGGGAATAGGGGCCGCTCCGGCTACAGTGCTGCAAGAATTTTTTACGGCATGTAATTTTAACTATAATTAATTACATAAATTAATTGTAACATAAAATAACTGTAATTACATTGCAGATAATTGAAATTACAGATTTGCCCAACTCTGGTTCCAAACAGGGATGTCCGACCTGGGCCCACGGGCTGCAAATATTTTCATTTGGAATAATGCTTCTTATGTAGCGACAGGAATTGCGCGATTAAGTTAGGCGAAGATTGTTATTCGGAAAAAGTGGTGTCATGTTTTCAAACATAAAAGTTGGACACCCCTATACAAAAATATACAACGAATTTACATTAGCATCTATATTATAAAGCAAAAATACGTCCATGATGACTTTCAGGTGAGAGAGAGACTACTGTGAAGTCACCAATGTGCTCTTTTGTGAAAAGTCACCATGTGACTATAATGTGATATTATTTGGTGACTTATCAAAATGCAACGTTCATGATGACTTTAAAATTGAGTCTAAAAATGACAGTCACACGAGATTCACAATGTAACTACATTGTAAAGTCACCTGGGGACTTGTCACAAAGCAGCAATCTCATTGACGTCTCAATGGAGTCACATATAGTGATCATTTGAGACTCATAACGAGACGTGTGTAATTTCCTATTTTTTTGTTTCACCGTAGTGACTGTTTCACTTGTGACCATGTGTGACATGAATGAGATACTATATGGACTAACTGTGCTGTAGGGATAGTAATTATTTGAATTATATTATTTCCCTTTGAGCATTCGCTTACTTAAAAATTAGCATTTTGTGACTGGTCCTTAATTTTGGACACCAGTGTATTAATTTTGTTCTGAATAGGAATGAGTATTTTTTTACAGCATCATTCGTGTCCCCATATTTAACATTTTATTTATAAACAAAAAGATTACTGCAACTTTATTTACGTAACATACAAATGTCACATGGCATATTTAATAATTTACATGCGTGCAAAATGATTCAACAAAGTGGCTGCGCAGCTGTTAAGACAAAAACATCACCTCAGTCCTAATTATTAGACACTGATTATGATGTTAAGAGATACTTTCTTCTATAAAAGTTTATCTTACGCATAAAAGATATATCCTTGATCTCAAAACATTACAGCATTTGAATGACAAAACAAGTGTCATTGTATATAAATGTATGTGATAGTTGGTATATTAATTTAAAATAATAAAAATTTTGGAATAAAATTGCCCATTATTCAGATATTGACCCTTATACCACTGAAATGATCAGAATAAAAGAGACAGTTGTAAGTAGCGAAATCTTTGTAGATATCTTCGGCTATTAATTCCAGGCACGCGGCTAATAAGAAAGTACCTCTTTTAATAAACTTAAAAACTATATTTAACTACATAATCATTTTTTTCATATAAAAAGGCTTTTTTGGTGTTGTTAGTGGGTAATAGAAAAATATATATTATACATAAAATTTCTATTAGCAATTTAAAAAAATGATTTCTGCCTGTGTTCTATAACCCGAAATTCCCGGGTTTGGTCACATAATTCAAATAAAACAATTTAGACTAATTCGATTTACGAAGTTTATTACATCTTCTAAAATTTCCTCAAAGAATTCGTACCCTTCTTCTACACTACTACAAAAGAATACTTCGAAGAATATGAAAGATTACTACAAAATATTTTAATCTGTAAAGGATTTCCTTTTAAAAATATTCACAATATAAGTTAAATTAAGCATTACACTTATTTTATAATTATCTAAAAAACAATTATTTTTTACTCATTTTGCCCATAATGTTTCACGGTTTGGTTATCATATTTCAAAGAATGAAAGAAAATAAAATCAGACTTTTGAAATAGCCTCAAATTAGTAATATTTATTGGAATAAAAATGGGCTAAATTATTTTAACGCAGGTTCTTGATAAAATCTAGAGACAAAGAAATCAATACTTTTAAGAAATGTAAACGTACTGGTAGAAAATAAATTATCACACACTCTTTGAGTATAAAGTCAATAATAGAATAAAATTTAAATAAAAAGTTTTGTTGACGTAGAAAAGAATAATTGGAATGCGCTAAAGAACTAAGTAAGGTGAGTCATCACATTTCTTAGAAATTAAAAGCTATTCCCTGAAGGAATTACTGATAAACAATTATTCATTTGAGATGAAAGAAACACAAGCATTTATAAAAGACAAATGATTTTATGTTTAGAAAAATGGTGAAAAAATGATACAGATATCTAAAGACATAATAAAAGAAAAACATTCAATCAACAGCAGAAGTTTAAATAAAAAAGAAAAGTGCCCAGCTAAACTGATGGTATTGAGCTCACAGGCTGTCATTGAGCTCACACTAATTGTATATTATACGCTTATTTTAAAGAATAATGCCCCTCAAAAAATAAGTGAAGGGGAATTAGCCCCCGTTTCCCCCTTTATACTTAACCAATGAACCTCTAAATCTAATCATGGAAGCTCCTTAACATAATAAACCGGTATACCAAATTTGAAGCAAATCGAATAATTCTGCATGAAAAACCCGTTTATCTAAATTAAGGGGGGTGGGGGGTGGACTAACACCCCTTTCCATCTTTATCTTTAACCAATGAGCCCCCAAAACTAATCAGGGAAGTTCCTTAACATAATAAACCGGTTTACCAAATTCGGAGGAAATCAAATAATTCTGCATGAAAAACCCATTTATCTGAATTAAGGGGTGTTGGACTAACACCCCTTTTCCCCCTTTATCCTTAACCAACGAGCCCCCAAAACTAATCAGGGAAGCGCCTTATCAGAATGAAACTAGAAAAAAAAATTGAAGAAAATGGGAGGTTTCTATCAAGAGTTATCGCGTTACGTACGTACGTACATACAGAACCGGCGGGAACATAAGCTCTCAGGCTTTGATAGCCTGTGAGCTAAAAAAAGAGAGAATTATTTTTACAATTCAGTTAATAGTTATAACATTATATTTTTGTAGAATATACGGTGTGAAATATTTTGCTCTATGCATTGTTAAGAAGTTTTGTTTGTAGAATGTATGGAAGGATGAATATTCCGTGTAGAAATTAGAAATCAAGTTATGAGGACCGTGTGCCACTGTGTGAAAAAACCAGATTAGAGAAGGAAACAGTATGATCCAATATTTTACTATTCTCCCTAGAATAAATGCTCATACTTCAGATTTTTGTCTGGGGAGGTGCCGGCAGTAGCAATTGGAAATTTGATATCATATACTTAATATGAAGAGATGGCAAATCTATTGCATGTCGTTGAAACAGATGACTATGTTTAACCCTTTCAGGGGCAAGGTACTTCTAATCGTGAAATGCTGAAATGAGTGAATAACACCAGAATTTACAAACAAATTTATTTCAAAATAAGCGAAAGTTTTTCACGTACTTAATAAAAGAAAAATTTTCATTCCAATATTATGGTGCCTATGTGACTTTTAGGAATTAAAATTAAGTGGTACAAAAATAAACCACCGCCCTTGAAGGGGTTAAATAACTTGGTATATCAGATATTAAAGAAAACGAGCTGCACTTCTAATATAATGTTCTCATTTAAGCATTGTACGTACATTAGTATTCAGTATTATCTTAAATACCTTTCATTTGTAAAAGTGTTAATTTGGCTGCAAAAGGTCTTTATAAATTATTACCTGGTATATCATACTGTAAATACTAGCAATGTATGATCGACTGTATTGTTAATGTGTGTTAAATTGAGCATTGGGTTTGTGTCCCCCCCCCCCACGGGATTGCGCATATACTCTAAAGCGAAAGCTGAGTTCCCGGGGCGGTCATCCCTTGTTCTGTTTGTTTGGCAAGGAAGCCTGTACCCAACGTAATATTGGCAATTATAGGACAAACTGTATTTATATGTATGCTGAGTAAAAGAATGAATGATTTAGCGATTGAAGCTTTTCTATAAAAAATATATACATCAGTAAAATCTGTTAAGTTGGATGGTCTATGAGTGTCTACAGATCAAGAGAACATTTGTCCGAAAAATGCAGCGCGTAATATAGTTATTTAGAATTGTGTTATACTGCAGGATAAAAAAAAGTCTGGAGATTGTGATGATATCTCCTAAACAGATCAGAGAAGAGAAATATTTTATCGTAGCGTTGAGGTACATATAACATAAGATATGGTGGGGAAGAAGTACACCCGCTGTGCAAGGTTTTTACAGATGATGCATTTAAGTAATTCAGTCGACCGTGTTTGTAGAATATAGAAATGATGTTTAACTAACAACATGCGATTATAAAATTTAGCCAGTGTTTGGATAAAATCCAACAGAAACTTTGCAAATGTTGAAGCGGGTGTATGGTGCGACAGAGATGTGTCCTTCGACAGTGTTTTTAGAACGACGTTTCAAGAGCGCATATAATGTTTCAAAATTTGCCACGGCCACAATGAAGACCATCTCACCCCATCCCAAGGTTTTCAGGAAAGTTTTCAGCAACTGCACCTGCACTAGTGTGTAGCTGTAAAAAGGGAATACTTGAAGGTGGATGTAATACGTGATATTAATTAACCATATAATTTAGGAAAGCTAGTCTCCGAACTTTTGATCCAAGTAGTTCATGTACTATGTTTCATTATTTTCTGAAGTCATCTTTCGTAATGTTCCAGTTGTTGCCCCCGCAACTGTTGCAAAAAAAAAAAAACATTTTCCATATATGACTACTATAGACAATGCTCTCTATCACAGAGAAACTATAACACTCTCAAAGAAACGGAACCCTAAATTCTTTTTTCTGAAATACAGAACAGCACAACGACTGAGTAGTGGCCATTATTGGAGCGACCATGGATTTATAGCTGACCAGTGTCTGAAGTTTTGCTTTGTTAGTGAGCAATTTAAACGGGAAAATTGGTTTGTTTCTTATGTTCCAACTTCTTTCGGAGTTACGATATGTGTGATAAAGTTGCATCATCTGTTTGTTATAACTAACGCGCAACTATTTTTGTCTACCAGTTAATTCCAGTTCAACTTGCATTTTAGGGGAGACCGGGGGAATGGCGATACTTTATGGGAATTTAATTTTTTTCACCTCAAAAAATGTTTATTTTTAATAGTAAAATTTCTAAAGCTGAATCATGATCTGTAGTATCTGTATAAATTTAACCGTAATCATAACTGAAAAGTAAGCAAACATAAAAAAAAATTCTTTCAACCTCTATACAGTGGCGGGATTACCCAGGATAACTGGGGTAATTTCGACACTGTTATGACACCACCCTTTAATGACCTAATAACTACATAAAATGGATACTAGGAAACACATAACGTACTGAAAATATTTAGAAAGCAATGTAATTTAGCAGAATAATGAATAATTACAATGTTCCTTAAACTAGATTTATTAATGTGCTAATTTAAAGCAAATTGGAAAAGTCACTCTTTGCCATGGTGGCGGCGGATATCTCCCAGCAAAGCCGAAAGAAGAACCAAACTTGTTCAACAAATTGCATCAAAATGTTTGCGAATGCATGTAAATTATGGGTAATATTATCTTAACAAAATCACTCTCACTCTAGGCACTGTTTCTATTCTTGGCCGGTATAGTGCAGGCCCATTCACTATCTCAAACTGCCGTTAGTTTTTAAACTAGGCCGGGTGGCGGCATAACCCCGAGTGACGCCATTCCCCCTGTATCCCCTATACATGTGAAAATGAAAATTTTAGTGGCAAACTGTAGTGACTTCTGGTCAAAATTAAAAGAACACTAAAAATGTAAAGAATCAAAAACTTTAAACAACTCTAAGCACTAACAAACATTACATAATACGTATTTATAATCGCAAAAGAACTGTCTTGCTCACTTTTATTAAAAAATGTTAATTTTAAATAATATATGAAATATTACAAGTTTTTAATGGTCATAATTTTAAGGACACTGCTTAAAAGTTCGAAAAGATACAATTTTAATAAGAAATAAAACGACCTTTATTTTGGTCACAGTCACACTCAGCCATATGATTCGAAATGCTTGGAACAAATTTTTATAATTATGATATGGGTGAAACTGCACAGAAATTGTAAATAGCATCCTCAAGAGCTGTTACACAAGAATAGTGCTTGCCATATGTATATAAAAAAATTCCCTCAAATACTTCACTTATTTTTAAACGCTCATATCGTACGAACGAAATGATAAATCAAATAATAGGGGGAATCATCATCAATCATCATCATCTCTTATCATTGAACCAATTTTTGTAGCTTTTGTTCCATGGTACGAGGTATTATTATATTAGAAAATAATATTTCCCCTTTTAAATGCAACCATACGCCAAAAGTTGTGCTTCTAAAGTACAGATGTGCAAATTTAAGATCCTTTTCTTAGAAACAATAACTAGATTAGTTTTAATAATTAAAAACTCTTATGATACTCATCAGCGTATACACATAAATAAAAGCTATATTAAAAACACATTAAAAATTAATCTCAAAGTTTAATGCTCTTTCTAATGAGCAATCATCAGGGGAGAGGGTTCTTGACCTCCACGAAGCAAAGTTACAAACAACACAGTCACTTTCACAACATCAAACTGAAAACCTTTCAGTAACTGATCATTAACCTCTTGAGACCCAAGCTCGCGTTTTTCGTGCAAATTTTACCATTTTTAGGATTAAGGCTCTTTATGGGGCTAGAAAACTTTATATATATTCATTTATTTTTAAAACTAAAAAATATATAGAGTTTTGGTGTGTCCAATATAATGGACATTGGGTCTTAGTCCTATAAAAACCATATTATGGAATTACATGATTCTGAATGAAAAATTCTTAATTGCAAAATTTTCTTTCATTATAAATGTGTTTTTATCGTTCATACATCACCTTTAAATATTGCACAATTATAGTTTTTTCAATATCGAAGAGAAAAAAGTACTTTTAGATGAGATTTATTCGAAAAGTATAAATCAATTTAGTGATTTTTAAATAGTTTCTCTAAAAAGAACAAAAAAAAATCTATCACATCAATAAAAGTTTTTTCGAAAAGGAAATTAAAAAGAAATAAAACACAGTTTATTTATGATCTTAAATTATTATCTTCAGTTATATTTTCTTTCATTATAATTTTTTTTTATCGTTCATACATCACCTGTAAATATTGCATAATTTTTTCATTATCAAAGAGAAAAAGTATTTTTAGATGAAGTTTATTTGAAAAGTATAAATCAATTTAGTGACTTTTTAAATAGTTTTTTAGGGAATTTAAAAAATATATCACATAAATAAAAGTTTTTTCTAAAAAAAATTATAAAGTTAGTGGCACGGTTATCACAATTGACATTTGGACGCCAAAGGGAATTAAAAAGAAATAAAATGCAGTTTATTTATACTCTTAAGTTATTATCTTCACTTATATTTTCTTTAAATTTTTATTTCTGGTTAATTTCGAATAAATTAACTAATTTAATTATAAATGACTTACATCAGTAAAATAATATAAAAAGCTTGCATTTATTTTTGTAGTTAAACGAATATACAAATACAAGTTGCATTTCATGCTTACTTATTTTACAGGCTTACGTATTTTATTTTATACTTATCAAGTAAGATGAAATCGCTACATAGGCTTAAAAAACCAGATTTTTAGCGTCAAGTTCCTATTTCTTTCCATACAAACTTTGCTGACATCAGAAGTGCGTTTTTATCTTTTATACGTTACTTCCAAATATCACATAAATTCGATTTTTGCATCATCAAATAGAAAAAGTGTATTTTAAATAAGAAACGTGTTGATCAATTTAGTAATAATAATAAAAATTTAATAACATTTTTTTTTGTTTTTAACTCTTTTCAACACCAGTAATTTGTTTGTTGGAATAATGATAATAAATAGTGGCACAGTTACCACAATTGGCAAGTAAATGCCAAGAAGAAATTTAAAAGAAATCAAAATGAGTTTATTTAGAATCTTACAACGTTATCTTTAATTATAGTTTCTTAAAGCTTTTTTGCTAATTAAATATAATTAAATTTATTAATTAAATTATAAATAGTATACTAACAGAAAAATAATACCAAAAATACTTATGAATAAGAATAAAACATAATAAAGGCTTAATTATCTATATTTACCAAATACTGCACACACACACACACACACAAAAAAAAAAAAATCATTGAAATCCAAAATTTAACAATGTACTGATTCAGAACAAGCATTTTATCAGTAAAATTATACATTTTTAGGATAATATTTAAATATTTTTTTATTTATTTAATGATATATATTATCTACTTCGGTATCTATTATTTGTTTCACTACTGTGTTGATTTTTAAGTAAAAACTAATGTCTCTCTTCAGTATACAAAAAGAATCTAATATGAATAAAAACAACTGATGAAGACCCAACGTCCAATAGAATGGACATTAAAAGAAAACTTGTTTATTCTCTAAAATATACATTAGATTACTTTAACTGCGATACCATTTTATTCATACAACACTTAGCAATAGAGGTATGTAGCATTAATATAAAAATACTTTTAAAAAATATAAAAAAATATCTGTTTACCTTCAACAATCTTACTCTTGTTGCCCGCCACTTTCAAATGATTAAAATACACATTTATTTGCAATTTTTTTTATTATTTCAGCATGCAGATAGCAGCACCAGACTGTCTAGTATAATGGACAGCAAGTATTTACAAGTTCCAACTGAAATTAAGTATTTGACATAAAAAATAAAAATGTCCAATAGAATGGACGCGGGGTCTCAGGAGGTTAAACATCAAAATCAATACTGCATCGGATATGGCGCCATCTGTTGGTAGGCTATAACACTATTATCAGAAACTAGGAAAATCCGAAATTAACATTACAAATGTACTTCTTTTAAAATATTTAACCAAATATTAGAAATCTGAAATGCGATATTGTCGTTGCAAACTTCATTTTTTCTCATACTAATTTCTATGGATTCACGTATAAAGGCTTTAAGAGGGTTGGGATATTTAGAAATAATTTTTACATCATCAAAATGAACTGCCTTGACACTGCCTTTAAATGCTAATCTAGATAAAGCTGTAGACTGTCTATTGAATTTTAAATCTCTTTTATGTTCTTTAATTCTTTCAAGCATGCATCGTTTTGTGATTCCAATACATGAAGTTAATAGACCAGTATTGAGTTGAATAGGGATTTCGTAAACACCTGAATGAAAAAAAAAATTGGTAGAGGATCTTGCATTTTGGTAATAGCTGCAAACAGATTTTTTTTTTTTTTTTTTGGGGGGGGGGGGGAGGCAACAAGAAGAATTCTGAATCTATTAAAAATTCTCCTTAATCTTTCAAACATTGCTGGAATATAAGAAATTTTTCTATAACTAGGACGAGTTAACTGAGCGCTTTGAGGATATCTATTGAACTTCTCGATTAATTTATGGATAACCTGTGGGTTATATCCATGATTCATATCAATCTTGACAATATGGTACAGTTCATCTTCTAAAAATTCATCCGAACAAACAATATGTGCCCTCTTAATAAAAGAATTAAACGCAGACATTTTATAATCCGGTGAGGTTGAAGCAGTAACAGGAATAATGCTATCTATTTTCATTGATTTTCTGAAAATTTTTCTTTTAACCGAAGAACCTGATTTTATAACTAAGACATCTAAATATGGGAGGGTCTTATTGATTTCATATTCCATGATAAATTTAATACTGTCATCGAGTTGATTCAATTTCTCAAAAAATTCCACTAAAGCTGACCTTCCTTCTTCCCATGCTACAAAAAAGTCGTCCACGTATCTTAACCATAATTTAGTTTGAAAGTGTTGAAAATAAAATCTTCCAAGGGTCTAAGCTTAAATTCTGCAAAAATACTTGAAACAGGTTACCCCATCGGTGCACCCTTATCTTGTTTATAATATTTTCCGTTAAAATAGAATACATTACTCTGGTTAATTAAATTTAACCCTGCTTCTAATGAGGTTTTAATTTCCTGACTCAGATTATTTAATTTATCTATAGACTGGTTAATAGTATCTTCGGAGTTAATAATACTGGTTAATAGTTAACTTCGGAAATATTTATAGAGGGGAAAAGTGAGACAATATCAAAACTAGCCAAAATAGTATTATCGTTAATCTCTATATCTGCAATCCTGTCAATAAATTCTCCAGTAGAAGGAATAGAAAATTTTGAAGACGGAATAATCGTTTTGAGGAAACTAGCATAAGCTTTTTTAACATAATAAAGTGGACCTTGGCATCTCTTGACAATCGGTCTAAACGGAAAATCTGGTTTATGATCTTTTATTCTAGCTGTAATCCTAGGCGTAACACCTGTACGGTTAATTTTAATTTTACTCTTCATTTCATCGGGCCAATTACTACTTCTAAGAAGCTCTTGTGTTTTTCTGTAGATCCCAGTGTTGGGTCTTTACTGAGGACATGACATGACACCTGTTCTATACATTTTTCCATTTTACTTATATAGGTATATTGATTCTATACTGCCAGTTTTCCAGATTTATCAGTTTTCATAAAACATAAATTCTTATCCCTTCTTAATCTAGAGACTATGTCAAGCTGTTTTTTATTCGCGTTACTTTGTTTCTTAAAATACTTTTTGCTTAAGTTACATACATTTAATCTCACAATGTCCTGTTCACTAGTAGGAATGTCTTGAATAACGGCCTCTAATTCTGTGCAGATGTCCTTTGGATTAATGGAACCTTGAAAGTTATATTTGCCACCTAGAGATATCACTTCCTCTTCCTCTTTTGAAAAAAGTCTATTTGAAATGTTTACGAACTGAACAGGTTTGACTTGAAGGGGGTGAACAATTTTTGAGAACAAATTTTTGGGAAAATTTTTTCACAGAGCTGGGTGAAAAAGTTCCACCAGATTCGTCCAGGATAGCTCAGATGGTAGAGCACTGGCGGCTTCAGCCAGGAGATCCCTGGTTCGGATCCTGGTCCGGAAATTTTTCACCCAGTTGGAAATTTACATTTAATAAACGACTGGTATTGGTAAAGAAATGATTACGTTTCCAAAAAAAATTTAAATGTCCGAAATCTGTATTTGGTGTTGCCACCACGCGCTGCAATAAGTGCTGCTATACAATGTGGCATGGAGTCAAACAGATTTTGAATGTTTGACTGTGAAATATAATTTCGTATTCTTTGCATGCATAACCAAAGTACATCTGTAGAAGCTATAAGAGGTGGATAACGAGCGAGACGTCGATCAACGAAATTCCCCACATGTTCAATGGGCGACATATCCGGGGAATACGCAGGCGACGGAAGAAGCTGGATGTGTTCTGCTGACAAGAAGTCTTAAACATTCCTTGCAACATGTGGGCTTGCAATATCCTTTTGAAAAATAGTTCCAGGAATGCCTTGAAGGAAAGGAACGACTTCGGGATCCAGCACTTCACTGATGTTCCTGTTGCTGTTCAGATTACCCACAATTCGTAGCAGCTGCGATCGTCTATGATGCGCAATCACATCCCAGACAATAACTCCCGGTGTTCGAAAATGCACTTCGGAAGGTTGCGTTCACCGGCATAGCGTTTAACACGAATGCAGCCATGGTGTTACTACAAATTAAAGCAGGATTCATCAGATAAAACAACTTATTGCCATTCTGAATGCCAGTCTCTATGTCCACAATCACAGTGCAGTCACAGGCGAAGATGGTTTTGCTGGAGGGGATCCTGTATAAAGGAGGTCCTGCACGCAGTCCACGATAAAGAAGACTCCCACGAATTGACGATGCAGACAGTGATACACCTGTAGCAGTTGACCAGTGTGCTGTCAACTATCTAGATGAAGCTGTACGGTTCGTCAGCGCCATGCGGGCCATGTGTCTATCATCGCTCGTTGACGTCACAATTTGGGGTCCAATCTCAGATCGTTTTTTTTAACGATTAGGCATATAACTACATTAATATTATTAGGTATCTATACATATTTACTTCATGTTTCAAACGTAAGCACGGTGTCCCAGTTACCCCATAAGTGTTTCAAGAATGGGGTAACTGGGAAATGTATCCGGGGTAACTGGGCCACGCTGGATCCAGTTACCCCAATAGTTATAAATAATTTTTTTTAATTTCTCTTACTACGGGAAATAAATTTCTCCATTGTTTTTGCTCACAATAAAGAAAATTATACAATACCTTATTAAAATTACGTAATAAAATTAAAAAAAAGCATATTGGATGGTAGCAAATCAAATTTCTTGACGCCTTGAGAGGCGGTGATGCCGTTATGGCATCACATAATTTTAAGGGGTCTCAGGACTCTTAAAATTGGAAAAAAAGAAAAAAAAAGACCATTTTCAACATTTAATATCTTAAAATGTATTTGATTTTAAGACACAATTTTAATTGGAATAAAATACATAAGTTCATGTATTTAAAAAATTATAAGATGCAGAATTAGCATTTATAGGGGGCTCCAAACTGTTAGATATCTGACGAGCAAAAAATCGGCATAACATTTAACGCGCACGATTACAAAATATGTATTACAACTAGAATGAAAATTTTTGTGCCTACTTATACTTCAGATTGTAATAATTACCCTGAACCTAAATAAATTTGTATTTAAAGCTTTTTTATATTTTTAATACAAAATTGTATTTAGCTAATGCAAAATGGAGAAAATTTCAACAGTATAATTACCTAAAAGAATATTGGTTTGAAAAATAAAAAGGAAATTTTAGGTTCAGTTTATACAGACTAACATAAAACATATGTTTTGAAAATTTTATGAAAAAATATTCATAAGTTTTTGAGATATCGTGCGCGTTATACCCAAAAACCTTTGATGAAAAACGGCTTCAAAGTTTCCGAAACGACGCTTCAGCTATTGAACGTGTATAAATGTAAAAGCCATAACTTCACTTCTAATATGAATTTCAAGGAAACCATTATGTCAAAATGTTCAGAAAAGATAGGAGTTTAACATCTAAAAAAAATTTAAATTTCGAAAATTTTAAAGCTTTAAGAGTCCTGAGACCCCTTAATCCCTAATTGCACATTGGCACCGGAATTTTATAATGAAAATTTCACCTTTATTAAGTACTTCGAAAATATACTTTTACTTGTTTACAAATAGATTCTCTTGTAAATACTGGTGTCATTAAATTATTTCAACATTTTACGGATGCAAGTACCTTGCCCCTGAAAGCGAGATAGCCAAACCTTGAAATTGTACGATACACAAAGGTCGCATTCTATAAGGAAACTTTTATTGTTCCTACCACTATTTTGAAAACAATATCGTCATCGTACCTTTCTTCACAATATGTTAAATAAAATGATGATGAAGGTAACTCATTACGGGTTCTGGTAGGAACAATAAAATTTTCCCTATATAATGCGACCCCTGGATACAGATAAAGTACTTAAGTACTTACGTAGCCGTTTGATTGTAGTTTGTTCATAGGCGTTTGCCATCACCTTGCTATTTTTTCCTTAAAATACCCATGTGACTCTTATACTTAGGGTAACTCCGGGAGAGTCGCCGCATACGGGATAGATGCCGCACCCCTTGTATTTCTTGTAATTATCGGTAGATGATCGTCAAACGCACAGTATATGTGCGCAATGAGGTTATTTTAACTAGTGATGGGCGATAACGAGATGTTTTTCTCGATTTTCTCGATTGTATGGACATCTCGATACTTTTCGATTGTGTAAATTTTTTCTCGATGACTCCAGTTTGCAAATTGCTTTTATACATCATATATTATATACGTCATACATTTATCAAGAATCGTCTGCGGGTGAACTGGAATGAGTCGATGTTAATAAAGACTAGGCGACTTCGCCAGCTAGCGGGCCCCTCCTTTAATCGAGGCCTCTAATTTATACGTAATCTTGTAATATGAAATCACGAAGAGGTTACCCGCTATATACGGAACCGTACGGTAACGTGGTGTGCACGCACTACAAAATCTTGTAAAAAAATATAATCTCGAAATGAATGAACCTCGGACCAGATCTCTTGGGGGAGGGGTCAAAGTGAGCGGAGGGGCACAGCAGCTGCATAATATGAATAAGTCATCACAGGTCTCTAGGCCTTTCCAACCATATGTCACATGAGGGGTCTGGATCTGAATCCATAAAAATTCCCTCCCCGTGGGGGCAAAGGGGGGGAGGGGTACGGGAGATGGATAACATAAGTAAGTGGTCATAGGTCTTTCCAACAATATGTCACATGAGGGGTCTCGGCTTAATTTAGAAAAACACCCCCGTGGGGGAAAATGTTAGGGGGCGGTCACGGGAGGTGCATAACATGAATAAGTAGTCACAGACCTTTCCAACGATACCTCACATGTGGGAGTCTAGCTAAATTTGGAAAAGTGTTCCCCGGGGGAGCAAAGTGGGGGACGGACACCGGAGGAGCATAACATCAATCAGTAGTCACAGACCTTTCCAACGATATCTCACATGAGGGGTCTTGGCTAAATTTGAAAAAGTTTTCCCCCGGTGAGGCAAAGGGTGGGGGGGGGGTGGACACCGTAAGTGCATAACATAAATAAGTAGTAACAGACCTTTCCACCGATATCTCACATGAAGTGTCTTGGCTAAATTTGGAAAAACGTCCTCCGGGGGGGGACAAATGGGGGTAGGACTGTCACCGGAGGTGCATAACATCAATAAACAGTCACAGACCTTTCCAATGATATCTCACATGAGGGGTCTTGGCTAAATTTGGAAAAGTGTTCCCCGGGGGGTCAAAGTGTGGGGACGGCCACTGAAAGTGCATAACATCAATAAGTAGTCACTAACCTTTCCAACGATATGTCACATGAGGGGTCTTGGCTAAATTTAGAAAAGTGTCCTGAAATTTCATATATATATCCGTTATATATATCCGTTCATATATATATCCGGCTCCATAAATATATCCGTTCTAAAATGATAAAAACGAAAAAACTACCCCCGCAGTGGGG
This sequence comes from Maratus speciosus, assembly GCA_963932465.1. Taxonomy (NCBI): domain Eukaryota; kingdom Metazoa; phylum Arthropoda; class Arachnida; order Araneae; family Salticidae; genus Maratus; species Maratus speciosus. The sequence continues at coordinate 232,157,659 of OZ010796.1, read as the reverse complement.
GGCCAAATTTGGGAGGAGATGAAGAAAGTCTCATAATATGAAAGAGTCATCCGAGAGCTTTCCGATGGCATATCACATGACAGGTCCAAAAAAGTTTGAAAATTGCTCCCCCTCCCTCCCCCCGTGGGCCAACTCTTTCGCCCCGGAATTCACACAGCCGCCACTTTAAAATTTTTATGTTCAATAAATAATATTTACCGGAAGACTGCATAAAAAACCACATCTAAAATTATATTTAAATATATTTTAGAAATCCGCTAAGGTTTTAAAAATTTGTTTGCCCCTTCCCCATCCCCCTTCGAGCGAAGAAAGGTTCATAATATGAAAGAAAATTGCACCCCGCATGGCTTCACTCTCACGCCTTGCCCCCCCTCCCCCCACTCGAATTCACCCGACAAACCTTCCTCTTTGAAATTTTTATATTTATTAAATAATTTTTATCGGAGGGCTCCAGGTATGTGACACCTTGGTAGGGCTAAAATAAGAGAAACTTTGAAAATTAGGGCTTCATTTCACATCTCATTGTCATGGATCTTTCTCTATCTAGTCTCTTGGTATTTCTCGATAAATCTTCTCACATCTCTTCTCTGCCGAGGACAATAGAAATCCTCGAGAAGTTTCTCATAGGGAAATGTTGAAAAGCGCGAGAGAAATCCTCGAGAAGCTTCTCATAGGGAAAAGTTGAAAAACGCGAGAGAAATCCTCGAGAAGCTTTTCATCGGGAAATTCCGAAAACTGCAAGAGAAACCATCGATAGGCTTCCCTTCGGGAAAGGTTGAAAAGCCCGAGAGAAACAAACCATCGAGCACCTTTTCATCGGGAAGCGTGGATATGCCAGAAAAATCATCGAGATGAGATTTGCGAGATAGAAATGAAGCATTCAGTGTCAAACTTACCGCATTTCAGGTTTAAGTCATAATTTCTCAAAGGAGTCCATCTGCTTTTCCAATCTCTTTTTAGCTCACAGGCTATCTAAGACTGAGAGCTAATGTACTCGCCGGTTCTGTATGTATGCATGTATGTACGTATGTATGTACGTACGTATGTATGTACGTAACGCGATAACTCTTGATAGAAATGTCCGATTTGCTTCAATTTTTTTCTGTGTTCATTCTGATAAGGCGTTCCTCTTAGTTTTGGGGTTTCATTGGTTAAGGATAAAGAGGGAAAAGGGGGCTGGTCACCCCCCCCCCTTAATTTAGATAAATGGGGTTTTTCAAGCAGACTTATTCGATTTGCTCCAAATTTGGTATACCGGTTTATTATGTTAAGGAGCTTCCCTGATTAAATTTGGAGGTTCATTAGTTAAGTATAAAGGAGGGGAAAGGGGGGGTAGACCCCATCCTTAATTTAGATAAATGGTTTTTCATGCAGAATTATTTGATTTGCTTCATGCAGAAGAATAAGAAGCTGCCTTGATTAGATTTGGAGGTTTATGGGTTAGGTTTAGAGGAGGGGGGGGGGGTAGTCTCCCACTTAATTTAGATAAAAGGGTTTTTCATGCAGAATTATTCGATTTACTTCAAATTTAATTTACCGGTTTATTCCGATATGGCGCTTCCTTCATTAGATTTGGAGGTTCATTGGTTAAGTATAAAAGGATGAAAAAGGGGCATGTCCCCTACCCGTAATTTAGATAAATGGATTTTCATGCAGAATTATCCAATTTATTTTTTTTTTCTACGTTCATTCTGATAAGGAGCTTTCCTGATTAGATTTGGAGGTTCATTAGTTAAGTATAAAGGGGTTAAAGGGGTTAGAACCCCCTTAATTTAGCGATATGTTTTTTTTTCATGCAGAATTATCTGATTTGCTTCAAATTTGGTATACTGGTTTATTATGTTAAGGAGCTTCACTGATTAAATTTGGAGGTTCATTAGTTAAGTATAAAGGGGGAAAAGGGGGGTAGACCCCTCCTTAATTTAGATAAATGGGTTTTTCATGCAGAATTATTAGATTTGCTCCAAATTTGGTGTACCGGTATATTATGTTAAGAAGCTGCCTTGATTAGATTTGGAGGTTTATTGGTTAGGATTAGAGGGGAGGGCTAGTCTCCCTCTTAATTTAGATAAAATGGTTTTTCATGCAGAATTATTCGATTTGCTTCAAATTTAATATATCGTTTTATTCCGATATGGAGCTTCCTTCATTAGATTTGGAGGTTCAATGGTTAAGTATAAAAGGACGAAAAAGGGGCAAGTCCCCTCGCCTTAATTTAGATAAATGGATTTTCATGCAGAATTATCCAATTTACTTATTTTTTTCTATGTTCATTCTGATAAGGAGCTTTCCTGATTAGATTTGGAGGTTCAATAGTTAAGTATAAAGGGGTTAAAGGGGGTTAGAACCCCCTCCCCTTAATTTAGCGATATGTTTTTTTTCATGCAAAATTATCTGATTTGCTTCAAATTTGGTATACTGGTTTATTATGTTAAGGAGCTGCCCTGATTAAATTTGGAGGGTATTGTTTAAGTATAAAGGGGGGGGGGGGAGAAACGGGGGATATTTCCCCTTCATTTATTTTTTGTGGTCAGTTATTCATTGAAATGTATAATATACAATTAATGTGAATAACTTGTGAGGTCAATGCCATCAGTTTAACTGGCACTTATCTTTTTATTGCTATTAACCGATGTGGGTTATGAGGCATAGTGGTTTATGTGTTCAGCTCTGTATTGTCCTAGTTTCAAACTTTACTGTTGAATTTAGTGTCATTTTGCCCCGAATTTTCAATGTTTCTCTTATTTTAGCTCTGCTAAGCTGCCCCATACCAGGAGCTCTCAGATAAATATTATTTATGAAATATAAAAAATTCAAAGAGGAAGGTGAGTGAATTCCTGGGGGCGCAAGAGTGGACCGAGGGGCTGGGGTTAGTTTTCAAACTTTTACCAAACCTCTCCTGTTACATATCATCGGAAAGTCCTTTGACTACTCTTTCATATTATGAACCTTTCTCCTCCCGGAGTTGAATTCCGGGAGGGGTGGGGGGCGGGGGAGGGATTGATGAGGGGGTAAATTTTTTTAAATTGTAGTGATTTCTACAATAAATATCATTAAATGAGCTTTTTCGATGGAGCCCTCCGATAAATATTATTTATTAAATATAAAATTTTAAAAGTGGGGCTGCGTGATTTCCGGGTATATTCTGGGAAGAAAGAGTGAACCCACTTGGGAGGGGTAGATTTCAAACTTTTTTTGGACCCGTCATGTGATATATCATCGGAAAGTTTTCGGACCCATCTTAATTATCCACTCTTTCATATTATGAACTTTTCTTCTTCCCTCCCTAGTTTGGCGCCCCGAGAGAGGCACTTTTCGAACTTTTTTAAAATGGTAGTGTTTTTAAACATTTTAGATCGGATTTTTTTTACGGAGCCCTCCGATAAATAATTTATAATGCATGGAAATTTCAAAGAGAGGGATGGGCAGGGTGTATTTCGGTGGGCAATATAATTGGAATCCTGGGAGTTGGGACTCTTTTCTATGTTTTGCTGACACCCCTCATGTGATATATCATTGAAAAGCTCTGTGACTACTATTTCATTTTATATATCACCCGCGCCCCTCCCCTTACTTTGTCCCCTCGCGGGGGCACTTTTCTAAATTTAGCCCACACCCCTCATGTGACATAGCGTTGGAAAGTCCTGTGACCACTTATTCCTATTATGCACTTTCCTTGCCCCGTTCCCCTACTTTGTTCCCCGCGGTGGTTCGTTTAATACACGATATATTTGGTTCCGTTTGAAACCAGAACACATTTAGTGCGTGGTGCGTCATCATTTTTTTTCATCATTTTAACAGAATCCATCTAAGTTTTTAATCAAATAATGTTATTTTAAATAAAATATGAATATATTGTACAGCTAAGAAGATTTATTTCCTTTTTTAACTAAAATTAAGAAGGATGTAACATGATTAAGAATTTGAAGATTTAAGCACATGGAACTTTAGTTTTTTACATGAAGTAAAGTACATTTTTTTTCAAGTAATTTCTTCAATTTATCAAGACCTTTCCTGCCTTTTTTATGAAGAAAATGATAATTTTTTTGAAGATATAATTTTTTTGAAGATATAATTTTTTTGAAGATATAGTTTTTTGAATATTCAGTATAATGTATTTTTATTTTTAATTACTACATTTGAAGCATTAATTTCTAAAACCATGGATAAAACTACTCAGTTAATGAATACCATAAGTGTATTTAGTACTGCACTCTCTGATTTTTTCAACAATATTCCTAATACTATTAAGTATATGCTTGAATCACATGGTAATCCTATAGACTTTAATTCATCAATTATTGAGGACTTGGTAAAGGATTTAAAATTTCAAGGGGATACTCTTATAGAGTTACATGAAGCCTTTGTTTCAAGACACCATCAATAATGCAATAAAACAAATCTCGAATCTTAAAGAAGTTAATAAACAAATCTTAGTAAAATTTAAAGAGTCCACCCAATTAAAAGATATTATAACTGAAGATGTATGCACACAAACTGAAAAACAAGCTATTCCATCTAATATCTCCATATCCGAATCACATCTTCAATCTTCATACCTTTCATCCAGCCATTTAGAAGACACTTTAAATCAATCTTCAAATTGTTTCAACTCCACTATAAAATCAGACACAATCTCTAATAAGTTAACAAAAATTATTATTTATGATGTACCACAATGTTTTGAAACACAGGATATCATCGAAGCAATAAATAATTTAAGTGAAACTTCCAGAATCATTGTGTTCAAAACGTACAAAAACAAATATAATGAAAACTTCAATCATATTCTTGCAGTCCCTAGCAACATCGCGAACCACCTGTTTCAACATCATCTGAAGATCGAAGACAAACTCTTTACTGTAAAAAAATTCATTAGGGTAAAAAGATGCTTCAAGTGTCAAACTTTCAATCATATACCCAATCAGTGTAGCAAAACAAGAACTTGCGTCTGGTGTGGTGAAAATCACGCACCAGGTTTCTGTGAAAAACCTGCAAATTGTAAAAACTGTACTCAAAATAACTCTCATGGACACAATTTTCGGACGGACCATCCAGCTTTCTCCAGAGATTGCGAATCATATAGACTCTTTGTGTACAAAATAAGAATGGAACACAATTATAGAATCACTTAAAATTTTACTATGCTACATAAACTTCTCAGCTGATATATCAATATTTATTTTTTTTTTCTCTTTTCATGCAATATGTGTACAACTTGTTTTTAATTTTTTGTGTATTTGTCAGGAAAAAGTTAGATCTAAGTACCCAATGGAGTGGTACTGTCAAGTTTTCTTGACGCTTCAACTCTCACCCGACAGATACAAAAATTCATAATTTCTTATATTTTTTTACAATAATATCAATAATAACAGAATTTTTTCATATCTTACCTGATTTTTCTTCACTTTTCAAGTTTATTTCTGTATATTTTTTTTCTTCAGTTTTACAGGTAATCTTTGTTTCTCAGTAAACGGTTTGTTTTTATTCGTTTTTCAAATGAATTCTTGTCAGCATAATTTTGTCATGAAACTAACAAAAGTTTAGAGTAATTTTTCTACTTTTATTGTTTTCATCTAATTTTCATAATTTGTTATAGTACATGTAATTTATGCTTCAGTAATTATTTAAAATCAATAGTTAATTTTTGGCATTGTCTAATTTGTAGTAGTGTAATTTTGAAAGTTTTTTTTTTCAGTGTTTTAGGCAAGTGCATACAAAGATATGCCTCTTACTTTTAGGAAAATATTTTTTGTAGACTTCTTTCTTTTAGATTTTTTTTTCAAAATCTACTTTTTGAAATTATGTAATATTTACATATTACTATTTTAAGATATGTATCATCTTTTAGTTATGTTGTGGTATAGCGTTTCATTTAAAGTACCTATATTTTTTTAAACCTGTTAAGCTAACTTTAAATTTTTATTTTAACTTTAACTTTCTTGACAAATAAAAGTTCAATTTTGTGATTCAGTTCACAATGTCAGACTTGTCAGACTTAAAATGATGTTTTTTTTATATTATGATAGGCTTTTCCTTCATAATTTTTTAGTTTTGAACCATCTTATTCACAGAGCAAGTATTTGAAATTTAAATTCATAAATAGGAGAAATGTATCATGTGTAAATGTTTTATTTACATTTTTTGATGGTCAATGTTGTTGTTGACAATTTTTTTTTCAGTAGTATATATGTATTTTTTACTAGTACATACAATTCTAGAAAGTTCAAATTGTGCACATTGTTCTCAATTTTGGGTAAAAAAAAAAAAAAAAAAAAAAAATAATAATTGTAACTTTTATGCACTTAGAGTATATTTTTTATACAACCTTTTATGAATACTCACGTACAATTTTTTCATTTCATGGATATATATATATATGTAAACATTTTAACAAATATACGTACGTAAAATTTTTCATGATCATGATCATCTTTGTATATAAACGTAATACAAAGTTTACTTGAAATTTTTGTTTCGACATGCTGTGCAAATATCATGTGTTACAGGATTGCAATGTATATATTTCTTTATTTTCTGTCCCTATTTTTTTTTTTTTTTTGTGGCGCCACACTCCCTTCCCCGTAAATTTTTTTTCATATCATTTTTAATCTGTTTGAATTTAACATTTATATATATATATATGTCTTGTATCATCATGATAACTGTTATCGAAATTTTATTTTGAATGTTGAAATACAATCTCAGATACCCGTCTGTTGGGTATAGTATGTAATCCCATGTATTTCCCGTGCTGTCTTGATCAATTGTTGGTGCTCTACGTAGGTATTGGTCATTCTTGATCAGTAATTGTTCTTGGTAAGTGGTTGTGATTCATAATTCAATAGTTTTCATTTTCTTTTGGTGTTTGCTTTCTGTAATAGGTAAATTATACTTTCAACAGATTTCATTTATTGCTAAGTTTTTCTTTAGAGCTTTTCGTAAATTTTGTGTTTTTCAATTAATATCTGATACTCTTAAGCAATTTTTGTTTCTTTGATACTTTTCGCATTTTTTGTGATTTTATATCACAATAGGCTATTTTGCACGTTCTCAATCGACATTTGGTGTTCTTTATTGATAGTGAGTGTTTTCATTGACATTTAATGTTTTCGATTGTTAATGCCTTTTTTTAATGTTCCTTTTAATCCATTTTTGCATTTCAACTTAACTGATTCATCGGTAAGTTGTAATTTCCCTTTTCGTTTGTGGATATTTTAGTTTTTTTCCTATTCTTGGTGGGGTAATATATCGTGTGATATATTTTGTTTTCAATCTCCCCAACTCTAAATATGTATTCAATAGTTTAAAATCTCTTGATTTTATTTATGCAATCTTTATTTATAGTAATTTACATTTAATTTATTCATCCACTTTTCGCTTAGCTTCAGTCCGCTCTTAATTACAATTCTGCATCGTATTTAATGTTTTTATCACTCGTTCATTCTGAAAATCCTCCAGTTCGTTTTTTTGCCAATCAGCCAAGTGTCCGAGTGCGTTTCTCTCTCTTTCTTTCAGTGGACTTTACCCATGTCACGTCAGCTGCAGGTATATAGAAGAAAAACACCAATCGGAGTGAAGGAAATTTTAACACTGCTTCCCCTTCGTCCAATAAACGGTGTTCTTTGGAGTGTATATACCTACAGAGGCATGGTCGTGGGTAAAGTCCAGCCAGATTGGCATCCTTATCTTCGCGCGGCGAGTGTTGAGAGGTTGCTTTCTCTCTCTCGATCGGCCGTTTCCGCGCGGGGTTCAAAAAGGCAGTTCTATTGATTGTAGTCATCGGTGCAGGTCGTTTTTCGTTCGACCGAACTCCTTGGAGATGCCGCGTTGTCGGGACCACGTGTCCGATGGACCACATTTTTTTATCTCCAATTTTCAATAACCACGTTTTTTTAATTAAGTAAGTACGTTTCTCTTCCCCAATGATTTGTTTTCAAGCATGTTTGTTTAGCGTCCTGTATTAATTCAACTTGTGGTGGAGCCAGCGTACACGTTCAAGACAGCACCCATTCACCCTGCTTAACTACAGAATTTATCAAGAATACAGTGATGACATCTTTTCAAGTACCCATAGTCATGGTCCTTTTATTTAATAACTCCCGTGTCTTCTTTTCTTCGAATTCAAGGTAAAACCCATTTTATAATTTCTCGCATGATGACGTTCCAGAACCTGTAGTTTACGATCACGTGTATTTTAAGGTTCACTTCTTTAAATGGAACAGTGCAATCTATTAAAGTTCAATAGTTTTTAAGTTTAATATTCCTTAATAACCGTAAAATTTAAACAGTGAATTAACCACTTCACAATAGTATTCCAGTCGAAGGCTTTCTAAAAATGGGGAAATTAAAGATCCAATCTCAAATGAAGTAGAAAAATCAATAAAAAAAATTGATCCCATTTACCATCCTTTAGTTTATGTTTTTGCCACTAGGGGTGCTTTTGATTCTTATTTCTTTGGCCATTTTGGTGCCAAAAAATTCTAATTTTGGACACTTAAACTCCCCTTACCGCTTCATAGCTACTCGCGTTTTTTCAACATTTTTCAACCAGGGGGCGCCCTCATATGACTTTTCCAGTCTTGTGGCTCCATTATAGCCTCCCTTTGTTTTTTTTCATTCCATCTGTTTTCAGTTACCCTATATTTAATAAAATCTGCCTTATATATATGTAAAAACAATGATTTCAATAATCGATTGTAGAACATCTCTTTTGCAAATTCTCGAAAGTAATGGATGACTGTACCGATCGTGTATTTTACGATGACGATTTTTTTCGATTGGTGAATTTTCGAGAATCGCCCATGACTAAATCCTATCACTATTTTGAAATTGTCGGGCAGAATAATAGATAAGTTTTCCAACAACTGTTTTTAGCTTCTCTCGTTATAATCGATTGTAAAACATCTCGATTGTAGATCCTAGGAATTAATCGATGGCTGTATCGATTGTGATTTTTTACGATGACGATTTTTCTCGATTGTCGAATTCTCGAGAATCGCCCATCACTAATTTTAACCAGTGTATAGCGTGAATCCCATTTCGATGTTTACTTGTAGAAGTACAATCCTTAATTTGACGTAAGTGCATATTTCACTGTCTAAACTTTTAAACACGTTATGTTTAAATACTTTTCATACACTAATTACTAAATGTATGCATGATTTTGAAGTCAAAACTAATTGTAGCGTATTTATAGAGTACTGTGTGTATGGATAAGGCATTCCCCTTAGCGATGGCAGGTAACTGTGACGGCCGACGTCTGCACCATGCAAAATGGGATACATGCTGCAGTATCTTTTGTACGGGATGATTAAGTGTTATTAACTTTTCCTTTTCTTTTTGCACAGACTACCCATGTTAGGCATGTTATAAAGTTTACTAAAACCAAAGGAGAAAAAGGGGAAAATAAAAAGTAAGAAGGGCAAGAAAGATGCAAATCAAGATGATAATAAGAAAAAATTGGATTACGCGTAACGCAGACGTTCTTTGCAAACCACTCCAAAAAAGAGGAGCTGTAATTGGCTTCGTTTCATCATGTGTTTAAATGTAGATGCATAAAGACTGTACTTTTTCGACACTTTTTCTGTAGATTGTAGTCGAAAAAACAAGTTCTTTAATCCATTCGGGACCATAGGTACATATAAGGATCTTCCTAAAGAGCTTACAAAATTTGTTTCCGGCACCAGTAAAAAAGAAAAGTAATATTTGCTTTGTTTAATTAGAGCATTTTCGTTATTATTTAAGTAAAGGTAACTTCTTTTAAAAAAGTGGTATCAACCGAATAAAATTTGTGTAAAAGCCACCGATCTCGAAAGGGATAACAAATAAATTATGTAAACAGAATTTTACTTTTTTTCTTTTCCTTTTCTAATACATTGATGTTACGTTGTTGCTGAAATAACAATTATAATTTAATGTAAAAAAAATAAGTCGATAATTTTAATAGTGAAAGTAGGCAACAATTATTAATTTGAATCTACTAATATGTTTCATTGTACTCATTTAGTTTCATTTTGTTATTACATCGTTAATTACAGTCCAGGTATGAATTTTTTTAAATTAATTTTTAATTTATAATTTTATTCTGTTCTTATTACAAGCGCGGCATAACTACCGCACAAGCGCGGCGTCTCAGCCTGAATGCACGGGTGACGTGCCTCTGTGTAATGTCTTAGATTTTTATTTTTTAAATATTAATAATTTGTTTTGAATTTTTTTGTCGCAGTACACGCGTTGTATATTTAACATCAAATAGCACAACATGATTTTTTTTATTTTATGTCCACCGTGGGACTTTATATACAAATTCAAAAAAATGTGCGGCATAAATCCCGGAATTACTCTATTACCTATACTAAAGTACTTACTTAATTTTTATGTTTTTGGTATAAATAAATCTAATATTTTCACTTTTATTGCTTTTTTAGACACATTGACAGCAAAGGTTTCCCTTACAACGCTCCTTAGTTGATTTATAATTTACTTTAGGGTAACTCCGGGAGAGTCGCGGCATACGGGATAGATGCCGCACCCCTTGTATTTTTTGTAATTATCGATAGATGGTCGTCAAACGCACAGAATAGGTGCGCAATGAGATTATTAGAGATTATTATGAGTGTATACCTTGAATACTATTTCGATGTTTACTTGTAGAAGTACAATTCTTATTTGACGTAAGTGCATGATTTCACAATCCAAACTTTTAAACACGTTATGTTTAAATACTTTTCATAAAATAATTACTAAATGCATGCATGATTTCGAAGTAAAAAATAAGTGTAGCGTTTGTACAGAGTACTTTGTGTATGTTTACGCCATTCCCCTTAGCGATGGCAGGTAACTGTGATGGCCGGTGACTGCACCATGCAAAATGGGATACATGCTGCACTGCTGTTCCGGTATACATGCCGCAGTTTCTTTTGTACGGGATAATTAAGAGTTATTAAGTTTTCCTTTTCTTTCGCATAGATTAACCATGTTAGGCATGTTATCAAGTTTACTAAAACCAAATGAGAAAAAGGGGAAAATAAAAATTAAGAAGGGCAAGAAAAGATGCAAGTCAAGATGATAATAATGAAAAATTGGATTACGCGTAACGCAGACGTTCTTTGCAAACTATTCCAAAAAAGTGGAAGTGTAATTGGCTTCGTTGCAGCATGTGTTTAAATGTAGTTACATAAAGACTGTACTTTTTAGACACTTTTTCTGTAGATTGTAGTCGAAAACACAGGTCTCTTAACCCATTAGGGACCATAGGTGCATATAAGCACATTCATAAAGCGCTTACAAAATTTGTTTCTGGCACCAGTAAAAAAGAAAAGTTATATTTGCTTTGTTTAATTAGAGCATTTTCATGATTATTTAAGTAAAGGTAACTTATTTTAAAAAAGTGGTACCAACCGAATAAAATGTGTGTAAAAGCCACCGGTCCCGAAAGGGTTAACAAATAAATTGTGTAAACACAATTTCACTTTTTTCTTTTCCTTTTCTAATACATTGATGTTACGTTGTTGGTGAAATAGCAATTAAAATTTAATGTAAAAAAAATAAGTCAATAATTTTAAAGTAGGCAACAATTAATAATTTGAATCTATTAATACGTTTCATTGTACTCATTTAGTTTCATTTTGTTATTACATCGTTAATTATAGCCCAGATATGAATATTTTTTTAAAATATTTTTATTTATAATTTCGTTCTGTTCTTATTACAAGCGCGGCATAACTACCGCACAAGTGCGGCGTCTCAGCCTGAATGTACGGGTGACGCGCCGCAGTGTAATGTTTTAGAAAAAAATTGTTAAAGAATATTAATAATTTGTTTTGAATTTTTTTGTCGCACTACACACGTTGTACATTTACCATTAAATAGCGCAGCATGATTTTTTTTAATTTTATGTCCACCATGGGACTTTATATACAAATTCAAAAAAATGTGCCGCATAAATCCCGGAATTACCCTATCTGCCTGGTTTAATTTTTTAAAAGTTGTTTACACTTTTTCAAACAGGACCTGATATCCCAAATGAAACAAAACAAACGCGTGTGGAACATAAACCCTCCTGGTCCACGTACCCCATTTTTATGGGGAAACTGGACCCATGAGGAAAGAAAGATGATATATGCATATTTTTATATTTTTAAATATTAAAATATAATTTTGAGCATTTCTGTCTGATAGAGGGAACCTAACTATACATATTTACAGAAGTTCAATCTTTAATTCAAATGAACATTAGCTTTTTGAAGTTGAATTGTCAGAAGCTCCAGAGTCACATTCTAAAATCATGGCCCAGTGGTCCCAACTAACCTTAATTTTTAGCACAGACCACTGTAAAACTTTTTAATGAATCCAAGGTCACGAGGAATCTGAGACCTTTTGCTGGCGACAGGGTTGAGAGGGTGTAAAGGAAAGAAGAATAAACCGAACTCCTTATCTCTGTTTGATATTTTAATTTTTAACAGTCCCCTCTATATTTTGGCTTTAAACTTTTTGGCTCTAAAGGAGGTCACGACCACTGCTGTCAATGACCTTCCCCACAACATAAAATTAACTCTTAAATTTTCTTATACCTATATTTCAGGCATTATAGTAGCCACCAGTATAGACACTTTTACCACATTTGTTTTACATTAATATATAAAGATTCATGACACTTAATTTTCATTTAAAAAAATCCTTTATCTTTCGTTTTGTACATATTAAAAACAAACATTATAATTTACATTTCTTTATTTTTCTTAAAAAACCAAACCACATTTTTTTACCTAAAAAGGACATAAATTCCGGTATATCGTTAAAACTATGCTATTTATAAATATATATTGCATTGTCCATACTCTTTGGCACTTCTCTGAAAAAACGTTTTCGTCCATTTCTTGGACTTCTTCAGTTTCACTTGGCGGCTCGCAGTTTCATTTTCGACCTTTTATCATCTCTCTTTTTCCATTTTTTCCCCCTTCTCCCTTTTCACTTTCCCCCTCTTTCCAGCATTTTTAGCCAACGGGAGTCAACATTTGCATGCACCATATCGTTGCATACATTTTTTCTTTGGAGGTTAATCTCGATAGCCTCTCTCATTAGGGTGTTGTGGGGATTATCATATGCAGCTATTTTTTCTATTTTTATTGATTGAGGTATTATGGGGTTTTTTAAATTTGTTCTTGAGAAGGCTGTTGCTTGATTATTATATTTTATGTCGCGGATATGCTCCTTATACCTTTCGCTTATTTTTCGCTTTGTCATCCCAATGTATGTAATTTCCTTATTATCTGTATTTGAGGCTTTTATTTAATATACTCCTGCCGTCTGTAATTCGTCGTATCTTTCTGCTTCATTTCGTATCGTTTTAAATAGGGAAGGGTTGGGTGTGATTGGGACTATCTTTCCGAGTTTACTAATTTCGCGTTTTATTTTTAGTGCTATTCCGTTCATGTATGGTAGGGGGGGTGTATAATCCTTTTTATTTTGTCCTGGTTGGATCCAGTTAATTTTTTCTTTCGCTTTTCTGATTAGCTTGTCTATTGTTTTTCTTGGATGGCCAGCGTTACGCCCTATGTTCTCTATAATCCTTAATTCTTCTTTTAATAACTTTTCTGTTGAACATATATATAGTGCTCTATAGATATAGGTATTTAGGGCTGCAAGTCTTGCAGCCCTAAATACCTATAACTTGCAGCCCTAAATACCTATATCTATAGAGCACTATATATATGTTCAACAGAAAAGTTATTAAAAGAAGAATTAAGGATTATAGAGAACATAGGGCGTAACGCTGGCCATCCAAGAAAAACAATAGACAAGCTAATCAGAAAAGCGAAAGAAAAAATTAACTGGATCCAACCAGGACAAAATAAAAAGGATTATACACCCCCCCTACCATACATGAACGGAATAGCACTAAAAATAAAACGCGAAATTAGTAAACTCGGAAAGATAGTCCCAATCACACCCAACCCTTCCCTATTTAAAACGATACGAAATGAAGCAGAAAGATACGACGAATTACAGACGGCAGGAGTATATAAAATTAAAGCCTCAAATACAGATAATAAGGAAATTACATACATCGGGATGACAAAGCGAAAAATAAGCGAAAGGTATAAGGAGCATATCCGCGACATAAAATATAATAATCAAGCAACAGCCTTCTCAAGAACAAATTTAAAAAACCCCATAATACCTCAATCAATAAAAATAGAAAAAATAGCTGCATATGATAATCCCCACAACACCCTAATGAGAGAGGCTATCGAGATTAACCTCGAAAGAAAAAATGTATGCAACGATATGGCGCATGCAAATGTTGACTCCCGTTGGCTAAAAATGCTGGAAAGAGGGGGAAAGTGAAAAGGGAGAAGGGGGAAAAAATGGAAAAAGAGAGATGATAAAAGGTCGAAAATGAAACTGCGAGTCGCCAAGTGAAACTGAAGAAGTCCAAGAAATGGACGAAAACGTTTTTTCAGAGAAGTGCCAAAGAGTATGGACAATGCAATATATATTTATAAATAGCATAGTTTTAACGATATACCGGAATTTATGTCCTTTTTAGGTAAAAAAATGTGGTTTGGTTTTTTAAGAAAAATAAAGAAATGTAAATTATAATGTTTGTTTTTAATATGTACAAAACGAAAGATAAAGGATTTTTTAAAATGAAAATTAAGTGTCATGAATCTTTATATATTAATGTAAAACAAATGTGGTAAAAGTGTCTATACTGGTGGCTACTATAATGCCTGAAATATAGGTATAAGAAAATTTAAGTGTAATATGGGCATTAAATGAGACAGAAATTACTGTCGAAAAACACTGGCTAAATAAAATTAACTCTGACGTTTCAAATCGGATAACGCTGAATGCTACATTTATACGAGTATATATATATTATTTAAAAAGTATCTTTATCCAAATAGTCCTTATATTTATTGGAAGGCTGATGTTGTAATAAACAATGCGCTAGAACATGGGTATCCAAGCTAATTAATTAATTAGCTTATCCAAGCCAAGGTAATCCAAGCTTCATTAATCCTGTGTTAGATGAAAACATTTTGCATTATTTCCTTTTGTCACAACAAACTTTAAGTTCAGATTTTCTTGTCTAACTTGATTTAAAAATTTTTAAATAAAAGTCATTTGTAAAATGATAATTCAATAAGATTTTTAAGGAGCAAAATATCATGCAAAGACAATTTAATGTTGAAAAGAATAAAAGTAATATTGAAATTAACGCTCTGTAAGAACCCTTAAAAGCAGTCCAAAGGATTCCTTAAGAGCAGTTCATTTTATTTCTACGTCAAAACATGTCATAAAATTGAATTAACTTACATTTAATAATGATAAGAGAGCATATTTAGTTTGATTTTGTTATAATTTTAAAAATATATTGTTCGGTCGGATGAAAGGTTTACCTTCGTAGTTCTTATCAATCACTTTTCGAAAATACGCTTGAAGTCATTTTTATCATTTTAATCTTGCCGTATTTCTCTCGCTCTTGAAGTATTCTTTAAAGTTTTAGCGTTAACCTGGATTCGATATGATAGTCTCAAACATCAATTACTTTAACATGGCTCACTTAATCAGCCTTTTCATATTAGTCAAATGATAATTCGTATAACTTTCTTCTATATTTACAAGAAGAAAGTATTGGATTCGTGAAAATTTTCGACTTTCGGTTTTCGACGGATTTACACGTTTTACGGACCAGAGATTCAGAAAAACATGTTTTTACAAAATGTCTGTCAGTGAGTCTGTGTCTCGGTCTGTCTGTATGTATGTGACACAAATTTTGTGGGCGCTCTATATCAAGAACTAATGCACGGAATATAATAAAATTTATATTCAGTTAGTCCTTCATATAAATTGGTGTTGATTAGTTTTTGGTGTAAATTGCTCAACAGGTGGCGCTGCAATGCGGCCTTTTTCACGATTTCCACAATAGCTCAATCTCCAGAACTAATGCACAGATTTTCATCAAACTTTAGATTCAGTTAGTCATTGACATGAATTGACGTTTTATACATTTTAGTGTAAATCGCTCTACAGGTGGCGCTGCTATGCTGCATTTTTTGCGATTTCCGCAATAGCTCTGTCTGAAGAACTAATGCTTGGATTTTCAACAAACTTCAGATTCAGGTATACCTTGATAGTAATTAGTGCTGTTCATGTTTTGATGCAAATCGCTCAATAGGTGGCGCTGCTATGCTGCATTTTTCAAAATTTCCACTATTGCTCTAACTCAATAACTAATGCGCGAATTTTCATCAAACTTCAGATTCAGGTATACCTTGATATCAATTAGTGCTGTTTATGTTTTGGTGTAAATCACTCAACAGGTGGCGTTGCTATGCTACATTTTTCAGAATTTCCGCTAGAGCTCTATCTCAAGAACTAATGCACGAATTTTCATCAAATTTGAAATTCAGATATACTTTGATATGAATTGGTGCTAAATTGACGTAATTTCTTGTACTATTTAAATGATTTAATTGACTTGATTTATACAGAAGAACGTTTTGTGATGGCCACAACATGCTAGTTTTTTAATTGTTTTTAAAACGCAAATGCTTACTTTTGATCCTGAAGGTGATTATTATTTGAAGTTTAACGGAATGAGCCAATCACAATTTTGACAATGTAAGGGAGCTAGGGGATGAATGGGACAAGGGATGGGTGGGACATTCTCAATATTTCAGGCAATAAACATTTATTTTAAATTGCTTCCTCTCCACATGTAAGGCTCTACCACAGTGTGCTTCAGAACTAAAAGTAGGACCACATTGCTGTTTTCATTTTCCTTCAAAGTTGCATTTTCTGAAATCTCTGCCTAAAAGTAAGTTTTTTTTTTTTTACATTTAAAGATGTGAAATATCTTATACAATATAAAAAATTAAGCTATATTGTAGTTATTTATTTTAAGGTTCAATATCGATAATTAAAATGAATGAAAAGTAACCATAGTGACAAAATAATTTTTGAGGCAAAATGGCTGAGAAGGGAATATATTCATCATGGGGATGATTGGGACATTTCAAATGGGGATGAATGGGGCATTCTCATTCATCCGTAGAGATGTTGAAAATTTCATTTATTGACTAAATAGTATTATAGAAGTTGATAAATTAATAATTTACGTTAATTAATAGTATTAAATAGTATTATATGAGTTTTTATTAAAATTTCTTAGTGTTATTTATTGTATTGTAATAATTATTAATGGATTATCAAAAAATTGGTACTAAAACTTAATCAAAATAGATAAAATTGTTAAAAATAGTATATGTTTATTGATCAAATGGGGGAAATTATATTGAATTTTGAAATGTTGCACAAATAAATGCCCACCCCTAACATATTGAGTCGATCGGGAAGTCGTGTCATGTTGGGAAAATCAATTCGTCCCGGAAAATTCTATCATTTAATTATTAGACATTGATTCCGATATCTAATGTCTAATAATTACCGGGCAGAATTTTCGGGTATGAATTGATTTTCCGAACACGACACGCCTTTCCGATCGACCGCGTAATTAACGTTCTGCATGTTTCTAAGATACATTTAATTAATATTAATTAATTAGTTATGATAGAAAATTATTAGCTGTGCCATATTTAAAAGGCATTTTGCACTTTCATTTCAAATCTAAAATGCCTCAAAAGTGGGAAAAAAGAACAGATTGATAGCCGAAGTTTGCATTAAAAGTTAAAACTGCAATAAAAGAAGTTATTGAAAAATAAAATACCGATTCGTGCTGTAAAATCATATTTTACAAATATAATTACATATAAGGTTTAATTACAACTTTTAATTTGGTAAAATTGAATACAGGGAGGTGTCCCATTCATCCCTATTAGTGTCCCATTCATCCCTGCTCTGGGGATGATTGGGACAGGCAGGAACGTTTTTTTTTATTTCATATTATTTTTCTGAATAAATCATAATCTAGAATAAATATTGTTCATATATGTTGTCAAATACCTAATGTATGAAATGTGATATATAATATTGATAATAACTTAAATAAAAAAAATAAAAAAAATATTTTGTTGAAAATGTACCATTCATCCTCCATCTCCCCTATATGAGTCATTCTCTGAAAAGTGGCAATTTTATGTCCCAGGGGTCTTGAAGAGATATTTTTAAAATTACAAAAATAAAAAGTTATTTAAACTATCAATATTAATCAGTTATACATATAAACTGTAATTATTTGACTATTGAAATTGAAATTTGATAAATTTAATGTTTTTTTTTAATGCAAATGTCATTCCCTCGCTATGTCCCCATTCACCTATGCAGGAAAGAAAATGCTTTCTCTGCCATTGCAGCACGTATATTTATAATTATTTTTTTCTCAATCCATTAAACACACTTAAATACATATTTAGCCATTTAATTATATTTATATTTTATATAATGAATGTCTAGGACAGTTTGACAAGAGTAAAGTGAAGTATCCAACTTGTTGTTTGCTCAAAAACGTTCTTGAATAGTTAGTATATCGCTTTGAAGTACTGGATCAATGTATTTTTATTACGCGTCATTCCCTCATCTACTATTAAATTTAATAAAAATTAATGAAATGTCTTTTTATGTTGTTATATTATTAGAAATGTGTTTCAAAAGATATTTAGTAACTGAAAATATGCCTAATCACTTTTGTATAAGATGTTTTTCAGAAGTATTTCGTCATTCCCTCACAACCATTCCCTCATAATTTTAATATAAGGGAATGACATAAATTGTGAGGAAATGATCTGAATCCATTAATATATGTACTAAACAGTAAAGTAAGAAAATATAATGCAATAAAATACCCATTAAAAAACTCATAAGGCTTTTAATTACCGTAAGTAAAGATAATATATTTTTAATTTTTATTATTTTACAGGGAGAAGTTAAAAATAAATAAAAAAGAAATTTTGTACTAATTCAAATAAACATTAACTGTTCTAAATGTTAATGCTTTATCTTTATTTTTTCAATTGACATAGAGTAAAAAAATATTATTTATTGACAGTATAACTTCTAATTATAATTTCTTTTCTTTTTTAACCCTTTCAAGGGCGATGGTATGTTTATGAAACCACTTAATTTTAATTCCCAAGCGCCACAGTGGCACCAGACTTTTTATAAACTTTTATCTATTTAACATGTATGTGAAATATAGCATTTTTCTTATTTACAAATAAATTTGTTCTTAAATTCTGGTGCCAATCATTTATTTGAACATTTTAGAAATGGAAGTGCTTTGAAATTAAAATATCGGAAGAACTATGAGATAAAGTTTGGTTCATAGTATTGTTTGATAAATATAGCAATAAGGTACTTGTAGGCTAAATTTTGAGATTTTTGAGGTAATTTTATTTGGCTGCATTTTTTTTTTTAAACAGCCACTTTTCAGAGAATGACCCATATAAGAATGAGACATCATGTAAGGGCAATTAATTATTCAAATATTTAAATGAAAATTGTATCTTGGTTTATAAAATCAGTCCACTTGAAGATCATAGTGAATTTCCATTAATTTTAGTTCCAATTTCAATTTTAGATTTTTTTTGTCCAATTTGCTTTTAATTTTTATTAGTTAAAGTCGTTCATACAGAGACAATTTCGTAAAAATTTTAATAGAATAAGATTTCTCGGAAAAACAATTTCATGTTAAAATTAAAAAGTTGAATTAAAATAAAAAAATTGTAAGGAGCCGAAATAAAAGCATTGCATTTTATTTCGACATCAAACTAAGACAATGTTGTTGTTGTAATTTATGACGGTCAATTATCTGCACGAAGGATATAGGCCTGAAGGATATAGGCCCGAAGGAGAGTGCCCTCCGTGGGGGTCTTTCTAAGGGAACCTAACCCGTATTTACCAATGGAAATCCAAGGTTCGAAAAAACCCCCACAGAAGGCTCCCAACGATTAGGCCGACGGGCGCGATTGGGTTTTAACCCAGCACCTCCCGTCTACCAGCTTCGAGAGCAAAACCTCTTGGCCACTGGTGGGGCCAAACTAAGGCAAATCATTTCATAAAAAAAGGTGATTATTATTTGTAGCTTAACTGAACGATCCAATCAAAATTTTAACAGTGTATATATGAATGTGATATCATGTAAGGGCAATTAATTATTTAAATATTTAAATGAAAATTGTATTTTTTTAAAATGAAATCAGTCCCATTGAATATCATAATGAATTTCCATTAATTTTAGTTCCAATCTCAAATTTAGATTTCTTTTGTCGAATTTGCTTTTACTTTTTATTAGTAAAAATCGTTCGAAAAGAGACGATTTCATAAGAAATTTAATAGAATAAAATTTCACGGAAAGGCAATTTAATGTTAAAATTAAAAAGTAGAATTAAAATAAAAATTTTGTAAGCATCCCGAATAAAAGCACTGCATTTTATTTCGACGTCAAACTAAGACAAATCATTTCATAAAAAAAGTGAGACATCATGGAAGGGCAATTAATTATTCAAATATTTAAATGAAAACTGTACTTTGGTTTATGAAATCTGTCCACTTGAAGATCAGAATGATTTTCCATTAATTTTCATTACAATTTCCATTTTAGATTTTACTTTGTCCAATTTGTTTTTAATTTTTATTGGTAAAAGTCGTTCATAAAGAGACGATTTCATAAGAATTTTAATAGAATAAAATTTCATGGAAAGACAATTTAATGTTAAAATTATAAAGTAGAATTAAAATAAAAATTTTGTAAGGAGTCCGCTTAAAATCATTGCATTTTATTTCGACGTCAAATTAAGACAAATCATTTCATAAAATCGATTTACCTTACATTTTATGATAATGATAAGAGAGCAGTTTTACTTTGTTTTCAATATAATTTCAACTTAGATAAAATTTCGATATAATTTCAAAATTAATCGCTAAGTTGGATGAAAAAATTATCTTCGGAATTCTTTTCAGTCTCTTTGCATAAGACTTCTTAAAGCTGAAAAATAAATTTTAATTCATATTTATGATTTTTTTCTTGCTGTTATGAGTTTTCTCGTGCTCTGTCTTGAAATTTTACTTAAAACTTCAGCTTTAACTCGGATTAGATAGAAAATTTTTCCGCAACATCAATTAATTTAACATTTTCATTAATAATTCATTAATAACTTCATGAATATTTTCATACTAGTCAAAGATTATTCTGATCCAATTATTCTCAATCAAATTACCATCACTCGCTTTTGATGCTCAAGGGGATTATTATTTGAAGTTTAACTGAACGAGCCAATCGGAATTTTAACTCCATATACATGATTGAAACATTATGTAAGAACTATTGATTATTCAAATATCCAAATTAAAATTGTAATTTGGTTTTAAAATGAGTTTAGATGACGATCATATATACTTTCTATTGATCTTCATCCCTATATCCATTTAAGTTTAGATTTATTTGTCTAATTTTCCGTTAATTTTTTAGCAGTAAAAGTCATCCACCAAGGAATTTTAATAAAATAAAATATTAAGCGAAAAAAAAATTAATGGTAAAATCATAAAAATAGGAGTGAAATTAGGTTATGCAAGAAGTCAACTTAAAATCAGTGCATTTAATTTTGACGAATAACTTGGTTAAAACACACAAGATTAATTTTTTTCAGCTGAGTGAAAAAGTCTCCATCTCAGGAGTCGAACTCAGGATCACAGGTTTGAATTTCCAATGCTCGACAAACTCAGATACCTGGCCGACACAACTTACTCAGATAAGTTTTCTGGCAATAATATCTGGTCTGATATATGAGACATCTCAATGGAATAAATTGCAGGCAAAGTGACTCCAATAGACGATGGATATGAATTACATTTTATTATTTTAAAGTGTATTTAGTATTTTCTGTCGTAATAATGATATTTATTTTTCTATCTATATGATTTAATGTCAATCAGTTCGATTGAGTTAAAATAATGGCTTGAAACGTTTCATAAAATCGAATTTTCATATATTTAATGATGATAGTAAATGAGCAGTGTTACTTTGATTTCAATATCACGTTAAAGATTAATTGTTAGGTTCTATGATAAGGTAACTTTACAATTCTTACCAATCTCTTTTAATGATACTTCTCAAGGCAGAAAAATAAACTTTAAGTCGTATTTATGATTTTAATCTTACTGTTATCTTTTCTCTTTCCCCCTGTCTTTAAACTATATTTAAAATTTCAACGTTAACAGGGATTGGAGAGTGAATTCTCCCCAAACATCAATTATGTTAACATAGTTCAATTAATTAATCTTTTCATAGTAGATCAAGGATAATTTTTATCTTATTATTCTACTTCAAGGCATAATCGCTCACTTTTGATCCTCATGGTAATTATAATTTGAAGTTGTTGTGAACAAATCAATTAGAAATTAAATGTATATGAATCGGAAATTATGAAAGAACAATTAAATATCCAACTATTCAAATTAAAATTGTATTTTGGTTTATGAAAGGAGTCTACTGTATGATCATTTAAAATTAATCGCCGTTACAGAATAGGTTGAATAATTTTGTTTAATTGATCAATTAAATTTTGTATCGTTATAGAAAGGTGCAAACATTCCTTGAAATTTCCAAGGTATCTGACACCGTTATTTCTAAATGGTCCATTCCATGCAAAATGAGCAAATCAGCTGTGGCAGACATGTCACATATTTTAATGAAAATCAGTCTATATGTAGATCATATCTATTTATGAGTAAATGTAAAATAATAGATTTCAGGGTTGTTTATTTAAGTATTAAAATATACATTAAAAGTGAATGCAAAATCGGGATATTGTCTACATGCTTAAAATTTCAATTCTGATTATTAGCCTTAGGAATGGAAAGACTATATTAAAAATTATTTATAATTAGGAATGAATAATAAGTAACAGATTGGCGTAAGTTAGTAATTGTATTTTTATTCCGTAATGAGAAAAAAAATTATTTTTCAAAAATTTTGAAGTAAAAATGCAATATTTCTACTGCTCATTTAAGCATGAAGGACAGCTTTGACAATTTTACTTTTTTTGGCGTTATAGCTAAATGTATATATTTTAAATATCGAAAGATTCATTCTTGCCTTTTTATTCCTTAATGAGAAAAAAAATAAACAGTAAAAAATGTTGAGGGTAAAATGCAATATTGCAATCACTTCTTTTTAAGTGAAAAAAAGCTTTAATAAACTTTTAAATTATTTCATATTATAAATAAAAGTGTATATTTTAAATATGGAAATTTTAATTTTTGCTTTCAGTTTATTTTTGGCTATTAATATATTTATTTTAAACTACAGTAAAAAAAAAAAAAAATTACTTTGAACAAAAAATAATTATATATTTATCCTCTAAATCCATAGATGGCAGCACTGCATCTTTTTTCCCTTTGAAATCCTGCAATATTGTAAAAAAACGCGCGCTTATTCAAAGAATAAAGCTCTTGGAATGCAACAAATATTACTTTTTTAACCAAATTTTGTGACGTTAGGAATCAAAAGGCAATCTTGAAATTTTTTTAGCATATCATGGATCTTTATATCTGTGCAATAAGTATAATGTCTGACCTTTCCTTCAATATTTTTTTTGCCTATCAATAAGAGGAAAAATTACAGTTTTGTCATTTTTTTAAGTTTCTAAAATTTTTTTAAAGGTAAAGGAAATATATGGCAACTTAAAAACTTTAGCAATTCGATCTTAATATGTAACACTACACCAGGCATCAATTTCACAGATGTTTCCGAATTCCTTTAATTTTTATAACGTTTTTAATTTTCTCAAAATTGACAAATTTTCAATTTTTACAACAAATTTAAGATTAATCATGACGTTACCAAATTATTATTATTATTAAATAAATATGAAGAATCCTTTAATAATATCCTTTCCAGAGATTACAATATTATAAAAAGATTTAATTTATGTTAAATAGATAGGGAAGATATATGTTTAAGATACGGAACTTCAAACTTGCAAATTTGAACGATTGTACACATGCCATTCTATGTCACAAGTTTTTTAAATGTCCAGAACTTCCAATTTTTTTTATTTTTTTTGTCGAAATATTTTGCAATGCTCTATTTGAATATGAATTAAATCTGTGTATGAAATTTTATTAAAATCGGTTACTATGCAGCCACGACTTTTTTTTAATTTTTGCTCATTTTGTGTGGAATGACGCAAATGAAAAAAATCTATTCGACATTTAAAGGGCTCGCACCGTTCCTAAAATTTTCGCACATTGCTACCAGTATTTTAATTAAGAATTCTTCGTGGTATATCCTTTTGACATCTATAATAGAATTATACAACTAAGATTATCGTTTTAATTTAGTGGTAGCAAAGTACGAAAATTTTAGGAACGCTGCGAGCCCTGTTAAACAGCAGAACTTCTAATCACTTTGTTTAATCTAGTACTCCCTATTAAAAGTTTATACAGGGTGTCCGGTCTCAACGGTGTCCAATGGCTAATTCCTAAACCGTTAGTCATAGACATATAGTTCCAATTACAAAAATGTTTTAAATCAGGTAAAGAAACATTTTAAAAGCGATTTGGATCAATAAAAACATTTCTTAAAAAATTACAAAATTTAAATTTTTATACGGTCCCCCGGTCCTATAAGTTATATTTAGTAATTTTTTCCTATTACACTGACAAGTAAGACAAAAAAAGTCCCATTCATATAACGCTAAAATTTAGCGAGTTATGAAATTTTAAAAATGCATGACTTATGCCACTTTCTACTCTGAAAACAAATGAGTTCGGCTTGGCTTTGAGGGATCATATACCAAGTGTTTAAAGTATTCGAAGATCTTACTTCATGTGTATCTGCGGTTTGAAAAAAAATCCTACAAGTATTATGATTAAGTCTCAAATTGGCTAAAATAACATATGTTTTATTTTGTCAGGATTTGAGACTGTTTCTCTTATGATTTCTTTTAACAAAAATTATGTTTTTTTATAAGTTTTTATGTTACTTCAACAATGGTATGTATGTTTTTCCAGTTCAAAATTTGTACTCGAACTTTAACCCACTTTTAAATATCCGATCGAGATTGCATTTTACATACTGGCGCAAATCCGATGACAATCTAATATTAAGATTTTCGGTGGTTACCATTTATACTTATTTTACAGGATAACACAAAAAATTTCGGATAGATTTCTGCCAAGGAGTTCAAGAAAAAAATTTAGATTAGATAATACAAGACTGCGATTGTTGGGTTTTTTAACTTTTATGTATTTTTTAGCACTGAATCCGAAAAATACCTTAATTTTTAACCATCATGTCAGGATATTTCGCAAATCATAAATTTTCAAATTTAAAGAATAACAAAAATCGAATACTATAAAGTAGAGGAGATGGTTGTGTTTTTTAACTTTTGATAATTGATTTTTACGCACTTTTTAGCACTGAATCTGAAAATGACCTTCATTTTTAACCATCACGTTAGAGTTTTTTTGCAAATCGCAAATGTGTAAGTTAAAATATAGCGAAAATCTCATACTATAAAACATATGTAAAACATTTTTTATTTTATTTTATTTTATTTTATTAAAAAATATATTCGTTATTTTTGCTTTTCCTGGGATTCTTACAACTAAACAGCTGAGTGGTCCGATGAGATTGGGGAGAAAATTCAGTTTTAACATTGAACTTCTTAACTTTGAAATTTACAATTTGCGAAAAATCCTGATATGATAGTTAAAAATGAAGGTCAATTTCGGATTCAGCGGTACATAATATAAAAGAATCAATTATCAAAAGCTAAAAAAACATGACATAACAATAGCTGCCAAACTGTACGCTTTTTTCATACCATTAAAATTTTATAAAAAATATTATCTCTTTCAATAGTCGAAATCTCATGATTAAACAAGGCGAAAATCTCCTTTAAAATTTAGTGGTAGCTAAAAAGCGTAAAAGTTGGCAGCTATGCGTAACCCAATTTTTGCGGGCTTGTGCAATCTAATAATATTTTAAAATACGTATCATTTTGTAAAGTATTGAGGCTGTTAATTTAGAATCATTTTATTTAACAATAATTCTGTTTTTTCTTTCTTCTTAAATGTTTATTACAAATTGTATATTTTCCATTAATATGCCAGAATGATTAAAGATTTCAAATTTATATTGCAGTGTTAATTTTACTCCCAAACATTTTTTATATCTGACGAAATTATATTTCGACTAAATTTGTGAATGACCCCCAATTTGCAGCAAAAAATATGCCCCAACTTTAAACAGCTATTACTCGGTCAATTTTAATCGTAGATTAACGGGACTTTTTTTGTATTACTTGTCAGTGTAAAAGGAAAATTTCACTAAATATAACTTATAGGATCGGGGGACCGTATAAAAATTTAAATTTCGTAATTTTTAAAAAAATGCTTTTATTGACCCAAATCGCTTTTAAAATATTTCTTTACCTGATTTAAAACATTTTTGTAATTGGAACTATATGTCTATGACTAACGGTTTAGGAATTAACCATTGGACACCGTTGAGACCGGACACCCTGTATAAGTAAACGTATAATATGGGGTAAACATTTTGGATATGTATGATACGGCCAAGGCGGTTATACGTATTACACGAAATAGTATATACGGTGCAGACAGGGATGCAAGAGCTGCACCACAAATGGCTGATTGGTACCACTAAATGTTTATAGTATTCCTCATCTTATCTAATGACGGAATTTCTGAGATTTGATGAGGCGGAGAATACCATTAAAATTTAGTGGTGAAAATCAGCCATTTGTAGCGCAGCGCTTGCATCCCTGGGTACAGCGTATATGCGGATCTTACCCCACACCGTAAAAAAATTATATAACGTTACCCCTTAAAATTAATGGATGCTGCTTCCAATTTTATAGAGTAATATAACTTATTTAATTGTGTAATTTAAATTGATATAACTGGTATAATAGTACACATTAGTGTAAAGTAACACAAGTTATATTGGTGAAATTACTAAATAAAATGGATGCAGTAAGGCTGCCACCAATTTTATGGAGTAACGTTAAATAATTTTTTTTAAAGTACAGTGTTAGTATAAAAATTTAAACGGTTTTCGTTCATTGCTTGAAAAAAGAGGCCTTTCTCCTGTTTGTCTGCGGGTCAGAGAAATTGAGAAACACTCGCTAGAGTGTTCTCGCGGTTCACTGGGGCCATCGTAATATCTTGCTCAATCAACCATGACGGCCCTGCCTTGGGGCTCCTTTGCAGGTAGCGGATACTTGCAAGAAAAAAACATCGAAACATTTTTTTCCGTTTACATTTTGGTTGTTCAACCCTCAAAACTAAGCTATTAATTTTGAATTTGTTTACTATGGGTAGCGAGCTCTTCGAAGCTACCTTTTGTAGGCCTGTAACACACGCACATCGATTCTTTTGATTTAAGGAGCGGAGAGTTCTGGCGAAACATAATTTTTTGCATGTGGCCGCAGAACACAGATTTACATTGACGTTATATTTTATAGTGACATTGACCAATCCAACGCTTTGGAAGTTTCCTAATCATACTTTTATTGTTTTTAAGAATAATTTTTTCTATATTTAAAATATTTTGAAAATACCTTTTACTGTAAAAAAGTAACTAGAAGGTAAGTCATTTATCAGATTATAAGTAATCGAAATTCGTTGGTACCTCACACAAAAAAAGAAATTTGTCAAGATTAACAACAAATGTTAAACGTAAAGTCCATATACTTTGTATAAAAAATGCCATGGCTGCCAGGATTGATAAAATGAAGTTGTGCTACATTAACAGACATTAACAGAGAGTAGAAAACATTAGGACCGTGGAAAGAATATCATTTGCGCCTGGACGCAATCCTGAGTGCACAAGCACACAAATAAAGAATTAAAAAAAGAAAAAACATACTTAACAAGTATTGGCATTAAATTTGATACGTGTTATACCCACATTATTTGATCAAAAAATGTTTACTGTTGTTATATAGAATAATCGTTGAATGTAATATGCATTATATATTTTTGACACAAAATTTTATCTCTTTTTTTGTCATATTGCCACACTCAGATTTCTTACTTATATAAAATTTTTATATATTTATATTATTAATCTTCTTAGTATCGAACACTACTCCAATAATGTGAAAGCTAAGCAACTTCTTTTGCATACGCCCGCTTCAAATAGGGTTGCCAGTTAAGCCTCCATTTTTATTGAGAAAGTCAGAATTCATAACCAGAAAATACGAACTTTTTTTTTTCTAATTTAATGAATGATAGCCATTTCGTGATTACTTAAAGTAAAAATTCTTCTATAGGGATTTCCGGTGTGAGTTCGGAATTCTGGAGTAAAAGTATAGGGCAAACTGACAACTCTGGCTTCACAATGAAATACTTATACTATGTCAGTATTCGCGCTAGTACGGTTAAATATCGCTATCGTACCCCTATCATTGGAAACGTCACAGTCACGTGACACAATGCCACACCTTGTTTATTTTTCAATTCAAACAATCATTATGCAAATATATCAAATCAACGATAAAGACAAAGTTAAGAAATATAAAACGATTTAAACTGTTCCAGCAAATTTATATAACATTTTATCCTGTAATTCAATGAAAATTAGAAGTAACCTAAATTAATTAAAATATTTATAGCGAAAAATAACAAGATCCTGTGTATGAAATACATTATGCAGATTGCTACGGTAACGCTAACGATTTTCAGCTTGTTCTCTGTTCAGCGACGTAAGATTGATGAGGTCCAATGGTATTAAAATAAGTACGCAGACTTGAAATATACGGATACTTGAATTATACGTTTAACCGATATACGCTTATACGTACCCCGATACGTTCAAACATATTGTTTAAGGTATCACACCGACGTAATTATACAAATATAAGTATATCTGTTAAACGCATAACTGAAATACGTATCGCGTCCTGAGCACTAGTTTAGTCCTTTATCTACTGCATTATGATCTACTGCAACTTTTTCATGTATTTTTTTTTCAGTTACTACAATGAAAATTAAAGGATAAACATAAAAAACACTTACCTGTGAGAAATCTAATTCCTTAAAGATAATTAACACTTTCACGGCGGCGCGGTGGGTCACACTCGACTGTCTCAGAGTTGCGAAATCCCCGGCTTTTTGCACACCACTGTTATTTTAGAGAAAATGTTGTTCCTTTAAATCGCCTAATTGTTCTAATTAAATAAAACAACATTTTCTGTATTAAAATACTGGTATCCAAAAAGCCGGAGACTCTGCAGCTCTGAGACAGTCGAGTGTGACCCACCGCGCCGGCGTGAACGTGTTAATTAAAGTGGTACTTTAAAGTACCGTCAGTACACTATGACTAAAATATCGTAACAGAAAAACCACACGGTATTTCAAATGGCACCAGAATTCTGGTAAAATATTTTCGATTTAATAAATATGCGAAATATACCCCCTTTTCTTATTTATAAATAATTTTTTTGGCAAATTCCGGTGCCAATCATTTATTTCAACACATTAACATTGAAAATGCTTTTCTCCTGAAAGGGTTAAAAAACTATTTTCTTTTAGATTCCGATCTTGTTAGCTGTCCTTTAGTTATGCAACGTCTATATTCCAGGGGCAACATGTTCTATCACATCTCCACATATGCAATATATGAATTTACATATGCCATTTCTAGCATAGCAAAAAAGGGCCGGTGCCACAATTTTTTCGATATCCTATAAAAAATAATAATGAGACATAAAAGAAATACTGGGAAAATTATTACTATACTACATTTTAGTAATTACATTTTAAAACTGATGAAAACGATGGATAACTACACGGACGAAAAGTAAATAAGAAGTTTTTCTCCAACGCCCAGTGTACTGACGGTACTTATAAGTACCACAGAGTAATTCAACTGTTAAATCAAATACATATACCATTCACCTAAAAGAGCTGCTCAAATTGTATTCTACGATTATAATGAATACATAAAAAAATCGAATACTTATCTTATATCTTTTACTGTGTTTGCAGCAATAAAAAGGCGAGGATGACAATCTGTACAAAATGTCTGCACAAAACATATCAGCTGTTTCAAAGGTAGCTTCCATTCTCGCGAAAATAACAAACCTAGAACTACTTCTGCCATGTATCCGGATAAAGTGGAGTTAAAAGAGTGTTTTTGCAAAGTACCATTAGAGTATTAGAAATATTCACTATGGGATGAAAGTTTAAAGTGAGTGGTACTTATAAGTACCGTCAGTAGATAAAGAGTTAATCCCTGAAGTTCTATTCTTTTTCTCCGAATAACCCCTGAACTGTTTCTCTTTTTTGACGCAATAAATTAAAAATAAGGAAGCGACACCACTTTTTTTTACTGAAATATTTGGCTTCCTACAATCGAAAAATATATCCCATTTAACAAACCAAAGATTACAGTTAAATTTAAGTGGCATTCAAAAGCTTTTAGTATGGAAAATAGCAAACTCTTTTTGCTCGAGCGGAACTCGGGCAAAACAGTTAAGGGGTTAAATACAGTGAAAAATTCCATTAAAATCTTCATCTAAAACTGTGCGAGGACTGCGTTCTATATTCATATTCAGATGGTATTTGAACATATTTCGGAATCTTCTTAATCAAATAAATTTATTGACTAAGATTGTGACTGCGATTGTTCAGTAAAACTGACTGCGATTGTAAATGCAATGAAAAAAGTTATAGTTAGTTATAGTTCCCATTGAATCTGCTTTCTTTTTCTAAAACAGAGTTTAACGCTGTGACTCTTTTTTCCCTATTAATTCTGCTATATAAATATCGTTGGTTCTCTTATTTACAGCAACATGGGTATTTCAATCTAACAATTAACTACAAAATCAATATTATCAAATAACGAGTTACTCTGGATATTATAACTAATTTAATTTTTTTCTAGGCTGCATTTTATATTCATATTCAATTGGTATTCGCACATATTTTGGAATCCTCTTAATCAAATCACTTTATTGAATAAGATTGTGACTGCGAGTGTTCAGTGAAGCTGACTGGGATTGTAAATGCAATGATAAAATTTTATTAATTCCTACTGAATCTGCTATACATTTTTTTTTTTGTAAAACACGAGTTTAACACTGTGACGTTTTACCCCTACGAATTCTGCTCTATAAAAATTATTAGTTCTATTATTTATAGCAACATGGATATTTCAGTCTAACAGTTAACCACAAAAACAATATTATCAAATATCGTAATACGCTGGATATTATAACTATTATACATTTTTTTTCTATTGTTATTACTATTCTTTGTTAATTCGTTGTGCTTTTCTGAAATATGAACACATCCTGTATGCCATGATAAATTTAGTTATTTCCGTGATTTAACGTTTTAAATTTTGATTTTTATAAAACTGCAATTGCACTAATAGCCGATTAAAAAATAAAATAACAGAACCTAAAACGTAACACTATAGTCAAATTGCCACACGTAAGAAGAGAGAGCGAGAGATTTGAAATGAAAAGTCACTTTAAACCATTATTTATCAGATATTAAAAATGAATTTATTTATCGATATTTAATATAACGTAACAACGATAAGTTGGAAACAGAGATGCTGGTTCTTTTAAGAAAAACATTTTCCGATATTTTGAAGAAACATTTTGTCAATAACTTGCGATTTTTTTCCACTACATTTCACACGGAGCACTGAAATTCCGATTTGTGATTGATGAAGATATTTGAATAGATCTGGTGTAAAGATAGTTTAGTGACAGTTTTTTTCTTTATGGTTGAATGGTGCTTTTTCTTTTATGTTTGGATAATAAATATCTCTTTAAGAAGTATAATTTTGCAGTTATGAGAAATATATAACTTAAATAAATAAGAAGTATGAAACTGATAATATAAAAAAATATAAATTAAATACATAAATTTGATTGGTTATTTCATTATTTTATTGATTTTATTTGTTACTTCACGAAAATCTGTATGCAAAAATAGTGTAAAAAGGTATAAAAAAGAATAATAAAAAATATGTGCATGGTTCATAGAAAGTTGAGATTAATTGAAAATGCCGGTGTAACGCTCGTTAAATTAAGATCCTTGTCGTGGGTTTTTGATGGGAAAAATTGATAATTATTTTTCAAACTGAAGTTAAAATTACAAATGTCATACTAAAAATTCTATACAAGAAAAATCAATCTGATCAGCAGGAATCTCAAAACAAGAAGATGGTTCGCAGTCTCCATCACAGGACCCTACTGACAAGGAAGGTCTCCATACGGGCATATTCAGAAAAATCTGAAAAAATTACAGAGTGTTTGTCTCATGTGGATATATATGTTTATAAAAATTTTTTTGGCGGAACCCCGATAGAACGTTCGTAAAAAAATAATGAAATTTTCGTTTATTTGGCGATTTATCATCGGTTGGCGGTGAAATGAAATTTCGAAAAATACTTTTTCATGTCGAATACTCTTTAAGAGAAAAATATTTCATATTGAACTAGTTTAAATAAATTTAACTTAAATAACTGTAGTTTTGTCAGTTTTAGTTTGATTTAGCTATAGTTTTGTCATATATGTATTTATAATGAAAGTTAAATATCAAATTTTATGAATTAAAAGAAAATAAAAATTGTTTCACTATCTCAAAATTAAGTCCAATTGAGCATTGTCGGTTCAATTTTGTTGCTATGGAACGACGAATTCCTTGGTTTGAAATGAATAACTGCAAAATGAATCTTGCCTTTATTTTGGAATACGCTTAAATATATGAAAGTATTTTTCATAGATGAAATTGTTTTTAAAGTAAAAAAAATAAGTAACAAGCAACATAAATATGTAATACGAAAAAATGTATTTATTAAACTCTCTCATTGTTTATCTTTAAATTCATTAAATACTTTTTACACGCATTCTAAAAATCAATTAACAAACAATTTTCAGCTGCATTAAAATCGTTTGCTTTTGGCGAGAAAAAGTACTGCTCGCCAAATCGCGTGACGCTTTCGACTTTTCGCGCCAAATACTCGAAAGTAATTTATTTTTTTACAGACTTTCTACTGTAATTCCGCCGCTAAATTTGACTGATCCTTTATTACATACATGAGTAGTTTAATTGGTATTTTTTTTCAAAATATTCTGAGTATGCCCAGTATGGAGACCTTCCTTGTGAGCAGTGCTGCTTTATAAGGGTGGTCCTGAAAAGCACAAACAAAGGATTAAAATTTTTAAACTGAACTAGAAATCTGGAAAATCTGGAACATCATTTTCACAAAAAATTACTCTCTCACACACACACATAAAAACATACGCGCGCACTTATATATACTTAAAAGGATATCACACGTGTGAAACTAAATGAAAAAATAAATTAAAAAGTATTAAACGTGCGACAGTGAAAATACAAAAATAAAGAACTATGACTATGTTATGGGGAGCTTCATAAGCGTAATTCATAGTAAACATATGTTATTTCGTCGAATATTGTAGGCAGAAGGCGTATAAATGATAATATTAAACTTCTTATAACATATCGAAAAAACCCCAGATGATTGAGATAAGTTAAGATAGATAACAATGAAAATTCAACATTTTTTTTTAATAATAAAAACAACTCACCAAGCAATAACATTGACAAAGATGCAACATGATACATGCGCCAGGAACTATCAGTATATTTATTTAAAAGGCTAGAAATACAGCCTTGAATAAGGTACCACTATGTAGAATGATGTATGATATATGATTGTGTAAGTGCAGAACCCACCACCTTTTTTTGATATAAATGTGTTAAACATTTTTTAGAAGCTCTGACTTCAACCCCCAGTGGCATGCATTTTATAAATATTTTTAGGGGGAATTTTGTTAAATTTTTAAAAAATATTTCGGATTTCTTTATTATATGCATTTTTTTTAAATATGTCATTAAATTTTTTTTGTGTTTTTTTATGTTTTACAATTTTTTCAACAATTGACGATCACCTTCCTTCGTATTTTTTTCCGATTTTATAATTTTTTTACACATAATGAATGACCAAACTGGTAAATGAAAATGAATAATTAATGTTTTAATCATGATGAAATAAAATAAAGGAGATAATTTTATAACAGCGCCGTTTGTTTTAAATTTATTAAACTTGGCCGTTCATGTTGAAAATAACATAAACGTTTAAAGCGATTACAGTAATTTAGAGAATATTTCTGTAAACTGAAACGTGTAGACACGAATCAAAGTTAGTAACATCAGTCAGAAGAAGTTAAAAATAATTTCTTTTAACATAAATATTTGATATTACTGTTTCATTAAGTTAAATATTAATATTAATATCCATACAATTAATAATAACCTTTCTTAAATTAGTTGTACTGTGTTCTAGATTATGAGTATAATCTACAGAAAGAGACATACATATATTATCATTGTTTTGAGAGAAAAGATATTTATATCATAGATCTGTCTATAAGGTAAAATATTACTGTTAAGGAAATTTTCTTTTACAGAAATAAAGATATAAGTGAGATAATATATTAGAAACGGCTTCATCTTGTGGCATTTTTTTGATGTTGAATAAAAATAGCATTATTTTGGGAAATATACTTATGATAGAGTATAAAATAGTTAAAGATTTTGCGTAATCAATATCAGTATTATCAAGTAAATGTAAAGATGTTGATAAGAAGTTTTATAAATGTATAAATATATTCCCGTTTTATATAGATGTACAGTCGTGGAAAAAAAAAAAGTAAACACCCCCCACTAACTCCTCAACAAATTATCGTAGAAGAAAGTTACTGGTACCGAACGATTGGAAATAAAGTCTACTTTTAAATGATGTATATAAAAAAATTTGCTTAGGGGGCCACCTACATATTAAAACGAACCATAACTTTGTTTTTTTCAATAGTACCCAATTCTGACAGCATAAATGAACTCTACACCCTTCAATTAGCCTAAAAACGAATTTTTATGCAATTCGTACCATAAGTTTCCGAGAAATTAATTATTTTAAAACGAGTGTATTTTAAGGGCTGTATCCAAATTGAAGTTCCCTACTGGATTGTTAACCGAGAGAGCCGCTTCCTTGATCAAGGCACCTTAAGCGCCACTCAAGGAGTCAATGAAGCGTGTTAAATTACAGTACGGCAGAATAAATTTCAAAATGTCTACTTACTTCCATCATAGACGGCCCCTTAAACCACCATTTTGCCGTTTTTTAAGCATAATTTGAAAACTACTTGGAAGAAAAATGTGAAATTTTTGAATTTCCATTACGCAGGACTTCATAAATCTATACCCATCAAAAAAATTGTAGGTTGCAATTCATAATTTTTTCGAATATTAATTTCATAATTCATAATTCATATCATAAAATTATAAAAATTGCAAATTCAGCTTATTTATGTTTGGGTATATTAGTATTATTACCACAAAAAAAATTAGCACATTAGGAGCATAATTTCGGGAGATATAAATAAAAATATGAAAATATAATTTAACATTAGAAGCACTAAATTTTGAATGTTTATAATTCAAAAACTTATCATTCAAATGACTTGAAATTTAGTGTCTAGGCATAGTTTGAACCGAAGATTTGAAATATCTCGTTAAAATTGGGTATTGCCATTGAAAAAAATGAAGTTAGGATTCGTTTTAATATGTAGATGACCCCCTAAGAAAATTTTATATACATCATTTAAAAGTAGACTTTATTTCCAATCGTTCGGTACCAGTAACTTTCTTCTATGATGATTTGTTGAGGAGTTAGTAGGGGGTGTTTACTTTTTTTTTCCACGACTGTACATATATATGTGTGTGTTTGCGTATGTATGTTCCGAAATGGAAAATATCCTCCATATGAAACTGCAACCAAATTAAAAAGAAACATTTTCGTTAGACATCATTGACCTGAGGTATACTACGTAAAGAGAATCTTTTAAAAATATTGAAATGCAAACGAGAAATTGGTAAAAAACACCTCGTTGTTTTAACATTAGTTTGCGAATGT
Organism: Maratus speciosus; assembly: GCA_963932465.1. Classification (NCBI taxonomy): domain Eukaryota; kingdom Metazoa; phylum Arthropoda; class Arachnida; order Araneae; family Salticidae; genus Maratus; species Maratus speciosus. Next base: position 232,121,697 of record OZ010796.1, on the reverse strand, counting down.
CGTCGTGTTACTAGTGTTGTCTCTTAAACTGTGACACACAAGGAGAATCACCTGATGACTTGTCATAAAGAAACAGTTACGACAATGACGATGATGGACTAATTAAAGAATAACATTATGATCAATATGATATTGTGACATTTGTGAACATATTTTACCTTTCACTGATTTCACATCGATCGAGTGTGATATTAAGGTGTCTTATTTATATTTAGTTATTACCTCTTTATTTGATTGTCAGGAGTGTTTTTCATCTGCTTGATTGATAAATAAAAATATTAAGATTAATATAGAATTTTAAAATACTTTAGTATTGAAGTTAATCTAAAAAATGCATTTGAGATCGTCCCCTTCATTCTAGAACTATTTTTCTGATAATAAATAGAGCTAAAATAATGTACTTATAAATATAGAAAAACAAAATATAGTAGATGTGTGAATTCCGTTTGTGGAAAGCATATTAACACAGTGAAATAACAGCGTAGCAAAGCTTTAAGTTAACTCTGCTGTATATCTAAAATAATAAGTCGTCTTCCCACAACTTTTATTTTATGAAATAACCATATAATAGATGAAAGTTAAAATTTAGTTATTTTTACTTGTCATATTTGTTGAATTTTCTCTAATGTTTTTATGTTTTTAAACTTCTATAAGTTATTATATAATCAAAAATTTCATAACGTTAAAAAATATGTTCTACTTTTACGTAAGGAGTAAAATCTCATCTCGATTAAATTTCTGTACAAACTTTTTAAGGAGGCTATAACAGTTTGAAATCATATGTAAAACAGCTGAAATTAATGTACCTTTTACTCAAAAACTAGTGAAGATATTTCATTTTTTAAAGATAGTTCTGACAATAGCTAAAGTATAAATTGAGCATTCGACAAGAAATAAAATACAATAGTTACGCGTCTTCGTAAACAAAACAAAACGACATTTATAATTGATGACGTAGCACCCTGTGTGACTGATCCCACATTGGCTTACCCTCTTCTCGAGAACTACTGAACTGATTTCAACACATTTTAAAAATAGTTTGGGTAGTAGATAAACTGTAAATTTATCGTTCGGCAGGAAATAGTAATAAACAAAATACAATAGTTACGCGGTTTAGCAATCAAAGAAAATCTGGGAAATTTATAAACTAGTATAATTATTGCATTTTTTATTATGGTTTTTTGCTTAACAATCAATTTGTAGTTTAGCTACTGAAAAAACTATTTAAAAAAAGCATTGAAATAGCATGAATAGTTTCCAAGAAAAAAGTATATAAATATTAACTATTTTGCATCTAATTTGCACCTGTTATCTCATTAACAGATTTCCACTGAATCTTAATTTTTAAGCAGAATAAATCATAAAAATTTAGCAACAACGAATATTTGGTATTTTAAAATAAATCTGAAACAGTCACTTTGAAATCGGTACTTAAACTCGAATTAATATAGCAATAAGAGCTTTAGGGAATTTATTTTTTTTAACAGCGTTTTCGTTTGTTTCTTTGAAGATCTGATCAATTTCTATCTCAGTTTCAGCTCGAATTAATTAAGAGTCACCCTGAAGAAAATTTAATTATATAATTGGTACTTCAATTTCCTTTCTTCTTTAAAAAAGAACGACGATACATTTTGAACTTATGTTTCGTTTTTATTTTCGCATAAAGTTTCTATTTCAAAGCAGAACCGGGAAAGAAAGCTAAAATAATCAGATTTGTTTAATATTGTTTTACGCCGTTATGCAGATTACTCGAAATAAAATTTTCCAAGAAGAAATTTATTTTATTAAACATGTTTCAGAAAAGAGATTTGCGTTTTGTGTGTATGAATTTGTTGGAAATAATAACTCGGAATTATATTTCTTTTCTAATAAATGTATTTTAGATTAAATTTTGGATAAATATATCTTAAATAATATATTAAATTTAAAAAATCAAAAAACCCGACTGCGTAAAAAGCGAACTAATTATTTCCCATCAATATGAAACTATTTTTTATATTACTCCCTTTTAGGCCCTTTTTTTTTTACTTGTATTGATGACTTTTAAGTTGTGTTTAATTATTAGTTCCTATCTACAAACACTGTTTTGATGAGGCCTATAGATGTCTATTATGAAGGTTAGAGTTACAGTAAAGGTAGAGATCCAAAGTACACAACTTCCAGGTTGTGTAATATTTAAACGGAGCTTCTGACTGCAAAATGGTCAATGAAACATAGTCTTCATTTTGAAAGGCCTATCCAATGATATGCCTCTCAATAGGGTGCGTAAAATTTTTTTTTCGTCTCTACCGCCATTTTTGTATTTTACGGCCGCCATTTTGAATTTATAAAAACAAAGCCTATCCTATAACCATCAAACGATTAATACGAATTGATAGAGATCTCATTCATTAAAATCCAACCAGCCGTTGGGATGTTTTGAGAATATAAAGAAATCCACTTACCCAGATACGCGTGAAACACACAACCCTTCTTTTCAGTCGGGTAAAAAGGGTTTCATGAACTAAAAGAGGAACTTCCTGCACATGCACGCAAATTTAAATGTACTGTAGGCCCCGGATTATCAAACGCTAAATTATGAGACATACTCGTTTGACCGGAACCCCTCGCAAATTACGTCATAAAAGCTTTTATATTTGTATTTCGAAATTTCAAAGAAAAGTTATTAATTTTTATGAAGACATTTGCGCAGTTGGTTTGAGGGAGTTTCAAAAGTGGCACTAGCTTCCTCTAAGTTTGAAAGCACGTCGTGACCATTTTGTTTTATTTGAAAGCACGAGTTTTCTGAACATATATCACAGGTTCATCAAGGTCATATTTAACCCATTTTTGTTTGAAAATGAGCCATATTAAAACCGTTTAACTGCTTTTTTGAAAGAAAAATTTCATTCTGGATGATCCTTGATGTTGTTTACAAATTTCATCTTGACCTTTAACATATTATACAGCATTATTCAGCATTAAGTATTTTTTTAAAATTAATGTGCAATTTCTAAAGTATTGGAAACTTAAAAAAAAATCCTGAAAATGTTGGCTAATCATCAAGTTTTTATTAATAAACAAGCGTCATATTAATTTGCTGTGTATGTATGTATCGTTATTTAAAATCTTACAAGTCAAATTCAAACCACTTTTAATTATTCGATTGAGTCGCAAAAATGAATACATTTGTAATTTGAATGACAATAAAATATTATTATAATTTAAAGAACGTAGAAGTTTGTTTAGTCTGTTTCTACAGGGCTTTACAAAAATTTAGATTAAAAATTGCAAGTTAATTTTGAACCAATTTCACTAACTTTGCTCAGGATATGTAGCTCTGATGACAATGCATATTATTATAATTTATGGAACGTAGCAGTTACGATTTTTTTTACAGGGCCACGTAAAAGTTTAGATCAAATCTTGGAACGCAATTTTAAACCACCTTCAATTATCTGACTGAGCTGAAACTTTGCCAACATGTGTCTTTCCGATGACAATTCAATTAAGACATATTTTGAAGAACGTAGCAGTTATGCATTTTTTTACAGGGCCACACAAAAGATTATGGAAAGATTGTTGCTTATAAGCAGAAATTTTAATTAAATTTCAACAAAATTACTATAGGTTACTGGGATACACAATAGCATTTTTTAAATTGAAAATAAAGTGCGTAGCAGTTATATTTCTTTTACAGGTCCACATAAAAAATTCTAATACATTGCCGTCTATAAGCAGACATTTTATTTCAAATTGAATAAAATTTATATAGGTTATTTTTTTACACAACAGTATTTTTTCAACTGAAATTAATTTGGGTAGCATTTATAATTTTTACAGGGTCACACAGAACAAAAAAGTTTGTATTTTTTTAAATATGATTTTATTTAAAAAATATTTATTTTCCAGAATTACACAAATTTCTCGAGCAAATTCCCGTTTTGGTGATCAGAATTTGCCGTCCAGATCACGCGATTTAATGCCGTTGGACTTTTTTCTGTGGGGATTTTTGAAGTATAACGTTTATGCAAAGAAGTGCACGACCACTCACGCCTTGAAGGAGGAAATTGACCTCTGTATCAACGAAATTCAGCCACATTTATGCAAAACTGTCATGGAAAATTTCAACAAAAGACAGCGTATGTGCCAGAAAAGCCGTGGAGGCCATTTTCCCGATATGCTGTTCCATACATAACCTTATACTGTATACTTGATGAATCAATAAAAAATTTACAATTTCTATAAATTATTAATTATAATTTTTAATTATAAATCTGTGTTTTCTATCAAAATAACTTCTTGCGTGAATTTAGGGACACTCTTTAATTCGGTTAATTGTCCGAATCAATAATTTATGGTAAAAAAATATAAAGAAACTGAAAAGTTGTTAGCTATATTTAATCATGTTGTTATATGACATTTTCCAAATGTCTTCAACGCATATTCAATAGCCTATTGTCATATTAATAGTACGCAAAATCACTATATTCCTTAGATTAAAAAAAATGACATATTCTTTAAATTTCAGCAAACATTATTTTTTGTCATTTGGATAGTTACTTTTAATTTTTAAACCTAAAGTTATGTTTCCCCCAAATAATAAAAAAATTAGAAAGGTGGATTTATTACTAATATATTTTTAAAAAAATCTCGATTCATATAAAACATTGACTTCCAAATTGGGGCGTTCGCGCCATGGGGTGGGGATATTTGATTTTTCAGGAAGGTAATGTCTGTTTATGAAAAATATTAATGGTGCAACCTAAAAATAAAATTAAATCATGCAAAATTAAAAAATAAAATAAAAATGTTTTATTCTCTATTCAGAAATACTTCATTAAAAAGTCCAAAATGCAACTATAGTCGAAAGAGTTACATTAAAATTTGTTTTAGAAATACAACTATAGTCAAAAGAGTTACATTAAAAAATTTTTTAGAAATGCAACTATAGTCGAAAGAGTTACATTAACATTTGTTTTAGAAATGCAACTATAGTCGAAAGAATTACATTAACATTTGTTTTAGAAATTACTCTTTTTTTATATTTAAATATATCATATAATATTTATGGTCGCTGCCATATTTTAAAACTTTCATCAACTTTCAATCTCTTCACTCTGAAATATCTCACATGAAAAAACTTTTACTAATAGTACTACTTATTAAGATTTATCTAAAACTGAGTATCCCGAAATATTTATCATAAAAATATTAGAAAACTAATATTTCCCGACTTGTGGATTGCAAAATCACGCTTCTTAAAAGTAAAATTAATGTGTTTCTGCTTCGAACGTTGTACAAAATAGGTAAATATCCATAACGATATGTACATTTAAAAATTTTAAATAGGAATCTGCAGGGCGATTAACCAATGATAATGGGAAAATACAGAAAAAAAAAATGGAATGGGAAAGAAAATTACTACTTTAAATTTTATAAAGATAACAGGGATGAGAGCGCTCCGACCCAAATGACCGATTACTACCACTAAATTTTAATGGTATTTTTTGCTTTATTAAATCTCAGAAATTATGTCATTAAATAATGTGAGCAATACTATTAATATTTAGTGGTATTAATCGGTCATTTGGGTCGGAACGTTCTCATTCCTGAGATAAGAAACCCAGAAATTCTTCTTGTCCACTGTGTTATTCACAGGGAGGGTTATTTTGCAACAACAACTTATTATATGAAATGCTCATTTTTACATGTTAGGAATTTTCCCGGGCGCAAGAGTCCAGGTTTCTTGTACAGTTTTTTCATATTTTTAGAGATATTTTCATATTTTTAAATTAAAATAAACTGAAATATTATTTTATTTATCGCTGTTTTTGCTACTCCACCAATCATTCTGTTTCAATCACAGTTTTTTCTTAGGGGAAAACCCCCACTTTATTAGCATAGCAAAAATCTTTGCTGCAAATGGTTTTAACCCCTTGAGGGGCGGTGAGATATATTATATCCCACCTAATTTAAACAAGATTCGCACCAGAAACTTTTAACTAAATTTTATATTTTTAACTTTTGGGGCGAAATGTTGAAAAATTACTTATCCTTATTTTAAAATAAAATTTTTCGATTATTCCGGTGAGAATTCAATATTACAGAGACATTATTGCTTGCCACTCAAAGTGTTAATCTAGAGCTAGAAAAATAAAGAGCTTTTATAATCTCTCTCTCTCTATGGAGAAACATTTATACCAATGCTTTGGGTGATGTTTTATATCTTAAAAAATATTTCGGCTTTTTCAGTAAATTTAAACTGAAGTTTTTGGGTGTATAGTCTCTTTTAAGTAAATAGTTTCTTTATTTCATGTAACGAGTTCAAAAGAAAGCGGACAGATGGCGACAGCTGTTCTGCGTCAAAGAAATATAGCTTTATAAGCAACAGATAAAATATATTCAAAATTTCTTTAGTGCTTAAAAAAGTTATTACTAAATAAGTTTAGTACAAAGAATATGAAACTTCATATTTTAGAGTTAGAGCTGTTATAATAATACTTCCTTAGACTTCTTTTTTCGTTCTAAATACAAACAGAAACGCATATGTTTGTTTTTCTCAGTAATATTATGTGTGGGCTGGTTTTCATTTTTCAAAATAACTGAAAAAAAAAAGACTCAAATTTCCTAATTAAAATAAAGAGAGCAAAGAAAGAAAAACAAAAAAACAGGAAATTAGATTTCTGTGTTATTTTCCTAACATTTCACATTGTTTCGGTTATTAGTTTCCTAAGATTAAGCCATTCAGCGTTGAATTCAGTATTGGACCATAGATACACCCTGCCCGTAGCATCGAAATGACCCCCCGAACGATTTGGTATTTTAACCCTTTATCTACTGACGGTACTTATAAGTACCATTAAAATTACCTGTTATAAAATTTAATTAATACATTGATTAGTTGTAATACAGTTTAGAATGAGATATAGATACATTACTTTATCTTGTTCCGAAAGCATTATTGGTTACACCAAACATTATTAAAAGGATGATTTCTTTTGCCTTTGCACCTTTTCAGTTTTCTTGCCGTTGGGGGAGGGGGGAGGGGATTTTTCAATTCGGAAATATTTCTATATTTCTATTGTAAGAACATTACATTTGTACATTTCCTAATTCTACAAAATACTAAGAAAAATATTTAAAATAAAATATTTGGGTGGGGGTTCTAAATATTGCACAAAATCCCTATAAATTCAAATTTAATTAATCCTTCTAAATCCTTCAATCCTTCTAAAATCCTTCTAAAATCCATTAAATGATTATGTAAATCTTCTAATTTAGTTTAAACAATTCACGAAAAATGCTTTAGAAGATAAAATTTTCACGAATTCATAATTCAGTACATAAAGGGTTAAGCGTACTAGTGGTCTAGGAGAGCAATTCCCTAATTAAAACTTTCCCCTAATCTAGCTCCCTATGAACTCCACCGTGTACTCCCGAGGGAAAAATGTCTGAATTCATCACAGAACCTATTACTCGCTGGTGTTGTGTAGATGCAACGGTCAAAATAAATGCCCATGCTTAAAATAACGACAAAGCTACTACTATTTTATAATTTAAATTTTGCTTTATTTAAGCCTTAACTGATATTAATGGTCTCACAGACCGCTTTTTCAATTTTCACAGTTTAACATACATACTAGTGAACTATTCTTTTGTTTCTCTCTTTAGTACTAATGCTCATACTTCCGAATAACTAAATTTTAATTATAACAGTTCAGAAATAGTATATTATGAGTTAATCGAACCTTAACCTATTATATCCCACACTATGAATTCGTGAAAATTTCATCTTCTAAAGTATTTTTTCGTGAATTTTTGAAACTACATTAGAAGATTTACACAATTATTTAATAAATTTTAAAGGATTTTGCCAATTAAAATTAATTAATTAAATTTGAATTTATAGGGATTTTGTGCAATATTTATAACTCCACTCAAATCTATTATTTGAAATATTTTTTTAGTATTTTATAGAACTAGGAAATGTACAAATATAAAGCTTTTACAATGAGAATATAGAAATATTTCCTAAGCGAAACATTTCCCTTCGGTCTTTTAACGTCAAGAAAGTTGAAAAGATACAAATGAAAAAGAAATCATATTTTTAAAGGCTTTTTTGTTTTGTGCAAGTTATTTTAATGGTACTTTAAAGTACCGCCGGGGCATAAAGGGTTAATTCATCTTTCTGTCAAGCGGTACCACACGCTTGCTATACGAAATTTTTGTTGCAGTACAGGGTCATCGAAAAATAATGCCTAAATTAAAAAAAAATCATAACGTCGAAACCTTTTATGTTAATTGTGTAATTCTTTCACTACACGATAACTGGTGAACGCAAGTTTGGCTTTAGTTCACCAGAATTCGTTTGCGTCTCTGTGTTATGCACGGATTAGTTGCGCATGCTCAAGGTCAGCCGACGCGCCAGACTGCAGTTGCTCAGTAGGATGATGACCGTGCAACAAAAAGTACAGTGCGTGATTTGGTATGTGGAGTCAAAGTCAATAGTCCGTGTACAGCGGCTTTTTTGGAGAACTTATCCAGGTCAAACTGCTCTTGATAACAAAGCGTCAGCTGACATTGAGGACTGCGCAACTAATCCGCGCATAACACAGAAACGCAAACGAATTCTGGTGAACTAAAACCAAACTTGCGTTCACCAGTTATCGTGTAGTGAAAGAATTATTCATTTAACATGAAAGGTTTCGATGTTATGATTTTTTTTAAAATCTAGGCATTATTTTTCGATGACCCTGTATTTCAGCGTTAATGACATAAACTTTCAGATTAAATAAAGCTAAGATTATCTTTCCGAATTTGTAGTATAAAACGTTTCTAAAAAAAAAAGAAAAAAAAAGAAAAAAAAAAGACCTTTACTTTACATAGAACTATTAACAAAGAAGAACTGACATATCCAAAAAACAGTAAAGCTTCAACTGTAACCGCTTTCGCAGAAGTTACCGCTGGGGAAGTTTCACCAGTAAATTTCAATAGAAAATTTCCCCTTATTTAAACATCTTATTAATGCTAAATTTCAGTCATATATAATGGCAGAAGCAGCTATTCATTTTGACTGGTGGAAGTGTATTTTGGCGGCAGTCAGGCCCTGCGATTCCACCATATTGTGACAACCTAAACAACCACCTGTCAGTGCCAGTGATAAATCTTATAATACCTGGTCAAACTGATACCAGTAAAAACAAATAGAAATTTTTAAAATTTTTGTGAGAAAAACGTTTCTATGAATAAGACGCTTGAATAAGATGAAATTTTCTATTCAAATTTACTGGTGGGACCTTTTATCCGGCGGAAATGGGTAACTTACGATCCGATTTTTTTAAAAAACAGCCGCCATCTTGTGAAAACTCCCTTAGTTACTTCATTCTCATCTGGTAGATGGTACACTAGATGTCTCCCCCTCTTTATTCATAACTCCATTCTACTTTGTAGTTTTGGCGTTTAATGGGTTAGACCAATGTCAGACGGGCGTCTTTTTTCCTGCTTTTTTGCTTAAGTATTATCCATTCACATTGTGTATAGCATTGTGAATGGATAACACTTAAGCAAAAAAGCAGCAAAAAAGACGCCCGTCTGACATTGGTCTTAACGTTAATGATAAAACACACATTTTGCAGTTTTTGTTGAAAAATAAAAACAAAATAAAATATGTAAATTTGACTTTTAGTAAAAATAAAGCATGCGACATGATACCCACACAGCACAGACGCAGGTATTTCGTCTATTTTGCACTGTTTGTCTAAATTGGATTTTTCAGTGCATGACCATAGCTGCCAACTCTTACGCTTTTTTTGTACCACAACAATTTAATAGAATTTTTTGCTTTATTTAATCGGAAGATTTCGGAGATTTAAAAATGGTAAAATTTACTATTAAATTTTTGTGGTACAAAAAAAAAAAAAAAAAAAAATAATAAATAAATAAATAAAAAAAAATAAATAAATAAATAAACGTAAGATTTGGTAGCTATGCATGCCATCCATTAGAACTATCATATCCCAACATGATATCTTTCACCCGCAAGAAAAGTGACACATCTCGAGAAAAGTAAATTTTACAGGAGAGACAAAAGAAAATTTGCATCATTTTACTATAAGAAGAAATTGCAGCATTTAGCTTTACATTCAGGAATAAAAACGTGCATAAAAGCATAAAACACTTAAGAATAAAGACGTAGGATGAGGTTTGGAGGGTTGGGTAATTTTACCTCTCCACACAATCCACCCCTCTTCTGTGGTCAAAAATGGACATATAGCGTAATATATGGATTTTCCGTGTAACCACACTTATGAAACTGTTTGCGTAGCAAGGCACACCTATGACAGACCTATTAGAGGAATAAAACGCAAAATGAATTTTTGCGAGAGGTGTCACTTTTTTTGCGGGTGAGCGATATGTAGATAAGGATCGCATTCATTCTAAATCATAAACTGGATCGTCGTGTAAATTACACTCAGAATAAATTTATATTCCAATAATTTATAGACAAACATAAGAGAAATACCCTACTTTCGACAGTAAGAGTGGTGTATGGTTCCTATTTTTAGTTTATTGTGTAAAAACAAATTAACCTATTAAGGGGTTAATTAACGCCCCCTAGATATTTGAGAAAGCCTTGACACGCGTCCCGAAAACGTCACACAAACCAGGCAAAACAAAGAAAAAAAAATCATTCGTTGGCTAATGGATATCCGCGAGCCAATAAATGATTTTTTTTCTTTGTTTTGCCTGCTTTGTGTGACGTTTTCCTGACGCGTATCAAGGCGTTCTCATATATCTAAGGAATGGAGTTTTGAATATTGAGGAAGAGACATATAGCGTACTGGCTATCCGTTGCGAGTGAAGTAACTGAGAAGGTTGTCACAACATGGCGGTTGCTTTTTTTAAATCGGATCTAAAGTTTCAAAATACCGCAGGCGCAAACTTCCCATCAGTATAATTGAATTGAAAATTTTATCTTATTTAAGCGTCTTATTCATGGAAATATTTTCTGGTGTCAGTTTGACTGGTAAAACAGTCAGATTGCATCACCGGTTGCCACAATATGGCAAAAACAAAGTACCTGACTACCGCAAAGCAAGCTTACACCAGTTAAAATTAAAATCTTTTTCTGCCATTATTTATGTCTGAAATTTTGGAGTAATAACGCCTTTAAATACGGAGAAAATGTCGATATAAATTTAATGGTAGAAGCTTCGACCGGAGGTAATCAGCCCTTGAGAAAGCGGTTACTGTTGAAGCTTCACTATTTTAAGGGTATGTCAGTTCCCTTTTATTGATAGTTCCATGATCTAAGGGGCGGGCGTTGGGTTAATCCTGCGCCTACCAGACATATCCAATGGATCCGACAGGTACATTCAAAATATTTATTAAACCAGAAATTTCTTTAAATAAACTAACCATATAATCCAGGCAATAGAAAGTTAAATAAATGAGTTAAATAATTTTAAATAAAAATTTCGGTGTAGAATATTTTAATAAAACTTGAGTGCCGTTTCCGGTAGACTAGTGTTAAACTTAAAATGAATAAGAATATCTTGTATTTTATTTGTTATTGTTAAAAATTAACCCTTTTTTAACCCTTTTTACACTAAGCGAATAAAAAATATAAACCAAGGTAGAAATAGGAAAGTTTCAAAAACAATTTTCTGCAAAATAAATTGTAGCTTTAGCATACTGCAATGCTATACATTCACATTTGGTAAAATCGAAAACGATATTAGCATTCCCTGGATGAAACCCCTTCCAGGGTTCGTACGGATACCGTTATTTTCAAGGCCCAATATCAAAATTTTTTTATAGAAAAAAAAATCTCGTTTAAACGGACGAAATTTCGCCTTATTTCATCAGAGATTTTCCATAAGAAAATACTGGTGCCGAAGAATTTCTTAGTCATGAAATTCAAGCACCCGTACGAACCCTGCCTTCTCCTAAATATGTTATTCATATATATATAATGATGTTTCATAAAAAGTATTTTACTAAGCAGTTTTATTTATTTAATAAAAATGTTGAAAAATCGAGCCTTATTATTTTTGAAAGAAAAAAATTCTTTGCGATCAGTCCGAACCGAAATATGTACGTGAAATTAATTTAAAATTAGTAAATGCAAAACTTTTTGGGAAAAAGAAAATCTACAAAAGCAAATACTCCTCTAACGCATTCCAGACACTCGAGGGAGGTTTTTTTTTTTTTTTTTTTTTTTTTGTCACGAAAAAAAATTTTGCTTTCGAAAATAAAATGAAATCCCAGACTTAAAATACAAATTTATTTCATCGTGCAGAGGAAATAAGAAGTTAGTGCAATTTATATTTGAAAGACATTACATGAGGCAAGTATTCATAATTTAAAAGAAATTCTAAAAATAACTTGAATGAAGAACGTTCTCCTCCTTTGAGATAAATATACTTATCTCTTATTTTCTTTCAATGCGATAAGAAATCTTCTTTTCACACTTTTTCTAAAGTGGATTTTATTTCCAAGTCCTTCGCATTTCCCTAGAAGCGTAATTGTGCATCTAACTGGTAATGCGAGAATATCTGAATACTTTTCGACACTTTCGTTTTATCTGTGCTTAATACTGTACTTGTTTTTTTACCTTTTTTTCTAATTTTCCTTACATTTTTTGTTAGTTAAATGTTTTTATATTTGTAAGTTTAACAATGCAGGTAATTGAAATCAAGGACAAAAATCCTTTTCACTCAGTTACACAATCAATCAATGATTAGAGTACTTTTTCATGCAATCAGGCAATTATTGAATGAATGACATTACACACAATCGTTCAACCTATGATCTATGAGCAAACTAACTCTTTTCATTCGTATGAAACAATCAAAATATAAAAAAGTAATATTTTCTAACCAGATTTTATTAGCAAAACTAATTTTTTGTCAGAGGCACTAAACAGGCAACATGATTAACCCTTTCCGGTGCGGAGTAATTCTGTTTGTAAAATGGCAAAATGATTGACTGACACCAGAATTTACAAAAGAATTCACTTGAAAATACATATTTACTTATTTATAACCTACGTTATAAAAGGAAAATTTTATTTAAATATTCTGAGTGCCAGAAAACTTAAAATTAAGTGTCCTTTTTTCTGGACGCGAAAGTGTTAATTAACAATGCAATTAGATTGTCAATAAAGTGCTTTTTCACAGATTAATTCAATTAATCAGTGATTAAAATCTTTTGCACAAACGAAATCGCCACAATATGAAAATGTAACATAGATCAACCGCATATCATTAAACACTGCTACCTTTTTCTGTAATATGTTTAAAAAAGACAGCGTAATTAATTATCCCAACATCCATTCAGGACTACATACCGGGTGTCCCAAAAAGGACTGACTGATTTTAAAATTCAATAACTTGCAAACGGTGACAGATATTTAAAAAATTCTTGCAGGAGGGTTATGCATAAGGTCAAAAGTTTTTTTACAGTGATTTTCAATTTTAGTTCGAATTAGAAACAATAGATGGCGCTGCGATCAATAGACGCTGGATTCAGGCTCGATTTTTGGTACTTCGTGGCCCGGATAATACATTTCCATCTCCTTTTTCAGCATGGAACAAGAGAAAGGACCAGAAATCGAGCCTGTATTTAGCGACTATTGCTTACAGCGCCATCTATCGTTTGTAATTCGAACTAAAATCGAAAATCACTGTAATAAAACTTTTGACCTTATGCATAACCCTCCTGCAAGAATTTTTTAAATATCTGTCACCGTTTGCAAGTTATTGAATTTTAAAATCAGTCAGTCCTTTTTGGGACACCCGGTACAACCAGAACTATATTCATACATATTACATTAAGGAGTATTCTGGACGTTCCCTTGGCAAAAAAATAAATTGTATTGAAAATTATCTTTCGGAAATCAACCATTGCAATCACCCAAGTGGGTGATTTTCAAAACACAATTTCCATATAAATTATTTTCTTGTCGAGATAACGTTCAGAACACTCCTTAAGGTAGTATGTATAAATGTATTAGTCCTGGTTGCCATAAAATTCCATTATGCATATTTCATTAATATGTTCTTCAATTTCTTAAAAAAAAAATAAGTGCATTAGTAATATTACTAGATTTACTTAATAAAGTCATATTAAAAATAAATCTCGTGTAATGTGTCATGGTAAAAGTAAGTGTATGTCATGTTTTGAACCAATAATTTCTTTTTGACATATGCTGACAGTGTGGCTAAAACACTATTGTTTACAAAAATCTGTAATAAATTATACCTTTAGAAATGTTTAACCCTTAACCGCTGTTAGCGGTCTCACAGACCGCGGGTTTTTTCCTTTTTCACATTTCAACTTCTAATTTTCATATGATAATTTTTAAACGATGACTTACGCTCGAGATATCTAAATTGAATTACAGTATACTCTCGATATCTCAAAAACCTCGATATGTCGAAAAATTATTTTCCCCCTTGATATTACATATTTATCTAATGTTAATTTTGTTTCTTATCTCGAAGGGTTTTCACTCAAAACCTTGGTATGTCGAATATTTTTCGAAGTAAAAAATCAATCAATTTCTTCTTTGTCGTTTGATAATGAGGAAGAACTGGGTGTTTCAGAACCATTACCTAGTGTTACTGCGGCCCAAGCTAAAGATGCTGTCCACGTACTACGGCCCTTCATAGAATGCTCTGAAAACGTGGAAAACGATGACTTTCAAAAGACGTGTCGCCAGGCCACGACACTTTGCTTTTTTAAGCAATTCTATCAATCTAAGTTCATTTATGTATTTACTAATTCTTTTCAATTTAATGTAATTATTTTCTACTGTTTTAAAAATTTAAATTATCATTGCTGTATTTAGACTTATTGTGACTATAATTACATATTTATACTTAATCTCATCTATCAACACTCTAATTTTTAAAACATTATTCCGTATCTTGTGTTTTGCGTGAATTTTTATGTTTAGTTATGACCTTGTTATCTCGAAAACTCGCTATCTTGAAAAATTTTTAGTGTCCCTTCGACTTCGAGATAACGAGAGTATACTGTTCTTGAATATTTATCCACATGGCTAACAATGCGTAAAACCAACAGAGTGGATGAGCGTTAGTGCCCTGAACCAAAGACCCATGTTCGAAGCATGGACTGGATACGTTTTCACTTTTTTTGGTTTTTCGCCATGTTTGCAATGTGAATAAAAATTCACTTAATAGACCCTATCAGTGGCGATGTCACAGACAACTCAACTCCGCATATCAACAGCAAATGGGTTCCAAACAAACAACAGGGTTCAGAAAAAGATAGAGAGGAAATGTGCTGGTTTGGCGTGAATCTTAAATTGCAACCGCGAATCAGTTAAAAGAGATCACAATTCGGCCCAAACACTTGCGGCTCGATTTGAAAACTTTTCCTAGCCCAATAAATTCAGCCCTAGTTACACGTGCTTGTCTTATTTTGAGCGATATTTGGCTTAACATTGAAAGCAATTTTGACAGTATAGTGCATGTCTAGTACATTCTGAAATCTACGGGTTTGTTTGGAACCCATTTACAGTTGCTATGCGGAGAAGAGTTGCCTGTGGCGTCACACTGATAGGGTCTATTCAATTTTAATTTTCAATTTAATTATAGATACTAGTTAAAATTTGCTTCGTTTGGAGGCACAGTACTATTGTCCTGAGACTTGTGAATAGGTGAGTTATAAATAATCCTTTCAAATGAAAATCAAATTTCGAAGTAATTGCTTAAAAGGCGCAAAGGCCAACATAGTGAAAAAGATTCCAAGCCGGGACTCGAACCCGGGCCATCAGTATAGCGCACTGACGTTCTACCGACTAAACCACTTGGAACGATACACAGCTCGGAAAATTTCTCACTATTATATGCTGGCAAGGCTACAACCGCAGCACAAGATGGAATAATTATCGTGAGCCACCGACCTGGGGCTAACGCGAAACATAATTAAATCCAGCATCGATAGAAACTATATTAATACATGGAAATTATTCCAGAGAAACATTCGCCTTGGATACAATATTTCAAATGAAAATCAAATTTCGAAGTAATTGCTTAAAAGGCGCAAAGGCCAACATAGTGAAAAAGATTCCAAGCCGGGACTCGAACCCGGGCCATCAGTATAGCGCACTGACGTTCTACCGACTAAACCACTTGGAACGATACACAGCTCGGAAAATTTCTCACTATTATATGTTGGCAAGGCTACAACCGCAGCACAAGATGGAATATTTATCGTGAGCCACCGACCTGGGGCTAACACGAAACATAATTAAATCCAGCATCGATAGAAACTATATTAATACATGGAAATTATTCCAGAGAGAAACATTCGCCTTGGATACAATATTTCAAATGAAAATCAAATTTCGAAGTAATTGCTTAAAAGGCGCAAAGGCCAACATAGTGAAAAAGATTCCAAGCCGGGACTCGAACCCGGGCCATCAGTATAGCGCACTGACGTTCTACCGACTAAACCACTTGGAACGATACACAGCTCGGAAAATTTCTCACTATTATATGTTGGCAAGGCTACAACCGCAGCACAAGATGGAATATTAATCGTGAGCCACCGACCTGGGGCTAACACGAAACTTAATTAAATCCAGCATCGATAGAAACTATATTAATACATGGAAATTATTCCAGAGAGAGAATTATTCCAGAGCGGTTGTAGCCTTGCCAACATATAATAGTGAGAAATTTTTCGAGCTGTGTATCGTTCCAAGTGGTTTAGTCGGTAGAACGTCAGTGCGCTGTACTGATGGCCCGGGTTCGAGTCCCGGCTTGGAATCTTTTTCACTATGTTGGCCTTTGCGCCTTTTAAGCAATTACTTCGAAATTTGATTTTCATTTGAAATATTGTATCCAAGGCGAATGTTTCTCTCTGGAATAATTTCCATGTATTAATATAATAATCCTGCACACAAAGTTTAAAACAGAAATAATATCCTAAGAGTGAATCGAGACTTTTATTCATCTTCTCATGAAGCGGTCTCAAAGCCCACTCACAGTAGCTATGGGTCAATTTCTGTCTCAGCAGCTAAGATTTAATAAATGGGGGTAAAGTCACGCACTTTCCATAAATTTTGACTTTGAATGAACGCATTGGACTAAATTTGTTTGATGGCTGAATAAAATGTTAAATAAGAACCTCACTTAATTTCACCATCTGTCTAGCTTCTGTCAAATTATAACTTTATAATTTCGCAAGAAATTGCAGTTTTTTAAAAACATAGCTCTGCGTGTCTTTCCCCCAATTTTTTGGAGAAAAACAGCAGTGAAGGGTCGAAGCCCTGTTTTGTTTAAACGGCCAACTGAGAGTTTACAGAAATGTAATCGAGGTAAACTACACGGCATTTAGAAGATAAAAGTTTCCGTTCTACACTGAATTTTTGGATTTGTAGACATTTTACAGAAATGCAATCGAGGTAAACTACACGGCATTTAGAAGATAAAAGTTTCCGTTCTACACTGAATTTTTGGATTTGTAGACATTTGCAGTATTATAATCTCAACAATCACATGTATTTTTTTTTAATATTACATCAAAAATGAAAAATTGAAACATATCCATTTTTCTCACCACAGAGCACAGCTTTTTTCGCATGATATCAGCAAACAACTGGTACGATTGAAGCCTAACTGTCGACTACTGTTTAACATTGAAAAAATGTTACTATTAAATCAACCGGTGCGCGTTTTTGCCCCGCACCTACCCTAAATGTTTACTTTAAATACATTATTATAACTTTAAAATGTGGTACATAACCTGTATTCAGCTCACAGGCAATTAAAGCCTGGGAGCTAATGTGCCCGCAGGTTCTGTATGTATGTATGCATCAAGATAACTCTTGATAGAAATATCCGATCTGCTTCAATTTTTTTTCTAATTTTAGAATTTAGAAAAGTGGGTTTTTCATGTAGAATTATCTGATTTGCTTCAAATTTGATATGCTGGTTTATTCTGATAAGGCATTTCCTTGATTAGATTTGGAGGTTCATTGGCTAAGTATAAAAGGGTGGGGGAACGGGGCTAATCCCCTCTAAATTTTTATAAATGGGTTTTTCATGCAGAATTATCAGATTTGCTTCAAATTTTGTATACCTGTTTATTCTGATAAGGGGCTTTCTTGATTAGATTTGGCGGTTCATTAGTTAAGTATAAAAGAGGGGGGGACGGGGCTATTTCCCCTTAATTTAGATTAATGGGTTTTTCATGTAGAATTAGCCAATTTGCTTCAAATTTGGTATACAGGTTTATTCTGATAAGGCGCTTCCCTGATTAGATTTGGATGTTCATTGGTTAAGTATAATGGGGGAAACGGGGGACAAATCATCCCTTAATTTATTTTTCGAGGGGCATTATTCTTTGAAATAAGAGTATAATATACAATTAGTGTAAATAGCCTGTGAGCTCAATGCCATAAGTTTAACTGGGCACTTTTCTTTTTGTTTTAATTCTATTTATAAACAACTCTACTCCACATCACACAATGCGCTTAGAATTACAAACTGCCGATCTTTTGCAAGTGCCGAGAAGAAAGACGTTCAGCTTACACAACGGTTAAATAATCATTATAAAATAGCTTCCCTGGTGATATGAGTTACAAGCCTACTCGCCAACATTGAACAATTCTTCCGGAAAATGTTGTTAAATTTGACTCAAGTTAAACACTTTTGGAATCAGAAAATATGTTTGACATATTTTTATTTCCTTAACTTCAAGTTTGTACGTAGAACTTATCTGATTTTATTTCTAAAATATTTTCAGGTTAGAAAGGTGTTTAATCTGAGTCAAATTAATCCCCATTTTACGGAATAATAGTGGCATATTGGGAGGTATGTTTAACAGGAATTGTCTTCACCTCTTGTGAGGTCTATTAAGCTAACGAGGCTTATTTTCTGGTCAGTTAGGCATGTTAAATTTGAATTTTGGCAAGCTTTTTCGACTAATACCCCCCATGTCCGCCGTTTTTGAACGGTAATATTTCTCAGATTACGATAATTTTTGGTGAAAAATTAAGAATTTGGAAGATATTTCTATTTTACTGCTTCCGAAAAAAAAAAAAATAGTTAACTCCATAAAAAAACAAGCTGGAAATTGCTCGTCAAACGTGGCAAATGAGGTGCGTTCTTATTATAGCTAATTTTATAATTGTTTTTTGCACCCCATATTGTACTGAATGTATATTGTTTTGCACTTCATAAGTGCATAGTCTGTGACATCATTAAAATGCACTTGCAATAATTTTTTTCCCATTCCCCGTAATGAAACGGAAAAATTTTGACTGTCCTTCTAATTAAACTATACATCCGATTTTCATAAAATTTGAAATGACTCGACAAAATTTTGCAACAATTATAAATTTAAAATTTCAGACCTTTCGGAAGGCTTTAACATCATTAAAATGCACTTGCAATAATTTTTTCCATTGGCCGTAATGTAAAGAAAAACTTTTGATTGTCCCTGTAATTAAACTATACATCCGATTTTCATACAATTTTAAATGGCTCGACAAAATTTTGCAGCAATGATATATTTAAAATTTCAGACCTTTCGGAAGGCTGTAACATCATTAAAATGCACTTGCAATAATTTTCCCCATTGGCCGTAATGTAAAGAAAAACTTTTGACTGTCCCTGTAATTAAACTATACATCCGATTTTCATAAAATTTGAAATGGCTCGACAAAATTTTGCAACAATCATATATTTAAAATTTCAGACCATTCGGTTGGGTAGTTTTGGCTCTGTTATATGCGGCCGGACAGACGGACAGACGGACTGAACGACGACTATAGGTGCTACGTATTTATATAATTACGAACGCACCTAAAAAACTAGTCGGATGTGCAAACCCAGAACTTTTTTCTATGTCATACATGGTAATACTTCATATTCAATTCGCTATCACAGTGCCAAAATTAAATGACAATTTATGCCCATCATAAGAATTCTAAAGATATAGGTTGAATTGTGTGGATTTAAAAAGGGATATAAACATAGCATTTTTCAAACAACTCATTGAATTTCTCATAGATGTCTGCAACCAGAATTCCCAACCCAAAGAACATAAAAGTGACACCTGTAAAGAAGTATATACCCAAGCTTAATAAAGATCTATTTATGTAAAAGTATAACAGAAAATGAAGTTTGATTAAATTCCGTACATTAGTTTTTGAGACATAGCTATCGGGAAAAATGCAGCATAGCAGTACCACTTGCAATACGATTAGCATGAAAACCTAATCAGTTCTAATTTATGTCAAGGTCTAACAGAATATGAAGTTTGATGAAATTCTGAGCATTACGTTTTGAGGTATGACTATAGCTAAAATCTTGTAAATCCTGAAAAATGCTGTTTAGCAATGTCACCGGTTAGGCGAGTTACACCAAAACCTAATCCGCAACAACATATGTCAACGTCTAACTGAATCTGAAGTGCGATTAAAAATCCATGCATTAGTTCATGAGATAGAGCTATATCGGAAATCGCGAAAATGCAACATAGCAGCGCCAACTGATGGGAGATTTACACCAAAGCCTAATCAGCAACAAGTTATGTCACCGTCTAACTGAATCTGAAGTTTGATCAAAATCCGTGCATTAGTTCGTAAGATAGAGCTATTGCGGAAATCGTGAAAACTACAGCATAGCAGCGCAACGTTTAGGGAGATTTGCACCAAAATTTAATCATTAACAACATATGTGGCCGTCTAACTGAATCTGAAGTTACTTCTTGAAATAGAGCTATTGTAGAAATCGCGAAAAATGTAGCGTAATAGCACCACTTGTTGGGAGATTTTCACCAAAATCTAATCAGCAGCAACTTATGTCAACTTATAACTTAATCTAAAGTTTGATAAAAATCCGTGCATTAGTTCTTGAGATAGAGCTATTGCGGTAATCGCGATAAACGTAGCATAGCAGCGCCACGTGTTGTGCGATTTACACCAAGACTAATCAGCACCAATTTATATGAAGGTCTAACAGAATTTAAAGTTTTATTTAATTCCGTGCACTAGTTCTTGAGATAGAGCGCCCGCAAAATTTTTGTCACATAAAGACCGACAAACTCACAGACAGACATTTTTCAAAAACAGACAAATCGTGTTTAGGACCTTCTAAAACATATAAATCCGTCGAAAACCCAAAATCGAAAATTTTTACGAATCCAATACCTTCTTTTTTTAAAGATAGAAGAGAGTAATAAATTAGCACTTTCTAGAAAAACAATTAAATTTAAAAAATCAAAAAACCCGACTGCGTAAAAAGCGAACTAATTTTTCAAAAAGCGGACTTTTTTTTCAATTCCTACTATTAGTTCACACTCTCGCTATATAATATATCTTGTTCAAATTTTCAATCGTTAATAAAATACTTATTATCCAATCAAGCTCAAATAAATTTTTTTAACTTGTAGTGGATGACACTTGATGTTAATAAAGTTTTTTTCAAATATTAATTAATTAATTAAATTAAATTAATTTTTAATAATCGAGAGAGCCCTCTTCTTGATCAAGGTATTTTAAGAGCGAGAGATCCCTCTTCTTGATCAAGGCATTTTAAGCCCCATTAAAGTGAAAAGAAGAATGGGAGAAAAAAAATTCTATTATTGACTTAAGAAGGAATTGACTTAAAATATTTTTTTACATTACTTGTTTATATTACTTACCTATTTTTTTTATTTATTTGTATTGAAGACTTTTAAGTTGTGTTTAATTGTTAGTTCCTATCTATAAACGCTGTTTTGACGAGGTCTATAGATGTCTATGATGGTTAGAGTTGCAGTAAAACTAGAGATCCTACCTACACAAATTCCAGGTTGTATAATATTTTAACAGAGCTTCTGGCTGTAAAATCGTCAATGAAACATCGTCTTCATTTTGAAAGACCTATCCAATCATATGCCACTCAATAGGGTGCGTAAATTTTTTTTGTCTCTACAGCCATTTTGAATTTTACGGCCGCAATTTTGAATTTATAAAAACAAAACCTACCCTATAACCATCGGGCCGTTAAGACGAATTGATAGAGACCTCATTCATTAAAATCCATCCAGCCGTTGGGATGTTCGAGGGTATAAAGAAACCCACATACACAAATACGCGTGAAACACATAACCCTTCTTTTCAGTCGGGTAAAAAAGCTTTATTTCAGGGAATTTTTAAATATTGAATTTCCAGGATCTGAAAAAAAAGAAGAAAAACAAGTAAACAAACAAATTGAATGCATGTTTTTGCAAAACATTCATGACAAACTAGAAAACTTCCTAATCTAAAGAAACACTGTGGGCTGAATCATGAATTAGAATATAATCATTAAAATAAATTAAGAATGAATTTCTTTTTCTGCTCATAATCACTTATTAGTGCCCCAGACACATCAGTCAAAAACCGCGAGTGATGATTTATTAATCGCATGGCGATGATGCAATGTGTTTTTCAAGTAAATGAACTAAGCAGAGGATTTCTACTCATAATTAGAAACTTTATATTAAATAATGAGTTTCTCAGTTCCCTATGGGTATCACGTGACTGGAAATGTTTTCGTTTCTAAACGTATTACCTCATCATTCTGAACTTGTTCCTTTGCTTTCAAAAACTTTCATTGGAAAGTTCTAAAAACGTGCAATATTTCTGAAATTACCTGAGTTGAAAACAGGCTATCTGTTTTTCGTCAGATATAGTAGACTCATACACAGAATTCTCAAAAACAAGTGGGTAAAAGTGAACGAAAATCGCACAGAAGTTTTCATTTAATATTCATTTCAAAACAATTTTTTTTAAATTAATAAATCTAAACCGTTAATTTGTAATTATTAAATCCTTAAGAGTTTTAAATAAGAACATAGATGGCTGCACCATTAAATTTAATTTTTGAATTATTACAATTGGAAGATATTGTTTTAATCAAATTAAAAATATTCAAGAACTGCTTTTCAGACAATTGTAACAGAATATGTTTGTCTATCTGATAAGCAAATTTAATTAAATGATTGATTTGCAGCTAAAATATAAGAAACCATTAAAAATGAAAGAAAAATCTTTTAATTAAATCAATTGGACAATGAAATGTAGTCAATCTGAAATTTCGTAATTTCTCAAATAAAAAATATTTTTTTAATTAAAGAAGTAATTGATAAAATATTTTACAACAAATTTTGGCCTTAAAATGGTAAAAAAAAACAAACAAAAACAAACAAACAAACAAACAAAAAACAAAACAAAAAAAGCAAACAAACATTTAATTAAATGACTGATTTGCTGCTGAAAGAAAAAGAAACTATTAAGGGGGCTGGCCACTCAGCTTCCTATTTCCCTTCACTAATGTAAAGTGTATGGGCATTGGATGCATTCGCATATTTAAAATATCTCCTTGGGAAATTAATAGTTTTAACTTCTATTTTTTGTGTACTCTTACTAAAAAATGTCTCTTTTTTTCTTAGTTCTCAAAATATTTCTAAACTATAGACTTAATTTTATAGGAAGTGATAAAATCTTACTCTCAGTTCGTCCGCTTTTAACACATAAAATATTAAATTCAGCATAGATTTCAGAATTATTTTGAAAACTAAGAAAAAAAAAGAGACATCCTTTAAGAAGAGTAAACAGAAAAAAATATGTTAAAAATATGAATTTCACGAGAAGATATTTTAAATATACGAATTCATCAAAAGTCCATAGACTTAACATTATGGAGGAGAATTCCGAAGCTGAGTAACCAGCCCCCTTAAAATGAAAAAAAAAATATCTTTTAATTAAATCAATTGGACAATGAAATGTAGTCAATTTAAAATTTCATAATTTGTCAAAAAAATATTTTTTTTATTAAAAAAGAAATTGATAAAATATTTTACAACAACTTTTGGCCTTAAAATGGCAAAGAAAAAAAAAAAACTGTAAAATTGAATCTATTAGATAGCGAAATCTGTTCGAGGGAAACATTTTCATGCTCCTACACCGAGCATCGAACCGAGAAACTTTTATTAAGAGGCCACCACGGAACTACCAAAGAGTTATCGATCCTGCGCGAAAAAGAGTGGAATTACGGTTCTGTTTTGAAATCTAAATCTGAAAAATGTTCGGCTGTCATCAAATTAATTAATTTAAATATAATAATATAAGACTTTTTCAAAATTTTATGATTTGTCGTGTGATTGGAGGTATTCAGTTATAAATCTGCAAAATTTCAAGCCTCTAACTTATACTGTTTCTGAGAACGAAAATTGTGGCGAACAGATAAAGGAGTGAGACTAATAGGGGTTCTTCAGGTAAACAAAACCCTTAAAAAGGGGATGGGGTGGGGTAAGTGTGTAAATTTTTGTAAATGCAGATTTTCTTAAAAGTTACTACGCGTAATTACTTACTAAATTATGCAATTAGATGTAAATTTCCAACTGGGCGATAAATGTCCTAGCCAGGATTCTAACCAGGGATCTCCTGGCTAAAGCCGCCAGTGCTCTACCATCTGAGATATCCCGGACGAATCTTTTGGAACTTTTTCACCCAACTAACCTTATTGATTATAGCATCTGGTCTGAAACCTGGTTCAGCTCAACAGAATAAATCTCAGGTAATGGAACTTCAGAAATCGCTGGATACGCAACTACACTAGATTAATTTTTAACACAAATATTCTAATTGGTAAATAAATCATATTAGATGTAAATTTCCATCTGGGCGAAAAATGTCTGGACCAGGATTCAAACCAGGGATCTCCTGGCTGAAGCCGCCAGTCTATTGTAAAAATTTCTATTGATTACAATCAATATTGTATTCCTTTAGAGTAGAATAAGTTTGAAATAAAAAATACATTTACCTAAATATTTATTATATTATGTATTCGTATCTAAATTTTAAGTCATACAAAATGTTTAACTTTTTGGATTAAAAAGAAATGCGCCTTGGCTTTAAGAAAATGATGCCTAGGTCTGGATTTATGTGAGAGCAACAAAAGATGAAGCCGCGAAGCCTTCACAAATTGCCGGTTTTGACAGTTTTTTTCTTTAATGAGAAATGAAAAATTTTATAATTTATAAATAAATTATTGATTTAAAAAATAATTTAACTTCTAAAGTAATAAATAACTTTTAAATCTATGTTTAATTCATTTTCATTTATAAATTAAAAAAAATTGCATAATTCTCATTCAAGCAGTAAAAAATTAAATAGTTTTTCATTTTTCTATAAATGTAAAGGATCTTTCAGAAAATACTGTCAAACTAGGTGTTTAAAGTCTAATTTTCGAGAGTTGGCAGTCAGTGAAGGGCGGTCGTCGAGGAGCAATAATTTGTAGTAATAAAACATGCGCCAACTTTACGGACAAATGAAAAACTCTATTCGATTCTTAAGGAATTAACCGTGCAAATTTTAGGTATTCATGTGCAAAAATGAAAAGGGCAAATTTTTTTCTTATTTAATTTTTTCCAGACATTTGTTTGAACAAATTTAATCCAGGCACAATTTAATGAAGACATTTAATTTTTATCAGCGCTCAGCGGAGCAAAGTCGAGAAGAAAGGGAACAAGAATTTTGGAATAAATGTTCTTGCTGTAGTCCGCTGCTCAGGCCTGTTTTTTAAAACAAAGACTACAAACATGAAATAAACTAAACAAGGAATCCTTTTAGAGCTCGTACAAGACAGTTTTAAACATATAAACTTACAAGAGCATTTCAGATATTTTAACGATTAAGAAATATATAATATTGAAAAATTTGACCATTTTTTTTTCAAAATCGGAAAATGAAACTGATCATTTTTTTTTCGTCTAACCGTATAATATAAATTTGAAACGCATGTACGTAAAAAAAAAATAATAAAAAAAAATAAAAAAAAATAAAAATTGTCTTTTCTGGGGATTAAGTATACGCTGAGAAGCAGAGACATCATGGCAAAAGAATTTTTGTTATTCTTTCTCTTTGTGTTTAATGATTTTAAGTTACTTAGGATGAATAAAGTTTACCTTTTTTTTCGAAATTAGAGACAAATAAAATGTAATTTAATTCAAAATACAGGTAGCAGTCATATTCCCTCTGAGACGGTGACTATGCTTATTTATATATATAAAATAATCAATGAAAACTAAAGATATAATTCCAATTATTACACAATCACCATTTTGTATAAATGAAAAAGTATAAAAAACAAAATGATAAAAATAGATTTTTAGTACCATTGAACGTTTGAAAATATATTTCCTGAGCTCGTTAGATTTAAACTTTATTTTTTCTTTCTTTTTACACTTAATTCACTTTATTTACACTTAATTACACTTTATTCACTTAACAAATATAAATCTTTAAAGAAAAAACACATCAACGTATCATGCAGGAGCGATGCTTAAAAAAAAAAAAAAAACAGAATTAGAGGCCTGGAAAAATTTTTAAGGCCGAGCGCGATCAATAGACAATTTTTCTTTTAGCCCGGTATACAAGTTGAAAGTTCAGACATAACTGCTCTGAGCCCAGCTCGGCACATTCAAGAAAATTATTGACCCCGTCCGGTATAAAAGCTAAAAGTTCGGCACAGCCTGCATAAAAAATTAGTTTTCTCGGCTTGGCCCGACCAAGCTCGACACGGCTGAACATAGATTTTTACGCCTATAAAGTTAAAATTGTGTTGTAAGAGGAGTTCTAACAATAAATACTTATTTTACGTTTTTATTTCATGCTTATATTCTTCATTTAAAAAAAAGTGTCCTGGACTGTGATATTTATTTTTTTTAATGCATCTCTAGTTATGTGTAAATGTCTCAGTTACCATTAATAACGTTAATCTATATTCTACGGCTTGGAGATTGAAAAAAATTGAAAATGCTATAGAATAAAATAGTCTAAGATGGCATCGCATAGGAAAGAAGAAAAATCCGTTATGAGCAGATTCCCCTCTTAGCCAGGTTCATCGCCTGTTATAAATGCATTATGTTCTTTTCACAAGTAACTACTCATTCCACCATTGTCAGGTTCTTTTTCACAGGTTTTAATGTACTTTAATTTTATTGCCTAGAAATGCATCTATCCATCTTAAAATAAATAAATAAATAAATAAATAAGTTTTAATTGTGGAATAATAGAGATTTAAAAATAGGTACATTTTTGAAAAAGAAATTGCTGTACGGGCCAAATTTTAATGATATTTTTATCGTGGGCCGTGCCGGGCTAATTATTTTCATATGAGTTGGCTTAGAACAGGGACTGAAAATGTCTGCCCCTTCAGTCCTCTAGGAAGGATGAAGGCCAGTCCCGACTTTACACGTAAAATAAATTTCAGTCCTGGACTATCTGCGCTCGAAAATCTAGAAAAAAGTAATCCCTAACCTAATCCCGGACCGAGTGTCATGGAGAAAAAGTGGGCCGGACCCATGAAGGCGCTCACACTGAAAAACCAAAAGATAAATTCACAAAATTTTGTAAATTTGGACGATAAAAGTTCTAATATATATCAATATATATATATATATATATTTTTTTTTTTTTTTTGAAAAAAAAAGAGGTTTTATTGAACTTCTCTCAATTTGATACATGAGTTTGAACTGAACGGATACGTTTGATAATTTTTGAGTTTGAGCGTGAACTTGACTCATTTTTGAGAAATTGAATTTGAGTTTGAATTGGTACACTTTTTTTGTGAGTTTGCCCAACACTGATTCTATTAAGCTCTCCACATGGCAGATCATATGCAATTGACAAAAGGGTTGATTATGTCGGACGGTTGTCAGTTTTGGTATCTCAATAGGTAGAGCGTTAGCAATTTGGGCAGGGAGGCATTTTAAATCAGTTGAGAAAATATCAAATCGTTCAAATCGTATATCGCCAAGTCTCCCGTACATTAGTTTCAGTAATTTTTTTAGTGCAATAAATGAAGCTTCACAAAACTTTTCGAAAATTTAATGAAAAAAATTGTGAATAGGAAAATTATTTTGGAATCATAGAAAAAAAAAAAAAAAAACCTATTCAACGCTCTCATGGTAAAGTTATGAGACAGTATAAAATCAAATTCCTTTCTTATGCGAACGCAAAATTTTCTCAAATTAATTTTTTCTCTCTAATGAGATTGATTATCTTATTAGTTACATCATGCATAATAGTGTAAGTAATGAAATTAAGGACATCAAAGTGTTCTGTATTAATATTATTGACGAGGCATGGCAGTTTCCGTCAGTTATAGAACATCCATATTTTTAGAATCTGTTGCTTCATACGAAATTATTTTTTTAGTAAGGTTCTTTAATGAGTTGTTAAATGAATGGGTTTACAGCGAAAACGAGGTAAAATATTTATGCTTAAAGCAAATTTTTTTGTGGATTTTTTGAATAAACAGATATCACTTATTTGCATTAATCTAAAATAGCAGGTGTCCACAAGTCTGTTCATATTTGAAAAAATCACAAGAACTATCAAATTATCATGTAAGTATGCGCTTTGAATCATAGGACTTTACAAGGAGACCTATTTTTTTCTGGGAAAATAAATAAATATATTAAAAAGACACATAAGTAATTTAACTTACTCTTAAAAAGTTAATAACTGTCGTGTAATAGTGCGGCGTTCCATAAGACTAATCAAAGAGTGGGAGTTTTCGAGGTAAAAGAGAAAATCACTCAAAGAGTCCCATAATTCCGTTCACATTTCAAAAAATTGTAAACAGAATAACAAATTGTCATATCAGAGTGCGTTTTGCACCTCGTTAACCCTTTCAGGGGCAAAGCATTTTCATTGCTAAAGTGTTGAAATACACGAATGGCACCGGAATTTACTAACAAATTAATTTTAAAATAAGAAAAAGGCTTTATTTCACATACATATTAAATTGCAAATATTTTACCAAAATTCTGGTGCAATTGTGGCATTTGTTAATTAAAATTATGTGGTTTCATAAACATACCACTGCCCAGAAAGGGTTAAAGGATCGGACATTTCTTGGCAAAAAATAGTCAGTGTTTTTACACTTTCAGTCGAAATAACTATATATTTATGTAGAAAAACTCGACTTATATAATAGTGCTATTGGAAAAGACGAGTTTTCCCCTAAGAAAATTCTGGTATTTATCTGAATGAAAACAGGGAAATTCACTGACCTCTAGGAACTCTGATAGTTGAAAGACAATTTGCACTACTTTTTAGCTCACAGGCTATCAAAGCCTGAGAGCTAATGTGCCCGCCCGTTCTGTATGTATGTATGTATGTATGTATGTATGTACGTACGTACGTATGTACGTAACGCGATAACTCTTGATAGAAACATCCGATTTGCTTCAAAATTTTTTCCTAGGTTCATTATGATAAGGCGCTTCCCTGATTAGTTTTGGGAGTTCATTGGTTAAGGATAAAGGGGGAAAAACGGGGTTAGTCCATCCCCCCCCCTTAATTCAGAAAAATGGGTTTTTCATGCAAAATCATTCGATTTGCTCCGAATTAGGTATACCGGTTTATTATGCTAAGGAACATCCCTGATTAGTTTTGGGGGTTCATTGGTTAAGGATAAAGGGGGAAAAGGGGGGTTAGTCCCCCCCCTTAATTCAGAAAAATGGGTTTTTCATGCAGATTCATTTAATTTGCTCCGAATTTGGTATACCGGTTTATTATGTTAAGGAACATCCCTGATTAGTTTTGGGAGTTCATTGGTTAAGGATAAAGGGGGAAAAACGGGGTTAGTCCACCCCCCCCCCTTAATTCAGAAAAATGGGTTTTTCATGCAGAATCATTCGATTTGCTCCGAATTTGGTATACCGGTTTATTATGTTAAGGAACATCCCTGATTAGTTTTGGGGGTTCATTGGTTAAGGATAAAGGGGAAAAAGGGGTTAGTCTCCCCCCCCCCTTAATTCAGAAAAGTGGGTTTTTCATGCAGAATCATTTAATTTGCCCCGAATTTGGTATACCGGTTTATTATGTTAAGGAACATCCCTGATTAGTTTTGGGAGTTCATTGGTTAAGGATAAAGGGGGAAAAACGGGGTTAGTCCACTCCACCTTAATTCAGAAAAATGGGTTTTTCATGCAGAATCATTCGATTTGCTCCGAATTTGGTATACCGGTTTATTATGTTAAGGAACATCCCTGATTAGTTTTGGGGGTTCATTGGTTAAGGATAAAGGGGGGAAAACGGGGTTAGTCCACCCCCCCCTAATTCAGAAAAATGGGTTTTTCATGCAGAATCATTCGATTTGCTCCGAATTTGGTATACCGGTTTATTATGTTAAGGAACATCCCTGATTAGTGTTGGGGGTTCATTGGTTAAGGATAAAGGGGGGAAAACGAGGTTAGTCCACCCCACCTTAATTCAGAAAAAGGGGTTTTTCATGCAGAATCATTCGATTTGCCCCAAATTTGGTATACCTGTTTATTATGTTAAGGAACATCCCTGATTAGTTTTGGGGTTTCATTGGTTAAGGATAAAGGGGGAAAACGGGGTTAGTCCACCCCCCCCTTAATTCAGAAAAATGGGTTTTTCATGCAGAATCATTCGATTTGCTCCGAATTTGGTATACAGGTTTATTATGTTAAGGAACATCCCTGATTAGTTTTGGGGGTTCATTGGTTAAGGATAAAGGGGGAAAAGGGGGGTTAGTCCCCCTCTTAATTCTGAAAAATGGGTTTTTCATGCAGAATCATTTAATTTGCTCCGAATTTGGTATACCGGTTTATTATGTTAAGGAACATCCCTGATTAGTTTTGGGAGTTCATTGGTTAAGGATAAAGGGGGAAAAACGGGGTTAGTCCATCCCCCCTTAATTCAGAAAAATGGGTTTTTCATGCAGAATCATTCGAT
The DNA here is from genome assembly GCA_963932465.1 of Maratus speciosus. Lineage (NCBI taxonomy): Eukaryota > Metazoa > Arthropoda > Arachnida > Araneae > Salticidae > Maratus > Maratus speciosus. Next base: position 232,090,931 of record OZ010796.1, on the reverse strand, counting down.
TTGCTCCGAATTTGGTATACCGGTTTATTATGTTAAGGAACATCCCTGATTAGTTTTGGGGGTTCATTGGTTAAGGATAAAGGGGGAAAAGGGGGTTTAGTCCCCCCCCCCTTAATTCAGAAAAATGGGTTTTTCATGCAGAATCATTTAATTTGCTCCGAATTTGGTATACCGGTTTATTATGTTAAGGAACATCCCTGATTAGTTTTGGGAGTTCATTGGTTAAGGATAAAGGGGGAAAAACGGGGTTAGTCCACCCCACCTTAATTCAGAAAAATGGGTTTTTCATGCAGAATCATTCGATTTGCTCCGAATTTGGTATACCGGTTTATTATGTTAAGGAACATCCCTGATTAGTTTTGGGGGTTCTTTGGTTAAGGATAAAGGGGGGAAAACGGGGTTAGTCCACCCCCCCCCCTTAATTCAGAAAAATGGGTTTTTCATGCAGAATCATTTAATTTGCCCGGATTTTGGTATACCGGTTTATTATGTTAAGGAACATCCCTGATTAGTTTTGGGAGTTCATTGGTTAAGGATAAAGGGGGAAAAACGGGGTTAGTCCACTCCACCTTAATTCAGAAAAATGGGTTTTTCATGCAGAATCATTCGATTTGCTCCGAATTTGGTATACCGGTTTATTATGTTAAGGAACATCCCTGATTAGTTTTGGGGGTTCATTGGTTAAGGATAAAGGGGGGAAAACGGGGTTAGTCCACCCCCCCTTAATTCAGAAAAATGGGTTTTTCATGCAGAATCATTCGATTTGCTCCGAATTTGGTACCTCGGTTTATTATGTTAAGGAACATCCCTGATTAGTGTTGGGGGTTCATTGGTTAAGGATAAAGGGGGGAAAACGAGGTTAGTCCACCCCACCTTAATTCAGAAAAAGGGGTTTTTCATGCAGAATCATTCGATTTGCCCCAAATTTGGTATACCTGTTTATTATGTTAAGGAACATCCCTGATTAGTTTTGGGGTTTCATTGGTTAAGGATAAAGGGGGAAAACGGGGTTAGTCCACCCCCCCCTTAATTCAGAAAAATGGGTTTTTCATGCAGAATCATTCGATTTGCTCCGAATTTGGTATACAGGTTTATTATGTTAAGGAACATCCCTGATTAGTTTTGGGGGTTCATTGGTTAAGGATAAAGGGGGAAAAGGGGGGTTAGTCCCCCTCTTAATTCTGAAAAATGGGTTTTTCATGCAGAATCATTTAATTTGCTCCGAATTTGGTATACCGGTTTATTATGTTAAGGAACATCCCTGATTAGTTTTGGGAGTTCATTGGTTAAGGATAAAGGGGGAAAAACGGGGTTAGTCCATCCCCCCTTAATTCAGAAAAATGGGTTTTTCATGCAGAATCATTCGATTTGCTCCGAATTTGGTATACCGGTTTATTATGTTAAGGAACATCCCTGATTAGTTTTGGGGGTTCATTGGTTAAGGATAAAGGGGGAAAAGGGGGGTTAGTCCCCCCCCCCCCCCCTTAATTCAGAAAAATGGGTTTTTCATGCAGAATCATTTAATTTGCTCCGAATTTGGTATACCGGTTTATTATGTTAAGGAACATCCCTGATTAGTTTTGGGAGTTCATTGGTTAAGGATAAAGGGGGAAAAACGGGGTTAGTCCACCCCACCTTAATTCAGAAAAATGGGTTTTTCATGCAGAAGCATTCGATTTGCTCCGAATTTGGTATACCGGTTTATTATGTTAAGGAACATCCCTGATTAGTTTTGGGGGTTCTTTGGTTAAGGATAAAGGGGGGAAAACGGGGTTAGTCCACCCCCCCCCTTAATTCAGAAAAATGGGTTTTTCATGCAGAATCATTCGATTTGCTCCGAATTTGGTATTCCGGTTTATTATGTTAAGGAACATCCCTGATTAGTTTTGGGGGTTCATTGGTTAAGGATAAAGGGGGGAAAACGGGGTTAGTCCACCCCACCTTAATTCAGAAAAAGGGGTTTTTCATGCAGAATCATTCGATTTGTTCCGAATTTGGTATACCTGTATATTATGTTAAGGAACATCCCTGATTAGTTTTGGGGTTTCATTGGTTAAGGATAAAGGGGGAAAAACGGGGTTAGTCCACCCCCCTTAATTCAGAAAAATGGGTTTTTCATGCAGAATCATTCGATTTGCTCCGAATTTGGTATACAGGTTTATTATGTTAAGGAACACCCCTGATTAGTTTTGGGGGTTCATTGGTTAAGGATAAAGGGGGAAAAGGGGGGTTAGTCCCCCTCTTAATTTTGAAAAATGGGTTTTTCATGCAGAATCATTTAATTTGCTCCGAATTTGGTATACCGGTTTATTATGTTAAGGAACATCCCTGATTAGTTTCGGGAGTTCATTGGTTAAGGATAAAGGGTGAAAAACGTTTTAGTCCCCCCCCCCCCTTAATTCAGAAAAATGAGTTTTTCATGCAGAATCATTCGATTTGCTCCGAATTTGGTATACCGGTTTATTATGTTAAGGAACATCCCTGATTAGTTTTGGAGGTTCATTAGTTAAGAATAAAGGGGGGGAAAGGGGGCTAGTGCGCCCCTTTTAATCCAGATAAGTGGGTATTTCATGCAGAATGATTCGAATTGCTCCGAATTTGGTATACCGGTTTATTATGTTAAGGAACATCCTTGATTAATTTTGGGGGTTCATTGGTTAAGAATAAAGGGGGAAAAGGGGGGCTAGTCCACCTCCTTAATTCAGATAATTGAGTTTTTCATGCAGAATGATTCGATTTGCTCCGAAGTTGGTATACCGGGTTATTATGTTAAGGAACTTCCTTGATTAGATTTGGGGGTTTATTGTTTAAAGATAAAGTGGGAAGGGGGCTAGGCCACCCCCTTAATTTATATAAACGGGTTTTTCATGCAGAATTATTCGCTTTGCTCCAAATTTGGTATACCGGTTTATTATGTTAAGGAGCTTCCCTGATTCGTTTTGGCGATTCATTGGTTAAAGATAAAGGGGGGCTAGTCCACCTTCTTAATTTAGATAAATGTTCTTTTTGCAGGATTATTCGATTTGCTCCAAATTTGGTATACCGGTTTATTATGATAAGGGGCTTCCCTGATTAGATTTGGAGGTTCACTGGTTAAGTATAAGGGGGGAAACGGGGGCTAATTCCCCTTCACTTAGTTTTTTGAGGGGCATTATTCTTTAAAATAAATGTATAATATACAATTAGTGTGAATAGCCTGTGAGCTCAATGCCATCAGTTTAGCTGGGCACTTTTCTTTTTTATTTATTTTACGACAGAAAATCCTACAACTTAACAAGTCTTATGGTATAAACTGCACTCCGATACGACAGTTCGTTCATTTTGTATGAATATTTGAAATATGAATGGAGTTATGGGACACTTTATAAATGTCTTGTTTTTAAATAAAACCTTCTGATTAAAAATTTGCTACCGATTTAGTTGTTAAAAGATAAGTGAATTTTCAAAACTTATTTTAATTCATATTATTCGGGTGAATTTGATTTTTTTCAAAAATGTAACTAATTAACATATTAACCGCTGGTGTTGCGTTGACGCAACGGTAAAAATAAATGTGCATGCTTAAATTAACTATCAAGCTACCACTATTTTTGAATTAAAAAAGTTACCTTATTTAATAATGGAATCTTTGGCATTACATGAAGCGAAGATTATCTTTCGAAATTTGCGGTGGCAAACGTTTTTCAGCAAAAAAATTGAAAATCTCGTCGTAAATTTAATGAAGACATTTAATTTTTATCAGCGCTCGGCGGAGCAAAGTCGAGAAGAAAGGGAACAAGAATTTTGGAATAAATGTTCCTGCTGTAGTCCGCTGCTCAGGCCTGTTTTTTAAAACAAAAACTACAAACATGAAATAAACTAAACAAGGAATCCTTTTAGAGGTCCTCGTACAAGACAGTTTTAAACATATAAACTTACAAGAGCATTTCAGATATTTTAACGATTAAGAAACATATAATATTGAAAAATTTTACCATTTTTTTTCAAAATCGAAAAATGAAACTGATCATGTTTTTTTTCGTCTAACCGTATAATATAAATTTGAAACGCATGTACGTAAAGAAAAAAAAAATAAAATAAAAATTGTCTTTTCTGGGGATTAAGTATACGCTGAGAAGCAGAGACATCATGGCAAAAGAATTTTTGTTATTCTTTCTCTTTGTGTTTAATGATTTTAAGTTACTTAGGATGAATAAAGTTTACCTTTTTTTTCGAAATTAGAGACAAATAAAATGTAATTTAATTCAAAATACAGGTAGCAGTCATATTCCCTCTGAGACGGTGACTATGCTTATTTATATATATAAAATAATCAATGAAAACTAAAGATATAATTCCAATTATTACACAATCACCATTTTGTATAAATGAAAAAGTATAAAAAACAAAATGATAAAAATAAATTTTTAGTACCATTGAACGTTTGAAAATATATTTCCTGAGCTCGTTAGATTTAAACTTTATTTTTTTTTTCTTTTTACACTTAATTCACTTTATTTACACTTAATTACACTTTATTCACTTAACAAATATAAATCTTTAAAGAAAAAACACATCAACGTATCATGCTGGCGCGATGCTTAAAAAAAAAAAAAAAAACAGAATTAGAGGTCTGGACGGGAAAAATTTTTAAGGCCGAGCGCGATCAATAGACAATTTTTCTTTTAGCCCGATATACAAGCTGAAAGTTCAGACATAACTGCTCCGAGCCCAGCTCGGCCCATTCAAGAAAATCATTGACCCCGTCCGGTATAAAAGCTAAAAGTTCGGCACAGCCTGCATAAAAAATTAGTTTTCTCGGCTTGGCCCGAGCAAGCTCGACAAGGCTGAACATAGATTTTTACGCCTATAAAGTTAAAATTGTCTTGTAAGAGAAGTTCTAACAAAAAATACTTATTTTACATTTTTATTTCATGCTTGTATTCTTCATTTAAAAAAAAGTGTCCCGGACTGTGATATTTATTTTTTTTAATGCATCTCTAGTTATGTGTAAATGTCTCAGTTACCATTAATAACGTTAATCTATATTCTACGTCTTGGAGATTGAAAAAATTGAAACTGCTATAGAATAAAATAGTCTAAGATGGCATCGCATAGGAAAGAAGAAAAATCCGTTATGAGCAGATTCCCCTCTTAGCCAGGTTCATCGCCTGTTATAAATGCATTATGTTGTTTACACAAGTAACTACTCATTCCACCATTGTCATGTTCTTTTTCACAGGTTTTAATGTACTTTAATTTTATTGCCTAGAAATGAATCTATCCATCTTAAAATAAATAAATAAATAAATAAATAAGTTTTAATTGTGGAATAATAGAGATTTAAAAATACTTACATTTTTGAAAAAGAAATTGCTGTACGGGCCAAATTTTAATGACATTTTTATCGTGGGCCGTGCCTGGCCAATTATTTTCATATGAGCTGGCTTAGAACAGGGACTGAAAATGTCTGCCCCTTCAGTCCTCTAGGAAGGATGAAGTCCAGTCCCGACTTTACACGTAAAATAAATTTCAGTCCTGGACTATCTGCGCTCGAAAATCTAGAAAAAAGTAATCCCTAACCTAATCCCGGTCCGAGTGTCATGGAGAAAAAGTGGGCCGGACCCATATAGCGCTCACACTGAAAAACCAAAAGATAAATTTAAAAATTTTGTAAATTTGGACGATAAAAGTTTAATATATATCAATATATATATATATATATATATATATATATATATATATATATATATATATATATTTTTTTTTAAATAAAAGAGTTTTTATTGAACTTCTCTCAATTTTATACATGAGTTTGAACTGAACGGATTCGTTTGATAATTTTTGAGTTTGAGCGTGAACTTGACTCATTTTTGAGAAATTGAATTTGAGATTAAATTGGTTCACATTTTTGTGAGTTTGCCCAACACTGATTCTATTAAGCTCTCCACATGGCAGATCATATGCAATTGACAAAAGGGTTGATTATGTCGGACGGTTGTCAGTTTTGGTATCTCAATAGGTAGAGCGTTAGCAATTTGGGCAGGGAGGCATTTTAAATCAGTTGAGAAAATATCAAATCGTTCAAATCGTATATCGCCAAGTCTCCCGTACATTAGTTTCAGTAGTTTTTTTAGTGCAATAAATGAAGCTTCACAAAACTTTTCGAAAATTTAATGAAAAAAAAATTAAGAATAGGAAAATTATTTTGGAATCACAGAAAAAAAAAAAAAAAAACTATTCAACGCTCTCATGATAAAGTTATGAGAGAGTATAAAATAAATTCCTTTCTTATGCGAATGCAAAATTTTCTCAAATTAATTTTTTCTCTGTAATGAGATTGATTATCTTATTAGTTAAATCATGCATAATAGTGTAAGTAATGAAATTAAGGACATCAAAGTGTTCTGTATTAATATTATTGACGAGGCATGGCAGTTTCCGTGAGTTATAGAACATACATATTTTTAGAATCAGTTGCTTCATACGAAATTATTTTTTTAGTAAGGTTCTTTAATGAGTTGTTAAATGAATGGCTTTACAGCGAAAACGAGGTAAAATATTTATGCTTAAAGGTAATTTTTTTTGTGGATTTTTTGAATAAACAGATATCACTTATTTGCATTAATCAAAAATAGCAGGTGTCCACAAGTCTGTTCATATTTGAAAAAAATCACAAGAACTATCAAATTACCATGTAAGTATGCGGTTTGAATCATAGGACTTTACAAGGAGACCTATTTTTTTCTGGGAAAATAAATAAATATATTAAAAAGACACATAAGTAATTTAACTTACTCTTAAAAAGTTAATAATTGTCGTGTAATAGTGCGGCGTAATACATAAGACTAATCAAAGAGTCGGAGTTTTCGTGGTAAAAGAGAAAATCACTCAAGGAGTCCCATAATTCCGTTCACATTTCAAAAAATTGTAAACAGAATAACAAATTGTCATATCAGAGTGCGGTTTGCACCTCGTTAACCCTTTCAGGGGCAAAGCATTTTCAATGCTAAAGTGTTGAAATACACGAATGGCACCGGAATTTACTAACAAATTAATTTGGAAATAAGAAAAAGGCTTTATTTCACATACATATTAAATTGCAAATATTTTACCAAAATTCTGGTGCAATTGGGGCATTTGTGAATTAAAATTATGTGGTTTCATAAACATACCACCACCCAGAAAGGGTTAAAGAATCGGACATTTCTTGGCAAAAAATAGTCAGTGTTCTTACACTTTCTATAATATATTCTCTCACTATATAAATAACTATATATTTATGTAGAAAAACTCGACTTATATAATAGTGCTATTGGAAAAGACGAGTTTTCCCCTAAGAAAATTCTGGTATTTATCTGAATGAAAACAGGGAAATTCCCTGACCTCTAGGAACTCTGATAGTTGAAAGACAATTTGCACTACTTTTTTATTTTACGACAGAAAATCCTACAACTTAACAAGTCTTATGGTGTAAACTGCACTCCGATACGACAGTTCGTTCATTTTGTATGAATATTTGAAATATGAATGGAGTTGTGGGACACTTTATAAATGTCTTGTTTTTAAATAAAACCTTCTGATTAAAAATTTGCTACCGATTTAGCTGTTAAAACATAAGTGAATTTTCAAAACTTATTATATTTCATATTATTCGGGTGAATTTGATTTTTTTCAAAAATGTAACTAATTAACCCATTAACTGCTGGTGTTGCGTTGACGCAACGGTAAAAATAAATGTGCATGCTTAAATTAACTATCAAGCTACCACTATTTTTGAATTAAAAAAGTTACCTTATTTAATAATGGAATCTTTGGCATTACATGAAGCGAAGATTATCTTTCAAAATTTGCGGCGGCAAACGTTTTTCAGCAAAAAAATTTAAAATAACGTAGTTTCGGCGGTTAATGGGTTGACCCAAAATTACTTTAGATATAATGGCAAACACGATATTTTGTTTGCTTTATTAAGGTTTTTATACTGTATACATATTTCTCATATGTTTATTTATTTTACAAAAACAGGGAATGTGCCAATGATTTCACCAGTCAGTGCTCATGCTATTTTATAAATTATTAGCATATAATTATTATGATTTTTCATTATTCATGAGTACGTTAACTCAGTCTATTTAACACTCCGGGAAGAAATTTTTTCAGCTCTATGATTTTTACTTGCATGCTTTAAAGGTTTTTTTTCGTCTTGATACTGATTTTGTCGAGAAGCAAGAAATCTGCATATGTTAAACTTTAAAAAGCTTAGTTATTCAAGCGTAGTTTATGCAATAAATGTTATTGGAATAATAAAAAAATCTAGCTCTTTATCGTCGGTAGTAAATATGAAAAAATAATTTTAAATATACATATTAATTATTTATAATATGAAAAAAGAAATTCTTATTTTTTCGTTGTCAGATTTCAGTGCAGTATATTAAGGTCAACCTGATATTATAGTTATTACTGTAAGATCCATAATGAGATCCATAGACACATACATGACATAACTGAAAAAATGTGATTTGGTGCAAGGTTGTTTTTAAACCCTTGGGGACGAGCGACCGGTATTCGTACCGCGTAAGGGGCTCAGAATCGGTGATTATTCTCATCAGTAAATTTTTATTGTAAATTTTGCGTTGTTTAATCCGAGAATTTTCCCGATACAAGTAGGCAAAAATTTCTTTTTTCAAAAACCGGTGATTAAAGATAAAAAATTCTATAAAAGACACTCGTCCCGAAAGGAGTTAAAACAAGCAATAGTAGGGGAAGTTGGCCTAAAATGAACCTAGCGGGCAAAACGATCCACATAGGTTTTCTTCGAGACGAGTCACGCTATCTACAGGGTAACATATAAACTAGTTGCGTCAAGTGAAGAAGAAGCAATGGCGGTATTCAAATGATCGCAGTATACCGCGTCTATGGAATTCTTTGAAAAAGTGGGTTTTATAACATGTGTTACAAGATAAGCACTAACTTTCATATTTCTTTACATATACAGTTTTTCATGTACAGAAATATGACTTGGTTTACTTAATAGAGTAGGGTAACTCCGGGAGAGTCGCCGCATAAAGGATAGATGCCGCACCCTTTCTATTTCTTGTAATTATCGATAGATGGTCGTCAAACGCACAGTATAGGTGCGCAATGAGATTATTTTAACCAGTGTATAGCGTGAATTCCATTTCAATGTTTACTTGTAGAAGTACAATCCTTAATTTGACGTAAGTGCATGATTTCACTGTCCAAACTTTTAAACACGTTATGTTTAAATACTTTTCATACACTAATTACTAAATGCATGCATGATTTCGAAGTCAAAACTAAGTGTAGCTTTTGTATAGAGTACTGTGTGTATGATTACGCCATTCTCCGTAGCGATGGCAGGTAACTGTGATGGCCGACGTCTGCACCATGCAAAATGGGATACATGCCGCACTGCTATTCCTGTATACATGCCGCAGTTTCTTTTGTACGGGATGAATAAGTGTTATTAACTATTCCTTTTCTTTTTGCTTAGACTAACCATGTTTGGCATGTTATCAAGTTTACTAAAACCAAAGGAGAAAAAGGGGAAAATAAAAAGTAAGAAGGGCAAGAAAGATGCAAGTCAAGATGATAATAATGAAAAATTGGATTACGCGTAATGCAGACGTTCTTTGCAAACTACTCCAAAAAAGAGGAAGTGTATTTGGCTTCGTTGCATCGTCTGTTTAAAGGTAGCTGCATAAAGACAGTACTTTTTCGACACTTTTTCTGTGGATTGAAGTCGATCACTTAACCCATTCGGGACCATAGGTGCATATAAGCTAAGCACCTTTATAAAGAGCTTACAAAATTTGTTTCTGGCATCAGTAAAAAAGAAACGTAATATTTGCTTTTTTTAATTAGAGTATTTCCATGATTATTTAAGCAAAGGTAACTTCTTTTAAAAAACTTGTACCAATCGAATAAAATTTGTGTAAAAGCCACCGTTCCCGAAAGAGGTAACAAATAAATAATATAAACACAATTTTACTTTTTTCTTTTCCGTTTCTAATACATTAACGTTACGTGGTTGCTGAAATAACAATTGAAATTTAATGTAAAAAAATAAGTCTATAATTTTAATAGTGAAAGTAGGCAACAATTATTAATTTGAATCTACTAATACGTTTCATTGTATTCATTTAGTTTCAATTTGTTATTACATCCATAATTATAGTCCACATATGAATATTATTTTTTTGAAATTTTTATTTATAACTTCATTCTGTTCTTAATACAAGCGCGGCATAACTAGTGCGGCGTCTCAGCCTGAATGTACGGGTGAAGCTCCGCAGTGTAATGTTTTAGAAACAAATTGTTACAAAATATTAATAATTTGTTTTGAATATTTTTTGTCGCAGTACACGCATTGTATACACTGCTCAAAACAATTAAAGGATATTTGAAGTTTTATATAAAATAAAGATATAAACGAAATTTTTTTTGCCGAAAATAGAAGAAGAGAATCACAAATGCAAATTTTTCTGGTTTTCAAACTGTGGAGTATGCAAATTTTGAGTTCGACGTCAAAAACGTCGCTTCAGCGGCAGCGAATGAAATTTGACTTTCAACTGGATAAAAGAGAATGAAGACAAGGATGGTCGGCATTCAGTGATTGCTTTGTTTCGATGAGTACGATGTCTCAGCGAAGTCATTTGACAGATTCAGAAGCTTTGAGAATTGTTGGTAGGTTAGAAGGGGGCCAAACTCAAGCCGAAGTAGCGCAAGCCATTGGAGTGTCACAAAGTGTCATTTCCAGGATCTGGAACAGTTTTTTGGAGAGTGGATGTGCACGCCGAAGACCAGGGCAAGGTCGTAGACGGGCAACAACGCCCAATGAAGATCGGTATTTAGCGTTAACAGCTCGGAGACACCGAACCATGAACGCTACTCTTCGCTCGGCTACAGGCACCACGATTTCAACTCAGACTGTCCGAAACCGGCTCCATGCTGTAGGTCTGTATGCTCGCCGACCGATGGTATGGGTTAGATTAACATCAAGGCATCGTCGCGACCGCAGGGAGTGGGCAACCGAGCATGTCAACTGGAGGAGAAATGAATGGAGCAATATTCTGTTTTCTGACGAGTCCCGTTTTTCTGTGCATCCGGATAATAGGCGTATTTTCATCTGGAGGGACCGTGGCAGTAGAAATAATCCTGCGTTCGTGCACGAAAGTGTCAGATTTGGCGGTGGAGGAGTGTTGGTGTATGGTGGCATCTAAATTGACGGGCGCACTGACCTCTACATCATTCGAGATGGAGATCTGACTGGTCGTCGATATAGGGATGAGATCCTCAGACCTATTGTAGTCCTTTACGCTGCAGCAATCGGAGATAACTTCATTTTAATGGACGATAACTGCAGGCCACATCGTGCAAACCTGGTGGAGGATTTCCTTTTCGAGGAAGGAATCGTTCGAATGGAATGGCCTGCGTGTTCTTCAGACATGAATCCAATCGAGCACGTTTGGGACGCTCTAGGAAGACGAGTTTCTGGCCGCCAACAATCCCCACAAACTCTCCAAGAACTGCAAAGAGCTCTTCTGGAAGAGTGGGGCAGAATACCCCAACTCGTCATTAATAGCCTCATTGAGTCCATACCTCAAAGGTGTTCAACGTTGCTGGCCGCCCGTGGAAACCATACCCCCTACTGAAAATGATTTTCTTTGAAGAAAACACCTTTTTTTATTCTTTTTTTCTCATATGCACAAATTGTGTTTTTTTCCTTTAGTACACAAATGCGCAAAAAAATGCATTTTTTTTCTGCCAAACATGTGTAATTTATTCTCATATAACCTACTATGTCTGTCGACCATGTATCAATCAGCTAAAGAGTTTACCAGATACAAAATCCACCTAAAACTGCCATATCCTTTAATTGCTTTGAGCAGCTATTTAACATTAAATAGCACGGCATGATTTTTTTTATTTTATGTCCACCATGGGACTCTATACACAAATTCAAAAAATGTGCGGCATAAATCCCGGAATTACCCTATGTTTTTAGATGCGAATTGCAAATGCTAAGTTTGTTATGTTTCTCGGCGTCATCTTGTTATATGACCTAAAATGGATGGTCATGTTGCCGGGTAAATGATCCATTATGTAGATCATTTTACAACCATTTTATTAGTTGAAGAAAATCCGGTACCGCTTCCTAGTCATCATGGGAGCCAAATGTGTGGCTGCCCGAAATCTTTCTCTTTGAGCCCACATGTTATCCTAGCGTCTCCAAAGAAAACGGAATCAAGCAGTTCGAGAACAAGTAAATCGATGAAAAGTGTCATTTTAACGAGCAGTCCTTACTGCGCTTGGAAACAAAAAATAGAGAACAGAAAGAGAAGATAAAAGAGGCTGCAGCTAAGAAAATCCAATTAAAATATTATAAATCTGAAAACGAAATAGAACAAGCAAAGAAAAGAGCATGAAGTCAAAGCAAAGACATATTCCCATCAGTGTTGCCAGTGGGCTTCTTTTTTTAAATTCAGATTTCTTGATTGGCACCACTTTTCTAAAACGGTAAAATTGCTCTTGTTTTCCCCTTAATTAATATGTCATTAAATAAGCCTAATTTTACTATTTCAAAAAAGTGCTGCCAATCAAGAAACTGAAATTTAAAAAAAGTAGCCCACTGGCATCACTGGATATGTTGTTATAGGAATCAGTGTTGCCAACACTGATTCCCATAGAGAAGAAAAGGGTGCCTAAAAAACAATATTTGGAATATAGTGAAACAGATTCAGAAGATGAACAAAAGTGTATTTATTGCGATGAACTGTTTTCCTCCTCTGCAGAAGGTTAAGGTTCGATCCAGTGTCACAAGTGTCGTAAGTGGGCGCAAAATGCATGCGCAGTGTATCTTTGCGGTATGCATACCTGCCAAGTCTCCGGCTTTTTTGATACCAGTAATTTAATACAGAAAGTGTTGTTTTATTTAGTTCAAACATTTGGCTGATTTAAAAGAACAACCTTTTCTCTAAAATAATAGTGGTGTGCAAAAAGCCGGAGATTTGGTAACTCTGGATATGTGCTTAAATATTCCTAGTTTTCGGATGGGGCGGAAATAGGCGTTACTTTTCGATCATAATTTTCAAATATTCCATTTTATTGTTTTTTCGAAATTATTATGGACATTTTTTTATTTTAAAATTTACGTTAAATCAATTATGTATGCTATTTGATTTTAAAGCTTATTTTATTTCATAATTTATTCTCATAATTACTTTTATATCCTTTATTTTGCCGATAAAAAACCATTTACAATAATTTTTAAATGAAGGATCATTTTATCCTTGGGTGAGGGTAAAATGATCCTTTGGACACATTTTCAAAAATCTATTTTTTTTTTCATTACTCAATTTGTGTTTAAAATATTATTAAAGTATGTTTCTGATGTAAAATATAGTGTGAAACATATTAGCATAGGACCAAAGATTTATTTAAACATGTTATTTTACACAAGTTTTCCCCTTAAGGGGATCATTTTAGGCCAACTTCCCCTATTCACTTTAACAGTGTAACGTTCATCGATTAAATAGGGCCTAATTTAGTATATAATAAAACTGGTAGTAAAATGATGCAGCGTCCCCTGAAGCTACGCTGCTGGTATTCACATTCAGCTTAAAGAACAATGTAACTATAAGAGAAACAGCGGAAGACGATCCAAACATGGAAAATTAATCGATTTTAGAAACTAATAATATTATTAACCCATTTTGGCATCATTAGCGCATATGCGTCCATTTCAGGAATTCCTCTTTTATTCAGAAATTCCAAATTCATACCAGCAATTCTGAATAGTATCTGAATTTCCGGTATGAATTGTGAATTTCTGAATGAAAAGAAATTCCTGAAATTCACGTTAATAGTTCATATGGGCGCAATAAACACTTCCTCTTATTCTTATATTCAGGGACGCGCTTCGAAATGGCCGGTAGATAATAGGGCAGCTAATGTTTTATAATGCATATAACAAAATAATGTTTGAATCAATATTCATAAAAAATATCTCCACTAACAAAAACACACATTAAAGATGTTGCTTTACTGAAACTTTTGTTGACTTCCTATTGCTTTCTTTACAGGTATTCTTTGGAACACATTTGTGAAGACGCTCTTGAGTCCCTTAAAATCTATGGATCATTACTCATTATTCTGAGGGATTTCTTTTTTGGAATGAACTTGTTATTGAAGAACATTAATAGGTATTTTGTGTTTGGTTTCTGTTCACACGAAGAACAAAGTAATTTTGATGTAGTATCCATGCCAAAATTTATATTTTTACATGTAAAATATATGACTACAAATTGAATGTGCTCTAATTTTTATCTATTTTTCAATTTTATAGATTTATTTGAAATTATTCATACAGGTTGTTGAAATTAATACAGAAATATGCATATCAGTGTATCAGTAAAGGCACCTGTTCTTTGTATTTTATGCTTGCTGAGTATTAACCCATTTATGCCTAGCGTCCTATTTTTGGGACGCTTCGAATTTTAATAAATTTTTGTAATTTTTGTATTCTTTATAACATGAAAATTGTATGAAATAATTATCTTTAAGTGTCTTTATCTGTTACCGAAAGATGACAGCATAAGATGAATATTTCTTTGCTTGAATGAAGGCTTTTTTCGGAGTTTATAGATTTTTCATTTTTCAAGATGGCGAAATGTAAAAAGTAAGTTTATTTGTGTATTTTGGGCTGTGAAAAATACATATATGATTAGAAAATTATTTTTTTTTTAAATTTTAGACGCTGAATATTTTGAAATATGAAACATTTCAAGCATTTTTCTTTTCAACAATTTTTGAAAGCAAAATTTGTTTTCTCGAGATGCTTTTGGACAAAAACGTGTTGAGCTTTCCAGAATTAAGAAACAAATGTTTTTTTAACTAGCCTCACTCATATAAACGATTTTGTCCTGGCCAGTATTAAGGTTTCAGTATGAGAGAGCCGATTTGCAAAGGGAGCGCACGCTCAGATTGAATTATTTGTAGAAACTATGATAACACACGTCCTAGAATTTGACAATACTTACCTGAACGAGTTTGATTAATCGAGTGACACAAGTGAATAAGCATTAGCTTGACAGCAATCGCAGGATCTCCAAGATGCTTAGTGATTCGTTATTGTTCAAAATAGTCTCTACAATTAAATTTTGTTGCTTACATGTTGTCATTTTTTTATAGAGGCAGCCGGACCTATTGACAATTGCTTAAGGGGACCGTGGAAGCCCTATCTCCGCCAAGTTAAATTCACCATGTACCTTTTTCTCAGAAATGGTGAAAGATAAGAGGTCTAGATTTTTAGAGTAGTTAGAATAACAAATGGAGTTAGGAATAAACAGGAGAAGACATATAGTGTACTACCTACCAGTTGCGAGTGAAGTAACTGAGGAGGTTGTCACAAGATGGCGGCTGTTTTTTTAAGCCGGTCAATAGTTTCTCATTACCGCCGGAACAAACTTCCACCACTAAATTTGAATAGAAAATTTCGTCTTCTTTAAGCACCTTATTCATGGAAATATTTTCTCACAAATATGTTAAAACTTTCTATATATTTTTACTGGTGTCAGTTTGCCCAGGTATTATAATATTTTTCACTGACACTAACAGCAGGTTGTCTAGGTTGTCACAATATGGCGTAAACGCAGGGTCTGACTACCGCCAAAATAAACTTCCACCAGTAAAAGTGAATAGCTGTTTATGCCATTATTTATGACTGAAATTTTTCAATAATAAGGTTTTTAAATAAGGAGAAAATTTCTGTTTAAATTTACTGGTGGAAGTTTCCTCCGGTGATAATCAACACCTGCGATAGCGGTTACAGTTGAAGCTTCACTATTTTAAGGATATGTCAGTTCCTTTTTATTAATAATTAAATGGAATAACATGGTGTACGCATTTTAACAGACCATTTTCTTTCTATGTTGTAACCCAAAATTAATTATTAATTATTTATTGAAAGTCATTTTTAAATTAGCATTTTTGGTAAGATTTCACTGCCTAAAATAAATAATTCTCAACAAATCATTAAATCCCTGTGTTAAATTATACAATATAATATAATATAAGTATTAAAAAAAATCTGAGTTCTTAACTTTAATGGATATTGAAAAAAAGGAACATAAACATAAAAAATCCAAGTTTTGAGAAAAAGTCAAATAAAGATTTAAATGGCCATTACGCTGTGAAGTACTCTTAGAAAGAATGAATAATTTCAACACTTATTTTTCTATATATAAACATGTGTGACATATCGTTGGAAAGATAAAAGTTTAAAATACTTAATGATATAAAAAAGTAAAAATCTATTTTTTGGTTGAATTTTGCTTTCCTACGTTGGGAGTGCTTTCATAAAAAATGTACAATGTTGAATAAATACATATATTTTTAGTTCATTTGTAATACAGAATGATGAAAAAACATTTATTCATAAAACAATTATTTCATAACCTTTAGAAAATATTCTTTGCCATTTTTTTAGCAAAATTTGATGCATACGCTCGGATAATAAAGTAAAAATTACGAGTTGTAGATACCTTGAATAAAAACTTTCCTAGTATTATCCAAACCAGTGAACATCTCAGAAATAAATTATCGTATTTGTCACAACACCTTTTTTTAATAATATTCTTATCTATTACATTCATTCGCGCTAAAAATGATGAAGATGCTTACTCTACACTGTTAAAAGATTTGCAGCATTCTGGCTGGTCATTCGACCGTTTTTTGAAAAAACGGTTTCATAACCATAATTTAACTATATTCTGACCATAAAATGGCCAATAATATTGTCAGAATAGTGTTAAATTCACGGTTGTGTAATCGTTTTCGGAAAAAACGGTCAAATGACCTGTCAGAATGCTGCAAATTTTTAACAGTGTAATTACTATTCATTAAGGTGTCTGCCTACGTTCAGAATGCTTTTTAAACAAAAACTGTACAGTATTGAATAAATGCACTTATTTTTCGTTCAATTGTAATACAGAATGATAAAAAAATCATAAAATCCTAGCAATATTTTCATAATTATTTTTTTTAAATGGTGTTTTTTGTATTTTTTAAGGAAATTTCTATACTTACGCCCGACAGCGTACACTCATTCAACTAAATATATTTCAATTTGCTTTGTACTGCATACTACTATTACACTTACATGTGCACTGATCTAGGAGTTTTACAATATCTTCAAAACTGCAATATTTCAAAATAATTTAAAATGTCAAAAAATACATATTTTTTTATTAAAAGTTGCAATTTTTTAAATATTCGAGTACTTACAAAATAATTACATTATCACATAGAGCTTAGATTCTAGTTCAGCACACAGTGAGTAATATGGAAAGCATTCTGACAAAATTTTGCTGAAATATGCTTAAAACATTTTATGTAATGAAGTTTATCAAACATGGAGATAAAAGAAAAATTGATTTTCTAGAAATAACATTTAAAGATTCCTTTTATATCTTTCAGATATATACAAAATTAATCTCGATGTGTCCATTAAAGTTTATTAATGTTTTTATGCGCAAAGTGTAAGAAAAGGACGCATAGAAACATTGTTTACATTTCTTACGGTCTTCCTATTCCCCACTTCCGGTATTTTACTCATTAGTTCCTATTTATTAAATTGGCTACAACACATCTTTCAGAAATCATAGAAATAAAATTAAAACAGATTTGGAATTATAAAAGATTGCTCTTTCATATTAAACAATAAAGAAGTTTTGAAATGTTTTATGAAAACGGCCATTTTAATGTAGGTTTTAAATTAAGATTGTCGTAATTAAAATAATAAAACTATGTAAAAAATCACCATAAAATTAAAACAAAACACAGGACGCGTTTCGAGCTAAAAACATAACAGCATTCTTTTTCTTCAGTTCATTTTTGAACTTGTCCGTTTTCGGACACGTGTATGCTTAGCTGATGACGTGCTGTTATGTTTTTAGCTCGAAACGCGTCCTGTGTTTTGTTTTAATTTTATGGTGATTTTTTACATAGTTTTATTATTTTAATTGCTTCATATCGCCAGTTTTCGGTGCTGTTTCGCTAAGATTGTCGTAGTTTGGACAGATACTTCCAATCCAAGCATGCGCCATGCCCATATGTCGCCTATCCCTCTTTTATAAACGTACTCTACTGCCATCAACGTTTATTAAATCGATGTAGACAACGGCAAACTGTTAAAACCATAAAAACACTGTTGTGCCAAGCCACTCTCACTAAAATATGTTAACTGTTGCGCAGTAAGCAAAATTAAAGTGCGACCGTTCTAAACACGAGTGCTTTGCAGTATTGCAAACTAGTCGTGGTTACGAAGCTGTATCTTGAAATCGCTCTGATTTTTTGTTTCAAAATTATTTGGCTAGCGTTATTTTGACAGTACTAGTCAAAGAGGTTCGATTTTTTCTCAGGTCTCTTTGTCCGGTTTCAATGTTTGATTTTTTTTCCCAATCTGGCTTTTGCTAGAGTGTCTTTCACTCGGGACGTGGCTGGGGACCTATGAGCCTTGCTTCCGCAAAAGAGTCGGAATAAGCGGAAGAATAAAAAGTTGCGGACGAAAAGAGGCCGCTCGCCGCGGCGGTTGAATCTTCGAATTTACTTGAATCTTGTGAATCTTCTTCCCATCTTCTGTTTTGGAAATTAATTACGTAGGCTGCAAAGTACGATCTTTAATGTAGTATCTCGTATTTGTTAAAAATATTTTGATTTGTGACATTTCTATCTTAAAAGTAACATGCATTGTCACTTGAAGTTGCTTTGATTATTTGTTTCAAAATTACTTTTGTACGGTCATTTGATGGTGCTCGTAGAGAGTGTTTGCATTTTTCTTCAAACACTGTACTTTTCATCAGCTTTGGATATTAATTATATTAGCTGCAGGGCACTATTTGGTATGTACTAGAACAGAGTTTGAAGATATATTTGGATTATGATATTTATATGTTAAAACAGACATTTGCATTCAAAACATTATTAATTTGACTGGGCTATTACTATCCAATGATCAAACATCTTAAAATAACCGACATTCAAGTTTAACCCTTTATACCCCGACGGTACTTTAGACTTTTCAGTTCCGAAGCTAAAATAATAATACAAATGCTTATTCATTGGTTTTTTCCAAACAAAATGACATCATAAATGACAGAAAAAATATCTTTTCTCAAATTGTTCTTTTAGGCGCTTAGTAATTTAGGTTACAAAATATGGATCTAAAACTACAAACTCCATTAAAAACATCAATTTAATAACAATTAACCTAAATTAGCGCAATCACAACTTTAAGAGCAATAAACAAGTAAATAATCTACAAATACTCAAAATTTTTTATTGAAAAAGATTTAAGTTAAATACTTATGAAAATTTCTCACTTTCTTGGTCATACTGTTTTTTGGGCATTTTTAGGCATTTTGCAAACTCAGATGAAAATAACATTTATTTTATGTGGGAATCAGCTTAGATGTTGCCATTTATTCGTTTGCTTTGAACGCAAAAAACATTCAGCTATTAAGAAGTGATGTGAAAATGTAAAAAAATCGAACATTTAGTTTTTATAAGGAAAAGAACAGAGGTTCCCGGCCGCGGGACCCAGGGACCGAAGCGGTTAAAGTACCATTAAAATAACTTCTTATAAAATTAATTTAATACAACGATTAGTAGTAATACCGTTTAGAATGAGTTATAGATATTTTACTTTATCTTGTTCCAAAAGCTTTATTGGTTGCACAAAACAAAAATAATTTTAAAAGAGGATTTCTTTTGCCTTTGCACATTTTCAGCTTTCTCAGTTCGGAAATATTTCTATATTTCTATTGTAAGAACATTATATTGTACATTTCCTAACTCTACAAAATACTAAAAAAATATTTTAACTAAAAGATTTGAGTGGAGTTATAAATATTGCACAAAATCTCTATAAATTCAAATTTAATTAATTAATTTTAATTGGCAAAATCCTTCTAAAATTTATTAAGTGATTGTGTAAATCTTCTAAAGTACAGTTTCAAAAATTCACGTAAAATGCTTTAGAAGATGAAATTTTCATGAATTCATAATTTGGGACATAAAGGGTTAACTCAATATGTTTATATGTATTTTTGATATTTTATTTTATTACATCATAAAATACTGCAAAAGGAGAAAAATACGCTGTGATATTAATCATCTTTGTTTGTTGAGAAAATATCAAGACAGGTAAAAGAAAGAGATAAAGAAAATAAAGGCATAGAACAAGTAGTGTAACGGATGAAATATTTAATGAAAGGATGTAATCAGTCGTGAAGAGTGATAAAGGATCAAATGCTTGAATTGTGACGTTATGTGATTTATTATATCAAGAGTTATTGTAAGAGCTTATTGTCGAGAAACAGAAGTTAGAAGAGAATAAGAATGGCGAGTAAAATAAACACTACAATTTTCAGCTATATATAGATTTTCAGCCAAGTTCTATCAACAGCATGATCTATCAGAGTTAAGCCATAATTTAGACATTAATATAGTCAAAATTTGATATGTTAAATCTTAAGGGAATCTTAAGGGGAGCAAAAATCGACCAAAAAAATCAAAATATTCTATTTGTGTATATTATTATTTTCCAACTTGTACTGGGTTATTTGTGAAAAACTGCATGCAGATGCGATGATTTATCGCAAAGTTACTAGTGTTTTAATTTTGTACACAAACAATTTTTTGACCCTTTAATGTACACTGGTGTCCAAAATTAAGGACCAGTCACAAAATGCTAATTTTTAAGAAAGCAAATACTCAAAAGGTAATAATATAATTCCAATAATTACTACCCCTACAACACAGCTAGTTCATATAGCATCTCATTCTTGTCACACATGGTCACAAGTGTCACAGTCACTACGGTGAAACAAAAAATAAAATTCCACACGTCTCATTATGAATCTCAAATGATCACTATATGTGACTCCTCTGAGACGTCAATGTGACTGCTGCGTTATGACGAGTCACCACGTGACTTTACAATGTAGTTACATTGTGACTCTCACGTGACTATCATTTTTAGACTCAAATCCAAAGTCATCATGAACGTTGCATTATGATAAGTCACCAAATAATTTCACATTATAGTCACATGGAGACTTTTCACAATAGAGCGCAATGGTGACTTCACAGTAGTCTCTCTGGCACCTGAAAGTCATCATGTGACTTTAATGTGACATTATTTGGTAACTTATCACAATGCAGCGTTTACGATGACTTTGAAATTGAGTCTGCAGATGACAGTCACATGAGAGTCACAATGTAACTACATTGTGAAGTCACATGGTACTCATCACAAAGCAGCAGTCACAGTGGCGTCTCAGTGGAGTCACATATAGTGATCATTTGAGACTCATAATGAGATGTATGGAATTTCCTATTTTTTGCTTTACCGTAGTGCCTGTGACACTTGTGACCATGTGTGACAAGAATGAGATGTTATATGGACTAGCTGTGCTGCAGTGATTGTAATTATTCGAATTATATTATTTTCTTTTGACTATTCGCGTATTTGAAAATTAGCATTTTGAGACTGGCCCTTAATTTTGGACACCAGTGTACTTTAAATCTGTTTTACTCAAAACTGATTTATCAAACATTTTAGAATTTTGAAATGCCCCATGACTCCATAATTTTTTATCGAAATTCATGAAATTGATGAGGAAGAATCCTAATATTACTTACAAAGAAACTGTGCATACATTTTAATATTCGACTTCATTAAGGTAATTAAATTTGATTTTTAACTTATTAAGGGGTCTTGTACCTTTTAAACGCGTCGAAAATTAACGAAAAACTTCAAAGTTTGAATTAGTCTATCTTCAAAGCCTTTTTATTTATAAACATGAAATTTTGGATATTGATTAAACAGGTTGTGCTTTGTAATATGCTACCATTAGAAATTTATTAACCCTTTACAGAATTTGTGTATTGTTGCAATCAAAATAGCTCTTTTTTTACGTCATAAGTCATTACGCGCATGATATCTTGAGAAAGTATGTATGGATTGGCATGAAATTTGGTAAAGATACTAAACATATATGTGAGTTTAAAATGATCTACTCTTAGGCTAAAATTATTTCATTAACTATATAAAAAAAATATTTTCGTAAAAAAAAAAAAAATAAAAATTTTGTATTTTTAATGAATAAAAATAGTCGTAACTAAAAATATTACCATTGTAAATACTTAAAAGTAGATCATTTTAAACACACATATTTTTTTAGTATATTTACCAAATTTCATGACAATCCATACATTCTTTCTCAAGATATCATGCGCGCAATGACTTATGGGGTAAAAGAAAGGGCTAATTTGATTTAAACAACGCACAAAGTCTGTAAAGGGTTAATAAATTTCTGTTGGTAGTATATTACATAGCATATTCTGTTTAACCAATATCCAAAATTTCATGTTTATAAATAAAAAGGTTTTGAAGATAGACTAATTCAAAGTTTGAAGTTTTTCGTTAAATTCCGTCGCGTTTAAAAGGTACAAGACCCCTTAAAAGGCAAAATTTTGACGAAAATTGATATGGAATTCAGAAAAAAGATCTCTAAAAAATTAACTTTTCAAGGGATTAAAAAATAGATACACAAATTTGTTTGCAATAGAGTTTTAAGTGATTAAAATGTAAAATCGAGGAAATATCTCAAAAATTAAGGCGCATGGAGCACTTGAAAAAATTTAAAATTTTTAAAAAATATCTTAAAATTATGATGAGATTTGGAATTTATTTTAAAGTGTTCTATATACTTATGGTAAAATGTACATTTGCACAAAATTTCATATCTCTATGATGAAAATTATGAAAGAAAAATCTTAACGTCCACCATCCCCTTAAACAGAACGAAAAATATTGTGATTATAAACAATTAGAAATAATCTCATTATAAAAATGAGCAATTTAATGCAGTCAAATTCGGAAAGCACAAATTATAAACAGTTCGAGATCGAGAAGATAATGAAAATATTATTGTTTTCCTGCGAGGTACAGAAAAAATTAAGTTATATGCGTTCATTTTATAAATTTTCAGCAGTACTTCAGCGAATTTATGTATAAAAATTTATGCGTAATTAAATATTTAAATGTCTTTTAAATATTGTAACAGGATTTGTGTCTTGAAATAAGTTAAGAAGTTGATCATCTTTCTTGTTGAGAAAATGTTGAGATATGTAAAAGATATAATAGAGAAAAGAAAGAAGAAATAGTGTAATGCATGACATATTTACTGACGGGAAGTAATTAGTCGCGAATAGCGATAAAAGATAGGATGCTTGATTCAGTACGCTATGTGACTTATTATATTAAGATATATTGTAAGAGTTGGCTGTTGAGAAACAGAAGTTAGACGAGCATAAGTGTTGTGCTTAATAAAAACGCGGTACAGTTCGAAATATATTTAGATTATCTGTGGAGTTCTATCTATTACACAATTTGTAAGAAATAGACATAATAAGAGAATGATACAGCCAAACTTTTTGTATTACGAAAGAAGTAATCTGTGAAATTGGCTCTTAATAAAATGTTTATCTACTCTGAAATTAATAGTAGGAATGACACGAAAATTTGGTTTTAAGCTAATACGTGATGTAAATTTTTAAGTTTTGTCAAATTTGGGCATGAAAAATTTAGGATTATTTTAATATCTAAATAGCTTCACTAAGGAATATTTAAAAATATCAATTGAAAGCGGAAATTAAAATGGATTGGAATTAGTATTATTTTCTACGATTATTTTGACTGAATTGGTAATGAGTGTAAAGACTCCATGACTGTAATTCTGAGTCCATGACTGTAATTCTCACCTCCTTTGGCAGAATAGCATTTTTTTAATTAACTATCGTACATTTAGTTGGTTACTTGAAGTATTGAAATTAAATGATAAGACTTCTTTAAAAATGAAGATATATTCTGGATATTTATCTTTTCAATAATGTCAAAAATACGACAAAAGAAGAAATAGAAGTTAGAAGTTAGAAGAGCATAAGAGTTGTGCTTAATAAAAACGCGGACAGTTCGAAATATGTTTAGATTATTTGTCGAATTCTATCTATTATACGATTTTTAAGAAATAGACATGATGAGAGATTGATACAGTGAAACTTTCAATGTATTAAAAAAGAAGTAATCGGTGAAATTGACTCTTAATAAAATATTTAATTACTCTGAAATTAATAGTAGGAATGACATGAAAATTTGGTTTTAAGATAATATGTGGTGTAAATTTTTAAGTTTTGTTAAATTTGGGCATGGAAAATTTAGGATTATTTTAACATGTAAATGACTCCAATAAAGGAATATTTAAAAATATCATTTGATAGTAGAAATTAAAATGGATTGGAATTGGTATTATTTTTTACGATTATTTTGACTGAATTGTTAATGAGTGTAGAGATTTGTCCATAACTGTAATCCTAACCTCCTTTGGCAGAATAGCACGATTTTTAATTAAATATCGTGCATTGAATTGGTTACTTGAAATATTGAAATTAAATGATAAGACTTCTTAAAAAGTTAAGATATATTCTGAATATTTATCTTTCCTATAATGTCAAAAATACGACAAAAGAAGAAAAATAAGCTATGAAATTAATCATTTTTCTTATTCAAGACCTATTTGGTTAGATAGGGTATATACATAGAGAAAAGAAAGTTATGGAACAAATAGTGGAATGCCTGAAATATTTACTGAAAGGAAGCAATCAGTCATGATGTGGGTAAAGAAAAAATTCTTGAATCAGGAAGTTTTGTCATTTATTACATTAAGATATATTGTATGAGCTGGTTGTCAAGAAACATAAGATGGAAGCAAATAAAAATTTTACTTAAAGAAAACAGTGAAATTTTGAGCTATATTTAGATTTTCTATCAGGTTCTAGCTGCAGCAAGATCTATCAAAAATAAAAAAGAAATAAGAGAATAATGTAGTCAGACTAATGCAGTCAATATGCGGAATCTCAAGCAGAAAATAAATTTTGATAATAAATAAGTTGTAGAAGGTAATGAGAATGCGAGGGTGAGTCATACAATAAGTTTCTCCTCCTCGCCCCAAGAAATATTTAAGGAATAGTGAAAACAAGACATAGATTTAATGTGAGAACTATCAATATGTCATTTGGTGGATTGTACAGCTGGAACTGATGCAGTACTAGCCGAAATCTTGGAGAATCAGTCCATTGTGTGCCTGGCATATATGGAGAGAAGACCTATTGCTCATTTGTGAACAAAAGAGGAAGTGGCATCGGTTGGGCAGGGGTGACGAATGATTCTGACATCCATAAAAAGCTCTTAGATGTGCATAGTCAAGATTACATTACTACCGTCAGATGGAAACGCTTATCTCATCCGCCCTACAGCCATGACCAGGCGCCAGGCTCCCAGAGGAAGGCACTTTGCACAAATGACGGTTTGAAAGCAGTCGAGAAATAATTTTTCCGTATGTCGTAAACGCAGATTTTTCAACAAGATTTTCAAATCTTGATAAACGTTATTCCAAATATATCAGGGTCCATGTTAATTATGTATAAAAATAAAATATGCCTACTTCTTTATGTCCACAGTCTATTGCCTTGAATAAAAGTATAGCTCATAGTCGCTTAGTGAATCTTATTTTTTTTCCCTACCATCGTAAATTGTTCCTTGCAATGCATGCACATTTCCTGTAATATACTGAAAATTTGGTTTTCAGGATTCCGTCTTACAGAAGTTAAACCGCATTTCATTGCATTTATAAAAACATATTGTTAATTGAAATAAAAACATATAATTGTATCCATAGTTAACGCAAACTAATATAGAAGAAAACCATCTTTCAACTGAATATGTACCTTGGGATAATGAAAGCAGCATTACAGAAGCATTTATATAACCATTGAAGTTAGAACAACGGAATTCAACGTTATTCTATTCAGCGAGAATACCACGAAATGAAACAAGACTTAGTCATTGCTAATCAACAATAAAAAAGGTACTTAAAAGGTACTTAAGTTTTCTGTAATTTGTGTTGCAATCATAAGCAAAAGATTTCATTTTCCTGAATAATTTTCCCGCTTGTTCATAAAGTTAAGTTATCCGACTGAGAAATAGTTTGCCTACATTTTTCTGGTAATATTTATGATCTGTTAATAATAGTAACGGAGCAGATACCCATTGCTTATTGCCAATTGTTCGTTTTCGAGAGTCATTAAATATGACTCACTCCATATGTATTTTTATACAACTTGTCCCTTCTTATCGTCGATCGGTAGCTAGAGCCTGAATAGTTAGCTTTAGAGATATAGTTCTCATTGAAAAATGTTTCAAATATCGCTCCATCATTAAAATGTTCATTTAAGCGAAAATAATAATTATTTTTTAAAGTTACGAAATAAAAATTTTTACGGTCCCTGGATTTTATAATTTATATTTAGGAAATCTTTCTTATACTCTAACAAGTAAACCAGGCAACAACTTCTTCATGTTCTCTATGTTTTAGCTAGTAAATCAATAAAAGTTTCATTCTTCTACTATCAAAACTTACCTAGTTATTATATATTGAATTTTATGAATTTTCGGTGTTTCCGGCCCTAAAAATCCTTTCCCCCTTTTTTTTTAAATCGCTGAATTTTATTTTTACCTCCTTTACTTCGTATAATTAATCACTAAATAAAACTTGTTGGATGTACCAATCCCATAACTTTCTTCTATCTCATACGTGTTGACACTTCAAAAAAGCGTATTTTTTTATTATCCTTCAAGTTTTTTTCAGTAAATATTTCAAAATCATGGGGATGGGGCCCCCACGGAGGGCACTCCCCCCGGGCCTATATCCCTCGTGTAGATAATTGGCCGTCAAAAATCAACCCAACCCAACCCATGGGGATGGGGAGGGAAAATGTCGTAATGAAGTCTAATCAACGAGTAATATATAAAAAAACGTGAAAAGTTTTTCTTTTTACAAAACGATTTTATACTGTTTGCGCGCTTCGAAAGGAGGTCGCAAAGTTGCAACGCCACCTTGGTCCATGCCACGTTTCTCCAGATCGGTTTTTAATTAACTTTTAAAGACACGGGAGGCGTATTGAGATATCCACTCAATGGAAACTAGTCGCGAATCCCATAGTATTTATGTGATAATTCTAATTAAATTAGTCTGTTTTTAAGATTTTGAAGTTTATTGCCTTTATTCTGTTTCTGCGCATTGCATTACGCAGATATATCACTAAAACCTGTTATCTAGGCTTTAAAAGACGATGGCACATAGAGTACGCCGCCCTGTCATTATGTATGTCCAAACCGCCCGTGTCTTTAAGGGTTAATATCTCGGCAAATTACCGACGATTTTTTCTAAAATCTTTATCAACAATGCTTTTATACTTCTTCTACGATATGTAGCTCAAGCGCTCCTCAACACCTTTGCTGAATGCCCGCAAATAGAAATTTGTGTGTAACGGAAAAATTCGATTTTCTAAAAAACTGTGTGACATTGGGTAATCGCTATAATTTTCCTGCAAGGTTTAAATTAATTTCTACTACCTCTAATTTTTTTCATAATTTTAGTTTTAGTAGATTCGAGGTGGTCATAAATCGAGGTGGAGGAATCATATTTTTGCACTACATTTTCGACAATATCTCTGAAAATACAATACCTAAAATTAAAATAAATGTATTTTTGAGTTTAACGTTACGAAAGATTTCACAGGATACCCCACACTATGTACAAAGAAAAAATTTTTTAAGTATCTTAATTAGCCCCTCTACATTTTCCCTAAATATATTTGTGAATGTGTAATAATCTGTAAATATGTGGGTCAGTTGTCTTTATTACTTCCCCCAATTTGAAATTTCCACGCTCCATAGTTTACGAGTAAAGTGGCTGTGACAGACGGACAGAAAGACACAGCAGTGGTCTTATAATGGTTCTGTTTTTACTTTTTAAGTACGGAACCCTAAAAAAAAATAATTCCACACGAGTTCAATAAATAAATAATTATTTGAAAAAGAAAACAGGCTCTAAACACTTTTGAAATATAGAATTGCAGTACCAGGTCAAAGTTTTGCCAAAGAGTAGTAGAATATTACGCGCATGTGGCCTCGGCGTTGTGGTATGTGGGTTAATGGCGATATAGTTCCACTGAAAGTAAAACAAATGTAAATTATAAAATATGTTCAAGCACTTCAAAACTGTGCAACAGGATGCCAAGTGACGATTAATAAGATGAAAATTATGTAAATTCTGATCCCTAACCGAAATAAATTTCATTCTGTAAATGAAAATGCAACTTCAACTTATTAAATTTTCTATAAAGAATAAAAGTAGTTTTACAAACAATTATATTTTTATTAAGCTTCAATATGGAATCTACTCCGGAAAAAAAGCCATGTGGTTTAGTCGACGGGTGACAAAAAACCGTTATCTACCTTTTAGCTTTTACATTACATGTTTAAAGCAATGCAAATGAACATTTTCTGGTCCGTAATTTAGTAGGAAATTGCTTTATTATTACGCTTTTTCGTTACCATAATTTTTGAGAAATATTTTTGCCTTATTTGATCGCATATTTCTGTTATTCAGTAAGGTAAAGAATATATTATTCAAAAGAAGTGGTAAGAAAAAAGCGTAAAAGTGGGCAGATATAAAAACATGAGTATGCTCATGATCGGTAAACGTTATATTTTAAAAACAAATTTCACGATTGAAAGATGCCATGGCAGCCGCATTTATATTAAAATTCATGGCTTACATATAAATCTGCTTATCCTTTAGTATTTAACATAATTATTAATGCATGATTTTTAAATGGACATTTTCTTATCTTTATATAAAATCGCAATGAAAACAAATTGGATTCGTTCACACACAACCAATAGCATTGATTTTCTCAAATGACATCATAGATTCTGTAATCAACCAAAGGCCTCAAAATGACGGAATTAATTCCTTTTAAACTTTCTATACAGACGGATTATAACCAAAAATAGGTTATGATGCTTTTAATCCCATTTAAGCATGTAGATTTGTATTAACTTTCAAACTTTCATTATTTGAAATCAGGATCATTATTATTATATTTTATATAAAATGGGTTTTTTAATATAGTATCGTAATATCTTTTTAAAAAGTCAGGATTTTTTTTCTAACGATACGCTAAATTTTGAATTATTAAGATATGTTTTTTAAATGCGAAATTAGCCTAATATTTATTTATAGACCTAAATAAATGAAAATCCTTTAAACGAATTTCAGCTGTATTTCATTATTTATTTGAAAGTCAATTATTTAAATATTTTTTAATGGCAGAAATTTTGCAAAAGATAACGATATGCATTAAAAATAGCTGTTTCCATACTAGTAAGAAACAAGATAGAATGTTTAGCGTAACCTTTGGCAACGCACCCCACTTGCATTGTCATAAATTTATGAACGGAATGTCGGGTTTGATGTAAGAATAAAGATATCGTGACTTGGCAACTATTTATGCGCAATTCATATTTCAATGTCGTTCTGAAAGTTCTAATTCTAATTTTTTTAATTTATTTAAAACAAAAGAGGATATTTCTCCACATAAAACTAATTTCTTATGCAAACGTAAGTTTTGATTTCATTATACATTTTTCGTTTTGTAAAATCCAGGGTGGATCTGCAACTAATACTAATGCAAAGAATACGGCCCTATTTAACCCTTAAATGCCTGATTTTTCAAAAATCATTGTAATAATGTTTTTCAGATTTCATTTTTTAAATAAATCATGGGAAAAATACTAAAAAAAATCATAATTTGTTTTAAGTATGGTTTACGGCTAAAAAACAGTTTGTTACTAATTGGCAGTACTGGTCTTTAATTGAAAAAATAGCTTTCCTTGATAAAGTTCTATAACATTAAACACTCAAGAATTATAGGAACTATAATAAGAAATAAATTTTACTTGCTCACTGCAGAACAAAACAGGGTATTTCGTAAGCTTCCAAACAAAACAAAAAGAACAAGTAGCAACAATTAAAAAAATAAATCTATCTTTATTCTTAAACAGCACAAGTGTTCCCATCTACATGTTGAAATCGATTTAATAATATTTTCAGAATGTGTTTTATTGGCAACATTAGGTTTTATAGCTTCAATACTATTCTAATAATATTTTAGAGCGTAAATTGTGTATGTTGCCGAAAAGCAACACCCGGCATTTAAGTGTTAATAC
Organism: Maratus speciosus; assembly: GCA_963932465.1. Taxonomy (NCBI): domain Eukaryota; kingdom Metazoa; phylum Arthropoda; class Arachnida; order Araneae; family Salticidae; genus Maratus; species Maratus speciosus. The sequence goes on along the minus strand of OZ010796.1, from coordinate 232,060,732 downwards.
TTAGACTTTCGGAGACATGGGGAGTTGGTAACTGTAGTGGGAAATTCTGTAAAGAAAAAAAAAGTAGCCCCGATTAGTACAAAAGGGGCCAAAAGTTAAAACTTTGGCACTGTCAGTTGGATATTTGCATTAACCCTTTAATTCTCGCTCCCGTGATAGTCACGGGATGTGTCAATTAGTCAGATTGTTTGATTCCCACCAGTTTTATAAAATAGTGTAATTGACTTTATTATGGTATCATTTTAACTGTCATTAATTAAGGTGAAAATTTATTTTTCAAAAAAGTTGTACCAATAAGCAATTTGAATTTTTAAACCGTAATTTAATGCGACCGTTAAGGGGTTAATCAGTACTAAAAGGGATTATGCAAATTGTTTTCATGAGTACTTGACAGCAGCGCCCCCAGTTACCCTTGAAAAATTATTGAGAACGTTCAAAGCCTCCTACATTGGAGAAAGCCGTGACACGGTTTGTTGTGACGTCACGAAACATGACATGAAGCAGGGAAAACAAAGAAAAAAAATTCTAACCAATTGCATGTTTCGATTTCATTGGCTCGTGGAATTATTAATTATTATTAGTAAATAATAATTAATAATTCCACCAGCCAAAGAAATCGAAACATATAAGTTGTTCGATTTTTTTCTTCTTTGTTTTCCCTGCTTTGTGTGACGCTTCGTGACGTCACAACGAAGCGTGTCAAGACTTTCTCTTTTATCTACGGAGCGCAAGAATCTTCTGGTGAATATTTTGGACTTTTTTCCATATAAAACCAATTTCCGTTAAATGTTAGTTCGATTTTATCCTTTATATACCTTGCCGTATGTAAACGGTAATTTAACAAATTTCATTATGTATAGATTTCATTCCTACCATTTGCATCCTTTGAGCGTCATATGTACCAAATCATATTTACTTGAATGACTGACGAATTGAGCTCAGTATTTCAAACTGAACATTATTTTGTTACGGCAGATATTTTGTATTAATTGAAAATAACTATTTCCATAGCAAACATCCAATTAGAATGTTTGGCGTAATTACTGGCAACGCAGCACATTCACTATCATTAATTTACAAATGAAATATCGTGTTTGGTTTGAAAAGAGAGATATCGTGACTTGACAGCAAGTTGCAGCTATTTGTTTGATTTAAAGAAAGCTGTTTTTGCTATGCGCAATTACTTCTTTCGTATTGTTCTGAAAGATCTAATTTCAATATCTGAAAAAAAAAATAAAATAAAGACAAAATATTTTTCTTATGCTCAAACTTTTGAGTATTTTTCATAGATTTCTGTATCATTAATTTATCTAGTCTTGACAAAAAAGAGTATTTCATCATAGCGACAAGTTTCGTTCTTTTTCAATTAGGTAATTGAGTCCAATGCTTATTCAAGCAGTTAAAAAAAAATTAAACGAATTTTCATGAACATGAACAGCAAAGAAGACTCAAAATTGTTTAAGAAGTAACCCTGAAACTTTTTTTAGAGTTTCTTTCTACAGTCGTAATATTTTAAGACTTTTATCAGTAGACTACTTATTAAAATAGCAATGTTAAACTTTTAAAAATTAAGCTGATACGTAACAACTAAAATATTAAAAAATCTTTGTAATTAATCATGAAATCCATAGTAATAAAAGTTGAAAGTAACTTTAAAAAGATATATGGATGAAATATAAGAATATTTTTCAAAACTACCATCTGAACGTTACATTTATTCTGTGTTGTTACCTATGTCTGACAAATAAATTTTGTAGGGGACTTTTTAATAGCTTTATGTTTTTGTTTAAATGCACGCACAGCCCTATAAGAGAAAATGTGATCACCTCCTACTAATGATTCTAAAATTAATCGTATAAAAAAGATGTACAAATCGACTGGGAATAATCCCTATTATTAAATACCATGCATTTATTATACTTCGTGTTCGCTTACATATTAAAGGTTGTACAAAATTTCATTTTCCAAATGGTAACACCACTTTTTGACACATTATTTGAGTTTCTTGAATCAAATCATACCGGAAAATTATCCAGTTTATATATTCTTCTTTAAAGCATCAGAAGGGTTCTAAATTTGAGGATGCTAATCTAAAATCACGTGGGAAACTGTAATTTATATCTTCCCAACAATCAATGCATTGAAATGTTTCTTTTTAATGGGATATATTGAATAAACCCAAACACAATCTAGGTATCTTGTAACAAACTGTAGCATCTTGTCTCTTTTTTGTTCAAAAATATATTTTTAATTATGAAAATTATTAATTCATGTCCAAAACATTCATGAATTATGGCGATTGATTGATACATGCGAAGAATTAACATCCCCAAAGACATTTCTATGTGTATTTAAAGTTCATTACTATTATTAGTTTTTGAAATATATAGAAATTTCATTTTTCGACTGTCAAAGGAGGCGTCTCCTGCTACCATTTACATTCAATTAAAAGAAAATCTCCGTAAGCAACCGGATTTTTTTTTCATAAAAGTTTCTTTCATATAGAGTTCATTTATTTCATGTTTAGATTCTTTAACTCTTTCCGGCACAGTGGTCTCACGTTGGGACCACCTAATTTTACTTCCAAACTTACAAACGGCACCAAGAATATTTCAATAAAATTTTGCTTTACAATGAAAATGTAAAGCAACGAGTTTTTAATCTATAAAAGTCGTTTGTAAATTCCGGTGTCACTCAATCATTTCATCATTTTAAGAACAGAATTTTTCTGTGCCGGAAAGGGTTGACACTAGAACACGCAACAGGTGTCGATTTGACACCGATTAAATGATATATCGATTCGAACCAGAAATTTCTTCATAAGATAAGTTAATTAAAATCCACAGAGAAATAAACTAAATAAATAAGGTAAATGTTTTTTAAGAAATTCTAGTGCAAAATGTTTTTTTTTATGAAGGTTGAGTAACATTTCCGGACATTCTAGTATTAAACGATTTTATTACCAATTCCAACCAACCATATGGTACATTTTCCTGTCATATTTAAGTTTCAATTTACTAAATTCATGGCTAAACTCTTAAAATATATATATTTTTATAACTTTATGAAGATTTAAAAATAATTCACAAATGGTGTACTTTTACGTAGCTTTCATTACAAACAGCTACCTATTGCAGCCGTTCGGAGGAAAGCGATTTCAAAACATTTTGGTATATTTTCATCGATCATGACCCCCAGACCCTGAAACCACCCTCCGTTCAAAAGTATATATATATATATATATATATATATCCATATATATATATATATAATATATATATATATATATATATATATATAATCTGATCTTTGTCACACTGTAACTCTCGTATTTATGAATCGATTTGGATTAAACTCGTTGTGTACATAGTACATTCCAATGTCTCGACCGAGTTCGTTGGGCAGCGACATCCGCCATTTTGTTTCAAAATGGCGACCATTTAAAATTTTTAAAAAAATTTAAAATTTGAAATCTGGTACCAAAAAATTGAAAATGGAAAAATAATTTTTTCTTATGTGTTTGACCTTTATACAAAGATTCCGGAGCAGTTTTTGTTTTGTCCATATCTTAAAAAATGGCTGAGTTATAGCACTTTGAATTTCTAGCGTAGCTGGCATTTTGGAACGTCCTGATTTTTGTCACGTGGTAACAGGCGTATTTATGAACCGATACGGATGTACCTTCATGTGTGCATAGTACATGCCAATGTCTCGACCGAGTTTGTTGGCCAGCTTCATCCGCCATCTTGTTTCAAAATGGCAGCCATTTAAAAATTTTTTAAAAATGTAAAATTTGAAATGTGGTACTAAAAAATTAAAAATGGAAAAATAATTTTTTCTTATGTGTTTGACCTTATACAAAGATTTCGAAGCAGTTTTTGTTTCGTGTATATCTTAAAAACTGGCCGAGTTATAGCACTTTGCATTTCTAGCGTAGCTGACATTTTGAAACGATTTGATATTTGTCACGCGATAACAGGCGTATTTATGAAAGGATTTGGATGTAACTTGGTGTGTACATAGTACATACCAATGTCTCGACCGAGTTCGTTGGCCAGCTTCATCCGCCATCTTGTTTCAAAATGGCGGCCATTTAAGCAAATTAAAAAAAATAAATTTAAAATGAGGTACCAAAAAATTGGAAAATGAAAAAGATTTTTTTATGTGTTTGATACAAAGATTCCGGAGCAGTTTTTGTTTCGTCTATATCTTAAAAAATGGTTGAGTTATAGCACTTTGAATTTCTAGAATGGCTGACATTTTGAAACGATCTGTTATTTGTCACGCTATAACGCACGTATTTATTAACCTATTTAGATGTAAGAAGGCATGTGGGTAGTATATAGCAATGTCTCTACCAAGTTCGCTGACCAGCTTCATCCGCCATCTTGTTTCAAAATGGCGGCCATTAAATAAAAAAAAAAAGTATATTTAAAGTGAGGTGTAAAAAAATTAGAAATTGAAAAAGGTTTCTTTCTTAAGTATTTGACCTTGATATAAGGATTCAGGAGCTCTTTTTGTTTTGTCTTTATCTTAAAAAATGGCTCAGATATAGCAGTTTGGATTCCTTTATGTGGGTGACATTTTGAAAAATCTGATTTTTTGCCTGCGACAGCACTCGTATATATCAACCGATTCCGATGTGAGTGAGCATGTGTACAGGAATTACTAAGGTCTCGACCAAGTTCACTGGTTAGCCTCATCCACCATGTTGTCTTAAAATGGCAGGCACTTCAAGATATTGCCGAATTTGGCAACCGAATATAAGTTACTTTAAATAAAAGCAGCTTGGATAAAGCTGACTAATTTCCTGAAATTCTCATTCATAAGGATTTAGTATTGATAAAAATTAGTATTGAATCTTCTATAATCGATTTCCACCAAACTGAGCTTCGTGTGTTTGAATTACATAAGCTAGTTTTTTAAAAATAAGGAATATGAAAGCTACCTTTTCCTCCCGGCACTGGTCGGAAGGACTTTTCTTGGCTGATTTGGATTTAACCATTAAATGCGCGATTTTTCATTTTGTTTCGAAAAATTATATATGATTCTCTGAAAGGTTTATTATGCAGGAAAAATAATGAAAAAAAAATCACAGATACATTTTTCATATAATACGTCAATCTTTTGTTCTGTTGTACATCTGCAATATAAGTAAAAACTACTGTCGTGTGGCTGTTTTACGCTAAAATATTGCAATTAGTAAATATTTTAAGACGTATGTCTCCAAATACCATATTTTATATAATTATTTATTTTATAAAACTTAACCTTTAACCCTTTAAGGGGGACCGAGACACAAAAATCTTCAAATTTTGCAAAAACATTTTATTTCATAAAACATTTCTCTGTTTTTCCTGCTTAAAATGACATTTAAATCATGTTTCTATCTAAATTAGAACAAAAAATATTCATTTTTTCGTTTTGGTTTGTTTTCAAAATGTAGCTTTCAAGCAATGGCTGTCATGGAAACGACTTCTTGTAAAAATCGTTTTTCTTCATGATAGGTTTTTTCACCATTTCTCATATATAAATTCTTATAACTCGAGAACCGTTAAAGATACAGGGTTCAAACTTGGAACATAACTTTTTCAATTGTTTTATTTTAATTTTGATTTAGCATATTTGAAAAAAATATTTACTTTTGAAAATATGATTTAAAAAAATATGTTGCACCACATTTTTTTTAATTTTTCGTTAAATATTTAAAATTTTTTTATAAATTAATATTTTTTAAAATGCTGAATCAAAATTAAAACTTATATATTTTTGTTTATTTAAATGAAAAAAATTGAAATTCTATAAATAATATTTCGAGTTATAACGATTTTAAATTAATAAAAGCAGATATTGCTATTTTAATTTTTTGGTGTGAATTTTTATATGCGCATAAAAAAATCTATCAAATTCAAAACACTATTCTTTGCATATATGCAAAGCTGCGCACTAACGGGTTAAGGAACAAAATAAAAGGGAGAGTCAAAAGTGGGTATTCCAACATGAAAATTAAAAGGTGACAAAATTTTTAATATGTAGACGATATCCGACGCATAATTGAGGATTAAAAATGGAAAACGCTGAAAGTTCAAAAAAAGGAAATTTTTCAAGAGAGCGAAAAAAAGAAAAACTCCTACTTCTGGTACATACAACGTTTTCCACTTCATTCCTTTTTGGCTCTTAGTTCAACACTTTAAAATGTAGGTACCTACCTTCCTTTCGTTTAGCGTTGAAATACCTAATATTATCATTTGTAAACATTTCTTTTATTTATATATTTGATATTTTTCACCTTGCTTAAAAAAAATCCATTGATGTAAACAATAACAACATGAGCTGTGTAATGGCCACCGGTCGCAGCGCATCTTATCACGGGCACTTTACATCGTGTGGCAAATTCAACCAGCGACATTTTTCTACTGTTTTTTGAAGTATTTCTACTTGGGTTGGCACTTCAAGGGTTCTCCTGTTTGTTAAGCTTGGCATTTAAGACATTTTTTCGTAAAAAGAAAAAATAAATAATTAAAAGATTTTCGATTTTTCGGTACGTTTAGCGTTTTTTCATTTTTGGTCCTTAATTTATGCGTAGAATGTAATTGTAGACAATATTCCCAGCCGATTGATACAAAAGAAGTACTTTCCAATTTTCTAAATCAGTTAGAAATAAGAAGTAAATTAATGCAGAATGGAAAATGTAGATTAAATTTCAAACTACAACAGAATCCCGATTATTCGACGCTCGATAATACGACACACTTGGTTAACCAACGCCCCTTCGTTATTTCACCATAAAGATGTTTCAAGCAATATTTTGATCTTCTGGACAAACATTTACTATTTCTCTACTACTATTGAAACTTATAAGTTTTTAAACTTGGTAATAATGCTAATAAATTTTTAAATACAATTAAATTATCTCAGAACCTTTTAGAATTTCGTTGCGTAAACGTTTAAAATATATAGAAAAAATTTCAGAAATCTGATGGGATACTCTCCTACAAGCGCCCATGTATATTCTAACTTCCCTTAGATACAAAAACCGTTTGGGAAGTAGAAAGAAGCACATGAATATAAAGTGTATATTATTAGAGTTCTTTCATATTACAGCCTGACATATTGCTGCAAGCCAATCACATTTAATGATAAATAAAAAATGCATTGTTGTTTATTTCTTGAAATTTCCTTATTTTTATTCATGATAAAAGTAAAAAGGTACACAAGTTGGAAATTGCACGTCAAACGTGGCAAATGAAGTGCGTTTGTACTGTAACTAGTTGTATAAATATCTTTTGCACCGCATATTGTACTGAATCGATATTATAGTGCACTTCATAGACGCATATCAATTTTATTCTGTTCGAAAGTCTGTAACATCATTAAAATTCACTTGAAATAATTTCTTCTCATTGGCCGTAATGTAACGAAAATTTTTTGACTGCCCCTGTCATTAAACTATACATCCGATTTTCATAAAATTTGAAATGACTCGACAAAATGTTGCAACAATTATATATTTAAAATTTCAGACCATGCGGTTGGATAGTTTTTGCTCTGTTTTATGCGGACGGGCAGGCAGACAGACAGGCAGACAGACAGACAGATGGACTGAACGACGACTATAGGTGTTACGTATTTATATAATTACGAACGCACCTAATAAATGTAGAATTTTCTCCCCAGACTCATTTTTGTTTATAATATCAACTATTTTTTTCTCTTATGACGATAGAAGTTATTTCATTTAGAGTACACTGTTAAAAATATTCCTGTAAAATCACGGGCAGAAGCCGGCAGCAGAGATTCCAGTCATACCCCGTAAAAAAATCCATACCCATCATTTTGCGCAGCCCGTAATTTTATTCACTTTAAAAAACATAGTAACACTTTACTTAGTGTTCCCTTAGCACATAGCACGTTAGATAATCATTACAGAATCGCTATTTTGGTGTGTTACAAAATATGCTACGGTTGCGGTTAAGTGACATTATTTTTCGAAACGCGACTAAAATGAAGGGTTACACCCTAGCGGAGGAAAGTGTATGGGGGGTCAAACCGTTTTTTTTTTTTTTTTTTTTTTTTGCTAACAGATTATCTAGAACGGTAAAAATATGTGGATTTTCTTTAATTTTCCATGTATCTAAGGAATAAGGCCGCTCATTCTGTGGATCAGACAGTCTTTCATCAAATAAAGCTGTTGGCCGTGAAAATTGAAGGGCAAACGCTCATAGATTTACAGTTTTTTCTGAGAGTGTACAGGCTTGCCCTAAATGATTCATAGGGTTTCAAAACACTCTTTTTTCAGAGGTATAACACCTACAAAGACAGGTGATACATGGCAAGTTATATACACTCACCAAGTTTAACCCAGGAGGACGCGCGCCGGGCCTGATAGACTCGAAGTCCGTACGGTTTTTACAATTGTCACCACTATCTTTTAAAAAGTAACATTCAACATCTTTTATCGCAAAATTGTCTCCGCTTAAATAAGGTGACGATTATTATTTGTATTTGTTGGTGACAAAGTTAAAACCATTCATACCCTGGGTATGCACGCGTTCTCTCGGCGCCCGCCTCGTGGCTCATGTGAATTAATGCATAATTGCTGCTGTGACGGACATTGACAAAAACATGCTATTGAACGCATGGACGGAATTGGATTACCGCTGGGATGTGTGCCAGGTGACTAAGTGCGCACACCTTGAACATTTGTTGTATGTATCAGAAACTTGGTGAGTGTATGTATCTTTTCATATATCACCCGTCTTTGTACGTCGCGTATACGTTTAAATAAACAGTATTCTGAAACCCGATGAATCATTTAGGCTAACCCTGTTTTTTATTTGTAGTTTAACGTTTGTAGAATTAGAAAATGCATTTAACAATGTTCTACCGATTATTCAACGATTTTGATTTTTCGATCCACGCTTTGTCCAACAAGTGTCGGATAATCGAGAGTCTACTGTATTTTTTGCCATCATCAAAATGTTATTGTAAATAAATTAATAGGTGAATACAATAAAGCTCAAGCTAAGCACTTGATAAAAGAACATTTGAATTTATCAATATTCGATAAAATATGAAAGATAAATGGCTAGAAAATTAAATTAGATGTAAATGATTTATTATCCTAATTAATTCATTTAAATACGGTTAAGTAGAAACATATCCTAAATTGAAGAATGAATAAGGTAATTAAATTTACCAGGCGCAACAGCATTCTTTTTATTTTCTATAGAATATTGGGATAAGTATGTTTATTATTGCTAAATTGCTTACCGATGATTAATTAAATGGTCCATCGATTAAAACCAAACATTCATGGGATAGCTGCGTTTAAATACGCGACATTTGTGTAATGTAGTTTTTTATAAGTAAATATTATGAAAGGGTTGATTAATCTTCTGAAAGCTTCTTTTGAGGTAATGTAATTAAATCTCTCAATGGTTATGGAAATAACGGATTGAAGTATTTGACTTCGCATGAATGTGATAAAAAAGTATCATATAAAGTGAAGCAAAATCATATACCATAGAATTAATGTTAGAAATTTTATGGAATGATAGAGTAGATGCAAATCAACAAACTTTATAAATGATCGCTTTCTTACTTTTTGCAGTTACTATTATAGACATTTGTTAAACTTACTTTCACATTAATCTTCATATTAAAATTAAACAAGTAATTTTGAAACAAAAAAAAAGTTACTCTGTCCTGTTAGAGAATTTGCTGACTATTGTACAAAAGAAAAAAAAAAAAAAAAAAAAAAAAAAAAAACACACACACACATACGTTATTAACATTAACATTGATTTTTTTTTGGCCAATTGGCGTATTCTTATGAGAGTGGTTTGGTACAACAAAGTGTCTTTTGTGACAACTCTTTATTGTCATGCTCGTTCGATTTAATGTACGTTTTTGACAAAAGGGTACATTTATAAATAAAAGAGTATCGACTTACGCAAAGGACGTTTGCTTAGATTGGAAGTTTTTGTCGAAATTAAAGTAATCCACAATCCTGAATTTGTCTATATTCGTCAGGACAACACTGAAAAAAATGGGTACTCAAAATTGAGTAAAAAGTACTCAATTTTAAGTACGTCACATACTCAAAATAGCTCCGATCCAAATGTACTCAAAATTGAGAAACACATGTACTCATTTTTGATTCTATGATTGTGTTCAAATATGAATCTTTATGTACTGCCCCCTAAACCAAAAAATTAAAGTAAAAATATACTGCCATTTATTTCCCGTTCAAAGTTATTAACAAGAAAAGTTTAATTGATTATTTGTTAAGAAAAATATCAAAATTATTAACAAGATACCCAAATCGAATATTTTTATTACAAAAGCATTATTTGCAAGCATATTTAAATTATTCTAAAATGCTGTGTTAATTTAATATTTACATTAATAAACATCAACTATGTCGCCATAAATGAAATAAACCGTTACAGGGTACAAAATTATCGTTTTGTTTGTGTTTGATAACATGTGGTGATTCAAAATTGAGAAAGCATAGGTTCATGTTTGATCAAAAAATACTTAGTTCGATATGAGTACATCGATTTACTCATTTTTGAGTACACCATTTTTTTCAGTGAAGTTTGATTACACATGTGAGACAACAAACATATGGCAATAAAAGCTAGCTTTCCAAGTTTTTGCATAAAATACCCTTGAACAATCATGTTTTATATGTTATATTGTCGCCGCTCTCTAATTTATAAAAACACTTTGAAAGCCAGCGTCGCTCACAATTGATACGTACTTGACATTCATATGCTAAATTTTTTGTCCCGTTCCTGGAAAAAAAACTATGCACGATACGGTGAGTCTTTTTAGACTAAAACCTTCTTTTTTTTTATTAGAATTGTAGTCCAAGAAGTTGCATTGAAATCCGTTCAGTGATTGTTGAGGACATTAACACATGCATACATATATACACAAATAAAGACCAAAAACAGCTTCTTTCTTTTAACTCGCTTAATATAAATTAATGATATATATACAGAGTGTTCATAATTAAACTTGGTATTTGCAAGAAGTCTGTAGCAAAGACTTTGCAGCAGTATTTCATGAAAATTGGGTAATAGCATAATGAGATAATTGGAATTTTGCCTAGCACAAAAAATTTAGTTTCAAAAGCTACCACTAGATGGCTTATATAGAGAACATAACAAGACTCTACAAATTTTAACAATCTCCTGTCTACAAAACATGCTCGATATGATGCACACTATTGCCTGCTACCACCTGGAAGCGTAAAATCGCATGTTCAACAGTTGAAAGCAGAGTATGCCGGGGAATGTTATGCACATGGACAGATGGGGTGCTAGTAGAGTACGACCTTTTGAAGAATTTTATGAACCGTGGAACGAGGTCGGTCAATACTTTCTGCGATATGCCGAACACTAATGCTGCCCATGAAACGGGATATCCTGTCTTCCTCCCCTTGCGTCTCTATATCATCCACTACCTGTGCTACAGCACAACTTCGTGCCCTTCCTGGAAAAACAGCCAATGATCCCGTTGCTTCAAGTTTTATAATCATATTCCTTAATTCTTGGCTAGTGAGCCGACCTTTTCGTAACCGCTTCAAAGACTGACATTTACGCAAAACTTCAATATCAGAGTCATCCTTTTGGTAAAACAATTTCACCAGTAAAACACGCTCCAACCAACTCAATTTAATCTTCTTTGACATGGAAACGGGTATGACTTCGGTTTGCTATGTTATGACATCTTTATATCGCGTGTCTTGCTGCGCGAGCACAGGAGTACTATGGTTATGACATTTGCATGTGCCAGAATGTTACACTGTGAAGCGCCATCTAGCGTGGTTTTTGAAACTTATCTTTTGCGCTAGATAAAATTTCCATCATCTCATTATGCTATACCCAATTTTCATAAAATTCTGCTGCATAGTCTTTGCTACAGACGACTCTCAAATGCCAAGTTTAAATAAGGACAACCTGTATATATGAAACTTTTGATTAATCTTTTTTATTTGCACAAGAAATTTTAGTAAATTTTTTATTTAATTTTGTATAGAACAATTTTTTACTTTTTACTTTCAACTTTTAGAACAAGTTTTATGCTTTAGCCTTAATCGTATAAAACCCACATAAAATACATAGAGTCTAAATAATTATTGTAATAGTTTTTCCAAAGTAATAAAAGTGAAGAAATAAAAAAAAATATTTAGAAGTATTTTCAATTAAGAAAATGTGATTGGTGCAAGAAATAAATATTAAATAATAAAAGAAATGTGTAGATTTAAATTTAATGAACAACAACAAAAAAAAAACTGCATTATAATAAAAGGCACATAAGTTAAAAAAAAAGAATCTGTATTTTCATTTAAGGCGAAATTCTAAAAGACGAACGAGCTTTTTGAGAATGAAAAATTGCTTTTTAAGAAAGTTTTAGCAATTTGTTGTATAGATAAAAGTATATTGTGTAAAAAGTAATTTAAAGTTACGGATTCTGAAGCTTAAAGTTTTGCTTAGAAATAAAAAGTATATGGAATTTTCTCTGAAATATGAAAGACATCTAACATGATGCATTATATAGATGCATTACTTTATAGATGCATACACTTATAAAAAAAAAGAGTTGCAAACGAAATAGTCAGACAATCGATTGAATATATTAAAAAGTTGCCTTTTATTAAAAACTGAATTTTAGGTAAAATCAGTTGTAACGATGGGGTCTAATACATTTTCAATACAAATGTTAATTTTATGTGGGAGACCAGGGTCACAATCGATTTATTCATTCAAAAATACAGAGTGTCTCCTTCCAACAATAACCTGGAATATTGTCGACGACACGTGATGCTCTGCACATCAGAACACTGAAATTCAAGCAACAAGTGTTTTGGATGCTATCTCCAGTGTACTGGCTGTGGTACTGTTGGCGCCGTGTCGATGCCACAAACTGCACGTAAAATCAGTACTGTGGAATGTATTTTCGCTTGTAAATTTGTAGGTGGGAGAAGCGTTCGAAATAGGGAGATTTCCGCTCTTTCCAGATAGGGCCAAAATTGTAGGGAAACCTTGATATCAAATCTGACTTCCTCCGTTACGTGCTTCGTCTAATGGAAGCTGCAATCTTTCACCCTATGCCTTCAGGACCTAGATTTCGGTTTACAGTAAGTCAGGAGTCATATGTGACAACCAATAACATTAAAGATATTTTCAGTGACATTTTTTTTTTCTGTAAAATATCACGTCATCACGAAAATTGATGGAAATGACTGTCATTCGTGTAAAGACACAATTCAACTTCACGCTTTATTATCCCGAATGTAGCTGTCAGTACATACGTGTACACGGACAAAATTACATGGCCAAATTACATATCCGTCACTTCCTGTGGAACAATTGCATTTGTTATAAAATATTAGTTTGTTGAAAATTCACTAAAGTATCTTTTTTATTGTTAAATTTGTAAACAAATGTTTGGGTTTGGCTTGGAGTGATATACATTAAATTTTTGATTGAATAAGTGTCTTGCGACCCTGGTTTCTGTAACAAAAATGTTTATTGCAATGTGTACTGCACCACTTTAAGGTCCAAATAGACGCATTACTGAACTATCTTCAACTGTAAGCCTCTTTGTATTGGTCACGCATAGCTGCCAACTTTTACGCTTTCTTCTTACCACTAAAATTTTATAGTAAATGCTGTCTTATTTAATCGCCGAAATATCACGATTAAACAAGACGAAAATCTCTATTAAATTTTAGCGGTCGCAAAAAAGCGTAAAAGTTGGCAGCTATGGTCACGCGATACTTTTTATTTTTAATAGCTTTAGAAGTAAGTGGATGAACATCCTGAAGAAGGAAAGCCTTTCCCAATCTTACACTTTTTCCATCGTTGAATCTCTAGCCCCTTTGTTAAAACCACAAGTTCGGTTGCAAAAGAAAAGCCAGTTGACATTTTTATTGCTTTATAATGAGAGGGAGTACATTTCATTTCTAAACGCAGATATAAAATCTGTTCCCTTTTTAAAGCTCCTTGTATAGCATGAATATTTTACCGTGATTAATAACAAAAGTGTATTTAGCAATCGCTTATTTTATTGAATAGAGTATTATAACTGAAAATAAAGCCTAAGTGAAAACCGCTTATAGTCATTCCGTAAAACGAGTCACTTAAGATGGTTTCAAATGAGTCATTTAAGATGGTTTCAAAATAAAACTTTCAGGTGCTGAGCAACGTAAAAATTGGGGACATAGAGAGTGAGAGAGTGCCGTTTGCAATTCTGTGATTCAACTTTCTTAGGTTAAAGACATGATATCACATGATAAAGTACTGAACACGTTGAAATTACAAGAAAATTTTAACAGTTAAATTATACGTTTATCAAAACTCTTATCTCTCGATCATGAGTGTGGAAATATTTGACCTTCCAAAAATCTCATTGGTGTAACATAGATGCACATCTAGTAAAAGAGCAAGTAGTGCTTGCAAACAGTGTTATGCCTGCTATATATTAGCTGGTGGATGTGGTGTTTTCAATTCAACCTTGCAATTATTGGGTGAATCACAATGCTTTTATGTAATTTCTAGTTCATTTTAATAATACAATTTGTAGCTCATTTATTTTTTAACTGTAGAAAATTATCCAAAATGATTGCATTGTCTTAAAAGTAATATAAAATTTTCAATTATCAAATTTTCAAAAGGATAATATTCTGAATCACCTATTACAATGAGAAAAGATGAATGCATTATCTTAAAAGTTAATATAAGATTTCAATTATTATATTTCCAGAAAAAAATAAACCGAACCACATATTACAGATAAGAAAAAAATATTAATTGTGCAAAATTTTATATTTGATTTTATTGTTTTATTAATCTGTCATTGTGTTTACAGCAATTTGAACAAAGGGTATAGCCGGATAAGCATTGGAAACATGCCTTTCAATCAAATTTTCTGATTTTTTTCCCAGATGTGGCTACAATATATTTCCCCTATTATCACCCGATAAATATTGATATTTAATGAGATAAAAATGTTTTTTCGATTTTTTAAAAATCGGATTTTCTCAACAACTGCTGCACGGAATTTCATGCCATTAACTGAGGATATATAGATACCAACGATGCATAACTGGTAATTTTTGTATAATTTTCTGTTTATAAAAACTGTGTGAAAGAGCGAAATAAAAATTAAAAGAAAATAAAAATCATATCTTATGGTTATCCGAAAATTACCATTTTCATGTAAAAAAAATCCCATATGTGCTAGTATATTCTATATAAATGCCGATAGTTTACGTACATATAAATATTTACAAAAATGTATATTAAAATTATTGAAATTCATTTTAAGGCGTTATTTGGGGCGGAGCTACTCAACTTCAGCACCCGAAGAATAATTTTTGGAATAAACAGTTACAGAATTGCTGTATTTTAAATTTTAATGAACACATGAGCAACATTCTCAACGCTGTCGTAAGTGATCATGAAGTTGAAAAACAATGCTTATATGCTTAATGGAATCTAAAATACATCAATTGACATATTGTCTTCTGACGTTGTTCCAAAAATTCTTCGGATGTCGAAGTTGAGTAGCTCCGCCCCAAAATAACGCCTTAAAATGAATTTCAATAATTTTACTATACATTTTAGTAAATATTTATATGTAGTACCCAACGCAAGCTTTCGGCATTTATACAAAATATACGGGCACATATGGGGAATTTTTTTCAAGAAAATGGTAATTTTCGCATAACCGTAAGATATAATTTTTTTTTAAATTTTTATTTCGCTATTTCACACAGTTTTTATAAACAGAAAATTATACAAAAATTACCAGTTATGCATCTTTGGTACCTATATATCCTCAGTTAATGGCATGAAATTCCGTGCAGCAGTTTTTGAGAAAATCCGTTTTTTAAAAAATCGAAAAAACATTTTTATCTCATTAAATATCAATATTTATAGGATAATAATAGGGGAAATATATTGTCAGATATGTAGCCACATCTGGGAAAAAAAAATCAGGAAATTTGATTGAAAGGCATGTTTCCAATGCTTATCCGGCTATGCCCTTTAAAATAAATACAAATACATTGATGTCTATGGCGGCAATTGCTGGAAGTAAATTTTCAATTTTGTTGTGCATTTTAAATGCATTGGTTAAATTTGATTATAAAGTGTGGTATGTATAAATATATATAGAGCATATGGACTTGGACTATTATGGGTGTGAGCCCAACATATAACCGTCTAGACCCCATTTGAAAACCATATTCAGTGAACTTTTCGATCAGAGAACTTTTACGGATACTAAAGAAACATATAAAATACCAACTTATCTGTATTAACAACACTTTTCGATTCAGCTCTACTATAAGCTTACGAAACTTGGACATTAAACAAAAACACTGTAAAGCATCTGGAGGTATTTGCGAGAAAAATATTAAGAACAATATTTGAATTTGGAAATAACGTCCATTCAAGATCGAGGTTTAATTTTGAATTATACAAATCCTGTCAAGAACTATGTATTACCCAAATAATCAAGAACAATAAATTACGATCTCTAGATGACTCTAGATACCAAGATTAAACACTGTTCTTAAAATCCCTGAGGGTTATAGAAATAAAGGAATATATCATATCAGATGGTTGAGTTGAGTTAAGAAGGATTTAAAATTTTTCTCCCTTTCGGTTAGAGAGAGAATTTTCTATGGGTACTGAACGGTGGATAATGTTACAAATTTCTTCGACTTTCTATCTGTGAAAGTAGCTTTATAATTTAAAATGCACGTTAGGAGCCGAAGAATGGAACTTATATAAAGAATATTCTAGGAAAAGAACGCAAAGAATTCAACACGTATTGTAAATAACGTAGACAATTGTGTGGTAAAATCAATATTATTGAGCTAAACTTCGCCTGTAAATAATACCTCTTGGGACTAACACTGAACTGACTCTTTATAGCAGGCTGATTTATATAGTTTTCCTCTACGATGACGTCAATTCTCATTTCCTTGAAATAGAAAATATTAGAAAGTTATAGAAATTTCCATCGTACTGCTTAAAAATTTCGAAATGTATTTAGTAAACCAAAATAATAAAAAAGTCGTCAAATCACACAAAAAGACAGCAACGAATGGATACTGCAATATATGGGCTTTCTTTCCCATCTATTGTTGAACATAATCATCGTTAACTCCTTTCTATTGTGTAGATTTTCATACTCTTCATATAGCTACTTGAAAAATTCTGTAACAATAGCTTTGTTGCGGCTGAAGATTAAGACGAAGAAAGATTAAACAATCAGATATACTGACGTGAAAGATTACATGACGTTAATTTGTTACGAGAGCTACCGTCATATTTTGCGCACAAAGGATAGAAAGGTCGAAACCTCTGTTTAAAGTGGAATTCGAACTACTACAAAAGTATAAAGCCTCAGTCGGGATTTGAATCTGGCACCCTATATCCCGTAACCAATAGGGGAGACCGGGGCTAGTTGGCTACAGGGGTAAGTAGGCGCAGTCCTCATAAATAGCTTGTTTGTGGATAGATTGCGCAACCGGTCACAGAGTACCTTTCTTTTTGCTTTTTACAATCTTCATTGTAGTTTTGCAACGTTACCTACGTGCAGTGGACCTTTGTTAAGATTTTTCTGTTTTTTGCACTCATAATTTTTTGTTGCTTCATTCTTTTTTCTACTTTCTAATACTTATCTTAATATTTGCGATTTAACTTGTGCAGTTTTTCTTAGTGTATGATTCAGTGTACCTACTCCATGTGTGATTTACTTGGATTATTTATGTTTAGAAGGTTACGTTTCCCTTTTGCGAAGAAATTTATTATGGGTTTAGTAGGCGCATTGAGCACGGGTTAAGTTGGCTCTGCGTCTGGTGTGTGGTGGTAGGTTGAAATACAACAAACACAGTGAAAAGTGGTTGTAATGCAAGATTTAGAGCACATGGGGCTTGCCCAAATGGAGGCACTCGATTTTTCATTTGTGACAACTGTAACTCTGATTTTGATATCGAGTAAGATAGAAGTTACTCAGGGTTAATGTTTTATTCATTATTTTTATGTATGTATAATTTAGAATTTACATTGTACGGCGAAAACGCCTTTGTTTAAACTTACTGATAATAATGAAATTGATTTCTCTTAACTGCGTGCCTTATTTGTGTTTCATTAAAATTTTTATAAAGCGTGTGACAACTTACCCCATAGGTATAAGCAACTTGCCCCGTGACGGGGTAGGTTGGTGCACAATTTTCCTTTTACTTTAGGCTTCCGCTAAACATAAATTACAAGAGCTACAAACTCAAAATTCCGGGTATTTATAGCCAAATGCCTGTTCTTTAAAAGTGCAGTTAAAGTTTGTTCAAAAACTTAAACAAAAAATTTTTAAAAATCAATAACTAAAAACTGCGCCTACTAGCCCCGGTCTCCCCTATCTCCCGCGCTAGAGGCGCAATTTTAATTACATGTTTTAGAGATGGTGGTCAGCGGAGAAGTGACAGTTTCACTAGGAATTAGATATATTGGTGTTATACAATATCGCCAATTTACAAACTTACTGAGGCAAGAATAATAGCTACAAAGCATTGGCGAGACATTCAGCGGAAAATAATGTGGCACGCCCCCCCACAGTACAACTTACAAGGATGTAATGCAACCCTACTGTATTTCATAAAAGGTCGCCATAAGGACTGGATTTGTTTACTTTAACAACAACAAATTGAGCTTAAATGTGATTGTGAAATCTTTAACGAATGTATGGAAATGCAGAGAAAAAGCATGTGCTAAAATAAGACAGGGTCCCATCTCCCGGTCCCAGGCACTTGCAGGGCCAGATGTCTACACACAGAACAACCCCAGTGCCACACCCCGCGTTCCGAAGGTCGCCGCCATGAGTAGCCCGTCAGGACCGATCCATGCGCAAACTCCGGTCAAGCCGGTGCACTGCCCATCGCACGTCACACCGGTTATTCCCAAGAGGATGAATGGTCGCATGCGACAGTTCCTGTCACTTAGCTAGAGGAGCCAAATGGTTCTTTCTTTTGGTTCCCGACCCCGTACGCCCTGACAGTCCGCAGGAACCAAACACCTATAAAGGAGTCGGGCCCACGAACCAATTCGAGGTTTTCCGAGCCGGAGTTTATGTACGGAGGCCCCTCAAGATCAGATACCATTATCCGGCAGAGACATTTATGAGGGACAACCGATTAAAGGGGGAAGGTGCCGCTCGCGAGCCCAGGAGATTCGCGGAAAGTTTCTCCTTGAGCGCATAGACACGCTTTCGCTAGGGGTGGGCTGCGGGGTCGGACGTCTCCGGTCCCCAGTCCACAAGTACCTTACCTACATAAATATTGCACTACACATATTATACACTAATACATACATACACTACTACATAAATATATTTGAAACCGCAATTACCGTAAAATACTTTTATTATTTTTATTTCTTTTTACCCGTCAAATATTAACTGCAATTAAGAACGCAGATAAAATACGATAAAAGGAAATGAAATGTTAAAAAGACAGCTGCGCTTAGGTTTCTTTGTGTGTTTTGATTAACTAGAAAATAAAAACATAAATCTTTGTATTTGAACGTGTTAAGTTAAGTTTGCTGGGAAAAGGAGAGAGAGAGAAAAAGAAAAAATGTATAAACATGTAGATAGAACTACGTATTGTTTTAAGAAAAAGAATTAATTTAATGATTTTACATGTTCAAAGTAGATTTTGAGTAACGGGGGGCAGGCAATTGATATGTTGTAGATAAGACGGTGGGCGCCCCCAAAAATATGGGACCGTCTTCCGGTCCTAGACCCTTGCAGGTCCATTTGTCCAGGCTGAGACCGCCCGAGAAGCGCGCCCCGCGACGCATCCTGAAGGTCGCCGACAGACACGCCCCATCAAGGCGATCCCTGAGACCCCGGGCCTCACCTAAACTCCGGCCAAGAACGACGCCGCTGCCCAGCGCACACGGCGACGGCTATTCCCAAATCAGAGACGAACGGCGGCTACGACAGTCCTCACCACCCAGCTAGAAAAACCATGTGGTCCTTAAACTTGGTTACTCGAGCCGGTAGACTCCGCAAGCCCTGCGGGAACCAGACGCCTATAAAGACGATGGGCCCACGAACTGAACCGAGGCTTCCTGACCCGAATTTGATTTACGGCAGGCCCCCAAGGTCAGATACCATTTTTCGGCAGAGACATTTATGTGGGCCAGCCGATAGGAAAGTTAATGAAGGGCCCCTAGCTTGAAAACCCGGGAGGACGGGGAAAGTCCCCCCGGCCGTAAAGCGACCCAGCTCCGGGCTTTTCGCCCAAGCCACCCGGCTCAACCGACGGAACCCCTCGTGGATCACACCGGGAACCAGTTGGCCCAAACTAGGTGCCGTTAGCGACCCCAGGCGGGCACGGAAAGCTCCACCTAGACGGAATAGACTCCACCTCGCTAGGGGGTTGGACGTAACGGAGCCCCGCCCGCCCCCGCCGACTCGACTCCGCCCGAAGACAGAGAAGCCAGCGGAGGCCGACAGAAGCCCGCCCGCCACTACCTTACCCCACGGCCGTCGAGGGTACCCAGGCCCGAAGGTCCCTGACCCCGTGCAGTGACCGACCGCTACCTTTGTTAGTGCTTTCGAAAATTAGGTGTAGACACCTCTAGGTCCTCATCACTGGGCGAGGCAAACTCCAGTATCGCATAGACACGAAGGACCTGGATCGGACCAAAAGCACGATGAGCCGCTGCGTTACCGGAGAGCCTCCGGACCGGTTTCCCGCGGGGACAGCGTTCGATGGTGGACCTGCCGGCCGACCCCCTCCCAAGGGTCACGGCATGACATGGAGTGACTAGAACCATACTGGCCTCCCCATGCGACCGCTCCTTGGTCAACGGGGACACCGCCAAACTCTACCACCCTAAGGGTCGGCTCACAACTGCTTCAGCTGAGGTCCTTGGAGGGATGAGCCACCCAAGTCAAAAAATAACCTGGGCGCTGTCCGAAACCCTCGCTCTTCGGTTGCTCCGGGAGTCCCTGCATGGCGTTCCCGCGAGCCCCGTCGTCACTAGCGAGCACCAAGTACTTTCCACTACAAAGCCCTCACTCCTACCTCAGGCTCCCTCTTAGTCAAATGGTGGATGGGGTCCTATCGCCTTAGCTAGTCTTTGCCCGGCGACACCGTCCGGCCCTTAGACCGGCACCGGGATCGACCTATGGAGTGTCGCTACCCGGCTTGGCCAGAAAACCTGGCTGCCGGGGGTGCGTTCGAACGCGGACCCCGAAGAGTCTACGCACCTATGCACAACGTCCGTTAACCGTGGCCACCGGACTCAACGCCTGTCGGAGATGAGCCTCTCGAGGAGGTGGCGATTCGTCCCCATCCGGCCCCCTCGCATTCGTACACAACGAACTCTGCCGGGCTTCCGGTCACCTCCCCCACTCAAGGGGTCGGGTCGGAACCACCCGGAGGGGCGGCCACTATGTTGTAGATAAAGCTGCCACAGGATTTTTGAAAGAAAAGTTACTTTAGATTTCGTGCACGAAAACCCTGAAAATCTATCACATTAATATTGCTCTTGTAGTGTGGGATTTAATTCGAGAAATACAGATTTGAGGTCTTCGATTTTGTGTCCGGGAGTTTAGTAAACCTGCTGTATAGGTCATAAACGCATTGAAATTAAGACACATTAACAAATTGATCGATGAACCAGAGCCATGGGAAAATGTTCAAACAAGTTAAAATCGGTTACTAAGTGGTCACGACATTTTAAAAATTGTTGTTCATTTTCTATGGAATGACACATTTACTTTACAATACCCTGTAAAAGATTGTTTATTTGGTTTTCATGTCTGTTATAAAAGAAATATGTCTCAGTTAAAAGAACAAAATATTCAAAAGAAATGAAAATTCTGGCGACAAATAGCTTTATTCAGGCCAATTCATGACATTCCTTTAAAAAATATAAATTTGGATAATTGTTTTGAAATCCTACTACGAAAACTAAAATTCTGTATTTGTCCTTCGAAAATAATCTTTCTGTTGCTAATCCTCTAAAGGCAATATGAGTAAAACTGATTATCACTTTTAGCAATTTTAGTTTAATTGCATAATATAATTTCTTTTCTGGTTCTTTCTACTATTTGTCTTCTCAGCTCAGTTGTTAGTATGCTGACCACAAAAAGGATCATGAGCCGAATTTTACGGGTTCAATATCATTGCCGTATGAACGGGTTGGATTGACTGATCAAGGTGCTTTGTCTTCAAAAATCTTCCAGAAAGTTTCCTATCTTAACCAATATAGACCAAACTAGCAGATACTTACCAAAAATGACCTATTTGTCTTCTATGTTAGCAATTTTATTTGCGTTCGTAATTATATAAATACGTAGCACCTATAGTCGTCGTCTGGCCTGTCTCTCTGTCCGCATGTAACAGCGCAAAACTACCCAACCGAATGATTTGGGATTTAATATATGTAATCGCTGCAGAATTTTGTCGAGTCATTTCAAAATTAAGGGACTTTTGCAAGGAAAAATTCAGGCGACGGCTGATATTGGCTATATTCCTAAACTCCGGGGTAGCATTCTGTATAAGAAGTGATAAAATTCTCATTTATAGCAATGACAATACTGAAAACCTGCACTTCGCTTTGACCTTGCGAATTCCAAACAGTGAAATAAATCTTCAAACCGCGCATTGCCAGAAATAGTGAGTTACTAGAAATGACAACGGAACAATTTGACCACCAGAAAGCACTTCCGGTAGTAATATTTTATTTTTAATCTATCAATTAAATTTTATGATTATGTTTAACACACTAGCAATAATATAAATATATATAGTGAAGCTCCAAAAGTAATGGGATAGCAGTGTGAAATTTACAGGTGGCGCTTTCTTCTCGTTAAATGGGCATACTTTGTCGAATGTCTGTCAGTACTGTCTTACAAACAATCCAACATCTTTTTAAATTGCAAATACCATGATAGTGACTACCGGGCATGAAGTAACCGAGTTTGCCTTTGGAATGATTAGCTTGACGTATCGTGCATAGCATTTCGAAGGTTGTTTTGACTTTTAATATTCTTCACTCCTCATTGTCAAAAGTGGACTTCATACGAGACAGTGCACTAGCCGTCCACGTCTTATGAATGAAAGAGAGCACCAACTTTTAAGCAGACGCGTCCGCGTGAGCAGACGAATGACACTGCGTGAACCGATTGCCACATTCAAGGAAGGACACACTAACGACCCGTTCAGTGGAACTTAGCATTGATGAGATATGGCGACAGAAGACGGACTGGACCTTCGCTTGCCATCACATGCATGCAAACATATGCATATTCTTGCAATAAAATTCATTGGATCATACATCACTCTAAAAGGTATTGTGGCCACATTACCAATTGCTAAGAGCAGATGATCAAGTTCGGAAGTACCGCAAAACCCATAATGATCCAATTTGTTAACAACGCATTGTGCAAGTTGATGGTAGTTCCATAATCAAGTGAGTAGTGTATACCTGGCGTTATTCGGGTTCTCGGATCAAATTGAATTAATCATTAAATTTAGTCACCTCTATGTTAAGCTGCTTGGCGACCATTTGCATATATTTTTTAATACAACTACACAAATGACGATGTGATGTTCCAGGATAAATACGCCATCTCATCGGACTTATATAGTTCGTGACTTGCTTGAGGATTGTTCTTTTTATTCTACCACATGATTGGGCCAGCTAAATCGCCAGACATGAACCCCATAAAGCAAATCTGAGATATGATGAAAAGACTCGTTGGTGAATGTGATCCAGTCCTACCACTATCATGGAATTATGTGCGGCTATTGGTACATCATGGTTGAGTACTTCCCTTCTCATATTAATCAGACTACTAGTTGTGTCGATTTCACGTCGAGTTAACGCCCTTTATTGGGACAGAGGATGTTCCACACGATATTAACCCATTTGTGCCTGGCGTCCTAATTTTGGGACGCTTTCTTAAAAAAATTCCCATTAGAAATTGAATTATGATATCCTTTCAAAACTTAGTAAAACATATCCTTAGTATTTGTTTTCAATATTTATCCATAAATGGCAGTGCATTTTTAAGAATAGAAAGGTGAAATAAATGTTCGTTGTAGCGCAAAGTTGGATTTTCTTGAAATAAAATGGCACGTAAGAAAAGGTAAGATATTTCTTTTATTTTTTTATCAATCATTTTATAAGTGGTATTATTTATAAGATGAAACATTATTTTAGAAAACGTATTTTTGCACTTTTTCAGATTTCTATTTTTTTGCTCGAATATGAACCTCTATATATCGTCCCAATTTTGGGACGCTAGGCACGAATGGGTAGCGGTTTCCTCCGTTACTGTCTATGCATTAAATGTATGGTTTTTGCCATCTATTTTGTTACAAAATGGTTACATACCACTCGGATTATTATTTGGTTATAAAATTATTATTCGGATTATTATTTGGCTATTCTTTGTTATTACTATAGGGGGAACAGGGACTGGGCTCTGTTCAAGAACAAGACACCCACCCCTTCCTACCCTTAGCTATTGGCTTAATAAAAATTTATATCATACCGTTATGTTTTGTACTTAGTTTAGTATTTGACATCCTGAGGTTACTAAAATATATACAGCAGAACCTCGATTATCCGACGTAAATGGGTCCGAACCAACAGCGGATAATCAAATTTCCAGATAATCGAGAATTTATCAATAATCATCTAGTTTAATATGCAACATCGTCATCGAACTGCTATTAGAACTATTTAAACTGCTTAATAAACATCTAGATTTAAATTATACATGAAAATAATTTCATTTGTTTAGAACAGGGACGTGTACACGGGGGGGGGGGGGGAGTATAATTTTCACGGGATCGGATCTTGCGGGAGCTCAAGCTAATTTCAATAAAGGGAACAAAAATGCTTATCTCTACTCGTGGTTTGGAAGGGAACACTTGCATACACAAAGAATGTAAAAAAAAAAAAAAAAAAAGTTGGAAAAAATTCAGGATATCAATATCGGTTTACAGAGAGTTCCGGTTACACGAGGGTCGGATAATCGAAGTTCTACTGTACCATATATACTCGTGTGTAAAACGAAGAATTTTTGACAATTTTCTGAAAGTAAATTGGGGGGCAAACTTATACGCGAGTCAATTACATAAGACAAAAAAAAAAAAAAACCTTCGAATACTGCAAAAGTCTGATTTTTTATGTATATAAATAATAAAATAATATATAAAATATAAAATATACAAATAATAATAATTTATTATTAAAAAAATTCAATGATTTGTTTTTGTTTACTTAATAATTTTTCGCATTAGTAAGTGAAATCTTTGGTTTGATTTTGTGCGAAATTGAAGTAAAAAGTTAGGGGGTCGACATACGCGAGTTTTTGCATTCAAAAGTTAATGGGTCGGCGTATATGTGAGTATATACGGTATATATACTCTATTAGTAATTATTGATTATTATAAATTTTTACTATATAAATTTTTACTATGCCAATGGCTAATAGTGAGGAGGAAGGGGGTCTTGTTCTTGAGCAGACCCCAATCCTCCCCACCCCCTTAAAGTAATAATAAAGAAAATTTTATAGTCAAATAATAACCCGAATGATATATATCCTTTTTGAAACCAATTAAATGGCATAAAACATAGATATAATACTTAGACAGTAACGGAGAAAACCCCTACCCTTTCGTGCCTAGTGTCCCAAAATTGGGACGTTTAGATTTTTATATGTTAAATAAATATTTTTTCAAAGATAATTTTTTTATCATTTTTTACGTTCATTTTACACCATTTACTACAATTAAGCACAATATTGAATTGAAAAAAAAATTCAGGCACTAATGGGGCAGGTTCCCATGACTTTTAAAATTGCAAGGTATATCGCACACACTCACACGCAAACTAAAAACATTTCAGAAATCTAAAATTTTCATTTATTAAAAATATGAGATATAAATTTATGTTCATTTTGAAAACCCAATAGTAAAGACACATAACCGATTTCTTCCCAGGAAAACAATGAAAAATTTCATTTAGCAGTCTTTGTTTATTATTTATACTTATAAATTTATAAAATTACACCTAGCTCTTTCAATTCAGCTTCTTTATGACTCAGAATAAAAATGGAAAGAGGAGAAATCTTAAAACAACATGATATATTGAAGAACTAGCCTATTTCCAATTCAAATAGAACATAAGTGCAAGAACTCCAGATAATAAAATATATTTTCTCACATGATAACTCTTCAAATACTACAATAAAGAATAAGTACTTTCTTTTCTGGTTAGTTCTGACTTACAAGATTAAATATTTATTAACCCGTTTTTCTGAACGTTATCGATTATTAACAAGGCAAAGAACGATCTTAGACGGTAAAGGAAAGGGAAGAACTTGATTTGTTTCTGTTTATGTCATCAAAATTTATAAATAAAGACAATAATTTTTTTTACTACGTTTTCCATTAATGAATACAAAGAAAAAAAATAAAACTTTTTTTATAAAAAAATACCATAAAAGAAATAAACTACTGAAATATTTTGAGATTCATGTGCATCCTTAAGCCTAACATTTACATAAATTTGACTTTTGTTATATTCTATATTTTAAAGGATTTTGGATGATTTTGTGGCTTGTTTCCATTGAAAATACTGTTAGATATGGTTGTCTTGAGAACCTGCAAACAAAATGAAGAGTTGGGTTGGGTTGGGTTGATTGTTGACGGCCAATTATCTACACGAGGGATATAGGCCCTAGGGGGAGTGCCTTCCGTGGAGGTCTTTCTAAGGGAAACTAATCCGTATTAACGCATGGAAATCCACGGTTCGAAGAAAACCACGAAAACTCCGAACGATTAGGCCGACGGGCGCGATTGGGTTCGAACACAGCACCTCCCGTCTACCAGCTTCGAGAGCAGAACCTCTCAGCCACTGGTGGGGCAACAAAATGAAGAGAGAAATAAATGATTTAAAGTATGATATGACATTTTCTATTGGTTAAGAATAACACATTATGTCATTTCATAAAAAATTAGCAAATCAGCTGTGGCTTACATATCACAGATTTTAATGAAAATCAACATATAAATAGATCATATCTATTTATGAGTAAATCCAAAATAATAGCGTTCAGAATTGTTTGTTTAAGGTATTAAAACTTACAATCAATGTTGATAAAAATCGAGGTTTTGTCTACATGCTAGAAATTTCAATTTTGATTATTAGCCTTAGGAATGGAAAGACTATAACAAAATTATTCATAATTAAGAATGAATAATAAGTAACATCGGGGCGTAATATAGTAATTGTCTTTTTATTCCTTAATGAGAAAAAATAAATAATTAAAAATTTTGAGGTCAAAAAGTAATATTTCTATTACTTATTTGAACATGAAGGAAATCTCTTAAAAATTTAAAATTATTTGACATTATAGATAGAAGTATATATTTAAACTATAGAAACTTTCATTCTTGCCTCTTTATTCTTTAATGAGAAAAAAAAATTATGAAACGTTTTCAGGGGACAACGCAATATTGCTATTACTTGTTTGAACATGAAGGAAAGCTCTTAAAATTCAAAAATTGTTTCACATTATAGATAAAAGCATATATTTTAAATAGAGAAACTTTCATTCTTGCCTTTAGGTTATTTTTATCTTCAGTTTATTTTTGCCTCAAGAATATTTAAAGTAGAATAGAATTGAACAAATAATTATATTGTAATACTAATCAATATAAATTCCAGCACTAAATTGCAAGCAAAAAAAAAATCATTTGCAAAATGGTCAAAAACACACTACTTTGAAGTGCAGTTGCTCTCTACAAAATAAACAGAAATTGTCTAATTGGGAGCCAAAACATAATGCAATAGGACTTTTAAAGATATGGGGCGTTCTCACAATCTTTTGACTTTCGGGAAAAAAAAATCTGGTGAAATTAAACTTGCTTAAATAACATTTTAATCTGACAGACGAATGCCTCAATGATTCAAAAGAAAGAAAAAAATGGTCAGCAGCGAAAAATATTTTATTTAACTGAGGCTTAAGTTAAACTTGCGAGTTTAATTTCCTTACCAGTTTACCACTATAACTTTTTATTTTCTTCTAAATTTTTACTATAATGAATTTGCATAGTACCCATATGATTTTCAAATAAGAAATAATAAAAATGTAGTACTTTTAATACAGAATTTTTGTATAACATTGTATTAAAGGGGAGTTAAAGAAGGGACGGTATAGGAAAAAAAGGGACGGTAAGGATGGAACAGTTAGAAAAATTACCACCTATTTTTAGGCAAACCATGTTAAGACTAAGTGGTAGCCACGATGTTCATTGATTTTTAGAAACAGTTGTTAACATTGGATTAAATTAAATTTTTTTTTAATTTACCTCGAAAAGTGCAGGAATAAACCTTGGGAACTGTAAGACTACCAATAAAGCCACGATCTTGAAATTGATATTTAAATGCTGATTTAAATTCTGCCGTAAATTTCTGTCAAATAATTTCAGACATTCTTTCTCTAGCATACTTTTGCATGTGAAAAAACTTGAAAAAAAAAAATTCTGTGGCTGCATCTGAAGTGATTTTCTGTATAAGTTTAGCAAGAGGGGCGGTAAGGATGAAAAACCCAGGAACAGAGTTAAAAAGTAATATCAACCGTAAAAATGTGTGCAGGTTAATTTTTTGCTACATATTTATATAAAACAATTCTCCCAGTTTCGGAAAAAATTACATCGAATTACTTTTATTGAAAGAATTTTATACAGACACCTTCAAACTTCATCAGCATCAGGGACACGGGGCGGTATAGGAGTTTTTCTGGTATTTGGACACCCTAGCATAGTCCAGAACTTATTTATCTCGTTAATATTGTTATACAATAATGCAATGGGATGTTCACAAGTATATGAAATAAAAAAACACAAAAAGTGTATTAAAATAAAAGTTATTATTCAGGGACATGAAAGTCAAAAGATTGTGAGAATGCCCCATATATCCTTATTGTTTAGAAAACATTAAAACCACAATGTTATGAAATGAAAAAATATACTGTTTATGTCTGTTTATGTCATCATAGAATTGCTCATAGAATGTGTCAAATTTCACCTTTATGAAAACAACTATGTTATGCTAGGAATCAAAAGTCAATCTCGAAATTTTTTAAACGTATCATTATATATATAACGGATTATTGATCACGCCTATGCAATATTGTTGATGACTGAATTCTCCTTCATTTGACTTTTTGTGCCTACATAAGAGTAAAAATTGGGATTTTGTAATTTTTTTAAAAGTTTCTAAACTATTTTGAAGATGAAGGAAATAAATGGCAGCTTCCAAACTTGAGTAATGTGATTTTCATGTGTAACGCTACATCAAGTATCAATTTCACAGATGTTTTTAAATTCCTTTAATTTTTATAATGTTTTAAATTTTCTCAAAATTAAAATATTTTCAATTTTTACAAATAATTTAAGATTAACCATGTTGTTACCAAATTATTATTACTAAATAAACATATAGATAATTTTCCAGAGATTATAATATTATGAACATTTTTAATTTATTTTAAATAATTTTCAAGATACGAAATTTCAAACTTGCAACTTTGAACGATTGCAATCATGCCATTCTATGTCACATTGTTTTTTAAATGTCCAGAACTGCCAAAATATTTTCATTTTTGTCAAGATATTTTGCATAACGTTATTTAAATATGAATTTGTGTACCAAATTGTATTGAAATCGGTTGCTATGTGGCCACGACTTTTTAAAATTTTTGCTCATTTTGAATGAAATGACACATTTACTTTACAATACCTTGTAAAAGACTATTTATTATGTTTAAAATTCTGTCATAAGAGAAACTTTTCTTAATTAAAAGAAAAAAAATTCAAAATAAATGAAAAATCTGACGAAAAATAAATTTATTCAGGCCAATTCATGAGATTCTTTTAAAACATATGAATTTGGATAATTTTTTTCAGCTTCTAGTACGAAAACTGAAATTCTGCATTTGTCCTTCGAAATAATCTTTCTGTAGCTAATCTTCTAAAGGCAATATGAGTAAAATGGATTGTCCCTTTCAGCAATTTTGGTTTTATTGCATAATATAATTTCTTTTCTGGTTCTTTCTTCTATTTGTCTTAACAGGTCAGTTGTTAATATGCTGACACAAAAACAAGCGGGTAAGTGTGAACACAGACCGCACTAAGAGTTTCGTTTAATATTCCTCTTAAAACCCTGTCTTTCAAAACGTCCAGTACATTTATCGCCATGGAACCCTTTTTAAATTATGGTAATCCCTTCTTAAGCTATCTTAAAGTTTCAAACAGATTCGCCTTGTTATATTTCCTAATTTTGTTCATGCCTCCCCCCCCCCCCCCACACACAAATGTGACGCGCCATTCTTTTTTATAATTTTTTATCATTGGTTATAAACTATCTTAAAGTTTAAAACAGATCGCCGTGTTAGATTTCCTAATTTTAACAAAATCGCGTTCTGTTTGTTCGATATTCCACCACTAGGGAGCGCACTCTGTTCTTAACAAAACTGTATCTGATCAAAACTCCGTTAAACAACCTATCAGTAGATATATTGCTCGAGGTGTGTGGCGGTTTTTGACGGAACCCTCGTTTGCCCCCCCCCCCCCCCCCAACGAAAATTAAACTAACCTTAAATTTATAAAATTCTTATGTGTTATAATGTATGTCAAAGTGAAAAAGGGATCAGTTCTTTAGTTTTTCTAATTTAAAAAAATTCCCGTCGATTGCCTGTCCGAAAAAGCATCTCTTTTATAAATTTAAAAATCGATTTTTTCATAAATCGGAAAGTTGTGGTCAGATTTTTTAAAATTTAGATTTTATGAATCAGCATAAGAAATAACTTCCGGATGCGAAAGAACGAAATTTGTAAAATCAATAGTTAAAAAATTTTTGCCTGCTGCACAAAATCCGTAACTGCAACAAAAACAAATTCATCTGCTGTACAAAAAATGCAATTCTGTAATTAATTACCAAAAAAAATAATTATCTTTGCTTCCGATTGTCGAAATTAAAAAATAAAGACATATTCTGGAAGAGAATGAAATTCTACGTCGGATGGCATAAAAATAGTAGCTCAAAAATGTTTATTAAAAAACATTTTGGTCCTATATAATAATTCTGAGTCCGTTTTGACTTTTTGTTATCGTCGAAAATTCAATGTCATGAGAGATCTGTCACCCTCACAAATGAAGGAAAATAAAAGATTTTTTTCTCGATTTTTAACGAATTTCCGAGTTTTTATACGATCGAGATAATTTTTAGAATTTCTGAAAGCTGATTTTTTCCCTGTCACTTTCGAATTCCTGGGATGCGTAGCAAAAAAGTAATCGCGCCTTAAAGAAATCGCCAGTCCTTATCTGCCGTTAAAATGACACATGTTTTTAATCCGTGGAAGAGATCGTTTCTGTAATTTGCTAAAAAAGCCATGTTTTTCTTGAATTATGAATGCCTTTCCGATCTTGTAAAAGGGTTTTTTTAATTAATAACGTTCGTTAATTACGACTTTTTCAAAATTTTAAGACTTGCGAGGTGTTCAACTATAAATATACAAAATTTCATGTCTCCAACTTAATTAGGGGCTCAGTTAGAAAAATAGGCTTAAAATACACAAGTTAGAGACCAGAGGGGTAAATATTAGACTTTTTCAAAATTTTATGATTTGTCATTTGATGTGAGGTGTTGAACTATAAGTATGCAAAATTAAGTCTCTGACATATGTAGTTTCTGAGAACAGGCTCTGTGACGGACGGAG
Organism: Maratus speciosus; assembly: GCA_963932465.1. Taxonomy (NCBI): domain Eukaryota; kingdom Metazoa; phylum Arthropoda; class Arachnida; order Araneae; family Salticidae; genus Maratus; species Maratus speciosus. Next base: position 232,028,893 of record OZ010796.1, on the reverse strand, counting down.
ACAGACAGAGGATTGAGACGAATAGGGTTTCGTCAGATGAACGAAACCCTATAAAGGAGCATGGGCCGACTTTTACGTGTTGAGTATCATTACGGTCTCAACGGCTAGACTAAACAAGGTCATTTTCTCTTCAAAAATCTTCCAGAAAAGCGTCCTATCTTAAACAATACAACATAAATTGGCCGATGCTTACCAAAATCTCACCCATTTGTCTTCTATGTTTGCATTATTTTCTTAACTGATTGACTGTTTGCCTTCTAAGCTCACAAGGAAGGTCTCCATACGGGCATACTCCGAAAAATCTGAAAATAATACAGAATGTTCTACTCATGAAGATAGATATGTTTATAAAAAAAAAACATTTCGCCTGAAACTCGATAAAGCGGCCTTAAAAAAAAATAATGAAAATTTCGATATTTGGCGACTTAACACAGGTTGCCGATGAAAAAAATTTCAAAGAATACCTTTTTATGTCAAATATTCTTTAACATAAAAATGTTTCATATTGAACTTGTTTAAATAAATATAATGCAAATAACTTTAGTTTTCTCAATTTTAGTTTGATTTAACTATAGTTTTGTCATATATATATATATTTATAACGAAAGTTAACTATCAAATTTTATGAATTAAAACAAAATTTAAATTAATTAAAATTGTTTCAATCTGAATTAAGTCCAATTGAGCACTGTTGGTTCAGTTTTGTTGCTATGGAAACAATGAATGCTTTGATATCGAAATGAATAACTGCAGCATTCTTCATCTTGCCTTTATTTTGGAATACGCTTAGATATGTGAAAATATTTTTTATGTGTGAAATTGTATTTTAAGTAATAAAATTAAATAACAAGCAACATAAATATGTAATACAAAAAATGTATTTATTAAACTCTCTCATTGTTTAAGTTTAAATTCATTAAATTCTATTTACACGCATTCTAAAAATCAATTAACAAGCAATTTTCAGGTGCATTAAAATCGTTTGCTTTCGGCGGGGAAAAGTATTGCTCGCCAAATCGCGTGGCGTTTTCGTCTTTTCGCTCCAAATATGCGAAAGTATTTTATTTTTTTATAGACAGTCTAATGTAATTCCGCCACTAAATTTGACTGATCCTTTATTACATCTAAAGGTATTTTAATTAGTATTTTTTTCAAAATATTCTGAGTATGCCCGGTGAGGAGACTTTCCTTGTCAGTTGTTAGTATGCTGACCACAAAAGAAAAAAAGCATGGGCCGAATTTTACGTGTTCATTATCATTGCGGTCTGAACGGGATGGCTGATAAAAGTCACTTTCTCTTCAAAAATTTTCCAGAAAAGCATCCTATCTCAAGCAATACAGCAAAATTTGGCCAATACTTACCAAAAGTCGTCTATGTTAGTATTTTTTTCTTAACCCCTATCTTACTATATAATGAAATATTTTTTCGTGAAAAAATTGCTATTAGAAACCAACGAGACAACAAATATAAATATTAACTTCAAAAACTTACCAAAATTTATTGGTGTAGCTTTTACGAACTCTCTTATGTGTAAGACGATGTTACGATAAACTACTATAAATTCTGTGCACGTATTTTGCATTTATTTAGCGATACTGGATTTTATTCAGCAATAATGTATACCACTTATAGACCGGAAAGCGGCGGCACAGACAATCACCTCATCAAGTTTATGACTCAAATTCCAGGATGAGAGAGAACTCGATTAGCATATTAAAATGCAAGTGATCTGTCAAGGCATTCCTTGGTTGAAACCACCTGCAGACCTGATTTTAGTGGCTGACCGGTAGGTTTATCATTGTGTTTTCTTGCACCCAAAGGTAAGATAACATGTAGAGCTGGGAAAACGAAAAAACAATGGTCAACCACTAACATCTGGTGCGCAGGTGTTTTCCACTAAGATCGGGCTTGGAAGACCAGTTGCATTTTAATATGCAAATCGAGTTTTAACTAATTCTGGAATTTCAGCCGGACGGAGCAAAAGCAAAAGCAAAAAAAAAAAAAAAAAAAAAAAAAAAAAAAAAAAAAAAAAATGCGATATCACTTGTGAAAATTCGATAAATGTGAACTGTCCTATCTATAAGACGATGGTAAAATAGGGGTTAAGAAACACTAAAAATAAGGAAATCGTTAGTATATGCTCAATATTGAAAAAAAAAATAACGCGTATTTTTTTATAATTATAAATAATTCTCTTGTCCCAACACTGTAAATAAAAACAAATTCTTAATCTAAGAAAATGTAACCACGAATAAAAGTATACAATAGCCGCTCCCGAGTGACCTACGATTCCTAAAAGGTTTCGTATATCCTTAAAACACTCAGAAACCAATATATTTTTGAGATTTAAGTAAGCAATTATAAAAACAATGTTTCTTTTGCTGCCACTGATTTTTGGAAATATTTCCGAGTGGTTTCTATAATGTATTCATCAGCTTTCTCAAAACCGGAATATCGGTTTTTATGATGGTATTAATTCTCAATTATGCATTTCCAGAAGCCTAATTCAATTTATAAATGGAAGAGTAACAAAATAATATTAATTTTAATGTTAATGTCAATGTTTTAAATTCGTTATATATGTGTGTAAAGCATATTTTTTGAACATGAAAATGTTTACTTGGGAATTGATAGCATCCAAAAACTAATATTCCAGGTTGAGAAATCTGACTAATGTACAATAATAACTAATCAAAATGTTTCTGAATATCAGTGGCAGCAAAAGGAACTTTGGTTTTGTAAATGCTTCTTTAAATCTAGAAAATATATTCGTTTCTGAGCTTTCTAAGATAAAGAACGCTTTTCGAAGTCGTGAGTAACTCGGAAGGTGTTTTTTTATATTTTTGTTCATGGTCATATTGTATTTACCTAGATTAAGACACTTTTGTCTTTTACTTACAGTGGCTTACACAGTAAAAGTTGTTTTATTTTGACATGTACCACCACATCTTTGAAAACTGAGATCAAACGGCGCGGAGTTGCCTTTACTGTACAAGGCTACCACTGACGACTACACTGTAAAAAAAAATCTGTGAAGTTACTAAAGTTTTTCTAGGAAACTGGGATTCCTAGAACTTTTCATGTAACGGCAACAACGAAATTTCATGTAACAGACTCACTTTTGCGCCGAAAATCAAAAAATCTGTAAGGTTACTAAGAATTTTTTTGGAAACTGGGATTCCGAGAACTTTTCATGTAACTGCAGCCAGGGTTACAAATAAAAGTTTAGTAAGATTACTGAAATTTTAGCAGATTCATTTGTAAAGTTACAGATTTTTGTAGCTTTACAAAAACTAGTTTTGTAGATTTGCAGCTTTTTTCGTACAGTTACAGGTGAAAGTTTAGTAAGCATTACATCTGTAGAACTACAGATTTTTTTTTACAGTGTATATTAAAAAAAAATGTATACTAGTGTTTCTAAACGAAGATATTTGTGGTACATTTGTAGTAATCTTTAAGATGGATTATTTATGTTCAGAAAAAGTGGTATACAAAATAATTAGTGGTATAAAAATAGACACTTGTCACACCCCTGCCAGTACTGCAGATATTGATAAATCTGACATTGCAAAGAATTGCTGCGATATGAATTACACTTTTAAGTTCCACTCTATTAAAATTCAAACTTTCTTCCACAAGTCATCTAGATTTTCAAGAAGTTTTCAACTTATATGAGAAACGTTGATAATTGTGACTTTGATGTTTTTCTCTTTGTCAGATTGTATTAAATTATTCGTAAAGTATTTTTTTCCTGAATTAACACCTGTTAATTTCGCACTGGCTGCCTCCGTCTGTCAATTGTTTTGTAACTATATTAGCCGGTTCTCCACTGTAAAATAAATCTGCAATTCTACAGATGTAAAGTTACAGAAATATGTATGCTTACTAGAATTTTATCTGTACACTGTACAAAAAAAGATGAAAACCTACAAAACTAGTTTTAGTAAAGCTACAGAAACCTGTAGCTTTATAAAATAATCTACTAAAATTACAGTAATCTTACTAAAATTTTATCTGTATCCCAGGTTGCAGTTTCATAAAAAGTTGTAGACATCCCAGTTAAAAAAAAATCATAGTAACCGTACAGATTTTTTAATTTATGGTGCAAAAATGTATGTGTTACATGAATTTTTGTTATTGTCGTTACATAAAAAGTTCTAGGAATCCCAGTTTCCTAGAAAAATTTTAATAACTTTATATATATAAAAAAAATTACAATGTCGTCTTCTCCCTGCAATTATATTGTCCAATAAAACTCTATTTCGATTGCGCTGCTATATAATATACCGCGGAACAGTTGGGATGTTTGACCACAGGGCCTTTATTTTATTAAAAAACCTTTTGATGATAAGCACTTATTGAAGCACACTGTCAAAAAAATTCATCCTTATACACAAAATTATACGTCATTTTTAAACAAATAATTTCCGTACTCCAAGAAAACATGTTTTTTCCGTTTATTCTTCCAGCGGAATTCCCCTCCTTTCCAGAAGTCTGAAAAGGAGGAGAAATTCCGTTTATTTCTTGCACTCATGCGTTTTAGCTCTACTAATACCGAAGTTAGAATTTATTTTTAAAATGAAAAACCGAAAATTCAATAAATTAAAATTTCTAATTTATTTAAAAACAAACAAACAAAAATATTGCTTTCGAATTTAATAAAGTAGCAATTTTCTCATCCATTTAAACTTATTCGCAATTTATTTTTTTAGAGTGTTTAAAAAAAAATCGGATGTAAAATATATTGTAAACGAACACATTTAAAAAATATATAGTAATTCAATCAAGTAAAAACAATCGATTTTATTTTTAAAAAAATCATTTCTTTTCGAATTTAATAAAAAATATAATATTCATATTTTACATCTAACAATCGAATTATGTTTTATTAAAAATATGTCTAATACGTAATAATTTTTATCCTGTATTATTCTATGTTAAAACACCAACCATTATTTCATAACGACGAAATGTTTCTGCAATAAGTTTAATTTCCGAGCTTTCTGAACAAGAAATTTAGCATGCCTTACAAATCTCCTATTTGAAGACAACCCGTATTTTCATTTTAATCTCGGCCTCTGCCAAGCGCTCACTGGACGAGTGGTTAAGATACTCGATTTGAAACGTGCGGTTCCATGTTCAAAGCCGAGGGGATCCACGGAAGAACGAAAGACGTATTTCTTAAAAAAAAAAAAAAAAAAAAAAAAAAAAAAAAAAAAAAGAACTCCTTTTTCAGATTACAGAATTTTTCTGTCCTAGAACAAACAAACGAACGGAAATTTTTTCAATTCTTGGATATATACTGGTAGCAGTGCCTCCAGGAATATTTCCTAGAATTGAAGAAAGTATTTCTGTGCGTGCATTCTGGTTATTCATCATTTATTAGTTTCAGAACAAGAACGAAAAATCCTGCAGCAGGCATAAATTATGAAACACTTTTCAAAAATAACAGAATATTATTACGGAATCTCATTTTTTCAAACAATGCAATATCTACGTATGCATTTAAAATACAAGTAACTCGGTTAAAATCAATTTTCCGCAATTGCTATCCATAAGCGGTATTATGTGTGAATTTTATGTGTGAATTCGTCTAGCCCTGTATATAATTTATAAAATTTATACACATCACACAATACACTAAAAATTAGAAAAGTTTAAAAATGAAGTGGGAAACGCACTTCCAAGCAATTATCGATCAGCCAGCCCTGCTGCTGAATTATTTTGGGCGTTACTTTAATTAACGCTAAATGCTACGCACTGCATTATCTATAGAGAACAAGTATTAACGCACGTCAGTGATGCTTTTTAATTTCATTATGTTTGAAGCATCATATCATTAAAATTCATTGCAACTGATTTTTACCCATAGATCATAAGGTAATGGATTTCTTTTGTTTGTCCTTGTACTTGTAAACCAACTACAAATGCTTCCCATTTTATTTTCAATGCCGAACATTCTATGCTAAACTTCAATTACATATATAAATTAAATGGAATCAGAGTATATTGAGGAACGTTAGAGCACTCCCATATGATCAGATAGTCTAACAGACAAACAAAATTCGTGAACACTTTTGAAATATGTTGGAAAGCGTTAATAATAATAATAATAATAAAAAAAAAAAAAAAAAAAAAGTGGAATTTTACAATATCTCCGTGAAAAATAAGTTTTCCGTTTTCCAATTGTAACCTCCTACGCTACTTATAAATGAATTTAATTACGATATTTTTGCGATATTTTTACGATATTTATAGATTTAAAAGGTAAGGTAGTTAATTATAACTTCATATTGATATTGCCATGTGTTTTTACACTTTAATTTCAAAATGGCAGCTGTGGAATGATTGACTCACTGTACTTCTGGGTAGTTTGACCTGGGTAAACTTCCTATTTTATTTAGAGTGATTGGTAGAATTTCAAAATTTCAATAACCGATTAAAATTTAATAACAAAGTAATAACTTAAATACATGAAAAAGTAATAATTTAGATTTAGATAATAACTTATTTCAGTGATTAATAATGTAATTTTTACATATATTAGGTAGATTTCGTATGAAATACTACCTATTGGCGTCGTTCCTATGTTGGAATTTCTGAAAATTTTTTTGCAGATCTACACCGACCATGACACCTAGAGCCCAAAACCACCCTCAGTAAAAAACTTTATCTATCTATCTATCTATCTATGTATGTATCTGTCTATATGTATCACTTTCTTCTGGACACGATAACTTCCACAATTCTGCACCAATCTCTTCCAAACTGATACATAAAATCAAGGGGCATAAAATCTCGGTCGAGTTCGTTAATGGGCAAAATCGGACCAAGGGGGTGGAAAGAGGGAGGGGTTTTGTGAAAACAGAAAAACCCCTATAACTTCTTAAATTTTGTACATATCGAATCAGTTTAAAGTTTTTATTACTTCTAAAAATAGGGCCAAAAATTTATGTATCACAGATTTTTGATAAAGTTAAAAATGGGCTCAAGGGGCGCAAAAAATAGGGGTTTTGGGAGAAAAAAATTCATAACTTCGTCAATTCTCAAGATGTCAAATCCAATTAATTTTATCATGAATCTCCTTAACATTATCTACAACTTTTATATTCACAAGTTTTTGATAGGACCAATTCGTACCGCAAAAAAAAAAAATTAAAAACTAAAACAAAAAGGGCGTTTGAAGAAGAAAAAAATCCATAACTTGGTCAACTCAAAAGATATAAAATCCCCATGAATTTATCATATATCTTCTTAATATTGTCTACAACATCTATATAGACAAGTTTTGGATAGGACCAATTCTTACAGCAAAAACAAATTAAAAATACATAGCGGTTGAAGAAAAAAAATCATCTTAGTAAGGGTGTATTCAAATCCAAACTGCTTATTTTCTGACTCATTTTCCAATTCATTTTTACTCTCAAAGGCTTCCAATTGGTACCTTTTCTTACTCAGAAACTATATAATGTACCGTAATGGTCCATTTTTTGATAGAGGCAGAATATATTTTAAAGCATGCTGTCAAAGTGGGCCTTTTGAACTGAATTTCCCGAAGCGGATTGTGTTGGAAAAGGAAGTATTCAAATCCAAACTGCTTATTTTCTGACTCATTTTTAAATTCATTTTTGCTCTCAAATGCATCCAATTGGTAGATTCGCTTATTCAGAAATTATATAATGTACCGTAATGATCGATTTTTTGACAGAGGCAGAATATATTTCAAAAAATGATGTCAAAGTGGGCATTTTGAACGGAATTTCCCGAAGCGATTGTGTTAGAAACGAAAAATATTGTCTTACTGAGAAAACAATTGTTTATGTATCAAGTTTTAATTAATTAAACGGAAATTAAAAACACGGGTCGCTTATAAATCTCTTCAAAAATTACGTCAACAAGTTTCATGTTTTTCCTATTAAAAATGAATCTGGAGTTATGCCAGAAAATTTCGAGTTGTTGAGCATGGAAAAGTATTTTTTTGAATACCGCCCTAACATGATTCTTATAAAACCAGTTATTATATAAAAATGAAATTAAAACTCGTCAAAAGCGGCTAGATAAAATTCTTAAAGTGGGTTTATCTCTAATCTTGATTTGGTTTTTGTTTGTGAAATTAGTATACTTAACTTCGAAATCTAACTCCGCCTGTAGGCCGGGCCGGCAGGGATTTTTTTAAAATATAAACTGAAATAAAATAGCTATACAGTGTGACTTCAAAAATTAGTCAACTTAAAGAATCCGGCATCCAAAACATCTTTTCCCTTCCTTTTTCTTTAACACTTTCAAGTTATGGGAGAAGAAAATTAGCAATTCATTATGAATTAAAAACTTCAAGATCGAAAGTAAAAATTTCAAAAAATGAATATTTAACTTTTTTTTTTCATTTGTCAGAGGCGATTATTTTCTGAACAAATTTTCCCTGAGCTGCACCGTTACTTAGTAACGGGAACAACTTTGGGGACAACTTTAAAGAATACATGGCACAATATATGGCAGAAACGAATTTTCGGCAATATCGATGATGAGGAAGAATTTCCAGTCTTTCATATTCCCCGTGAAAAGGCCGCAATTTATGAGCTGATTGAACACACAAAATCTGAAAATGCATGAAGTGTCGATTAAAGGGATATAGCTGAATAGCTAAATATTGATGAAAATGCATTAACAACGAAAAATTTAATGGACAGCGAGATCGCTAACGCTTTGCTAAATAGAACCGTCGATGATGCTAGTAGCACCTCAGAAGACGAAGATGAACAACCGGCAGAAGGAAAGGTGTCACTAGAAAAATTCACAAATTTGATTGGAGAATTATATGTTTTAGAGAAACAAGATTATATTACCGAAATAGATATTCTTCATTTGTATAAAATAATAATAAAAAGAACTTGTTAAAGGATGGCCATAAAAATTGAAGCAAACAAAGTTGAAATCGATGTTTCCGAAATTATAAGCGAAAAAATAATTTAACTATTAGATTTTTTTTCTGTAACATAGAAAATATCATTAAAGTAATTTTTTTTATATTTAATTTTCTTTTTTCTCTTACATAATTATAACTTAATAATGAACTAAATTATGGCTAAAGGCACCATAAAGAATATAGTACTAATTTTGATATTCCTAGTTATTACTTTTGATACTCCTTCAAAAATTCGACAAGGTCTCGGTCCCAATGATGCCGGATTTTTGAAGTTATACTGTATTTAAAATGACGTAAAAATGGCTATAAAAAGGATGAGGAATATTAATTTAAGAAAAACTGTTTTACAATTGAGAACAAATTAATCAGAATATAGCTACATATTTTAATATGTATATTGCATATGCTTAAGAAATACACATCAGAGCTTGTGCGAAAAATGTTGCGATTATGAATATCAGATATCAGCTTATTAAAGATAATTATTTACCCAATAGCCGAGTCAAATAAACGTTTTAAATATTATTTAGTAAAACGATTAAATAAAGGCCGTGCAGAAATACGTTAGATTTCATTAAATAAAATTTCTAGTGAGAATATATTTTTATGATTTAGTAGGTCACACTCTTCCGGTGGGTCAAACTTTCCTGAAGTGTGGATGTTTGATATTGTGCACTCAGCGGCAGAAAATGAAAAAAAAAAAATCATTTATCATCTTTTTTACCCGACGGAAAAGAAGGGTTATGTGTTTCACGCGTATCTGTGTATGTGGATTTCTTTATACCCTCAAAACATCCCAATGGCTGGATGGATTTTAATGAATGAGGTCTCTATCGATTTGTCTTAACCGTCCGATGGTTATAGGATAGGTTTTGTTTTTATAAATTCAAAATGGCGGTAGAGACGAATTTTTTTTATGTACCCTATTGAGTGGCGCATCATTGGATAGGTCTTTCAAAATGAAGACGATGTTTCATTGACCATTTTGCAGTCAGAAGCTCCGTTTAAGTATTACACAACTTCGAATTTGTGTACTTTGGATCTCTACCTTTACTGTAACTCTAACCTTCATTATGAACATCTATACTCCTCATCAAAACAGTGTTTGTAGATAGGAACTAATAATTAAACACAACTTAAAAGTCATCCATACAAGTAAATAAAAAAAGGTAAGTAATATAAAAAATAGTTTTATATTGATGAGAAATAATTAATGAGTTCGCTTTTTACGCAGTCGGGTTTTTTAATTTTTAAATTTAATATATTTATTTATTTTGATTTATGATGCTGTAAAAAATTATAATATATAATAAGCTATTTATATGGATCAAACTGAGATGCCACTGTATGCGAGCCGTAAATCATAAGCATTCTAGTAAAATATGAGTCAAATTTTCCATGACTCCTCTTAGTGTAAAATTTTCCCGATTATTTTTCGCATTGCTGACGATAAGTTTAATGCCACCTCTGCAATAAAAAAAAAAAATCCGGTGTTCTAAAAATTGTTTTATTTATTAATGTATTGTTACTTTATAATGTACAACAAAAGATAAAATCCCTTCAAAAGATAAATAAATTGAAAAATCCACATAATTTAAAATTTAATTACATGTACCATTCATTGTTTAGGCTTAAATTTAGAGTTTAATTTTTCTCTCTATTTAATTAAAATCCAAAGTTGTCAAGGAAAAGAAAAATGTGAACAGTCGTGTTTTAATTATTTATCATATTTATAATTTAAAGTAATTTTTGACAATAGAAATGTCTGTGAGTTTTTTTGAAAAATTCTTAGAATAAACACCTGTAATTTATTATAAAGAAGCAATACGTTATATTTTCGTCGAATGATATGTAAAGTTTCAACATCAGTTCGCGTTTGACACAAATCCTTTCAAATAATCGAAGGCGACAGAAAAAATGTTAGAATTAATTCTTAAATTTAAAATTTACAGGAGGAGTACAAATATTTACCTTCCCTACAAAATGAATGTAAGATAGAAAATAAATTTTTCTGTTTATTTCAAGATTGTCGAAAAATATGATATTAATAGAATGAAATGTTTCGTAATATTTCTGATATCTTTAAATTAAATATTACAATTTAATAACAGTTTTAGTTTAAATATAAATAGGAATTGTATTGCTTAAATTAAGTAAACATTTTTCTCATTTTAATAAAACATGTAAACAATTAATGTCATTTAAAAAATAAAGAGTATACACAATTAATATGTTATTTTTAAATTACAGTTTTAATTCTGTTAAAAATTTAAGGTTTTAATTGAGCTCAGAATAAAAAAATTCAAAAGAAAGTTCAAAAGATTCACAAATGAAAATTTCAGAAAAATTCTACTTTGTTTTTTGATTACTTATTACAAATTTTATTACATTACCTTTAATATTAATTTTTTTTTTTTTTTTTTGCATTTAAGAACATAAAAAGGGACCTAAATAAAAAATATTATTAACATTTTCTAGGAACTATTTTTTCAAGTAATGCACCGTAATATTTTGAATCGAAACCATTAAATATAATAAACATTTTAATAATAATAATAATAATAAACATTGTTTTTGCTACATTATAATTTCTTATTTTTTAAAGATTCGAAATTTCTGATTACACAATCTTTGTATAGATCAAAAGATTTCATCAACTTAAGATTAAGATAAAATTAATTTCATAATTACATATCCATGGTTAATGGAGTTTCTATTCATGACTGTTTTGTCTGTTGAGTTGTTTGATATTGCTGACTGGATTTTATAGGTTATTGTTCTCTTTGCATGAATGATCTAAAGAACTTTTATTCTTATCAATCATTATTTGAAACACCCAATAGGCTATATATTTTTTTACCGTTAATTCTTTTACTTTAATTTTAAGGGAAATACTTTTGGGAATTCTAGTTGCTAAAAAAAGAAATCACGACAGAAATTATCAACAATGCTGGAATTAGTGAAATACTAAAAGATATAGCAAGTTCAAAATCCAAAAAGAAACGTGCACTACGTTAAAAAAAATATAGAACCCGGGTCATGATACAGAAAACGCTACTGTTTTTTTTTTTTTTTTTTTTTTTGAGTAAGAATTACATATTGATATCCATAGTTCTTTAACTGTTTCAATTGCGGTGGGTGCAAATCAGGCCACGAAATTTTAATTCCAAACTGCTAAATCGCAACCAGAATGTTTTAATAAAATTTTGCTTTCATAATACACGTGAAGAAAAAGCAAGTATTTATTTTCTAATAAATTTATTTTTAAATTATATCGCCAATCAATCATTTGATTATTTTGAAAAAAGAATTACCCTGTGCCTGAAAGGATAACCACTTTTGTTGCTTTATGTAGTTGGTCGTATAACCTCTTCATTATTTTGCACTTGGTATTTTAGGTAGATTCCGAAAGAAACACTACCTGTTACATTCTCCCCTATGTCGGAATTTCTGAATTTTTTTTGTAGATCTACGCCGATCACCCCTAAAACGATTGACCCCTAGAACCCAAAACCAACACCAGTTTAAAACTTTATATAGATATAACTTTTTATGGACACGATAACTTCCATAATTATGCACAAATCTCTTCCAAGCTGATACATAAAATCAAGGGGCAGAAAATCTCGGTCAAGTTCGTTAATGGACAAAATCGGACCAAGGTGGTGGAAATAGGGAGGATTTTTTTGAAAACAGAAAAAAAAAACACAACTTCTTAGTTATGGTACATATCAAATCAGTTTGAAGTTATTATTGTTTCTAGAAAAAGTGCCAAAAAATTATGTATGACAGATTTTTGATACCATTAAAAATGGCATCAAGGGGCGAAAAACATTGGGTTTTAAGAAGAAAAAAATTCATAACTTCGTCAATTGACAAGAAACCAAATCCAATTATTTTTTTATAAAGCTTCCTGATATTATCTGTAACTTTTATATTAACAAGTTTTTGATAGGACCAACTCTTACAACAACAACAACAACAAAATAAAATAAAAAGGAGAGGTTGGGAGGTTGACGAAGAAAAAGAATTCATAAATTCGTCAATTCACAAGATATCAAATCCGCATAAATCTGTTTTAAACCTTCTTAATTATATCTACAACTTTTGTAATGACAAGTTTTTGATATGACAAACTTTTACAGAAAAAAAGGAAGTGGGGGGGGGTGTTGTAGACGAAAAAAAACTTCGAAATCTACCTGCGCCTGTAGGGAGCCGGCAAGGATTTATTTATATAGATTTAGGGGTTAATTTCTTTAAAAATACTGTAACAGAGGATATAAATACACAATGCTTTGTTTCATTATGACAGGCTCATTTAGGGTATGCTAAAAAACTCATTTTTATAAAATGAATTATGCCTCACATTCATAAATCAAGAACGGAGGATAATCAAATTTCACGAAAAATTAAAACCCCCATAACGGATATTCCCGAATAGCGTACACATCTATTTAATGAGCACATTGCTAATCTTCACTCTGAAATATACCTCTGTATAGCAGATATTTCGAATATCAGGCAGTAATTTTAGTTACAGAAAATGAAAAATGATCTTTTTCACGAGAAATGAAGATTTAGACAGAAAAAAGTAATCACTAAGAGTCCAATGTGTGTTCCGTTACCTGCTTGTGTGTCAAGGTGCAACAATTATTCTTATATAGGTATTGTGTGATGCAAATTGTAATTAGTTCGTCGTGATTACCGAATATTTCCGAAATAAATTACAAGCCAGATAAAACATGCGTATAATTATTTTTTCTACTGTGTCAATAGATGAAGATTCTGTAACAGTTTTCTTATAATGTTGGAAAGTGTATCATAAACTATTCGAAATATTTGACTTTCCTTTCTTGTTTTAAATATCTGTATGATAAAACTTATTAAGGAATGGAATAAATTTTCAGGATGGATAATATGCTGACTACTTTTAGTTAGTGCAAATGTGTTGCGTATGTGAGGTAGAGGCTTTAAAATTTTATTTTTTATTACTTAAAAATATTTTCGTATAATCTTAAAAAGTTTCCAAAGAATGGAATACGAACATGTTTTCATTTTCTTAGTAAACAAACTGCGCCCTCGAAATCCAAATATTAAATAACTCGATAGCAACGTACAAGCAAGAGTAGAAGCAGCTGATGTCACATGAAGCAACAAAGTTTGATGCTATGTAAATAAGGAATAAAATACGTTGCCACTCAGAAAGTTACTTTTTATGAATTAATGAAAAGAATGTTTAATAAATTTTCAAGAGTTAAAAATAAAAGAGCGAAAAAATTGTTAACTGCCAAATAAGGTAGTACCACATTTTACAATGCACGCTCTAAAATTTGCTGTTTGATTCATGAGAGCCTTATAAATGCGGCTTATATATAAGCCGCATTTTCAAAAGCGTCAAAATATATTTGCTACGTTTTTTTCAATAATAGAGAATACTGAGTTCAGCGTATTCTGAATTTAGTGTATTTTTTTTGAGCTAGGTGTTTCGAAAAGGACCACAAAAAGAAAACGATTAATTTAAAAAAGAAAAACTAAAGAATCTAAATGTTTCATAAAAAATTGAGTTTACGGATACTTGTCAAATGCTTCAAAATTCGTAAAACAGAGGTGGGAAAGATCTTCGGAAATAAAAGAGAAATCCGTGAATTATTAATAGCAACGGCAAAAATGTGAAACTGAGGAAGACCATTATCAGCAAAATTTATTCTACAATTCTTAACTGATCTAAAGAAATTGCATTAAAGGATTTTATGGCTAGTATGTTCCGGTCCCGGCGTAAGTTATCTTTCAAAACAGTACTTAGAGAAGCAAAATCTGTAGCTCGTAAAGAACTAAGAAGACCGGAAAGAAAAGTTAAAATCAATTTGCGGAGTTTATGGATAGAGAAACATTAATAATGATGATGAAACCAGACTGTTCTGGATATATATATATATATATATATATATATATATATATATTACGATAGCTTTATGCTGAAGAAAAAGAGGTGTCTGTATCGTCGGTAAAATATCATAAAAACGAACGACTCACTTTTTTTTTTCTTAATCTTCCTTTCTTTCTGTCTTTTTTTTTTTGCAATGTGTTAGGGGAGTGTGAAATTCGGCTTATAACTTAAAAATCTCTGAAACATAGATATTTCAGAAAAATTCAAAATAACAATAATGGTGTTTTGTGGAGAGAATTCTTCAACGACATGCCGTTTAGTGATTGAATGATTAACAACGTTTAGTAGTAGCATAAACGTTTCTATTTAAACATATACATCCCTTTATCCATCAGATTATAAATTGGGAAATGTTAAAATTATGTTTTCTCCCTAACACCTCTTCCGTATGTCCTAAAGCTTTGTTTAGAAAGCTTTTTTTATGCCGTGTAATATCAAAATTAGATTATCAAAACACACATAAACACTTTCAAAAATCATTTATTGTCCTCCACGCTGTAGTCTTCAGCCTACGTGATTTTACATTGATATCTTTAATAATCTGTGATTGAAATAGACCTGTTTTTTTGCAGCATTACTTGGATATTTTATACTTTGTTTTTTGACACATTGTTACTTTTCAAATTGTACAGATTTAAACTGTACAAATTTACTTTGTGCTTTTTAAGCCTGATATTATGGCTCATTAAATGATTTTAATTACATTTATCATCACGTTACTCTTTTCATTAAACTGCGTTATTTTCGTTCATCTTGCTTATAAAACAAACTTTTAAGATAACAATTTAAATATAATTCTATGTTTTATTTTAACATTTTTTTGTCACAGCATGTCTTTAAAAGGGCTTTGTGGAATTAAGGAGACTCAGCCCCCTAGAAATAAAGAACAGTGTTTTATGTGTAATTTAATGAGATAAATTTAGTGATCACGTAAAGTGAAAATTCTTCTATCAAAATTTCGGGTTGAATTTAAAATTTCGGATTAAAATTGGAGGTCAAACTGTCAACCCTGTCTCCGACTATATCCTGACAAAATCTCAGACAGACAGTGCATATAGAATTATAGTTATGACTAATGAAACAAACATATAATATCATATTCACCCTTTAAGGGGGTCCGGGATACATTTTGAAATAATTTTTATTTATTGAGTTGAAATTCTGATTTTTTATGTCATGGTTAACCTTATCATTTGTAAACAAAATCAAATGATAAAACTTCTTATAGCTTTTTTAAAAAAATTTAAAATTTAAAATTTATGAAAAAAGTGGTATAACTTAAAATCGTTATAACTCGAAATATTATTTGTAGAATTTAAATTGTTTTTCATTTAAATAAACAGAAATATATATATATTTTAATTTAGAGCCAGTATTTTAAAAAATATTAAAAATATTTATCGAAAAAATTACAAAACAAAGTGGTGCAACTTAAAAAAAAAAAAAAATCATATTTTCAAAAGTAAATATTTTTTTCAAATATGCTGGCTCAAAAGTAAAGTAAAATAACTGAAAAAGATATGTTCCGAGTTTCAACCCTGTTTCTTTAACGGTTCTCGAGTTATAAGAATTTAAATATGAGAAATGGTGAATAAAACCTATCATGAAGAAAAACACAGTTTTACAAGAACTCGTTTCCTTGACAACCATAGCTTGAAAGGTAGATTTTGAAAACAAACCAAAACGAAAATATTAATATTTCCTGTTCTAATTAAGATAGAAACATGATTTAAACATCATTTTAAGCAGATAACGGCAGAGAAATTTTAATCCAATAAAAAACAAATTGAAAATTTGAAGATTTTTGTGTCCCGGACCCCCTTAAATAAAATCTTTAAACTCATTTATCTCAGCTTGTGTTTCTTTAAATTCTCCATGTCTTCAAAATGTCCTAAGGCTTTTCTATTTATAAATGAAAAGGTTGAATTTTTTCTACTTGAACATAATACTATATCTAAGATAATTAAGCATAGGATTTTTAATATTTTCATAAAGTATTTTTTTTAACAAAATTCATATTTACAAAAACAAGTATTTTCTCCGCTTTTTCCACTAGTGTTTAGTTATTATTTTTTCCTCTAAAATTATCGCTGTTAAAAAACTCGTTTCTTAAATCTATTCAAAATATCTTTACTGACCTGCAATAAAAAATCAGGTGAAAATAATAAAAAAAATAAATAATAGTATCGTTTTATATTCGGTGGTTAAAATTGAACTTTTTTTAAGTTTTATGACAAAAATTCAATTTTTAAAGCTCTTTTGGATTAAAACATTTGTTTTTAAATAAAAAAAGCTTTTTTTAAAGTAGACAATGCAAAAAGTTATTTTGAGTGACGAATCCCCTTAAATCCCAATCAACCTACCAACCAACAACTATGCTGTATTCTGAATTTCCTCAGATGCAAATAAAATAAAATCGGAAGGTGTATGGCCGTGTTTCGGAAACTTGGCTTTAATTCATTATTTAAAGAAAATGAAGCATTTTTTTTTCTCTCAAATATCTCAATTAATTAATATATTAAAATCAAAGAAACTGTCAAAAATTGTATTCAGATTGATGATGAATTAAATATTGATAAGAAGAATTACCTAATTATACGACTTTATTTCTTTGGAATCTTCAACAAAATAAATAAACTATTGCAACTAGCTGCACTATACAACACTGTAAAAAAAAGGACTAAAATACGGAAATTGTACTGCGAATCGAGATGCCAGTACTATTTCCGTATTTTAACGGAAAATTTCCCCTGAAATTTTCAGAAAAACGGAATTTTTTCTGGAATTTATGTTTTCGTTAAAATACGGAAATAGTCCCGTTCGTTTCGATTGCCAATACAATTTCCGCATTTTAGTCCGTTTTTTTTTTTTTTTTTTTTTTTTTTTTTTTTACAGAAAAAGTACTAGAAAAATAGTCGCTTTAGCAGCCTAAAATCACTAAAATAATTAAGTACATGTAGACATGGCATTGAGAGTAAAGATGTACTCAATAACATCGGAAATATCTGGGAAGCAGCAAAGTATAGTGATATTTTGCATAAATATTTCTTTAAGTGACTAAGTAAGATTCAAATGGTTGGCAGATTTGAAACGTCCCATTTAGAAACGTAATCGCAAAAACGTAATTTTTTTGCAATCGCAAAAGAAAAAAAAGCTTTTTCAACCGCATCGTTCCTATCTAAATAACAATGGATAATAATAAAACTACCTAATAATACAATATAACGTGCAAAAATAGAACAAAATATTATAATAAAAATAGAATCTTTTTACATGCACTGCAGGAAAATTTTATTTTAACTTTTGATTCATCGTACAATAGAGGTCTTCCAGAGTATCAAAGTCCATGTGCATAAAAAATACAGATAAAAACATGAGACATAATAAGCAGATATATTATAATAAAAATTAACTGTACAATGAAAGCCCTAATTCTATAAAAGTATTACATAACCGGCAAAGATTTGCATATAGGCGTCTTGTACCATCATTTGGAATTCAAAATTTCATCATGAATTACATAACCTAAATATTAGTTATCTCGCTGAAAATTACTGTAACATAAATTAATTAAATATGTGGAAATTTCTCTTAATGTTATTCTTTACGGAATACCATTCTTTAACTTTTGAAATGATTCACAGCTCTACAGAATTCTGGTGTTTTCTTTGAAAGAAAATTACTTAACGGCTGGATAATTTCCAGTGCTTCATAGACATGAAATGAGCGTTCAAATAATATATACGAACAATATGATTGTAATCTATTTCACAATAAAAATTGCTAGAGAGAGGCATAATGCTAAGTTGATTATGTACATAAATTCTATAAAGATACTTCCGCTTTCAGACCACAAACGTGGATAGGGGAGAGTAGCCTAATTTGGACCACTACGCTTATTTTCAAGTGTAACTCACTTAATTTTTGGAATATCTGAAAAATATCACTACACGGGGTCAATCAATTCATCCACTAACTAAATAAAACTTTAGATCATTTTCTTTTTGGAAATCTTAAATTTTATTTTAATTTGAAAATTTTTTCAAAAGTGGTTCAAATTCAGCAACTGGTTGCCTAAGTTGGACCACCAGTCTCCTAAATTGAACCAAATAAAAAAAGGTTGTTTTAATGACTAGGGAATATAACCAATTTTATTAAAAGCAAGGTTTGCGGTTACTGAAACAATCAAACAAAATAACAGCAATGAAACATAATGAAATCAAATATCTGAAAATAAGTGTAATTGTTTTAAATCAAAATGTATTCAAAATATAAATCAAAGTTATCAGTAATTAAGAATAGAAATTATGAAACTAATTGCCAGTTACTTGAATATCATTTAAGGAGTGATGCAAAGCTTACGCATGAATTTCGTTTATTGATTTTTTTTTCCAGCACACACAACTTAGAACCGTATTTGGCAATATGAATACTGAATCATTTCTGCTGTTTTATTTTCTTACAAATCAGGCAAAACCAATCATCACTATTTAGATTTTTCTTTTTAGATTCTGAATTATTAGACTTTTCTTTTGCAACAGAAGTTTGCTTAACATTATGATTGTAGTTCTCTCCTTTCATCATTTCCTTGATAATTGCTTTATGCCTGTTTTTTAAAACTTGATGTTCCATTTGCTTTTATGCTGTGATAGCATCCTTTTAGTCGATTTTTTGTGTTTTTTCATTTCAAGGTTACTTTATATGGCGAAAATGTTAACACAACTGTTTTTATTTGGCTCCCTCTGTATTTTTTAAAACTAAATTTAGCAAAGGATATAATATTTCTAATGATTTTTTGGCTTTTGGGGAGGATTTGTAGCTACAGCCTTATTGGAAGTCAATTAATTTCTTCACAACTTACTCTCTCCTTTTTATTTCCTATATCTTTAACAGCTTTTGCTGTCACCTTTTTTTTTTTTTTCCAGACAGCTTGTCCGTGTCTTTTTCAACATTTTTAACATTATATTATAAAAGTGTTTAAAAAAATATGCTCTATTGAAAAATACGCTACGATTAGTTATACGCAAACATTATATATTCAACAGTATTGAATCCACCCCCCTCCTCCCGGAAGGTTTGCGGTTTTGTGAGTTTTAATGGCAAAAAAGTGTGATTCCACCCTCCAGAACTGTAAAAAGTCTGCCCTTCCTAGTAGAATCGCAAATATCCTCCAGGAAGAAAATGTTTGAATTCAACTCTGTAAACCAAATACGCCGTAGAAATAAAGTATTCAAAGAAAATAAATACAAATACATACAAGATAAAAGAAATTGCAAACAAAATTTATTGCATAAACATGTAAAAATATTTTTTCGTTTATATAGGCCTAAACTGTATAAAAAAATTAATCCAAATATAACCCCCCCCCCCCAAAAAAAAAAAAAAAAAAACAAACAAAAAAAAAAACTTCCTGGAGATATTAATCCATTATAAAATATTAAAAAAATTAAAAAATAGTGTACAAAGTGTACCGTCCTCGAAATTCATTACTTAATTTTCAAAATTTATGATTGCATATCTGGCCCAATTTAAGCAACTTAAAATGGTCCAATTATGGCAACTGCGCCATTTTTTAAAACAGATAATTTCAAGACTAAGAACAAAAACGAAATCAAACAAAGCCGCGTGAGAAATAAGCGCAATTAACAGATGAATTTATATATGTATATGAAAACATAACAACTTACCTTAGTTTTAAAGTATTCACTTACGTTTAGTATGAAAAAAGTAGATCAAAACAGCTAACTTTAGGTTTTTTTAAAATTGCCTGAAAACAACACGTGGTAGGCGGTTGCTTCTTCTAATCGTGAGTGACGTCATTCTGATGAGTAGGATTTATGCGGTAGATGGCGTCTCTTCCTGTAATTAACGGCAGAATGGCAACGGTCCAATTAAAGCGGCGGTCCAAATTAGGCTACTCTCCCCTATATCGTCGGTACTATGTCAAACTATCCAATGTGAAAAGAGTGGGCTACTTTTTTAAATTTCATATTTCTTAATTGGCACTACTTTTCTGAAATGGTAAAATTCTCCTCGTTTTCACCTTCATTAATATCTCATTAAATAAGTTAAGTAAGGCGAATTTTGCTATTTCAAAAAAGTGGTGCCGATCAAGAAATCCGAATTTAAAAAAAGTAGGCCCACTGTTTTCACATTGGATAGTTTGACATGGTACCGACGATATGATGAACCCCCAGTGCAGGTGACTTATGAATATAAAGTAAGTCTGTTTCATCCATGATATTTCTAAGGTAATTATTATATCTGAGTAAATTATCTTTCTCTTGACCAACAAAGTTGTTTTATTAACTGTCTATCAAGTACCATTAAGGGGTTTCATACGTTCTCGGCGGCTAACAGTCGATCTATTTTGGAACTTTTATTAGGAAGGGAGTAAAACTAATTAGCAAACTGAAAATTCCACGTTGTTTTATATTGCTTCAAGTATTTAAAAATATTTTTTGTTGTTAAATTTGGACATATATGACGTCGGAAACCTGCAGCCACGTTGACCCGTACCAAAATATCCGAGATTGATGGGCATGGTCCTAACATCCAGTAGAGAGTGAGAGAAAAAAAATAAACTGTTAAAATCTGAGTTTCTTTTTGTAAAATAAGGTTTTGACTAAAACCATCGGCTCAAATTTTTAATTATAAAGAAAATTACGCTATTTTGAAAAAAAAAAATCGTTTTTCGTTTTAAATGTTCACCTTTAAAGATATTGGAAAAATATCAAAAATTAAAATTTTCAAAAACAAAATTAATTAGAAAACTACTAATTAAACGTTGTTTTTTATTGCTTCAAGTATTTAAAAATATTTCTTGTTGTTAAATTTGGTCACCTATCACGACGGAAACCTGCAGCCACGTTGACCCGTACAAAAATATCCGAGTTCAATGGGCAGGGTCCTAATATCCTGTAGAAAGAAAAAAAAATAAAATCTGAGTTTCTTCTGTAAAATAAGATTTTGTTTAAACACCATCGACTCAAATTTTTGGATTATTGAAAAATAAGAAAATTTCGCTATTTTGAAAAAAAAATCGTTTTTCGTTTTAAATGTTGACCTTTAAAGATATTGGAAAAATATCAGAAATTAAAATTTTCATAAAATGTCTCGATGGCCCTTAGACAAATTAATTATGCGTAGACAATTTAACTATGCGTTTTATCCAAAATGTTAAACGCTGTTTAAAAGTTATAATGCTGCCCATGTTGAAAAATGTAATTTCCCGAAAATCGCGTTTAAAGTTTTTGGATTCAATATATTTTAATCGTGCGCGCGCTCATATTTTTGATCATATCTTTCTTAATAATTGAGATATAACTTTAAATCTTTTGTCCATAATTATACGCACTATACGGATTGAGTTTCCGTCAAAACATAAAATCGGTTATTTGAAGTTGAGATCGTATGTAACCTCTTAAGGTTATTTTTCTGTGTATTATGATTATCTATAACATTTCAGAACTTTTCTTTCAAACTTATTAAAGGTAATGTTATGAAATATATAAAGAGAATAAAACAGAAATGAGAAAAAAATGGAGACATACAGTAGTACTTGAAGAATGTAAAATAAAGTCATTTGTTACGCATTTATTCTTTATATCCAAAGAAAAAAGAAATCGATACTTTTAAAGAAATAAAAATATTATTAAATGGATAATGAAAGAAAAAATCAAACTAAGAAAAAACTCCTCAAGAATGAAACGAATGGCAAAATAATGGAACAGAATTTTAATAAAGGAGGTTTTTTAAACATAGGAGTTATCTTTTGGATAAAAAATAAAGTGCATTATCACTTTTCTTTCGCATTAAAATTTTTCACGGAAAAAATTATCGATAAACGCTAATTGTTATAGAATAAAAAAAAAGAATTTTTTGCTATCAGAACAGCAAGAAAAAAAATGTATATACAATAAATGCATTAAAAACAATAAATTTAAAAGTTAGCAAATACCAGCTATGAATGAAGATTATTTTTTAAAAGGCTTACAACAAAGGATGTTAAACAATTCATTTATATATACAGGGTGTTCTGCTATCATCGCAGAAACTTTAGAGGAAAAGAATTCTCGCTCAGAGTACACGAAAGTGCCTAAACGACGACGCCTCTAAAACATACCGTTTATTGAACTTCATAGAAATTGCAAAACGGATGAAAAACGTGATAAAAAATGTTTTAACAACTAAACATTGTACACATAGGCTTGTAAAAATGGAACATTTTAAAAATAGGTTGTCGGTAATAATGTTGTAGTCATAAAAAACAGAGGGTATACACAATAGGCAGAGGGTATACCCTAGAGAGTATACGCTATAGCTTCATTTCAGAAACAGATGTTATACGGAGCTTCTTTAAAAAATCCGTAAGGGATACGGTGTATACCTCCAAATACCTTCACTATACCCTTTATCGGTAGGCATGCGTCTAACATGTAGACGAACAGTCGTTGTTCGATTCGCTTTAACCCCTTGAAAGACGGTGGTTGATTTATGGACCATTTAATTTTAATCTCTAAATGCTACATTGGCTAGAGAATTTTGGAATGAAAATTTTCCTTTTATCAAGTACGTGAATCTTTTATGTATTTTCAAATAAATTACTTTGTAAATTCTGGAGTCATTCAATCATTTCAGAATATTACGAATATAATTATTTTGCCACTGAAAGTGTTAAAAGGCGGCACCTTAAAACTACTAACAGTCTTCGCATAGTGATAATGTACTCCGTTAGTGAGAACTGCCATATGTATTTAACCATCATTCAGATAAACGGTCTACTTCAGTCACGCGAAAAGACCCGTTCACTAATGCTATTCCTATGGAAGATATTTATAAAGATATGTCGGTCGCATTTCAATATTTTTAGATGATTTTTTTTTTGTAGTGGCTAGCTGAGGTAGATTTGTAAAAAGGCCGTTTTTTACATTTTCGATTTTCATTGGGGATTTTTTTCAAGAGGATGCTTTCATTTTAGGAACCTGTTCTGAAAATGAAAGTGTCCTGTTTAAAAATACTTGTAAACGAAATTGAAAAAGTAAAAAAACGTCCTGCATGCAGATCGACCACACCTAGCCACTGCAAAAAAAAAAAAAAAAAAAAAAAAAAAAAAATCATCTAGAAATATTGAAATGCGACCGAGATATGTTTATAAATTTCTTCCATAGGAATAGCATTAGGGAACGGGTCTTTCCGCATGACTGAAGTAGGGCCTTAACTGGAATGCACACATTGCTGCGGAATTTTTGACGTCATACTTTTTTTGTATTTTTAATATTTTAAATATAATTTTAAATATTTTAAATATGCGTCGTGCAGGTATTGCTTCTTTGGACACATTTTATGTGTTCATAGGGAGTATATTTGTTCTGTCCAGTTTTAGCGGTGATATCGGAAGACATTATACATATACAGGGTGATTCTCATCTCATGCACAAAACTTCAAGAAAATATGGAACTCATCTAACAAGCTTAAAATGCCATATAATGCATGGTCGTAACGCAAGCAGTGAAGCGTTACATGGCACTTTTTGATTGTCGAGAGAAACCTGTTACTACACAATTTGTGCTTCCAGAGCATTCCAATCCACAGCACAATACGGGGAATTCGTGTGCACCGTTTCCGGATTAGTAAAATCAGTCACTCATTTTACAATACGCGGTAAAAATGATGATCCGCGTGATAAACCTGCGTTTTAAGTGTTTAATAACAGCGAAATCTAACAGATCACCGCTTGCAATATGCCCTCGCATTGTATGACGAAAGTTGCTTGTTTACATATGACTCACCTGCAAGAAAAGTGACACATCTCGCAAAAATTCATTTTGCATTTTATTCCACCAATAGGTCTGTCGTAGGTGCGTATTACTACACGAACAGTTTCATAAATGTAGTTATACGGAAAATCACATTATTACGCTATATGTCCATTTGTGACCAAAGAAGAGAAGTGGATTGTGTGAGGAGGTAAAATTACCTAACCCTCCAAACCTGATTCTATGGGTTCATTCTTAAGGGTTTTACACTTTTATGCATGCCTTTACACCTGCATGCAGAGCTAATTGCTGTGATTTCATGTTGCAGTAAAATCATGCAAACTTTCTTTTGCCTCTCCTATGAAATTTACTTTTGTCGAAATGTGTCACTTTTCTTGCGGGTGAGCGATATGATCACATCTGAAATGTTACCCTTGTGATCTAATTCACCCTCAATTTCTCTGAAGGAAATTTGCCCCTGTTTAACCCTTTATGTACTGAATTATGAATTCATGAAAATTTTATCTTCTAAAACTTTTTTCGTGAATCGTTTAAACTACATTAGAAGATTTACATAATCATTTAATAAATTTTAGAAGGATTTTAGAAGGATTGAAGGTTCTAAAAAAATTAATTAAATTTGAATTTATAGAGATTTTGTGCAATATTTATAACCCCACTGAAATTTTTATTTTAAATATTGTCCTTAGTATTTTGTAGAATTAGGAAGTGTACAAATATAATGTTCTTACAATAGAAATGGAGAAATGTTTCCGAATTGAAAAATCCCCCCCCCCCCCCTCTCCCAACGCCAATAAAGCTCAAAAGCTGCAAAGGCAAAAGGAATCATCCTTTAAAAAATATTTTTGTTTTGTGTAACCAATAATGCTTTTGGAACAAGATAAAATAATGTATCTATAACTCATCCTATACTATGTTACAACTAATCGATGTATTAAATGAATTTTATAACAAGTTATTTTAATGGTATTTATGAGTACCGTCAGTAGATAAAGGGTTAAAATCCCTCCGTTTCCTCTCTTGAGCTCAGTCGTTTGTCAAATAAAGTTATTTACTTTGCAATTTCTGAATTTCTTTCTCTAATTTTCCTTCATATAAGCATCCTAGTTAGAAATAATATGTCGCATATATAAAATCAGAAATCATTTATTACAGGGCTCTCTTCAGAATCAGAAAGCGCTCTGTAGTGCTTTGCTGCTTGAGTTACGACAGTGCATTGTATGGTGTTCTGAGCTTTTCTAGGTGTATTCTATCACTCTTTAAATTATTTTTGCCCATAAATTCAGAATAACCCTGTATATAAATATATATTTAGATATAATCATATATGAATTTTAAATGAGTGCTTTAATTTTCAATTTTTTATTTATTTATTTATATATTTATTTATTTTTTGCAGGAAAGTTCTATTGATGGCCTACTCTCAGTATCATCAGGATTTAACAATAATATTTTTGTCTGTCTGTCTATTTTCTTGTAATTCTTTTTTACTACACTATGAATTTTGTAAAAGTCGCCCAATAGCTACGAAATTTTAATATGGTTTAAGATATAATGTAAAGCCAGGAGAGTTCGCGCACAAAGAGATTCGTCGGGACGGAGTAGATTGCGCGCGCAGCGACTCCAGGTAGTTGTACAGCAGCATTAGTGCAGTGTCTACATGAATGTGCACATTGATAGTTCCGAGCGTCTTGGATAAAGTATTGCTATTTTGTTTTGTTTTTCCAAAGTAAGTGTCTGAATTTTCATAACTGTTCGTCAGAAATTTTGTAGACTGTCAGTAGTACAAAATATTTTGAACTTAAACGATTTTTTATAAGCTATTAACCTAGGCTAAGGATATGAACGCCAACAATTCATTTTAGAAGTGGCCATGTTTAAATAAAAACCGCACAATATCTCCTACCAAAATAGGAGAGTTTGCGCATCTCCTACATAGGAGAGATGGCGCATTTCCCCATAAGTTTCAGTGCTATGAGAGATTACGCAGCTTATTGGGAAATTTGAATCAACTGAAAATTACGTGTAAAAAATATGAATGAATCAATTTTGAAATAATTTTGGAAAACACATAATTATCGAAACTAAATTTGGCAACAAGTTAATTTGCAAAAAATACTTTTGCAAATAGAAATTTTGTAAATAAATTAATAATACATATGTTATTAAATTAATTTTATGTAATTATTTTTGTTAATAAATTAATAATATGTTTGTTAATAAATTAATTAAATGTTTATATATATATTTTTAATTTATGAAAGATTAATTTGCTAATAAATTAATTTTGTTAACTAAAATAAATTTTCTAGTAACACCTACAATGTTTTGGAAAAGCTTTCCCCTTCCAAGTAGTTTAATGCCATCGAAATCAAAAAGGAAACAGAGTGAAACTAATGTTACTGATCCACAAAATATACATGAAAAAAGACTTAAGAAGGATGTCGCTACAAAAAAAAAAAAATAAAAACAGAAAAAGCGGGATAAAAACTGACAGAAAAAAACGAACGTCAATGAGGATGAGTGCACTGAATGCCTGGAGCTGTACCAGGAGACAATGTCGACCAGTGACTGGATTCAATGTATTGCTTGTGGCAGGTGATTGTACGAAAGCTGCGCAATTTACAACAATAAGTGTATCGATTGTGGACGACAACTTCGCTTAGCAAACAAAATACAGTGAAACTGTGGAAATGCGATTGAAGTAATTTTCAATTTAAACATGTTATCAAGTAGATTAATGTTATTTTGTAATCTTAGTAGGGTTTGATTTTTCTGCTATTTTAATCTTATTCTTAAATAAAAATTCTTTAACTGTTGGTAACATTTTTCCTATTTATTATTATTTAAACATTAGGTTGAAAAAGTCAACCCTAATTCAATAATATTTACTCACAAAAACTTTACAACAATGTCATTTAAGTGTAATTATTATTGTTACCAATTGTAGTTATTTTTAATAACAATATCTTCTACCCATGTGCGCACTCTTATCAACCCTGTAAGGAGAGATTGCGCAAAATAGTTTTTTTGGTTTTATTACTGCTGTTCTATTAAATTACTGCGTAATAACAAAAATAACTTAAATTTTTTTTCAGGGAGCACTTCAAAAATTTTAATATATTATCATATACTGCGCATCAGAATGAGCGATAGAGGCAACAAAGAGAATTAAAATGATTGTATATTAGAGTAGTGCATCCGTTCGGTCATCCGATTTTACTCAAATTTGGCCCAACCCGCGAATCTGGTCGAGTCAGATCGCCGCTAATTTGTCCCTTTGCGGATCGGGTTCGGGTAGGATTGATTATACTTTCTTCGGCATTGGGGGAGTTCCGGGTTGACTTCTGAATCCTGCGGTTCGGGTTTCATAAGCCGCACTTTCAAAACAAAGTTATCATTACAAAATTAAAAATATTAAGTATTAAATTAAAAATATATACATTAAAACATAAATTAGTAGGGTAAAGTGCCCCTTAACTTCTCTGCTTATGCGAAAGTGGCGCCACTTATGACGTAAGAAACAGGGGACGGGAGGTAAAAGGGAGTCAGTGTTGAAAGTTTCGTTCGTCAAGACGCCTACATAAATTAAAGACGGTGAATTTCCTATTTTTAGAAGACCCGAGTTCTTATTACGTCGTTTGTAGAACGTTATTTACTGTACTGTAAGTATTTATTTCTTATTCATCGCATGTATTTACGTTGGTAAGTGGCTGACAGTAGCATACAGTGAGTTTTATGACGACCAGTTCTTCATACGGGAACTGAAGCTCCTTCATATTGGGAAGTAATGTTGTCCCAATTTCGTTCCCCTTGCAGTTCTTATTTTCGCCCCGGGGACGAAATTAGGAATGTTTTTTCATGACATTTTTTAAATTTTTTTCCTAATGTTTGGATGGCTAATGTTTCGTTATATTATTCTTCCACTGATAGTTAGTACATTTATTTGTGCCTTACTTTAATGTAGATTAAATTACTTACTCATTTAGAAATAAATGTTGATTAGTTATAAGTTAAGCCTCGGCGTATTGGATTTTCTGGGGGGACGAAATTGGGACCATTTTTTTTTCTTTTGCATTTTTTAGATACTTTTGAAAAAAACAATTTTTATCATTGATAATTTTTTTTTGTACGACATTTGCCTGTTTCCATGTGCGTGGGTAGCTAGTCTATGTAAAATCCAAATTTGGTAGATTTTCACTGAAAATTGCAACTTCCAGGGGCCTGAAAGTGACCGGGAGACGATCATAGGGCACCTTACCCTATAAGGATTCCCACTAAAGTTCTTGAGGTCCTAAGGAGATAACGCGCACAGGCGGTGGACGTTCAGTAATTCGGTGAAATCTATTGCACGGTGTACAGTGATTTCAATGACGGTTTTTTTTCTACTATTTTGTGATATGGCCAAGAGGCAATCCAGGAGATGTCATCTTGATGACCTTTCATGAGGTTGCATCATTAAGAGGTTGGGAAATTGTCGAAGTGAGACAAGTGTGGTAGAAGAGTTCGGGTTCGCTCATAGCATCCTTTCACGAGCTTGAAGTGCATTTCAAACGATGGGAACAGCTGTCCGAGCATTCAGCAGTGGTCGCCCACGAGCAGCAACAACATAGGAAGACCGTTATATTGTCCTAAAGCGAAAAGAAATAGGAGGCAGACAAGTGGAGAAATCTCAAGGCAGATGGAGCAGACTACTCGATGTCGGATATCGCGTTTTAACGTGGCTAGAAGACTGCACAAAGGTGGTCTGTATGCACGATGACCAGTATGGCGTGTATCATTAACGTTTGCTCATCGGAGACGCCGGTTTCTTTGTTGCCAGGAGCATAAGAACTGGACACATTAGAAGTGGGGTAGAGTACTCTTCGCGGATGAGAGCCGATTTAGTCTGACGAGATATTCTGGACGTATACACATTTGGGGAGAGCAGGGAACGCGTAATCATCCCTCCAACATCATCGAAAGGACCGTTTTGAAGGTGCCGGAACTCTTGTTTGGGCTGGTATCATACTTGGTAGCCGTACGAACCTCTACGTCTTCCAAGGAGGTTCAGTCTATGGTACCCGCTATTGCACCGAGATTCTCCTGCCTCACGTGCGTCTGTTTAGAGGTACTGTGGTTCCAGACTTCCTCTTCATGGATGACAACTTTCCCCCTCATCATAGAATGGCTGTCGAAAAGCTCCTGGAGAGTGAAGATATTCAAGGCATGGATTAGCCTGCAAATTCCCCGGGCCTAAATTCCATAGAATCTGTGTGGGACCTTCTCTGTAGACGCTTGGCAGCACGTGACCAGGCGCCAGTAACAATTCCGCAGCTGCAATTGGCGTTACAAGAGGAATGAGAATTGATGCCTCAACAGCTCCTTGACAACTTCGTCCTCAGCATGGATAGATGTTGTAAATCTTGCATCGCAGTCAGGGATAACCAAATCCCTTATTAGAGACTGAATTGCTCCTGCCAGGTGTCCGTAAGATGAACGTTTCTGCCTTCTCTGCAGTTGTGCTCCAAGTGACCTTTTCAATAAAGTGCTTTTGTATCCTTTTGATTCCTTATTTAGATGTTTTTTGTCACTTGTCCCATATTTTCACATCTTGTAGATCTTGTGGTATGATTCCGGTCGATGTGGAAAATCTTCTGCACGACGTTACATTCGAAAAACCATCTTGTCCTTAATTTTTACACACCAGTGTAGTATAAAAATGAATTTTTTTTAAGTATCAGTAAACCGTAATTTATGTATTTGGACGACTACTTTTAATTTTTAAACCTAAAAATAATTTTTCCAGTAATTTAAGAAAATTAGACCCGAAAAGATTAAAACTGCATTAAGTTAATTCTGCTTAAAACGAAGTCCGCATACGAATAATTTTTGATTGATTTTGAAATTGGTGTGACTTTGGACCTTTTCGTTAAATTGCGTAATTGAGTTATTTTACTCTTTTAATCACTTTAAGAGAACATTTGAACTTTGAAATCTTCTTAAACTGAACTCTCTTGTAGATCATAATTTCAATTTAATGTCAACGGAGTGTTAAAAATAATTAATCAATGTTTGGTATTTGGTAATCTTTCTGAAAGATATCTTGATGTCTACTTTCAAATCTCCGCTTCTATAATTTGCTTGAAGCTCGTTATTAATTTTCATGATATTTATCAGTGTCTAAATTTCGTAGTGATTACTCAAGTTTGAAATAACATTTTTCTAATAAGATGGATATTTTCTATATATTGTAATTAATATGATATAATTTATAGCTAACTATGCCTTTCTTATTTGCTATTATCTATGTATGTCTTATTATGTACAGCAGGACTGCCCAACTTGGCATCACAAATGTTTTTGAATACCACAATTTTTCAATAGTAACTTTTGTTTTATTGAATCGTAGACATCCTCCAATGTAATAATGAGAAAATTTTAATAAGAATAGAGTGGTATCCACTGCACGCTTTGTTGGACAGCTCTGGTGTTCAGTGTTACCAATTTGGCGTGCTTTTTTAACTAAACATTGTTACCAGAATTTCCTAATTGTAATCTTCGATTTATGTATAACAGCCATACCATGATTAAGTGAAGTGAAGGTAACTATTCAGAAATTCTGATAGATGTTTTCAATAAACGCGCGCTAAACTGGCAACCTTGATTATGTTTCTCTCGAAAAGACAATTTTTTTAATTCTGTTCTTCCGTTTGATTGATTTATGAGCAGTATACCTATACTAGAAGTATACGTAGTCGTATACCCTCCTTTACCTATTGTGTGAACCTTCATTTTTTAAAAATATAGCTGCTTTTAATCATCTGTGCTTTGAGTTCTTGCGCATAACCCTTTTTATGACATTCACTGCATCCAAGGTCTGTGGTTCATAAATGAATAAATTCCGATATTTTTAATGAATACTGTAATATAGGTGATCATTATAATGAATCCTGTTATCTTGCTTTTATTGTAATAAAAGAAAATCCAGATCCTAGGTATTATCGTATGTCAGTGTCGAATAATCAATTTCACTGATTGAATGCAAGGTTCGTATTAACTTCACCAACACGTCAAATGCGAGTAAATCATGAAATTTGCGAAATAAAATTTATTTTGCGAGATATTTGGCGAATCTTATTTTTGGTATACGAGAAATTAATTTTTTCGTGGGCAAGATATTTTTAGGATTTTCGCATTGGTAAGTGGCCCGATAAGAATAAAGTAATACTTGACTTTATTATGCTACAAAGTAAACGGAGGTATACGACTTCTACTCAGAAACATGATAGTAAACATTTTAACGATTTGATGAATGATCTATAGTGAAGGCCGGGGTATGCGAGATTTTGTTAATTGGTGTAGCAAAAGTAAAAAGCGCCATTTACCGAGATTAGATGTAAGTGAATGGTTTTTCTTTCAGTTAATTATAGATGTTATTCTCCAATATTTAAGATTTTATTTACGTGTGGTAGTAAGTATTTGCTTAAATTGTATTTTATGTTTTCTTTAATATATATTATGGTCTAAATTTGATTACAATATGATATGACAGAAAACAGTGTAAAATATGAATGTTTCTGATGCAACAATGAAAGTTTTGACTTATACATAACATTTGGCTAATAACGTAAAACGTCTAGTTTCTCTCCCTTTGTAATTTGTCATAAAATCCTCTAATTTATTAAAGTAGATAATTTTCATAGAACAATAAAGTTTCACAACTGTTTTAACTGTTTTAACACTGTTTTAACTACGAAGCTGAAAGCAATATTTAAAAGAAAAAAAATAGATTAATATTTTAGTAAAGATTTGAACGAAAATATACTCTATCATACTAATCATTATGTAAATATGCGTGCAAATGCATAACATAAATCAGCCAATTAGCATCTACGATACAATTTCTATAAGCATGTCTGCATGCACCTATAGATAAGAACTTTTCTTCCTCACTTCATTCATAAAGCCACTATAAAGCAATATTCCGTTATGAACTCGTTTTCAAAGTTTTTCTCTTAGCTGATAATGTTAAGATATCCTCATAAGTATTAAATAAGTTTTAAAAATACTAATAGAGTATTGTGAATGTGAATAGTCTTCGAAAAAGCCATAGATTTGTTTTCAAATTTTTAATTAAATGCAGAGATAATTGCTGCTGGTTATTAACATGGTTATTTTTTTCACTCCATCAACGCATGTCAAGGGAAAAATGAAAAAAAAAATCGTAATTTGTAATTTCTACTGATTGCATATATATATATATATATATATTTATGTTGACATCTACAATATACATATTTTTTTTATCTTTGCTCTTACAGAAACATAGCTTATATTGAGATCGGAGTGGGCTATAGCACATATCGTATTTCTTTGTAAAGACTCTCACAGTTTTCTGAAAAATAAAATTGAAATTAAAAATACTTACATTAATTAAAATCCAATCTTATTACCAAATACATATTTTTTAATAAACTTGTTTTTCTGTTGAATAAAAACACAATTTTTTCTGCAAGTACAAAAGTTGTTTGTCCAAAACTTACCGAGCTATGATACTTTGAATTTTAAGTTTGTTGGTGCTTTATGGAGTTAAAAACTCAAAAACGCGTTTTTAGTGTCAGAAATGTTGAAAATTCATAAAGTTCAAAATATCACAACTCAGTAAAAGTTTTCTTTAATGTTAGAGCATGCGAAATGTTTTCCTAAATAACCTTAAAAATAACTCCCAAATCCTCATTTCGTAACTTAAAAAAACTATTTTAAAATAAATATTGTCATATGATCAAGAACGGAATTTTTGCAACTGGAACTGTACCTCTAAAACTAATAGTTTAGGAATTAGCTATTCGTCAAGTACAAGAAAAGCCACAATGTATATATTATATTAAAATCTGACTCTTTGTATTTCTCCTCTACTTCTTCTAGAATAATGAAAATTGAGCGATGAAATTAACACCAGTTGTCTGCATGGATACGAGGATATCATATAAGGTCTCAATTTTAAAATTTCAACTAGTTTCCGAGTTATTCCTTTTTTAAAATATTTGATGATATTTCTGTAATGGTGGCAACTAAATTACTCCATTTTCATTTATAAAAGAGTGAAAAAGAGAAATTATAGATTATTAGATTTTTTTAATTCCACTTTCTCATAAATTGAATATGGCATTATATTGTATCTGAATAGCTTGTGAAAATACTATCGTGATTAAATTACATTTTTCAAGCAAATTTGAAGGAAAAAAACATGATTTCTGTTAGTCAAGCTTCATTAATCATATTTTTCTTACAAAACACAAAATCCTCGGTCTACCAAGTGTCATCCAGGTAATAAATCCACCATAATTCTTTTTGAGTGTTGCATTCAACCAAGGAGTTTAAACATAAACAAATTTAATCTCCTTGCGTTTAGCTGAAATATTATTGCCTAAATTTTATTTCTCAATAAGTAATGAATTAACAGGAGAAACATCACTTTTCAACTAATTATTTACAAAAGATTATAGTTAGAATTTGACAAATTTTATTTTTTTTCAAGAAATTGAAAGACCTCTTGCGATGTAAATGCAATATATCGAATTGCCACTCAGCCAGTATATAATATTTTAGATACTAAACTATGCCAAAATACCCAATCTGTCTTTATAAATCTTTTTATTCTGACAACTTACATGACAACTTTAAATTAATCTTTCTTCCTAGAAAATAAGTATAAAGTAACATAAAGCAACCTAAACAAACCTAAAATCCTGATAAAAATGTTATTGTTGCTTCCCTTACTTTCTAAATTTAGCTGCCCCATTCAGACGATTTAAAGTAAAGTTTAATAACCGAAAAAGCATAGACTGGATACCCAGTTTTTCTTTTTAAGAAAATTACATTCAAGTACTTTCCTTTATTATATGCCTTGAAGAGATATAAAACGAAAAATCAGTTTAGTGCAATTCTTTCTGAGATGTTAGAAAATGTAAAACTGCTATTTGTTTTCCTTCATCTAAACATCTAAACTGTGGGCTCAATTTCACTGGTTATTATTTCCATTTAAAAACACACTTTGCGATCGTTTTAGTTCATAATATAAGGGAATATTTCTGGAGAACGGCGTGATATATATTTTTTTATTTCATGTCTGAATGAACTAAAATCCAGAAATATGATTTATGCAGAACTTCGTACAAATAAGTTATTTGGACGTCTTAATGGTAGAGTTTTAGTTACTTTTAGTTTTCTATTCTTAATGTTTAGATTCTTCAGACACTGGAATTAAATTTTATTCAGAAGAAATAGAATGAAACATTTCTGAATGTATTTTAGAAATTCGAATTCATTTTCATATTAAATATACAAACTTAAAATTCGTTAATTGATCTTAAATTAAACAGAAAATCATAGACAGCAAGCCCAGTTTTTATTTAAAAGAAAATTGAATTCAAATGTTCTGGTGTATTATTCTTAGAACAGAAATCAGATGAAGAGAAATCCCTTGTGAGATATTATTAGGTTGTATCAAGAGTAATTTCGTTTTCACAATCAAATCCTTGTTACAATATTTCAATACAAAATAAACATATCACAAATCAAAATATAAACCATGGATTTCTATGGTTTCTTTCACTCTTCTTATAAGTTGAACAGTACCATTTTTATACAAATCATGAGCTCTCCTTCTCTTGACCAGTGCGGGGTATTTACTTTTCAAAGAAGCATTCATCCTGTGCAACTGTTGACAGTAAATTTCAGAGTTGACAGATCGATCATGTAGAATGATTTCAAAAGGAAAGACTTACTCAAAATTCAACCAGTTGCTGATCATGAAATTCTTTTGAAACCGACCTTGTTTTGCATCAGGTTGGGCTGACTGGCTCACATCCAACCATTGTTTTCGGTTATCTGGGTTTCGCAGATCACATATCACTATGCGCTTGAAAAGCTGCATATCCTGTAGGTTTTCTAGAGGGGTTTTGCACATTTCCACTCTGTGGTTTGCTTGGAGTGTAGTCAGTTCATGAGGAACTTCTCTGGGGTTTTTGTACATTTTCTGCAGTTTATATAAAGCTCGGCATACACTGTCTCTGGACAGTCGTAGCTCTCTGAAAGTTTCCGTGTGCTGGTGGTTGGATTGATCACAACTTTTTGATTCAGATCTTCAAGATTAGCAAGTGATGTCCTCCCAATTCTGGGGTTCACTTCAAGAGGCAAGTGACCTCCCTTACAACGTTTGAACCAGTCTTGGTGTGTAACGATCTCTGATTCTATCATCCCATTTAATCCGAGAGTAGTCGCGTCTTTTTTCAGAACGTTATTTGTAGTGCTCGTTCTTTTTGCCGTCGGCCCCCAACACAGAGAAAATGTAAAATAAAAAAAATGTTTTCACTTAATATTCGAATATCACATCTCAATGAAGTTCTAAATTTGCAGTTTACTTAAATTTTACATTTTATTCATGAGAATTGGAATAATGGGAAAAAGTAAAAATGAACTGACATTAGGGATCGTTGCGTAGACTTTTCCAACAATTTTAAATTTGCTTGTAAAAATATAACTGAAGGAAAAACAGAGATGTCTTGTTACTTTACTATTGTGGTGGAGAAACGTTTAATGTCAGCTATAGGGTAGTTCTCCATTGCATTTGTAAGGGTATATGAGTTAGGAAAAGAAATGGGTGACAAAAAGCCCGACACGCGGCTACTGCCCGGTTAACTTCTCGAATTTTATGAGCTGCTTCAGCAGGTTTATGACCCATTTTAAATCAATGTCGTGAGAGGGATAATATAATATTTCAAAATTTGTATCAGCCATTATATAACCTAGAAATTGATAAAAGAGTAGGTCTTTGTCTAATACAACATGGAAGAACATGTACTCTATAATACAACATATTGCATTAGTCAATAATTATAAGATAGTGCCATCTATAGCCTTCATATACAGGTATTAAACAACGAAAATTCTTTTGATACACCCTAATACAAAAAGAAAAATGTTTGCTTCTTCCAATGCGTCTCACAGGTCTCTCTCTTGAATAACACTTTTTATAAACAATGATCTTCTTGGTATAATTATATTGCAAATGTTGTAGAGAATTACCACAGAGATAGTTAATTTTTTTAAAGTGTTATTTTTAAAATACCGACACAGCGGGAGTCTGATTTCCATATATCTAAAAACAAAAATCTGGCAACAATTTCTTTAATTATTACTTTCGTTTAAAAATCCCGATTTGTGTAGTATTTCGTGATCTTTTGAGTTCATAATGTGAGGGATTATTTCAGGAGAATGGCGTGAGATGTAAGTTTTTGTACGAACTTACTAAAATCCAAAAATAAGATTAATGAAGAACTTCGTAGAGATAAGTTATTTTGGCGTCTTAATGGTATAGTGAGTCTTTTAGTTTTCTTTTCTTAATGTTTAGAAAAGATAATTCTTTACCAACGGGAATTAAATTTTGATCGGAAGAAACATTTCTAATTCTGGTTCAAAGAAACATTTCTAAATTTATTAAGAAATAATTTGAACTCCATTGCGTGTTAAATATTCTATCTTAACACAGTATTCCTACAGTTCAGTAAATTTTTTTGACTTTAGGCATATATACACACACCAGTATTTTCTTAGAGATAAATTCGTCTTTTGCAATCGAGTGATTATATAAGTCATATTTCTTCTACATAAAAATATTTATATTTCGTCTCAAAGTGTAGAAAATCTCTAAAGAACGTTAATTTATCTCAATTAGCTAAAAAAAAGTATGTAACAGCAAGGTCAGTTTTCTTTTTAAGGAAGCTGCATTCAAATACTTTCATGAATTACAACCATGAGCATAATTAAAATGAAATGTATTTCCTTTTCATTTATTTCAAAACTTAAACTATTTTCTCATTCCCGTGTTTCTCATAATTCTCCCTTTTGAATATCACTTTTCCTAAAAAATATTCTGCCTTTGTATATTTCTATTGTAAATATTGTAGAAAACTTCGACGGAGATATTTATACAAAATCGGACCAGTGAGAGCCTGCTTTAAATATTTTTAAACGAAAACCTGGGGTCAATTTTTCTAATTACTAATTCCATTCAAAATCGTTATTTGTGTAGTAATTCCCGACCATTTGAGTTCAAAATATGAGGGAATGTTTCAGGAAAATTGAGTGCGATTAATATTTTCTTCCATTTTATTTCATGGCTGAATAAACTGAAATCCAGAAATAAGATTAATGAAGAATTTCGTACAGATCAGTTATTTGGGTATCTTAATGGTATTGTGAGACTTTTAGTTTTCTTTTCTTAATGTTCAGAATAGATAAATCTTGACTAACGGGAATTAAATTATGGTTGGCAGAAATAGAAATATATTATAGAAATATATATATAGAAATAGAAATATTTCTAAATTTATTTTTGGAATTTGAATGTTATTGCATATAATATGTACCAACTTAAAATAAATTAATTTATCTTAAATAGTTTCTTAAAAATCATAGACAGCAAGCCCAGGCTTTATGTAAAAAAAAAAAAAAAAAAAAAAAAAAAAACTACAGGGTGAGTCATAAGTATCATACAAGTGGTGACTACTGTTAACAACACTGTTATTTCAGAACTCTTGGTTCACTTCGATTATAAATATTGTAGAAAACTGCCACGGAAATAATTATTAAAAATTATGTTATTCTAAAAGAAATGACCCAGTGAGAGCCTGATTTTCATATAACTAGAAACAAAAATCTGGGCTCAATTTCTTTAATTGTCACTCCCATTTAAAAATCGCAATGTGTGTACTTACAGATATTTTGAGTCCATAATATCGGGGAATATTCGAGTAGAATAAAGTGAGATAAAAAAAAAAAAAAAGTTCCACTCTATTTCATGGCGGTATGAATTGAAATCCGGAAATTAGATTAATGAAGAAATATTATGTATTAGTTATTTTTGTGGTTTAATGATGGTGATTTTTTTTGTTTTTCTTTTCTTAAGAGCTCACTTCAGTCACGGGTAAAAAGAAAAATGCTAATGCTAAGTAAATGGGGGCATTATTTTCAAATTTCTCGAATGGGTTTTAATATTTTTAAATGATTTTTTTGCATGGGATAGCTGAGGATGATCTACAACCAGGTAGTTTTTACTTTTTCGATTTTGGTTTCCGATTTAAAAAAAAAAATGCTTTCACTTTCGGAAGCAGTTCAAACCGGTTCTGAAATTGAAACTCTCCTAACATAAGAAATCTATGACCAAAATAAAAAAAGTAAAAACTAGCCCGGATGTAGATCGTCCTCAGTTATCCTATGCAAAAAAAAAAAAAAAAAAAAATCATGTAAAAATATTAAAATCCAAACAAGTTATTTGAAAATAACTTCCCCATAGGATTAACATTATCATCCGGGACTTTTTGAGTGACTAGTGTGACACCTTAATATTCAGAGGGGATTATACTTTACCAATTGGAAATAAATTCTAATCCGTAGAAACAGAATGAAGCATTTGCTAACTTTATTTCTGAATTCTATTATTTTCAGTTCCATTGCATATTAAAAATATAAATTTAAATTACGTCATATTATTTAAAATAATTAAATGAAAAAAGTAGACAGCATGCCCAGTTTTTCTTTTTTAGAAAAATATTTTAAAATGCTTTCATTTATTATAGACTCCGAACAAAAATAAAAAGACAAATAATTATTTTTCAGATATTATGAAATGCAATTCTTATTCCTTTTCATACATTAAATACGAAAAAAAAAATCTGAGCTAAATTTAATTGGTTAATATTCCCAGTTAAAAGCACAATTTGCGATATTTTGGGTCCATAATATGAGGTAATATTAGAGGAGAAAGGCATTAGATATAATGTTTTGAATTCTGTTTCATGTTTAAATAGAGTAAAATCCAGAAATATGATTAGTGAAGAAATTCCTCCAGATCACTCATTTTGTGTGACTTAATGGTAGACGGAATCTTTTAGTTTACTTAATGTTTATAAAGACGAATACTTTAGCGATTGGGATTACATTTTGATCAGCAGAAATTAAAAGAAGAATTGGCTAAACTTGTTTCACAATTTTGAGTTTAATCGCATATTAAAGCTATAAACTTAAAATACGTAAAATTTAAATAAAATTAATGAATAACTAAAACGAATAATTAAGTGAATAATTAAATGAAAAATCTATAGGGAAAAACGCTGTTTTCCATTTAAAGAAGATTGTATTTAAATGCTTTAATTTATTTTGTACTTTGATAATAAATAAAGCGAAAAATAATGTTCTTTTTAGGCATTACAAACAGCATAGATCTTTTTCCTATATATATAAGTCTGAGCTGAATTTAACTTGTTTTTACTTCCCTTTAAAAACACACTTTCGATATTTTGGGTTCATAAGATCTGAGAAATTTTCAGAAGAATGGCGTGAGATATTATTTTTCTACTCTATTTCAAGTTTCAATGGACTGAAATCCAGAAATAAGATTAATGACGAATTTTGTTCAGGTCATTTATTTTGTTGGGACTTAATGGTAGACTGATTCTTTTTAAACGACTACTAAAACGAAAGAGGCAATTCGTTTGTATAATTTTTTATGTTTATGTCTACGCATAACACAACAACGGATTCTCCTATTATAATTTTGTTTTGTTGGAAAGGTGGTCCCGGCAAATAGTTCCGTATCAGCTGGATCTAACATTAACTTTTATCGACTTTATAAGCTTTAGCTTTCGTAAGATTAGTTCAGTCTATCGCAGATATCTTTCTGAACTTTCACGACATTTGACTGGCTTTTTTTTTTTTTTTTTGAGTTGCTCCATAGCCTATCAAATCATGAAAAAATATTTTTTATCGTGCTCACATGCGCAGATAAAAAATATTTCATACAACTGCTCATATTTCATCAATTATTTAATATACTGACATTCCAATTACACCATATTATTTGTACTATATTTTGTCAAGTTTTTTGAAACGGGCGTTATATTTCGTAAAAAACCCTGCATGATATAAACAAAAAACATGTAACAATTTTTTGAACTTTAAAAAAGATCGATATATTTCCATGAATATACGTTCTATTCTTCCACAAATGAATACATATATTGTACAATATCCAAATATTCGTAAGCTATAGGGATAGATCATTTCGCGCATTTTATTTTACCCCAAACATTATTATTTTTCTTTGATTTTTTGTTGACCCCTAATTGTCTCTCTGATCAAATATCCGTTGATAAATTTGTAGTCGAACATATTATTCATAATCCTGAAGTTCCAATAAAATCCGAAAAATCTATATTTAAATATTTGACAAAATGTCTAAAATTGAAAGTGTCCGGTGATTAATGGCCATATAGTGTACATGTATATATACAGGGGGTTTCAAAATTATATTTTAGAAATGTAAAGGCAGGTAGAGCGGACCTTAGTCAGCAGATTTTGTATAGGAATGTGGTTTCGGAAATGCAGCGTTGAGGCGGTAGAGGGCGCTGTTAAGTTCAGTGGATAAAAGCATTTCGCTGGGTTGAATCGTCATTCTCCGCACGGATTTCAAGCAACTTGCGTCGTTATGCTTGCCGACATGCATTTCATGCATGAGGCTGCGCAAGGTAATTGAGCGGCTGTTCAAAGGATGTACATGGAACGATTTCCAAGTTGGAATCTGCCGGATAGCCGGACATTTGGATGTCTTAACCGGGAGTTGAGCGCGATTGGTTCATTTTATGCCTCGATGCGTGATACGAGCACTGAAAGATACCGCAGAATTCCAGCAGTGGAAAAATCAATACTATGCACAGTAGAAAAATGTCTTTCGAAAAGCTCAAGAACTGTGTGACCTGTGTGGGGTGTGAGCCATTTCCTTGCCAGCACATTCATGAAATGCATGTCGGCAAGCTCCGCATTGGTGTAACGATGCATGTTTCCCGAAATCCGTGCGGTGAATCACGATTCAAGTCAGCGAAGCGGTCTCTTTCGTCAAACTTAACAGCGCCCTCTACTGCCTTAACACTGCATTTCAGCGCCCACATTCCTATACGAAATCTGCTTACTAAGGTCCCCTCTACTTGCCTTTACATTTCTGACATACAATTTTGAAACAATCTGTATATCTCTCTCTATATATATTACAAAATTTAAAATTTTTTCGCCAATGTTAAAAGTATTCTATAGAAATTTCCCTTTATAGTAATATTCTGTACATTATAGCAGTTTATTAAGTTAAAGCCCTAGTCTATTAATCTCCATAAGATTCTAATGCATCCAATACTATTTGTTCCAAATTGCGTAAATCTAAAATTGATTCTTACTAATTATATTTCTTTAATAAAACACCTTTTATTATTTAAATTCCTATTAAAATTCGCTATTAAATCCCGGTATATCAAATCCCCCTAAATTATTTATTTAATTGCTAAATTATTATAACTCATAATTTATCCTGTCTAAAGAACCTATTTCTTTTAAATCCATTCTTGTATTAAAAATTATCCAGGTGTCAAATAGAGTTTCAATACTTGAAACTTTTCCGTGGAAATAAATTCATTTTTCTTTTTGTTACAAATCGTGTAGGAAAATGTAGATGTACGGACAGATATGCTAGTGAGTTTACGAATGTACACTCTATGGCTAAAGGTGACCTTTCACTTACAATTTTAGACGTTTTGTTATGTAGAAAAATACATTAGGAACTAACCT
Organism: Maratus speciosus; assembly: GCA_963932465.1. Lineage (NCBI taxonomy): Eukaryota > Metazoa > Arthropoda > Arachnida > Araneae > Salticidae > Maratus > Maratus speciosus. Next base: position 231,986,587 of record OZ010796.1, on the reverse strand, counting down.
GAAACTGCAGGTGTATAAACAGTATAGTATAGGTCATATATTTCCGTGAAATTTTCTCCCCGAAACCCCATAGGGGACCGTCAACAAATTGAAAAAGAACGAATATCTTTTGGATAACCCTGTAAAAACTACTGCAGCAAAAGCGTTCAAACTCGAGATTATTAATAAGTGACTTATTGGAATATACTGTGTTTATTTTTATGAGAATAGCAAGTATACTCGTAGACAAATTAAAGTTTTTATAAAAACAGTCCCAAATTTCGCCAAGTTTTTTGCTTATAATTTGCAGAGTTATTAATATAAAAAAAAGTTATTTTCAGAAAATATGACGAACAACATTGTACACAATACTCAGCAATCTGATTTAAAAAATAATAAAAATTGAATGAAAAATGAGCAGGTTTACTAAAAAACGTTCACCGCGCATGCGCGAATGGAATCAAAATATAATGTGCATAATGTGTTAGCTAAATGTATAGAGAAACTTTTGTAAAAGTCTCAAAAACATAGTTTGAAAAGTCTGATAATAATCGTTTATAGAATAAGCTCAAAACCCGTTGTTCCCAAAATGAACCAAAACGATGAGGGGTTGTATCAATATACCCATTGATTAGTGCTAATATAGCATACAAAATATTGCAGGTACTACTGCATTTGGATACAGCCCCTCACCTTTTTGCTTCATTTTGGGAATAACGGATTTTGTGCTTATTCGATAAACGATTATTATCAGACTTTTCAAACTATGTTTTTGAGAGTTTCACAAAAGTTGCTCTATGCATTTAGCTAACACATTATGCAAATTATATTTTGATTACGTTCGGGCATGCGCAATGAATCATTATTTAGTAAACCTGCTCATTTTTCATACAATTTTTAATATGTTTCCATTCTGATTGCAGGTTATTGTGTACAATATTGTTTGCCATATTTTCTGAAAAAAACTTTTTTTTAAATTAAGAACTCTGCAAATTATAAGCAAAAAACTTGGCGAAATTTGGGACTGTTTTTATAAACACCTTAATTTCTCTAAGAGTATACATGCTATCCTCATAAAATTGAACACAGTATATTACAATAAGCCTTTATTAATAATTTCGAGTTTGAACGCTTTTGCTACATTAGTTTTTACAGGGTTATCCAAAAGATATTCATTATTTTTCAATTTGTTGACGGTCCCCTATGGGGCTTCGTGAAAAAATCTTCGCGGAAATATATGACGTATACTATACTGTTTACACACTTTCCGTTTCAGGTTAATTCCTCATGTATTTTTCTAGATATTTAACAAAACGTCTAAAATTGCAAGCGACCTGTCACCTTTGGCCATATAGTGTAGTAAGATTATGGTGGTAGAATGAAGAGAAAAAAGATATGGAGCTGAGTACGGCGATGTTTACAGAATATGTGCAATAACAACGAAATAAAAGAACTGTGAAATCGTGTGGAAGGTAGAGGAGAGATGGAACTTCGTTTATATGAGTTATTAATGTGAGTGAGTTCTATTATTTTTTCATCGATTATTTAGAACATTTCCCCAGTAAGCCAATTATGAGTATGTCAATAAATGTGGATTCTATTTCAATCGACTGCAATAATTGTGTTCCTTGACTGTTTTATTCTCAACAAACCAGTCGGCCTAAAACGCTTGTGCTGTTTAAACTGGAAACCCAAATATTTTCGATAAACGCCCATTGCTTTTGTTCATATCGTCACATGTATATATGATCATTTTCCTACATGAAAGATCAAGACGATAGTAGATACATAATTATATTTTTCTTCCATAACTGAATTTAAATATGGGTTTATTTTCATTCATTTCATTCGATTTCGTATTAACGGATTTAGATCTAATTTCGGGTTCAGCGCCTGGCGTAATTTAGAAAGAGTGGTTTGGCGCAAGAGCAGAAAAATATTTAAATATGCAATACAAAAGGAAGTTAATTTTTATGTCCACACTTCATAACCTTTCTTTTTGTTCTTTTAAGTAAGACAGAAAAAAAAAATCCATGTCAGAAAGGTAACCCATTTAATGTCATTTATTCTGAAAGTATGTTCATATAGCTAATGCTGTCAATGCATTCTCAATCCGCACATTTAGTTAATTCATTGTTTTAGCCAAAAAAAAGGCATATGACCATAAAATGCAGTCACAAGCAGTCATGCACAATGCATTCACAATGTATGGCGTAAAATGGACAATCCATTAAAATCTTTGCTGTCTGGCTAGTATGACCCACATAGAACTGATATGAAGGACAAAAACAAAATTTTTAGCTTCCTAATGTATAGTGTTTAAAAAGTGTCTTCCCATCATCGTTTACAAGGAAATTATTGTCATTTGTAAACGCGGCAATTATTTTGAATTCACCCTGTACACTGTTGCTAAAATACAACTAAGCATTCCATGCCAGAAGTTTCTTTGTTCCTATTTTGTCTCTGTTCAAGATTTCATATATCAAGTAAAATAAGCAAAAAAGGAAAACAACCAGCCATTAATTGTAGCAATTACCTTCAAGATATTTTGGGCGCGCCAATAGAGTTAGGAAATCGGGTTCCGATAAACGTATTCACTCAAAAATACAGTGCTTCTCTCTCCATGCCAAATACGCATATCGTTCATAACTAAAACATGGAAGATATTTTATGGAAATTTGAACCAGGCAAACTTTGTTTTGTGTGAAATGTGATGACGCTACAGAAAGCGCTAAAAGTGAACTGTAATTAGTATATCAGTTACATCTTGTGTACTGCATGTACTACAATCCGAATAATAGAACGTCTAGAACAGTGATGCTTGGACGCATATGGTGGCCATTTCTTAACTTTTAATCATGACTTTTTGCTATCATGTGTCAGAGAAGGAAATCTGTTAAAAAATTTGTTACAATGTTTTCCTTACTGTTGTAAACGAAAATAGAGGTTCAGTTTGAATTGAGACACTCTGTATTTTTGACTGATTAACACTAGGCCGCCCAAAAGGAGTCGATCCGACTCCGACCACATGATTAAATGTCAACTGGAATCAGAAATTCTTTCATGAAATAAGCTAAATTTAAACTACGCAGATTTACGTTAAATAAATCAGTCAAATAAATTTAAATGAAAATTCTGGTGTCAAATATTTTTTATGAAACTTGAGTAAAATTTCCGGGCGCTCTAGTGTTAAGTAGATTACCATTCGTATGGATACTAAAACGGAAAGAAGCGTTTTCAGTTCCTGGGAGATCTAAAATTTCATAAATGGCAAAGCACTACAACTTGGTAAATTTTGATCGAAAATAAATTGGGTTTTTTATGTTTTTCCTAGACTCTTTCTTCTAAATTTAATTTATCAGTAATGTGTGGCCATATGAAAACTATTTTTTTTTATTTTAATATTATACAAATAAAACAAAAACAAATGTCATATCTAAAAGCTATACTTAACTTCTATAGTTTTTATAATTATAAGTGTGTTTCTATCGTCTATGTTTAAGAGATAATCACCATTCAAATGTATTTTGAATAACTTGCTGTATTTTGAATTATCAAATCTAAATATACACCTTCATAATAATTCAAGTTATATTTAAGAGATTTTATTTCTTTCTTAAACAATATCACTAACAAAAACTGCATGATTACTCGAAAGAATCTAATACAAATTCGATGTAAAATCAATCAGCCAAAAACTATCATATCATGCGATATAGCGACTTTTATTGCAATTTCGAATATTACCTAATTATTTATTTTAATGGAAGTCAAGTACGTTGGTGTTAGATGTTCTTCATGTGTTAACAAATTATTTTCTGTTGTAAGAGTCAGACTGATACTTCAATAAAACATCCCTCTAATTTCATGTTATCCAAATCACAAATATGGAAACTTAGGCAGATCGTTAAATTAAATGAGGTTTGCATTTTAAAGAGAATTATATTAGCTGAAAATTTGAAATTGAAATATTTTGAAACGGTAAAATTATCGGCGTAATATCAATGCTTATATATTTTAACACTTTTAGCCCCTCGTTTTTATTTACAAGAGGAAAAATCTGAATTTCTGGAATTAAGGTTATTTTTAGCTAAGATAATCATGAATATAATTAAAAAAATTATTTAAAATTTTTAATAGTTTTTTTAATGATGCCATTTGGCATCATTAGGATCAAACAAGAATTACACACGAAATGCTCATGATGTCATTTGGCATCATTGGAATCAAAAGCAAAGAAAATATACATTCAATTTTTAATGTGTATTCATTTTTTAATGTCCATTTCATGTATAATTGTATTTACTGAAGTTCCAGACTTTTGACAAGAACAGAGATTTGGTGGATGCACTAAGGTGGTGTTGGTGTTGTTCATGACGACCGATTACCTACACGAGAGATATATGACCGAGGTGTGGGGGGGGGAGGTCATTGGAGTATTTCTAAGAGAACCTAACCCGTATTTACGCAAGGATACCCAAGGTTCGATGAAAACCACGGAAAACTCTAAACAGTTAGACCGACGAGCACGAATGGTATCGAATCAGCACTTTCCATCTACGAACATTGCCAGCGGAACGTCTCAGCCACTTGATACACTAAGTTATCTGCAATTTATTCGTAGCAAAATAATTTAAAGTACTCATAAGTAATAAAATTTCATCAGGAGGCAATGAAGAAGTTTCTCTAAATGTCGTGTCAAATAGTACAATATTCTTATCTTCTAACTGATCTACATTTTCAACTTCAACTTCTAATACTTATTACCTAAAAAATAGTAACAGGACTGGAAGAATAATTTATATCAAGAATATTGACAACTGTATAGGGAGTCTCATCTGCATTTGATAGATTGCGTGCACTTTCAGTGTCCTCTTTGTCAAATATTTAAATTTCTGTATAAGAAAGATCATCATACTTTGTAAATAAATTTCTCTTTCTAATTATTAAAACACCTTTTTTCGCTTTCACGTGATAAATAGTAAAGGAAAAAGGTTTTCCTTAAAAAAAAAAAAGAAACTACCAAATCAGATCAGAAATCAAAATAGAGAGTTACGTTGTAACTATCTATCTAGTCCCAATGATGGCATTTGGAATCATGTATATTTACTATACATTATTACTAAAATAAAAATACAATTGTTGAATTATAAGTACATAAATATGTACTTCATACATATTACAACTTATATTTAAAAACTGTAATTTTTAAAAAAGGGAAAATTGGAAATAATAATTTTTTTTCACAGACAAGTTTTCACTTCATGTTTTAAAAGGAAATCAAGCAATACTTTTCAGTTTCTAGAACTTCTGCTACCATCTATTGAGGAAATAAAAAAAATACTACTGAAAAGACAAAAAAAAAAGTGTCTTTTGAATGACACCAAACTGAATCTCCGAGATTCAGTTTTTAAATATGAGAAAATTTGTGAAAATCATGGTGCCATTTGACATCACTGGTCCCGAAAGGGTTAAACATTATATATTTTACAAATGACATAATTTAAATGTGGAATTTATTTGAAATGTTATGTTAATTTTGTATCGTATTTTTCATAATATTAACAGAAAATACTGAATGGAAATGTAATTTGTCTAATAAAAATAAAAAAGTATTTTATCTCCGAGGGCTCTCTGGATCTACCCACGCAACTCTGAAATCTGTAACTACTGTCACTACTCTGATTTTCTTTATGCGTAAACGCTGCGTACATAGGGATTAGGTTCACTTTGAAAGACTCCAACTCAGGGCAATTCCCACTCCTCCTATAACCCTTGCGCAGATAATCGTCGTGACAAAAAATATCACCATCTGTTTCGCTTTGTTTATTTAAAACCGCAATTTCAAGATAAAATATAAGTTAAGCATATCTTTTTTTAAATTTTATTGTTTGTAGTATTTTTCCATTTCTTGAAAACCATATATTTTCCAATTAAGTTTAGTTTATTTACATCTTATATTTTAAGGTTACTTAAACGAAAAAAATTCGTTCTAAAGAACTGTTCGATAACCAAATCAATTTTTCCTTTAAGGGGGTCCGGGGCTCAAAATTCTATTTTTTTTTATTTATAGAGAATTTGTTATGAAATTTTTTTCTGAAATATCTGCTAATATTATAAGAATATTGCATGTAAGAAAAATCTGAAATTTTAAATCTTTTTTTAAAATTTAAATTGTAAAATTTTAAACATATTTAATTTTTGATATAACTCTGAAATTACTTACTCGATTTACAAAACTTTTACACTTTTATCTACAGAAAATGTGTCATTTTAATTTGTCTTCAGGATTTCTTAAAATATTGTTTAGCAATTTTATTAAAAATTTTTAAGTAAAAAATTAAGTTTTTTTTTATGAGTGAGTTTTGCATTAATTAGCATATTTTCACAATTATCACTCAAAATTAAAAATTCTGAAGACAATTTGTTGGAAATATAGCATAAAATCTATGTTAAAAATTTCATACATATATCTTGCAAGGAACTTTAGATATATCCTTTTAATGTTGACAAATCGTGTAAAAATTCATTCTGAGATAAATGGAGATAAAGTTCTCGTCAGGCGGGAAGCTGATGCATCCCTTCTCAAGGCAAAAGGTGTTATATCTCTTGACCTAATGAAGATAAAAGCATGCAGTTTGTGGTATTTAACGCTGAAAACTCGGTATTTTTTTAAGCCAATAAAAAACAATTGCATTTTTTTGAGAATTTTTAGCCCCGAAGCTCCTTAATAAATAATGAAAATACCATTAGTTGATTCCCACATCCTTAGATATTTCCTGCATTTGCTAGTTTCAAAGAATACATTGTGTGGTACAGTGCAGTATAAAGTCAAAACACATTACAGTGCAGTGTAAAGTCAAAACACATTATAGTGCTATACATTCCATGAGACAAGGACAGTTTAAAAGCATTTTAACAGAAATTTAACAAAAGAATAACACGTATTTTTATTGGGGGTAGGGGTATTTTGAATAATTTGAGATTGAAGAGAAGGAGGAAGGAGGTTTATTCTTATTTTAATAGACAACTAAGGTAACTCCACCTGTATGACTCTCAGAATGAATGATATTCTCTTACTGTATTGTATGCATGTGCCTATGAAAACCAAAGAAGGAAAAGAAAAATCAGTTTGTTCAACAATGCAGGGCTCCCAAATGATCCGCCAACTGAATACCAATATTTTCTTAGAAAATTTTTCCTTTTATATTTTTCTTTTAAAATGTGCAGAAACTACCTTCGGAGGTTAATTCTAGCGCAAATTCTTTAGAAGTCTACCATTAAATTTTCTGTTATAAAATATTGGTATTCAGCTGGAGAACCACTTGGGCGGACCAGTGTCGCCGTACGGAAATCTTAAAATTCATAAATTTTATTAACGTTGTAACAAGGTTATCGATATTTAATGTGTATGTGCCTATGGAAGAAACAGAAGTGATTGTGTTCCCAGAGTTTTGTAGCCAACAATTTCGTATAGTATTTATTCGGTTTATAATTTCTGCGATTAAATAAGGCGAATATTACTTTAAAATATAAGTGGCTAGAAAAATCCGGAAACATAATCTCCTCTAAAAAAAAACTATATCAACTTGGTCGCTATGGTTAAGCTTTACGATTCGGTTTATTTTGAAATTATACTTCACACTGGTCAATAAAGTAATTTACAATCGAGGACTGAACAAATTCCACTCGAATTTCTTTTCGGTAAACGAATTGCTAGATTGGTATCACATCTTCGAATAATGTATGGTGATAATTTCGAAAAAAGAGTTTCTGTTGTCGTTGAATTTCTGATTTATTTATATGCTTTTCTAAAAAGATTATAAATAGACTATTGTGTGCGATCAGGAATATTGATCCATAAAAAAAATTAAAAAAAAAAAATCCAAATGTTTACACCACGCACAATAATTGTCATAATGATAGTAGAAAAAGATCGGTATAAATAAAAATGAATTGTGGTAGAAGAGCATTTCGACTTAAGATTGCAAGACAGTATAGATGTAGTAATGGTTTTAATTAACATACTGACTAATCACTGAAATATTTTCAAATAAGGAGGGAATAAGGGATTGATAGTAATTGGGAACTAGTGTTTATTTTTTTTCTTTTATAACGCTATCATATTGGTTCAGTACAAATACAAACATTTATAGGTGCAGCTATATTCTTTATCTATCACTCCTATATTTTGTATCTCTCCTGAACCAAGATGGTAGCTTTATAAACAATAAATAAAACAATAGTTCCCCAATTACTACAATTCCAATTCCCCAATTCCTTTTGTTTACCCTATATAACACTTTTTCAGTGTGACAAAGACATAGCCAGATGTGTCCCTGCCTTACATGAATATGCTGACGCTTATTTTCTATGACCACATTATACAGGGTGTCCCATTTGTTCATATTTCAAAAATATCGTAAAAAATTAATAAATATTCGTATCGTAGTGCGGTTTGGACCATTAGACTTTTTAAAGTATCGGATGTTTGTGGCAAAAGAAAGACATAGTTCAAATAAATTTTAACTACTTTTTCCTGAAAAAATTCAGATTATTTGCCAAGTTCCAAGGTGCAAACCACACTCCAAAGCAACAATTTGATAATTTATTTATTATTGTAAATGAACGTATTGGTTTGATTGATTTATTTTCTTTTCTCACAAAAAATTCCTCATTTTGACAATTTAAAAACCGCACTCCTATACCAAAGTTTGTTAAACTTTGTTGAATTTTTGAAACCTGATTTTTCTTTTGGATATCTTTGAAATATTTGTTTTCATTGCTGCAATAAATATCAATCTTTGACAAATCTTACAATCAAAACCATACTCCCATAACATATCGGTTACATTCTTTTTATGAATTTTTGAAATGTGAACGGATTGTTTTGTGACCAAAAAAAAAAAAAAAACAAAGATCAATGATAAAATTAATTTAGCTTTTTTTTTGCCACGAAAATCGATCATTTGACAAGTCATATGCTGTAAATCACATTGTCCGATACCACAGTTTGTTAAATTTTAGTGAGTTTCTGAAATTTGAACGGATTTATGGGGCTTTTTGAACTATTTATTTTCTTTCGCTATGGAAAATTCAACTTTTTGACAAATCTTATCGTGTGAACTGAATTCTGATACGGCAAAATTTTAAATTTCACAATCTTTTGAAATCTGAACTTAGTTTTGTATCTTTTGGAATTATTTTTTGCTTTTGCCACAAAAATTCCGGATTCAAACCACACTTCGATACCACAATTTCTTAATTTTTTATGCATTTTTGAAATCTGAACAGACTTATCTGACAACTTGTACACGGATGCATATGCAATCAAGATGAATGTGAAGATAGTGAAATTAAAATATACAACAGAACAGTAACATTTAATGAATGGTTTATTTATGTACAACATTTCATTATAAATATATATTTGTTACATTTACACATTTATGACACAATAACACCTATGCACATAAAAAAATATTTGAATATATTATTGAAACAACAGATAAATATGTGTATGTACTTGTGTGAAAAGTTATTTTTACATAAGTACTAGCAACATGAAAAAATGCATAATAAATTAATCTTCGTCAGATACTTTCTTGTCGAAAAAATGCGAAGAATGTCCCTGTACATTATCCTCTGTTAATGAGCAGGTTTTCTAGATAAAAAAAAGAGAAATTATCTTTAAGAAAGGTTACTAACTATATTTATGCAACACGTATAAAAGAAAACCCCAAACGAAATATTATTTTCATCAAAAATTTAATGTCTTTCTACTTTCTAAGTCTTTTGGGAACAGTGTGTCTGGAAATTGCTATAATATTATTCTAGGTCATGCATTTTATTTGGTTTATTTACTTCTTTATTGGAAAATTGAAAGTCTACTTTTTCAGTTATTTTTTAGTTTTTCTAGAGCAGTATTTTGGATGTACAGATTAAAGTATATATTTTTTTAATTCAAGGGAAGAACTATATTAAGTAAAAAAGAATTGAATTTTAAATTTTTGGAATTATTAACTATACAAACAATATTATTATCAGCAATTAACATAAAGATAATATTTTAGCATATTCAAAACTTTAATTTAGCCCCACCAGTGGCTGAGAGGTTCTGCTCTCGAAGCTGGTAGACGGGAGGTGCTGGGTTCGAACCCAATCGCGCCCGTCAGCCTAATCGTTCGGAGTTTTCGTGGTTTTCTTCGAACCGTGGATATCCATGCGTTAATACGGATTAGGTTCCCTTAGAAAGACCTCCACGGAAGGCACTCCCCCTAGGGCCCATATCCCTTGTGTAGATAATTGGCCGTCAACAATCAACCCAACCCAACCCAAAACTTTAACACCGTAATTTTAAGCTCTATAAAATACATCAATGGGGCATTTTTATTCATGGCTTTTTTATAATGGGAACAAGAGGATTCCACTTAAATCTTTTGTGAATCGAACTAGAAAAAAATAAAAAAATATAATTTGAAATTCCTCCTAAACTAACATCAAATGTATTTTAGATATTTATGCGATTTGTTAAGTGGTGTTATGTATAATTTTCGAACTACAGAGTTAACAGGTTTACATTTGTTTTGGAAGAAATAATCCAAAGAAAGACCGCCAAAATGACGATTTTCTTGTTTTAAAATGAGAGTATCCGTATTTTACTTACAAGGAAGGTCTCCATACTGGGCATACTCAGAATATGTTGAAAAAAATGCTAGTGAAAGTGCTCATGTATATAATAAAGGATCAGTTAAAATTAGCGGCGGTATTACAGTAGAAAATCTGTAAAAAAATAAAATGCTTTCGAATAATTGGCGTGAAAACACGACAGCGGCACGCAATTTGGCGAGCAGCACTTTTCCTCGCCAAAAGCAAACGATTTGAATGAATCTGAAAATTGTTTGTTAATTGATTTTGAGAATATGCGGTTTTTTATGAATTTAAACTTAAACCATGAAAGAAATTATTATTATTATTACATTTTGTATTATACATGTTGCTTGTTACCGATTTGAATGCAATTTTGCCATTGTTTTATTCTCTGATCCACAATTTTTTTAATTTAAACCGCTTTATCGGTTATAAAAATAACTTTTAACGCCAGATGAATAATGCTGCCGTAATACATTTCCATACCGAAGAAGTTGTTTTCATAGCAACAAAGTTGAATTCACAGTGCTTAGTTGGGCATATTTTTGAGTTTGGAACAATTTTATTCAATTTAGATTTTGTTTTAAATCGTAAAATATGATAGTTAAAAATCGTTATAAGTACATATAAATATGTATGACAAAACTATAGTTAAAACAAACTAAAAATGACAAAGCTAAAGTTATTTAAATTGAACTTATTTAAACAAATTCAACATAAAAAGTGTTTTCCTTAAAAAGTATTCGACAAGCGTATTTTTTGAAATTTTATTTCTTCGCCAAACGGTGATAAGTCGCCAAATAAACGAAATTTTCATTATATTTTTACGGACGTTCTAGCGAGGTTACGCCGAAAATTTTTTATAAACATATATACCCATGGTAGAAGAACATTCTGTATTTTTTTCAGATTTTCCTGAGTATGCCGGTATGGAGACCTTCCTTGTTAGAACAAGTCTCGTGAGGATGTTTATCGAAATACTATGAAAAATGTTTTTTGGCCATTTTCTTAATTGAATATGATAGCTGATGTGAAAAAAATACTAATAAAAAAATAGGTTTTTCTTCTGTATTTATGTACCTGAGTATGATGCACTGTGCTCATTTTTACATGTATTTTCTTTTAATTCCTGCCTTTACTATATATAAATTTATGACAACCTTATATAAATTTATAATAACTTTATAAAACGTAACATAATACAGCATTAAAATATTGAAAATACACTTATTAAAAACAAAATATATAATCTTATTATTCTAAGTCGTTAAAAATATTTAAACAAAATCTTTGTAGATGTCGTATTTATGATAATTTAGTTTCGCCTTGTAACTGTTTCACAATCTTATTTTAAGAGCAAACGCAGTTCAGATAAGACTTGAAATTATTTCACAGTCTTGTTTTAAAAGCAAAATCAGTTCAGTTACGAAAGTGAAACTCTGTTTGAAACGGAATTTATAGAAAACTCACATTATCTATGAAGACATACAAAAGGAATGAGAAAACTTTATTTAACCTTAGAGAGGATACGCTAGGAAGTCCGTGAAAGACTTTTTAAGTTTGGGATAGGAAATCAGCAAACATTTTAAAAGAAAATACACCAAATATCGAGTTTTCAGAAGACTGAAATTTAAGTATACTTAAGTTCCTGGAAACAAACTAATAGAACTTTATAAATAAAAAAATCTTTAGATTTGAACATAAGATTGTAGAATAAGATAACACGATTTAAACGGGGATTAATGGCAAATTTTATCAACACATCCAGTTAAAATAATGCTCTCAATGCCGATACTTTTATTTAAAAGCATCCGAAATAAGTTTAAGATATTTTGTGTCGAAATAACTTTTAAAGCATTTTTTAGATAGGCAGCATGAATTGACATAAGAAACAGCTATGTACGTGTTTGTGATCTGACCGTAATAGGTCCGTAATAAAGATTGACGGTGCATGATGACAAGAGGTTCGTGATTGATTTCAAGAGGAAGATGGCAAAAAAGAGATATTTTCGCATTCATAACCAATTCCATAAAGGAAAAAGTGATGTATAAGTCTGTGCATTGATATATTGAGTTCTGGGAGATAATACATTTTGAATAAAGTACTTGCCAAATCCTGGATATTTTAAAATTCAAAATATCTACTATTTTTTCCGACTAATAATCTTCGCTTTATTTAATCACGGAATGTCTGTCATTAAATAAAACGATAGTTAATAAAATGAAATAGTGGTCGATATTTTGAATAAAAAAATTCACCAACATGGAAACACTTTATCAATAAGGACATGGGAGATTGGTTAAGACGATATAAAGCTGTCGATTTCAATGTCAGTAACTAGAAATGACGTGAAGCCCCTCCGAATGTTAATGACGAAGAATTGCAAAACGGCTAATGGAGATTTCTCTAAAACGCAAAAGAAACATGTTGAACAATTGAGTGCCCGTAAAACATTTTGAAACGTTGACATACTCTCCTTAAAAATACATGCTAAAGCACTTTAAAATTTATTTATACACTTAATAAATTAAAAAATACTTACATATGTATAATGCTCAATGATATCCATAACCGTAAACTGGTGAATAACTGTAACCTTGCTGTTTTCCACCATGTGTGTAACCATACTTTTTAAACGCAGACGAATTGTGGTGAGAGCTGCCATGCTCAGCACTTCCATGTTTATTATGGGCACCTTTCTTTTCTTGTTCGTGGGCACTATGAGCTCCAGTATTATGATGTGCTTCTTTTGACTGAGTTCCGAAACTTTTAGAATTGCTTCCCTCATCGGACTCAATATCATGGTATCCCGTGGCACGATCGTATGAAAATGATTTTTCAAACCCACTACCTTTGTCTTCTGAATAAGAACCTGTATTGTGGTAAGTGCCATGGTTTTCGTGATTAGCTCCATGAGTTCCATGAGCTCTGTGTCCTCCCGTGTTGTGATTCCTGTGCGTACTTAATGCTGATTCTTTATGAGATCCTTCATCCCCATGGTTGGAATGCTCTGATGCTTTATGACCTGATGATTCTTGGCCGTAAATTCCGTGGGTTTGTGCCGCTGATTCTTCATGAGAAACTGGATCGACCCTTGCGTATGCCACAGGAACAGTTTCGTATTGTGGTTGAGGCGCATATTGGTAATGTGCTGGTGAAGGAGCATATTGATACTGTGCTGGTGAAGGCGCATGTTGATATTGAGCTGGTGAAGGCGCATATTGGTATTGTGCTGGTGAAGGTTCATATCCATAATGTGTTGGTGAAGATGCGTAACGCGATGAGGGATGCTGCTGTCTGTGTACTGGACGGCTGTATTGCACTGGATATGCAACTACTGCTCCGATCACAAATGTGATAACTAGCTGAAGATGTACCTAAAAATATAAAAATAGATTTATCTTATCAAAATGTTGATAATATCAAGGAAGGTATAAGCTATAAAGAGTTTAAAGTCTTATATAGTTTAAAATAACTTAGAGTAGAAATGTATTGACAAACCCAATTATTTACACACATAAAAAATATAAAAATATATACACACACACACATACAACACGGTTCGTACGGGTCCCGTTATTTTCTAGGTGAAATATCAGTATTTTTTTATTAAAAAAAAACTAGTTCAAACGCGCGAAATTTCGCCTTATTTAAGGAGAGATTTTCTATAAGAAAATACTGGTACCGAAGAATTTTCTGGTCTGAAAATTCCACGGCCCGTACGAATCCTGTATAAATATAATTAAATTTGTGAATGCTTATAAATATATATGTGTGTGTGTGTATTTACATAAATCATAAAATAGAAAAAATACTGAAGAACACATTCTAATGAATAAAATTATATGAGCCTGAGTGCTTCAAATTCACTAAACTAAGGTCGCAGCAAAATACATTATTTTGTCATAATTTCATTATTTTCTAGTTTATGCCATTTTAAAGCAAATAGTATATTACCTGAAATATCAATTATATAATTGTTAAATTAATAAAATTAAACATAAATAAATTTAACTATCTGTGCGATTTTACCTAGTAGAAATCAAATAAAATGTAATAGGATGATATTTTGTGAATTATATTTGCTTTCTACTAGACTATTTTGAAAATGATTACATAAAATATTATTAAAAAATAATATCAAAATTTTAGAGATACTGCATAAATGAATGTATAAAAGCTATTTTAAATTTTAGAACTTTTATTTATAAGATTTTTTTCTTTTATTAGCGATATAGACCAATTTCTTTCCCTGTAGACTTTTTCGCCGTCGTCATTTCACGTGAAATGTGTTGTCTATTTTTGAACCGAAAACACTTTTCCTTAAACCATTCGATATTCTTATTTCCTATTTTGCAAATTGTTTTATCGATTTATTTCCTTATTTTCATTAAATTTTAGATAAAATCAAAGACAATATAAATTTCATTCGTTACTATTGTGTCATATATTGACATTCTCAGTTGATTTTTATTTGTATTTCAAATTTTTATAATTTATTTTAGGAAACATTTTTCCACACAAAAAATACGAAATCATGCGTTATGCCGAAAAACCACAATTCAGAAAAACAACATGCAGACCTCCAACATAAAAATGCTAGTATTGATAGGTTTTTTTTTGTTGTTGTTGTTTATATTTGACAACCTGTCGTAAATAGATGCCCTTCCGAGCGTTGCTATCATGGCTATATTGTCCTTTAAAGTACATGTGAATACCATTAAATGATTTTTAAAATTACTTTTGCACCAAATCATATTCTCTCAAGTACGCCATTTGGCTAGGGACATATTTGTGAAAGATTAAACTAAAGATCCTACTAAAAATGGGATAACGCATTTTAGCGCTAATTTGAAGTATGATTTTCCTTTTATGTTGAAAATAAAATTAATATAAAGTAAATTCGTTTTAAATAGAAATGCTGCTATAATTTAACATAATTTCGGTTTAATTAAAAAATATATTTTTTATTCTTCCTTTTTCTTCTCATCTTTATTACATTAAATAATTTATATGACATGAAAATTATTATATTACACTACATTCTATTACTCTTATAGCTATTTCCATGCGAACTTGTCATGTCTGTCACATACTACGATTTTTGGCTACCAGTATTTTAGAACGGAAAAATGTGACTTATTTTATCGGAGATATCTCATCAATTGAATAATGCGAAGCAAACTTTTCGAAAATAATGGTGGCCAACAAGCATAGCGATTTTCAGCTGTGTGACAGACATGACAATTTCGCATGGAAATAGCCTTATATTACGTGAAAATAGTTTAACTTCATTTTAAAGTTACATTATTATTATACTTATAAAAGTAAAAAATCGAAGGGCTTTAAAACAGTGTTGCCAGATGGGCTACTTTTTTTGAAATCGCACTCTTGATTGGCACCACTTTTTTGAAATGGTAAAATGTGCCTTATTTAATGATATATTAATTAAGGCAAAAACAAAGTGAATTTTACAGTTTTAAAAAAGTGGTGCCAATCAAGAAATCTGAATGAAAAAAAAGTAGCCCACTGGCAACACTGCTTTAAAATGTATTTATCATAAAAATATAAAATTTATAAACAATTAATATTATACGAATTTTTTATATTATTTTACATTTTACCTTTTTTATTTTTATTTTTGTTGCACATTTTATTGCATATGTATTCTATATATTTTTATATTTTTATTAGATTATATGTATTTATTAGATTATTATACATATTTTAGTATATATATTATTTTTATTTTTATTATATAGTTTTATTTTATTATATATAATTTTTGATTCAAAGATATTTTATATATATATTGCCCTTTTCGTATTATATAAATGGTATTATTAGGATAAATTTTTATCAAAAGCGATTCAATATTTTTTTAATGAGTAACTTACAAGTATGTGGTTTTGCCAACGAGAAAGCCAATAACATACTTCCCATAAGTGATTCGAATTTTGGAGCTTGAAACGGTGAGTTCAGCTTGCGATTTTGGAGATATATTCCTAGAATATATGGAAAATTTGGGTTTATACTGTATTTCTTGTTCGTATCCATTATAGGCACATAGCCAATTTCTTTCTTGTGTTGTTTCAGCGCAGCTTTGTAATTGAACCACCAATTGGAAGAAGGGAATAAAGCCACTTTTTGACACATTCATTTTTCTACATTTTTACATTCTTTAGACGTG
This sequence comes from Maratus speciosus, assembly GCA_963932465.1. NCBI lineage: Eukaryota > Metazoa > Arthropoda > Arachnida > Araneae > Salticidae > Maratus > Maratus speciosus. Next base: position 231,969,767 of record OZ010796.1, on the reverse strand, counting down.
TAGAGCTTAATTGTGAGTTTGAAGAAAATAACAAAAACCATTCGTTTCGTATGTTTGTTTTTTTTTTCTTCGAACTCACAACTAAGCACTACGTCTAAAGAATGTAAAAGTGTAGAAAAATGAATGTGTCAAAAAGTGGCGTTTATTCCCTTCTTCCAATTGGTGGTTCAATTCATTATAAGCATTTCGTTGAATCAAAGCGTAGCCTTATATTTTATCATTCCCCTTCTCCGTAGTATATAGAAATAAATTGAACGACAACAAAAAATATATATATCGGTTAGGTGGTAATGTTACTCCCGTATAAAGGGTTCCGTACAATGAAGTTTAAACCTGGCATTATGCCAAGCGCGCTTCGAAGTCGCAAAGTTGCAACGCCGCGTTTTTCTAGATAGGTTTTTAATTAATATCTCGGCTAATTACCGACACTCATTTTCAAAAATCATTATCGACAATCCTCGGACGAGTCCGCGTCGATAGGCACCTCGAGCACTCCTCAACTCTCATGCTGATCGCCCGCAATGCGAAGTTATTGTGTACCGGTAAAAGGCGATTTCCTCAAAAGCTACGTGACTTAGGATAATAGCTATAGTTTTAGCTATAGTTTAAATAAACTCCTAGTATTCTTAAATTTTTCATAATTTTAGTTTGAGTAGATTCGGAAATAAAAGGGATGGACACATTTGTACAGTACATTTTCGGCGATATCTATGAAAATATAATACCTAAAATCAAAACAAATATATTTTTTAGTTCGGTGTTACGTGATCTTTTGAACGATACCCCACACAAAATACAGAAAAAGTAACTTAAGTAGTGACCCTAAATTTTCCCTAAGGATATTTGTGAATGGCTTATAATCTATAAATATGTAAGTCAATAGACTTTATAACTCTTCCAAATTTGAACTATCTACGTTCCATAGTTTTCGAGAAAAACGGCTATGACAGACAGACACACGAGTGATCTTATAAAGGTTCCGATTATAATTTTTATGTGCGAAACCCTAAAAGTGAAAAATTGGAGAGTCTAGAACGTTGGAATATATGACATTTATTGCATATAAGTTTAATCGGAATAAATTATTTTTGATACAATGTAAATTACAGGGCAATTAGAATAATATTACATTCATTGCTAGTATAGAATGTAATAAAATCTAGAATATCAAGTTGAAAAATTGAAGGGATGAATTATTTAGATCAATTCTTCTACATATTGTTTTAAATTATTGGTTTTCAAGATCACAGATATCCTTTTCAATTTTAATAAATAAAACAAAATGTATAGATTGAAATAATTTTAGAATAAATAACTTTTAAATAATAGAAAACTTCGTTGTCATCACCGATCAAAATTATAAAATAAGCCCAACAGCGCAGTTTCGGATAATTTGAAATAGATACTTCATGAGGTGCATAGCCAACACATAGCTACAGTAAAGGTTTCTACTCTGTATTTATTTGTCACCAGTTCACGGTACATTTTTACTACTTAATAACTTTAGGGTTCTATACATTCTAGCTGGCGTAGAAACCGGATGTGTTGCATTTTCATTGCAGAAAACGTTTTTTGAAGAAAACGTAATCTTATTTAATTCTACATTTAGGAAATATTTATAATATTAATTTTTTTATTGTAAGCAAAAAATCATATTTACAATGTAAATGAACTGAAAATTATGAAACTGTAGTTTGATGATTATTATTATTGATTGATTTTATTATTATTCATATTTTGATGCAATGTTAGTAAAATGCTTTTATAAAGAAATGGCAACATACAAGTAATAAAATTCCATTGGTAGGAGAGTATTTTTAAAAAAAAGTTTGGAGAACTTGCCATTATTACCAAGCTAATGTTTTTTACTTGTTTAAGTCGTCTAAGCTAATACGCCTGGGGTATACACTCAAAAGTTCTTTAGTACGTGGTTCTACAGTTCGGTCAAAAACTTTTATTCTGAGCATATTCCCTGTATATTCATGCTCAAAATTCTACAGAGTGTTTTCATTTACATTTTAAACAAATTCGGAAAATATTATTTCATGCGGATCAATAATAAAATCTTTGAGCTTTTTTATAATAATTTTAATAAATATGGAAGAAAGTCATATGAATATTTTTAACATTACAGTTTTTTAAAAGAATGTAAACTAAAAACCGAACAATTGATTTGTTCAAACAACAACAATAACAACAAAAAATCATAAAGATGCTTGTTCACAATTTCAGATAACAGACGATAACCCATTATTTGCTTTTTTTTCTTTTTTGTTCACAAAAAGGGAGTAATTCTGTTACTATCTTTAGAGAAAATTCGGTAAAATTACAATATATATATATATATATCAGATATTATGTCGAATTTTAAAACTCTGAGAGCTTGTATAATATTCTCGGACCTAAGTGGTGGCTAACTCATGTTAATTTCATCGCGCTGCGTTCCATATTCTAGGAGAGGTATTTGTAAAATACAAGAAGGCATTCAAATTTCAATATAATAAATTGATGCTTAAAAATTATTTTAAAAACCGTAATAGTTCAGTAAATAGAGATAAAGTTTTCAAAGAAATTGCATTTGAAAGAACATTTATTTTATATTCGATAGTGTAAAAATTTAAATTGTGCGAAAAACTGCGGTAAATAATAGCAGCAAAAGCGAAATTTATTTATCAAGTATTGCCACCGCCAATATAACGGCAGCGTTGCTCACGGACATGTTTTTGCTTTATAATATAGATTTATATGCAACTAAAATGCTGAACAAGTATCACATTGTTGTCGATATGAAATTTAATTGTCTAATTTTAATGTTCTAAAGTCTAGACAAATTTTAGATAAATTAATTAAGCTGTTGAAAGTTTTCTTTTACTCATTAATTTTATAATTGCCCAGAGTCTGTCGGAATAGAATATAAATATATGATATTCGTTTAACTATGTCATCCACTTTTCGAAATGAGTTTATGTAATACGAGTTGCTAATTCAATTCACGTAGGGATGACGTCATGTATACGTCCTCTGGCAAGAAATGATATTTGGTGCAGTTAAGCAAGTTTGTTGTATTGCCTGAGGCCTGATAAAGTATATCATGCCTAATTGCAACAAAATGTTTCAGATTAGTTAAACTTTCATATTTTTAGAGCTTCTCGTATTAAAAGGTATTTGAATTTTTCTGAATTGAAGAGTTTTCATACATCTGAGATAGGATAGAAAATGACATAGCCGTTGTTACTGCATTTTGTGAGGCGGCTAAAGACAGAATGGTGTAAGTCACATTTTATTAAATGCTTAAAATCGAAGATTTTCGCACTACTCTGTAAAAAAGAGGCAAATATTTCTTTATCTATTTAAGGGGTCTCAGGCTTCTTAAAGCTTCAAAATTTTCGAAATTTTAATTTTTTTAGATGTTAAAATCCTGTATTTTCTGAACATTTTGATATAATTCTTTCATCGAAATTCCCATTAGAACAGAATTTATGACTTTTAGAATTATACCCCCTCAATAGTTGAAGCAGCGTTTCCAAAACTTTGAAATCATTTTCCTTTGAATTTCGTTTTTGGGCATAACGCGGAGGCTATCTCAAAAACTTCTGAATATTTTTTTATGAACTTTTCAAAACAAATGTTTCATGTTAGTCTACTTAAACTGAACCTGAAATTTCCCTTTTATTGTTCATAAAAATATTTTTTTAGGTGATTATACTTTTGAAAATTTGAAAATTTTGTATTAGCTAAATACACTTTGTTTTAAAAATATAAAAATGCTGAAATAGAAATTTATTTAGGTTCAGGGTAATTATTATAATCTCATGCATAATTAGGCACAAAAAAATTCATTCTAGGGGCAAAATTTATTTAGTAATCCTGCGCATAACCTGTTGTACCAATTTTCTGCTCGACAAATATCTGACAGTTTGGAGCCCTCTATAAAAACTAATTCTGCATCTTACAATTTTTTAAATACATGACATGAAAGAACATACTTATATCTTTCATTTCAATAAAAATTGTGGTTTTAAAATATATGTATTTTAAGATATTAAATATTGAAAAGAATCCTTTGTTTCATTTTTTCCAATTTTAAGAGTCCTGACACCCCTTAAATCTATATTGTAAAAGACAAGCGTGTACATGCATAACACTAACGTCATTTTGAATGTGGCAATAGCAGATGATTAAATTTAATTGTACTGCAATTTTTTAAGCATCTAAATATCACACATTTTCAATTTTCACGACGTCGAACATAGGGTAAAGGGATGCACTTTCAAACGTAATTCGTTTGAAGACTATATCACAATTTTTTTGAAAAGTGCATGGCTATTTCCTTAATTTTCATAGTTTTAAATTTATTTTCCTAAGATTTTTTAAAATTTTTAATTGAGAATTAAAAGCATCCTAAACACACATACTCCAGTTTGAGAAAACTGATTAATACACTATAAAAACTGCAACGAAAAAAAGTTTCCGAAAACCATTGGCAGCAAAAGAAACTTTTTCATAAATTGTTCTTCAAATCAAGAATATATATTGTTTTCTGAGGTTTCTAAAGATAATGAACACAATTAGGAATCGCGTGTAACTCGGAGGAAGGTATTGTATATTTTCGTCGGAAAAGAAACATTTGTCTTTTTCCAAAGAGTACAATGATCTCCTATTGGATAAAATATTTTCGGGTGCTTTTAAGGGCAGATTTTATAGAAGTACAGCTTATGCAGATGTTCTTATGTATAGATTGAACATCTGTGTAAGTGTTCAATCTAGATACTTTCAATGCACTTAACTCAATTTTTTTTTTAAATATTTCTTTACCGTACTCTGTCTTTAAATGTCTCATTTAAAAATTCCGAACTCTTACTTTACTATCAAAGCAGAGTATGTGCATAAAATTTTGAAAAATATAATACAGGCACTAGAAAGAAAGCAGGATAAATCCCAGGCTTTTTTTAAAGAAAGGAATTCTAGGCAACGTTACTGACGTAAACGAAGTCTGTATAGAAGGCGTGAAACTACAAATTTTTATGAAGAGTATAATGAGAAAAAGAATCTGAGAAGAAAAAGAATGATGAACAAAAGTAAAGAATGCAGCGAAAAAAGGACATATTTTAATGCAAATTTTTAGAGAAGTGGATCAACAAAAAAGTTTTTTTTTTTTAAGAATAAAGAAGATGGATTTTAATCTACGCAAAAGTGTTTATTTAAATTCTGAGAAGCTCAACGTAATGTTTTTGAGCAACTAACAAAGAATAATTATCGAATATAAAACATGTTTTTATTTTTTTTTTACATTTACTTTAAGGAGCATAAATTTATGAGGAAGGAAAAATTTTAATAGCAATTTATGCTTAGTTAGTATAATCGTAAATTTAGTTTCGATACTAATATAAATTATTCATTAATTAAAACAAATAAAAAGTAAATATAAATTTTAAATACAATTATGAACCTATTTTGATGCAACGTATTTTTGAGCAATTTAACTTAACTTGATATTAATTGTATTTCAACATAAAAGGAAAATCTGTTTTCTTGTTGACAGATTTTAAATGAGCATCAAAGTGCGGTATCTTAGGGTTAATTTATTTTTTCTCTTTTCTTTTTGTTCTTGGAAATCAAATGCCGATTGCGGTAACTCTGCCACTTTGTTATTTTGCATTAATGCAGCAAAATAATGTTCCTTTTTACCCAACTGCCAAGATGGGTTATGTGTTTCACGCGTATCTGGGTATGTGGATTTTTTTATACCCTCGCAACATACCAACGGCTGGATAGATTTTAAGGAATGAGGTCTCTATCGATTTGTCTTAACTGTTCGACGGTTATAGACTAGATTTTGTTTTTATAAATTCAACATAGCGGCCGTAAAATACAAAATGGTGGTAGAGACGAAAAACAATTTTACGCACCATATTGAGTGGCATATCATTGAATAGGTCTTTCAAAATGAAGACGATGTTTCATTGACTATTTTACAGTCAGAAGCTCCGTTTAAATATCACACAACCTGGAAATTGTCTATGTAGGATGTCTAGCTTTACTACAACTCTAATCTTCATGACATTTATAGGCCTTATCAAAACAGTATTTATAGATTGGAACTAACAATTAAACACAACTTAAATGTCATAAAACAAGTAAATAAAATATAGGTAAGTAATATAAAAAATAGTTTCACATTGATGAGAAATAAATAATTAGTTCGCTTTTTACACAGTCGTTTTTTTTTTTTTTTTTTTTGATTTTTTAAATTTAATTTTTACTTGTTGAAATATTTTTAAGAAAATCATGTTTGATAACTTTTCTTAAGTTAAGAAAGTCTTAAAATGTTACTAAATTGAGCTACAATTTCAAACAAACGTCATTCGAAAGTACATATTTTTCCTGTTCGACACAGTAAAAATTAAACTTACGTGACACTTAGAAAAGATATATGAGCGATAAAAATAGCAACCGTTTTTTTGTCAGGCATACACATTTCTGACGAGGAGAAAAATGTCTGTAATGAAAGAAATTGGTCTTTGTCGATAAAAATTGAAAACCCGTTCTTTTCAAAGCTAGCATACCATGTACATAAAATTTCGAAAGAAATAATACAGACATTAGACAAAACAAAACAACAACAACAACAAAAAAAAGAATAAATCTCAGCATCTTTTGCAAACAAAGAAGCTCAAACAACTTTACTAACGTAAACAGACTCCAAAAGAGACAAGGAACAGTAAATTTTTGAAAAAAAAAAATGAACGACGAATGTTGAACAAATGTAAAAAAGTAACGAAAAAGACATTTTAATGCAAATTTTTTGAGAAATTAAAGAACAAAATTACATGTTCTAAAATTTAATGTGTTTATTTAAGTTGTGAGAAGTCTTTTACGCTTAAATAATAACGTATGTAAATATTAACAGTATTATTTACTTTTAGGAGCATAAATTTAAGAGAAGAGATAATGTTTTATTTTTATTCATTAGTTAGTGTAATCGTAAAAGTAGTTTGAATAATAAAACAAATTATTCATTAATTAATGTAATTTACGGAAATTTTTTAAAACATTATCTAGCATTTTGCATGTGTGAGGGATAAGTTAAAATTGAAATTTAACAGAAGTGTAAATTTTGTTTAAAATGTTGTAATATAAGCGAGCAAAATATCTAATTCACATTTCTAATTGGTAATGAATACGTGATATCCCATAAGTCCGTTCACATTTCAAAAATTCATAAAAAAAATAAGAAATTGTCCTATCGGAGTACGGTTGCACCATACGACTTATCAAAAAATCGAATTTTTCGTGGCAAAAGAAAATAAGTTTAATTATAGTCGTAATAAATTTCAGATTTCAACTATTTATAAAATATTAACAGATTTGTCCTATCGGAGTACGCTTTGCATTATACGATTTGTCAAAAAATTGGAATTTTTGTGGCGAAAGAAAAACACATTTTAAGGATACCTGTAATTAAGTTCAGATTTAAAATATTCATAAAATATTAACAGATTGGCCTATCGCAGTACAATTTTCATAATAAGACTTGTCAAACAGTGGGATTTTCGGTGCAACAACAACAATAAATAAATAAATAAATAAATAAAAAATAAATAAATAAATAAATAACAGTTCGAAGACTCCAATAATATTTCAATACACATTTCAAAAATTAAAATAAATAAATAGCAAACTGTCTTATCAGATTACAGTTTTTACTATCAGGCTTATAAATATAGGCCAAATAACCCGAATTTTTGTGGCAATAAATCGCTTAAGGGTGTATTCCAATCCGAACTGCTTATTTTCTAATTCATTTTTAAATTCCTTTTTGCTCTCAAACGCAATGAAAAAAAAATGGTCATATTGAGAAAACAATTGTTTAAAAATCCAGTTCTAATTAACTGAGTGACAAATGAAATCACACGACCTTTTAAACATCTCTTTGAAAATCACCTCTGCAAGTTTTATGTTTTTACTTTTAAAAATGAATCTAAAAATGTCTCAGAAAATTTCGATCTGTTGAGGGTGGAAAAATATTTTTTCGAATACACCCTTTAAAGCAAAAAATATGAACTATTTTTGTTTTTGACACAAATAATATGTGACACATTCACAACTTTTAAGCTGCGACCGCAATCTTATGCGAAAATTTATGTTTTTATGAATTTTAGAAATGTGAGACAGACTTGTAGGGCATCCTGAACATTCATGAGAAGTAGTTTTTAAAAATAAACATTGTTTAAGGTAGTTTATAAAACATTCTGCATAGAGTTTTAAGATTAACATACGAAATGTTTCTCTCTGAATAATGTAACTGTCATTGATATTGATATGCGTATTTATCAGTTTCTTGTTCAGTTCATAAAAAGTGAAAATTTTGAACATTTTTTTTTAAGTTTGAAGAGTATTACTTACAGAAATTTATTGATGTTTCATTGAAAAAAAAAAAAAAAACTCTTCCGTCGTTTGAAAATTATACCAGACATAATCTGCGGCGATAATAGTTTTCAGTTTTAAAATCCAGTGACATTTTTTTTTTTTTCATAGCAACAAAATGCATTTTCTATACTAAAAACAGTTTGAAAATAATCGCAACTAAAAATCTAAAATTAAATTTACTATGCATTTTAATAAATAGTTTATTTTTTTTTTTTAATTTATTATACTAAAACCAAATAATATGAAATTTCATGTAACGTACAGTCGTGGAAAAAAAAGTAAACAACATCCCCTACTAACTCCTCAACAAGTTATCGTAGAAGAAAGTTACTGATACCGAACGATTGAAAATAAAGTCTATTTTTAAATGAAGCATATAAAATTTGCTTAGGGAGCCATCTACACATTAAAACGAACTCCAACTTCATTTTTTTTCAATGGTAATATCCAATTTTAACAAGATATTTCAAATCATCGGTTTAAACTACGCCTAGACACCAAATTTCAATTAATTTGAATGTTAAGTTTTTGAATTATGAACATTCAAAATTTAGTGCTTCTAATGTTAAATTACATTTTCACATTTTTATTAATATCTCCTGAAATTATGCTGGGCTAATTCTTCGTGTAGCAATAATACTAAAATACCCAAATATAAATACGTTGAATTTACAATTTTTATAATTTTATGATATGAATTAAATATTATGAAATTAATATTCGAAAAAATTTTGAATTGCAACCTACAATTTTTTTTTATGGATTTAGATTTATTAAGTCCTGTTTTATGGAAATCCAAAATTTCACATTTTTCTTCCAATTAGTTTTCAAATTATGCTTAAAAAACGGCAAAATGATGGTTTAAGGGTTCGTCTATGATAGAAGTGTGTGGATATTTTGAAATTTCTTATGCTATCCTGTAAACTAGCTGTCTTCAACGATTACTTGAGTGGAGCGAAAGAAATGGGCTCTCTCGGTCAACAATCAAGTACCGAACTTCAATTTGGATACAGCCCCTAAAGCACGCTCGTTTTAAAATAATTGATTTCTCAAAAACTGATCGTAGGAATTGTATAAAAATTTATTTTTAGGCTAATTGAAGGGCGTAGAGCTCATTTGTGCTGTCAGAATTGTGTGCTGCTATTAAAAAAAACAAACAAAGTTATGATTCGTTTTAATATGTAGATGGCCCCCTAAGCTAATTTTATATACATTATTTAAAAGTAGACTTTATTACCAATCGTATGGTACACGTAACGTTCGTTCGTCTACGATACTTTTTTGCAGAGTTAGTAGGGGTGTTTCCTTTTTTTTTTTTTCCACGATCGCACAATACCAAATAATATGTAACGTATTCAAAAGTTGTGTTTTAAAAATATTAACAAGGTTTACTATGAATTAAAATTAATAATATTTTGGTTTGGATTATATTCAAATGAGTTGTGGTAATGATTAAATTCCAATACACATATATGATGCAATTTAGAAAATGAAATATTATGTCAATCAGAAAACATTTCTATCTATGTGTTTGTACATCACGACATCGAATTTATCAAACAAGGGATTTTTAATGGGGACAAAAAATATTTAAAGCGATTATTTCTCACATTGCTGTATTTGTGCTAACACTTTATTATTTCTGTAAGAGTAATGAACGGATCCGGTGATACCGGAACCGAATCCGGAAATTCTAGTTTCAGCAGAACACGGGGAAAATTTTTTCATTGGCCCGAAACTCAAGTCAAATCTGTCGATAAGAAATCTACAGTGAGGGGTGATACATATTTTAGTGCAATTATTGAAAAATCCTTAAATAATTATCGTTCTAATATCATATTTATGTTTTATGTGGAATAATGAACGTGCAGATAGTCATTTATATTCAGATATATAGTTTTTTCATCTCAGAAACTTTTTCTTAAAAACGGGTTACCAACCTGATCCGTAAGAAAAAAAACTAACCCGAAACAGTTAGAGACAAATCTACTCGAAACAGCTCGCATCATATAATAAGCTCGCTGATGCGATCCCAAAACGAACTGCGCGTTTAGTCGGGTTATGGAAAAACAGGTTAATGACATTGACTCTAATCCACATTCATTTTAAGTCCTTTTGTTGCAAATACTCTTCATTTCGAAGCACAATCGATGAAGATATAATAAAATCTTTGACCTGTTCCTGCAAAAAGAAAAATACTAAACAAGATAAGACGACTATTTGAAAAACGGAAAGTCCTTTTGTATTGCTTAACACCATATTAAAATTTCGTGACAGTTGGTTAAAGCCTATACAATAAAAAAAAGACAAGAAAACATAGCGACATACAAACATTATTGTTGCATTCTGGTGATATTGAAACGAAATACTAGTGAAAACAGAAATTTCTGAAAAAAAAAAAAAAAAAAAAAAAAAAAAAAAAAAAACTGCCGTTACTAGCTGGTTATTTTACGACTACAGCACTGAATATTATTAACGTCCATAATATCCAAACAGTAATTATTAGCATGTTTTACTTAACATGCTAAGAGTTAATAAATACGGAATCTTTAAATATGCTTAAATTATTAAAATATTTTACCTGTGTTATCATGGTTCAGCTGTAAAAACAAACTACTGATTGATTTGAATTGCTTCCGATGTTCATATTTATACTTTCTACCCCAATTTTGCCTTCCTTTGTTAAATTGAAGGTGAATTCATCTTTGGTAAAAAAAAAAAAAAAAAAAAAAAAAAAACTTTGACTTAATGACACTCTTGCTTTCGCCTTGAGCTACCTTACTGACTACTTCTTGACCGCACTATTTAATAACCGTATTCTTTGACCTTGTGAAAAAAGGGAAAATCACTTTTCAATTCTTCAAGGTAGCAACTGACCTTATGAATTTGAACTAATTGCATCGTTTAGAGGTCAGCTAATCATGTTTGTTTGAATGACTTGACTTGTTTACGAAAGATCATTTGAAAATAATCTCGAGAGTCTCATGTTATACCCAAATGCTCTTTATGGAATTGCTGTAAAATCATTCTAATTTGTAACAGAATTTATTTTAGTTCTTCTTATAAATTAAATCATCATTCAAAACATACGAAATAAATTTTATGTTTATTTTTATCGACATTTATAGAAATGAATTGAAATGATAGCTAACAATACTCATGCATTCATGTTAAGCTTATGTTAAGAATACTCATGTATTCATGTTAAGCTTTTGTCAAGAATACTCATGTATTCATGTTAAGCTTTTGTTAAAACACATTTTTTTAGCTCTTTCAGATTTGTTGTCTTTAGCTCTCATTCAAAAATGCATCGGTTATTTCAGATTATTTGAAACCGACTTCATTTCAACCAAATACATATATATGGTATTTGCTTTATACAGGGTGATAAAAAACATTGTACAAAATTTAGGAGGTGGTAATACATAATACAAATATTTTAGTATGGGAAAGTAGGGTCGCAATCCACTTAAACATACAGGTGTCTTACTCGAATATGTATTTGAATTTTTGTTCATAATTTTAACAGTAGTAAAGGTATAGTAACTAATTTGAAATAGACTGATCTTTTGACATTTATCGAAATGAGTGAAAAAGTATACAGATCGGGATTCGAACCCAAGACCTCTGGATAAAATTGCCAACGTTCTGACTATTGAAATACCTGAACCGGCAATTTAAGCCAAAAAACTTGGGTTCGACTGAGGCCTGCAAACTTCTCGATTTAATTAGAAAAGCATAAGTTAGTATGACATCTTCACCAGCCAGCAGGATTGAGTTAAAAATAATAATAAAGTGTCTCTACATACACATCCTTTAATGGAGTTTCATTATCTGTGGTATATTATGTTAAACAAACTACAGGGAAGACCAGATACTATTCTCCAAAAAATGTTGTCTGAGTGAATTGTGTCGGCCGATTGTTGGCCCAGATAGCTTAATAGGGAGAACGTTGACAATTTAAGCCAGTCTCTAGTCTGGACACGGCTAAATTATCCGCGCTTTTAACTCATCCAGAAAAATATCAATTCGTACATATTGACTAATCAGCATGAATGAGTTGAAATAATAAAGTTGACAGATCTCTGTTTGTATGAAACGTAAAGACATCACGAGAAATGTTGGAACTGTCAACTATCCCAACCCAGACAGAGTTAAACTAGATGCCCCCTGTTTCCGAATGTAATTGATAGTTCACATAGTTTTAATAAAAGGAATGCTGCTTTTTACATCTCCATCACTTTACATGATATCACTGCATTTTACTCAATGCAAGGTAAGTCTGTTGAAAATTACTTCCAAATAAGTTTATCTCATTTAAATTTATCTGCGATAGTTATATTTGTATTAGAGTGCGACACCTTGTATTTTTGAGTGAATAAATGGACTACAACCCTCGTTTCTTGTACAAAATTTTTGTTTTACTGTGCAATCCCCTTCTTAATGTCTGTGCAATTTTTTTAATCGCACTCAGAGAATATTATGCACCATCTTCTCTTTAAATCGGTGCAATCTCTTTCAAATTACCCATTAAATATCGTGAACGCCATCTTTTAAAGTTTCTGAATCCTTTTTAGAATCATAAATCGAAAATCAATCGAAATTTTTTCTAACTGATGGAAAATGTGTCCAGGCCGGCATTCGAACGCAAGGCCTTTGACTTAAATTGTAAGCACTCTGCCTAAGAATGCTGACTGATATATTGGCTGCCTATTAAGCCAACGTGACCGACAACCAGCCGACACAATTAACTCATATAATCTTATCCGCAATAGCATCTAGAATGCCATATAGACAGATCAACATACCGTAGATAATGGAACACCTTTAACGGGACTCCAATAATAATTCCGACCCAATTCACTCATATTTGCATATATGAAGCCTTTAAAAATATATTTAGGTTAAAAACTTCGTAAGTTGCGCAATTCATGTTATTTTCGAAAATTAATAAAAAAAAAACACATTTAAAAAATATATATTTTTTCGAAAAAAAAAAGAAGTTTGAAGACGAACCCTTTGTAACATAATTTGAATGAAGACACAATTTCAAGTCGAATGGGCAATTTCCGTTTTTTTAATGGGCTAATTTTGATGATTCAAATATATGGGGTGCTCGATTTCTTTGTTTTTGACTGACTGTGCTGTGCGTGAGAAAATCCGTAAGACGGTTATAATCTGAGTTATAATTATGGAAAAAAAATTACATAAAAAATAAATACATTGAAAAATAAAATACCGTTTGAATTTGTATACAGTACTTTATAATTAAATGCGGTTTATTTTTTAATACAGGGACGTACTAAAAATTGCATTAACAGTAAAATAGCCCCCCCCCCCCCATTTTTGACACTTTGAATTTCTTGGATCAAGGCTACCAGAAAATGTATCCAGCTTATAAACTTTTTATTAAATCTTCATAAAGTTATGAAGAAAATCGTGTTTTTATCGTTGTTTTTCGTGAATTTATCCATAAATTTATAAATACAATTAAAATCGTACATGGATAAATATCGGGAGCATTCATTTAGTAAAAAGAAAAAAATCAGTGAAATTTCAACATGTAAAATGTTTGGTTGGTTGGTTGTATTTATGTCGGCCAATTATCTGCACGTGGGATATAGGCCCGAAGGGGGGGAGTGCCTTCCGTGGAGGTCTTTCTAAGGGAACCTAACCAGTATTAACGCTTGGAGAACCAAGGTTCGAAGAAAACCACGAAAACTCCGAACGATTAGGCCGACGGGCGCGATTGGGATCGAACCCAGCACCTCCCGTCTACCAGCTTCGAGAGCAGAACCTCTCGGCCACTGGTGGGGCTTCAACATGTAAAATAAACTAATTTAAATAAAAAGAAGATTCAATAGAACTTCCCGGTTAGGTTTTAAGTCTGTATTTTCTATTGATGCAAAAGATATTAGGAGACGGTCCCGTTAGTCCTTTTAAAAGTGAACTTTCTGTATCTCTTGAAAACAAATGATTGATTTTTTGAATGTACACAATAATATGTAAATTTGTAGTGTATCGGATTCTGTTTAAGTAAAAATTATTGTAGGTTATAATTCAAAAAACATTTAATTTAAATTTATTATTAATTTTCATAATTAAAAATATGTATTGGAATAAAAAAAATGCATAGAACATCTTTGGGTCTATTCAATCTATCGACTTAAAAATTAAAATTTCTATCGAATAACTTTTTGGGTAGACATAAATTAATGTGTTGCGTGGATTTTCTATTAGCTTCCTGAAATTTTAAGTCCTTTTAACTGTATGAAGATTTAAGAAAACGTTCGTCGTCTACATACATTTCCAGGCTGACTTGATACAAGGAAGGTAAATATTGTGTTAAAAGTTGCTATTACTATTTGAAAAAATAAAGTTGAGGTAATTTATAATATGCAGGCGACCCGTTATTACAAAAAAAACCATACAATTATAAATAAATATTTATCCATCGTTTGGTTTTCACACGTACGAACATTATACAGAGTGTTCAGGTATTCATCCCGCAAAGTCAAAGCGTTGCTAGGGGACATCAAGACGAACAAAAATTGTAATAGGACAGCGGGTCGCAAACCACTTATTCAGTCACAAATGCAGAGTGTTTCACTGTAACTGTACTTGGGTTGACAGTAATAATTTTGTGAAAAATAAAAACAATGGAACTCAAATGTAACGATATATACCTTGTTTTGTATGAAATGTAATAACATCACGAAAAGTTCTGCAAAAACAGGGTTCTCACACAATGGATGATACCGTATGAACTGGTAATCACAGTTCAAAATGTGGAGCATCAAGTTCATACTGCTGGCGTATATAATGGAAACTTCTACTACTTTTTTTATGTTATCACATTTACAACAAAGATGAGCATGTTTATTAAAAGTTTCATTATAATATACCTCAATTTTCTGAAAATTATTACAGTCAACCCAAGTTGAGTTAGGGTAGAACGCCCTGTATTTTGGGTTAAATAAGTGGTTTGTGACACCAAGTTTCATTGCAATGTTTGGTCTTCGTGATGTCTGCTAACAACTCTCTGAGTTTGTCGAATTGATATCTTAACACCCTGTATTTTAAAATATTTTACAATATAAAGAAAGAAAGAAAAAGAATTGGACTTTACTAGACATTTTAAATATTTTAAATATTTACATATACAGTAACCTTTTCCGAGTTACCCACGATCTCGATAAGCGTTCTTCATAAACCACAGAAACTAATATATTTTCTAAATCTAAAGAAGCGTTTATAATAGCAAATTTCTGTTACTTCCACTAATTTCCGGAAACGCTTCCGAGTAGATTTTAGAGTGTATTAATCAGTTTTCCAAACCCGGCATATAGGTTTTTCAGAGGCTATCAATTCTGAAGTAAACATTTTCAAGTTCAATAAAGATATTTTACAAACAAACACGATTAATAAACAGCATTAAGTGGATAGTTTACCTAAAAATTGATCAAAAATCGATTAAATTATTAAATGAAAGACTGTTTAATTATGAATATTTTGACACCTCATTTTTACCCACACGCGGCAATATTACATCGCGAGATATTGTAAATTTTGTTAACCCAGCTCAAATGCCACACAAATTAAAACTTCAAATTGCTTTTTCCCCCATGTTTATATTTTCTCCACTTTCAGGTTTTAAAAATGCTAAGGCCTTTTTTTGTATTTGAGATAGAGATTTAAACTTTTTTGTTTATGTTCTTTATTATATATAGGATAAATCTGCGCTTGGAATTAGACTTCAGGTTTTTTGTCATTTTTAAAAAAAATTAAAATATATGAAGATGCGTTAGATTTAATCATTTTACACTAAATATATCAGTAAAAAATTTATATTAAATGTAATATTAGATGTATCTAAAAATCCATGCGCAGTCTTATGTAATACACATTTGAAAATCTTAAAATAAAAATTTGTGCAAAAATGCCACTATTTAAGGTAGTAAGGATTTTAAAAGATTCAAAATATTTTTTTTTAATTTTAATTAAATATGCAGTTATTTTTTTTATGTACTTTTAGTTGAACACTGAAATGCAGTGAATTCACCATTTGAACCGTATTTTTAAAAAAATAAACAAAATTGTTGAAAAGGTAAACTGTCCCCTAACTTTAAAATTTTTTAGTTACTTTTGCAGGTATAAAATCAATGACGTAGCTTTAATGTTTAATTGAGAATTAATAGTATATTCAGATTTTAGAAAACTGTTTAATAGGCTATAAAAACTACCCGGAAACGTTTCCGAAAATCAGTGGATTCCGAAAATTAGTGCCTCTTTAAATCTTAAAAATATACTCGTTTCTAAGGTTTCTAATGATAAAGAGCGATTTTATGAATCATGGGTAACTCGGAAAAAGTTATTTTATATTTTCGTTATAATTATATTATTGTATATTTTAGTTGGTTATATTATATTCTCGAATACTAACAAGGGAACCACTTTTGGTGCTACTCGCACCTAGCATTGAGACCTGGTGCATTTTAAAGCCCTATATTACGAAGTTTGAGAATCGATAAAATTTTTTTTTTATAATATTTCTTAATTTTACAGCAGCATAACTTTCTGAAAATGCAATTTTCAAGACCACCTATCGGGCTATTAACATTGAAGATTTTTAAAGAAAAGCATTTAAAAATAGAAATTAGTTAATAATAAGTATAAAATATTGAAAAAAGTTTAAAAATTCCTTCAAAAACCCATGAATTTGATTTTGAAAAATTGCAACATTATATTCGCATTTTTGGCCTGGAAAAAGTTGGCGGTTTTTTCTAGAGCTTTCCGGCAACCCTAGCTAAATGTCATAGCTGTTTGTCTTGCGTGAGGAATGTTTTGGACTTCAGTAGAAATTGTAATTTCCGATCTAATTAGCCACAGTAATTTTTCTAAATTGTGTAAAAATATTTACTTTATGATTACTTTTACCAAAGGATCATTTAATACAGCAACATTTCATTTTAAACAATCAAAACTTTATTCCACTCGATTTCAAAAGAAAATAGTTTGCTTATTTTGTATTTCACTAAAAAATAGTTTTCAATGATCTTGAAAGTTTTTATAGAAATATATTTACTATTTATATATATATCATCTGCATACAAGAAAAAAACTAATTCTTGTTTCTTATGGTATCAATTATCAAACTAATCTGATATAATTCTAATATGTACTGTACAAGTCCTCGGATAAACCGGGCGGAAAAATTATAGCGTCATATTTGGAAACTTAACTCACTTTTGCCGTGAAATAAACAAATAAAAATGTAATAATAAAAAATTAAAAGTATAAAAAATGTATGTAAAATATGATTTTAACAGAGAAATTTTATCGATTCTCTAACTTTTATGTATGGGGCTACACACAAGGTCTCGATGCTAGGTGCGATCAGCACCAAAAGTGGTTCCCTTTTAAGAAACATTTGTCTTTTTTTTTACAGTATATGTTTACTCGCTCAGGCACATACATATCGTGATTACAATACTTTCCTTTGTTTGGAAAGCAAAAACAAACAAGAACTGAGAAACACATAAGAATATATCTCCGAGCTATGCCCAGCGGATTATTTCAGTTAATTGTTTGAGATAAATATTAAAAATCTATCAAAACAATTGGTGAAATTTGACTGCGCTATAAGGAAATGCGAGTATTATTACAAGGTTGAGTCCAATGAACTTTACGGTCCAATTAACCTTCGTGGGAAGTATCTGCAATGAACAAGCTTCACCTTAAAGAGGTGTAGTTTACTCTTGACAGGAACTTGATCAACTTGTCCTTCTGCATATCAGTTACATCTTTGAAGAAGGACATGTAAATACAGTTATTTTAATTTAAAGAAAAGATCTAGATTTGAATAATGCAATCAATTCTTAATAATCGCGACAGTTCCAATTCAAGAAATAATTTACTTGGATATGTAAAACAATTCCGAGCATATTCTGACTCAAAGTATCTTTTTAACAATGTAACTTAATTTGATATTAGTTTCATATTCGAAATAAAATGTCTATCCGTTGACAGATTTTAGTTTAATGCCAATGTGCGGTATTTCATGGGTAATCTGATCTTATGGTTAATCAGCTTTTATTTTCTTTTTTATTTTCTTTCGGCAATTAATTCTCTATTTTAGTAAGTTTGTACATGTTTTTTTCTTTATTATTGTAGCAAGCAAATGTTCACTGTTGAAATATATTAAACAATTGTGTTTGAAAATTATTTGATAAGTCACAAAAAGTCACTTGAGCTACAGTTTTCAAAGAAATTTCATTCGCAAATACATTTTCTTTATACAACGATTTAAAAATTGAAATTGGGCAATATTTAGAAATGATTTATGGTCGATAAAAATAGTGCCCATTATCGTAAAAGTGGACTACAAATTTTTGATGTTGGGATAAATGTCCGTAGTGAAATAAACAGGACTGTATTGATAAAAAGGTATAGAAAAGATAGTCTTATTGATAAGTGTTGATAAGTGTGATTAAAATTACTAATATTAAGTCTAATCATTTTCTTGAAGAATTATGAATTTTCTCGTTCGAAAAATATATTTTACACGAAAAACTGTGATATGTATTTCTAAATGTTACTAATTTTTATTTCACATATTAGTACATAGTTTTACATTTATTCACATAATTTTATTTCACATTATACATTCATTTTAAGAATGCTACTTTTAATTTGTATTAGTTGTAATTTGTATTTGTATTTTTTTAAATGTGCCAATGAATGAAATGTATATTTAAAACTCGATTTTTTAAATAATAACTTGTATATATAAATTGCATATTTGTAATGTTTATTTACTTTCATTATCTTTGCATTTAAACAATTTTCATTGTAATTTTTATTTGATAATATTAATCAGAAGGGAAAAAATAAATAAAATGTAGTACTTAATTTTTAAGCTGAGAAATATATATTGTTTAATAAGAAAAAAGGTAGTGCGAATTTATCCAATAGATTTTGTTTAAAGAAAATAATGATTTTATTACGTTCTTTGTTTAGCACATTTTGTTTAATTCCGCCTCTGAATATAAAGTGTGCTACTTTTTTGTACATGTATGTACTATTGAAGACAAAAGGTTTAAAGGAATAAAAAATGGAGTTACGTTAGTAAGATGTAAATATCTGAAAGAAAAAAAAAGGTTTTAGTGACATATGGGTACGTAATCTTTTTAATACTATTTTCTCATATTTTAAATTAAATTATTTTTTTTAATGTATACAAATTTAGTCTCATTATGTGCTGAAATATGTAAAATACATTAAGGCGGTTTGAGGGCCTAAATTCTTGAAAAATGTACTTCTCATTTTTCTTGCTAAGAAAAAACTACAAAGTAAAATAAATTAAACAAAACAAACCGCATATTTCTAAAATATTTATATGAGCAGATATAACAATTTTTGTATTGTACTAACATTTCTGCCCTGCCTTAAACTGAAACTGTAAGTCCATTTATCTTAGGATGTATTTTGTCATAATTTGTCATGTTTAAAAGGAAATATCTAAACTTTCTCGCAAGATATATGTATGAAATTTTGTACAGAGTTTTTATGTTATGTTTTTAATAAACTGTCTTCAGGCTTTTTAGTGTGGAAATTTTTAAAATATGATCTTCAAAGTGACAATCGCTCTCAAGAGTCCTGGTTTTTTTTTTTAATAAAGTTTGTAAGTAATTTTTTTTTTTATAAATCCCGAAGAAAAAATAAAAACAAAACTTTTCTGCACACAATACTACAAAAAGTAATGAAATCGGGCAAGTAGTTCATGAATCATGTGAAAAATTAAGTAACTTTAAATTCTCTCATTTTTAATTTTTTAACACTTTCCAACAAAGTTGAAAAGTGTCTATGACTTCGGTTTGTCTGTCCGTCTGTAAGCGCTCTAACTCTCGTAAATATACTCGGATTGCCCTGAAATTTTTCGATGATATTGACGTTTACCATAGCACGATCCCTATTTCAAATGAAGTTTGTAGCATGTTTAGTTCATCTACAGGGACAGTCAAATCTACTCCGTTACATTACGGCCAACGGGAAAAAATCGTTTCAAATGTTTTTTAATGATGTTACACGCATCCAAACATAACAAAATTTATATGCTTTTATGAAGTGCACTAAAATATTCATTCTGTGGAATATACGGTGCAAAGAAGAGTTATTATTCATTTACAGGGCCACACAAATGAATTCCGTTACGTAATGATATAGGGGGGGGGGGGGGCTGTTTGCGGCGTATTTTAATTATGTTAAACTATTTCATATATGAAACTCATATACGTCACATTCATCATGAAATTGATATACGTCGTCGAGGTTTACTATAAGTTATTTCACGTATAATACGAAGTACAGAGTATTTACAGGGACAGCCAAAATATTTCAGATACTATATTGTATCAGAAGTACTGTACATTAGCGGTGAAATTCATTTTCAATTATGATATGCGCTTTTATGTTTCACTATATTTATGCATACTATATAGTGTGTATAAATGCTATAATTATAAATTATAGCATTTATA
The DNA here is from genome assembly GCA_963932465.1 of Maratus speciosus. NCBI lineage: Eukaryota > Metazoa > Arthropoda > Arachnida > Araneae > Salticidae > Maratus > Maratus speciosus. The sequence continues at coordinate 231,948,798 of OZ010796.1, read as the reverse complement.
CAGGGCTACACAAAATAATTCGTAAGGGTTACTGGGTATGAGCGCAAATTGCTTAAAGGTGGTTTTTAAATGAGTTATGCATTTAACGCTGAACTGCATTTAATTTATTAAGAAAAGTTTGCAGAACATAGATAAAATGATATACAGAGTCAAGCAAAGAATTGGATACATGGCGTCTATGGATGATAATATCCATTTATTAGTATAAATTTCTGAAAGAGAAATTTCATCTTGTTATGCGTTTTCTTGCTAAACTAAATTTTGCCATTATATAGTATATATATATCAATATGCAGATCAAATACAGGGTTGTTCAAAATAATTGGAATACATATTTGGCTATGAGCGGTAATTGCTGAAATCAATTTTTTTAAACGTTTACTTAGTTATCTTATTTACCTTATTTCCCTAAATAACGAAGTTTTGTTAAAGCTTTCAGGGAGTGTTGGAAAGTGTTTCATAATCTATGCCATACGCATGGTTTTTCTTTCTTGTTTAAATACAATTTAACCCTTTTAATTAGAATTTTGGCTTTTAATAGAATTTTGCCTTTTTTAACAAAAGGGCATTATCGTGTTTCATATGCTTTGCACCCTATTTTAATGTCACAAATGAACGTTTTAAAACCTTTATGAAAGGTCGTCTATCACTAATATATGCTTTTCTTAGTTAAATAATAGATTATATTAAATAGAATAAATGTATTGGATCAAAAAGAGTATGTTGCAGCAATGGTCAGATAGTTGGCAAAATTCTGAAGCAATTTAATGAACCAATTAACTAAAACGAATACTATGATATTATGAGTACAGATTTAAATTTTATTTTATTTATTATTCAGATAGTAAATTGCACTTTGGTAAAAATTATTTTAGTAATAGAATAATAGTACCAAATCGCACCATTGACATAAAATTAACATTTTTTATTGAACGGTATTAAAAGTTTGTCAGCTGCTGCTGACAAGAGAATGAAATATAGAGAAATCTGTCCCCTATTCTAATAAAATAATTTCCATGCTGCATTCTTTACCTTGTATTCAGAAAGAATATGGCTGTTAGCTGATACGATCTGGTATGCAAACAGGATGTCCAGTAATATTGCAAAACCCAAGTAAATTGGAAAAATAATAAATAGTAAAGTAAAATAAAAACAACAAAAAAAAACAAAGAAACAAAAAAACAACAACAAAAAAAAAACACTTCTTTATAAGAAGTCAGTATTTATATTAAAATTCATGCCTGACTTCATGATTCAATTCATGATGTTTCAAAATATTTCCTTTACAATATTGTAATTTAGCGTGTGTCCTGATTATGGAAAATTCACCACTTTAATTTACGCTTGGATCAAAGCGTGAACTAGTGAATTTATTTCAAAAGTACATAATTTTTGGTATAATTTTTAAACTGTCTACTAAGGATTTCTAAAATGTTTTTATAATACATTAGTCATAATTTAATAAATAATAATCTATTAATTGAACAACACGTTTTCAAAAAATATATTACACACTTTATTTTTTATTTATATTTCCTACTCCATTGTTTTTGTAACCAGTTCAAATACTAAGGAATATTTCGCGATTTCTTACCTGCCCTGGCTACCAGAAAATTTCCTTAGAATTAGTTTCCTAATTTAAAATTAAGTTCTAAAAATAATAAAATATTGTATTGTCATCGGAAACACCGTAATTTGTATAATTCTGGCACATCAGGAATTTAGTGAAATATCGAATTGAAAATTCCATCTCTACATACAACAACCAAGTTAAGTTTAATGAAAGAGTGTAAAAAAGACAGTTTTTCGACTAATTTTATGAAGACGAATGCATGCAGTAATATAGAGTGACCCTCGCCAGTAGTTGATACTCTTCCAGTAGTTGATCAAATTTATTAAATATTGCGCCATTTCAAGCGGAAATGAGTTTTAAAAATAATAAAATAATTCTAAAAATAATAAAATATTGTATTGTCATCGGAAACAAAATTGTGTACGTAATTTGTATAATTTTGGCATATCAGGAACTTATTGAAATATCGAATAGAAAATTCCATCTTTACATACAACGAACAAGTTAAGTTAAATGAATGAGTGTAAAAAAGAAGTATTTCGACTTATTTTATGAAGACGAATGGTGTAATATAGGGTGACTTCCGCAAGCAGTTGATATCCTTCCAGTAGTTGATCAAATTTATTAAATATTGCTCCATTTCAGGCGGAAATGAGTTTTAAAAATAACAAAATGATTCTAAAAATAATAAAATATAGTATTGTCATCGGAAACAGACCTGTGTACGTAATTTGTATAATTCTGGCACATCTGGAATTTAGAAAATTCCATCTTTACATACAACAACCAAGTTAAGTTTAATGAAAGAGTGAAATAAAGAAGAGTTTTTCGACTAATTTTATGAAGACGAATGCAGTAATATAGGGTGACACCGCCATAGTTGATCAAATTTATTAAATATTGTGCCATTTCAGACAGAAATGAGTTAAAAAAAATAATTCTAAAAATAATAAAATATTGTATTGCCATCGGAAACACACCTGTGTACGTAATTTGCATAATTCTGGCACATCAGGAATTTAGTGAAGTATCAGAATAGAAAATTCCATCTTTACTTACAACAGCCCGGGGGGCCGTCATTGACTCACGTGAGTGTGGGTCCGTGGTTCCCCGGATAGTGCAATGCCCCAGAAGAGACTAAAGCGGGACAATCCTGCTTGGGATGCTCTATTTTTAACAGACTCATCGGTGCAAGTCCTGAATGACCGGCCCGTGTCTGGTGGAGACCCCCTTGCAGTGGGTGCCGTGGCGGTCCTTTTGGGGGGCACTGTGTTGTGACCAGTAGTGGTCGGTACACGTATCTAGTGGCTTTACATACAACAACCAAGTTAAGTTAATGAAAGAGTGAAATAAAGAAGAGTTTTTCGACTAATTTTATGAAGACGAATGCAGTAATATAGGGTGACACCGCCATAGTTGATCAAATTTATTAAATATTGTGCCATTTCAGACAGAAATGAGTTAAAAAAATAATTCTAAAAATAATAAAATATTGTATTGCCATCGGAAACACACCTGTGTACGTAATTTGTATAATTCTGGCACATCAGGAATTTAGTGAAGTATCAGAATAGAAAATTCCATCTTTACTTACAACAGCCCGGGGGGCCGTCATTGACTCACGTGAGTGTGGGTCCGTGGTTCCCCGGATAGTGCAATGCCCCAGAAGAGACTAAAGCGGGACAATCCTGCTTGGGATGCTCTATTTTTAACAGACTCATCGGTGCAAGTCCTGAATGACCGGCCCGTGTCTGGTGGAGACCCCCTTGCAGTGGGTGCCGTGGCGGTCCTTTTGGGGGGCACCGTGTTGTGACCAGTAATGGTCGGTACATGTATCTAGTGGCTTTACATACAACAACCAAATTAAGTTAAATGAAAGAGTGTAAAAAAGAACAGTTTTTCGACTAATTTTATGAAGAAGAATGCAGTAATATAAGGTGACCCCGCCAGTAGCATATACCCTTCCAGAAGTTGATGAAATTTATTAGATATTGCGCCATTTCATTCGGAAATGAGTTTAATACGGATACACTAGATTTTTACATTAAAGTATTATTAAATTTTACATTAAAGGATACATTATTTTAATTTTACATTAAATATAATATTTTACTTCGAATGTTAGTGCACCTGTTGCCACATTATTGTCAGCTCTCTGCTGTAAGAGGAGACATTTTGTGATTTTTTTTTATTAGAAAGAATACAAATTTAGTTTTTGATTAGTTGGAGACAATTACGGTAAGTTAAAATAATACACCCCCGTCTTCCTTATTTCAAGTAATATTTTTATAAGAAGCATTGTTAATCACAGCCCAAAGATGATATTTAAAAAATTAATCTTTTGATTTTTCCATTGACTTCTTTCGCCTGGTCAACCACTAAAAAAATGGCAATTAAAAAACTAATTATTTATAATTTTGTTGCTATTTAATTTCAGCGGATTTAATTTTTGTCCATTATAGGGCATTCGTTAAGAGTTGTAGCAATCATGTGAGTTTACTTCCAAAACTTAAAAGGAAGGAAATATAATAAAAACCTCGTAGAACTAACATTATTTGATCAACTACTGGCTGTGTTACCCTATCTAATGATGAAAAGTTAAAATTAATGTTCATTTTAGGGATCGACAAAATCTTTTTTGAATTAAGAAGCAGAATTGAAGGCAGTCCAAATCTTACAAGGAAGGTCTTCTTACTGGGCATACTGAGAATATTAAAAAAAACCCCAAAAAACAATTAAACTACTTATGTATGGAAGAAATGATCAGTCAAATTTAGCGGCGGAATTACATTAGAAAGACTGTAAATTAATAAAATACTTTCGAATATTTGGCACAAAAAGATGAATGCGTCACTCAATTTGGCGAGCAGCACTTTTCCTCGCCAAAAACAAACGATTTTAATGCATCTAAAAATTACTTGTTAATTGAATTTGAGAATGCGTGTAAATACTATTTAATGAATTTAAACTTAAACAATGAGAGAGTTTAATACCCCACTAAAAAAAAAAAATCTGTAGGTAATTGGCCCAAAAACCTGTAGGTAATTGCTCCTTTCTGAAGATATTTTTAAGAATATCTTAAAAAATACTGCAGATATTTTGAAGGTAAAGCTAAATCTGCAAAATTTCTTCAGATTTCTGGAGAAACTGAAGATTTCTTCAGATAATCTTAATATTAGTTTTAGTGGGGACATATATTTTTTGTATTAAATATTAATGTTGCTTGTTGTTGCAGTTTGTGAAAATAATTTCACATATAAAAAATTCATACTGAGGCGTATTCCAAATAAAGGCAAGATGAAGAATGCTGCAGTTTTCCATTTCAATATCGGAGAAGTTTTTGTTTCCATAGCAACAAAATTGAATCGACAGGGCTTAATTGGATTTAGTTTTAAGATTGAAATAATTTTGATTAATTTAAATTTTGTTTTAATTAATTAAATTTCATAGTTAACTTTCATTATAAACAATTGACAAAATTTGCGTTAAAACAAACTAAAACTGACAAAATAAATTAAATTTATTCGAACATGTTCAACATAAAACATTCTTACCTTAATTGTATTTGACATAAGAAAGTATTTTTTGAAATTTTATTCCGTCGCCAACCGGTGATAAATCGCCAAATGACAAAATGTACAATATTCTTTTACTGTTACTCTATCGAGTTTTCGCCGAAATGTTTTTAATAAATATATCTATCCTCATGGGAAGAATATTCTATATTTGTTTCGGATTTTTCGGAGTATGTCCGTATGGAGATCTTCCTTGATAGTAGTAGGTTTCACAGAGTGAGTTATTTCCAAAATGTGTCAAAAAAGAGTTACATGTACAGCTGGAGATTTAGCAACTACTAAAAAATAAAATAAAATATAAGAGCTTCAAATATGCTTCGAAGTTAGATATAAAATAAAATCAAGCTCGGCTATTGATCTACTGATACACCTATATGAACCTTAAAAATGCCTATCCAAATTTAACCAGTGTATGTCTCAAAACCTTTTTACACAGCCTGTATCTTTCGCTTTCAACGAAAAGAATTTTAGCAAGTTTAAACTCAGTAAAACTTATGTGACTAATTTAACATAAGAGGAATTATTAGCAAATTGAATTATTATAAATACTGAATATCAGATTGCTCACTGTTATTTTTAACTGATACTGACTAGTAAAGTTATCATGCGAATTAAATTTTTCCATCTGAGCGAAAAAATGCGTAAGACCGGGAAAACGAACCCAGAACCCTTGGCATACATTGCCAATTCTCTAACGTTTGAGATACCTGGGCTGGCAACTGGCGGGCATATTTTGCTAAGATAACGTTACTGGCGATAACATATGGTCTGCCATATATAGACAGCTGAACGGAAAAATCCCTGCCGGCTCGGACTACTGGCTCAGGCAAATTTCGAATTTAAGTACTAATTTCACCAACAAAAACTAAATAAAGATTAGAGATAAACCCAGTTTAAAAATTTTACCTGACCGCTTTTTTTGACGAGTTTTTAATTTCATTTTTCTGCAAGAGCTGGTGTTATCACAATCGGTATTCAAGGCGGCATTCAAAAAGATATTTCTCCATGCTCAGCAACTCGAAATTTTTTGACTCATTTTTAAAACTGAAAACGTGAAATACGTGATTTTTAAGAGATTTATAAACGTTCTGTGTTTTTATTTTTTCGTTCAATTAATTAGAGCTTGATTTACAAACAATTATTTTTCTCAGTATGACCAATTTGTTTCATTTCCAGCTCGGGAAATACGGTTCAAAGTGCCCAATTTGAGAGTATTTTGTGAAATATATTCTGCCTTTATTAAAATATAGACCAATACAGCACATTAGGCAGTTCCTGAATAAGAGAACCTGTGGATTGGTTGCGTTTGAGAGCAGAAATCAATTTAAAAATCAGCTAGAAAATAAGGAGTTTGGATTTGAGTACACCCTTATTACCATAATTTTTTCTTCAACCCCTATTTTTTAAAAATTTGTTTTTGCTATAAGAGTTGGTCCTATCAAAAACCTGTCAATGTAAAAGTTGTAGATAATATAAAGAGAATGTATAATAAATTTAAGCGGATTCGATACCTTGTGAATTGACGAAGTTATGAATTTTTTTCGTCTTCACCCCCTCCCCCTTTTTTTCGTTTTTAAATTTTTTGCGGTACAAGTTGGTCCTGTCAATAACTTGTCAATATAAAAGTTGTAGATAATATTAAGAATATTTATAATAAATCTAAGCGGATTTGATATCTTTAGAACTCACGAAGTTGTAAGTTTTTTTTCTCCCTAAAACCATATTTTTTTCGCTCCTTGAGCCCATTTTTAATATTGTCAAAAATTTGTCATACATAAATTTTTGGCCAGTTTTCTAGAAGTAATAACTTTAAACTGATTTGATATGCATTATAATTATGGAGTTATGGGGGTTTTTCGGTTTGCACAAAACCCCTCCCTATTTCCACCCATTTGGTCCGATTCGGCCCTTTAACGAATTTGATCGAGATTTTCAGCCCCTTGATTTTATATATCAGTTTGGAAGAGATTTGTGCAGAGTTATGGAAGTTATCGTGTACATAAAAAAGTGATATAGATAGATAGATAACATTTTTAACTGGGGTGTTTTTGGGTTCTATGGATCATAATGAGCGTAGATCTGCAAAAATTTTTTGGAAATTCCGACATAGAGGAGAATGTAATAGGTAGTATTTCTTACGAAATCTACCTAAAAATAGAAAATCCTTCCCGGCTTGACCTACAGGCACTGGTAGAAGTCGAGAATAATTACTAATTTCACCGTCAAACGCAAAATCTAGATAGAGATAAGCCTAGTTTAAAATTTTATCTGGCCACCTTTGACGAGTTTTAAATTTAAATCTGTAAGAGGTTGTTTAATCAGAATCAAGGTAATACGATATTTTTTTTCTATAAGAGTAGGTTCTATCAAGAACTTGTCAATATAAAAGTTGCAGATAGTATTAAGAAGATTTATAATAAATTTAAGCGGATTTGACATCTTGTGAATTGACGAAGTTGTGAATTTTTTTCTTCTACACCCCCCCCCCCTTTTTTTTGTTTTGTTTTTATTTTATGGTTTTTTTTTTCTTTTTTTTTGCTGTAAGAGTTGGTCCTATCAAAAAACTTGTCAATATAAAAGTTCTACATAAGATTAAGAAGATTTATAATAAATTTAATTGGTTTCAATATCTTGTGAATTGACGAAGTTGTTAATTTTAACGTTTAACTGCTGTTACCGGTCTCTCAGACCGCGATTTTTTTCAATTTTTATAGTTTAACTTGCAATTTACAGTTTAACTACAAACAGTACCGAAATTTTGTTACGTTTGGAACTTTAGTACTATCACCAGAAACTTTTGAATAGGTGAATTTTAATTATAACAGTCCTGTGCAAAAAGTTTAGTACAAAAACACCATCCTATTAGTTAATCGTGCCTTTTATTCATCTTTCGTTGCAGCGGTCTGAGAGACCACTTCACACTAGTTATGTGACAATTTCTGTCACATCAGTTAAAGGTTAAACGATGGGTATGCAGATACACTATTATTTTTAACTCAACCTGCTGGTATGTTTGCACCGCATCTCAAATTTTAGCAAAAATGCAAACTTTATTAAGTACAATAAATAATGTATATTAATTAAATATTGTTTTTATATAAAATATATAAATGTGCATATATTACAGTGCACACATATGAGAATTGCAGAGTCTTAGACCACACAAGTGGACTGGTTTACGACCAGAATTTATTGCAGGGATGCAAATAAAACTTAATTTAGAATAATATGAAGTTTACAACAAACTCTTATTTATGAAGCCAATTTTGGTCGGTCGTAAATATCAAGCTTGGGTACAGGACCCAGATCCAATAACGCAGACCCAGATAACGCAGGATCCAGATCCAATGACGTACCGCGACGGAGGAGGGTTGTGTATATAGTCCCCTTGTACCTCTCCGTCTAAATAAAAAGCGAATGATATAGAGAATTATTATTCTGACAGGAGGATATTGCGGAATGATGATTCTTAGTAAAAATTTTACGACTTAAAAAAAAAAAAGATGTCCAGTAGGCCTAATACGAGGCTTGTGTTAAGACAGCGACGTTTGTCGTAATAGACATAAAAAATATATTTTTATAATAAAATTTATGAAATACTTCTGGCTGCTAGAATTAGTAAATAATGCAGTGTTCTCAATGAGACTGTATCCAGACCCGTTTTCAGGCACAGCGAGGAGGACTTTGAAGGATCTGACGACGGCGGTATAAAGCAGCTATGGATCGCAGGTAGCCTCTATATTTTGTTATGTGCATGTGCAATTTTAGTATCGTAAGAAAATACACTAAGGCCTGTTTACAGTCAGGAGTTGATTATCTTAAATAAATATGTTTAGTAAGAGAACTTATACAAAAGAACGAGACTTACTTAAATGTTTTTAGCATTACAATGTCTGTAATCTGCTTTAATTAATACATGTATATAATGTAAATAAAATAATTGTTAAATGTTAACTTTATCTTCATTATTTATGTATATCTAGTTTAATTAATTGATTTTTGTATCGAGTTTGAGAGGTATGTATTTATTTATATCCCTCATCGACATGCAGGTGTCAGGCTGCAGTTGAGATTTTGAACCCCCTAGATTTTGATAATTTTAAAGTCTATTGCAGTCTTTTCCAAAAAGTTGAGAGTCTTCAAAAATAACACATCGCTTTGGATTATTTTAATTTATTAATTAGGGTAATTGTTAATTGTAGTTTTATTTTATGCAATTTACTTTAATTACTTTTCCCTCTCGAGTAGGAACTTGTACGATCCTGAACATTAATCATTTACCTGCAAATCGGTAAAATTAAGATAAGAGTGGGAGTTTTACCTGTTTACTACAGCGCTTTGTTTGGGTTGCTCATTAAGGCCGTAATCACGTTATAATTGTAAAACGTGCTTAGAACTTCCCAGCACAATCATACTGATTGGTAAAGTTATCATAAGAATTCAATTTTTCCAACAGAGCGAAAAAATGCCCAAGTTCGGGGCCATTTTTATCACAAAACCTGTTTGCAACTGGCATCCAAATTACTGTTCTGAATGAAATCGTACAAAGTAGAGTATGAAGGATATCTTGCCCAATTTAGAGTTCACAATAAGTAAAAATTGAATTTAAAAAATCAAAAAACCCGTCTGCGTAAAAAGCGAACTAATTAGTTATTTCTCATCAATGTGTGACTATTTTTTATATTACTTACCTATTTTTTTATTTACTTGTATTGATGACTTTTAAGTTGTGTTTAATTGTTAGTTCCTATCTGTAAATACTGTTTTGATGAGGCCCATAGATGTATATGATGGTTAGAGTTGCAGTAAAGCTATAGATCTTACCTACACAACTTCCAGGTTGTGTAATATTTAAACTGAGCTTCTGATTGAAAAATAGTCAATGAAACATCGTCTTCATTTTGAAAGACCTATCCAATGATATGCCACTCAACATGGTGCGTAATTTTTTTTTCGTGTCTACCGTCCTTTTGTATTTTAGGGCCACCGTCTTGAATTTATAAAAACAAAACCTAGCCTATAACCATCGGACGGTTAAAAATAATCGATAGAGACCTCATTTATTAAAATCCATCGAGCCGTTCGGATGTTTTGAGGGTATAAAGAAATCCACGTGTTCAAAAATCAATTTTAAAGTGCTTAAAATGTGCCCCATTAACCATGATACATCGGTGCCTAATGGGATTGCGAACACGTTCCAGATGGCCAGGAGTCTCCGGACACGTGCCGCAGCTTCAGCGATCCGTGCCATGAGGTCCATGGCCAATGTTTTGTAGATCAGAGGTAGAAATGGTTTAGGGCCAGGGATCGCGGTGGCCACAGTGCAAGACCGATTGGAACGCGTTCGCAATTCCATGCGGCGCCGATGTGAAGTATGCCTCATGGCTAATGGGCACATTTTGAGAACTTGTTATGAGTTGTAACATTTTTCATTTGTGTTTTGTACTTCGATTATTTTTTTGTAAAATAACGGTCTTTTTACACCGTTTGTTATCTTTTCTTTGCGTCACGGTCATGGTGTAATTACACCGTCATGATCACGTTTCCGACCCTCTGTTCCTATGTAATTCTTGCTTCTTATGACCTGACACACCCACACGTGCCATTTGGACACGACCTTGTGAAACACCCTGTATTTAAACTTACAACGCATTACAATTACAGTCGCCGTTATTTTCCTTCTCTAGACGAGATATTTGCCGCCATTTGTTTTTTTTTTAAGGTGCCGAATTTTCCGGCAGTGCGTTAATATAAGTTTGCGTTCGGTTCAAATTACTCTCATATTTTACCGAAACAAAAGAAACATTTTCTATTTGTATAAAATATATTCTACGAATATGCTTTTACTGATGTCTAGAAGGGAATCCTAGCTTGATTAATGTAAATAAGAGTAATTTTTTCTATTTATAGCGGATTGCATGGGCCCTACCGTTATTTATCTTGTCTAGAGGGGAAATTTGATACCATTTGTTTTTCTGTTAGTCAAATGTGCTGAATTTTTCATGATTTCGTTAATATAAGTTCCCGTTCCATTCATGTTTTCTTCATAGTTTACTGAACGAAATGAGAAATTTCTATTTTTGTGTAGTATGTCTATGAAGATGCGTTTATTGATTTCTAGAAAGGAATCCTACATTGTTTAAATGTAAATAAGTGTATGTTTTCTATTTATAGCGCATTGTTGTTGCCGTTACCGTTATTTTCCTTCACTAGAAAGAAAACTTGGCACCATTTTCTTATTTTCTTTCTTTCTTTCTTTCTTTTAGTTCTCAAATGTGCTGAATTTTACATCAGTGCTTAGCCCCTTGAGGGGCGCAGGAATGTTTAATTAAATTTTACTTTTATAACTTTGGCGGAAAAAAGTTTAAAATTATCTTCACTGTAAAAAAAAAAAAAAAAAAAAAAAAAAAAAAAAAAAAAAAAACGGACTAAAAAACGGAAATACTACTGGCAATCTAGACGCCAGTACTATTTCCGTTTTTTTACGGGAATTTTTACCCATAAATTACAGAAAATTTTCTGTTTTTAATCAGAAAAACGGAAAATTTTCTGTAATTTATGGGTAAAAACTCCCGTATAAAAATTGAAATAGTATTGGCATCTAGATTGCCAGTAGTATTTCCGTTTTTTAGTCCGTTTTTTTTTTTTTTTTTTTTTTTTTTTTTTTTTTTTTTTTTTTGTACAGTGTTTTCCTTATTATGAAACAAAATTTTTCGAAAATTCCGGTGTGAATTCAACATTATAGGAACGCAATTACTTGATCCTGAAAGGGTTAAATGAAACAACTTTACGTTACATTCATATTGCTTCCATTTACTGACACAAATAAGAAATTTCCTGCTTCCGTAAAGTTTATAAGGCTATAAGGAAGCTTTTATCGATATCTAATTTACAATATTAGATAATTTAAATGTATATAAGTGCATTTTGTTATTTGTAAAAGTAATATTCTATTGATAATCTTTTAATAATTTATAGAAATATTTACACTTTCTCCTGATGCTTGATGCTTTAAAATTCAATTGTGTATACGCGACTCGCATTTAGATAAAATAGAATTTTACATGTTTAAATATATTTGAAATTAAAATAAATTTTGAATCGTATCTCTTATTTAAAATCTAGATTTATTTTTTTTAAATATATATATATTATATATGACACTATGTTATTCCTAACGAGCGTAGAATCTGGGAGGAAAAAATGTTATGATATTTATTACTTTCATGAAAACGGAAGAAATATATTTTATATTCCAGAAGATTTCGGAAATGCAAAGCACATTTTTGTTTTATTTTTAATGTTAAGGTATTTCACTGCGTTTGAAAAGCCAAATTACTGGTAACTATAAAAAGGTTTTACTGTATTATTTGAAAAATAGCATAGGAAATTGTAAAAGAGCTTTTCTTTTCTTTTTAAGATCGTTGGAAGTGTGATGGAAGCTCATGGATCTACGTATAAAGAGGAATTGCCATATCCTCAAAATGATGAAGCTTCAACTGTAACTGGTTTCACAGTGGTACATTACTGCCGGGCAAACTTCCACCAGTAAATTTGAATAGAAATATTTCCCTTATTTAAACGCCTTATTAATGCAGAATTTCAGCCATAATTATGGACAAAAGTAAATATTTATTTTTACTGGTGGAAGTTTACCTTGTCTGCAGTCAGGTTTCCGCAGTATTGTGACAACATTAACAATCTCCTGTTAGTGTCGGTAAAAAAGATTATAATTCCCGGGTCAACTTCCACAAGTAAAAACGAATAGAAATTTTTACCGTATTTGGGAGAGAAATTTTGTATAAATAAGCCGCTAGAATAAGGCAAATTTTTTTATTTGCAATTTACTGGTGGAAGTTTACTTCGGTGGTAATCAGAAACTGTTGATCCGATGTAGGGGAGACCGGGGGAATGGCGATACCTTAAAGGAATTAAAATTTTTTCACCAAAAAAAAAAAATGTTTATTTTTTAATAGTAAAAATTCTAAAGCTGAATCATGATCTTTAGTATCTATATAAATTTAACCGTAATCATAACTGTAAAGTAAGCACACATATTTTTTTCTTTCAACCTCTGTACAGTGGCGGGATTACCCAGGATGCTGGGGGTAATTCCGCCAATATATTGGAATAATGATGCCCCTCTTTAATGACCTAGTAAATACATAAAATGGATACTAGGAAACACATGATCTACTGAAAATATTTAGAAAACAATAATTTAGCAGAATAATGAATAATTACAATGTTCCTTAAGCTAGATATATTAATGTGTTAAATTTACAATTTAACTCAAATTGGAAAAGTCACCCTTTGACATGGTGGCGGCATTACCCCGAGAGGATACTATAGCGGAAATCCTCCAGCAAAGCAGAGTGAAGAACCGAACTTGTTCAACAAATTGCATCAAAATGTCGGCGAATGCATGTAGATTACGGGTAATAGTATCTTAAGTACCTAATGTTACAATAAAAGGTGCTTAGCTCTACTCATTTGAAGCTCCAAAATAAGGAGCAACTAGATGAAAATTAAATTTTTCACTAGAACAAACGAACGACGTACAACAAAATCACGCTCGCTCTAGGCACTGTTTCTGTTGTTGGTCGCTATAGTGCAGGCGCATTCACTATCTCAAACTGCCGTTAGTTTTAAAACAAGGCGGGGTGGCGGCATAACTCCAAGTGGCGCCATTCCCCCGGTCTCCCCTAAAACAATTAGCGTCCACCTTGTGACAACCTCCTCACATACACCACTCGCAACTGGCAGAATCTACACTATTTGTCTCCTGCTCTTTATTCATAACTCTATTGTATAGCTATGGCTGTATTCTAAAAAAATATGATTATAATAAACAAACAGTTACGAAAAACGCTCTATCTGCTAAAATTATGGTTATATTTATATAAAACTTATCATCTACAATTTATGTGATGTTTTGATTTAGTTTACGAGTGTAAAGAACTATATAGTAAAGCGAGGAGAGTCTGCGCACCTTTCAAAAGAATAATAATAAAAAATCTAAATATTAATATTTTGCTAAACTATGCATGAATAATTTTGACTTCATTCGTTTTTTATGCATTTCCATTGTTATTTTGTTGTTATACTGTAAATTAATAGAACAGCAGTAATAAAACCAAGAAAACTATTTTGCGCAATCTCTCCTTACAGGGTAGGAGAGAACGCGCACATGGGTAGGAGAGATTGCGCACATAGGTAGAAGAGATTGTTATTAATAATAACTACAATTAAATTGTTAACAATAATAATTACACTTAATTGACATTTTGTGAGTAAATATTTTTGTATTAGGAGTGAATATTTCAACCAAATGTTTAAATAATAAATAAAAGAAATAATTTTAACAACAGTTAAAAATTTTAATTTAAAAAGATTAAAATATCTGAAAAAGCAAGCCTTACTAAGATTACAAAAAAACATTCACCTAGTAGATAACATGTTTAACTTGAAAATTACTTCATTTCGATTTCCACAGTTTCGTTGTATTTTGTTTGCTAACCGAAGTCGTTGTCGTCCACAATCGATGCACTTATTATTGTAAAACGTGCATCTTTCGTCCAATCACATGCAGCAAGCAATACATTGAATCCAGTCAGTTGTCGAAATTGTCTCCTGGTACAGTTCCTGATACTCAGTGCACTCATCCTCATTGACCTTCTTTTTTTCCCTTGAGTTTTTTTATCCCACTTTTTGTAAAAACACTTTATCTTCAGCTTTTATTTTATTTTATTTTATTTTATTTTATTTATTTATTTATTTATTTATTTATTTTTTGTAGCGGCATCCTTCTTAAATCTTTTTTCATATATATTTTGTGGATCAGTAACATTAGTTGCACTCTGTTTCCTTTTGATTTCGATGACATTACACTACTTGGAATGGGTGAAAGCTTTTCCAAAACATTGTATTAGAAAATTTATTTTAGTTAACAAAATTAATTTATTAGCAAATAATTGCTCATAAATTAAATATATATATATATATATATATATATATATATATATATTTAATTAAATTATTAACAAATATATTATTAATTTATTAACAAAAATAATTACATAAAATTTATTTAATAACAACTGTATTATTAATTTATTAATAAAATTTTTATCTGCAAAAGTATTTTTTTTTTTTTTTTTTTTTTTGCAAATTAATTTATTGCCAAATTTAGTTTTGATAATTATGTGTTTTTCCGAAATTATTTCAAAATTGATTCATTCATATGTTTTAGGCGTAATTTGCAATTCATACAAATTTATCAATAAGCTGTGTTATCTCTCCTAGCACTTAAACTTATGGGGAATTGCGCAATCTCTCCTAAGTAGCAGATGCGCAAACTCTCCTATTTTGGTAGGAGAGATTACGCGATCTTTTGTTTAAATACGGCGACTTCTAAAATGAATTTCTGGTGTTCGCATACTTAGTCCAGGTTAGTAGTTTATAATAAATTGTTTAAGTTCAAAATATTTTGTATTATTGACGCTCTATAAAAATTCTGACGAACAGTTAAGAAAATTCAAGCACTTACTTTGGAAAAAATACCAAAATAGCACTGCTTTATCCAAGACGCTTGGAACAATCAATATGCACATTCATCTAGACACTGCACTAATGCAGCTGTACAACTACCTGGAGTCGCTGGGCGCGCACTCTACTCCTTCCCGTCGAATCTCTTTGTGCGCAGTCTCTCCTACCGCGCGAACTCTCCTCGCTTTACTATATGAGTTTAACCCTTTATGTACTGAATTATGAGTTCATGAAAATGTTATCTTCTAAAGCATTTTTCGTGAATTGTTTAAACTACATTAGAATATTTTCATAATCATTTAATAAATTTTCGAAATATTTTAGGATTGAAGGATTTAGAAGGATTAATGAAATTTGAATTTGTGCAATATTTATAACCCCACTCAAATCTTTTATTTTAAATATTTTTCTTAGTATTTTGTAGAATTAGGAAATGCACAAATATAATGCTCTTTCAATAAAAATATAAAAATATTTCCTAATTGTAAATTTCTTCCCCCCCCCCCTCCCCAATGCAAGAAAGCTGAAAAAATGCAAAGGCAAAAGAAATCATCCTTTTAAAAGTATTTTTGTCTTGCGTAACCAATAATGTTATTGGAACAAGATAAAGTAATGTATCTATAACTCATTATAAACTGTATTACAACTAATCGATGTATTAAATGAATTTTACAACAAGTTATTTTAATGGTACTTATAAGTATCGTTAGTAGATAAAGGGTTAAACATCTGAAAACCGCTTTAACCCGGGAGAACTCGCTAGTGAGAATGCCCAATTGCTTTTCTTTTATTTTACATTCATATAATATCAACTTTTTTTTGGTTGGCTTAGTACTTTTATTCACAAAATAGGTAAAATAATTGAAAAACATTTTGAAATTTTAATTAAAATGAAAAATGATTTAAATAAGAGTCTTAAAAAAGTACGACTGTGAGAGAAAATCTCATGCAGCGAGTTCTCCCGGGTTAAATTTTACAGATTTTTTCAATAATGTAAGATAAAGAAAATATATAAAATATCATCAAAGTAATGGTTTCGGCGGGTATATTTAGGAAAGTTTTCATGTTGCAGTTTAGAAAGTTCATCTCAAATTAGTATATTTTATTGAAAAAAAAAAAGAATGAGTGCGTATCATTAATTTTCTTGTGACGGTAATTTTTGTAAGTAATAAGTATACCAACATTTGTTTTAACTAAAGAAAATGCTTCAAAATAATTTATTTAACACAAAAAATTGTTTCATAAATTGATTTTTCAAAACTATCTGTATTATACTAATAATTGTAATTTATTAAAAAACAACGGGTGCCAAATGTAGTGGAATACAGCAACAAAAACAACAACAACTTCTTTGAAAGCTCTGTATTAAGAATATGCTTTTTTCTGCAATAAAGGGGAATCTGCTTGCTCAACTCACAAGGGAACCACTTTTGGTGTTGCTCGCACCTAGCATTGAGACCTGGTGCATTTTAAAGCCTTATATTATGAAGTTTGAGAATCAATAAAATTTTTCTGTTAAAACAATATTGCTTGATTTTACAGCAGCACAACTTTCGGAAAATGCAATTTTCGAGGCCATTTATCGAACTATTAACATTGAATTTTTTTAAAGAAAAGCATTTAAAAATAAAAATTAGTTAATAATAAGTATAAAATATTAAAAAAAGTTCGAAAATTCCTTCAAAAACCCACGAATTTGATTTTGAAAAATTGCAACATTATATTCATATTTTTGGCGGGGAAAAGGTTGGCGTTTATTTTCAAAAGTAGAGAAATCTGGCAACCCTAGCCAAATGTCATAGCTGAATTTGTAATGGCTAGAAATTGTAAAGTCTGATATATTTAAAAACGGTAATTTTTCTAAATTGCGTAAAAATATTAATTTACTTTATGATTACTTTTACCAAAGGACCATTTAATACAGCAATATTTCATTTTAAACATTCGAAACTTTATTCCATTCGATTTCAAAAGAAAATAATTTGCTTATTTTCTATTTCACTAAAAAATAGTTTTCAATGATCTTCGAAGCTTTTATAAAATTATATTTATTACTTATATATTTATCGTCTGCATAGAAAAAGAAATAAAGACCTAATATTTGTTTCTTATGCTATCAATTATTAAAAAAAATCGCAATCTGATATACTAGTAATATGTACTGTATATTTACTATTTGGATAAAGCGGGCGGAAAAATTGTAGTGCCCTATTTGGCGACTTAACTCACTTTTGGCGAGAAATAAACAAATAAAAATGTAATAATAAAAAATTAAAAGTATAAAAAAGTATATAAAATATGATTTTAACTGAGAAATTTTATCAGTTCTCTAACTTTTATGTATAGAGCTACAAAATGCACCAGGTCTCGATGCTAGGTGTGAGCAACACCAAAAGTGGTTCCCTTGTCAGTTATTAAATATTGTGCATTATGTTGCAGATATTACTATTTTTTTTTTTTTTTTACATTGGTGAATGCAACATATCAACAGAGTTAATATGCTAACATTCATGAATTTTGAATGAATGATTACTAAATATAAATTATTGAAAAATGAAAGCGATTAACTTAACTGAGACGATGGTTGTTCATGAAAAATTTCATTACTTTGTGGTTTAGGGTTAGTTGGGATAAATAGATCCACGAAGTAACTGGCCCATAGACTATTTTATACTCAACACACACACAATATTCAACTCAATCATAACTCTCTCTTTACTGTGGTAGATTGTCCACAATTTATGTTTTTTTTTTTTTTTTTTTTTTTTTTTTTTTTTTTTTTTTTTTTTAGAAACAACGTCAATTTGGGTGAACTTCCTCGGTTTTTTATTAAAATACTGTAAATACTTTTATTAAACAACCTCTTTTTTTTTTAAAGATTAGGCATATAACTACGTTAATACTATTAGGTATCTATACATATTTACTTCATATTTCAATGTAAGTCCGGTGTCCCAGTTACCCCATACATTTTTCAAGAATGGGGTAACTGGGACATATATCAGGGGTAAATGGACCATGTTGGATCCAGTTACCCCAATAGTTTAAATAATATTTTTAATTTCTCTTACTACGGGAAATAAATATCTCCATTGTTTTTTGCTCACAATAAAGAAAACTATAGAATACCTTATTAAAATTTCGATAGAATACCTTATTAAATATAATACCTTATTAAATAGAATACCTTATTAAATAAAAAATAAAAAAAGCATATTGGGTGGTCTCAAACCAAATTTCTTAACCCCTTGAAGGGCGGTGATGCCGTTATGGCATCACATAATTTTAATCCCTAATTTCCACATTGGCACCGGAATTTTATAATGAAAATTTCACCTTTATTAAGTACGTGAAAACATACTTTTGCTTGTTTACAAATAAATACTCTTATAAATACTGTTGTTATTAAATTATTTCAACATTTTACAAATAAAATTACCTTGCCCCGGAAAGAGAGATAGCCAAACCTGGAAATTGTGCAAATACAGATGAAGTACGTAAGTACTTACGTAGCCTTTTGTTCATAGATTTACTTTGTTACTTTTTTCTTAAAATACTCATGTATCTTTTATACTTATTACCTATAATAAAGTACATAAGTACATACTTGATTTTTATGCTTTTGGTATAAGTAAATCTAATATTTTCACTTTTAGTGCTTTTTTTAGACACATTGTCAGCAAAGTTTTCCCTCACAACTCATTAGTTGATATAAATTTACATGATCTGCCAGTTTTAAAATTTTTTAAGTTGTTTACACGTTTTCAAACAGGACCTGATACCCCATATGAAGAAAAAAAAAAAAAAAAAAAAAAAAAATGTGGTCCACTTACTCCATTTTATGGGGCAACTGGACTCATGAGGAAAGAAAGATTAAATATGCATATTTTTTAATTTTTAAATATTAAAATGTAATTTTGAGCATTTCTATCTGATAGAGAGAACCTAACTGAATACATTTACGAAAGTTTCAAAAGAACATTAGCTTTTTGAAGCTGAATGGCCAGAATCTTCAGAGTAACGTTGTAAAATCATGGCCCAGTTGCCCCACGTAACCTTATATCATGTTTTGTGAAAATTCATTCATAAAACTCATGTTTAATTTGAATTTTAATTAAATACACGTGAGACGCTCCAAATAAAAAAAAATATATATATATAAGATACTATAAATTGAGTCAAATTAATTTAGAAAATTTTTAATTATGAAAATTATTTAAAAATTCGCCATAGAAATTTATGAATTGTAAACTATATTGCGTTTTGCATAGAAAGAGTATAAGCTTCGTGAAAAACGTGGCCAAGCGACATTTACAACTCTTTCTCATCATTAGCTTTCAAGATACACTATTGAAAATTAAATATCTCTGTAAGTCTCATGTTATCATATGCGTCCACAGAAACGAAAATTTTAGAATTAAGTCAGAAGAACCATATAAACTTTTATTTCATAAAAATTAAGATTTTTTTTAATATTAAAGTTTTTCGGTTATTATTTGAAGGTTTCTTGGGTTTTCTTCATACAAGACACTAACTATATTTTTCTAAATTTATAGACAAGCATATATAATACGTGATTTACCACATTGCTAACAAAGCGTAGAACCAACAACGTGATAAATGTCCAAGCCGGGAATCGAACCCGGAACCCTTGGAATAGCGATCCAAGTGCTCTACCATATGTTGGTAACGCTGCAACTGCAGCACAAGTTAGAATTTTCTTCCTGAGCACACAACCCTGCGGCTAAACATGACACACAAACAAACCCAGCATCGGTGAACACATATATAATTTTTAATTAGTTTTTCAATTAATTTTCAGCAGTGAAATTACGCTCGAAATTATTGAATATATGATCTATATATAACTTATCACATTGCTAACGAAGCGTAGAATCAACGTAGCAATGTGAGAAATCACGTACTATATATTCAATAATTTCGAGCGTAATTTTCCTGCTGAAAATTAATTGAAAAATTAATTAAAAATTTTATATGTGTTCACCGATGTTTGGTTTTGTGTCTCACGTTTCGTTGCAGGGTTGTGTGCTCATGAAGACTATTCCATCTTGTGCTGCAGTTGCAGCCTTACCAACATATGTGGGAAATGCTAACCTGGGCACCGTCCTCGTAGCTTAAATGGTAGAGCACTTGTGGCGCTATTCCAAGGGTTCCGAGTTCGACTCCCGGATTGGACATTTTTCACATTGTTGGTTCTACGCTTTGTTAGCAATGTGATAAATCACTTATTATATATTCAATAATTTCGAGCATAATTTCACTGCTGAAAATTAATTAAAAATTATATTTTATAGATAAACCCCTAACACTTTTTTATAACTCTATAAAGATTTAAAAATATATACATTATATATTTTTCTGGCCTTATTTAATGCAAGGGACTCAAATGGAGTATCAAAAATAGGTGCTGTCATTTGACAAAACGAAGTTGGTAAAATTTTTTATATGTAGCTATGCTTCCCCAAACCCTAATCCTTACATAACATTTCATATAGAACGTTATTATTAATATATTGGTACTATCTAATTTTGATACAGCGATTTTCTATATTCTTAGATAGAGGGAGAGTATGCCTTTTTCCTACGGCTATATTATCCAATTAATATAATTATTTATCTCTAGACTATGTAGTACCTCCGCATTAGAAGGTAACTCTTTTTTAACACTAGAATCGCCGGCTATTTCACCCTAGTTTTATAAAAAGTGTTTCACACCAGAATTTTTATGTAAAACTAGTTAACTTATTTAAATAGCCTATTTTTGAGCTGACTACATTTAACATATCTTATGAAGAAATTTCTGGTTCGAATCGAGTATTATCAATTTGGAAGGGGTCAAAATGCGTACTAATGTTAACATTATTTTGGCAGTTCTAGTGTTAAATATGATTTTACGTATTTATGCCAGTTTAAAATTGCAATATAAATTAAGCAAAAAATTTTGAAATAAAAATATTGCTGAAATATTGATCTTGACGCGTAAACATAACGGAAAAAACGAAAAAAAAAATCCTAATATCCAATTAAAGTCAATTAAGCTACATAAATTCTCCTTTACATTTTTTTTTTTTTTTTACAAAAGCATTGAGGTATTATGGACCTATTAATCATAAAATTTTTCTAATCTCATAATTACGCTTCTGAAAACTTTTCTGAACTTCTGCAAATGAAGAAGAAATACACTGTTTAAAGAATATTGCAAGACAGTTATTTCAAATAAACGGTTATTGTTTCTTCTTTAAAGAGAAACTTGCGTGACATAATTGAGAATGCAAGGGCGTCATGCGAAATTTATTGGACAGAAATGCTGTCTGGAATACATACTTTAAATAAAGGAGATTATTAATATAAAGAAAATAAATCATATTATCAAATAGAAATATTTTTAAGCAACGCATTAATGAATACTTTAATTTAAGAATTAAATACGTTTAAGGCACGAAATAAAGGTATAAAACATGTTAATAAACATACCTAGTTTGAATGTTAGTATTAACACTGTTATACTATTATTTTAACACAATGAAACTGATTGGTAAAGTTATCATACGAATTGAATATTTCCAACTGAGCGAAAAAATACCCAAGCCGGGAATCGAACCCCGATCCTTGGCTTACAAGGCCAATGCTCTACCATTTAAGCTACCTGAGCTGACAACCGGAGAGCATATTTCGCTCACATAACCTTATAGGTAAATATGCTCTCCGGTTGTCAGCCCAGGTAGATTAAAAGGTACAGTATTAGTAATGTAAGCCAAGGATCTGGGTTCGATTACCGGTTTGGACATTTTTTCGCTCACTTGGAAATATTCAATTCTTATGATAACAGTATTATATTTAACTATTACAAAAAATATTCTCTCAAAATTCCTCAAATAAGATGGTTGGTTGGTTGATTTTTGACGGCCGATTATCTACACTAGGAGTATGGGCCCGAGGGGAGGAGTGCCCTTCGTGGGGGTCTTTCTAAGGGAACCTAACCCGTATTTACGCATCCTCAAATAAGAATATAGAGAGAATGATCTTCAATTAGAATTGCAAAAAAAAACCTGTGAAAAACCCGGTTTGAATCTGGGAATAAATCGGAATATTTTGGAAATAAATAGTACCTTTTGGAATTCAACCCGGGAGAAAAACGAGCCGCCTGGGTTTAAACCTGAGAATAGATCAAAATCTGCAACTCTACTTTCAATTATGATAAAGTGAAGGTATATACCGGGTGTTTCACAAAGGACCCCTAACTTTAAAAATCAATAACTCGGAAACGGTAATAGATAGAAACATGAAACAAGGGGTATGTTTAATAAAAAAAAATTGTAAGAATCTTATGCATAAATCTCAAAATTTAGTTCAAAATAGGCCCGATAGATGGCGCTGAGAGCGTTAAGAATCCTTGGACGTGTTCAAGATGAACGCGCGCCGCGTGCGCGAGCTCAGGAGACAGGAGCATGGAGTGGGTCTTTATCGTAGATGCAATAAATGTTCAGTACGTTCAGGAAAGGATCTTGGATTTGATTAATTATTGTGCTAATTATAAAGATAATCTGTTGCAAATGAAAGATGAGCTGGACAGCTGAATGGACAGAGCATTGAACTCGAGACTACGGGTTATGGGTTCGAATCCTCCGCGCCCCAAATTGTGTTTATGATTTTTTTCAATTTATTGGTTGCTTTATATTTTTCATAATAAATAAGATTTTTTTTGATAAAGATAAATTTTTATGTTAATAATACAGAAGCACATGTGAGTTTTTATCGAGACTAGGATGCAGATCATATTTTTTAAAATTTATAAACATTCTAATCATACTTTATTCACTATAAAACTCGACGACAAATCCCATATATTTTATCTCTTCTAGAAAATATGTGTTCAGATATTTTTAGTTAAAATAATGTACATCTATTACATTTTATTTTTATAATATTTTCCATGTTGACCATCGTAAAATATTATCTGCATCCTAGTCTCGATAAAAACTCACATGTGCTTCTTTATTATTAACATAAAAATTTATCTTTATCAAAAATACCTTATTTATTATGAAAAATATAAAGCAACCAATAAATGGGAAAAAATCATAAACACAATTTGGGGCGCGGAGGATTCGAACCCATAACCCCTAGTCTCGAGTTCAATGCTCTGTCCATTCAGCTATCTAGCTCACCTTTCATTTGCAACAGATTATCTTTATAATTATCACTATAATTAATCAAATACAAGATCCTTTCCTGAACGTATTAAACATTTATTCCATCTACCACAAAGACCCACTCCATGTTCCTGACTCCCGAGCTCGCGCACGCGGCACGTGTTCATCTTGAACAAACCCAAGGATTCTTAACGCTCTCAGTGCCATCTATCGGGGCTATTTTGAACTAAATTTTGAGATTTATGTATAAGATTCTTATGATTTTTTTATTAAACAACCACTGGTTTCATGCTTCTATCTATCACCGTTTCCGAGTTATTGATTTTTAAAGTTAGGGGTCCTTTGTGAAACACCCTGTATGAGTGAATACTGCGCTGATACTACGCATATACTACGCTGATTGACCGGTCAACCTTGGAAACTAATTCGCTGACTTGGCGACTTTTGCGGATATTTTGGTCTCCAAACACTGCTGTAGAAGCTTATAAAGATGAAGATATACGATGGAAATTAGCAGAAAATACTGGAAGGATATATCGTCAGTACCATGTCAAACTATCCAATATGGAAACAGTGGGCTACTTTTTTAAAATTAAGATTTTTTGAATGCACCACGTTTCTGAAATGCTAAAATTCCCGTTGTTTTCGCCTTTAATTAATATGTCATTAAATAAGGTTAAATAAGGAGATTTTTACTATTTCGAAGAAGTGGTGCCAATCAAGAAATCTGAATTGTTAAAAAGTAGCCCACTGTTTTCATATTGTATACTTTGACATGGTACCGACGATATGATGTCATCAGTTGATGTCATAATCAAGAAAAACTCTATAAGTAGTAAGAAAGAATTGAAATGAGTGACAAGTGACACACAGAATTCCGTTTGCAATTTATGACAACGATTTTCACAGTTAACCCTTTCAGGGGCAAGGCATTTCTGCTCCAAAAATGTTCAAATAATTAATTCACACCGCAATTTATGAGCAAATTTATTTGAAAATAATGAAAAGCCTTTTTTTTCCCACACATATTATGAAATCGAAATTGTACTAAAAATTTACTGGTGCCAATTGGCATTTTGGGCATTAAAATTAACCATTTGCAGACTGCAAACGGCGCCACTGAAAGGGTTAATTTCTATGCACAAATTACGTCTTTATGCGTCGTTTTAAAAGTGTTGCTTTTATACACTGTTGCCATGGCACTGTCACGCAGTTGCCTTAGCAACATATCTGACCCGAATTTTCCATGATAGTTCTTAAGGGGGTTGATCACCCAGTCTCAAATTCCTCTAGCTAAGGTTAAACCTATGGGACTGGAATGCATTTTTATTTTTAAAAAATATCCTCAGTATATTAATTTAATATTTTTAACATATTTTTCTGTGTACTCTTTTTAACCCTTTCAGGAGCAAAGCAATTTCATTGCTACAGCGTTGAAATTAATGAATGACACCGGAATTTGAAAACAAATTTATTTCTAAATTTAAAAAACCAATATTTCACATATATAATTAACCGAAATTTTTTTTACTAAAATTCTGGGGCCATTGTGTCACCTGGGAATTAAAATTAAGTGGTTCCATAAAAATACCAGCGCCCATCAAGGGGTTAAAATGTGTCTCTTTTTCCTCTAAGTTGTCAAAATATTTCTACAATATATGCTTAATTTAGTATTTTATGTCTTAAAATATTACGAACTTTGACTAGGATTTTAACACTTCAGATAAAACTAAGCATATATTTTAAAAATATTTTGACAAAAAGACACTCTTTAAGAAGGTACAGAAAAAAATAAGTCGAAAATATTACTTTCTTTTGTAGATAATACAAAGAAAAGAGAATTATGGTACAAGTTCTTAGGTACCAAATTTTTAGATACTTTCAACTGATGGGTAAAGACTAAATTTTTTACATGTTAAAAAAATTTAATTATTTTAAAGATTAGGCGGAACAAAGTTCGAAATTCACTTTAAAAACAATATCAATAACAAAAAGATAATGTTAAACGAAATTTTATTTTACTACTTAGGTTGTTAAGATCAAAACCTGAAAAACAAAAATAGGTGTCACCGATAATGAACTTAGCTGGACTTACAAGTATCTGTATTTGTTCTGAAACAAGAGGGTAGCAATATAAAAAGTAAATGGAATTCTATTACCGAATTACCAGCTCCCAATTCCTCCCTTTTGCCCTGCTATTTTTTTGCGTTTCGGTCTTCTCACTAAACCGTTATTTTCTCAAGTCTCTGTCCGTCCGTCACAGCGTCCGTAGTCGCAAACTATTTAAGTTACATACTTGATTTTTTTTTTTTTTTTACGTAAAGCTGAATAACCCATGACCTTTCCAAAATCATAAAATTTTGAAAAAGTCTTAATTAACGCACGTTGTTAATTACAAACCCTAATTAAAAGAATGAAAAATGTTCATAATTCAAGAAAAGCTTTGATTTTAATCAAACTGCAAAGATTTGCTGTCAGGAGCGAAGAATATTTCGAGTTCTCATCGAGCCACAATAGCAGGGCATCCAGATGCGAAATCTCATCAATAAAGTAAACTGGGACTATGCAAGTCGCGTCAAATCTCAGAAACTACCGGGCCGAAAAACTCGAAAATCGCACAGATAGCAGAAAAAAATGTACTTTCAAAAATTCTAAAAATTATTCCAATGCGTTCTGTACAAGCGAAAAAATCCCCTAAAAATTGATCGATAAAAAAATCACTTTATTTCTTTCGAAAGAAAGGCAGAAATTGATTTATTTCGGGGCGAGCTCAGGTGTTTTTATCTGCAGATGCTTGGCTCCATCCTCAAGTGACGTTTTTAAGGGGGTCCGAGACACATTTTAAAATAATTTTTATTTATTGAGTTAAAATTTTATTTTTTTTTGTGATAGTTAATCATATCATTTGTAAACAAAATCACATGATAAAACTTCTCATTTTTTTAAATTTAAAATTCAAAATTTATTTAAAAGTAGGATAGTTTAAAATCGTTATAACTCGAAATATTATTTGTAGAATTTCAATTTTTTATTATTTAAATAAACAGAAAAATATAAGTTTTAATTTTGATTCAGCATATAAAAAATATTAATTTACAAAAAAAAAAAAAAAAAAAAAAAAAAAAAAAGATTTAACTTAAAAAAAAAAATCATATTTTCAAAAGTAAATATTTTTTTTCAAATTTGCTGAATCAAAAATAAAATAAACTAATTAAAAAAGACATGTTCCAAGTTTGAACCAGTTATCTTGAACGGTTCTTGAGTTATAGCAATTTAAATACGAAAAATGGTGAAAAAACCCATCACAGTGGTGGAAAATTGGCGCAGAGGAGGAGCCTATTGACACCACTAAATTTTAGTAGAATTTTTTGTCTTATCTAATGACAGTTTTTATTAAGATGAAGAATACCATAAAATATTAGTGGTGTCAATAGGCTCCTCCTCTGCGCCAATTTTCCACCACTGCCACCATAAACAAAAGCGCACATTCACAAAAAATCGTTTGCATGACAACCATTCTTTGAAAGCTACACTTTGAAAACAAACCAAAATGAAAAAATTAATATTTTCTGTTCTAATGAATATAGAAACATGATTTAAACGTCATTTTAAGCACAAAAAACAGAGAATTTTTTACTGCAATTTTTGTGTCCCGGATCCCCTTAAAACGAATATAAAACTTTTAAATTATTAAATTTATAGATTACATTTTTATGCATCCGCGCGTAGAATTTTTCGCTAATTTCAAATATGTTAATTTCATGACTGTGTCTAAATTAGGTGCGGGGATATTAATTAATATGATAATTTTTATCAAACTGTCGTTTTAACATTCCCACGGGTTTCCAGAATGAGAAAGGCAGGGTTTCCAGGGGTTTTAAAAGGTGTCCCAATCTCAGAATCTAAGGGGTGTAAAAACACGAAACTTCCAGAGCCCGGTGCCAAAAAAAAAAAATAAATAAATAAATAAATAAATAAAAAATAAATCCCCTTTTAGATATTCTGAAAATTATTCCTGTGTCTCAATTACAAGCTCAAATATTATTTATCATTTCACTATTGGTTTATTTCTATTAAATGCTCATTTTAAAAGACAGTCACGTGAATTTTTATAGTAGCATTGTTCGGAACGTTTTCACATTTTTAAAAATAAGCATAAATGTTACTTAAGAAAAAATTTCATAAGTGTTGATACCACTATTTTCGATAATAAGAAATTTCAGAAAATATCTTGAATTCTTGCCTAAGACCATTTTTAAACTGTGGCGTTCTGTACTCTTTTGCACGCGTTTTTTTGATGGCGTGGTGAGATAAATGTTACTTATTCAATATAAAAATTTCATAAGTGTTGATACCACTATTTTAGAATAGTAATTTCAGAAAATATCTTAAATTGGTGTTTAAGACCGCCACCCCCGCGACTAATGTATCTACGGATAAGTTGTAGAAAGGAGTTTCGTTCACATATACTTTTGTTTTGAATAAAGTGCGCTCCCTGGTGGTGGAATTTGGAATTTACAGACCGCGATTTTATTTAGATCGGGAAATGTGACAAGGCGATCAGTTTCAAACGTTAAGATAGGTTATAACACATAGTAAAAAGTTTTAAAAAGAATGGCGCAAGAAATTTCGTAGGCGGGGGGGGGGGGGGAGGCGTTAAATTTTTTTTAAAAACCTTAGCGTTTTTTACCGTATTATGTGCGGTTTTTTGACGGAGTCTTGAGATAAATGCTACTTATTCAATATAAAAATTTCATAAGCGTTGATACCACTGTTTTCGAATAGTAATTTCAGCAAATTTCTTAAATTGTTGTTTAAGACCGCACCCTTTCCATTAATATATGTTCGGATATGGGTTTTTTAACGGATCGTTCAGATATAGTTTTGTTAAGAATAGACTGCGCTTCCTGGTGGTGGAATGTGAAATTAACAGAACGTTATTTTATTTAAATTAGAAAATCTAACACGGCGATCTGTTTGAAACTTTAAGATAGTTTGTAACACATAATAAAAAGTTTTAAAAAGAATGGCGCGAGAAATTTCGGGGGCGGGAAGGGGCGCTAATTTTTTTTTAAACTTTAGCGTTTTTTCCGTTTTATATGCGGTTTTTAAGGATTTAATAATTATAAATTATCAATTTGGGTTTATTAATTAAAGTATACAGTGTTTTGAAAGGAATATTAAACGAAACCCTCTGTGTGATCTTTGATCGCACTTAGCTACTTGTTTTCTTTTCATATTTAGTTTTGATGGTACATTATATTTGTATAATCTATGCATAAACTAAAATTAGGTATTATCTCAATTTTTATAAACATAATTTAAGTGCTGAGATGTTAAAATATAGGTTCTAGTTATTATATAGTTACATTATATAGTTTCTGAATAAGAGAACCTGCCAATTGGATGTATTTGAGAGCAAAAATTAATTTAAAAATGAGTCAGAAAATAAACCGTTTGGATTTGAGTACACCCTTAACACGGTAATTTTTTCGTCAACCCCTATTTTTGTTTAATTTGTTTTTGCTGTAAGAGTTGGTCCTATCAAAAATTTGTCCATATGAAAGTTGTAGATAATATTGAGAAGATATATATTCAAGCAATATTGAGAAGATATATATTTAAGCGGGATGGATATCTTGTGAATTGACGAAGTTATGAATCTTTTTCTTCTTCAACGCCTCCATTTTATTTTTTATTTATTTTATTTTATTTTTTTTTTTGCGGAAAGAGTTGGTCTTATATAAAACTTGTCAATATAAAAATTGTAAATAACATTAAAAAAATTTATAATAAGTTTAATTCAATTTGATATCTTAGGTATTGACGAAGTTATGAATTTTTTTCTCCCCAAAACTCTATTTTTTTCGCCCTTTGAGCCCAATTTTCATTTTATCAAAAATCTGCGTTACCGAAATTTTCGGCCATTTTCCTAGAAGTAATAATAACTTTAAACTGATTTGATATGTATTATAGTTAAGAATTTATGCAGTTTTTCGGTTTTGACAAAACCCCTCCCTATTTCCACCCCCTTTGTCCGATTTTGTCCATTAACGAACTTGACCGAGACTTTCTACCTCTTGGTTTTATGTATCAGTTTGGAAGAGATTTGTGGAGAATTATAGAAGTCATCGTGTCCATAAAAAAGTGATATATATATAGATATAGATATAGATATAGATATAGATATATAGATAGACAGATATATAAAGTTTTGAGCTGGGGATGGTTTTGAGTTCGAGGGGTCATGATCGGCGTAGATCTGCAAAAAATTTTCAGAAATTCCAACATCGGGAAGATTGCAATAGGTAGTAGTTATTACGAAATCTACCTAAAAGCAGAAGGTCACTTTTTTATACTGTGGTGCAAGATGGGTGCTAACTTTTTAAGTGAAGGGCAATAAAAGTACTAATTTGTAAACATTGGGGCAGGTAGGGTGCAGCACACTGCTGAAACTGTCTCGGGGAGGTTTATTTTGTATAAAGTATTATTGTGCAAAATATTGAAGAAACATTACATTGTAACATTTAACCATTTGTGGAATTGTGTTGCATATTTGCATCATGCATTTAAGTGAATGTCATTTCCAGAGCTAACTAAAAAAGATGATTTTATTGATTTTTGCTATCTTGCAAGATTTCAGTTAACACAAATCGTTCGTAAAATCCCCAACAAACAGCGATGCTCAGTTAGTGTTTTTATACCAACGGCTTGTGAAATTGCAAGTGGTTATTGCTAAAATAAAATTCGAATGTGGCGAAATTTAAATAGCTTGTAAATGTTCAGAAAAGAGTTTTCATAAGGGCAAGTTCAAATTCCACTATTTTGAGCTAGAAAATTTACAATCTATATTGGGAAGCAAAAGAATGTCCGTGAGAACGTTGACGTCATACTGACGATGTCAACACCTGATCTATAAATTTTGCTTTTTGTATAATTTTTTAACTTTTAAACATCGGACAATTTTAAATTTTACACTGTCGGACAGTGTTGCCAGTAGGCTACTTTTTTTAAATTCAGATTTCTTGATTGGCACCACTTTTTTGAAACGTTAAAATTCCCTTAGTTTTCGCCTTAAGGGGTCTTGTATCTTTTAAACGCGTCGAAAATTAACGAAAAACCTCAAAGTTTGAATTAGTCTACCTTCAAAACCTTTTTATGCATAAACATGAAATTTTGGATATTGATTAAATAGATTGTGCTTTGTAATATACTACCAACGGAAATTTATGAACCCTTTACAGAATTTGTGTATTGTTGAAATCAAAATAGCTTTTTTTACATCATAAGTCATTGCGCGCATGATATCTTGAGAAAGTATGTATGGATTTTCATTAAATTTGGTAAATATACTAAACAAATATGTGTGTTTAAAATGATTTACTTTTAAGTATTTACAATGGTAATATTTTTAGTTATGACTATTTTTATTCATTAAAAATACAAAATTTTTATTTTTTATTTTTTACGAAAAGATTTTTTTTATATACTTAATGAAATAATTTTAGCCTAAGAGTAGATCATTTTAAACACACATATATGTTTAGTATCTTTACCGAATTTTATGCTAATCCATACATACTTTCTCAAGATATCATGCGCGCAATGACTTATGGGGTAAAAAAAAGGGCTATTTTGATTTCAACAATACACAAATTCTGTAAAGGGTTAATACATTTCTAATGGTAGCATATTACAAAGCACAATCTGCTTAATCAATATCCAAAATTTCATGTTTATACATAAGAAGGCTTTAAAGATAGACTAATTCAAACTTTGAAGTTTTTCGTTAATTTTCGACGCGTTTAAAAGGTACGAGACCCCTTAATTAATCTGTCATTAAATAAGTGGCACTTTACCATTTCAAAAAAGTGGTGCCAGTCAAGGATCTGAATTTAAAAAAAAGTAGCCCGTCTGCAACACTGATGTCGAATAGAAACAAAAATTCTTGCAAATGCGAATTGTTTGAAAACACTATCTCAATTTACCGTTTTTTTACGGTTTTAAAAATAATTTTCATGGATGATTTAAAAAAAAATCTATCTCTATTGAGGGTAACCCGATTACGAGAGATTAACCCGTTTGCACTGAAAACAATATAAATAATTAGGAAACTGTTTCCGGCTAATATTTGTAACTAAATTAGAGCTTCATCAGTAAATTAATAGAAATAAAACACAAACCTAACACACATGCAATAAAACTACACGCTTAAACTACTGAAATGATCAGAATAAAAAAGACTGCTGTAAGTAGCGAAATCTTTTGAGATATTTTTGGCTATTAACGCCTGGCATGTGGCTAGTACGAAAGTACCGTTTTTGATAAACTTTAGAACTTACTTCGGATACATAATTAATACATTTCATATAAAAATTGCTTTTTGGTGTTCTTAGCAGGGGACCTAAAAAAATATAATAAATGTGAAAAATCTGTTAGGGTTTTCACCTATATTCTGTAACTTGTGGAGTATGGGTTGTGTTCCTTAGTATTTACAAGAAATACGTAATTGTTTGCTCGTTGCCGATATGAAACAAACATTTCTTTTGTCAATAAAGTTTTATTTTTATGTTATAATTTTTTAAAATTATTTTTACTTGATAATATGTATTCTGATGTCTGAGTAAATATTTTTCATAGAGCAGGCGTTGAGATAGAAAGGGATTAAAAAAAGAAATAAAACCCAATATCCAATTAAAAATTTGAAAGCAATAAATGAAACATGAAATATAATATTTCCTGTATATATTTTCCTAACTTGAAAGAAATAAAAACTTCTTTTAGTGTATATCTATGTTGGCACAATTTCAACACCAAGAAAATGTTTTATTGAAAAGCTTATAAATATGATTCCCTTTTTCCGTTTTATTGCTCGACATCTTTCAAATAAATATATCAAAACATATTGTATTGAAGGGAATTATACGAACGTTTCACGGTAAAAAATAATTTGGAATTTATTAAGGAGTGATATAATGCCTGGGGGGGGGGGGAACAAATTTATATTCAGTAGTACAAGGGAGTCACCTTTTTTTATTTTACTTGGACATTGCTGGAAAAATGCTGACAAACCATAATCTTAAGTATTTTTTTATGGAACCCAATTGAAAAATCAATCTTTCTAAAAATGAGTAAATATTTTTGATCTATTAAAATTTATTTACAGTTATTTGGGTACTTTTCCGTTACACGGACACCATTGTTGCTAAGCGTAATAGTTGGTGCAAAATGAAAATCACGTGAATTGAATCATTTGCAAGAAACAAAACATTGTCGATTGTAAAGTGAACATATTAAAAATATAACGTTATATTCGTTTATTCGTTAACGAAATAACTTTATAACGTTATATAACGTAAACGAATGTAATGTTAAATAAGTTATATTCGTTTCATTAATAGAAAATGGCAATGCTTTGCATGGTTTAGAATAAAAATCCTTTTCAAGATCAGGGTTGAAATAATTGGCGCATTAGCATACATTTTGGCATGTTGTCTGTATAACGGAAAAGTACCGTTATTTGTAAAAAGCCGTACGATTAAAAGGCTACAGAACAAAAATAAATCGAAATACTTATTTATCTTTTTATATATCTGCATGTATACCTACATGCTTATATTACATCGACCTGTATCTGCACTATCAATACTTATATATCATCAATATATATATACACATATATATGGATCATTCAATTAAACACGTTGCTTTATAGTTCATGGTAGGAAATTAATATTTGTTATTATTTTTATTTGTATTTTTAATGACCGGAGGTACGCATGTATACCTCCGTTACGTGTTACGCTTCATTTTCTCAATTACGACTACTTGACCAACACTCCGAGATAGAGCGGCTAATTTTATTTGAATGGTAGATATTTGGATGTTGGAATTTTACTTTTTTCTTTCTAAAGAAGAAAGTATTGTAATCGAACTGTTTCGACGGATTTACAAGTTTTAGGGGTAATAGATCCAGAAAAAAAAATGTTTATAGATAATGCCTGTCTATCCATCCGTGAGTCCGTGTGTATGTATGTTCTCTCTGTATTATCGAAAAGTGTATGAAGTTATGAAAGAAAAGAACCAAATTTCATATATATCTTTTTAGCTCTGACCAGCTGGTGCCACGAATATTCCGCTTGAAGAGTGTGCTGTAAAAGCAGTATTTGTGCCATATTCAATATTGTACCATCGAAAAGTGTAGGAAGTTACGCATAGCATTATCCAAATTTCATATATATATTTTTGACTAAGGACTTAAGGTCACCGTTGAAAATTGTGATTTTTTTCCCAAGAAGGGGGAGCAGCGATAGCGATTTTTCTTGACTTTCGTTGTTCTGTCGTATATCGACTATTCTTTCTTTCTTTCTAACCGATGACCAGGCTCCTACCTGCCGGGTCGCCACAGCTAAACGGGTTTGATATCTGGTATCGGGGCGGTGACAGCCTAATTGTCGCGTAGCGGCAATAAATCGGACGAGCGCCTAAATCTCCATCCTACCGGCTTAGTTGCGAACTTAGTTAATCCGGTTAATTAACATTTTGATCTTGGTGTTTGGTACCTGCGCTTTACTACTCAAGTTGATCTCGTAATAGTACCTTGGTCAGGTGACGAGAGCTTCACCTGGCAAGACACCTCCAGGTGTATAATTCACAGGTAACTTGGAGAACGTTGCCCCCATGACAGATTTTACATGTACCAGGCGCCATTAGCGTACATGGCGGACATCGGCTGTCTCCAAACCAATGACCCGACCCACGATTACAGATTCTAGCTGGCCAAAATTATTTTTGGCGCCAATGCAGTCGCAGAGCCATGAAATTGAAAAATGTTATTGATATTCACTATTGAATGTTAGGTATTGTAAAATGTAGCGTGTAGTAGTCATAATTTCGTTACAGGGATATTCAAAAGTATTTCATTACATTACGACATATGGAGAAAAATCGTTTGTGGTGGTTTTTAATGATGTTTTATAATTTCAAACACTTTGAAATTTATATGCATATCTATGAAGTGCACTACAAGATGATTGCTATAGAATATGGTATGTGTAGTATTTATCGATCATTTACAGGGACACTAAAAATAATGATGTTACATTACGTCTATGGAGAAAAACTGTTTGTGGTGTATTTTGTTCATGTTACACTTTTTGAAAAGTATTTAAATTGATATATATCTCCGAGGTGCTTTATAAGATGCTTACTTTTGAATATGATGTGCCATTCATCTTTCATATACAGGGGCACACAAAATAAATTAGTTATATTTTTCTCTGTATGAACAATAATTGATGGAAGTGCGTTTTCAGTTGTGGAACACCTTTTTAAATTATAGAAATTGCATGCTATTTAGCGTGTATAAATTCTCTAAATCATATACAGGGCTGCACAAAACATCTGAAGTATATTCACGCTTATTGCAGGAAATTGCTAACCAGGAATTTTCAACTGTGCTATGCGTTCACTAACTGTTCTAAATTTTAGCATTTTGTGAATTATATGATAAATCTATAGTTCATATGCAGGAATGTACAAAATTTTCAGCGATTTTTTCGACTTTGGTTGGAATTGTGTTTTCAAACGTCTTGTATGTTTTACAAATTATTACTTAGACATCGTTTTTCACGTTATTGAACTATGAAGTTTTATTACAGTAGTCCAAATGCGTTGAAAAATGTTCCATAATCTCATTGACGCATGATTTTACGTTCTTCTTGAAAATTTTCATGATAGTTTCTTAACGGTATGGAAGCTAAAGTGATAAAACTATTTTCGTATTATTATAACAAATCCTAAAATTTCTTTTTCTAAAATTTAAGGTACAAGGCAAACATTCGACAGCTTTAATGAAAATTGCTGTATTGCATATTCTGTTGTATATTTATATTTATCTTTGCACAGAGGAACCTTACGTAAAGAATGTAATCATAAGATATCATGAGAAAATGCCTACATTATGTTTTGCATTGTATCAAATCTGAATTTAGAGAATTTGTTTGGATCAATTTTGTAACAACTCAAAATTTGCCGCCAAGTAATATATTTTAAATCATTTTCTCCTGATATATCTACATACAACTGGCAATTTTTGTCCAAATTTGGTCATAAATTTAAACATTTCACTCTTGCAAAACTTTATGTGCTTTTCATTGTAATTTTCCTCTATAAACAAAATATTTTCAACCAAATTCACATTTTCGTTAAATTTTAAATCTTGTTGCTATTGCATAAATGTTGCAAAAGTTTATTTATGTGACTAACTTAAATTCTGCTTTGATAAAAAGAAAATGGTACTTGAACCAAAAAGGTCAAAAAAATTTATTTAGACTTAATAAGCTGAGAAGAGTTCTAAAAAGTCCTTCCGGCCAGTGCCGGGAGGAAGAGGTAGCTTTCATAATCCTTATTTAAAAAAAGCCAACTTATATCATGCAAACACACGAAGCTCAATTTAGTGGAAACCGAATATAGGAGATTCAATACTAATTTTTATCAATATAATGAATGAGAATTTCGCGAAATAAGTCAGCTTTATCCAAGCTGCTTTTCTTTAAAGTAACTTATATTTGGCTGCCAAATTCGGCAATATCTTAAAGTGCCTGTCATTTTAAGACAACATGGTGGATGAGGCTAAGCGGTGAACTTGGTCGAGACCTTAGTAATTGCTGTGCACATGCTCACTCACATCGGAATCGGTTAATAAATAGGAGTGCTGTCGCATGCAAAAAATCAGATTTTTCAAAATGTCACCCACAATAGAAATTGAAACTGCTATATCTGAGCCATTTTTTAAAGTAAAGACTAACAAAAAATGCTCCTGAATCCTTATATCAAGATCAAATACTTAAGAAAGAAACCTTTTTCAATTTCTAATTTTTTTGCACCTCACTTTAAATATATATATATTTTTTAATTTAATGGCCGCCATTTTGAAACAAGATGGCTGATGAATCTGGCCAGCGAACTTGGTCGAGGTGTTGATGTATACTATCCACATGCCTTCTTACATCGAAATAGGCGAATACGTGTGTTATCGCGTGACAAATACAAGATCGTTTCAAAATGTTAGCCATGCTAGAAATTCAAAGTGCTATAAATCAACCATTTTTTAAGATATCAACAAAAGAACAAATTTTCTGAAACAAAAACTGCTCCGGAATCTTTGTATCAAGGCCAAACACATAAAAAAAATCTTTTTCATTTTCCAATTTTTTAATACCGCATTTTGAATTTTAAATTTATTTTTTTTAAATGGCAACCCTTTTGAAACAAGATGGCGAATGAAGCTGGCCAACGAACTCGGTCGAGACATTGGTATGTACTATGTACAGACCAAGTTACATCCAAATAGGTTCATAAATACGCCTGTTATCGCGTGACAAAAATCAGGTCGTTTTAAAATGTCAGCCACAAGAGAAATTCAAAATGCTATTACTCAGCCATTTTTTTTTTAGATATAGACGAAAGAAAAACTGTTCCGGAATCTTTGTATTAAGGTCAAACACATAAAAAAAAAATCTTTTTCATTTTCCAATTTTTTGGTATCTCATTTAAATTTTTTTGTTTTTTAATTTTTTTAAATGGCCGCCATTTTGAAACAAGATGGCGGATGAAGCTGGCCAACGAACTCGGTCGAGATATTTGTATCTACTATGTACACACCAAGGTACATCCAAGTCGGTTCATAAATACGCCTGTTATTATGTGAGAAAAATCAGGACGTTTCAAAATGTCAGCCACGCTAGAAATTCAAAATGCTATAACTCAGCCATTTCTTAAGATATAGACGAAACAAAAACTGCTCCCGAATCTTTTTATCAAGGTCAAACACATAAGAAGAAAATATATTTTCAATTTTCAATTTTTGGTACCACATTTCAAATTTAAATTTTTCTTAAAACTTTAAATGGCCGCCATTTTTAAACAAGATGGCGGGTGAAGCTGGCCAACGAACCCGGTCGAGACATTGGTATGTACTATGTATAAACGAAGTTACATTCAAATCGGTTCATAAATACGCCTTTTATCGCGTGACAAAATTAAGGACATTTCAAAATGTCAGCCACGCTAGAAATTCAAAATGCTCTAACTCAGCCATTTTTTAAGATATAGACGAAACAAAAACTGCTCCGAAATCTTTGTATAAAGGTCAAATACATAAGAAAAAAATATTTTTCCATTTTCCATTTTTTGGTACCACATTTCAAATTTTAAATAAAAAAAAATTTTAAATGGCCGCCATTTTGAAACAAAATGGCGGATGAAGCTGGCCAACGAACTCGGTCGAGAGATTGGTATGTACTATGTACACACCGAATTACATCCAAATCGGTTCATAAATACGCCTTTTATCGCGTGACAAAATTCAGGACGTTTCAAAATGTCAGCCACGCTAGAAATTCAAAATGCTATAACTCAGCCATTGTTTAAGATATAGACGAAAAAAAAAACTGCTCCGGAATCTTTGTATAAAGGTCAAATACATAAGAAAAAAATATTTTTCCATTTTTAATTTTTTGGTACCACATTTCAAGTTTAAAATTTTTTTAAAAATTTTAAATGGCCGCCATTTTGAAACAAAACGGCGGATAAAGCTGGCCAACGAACTCGGTCGAGACATTGGTATGTACTATATACACACCGAATTACATCGAAATAGGTTCATAATTACGGGAGTTACAGTGTGACATAGGTCAGATATATATATATATATATATATATATAAAGCAGTATAAGATTATATTTAGCCTGAACCAGCGCACCCCCCCCCCCCCTCACAGAACAAGAAGAACAAGAAAAATCTATGTAAACATTAAAACTTTAACAAAAACTAGGAAAAGATAGGCTGCGGCCTCATCGGTTGGTGAAACACCAAATATGTTGGTGAAACATCTGGTGAGCTGCATTACAGAATCAATAATCACAGACATTTATCTAGTAAAGATGACCACAATTCTACTTTCGAGATTAAGCATTTTTTCTTGCATGGTTTTCATAATGTTAAAATTCAAAAATTGGAGCAGATTATTGATGATTCTTTTCGATTAAGAAGTGAAAGTTTTTATATACTTCGTTTAAAATCCCTGTATCCTTACGGATTGAATACAAAGTTAAATTATCGTACGGAAAATTCTACATGTATTTATAGTATTTTTTCGTCTGTATTTATACCGTCATTCCAATATAAAAGAGGTAAACGTGGAAAGCATACAGATAAATTATTACAAAGAAAGTATTTTGACATAAATCCATCAATTATTTTACAGGATCTTTGTAATTTGTTTTGTAATAGCTACAATATTGGACAGATTAAAATAATTCTATTTGGTTTAAAGTTTAAGATACTGAGAAGATTGCAACAGAAAATAGGAAATTTTAATTGTACAAACCTGCAGTTTAAAGATTTAGTTAATGATATTTTGTTATATAAAATTGGCAAATGTAGGCCTCCTGATATAGAAAAAGTTTATTTTGTATGCAATTTTCAACAAAAAAGTTTTGATCATTTACAGTTAAGCTCAATAATTTCACGTTACAATAGCTTATTTCCAGTTAAGGATATTGCAGTTATATCGACTTACAAATATACAAAAACACTGGGCAGTATTCTATTTAATTACAGAGAAGTTTCTCAAGAACTTGAATCATACCTGGATTTGGAATGTAAATGCGAAGATTATTAAAATTCAACGTTTTTAAACGATACCGGACAACATATCGTAACAGGAGATCTGAACATTATCAAAAATGATAATCTACGTTATCTATTGAAATTCGGAACCAAATTCCGTATTAACAAAAAATTGAATCCAGTTAAAAGTTTTAATACATTTAAAGCTGATTTGAATGCTTTTATTTTAAATTTAAGTTACAGATACAATACACCAATCCCCCTCTTTACAGATTGGAAGCTACATATTTTAAGCGATTTTAAATCGTTTCAGGGTAGTTTCCTTAATAATTCTTCTTATACTTATCATAATTTTAGTATGGATATCAGAAATGAAATAACCAATTTGAAGCGGATGTTTGTTTTCTGTCAAGTAGATAAAGCAGCTGGAAATTTTGCAGTCATATGAAAAAAATTTTATGCTGAAATGCTCAATGCAGAGTTAAATAATAGTATAACTTACAAAGTATGTAAATCTTCCGTGCAGACACTTATTAATAAGCATTTGGCTTTTTCGAAGCAAACAAAAATTTCTTTCCCTCGTAGTAAAAATCTATCATTTCCATTTCTTTTTCTGACCCCTAAATTTCATAAAGTTCCTACAAAATATAGATTTATTTGCAGCAATGTCAACAGTATAGGCAATAATTTTAATAGAAAATTTGAGGATTTACTTAAAAAAGTTTTGAACATGTTAAAATATAAGTAGGGGAGACCGGGGGAATGTCGCCACCCGGGTTATGCCGCCACCCCACCTAGTTTAAAAACTAAGGGCAGTTTGAGATAGTGAATGTGCCTGCACTATAGCGGCCAACAATATAAACAGTGCCTAAAGTGAGAGTGACTTTGCTGTACGTCGTTCTTTTGTTCTAGTGAAAAATGTAGTTTTCATCTAGTTGCTTGTTATTTTGGAGCTTCAAATGAGTAGAGATAAGCACCTTTTATTGTAACGTTAGGTATTTAAGATAATATGACCCGTAAACTATATGCATTCGCCGACATTTTGATGTAATGTGTTGAACAAGTTTGGTTCTTGTTTCGGCTTTGCTTGAGGATTTCCGCCATATTGTCCTCTCGGGGTAATGCCGCCACCATGCAAATCGGGTGAGAAATGGCCTCATTTTAATGTTGTGGAGCCGATTCAGCAGAGTGACTTTTGCAATATGAAGTAAATTGTAAGCTTAACCATTATTTTGCTCAATTACATTGCTTTCTAACTATTTTCAGTAAGTTGTGTGTTTCCTAGTATCCATTTGATGCATGTACTAGGTCATTAAAGAGTGGCGGCATTACCCTGGTACAGTGGCGGAATTACCCCAGTGTCCTGGGTAATCCCGCCACTGTGCAGAGGTTTAAAAAATATTTTTTTATGTATGCTTACTTTACAGTTATGATTACGGTTAAATTTATACAGATACTAAAGATCATGATTCAGCTTTAGAATTTTTATTATTAAAAAATAAACATTTTTTCGAGGTGAAAAAATTTAAATTCCCTTAAGGTGTCGCCATTCCCCCGGTCTCCCCTATAAAGATAGTAATTGTTTCTGGATTATTTCTAATAGCTTCGAAATTGCTGAAAAATTAAAAAGCAATAGTATTAATTCTATCCAGACATATGATTTTGAAAATTTATTCACTACCATTCCTATTAATAGTTTAAAGGAGGCACTTTTAAAGACAGCGGAACTGGTTTTAGATGTTACAGATTTCAACTCTAACTTGTTTAATAAATTATGTCGTTTTTGCCTTTACAACAATTACGTTTATACAGGTTCTAAAGTATACTTACAGATCAATGGAATTGGTATGGGTACTAGTTACTCATCCACAGCTGCTAACTTTTTTTTATTTTTTTATGAGTTTCAGTACAGTATTAATAAAGCTGATCTCCAGTTCCTGGCTTACAGATACATAGACGACTTGATCGTCTTAAACTTCAATAATGATTTTAATGAAATTTCTCAAGAAATTTATCCTGATTCCCTGACACTAAAGAAAACTAACAATGGTTTGGAGGCTGATTACCTTGATTTAAAAATAATTTTAGAAAGTAACAAAGTACATATTTCAATTTACAATAAACGTAATAGTTTTCAATTTCAGGTTAACCAACTTGTTCACTGGTCCTCCAATATTTACAAACGCATTTATATTAATATAATTATTAGTCAAATATTTCGATTTTTTAGAATTTGTACAGATAAACATCTGTTTAAGAAGGAATTGTTTAATTTTAAAAGTAATCTATATTACAAAAACAATATACCTTTAATTTTTATTAAAAAATATTCAGATTTTGCAGATTTTCTTCATTACTGATCGATTGCTTTTCGACGTCAGTGAATGACTCATATTTCCTAAAGCCTTTTCAAGGACGGTTTTATGATGATGTGCTGCGTCGATTGGCAACAGACCTGGAAAGAATTAGGATTGGTTGATTGGATGTTGGATTCTGCTCTGTTTAGTTTGTTTTATGTTTTATATTTGGGTTGTGGCAATGTGGCTAAGTTGGTTGAGTGTGGTTTTTCAACGAACATATTTTAGCATCTTTTACTGTGTTCCAGGTGAGGCATTCATTTAATATTGTTGGCGTAGGGTCCGGTGGGGGAGCATGTGATAATAGCCATCGAATGTTTTAACATTTGATTTTGCTATCACTGTTCTGGCCGAAACCCACTGCCACTAATGTATATTTTATCGAATGCTCGGCTGCTTTTAAAACATAACCCACTGCCGATGAGGCCGCAGCCTATCTTTTCCTAGTTTTTGTTAAAGTTTTAATGTTTACATAGATTTTTCTTGTTCTTCTTGTTCTGTGAGGGGGGGGGGGGGTGCGCTGGTTCAGGCTAAATATAATCTTATACTGCTTTATATTTAATTTATGTGTTTTACTGCAGCTGTTTGGCGCATTTCACATGAATTTATTTTGTTTTTTGTTGGTGAATACTGTGCTTTACGTTTATATATATATATATATATATATATCAATTTTGAACGGAGGGTGGTTTCGGGGTCTGGGGGTCATGATCGATGAAAATATACCAAAATTTTTTGAAATCGCTTTCCTCCGAACGGCTGCAATAGGTAGCTTTTTTGTAAAGAAAGCTACCTAATACTGGGGGAGGGGGGGGGGTGGGATAAAGTGGCAGACAAATTAAATTGCAACGAAAAGGTAATAATCTGAACTATTTAAAGGTAATATTCTAAACTATTTATATCAAAAATTGAGCTTAATTGTGCTTTATTATATAACTTTTTCTATATTAAAACTGAAAAACTGTAAAAAAAATACAGAGTTTTTTGCGACATTAAATATAAAATAACAGCTGATATGTGCAGACTTTATGCGCATAAATCCGATAAAATAAAGTCCATATTTTTTTTTTTTTTTGGAAGCGTCCATAATCCAGCTGTACATTTTATTTCGTTTCAAGTAACAGATTAAAGAACAATACTCAAATTGTTTGATTCATTCCCAACTAAGAAGCACTAACTTTGCGCTAGTCTATGGACCATACAGTTATATTTATATAAAAACCAATAGCAGGGTACAATGCCCTAACTATTGAGCTAAAACAGGAAAAAAATAAATTACGCTAGGATAAACTTTTTAAAATCGACTTTTGGCCAGCTAGAATCGGTAAATCACCCACCGTGCGACCCCTAACTCCAGATTTCCCTAGCCGAACGAATATGCGTGTCTGGCATTGGGACGGTCGTCCGCTTGATTGCCTCATGGTGACCATTCAGTAAACAAAACTGTCCAGTAGACCCCGGCCTTCCTAATTGCAGAGCTTGTTATTTTGCTGATTTCTCTGTTATACCGCTTGCTTAACTAACTGACTTTGTTGATTTGGCTCCTGCACATTACACACACAAATCCTGTTTGGGGAATAGAGAAACCTGGA
Source organism: Maratus speciosus (assembly GCA_963932465.1). Lineage (NCBI taxonomy): Eukaryota > Metazoa > Arthropoda > Arachnida > Araneae > Salticidae > Maratus > Maratus speciosus. The sequence goes on along the minus strand of OZ010796.1, from coordinate 231,905,345 downwards.
TTTTAGATGCCTAATCGGTGGTGGGTACTTTGGGTACTTGTCGGTGTACATCGGCTGTTCATGCAGCGACGGGCAATCCGCATCCAGCTAATCCGGCAATTCTCAATCAGCTGATGTACAACATAATAACGAAATATATTGATTTATTAAATACTAGTAGTTCCGCCCGGCATTGCCCGGGGTTTGTAGATAATAACCTTAAACAAAACTTAAGTTTGTATGATTTCATATCTTTGGAAATTCTTTTAAATTAACCTAATTTCGGAGGCCCCATTGACTTCCGCATCGTCTAATGTTTTCCCATCAAACTTCTTCCTGAACGAACCTGTAATCTAGATCCCCACTACCTATGGCAGTATTTACTGCCATACTGGAAGTGCCTGCACGTACCGGAGACAATCGAAAACCAAGTCGAGTGAGCCTCGTAGGAATCAAGCCCACAGAATAAAAAAAAAAAAAAAAAAAAAAAAAAAAATGCACCATTAAAGTTAGAAAATGTTGGTAACTAAAGCCTAAGATAAAATTTCATAATACAGAAAGTAGATGAATTATAATCAAAGTTCAAGGCAGCAAATCCCGTTGAAATTGAGCTCTTAAAACCGAGGAAATAGCGCTCCACCAAGCGCTGGAAGATGCCTCCTCACCTTGTAAATTTCATGAATTACTGTTAGCATTAACACGATATTTAATAAACGGATGAAATCCCTTACCTAAAGCTACCTTTAAAGTAACGCGATTTTTAATTTACGGCTGTAGGGAGTAGATGTAAGTTGATGCTGAAAAAGGAGATTAATGTTCGAAAAAGGTGGTTGCTGAGGTATAAAGAAATACCGGACCCTGGGGGCCAGGTTCTTAACTGGAATGTAATTGGGTATAAGAAAAAATATTTAGGGGTTTTAATGTAGCTGGAAGACGCTAAAACTATGTTAAAGAAAATTGCAATAGAATAGGATAGTTTTTAAAGAAGCTGCAACAAAGGCCCCAAGAAGAGGATTAATATTCAAAATTTGTGGCAGCTGAAGTCTGCAAATTTTTTTTGTCGTTCATGTATTAGCTGGAGAACTTAAAAAGTTGTTAGAAAAAAAAGTTCATGAATCGGACCATTTTTAAGGGAGCTATAATAGGGGGCCAAAAAGGGCCCAACTGATAGTTGAGAGCAGGGCCCTAACATGAAATCATGTTTAAATGTTTTAGTACTCAGCGTTTTAGATCTTCAATTAGTCAAAATTAATCATAGGGTCTGAAATAATCATTAGAATAATATTTTAATGAAATGCGCAAAAATGGTGTAAATGCTTAAAAAGAGGCCCTAGAGCCCCAATAAAAATTTGAGGGTGTTGATCTAGGGGGAAGAGTCCAACCCTCATAGCATGCATGGTCACGGTGACGTCGTTGTGACGTCACTGTGAATCACTGTGGTCACGTCACATCTGTGACCAAAATGCCACCACTCAGTGATGTCACATTGTGACTGAGATGTGAACTTCTTAGAAAACTTTAAAAAATTACAAAAAATATTCAAAACATATTATTTATGTAAAATTATATTTTCTGGCAATTAAAAAAAAATTGTGACGTCACTGTTATGACACTGCATGTAACGTACGTCACGTCACATATGTGACGAAAAAAATCACCATATTGTAAGTCACAGTGTGACAAAAATATGAACATCAAAATCTTTGAAAATGAACAGAAATATTACATGCCCGAGTTACAGCGACATAAGGAGTGAAATTATATTAGTGGATAGGAAATAGTAAATTCGGACACGAAAAGAGAGGGGGGGGGGGGCACGGTAGAAGTATCAACAAACTAGATTTTCATGCCTCATTTTATCAATTTGTTATTTAAGACAGTGAAAGTATACTTTTTTATGATTTCAATTTTATCTACCATTGCAATTTAATCCTTCACTGATTGTTATTATTATAAAAGTGTTTCTCGGAAAAATGGTACGTATTGGAGCAATTTGGATAACATATTTAGAATTAGGAATATTAAATCTGTACACTTTACATATTTAGTTTTCAGGGAGGAAGTTGTTTTATTTATTTTGTTATTTTATTTTATTTTATTTATTTATTTATTTTTTTTTTTGTCGACCAGTGGTATTCTAAACCCTTCTGTGGTTTCAAACTAAAATTTTCTATTACAGTTAAATCTGTAGCTTTTAATGAGCACGTAGAAAGAATACTCACAGTTTAGTCATATATGCATTTCTTACTTTAGAATTTGCATTCAAGTCATATTTTTTCCTGTTAGTGTTTAACTATTTTAAATAACTATTTTTTAAAAAATTCTACTTCTTTCAGACTTTTTAAATAAAATTAGTATTTTCCGAAAAAATATATATACAAATTTTATACAAAACCCATGATATAATTTTTCGTATTTGAAATTCGTGTTTTAGAGATATGACTTTAAAAAAGTTATTTTAAAATTGTTTTATTCTACAGAAAATGAATATGAAAAAAATGACAGATTGACAAAGAAAATTTTTTTATCCTGTATACTCTCTTTTCATTTATTAAGAAGATACGTATTTATTTATTAAATGTAAAACAAACTGTACTTTAAAAAAAAAGAAAGAAAAAAGGCAGGTGTTTCATTCAAATAGAAAATTTTCATTACAGATACTCTCATAAAGGTAAAATTACTGCGCATTTAAACTCTAAATCTGTTGTGTACAAAACATAAAAAATTATAATAATACAGTAGGAGCAGCTGCTTGCTAAAATATCGTCTGCGCTCGATTAAACCACAGAATAAAATAAGGATCAGAGAAGTTCTGACGCGGAAAGTTAGTTTTTTTAAGCTAACAGAAATATGCCTGACAATTTAGGATAAAATACGGATATTATAAAAATATTTATGGAACTTAAAAGGTATGTCTTATTTAATTTAAATTTTTTGTTCCTGTTTGATAGATTATTATCACGAGTTAAATAGTTGTATGTTATACGCAATGAGACTGATCTGGTATTCCTTTCAAAAGCAATATGGCGATGGAAAGATTTTTGAGAAATTGTTAAATGCATTTAATTCATCTATCATAGTTTGTTGTTGTTTAATAGAGCAATTATAAATACTTATTATTTAGTGTTTTTCAAATTGCTATATTTATTTTTTTAATTGTATTTAAGCATTTTTTTTACTGTTTGTGATTTTAATCAAACATTTAATTGTAGACATTCAGAATCATTTATTAAATTTTCTTTGATTGTAAACTCATTTTTTACATTTTCGATACATTTATTTTATTGGCATTAAAAAATAAAATATAATATTTAAGAATTGAAATAAAGTGTTTTTCATGCCCGATAAAGTTGAAAAGTGTTTATGACTTCGGTTTGTCTGGCCGTCTGTCCGCGCTCTAACTCGCGTAAATATACTCGGATTGACCTAAACTTTTTGGATGTTATTGACGTTTACCATAGCAAGACCCCTATTTGTAATGAAGTTTGTAGCATGTTTAGTTCATTTACAGGGATAGTCAATTGTATTCCATTACATTACGGCCTGTGGGAAAAAAAATCGTTTCAAATGATTTTTAATGATTTTACACGCTTTCAAACAGAATAAAATTGATATGCATTTATAAAGCGCACTAAAATGTGCATTCCATAGAATATGCAATGCAAAGAATAGTTATTGTTCATTTACAGGGCTAAAAAAGGAATTCCAATACATAATGATATAGGGGTGGAGGGAATTGTTTGCGGCGTACTTTATTTTCGTTAATCTATTTGATATGTAATGAAATTGATATACGTCGTTGAGGTTTACATACTATGAATTATTTCATGTATAATACGAAGTGTATATAGCATTTACAGGGACACACAAAATATTTCAGATACTATATTGTATCAGAAGTACTGTTCATTAGCGTTGATTGCTGGAAATACATTTTTAATTATGATATGCACTTTTATGATTCACTACATTTATGCATAGTATATGGTGTATATATATATGCTATAATTCATATACAGGACTATACAAAAGTATTCGTAAGGGTTACTGGGTATTGCTTAAAGGTGGTTTTTAAATAAGTTATGCATTTTAACGCTGCACTGTATTTAATTTACTAAGAAATGTTTGTAGTATATAGATAAAATGATATACAGGGTCACGCAAAGAATTGGATACGTTGCCGTCTATGAATTATAATTTCTGGAAATGTGATTTCAGCAGTTTTAAGAGTGTTTTAGCTTGAATTAAATTTTAACTAAATAGTGGCGTGTAATAAAGGTTCTAGGTAAACTACAGGGTTGTACAAAATTATTTAAGTATGTTTCCATATATTAGTATAAATTGCTGAAAGAGAATGTCAACCTGTTATGCGTTTCCTTGATAAACTAAACTTTTCCATTACATAGTATATATATATATCAATCTACAGATCAAATACAGGACTGTTTAAAAGAATTAGAAAACATATTTAGCTGTGGATGGTAGGGTGTGAACGATTTTAATCGGTTGATTTAAATCAGCGATTAAATCATGATTTTAATCAACCGATTTTTTTAAAAAAATCATTGATTAAAATCAAAAATTTTCTAAATGTTTAAAATGTCAAAAAAAAGTATTAAAATCTAACATGAACATAATTTGAAAGTTTCTACAGGTATTTTGACTTATGAATAAACAAAAAAAGAGCTTTAAATAATTGTTTCTAAGCTTAATTCATTAGTATTGTAAAAAATTAAAAACAGTTGAGTTTGTAAAAAGCATTGTTTTTAAGTTTTTATTTAAATTAAAACAGTTTCATTTAAAAATGATATTTAAATCTAACATAATTTGCAATGTCATAATTTCCTTTAGGTAATCAATTTATGCATTATTTTATATAAAATACACATAGCAAGTATAATTACATTTCTACAAGTAAAAGAATAAATAGTAATTAATAGCAATGTCAATTTAAAGAAGAATGAAAGAATGACATCTGCTCAGCAGCTAAATTGTAAATAAATGCATAAGAGAAAAAGAAATAATTGGTATAAAAATGCTAAGCACAGCAAGAGCTTCTTTGGTATAGGTTGAATAAATGTTTATTATTATTAGTTTTTTTTATTTTTTTGTAACTCATATATACTAAAAAATTGAACCATTGAAAGCTAATAGAGGTAATAATGCTGTTACTTAAATATTTTGAGGATTTCAGATATTAGTGGCTAACTTATATTTATTCTATATGAATGGGTTTAACTCATTCATTTTCATTTTTTTTTTTTTGGTTAGCATACACGTACATGTGTGTAAGTATAGATTTTGGTGGTTTACAGAAATTTTCATAAATACAAATGCAAAATGAGCTGCAAATAATATTTATTAGTTTTGTTATTTGTGCTACTAACTAATGAAATTACTTATTTGCAGTTTTTATTAATTCTGTAGTTGTAGCCAGAGATTTCTTGTAAAAAACTTCCCCATTCAACAGTATTCTAAATTCATTTGAAAAAATCTTGCAAAAATATAGAACTTTATTTCTTTAGAAAAAACAGGATATTATTAAAATATGTTATTTAATTGAATTTTTCAATTTGTTATTCATAAAATTATTAAAAATTAAGGACACTTTACTTATAATGCAAAAAAATATTCTTTTTTTTTTTCTTACATCATTACTAAAAAGTCCTTCCGGCCAGTGCCGGGAGGAAGAGGTAGCTTTAAAATTACTTATTTTTAAAAAGCTAGCTGATGTTATTCAAACACACGAAGCTCAATTTAGTGGAAACCGATTATAGAAGATTCAATACTAATTTTTATCAATACTAAATCCTTATGAATGAGAATTTCACGAAATTAGTCAGCTTTATCCAAGCTGATTTTATTTAAAGTTATATTTGGTTTCCAAATTCGGCGATATGTGAAGTGCCTGCCATTTTAAGAGAACATGGTGGATGAGGCTAACGAGTGAACTTGGTCGAGACCTTAGTAATTCCTGTGCACACGCTCGCTCACATCGGAATCGGTTGATAAATATGAGTGCTGTCGCAGGCAAAAATAAGATTTTTCAAAATGTCACCCACATAATGAAATTCAAACTACTGTATCTGAGCCATTTTTTAAGATAAAGACAAAACAAAAAATGCTCCGGAATCCTTATATCAAAGTCAAATACATAAGAAAGAAACCTTTTTCGATTTCTAAATTTTTTGCACTTTACTTTAAATATAATTTTTTTTTAATTTAATGACCGCCACTTTGATTCAAGATGGCGGATGAAGCTGGCCAGTGAACTTAGTCGAGACATTGCTATATACTATCCAAATGCCTTCTTACATCCAAATAGGTTAATAAATACGCGTGTTATCGCGGGACAACTATCAGATCGTTTCAAAATGTCAGCCATGCTAGAAATTTCAAAGTGCTATAACTCAAACTTTTTTAAAGATGTAGACGAAATAAAACTGCCCTGAAATTTTTGTATCAAGGTCAAACACATAAAAAAAAACCTTTTTCATTTTCCAATTTTTTCATACCTCATTTTAAATTTTAAATATTTTTTTTTAAATGTTCCCTTTTGAATCAAAATGGCTAATGAAGGTTGCCTACGAACTCGCTCGAGACATTGGTATGCAGTATGTACACACCAAGTTACATCCAAATCGGTTCATAAATACGTCTGTTATCGCGTGACAAAAAGCAGGTCGTTTCAAAATGTCCGCCACAATAGAAATTAAAAATGCTATAACTCAGCCATTTTTCTAGATATAGATGAAACAAAAACTGTTCCGGAATCTTTATATTAAGGTCAAACACCTAATTAAAAAATCTTTTTCAATTTTTTGATACCTCATTTTAAATTTTAAATTTTTAAATTTTTTTAAATGGCCGCCATTTTGAAACAAGATGGCAGATGAAGCTGGCCAACGAACTCGGTCGAGACATTGGTATGTTCTTTGTACACACCAAGGTACATCCATATCGGTTCATGAATAGGCCTGTTATCGGGTGACAAAAATCAGGACGTTTCAAAATGTCAGCCACGCTAGAAATTCAAAGTGCTATAATTCAGCCATTTTATAAGATATAGACGAAACAAAAACTGCTCATAAATCTTTGTATCAAGGTCAAACACATAAAAAAAAAATATTTTTCAATCTTCAATTTTTTGGTATCACATTTCAAATTTTAAATTTTTTTGAAAAATGTAAATGGCCGCCATTTTGAAACAAAATGGCGGATGAAACTGGCTAACAAACTCGGTCGAGACATTAGTATGTATTATGTACACACCGAGTTTCATATAAATCGGTTCATAAATACGCCTGTTATCGCGTGACAAATATCAGGTCGTTTCAAAATTACAGCCACAATAGAAATTCAAAATGCTATAACTCAGCCCTTTTTTAAGATATACACAAAACAAAAACTGCTCCGGAATCTTTGTATCAAGGTCAAACACATAAGAAAATAATAGTTTTCAATTTTCAATTTTTTGGTATCACATTTCAAATTTTAATTAAAAAATAAAATTAAATGGCCGCTATTTTGAAACAAGATCGCGGATGAAGCTGGCCAACGAACTCGGTCGAGACTTTGGTATGTACTATGTACACACCGAGTTTCATCTAAATCGATTCATAAATACGCCTGTTATCGCGTGACAAATATCAGGTCGTTTCAAAATGTCAGCCACGCTAGAAATTGAAAGTGCTATAACTCAGCCATTTTTTAAGATATAGACAAAACAAAAACTGCCCCATAATCTTTGTATCAAGGTCAAGTACATAAGAAAAAAATATTTTTCAATTTTTAATTTTTTGGTACCACATTTCAAATTTAAAATTTTTTTAAAAATTTTAAATGGCCGCCATTTTGAAACAAGATGGCCGATGAAGCTGGCCAACGCACTCGGTCGAGACATTGGTGTCTACTATGTACACACCGAGGTTCATCCAAATCGGTTCATAAATACGAGAGTTACAGTATGACAAAGATCAGATATATATATATATATATATATATATATATATATATATATATGTATATGTATATATATATATATATATATATATATATATATATATATATATATGTATATGTATATATATATATATATATATATATATATATATATATATATATATCAACTTTTGAACGGAGGTTGGATTCGGGGTCTGAGGGTCATGATCGATGAAAATATACCAAAATTTTTTGAAATCGCTTTCCTCCGAACGGCTGCAATAGGTAGCTTTTTGTAATGAAAGCTACCTAACACATTACTAATATATTTCCTCATGAAATAGTGCCCGTTTTTTGAACTAGCATCCTGTCCCTTTTTCTTTCTAAAATGAATTATTATCATTTTAATAATTAAGGCTTAAAAATGTATAATATCTTCCTAATTAGAGAGTTGATTGTTCAATAATTAATTTGAAGTAATGTTAGCTATTTAATATAAAATGCAGTTAATAATTTTCATAAATGTTAAGTATCACTAGTATTTATAAAGTTTTACATAATTATTTCAATATTAATGTATATAACATTATTGTATAATACTACCTAATGAAACTACTAATTTGCAGTTTTTATTTCTGTAATTACTAACTAACAATTATAATTTTATTAATTAAAGTGTAAAAACATAGATTGTGTTAGCAATTAGTGGTGTAATTGTTTTGGAAACCTAAAACTCATGATAGCTATTCAGTATTTGAACGCTGGGGAAAAAATCATAAAAATCTGATTTAAATAAAAAAAATCTGATTTAAATAAAAAAATCCGATTTTTTTTATTTATTTTTTTTTAATTATGATTTTTTTACACCTTAGTGGATGGTAACTGCGTAAATCAGTTTTTCAAATGTTTTACGCGTTTTCATGTTTACTTAGTTATCTTATTTACGTTATTTCCCCCGATGTCTTGTTAAAATATTTAGGAAGAGTTGGAAAGTGTTTTATAATCTATGCCTAACGCATGATATATCTTACTTGTTGTTTCTATTTCCCAGATCAGTCTTTTCATATAAAACATACCAAATCTAATTACTCATATTCACAAAATACAATATATACGGGAATAAAAAATTTAAATAAATAGGGCTTATCATGTAGTTCTATAAGTAACAGTTGTATTAATGTCCGTTAGACTCCATGTTCGTATTTAATAAAGCAATGACAAATCATAACACATTAGAAAGCTTACACATTCTTAATATTAAGCTTGAATTCAAGATCAAGCTTAGAACTTAATAAAAAAAGATGTCAGTTAATAAGCATTGTTTTTTAAATGGAAAATTAAAAATATTTTAGAAGAATAGGACTCCAAAATAGCGATATCTTGCTAAAAAGTACGGTAAAAAGATAAAATTTTATATTTCAAACAAAACTTTACTTTAAAATTATCGTAGTTTTTATGACAAGAATCATCACAGTATTAATACTTGGACATTTTTCCAGAGAGAAACATTCACCTTGCATACAATATTTCAAATGAAAATCAAATTTCAAATAAATTGCTTAAAAGGCGGAAAGGCCAACATAGTGAAAAATATCCACACCGGGACTCGATCCCGGGTCATCAGTATAGCGAACTGACATTCTACCGACTAAAACACATGGAACGATACCCAGCCTGGAAATTTTCTCCCTATTACATGTTGGCAAGGCTACAAACGCAGCACAAGATGGAATATTTATCGTGAGCCACCGTCATGGGGCAAACACGAAACTTAATTAAATCCAGCATCGATTGAAACTATATTAATACTGGGAAATTCTTCCAGAGAGAAACATTCGCCTTGCATACAGTATTTCAAATAAAAATCAAATTTCAAATTAAAATTGCCTTTTAAGCTATTAATTTGAAATTTGATTTTCATTTGAAATATTGTATGCAAGGCGAATGGTTCTCTCTGAAAAAATTTCCAAGTATTAATATAGTTTCAATCGATGCTGGATTTAATTAAGTTTCGTGTTTGCGCCATGTCGTTGGCCGACGATAAATATTGCATCTTGTGCTGCGTTTGTAGCCTTGCCAACTTGTAATAGTGAGAAAATTTCCAGGCTGGGTATCGTTCCATGTGGTTTAGTCGGTAGTACGTAAATGCGCTATACTGATGGCCCGGGTTCGAGTTCCAGCATGGAATCTTTTTCACTAGTTCGCCTTTGCGCCTTTTAAGCAATTAATTTGAAATTTGATTTTCATTTGAAATTATCACAGAGTTTATGACAAGTTCGTCACAAATGACACATATTTCACAAACTGGTCACAGCGTGACTTCAAAACATTGTCACTTTCGTCAAGGTTCGTTACAAAATAGTCACAAATGACACACTTTTCACAAATTAGTCACACCGTGACTTCACAGAGTGGTCACAGTGTGACGTCACAAACGACCTCTAAAACGGCCATAACGACCTCGCATTCTATTCACTGTGACGTCACATCCACGTCACGTGACGTCACATCGACGGTCACAAAATCACAGTGTGACTTCACAACGACGTCGCCGTGACGTCACCATGCCTTACGGGAATTCAATTTAAAATTACTCAATTTTAGAGTTAATTGGAACAACAATTAATTAGAATTACTCAATTTTAAAACTATGCAATGAGAAGGTGAGAAAATTAGGGTGTAAAAAATGCATAGCACACAAAAAAGTTCAAGGGGTTCCGGGTCGGGCCCTACAGGGCCCTAAATTGCCCAAGATTTTAACTGGAATATAGAAACTGGAGAATAAGTAAATGGAAAAATGTTTCCAAAAATGAAGGTCGGATTAAGAGGGGCAATTTATTAATAATTTATGGTACAAAAGCTTCAAGGGACCTTGTACCGGGCCCCAAGGGGGAAGGGACTTAAGTGGCATGTTGTTTGGTATAAATACACTTTTTAGTAATTTTTAATGTAATCTGAGGACGCTAGAAATATGGTGAAGAAAATTGAAAGAAATTCGGATCATTTTTAAAGAAGATGCACCAAGGGCCCCAAGAAGACGATTTATATTCAAAGTTGGTAATAGTTGAAGCCTGACATATTTTTTTGTCGTTCATGTAATAGCTGGAGAACCTAAGATGTTGTTAGAAAAAAAAGCTAGTGAATCGCGCTATTTTTAATCATTAGAATATAATTTAAAAGAAATGTGCAAAAAATTGGGGAAATGCTTAAAAAAGGGCCCTAAGGCCCCAATAAAAATATGTGAGTGTTGGTCTAAGGAGAAGAGTTCAAGACTCAACTTTAAATTACGCACTGCGAATGTGAGAAAATTAGGGTGTGAAAAACGCATGGCACACAAAAAATTTAATGGGCCCTGGACCGGGCCCTAGGGGCCCCTAGACGGGACCATAGTCTTAACTAGAATGTAGAAGCGGGAAAATAACTAAATGGAGAAAGTATCCCAAAAATGAAGTTCGGATAAAAAGGAAGCAATTTATTAACAATTCAGTGCACTAAAACTTCAAGGGGCCCTGTACTGGGCCCCTTGCAAGGGTGCCACAGTCTTAACTGAAATGTAGAAATGGTGCAGAAACTGAAAGGAGAATTCCCCCCCAAAACGACGAAGATCGGATAGAAAAGAGGCATGTTATTAACAATTTAGTGCACTAAAACTTCAAGGGGCCTTGTACTGGGCCGCTTGCAAGGGTGCCAGGGTCTTAACTGAAATGTAGAAATGGGACAGAAACTGAAAGGAGAATTCACCCCTAAAAACGAAGAAGATCGGATAGAAAAGAGGCATCTTATTAACAATTTAGTGCACTAAAACTGGCAAGGGTCCCTGTACCGGGACCCTTGCAAGGGTTCCAGGGTCTTATCTGAAATGTAGAAATGGGGTGAAACTGAAAGGAGAATTCACCCCTAAAAACGAAGAAGATCGGATAGAAAAGAGGCATCTTATTAACAATTTAGTGCACTAAAACTGGCAAGGGGCCCTGTACCGGGACCCTTGCAAGGGTTCCAGGGTCTTATCTAAAATGTAGAAATGGGGTGAAACTGAAAGGAGAATTCACCCCAAAAACGAAGAAGATCGGATAGAAAAGAGGCATGTTATTAACAATTTAGTGCATAAAAACTTAAAGGGGCCCAGGGGCCCTGGCACTTAAAAGTTAAAAATCTGATCCTCAGGTGCATCAGGACGTGTCTTGGACCAATCACTCCTGAATTTTCAGACTTCTACGTGAGGTAGATTTCGCTAGCCATCGCCGGCAGACACACACACACAGAGCGATTTGTTCTTTTATTAGTATTGGGAATTAAAACGGCCTATAGAGGCGCTGCTTGCAGCTTTCGGTACAGGAAAATTCTTTCTTTAATTTCCCTTTAACTAATACTAAAATGCCATTGAAATAATTCTTTATCGTAAATGCATTTGAAAGTTTTAGATATTCAAATTCGGATAATTTTTACTTTGTCATATAAGACAGAGCACAATTGTCACAAGAAATCTGAATTTGTTCAAAAGAAATTTAAAATACATGTAATGCAATGCGCTTGCACGGTACTATCCTGAAGCGAGAAGTTATATATTTTCTCCACCAGATGGCGTATTCGAGCGCTTGAATCGCCAATAGATAACCCTATATATACATAATATCACTTTGAAATGAAGTTTTGAATGTTAAAAGGCGTTCAAATCTAAAACTTTCATCGAGAAATACCTCATTTTCTCGTATTTAAATAAGTATTTTATTATCATAAAGCTAACTTGCCCAGCGTTGCCCGGGTACGTAAAAAAACAGCAAGAATTGCGAAAAACCTCTGAAAATCACAATAAGATATCGCGAAAATATTTTAAATCGCTGCGCAAATTTCGAAAAGAGAAAAAAAATATATATGTCTATTGTGATCGAAGATTGAAAGTTGATTCAACTTCTATCAATGTCTTTCACTTATGTGGAAAAATGGTAGAAAATCGCTAAACTACACTAAAAATCACATACGAAATTCCCGAAAAATTCCAAAATTGTTATACGAAATCCGAATAAACTTTATTGAAATGAAGGTAGAAATTACTTTAGTATTATAGGTCAAAAATGGAATGTCAAAAAATTCGCGAAGAAACGTAAATATCGAATTAAAAATCACCTGATTACGTAAAAAACACGTGTAAAGTGTTTAATGTCAAGTAAATTTGACATTTACGATCACCCGTTATTTGCATTTAATCTTATAGTTTGGCGATATTTTTTTTTGGTCTATGGGATAATCAGGTAGAATCACAAATTATTTCTGTTCGTATTTAAAAGTAGATAAATAGCTCTTCTTTATATAAATAAATAAAATAAATATTGAAAAAAAATGCTTATATGTATATAAAATGTAAATAGTTTGCCAGTAAATATACGTAAAATTTACGTCACTCGCCAAGGCCATTTTCTCTAACTCACCAAAGCCCATATATTAAAAATATACCAAATACTCTTCAATCTGTTGCCTAATACTAAGTAATCACAATAATGTAAATAACTATTAGGCATAGATACGTACCGGGATTGGCGCAATTTTTTTTCACGCCAATTTGGTGAAAACATCGTTTTCGAATACCAGTTACATATATATATATTTAAATTATTTTCTATTGTTTTAAAAGGAAATAGCAATAAATAATAAAAAGTTTAATTAATATCTATAGAACAAAACAGTTTATATAACTGTAAAAAAGAAAATAAAAGTAAATAAACAATAGCCGAGTTACCATGTCAGGCAAAATAACGCCATTTTGGAGCCCATTATGTACCATGGAGCGTGTATGACATCTGTGCCAACAAAACTTTCAATAATATGGTAAATATGTCATTTGATGGTGGCTTGATTATCGAAGATTATAAAATATGTGTGTATATGGCACATTTTTACACTAAAATTTAAATACTTGACTACATAGTTATAATTTTAAATCCTTTTTATATAATTTACATTTGAATATAAAGATTTACTCCAAAATGTTCTCCTATACTTAAAAAAAATTATTGCGAACTTCGCCTGGCTTATTTCACGCTTCTGCCTTTGAGGCTTAAAATTGCATTGTTTGGCGACCAAGGTAATAATTAAATAGCATGTAACTCACAAATAAAGCCTTTCTCCTGTAAGACATACGATGGGAAAATTACATAAAAATGATAATTAAATTGAATTAAAAAAAAGAAGGACTAAAAGACTGTTACTTAAATTTTATTTCTTCAAGTTTTTTCAGGCACATTTTTATTAACCTAGCGAAGCGAAAAATCGCCAAATAATGTATCAATTGCTTCTTTCATACTAATTTATTTTTTAAGTTTTATAAACATTCCTTTCATATTTAAATTAAATATTTTCATTTTATAAATTTTATCTCGCATTAAAAAGGTTTTGATTCTTTTTTCTTAAATTAAACAAATAACAGTTATTTTCTTTTAATTTGCGAGTTGTTTACCTTATTTTATAACGGATATAGCCATTTCAATTCATTTATCAACTATAATTTTCGGCAAAATGACCACTGGCAACCCTTTCGTTGAAAATATCAATAAAATACAATAATCTAAGCATTGTATCATGTTACTTTTATTCACAATTTAATTTACTTGGATTCCCTTAAATATAATTAACATAATCCCTTAAGTTAATATTAGTTTTTGTTGCATTAAAATATTTAAATTTGTTGATTTTCTGTAAGCAAGTAATCCATATTGGTTTACAATGGAAGTCTATGGGAATTTGGTGAAATATTAGAGATATCGCCAAGTTGGCGTCACTTTTGGCGACTCATTTTGGTCGCCAAATTTGGCGATATACCGCCAAGTTGGCGACAAACTTAGCTGCATTTGGCGACGGAACTATGTCCCTCTACGGCAACCTCCTTATAGGTAAGGAAATGTATTAAATGCTGTTCAATAATTGCATAAAAAATTCGCTAAAAATTGAAAAATCGCTGCACGAATTCCGAATAAACTTTTTTGAAAAGAGAACAAAATTTACTATATTGGGTTAAAAGAAAGAAACCATATTCTTCTCACTTATATGGAAAAATCGCCTCGAAACATAAAAAAGCGCTAAAAGTCGCATAAAAATTTAAATAAAAAAAATCTAATCAAAAAATCGAAAATCGGGCTTCGAGGTGCAAAACTTCATATATAGACATACCTTTTCCCCATCTTTTGTAGCTCTACGTGCAGTGGTCTCTTCAGAACGCCGTCGACACACTCACTCACTCACACACAAACTTCTTTGTTTATTATTATAGATTAGAAATACATGTGCTTCTGTATATTATTAATATAAAAATTTATCTTTATCAAAAATATCTTATTTTATGTAAAAAATATAAAGCAATCAATAAAATTAAAAAGAATCACTAATACTATTTGGGACGCGAAAGATTCGAACACATAACACCGTTTCTCGAGTTCAATGCTCTATCCATTCAGTCGTCTAGCTCACACTTCCCTTGCAACAGATTACACAGGCCTGCGAAATTGAAGTTTTTAAAAAATACAAGAGAAGTTTTCGCTGATTTTTATGTTATTTGATGTGCTGATTTCGAAAATGACCTGCATTTTTTCCCATCACGTCATGATTTTTTATAAAATGATATCAATATTTTTCCTAAAATACACAGGTCTGCGATGGAAAAAATACAAAGGAACTTATAGCTGAACATTATACATTTTTTGGTGCTAATTTAAAAAACAATAATGTAAAATACCTATCACGTCACGTTTTCTGGAAAAATGAAATTTTACTTGGGTTTTTATGAACATTTACCACAAAAGACCCACTCCATGTTCCTATCTCCTGAGCTCGCGCGCGCGGTGCGCGTGCATCTTGAACAGACCTGTATTCTGTATACAGACCTGTTTCTGTAGAGGTCTGTTCAAGATGCATGCGTACCGCGCGCGCGAGCTCAGGAGACAGGAACATGGAGTGGGTCTTTTGTGGTAAATGTTCATAAAAATCCAAGTAAAATTTAATTTTTCTAGAAAACGTGACGTGATAGGTATTTTTCATTATTGTTTTTTAAATTAGCACCAAGAAATGTATAATGTTCAGCTATCAGTTCCCTTGTATTTTTTTCATCGCAGGCCTGTGTTATTTTTATAATTAGCACTATAATTAATGAAATCCATGATCTGTTCCCGAACGCGCTGAATGTTTATTCCAGCGATGACAGCGATGACCACCTCGGGAACTCAGCTTTCGGTTTAGAGTGTTAGTGCAATCCCGAGGGGTAGACCACATCCACTCCTCCCGACTCTCAACCAGAGTCTGAGAGGGAGCGTCGGGTCCCTCTGTTATGGCAGAGGAATCATTCCTTTGCAACTGCAACTCTTTTTCATTTCGCAGATCGCCCTGTTTCATTGTGAATATATATTTTTATAATATCAGTAGATTAAAATACTTCTGATTTTTTCTATCAGTTTATGTCTTCTATTGTGACTTTTTCGGTCCTGATTATACTGTTTGCACAGCGTTTTCACTTAGTATAATTAATTCACTTTTTCAATTATGCCCCAGGCATCACCAGGACCCAACCATGCTTTTTGAAGGAAAGGGGAAATAGAAGAGTTTAAAGTAAAAATCAGTGACCTAGATCACCGTAAATGACTAAGATAAAAAATTAATGATCGGACAGCGGGGGGTTTTTAGTAATCTTAAGGGGGAAAATAACAGAGAGAGAGGCTTTGGAAGATAAGTTACATAAACTAGGGGACATAATTTTGAAGAAAACTGACCAAAAAAAATAAAAATAAAATAAAATAAATAAATAAATAAATAAATAAAACGAGTTTCAATGCTCATATACCTCATTGCTCTCGATGTGCCATTTACAACCATTTTTCTCTTGGTTACTTTCAAGTTCTTTTCATTTAATCTTTATTTACATTTATGTACACATTGTTGACAAGTTTATTCAAGCTTCCTGTTTCTCTCCACAAAACCTTACCAATGATATGTGGTATGTCCTGTGAATGTTTTTCACATTTGATAATTACGCATTTTGCCATAGGTTGTTGCACAAAATGTCTAATATTAACTGTAGACCAGTCCTGCAGTTTTGAGGTTTTTCGCTGAAGTTAAACCAGACAGGGAATATTAACAACTAAATGAACTTTTTAAGGATTGCCTGTGATTGAAAGAAGTTCATGCTGAACTTGGTATGATAAAAAAGTAACGGTGGGGGAAGTTGGGGGTGTAAATAACGTCAGGGATCATGAGTGTTCAACGAGAATTTTAATTTGATATGTCACCTGCCATGTTTCAGAGCTTATTTAAAAGAAGTTGAAAAGTTAACCCTTTTAGAGTCCCCTTACAATACCAAAATGGCATGTAGTTTATGCAATTGTGAATTTAATCTATGAAGTTTTAAAATACTGGCTTCCTGTACGACTCTCTATAAGATTTTGAGAAATGACTGAAAATGCGCCTTAAAGAGCCTACTACTGCCTAAATTGTGAGTTGAAAAAGGGGATGAGATCATAGATGAAGAGCTTATGTCAAGACCTTTCTGTGGACACCAAACTTGGGGGTTTTCAAGCACCTTCCAAAAAACGCCTAAAAACGGCACCTGGAGGCTATAAAAAGAACTAAAAAAAGGAAACGAAAGTCAGGGTTGTGGAGCTTAGGTCAAGACCTAACTAGAGATATGTCACATGACCCCCCTGTAACAAAATTTTAACCCCCCTCTCCCCCGGTTCCCCCCAGGTGACAGCTAGGAAAAAATGGAGATGGCCAATCGATGCCCCGTCCCAAAAAACATCTGATATACGTACATGTGGCCCCCTCCGAGCAATATTTCGCTTAAAAAAGACGAATTTTGAAAATTGCTCTTTGTAAGTTCCGGTTTGGAACAATTGCCCTAAAGAGCCTACTACTGCCTAAAATATGAGTTAAACTAGGGGATGAGATCATAGATGAAGAGCTTATGTCATGACCTTTCAGTGGACACCAAACTTACAAAAATTTTGAACCTCGTACGTACCGTAGATTTTGCTAGCCATCGCCGGCAGACACACACACAGAGCGATCTGTTCTTTTATTAGTATGGATTATGATCGAGTTATACTGCTTTCTTAACTAACTGACTTTGTTGATTTGGCTCCTGCACATTACACACACAAATCCTGTTTGGGGAATAGAGAAACCTGGATTTTAGATGCCTAATCGGTGGTGGGTACTTTGGGTACTTGTCGGTGTACATCGGCTGTTCATGCAGCGACGGGCAATCCGCATCCAGCTAATCCGGCAATTCTCAATCAGCTGATGTACAGCATAATAAGGAAATATATTGATTTTATTAAATATTATGATCGAGATTAACTCGTTTTTACTCCGATTAGTAAAATGAAGTAGAAACTTAAGATGAAACTGAGAGTTGGCATAATATTGAAGTAATAACACTGAACTAACTTAATCATAACACTGAAGTAACTTTTTGAAATATTAACATGTATGAGAAAGAAGAAAGTTTTGGGATTGGCCCATCCAACTAGTTTTTATTTTTTTCTCGAATTTGGTAATAGTTTTAAATTTCAAAACCTTTGCGTTTGCATTAGGCATATCAATTTCAAATTTTATGTATTTTTTAGGTAGATTTCATAAGAAATATTAGGTAGAAAAGAGATACTACCTATTCATATTAAATAATACCTATTGCAGTCGTTACCAAGGTGCGACATGTGAAAAATTGCTTCATAACTTTTCATTATATGACGCCAGGAACCCAAAACCACCCATCCTAAAAAGTTTATATATTTGTGGGCTTTAGTCTGAAAATTACTAAAAGATTCACTTGGCGTATAACTACAAATAAATGCATGTATTAGTTTATCAGTTTTATACGGTATTTACTATTCACTCGAACAAACAATATGCTTAATAGATCACAACAGTTCATCCGCATCAATAATATAATACATTTGTAAACATAAATAATGGAATTCACTTAGAATTCTCGTTCAAATCTTTTATTTGGCATTTAACGAATCTATGTTGAGATAAAAAGTATAGAAATTCTAAAAACATGAACATCTCTTGAATTTTCTTTTACGCTCCACGTGTTAAGATTTTTATTTTTCATAATATTGTGTATTCATAAAATAAACCCTCGAGTTAATCAAGATGCACTGTTGAGAATATTTACAATCCCACATATATATATCTGTGTGTGTGTATTTATGTATGTACTAACTTTTGTTCACGCCATAAAAGTTGCAATTATGCACAAATACGCACTATTTCATAAGAAATGCTACCTATTGCAGTCGTTACCATGGTACGACTTTTGAAAAATTTCTCCATAACTTTTCATTATATGACCCCAGAAACCCATAAACCTAATATGTATATATATATATATATATATATATATATATATATATATACATAAATATATTGGTGGTGAGGTTTGGTTTTTGTTGGTGAAATTAGTACCTATCTTCGAAATCTACTTCCGTCTGTAGACCGGGCCGGCAGGGATTTTTTTTAATATTGTACAGAGAAAATAATACATTTCAGTACGTGTTAAAAGAAAACTTCAATTACTGTTTAGTGTCATATATAATGATTTAATTCATATTGCCCGTTGAAAACTTCGAAAAGAGGAATTTATATAGTTAAAAAAAAAGTAACTATGAATTGTAATATTACGTAATTTTATGAATAAAATTAGAACACGACACACTTTATTATGCTTATACAAGTTTATTTATTATCTTCCACTTCTTTTTTTATTCTTACTTTTTTCAAAAATAGGGAGGAGATGTCTTTTTTGCTTCCATCATGTGTATTGAGATCGATAATCTTTTAGTAATTTTTTTAGCATTTTTCTTCGTCTTTTAGGTAGCTTTCGTAGAAAATACTATCTACTGCAATCTCCCCTATGTTCGAATTTCTGAAAAAGATTTGCAGATCTACGCCGATCAAGACCGCTGGAAACCAAAACCATCCCCAGTTAAAAACTTAATATATACATATCCATCCATCTAGCTATACATGTCACTTTTTTATGGACACGATAACTTCCGTAAATCTGCACAAATCTCTGCTAAACTGATACATAAAATCAAGGGGTAGAAAATCTCAGTCAAGTTCGTTAATGGGCAGAATCGGACCAAGGGGGTGGAAATAGGGAAGTGTTTTGTGAAAACCGAAAAAAACCTATAACGTCTTAATCGTAATACCTATCAAATCAGTTTAAAGTTATTATTACTTCTAGGCAAAGGGCCAAAAATTTATGCATCACAGATTTTTTATAAAATTAAAAATGGTCTCAAGGGGCGCAAAAATAGGCTTTTAGGGAGAAAAAAATTCATAACTTCGTCAATTCTTAAGATATCAAATTAATTTAAACTTATTATAAGTCTTCTTAATATTATCTACAACTTTCACTTGACAAGTTTCTGATAGGACTAATTCTTACAGCAAAAACAAATTAAACAAAAATAGGGGTTGGCGAAAAAATGATCGTGTCAAGGGTGTGCTCAAATCCAAACGGCTCATTTTCTGACAAATTTTTAAATTCATTTTTGCTCTCAAACGAACCTAGTTGGCAGGTTCTCTCATTCAGAAGCTATATAATGTGCTGTATTGGTCAAGGTTTTGATAAAAGAAAAATATATTTCAAAAAATACTGTCAAAGTGGGCATTTTGAACCGAATTTCCAGAAGCGATAGTGCTGGAAACGAAAAAAAAATGGTCGTACTGAGAAAATAATTGTTTGTAAATCAAGTTCTAATTAAGTGAAGTAAAAATAAAAGCACAGGTTGCTTATAAATCACGTTAGCAAGTTTCATGTTTTTACTCTTAAAAATGAGTCTGAATTTGTGTGAGAAAATTTCGAGTTTTTGAGAGTGGAAAAATATTTTTTTGAATACCGCCAATATAATTCTGATAAAACCAGTTTTTATAGAAAAATTAAATTAAAAATTCGTCAAAAGCGGCCAGATAAAATTGTTAAACTGGATTTTATCTCTAATTTTGATTTAGTTTTTGTTGGTGAAATTAGAACTGAACTTCGAAATCTACCACCGCTTTAAGGCCGAGCCGGCAGGGATTTTTTTTTGATTGAGGTGCTTTTATTAAAAATTTCACACGATTTTTTTAGTAATTGAAAGGAATTGACCTAGTCAATTTGTAGTAATATAAATAAAAAATTACTTGCTATAATTCATGTAACATTTATGCTCACTAAAAGTTATATGAAAAAAAATTCTCTGCATTTTAATGATTGATATTTTTCGACTAAAGCAATTGAAGTCTATATAATATGTAAAAATAATTTAAAATGTACCTGTATTTGAAATTTGCCTGAAAAATGTTAAGTATCACAATTTGTGATATCTAATATATATAGGGATGACAGGGGTGACCGCCCCGGGAACCCAGCTTTCTCTTTAAGTGCAATCCCGGGGGTGGGGGGGAGAGACTTAAATCCACTGCATATGGTAAGATACATTAACAATGACTAGTCTTTACAATATTTTAAAACAATTAATAGCATACAGAAAAATAAATTCTGTTTACTGTTTTTGATTCTGAAACTCACAAGATGTGTCATTAGTACATAATTTGACAGAAATTGTACTATGTTCTATGCGTGCATAAACAATTACAAGACATATTTTTTGAAGATTAGAGCTGGAAAACATTAAGTGAAATGCATATACTGATAAATATAATGAAAGTACTAAATTACTAAATAAAACAAACCAAAGAAAATAAGACAAACATTTACATTATGTACAAAAATGGGCTCCTGTCTGAAATGGGGGCTGAGAACAATGAATTACTCTACTAGTCCAAAAAGGGAGGGATTGATAAATATAAATTCTTTCTCTTCTAAAAATTTCATACAATCAGCTATACGTTGCAGGAGAACTGGACGGTTAAGCAGGTAAGTTAGCCAGTCAGGTAGTGTCATCTGTTGTGGCATTTTGACGTGATAGTGGGACGTTAGTGTGCAATGTAAAATATAGTGTAATGGTGTTGATAAGGATCCGTAGATGCAAAAAGGTGAGTCTCGTTTATTTATAGTATATAAGTGTTGTTGGAAGGGTACATGACTAGTGAGAAAGAGATACAGGTATCTGTTACTTATTACTGAAAATGTTTTGTGAGACCTCAGGTATGAAGTCACGCGTATATTGACTCACCTGCAATGTGGACCAACGTTGTTGCCAGAGGTGTAGCATTTGTTTTTTGAGTTCTAATTTCAATGTTGATTGTGGGAATGGAAGAAATGTTAGTGGTAAAGTAAAATCATCGACTGCCGACCTCGCCAGCCGATCGGCCAGTTCGTTGCCCGTTATACCTGAATGCCCTTTAACCCAATTAAAGAAGAACGATTTTTCTGATGACTGAAGGAGTAAGGTTATGTCTAGAACTAAGTGATTATTATTATCATATATATATACTTATTGTCACACTAATAATCTATTGCTATTTTTATTGTCATCGTCTATATTATTGCCACGACAAATTGACGACACGATGAATTACGCTCGATGAGTTGTTCCGCAAGAAATTTTGCGGGACGAATTGACGGAGAATCTATATTTAAGCGAAGGGCATTGTTAAAAACCATAACTTCCGTCACCAATCTACTAAGTATATTTTTGCCTCAGCAATCACTGAGGGAACCGTCATCGCTACATAGATCAATCATATCACAGATCTGTTAATCGTAAACCAATCAAATCACCTGGACACTTGTGTGGAGTTGGAGTCGTAAATACAGGCAGGTATTTTCCCCTTAGACAAAGTAATTTTATCTCGCAGTGACGCCAAATGCCTTTTTCTTATTGTAGCTTAGATGAGGTTACATAAGCATCCGGGATAGGCTTCAACCCAAACTCGGACGCCTGGAGTAATCGAAAATGGAGGAGAAAGTGGAAATGGGTGAGACTCGTGGATCGAAATTACTTAGTGTTTTCCACGAGAAAATTTCTTTATTTTAATTGAACACACTTGTACACCTTCCGAGATGAGTGGATGAATCCACGATTTTCCAGGGAATGCCGGACGTATGCTAGGCCTAAGTTGAAATGAAATAAATACTTTTTTGTATTCCTTTGATTTTTTTTATCGAAATTTCACAAGAGTTTTTTTAACGCCCTGTATTTAAACCACACTACCAAATCAGTGTTTTAACTATCCTTTCTCAAAACGGTATTTTGTATTCATGGGTTGACCACTGGATTCAGTCTAAAAAAAGAGCAGTTAAAAAAAAAGTTTTGGTACATTACACTCTAGATTTTGCTGTGAGTGTGAAATACTTTCTTACAAGTGAAAAGGATTTGTAATAATTATCAAATGAAAAGTGGGATTATGAAGCATACTAGTTGAGTAAAAACCCAATGGACTGTCGTCTCCTAAATAAAAATAAATTGATAAATTATTTTCAACCTCTTTTAAATGCTCATTTAGATTTCTTAATGTCTGAACCAATGCAATTTTTCGTCTATTATTGTAACTAAACTCTTGCATATTTTCTGCTTGTTTTTTTCCCAGTATATTAAATATTAAAATATGTATTCAAATAAATTTAGGCAGGCGAAAATAGGAAGAAAGCGCCCTGTGTAGTTATATTTCACTGTAGGTATTTCTGTGGGTAAATAATAATTTTTCTTACAACAAGTCCACGACACAAAAATGTCTGTTTAATTTTTAAATGTAGAATTTCCACATCCGTAAAAAAGTGATCCGTATTTTCAATCGTACATTTTCTGTTAAACTGTATAAAGGTCTTATGTATGTATACATCTTATACACTGCTCAAAACAATTAAAGGATATTTGAAGTTTTATATAAAATAAAGATATAAACGAAATTTTTTTGCCGAAAATAGAAGAAGAGAATCACAAATGCAAATTTTTCTGGTTTTCAAACTGTGGAGTATGCAAATTTTGAGTTCGACGTCAAAAACGTCGCTTCAGCGGCAGCGAATGAAATTTGACTTTCAACTGGATAAAAGAGAATGAAGACAAGGATGATCGGCATTCAGTGATTGCTTTGTTTCGATGAGTACGATGTCTCAGCGAAGTCATTTGACAGATTCAGAAGCTTTGAGAATTGTTGGTAGGTTAGAAGGGGGCCAAACTCAAGCCGAAGTAGCGCAAGCCATTGGAGTGTCACAAAGTGTCATTTCCAGGATCTGGAACCGTTTTTTGGAGAGTGGATGTGCAGGCCGAAGACCAGGGCAAGGTCGTAGACAGGCAACAACGCCCAATGAAGATCGGTATTTAGCGTTAACAGCTCGGAGACACCGAACCATGAACGCTACTCTTCTCCAACAACACCTTCGCTCGGCTACAGGCACCACGATTTCAACTCAGACTGTCCGAAACTGGCTCCATGCTGTAGGTCTGTATGCTCGCCGACCGATGGTATGTGTTAGATTAACATCAAGGCATCGTCGCGACCGCAGGGAGTGGGCAACCGAGCCTGTCAACTGGAGGAGAAATGAATGGAGCAATATTCTGTTTTCTGACGAGTCCCGTTTTTCTGTGCATCCGGATAATAGGCGTATTTTCATCTGGAGGGACCGTGGCAGTAGGAATAATCCTGCGTTCGTGCACGAAAGTGTCAGATTTGGCGGTGGAGGAGTGTTGGTGTATGGTGGCATCTCCATTGACGGGCGCACTGACCTCTACATCATTCGAGATGGAGCTCTGACTGGTCGCCGATATAGGGATGAGATCCTCAGACCTATTGTAGTCCCTTACGCTGCAGCAATCGGAGATAACTTCATTTTAATGGACGATAACTGCAGGCCACATCGTGCAAACCTGGTGGAGGATTTCCTTTTCGAGGAAGGAATCGTTCGAAGGGAATGGCCAGCGTGTTCTCCAGACATGAATCCAATCGAGCACGTTTGGGACGCTCTAGGAAGACGAGTTTCTGGCCGCCAACAACCCCACAAACTCTCCAAGAACTGGAAAGAGCTCTTCTGGAAGAGTGGGGCAGAATACCTCAACTCGTCATTAATAGCCTCATTGAGTCCATGCCTCAAAGGTGTTCAACGTTGCTGGCCGCCCGTGGAAACCATACCCCCTACTGAAAATGATTTTCTTTGAAGAAAACACCTTTTCTTATTCTTTTTTTCTCATATGCACAAATTGTGTTTTTTTCCTTTAGTACACAAATGCGCAATAAAATGCATTTTTTCTGCCAAACATGTGTAATGTATTCTCATATAACCTACTATGTCTGTCGACCATGTATCAATCAGCTAAACAGTTTACCAGATACAAAATCCACCTAAAACTGCAATATCCTTTAATTGTTTTGAGCATTGTATATTGCTTTCATAAACGAACAGCTACTTCTTACATTTCGTTGATTCTTCATATTGAATGTATGGTAAAATACCAAAATCGATATTCAATCAAATTTATAAAATGATTTTAGAAGAGTGAAAGATAAACCTTTTCCTATAAAGCCAAATAAAGAAAGATCTTTTAAAAGGTACATCTGTTAGATCCGATATGAAACCCTTTGTAATATTTCACTGAAAAAGCTTAAAAATAAGTTTTCCCTCTTTTCATTTTATTGCCTCACTTATCTTACGAAAATATAATTTTAGTTTTTTCCTGCATAAGATTCTATTATATCAATATCTGATCATAAAAAATAAATAATTTATTCTTTATCTTGCAATTGAACTGAAGCTTCCATGCTTGAATTATAAATGTAAAATCAGTAAACATATGCATTATGATGCATTGATTATAACAGGTACTTAAAAAACAACTTACTTGCTTACTAACTTAAAAAAAGATACATATAACGAATTTACAATTTTTCACCACAAAATCAAATATCATATATTTTTACTGCTTTTAAATAATTTTAACTGCAGTAATTTTGATTTTAAATTACGTACTATAGTAGTTTTGTGCGTATTAAGGAAAGAAATACTATAATTTTTAAAATAAAATTTACACAAATAGAATTTAAATATGTAAAGGTAATTTAAAAAATACGATCAGATAAATTTCATAGTTGCGCAAAACCATTGATAATGTAACAATTTAATTGCGCGTGAATTTTAGACAAGAAAAATTTAGCTAGAGAAAATTTGTAAAATACATTTGAAGCTATTTTTAAAATTATGTAGTATGGTGGTTTAATGCGTACTTAATAAAACAAAAATATGTATAATTTTACTGTGGAATAAGATATTTAAATTCTTAAAAGAAATTTTTTATTTAAATTCAGTTTTGTATTAACTGTGTTTATTGAAATACCTTTTCATTTGTTTAGCGATGTAGTAGAGGGTATATGGTGGTATACGTAATATACCTTCTGTTTTTTTTTTAATTTCCGTATACCACCTGTTTTTCTCGTAAATCTATTGCTTATACTCTTTTGCATGTACCCTTTTTCTATAGCGTATAATGCCTGGTTATTTTACGACTGCAGAACTGATTGAGAACCCAAAATAATTAAAAAAAGTTCTGTTATCGTTGTTTATAGTGCTCTTAATTTAGATCTCAATTCGCAAACGACGAAAGAGACAAAGATCCGTACTCTCCCAATCTCAGCTGCTTTTCAGCCTACACACATATCATTTCGACATTTAATGGAATTCAGCCTACCTTGAGAACTTGACAGCCAAGGGTGGTGGGAGTATCGCTGCTTGTTCCTTTTGATGGCTGCGTCTCAACTAAAGTCCATGAACATAAAAATAAAGTGATTTATTTACTCGAAAGTTTGGTGGTATGGAGCGCTACTGTCAGCTTTTGCACAAAAGGCAAAACCTGCTGGAAATGGGACCCAACAAACTACGGAATCCAAGTCTGAACAGGGAATCTAATATAGTACTTGTTGCTGAGTAACCGGAAATTTAACCATTAGATAAACATATTTAGACGAAAGACATATTCATGACCAAGGACTGAAGTGACCGAGATTTTAGTTTAAAATTGTACTCAACCTACTTTGATATCTAAGTCGGAACCAGAATTGTAACATGACACTTGTTGATTCGTGGATCATTCCATTTGAACTAGCCTAGCGTTTGCTGTTCGACTGTCTTTAATTTTAATATAATTGCTGCAGGACACACCCATAGATCTAAAATGAACATCTAAAAACTGTCAGTGTCAGAAGTAGTACAGTTAAGGCATCAGGGGTGTTTCTGTAAAGTACACTATTGCACTGTCGCAGAAAAAAATGATCAAATCACTAAGTTTGTCATCTTATAGTGCTCATGATGTAAGAAACCTTACATATTGGAAGTGATCTAGCCCAAGTTTTGTGCTGAAACACATAGTTGTAGTATTAAAGATCAGAAGTCAATACATTCTTCACCATTCGGCCTCAAACTAGGAAATTAGGAAATACAGACGACGTTTTCTATGTAAAAATAACTCTTTTGGGACCTCTGTAATATTCATTTTTAACAACTCCTCACCCGCTTAAATACGTCACTAATCGATTATAGAAGTATCGCATTATAAGGCAGATGTATATTTTCTAATAAAGCTAACACATGTAAGCAAGATACAATTTACTATAATAAAAATTAAAGTGACGTATGCTCAATCTGTACACCATGTAAAAATGTATATAAATTCAGGCTACTGTATGATTATTTCTGCCGTTTGGGAAAATTGAGCATACTGAACTTGATTTTATTATTAAAATGAATTATATCTTAATGAATTGGAATTAACGATTTTTTAAAATTATATTTTTATTTTTGCCTTAACAAGGATAACGTACTGCGTGGGATCTCTTATCATTGAGTAGCTAATTCCTAAACCATTAATTTTAAGGTAAAATTCCTATTTGAAAAAAATGCTTCACATGTTGTTTTTCCTGTCCAAAGCCATTTATGTAACTTTAATTATTTCTGTAAAAGTTACAAAATTTAATTTTTTATGCTGTCTTTGGGTCTTATAAGTTTTATTAAAAAAAAAAAAAAAAAAAAAAAAAAAAAAACTTTCTCCTGGTGTAACGGGTAAAGAAATAAAAATTTCATTTTTGTATGCCCAAAATTCGCCGAGTTATGATAATTTGAACTTTATGTTAATATTTTATTTTTAATATGCAAGTGTTTATTATTAATTTTCAGGTTTTTCTGGTAATAAAAATGAAAAATTGCGTTTTTAGCTGTAAGTAAGGTACAATTTATTTCACTAAGAAAATCATGTAAGTATTTTAAATGTTACCGCCATCTGCAACAGTGAATAAGTATGTATGCAAGTACATGTGTACTGGTGCCAATGATGCGCTCTGTTAACATACTTAACCTTAACTACTGTCTGCCTGAAAGACTGCATGAATAAAAGTACAAAATAAATGAATAATATAAGGTAACTCACGTGGAATGTAACTTTGAATGTTCGTTTTAGGATGGCAAAAAAAGAGGAAATGAATGATCAATATAGTACATTTTAAAATATTTAAGGTATCATAAAAAATGTCAAACAGTTTCACAGAACGCTCACGACAATTAAAGTTTAACTTGTTTTTCTTATCAAAATAAATTGTACATTGACTACTTGTGTTCGTTTTTTTAGAAAATTTACACCTGCCTTGTAGGTCTCCCACTGGTCTTTTTTTGAATACCAATATTTTTTAAGAGAAAAATTCGTGGTAGGATTTTGAAACATTAGTAGCGAAAACGACTTTCGAGGTATGTTTTGTCAACAATTATAAAGAAGAATTTTATTAAAAAAGATGTGGTGTTCAAAAAACGTACCCGAGTGGGAGCACTGGCTTTATAATGCTACACTTTTACAAGCGATTATTGACGTATTTAATCCAGTGATTGGCTATCAAAAAATTAACAATGCAGTGCTTCTAATAAAGCTATTTTTGCATGGAAGACGTCATTTCATACTGAATCGAGGACGAACTATACTTTTCTAACTTACATAATTTCGCTCTCTCTCATATTTTTTTAGATAGGGTCTGTAACTCCAAGTTCGCCCCTTGCAGTGCTGAAGTCAGACTCATATAATATCGCATAGTTGTTTTACTATAAAAAAACACTTGTTCCAATTTTCTTCCTTTATCCATTCAAGAAATATTTGAGTGTACGCGGACTTAACTTTGTACCACTATATACTTGTGAGTATCACGTAAAATAGATACTTTGAACATTGCTTTTTTTACATTATACGACAGAGGCCCCAAAACAAACAAAATTATAGATAAGTCAATCGAGGCATTCTATTTTCCGCAGTACTATCGGTAATTAAATCAGAAGTGTCTCTTTTAAGATATAAGGTGTTGAATTTATGAATACGATTTCTGAGGGAATTTCATACAGGAATAAATTTATAATTATTTAAGCAGACAGGAAACACCTTCAGTATTTATTTTTCATGTCCAAACATATTGAACAAGTAAAGTGGGAAATTTGCAAAGCCATTTGTTCAGTAGTTACAGCTTGTTAAGTGGTCTCAGGACTCTTAAAATTGGGAAAAATGACCATATTCAACATTTAATATCTTAAAATGTATATGATTTTAAAACACAATTTTTATTGGGATCAAAGAGTATGTTCTTTCATTTCATGTATTTTAAAATGGCAAGATGCAGAATTAGCATTTACAGGGGGCTCCAAACTGTCAGACATTTGTCGAGCAGAAAATTGGTATAAAAGCTTACGCGCAGGATTGCAAATTATATATTGCAACTAGAATGGAATTTTTTGTGATTGTAATAATTACCTGGAACCTAAATAAATTTGTATTTAAAGCATTTTTATATTTTTAATAAAAAAAATTTGAAAATATGAACAGTATAATCATCTAAAAAATATTGTTTTGAAAAACAAAAAAAAGAAATTTTAAGTTCAGTTTATACAGACTAACACGAAACATATATTTCGAAAAATTGATAATAAAATATTAAGAAGTTTTTAAAATATCGTGCGCGCTATGCCCAAAAACATCATTTGGAGAAAAATGTCTTCAGAGTTTCGTAAACGCCACTTCAGCTATTGAGCGAATATAATTCTAAAAGCCATAAATTTTGTTCTAATGGGAATTTCAAGGAAAAAATTACGTCAAAATGTTCAGAAAAGATAGGATTTTAAGATTAAAACAAAAATTAAATTTAGAAAATTTTGAAGCTGTTTAAGAGTCCTGAGATACCTTAAAATAAGAGAAAAATTCATCACGACAAGCTGTATGGCGTAGTTTGAAACCTAGTGGTGATGATCCTATTGATTTCTAATCTTGAACACCACAACTGTGTTTTTCATAGTTATACTAGAATATATATTTGTAATGTGTAAGGTTTCTTATATAGTGAGCAGTAACAAAAAAAAAAAAAAAAAACCTTGGTATTTTGATCATTTTTTCTGTCATAGTGAAATGGTGAACTTTACAAAAGCCTTGTGTCTCATCTAAAATACTTCCGACTCTGACACTTTGTAGATGACCTTTTCAGACGAAAATATATGACCTGTGGCGATTACATAAAAATTTAAGGGGCTTGAGCGGGAACCATATTAAAATTTTAGCAACTTGACGTGGTATGACCCTATCAGCCAGCAGCCAGTACTTTAACAATTAGTTGAGCATATTTAGACGAAAGAACTATACGAGACCAAGAGCTAAACTAAGCAGTATCTCCTTTTAAAGTAGATCCCAACCCACTACAAAATGCAAAACAGGACATGAATTCTAACATGGAACTTGTTGTTTAGCAGCCAGCAATTTAACTTTCGGATAAGTATTTTTACTCGAAAGAAATCTGGGAGACAACAAGCAAAACTTTTGAATTGTTCTTTCAATAGTTTATTTTTAAAGTTGTAGCTAGCTGACCCAAACCCAAACAGACATAAATTACAAGTACTTGTGTCTCCTACAAAAAAGCCTGGTTTAGCCCTTTAAGTGCTTTAGAATGGACTGAGTTTCAGGAAAGATGTACCAGTGAGTTTTCATCGGAAACATTTACTAATTTATGAAAAAAAACCACCAGAGAATGAGAAATTTCATATTTCCTTTCATAATTTTAGAAAGAAAAATATGAAATCCAACCAAATCCAGTAGAATAATTTAATTAGAGAATCAGTTTGTAATGTTATCTCTACAACATCATTAATTTAATTGAGACATCTTTGGTATTTTGAGGGAAAATATTGGTTTATTATTTACTTCAATAAATACAGTAAAAGCTTGCCTTTTGCACTCAGATTGATGCTTATACACTATACGGTGACTGTGAACTATACGTTTATTACAAGACTGCCCATCCTAGTTATTTACTAACGCAACTTTCCATTTTGACGATTAGCTAAATTTAACAAGTTGGAAATTGCACGTAAAACGTGGCAAATGAGGTGCGTTCGTACTATAACTAGTTTTATAATTATTTTTTGCACCCCATATTGTACTGAATGTATAATTTTTTTGCACTTCGTAAAGTGCATAGTCTGATACATCATTAAAATGCACTTCCAATAATTTTTTCGGAACACTTTTGACTGTCCCTGTAATTAAACTATACATCCGATTTTCCTAAAATTTGAAATAGCTCAACAAAATTTTGTAACAATTATATCTTTAAAATTTCAGACCATTCGGAAGGCTGTAATATCATTAAAATGCACTTGCAATAATTTTTCCCATTGGCCGTAATGTAAAGAAAAACTTTTGACTGTCCCTGTAATTAAACTATACATCCGATTTTCCTAAAATTTGAAATGGCTCGACAAAATTTTGCAACAATTATATCTTTAAAATTTCAGATCATTCGGAAGGCTCTAATATCATTAAAATCCACTTGCAATAATTTTTCCCATTGGCCGTAATGTAAAGAAAAACTTTTGACTGTCCCTGTAATTAAACTATACATCCGATTTTCATAAAATTTGAAATGGCTCGACAAAATTTTGCAACAATCATATATTTGAAATTTCAGACCATTCGGTTGGGTAGTGTTTGCTCTGTTACATGCGGACAGACGGACGGACTGAACGACGACTATAGGTGCTACGTATTTATATAATTACGAACACACCTAAAACAAGTTGGAAATTGCTCGTCAAACGTGGCAAATGAGGTGCGTTCGTACTATAACTAGTTTTATAATTATTTTTTGCACCCCATATTGTACTGAATGTATAATTTCTGATACATCATTAAAATGCACTTCCAATATTTTTTCCCCATTCCCCGTAATGTAACGGAACACTTTTGACTGTCCCTGTAATTAAACTATACATCCGATTTTCCTAAAATTTGAAATAGCTCAACAAAATTTTGCAACAATTATATCTTTAAAATTTCAGACCATTCGGAAGGCTGTAATATCATTAAAATGCACTTGCAATAATTTTTCCCATTGGCCGTAATGTAAAGAAAAACTTTTGACTGTCCCTGTAATTAAACTATGCATCCGATTTTCCTAAAATTTGAAAGGGCTCGACAAAATTTTGCAACAGTTATAGCTTTAAAATTTCAAATCATTCGGAAGGCTCTAATATCATTAAAATCCACTTGCAATAATTTTTCCCATTGGCCGTAATGTAAAGAAAAACTTTTGACTGTCCCTGTAATTAAACTATACATCCGATTTTTCTAAAATTTGAAAGGGCTCGACAAAATTTTGCAACAGTTATATCTTTAAAATTTCAGATCATTCGGAAGGCTCTCATATCATTAAAATGCACTTGCAATAATTTTTCCCATTGGCCGTAATGTAAAGAAAAACTTTTGACTGTCCCTGTAATTAAACTATACATCCGATTTTCCTAAAATTTGAAAGGGCTCGACAAAATTTTGCAACAGTTATATCTTTAAAATTTCAGATCATTCGGAAGGCTCTAATATCATTAAAATGCACTTGCAATAATTTTTCCCATTGGCCGTAATGTAAGGAAAAACTTTTGACTGTCCCTGTAATTAAACTATACATCCGATTTTCCTAAAAATTGAAAGGGCTCGACAAAATTTTGCAACAGTTATATCTTTAAAATTTCAGATCATTCGGAAGGCTGTAATATCATTAAAATGCACTTGCAATAATTTTTCCCATTGGCCGTAATGTAAAGAAAAACTTTTGACTGTCCCTGTAATTAAACTATACATCCGATTTTCATAAAATTTGAAATGGCTCGACAAAATTTTGCAACAATCATATATTTGAAATTTCAGACCATTCGGTTGGGTAGTTTTTGCTCTATTACATGCGGACAGACGGACGGACGGACGGACAGACGGACAGACGGACGGACAGACGGACAGACGGACGGACAGACGGACGGACTGAACGACGACTATAGGTGCTACGTATTTATATAATTACGAACGCACCTAAAAAGGAAAAAGGATCGAGAGTTGGCAAAGATTTCATTGAAATTCGGGGATGTGTGAAATCGCTTCTCTGAAGCTAATGCAAAAATTTAATATGTCTGGCGTTTTCATATTTGGTCGGATGCTTGAGTTTTAACCCTTGACAAACGAACATAGATAGAAAGTTATATACGTTTAACGGCGTTTAATATATAGATATTTGTAAAGGGATTGATTTGAAAAGGTTAATATATATTCGGCATATACGAATAGATGAAGGTAAAATATAAACCTAAAAAACTAAACCTGTGGCTATACAAGCCATGAAGGATCAGGGTCTACATTGCCCAACACTGTTTACTAGACCCTGGGCCCCAAGGTGCTGTACAGCATATGTCTCGGTCAGGTAGTCAGGCTAGCGCGAGACCCTTGGTGTTTAGTTTCCAAGCAAGCTTGGCACTTATTTTATCGATCCCGAAGGAATGAAATGTTGAGTGAAGTTTACACTGCCGGGAGTGAAAGTCGCGACCTGTAGCGGAGCAGGCAGGCGTGCTGATCTCTACACTAATGGGCTTTAAACTATAAACCAAATCGTCAATAACTGCGTCAAAGTATTAATTAAAGCCTTCATTCTAACAGTCGGCAAAGTGGAGAGTGCACTATCCTCTACATACGGTTTCCTTATCTAATAGTCACTTAATGAAAGCAGGGCTCCGAGGCTTCCTTTCTTAGTTCAACTATGGAAATATTTGGAACGCAAAGTAAATATTGTACCAGCATTCGGCTGAAATTATGAACTATTCTTCCCACAAATAACTAATATTGATTGTTCGAAAATATGGATTTTTTATAAAATAATTTTAGTTAGTGATAATAAAACAAATGAAGCTAAAAAAAGTCCTTCCGGCCAGTGCCGGGAGGAAGAGGTAGCTTTCATATTCCTTATTTTAAAAAAGCCAATTTATATTATTCAAACACACGAAGCTCAATTTAGTGGAAACCGAATATAGGAGATTCAATACTAATTTTTATCAATACTAAATCATTATGAATGAGAATTTCGCGAAATTAGTCAGCTTTATCCAAGATGCTTTTATTTAAAGTAACTTTTATTTGGCTGCCAAATTCGGCGATTTCTTAAAGTGCCTGCCATTTTAAGACAACATAGTTCATGAGGCTAACCAGTGAACTTGGTCGAGACCTTAGTAATTGCTGTGCACATGCTCACTCACATCGGAATCGATTGATATATACGAGTGCTTTCGCAGGCAAAAAATCAGATTTTTCAAAATGTCACCCACATTAGATATTGAAATTGCTATATCTGAGCCATTTCTAAAGATAAAGACAAACAAAAAATGCTCCCGATTCCTTATATCAAGGTCAAATACTTAAGAACAAAACCTTTTTCAATTTCTAATTTTTTTGCACCTCACTTTAAATATAATTTTTTTTAATTTAATGGCCGCCATTTTGAAACAAGATGGCTGATGAAGCTGGCCAGCGAACTTGGTCGAGGTATTGATGTATACTATCCACATGCCTTCTTACATCGAAATAGGCGAATACGTGTGTTATCGCGTGACAAATACAAGATCGTTTCCAAATGTTAGCCATGCTAGAAATTCAAAGTGCAATAATTCAACCATTTTTTATGATATAAACAAAAGAACAAATTTTCAGAAACAAAAACTGCTCAGGAATCTTTGTATCAAGGCCAAACACATAAAAAAAATCTTTTTCATTTTCCAATTTTTAATACCTAATTTTAAATTTTAAATTTAATTTTTTTAATGGCAACCCTTTTGGAACAAGATGGCGAATGAAGCTGGCCAACGAACTAGGTCGAGACATTGGTATGTACTATGTACAGACCAAGTTACATCCAATTTGGTTGATAAATACGCATGATATCGCGTGACAAAAATCAGGTCGTTTTAAAATGTCAGCCACAATAGAAATTCAAGATGCTATAACTCAGCCATTTTTTGAGATATAGACGAAACAAAAACTGTTCCGGAATCTTTGTATTAAGTTCAAACACATACAAAAAAAAAAAAAAAAAAAAAAAAAAAAAAAACTTTTTTCATTTTCCAATTTTTTGGTATCTCATTTTAAATTTTAATTTTTTTTAATTTTTTAAATCGCCGCCATTTTGAAACAGGATGGCGGATGAAGCTGGACAACGAACTCGGTCGAGATATTTGTATGTACGATGTACACACCAAGGTACATCGAAATCGGTTCATAAATACTCCCGTTATCGCGTGACAAATATCAGGACGTTTCAAAATGTCAGCCACGCTAGAAATTCAAAATGTTATAACTCAGCCATTTTTAAGATATAGACGAAACAAAAACTGCTCCCGAATCTTTTTATCAAGGTCAAACACATAAGAAAAAAATATTTTTTCAATTTTAAATTTTTTGGTACCACATTTCAAATTTAAATTTTTCTTAAAAATTTAAATGGCCGCCATTTTTAAACAAGATGGCGGATGAAGCTGGCCAACGAACTCGGTTGAGACATTGGTATGTACTATGTATAAACGAAGTTACATCCAAATCGGTTCATAAATACGCCTTTTATCGCGTGACAAATTTCAGGACGTTTCAAAATGTCAGCCACGCTAGAAATTCAAAATGCTATAACTCAGTCATTTTTTAAGATATAGACGAAACAAAAACTGCTCCGGAATATTTGTATAAAGGTCAAATACATAAGAAAAAATATTTTTTCAATTTTCAATTTTTTGGTGCAAATTTCAAATTAAATTTTTTTTTTAAATTATAAATGGCCGCCATTTTGAAATAAAATGGCGGATGACGCTGGCCAACGAACTCGGTCGAGACATTGGTATGTACTATGAACACACCGAATTACATCCAAATCGGTTCATAAATACGAGAGTTACAGTGTGACAAATGTCAGATATATATATATATGTCAATTTTGAACGGAGGGTGGTTTCGGGGTCTGGGTGTCATGATCGATGAAATTATACCAACATTTTTTGAAATCGCTTTCCTCCGAACGGCTGCAACAGGTAGCTTTTTGTAATGAAAGCTCCCTAATATAGACATGTAGAATTTCTTTTTTTTCCAGATGCTGAATAAAAGCACACGACAATAGCTTCTACAGCATTTAATTTAAAGATGATCAATAACAGAGAGTAGTTAACCCAACAAGGGTATATAACACCCTTTGCCTCTTTTCCTTTTATTTCATCTATTTTTTTCACTCACACCTTCTGACAGGAGATGCTTTGAGTGATTTCTGCTCAGTGTAAATGTAAACATATTTATTGTCAGCAAACTATGACCACATCTGCCAAACTTTCGATTTTTTCAAGTCCGAAAATGTATATGAAACAAGAAAATTTATTTATTATAATTATTTAATAAAGTTGCTTATTTCTATGTTGTACACTGTTAAAAATCTTCAACAAAATGACCATTCACTCGTCCGTTTTTACAAATAACGGTTACTCAACCATATTGTGAATTTATTCTTACCATAGTATTGGCCATATTTTGGTCCTGATCAATTAAAATTATGATTACATCACCATTATCTATAACAAGTTGGAAATTGCTCGTCAAACGTGGTAAATGAGATGCGTTCGTACTATAACTAGTTTTATAAATATTTTTTTAACCGCATATTGTAATGAATGTATATTTTAATTCACTTCATAAGCGCATATCCATTTAATTCTGTTCGAAAGGCTCTAACATCTTTAAAATGCACTTGAAATAATTTTTTCCCATTGGCTTTAATGTAACGGAAAACTTTTGACTGTCCCTGTCATGAAACTATACATCCGATTTTCATAAAATTTGAAATGACTCGATAAAATGTTGCAACAATTATATATTTAAAATTTCAGACCATTCGGAAGGCTATAACATCATTAAAATGCACTTGCAATAATTTTTTCTCATTGGCCTAATGTTTACGGAAAACTTTTGACTGTCCCTGTAATTAAACTATGCATCCAATTTTCATAAAATTTGAAAGGACTCGACAAAATTTTACAAAAATTATATATATAAAATTTCAGACCATTCGGTTGGGTAGTTTTTGCTCTGTTATACACGGACGGACAGACGGACGGACTGAACGACGACTATAGGTGCTACGTATTTATATAATTACAAACGCACATAAAAACGGCCGAATGATTGAACAGTTTGCTGAAAAATTTAACGGCGTAATTATTTTATTTATTAACTAAAGTTTGCGGATCAATATATGCTTATTTGCATTCAAAAACCGGACGGTGTGACAAGTATGGTAGATACATGCAGCTTAACAAACAGAACAAATATCCTCAATAAATCAGAAGTTGAGTGGAATTAGAAAATTTTATTTTATTTTCTCGTTAGATTCAAAAGGTATTTACCGGAATCCTACGTTTTCCCAGAAGACACCGTGGTAGGTAGACAACATTTTCTTCTGCACTGCACTGTTAAACATTTGCAGCATTCGACCGTTTTTATAGATAACTGTTATTTTAGCATAATTTGGAATGACCGGACAATTTGTTGCATACTTTTGAAAGTTTATTCTAACTTATTCGTTTATATAAACTTTTGACAATGGCAGCAGCGTACTTACATTACAATATTTTTAATCTAAATTTCTCCAACTAATTTGTTTACTTTAACAGTAGAACCGCCGGAAATTTTGCTCAAGTGTTATAAGAATATTTTACACCAGAATTTTTATTAAAAACTATCTAGCTTATTTATTTAACTTATTTGTCCGTGGTACATATTTAACTTATTTTAGAAAGAAATTTCTAGTTCGAATCGAAGTATTTTTATTTGGTACCTGTCAAAATGACCGATGTGGCGGTTCTAGTGTTAAATGCTTAATATTTACCTTATTTTACTTCTATCGTAATAGTTTGCATTCGTAGTTGTTGATGAGAATAATAAAATATTTTAAATAACTATATCGCTGTATTCTGAAACAATTTTGAAAAGAAAATATTTTTCATTTTTTATTCAAACATGCACATAGTAGTTCTCAAGTTAAATCGTGAATTTATAAAACTCTATTATAGAAAACCTGTTACGTCAGATTTTAGTATAAAATGTTTATTTTATCCCAAAATAAACCATATTCGTACAAAGTTTCTTTCTATTCATAAGATGTTTATAACTTCTTAAATTTTAAATTCTTGAAGACAAGTACTTCAATTTTATTTTCTGCGAAAAAAGCTTTAAAGTTTCTGGAATTACTTCGTCAGAGAAAATAAATTCAGCATTCTGTGTCATATCGATCATTCGCGATGAAGGAAAGTTGTTCTGTGTGTTTTTTTTGTTTTCCGGAAATGTTTGATAAATCAGGAAATTGAAATACTGATCCCAATATTTTCTAATATTTTAGTAATACAATTGATTGTTTATGTTAACATTAAATAGCTCAATAGTAAATATTCCGCATTAAAAAGAAAGTCATATAATAACTTTAAAAATTACGCAATTAGAATACGTAAAATTAAATAGCTGCTAAGATATAGTCATAGCTGCTGTTGATATTGCTTTGAATTTACTCTAATGGATCCTTCTTTGTTCCGTTTTTCATTTTTTTAACCTTTTAAGCGTCGTGCCCGATAAGTGTTGGCTACTTTTTTTAAATTCAGATTATTTGATTGCCACCACATTTTTGAAGTAAAAAAAATTCATCATACTTAATGGCAGATAAAATGATGCGAGAATAATGTCAATTACAATAATTAAACAAAAACTGGTGATAATCAAACAATTTGAATTAAAAAAAAGTAACCTACACTGCCTGAAAATCACGGGGGGCGGGATTTAAGGGGTTAAATTAAAAAAACATACATTGTCGATTAAAATTATTTCCGCTTAACACGTTCACGCCGGCGTGCATCACGGGGGGGTCACGCTCGACTGTCCCATCAGGCAGCGTTCATCACCGGTGGGTAATGTTTGACTGTCGCATCAGGCGGCGTGCATCACCAGTGGGTAACACTCGACTGTTCCTTAGAAGACGTGTACTACAAGGTGGGTTACACTCGACTATGCTATAGATGACGTGCACTACAGGTGGGTCTCACATGAATATTCGAAAATTCATTAGTGAAAACAATTTATTATTATAAACTGAATACATTCCCGACGGGAAACGAGAATTCTCATTTTCATTCAAAAAATGTCATTGACTAAGGGCGCGGCTTCTATTTTGCAGAAATGCATTTATATCATGTTGTCCATATTTTTTTTAGTTTGTAAGAGTTTTTATATTAAATTCGTACATACGTAGTCAATAAAATCATGTCTCTAAGTAATTTGCTTACTCCTTGCGAATTTGCAGACTCTCACAATCAACTCTGCTTGTTATATTCGAGTTCAATTCAATAAATATGAGAGGGGCGGGTCATTACATACAGTGTCTGAATAAACCACAGTACTGCGCCGCAAGATAAAGCGAAATATGAATTCGAGCGCCGTCTCACAGCGAAAACATAAATATCGGCGCCGGCGTGAACGTGTTAAGTAATACTTACGAATACATAATACCTATTAGCATTTATTGCCAATTCAGTTCCTATAGCAACGTGAATGCACCATGCTGAATATTTGAATTAATAATATATCGAAATAAAAAAATCCTATAGGTGAAGGTTCACTTGATCGGGCATCAGGAACAGGAGTGTACACAGCCGCAGGCAGTGATGCTTCAATTTTAGGTTTTTTTAAATTCAAAGTTCATTTTGTATAAACTAGGGATGCACAATCTGTGGCCAGCGGGCCAAAAGTGGCCCGCGATGGGTTAACTTGTGGCCCACGAAGTTCGTCAATTTATAATTGGCAAAAATCGTATTTTTTTACCATAG
The DNA here is from genome assembly GCA_963932465.1 of Maratus speciosus. NCBI lineage: Eukaryota > Metazoa > Arthropoda > Arachnida > Araneae > Salticidae > Maratus > Maratus speciosus. Next base: position 231,865,279 of record OZ010796.1, on the reverse strand, counting down.
GTTGCAGGAAAATCGTGAATTTCGTCAATTTGCCGCGGATGACAGGGATGATCGCCCCGGGAACACAGCTTTCGCTTCAGAGAATAAGTGCAATCCCGGGGAGGAGTACCGCGGAAAACAATTGCAAATTTTGTCAGTCAGTTAAAAAATCGCGAATTTCATTAATCGCCTATACCATTATTTGTATCAATATAGGAAATTCTCGAGTTGCTAATTTTGTCAGTCGCTAGTCGAAAAATATTTCTAATTTCATCGACCAGGCGCGGAAAAATCGCGTGTTTCGTCGATAGCGCGAAAAAGTCGCGAATTTTGTTGATCGAGCACGGGAAAATCACGAATTTCGTTAGTTTATCGCGAGAAAAAATTGCGAATTTCGAAAATTTTCAGCGGGAAAATTGTAAATTTTGTCAATCAGTTAAGAATTGCAAATTTTGTTGACTGGGCGCAAAAAAAAACGCGCGTTTCGTCGATCAGGCGCTTTAAAATCGCGAATTTCGTCGATCATGTACGAAAAAAATCGCTAGTTTCATCATTGGGCTCGGAAGAATCACGTGTTTCGTCAATTGCGCACGGAAAAGTCGCTTATTTTGTTGATAGAGCACGGGAAAATCACGAATTTCGCCAATTTTCAAATTTAATCAGTCATTTAAGATATGTGAATTTCGTTGACTGGGTGTGGAAAAATTGCGAGTTTTGTAGATTGGGCACGGAAAATCGCGAATTTCGTCGATCGGGTTCTGAAAAATCACGAGTTTCGCCATTCTGGAACAGAAAATCGCGAGTTTTGTAGATCCGGCGTGGAAAAATCGTGAATTTCGTTGGTGGGGAATGGAAAATCGCAAATTTTGTTCATCGGCTGCGGGAAAATCGCGAGTTTCGTCAGTTTATCTCGAGAAGAAGTCGCAAATTTCAATAATTTTCCGAGGAAAAAAAATTAAATTTCGTCAGTAAGTTAAGAATCGCGAGTTCTGTCTATCAGGCCTGGGAAAATGGCAAAATTCGTTGATTAGAACGGTAAAAGGGCGAATTTTGACGATGAAGCTTGAAAAAATTGCAAACGTTGATCGACTGCCGAAAAATCGCGAGTTTCGTCAATTATAGCGAGAAAAAGTCGCGAATTTCGCCAATTTTCCAAGGAAAAAAATTTAAAAATACGTCAGTCAGTTAAGAATCGTTGACTGGGCCCGGAAAAATCGCGAATTTCGTCGATCGCGCACCAAATAGTCGGGAGTTCTGTTGATCGGGCGCAGAAAAAGCGCGAATTCTGTCGATGGGACGCGGAAAAATTGTGAATTTTGTCGATCGGACACGAAAAATCACAAATTTCGTTGATCGGGCAGAGGAAAAATTGCGAATTTTGTCGATGAAGTGCAAAAAAATTGCAAATTTGTCGATCGGCTACGGTAAAATCGCGAGTTTCGGCTGTTTATCGCGAGGAAAAGTCGTGAATCTCGACAATTCGCCGCGGGAAAAATTTGAAAATTTCGGCGGTCAGTTAAGAATTATGAATTTCGTTGACTGGGTGTGGAAAAATGGCATATTTCGTTGATAAGGTGTGGAAAAATCGTGAATTTTGTCGATCAGGCGCGGAAAAATCTCAAATTTCGTTGATCGGCTGCAGAAAAATGGCGAGATTCGTCAATTTAACTCCATTTATGAAGTTCACATTTTTTTCGGCACTAGCCACTTTTATGCCTATGTTTGCTTTTTATCCCTTTTATTCAAGCAAAATTTACTCCTCCGAATAAAGTCAAGGAATATTTTCACTCCTTGAAAATAATTCTTGCTATTGTTATATATACAAACATAAACTGTTGAAGACCAATTGAATTGGGTATGTTGACTGGGTAGGGGAACCTAAAGGGGTAAAACTGCCACCCCTCTGAAACCATGTTTTTTTATAGGCCACAGATACCACCCACCTCCCCGAAATAGAATTCTCTCTGTGTTACTGATGTGGCCCGCGACAATTCAGACATTTTTGTAAGTGGCCCTTCTCTTAAAAAGGTTGTGCACCCCTAGTATAAACCAACCTGAGAAGCGAGTGAATATCCAGAAGTTTTGTAATAACTTAACTGTATTTTAATAACTTTTATCATTTTAAAAATCTTTAACGCTTCGTAGAATTGATTACAAGTTAAAAAACATTATTTCTTTGTCACGAATTTCGGAGTACAACCAGTAAGTAGCTTTTACGTACGGAGTACAACCTTTTATGATAAAATACGTTTGGAGTGTCAGTTAACCAAATAGATTGTATAATGCCTGGATTGTATGAGTGCCTGATAATCGGAAACCTACTGTACTCAATTTTCTAAACATAATTACAATTGGATACAAGTAAACCATTTCAGTGTTTTAGGAAATATCCACCTTTAGCAAAAATGTTTTTTATACGAATAAACAGATTTTTAAAACATTTAAGCTCTTTCGAATTCTTCTATACCAGAAATTTGTAATTTAAAAGCTTTAAAGTTTTCTCTATGGTTGTCAAGTCAGGCACTTTAAATTTAAATATAGATTATTAAGAACCAGCAAAACTCTCTTCAGTAATAAATTTTTCGAAATAGCGAGTAAGAAATATCGCCATGAAAAATGATGCAACAGTAATAAACTTCTCACCTCTTTTAAGCAGATGGTTTTAACATGGACCGATTCATAAATATTGCAGCAAATATTTTCTGGAGCTTTTTGTTTTTTGAATTGTCATTATGAGATGTAGTTTATTTTCAAACATCTAAGTATGAAATAGTTGCTTTGTTTCAGACAAATTATAATTCAGGTTCTAGGCAAGGGTTGGCAACCTTTTATCTTCGTTGTGCAAAAAGTTCGTAAAAAAAAATCCTTTTGTTGTGCAAAGGCGATTCTAAAGAACATTATATTGATACTTATATTCATTCACTATTATCAGAAAAAAGTTGCTAAGAGTACATGTATATTATTACGAGGACAAATTAAAAAATAAGTTACACTTCCAAGTTATGGCCATTTATTAAACCACACCTATATAGGCAACACCGCTATGACAATATGAAATGTAAGTTCACTTTTCCACATAGTCCCTAAGAGACTGTAAACATTTCTCGGAACGGTCAACCAACTTTTCGATTCCGGATGCGTATAGAAATCTCCTCCAGTGCTATGTAACCACCGGAAACAGCGAAATCCAAGGTACTCGTGAACAATGGAGAACACAATGCCGTACGAAATGTTCAGCATGCTGGCAATTTCCTGGAGTGTTATGCGCCGATTCACTCTAATTATCGCATCCTCACGGTCAACATTTGCAACGGTACTGCACGTTCCGGGCCTGCCTTCGCGATATTTGTCCGGGATATCCGTGCATGCTAAACATTACGTAGGGCAGTGCGTTATCCATTGTTCACGAACACTTTGGATTTCGGTGTCACCGGGTGGTTACACAGCGCTGGAGAAGATTTGTACGCTTCCGGAATCGAAAAGTTGGTTGACCGTTCCGACAAATGTTTACAGTATCTTGAGGACTATGTGGAAAGGGAACTTACATTGTATGCTGTCATAGCCGTGTTGCCTATGTATATGTTGTTTAATAAATGGCCATAACTTGGAAGTGTAACTTATTTTTTGATTTGCCCTCGTATAAGAATAATTAATTGTAAAATAGGTAGGCTTTCTGGCAGCTATGTATCAACCAGCAATCGTGGCAAGTTTCATATTTGAGACAAATTCGATCGATACAAAATAATGCAAGGAGAATAGTAATAATGAGAATTAGAAATAAAAAATATTAATTTAAAAAGTAATCTTATTTAACGAAAATTTCTTTCTAAATTATTAATAATATATTTCGTTATTATAAAATAATATGAAATATTTAACAAAGAATAAAAAAAATACAAAACAAATTAGAAAAATATGATTTTATATAATCTTAATATTTATTAAAACAATCATGAGATCTTTGTCTCTGTATCTTTTTGCACACTTTCTCTGTATAGGGTGTGTCCGTTTTAATTTAAGAATGGATTTAAAATGTTTTTGCGTGAGAAAATTTCTCTGTATACTGAAAACAGTCTTCATAGTAAATAGCTTGTTCACACAAAATTTCAGCCTGCGTTCCATTAAAAATATGTCCGCCTGCGACGTTCGCCACGTGTGCCGAAGGTGTCTCCGACGCCTGTGCTAGAACACGTTACAAAAGAAATATTTTCGGATCTCAGTAAGACTTGAGGATCTTTAGAGATTTTTACTTTTACGATGAGACATAATCATACACCAAAGAGCCAAAACATTATGACCATCCTCACATTTTGCAATGAACTCGCCTGGATGGCGTGGAGGGCACGAAATCAGATGGGAATTTTATTTAACTACTGCTAGGGAGTCTGATGAATATTTTAGCACTTACTTCTGCCTGTGATGGGAAAGGCCGCTGACCTAAGCAACTTTGATAGAGAGCAGAATTCAATAGCCCGATGGCTCAAAACGAGTATCGACGAAACTGAACGACTCATGCGTTGTTCGTGACATATCTTAATTAGTATTCATGTAAAGTGAACGAATATATGTGAAATAATCAGCAGATGCCATGGCGTTGTACGTCCACGCGTTATTTAGAAAAAAGTCCTTCCGGCCAGAGCCGGGCGGAAGAGGTAGCTTTCATATTCCTTATTTTTAAAAAGCCAGCTTATATTATTCAAGCACACAAAGCTCAATTTAGTGGAAACCGATTATAGAAGATTCAGTATTAATTTTTATCAATACTAAAACATTATGAATGAGAATTTCGCGAAATTAGTCATCTTTATCCAAGCTGCTTTTATTTGAAGTAACTTATATCTGGTTGCCAAATTCGGCGATATCTTGAAGTGCCTCCCATTTTAAGACAACATGGTGGATGACGCTAACCAGTGAACTTGGTAGAGACCTTAGTAATTCCTGTGCACATGCTCACTCACAACAGAATCAGTTGATATATACGAGTGCTATCGCAGACAAAAAATCAGATTTTTCAAAATGTCACCCACATTAGAAATTCAAACTGCTATATCTGAGCCATTTTTTAAGATGAAGAAAAAACAAAAAAATGCTCCGGAATCCATATATCAAGGTCAAATACTTAAGAAAGAAACCTTTTTCAGTTTCTAATTTTTTTGCACCTCACTTTAAATATATATATTTTTAATTTAATGGCCGCCATTTTGAAACAAGATGGCGGATGAAGCTGGCCAACAAACTTGGTCGAGACATTGCTATATACTATCCACATGCCTTCTTACATCCAAATAGGTTAATAAATACGTGTGTTATCGCGTGACAAATATCAGATCGTTTCAAAATGTTAGCAATGCTAGAAATTCAAAGTGCTATAAGTCAACCATTTTTAGGTGCGTTCGTAATTATATAAATACGTAGCACCTATAGTCGTCGTTCAGTCCGTCCGTCCGTCTGTCCGCATGTAACAGAGCAAAAACTACCCAACCGAATGGTCTGAAATTTCAAATATATGATTGTTGCAAAATTTTGTCGAGCCATTTCAAATTTTATGAAAATCGGATGTATAGTTTAATTACAGGACAGTCAAAAGTTTTTCTTTACATTACGGCCAATGGGAAAAATTATTGAAAGTGCATTTTAATGATATTAGAGCCTTCCGAATGATCTGAAATTTTAAAGATATAACTGTTGCAAAATTTTGTCGAGCCATTTTAAATTTTAGGAAAATCGGATGTATAGTTTAATTACAGGGACAGTCAAAAGTTTTTCTTTACATTACGGCCAATGGGAAAAATTATTGCAAGTGCATTTCAATGATATTACAGCCTTCCGAATGATCTGAAATTTTAAAGATATAACTGTTGCAAAATTTTGTCGAGCCATTTCAAATTTTAGGAAAATCGGATGTATAGTTTAATTACAGGGACAGTCAAAAGTTTTTCTTTACATTACGGCCAATGGGAAAAATTATTGCAAGTGCATTTTAATGATATTAGAGCCTTCCGAATGATCTGAAATTTTAAAGATATAACTGTTGCAAAATTTTGTCGAGCCATTTCAAATTTTAGGAAAATCGGATGCATAGTTTAATTACAGGGACAGTCAAAAGTTTTTCTTTACATTACGGCCAATGGGAAAAATTATTGCAAGTGCATTTTAATGATATTACAGCCTTCCGAATGGTCTGAAATTTTAAAGATATAATTGTTGCAAAGTTTTGTTGAGCTATTTCAAATTTTAGGAAAATCGGATGTATAGTTTAATTACAGGGACAGTCGAAAGTGTTCCGTTACATTACGGGGAATGGGAAAAATTATTGCAAGTGCATTTTAATGATATTACAGCCTTCCGAATGGTCTGAAATTTTAAAGATATAATTGTTGCAAAGTTTTGTTGAGCTATTTCAAATTTTAGGAAAATCGGATGTATAGTTTAATTACAGGGACAGTCAAAAGTGTCCCGTTACATTACGGGGAATGGGAAAAATTATTGGAAGTGCATTTTAATGATGTATCAGACTATGCGCTTTATGAAGTGCAAAAAAGTATACATTCAGTACAATATGGGGTGCAAAAAATAATTATAAAACTAGTTATAGTACGAACGCACCTCATTTGCCACTTTTAACGAGCAATTTCCAACTTGTTTAAGATATAGACGAAACAAGTACTGTCCCGGATATAACGGCTTTACCGTTATATATTCATTATTCCTCCTCTCCCCTCAAAAAATCAACTTTTAACCTTACTGGTTTATTAGAAATTGTCATTATTCTCCCCCCCCCCCCCTTGAAATAAAATATTTAGTTTAAATTTGACATTTTAGAGTTAATTTCATATGTCTTTATTCATTCTCTTCCCCCCCCCCCTCTCACTACTGTAAGTTTCGCTTTTACTTTTTAAAGTTCTTTTCAAATGCAGACATCATTTATCTCGATTCCTTTTTCTGTCTTTCAAATTCACACGATAGAAAAAGATCTTAACCGCAGCTATTTTCCATTGAAATAAAGTAAAAGAATAAAATACAAATGAATGTCTTTTCGCTTTGCAGCCGACGATATCTAATGCATATTTTCCCAGCCTCTGGGCTTGCATTAGTATTCAATTCTCACCCTTCTGTTTGTCGGATAAAAGCCATATGCCCCTTGCTGACTAATTCAGCTGTCGTTATATCTATAACGAGCATGTAATATCACGTGGTAGCTATTTCTTTAGCCACTTTCCCTTACCGCAGGAATTTTAAGATACGTGTAACTATATAGCACGCCATGGCGTAAGTTTGAGTTCTATGTAATACTTCGGGATGCTTCTGATTCCTTTGTCCACGCCACCAATATTAATCGCCAATACAGTACATATGTTCCTATTCATCTCGCCAATGAGTGAGTGATTGTAATGAATATTTTGCCACTACTCCCTCTGATCTTGAACGTGACGGACCTCAGCTCTCTGCCCTTCGGGGCCGCCCCGTCGGGCAGTCTTGTGTTTGACTTCTCCCCGTCCCACTGTACTCTCATGGCCCCTCCTTTTTAAAAGTTTCATAATAAAGAAGTAAGTCCTCTAAATTTTTGTGTTGGAGTTTTTTTCCTCTTACTCATATTGTGAACCTGGGTATACAATCACCGCCACATAAATTTGGCGCCGTTGCCCAGTTTTTTTTCTCCAACAGTAATGAAAAATATACGGGGAGAAGTTTCGTTCCGTATCATCCTTTACCAGCGACGCGAAAGGGTGTCCATAAATTTTCTTTTCCCACTGGAGTTCCGGCTGCCTGCTCCGACTTAGTTTTCTTACTCCGATGTCAACTTTAGGGGATTTCTCTAGTCTAGTCTCGCCACCCTAATGGATTTGGAGAGTGCCTCTTTCTTCCGGACTTTACACTGGCCTAACAAGAAGCAAGGTTTAGCCTGCGGTGCCCCAACGGGTCTTAGAACGATGTCGCCTCCTGCAGCGGTTCTTCTTTTTACCTACGAAGTACGACTATATAACGGCTTTACCGTTACATATTCATTATTCCTCCTCTCCCCTCAAAAAATCAACTTTTACCCTTACTGGTTTATTAGAAATTGTCATTATTCTCCCCCCCCCCCTTCAAATAAAATATTTAGTTTAAATTTGACAATTTAGAGTTAATTTCATATGTCTTTATTCATTCTCTCTCTCTTTCCCCCCCTCTCACTACTGCAAGTTTCGCTTTTACTTTTTAAAGTTCTTTTCAAATGCAGACATCATTTATCTCGATTCCTTTTTCTGTCTTTCAAATTCACACGATAGAAAAAGATCTTAACCGCAGCTATTTTCCATTGAAATAAAGTAAAAGAATAAAATACAAATGAATGTCTTTTCGCTTTGCAGCCGACGATATCTAATGCATATTTTCCCAGCCTCTGGGCTTGCATTAGTATTCAATTCTCACCCTTCTGTTTGTCGGATAAAAGCCATATGCCCCTTGCTGACTAATTCAGCTGTCGTTAAATCTATAACGAGCATGTAATATCAGGTGTTAGCTATTTCTTTAGCCACTTTCCCTTACCGCAGGAATTTTAAGATACGTGTAACCATATAGCACGCCATGGCGTAAGTTTGAGTTCTATGTAATACTTCGGGATGCTTCTGATTCCTTTGTCCACGCCACCAATATTCATCGCCAATACAGTACATATGTTCCTATTCATCTCGCCAATGAGTGAGTGATTGTAATGAATATTTTGCCACTACTCCCTCTGATCTTGAACGTGACGGACCTCAGCTCTCTGCCCTTCGGGGCTGCCCCGTCGGGCAGTCTTGTGTTTGACTTCTCCCCGTCGCACTGTACTCTCATGGCCCCTCCTTTTTAAAAGTTTCATAATAAAGAAGTAAGTCCTCTAAATTTTTGTGTTGGAGTTTTTTCTTCTTACTCATATTGTGAACCTGGGTATACAATCACCGCCACACCGGAATCTTTGTATCAAGGTCAAATACATAAAAAAATCTTTTTCATTTTCCAATTTTTTAATACCTCGTTTTAAATTTCATTTTTTTTAATGGCAGCCCTTTTGAAAAAAGATGGCGAATGAATCTGGCCAAAGAACTCTGTCGAGACATTGGTATGCACTATGTACACACCAAGTTACATCCAAATCGGTTCATAATTACGCATGTTATCGCGTGACAAAAATCAGGTCATTTCAAAATATCAGCCACAATAGAAATTTAAAATGCCTCACTCAGCCATTTTTTTAGATATAGACGAAACAAAAACTGTTACGGAATCTTTGTATTAACCCTTTGTGTCACCGTGTTGCAGATCTGCAACATACCCAAAACGCCATTGTTATTCCAACAGTAAATTTCAAAACACGATTTTGTGGATTGTTGTTATTCTATTGCACTACTACATTTGACATTTGAAGTCCACCGAAGTGGAATGCTTTGGGGCCTATAGCTACTATGGCTGTCGCTTCGAATGATCCTTATTATACAGAAACAACACCAAGTCACAACAATATTTATTTTTCCATTACATATTACATCACTACAATGGGACATTCACAATTACATCCATGTCTTACCCGAGGATTCGAACCCGGGCCCACGCCGTGGGAGCAGCTGTCGCTACCGACCACGCCACTGGCGACTATTACACTACTATTAACATAATTATTTCATTAAATACGCAACAAATGTCTATACTGATGGTTTTTTTCCCCGCCAAAGTTTGATTTATCACTTGATCAGCTAGACATGATTTTTGCTGAATTAAGCTTTGCAATACAGGGATTAAAAAAGTCTGCAGACGTCTACAAGTATATTGTTTTCAAAGGTTAGTTTAAATTCTTTATTTCAAGACCATTTTCGAGCTAGGAAATTTATAATATGTATAAGATAAACGTAAACTTCTGTTTGTTGCAGATCTGCAACAACGCGCCATATCTTCTCTTGTAATGGATTTTTTTAAATATCAAAAGAGCATCGAAAATATCTTCTAATGGTTATTTAAGTTGCATTTCTTTTAGAAGAGCAAAATTATTGAAGAGGGGAAGCATTAGTCTATTTTTTAATTTAATTGCTATAGGGTAAGTTAGGGATCTACCCCACCCCCACCCCCTCTGTAAAATTAACACCAAGGCCAAAGCTAGCAAAAAAGGGAAAGGTCTCGTAGTAGAAAAAAGAATTCAACAGAAAAAGCATAGAGCGCCTACTCAACATATTCCACCAAAGCAAGTGCACCTAGACGAAATCGGGCACTGACCATAGTGGGCAGAAAAAAGAATACATTGTAAATAACCCCGATTGTAAAAACTTTAATCAATCTGTTTGTGAGAAATGTAGTGTGGGACTTTGCTACAACAAAACTAACAATTGTTTCAAAAATTTTCGTGCAAATTAAAATTTTAAATATTTTCAGTTTTTGTGCCATTTGGCAAGATGTTGCAGATATGCAACAAACACATTTTTCCAAATAAAATTTTATTTTTCTGTTCTGAATTTTTTAAATTATTTTTTCCATGCTTAAAATGATGCATTTTAATATCTGTGTAAGAATTTCTCAAATCGGGGTTGTTGAGTTACAAAGGGTTAAGATCAAACACATAAGAAAAAAATATTTTTCATTCTTCAAATTTTTGGTACCTGATTTTAAATTTTAAAGTTTTAAAATGTTTTTAAATGGCCGCCATTTTGAAAAAAAAATGGCGGATGAAGCTGGCCAACGAACTCGGTCGAGACATTGGTATGTACTATGTACACACCAAGGTACATCCAAATCGGTTCATAAATATGCCTGTTATCCCGTGACAAAAATAGGTCGTTCCAAAATGTCAGCCACGCTAGAAATTCAAAGTACTATAACTCAGCCACTTTTTAAGATATAGACGAAACAAAAACTGCTCCGGAATCTTTGTACCAAGGTGAAACACATAAGAAAATATATTTTTCATTTTCCAATTTTTTGGTACCTGATTTCAAATTTTAATTAAAAAAATTTAAATGGCCGCCATTTTGAAACTATACGGCGGGTGAAGCTGGCCAACGAACTTGGTCGAGACATTGGTATATACTATGTACACACGAAGTTACATCCAAATCAGTTCATAAATACCAGAGTTACAGTGTGACAAAGGTCAGATATATATATATATCAACATTTGAACGGAGGGTGGTTTCGGGGTCTAGGGGTCATGATCGGTGAAAATCTACCAAAATGTTTTGAAATCGCTTAACGGCTGCAATAGGTAGCTTTTTGTAATGAAAACTAACCTAAAAGGGAGACGCTTGATAAAGCAAAATCGGCTACAGACACTGGCTCGGCTGACAGCTCAGTATAATACAGGTCCAAGGAGAATTGCTTTTGAGCACACAGTTCAGCTGAGACTGCTGGATATGAGGTTACTCAGCAAACGTCCCACTCATGTGCCTCTCTTGAGAAAACATCATCGCTAACTACTCCTAGACTAGGCCCGGAACATCGTGACTGGACCATGGATCATTGGCAGAGACTTGCTTGTTCGGATGAATCACGATTCATTCTTCAACACGTCGATAGCAGTGTCAAGGTACGCTTTCTTTCAGGCGAACTGTTGCTCCCCCTTATGCAGCTGGTCATACATAGCCCGGTGGAGACATTTTTATACTTTGGGAAACGTTCTAATGGGCGTCTGCGGGACCTGTGATTGTTGTAGAACAGAATATAAAGGCCGCAGACATCTGAACATCATTGCGTAACAGTTGAACCCTTACATGGCATCAGTGTTTCCAACTGGAAAGGAAGTCTTCGAGCACGACAATGCTCCATGTCACAATGCTCGAATTGTGCTGGAGTGGTTACAAGAACATAATACAGAATTCCAGGTAATGTCCTGGCAATTTAACTTAAAGAATATTAATACGATAGAGTAGATTTGAGACATCGTGGAACGGCAGCTCAGAGCTCAAAAGCAACCATGTGGTAATATTTCGGATTTGCTTGACCGCTGCTTGAATATCTGCTACAATCTGTTTTCGGCCATCTACCAACGACTTGTGTAATCCGTGCCAAGGCGGGTTGCAGCTTTTTTGCGGACCAAAGGCGAGACATGCGTTATTAGGTAGCTGGTCTTAATGTTTTGGCTATCAGTGTACAGAGGGGAAAAATATTTTCCAGAACGGGGAGGGCGATGCTTGTGTAACGACTTTAATTTAAAGTAATTTTGTAAGATTTTGGAAAACTAAATCACAACAGAAATTTCATTAGATTAAACATACTTTACACAATAAAATCCATTGAAATAAAATTAATTTGATAATCAGGAAGCTTAGAACAACGAAATATCTCACAATCTTAATTTTGACTGTGGGACAATGCTGCTTGTTATAGGTGATTCTGAAATAAATAAACAAGGATTTAAATTTTTAAACAGAATACAGAAATCTAGAAAGCCATTCTTTTTACAGTGGAACTTGTATTGATATTTTTAAATTTAAATGTTTGATTTTTGAAAGAATGAAAACGGTTTACCCAGAAGATATGTTTGTCAAGAAATAATAATTATAAAGAGAAATTTAATGGAATAAGAGTACGTGTACATGTTTCACATAGATTTTCTCTTAACGTGAAACTATGTGATTTAATTACTAACTTTCACGAAATGTCGACAGGTTAAAAAAATGAAAAAAGATGTATTTAACAAATTTTGGAAGACGTATATTTTAAAACTACAGTGTGGTATTTTTTATGCGTCGTTGCGAATGAAAAAGAAAGTAGAATTCTCAAGTTAAATAAAATATGGAAGAGACCCGTATACAGGGCCACTACACAACATGTAAATAATATTTGGATCTAAATTTTATTTTTTTATGAGTGAGTGACATTTGTTATTGTGGCCATTTTGAATTCTAGAAGAAGGAAATTGTAAAAAGTTAAAAAGTGGAAAAATTGCTTCGCAAGGCACAAACGTTAAATTTTGGAGATTAATTTTTTTTATTTTACAAAGTAGTCCAGGCAATAGGGAATTTTACCTAGTAAAATTAATGGTAGTTCTGGAAATCGGCTTACTTTATATTTTTAGAGTCGCTGAATCCGAATTTGTAACTACCCACCAAAATTTCCCTCGGCAACCCTCCAAATTTTGGTAAAAATCCCCCCAAAAAGGTTTTTATTAAAAAAATCATTTTTTATTGTTTTAGGGGAAAAGTATGTAGAAATTCAGAAAGTAGACAAAATTTGCAACAAATTAGATATATGACATTATGACTTATCATGAAGGGGAAGGGGGGATCTGCTTCGGAACATGCGCACGGTGCTGCGTGGACTAAGTTGCGCAATTCCACTTAACCACTCACACGTTTACATTCGCCCTGCCATCTCCCCTCCGAACATTTCTTATAAGGTTTACTTTAAGGGGTCAGGTAACCTTTGAAGCGTCAAAATTCGAATTTTTATTAAATAGCTTATAATTAAATATGATTCTTTGGGAACATTTACAATCAAACCCCATACAAAAATTCGCATTAGGAGAGAAGTTATGTCTAAAACACTTTGAGCTTTTGCTATATGATCAACGGGTTTTAAATCTTTAAAGCCAATTTTCTCAAAACAGCGATTTTGATCATTGCGCGCACGATTTCTGACAAACGGTTGCCTAGAATTTCACGAAATTTTTGATGGATGTATTAAACGTACAGAAGCCCAAAATGACCTATTATTATGTTTCTCAAGTAAGAAGTTTAGAATTGACGGCTACTTTTGTATTAAAAAAATCTCGATATTTCGAATTTCTCTAAAAAAAATTTTTTTTCTCGAGATCTACAAGTTTTATTTTTTTCATTGTAGGTCATTTTGAAAACACTTTAAATCTGTACTCATTAAAAAAACCTTGGTTTGTTTCAGCCATTGATATGGGAAAAATCATGCGCGCAATGTAAGCAAGAATAATTCTTTCGTAAAAATTGTATTATCATTAAAAATAAATTAAAAAAAAACTATACATGTGTATACCTTTTCTAACAACTTTGATTGATAAAATAAATCGTTCCTAACATTTGTTTTCAATTTTATAATTAAAAGTTAATTCGTTAAAGAATGACTGCAATTCTTACAGAGGTCACTTTTCCATGTGCTTTATTGGTTCAAAGGTTACCTGACCACTTAAGTTTTTGGGTCACTGAATCCGAAATTTTAACTTACCCCCAAAATCTCCCCCCCCCCCCCCGAAAACCCCTCAAAATAGTTGTTATTAACTTAAATTTCTTATTATTTTAGGGGAAAAAACATTACGAAATTCAGAAACTAGACACAATTTGCAACAAAATTTGCCCAAAATAGTTGTTTTTAAGTTATTGTTTTAGGGGAAAAGTATGTAGAAATTCAAAAAGTAGACAAAATTTGCAACAAATTGGATATATGACATTACGACGTAGGATGAACGAGGAGGGACAGGGCCGCCTCGGAACATTCCCCTCGCGCTGTTCTCAAAAACCAATTTTTTTCAAAAAATCAATTTTTTGGAGATTTGCCGGGGGAAAGTTTGGTGGGAAGTTACAAATTCGGATTCAGCGATCCAAAAAACATAAAGTGAGTCGAAATCCAGAACTAGCATTAAATTTGCCAGGTAAAATCACCTATTGCCTGGACTTCATAACTTAGTGCACATAGCGCCGTAGTGCATGTTCAGAGGCAGCCCTCCCCTCCCCGTTCATCCTACGTCATAATGTCATATATCCTATTTATTGCAAATTTTGTCTAGTTTTTGAATTTCGTAATGCTTTTCCCCTAAAACAATAAGAAATTTAAGTTAAAAACAACTATTTGGAGGGGGTGTCGGGGGGGGGGAATTTTGGGGGGAAGTTAAAAATTCGGATTCAGCGACCCAAAAAACTTAAAGTAAACCCTATAGAGAAAGTTCAGTGGGGAGATGGGAGGGAAATGTAAACGTGTGAGTGCTTAAGTGGAATTGCGCAACTTAGTTCACTCAGCACCGTGCGCATATTCCGAGGCAGATCCCCCCTTCCCCTTCATCCTAAGTCATAATGTCATATATCTGATTTATTGCAAATTTTAAAAATTCGGATTCAGCGACCCAAAAAACATATACTAAACATTTTTCCAGAACTACCAAAAATTTTGTTAGGTAGAGCCCCTATACGGTGTCTATTGCCTGGACTAAAGAAAAATAAAATATTTTTGTTTTAACTGCAATATCTAGTTTTTATTGTTATCTGAAGCGCTAAATGATAGAGTACATAAAATATGTCTGTCTGTATAATTTTTAATATAGCCCCATTTTCTCTGAAATCACCCAGTTTTATGCCTAGAGCAAGATGATTTCTTTCTTCTTAGGTCCATGACCCAAATTAAAAATCTGTTAATCTTTTGTAACCAATTTTAAAATTTTCAATAATAATGGATGGAAGCAAAGCCTTTTCTGTTATAACATTTTCATACATTATGTATGCATTTAATTACTAGAATTAACTTGGCTGTTTATGCATCGAAGTTAACTAAAATGAAGATTGGTAACCAGCTTTAGGTAAATATTTCCCTATATTACTGTCAGAACATTTAGCTGATTATGGGTGCTTAATATTTCTGATTGTCAATCTCTATTGAGCTTTCAACAATTCTTTGCCCAAATCAAAGATTGTTGGAGATTTAGTACACGAGTATCTGCAGCTCATTTTTGGAATACGATTTTTAAATTATATCCTCTTCGCTAACTGGGTCCACATATGTGGGACTCTACTATTTGCCCCATAAAAACTAAACTGTTTGATTTTTCTAAATTTTGGCTACATATATTATTAGCTGAATGTTTTTGCTTTAAAAGCAAACCAATAAATGACAGCATCTATGCTGAATTCCTCATAAAATAGATGTTATTTTCATCTGAGTTTGCAAAATGCCTTCAAGACACTGTGGCCAGGAAATTGATAATTTTTACATAATTATTTAACTTAAATCTTTAATAATTATATGTTTTGAGGATTTGAATATCATTCACTTGTTTAAAGACCTCGAATTTGTGATTGCGTGAATTTATGTGAGTGATAATTAAATTGGTGGTTTAAGTGGATTTGTAATTTTAGAACCCTGTTTGTGAAACTAAATTACTAGTCGCCTAAAGTGTGAATTTTCGAAAAGTTTTTTTTTTCTGTCACATATGATGCCATGTTGTTTGTTTAAAATCAATAAATGAGTAGTTGTAGTATTATTTTAGCTTTGGGAACGAAGAGGATAATGAATAATTTATAGAATAACTTATGAACAAAGAAATATTTCTATTGAATATACTGTGCTTACATCCTATATATTTTTTATTTTAATAGTTTCTATGTAGTAAGTAAATTAGACCCATATTGATTTGTGAGTTTATTTTTCCCAACTTATAAATAAAGGAACTTTGAAACATAGATAAAACCATTGTATTTCTGACACATGTGTTATCTGATGATGGTTGTTTGATTAATAAAATTTTAGTTTTTGTTTTAGCTCAATATACAGTGTAAATTGAAAGTTTCAAGGTATGGTCGTAGGTACAATGGTATACTTGTATCATGGTCCATTTGCATTGTTTCAGGAAAGCCTTTCTTTGCCATAATTTCTCTTTTTTAGGGTTCCGTACATAAAAAGTAAAAACGGAACTTTTATAAGATCACTCCTGTGTCTGTCTGTCACAGCCATTTTACTCATAAACTATGGAACATGGAAAGTTCAAATTGGGGGAAATAATAAAGACCATTTACCTACATATTTACAGATTATTAAATATTCACAAATATATTTAGGAAAAAATGTAGAGGGGTTAATTAAGCTACTTGAAAAAAACAAACAGTTTTCTTTGTATATCGTGTAAAAGCTTTCGTAACGCTGAACTCAAAAATACTTTTCTTTTAATTTCAGGTATTATATTTTAAGAGATATCTTCGAAAATGTAGGGGAAAATATGTCCGCCCTCCCTTCTATCTACTGATACTAACATTATGAAAAAAATTAGATGCAGTAGACGTTAGTTTATACAGGGTGATTTTTTTTTAAGTCGTGAAAGTAAAACCCTATAACAAAAGAACCACTGATCCAAATGACCTGAAATTTCACCAGTATGCTCCCAAAGCAATGGGAATTGTTTTGGCGTGGTTAAAAAAAAAAAACTTAAAATCACACCGACAAATGGCGCTGTAAGTTAACAGAAACAAAGAATATCGTCAGAGAGTGGGAGGAAAACGATAGACGGTACTTCAAGAAAAAGAAAACTTTATTACGCATATCAAAAACATACAGAA
Organism: Maratus speciosus; assembly: GCA_963932465.1. Taxonomy (NCBI): domain Eukaryota; kingdom Metazoa; phylum Arthropoda; class Arachnida; order Araneae; family Salticidae; genus Maratus; species Maratus speciosus. The sequence goes on along the minus strand of OZ010796.1, from coordinate 231,848,069 downwards.
TGCAATAATTGGGTAAAGATACTGCGAACATCTTCGCAGAAACAGAACGAAATAAAAATATGGAACAAAGCATTCATACGGAACTGCACGACTAAGATAAGAGGTTTTCAATGTGCTGTCCCCTGTTTTCAGCTACGAGTTGGAAACGTGAAACCGCATGTTCCACAACAAAGCAAAGAATATCCGGCTGGATGCTGTGGATCTGGTGCACAATGCGTGCTTTCAGGTCAACTAAGTTCGTAACACCATTACAATACACAGCATTCTTGGGTACCCCCAGAGCCAAAAATCGCAGGGATTGAGATCAGAATAATGAACACGAGGTGTGCGTGCTTCAGGTTTTTATTGCCACTGTGCGTGTGTCGTGCGCAAGCTCGTAAATTCCCATTGCTTTGGGAGCATACTGGTGAAATTTCAGGTCATTTGGATCAGTGGTTCTTTTTTTATAGGATTTTACTTTCACGACTTTAAAAAAAATCACCCTGTACCTTGCAGGAAAACTATGCCGATTACCTTAGGTCACATAGTTTTTGAGAAAAGCGCATTTTTTCCGTTACACACAAATTTCGATTTGCCGGCATTCAGCAAAGCTGTTGAGAAGCTTTGGAGGTATAGTCGTGGAAAAAAAGTAAACATCCCTTACTAACTCTGCAAAAAAATTATCGTAGAAGAAAGTTACTGGTACAACACGATTGGTAATAAAGTTTACTTTTAAATAATGTATATAAAATTTGCTTAGGGGGCCGTCTACATATTAAAACGAACCATAACTTTGTTTTTTTCAATAACAGTACACAATTCTGACAGTATAAATGAACTCCATACCTTTCAATTAGCCTGAAGAAGAATTTTTATGCAATTCGTATGATAAGTTTCTGAGAAATTAATTATTTTAAAATGAGCGTATTTTATGGGCTGTATCCAAATTGAAGTTCGGTACTCGATTGTTGACCGAGAGAGCCCCCTTCTTGATCAAGGCATCTTAAGTGCCACTAAAGCAGTCATTGAAGACTGCTAGATTACAGGATAGTATAAGAAATTTCAAAATATGTTGTCACTTCTATTATAGACGGCCCCTTAAACCATCATTTTGCCGTTTTTATAGCATAATTTGAAAACTACTTGGAAGAAAAATGTGACATTTTGGATTTCCATAAATCAGGACTTAATAAATATAAATTCATCAAAAAAACTGCAGGTTGCAATTCATAATTTTTTCGATTATTAATGTCTTAATTTATAATTCATATAATAAAATAAAAAAAAATTACAAATTCAATGTATTTATGTTTGGGTATTTTAGTATTATTACTACATAAAAAAATAGCGCATTAGTATAATTTCAGGAAATATTAATAAAAATATGAAAATGTAATTTATCATTAGAAGCACTAAATTTTGAATGTTTATAATTAAAAAACTTATCTTTCAAATGACTTGAAATTCGGTGTCTAGGCATAGTTTGAACCGAAGATTTGAAATATCTTGTTAAAATAGCGTGTTGCCATTGGAAAAAATGAAGTTTGGGTTCGTTTTAATATGTATACGGCCCCCTAAGCAAATTTTAAATACATCATTTAAAAGTAGACTTTATTCCCATTCGTTCGGCACCATTAACTTCCTATTTAACTAATTTGTTGAAGAGTTAGTAGGGGGTGTTTACTTTTTTTTTCCACGACTGTACTTATTGTAGCATAAGTATAGAGGCACTGTTGATAATGATTTTGAAAAATATCGTCGATAATTAGCCGAGATATTAACCCTTAAAGACACGGACGGTTTGGACATACATAATGACAGCGGAGGCGTACTCTAAGTACCATTGGCTTGTAAAGCCCAGATAACAACTTTTAATTATATATTTGTGTGATGCAATGCCCTGTTTTAATATAAAAGCAATAAACGTTAAATTGTTAAAAACAGACTAATCTAATCAGAATTAATCACATATTTACTATGAGATTCGCGACTAGTTTGCATTGACCCAGCAAAGAGGAAATTGCTGGCCAAAAGCAAGATAGGTGCTGGCAATGATGGAGAAGTACTGGCTGATGCTCTACCACTGCATAACCACTGCTGGACAGCTTCAGTCAACTTTGCTGTTTGAAATCAGATAAAATTCTGGTGGGCATCCATTTTATCTCATGCGCTGGCCCAACACTACATGGAAGTGCACGAACTTTTGCAGTATTAGTGCTGGGAACCCTTACGCTAGGTAACGCTGCGAATATCGAAGACATTGAGTATTTGAACACAAATCTGAAATGAATATCTTAACACAATTTAAGCTGTGAAGGTAATTTTTTTTTAAACTGTAAAAAATATAGAACCACTGCCACCAACAAAATAAATAAGTAAATGAATAAATAAATAAATTCTTTATTTCATCGCACTTTTTTTTTCTCCTTAAATCTGGTTTTACTGGGTTACAAAGGATTTCGGTTTTCATAATTTACGCAGTGCAGAATAAATAATAAAAAAGGCGTATAAAATACATAGGATTTCTATACAGTAGAATAATTTCTATACCAGTTTAATGATTGGGAACGTAAATCACAAAGGAAACAATCTTGAAATAGTGTAATGAGAGCTTGAAAACTACGAGCAGTCGTAGCGTACGCTGAAAGCACTTGTGCATGTCCGATCACGAGAACCAAACAGCATCGAACACGGTTAGTACTTGGGAGGGTGGCCACATGGAAACCGCTGAAAGTTCAAATATTTCTATAGACATTTCTATTATAGACACTTCTAAAGATATTTCCATAGCTCTTGGTGAAACTAGCTTATAGAAAAAAGAGCCATAATTATATAATACTTTGTTTCTTTATAGAATTCTATGAGAAATTTTTGTAAGGGAAAGTGCTGGGCCAGCAAAGGAAAGCAGTGGGATAGGAGCTAGCACTGCAGGAAAAGTGTCGGATTGAAGTAATGTGATGGCATACCAATGCTAGCCTGCTGTTGGCCATCACTGATGGGCCAGCTGCATTCGGCTCGGACACTTTTCGACAGGTTTAAGTAATGGCACCGTTGCACTTTACCGCTGATGGCACTGCTGGCTGCCATCTTTTTTCCAGCTGATGGCCCACTGTTTCTTTTTTTGCTGGGGAGTGGATCTCTCAATACGCTTCCCATATCTTTTAAATTTTATAAAAACCTATTTGGAAAAACGCGGTACGGACCAAGGCGGCGTTGCAACTTTGCGACCTTCTTTCAAAGCGCGCTTAGCACAATGCCAAATTTAAACTTTGAACAAGTGTTTTGTTTTAGCTACACTGTAAAAAGAAAAGATTATTACTAAGCTGAACTGTTCGAACTCTCTGAGCGCGAGTAATACTCGCACTTGATCGTTTATTGTTATTTAAGTATTTACCCTGTTTCCAATAAGAAATAAATAATATAAACATGCGTGTTCATCGTTTTAACAGTATTTAAATAGGTCAGTTTCTGATTGTTGTTGCGTTTAAATAAAAGCGGCTCTATGCACACACATCATAACTAGTGTAGCCAGGTGTCCTGCGTAAATCAGACCTCCAAATGCTTTAGACACCACTAATTTCTTACAGTTTATTTTGCCATCTTTAATCGCAGATTATTCTGCCATTAGATAAGGCGAAGAAAATTACTTTAAAATACAAGTGTCCAGTCTATTTGGAGCCCCGATTTACGCGGGACACCTAGAAACACTAGTATTAACATTAGTTTTTAAACAGATTTATACCAGCATGCGCCCTTAAATTGTTATATAAAATTTAAAGTAAACTGCTAAATTGTCATTTTCACTATGCGTATTAAACCTTTTTTTTATCAGGCCATATGTTAGTGCAAGCTCCAATGTTTTCTATCATCTCAGAATTTCTTTAATTGACCTTACTAAATTCAGTAAGTAGACGCGTATGTCTACAAGCGAAATCTTCAATTCATTTACTTGTTTCTCTTGAAAAATCTGTCATGAAAAATTAATTTTTTACTGTGGACTTATTCCTGAATTTGAAACAATCTCGTTGTTTTTAATTCACGATTATATTTACACACAAAAACAAGTTGAAATTTAAGAAACAAATAGTAAAGATCCAAATAAGGTGAAGAATGGTGCAGTAACGTGCTAAAGTTTAATATATTTAATCCTCTCTTGAAAGCATTCTGACCATTGCTAATCCTCGGAACATTCTTCACGGTGGAATCGGAGGTCTTATCATTCAATTACGGACCAGAACGCTCACGAAAGATCCCACCGGGCAAATTTAAAAGCAAAATTCAGTACATTTAAGACATTGACCAGCAGGTTTGGGCTTACTGGTGCGTTTAACATTTTAGACGACCGTGGCGGGTTCGAGTACAGCGATCGGAGACAAAAATTCGATGCAATAGTAGCTCGCTTCCGTACACAGTACTTTCCAAATAATTGTTCCAGAACCGAATCAAATGTTACCATAAGATATGATGTAAAAATGATTAATTGGTACCATCGTCCCAAGTTAATCCCTGTATTTACCCGTTACAAGCAGTACACTGTAATGTATAATACAGAAAAAAAATAATAATATTACGGTACTGTAAATTACATGAGACAATAAAAAATTTATAACACTTTAATAAAGCTTTACAAAAACCGTATCCATACCTTTATTGGCGAAACTTGTAATGACTAGAGATTGGAGAAGGATGGAAGCTTCCATTCTTTTTTATGTTGTTGTTCATTAGGACCCATAAGTTAACTCACTGATTTCGAATCGGTAGATTCATGAATTTTTTTATCATACTGATCACTATATTGCGTATGTATGTGCGTTAACTATAACAGGAACAATAAACAATTAAATTTAAAAAATCAAAAAAACCCGACAACGTAAAAAGGGAACTAATTAATTATTTCACATCAATGTGAAACTATTTTTTTTCCAATTCCTACTATTAGCTCACATTTTCGCTATATATAGGGGAGACCGGGGCTAGTTGGCTACAGAGGTAAGTAGGCGCAGTCCTCATAAATCGCCTGTTTGTGGATAGATTGCGCAACCAGTCGCAGAGTACCTTTCTTCTTGATTTTTACAATCCCCATTGAAGTTTTGCAGCGTTACCTACGTGCAGTGGACATTTATTACGATTTTTCGGTTTTTTGCAATCATAAGTAATTTTTGGTTGCTTCATTCTTTTTCTAATTTCTAATACTTATCTCAATAATTGCGATTTAACTTGTGCAGATTTTCTTAGTGTATGATTCACTGTACCTACCCCATATGTGATTTACTTAAATTATTTATGTTTAGAAAGTTACGTCTCTGTTTTGTGAAGAAATTTATTTTGGGGCTAGTAGGCGTATTGAATACGGGGTAAGTTGGCTTGGCGTCTGGTGTGTGCTGGTATGTTGAAATACAAAAAACTCACTGAAAAGTGGTTGTAAGCGTGCGCCAACTTACCCCATAGGTATAAGCAACTTGCCCCGTGACGGGGTAGGTTGGCGCACAATTTTCCTTTTACTTTAGGCTTCCGCTAAACATAAACTAAAAGAGCTACAATCTCAAAACTCCGGGTATATATAGCCAAATGTCTGTTCTTTAAAAGTGCAGTTAAAGATTGTTAAAAAACTTAAACAAAAAAATTATAAAAATCAATAATTAAAACTGCGCCTTCTAGCCCCGGTCTCCCCTATCTTGTTCAAATTTTCAATCGTTAATAAAATACTTATTATTCATCCAATCAAGCTCAAATAAATTTTTTAAAACTTGTAGTGAATGACAACTGATGTTAATCCAGTTTTTTCAAATATGAATTCATTAATTAAATTTAATTAATAAATTTTCAATAATCGAGAGAGCTCTCTTCTTGATCAAGGTATTTTAAGACCGAGAGAGCCCTCTCCTTGATCAAGGCATTTTTAGCACCACTCAAGACGAAAGAAGAATGGGAGAAAAAAAAATTCTTTTATTGACCTAAGTAGGAATTGACTTAATTTTTTTTTATATCTTACTAGTTTATATTACTTACCTATTGTTTTATTTTCTTGTACTGATGACTTTTAATTTGTGTTTAATTGTTAGATCCTATCTATAAACACTGTTGTCTAGAGGTCTTTAGATGTCTATAATGGTTAGAGTTGCAGTAAAGCTAGAGATCCTATCTACACAACTTCCAGGTTGTATAATGTTTTAACGGAGCTTCTGACTGTAAAATAGTCAATGAAACATCGTCTTCATTTTGAAAGAACTATCCAATGATATGCTACTCAACAGTGTGCGTAATTTGTTTCCTCTCTACCGCCATTTTGTATTTTACGGTCGCAATTTTGAATTTATAAAAACAAAACCTAGCCTATAACCATTGGGCCATTAAGACGAATTGATAGAGACCTCAATCATTAAATTCCATCCAGCCGTTGGGATGTTTCGAGGGTATAAAGAAATTCACATACACAGATAGGCGTGAAACACATAAACCTTCTTTTCAGTCTGGTAAAAACAAGGACAAAAAATCATGAGTCAAGCGTAGATTATGAACACTTTCCAACACATTGAGAATGCTGTAATAAAAATTCATAGTTTTATAAGGTGAAACATTTTGTCTAACTAAACAATTTGGGAAAAGCATAACGGGTCAATCCATTTCAAGTGGTCCAGAAAATGTCATATTCGTTGCTCGACCATTTTTAAAAAATCTGAAATTTTTTGTACAACAACCCTAACATGATGGAAGTTCAAAATGACTATTATTTTAATTTTATTAATTTTTGTTTGTGCATGGCGGCCATCTTTGTTTCATCGTCTGCAGCAATTTTCTCACAAGAAGGGTTTACGGAATTGTAAATAATTGATCGTTTATTTATCCAATTCAAGTGCGGATTAAAGCAATTTGTGCAGAATACATTGGGCTAAAAATTTGGTAATGGAGTAGTTTCCGAAACTAACTGCTTATTGGTAAAATTTAAGCATAAAATTTCAGTTTTTTTCCAAAATTTGTCCATTTACAAGAGAAAATTTTTCTAGCAAGGAAAACTGGCAACATGACATATTTTTTTTTTTACAAATAGGCCGAAAGTACTTGTACTCACACGCTGAGTTCCAGATCTGGGACTTGCTTTCTCTTCGCTAAAAAAAATCCCAAATTTTTCAAAAATGACAAAAATCGCACTTTTCAGGCTTTGATATCTCTGGTGGGGCACGAGATAAAAATCTGAATTTTTTTTTGTAAGAGTATTGTATCGTAGTGTTATGCACAAGAAATTTCAAGATGGAGATTTGACTATAAGCTGAGATATGGCAAGGGCAACATGTCAAAACAATACTGCCAAACTATTGTTTTGTTGTAGTCACAGCTAAGTATTTATCTCAGAGTATCATTTAAATTTATGTTTTAGATTATCTTTAAATAATAGTAACAGAAAATAAATCTTTTGCAATTAATTTAAAAAATAATTATGTCTAAGGCTTACATTTTGTATGGTATTAGTAATTTTTGTTGTAATTTTAATGACTAAAAGAAACCTCAGCACTTTTACATTGTCTTGTATATATATATATATACAAGACGTGAGACAAAAACAGAATAGGGAAAGAGAAAAGCTGTTAATGTTGGTATACTTGTTGAGAAATGATCAAACGTGTCAAAATACATTCCTGCTTGCTGGTTTAAAAACCACAATTTTAATGCTGCTTGCCAGTCTCTGAAACTTTTTCCTACCATAGGTATGTTCCTGTAAATGAAACATTATGTGATGTTACCATGCATCAGCCTCAAGTAATTTTCAGAAAGTAAAGATACCCAAAGCCTTTTCAAAATTTATACTGCAGAAAAATCACATTTTTTCATAAGTAAGCTAGGAATTATTAATGAATTGAGACTTGCACATAGTGATTTCAAAGTATATTTCTATGAGCCAGCAGGGACAAAATCTTTAATCAAGTTATCAAAAGATGACAAGACTTGGTTCCTACAAATAAAATTTTGAGAAAGATCAAAATTGTGGTTTTTGAACCAACAAGCAAGAATGTGTTTTGACACGTTTGATCATGTGTCAACAAGTATGACAACATTAACAGCTTTTCTTTTTCTTTATGTTGTTTTTGTCTCAGGTCTTGTATAAAAATATTTTTTTTCTTTATTTAAAAGTGCTGAGGTTTTTTCAGTTACTAAAATTACTTACAACAAAAATTACTGAAACCATACAAAAAGTATGGCCTTAGGCATAATTATTTTTTTTATTAATTGCTAAGCTTTGAAAAGGGCTTTATTTTCTGTTACTATTATTTAAAGATAATCAAAAACATAAATTTAAATGACACTCTGAGATAAATACTTAGCTGTGACTACAACAAAACAATAGTTTGGCAGTATTGTTTTGACATGTTGCCCTTGCCATATCTCAGCTTGTAGTCAAATCTCCATCTTGAAATTTCTTGTGCATAATACTACCATACAATACTCTTATAAAAATAAAATCAGATTTTTATCTCGTGCCCCACCAGAGATATCAAAGCCCGAAAAGTGCGAGTTTTGCCATTTTAGAAAAATGTGGGATTTTTTTTAGCGAAGAGAAAGCAAGTCCCAGATCTGGAACTCGGCGTGTGAGTACAAGTACTTTCAGCCTATTAGTAAAAAAAAATTATGCCACGTTGACAGTATTCCTTGCAAGAAAATTTTCCTCTTGTAAACGGACAAATTTTGGAAAAAAATGGAAACTTTATGCTTAAATTTTACCAATAAGCAGTTAGTTTCGGAAACTACTCCATTACCAGATTTTTAGCCCAATGTATTCTGCATAAATTGCTTTAATCCGCAATTGAATTGGATAAATAAACGATTAATTATTTACAATTCCGTAAACCCTTCTTGTGAGAAAATTGCTGCAGACGATGAAACAAAGATGGCCGCCATGCACAAGCAAAAATTAATAAAATTAAAATAATAGCCATTTTGAACTTCCATCATGTTAGGGTTGTTGTACAAAAAATTTCAAATTTTTTTAAAAATGGTCGAGCAACCAGTGCTGGACCACTTGAAATGGATTGACCCTAACACATTTGAAACCCAATTTCAGAAATTACCATCAATAGACAAAACATTATGCGAATTCTTTTCTGCAGCTTTGTATATGATATATACATTTATATATATATATATATATATATATATACTACATAGAATGCTAAAATTGCGTTCAGTGAGGAAACGAATAGCACAGTTGAAAATCCCCCTTCAACAATTTCCGTCAATAAACGGAAATCCATTCGATATCCATATCCTTTGTGCAGCTCTGTATATGATCTACAGAATTCAATACCAACAAGTAATATGCAAAAAAGCAGTTAAATTTATAAACTCGTTTCACAGTTGAAAACGCACTACAAGCCACTATTGTTGATAGATATTACTAAAACCGAATTATTTTGTGTCCCTGTAAAGAAGCATAAATGCTACGCGCACCATATTCTATAATAAGCATCTTGTGCATCTCAGTGATATATATCAATTTCAATATATTGAAATAGTGTAACTTTAAAATACTCCGCAAACGAGACCGTAAAGTAACGTAATTCTTTTGACTGTTTCTGTACACGAATTATAAAAGCTACACAGTTCATTTTCAATGCCAAAGAAGCCATTGTAAGCCCCAATAACATATATGAATCGCATGCCAATTCGAGTGTATTTACACGGGTTAGACCGCAAACGGCAGACAGGCAAACTGCATTTATAAATACTTGTCAACTTCATTGGGAAGTGTAAAAAAGAAAGAAAAAAAATGGAATTAAAAGTAATTAGATTTACCAACCTGTACAATAATTTCTAAATTCCTGGAGTTCATTACTGCTATCTTAACGCGTTTAATCACGGTATCTTATGTATGTGGACTTTTTGTCCAAAAAGAAAAGATTAACTCGATCGCTTTTGATACATCTTTTCATTCGGTCAATTTGTGGGCGACACACTCAGTGTTTGAGAACCGAATAAAATTTCTCTCGAATTTCTTGTTCGATAACGGAAATGATCTACACTGGAACTTTAGAGAAAAAATGTGTTATTGCACGCTGATTCCATAAATAAGCGACTCTATAAATTCAGATTAAATTGCTTCAGAACTCTTCAATACTTCTTCAACTGTTAAATTATAAACTGCTGCGTTTACTCTAAAATCGAACAGCAGTCATATATCTATTTGAATAGCTATTTGCTGAAGCTACATTTGCATAAAATATCTTCTTCTTAAAAGAATAACTTGCTTGGAGGCTAATTTAATCATTTGAAAATTAGAGTGTCTTTATAGAAAAGTAGGTTTTCATTTGCCCGCACAGTGTTATGCTAGGGAAAAAATAATATCACATTAATGGAGAACTTTCGTGTTTTACGAAGACCTTCCAGAAACATCTTCACCAAACTTTGTAATGTATTGTAATAAGTGATAACTAAAGTAGCTTTTTCTCTTAACACAAACATTTTCATCTATTTACTACAAAATCACAAGAATTTAAAGTCATTTTTTGCTCTTTGATAGCCAGAGGATATGAAACAAAAATAAGAAAAGCTCCATTACTATAATATATAAATATACTCTTGAAGTCTACATTACAAAACTGTTTTTCTTTAATACAAAGATTTATTATTTATTAACAGCATTGAATTATGAAAAGTACAGGGTGATTCTGAATTCATATGAAAATTTTTATGTAGAGATGGGACACACCTGGACAAGCACATAACTCCTAACAGTACAAGGTCATAAAGCAAACAGTGAAGCACTAGATGGAGTTTCACTTTTTTCTAAATAATATCCAGTAAATGATTGAACTGTGAACTTTACGTATTAAATATTTTTGTAAATGGAATGCTAATATAGTTGAAAAGTAGAAGAAATGAAGAAACTGAAAGTAAGTTTATTTGACAAATATATGTGCCCAGGAGAGGGATTTTAAACTGTACCAGGTTTCCTTCAGTTAAACTGAGGAAGAACCAGAACTCATGGACAAACATTTAATGGGTGATAGAACATATTTAAACAAGCAATTTTAGTCATACAATTCCATCGGCGTATCATAAACGTTGAACAACTAGATGGCGCCGTCATTAAACACATGTTTCTTTGTTTATTGAACACATACATCTGACTTGTGTCCTTGACATCATGTGCCCGCTTATGAGCCGTCGTTGATATAAGGACGGTATAGACACAAGAAAATGGACAACACCAGAAGATTACAGCATGGAACTCCATAAAGACTGTACAACTGAGTCACCAGGAGTTTAACCCGGCGCCTCTCCTACGCTCGCAAGCAATTACCAGAGTGGTGTCTTAACCACTTGGCCACGGAGGGTCCATTAAACACATGACAAAAACAGCGGTGATATTTTATTCTAATCCTCATTTCTACTGTGGATTGCAAAAGGAATGACTAGTTTTACTAATCACGAAAATTCGGGCATGCATTTCATGAAATGGCAGCTGACATCACTTTGAGTAAAATTACTTTCGGATACCTATCCGTTTTTATTACTCCGACTTTACACAGAATCTGATTGGTCAAAAAATATGTCAGCTACGATCCGATTGATCTATGATTAACTCGTCTGCAATACGATTGGTCTACGCCACCCTGATGATTCCTGCAATGATCGCTAAAACAAAAATGTCGTAGATAGTTTTCTTGCAAAGTGTTTGTTTGGAAACATATGCTTTCCTTATGGTGATACCAATGGGAAAGCTCTTGAATCCCAAATTTTGTAGTAAACAGGGTTCTATCCCCAATCAGAAAACGCCTTGCTGCGCTTCATAGCTTCAGTTACGACAATGCATTGTAAGGTGTTTTGAGCCTGTTTAGATGTGTTCTATCTTTCTTTAAAGTTTTTCCAATGTGTTCTCCAATGTTCTCCCATGTGTTTTTCCAATGTTATTTCTAGATAATGACTACGTGACTATTTGCTTCAGATGAATGTCGCGATTTTCAAATTCTTAACATTTATTTATCAGTTATTAAGCATAATTTGCATAATTTGCATATTTTTCAATGGTGTAATGTTTACATCACTATCAACCTTAAAATAGTTGCCACAGAATTGACATAATGTTTTCCTAGACTAGATTTTTATTCTGATTTCAAATCTGCAATTTGTTTTCTTATGTCATGCCTAGTTTTTGAGTAAGATAAATTTCTACTTTTGCTCGGCATTAACACAGGTTTGATATAAGATACTTTTTAGGGATGTGTAATTCATTGATAAGAGGGAGAACAGGGTCAGATTCATATCAGAGACATAAACAAAAATTTATATAATCGAAAAAAAAAGTAGTAGAATCTATACTAACTAGTTGAAGTTTATCATACAAAGTATCATAAAAAGCTATTTCTGGCTTTTTTGACCAAAAACTAAAATTTCACTTTTTTCAAAAACTAGACGTGATAGAAGAAAACAGATACAATATTTGAAATCAGTTTAAAACTGGTTTAGAAATATATTAGCGTACTCGTGTGGCAGAAATATTTGAAAGTCAAGAAACATTGTTAGAAAAACATGAAAAATATGCAAATTAGGTACAATATTTCACAGTCACATGTCAGTATAATCTCAGAAACAACGTTTTTGTGAAGTAAATTAGGTACTAATCAATACATAAAACAAAAAATCCTGTCTGATATTGCTTTATACCTTAAATTTGCAAATAATTGAATAAAATTTACTAAATTTGCATAAATTGAAATATGCAAATATATCTCAAACTTGATGTGCTGGAGTAAATCTAAAACTAGATTCGGAATCAGCACAAAAAAACCGCATAAAAAACAACTAATTTCTGTTTTAGGACAGAGCAAAAGTTCAAATTTGTTGACCAGTGTTATCATTTGAAGGAGGTTTGAAATTTTTTTAAATAAAAAATTCATGATGTGGCTCGAGTTGCGGAGTTAGATGTCCTAGCGAGTGCGCCGAACACTTCCAATCGGTCGGTATCCGACAGATTGCCAGAGTCTTTTGCAATCAGTTTTCGTTAAGGATTATGAAAGTTGATAATATTGTCTGCAGCTTTGAGGTCAAAAGATAAAAATCAACAAAGTGGCAGATATTTGAGAAAAAAGGTCTATTTTTGGCCACTTTTTTCGCAGTTTGCAGTGCTTCTAAAAATATTTATATTTTTATAAAAATGGCTGAATGTGGTGCGAGCTCCAATAAATTATATTAACATTATTTAAAAAAATTGTCAAGATCGGTTTAACAGTTTTTGCGCTCTAATCCTGCCCAGTTGGGAAAAGGTCATTTTGCATATAATGCGCTTATAGTGCGCTCAAACAGCGTAAGCCTACGGGTGCGTTGCGCTAAAGCACTAAATAACTATACGAAAGAACTTCGAATTCAGCCACATCGTTTCAAGGGGACAATTTACAGAATATATGCAGTCAAAATCAGTAAATAAATCCTAAAATTACTTAATGATGGTGGCCACCGCATTATTTCTAAAATCATAACTGGTGATGAGACGTTCACACCTTTTTTTATGTTTTAACACGTCAATAAAGTAAAGTCTTTGAAGATGATACCAAACCCACAATGGTGAAAAGATAAAGAGCAATGAAAAAAGTAATGTATGCGGTGTTCTTCAGAAGTACAGAAGACAGTTGTAGCTAACTGGTGCACCACTAAGTGCCTTCCAGAAATTCTTCAAGAGATGAATGTTAAGAAACTTATGCTTCATCATGACAATTCATCTTCTCAATCAGCAAGGATTACAGTCAAATTTCTTGAACAAAAAACATCAAACTTATGGAAAATCCACCATATTCTACTGATCTTGCTATGTGTGACTTTTGGCTAATTTTTAATCTAAAAAGAAAATTACGTGGGCGTCATTTTCATTCCGAAGATGAAATTGATGAGGCTATAAAAGAATATTTTTCTTCTATTCCAAGAAATGGATGGCTTGAGGCATTTAATCTTTAGAAAATTTGCTTACAAAAATGCATTTACCTTGAAGAGAACTACTTTGAACACTCCTGAGTGTTTGTAAGTTAACTTAGATCATTTAGCCGTCTATCGAAAATTTCCGAATCACCTTCGTATGAAATGAAAGTTTCTTTTGCTGCCACTGATTTTCAGACACAGTTCCGAGTAATTTTTAAAATGTATTTAACAGTTTTCTCAACGCGAAACATAGGTTTGTTTTGGTTGCGCTCAATTCTAAAGTAAACATTTTCATGTTAAACTAACATGTTTTACAGAAAAAATGATAAATTAACAGCATTAACCTAACGAAATAAACAATAAATTGAATATTATTTTAATACTTGTGCACGTATAAATTCAGCTATGCAGCTGAAAATTATTAACTAGCATCCTGAATATCGAAATTTCGGTTTTGGAAAACTGATTAATACAACATAAAAGTAACGTTTACAAAAATCCGTTGAAGCAAAAAAAAAAAAAAAAAAAAAACAAAAAAACTTTGTTTTTTTAATTAAAATCTCGAAAATATTTCTGAGGTTTCTAATGATAAAGAACGGTTTTCTGAATCTTGGGTAGCTCGGAACACCTTATTCTACATTTTCGTTCATGGTTATATTACATTTTCGTAGATTAAAAAAGAAACATTTGTCTTTTTACAGTGTGTTGTCTATTTACTTCTTGCCTCATGATATTTATAGTGTAGTCTCTACAATCACTCTTTTAAAAAATATTGAAATTGCTTCAATGATTTCGCATTGCTTTTCTAGAAAAAAAGCTTGCTGTAAATAACTGGTATATACAGGGTGACAGGGAAAGTCGCTTTAACCTGAAAATACTTGCGAACTTTGAGAGCTACTGCTATGCAAGTGAGGTAACGGTATAGTAAAGCGACTACGACCGACCTAATGTAAACGACAGCAGCGTTCTTAGTGGCGAAATTTGGAAGATAGCCATTGCAAATCAAAAACGAAAAGAGCTAGAGCAAAATTTTCAATAAAAAGTTTTAGAGCATCAATTAATTAGTAGGAAACGGCATTTGGTTCACACGGATAAGATAAATCGTCGCCTGTATACCCAAAAATGTCCGAAATCGATAAGTGACGATTCTACTTTGCATATTCACATTCCGGAAATGTAGCAGTGCACAATTGCAGATTGTGACGTTGTACAGTGTTGTAACGTCTGTAAAATTTAATTTCCAATGCATTTCAAATTTTAGATTAATCCTTTCAGGGGCAGAAGAATTATGTTCGTAAACTGATGAAATAATTGACTGACACCAGAATATTCAAACGGATTTCTTAGAAAATAAAAACCCGCTAATTTACACTTTCATAACAAAAGCAAAATATTATTAAAATATTCTTGGTGCCAATTGTCAGCTTTGGAATTAAAATTAGGTGGCTAGACCGTCTAGCAACCTAATGTCGTCGTATTGAAGAGGCTTTCAATAGACGTTCCATGCTGAGAAATGTGCATGCAGAATTACTCTCACGAATAAAAACGAGTATCATAAACAATGGCGAACTTTTCGAACATACTGAATATTAACTTTTTATCAGTGTGAGACAGTTTGCCTTTTTTGTTTTTTTTTTGTGTGATGTTATCAAAATGTATTGAGATAAGTACGTATTTATACCATAAATTGTGCGTATTTCTTTATACTTCTGGCTATTCGATTCAAACGTATACACAAAATGGAGTGCATTGATTTCGGACATTTTTGGGTATACAGGCGAAAATTTATCTTATCTTTGTAAACCAGATGTCGTTTCGTACTAATTAATTGATGCTGTAAAACTTTATAATTGGAAAATTTGCTCTATCTCTTTTCTTTTTCAATTTGCAATGGTTATCTTCCAAATTTCGAAACTAGGGGGCGCTGCTGTCGTTTGCATTAAGTCGGGCGTAGTCGCTTTACTATACAGTTACTTCACTTGCATAGCTGTAGCTCTCTCCGTTCGCAAGTATTTTCAGGTTAAAGCGACATTCCTTTGCACCCTGTATATATATATATATATATATATATATATAAATGTAAGTGCAGGCACAGGTCGCATCGCACATTGTTCATTTTGGACGCATTGCGCTAGGCTCGAAGTCGTCCTCGCTGTTCAGATCGGGATTCGAACTAGGAACCTCCTCATCCTTCCAGTGCGAACAGCCAGGCTTGCTATCCACAAACACAACACCACGAAGAACACACGAGTCTGCTTGTGTGTTATTATTACTAAGGCCGACAAAGGGGGTCAGATTGTTCTTCTCGACAAACCCACGCATTTGGAAAAATCCCATAAATTAATTAATGATGGTCCGTATGTGGATATCCGCAAAAACCCTTCCACTAGTGAAATTAACTCTATTAAGTCTGCCATCAAGATTTCTTCCATTATTCCTGCTAACTTTAAGAAGTCTCTTATTCCGTCTATTGCGCATTGTGCCAGGTTTTATGCTTTACCTAAGTTTCATATACCTGACATTGTTTTTAGACCTATTGTCTCTAGTATCGGTACAGCTTCTTATAAGCTTGACAAATACTTAGTTTCTGTTTTTTCCCCACTTTTGAGCAGTAACTGTTTCAATGTTAAGTATTCTTTTAATTTTGTTAAAAATCTTCATAATTTTAAGCCGAAGGATCACACGATGGTTTCTTTTGATGTTAAATCATTATTTACAAACGTCCCGGTTGAGGGGGCTTTGTGAATTCCATTTCTCATATTTTGAAATCGAGGAGCTTATCCTTGTAACTCGCGCTTGCTTGTCGCAAAATACTTTTGTTTTCAATGGTAATTTCTTCCGTATGATTGACGGTTTGGCTATGTATAATCCTCTCAGTCCAATTTTATGCGATATTTATATGCACTATTTTGAGGTCAAACTTTTTGAAATTTTAAAATTTCCGTTCTATGTTCGTTATGTTGATGATGTTTATGTCCTGGTTGAAATGAATTCGGATATTAATCATATTCTCTCTGTTATGAATTTCATTGATCCCTGCATTCAATTTACCTCTGAAATTGAGACCAATAACTGTCTTTCTTTCCTGGATGTTCTTGTTATTCGTTGTGAAAATGTCTTTCAGACTACCGTCTTCCGTAAAGCTTTTGCGGTCAGCCTCCCACCTCACAGGTATTCTTCTCATCCCCCTAACCAGAAGTTCGCTTCCTTCAATACTTTTGTTTTTTGGGCTACCAATATTTGATCTACTCCTCTGTTACTTGGAGCTGAACTTAATTACCTCAAAGCTATTGCTGTTGATCGTGGTTATTCCTCTAATATTATTGATTCTATTTATAAGAAATTGACGAAATCCGTCCATCCTGAAAAGCATTCTAATTCCAACTCTAATACTTCAGTTGTGTTACCATTTTTTCCTAAAATCAGTTAGCAAGTTGCTAAAATCCTAAGAAGGTTTGATTTTAATGTTATTTTTTCTCCTGTTAATAAAATAACTTTTTCAAATCTCAAACACCCTGTTGATCGCCTTGATAACTGGGGTATTTAGCAAATCTCTTGCCAGTGTAGCCTTTCTTATATTGGCCAAAATAAACGTGCTCTTAGATTTCGTTTAAAAGAGCATGAAGGTTATGTTAAAAATCAGGAGCTCAAACGTCCTTCTATAGCTCAACATTCTTGGTCTTCACAACATAGGTTCGATTTTTCCTCAGCCATCATTATCCAAAAATGTTCTTCTAACCTTGATCATGATTTTTGGGAAGCTTACCACATCATTAAAAATTCTCACTCTTTAGTCAATGACTTATCTAGTACTCCTGATTTCCCAAGTATTTGGAAAGCATTAATTTAATTTCTCCTTTTTTTGGTTTCTTCTTCTCTCCTTCTCCAGTAGATTTCGCTACTTGTCCACGCAGTCGTTTCCACTGCTTCTCTCTCATTGGTTGTTTTTGGCGCCTCCGCTACCCGCATAGGGTACATAAGTCAGCGCGTCTCTGTCTATGATTTTGTTCCATTTTGCTTTTTCTTGCACGCTGTTCCTTTTTCCCTATCTTCTACTGAAGAAGAATCTCGCTAGTAGATTCGAAACAGCTGTTTGCTGCTTTTTATGTATTATTTGTGCATTTTAAACGTTGGTTTTTCTGCTTTTTAATATAAGAACATAGTTTTGATTGACGTAACCATCCTACCATTGGTTTAAGCTTTTAATAAACAAAGGACTGAAATGCCTCGCAGCATAATCCTTGCCGATCCGGGGAGGACCGCATATCCAAACGCCACATGAATTTGACAGTGGCTCGTTATTAAATAATTGGCAAGATAATAGACGCGATTTATAGTGGATATAGATCCCCGGATGCTCGGCCTTAATAGAAGTGATATCACTGCGCTCAACCTTTTCAAGAATATCTCTAAATGCATTGACTTTTTGCGTATCTGCTGGAATAACCCCAAACTCTGTGAAATCTCCATCTTTTACTCAATAACTCGAAGCCTCTGCCACACTTCCTTTAGCTCTCTGAAAATGAGAACCAGGAATCCAGCGCTTAACTGTCAACAGGTTCCTTCTGTTTTTAAACGCCTCAAAGCCTCGGAGATGGGATCGATCCGTATCCGGACAAGTCTCTCGACCGTAAACAAGATATTCCTGTACATTTTCATGTAAAACAGGAGCGGTAGAGAAATGGAAAGATGTAAAAACCCAGCGCTTACACTGTGCAGAGGTTCCTTCTGTTTTTAAACGCCACAAAGGTTTGGAGATGTGAGCGACCCGTATCCGGGCAAGTCTTTCTACCGCAAACAAGATATTTCCCTAAATCTTACTGGAAAATGCAAATGGTTCGGCATGACAATAGTAATACACTGTTTAAAAAATCTTTTTAATCCTTCGAGAGCATACCCAGTATTTTAACCATTAGAATTTCATTCACTTTCATTTCTCATAGGGAAAACGTTCGCATGACTGGCTGTTTAATGTATGCAAAGAAGTTTGATCACCATTGTATAAGTGGAGCCAACGATTTAGTGCAGCGGTTCTTAAACTGCTAGGCAGGTAGCGCACTGATTTGACTGAAGCAACATGACGCACGATTTAGTAGAAGTAGCAGTTTTGTAATTAGTTTTTTCTTTGTTCCATCCTGTTTCTTTTCCTGTTGAGATCCTTTTTCGAATTTTCCCTAACTTCGTGGACTACTGTTGGTTTTTATGCATTAAATACATGATATATAAAGATTAAATTTGAAAAATCAAAAAACCCGACTGCGTAAAAAGCGAACTAATTAATTCTTTCTCATCAATGTGAAACTATTTTTTTTTATATTACATACAGATTTTTTTATTTACTTGTATTGATGACTTTTAATTTGCGTTTAATTGTTAGTTCCTAGCTATAAACACTGTTTTGATAAGGCTTCTAGATGTCTATGATGGTTAGAGTTGCAGTAAAGCTAGAGATCCTACCTACACAACTTCCAGGTTGTGTAATATTTCAACGGAGCTTCTGAATGTAAAATAGTCAATGAAACATCGTCTTCATTTTGAAAGACCTATCCAATGATATGCCACTCAATAGGGTGCGTAAAATTTTTTTTCGTCTCTACCGCCATTTTGTATTTTACGGCCGCCATTTTGAATTAATAAAAACAAAACCTATCCTATAACCATCGGACAATTAAGACGAATTGATAGAGACCTCATTTATTAAAATCCATTCAGCCGTTGGGATGTTTCGAGGGTATAAAGAAATCCACATACCTAGATACTCGTGAAACACACAACCCTTCTTTTCAGTCGGGTAATAAATAGATATACATTAAGCCATGCTAATACAGAATCATTAGAGTTAGTAAAATTCGAAAGATTTATCCCACGTTCTAAATAATAATAAAAAACCGCGAGAATTTTACGGACCACCTGAAGATGCATTGTGAACCCCTTGGGGTCAGCGGACCACACTTAAAAAAAATTGATCTAGTGAATAGACACTGAACAGACTGTTCAGTGTGCGTGTAACAGCTGTGCCAAAATCAGCTTCGGTCAGATTGTCTCTTGTGGGTCAGTCTGACATGCCCGTGATTTGGATAAATATTTTTGATTACTTTATACTTTTTAAACTTAAGTAAAATTAAGAATGATAAAAATTATTTTAAATTTGTTTCTTATTAATTATTGACATTATGCATTTAGCACGGCGATCTCACAGCATCTGCGATCTTACAGCATCTGCAATCTCGAGACATACACGAATTGCATGCGTGGACAGCGTTGCCAGATGGGCTTCTTTTTTAAAATTCAGATTATTGATTGGCACCAGTTTTTTGAAATTGTAAGATACACCTTATTTAATGACATATTAATTAAGGCGAAAACAAAGGGTTGAAATAAGTGGTGGAAATCAAGAAATCTGAATTAAAAAAAATAGCCCACTGGCAACACTGTGCGTGGACCAAGATTGAGTTTTTGCCTTTTGATATCTTTTTCATATCCTTTCATATAATTTCCGATTATAACTCAGCATATACATGCACTTTCTAAATAAGTAATGTCTGTTTTTTACATGAAAACACATTTTAATTTAATACATTTTTATCGTACTTTCAGGTATCAAAATATATGTACTTTTTGCACGAACGCAAAATTCCAAGATAGCAGTATTGTAGTAACTCGATTTTACTTTGAAATTTCGTTTAAAATTATATTTTTTCAAAAAATATGGAAATAATATATAAATATAAAATTTATATATAAAAGTAAAATATAAAATTTAAATTTTTTTAATACATAATCCTGTTTAGATGAATTTTTTAAATAAAAATGAACACCTAAGTTAAAATTAATGAAACAATATAAAAGTACAGCTCTAATGCTATAAAAATATATAGTAAAATCTAAACATTTTATCTAAGCTGGCAGAGAAATTTGTTGTTGAAAATTAGCTTGGGTCGAATTGACCTGGTCTGCAAATGATGATTGAAAAATGAGGTATGCCACGGAAGTGTTAAAAATGGAAACAGCTTACCCGTTTCTTTTAAATGCAAATTAACATACAAAAACTAAATCAAAATTCACCTAATGGTAATTTGAATGGGTATATCTATGGAATTTTTTAATTTATGACTTAGAGTATACAGTCAGTATAATAAAATCAATACTGTCGCAGTAAAAAACGAAAATAACTATTCGATTAGGAATTACGAATTTTTGCTGCCTTTATACTGAAATTGTACCAAACTCTGAAATTTTCAATACGAACATACAATTTTGACATCATATTTAAATTTATCAGCACATTTTACATTTGTATACCAAACAGAAAGTCTTTCGGTCACATAGTTTAGGATTATGAACGTTTATAGTTGGGAACTCGTAATGTTAACCTTTAACTGATGTTACCGGTCTCTCAGACCGCGGCTTTTATAGTTTAACTTACAATTTTCAGTTTAACTACAAACACTACCGATATTTTGTTCCATTTGGAACTTTAGTACTAACACCAGATACTTTTGAATAGATGAATTTTAATTATAACAGTCCTGTACAAAAAGTTTAGTACAAAAACACCATCTGATGAGTTAATCGTGCCTTTTATTCATCTTTCGATGGAGCGCTCTCACAGACCACTTCATACTAGTTATGTGACAATTTCTGTGACATCAGTTAAAAGTTAAAATTCTTTTTAATCTTTGCAAAACAGATTGCAATGTAGGTAGTTTTTAAAGAATAACTCAAAACTGCTAGGCAGAATGAGCTGTAATTTTGGGTTCGCTTATATGAAGCTCTCAGAAATTGATTCCCGTTAAGAAAAATATACAGGCTACAATTCATGTTTTTTTCGAAAATTACTTTTTAGATGTCTATATATTCGAAATTAATTTTCGAAAAAAATCTGAATTATATAAGTTTCCATTTTACAAAAAGTTAAGAAATGAATTTTTTCAAGAAATACCCCCATAATAAGCTTGTAAAATTTTGATGCATTGGGTGTTTTGTTCCATAATGTACATGTATGATAAAGTATAAATATATAGAAGCTATTAATGATATAGAAAATTTTGTATTTTTCTCACTAATTGAAGAAAAAATTATTTTCCAATTTTTAAAAATGGAAAATCAACGGTTCAGTTGAATAAAATTCAGAGTTAAATTTATGCTTTGAATAAAAAAACTATGCATTACTTTTACATTTTATGAACATCTTCCCCTCTTGAATTTTAAGCAGTCAAACTGACGTCAATATCACGAAATGCGATTTCTAAATCTTAAAAGGTCTTCTTATTCACCTTCTGAAAAAATATAATTCCTTCTACCTGGCAGTCTTACGGCAATGTGCTTCCTGTACTAAATTTTAAATTTCCCCTTTTCGTCTCAAGAAAATTTATTTCCGTGCATTGTTGAATAATTCATTGTTGAATAATTTATCAGTCATACATATAGGTATAGGATATAACTTTAAAAAATACAAATAAGCCCAAAAGAATCGGTCAATATATTGATTGTTGAATTATATTTTATACAAATAACAACCATATAGGTTTATTAAATATTAAACACAATACTAAATTTAACTTACAATGCGGAATCTTTTGTAGTGCCTCAAAAAATCATTTACGTAGCTTTCATAATAAAAAGTAAGAAGCTATCTATTGCAGTCGTTCGGAGTAAAGTAATCCCAGAAAATTTCGACACATTTTCAACGATCTTGACTCCCAGACTTCAAAACCATTCTTTGTTTGAATGTTGATTTATATATATATATGCGTGTAATAATGAAAATTTGCGCCCTTTTTATCTCAGTAAAACTATTCCAAATTCTTAATATTTTTCCTTTTTTACCTATGTTTAATAATATTTTAATAACTTTTGTCTTTTATTTCATGCATTTAAACCTGCGTATTATTTTATTATTCTAAAAACCTTAATCCATTCATCTAATCTTAAAACCAATTAAATTATTTTTTCATTTCGTTCTAAAACTAAATTCTTTTTGTTTCGAATGTTTTGCATTTGTTCGCTGATGTTCTTTTTCCCACAACTCCTTGCAGGCTCCCGCCAGCATTTGATTGCGTTTTAATCTGACACCGTGTATAAAGAGTTATTATCGACGACACAAGTTCGTCATCCTTCCCATAGAATCTCCTGTCCCGTTCCTCCCTCCTCTCTCTGCTGGAGTTGGTTCTTCACTAGTAATGTATCTGTCCGCGCTCTGTTTCTTTGAGTATTTATACTGTTACATACACGAGGAGCGACAAATTTTACGTTTTTCCAGTTGTTTAATAAATCTACGTCACTTAGGCTGAATGAATTTAATGTGTAGATCCTAATACTTTTAACATCTTAAGTTTTATGAAGTGGATCATCGATTATTCGAGAGTTGATGGACAAGCTACTGGAAATGTTTCGATATGCTTTTGTCAAATAAACAACGTTTAAAGTTACGATGACTCCATTAATTATGCCATAGGAAATTTTTCAATGTTTTTAGAGCCTGTTGTCTACTCGCCACCCTGACTGCACTCCGATATTCTCATGATAACAGAGGGTTGGCCTTGATTACTATACTACATTTACTTCGAAATACACGAGTGTTGCCGGAATGTCACAAAAGTCGGTAGGAGAACATATGCAACATATATATATATATATATATATATATATATATATATAAATCTGATTCTTTTACCATGCGATAGCACTCTTATTTATGAACCGATTTGGATGTGGCTGAGCATGTGTGCAGGACTTATCACGGTCTCGACCGAGATCTTCTGCCATCTTGTCCCAAAATGTCGTTCACTTAAAGATTTCAAATTCGAAAAGAAGGAGAAAAAGTATAGAAATTCAAAAAGTTTCTTCTTTTACGTGTTTGGCCTTGATAAAAGGATTACAGAAACTTTTTGTATTACTTCTATCTTAGGAAATGACTGTAATAGAGAAGTTTTAATGTTCTAGTGTGGTTGACATTTTGAAACAAGACAAGAGATAAAAAATAAAGGATTACATAAAAGGATTAAATTTATGAGTTTTATTGAACATGGTTTCTGGCTAATTTTCATTCATTGTTGTAAACGTGTTGTTTCAACACTCATACGCTTAAAACTACATAGGGATCCCAGCTAGAGTCAAATTATCCCTAAATATAGCGATACTTGGCGACATGTCGTCAAATTTTTGCAACAAAAAGAAGTCGTCATGAACGAAGCCAACTTCGCCATAGCTGACAATTTTATGACGTTTCCATCCATATTCAACATTGATGAAAACTGGAAATCTTCTATAATCGGGTTCAACGCATTTTATCTTCGAGTGTTAGTTTGTGTTGCAAAGAAGATAAAATCAGTAATCAGCGCATTTTTTCAACTAATTTTAGTTGAATAAAATTAGCCGACATCTTAACCCGGGAGAACTCGCTAGTGAGAATGCCCAATTGCTTTTCTTTTACTTTACATTCATTAATATCAACTTTTTTTTGTTTGCTTAGTACTTTTATTCACAAAATAGGTAAAATAATTGAAAAACATTTTGAAATTTTAACTAAAATGAAAAATGATTTAAATAAGAGTCTTAAAAATGTACGACTGTGAGAGAAAATCGCATGCAGCGAGTTTACCCGGGTTAAAAACAAGGAATAGGGAAGTTAACTGTTCCTCTTGGTACGGGCCGGAGTGACTTTTTATATTTAGGTATTTAAAATTGACAATATATTAATGTTTTATTATATTGTAGGTTTTTTGTTGTGTGTTTCATGTGCTCACTGATTTTTTTCTTTTGTTTGGTAAATATCGAATATATTGAAAATTCAAAGGATAAAGCTGTCTCATTGTAAGAACGTGAATTTCATGTACAAATGAAAAACTTTTTTTTATTAAAGAATCCTTTAACGAACAAAATGATCATCATTATAGAACTCCTGTCCTATTGTCTACACAACCCACATCTATGACGGTTTGGTGTGGGGTAACATCAAATGCAAAAACTCTGCTTATTTTTTTTTTGAAATGATAAAATCTATCAAAAGTATTACGACGAACATATACTTGAACAAAATGAAAAGTGTTGGGTTCTAATGTACTTTAATTTAAAAAAGTATTTTTCAACCCTAGCGCATTTTTCTCCTTAACTCGTTCACGCTGGCGCGGTGGGTCACACTCGACTGTCTCAGAGCTGCCAGTCTCCGGCTTTTTGGATACCAGTATTTTAATACAGAAAATGTTGTTTTGTTTATTTAGAACAATTGAGCGATTTAAAAGAACAACATTTTCTCTAAAATAACAGTGCTGTGCAAAAAGCCGGACACTTGTCAACTCTGAGACAATCAAGTGTGATCCACAACGCCGGTGTTGACGTATTAAAGGGTTGTTTACTTGAATATTTGATTTCAAAATCTACGTAAGTTCATTCTTTTCGAAATACATTGTTTTGTTGCAAACGTAACTCTGAAGGCATGCCACCATGTGTAGACAAAGGTACACAGGCTTATTTACGTGTTGGCACTCAAAATCATCGTTTATTGCAAAAAGAAAATTAACCATTGACAATACCGAGGTATTTCCCAATGCCCTATAACAGAAGAAGAAAAACTGTGATCGAACACGATGGTGAATATAACTATATGCCTTAATCAATAAGTGCCAGAAATTACAGATTTTAAATACCACTGTTTTTGAAAATCGTTGCAATATTTAGTCGCAGAAATCCGCGATTAAATTTTTCGAATATTACTATTGGAAAACTGCGGTATTAAAAATCTCTAATGTTTGGAACCTATGCCCTTAATGTCAATCTTTAACACTTAATTACGCTCGCTAGTGTATTTTGTATATCATTGGATGATACAAATTTAAATAAGGTAAAGCTAGGAAGCACTGCGCACAGTTCAACAGAATAATAATAAAAAGTCTAAATATTAATTTTTTGCTAAACTATCCATGAATAATTTTGACTTCATTTGTTTTATATGCATTTCCATTGCTATTTTGTTTAGTTTTGTTCCTCATATTTAAACATGGCCGCTTCTAAAAGGAAACGTTGGTTTTCACATCGTTAGTCCAAGTTAGTAGCTTATGTGAAATCGTTTAAGTTAAAAATATTTTGTGCTATTGACATTCTACAGAAATTCTTAGAAATAATTTCAAAGTTCAAGAACGTACCTTGGGAAAACGAAACAAAATAGCAATGCTTTATCCTAGACGTTCGAAATAATCAACCTGCACATTTAAGTTTGGGGCTCCCCTTCTGCTTTTGCACAACTACCCGTAGTCGCTGCGCTCTCTCTCTATCTTTTCACCCCGACCCTCTTTGTGCTCAGTCTCTCCTGGCTTTACCTTATGCTTGTTACAGATGGGCATTGGCCGGAAATATTTTTATAAAAAAATAGTAACACCTTATAAAAATTATTAAAATCTTTTTTTGGATTATTGTAGGGCACAAAATCCCATTGACTGTAAAAACGACATATGTTCAAACGTTTTTTCATTTTAGTTCTTTTAAAACTAATAACTGTTAACCGACAAATATATTTACAAATTAAAAAAATATAGTGAACACATAAAATTTCTTAAAATGTGTAGCATTTGTGTGTGTCACAGTTTTGATAGAGAAGTAAAAAATCTTGGAGTTATGCATTTTTGAATCTCCATTCGCTTTTTTATAGCTTTTCATCTGTAAACAAAACATTTATGTGCGTGCCATGAAACAATTATGTCCTTTGAAGTTTTTGATTCATGTGCAGTGATCTCGAATTGCACACTACTTAAAGGAGAGGCTATGAAACTATGTATTAGCTAAGACACACTTTTATTAAGGGGACCTTCTACATTAGGAGACCAGAAAAAGCACTTGTTTATGATTTTTTTTGTAAGAAAACTGCATGATAGATCTTTTTGAAATTTTAACTGTTTATTGTACATATCTTAAGGTATACACAAGAAATTTTGTATTACATTTTGTTGCTTCTACTCTAAGTTAAAAAATAAAATAAAAAAATATGTTCAACTGCTTTGGAAAATTTCGCCTGGACGGTGGGCATGATAGCGCCTTGTAGAATTATCTGAAACACAAAAATATTTTTTTTTCGTTAACTTCGTGAGTATAGCTTCTAGTTAAATTAAAGGAACCTATAAATTAATTTTAAAAAGTTATGTAATGGCTGATTAAAAAATATATTTTTGTTAAAAAATTCGTTTTCATTTGTTAATAACTTTTTTTTTTATAATTTTAGTAAAAACTTTAATTCATATCGAAGGCAATTAAATAAGCTTTAATTAAAAAAAAAATCAAGATGATCCATGAGTACTTTTTTTTAATATTGCCCACCGTGTCAAAAAATGTGGTTGAATATATTTCTTTATAACTTAGAGTAGAAGCAACAAAATCTAATAAAAATATTCTTGCATATACCTTAAGGTATGTACAATAAACTGTTAAAATTTCAAAAAGATCCATCATTCAGTTTTCTTGCAAAAAAAATCATAAAAAAGTGCTTTTTTCTTGTCTCGTAATGTAGAATGTCCCCTTAAAACAATAATAAGCTTCCTATTGTACTAGAGCGGGGAAAAATTTACTATGTTAATCAAATTTAGATGCAACTGACTCTCAAAATCCTCAAATGCAAATCTACAGAATTAAGCTCAACTTATGCAAGAAAAATGGCTGCACACAATTCTATCCAAAGCCAATCGCTATGTCGAAGACCACTATCACTGAAAATACTGCAATCAATAGCACTTCATAATTTACTAAATGTCACTAAGTAGAATCTATGGATCCCAAAATGAATTTTATTGATATTCGTAGAACAACTTCCTGCCAAAAGGCAAAATCCTTAGCTGTGGCCGCTGAATCAACACTCAGATTACTCTAAAGTACCAACATGAAATTGCGCAATGTCCGAAAGCTGCGTTATTCACTACTTAGGTGAGACTCGGATAATCGGTCCATTCAAATTCTCACACTCGTATTTATACTTCGCCAGCCAACCGCAAAATGTTAATTTGCACATAACCGTAAATTAATAACCACGAAACCCAAATTCAGTGAGGCCTAACCACAGTTGCGAAAGTGAAAGGAACGATAGATATAGTCCCTTTCACGAACAAGGTGTAAGGTATCAGACAACTCTCACAATCTAGCTCTCTTTATAATAGTAGTTAGGTACTTTCATACATGCTTTTACCTAACAAAACAATCAAATCAATGACCACTTGAACACACACAGAGCCTGATTATTATTGTCTGTTCCCCAAAGACAGGTGCCTTTTCAGAGCCTTCCTGAAACTAAAATAGCAGCTATAAATTTTTAAAACAGATGTACAATTAACTCGCGTAAATGCGCAGTAGATCGAAAGCGAGGCGGTTTACAATCATGCATATTATATTTTATTTTTATCATTAGATATTACGATACGGTGGTCAGTTAACATTTTTTTAGAAGAAAATCATCCCAGAAAAATGCAATTTAAAGTTTTTTTAATAATTATTTTACTGATTTTGGGACCTTTGTCCACTGAAAAACCGAAGCCATGACCTAGTCTGTCTAAGCGATAATCAGGGCCTAAACATAAAACTAAAGACATGTATAGTATCAATACAATCTCAATATTTAAATATCTAAATAGAAAAACAATATTTTTGATTGGGCCAAAACATTTTCCTGACACTGCAAAATTGTTTTTTTCCTCTTAAGATTGTAGTGATATAAAAGTTGTACGGAAAGAAATGCTTCGCTTTTAATAAAATACTACATTATGCTAAAAATATGTTTTGAATTGAAAAAAGGAACTTTCATTTTTCATTTTGCGAATATTTTAGTCTGTTGAATTTTAAGCAGTCACACTGACATCATCATCGTGAATGACTTTTCGTATGAGACACAAGAATTTAAAAATAAGTTCCTTTTTCTTTTTCTAAAATAAAAATTATTTCCTGTTCTAGGTTGTGTTTGAACAACATGTCTTTTGTATTAAATTTTATCATTTTCATTTTGCCTGAAGTGTATTTATTTGCTAGTGTTGGTGCATAATTTATCACGAACAAAATCAGGTATGGGTATAAATTGAAACTTATGTGAATAAGCAGTAACAAGCGGTGTGAATAAGCGGTGAGTTTTCATAATGCTACAAGGATTACATTGTATGTACACTGTAAATATAAAGGCAAATATTTCTTAATCTAGGAAAATGTACCATAATAATAAACAGAAATACAGTGTGTTTCACTACCGGAATGACAAACTTGCAGTAGGTGTAGGGGGCACAGAGATGACTCGGAATCACATAGCAATGCAGGGTCGAAAATGCAATCCTAACTATATAGAGGATTGTTAGGGGCTGAATCATCGTGATAGCAAATTGACATTTTAAAACCACAAGCTTAAAATAAGTCATGATTTTCCTGATAATGAAGTTCCCCGAAGTTCTTCGAAGGATTTTCATTCCTGCATCTTTGTTTATCTTCCAGTTTATCAGAAGTAGTAGGGGCGTTTTGAAATGACTTATCTTCGTTGCTACCACAAACGTCCGATGGATGCACAGCGTATTGTAAAGCCGCTATCAGATTCACTGACTTTTCGAGCAACCAACTTTACAGCCAATTTTAACCCCAACTTTTTCCAGTTGAAAGGAAGAAAAAGGTTACAATTGTCTTTGCTAAAGTTGGAGGAAAACCCGGGAAAACCAGTGCTACTAGTACCAGCCGTCAATATTTATCGCATTTTCGTATCAATCGCTTATCTCTGATTCGCTGAAATGTTGAAAGGTGGGAGGAAAAGTTGCGGCTAAGACAGACAATTTTGAGATGCGGATAAAAAGTTGGGGATATTGCTGTTTGCTATCACACTGGGTGTCGAGACAACATTTCGCGAAAAGTTGAGGAAATCAAGAGTTGGCACAAAAATTGCTCGAAAAGTTGGTGAATCTGATAGCGGCTTAAAACATCCGTGATTCAATGCGGTGCCCAGGTTACGGAACTTCTGACAACTTCATTATAGGAAAGTCATGACGTATTTTAAGCTTATGGTCTTTTAAGCTTATTTTAAGCTTATGGTCTTTAAATGTCAATTTTCGATCACGATGATTCAGCCTTAACAACCCGTCTATCTCGTTAGAATTACATTTCCGACCCGGCATTGCTATGTGATTCCGAGTCGTCTCTGTGCCTCCTACATCTCCTGAAAGTTTGTCGGTCTGGTCGTAAAACACCCTGTATACAAGAACCTCTTTCGACTTACCCCAATTCCAAAATGTATTCTGTATCTTAAATTAAACTTTTTTCATAAAAAACAAATGCAAAAGGAAATTGATATTCATTTTTTATCATTTTGCCTATCAAGTTCATGTTTCAAATTTTTGCGAAAATAATTTATTTTATCATTATTGATCTTGAGATTTATTTTATCATTATTGTCTCCGATTATGTGTACAAAAGCATTTAATATATCTCTTTTGTTAAATATCTGTATTACTTTTTTGTATTTTAAAAATATACCGCGACCTTCCTTCAAAAGTGTCACAACTCAAAAAGTGGGTTTTTGATTTATAGCTGCTATTCTACTTGGGTTTTACGCCTCTCCCAATAGCCCAAGGAATCAGATAATGCACTGAAAATCCATCCACCAGGTAGCAGTTGTGTTTGCGAGATGGCCACTGACCCTACCACAGGCGGAAACAGTTTTTCGCATTTCCTGAAAAACGGAGTTTTTTTTTAGTTATGACACATTTGAAGCAAGGGTGCGATATATTACAAGAGAAATCTGAAATAAATTCTTAGTCTAGGTTAATTCATGTTTTATTCTTCATTAAAAGAAAACGGTCAATTATGCGGACCAATTTTTAAATACCCCCCCCCTACCCCTGATTGCATTCTGACGGAGTTCGTGACTAATAGGAAGCTATAAAAATGGAAAATACTACAGTAAACTTCATTTCCCATTTACTTTCCTACCATTGTAAGTACTAGTTGTTCAAGAATGACCATATTTGACCTTATTACAAAGAAACGCCTTCCGCTCTAAAGAAATTTCAGCGAACCTTCCGTTTTTTTCCAGACATAAAAATATAATTCGATCCGGGAAAATTGTTAAATGAAATTTTGTTGTTTGGATATGGTAATTAAAAAATTATTTAATTAAATAAGATTTCTGGTTTTATTTGATTATATATATATATATATATATACAGGACGGTTGACATGTATGAATTAGTAATCGAAAACTTTTAGATATGTTTCACACATCTTGTGCACTTATATGAAATGATCTGATACAATTCTGAATTAATCAAACCCCTCACTTTTTCTCAGAAACTGTCTATGGTTGTAGAAAGATTATATTGATCACAAGTTTACGTAGACACTCCTGCTTAAAATAATAATTTGTGTCTATCTCCATATTGAATGTGCCCGTGTTTATAACCCTTTTTTTAATCGAAGTGCATTAAGATTTTTTTCATTTGGCGTATAAGGTAATTCAAAATGATCGCCATGGTTACAAATGACAATAACTTCGATATAAATAAAAACCGGAATAAATTCTTTAACAGTACAAAATAAAGCTCATACTTCTGATTGCGCACATCACAACTGACCTATTTTGGCTTCTTTTAGTCGGGCACAAAACATCCATAAAATCAATCTTATTGACACTGATGGTAGTGTATTATTCATGCGCAACTTCGGTGCGCTCACTTTTATAGGCAAAGAATGAATACCCCCCTACGAAGGACAGAAACAATCATAAGCAATGCATGCATAATATCCGTTGTGAAATAAACTACAACTTCGATATTTTGTGTGTGACTGAAAAAAAGCCATATAGAACAGTTCTAATATACATAACCAAACTTTGAAGTCTTTTCTGTATTGTACTTAAAGACATTCTTAAAATCTTAAAAATTAATAAAATAAAATTTAAATTCTATCAAAGAAATCATAATGATTATAATAATAATTTTATTTATATTGAATGAAATTTTAAAATTATATAACCAAAGCTTTTCAAAATTGATCTCGAATTACATCATTATGTCCTGTATTTTTCGTATAAAAAACTATAATTTCAATCAGAAGTTCATTGATTTATTTATATTGACAGATGGCGTCAAAACAACATTTAGAAATGAAGTATAATCCATGCATGGAACCGCTGTCTTGTTTATATAAGTAGATTAACAATTAATTCCATTTCCCCCAAAAATATGAGGCTGTATGAAACCGGTCTGAAAAGTGAACAATACATCTCAAAACCTGTAAAGGCTTTAATATGCTTTTGCAAATATTTTAAGAGCAGAATCGGATGTTATCTGGTATTTTGTTAATGAAACGATCCAAGAGTCTTTCATTTGTTTCTAGATTTGGAAAACTGGTTATAATTCAGAAAAATCCTTTGTTAGCTGGTTTTTAATTTAGAACTTAAAACGTTATAATTGGATAGTTTTTGAAGGTTTTAGAGAAAATGAAGAAGAATAGATGTGATACAAAGCAGATTATATCTATATTTCCATACGTTGGACAATCGACATACTCACGGTAATGCGATGCTTACACATAATATGGCTGGGTGTAAGTTGCTTTTCTCGAGAATGTGTAAGAACTAGAGGTGGGCATTATTTAACATAACAGTTAAAAAAAAACTGTTATTGCTTTAAAGTTTGTTTTTTAGTAACAGAATATCAGAAACACCCTATTAATTTTATAACTATTTATCAATTTCCCTTGAGAAAAACTGAAAATAAGACAAAAAAAAATATTTTAGCTTTATTTCAGTTTTATATTGCGATGAAAATAAAATCGCTCAATCTTTATTCCTAGGTTTTAATAAGCTTCTAAGAAAAAGCGAAAAAGAAATGTTACAAAAGAGTACATTTCCCATATGTAATTCCTACTGTAGCTTAAAAAACAAAAAACAAAAACGTTCAACCGCGTCCTATGTATGAAAAAGAAAAGCCAACACGCATCGTTCAACTGCTTCCTATGCATGAAAAATAAAAGCCAAAACGCAACGAAAAAGAAAAGCCAAGAAATATTTTCATTTCACTCATTACTCATAGACTTTTCACATCCGTTCACGAAAACAGAGACGTCCGACAAACTTTTCTCCTCATTCTGCTGTTAGGAATAAAAACTATCTATCTGTTTAATTATATCTCATGTATCAAATATTCTACACCAACTGTTAAATGTTCAAATATTATGTTCGCTTTAGCGTGTTATCTATAATTATGTATTGAGTGTCGGATGCGTAAAAAAATTTAATAATCTCTATGAGAGAATACACTTACTTGTAATACATAGCTATGAAGCAGTTATATTATTCAAAAAATATATTATTGCTTTGAATTTATTGTTTATCTAGACTGGTAATACGTATTAGAATCTGAGAATTTTACGTTATCGAGAGGGAAGGAAAATTTTTCTAAGTTTGTAAGTTAGATTCGCGGTTGCTTTCATGGCTGGCTGGGGATATTTTGAGGTAATTTGTAAGTTAGTGCGCTTGCTTTGAGGTTGGGGAGGTGAGACAAAGCATTTTTTTATTTGCGGGTTGAAGGATATGTCTATTGATGCGGGTCTGATGTACGGGTGCGGTAAAGCTATTTATTTATTGTACTGTTTGTCATAACTATGACTGCTAGAAAACTTTTTTTCTTGGAATTAATTTTATTAAAGCAACAAGATTCTTATTGTATAGGAACATTTGTAAAAATTTTAAAAATGCTTTAATCAATTTGGAAAAAAAAATAATAACTGTTGTCAAATATGAAAGCGACGGCGTTTTAAGAACTATTTGTTCAAATAAGTGGAAATGTCATGATAGTGGAATATTTTAATTAACAAATTTTGGCTTAAACCTAATTAGCTTTAAAAGATTTTATTAAATTATTTTAAACTATTTTTCTATATTCCATAATGTTATTGGATGTTGTTAACGGATAGGTCAGAATACACAGTTGATCGCATTGCACCATTATTCGATAAGTGACACATATGAAAAAGTGAAGTGTTTCAGAAAAAACGAAAAATATTTTAAATGTGAAAAAAATGTTTCGGAATATATAGAGTAAACATTTATTTTAGTATGAGCAATTTTGTTCATTTAATATATCTCACCCGCAAGAAAAGCGACACATCTCGACAAAAGTAAATTTCACAGGAGAGGCAAAAGAAAATGTGCATGATTTTACTGTAACATGAAATTATAGCACTTAGCTCTGCATGCTGGAATGAAAACTTGCATAAAATTATAAAACCCTTAAAATGAAGACGTAAGATGAGGTTTGGAGTGTTGGGTCATTTTTCCTCCCCACACAATCCACCCCTTTTCTATGGTCATAAATGGACATGTGGCGTAATAAAGTGATTTTCCACATAGGTGCACTTATGTAACTGTTTGTGTAGTAAGACGCACTTATAACAGAATTGTTACTGAAAAAAAAAACGCAAAATGAATATTTGCAAGATCTATCTATTTTCTTGCGGGTGAGCGATATGTAAACAGTGAGACTAAATAATATTGTAAGCAATATGCATACATACATATGTAATTACTCTAATTTGGTATTTTTATAGATATTTAAACATCCTTTTTTAATGTCAAATGGGGGTATGTTTGTAACCACACATATTAAAGAACGTTCAAAATATATATACAGAGAGAGGGTTGTGCATTTTAGGAATAAGTGTGAGATATCTATCGAATAATCTAATTATTAAGCAGATGAATTTATTATGTTTATAAATTTACTTGAATATATGAATTTTCACCTTAAAAATTTGAGAGTTATTCTAGACATTGAATGACACTTGAATTGGGGACATCTCAAATCCTATCGAGGTTTGAATGCTAGAAGCTATTAAAAAGAAAAAATCTTTGTACTATTCCTTTATGTAAAGATATCTTCAGACTTAGGTTGGGTGAAAATAAGAAAGTAGGATGCTGTACTGATAAAAGAAGAATCATGTTGATATAGACTCTAATGTTAAACTTTTTAAATAAATATATAATTCTGTTTAGTGTGTCTTTATATCCACTCCTGATGTTCGAAAACTTGTTTTGTTTTTTTGTAAATTTTAACTCTACGTTTTAAATGTGCTTAGATCATTTTGCAGACATTAATATTTCAAATAAACAAAATATTACTCAAAAGTCCAAAAATGTTCTTTACCTACAAATACTTAACCAAAATCTATAAAAATGACCTAAATTTAAAAAAAGACCATAAAAGTGCAAATTTCAACAAATTTTTAGCCTCTGGTAAGGTGTTAAATAATTATTAGGTTATTGTAACATGTTACCAAGCTAGTGGTGTAATGATGGAACCTGTTAACAAAAAGTAACTGTTTTTCCCATCTCTAGTAAGAACTGGTATCATCACCTCACTTGCGTATTGCATAAATAGATATATCCTATTTAACTATAGTGAATTTTCTATGTGCACGTCTACAATACATTTTGCTTGATTAAATTGGAGATTTATGAGATTTTTACTGGTACTAATAAAAATGAAGTATGCTATATTTTCTATTAAACAAAAGTGGAGTTTTGTACATGATTTTTAAAGGAGCAAGATTTTTATGGTGACAATTTTCTGTATATTCACCACTTATTTTTCTCCTCAGAAAAATTAAAAAGTTTAAACTTGCATGTTTGTTCTATGCTTTAATGCATTAATTTAATTTTAAACGTTTTATAGAGTTTAAAATTAAAGAAAGCGATTCTACCATATGCAGAAGTTTAGCCCAAGAAAATAGGTAGGAGAGACGTCAAATAAATTACTGAACAGTGTCACGCGGAAAATATTGCGCAAGGTGCTTGCTTTATATCACTGTAAATATCTCTGTTTAATACATAATCCAAGGAAAAATTTGATCATTTAATAATTATGTATAAACATTTTAATACTTTCTACAATAATTAATAAATTTAAGTTAATATTTGAATAAGCTTTCTGTAATAATTATTAATTAGAGGTTAATATTGGACAGTTTCAGGGGCGTAGCCACAGATATATTTTCGGGGGGGAGAATTCGAAAATTTCCCAACTTGAAACAAATTGCTCCAATTTTCGACTAAAATGATATGCACAACGTGTGTAATAATTATAGATACTTTTGCATAAAAAATTCCTTTCCAAAGAAAAATTCTGAAACTGAAAACATAAAAATTCAAATTATGGGTTTGTTTACTAAAAAAATAAATACGCTACTTTCTTCTATCTTTACAAGAAGAAAATATTGGATTCGTGAAAAAATTCGACTTCCGATTTTAGTCTGATTTATACGTTTTAGTAAGTCCTGAACACGATTCGACTGTTTTTAGAAAATATCTGTCTGTCTATGTGTGATTCAAATTTTGTGGGCGCTCTAACACAAGAACTAATGCACGAAATTTAATAAAACTTTAAAGATTCACTATACTTTCGAACCTCGTTAACGCGAACACTCAAGGGGAAACTTTTTTCTTCGTATTAAAAGTAGTTTGTGTTATCGGAACTTAACTACATTCCATACAACTGGACGAGGCAATCGGAAACAGTTCGTGTTAACGAGATTTTAGTGTACCATGATAAAAATAGGTGCTGATTTGTTTTTTGGTGTAAATCGTCCAACAGGTGGCACTGCTATGCGGCATTTTGCACGATTTACATGATTTTAGCGATAATTATATCTCAAAAACTATTGCACGCAATTTGATCAAACATCATATTCTGTTAAACTTTGACATAATTTGATGCAGATTAGCTTTTTATGTATAGCAGGTGGCGCTGCTATGCAGCATTTTTCACGATTTTGCAATAGCTGTATCTCAAAACTAATGTACGGAATTTAGACAAACTTCATATTCCACATAAGTAGAACTTCCACATAAATAGATCCTTATTAGGCTTGGGTCTATACTGTCCAAAGCTATCGCTTTTGTGCACTTTGAGTAAGGAATTTTGGTTACAGACATCTAAGAGGCTGGGTGCCAAAATTCAATGATTTGTTTGAAAAATGCTATGCTTATATCTCCTTTTTAAATCCACACAATTCAACAAATCTATGCCTTTAGAGTTTGTTATTATAGGCAAAGAATTGTCATTTAATTATGGCACTGTGATTGCAAATTTTGAGGCATTAACATGTATGGAGTACAAGAAAAATAATGTTAATAACATCGCTTAGTTTAATAAAATTCCCTATTTCACTTTCATATTTTAAAAGCATTAGTCTGTCAAGTCTGTCATGCCTCATTGTAGCTTGCAATATATATTTTTTAAATTTTTGTTTGACTAAAGATTCTTTCATTAGATGCAACGCCATAAAGATAAGCTGCTGTGAATGTTAAGGTACGAGTATATAGTTTGACGGCGTGACCCAAATAGTCTTTGAATTTCATGGCATGAGTAAAAGGTTTGTTAAGTGAGTTGGGATTTGGTTTATCTCTATTTGACTGTGCAAGTCATGTACATCCGGTTTCTCATATCCAAGTGGCAACATTATTAACTTTTCCCTTGCACAATTGTAATTTAAATATGGAATGCATCGCTGCAATATTCTCTTGATATAGGAAACATTGTCATTTAAGCCCATTACTAAATTCCCGAAATTTTCTTGTATTTTGTATAATTCTTTACTGTAAAACTTATGTGTATCAATGTCCATTGCTGTGCTATTATTTTTATCTATTGCCTTTGGTGAAACCGTTTTCCTACGGTGCTTTTGGTACTCAGCTTCCCCAGTCACATCCTAATATTCATAATTGTTTGTGAGCTTGTAAGTAAGGAAATATTTATTTCTTCAAAATTTTATTCAAGTGCAATGTGTCAGTGTTACAGTGCATGTCGATTTTTTCTTCAGTTGATGGACTGCTTTCATGGTCATATTTCTGTTCCAAATTAAAATCATCCATTTTTTACCTTTTTCATCCTCGAATGGATTTTTAGATGCTCCAAAATCTTGCACGAAAACTCTTTTCCTATTATGAAGGGTTTCTTCGTGCTGAGATTTATAGTAACTTTCTAGAACAGCTTTAAAAACAGAACACTGGACTTTTGGTTTAAATTTCTATAAACACATATGAATATAAACGAAGAGGGCTGATATATATATCCGCACCCAAATAAAAGTAAAATGTGACAAATTTATCTAAACTAACGACTTCTTATATCCGCATTCGCTTTTTACTTGACAGCGAAGGGTTAATTAATTTTTGTGGCAAAAAAAAATCACGAGAATTAGTAAATTATTGTCCAAAAATCGCAAAATTAGTCAAAAAAGTTGTGAAAACTCATCAAATCTTCTTGCCCATAGCTGTGTTTCAAGTAGGTTACTTTCTGTTGTGCTACAAGTGATCTCGAATTTTCAAAAGAAGCTTCAATCCCTTTGGATTAAAATAGCTGGATTCTCTTTTGGGAGGAGAAGGGGAGGTAGGGTGAAATTTTTGAGAAAGGAACAAAGTTTTGGAGGAAATAAAGGAACTGGTTAGTCAGTTATTGATGGACAGGAGTAGAGAAATTTAGGTCTGGTAGATGTACAATATTTTTGTAGAACTGAAAAATACAATGATCGATTGAGTGTGGCTGATTTCTTTTTGTATTTCTTTTGATAATTTAACCTATTTACTGTTGCACTGCTCAAAATAATCACCAAAACAATAAAAATTTCATAATTTTTTACTATTACTTTTAAAAAAGAAAATGTCTCAAAAATCTAGAATTTCCCAACTCTAAGCTCAAATTTCCCAACTTCACATATATTGGGGGTGGGGGAGGCTCCACCCCTACCCCCATGGCGACGCCCCTGGACAGTTTTTTTGTAAGTAGAAGTAATTAAATACAATTTGGTACCGTTGTAAAGAGCTTTTAGCAAGGAATCTACAGGTAAAAATTGTTTTACAATAATGTAAATATTTTTAATTATAAATAAATTGTAAATATGTATAAATATCTATGTTTACTTTCTCACGTCGCGCAGACGGAAAAGTGCAATAAAACAGTCGAAGACGCCACTTGGACTTTACAGAATAATTGAAATCAAATAAAAATTTATGAGGCTTTCCAAAAATATTTATTGCACGTCGAAGAAAATTTATGCAACCTCACAGGGAAACTCCAAGGTGGTCCAGGTCCACGGTAACTTGACGCAACCCCCGAAAAGGAGGAATATCTACAAAAATTAGAAATGCATTGGAGAATCCCACCTACACGCCCCTCAGAGGAAAATGTCACTAATCAGCTCTTCCAACAACCTACATGCCAATGAGGATGAAAAGCGAGGTAACAACAATGAAAAATAATAAATTAGTCATCCTTGCGTAATTTTATTTCGGTGTTTTTTATAATCTTTTTTTTATGTTTTTGTACTGCTGCATACTTACTTTCGTAATATGTTGTGACAAAAATATTAAATTTAGGTTTCCTTATTTTTTCTACCAAATTGAGTCTTTGCATTCAGTAGCGGCTCATGGCCGCCTGTTTTGCGGTTGCTGTTTGCTATTTTTGAGGTCTTTATTTTTGTAACCACTTTACTACCAAGAGTATATTAATCCCTATGGCTTATTTAATTATATTTAATCGTAGAATATTCTACGAATAAGTAAGGCGAGGATTAATATTTGTAAACAGCGACAATAAATTCCTTACAGAAGTAAAGACTATGAACATTTCAGAAAATAATATGATGACCCCCTAATGAGTATTTACAAACCACTGCTCTTTATAATAAAACTTACTAGCCAAAATTTCATAGCTATTCCACGTGGCAACCATTCCGTGACTGGGGTAAGTTATCACAGTATTTCTAAAATTTCCGAAACTGTGAAAAGTAAATTTCTTCTAAACAATTTCGAAAGCTACAGAACTAAAAGTGTGCACAAAAACGATATTTTTCACTGGAATAAAATATTTTTAATAAGCGAATACTTAAATTAAAATAATTAAATTTTGACTCTTGTGTGAACTACCCTACATTATAAATGATTCCTAGCACGAGAAAATTGCGAAGCTACTTATAAGCAATATCTTTTAAATATAAAAACTTTGCGTTTGTATTTTCTGATATTTTTTATTACAATGATCAATCTGAAAGAGAATTAGAAAAACTTGATTCCGTCTTAATCCATCATATGATCTAGCAAAAAAAAAAAATTCCCATCAAAATTAAATTTTTTTGAACAATGTCTTATAAATTCTTTAAAGTATTTTTAATTAAAGATTGGTAGAATTTTTTTCCTGGGGCATAGTAATAAAATATCAATAAAAAATGGCTCATGAATAAAGAAAATATTTCTAATTTTTTATCATCTTTTATTAATGAAAAATATTTAATTAATTTATCTAAAGCGAATGAAAATACTCTAAAAGGACTATTTTCCCAATATAATTTTATGATTTCATATATTAGACTTTACTCGTGTTCCTATATAAACACTTTTACTCGCATTATATGTTTAAAATCAAGTTTAAAATAGTCGTGTTCATGAAATAGTCACAGTAAAAATTTAAGTTTCCTGTTAAAAAAATGTAAAAACAAAGTTCTAAGACACATTACTATTCAATATGCATGAAATAATATACATACATACATGTGAAATATAAAGATTTAATGTGAGACTATTGGCTTTATATTAGAGTTCAAATAACTTGGTTGATGGAAATAACTGATTCAGGACCGAACGTATTTTATTATTCAGTTGCGAAGTACATATATAGAGTGGAAATTTGATTGTTGCTAGGTAGGAGCCTCTGGAAACCATAACATTTATGTGTTACATCGACCTACGACAGGTTGGATATCTCAAGTCTGCAAAAAAGCTTTCTTTGCACGCGTTTTCGTTTTTTGATCAGTATTTTTAATATTTGTCAGCAGGAGGTGAAAGTGTCAAATTGGAAGGAAACTTAAATTTAATTGGTTTAACAGCTTTTGATTGATGTCCGGAGCTATAACGTGAGGAAGGCCTGTGTGCAACATATACATCAAAATATTTCGAATTCCCTTAACTTTTTAATTTTAATCTTAAAAACATCTGAAAGTAATATTTCATAGGCCAGGAAACTTACTTAAAAAGTGCAGATTCAGAATTGGACAACAAAAGTTAAAAATATTTAATTGAAAAATAATTTCAAATTTTATATTTAAAATGAGGTTTTTTGCCTGTAAAAGTCCACAAAAGGGCGTTTTTTAGCAATTTGTTTTTGGAATGGGAATGAAGATTGCTCCGGGATTTTTGCATGTTAATTGTTAGCATTTGAAGAACATTTCAAAATATTTTCATTATAAAATTGGTGATATGGTTCGAGTTGCATGGGCGGATGATTTAGCGTGCACGTCGTGAACTTCCAATCGCTCGAGATCCGATAGATTGCCAGAGTCGTTTTCAATAAATTTTCGTTAAGGATTATGAAAGTAGATAATATTGTCTGGAGCTTTAAACTCTTTAATGTTAAAAAACTGGAAATCAACGAAGTGGCAGCCATTTTAAAAAGGTCTATTTCTTACCCCTTTTGTCGAACTTTGGCATTGCTTCTAAAAATGTTTACTTTTTTTATAAAAATGACTGAAAGTGGTCCAAGTTCCATTAAATTATATCACCGTTAGTTAAAAATAATTAGCAAGATCGATTTTAGTTTTTGCTTTCTGATCCCACCCAGTTTGAAAAAACTCATTTTGCGTACAATGCGTTTATTGTGCTCCAAAACAACAAGGCTACCGACGTGTTCTACTAAAGCACTAAATAACTGAGAAAGGACTTCGACTTCATCAAATCGTTTTACAGGGATAATCTACAGACTATAAGGGATATAAAAATATAAAAAGAGAAAAATCGATTTTTTCAACGGAAGAAAAGCAAATCCCCCTTAATATTTTAATACCTTTCATACATGCATACATATTTACATAATAAAATTAATCAAGGGAATTTCAAGGGAATAAAAGTCCCCAAAGATATGGAGGCCTTCATCAGGGGGGCCCTTAAATGCAGGGAAAAGTAAGAAGTTTCTTGTATATATTAGTTAAAAAGCTAACAAGCATCTTAAGCCGCTGAACTCTTATAAAGGAAGATATACGAAAAATGAAACAGAAATTTAGGCACAAAATGCATGCAAAGCAAATATACAGTAAAAATATTAAAGATACGAAACTTATATAAAATTACTTAAAAAAATATAAATAACATGAAAAATATAAACAAACTTTTATGTTTTTTTATGCTTTTCAGAGTAAGAGTTGGTAGCTATGAATCATATCAAACGTAATTTATTTGCAAATATTTATTGTTGCAAAAATTACGAAATTTCAATTTTTATACGATAATTGGATCTTTTGAGTTATGTTTAGAAAAAAATTCTTCATGTAATACTGGTACAAGTAATACGTACAGTAAACTACGTCTATCCGGCCCTCCGTACTGTCAGGCCTAGTAAAAAAATGAAGAATTTTGCAAGATCCATTCCTATTAACGTTCAGTAATTAGTAGTGAGTACATCTAATAGAAATACTCCAATCAGCATCTAAGGTTAATCCTTCATCAATTAGTTAATAGGGTCCTAAGATATTATGGGGAATGATATGACAATACTGGGTTCTCTCATCAATCAGGAACTCAACCATCTTAGTTACATGCACCGTGGCCCAGTCGCAATTTGCAAAATTCACGCGTTACTCAAATTGAGTCTTCTGGTTTCATTTTCCAGTTTCTTTCAGTGGCGCTAAGTCCCAATTACTATCTCTTTTAACTACCAAGTGCAAAGTGGGGACTGAAAGGGACTCCCACCCCTGAGCAGCGAAAGCCAGGCGCTGGTACTGCGGGACACCAGGCTAGTACCCGCACCAAGCGCTTTCGAAAGAGACTTGCGAGGTAGGGTAGGCTCGGGGGGGGGGTGTCGTGGAAAGTCGCTTGCGGAGCATTTCCTGTTTTCCCCCCATATAAAGAAAACCTCTATTATCTTCATTCTTCCTCTATGCCGGACACACGAGGTGTAAAATCCAGGGGCGGGAGATAGAAGGGACTCCACGACCAGTCGCCCGACGGGGACTAGTTCCTAAAGGGGGACTCGTGTGAGGGCACATCTTCCTATCTTTCTACTAGCAGCGGCGAACAGCGAGAAGCCAGGTACGGTGGTATGAAATGAAACCCGGCCTGCTGCCCCTAGGGGCAGGGTCCGCAGCTGCTCGCTATTACCCCCTTTCCAATAGTCGTCTTCCGGCCCCACTGGGTAGTACTGGCCCCCCCATTTTGGCGCACCCCTAAAGTTTTTTTTTCCCTATTGGCTGCCACGATGTAAGCCACAGTTTAACTTAGTCAAGTCTCAGTTTAGGCAATCAGTTAATGTCTCATAAAAAGATATAGTAATGAATAAGTCATAATATCAATGATTGAGCGAAGTAGGGTAAGAGTAGTACACTCCAATAGGTAAAAGTCATCTAACAACTTAGGCTACTTATCAAATTATAACAAATAAATTAGGGGTAATTAAGTCTTAATAACAATCAACGAACTAAATTGGGACAAGCGCAGTAACCTTCAATTGGTAATAATCAGAATGGCGTAAAAGCATTAGTAGAGCAGGCCACGTGAGCATTTCGCCTTATAACCCAGCGTGAGAGGCTGGTCTTATACCCCAGAGTGAGAGGCTGGTGGGTTCCGGCCTAGGCTCAGTAACAGTCTGCACTAACAGTGCCTCATCTCCAAAAAATCTCAAAAGGCGCATTCAGTATCTTCAATTAAAGCACAGTCTTTGCGATGTTTAGCGATAAGCCAAATAAAGTAAATCAGTTTCGGTTAAAGCCAAGGGGTTATAAAGAGATTAAATTCATCTCAGTCAATCTATTATGATCTCGCTCAGTTCAATTAGATAATCATTTTCTAAATTCAGTAGTAATCAGTGATGGATAAAGCGTAGTCAATAAAGAGGCTAAGTTTATATCAGTTAATCGTTTAAATAGTTTCCTTGTTCAGTTCATTTTAGTAATTTGTAATAAATAACACGTCATGTGTAATAACTTTTTTCCAGGCTACCCTTCTGCCCCCTAAGCGGCTGTCCTGGCTGACCACTCGGGGGAGCATTTTTTTTCTTTTTTACAAATCCCTTTTTATTAGGTGCAGTAGGACTCTGTCCGCACGAGCTACGGGACCCGCTCCAATGGGACAGCCCACGGAGCCAGTTTTTCCCCGGGTGGGGTACGGTAGAAAGGCGAACTCCCGTCTCCCTCTGCAGCGATTCGTCTGCCTTGCATCTCGGCCCAAAATTATCCCTTCTGCGGTAAATCTTAGCTTTTCGGCCATTTCAATATAATTCAACTCACCCAAGATCCTCACACATAGTGTTTTTAAAATAGACAAAACTTCCCTCAAAATTTACCCCTCACTCAGCTAAGATGTTACCACCTTTTAGGCACCAAATTATCCAGACCTATTCCATCTAGCACGGAAAGTATGTGGTGTGCGGCGCCTCAAAAAGTTTCACAAAGAGCAATTAATAAATTAGACACATCGGCTTAGCTCAATTAGTCGGCCCGTGTACTTGCTGGGATCACCGCTTGTGGGTGACCGCCTGCGGCGATTTGGTGTATGTATAACATTATATCGCCCCGCTGCCCAGGGCACAAAACCCGTTAACCTGGGTAATCCCGGGAGATAGGGCTTGGCAGTGGTCTCTGAGGAATTTTGCAAGCGGCCGAGACAGGCAGGTTTTTGCCCGTGGGAAAGTGCTCACTCACGGCAGGAAGGAGCAAGAAGGAATTACAGAATGCAATAGCAGAATAATCACAGACAGGAAGGTAGAGGGATTACGGCTTAATAACCTGTTTCTTCAGTTGTGATTAGAATGTTAACAAAGCGGACGTTATTTGCGCTGTTCCTGGTTACGTTCCTACAGTCTTTCGGTGTGCTTCATGTTTATTTACTGAAGATTAATTAAATGGGTAATAAACGGAAAGAGGTTGTTGTAAATATGGAGGAAAAACTACGCAC
Organism: Maratus speciosus; assembly: GCA_963932465.1. Classification (NCBI taxonomy): domain Eukaryota; kingdom Metazoa; phylum Arthropoda; class Arachnida; order Araneae; family Salticidae; genus Maratus; species Maratus speciosus. The sequence goes on along the minus strand of OZ010796.1, from coordinate 231,803,254 downwards.
TATAAATCGGCTGCAGTCTGGGGTAAAGGCAAAAACTATTGCTTCGTAATTAGTAAATCCTGAATTCAGCTTTAGTAAAAAAACAGTGGGTGACTGAAAGAAAAATCGAGCAGAAATTAAAATGTGTTATGCTGCCCTAACCAGTGGAAGTGAAATGACAAAAAAAAAAAAAAAAAAAAAAAACATGCTGAAAGGTAAGGAAAAAGAAGTCGAGAAAGCTTTATTTTTGTGGCACCAACACTTAAGGGGAAATCGCTTGCCTGTTACTGGGCCGAAATTGCAGGAAAAAGTATTGCGATTTTCCAGCCTATTAGAAGAAAAAGATTCAGATTTTACTGACAGTGAAGGATGGTTAGGTCGCTTTAAAGAACGATTCGGTATTCATCAGATTACCTATAAATGGGCGTGAGGGGCTTAACCTGCTGCTAAAGAGGGTGTACCTTTGTTCAAAGACCATCTTGTTAAGCTTATTCAACAGGAGGAAATTCCTCTAGAGCAGTTGTACAAATGCTATGAGAACGGTTTAGGTTATACGATGCTCCCTACAAAAACGCTTGCATCAAAGAAAGAAGCTGCTGCTGCAGGATACAAGAAAAGCAAGAAACGAGTCACAGTATGGGCTTACAGTAATGCAACCTGCAACCATAACTTTAGGCTGACTTTAATAGGAATATCAAACAAAACTAGAACTTTTAAAAAGCTGGAAAATCGGGAATCCCTACCCCTATATTACACGCATAAAACGAAAGCAAGGAAGAATTCAGAGATTTTTAAAAGCTGGTTCCAAAAAAAAAAGTTGACCGACTATAGGAAAACACTTGAAATACAACAGTTTTCCGAGAAAATCTCTGTTAACTCTTGGCAACGCACCTTCACATCCCTTCACATCCGTCCATTAATGAACTCGCAGATGGAAAGATCAAAGTTGAATTTTAACCGCCCAATGTGAGGGCTAGTTGTCAGCCGATGGACTAGGGCGCCCTTGAAATGATAAAGAAAAAGTATCGTCTTCTCCGTTCGTTGATATCAGCGACTGATAATAATGAAGACTAACTAACCACTCGAAAAATATTGACATGCTAGATGTAATAACTCATCAGGTGGGAGACAGGAGCATGGAAAGAAATTTCAAACATAGTAATTCCAAGGACTTGGAACGTTCTTTTGGACCATAAACGTGGATATGCAACCGTGTGGGAATCTGAAGTGGAGCATGAGAACGATAAGCTTCTTTCGTTGCTGAAAAATATACCGGTTTCTGACGATGCCAATGAAGAGGGCATTACTACAGATGACATTACAGAATGGATATAAAACGACAAAGTTAATGAATAAACTGACAATGATATTGTAGAAATGGTGACACAGTGAGAAGTAACAGAAGAAAAAGAGGGGAATGATGGCAGGAAAAATCTCATTCCATATTCGGAAGGGTTCAAGACGATTTAGACAGCACTGCAATACATTAGTCACCAGGAGGAAGTGACGCCAGCTGATATCTGCTTGCTTAAATGGAGGGAAACTGCGTCGCGGAAGAGTGCTAACAGCTAGAAGTTGTCATCTATCAAGGACTTTTTCAAAAACAAAAAACTATAAGTTTGACTTTTTTATCTGATGCATAACTTTTCATATTTGTGCAATCATTTATTAATAAACAGTAAAATAAGATTTACTCTTTATTTTTACCAATTAGGCTTACGTTTTACGTTAATGTTTTGCTTATATTTTGAAACTGTATGTACGGTATATATAAAATATATCTTAAAATGTGTAACTAATGTTTTTAATATCATAGCGAGGGAAGAGCAGGAAGTGAGAAAATATCTATAGAACTCCGGTCTATGCGGACTTTTTGTTATCCGGCCTACCCTTCTGCCACATTAGGCCGAGTAGTCGGGAATTTACTGTATTTTCTCCGACAAATAGTCTCCAGTTTTGATAGTTTGAATTTGATGAATTATTTATCGCTAAAAATATCTTTTTAAGTTTGCGTCATTATACAAAATAATTTTGCTTTATTTTACTTGTTAGAACGTCAAGAATGAATCTACATGTTACTTATGCTACAAATAGACGATATAAAAATTTAAATTTCGTAACTTACAAATTTATCTAGTTTCACGTAAGTTGCTTTTAATATGATGTAGAACGAAATTAAAAACATTTTTACAATTTCAAGAATATCTCTCTAATTTCCAGTTTAGTAATTGGATATTCGTTCGCGGTAAGAGCTGTATGTAAAGAATAGTTTAAGAGACACCCTGTATATTTGTTGTTATATTGGTTGAAGACATTTGGAACAAGACAATACTTTGTGATCCAAAAGCCAGGAAAGAAAGAAAAATATAAATAATTCAAAAAATATACAAAAGTACATAAAGACGTTTTTTACATAAAAACATAGTAAGACATCGGTAGTTTCTGTAGCAAGCAAAAACAATTGCTTCAATAACTGCATAATTTAAAATTGCAGAAGTACCAGAGTTGCTGTCTGTCGATATTTAAGTTCTTAACTGCGGTCGCTATTTATCATTATGTGATAAACATTACAGCAGAAATCCGTGTCTATGTTCTGTAGAGTATAACAACTCATCTGAAAGATATTTAACAAAGGCCATCCGTCAAACTGAACATATGTAATCCTAGTGTCATTATGAACTGTGCTGTACCGCTGCTGACGCAACTAAAACAACACCTGTTGCTGATAAATGCAATTATTCTGCTGTAAAAATGATCTTTATTTACCCCTTAATTCTCGCTCCCGTGATATTCACGGGCTGTGTCTTCAGAATGTTTGATTCCTACCAGTTTTATAAAATAGTGTAAATATCTTTATTATGGTATCACTTTTCCGTGCCCTTAAATAACGTGAATATATTTTTTTTCAAAAAGTCGTGGCAGTAAGCAATTTGAATTTTTAAACCGTAATTTAATGCGACACTTAAGGGATTAAATAAATCTCAAAATGTTTTGAACATTTCAATGAAAATCATATTATGCTGTTATCTATACTTTTTGAATTTTTGTTTCTTTCGTGGCTTTTAGATCAGCCTGTATGAATTTGGCTCATTATAAGTAAACTAGAAAGATAGCCCGTCAAAAATGACGGAAAATGAGACATAATGATATATACAACACATGTGCAAGAATATGAGTAGTTTTCTCTCTTGTTCCGCAGTGTTATATGAAAATAACACATTTTAAAATGTGGAAATAAGTTCCAAATTTCCTTCTTCGCCAAGGAAGTTTTCTCTATTTCACCAAGGTAGTTTTCTCTGTATCACCAAGGCAATTTTCTCTATTTCGCCAAGGCCCTTATGCAGGAAAAATACCGAGAATTTAATTTTTGTATCCGGCAATGTAAATCACATTAAAATCGGGCAGTTAGGAGCTCAGACAGTACAGCGCCGCCTAGTGGTGGTTATTGAAGTGAAAACTTCTTTAGGGGCGTTAAGCTGTTTTTGAGATGGAGAAAAACCACTGATTTGGAGACACTGTTACGTAACCGACATGCTAGCATTTTGGCACATAGACACTAGCGCGCCAAGCGGTGAATGACAGGAACTTTTCCCTCTTCAGCTTAATCTGCAAAAGAAGTACGAAGCTAAAACTTACTTTTCTCCCGGCGTTCACACAGGAACACACACACACACATTATCAGTTTTCGAAAACTTCTTTAGGCGCGTTGAGCTTTTTTTGAGATGGAGAAAAACCACTGATTTGGAGACACTGTTACGTAACCGACATGCTAGTATTTTGGCACATAGACACTAGCGCGCCAAGCGTAATATAATTGTGGTATAGTATTCATTAATAAAAATACTTTTGGATAGTATTGAATTGGAGTATGGATTTCAATATTTGGATAGTATTGAATTGTAATGGTTGCCGTTTATATTTCACCGGATAAATCTTTAAATGCAATACGAGAATTTTTGTACGAAAATTTGTTTATTTATATATACATGTATAATTTAATAATATAATTTAATATAATAATATATATTACAAATTATTAATGTTTATTTATATGTAATTTATAGTTAAATTATATTACTATGAAAATTGTAATATAATTTTGGTAGTAATAGTTTATAATAATGAATAAAAAAACACTACATTTAAAAGTATTTCCTGCACAATAAAACATTTCCTGACGATTTAAAAAACACACACGTAATTGTTGAAGTTTTCACTTCTATTGGCACTCCCGGAGTGTCACTGTTTCTTTTTTTTTTTTTAGTAACATCGGGATGAAGATGTAAAGACGTACATTTTCGTATACAAAATTTTAAATTCTGACACATAGATTTTGAAAAAAACGCGCGTAGTTTAAATTAAATTGCGGCGAGCTCGATTATGAATGGTTAATGTGTTTCAATGGGAATTTCGCCAAATTAGCCAGCTATCGCCAAGTTAGCTTCATATATGGTAACTTATTTTTGTCGCTAAATTTGGCGGTATTTCGTCAAATTTGGATGTATTTTTCCAAGTTGTTCAGAATTTGTCGCTACTGTGGCAACCCTGCCATTACAACTTTTGAACAATTACTCATTGTTGAAACTGATACCAATATCTCCATAGGAAGCCTAACATGGCCTCGATCAATGAGGCGGTATGACCGGAATTGTGAGAGACACACAGAGACTTGGATTTTATATAAATAAATTTAAGCACGTTTCTGACAAATTGTATTTTTAGTCCATTATTTTCTTTAATCGTAGCGCATATCAAAGATTACGTTTGTCCTAAACAGATTTGATGTGTTTCACAAATTATTGTTGCATACTTATTTGCACTGTGACAGAGCTCTGAAATTGTGATTTATGATGCATGGGCTATCCTTGAAAAAAAAATATTTACAGTGCTTTCTTAAATTTGAATTAAATTATTTAACAGTGGCTTAAAGAGAAATGGAATATTTTTGACTTAGAAAAACAAAAACAACAACAACAACAAAAAAAATATGATTTCTTCTACATTTATAGACGCGTTAGAAATATGTAGATTTGTGCTTAAAACACAAATACTTTAACTATTGAAAAACTAAAATTTTATCAAATGTTTTTGAAAAATAGGCTTTTTAAACACGATTTTCTTTGCCATTCTGAGAGGTCTAGCACAAATTTTGTGAGATGCACTTTAAAATACATATAATTATCTAGTATTTGACCGACGATATTTTGAAATGTTACATTTTAAACAAAATGACGGATTGCCAAATTTAATGTATTGGTTTTCAATTAAAATTTGGTTATGGTTTGTTTATAAACAAAAAAAAAAGGAAAAAAAATTAGAAACGGACAATGAAAGAATAGATAAATATATACGCTTTCATTTAAAAATAGAAGCAGGGAAATCAGTTCATTCGTGGCCGCGATATTTCTAGTATCGATTTAAAAACTTTGTTTCACAATAATTGAGATTAACCCTTAAATGCGCGATTTTTTATTTTGTTTCGAAAAAAAATTAGATATGATACTCTAAAAAAATTATAACACAGGAAAAATAATGAAAAAAAAAATCAGAGATATATTTTTCATATAATACGGCAATCTTATCTTCTGTTGCACATTTGCAATACAAGTAAAAACTACTGTCGTGTGGCTGTTTTACGCTAAAATAATGCAAATTATTAAATACTTTAATAAGTATGTCTCCAAATACCTTATTTTATATAATTATTTATTTTATGAAACTTAACCTTTAACCCTTTAATCCCCATAATAGAATACGTTCTTGAAATTAGGTAGTTCAGAGTATCTGACTTTACACCAGAAAGTTTCAGTGGTTAATTTCGCTTTATTTAAATACGGAATGTCTGTTTTTTTAATTAAAGCAAATAGTGCTATTTTAATTTTCCAGTGTAAATTAGGCATATGCGAATAAAAAAAAATCTATTTAATTCAAAACAGTGTTGTTTGCATATATGCAAATCTGCGCATTAAAGGGTTAAAATAGATCTTTATACTTTATATATAAAGAGACTACTTGACACATTTTTGGTCTAAACTAGCATAATTGTAGGAATTTCTTTCTGCGGTTTTCTTTGAAATGTGTAGAAAATATTTAACTTTCTTATATTTCTTTCTCCAAACTGCGATTTTTTTGAAGATTTAAAAGTCTGATGAACCTTAATTAGGGCAGCTTTACCAGTTTCCGAATTTAATACATCTCTGTTATCTGTATGCATTCAGATAATGGGTTGTGACTTGGTTAAGGTTGTTTTGGCCTTGGATATAAAAAAAATCACATTATTCTTCATCGAGTACAAAAAGCAATTTATATAAAAATCAATTCTTTTATTTGAAAACATTTCCTATTTTCCGGGAAACATCACATTTTTTGTTATTTTACTAATCTTTACTATTTAATCTCTTGATTTCGAATTGATTCTTTGAACTATATATTTGTGGCAATAAAATTTTATGAACAGCGAAATATCGGGTAAATAAAATAGATCTTTTTAAAAAACGCCGAAAAATTAAAAATAAGATTTATCTGAAACAGTCTTAAAACTAATGCTTTTTGTTTCACCTGAAAAAGTCTTAAAAATAATGTTTTCTGTTTGAAAAGGAATCAGAAATTTAATCCGATTTATTTCTGAGAAGAAATGCGATTTGAAGAAAGGTTTAAAAAACATTTTGATTTAAACTGAACCAGTACACTTGTGGTTTAGTGTGGATTTGGATGCATCATAAGATAGTATTTTGTAAGTACATTCTGAGAACTAAAGGGATTTTAACTTTCTGTTGCATACATAAGAAAGTATCTGATTTCAGAAATTTTTAGGCTTCTATTTTTTGGCGGGAATTACAACTTTTCGGATATCCTGAACACGATTTATCTATTTTTAGAAAATTCCTGTCCACCTGTCTGTCTGTGTGTAACATGAACTTTGTAGCCGCTCTTTCACAAGAACCAATGCAATGAATTTCATCAAATTTAATATTCAACAGACCTTGACAAATGATCGTGCATATTAGATTTTGGTGTACATCGCCTAAGATGTAGCATTATTATGCTGTGTTTCACACGATTTCGGTGATAAATGCATCTCTTTAGCTATGGAATGGAATTTCATCAAACTTCATATCCTTAGACGTTGATGTAAGTTCGTGATCTTTAGGTGTTGATTTATGTCACCTAAGAAGTGACGCAGAAAATAATCAGTTTTATAAATGTCCGATTGCAAAGAATATGCAAAAATATCTTCCAGCTATAATCATTGGCAGTTTCAAATACTTTCATATTGAAAACGGAACTTGTGCCTTTGCTTGCTAATAAAATTATATTAAATTTCATTCGTGTTAGATGCTATTTTTACAAGTTAAATACAGAGTGATTCAATTAAAATTTCCTTCTTTGGAACGTTCTGGAGAGACAACACGTGGACGTAACGGTTGCACATTTAAAGGATATACATTTCACAGAACGGGGAAATGTTTGATTTAATAAATCTTTTAGTTACAAAAAACACTATAAGGGAAAGTGTGGCGCTGAAATTATTTTCAAGTAACGAATATAAAAATAAAATATATCATACGAAGTATCATAACATAATATTATTAATTCCTTCTATGCACACACACACTCACCCACACTTGATCACAAAGAGATCAGGATAACACCAGCAAAAAGACGCACGTGACTAATATAACATCATAGATGCCAACTTTTACGCTTTTTCTTACCACAAAAATTTACTAGAAAATTTCCTTTTACTAAATTATCAAAATATTCAGCTTAAATAAAGCAAAAAACTCTGTTAAATTTCAGTGGTAAGGAAAAAGCGTTAAAGTTGGCAACTATGTAACAGCAAATGAAAGCTTCTAGAATCTACTTCAAAATCTTATAACAGTTTTAAATTTTCTTTCTGTGCAGGGACAACAAATAATAATTGTAAAATGATTCACAGAAGCACGTAACTGATCAGTTGAAATGTTTCATGCGTGCAACCTTGTACAGGGTTGCCACAGACGACTATTTTTTTAATTCTATTTCGCACCACTTTTTAAAAACAAAAACATTTTACATTCGCTTTGACAACATTTGTAAGAGAAATATATTACAAAATGTATTTTTTAAACATAGTGGTGCGAACAGAATATAAAAATAGTCGCCCGTGGGAGCCCTGTGCTTATACGGTAATTTTCTATGGCTCTTGCTTTTTAAGCAAACTTGTCTGACATGTACACATGTTATAGTGTATGACAAATCCAAATTCCTCGCTACAGCGAGAGCATTATACTTTTCTACTGGATTCTCCTTGTACAGCCCAATAATAGCAGTTGCAACATTTTTAGTCACTTATGGTATGCTTTTTATGCAGCATGAACATCAAACTTTTTTTCAGTCTTCTTGAATGAAAGAAGTATTCGTCACAAACCGCAAACTGTTAGTATAGTACCAACTTAAAAAATCGTGCTCTTTTTCTTCTAAATTCCACATTTATAGACAGATGGAAGTCCTGAAAATCAAGAGGAATCAAAATCTACTTACTGAAGAATAAACACGTATATCAGAGGTGGGTAGTGAAGAGTAAATGAAAAAAAATGGAACGGTTTTCAGATGAAGTGTCTATTATAGGGCAATTCCATTGCAACTGACGTAACATTTGATCATCGAATTTTGCTTTCAAAACTATGTAGAAAATTTACTAATAAACCTAGAACAAACTTTTAGAATTTAAAATATTTCTTACTAAGGACTTAACACCCAAATACCTTCAGATTATTTCAATCTCTCTTTTAGTCCCAAAAATTGTAATTAAAATTTCTGTGACTGACGTAACATAAAATAGACAAACATTTTTCCTGCCTTCATTGATGTGTAAAAATTATCAAAACTATCCCGTTAAAAAAGGTGATTTGATGCTCTCAATAAGACTAAGTAATGCCAAATTATAACAGTAACTAGTTTAATTAATTTCTGAATTATAAAAAAGAAAAAATATGGCATTTACACGCGTAACTGACGTAACATTTTGAATATACAAAGACAGTAATGGTACTTAACAGTAATTTACAATGCCTTTTTATTATAGAATATAAAAATAATCAAGTTTTCCAAACATGCCCTTAAATTAAACATATTATAAATTTTATTCCACTCTCACCAAAAAATGATAATTTTCTGTGGAAATGCAGATATCCACATTGTTAGTTTGTAATGTCTGTTTTTACAATTTCACCGTTTATACACCAATTATCAGACTTTATTGTATATTTTAAAAACGACTTTTCTATCCGCAAGACATACAGGTCAGATTTTATACATAACGCCTTATTACGAGAAGCAATTGAAATTTGAATTTCTAAAACTGAAGTTTGTAGTGACACGACACAAGGGACTATACACTGTCGATGAAAGAAAACGCTAGAAGAGGTAGAAAGGCAAAGAGATAAATGGAAAGCGAGGGAAAGTATTCGTCTTAACCCTCCTAGTTCCAGCTTTTAATATTTTCTCAGCATTATTAGTTTTACATGATTTGAACCTGAATTTTATTTTTATTATATGTAACTTCTTCCAAGAAGGGTCTGTTTTGTTTCATATATTAAGTATAAATTATTCATTTTTTTCTAGTTTGAAATATTAAAAATTTCAAAATAGAAAATAATTGGGGTCAAATAAGACCACAATAGTACTAGGACAGTTAAACATGATAAATACAGAAGTGAATGCATTCAGTAAGTACTAATGATGCTCAAGTAGGAGTCAAAACGTTCTTGTAGTGTATTCTATATTGTATGTGAACTCGTGGATATGTTTTTTAAATGTTACGACTATTAAATTTTAGATATAACATGCTATAATATATTTTTATAATGTCTGAGCTGTATGTCTTTCAGATAGTAAAGTTGTTTTTAAAATATACAATAAAGTCTGATAATTGGCACATAAACGGTGAAATGGTGAAAGTGTATATTGTTGCGCCGTACAACAGTTTATGTGTTTTGAAAACCTCACAAGTTGCAGTTAACCACATCATTTGATTCGTGTAATATTATACATTATAACTAGAATGTTCTTTACATGATAGCTAGAAGCAATCCTACAAATTTTATTTAAAATGTTTATTTCTTAGTGAATTGACAATGAATAAATTCTGATGAGCAGGCCTGCCCCTAATGACTATTTTTATATTCTTTTTTTACCACTATTTTTAGAAAATAAGTTTTGTAGTGTATTTCTCTTGAAGATTTTTGTCAACGTGTGTGTGAAAACTTGTTGTTTTTGAAAAGTGGTGCGAGACAGAATTAAAAAAATTTCGCAGCCCTGGATGAGTTTTTCTAATTCCTAATTATTTAAATCGCACTCCTAAAATAAATGGGAATTCATAAAAAGATGATTTAATTATTTTATGTTTTATTTCTATTTTAAATTATACAGGGTGATTCAAAACTTATCTTTCAAATTTTGTGGGGTGTAGGAAATACGTCAGGAAACCGATTTTACATAGGAAAGTATGTCCGCAAACGTCATCTAAATAAAAGCTAAAGGAACCGGAAAGAGCAAAATTAAACGAGAAGTTTCCAGGCGTCAGATATGAAGGCGTTGAATAAAGGTCATTAACGAGATTTTTGGAGTTTTTAAAGATGTAAAAGGCTTCGTGGAAGTCTAAATGAGAAGTATAAATAGGAGAAGAAATAATATTAGCTTTAGGAAAGTCAAAACAATGATTGGGACGCAATGGAAGGTTGGGTACACACAGCGCCCTCTACATACGCATGCGTACATTTGCGGACATACTTTCCTATGTAAAATCGGTTTCCCGACGTATTCCCTACCTCCCGACGAAATTTGAACGATAAGTTTTGAATAACTTGTAATGCTTCTAATTGCAAATATTTAATTGATGTCGTATGTTTCTAATTGCAAAAATTTAATTGATAACGTACATGTTTGTGCTACCGTTGTGCTATCGTAGATGTTTAATGAATGTGCTTGATTTTTTTTTGCGCTTATATTTTAACGAAGTGCAATTTTAACATGAAGAAAATTTTTAAATGAAACGATATTACTTATTTGATGTGTTTACTTCTACTTCTAAAAATAGATTTTAAGTTATTAATATTTCTTTTATCATTGAAGCAGTTGATATATTTTACCTACAGGTTAATCTTCAGGTTATGATATATATTTTAATTGTTACTTTATATCTCTGTGCGGAAAATTATATTAACCATAAAGCAGCGTCACTAGCTTGGCCCTTTATTCATTCAGAAATTCTGAAAAGTAAATCTTGATTTATTTAATGACAGAAGTTTTGTGATTACACGAAGTTAAAATTCATCTTTTGGAATTTCCGTTATGAATTCGAAATTTTTGAGTTTTAAAAAAGGCCAAACTAAAACCCTACCGTAGAACGTGTAAAGACCTAAATAAAAAAAAGAGACCGAAAAAGTATTTTAGTGCAAAATCACGTAGTATTCGATAATCTTTCTGAAGAAAGTTTAAAAACTTTCACGTTTTAGGGAGTATAGGAATAAATTTTTAACAATTTAAAAAGCAAAATATCGAAATATTGGCTAGAATTTTAGTTTTTTGTTCAAACAAATGCAGGATCAATGCGATATGTACTTTACTGAAATGAATCAAATACAGACGAACCTCAATTTAACTTCTTCAAAGGGCACTTCAAAAATCATCGTTAATTTGCGAAATACATTATATATATTAAAACTAAATAAAAATTAATTATTAAATTTTCAGATATAGACATAACACTGGTATTTAATTGTTATTATTGTTTTTTAAATTTTGTCACATTAAATATACACCTTTTTAATTTGATAAAAAAATATTGATAATTCCTTTGCCTTTTCTCTTAAATATAATCATTTTGGTTGCTTTTCAGTTGTTTCAAAATCATTCTACTTATGTTTGTCATTATCAAACCTCATGAAGAGCTGTCGCAGCGCCCTATAGGATAAAGTGCCCATATTTCGTCCCATTTTCTTATTTCGTCTCCCTTAACTTCTACGCTTCTGCGAAAGTGGCGCCACTTATGTCAAGAGGCAGAGGGGACGGAAGGGAAAAGTGGTCAGTATTGAAAGTTTCGTTCGCCAAGATGCATACATAAATTAAAGACGCCGAATTTCGTCTTTTTAGAAGACCTGAGTTCTTATTACGTCGTTTGTAGAACAATATTTACTGTTATGTAAGTATTTATTTCTTATTCATTGCATGTATTTTACGTAGGGAAGATGCTGACAGTAGCATACAGTGAGTTTTAGGACGCTCTGTTCATCTTACGGGAACTGAATCTTCGCCATATTGGGAAGTAGCGTGGTCCCAATTTCGGCCTCCTTGCAGTTCTTATGTTCGTCCCGGGGACGAAATTAGGAATGCTTTTTCATGACCATTTTTTTCAATTTTTTCCTCATGTTTGGATGGCTAATGCTTCGTTATGTTATTCTCCCACTGATAACACAAGCCTGCGATGAAAAAATTGCTGGTATAGTAACAGGTATTTTTTATAGTTTTTTGGATGCTAATTACTAGAAAAATAATGAAAAAATTCCACCACGTACAGTTTCATCACAAATCGCAATTTATTTTTTTTATGAATTTAGCATATTTCGTACCAAAAATTATTATTTATATGAGTTTGATAAATAAATTTATGGACTTAAAATAGTAAATTGGTGCATTAAACTAATAAAAGGGAAAGAAGAAACTATTCCAATACAGAATATTTCTTTTAATCGGTAAAGTGCCTATTAAATACAATATTCAAGATAGAGGAAACCAGTTGAAATCGGATCTCTCCTGCTTGCAGGTATCTGCTCGCCCTTCCTTCTTCACACGCCTTATTACTGACCTTATCTCTACTAATGAATCAGTGTCTTTCTTTACTCTGTGCTGTTCACATGTGTTTTTATTCCGACCTTTGAGTTATAAGTTATAGTAGTAACGTTTACTTCTAGTTTTTGCTGCATTAGAGAACATGGCTTCCAGAGGATGTGCTAATTCACGAATTGTTCCTGCTATATTTGTGGTAACTATACAGTGAAAAAAACAACAAAGAAGCATTTCTGATTTTGTAAAACAAAGTGTATTTCGCTTATTTTAGCATGAAATTGGACGATCAAGGCAAGTCTTGACCTCCACACAAAGTTTGTCGTATTTGCGTAAAAGAATTAAGGCAATGGTTTCAAGGTAAAAAGCAATCTTTTCAGTTTGGAGAGAACCTAAAAATCACAGTGATGATTGCTATTTTTGTTTTTGTAGTGTGAAAGGTTTCAATTTAAAGAACAAACTAGAAATATTTTATGCTGACATTCCGTCTGCCATACGTCCTGTTCCTCATGGACCTGGTAAAGGAAAAATCTTGTTGATCCAAAAAAAGTGTTACTTCCACCGCTTCATATAAATTAGATCTTATGAAACAATTTGTCAAAGCCTTACCAAAACAAGGTGAATGTTTCAAGTACCTTTGGGAGCAGTTCCCGGGTTTATAAAAAGGGAAACTGAAGGAAGGTGTGTTTGTTGGACCAGACATCAGGAAAATGATGAAAGATGAAAATTTTGAGAATAAAATGAAAACAAACGAAAGAAAAGCCTGGAAATCTTTAAAAACTAGTTATTACTATCTTACTTGATAACTAAAAGGACCCAAACTACAAATCTATTGTAGAAGAGATGGTAAAAAATTTCAAAATTTTAGGGTGTAATATGAGCTTAAAAGTTCCTTTTCTCGATTCAAACCTAGACTATTTTCCTGAAAATTTAGGTGCAGTTAGTGAGGAACAAGGTGAAAGATTTCACCAGGATATAAAGGAAATGGAGAGGCGATATCAAGGCAAATGCAACGTCAGCATGATTGCCGACTACTGCTGGATGCAACAAAGAGACAATCCCTGCAAAGTTCACAACAGGAAAAGTGGCAAAAAAGCTTTTGATGTAAAGAAAAAACATTACTCTAAGGACTTGTAACCTTCTACATATACATAACTGTTACTTGAACTCAGATATTAATGTAATTTATATAGATTTATAAATAAATGAAATGTCAAAATTTCGTGATTTCAGCTTTTTCTTTAAAAATATGCAATCATTTTGCGAAAATTCCTTACGTGATAGAAAAAAATGGATTTCATTTTTGGAATCAGCAATAAAAAAACAAAAACATAAAATTTAGTTATCAAAATTAATGCAATTTTCAAAAAAGTATTTTTTTGCAGGTATGTGTAATTAGTACATTTCTTTGTGCCTTACTTTAATCTAGGGGAGGCTAGGGAGGGTTGACCATACCTATCAATTTTCATATTTAAAAGAATGTCAGAGTTTTATTAATATGTGTGAACAAAGCTACTGGAACTCTCAAAGAACAGTCTTTGTTTCATAAAAATAATCGAAAAACATGCATAAAAATCATTTGTGAGCCGTTTTCAACCTAAAAGTTGTCTTTTTTAGAAATATTTTGTAAGCATTTTTCAGATAAAATATATCATAGAAATTTAAATAAGTAGGTTTTAAATAATGGAGAAATATCGAGCTTTCATTCCAGGCAGAATATTGTACAGGAAGTTAGGCTTAATATAACAATGTGCCATTCTTTAAAAAAGGTCTATGTGGGGAGGTTTGACCCAGTCAATGTGAAGGAGGGTTGACCAGATGCTCAAGGCTTCCTTAATTAAGTGGTTTTGAAAATCTTTTTATTATACACTGTGCATAATGAAACGTTAATGGTTATAAATAAAAAATAATGTAAATTTGTTCTGTAAAGCTACAGTAAAATGCGATGATCGAAAAAAAAATGTTTAAAACTGGTTAAAGAAAGATGTGAAAAATTGCTATAGTATCCACTGCAGAAAAAAAAAATAATGAAGTGTAAATGGGAAAGTTAATAGGAACTTTTTCCATTTAAATATTAATTAAAATAGGTAAGGCTACAAAGGACTACAAAGTATGAAAGCTGCAGCCTTAAGCCTTTCAGGGGCAGTGGTATACTTATCAAGCCACTTAACTTTAATTCCCAAACGCCACAATGGCACCAGAATTTTGTTAAAATCTTATCCATTTAATATGCATGTGAAATATAGCATTTTTCTTATTTCCAAATAAATTTGAACGTAAATTCTGGTGATAGCCATTTATTTCAACATTTTCGTACTGAAAGTACTAATTAACCCCTGAAAGAGTTAAAATATGTTAATGATAAGTGTTCATGCGGCTGCAAAAGAACATAGCCTTGATCGAAAAACTTTAGGAAAGTATGTAGACAAATTTTACCAGGATGAATAATGTGAGATGAAGCTAAACTATGAGACAACTAGAGTTGTCAGGTTAAGTGTCATAAAAGTAGTCCAAGGAGGCAAAAAAAGGAGGAAAGTGTCTCCTAAATCCGGACATAATAATACATGAAACCCTATAAAAACGGAAACAGTCTCTAACTGAATACTGTCTTAAATGTTAAATTTCATTTTCCCTGCTGCACAATTATATCTGCTGAAACAGAATTCTGTTTTAAAAAAAAAATTTCCTACGACTTGCGATTTCGTTTAAACAGGTTGGTTTAAGTATATTTTCAAAAATATTTTTTTATAATAATTAAAGCATGTAGCATAATGTTATTTTGCTTTTTTTTTTAAACTGGTTTTATTTCTCTTCACAAATATTTCACTATAAAACAAAGTGGGTCAAGTCTCCCATATAGTGGGTTCACCCTCCCATATGTGGGGGGCGTTGACCCATTATTTTCTCATGATTAAAATCAATCATTTTTCAAATTTCTTATACATTACACTTATGTAGCAATTTTATTTTGATAACTGATTGTATAACGAATAAAATGATATATAAAACTTTATTCTACGGTCAATATTTAAAAAATAAAAAATCATTTTGTAAAAAGTGGGTCAACCCTCCCTAGTCTCCCCTACATTAAACTATTTACTCATTTAGAAATAAATTTTGATTTAGTTATAAGTTAAGCCTCGCTGTATTGGATTTTTTGGGGAGACGAAATTGGGACCATTTTTTTTCTTTTGCATTTTTTACATACTTTTGAAAAAAAACTTTTCGCATTGTTAAAAATTTTGTACGATATTTGCCTATGTTTCTATGTGCGTGGGTAATTAGGCTATGTA
This sequence comes from Maratus speciosus, assembly GCA_963932465.1. Lineage (NCBI taxonomy): Eukaryota > Metazoa > Arthropoda > Arachnida > Araneae > Salticidae > Maratus > Maratus speciosus. Next base: position 231,787,157 of record OZ010796.1, on the reverse strand, counting down.
AAATCGAAATTTGGCAGGTTTTCACTGATAAATTACAACATTTAGGGCCTAAAAGTGACTGAGGGAACGAAATATGGGCACTGTTTTTACACATTTGCTACCACTAATTCTCCCCTATAGGTTTCGTAATAGTTTCTGAAACATGTAAGACAGGAAGCTAACATGAAGATTAAATTTTGAAACTAGTAGTGGCGAATATATAAAAAATATAGGACAGTGAGAATATACACAGGTACTTTTATATGTACATTATTCCATTTCTCATATCTGTTGCTTTTCACTCCTTTCAATCATATGGTTCATTCCATCAAATCTAATATCATTAGAAGGCCTAACAGCAGTATTCATTTTGTTCTTTTGCAAAACAGAGCTTCTTGATGACGGGCTTCCACGTTTGATATGGATTAGGGACTGGTTTTTGAGTGATAGAGCTTCTGCTATTTCAAATGTGAAATCCAATAAATCCATTTGATCTTGCAAAGGAACTTCCAAGCATTTTGCATTATTTTTATACTCTAACTAAGAATTTATAATGGTCATACTAACATAATGACATATTATTCGATGTGTCAATTTTTTACACTTTATAGCAGTTCAATACAATGAAGGTAAGAATCATGTTTATCGACTCCCCCCTCCATGCTTTTATTGTATAACTTCACAACGTCTGGCCTATATATATAAATATAAGTGGATCTTTTTCGCTCCATCTTTTAACAATATCCTTCGCATTATCTGACAGAAATGTAGATGCTAGTGTCACAACTTTATTGTCATACCACTTTACAACAATGATTTTGCCATACGGCATGACTGTTTAATGGACAGTTTGTCAGCCTATTTCTGCGCACAAAGCTGGCAGTAATAAAATCAATACGCTGGTGCTTGAAAAGCATCGTACGTGTCTTAAAGAGAGTTGGCTCAAGATATCTCACATATCTTTTTAGTCCGTTCATAAAGATATGACCAATATTTTGCATTTGAAACGCATCGTCACACGACTGATTTCGAAAGAGCTTAATTTTCTTTTATTGTACTGCAAGAGGTTTTGGCCAAAAACGCAACTAATGTCATCAACCAAGGACAGAACACGCCTGGTATGGGCTCGAGGGACATTTTTCTGTTCACGAAGCTTATCACTTCCAGGAAAATGTTTTGAGTCAATTGAGGCCATAAGAGAAAATTCGCTGAAGAAACTAATGCCATACCGCAATTTACCTATCTAAAAAGTATGGAAGTTTGGGACCTGTTCTGGAATAGTTGCATTGAACTCAGTAGGGTCTACTTTGAAGATGGGAAAATAAATTTTGATGAAAAAATTTTTTTTTGTGTTTTATATAGCAATTCTGGGTACTTTTTACACACACTTTGTTAGTCCTAAGGCTTCATGTCCTAATACTAGAACAATTGTTTGATTCTTAGTTATAATGTGATATATGTTATTTTCTAAGTTGGATGACTAATTAAGGTAGAAAAGGCTTTACTTTATAAAATATAATTAACAAAACGTCACAAAATTATTATTAATATTTTTATTGAGAGGGTTAAATATGTGTACTTACGTTTTGCCCTTAAACTGGTAGAAGCCTCCATTTTACTGCTTACTGAGGAATGTGCTGCCACGTGTGATCACAAATGAGATTAAATTGTTAGTCAGCAATATATTATTAGTGGGACACTGGGTTTTCAACTTAAAATTCTTAAAAACGAATAATTTAGAGCAAGGTCAAGATGTGTTCTAATAGTAGGACCCCAGGGTCGAAGGGGTTAAGTACTTACGTAGCCGTTTGTTCATAGATTTACCTTGCTATTTTTTCCCTTAAAATACCCATGTGACTTTTATACTTATTATATATACAAAAGTACATAAGTACTTACTTAATTTTTATGTTTTTGGTATAAAGAAATCTAATATTTTCACTTTTAGTACTCTTTTTAGACAAATTGACAGCAAAGATTTCCATTAAAACGCTCTTTATTGACATATAATTTATATGATCTGCCTGGTTTAATTTTTTTTAAGTTGTTTTCACTTTTTCAAATAGGACCTGATATCTCACATGAAAAAAAAATAAACGCATGTGGAACACAGACCACCCTCCTGGTCCATTTACCCCATTTTTATGGGGCAACTGGACTCATGAGGAAAGAAAGATGAAAAATGCATATTTTAATATATTTTAAAATATTAAAATGTAATTTTTAGCATTTCTGTCTGATAGAAGGAACCTAACTGAACACATTTACAGAACTTCAGACTTTAATTTAAATGAAAATTAGCTTTTTGAAGCTGAATTGTCAGAAGCTCCAGAGTCACGTTGTAAAATCATGGCCTAGTTGCCCCAACTAACCTTATTTTATGTCATATTACAACGTTAAACTTTTCTGCAAAATACAGAAAAAGCAACTATTTATGGTAGGGATGCACAACCTGTGGCCCGCGGGCCAAAAGTGGCCCGCGATGGGTTAACGTGTGGCCGCGAATTTCGTCAATTTATAACTGGAGAAAACTGCAATTTTTGTCTAAAAGTCCCATGAAAATATCGGTAATTTCGTCAATTTGCCGCACGAAAATTTAAAATTTTGTCAGTCAGTTAAGAATTGCGAATTTCGTTGATCGGACAAGTAAAATCGCGAATTTTGTTGATCGGGTGCTAAAAGTAACGAATTTTGTCGATGAGGCTCGGAAAAATCGCAAATTTAGTTGATCGGGTGTGAAAAATAACAAATTTCCTTGATTAGACGCGGAAAAAACGCAAATTTTGTTGATAGAGCTAGGAAAAATCGCGAATTTTGTCGATGAGGCGGGGAAAAATCGCAAATTTCGCCAATTAGACACGAAAAAATCGAGAGTTTTGTCAATCAGGTTCGGGAAAATTCCGAATTTCTATGGTCGGGCACGGAAAAATCGTGAATTCTGTCGATCAGGCACGGATCTCAAATCTCAAATTTCGCTGACGGCTTCAGAAAAATCACCGGTTTTGTTGATGATGCGCGGAAAAATTGCAAATTTTCTTGATCGGCTGCGGAAAAATCGCCTGTTTTGTCTATTTATCGGGAGAAAAAATCGTGAATTTCGTTGATCGGGCGCGGAAAATTTTCAAATTTCGTCCATCAGGCGCGGAAAAATCGCAAATTTTGTCGATGATGCGCGGAAAAATAAAAAATTTCGTTGATTGGCTGCGGAACAATCGTGAGTTTCGTCAGTTTATCGCGAGAAAAAGTCGCGAATTTCGTCGATCGGGCACGAAAAAATTGCGAGTTTTGTCGATCGGGCACGAAAAAATTGCGAGTTTTGTCGATCGGGCTCCGAAAAATTGCAACTTTCGGTGCTCGGGCACGAATATATCGCAAATGTTGTCTATCAAGTGCGGAAAAATAGTAAAATTTGTTGATTAGGCACGGAAAAATCGGAAATTTTGTCGATTGGTTTCAGAAAAATCGCGAATTTTGTCAATCAGGCACGGAAAAATTAACTTTCGTTAATCGGGAGCTGAAAAATCGCAAATTTCGTTGATCAGGCATAGAAAAATCTCAAATTTTGTTGATCGGTTCCTTCATCCCCTTCGTTCATAAAGTCCACATTTCTTTCGGCACTAGCCACTTTCATGCCATTGCTGGTTTTTGAGCACTTTTAATAAAACAAAATTTAGTCTCCTGAATAAAGTCAAGGAATATTATAACTTCTTGAAAATAATCCTTGCTATATATGTTATACATACAAACGTAAACACTGTTGATATATCCTTGCCAACTGAATTGAATATGTTGATTTGGTAAGGGAACCTAGAGGGGTAAAACTCCCCTTCCCCATCCAAAACCACATATTTTATCTAATTATAGGCCACAGATCACCTCCTCGAAATAGAATTCTCTCTTTGTTACTGATGTGGCCCTCGACAACCCAGAGATTTTTGTAAGTGGCCCTTCTCTTAAAAAGGTTGTGCACCCCTAATTTATGGTAAATATACTGAATTCGATAAAAACTGTAAATCTATTAGTTTACACGTTTTTATAGATTGTTAACTAATTAATACTTGCAACGGCAATTTTGCGCAGAGGATGATAGGAGGTTTATCGTAATTTAGGGCGTACAAGCCTCACTTCTGCTATAATGCGCAGTACGAAACACTTGCGTTAAACGTTTTATCGTTTACTCACAATATCAGGACCTTGGAAGAGAAAGGAAGAATCTCGAAATTGGAGTATTGGGAAGTCAAACTCAAAGTTTTGCAAGTAGTGTTATAGAGTAGGGTACTAATCACTTTAGCTCGACATTGTGAGAATACAAAGGGCGAACCAGGGCAAAACGACTTACTACGCGCTGCCTATATCTATCTGATGCGGAAAAAACAAAACAAAAATCGATTTTTCGATTTCGCCCTTTTTCTTCTAAGCTTCTGATATGAACAAGAGAATAACAACCATGTTCCGTATTTTTGTTTAGTCTTTGGTCTTACGGAAAAAAATATTGATTGGTTCCGAAAGTCAAAGTGTTCTCTATCTAACACTACAACAGTGATCGAAAAAGTACAAAACTTTTGAAGTCTTATATCCTATACAAAAATAATAATTTACAAAATTTAAACGCAAATAAAAAATTTGTAAAAAAAACCTCCCATTATTTTGACATTTGCATGAGAATTTCGTATGCTCTTAAAACATATCTACGAATAGGACGAAAGACACAAAAGGCTTAACCCTTAAATGCGCGATTTTTTATTTTGTTGCAAAAAATTATATATAATTCTCTGAAACGTTTATTAAACAGGAAAAATAATAAAAAAAAAAACAAAAAAAAACAGAGATATATTTCTCATATAATTCGTCAATCTTTTCTTCCGTTACACATCTGCAATACAAGTAAAAACTACTGTCGTGTGGCTGTTTTACGCTAAAATATTACAAATTAGTAAATATTTTAATAAGTATGCCTCCAAATACCTTATTTATATAATTATTTATTTTATAAAAATTAACTTTTAACCCTTTAATTCCCATGATAGAATAGGTTCTAGAAATTACGTAGATCAGAGAATCTGACTTTACACGAGAAAATTTCAATGGTTAATTTTGCTTTATTTAAATACGGAATGTCTATTATTAATTAAAGCAAATATTCCCATTTTAATTTTCTGGTGTGAATTAGGTATATACGAATAAAAAAAATCTGTTAAATTCAAAACAGTGTTGTTTGCATATATGCAAAGCTGCGCACTAAAGGATTAAAAAAAGAATTTCAAAAACACAATAAGTGAAATGATTTGGCTATTTATTAATTTTTTTTTTTGTATGTGTTTTCTAGTCATAGCAAATTACACCCTGTATTACATAATTTTGAATCAAATATTTCATTTAAAAAAAACGAAAAAAAAAAAACGAAAAAATATTATCCACAAATATTCGATAATAACAAGCAGAATACGTATATATTATGTCTATTTCTGACAGTAACAATAAAAAGAAAAATACAACATATACAAATAACATTAAGAAAATAAACCTCGTATAGGTATCATTTAATTATTTTGGGAGAATTACCTCTTCACGTAAAGTGCCGCTCTAATGTAAATCGATACCGTAACGTTGTTTTCAGATCAATTATTTTTAATGATTTAGTTTTCGTGTTTCATTTTATTTTTAGGTAACGAGGGAAACAAATTCCACATGTCGCTCAACTTATAACTATTTCATTTCAGGGGTGGAGGATGTAAAGTAATAAATGTAAAATAATATTATATATAAATTTTCTGAGAGTTTTAAATGTTAGCTAACGATAGCTAATTATTTTATGGAGACATTCTTTGTAAACAGTTTGTTAAATTAATGAATTCTTCTGATGACTCTATAAAACCAATCTGATGTTTTAAAATCGTGTCATACAGTACATTCTGAAAAGGAAATCTTGCACTTCTTTAAACATTTTTCCAAGAATGATGTACAAGAACTTACTAATAGCAATATCATGGGATTTACATTCTGTATTTTTATGACTGGAAATACGATATTTTTTTAGACCTAAAATTTGGTTTTATTTATGGATTTATGACTTTAAATAATTTAATTTTTAGAATACTGTGTATATAGTAAATATATTTTTATTTAAAATAAATAAAATGTTGTGGGTAGATAAATAGAAAATTTGAAGACGATCTAACAGTGAAATATTGTAAGGCTTATTTAATAAACGGTCAATTGTGAGTATTACTCGCGCTCAGAGGGTTCCGTGCAATAAATATATGAATTATTAACTGAATTATTAGAAATTCGTCGCTAAAAGAATAGTTAGACTTTGTAAAAACGATATAATGTAGGATTGGGTATAGCTGTAGGGGAGAGTAGCCATATTTGGACCGCCGCTTTAATTGGACCGTTGACATTCTTACATTAATTACTAGTAGAGACGCCATCTACCGCTGAAATCCTACTCATCAGAAGGACATAATTTATGATTAGAAGAAGCACCCGCCTAGCACGTGCTGTTTTCAGACAATTTTAAACAGCGTAAAGTTAGCTGTTTTGATCAAATTTTTTCCTACTAAACATAAGTGAATACTTTGAAACTAAGGTAAGTTGTTGTGTTTTCATATACGTATCTAAATTCATCTGTTAATTGCTCGTATTTTTCACGTGTATTTGTTTGATTTCGTTTTTGTTCTTAGTCTTGAGATTATCTGTTTTGAAAAATGGTGCAGTTGCCATAATTGGGCCAATTTAAGTTGCTTAAATTGGACCAGATATATGATCATAAATTTGAAAAGTAAGTAATGAATTTCGAGGGCGGTATGCTTTGTACGCTATTTTTTTATTTCTTTTAATATTTTATAATGGATTATTATCTCCATGCATATATCTTTTTGTATATCTGGATTTATTTCTTTATACTGTTTAGGCCTATATAAAAATAAAAATATTTTTACATGCTTATGCAATAAATATTGTTTGCAATTTCTTTTATCTTGTATGTATTTGCATTTATTTCTTATGAATTCTTTATTTCTACGGCGTTTTTGGTTTACAGAGTTGAATTCAAACATTTTCTTCCTGGAGAATATTTGCGATTCCGTGAGATGTGTGTGTGCGAGGGGGGCAGACTTTTCGCAGTTCTGGAGAATGGAATTACACTTTTTTGCCTTTAAATGCATAAAATCTCAAACCTTCCATGGGGAGTGGTTATTTCATGGCTCCGGTGGGGGAGGTGCGTGAATTCAACATTGTTTGAATGTATAATGCTTGCGTTTGATAAATTATAGCGTATTTTTTAAACACTTTTTTAATATAATGTTGAAACTGTTGAAAACGACACAGACAAACTGTGTGGAAGAGAAGCACACGTGACAACAAAAGCTGTTAAATATATAGGAAACAGAAAGGAGAGAGTAAGATGTGAAGAAATGGATCTGCAAGAAGGCTTCAGCTACAAATCCACCCCCCCCCCTTCAAAAAAAAAGCCAAAAAATCATTAGAAATGTTATCTCCTTTGCTAAATTCAGTTAAATCAAAGTACAGAGGGAGCAATAAAACAGTTGTGTTAACATCTCCGCCATATAAAGTAAACCTTGAAATGAAAAAAAAAAACGACAAAAAATAAGCTTTTACAGCACAAAAGCAATTGAAACATCAAGTTTTAAAAATAGAGGTAATGCAATTGGAAAGAAAATGATGGAAGGGAAGAACTACAAACATAAAGCAAAGAAAACTTCTGTTGTAAACAAATGTCTAAAAATTCAGAAATTAAAAAGGAAAATCTAGACAGTGATGATTGGTTTTGCCTAATTTACAAGAAAAATAAAATAGCACAAATGATTCAGTGTTCAGATTGCCAAATGCGGTTCCATGTTGTGTGCGCTAGAAAAAAAATGAATAAACGAAATTCATGTGTAAGCTTTTCATCACTCATTACATGATATTCAAGTAACTGGAAATCAGTTCCACAATTTCTATTCTTAATTATTGATAACTTTGATTTACACTTTGAATACTTTTGATTTAAAACAATTACTCTTATTTTTAGATATTTGATTTCATTATATTTCCTTGCTATTATTTTGTTTGATTGTTTCATTAAGCGCAAAATTTGCTTTTAATAAAATTAGTTATATTCCCTAGTCATTAAAACAACCTGATATTGTTTGGTCCAATTAAAGAGATTGGGGGCCCAACTTAGAAGACCAGTTGCTGAATTTGGACGACATTTGACAAATTTTTCAAATTAAAATTAAATTAAAGATTTTCAAAAAGAAATTGATCTAATGGTATATTTAGTTAGTAGATGAATAGATTGACACCGTGTAGTGATGTTTTGCCGATATTCCAAAAATTAAGTGAGTTACACTTGAAAATAAGTGAAGTGGTCCAAATTCGGCTACTCTCCCCTATATACTAGAAAAGTATGAATGGTTATACCATAAAAATTCGAAGAGATATGAAGCCTAAATAATATCAAATATTGCTAATCTGTATATAAATCTTTTTTAAATCTTATCCTAACTTATTTATGATGAACTTAATCTGGTATTGTCAATAAAAGTAATGCATATTTAAACTTCATTTGGCATTTCATAAAACTAAATTTCGCATAGTGATAATCTTTTATTTTTATAATGTCGCAAAAACAAAACCCTTTCTCAAAGTTTAAACTCGTCATTGTGCTAAGCGCGCATCGAAAAGAGGTCGCAAATTCCAACGCCGCTCAGTGGGACGTTTTGATCATTTAGATGGACAAAATTCATTTTTCCGATTAGCTCGGAATTTCACAAAACAGCGTGTACTGGTAGCTGAATACTGTATTTTCGAGATCCGTACGAGTTTTGTCGAAAACATTCAGAGGTGTAGATTAATTATGACCATAAAGAAGTCATTTGTGAATTTAGTTTGAGGGGTTTCAAAAGTTGCACTAGCTCCTCTAAATTTGAACGCAGGTCGTGACTATTCTGTTTTATTTGAAAGTACGAGTTTCCTGAACATATGTCACAGGATTTTCAAGATCAGATTTAACTCATTTTCTTTTGAAAATATGCGATATTAAATCCACTTAACCGCTTTTTTCAAAGGTTGTAATCCTGGATGATCCTTGATTTTGTTTACAAATTTCATCTTAACTTTTAACATATTATTCAGCATATTCAACAATAAGCATTTTTAAAAATCAAAGCGCCATTCCTAAAGTATTGAAAATTTAAAAAAAAAATTCTGCAGATGTCTGCCAATTATTAAGTATTTATTAATGAAAAAAGCATCATATTAACTTATAGTGCATGCATGTATGTTTAGTTCAAATCTAGCTAGTCAAATTTAAACTACTTTTAATTATCCGATTGAGTCAAAACAATAAAAACATGCGCAATATCAATGACAATACAATATTATTATAATTTAAAGAACGTAGAAGTTTATTCAAAATTCTGTTTCTACAGGGCTTCACTAAAATTTAGATTAAAACTTGCAAGTTAATTTTAAACCAATTTCAATAATCTGATTGAGCTAAAACTTTGTTCAGGATATTCTGATGACAATGCATTATTATTATAATTTATCAAACGTAGCAGTTACGTTTTTTACAGGGCCACATAAAAGATTAGTTCAAATCTTGCAAGACAATTTTAAACAACTTCCAATTATCTGATTGAGCTAAAACTTTTTGACGAACGTAGAAATTAAGCATTTGTTACAGGGGCACACAAAAGATCGCAGATATATTGTGGCTAAAAAGTAGAAATTTTAATTAAATTTCAACAAAATTACTTTAGGTTATTGAGATACACAGTAGCATTTTTTCAATTGAAAACAAAGTGCATAGTTGTTGTATTTCTTTTACAGGGACACATAAAATTTTCGGATACATGATCGTCTATATGCAGAAATTTTACATTAAATTGAATAAAATTTATATAGGTTATTTATTCACACAACAGCATTTTTTCAACCGAAAATAATCATGGTAGCATTTATATGATTTACAGGGTACCACAAAACATTATTTTTTTTTAAATATGATTTTATATAAAAAAAATTATTTTTCAGGATGACTACGCGAATTTCTCGAGCAATTCTGAACAGACAAAAATACAAAAAAGAAATTAATGTTAACTAACATGTGTGAATTAAATTGTTTTTTATTCAATTGTAAAATAAGTAAGTTTAACGCATTATTTGTAATGCATTATACAGGGTGCCCACAAAAGTCCTTCCCACGCTCTTAATTGCCGAACAGTTGCAGCTATAATCATAAAAGTGGAGTCTAGGTATAGTAAAGAGGCTATGCGCTACCAGGTGAGACCGCTTCCATCGCCACCTGGAGCAAAACAGCTGAGTTAGTATTCATATCTTGAAAACGAGATTAATATTCAGAACGAGATTCATTTAGTATTCATGTTCACAAGGTGTCGTCATTCACTTTTATCCCATACTTTGAACCGTTTTTGCGATAGGAACGCTAATGCCACCATTTTGTGAAAGGTAGCACTGTAAGCGATCTCATATAGTAGCGCACAGCCTCTTTACTATGCCTAGACACCACGTTTATGAATATAGATGCAGTCGTATGGCAATTAAGAGGGCGGGAACGGACATTAGTTAGCACCCTGTATTTTTATTTTAAGACGTTGTTAAATATGTTGTTAAATAACCAAATATTTATCTTTGTATGAGTATTTTATTATTGATGCATTAAAAAAACGCAGCAAAAACTAATTAAACTTCAACGAAATAATTTTGTCCAACTAGATCGCCAAAACGTCCAACTGTGCGTAGCCTTTTTTGCCGCGTTTTTCGAGATAGGTTTTAATTTACTTTTAAAGACACGGGAGACGTATTGAGAGAGGCACTCAATGCAAACTAGTCGCGAATCCCATAGCATTTATGTGCTTAATTCTATTTAAATAAGTCTGTTTTTAACAATTTGACGTTTATTGTTTTTATACTGCTTCTGGGCATTGCATTACACAAATATATCATTAAACGTGGTTATCTAGGCTTTAAAAGACAATGGTACATAGAGTATGCCACCCTTGTCATTATGTCTGTCGAAACCGTTTATGTCATTAAGGGTTAATATCTCGGCTATTTTTCGAAAATAATTTTCAACAATGCTTTTACACTTTTGCTATGATTGGTACCTCCAGCGCTCCTCAACACCTTTGCTGAGTGCCCGCAAATCGAAATTTGTGTGTAACGAAAAATGAGCTTTTCTCGAAAACTGTGCGCCCTAGGGTAATCGCTATTGTTTTCTTGCAAGTTTTAAATTAACGTCTACTACCTGTAATTTTTTCATAATTTTAGTTTCTGTAGATCTGGAAATAGCGGAGGGGACATATTTTTGTCCTACATTTTCGACGACATCTTTTATTATGTAATACCTAAAATTAAAAGAAATGTGTTTTGAGTTCAGCGTTACGAAAGGTTTCACATGATACCCCACGCGATATACAAAGAAAAGATTTTCTTCAAGTAACATAATTATCTCCTGTACATTTTTCTTAAATACATTTGTGAATGTTTAATAATCTGTAAATATGTAGGTCAATAGTCTTTATTACTTCCCGCCCCACCAGTTGCTGAGAGGTTCTGCTCTCGAAGCTGGTAGATGGGAGGTGCTGGGTTCGAACCCAATCGCGCCCGTCGGCCTAACCGTTTCGGAGTTTTCGTGGTTTTCTTCGAAACCTTGGATTTTCCATGCGTAAATACGGTTTAGGTTCCCTTATAAAGTCCCCACGGAGGGCACTCCCCATAGGGCCTATATCCCTCGTGTAGATAATCGGGCGTCAAAAAATTAACTAACTAACTTTATTACTTCCCCCAATTTGAACTTTCTACGTTCCATAGTTTACGAGTAAAATGTGTTTCAGAGACAGACAGAGAGACACAGGAGTGATCTTATAATGTTTCCGTTTTTACTTTTTAAAAACGAAACCCTAAAAATGTTTCAACCATTAACTGCTATTAGCGATCTCGCGAACCGCTGCTTTTTAGCTCATAGGCTATGAAAGACTGAGAGCTAATGTGCCCGCGGGATCTGTGTGTATGTATGCACGTAGCTCGACAACTCTTGATTGAAGTATACGATTTGTTTTTAAATTTTGTAAATATGTTCAATCTGATAAGGCGCTTTCCTGATTAGTTTTGGGGGTTCATTGGTTAAGTATAAAAGGGGGAAACGAGGGCTAACCTCCCTTAATTTATATAAAAGGTTTTTTCATGCAGAAATATCCGATTAGTTTCAAATTTGGTATACCGGTTAATTCTGATAAGGCGCTTCCCTTATTAGATTTGGAAGTTAATTTGTTCAATATAAAGAGGGGGCACGGGGCTAATCCATCCCCCTTAATTTAGGTGAATGAGTTTTTCATGCAGAATTATCCGATTTGCTTCAAATTCGGTATACCGGTTTATTCTGATAAGGAGCTTCCCCGTTTATTTACCGTTTTTCTCAAAAAGAGTGAGTTCCATTTTATGAATAATATACATAAATAAGAGCAAAATATATTGTTAGTATGAATATCCTATGAGCTCAATGCCAGCAGTTTAACTGGGCCTTTTTTCTTTTTTATTTTCAATCTTCTCAGATTAACTTGTGAGTTCAGTTTAAGGATAGTGAACTAGTGAAATTTTGTTTCGATTGGAGTCCTTGTACTATATTTCTAGAGATTTATGAATAGATGAATTTTAATTATAATACTCTTGTACATAAAGTTTAGTAGAGAAACAGTATGCTATGAGTTAATCGAGACTTTTATTTATATTTCGATGGAATAATCTCAGAAACCGCTCAAAGTAGTTATGGGACAATTTCTATCACAGCAATTAAGTGTTAAGGAAGTACTGAAGAAGATTGTATATTGTCTCGTTCGCATATAGCAGCTTAACAAAGATAAACACAACCGATACAAATTAGATTCGGGATGTAAGATGTATTATTCAATTTATTTTGGGAGTAATTTATTCCTCTAAGTAAAGTACTGCTGTAATGTAAATCGATATCGTAATGTTGTTTTCAGTTCAATTATTTTGTATGATTCAGTTTTTCTAGTTTCATTTTATTTTTAGGCAGTGAGGAAAGCAAATATTCTAATTCTGAATGTCTTTTAGCCTGCAAATACTATTTCCTTTCATTGGAGAGAAAGGAGGTTAAAGTAGTAATTTAATAAGAAACAAAATAATTGCCGATATATATTTTTATGATTAATAAGTAAAAAAATTTCAAGTAATTTAATGCAATACTGATTGAAGAATGAGATTTCGCATTATTTTCAAATGCTTTCTAATCAGCATTTTAGAAGAAGTAATGCGATGTAATGAAAAACGTGTGGATATTTCACTTAGGTTAAGCAGGCTTTCACAAATATATAGAAAATATATAAAAAAATACTGTGTTATTCAAATTTAATAAGGAATTTGTTTTAAACACTAATTTGGGAGATGTGAGTAATATAGCATATCTTATGGAATATTTTTCTAAAAGATGTTATTAATAAATTTAAAAGTACTTATCTACACGAATTAATGAAATGTATTGCATCAGAACGTTCGTAGCATATCAAATACCAAATAAAGTTTGCAAAGACATTTTGCCTTTTTGAGCAATTTTGAGCGATTGTTTTGAGAAAGAGTTCAAGATAACCATTCGTTTAATGTTGGTGTTTTACCTAAATGATACATTCCTACATATTCTCTAAAGTGTCTAGTGTCCAGTGAATGCATCGCTGAAAGAAATGTCGGGAAGTATAATTCAACATATACAGAGTGAGTCAAAGTGATTGCTTTCATTACTTTGGACAATAACGTCATTTCAAACAATGATCGAAAAAACGCATTAACCCTTAACTGCTGTGACAAAAATTGTCGAATAACTATTGTGAACCGCTTAATCTAAAAATGAGTAAAAGTTATATTAACTCATGAAGTACAATTTTTGTACTAAACTTTATGAACAGGACTATTAGGGGTCGCATGACACTTAATGCTTCAAAATTTTAGAAATTTTTATTTTTTTAGAAGTTAAACTTCTATTTTTTTCTGAACATTTTTTTTATGATTGTTTCCTTGAACTGAAGGTAGACAAAATTTTCCTAATATCTCGAAATTTCACAAAACCGCATGTACTGATAGCTGAATGTCTGTATCTACGAGTTTTGTGGAAAAAATCAGAGGTGTCGATTAATTATGACCGTAAAGAAGCCATTTGCTCAGTTGGTTTGAGTGAGTTTCAAATGTTGCACTAGCTTCCTCTAAGTTTGAAAGCACGTGTCGTGAATATTCTATTTTATTTGAAAGCACGAGTTTGCTGAACATATGTCACAGGTTTGTCAAGGTCTGATTTAACCCATTTTGTTTGAAAATAAGCGATATTAAACCCGCTTCACCGCTTTTTTCAAAGGTTGTAATTCGGGATGATCCTTGATGTTGTTTACATTTTACCATATTATCCAGCATTATTAAGAAATAAGCATTTTTTTAAATCAAAGTGCCATTCCTAAAGTATTGTAAAATTAAAAAACTCCTGCAGATACTTGCATATAATTAAGTTTTTATTTATAAACAAGCATCATATTAACTTGCATCATGTATGTAGGTTTAGTTCAAAACTTGCTAGTCAAATTTAAACGACTTTTAATTATCCGATTGAGCCGAAACAATGAAAACATGTGTAATTTGAATGACAATACAATATTACTATAATTCAAATAACGTAGAAGTTTGTTTAGAATACTGTTTCTACAGGACTTCACAAAAATTTAGATTAAAACTTTCAAGTTAATTTTAAACCATTTTTATTAATCTGATTGAGCTGAAACTTTGCTCAGGATATGTAATTCTGATGACAATACAATATTATTATAATTTATGGAACGTAGCAGTTACACTTTTTTACAGGGCCACATAAAAGTTTGGTTCAAATCTTGCAAGACAATTTTAAACAACTCTCAATTATCTGATTGAACTGAAACTTTGCCTGCTTGTGTTTCTACGATGACAATTCTATTGAATTATAATTTGACGAACGTAGAAATTATGCATTTTTTACAGGGCCACTTAAAATATTGGTGAAAGATTTTTGCTCAAAAGCAGAAATTTTAATTAAATTTGAACAAAATTAATATAGGTTATTAAGATACACAATATCAATTTTAAATTGAAAACAAAGTGCGTAGTAGCTGTATTCCTTTTACAGGGAAACATAAAAATTTCGTATACATTACCGTCTATATGTAGAAATTTTATTTCAAATTAAATAAAATTTATATAGATTATTTATTCACACAACAGCATTCTTTCAACTGAAAATAATTTTGGTAGCATTTGTATATTTTACAGGGTACCAGAAAACATTAAAGTTTTTTTAATATGATTTTATTAAGAAACTTTTTTTCAGGACGACTACACAAATTTCTCGAGCAAATCTGAGTAGACAAAATTAAAAAAAGAAATGAACGTTAATGTGTGCAGTAAATTGTTTTTTACTTAATTGTAAAATAAATATGTTTAACGTATTATTTGTAATGCATTATACAGGGTGCCCACTAAAGTCCTTCCCACACTCTTTATTGCCGAACGGTTGCAGCTATAGTAATAAAAGTGGTGTCTAAGTATAATAAAGTGGCTATACGCTACCAGATGAGACCGCTTCCAGAGCCACCTGTTGCGAAACAGCTGAGTTCCTGAAAACGAGATTCATATTCAGAACGAGATTCATTTAGCATTTATGTTCACAAGGTGTCGTCATTCATTTTTATCCTATATTTCGAACCGTTTTCGCGATAGGAACGCTAATGCCGCTATTTTGTACCAGGCGGCGCTGTAAGTGGTCTCATTTTATAGCGAATAACCTCTTTATTATACGTCGACACAACGTTTATGAATATAGATGCAGTCTTTCGGCAGTTAAGAGGGTGGGAACGGACTTTATTGGGCTCCCTATATTTTTATTTCAAGACATGTTTGTTAAATAACCAAATATTTATCACTATTTGAGTATTTTATTAGTGGTGCATTAAAAAATCCCAGCAAAACTAATTAAACTTCAACGAAATAATTTTGTCCACGTAGATCGTCAAAACGTCCCTCTGTGTGACGTTTAGAAAGAGTAAAATTTTTTGTAAGAGAATTTCGGAGATAACGGGCTACTACAAAGTGCTCCTAAATACTTTCGCCGATATTTGATGCCCGAGTGACCAGAGGGTTAAAGGAATCGGAGAAAAATTTCCGATTAAGATATTTCTATGTATGTGCTCCAGAATGCGGTGAAGAAAAACAATGGAGCTCTGTTAGTTACTGTAACGACGACATTCGCTTATGAAATTTCGCAAATTTCTAATAGAAAAAAATTTTTCGCACTGTAAAATAATCTATACAGTAAAAATAAATACGCGTTGAAACGGTACTTGTAGCACAAAAGAATGTGATTTATGACAAAGATGAAGAAAAGTAGGTGAGTACTTTACGTGTGCTGCAAGAGTGATATTGTCATTTAGTGATATTGCCATCTACTGCTATTTATCGTTTTCATTGTCCTAGCTGGTACCCGAATATACTCCAATGGTTTTCTGTTTCTGGTGCGCTAAGGTGCGCATGTCAACTCGCTTAAGCGCGTTTCACAAAATACAATTAAACGTGATTATACAATTTAACGTGAGAGTCTGCATACTTTGCATTTTTGCTGTCTACAATCTACTTCATGCAACGGCGGTTTCTCCAAAATTTTGTAATATGAATAAAAGCTTTTGATTTTTTGACGGCTATCTGGTGTTATTTGTTGTTTTTAGTACATTTTGTATTTTTTTTAGGTTCCTACTTTTAGCATTACACATATAGTTTTAACACTATTTAAAATTTCTCATTTTTGTGTAAAACATGAATGTTTCTATTCGAAATCTTCGAAATGTTTTCATCAATTTCTTCATTTTTTCTTCAATTTATGCTCGTGTACATACATTGAAATATCTATATCTCAAATTTTGTTCCGATTCCTGCAGACTTCAGGTTATTAGAACTTCATTTGTCGGCATTGTTTTTTAGACTAACCTATATTTGTTGAACTTGCAATATACTTTAAAAGTATTGTTTTGTGATGTCTTAATCTAAGTGAAGTGATTAGTTACTTTAAGGGGTCTCAGGACTCTTAAAGCTCTAAAATTTTCGAAATTTTAATTTTTTTAGATGTTAAATTTGTATGTTTTCTGAACATTTTGATATAATTGTTATCTTGAAATTCCCATTGGAACAGAAGTTATGGCATTTAGAATTATACTCGCTCAATAGCTGAAGCGGTGTTTCCAAAACTTTGCAGTCATTTTTCTCCAAATGACGCTTTTGGGCATAACGCGCACGATATCTCAAAAACTTTTGAATATTTTTTTATGAAATTTTGAAAACATATGATTCATGTTAATCTGTATAAACTGAACCTAAAATTTCCTTTTTATTGTAAAAAGAAAACATTTATTTAGGGGTTTATATTGTTGAAATTTTCTAAATTTTGCATTAGCTAGATACAACTTTTTACTAAAAATATAAAAATGCTTTCAATACAAATTGATTTAGGTTCAGTGTAATTATTATAATCTGAGTTATAAGTGGACACCGAAATTTTTATTCTAGTTTCAAAATTTATTTTTAATCGTGCGCATAATCTGTTATGCCGATTTTCTGCTCGTCAAATGTCTGACAGTTTAGAGCCCCCTGTAAATGCTAATTCTGCATAATGCAATTTTTCAAATATTTGAAATGAAAGAACATACTTTTATCTTTCATTCCCATTTAAAATATTTTTTTTAATATCAAATACATTTTAAGATATTAAAAATTGAAAATGGTCCTTTTTTTACACTTTTTTCCAATTTTAAGAGTCCTGAGACCCCTTAAGAGAGTTAAGTTACTTATTGATTCTGTACTTTAAGAAAAATAAATAAATTCGGTGACTGATATATGATTTTTAGCCCTTTCCGTTATAACAGAAAAGTGTTTATGAATTCGGGTTGTCTGTGTGTCTGCCAACTATCCGTGCTCTAACTGGCGTAAATATATTCGGATTGCCATGCAATTGATATATGTTTTTGAAGTTTACTGTGGCTTGTTTGGTATTGAAAAACATATTGAAATTGGTATATATCACTGACGTGCACTACAAAAGGCTTACTATAGTATAAAGCGTGCATAGTATTTATCGTTCATTTACAAGGACATACAAAATAATTCAGTTGAAGTACTGTCTATTAACGATAATTGCTTGAAGTGCGCTTTCAATTGTAGTACTCATTTTTAAATTTAACAAATTTTCAGCATATTACTTTTTATGTATACATTCTATAGATCATATGCAGGGGAGCACAAAAGATCTCGAGTGTACTATCATTTATTGAAGAAAATTGCGGAAGAGGAATTTTGAACTGTGCTAGTGTTTCCGAAATGAATTAAATTTTAGCATACTATGTTGTAAATACACAAATCTATAGATCATATACAGGGCTTTGTCAAGAAATTTCGATATTTTCCCCAATTCCTGAAATTGGGTTTTCAAATATGTTATTGCGTTTTCCAGATTATTTACTAAGTCATCATCTTTCACCTTATTAAAAGGTGAAGTTCCTTTACGTATTCTGGAACTGTTGGAAAGTGTTTCATAATCTATACTTCACGCATGATTTTCCATTCTTCTTTGAAGGTAATTGAGGAATAGATTAAAATATTTGATTTACTTCCTGGTCACCTCCAGACATTCCTTTTTCTCCTGTTGATAAATACTTTATTTTTTGATAATTGAACTCGGTGTTTCAACAGAAAACGTGTCGAGCCCCTTTCAAGTTATAAATGATTCATAAGTCTTTCATCATTGAATGAAAGAAAATTAACTAATAGTGACAATTAAATCATTATGCTTTTAACATTACTTATGATATATTTTTTTTTATTTCGTCAAAATAATTTTTCAGAGAAAAATCGGCTACATTGTTGTATCATGCGAACTACCTACTAAACTGTTGACTTAAGGAGATACTTCAGTTTATAACATAAACAAAAATAAATTATTATTTTTAATATTTAAATATATATATATAAAAAACTGAACCAAGCAAATCAAATCACGTTAAAATATTTAAATTAAAAGAGGCTCAATTTTAATTTGAACGTGTGTTACTCTAATAAAGATTTTTATGGTTTTTTTAACAATTCATTCATTTATCTCAAAGCTTTGTTTTTGGTACATGCGTACACTGTAAGAACATTTCAGGATATAATTTATTTTGCGCAGATAGATATACGTATATAATGCTTATGCGTACACTCTCTATCTATTTTTTTGTCAATTACAGTATGTAAATTTTATTAGTTGTGATTAGATTCTGTTTTTTAGGTAGATTTCGTATGGAATACTACCTATTGAAATCTCGCCTATGTTGGAATTTCTGAAGCATTTTGGAAGATCTACACCGATCATGATCCCTAAAACCCAAAACCGTCCTCAGTAAAATACTTTAACTATTTATCTATCTGTGTATCTATATATATCACTTTACTAAGGACACGATAACTTCCGTAATACTGCACAAATCTCTTCCAAACTGATGCCTAAAATCAAGGGGTAGAAAATCAAGGTAGAAATCATCAGGGGTAGAAAGTTCGTTAATGGGCAAAATCGGACCAAGTGGGTGGAAATAGGGAGGGTTCTATGAAAACCGAAAAAAAAAAAAACATAACTTCTTATTTTTTATACATATCAAATCAGTTTAAAGTTATTATTACGTCTAGGAAAAGGGCCAAAAATTTATGTATCACAGATTTTTGATAAAATTTAAAAATGGGCTCAAGAGGCGAAAAAATAGGGTTTTAGGAAGAAAAAAATTCATAACTTCGTCAATTCCTAAGATATCAAATTCACTTAAACTTATTATAAATCTTCTGAATATTATCTACATTTTTATATTGACAAGTTTTGATAGGGTTAATAGTTGAGTTGATAGTTTTTAATCCTCTTATTGCAAAAAAAAAAAAAAAAAAAAAAAAAAAAAGAAAAAAGAAAAGAAAGGAAAAACGAAAGAAAATTCATTACTTCATCAATTCACAAGATATCCAATCTTTCTTCTTAAATTTATTATACATCTTCTCAATATTATCTACAACTTTCATACTGACAAGTGTTTGATAGGTTCACCTTTTATGGCCACTTAAAAAAAAAAAAAAAAAAAAAAAAAAAAAAAAAAAAATAGTGGTTGACGAAAAAATTATCGTAGTATGGGTGTACTCAAATCCAAGCGGCTTATTTTCTGATTCATTTTTAAATTCATTTTCGCTGTCAAATGCATCCAATTGGCCTGTTCTCTTATTCAGAAACTATATAATGTGCTGTATTGGTGGATTTTTTGATAAAGGCAGAATATATTTCAAAAAATATTGTCAAAGTGGACATTTTGAACCGAATTTACCGAAGCGATAGTGCTGGGAACGAAAAAAAATGGTCGTACTGAGAAAATAATTGTAAATCATGCTCTAATTAATTGAACGAAAAATAAAACACAGGCCGCTTATAAATCTCTTCAAAAAATAGCGTCAGCATGTTTCATTATTTTACTTTTGAAAATATGTCTGAAAATGTGTCAGAAAATTTCGAGCTGTTGAGCGTGAAAGAATATTTTTTTTAATGCCCTCCTAATATGATTCTGATAAAACGAGTTCTTACAGAAAAATTAAACTAAAAATTCACCAATAGCGGCAAGATAAAATAGTCAAACTTGATTTATCTCTAATCTTGATTTAGTTTTTGTTGGTGAAATTAGTACTTAACTTCGAAATCTACCTCCGCCTGAAGGCCAAGCCGGCAGGGATTTTGTTGTAATTAAAATATCTTTAAGTATGATTTATACATGATGTTATTATGATTTTAACATATAACCTAACGGTACTAAAATATTTTTCATATAAGCTAATAAAATAAGTGTAGGTTTTTATCAAATGTATTTAGTTTAATCTTTTATGCTCCGACTGGAATTTTAAGTCCCATTAAAGGAAATGCAATACAAAAATTATTTAATTCGTCTGCTAATAAAAGTATATGGTACGTTTCATACAAAGTACTTTGCCGGATCGCCTTCAGTAAGAACAGCGAAACAGTCAAAGCTAAATATTTTTAATGTGGTAATTTTCTCAACCGTTCAGCTGGATTTAACTTTTCTCCTATTAAAAAATGTTTTAGCAAAAATTTGCAACTGCAAAACTGAGGCTAACGAAAGATAAAGGGTACCGCTTTGCTTTATACGTATCTTTTTTTGCACACCGCGGGTGTCACGTGATACTCGAATGCACCATTGCAGGTGTACGAAAAGAGCATGACGTCACTCTAGCGATCTGTAAAAAAAGATGTGAGGAATGCACCGCTCCAGCTTGTCTTTTTCGTTACCCTCGTGCAAAACACTTCTGAGTTATAGATATGATCATAATTAATATGATAATACATTTATTTACATTGTTGTTGTAAAAATCGTGATGTTTCCACAACAGTATTTCTTGTTAAATAACCTAATTATTCTTGTAAATATTTTACAAAAAAAAAAAAAAAAAAAACCTACCGATTTATTAAATCAGTTTTATTTAAAAACCTATCTAAAAATCAAATTTTATAAACTTTAAAACATACTTATAATTTCTTAAAAGGTGACACAAAACATGAAATATATCATGTAATATAATCCTAAGATCTTTCCAACGCCTTCAAACGTCTCACATTTTAAGTAATTCTAAGTATGTTAGTATGTTTTAAAGTTTATATTAATAACAAGGTGAAATTTCCTTCTCGACACTAGTTTTTTATAGTGTTTTGACTCTATCAAATTGTTATTGTATAAATTGTTTTGGATATGTTCAGACATTAACGAAGATAATTATTGAAGAGGAGCGAATTTCTGATTTATAATTCGTGACATAAAGGGTTAATGAAAATTAAAAATTTAAATTAAAAATTAATCTTTGCGGTTGTATGGTTGTATGCAACAGTGGTATTAAAATTTTATTTTCCTAATACATTTTGAATATTTTCAGATCTTAAATATATTTTTTATAAACTGATATTAAAATTAATAATGAAATACAGTAAGCAGCCTGTAAAGATTTATGTCTTAAAAGTTTGTTGTAACCGAAAAAAGTTTGAAGAATATAGTGGCATGTGAAATTTAACTCAAAAATCTTGAAAACTCAGTACCGTAAAAATGATAATTTTCCTCAATGCAAATTGTTTGCTTGTTCCATGGATTAATAATGAGTAAAAGAAAATCTATAGTGCAAACATACGTTTTAAATATTAATTTTGTTTCTAATGGAAGCATAATATTTCTATAATAGTCTAGCCGATTTAGAATTATTCTAATCTATTAACCCTTTGCACTCGAAGTTTTTTTTTCATTCGTACTACTAGCAACTCGGAGCGATTTTAGTTATATCTTATTATTTTTTTAAATCTTTATGCATACAAATGTTACAATATTAAAAAAAAAAAAAAAATTATAAAATTATTACATTTTGTAATCGTCCAAAGTGTGATACCTCTCGAAGCAATTGCCAATATGTAATCTTGGCTTTTCTAGACAGGTATCACAAAATTATTTGCATTGTCTCCGTAGCGGAGCCCTTGAGTTTGAACATAAATTTGTCTTCAAACTCGAGGGCTCCACTACGGCACTCATTAGCACTCAATGGCACTCAAATGCACTCAATGGCTCCGGAGCGGAGCCACTGAGTGCAAAGTGTTAATTCTTAGAGATGAGAACAGCAATTATACAGTACAAAGAAAAACGAAGAAGGTTTATTTTCACAATCAAACACGTCAGTGTAGTAAACTAATATATATGAATTACATATTAGAATTATAAATAACAAGACCGAAAAATCATGCGTACGGCATAGATTATAAAACACATTCCAACACATTCAGAATACTATAACAAAACTTCACAGTTTACTATAGTGAAAGATGATGTGTAAATGAACAATATGGAAAACGCATAATACATTTGAAAACCCAATTTCTACTATTACCATGAATAGTTGGAGAAATATACAATTTTTTGTATATGATATATTGGTATGTATGTATACTAGATATTATGATAAAACTTAGTTCATTTAAACGCATAGCACAATCGGAAAATTTCCAATCAGCAATTTCCATCAATAAACAAATGATGTTGAAAACTTCTGTGCAGCCCCGTATATGATCTACAGAATTTATACTCACCAAGATAAAAAACAATGAAATTTAAAAACGCATACAACAACTGAAAACGCACACAACAACTGAAAACGCACTTTCAGCAATTATTCTTCGTAGTCTTCAATAGTTCAATTATTGTTCATTTTCTTCTGTAGCCAAATTCATTTGGGTGTTCCTCTAAATGAACGACAAATTCTCTGCACACTATGCTCTATAGTAAGAACCTTGTAATACACTTCAGTGATAAATATGAATTTCAATATGTTTAAAATAGTGTAATATCATTAAAATATACCGCAAACTATTTTCCCCCATAAATTTTAATGTAACGAAATTCTTTTAAATGTCTCTGTAAATGAACCGTAAATGCTACACGCTTCATTTTCAATACCGAACATGCCATAATGATACCCAATATCATATATCCATTTCATGGCAATCGGACTACATTTACCGGAGTTAGAGCATAGACTGACGGACAGACAGACAGACACACCGAATTCATGAGCACTTTTCTATTATGTTGAAAATTGTTAAAAATGACTGTGGTTTTATAGCTTGCAATAACGAAAAATACACTGAAAAATTAAAATCTTTGTCTTAGATTTTACATGCAATACACATAAAGAAAAATCGAGAAATATTTAAATGTTTAAAACAGGTCATATATTTTGCGGCCTCATTAATTAATTTGTAATGAGTTTCTTAAATAAGAAAGTAGTCGTAAAAATGCTCACTCATTTTTCTTCGTAATTGCACAAGCCTCGAGGCACGTTATTAATTACCAATATATGAGTTTTCCATCCAGCATGTTTGTTACAGTCTAGTACTTTTCTAATTCATTAATAGGAAGTAGGATTTTTGAGCCATGTGCTAAAGTCATTAGTTCGAAATCAAGATGTTTCAGAGAAAAGGAATATCAGCGGGGGTAGGGGGGAGGATTTCAGTTTCAGATATGTATCCTTTATGTGTGATTTGGATATGAGAAATTAGTAATTTATTTTACGGAAATGTTAAATTAAATCATTTAAAATATATTAGGTATATTTAACTGTGCACTAATACTGCACTAAATTAGGTGAGGTGTGCAGTAATAATAAACCAGTTTCTCAACATTATTGGGTGCATTTTAGTAAAATAGCAGAGTAATATTTTTTACCGCTTTATTATCTTACGAGTGTTTTCCATTTTGAACGCACATACCTAGCTTTCAAAAACATTGTTTCAGCTATGCTGCATATTAAAAAACAAAAATCAATTTAGTCACAATTGTTAGAATATAAATAAAGTGTCATAACATATTTTAAAATTTAAGTAAAAATCAAGTAATTGCGATAAAGACTTGATGTTTGTATGAAAATGTTATTCATGATTGTGAAGGCGTTTGGTTCGCCTTACAACGGTGGTTTCGGGTTCGCTGATGAAAAGGAAAAACTTCAGTATTACGTACAGAAATAGATGTTTTTATTAAGGTCGAAGCCACAACAGAATCATAATGGAGAATACATATGTATCCAACTGTATATGTGATTCCATGGAGAGGTGTTCCGTAACGTTGAAAAAATACAAGTGGTCCTTTTTCCGGGACCTTACAGCAGGCGATAGAGAAAGCCAAGTGATTACTTTGCTCACTGAATCACATGGCGTATCACATTATCGCCAATTCACAAAGGGTTTTTGCTACGGAATGAAGAGAGACAAAGCATTGGTGGGAGGTTTAGCAGAATATAATATGGCATCCCTTCCAGCCATAACTCACCGGGATGTAAAACAACCTTTCTTTATTTCATGAGATCGGCGACATAAAATCTGGATTTTGTTTATATTAACTCCAACGAATTAGCTTAAAAGTAATTGCGAAATATATAACGGACGTTTGGGAAAGAGCAACTAAAAATTTTCTCACTTTAACGCCGATATCGTTTTGAATTTTTACGATATTTGACTCGATTTTTTTAATAAGTTGCTCCATAGAGTTGACTATTAAATTATGTAAAATAATCGTTGTTATCATTCGCGTATGCGCAGATAAAAATTATTTCATACAACTGCTCATATTTCCTAAAATATTTAATATATTTATATTTCAATTGCACTATATTGTTTCTACTATATTTTGTCAATTTTTCTGAAACCGGGGTTAAATTTGATTGAAAACCCTTCATGTTATAAGCAAAAAACGTGCAAGAATTTTTTTTTTAATAAATCGCTTTATCTCTATTAATATACGTGCTATTCTTAAACAAAAGAATATACATATTGCACAATGTCTGTTTATTTATATTCGGTAGCGATAGATCATTTCGTGCATTTTATTTTACAGGGTGATCCCAGGTATTATATTTTTTCTTTGATTTTTGTTGGCCTTCTAATTGTCCCCCTTAACAAATCGACATTGCTAAATATGAGGTCATACCTGTTCTTTTTAATCCTGAAATTCCAGAAGAATCTGTCAAGTATATTTCTAAATATTCGACAAAATGTCTAAAATTGAAAGTTGCCGGTCATTAATGGCTAAATAGTGTGTATATATATATAGAGAGAGAGAAGTGGGTATGGAAACTTTCTCTTATTTTGGCACACTTTGCATCCTGCTCGAGTGGAAGCGTCACGAATCGACCAATGCATATATAGCAGCGTATTTCTGCAAATACAAACAGGGAAAGTTACGCATATTTTAGTAAGTTGCCAGCATTACTTTTGTTATAACTCAAAAAGAACACTTTTTAGATTTTAACGAAATTTATTTTCTTAAAAGTACGTACTTTGAGCATTATTCTGTAATTTTTCGGTTGGTGTAAATATAAAATTAATACATTAATAATTTTTTTTTAATATTTTTGTTTATTTTTCTATGTTAAAATTTGTGTAAAAATGTGAAATAAATTTATAATATGAACTAATATATTCTTCAATAATTGGCGTTGTTTTCACTTTTTTAACTTTTATACTTTTTAAGAAAAATGTATTTGAAAAACAGTAGCGCCGGATCATACTTCCCCTATTATCTCAAGGACAGTTCTAGGTCAGCGGCTAAAAACACTTTATATTGCATTCTCATGCTGACCCTTATTACCATACATGTTATTTCAGACATCGGCCGTGGGGGCCATTTCGCTATGCTTATTCGGATAGACACTTTATTTGTTTAATTTTTAAATGATTTTCAAACCATCGCATTTTGTCATATATGTAGTTTTTGCATTATAAAATAATAAAGAATTATTTCAAATATAATCAAATCTTAATACATTTTCCATGAAAAGTACTTGATAATATTTGAACTTATGAATTCATGTACTAGATTTATTATTGTATCTAAACTTTGTTTTATGAAACAAAATGTATCTCATAATTTACTGCACTATATAATGGAAGTTTAAATGAGTTGTACACTGTAAAAAAAAGATAAATGTTGATCCAGGAAAATATAATATAACCATGAGAGAAACTATACAATAATACAACTTTTCCGATTACTAACGACCCCCAAAAGCGTTTTGTATCTTTAGAAATCTCAGAAACTATTATAGCCCCACCAGTGGCTGAGAGGTTCTGCTCTCAAAGCTGGTAGATGGGGGGTGCTAGGTTCAAACCCAATCACGAACGTCGCACAGTCGGACGTTTTGACAATCTATGAGGATCAAATTATTTTCTTGAAGTTAGATAAGTTTTTGCTGTTTTTTTTTTATACATCATTAATAAAATACTCAAAGAGTGATAAATATTTGGTTATTTAACAACAATGTCTTAAAATAAAAATACAGGGTGCTCGCTAAAGTCCGTTCCCACCCTTTTAACTGCCGAACGACTGCATCTATATTCATAAAAGTGGTGTCTAGGTATATAGTAAAGAGGCTATGCGCTATTAGATGAGACCGCTTACATCACCACCTGGTAAAAATGGCGGCATTAGCGTTTCTATCGCGAAAACGGTGCGAAATATGGGATAAAAAGGCATGACGACACCTTGTGAATATGAATGCTAAATGAATCTGGTTCTGAATATGAATCTCGTTTTCAAGATGGGAATACTAACTCAACTGTTTTTCAGCGGGTGGTGCTGGAAGCGGTCTCATGTGGTAGTACATAGCCATAATTTAAATTTTTGTGAAGCCCTGTAGAAACAGTATTCTAAACATACTTCTACGTTCTTTAAATTATAATAATTTTATATTGTCATTCAAATTACACATGTTTTTATTATTTCGGCTCAATCGGAAAATTAATATTTGTTTACATTTCACTAGCAAGATTCGAACTAAACACACATACATGCACTGCCAGTTAATATGGTGCTTGTTTATTAACCCGGGAGAACTCGCTGCATGAGATTTTCTCTCACAGTCGTACTTTTTTAAGACTCTTATTTAAATCATTTTTCATTTTAATTAAAATTTCAAAATGATTTTCAATTATTTTACCTATTTTGTGAATAAAAGTACTAAGCCACCCAAAAAAAGTTGATATTATATGAATGTAAAGTTAAAGAAAAGCAATTGGGCATTCTCACTAGCGAGTTCTCCCGGGTTAATAAAACTTAAAGATCTGCAGACATCTGCAAGAGTTTTTTTAAATCTTCAGTACTTTAGGAATGGCAGTTTGATTTTTAAAAAGTCCTTCCGGCCAGTGCCGGGAGGAAGAGGTAGCTTTCAAATACCTTATAAAAAAGCCAACTTATATTATTCAAACACACGAAGCTCAATTTAGTGGAAACCGAATATAGGAGATTCAATACTAATTTTTATCAATACTAAATCATTATGAATGAGAATTTCACGAAATTAGTCAGCTTTATCCAAGCTGCTTTTATTTAAAATAACTTATATTTGGCTGAGATGTTGATGTATACTATCCACATGCTTTCTCACATGGAAATAGGCGAATACGTGTGTTATCGCGTGACAAATACAAGATCGTTTCAAAATGTTAGCCATACTAGAAATTCAAAGTGCTATAATTCAACCATTTTTTAAGATATAAACAAAAGAACAAATTTTCAGAAACAAAATCTGCTCCGGAATCTTTGTATCAAGGCCAAACACATAAAAGATCTTTTTAATTTTCCAATTTTTTAATACCTCATTTTAAAATTTAAATTTAATTTTTTTTAAATGGCAACCCTTTTGACACAAGATGGCGAATAAAGCTGGCCAACGAACTCGGTCGAGACATTGGTATGTACTATGTACAGACCAAGTAACATCCAAATCGGTTCATAAATACGCTTGTTATCGCGTGACAAAAATCAGGTCGTTTTAAAATGTCAGCCACAATTAGAAATTCAAAACGCTATAACTCAGCCATTGTTTTAGATATAGACAAAACAAAAACTGTTCCGGGATCTTTGTATTAAGGTCAAACACATACAAAAAAATCTTTTTCATTTTCTAATATTTTGGTATCTCATTTTAAATTTTAAATTTTTTAAATTTTTTTAAATGGCCGCCATTTTGAAACAAGATGGCGGGTGAAGCTGGCCAACGAACTCGTTCGAGATATTTGTATGTACTATGTACACACCGAAGTACATCCAAATCGGTTCATAAATACGCCTGTTATCACGTGACAAATATCAGGACGTTTCAAAATGTCAGCCACGCTAGAAATTCAAAATGCTATAACTCAGCCATTTTTTGAGATACAGACGAAACAAAAACTGCTCCCGAATCTTTGTATCAAGGTCAACTACATAAAGAAAAAATATTTTTTCAATTTTCAATTTTTTGGTACCACATTTCAAATTTAAATGTTTCTTAAAAATTTAAATGGCTGCCATTTTTAAACAAGATGGCGGATGAAGCTGGCCAACGAACTCGGTCGAGACATTGGTATGTACTATGTACAAACGAAGTTACATCCAAATCGGTTCATAAATACGAATTTTATCGCGTGTCAAAATTCAGGACGTTTCAAAATGTCAGCCACGCTAGAAATTCAAAATGCTATAACTCAGCCATTTTTTTAAGATATAGACGAAACAAAAATTGCTCCGGAATCTTTCTATAAAGGTCAAATACATAACAAAAAAATATTTTTCCATTTTCAATTCTTTGGTACCACATTTCAAATTTAAAATTTTTAAGAAAATTTTAAATGGCCGCCATTTTGAAACAAAATGGCGGATGAAACTGGCCAACGAACTCGGTCAAGACATTGGTATGTACTATGTACATACCGAATTACATCCAAATCGGTTCATAAATTCGAGAGTTACAGTATGACAAAGGTCATATATATATATATATATATATATATATATCAACTTTTGAACGGAGGGTGGTTTCGGGGTCTGGGGGTCATGATCGATGAAAATATACCAAAATTTTTTGAAATCGCTTTCCTCCGAACGGCTGCAATAGGTAGCTTTTTGTAATGAAAGCTACCTAAAAATGCTTATTGCTGAAAAATATGTTAAAAGTCAAGATGAAATTTGTAAACAGCATGAAGGATCATACAGAATTACAACCTTTGAAAAAAGCGGTTCAGTGGGTTTAATATCGCCAATTTTCAAACAAAAATGGGTTAAATCTGACCTTGATAAACCTGTGACATATGTTCAGCAAACTCGTGCTTCAAATAAAACAGAATAGTCACGACGTGCTTACAAAATTAGAGGAAGCTTGTTCAACTTTTGAAACTCCCTCAAACCAACTGCGCAAATGGCTTCTATACGGTCATAATTAATCGACACCTCTGATTTTTTCGACAAAACTCGTACGGATCTCGAAAATACAGACATTCAGCTAACAGTACACACGGTTTTGTCAAATTTCGAGGTAATCGGAATAATGAATTTTTTCCGTCTAGATCATCAAAACGTCTCACTGTGCGTCGGCCTTATCTTTCGGAGTTTTCCATGATTTTCTTCGAACCTTTCGTAAATACAAGTTAGGATACCTTAGAAAGACCCCACCGAGGACATCCTCCCTCGGGCCTATATCCCTTGTGTAGATA
Source organism: Maratus speciosus (assembly GCA_963932465.1). Lineage (NCBI taxonomy): Eukaryota > Metazoa > Arthropoda > Arachnida > Araneae > Salticidae > Maratus > Maratus speciosus. Next base: position 231,757,006 of record OZ010796.1, on the reverse strand, counting down.
ATCGGCTTTCATAAACAACACCAGAAACTACTATATTATCGAGATATTTTTTTCTTTATAAAAACTAAGTTTCTTTTGCTGCCATATACATTTGGAAACGTTTCGTAGTAGTTTTATAGTGTGTTATCAGTTTTATCATTCCGGAATATAAGTTTTTCGAATGCTATCAATTCTAAAATTAAAAAAAAATATGTTCGACATACATATTTTATAGGCAAACATGATGAATTTACAAGATTAACATTAAAATTTAAATGAATGTTATTCTTATACACTTGCATCTATAAATTCATTTACACAGCTGAAAGGGTTTAATTGAGAATTGATATCATCGTAAAAAAGAATATTCGGGTTTCAGAAAACTGATTAACACACTGTAAAACTATTCAGAAACGTTTCCGAAAATGAGTGGCACCTAAAGAAACATTTGCTTTATGAATGCTTCTTTAAATATCGAAAATGTATTAGTTTCTATGGTTTATAAATACAACGAACTCTTTGCAGAATCATGGGTTTCTCTGAAGAGTTTATAGCATATTTTCGTTTGTGGTTATGTTATATTTTCGTAAATTAACACACAAAAGTTTTTTACAGTGTATTTACGTATTATACATTACTCAACAATGTAAATATTTTTTTACATTTATTTTATTTTAATATCTGGTTCTCCAAACACAACAGCAACGAAAAAGAAATATTAGTAAAAGCATGCTGTTTGAAGATTTTCCTGAAAGAGGAAATTACATTCATATTTCAGAAAATGAAAGAGACAAATCTTTAAATTTTCAATGTTGCATCTAAAGAAATCACCTGCGTTGATGACGTCAGTTTGAGTGCAAATATTTGATGCGGAATAAAATATAACCGTAAGACCACAAAGAATGTCACTTTTTACATTTTCTTTTTATTTTCAGCATAAAATTTTCGATTTGCGTTAGAAATGAAATAATTTTATCTAAGCATTTTTACGTACATCTGTTGTGCACAAGGGAAAAAATGAGGTACTTTTAAAATGTTTTAGCATTTTCAAACGAAAGGGAACGAAAATTTGTTATAAACATATGCATTAAATATATGCAAATCCAATATTTTTTAGTTAACACATTGACTGCTATGACACACAAATGTGTTTTCCAGAAATATGCCCGGGACACCACATCACACGAATACGTGTGACATCAATATTTTCATTGATGAAAATTTATTCCTATAAAACGGAATTATTGATAATTTATTGTCATGTATTTTTAAAAAAGAATCCCTCACCCGCCCCTGCTCTCAACCATGTTTAAGGGTTTCAGTTTGGCATTGAACGTGAACGGCGATGAGGTTAAAATTTCATTTTTCCCCACGAATTTGACGTGTTACGAGCTTCATACTTGAAGTGCTTGGAAGACATAAAAACTCTTCTAGAATCTGTTTCGATTAATTTTTCTTATGAGTGGTCTCAAGGCTGATTAGGCCTACCACTGATACGTTTTCTAATTGCTCTTTCATCATTGTTTTTTCCTCTATTGCATTGTTGAAAACTCTTTCATGGGATTTGAGAAAAGAGGTTTTGAGGCCCCGTTACACACTAGCTTCCCTGATTGTCATTTCGCACCACCAGTGGCTGAGAGGTTGTGCTCTCGAAGCTGGTAGACGGGAGGTGCTGGGTCGAAACCCTATCGCGCCCGTCGGACTAACTATTTGGATATTTTCCGTGGTTTTCTTCGAACCTTCGCTAACCTTGGGTAAATACGGGTTAGGTTCCCTTAGAAAGACCCCCACGGAGGGCAGCCCCCTCGTGCCTATATCCCTCTTGAAGATAACCTGCCGTCATAAATAACGCCAACACCTGATTGTCATTTCAGAAAGTGGGACTTTTTATTAAGCTTCCTTCATGTGATTTTCATTCGACTTATGACGTATTTTTTCCATCCGAGAATAAAACGGAGAAAATCGTAAGAAGTTAACTTTATAAACCTGAAAAAATTCTCCCTATACAACCCTCCATCAGTTTGCCCGATACAACCCGAACACTGTTCACCGATGCTTTGACTACCTATCACATGCGTATTGCACGGTCTAGACATTATGTCCTTCAATACAAAGCATAGTAACCCATACGTCTAACAAAACACTAAAAACTTTGTTGTACTTTCTTTCACACAAGCTAGGCAGCTTCAAAGTTAACTTAGTGCACTACAAAATAAAAATAACTTATTATCACTTGAAAATTCACAGACTGCTAGGTCCAATATAGCGTGAGTGTCTTCCTTCTGGATTAATAAATGCGACAGTCGCGTTACAGGTGCTGTTACCAGCGGTCAAAGCTTGAAACTCTACTTGACCGGTACAATCCACTATCCGATACTACCGGTATGAAATTAATATTAATTTTAAAGTTAACATTAATGTCGTTAATTTATCATGTTTGTCTGATAAACATATTTGTTGACCATGGAATTTTTTATGGATAGCATCCGAAAAATCCATATTCCGAGTTAAGAAAACTGATTAATATAGATAAAAATGACTCGGGAACGTTCCCGAGCCACAGTTTCTGAAAAATGAAATTCGTATTTATAAATGCTTTTTTCAAATCTCGAAAATCTAGGAAAGCATAAAATAACCACGAATGAAATGTACAGTAACTACTTCAGAATTAGTAACGATTCCGAAAAAATATCTTTATTTTTAGAAACCAACATATTTTCATTTTTGAAAGAATCATTTATAAAAACAAAGTTTTATTTACTGCCACTGATTTTCGGAAACGTTTTCGAGTATTGCTTAACCCCTTCAAGGACGATGGTTCATTTTTGGACCACCTAATTTTAATTTCTAAACGCCACATTGGCACCCGAATATTGTAATGAAAATTTTCCTTTTATTAAGTATGTGAACAAAAGCTTTTTCTTATTTTTAAGTAGATTTGCTTGTAAATTCCGGTGTCGTTCTCTAATTTCGGAATTTTACGAATAGAAGTACCTTGCCCCTGAAAGAGGTAAGTGTATTAAGCATTTTTCTCAACCCGGGTTTTTCGGATGCTTCAAATAAACATTTCATGTTGAACTTTAGGATCAGATATCTTAAAAAATAGAATATATTTCTCTCATATGATAGAACATATTTATTTTCCTATAAGTAGACACTTGTTAAGCAATTATAGTTTTATCCACTCATACGTTATTCAAGTGTACTTAGGACTTTAGTTTGAACCCTGTATATGGTCGTACGCATTTCAATACGCCTAATATGAAAAATTAACTTCGCGATTTCATCTCCAAATCTTACTAAAATCTAAATATGTATGCGCGCTTAAGAAATCACATGGCAACTACAACTTGATTTACTGCTAAATATTCCCGTTTACTTCAGGATTTCATTCATTTTACAACGAAAATATACAAAAATTATTTTTTATAGCCAAACATTAAATTACCAACAAAGGCACCATAAAATTTTTGAAATATATGTAAAAAGAAAGTGTGTTTTATATCAACGGAAAACCAGTTTTGATGATTTTTTAAAAATTGTTAACCTATTAAAATCAACATTAAGACAATATTTAAAAGAGTTTCTGCTCTTAGTCTGCAATAAAAGCTAGACTAAAAATTTCTTATCAAAATTAAGTTCTCTTATAAACTCAACGGAATTATCATTTTAAGAATTATCATTTTAGAAACATACTAAATTAAAGATCGAGATATTTATCTCTTTGAGCATATTCATTAAGAATGAAGTAAAAAAAGTCTCTAGAGAAAATTAATCTCTCTGTTGTCTTTTAACAGAAAAATAATATTTTGCTAATTTATCTAAGATGTTTGTAATTTTGAAAAATCTCTACGACTTTTAGATAAAATTATCTTCATTTAGTTTTGTTATCACCTTTTAAGCTGATATATAACAAAGAAAAAATGATGAAGAAAATGTAACATAACTCAGTTATTCTGTAACAAATTTCTCTCCTAATTAAATACTGTCAGAATAGCGAGAGGTTTTTTTTTTCGCAACAGCCGAAATCTGCGTTATAATTAATTATTAAGGAAATGTATTTACTCTAGGGCTAATAAAAAAGAAAATGAGATATATAATTTCTATTTTTATATTTATTAGATATATCTTAGTAGGTACGGGTTTCGCATTTGCTTTAACATAAAAAGATAAAACATTAAAAAGCTTTTTGCGCAAAGATAACTAAAATTTTCAATATGGATATTTTCTTTTTATCAGAAGTTAGACTTTTTCTTAGAAAGGTATAAAACATTGTCATATAGCTTTTATAAAAAATGATTCCAGTGAAAATATGTTACAACAAAATTCGGTGTAGTATAATCGTACAAAAAATGTAAATATTTAAATAATAAAAAATATGAATGTTTCCTGTATATATATGAAAAATTAACTTCGCGATTTCATCTCCAAATCTTACTAAAATCTAAGTATGTATGCGCGCTTAAAAAATCACATGGCAACCGCATCTTGAATAATGCGTCCACAGAGTTGGACACACCAGGTATGTGGTGTGTCACATCTCTAGTACATCTGTAGTCTGTAACAGTTATTGGGTCTACAAAGTTGATTTATTTTTATTTTTTACTATACATTAATTATTTTCAGTTCGATGATTTTTATAATAAATCTCAAATTCAAATTCGGAGGGAATATTATTTGTATCTTATTTATTATCTGTACTTTATTTGTACTTTATTTGTATTTGATTATTTGACAAATAATTACAGTCATAAAATATCTGGTAATGTTAGTTGGCTGAAAATTACCAGCCACTAAATATTAAATACTAGGAGGGACAGCTCAGACTAGGAAATGAGATCTGTAGAGCACACCTATCCCTCACGGTCCCTTTAAGGTCTTAAAAATAAATTCAAAATTCAGCTGGAGCTGAAACCACCTGAAAACTCGACAGGGCAGGTTGGAAAGAGACAAACTACGGTCTAGCTTCTAAAATTATTTAAAAGGTTCGAGTTTTCTGCTGGAGGCATACCTCCTTCGTTTTACTGGGCAAACAAGATTACGCTTGATGAATGATTATTGCTTTTAACTTGGAGTCCAATCCACAGATAAAAAGAGGGTGAGGTTAGACATATTCAATAGGAACATAAATATATTTTTGAGTTTGTTAAGAACTGCTGGACAGGAGGGAATATTAAGTAGTCAATCACTGGAGTCGGAGAAGAGGGTGTGTAAGCCCTTTTAAAATTGGGCAGTTATAAGCCGAAAGGGCTGTGATCCCGTCAAGAAGGCAGTCTTAATGTTAGGATAGTGAGAGATACTATGAGACCATATCATTGGTATAGTTACCCTTCTCTAAGTAATCCCAATCGTCTTGTCGTTGCTACATCAGACGCATTTTAAGGAATTTTTCATTTAGGTATGGAGCGCAGGAAGCGAAATGTGTATGAAGGTTTTTGTTGTTGCTTCCTTTGCTATTAAATCTACAGATTAATTTCCGAAGATGCCCTTCTATGCTGTCATATGTCCTAGGGATGTTTTATGGAGAAGGTTTCTAAATTAATTTTAATTTCTTGGATTTGTGTATTGGTGATTCTAAAGGCGTAAATCGATTGCAGAATGGATAGGCTGTCAATCTAGATGGGGATTGCAATGGTTGTGGGTTGTTCAGAAATCCATTCTAGAACTTTTGTGGATGGCAAAAAGCTCAGCTTAATATACTGAGTTGGAGTCATTCAATATGTAGGCCCACAGGTGAGTTAGTATTCCGCCTTCTGTTGCGCAGAAAGATGCCTCGATACCGGTTTCTGTTCGTGAGTAGTCGGTAAAGACTATTAGCGGGTGGGAAGGAGAGTAAGTTTTGCTCTTAGGGATAATATGGAAGTGGAAGGTTTTATCTGCTGGGAGAATTTGGAAACCCGGCATCTTTTGTTGAATGGTTAAATATAGGAAATGGATTTGTGTTATAGCATTGTTATGCAGGTGTAAAATTTTGCTGCTTTGAAATTCGTAGAAGAGTATGAATGTGATGTGAGGGATTCCTGTGATTATTGCTAGTTCATCGCTTGTGACTGTGGTATACCCTCTAGAAATCTGAAGCAGGAACATGCGTTGGATGCATAATAGTTTTATTTGTGCTGCCTTGGTGAGGTGTCCTATCCAAATTCATGATCGATATATTATGATTTTCTTTGTTGTTGACGTGTCCAAGATGTTTATCATTGTATTTTTAATGCCTCATGACTTAGTTGTTAGTTTAGCGGAGTTGTGGTAATAGTTAATGAGTCTAAATTTAAGGTAATTGATGCGTGCCCTTTTATGATTGTGTAATTTCGTGAATATCGACAGATGACAGCAAAAAAACTTTAATGTAAAAGAGAATCTTGTTTGTAATTTTGAACGTAGCAATATGTTGTTAGCGTTATTTGTGTAAATGCCATTATCTTTCTTGGAGTCATTTTGAAAAGAATCTTGACCAGCAAGGGTTACAAAATAGAAAAAAAGATAATATTAATTGCAATATACCTTATTCAACTGCAACATCCAGTTCAATCTAAATATCAGCGTGTTACAAATAATTTTACAGAAAATGTCAAGTTTGTGCTCATAAGTTCCGGAGGTATCATGATTAATAAAACATATTTTTATTCCCCTAATTTACAATTATTTTTTTAAAGTTTAGTTCTGAAAATCACGTCTCTGGAAGAATGGTCGAAGTAATGAAAACAAAACTGCAATTAAATTGATGTATTTGTTAATTATGATTTTATGCTGTCCCACCGAAATTTTCTCGTCTTACTAACTATTAATTATAGAAAAATAACAAATTATATTTATGAATATTTTTATCTGGCCGATGCTTAAATTAGTTCTTCTCACGTGCAAATGAAAGTAATTTGAGTCATATGGGAGAACATCTGAGTTAGCTTGTTTTTTTTCTAGATTTTTCATTACATGAATATTACTTTGTCACGTCTGAAGGTTATAACTCCTAAATTAGGGTATGAAATCTTTTTCTAAGACAAACAAACGGAATAAAACTTAAAATGCCAAAAAAGCTTATTTATTCGCATATTTTACTTCCCTTATGTGATCAGTTTCTGGTGACGCGAAAATCGTAATTACTTTCTTAGTACGTTTTTGTGTCTCATAATGTAATTTTCTTCCTAAAAGTTGATGTTACTGGATTTGTCAAACCATAAAATTCATCATCACAATCGCACCAGTTTATATTGTTACACCACCCAAAATGTCAAGATCGATATGGCTTTGTCATAATCCACGCAACTAAATAAATGTAAGAACAAGCAATTTTAAAGACTATAATAAAACTAGCTTCAATCGATTGTTTCTTACTTTCAAGTGTTTATTACCCCTTCCTATATCCAACTCGAACCCTAAAATTCCATTTACCGTCAACACGACCTACTTAAACCCAAAACCCGAAGTGAATGAAGATTAATCTAAATTTTAATGCAATTTTGAAAATATAATTGAATATATAATATAAATGTACCAAAATGAGCACACACAAACACATATACAGGAGAGCTTAAAATAGAATGATTGTTTTTAAAATTATCATATAAACGGTGAAAGCTATAAAAATAATTGATGTAGGTGAGTAAGGTAGGATGTTATAAATTTCACATTAACCAGTTTTGGTTCCATTTATCAGCAATAGATAGCGCTGCAACCAATAATTCCGTAATCAAGGAAAACAGAAATGACTTATCCATGGTGCAGACCAAGGAGGTTAAACATATGTAATGCGTCTTAGTCTACTATTCGGCAATACAAGCTTAAAACATTCCACATATACTCATCCAGCAAAAACATTTAAGGACACCTTGATATGTACACTTAAAGAGTTTAGTGTTGTTTAATTAGCCTGCGTCCCGTATATTTTGCATCGAATGTATATATTACATAAACTGTATCTTAATTTGAATGCAGCCTAGTATATGGATATCTACTAGACCCACCAGCCAATCTGCTTGTCTCCAGAAAATTGGTCATGGCCATCTCATAAGGCGCATCTCGCTATTGAAAAAACGTTGCTTGATAGTCATAATTCGTTAAATATATTTCCCCGAATACATCAAACAGATCTCCAATCACCGGATCTTAAACCGATGTGGGAATATAAAGTCCTTGTTGCGAACCAAACAATTAGGAAACGTTTTTGAAAAAAAAAATATATTTCAAAAAACTGTTTTGAGAAAATAGTAATAGAATCAACTACAATCCATTATAGGCAATAATGGATTATCTCCAAAATATTATACATTAAATATTTTACTTTTTCAAATAAATTATTGCTCTTTGTAAGTGTTCAAATACTTCTTTCCCAACCGCAATAATTTCATATTTTGTATTTTAGACGTTATCAATATATATTTCACCATTTTTTGGCATTATTTAATGTCGGAGTAAAGTGTATTTATTTTGCTAAAATTCGCACTCAAAACTCTAATTAAAAAAAATTAAGTAATGTATGTCTTGCTGAAAAACATTTTCCGCCTCTGCATATTAAATATAAATGTTCTTTAGTAGAAGAAAACTACTTTAATCAGTATTTGAGTACAAAACTTTATTTCGTGAAAAAGAATCAATTCCACTATGTTTGAAAATTAAATTTCAAATTTCAAGAGCAATAGCGTTCATTTAATAATTAATGATAGATGTCGGTAGAAGGGTGAGCACAGACGAAAAATAAGTCACCAGAACTCCAGCAAATACCTTAAAAGGAAGGTCTCCATACGGCCATACTCAGAAAAATCTGAAAAAATTACAGAATGTTCTTCTCGTATGGATATATATGTTTATAAAAAAATTTTGGCGGAACCCCGATACAGCGTTCGTAAAAAAATAACGAAATTTTCGTTTATTTGGCGATTTATTACCGGTTGGCGATGAAAAAAAAATACGCTTTTATGTAGGAAAAAACTTTTTATGTTGAAATTGTTTGTATAAGTTTAATTTAAATAACTTTAGTTTTGTCATTTTTAGTTTGTTTTAACTATAGCTTGTCATATATATTTATATGTATTTATAATAAAATTTAAATGTCATCTTTTACGATTTAAAACAAAATTTAAATTGATTTAAATTGTTTCTCAAAAATAGGGCAGATAGAACACTGTCAATTTGATTTTGTTGCTGGAAACGACTTCGTCTTCGATATGAAAGTGTATTATGACAATCAAATGTCAGCTGGCTATAACTTAAAATAGATAATTATAACTTTCAAAGCATAGAAAATATTTTTACAATGATAAAATTAAATAATTACAGCAACAAGCTACATATTTATGTAATATAAAAAATATATAATAACCTCTTTCATTGATTAAGTTTAAATTCATTAAATACCGTGCATTCTATAAAAGAATTAATAAACAATTTTCCGATGCATTAAAATCGTTTGCTTTTGGCGGGGAAAAATTCTGCTCGCCAAATCGCGTGTCACTTTCGTATTTTCGCGCCAAATATTCGAACATATTTTATTTTTTTACAGACTTTCTACTGAAATTCCGCCGTTAAATTTAACTGATCATTTATTACATACATGAGTAGTTTCACCTCCATTTTTTTCAACATATTCTGAGTATTCCCAGTAAGGAGACCTTCCTTGTTAGCATTCATAGAAGGTAAGTTGAATTCTCGGAATTATTTTTCCACATCTCCTTCCACTTAAAACATGAACACAAGCTACATTATGTCATTAATAAAAGTCATAACTATAGGAGATTTCTTCTTTAATTTTATATTCCCATTAGAATGCAACTGGATTTATTTTTAGAACACAATATATTAGAATTCTTTCAAGCTGGTGAAAATTTATTAAAATTATTGTGTTTGAAATGAACATTTAAAAACTGTATTCAATTTTAATATGTAGGTGCTCTCTTTGTGTAAAAATTAACGACATAAATCTATAAAGAACATTACATATAGCATTAATCATGACTGAAGTAATAACCATCGTTTGGATATTTGCATAAACACGTAAACTAATGCCATTATTATTCGTAAATGAATGCTTTCACAGAAGGAATAATAAAAACAAAAACCCTCACAAATAAATTTTGTTCACATTCCAATATAAATATCTTTTGTTTATTTTGATCAGTATTTAAATAAAAAAAAACTATTTATCGAAAAAATTTTGAAATCGACTCGAGCAGAAAATAATTCAAGAAATTATATAATTATAAATGATTAATGACGGCATTTAGAGGAAAGTGGGAAAATCTTTTGAAAAGTGACTTGTATTTATTCATATCAAGCAGAGCATTCACATAAGACTGAAATATCTATTGACAGAATACGTAATGTGTCTGGCTTGATCAGATTACATGTCTGGTTTCGAGGCAATATTGAGAAAACTAAAAACGCTTTCAAATAAATTTTGTTTATTAGACATTCTGAAAATCTTTTGATGAATTCGATCAATACTTAAATACAAAACTTTCTTTAGCGAAAAAAAGTCAACTCCCCTAACTTAGAAAAGTATTAAAGAAATTCCAAAAGCAATATCTTTCATTCAGTGATTAATGAGGTTTTTGGCTCAAGGTGATGCATAGCCAAGACAAGAATATCTTGAGCAATGATCGTAGTTATATGAAATTTCATATGTATTATTTATTGCACGAAGATTTTTTGAACACAAGCTGCCGAATTTCACCAATTAAGGATATATTTTTAATATTTTATGCCCCGACGGTACTTTAAAGTACCATTAAAATAACTTCTTATAAAATTCGTTTAACCCTTTCGTGGACAACATACTTCAGTTGCTAAAATGTTGAAATGATTGAATGACACCAAGTTTTACGAACAAATTTGGTTCATAATAAGTAAAAACCTTTTCTTCAAATACATTATAAATGCAAAATTCTGTTTAAAATTTCCGGTGCCATTGAAGCATTTGGTAATTTAAATTAAGTGGGACATATATATCCCACCACCCACAAAAGGGTTAATGCATGGATTAGTAGTAATACAGTTTAAAATGAGTTATAGATACTTTACTTTATCGTGTTCCAAAAGCATCATCGGTTGCACAAAATCAAAATATAAGGACGATTTATTTTGCCTTTGCATTTTTTCAGCCTTCTTGATGTTGAAAAATTGGGGGTAGAGGGGTGAATTTCAGTTCGGAAATATTTCTATTGTAAGAACATTATATTTGTACATTTCCTAATTCTACAAAATAAAAAAAACAATATTACAAATAAAATATTTGAGTGGAGTTATAAATATTGCACAAAATCGTTATAAATTCAAATTCAATCAATTAACTTTAATTGGCAAAACCCTTAAGTTATTAAATGATTGTGTAAATCTTCTAATGTAGTTTTAAAAATTCACGAAAAATGCTTTAGAAGAATCGTCAGTAGTTAGCCAAGATATTAACCCTTAAAGACACGGACGTTTTGGTCATACATTATGACAGGGGCAGTGTACTCAATATACCATCGGCTTTAAAGCCTAGATAACAACTTTTAATGATATATTTGTGTAATGCATGCCCAATAGCAATAAAAACAACTAGGATAAAAGAAATAAACGTCTAATTGTTAAAAACAGTAATTTAATTAGAATTAATCACATAAATTCCATGGGATTCGCAACTAGTTTGCATTGAGTGGATGTCCCAATACGCCTCCCGTGTCTCTAAAAGTATATAAAAAATCTACCGGGAAAAACACGGCACTAACAAACGCGGCGTTTCAACTTTGCGACCTCCTTTCGAAGCGTGCTTAGCGATGCTAACACAATGCTAAGTTTAAACTTTGAACAAGGGTTTTGCGTTATCTACACAGTAGAAAGAAAAGATTATCACAACGCTGAACTTAGTTTTATGAAATGCCAATTGAAGTTTAAATATGCACTACTTTTATTGTCAGTACTGAATTAAGTTCAGCATAAACCGATTAGGATAACATTAAAAAAGAGTTATAGCAAATATCAATATTTGATAGTACTTAGGCTTCATATCTCTTTGAACTTTTATACTATAACCATTCATACTTTTCTAGTATATACAGCTATACCCAAAACTACGTTGTAAATTTTTTACAAAGCCTTATTATTCTTTTAAATAATACAGCTAATAATTCATATATTTGTTGTATGGAACCCTCTGAGCGCGAGTAATACTCGTACTTGATAGTTTATTTTTTTCTTAGAGACAAAATTTAAGTTAGAATGAAATGCCTATTGAATGGATTTGACAGGATAAAGTTCTGTTTCCTGTTCAGAGTTAATATGGAAAGAAAAACTATCTAATAATTTTAATTTTACATTTCTTTCTAAAAATCTTTTGAATTCTTTGATCAATATTTAAACGAAAAATGTTTTTCAGCGAAAAGATTCTAATCCACTAGGACGGAGAACAAATCATGAAATTACAAAAGTAATAGTATTCATTCAATGATTAATGATGGGTTTTAGCTGAAGTGACGTATAGGCAAAACACAAATACCTAAACAATGATGGTAGAGAAGTCGTAATATTAGATTTATTACTTATTGCATGACATCTAAGTTAATCCGTGAAAACAACCTGCTTTATGTCATTAATAAAGGACATAACTAAGCATATTTATTCTTAAAATTTATATTTCCTGTCGTAAAAAGCTGAATTTTACTTTTAGAATGCAAAATATTACGATTATTCGAAGATTTTGAAAAGTGATGTGTTTTTATTAGTGTTGAACAGAGAATTCATATAAAAATGAAATATCTATTGACTGAAGTAAGATTATTATTTGTTAAGTTCATATACAATGCCGAAAGCAAGACTTCCCCTTATGTTTCATTCTAAATATTATTTTATTATTTTGATTAATATTTAAATACAAACCAATTTAGGGGAAAATATTTAAATCCTCTAGGTTTGAAAATTATTCTTGAAATTCCAAAAAAATAGCTTTCTTTCGGTGATTTATGACGTTTTTTTGTTTGAATGGAGCATATACGCAAGACAAAGGTATCTGCGCATTCAAGTCTGTGTAGTTGAATTATTTGATTTACTGCTGATCGAGACTTCTAAGTTAAATCATAAAAAAAAATAGCTTTATATCCTAATAAAGGATATAAGTAAACACATTTATTCTTTAAAACGTAAAATAGCTTTGGAATTAAAACCAGTTAATTTTTTCCATCAGCGCTGCTAGTGGTAATAGTCAGATTTAAAAATTTGAAACACTGTTAGTTTGAAATAAAAATAGAAGGAATATGGGGGAGCTTCTAAATTTAGCCTACACTGCTCTGAAGCAAAAGCACTTCAATCCTTAAATAAACTCTCAAAAATATAAAAACGCAAAATTACTAATTCTAAATCTAGTTTAGAAACAGAAGGCTGCCTGTTGAAACGATATCCAAAGGGATTTCGATGTCCAATATTAATGTCGCTGAAAATAATATACTATTTCACAAATACAACAAACTTGTGTGCATGTCACTAAATACAAACATCCCGTGGTTGCCGCGGAAGTTTATTCAATTATGGCATAAATACTATCTTACCAATTCTAAACTCTAAATCGCCCAGGCCATGTGGCAAGCGTCAAACCTCGGAAGAGAAGAGCACTGGTCTTGTGCTCCTCAATGAGACTGGACTCGACACAAATCTGTCAGTACCAAATGTCAATGCCAATTTTATATCACCGTGCCCTAATTTGATCTAATTAGACGTAATTGGCCAGTATACCTTGATTATCATAAAACTACAGAGAAAACCACGAACCACAGATTCCACGATCCACATTGTCACTTGAGAAAATTAAAGAAAAACGAACGATAGAGGTATTTTTCCCGCAAATACGTTACTATCGAACAAAACCCTCTCACTCAAAAACTACACTCCCTTTATATTGGAGTAGCTAGTCCTCTACAAATGCAATGCATTAGAATGACAATATATGACTAGAAGTCATCGGGCATTTTTGTTTTAAGACGTTTAGTCCAATATCTAGAGGAATGATAGCTAGAGGAAAAACAAGCGACGACAAAAATGTTCTTTAACCCATTATGTACTGAATTATGAATTCATGAAAATTTAATCTTCTAAAGCTTTTGTCGTGTATATTTGAAACTACATTAGAAGATTTACATAATCATTAAATAAATTTTAGAAGGATTGAAGAATTTAGAAGAATTAATTAAATTTGAATTTATAGGGATTTTGTGCAATATTTATAATCCACTCAAATCTTTTATTTTAAATATTTTTCTTCGTATTTTGTAGAATTAGGAAAGGTGCAAATATAATGTTCTTACAATAGAAATATAAAAATATTACCGAATTGAAAAATTCTCCCCCTCCCCCACAGCGCCAAGAAAACTGAAAAGATGCAAAGGCAAAAAAAAACGTCCTTTTAAAAATATTTCTGTTTTGTGTAACCAATAATGCTTTTGGAACAAGAAAAAGTAATGCATCTATAACACATTCTAAACCGTATTACTACTAATCGATGTTTTAAATGAATTTTATAACAAGTTGTTTTAATGGTACTTATAAGTACCGTCAGTAGATAAAGGGTTAAATTATAGCAGTTCCACAAGAATTCGTGAATTATGTCCCAAATTTTTCGATCAAACGTCTAAAATTGAAAATGTTTGTTGAAGTTTGGCCATATAGCGGATCTTAAGCTTTTCAAAAGTGAATTGGTTTTATTTATCTTAAACAAATAATTAATTTAAGAATGAAACGTCTATTGACTGAATTTCTAACGTACCTGAAAGTGTTGAGATTAGGTCTTCAGTTCACAGACAACAATTGTAATTTAAAAAAATAAATAAATAAAAAAAATTTTACTTGGATATCACTATAAAAATTATTTGATCTTTGATCAATATTTAAATGTAAATCTTTATTTAGCGTATAATTTAAAATTCTCGTGGGGGGGGGGGGGGAGTATTCAAAATATTACAAAAACAATAGCATCTATTCAAAGGTTAATAGCGACTTCTGGATGAAGGGAACTTATAGCGAGTTCTGTACACTCCTTAGAAATTGCAACGAGTATGAAACCAATATTTCAAATTAGAAATGCTTGCCTAATACTTTTTCTTCCGATTAGACACATTTCCACGACTAATAGAAGAAAAAAAAATATTACTATTTTTTGCGATTAAGTAAGGCTAAAAATTCTATTTCAAAATTGTTGTAGTATTGTAGCACCCTGAAATATGTATACAACAAATATCTGTTCCTTGGGACAGTTAAGTTGAATTATTAGAACGCTTAATGGGCTAAGCCATGAATACAAGCTACTTCACACCATAATAAAGCATATAGGGTAAACGCACTGGTAGTGGGCCACTTAAGGACATTTATCTTATTATTATTAAAGTATTTATGAATTCTAAATGATATATATATTTTTAGCGTAGTCTTAACCTGCATGTATCATAATAAACATTACACAGTTTCAAAATATATTATTTGGAAAAAATGAAAAATAAAAAAAGTCACCTTCCTCGATGCTCCAGTAGTGGACATAGTAAATTTTTGATGCACCAGTAGTGGGCCCCCCAGAAGTGGGCCACTCGAGTTTTGAGTTTAGTATGAAAATACTGAAGTTATACTTTTTTTTTACAGTTCCAGAATTAAATGTTCACAATAATGAAATCATACATAGAAGTTTAGATAATTACGTAAAATAATCTCACTAGTAAATCTGCAGATCAGGGGCCTCAAATTTAGTTCTGTAAATCAATTTTAATTTTATCTCACTTTACATAAAAGCTAATGTCCTACAAGCTGCAAAGTAATTTTTTTAGATTATATACAGGGTGTTCTTTCGTATCGTTTAAATATAGCTAATTCCAAAGAAGCTTAGTTTTAGAGGTGTAATTTTAATTGCTGAACTATTTCACATGTTTTCCATCATGTGAAAATCCATTCCCATCAAAATAGTTGCATTTTCTTAATGTTACGAAATTTAATTTTTGTACAGTTTTTGTGATCTATAAGTTATATTTAGAAAATCTGCTTATATGCTTTCACTTGTTAAACAGTAAATATTCCCATATTCTGTGATCAAGACTATCTGATTTGTGCTACAATGAATTTTGTGAATTTTCAGCGATTTCTGACATTAAAATTCATTTACTGTGTTTTGTACCAGAATGATACAAATAGTAGAAAAAAAATGATCAGTTTTTATCCACAATAATAGTAGACAATTTAGCAACTTTTTTAAAAATCAAAATGATTAGTTATTGTTTTCTCTAAATAACAGTCTGTTGTATTTTGTAACTTAAAAAAAAATATCCGCCCAATTTGTTATTTCGCAGTGGTGATAAATAATAAGACTAATATAATAAACAGGATAATTATAAGTGAAATGACTGCAAAACAAAATGATTTATCCAAAAACGAAAAGATCTCAAAATGTGAGAGGGGATTATAGTCAATTTATTACAAAGAGTACTTTAGGTTGAAACTTACAATGAAAGAGAGGCATCAGACTGGTGCGATAATTTCCTGACTCTCCTTTTTTCCCATCGGCTATTTTTTAACTCTTCTTTTTGAATTTTTCTTTTTTCTCTTTCAGTTTTATTTTTTATTTTTCTGCATCTTTAGCATTTTTAAGGCTTTCTCTATTCTTATAACATTGAAGCATTTAGGGAGAAGCCACAACTGCAGGAATTTTCTCTCGTTTTCTCTTTTTCTTTGTGTTATCTTCCCCTTCTGGCCAAAATAGAACTCTTTTGAAGGAAGGTGGTACATTTCTAGATGGCCCACCATTTGAAAGCACTGAATGGCTCCCAGTCTCAGTTGATCCTTTTTGAATGAAAAGGTTCACCTCAGAATCTTCAACAATTGCTCTTTGCTCCTGATCAATAGTTTCCGTATCAACAGTGTCAATAGGCTATTCAGTGTATGCCGCCTCAACAGATATGACTGGTGTACCTTATAACAAGTAACATGTAAAAATGGAATAAATAATAGTGGAAAATATGTACTAAAGTGTTTTATACCCAAATTGTTTTGCGATAGATTACCTGTGAAATTGGTTCCATGTTCAAAGTCTCCTTCATCTCCATCCATAAGTAGTAAAGGTCTGTTTGCTCCACAGAACCTTTCAATTTGCCTTTATTTTCTGAGAAAGATTTTATTTTTCTTCTCCAATTTTATCTTCAAGAACTTCCAAGGAAGAAGCCATTTCTCTCTCCTTTATTGGTGATATTATCACATTCTTTGATGTTAGTGTGGATCCAACATTTACTTTCTTTAGATCCCATGGAACTAGTCCACTTGCTTTGAATCCATTCACAATGGTTGCAGGAGTTAAACAATCTAGTGCTGATTTTAGGACTGGTGTAAACTCAAGTTTCTGCATCTGTTTGCCTTCATGCGTTATTCTGAAGTGTACTACTTCCTGTTGCCAAGCACTTTTAAGAGTATGGAAAACAGAAATGTTCATTGGTTGCATTAGGTATGTGGAATTTGGGAGCAAAGCTACCATTTCAACTCCATGAGCCGAACAGAAGATTCTTAGATTCAAAGACACGTGAGAAGTATGTCCATCCATAAATAACACTACAGGTTTTTCTATGCAATGTTTATTTAAATATGGCTCAAAAATTTGAACCTTTTTCTAGTATTGAACCTTTGAAGTATAAATTATTTTAGATATTAATTTCTTTTAATAATCATATGACTGATAGCTTAGTGAAGTTGTATTTTCGCTGCTCCAGAAGTGGGCCACTTGTGCACTAGTAGTGGGCCCCTGGCCCACTACTGGTTCTGATGAACAAAATACTAAATAAATTATGTACAAAGTCTTAGAACCTCAAAAATACTTAATTAAAATAATTTAAATATAAAAAATTTTTTTGGCATGTGCTCCAGTAGTGGGCCACTATGACCATTATTGGTACAATTTAAGAAATTGTGATCCAGAATTGGGCCACCCCTTAAAATCAGTATAATTTTCAATTTTTAAGTTTTCAGCTAATCTAACAAATTATTTATAATGTAATCGAGTATATCAACGGCACTTTAATTCAAAATAAAACATAATATTAAAGAAACAACGCTTTAGATAAAACCTTATCTCTTAATGAAATCACTAAGAGTTTGCCAAAAAATCTGTGTTTGAAAACATTCCAGAAGATAAACAAATATATCTACAGGAAAATAAAAATTATTCCAAACTGTTTATGGAAAGTTAACATTTAAGGACTTTAACTAATCAGATTTCTTTCAGTCGTTTTTCTGAAATGGATTGTGAGCTTGTTTTTAAACTTTGAAAGTTAGTGGCCCACTACCGGTGCGTTTACCCTAACTTTAAATAGATTTATTCTTTGCAAATTTTATTCGCTTTTGAATGAAACCCTTGTACCACCCTGGAATATGTAGAATACAAATATCTGTTCATTTATGGCAGTTAAGTTGAATTTTTAGATACTTTATGCTTAATGGTCTAACCATAGGTTCCCAACGGGGGTGGTATCGCGCTGGAGCCTTATTCTAAGGGGGCGGTAGAGGGACCAGCGGCAAATGGGAGGCGTTAAGCCAGTCAAGGGGGGGGGGGAGCGGCCGTGGAATACTAACATGTTTGAGAAATTAATATAATAAAAGTGGCTCCTCTACCTACCCCGGTTTGCCGGGCCAGTTATAAATACCTTAAATGTACCTTTACTCGTAAATGAAAATCTATGCAAACGAACGTAGAGCTGGGAGCTTCAAATTGAATTTATTTTACGAATGTTGAAAAATCTCCGTGGAACGTTAACCCTTTATCTACTGACGGTACATATAAGTACCACTCACTTTAAACTTTTATACCATAGTGAATATTACTAATATTCTAATGGTACTTTGCAAAAAACGCTCTTTTAACTCCATTTTATCCGAATACATGGCAGCAGTAGTTCTAGGTTTATTATTTTAGAGAGGAATGAGGCTATCTTTGAAGCAGTCGATGTATTTTCTGCCGACATTTTCTACAGATTGCCACACTCGTCTTTTCATTGCTGCAAACATAATAAAGGATATAAGATAAGTGTTGGATTTTTTTTATGTGTTCATTACGATCTTAGAATACAATTTGATAAGCTATTTTAGATGAACGGTGTATGTATTTGATTTAACAGTTGAATTACACTGTGGTACTTATAAGTACCGTCAGTACACTGCGTGTTGGAGAAAAACTTCTTGTTTACTTTTCGTCTGTGTAGTTTTTATCCATCGTTTTCATTTGCTTTAAAATGTAATTACTAAAATGTAGTGTAGTAATGATTTCCCTGGTATTTCTTTTCTGTTTCATTGTTATTTTTTATAGGAAATCGTAAAAGTTGTGGCACCGGCTCGTTTTTGCTATGCTGGAAATGGCATATGTAAATTCATATATTGCATATGTGGAGAATCGAGAGAACGTGTTGTCCCTGGAATATAGACATCGCATAACTAAAGGACTGCTAAAAAGATAGAAACTTAAAGAAAAATAGTTTTTTAACCCTTTCAGGAGCAAAACATTTTCAATACTAAAGTATTGAAATAAATGATTGGCACCGGAATTTGCCAAACGATTTATTTGTAAATAAGAAAAAGGCCTATATTTCATATACTTGTTAAATCGAAAATATTTTCTGGTGCCAGTTGAAATACCTTGTGGGTTTTCAGTTACGATATTTTAATCATAGTGTACTGACGGTACTTTGAAGTACCACTTTAATTAATTACCTCTAAATAATTAAATTTCTAACGGGTGAGTATTTTTTTTTATATTTATCCTTTAATTTTCATTGTAGTAACTGAAAAAAAATATTACATGAAAAAAATTGCAGTAGATCATAATGCCGTAGATAAAGGGTTAATAAATACTAAAATTCGCGGAAGACAAAATTTTATTATAGCGAGCTAAAACATTGTAACCGCAATTCTTTTCACAAAATCGCTATAAATCGTAAAAAAAGGGAGTGCAAAATATAATATATTATGCATGAAGAAAACTAACTGTAAAATTCAGACACCAAGAGTTCTGGCTTCAAAAATCAATACCAGCTCTCAGTCTTGGATTGTGGGCAAGAATACGAAAACTTTTAATTGCTTTTCCTTTAACGCATTTGGCCAAGGATGGGTTCAGTCCAGTAGCTAATTTACAGTCTAAGAAATGTGACAGACTACACATTACTGAACGTGGCAATTTGCGACTGATTTAAAAAAATTGGAACGCGACATTTGCAAATTATTAAAACTCCACCAGCTTGAGCCATCCCATTAATTTTTTGTTGTTGTTATTTCTTATTGATTTTGTGATTATTTTAAAATATTTAATAAACAATGTTTAACTACATTTGATGATAATTTTAATTATTTTCTACTTTTTGTTTCATAAGAGATAGATAGAAAGATAAAATAGGTATAGAAATATGCAACAATATTTAAATAATTGGTATAATTAAGTATTATGGAAGAGGGGTGTTGAAATTTTTTTTCTCTTATAAAGGGGGCGGTGGGTCAGAAAAGGCTAGGAACCTATGGTCTAAACTATGAATACAAGCTATTTTACACTATAATAAAGTATATAAATTTAAATACATTTATTCTTTACAAATTTTATTCACTTTTGAACGAAACCCTTTCAGACTTTGTAGCACCCTGGAATATGTAGAACACAAATGTCTGTGCATTTATGGCAGTTAAGTTGAATCTTTTGATACTTTATGCTTAGTGTGCTAAACCATAAATACAAGCTACTTCATATCATAATAAAGTACGTAACTTTAAATAGATTTATTCCTTAAAAATTTTATTCGCTTTTGAAGGAAACCCTTGTATATCTTGTAGTACCCTGGAATATGTAGAATACAAATATCTGTGAATTTATTGCAGTTAAGTTGAATTTTTAGAGACTTTATGCTTAATGGGCTAAACCATGAATACAAGCTACTTCATAGCATAATAAAGTACATAACTTTAAATAGATTTATTCTTTAAAAGAATTATTTGCTATTGAATGAAACACATTATTTTTACATTGCAAGATATTAGAATTATTTTTACCTTTTGAAAAGTGATTAGTTTTAATTTAAATTAATCAGAGAATTAGCCTAAGAATGAAATTGTAATCTGCTTGGATGGTTAAGATTGTGTCTGGTTTAGAGATAAGATAATAAAAGAAAATTCTTTCAAATAAATTTCGTTTATGTGTCATTATAAAATTTATTTGATTACCATGGTCAATTCCTAAATACAAACTTTATTTAGCGAAAAAGTTTCCATTCCACTATAGTAGAAAATTAGTCATGAAATTCCACAACCAATATCTTTCAATCAGTGATTAATTACTGCTTTTGGTTGAAGGGATCATATAGGCGAGGCAAGATTATCTGAGCATCAACGGTAGTTTAGATGAATTATTATATTTATTCCTGTTCGAGGCTTTCTGAGATTAGTCATAATCTGCTTTATAATAAACATAATTTTAAATAGATTTATTCTTTTGAATTTATACAGTTAAAGCCATTTATAACAAATTACGATATAACATAAAGCACGATATAACGAAATAATCCATTTAGTTGATCTCTATGTTACAGAATTTGAATTCGATATATTTATATGAATACGATATATTTATAACGAAAAGTACTATATTACGAAAAGAATCCGAGCGTGAAAAGCGAGAAAAAAAATATAGCGATTTTTTACTTTTTTCTTAAAAAACGGCGCGGGAAATGGAATTTTCTATTTTAAATACCAGCTATTTTTTCCATTTCTTACGTGACTTCTGTTTGACCTAAATGTACCAAATTACTTGTTTTGCCACCTAACACCCCATCCAAAATAAAACCATGAGATGAAGTAATTATTCATTTGCTTAAAACTAAATATCGGAAGGTACTTGTGAAAAAAATAATCGTGAATTGAGATTACAGGCAAGAAATAAAAATAGACTTGCTGAAAGCAATTTATATGATAAATAACGGTTACTGCGATGTTTCGAAAGAAAAAAGTGCTAACTTTTTTTCAGTTTCAGGGATTTTCCCATTACCTCCAAATAATGATTAACTGTTCCTTTACTTCAATGAAAAGATACAGATGAACTGATTTCATCCTAAAATCTGACTTTCAACTTTAACTTTGATTAATACGTTAATGTTGATGAAGACATAATAGGAAATGAAGAGTTCAATGAAAAGAATATCGTCAAATTAAAGTGCAGAAGATGTGTCGTCCAATGCAGTGTGAATGAGGAAGAGAAATGTACAGAAGCTGGCGAGAAAATTTTGCCGTCGGATGCACTTGAGTATTTACAGAAAATTGTGTGTGAATGAACAAAATTTAAACTTCTTAACGAATGAGGTTAACATGTATGTCCACAAAATAGAGTGTACAATATTAGACAATGCTGTTAAGGAAAGAAAGCAGAGCTTGTTAACTTCATTATTCAGACATATATAAGTACTAGCTGTTACCCGTGACTGCGTTCACGTAACATTTAAAGAAGAAGAAATTAATCAATTAAGCAAAAAATTTCGATATTTAAAAGCATATATAATTAACCTTTTATCACATTTTATAGTAGAAACGCTTCTGATGATTCCAATTTGCTTATTTTTGTTTATGTATATAGGACCATTTAAATTTCTTTCGTGAGCATGAAATTTCATACACCTTTTCTAAGATTAAATGAGGAATAAATTTACATCTCTGTTATTCTATTTTATTATTTATATTTATTCTATTTTATATTTATTCCGTTCAAGGATATTGATTTATTTTATGTTTTCGAGACAAAAAATATTATTTAAAGATATATAT
Source organism: Maratus speciosus (assembly GCA_963932465.1). NCBI lineage: Eukaryota > Metazoa > Arthropoda > Arachnida > Araneae > Salticidae > Maratus > Maratus speciosus. The sequence continues at coordinate 231,734,254 of OZ010796.1, read as the reverse complement.
TAATAAAGAATTTTACAGGAAAGTGGTTATTAGTAGGTCACTTCAGACGTGACTTTGATATGATTAGAATAAGCGAAAAATCAACATGCACCATTATAAGGTTATATTCCAAAAAATCACATTTTGGAAGAGAAAAAAAAAGATAAATGGTATTAAAAAATAATCAAACGTGGTGATAAAATAATCAAAGTTCAAAGTAAAAAAATAATCAAAGTTCAAAAATAAATAATAAGAGCACGGGAAATATCTTTAACTTTCAAATATTTATTACATTTTAATTTCACGGTAACACACTTTTATGAGCTCTAGATCTACCAATAATATCAAAATGTTTATCACGCTCCAAAGACTCTTGAGCCTAAATACTTATTATTAAAGCAATAGAGTTAACTTATTGCTTTCGAGGAATAAATCGATTTATGTAAAAGCACCACAATTATGAATAAACATTTTCATATCTATTGTGTGTTGTAATTTTGGCTTATGAAAGCTTTGAAATTTGCAGGAATATGCTCCAATGGGGTAACAGTGATAGATTGTGTTTCAGAGATATTTTTAACTATAGATTTCGATAATTTAAAATCTAAAGAAAATTTCCCTTCTTCCTTTGCGCTTTTCGATAAACACGGTGCCTTTATACATTAGAGGGATGTGAAGTGAAAGGCAAATTTATTGCTTGGTTAAGGTTTTGGCTCTTGTGTACACGTAAACGATGTCACATGTAAAGCCTAATCTCAAATTGAAATTTCTTGCTAAACTTTTTTAAGTTGACTTTCCTGTGCCATTTATTAAATTTTATTGAAACCAGTTGGGAGATTGTACTGTAAAAGGATGTTAAACTTATATATTTGCGATTTTAAATTCTGTGCAAATCACGCCATTTTGTATAAAAACTGCTATAAAATGCTAATATTTTCTGAAAGATAAGCAGCTAAGACTAATGTCAGACGAACGTCTTTTGCACGCTTTTTTCCTTGCGTATTATCCCTACACAATGCTAGCGGCATATACGTGAGGAAAAAAGCGTGCAAAAAGACGTCCGCCTGGCATTAGTTTCATGATTTAAAATATGACGACACTAGGTTAGTTTTTCCTACGGAATGTTACTTGTCGAAATAAACAAATATATATATATATATTCTTACACTTCATGAATCATTTAAAACTATGCATTTTAATTTATTTTAAAAAAAGGGAAACCGATTAATGAAATCCAATATTATTGTACATTTAGAAAAACATTGAAAAATTATTTTTATTAAATATACTAAATTTCATGTAAGAAAATGTATTTAAAATGTAATCTAAAATTTCATTTTCAAAGAATGCGAATTTTGATACAAAATTTTATTTCTGAAAAGTATATTGTTATTTTAAGATTTCGTTTTAACTTTCGAAGCTGGTGTAATGAAGACGACATCGCTTTGACGAAATTAAAATAAATCTATGTTAATGTTTTCGTATTAAAATTAATGCTTTCCATGAAAAAATATTACATCATTTTTAAACAATAAAAGCTTTTACTAAAAACGCCTTTGTGACATGTTTTAACTGCCATCTTTTAAAATTAATCAATTAAAATAGTATATGATTATTTTAATCAAGGCCTCCTGCTAAGGGAGTCTTGATTTTAATTTTAATTCGTATGAATAGTGGGCAATAACTATCAACTTAAATGCACAGAAGTTATATTTACTCCTTGGTTGCGTCAATATGTCAACAGACGATTTTTGTTTCTGTGGAATAAATTCATGCATGAAGTTTCGATGTGTGTAAATATGTTTTCAATTTTGGAAAATTTAATTTAATCAAGTTTTTGCACCATTTATACTAATTAAAATTCAATTCTTTTTAATTTTAATGAGGAAATAGCGTCAAAAAATATATTAATCCGTTTTAATTCCCCTTTTTTCAACCAAAAATATCTTCTCCTGATAATCATAACGTGAATTTTGAAAAGAAAACTCTCATTTGTATGCAACTTACATTCAAACTTTTTAATCAGTATGGACAGTATTCCTGTGACGTCACAATTGGTAAAATAGCGGTTTTTATAGCCTCGAATCAAAAGCGAGAATAGGGTCCATTTGTAAAAAATATTTCTGTTATTCGTTTTGATATGACGTCATTATTTATCTATTTTCATTAGTTACTGATATTGATGCCCATTGTATTTTTAACGAATATTTGGAAATACATGTTTTATTTCAAATTTGACGTCATATTTTTCCCATCGAATAACTTTATTAATAATATTATTCTTTTTCATTCTTTTTCCTTCCAATTATGACACCATTTTTGGCAGAAAACCCCTTATTAACGTAACCGATATTCATCCTTCATGCATAATAAAAAATACCCCATTTTTTGTTTCAAGTATGAGGTCATATCTATTTTCTTTTGAATTCTTTTTATTTTAATTTTTAATTGTCGAGGAGAAATTATTATTCCAGATTAAGTTTTTCTTGGCAACAAGAAAGAAAGATGGTTAAATTTATCGGGAAAATGTCAATTGATTCTGTATGAAAAAGAATGAAATTTTGAATTATTAAGATAATTATTTGAATAAATTAAATAAACTATAGCCTATGTTCGTTTCCGGGTTGTAATCCATCTATATCAGAAACATACAAAAGCATTAATTCATCCGTTTAGATGCTGACTTCATTCAAACATTCGGACACACATTGACATTTATAATATTATAAGGATGTAAAACTGTAGAGCTGTTTTACATAAATCAATAATAGGAATTAAATCAATAATATTTTCGTACATTAAAATTTGCCGGTTTTTTCATGTGTAGTATAGTAATATATAGGGGAAGGTGAGGGTAAAATTGGGTACATAAATGTTTGTTGTTCTCAAATGCAATCAAATGGGAAAACAAATTCTGAACTATGTTTTAAATATCAAAGGAATCTTTGGCTATAATAAAAGATATTCTTTTCGATAACATAAAAAACAGCTTTTTTCAGACATATGCAAAAATCCGGTTTTACCCCATTGGTTGGGTAAAACCGATTATCATTTAAAACCCCTGGAAAACTCATTTTGTCAAAATATTCTTGATTAATATAGTAAATTAATACATTTTTGTTATTTTTAACAAAACAAAAATGCACATGTGTTCTTCCAAGTGTTAAATTTTCTACTGTGGCAAATTTTCTACATTGTTTATGCCTACCTATTTTACACTGGAAGTCTCAGAGTTATTTTAACTGCAAAAATCACAAATGAATTTCTTTCATATTATTCTTCATACTTCATGCTGCGTGTGCTCATCTGTGGCATTTCAAACATTGTATCCAACCTTCTTTGGATTTTGAATTGGGGTAAAGTTCATTGGAAAACATCCAGGCTTCATTATCTTCTTCATCGTCTGAGGATTTCTCCCCAAACTGTTTTGATTTCTTTTCTGTTGATTCTTAATTTCTTTTCTCTTTTTATGAATCTCCCGTTTTCGTTTTGCATGCTTTTTGGCTTATTCTCCTTAATATCTGTTTTCAGCCCACATTTATAGGACGAAGAAGTCAAAATAATAGTTTCCCCTCTTCTTTTCCAGCTATTTTCACGATCCTAAAGCATTCTTGGAGAGGGAGTAGTAACAGTGTAGGTGAAATTGGAAATGCAGATTGCTGGGTTGCACAATCTGAGATGTCGATGGAAAATAGCTAGATGTTATCAACTGCTAGATGTGTGATGTCAGCGCATTTAGATGGGGAAGGATGAACTTCATTATCCTGTGATGTTTCAGAAATATTTATAGCTGCAACTATTCCAGCCTATGGCTGCGTAGAACAAGGTGTCTTATCCGGAATTTTATGGGAGTCTCCGTCATTTCCGAAGGAGAAAAAAGATAGCCTGGAAAAACCTCGCTGTTCAAGGGAAAAATCTCTGTTTTCCGAAACAGTCTGATTACAGAAATTGCAACTGCTGCTCTCAAAATTGCAGCTGTGAATAATTTTTTTATTTAGTAAATTCTTACAGATTGCCCAGGATTGTAAAGTAACCACTACCCCCCTCTCATGTTTGTAGTATGAGCGTAGAGGTGACATGAATGACACATCAAGGAGTTAACAGTATTTAACAGCATTAAATTGCAATTCACAGCTTCATGCTAATTTATTATCTAACCTAAAATTCATTCTACGAGTGTAGGACAAAACCGTTTATGACCGGTTTTGACCCACTCTTAAATACCCGGTGTTACCCCAACATGACACAGATTTAAAAACATGGCAACATTACATCTTATAGTAAACAACATCTTATAGTAAAATATCTGTAAAACTCTTGAAATACTAACAGGAAAGTAAAGAATTTGATATATCAGTACTTACCAATATTTCATATGATGGCAAACACTTAATATATGCGTAAAACATAGAATAAAACGCAACGATTTTAAAGAGTAATTCAAACAAAATACTTCACACAAAAAAATAACCGCACACAGTAGCGGTTCGTTCAGCTACAAATGCCGTCATGACGTTCGACAAACAATTCCACGTGTTGGCTTATAGATAAAAGTTCAAATCAAAGAGACATCTGCGCTACCCTGCTTTACCCGCTTACCCGGTTTTAAAAAACTCTCACCTATTATATAAATACATGTATGTACCATTAAAATAATACCACACAACTTTAATTATCTGAAATCCAGTCATCCTGATCTATAATCACAAAATAAAAATTTTGTGATATGCATTGTATGTATTTATTCGTAAAAATATGGTATCCTTGAAACTCCTGAACGAAATAAATGAACGCTTTTCAACTTTTCACTGTTTGCAGTAAAAATTATCCTACCTATGAAGGCTTATATATTATGAATGCAAAAGGCCTACCTTTTTTTAATAAAGAAAAGCGATTTTAAGAGATATCTGTATGTAATAAAAAGAGATTTTTTATGATTGTCTCCATTATTCAGACTTCTGCATGTCACCATTACTCAGATTACGTTAAGACCATATTTGTCCGGATAATTGGTGTTCTTACTGCATAACGATATAATTCGTTATAACGTTTTATCGAAAGCACGTTATAACGAGTAAATCTTTGGAACACTTTCGATTTTGTTATAAGGTGTATTGACTTTTAAATGACTATAATTTTATTTTTAGAATTCCATATATTAGAATTATCTTAATCTTTTGTAAAGTAAATTGTTAACAATAGATTTAAACACGAAATTCATCTCAGAATTGTATGTCTTACGAAAAGATTTCTGAAGTTTCTGTCTGTTTAATATGAATCCTTGCCTTATTCAATTTTTGCATTTACCCCTTTTCTTTTCAGTGAACTATCTCTGCATATGACGCTATCAAAAATATTTTCATCATATTTAAAAATGATTTTTTTAAATCCAATTTTTTCTTTAAATAGATTTAAATAATTTATTTGTGTTCACCATAACATGTCTGGCAGTTGAATATCTTTTGAGCTTTTTTAGTGCATTAAGGCAGATTATGTGTTTTGAATTTATAGAAAAATTTGTATGTATACTTATATTTTAAACGCTGGTGATTCTGTCAGTGAGCAACATTGTCAAATTGGTCCTGGAATGCTTTATTAATTTTTGCTAATTATATTAACATGTCTGTTACATTGGGATACAGGACAGCCACATGAAAGCATTATGACGTAAAATAAAAAGTTCTTTATTTATCGAATGAAGGAACCAAATTTAACCAAAATCTACACAGCTAATTCCGGTATTTCGCCAACGTACATCCCTAATTACAAACTTATCGGATGCTTTTTGAAGCAGTTATTGTTAGATATACAGACAGACAAACAAACATAAAAAATTTGGGGTCTCCACAGTTTCGGCAATTACATTTTAGTCCCAAAAATATAACAAAAAATATTACAACATTTTATTTCATAATAGTAAAAATAATATATGTATATATAAGTGTGTTTGTACATAGATAGATAGATAGAAATAACGGGGTGATGCCAAATAGATTTTTATGGCGATAACCTGTTAAACGTTAATAATAAAAACATACGTATAATTACAAAGAATATAAAAGTCAAGTATAGCTTTTATATGTGGAATTTAATTTGCAAGTCGTTACATGCATATTAAAATACAAAGTTTGAATTGTTTATGGTTGCTGAGTACTATAAATTACATTTAGAAATATTTTCACCATTCTGTAACAAATAAAACATTAAAAACTTCATTTTTATACTGCCAAATATAGTATGTTATGATGCTTTGAATTATTAAATATAATCGCTTTCCGGCTTTAAAAAAGCGTCTACTCGTTTATAGTGCCGTTCACATAGTGATGAATTTTAAAATATTTAAAATTTTAATGAAAGAAATATAACATAAAAGAAGAGCTGGCACAGTTACTAGATTTCAGTTTTAGTATTTTAATTCTATATTTCAAAATGATATTAAAAAGTAATTTATTCTGTATGTTGTGCACAGCTACGCTTTAAAAAATAATGAAAGATCCTCATAATATTTTTTCTTTAAAAATATTTAAAATCAATGCGTAAAAGCAATATAACAAAAATATTTTGGAATTGAAAATTTCTACTTAGACCATACAAAATATACAAATAACATTATAAAGTTGATATTTTCACAGACATTAATCTGTACACATTTAATTAGTTAATTTATTTCCCTTAACTTTAGAATACTGATTTCTATTTAAATAATAGAACTATATATTAATATGTGGGTTGTTAAGCAGTATTTACCGGCACAAATTTTAATTTAAAAAGTGTTTGAATTTAATTAAATATCCATCTTAATATAATTTAAAAGAAAAACACATTATTTACTTTTATATGATTATACAGTATGTTATACAGACATTGCTGCTTATTTTTTTGTGTCTGGAGCTCTTTAATTTTAATACACTATTAGGAATTAAGCTAATGTTTCATATAGTTTAAACTACTCTTATATTTCATTTAAAAATTATACTCTTAGTAACGATGAACTTTTGTATAATGATGCATTAGAAAACGCAGAAATACAGATTCATTTAATTATTGATATTCAACATTTGTTTGAAATAATGGAATTGGTATTCTTTTTCGTTTTAATAAATATACATGAATATGAATTATTTCATTTTATATTATCAACTATTGTTCTAACAATTATTTAAAATTATAGATCTAATTAATATTTGTGTTCATTTAAATACTTATATATATAAATTCATTTCCGTGAAAAGAAATGGTAAGTAGTATTATATTAATATGTATTTAACTATTTTTATTTTCAGCTAGGCATAATTGAAATTTAAGTTTTTCTTATCACAGTTTTATTTCTTTCTGTATTAACCCTTTCAGGGGCAAAGCACTTCCTTTGCTAAAGTGTTGAAATGAATGAATGACACAAATCTATTTGCAAATAAGAAGAAGCTATATTTCACATAAATAGTAAAAGGAAAATTTTATACCTAAACTTCTGGTGCCATTGTGGATTTGGGAATTTATATTAAGCGGTTTCACAAACGTACCACCGCCCTTGAAAGGGTTAAACGTTTGCTTAATTGTGTGATGTTTCTAATGATTAAATTTTGAATTTCTAGAAAATAAACAGTTCATATTAACATATTCGAGAAGGCGATTTTTTTTTTTTTTTTTTTTTTTTTTTTTTTTTTTTTTTTTTTTTTTTACACCAGTCACAGAAGCCGAAATTTCGATACTGAGAGATAACAGGGCTGCCACTAGCGACTATTATTCTATTCTATTCACACCACTATTTTTAGAAAATAAATGTTGTAGTATATTTCTGTTGCACGTGAAAGTGGTGCGAGGTAGAAATGAAAAATAGTCGCCAATAGAAGCCCTGATGATAATTGGAATTCAATATCATTGAACACACTGGGTGCTACCCGTCTTTTTGTCTCGGAAACACGCCGTGCAATTCGTCTCGATTGGGTTAAAGATGCTGTTTTATGTTTAGCTTGGTTTCAGTTATCGACTCTCTATCGTCCAACATTTACTTAGTAAATTGGTAATTCATCTTATTTATAATATCTTAATACGTTAAAAAATCTGTTTTCAATAAATATCACAAAACGTTTTTATTGTTTCATTTTAAAGGCTGTACAATTAGCTATCCAAACGGTTTTTGTTTTTTTGCACAGTCATTAGAAGTGAAGTTATGGCTATTTCTATTTGAGCTTTCAAACAACAAATTCATTTTTAAGTTTCAGGAAATGCGTATTTAAGTAAATTAAATAAAGAAAATGTGTTCTAATATTGAGATTAAGGAAGATGCATCATAGAAATCTCGAGATTTTTTTAAGAACTTTGTGTAAGTATTTCTATTAGATTTTTTGTGATAAAAACTTTAAAGCATTTTGTGAATTACATGATTTTCACGATCAATTGGTTACGAAAATTGTTTTACCTATGAAAATTAGGTTTATAATATATAAGACTGATCGCCTACAATTTATTTGACGTTGTGAGAGTAATGGATTTTCAGTTTCGATACCAAAGTTTTTCTCGAAATTTAACAGCTGTAAATACTTATAAATTATACTACTTATATAGTAGCCGACAGAAAATATATTACAAATCAAGAAAGTGAGAATTTGAATGGTTATATCCCTGGAAGTTTTAATTTCGTGGATTAGATTGTAGTTCGTTACATTATTCTTCTCGCTTATATGATCTTTTATTTAGCGTAGGGACCTTCAATTATTTGCCTGAAAGTTGTTTGACATCACAAATTGTGAAAGGTAATCTTCTCTTAATTGAATCGCCAGCTTTCTGCCACTGAGGAAAGCATTTTGTCTATTTTATAAAATAGTGGTATCTTTGTCGATTTAGCATATAACTTCACTCAAGGTATCTTTCTCGCACATAAAATACATATGGCTAATATTTGTCTAATATTAACTGCGGAAGTAAAATTCCTATAATATTGCCCATATTTGATTAAAAAAATTAAATTTACATAATGGATCAATGTTTTTTATCTATAAAGAAAAAAATGAAAGGGAAAGGGAAGATAGAATGTTTTGTAGAAATTCCAAATTGAAAGTGCCCTACATTGGGTGAAAAATAAAAATAAAAAAATACAATAATTTTAAATAACGTATTTATTGCTTTTTTTCATTTCTTGCTAAACGACAAATTTACATTTTTTCATCAGCCAAAGCTATTAAAAAATTTATTGATGCCTATTGCGACGTTTCAGAGAAAAACATACATTAGCGTCAGCTATATAACATGTGACTGTTTGTGTTTGCGAAATAGCATAACTATTTTAATTTATATATTTTTTTCTTGCTAAACGATAGTTTTATAGTTCAGCTACTCACAAAAAAATAAAAAAACATCGTAATTACTTAAAAGAAATTGGAAAAATGCTGCAAATTGTCAACAGTTTTACATGCGATTCCGTAACTGTTTTGCCCCCTTAAGAGCCTCTATTAATGCAAAGACAGTCGTAAGCTAATGCTCAACCAATAGCAGAGTTCTTTTAAGATTCGTTTTTTTACAATTAATTATTTTTTAATGATTTTTTCTTTGCACAGGTATGGACAAACCGTGTTCTTACTTCTTCGATTGTAGTTGCGGTCTTCTTTCTGAAGCGCCTTTCACTTTTCAAACCGGATAACGCTTTGAAAGTGTATTCAGAAAAAAACCTTACAACAGCTACCCTCATTATAGTTTGTTTTGCAACTATTAAAAACAATTTTTTTTCTTTGTATAGGCACCGGACAAACCGTGTCCTTACTTCATCGGTCGCAGTTGCAATTTTCTTTCCTGAGGACTCTTGCAATTTTGAAACCGTTTCCGACTTTGAAAGTGTCTTCAGAAAGAAAAGCCTTACAACATCTACCCTCATTATAGTTTGTTTTGTAACTATTAAAAAGGAATTTAACAATAGGAGTTCCAAACATCCATATGAGGACGTGAGTTTCAATGCTCGCCTTATAAAAAAAATCACAAATTTTGGGAAATCGCGAAAAACATCTGACTGCGTCTACTGGTTTTCGCTGTTAACCAAGATTTTACAATGCCAGAAATACAGGAGAAAACTAGATTTTTTGCAGATTGTAGTGTTATTTTTCGGTGCAGGTTCACAAATAGAATAGTTGATAGTGAAAACTCCATTTTTTAAATTTTGGATAAGGCGAGTTTTTTAAATCGCGTTCTCATATAGATGTACATAGCTGCCAGGTCTTCTGCTTTTTGGATACCAACCATAAGGCATGGTGACGTCACGGCGACGTAGTTGTGAAGTCACACTGTGACATTGTGACCGTCGATGCGACGTCACGTAACGTCGATATAATTTTTAAACTAGTTCAGCTGATGACTTCCCGTTTGATATCCGAAAATAAAATTTTCTGAGAATTTCAATTATCACATCAAAATTGGATGTTCATATTCAAAATGTAAACATTTCGAAAAATTTCTGTATGAAGACTACTTCTTAAGCTTACTTTATTGAACATACATTGAAGGAAGTCATGCTTTCAATAAATGGCTATTTTGTTTCCTCTGTGACACTTTTGCGATTTAAAAATGTATGGGCCTTCTTCTTTTTTTTTTTTTTTTTTTTTTTTTTTTTTTTTTTTTTTTAAATAGAAACTATAGAAGAAGCTAATATCTAAATTTAAAAAAAAAAGGATATAAAAAATATTATTATACTATAAAATTTTACTTGTAACATGATTAGAGTTACTGTTTTTAGATAGTTCCATTTACATTTTTTGTTTCTGATTGTAGAAAGAAAACTAAAGTGATGCACGAAATATATAAATGTACTAAGGCGTAGATATATCTTAAAATTGGGAAAACGATGTAGCTATTTTAACCTTTTTATGGTCATATTCATGTTTAGCGCATCGAATTCATTAAGAATTAAGTATTTTTTATCGAAAGCATTAACTTCATAGACTTTTATCACATCGTTTTTAGATTTACAGTTTGTAATAAGTTGCTCAAATTGTTTTGTAGTATTTGCATGGAAGACTCTATATTGGCTAAAAATAGCATACTATTTATAGTTGAAAAAATTGGAAAATAATGAATTTTATAAATCCATGTATTCCCGTTGAACATTTTTCCATTTTTTTTTAGTAAGTTAGTAATTAAAATATACCTCGTAATAAAGCTCAAACTTTTATCAGAATCTAACATCAAATGAATATTACACAAACAAAGGATACTGGATCATCTAAAAGAAAGCGCGAAGTTAGCATATGAAACAATCTCGATGTTGCAATGTTTATTAATATTCTGCATGCCTACTTGAAAATTAAATTCAAGTATACACAGTTTAGAGCCTACATGTTCCAGCATACAACATTTACAAGCTAATGTTAAACCAATGGAAGACTTCTCTACAAATTTCTCGTTTGTATTTTAATATTTTTTAAACGATTTGTTTTGCATAAGATATCCGTTGTTGTACCTCATAATTTTTCTAAAACTTTATTGATATGGATTTTATAAGGTTTTAAAATAAAGAAAACGTCAATGTTCCCCAGTTCCGAAATTGAAAATGCTCTCAGAATGACACTGCACGATTTTTTCTTTTTTATGAAAAAAATTATTTGAAGTCTATGTATTAGTCTAATAAAGGGAAAAATAGTAAAAAAAAAAATTAAATTAAAAATTTTCAACTGAAATTTGATATTTTATTGGGTGTGCGATATGTACACAATTAGGGCTTTAAAATATTCTATTGCTATATTTTGCAACTAAATGATCTTAAATTAATTAATTTTATCTGATTAGCACTGTGCAACTTTTTTTATATCAATATTTTTAAATATTCAGTAAAAACAATGAAAGTAAATCTGACCTTAGTAACTTGATCGAATTTTTTTTTGTTCCCAAAGAACAAATTCTAATATTTTGTCGAATGCAGACCTCTAACATGGACAAAATACAGTAGAACCTCGATTAACCGAGCTTCGGTTAACCGAGGTTTCTGTTAACCGAGCCGATAACGAAGTCTAATTTATTTATTTTTGTATTTTCTTTTTTTGTGTGTGTGAATGAGCACTGAAATTTTCAAAAGGCCACATTTTTAGTTCCCTGTCAGTGCTACAGGCTCTTCTGAGCACTAAAGTACTCAACTTCCAAGAAATATTGCACCCCAAGATGTCAACAGCGAACAATGTTTTGTTTTCAGTGTCCATGTGGCCTATTGAACACTAAATGCAATGTGTTATCGGTCAATTATATCCCCTTATATCTTGACTGGCGACAGTAGAGGGGGGGGGGACGACTCTCACAATAGACATTTGTATTTTATGAGATTCTTCTCATTTGGGTTCCATGACATTTTTCTCTTTGCCCTTTCTTTTGCGAATCCCCTGTTAATGTAAATAATGTAATTAAATTTATAAAAAAATATTTTAGTTTTAATTTGCTTTTTAAAATTTACTACTAGTAGTTGATTTCCTTTTTAAATTTGTGAGCTGTGAAACATAGCTTTATATGTTTATTTTTATCCTTTGAGAATGTTCTATTGTTTTTTATTCTAAGAGATGTTAAATTCGTTAGCACGGTGAGTTTTTATACACAATTTCTATTAACCGAGATTTCCAATATACGAGGTACTAGCGGTCCCAATTACCTCGGATAATCGAGGTTGCACTGTAAGTGTTTTTCCATTCTTTGGATTTTACTTGATCAGTTATTGGGATCATATTAGCGAAATTCATGGCACATAATGAAAATTATAATGTTTTTAGGTATGTGGCATTTATTGCAAATGTTGCAGTGAAGGGTTATAAATCAAAATTTGCATAACTATCACGTTAGTCTTTGACCTTATATATCCCCTGCAATGAGAATCTCTTTAAATTATTGAAATGCAAAACATTTAAGTAAGTGTGTTACAAAGAACTCATAAAATGTAACTTTGATCTTTAGAAAGACGAAATTTATTTATTGTTTCTTAGTTTCTATTATGTTTCTCCTTTGTGACCTACATGCCCATAATTTGTCAATATTGCCTATTTTATTCATTTTGAGGTGGTTTCAGAAGGTAGAATTCAATATTCAAAATCCGGAATAAGACAGGTTAATTAGAGTATTTTATATAAAAAATAAAAATATAGGAATGAAAACAAATGAAATTAATATTTCTTTCTAAAATTTCTATTTTAATCTTCTGTGCAGACCAACGTTTACGCGTAAAAAGAACAATTTTTTGAGTTTTTTTTTTTCCAAACCTTCAAAAACGATTAATGTATTAAAAATATAGGTGACTATTTTAAAAAAGATAATTAAAAAACTTTTTAAAACAATTAAGTTTTACTTTATTGAAAAGTATATTTTTCATGAACGATAAACAGAAATTATTATCCATTAGTATAGATTAGATTTCAAAATTTCCCAAAAATGCAATTAAAAAGCAGTTCCATGTTGCTTTTCTCCTGCTTTTTATGACTTTCCACATAACTTTCCATCTTTCGTTAAATTTTTTACCGCAAAAATTGATTAAATCTATCCATTTACGAGCCGTTTTCTCTTTTACGAGATGTTCTAAGAAATGTTTTATTTTATTTTCTTTCTCAAGAATTTTTATTTAGATTTCAACACAAATCAGTTCAAAATCAATTTTTTTCTCAAACTCCTATTTTTTTGTTAAATAAATATTCATATAACTAAAAAATAAATTATTTTGCAATAAGATTTCAGCAGTATAATTTAGTATTGACAAGATACATAATACAATTAACCTTTTTGAAAAATTATAGAGAAATTAAGTTATATATAACTTTCAAGATTGTTCCTACGTAGCATTTTTCCGTATTCATAAACTAAGTTTAACTTCTGTCATAAGGACGATTCTAGAAGTAGAAAACATATCGCTCGTGGGCTGCAATAGTGGCACAACTCAAAAAAGTCCTTCCGGCCAGTGCCGGGAGGAAGAGGTAGCTTTCATAATCCTTATTTAAAAAAAGCCAACTTATATCATGCAAACACACGAAGCTCAATTTAGTGGAAACCGAATATAGGAGATTCAATACTAATTTTTATCAATATAATGAATGAGAATTTCGCGAAATTAGTCAGTTTTATCCAAGCTGTTTTTCTTTAAAGTAACTTATATTTGGCTGCCAAATTCGGCGATTTCTTAAAGTGCCTGTCATTTTAAGACAACATGGTGGATGAGGCTAAGCAGTGAACTTGGTCGAGACCTTAGTAATTGCTGTGCACATGCTCACTCACATCGGAATCGGTTAATATATAGGAGTGCTGTCGCATGCAAAAAATCAGATTTTTCAAAATGTCACCCAGAATAGAAATTGAAACTGCTATATCTGAGCCATTTTGTAAGGTAAAGACAAACAAAAAATGCTCCTGAATCCTTATATCAAGATCAAATACTTAAGAAAGAAACCTTTTTCAATTTCTAATTTTTTTGCACCTCACTTTAAATATATCTATAATTTTTAATTTAATGGCCGCCGTTTTGAAACAAGATGGCTGATGAATCTGGCCAGCGAACTTGGTCGAGGTGTTGATGTATACTATCCACGTGCCTTCTTACATCGAAATAGGCGAATACGTGCGTTATCGCGTGACAAATACAAGATCGTTTCAAAATGTTAGCCATGCTAGAAATTCAAAGTGCTATAAATCAACCATTTTTTAAGATATCAACAAAAGAACAAATTTTCAGAAACAAAAACTACTCCGAAATCTTTGTATCAAGGCCAAACACATAAAAAAAATCTTTTTCAGTTTCCAATTTTTTGATACCTCATTTTAAATTTTAAATTTAATTTTTTTTAATGGCAACCCTTTTGAAACAAAATGGCCAACAAACTCGGTCGAGACATTGGTATGTACTATGTACAGACCAAGTTACACATCCAAATAGGTTCATAAATACGCCTGTTATCGTGTGACAAAAACCAGGTAGTTTTAAAATGTCAGCCACAAGAGAAATTCAAAATGCTATTACTCAGCCATTTTTTTTAGATATAGACGAAAAAAAAACTGTTCCGGAATCTTTGTATTAAGGTCAAACACATACAAAAAAAATCTTTTTCATTTTCCAATTTTTTTGGTATCTCATTTAAATTTTTTTATTTTTTAATTTTTTTAAATGGCCGCCATTTTGAAACAAGATGGCGGATGAAGCTATCCAACGAACTCGGTCGAGATATTTGTATGCACAATGTACCCACCAAGGTACATCCAAGTCGGTTCATAAATACGCCTGTTATTACGTGAGAAAAATCAGGACGTTTCAAAATGTCAGCCACGCTAGAAATTCAAAATGCTATAACTCAGCCATTTCTTAAGATATATACGAAACAAAAACTGCTCCCGAATCTTTTTATCAAGGTCAAACACATAAGAAGAAAATATTTTTTCAATTTTCAATTTTTTGTACCACATTTCAAATTTAAATTTTTCTTAAAAATTTAAATGGCCGCCATTTTTAAACAAGATGGCGGGTGAAGCTGGCCAAAGAACCCGGTCGAGACATTGGTATGTACTATGTATAAACGAAGTTACATCCAAATCGGTTCATAAATACGCCTTTTATCGCGTGACAAAATTCAGGACGTTTCAAAATGTCAGCCACGCTAGAAATTCAAAATGCTATAACTCAGCCATTTTTTAAGATATAGACGAAACAAAAACTGCTCCGAAATCTTTGTATAAAGGTCAAATACATAAGAAAAAAATATTTTTCCATTTTCAATTTTTTGGTACCATATTTCAAATTTTAAATTTTTAAAAAAATTTTAAATGGCCGCCATTTTGAAACAAAATGGCGGATGAAGCTGGCCAACGAACTCGGTCGAGAGATTGGTATGTACTATGTACACACCGAATTACATCCAAATCGGTTCATAAATACGCCTTTTATTGCGTGACAAAATTCAGGAGGTTTCAAAATGTCAGCCATGCTAGAAATTCAAAATGCTATAACTCAGCCATTGTTTAAGATATAGACGAAACAAAAACTGCTCCGGAATCTCTGTATAAAGGTCAAATACATAAGAAAAAAATATTTTTCCATTTTTAATTTTTTGGTACCACATTTCAAGTTTTAAATTTTTTTAAAAATTTTAAATGGCCGCCATTTTGAAACAAAATGGCGGATGAAGCTGGCCAACGAACTCGGTCGAGACATTGGTATGTACTATGTACACACCGAATTACATCGAAATCGGTTCATAATTACGGGAGTTACAGTGTGACATAGGTCAGATATATATATATATATATATATATATATATATATATATAAATTTTGAACGGAGGGTGGTTTCGGGGTCTGGGGGTCATGATCGATGAAAATATACCAAAATTTTTTGAAATCGCTTTCCTCCGAACGGCTGCAATAGGTAGCTTTTTTGTAAAGAAAGCTACCTAAAATCAGGTTCTGAGATTAATGGGTTTGAAGTTTCGCCTTGTAATGAAATGCAAAATTTTCACGATTCATCATTGTCACAAGTGTTAAGTGGTACTAAATGACTCCGTAAATATTCAATTAAAAATAATGTAAAATAAAAGTACCCTCACACCCCGTGTTGTTCCCATGACCTAATGATTTGAGATGTTCCACTATTGCTAAATGATTTTAATACATTATTCAGAACTTCCGCCATCTGTTGGTGAAATACTGAACTACAACATTTGCCGCTGTTGCTGCTGGAAAGAATACCAATCTGCAATGCTGGAGAGCGCATTAACTCAAAATACGTATTTTTTGAGTTGTGCCACTATTGCAGCCCATGAGCGATATCATCCTCTAGGTTCATTTAATAGCAATTTAGTCTTCATTAAAACATTAACAACACATCACATTTCACTTCCTAAAATGAAACAAAAATAATAAAAACATACTTTATTATATATATTAGAGCCTAGTTAAGAAAAACAGATAATGAAGGAAAAAAGATTATTTTATTGAAGATACAAACTGGTGAAAAAACGCAAGGCAAGTCGAAACTGATTATTTTTGCAATACTTGAATTATATAAAATCTTTATAAAATCGCTTGTTTGGTAAAGCCATATTTTATGAATTTCTAAAACTAAGGTATAAAATTCTAAGAATTTCCTCAAAAATACTGTTTATTTTTTGTAATTTATTTACAATTTGAGACACAGATCGTGTTTGCTAACAAAGACTGAAGATATCTTCTGCAAAATGTTGTTCAAAATTTCTAAAAACTCATTAAAAATACTTAATTTTTTTTATTTTACAAAAATGCATTGTCAGTCTATAATAGTTTAATTGTTATCAATATAAATTCCCTAAAAAATAAATTCCCATACAACTAGTACTACATAGTGCGTGTTAGATTCCGAAAGTTGTTTAGTTGATTCCTGTCTGTTTCAGAATGTCCTAAAGTTGAACTATGATGGGCTTTCTAAAAGATTTCTTACATAATATTCTTAATGTGCCCAATTTTTACTCACTAAAAATATTTCAAAAATATTTTAATATACACTGGTGTCCAAAATTAAGGACCAATCACAAAATGCTAATTTTCAAGTACGCGAATACTCAACAGGAAATAATATAAATCGAATAATTACTATCTCTACAGCACAGCTAGTCCATATACATCTCATTTATGTCACACATGGTCGCAAGTGTCACAGTCACTACGGTGAAGCAAAAAAATAGGAAATTCCATGCATCTCATTATGAGTCTCAAATGATCACTATATGTGACTTCACTGAGACATCTCTGTGACTGCTACTTTGCGATGAGTCAACATGTGACTTTAAAATGTAGTTACATTGTGACTATCATGTGACTGTCATTTGTAAACTCAATTTCAAAGTCTTCGTGAACGCTGCATTGTGATAAGTTACCAAATAATGTCGCATTAAAGTCACATGATGACTTTCACGTGACAGAGAGACTACTGTGAAGTCGCCATTGTGCTGTTTTGTGAAAAGTCACCATGTTGCTATAATGTGATATTATTTGGTGACTTATTATAATGCAACGTTCATGATGACTTTGAAATTGAGTCTAAAAATGACAGTCACATGAGAGTCACAATGTAACTACATTGTAAAGTCACATAGTGTCCCGTCACAAAGCAGCAGTTAAATTGACGTCTCAGTGGAGTCACACATAGTGATCATTTGAGATTCATAATGACAGTGTGGAATTTCCTATTTTTTGTTTCCTTCAACATTTTTTTTGCCTATCAATAAGAGGAAAAATTACAGTTTTGTCATTTTTCTTTAAGTTTCTAAATTTTTTTTTTAAGGTGAAGGAAATACATAGCAAC
Source organism: Maratus speciosus (assembly GCA_963932465.1). Classification (NCBI taxonomy): domain Eukaryota; kingdom Metazoa; phylum Arthropoda; class Arachnida; order Araneae; family Salticidae; genus Maratus; species Maratus speciosus. The sequence continues at coordinate 231,716,006 of OZ010796.1, read as the reverse complement.
TTAAAAACTTTAGCAATTCGATCTTAATATGTAACACTACATCAGGCATCAATTTCGCAGACGTTTTTGAATTCCTTTAATTTTTATAACGTTTTTAATTTTCTCAAAATTGACAAATTTTCAATTTTTATAACAAATTTAATATTAATCATGACTTTACCAAATTGTTATTATTAAATAAATATGAAGATAATTTTCCAGAGATTACAATATTATAAAAAGATTTAATTTATGTTAAATAGTTTTAAAGATACGGAATTTCAAACTTGCAACTTTGAACGATACACATGCCATTCTATGTCACAAGTTTTTTAAATGTCCAGAACTTCAAAAAATTTTAATTTTTTTGTCGAAGTATTTTGCAGTGCTCTATTTAAATATGAATTAAATCTCTGTATCATTTTTTTTTTTTTTTAAATCGGTTAGTATGCAACCACGACTTTTTTTAAATTTTTGCTCATTTTGTGTGGAATGACCCTTTATGGTGTTGCAAAATGGCAACAAATGTATATTTATGTGCATGCAATTTTTGTTCCAATAAACATTACTGAAAATTATTTAAAATAACTTTTAAAAGTATATTCTTTTCAGAAATATTATTTTCAAATGAAATTTTGCATGTTAAATACTTTTTATATATGAGTTAGAAATCCAACTATGGCTAACAAAATGGAAGGTGTCAAAAGTTGCTTTTTATTTGTAATTTAAAACAACTATTGCCAACTATGATACTTTTAATGAACTAAACCTAAATATAGGACCAACATGAATACGTAAAGCATAAAGTTGTCAAGAGACAACGGTAAATAAACAACAAGGAGGGAAATTTTAATGTGTTGCCATTTGGCAACAATATGCACTAGAGGGTTAAAATATAACCTCATTTATGAGAGACCATGTACTTTAATTTAGAATTCGTATGTAAAGTCTTTTTGACCATAAATGAATTTTTTACTCAAACTTCTGCATCATGATAGATTTAGACAATTTCCCGATGGCTCTTAAAAATTTAGGTTCAAAGGAAGGTAGTGTATAGGCACTACATTTCTAATTTGTTGATTTCTTTTAGTAAATAAGGTTAGATACTTTTCAAAATGACAGTTTTTTTTCATGGAAATATTTGGAATCATCTTAACAGAAAATTACTTAAATATATACTTGGCATTACATGATTAAAAATTCGGTTCAATATTACCCCAAAACATGGTGCCAAAATAGTTTTGAACATAAGACGGTGAAAACTTTTTTTCAATGTTCGGTGCTCTGGTAGAACAATAATCTTATTTTAAACCATGAATTGATAAAATGTTAAACCATGAATAGGTAACACTTTGAAGCCCTAATTTGGTAAAATGTTGAACCAGAAGTAGTAAAATCTTTAAAAATAATCTCGTAAAACGTTAATTATTCAGAAACCTTTCTAAATGTCAAAACATTAATTTTTTAATAGTTTATAATAAAATATTATTCTGTAGGAATGTTTTAAAAGAAATCCCACTCGAAAATTCGCTTTAGAACGGAAGGTATGTCCAAAAAAGTTTAATTCTTTTTATATGATCAAGGGGTAATTTTATTTTTAAAGTTCATTTTCTCAAAACGGTGATTTTAGTCAGTGCATGCACGATTTCTAAAAAAAAAATATATGTATCTAAAAAAAATGTGTGCATGAAATTTTGACTGAAGATATAAGCATTATAGATACAGAAAATGACCGACTATTATGTTCATCTAGAAATTAAAAAATTATGGCATTATTTAAAAATATAAAAAATTGAGATTTTTTTTATCAAGAGCTAATTAATATATTTTTTCCCAGAGTAGGGCATTTTAAACACATATTATATCTCTAATCAATAAAAAAAATGGCTCACTGTGTCCAGTCAATTGTGAGAAATGCTGCACGCAAGGTATATAAGTGAATTCATTTATTAAAAAAGAGTTAAATTTCAGATTATATATATATATATATATATATATATATATATATATATATATATATATATATATATATATATATATATATATACAGGATGTCCATAATTAAACAACCCTACTTTAAAGTTGTCTACAGACGAAATTATTAATCAAAAAGTTGTGAAAGTTTGTGACGGACATAATAAAGGAATGAGAATTGGTTTGAGCGAAAACGAAATTCTATTAACACATATTGGACAATTGCACCATAAAATATAATAAATAAACATACAATTTTGCTCAATGGTGCACAAAATATGAACTTTAATAAACTAAGATTTAAAATCTACGTTTTGAGCTGTTTCATCGGCCGTCTTCAGGAAAATATGATGGTAAAATGGCTCAAAGTTCAGAGACGAAAACTTCCTGTGCAAGAGATAATTCGTCGAAACTTGACCAATGACTTGAATGCAAAAATGTGTTGCCATCCAATGAAAATAAATAATTATTAATGAACTGAGATCAAATTATTCAAAAAGTCGATTTAAGAAACCACGAGTGCCGCCATCTACTGTAGTTTTGTTTCTCATGTTTAGATATTGGTGTTCAATTCGAACACCAATAATTTAAAAAAGTTTTTACGCTTTATTTTTTTCAGTGGGCGGTCTGTATATTTTACTTATTTAATCTGAAAAAAAAAAGCGTGGAAACTTTTTAAAAAGTGTAATTCATTAAAAAACGCCGTCTGGTGGGTAATTTTTTTTCCCTCAAACAAATCTCTATTCCTTTATTATGTCTGTCACAAAATTGCACAACTTTCTGATCACTGGTTTCGTCTGTAGACAATTTTAAAGCACGGTCGTTTAATGATGGACATCCTGTATATATTTATATACATATACATATATATATATATGTATGTATGTATGCATCTAGAATCGAAACTATTTTTCAGAACATAACTGTTAGGATATATATCTTTTAATGTGTTTTTAAAATTTCTTATGTAAAAGTTTATCAAATATGGAGTTATTGCAATCAATATTTGAGCCACTTTTACATGAAATTTGCGTTTCAAAGGTACCTGGCCCGAAGTAACATCACTACAGTAGCTTTGCAAACAAGGGTTAATCTGCTAGGACTTTTGCTTACATCCATCATACTGTGTGCATGCAAGTCTAAACATATAGATGCAAAACAAACACCTCTTTAGATGTTGCCAGCGCTCAAACCACTCGTAGATTGCCTGGGGCCTCGGAGATTATTAATGCGGGTCGTACAATACTTGTTAATTAAACTTGTTAAAAAATAAGTATTTTTTAAAAGGTATTACATATTTTTTGAAAATCTAAATTTCAGTTTATTTACAAAATATATAAACTAAATCACATCTGTGGTCATACACCTCGTTAGCTGCCTCGGAGTCTTCTACAGCAGAGGGCTCCTAGCGTTTCGCCATCAAATCCATACGTTAATTGAACCACAGAACATATTTTGTAATAAATTTTGTTATTGGTCAGTTATTTTAACTGGAAATATTCACATAAAAAAGAGATTTTTCGTCTACGCTTTTACTATTTATCTAAAAATTACTACTCAAGCCGGGTGCTGGTAATTTGTATCGGCTCCTTCCTTTCTACGACTTTGACAACTAGAAATGCAGGTGGCAATCACTGTCTTCAAATACCGTTCATTTCGAGTTCGTTGAGCTATTTGATGTGATTAGCTATTACATACGTCGTAGGATGGTGAAAAGTTGATCCAATGTTGAAGTTTTAACATAATCAAAAGTTTTAAAAAATCAAATAAACCACGTTTTGGTGTATCTGATTTTCATGCACAATAAAATGGTTAAAAGTCGAATTAAATGTTTTACAAAGCTTTTATATTTTTGTTTCTCCTTTGAATTTTGAAAATGGAGATGTCTGTGAATAATTCAAACACAATTTGGAAATCCTTACTAAAATACAGCAAAACCTATTCAAACGTCACAAACTTATAACGGAATCCTACCTTGAAGTGAAAAAAACGTTCATGTTTTCGACGGAAGAAATACCGTTAATTTATATCCGTTAGCAGTAGCGCCAACTTTTCAAAAGTATTGGGTACGCTCAAAAATTTTTGAGTACACATATAATTTTGTCTGCCTTAGTGTGTACGTGTGTGGAGAGAAAGGGAGGAGAAGCGAAAGACTAAAGATAATGCAAAATTAAATTATGTTTTTCTAAGCAAATTTTTAATTTATTATAATTTAATTATAATTTAATTTATAATTTAATGAATAATTTAATTAAATTATACCTTATAGATACATTAATATTTATTTTAAATAACATTGGAATTTCTAACTAGTGAAAGTGCAAAAAAACTAAATGCCAAGTAAAGAATATATTTTAGTAACCTAAGTGCTTTATTAATTCAAGACATCAAGACAGATGGCAAAATATGCAAGAAGTTCGTTTTCGTGAGAAATTTAACTATACATCCGCTGAACGGGTTTTCAGTGCTCCTGTAAGTCTAATTGAAGTCCTTACTATTTTTCAAACAAAACTATTTTGGGAACGTTAATAATACCAAATTTCATTTGAGCGATTAAATAAATAAATTGCGAATTAAATCAATTGATATTGGTTCGGGGGAGTGATGAAATTTTTGATTGGGTTGCGCCTCATGGGCCCATATAAATTGGCGCCACTGTTCATAAGGACGGAAACCTATGCAAAACGGATGCGTTTTCTGTTTACTTGCGATTTCGTTGTTAAAGCTTTTCTGTACGTATTCATCTATTTTCTTATTTTTTATAAATAAGGTAAAAAATGTAGTCTTTTGAACATGATAACTGACATTATGAATGCATCATACTTTAGCTGATATTTAGTAGCAGAATTTTCGTGATTCATATTTTCCCGAGCTTACAAGATATGGATAATTTTGAACAGACAACTCATAAAACATTTATTGTTTTGCAAAGTATTTGCAATTATATAATGCATCCAATTCTCTGTTCCCATTTCTTGGATCTTAATGAAAGAATGCATAACATATGGAGAATTTTTTTTTATTATATTTTAAAAAATAAGTAATAGTTCCAATTACAAATATAATCCTGATCAAACGAAACAATTAATTTTATTCGTATTATAGTTATAATCTGAAAAAAAAATGATATGAGAAATGAATGCATATGTTTGTTTATTTAAAAAAAAACTATAATATTTTTCTCGTATTGAAATAATTTTCTTAATAATAACACTAAATATCATGTACGTGATATCGTCATCAACAATAAAAAGATTATCTTATAAAAGTTTCTGAAAAGAAAAAAAAAACCAATTTTTTATCTCTTTTTATTAATAGAAAGAAATGTAATCACGCATATATATTATATAAAGTATATTGCTGGTAAAAGAATGCATACTGAAAATATATAGATTATATATTTCAAGTTATATTATTTACATTCTTGGAAATTTACGTCAAGGATATTTATACATAGTATTTTTTCAGTGAAGTTTAATTCTTACTTATATTTTATCTTGTAACTTTTCACAATTTAATTATAATTTCGGGAGTTAATTATTTTCTGTTTTGTTGAATTGATTTAAAAAGAATTTTGAATTACAGACAAAGAAGTTTCTTAAATCACCATACATATAAATGAAGCCCAATGGGTCAAATATTTCGTCACCAGGCGCAAAAAGCGAGCTACTGCTTTGGGAAAGACTTAAAAAGTGTAAGAACCTTTTGAGTACTCAATTAAAAAAAAATGGATAAATTTACAAAGACTACAAAAAGATTATGTAGTTAAAAATGATTATTAGCCTTTAATAGTTCGAACTATATGAAAAGTTTTATTAAGATTTGAGTTTTGCAAAATCGGGCTAAACAGCAGTTTTCGAATCCCTCCAATAAAAGAAATAAATACATAAAGACAGAATTTTTTTACAAATGGATTTTTAACTTGTTTTCCTTACAGGATAATGTGCATACATTCAAAAAGAGAAAAGTTATACCGTAACAAAAAATAACAAAAAATAAAATAAACAAATAAATAAAATGAGATTTGTTGAAATTCTGTAGAATGATCCCAAGTAGGAAGCGAATTTTTTTATTTCTGTTGAGCTTCATAGCTTCAAAAAATTTCTAATATCTCATTTTTATTGTAATAGATAATATGAAATAAAATACCGATATATATATATATTTATATAGGGAAAATATAGCAAAAAATTGTTTAAAATTTTATTAAAAATACAAATTTATAGCAATTGCAAAACGAACTTGTGTATAAAACTTGTAAATTCTTGCGCAAAACTTAATACAAAGAAAAAAATTTAATACCATAAAATATTAGAGGATCGCAACTTCAAACGATCTGGGCAAGTTTCTCCTTTTCTGAATACTTTATTGACATAAAACCACAAAAGAAACTGCGCAAGAAAATATTTAATATCACGGAATCTTATGTTATGAAAATAGCGATATACTGCGGTACTTCCGTGTATTTAATATTTTAATATGGGATCAAAACTATTGGCAAACATTTCTTATACCTCTTCCAGAATAAATACAGTTCTACCGCAATTTTTTGCCTTATTTAATAGTAGATAAACATTACAAATTCTACAACAAAATGTAGTGCTTACGAGTTCTGGGAACAAAATAGCAAACAGAATTTTTCTAGTCTAAAATAGTGATGAGATACTCCTTGGAACGTCCAATGAATGTACACACCTTAAACCTTAGACCAATTGCAATATAAAAGTACAATGGATTCCAAAAATATATCTATAAATAAAATCAGATAACGTATTTAATAAAATGTGTCTTATTTCTAAATGTGCTGTTTCCTAGTGGCTGAAATGGAGCTATGAATAAAGAGAAGGTGACACAAAGTGTAGTGTCTACCGGTTGTTAATGAAGTTAACTGAGGAGGAAGTCACAATGTGGCGGCTGTTTTTGTTTACATCGGATGAGAGCCTGATTAATGCCTGGGCAAACATCCACCAGTAAAATGAAATAGAAAATTGTATCTTATTTAAGTCGGAAAGTTAGCATGAATAAGGGGTTTAAATAATACGAAATTTTCTATAAAATTTACTGGTTGAAGTTTGACCAGGCGTTAATAAAATTCACTTACATTGGCAGGAGTATTGTTTAAGTCAGGCTTGGCGAACCGTTTCACGTGCGCGTGCCGAAAATTCACAAACAAGATCTATCAACAATGTGACGTGCCAAATTTATATAAAAGTATTCAATAGTAATACAAAAGTAAATTTGAATACTACGATGTTTATACAAAACACTGGTTATAAAATCAGTTTGCATCTTTTATGCATTAATAATTAACAATTAAAGAGCATTAAAAATCAAAATGCAGTTTTTCTGTATCCTAGAATCAGCCATTAAATAAAGGAATTTTTACTTGCCAAATAAGATTCATTTATGCGGTATATACTAAAAAAGAGCAAAAATACGAGTTTTAATTTCATTAATTTTTAACTTATTAAAGCAACATTTCGGTTATAATTTTCCAAGTTGCATAACACAATGTACTAATAATGTATTGATGACAGTTTTGCTGTCGTTTGTTCGATATAGGAGAAGCTTTATACCTGGTTTCTATTTTGATATTTTTAGAAATGAACATAGCTAAATTGGATCCATATGTCATTTTATTGCAGTGACTGTCAAACGAAATTCAGTTGAAAATTACAGCTTTTTAAATTCATATAGAAAGGAAAAATACATGTCGAAAACGCTGCATAGCATTGCAGAAGAGAAAAGTATTTGATGTGTTATTTCTTGCGAAAAATAATTGCATTATTTGTGATAGCCTGCCAATATGGAATAAAAATTTATAAGTAATAATACAAATAAAAATGGATTTTATGTATAAAAATTAAGTTAAAATTTTTCGAGTGCCAAAAAAATTATCTTACGTGCCAAATCTGGCACGTGTGCCATAGGTTCACCAACCCTGGTTTAGGCTGTCACAATATGGTGGAATCGCATGACCTGATTACCACCGGGGCAAAGTTCCACCAGAAAATCGTATAGATATTTTTGTATTTATTATGACTGAAATTTTGCATAAATAAGGCGTTTAAATAAGCATGAAATTTCTATTCGAATTCACTAGTGGGCGATTTCCCTGGGGGTAATTAGGTCCTGTGGAACTGGTTGAATTTGAAGCTTCACCATTTTGGGGATATGTCAATTCCTCTTTATTTTTAGTTCCATGGTGGATGACTATCATTATCCCCATTTCGAGTCTCGGTGTCTCATATACCGAGTGGAATTACAAAATAAGATATACAGATTATAGACATTATATATAGAGTGTCTTCTCCTTTCAAAATTTAAACTAAATTCCACTTACTACTTTTGAGTTACAACCTGCCAGAAATAGTGATTTTCAAAAGTTTTGAAACTTTAAATACTTAAAACTAGCGCTGTATTCTGAACAAGTCCAACAAGAACAAACTTCTATTTGCCATTTAGAATAGTAATTTTTGCCTTATTTATTAGCAGATAAATTAGGGCATCTCTGGAAGTAATAATGACAAACATAAAACTGTTATCCCCTTTATAAGTTATATTCTTTCAAAACTGGAATTTTGAACAATATTCCTTATTATGAAAAGTTCTAACACAAATGCAGTTGATTTCAGAACTTTTTGATTGTTTTTAAAAATTATGTATAGTTAAAAAAATTTATAAGTCATTATAAACATTTTAGTTTTCGACGTCGTTGAATTATTTTTGTAGATTTTGTACTATTTATTTTTAGATAATTGTATTATAAATAATAATTATAAATAGTTATAAATAATAATTATAAATAGTTATAAATAATAATTATAAATAGTTATAAATAATAATTATAAATAGTTATAAATAATAATTATAAATAGTTATAAATAATAATTATAAATAAGGCACCTGTACCCAATATGGACACCCTAAGCAAAATTGATTTTTTTCACCCCCGTGTATACGTCATAGAACTCCAAAAATATATGACCACTATCCCCGGACTGTTCACTATCATTATTAAAATTAGCGACCTTGTAATTATTCTGGTTTAATTTTAATGATAAAAACAAAAAATGTTTACAAGTGCCCAAATAAGGAACCACCTGTCCCTATTATGGACATGAATGTACATATTAGTGATAGGTGGCTCTTATTGACCTACTACATTGGGTGTATGGAAGAGCTATTCTTCCAAGGGATTTTAGGGGAGAGGGGATAAAAGAAATATATCTTAAAGTCTTGCGGGGGAGGGGGAGGACACAGTAAATATCTTCAGAACATGCACTTTAGAAGGAGGGGGGTCATTTTCGGTTGTGGCTCTTCGAAGACCCATGCAAAGCACCTCAGTTACTACAAAATATTATGAAATAATATAGTTGCCTTTGCTTAGCTTTGTTGCACCTGTCTGCAGAATTTACTTCTGTTATTACTTGGTCCTCGCAGGATGGACAAATAAAAACTTCTTCATCATGGGCGGTAACTCCCACACAGTCCTCATGGACATATCTGCCGCATGTGATGCATAGCCGCATGTCTGCAACAGCATCAATACTGCATAAGAAGCAGTATCAGCTCTCCTTTGTTGAGCAAGTCATATCGCTGGTACCCGCGATTTCGCCAACAGATACACTACTGAGGGGTGGCTTCTTTTGATTTTTCTGCAAGGGCTTTTTGGAGGATTTTTTTCTTCGAGGATTGTTCAGATGACATTAAACAGATATTTTACAAATTTGTGAATCTGAAGATTTACTTGCTGTATCTCCAATGTGGACATATGATGTCCATATTGGGAATCGGGCATACTTTTACAAAATCTTGTAATAAATAAACAAAGAAAACATTTTTAAGCAATATATGCAATAGCAATCGAAAATATATTTTATCAGCTATCTAAAACACCCCACTTTTCAATATTTAAAGTAATTTTACCATATCTAATAAGAATTTAAACTTACCTGTAATTACGATCAACACACCACGAAAAACAAGTTTCCTCCCAAATGGCGAACAGAGCGCTTTTTTACACTTTCCAGGCTTAATTATCTTTTCAACTGCTTTTCTTCACGGACATGTAGCGCCATATCTCGATCAAAATTGTTACTTTTAAAGATATAAGGGGTGTCAATATTGAGAGCACTGTCCATATTGGGTACAAGTACCTTAATTATAAATAATTTTAATTTATTTTCTTTATGAATTCCCACACACATAATATGAAAACAAAAATCAAAAATGATCCGACAATCCTTTTTTCTCGAAATTCTGTAGCATGATCCTTTGCGCAAATTTAATATTTTCTTGTTTTTTTGCAAAATTAAAAGTCTTTCTAGTGAACATTTACTTTGAAGGTGACAGAAATTCAAGAAATGAAGTTTCTCTAAAAATCTAAAAATAAAATTAAAGTTTTGTAATAGTGAAAGTTAATTACTTTTTGTTTCATATTAGATATATATTAATTAAAAATTTCTACTTTCAATTTGAAAAAAAAAAAATCATATCAGATGAATTACAAATAACTAGAAAACAGTAATTCTGCTTTTTCAAAATTTAGTGCCGCCCCCGAGGAAAAAAAAATATGCATATAAATAGTACAATATATATTTCAATTTTAAGACTTACAGCACACGCTTTTATTTTATGTAAAATGACGTCATTTGCATCCGTTTAAGAATTCCACATTTACGATTCACTCTTAAACATCTACAGTAAAGTAGGCATAGGGCGTCAGTATCGCGAAATAATACATAATTGCAGCTAAAAGATGCCGTCATTAAAGAAACTCGATCAGAAAAAACGGCTGTCTAATGATTCATAGGCCTTCATTTGTTTGTAACATTAATATAAGATACTTAAAATTAAATATTGTTTATAATAGCTCCATGTATTAACAGAAATCCTTCTTTTATGTTTTTTTTTTCAAAGTAGCACACATTTTAATTACATTTTCTTTCGGTTGTTATGAAAAATGGCAATAAAAATAAATAATTAATATTTTAAAACTATTTTTTCTTTACTTTCTACAGAAATGGAATATTTCCGTTGTCAATATTAAGCAAATTTCTCCAAAAACTACAAAAAATAAACATTTCAAAAAGAAATGGAGATACAGTTTTCAAACAAATTGCATTTAAAAGTCCTTTTTTTTCCATTACGACGGTATAAAAATTGAAAATTGGCGATGCTTAGAATTTTAAAGAATTGCTATAGAATGTTTAATCGTACTGCTTTGTATTACGGCTGGCTTCTGTAAGGTAACGTTATTTTTTGAAGTCGACACAAAAGAAGCTGGGAGAAAGAAATAGCATACCGTACCGGGGGCTAATAATATGATGATTTTTTTACAGTAGCGCTACGTAATATAAGATACAAAATCAATCTAAACTGCTTTACCCTATTTAGTCATATACAATACACACTCAGTTTTGACAGACAAAAACGAAAAAAGTTATATCTCGTAGATAATGTGCGGCATATTACAAAAACAGAAAATATCCAGAAATCTGGAAACAAAAATTTTGTACAAATCCTCAATAATCATAATAAATTCTCTGAACCTAAATTACCGTATTTATCTCACGTATGTTACACTCTTATTAAAATAACACAAAATTAAGGTTTCCGGAATGTGTTTTTTTCTGCCATTGTATCAACCTCGTTAGAAAAATATTATGGATTCTTCTAATATACGTGCTTCAAATATGTATTGTTACTTTTTACGTGTTAATTTTGTGGCGCTACTCCAATAACAATGAATGATGGGTTTCTTTCTGTTAAATTTTGACATTATTTGTTATTCATTTATGCTATTTTAGATTAAGATAATAATTGTTTTTCAGTAATTTTGACGGACAAATTAGAAGCAATTACGGTGTATATTTTTTAAATAAACAAAAAAATACGCTCATAAAAGTGGGATTATTTCGCTAATTTTAACTAAGTCTGTGTTGCGTTACACTTTTATCGTCAAATCTGTGACCTTGTGAAGGTGTCCGTTTTTTTACACAAGGTACCAACTAAAGTCCTACCCTCCTGTAGTATAGGGAAATAGTGCGTTTACCCCCGACTTATCTCGGGACAAACGTTGAAGTGGTTAACTTTCGGACGGCGTCAGCTCTAGTTATGAACATGGTGGTTTTCCACCTTTCGGTGATACAAAGAACAGGTCACTTTTCATCAAACTGAGGAGATCGCGTTCTTATCTCAAAAAACGGGGAGAAAAACGAGAAAAAGTCAATTACAAAGTTTTAGAACGTCTTTGGGTTATAGAACGTCCTTTTTACATGTAACTATAACTTTATTACAACTGTTGAAACGTAATATTTTTACATCCAATTATAAGATTAAATAAGTCTCTAATTGTATGCAAAAGTGTGGCATTATAAGATTGCCGCACATTTACTAATAAAACTAACGCATGTAAGCAAGATGCAGTTTATTTTACTGAGGAGGGTAAGTGTTCACAATCAGTCCACAATCTGCAGAAATGCATCATGCATTCTACATGTGTTCTGATAGTGGACACATTGACCATACTTTAATAGATTAACTTATTAAAATCAACTTTAACTGTCTTACATATGATAGTTTTATTAGTAAATATGTGTCTGACATAATGTCATACATTTATTACGCAATTTATGACCAATTATAAAAAATGCATTTATATTAATATGTAAGACGTCATTTCATACACTGTAAAAAAAATGTGTAACGTTACTCCATAAAATTGGTGGCAGCATGCTACCTCCAATTTTATGGAGTAATTTAACTTACATAATGGTGTAATTTAAATTGATATAACTGGTGTAATATTACACATCAGTCTAAAGTAACACCAGTTATATCGGTTAAATTACTCCATAATATGGAGGCATCAAGGCTGCCACCAATTTATGGAGTAACGTAACATAAATTTTTTACACTGTACGAAATCGAAAACATTCTACAATTTTTTGATTGATTTTTTTCTCGCATGGTGTGCCGCTTCTAAGATAGGAACGCTAACTGTAGTCCAGTAGAAATAGCATTTTGCCTTGCAAAAATTCGGGTAATTCTGATTTTCGGGTATTGTGCATAGGTTGCCCACAGGGGTCCTGTTTTGGACCTTTTTTTTGGAGAATATTCCTGAATAAATTACTGAGAATATTAAAGAAACATGGCTTTAAGGTAATAGCATATGCCGATGATCTTCTTCTAATTATTTTTGGCCAAACAAGAAGACAGTTGGAGCAGATGGGAAGAGAGGTACTACAAATAATAAGTGATTGGGCAAAACAAACGGATATGAAGTTCTCATATGACAAATGTGTAGTGTTAAATCTTCGAAGACCACGTTTCCTGAAGAGAGGACCAATATATAAATTGGATGGGCACTCCCTTAAATCTGAAAATACAATAGACTACTTGGGCTTAACATTGGATAAAACACTGTCTTTTCTTCCGCACCTGAATAAAAAACGTATAGAAATTAATCAAATATCACAAAATCTTCTAAAATTCGCCGCTGCATATGGAGGCCTTTCGAAGCAAATTTTAAAAATCTGGTACTTACAAATATTAGAAAAAAACATATCCTATGCCGCTTCACGTTGGTTTCCACACCTACCAGTCTCACATGGCTACAGGCTACTATCGGCAATTCAGACACAATGCCTTTTGCTTCTGTCGAGAGCTTATACAAAATCATCAACGGCAGCTTTGAATGTATTGTGCGGCATTCAACCATTGGCGATCCAATTAAATACATTAGCAATTTAAGGACAGGTCCTACGTCTGGGGATTCCAATAGAGGACAACTTTCCAGTCTTCTATCAACCGAAAATATCCTCATCCATACCTTCCCCACATCAAGATTATCTTTTACTACAAGAAGGAGTTCCATCCACTTCAACAATAAATATATACACTGACGGCTCAAAATCAGATGCTGGCACAGCGTATGCTTTCTGTGTTTATAAAGAAGGGAAATGCATCCATACTCATCAAATAAAGTTACAAATATCAAATTCAATCTTTCAAGCTGAACAACTCGCCATATTAGATGCAATATTATGGGCAGACTCCTCAGGGGACGGGAACTTCGTCATTTACACAGATAACCAGTCAAGTCTTGCATTATTGGAGAACGTTTTTAGTACAGATTTTATCACATCAAAAATTATAATAGCCTTACAGAAAACATCTAAATCAATTAAATTTCAATGGGTTCGGGGACACACAGGTCTTAAAGGAAATGAACATGCAGATCAACTAGCCAAAGATGCAATAACAAATATTAAAGTACGAGAAATACTTCATCCATACCCAGCTTCACACCTTAAAAAGAAATTGAAAAAAGAAGCCATAGACAAATGGCAGCAACAGTGGGATTATGGTACCACTGGCAGATTTACTTACAAATTATGTCCAAAAGTATCAACAGACTTCATGTTAGTACATAGAAACCTGTATATCTTCTCAACTAATCATGGACCCTTCCCGTCCTACCTATTCAAAATAAATAAAGCTCCGTCGCCACTGTGTACCTGTGGTGAAATTGGTAACTCTCTTCACTATGTGCTCAGCTGTCCATTAACATCAACCCTCCATATCCGTAAATCAGCCACAATAGAACACCACCATTGGTTCAAATTTGTGCTAAAAACACCAATGCTATATACTAAAATAATAGATTGTGTGCGGTTACTAGAAAACAATCAACAAATTTTTCAAAACCCACAAATGCCAATGGATGAACAAGATTAGCACTAATGAACAGAAACATGAACTTCAGGCCAAACAGTGCCTAACTAAATCGAGAATATAAAATTTAGAAAACTCTTGTACATAGAACAGCCATACACCCAGGTTATCCATAACCTTAAAGTTATCTCACAACAAAACACTTGAACTCATGATAATAACTATTAAACTAATGCACCTGAGAATATGTAGAGCTTAAGAACATCTTATTCATCTGCTGCTATTTGTAATTAATCAATCATATTCGTGTTGAAAATAATACACATTTTCGTCTGTAAAGCGCTCAGCTCATCTGTTCTATTATTGCTTTTATTATTATATTTATAATTACTATTATTATTATTTGTACTATTACATTTATTTCTTATTGTTAAAACTATTGTTAAATGTTGTAATTTTTTTTTTTTTTTTTTGAATAAACTTGCAACGCGGGATCTGGAAGCCTATGCCAATGGTGGGTTATCCCGCGTTGTAGAAAATGTAAAATGTCATGTATTTTAAAAAAGAATCCCTCTCCCGCCCCTGCACTCAATCATGTTTAAGGGTTTCAGTTTGGCATTGAACGTGAACGGCGATGAGGTTAAAATTTCATTTTTCCCCATGAATTTGACGTGTCACGAGCTTCATACTTGAAGTGCTTGGAAGACATAAAAACTCTTCTAGAATCTGTTTCGATTATTTTTTCTTATGAGTGGTCTCAAGGCTGATTAGGCCTACCACTGATACGTTTTCTAATTGCTCTTTCATCATTGTTTTTTCCTGTATTGCAATGTTGAAAACTCTTTCATGGGATTTGAGAAAAGAGGTTTTCAGGCCCCCGTTACACACTAGCTTCCCTGATTGTCATTTCGCACCACCAGTGGCTGAGAGGTTGTGCTCTCGAAGCTGGTAGACGGGAGGTGCTGGGTCGAAACCCTATCGCGCCCGTCGGACTAACTATTTGGAGTTTTCCGTGGTTTTCTTCGAACCTTCGCTAACCTTGGGTAAATACGGGTTAGGTTCCCTTAGAAAGACCCCAACGGAGGGCACCCCCTCGTGCCTATATCCCTCTTGAAGATAATCTGCCGTCATAAATAACGCCAACACCTGATTGTCATTTCAGAAAGTGGGACTTTTTATTAAGCTTCCTTCATGTGATTTTCATTCGACTTATGACGTATTTTTCCCATCCGAGAATAAAACGGAGAAAATCGTAAGAAGTTAACTTTATAAACCTGAAAAAATTCTCCCTATACAACCCTCCATCAGTTTACCCGATACAACCCGAACACTGTACACCGATGCTTTGACTACCTATCACATGCGTATTGCACGGTCTAGACATTATGTCCTTCAATACAAAGCATAGTAACCCATACATCTAACAAAACACTAAAAACTTTGTTGTACTTTCTTTCACACAAGCAAGGCAGCTTCAAAGTTAACTTAGTGCACTACAAAATAAAAATAACTTATTATCACTTGAAAATGCACAGACTGCTAGGTCCAATATAGCGTGAGTGTCTTCCTTCTGGATTAATAAATGCGACAGTCGCGTTACAGGTGCTGTTACCAGCGGTCAAAGCTTGAAACTCTACTTGTCCGGTACAATCCACTATCCGATACTACCGGTATGAAATTAATATTAATTTTAAAGTTAATATTAATGTCGTTAATTTATCATGTTTGTCTGATAAACATATTTGTTGACCATGGAATTTTTTATGGATAGAATCCGAAAAATCCATATTCCGAGTTGAGAAAACTGATTAATATACATAAAAATGACTCGGGAACGTTCCCGAGCCACAGTTTCTGAAAAATGAAATTCGTATTTATAAATGCTTTTTTCAAATCTCGAAAAACTAGGAAAACATAAAATAACCACGAATGAAATGTACAGTAACTACTTCAGAATTAGTAACGATTCCGAAAAAATATCTTTATTTTTAGAAACCAATATATTTTCATTTTTGAAAGAATCATTAATAAAAACAAAGTTTTATTTACTGTAACTGATTTTTGGAAACGTTTTCGAGTATTGCTTAACCCCTTCAAGGACGATGGTTCATTTTTGGACCACCTAATTTTAATTTCTAAACGCCACATTGGCACCCGAATATTGTAATGAAAATTTTCTTTTTATTAAGTATGTGAACAAAAGCTTTTGCTTATTTTTAACCCTAGAACTACCGGAAATTTTACTCAAGTTTTATAAAAACATTCTACACCAGAATTTTTACTTAAAACTATTTAATTTGTTTATTTAACTTATTATTGTCTGATTTATACATTTAGTTTGTTTTGAAGAAATTTCTGGTTTGAATAAATATTTTGAATGTACATGTCGGGTCCATTGGACCCTTCTGGTAGACAGAGGGTTAAGTAGATTTGCTTGTAAATTCCGGTGTCGTTCTCTAATTTCGGAAATTTTACGAATAGAAGTACCTTGCCCCTGAAAGAGTTAAGTGTATTAAGCATTTTTCTCAACCCGGGTTTTTCGGATGCTTCAAATACACATTTCATGTTGAACTTTAGGATCAGATATCTTAAAAAATAGAATATATTTCTCTCATATGATAGAACATATTTATTTTTCTATAAGTAGATACTTGTTAACCAATTATAGTTTTATCCACTCATACGTTATTTAAGTGTACTTAGGACTTTAGTTTGAACCCTGTATATGATCGTACGCATTTTAATACGCTTAATATGAAAAATTAACTTCGCGATTTCATCTCCAAATCTTACTAAAATCTAAATATGTATGCGAGCTTAAAAAATCACATGGCAACTACAACTTGATTTACTGCTAAATATTCCCGTTTACTGCAGGATTTCATTCATTTTACAATGAAAATATACAAAAATTATTTTTTATAGCCAAACATTAAATTACCAACAAAGGCACCATAAAATTTTTGAAATATATGTAAAAAGAAAGGGTGTTTTATATCAACAGAAAACCAGTTTTGATGATTTTTTAAAAAATGTTAACCTATTAAAATCAATATTAAGACAATATTTAAAAGAGTTTCTCCTCTTAGTCTGTAATAAAAGCTAGACTAAAAATTTCTTATCAAAATTAAGTTCTCTTATAAACTCAACGGAATTATCATTTTAAGAATTATCATTTTAGAAACATACTAAATTAAAGATCGAGATATTTATCTCTTTGAGCATATTCATTAAGAATGAAGTAAAAAAAGTCTCTAGAGAAAATTAATCTCTCTGTTGTCTTTTAACAGAAAAATAATATTTTGCTAATTTATCTAAGATGTTTGTAATTTTGAAAAATCTCTACGACTTTTAGATAAAATTATCTTGATTTAGTTTTGTTATCACCTTTTAAGCTGATATATAACAAAGAAAGAATGATGAAGAAAATGTAACATAACTCAGTTATTCTGTAACAAATTTCTCTCCTAATTAAATACTGTCAGAATAGCGAGAGGTTTTTTTCGCAACAGCCGAAATCTGTGTTATAATTAATTATTAAGGAAATGTATTTACTCTAGGGCTAATAAAAAAGAAAATGAGATATATTATTTCTATTTTTATATTTATTAGATATATCTTAGTAGGTACGGGTTTCGCATTTGCTTTAACATAAAAAGATAAAACATTAAAAAGCTTTTTGCGCAAAGATAACTAAAATTTTCAATATGGATATTTTCTTTTTATCAGAAGTTAGACTTTTTCTTAGAAAGGTATAAAACATTGTCATATAACATTTATAAAAAATGATTCCAGTGAAAATATGTTACAACAAAATTCGGTGTAGTATAATCGTACAAAAAATGTAAATATTTAAATAATAAAAAATATGAATATTTCCTGTATATATATGAAAAATTAACTTCGCGATTTCATCTCCAAATCTTACTAAAATCTAAATATGTTTGCGCGCTTAAAAAATCACATGGCAACCGCAACTTGAATAATGCGTCCACAGAGTTGGACACACCAGGTATGTGGTGTGTCACATCTCTAGTACATCTGTAGTCTGTAACAGTTATTGGGTCTACAAAGTTGATTTATTTTTATTTTTTACTATACATTAATTATTTTCAGTTTGATGATTTTTATAATAAATCTCAAATTCAAATTCGAAGGGAATATTATTTGTATTTTATTTATTATCTGTACTTTATTTGTACTTTATTTGTATTTGATTATTTGACAAATAATTACAGTCATAAAATATCTGGTAATGTTAGTTGGCTGAAAATTACCAGCCACTAAATATTAAATACTAGGAGGGACAGCTCAGACTAGGAAATGAGATCTGTAGAACACAAATGTCCCTCACGGTCCCATTAAGGTCTTAAAAATAAATTAAAAATTCAGCTGGAGCTGAAACCACCTGAAAACTCGACAGGGCAGGTTGGAAAGAGACAAACTACGGTCTAGCTTCTAAAATTATTTAAAAGGTTCGAGTTTTCTGCTGGAGACATACCTCCTTCGTTTTACTGGGCAAACAAAATTACGCTTGATGAATGATTATTGCTTTTAACTTGGAGTCCAATCCACAGATAAAAAGAGGGTGAGGTTAGACATATTCAATAGGAACATAAATATATTTTTGAGTTTGTTAAGAACTGCTGGACAGGAGGGAATATTAACTAGTCAATCACTGGGGTCGGAGAAGAGGGTGTGGAAGCCCTTTTAAAATTGGGAAGTTATAACCCGAAAGGGCTGTGATCCCGTCAAGAAGGCAGTCTTAATGTTAGGATAGTGAGAGATACTATGAGACCATATCATTGGTATAGGTACCCTTCTGTAAGTAATCCCAATCGTCTTGCCGTTGCTACATCAGACGCATTTTAAGGAATTTTTCATTTAGGTATGGAGCGCAGGGAGCAAAATGTGTATCAAGGTTTTTGTTGTTGCTTCCTTTGCTATTAAATCTACAGATTAATTTCCGAAGATGCCCTTCTATGCTGTCATATGTCCTAGGGATGTTTTATGGAGAAGGTTTCTAAATTAATTTTAATTTCTTGGATTTATGTATTGGTGATTCTAAAGGCGTAAATCGATTGCAGACTGGATAGGCTGTCAATGTAGATGGGGATTGCAATGGTTGTGGGTTGTTCAGAAATCCATTCTAGAACTTTTGTGGATGGCGAAAAGCTCAGCTTAATATACTGAGTTGGAGTCATTCAATATGTAGGCCCACAGGTGAGTTAGTATTCCTCCTTCTGTGGCGCAGAAAGATGCCTCGATACCGGTTTCTGTTCGTGAGAGGTCGGTAAAGACCATTAGCGGGTGGGAAGGAGAGTAAGTTTTGCTCTTAGGGGTAATATGGAAGTGGAAGGTTTTATCTTCTGGGAGAATTTGCCAACCCGATTACAGCATTGTTATGCGGGTGTAAAATTTTTGCTGCTTTGAAATTCGTAGAAGAGTATGAATGTGATGTGAGGGATTCCTGTGATTATTGCTAGTTCATCGCTTGTGACTGTGGTATACCCTCTAGAAATCTGAAGCAGGAACATGCGTTGGATGCATAATAGTTTTATTTGTGCTGCCTTGGTGAGGTGTCCTATCTAAATTCATGATCGATATATTATGATTTTCTTTGTTGTTGACGTGTCCAAGATGTTTATCATTGTATTTTTAATGCCTCATGACTTAGTTGTTAGTTTAGTGGAGTTGTGGTAATAGTTAATGAGTCTAAGTTTAAGGTAATTGATGCGTGCCCTTTTATGATTGTGTAATTTCGTGAATATCGACAGATGACAGCAAAAAAACTTTAATGTAAAAGAGAATCTTGTTTGTAATTTTGAACGTAGCAATATGTTGTTAGCGTTATTTGTGTAAATGCCATTATCTTTCTTGGAGTCATTTTGAAAAGAATCTTGACCAGCAAGGGTTACAAAATAGAAAAAAAGATAATATTAATTGCAATAAACCTTATTCAACTGCAACATCCAGTTCAATCTAAATATCAGCGTGTTACAAATAATTTTACAGAAAATGTCAAGTTTGTGCTCATAAGTTCCGGAGGTATCATGATTAATAAAACATATTTTTATTCCCCTAATATACAATTATTTTTTTTAAAGTTTAGTTCTGAAAATCACGTCTCTGGAAGAATGGTCGAAGTAATGAAAACAAAACTGCAATTAAATTGATGTATTTGTTAATTATGATTTTATGCTGTCCCACCGAAATTTTCTCGTCTTACTAACTATTAATTATAGAAAAATAACAAATTATATTTATGAATATTTTTATCTGGCCGATGCTTAAATTAGTTCTTCTTACGTGCAATGAAAGTATTTTGAGTCATATGGGAGGACATCTGAGTTAGCTTGTTTTTTTCTAGATTTTTCATTACATGAAAATTACTTTGTCACGTCTGAAGGTTATAACTCCTAAATTAGGGTATGAAATCTTTTTCTAAGACAAACAAACGAAATAAAACTTAAAATGCCAAAAAAGCTTATTTATTCACATATTTTACTTCCCTTATGTGATCAATTTTTGGTGTCGCGAAAATCGTAATTACTTTCTTAGTACGTTTTTGTGTCTCATAATGTAATTTTCTTCCTAAAAGTTGATGTTACTGGATTTGTCAAACCATAAAATTCATCACCACAATCGCACCAGTTTATATTGTTACACCACCCAAAATGTCAAGATCGATATTGGCTTTGTCATAATCCACGCAACTAGATAAATGTAAAAACAAGCAATTTTAAAGACTAAAATAAAACTAGCTTCAATCGATTGTTTCTTACTTTCAAGTGTTTATTACCCCTTCCTATATCCAACTCGAACCCTAAAATTCCATTTACCGTCAACACGACCTACTTAAACCCAAAACCCGAAGTGAAAGAAGATTAATCTAAATTTTAATGCAATTATGAAAATATAATTGAATATATAATATAAATGTACCAAAATGAGCACACACAAACACATATACAGGAGAGCTTAAAATAGAATGATTGTTTTTAAAATTATCATATAAACGGTGAAAGCTATAAAAATAATTGATGTAGGTGAGTAAGGTAGGATGTTATAAATTTCACATTTGCCAGTTTTGGTTCCATTTATCAGCAATAGATAGCGCGCAACCAATAATTCCGTAATCAAGGAAAACAGAAATGACTTATCCATGGTGCAGACCAAATGTTAAACATATGTAATGCGTCTTAGTCTACTATTCGGCAATACAAGCTTAAAACATTCCACATATACTCATCCAGCAAAAACATTTAAGGACACCTTGGTATGTACACTTAAAGAATTTAGTGTTGTTTAATTAGACTGCGTCCCGTATATTTTGCATCGAATGTATATATTACATAAACTGTATCTTAATTTGAATGCAGACTAGTATATGGATATCTACTAGACCCACCAGCCAATCTACTTGTCTCCAGAAAATTGGTCATGGCCGTCTCATAAGGTGCATCTCGCTATTGTAAAAACGTTGCTTGATAGTCATAATTCGTTAAATATATTTCCCCGAATACATCAAACAGATCTCCAATCACCGGATCTTAAACCGACGTGGGAATATAAAGTACTTGTTGCGAACCAATCAATTAGGAAACGTTTTTTTGAAAAAAAAAAATAAATTTCAAAAAACTGTTTTGAGAAAATAGTAATAGAATCAAATACAATCCATCATAGGCAATAATGGATTATCTCCAAAATATTATACATTAAATATTTTACTTTTTCAAATAAATTATTGCTCTTTGTAAGTGTTCAAATACTTCTTTCCCAACCGCAATAATTTCATATTTTGTATTTTAGACGTTATCAATAAATATTTGACCATTTTTTGGCATTATTTAATGTCGAAGTAAAGTGTATTTATTTTGCTAAAATTCGCACTCAAAACTCTAATTAAAAAAAATTAAGTAATGTATGTCTTGTTGAAAAACATTTTCCGCCTCTGCATATTAAATATAAATGTTCTTTAGTAGAAGAAAACTACTTTAATCAGTATTTGAGTACAAAACTTTATTTCGTAAAAAAGAATCACTTCCACTATGTTTGAAAATTAAATTTCAAATTTCAAGAGCAATAGCGTTCATTTAATAATTAATGATAGATGTCGGTAGAAGGGAGAGCACAGACGAAAAATAAGTCACCAGAACTCCAGCAAATATCTTACAAGGAAGGTCTCCATACGGCCATACTCAGAAAAATCTGAAAAAATTACAGAATGTTCTTCTCATATGGATAGATATGTTTATAAAAAAATTTTTGGCGGAACCCCGATACAGCGTTCGTAAAAAAATAACGAAATTTTCGTTTATTTGGCGATTTATCACCGGTTGGCGATGAAAAAAAATACGCTTTTATGTAGGAAAAAAACTTTTTATGTTGAAATTATTTGTATAAGTTTAATTTAAATAACTTTAGTCTTGTCATTTTTAGCTTGTTTTAACTATTGCTTGTCATATATATTTATATGTATTTTTAATAAAATTTAAATGTCATATTTTACGATTTAAAACAAAATTTAAATTGATTTAAATTTTTTCTCAAAAATAGGGCAGATAGAACACTGTCGATTTGATTTTGTTGCTGGAAACGACTTCGTCTTCGATATGAAAGTGTATTATGACAATCAAATGTCAGCTGGCTATAACTTAAAATAGATAATTATAACTTTCAAAGCATGGAAAATATTTTTACAATTATAAAATTAAATAATTACAGCAACAAGCAACATATTTATGTAATATAAAAAATATATAATAACCTCTTTCATTGATTAAGTTTAAATTCATTAAATACCGTGCATTCTATAAAAGAGTTAATAAACAATTTTCCGATGCATTAAAATCGTTTGCTTTTGGCGAGGAAAAATTCTGCTCGCCAAATCGCGTGTCACTTTCGTATTTTCGTGCCAAATATTCGAACATATTTTATTTTTTTACAGACTTTTTACTGAAATTCCACCGTTAAATTTAACTGATCTCTTATTACATACATGAGTAGTTTCACCTGCATTTTTTTCAACATATTCTGAGTATGCCCAGTAAGGAGACCTTCCTTGTCAGCATTCATAGAAGGTAAGTTGAATTCTCGGAATTATTATTCCACATCTCCTTCCACTTAAAACATGAACACAAGCTACATTATGTCATTAATAAAAGTCATAACTATAGGAGATTTTTTCTTTAATTTTATATTCCCATTAGAATGCAACTGGATTTATTTTTAGAACACAATATATTAGAATTCTTTCAAGCTGGTGAAACTTTATTAAAATTATTGTGTTTGAAATGAACATTTAAAAACTGTATTCTATTTTAATATGTAGGTGCTCTCTTTGTGTAAAAATTAACGACATAAATATATAAAGAACATTACATATAGCATTAATCATGACTGAAGAAATAACCATCGTTTGGATATTTGCATAAACACGTAAACTAATGCCATTATTATTCGTAAATGGATGCTTTCACAGAAGGAATAATAAAAACAAAAACCCTCACAAATAAATTTTGTTCACATTCCAATATAAATATCTTTTGTTTATTTTGATCAGTATTTAAATAAAAAAAAACTATTTATCGAAAAAATTTTGAAATCGACTCGAGCAGAAAATAATTCAAGAAATTATATAATTATAAATGATTAATGACGGCATTTAGAGAAAAGTGGAAAAATCTTTTGAAAAGTGACTTGTATTTATTCATATCAAGCAGAGCATTCACATAAGACTGAAATATCTATTGACAGAATACGTAATGTGTCTGGCTTGATCAGATTACATGTCTGGTTTCGAGGCAATATTGAGAAAACTAAAAACGCTTTCAAATAAATTTTGTTTATTAGACATTCTGGAAATCTTTTGATGAATTTGATCAATACTTAAATACAAAACTTTCTTTAGCGAAAAAAAGTCAACTCCCCTAACTTAGAAAAGTATTAAAGAAATTCCAAAAGCAATATCTTTCATTCAGTGATTAATGAGGTTTTTGGCTCAAGGTGATGCATAGCCAAGACAAGAATATCTTGAGCAATGATCGTAGTTATATGAAATTTCATATGTATTATTTATTGCACGAAGATTTTTTGAACACAAGCTGCCGAATTTCACCAATTAAGGATATATTTTTAATATTTTATGCCCCGACGGTACTTTAAAGTACCATTAAAATAACTTCTTATAAAATTCGTTTAACCCTTACGTGGGCAACATACTTCAGTTGCTAAAATGTTGAAATGATTGAATGACACCGGGTTTTATGAACAAATTTGTTTCATAATAAGTAAAATCCTTTTCTTCAAATACATTATAAATGTAAAATTCTGTTTAAAATTTCCGGTGCCATTGAAGCATTTGGTAATTTAAATTAAGTGGGGCATATGTATCCCACCGCCCACTAAAGGGTTACAACATAGATTAGTAGCAATACAGTTTAGAGTGAGTTATAGATACTTTACATTGTCGTGTTCCAAAAGCGTCATTGGTTGCACAAAACAAAATATAAGGACGATTTATTTTGCTTTTGCATCTTTTCAGCTCTCTTGACGTTGAAAAATTGCCGGTAGGGGTGGCGGGAGTTTCAGTTCGGAAATATTTCTATATTTCTATTGTAAGAACATTATATTTGTACATTTCCTAATTCTACAAAATAAAAAAAAATATATTATAAATAAAATATTTGAGTGGAGTTATAAATATTGCTCAAAATCGTTATAAATTCAAATTCAATTAATTAACTTTAATTGGCAAAACCCTTCTAAAAGTTATTAAATGATTGTGTAAATCGTCTAATGTAGTTTCAAAAATTCGCGAAAAATGCTTTAGAAGAGGAAATTTGCATGAATTCATAATTTGGGACATACAGGGTTAAACTGATTTATTCGTTAAAATATATATTTGCTTTTAAATGAAACTGAATTTTATTGTCAGAATTATCTTTTTTTTAAAGTGACTTTTTAGGGTCTCGCACTTAAAAAGTAAAAACGGAACCATTATAAGATCACTCCTGTGTCTGTCTGTCCGTCTGTCACAGCCATATTACTCGTAAACTATGGAAGGTGGAAAGTTCAAATTGGGGGATGTAATAAACGCTATTGACCCACATATTTACAGATTATTAAACATTCGGAAATATATTTAGGGAAAAGCGTAGAGGGGCTTATTAAGTTACTTGAAAAAAAAAAACTTTTCTTTGTATATCGTGTGAAAGCTTTCATAACGCTGAACTCAAAAATACATTTCTTTTAATTTTGGGTATCATATTTTCAGAGATATCGTCGAAAATGTAGTGCAAACATGTGCCCCCCCCCCCCCCCATCTATTTCCGAATCTACTGATACTAAAATTATCAAAAAATGAGAGGTAGTAGACGTTAATTTAAACCTTGCAGGAAAATTATAGCGATTACCCTAGGTCGCATAGTTTTTGAGTAAAGCACATTTTTCTGTTACACACAAATTTCAATTTGCGGGCATTCAGAAAAGGTTTCGAGGATCGCTGTTGCTACCTATCGTATCGTATCAGAAGTATAAAAGCATTGTTGATAATGAGTTTCGAAAAGAATCATCAGTAATTAGCTAAGATATCAACTCTTAAAGACACGGACGTTTTGGTCATAATTACAGGGGCAGTATACTCAATATGCCATCGGCTGTAAAGCCTAGATAACAACCTTTAATGATATATTTGTCTAATGCATGCCCAATAGCAATAAAAACAACTAGGATAAAAGAAATAAACGTCTAATTGTTAAAAACAGTAATTTAATTAGAATTAATCACATAAATTCTATGGGATTCGCTACTATTTGCATTGAGTGGATCTCCCAATACGCCTCCCGTGGCTTTAAAAGTATATAAAAAAATCTGTCGGGAAAAACGCGGCGTTTCAACTTTGCGACCTCCTTTCGAAGCGCGCTTAGCAATGCTAACACAATGCTAAATTTAAACTTTGAACAAGGGTTTTGCGTTATCTACACTGTAGAAAGAAAAGATTATCACTACGCTGAACTTAGTTCTATGAAATGCCAATTGAAGTTTAAATATGCACTACTTTTATTGTCAGTACCGAATTAAGTTCAGCATAAACCGATTAGGATAACATTAAAAGAGAGTTATAGCGAATATCAATATTTGATAGTATTTACGCTTCATATCTCTTTGAACTTTTATACTATATCCATTCATACTTTTCTAGTATATACAGCTATATCCAAACCTACGTTGTAAATTTTTTACAAAGCCTTATTATTCTTTTAAATAATACAGTTAATAATTCATATATTTATTGTACGGAACCCTCTGAGCGCGAGTAATCCTCGTACTTGACCGTTTATTTTTTTTTCTTAGAGACAAAATTTAAGTTAGAATGAAATGCCTACTGAATGGCTTTGGCAGGGTTAAAGTTTTGTGTCCTGTTCAGAGTTAATATGGAAAGAAAAGCAATCTAATAATTTTATTTTTACATTTCTCTCTAAAAATCTTTTGAATTCTTTGATCAATATTTAAACAAAAAAAGTTTTTCAGCGAAAAGATTCTAATCCACTAGGACAGAGAACAAATCATGAAATTACAAAAGTAATAGTATTCATTCAATGATTAATGATGGGTTTTAGCTGAAGTGACGTATAGGCAAAACACAAATACCTAAACAATGATGGTAGAGAAGTCGTAATATTAGATTTATTACTTATTGCATGACATCTAAGTTAGTCCATGAAAACAAGCTGCTTTATGTCATTATAAAGGACATAACTAAGCATATTTATTCTTAAAATTTATATTTCCTGTCGTAAAAAGCTGAATTTTACTTGAATGCAAAATATTACGATTATTCTAAGATTTTGAAAAGTGATGTGTTTTTATTAGTGTTGAACAGAGAATTCATATAAAAATGAAATATCTATTAACTGAAGTAAGATTATTATTTGTTAAGTTCATATACAATGCCGAAAGCAAGACTTCCCCTTATGTTTCATTCTAAATATTATTTTATTATTTTGATTAATATTTAAATAAAAACCAATCTGGCGAAAAATATATAAATCCTCTAGATTTGAAAATTATTCTTGAAATTCCAAAAGAAATAGCTTTCTTTCGGTGATTTATGACATTTTTTGTTTGAATGGAGCATATACGCAAGACAAAGGTATCTGTGCATTCAAGTCCGTGTAGTTGAATTATTTGATTTACTGCTGATCGAGACTTCTAAGTTAAATCATTAAAAAAAATAGCTTTATATCCTAATAAAGGATATAAGTAAACACATTTATTCTTAAAAACGTAAAATAGATTTGGAATTAAAACGAGTTATTTTTTTTCCATCAGCGCTGCTGGTGGTAATAGTCAGATTTAAAAATTTGAAACACTGCTAGTTTGAAATAAAAATAGAAGGAATATGGGGGAGCTTCTAAATTTGTCTACACTGCTCTGAACTAAAAGCACTTCAGTCCTTAAATGAACTCTCAAAAATATAAAAACACAAAATTACTAATTCTAAATCTAGCTTAGAAACAGAAGGCTGCCTGCAAAAACAATAGCCAAAGGGATTTCGATGTCCAATATTAATGTCGCTGAAAATAATATACTATCTCACAAATACAACAAACTTGTGTGCATGTCACTAAATACAAACATCCCGTGGTTGCCGCAGAACTTTATTAAATTATGGCGAAAATACTATCTTACCAATTCTAAACTCTAAATCACCCAGGCCATGTGGCAAGCGTCAAACCTCGGAAAAGAAGAGCACTGGTCTTGCGCTCTTCAATGAGACAGGACCAGGCCCTGACTATCGCACGGGCACCTAGGGCCCGAGCGCTGGGCACGAAATTTCTGAGGGCACAAATTTTTTCATAATTTCATCTAAATTTACTGAAAAATGTGATATTTGAGATATTAATACGATGAAATGACAAAGATATATCTCAATTTATGGTTAACAGCATATTTCAATAAATAATAGAAAACAAAATTTTTTATTCCTGTAATCCTTTTCCAATTTTCTGGGAAACTTAATTTTTTAAGTTGGCAATTTTCGAATAAGTGTGTAACACGAAAAAAAAAAAAAGACAAGTATCAGTAAATCAACCAATCTAAGGGGCATGAAAAATTGAAAATGCCCTGGGCACAGAAACTTGCTAGTCGGGCCCTGGACAGGACTCGACACAAATCTGCCAGTACCAAATGTCAATGCCAATTTTATATCACCGTGCCCTAATTTGATCTAATTAGACGTAATTGGCCAGTATAACCTGATTATCATAAAACTATAGAGAAAACCACGAACCACAGATTCCACGATCCACATTGTCACTTGAGAAAATTAAAGAAAAACGAACGATAGAGGTATTTTTCCCGCAAATACGTTACTATCGAACAAAACCCTCTCACTCAAAAACTACACTCCCTTTATAGGAGAGTAGCTAGTCCTCTACAAATGCAATACATTAAAATGACAATATATGACTAGAAGTCATGGGGCATTTTTGTTTTAAGACGTTTAGTCCAATATCTAGAGGAATGATAAATATTTCTGGAACCTCAGAAATAAAAAAAAAAAACATTTTTGACCTCATATTTTTCAGTAAAGGTTAAATCAAGAGGATAATTAGGGAGCAACATCAAAGAGAATAAAAAAACATATTTACGGTCACCCTGTAAAATAAAATGCTCGATATGAAGTGTGGCCGTAGCACAGGATTATGTGGATCATGTACAACGCTTATGTTTTTTTGTGTAAGAATGCCATGCATATGCATATCCTCCTGAGACCCAAGCAAAATGTAATGCATAATCTTTTTTAAAAATGAGTTTTTTTTCAACAAATAGGCATAAAAAATGACGTTTTTAAAGAAATTAATAAATTTCGATTTTTTAATTTTGTTTTACAACACATCCATCTAAACGGATGTTCAGGCCATAACTCGCTTTAAAGTAATTAAAAAAATTGCGAGAAGTAGGGGAAAGAATAGAATTTATTATAAAGAACATAAGACAAGTATTAATATCGGATTTAAAATTGCAAAATAAAGAAAATTTAAACAAATTAAAATAACATAAAAACGAAAATTACCAACAGAACGTAGAATTCCAACTTGACTAATATATTACGCCATTTTGTAAACAAAGTAGTTACCGTTGCTAAAATCCAAAAGCTGAATGTTCAATTTTGATTCATACATTACCAAAACCAACTGGTTTTAGATTGCTACAATGAAATTTAACGCAATAGAAGGAGAAAGCAAAATATCCATTTAAATGGATGCCAGGTCTCAAAAGGACATATTTCTTGACATTTTTAAAGATAATTTTAAATTTCTTTAAAAAAAATCAATAAATTTCGGTATATTCTTTTTGTTTGGCTTTTAACCAAATGTAACGCCACTTTTAGGAAATGGCAAAGTAGTGTAGAAAAAAATATACTACAATTAAAATAGAAATACATTAAGTATTTGATGAAATATGAGTACGTGTACGAAATTATTTTTAACTGTGCATGAGCGAGAGATGATATAGTTTTTTTTTTTGCATAATTTAGTAGAAAAATACATAAGGCAACAAGTATAAAAAGACCGGTCGAATATCATGAAAATTGAGAAAAGTTTCGGCGATATAGTGAGCTGATATTCCGTTGCTTCCTAATAGAAGCAGTATGATAAGGGATATTTCACAAATTGTCATTTTGTATTAGCTGGCAACCAACAAAGGAATTAGTATTTAAGGTAAGCCTTGAAACGGATGCTTCGATTTTGATTATTCTTTTTTTTATGGGACGGGCTCATTCTGTTATCCCGAGGAAATCTAAAGCATCAATAAAAAATGAAAATAAAAAAGTAATTAAATAAAAATAACAACTTGTGCAAAAATCACTTATCATTTAGCTACTTTTAGAAAGAAAAACTAAATTTAAGCTCAGGATATCCCCGATATCTTTCTGAATTTTCAGGATTATTCTATTAGCATTTTTATATGAGTTGCAATACATAGTTCTCTAGTAAATAATGTAAAAACAAATTTATCTTTGGGCAAGCGCATTAAAAAAGCATTTCAAGGAAATCTTCATAATACATCGACTATTTCTTATATTTATATTTTTAATGTAGTATATTGTTTCTACTGTATTTTGTCAAGTTGCCTGAGAGTTGTGTTAAATTTGATTGAAACCCTGGCACGCTATAAACAAATAACATGCAGAATTTGCTTGATTAAAAAAAGAAACCTTTTTACCTCCATGTATTTGTATATACTGGCTAATCCTACACAAATGAATACAGATGTTCTACGATGTATACATAGGCCTGTGCTACATCTAAAAACCATTTTGGGTACATATTTTACAAGATGATCGCAAATTTTGATTTTTTATTCAAGTTGTTGTTGGTCCTCTAAATGTCCTCGCGATCAAACATTCGGTGAAACATACAAGGACAAACACGTTCTTTAACCCTTTATGTACTGAATTATGAATTCATGAAAATTTTATCTTCTAAAGCATTTGTCGTGAATATTTGAAACTACATTAGAAGATTTACATAATCATTAAATAAATTTTAGAAGGATTGAAGAATTTAGAAGAATTAATTAAATTTGAATTTATAGGGATTTTGTGCAATATTTATAATCCACTCAAATCTTTTATTTTGAATATTTATGTATTTTGTAGAATTAGGAAAGGTACAAATATAATGTTCCTGCAATAGAAATATAAAAATATTACCGAATTGAAAAATTCTCCCCCTCCCCCACAGCGCCAAGAAAACTGAAAAGATGCAAAGGCAAAAGAAAACGTCCTTTTAAAAATATTTCTGTTTTGTGTAACCAATAATGCTTTTGGAACAACGAAAAGTAATGCATCTATAACACATTCTAAACTGCATTACTACTAATCGATGTTTTAAATGAATTTTATAACAAGTTATTTTAATGGTACTTATAAGTACCGTCAGTAGATAAAGGGTTAAATTATAGCAGTTCCATGAGAATTCGTGAAATATGTCCCAAATTTTTCGATCAAATGTCTAAAATTGAAAATGTTTGGTGAAGTTTGGCCATATAGTGGATCTTAAGCTTTTCAAAAGTGAATTGGTTTTATTTATCTTAAACAGATAATTCATTTAAGAATTAAACGTCTATTGACTGAATTTCTAACGTACCTGAAAGTGTTGAGATTAGGTCTTCAGTTCACAGACAACAATTGTAAAAAAAAAAAAAAAAAAAAAATTACTTGGATATCACTATAAACATTATTTGATCTTGGATCAATATTTAAATGTAAATCTTTATTTAGCGTATAATTTAAAATTCTCGTGGAAGTATTCAAAATATTACAAAAACAATAGCATCTATTCACAGGTTAATAGCGACTTCTGGATGAAAGGAATTTATAGCGAGTTCTGTACACTCCTTAGAAATTCCAACGAGTATGAAACCAACATTTCAAATTAGAAATGCTTGCCTAATACTTTTTCTTCCGATTAGACATATTTCTACGACTAATAAAAAATATATATATTATTATTTTTTGCGATTAAGTAAGGCGAAAAATTCTATTTCAAAATTTTTGTAGCATTGTAGCACCCTGAAATATGTAGACAACAAATATCTGTTCCATTGGGACAGTTAAGTTGAATTATTAGAACGCTTAATGGGTTAAGCCATGAATACAAGCTACTTCACACCATAATAAAGTATATAACTTTAAATAGATTTATTCTTTGCAAATTTTATTCGCTTTTGAATGAAACCCTTGTAGCACCCTGGAATATGTAGAACACAAATATCTGTTCATTTATGGCAGTTAAGTTGAATTTTTAGATACTTTATGCTTAATGGTCTAAACCATAGGTTCCCAACGGAGACGGTATCGCCCCCCCCCCCCCAGTGGGCGCTGGAGCCTTATTCCAAGGGGGCGGTAGAGGGACCAGCGGTGAATGGGGGGCGTTAAGCCAGTCAAGGGGGGGGGGCGGCCGTGGCATACTTACATGTTTGAGAAATTAATATAATAAAAGTAGCTCCTCTACCTACCCCGGTTTGTCCGGGCCAGTTATAAATACCTTAAATATACCTTTACTCGTAAATGAAAATCTATGCAAACGAACGTAGAGCTGGGAGCCTCAAATTGAATTTATTTCACGATTGTTGAAAAATCTCCGTGGAACATTAATAAATACTAAAATTCGCGGAAGACAAAATTTTATTATTGCGGGCTAAAACATTATAACCGCAATTCTTTTCACAAAATCGCTGCGGAAAGCGAAAAATAGCTATAAATCGTAAAAAAAGGGAGTGCAAAATTTAATATATTATGCATGAAGAAAAACTAACTGTAAAATTCAGACACCAAGAGTTCTGGCTTCAAAAATCAATACCAGCTCTCTGTCCTGGATTGGTGGCAAGAGTACGAAAACTTTTAATTGCTTTTCCTTTAACGCATTTGGCCAAGGATGGGTTCAGTCCAGTAGCTAATTTACAGTCTAAGAAATGTGACAGACTACACATTACTGAGCGTGGCAATTTTCGACTGATTTAAAAAAATTGGAACGCGACATTTACAAATTATTAAAACTCCACCAGCTTGAACCATCTCATTAATTTTTTGTTGTTGTTATTTCTTATTGATTTTGTGATTATTTTAAAATATTTAATAAACAATGTTTAACTACATTTGATGATAATTTTAATTATTTTCTACTTTTTGTTTCTTAACAGATAGATAGAAACATAAAATAGGTATAGATAATATGTAACAATATTTAAATAATTGGTATAATTAAGTATTATGGATGAGGGGGTGTTGAAATTTTTTTCCCTTCTAAAGGAGGCGGTGGGTCAGAAAAGCCTAGGAACCTATGGTCTAAACTATGAATACAAACTATTTCACACTATAATGATATAACTTTAAATAGATTTATTCTTTACAAAATATTTACTTTTGAATGAAACCCTTGTAGACTTTGTAGCATCCTGGAATATGTAGAACACAAATATCTGTGCATTTATGGCAGTTAAGTTCAATCTTTTGATACTTTATGCTTAGTGTGCTAAACCATGAATACAAGCTACTTCATATCAAAATAAAGTACGTAACTTTAAATAGATTTATTCCTTAAAAATTTTATTCGCTTTTGAAGGAAATCCTTGTATACCTTGTAGTACCCTGGAATATGTAGAATACAAATATCTGTGAATTTATTGCAGTTAAGTTGAATTTTTAGAGACTTTATTCTTAATGGGCTAAACCATGAATACAAGCTACTTCATAGCATAATAAAGTACATAACTTTAAATAGATTTATTCTTTAAAAAAATTATTTGCTATTAAATGAAACACATTATTTTTACATTGCAAGATATTAGAATTATTTTTACCTTTTGAAAAGTGATTAGTTTTAATTTAAATAAATCAGAGAATTAGCCTAAGAATGAAATAGTAATCTGCTTGGATGGTTAAGATTGTGTCTGGTTTAGAGATAAGATAATAAAAGAAAATTCTTTCAAATAAATTTTGTTTATGTGTCATTATAAAATTTATTTGATTACCATGGTCAATTCCTAAATACAAACTTTATTTAGCGAAAAAGTTTCCATTCCACTATGGTAGAAAATTAGTCATGAAATTCCACAAGCAATATCTTTCAATCAGTGATTAATTACTGCTTTTGGTTGAAGGGATCATATAGGAGAGTCAAAATTATCTGAGCATCAACGGTAGTTTAGTTGAATTATTATATTTATTCCTGTTCGAGGCTTTCTGAGATTAGTCATAATCTGCTTTATAATAAACATAATTTTAAATAGATTTATTCTTTTGAATTTATACAGTTAAAGCCATTTATAACAAATTACGATATAACATAAAGCACGATATAACGAAATACTCATATCCATTTAGTTTATCTCTAAGTTACAGAATTTGAATTCGATATATTTATATGAATACGATATATTTATAACGAAAAGTACTATATTACGAAAAGAATCTGAGCGTGAAAAGCGAGAAAAAAAAATATAGCGATTTTTTACTTTTTTTTTCTTAAAAAACGGTGCGGGAAAAGTAATTTTCTATTTTAAATACCAGCTATTTTTTCCATTTCTTACGTGACTTCTGTTTGACCTAAATGTACCGAATTACTTGTTTTGCCACCTAACACCCCATCTAAAATACAACCATGAGATGAAGTAATTATTCATTTGCTTAAAACTAAATATCGGAAGGTACTTGTGAAAAAAATAATCGTGAATTGAGATGACAGGCAAGAAACAAAAATAGACTTGCTGAAAGCAATTTATATGATAAATAACGGTTACTGCGATGTTTCGAAAGAAAAAATCGCTAACTCTTTTTCAGTTTCAGGAATTTTCCCATTACCTTCAAACAATGATAAACTGTTCCTTTACTTCAATTAAAAAGATACAGATGAACTGATTTCATCCTAAAATCTGACTTTCGACTTTAACTTTGATTAATACGTTAATGTTGATGAAGACATAATAGGAAATGAAGAGTTCAATGAAAAGAATATCGTCAAATTAAAGAGCAGAAGATGTGTCGTGCAATGCAGTGTGAATGAGGAAGAAAAATGTATAGAAGCTGTCGAGAAAATTTTGACGTCGGATGCACTTGAGTATTTACAGAAAATTGTGTGTGAATTTACAAAATTTAAACTTCTTAACGAATGAGGTTAACATGTATGTCGACAAAATAGAGTGTACCATATTAGACAATGCTGTTAAGAAAAGAAAGCAGAGCTTGTTAACTTCATTATTCAGACATATATAAGTATGTAAAACTGTAGAGCTGTTTTACATAAATCAATAATAGGAATTAAATGAATAATATTTTTGTACATTAAAATTTGCCGGTTTTTTCATTGTGTAGTATAGTAATATATAGGGAAAGGTGAGGGTTAAAATTGGGTACATAAATGTTTGTTGTTCTCAAATGCAATCAAATGGGAAAACAAATTCTGAACTATGTTTTTAATATCAAAGGAATCTTTGGCTATAATAAAACATATTCTTTTCGATAACATAAAAAAACATCTTTTTTCAGACATATGCGAAAATCCGGTTTTACCCCATTGGTTGGGTAAAACCGGTTATCATTTAAAACCCCTGGAAAACTCATTTTGTCAAAATATTCTTGATTAATATAGTAAATTAATACATTTTTGTTATTTTTAACAAAACAAAAATGCACATGTGTTCTTCCAAGTGTTAAATTTTCTACTGTGGCAAATTTTCTACATTGTTTATGCCTACCTATTTTACACTGGAAGTCTCAGAGTTATTTTAACTGCAAAAATCACAAAGGAATTTCTTTCATATTATTCTTCATACTGCATGCTGCGTGTGCTCATCTGTGGCCTTTCAAACATTGTATCCAACCTTCTTTGGATTTTGAATTGGGGTAAAGTTCATTGGAAAACATCCAGGCTTCATTATCTTCTTCATCGTCTGAGGATTTCTCCCCAAACTGTTTTGATTTCTTTTCTGTTGATTCTTAATTTCTTTTCTCTTTTATGAATCTCCCGTTTTCGTTTTGCATGCTTTTTGGCTTATTCTCCTTAATATCTGTTTTCAGCCCAAATTTATAGGGCGAAGAAGTCAAAATAATAGTTTCCCCTCTTCTTTTCCAGCTATTTTCACGATCCTAAAGCATTCTTGGAGAGGTAGTAGTAACAGTGTAGGTGAAATTGGAAATGCAGATTGCTGGGTTGCACAATCTGAGATGTCGATGGAAAATAGCTAGATGTTGTCAACTGCTAGATGTGTGATGTCAGCGCATTTAGATGGGGAAGGATGAACTTCATTATCCTGTGATGTTTCAGAAATATTTATAGCTGCAACTATTCCAGCCTATAGCTGCGTAGAACAAGGTGTCTTATCCGGAATTTTATGGGAGTCTCCGTCACTTCCGAAGGAGAAAAAAGATAGCCTGGAAAAACCTCGCTGTTCAAGGGAAAAATGCCTGTTTCCCAAAACAGTCTGATTACAGAAATTGCAACTGCTGCTCTCAAATTTGCAGCTGTGAATATTTTTTTTATTTAGTAAATTCTTACAGATTGCCCAGGATTGGAAAGTAACCACTACCCCCCTCCCATGTTTGTAGTATGAGCGTAGAGGTGCCATGAATGACACATCAAGGAGTTAACAGTATTTAACAGCATTAAATTGCAATTCACAGCTTCATGCTAATTTATTATCTAACCTAAAATTCATTCTACGAGTGTAGGACAAAACCGTTTATGACCGGTTTTGACCCACTCTTAAATACCCGGTGTTACCCCAACATGACACAGATTTAAAAACATGGCAACATTACTCTCAGTCTTATAGTAAAATATCACTAAAACTCTTAAAATACTAACAGAAAAGTAAAGAATTTGATATATCAGTACTTACCAATATTTCATAAGATGGCAAACACTTAATATATGCGTAAAACATAGAATAAAACGCAACGATTTTAAAGAGTAATTCAAACAAAATACTTCACACAAAAAATAACCGCACACAGTAGCGGTTCGTTCAGCTACAAATGCCGTCATGACGCTCGACAAACAATTCCACGTGTTGGCTTATAGATAAAAGTTCAAATCAAAGAGACATCTGCGCTACCCTGTTTTACCCGCCTACCCGGTTTTAAAAAAACTCTCACCTATTATATAAATACATGTATGTACCATTAAAATAATACTACACAACTTTAATTATCTGAAATCCAGTCATCCTGATCTATAATCACAAAATAAAAATTTTGTGATATGCATTGTATGTATTTATTCGTAAAAATATGGTATCCTTGAAACTCCTGAACGAAATAAATGAACGCTTTTCAACTTTTCACTGTTTGCAGTAAAAATGATCCTACCTATGAAGGCTTATATATTATGAATACAAAAGGCCTACCTTTTTTTAATAAAGAAAGACGATTTTAAGAGATATCTGTATGTAATAAAAAGAGATTTTTTATGATTGTCTCCATTATTCAGACTTCTGCATGTCACCATTACTCAGATTACGTTAAGACCATATTTGTCCGGATAATTGGTGTTCTTACTGCATAACGATATAATTCGTTATAACGTTTTATCGAAAGCACGTTATAACGGGTAAATCTTTGGAACACTTTCGATTTTGTTATAAGGTGTATTGACTTTTAAATGACTATAATTTCATTTTTAGAATTCCATATATTAGAATTATCTTAATCTTTTGTAAAGTAAATTGTTAACAATAGTTTTAAACACGAAATTCATCTCAGAATTGAATGTCTTACGAAAAGATTTCTGAAGTTTCTGTCTGTTTAATATGAATCCTTGCCTTAGTCAATTTTTGCATTTCCCCCTTTTCTTTTCAGTGAACTATCTCTGCATATGACGCTATCAAAAATATTTTCATCATATTTAAAAATGATTTTTTTAAATCCAATTTTTTCTTTAAATAGATTTAAACAATTTATTTGTGTTCACCATAACATGTCTGGCAGTTGAATATCTTTTGAGCTTTTTTAGTGCATTAAGAAAGGCAGATTATGCGTTTTGAATTTATAGAAAAATTTGTATGTATACTTATATTTTAAACGCTGGTGATTCTGTCAGTGAGCAACATTGTCAAATTGGTCCTGGAATGCTTTATTAATTTTTGCTAATTATATTAACATGTCTGTTACATTGGGATACAGGACAGCCACATGAAAGCATTATGACGTAAAATAAAAAGTTCTTTATTTATCGAATGAAGGAACCAAATTTAACCAAAATCTACACAGCTAATTCCGGTATTTCGCCAACGTACATCCCTAATTACAAACTTATCGGATGCTTTTTGAAGCAGTTATTGTTAGATATACAGACAGACAAACAAACATAAAAAAAATTGGGATCTCCACAGTTTCGGCAATTACATTTTAGTCCCAAAAATATAACAACAAATATTACAACATTTTATTTCATAATAGTAAAAATAATATATGTATATATAAGTGTGTTTGTACATAGATAGATAGAAATAACGGGGTGATGCCAAATAGATTTTTATGGCGATAACCTGTTAAACGTTAATAATAAAAACATACGTATAATTACAAAGAATATAAAAGTCAAGTATAGCTTTTATATGTGGAATTTAATTTGCAAGTCGTTACATGCATATTAAAATACAAACTTTGAATTGTTTATGGTTGCTGAGTTCTATAAATTACATTTAGAAATATTTTCACCATTCTGTAACAAATAAAACATTAGAAACTTCATTTTTATACTGCCAAATATAGTATATTATGATGCTTTGAATTATTAAATATAATCGCTTTCCGGCTTTAAAAAAGCGTCTACCCGTTTATAGTGCCGTTCACATAGTGATGAATTTTAAAATATTTAAAATTTTAATGAAATAAATATAACATAAAAGAAGAGCTGGCACAGTTATTAGATTTCAGTTTTAGTATTTTAATTCTATATTTCAAAATGATATTAAAAAGTAATTTATTCTGTATGTTGTGCACAGCTACGCTTTAAAAAATAATGAAAGATCCTCATAATATTTTTTCTTTAAAAATATTTAAAATCAATGCGTAAAAGCAATATAACAAAAATATTTTGGAATTGAAAATTTCTACTTAGACCATACAAAATATACAAATAACATTATAAAGTTGATATTTTCACAGACATTAATCTGTACACATTTAATTAGTTAATTTATTTCCCTTAACTTTAG
This sequence comes from Maratus speciosus, assembly GCA_963932465.1. Classification (NCBI taxonomy): domain Eukaryota; kingdom Metazoa; phylum Arthropoda; class Arachnida; order Araneae; family Salticidae; genus Maratus; species Maratus speciosus. The sequence goes on along the minus strand of OZ010796.1, from coordinate 231,676,640 downwards.
AATACTGATTTCTATTTAAATAATAGAAATATATATTAATATGTGGGTTGTTAAGCAGTATTTACCGGCACAAATTTTAATTTAAAAAGTGTTTGAATTTAATTAAATATCCATCTTAATATAATTTAAAAGAAAAACACATTATTTACTTTTATATGATTATACAGTATGTTATATAGACATTGCTGCTTATTTTTTTGTGTCTGGAGCTCTTTAATTTTAATACACTATTAGGAATTAAGCTAATGTTTCATATAGTTTAAACTACTCTTATATTTCATTTAAAAATTATACTTTTAGTAACGATGAACTTTTGTATAATGATGCATTAGAAAACGCAGAAATACAGATTCATTTAATTATTGATATTCAACATTTGTTTGAAATAATGGAATTAGTATTCTTTTTCGTTTTAATAAATATACATGAATATGAATTATTTCATTTTATATTATCAACTATTGTTCTAACAATTATTTAAAATTATAGATCTAATTAATATTTGTGTTCATTTAAATACTTATATATATAAATTCATTTCCGTGAAAAGAAATGGTAAGTAGTATTATATTAATATGTATTTAACTATTTTTATTTTCAGTTATGCATAATTGAAATTTAAGTTTTTCTTATCACAGTTTTATTTCTTTCTGTATTAACCCTTTCAGGGGCAAAGCACTTCTTTTGCTAAAGTGTTGAAATGAATGAATGACACAAATCTATTTACAAATAAGAAGAAGCTATATTTCACATAAATAGTAAAAGGAAAATTTTATACCTAAAATTCTGGTGCCATTGTGGATTTGGGAATTTATATTAAGCGGTTTCACAAACGTACCACCGCCCTTGAAAGGGTTAAACTTTTGCTTAATTGTGTCATGTTTCTAATGATTAAATTTTGAATTTCTAGAAAATAAACTCGTTCATATTAACATATTCGAGAAGGCGGTTTTTTTTTTTTTTTTTTTTTTTTTTTTTTTTACACCAGCCACATAAGCCGAAATTTCGATACTGAGAGATAACAGGGCTGCCACTAGCGACTATTATTCTATTCTATTCACACCACTATTTTTAGAAAATAAATGTTGTAGTATATTTCTGTTGCACGTGAAAGTGGTGCGAGGTAGAAAAGAAAAATAGTCGCCAATAGAAGCCCTGATGATAATTGGAATTCAATATCATTGCACACACTGGGTGCTACCCGTCTTTTTGTCTCGGAAACACGCCGTGCAATTCGTCTCGATTGGGTTAAAGATGCTGTTTTATGTTTAGCTTGGTTTCAGTTATCGACTCTCTATTGTCCAACATTTACTTAGTAAATTGGTAATTCATCTTATTTATAATATCTTAATACGTTAAAAAATCTGTTTTCAATAAATATCACAAAACGTTTTTATTGTTTCATTTTAAAGGCTGTACAATTAGCTATCCAAACGGTTTTTGTTTTTTTGCACAGTCATTAGAAGTGTAGTTATGGCTATTTCTATTTGAGCTTTCAAACAACAAATTCATTTTTAAGTTTCAGTAAATGCGTATTTAAGTAAATTAAATAAAGAAAATGTGTTCTAATATTGAGGTTAAGGAAGATGCATCATAGAAATCTCGAGATTTTTTAAGAACTTTGTGTAAGTATTTCTATTAGATTTTTTGTGATAAAAACTTTAATCATTTTGTGAATTACATGATTTTCACGATCAATTGGTTACGAAAATTGTTTTACCTATCGAAATTAGGTTTATAATATATAAGACTGATCGCCTACAATTTATTTGACGTTGTGAGAGTAATGGATTATCAGTTTCGATACCAAAATTTTTCTCGAAATTTAACAGCTGTAAATACTTATAAATTATACTACTTATATAGTAGCCGACAGAAAATATATTACAAATCAAGAAAGTGAGAATTTGAATGGTTATATCTCTGGAAGTTTTAATTTCGTGGATTAGATTGTAGCTCGTTACATTATTCTTCTCGCTTATATGATCTTTTATTTAGCTCAGGGACCTTCAATTATTTGCCTGAAAGTTGTTTGACATCACAAATTGTGAAAGGTAATCTTCTCTTAATTGAATCGCAAGTTTTCTGCCACTGAGGAAAGCATTTTGTCTGTTTTATAAAATAGTGGTATCTTTGTCGATTCAGCATATAACTTCACTCAAGGTATCTTTCTCGCACATAAAATACGTATGGCTAATATTTGTCTAATATTAACTGCGGAAGTAAAATTCCTATAATATTGCGCATATTTGATAAAAAAAAATGAAATTTACACAATGGATCAACGTTTTTCTATAAACAAAAAAATGAAAGGGAAAGGGAGGATAGAATGTTTTGTAGAAATTCCAAATTGAAAGTGCCCTACATTGGGTGAAAAATAAAAATAAAAAATACAATAATTTTAAATAACGTATCTATTGCTTTTATTATTTCTTGCTAAACGACAAATTTATATTTTTTCATCAGCCAAAGCTATTAAGAAATTTATTGATGCCTATTGGGAGAAAAAAGTACATTAGCGTCAGCTATGTTACATGTGACTGTTTGTGTTTGCTAAATAGCGTAACTATTTTAATTTATATATTTTTTTCTTGCTGAACGATAGTTTTATAGTTCAGCTACTCACAAAAAATTAAAAAAAACATCGTAATTACTTAAAAGAGATTGGAAAAAAGGTGCAAATTGTCAACAGTTTTACATGCAATTCCCTAACTGTTGTGCCCCCTTAAGAGCCTACTCTATTAATGCAAAGACAGTCGTAAGCTAATGTTCAACCAATAGCAGAGTTCTTTTAAGATTCTTTTTTTACAATTAATTAATTTTTAATGATTTTTTCTTTGCACAGGTACTGACAAACCGTGTTCTTACTTCTTCAATTGTAGTTGCGGCCTTCCTTTCTGAAGCGAGTTTCACTTTTCAAACCGGATACCACTCTGAAAGTGTATTCAGAAAAAACCTTACAACAGCTACCCTCATTATAGTTTGTTTTTCAACTATTAAAAACAATTTTTTTTTCTTTGCATAGGCACCGGACAAACCGCGTCCTTACTTCATCCATCGTAGTTCCAATTTTCTTTCCTGAGGACTCTTGCAATTTTGAAACCGTTTGCGACTTTGAAAGTGTCTTCAGAAAGAAAAGCCTTACAACATCTACTCTCATTATAGTTTGTTTTGTAACTATTAAAAAGGAATTTAACAATCGGAGTTCCAAACATCCATATGAGGACGTGAGTTTCAATGCTCGCCTTATAAAGAAAATCACAAATTTTGGGAAATCGCGAAAAACATCTGACTGCGTCTACTGGTTTTCACTGTTAACCAAGATTTTACAATGCCAGAAATACAGGAGAAAACTAGATTTTTTGCAGATTGTAGTGTTATTTTTCGGTGCAGGTTCACAAATAGAATAGTTGATAGTGAAAACTCCATTTTTTAAATTTTGGATAAGGCGAGTTTTTTAAATCGCGTTCTCATATAGATGTACATAGCTGCCAGGTCTTCTGCTTTTTGGATACCAACCGTAAGGCATGGTGACGTCACGGCGACGTAGTTGTGAAGTCACACTGTGACATTGTGACCGTCGATGCGACGTCACGTAACATCGATATAATTTTTAAACTAGTTCAGCTGATGACTTCCCGTTTGATATCCGAAAATAAAATTTTCTGAGAATTTCAATTATCACATCAAAATTGGATGTTCATATTCAAAATGTAAACATTTCGAAAAATTTCTGTATGAAGACTACTTCTTAAGCTTACTTTATTGAACATACATTGAAGGAAGTCATGCTTTCAATAAATGGCTATTTTGTTTCCTCTGTGACACTTTTGCGATTTAAAAATGTATGGGCCTTCTTCTTTTTTTTTTTTTTTTTTTTAAATAGAAACTATAGAAGAAGCTAATATCTAAATTTAAAAAAAAAGATATAAAAAATATTATTATACTATAAAATTTTACTTGTAACATGATTAGAGTTACTGTTTTTAGATAGTTCCATTTACATTTTTTGTTTCTGATTGTAGAAAGAAAACTAAAGTGATGCACGAAATATATAAATGTACTAAGGCGTACATATATCTTAAAATTGGGAAAACGATGTAGCTATTTTAAACTTTTTATGGTCATATTCATGTTTAGCGCATCGAATTCATTAAGAATTAAGTATTTTTTATCGAAAGCATTAACTTCATAGACTTTTATCACATCGTTTTTAGATTTACAGTTTGTAATAAGTTGCTCAAATTGTTTTGTAGTATTTGCATGGAAGGCTCTATTTTGGCTAAAAATAGCATACTATTTATAGTTGAAAAAATTGGAAAATAATGAATTTTATAAATCCATGTATTCCCGTTGAACATTTTTCCATTTTTTTTTAGTAAGTTAGTAATTAAAATATACCTCGTAATAAAGCTCAAACTTTTATCAGAATCTAACATCAAATGAATATTACACAAACAAAGGATACTGGATCATCTAAAAGAAAGCGCGAAGTTAGCATATGAAACAATCTCGATGTTGCAATGTTTATTAATATTCTGCATGCCTACTTGAAAATTAAATTCAAGTATACACAGTTTAGAGCCTACATGTTCCAGCATACAACATTTACAAGCTAATGTTAAACCAATGGAAGACTTCTCTACAAATTTCTCGTTTGTATTTTAATATTTTTTAAAGGATTTGTTTTGCATAAGATATCCGTTGTTGTACCTCATAATTTTTCTAAAACTTTATTGATATGGATTTTATAAGGTTTTAAAATAAAGAAAACGTCAATGTTCCCCAGTTCCGAAATTGAAAATGCTCTCAGAATGACACTGCACGATTTTTTCTTTTTTATGAAAAAAATTATTTGAAGTCTATGTATTAGTCTAATAAAGGGAAAAATAGTAAAAAAAAATTAAATTAAAAATTTTCAACTAAAATTTGATATTTTATTGGGTGTGCGATATGTACACAATTAGGGCTTTAAAATATTCTATTGCTATATTTTGCAACTAAATGATCTTAAATTAATTAATTTTATCTGATTAGCACTGTGCAACTTTTTTTATATCAATATTTTTAAATATTCAGTAAAAACAATGAAAGTAAATCTGACCTTAGTAACTTGATCGAATTTTTTTTTTGTTCCCAAAGAACAAATTCTAATATTTTGTCGAATGCAGACCTCTAACATGGACAAAATACAGTAGAACCTCGATTAACCGAGCTTCGGTTAACCGAGGTTTCTGTTAACCGAGCCGATAACGAAGTCTAATTTATTTATTTTTGTATTTTCTTTTTTTGTGTGTGTGAATGAGCACTGAAATTTGCAAAAGGCCACATTTTTAGTTCCCTGTCAGTGCTACAGGCTCTTCTGCGCACTAAAGTACTCAACTTCCAAGAAATATTGCACCCCAAGATGTCAACAGCGAACAATGTTTTGTTTTCAGTGTCCATGTGGCCTATTGAACACTAAGTGCAATGTGTTATCGGTCAATTATATCCCCTTATATCTTGACTGGCGACAGTAGAGGGGGGGGGGGGACGACTCTCACAATAGACATTTGGATTTCATGAGATTCTTCTCATTTGGGTTCCATGACATTTTTCTGTTTGCCCTTTCTTTTGCGAATCCCCTGTTAATGTAAATAATGTAATTAAATTTATAAAAAAATATTTTAGTTTTAATTTGCTTTTTAAAATTTACTACTAGTAGTTGATTTCCTTTTTAAATTTGTGAGCTGTGAAACATAGCTTTATATGTTTATTTTTATCCTTTGAGAATGTTCTATTGTTTTTTATTCTAAGAGATGTTAAATTCGTTTGCACGGTGAGTTTTTATACACAATTTCTATTAACCGAGATTTCCAATATACGAGGTACTAGCGGTCCCAATTACCTCGGATAATCGAGGTTGCACTGTAAGTGTTTTTCCATTCTTTGGATTTTACTTGATCAGTTATTGGGATCATATTAGCGAAATTCATGGCACATAATGAAAATTATAATGTTTTTAGGTATGTGGCATTTATTGCAAATGTTGCAGTGAAGGGTTATAAATCAAAATTTGCATAACTATCACGTTAGTCTTTGACCTTATATATCCCCTGCAATGAGAATCTCTTTAAATTATTGAAATGCAAAACATTTAAGTGTGTTACAAAGAACTCATAAAATGTAACTTTGATCTTTAGAAAGACGAAATTTATTTATTGTTTCTTAGTTTCTATTATGTTTCTCCTTTGTGACCTACATGCCCATAATTTGTCAATATTGCCTATTTTATTCATTTTGAGGTGGTTTCAGAAGGTAGAATTCAATATTCAAAATCCGGAATAAGACAGGTTAATTAGAGTATTTTATATAAAAAATAAAAATATAGGAATGAAAACAAATGAAATTAATATTTCTTTCTAAAATTTTTATTTTAATCTTCTGTGCAGACCAACGTTTACGCGTAAAAAGTACAATTTTTTGAGTTTTTTTTTTTTTCCAAACCTTCAAAAACGATTAATGTATTAAAAATATAGGTGACTATTTTAAAAAAGTAATTAAAAAACTTTTTAAAACAATCAAGTTTTACTTTATTGAAAAGTATATTTTTCATGAACGATAAACAGAAATTATTATCCATTAGTATAGATTAGATTTCAAAATTTCCCAAAAATGCAATTAAAAAGCAGTTCCATGTTGCTTTTCTCCTGCTTTTTATGACTTTCTCATAACTTTTCATCTTTCGTTAAATTTTTTACCGCAAAAATTGATTAACTCTATCCGTTTACGAGCCGTTTTCTCTTTTACGAGATGTTCTAAGAAATGTTTTATTTTATTTTCTTTCTCAAGAATTTTTATTTATATTTCAACACAAATCAGTTCAAAAACAATTTTTTTCTCAAACTCCTATTTTTTTGTTAAATAAATATTCATATAACTAAAAAATAAATTATTTTGCAATAAGATTTCAGCAGTATAATTTAGTACTGACAAGATACATAATACAATTAACCTTTTTAAAAAATTATAGAGAAATTAAGTTTATATAACTTTCAAGATTGTTCCTACGTAGCATTTTTCCGTATTCATAAACTGAGTTGAACTTCTGTGATAAGGACGATTCTAGAAGTAGAAAACATATCGCTCGTGGGCTGCAATAGTAGCGCAACTCAAAAAATCAGGTTCTGAGATTAATGGCTTTGAAGTTTCGCCTTGTAATGAAATGCAAAATTTACACGATTCATCGTTGTCACAAGCGTTAAGTGGTACTAAATGACTCCGTAAGGATTCAATTAATAATAATGCAAAATAAAAGTACCCTCACACCCCGTGTTGTTCCCATGACCTAATGATTTGAGATGTTCCACTATTGCTAAATGTTTTTAATACATTATTCAGAACTTCCGCCATCTGTTGGTGAAATACTGAACTACAAGATATGCCGCTGTTGCTGCTGGAAAGAATACCAATCTGCAATGCTGGAGAGCGCATTAACTCAAAATACATATTTTTTGAGTTGTGCCCCTATTGCACCCCATGAGCGATATCATCCTCTAGGTTCATTCAATAGCAATTTAGTCTTCATTAAAACATTAACAACACATCACATTTCACTTCCTAAAATGAAACAAAAATAATAAAAACATACTTTATTATATATATTAGAGCCTAGTTAAGAAAAACAAATAATGAAGGAAAAAAGATTATTTTATAGAAGATACAAACTGGTGAAAAAACGCAAGGCAAGTCCAAACTGATTATTTTTGCAATACTTGAATTATATAAAATCTTTATAAAATCGCTTGTTTGGAAAAGCCATATTTTATGAATTTCTAAAACTAAGGTATAAAATTCTAAGAATTTCCTCAAAAATGCTGTTTATTTTTTGTAATTTATTTACAATTTGAGACTCAGATCGTGTTTGCTAACAAAGACTGAAGATATCTTCTGCAAAATGCTGTTCAAAATTTCTAAAAAATCATTAAAAATATTTAATTTTTTTTTTATTTTACAAAAATGCATTGTCAGTCTCTAATAGTTTAATTGTTATCAATATAAATTCTCTAAAAATCCCATACAAATAGTACTACATACTGCGTGTTAGATTCCGAAAGTCGTTTAGTTGATTCCTGTCTGTTTCAGAATGTCCTAAAGTTGAACTATGATGGGCTTTCTAAAAGATTTATTACATAATATTCTTAATGTGCCTAATTTTTACTCACTAAAAATATATCAAAAATATTTTAAGATACACTGGTGTCCAAAATTAAGGACCAATCACAAAATGCTCAATTTCAAGAACGCGAATACTCAACAGGAAATAATATAAATCGAATAACACATATAAATCGAATCTCTACAGCACAGCTAGTCCATATAACATCTCATTTATGTCACACATGGTCACAAGTGTCACAGTCACTACGGTGAAGCAAAAAAATAGGAAATTCCATGCATCTCATTATGAGTCTCAAATGATCACTATATGTGACTTCACTGAGACGTCTCTGTGACTGCTACTTTGCGATGAGACACCATGTGACTTTAAAATGTAGTTACATTGTGACTATCATGTGCTGTCATCTGTAAACTCAATTTCAAAGTCATCGTGAACGCTGCATTGTGATAAGTTACCAAATAATGTCGCATTAAAGTCACATGATGACTTTCACGTGACAGAGAGACTACTGTGAAGTCGCCATTGTGCTCTTTTGTGAAAAGTCACCATGTGGCTAAATGTGATATTGTTTGGTGACATATCATAATGCAACGTTCATGATGACTTTGAAATTGAGTCTAAAAATGACAGTCACATGAGAGTCACAATGTAACTACATTGTAAAGTCACATAGTGTCTCGTCACAAAGCAGCAGTTAAATTGAAGTCTCAGTGGAGTCACACATAGTGATCATTTGAGATTCATAATGAGACGTGTGGAATTTCCTATTTTTTGCTTCACCGTAGTGACTGTGACACTTGTGACCATGTGTGACATGAATGAGATGATATATGGACTAGCCGTGCTGTAGCTATAGTAATTATTTGAATTATATTGTTTCCTTTTGAGTATTCGCTTAATTAAAAATTAGCATTTTGTGACTGGTCCTTAATTTTGGACACCAGTGTATCTGTTTACTTTATACAATTGTTTACAATTTTAGAAATATATATCTTTAATCATTAAACTCATCTTAATAAAATTTCCTTATGAGCCATAAAAACTTCCGATTAGAATGGAAAAATAAATTAATTACAGTGTGTCCTCTAAGTCTGTTCATATTTCAAAAATTCATATAAAAATAAAATGTCTTATTGGAAGTGCAGTTTGCACTATAACACTAATGTAAGAAGCGCATGCTTGTTTTGACAATAGAAAAAAATAGTTTAAAGAAACTCATAAGTGTTTTGAAAATTCAAAACTAATAACAATTTAACGTATTGTCGTTTCAGCATGCGGACTTCTAAATAAGACTTCGTAAATGGTCCCAATACTCATAGCAAAAAATAGGTTACAAATGTGAACTATTTATTGTGTTTTAAAAAATCCGACGCGTTGATATGTCTTATTTTGTAAACTACACTAATATAGTGCTTTGTTAATGTTATATGGATTTTTAACCCTCTAGTGCATGATTTTTTATTTTTTCTTTAAAAAGATATATTTGCTTCCTTGACGGCCATAAATTATAGGAAAATTATTGAAAAAATTTTCACTCTTATTATTTTCAGTATTTTGAAGTTTTTTAAACTGTTGCCAAATTGCAACACCATGCAGTAACACAATTTTTTTTTTTAAAAACTTTGCCAACTAGCTACATTGTGCTGTTTTATTGCATATTTTTGTAAATTATAAGAATTTAAATGCATATAATATTTTACATACACTTAGAAAAATAAAATTATATATATATATATATGTATGCATATATGTATATATATATCAAAATTTAACTTACAACTCATATAACAATATTAACCAAAATTCTAAATAAAGACGGCATGAAATAATATTATACATTAATTGTTATCTATCAACAAAATAATAATGGTACAAATTATAGTTCTAAGATATTAAATGAACATATGAAGTTAGATGCTACAATAGAATAATCATTTTTAATTTATAAATAAATAAGAAGATATGCTGTATTGATACAGAACACAATAGAAGTATTGTAAAAAATATAATTAAATAAATACATAATAAAATGCGGAAAAGCAACCATATTTATCCTGTATTTTAAACCAATTGAAATCATTTAAAATTTAAAAACCAAAATGGGTTTTTAAAGTGTAATATCACATGCAAAATACAATGAAAAAATCATAGGCTAATAAAATATACTCCATAAATATACGGACAATGCAGCAGAATACTATACAATTTTATATCAATAATATTTTTCAAAGTTATGAATGGTAACCAATAGAACATTTATTGTTTTTGTTTAAACATAGAGGTACCAAACACTTAATGCATTTTACTCTAGTGTAACCTATACAGCCCAGAACTTTACACCGCTGTTTTTTATTTAAGTGTTGTGACCAGTGATAAGTTTTATCCTTCCTGACATCTTTAAAAGTTTCATAAAGCTTAAAACAATGGACTACTAAGTTGTTACAATAAAAGTTTAATAGTTGGCTTTTTTGATGATGTAACTGGTACCTCCAGGGGGACATGGACACGGAAGCACAAGGGAAGGAGAATAGAGCGCCTTTAAATCTGAAAAAGAAGTATTTTGGCCATTTTTATCATTTGGCTCCCGTTTAACAAAAAACTTACATCTGCCATTAGGGGGGACCCTCAAATCGGGAGTCCCGGGACAACTGCCCCTGCATTAGTCAGGCCCTGTTTTACAGTAAACAGAGAAGATTTTGTATTTAATAACAGTCGTTTATCGAGTTAGGGTGACATATGGTGATAAAAGTGAAAAAAAAATATCACGCGAACCAGTTGTGAAACAAACAATGCTCAAAATGTTTACAAAAGCGGAACTCAATTTAGGGTCATTCCATGCAAAATGAGCAAATCAGCTGTGGCAGACATGTCACAGATTTGAACGAAAATCAGTCTATATGTAGATCATATCTATTTATGAGTAAATGTAAAATAATAGATTTCAGGATTGTTTATTTAAGTATTAAAATATACATTAAAAGTGAATGCAAAATCGAGGTATTGTCTACATGCTTAAAATTTCAATTCTGATTATTAGCCTTAGGAATGGAAAGACTATATTAAAAATTATTTATAAAATTAATGAATAATAAGTAACAGATTGGCGTAGGTTAGTAATTGTATTTTTATTCCGTTATGAGAAAAAAATTATTTTTCAAAAATTTTGAAGTAAAAATGCAATATTTCTACTGCTCTTTTAAGCATGAAGGACAGCTTTGACAATTTTACTTTTTTTTGGCGTTATAGCTAAATGTATATACTTTAAATATTGAAAGTTTCATTCTTGCCTTTTTATTCCTTAATGAGAAAAAAAAAATAAACAGTAAAAAATGTTGAGGGTAAAATGCAATATTTCTATCACTTCTTTTTAAGTGAAAAAAGGCTTTATTAAACTTTTAAATTATTTCATATTATAGATAAAGGCGTATATTTTAAATATGGAAACTTTAATTTTTGCTTTCAGTTTATTTTTGGCTATTAATAAATTTATTTTAAACTACAGTTAAAAAAAAAAAAAATATTACTTTGAGCAAAAAAAATTATATATTTATCCTCTAAATCCATAGATGACAGCACTGCATCTTTTTTACCTTTGAAATTGCGCAATATTGTAAAAAAACGCGCGCTTATTCGAAGAGTAAAGCTCTTGGAATGCAACAAATATTACTTTTTTAACCAAATTTTGTGACGTTAGGAATCAATAGGCAATCTTGAATTTTTTTTAGCATATCATGGACTTGTTGATCTTTATGTCTATGCAATAACTATAATATCTGACCTTTCCTTCAATATTTTTTTTGCCTATCAATGAGAGGAAAAATTACAGTTTTGTCATTTTTTTAAAGTTTCTAAAATTTTTTAAAGGTGAAGGAAATACATAGCAACTTAAAAACTTTAGCAATTCGATCTTAATATGTAACACTACATCAGGCATCAATTTCACAGACGTTTTTGAATTCCTTTAATTTTTATAACGTTTTTAATTTTCTCAAAATTGACAAATTTTCAATTTTTACAACAAATTTAATATTAATCATGACTTTACCAAATTGTTATTATTAAATAAATATGAAGATAATTTTCCAGAGATTACAATATTATAAAAAGATTTAATTTATGTTAAATAGTTTTCAAGATACAGAACTTCAAACTTGCAACTTTGAACGATTGTACACATGCCATTCTATGTCACAAGTTTTTTAAATGTCCAGAACTTCCAAAATTTTTAATTTTCTTGTCGAAGTATTTTGCAGTGCTCTATTTAAATATGAATTAAATCTGTGTATCAATTTTTTTTTTTTTAAAAATCGGTTAGTATGCAGCCACGACTTTTTTTAAATTTTTTCTCATTTTGTGTGGAATGACCGTTTATGGTGTTGCCAAATGGCAACAAATGTATATTTATGCGCATGCAATTTTTGTTCCAATAAACATTACTGAAAATTATTTAAAAGAACTTTTAAAAGTATATTCTTTTCAGAAATATTATTTTCAAATGAAATTTTGCATGTTAAATACTTTTTATATATGAGTTAGAAATCCAACTATGGCTAACAAAATGAAAGGTATCAAAAGTTGCTTTTATTTGTAATTTAAAACAACTATTGCCAACTATGATACTTTTTATGAAGTAAACCTAAATATAGGACCAACATGAATACGTAAAGCATAAAGTTGTCAAGAGACAACGGTAAATAAACAACAAGGAGGGAAATTTTAATGTGTTGCCAACTGGCAGCAGTATGCACTAGAGGGTTAAAATATAACCTCATTTATGAGGGACCATGCACTTTAATTTAGAATTCGTATGTAAAGTCTTTTTGACCATAAATGAATTTTTTACTCAAACTTCTGCATCATGATAGATTTAGACAATTTCCCGATGGATCTTAAAAATTTAGGTTCAAAGGAAGGTAGTGTATAGGCACTACATTTCTAATTTGTTGATTTCTTTTAGTAAATAAGGTTAGATACTTTTCAAAATGACAGTTTTTTTCATGGAAATATTTGGAATCATCTTAACAGAAAATTACTTAAATATATACTTGGCATTACATGATTAAAAATTCGGTTCAACATTACCCTAAAATATGGTGCCAAAATAGTTTTGACCATAAGACGGTGAAAATTTTTTTCAATGTTCGGTGCTCTGGTAGAACAATAATCTTATTTTAAACCATGAATTGATAAAATGTTAAACCATGAATAGGTAACACTTTGAACCCCTAATTTGGTAAAATGTTGAACCAGAAGTAGTAAAATCTTTAATCTCGTTAAATAATCTCGTAAAACGTTAATTATTCAGAAACCTTTCTAAATGTCAAAACATCAATTTTTTAATAGTTTATAATAAAATATTATTCTTTAGGAATGTTTTAAAAGAAATCCCACGCAAAAATTCGCTTTAGAATGGAAGGTATGTCCAAAAAAGTTTAATTCTTTTTATATGATCAAGGGGTAATTTTATTTTTAAAGTTCATTTTCTCAAAACGATGATTTTGGTCAGTGCATGCACGATTTCTAAAAAAAAATGTCTGTAACTAAAAAAAATGTCTGCATGAAATTTTGACTGAAGATATAAGCATTATAGATACAGAAAATGACCGACTATTATGTTCATCTAGAAATTTAAAAATTATGGCATTATTTAAAAATATAAAAAATTGAGATTTTTTTTTTATCAAGAGCTAATTAATATATTTTTTCCCAGAGTAGGGCATTTTAAACATATTATATCTCTAATCAATAAAAAAAAATGGCTCACTGTGTCCAATCAATTGTGAGAAATGCTGCACGCAAGGTATATAAGTGAATTCATTTATTAAAAAAGAGTTAAATTTCAGATTATATATATATATATATATATATATATATATATATATATATATATACAGGGTGTCCATAATTAAACGACCCTACTTTAAAGTTGTCTACAGACAAATTATTAATCAAAAAGTTGTGAAAGTTTGTGACGGACATAATAAAGGAATGGGAATTGGTTTGAGCGAAAACAAAATTCTATTAACACATATTGGACAATTGCACCATAAAATATAATAAATAAACATACAATTTTGCTCAATGGTGCACAAAATAGGAACTTTAATAAACTAAGATTTAAAATCTACGTTTCGAGCTGTTTCTACAGCCGTCTTCAGGAAAATATGATGGTAAAATGGCTCAAAGTTCAAAGACGAAAACTTCCTGTGCAAGAGATAATTAGTCGAAACTTGACCAATGATTTGAATACAAAAATGTTGTGTTGCCATCCAGTGAAAATAAATAATTATTAATGAACTGAGATCAAATTATTCAAAAAGTCGATTTAAGAAACCATGAATGCCGCCATCTACTGTGGTTTTGTTCCTCATGTGTAGATATTGGTGTTCAATTCGAATACCAATAATTTAAAAAGTTTTTACGGTTTATTTTTTTCAGGGGGCGGTCTGTATATTTGACTTATTTAATCTGAAAAAAAAGCTTGAAAACTTTTTAAAAAGTGTTCATTAAAAAACGCCATCTGGTGGGTAATTTTTCCCCTCAAACAAATCTCCATTCCTTTATTATGTCTGTCACAAAATTTCGCAACTTTCTGACAACTAGTTTCGTCTGTAGACAATTTTAAAGCGCGGTCCTATAATTAAGGACACCCTGTATATATATATATATATATATATATATATATATATATATATATATATATATATGCATCTAGAATCGAAATTCTTTTTCAGAACATAACTGTTAGGATATATATCTTTTAATGTGTATTTAAAATTTCTTATATAAAAGTTAATCAAATAAGGAGTTATTGCAATCAATATTGGGGTCACTTTTACATGTAATTGCGTTTCAAAGGTACCTGGCCTGAAGTAACATCACTACAGTAGCTTTGCAAACAAGGGTTAATCTGCTAGGACTTTTGCTTACATCCATCATACTGTGTGCATGCAAGTCTAAACATAGATGTTAAACAAACACCTCTTTAGATGTTGCCAGCGCTCAAACCACTTGTAGATTGCCTGGGGCCTCGGAGATTTTTAATGCGGGTCGTACAATACTTGTTAATTAAACTTGTTAAAAAATAAGTATTTTTTAAAAGGTAGTACATATTTTTTGAAAATCTAAATATCACTTTATTTACAAAATATATAAACTAGATCACATCTGTGGTCATACACCCCGTTAGCTGCCTCGGAGTCTTCTACAGCAGAGGGCTCCTGGCGTTTCGCCATCAAATCCATACATTAATTGCACCACTGCACATATTTTGTAATAAATTTTGTTATTGGTCAGTTATTTTAACTAGAAATATTCACATAAAAAAAGAGATTTTTCGTCTACGCTTTTACTGTTTATCTAAAAATTAGTACTCAAGCCGGGCGCTGGTAATTTGTATCGGCTCTTTCCTTTATGCGACTTTGACAACTAGGAAAGCAGGTGGCAATCACAGTCTTCAAATACCGTTCATTTCGAGTTCGTTGAACTATTTGATGTCATTAGCTATTACATACGCAGTAGGATGGTGAAAATGTTGAAGTTTTAACATAATCAAAAGTTTAAAAAAATCAAATAAACCACGTTTTGATGTATCTGATTTTCATGCACAATAAAATGGTTAAAAGTCGAATGAAATGTTTTACAAAGCTTTTATATTTGTTTCTCCTTTGAATTTTGAAAAAGCGATGTCTGTGAATAATTCAAATGCAATTTGGAAATCCTTACTAAAATACAGCAAAGCATATTCAAACGTAACAAACTTATAACGGAATCCTACCTTGAAGTGAAAAAAACGTTCATATTTTCGACGGAAGAAATACCGTTAATTTATAACCGTTAGCAGTAGCGCCAACTTTTCAAAAGTATTGGGTACGCTCAAAAATTTTTGAGTACACATATAATTTTGTCTGCCTTAGTGTGTACGTGTGTGGAGAGAAAAGGAGGAGAAGCGAAAGGCTAAAGATAATGCGAAATTAAATTATGTTTTTCTAAGCAAATTTTTTATTTATTATAATTTAATTATAATTTAATGAATAATTTTTTTAAATTATACCTTATAGATACATTAATATTTATTTTAAATGACATTGGAATTTCTAACTAGTGAAAGTGCAAAAAACTAAATGCCAAGTAAAGAATATATTTTAGTAACCTAAGTGATTTATTAATTCAAGACATCAAGACAGATGGCAAAATATGCAAGAAGTTCGTTTTCGTGAGAAATTTAACTATACATCCGCTGAACGGGTTTTCAGTGCTCCTGTAAGTCTAATTGAAGTCCTTGCTACTTTTCAAACAAAACTATTTTGCGAACGTTAATAATACCAAATTTCATTTGAGCGATTAAATAAATAAATTGCGAATTAAATCAATTGATATTGGTTCGGCGGAGTGATGAAATTTTTGGGTGGGTTGCACCTCATGGGCCCATATAAATTGGCGCCACAGTTCATAAGGACGGAAACCTATGCAAAACGGATGCGTTTTCTGTTTACTTGCGATTTCGTTGTTAAAGCTTTTCTGTACGTATTCATCTATTTTCTTATTTTTTATAAATAAGGTAAAAAAAATGTAGTCTTTTGAACATGATAACTGACATTATGAATGCATCATACTTTAGCTGATATTTAGTAGCAGAATTTTCGTGATTCATATTTTCCCGAGCTTACAAGATATGGATAATTTTGAACAGACAACTCATAAAACATTTATTGTTTTGCAAAGTATTTCCAATTATATAATGCATCCAATTCTCTGTTCCCATTTCTTGGATCTTAATGAAAGAATGCATAACATATGGAGAATTTTTTTTTTATTATATTTTAAAAAATAAGTAATAGTTCCAATTACAAATATAATCCTGATCAAACGAAACAATTAATTTTATTCGTATTATAGTTATAATCTGAAAAAAAAATGATATGAGAAATGAATGCATATGTTTGTTTATTTTTTTAAAAAAACTATAATATTTTTCTCGTATTGAAATAATTTTCTTAATAATAACACTAAATATCATGTACGTGATATCGTCATCAACAATAAAAAGACTATCTCATAAAAGTTTCTGAAAAGAAAGAAAAAAAGTCCTTCCGGCCAGTGCCGGGAGGAAGAGGTAGCTTTCATAATCCTTATTAAAAAAAAGCCAACTTATATCATGCAAACACACGAAGCTCAATTTAGTGGAAACCGAATATAGGAGATTCAATACTAATTTTTATCAATATAATGAATGAGAATTTCGCGAAATTAGTCAGCTTTATCCAAGCTGCTTTTCTTTAAAGTAACTTATATTTGGCTGCCAAATTCGGCAATTTCTTAAAGTGCCTGTCATTTTAAGACAACATGGTGGATGAGGCTAATCAGTGAACTTGGTCGAGACCTTAGTAATTGCTATGCACATGCTCACTCACATCGGAATCGGTTAATATATAGGAGTGCTGTCGCATGCAAAAAATCAGATTTTTCAAAATGTCACCCACAATAGAAATTGAAACTGCTATATCTGAGCCATTTTTTAAGGTAAAGACAAACAAAAAATGCTCCTGAATCCTTATATCAAGATCAAATAGTTAAGAAAGAAACCTTTTTCAATTTCTAATTTTTTTGCACCTCACTTTAAATATATATATATTTTTTAATTTAATGGCCGCCATTTTGAAACAAGATGGCTGATGAATCTGGCCAGCGAACTTGGTCGAGGTGTTGATGTATACTATCCACATGCCTTCTTACATCGAAATAGGCGAATACGTGTGTTATCGCGTGACAAATACAAGATCGTTTCAAAATGTTAGCCATGCTAGAAATTCAAAGTGCTATAAATCAACCATTTTTTAAGATATCAACAAAAGAACAAATTTTCAGAAACAAAAACTGCTCCGGAATCTTTGTATCAAGGCCAAACACATAAAAAAAATCTTTTTCATTTTCCAATTTTTTAATACCTCATTTTGAATTTAAAATTTAATTTTTTTAAATGGCAACCCTTTTGAAACAAGATGGCGAATGAAGCTGGCCAACGAACTCGGTCGAGACATTGGTACGTACTATGTACAGACCAAGTTACATCCAAATAGGTTCATAAATACGCCTGTTATCGCGTGACAAAAATCAGGTCGTTTTAAAATGTCAGCCACAAGAGAAATTCAAAATGCTATTACTCAGCCATTTTTTTTTAGATATAGACGAAAGAAAAATTGTTCCGGAATCTTTGTATTAAGGTCAAACACATACAAAAAAAAATCTTTTTCATTTTCCAATTTTTTGGTATCTCATTTAAATTTTTTTAAATGGCCGCTATTTTGAAACAAGATGGCGGATGAAGCTGGCCAACGAACTCGGTCGAGATATTTGTATGTACTATGTACACACCAAGGTACATCCAAGTCGGTTCATAAATACGCCTGTTATTACGTGAGAAAAATCAGGACGTTTCAAAATGTCTGCCACGCTAGAAATTCAAAATGCTATAACTCAGCCATTTCTTAAGATATAGACGAAACAAAAACTGCTCCCGAATCTTTTTATCAAGGTCAAACACATAAGAAGAAAATATTTTTTCAATTTTCAATTTTTGGTACCACAATTCAAATTAAAGTTTTTCTTAAAAATTTAAATGGCCGCCATTTTTAAACAAGATGGCGGGTGAAGCTGGCCAACGAACCCGGTCGAGACATTGGTATGTACTATGCATAAACGAAGTTACATCCAAATCGGTTCATAAATACGCCTTTTATCGCGTGACAAAATTCAGGACGTTTCAAAATGTCAGCCACGCTAGAATTTCAAAATGCTATAACTCAGCCATTTTTTAAGATATAGACAAAACAAAAACTGCTCCGAAATATTTGTATAAAGGTCAAATACATAAGAAAAAAATATTTTTCCATTTTCAATTTTTTGGTACCACATTTCAAATTTTAAATTTTTAAAAAAATTTTAAATGGCCGCCATTTTGAAACAAAATGGCGGATGAAGCTGGCCAACAAACTCGGTCGAGAAATCCGTATGTACTATGTACACACCGAATTACATCCAAATCGATTCATAAATACGCCTTTTATCGCGTGTCAAAATTCAGGACGTTTCAAAATGTCAGCCACGCTAGAAATTCAAAATGCTATAACTCAGCCATTTTTTAAGATATAGACGAAACAAAAACTGCTCCGGAATCTTTGTATAAAGGTCAAATACATAAGAAAAAAATATTTTTCCATTTTTGATTTTTTGGTACCACATTTCAAGTTTTAAATTTTTTTAAAAATTTTAAATGGCCGCCATTTTGAAACAAAACGGCGGATGAAGCTGGCCAACGAACTCGGTCGAGACATTGGTATGTACTATGTACACACCTAATTACATCGAAATCGGTTCATAATTACGGGAGTTACAGTGTGACATATGTCAGATATATATATATATATATATATATATATATATATATATATATATATATATCAATTTTGAACGGAGGGTGGTTTCGGGGTCTGGGGGTCATGATCGATGAAAGTATACAAATTTTTTTGAAATCGCTTTCCTCCGAACGGCTGCAATAGGTAGCTTTTTTGTAAAGAAAGCTACCTAAAATAAAAAAAAAAAACTTTCCAATTTTTTATCTCTTTTTATTAATAGAAAGAAATGTAATCACGCATATATATTATAAAAAGTATATTGCTGGTAAAAGAATGCATACTGAAAATATATAGATTATATATTTCAAGTTATATTATTTACATTCTTGGAAATTTACGTCAAGGATATTTATACATAGTATTTTCTCAGTGAAGTTTAATTCTTACTTATATTTTATCTTGTAACTTTTCACAATTTAATTAGAATTTGGGGAGTTAATTTTTTTCTGTTTTGTTGAATTGATTTAAAAAGAATTTTGAATTAAAGACAAAGAAGTTTCTTAAAACACCATACATATAAATGAAGCCCAATGGGTCAAATATTTCTTCACCAGGCGCAAAAAGCGAGCTACTGCTTTGGGAGAGACTTAAAAAGTGTAAGATTCTTTTGGAGTACTCAATTAAAAAAAAGAAAAAAAAAAAAAAAAAAAAAAAAAAGGATAAATTTACAAAGACTACAAAAAGATTATGTAGTTAAAAATGATTATTAGCCTTTAATAGTTCGAACTATATGAAAAGTTTTATTAAGATTTGAGTTTTGCAAAATCGGGCTAAACCGCAGTTTTCGAATCCCTCCAATAAAAGAAATAAATACATAAAGACAGAATTTTTTTACAAATGAATTTTTAACTTGTTTTCCTTACAGGATAATGTGCATACATTCAAAAAGAGAAAAGTTATACCGTAACAAAAAATAACAAAAAATAAAATAAACAAATAAATAAAATGAGATTTGTTGAAATTCTGTAGAATGATCCCAAGTAGGAAGCGAATTTTTTTTATTTCTGTTGAGCTTCATAGCTTCAAAAAATTTCTAATATCTCATTTTTATTGTAATAGATAATATGAAATAAAATACCGATATATATATATATATATAGGGAAAATATAGCAAAATATTATTTAAAATTTTATTAAAAATACAAATTTATAGCAATTGCAAAACGAACTTGTCTATAAAACTTGTAAATTCTTGCGCAAAACTTAATACAAAGAAAAAAACTTAATACCATAAAATATTAGAGGATCGCAACTTCAAACGATCTGGGCAAGTTTCTCCTTTTCTGAATACTTTATTGACATAAAACCACAAAAGAAACTGCGCAAGAAAATATTTAATATCACGGAATGTTATGTTATGAAAATAGCGATATACTGCGGTACTTCCGTGTATTTAATATTTTAAAATGGGATCAAAACTATTGGCAAACATTTCTTATACCTCTTCCAGAAAAAATACAGTTCTACCGCAGTTTTTTGCAGAATTTTTCGCCTTATTTAATAGTAGATAAACATTACAAATTCTACAACAAAATGTAGTGCTTACGAGTTCTGGGAACAAAATAGCAAACAGAAATTTTCTAGTCTAAAATAGTAATGAGACACTCCTTGGAAAGTCCAATGAATGTACACGCCTTAAACCTTGGACAAATTGCAATATAAAAGTACAATGGATTCCAAAAATATATCTATAAATAAACTCAGATAACGTATTTAATAAAATGTGCTGTTTCCTAGTGGCTGAAATGGAGCTATGAATAAAGAGAAGGTGACACAAAGTGTAGTGTCTACTAGAGATGAGACGGGCTCAGCCCGAGTCCGAAAGCCCGAGCCCGAGCCCGGGCAGGACACGGGCTCGGGCTCTATTTTTATTCTAGCCTTCGGGCTCGGGCTCGTTCTTTCTGAAACCGGGAAACTATATTAATTTATGTATAGAAAAGATTGTAAGAACTTTTTTCCCCGTTTAAAATTACTTTTCAAGTCTTTTCAATGTTATTTAGATCAAAATGAAGGGTAACAAAAATCGTGTTTATATATTTTAGTATTTGATTGCTGTTTCAAAAGAAAATTTGTGATGTTTTCAGATTTATGTGTACGGCATTTTCGACGACGATCAATTAATATGGCGCCAATCAAACAAACACGAGCAATGAATTTGTTTTCATTAGGATTTTCGTTTGTGACAGAAGATATTTTTTAATCCGATCGTTTATTTATTTTTTATTTAGTTATCTAACACAAAGAGAATGTTTTCTTCGATTTTCAGTAGACCAGAATTAGCTTGAGGTTTGCAAATTATTTAATCTTATATTTGCGCATGAGTCTTAATCATTCTTCATATGAAAATAACTTTACTGGGTATTATATCTATTTGTCACGAACTCTGCTCATGCTAAGAACTCTGTAAGTAGATTTATGATATCACCTTGCTTCGTAAGTAAATATAATTACTTTATTATTCCGATAGGAAGCAGTCAGTCAGTGTTTCTTCTTTTAGTATAAAGGCATCTGACCTTTAAGATAACGGTGTCAATTTTGTAATTTACGTTGATTTTCCGGTTCACGTGAATCACGGAAGACTGTTATGAGAAAGGAATCGATTATAGTTAAAGATGTATCGGTAAAGAGTGGTATCGGGCTCGGGCTCTGATGACAAAAAATCTTTCCGGGCCCGGGCTCCAAAAAACGAGCCCGAACTCATCTCTAGTGTCTACCGGTTGTTAATGAAGTTAACTGAGGAGGAAGTCACAATGTGGCGGCTGTTTTTGTTTACATCGGATGAGAGCCTGATTAATGCCTGGGCAAACATCCACCAGTAAAATGAAATAGAAAATTGTATCTTATTTAAGTCGGAAAGTTAGCATGAATAAGGGGTTTAAATAATACGAAATTTTCTATAAAATTTACTGGTTGAAGTTTGACCAGGCGTTAATAAAATTCACTTACACTGTCAGGAGTATTGTTTAAGTCAGGCTTGGCGAACCGTTTCACGTGCGCGTGCCGAAAATTCACAAACAACATCTATCAACAATGTGACGTGCCAAATTTATACAAAAGTATTCAATAGTAATACAAAAGTAAATTTGAATACTACGATGTTTATACAAAACACTGGTTATAAAATCAGTTTGCATCTTTTATGCATTAATAATTAACAATTAAAGAGCATTAAAAATCAAAATGCAGTTTTTCTGTATGCTAGAATCAGCCATTAAATAAAGGAATTTTTACTTCCCAAATAAGATTCATTTATGCGGTATGTACTAAAAAAGAGAAAAAATACGAGTTTTAATTTCATTAATTTTTAACTTATTAAAGCAACATTTCGGTTATAATTTTCCAAGTTGCATAACACAATGTACTAATAATGTATTGATGACAGTTTTGCTGTCGTTTGTTCGATATAGGAAAAGCTTTATACCTGGTTTCTATTTTGATATTTTTAGAAATGCACATAGCTAAATTGGATCCATATGTCATTTTATTGCAGTGACTGTCAAACGAAATTCAGTTGAAAATTACAGCTTTTTAAATTCATATAGAAAGGAAAAATACATGTCGAAAACGCTGCATAGCATTGCAGAAGAGAAAAATATTTGATGTGTTATTTCTTGCGAAAAATAATTGCATTATTTGTGATAGCCTGCCAATATGGAATAAAATTTTATAAGTAATAATACAAATAAAAATGGATTTTATGTATAAAAATTAAGTTAAAATTTTTCGAGTGCCAAAAAAATTATCTTACGTACCAAATCTGGCACGTGTGCCATAGGTTCACCAACCCTGGTTTAGGCTGTCACAATATGGTGGAATTGCATGACCTGATTACCACCGGGGCAAAGTTCCACCAGAAAATTGAATAGATATTTTTGTATTAATTATGACTGAAATTTTGCATAAATAAGGCGTTTAAATAAGCATGAAATTTCTATTCGAATTCACTAGTGGACGATTTCCCTGGGGGTAATTAGGTCCTATGGAACTGGTTGAATTTGAAGCTTCACCATTTTGGGGATATGTCAATTCCTCTTTATTTTTAGTTCCATGGTGGATGACTATCATTATCCCCATTTCGAGTCTCGGTGTCTCATATACCGGATGGAATTACAAAATAAGATATACAGATTATAGACATTATATATAGAGTGACTTCTCCTTTCAAAATTTAAACTAAATTCCACTTACTACTTTTGAGTTACAACCTGCCAGAAATAGTGATTTTCAAAAGTTTTGAAACTTTAAATACTTAAAACTAGCGCTGTATTCTGAACAAGTCCAACAAGAACAAACTTCTATTTGCCATTAAGAATAGTAATTTTTGCCTTATTTATTAGCAGATAAATTAAGGCATCTCTGGAAGTAATAATGACAAACATAAAACTGTTATCCCCTTTATAAGTTATATTCTTTCAAAACTGGAATTTTGAACAATATTCCTTATTATAAAAAAGTTCTAACACAAATGCAGTTGATTTCAGAACTTGTTGATTGTTTTTAAAAATTATGTATAGTTAAAAAAATTTACAAGTCATTATAAACCTTTTAGTTTTCGACGTCGTTGAATTATTTTTGTAGATTTTGTACTATTTGTTTTTAGGTAATTGTATTATAAATAATAATTATAAATAGTTATAAATAATAATTATAAATAAGGCACCTGTACCCAATCTGGACACCCTAAGCAAAATTGATTTTTTTCACCCCCGTGTACACGTCATAGAACTCCAAAAATATATGACCACTATCCCTGGACTGTTCACTATCATTATTAAAATTAGCGACCTTGTAATTATTCTGGTTTAACTTTAATGATAAAAACAAAAAATTATTACAAGTGTCCAAATAAGGAACCACCTGTCCCTATTATGGACATGAATGTACATATTAGTGACAGGTGGCTCTTATTGACCTACTACATTGGGTGTATGGAAGAGCCATTCTTCCAAGGGATTTTAGAGGCGAGGGGATAAAAGAAATATATCTTAAAGTCTTGCGGTGGAGGGGGAGGGCACAGTAAATATCTTCAGAACATGCACTTTAGAAGGAGGGGGTCATTTTCGGTTGTGGCTCTTCGAAGACCCATGCAAAACACCTCAGTTACTACAAAATATTATGAAATAATATAGTTGGCTTTGCTTAGCTTTATTGCACCTGTCTGCAGAATTTACTTCTGTTATTACTTGGTCCTCACAGGATGGACAAATAAAAACTTCTTCATCATGGGTGGTAAGTCCCACACAGTCTTCATGGACATATCTGCCGCATGTGATGCATAGCCGCATGTCTGCAACAGCATCAATACTGCATAAGAAGCAGTATCAGCTCTCCTTTGTTGAGCAAGTCATATCGCTGGTACCCGCGATTTCGCCAACAGATACACTACTGAGGGGTGGCTTCTTTTGATTTTTCTGCAAGGGCTTTTTGGAGGATTTTTTTCTTCGAGGATTGTTCAGATTACATTAAACAGATATTTTACAAATTTGTGAATCTTAAGATTCACTTGCTGTATTTCCAATGTGGACATATGGTGTCCATATTGGGAATCGGGCATACTTTTGCAAAATCTTGTAATAAATAAACAAAGAAAACATTTTTAAGCAATATATGCAATAGCAATCGAAAATATATTTTATCAGCTATCTAAAACACTCCACCTTTATATATTTAAAGTAATTTTACCATATCTAATAAGAATTTAAACTTACCTGTAATTACGATCAGCACACTACGAAAAACAAGTTTCCTCCCAAATGGCGAACAGAGCGCTTTTTTACACTTTCCAGGCTTAATTATCTTTTCAACTGCTTTTCTTCACGGACATGTAGCGCCATATCTCGATCAAAATTGTTACTTTTAAAGATATAAGGGGTGTCAATATTGAGAGAACTGTCCATATTGGGTACAAGTACCTTAATTATAAATAATTTTAATTTATTTTCTTTATGAATTCCCACACACAAAATATGAAAACAAAAATAAAAAATGATCCGACAATCCCTTTTTCTCGAAATTCTGTAGCATGATCCTTTAAGCAAATTTAATATATTCTTGTTTTTTGCAAAATTAAAAGTCTTTCTAGTGAACATTTACTTTGAAGGTGACAGAAATTCAAGAAATGAAGTTTCTCTAAAAATCTAAAAATAAAATTAAAGTTTTGTAATAGTGAAAGTTAATTACTTTTTGTTTCATATTAGATGTATATTAATTAAAAATTTCTACATTCAATTTGAAAAAAAAATCATATCAGATGAATTACAAATAACTAGAAAACAGTAATTCTGCTTTTTCAGAATTTAGTGCCGCCCCCGAGGAAAAAAAAAATATATGCATATAAATAGTACAATATATATTTCAATTTTAAGACTTACAGCACACGCTTTTATTTTATGTAAAATGACGTCATTCGCATCCGCTTAAGAATTCCACATTTACGATTCACTCTTAAACATCTACAGTAAAGTAGGCATAGGACGTCAGTATCGCGAAATAATACATAATTGCAGCTAAAAGATGCTGTCATTAAAGAAACTCGATCAGAAAAAACGGCTGTCTAATGATTCATAGGCCTTCATTTGTTTGTAACATTAATATAAGATACTTAAAATTAAATATTGTTTATAATAGCTCAATGTTTTAACAGAAATCCTTCGTTTATGTTTTTATTTTCAAAATACCACGCATTTTAATTACATTTTCTTTCGGTTGTTATGAAAAAATGGCAATAAAAATAAATAATTAATATTTTAAAACTATTTTTCCTTTACATTCTACAGAAATGGAATATTTCCGTTGTCAATATTAAGCAAATTTCTCCAAAAACTACAAAAAATAAAAATTTCAAAAAGAAATGGAGATGCAGTTTTCAAACAAATTGCATTTAAAAGTCCTTTTTTTTTCCAATACGACGGTATAAAAATTGAAAATTGGCGATGCTTAGAAGTTTAAAGAATTGCTATAGAATGTTTAATCGTACTGCTTTGTTTTACGGCTGGCTTCTGTAAGGTAACGTTATTTTTTGAAGTCGACACCAAATAAGCTGGGAGAAAGAAATAGCATACCGTACGGGGCTAATAATATGATGATTTTTTTACAGTAGCGCTACGTAATATAAGATACAAAATCAATCTGATAAAACTGCTTTACCCTATTTAGTCATATACAATGCACACTCAGTTTTGACAGGCAAAAATGAAAAAAATTACATCTCGTAGATAATGTGCGGAATATTACAAAAACAGAAAATATCCAGAAACCTGGAAACAAAAATTTTGTACAAATCCTCAATAATCATAATAGATTCTCTGACCTAAATTACTGTATTTATCTCACGTATGTTACACTCTTATTAAAATAACACAAAATTAAGGTTTCCGGAATGTGTTTTTTTTCTGCCATTGTATCAACCTCGTTAGAAAAATATTATGGATTCTTCTAATATACGTGCTTGAAATATGTATTGTTACTTTTTACGTGTTAGTTTTGTGGCGCTACTCCAATAACAATGAATGATGGGTTTCTTTCTGTTAAATTTTGACATTATTTGTTATTCATTTATGCTATTTTAGATTAAGATAATAATTGTTTTTTTGTAATTTTGACGGACAAATTAGAAGCAATTACGGTGAATATTTTTTAAATAAACAAAAAAATACGCTCATAAAAGTGGGATTATTTTGCTAATCTTAACTAATTCTGCTGTGCGTTACACTTTTATCGTCAAATCTGTGACCTTGTGAAGGTGTCCGTTTTTTTACACAAGGTACCAACTAAAGTCCTACCCTCCTGTAGTATAGGGAAACAGTGCGTTTACCCCCGACTTATCTCGGGACAAACGTTGAAGTGGTTAACTTTCGGACGGCGTCAGCTCTAGTTATGAACATGGTGGTTTTCCACCTTTCGGTGATACAAAGAACAGGTCACTTTTCATCAAACTGAGGAGATCGCGTTCTTATCTCAAAAAACGGGGAGAAAAACGAGAAAAAGTCAATTACAAAGTTTTAGAACGTCTTTGCGTTATAGAATGTCCTTTTTACATGTAACTATAACTTTATTACAACTGTTGAAACGTAATATTTTTACATCCAATTATAAGATTAAATAAGTCTCTAATTGTTTGCAAAAGTGTGGCATTATAAGATTGCCGCACATTTACTAATAAAACTAACGCATGTAAGCAAGATGCAGTTTATTTTACCGAGGAGGGTAAGTGTTCCCAATCAGTCCACAATCGGCAGAAATGCATCATGCATTCTACATGTGTTCTGATAGTGGACACATTGACCATACTTTAATAGATTAACTTATTAAAATCAACTTTAACTGTCTTACATATGATAGTTTTATTAGTAAATATGTGTCTGACATAATGTCATACATTTATTACGCAATTTATGACCAATTATAAAAAATGCATTTGTGGGCTTCTAATAAAGTTATATTAATATGAAAGACGTCATTTCATACACTGTAAAAAAAAATATGTAACGTTACTCCATAAAATTGGTGGCAGCATGCTACCTCCAATTTATGGAGTAATTTAACTTATATCATGGTGTAATTTAAATACATATAACTGGTGTAATATTACACATCAGTCTAAAGTAACACCAGTTATATCGGTTAAATTACTCCATAATATGGAGGCATCAAGGCTGCCACCAATTTATGGAGTAACGTTACATAAATTTTTTTACACTGTACTAAATCGAAAACGTTCTACACTTTTTTGATTGATTTTTTTCTCGCATGGTGTGCCGTTTCTAAGATAGGAACGCTAACTGTAGTCCAGTAGAAATAGCATTTTGCCTTGCAAAAATTCGGGTAATTCTGATTTTCAGGTATTGTGTATAGGTTGACCCTCTAATGAAAAAACCAAGTTTTCGACCTTCTAGACCTTGTGCGTTTTTTACTATATCGAAAAAGCCAAAATGTTTCGGCACTTTTTTTTATTTTTCTTGATTATCTCAGTACCAGTGCATTTCACAGAAATAATTATAATTACAATTTTGTAGAAGAAAAAATTCTCTACAAGATTCACTATTCATGTTTGTGAATTGACCAAATAGGAGGCGAGATACGGAGCCGGGAAAATGGGGTACAATTTGCAAAAAGTGGGAAAACAAATAAATGACGTTAGTTTTTCCTTAATAACCCACTTTTATTTTTTTATTTTTCCGTTTTAGCGATAAAAGTGTCATAAGAAACTTTGTAAAGTATGAAATATCCTATAAGTTTTATTCATTAGAACTTTAATTACCTCTAACAGACTTTAAAATCACCAGAACCACACGATTTATGGTTAAAACAGGTAAATACCGGCCGTCAAGTGGCAAGTCAATAATTTAAAAACGATCTTTAATTTTTGATACTGAATAAACGAAACAATTGATTATAGTATGTACAATAAAACGAAATTGGAGAATAGTTGGGGTGGGTGGTGGGGACGTGAACTTAATCAAAAAACGTATTTGGTAGATATAGGCGCCACCCAGAGATTGGGCTAATAAGCGGAAGTCAAAAGTAAAATTAAGTGCTAAGAATAACATAAAAAAAATACTGAGAAGATAAATAAAATATAATGTATAAATTTTAAAAGGGAAAAGAATTATACAGGGCCGAAACTAGAGGTGGGGGGGGGGCATATGTTTCATGCGCCATAATGGAATGCAAAGAGGGCGCAAAATGAAGATTTGGTTTGTCGTATTTGTATTAATTTGTCACACAAATTTTTGTTAGTTAGTCAAAGTTTACATTTATGGTAAATCTATCTCACACTGAGAATATTATTCCCAACATAAAGAAGACAAACAATTATGCTTATGCATACTAAGACGGAAACCTGTATAAAGCGGAATTGTTTTCGTGATTTTTTGAATTCAACTTCAAATTTTAAAATAAAGCATTAGATATTATAAGCTTATAAAATTCTGTATGTAAATTCACTCTGCGCAGGAGGGGGAGCGTGTGGGTGGGTGGGGAGAGGAGGGGGATCCATATTTGCCCTAGAATGAAAAAAAAAAGCTAGTTTCGGCCTAGAAGTGTCGAATAAGAATAACTGTGAAATATGAGTTCGGAAAGCTCAAAATGCATAATTCTATACATTAAAAGTAATAGCGGAAGAAATATTGAAAATTAATCAAGTATATCAATATTATTACCGAAATTTCCCGCGTATAAGCCACGGCTCAGATAACTCATTTCTCTACCACAACTTTTGTTTTAATACATTGTAACATATTTCT
Organism: Maratus speciosus; assembly: GCA_963932465.1. Taxonomy (NCBI): domain Eukaryota; kingdom Metazoa; phylum Arthropoda; class Arachnida; order Araneae; family Salticidae; genus Maratus; species Maratus speciosus. Next base: position 231,646,821 of record OZ010796.1, on the reverse strand, counting down.
GCTTAGCATTTATTTGACTTCATTTTTTAAATACAATTTCTGGTTTGAAACAGACTTAATATAGCCGCGGCTTATACGCAGGAAATTATGGTAAAAGACACTTTCCTCAGAGAGACATTATGTCATGAAAGAAAAATAAAGCACTCTGTTCGTCATTTTTTTAATTAATAATTTTTGTAGTTTACATTTAATTTACTAATTACTACATTTAATTAATAGTAATATTTTACATTTTTTATAAAGGATACAATTGTCTACAACATGCACAATTTATGTTTGGCGCAGGAAATTATGGTAAAAGACACTTTCCTCAGAGAGACATTATGTCGTGAAAGAAAAATAAAGCACTCTGTTCGTCATTTTTTTAATTAATAATTTTTGTAGTTTACATTTAATTTACTAATTACTACATTTAATTAATAGTAATATTTTACATTTTTTGTAGAGGATACAATTGTCTACAACATGCACAATTTATGTTTGTAAATTGACCAAATAGGAGACGAGATACAGAGTCGGGAAAATAGGGTAAAATTTGCACAAATTACAAAAATCCACAAATGACGGTATTTTTTGCCTTATAACTCACCTTTAGTGCATTTGAGAATCTAAACAGTCATAAGCAACTTTTTAGAGCATGAAATAGACCATAGTTTCATTTATTAGGTAATTATTTTTAGTAATAGACTTTAAAAGTCATAGTAACAAGATTTTGTATAAAAACAGGAAAATACTGCCTGGCAATTTAGTAATTTTAAAAAAGAGCTTTTATTTTTTATATTGAAAACACAAATTAATTAATTATATCATCTACGAGGTACTAATCAACAAATATATAGTAAATACTATAGTCACTTTATATATGTTTCCTTTTTCTGCTGCTTGGCCCTGGTAGTGATGCCATCGTCTCAGGTTCCTCAACGCACGTCTCTGAACTGGACTCAATTGGTGGTTCTAGGTCGACAAAGTCCTCAAGATTAATTGTGAATGTTTCTTCCGCTATTATTTTTAACGTATAGAATCATGCATTCTGGGATTTCCGAACTAATTTTTAACAGTTATTCTTATTCGATACTTCAGGCCAAAACTAGCTGGGTTTTTTTTTTTTTTTTTTTTTTTTTTTGGGGGGGGGGTATGGATTTTGCCACCCTTCTCCCCCCCCCCCCCCGCACACACACTCTCCCCCTCCTGCGCAAAGTGAATTCACATACAGAATTTTATAAGTTTATAATATCTATTGCTTTATTTTAAAATTTAAAGTTGAAGTCAAAAGAACACGAAAACAATTCCGCTTTATACAGGTTTCCGTCTTAGTATACATAAGCATAATTGTTGGTCCTCTTTATGTTGGGAATAATATTCTCAATGTAAGATAGATTTACCATTAACGTAAACTTTGACTAACTAACAAAAATTTATGTGACAAATTAATACAAATACGACAAACCAAATCTTCATTTTGCGCTCACTTTGCCTTCCATTATGGCGCATGAAGCATACCACCCCCCTCTACTTTCGGCCCTGTATAATCCTTTTTCCCCTTTAAAATGTCTAAATTATATTTTATTTATCTTTGCAGTATTTTTTTTATATTATTCTTAGCACTTAATTTTACTTTCGAATTTCGATTCTTAGCCCAAACTCTGGGCGGCGCCTATGTCTACCGAATGCGTTTTTTGATTAACTTCACGCCCCCACCGCCCACTCCAACTATTCTCCAATTACTTTTTATTGTACATACTATAATCAATTAATTGCTTCGTTTATTCAGTATCAAAAATTAAACATCGTTTTTAAATTAGTGACTTGCCACTTGACGGCCGGTATTTTCCTGTTTTAACCATAAATCGCGTGGTTCTGATGATTTTACAGTCTGTTAGAGGTAATTAATGTTCTAATGAATAAAACTTGTAAGATATTTCATACTTTACAAAGTTTATTATGACACTTTTACCTCTAAAAAGGAAAAATAAAAAATAAAAATGGGTTATTAAGGAAAAACTAACGTCATTTATTTTTTTCCCCACTTTTTGCAAATTGTACCCCATTTTCCAGGCTCCGTATCTCGCCTCCTATTTGGTCAATTCACAAACATGAGTAGTGAATCTTGTAGAAAATTTTGTCCTCTACAAAATTGTAACGATAATTGTTTCTGTGAAATGCACTGGTACCGAATTAATCAAGAAAAATCGAAAAAAGTGCCGAAAAAGTTTTTTTTTTTTTTCGATATAGTAAAAAACGCACAAGGTCTAGAAGGTCATAAACTTGGTTTTTTCATTAGAGGGTCAACCTATAAACAATACCCGAAAATCAGAGTTACCCGAATTTTTGTAAGGCAAGGCCCTTTTTTGAGCTATTTCTACTGGACTACTGAACAGTTTGTCGTTTCTAAGAGGTCTCCTAGCGTTGTGCATAGCTGCTCTACTATTCCTAGATGCCAAGTTCATGATTATAATTCTCGACGTTATGAAAATAACGGATTTGGACAGGGCTTTCTTGGGCACCCTGAATTTACGTTGAAAATGTTTCATTTATATTGCGTAGCTCACTTTTCAGGCTTAAAACTTTGAAAAAGAGTGCACATTATACGCAAGTAAATGCAATAATTTGGTCATTTTTAAATGTTCTCGTGTTTTAAGCCACGATGGAAAGTGTTTGCATGTTTCACTCGAAGTAATATATGAAAAATTCGTTATTTGTGAGTGCTTTGGCGCAAAACTTCCATATAATAGAATTTTATATATTTGAATTAAGTCAAAAAGGGCTGCAGTTGTTTTACTATATATTATATAGTCGAGTGAGTTCGATACTACAATTCTAAAAGTACCTCTATAAAAGTTTAGATGCTTAAAAATGTCTGCAAAATGGTGATGTAAAATTAAATACTATGATTTCTGTATGGTTTTATTCCTGCTGAGAAATTATATGCTTAATCGAATTTCAAATATGAAGAAATATAGTACTATAATTTTGAATATATGTCGAAATAAACCATTATAGTAATGAAAAATATAAAGAAAAAAATTATAATAACACTTCAAAATATTGAGAAATAAATTATTAATAATGATGGAACACAAATGCTGTTAAGCAATTCTGATGCTCCTGTGCATTTATGAGTGAAAGAAGCTACATGAATTCAGTGTTTTATGCTTTATAAAATTTTCAGAAATATATATTCATTAATATTTTTTTAGGAAAGAAGTTATTTCAGTAAGGTTCTACGAAAAATGTACATAATACTTTTTAGTAAACTGTTCGTGCAAATAAAAATATGCGATATTAAAATTCTGATATAATGTACTTAAAAAGTGGTAAAATATACATTAAAAGTTCTTTACAGCATAAAAGCCCGTCAAAAGATGTTAAAAGCCCCAAGCGTTTCCAACTGCACTATAGCAGTCGTCATCGGGGGTGGGGGGGTGGGGGGGTGGGGGGGGTGGGGGGGGGGGGAATCAGAGGAGCTTGGGTTTTTAACATCTTTTGATGGGTTTTTATGCTGTAAAGACCTATTAATGTATATTTTAGCACATTTTAAGTACATTATATCAGAATTTTAATATCGTATATTTTTATTTGGTAATTAACTTCAATATGATGTTCAATAATTATAGTTTAAGCGATATTTTATAATGTTTGTGCAAGTTACATAAATATCTTCGAAGAATTAGCAAAGGCATTATGAAATGATATGGGTAGGAAACAAAATAAAACCTATAATTAATTGTCTCCTAATACATTAATGTACAGTTAATTTCCAAGACAGATTTTATAAAAATAATTTATTTTGGTTATCGTGAATAAGATTCAGTAAAGTAAAACAGTGCTCGCAGCATACTACAAATATATTTTTTATACATTCGCTATCACTATTTAAAAAGTAATCTTTCTAGTAAATCCCTATTGCACATGTTAAAAGAAAGTAATATGAAGGTTGTTGCTGGGAAAGAGTTGTAGCGAATATGTATAAAAAAATACATAGGACACGACAACGCATAAGTAAGTTGGAATGCATGCATTTACTTCATCTCACTACATAGAGTGAATACAAATTACCTTTACGACTTTGGCACCCAATAAAATATGACTAAAATACGATAGCCATACACTGTTAAAAATTTGCAGCATTCTGGCAGGTCATTTGACCGTTTTCTCCGAAAACGGTTACACAACCGTAATTTTAACACTATTCTGACCATACCGGTCAAATGACCTGCCAGAATGCTGCAAAATTTTTAACAGTGTGCAGAAAATTCAGACGTGGTTCAAAGTCCTATCATTAAAAAAGACTTTTTAGCAGCAAAATGATTTTCGTGCGTGAATACCGATTTTTAAACAATAAATAGCTACCACTGCACAGTGGAACAAATACCGCAAAAACATAGAAATTGGTGAAAATTAAAAAAAATTATTTCATAGTTCTATTAACATAGAACGTTGTTCTCAAGCATATAATGTACCCAAAAAAACTATGGACTTTTCAGAAAATTTCCCCCTGAATTTTTAGATCAGTGCAAGGATGGTACACTATATGGCCAAAGGTGACCGGTCACTTGCGATTTTAGACGTTTTGGTAAATATCTAGAAAAATACATAAGGAATTAACCTGAAAATGCAGATGTGTAAAAAGTATAGTATAGGTCATATATTTCCGCGAAGATTTTTTTCCGGAAACCCTATAGGGGTCCGTCAACATATTCAAAAAGAACGAATATCTTTTGGATAACCCTGTAAAAACTAATGTAGCAAATTGTTCAAACTCGAGATTATTAATAGGTGGCTTATTGTAATATACTGTATTCATTTTTATGAGGATAGTATGTACACTCGTAGCGAAATTAAGGTTTTTATAAAAAAGTCCCAAATTTCGCTAACTTTTTACTTATAATTTGCAGAGCTCTTAATATAAAAAAGTTCTTTTCAGAAAATATGACAAACAACATTGTACTCTGCCATCAGAATTAAAAAATAATAAAAATTGGTTGAAAAATGAGAAAGTTTGCTAAACAATGTTTCACTGCGCATGCGCGAATGCAATCAAAATATAATATGCATAATGTATTAGCTAAGTATATAGAGCAACTTTGTGAAAGTCTCAAAATCATAGCTTGAAAATTCTGAATATTATCGTCAACAGAATAAGCTCGAAATCCGTTGTTCCTAAAAAGAATAAAAAATATGAGGGGTTGTATCAAATATATGTTGATTAGTGCTAAGATAGCGTAAACAATATTGCACATTAGGTTGGAGTGAAAAAAACGAAAGTTGGAATTTTGAATTCCGATAGCAGCCAAAAGTTGTCTTTTAGTACCTCTAATAAACGTGCAAAATTTCATGAATTTTGAAAAACTCCTCCAGGGCTCTACCAGGATCTTTACATTTTCATTGTTTCTCACAATAGGTTTTGACCATAAATCGTACATTTACAGTGTTTTTGGTAATCTTGTTTAACATTTTTAAATTTAAAATGTTTAGTGTAACTTCCTTTACACTTTTTAAACTTTAAGTGTTTATTTTAAAATATTTGAAACGTTTTATTGAGTTTTACAAATTGTTTGTTTTCATTTTTAAAGTCAAAATTAGTGCGAGTGGAGGCAAACCGAAGTTTACTATTAATAGAAGTGCAGTGGAATGCCCCCTATTTGGTGCTCCTTCAAAACTAAATGAAGTTGTTTTGAAAACCATAGTAGACGTCATAAAATATTACTTACATACAAGACAATAATTAAAGCACAGAAAGAATGGTGAAGATCCACCAAAGTCAGAGGTAATTAAAATCAAAAGAGAAAAAAAAGATCGAAGAAATTTGGAAAAATCATCAGCTATTGTAGTTTTCCAGAGGCGTATTGATCAAATACTGGACAACAATTTTTCCGAATACTAGAAACTTATTCGATTCCCCTAATCCAAAAGAAATGATAATTACATGAAGAAGGTTCAGTTTTACAAATCTGAAGCTGTAAGTAAACTTCTAGACATTTCGGCGTGCAAATGCAAACCAATTGCTAAATCTACATGCGAAAAATCAAAGAAGGTGCCTCTAAAAGGACAAGAATTTTTCTTTGCAAAGGTCAACAAGAAATATTGTTATTGGCACGCTCAAAGCTGGCATATTATGCACTATAAGGGACGACTAATCTTTATTTCAAAAAGTCTAATAGCACCATTCGTTCTCACAGTGTTTACAGTTGTTCCGTCACAACATATGGCCATAAGTTTATCAAGGTTTGTTTTCAGTGCAGTATTTTAAAATGCTTTCTGAAATATGATTTTATGATCCAGAAGATGGTGTGATGTGGCCCAGATACAGTGAATTTGTCTCTTCAATCAGAGATACGTGTTCTTCACTTATAGTTCTTTGATGTAATCTATCTCCAATTCTCTTGATGTAGTGTTTTATCTTTTCTTTCATCAAAATATATACTTTCGATTCCTGATTCTAAAGCTTTCAGATTGCCTTTTTTAGCACATTCTCTAGTTTTCTTTTGTTCTCTGTGTACTTTGAATCTGTCAGTTATATGTGATGAATCATTTCCTTTTACAATACCAACATTTTGCAGAATTGCAGAAGTTATAGCTGCCACGCATTTATCAGAAATCCGATACTGATCTGAGACCCTTGAAACCGTAGGTAGATGTGTTTTTATTTGTCTTTGTGACTCCTCCTTAAAAGTAGATTATTGTGATATTAATTCTTCACACCCTTATGAAGTGCTACTACTTCTTTCTTCATCACCACTGTCTCAATACATAACAACTGTACTGTCCGGATTAGCTGCAGACTTTAAACTTGCCTTTCAAGACCCCATCGAGTTGTTTTTATGTCGTCTCTTTGTTTCAATTTATTTGTCTTGGCTTTATCGAGCGTGCCAATAACCATCTTTCTTGTTGACCTTAGGTCCAGAAGAAATTCTTGTTCCTTTAGAAGCACCTTCTTTGATTTTTCGCAGGTACACTTAGGAATTGGTTGCAATTGCACGCCGAAATGTCTAGCAGTTTACTTACAGACTGAACTTTCTGTAAAACTGAACTTTCTTCATGTAATTATAATTTTTTTTGGATTAGGGGAATAGAATAAGTTTCTGGTATTCAGAAAAATTGTTGTCTAGTATTTGATCAATACGCCTCTAGTAAACTACAATAGTTGATGATTTTTCCAAATTTCTTCGATCTTTTTTTTTTCTCTTAGGAATTTAATTACCTCTGACTTTGGAGGATCTTCACCATTCCTGCTGTGCTATAATCATTGTCTTGTATGTAAGCAATATTTTATAACGTCTGCTATTGTTTTCAAAACAACTTCATTCAGTTTTGAAGGAGCACCAAATAGGCGATATTCCACTGCATTTCTAGTAATGGTAAACTTCGGTTTGCCTCCATTCACACACATTTTAACTCTAAAAATGGGAACAAACAATTTGTAAAACTCATTAAAACGTTTCAAATATTTTAAAATAAAGACTTAAAGTTTAAAAAGTGTAAAGGAATTTACACTAAACATTTTAAATTTAAAAATGTTAAACGAGATTAACAAAGAAAACTGTAAATGTACAACTTATGGTAAGATCCTATTGTGAGAAACAATGAAAATATAAAGGTCCTGGTAGAGCCCTGAAGGTGTTTTTCAAAATTCATGAAATTTTGCACGTTTATTAGAGGTACTAAAAGACAACTTTTGGCTGCTATCCGAAATCAAAATTCCAAATTTCGTTTTTTTCACTTCACCCTATTGCACATACTACTATATTTGGATACAGCCCCTCATCTTTTTGCTTCCTTTTGGGAACAACGGATTTCGAACTTATTCTATGGACGATAATTTTCAGAATTTTCAAGCTATGATTTTGAGATTATCACAAAATTTGCTCTATATACTTAGCTAATACATTATGCATATTATATTTTGATTGCATTCGCGCTTGCGCAGTGAAACATTATTTAATAAACTTGCTCATTTTTCATCCAATTTTTATTATTTTTTAATTCTGATTGCAGAGTGTTGTATACAATGTTGTTTGTCATATTTTCTGAAAAGAACTTTTTTATCTTACGAGCTCTGCATATTATAAGCAAAAAGTTGGCGAAATTTGGGACTTTTTTATAAAAACCTTAATTTCTCTACGAGTGTACATACTATCCTCATAAAAATGAACACAGTATATTACAATAAGCCACTTATTAATAATCTCGAGTTTGAACGCTTTTGCTACATTAGTTTTTACAGGTTTATCCAAAAGATATTCGTTCTTTTTCAATTTGTTGACGGTCCCGTATGGGGTTCGGGAAAAAAAAAATTCTTCACTGAAATATATGACCTATACTATACTTTTTACACACCAGCAGTTTCAGGTTAATTCCTCATGTATTTTTCTAGATATTTAACAGAACGTCTAAAATCACAAGTGACCAGTCACATTTGGCCATATAGTGTCGATTCTGGTTGTAATGCCATGCATGTTAAATCGCTAAAACATAGTTTTAACTATTATTATTCATTCCAATCCCGAAATGACATTGAGGAAAATGTTTAATAACATTTTGGTTAGATATACTTTCACTTTCATTGGAAAAGTAAATTTGAAGTTATTTTTTCGAATACTTCAGCGAAGATGACGATGTTTCGTCATTTACTTAAAATGCTTAAATTTGCACAACTTTTTGTCTTTCGTACTTTAATCTAAATTCATTTTAGTTTGAAAAAATATTAATATTAACTGTAATCAACAACGACCTAGAGGTTGGTTGGTTGATTTTTGACGGCCGATTATCTACTCTTGGGATATAGGCCCTTGGGGGAGTGCCCTTCGTGGGGGTCTTTCTAAGGGAACCTAACCCGTATTTACGCATGGTAAATCCAAGGTTTCAAAGAAAACCACGAAAACTCCGAAACGGTTAGGCCGACGGGCGCGATTGGGTTCGAACCCAGCACTTCCTGTCTACCAGCTTCGAGAGCAGAGCCTCTCAGTCACAACGACCTAGGGGATAATTTTCTTTAAAAACCATCAATATGTAGTTTTTATAATTGCAATTACTCTCTAAATTACAGATGGTCTCAGTGAATATAGATATTTTTTCGAACTGTTTAGAATGCAACTAGATTAAAATACTAAAGGCGAAAATTTGGGCAAATTTGACGAAAGCATAGTCGTCTTCCTTGAACTAGTCGAGAAAGTTAAATGTTATTAAATATCTTCCTTTATGTCATGATTTGGAAATGAAAAGTAGCTGTTAACAGTAGCTTAACGATTTAACATATGCGGCATTAAAGCCAGAATCTATCATCATTCCATTAGGTTAAAAATTCGCTAATAAGCCCATAGTCTTTTTGGGATACATTATGTGCTTAAACCAGAACCTTCATTGATAATACAACAAAAAAAAATCACATTTTCCTCAATGTCCATGTTTTTATCGTGTTTGTATCACTCTGCGCCATCAGTCCAAATGATGATGGGGTTCAATCTATAGTCTACACCGGTCAAAAGCTCCAGGCTCTGCATAATAGATAAATGTTCGGCCCAGACCCAGCCCATCGCGTTCTGCAATCTAAATTTAGCTCAGCCCCTGCCTGACCCATTATCTACGAAACATGTCTATATCTCAACCCTTAAATGCGCGATTTTTTATTTTGTTTCGAAAAGAATTATATATGATTCTGCGAAAGGTTTATTTTATTACACAGGAAAAATTATGAAAAAAAATCAGAGATACATTTTTCATATACTACGTGAAACTTTTCTTCTGTTGCACATCTGGAATAGAAGTAAAAAGTGCTGTCGTGTGGCTGTTTTACGATAAAATATTCCAAATTAGTAAATATTTTAATAAGTATGACTCCAAATATATTATTTTATATAATTATTTATTCTATAAAACTTAACCTTTAACCCTTTAATTCCTATGATAGAATACGTTCTAGAAATTACGTAGTTCAGAGAATCTGACTTTACACCAGAAACTTTCAATAGTTAATTTCGCTTTATTTAAATACGGAATGTCTGTTATTAATTACAGCAGATATTTCTATTTTAATTTTCTGGTGTGAATTAGGTATACACGAATTTAAAAAATCTACTAAATTGAAAACACTGTTGTTTGCATACATGCAAAGCTGCGCGCTAAAGGGTTAAATAACATTAACCTACAATGAAAACTCTTCAATAAGCACATTTACATATGCGTAGATTTTTATCAGATTATATCTCCTCGATTTGTGGCACACTTAATAATAATATTACTAATGATCACTTAGATAAGGATTTATCAAATTTATTTACTTTACGACACACTTAAACCCGTAATAAAATATTCCCAGCTCACTGAATTTATGATAGTGAAAAAATATCAAATGATTACATGTAATTTTCTGTTTATTTAGTAAGAGAAACAAAAGGCCCCATCTGAGCCAAAAAAAAAATATATATATATATATTTTTGTATAATTTGTAATAAAAAGTATATTAAACATGTTATAAAATTATTTTTCTATATTTATCTTTAATATACGTTAGCATTTAAAGAATCATGGAAGATTGACATTTGCTTAATTACATATTTCATTTGTAAGAAACAAAATTCTGAAAAACATACATTCAAATCATCATTACGATCATTTCCACTGCATTTTATATTGTAATCATTTCCCTTCAGCAGACATAATTTTTTTCAGAAAGAATTAAATTTATCTGAAGACGTGAGATCATTTTCATGATTTTTTCCCAAAACTACTTAATCAGAGAAGTAAGCTTCAAAATAATTGATATTTATGACACTAAACCTCATTCGAAAGTATATCGTAAAGTATGCAATTTTAAAGTATCGTCATTTGTGTTAAATCTTGAATACTTGATGCAACTTGACTTAACAGTCGTATTTTCGTAGCTCACCAGAGGATCTCTGATATCGCACAAACTCTGCCTCCGCACACTGACTATTAACCACTGACATAGACATTTACGTACAGTCGTGGAAAAAAAAGTAAACACCCCCTACTAACTCCTCAACAAATTATCGTAGAAGAAAGTTACTGGTACCGAACGATTGGAAATAAAGTCTACTTTTAAATGATGCATATAATATTTGCTTAGGGGGCCATCTACATATTAAAACAAACCATAACTTTGTTTTCTTTCAATAGCAGTACACAATTCTGACAGCATAAATGAACTCTACACCCTTCAATAAGCCTAAAAACAAATTTTTATGTAATTCGTACGATAAGTATACGAAATTTCAAAATATGTACTCACTTCTATTATAGACGGTCCCTTAAACCACCATTTTGCCGTTTTTTAAGCATAATTTGAAAACTACTTGGAAGAAAAATGGGAAATTTTGGATTTCCATAAAGCAGGACTTAATAAATCTAAATCCACCAAAAAAAATTATAGATTGCAATTCATTATTTTTTCGAATATTAATTTCATAATTCATAAATCATATCATAATATTATAAAAATTGCAAATTCAACGTATTTATGTTTGGGTATATTAGTAATATTGCTACACAAAAAATTAGCACATTCGGAGCATAATTTCTGGAGGTATAAATAAAAATATGAAAATGTAATTTAACATTAGAAGCACTCATTTTTGAATCTCTATAATTAAAAAACTTACCATTCAGATGACTTGAAATTTCGTTTCTGGGCATAGTTTGAACCGAAGATTTGAAATATCTCGTTAAATTTGGGTATTGCCATTGAAAAAAAATGAAGTTTGGATTCGTTTTAATAAGTAGATGACCACCTATGCAAATTTTATATACATCATTTAAAAGTAGACTTTATTTCTAATCGTCCGGTACCAGTAAATTTCTTCTGCGATAATTTGTTGAGGAGTTAGTAGGGGTGTTTACTTTTTTTTTCCACGACTGTACATATACACTAATTAAAAAAAATACTAAAACAATTAAAAGCCAATGAAGATTCATTAAGAAAAATAATGTAGTTTAGAAGGAAAAAAATAGGTGGTTAAAACTGAATATTAGTACAGGCAATATAGACGAAACATTAAGTAAAATACAACAATGATGACAATTCACGAACATTTGGGGAAAAACTTCGTCTCGCACTTAAAAAGAAGATCCGATGAGCCCCCCCCCCCCCCAAAAAAAAAAAAAAAAAAAAAAAATCTTTTACTTTGTTTGGAGAGGGGGGAAAGGGGAGAGTTGGTCAAGTGGGGTATTGCTTATTATGTATTTATTTCTGAATTGAATGATACCATTCTCAAGTGAATACGTACATTTTATAAAAAGTTACTGCAGGTTTTATGAATACAAAGTCATCAATGGTTTTATGAATACAAAGTCATCAATGGTTTTATGAATACAAAATTGAACCTTGAATAAAAATTTGAAGAATACCCAGATGATCCTTATTTTGATTAAGGTTATTTTGAGGATATTTAACAAGTTTGAGATTATTTGATACGATATAATGTACATGTTTTTAATGTAAAATAAATGTGACAAAGCTGTGCTCAATAATAAAGTATAATTTTAAATAGATAAGCACATTTGTGCGTTTCAAACGACTTACTTTTAAGTATTTACAATGGTAAAATTTTTAGTTATGACCATTTTTATTCATTAAAAATAAAAAAAAATTATTTTTTCATTAAAAATATTTATTATTATTCATTATTATTCATTAAAAAAATGATGTTTTGTCACAAAAATATTTTATTACATGGTTAATAAAATAATTTTTGACCTAAGAGTAGATGATTTTAAAATATATTTTTTTATTAATTATATAAAATTTCATAATAATCCATACATATGTTCTGAAGATATATGCGCAATGCCTTACGGAGTAAAAAAAAAAAAAAAAAAAAAAAAAAAAAAGATCTATTTTAATTTTAACAATACATAAATTCTGTGAAAGTTTGGTCAGTTTCCAATGGTATTATATTAAAAAGCAAAATCTGTTTAATGGATAATCAAAATTTCATGTTTATACATAAAAAGGCTATGAAGATACACTAATTCAAATTGAATGTTTTTGATGATTTTCAACGAGTTTAAAAGGTAAAAGATCACTTAGTTCTACATAAAAGTAGATATTTGAAAACATTTTTCTATAATTTATTGCATACATTACATTACATATATACATACAAATTTAAAAATCCAAATCTAAATACACATACGTAATAGGTTACATTTAATTTTCCAAAACATTTAGGAAATTGTTTAATCCCATCTTCACATATTTCTCTAGAAGGTACTTGCCACTAAGCTTATTTTATTCCTCAGACATATGGAAGGCAAAAACTAATACGCATGATTTAGGCCATAACATTTAAAAACTGTATGAATTTTTTTAAGCAATAAATTATATATTTTTCGAAATTAGGTGAATAATAATAATAATAAAGCCTATAAATTTTTCTAAGATAGTGTAAAACCAAACCAAATCAAATTTCTAAAGATTTCGTGAAACAAGTGTTTTCACTGTTATTTTTACAAGAAAAACGTTAATAAATAAAATATTAGCTCAACACGGGCTCCAAGGAAAGAATGAATTCCAAGCGCGGCTCGAACTGAAGAAAAGTCTAGCCCGACTCTGTCCGAGTCTGTAGTAAGCCCAGTTCCGCCCCGGATCGAGTCTAATGACTTAAAATTGCCACTTGGGCCAGGTGGGATTTAAGTTTCGAGCCAAATCCGGGCCCATGCAAATCTCTAGTTCAAAATTCCTTTTTATATAGACAGAAGCAGATACAGCGGCTGCAATGTCTCCCAATCCGGAATTAGTGAACGTACAAAAACCGCTAAAGGAGAGCAGAAAAGAAATAATTAAATAAATGAATTAATGAAAGAAATTTTTATGTAAAATGTTCGACAATCAGCAATTGAATAATATCAAAATTAGTATTAAAAATATAATTATAGATTTAGAAAATATATTGAAAAATTTCTAAAAACTAATTTATCAACGGAAGACGTTTTCTAGGTTTTTCTGCCCAAATTTATGTTTATTGTTCCTGTAATGTTTTCTGACGATCGATTTGTATGCCTCCCTTTTACGTATGGTACTCCAATACAATCCGAACAGTGGTCATAAATTAAATAAGTCATAAAAGCAGTTACGTAAATCTTTTATAATTTGAAATAAAATATTTTGTTGTTTCTAACTGAAATATTGAATATAATTTTAGAAACTACATTAAAGTTTTGTAAATTCATCATCTCTTTTTAGAAACTATTCTAAAAATATATACATATCGATTTGCACCCAACATTATTCAGATTTCTTTGTTTGAGACCCTTTTAAATAAAGATTTCACGCATAGTAAACAGAGAAATATTATACTTTATACTCTCCTTCATTTTCTGACATATGAATAAAATTTCCTGTTCCAGGCTAACTTCAAACAACGTGCCTTTCTTGCTAAAATTTTGTCATTTCCATTTTTGTCGTAAGCAAAGCAAATTTGCATGCGCTGTTGAATAATTTATCTCATGCAAAAAGAGCAACGAGTAATAAATTTAAACGTAGGAGAATAGATCAAATGAATGAGGACTATATACGGGAAGATGAATTATATTTTAAACAAAAAGCGTTTCTGTGCATTTTTAAATGTGAGAGGGAATAAAATGTGTCCATTTTTTAAAAACAATTTTGTTAAAGAATTTATATTCTGTAAAAATAAAAGGTATGTATTTTGAATATGTATGTTCTCTTGAATAGTATAATTTTTGTATTTTTACTCACTTTAAAATTACAAACTGTGATATAGGGTAACTTGAGGCGAGATGCCGTGTTGTACAAGATGCCGTATCACGTAGTTTTCATATGCGCAGGCGATGTAGGGAAACGGTGGTCAGTTGTAAGTAAGAGGATTCCCTACTGATACTTTAATTTCCATTTGCGTTTTTATTTTAATTTTAAAGTGGTACTTTTTTATTGCTATTTCGTCTTAACACTTCTGGTAAGTGACCAAAATCTTTTACGTGACCTCTTTATTTGCCTATACAGGGTGTCCAGTCTCAACGGTGTCCAATGGCTAATTCCTAAACCGTTAGTCATAGACATATAGCTCTAATTACAAAAATGTTTTAAATCAGGTAAAGAAATATTTAAAAAGCGATTTGGGTCAATAAAAACATTTCTTAAAAAATTACGAAATTTAAATTTTTATATGGTCCCCCGGTCCTATAAGTTATATTTAGTAAAATTTTCCTTTTACACTGACAAGTAATACAAAAAAATTCCCGTTATTCTACGATTAAAATTAATCGAGTAATAGCTGTTTAAAGATGAGTCATATTTTTTACTGCAAATTGGGTGTCATTCACAAATATAGTCGAAATATAATTTCGTCAGATATATTAAAAACTGGTTGAGAGTAAAATTAACGTAGCAATATAAATTTGAAATCTTTAATCATTCTGACACATTAATGCAAAATATACAATTTGTAATAAACATTTAAGAAGAAAGAAAAAACAGAATTTTGTTTAATAAAATGATGCTAAATTAACAGCTTCAATTCTTTACAAAATGATACGTATTTTAAAATATTATTAGATTCCACTAGCCTGCAAAAATTGGGTTATGTCATGTTTTTTAGCTTTTGATAATTGATTCTTATGTATTCTGTACCGCTGAATCCGAAATTGACCTTCATTTTTAACCATCAACTCAGGATTTTTCTCAAATTGTAAATTTCAAAGTTAAAAAGTTCAAAGTTTAATTTGAATCTCGTACTCCATCTCATCGTACCACTCAGCTGTTTAGCTGTAAGAATCTTAGGATAAGCAAAAATATCGAATAAATTATTGAATAAAATAAAATAAAATAACATAAAAAAAGTTTTATATATGTTTTATAGTATGAAATTTTCGCTATATTTTAACTTACACATTTACGATTTGCAAAAAATTCTAACGTGATGGTTAAAAATGAAGGTCATTTTCAGATTCAGTGCTAAAAAGTACGTAAAAATCAATTATCAAAAGTTAAAAAACAGAACCATCTCCTCTACTTTATAGTATTCGATTTTTGTTATTCTTTAAATTTGACAAATTATGATTTGCGAAATATCCTGACATGATGGTTAAAAATTAAGGTAATTTTCGGATTCAGTGCTAAAAAGTATTACATAAAAGTTAAAAAACCCAACAATCGCAGTCTTGTATTGTCTAATCTAAAACTTTTTCTTAAACTTCTTGGCGGTAATCTATTCGAAATTTTTTGTGTTGTCCTGTAAAATAAGTATAAATGGTAACTACCGAAAATCATAATAATATTAAATTGTTATCGGATTTGCGTCAGTATGTAAAATGTATTCTCGATCGGATATTTGAAAGTGGGTTAAAGTTCCAGTACAAATTTTGAACTGGAAAAACATACATAGAATCATTGAAGTAACATAAAAACTTACATAATTTTTGTTAAAAGAAATCATAAAAGAAACAGTCTCAAAGCCTGACAAAATAAAACATATGTTATTTTAGCCAATCTGAAACATAATAAATGTTAACTTAATCATAATACTTGTACGATTTTTTTTCAAAGTGCAGATACACATGAAATTAAATCTTCGAATACTTTAAGCACTTGGTTTGTGATCCCTCAAAGCCAAACCGAACTCATTTGTTTTCAGAGCAGAAAAGTGGCATAAGTCATAAATTTTTAAAGTTTCATAACTTGCTCAATTTTAGTGTTATGTGAATGGGACTTTGTTTGTCTTACTTGTTAATGTAATAGGAAAATTTTACTAAATATAACGTATAGGACCGGGAGACCATATAAAAATTTAAATTTCGTAATTTTTTAAGAAATGTTTTTATTGACCCAAACCGCTTTTAAAATATTTCTTTACTTGATTTAAAACATTTTTGTAATTGGAACTATATGTCTATGACTAACGGTTTAGGTATTAGCCATTGGACACCGTTGAGACCGGACACCCTGTATAAGTCTTAGCTTAAACACCAGAGAAATAAATTTGATGTTTTTAGAGAGTATTGGTACCTGACCTTTCTGCAAAGCATAAATAGTGGCCGGTTCCCCCTTGTTCCCGTTAGTGGGGGGCACCGGCGTCTTGCACAATACTTTGGGGTGAGTCGACAAAAATGTTTGGGGGGGGGGGGGTAAGATGCCGGTTATTTTCCGTTGCGGTCAAACGCCTGGTTGTTTCTTGATTGTTTAAATTACTCTTGGCTATTAACTAACTTGTCAACAATTTTAATCAGATAATTTAAATCAGCGATTAAATCATGGTTTTAATCAACTGATTATAAAAATCATTGATTAAAATCATAAATTTTCTAAATGTTTAAAATGATATAAAGAAATATTAAAATCAAAATTGAACATAATTTGAAAAGTATATATGTATTCTGCCTTATAAATAATTGTTTAATAATTATTAATTTTAATCATTGTTAAAAAATTTATGTTAAATGCAGTTATAAATAATTTTAAAAAATGTAAATATCGGTAGTATATAATATAGTTTTAGATAACTAGGGTTTTCTGTCCCTACGAGGTATGATCGCCAACCTCCATCCAGACACCGCAGACTCCAAAAACACGCTAATTTGGTCTGCTTTGAAAAGATAACGGAAGATTAAATCGTAATTAAAAGACTAGTGGCGATCACCTGTAATCAGGTTTCCATTCATTTTCCTTTCTCTGAGGAATTTTAAGACAGAATCAAATGTTGTCGAGACAGCTAACTGCTACTTTCGTGATTGTTTAAATATGATCAACCCAACAATTTAAAGTTTCCTTGTACAAAATGGCTAAGTAAACCATTTTACAAAAACGCTATAAGAAATTTATTTTAAATAGGACATTTTAAAAGCATCGTTTTAAATCTGACGTAATTTTCACCAAAGTTTTTTTTCTTCTCATTTTAATATTCAAATAAAAATAATTTTACAGGCCTATAAAAGCCAAACTAAATCGGTGTGACAACAGCAGCTGCGAATTTCCAGGTGTCTCAAGCCTTTCTAAAAAGGAATTAGATAAAAAGTCAAAGGGTAGAAAGACAGAGGCGACTGACGGCGACTGACTTCATATCAACTGACGATGATATGAATGATGATTAAATTCCCTCCCAAGATTCAGAACACGAGGATTTTTTTTAAAGGGAATAAGAATGATTGTTCAGAGTGTCTAGTAGAGTGCAATAAAACCTCAAAAAATTGTGATAGGATCAAGTGCTTCGAAACTGTAGGTTATATACAAAATTCTCAAAGTTCCTAAACATATGTGCAGTTTGTAGCAGATCTGAGATATTGCTAAAAAGAACAAAGGGACATATAAAAACATTAAGAAAAAAGCTTGACTCTAAAACACTTTATCACAATGGATTTACCGTAGTTAAACTTATTACAATGTTTAGAAATAGGCATACTTAAGAGCCACAATTCTTTTAAATGTTAAGTAGAACATAATATATTAAATAAATATTACACAACCAAATATATTAACATAACATAACAAATAAATATTAGTTTGTTCTTTTATTATATTGCCAACGTTTGTTACATTCATATTTTTGTAATTTCCTAGTTTTAAGTAAGTTAACAACTTTAGTATGTCTAAAATATTAATGTTACTTTTATTCGTCCCATTATGTTTTATACTGCTTCACAAAAATTATTGTTAACATTAAAACTCCATAAGGCATCTTATCCCTAGATAGTTAACCATCTTACCCGTACCTATGGGTAAGATGCCGAAATGCAAGTGTTCATAAAAACAAAATTTTTGATGCTTTCTGTAACATCTGTAAAATGAAATAAGTTTTTAAATCATACATAAAAGTCTATACTTTAAGACCAATGTCAGACGGGCGTCTTTTTTGCTGCTTTTTTGCTTAAGTATTATCCATTCACAATGCTATAGCATTGTGAATGGATAATACTTAAGCAAAAAAAAAAAAAAAAACAGCAAAGAAGACGCCCGTCTGACATTTGTCTAACAAGAAATCAATGTATAACAAACATAAACAACAGACGATTTTTAAAACAATTAAGTCAAAAACTGCGACATCTTCACCCAATCTACCCTACAGTAAAAATCTATGAAGTGCGTTAAAAGGTTGACTTTATATTTAACAGTGCTGTAGTAGAGGTTCTACAACTTTGCCCTAAATTTCACGTGTTGTTTACGATTTGTTTTCGATTAGGGGTCTCAGGACTCTTAAATTTTGAAAAATTGAAAAAAAAGGACCATATTTAACATTTAATATCTTAAAATGTATATGATTTTGAACCACAATTTTTACTGGAATGAAAGATATATGTATGTTCTTTCATTTCACGTATTTAAAAAATTGCAAGATGCAGAATTAGTATTTATAGGGGACTCCAGACTTCAGACATTTATAGAGCAGAAAATTGATATAACAGCTTACGCGCAGGATTACAAAATAAATTTTGTGACTACAATGAAATTTTTTGTGACAAATTATACTTCCGATTATAGAAATTACTCTGAACCTAAATAAATTTGTATGTAAAGCATTTTTATATTTTGAATACAAAATTGTATTTAGCTAATACATAATTTTGAAAATTTCAACAGTATAATCACATAAAAAATATTTTTTTGAACAATAAAAAAGAAATGTTTTATGCAGTTTATACCACCTAAAATGAAACATATGTTTTGAAAATTTCATGAAAAAATATTCAGAAGTTTTTGAGATATCCTGCGAGTTATGCCCCAAAACGTCGTTTGGAGCAAAATGACTTCAAAATTTCGAAAACTTCCGATATTGTGTGGGTATAATACTAAAAGCCGTAACTTCTGTTCTAATGGGAATTTCAAGGAAACAATTATATCAAAATGTTCAGAAAAGACAGGACTTTAACATCTAAAAAAACCAAAATTTTGAAAATTTTGAAGCCTTTAAGGATCTTGAGAACCCTTAAAAGAAAGAAAAAAGATAAAATGTTCTAACTTTCTGACTTGTATTTTTGATATTTCACTTATATATTTAACTTTTTGTGCGTAATAAAATACATAATATGCCTTGTGCGACGGGAAGTAACCTGTAGGTGCACGCCGTGGTCTTCCAACAGGTCGACCGTTTCTCTTCGGTCACAAGTGGTTGAAACAAATGTGCTCAACAAATTATGAAAGGGGATTAAATGCTCTGAAGCTTATGCCAATATTTACTTTAAGAAGGTGATTTTTCACGAAATGGTGGTGATTCGAATAAAAAATGTTATTTTTCACCTACTTTTTAAATCCTTTGTGAGCTTGAAAAAATAATTAATCAATCAAAATTATACCGTTCAAATTGTATAAGCTTCAGAAAAGATGATTACTTTTCTTTTAAATAAAAAAATGATGGAAATAGGTCGAATAGTTCTCATTAAAAGAATGTTCGACCCCTTTGAAAAAAATTGCCTCGAGAAAAAGAATTGCAAAGTTGAAAAATATCGTGGTATTCAACGCGAAAAAGATTGTAAGGAAATGGAATATCACGAAACCGCTTCAGGGCAATAATGTAAACACTTAGACCAAAGTTAGACGGGCGTCTTTTTTGCTGCTTTTTTGCTTAAGTATTATCCATTCACTATGCTATAGCATTGTGAATGGATAATACTTAAGCAAAAAAGCAGCAAGAAAGACGCCCGTCTGACACTGGTCTTAAAGTATGCAAAAAAAAAAAAAAAAAAATGAAAATTTCGACCCATAAAAATAAAATCTCCTTTTAAGAGTAAACAGCATTGTGGAGATGTTGTGCATTTATTAGTCCCAACGCAACTTTCACAAATTTCCTAGAACTTTTTGCTCAACCTAGTATTATAAACTATATTTAATTTTCAGTAGCCATATTAATGTTACAAACAAATGAAGGCTTGTGAATCATAAGATACCCGGTTTTTTTGTCGAGTTTCTTGAATGACGACATGGCTTTTTTGCTGAGTTGGTGTAATATTTCGTGATAGTGACGTCATATGTATACTTTTCTACAGATGTTGTTTAAGACTGAATCGTAAATGTGGAATCCTTCAGCGTACCCTGGTCGAAATTCATCCTGGTATTTGTTTGCTAGACAAGCATTAAATGATGTATCCCAGCAAAGTAAAATAGCATAAACTACCATAGCACATTTGCTGTTTCCACCAGATGTACTAGCAAGTCATGGTGTGTATCGGCCCACTTTACTGCTTGGCCAGCATACATAATCCAGTTTGTGTTGCTTGAATACGTTCCTGGCCTAGCAGCAATCAAGACCACTTCTTGCTTGTAATTTCTGCTATTCTAGCAGTAATTCGCAAACAACAGATACTTTTTTGTTGCTATTCAAGCCTTATATTTCTACCATCAGTTGCTTTTAATTTTTGCTATTCTGGCATTACTTTTCTAGCATCACTTGCTTTTAATTTTTGCTATTCTGGCATTACTTTTCTAGCATCACTTGCTTCTAATTTTTGCTATTCTAGCATCACTTGCTTAAGCTGTGCATAAAAGTGAAAAAAGTTACTGTTGGCGCCATCTTTGGAGAATTTCTCAAGTACCTACATTTTTGAGTAGTGGAAATTTATGTCGGTTTTTTTTTTTCCTCCGAGGAGGACAGAACGCACTACCTGGGGTTTGGGAACTGAATGCTCTACTTACCTTGCTGCTGGGGTCATGTTTGTAAATGATTTTAAGTGCTGGCAATGGGTGATGAAGCTGATTCTGCTGGTGTTGATATTTTTATAAGATAGAGGGTGAATTTATCGATGCTGTTATCCTCCAAGTTTCAATTAATAAGGTTAATTTAATATTAGGGTTTTTATATGATTAATGGATAATTTGAATACGGCTTAATTCATATAATTCATTACAGGAATTTTCTTTGCTTAATGAATGGTTTGAATATGGTCTGAATTATTTGTTGCGGAGAAATAAAGAATTTTGAAGTGTATTTAGGATAGAATTTATCAATTTCAGGTGGGGGTTAAGACTTTAAACTTTGGTGCTTATTGGAGGGGGCGGAATCAATTGTACACATTTTCAAATTCGATTGTTACGAACATATATCTTAAATGAAACAGTGCTCCTTGAATTTTGAAATTTAACTGACTGAATTCTCTTTATGAAAAGCACAGATTTTTTTTTTTTTTTTTTTTTTTTTTTTTTTTTTTTTTTTTTTTTTTTATAACTAAAATAATTAAACACTAAGAGAATGAACAGCTAATAATATTACGATGCGGGAGTGGGCGGCGCTTTTACCCAAAATCCGTCATGGATATTAATTTTCAGTTTTTTTTTAGATTTAAGTGTTGAAATTTTCTCTAAAACGGATGGACGAAGGCAGTGTTGAATTTACATTATAGTAGCCCGAAAAGGAATTATACCGCCCTTGGATTTTGAAATTTAACAAACTAATATTTTTCCTCTGATTTTAATAAGTAAATTTAATATTTATGCTTTTCTATCATCACTTGCTTTTAATTTTTGCTTTTCTGGCATTACTTTTCTAGCATCACTTGCTTTTAATTTTTGCTATTCTGGCATTACTTTTCTAGCATCAGTTGCTTTTAATTTTTGCTATTCTAGCATCACTTGCTTAAGTTGTGTATAAAGTGAAAAAAGTTACTGTTGGCGACATCTTTGGAGAATTTCTCAAGTACCTACATCTTTGAGTAGTGGAAATTTATGTCGGTTTTTTTTTTCTCCGAGGAGGACAGAACGCACTACCTGGGATTTGGGAACTGAATGCTCTACTTACCTTGCTGCTGGGGTCATGTTTGTAAATGATTTTAAGAGCTGGCACTGGGTGATGAAGCTGATTCTGCTGGTGTTGATATTTTTATAAGATAGAGGGTGAATTTATCGATGCTGTTATCCTCCAAGTTTCAATTAATAAGGTTAATTTAATATTAGGGTTTTTATATGGTTAATGGATAATTAGAATACGGCTTTATTCATATAATTCATTACAGGAATTTTCTTTGCTTAATGAATGGTTTGAATATGGTCTGAATTATTTGTTGCGGAGAAATAAAGAATTTTGAAGTGTATTTAGGATAGAATTTATCAATTTCAGATTAGTCCAGGCAATAGGGAATTTTACCTAGCAAAATTAATGGTAGTACTGGAAATCGGCTTTCTAGATGTTTTTTGGGTCGCTGAATCCGAATTTGTAACTTCCCACCAAAATTTCCCCCGGCAACCTCCCCAAATTTTGGTAAAAAGCCCCCCAAAAAGGTTTTTATTAAAAAAGTGAATTTTTTATTGTTTTTAGAGAAATAGTATCTAGAAATTCAGAAAGTAGACAAAATTTCCAACAAATTAGATATATGACATTATGACTTAGGATGAAGGGGAAGGGGCGATCTGCCTCGGAATATGCGGACGGTGCTGCGTAAACTAAGTTGCGCAATTCCACTTAACCACTCACACGTTTACATTCTCCCTCCCATCTTCCCTCCGAACTTTTTCTATAAGGTTTACTTTAAGATTTTTGGGTCGCTGAATCCAAATTTTTAAATTTCCCCCAAAAAATTTTCCCCCCGAAATCCGCCCAAATAGTTGTTTTTAACTTAAATTTCTTATTATTTTAGGGGAAAAGCATTACGAAATTCAGAAACTAGACTAGACAAAATTTGCAACAAATATGATATATGACATTATGAATTAAGATAACGGGGAGGGTGAGGGCTGCCTCTGAACATGCACTGCGGCGCTACGTGCACTAAATTATGAAGTCCAGGCAATAGGGGATTTTATCTGGCAAAATTAATACTAGATCTGGATTTCGACTCACTTTATGTTTTTTGGGTCGATGAAACCGAATTTTTAACTTCCCACCAAAATTTCACCCGGCAACCCCCCAAAAAATTGATTTTTTGAAAAAATTTGGTTTTTGAGAAAACGCGCGGGGAATGTTCCGAGGCAGCCCCCTCTCTCCCCGTTTATCCTACGTCAAAATGTCATATATCCTATTTATTGCAAATTTTGTCTAATTTCTGAATTTAGTAATCCTTTTCCCCTAAAACAATAAGATAATTAAGTTAAAAACAACTATTTGGGGGGTTTTCGGGGGGGGGAATTTTTGGGGGTAAGTTAAAAATTCGGATTCAGCGACCCAAAAAACTTAAAATAAACCTTATAGAGAAAGTTCGGAGGGAAGATGGGAGGGCTATGTAAACGTGTGAGTGGTTAAGTTGAATTGCGCAACTTAGTCCACGCAGCACTGCGGCGCATGTTCTGAGGCAGATCCCCCCTTCCCCTTCATCCTAAGTCATAATGTCATATATCTAATTTGTTGCAAATTTTGTCTACTTTCTGAATTTTTAGCTAGTTTTCCCCTAAAACAATAAAAATTTTTTTAATAAAAACCTTTTTTGGGGGGTTCTTTACCAAAATTGGGGGGGGGGGTTGCCGGGGGATATTTTGGTGGGAAGTTACAAATTCGGATTCAGCGACCCAAAAAACATCTAGAAAGCCGATTTCCAGTACTACCATTAATTTTGCTAGGTAGAGTCCCTATACGGTCTCTATTGCCTGGACTAGATGGGGGTTAAGATTTTAAAACTTTGGTGCTTAATGGAGGGGGCGGAATCAATTGTACACATTTTCAAATTCGATTGTTATGAACATATTTCTTAAATGAAACAGTGCTCCTTGAATTTTGAAATTTAACTGACTGAATTATCTTTTTGAAAAGCACAGATTTTTTTTTTTTTTTTTTTAAACTAAAATAATTAAGCACTAAGGGAATGAACAGCTAATAATTTTACGATACGGGAGAGGGCGGCGCTTTTACCCAAAAATCCGTCATGGATATTAATTTTCAGTTTTTTTTTTAAGATTTATGTGTTAAAATTTTATCTAAAACGGGTGGACGAAGGCAGTGTTGAATTTACGTTATAGTAGCCCGAAAAGGAATTCTACCGCCCCTGGATTTTGAAATTTAATAAACTAATACTTTTCCTCTGCTTTTAATACGTAAATTTAATATATTTGAGAAACTTAAAAGAATTAAATATTAAGAGAAAGTACAGCTATGAATTTTTCTTCCATTTCGGAGGGAGGTGGCTTTTCCCCTTTTAATCTACCATGGAAATTAATTGTTAATTTTTTGAAAGTTTAAATGTTAAAAAAATAAATTATCTCAAACATGTTCAAGGGGCAGTGTTTAATTCAGGTGGTTGTGACACTCACCTACCCTCCCAGCTATTGAAATTTAATAAACAAAATTTTATTTTTCTCCCATTTTTAAAGATATAGAAAATTATAATTTTCAAGCAAGTTAAAATAATTTAACAGTATCAGTTTAAATTTTTCTGTTGGGGGGGGGGGGGGGGGAGATAGTTACTCTTCTATATCCGCTCTGGAAATTAATTTTTTGTTTTGTTTCTTTTGATGTTTATGTGTTAAAAACTAATCTCAAATGGGTGATTTAAGACAATCTTGAATTCAGGTGGCGCCATCCCCTCCCCGCGGATTTTAAATTTTAATGAACAAAATTTTCTTTTTCTCCGTTTTTAAAGAGATGCTGCATTTTTTCGAGTAAGTTAAAATATTTAAATTCTAAGACAAAGAAGAAAAAATATCCTTTATAGGTGGGGGGGGGGGTTCCCTAAAAGGCTCTCATAGAAGTTAAATCCCTCACAGAATTTAGCCTCACCCCCAAAGAAGTTAATTAAAAATTAGAAGATATATTTTACATCTTGCAAAATTGCAATATATAATAAAACTTCCATAACGCAAACTCCTGAATATTCCGTTAAGGGAAGAGGTCTTAGGTGATCCATTAAGCCTCCTTCGATTTTTAAATTGAACTAATTTTTTTCACCGATTTTGAAACACAAATTGAAATTTAATACTTTCTCTTAGCTTAAAGTAAAAGAGGTTGTAAGAATTTTTTGTTAGGGGGACGGAGGTGGAAGAGGGCCATTGCCTCTCCCCGGATTTCAAAATTTAATTTATAATTAAATTTCTTTTTCTTCTATTTTCAAACACATATTCAAATTTATATTTTTCGAGTAACTGAAAAAAAATAAACATTTGATGCTGACAAGCATTAACAAGCACAAAATTGTTCATTGATGTGACTAGCTCACCATTACAGGAAGAGACTTGTGTAGAAAATTAGCACATCTTACTGGCACATAGTACTTCATGCTGTTTCCTACGTAAGTTGGCTGCACAACATATTATGCTGGCAAGCATAAAAAAGCATATAATAACATGTTAAGGTACCTACCACTCCATGCTTTGGCAGAACCTTAAGCATCAAATAAGCATAAATTGCTTGTACATAGCTTGTCATGCTATTTCTCCCTAAGCTGGTTGAATAACATATTATGCGGGCAAGCATAAAAACGCATATAATAGCACGTTAAGGTACCTACCTCTCCATGCTTTGGATGAAGCTTAAACAGCAAATAAGCATAAAATGCTTGTACATAGTTTGTCTTGCTATTTCTTCCTTAGCTGGCTGTATAGCATATTATGCTGCCAAGCATAAGAATGTATATAATAGCACGTTAAGGTACAGTCGTGGAAAAAAAAGTAAACACTCCCTACTAACTCCTGAACAAATTATCATAGAAAAAAGTCACTGGTATCGAGCAATTGGAAATAAAGTCTACTTTTAAATGATGCCTATAAAATTTGTTTAGGTGGCCATCTACATATTAAAACGAACCATAACTTTGTTTTCTTCAATAGCAGTACACAATTCTGACAGCATAAATGAACTCCACACCCTTCAATTAGTCTAGAAACAAATTTTTATGCAATTCGTACCATATGTTTCCGAGAAATTAATTATTTTAAAACGAGCGTATTTTAAGGACTGTATCCAAATTGAAGTTCGGTACTCGATTGTTAACTGAGAGAGCTCCCTTCTTGATCAAGGCACCTTAAGCAGTCAATTAAGCCTGTTCGATTACAGGATAGTATAAAAATTTCAAAATATTCAGTCACTTCTATCATAGACAACCCCTTAAACCATCATTTTGCCGTTTTTTAAGCATAATTTGATAACTACTTGGAAGAAAAATGTGAAATTTTGGATTTCCATAAAGCAGGACTTAATAAATCTGAATCCATCAAAAAAATTGTAAGTTGAAATTCATAATTTTTTTTATATTAATTTCATGAATCATAATTCCTATCAGAAAATTATAAAAATTGCAAATTCAACGTATTTATGTTTGGTTATATTAGTATTATTGCTGTACAAAAAATTAAAACATTAGGATCATAATTTTAGATGTTATAAATAAAAATATAAAAATGTAATTTATCATTAGAAGCACTAAATTTTGAATGTTTATAATTCAAAAACTTATCGTTCAAATGACTTGAAATTCGATGTCTAGGCATAGTTTGAACCAAAGATTTGAAATATCTCGTTAAAATTTGGTATTGCCACTGAAAAAAATGAATTTTCGTTTCGTTATAATATGTAGATGGCCCCCAAAGCAAATTTTATATATGTAATTTTAAAGTAGACTTTATTTACAATCGTTCGGTAGCAGTAACTTTCTTCTACGATAATTTGTTCAGGTGTTAGTAGGGGGTGTTTACTTTTTTTTTCCACGACTGTACCTACTTCTCGTAGCTTTGGAAGAAGCTTAAACAGCAAATAAGCATAAAATGCTTGTACATAGCTTGTTATGCTAATTTTCTCAAACCGGCTGCATATCCATATTATGCTGTCGAGCATAAGGAAATAATAATAGCATGTAAGGTTACCTACCTCTCCATGCTTTGGAAGAAGCTTAAACAGCAAATAAGCATAAAATGCTTGTATATAGCTTATTATGCTGTTGCTGTGTAAGCTAGCTATATAGAATTTGATGCTGGTCAGCATTATAATGCATATAATAGCATGAAAATCTAGCAGATAAAGCAATACATAACAAAAACTAGCCTATTTTTGTTGCTGGTACTAGCATGAATTCTGATCTGGGTATGCAAATGACGTCTTTTTATATAAAATAAAAGCGGGTATTTTAAGTCTTAAAACTGAAATATGTTTTGTGCTATCTGTATTTATATATTTTGTTTTCATCGGGGGCGACATTAAAGTCTGATAAAGCAGAATTCCTGTTTTCAAGTCAGTTTAACTAATTTCGGAAGGGTGTTAAAAATTTATTTTAAAAACGGGTTTGGTTATATTTATATCAAAGACGTGCCTTTACAGAGCATTTTATGGATTCATAGCATCACTTCTGGAAAAATGAGAAAACTTGTAATGAAGATATTCACAAGATGCAAAATTCTGAGTGAACAAGGATACGATGTTGTGATAAACAAGGTATTCAGGAAAAATTGCTGAAGATGTAAAAATTATTTTGTCTTTCATTAGGAAATCTATTCCTTCCGATGCGAAAGTTGAGCATGAAAACAGCCTTCAACTGACATTAGAACTTCATAAATTTTATGAAATTTTATGTTTAACGGAAATTGTTATTATTAATATTATTATTATTACTTTCCTCTTATAGAGAATATTAATTCTGTTCAAAAATCGAAATTACGATTTCTTGTTTTCTGAGCGGGCCAAAGCATATAAATGCCATTATGCATAGGAAAACTAAACATTAGAAATATTAATATTCCTGTAATATAAAAAATCTCAATAGACATATATTAAGCAATTATTGAATAAGTGTTAAGCAAGTAAACTATTAGTACAATAAAAGTCTTCAGTCATACTATGAACATGCATAAATTTATTTTCGCTGAATGCCCTATTCTGTTTATTTACCCTATACTACGCCAAATGAAGGTTATTCAAATTACTTCTTTAATCTTCCAAATTAGTTTTGTCAGGTGTCTCGCGTAAATTGGGGCTCCAAATGCTCTAGACATTAGAATTAGACATAGTACAGTAGAGCACCGATTATCCGAACAAGTAGGGAACGACCTTAGTTCGGATAAGCAAAAGTTCGGATAAATGGACAGGCAATTTAAGGGATGTTTCTGACTATACTAAAACTTTCGCACTTTATCCAGGCTTAGTACTGGCAGCACCAGTTAGTGCTAACGTGTTTAAAAACTGTTTTTTTTTTGCTTTATTATCAGTTAATTTTTTCTTTTTCTCTTTTTAGCATTTCCTAAACTCCAGAGATTATAATTTAAACAAAAAAGCTTTCGATTACTGCTTGCTTCAAAGAAGGTGTTCTTTCCAATGCTGCCATATCTCGAATTCTTCTTAAATACGTTAATTGAATAGGAATTCTTCTGCCGTTCGAGCCATTTCATAGCTGTTTCCACACATTCAAAGGCTTCGTTATATGATGTACTTGGGTCATTTTCACAGCATTCGTTTTCATTTCATCAATTTATTTTTCATCTTAAATCTCATCCACAATCTCATCATTAAAAAAATTTTTTTTGAGAGAAATAGTCTGTTCGGATAAATAGAAGTTCGGTTAAAAAAAATAAATAAATAAATGAGAGAAATAGGCTATTCGGATAATTGGAAGTTCAGTTAATTGGAGTTCGGATAATCGACGCTCTACTGTATTTTAAAGCAATTTTCTTCGCCTCGTCTAATGGCAGTGTTATATGCGATTAAAGATGGCGAAATAAACTGTAAGAAATTAGTGTTGTCTAGAGCTTTTGGAGCCCGGATTTACGCGGGACACCTGGCAACACTATTCAAAAAGTGTTTGCACACCAGTTTTCCAAGGTGTCTCGCTAAATCAGGCCTCCAAATGCTGTGGACACCGCTAAATTCTTAGAGTTCATTTCACCATCTTCAATCGCAGATAATTCTGCCATTAGATAAGGCGAAGAAAATTACTTTAAAATACTGGTGCTTAGAGCATAGCCCCAGAACACACCTGGCAAACTATTGTACTCTGACTTTATACCGTAGCTTTAAAAATTGGACAACTTTTATTCACTAATAATAAAGAAGATCAAACAAAGGAAATTAAACATCAGAAACACTTGAAAAACATAGTGTATTCTATTTTATGAAAAAGGTACACTTTGGTTTCTCTAAAAGGCTGAATATATTTTTTTAACTAATTTATAAAATACTATCAAATGTGAAACTTTTAATTAAAAAATTCCGAAAGAACTTATCATTCAAAGAACATTAAACATTAGTAATCACTTGGCATGAAATATAATCCTGGATAATATCGCCAAACTGGATATTCATAACGGTAATTATATATCATGTGTTACAGAGAGTCACTAATATGACAATTCTCCCCTAGTTTGAGAAATTACGCGTCAGGTAATATTTGTATACTGAATTTCACTACGAATTAAATCTTTATGCAACAATATATTCAAATGTATCACCGAGTTAAGATAATGAAACAAGAGTTTGACAGAAAAAAAAAATCAGACAATATTCCAAAACCTGAATCCTTTAAACATTATTTTTTTTTAAATAAAAAATTTGAAGTTTGTTCAAAAGACGAAATTTTGTTAGTTATCTCTCTCGAAAGGTAAAATCATTTCAACATTAAATTACTAATGCTTTTATCCCCCAAAAATAACACCAGTGTTTAAAAATGTACTAATGTAAATTTTGTTATATCTTGAAAATAATATATATTAGGATTAATGCACTGAAAATTAGGTTACTGGGACCATATGATAAGAAATACACACACGTAACATAGGTATATGAAGAGGAGGTAAGCTGTTTGCACGATACAAATTAGACGTGAAACCATCAACACATCATCTACCGTAATCTTGGCTACCTTGATCCAATTTTTAAATTAAAAGTGTCAGAACATGAAAATAATTAAAGAAAAACTTTATTTTAGCACTCCAAAATTTGCGTCAACCGTTGTGATTTTTGTGTTAAGAATTTTTTTAAAGAACTGTATATGCATTAATACATAAACACAATTTTTTGATTCAAGCTACTCCATTGATTGGGGTTACCAAGGCCGTGTGGATAAAATCAATATTTAGCTAAAGTACACTGTAAAAAAAATCCGACCAAGTTTTCTGTAGGAGACGAAAAAATTGTTGCCCTTATCGTACCGGAAAATTTTCCGACCCATCTCGGAATAAAATGCGAAAAATGCCATTTTATTTACTATTTCCTATTTTACGGATTTTATTCCGAGCTGGGTCGGAAAATTTTCCAGCACGATAAGGCCAAATATTTTTCCGTCTCCTACAGGAAACTTGGTCGAATTTTTTTTACAGTGTACTTTAGCTAAATATTGATTTTATCAACACGGCATTGGTAATCCAATCAATGGCGTAGCTTGAACCAAAACGTTGTGTTTATGTATTATTGCATATACAGTTCTTTAAAAAAATTCTTAAGTTAACACAAAAATTACAACGGTTTGCCCAAATTTTGGAGTGCTAAATTAAATTTTTTCTTTAATTTTTTTCATGTTCTGACACTTTCAATTTAAAAATTGGTTTAAGAAGCCCGGATTACGGTAGAGGATGTTTTAATGGTTTCACGTCTAATTTGTATCGTGCAAACAGCTTACCTCCTCTTCATATTCCTATGTTACGTGTGGGTATTTCTTATCATACTTGGTCGGATTTTTTTTACAGTGTAAGAATGCTGTGGAGTGACAAAATCTCACATAGGTTAGCATAAAAATGCAAATTTGCTTCTTCGTATTACATCGTTAAAAATATACGAAATCACTTTTTGAACATACATGCGTAATATTTACATAAATAAATGGAATGCATGCGTTCATTAATACCCTCATAGCATGCATGGTCACAGTGACGTCATTGTCACGTCACTGTAAGTCACTGTGGTCACGTCACAACTGTGACCAAAATGCCACCACTCAGCGATGTCACATTGTGACTGATATGTGAACTTTTTTAGAAAACTTTTAAAAATTACAAAAATTCTTTAAAACATGTTATTTACTGTAAAAAATATTTTCTGGCAATTAAAAAATGTTGTGACGCCACTGTTATACCACTACATGTAACGTGCGTCTCATTATGTGACAAAAAACCCTGCCATATTGTAAACTCGTAGTGTGACAAAACATATGTTAAGATTAAAACTTTCCACTTCAAACAATAAAAATAATTCAGTGTTTGTTTCCGGCTAATATTTCACAACAAAATTAAAAACTTCATCAAAAAATGTACATAAATAAAACACAAATTCAACAGACATGTAATCGAACTGCTCGCTTAGCCTACTACTAAAACTATTTGAATTAAAACAAAACTGTTGTAGGTAATAAAATATTTGGCGAATTCTTCGACTATTAACTCTTGGAATGTTGCTAATATGAAAGTATCGCTATTGAATTTTAAAACTTTATTTGAATACATAATTGATATTTTTCATATAAAAATGTTTTTTGGTGTTATTGGTGGTCAATCTAGAAAAATGTATTAACTGTAGAGATTTCAATAATAAGAAAATATTTTCCTCCTGTATTCTATAATCCGGGAAATTGGTTATTTATAAATTATTCTTATCAGCGGAAATGGCAGAATAATTAATATACAGGTGGAGAAAGCAAAGATTTGTTTGTGTGTGGGCATGGGAAGGGACGGAGTTTTGTAATAAAACAATGCTTTATTATAATAAATAAAAACACTTGCACATTTTCAGTAATCAATTTTTCTGCTAGTGTTTAATTATTTTAAATAATTCTTAAAAATTAAATTTGGCTACTTGTACCCCTACTTGTACAAGTTGTTACTTGTTGCTACTTGTACTTGTATTTTTTTAATTAAATTTAACTTTTTCCGAATATAAAATAAAATATACAAAATACATGTAAAATGCATTGCGTAATTGAATATTCATATTTATTTTTTCCTCGTTTAAAGATATTTATTTTGAAAAATACTGTTATTTTACAAGCTGTTTTACTCTGCAGGAAATTAAAATAGAAAGAGAAATTACAATTGCCTGATTCCCCCCCCCCCCACACACACACACACTCCCCCACTAAAAACATTATTTCGCGAGTTATTTTATTTCTTTTCTATGAACATATTTTGCATTTTTGCGTATAATATAAACTTTACTTTTCTATTTTCAAAAGATCTCGCATTATTGCAGATTAAAATGAATTTTAAATACTCTAAAAATTTAAACATTCTTTAATTTGTTATACTCCCAATATTAGTTTAATTATTGTCATATTTGACAAAAAGGTAGCTTTAGAAAACTTAAAACTTGACCTATTTTGAAACACATAATAAAAAAAAAAGTTAAATATATCAAAAAATTCTTGAAACAAGAAATTTTAATTGGAACAATGCTTATAAAAATATTATGTCATATAAATGTATAAGAACGGAAAAGCCATCTGTTCAAGGCCTTGATATACAAAAGAGCGCGAAAAAACCCGCAGACGATAAAAACTATTAAAGACAACATATTACATTTAAATCTTTGGAACAGACGGAGGGAGTTTTTTGCTGGACAATAGGTAGTGTTATGAACATGCAGTCTGTCAGATATAAACATTTAACCTAAAAAAATCATAGGAATAATCATCCCAAGATAGTACTTTAGATAAAAATATCAGTTCGAAATAATTTCAGTAGCTTTGGTGTGGTTTAAAATGATTCCCATCATAGCTGTTGTAGTTATAATTGGACATATATTCTACTTCCAAAATTTGTTCTTCCTTAAACATGGATTACATCGGAATTTAAGGAACGACGTTAAGGAAAAAAAAGAGGTAAGAAAACATATTTTATTCCAGAGTTTCCTTTTCTTTAAATTATAGAGATTTCTGCATTTTCTTATAAATATTTCATTAACCTAATAAAGTTCAGTAGATTTATTATTTAATTTATTGAAATAAATAACTGCCTATCAACAATTTTAATCAGATAATTAAAATCAATTATATAAATTTATTTTAATCAGATTTGTTTTCTTTTAAAATATTGTAGGTTAAAATCACATTTTTCTCAAACTTTAAAATGACGTATAAAAATATTATAGTCAAAGTTTAACATAAATATCAAATATATAAATGTATTTAACGTACTAAATAAAAAGGCCTTTTTATAGAATAAAATGTTTTGATGGTCTGAAGCAATTTGCGTTGCACATTTTTATTTAAAAATTAATATCTGTTCAGAAGAAAAGAAGATAGTTTATTTTATTAAAAGAAATAAGAATTTTTTAACATAATGGAGAAGTACTATTTAAAGGATACCATGCATATGCAGTATTAAGGGGGAAAATCAGTGTCAATGAGTATTTTTCGATGTGAGAAAAGTTATAAAATTTTATAAAGAGATATCCTTAGCTGGTAAGAATTTTCAGTTCAACATTATGAAAGAAAAGTTTTCAAAGTAAACCGGTGTCTCAATTTGTTGAAAAATATAGAAATTATGCAACCCAGTGAGAATTCAAGTATGGTTTGATTGAAAGATTTTAATTATTAAAAGACATATCCATGTACTTGAATGAATGAAGGTAAAATGTAAAATATATTTCGTTATTTTTTTTCTGGATACTTTGAATATTTTATTTCCTGAATGATTTTATACACATAAATTTCGAAATATCTATACTATACACTCTATTAGAAAACAGACTGATTAAAGGGGGCTTGTTATTTATAATTATCATCTAATCCTGTAAATAAAATAATATAGTAAGAATGTATAGTATATATGAACCAATGTGTGTTTCTATTTTGTGCTTAGGGTTTGGATTTTTATACTTTATTCACATAAAAATGGCTAACTATTTTATATTATTTTCATTATTTTTGATTTTACTGTGTCATATAAAAGTAAATATGATTACCTGCATTTGCAACAAACTGTATATATAAAATGTTCACCACACGTTATTCTAAAACCTTTACAGTAAATTAAAAACTTCATCAAAAAATGAACATAAATAAAACACAAATTTAATAAACATGTAATCGAACTGCTCGCTTAAACTACTAAAACTATTAGAATTAAAAAAAAAATAACTGCTGTAGGTAGTAAAATCTTTGGCGATTTCTTCGACTATTAACTCTTGGAATGTTGCTAATATGAAAGTATCGCTATTGAATTTCAAAACTTTATTTGAATAAATAATTCATATTTTTCATATAAAAATGCTTTTTGGTGTTATTTGTCAAATTTATTATAAAGAGGTGCTAGTTCAGTAAAAACAGAGCATAATGACAGAGTTTCATAAGTAAATATATTAGTAATGTGTTTAGTAATGCTATAAGAAAAAAAGTATATAGTTTATTAATTTGTTAAATAAAGTGACATTAATTTTTAAGGATTTTATGAACTACAAATTGAAAAATACAATTAAATAACGACATGATTTAACAATATCTTCTATTTCCTAAAGAAATAAAGTTCTATGATTTTTGCAAGGTCTTGGGCACACTGATTTAGAAATACAGTGGTATGGGGAAGTTTTTTATGAGAAATCTCTGATTGCAACTAAAGGTGAATTTCACTTTTTTTTTCTTTTCTTAAAGGGTGTATTTCGCCAATTTTAAAAAGAGCAGGGTGCTTCAACTTTAAAAAACTTGCCTGGAGGGAACAGTAAGTAATTGCAGAATTAATAAAAACAGCAAATAAATATAATTTAGCTAGTGGCACAAATAACAAAACAAGTAAATGCGGTTTGCAGCCCATCTTGCATTTGTACAAAGGAATATTACTATTAATTACCAACATCTAAACTTACACACATGCATATATGTTAACCAAATATATGTATGTATATATATATATATATATATATGTGTATATATATATATATATATATTTGTATTTATTTATATGAAAATTAGTTACACGCACAGAGTAAATATAAGAATAACCAATTATATCGAAAATCCTCAAAATATCAGAGCAACATTGTTATAACTCAGTGATGATTATTAACATACAGTGCTAAAAAACTGTCTTTTCAATCTTTAGCTAATTTCTTTATTTGGTGTATATGAGTTTAAAAGTAAAGAAAGCAAAAACATTTATTCAACCTCTACTTAAGAAGCTCTTTCTAAGCTCAAATTTTTTATAAAATATCATCAAAATATTTTCTTCTCATAAATTGAATGGATGAAAGATTGGGTTTACAATATTTGGAAGAAAAGGTCTAGAGCATTGCTCAAAAATCCAGCCATGTTGGTACTCGATAATTTCCGGGGACATCTTGTTGATGATTTAAAGAAGGAACATTCAAAAGCGAAACAAATCTTGTGATAATTTCTGGAAGACTCACATCGATTTTGCAACCGTTCGTCATATCGGTTAACAAACCGTTTAAGGGCAATATAAAACGAGTATATGGATATAGAGAACAAAGAAAAGACTCCGAATGAAAAAGTAACGCATCAATCCCTGGAACAAATATGTAGTTGGATATTACAAAGCTTGACTTTAATAACAAGCGATATAATTTCAAAAAGTTTTAAGAAGACGAGTATCTCCGACGCTTTGGACAGAAGCAAAGATAACATTTTATGGAATGACAGAGATTCTTCAGACACTGATTCACATTACAATAGTGATGCTGATACCTTCATTGAAAGTTATTTATTATGAGAATTTTTTGTCAAAAATTTCGCAAAGATTATTTGTAAATTTTACGTTTATAAAAATATTGCCATAAAAAGAAAAAATGGTCTTTAATAAACAGCACATAATTTGGAAACATTTGATAAGTTACTCATTTTATTATAATGTGTTTACCAGTAATGTTTTAGCATTAGAGTATGTAATATTGTGTACTAGATTTCTCCACATAATAGTCACACTTAGACTTTCACAATGAAAAATTGGCAAAAAAAGTGCGATTATTACGCGAGTAAATACGGTAGTTGTTGAGCAGATATCATTCTTTCATTCTTCTTTAGCTCCAATTCGCTGTAAATTTATTACTGCAAAAGTAGAATGAGAAAATAACATATTACCTAATTATTCTTTTACTCGCAAAAATTTATTATATTTGCTATGTTGTTTATAGAAAAGAAAGAATAACTTTAATTGGTTAAAGGTGGATTTCGTCAAAGGATCGCGAAAAAATGCAAATTTCTTCAAAAGATCGTAGAAAAAAAGCGAATTTCATCACAGAATAGCAATCTTTGTCAAATGATTGTAGAAAAAACGCGAATTTCGTTAATGGACCGCAAAAAGGCGAAATTTTGTAAATAAACCGCGCAAATAAGGCGAATTTTTTCAAACGATCGCGAAAAAAATCTAAATTTCTTCAAAAGGTCGTGGGAAAAAAAGTTAATTTCATCTAAGACACGCAATTTCGTCAAGAGATTGAAGAAAAACGTCAATTTCTTCAAAGGATCGCGAAAAAAAGCTAATTTTGTCAAAACTGGCGAAAAAAACCTAATTTCGTCAAAGCATAGCGAAAAAACGTGGAATTTTGTCAATAAATCATGCAAATAAGGCGGATTTCGCCTAAAGATTGCGAAAAAAACGCAAATTTCGACAAAGTATCGTGAAAAAATTTGTGAAATTTTTCTGTGAACTTCAAAATTTTCTTTTACTCATAATCACTCCTGATTCCATTGTCTAGGTTCATTGATTGGACTCGAATAGCGATTTCATTTTTCAATAAATGTCTTGCATCTTAACGCTGTCCCAACATTGTCATTGTGATCACATATTCGTCACAAAGTTAATGACAAAATCGTCACAAAATTAAACAATTTTCACAAAATTGTCAGAATGTGACTTCACAACATTGTCACTGTCGTCACAGAATCATCACAGTGTTAATGACAATTTCGTCACAAATGACACATATTTCACAAATTGGTTTCACCGTGACTTCACAAATTGGTCACTATGTGACGTCACAAATGGTCTCTAAAACGGCCATAACGACTTCACATTCTAGTCACCATGACTTCACATCGACGGTCACAGAGTCACAGTGTGATTTCACAACGACGTCGCTGTGACGTCACCATGCCTTACGGGTAATCTGACCGAAATATTAATTCTGAAATTTAAAATTAAATGTATAACGTCCCTTAAAATATTTAACAGGTTGTACAATGCCGATATAGCTATATTATAAAGGGCAAACGTGTCTGTGCTTAACTCTGACGTCATTTTGACGGTAGCAAGAGCAGGGGATTAAATTAAAATTTTATTAACTTTTATTGCAATTTTTTTTAACTTCTAAATAACGCACATTTTCAATTTTTATACCGTCGAATACAGAAAAAATGTATTTTCAAATGCAATTTGTTTGAAAACTATTTCGCAATTTATTTGAAAACTGTATCGCAACTTAGCCAGTTTTTTTTTTGTTTTTAAATTAATTTTCAACAATATTTTTTTTTTCAAATCCATCTCTATTGCCTGCAGACATTTACGAAAGGTAAATCCGTTTGCACTTAACTTAATATAAATAGGTCATTATTTTATTCCAGTTTATATTCCATAACAAAATTAATACATTCATCGATTAATAAATAAAACAATAAAATATAACTAAAATACAAATTTAAGACACACTGTAAAAAAAATACGACCATTTTTCCTGTAGAATTCGGAAAAATAGTTGCCCTTATCGTACCGGAAATTTTTCCGACACAGCTCGGAATAAAATCCGTAATAAAACGGAAATAGCCAATAAAACGGTATTTTACGGATTTTATTCCGAGCTGGGTCGGAAATTTTTCTGGTACGATAAGGGCAACTATTTTTCCGATTCCTACAGGAAAACTGGTCGTATTTTTTTTACAGTGCATATAACCGAATTTCGCGCTAAATCCACTAAAATGAACAGAGCAAAAAGGCTGATTGTAAAAAGCGATCTTTGGAGATTTCTTGGGTTGTTAAGGGTGTATTCCGATCCAAACTGCTTATTTTCTGATTCATTTTAAAATTCATTTTTGCTCTCAAACGCATCAAACTTGGAAATTCTCTTATTTAGAAACTATATAATGTGCGGTGCTTCTTAATTTTTTGATAAATGCAGAAAATACTGTAAAAAACGCTGTCAAAGTTGGCATTTTGAACCGAATTTTCCGAAGCGGGCGATCTGGGAATGAAAAAAATGGCCATACTGAGAAAATAATTATTTAAAAATCAAATTATAATTAATTGAGCTGAAAATGAAATACCACGGCATGTTAAACATGTCTTCAGAAATCACCCCAGCAAGTTTCATGTTTTTAATTTTAAAAATGAGTCTGAAAATGTCTCAGAAAATTTCGAGCTGTTGAGGGTGGAAAAATATTTTTTCGAATACACCCTTAACACCTGACGTGAAGCCAATATGAAAATATCGATTTTAGTACTTTCAAAACTTTATTTGAACGCATTAATGCTATTTTTCATATAAATATTATTTGTAGCATTGTTAGTGGGCATTCTAAAAAAATATCAAATATAAAAAATCTATTACAGTTATCAATTAAAAAAAAAAAAAAAAAAAAAAAAAAACAGTGGATCCTGCGGGGCTTTCTGACCGCAATCGTTAGATTGTTCGCTGATACGTTTTTTGATTAATTTTTTATTAAGTGCAATTTCTTTTTTAAATCAAACAACCTGTTTTAAGGATACACAAGTATACTACGTCAAAAGACCCTTGCAGAACATTTCGAAAAATACCTCATTCATCGATGTGCCTTTAGTGTGTAAAGAGAAAAAAGATGTGAGCATCAGAATAAATATATATGATGGTTTTTAACTACATTCTGTAACCCGGGAAGCCCGGGTTTATCCCCTTGTTTTTTTAATGCCTGCTTCCACCACTTAATTACCGTAATCATTTTTTGATGATTTTGCGCTTTTAGAAAACTAATTACATTCATTTTTACTTCATTTGGAATCATTTCAGTAATAATATCATATAACTCTCCGGACTTTCATTTCTTGATGTTTACATCGAAGATAGGTTCAAAAATAATATAGATATCAGACTTAAGATACCCCGTTTTTACGAAACGTTCCTTTGACACATTAACGATTTCTATAGAATTAGAGCTCCTATTGCTGTTAAAGTCAGTAAATTAAAATCAAATCTGAATCTTTCAGCGAATACTCACTATCATCAACGAGAGTTACTTTTCTTGTTGACTTGAGTTACCCCAAAAGTGACACAGACGATTACAAAAATATAATAAAGTAACGAATTCTAATATAATCTGTAGAGCGAATAGACGGAAGAAGTTAAATTTGTGGTTAGAAAAAAGCATGGGCATGTAGAAATACATTGAATATTACTACTGTAAAAGATAAAGCAGTTAAATTAAAAAAAATAAAATTAAAACTACTTGATAAATTAAATAAATATTTGAACTCACTTGTAATTTCCACAATTCATTAAATGACACTAACACGTTATTTAAGCGCAATTGCACTCAATGATGTGCTAAATAAACATTGAAACAGGAAACAGTCAGCATTGAAAATATTTTCTTCAAAGCGGTTCGAGTTATCGTCCTTCCGCACCTTTTGATGTCATGCAATTACCGAGCTATCTATGTATTTTATGGTCGGCGCCATTGGAATCATTATGCAAATCCTCCCGGAGTATTCTTCTCGCATTTTTTTCAGTTACAGAATTATCAATGAATGAGAAATTATGACGTTTCATGAAATATAAATATAAAATATTGATGGTTTTGAAGGTGAGTAGTTAGATTTATTACTATTCACCACTTTTAGAATCTGGTCACTTACGCAGAGTTTTCTTGAAGTTATTAATATTTACCGTGGAATTGATTTCATTTTTTACGCTGGTAGTCATAAAATAAGGAACAAACACAAGTTAGGCAAAACTCTACTATCACAAATATTCGATGTGACATCACTATGGCTTTATAAAGAGGGAAAATACCACAGTACCTACTATGAACCAAAATTCGATATCATTCATTCATCTTATTACTCTAAACTGAACATGATTATTTTACTCTTCTGTGAAGCTAAAGTTAACTGTGGCTTTGTGAAGAATAACTTGGTGACGGTAGACCGAAGTCAACCTTTGACTCTCATGTGATGTTCATTTATAGAATCCACTCTGAAGTCATTAAGACAGTGACATCACAATAAAATCGCCTTGTGAATTTTCACAAAGCAACGGTTATAGCGACTTCACAGTGAATTCGTCAAACGATAGTCAAATGAAAGCGTTCGGTGATTTCACTGAAATGTCAAATTCGTGACTCGTCACACTGAAACGCCATTTCACAATGATGTGTCCAAATGACGATGAAATGAGAATCACAATGTGACGTCATTGTAATCTCACCTGGTGAACATTCACAAAGAAAAAGTCACATTGGCTTTATAGTAGCAACACCAAATAATGGTCAAATTAAAGTAATATTGAGACAATAACTTTTTTCAGGAAAGTAAGTGTGACATGCGGAATCCTTTTTGAAGTCACACTGGCATCACATTGAACAGCCGTGCTATTACGATAGTACCTATTTGTTACATCTGCCTTTTATAATAGTGGCTTTAGTCTAGTCAGATTTAACTTATGTGTACAAGATTCTATATTTTTATTTTTTCCTAATTTATGGACACCAATGTATGTGATTACATAACTGAATTATATTGAATTTCCTGTTCAGTATAAAAGGCAGCCTATTTGGATTGTAGATGTATATTTTTATGGCAAGTAATTGTTTAAATTGCAGTTCTAATTTAATAATAATATCCAGAAATAAATATTTTCCGAAAAGATTGTTTGTATATAATATTTTATTATAAATCCTTTTTATAAATATTTTGATTGCATTGATAAATACATTTTTACAAACTTTTCTCCAAGTAAAAATATTCGCTTGTATTAAAGCAATCATTCACTTTCACATACAGAGATTAATAGTGACAGTTCACAGAACTAAGCATGTTGACGAGAGAAAAACATGCGAACACTTGTTGCTAAGATTTTTATAATTCCGTAACCGGGCTTATTTATTCGGCGATTTTTACATAAAGAGATGATATTTGCTTTCTTTATAAAACTAAAAGAAATGTATGTACTTTGAATCGAAAAATTATTCAGGAAAAATAAAAATAAATATTTTAAATGTGAAATGTTCTTTTAAATATAACTGAATTTTATTTTTGGATAAATAATTCGTGTAATATCTATTTCAAAGAAAAGGTGGTGATATTTCCCCATTATTTGAACTGCTGAAAGAGACAAAAACTAGTATTTTTATAATTTAAAACTTGTGAAGCTTATATATATTCCAAAATTAAAATAAATCAACTTTTACCATAAAAAAATATTGCTAAACTTAACCCATTTCAAAAAATGCAGTAATTATTTTCAAATGTTGCTTAGTTATTTAACGTAAAGCAAAAGAAAATATTAAAATTAATTTAATCTGTGTTATATAAGATTGTAAAATATGTGATTATAGTGTACCATTTATATACACAGTCGTCTACATATACAAATTGTTAGAAAAATTTCAATACTAAATCGTAATTTTGACATCATATTTGGATTCTTGGGTTTATGTTACTATTGGATACCAAACATGAAATGTATTTGGTTTGTTGTTTAGAAATAATGCATATTGAAAGTTTGAAAGTCGTAATGTTAAATTTATTTTTAATAGTTGCAAAACAAACTTCAATGTAATTAATTTCGTAAGCATAACTCAAAAACTACTTAACGAAATGAGTTTTAATTTTGGATATGCATATTTTGAGCTTATAGAAATTGATTAGTGTTTAAAAATTTAAAGTTTACAATTCATATATATTTCGAAAATTATTTTTGGAAATATACATATATATTTTGAGACTAACAATAACACAAAATATTAACGTATAATTTAGGTATTTAAAGCATGATAAACATTTCTTTTAATAATATATTTGCGCATGAACAAAGTCCTATTTAAAAATTTACACATGGTACTGAAAATAAGTGAATTTTGTATTTAAAATACACTGTTAAATATCTGCAGCAAACTATCCAGTCACCCTACGAATTTTACAGATAAAGGTTATTCGACCATATCATGGAGCATTCTGATTGGTCAGAATAGAGACCAATTGAAGAGCTTAGTGGAAAAACATGTGAGGGGATCACACCATGTCCATTTTGAAAAAAATGAGATAGTCCATTTAGAAGAAGCATAAAATCTGTTTTATCCACAGATAATGAAGTCTGTAAACAGATGACATATATGATAAAGTATGTGAAAACAGACTTGGTTGACTGTGAGAGTGGATAAAACGGACTTTATGCACCTTCTAAACGGACTATCTCATTTTTATTCAAAATGGACTTGGTCTACTATGGTTGTGAGCCTTTCATGTTATGATATATTTTCCCAAAAATTGTTTTATTTTATGGATAAAACTAAAATTAATAAAATTGTACTTAGTATTGAAGATAGGAGACAGTATCTTTTAGATGTAAATTTCCAACTGGGCGAAAAATGTCCAGACCAGGATTCGAACCAGGGATCTCCTTGCTGAAGCCGCCAGTGATCTGCCATCTGAGCTATCCCGGGTGAATCTGGTGGAACTTTCTCACCCAGCTATCCTTAATGATTATAGCATCTTGTCTGAATCCTGGTTCAGCTCAACAGAATAAATCTCAGGTAATGGAATTCCAGAAAACGCTGGATGCGAAATTACACTAGATTAATTTGAGCTGAACCAGGTTTTAGACTAGATGCTATAATCATTAAGGTTAGCTGGGTGAGAAAATTCCGCCAGGTTCGTCCAGGATAGGTCAGATGGCAGAGCACTGGCGGCTTCAGCCAGGAGATCCCTGGTTCGAACCCTGGTGCGGACATTTTTCGCTCAGTTGGAAATTTACATCTAATATGATTTATTTACCAATCAGAATAATTGCGTTAAAATTAATCTAGTATCTTTTAATATTTAATAATTTAAATGGTGAATATATTTTATAATATTTAGTAACTAAACGTAAATATTCTTTTCTAGGAGATTTTAGTACCATACAATAATATTGAAACATATGCTACTAAGAAGGATTTAAATATATAACTAAATTACAACAAAAAACTTTCACTTCAATTTTCTCGATTTGTATTTTTTGTTACACAACATCTTCTTTCACTTGGGCCTTCAATTACAGTTATATAACCCTTTTCTATATAAACGGTGAAATTACTGGACAGTTTGCTATATATTTTAAAATGTGTATTTTGTCATCTGCGTTATAAGGTTGTTTGATTTCCAAGAAAAAACTACAATGCTAAGAAATTTTCTGTAAAATAACGGAGAATCTATTGCTAATAATGTATCTTAATTTTATATAAATTTGAACAGAACTAGAAACCCAGATTATGTTATATACAGAGAAACTATTTTGCACATTTACTGCAGACTCTGTATATTTGCATCTGTGAACATGGGAATTTACATACATACAAACACTGAAGACTTTGTAATTTTACGAAGGAAAACACGAAGGCGGTTGTTATTTTTTTTTTCACACGAAGTAAATTATAACAAATTGTATATGGGTATTTTATACTTGCACATTATACCGGAAACGAGTAATTTAAATATGCGAGAAATTTGTTGTCAAAAACACTCGCAATAAATTTATGCAACTGTAGCAGTAAATGAAAACAAAATGGATTAAACCGCCTGTCTATCTCTGTGTAAAATTTCTGGTGAAAGCAGTAATTCCTTCAACTACTCGTAATATAAAATATAACTATGTGAGCAATTAATCTTGATTGAATGCCTTTAACCGAGAACTGGTGTACATGTACCGTGAATCTTTATTAATTTTATGCGATTACAAAAAGTTTCAACTGTGTTTTTTTAAACAAGTATATGCTATTTGTAGTATGAGAAAAATGATTATTTTTTGAAATGACACAGCTGGAAAAAAAAAGACATTTGTAAATAAAATTTCCTTAGTATTTATTTCGAAGTATATTTTGATTAAGTTAATACATGTTAATTTACAAAACTTTCCCTGGCCAAAAATATTCCACTCCGCTAGACTGGAACTTTGGAAAGCAATTACTTTCATTAAGTGATTAATGATGGCAGTTGATAGAAGTAAGCATGCCGAGAGGCAAATTTATGAAAATTGATGATAATGAAGGTGAGAAATTGGATG
This sequence comes from Maratus speciosus, assembly GCA_963932465.1. Classification (NCBI taxonomy): domain Eukaryota; kingdom Metazoa; phylum Arthropoda; class Arachnida; order Araneae; family Salticidae; genus Maratus; species Maratus speciosus. Next base: position 231,601,857 of record OZ010796.1, on the reverse strand, counting down.
CATTGTTTTTCTGTACTTTTAAATTTAACGTATTAATGTAACGTGCTTTATATAATTATTAAAATAAATACCTTTAAACGGTTTAATTAAAAAATAATGAAAACAAATCATTTTTCATTTTTGAAAATTTATTATTTTAACCCCTTCAAGGGCGGTGGTACATTTTTGTACCACTTAATTTTAATTCCTACAAGTCACATTGGCACAAGAATTTTGGAATGAAAATTTTCTTTTTATTAAGTACGTGAAAAAATTATATTCTAGTGGGTGCCTTGGATGTGTGATCACGTACATGAAAAAATGCTTTTACTTATTTTGAAATAAATTTGTTTGAAAATTTTGGTGTCATTCACTCATTTCACATTTTACGATTAAAAGTAATTTGCTCTTGAAAAGGTTAAAACTCAAACGTTATGTCCGCATTTCCAAGTTGGTTTTTTTTTTCAAAATATCTACCAATATTTCAGACGAACAATCTTCGATTTATTTCAGGAAAGACATTATGGGATTAAAAGAGCGAAAGTTACTAGTCAGAAAAAGTGGTAGACAATTTGAATATAAAAAGGACCACGGTAGCACTGTGTAGTTACATGCATATTTTTTTAACACTTTTCAACAAAGTTGAAAAGTGTTTATGAATTTGGTTTTTCTGTCCGTCTGTCCGTGCTCTAACTTTTGTAAATATAGTCCGTTTACCATAAAATTCATAGAGGTTATTGGGTATCACTATGGCATGCTTGGTTTTCAAATTGAAGCGTGTAGCTTTTACGGTTCATTTATAGAGACACTCAAAAGAATTCCGTTATATTACGGTCTACGGGGGAAAATTAGTTTACGGTGTATTTTAATGATACTATACTATTATAAACATACTGTAGTTTAAATATGTTACTGAGGTGTACTACAGGGCACTTGCTGTAGAATATGGTGTGCATAGAATATATCGCTTATTTACAGAGACACACAAAAGTTTCTGGTTCAGAACAGTAATTGAACTAGAACTACTGAAGCTTACGAAGAATAAATGCTGGAAGTGCGTTTTCATTTGTAGTACGCGTTTTTAAATTGAAATATGAAAAAAAATATTACTTCGTGTGTATAAATTATATAGGGCGTATACAGGGTTGCAGAAACAATCTGAAGAACATTTCCGGTTATTCGAGAAAATTGCTGAATGATTTTCAACGGTTTAACTGAACAAACTTTTACCATACTATATCGGATACATGCAAATCTTTTGCCCCCCCCCCCCATTTCGTTACAAATGCAAAGTCTTAGAAAATCGTCAATCAAGGTTTTTTAACATCTTTGTCAATCACAGTTATAAATATTCTATCAAAGTTTTTTTTTTTAATTGTTTCAGTTAAACTACTCAGGCACATCTTAAGTACCAGGGGACACTAGAATACGTATAACAAAGTGTAAAATCTACTCAAAAAGCAACATTTTTAAATAAAAAACGATACAAAGTTTGGTTTTATAAAAAATTGAAGATTTTGTTTTGTTCCAAAAATTTACATATTTCTTCTCCGTTCCTAAACGTAAATAAAATTTAATAAAATATGATCCTTTTTCAAATCGAAAACTCACATTCTCTCATATTAATATGCGTAAAGTGGGCACATTCCTTTTCTGCAAAAATTGGTATTGTGACCCCTTAAAAAAAATCCTAGAAATGTATTAAAGTTTATTTTGTTAAACTTAATTTTTTTCCGCTGAAAAAAGAATATATTTAATTTTTCGAAATACTTCTAGTTTCATTCCTGTGGAAAATTAGCAAAAAATTTAGAATGTGCAAAGGCTTTTATAATAATAAATATACACTGGTGAAAACAATTAATGGGACAAACGGTTTCTTAAAAAAAAAAAAAAAAAAATAAGTAATCCCTATACGCAAATAAGGTATCAGATGATAGTTAAGCTCGTCGCGGACACACCTGCCACGCAGTGGTATGTGTAGTCATAAGAAAGTGGCGCTGTATTCGCGTTTTGTGCAGAGGTGCCTCATTTGACCGCCGAAGCTTATAGCGGAAGGGCGTTTTGAACCATCGTAGCATAACCCAATCCTTGTTTTTTTAATTTCTTTGTTTACCCATCGTTAGTATTGCTAGTCGACATCGTCTAGATGATGCCACAAGAAGGCAGATTGTTGGAAGACTCGAGGCCGGCCAATCATAGGCTACCTGTTCTAAGGACCTCGGTGTTCCGTGATACGTGGTGTCTACTCTGTGGAAACAGTTCACAGAGACTGAAACAGTGATCCCGGGACCTGGTCAAGGCCTAAAAAGGGCAACAACGCCGGCTGAAGACCATTATTTGAGAGTATTAACCAAAAAGGATAGGTCCGCGACAGCGAAACAACTGTCTCGTCACCTGTATAATGCTACAGGAACATCCATTTCAAGGAAAACAGTCACCCAGAGACTTAATGCAGGTGGCCTGTATGCCAGGTACCTTGTAGTCTGCATCCCTTTGGCTGTGAACCACAAAAAGTCCCGTCTAGCATGATACCGAGAACACCTGTCTTGGACAGAGGATAGTTTGGGGCGGTTCTGTACAGTGATTAGTCGCTATTCAGTCTGGACAGCGAATCGAGACTTGTTCTCATCTGGAGAGAATCCGAGAGTCGATATCGGCCTTCTAACATTGTCGGAAATGATCCCTATGCTGGAGGTGGTCTGATGGTTTGGCAGGCATCAAGGCAGACGGGCGTACCGACCATAATGTGTTTGATAGAGGTACTCTGACAGGTCAGCGGTACAGGCACGAGATTCTTGCACCCTCTTTGAGATTTTTCTGCGGAGCATATGGACCAAATTTAGGTTTTATGGACGATAACGCCCGTCCACATAGGATCAGTTGGTGGACGAATACCTTGAAACGTGGTATGTTCAACGAATGGAGTGACCTGCGATGTCCCCTGGCCTTAATCTCATCGAAGACATATGAGTCGCCCTTGGACGATCAATTGCAGCTCGAAGACCAGCTCCAAAGACAATCGATGAGCTCAAGGGTTCCTTGGTGCAAAAGTGGGTGCACTTGCCAAAGAGACCCTGGACGAAAGACAATAAGGACCCTGGTAAGCAGTATGAAACGCCGATGCGAGAGTTGTGTAGTTGTTACAGACGATTATACACTGTATTAGACATGTTTTTCTCTGACTGACAAGGTGTCGGTCAGCTGCTGTGCTGGACACGTGACCAGTTACCTTATTTAGGGTGCAGGTTGTGCCCATTTTTGTTTTCCCATACATTAGTCTTATATCGAATGATATTTTGGCCAAGTTTGATTTTATTTGCTTTGTTAGTTTTTTTTTAATTGCAAAAAAACCATTTGTCCCTTTAATTGTTTTCACCAGTGTACTTGTAGCCTATTTTTTCTCAATCTTTATGTACAGTCGAGGGGGGAAAAGTGAGCACCCCATACTAACTCTTAAATTAATTATTGTAGAAGAAATTTAATGGTAAAAAAATGATTGGAAATAAAGTCTACTTTTAAATGATGTATATAAAATTCGCTTAAGAGCCCACCTATATATAAAAACGAATCCAAACTTTGTCTTTTTTTATATCAATACCCACGTTTGACACTGTAATTCTACACCCTTCAATTAGCCAAAAAATAAATTTTCATGAAATTCTTACGATTAGTTCCAGAGAAATTATTTATTTTAAAATGAGCATTCTTCAAGGGCAGTATCCAAATTGAAGTTCGTTATTTGATTGTTGAAATGGTACAGAATGGCTATGTCACTTCTATTAATGTATTATGTCTTGTAACTATGACCATTCCACTTACTTAATATGTTTCGAACATTGCCAGCCCAAATATTTTAATAAAATGAGTAAAATGTATATTTTTTAAATTATGCTTTTCTGCACAACTTGGACGGCCGCTTATGACAGCATTTTGAGGTTTTTTAATCGTAATTTGAAAATTACTTGAAAAAAAAATTCAAAATTGAGAATTCGAATAAAGCAGGACATAATAAATATAAATCTATCAAAACATTTGTAGGTTGCAATTCATATTTTGTTTTCGAATATTAATTTCATAATTCATATTATAAAATTTTTAAAATTAAAAATTCAATGTATTTACGTTTGGTTTTTTAGTATTATAACCAAACACAAAAATTATCACATTAGGATTATAAAATCAGGGGATATTAATAAAAAATATGAATATGTAATTTAATATTACAGGCTCTAAATTTTGAATTTTTATAACTCAAAAAATCATTATCCAAATGACTTGATATTTTGTTTCTAATCATTGATTGAACAGAAGATTTAAAATATATTATTAAAATTGGGTATTGTCACTTAAAAAAAAAAGTTATTTGGTCTGGTTTCGATTTGTAGGTGGTTCCTAAGCAAAATTTTATATACATCATTTAAGGGTGTATTCCAATTCAAACTGCTTATTTTCTGAATTATTTTTTAATTCATTTTTGCTCTCAAACGCATCAAGCTGACAAATTCTCTTATTCAGAAACTACATAATATGCCGTGCTTGTCAATATTTTGATAAATGCAGAAAATATTGTAAAAAATGCTGCCAAAGTTTGCATTTTGAACCGAATTTTCCGAAGCGGGAGATCTCGGAATGAAAAAAATGATCGTACTGAGAAAATAATTGTTTAAAAATCAAATTCTAATTAACTGATTGAGTGCCCCACCAGCGGCCGAGAGGTTCTGCTCTCGAAGCTGGTAGACGGGAGGTGCTGGGTTCGATCCCAATCGCGCCCGTCGGCCTAATCTTTCGGAGTTTTCGTGGTTTTCTATCGAACCTTGGTTCTCCAAGCGTTAATACGGGTTAGGTTCCCTTAGAAAGACCTCCACGGAAGGCACTTCCCCCTTAAGGCCTATATCCCCGGTGCAGATAATTGTCCGACATAAAATACAACCAACCAGCTAATTAACTGTGCGAAAAATGAAATGACACGACCTCTTAAACATGTCTTCGAAAATCACCTGAGCAAGTTTCATGTTTTTACTTTTAAAAATGAGTCTGAAAATGTCTCAGAAAATTTCGAGCTGTTGAGGGTGGAAAAACATTTTTTCGAATACACCCTTAAAGGTAGACTTTATTTAAAATCATTTGGTCCCAGTAACTTTCCTCTATTATAATTAGTTGCAAAGTAAGTTGGGTGTGCTTACTTTTTTTTCCCATGACTGCACATAGCACGGTTAAGATGCAATGTTTTCATTATCCTTCGGTTAATGCACTATGAAAGGAATTGTGATAAAACAAGAACGGAAAATCACGCATCAAGCATACATTATAAAGTTCCTTCTAACACTTCCAGAATACTGTAACGGAACTTCGCTGTGTAAAATGGTCAAGAAAAATCTCTATGTAAACTTCTTAATAAACATAAAACATTTGCAAACCATATTTATAAATTACATTCCATAGGCGTAAAGATACTGGAATTCTTTTATGCATATGTACATGATTTATGTATTTGTAGTGTATACACTACATAATGTGCTGCAATTTATCTCAGCAAAACAGTGAGAAATTCACTCTCAGCAATTTTCGCCAATAAACGTTAATGCTCTAGAATAATTTTATACAAACCTCTATGTTATCTACAAATGTTTGTACTAATGTAAAATGTAATTCAGGAAAAATAAACTAAAATCGTACTAAAAACATGTATAAAAATCACTTATAAACAGATTAAGTTGATAAAATATCTTTATTAAGATTGACGATCGTTTGGTCGCACCAACGGTGGCATTTTCAAAATCCTTTATGATAGAAAATATTTTCACATAATTTAAAAACAATAAACATAGTAAACAATGTCACGAAACATGATGCATAATGGAAAACATAGCAAACATAAAATTAAATTAAAATTAAATTAGCTATTTGTGAGCGTGGATTAATTTTTATATAATTTAACAAAACAATAACATGGTAAACAATGTCATGAGACAACATGCATAATGAAAAACATTGCAAAACATAAAATAAAAATAAAATTATCTTGGCTATTTGCGAGTGTGGATTAATTTTTACTATTGTTATTAAAATTACATAGCATCTCTTTCAAAATTTTAGGTAAATCAAGGGACACTGAATCATTGCAAATTTTCTTGTTACGTAAAAATATCTCTATTAATTCTCGGATTATGGATGGTAAATAAAATCTTGATGTATAAATTAACTTGCTGTTTTTAAAATCGATCAGTAACGATTATCCGCTGTATAATCTGGCGAAAGCTGTGGTTCTTCTGTTGTTCTTGATGTCTGCTATATGTTCTTTGATTCTGGTTTTAAGTTTTCTACATGTCATACCTATATAAAACTGCTTTGTTTTATCGTCTTTTGTGAAGGGTATTTCGTATACTCCTGATAACTGGTTTGACTCTATTGGATCTATTTTCTTGCATACTATATTTTTTAATTTCACAGAAGGTTTTGCGACTAGGGAGATATTGAATTTATTGAGTTTATATTTCAAACGTTCGAAGAAACCAGGAAAATATTGTAAAGTGGATAAGATGGAATTTTGTGGATTGAAACTTCTTTTCTTTTTATTCTTCAAGCTCCTAATTAATTTTTCTATGGTGCTTACTTTGTATCCATTGTTTCTTGCAATATCATATATTTTATTTATTTCATTATTTAATTGCTCTGAGGTACAAACAGTGAATGCTCCATGAATAGAATGTCTAAATGCAGAAACTTTGTATGAAAAAGGTGCTTGAGCATTATGAGGGATATAGGATTGACTGGCTATGGGTTTTCTGTAAACACTGCGTTCTATTCCTTGGTGCGTCTTGATTAGTAATACATCTAAATAAGGTAGCGTACCATTTTGTTCTATTTCCAATGTGAATTTAATTTTAGAATCAAGGCTATTAATCTGGTTTAAAAAGTTATTGAGCAAGGTATCTGCATGTTGCCATATGATGAAAATATCGTCTACGTATCTGATCCATGCATGGGGAGTATAATCCAATTTGTATATATCTATTTCGAGTGGTCGTAATAGGAATTCAGCTAATAATCCTGATATTAGAGAGCCCATTGGAGCTCCGTTATTTTGTTTGTATATTTTGTCGTCGAAAGTGAAGTAATTATTATTAACTATAAGATTAAGAGCACTCTTTAGTGTAGTTTTCATATTATCATTAATATTCTCCATGCGGTCAATGCAATTATTTATATTTGTAACGGCTTTTGGGGTATCAATAGATGGGTATAAAGAGACTACATCTAGACTGGCTATTAAATAATTCTGAGGTAAATTAATGTGATTCAAATATTGAATGAACTCATACGTTGAGTTAATTAAATGATCAGAGCTGAGCAAAATATTTTTCAATAAAACTACAAAAGCTTTTTCCATAAAATATGTGGGGCTTGAGCATTTAATTAGGCCATATCCATATACTATACCATACATATACAATATACATATACAATAATACAATAAGGCTAATAGTAATTAAATGCTCAATCCCCACATATTTTATGGAAAAAGCTTTTGCAGTTTTATTTAAAAATATTTTGCTCAGCTCTGATCATCTAATTAATTCAACGTATAAGTTCATTCAATATTTGAATCACATTAATTTACCTCAGAATTATTTAATAACCAGTCTAGATGTAGTCTGTTTATACCCATGTATTGATACCCCAAAAGCCGTTGCAAATATAAATAATTGCATTGACCGCATGGAGAATATTAATGATAATATGAAAACTACACTAAAGAGTGCTCTTAATCTTATAGTTAATAATAATTACTTCACTTTCGACGACAAAATATACAAACAAAATAACGGAGCTCCAATGGGCTCTCCAATATCAGGATTATTAGCTGAATTCCTATTACGACCACTCGAAATAGATATATACAAATTGGATTATACTCCCCATGCATGTATCAGATACGTAGGCGATATTTTCATCATATGACAACATGCAGATACCTTGCTCAATAACTTTTTAAACCAGATTAATAGCCTCGATTCTAAAATTAAATTCCCATTGGAAATAGAACAAAATGGTGCGCTACCTTATTTAGATGTATTACTAATCAAGACGCACCAAGGAATAGAACGCACTGTTAACAGAAAACACATAGCCGGTCAATCCATTATCCCTCATAATGCTCAAGCATCTTTTTCATACAAAGTTTCTGCATTTAGACATTCTATTCACAGAGCATTCACTGTTTGTACCCCCAAGCAATTAAATTATGAAATAAATAAAATATACGATATTGCAATTAACAATGGATACAAAGAAAGCACCATAGAAAAATTAATTAAGAGCTTGAAGAATAAAAAGAAAAGAAGTTTCAATCCACAAAATTCCATCTTATCCACTTTACAATATTTTCCTGGTTTCTTCGAACGTTTGAAATATAAACTCAATAAATTCAATATCTCCCTAGTCGCAAAACCTTCTATGAAATTAAAAAATATAGTATGCAAGAAAATAGATCCAATAAAGTCAAACCAGTTATCAGGAGTATACGAAATACCCTTCACAAAAGAAGATGGAACAAAGCAGTTTTATATAGGTATGACAAGTAGAAAACTAAAAACCAGAATCAATGAACATATAGCAGACATCAAGTACAACAGAAGAACCAGAGCTTTGGCCAGATTATGCAGCGAAGAACCGTTACAGATCGATTTTTAAAATAGCAAGTTAATTTATACATCAAGATTTTATTTACCATCCATAATCCGAGAATCAATAGAGATCTTTTTACGCAACAAGAATATTTGCAATGATTCAGTGTCCCTTGATTTAACTAAAATTTGGAAAGAGGTGCTATGTACTTTTAATAATAATAGTAAAAATTAATCCACACTCGCAAATAGCCAAAATAATTTTATTTTTATTTTATGTTTTGCAATGTTTTTCATTGTGCATGTTGTCTCGTGACATTGTTTACCATGTTATTGTTTTGTTAAATTATATAAAAATTAATCCACACTCACAAATAGCTAATTTAATTTTAATTTAATTTTATGTTTGGAATGTTTTCCATTATGCATCATGTCTCGTGACATTGTTTACTATGTTTATTGCTTTTAAATTATGTGAAAATATTTTCTATCATAAATGATTTTGAAAATGTCGCCGTTGGTGCGACGAAACGATCGTCAATCTTAATAAAGATATTTTATCACTTTTTATAGCATTATTTTACTTAATCTAAAATCGTACTTTCAGAAATTACCACCCATAAACGGCTATACGTTCATTTCTTTGCATAACTCTGGGAATTAATTTATTGATATTCTACAAACATTTCTTAGTGTACTAAATACAATTAAGCTGGGAAATGCACAACTCAATTCAACCCTTAAGTAATTCATGCTCGTACACTGTAACGCTTAAGAATTATTTTGTGTTGTCATGTATATTATTCGTAGAATATATAAACGCCATGTGGTAGGCAAGAATTCATTTAAACTTAAAACACAACTAAAAAAGCTTCTAACATTTATTTCTGATAGACAGTATTGGAAGCAAAATCGTTTGTACAACTCTGTAAATGAACGATAACTGTTAATCATATCATATTCTACTGTAAGTATATTCTTTTTACCTCAATAATGCATATAAATTACACTATTCTTTATTACACACAGTGTAACATAATTAAAATACTCAAACAATGAACATTGAAAAGAATTTCCTGTAGATTATTATATAACCGATTTATTCTGTGTGACCCCGTAAACGAATGATAAATGTTTTCCACTCCTTATTCTATTAAAAGCATGTTTTGGAACACTCCAGAAAGGCATAAGAATTTAATTACGTTTGAAACAGCATAACATCATTAAAATATTCCGCATGCTTTTCCCCCATAACCCATGCATATAGGGTGGTGGTCTAAGAAAACTTTTTTTTCAAGTTTCGATGATGGGTAGTGCGGAAAAATTGCTACTGGTGGCAATAAGTTCACACAAAAAAATTGAGATTTTCTGGATAATTCCTTCATTTGCTGCAAAAAGTTTTGCTCAAATACTGATTTTTGAACTTTTTTAGCAAGAATTTAAAAAATGTTAAACTAAATTTATTTTAGCTGAATTTATTTGAAATGTCATGTTTAGTGTACGAAATGTTTAAATAAGCTCTAATTATGTATTATTTAATAATTATGTGTATTTTGAATTAGACGATTTTTATAGCCTTTTCGCGTAATTTTAAGTATTGTTTGGTTCGTTCGTTGGTTTCTCTTTTTGCCTTTATTATGTTTCTCGCTCTTCTTTTTGTTTTTTGATGCGTTGAGAGTCACATGTTTGGATGACGGACCACAGCATGTCTTGACAATAATTCTGGATGGAATGTGGAGCTGAGAATAATGAAAACGCAATCAGCCATCATGAGGATGAGGGAAGAAATAGGAGAAGGGAGAAACCGCGAGACGAGATGTTAATTATTTTTCCGTTCTAAAATACAGATATTATCAGAAGATTCAAATAGTGGGAATTTTGAAGCAGGCAGTTCATCTGAATCAGAATTTTAACCAGGGTCTTCAAAAGAAGAGACTCCCAAACGCTTATCCTTTTCTCACATAGTGTTCGCCACAGATATCAGATAGGGAAATTGCGTTAAGAGCTTTTTCCGTGCTTCAAGATGCAGAAATTGTGACAGCTGAGGAGAAGAATCTCGTCATCGACAGACAAGATTAGGTCAAGACAAGGTTAGGTGACAGAAAAAGAAACTTTGAAAGAACATACAGGAGAAAGAATATCTTAGAGGATTCAAAATTACAAGGTTGAGCAAAAAGTTCTGGGAAATTTGTGAAAGTTGCGTTATTACACGCAAATTAACAACAAAAGCAGCAAGGACTATTCTTCAAAGTAGAGTCCATCATAGTCCACGACTTTCTGCCATAATTCTTCCTGATTCCGGATTTGCTGAAAGTACAATGGCGACTCCTTGGAATCGAAAAACTCTTGACATGCTTCTTCAACTTCATTAAAGGGTTCAAATTGACGGCCCTTGAAAAAGTATTGCATTGATCGAAAAAGTCCATAAACGGATGGAGCCACGTCTGGACTGTAGGCGGGGTGTGGAAGAATTTCGACGCCGTCCAATTGTGCAAACTTGTCCTTGGTCCTCTGGGCCACGTGCGTTTTGGCATTGTCCTGTTGAAACAAAACGCGCTTTCGGCGGAGCAATCTTGGATACTTCTGCACCAATTTGTCGTAGACGCGATCCAACTGCTGGCAATAGAGCTCAGCATTCATGGCACGATCATCATATACGATACAAATTCTGGTAAATATTAGATTAAAAATTCCCCAGAACTTTTTGCTCAACCTAATACAACCATATTCTTTGATGGTAGAAACGGTAAAACGATCTTCATAGAAATAAAAAGTGACAAGCGGCACCGTCGAGAGAAAGACGAAGCACATATCACTAATGCCGTGCGAAAATATACGCGTCGCTTTCTATGAGCCTATTTATGTTTCATGGGCATGATAAAGGCAAAAGGCTGAAGCTGGGAGTACTCTATCAATCTAGATCCGATTGAGTTTGCAAAGGTCTTAGGTTAAATGTTCTACCATCTAGTTTAGACAGTTGATGTCGGTGTCAGGGTGGAAGCTCGTTCGTATGAAGAATACATATCAAATGTTGCAGTTCTCTTCTTAAAATTTTCCAAAGCAAGCTTTATTATGGCTTAGAAAATTATATAATGATTTTGCTTTTTCTCCGCAGTGACCAGAAGGAGGTGTCAAGTGACCCAAATATTCCGAACTACGTTCAGACAACATTGTCATATTTTTTTGTCTCTCTCTCGACGGTGCCGCTTGTCCCCGTTTTACCTATGAAGATCGTTTTATGAACATAGTAGGAGTAATTATAATTCACATTATTCCAAATAAGTTACTATATAAAAAAAATATTTTATTTGCTGAATTATTTATTTTCATGCAATTTTTTTTAATTGCTTACTATTTTAAGGTACAGTAATCTACAATTGGATAGGTACGAACAAATGTCATCAAGACAAAAATAATGATAATTTATTTTTTGTAAAAAATATATAAAATATATGATACCCAAAATTTACTTTTTTCCCACAAAAACATCAAATGAAACTACTAAGAATATAAGGAACTACATTCTAAGTCATAAAATGCAAAGTTACAGAGATACTTAACTGTGCAAATGATACATTTGATAGATTTTCTTACAATATCTGCATTTTAAATTATAAAAATATCTCTAAAATTCCAGGATATTTTACGAAATTTAAATTGATATTATATTATACTCACAATATTGTGTAGTAGGCGATCAGTAGTTTATAAGTATAACCATATTTTTTGAAGACAGGATGATGTGTTTAACTGATTGTTCATGAAAATCTATTAAGAAAATATATATAAAGTTTTTATTTCTACAAATCTATTACATAAGCATTAATTTTAATTTCTTGAAAATCTACAGAATTATAAATTGTACCTGCCTTAATATGAATATTATAAAGTTTTTTTTCTTTAAATCCTTAAACACCATCTTCCGGTTACTTAAAAACTCTCTTATTGTTTGAAAGTTGAAGCACAAAGATATGCATCACTACATTTCCTATTATCGCAAGAAGAAAACAAAAACTGCCTTTCATAGTTAATCGTAAAGTCTTTCAATTAAATCAATTAAAAACTGTGATATTTACAGCGAAGGTCAAGTGTTTAACCCTTTATCTACTGACGGTACACAAGTAGCATTAAAATAACTTGTTATAAAATTCATTTAATACATCGATTAGTAGTAATAAAGTTTAGAATAAGCTATAGATGCATTGCTTTATCTTGTTCCAAAAGCATTATTGGTTACACAAAACGAAATATTTTTAAAGGATGATTTCTTTTGCCATTGAATCTTTTCGGTTTGCTTGGCGTTAGGGGGGGGGGGGGGTGAGGCATTTTCCCATTCGGAAATATTTCTATATTTCTATTATAAGAACATTATATTTGTATATTTCCTAATTCTACAAATTACTAAGCAAAATATTTAAAATAAAAGATTTGAGTGGAGTTATAAATATTGCACAAAATCCCTATAAATTCAAATTAATTAATCCTTCTAAAATTCGATAAATTATTATGTAAATCGTCTAATGTATTTTAAACAATTCACGAAAAATGCTTTAGAAAATAATTTTTTCATGAATTCATAATTCAGTACATACAGGGTTAAAAATATTCCGTAGATGGATAATCAAGATCAGGTTGGGTTTGTATTTTATGCATACTCTGATTTTAAGGGGACGAGGGATATTCAAACATATAGTTTTTTTCTATTTCTCTTTAAATACTATTCAAGGGCATGTTATACATGCATTATGCCATATATTTATCACACAATAAATTAAAACATAATTTTTTTCGATAAAGATAAGGAAATTCCGTGGAGATTTTTAGCGTTATGAAGAACTTTTCAAAATGCCCATGCGCATTCCACATCAATTAAAATCCCCAATATGTTTTATGCAATTTTGGTTTATATATAAAGTAAAAGTCCGCTTACTTTTTTAAAACTAAATATAATTGGTAAAGTTAAAGGTAGTTAATTGCAGAAATGTGACGGAAAAATGGTGAAAATTTCTTAAAATTTAAAACATATATTTTTTCTGACATTTACATTCAAATATAGAAAATTCGATGCACAGTTTTATATGTATATATAATCCAAACTTGCATGAAAAATATTGGCTCTTCATAACTCTTAAAATATTCAGGAAAACTCCTTATTTTATACAATTTTTTTTTAATTTCTTGTGTGATAAATATATACCATAATGCATATAGCCCTTGAATATCATTTAACCTCTTCAGTTCCGAAGCTAAAATAATAATACAAATGCTTATTCATTGGTTATTTTCAATCAAAATGACATTGTAAATGGCAGAAAAAATACCTTTTCTGAAATTGATCCTTTAGGTGCTTAGTAATTGAGGTTCAGGAATATGGATCTAAAAGTACAAAACACGTTAAAAATATCAATTTAATAACCATTAACTAAAATAACGCAATCATAAATTTAAGAGATTTAAACAAGTAAATAATCTACAAATCCTGAAAATTGTTTATTGGAAAAGATTTAAGTTAAATACTTTTGAAAATTTCTCACTTTCTTGGTCATACTCTCTTTTGGGCATTTTAGCATAGCTGCCAACCTTTACGCTTTTTTGCTACCACTAAAATTTTATAGAGATTTTCGCCTTGTTCAATCATGATATTTCGAGGATTAAATAAGAGAATATTTACAATAAAATTTTAGTGGTAGGAAGAAAGCGTAAAATTTGGCAGCTATGATTTTAGGCATTTTGCAAACCCAGATGAAAATAAAATTTATTTTATGTGGTAATCAGCGTAGATGCTGCCATTTATTCGTTTGCTTTGAACGCAAAAAACATTTAGCTTATAAGAAGTGACGTGAAAATGTAAAAAAAAAAATGGACATTTTATTTTTTATAAGGAAAAGAACAGAGGACCCAGGGAGGGAAAAGGTTAGAGTAAAAAAGAAAATGAGTATGAAGGTCCTTTGTCCCCTTAATAAAAATGAAATAATGTTTTAGACATTCATAACTAGTTTTTTACAATGTTTATTTAACCAAAGTTTGAATTAGGGATCTACGACAAAAAAGTAGGGGAGACCGGGGCTAGTTGGCTACAGGGTTAAGTAGGCGCAGTCCTCATAAATCGCCTGTTTGTGGATAGATTATTCAACCAGTCACAGAGTACCTTTCTTATTGCTTTTTACAAGCCTCATTGTAGTTTTGCATCGTTACCTACGTGCAGTGGACATTTATTACGATTTTTCTGTTTTTTGCTCTCACAAGTAATTTTTGGTTGCTTCATTCTTTTTCTAATTTCTAATACCTATCTTAATAATTGCGATTTAACTTGTGCAGTTTTTCTTAGTGTATGATTAACTGTACCTACCCCATATGTGATTTACTTGGATTATTTATGCTTAGAGGATTAAGTGTCCCTTTTGTGAAGAAATTTATTATGGGGCAAGTAGGCACATTGAACACGGGGCAAGTTGGCTCGGTGTTTGGTGTGCGCTGGTTAGCTTGAAAAACAGCAAACAACGAGAAAAGTTGTTGCAATGCAAGATTTGGGGCACACGAGGCTTACCCAAACGGAGACAATCGAATTTTTATTTGTGGCAACTGTAACTCTGATGATGATACAGAGTAGGATAGAAGTTACTCAATGTTAATGTTTTATTCATCATTATTATGTCTGTATAATTTAGAATTTACATTGTACGGCTATAACGCCTTTGTCTAAACTTACTGGTAATAATGAAATTGATTTCGCTTAACTTCGTGTCTTATTTGAGCTCCATTTAAATTTTTATAAAGCGTGTGGCAGCTTACCCCATAGGTCTAGGCAACTTGCCCCGTGACGAGGTAGGTTGGCGCTCAATTTTCCTTTTACTTTAGGCTTCCGCTAAACATAAACTACAAAAGCTACAAACTCAAAACTCCAGGTATTTATAGCCAAATGTCTGTTCTTTAAAAGTACAGTTAAAGTTTGTTAAAAAACTTAAATCAAAAATTTATAAAAATCAAAAACTAAAAACTGCCCCTACTAGCCCCGGTCTCCCCTACGCACATATAGGAATCGGGCTGGTGCCAGAGATCCCATAAGCAACGTGAGTTTAGATTACAGTTTGTGTGAGTGACTCTGATTACCCACCACTTGGGGATTTCGTAATGCACATATTGGCATCACAAAATTTTGAAAAAGAGAATATGAAAATTAATGATGTCATAAAAGCAAAATTATTTGTTACTCTTTACGCCATTAGGAGAATTTTTAATTTCTTTGAAGGGCAACCAGAATAGCAGTCCTAAAATTAAGCCAGCACGAATTTGAAAGCCAATTCGTAAGTTGGCAGCAAAGTTTTTGCAACATAGCGTGACAGATTTCAGGTGCTGAAATTGTTTATTATCTAACGACGAAGTTAAACTCAAAACTTAAGCAAACAAAAGATATACTTCTACTAAACGTTGGACGAAATGACAATAAAAATGAAGACCGAATAAAATGTAAAGCTTTCTTCTTTTCCTTTTTAGGTGCGTTCGTAATTATATTAATACCTAGCACCTATAGTCGTCGTCTGGTCCGTCCGTCTGTCTGTCTGTCTGTCCGTTTGCAAGCATATAACAGCGCAAAAACTACCCAACTGAATGGTTTGAAATTTAATATATATAATCGTTTCGGAATTTTGTCGCGTCATTTCATATTTTATGAAAATCGAATCAAAACATAAAAAGATATTAATAAAAGTTTTCTTCATTCTATTAAATCCTATCATACGTAATTAATTCAATGATATTCCATGATAGATAATGATTCTAGGTTGCTACGTTGATTCTTCATATTTAATATGGAGTCATATTATTTCTGTGTTACTGAATTTAATATATATAATCGTAATAAATTTTGTATTCATGCATTTTTCAATAAGAGTGCAACAGCTGTATCACAATATATATTCCAAACGGGAAAAATCTAAACATATATTAAAATATTTATTTGCTTAAAAGACGTTACCAAAAACCGATTAAAAGTATATTAAAAACCTATATTGACATGTTTCAACTCTTTCACCGAGTCGTCATCAGAATGTATAACAGAGGTTAGAAATACAATGCATATATACCAATTTACATATATCGATATATATCACTATATATATATCGACTTTAGTGTGACAGTTATTGCACCAAGATCTGATTATTTATAAAGCTAGTTATAGTACAAACGCACCTCATTTGCCACGTTTGACGTACAATTTTCGGCTTGTTTTGTTTGATATCTAGTGTGGGTGAAAAACAATAAAAATGAATTTTACCTATTTAAGAGGCGTTTTAGCAATAAAGGAATAGGATAATTTATTTTAATGGGGAAAAATTGCAACGGGAGCTGAAATAAAACTTAGGATTCGACAAATAAGGATTTTTAAATTTAGTTTTAGCTAAAAATTTATAGAAAATGATTAATTTATGAAACATATATGTGATTCCACATCACAGTATTTTCTTGAAATTATCTTTCAGTTGTAGTGAGTTGCTTTCTTGAATATCGATAGGTGATTATTAAACATTGCGATGAAATCGGATAATCTCTTCAATTACAGATTTATTACAACGTGAAAAAAAAATTCAAATGAAAAAGATAACTTTAAGACAAATTTTGCATTTCATGATTTTGCGCTCAAAAAATGCAAGGTTCAAATATAGAGGCCTTATATTCTATTTCTGTGAAATCGACAGTTGCGTGTAATGAAGATGCACATAACTACGAACGATGTACTGTTTACTCCGATGACAGTTTGATCGGCAGCAATTTGACCATTAGGAAATAGTAGCAAGATAATGAAATAATAGATATTAATGTGAAATACGAATACTGAAAACCGTTTTATCGTAGTGCAAGCCATGTTAACTAAAAT
Source organism: Maratus speciosus (assembly GCA_963932465.1). Lineage (NCBI taxonomy): Eukaryota > Metazoa > Arthropoda > Arachnida > Araneae > Salticidae > Maratus > Maratus speciosus. Next base: position 231,584,375 of record OZ010796.1, on the reverse strand, counting down.
GTCCATGTCCACATGTCGTCTTAAATTTTTATGTTTCGAGTATCTTTTGAAAAAATATTGTCTTCCTGGCGAACTCCTTTTAATTTACTTATAAGGGCCTTAAATAAAAATGAGGAAACGAACAAAGAAAAACTAATCGGATGTGGCAATGCCAAAACTTTCTTCTATCTCATACATATTAACCCATTTATGCCTAACGTCCCATTTTTGGGACTTTTTGAATTTTAATACTTTTTTATAATTTTCTGCTTCTTTACAACATGAAAATTGTATGAACAAATTGTTTAGAAATGTCTTTATCTATTACCGAGAGATGACAGCATAAGATTGATATTTATTTGTTTAAATGAAGGCCTTTTTTCGGTGTTTATAGATTTTTCATATTTCAAGATAGCGAAATGTAAAAAGTAAGTTTATTTGTATTTTTAGGGTTCCGTTCTTAAAAAGTAAAAATGGAACCATTATAAGATCACTCCTGTGTCTGTCCGTCTGTCTGTCTGTCTGTCTGTCTGTCCGTCTGTCTGTCTGTCTGTCTGTCTGTCACAGCCATTTTACTCGTAAACTATGGAACATGGAAAGTTCAAATTCGGGGAAGTAATAAAGATCATTGACCCACATATTTTAAGATTAATAAACATTCATAAATATAATTAGTAAAAAAGTAGAGGGGCTAATTATGCTACTTCAAAAAAAATCTTTTCTTTGTATACCATGTGGGGTATCCTGTGAAAGCTTTTGTAACGCTGAATTCAAAAATACATTTCTTTTAATTTTAGGTATTATATTTTCAAAGATATTGTTGAAAATGTAGCGCAAAAACATGTACCCCCCCCCCCATATAATTCTGAATCTACTGAAACTAAAATTATGCAAAAATTAGAGGTAGTAGACGTTAATATAAATCTTGCCGGAAAATTATAGCGATTACACTAGGTCACATATTTTTTGAGTAATTAGCATTTTCAAAATTTATTAGAAAATGCGAAATTGCTTATTTTCACGTACATGATAACAGGAAAATTTTAATTAAATATTCTTGGTGTCGTTTGTCTGTTTTGGAATTAAAATTAGGTGTCCGTTTTTTATGGGCATCGCCCTCGAAAGATTTAATTAGAATGAATCCCATAAATACTGTGGGATTCGCGATAATTTGCATTGATTGTATCTCTCAATACGCCTCGAGTGACTTTAAAAGTTAATTAAACACCTATCTGGAAAAACGCGGCACCGACCAAGGAGCGTTGCAACTTTGAGACCTCAATTCGAAGCGCGCTTAGCACAATGCCAAATTTAAACTTTGAACAAAGGTTTTGTTTTAGCTACACTGTAAAAATAAAGGTTATTACTACGTTGAATTTAGTTTCATGAAATGCCAAATGAAGTTTAACTATGCACTGCTTTTATTGTCAGTACCGAATTAAGTTTATCATAAATAGATTAGGATAATATTTAAAAAAGAGTTATACGAATAGCTATATTTTATATTATTTAGGTTCCATACCTCTTTGAACTTTCATGGTATACCCATTTACACTTTTCTAATATATACAGTTATACCAACCCTACGTTGTATAGTTTTTTACAAAGTCATAGTATTCTTTTAGCAACGTTGTGTTTTTTTTTTTTTTTTTTTTTTTTTTTTTTTTTTTTTTTTTTTAATACAATTACAAATTTTTATATTTATTCTACGGAACCCTCTGTGCGCGACTAATGCTCGCACTTGCAGTTTATTTTAATCAAGGATCCAAATAAATGAGTCATAATCTTAGCTTGTAGACTTCTTTGAAATACGTATTTTTTTCAAATTGCGAAATTATAGGTTCAAGCCTATTTTTTATGCATGTTTGAATTGTACAAAATATAGGGAACTAGGTGCAAATAGGTGCATAATTCTGTTAGCCATTTAGAGGGCAGTTATTGATGTAAAGTCCTTGTCAAGATGATTTTGAAATAAATTGTTTTTTAGCCTCAAATACGATTATAATTAATTTATTATTAATGATATTTATAATGTAATTAGTCTCTTTAAAGAAATAAATATATATTTTTTAATAGTTAATAAAAATACTAATTATAGTATATAATATACAATTTAAAAGCTTAATTTATCTAAATTTATACAAAACATATAATTATGCATTTGTCCACATATCGATATTACCATATTTAGTACGTTTACATTTCATCAAATAAATGCAAAATATTTTAGCGTAATTTTTTTAGTATTTTTCCAATTCATTTTGTAACACTTTAAAGTGATTTTAGCAACAAATTTCAGAAAACAAAAGTTCAGGCATAAATGGGTTAATACTTCCTGAAAAATGCAACATAGCAGCGCCAAATTTTGGGCGATTTACACCACAGAGTAATCAGCACCAACTTATATCAGTGACAAACCGAATCTAAAGTTTTATTAAATTCCGTTCATTAGCTTTTGAGATAAAGCGCCCACAGAATTTGTGTCACATACAAACAGAAAGACAGTCAGAGTCTCATACTCACACACTCACAGACAGACATTTTGTAAAAACATGTTTTGCGGATCTCTGACCTCAAAAATGTGTAAATCTGTCGAAAATCGGAATTCGAAAATTTTTACGAATCCAATACTTTCTTCTTGTGAAGATAGAAGAAAGTAAAAAACCACGAATGTTTACAAATAAATTTGAAGTCAGAGTTCCAAAATAGTTTCGAAAACTTTTTAAATGACATACAAGTTTTATTTATACGGACTTTGATATTTATTCTTGAGCTTAAATAATGAAATATTTTAAATGTCCTAAGCATTCCAATTAGTGAAATATAAATACAACTAACCAATATACACTATAGTGCCATTAATGACCGTCAACATTCAATTTTAGACATTTTGTCGAATATTTAGAAATATACTTGACAGATTCTTCTGGAATTTCAGGATTAAAAAGAACAGGTATGACCTCATATATAGCAATGTCGATTTGTTAAGGGGGGCAATTAGGGGGCCAACGAAAAATCAAAGAAAAAATAATACTTGGGATCACCCTGTAAAATAAATTGCACGAAATGACCTACCGCTACCGAATATAAATAAACAGACATTGTGCAACATGTGTATTCTTTTGTGTAAGAATAGCACGTATATTAATAGAGATTAGCGATTTATTTAAAAAAATAAAAAAATTCTTGCATGTTTTTTGCTTATATCATGCAAGGTTTTCAACCAAATTTAACGGCGGTTTCAGAAAAATTGACAAAATATAGTAAAAACAATATAGTGCATTTGGAATATAAATATATTAAATATTTTAGTAAATATGAACAGTTGTATGAAATAATTTTTATCTGCACATCCGCGAATGATAACAAGGATCATTTTGCATAATTTAATAGTCAACTCTATGGAGCAACTTATTAAAAAAATCTAGTCAAATATCGTAAAAATTCAGAACGATATCGGCGTTAGAGTGAGCAAAATTTTAGTTGTTCTCTAAAAGCAGCTGACTAACAAGGGATTTTCCACAAATTGTCATTTATAATTTTAATTTTTTTTAATTTTTCATTTTTTATTGACGCTTTAGTTCTTCTTGGATAACCACCAGAACGAGCCTATAGCATGATCAAAAGAAGTATCAAAATTGAAGCATTTTTTCCAAATCTACTCGTTTATACTCACTAAATACTATCTTTTTTTCTGAAAGTCAGTCAATAAAAAATGACAATTTGTGGGAAATTCCTTATCATTCAGCTGCTTTTAGAGATCAACTAAAAATTTGCTCCCTTTAACGCCGATATCTTTCTGAATTTTTACGATATTTGACTAGATTTTTTTAATAAGTTGCTCCATAGAGTGGACTATTAAATTATGCAAAATGATTCTTGTTATCGTTTGCGCATGCGCGGATAAAAATTATTTCATACAACTGCTCATATTGTCTAAAATATTTAATATATTTATATTTCAATTGCACTATATTGTTTCTACTATATTTTGTCAATTTTTCTGAAACCGGCGTTAAATTTGGTTGAAAACCTTACATGTTATAAGCAAAAAACATGCAAGATTTTTTTTAATTTTTTTTAATTAATAGCTACATTTCTATTAATATACTTGCTATTCTTACACAAAAGAATACACATATTGCACAATGTCTGTTTATTTATATTCGGTAGCGGTAGATCATTTCGTGCATTTTATTTTACAGGGTGATCCCAAGTATAATTTTTTTTCTTTGATTTCTTGTTGGCCCCCTAATTGCCCCCCTTATCAAATCGACATTGCGAAATATGAGGTCATACCTGTCCTTTTTAATCCTGAAATTCCAGAAAAATCTGTCAAGTATATTTCTAAATATTTGACAAAATGTCTAAACTTTAAAGTTCCCGGTCATTAATGGCCATATAGTGTATATATTGGAATATAATATAAATATATAAGTGAATTATAATTATTACATCTAACAGTAATTTTATGGATTTGTAACAGCCTTGTATTTTTCACAGTATTTTTCACTATTGAAAACAGATTTAGGAAAAATAGATTAGTTGCAGGAATAACTCTAATACTTTATCATTTTGAATGTGTACAAGATTTTGTTTGGATAATAATTTTTTTTTATTTGTTTCTTTGGTTCTAAAATTGAATGCAATGCGCAAAATATTTTCTCAAATATAATCTTTCCTTAATGCAATTTCCATTATCAGCTTTCCCCAACATTCTTAAACTGATCCATGATTTAGTCTTGCCGCCAAATGTTTTCTGTCAGTTATTATATTAAGTCTTGTGAGTTTTATCGTTTTTTAATCCAATGTATTCATTTCAATTTCTATAATGTCTATTTGATTTTTACATATAGGTAAAGCTGCTAATTTTAAATTATGTTTTTGGCTCGTTCATCTTTATAAGAAATTGATTTTTCATTTATTTTCAGTAATGTTTTTCGGTGATTATTCTTTAAGAAATTAGTTTTATGTTTGTTTTAAGTAATGTTTTCGGTGATTATTCTGAAAAAAAAAAATATTTTACTTTTATGTTAAGTACTACAGCTCAGTATTAATTTAATAATATATTTCAGTGTGATTGTTGTGTTGTTCTTTTAGCAGGATTTCTCAATCATCACTGAGAAAATAAAATACATAAAAAAAAAACTTTGTGAGGTTCCACCCTTATATAAAAAAATACCATTTTTAGGGTGGGGCAGGGGTGAACCAAAAGTATAAAATCACCCAACTGAAACTTCTAATGGAAATACAGTCGAAGATTTTTATAACTCAAATCATTAAATGAGAGGTTCTGCATGTGTTAGAATTTTTCATTATGTAATACGTATATTATACACTGCTCAAAACAATTAAAGAATATTGCAGTTTTAGGTGGATTTTGTATCTGGTAAACTGTTTAGCTGATTGATACATGGTCGACAATCATAGTAGGTTATATGAGAATAAATTACACATTTTTGGCAGAAAAAAATGCATTTTATTGCGCATTTGTGTACTAAAGGAAAAAAACACAATTTGTGCATATGAGAAAAAAAGAATAAGAAAAGGTGTTTTCTTCAAAGAAATCAGTAGGGGGTATGGTTTCCACGGGCGGCCAGCAACGTTGAACACCTTTGAGGCATGGACTCAATGAGGCTATTAATGACGATTTGTTGTATTCTGCCCCACTCTTCCAAAAGAGCTCTTTCCAGTTCTTGGAGAGTTTGTGGGGGTTTGTTGGCGGCCAGAAACTCGTCTTTCTAGAGCGTCCCAAACGTGCTCGATTGGATTCATGTCTGGAGAACACGCTTGCCATTCCATTCGACCGATTCCTTCCTCGAAAAGGAAATCCTCCACCAGGTTTGCACGATGTGGCCTGCAGTTATCGTCCATTAAAATGAAGTTATCTCCGATTGCTGCAGCGTAAGGGACTGCAATAGGTCTGAGGATCTCATCCCTATATCGGCGACCAGTCAGAGCTCCATCTCGAATGATGTAGAGGTCAGTGCGCCCGTCAATGGAGATGCCACCATACACCAACACTCCTCCACCGCCAAATCTGACACTTTCGTGCACGAACGCAGGATTATTCCTACTGCCACGGTCCCTGCAGATGAAAATACGCCTATTATCCGGATGCACAGAAAAACGGAACTCGTCAGAAAACAGAATATTGCTCCATTCATTTCTCCTCCAGTTGACATGCTCGGTTGCCCACTCCCTGCGGTCGCGACGATGCATTGATGTTAATCTAACACATACCATCGGTCGGCGAGCATACAGACCTACAGCATGGAGCCGGTTTCGGACAGTCTGAGTTGAAATCGTGGTGCCTGTAGCCGAGCGAAGGTGTTGTTGAAGAAGAGTAGCGTTCATGGTTCGGTGTCTCCGAGCTGTTAACGCTAAATACCGATCTTCATTGGGCGTTGTTGCCCGTCTACGACCTTGCCCTGGTCTTCGGCCTGCACATCCACTCTCCAAAAAACGGTTTCAGATCCTGGAAATGACACTTTGTGACACTCCAATGGCTTGCGCTACTTCGGCTTGAGTTTGGCCCCCTTCTAACCTACCAACAATTCTCAAAGCTTCTGAATCTGTCAAATGACTTCGCTGAGACATCGTACTCATCGAAACAAAGCAATCACTGAATGCCGATATATCCTTGTCTTCATTCTCTTTTATCCAGTTGAAAGTCAAATTTCATTCGCTGCCGCTGAAGCGACGTTTTTGATGTCGAACTCAAAATTTGCATACTCCACAGTTTGAAAACCAGAAAAATTTGCATTTGTGATTCTCTTCTTCTATTTTCGGCAAAAAAAATTTCGTTTATATCTTTATTTTATATAAAACTTCAAATATCCTTTAATTGTTTTGAGCAGTGTACATCATTAGACTACCTTGTAAACATGGACAAATAAATATGTAGTAGATCTTTATATAGCATTCCTCGGAACCAGAAGTTTTGCAGATTATGAGCTGTTGCATATTATTGATCATTTCACACATTGTTAAATTACTTTATAAACATATTTCAAATATAGCTGGACCAAATTATTATAATACTCATTTCCAAAGAATATTTTATTTACTAATTTTTTCATTATAAGAACTCGGAATAAAGATGATAATGGTGAAATGATGTCTAAAACTTAGTCTTCTAGAGAAATGCAGTAATTCTAAAATGTGGATTGCAGGCACTTCCTAACTGCAAAATTCATTGTATACATTTGAGAAGCTGTCACATAGAGAATTGCATTATAAAGATCTTTTACTGTACTATATTCAGGGCTTGTGCACATCTTAGTTTTGAGTACCTTCCAAATAGTAATTTTTTTTTTAATGCATAATGTTTATCATTATTTCAAGTAAAGAATATTATTATTATTCAGAAATATAGTTAACTCTGTGTAAGAGGGAAATATGTCTAACATTGGACGATTTTAACGTCCATCAGAAGATTTTTCAATGTTGTAAACTGTTTAAGACAGAATAACGTAAAAAAAACAACAACAAAAAACATAGTTCTTCTCAAATGAACTCTCTAAAATTTCATTCGCTTATAAACATAACTGTATCTAATCCTCTTTTAATTTTCGTGAAAAATATGCGATTTAGTACTGAAAACTTGAGGCGCAGGCAAGTGAAGCCACGCCAAAACAGCCTGTGTTTTAGGTTTTCATCGAAAATTTCTCCATTTTTTTGAAAAATCTACTTGTCTGAACATTTCGAACTTATCAAACATTTTTGTAGACAAATCCGGTTTTCCGAGATGGTCTAAGTAGAGTGCGTCATGATACGGATGTTTAGTTGCTTTTATCATAGAAAAAGTATAGTCTTCGAAAGGTACAAAGTAGCATGTAGTCGCAAATCTTTTCGAAAGGATTAAAATTCACGTTTTTCAAAACCGATTACACCGTCGATGAGAAGAAAATCTCAGCTTTAAATAAATATTTTTCTGAATTGATACCTCTGAAATAGAGCCTTATGGGAGAGTCGTCGAAAGGTAATGAAAAAAATGAATCGCGAAAAAGAGACTTTTTCAAATAATAATTTCAAAGGGTTAACAACCATATTTATTTGAATTGATTGCGCCGTTTAAGACATAAAAGTAGGAAATTTAAGAAAATGTCTTCCTTTTTAATGTATCTTGAACGGTTCGTTCGAAAGGCGCTAAAAAATGAGGCCAAAGAAAAAAAAAAAAAAAAAAAAAAAAAAAAAAAAAAAAAAAAAAAAAAAAAAAAAAGACAGAATCTGCTCCTTCCTTTCTAAGCACACCAAAAAGCAGAGTCTGAGCATGCGCAGGCACGCTTTCCAATTTGCATAAAAAAGAACGAGTTTTCAATGCGTTTTTGATTAATATCATGGCTAATTATCAAAAAATTAAAAATCTGAGCCTGAGGTGGTTTAGATTCGGCCTTGGACCACTCTCATACAAAATTTCAGACTAGTATGTGCGGTAGATTTTGCTAGACATTGCCCACAAACAAACAGACAGGCCAAGCAAAACTTTATTTTATTAGTATATATTACAATTATTTAAAGAACAGGGGTTCAGGAGGGCAGACACCCCTCAAAATAAAATTATTAACCTCAAAAAGGCCTTTTAGGTTTGTTAAATATTTTTCTGTATTTACATTAGGTGTTAAAATAGCCAAAATGACAATAAAAGTTGTTTTAGCTAGAGATCGACCGAAAATTCGGTTTCGCTTTCGTTTTCAGCCCAAAATCTGAGTTTCGCCTGAGTTTCGTCGAAAATGCTGCTGAAAATTCTTCCGGACAGAAACTCGACCGAAACTATCTGTATTCCAAAAATCTCGTTTCTTCCTTCGGGAATTTTCAAGATTACTCATCTATTTGAGCTGTATCGGATCAAATGAGACTATTTATTGCTATGGACTTCAATGTTTATCAGTCATGCAGGACTGACTCAAGACGTGAGTGCAAATTATAAAGCAAGCAAAGCATATATGACTAAACATTTTCATGTGCTCATTAAAAGCGCTGCAGACTTAGCAATAATAGAAGATTTTTAGTTTGAAATCGCAGTAGTGTTTCGAATACACTTTGAAAAATTTCTAGTATAACATATGATCATTTACAAAAATCATTATAAAAGATAAATCGTGGTGTGTATACCTAAAATTAAAATATTTTTTAATTTTAATTAAAAAATATTTTAATTTTAAGTTTACTTTTAGGTATACAAATTTCATTTGTGAAATTCGTATAATTAGAAAATCTTTCTGTGTCGATGATGAAATAATTACATTTTATTTTATATGAAAATAAAAAGTTTTGGGTCTACAGAGAGCCAACTTGGGCCAAACGTATAATTTATTAATAATTATGTATATTTAATAAATACGTATAATTAACTAATAATTATGCATATTTATTAAATACATGTAATTAATTAATATTTATGTATATTTATACATCTACTAATTACTTTAATTTTTGGCGACATTTTCGTTTTCGGCCCAAAATAGGAAGATCACCGAAATTCGGTTTCTGCCTTAAAAACCTGTTTCGGTCGAATCTTAGTTTTAGCATCGCATCTAACTACTTCAGATGAAACAAAAAAACGTTTTAATAGAAGTATGTTTATAATATATTTAAAAACCGTTATTTCCGCCCTCTTGAAAAATTTGGTAAGATACTAAAACGTGCAAATCCAAGGTTTGTTTATTTTGGGCAAAAGAGTTGATTCAGAGAAGATTCTTTTTTAAAGGAATGAAAAATTTCTTTGCATCAAACCCTGAAAAAAAAAAAAAATGCATCAAAAATTATTATACTTCAAGTTATGCATGCATATATTGTTTCTAGTCCTAGCTAAAAAATATCAGTTTCGATAGCTATGTTTTCATGCATTAATTTAACCCTTAAATGCCGGGTGTTGCTTTTCGGCAACATACCCAATTTAGGCTCTAAAATACTATTAGAATAATATTGAAGCTATAATGAATAATGTTGCCAATAAAATACATTCTGAAAATATTATTAAATCAATTTTCAAAATATAGATGGCAACACTTGTGCTGTTTAAGAATAATGATAGATTTATTTTTTCAATTGTTGCTACTTGTTCTTTTTGTTTTGTTTGGAAGATTGCGAAATACCCTATTTTGTTCTGCAGTGAGCAAGTAAAATTTATTTCATATTATAGTTCCTAAAATTCTTGTGTGTTTAATATTATAGAATTTTATCAAGGAAAATTATTTTTTCAATTAAAGACCAGTATTGCCGATTAGTAATAAACTGTTTTTTAGCAGTAAACCATACTTAAAACAAAATATGATTTTTTAAAAGTATTTTCCCATGATTTATTTAAAAAAGGAAAGCCGAAAAACATTACAATGATTTTTGAAAAATCAGGAATTTAAGGGTTAAATATTTATGGGTTACATATCACCACTGCATTCCTGAAAATTAATAATGATTTTTACGTGGAATCAGGTGGTTTACATATTGCACATAAGTAAAAAAAAAAAAAAAAAACATAACAATAAGAATTCTTTATTCAAAATTGAAATATTTTATTATTTAACCATTTCAGGGGCAGAAAAATTCTGCTCGTAAAATGATGAAATATGTGACTGAAAATAGAATTTATAAACGAATGTCTAAGAAAAGAAAATCCTGCTTTTATACACTTTCTTTATAAAAGCAAAATTTTATTAAGATATTCTTGGTGCCTCTTGTCAGTTTTGGAATTAAAATTAGGTGGTCACGCCGTATCCACATTTGAAAGGGTTAAACTCAATTTTTAAAAAGTTTCGCAAGATCATTATTATTAAACTAAAGTTAGACGTTCTAAAAGTGAACACAAGTAAATTAAAAGTGAGTAAAGTTCACTTTGTATAATATTAGTTTAATGCTAATTTGATTTTCTTATACAATTATATGAACATCGTTAATCCAATGTTTTTAAGATGGAGAAACAATGTTAGTTATTAAATTTTGGCACAATAGAAGGCCTTTAGTATTAGTTCAATTGAAAAAATTATCTCTAAAAAAATTACTTCTGAATGTAAAAAGCAATATATTGCCAAAAAATCCAATTTTTGTCAATAAAAGAAAGCAACTGGTATAGCTATTTTAATTCTTGGCCAGCTTCTTTGTAACCCTGGAATTACGAGAGAAACAGCCTTAAAACTATTAAAATTAAATTCAGTGTGGAATATCAAACTTTAATTATGTTTGTGTTTTGCGGGAAAAAATACATGAAACATCATATATATTAAAAGAAAAGGCTATTTTTGTCAGTTCAGTGCATCAAAAATGAATATCTGCGCATGCGTCCAAAATCTCTTCCGGGCTGTCCGATCTCTTTCACTGAAGTGAACGATTCACCGTAGACAGAGAAACATGATCACATCATCGCAACTTTTACTCCGTGTATCATCGTCATCAGGGTAAACAGCGCATGTGCGGACACTGTGGTCCAATGGGAGTTCAGTGTGTGCACAAGACTTCCTGCCTAGATACAGATTTATTCTTAGGATCTTAGGCAATGAATAATTTATTCTCCCATGCTGTAGTCGTTAATATAGTAGCACGCACGTTGCTATCTCTAATATTATTTACTGTAAGGTGCTGCTTTGAAATAGTAAGTTTATTTGTTATTATTTATTTTATTTTGCTGTGTCCATTTCGATCTCTATTATTTTGCTCTGCTGTTTAATTTTCATAGCGAGTCCTAGGCTTATTTAGTTTAGTTATGGATCTAGCATCCTACAATCTTCGCGAAATTGAGCCGGACGGAAATTGCTTATTTAGGGCGCTGTCTGTGTTCCTGTATGATACAGAAGATCATCACCCGCGCGTACGCCACGCCATTGTAAAACATGTAGTCGGTAATTGGGATGTTTATCATCCGTTTATTGTTGGTGATCTTTCTTACGGTGTTCCTATTACTCAGGTAAACGATTACATGAATATTATGTCAAGAAAGAGTACGCATGGTGGACACTTAGAATTAAATGCCGCAACCGCAATTTTTAATATTTTTGTCACAATTATCAATGCACAAAACAATAACGTCACAAATTTGGGTGTAAATGCTCGAGGCAAAATAGAAGTTAATTTATTGTATGATGGAAATGGACATGATGGTCACTATACGGTATTGCTCAAAAAGGGCAAAGAACAAATTCGGCAGGAAAAAAATTCATCTCCCTCCAAAAAACGAAAACTGCAAGAGAGAAATAAAAAGTATTATGCAGAGCAAAAAAAGGTTGAATCATCTCCTTCCAAAAAACAGAAACGGAAGGAGCAAAATAAAAAGTATTATGCTAATAGAAAAAAGGTAGAGTCAGTTTTAAAGCCATATAAAATTCAGTATAGGTGTGCCGTTTCCGACAACATTTCAAATTTATCTCCGTCCAACTTAGGTAATTTAGACAACACATGTGCTTATTGTAATGCGTTGTATTTTTCATCAGAAAAGAATTCAAATGCCTTATTTAATTTGTGTTGTTCTAACAAAAAGTTCAAACTGCCCGAATTTCAAATTATTGATGACATAAGAGATCTATTCACTGGAAATAATGACATGTCGAAAAACTTTAGGCAAAATATTAGGCAATATAATAATGCTTTATCCTTCGTGTCATTCGGTGCCAATATAAAGTTACCTCCTGGTTACGGTCCTTATTGTTTCAAAATTCTAGGTTCAGTACACCACAAAATTTCCCCTTTGTATCCAGATAATTCGACCCATGCTTCTTATGGTCAATTGTAGATTTTAGACTTTTCTGAAGCAAACGGAATTAGGTTAGAAAAGGCTGAGAATAGTTCTATTAGAGAGGACATTCTTAATATAATAAATCTTAATTTAATTAAATGTAATCTATACGTTAAGTGCTATAAAACGATGCATCAAAAAATATCTGAGGAACACGAGCTAGCTTTAAAACAAAACAGAGTGCCAGTTGATTTTGTTATGCGCTTTTATCATGAACCGCTATCAGATCCTCGCCGTTACAACGAACCAACATGCTCAGAGGTTGCAGCGGTTTTTGAATCTAATGATGGTGCTCCACCATCTCATAGGTACATAAATGTTTATTCTAAAGATGGTGGACTGAAAACTCTAGATTTTGATAGTATGCATTGTGATCCGATGTCATATGTACTGATTTGGCCTTGCGGTGAACCAGGTTGGCATATTTCAATGTCAGCGGGGGGAGAGAGGAAAACTAATGTTCGTGAAAACATTTCCATGAGAGAATATGTTTCTTATAGACTTATGGTTCGAGGATGTCCTCCTAAGGGAAATTTCAATCCGTTAATTAATGCTGGGAAATTAACTCAGCAATTGATAGTTGATTATTACTGTCGCATCGAAGGTGACAGATTAAAATTTATCCGTAGTCAACAGGCAAAATTGAGAGTAGACACATACGCTGGCCTTGCAGATGCTCTGTTTGCACGTGCTGATAAAGAAAACTTACGGGCGGGGCGGATTGTTATTTTACCTTCTTCTTTTACTGGTAGTCCTCGAAACATGATTCAAAACTATCAGGATGCCATGGCAATGGTAAGAAAATTTGGCAAGCCAGACCTTTTCTTAACGTTTACATGTAACCCTTTATGGCCAGAAATAACTAACAGCATACATCCTTTTGAAACTGCTAATAACAGACCAGATGTTACAGTTCGTGTTTTTCATTCAAAAATTAAAGAACTTTTACATTTGATAAAAGAAAGAAAAATATTTGGCGAAGTACAAACATACTTATATACGGTTGAATTTCAAAAGAGAGGTTTGCCCCATGTGCATTTATTATTATCTCTTCAAGATAATTGTAAATTTAGAGAAATAGCAGACATAGATAAAGTTATTTCTGCAGAAATTCCCGACCCTAATGATACAGTCTTACATAACTTAGTTAAATGCCACATGGTACACGGTCCTTGCTGTAGTCTTAATCCAAACTCAATTTGCATGACTGATGGTAAATGTAAGAAAGAATTTCCAAAAGAATTTGTTCAGGAAACTAAGGAAAATGCTAATGGTTATCCCCTTTATAAAAGGAGAAATAATAACAGGACTATTTCTAAACATATTAAAGGTAAAAATATTGAGGTTGACAACCGTTACATAGTTCCTTACAATCCCTTTCTCTTACTTTATTTTCAAGCCCATATTAATGTCGAAATTTGCGCGAGTGTTCACAGTATAAAATATATACATAAATATGTTTACAAAGGTCATGACTGCGCCAATGTGCAGGTAACTGCTGAAGGTGGTGTGCTTCATCATGATGAAGTTACTGCTTTCCTAAACACTCGATATGTCAGTCCATGTGAAGGTGCATACAGAATTTTTTCTTATCCAATGCATGAACAATCTCACACAATCATTCGCTTGCCTGTGCATTTGCCAGAAGAGCAACAAATATATTTTCAGGATGATAAAGCCACGGAAGCTTTACTTAGATCAGAATTAAGAAGCACACAACTTATTGCATGGTTTAATTTAAATAAGGATACAGAAACAAAAAGCCCTTTTATTTATCCAGAAACACCTCTTCATTATACTTGGGATAAAACTAAGTGTATTTGGAAAAAAACGCTCTAACTTTCGTAGAGTAATTGGCAGAATGTATAATGTTTCTCCCTCTGAATCCGAGCGTTATCATCTTAGGTTACTGTTGCTTCATGTAGTTGGGGCTACAAGTCATGAAGATATAAGAACAGTTCATGATGTTGTTTTTTCTTCTTTCAAAGAAGCAGCTATGCAAAGTGGATTACTTCAGGATGATACTGAGTGGCTGCGTTGTTTGCATGAAGCATCAGTTCTTCAAATGCCATTTCAATTAAGGCAGTTATTTTCTTTCATTGCCATTTTTCAACAACCATCAAACGCTACTCAATTATGGGAAACTTTTAAAGATTATCTTAGTGAAGATTATTTGCAGCTTCATGAGCCGAATAAAGCTTATCATTTTAGTCTCAGGGATATTAATGAAACACTTAAATTACATGGTTTTTCTCTTTCAACTTTCAACTTGCCAGTTATTAATGATTTCTTAATAACTGATCACAACATCAATTTCTCTAAAAATCCAAATCTTGACTATAATTTAATGATTCAGCAAGCTAATGATGAACAACTTTTAATCATTAACGAAATCAGTAAAGCAATCCAAGCGAATAATACAAATAAAAGCAATGCATATTTCATAGATGGTCCAGGTGGTACTGGGAAGACATTTGTATACCAGTGTCTTATACAAAAATGCTTCGATTTAGGTATAGAAATTATCTCTGTTGCATGGACTGGCATTGCTGCTATGCTCTTACCAAATGGTCGCACAGTACATAGTAAGTTTAAGTTACCTTTGATTCTGCATGAAACTTCAGTATCGTCTTTAAAAATTAATAGCAAAGCTGCTTCTGATATTAAGTCAGCAAGACTGATAGTTTGGGATGAAGCACCTATGGCAAATGTTTATGCATTAATGACTGTTAATAGACTTCTGCAAGATATAATGACCAATAATATTATTTTTGGTGGGAAGATAATCGTTCTTGGAGGGGATTTTAGACAGGTATTGCCAGTAGTTCCACATGCCTCACGACAAACAATAACTCAAAATTGCATAAAATTTTCACCTCTTTGGCCATATTTCAAGGTTTTTCGGTTATTTAAAAACATGCGAGCTAGGTCAGACGAATTGGAGTTTTCAAAGTTTTTGCTTAAAATTGGTGATGGAAGTTATCCATCAGTCAATGATGAACCATCATATGGTTCTTCTGTTATTGATTTACCTTTAGAAATTATTGCAAAAGAAGATATCGTATCTGAAATTTTTGGCAAACATTTTGCTTCACCAGATCATGTTGTTAATTTTTCTAAATTTGCTATTCTTGCCCCCAAAAATGAGCATTGTAATGAAATAAATTCTAAAGTTCTACATCTTATACCTGGCACACAGAGAACATACGCTAGCGTAAATAATCTCATAACTGATGATGAAAGCCAAATTCTTCAATTTCCTGCAGAATTTCTAAACAGTTTAGAGTTAAGTGGTTTGCCTCCACATAATCTCACATTAAAAGTCGGTGCAATTGTAATGCTGTTAAGAAACCTAAATGCTACCCAGGGTCTTTTAAATGGGACAAGACTAATTGTGAGGAATATGTATGACAATTGTTTAGATTTAGAAATTATCACTGGCGAAAGAAAAGGGCAAAGAGCTTTGATTAATAGAATCGACCTATCACCATCAGACACATCACTCCCTTTCTCTTTTAAAAGACGCCAATTTCCCATACGTCTGGCTTTTTGTATGACTATCAACAAAGCACAGGGACAAACTTTAGATTGTGTTGGTATTTATTTACCCCAGCCTGTTTTTAGCCATGGTCAGTTATATGTAGCTATGTCTCGGGTGCGTTCATTTGAGAACTCAAAGGTTCAAATACTACCAAAAGGCAATAGAACACTGAATGTAGTATATAAAGAGGTCCTATAATAAACAACTAAAGGGAACCTGGCATTCATGCATGTAGAATGTTTTGCTTGATGTATGTCTGTCGGAATTTCAGTTTGTAGAAATAAGTAAACAAATTTTAGGGTTACTGAGTAATGCAATAATAAATTTTAGTATGCATCAGTGCAGTTTGTCTGGGCTTATATTGTACAATAATAAATATGCTGGATAATGAAAAACCTATATGATTCATCGGTTCATGTCGATAAAATGGAAAAATGCTCTAAATGTACAAATAAGGTGACAAGGTACCAAGTTTTTAATGTTATTTATAAGGGGATAATCTTAGTATTTGCATTCATGCGTCCACTGCGTTTAGCCTTGCGCATGTCTGCCTATGCTTTAATTATAGAAATGTTCAACAAATTTGGGGCTTATATTGTACAATAATAAATATGCTGGATAATGAAAAACCTATATGATTCATTGGTTCATGTCAATAAAATGGAAAAATGCTCTAAATGTACAAATAAGGTGACTAGGTACCAAGTTTTTAATGTTATTTATAAGGGGATAATCTTAGTATTTGCATTCATGCGTCCAGTGCGTTTAGCCTTATGTGTGTCTGCCTATGCTTTAATTATAGAAATGTGCAACAAATTTGGGAGCCTATGTTGTGCAATAATAAATTTTTGTTTGTTCTATGCATGTAGTGCAGTTTGCCTGATCCATTTCTCTTACTTTCATTTAAAGAAGGGTTAAAAATAAAATTGCGTAGTATATAAGAAAATTATTTTAGTACATGCATTAGTGCACTGGCCTGATGCATGTTTGTGTATACTCAATTCAAAGGTTCAAATAGGTCGAAGGGTTTTAAGAGATTCAATGTTGTCTACAATAAGGTAATTTTAGTAATCCATTTTCATTCATGCATGTCTTGCTTTTTTGCATGGTCTGTTTGTAAATATGTGTGACAAAAATTTTAATGTTCCCAACAAATCTTTTTTAATAACATCGAAATGGACACAAATATCTGAGTATATATGTATTTTTTTAGTGTTTTTTTTTTTCTTTTTCATTTTTTTTTCCAATTTTTTTGCTGATTTAGGAAATATGCCTCATGGTACATAGATACCAAGGATTTATGTGTTTTGAATACCACCATTTCAGTTCAATAACATTTTCTTTATATATTCAAACATTTAAATGTAAAATTAAGGCAAATATTAATTTTCTGAAATATAATGGTATTCAAATTTTGGATTTCTTGGCATCTCATGGGGGAAACCGCCTTTTTCAGCATTTTTCCTTTTTTTGTTGTTTTTCTTTTCAGTAGGCATGCTTGAATATTAGTGTTTTTTTTATAAAATCTAATCTTTTAGAAAATAAAAAGTAGGGATGGAAATGTTTGAGAAACCCCCTTAAGTTCGGTACTTTTAAGTTAGCACAGCACATAATTTTACATAATTTCCTACATTTTAGAGTCTTCTGCATACAGTAATGTTTTTTTGTTATTTTCATGGGCGTGCAGTGCTCATACATGCATTAGCAACTGTAACATTTACATATTTAGTGTAGTTTATAGATTGATGCATGAATTTTCATACATCCAGCTTATTGTTTGTTTGTTTGTTTTTTTGGGGGGGTGGGGGGTCGGTGGTGCACTAATGGGAAAGTCATTTTTGACTGGTGTGCTAACGAAAAAATACCCAAAATTTTAGTAATATCAATTTGTGACGATGGTTAAGTTAACTTTATGCAACTCGGTATTACTTTAAACGTTCTTATATTTCCTATATTCTTTGTGGAATACATCATAATTACAAAAAGTAATCAAGCAAGAAAAACTTTCGTAAAAACTATGACACTCACACTACAATTTTTATAATATTTTTTTATATTTTTTGGTAGCATATTCCTGTTTTCCAATTTTTCCAGGAAAAAAGTTTTTTTTTACCCAAAATTTTAAACCTGTTTTCAAATAATTTGTGATAATGTTGTCATTTAAATCTATGCACAAACATCAATAGTAAAAAATAAATTTTAAAACCGTTCGTAGCAGGAAATTTTTTGAAAAACCGTCAACTTTACACGAGCATGCCTGCTGAAAAATTAAAAGGGTATAGCGAGTACGGGCACTCGACCTCTTGGGTGTACATGGAACTGAGTGCAACAGTGACAGTCATTTTTATTTTCTGATTTCATCGTGTAAAATATGAATTTTGTCAAATATCGTGGAAAATATGCAAATTTCGTCGAAAGATTATGGAATAAAACACAAATTTCGTCATAGGATTGAAAAAAAAAACGTGATTTCATCAAAGGATCGCAGAGTAAACGTGAATTTCATTCAAAGGACTGCAGAAAAAGTGCGATTTTTGTCAAATGGTCGCAGAAAAACACTGATTTTGTCAAAGGATCGCAGAATAAATGCAAATTTCCTCAAAATGTTGCGGAATTATTCATGTTATGCACCTCCAGTGTCCCACTCCCCACTAGCTTTCCCCCCGCAGGAGGGCCTTTTTCTAAATTTTGCCGTCACACCTCATGTGACATATCGTTGCAAAGGCCTGTGAGGGGGCACTTTCCTAAATCGATATATCGGAATATCATGATATACAGATGCCGATTTATCATGATATTTAATTCTAGACATCGCCCAGCCTTTGCGGTAAGTAAACTTTTTTTCTTTAGTGCTATCAAATTGTTTGCCGTCAAGTTTTGACGGGTTCCATCTAGTTTATTGTTTATTACATAAATTAGTCGAAAATGTTTAAGGAGTACAAAGTGAAATATCGTTCTTTCATCTTACATTACTAGGAAAATGGATGAAAAAAGACTTGCTGCTTGAAGAACTTGTAATTTTGTAGAAATTGTGAAATTTACATACACATATATATATAAACATATTTGGGACTTTAAACATATTTACGTTCTGTTTGAAGTCGAATTACTGGAAAATAGAGCTTGTGTTTTCTTCCATAGTTTGCCTAATGATATATAAAAAAAAGAAGAATTCTGACTTCTTCAGATTTCTGCCAATGGTTATTTGTCTACAAATATCAAATTTGTTATTTTAAACAGATTTCCATGGGCATAAAAAATCACTACCACTAATGCTTGTCTAGTTTTTAGGTACGTTCGTAATTACATAAATACGTAGCACCTATAGTCGCCGTCTGGCCAGTCTGTCTTCAGATAACAGCCAAAAAATACTCAACGGAATGGTTTGAAATTTAATATATATAATCGTTGCAGACCTTTGTCGAGTCATTTCAAATTTTATGAAATTCGAATCAAAACTTTAAATATATTAATAAAAGTTTTCTTCATTCTATTAAATCCTATTATAAGTAATTAATTTAATGATATCCCATGATAGGTAATGATTCTGTGTTGCCATGCTGATTACGTCACGTTTAAGATGGAGTCATATTATTTCCGCATTACTGAATTCAATAACATATGTAATTGTAATAAATTATGTTTTCATGCATTTTGTATAAGAGTACAACAGCTATTGCACCAAGATCTGAATATTTTAAAACTAGTTATATTACGAACGCACCTCATTTGCCACTTTTGACAACTTTTTATGTAAGTAGACATTTTTAAATGAGAAAATTAATTTTGAAAAAACTTTCCATTGCATACTTTCGGGTTCTGGCCTTGAAAAAAAAAAAAAAAAAAAACTCGAAAGAAAGTGTCTATAAAAATTATGAATCACCCCAATAAATCTGAATGTTTGAAATCTTTTTTTCAAAATTTTATTTTTATTTGAGAAAAGAAAAAATATGTTTTGTACTTAATTAGGAATAAAATTTTATTACATGAATCTTGTTCTTAGCATATGCATAGAAAATTCTGAATTTTGTTTTGTAGTATTAGTAGTTTTATAATTAATAAATGTCATACCAATATCTACTACACAACATAATAACTTGTATATTAAATTTTCAAACTTCGTATAGTATTGACTTACCAGAGAAAGGCTGTTCTGTAATTTTTTTTATGTAACATGCAAAAATGTTTGTAAAAATAAACAATTTATTTGCAATGTATTTGGATCATTTCACTTATATTTGTATAATACTTATTATTTTCAGGTGATATTTAGAAGAAGGGAATTTAAAAATTATTTAAAAGTACAAGGAAAAAATCTCTATTATTATTATTTTTTATTATTTAAATTAGATTTTATTGTCAGTATGTAATATGTTAAAATTTTCTTGTTGTTTGGTTGAAATAATTAACATAGAGTTTAATTCCTATCTCAATTTAGAATTCATTATCAATTATACCTAAAAAACCCAGTATTCTGGGGATAAAGATAATTTAAGATATTTTAACTTCTTAGGAATTAATTTTATCCATGCTGCCATGCTGTAATGCTGTGCCAAAGCTGAGTGCCAGTAATTTTTTGTGCAAGGTTATTTTTCTGAAAATTGCAACGCTTTATTTGCTGACATGTATTATTCTATTCTAAGAAGAGTTTTGTAAAACCATGAGGATTAATTAAAGTGTGACATATTTTACTTTTTTTAAAATATGCGTTTGAGTTATTATGAGTGCGTACTTCATTTAATATACAACCAGCGCTGTCATATTTATGCTTACCAGAGTTTTTATTTTTTATGTAGACGTAAGTGAGAGAATATTAAAATGCGCCTTTTTCTCAACTGTAATCGTGTCAATGTTTCGAACTTTGTGAATGATACACTGGTGGACACAACTTAAGGACAAAGAAGAAATGTATACGTAAATTAGAATACGTGAGATTGTGGGTCCAGAAGCAAAAAATAGTACTAACAGAACTCAGGATTTAATATAAACATTTTGTTGAAAGGATGTATACAGAATATTACCAGAGGTTCTTTTTCTGAAACGTGAATATTGCCCGAAAACATTACTGCACAAAGAAAGCAAAATACTCACAATTAACAATCGTCAGTGCCATATCAAAAAGGGATGTGGCCACCGTGTAGTGCGAGACAACTTTCATCACAGCGTGGCATACTCAGAACAACATGATTCAGTAGCTGTTGAGGCAAGTTGCCCCATTCCTCCTTCACTGCACGGGTGAGGGTTTCCTTGTTTGTTGGAGGAAACTGTCGAGTAGCAAATACGTCTCCTGAAGGTATGCCATGCATTTCCAATGGGATTCAGGTCAGGCGAATGTGTTGGCCAGACTATGCGATGGATATCTTCATCCTCAAGAAAATCTTGTATAAACTGTGTGCGATGACAAGGTGCGTTATTGTCCATAAAGCGAAACTTTTCGCCGACAGCACTTCGTAAAAGATCGAACATGTGGAAGCAGGACGTCTTCAATGTATCGTCTACCGGTCATGGACCCTTGGTCAAGCACATAGAGCGGCCATTGAACCTTATGCCTGCCAACACCATGATACTTGAAGTCGCATATCGATCTCTTTCTAGAATATTTTCGCGACAGTAAGCTCTACCAACCTCTCGCCATATAAGTTTACGTCTGCAATCAGACGATAGACTGAATCTACTCTCATCTGAGAAGAGCACGGTAGACCAGTAGTCAGCAGTCCAATTGCGATGCATACGGCACAACTGTAAACGGGCGCTACGTTGGCGTCTCGAGAGTGGGACACACACAACAGGTCTTCGGGCGTATAGTCCACCCTTTTTCAAACGTCTTGAAACAATTTTCCGCGATATTTTAATTCCTGTGGCAGCACAAAATTGATTTGCTAATTGGCCTGCGTCAGTTAATTTTTGCCAAAATAACAATATAGCGATCTTCTTGGTACGTCGTACTGCTAGGACGACCTCCTCCCGTGCGCCTAATATATATTCCACTTTTTTGGAATGCCGTCCATAGCCTAGAAACAATACTGTGTGTGATGTTAAATTCACGGGCAACATCTCTCATTTTGCGTCCTTTTTCCAACTTTCTGATTATTCTACCAGGAGTAATATCATCTAAATGATACCTCGAAGACATGTTCAAAATTTAATTGTTCAAGCTACACTCCATCTCCTTTAATTTTTGCATCTAATCAGAACTCACAGCTCCCGCCGATTGCCTAAAATCTCTTATCTCTGCTGTCACGTGATCGACAAAAGCGGAAGTACAGAATTCGCATAAGTTTCACAAAACAGAGTACATCCCACAGTCATGCACATTTTTACGTGCTACTGCGGATTTTTTTCTAACTGTAATAATTGAAAAGAACAGTGGTCTTTAAGTTTTGTCCACCAGTATATATCGATGGACAAGCGGTATCATTTAAACATCTCTGCTATTTGGTGAGTCTTATTTGTTAAAACTTTTGATCATTATGGTGGAATTTAAGGATATATTAGTTAAGAGAAGGGTATTAAAGAAATGTTACTAAACTAAGAAACTAGAGTGTTGTTCGATAGCCAATGCTGATTCTAGTAAACTTATTTTATCGGAAAATAAAATTGACTTGATGGCGCTGCACGGACCGAAAATAAATTAAATAAATTGAATTAATTTTTGATATTAATTGAATTAATTTTTACCAGCAGAAAACTGACCAATACTTGGAGACTCATTGTTCGTCAGATTTTATTTTGTATTTTTTTTAATACCGCAATGGTTTTAAAAGGCTCAATTAGAAAAATCTACAAGATGTGCGAAGATAGCCTGATTGTTTTTAAAATTTAATAGAAATGATGGCGCTGCACGGACCGAAAATAAATTAAATAAATTGAATTAATTTTTGATATTAACTGAATTAATTTTTACCAGCAGAAAACTGACCAATACTTGGAGACTCATTGTTCGTCATATTTTATATTGTATTTTTTTAATCCCGCAATGGTTTTAAAAGGCTCAATTAGAAAAATCTACAAGATGTGCGAAGATAGCCTGATTGTTTTTAAAATTTAATAGAAAGTAAACGGTGCTATTGCAATTACTTTTACAGGAGAGTTGTGTGTGAAGTCCACATTTCCTTTGTGAAGCTTTAATTTATCCAGTTCGAATTATGGTCGATAGATGGAGCTAATAGCCTCAAACTCTTAGACAAGTTAAATTAAACTGGTAAAAATGATAACGGTTCCACTCATTCTTTAACAATCATTTTGTCCAGCTGTTAAAACGGCGAAAAATAGTTTTTTCAATCTGTAAGGTTATTAATAAGTATTATTATAGTTTGACACAGTGCAGCGCCATCCATTGTTGATATTTTGGACTTAAGAGCCTACTTCAGTCAAACGAAAAGACCCGTTCGCTAATGCTAATCCTATGGTAGACATTTATAAAGAAAGCTTGAATTTAAATATTTCTAAATGACATTTTTTGCATTGAATAGTTGAGATAGATCTGTACAATGGCCGTTGTTTAGTTTTTCGATTTTGTTTACATGTATTTTTAAAGAGGACACTTTCATTTTCGAAACCGGTTTCGAAAGTAAAAGCATCCTCATAAAAAATCTGCAATCAAAATCGAAAAAGTAAAAAACGGCCGGCATACAGATTTATCTCAGATATCCAATGAAAAAAAATCATTTAAAAATATTGAAATGCGACTGAGATATCTTTATAAATTTCTTCCATAGGATTAGCATTAGCGAACGCGTCTTTTCGTTTGACTGAAATAGCCTCTTAATCAAAGAAGCACAGTAAAGAAATTAATGATTTCACGCATTACTCTTCTATAAAACAGTAACTGTCACAGTTTAGTCGCTATTAAACTTAAAGAACCGTCGCTACGGTTTAGAACATACTGTATCTAGATGTTTTGATTAACAACGCAATCATTTATTTTATATTTTATAATTTATGATATGGGAATCAAAAGAAAAACAAAATATCCAGAAAAGAGCAAATTATTTCCCTTGTAATATCTTTATTCTTATTATACAATCTTTTATTATTTTTTATATTTATTACTCCCTCCTAAATAATGCTGCAGTTATGTAATTCAATACCGTAAACCTTTCATGAAATAAATTATAATTAACGATATCTTTTTAAGTACCTCATTTCTTTTCGTCCTTGATTTTTTTCAGTTTGTAAAAAAAAGTAAACAACTCCTATTTAAAATATCACATAACACGCAAGATTTTTTAGAGCATTTAAAATGATCAAAGTTGGGCTTATGGGAATAAAATTTCATTTCTGGATAGTTTTTCATTTGCTTTTATGAAATTATCGTTACAGATATCATTCTGCGTTATTAATTCTATGTACTCCATATTTTAGCCATTTTTCCATTTAGCATTTTCCAACGTTTCAGACATAATAATGAATTAAAGAATAATTTAAAAATGATAAAAGATCTTTCTGGAGATTTTTTCTGAAATTTCAGAGATCTCAGGGTTAATAAAATATCTTTTTACACATGTTTTAACATCACAATTAAGTAGTTTTAAGTTTTAAGAGCAGTTTATATGTAACGAAATAGTTTAAATAAATCTTATGAACCATTTTAGTAAATTAATAATTATTTTATCTATATTAACTGGTGGCAAATATGACAATCTGCTTAAAAATCTTTTTTTTTTTTTTAGGTATACATTAAGTGTCGTAAATATTGCAAAAAATGTTTATGGGTTTGAAACTGTGAATAGGTTGCAAGGAAGCGTTTGTACATACAGGGTGTCTAGCGAATAAGACCCTGATTTCAAAATTAAATATCTGAAAAACAAAGATCAATAGAATTATGCGGTAAACGGTTTGTTTATTAGTTAAGCTTAAAAATGTTATACAGAAGTTTCAAAATTTAGTTGCAAAAACCGTTAACAGATGGCGCTATAAGTGCAATGCCTATAAATTGTGCTTCGAAGTCCAGAACACTATCGTCGCATTCCTAGATGGTTCCCTATGGAAGGACGAAAAGTGGAAAGTACGCTTCTTAGTCGGGGTGGTGCGCAGAAGCGGAGCTATGTGTTGACAGAATTGAGATTTGTTCAGATTTTGTTATAAGCTATTTCGGTCTCGATACCAGTATCTCTGTGGTACGTCTTTTCTCTCCTAATTGGTAGATCGTGGAATCGAATCCAAGCAGAGGAGGACTTGATAGAAATGGAAATCTTTACTTTTTAATATTTATTTATATTATGAAAAAAAAGTTTGAGTAAAAAAAATCCAAAGTTTCTAGATTTAAAATT
Source organism: Maratus speciosus (assembly GCA_963932465.1). NCBI lineage: Eukaryota > Metazoa > Arthropoda > Arachnida > Araneae > Salticidae > Maratus > Maratus speciosus. The sequence goes on along the minus strand of OZ010796.1, from coordinate 231,558,856 downwards.
TAATTAAATTAAAAGGAACCCTTTTTTTACATCATTGACCATTTATAATAATGATTCATAGATTATTTTCTTTAAATTGTAGAAAATAGTTTGAATGAAAAAATGCTAATTTTCTATTTTTAAAAACTTGAGGTAAAAAAATTATTTTAATTTTAAAAACTTATTTTCATTTTTTTTTGTCATTGAGGACAGAAGTATTTTGCAGATTCTAGCGATATAATCCGGAGTTTTGGAAAGGCATGCAGCCTCCAAAGTACTTTTGCTTTGACGTGGATAATATGACTTATCATCAATTTCTTTTAAAAATGAAATAATTTAATGCATAATTTCTGTCCCTAAAACTTTATTTACAACGAAAATAAATATATGTATTGTGCTAAAACCAAAATGTTATGCCGTGATTTAAAAATATAAAAAATAAATAAAAAGTACAAAATTATTTTTCTAAATATTTTTCTAAAATGCGTTTTGATTTAAATAATCATATGAATTTAAAATGAATTTAATAAAAATATTTTAATAATTTCTTAGATAATGATTTTTAAAATTTTATTGAAAATTCTATTAATTGAAATTCTTTAAAATTAAAGATGGTGCAATAATTTTGTGACCAGATGTCTCCACTTCTGCACATCACTCCAACGAAAAAGTGGACTTTCCCATTTTTTGTCCTTCTATAGCGAACCATCTAGGAATAAGACGTTAGTGCTCTGGACTTCGAAGCAAAATTTATAGGCATTACGATTTGAGCGCCATCTGTTAACGGTTTTTGCAACTAAATTTTGAAGGTTCTGTATAACATTTTTACAGCTTTGCTAATAAACAAACCGTTTACCGCATAATTATATTGATCTTTGTTTTTGAGATATTTAATTTTGAAATCTGGGTCTTATTCGCTGGACACCCTGTATTTTCCTTGTCTTGACAAGACCATTAACTCTGTCTCACAGATGCTAGTATAAAAAGAAAGAACCTTTCATTTGAGAAATATTTGAAAACATGGTTCTATTATATGCCAGGATATGAAAGTTTTGGAAATAAACTGTAAAACAAATTAGGTGCCAGCATTTTAAGATTTTGAGATTAAATTAAACTTGTAACAAGGAGAAATACTTCTTGCTCTAGCAAGACGGTTTATGAGAATATAATCTAAATTATAGAGGATTTCGAAAAGTCTTCTGTTATCTTCAGAAACCTTAGAAACCAATAGATTTCCAAAATTCAAGGAAGCATTTCTCAATGAAAAATTTCTTTTCCTGCCCTGAATTTTGGAAAACGTTGTAGGTTAGTTTTTTCCAGTGTATGACTCACTTTTGTAAACACGATGTATCGGTTTTTCACGTGCTATCAGTTCTCATGTAAATATTTTCAGCTATTACACCACATAAATTATGCATTTAAAAGTAGCGAAATACAGGGTGTCCGAAAATTGCTGGACACAATTTAAAATTCAATACAAAATCAAGTAATTGTCGTACAGTAGTGCGGTTTAGAATAAAATACTTCTGAGAATGAAAAGTTTTCTTCAAGGGAATGAAAACAATTAATTCCAAATTTCGATCATAGATGGCGTCACTTGTCCATATGTATGTTTCAAAAAAGTGTTCTTTCTGTTTTTTATATTCATTTTGACGCTGTGGAACAAAAATGACGGTTCAGAGATCTAAGAGTCGTCATTTTTGTGTTACAGCATCAAAATTAATCTGAAAATCAGGAAAAATGCATGTTTGAAAGCAAACATTTGGACACGTGGCGCGATCTATGTTAGAAATTTGGAACTAATTGTTTTCATTCGCTTGAATAAAACTTTTGATTCTGAAAAGCATTTTAGTCCAAACCGCACTCCTGTACGACAATTACTTGATTTTATATTGAATTTTAAATGGTGTCCAGGAATTTTTGGACACCTGTTCATATTACGCAGTAATTCATCATTTTTGTCTCTTAAACATTTTTATTTACCATTGAAATTTTTTTTTGCCAATTGGTAGTATCCAAAAAACTAACATATTGGGTTGATTCCGGGATGAGAAAACCGGTCAACACACTGCAAAAACTTCCCAGAAACATTTTGAAAAAATCACGGGCAGCAAAAGAAATTTTTGTTCAAGAAATGCTTCTTTAAATCTTAAATTCAATCTAAGGTAATTTGTTTACCGAGGTTTCTGAAGATAATGAACGAGTTTTGGAATTATAAGAAACTCGGAAGAGGTTAAATAATTATAGTTTTGTAAACCTTCTTGCTAGATGAAGAAACATTTCTCTCTTTTAGAGTGGATGCAGAGTAAAAACTGTTCGCAGAAAAGGTTTATCCTTTTATAAATAATTTGAACATTTTTGACGCCTTCAGTATTTTTAATATTTTTAAATGGATCTGTATATGAGGTGCTCATAACCATAGTAAACCAAGTCCATTATGAAAAATAAAAGAGATACTCCATTTAAAAGGTACATAAAATCTGTTTTACCCACTCCCACAGTAAACCAAGTCTGTGTTGACATACTTTATGATATATGTCATGTGTTTAACCCCTTCGGTACTATGGGTGCATATATGCACCTTAAAAAAGAGCATACAAAAATTGTTTTAGGCACCAGTAAAATAGAAGGGGGATATTTGCTTTCTTTAATTAAAGCCTTCTTGTGATTATTCAAGTAAAGGTGGCTTTTTTTTTTTTTTTAAAGTGGTGCCAGCCGAATGAAATTTCTGTAAAAGCCACCGGTCCTGAAGGGGTTAAAGAGTTGGTTTACTGTGGGAGTGGATAAGATAGATTTTATGCACCTTCTAAATTATCCCATTTTTACTTTTTTCTATCTTCAATAGAAGAAAGTATTGTAATCGAAATTTTTTTCGACCTCCGGTTTTCGACGGATTTACACGTTTTAGGGGTCAGAGATCCTAAAAAACATGTTTATAGAAAATGTCTGTCTGTCCGTGTGTCCGTATGTCGCCATTATACCATCAAAAATTGCATGAAATTATGCATAGAATTGAACCAATTTTTTTTTAAATTTTTGGCTATGGCAAGCAGGTCCTCCATTAATTTGGAAAAAATCCGCTGGAAGGGGGCGCTGTAATAGCGATTTTTGTGCGATTTTTGAGCATTTTGCATATTGTACCATCGAAACGTGTATGAAGTTATGCATAGAATTGAACCAAATTTTTTGTGTATGTTTTTGGCCATGGCAAGAAGGTCCTCCCTGAATTTAAAAAATATTCGCCGGTAGGGGGCGCTGTAATAGCGAGTTTTGTGTGATTTTTATGCATTTTGAATATTGTACTATTGAAAAGTGTATGAAGTTATGCATAGAATTTAACCAAATTTTTTGTGTATAATTTTTGCCATAGCAAGAAGGTGCTCCCTGAATTTGTAAAAGTTCCGCCGGTTGAGGGCGCTATAATAGCAATTTTTGTGCATTTGAATATTGTACCATCAAAAAGTGTATGAAGTTATGCATAGAATTGAACCAAACTTTTTGTATATGTTTGTAGCCATGACAAGAAGGTCCTTCCTGAATTTGGAAAATTTCCGCCGGTTGAGGGCGCTATAATAGTAATTTTTGTGCATTTTGAATATGGTACCATCAAAAAGTGTATGAAGTTATGCATAGAATTGAACCAAACTTTTTGTATATGTTTGTAGCTATGACAAGAAGGTCCTTCCTGAATTTGGAAAAATTCCGACAGTAGGGGGCGCTGAAATAGCGATTTTTGTGCCATTTTCAATATTGTACCATCGAAAAGTGTATGAAGTTATGCATAATTCTAATAAAAATACTAATAAAATTAATAGAAAGGAATTATTGGTATTTGTAACAACATTTTGAGATGTTAATATACATGAGATAGAAGAAAGTTTTGGGATTGGCATATCCAACTAGTTTTCAAAATAGACATTATATTTCCCAGCTGTCTAAAATTAATGACGAGTAAATGGTAAAGTTTCCGTTAGAGATTTTTGCTAAAATTTGGAAATATTTTATATTAAATCTTAGTGTTCCAATTTTATGATAAATTAAAAACAACAACATAGAAATATGTTTTGATAAAAGTGCAATTACATGTATGTGTATTAAAGCATATTCGTGTGTGTTGTTTTTGAAGATGAAAACTTTTTAAGCAACGAGCAATTTTTCACTTAAATACCAAGATAAAAATGATGCAAAGCTACGAAGTCTGCGAGGCAGAGTAAGAAAGCTCAAATAATGCATATGATTCTAGAAGTTTAAATTTATATTATGAAAGAAAAGTTTGAAGTGAATTTTCTAATATCAAATTTTTAAACTGGTGACTATCTCTGCATAACTTATTTAGGATTATTATTTTCTACATGGGATTAAATCAAGAATATCTGAATCATAGTTATTATTCTCTTCTGCACAATGAAAGTAGCAAAAGATTAATATTATCTTTGAAGAAAATCACTACTATTAGGGTAATTTTGAGGAATAGGCTTTTGTATGAAGAAGAGCAGTGAACACAAAACATAATGCAAAATAAGCTGGTGATGTTAAAATGGTGTTACTTTAAAATAAAAATACATAGTTCTTAAAATAATCTGTATGTATCAGATTAACCTAGAAGTGCTTTTCATAACATGCGCTATAAATGCATAATTTATATAAATTTAAGGTAATTTGGTACCTTTTTTTAGATTTTTGTGAACGTTGATCTTGATGAGACCCGTATTTTTAGTGAATATTTTTTCAAGAAAAGTACAATCATTCTTAATTTTTTTTCTTTAAAGCATATTCCTGTGAAGTATTTTTAAAGACGAAAACGTTAATTTTTTTTTAAACGATTATTTTTTTTTCTCAAAGGGCAAGATGTAGATGATGGAAAACTACAAAGTCTATGAAGATGAATAAGAAAACACAAATATGATTCTGGAAGTTTAAATTTATGTTATGTAAGACAAGTTTGATGTGAATTTTCCAATATCAATTTTTAAATTAGTGTCTATCTCTGCTTAACTGATCGATGATTATTTTTTCTTTATGGGATTAAGTCAAGAATATCTGAAGCATAGATAATATTCTGCACAATGAAAGTAGCAAAAGACTAATTTTATATTCAAAGGAAATCACTACAATTAACATAATATTTGATAAGAAGGTATAAAAATAAAATATGCAAACGGAACAACAAGAACAAAAATGTAAAATAACCGAGTGACGTAAAATTGGTGTTACTTTAAAATTAAAATAGATATAAAATAATTGATATGCATTTTATAAATCTAAAAGTACATGCGCTTTAAATGCACCATTTTCCGGGTGTCCCAAAATGACCCATGATTTTAAAATTATATAACTTGCAAACGGTGACAGATGTTAAAAAAATTCTTGCAGGAGGGCTATGTATGATGCGTTTTTTTTACTTTGATTCTTTATTTTAGTTCGAATTTCAATCAATAGGTGGCGCTCTGAGCAATAAATGCTCAGTCCAGACTCGATTTTTGGTACTTTGGGATCCATACAATACATTTTAATCTCCTTTTTCCGCATGGAAGAAGAGAGAGGCTGAAAAATCGAGCCTGGATTTAGCGGTTACTGCTTGCAGCGCCATCTATCGATGCTATTTATAACTAAGAATCGCACCATACAAACCCCTGACATCTTGCATCTCCTGCAAGAATTTTTTAAATATCTGTCACCGTTTGCAAGTTATTGGATTTTAAATTCATCGGTCATTTTTGGGACACTCGATATACAGCGTGAATCTAAACTCTTGGGCAAAACTTTAAGGGGTGATAGTACACATCAAGATAAACAATATTATATAGGAAACTAAGGGTCCCAAACGACTTCGGAAGGAGATAGGCGCCATTAAAGTTTAGAGTCCAAAATTTCAAATGATTTAAAAAAAAAACAAAAAAAATTGGTCGATTCGTTTGCGGTTTTCGATAAAACTATTCTTTATGTCAGTATTTTCTGGAAAATAAATTTTAAAGATAAAGTTCAAAAAGTGTCGATAGAGGGCGCTTTAGACTTTGGAGTAACGAACAACTTTTTTTAACCGTTAGTTTTTTTATCTCATTAAATGATTTTCAAAATCTTAGATTTAAACTTAAATTTTGATCTAAAAATCTGAATCATTGGGAGTGGTTGAGTTGAAATTTGACACCCCCCCCCCTTTCTGAACACATCTCAAATAGCTCAAAATTTAAGTTTATATCTAAGCTTTTGAAAGCATTTAATGAGATACAAAAAATAACAGTAAAATATAGTTGCTCGTTACTCCAAAGTCTAAAACGCCTTCTATCGACATTTTTTAAAACTTTACCTTTAAAATTTATTTTTAAGAAAATACTGACATAAAGAATAGACATAGCAAATACTGCAAACGAATCGACCAATTTTTCCACTTTTTATAATCATTTGAAATTTTGGACCCTAAACTTTAATGGGGCCTATCTCCTTCGGAAGACGTTTGGCACCGTTAGTTTCCCATTTAATATTGTTTGTCTTGATGTGTACTGCCACCCCTTAAAGTTTTGCCCTAGAGTTTAGATTCACCTGTATGCATTTAAGATAATTTGGTACCTTTAAGCTGAAGATGTTTAATGCATGTCAGTTTAAGTATCTTATACTGCAATACAAATGCTAGGTTTTTGTCAAAGTTGATCTTGATGAGACTGGTGTTGGTAGAGAATGACAAACCATGGGATCGTGATTGTCTATATCAGAGTGTCCATATAAAATTGTGGCCCTCCGACTAAAACTAAATTTTACAAAAATAATTGCCTTATCTAATCATCGAATCTCTGCGATTCCATAAGTCAAATATTTCTTTAAAAAATTAGTGGTATCCGGCTGGTGACAGTTTGACACCTTTGGTCTATATTTTAAACAGGAGCTTAAAAACTTGAAATACAGTAAATTGGAAAATCGGCATATTTCCGAAACAGCGATATTTTTATTCTTAATTATGTTGATGGGATAAATCAACAATGGAGTATCTATTATATTAAAATCTGAAAGTCTCTCTTTTCCTAGAATATGGAACGTTTCCTAGAACATGGAACTTTGGGCAATGCAATTAACACTGTTTATTCGCGTAGATTCGAAGATATCGTAGGAAATCTCAGAATTTAAAAATTTAAATAAGTTTCCGAGATATTGTTATAATTGGTATTATTTTGAAATTTAAACGATGTTTCTCTGGAGGTAACAACCAAGTTACTCCACTGTTTACAAAAATAAAAGGAAAATGCACAGAATCTTACAAAATATTAAATTTAAAAGACCTTAATGGAAAACTTTTTATATTTATAATATAAATATGTGGGGAAAATCATAAACAATAGCATGGAAGTTGCCATCAATGTGAACTACGCTCAGAACAAGATATTGAATACTTATTATTATGAGTATTTTATTAATAAGAACCTTTTAGCGTCTGGATTAGAAAAAAATCTTTTTTATTAGTAGATTAGATTAAATCATTGCCCCTTTTATGCAAATTTCTACTGATTAAAAAACTTCAAACATGTTTGAATTGTAGTTAAGCTTTTCGTAACTGCAATGGAATTGCATTTGTACTTGAAATAAAAATTCAGTTCTAAAATTCTGCGAGGAAGAGAAAGGGATTTGCTTAATTTTATCATTAAAAGAGAAAAAGTAAACTACATGGAGAAAAAATATCTTAATCTTATAATTAAAGAAAATGCTTAGAAATAAAAACATATTTTACATATTGAACCTTCACGAATGAGCTTATTCTAGGGGACAAAAAATCGTCTGCCGGCAAATTATAGGCATTTTATTCTAGAATTTTTTTACCTTTATATTCCTCCACGGAGGTAAAACAAAATTAAGCACCTTGCGATAACGTGAACAATTATTTGTATTATTTACAAGAATGAATTTGAGGAAAAAAATATTGATTTTCAATCAATTATTTTTTAAAGAGGCGGTTTAATTTTTTTTTTATAAGGGCGCTAAAAGTGAAATGGTTTATCGATCAAAAGCGATATTTTTCAAGCATATATTTTAATTCATAAAACGGAAGTATTTTTATATATTTTCTACTACATCTTTCCACATTCATTCCACCATATCTATCTGCATTATAAATGGTAAACGTGTCCGTGCGTAACGCCGACGTCCTTTTGACGGGGACAACAACAGATAATTAAATTAAACTTTTGTTAAATTTTATTACAATTTTTTAAATTTTCTAAATTCTGCACATGTTCAATTTTTACACTGTCGAATAGGAAGAAAATGTACTTTAAAATGCAATTTGTTTGAAAACTGTATTGCAATTTACGCAATATTTATCTATACTAATAAAAGAACATGTCGCTCTGTCTGTCTCTGTGCGATGGCTAGCGAAATCTACCGCATTTAGAAGTATGAAAATTTAGGTGAAGATAGTACAAGACAGGTCCTGATGCAACTAGGCTCAGATTTTTAATTTTTTAAGGGCCGGGGTCCCAGGGCAACTTTAAGTTTTTATGCACTAAATTGTTAATAACTAGCCCCCTTTTTATCCAATTTTCTTCGTTTTGGAAGACCTTTCTCCATGCAGTTATTCTCATCTTTCTACTTTCCAGCTATGACCCTGTACCCTAGGGGCCCGATACAGGGTCCATTGAAGTTTTTGTGCAAATAAATTGTTAATAAATTGCTTCCTTTTTATCCGATCTTCATTTTTGGGATCTTTTTTTCATTTAGTTATTCTCACGTTTCTGCATTAAAGTTAAGACCCTGGGGCCTCCTAGGGAACCTAGGGGTCCAGGGTCTTCTAAACTTTTTGTGTTCCAAGCATTTTTCACCCGCTAATTTTCTCACCTTCTCTGTGCATAATTTTAAAGTTGAGTCTTGGACTATTCTTCCTGGACCAACACCCTCCTATTTTTATTGGGATCCTTGGGCCCTTTTTAAAACAGTTACCCAATCGTTTCGGCATTTCTTTAAAATATTTTTCTAATGAATAATTTATACCCTGTGCTTAATTTTGACAAATTGAAGATATAAAGCGTTAAATACTAAGACATTTTAACATGTTTTCATGTTAGGGCCCTGTTTTTAACTGCCAGTGCCCCCTCATGAGCCCCCTATTATAGCTCCTTTAAAAATGGTCCGATTCACTACCTTTTTTTCTAACAACTTCTTAGGTTCTCCAGCTACTTGAATGACAAAAAAATTTCTCAGCAATTACCTACCACCAATTTTCTATATTAATCACCTTCTTGTGGCCTTTGTTGCAGCTTCTTTAAAAAGGATCCGATTTTATTACAATTTTCCGTAACATAGTTTTAGCGTCTACCAGATACTTTAAAACTACGAACTACATTCCAATTAAAATCCTGGCTCCCAGGACCCGGTCCTTCTTTTTACTCAGCTACCACCTTTTTCGAACATTAATCTCCTTTAGCGACAAAAACTTAAGTTTACTCACTACAGCTGTAAATTAAACATCGCGTTACTTTAAAGGTAAATTTACATAAAAAATTTCATCCATTTATTAAGTATCGAGTTAATATTGAATTTAATTTGTGAAATTTAGACGAGAGAGCACCTGCCACCGCTTGGGGGCGCGTTCTTTGCTTGGGTTCTAAAAGCTCAATTTCAACGGGATCTGGTTCATTCAACTTAGATTACAGTTCTGCTACTTTCTGTATTATGAAATTTCATCTTAGACTTCAGTTACCAACATTTTCGAACCTTAATTGTACATTCTTTTTTCGGCTTGATTACTGCGAGGTTTAGCTCCCTCAACTTAATTTTTTATTGTCTCTGGTACGTGCGTAGCACTTCCAGTGCATGCTACATTAGGTAACGGGGAACCAGTTCCCGGGTTCGTTCGGAAACTTGTTTATGGGGAACACACTAGACGCTGTCTAAGGCAATGGGATCCCCTAAGATAGGTTCATTTAAAATATTTTCAAAGGATATAAAATTATACAAAGAGCTTTGTTTAAGGTTATTATAACAGGCCCCGGGCAACGCCGGGCATGTCAGCTGTTTTTAAAATAAATTTCAAGCATGATTTCGTCCGAATTCTATCTTTATCGCGTGCAGACGATTACAAAAGATAAGTCCGTTTGCACTTAAATTAGTATAAATAGTTTATCATTTGTTTCGAGCTTATATTCCATAACAAAATTAAAATATTCATCAACCAAAAAATAAAGCAATAAAAAATAAATAAACACAAATATAAGACAGGAAATCGGATTTCTTGCTTAATCTACTAAAATGAATAGAATCAAAAGGAATGATTTTAAATAGTGATGTGTGGCGATTTCTTCGGCTCTTAACTCCTGACGCAAGACCGATATAGAATTATCGATTTTAATAGTTTTCAAAACTTTATTTGAAAGCGTTATTGCTATTTTTCATATAAATATGATTTTGGTATTGTTAGCGGGCATTCTAGAAAAATGCAGTGTGTCCCAAATTTCTCTTTGCAACTTTGATCTTCCATAAAACTTAAACGAACTTAGATAACAAAAGTCCATTTATTGTATAATGAACAGCACGTTCCAAAGTTTTATGTGATGCTAGGAGAGCTCCACATGAACACTTTTGGTTGCACGAACAACGTCGAGACAGTATTCAACCTCCTGCCGTATTCTTTGGAGCGTAATCACAGGAATTGTAGCGATGACCGCAGTAATCCTCGGATAAACATACAAATCCTTTTCTGAAAATTCCTGACCGCAAATGCCTTTTTACTTGTATATTTGACTTCGTCTCTAAGAACCAGACCATACACTGGGCTGTTTTCTGTGGTGTAGCCATCACCAGTTTATGTAATTCACTAGGTCATTCCTGAAAACAAAAACATTCTTTTTAGTACAAATAAAACTTTATGAGTTTCTGTTAGGGGAGACGGGGCTAGTAGGCGCAGTTTTTAGTTATTGATTTTTATTTATTTTTTGTTTAAGTTTTTTATGAAACTTTAACTGTACTTATAAAGACCAGGCATTGTGCTATAAATACCCGGAGTTTTGAGTTTGTAGCTTTTATAGTTTACGTTTAGCGGAAGCCTAAAGTAAAAGGAAAATTGTGCGCCAACCCACACCATCACGGGGCAAGTTGCCTATAACTATGGGGTAAGTTGCAAACGCTTTATAAAAATTTAAATGAAACTCAAATAAGACACGCAGTTAAGAGAAATCAATTTCTTTATTACCAGTAAGTTTAAACTAAGGCGTTATCGCCGTACAATGTAAATTCTAAATTATACAGACATAATTATAATGAATAAAACATTAACATTGAGTAACTTCTATCCTACTCGATATCATCATCAGAGTTACAGTTGTCACAAATAAACATCGCGTGTCTCCGTTTGGACAAGCCTCATGTGCCCAAAATCTTGCACTGCAACCACTTTTCTTAGTGTTTGCTGTTTTTCAAGCTACCAGCACACACCAGACACCGAGCCAACTTGCTTTCAATGCGGCTACTAGCCCCATAATAAATTTCTTCACAAAAGGGACACGTAACCATCTAAGCATAAATAATCCAAGTAAATCACATATGGGGGATGTACAGTTAATCATACTCTACGAAAAACTGCACAAGTTAAATCGCAATTATCAAGATAAGTATTAGAAATTAGAAAAAGAATGAAACAACAAAAATTTTATTATGAGTGCAAAAAAGAGGAAAATCGTAATAAATATCCACTGCACGTAGGTAACGCTGCAAAACTACAATGAGGATTGTAAAATGCAAGAAGAAAGGTACCCTGAGACTGGTTGCGCAATCTATCCACAAACAAGCGATTTATGAGTACTGCGCCTAATTATCCCTGTAGCCAACTAGCCCCGGTCTCCCCTATACGCACACAAAACTGAAATTCGCTATCTTTTTTCGTTTAGGTTTTATGGAGGATCGGAGTTCTAAAGATAAATTTGTGTCACCCTGTATATTAAGTGCAAAAAATCTATTAGAATTGTCTATTAAAAAAACAACCAGTAAACACGTGCGAGTCTTTCTCGCAGTAATCTATGAGTTTATTTCCAGATGCGTTTTTTCTTATTTATTTATTTTTTACGAACTGCAATTTTTTGTATGAAACAATGTGTTTTAACGATATATAAGTATACTACGTCAAAAGCCGCTTGCAGAAACTTAAACAAAAAATACCTGGTTCATCCCTGTGCCTTTAGTGTGTTCAGATAAAAAAGGATGTGAACGTCAGAAATAATATATGTGAAGGGTTTTACCTATATTCTGTAACCGCAGAAGCTCGGGTGTATCACCTTCTTTTGATGAAAACGAAATGTTCTTTACAAAGAAATCCTTGACACCACGTATTTGTCTTGAGAAATCATTTAAATGAAAAAGAAATATCATTCTTATTTCTTTAAATTTATAATTTAATAAAATGAGTATTCTTATTATATTTGAAATGTACAATAAAAGTATCCCCCCCCCCCACAAAATAAAGCAAAAAAAAAAAAAAAAACAATCGAAACAACCCATGCAATTCGTAAGCAACACATTGGGTTGTTACGCAAGAAGATTATTATGTTAAAATCTTAGCGTGTGTTTCTATTTAATAATTATTCTTCCTTGAATATCGAACATTGCGCGAAGAAATTGAAGTTTGTTATTCGGATGGATCCAAGGATGTCATAATTTATCACGATATTTGACATTTATTTACGAAATTTTATATTTTTGTGATTTTTAATCATATTTTGTAATAAAAGCTGGAAGATTACTCCGTCATTGGAAGAAAATAAGAAAAAATAAGAAAAAACTCTGTAGAATTCGGTTATAGAGAACTCGGATGTAACGAAAAATCTGTTTTAACGAAGAATTAGTGAGTTAAATATTGATCCAATATGAAATACATTGCACTAAAGTTGATTCTTACGAGTACACTTGGGATATAACGAGCGAAAAACTCTCGCATAATGGTCCGGACTTATATTCATATTTCTTAAGGCTGTTGGTAAGAAAGTTCTCAGTAATGTTTGAAATAAAATACATTCCGCAAACCACAGTTTTTTATCTTATAGTGACATTCGGGATTTGGGAATTTGTTTTATAGTAAAGTATTTTTAGAAATATGGATTATTCAACAGCTAAGACGCCTTGAGTAATTTCGAGCTTCCATATTTCGCCGCGTATAAATTCTCTTTATATTACTAATTTTTCATTTCATTAACTTGATTGTTAGTTGAAGTTAAGTTTATTTCGGATTTGATAGGCGTAGTGGAATACTCCAGCTCCACCGCCGGCCCAATTATTTCTTCTTTTAATAAACTTGTTCATTTAAACATAAAATCTTTGTTATGACTTCCTTATTACGTGACGTGGAAAACGCATCCGTCACCTTTTTTAAAGTACCCCCTGTAAAACAAGACATTGGATTAAATGGAAAATAGTTAAAATCGAATCGGTCGTTTTTCTTTCTAAATTATGTTGATGGAAGGAAGTGACATGGTCTCGTGTAAATTACGTATACAATATGCATAGCAGTGTTTTATATATAGACTAATGATAGTACGAGAGTATATCGATTACAATCGCTTTCATTTGGCAGAACACTGATTTTGTTTACGATAAATAATAGTCACTTGTTGTGAATGCGTCTACCTTCACATATTAATGTTAATAGTTTTCTCTCCCCCCCCCCCTTTAAAATTATGTCTTTTTTTAAATTCTTAACTTTAATTATCTGTCTTCATTTGGATTCAATTTAGTTTGTAACACTCTTTTCCTTTCATAAAATGAAGCAGTCATTTCTCATTCTCTCTAATCTTTTAACCGCAGCGCTCTACAATTAAAAGGAAAAGAAATAATATATTTTTTCGCCTAGCAACGTCTTTCAGATTTCATGCTAGTGCCTTTTTTTTTATGCTATGCAGAAATTAGCCAGACTCTGTACTACATTTTTAGCGGCCGTTACTCCAGATGCAATATATTAGTCGTTTCATTATTGGTACTCTGTCTTTAATTTGTTTTATTTTATTAACGTTCGCTTTTTCGGCGTTTCAGTCCTATGAGACATTTGGCAACCCCCTGTAGAATGTTGTCTTGCGGTTACCGCACCATAAATTTCCTGCGTATCATTTGGCGGCAAATAATTCATATTACTCTTTTGATGCATCTCATTGTGTTATAATTAACGAATCTGACCACATGTCTTCACTCAATTTATTCTCGCCATATAGCATACGTAATTGGCGAAAATGTATATGTAGTCCTGCCAACACCCGATCATTTGAAGAAAATGTAATTTCCATGCACTCCTCTCTTGACCGTTGGTGACTGAAAAATGTAAAACAGCACTCTCTCTCTCTCTAGCGGTCGGCGGCACTTCCGCTTCCGAGGGCTAGCGAGTAGTACCTGCGATCCTGGTGCCCAATTGGTCAATAAAGAATTGTTGCTGTACACGGCTCGTCTTTTATCTGGAATATGGACTAATTCTTTCTTTTAATGTTGTTTGGCATCAATCTCATCATCAACACCTATCCGGAAAACTCAAAACATCAGTACACTTGTCTAGATACGAATATGTCCATTAACAGCTCTAAGACGATAGGATTCTTACGAGATCATAAATCAATAATACTTAATTTTGGTAAATAAAGTATGAAAAATTTTATTAAAAAATCTTGACATTCTATTCTTTAAATATTACAAAATGTATCATTTTGAAAATAGAAACCAGATTAAAATTGTGTTCGACATAGAAACGTTTTAGTACCTATAAGAAAAGCATACATTGGAAAAATCACCGCATAAAATTTAAACAATGAATTATTATGCAATGTGACAGAGATAACGGTACCTGTTATGTATAAAAAAAATCGGCAAATTATGGAAAAATACCAATAAATAGGTGTCTAATAATGATTGATGCATAAACAAATTACTTTCACATAATTTTCTAAATTGAGAAAGAGGCGTAATAGGAGAGATTTTCATAAAATAAAATAGTACACTGTTAAATAAAATGTTACAATATTTCAGAACAAAATGTATTTAACTGCCATTTTCGTGTTAAAATTTTTAAAAATATTTACTTTATGAAATGCTAAATAAATATATGTTTGAGGATAAATCCAGCCGAGAATGTCATTTTATTCTTATTTATTAACGAAGGAAGATTTGGAAATTTTAAGTATGTCTCTTTTTTATTATTTAAACATACATTATAAATAAACTTAAGTGTGTACTAGAAATAATTTTCTAAATATATAGCTGAGGATTTATATCTGTTGAATCTCCTTCAAATTTATGTTCTAAATTTATGTGTGTTTCATTAATAACGTGTTTGATATGTAAACAAAGATAATTAGACTTTTATTTAATTTGAAACATTATTTGTATTTGAATTTAGCTTAAAAATAAATATACAGTAATATATAGAGTATAAAGAGTATAAGATGTGCAGCCCCTTAATTTGCGAACGGATGTAGCTTCAATTATAAAAGTGGTGTCAACATATAGTTTATGGGTTATCGACTATTAAATGAGACTACTCGCAGCTACACCAGTAAAAATATAGCTCGTTTTCAATGCTATTGGAAATGTAGGAAAAAAGTCAATTAGAAAGTTATTCAGCGTCGTCGATTTAGGAAGAAAGGGCACAATATGAGCCTAAACAAGAAAGTAAAAAGTGTGAATGGTAGTTGGTGTGATATGCGGCATTGCACCGACAAGAATGAACGATTTGAGTGAACTATTTTTTGCTGTTCTATAGTGATAATTTTAGATGTAAGGCATTTGAAGGTATGCAAATACAATTGGGAGCAATTCCCACTTGCATTTGAAGGTGTGCAGTAACGAGTGGGAGTAATTACACACTTAGAGAAAGAAAAAGGGCGATAGGATGAATGTCTTAAGTTGCGTAGTAAGTTACAGTATAATAGCTCGTAACTGAAAATTTTTAATGGGGTTTAAATTATTTATTATTGTTGTGAAATAAAGTTAATATGTAGAGGATGTATTCTCAATGCAAGACAAGAGCACAAGCACAGCAATGACCTAGATGCTTTCTTTCTTATCACCATCCAACTAATAACACGGTTTTGCATTTTGTTGAAAGACTGTGGTAGGCGGGCTGCGTTATATGGCAACAATATGCCCACTCACAGCGATCGGCTGTTTCGTGCTTGAAATCGGAAGACGTATTAATGTTTGTTTTAGACAAATCCCTCTGTCGCATTACAGAAAGTAGTGCTTCATATGGGCTCAAATACGCTCGTGTTTAGCAAATTTTAAACTGTTTCAGCAATTTTCTCTATCAAGGAGCGCACAATAGCCCTGTAAGCACTGCTTTCATGGAGTACTGAAAGATGTCTAGATTTTTGCGTCTTCGTAATGTTCAGTCGTATTCAGTCGATATTTCATGATAATATTCTTTGGACAAAAAATCCTATAATTTCTAATGCTGCGGCTGTGATAGAAAAGGCTATCATCCCCAGAATCATTTGTGAAGACGGTCTATAAGACACCAAGTATGCTAGATCTTAAATGTCTGTCACAAGCTACAGTATAGAAAAGAAAAATGTTTCTTAATCTAGCAAGACGGATTTCGAAAATAAAATATAACCACTTTAAATTATCCACGATCACGAAAAACATTCTTTTATAAACATAAAACGCTGGATTTCCGAGATTTAATGAAACATTTCTAAAATAAAAGTTCTTTTTATTGCCCGCAATTTTTGAAATCCTTTCAGAGTAATTTTAGCAGTGTATTAAATAGTTTTCTTAACCCAGAATATTGATTTTTCCGATGCTATCAAATCTCAAGTAAATATTTTCATAGTGATAAAACATATTCACCAGATAAATATGCTAAATTAATAGGATTGTCAATAACGTTAAAATTAAGGCTATTTGTTAACCTTGCATATATAAATTCTATTATGCAACTAAAAAAATTTACATGAAATTTGATAGAATGCAAAAAACTGATATTCCTAGTTAAGAAATCTAATTTATACAACGTAAAACTACTTTGAAACGTTTCGGAAGTTTATTGAAGCAAACATGAAACCAAACAAATCATTTGTTTTAAAATTTCTTCTTTAATTATTTCAAATATTTTGGTTTCTGAGGTTTCTAAAGATAAGTGAATGCTTTTCAGAATCGCGGGAATCTCTTATTTGGTTATATTATAATTTTGTAAACATTCTTCCTAGAATGAGATACATTTGTTTTTGTTACAATGTATAGAATCACAAACTAATAAGACATGCGTTTTATGGAGGAACTTTAAAGAAACAGATCCATTTTGAATTACTACTGTGATTAGAATACTTGACTGTTTGGATGATTTTCCATTGCTTAAACCGCGATCTCTGCAGTTCCAGAATGATGGTGCCAATCCTAAATGTCTACCAACATTAAAAATACTGTTTCACGATACACTTCGTAACCATACTATGGGTATGAAACTGCTCTTCTTGGTCACACGATATCACTTCCAGAGAATTCCTCTTTTGAAAATATTTATGAGAAATCACATGGGTCTAGATTTCATTAGTTTTGCTCTTCAACAATGAATTTTTGGTGAATGATTAAGCATTACACCTTTCATCTTATTGATTGCTCAACATGAATTTTTGTACATTGTTCAGCTTATTACGGCAGGCGGTAAAAGATTACGGTCCAGACAATAAAGTTATTTATTCTGTGCTAACCACACTGCCTGATTGCTATTCTGATACTTTTTCTCAGACTAGTTCTCTGTGACGAAATTAACACTGTAATACAGACAGGAATAAAACAAATTGAGATTGGCATTTTTCGCTTTCGATTTAGTCTATTCAAGCACATAAAGTGTCAATTCCTATAAATTCGATGAAACCGAACATTTTTCTAAAAATAAATAAAATGGTTTAAGAATGGTTTAAATGGGCTTCTGATTGATTCTTTCATTAACGAAAATACATATTTTAGTATTAATATTCTGCAAAACCATGGTTACATCTGCTATTATGACAATCTACCTTACAATCGAGTATGAACAGTAGAATTTGTAGTAGCCAAAATGTACGTTTTTTTTCAATTACCACCAAAGAGTTAATTTTGCCTTATTTAGTTATCGAAGTATGCAATCAAATAAGACAAAATAACCATTTCATCTTTTTTTCAACAGTCCAAAAAAATTAAAACTTTTGTCAATTTTTTTTTTAATATTTCAAAACTAGATGGCGCTACATGTCCACTAAAAAGTCAAAATATAGAATGCACATATGATTGTGAGGTTTTTACGTATCTACAAGGTGTTATTTATGCTTTAAAACATTTTAAAAGTACGGAACACATTTATGACCGCCACGGCCAAAAGGGATAAAATAAAATTTTATGTGTAATAAAAAAGAGATATAAAAAGGAAAAGTGCCCAGTTAAACTGATGGTCTTGAGCTAACAGTCTATTCACGCTAATTGTATATTATACACTTACTTCAAAGAATAATGCCGTTCGAAAAATAATTTAAGGAGGGGATTATCCTACCCCCGTTTCACATCTTTATTCTTAACCAATGAGCATCCAAATCTCCCCCGGGAAGCTTCATATTAGAAGAAACCGTTATAACAAATTTAAGGCAAATCTGATGGAAAACCCCATTTATCTAAATTAAGAGGGGGGTATTAGCCCCCCGTTCCTCCCTTAATACTTAAAAATGAACCTCCAAATCTAATCAGGGAAGCCCCTTATCATAATAAACCGGTATACTTAATTTGAAGCAAATTGGATAAGAAAACCCATTTATCAAAATTAAGGGGTATCCCCTCAGATCCCCCCCTTTATGCTTAAACAATGAACCTCCAAATCTAATCAGGGAAGCGCCATATCAGAATTAACCGGTATTCCATAATTGAAGCAAATCTGATAATTCCGCATAATTTTTTTTAAATCTAAGTTAAGAGGGGATTAGTCCCCCGTACCCCCCCCCCCCCTTTGTACTTAACCAGTGAACCCCCAAAACTAATCAAGGAAGCGCCTTATGAAAATAAACCTAGAAAATTTTTTGAAGCAAATCGGATATTTATATCAAGAGTTATCCCATTACGTACGTACGTACATACATACATACCGGGTGTCCCAAAAATTACTGATGGATTTTAAAGTTCGATAATTTGCAAACGGTGACAGATATTTAAAAAAAATCTTGCAGGAGTGTTATATATAAAGTCAGGAGTTTTTTTTTATTGTGATTGTTGATTTTAGTTCGACTTTCAAGCAATAGATGGCGCTGAGAGCAGTAGATGCTCAGTCCAGACAAGACTTCTGGTACTTCGGGATCCATTCAATGCATTTTAATCTCCTTTTTTTCGCATGGAAGAAGAGAGAGGCCAAAAAACTGATCCTGGATTTAGGGGTTATTGCTTGCAGCGCTATCTATCGATGTTATTTGTAACTGAAACTGAGAATCATAGCATAAAAACTCCTGACATATTACATAACAATCCTGCAAGAATATTTTAAATATCTGTCACCGTTTGCAAGTTATTGAATTTTAAAATCCATCAATCATTTTTGGGACACCCGGTACATACACATACATACAGAACCTGCGCGCACATAAGCTCTCAGGTTTTGATAGCCTATGAGCTAAAAAATTAACAGCTATGTTGATGAGTGGGTTCTTTTAAGTCATTTAAAAATCTCTAATGAACTTGCCAATCACCAGATTTTAATCCATAAGAAAATACTATGATGGTGATGAAACTATGTTAATTTACAGAAAATCAATAAAACAAGAGTTAACAAGAGTATCTATAATTTCATGATTGTGTCATCTAATTTCAATGAAAACTATTGATTCGGCTTTAATTAGTTTTTATAGACAATATGCATTAGTGATTAAAAAGAAAAGTTTTTAAATTAAACATTAATAATCTATGTAACTTACAAAATTATTTTACTTTGCTGATTAATATATAATGCTTTATAAATAAAAAATTAATTTTACCTGAATACTTTCTTTAGTTTTCTCATCTACAACAATTAAACTAATGTTCTTATGTTATTTATATATATATATATATATATATATATATATATTTAAATTTGCTTTTAAATTACTGTAACTTTTTTCCCTTTCGTATGTTACTTTTGTATTTGAATTCATTTTCAAAGTGGGGTTAGGTGAACTAAATATATAACTTCATGAATTTCTTTACATCTTTTGAACTAAGTGGTAATTACATAACAATGAAATTAAAATATCATTGTCATTGCAAATTACTTCTTCGGTAATCGCAGTTTTTAAAGCTATTAATGATTATTTTAAAGCAAATATCTGAGTAATAAAAGAAAAAAGGTCATTTAATTAATTAATTAAAACAGATTTTCAAATTATAATAAAAATTTTGAGTATATATTTGAATGATAAATAATACTTTAAATTACGTTTCTGTTTTATGTACTCTTCATTGTTAAAAAAAATCTGTTAAATGGTACTGTTTGAATAAGATAAAGTTATTATTTCAAATTCTTTAGCGGAAAATGATGTTAATATCTTTTTATTTAAATTATTTAAAACACTTCTATGAGAAAAATGCTGTAGTACAAATTTCTTTAACTTTTCTAATAATGAGTGGAAATTTAGTTATTAAGTCAAATGCATTTAATTTTTGCCCCTTTTAAGTGGCTATGAAAATATAGATAATAAGTTCAAGTCTATATAAATACAGCTGCGACTGTAAGTTTTCCATTTTATAAGACGTTCGTATGAATATAGTTGTGATACACATACAGTAAAATAAATATTCTAAACGTATGTTAAAGATTACATACAGAAACAGATATAATAAATAAATTTAAGTGTCATAATAAAAAAGAAAATGAAATCTCACTTTTTTACTAGGTGAAGAATTGTCATATAATCATAGGAAGAATCGTATTTAGTTTCCAGTCATGGGTTTGTACTTCATGCAACTTTTTCTCTCGTATTTTCTCAAAAACCTCGGATCACAGATGTAAGGCACACCGGGTCACATGCATAGGAGAAAATCTTAGATAAAAATTGGCGTTGTGCAATAAACAAATTTTCATTCCAGAACGAATAAGAATGTGTGTAAGTATGCTTTAAACAGTAACTTATGAAATGCTTCACTTGAACAAATTTAATTTTTACTAAACAGCCACAGTGTTGCCAGTGGGCTACTTTTTAAAATTCAGATTTCTCAATTCGCGCAAATTTTTTGAATTAGAAAAATTCACCTTATTTAGTGACATATTATTTAAGGCAAAACAAGGGGAATTTTACCATTTCAGAAAAGTGGTGCCAAACAAGAATTCTGATTTTTAATATAGTAGCCCACTGGCAACACTGAATAGTCATACCAAAGAAAATTAAATTGCAATTTGCGTGTGAGAGACATGCCCCTGATATTGCGTAATGTCAATGTGCATATGCAGATTCTACGAGATTTCATTACTATTTTCTACTTAGAAGGTCAAATGGGAATAAATTAAGTGCTGATAGAATGAAACTTTTCACACTTTCTTTCATTAATAAACTCTCCAAAACTAAAGATTTTTTTCAGTCATATCAAACTAAAAATCAGTCAGTTGTATCATTTCACAGCGTATTTACGCAGCAAATGGCTACATTAATAACAGTCATAAATTAAATGTTTTCTACTCACTGCTTTGGTCAATGAAATAAATAATCTTGCTAACAAAAAACGAATAACCTGGTAAAATAATTTGGAGACAAATTACAACTTATTTTTAATTATTTACCTTTCTGAGAACTTTGCATTTCAGTTTCTTGCTCGGAGTAACCTTTGCTGTATTATTCTATACTGTTTTTGTTTTATTCTTGTTTGTTTCCAAATTTTGCTGCTTGCGTAAAGTTTTGAGCTATTTTTCGCGACGTTTTAACTTTAGCGTCTTGACAAACATTCTTCTTTTTTTTTTTTTTTTTTTTTTTTTTTCTTGTAGATTGAGCCAAAGAACTAGTAGTGACTTGTGTGAGCATTATGTTTCAAAAGACTTTACGGATAAAGATAGTCAGCTTCTCCTACGTTGTTGCCACGATCCGTTGAAGTTGTTTCTGAATTTTCTTTTGTTCATCTTGTCCTTTCTCAAAAGATGAATATGTACTCTTTTTATTATAGTTTTCTTTTACTGATCTTTACAGCACTTCCAGAAGCTTTCAAGTGTTCTCGAACTATTTACTGTGTCTTTAGTTAAATATTGTGTCGTTCGGAAAGTCGTGTCCGTTTGGGAAAATCAATTCATACCGGAAAATTCTGCCTGGTAATTATTAGACATTAGATATCGGAATAAATGTCTAATAATTAAATAATAGAATTTTCCGGTACAAATTGATTTTCCCAAATGGACACTACTTTCCGAACGACCCAATATATTATACTTTACTTGAAACAGTCTATATAGCTTTGCTTCTTTGATATAAATACGATGTGTTGTGAAATGACCCTCTTTTGTTTGTTTTCCACATATTGCCTAAAGATGGCAGCACTAAAGCTGATCGAGACTATATTTTGCAAATCTATCAATTTTGAGTTTATTTATTTTTTATATATTTCTTATATCTTTCTTTATATCTTTTGAATATGTGTGTAAATTGTATTATTCAGCTTTCTTAATTTCTGTTTTCAGTGTGAATTTAGTAATTAATATTAATATTCCGTTATTAATATTCCTTTAATCTATTTCTTGATATTAATTAATTACGTTATTTGATATATTATTTTGATTCCCGCCGATATATTGCATGGCAAACCCATGAATCATGTTTTATGACTGTACCGGAATATTGCCAGCTCGCGGGTTTTTGTAGTAAGTTTGCTGATCTGTGAAATTTGTAGAAAGATAAAAATGTGAAGGTAAAAATATATATATGGGGCGAAGTTTTGTGTAAGTCATCTTTGTAGTGTAAACTAACTAATATTTAATACACATACTTCGAATATACCGGGTGTCCCAAAAAGGACTGACTGATTTTAAAATTCAATAACTTGCAAACAGTGACAGATATTTAAAAAATTCTTGCAGGAGGGTTATGCATAAGGTCAAAAGTTTTATTACAGTGATTTTCGATTTTAGTTCGAATTACAAACAATAGATGGCGCTGTAAGCAATAGTCGCTAAATACAGGCTCGATTTCTGGTCCTATCTCTTGTTCCATGCTGAAAAAGGAGATGGAAATGTATTATCCGGGCCACGAAGTACCAAAAATCGAGCCTGAATTCCGCGTCTAGTGATCGCAGCGCCATCTATTGTTTGTAATTCGAACTAAAATTGAAAATCACTGTAAAAAAACTTTTGACCTTATGCATAACCCTCCTGTAAGAATTTTTTAAATATCTGTCACCGTTTGCAAGTTATTGAATTTTAAAATCAGTCAGTCCTTTTTGGGACACCCGGTATGACCGTTTGTGCTAATTTATTTGTGACAGTTTTATTACTTCTTCTTGAAGAACGAATGATGCCGGCTACCCACGTAAGTACAATTTTCATTGTCTCTGATTAATTTTCTTTATGGACATGTGGAAGAAGTGTCGGTGTATTATTTAAAGGGAAATTAACAGTATGCAGCGAAGAACCTTTACAGATCGATTTTAAAAATAGCAAGTTGATTTATACATCGAGATTTTATTTACCATCCATAATCCGAGAATAAATAAAGATATTTTTACGCAACAAGAATATTTCAATGATTCAGTGTCCCTTGATTTACCTAAAATTTGGAAAGAGATGCTATGTAATTTTAGTAACACTAGTAAAAAGTAATCCACGCTCGCAAATAGCCAAGATAATCTTATTTTTATTTTGTGTTTTGCATTGATTTTCATTATGGAAGTTGTCTCGTGACATTGTTTACCATGTTATTGTTTTGTTAAATTATATGAAAATTAATCCTTGCTCGCAAATAGCTAATTTAATTTTAATTTAATTTTATGTTTGCAATGTTTTTCATTATGCATCATGTCTCGTGACATTGTTTACTATGTTTATTGTTTTTAAATTATGTGAAAATATTTACTATCATGAATGATTTTGAAAATGTTGCCGTTTGTGCGACAAAACGATCGTCAATCTTAATAAAGATATTTTATCTCTTTTTATAGCATTATTTAACTTAATCTGTTTATAATGATTATTATACATGTTTTTATAACATTTGTCATTGTTGAAAAACAAATTGAAATGCGAGTAGTTTATGAAGCATAACATATACTATTCGGTGAATCCCTTGTACTGTTTGTTTTCGGAAAGTGAAACTCTCCACGCTTTTGCGCATGCGTCATATCTGTTTTGATTTTACCAAAACAGGGATGATGGGAGGCTGTTTATCCTCGTTTGGATGAGTGCCAATCTTAGTAACAAAGTACAAGTGGAACTTCGGAAAATACCCATCTCAGCGTTAACACCCCTTTGGATAATAGAATCGTATCAGAAGGTTAGGCGCGGCTTTCGAAAACGAACATTAATTTGAGATTCGCATAATTGAAGCTTCTACAAATTGATTTCTGCTAAGAAAAAATTATAGGCTACAATTGAGACTTTTTTTCAAATAACAATTTCAAAAAATATATTTTTTCGAAAAATATATTTCAAAAAATACATTTTTTTCGAAAAATATATTTCAAAAAATATATTTTTTTGAAACTTTTTCGAAAAACTACAAATGGTAGCATATAAATGTTTTAACAGAAATCGATTTTTGAAAATCTTCAAATAACTTGAGTTTTTGAGTTATGCTTAAAAAGCTACCAGCAGTGCTTTTTTTTTTTTTTTTTTTTTTTTTTTTTTTGCAACGATTACAACTCAATTGAACTTTAAGAGTTCCAAAGTGTATGGTTACCCGATTGGTACCCTAAAGCGAAATTTACCAAAAAAGAAAAGAGACAAATATAATGTCGAAATTAGGTTTTCATATTTAAAATTTACGAGTTTGGTACAATTTAATAATGAAGACTTATCTTGAGCTTATTTATTAAACATAAATCGAAGACATATTCTTCAGTTGAATGGCTATTTCCTTTTTTTTCTGGAAAAATTTGATTGTAAAAATGTATTGAATGTTCTCTGTTCTCTGAGGTCTTTCGTAATTTTTATGTACTCCTAATGAAAATTTTTGCTCCATTATATATTGTTTCCGGGACATTCTGCATAAGTATTTGCAGGTTGTTCCAGAAAAAGTTCCGAACTTTAAAATTCTAAAAATATGATAAAAATAAAATAGAAATAATTGACATTTTAAAAATTTAGCTCAAATTTTACACAAAGTAATTTTAAGAATAGTTCACATTTTATTAAAAAGCCATCGCTGCAAAGTCCCAATTTAGGAAAAGAATGTTCTACTTCACTTCAAAATATCTTTTATCGCGTTTCAACAAGTAAACAGAATGGATATCAAAAACTGTATGATATTGATCCAAATTTAGATACTATTTTGACTGTTTCAAAGGGGTGAAACAGGGCATTGCCATCTATTGATGATTTTTTTTACGTTACTGTTTATCTGCTTTCTTAATAATACATCACTTGTTTCCTCTTTATATCTATTATAGTTAATAAATAATTCCATTCCGAAGTTTACGTAGTCCATTTTGGAACACCCTGCATGAGTGTGTGGTCTATTTATTCATAACTTTGGTATCGTAACCACATTTTGGTTAATTCTATTTTTATACGCTTTTCGTTTTTCATTCCGCCACAAGATGTCTATTGTACCTACTTAAATATTACGGGTGATAAAAAATATTTTTGCTATTTGCCTGAAAACATTAGTGAATGAATATAATTTTCTGGAGATAATTTGCTGTTTGAATGTCAAAATCTGCACGCATGTATTGCACGATCTGTGACATTGGCAATACTATTAATCTAAAAATTGAAAAAAAAAATCCAAACCATAAACAGCAATAATTGAATCTTATTTATTTATTTATTTTTTGTTGTCGCTGAATTTACGTATGAAGTTAGGTTATCTCCATCACGCATCACTAATTTTTATACGTAGTCATGAGAAATTGTACAAGGAGTATTAAATTTGACAAAGTGATCAAGTTTTTTTTTATATGATATTATACAAACTTAAGGGATTTTTTAAGTTAAATAATTAGAAACGTGACGTGATGCAGCATTTTAAATAAATTTTCTGCCCCTGCATCAAAAATTCTTTATCAAACAATCATTAACTTACCTGTTCCAAAAACCGTTTAGCTCAATGCAATTGTCTTGGCATGCGGATTCACCACCCTCAATGCAATTGTCTTGGAATGCGGATTCACCACCCCTGGACTAATAAATATTCATAGCTGTTTTAAAATCTCAATACAGCATAAAAAGAACTAAACCAGTGGCTTTAAGATCCAGGCTGACAGTGACAAAACCTTTTTACCTGAACTTGGGCCGTATGTCCCCGTCAGGTTGTCAGTCTAACACGAGACCCTCGGTGTTCAGTTACGAAGCAAGCCACCGATCGACACCGAAGGGATGAAATATTGAGTGAACCTTGCCCAGCCGGCAGTCGAATTCGCGACCTGCAGCTCGGCAGGCAGGTGCTGACCACTACGCTACTGGGCTTCTAACACAGCATAAACAACTTGTAAATTAAAAAAAATGTAAAGAAAAACAAAAGTGCTTACACTAGTAAGCACACGTGCAACAATTCTTTTGAAGTGTTCATGAAAATGCGTTACATTTATGGAATAGAGCCTTAAAGTTTTAAATTGAGCTATGTTATAACTATAATTTTAGTAAAAATTTTATATTATATTTTTAGGAAATCTTATCTTAATTTGACCAAGTTATCTTAGATTAAATAAAAACCTAATATAGCGTGAAAAGTAGCTTACATATATTATAAAAAAGTTAAGAAAAATGTTAAATTGTCTCGTCTAACAAGGTGATCGCCAAACATAATACTCATCAATTTTGTTGATTTTTAAGTATGTTGTAAATTTCTTACCCATAATTATTCTAGGGAAATGTTTTCTTCAAATAGGCCTTAGATTTGGAGAAATACGAGGTAAAATTTCAGTATACATTTGAAACACCTTTTGATTTTTTTCTTGTCAGTCTCTTCGCTTTACGTGGCGTCGAGGTAGAATGCTTGTTTGCTGATCACGCATCCAGGATTTTATCCTACCTTCTAACCTTTTTTTTTTTTTTTTTTTTTCATTTTTAGTTAATTTTATATTTTTGACACATTACAACTTTTAATACTTTTAAGCATAGTTATGAATTGCTGCAGCTTTGAAATTTTAGATATTTTCTATAAAAAACGCATTTACGCGTTTGATTTTTGTTCATGAAAATTTATATTCTACCTGTAGTTTTTAAACTTACACACTGCAGGCGATGAAACAATGCCTTACATTATAGATCACGTACTGTTTGAGTTAAATTTAAAACCTATGCACATTGTAATTTATTTTACAACTATTAAAAAGGAATTGAACATTAGGAGTTCAAAACTATATCTACATAATTCATAAAATACTTGATCGAAAGATTTCCCCCTTTCCTTAAAGTAAAATGTTCAAAATGCAAATATGGTTCAAAATTTAGGTGATCGTATTGAAATTTTCAAAATTTGAGACAATATCTCTATGAATACAAGCCCCTAGAACTTTGTTTAAACTTAAATTAAAGGAAAACATAATTCACAATCGAATGGGTATTTTTGTTTTCTCAGCGATACTTTGGTGATTAAAACTATGAAGTGTTCTCCTTTTTTTCTTTGGCCGACTGCACTTAAAGAATCTATTCATTTTAATTATTAATGAATAATAAATTTGTGTGGCCTTCATGGCCTTAATTATTCATTACTAGGAATACTCTCACTAGATACTTATGGAGTCGCTCAAGAAACTGAGCTAGTATTTCTATGATTCAAAACTTTTATTAAAAAATCAAAAGTCACGTTTACGATTAGACAAGTAAAAGAAATGAAATTTCTTCTAATTTGTTCAACACGTCTGATGAGCCACGTGAATCTCTCGATTTGAAATGATTCGGTTAAATAAGTACTTGTACGTGACTTTTTTACGGACATGATAGTAGTTGCAGCATTAATGCTGCATTAATTAAAAATCCACTGTACTTTAGCACAACCTGCTGTAAATCTCGCTTAGTACCCAAAGTGAAACTTCGCTGTAAGAGTTAATAAGGCTGTGCATTTCTCAAATGATTATATATATATATATATATATATATATATATATATATATATATGCATATGCATATTTTAGAATAAAAAACAACAGGAATATTTCGTTAAATCAGAAGTCAAAAACAGTTAATAAATTATACATTTGTGAAGATGTTAAATATTCTAATGCATTTTTTCACACGTTCGTTCAATATTTCATTTGTTAAGTTTTATATAGAATTTATTTAATTAAACAGAAAAGTAACATTTTAATCGAATATTTATTGAGCTTTAAAATTATCCCAGATTAAGGTTGTGTTTATGACGACCAATTATCAACACGAGTGATTTCCTAAGGGGGGAAGTGCCCTTCGTGGGGGGTCTTTCTAAGAGAACCTAACCCGTATTAACGCTTGGAAATCCAAGGTTTGAAGAAAACCACGAAAACTCCGAACGATTAGGCCAACGGGCGCGATCGGGTTTGAACCCAACACTTCCCGTGTACCAGCTTCGAGAGCAGAACTTCTCGGCCACTGGTGGGGCGTATCCCAGATTAAAGCTAGGAGCAAAGTTTAGTTTAAACAAAATTTATTTGTTCTTGGTAGTTTATCTTTTATAAATTTAACCTTTAATTGTATCTTTTTCAACAAAATGTTTACGTCGTATTTAAAGGGAAATAAGATTGTGTTTCACGCCTATTTGAGAATTAAAAAATCCTATTGCGATTAAACATTAAATATCACTACTTAAAAATTCTATTTCGCAAATCGTTAAATACGTTAATAAATAAAAGGAAAGTATAGTTTGTTTTTTATAATACACTTGATTAAAAATATTCAATTAAAGAAACATTTTCTAAAATGTGAAAAACAAAACTGTTATGCTGAATTTTTCCCGATGTTTGCAAAAGCTGTATCTCAAAAATTAATGCACGCAATCTTATCAAATTTAATATTCTGTTACAGTTGATCCTTTTTAGACTTGGGTGTATATTGGACAACAGGTGGTGATTTTATACTCTTTGGGTTGGAAATTTTGGTTGCGTACATCTAAGAGGTTGGGTTTCGAAATTCAGTGTTTTGTGTGAAACAATGCGATACTTATATCATCTTGTTAAATCCATCCAATTCAACAAACCACTATACCTTTACAATCCTCATGATTGACATAGATTGTTATTTAATTTTGGCACTGTGATAGTGAATTTTGAATTATTATTATGTATGAGATAGAAGATAGTTTTGGGATTGGCACATCCGGTTTGTTTTAACGTGTAATTCCCAGAAGGAATACTGAAACGCACAAAAAATTTAATCGTTTATTATTTAATTTTTTTAATTATATGCTTGAAAATGTACATAAAAAATATTCAACTGACGCACACAGAATTTAACTTAAAAAGCAAAGGACATTCTTCGTAATTGTATAAAGACAAACTGTACTTTAAACTTTCAACACTACTTCTTGGAAGTAATGGATTATAAAATCCTAATTTTTCACCTATATTACACATTAATAGAAAAATTAGAAATAGAGGATAACAAGAAATAACCACAAAGAAGTTCATATTGAAAACAATTAGGGTAGACCGGGGCACATTTACGAGGATTTTTTTCAATGAATTTTCTAATTTTTATGTTTTAACTTAGGAAATTTTAGACATTGTGGTTTTATAAAGCAGTTAATTAAGTCAAAATTTATGTATTCAGTTGTTGCCCTATTTGTGTTTTTATCCGTACGTTCAAATCTATTGCGTAAACTTGCCGATGGAACGGGGCAAGTTTACGCATCAAGTGGGGCACGTTTACGGACATTATAAGCGATACCAAGGAGTAAGTGAAATAAATATTTAATGAAATTGAAATGTTTTATTTATAACTTAAAACACTGTTTTAAAAAAATTAAATAGAATTAATTAAAGAACATTTTATAGGCTAAACGGAAACATAGAGCTTATTGCTAATTAAAAACAGAAACTATTTAGTCATTTTTATCATCACTGTTACCGTTTTTACAAACAAAAAATAAAGTATTTTCTTTTGCACAATTGTCATGGGGCCAACTTTTGCATCTAAGACGTTGAACCCAGTTTTGACCTTTTTGGGTTGGTTGTATGATTTCAAACAATAAATACATACACAGTTTTCATCTTTGTCATCAGATTCATTCACTATTTTCTTTATTCCAGAGTGTACAAACTTTTTCCCTTTTGTAGTTTTTGGTTCCATACTTTTTCCTTTGCTGTCTTCTTGTTCTGCCTCCATAGAAACTAGTACACTTGTACGTAATTTCTTCTTTTTGAACGTGCGTAAATGTGCCCCGATGTCAATGCGTAATCGTGCCTCGTCGCCATGTTTGGATTTATTTTTAATGTGCAACGAAAATTAATGGCATATCTGTTCATACATGTACAGTTCTCAAAAAGGGTAAAATTCTGCTAATGTTCATATATTTGTCTATCCTTAACTAAGTATTATTAGTTCACCATAAGTTTCAATAAGTTCAACGCAGAATTTAGTCACCTTAACAGAAAACAGATTATCCTTTCCTCAAGCTAGACCGAAGCTCGATTGACGCTCAAAAATGTGTGAGAATACCTACTAGTGAGCAGCATCAATCTATCATGATTGGTGGCGCGCCAGTTATAACTCGTTTCGAAAAAAGTGCACTGCGTAAATGTACCCCATGAGTAAACGTGTCCTGGTCTACCCTACTATAAAACTCCACCACACATTTTTTCATCTCTACGTGAGAAATACGCCTTGGAGCTCACTGATGTACATAACTTTTATAACAATCGTCTCTCTGTAAAATGCGGTTTTTACATTACGTGTTAAGATTTTTACAAACGTACTTGTTCAAGGGGCTCTAAATTGTATTAAAAAACTCCTCAAATCTCAATTTGAAATTGGTGAGCTTATAAACTTCACTTGAACTTGTTTACCACAAAACACAATACACAATAGTAGTTTTTATTGCATGACCGATGGTTACACTATGGGCTTCTACCCCATCTCCATCCTCAATGAAATTTACATGCATTACTTCGAAGTATACTTCTTCAATAAGATATGTTTTAATTTTACACACGTCATGTAGATGACTGTTTTGCTTTGCTGAATTCTAGTGTTCGCGATCTGTCTAATATTTATTCTGTCTTATTTTAACTCATTATAAGACGCTTATTAACTACTTAAATAAACATACACAGTTTACTTTTGAAAGTGAAAATATCATTCAACATCGTTGTTTGAATTTACGATTTTACATGAAAAGAACCCTGTCCACACCAGTTTTTATCGTAATCCATTCGCAGTTTCTTTACCTCCTCATCGTCTTTCTTCTGATCCACCTAATCAAAGTTGGTTGCTTTTAATGCACATGATCATGGTGCTTTAAACACTTACTCCTCTGAGAACTGACTTAAAGAAGAATTTTACAATATTAAATCCATTGCTATTGATCGGTGTTTTCCAGAAGAAATTATCGATTCAATTCATAATAAACTCATTAAAAATATCCATCCAAACGTGATATAATTGAATTTTTTTATCCTGTTATATTTTCCATCAAAGTTCCTGAATGTTGACAACATACTATTTTAAAGCAATTTTTAGCCCTTTTAATAAACATTAATGTACAAATATCAAATATCCAATAGACAAACTTTCAGTGTGGGAGATTTACGTAGCCTCTGAATTAATAAAATGTATATAGGCAATCCTAGCGAACTTTTATGGTTCACTTTGAAGAACATAAAAAATTGTTAAAAATGTTGATGCTAAACGTTCTGCTATTGCTAACCATTGTTGGTCTAGTAACCAAAATTTTAAATTTTCCGAAGATACAACAATAAATTAGAAAGGCTCATCAATATATAATACCACTTTTTAGAAAGCCTTTCACATATGGAAAAATTCTAAAAGCTCAGTAACTTATTTTTCAAGTACCCAGTTCTTCCAATGTGTGGTTACTTATTCTTCAATCCACTCTCCTTTCCTTACCCCTCTGCCAATCGCCTTTGAGCTCATGCACTTCTTACCTGTCTCTGAATGAATTAGGCACAGCCTTATCATATAGTCTCCTTGGCTACGCCATTCCTACGTGGCTTTCTTGATTCGACTGTTTACACAATTACCGCCATTTCCCTCTTGACCGCGAAGTGTATTACTTGCTCCCTCCTTCAAATTTTCGTGCGTTTTGTTTTAGTATTTTTAACAATTGCACTGATGACGGAGATTTAGAAGCAACGAAACAGCTGTCATACTTTTTAATATCCATGATTTTATTTGTGTTCTTGTCATGTTGTCTATTCGTATCTTAATATATTGGAACGAAGTTCACTACGCTCTATTGACCATAACATTACGCAATTGGACAAATGATGTTTATTGTACGACATGCAAAATCTTGATGAGACATATAAGGTCATTGTGCTTAAATCAAATGCGATTCCCATAGTTTTGTTCGCATTTAGGGTATATTTGATATTCAATAAATATATACTTTATCATGCAGAAAATTATTCAATAATGTGCCTTTAATTCAAAACTAACTTGTTTTCTAGAAATGGAATCCATATCTGTAGTATAATCCCACAATATACGATTGTCGAATTTAGGTGATTTTTGTCACATTTATGGCAGTTAAAACTTAAATGGGACGTCCAAAGCCCTAAATGTGTCAATGCGTTTTACACATGCCAATTCATCTGAAAATATTCTTTAATCTTTAACTGCTCTGGCAGAAATTGTCGCATAGCTACTATACGCTAAACTTTCTGTACAGGACTATTATATGCATTAGTACTAGGGCTCCAAAGTATGCATTAGTACTAGGGTCACAGTCACTTTGTGTAGACTTGTTTAAAGGCCTTATATTTGTGATTGTGTAATTTAGGTTAGTGATAATTAAATTGATATTTTAAGGAGATTTGTAATTTTAGATCCCTATTTGAGAACCTAAATTACTAGTCCCCTAAAGTATGAATTTCCGAAAAGTTCTTTTTTCTGTCACCTATAATGTCATTTTATTTGCTTAAAACCTGTATGATATGTATACATGAGTATTTGTAGTATTATTTTAACTTCGGGAACGAAGAGGTTAAGGTGATTGAAAAGATTATATTCATTTGGTGCTAGATCGTGGACGTAGGGTCGGGCGGGGGTTCAAACAGTTCCCAGCTGAAGTCCATAAAGAGTTGTTACGTCACAATCTGTTTTTGTAGACGCGCATTGTAATGAATGAGAACAATACCTCGCTGAAGCATGCCTCGACGATTATTCTGTTTTGCGCGATGCAGTTTTCTAAGCGTCTCGCAGTAAGTTGTTTAACATTGTGGCATGGAATCTACTAGTAAAGTACTGTGTCTGTTCCAAAACACTGTACAAATGATTTTTCGATACGTTATTGCTGACATGGCTTTCGTCCTTGGCGATGTCGTGTGTCTCCATTCCATTTAATGCTGCCTTGATTCAGAGGTTAAGTGAGACACCCGGGTCTCATCCCCTCTGACGATACGGCTTAAGAAGTTATCAAACTCGTCGTTTTACCTTGTCAAAAACTTATACGCGCTATCCTGACGTTTCTATCTGTGCTGCTCTGCGAGATATTTTGGTACCAACCGAGCACACAGCTTTCAAAACTTCAGTTTTCTGGACACAATTTCATGAGGAAGTGAACGGAAAATTTGAGGAAAATGCATTGACAGTGTGGTAATGGTGAATCTTCGGTTCTCCTTAATCTTCGCTTCTACCTCTGTAAGCTGCCTCATCAATCAGAGATGGCCGCCCATTTCGTACTTCAACGTGAAAGATTTCACGTTTTTCAATGAAACGTCGCACCCAGCTCCTTACCATTGAATCATTCATCACGTTTCGTCCGTAAACTTCACAAACTTGTCTGTGAATGTCAAGTGGTGTAACGTTCCTAGTATTCAGAAAACGGATGACAGACCATACCTCGCATGTGGCTGGATTTTCAATTATTTTTAAACATTTTTGCCAATGATTTAGCAAAGTGGACGCGAATCACGAAAGCTGCGCTTCCGCGGCAAAAATTGAAAACGGAACTTACATACTGGATTGCCCTCGTATATAGCTTTTAATTTTTCGTGCACATCCTTATTGTAAACGCAAAATGGTATTTTATAAATTAGGATACCGGTAGTGGCTGGTCGACGAGTGCATCTAAAAACTAGTCGTTGGGGCCACCGTATTACTTACCCATCATGGATATACATAATATAAAATATGAAAATAAAACATGTGATACATGCTAAGCATTGTATCATGTTACTTTATTCTTAATTTAATTTACTTAGACTCCCTTAAATATAATTAATATAATCCCTTAAGCTAATATTACTTTTTGTTTCATTAAAATATCTCAATTTGTTGATTTTATGTAATCAAGTAAACACTATAGGTTTACAATGGAAGTCTATGGGAATTTGGCGAAATATTAGATACCGCCAATTTGGCTTCACATTTGGCGACTAATTTTGGTCACCAAGTTGGCGACAAACTTAGAGGCATTTGACGACAGCACAGGATCCCCCCTATGTTAACCCCTTTATAGGTATGGAGATGCATTAAATGCTTGACATTTACGATAAGCCATTATTGGCATCTAATCTTATAGTTTGGCGATAGTTTTTTGGTTGGAGGGATAATCGTGTAGAACCGAATTGCGTAAAAGAAACATACTTATAACTTGAAAAATTATAATAATATTAACAAGAGTTTACTGTGTCGAATTAAGAGTCTCATTTCCAATTAAAATATATCTTTAAATTGAAATTTGTATGAAATACAGGGTCATGAAAAATCGAAGAGTGTAAAAAATAGAATTACAAATATCTCGACAACTAATTACCCGATTGAGTTCATTCATGATGGAAAATTTATGCTTTTTTATTTTCTTTTATATTCACTCCTTCAAATAAACAATTTCGAAATTTTTTGTATACCTTTTATCAGAACGAATATTTCGAGAGTACGAAAAAAAGAGTTCCGGATAATCGAGGTTACTGATATTCAATAGACTTCTTTCCATTGTTACTTTCTAAGTACACACCAAATTTCAAGTCTCTATCTCAGTCTTTTCGGGATGATAGAGCCTTTACAGACACACATACACACACACACACATACAGACGGACGGCAATTTTTTTTTTTCTAAAAATTTGTTTTTCGGAATCTCCAATGTCTGAAACGTGTAAATCGGTCAATTTTTTTTTCTCGATTTTTAAAACGATTACATGACTTACCCTATACTACGTATGATGGGTAAGTAATTACACTAATTAAAAAGGTAATATTCCTCTGCAAAATTGCCATAAAAAAGAAATAAACCTTTCCAATTTTTTTATGATAAAGGAAATATTTAACTGGAATTTTAAAATATCTCTTAGTAATGATATACATGATAAAAAACCCTGCAACCTTTGTTATTCTGTCATCCTAATTTGTCTGAACAGAAAAAATACACTTTTTAGTTAGCCTATATATTAAATTTCCGAAAGCTCATCAATAATTTTAGAAATATTAATTATTTTTAAATATGCATGTTTCAGTCGTTATCTTCAAATTGAAATCCGATACTTAAAGTTTAAGATTCTAATTAATAATAATAACTTTGTACTAAAATGGAATCGATAGCTGTTATATGTAAAGCGATTAAATGAAAAGTGATTTAATCACGTACAGTATATTACAGATGAAATCAATGTCCATTTTTTGTCTTTTCACAGCTTAATTTATTAAAACTAATCGATGAATTTAAGATATGATAAAATAATATGATATTTCGATTTTTGTAAAGTACATGGTATGGAAATAATATATCTCAAAGATTCTTCAGGACATAATTTAGGGATATATACACCTATTAAGATTTTTTTTTTCAGGCAACTTTTCATGGTCTTAAGAAAATCACCATACACCTTTTCCTTAGATGTTATTCCATAGATAAAATATTATCTTCTAATAAAGTAATAATAAATAACTGAATGAATACATTTGTCGGGTAAATAACACTGGTCGGCCCCAAAATCTTCTCTGTAAAAATAATTGTTGATTCTTATAGATTTTACTCTGCTAAATAAAAGTGTGATAACGAAATTTCTGTATCACGTACCATTCTTTAGGTAGGAGGGTTTACTTTTAAAATCAAGGTATTTTATATCTTGCTAAAACGTAAGTGAGCTATTTGTAAATCATAAAATGTAGATAATAGTTTGTAAATTACCTGTAAATAATTGTATAAATATGATTACCGGAAATACAGCGCCATAAGGAATAAAAATACATTAGTGGACAGAAAATAGAAATTTCGGACACGAAAGGGTGGGGTGGGGGCTAAAAAATAAACAAACTAGATTTTCATGCCATATTAGATCAATTTGATATCTAAAACAGTGAAAGCGCATTTTGCATGATTTCAATTTTATCTAGCATTGCAAATTAATATAATAATCTTTCACTATTTGTTATTATTATAAAACTGTTTGTCGGAAAAATGGTACGTGCTGGAACAATTTGGATAACATACTTAGACTTAAGAATATTAGGTCTATATACTTTACATATTTAGTTTGCAGGAAGGAAAAATTAAAATTTTTTTTATCCGACCAGTGTAATCTGCGGACTAAAAAAATATTGTGAGATACGTTTTCTTTTTCTCATATTTTTTTTGCATCCAATTACCAACATAAATATAAGGAGACTTTTTTGAGGAAAAAATATCTGTGTTGTGACGATTTGTTTTTCAGTCTTTTTAGCGTAAAGGGTCAAACAATGAAACGAATTGGTTTTAATCATATATGTTAAAATTATTTTGATTCGGAATATCTAAACCGTTTAGCGGGCACGCTAAAAAGTTTCTAACGAGGGGTCATCTGTCGGACGTTTTGTTACGTTATTATACGCTGAAATGCAAGATATTTCATAATACTAATTAAATAAGTAATTTAGATATGAATAGTGAGCTATGTTCAGAATAATTATACAATTTCTAAAACAGTGTACAATGAGAACTATACAAAATATTTAAAATCTACACGACAATTAAAATATGCATGATGTTTAAACACTAAAACGATGTTAAAAACTTTCCAACGGTTTCAGCCAAAACAATTTGCCTTTCTCAAGGGATACTAAGGATGTACTGACGACGGCTCACCTTCCAACTCGATGAGATATGGAGGGAAAACGTGAAAGAAAAATAGGGACAAAAGAGATAGAACCATAGGGAAAAGTTAACTAGTGGCGCCATGCGCGGACACGAACCGAGAAAGCTAGGGCCGAGAGACAAATAACTAAATAAGTTCTAAAACTGAAAAGATGAGGGGGGAAGAGATTTAGTATGCTGCAATAAATTGAACCAAATAATTGGGATGTTAAGTGACAGATTATCGTTACAAACTCCATTCAGAAGCGTGAAAATCTCAATTGACTCTCTAATTAAAGCTACGTAGGGGTTAAATTGACGGAAAATAATATTAGCGGTACCAAAATCAATGCTTTTAATTTTATTATCAGCGTATATCCTAGCGAGATCAGTAGTCAACTTATTAAATCTAATATCCATTTAATGCTCTCTTAATCTTTCGAAAAATTTCCGCTTAGTCATACTTACACGTACACACCGCTTAGCCTATATAATACATTTTCTAGTTATTGTTTAAAAGGATAGGGATATCATAGACACCCGAAAACTTGTCGGGGGGGATGGGATCTAATTTAGCAGATAGTAAAATGGAAAAGTTGGGAGGCGGTGAAGCGATGAGAAATCTCATCGCTGTTTAACCGTTGGGAACTTTTTAAAATAGTTTTATTGTTTAAATGGCATGCATATTTTAATTGTCATGTAGATTTTAAACGTTTCGTATAGTTCCCATTATACACTGTTTTAGCAATTGTATAATTATTCCGAGCTTTTCTCACTATTCTTATAGTAATCACAGTATCCAATCTTAAATATTAGTCATTTAGATTAGATAATTAGTTATATATATCAATACTGAAAATTAAATTTCAATAATATTTACATGTAGAAATAAAGGTTAAAAGAGTGTAAACAACATTTTTTAACCATTAATCAATAAGATTATTTCATAAAAATATATATCCAACATTATTTAATGCAAGTATTCAATGCAAAAAAAACCTATTATAATGAAAACAAATCTGTTATTTAAAAAAAATAATCTTGTTAATCTAGTTTTTAAGATATAGGGGTTGGACAAAATAATATGAACACTTGTGAAAAAATAGCACTCTAAAGAAACCTCATATATACTCCTGCCATCTAGCGGATGAGAAAATACACTCATCAGTCTTCTACTAGTAATGATAGAAGTCGGATGCGAATTTATTTCTGTGTTAAAATTGCGTATGTTTGACCTCTCTGATTTCGAAAGAGGCATGATTGCTGGTTCCCGTCTTGCTGCAGCCTCAGTAACAATAACGGTAACCCTTCTAGGTGTTCGGAGAAGTACATTGTCGACTGTAATGTTAGCATATTTGAAACACGGTAAAACATGATCTAAAAAGCACAACAGTGGTCGAAAGGTGTTGAAGCGGATTGTGGCAAAAGAAAAAAAACAAAAAACACTCAATATAACAGCATCCCAGATAACAACTGAGATGAACACACACCTGCAGGAAGCAGTTTCATCAAAAACTATCCGGCGTGAACTGCAAATGGCAAATATTCATGGTAGAGCGGCTATTTCAAAACCAAAAATAATTCTCTTTAAACATGTGTTCGCATTATTTTGTCCAACCCCTGTATTTTCCTTTTAAAAATGA
This sequence comes from Maratus speciosus, assembly GCA_963932465.1. Lineage (NCBI taxonomy): Eukaryota > Metazoa > Arthropoda > Arachnida > Araneae > Salticidae > Maratus > Maratus speciosus. Next base: position 231,519,960 of record OZ010796.1, on the reverse strand, counting down.
CATAAACGTTACTACATTCTTCGTATATTTAACTAGTAAATTATTTCTCTACTTTCTAAAGTATAAAAAAAAAAAACTTATAATAATGTCTTATTTTCTTCTTAAAACAAAGTCTGCTTGTATTTTATTAATAAAAACACATGTGCAAATCTTTAACACTCATACATAATATAAACAACGAACATCTATGCAATAACATATCACTAGAATTAGTTATCGTTGTTTCTATGCTATGAACATAGCAAATTAATGACAGGAATTGTAGGTCCTTTCCTTTTCTCTACAGGTTATTTTATGTCTATCTTTCTCAAATGAGCAGCAGAAGTTTATCTTATATTAGTGGTTGTGGCAATATAAGAGATAAGCTATACAAGTTGGTCACAAAAAGGATTATATCCGAGAAAATCCTATATATTTTTATTTCGAATGTTAGGATAAGAAGCATTTCTCTTGATATTAATTTAGACGCTACTAAGTTCTTCTCAGATCTAAATTAATAAAATTTTTCACAATTTTTTGCGTAATTTGATTGATAATCTAATACTCTCATGTTTGTTTTCCCTAAACAATATATATTGATATTTTATAGATAAAACCACATGTGAGAATCATTTAACTGACAAACATACAGTGTGTCCACGTATAACCTGACCGACCTTTATTTTCGCAACCGTTGGTCCTAGATGCATACTTCCAAGTACAAAATTAGTCAAAATTGGGTGCAGTGTTAAGATAAGAAAAAGTTTGAAGCGAAAAAATAATTTAGTGAAGAATTACAGAATCTAAATTTTTATACGGTCCCCCGGTCCTATAAGTTATATTTAGTAAAATTTCCCTGTTACACTGACAAGTAAGGCAAAAAAAGTCCCGTTATTCTACGATTAAAATTGGCCGAGTAATAGCTGTTTAAAGTTGGAGTATATTTTTTGCTGCATATAAGGGGTTATTCACAAATTTAGTAGAAATATAATTTCGTCAGATATATTAAAGAAATGGTTGAGAGTAAAATTAGCATTGCAATATAAATTTGAAATTTTTAATCATTCTGGCATATTAATGGAACATATACAATTTGTAATAAACATTTAATAAGAAAGAAAAAATTGAATTTTTGTTAAATAAAATGATTCTAAATTAACAGCCTCAATTCTTTACAAAATGATACGCATTTTAAAATATTATTAGATTGCACAAGCCTGCAAAAGTTGGGTTATGTCATGATTTTTAGCTTTTGATAATTGATTCTTATGTATTTTTTAGCACTGAATCCGAAAATGACCTTCATTTTAAATCATCACGTCAAGAATTTTCTCAAATCGCAAATTTCAAAGTTAAAAAGCTAAAAGTTAAAATTGATCCCCCTCCCAACCTCATCGGACCCCCGAGCTGTTTAGCTGTAAGAAACCCAGAATAAGACAAAAAATCTAATAAATTATTGAATTAAATAAAATTAAACTGAATGAAAATGTCTTACATCTATTTTATAGTATCAGATTTTTCGCTATTTTTTAACCTTGAAATTTACGATTTGCGGAAAATGTTGACATGATGGTTAAAAGTGAAGGTAATTTTTTTATTCAGCGTTAAAAAATAGATAAAATGTAATTATAAAAGTTAAAAAACACGACCATCGCAGGTTTATTTTATCTAATCTAAAACTCTTTCTTAAACTTCTTGACGGTAATCTATCAGAATTTTTTTGTGTTATCCTCTAATATAAATATATATAAGATGGTAGAGTCGAAAATAATAATAATATTGCATTGTCATCGGATTTAAGTCAGTATGTAAAATTTAACTTCGATCGGACATTTGAAAGTAAGTTAAAGTTCGAGTACAAATTTTAAACTGGAAAGACGATCATTGCAATTTAAATAAAAGATTATTAAAATAACATAATTTTAGTTGAAAGAAATTATAGCCTCAAATCCTTACAAAATAAAACATATGTTAAAATACAATTATTTTAACTAACCTGAAACTTTACTAATCAAAGTTAATCGTAATATTTGTACGATTTCTTTCAAAGCGCAGATACCTTGAAATAAGTTTAAGTACTTTATACATGACCCCTGAAAGCATGGTCGAAATCATTTGTTTTGATATGCAAAAAAGTGGTATAAGTCATGCATTTCAAAGTTTCATAACTCGGCCAAATTTAATGTTAGATGAATGGGACTTTTTTTTTTTTTTTTTTTACTTGTTAGTGTCACAGTAAATTTTTAGTAAATATCACTTATAGGACCGGCGGACCGTATAAAAATTTAAATTTCGTAATTTTTTAATAAATGTTTTTCTTGACCCAAATCGCTTTAAAAATAATTTTTTACCTTATTTAAACCATTTTTGTAATTGGAAGTATGCATCTAGGACCAACGGTTGCGAAAATAAAGGTCGGTCAGGTTATATGTTGACACACTGCATAACAAACTACAAATATCTGTGTAACAACTTGTTATTAGAAATACTTATCGATATTTCTATGCTCAAAAATATAGCAAGCTAACCACAGAATTTGTATGTCATTTCCTTTCATCTAAAAGTAATTTTCGCTCCAATCTTCCCAAGTGTACCATAAACTATAAAAAATGTCTATGAACGAAAAGATTACATTCGCGGAAAACGTTTATTTTTTTCAAATCTCAAATGTCGAAATAAAATATATTTTTTTAATTAATCTAAACATTAATAAAGTCTTCACACATCTAAATTAATCTTATTTATTCTCTACGTTTTGTAATTGAAGGAGCGTCAAATAGTCCCACATTTTGTTCATAATTTCTTCAAAACTGCGTTAAAGAACTCAGATATAATTAATGAACTGGTATGTAAAATTTTGAATGAATTCAGTTAGTTAAATCTTTGCTGTATTACTGATCATTTTTAATTATTTAATTTTTCTTATTACATTGAAATTAAGGTAATCGTATATAACTGTGCTCCAGAAAAGTTCATTGCAAGAGTGAAACTAAAACTAGTATCTAAAATTTTTGCATATCAATTATTCGATGCCCTTAAGTTATACATTTTTTATTGTAATATATATTCATACGGATGTCTCGATACCACCAGAAAAACTGTTCAGAATAAGAATTTTCGCTCTGAGTACATGAAAGTTGTCAAAGGAATCATATCTCGACGGCGCTTAATTTCTGAAAAAAATATAAAAGCAAAAGTTTAACGTTACATCTTGCACAAGGTAAATACATAATAAAACACACATTTACACCAGTACTTACAAAGAGATAGTATTTACATAAGTTGCTGCTCAAAATGAGCACTGTTAATCAGAATATCTGATTCGCACTCACTTCCGCATTTGTTTCAACCTGTCGCACTATCGCGATTTCCTCTGTTGGAGAAATCCTAGTGTGGGTTTTCCCATAACTATCACGAAGAAAATCTGTTGAGAGAAAACTTCCAGATGTTTCCTGGTGGATATAGAGAAGTAGACTATCTAAAAGTTTGTAATTCATTGTTATGATAATGATTAACACTGACCGAATATAACGTACATATCGGAATACTATACATCCTGTATATATACAAAGCGTTCGGATTCCACTGCTCAGTTTGTACTGAACTGGAATCCTCCTTTTGAATACATAAATGTTGCCCGAAGAGCCATATCTGGACGAAGCATACTTTTAGAGAAAAATAGAAAAAAATAAGATGCGACAAATTCCTTAGCAATGTGTGCCTAATGCATTTTCGTTACACTGGACGAAAGTAGAGTACATATCGCAATACTCAATAACGTAATACATTATCACTATGCGCAGATTGACCATAGTTTCGACCTAACACCCTGTAAAGCGAGACGAATGACGGCTGTTCATTTACATATTAAACACACGCTTACCATCTATCTCTTTTGTAAAATGTTCACCTTCAGTAAGCCTATGACGTACAATTTATATCTTTTAAAATCCTTTATTTTTTAATCTTTTTATCATTCGTTTTGCAGTTTATTGCAATTCAAGATGGATTATTTTCTGTGTTCCGGATGTGACTTCATACATTTTGTTTCACATTTTTCTTGAAAAATATACTTTTTAGTAGTTTGGTTCTTTGCACACTTTTCATGCACTCCAATCGAGGATTTTCGGTCATAGTAGTAAAATTACGTACCATTCAATTTTATTTTTTTAACCCTTGAGGGGCGGTGGGATATATTATATCCTACATAATTTTAATCAAGATTTGCACTAGATATCATTTATTAAATTTTACTTTAAAAAAATTGGTTAAAAAAAGTTGTAAAATTGCTTTTCCTTATTCTGAAATAAAAGTTTTCGAAAATTCTGTTTGAATTCAACATTACAGAAACGCAATTAATTGCCCCTAAAATGGTTAAGCATTTATGCGTAATTATATAACATGGGTTCTTCATAAAGAAAAAAGTGGAATCACTTCTTTCAAGCAAATTTAATTTTACTAAAAGACATTTTTGATTTTTCTTAATTTCACCACAGATCCCCGTTAAATGATTTTTTTTATTTTCTTTAATTTAGATAACTGTATTAAACTCTGCACTGAATTAAACTCATTTTAAGTAGGATTTCAAGAATAAGACTATCCGAAATATTCGTATAATAATAAATAACTGTCATAATGCTATGCTTCATTAAGCGTAATTTATATTCATAATATGCTATAAAGTGAGAGAAATAATTTAGAATAAAATCTGGTAAAGAGATTTCATTCTGATAATTTTCACTTGGAATTTGTAATTAAAATTATCTACCAGCTAGGGATTACAATCCCGAGACTAATTTCCAATCCCGGGATTTCGGGATTGCTTAGATTCAATCCCGGGATTAGGAAATTTAGAATTTCTGTAATATCATCAATTTTTACAATAGCTAAATATCATAATACTATAGAAAAGACAAAGCAAAATTACAGCCTAATTTACATATGAAAATATACCAAATAAAAAAAAATAACTTCAATTAATTATCAAAACTTATAGGATAAATTAGAACAATTGAAAATTAAAAGAAATACGCTGTTGATGTTTGAAAATGCAACAAAAAACATGAAATGTCTATGCTTCATCTTCTAGATAATTGTCTTTTATTTCCTGTTAAACAAGTTTTTGAATAGTTTAATATTTAGAATATTAAAAACTAATTAATATCACGAATTAATTTATGAATTATTCTCATACCCACGTAATTAAAGTTTATAATTCTAGGATATTGCAAATGCAAGGTTTTCCCTAACATGAAGATTTTTTTCTTGAAATAAAAGAACTTAGCACACACACACACATAGAATAAAATAATACATAGATGTATAGTTTAAATTTCTAAATAGCAATAGCTGTTAAAATTCAAAAACGATGCATAATATAAAAAATTATTACGTACCTCGTGAAAAAAAAAGATTATTTTGAATAGTTCACTGTTTCCTAACTAATCGGTATTCCTTTGAAAATATGTTCTAAGAAATATGACGGCATCTAAAGTTTCATCTCCAAGTCCCAGTTGTAACATTGTCTGTTTTTAGGGAAATGTCATATTCGTTTAAGCACTCTGTTAGTGTTTCAATGCACTTTTTTGCTGTAAAAGATAAACATATGCGCATAAGGCCTAAATTTCTGAATTTGCTCAAATTGAAATTTCTTGAATGGGCATTAATATTCATAAATCGCTTGCTTGTAGTAAATGTCCATTCGTCAAAAGTCAAACTAAATTTTTTTCCTGAATTTTTAAAAGTTTGTATTTCACTTGTAATTAACTCTTTTATTATAGTTCACTACACGATTTCGAATTGATACTGCAGATTTTGGGAAATCATTATAGCCTTTAGCTATCAGTAAATTTCTTAAATCAGTTGAAGTTAAATGAAAAACAGTCTTTAGCTGTCATTCGCAATAAAAATAAATCCAGTGATTCCTTATCACTACTAAAATAATCTTCTATTTTCCGCTTTTTAGAAAGCAATGCATGTTCTATGCAATCTTGACGTGTGGAAGGAAGAGATAATGTATTAAATTCTTTCTAAACTTTAGTACCATGTTTCGTCGATAAATGTGCATGCAACCCTTAGTCGATGCACCTAACGTTTTAAGCACTTGGCTACATCTTTTACGTTTAGCGATTTTTTCATCTTTTGACCTTAAATAGCAGTGCCATACTGAAGATGTATAATTATCTTTCCTATGAGCTACAAAATCCTTTTCATTAGACATCTTTAAAGCAAAATAGGTATAAACGCCCGAAAAGCAAAGAAGTTAGCACATAATAATGACTATGAAACTCAAATGCGACGCTTATCAGTAAACTCTAATTCGAAATTTTGTGATTTCCAGTTGCTGAAACGACCGACTTTCTAAACGCGGCGAAATCGAAATAAACAAATGATTTCATTGTTCCCGAATAATAGCTGAGTGGGTTACATCTGTTTGCAAGTCAAAAGGTTTTCATGTTAAAGATTTAATCGCTTTGAAATATGTAAACAATACTTGAAATATGTATATTTTTTCAAGGATATAAAAATTTCATAAAAATTAAATCTTTTTCTTTCCAAAAGAGAAAGTCTATAAATATATATTTTTTTATTTCAGCTGAATATTGTTCCATTTAAAAAAAATGGACAATCCCGAAAATCCCGGGATTTGGCAAACAAGATCCCGGGATTTTCGGGATTAAAAATGATGCGGGATCCCGGGATCTCGGGATACGGGATCCCAGGATTGTATTCCCTACTAACAGCCCATTTTCTTCCTTTTCATTAAAAAATATTTAATTATACAGAATGGGTTCTTCATAACGAAAAATAAATTTTGAAATCACCTCTAAACTCAATTTTAGTGGTTGACTCGTAGGTTTAACATTGTGTTTTCCTGCTCCCAGTCCTCGATGTTTTCATACCATTGGGTGCAGGGAAACACAATGGTAAACCTACGTGTCAACCGCCAAAATTCGGGTTTTCAGGTGTTTTCCATCAAGATATGACTTGACAGACCAACTGCGTCTTAACATGCGAATCGAGTTTTAACTAATTCTGGTATTTCAGCAGTGAACTAGATGGGGTGAACTCCCGCCTCCCGGTACTGCACGAAATTATTAAATGTGCGGATGGTGACGATGCTATGAGTCGTTTGAGAGTATTTGAGTGGTTTTCGAGGTTTCAAGCTGGAAAGATTTGACCGAAGACGATGAGATATCAGGTCATCCCCGTTCGAGTCGAACTGAGGAAAATGTTCGGCATGTGCAAGCTAGGGTGACATCAGACCTCCCACTGGGACATGTGCATTCTAGAAACATGTCTTACATCCATATTTGATACGATGCCCGATTTGCTGGACAGTGGAAATTAGCTCCTCTTGCACGACAACACACCGGCTGACAAGTCATTACTTTTGCAGCAGTTTTTGGCGAGGGGCAGATTGTGTACTTCAACTACCCACTTACTCACCAACTGTCCCCCAGGAGTACTTTTTATTTCCCAAGTTTAAATTGAAGATAAAGGGGCAATGGTACGAGTCGACAGATGACACTGAAGCGGCTGTGACATCAGAATTCAATAGTATTGGAGTGGTGGCGTTCCAGAAGCCGTTTACAGTCATCTACACTCGTTCCAAACTTATTGAATTGGAAAAAGACTAAGTAAAAGCTTAATATCAAGTGTAAGTATAACCGTAATGTTATACGGACTGCGTGCGATCAGTCCTGGAACTTTTTCAATGCACTGTGTATACTATAACACCCAGTACTCGTTGGCCTCACCGTGGTATCGCTACGGAAAAGTCAATGTTGCTCCCATGCGTTTGGTTTTGAGTTCGGGTGTAAGGTTCTTCGGCACTCACCTGGTGTACAATTCTGGAACAACAGATGTTTCTTGATGATATCATGCAGCACCGATCTTTTCCCCACTTCTCTGTATCGATACCTGTATGAGGGCAACGAGTGCATCAACAGGATCGTTACGGCGATGAAACGTGGGTTGACAACTGTGGCAATCTATCTGCTCCATTCCGATGCAACAGACTTCTATGACATTGAACTACAAAATCTTATCCTACTCTATGACAAGTGTTGCAGTCCCGGTGGTTCTTATGTTCAGAAGTAGCTGAAACATAGATGTATCTTTTCAAATAAATCTATCCAGGTAATTATTTATTATTTCTTTTTATGGGCGGTGGGAAGCTTCTTTCTAGATGAGCCTCGTATGGCAAACAATGTTACAAAACTTCATCATTTAATATGGTGAAAGGTAATATGTAGGTAAACAAGTTTATAAACGTATAACGCAATTAAAAATACAATTTCAGCAATTAATATCTATAATATCAAAAGTATCAGAATTCTTTTGTGCATCTGTACATATAATCTATAGATTTGTATATATATTACAGAGTATTCTAAAATTTAGTTCAATAACAAAACGCATACACAGATGAAAATTCCCTTTCAGCAATTTTCGTCCATAAACAGAAATGTACTCGATTTTTTTTTGTAGCTTTGTATATGATCTATAGAATTTATACACCCCAATTAATATGCTAAAATATAGTTACATTAAAAAACGGAATAACAATTGAAAAGGAAATTCCAGCAGTTAACACTCATAGGTTGTACATTTGCCAAATTATTTTCTTTTCCTCTGTAAATGAGCGATAAATGCTATAAACACTACATTCTGCAATAGATCTCTTATGCACCTCATTGATGAACATCAATTTCAATATGTTTGAAGTAGTGTAACATCATTAAATTATGTAAAATCACTGCAAACGATTTTTCTCTATAGATCATAACATAACGGAATATTTTTAGTGTCTCTATAAGTGAACTATAAATGCTACACGCTTAATTTTCAATACCTAACGTGCTACGGTAAATCTCAATAGCCACAAATAACATGACTATCCTACTATATTTAAGCTTGGTAGAGCACAGAAAGACAGACAGACGACTAGAGATTCATAAATACTTTTCAATTATGTTTGAAAGTGTTAAAAAGAAACAATACTTTAACCTAAGATTATTTTTTTAATAAAAGCCACTTGCTCATAAAGCTGTAGATGAATCCGTCTTTGCTTTGCTGATTTAATAATAAAGCGAATGCTACGTTGATTAGATAATGCGTATATTATAAACCAAATATGTCGTAACTAGCACTTAGCATCTACAGAGAAAGTGCTCTCTTAGATTTAATGTGGTTATATATTTAGTTCACAATTTAGGCTATATATCCTTTATCATTCTCATGTATTCTGTAATTAGATATTTAATTAATACTAAGAATATGTCTCTCTAATATGCATATCATCTCCCATTAATTCTATTTATTTAAGTGGGTAGACTCTCGACAAAAGACTAGAAAGTATACACAGTAACGAGGTTGGGAACCGAAGAGCAAATTAATTTGAAATAGTTCAGGTCAAGATATTCTTGAGATTTATACTGCTTCTGAATATTATGTACACGAAAGTACGTCAAATAGTGGCTAATGAGAAAAGTTGCTTATGGGACGTAATATTTTACATATACAGAAATGAAACAGTGTTTCACAATAACAGAAATATGAAAAATAACAAATTAATAGTACTATCACCTATAAAATAAAAATATAAGCTTCTAATGTCTCATTTCAATATATTGCTGTAAAAGAGTAAAGCGACAGCGAAAAATTTGTGTATTGGCAAATTTTGAGTCTAGGAAAATAAGGCACCCCTACACTACTTCATCTATCATTTTATTACGCCGATATGTTGCAGAGATATGCGAGAGGTACCGTTTTTCTAGAAATTATGCTTACTTTCAGGATATGAATTCACCTTTTGAAGTAGGAGTCGTATACATAACATTACACCAAATTTGGTTTTGCGAAGGGCAAAAGTCAAGTTTGACACAGTATTTTAGATTCTGAATCAAACAGTCCGTAATATCGTTTATGCTACTCAAATATTCAAAGCGGCATAAAAAGAAAATACGATAAGTGATAGGCGTACATCAATAAATAAAATTGAGATCTTAAAAGTTAAACTACATATAGCCCACAATTAGTAACCAGGAGAAAATATACAGAATTTCTAAATATCAAACATACTTTAGATGAAAGGAAATTCCATGTAATTTCCCTGTTACTTTCTAAAAGTTTCTTTTTACCAGGCTGAAAAGAAGGGTTATGTGTTTCACGCGTATCTGGGTATGTGGATTTCTTTATACCCTCGAAACATCCCAACGGTTGGATGGATTTTAATGAATAAGGTCTCTATCAATTCGTCTTAACGGCCCAATAGGCCAGGATTTGTTTTTATAAATTCAAAATGGCGGTAGAGACGAAAACAAATTTCGCACCCTATTGAGTGGCATATCATTGGATAGGGCTTTCAAAATGAAGACGATGTTTCATTGACTATTTTACAGTCAGAAGCTCCGTTAAAATATTATACAACCTGGAAGTTGTGTAGGTAGGATCTCTAGCTTTACTGCAACTCTAACCATCATAGACATCTATAGACCTCATCAAAACAGTGTTTATAGATAGGATCTAACAATTAAACACAACTTAAAAGTCATCAATACAAGTAAATAAAAAAATAGGTAAGTAATATAAACAAGTAATGTAAAAAAATATTTTAAGTTAATTCCTACATAGGTCAATAAGATAATTTTTTCTCCCATTCTTCTTTCCGCTTGAGTGGTGCTTAGAATGCCTTGATCAAGAAGAAGTCTCTCTCGGTCTTAAAATACCTTGATCAAGAAGAGGGCTCTCTCGATTATTGAAAATTAATTAATTTAATTTAATTAATTAATTAATATTTGAAAAAAACTGGATTAACATTAAGTGTCATCCACTACAAGTTTAAAAAATTTATTTGAGCTTGATTGGATGAATAATAAGTATTTTATTAACGATTGAAAATTTGAACAAGATATATATAGCGAGAGTGAGAGCTAATAGTAGGAATTGAAAAAGAAATAGTTTCACATTGATGAGAAATAATTAATTAGTTTGCTTTTTACGCATTCGGGTTTTTTGATTTTTTAAACTTAATTGTTTATTTCGGGATTGTTTGATAACAGAAAACGGTTCCCTTAAACTGTAGAAACTAATGACTGGTATGAACTGCAAATCGACACACCCATAATTTTGGCATTTGTGGTTCATTTTATATAAAAATTTATGTAAGTTATACTTCATAATTATTTTGAACTTGAATTTGCTTTTAAGTTTTATACTTTAGTATACACTTTAAATAGTAAAAATGCCTTGGGGTCTAATCATTGTATATCATTAAGTAAACAAAATTTCAATCTGATAATGTATGGGGAGATATCAATTAAAGTTGTGTGACATGGCTTTATAATTAACATTCACGATATTTGACCTCTTTTAATTCTACGAAAACTTAAGAAAATAATTATAAACTGTACTTTTTACGGAATGTAGAGATCCAAAGAACTGAAATGATTTGGTAACAAAATAGCATGGGGTGGTCCATGCTTTTCCAGCAGTGTAAATTAACAGAAGAGTTTACGAATAATGTAGTTTCACACATTAGTGACGGAATCAGTCAACGTTAAAGAACTGAAAATATGAATTTTAATTCTGTAATAGTCATTCTTTTAGTATCTATATTTCTTCGTTTTAAGAGGTTTTTTCGCTGTTATAAATTGAAAAAAAAAAAAAAAAAAAAAAAAAAAAAAAAACGACTACTGCAAACGTAAATGCTTATTCTATGTAACCACTTAGTAGTGATTGATTTTTACTTAACATATTCATAACTAAAGAAATATTTTAATGTCTTGTCTAATATTTCAGTTACAAAGTTTAAGAAATGAGCTAACGTTTTATTAATAGCGTTATTTTCAAAAAATTTCAAAAACGTAATCTCTTTGAATGTCATAATCAATTATATGTAATCATTATCATAGCATATAAGGAAAGATATTTTTTCTGTTTTTCATTGCTTATAAGAATGTTCATTGTGAAATTATTATCTCAAGAACTATTTATTTTCCTTCTTTAGTTTCAAGGTTTTCACTATGTATAGTTGGCCATAAATTAAAAAAAAAAAAAAAAAAAAACCTCTTTTATTCACCAAGATGCCGCCACAATAAACGGAAATAGCCATTTGATTTTGATGAAATTTTAGGCATTCATTGAAATAACTGTAAATAATTTTAAATAACAACAAAAAATTCCTGGTTTATAGCGGTTTTTTTTTTTTTTTTTTTTTTTTTTTTTTACTTTTAGTTATATATTTAAACATGTAAAATTTCGTAGTTAAAAAAGCACTTATATGCACCAAAACATACATTTAATTAATATTTTTCGTAAATTTCAATTATTATACATATTGTTTCCATTGCGGTTCGAAAATGATTGATAAATTTTTTCTTTGTCCGTGCCGGATTTGAAGTCGGATAGAAAAATCTCAAATCCTGCATGTCGCCGACCAGGCTACTGAACCGCTTGCCAAAAAAGGAAATTTATCCGATTATAAAATGTAGCTTAAACTTTGCGACTTATCTTCTCAAGACCCCTGGGGTTTGCGCTTTATGGCGGTCATATAATTATATTGTAACTATACGCTATCGATACACAAATGTTCATCGCATTCGGTGACACCAACCTCGGACCCTCTCCTTGTTCGTTTCCAGTTGAATTTTTTTTTTTTTTTTTTTTTTTTTTTTTTTTGTGATGTTATGAAGATTAAAGTGCATGGATTGTTCTCTCTCTTTCTCTCTCTTTTTTCTATAATGACAGATTCTGGTTTTTTTTTTTTATCAATTTCAAATATTTCCTAGACACACACAAAAAATGGTGGTATGCAAAAATGGCACTTTTTAAAAATGGTGCTTCTTGAATGTTTAATTTAGAATATTACAACATAGCAAACATTCTACTGGAAGTTGTGTTTTACATTTGGTTTCTTTAACTCTCTTTTGTGTTTTATTAACGACAAAAGCCAGCGAAAACCTTTTTAACAATTTTTGTTTCAAAATATTGTGAATTGGAAAATTTTGGCAGAACCCGTTAATACTTTTCTTTTTCCATTCAATTACAAAATGTGTTTTTAAGTTTTAAACTTCTAAATTCTTAAATTTTTAATGTTATACTTGATACAAATTAAACCTCGCATATCACAGACTGCAAACGTAAAATGAAACAGCAAACGTTCTTTTATTTTTCGATATTTGTTAACACATATTATTAATTATAATTACTCTGTTATATAACTTTTGATATCTTCACTTCGAAATATAATAGATATTTTGAATGAGAAATTGTGATTGAACCTTTTATTTGTAAATTCATTTATCCATTATTTAAAAATAGAAAAAAATGGTTTTTATTTTACTCATATACTATAAAGGTTTAAAATTACTATTGCATTTTATTTCTGTTTATCTCAAACCGATAGGAAGGAAATAATGAAGCATATTTTCCTTCTTTTTAGTTTGCGAAAAAAAAAATGCAAAAAAATCCAGAAACAATATAAATATACATTCATAATCTCAACCCAACATATCCCATCGATATATTTTTTTGTATTGTTTCAAAATTATTTTTAACTTCTATTAAACTATTTTTTTAATTATTTAAAATATTATATTGTAGTATAAGGTTAAAAAAAAGTTCATTTTACTCAAATACTATGCATGTTTAAATTACTATTGCATTTTTTGTTTATCTCAAACCCATTCGAAGAAAAGAATGATGAATATTTTCCAGATTTTTAGTTTAAAAAAAAAGAAAAAGAAAGAAAAAAAAGAAACAATGTAAATATACATTCATAATCTCAACCCAACATATCCGATTCATATATATTTAGAGCATTGTTTTAAAATTATTTTCAATTTTTATGAAAATGTATTTAGTAATTATTAAAACTATTTGATTGTAGTATAAGGTTTTATAAAATAAATGTGGGTGACTAGTTTCTTAAACATTTTTCAGCGATTCTAAAATATAACTAAAAATAAACTGTTTACTAAAAAGGTGCATAAAAATTTATTAAAATATGCCGTTACAAAAGGAACTGGTCTTTAAAAACTTAAAAAACATTGATGTTAAAATCATAATAAAACAGAAAAGGATGATTCCTGAGATCTTTCGATCGCTAACGCGATCATTTTCAAAGGATACTTTCACTGGAATGTCGCATTCACTGAGCTATTTATACACCAGTCTGGGAAAAAAGGTCAATCTATTATTTGTTGGGGGTGTCTATGAAGTTCTTTCGTTCCAATGCTGAAGTGTTAGATATTTTCAAAATGTTAAACCAGATTTGAGGTATATCATAAGATAAAACATCGTTACATACATTATTTTCTTTACTTAAAATTTCCAATGATTCCCTAATTCCCAAAGTATAATGGTCAGATGTAGGTAAAATAACTCTTGCGTTTTCGAAATCTATTTTTAAATTTTGGCGTTGATTTAATCTGGAAAGTGCTGTAGACGGTCGGTTAAACTTGATATCTCTCATGTGCTCCCCCAATCTTTCTTTAAATTTTCGAGTGGTCATACCTATGTAGCTTAACTCCTTTTGATTTTCCGTTTGAAATGGGATAGAATAAACACCTGCAATTTCCCTATTAGGTATGGGATCAATTTTCCTTTCAATTAGAGCTTTTAGTTTTGTAGGAGGTTTGGCTATTAAATTGATATCAAATTTCCTTAAAGCGTATTTTAATCTTTCATATAATCTTGGTACGTAATCGAAGGTACAGATTCTAAGTTCTCTCTTGTTTATTCTTTCTTTTTGATTTTTCTGCTTTATTTCATAAATTTATTTATGTGCTGAGGGGAAAATCCGTTTTCTACTGCAATGTGTTTAATTGTATTTAATTCATTTTGTAGGTACATTTCACTGCAAATATCAAAGGCTCGTTTTACGTAAAATCTGTAAGCCGCAATTTTATATTTGAAAGGGTAGTTACAGTCATAAGAGATGGTGTTATTCGAACGGCAATGCTTCCTGTATACTCTTCTTTCTATTTTCCCCTCATCCATATTTCTTATTAGTTCTGTATCCAGGTATGGTAAAACCCCCTCATTTTCTACTTCCAAGGTGAATTTAATGTTCGTGTCTATTTCATTAACTTTCACTAAAAACTCATCTAAGGTTTGTATGCCATGATCCCAAACTATAGACACATCGTCTACATAACGGATCCATAGCATTGGTTTTACTTCAAAATTTTCCATTATTTGATTTTCTATAGGTCTAAGCTTCAGCTCCGCCATTAAACCTGAAATGGGTGATCCCATTGGAGCTCCCTCAGTTTGTCTGTAAAATGTATCATTAAAAATAAATACATTATTTTACGTCACTAAATTGATTGCTAATTTAAGTGTAATCTGTGTGTCCTTACTAAAAGCTTGGATATTATCAATTGAATCTTCTATAATTTTCACAACCTCTTTGATGTCTATTGATGGATAGAGAGAAACTACATCTAGACTAGCAAGTATACTATTATGATTTACTGTAATATCTTTAATTTTCTTAATTAACGCTTTTGTAGAGTCAATTGCATAATTTGAGGGCGGAATAATTGTTTTCAGAAATGGCACTAATGCTTTTTCAATTCCATAAGTGGGGGCCGAGCATTTCGACACTATGGGCCTAAGGGGGGAGTTCTCTTTGTGATCCTTTAGACGACCAATCAGCCTAGGGGTAACTGCAGTTTTATTAATTTTTACTAAATTTTTCATCTCTGCCGACCATTTACCATTCTTGATTAAATCCCGTGCTTTACCGCTGATATTGACATTAGGATCTCTTTTCAGTTGTACACATTTCATCTCCCTGATGCATGCTTCCATTTTTTCGATGTAATCCTTAGTGTTTAGAATGGCTAAATTATTTGACTTGTCTGTTTGAATGATAATAATATCTGTGTTCGATTTTAACTGTTTTACGTTTTTATAATGCTTATCGTGTTGATTTATTGGCTTTTTTATGTATGCTGTAACATTATTATGAAGAAGGCTCCTAATCTCGTCTCTCCTTCCCGGTGGGGCAACTTGAGAAATTCTTTCACAGTTTGTAACTATAGACTTCAAATTCACTTTATTTTCAAACATATATTTTGGACCAAGTCCTAAAACTTTATGTTCATCCTCATTCAGTGGCGTGGCGTGAAAATTTTCGGTGGTCGTCGCAATTATTTAAGTTTGTGGTGAAACATTATTAACTCTAAAATTCAATGGTTGAATGTTAAAAAAAGAAACTTTAAATCTTACCTTCACTTATACATGAACTCCAAATGTTCTGCTAAAACTGGATCGTAGAGGTTTAAAAGCTTATTAAGAGTTTTAAAATATTGCTTGGTCATCGCCGCATCCAGCGATGACCGGACGCCACGCCACTGTCCTCATTCATGACTTTATCTGGTAAATTAATGTATGAGACAGGTTTCCTAATTGGTTTAATAGGAGTAGATAACTTTAAACTATTTATTTTATTATAAATAGTCCTCTGCTTAGCTTGCCGCTGAATGTTTCTAAAAAGTTCCAAAATACGTTGAAAATCATCGAAATCCCTGTCATTCAGTAATTTTGCTAATTTACCATACATTTCTAAACATTTTATTGAAATACGGTCCACAGTTTTAAACTTAATTCTGATGTACGATTTTAAGCACTTAATTTCAAAATCCTTTTCTTTATCGATGTTAGTAGCTGGTTAACAAGTTGATTATGGCATCTTAAAAATTTCGGAATGATCTTATTGCATTTGCACAGCTGTAAAAACTTTAAGTTTGCGACTTCTCTGTCCAGCCTTAAACATTCGTATTTGTATATTCGTTTCAAAATATTGCATTCCATATTCATATCCAGTATCGATTATTATCTAATTGAAAAACATAGAACTCAAATGAGCCCAGAGTGGAATGACAAATTCACCTTGCGTTAAAATAACTAAAAATAAACTGTTTACTAAAAGGTGCATAAAAATTTATTAAAATATGCCGTTACAAAATGAACTGGTCTTTAAAAACTTAAAAACCATTGATGTTAAAATCATAATGAAACAGAAAAAGATGATTCCTGAGATCTTTCGATCGCTAACGCGATCATTTTCAAAGGATACCATCAATGGTTTTTAAGTTTTTAAAGACCAGTACATTTTGTAACGGCATATTTTAATAAATTTTTATGCACCTTTTAGTAAACAGTTTATTTTTTAGTAAGGCTGGACAGAGAAGTTCCAAACTTAAAGTTTTTACAGCTGTGCAAATATAATAAGATCATTCCGAAATTTTTAACATGCCATAATCAACTTGTTAACCAGATAAAAAAAATCGATAAAAAAAAAGCATCGATAAAAAAAAAAAGGATTTTGAAATGAAGTGCTTAAAATCGTACATCAGAATTAAGTTTAAAACTGTTGACCGTATTTCAATAAAATGTTTAGAAATGTATGGTAAATTAGCAAAATTACTGAAGGACAGGGATTTCGATGATTTTCAACGTATTTTGGAACTTTTTAGAAACATTTAGCGGCAAGCTAAGCAGAGGACTATTTATAATAAAATAAATAGTTTAAAGTTATCTACTCCTATTAAACCAATTAGGAAACCTGTCTCATACATTAATTTATCAGATAAAGTCATGAATGAGGATGAACATAAAGTTTTAGGACTTGGTCCAAAATATATGTTTGAAAATAAAGTGAATTTGAAGTCTATAGTTACAAACTGTGAAAGAATTTCGCAAGTTGCCCCACCGGGAAGGAGAGACGAGATTAGGAGCCTTCTTCATAATAATGTTACAGCATACTTAAAAAAGCCAACAAATCAACACGATAAGCATTATAAAATCGTAAAACAGTTAAAATCGAACACAGATATTATTATCATTCACACAGACAAGTCAAATAATTTAGCCATTCTAAACACTAAGGATTACATCGAAAAAATGGAAGCATGCATCAGGGAGATGAAATGTGTACAACTGAAAAGAGATCCTAATGTCAATATCAGCGGTAAAGCACGGGATTTAATCAAGAATGGTAAATGGCCGGCAGAGATGAAAAATTTAGTAAAAATTAATAAAACTGCAGTTACCCCTAGGCTGATTGGTCGTCTAAAGGATCACAAAGATAACTCCCCCCTTATGCCCATAGTGTCGAAATGCTCGGCCCCCACTTATGGAATTGAAAAAGCATTAGTGCCATTTCTGAAAACAATTATTCCGCCCTCAGATTATGCAATTGACTCTACAAAAGCGTTAATTAAGAAAATTGAAGATATTACAGTAAATCATAATAGTATACTTGCTAGTCTAGATGTAGTTTCTCTCTATCCATTAATAGACATCAAAGAGGTTGTGAAAATTATAGAAGATTCAACTGATAATATCCAAGCTTTTAGTTAGGACACACAGATTACACTTAAATCAGCAATCAATTTAGTTACGCAAAATAATGTATTTATTTTTAATGATACATTTTACAGACAAACTGAGGGAGCTCCAATGGGATCACCCATTTCAGGTTTAATGGCGGAGCTGAAGCTTAGACCTATAGAAAATCAAATAATGGAAAATTTTGAAGTAAAACCAATGCTATGGATCCGTTATGTAGACGATGTGTTTATAGTTTGGGATCATGGCATACAAACCTTAGATGAGTTTTTAGTGAAAGTTAATGAAATAGACACGAACATTAAATTCACCTTGGAAGTAGAAAATGAGGGGGTTTTACCATACCTGGATACAGAACTAATAAGAAATATGGATGAGGGGAAAATAGAAAGAAGAGTATACAGGAAGCATTGCCGTTCGAATAACACCATCTCTTATGACTGTAACTACCCTTTCAAATATAAAATTGCGGCTTACAGATTTTACGTAAAACGAGCCTTTGATATTTGCAGTGAAATGTACCTACAAAATGAATTAAATACAATTAAACACATTACAGTAGAAAACGGATTTTCCCCTCAGCACATAAATAAATTAATTTATGAAATAAAGCAGAAAATCAAAAAGAAAGAATAAACAAAAGAGAACTTAGAATCTGTACCTTCGATTACGTACCAAGATTATATGAAAGATTAAAATACGCTTTAAGGAAATTTGATATCAATTTAATAGCCAAACCTCCCACAAAACTAAAAGCTCTAATTGAAAGGAAAATTGATCCCATACCTAATAGGGAAATTGCAGGTGTTTATTCTATCCCATTTCAAACGGAAAATCAGAAGGAGTTAATCTACATAGGTATGACCACTCGAAAATTTAAAGAAAGATTGGGGGAGCACATGAGAGATATCAAGTTTAACCGACCGTCTACAGCACTTTCCAGATTAAATCAACGCCAAAATTTAAAAATAGATTTCGAAAACGCAAGAGTTATTTTACCTACATCTGATCATTATACTTTGAGAATTAGGGAATCATTGGAAATTTTAAGTAAAGAAAATAATGTATGTAACGATGTTTTATCTTATGATATACCTCAAATCTGGTTTAACATTTTGAAAATATCTAACACTTCAGCATTGGAACGAAACAACTTCATAGACACCCCCAACAAATAATAGACTGACCCTTTTCTCCCAGAGTGGTGTATAAATAGCTCAGTGAATGCGACATTCCAGTGAAAGTATCCTTTGAAAATGATCGCGTTAGCGATCGAAAGATCTCAGGAATCATCTTTTTCTGTTTCATTATGATTTTAACATCAATGGTTTTTAAGTTTTTAAAGACCAGTTCATTTTGTAACGGCATATTTTAATAAATTTTTATGCACCTTTTTAGTAAACAGTTTATTTTTAGTTATTTTAACGCAAGGTGAATTTGTCATTCCACTCTGGGCTCATTTGAGTTCTATGTTTTTCAATTAGATTCTAAGATATAACAAAGCATAATATTTTGGAAGGATACTATATTGGTTTTAAATGAGATGAGAGTTAAAATAGATGTATTCAAATGTATTCACAGATGATTTTTCTCAGTTGAAAATTTAAGTATTTTGTTTTATTTTTATTTTTTTTTTAGCAATTAAGAATAATCAATTATTACCTTTTTATAAAAGGAAATTTCAAACAAAAGTTTCAAATTTGAATAATATTTGAAATAAATTAAGATTGCAAAAGATATCTGTACACAAACCTTTTCTCTTCGCTGTATTAATAATTATTTGCTATCTATTTTTATGACAGTTAAATGCTCTATATTATTCTTTTAAAAATGATATTAAATAGAAAAAGATTACGTATACAATTGCATAATTAAGGTTAAGAAAAGACAAATGAATCGTAATCTAGAAAAATATAACAAAATTACGAAAGAACATATAATATAACCTCTTACATCATAGAAACTCGATAGAGTTTCTCGCCAAGCAAAAGAAACAACAGTGCAACGAACCGTAAATGAAAGGAATTTCCGCCAATTATTGCCAAATGATTTTTCAAAATTTTTTTAGTACTCTGTCTAGTTTACATTTTTCGGACTGACCAAAGCGGGATTTTGACACCTCTATATCTCCGGTTCTATTTACGATAGAAACAAAATTCTTGTTTCTATGGAATGGGGCGTGCCACGTGACTCAGAAAACAAAAGTAAAGTGGATTCCGGCAATAGATTTCTAGTAAAAGCGATTTTAAAAGTGCTGTTTTTTGCACTTTCAAAATCCTTGATCAGACTAAAATATGTTGACATGGCTACATCAATGTGTAATTATCGGATTTTTAAGCGGTTTACGGCATTTTAATTGCTTTTATGAGTAGTTCAAACCTTTGAATGTTTCATGTAAAAATATTAATTTGTTTTTGATTTATACCACTTTAAAGTAATTGATTCCTATATCGCAGCGTGGAGTACGTAATATGTATATCTCTACTTATATTTGCATGTAAGCTAAAAGGATTATCGTAATACCCACAAGCTTCTTATTATTTCAGCGTGACGTACGTAATATGTGAGGCATTCTCACAATCTTTTGACTTTAGAGTCCCTGAATAATAATTTTTTTATTTTAGTACAAATTCTTGTGGGTTTTTTTTTATTATTTCATATACTGAGGAACATCTCATTGCATAAATGCATAACCATATTAACGAGATAAATAAGTTTTGCACGATGTTGGGGGTCCAAATATCCAGGAAACCCCTATACCGCCCCGTGTCCCTGAAGCTGATTTTTAAGTTGGAGCTATCTGTATAAATCTGTTTCAATAAAAATAATTCGATGTAATTTTTTTCGAAACTGGGACAATTGTTTTAAATAAATATGTAGCAAAAAATTAACCTACACACATTTTTACAGTTGATATTATTTTTTTAATCTCTGTCCCCGGGTTTTACACTCTTGTTAAATTATACAGAAAATCAGTTCACCTGCAGTCACATAATTTTTGTCAACATTTTTCTCATGCAGAAGTATGATAGAGAATGAATGGCTAAATTTTTTTGATAGGAAATATGCAGAATTTAAATCAGCATTTAAATTTAAATTTCAAGCAATGTGGCTTTATTGTTAGTCTTACCGACCCCAAGGTTTATTTCTGCACTTTTCGAGGTAATTTTTTAAAATTTAATCCAATGTAAATAACTGTTTCTAAAAATCAATGAACATTGTGGTTATCACTGAGTCTTAACATGATTTACCTAAAAATAGGTGGTAATTTTCCTTACCGTCCCATCCTTACCATTCTCTTTTTTTCCCTTACCGTCCCTTGTTTCCCCCCTTACCGTAACTTTTTTCATATACCGTTCACTTTTTTACCTTACCGTCCTTTATTTAACACCCCTTTAAGACAATGTTATACCAAAATTTTGTACTAAAAATACTGCATTGTTATTATTTCTTATTTGAATGTTCTGCGGGTACTATGCAAATTAATTTTAGGTAAAAATTTAGAAGAAAATAAAAAGTTTTAGTGGTAAAATGATAAGGAAAATTAAAGTCGTACGTTTAAGTTAAACCTCAGTT
The DNA here is from genome assembly GCA_963932465.1 of Maratus speciosus. Lineage (NCBI taxonomy): Eukaryota > Metazoa > Arthropoda > Arachnida > Araneae > Salticidae > Maratus > Maratus speciosus. The sequence goes on along the minus strand of OZ010796.1, from coordinate 231,498,039 downwards.
AAATGAAAAATTTTTCGTTGATGAGCATCTTTTCATTATTTTGAATCATTAATGCATTCGTCTATCAGGCTAAAATGTTATTTTAGCAAGTTTAATTTCACCAGATTTGTATTCCTGAAAGTCAAAAGATGGTGAGAATGCCCCATGTATATCTCACATTGCAGTAAACATTTAGAACTGGTTAGAACTCGCGCAATTACAGGTTGAACATAAAAAAGGCAAAAATTCTTCAAAAACATAAAATAAAAAAAAATCTGTTCAAAATTTTCGACTTTTCGGCCCTAATCGTTCATGAACTTCCTACAAACAACCCCTGTGCCAAATTTCGCAGCCCTGCGTCCTGTGGTTTCCGAATTTTGGATGTTACATAGATAGATACGCGCACGGATTTTAATAAGGTAGATGTTATTGCATTCGAACCAGTTAAGCTATCTATTATAAGGCGGCTTTGAAGCATTTACGGTTAGTGAGAAGTTCCCTAAAAAGATCTTTATTACAATACAACCGATGAATATTTATTGAGTAGCATGTATTTTAATGAATTTGTTCTATTTCAATCTCTAGAAAATTTTATCATGTTACTTGAAAGTTGAATATGAATTCAATTTGTTCATCTAAAAGCTTGACGATCCAGGTTTCTACTTTATGAAAGATGTTTCTATTATCCACTTTATTAAACGTGTTTCTAGATTTCAGCACACACCCTTTTAAAATTCCAATACTATAAGTATTTTTGCACACAAAATTTAGATAACAATTAAATGAAATCTTATTTTGCACGAAATCGGAAAGATTTTTGACGAAAGTACTGCGCACAATAATCATTGTGCAATGTCCTGTTGATATTTCAGGAGAAACTAGGTTATAGAAACGTGCCAGTGGACCTGGAGTATGGAGCGATTTTAGGTAAACACTGACTACGGAGAAACCACAGAACATACACAGAAAGATAATGTAAGCACTTTAGTGACTCACAGAGTACTTATATTCATGAAAACAATTCGACAGAACTTTAGGATTACTGTTTATCATATTGAAATAAGCGGGAAAATGCTCACTTCTGTATTGCTTTTATACTAAAACGCACATATACTCAAATTTTTTTGTCAATATTCCAGTGTTTGCAGTTTATTCAACTTAAACCATTTTATAAAGGTAATACAGTCAGTCTGGTTTTTTATTACATAATTTTTTTCATTTTTTACAATACTTTTATAATAAATATTTTTTTGGCAGTTTAATTGGAATTTTTCTTTTTTCTTTTCATTTAAAAAGATTAATAAGGGGATTTATTAAACTAATAAATCCTGTTATTTTGGACTTGTTAATTAAAGAATGCTATTAATATGCCATAAATAGCTTTTAGTTCAGTTTTAATCAGATAATAGAGCTACTTAAAAATTTAAAAATATGACTGAAATTAGGGAAAATCATTTCATAACGATGAAATACCAAATTCTGAAATTTTATTGAAATGAATTATAATTTATTGAATCGCAAACAGCCATGTGAGGTATCAAATTATAGGAAATTTTGAGCTGAAAAAGAATATATTTCTTTTTAAAAGTAGAAGAAAATAAGAAAAATAATGGCGAAAAAATGAAGAATTTTGGATTCTTGAAAAACATCAATTACTTTGAAAAATTTAAAAATTTGAAATAAATACACAAGAAAACGAATTTAATTATATCTATAAAATCATATTTATGTAACCAAATTCAAATATCCTGTTCACCGTCATCTAACTCAAAGCTGTCTCCAGTGTTTGGACAGTCCTTTCCACAACAGATTTACAAACTACAGAGCATGGAAGTCCATTACATGGATCTTCGACTGTAGTTCGGCAGGCACATTTAGTCATATTTAACAGTTTGTCTGGTGCTGAGTTTAAGTCTGTTAGCGTCGGCTGAAATTCTCCAATAACCAATTGCCAACCCCACAGTGTAGGATCAGGAGTTGGCATATTTAGACGTTTCCATATAAAACACTGAAAATGCACTCGAAGTAGATGGTATTTCGATGCATTTTGTGTTGGAGACGTACGAGCTATATCTGATTCTTTTTTTTTTTGCTGAAGCTATTTTCCTCATGTATTGTTCATAACGGAGCACGTTTTGGTCACTTTTTTCAATTTTGCCACCATAAAGTGACAAAGGAGCTTTACAGCCATTTTTAAACAATTCTTCCGTAGGAACATCTTTACATGATCCATAATATGAAGCCAATTCGCATTTTGCTTTTCGATTGCATCATTTTTTGTAAGCAGAAGCTTTTCCCAAATAATGCACTGGCGGTGTCACATCCTATTAATGTGTGAATAGAAAGTAAAGTTTTGCAAGCCTTCTCTCCGATAGATGTTTGCATGGCTTGAATGTCACGAAATCAGATTATGTCGCATGAAACAGCATGAAAATTTTCTTCGAAAAATGATATAATAGCAGGATTTAATATATCAGTGTCATCAGCTACTAGAGTGACCTGTTTTTCCTGGGCAATGTTTAAGGCTTCTCTGATGATTACAGTGTCAGCATCACCTTCTGAATGAATGACAGAATGACCCCTTTCTTGAAAATAATTCCCCAGCGTATTTTGTAAAACGTTGTTTGTTTGTAGAGTTACAAAGAATTTTTTTTTATGATTGCATTTGCATTTTCATCAAAGAATACTATAACAGACGACTGCTTCATGCGTAATCTATGCTCCCTATCTTTTATATTTGGTTTTTCATACCCATCAAAATATATTGTCCCTTTTCCGTACCTTAAACTGACATACGATTCGTATTGCCTTATGGAATCGCTAAATGCTTTAGAAGCGGACCAAGGTAACTGGTGATTTAATGCATAACCATCAAGAAGGTAGTGAGAAGTTTGTTGGGAATGAGACCGGTGTATTTCATTGACATTCATGCTATCTAATGTGTGTGCCAATGATGATTTATCCGTTTTCCTCATTTGCTGGGTACCATGATCAAATAATGAAGTTGGTAGAATTGATAATTCGTAACTGAAAAACTCTCTTCTATCTTGAGCGCTATTATTCAAGCAGATACAAGCAACCATCCTCTGTGTTATAAAACTAGAATCTACATGGTGAATCTCACCAGAAATAATAATTCCTTTTTTCAATACTTTCATGGTTACTGCTTAGTCTGATTTCAATGAAGTTTCACCTTTAAAAAGTTTACTGCTAAGTTTATCTTGAATGCAATGATTCAATGATCTCAAATGATGTCAGCATTTTCTGCAGTTACTTTGTTTTTACTATCTGTAATTCCATTAAAAATATTCCATAAATCAGTTCAAGTAGCACTAAATGGATTGTGGTCTAATTGCATTAAATTTTTCATATTTTCGAAATCTCTTGCCATCCTTGCATCAGTTAAATCAGCATGTTGTTCACTGCCAATACGTGAAACGTTGGTCAGCAAACTCATTGCACATGCTACTTCACTACATGGAGATTGGCTCAAAATGCCAGTTGCACGTTGACTTTCAATCATACCTTCTCCATGAGTTATACCAGAACGATTTTTAGTGCATTTGATAAGCGTTTGCTCAATGTGCATATCGGTCCAAACAGCAGACCGCTTCCTGTCCTTTCTTCGTACAGTAAAGTGGCCTTCATTCAGCATTATGTAGAGTTCTGGTTTCGTTGTTTTCAGTTCCCGCATTTGTTAAAGGTATATTTTTGCACATTTAGCGTAATTGTTATGATCTGAACTCGCAAAAAAAGGTAGCATATGCTCAACTGCCTGTAAGTGCATTTCAAAATTTCCTGATTGCTCAGCCGAAATAAACGTATTTACAATATCCACCATGTTCAGATACAACAGCCAAAGTTTAGCAGCACGGCTTTATGATTTAAGAGGTTCTTCCTTTCATGTATTAGTGTTGAAAGTTTGTGAAGATCAGGATTTGAAATAACTTTTTCTGCCTTGAGCACTTTTTGGAAAAGATTAATATATTTTTCAAGATTAAAATCATCATTGGAGTTCACTTCCATTGCGTCACCGGTAGTGCGTTGAATATTTGATGCAATCTCGCTAAAATCTGAATTTGTTGTAACTTTAACTGGTAGGCTGCATTTCAATAAATCAGCAACAATTAAAGCAGTGAAAAAATAAGAAATTAGAAAATGTCCTCGAAGAGCACGTGGATATGCTTTAACTTGTAACATATGCGGTAAAGAATTTTCAGCGTAAACTGTCTGTAGGGTTTCTTATATGCCCGATTCAGCCATCAATCCTCCAATAAACTTTAAAACGTACTTTTTGAACATGCGACTAAAAGAATGGTGCATTAGCGCTAGTAGGAAAGTTGAACATTTGCTCAGATTAAAAACTTAAAACTTTTACTAGTAGATTTTTCTTTGACATGGGGAAACCTAGAAAAATTAAATAAATGCGGAATATGCGAAACCGATCCTTTGGAAATTTGGAGATAAGAGCATTTCGATATCTTACCTTTCGTAATGAATAAATTATTTAGAAATTATAAATGTTGGTTAATATTTATGCGACAATATTGCTATAACAATTAATGTTGCATTTGGAGTTGTCACATAAGAGTATCAGGTATAGGTGTAATGTAATGTAGCAAAGTTACATTTAAGATTTACCTACGGAGTAATGTAGGTATAATTTTTCTAAAATACCCGCCTAGTTGATCGTTATAAACATGTTACTTTTAAAAACCAATATCATACTCTTTTTAAGCATTAAATTTCATATAATTGGATACCCCACATGATTTTTTAACATTTCTTAAATTTTTTCAAGATGGCCGCAAAAAAGCAAAATTTGCGTAACAGTACGAATGTATATTTTTAGGATATTCATTAGGGGCATGTTACCTACCATTTACAGCAAGTATAATTTTTGTTCCAATTAGTTCCACCTCTAACGCTATTTCTACTGTACTATTATAGAACAACAGCAAAAAATATTGCTTGTTAGTTCGACACGATTTATCAGTTCTAAAAAATAAATGATTTCTTCTGAGATTTGTAAGGTTCGATAAAATGACTTTGAATTATTTTTAAAAAGTCCAACATTATGTCTTACTAGATATATTACACTTTTGAAAAGTTTATAGCATCACTATTAAGTTATTTTTTACTTCTATCATCTTTCGTTTATCTTTTCTTTTCGGAATTAAAATGGAATATGTATGATGCAAATGAAATAACTTACAAAAAGAAGTGATATCTAATCAAAAACAACTCTTTGTAAATGATCCCGCCAAGCCACAAACCTAAAACGTCAGTCATAAAAAGAAGTGTTATCAGATAAAAAGAAGCGATATAGAAGTGCATACTCCGAGTGCCGTGTGAAAATCTATCACTACTCATAATGTTTCCAAACGACTCGGAGTGAGCTACAGTATGTGAAAACTGCTTAGCGACCTGCAGGCGTATATTTAATATATGCATTACCTACATGCATTTCTAAAAATTGTGAAAGTCAAAAAAATTAATTTTAATTTCTCATTATATCACTCTTATAAGTAATTGTAGGAGGAAGTTCTGTAATAAATCAGAAAGATTAGTAAGACAAGCAGGAAATTGCATGTAGTTGTGGCAATCATCTATTATTACAATTATACTTTTCAATATTTTAAACATAATTTTTAATTACATAAATACGTTTAATAATACACTGTTTCAAAATTAAAGGGGAAACTTATAAAATGGATCCTGTTTATGACAGAATTATTTCTTAAACGTAAAATGTTTCCAACATAAGGAATATTATATGATACTATTGTAACTGAAGCCATACTAGAACAGATTTTCTACCTGTCATGTGCAATAGAGCTGGACGATATCAGAAGTTTAATATCGCAATATACCAATGAGGTAATATCGATATTGGTGATACATTTCGATAACTACCTCAAAGTGTATAAGAACAGACAAAATGTCCAATTTCGAAAGATAAAAGATAGGTCGCAGTAATATGTGCAAAAACAGATGTAGAAAGCAACGAATAAATGTTTTATACCTATCTGCTCACACAGCATCCTTTAAATACACATGTATTTATACAAAATAGAAATATCTTACAAAAAGGAACCAATGTTCGATATCTATTTGCACTTATACCATTGATTGCATAGCGTTTTTCTTTAAAAATAGTACAGCCCCATCTGTTCTATTTTATACATTATTCATTAATCTATATCTATACTAATATTATAAAGAAGTAAAAATTGTTTGTATGTTAAAGGTTATCTCTGGAGCTACCGAACCGATTTCAAAATTTAAGGTATCAAAATGATGGTGTTAGCCCAACTTAGAACATAGGTTATATTTTATGTCGAGGTCACTACCCCAAAGGGAGTGCAGGAGCAAAAAAACGTTCTAAAAATGCAATTTTTGTGTTATGGAAGGGCCTAGAATCAGGAAATTTGGAATGGTAGTTACTTATGTATACTAATATTATAAAGAAGTAAAAATTGTTTGTATGTTAGAGGCAATCTCTGGAGCTACCGAACCGATTGCAAAAGTTAAGGTATCAAAATGATGGTGTTAGCCAAACTTAGAACATAGGCTATATTTTATGTCGAGGCCACTACCCCAAAGGAGTTGCAGGAGCAAAAAACGTTCTAAAAATGCAATTTTTGTGTTATGGAAGGGCCTAGAATCATGAAATTTGGAATGGTAGTTACTTATAAGATATAAATGATATCTAAGAACATTTTCTAAACAATTCGAAATTTAAAAGGGGTGAAAATGCACAAAAAGCGTTCTAAAAACGTTCGAAATGGTGGTTTGTACACAATCTCAGGAAATACCAAACCGATTTAAAAAATAATGGTGTCAAAATGTTGGTGACACCCCTTGCTCCAAGATAGTCTACATTTTATGTCGGTACCACTGCCCCAAAGGGGGTGCAGGAACAAAAAACGTTCTAAATTACGGTGTTTGCGTTACTGAAGGGCCTAGAAATCTAAAATTTGAAATATTAGTTACTTATTAGATATAAAGGATTTCTAAGAACAGTTCTTAAAAAATTCGAAATTAAAAAGGGGTGAAATTGTGCGAAAAGCGTTCTAACTGGGGGTTTCTACACAATCTCAGGAAATACAAAACCAATTTAAAAAATAATGGTGTCAAAATGATGGCGACAACCCTTGCTCTAACATAGGTTATGTTTTTTGTCAGTGTCACTACCCCAAAGGGGGTGCAGGAGCGAAAAACGTTCTAAATTACGGTTTTTGCGTTACTGAAGGGCGTAGAAATTTGACATATTAGTTACTTATTAGATATAAAGGATTTCTAAGAACAGTTCTTAAAAAATCAAAGTTTAAAAGGGGTGAAAATGCACAAAAACCGTTCTAAAAACCGTTCTAAATGGTGGTTTCTGCACAATCTCAGGAAATACCAAACCTATTTCAAATATAATGGATACAAATTGATGGTGACAGTCCCTGCTCCAACATAGGCTATATTTTATGTTGCTGTCACCACCATCTGGGGCTGCAAGAGCAAAAAAGGTTCTAATTTGCGTGTTTTTGCACAACTGAGGTGTCTAACATTGTAAAATATGGCATGGTATTTACTTACAAGATGCAACTGCTTTCTACGAACAGTCGAAAGAAAATTCCAAATTTAAAAGAATGAAGTGAGCGAAAAGCGTTCTAAAAACGTTCTAAATTACAATTTTTATACAATCTTATCGAATACCAAACCGATTTAAAATATATGTTGTCAAATTGTTGTTGATAGAACATGCTCAAACATAAGCTATATTTTATGTATGTGCCACTACCACCAGAGGGTTGCAGGAGCAAAAAACTTTCTAAATTGCAATTTCTGTGATACTGAAGAGCCTAGAAACTTTAAATATGGCATGGTAGTTACTTATAAAATATAAATGCCCTCGAAGGACTGTCGAAAATAAATTAGAATTAAAAAGAGGTGAAGCGACGGGTAGGTTCCAAAAGCGTTATAAAAAAGTCCTAAATTACTATTTCTATGCAGTTTCAGGGAATATAAACCAATTATAAAAGTAATAATTGCAAATCAATGGTAACAGTCTCCCATCCTACACAGGCTATATTTTATGCGGATGATTCTACCGTCTGGGGTTCACAGGAACAACAAACGTTCTAAAAAAGGCCTTTAAAAGCTTTCTAAATTATGTTTCTGTGGAATATTAGGAAATAATAAACCAATTTCAACATTAATGTTGGCAAATTAATGGTGACAGCTCCTATTTCAACATAGCCCTTTATGTTGAGAGATGTGGTAAGACTTGGCATTTGACATGTTGGTTAATTTTAAGACGTAAGAAGATGGTTTCTAAAAAATTCAAAACTTCAAATGAATACTGAAATAAGCGTATTAATTGAGCATAAAAGTTTCAAAATATTTTCTAAATTATCATTTATTTAGTTTTATTTCTTTTTATTAATTTAAATCTAATTTTTGCCTAATGCAGTGTAATAATGAGGTTTAGTCAAACTATGTTTTAAATATTAATTTTTGAATTATTCCTAAAAGTATAATTTCTTTTAATAAAAATTAGACATATAAATATCACTTTGCATATTTCAAATATTGCGCGAGCAAAGCCGCTGGGTTTGCTAGTAATATTATAACTATTTAATTTCCTCATGAATGACTGAGTATATTATGAAAAATAAATTAAAATGTAATATTCTTAAGGACGTTGGGTATTTTAATATTATTAAAATAAGTGAAAAGCAAAGGCAAAAACTGAAATAGATTTAATGTCACATGTCATACATATAATTAGATAGCTCACATTACATTAGATTACATTAATCGGATGGCAGATACAGCAGAAATGTTGTTTCTCAATCTTTTTTTAAGTTATCAATGCATTCTTAATATAAATGGATAAACAAGAAAGAAGCAGGAATTCTGTTTTTTCATAACTTAGTGTCCCCCCCCCACCCCTGAGGGGAAAAATTGTTATTATTATTACGAGGCGGAAACCATCGAATTTCGACGAAATAAAACTTTTAAGAAGTACCTGTATTAATTTACAGCAAACTGCAAAATAAGTTACAATAAAAGATGCATCTTATATTGGTTAGTCTAATTCTCAAACAAGTATTATTTTAATGCACAGGTCCCTGCTGCTCCATAAAGTTTTTGTAAAACTTCGCGTTTATCAATGTGTGATTTCAATTGCGTTATTTTCAAAAGTGAAACATTTCCGCTTGTAAAGAATTCCAAAGCCACTGGAGTGAAAATGATTCACTTCTACAATACTTATTTCGGTTTTAAGACGTTTATTTTATATAAAATGACGCCATTTGCATCCGCTGAAGAATTCCACATTACAATCCAGTAATAAACAATATCTATAGAAAAGTATGCACAGGACGTCACTATCGAGGAATATTACACAAATCCAGTAAAAAGCGATGTCGTAAACTCGACAGAAAAAATCGGCTATCTAATGATTCATATACATTCATTTGTTTGTAACATTAAAATGGATACTTAAAATTAAGCATAACTTATAATAACTTAATGTTTTGTCAGAAATAATTTATTTTCATTCTTTAAATAGCACGTATATTAATTATACTTTTTTCAGTTGATTTGAGAAAATGGAAACAAAAAGATATAGTAATATATTATTTTCCGACTATTTTCCTTTTACTTTCTACAGAAATGCAGTACTTCAGTTGCAACCATTACAGAAATGGTATTAAAAAAATTATTATCTCAAAGATAAATTGAGATGCAGTTTTCAAACAAATTGCAGTTTAAAGTAACCCCCACCCCTATACGAAGTTGTAAAAATTGAAAATGTGCTATGCTTAGAATTAAAAAAAAATAGAGATTATCAGTATTTAAGGGGACAGTTTACCTCAAAATTGGTCAAAAGGCCGATTTTCTTTTTTAAACATTAAATGAAAGATTGTTTAATTGTGAATATTTTGACACCCCATTTTTACCCATACGGCAATAATATCGAGATATATTGTAAATTTTGTTAGTACACCCAATTACTACCCGCCAATTATTTAATACCCGCAATTACTCATTCAAATTTAAACTTTAAATGGCTTTTTCTCCATGTTCATATTTTTGTCGCTTTCAGTTTTAAAAATGCTAAAGTATTTTTTGTGTTTGAGTTAGAGATTTAAATTTTTTTTTGTGTACATTATGTATTATGTATGTGATAAAGCTACGCAAGGAATTAGCCTTCAGCTTTCTTTTCTTTTTTTTTTTCTTTACTTTTCTTTTAATAAAAGTACATGAATATGTGTTAGATTTCATCGCTTTCACTATATAAGTATACACGTATATAAATAAAAAAAATATATTAAATGTAACGTAAGATGTATCTGAAAATCCATGCACAGTCTTATGTAATACACATTTGAAAATCTTAAAATAAAAAACTGGACAAAAATACCAATATTTAAAAAAGTAGTAACGATTTTAAAAATGCATTTTTTTTAAGTTTTTAAAATTTTTAATTAAATATGCAGTTATTTTTTTTTCAAAATTCACTGTTATTTGAACATTGAAATGCAGTGAGTTCACCATTTGAACAATATTTAAAAAAATAAACAAAGTTGTTGAAAAGGTAAACTGTAACTACATGAATGGAACTTTGAAACCTTTTTTGAAATACGAGTCTTCAAATCACATTTGATAATAGTTTCACACTAATTATTTTTTTTAATATATATATTCATTTTAAACTAAAATTTCAAGACAGGATATAATAAATTCACCCTGGAAATCCCCTTTATTTTACCGATAATACTACAGAAAAAGAAAAGTTAAAACGAATGATTATTGATCGAGCATAGACGTTTCTAGCTAGGAAGATCAGCTTAAAAGTAACCAATGAACGAACGAAGAAGCTTCACCAATGTGACGAAAAAAAAGCAGAAAGAAAAACTTTACCATTACCAGACTCTGATTGGTTGTTCTAAAGCCGAGCTTTTCAGATGCTAAGGTATAATAAGTGATACTACGCGAGTCCAGAATACTCAGCACGTATTTTATTTGTTCGTGTTTGTTATTGAAACATATCAATGCCATATGCCATGACATATCTAGATATGCCTTGATATGTCTAGACCAAGCAGAATTACAACGTGGGTGATATCAATACTCATTATTCACTAACGAACGGAGAATGATATTTGCGGTTGAAACAGAAGAACGTAGAGAATGTATTGTGATAGATTGGAATAGTTAGTATTAACGAAAGACAGATAATCATTGTAGGGGATATTGTGCTTTGAAAGAAGAGGGAAATGGATTGCACTAAAAAATGATTGAAAGTAGGGGGTATTGCTTCAATGGTTCTGAATATTTAGCGCTTTTTTCGGTGTTTGAAGTCGCGGTCGGTACAAAAAAAAATATTCTTGGGACGTATGGTTTAGAGTAAGAGCCTAGGTATCGGTATTGTGATGTATTATGAGGGTTAGAACTCGAATATTGCTATTGCGATAATTAAAAAATATCAATATCTGATGATATATGATAAATAATCCAGCCCTAATGTGCAATTCCGTTTACGCAGGCTTTACTGCAATATATGTCAGTTTAGTCAACGTCTATTATTAGTTGCATTGTTAGTAATATTCATATGATCATTATTTTTTATTATTATTTTGCAAACTCAAAATGTTTATTACATGTTTACTTAGAAAATCCTCCTCATAAAAGTGGTCTTTCTCGTTCAAATAACGGTAAATAAAATCAACAAATCGATCCCATGATGTTAAATAAGAATGGCATGTAAACACCAAAAGCTTCAACTTTTTATAGTTTAATGGGATCAGTAATACAAGAAAAAAATTTTAAAAAAATAGTCGTATGTAAGTGCAGGAAGAACAAACAAAATCCTGCAGGTCGCAAGCCATTTTCACATAGTGTACCTCACCCCGAGTTCTTTGGAAACATTACGAGTAGTGATAGATTTTACACGGCACTCGGAGTATGCACTTCTATATCGCTTCTTTTTATGTGATATCACTTCTTTTTATGACTGACGTTTTAGGTTTGTGGCTTGGCGGAATCATTTACAACTAGTTGTTTTTAATTAGATAAATATATAGTCCCACTTTTACTGTAAGGAATTAAAACATCGCCCAAGAGCAAATTTAAGACTATTTCAGAGCTATTATACAAAGTATGAACTTCTCTGTACAAAAAATTGCTGATAATAATTAGCATATTTATGTTGTTATTTTACACCCAACACTTTTTACTCCTTTCACCAATTTCACCTACCAAGATTCTTTATTATTTACCTGTCTGAAGTACATTTTCAATGCAAAAGCATTGTAAGATGTTTCAAACAACCGTGGAGGGGAAATGTGGGATATATGACTTTTCTAGGGATCATGTTCATAAAGCCCCATACTGATTGAATTTTCGCAAGAAACGAAATCTGCTTATACTTATTTCTCACTACAAAAAAGTGAAAAGACGTTTCACAGTGTAGATCGTTGCTACACTGTAAATAAAGAAAAAAAATGCAATTTAACAAATTACAACGACCATTTGGAAAATGATTTTTTCAAATACCAAAATTTAAGATATAAAAAGTCGCACGGAGTTGATCATACATTACGTAAGCCATGGATTACATTTTTCGGTACTGTAAATTTTTAAACTTCTACGGAGCTGGTCATACATTACGTACGCCATGGATTAAACGTTAATATTCATGGACCAATTTGAAATGAAATTTCATTCTTAAACTTCTAAACATCCCGCAATATTACTTTTTACACCGTCGTATAGAGAAAAAATGTACTTTTAAATGCAATTTTTTTGAAAGCTATATCTCAATTTGTTTTCGAGTTATTGATTATTTTTTGTAGTTTTTATTACTTTTTTGTCATAGTGGCAACAGAAGTATCCATCTCTGTTGAAAGTAAAGGGAAAATACAGATTACTGTATAGACTAATCAGAAAACGAATAAAATGCGGGATTCAACTAACAAAACGCTTGTGATAGGTTTTTGATTTCCTACCCTGACCGAGGACAATAACCAGTTTTCTAAACGGTTAATAAATTTTTCTTGTTCTTGTAAAATTTAACCAGAAGTGAAAATATAATGTGACCTATTCCGAGTTATCCACGATTCCTAAAAGCGTTTCTTTATCTTCGTAGAAGCATTATAAAGATAGCATTATAAAGAATATTTATATTTATTTAAAAAAAAAACTTTTATTTTAATAAGAAAATCAAGCTATGTACACTGTAAAGAAACGTTTTATAACATAACAAAATGTAATACAACCACGAACGAAAATATATAATAGCCTCTTAGAGTTTTCCACGATTCCGGAAAGCGTACTTGATCGTATCGTTAATATATTTTCGTTATTTAAGGTATGGTTTTTAAAAACAATGTTTATTTTGCTGCCCGTAATTTTAGGAGACGTTTCCGAATAGTTTTATAATGTATTACGTAGTTTTCTCAATCCGGAATATGAGTTTTTCGGATATTATCAATTCTCAAGTAAGCATTTTTATGATAATTTTAATTATTAATGTTGCTTTTAAATTTATATAAAACATTTTCATGTTTAACAATACAGGTGTCCATAATTAAACGACCCTATTTTAAAGTTGTCTACAGACGAAACTATTGTTCATAAAGTTGTGAAATTTTGTGAAAGACATAATAATGAGATAAGAATTTGTTTAAGTGAAAAAATAGTTCAAAATGTCGCCACCAGAGGGCGTTTTTTAATGAATTATAGATTTAGCATACATTTACGATAGTTTAGAAATTTTATTTATTAACTTTACATGATCTTAAAGACAGCATTTGACGACATGTTCTTAGCATTTCGCAGAACACGCTGCCATCAACTGTAACGATTCCAGATGATATCTGAAAATGATGACCTCCATTTGGAACATGTTCGGTTGTAATGAAAATTTTCTTATCGCAAACTATCGCAAATGTGTCAATCGTTAGAAAATCCCTCTGGTGGGGGAAATTTTAACTTTTGTTTTTCTGAAACAAATCCCCATATCTTCGTTATGTCCTCTAGGAAATTTCACAACGTTCTGCACAATAGTTTTGTGTCTAGACAACTTTAACCCCCTTACTGCACGGAAAAAGGGCAAAATTGTAATGTTGTCGTTTAATTACGGACACAATGTATGTTTATCAAACAAACATGCTAAAATTACCATTACCATTACCATTGATATTTTTTTGTATTTGCCTAAAAATGTGTTAAAGATTGAATCAACAGTTTTATTGTCAATTGAAAGTACTATACGAAACGCAAAATAATAAATATATTTCTTCAAATATCAGCAAAAAGATAAATGAAATTGAGGAATAGTAAAAAAGTATAATTATTTTTAATGAATGTTTAAAAATAAATTCTATCAAAAATGTTTTTAAACAATTTGGTATAAACCACTATTTTCTTTTTCTGATCTATGTCTTGTACGAATACTTGTGAATATATAATAATTAAATCATATTCGAAAGCGTACTTCTGATTCAGTGATCTGCATATTCATAGTTCATGAAATCATTTCAAATGCTTTCTCATTTAAGTTCCTAAAAGGCATTTAAATTAAACCATTCGGTGTCACTCTATATTAATTTATGTGATCTTCTATAAACGTTTGGTCTCCAAAATGTTTATCGCTTCAAGTTCATAATTTCGTAATTTGAGCGACTGATATGCTTTTCCCCAGCTGAGATTATTTTACGGGCTACCATCATTTACATTAAAACGCATAAACAAAATATGAATGAGTATTTAACTTATGTAAAATTCTACATATCTACTTTGTAGTACATTACAAGAGAGCATATTATATGCTTTTAGCTGGGTTGATCGCAGTAAATGCTTAATAAAATAACATTTCCAAAATTTTGAGCTTCTCACAAGCAAAGAGAACGATATTATTTTTTTTCATCTGATACACAATTGATGCACAACAATTAAAACTTTTAATTCTAAAAAAAGGTTATTTGGCAATAAAATGAAAAATTTATAATTACCAATCGTTTCGTTAAAATAAAATATCTCTAAAATAATGGTACAAAAATATTGCATTTTTGAAGCAACAGATAGCAACAGATAGCAGCAAGTGAAATTAACAGTCTCATGAAACAAGGATGGAAAATATTGGATCAGGCGTAGATTATGAAAAACTTTCCAACCTTAACAGAAGGAACCAACCTTATTCTTAAGAAAATTCATTTTTTCATACAGTAAACTGAAATATATATATAAATAATTTAAACGGAATATTTATATAAAAAATGTAAGCGAAATATTTATATAAATAATTTAAACGAAATATTTATATAAAAAATGTAAACGAAATATTTATATAAATAATTTAAACATGTACACAAAGTATTGCATCAGACATGGATTATGAAACAAATTTTAACACTAACATAATATTGTTACGGAATTTTATTTCTTCATACAACGGAATGATACATCTAAATAAGCAATTTAAATAAAATGCGCCTAAAACGGTTTTCCTCATAAACCATAATGAAACGGAATTATTTTGCGTGTCCCTGTAAAGGAACTATAAATTCTACGCAGTTTATTTTTATTAGCGAACATTCTATAGTGAACCTCATTAACATATCAAAATTAGATGATAATAAGCGTGTAATTACCCGAGTTAGAGTACCGACAAACCGCGTTCATAAACTCTTTCAACTACGTTGGAAAGTGCTCATAATAGGCTTTACAATTTCATGCTTACGATTTTAACCTCCTGTTATAGCTTAAATTTCTAAAGACACCATCCATAAAGGACAATATACACCTGTGTAGGTAACGGGGGATACTTTCATTCACTAAAAGAGTGTAGATAAAACATCAAAAACGTAGATTTATTTAACGTTCTAAAAACACGTGTATGATCAGAAAACATTTTTTCCCTCCGATCTTAATTATGCAATGCACAAATGCTTTTACTTTAAATAGGATCGTACGGGGTTAATATCAGGCAAAATTCTAAACTTTTCCAATTATTTGTGATCTATGTTCCACCAAATGGAAATGATATGAGACGGTTATGAAGTTAAAGTGAGACATCATTATTTTTAAGGGGTAGAAAGAAATGAGGAAACTTTATCAGTGTTGACCCGGTTCTAATGTTGCAGTTGAAATCCTTATAATATTATAAATGTCAACGTGTGTCCGAATGGTTTAATGAAGTCAGCGTCTAAACGGATGAATTAATGCTTTTGTATTTTTTAATATAGGTGGATTACAACCCGGAAATGAACATAGGCTATGTTTAATTTATTTTATTCAAATATTTTGCTTAATAATTCAAAATTTCATTCATTTTCATACAGAATCAATTGACATTTTCCCCATAAATTTAACCATCTTTCTTTCCCGTTGCCAAGAAAATAAAGTCTGGTACAAAAATTTCTCCTCGGCAATTAATTTTTAACTGAACAATTTCTGCGAAAAAAAAAATGAGAATAAAAAGAAAATAAATATGACGTCATATTTGAAACGAAAAAAAAATGAAGTATTTTTTATTATATATAAAATATGGATATCGGTTACTTTAATAAGGTTTTTTTTTTTTTTGTCAAAAATGGCGATATAATTAGAAGAAAAAGAATGAAAAAGAATTATATTATTGATAAAATATTTAACTTGCAAAAATATGACGTCATACTTGAAATAAAACAGGTATTTTCAAGTATTCGTTAAAAATACAAGGAGCATGAATATCATAAACTAATGAAAATAGATAAAAAATGATGTCATATTTAAAATGAATGAGAAATATTTTTTACTAATACTGATTAATAAGTTTGAATATAAGTTACATACAAATGAGAGTTTGCATTGAAAATTCACGTTATGATTATCAGTAGAAGACATTATTTGTTGAAAAAAATGGAAATAAAATTGATTAATATATTTTTTTACGCTATTTTCTCTTTAAAATTAAAAAGAATTTAATTTCACTTTGTATAGATGGTACAAAAACATGATTAAAGTAAATTTTTATAAAATTAAAAACATATTTTCACACATTGAAGCTTTATAAATGAATTTATTCCACAGAAGCAAAAATCGTCTGAGCATATTGGCATTTAAACCAAGGATGTAAATGAAACTTCAGTACATTTAAGTGGGTTGTTATTGCACCTACGAATTGAATTTTAAAAAATCGTATGCTATTTTAATTAATTATTTTTAACAGATGGCAATTAAAACATATCACAAAGGCGAATTTAGTAAAAGGTTTTAACGGATAAAAATGATGTAATATTTCTTTCAATTAAAGTATTAATTTTAATTAGAAAACTTTTGTATATATTTATTTTAATTTCGTCAAATTGATGTCATTTTCATTTCACAAGCTTCGAAATAAAAAATGAAACCATTAAATAACAATATACATTTCAAAAATAATGTTTTGCATCAAAAGTCGCATTATTTCAAAATGTAACCTTAGCTTACGTTTTAAATAGGGTAACTTGATGTGAGACGCTGTGTTGTACAAGATGCCGAATAATGTAGTTTTCATATGCGCAGGCGCTGTAGGGAAAAGCCGCTCAATTGTAAGGAAGATGGTTCCCTACGGATATTTTAATTTCTGTTTGCGCTCTTTTAAAAAATTAAGTGGTACTTTTTTATTGCTATTTCGTCAAAACACTTCTGGTAAGTGTAAAAAATCATTTACGTGACTTCTATATTTGCCTATATAAGTCTTAGTTTAAACACCAGAAAAATAAATCTGATGTTTTTAGAAAATACTGATACCTGGCCTTTCTACAAAGCATAAATGGTGGCCAGTTCCCGCTTCTTCACGACAGTGGGGTACGCCGGGTTCTTACCCATTACTTTGGGGTAAGTCTACGAAAATTTTTGGGGGTAAGATGCCGGTTTTTCCCCCTCGGGGTAAGATGCCGGTTATTTTCCGTTGCAGTCAAATGCGTGGTTGTGTCTTCATTGTATGATTTACTCTTGTATATTAACTAATTTGTCAACAATTTTAATCAGATACTTTAAATCAATCATTAAATCGTGATTTTAATCAACTGATTAAAAAAAAAAAGATTAATTAAAATTATAAATTTTGTAAATGTTTAAAATGACATAAATAAATATTAAAATCTAAGGTGAATATAAGTTGAAAGGTTTCTATATGTATTCTGAGTTATAAATAAACTTTATTGGCCTTATAAATAATTATTTCATATTTTTTTAATTTTAACCATTGTTAAAACTTTGATGTTAAATGCAGTTATAAATAATTTTAATAAATGTAATATCGGTAGTATATAATATAGTTTTAGATAACTAGACTCTGCTGCTCCCTACGAGCTACGCTCGCCAACCTCCATCCAGACACCGCAGACTCTAAAAACACGTTAATTTGATCTGCTTTGAAAAGATAACGGATTAAATTTTCCACCAACATTCAGAAGATGAGGATTTTTTTTTTAAGTGAGTGAGAATCAGTGTTAAGAGTGTATAGCAAAGTGCAACAAAACCTCTGAAAAATGTGATTGGATCAAATTCATTCAGTGAAACTGTTGGTTATATACAAGTTCCTCAAAGTGCCTAAACAAATGTGCAGTCTATGTCAGATCTGAGTTATAGTTTAAAAGAACAAAGGGCCATATGAAAAACACCAACAAAAAATCTGCACTCTAAAGCAGTTACTCACAGTGGCTTTATCGTATTTAAACTTATTATAATGTTTAAAAATAGGCATACTTAAGAGCCATAATTATTTTAAATGTCAAATAGAACATGACTTTTATTTTTTCAAATATTAGTTTGTCCTTTTATTAAATTGCCAACGTTTGTTACATTCATATTTTTGTAATTTTTTAATAGTAAGTAAGTTAACAACTTTAGTATGTCTAAAATATTAAAGTTACTTTTATTCGTCCCATTATGTTTTATACTGCTTCACAAAAAATATTGTTTACATTGAAACTCCACAAGACATCTTACCCCTAGATAGTTGGCCATCTTACTCATAGGTATGGGTAAGATGCCGAAATGCAAGTGCTTACAAAAACAAAAATTTTTATGCTTTATATAATATCTATAAAATGAAATAAGGTTTTAAGTGATACATAAGGGTGCAAGCTTCTAAAAGCAATCAATGCAACAAATAAAAACAACAGGTGATTTTTAAAACAATAAAGTCACTAACTACTGCATCTTCACCCAATTTATCCTACATTTTCTTACTTGAAATTTAAAATTTATTAAAAATGAATTTCAATATTTTTTCTAAATGCACATGTACAATAACATAGGACTTCATTAAGCGATTTCATGTTTTAATTAAGTGAAATGGCATAGTTTTATATGATTCATGAAGTGAAAGAATATATACATTATCTCGACAAGTATTATTCCGTACGAAAAACTAACCAAGTGACGTCATCATATTTTAAATCATTGGCCAGTTTTCTTTCAGCAAATATTAGCATTTTTATATCACTTATACCAAATAGTTTGATTTCCACAGACTTTCCAGAAAATACATGATTAACATCCTTTTACCTTAAAATCTACCAGAAATGCAATGTAAGAAAGCTTAGCAAGTAATTTTAATTAGAGATTTAGGCTTCACATGTCACAACGTTTACATGTAAAGAAGAGGTGAAATCACTAATTAAGAAATAAATTCACCCTTCACCTCACATCCCTCTAATTTTTAAAGTCGCCATGATTAACGAAAAGCGAAAGAGAAGAAGGAAATTTTTCTTTCGATAAAAAAAAAAAAAAAAAAAACTAAATCTATAGTTAAAAAATCTCTGAAACACAATCTCTGTCCCACATTGGAACATATTCCTACAAATAGCCAAGCCTCCATTATGCAAAATTACAACACAACAATCGATATGAAAACATATAGCCGTAACTGGACTGCTTTTCCCATAAATAGATTTGTTCGCGATTCAAAGCAATAAGCAACTCTATTGCTTAAATAATAAGCATTTAGGCTTCGAGAGTCTTCGGAGCGTGATAAACATTTTGATATTATTGGTAGATTTACAGCTGTTAAAAATGTGATAGCATGAAATATAAATGTAATAAATATTTGAAAGTTAAAGAGATTTCTCATATTTTTATTATTTATTTTTGACTTTTGACTTCGCCACGTCTGATTTTTTGAATACCATTTATCCCTTTTTCTTTTCCAAGATGTAATTTTTTGGAATAGAAACATAATGTTATATGCTGATTTTTCGACTATTCTAATCAATTCAAAGACACGTCTGAAGTGATCTGTTAATAATTACTATTTACTAATATATCTCTTTAAATAATATTCTTTGTCACAAAAACATAAATCAATATCCATGAACGAAATAAGTATAAAATAGAATAAATATAAATAATAAAATAGAATAACAAAGATGTAAGTTTATTCTTCATTTAATATTAGAAAACGAGTATGAAATTTGAAGCCCACGAAAGAAATTTAAATGATCCTATATATATAAACAAAAATAAGCAAATTGGGATCATTCGAAGTTTTTGTACTATAAAATATGATAAAAGGTTAATTACATATGCTTTTAATTATCGAAATTTTTTGCTTTTAATTGATGAATTTATTCTTCTTTAAATCTTAAGTGAACGAAGTCACGGTTAACAGCTAGTATTTATATTTTTTTTTTATTTCATTTTAACTGAATTACAGGAAGTCCTTCATGCAGCCAACAGAATGCTCCTGAAAACGCACTACAATAAGACCCTTTCCTTATTACCCGACTGAAAAGGAGGGTTATGTGTTTCACGCGTATCTGTGTAAGTGGATTTCTTTATACCTTCGAAACATCCCAACGGCTGGATGGATTTTAATGAAGGAGGTCTCTATCAATTCGTCTTAACGGCCCGATGGTTATAGGTTAGGTTTTGTTTTTGTAAATTCAACAGGGCGGCGGTAAAATACAAAATGGCGGTAGAGATGAAAAAATTACGTATCCAATTGAGTGGCATATCATTGGATAGGTCTTTCAAAGTGAAGATGATGTTTCATTGGCTATTTTACAGTCAGAAGCTCCGTTTAAATATCGCACAACCTGGAAGTTGTGTATGTAGGATCTCTAGCTTTACTGCAACTCTAACCATCATAAGCATCTATAAACCTCATCAAAACAGTGTTTATAGATAGGAACTAACAATTAAACAAAACTTAAAAGTCATCAATATAAGTAAATAGAAAAATAGGTAATTAATATAAACAAGTAATATAAAAAAAAAATATTTTAAGTCAATTCATACTTAGGTCAATAAGAGAATTTTTTTCTCCCATTCTTCTTTCCTCTTGAGTGACGCTTAAAATGCCTTGATCAAGAAGAGGGTTCTCTCGGTACTAAAATACCTTGATCAAGAAGAGGGCTCTCTCGATTATTGGAAATTAATTAATTTAATTAATGAATTAATATTTGAAAAAAAAACTGGATTAACATCAAGTGTCATCCACTACAAGTTTAAAAATTTATTTGAGCTTGATTGGATGAATAATAAGTATTTTATTAACGACTGAAAATTTGAACAAGATATATATAGCGACAGTGTGAACTAATAGTCAGAATTGAAAAAAAAATAGCTTCACATAGATGAGAAATATTTAATTAGTTCACCTTTTACGCAGTAGGGTTTTTTGATTTTTTAAATTTGTTTGTTTATTAATGGTAATTTAGGGTAAAAAAGACTAAGAAAATTATCAACACTATTTAAATTATTTATTATGAAGATTTAGTAGTAAATTTCAAATGGTTACTTTTTTACGCCTGTTTTTCAAAAGAAAAAAAAAAATGTAGCCTACGATTTTGATTGTGCATTCATTGTTCATAAGGACTTACATAGCCAAGAAAAGTTTACGTTATTTTTCAGTTTTCGAATGTTGTTTTAGAGAAAAACTTTTTTAGGCAGTAGTTTCGGTTGTCTTATAGATTTTGTTAGATCAATTTTACTAATGTATTTTTATAAATAATAATATTATAATAGTCTAAAATATGAACGAAAAAAAAGACATGGCTGCGGGTTATCTGTTCTGTCACAAGTTCCTGCCCTAAGCAGTTAAATCGACTAGCTAGCATTTAGTCGATTAAAAATTGGTAACAAGCATTGAATAATATATCATTAAGCTTGTAAAAAAAAAAGAAATATATCTGACATAATAAAGTATAAAAGCAATTAAAGTTTAGCATTTTCTGTTTTTATTTGTGGTGGTTGTTTCAAGTTATATGATTTGTATTGCAAAAGACCCAAGTACGTTCTTATATTAGTCCCATACACTGTTTCATATTAGCTCATACACTGTCCCACATTAGCCCCATACGTTGTCTCAGATTAGTCTCCTGTGTTTGTTTATTTTTAAGTATGTTCTTATTTTTAAGTTGTTTGTTTTATTGTTGCGTATATTTCAAAGTTTAACCCTTTATATCTCAAATTATGAATTCATGAAAATTTAATCTTCTAAAGCATTTTTCGTGAATTTTTGAAACTACATTAGAAGATTTCTACAATCATTTAATAAATTTTAGAAGGATTTTGCAAATTAAAATTAATTAATTGAATTTGAATTTATAGGGATTTTGTGCAATACTTATAACTCCACTCAAATCTTTTATTTAAAATATTTTCTTTAGTATTTTATAGAATTAGGAAATGTACAAATATACTTAGATGCTATACTTATATATACTTAAATAAACTCTTACAACAGAAATATCGAAATATTTCCTAACTGAAACTTTCCCCACACAATCTTTCATCTTCAAGAAAACTGGAAAGATGCAAGCGGAACAGAAATTATCCTTTTATTTTTTATTTTTTTTTTTTTTTGTAAATAATATAATAATGCTTTTGGAATAAGATAAAGTATATATTACTCATTCTATACTATACTACTACTAATCGATGTATCAAATTAATTTTATAACGTGTTATTTTAATGGTACTTTAATGCACCTATCGGGTCATAAACATCATGAAACATATGTGCAGCTTAACCCTTTATGTACTGAAATATGAATTCATGAAAATTTTATCTTCTAAAGTATTTTTCGTGAATTGTTTAAACTACATAAGAAAATTTACATAATCATTTAATAAATTTCAGAAGGATGTTAGAAGGATTGAAGGATTTAGAAGGATTAATTAAATTTGAATAAGTTTCAACCTTCCTGCCAATAAACGCAAAACCAACCAATAAATGCCAATTACAACTAGTTACCTAAGATTGTACTTAAGTAGTGTACAACAAACGTTTTGAAGTCTGACAGAAAAGTTTTTTTCACAAAAAATATTATATAATGCATACTTTTAGGGGTATTTTTACTTAAACGTTTAGTATATTCGTAATACGTATACAGGGTGTCCATAATTAAACGACCATACTTTAAAGGGGTCTAAACACGAAACTATTGGTCAAAACGTTGTGAAATTTTGTGTCGGACATAATGAAGGAATTTGCTTGAGCAAAAAAACAAAAATTACTTCAAAATTTCGCTACCAGAGGGTGTTTTTAGTAACTTGCACATTTAACAACCGCCTACTGAATACTAGGCCTGACCTATGTGAAAAAAATGGCGGCTGTCATAGTCGGATTTTTTTTTCAGAGTTTGTAAGGTCCGTTCAATTCGAACCCCAATAACTTTTTTAAGTTTTTAGGCTTTATTTTTTTCAGGGGGCGGTCTATATATTTGTCTTATTTAATCTGATAAAAATAAAGCGTAAAGACTTTTAAAAATGCGTAATTCATTAACAAAGCCCCCTGGTGGCGAAATTTTGAGCTAATTTTTTTTTTCGCTCAAACAAATTCCCATTTCTTTATTATGTACGTCACAAAATTTCACAATTTTCTGACCAATAGTTTCGTCTGTAGACAACTTTAAAATAGGGTCGTTTAATTATGGACACCCTGTATATAAAATCGTGTATTGCTTACAAAATATTCACAAAATATTTCGTACCTTTTTCCCAAGCCCCACATTAGCCCCATTTGTTTTGGGTTTCTCATATTTGCCCCAAATGACCATACTTTAATTTCGAAAATCGCAGTAACAAATTATTTTTTTCATTAACTAAACAGTACATCCATCACTATGCCATGTATGTTATACAATGCATTGAACCTTAAGTGAAACCACTATATTGCAGTTAACATTTGTATTGAGGATTAGAATTACTATATCTCCCTTTCCATTATATATTTAGATAATATATATTACGGCAAATAAAACCCCAAACTAACTACTCCCATTCTAAAACTCAAGGAATAAAGCTGTTTACACAAAAGTTCCATGTTTATAGATTTACACTTTCCTTGTACAGAAATTTTTTAAACGGCTGTATATATTAATTTTTTAGAAATATCAAATTTTATGCATTGTTCCCTATATTTCCTAATTCCTTTCACCATGTTTCTTTGCGGCATTTATTTTTACTACAAATTTACTTTTACTTAGCTATATTTTGAAAAACACACTATATAAAATTGACAAAGAGGTGATTTGTACAACATAATATTTATAATTTTAAACAAAATACAAACAGATATTTTTATATAAATAGTTTTAATACGTTATTTTGTAATGCTTTTGAAGTTTGATTTAAAACAAAAAGAAGGCAGGGGTCGAATAATTATTTTTTAACTTCAAAAGTTCGAGAATTCTATTAAAAAAATATTTGTATACTTTGTATACTCAGTCTATACGAGGTGTAGCTATTAAATAACGAGACTAATGCTGTAAAATTTTTTATCTTAAATTTATACATATTTAGTTTTTATCACCTTTAGCATACATCCCTCCTTTATAACTACAACGTTCTATGCAAATTTTCCATTGTTTGAAACCGTGCTGGAAATCTTCTGTGAGCTCTTTCATGACGCGTGCCCCCTTTTCTTTCACAGCTTCAACGGTCTGAAATCTGGTTCCTTTTAATGCATATTTGACCTTGCGGAACAGATAAAAGGCACGTGGCGCCAGGTCAGGTGAATAAGGTGGACTGTCCAACACTGGGATATTATATTTGTCTAGAAACGTCTTGACAGACAATGCAGTGTGAGACGGTGCGTTGTCCTGATGAAGCACCCATGACTTGTTCTTCCACAATTCGGGTCTTTTTTTTCGTATTTTTTCATGGAGTTGAGAAAGCCCTCAAGGAAGTTGATTAATAGATTGACCTTCAGTAACCCAGTGAAGGTACACAATCCCATGAATATCGAAAAAAAACGAATCATCTTTGCTTTGAACTTCGATTTGCTCACTCGAACTTTTTTAGCTTTTGGGGAAGTTGGGGCTTTCCATTGCATGGATTGACGTTTAATGTCTGGATCATAAGGGAAAAACCAAAATTCGTCACATGTTATCTCTCTTTCGAAGAAGTTTGGGTCATTTTCAATAGAATTCAAAGTGTAAGAACGAATTTTTACGAGATTCGTTTTGTTCGATTTTTAGAATTTTAGGCACCATTTTCGCACACACTTCTTGGATGTACAAATTTTTATGAAGAATTTGACTTACGCGTTTTTGTCAATTTGTACAATTTCAGCAATCACACGAATAGTTAACCAACTGTTAGATCGGATCAGATTACGAATATTTTCAATATATTTTCCGTTGTTGTCATGGAAGTGCGACCCGGGCGAACATCCTCTTTAATGTCTTCTCGGCCATTTGGAAATGCTTAAACCACTCAAAAACTCGCTAACGCCATAAACATTCCTTACCGTATACTTCTCTTGACAAATGATGAGTTTCAGTAGCAGAATTCCCAATTTTGAAAAGAAATTTTACATTAATTCGTTGCTCTTTTAAAACACTCAACATTTTTTCGGCAAAACACTAAAACAGGGTCTACAGCCAGTTTAGTGTTGGTATTCAATACAGGAGGCGTTTTGCTACACAACCATTGGTCGTACGAATTTAGCGCATGCGCAGTTCTTCTCTAGAAGCATTAGTCTAGTTATTAACAAGCTGCAACTCGTATAATCAGGGATCTGTTTATAGTACGGGCAATAGAGACCGTTTAGGGTCTCTACCTAGAAAAATTCATGGTAGTTCTGGAAAAAGGCTTACTATATGTTTTTTGGGTCGAATGAATCCGAATTTTTAACTTCCCACCAAAATTTCCACGGGCATCCCCCCAAATTTTGGTAACCCCCCCCCCCCCCCCCTAAAAAAAGGGTTTTATTAAAAAAAATCAATTTTTTTATTGCTTTAGAGAAAAAGTATCTAGAAATTCAGAAAGTAGACAAAATTTGCAACAAATTAGATACATGACATTATGACTTAGGATGAAGGGGAAGGGGGGGATCAGTCTCGGACCATGCGCGCGGTGCTGTTTGAACTAAGTTGCGCAATTCCACTTAACCACTCACACGTTTACATTCGCCCTCCCAACTCCCCTCCGAACTTTCTCTATAAGGTTTACTTAAAGTTTTTTGGGTCGCTGAATCCAAATTTTTAACTTCCCCCCAAAATTCCCCCGAACCCCCCCCCCCCAAATAGTTGTTTTTAACTTAATTTCTTATTGTTTTAGGGGAAAAACATTACGAAATTCAGAAACTAGACAAAATTTGCAACAAATAGGATGTATGACATTATGACGTAGGATGAACGGGGAGGGGGAGGGATGCCTCTGAACATGCACTGCGGCGCTACGTGCACTAAGTTATGAAGTCCAGGCAATAGGGGATTTTATCTGGAAAAATTAATACTAGTTCTGGATTTCGAGTCACTTTATGTTTTTTGGGTCGCTGAATCCGTATTTGTAACTTCCCACCAAAATTTCACCCGGTAACCCGCTAAAAAATTGATTTTTTGAAAAAATTTGGTTTTTGAGAAAGGAGCGCGGGGAATGTTCCGAGGCAGCTAGCTCCCTCTCTCCAAGTTTATCCTACGTCATAAAGTCATACATCCTATTTGTTGCAAATTTTGTGTAGTTTCTGAATTTTTTAATGCTTTTCCCCTAAAACAATAAGAAATTTAAGTTAATAACAACTATTTTGGGGAGTTTTCGGGGCGGGATTTTGTGAGTCAGTTAAAAATTCGGATTCAGCGACCCAAAAAACTGAAAGTAATCCTTATAAGGAAAGTTCGGAGGGGGGATGGGAGGGCTAATGTAAACGTGTGTGTGGTTAAGTGGAATTGCGCAACTTAGTCCACGCAGCACCGCGCGCATGTTCCGAGGCAGATCCCCCCTTCCCCTTCATCCTAAGTCATAATGTCGTATATCTAATTTGTTGCAAATTTTGTCTACTTCCTGAATTTCTAGATACTTTTCCCCTAAAACAATAAAAAATTGATTTTTTTTAATAAAAACCTTTTTTGTGGGGCTTTTTACAAAAATTTGAGGGGGGGGGGGTTGCCGGGGGAAATTTTGGTGGGAAGTTACAAATTCGGATTCAACGACCCAAAAAACATAAAGTAAGCCGATTTTCAGAACTACCATTAATTTTGCTAGGTAAAATTCCCTATTGCCTGGACTATTAGGAGAAAGTTGTGTTCTTTAAGGGGGTCCGGGACACAAAAATCTTCAAAATTTCAATTTTTTTTTTATTGGATTAAAAATTTCTCTGCCGTTTTCTGCTTAAAATGATGTTTAAATCATGTTTCTATCTTATTAGAACAGGAAATATTAATTTTTTCGTTTTGGTTTGATTTCAAAATCTGTCTTTCAAGCTATGGTTGTCAAGGAAACGAGTTCTTGTGAAATTGCGTTTTTCTTCATGATAGGTTTTTTCACCATTTCTCATATTTAAATTCTTATAACTCGAGAACCGTTAAAGATACAGGGTTGAAACTCGGAACATATCTTTTTCAATTATTTTACTTTACTTTTGAACCGGCATATTTGAAAAAAAAATTTACTTTTGAAAATATGATTTTTTAAAAAAAAGTTGCACCACTTTTTTTGTAATTTTTTCGTTAAATATTTTTAATTTTTTTAAAAATTAATATTTTTTTAAATGCTGGCTCTAAATTAAAAAATATATATTTACGTTTATTTAAATGAAAAATAATTTAAATTCTACAAATAATATTTCGAGTTATAACGATTTTAAGTTATACCACTTTTTTCATAAATTTTAAATTTTAAATTTTTTCAAAAAAGCTATGAGAAGTTTCATCATTTGATTTTGTTTACAAATAATATGGTTAACCATCACAAAAAAATTCAAAATTTTAACTCAATAAATAATTTTTTTTTGAAAATGTGTCCCGGACCCCCTTAAAGGACCACAAGCGGGGACGACCGAGCTGTGCTCGGACAAAATTAGCTTTATGTTCAACTCGAAAGAATATTCTCACTGTATCATTCTCTCTGTATTATTGCTATAAAGCATGTTACATTATAACAGTATTACATACAAAAACAATCAATATGAAAAGTATGTAGTACATGCTTTTAAATTTTACACTATTTACACATTTACAGTAAAAGGACATCAATCCAACATACATTTTTAGCTCAAATCTGATTGGTTTAACCATGTATCTCGAGTTCTATTAAGAATTTCTAAAAAATTCTTTCACATTCTGAATGCTTATTTTTTCGACAAAAATAACCAAACTTGGCGACATTCTTGCATTTGGCACCGAGTATGTGTTTTGGCATTCGTAATCTTGAAAGCCGATTTTTCGGCCAAATGTTGCAAATATTTCGCCAAATTCGCGGTTTCGTGACCCTGATCCGTAGTGACCCAAAATGACGCACTAATCAAATCTGCCCGAACATGTGACTTAGCTCAATGGCCATGTAATCAAAAACGGTAGAATACAAAATATAGTCAAAATCATTTAGATCATTTTATGGACAAAATTAGCTTGACGCGCAGTGACTCCAAAATGACCCACTAATCTAATTTTTTCGAACATGTGGCAGAGCTGCATGCTCTTCTCGATCCCAAAAACGATAGAATATAAACTTTAATCAAAATCGTTAGAACCGTTTTCTAGATAAAATTAGCTTGACCCGTAGTGGCCCGAAAAGGACCCACTAATCGAAATTTCTAAAACATGTGACCTAGCCCAATGGTCTTGTACCCGGAAACGGCAAAATATAAAATTTTGTCAAAATTGTTTGAGACATTTTTTAGATACAATTAGCTTGACCCTGCCCCAAAGTGACTCAAAATGACCCACTAATGGAATGTTCTTGAACATGCGACCTAGCCCAATGCTCTTCTTGAGCCCGAAAACGATAAAATACAAAATTATTCAAAATCTTTAGAGCCGTTTTTTAGGTAAAATTAGCTTGACCCACAGTGACCTACTAACCTAATTTTCTTGAACATGTGACCCAGCCCAGTGGTCTTCTCAGGACCAAAAACGATCTAATATAAAATCCCGTCAAAATCGTTAGACCCTTCTTTAGATAAAATTAGATTGACCCATAGTGACCCAAATATGACCCACTAATCGAAATTTCTCGAACATGCGACCTAGCCCAATGGTCTTCTCGATCCCGAAAACGATGGAATACAAAATTTAATCAAAATCTTTAGAGCCGTTTTTCTATCCAAATTAGCTTGACCCATAGTGACACAGAAATGACCCAATAATCAAAATTTCTCGAACATGTGACATAGCCCAATGATCTTCTGGTGTCCGGGAACGGTGTAACATAAAATTTTGTCAAAATCAATTGAGCCGTTTTTTAGATACAATTAGCTTGACCCTGATCCATTGTGATCCAAAATGACCCACTAATGTGCTAACTTCCAGTCCAATGGTACTCTTGTGCCCGAAAATGGTAAAGTTCAAAATTTCATCAAAATCGTTAGAGCCGTTTTCTAGATAAAATTAGCTTGACCCACGGTGACCCAAAACGACCCACCAATCGAATTTTCTCCAACATGTGACTTAGCCCAATGATCTTCTCGTAATCCAAAACGATATAATACAAAATTTAGTCAAGATCCTTTGAGCCGTTTTTTAGATAAAATTGGCTTGACCCATAGTGACCCAAATATGACCTACTAATCAAAATTTCTCGAACATGTGACCTAGCCCAATAGTCTTCTAGTGCTCTAAAATGGTTGTATATAAAATTTAATTAAAATCGTTTGAGCTGTTTTTTATATATAATTAGCTTGACCCTGGCCCATTATGACTCAAAATGACACACTAATCGATTTTTCTCGAACATGTGACCTTGCCCAAAGTTTTCTCGTGCCCGAAAATCATAAAATACAAAATTTAGTCAAAATCGTTAGAGCCGTTTTAAGATAAACTTTACATACACACACGCACGCACACACACACATACACACACAATCTTTGCTCGTATATTTTATTAATCGTAGTTGCTCGTATATTTAATATAAGATTTACATACTATATCATCTTAACAAGAACCTTCACAAAAGTTTTCATCTTAAAGTAGGAACCTTCAAGAAATTCTTTGTATTAAAAATAAGCTTTTCACAAAATTTTTCCAACTCCAAACTGAACTTTTCACAAACTTAATCATTATAAAGCAAAATCTGTCATATCACAAAATAGCTGAAGTTGCCAAGGAATAATTATCTAGCTTTAGGATATGTAAACTACTTTGTTGAAAATTATAAACAAGAACTATAAAGCTAATTTCATTTGCAAAGTTTAGACTGATTTTTTCACAAATATTAAAAGGTATTCACAATTTCACTAAAACAGGACTCCGAGATTAAAGTCTGGACAGACTCCTGATATTAATTTATAGAGTTAATGATTTAAAGAATTTTTTTAAAAAGTGACGTAAACAATTGTTAATTTCATATATATTTTCTTAATTATGAAACATATAATTATTTATGGAGTTTATGAGAACGGAACCTAAAAGCAAAAGAAATATATTTAGATAGGGGAAATCAGATTACAGAGCTACATTACCATCATTACAGGGCTTCACAAAAATAAAAATCCTACGGGAAATAGAAAAAAATATGTTAAATACTCATTTAAAATTACTGGTTACATATTCTGAAATTATAAAAGAACTGAGTCGGTTGAAAATAATTCCGCATTCGATGGTCTCTGTAAGTCAATCTCAAAGGCATAAAAAAACGTTTATAAAACCCTATGTGTGCAGCTCAAACGCTTATAGCAGACTACCAAACATCATTCAGTATCAGTCTGACATCTCAAATAATAAGAAATGCTTTCAGTAGTTCAGGAATAAAAGAATTATAGAAGACATTCCATCATCTTTCGGTATTACACTCATATCTCAAATAATAAGAAATGGTTTTCAAGATTGCGAAATAAAAAAAATAAATTGAAAAGAAAATACTCTCAAGAGTGATGAAAATTGGTAAAAATGCTTAGATTCCCGATATGTTCTGCTTAAGAGCTTATATAAGTCTTCTCAACATCTTTTAGTATCACGCTGTTATCTCAAATTATAAGAAATGCTTTTCATAATGCCGAAATAAAGGAAATAAATTGAAGAGAGAATACTTTCAAGAGGGAAAAAAATTGGTAAAAACGCTTGAATTAAGCACTGGAGATGTTCGGATCAAAATTTATAGAAGATATTCCAACATCATTTAGTATCATGCTGACATCACAATAAATAAGAATTGATTTTCATATTTCTGGAGTAGAAGAAATAATTTAAGGAGAAAAGAATTTCAAGAGTGAGAAAAATTGGTGCAAACATTTGGATTAAAAACCAGATGCGTCCAGATCAAAAGTTTATAGAATACCTCCCAACATCGATGAGTATCACGCTGACATCGTAAATAATAAGAAATGATTTTCATAATGCAGACATAAAATAAGAAATTGACGGAAAATGCTCTCAGGAGTAAAGAAAATTTGTAAAAACTTTTAAATTATACACCGGGTGTGTTCAGCTTATAACTTATAGAAGATCTTCCAACATCTTTTAGAATCACGCTGATATCTCAAAGAATAAGAAATGGTTTTCAAAGTGTAGGAATAAAAGAAATAAATTGAAGAGGAAATGCTCTCAAGAGTGAAAAAATTTTCGATTAAAACCCCCGATGTTTTCGGCTTAAAAGCATACAGAAGCCCTCCCTATATTTTTAGTATTACCCTAACATCTCGATAATAATTCATTCTTTAATAATGAAGACATAAAATATTAAATTCAAGAGAAAATACTATCAAGAGTGAAGAAAATTGGTTAAAACGGTTGGATGAAAACCCCGATATGCTCAGACCAAAAGCTAACACCTGTAGCAGTAGGCAATCATTGGCAGTTTGTGGAAGTCATTAGGAAACTGTAGAGTTGGTATGCCAACCACGAGCAAATTGAGGCCTATAAGCATTGTCCGACCAATGACAAATAATTTTGTCGGGCCATCGAATTGTACTGATATCTCAGCAATTAACGGTTGGGCATCTGTTGCGCGAACGTCGACTCCGTACATGTCCAATGCATGCGTGTATACCGTCATTCCACAACGCAACAAAGTTCTCTTTTTTGGTTTAATGAAGTACGGTATGCCGAGATTGTTCCCAATTATTGTTGCATCCGATTAGCATTTTCTGTATGTGGGGATTTTTTTTAATTGAAAAAGTATTCCCTGTACTTGAAAAAACTGAATTTTTAAGTATAAACAAATAACTTTTGGTACATCTTAATGTTTTCGCCAATTTAATAATGTTTATATTATAACAGGTAGTTTTCACCTGCTATAAGTTTCAGCTGGCTAAGACTGTTGAATCTCCATGAGGTAAGTCATTATGATGTTCCAACTCTTGTCCGTATGTGGCTCTATTGCAATATCTTTTATTAAGAAAGAGTGATTTTTCGATAGGGGTTTGCGTTACTTCTCTTCTTCCAGATTTTTTGAAATTGTCATTATCATGAAAATGCCATGTGCTAAACTCCGTTCGGGTTGGGTTGATTTTTGACGGCCAATTATCTACACGAGGGATATAGGCCCGGGGGGAGTGCCCTCCGTGGGGGTCTTTCTAAGGGAACCTAATCCGTATTAACGCATGGAAGATCCACGGCTCGAAGAAAACCACGAAAACTCCGAACGATTAGGCCGACGGGCGCGATTGGGATCGAACCCAGCACTTCCCGTCTACCAGCTTCGAGAGCAGAACCTCTCGGCCACTGGTGGGGCCAAACTCCGTTCGGACACTGTGCCAATAGGGAGTAACGCATTTTGAAGATTGAGTAACACAATTAAAATAATGATATAACTATTATTTTTTAACTAGAGTGAACTTAATCCTCAAGAAATACAACACTACACTCTAAAAAAAAATCCAAGAATTAAAGTATTTTTTTTTTCATTTTATCTTTCTTCTTTAAATACAAAAGTTGCCGCATGGATTGTCTCATCTTTACTTAAAGTACCGAAAATTCACAGATATAACGTAACAATTGAGTGAAATCCTCCAACTTTAGTTGTATTTTCAACAAGTCACAGGTGTGTTCCGGCAACACTGATGCCAGCACGTTTTCGTTTTAGAAACGGAATTTTTATGTATGTATTTTTTTCCAAAAATCACCAAAACCTCGCGAATTTAAACTCAAAATATCCCGAAATCCTCAAATCAAAAGAAGGAAATTTCGTCAAATAACAGAAAAATTTCTTCAAATCACTGGGGTGTTCCGGCATCTATGTTGCATGTACTTTTTACTTTTTTTTTTACGAAATTTTTTTTTTGAGATTGTGTATAGTTCGCTAGTTGTGTTTATGATATACAGGATGATTCTTAAATTTTAGAACAAACTTGGGATACAGCTTACTAAATCATATACATTTGTGTATGAAAGCTATGTGAAAATCCACTTTTTCAGTAGTAAGTACAGGTGTCGGACCCGGATTTTTGTTTATAATTTGAACGGTAATGAAGATATTTTACCGATACTTTAAACAGATTTGCTTTGTGTGAAATGTGATGGATGTCACGGGAAGTGTACTGGAATTAGGCCAATGATCTGGATATACCTTGAGCTACATTCCGAATTACGAAATGTCTGAATCGATATTGTTTGAAGGTAGATTGTGATCATTTCCAGAAATTTTTCAGGGCGTTATCAAATTTCCTATTAAACAGGGTATGTTTAGTCAAAATAGTCGTAAATTATTGTTAAAATTTTGAACAAAAATCGGAGTTCGATTTGGAATGAGATTAAATGGGTTGCGATCCAGCTTTCTTAAACAAAAGATGTTTGTTTTAGTGAGCTGTACGCTCCTCAATTTTTCCATGATTTTGAAATTAATCTGTATTAATTGGATTTTTCATATCAATCCTAAATATGGGTTGCGAACCAGCTTTCTCACACAAAAGATGTTTGTTTAGTGAGCTATACACTCCTTAAATTTCCATGGTTTTGAAATCAATCTGTATTAAATGGCAAAAAAGAGATTTTTCGTATTATTAAAAATATGGGTTGCGAACCAACTTTCTTATACAAAAGAGCTGTTTTAGTGAACTGTACACTTCTCAATTTTTCCAGGATTTTGAAATTAATCTGCATTAAATAATAATAATAATAATAATAATAATAATAATAATAATAATAATAAAGATTTTTCGTATTAATCCAAATTATTAATCGAAATCCACCCTTTAAAATTACCGATTTTACATTTTACATATTTGACCATTCCTTGATAACTCATCGTCAGAAGTGAACGAAAAATGAGCTTTAACACCATGCTAATGATGGAAAAAGCAGTATTTGTTTCTATGCATTGCGCGTTAAGTTTGGGGTGTTACAAAGCATCATATGAAGAGTAAAGTTATGAAATACTTAATGCTGTTAGGGGATCAGTGAACTCCCTAATTCCCCTCGCTAATGTTGAACCTAAGGCGGTGGAATGCATTCGTATATTTAAAATATCTGCTGAAAAATTTTGATATTTTTAACTTCTGTTTTCTGTGTATTCTTCTTAAAGAATGTCTCTTATTTTTCTTAGTCGTCAAAATATTTTAAAAATATATATTTAATTATATGTGAAGTATTAAAATCTGACTCACAGCTAATCACTTAATGCATAAAATATTAAATAAAACGTATATTTTAGAAACATTTTGACAACTGAGAAAGAAAAAAAAACATCCTTTGAGAAGAGTACATAAAACAAAGAAGTAGAAATATTAATTTCCTGATTAGATATTTTAAAAATACGAATGCATCGTACTTCCATAGTTTTAACATTAGCGAGAGGAATTGGGGTGTTCATTGACCAGCAGCCATAAAATATTGTTCCAGTTATGTCTAAAAATCGGACATTATCCTTTAACAATGATTGGTTCATTTTTCAATAAATTGTATCTCACTAACATATTATTGAAAACTGACGAGAATTTGTATTTACACATTTTGGCATGAAGGACTTACATTTGCAATAAAATTATTGTGTTGTTATTGAACTTTTCAATGTTACATCTAGTAATTGAGTAAAAAATAGCTTTATACGAAATAAAATGGCACTTTCTCTTTTAATGCTTGCATTAATTCAAAAATGAAATTACAGTCATCGTTAAGGTATTTTTTTTTTCCTTACTGTATATGCATATGGAAATTAGTCCTCAAAAACCATTTTGCATTACAGCTTTTTTTTTTTTTTTTTTTTTTAATGAGACTGAGTCAGTGTTGGGTATGAGCGCGTTGACTGAACGAAAGTTCACGAACTTAGCTCACTTTCTGTGAACTTTGAGTTGAACTTGATTCACTTTTTGATAAACGAGCGTGAACTGAATGAAAGCTAAAAAAATCCGTGAGTTTGAACGAAATTTACAACTCAAACTCATTTTTTTTCACATTTTTAAATTTTTCCAGCCGTTAAGAACACGTTTTTCCCATTCAAATGCCATTTAGAGGCCTAAATCGACTCGGTACGGGTCGAGTCTGATCATCAGTTTTTCTGGATCGTGCAGCGGCCTTGCTTTCTCTGGAGGCTCAGGCCGGGCCGAATCGAACTTATTTCTGGACCTGTGCTTTAATCTTCTTAGAAGTCTGCACCGACAGAAATTTTCTGGCCCGGTCGTCCCTGCTTGTATGAAAATTATTGCACCGTCCCAGTATGACTCGTGAAAAAATCTTTACCTTGGGTCAACAATTTTTTCCGAAAAAATATATATTTTTAAATTACTATTATTCTACAATTAAAATTCTCTTTAAAGAATAGTACTACATATACATTTTTAGGAGGCGGGAGATACAGTACTTTAAAACCTGTTATAAGAATCTGTGTCTGACGAGATCCTGTTTTAAATGGAAAATTTTTTTGATAGGTGGATCTGAATCTTCAAAATGGATATAATAATCCGCTTAAAAATAAATACTACATTTGCAAGAGACGACATACTTGGTAAAAAAGGAACTTAGGAGAGAAAAAAAATAGTTATAGCTATGTGATTCCGTCTTAGAAGGTTTTTCGACATAGAATTTTTCAGATTTTTAAGTTTTTAAGCCGTGTAAATAGATTAATGGTATTAATAATAATGCAGATGTTTACATACAAATAGAGGTCTATTAAAAAATCAGTATAATAGCTTACAATAGGATATATAGAAAGAAATGTAGTAGAAACAGTATTTTGGAGCGGAGGTCTCAGTACTATGCAATTTACAATAGAAGACTGCACGGGCCGAAATTTCAAGGCCCGGCCCGATCCATAGAAGAAAAATTCGGCCCCGGCCGCTATAAACATTAAAAGTTCGGCTCGGGCCCGTCCCGTAGAGAAAACATTTTTGGCCAGGTATAACAGCTAAAAGTTATACCTGGCCCGCCCCGAATGAATTTCTACAAAACATTGATTTTTACGTCGATTTGTTTAAAACTTTGTCTCGTACAAGGAGTTCTAACCAAAAATACTTATATTTGCTTTTTATTATCATGTTTATAGATTTCATTTTTATAGAAGTTATTGCGACATTTATTATTTTAATGAATCGCTATTTGTGGTATGTAAATGTTTCAGTTATAATTAATATAGTTAATCCATATTCAAAATATTGGAGATTGAAAAATCTGAAGAATGTAATATAGTAAAATCTTCTAAGACGGAATTGCATAGGGAAGGGAAAAAATGCGTAATAGACAAGTGACAAGTTCCCTTTTTAGCAGGTGTAAACGTATTATATATTATTTTCTTACGTATTAGTACATTCATTTTGCATGGATCAACATATTTTTCACGTTAAAAGAGGATTCCGCCATAGGAGGTTCTTTTTCACACATTTTACTATATTTTAATTTTAACAATTACTACATTTTAATAAGCCTAGAAATGTACTATTCTTTATAAAGAATAAAATTAAATGTTTATTTGTAGAACAATGGCGATTTAAAAATGTATGCACTTTTTGTAAAAAAATTTCTGCCAGGCCAAATTTTACTGATCTTTGAATGGACCAGGTCACGCCGAAACAATAATTTTCATACGAGGATGGGTCGAACCCGGGACTGAAAATTTAGGCCCATGAAGACTAGGAAGAATCATACCATACCAGTCTCGGTTCGGTACGGAGAAAATAAAGAGAGGCCCTGCCCGGTCCTTCATGAAAAAAGGCCCAAGCCCGGCCCGGAAAGCGTAGTGACTAGGCCCCTCCCGGCCCCAGCCTTCAGAAAAAATTACGACCCGGGCCCGGCCCGATTGCTGTGACTGAAAATAACCCGTGCAGACCTCCGGTCTATAGCACTTTTATTTAAAATGAACAGTATAAACATGAAAAAGAGACTGGAATAATTATTTTTACTTTTTCTATCTTTACAAGAAGAAAGTATTGGATTCGCGAAAATTTTCGAAAGATTTATACGTTTTAGGAGTCAGAGATCACGAAAAACATGTTTTTACAAAATGCCTGTCTGTCTGTGTGTGACACAAATTTTGTGAGCGCTCTATCTCAAGAACTAATGAACGGAATTTAATGAAACTTTAGATTCAGTTAGTTCCTGATTTAAATGGGTGCTGATTACTTTTTGGTGTAAATCGCCCAACAAGTGGCGCTATTATGCTGCATTTTTCACGATTTCCGCAATTTCTGTATCTCCAGGACTAATGCATGAATTTTTATCAAATTTTAGATTCAGTTAGTTCCTGATATAAATTGATCTTGATAAGTTTTTCGTGTAAATTGCCGAACTGGTGCCACTGCTATGCAGAACTTTTCACTATTTCCGCAATAGCTCTATCTCAAAAACTAATGAACGGATTTTCATCAATCTTCAAATTCAATTAGAAGTTCACGTAAATTGTTGGTGTAAATCACCTAAACGGTGCGGTGCTGTACTGCATTCAGGGCTTAGTTTGCGCCGGAGCCCCTTTGGCCTAGCTGCGGTACTTTTCTGGATTTAGTAATTTTTTAAATAATGGTCACCGGATTATTCACCGGAGCCCAATGCAATAGCGCTTGCGAAAAAACGAAGCCTAAATTACCCTTTCCTTCCCTTCCCATCTCCAAGCTTTTGCATTCTTTTTTATCAAAACACTTATATTTGACGTAATGTGTCGCACACGCAGGAGATGAAGGTAAAACGGACTCAAATTTTATATCAGTTTTGGGGCTTGGAATGACTCGAGCTTAATCTGTCTTACGTTCAAAATTTTAATTTTAATGCTATTTTGTTCAGAATGAAGGGAAAACGGAAATCTTGTTTTTCTATTTCAAATTTATTTTATTCAAATTTATGTTGGCGATTTGTTAATAAAGCGCCATTCAAGAGACTGAACAATGAATTTGCTTTTAGTTCTATTTTCTTTTGTAACAGTAGGATAATTTTTAATTTGCTGTTTTTTATTTTATTATTATTTAGATATCTAACCTGAAAAGAATATTTTCTGTTTTTAGCCAACGAGCATCAGCTTGAGGTTTTGTTTGTTTGAGGTTTTTTCTCTTCTATTGCGCACGAGTATTAAAATAACGTTACTGATTTTTCTATTTATGTTGTATCATGAACGCTGCCCATGCTAATGCTCTGCTTTGCACATTTATGAAGTCACTTTCATTTTAAGTAGATATAATTGCCATGCATTGTTATTCTGACAGAAATGCAACAGAGCGGTGTTCCCCCTTTTTCTATAAAAGCATAGAATCTTTCCGATAACGATGTCAAAATTTTAATTTAATCTGATTTTCAGAGACTCGCCACAAAAAGATTGTTATGCGGAAAGAATCGATTATAGTTTAAGATATGCACCTTTTATAGGAAATTAAAAATATTTGTTCCATTCTTCAGCATTAATTATTTCTTTAAAATGCATAGCTGCGAACTATCCCTTTTTTGTGTTACCTCTATTTCCGAATCATAATCCTTACCATATTTAATCGCGGAATTGTGACATTAATTAACATTAAAATTAGGCAACGATTACTATTCAGAAGGAGTGATAACTAAAAAGTGGAATAGTTGACAGCTAAGTACAAGTATATGTTGATAAATATGCTATTTAAAATTTTTATTTTGCTAAAGGAAAAAAATGCTTTAAATTTTCCAAATAATGTTCGAAATATAAATATGGAGATTGGGGTGA
Source organism: Maratus speciosus (assembly GCA_963932465.1). Taxonomy (NCBI): domain Eukaryota; kingdom Metazoa; phylum Arthropoda; class Arachnida; order Araneae; family Salticidae; genus Maratus; species Maratus speciosus. The sequence goes on along the minus strand of OZ010796.1, from coordinate 231,458,594 downwards.
CAAGGAGGGGGGGGGGGGGGAGAACGGTACAACTGTTAGTACCGCTATCGCAGAATATTAGAGCTCCGATACTTTTTTTTTTAGAAATTAAGCCTTGGCTGCATTTATCAGGATGTATTAACATGTATGAGACAGAAAAAAGTTTTGGATTGCCACATCCGAATAGTTTTTTTGTCACAACTCTTTCGCACAAGACCAAATTTTAAACATATGGACGTAAAAATAAATATCTTTACAGAAGAATGAAGACTATATGGGTTTCTGATTCATTTTATGCAACATTTATAAAAACTATCATTAAGAAATTCCAAATTCTTCCCAGAAAGTTTGAATAGTTATTTTTGATTATTATAAGTATAAATATTTCGTAAATAAAATAAAGGAAAATTAGCATTGAAGATTTTATTCTAAATGTAAAAAGAAAAACATATTTAAAAATTGTCAACAAATGTTCTATCTAAAACCTGTACTTCCTTTATCTACTTTTTGTAAGTAAATATGCTTCTATCATCATGTATGTAAAAGATAATCCAGCATCTATGTATTTGGAATTAACCGGTGTCTAAGATTAGTTTTAAGCTTTTTAATTTTTTTTAAAGAATGAATTTACAGTAAGAAAAACTTTCAAATTAATGCAGTATTTTCATATAAACATTTATGTATCTAACTTCAAAAGAATTTTCTTAGTTTAACAATGATTTTTACAAGAGTAAATTTCGCTGTTCTCAAATACAAAGAAGCTACTTTCTGAGACATTTCCGAATTTATTTTTGTTCCGAAATGCAAGTATGTTCTTACTCAAAAACTATGTAATCGAATGGCGTTTTCCATTTTTCTGTAAAGGCAGAAGAATTTTTAGAAAATACTGTCAAAGTTGACGTTTTGAAACCAAATTTGCGGACGCGACACCGCGAGAAAGGAGAAAAACCGGCTATAACTCGATAAATAATTATTTATTTATAAATAGTTGAAAATGACATTCGATCTCAAACCGCTTCAGTACTCAGGCTTGCCAATTTTATAGTTTACGTTTGATAATAAATAAGAAAATGTGTCAAAAGTTTCGGTTGTTGACCAGAGAAACTGAGAACTGCTTTAACTGCAACTTTGCTTTATTGCAGATATTTTTAATTTTCTCTCCCTTACCTTTGAGTGGAACATTTTAGATATATAAAAAAGGAAGTTTGCGTTGCGATAAAACACAAAATATTTCCTTCTTGGTTATATTTCAGAAAGTGAATCATCGAAGACCTCAGGGTACTTTTTGGTTACAACTTTTTCAACTTTCTGTACATTCATACAAAAAAGATGGGATAGAAATCTAAAGAAACTGCATACAGATTTGCATTCCATAAGGCTATTGTTTATTTGTATCAAGTAATTATCTTCCACATATAACAATTTATTTAGAAATTATTAAAATGTGTGAATTTGTGTGTGTATGTGGGGAGGGGGGGTCAGTATTTTCATTATAGCATATTATTTTACGTTTTATTTGTTCTTTATATGATGGAGTGCCAGATTGTGAATTTTCTTCTGCTTCAAAACCCTGAAAAGAAACATTAAATCAAAGCTCTGATGGGTATTTATGTAAAGATCTAAGAATTTTATCCCTATATTTAAATCAAGTTGCGGATTCTTAAATTTTAGACCTATTTCAATAATTCGCTCTAATACTGAATTGCAAATGATACAAAATATCGCGCACCTCAGGAATTCCATTTTACTTCGAAAACTTCTTCCTCATGACATGAATTACCTTTTTATCTGGATTACCAGCAAAATCTAATAAGTATTAGCATCTAATCACTAATCATTTGACTAGGTCTAACAAAATATAAAGTTTCTTTGAATTTTGTGGAATAGGTCTTGCATTATAGTAGCATTCAAACTTTTAACACAGAGACAGAAATCTTTCTAAAAGGCAGTCAAAATCATATTTAGGATATCCCGAAACGTGTAAACCCAGGACTGGCATTTAAGGAGGTTGGGGTTCGTGTTCAAGCGACTGACCAGGGCGTTAAAAACTAAGGGGCGAAAATATACGAGTACAAAATGCTTGATTAAAACTTAGAAGCTTTTTTAAAAGATATCATTACGTTGCTTACAAAATCTTCCCTTGGCTGCAGCTGCTCTCTGGAAATATATCCCTAACTGGAAGCTGAAACAGTTCAAGCCTTTTTATGAAAATAGAAGAAATTAAAATGGAGTAGTGTTTGGAATACAATCTGCGTGGTAATAACTTGCAAAATTTTCTAAATGAGTGCAATAAAGAATATTGCACATCATATCTCTGTTTCATTATATATTAGCCCAAAATAAAAATAAAACCCGAAAGAAAGTCTTAATTTCGGGGCCCCTTTTCCCCTGCCTCCCTAGGCTTCAGTCTACTCAGCCTAATGGGTAATCCGCCTCTGCCCGTGGGAAAATAAAATAGCCTTATTTTTCGGTTATAAAGGTTTCTTTTAAAGAAAAAGGAAAATTTGTGGAACAGATAATATCTTTGTCCCAGGTCCCAGACTACTATAAGAAAAGAACAGAGAAGAGAAAGCATGCAAAGGCAAACCCCACATTGTGCAAGGACAGAAAGTCATGTTCGGTTAAATCATATAAGTAACACCGTGTTTGATACGTACGTTATTGTTACAAACAATACGAGGCGCCAGTGAAGCTTGTTTTGGTTTGGTGCTTTGTTGCACAGAGTATTATAAGTAATTGGTAAGTATTCTTTTTATATCCATTTTAAAACGTTAGACAAAAGAAAAAAAAAAGCCTACCGCTGCTAAGTATATCTTGAAATAAAACGCTGCTAGCTAAAATAAGTAAAATAAAACAAAAATTATCTTTTCTGTGGATTAAGGTTAGAGAAACGGAGGTATCCTGACAAAAGAATTTTTGTTATTCTTTGTCTGTGTGTTTCATTATTTTAAGTTACTTAGGATGCATAAAATTTACCCTTTTTTTAACAAATTAGAGACAAAAAAAATTAACTTAATTTCAAGATACAGCTGGCAGATATATACCTTCCGAAACGGTGTCTATACTTATTTGTATATGTAAAATAATCAATGAAAACTAATGATATAATACTAATTCCCAGTCACCTTTTTGTATAAATGAAAAAGTATAAAAAACAAAATAATAAAAATAAATTTTTATTACCATTGAACGATTGAAAATATATATCTTTCATGTTCGTTAGATTGAAACTTTATTTTTCTTTCGTTTTATATACAATTATTTCATAAAATTTTAATTTTTAAAGAAAAAACACGCCAAGTTATCATGCGGATGCGATGCAGGAAAAAAAAATACATTGAATTAGAGGTATGCACGGAACGAAATTTTCATGCCGAGCGCGACCAGGACAATCAGCAGGCAATATTTCTTTTGGCCCGGTAAAAAAAAGTTCAAAGTTTGGCCAGAACTGCTCCGAGCACAACTCCGCCCGTTGAAAAAAGTTATTGACCAAGTCCGGTATAAAAATTAAAACTTCGGCTCCGTCTGCACAAAACATTAATTGACTCCGCTAGGCCCGACAAAGCTGAACATAGATTTTTACGCCTGTAGAGTCAAAAGTGTCTTGTACGATAAGGCCTAAATAAAAATACTTATTTTACCTTTTTAAATCATGTTTATATTCTTCATTTTTAAAAAAGTGTTCTGAGATGTGGTATTTATTTTTTAAATGCATCTGATTATATGTAAATATCACAATTACCATTAATATCGTTAATCCACATTCTTTGGCTTGGAATTTTTTTTTTTTTTTAATTCTATACAATAAAATCTTCTATGACGGAATTGCATAGGAAAAAAGAAAAATCCACAATGGGCTGATTCCCCTATGAGCAAGTTCATCGTTTGTTGTAAATAGATTACATTCTTTTCACAAGTATTTTTATCCTCATTTTACATAGATCACCATTTTGTTTTGTTAAACACGGGTTTCCTTCATAGGCAGGTTCTTTTGTCTCAGATTTTACCGTATTTTAATTTTATTGCCTAGAAATGCATCTACTCATCTTAAAAAAATAATAAAAATAATAAATATATCAATTTTAAGTGTGGAATAATGGCGATTTAAAAATACGTGCATTTTTTTAAACAAAAAAGTTGGGCCGGGCCAAATTTTACTGATATTTTTACTGGGAAACGCCAGAGCTGTGTCGGTCCAATGATTTTCATGTGAGCTGGGACTGAAAATTTCTGCCTGTTCAGACCTCAAGAAGAATGCAGTCTAGCCCCAACGTAAGTCGGAAAACAAATCTAGTGCCGGCTCATCTGGGTCCGAACCTCTAGAAAAAAGTAATCCCTAAATCAAGTTCGGACAGAGTGTCGAGGAGGAAAATTGGACCGGGCCCATGAAGATCCTTACATCGAATAACCAAAAGATTATATCACAAAAATAAGTTCTAATATAGAGGTCTGCACGGGCCGAAATTTCCAGGCCCGGGCCTGGCCCGACTCATAGAAAAAAATTTTCGGCCCGGCCCGTAGAAAAAAAATATATTGGCCCGGCTCGGTAGAAAAGTTAAAAGTTCGGCCCGAGCCCGGCCCGTAGAAAAAAAGTTATTGGCCCGGCCTGGTATAACAGCTAAAAGTTCGGCCTGGCCCCGAAAAAAGTTAAAATCTCGGCCCGGCCCGAGTGAATTGCTACAAAACCTTGATTTTTACGTCGATTTGTTTAAAAATTTGACTCTTACGAGGAGTTCTGACCAAAAATATTTATCTTAACTTTTTTTTCATGTTTCTAAACTTCATTTTTGTAAAAGTGTCGCAGGCTGCGATATTTATTTTTTAATGAATCGCTATTTCTTCTATGTAAATGTTTGAGATATCATTAATATTTTTAATCCATATTCCATGCATTGAATTCTTAAAAATCTGAAAAATGCTATACAGAAAAATGTTCTGAGACTCAATTACATAGAAAAGAAAAATAAATTCGTTATAGACAGGTTCCCTTCTTAGCAAATGTAAATGTATTATACAGGGTGTCCGGTCTCAACGGTGTCGAATGGCTAATTCCTAAACCGTTAGTCATAGACATATAGTTCCAATTACAAAAATGTTTTAATTCAGGTAAAAAAATATTTTAAAAGCGATTTGGGTCAATAAAAACATTTCTTAAAAAATTACGAAATTTAAATTTTTATACGGTCCCCCGGTCCTATAAGTTATATTTAGTAAAATTTTCCTTTTACACTGACAAGTAATACAAAAAAAAGTCCCTTTGTTCTACGATTAAAATTGACCGAGTAAAAGTTGTTTAAAGTTAGAGCATATTTTTTGCTGCAAATTGGGGGTCATTCACAAATTTAGTCGAAATATAATTTTGTCAGATATATTAAAAAAAGGGTTGAGAGTAAAATTAACATTGCAATATAAATTTGAAATCTTTAACCATTCTGACATATTAATGCAAAATATACAATTTGTAATAAACATTTAAGAAGAAAGAAAAAACAGAATTTTTGTTAAATAAAATTATACTAAATTAACAGCCTCAATTCTTTACAAAATGATACGTATTTTAAAATATTATTAGATTGCACTAGCCTGCAAAAGTTAGGATCTGTAATGTTTTTTAGCTTTTGATAATTGATTCTTATGTATTATGTACCGCTGAATCCAAAATTGACCTTCATTTTTAACCATCACATCAGGATTTTTCGCAAATTGCAAATTTCAAAGTTAAAAAGTTCAAAGTTCAAATTAAATCTCCTCCCTCATCTCATTGGCCCACTCAGCTGTTTAGCTGTAAGAATCCCAGAATAAGCAAAAGTATCGAATAAATTATTGAATAAAATAATTTTAAAAAAAGGTTTTACATATGTTTTATTGTATGAGATTTTCGCTATATTTTAACTTACACGTTTACGATTTGCAAAAAAATCTAACGTGATGGTTATAAATGAAGGTCATTTTCGGATTCAGTGCTAAAAAGTACGTAAAAATCAATTATCAAAAGTTAAAAAACACAACCATCTCCACTACTTTATAGTGTCCGATTTTTGTTATTCTTTAAATTTGACAATTTGTGATTTGCGAAATATCTTGACATGGTGGTTAAAAATTAAGGTAATTTTCGGATTCAGTGCTAAAAATGCATAAAAGTTAAAACATCGAACAATCGCTGTCTTGTATTATCTAATCTAAAATATTTTCTTAAACTTCCTGGCGGTAATCTATCCGAAATTTTTTGTGTTACCCTGTAAAATAAGTATAAATGGTAAACACCGAAAATTATAATAATATTAGATTGTTATCGGATTTGCGCCAGTATGTAAAATGTAATCTCGATCGGTTAAAGTTCGAGTACAAATTTTGAACTGGAAAAACATACATATGATCGTTGAAGTAACATAAAAACTTATAAAAAATAACATTATTTTTGTTAAAAGAAATCATAAAAGAAAGTGTCTCAAATCCTGACAAAATAAAACATATGCTATTTTAGTCAATCTGAAACTTAATAAATGTTAACTTAGTCGTAATACTCTTACGATTTTTTTCAAAGCGCAGATACACATGAAATAAGATCTTCGAATACTTTAAGTACTTTATATGTGACCCCTCAAAACCAAGCTGAACTCATTTGTTTTCAGAGCAGAAAAATGGCATAAGTCATGCATTTTTAAAGTTTCATAACTCGCTCAATTTTAGTATTATATGAATGGGCCTTTTTTTGTCTTACTTGTCAGTGTAATAGGAAAATTTTACTAAATATAACTTATAGGACCGCGGACCGTATAAAAAATTAAATTTCGTAATTTTTTAAGAAATGTTTTTATTTACCCAAATCGCTTTTAAAATATTTCTTTACCTGATTTAAAACATTTTTGTAATTGGAACTATATGTCTATGACTAACGGTTTAAGAATTAGGCATTCGACACCGTTGAGACCGGACACCCTGTATATTCTTTTCTTACGTATTAGTATATTAATTTTCAGGGATCGACACGTTTTTCAGTTTAAAACAGGATTCCGTCATAAACAGGTTCCTTTTCACACGTTTTACTATAATTTAATTAGCGTAGAAATTTACTATTCTTTAAAAAGAATAAATGTTAATGTTTAATTGTAGAATAAGGGCAATTCAAAAATGTACGCATATTTTGCAAAAATCTTTGGGCCAGGCTTAATTTTACTGACCTTTGAACGGACAGGTCACGCCGAGATAATGATTTTCATACGGGCTGGCTCAAAACTAGGGCTGAAAATTTTGGGCCGTGAAGACTAGAAAAGAAACCAGTCCCGGCCCTGTACAGAAAAAATAAGTTAGGCCCGGCCCGGCCCAATTCTTCCAGAAAAAAGTAAGGCCCGAACCCGGCCCGGCCCGTAAAGAGTAGTCACTAGACCCGGCGCGACCCGAGTCTTCAGAAAAAACTATGGGCCGGGCCCGGCCCGAGTACCGCAAATGAAAATAGGCCCAAGCCCGGCACGCGGGCCGGCCCGAGCATATCTCTATTCTAATATATTAAAAAAAAAACGAGTTTTTAGTGAACTTCGTTCACTTTCATAGATGAGTTTGAGTTGAACGAGTTCATTTCAAAAATTTTGAATTTGAACGTGAACTTGACTCATTTTTGAGAAATTGAACTTGAGTTTAAATTAGTTCGTTTATTTTGTGAGCGTACCTAACACTGGACTGAGTTCATCATATAATCGGCTTTTTTCTTGCGGGACTTCTATATCCGTAGCCATTAGTATTATTCAGAATAATCCCTATTAGATATTATCTAATCAGAATAGTCTCTGTTGATATTATCTAATCCGAATAGTCTCTTTTGATATTATCCAATCAGAATAGTCTCTATTTGATATTATCTAGTCAGGATAGTCTCTATTAGATATTATCTAATATGAATAGTCTCTTTTAGATATTATCTAGTCAGAATAGTTTCTATTAGTAATCAGTATAGTCTGTTAGATCTAATCTAATCAGAATACCCTCTAATAGTATTATGGTTAAAAGCTATGTTTTTCTTGTTTTTTATTATATGTCTGTCAAAGGGGAATATTTAATTCGTATGTTTATACACTCTTATTTGTTTCATTAGTTTTAGCATTAAGATTTAAGTGGAAAAATAATTAGAAACTTATAATAACGTGACAATGAACTGAATATAAAGATTACTTTTATTTGCAGAATATTTTTTCTTGTCGTCGCGAGTTGAGAAATGAATACTGATACTCCAAATATGGCATTAATTTATATATATAGATTTTTGGGGTCGAAGATGGCATTTCGATTTAAAATATATTTTATTACAAATAGTTACACCTTAGAAAGTTCTGAAAGTCTTCAGTAACATCTTACTCATAATATGTAATGTTAAATTTCTTACGTATCCACGTTTTTATTGATTGTGTATTCTGATTTATCGCGAAAATAGGAAACTTTCTTTTTATTTCTTAATAATTTGCAGAAATAATATCACATTAATTATTCAAAAATAACCAATTGCCTTTTTGATACTTTTAAAAACTTATTAATTACCATACCTAGTTTTATTTGGAAATTGGGATTTTTATTATTGTGTTACGTACTGTCATCCTTTATTAATTTTTTGCATTTTGTCTCCCATAGAAAGCATTTGAATAAATTGATTTATTTAATGATATGAAGTCATGTCATCAAATTGATGACGTTTATTATAATTTCCAAATCCTTGTGAAGACACGTACAAGTGCTTCTGTTTCTACAAATGCAGATAAATAAGCGCGCGTACGTGACTTTGTAATACAAACGTAGTAAGCATGTAAATGCTATATTAAATAATAATTGCTTTTATTATTATCGCACTCTCACTTAACTAACGTTTAGTAGGTAAAGTGGAAATACACAATTAGATTTAAAATGACTCTGTTCTTCTCCCTCACTGTATGTATATGTTTTTTATCTGAGTGTGTCCTTGTACGTGCCTCTGTGTATAATCTTAATTTTAGCTAATTCTTTTCTATTTTTCACAATTTTATAAATCTGTTAATAACTATATCATTATCTCTATTTTATTTATTAATTGAGGTTTTTATTAATGTATTATTTTTTCTTTATTCGTTAGTTTGCTCTAATTTGATTGCTTCTATTCAATAAAATCATAGTGATGTCATTTATTACATTTCGCTACAACTTTTAAAGACACTTAATGATTCTACAGATGCAGAGAAATAAACAGATGCAGGTAAATTTGTAATACAAACGTAGTAAAAAATGCTTTTATCCCAAATTATCTTAAAAAGTGAAAATGCACTATGACAATTAAAATGACATTATTTCGACAACTGTCCGTATCTACGAATGTAGGGTCAATGGGAGCAAATATGATACATCCAAAAAAAGAAAACGAGGCTAACGTGAGACATATGAAGAAAAATGCCAATTTTTATAGTAATAACATTCGCTTTGTTATTATTTCGTAAGCAATACGTCATTTATTTATATTAATTTAATTATATTAATTATTAAGTTAAATAATGCTATAAAAAGTGATAGAATATCTTTATTAAGACTTACGATCGTTTCATCGCACAATCGGCGACATTTTCAAAATCAATCATAATAGAAAATATTTTCACATAACTTAAAAACAATAATATAGTAAACAATGTCACGAGACACGAAACATAATGAAAATATTGTAACCATAAAATAAAATAAAAATTAAATTAGCTATTTGCGAGCGTGGATTAATTTTCACATAATTTAAAAACAACATGGCAAACAATGTCAGGAGACATCAAGCATACTGAAAAACATTGCAAAACATAAAATAAAATAAAATTAACTTGGCTATTTGCGAGTGTGGATTAATTTTTACTATTGTTTCTACAATTACTTAGTATCTCTTTCAAAATTCTAGGTAAATCAAGGGACACAGAATCATTGCAAATATTCTCGTTTTGTAAAAATATTTCTATTGATTCTCGGACTATGGATGGTAAATAAAATCTTGATGGATAAATTAATTTGCTATTTTTAATTTCAATCTGTAAAGGTTCTTCGAGAGAACGGCTACTTTATTATTGGTTCGCTATATTCTGCACCTTCAGGCAATCTTGAAGCTGATTTAAGAACTTGGTGTCATCATTATTCTGATTGTAACAGAGTGCTTATCGGTGGTGATTTTAATGTGCCATTGATTTCAATGGGCTATTCAAGAGAGTCCGACCGCGCGGAGGTCCTTCTGGAGTACTTGATGATTACTAATCTGTCAATTATGAACTCTCCTGATTCAGAACATACTTATGTACAATATAACAGGAAGGGTCGTCCGGATTTGACCCTGGCGGGATTGGACGTTCTCTCGTTACTTGATAATTGGACAGTTGATGATAAAAACTTTTCGTACAGTGATCATCGTTATATCCGATTTACCCTCTCTTCTACTCCGTTACAGATTAGTCATGGCAGATTTAAAACAAAAAATAAGAATATGAAGAAATTTAATAGCCTTTTTGCAGACAAATTGTCAGTTCTTTCACATTCATTAGCAAGAATTTTAAATTCTTCTTCATTAGATGTTTGGATGGAGGATTTTAATGATTTATTACAAGTACTTATGATGAAGTGTTTTAAGCGTGGTGTTATACAACATACTCCTACTGTAAACTGGTATGACAGTTCTCTTAGAAAAGAACGTAATAGGGTTAATGCCTTGTACAAACGGTATATGAAAAACATTGATAATTTACAGTATAAACAAAAGTATATAGCTGCCAGAAGAATGTATAAACAAAATCTGAGAAAAGCTAAGCGTTCTGCCTGGGTAGGTTTTTGTGAGAAGACAGACAATGTTTACGGAAGTCTATACAAATTTATTTCAAAAAAATCTTTATCTAAGAATGATTTAATTTTTACCACTCTTGAAAACTCTCAAGTCTTTGATTCATATGATGATATTGCGGAAAATCTTATGTCAGAGCACTTTGAGGTAAATAATCCTCCTCTGAATACATTTGAATATATCTGTAATGTTAATTTTGAAGATTCTGATGATTTTGTTCCAATTACTAAAAGAGAATTATTTTTTGCTATTAGTCGACAAGGAAATAATAAGGCTCCCGGTTACGATGAGATAGATGCGCTGATTATCAAGAACCTTTGTAAAAATTTTACAGCTTTTATGATTTCTTTATTCAATACCTGTTTGAAGTTTGGTCACTTCCCGAAATGCTGGAAGAAAGGCATTATAATATTTTTTCGCAAACGTAACCGTGATCCCAAGTTACCGAAATCTTATAGACCAATAACACTTCATCCTGTCATTGCAAAGGTTTTTGAAAGAATAGTTAAGATCCGAACCGTTACAATGTTGGAATCTATGTCATATTTGGATGATGGACAGCATGGTTTTAGAGAATCACGCAGCACAATTTCAGCTCTTGCAGCTCTAAAGAAAATAATTAAGGAAACACTTTCAGAATTCAAATATTGTTCGCTCATCTCTTTTGACGTGGTTGGAGCCTTTGATGAGATGGATTGGTTTATCTTGGCTGAATTAATTGATGAACTTCCGATTTATGAGTATTTAAAAACGACTTTAAAGAATTATATCAGTCATCGTCTCATAGGATTCAAGTTTGTTAGAGGCATAAGATGGTTTAGAATCTTCCGGGGCTGCCCGCAGGGTTCCTGTTTAGGACCCCTGCTTTGGACCATTGTTGCTGATAAGATTATCAAAACTTATAAGCGACACAGTCAAAAAATTATTTCTTATGCTGATGACTCTGTTATTGTTGAAGGCAGTGATACAAGACCTGCACTTGAGAATACCATCAATGCTAGCATTTCCCACTTTGCTGCAGCCTGTAGTGGTTTACATCTGTCAATTAGTGTTGAAAAATCTGCTTCAATGCTTTTTGGAAAATATATATCAAGAAAGCGTCGACCTATTTTTAAACTCCAGGGTAGGAGCATATCTGTTAAGGATAATTTGCTGTACTTGGGATTTTATCTTGACAGTAGATTCCATTGGTTGGAACATCTCGATATGGCCCGCGATAAAATAAAAGATTTTACTTGTAATATCCAAAAGACAAGAATTCGTGATAAAGGATTACCACTTGAGTTTCTAAAAATTTGGTACAATTCAGTGCTAAAGAAACAGATTACTTACGGTTACGAAATTTGGTTTAATGATTTACGGAGCCATGGAATTAAGCGTTTATCCTCATGCCAAAGGCTATGTCTCTTATCTATCATTCGCGCATATCGGTCAATATCAACACAGGCACTTTGTGTACTTTCAGGAGTTCTTCCAATCGAAGTAGAATTAAAACAACTGGCTTTATGTTTTGAAGTTCAGAATAATGATGGTTCAGATTGGATAGAAGATGTTTATGTTTCAACAGATCATTTGATGAAAAAAGTTTATACTTTTCACTATCCCTACTTTTATTATGATCATCATGTCAATTTCGTACGTGCTATTACTGAGAAGGTCCCTTTGTACAACCACCCAGTTTTATATACAGATGGTTCTAAGATGCCTACGGGCGTTGGAGCGGCTTTTGTGGTATTTTTGAAAGAAGATATTATCTTTGAGAAGAGAATTAGACTTAAATTATTTAATACGGTATACCAGGCTGAACTTACCGCCTTAGATTCCGCAATTGAGTGGTGTAGAGACTCCTCATACAGTGTATTCCACATTTATACAGACAGCTTGTCCTCAGTTCAAGCGCTTCAAAATCTTTTTCCAACGGACGAAATTCTTTTTAATATTTATACGAATTTACGACTATTGCATAATAAAACTATTAATATAGGCTGGATTAAATCCCACGTTGGTTTCGTCGGAAATGAGCGCGCAGACTACCTTGCCAAATCAGTCACTGAGACTGGTACATTTGATGCTGAAATAAACATTCCTATCCCTGTTTCGTTTGTGAAGCAGTTCTACAAAAGCAATATTATTAAAATTTGGCAGAACGAATGGTCTTATAGCGATAAGGGAAGAGACACGCATAGTATTATGAAAAAAGTGGATACCTCATTTTTGCGTTTCTCGCAAGTCCATGCCTATTTTATATCTGCACATGGGGCATTTCCTAGTTATCTTTATAAAAGGGGAAAACGCCAGAGTGATAAATGCCTATGTGGAAACATCGGTGATGTCAAACATTATCTGTTTGGTAAATGTCCATTGATGCCTACTTCATTTAACTTTATCCGTAACCGGACACTTAGCTGGAACATGGGTAACATACTGCTCTCGAAATCAAATTATCACAGACTCAGACTTATTTACAACGAACTAAATAAGCATTTTTCGTTTATAAAATATAAATTTTGATTTTTAATCTTTGTTTTATTTTAACCACTTTTCCTGCGCCAGGGCGCTCTTTGTAAGTTTTACTTTTTTTTTTTTTTTTTTTTTTTTTTTTGTCATTGTATTTCTTGGGCTATTCCCCAGCTGTGGTTTTGCAGGTCGCAGAGGGAACTTTTCTGTCAGGGGTTCATGCCTATGCCATTTTTGGTTGGCTCCCTGGCAGAGTGATCCTGATCCTGTAAAGGTTCTTCGCTGCATAATCTGGCCAAAGCTGTGGTTCTTCTATTGTATTTGATGTCTGCTATATGTTCTTTGATTCTAGTTTTAAGTTTTCTGCTTGTCATACCTATATAAAACTGCTTTGTTCCATCTTCTTTGGTGAAAGGTATTTCGTATACTCCTGCTAATTGGTTGGACTCAATTTGATCTATTTTCTTGCATACTATATTTTTTATTTTCATGGATGGTTTTGCGACTAGGAAGATATTGAATTTATTGAGTTTATATTTTAAACGTTCGAAGAAACCAGGAAAATATTGTAAAGTGGATAACGTGGAATTTTGTGGCTTGAAATTTCTTTTCTTTTTGTTCTTCAAGCTCTTATGAATTTCTAGCTTTAATTGTAGAAACAATAGTAAAAATTAATCCACACTCGCAAATAGCCAAGTTAATTTTATTTTATTTTATGTTTTGCAATGTTTTTCAGTATGCTTGATGTCTCGTGACATTGTTTACCATGTTGTTTTTAAATTATGTGAAAATTAATCCACGCTCGCAAATAGCTAATTTAATTTTTATTTTATTTTATGGTTACAATATTTTCATTATGTTTCGTGTCTCGTGACATTGTTTACTATATTATTGTTTTTAAGTTATGTGAAAATATTTTCTATTATGATTGATTTTGAAAATGTCGCCGATTGTGCGATGAAACGATCGTAAGTCTTAATAAAGATATTCTATCACTTTTTATAGCATTATTTAACTTAATTTGTTTATAAGTGACTATTATACACGTTTTTATATTAATTATATTAATATTAATTTTATCTGAGTGTGTCCTTGTACGTGCCTCTGTGTATAATCTTAATTTTAGCTAATTCTTTTTTATTTTTCACAATTTTATAAATCTGTTAATAACTATATCATTATTTCCATTTTATTTATTAATTGAGATTTTTACTAATGTGTTATTTTTTCTTCATTCGTTAGTTTGCTCTAATTTGATTGCTTCTATTCAATAAAATCAGAGTGACGTCATTTATTACATTTCGCTACAACTTTTAAAGACACTTAATGATTATACAGATGCAGAGAAATAAACAGATGCAGGTAAATTTGTAATACAAACTTAGTAAAAAATGCTTTTATCGCAAATTATCTTAAAAAGTGAAAATGTACTATGAGAATTAAAATGACATTATTTCGACAACTGTCAGTATCTACGAATGTAGGGTCAATTGGAGCAAATATGATACATCCAAAAAAAGAAAACGAGGCTAACGTGAGACATACAAAGAAAAGTACCAATTTTTATAGCAATAACATTCGCTTTGTTATTATTTCGTAAGCAATACGTCATTTATTTATATTAATTACGCATTCACGCAAAATTTAAGGAAAACTATCACAAGATATGTTCATTACGAAATCGTGAAAATATATATACTGAAAACACATCGATAATAACACAGGGGGAATAAAACAATTAAATTTAAAAAATCAAAAAACCCGACTGCGTAAAAAGCGAAGTAATTAATTATTTCTCATCAATGTGAAACTATTTTTTTTCAATTCCTAATATTAGCTCACACTCTCGCTATATACAAGGTGTCCCAGAAGTAATGGGACAAACTTTAAGGGGAGGTAGGGGGAATCACAAGGATTCAGATTTGCATGGTAACGCAGGGTCGGAAACGCTTTCCTAGCGCGGTAGTGACGACACAAAACACAAGAAAGACAGGATACGAATAACAGGAGAAAACATGTTCATTATACTTAGTGCATCACAAAACTAAGAAGAAAGAACATTAAAGGGACAACGATCGCCATCAAAGTAGGTGTTCGAAATTACGACCCCGGGACTTGATGCATGGAAGCGCGTCTCCAGCGTATGGAAGATCTAATGTTCTCGAAAACACTGGGAGTGCCCCGGACTTCCTCAGCAGGTGCAACGATGCGTGCAACAAGTTCCTCAACACTTTCCAGCATTGTCCCGGCATTTTTGCAGTACTAAGAATAATAAACATGTTTTCTCTCCCTGTTCGTGTCCCCTACCTCCCTCAAAGTTTGTCCCATTACTTCTGGGACACCCTGTATGTCTTTTTCAAATTTTCATTCGTTAATAAAATATTTGTTATTCATCCAATCAAGCTCAAATAATTTTTTTTAAACTTGTTGTGGATGATACTTTATGTTAATCCAGTTTTTTTTCAAATAATAATTCATTAATTAAATTAAATTAATTTTCAATAATCGAGAGAGCCCTCTTCTTGATCAAGGTATTTTAAGACCGAAAGAGCCCTCTTCTTGATCAAGGCATTTTAAGAGCCACTCAAGAGAAAAAGAGAATGGGAGAAAAAAAATTCTCTTATTGACTTAAGTAGGAATTGACTTAAAATATTTTGTTTTATATTACTTGTTTATATTACTTACTTATTTTTTTATTTACTTGTATTAATGACTTTTAAGTTGTGTTTAATTGTTAGTTCCCATCTATAAACACTGTTTTAATGAGGTCTATAGATGTCTATGATGGTTAGAGTTGCAGTAAAGCTAGAGATCCTACCTACACAACTTCCAGGTTGTATCATATTTTAACGGAGCTTCTGACTGTAAATTAGTCAATGAAACATCGTCTTCATGTTGAAAGACCTATCCAAATATATGCCACTCAATAGGGTGCGTATTTTTTTCGTCTCTACCGCCCTTTTGTATTTTACGGCCGCCATTTTAAATTTATAAAAACAAAACCTAGCCTATAACTATCAGGCCTTTAAGACGAATTGATAGAGACATCATTCATTAAAATCCATCCAGCCGTTGGGATTTTTCGAGGATATAAAGAGATCCACATACACAGATACGCGTGAAACACATAACCCTTTTTTCAGCTGGGTAAAAAGCACTGAGAATGGCGAATACGACGAGCCGCAGAATTAATACAAAATTTTTCACGAAATTAAGGAAATGATTCTTAAAAAAGGCAAATCATCCAGTCTTCAGACCCCAACGTACCCCATTCCCAAAATAATCAACCATTTAAAAATGTGAAAAAGATATAAATCAAAACTAACGGACAAAAAAAAACTGCATCACCAGCAAAAAAATAGAAAAGTGTGGAAATAATGTTCTACATTTATCGTTCATATAAAGATAATGTTGTTACAATAAAATAACACTGTAGTATTATTTTGCCAAAAAAATTAGCGTATTGAAACACATAATTATTCTGAATAAGTTTTAAAAGGGAAAAAACCCCACAATTTTATCAAAACATGGAACAAACTAATTAACCACAAATGCTGTACATAATATTAGGTTGAGCAAAAATTTCTGGGAAATTTCTAATTTAATAGGCACCAGAATTTGTATCGTATATCGGAGTACTAGTGGTATGTATATCTATAGGAGTTCAGGAATTGCGGCTCCGAACAAAATGCCTACTAATAAGTATGATTTTCGTGCGTTGATTCGGCATTATTGGAGAAAAGGTCTAGCGATTCTGAAAGCCGTTGATGACATTAATAAGGGTGAAGGTGCGGCGACAAACGTACTTCCAGCAATTCCGGAATCTGGCAAAACGATGGCAGAAAAATTCGTAGGCTATGATGGTCTCTACTTTCAAGACTAGTCCTTGTTGTTTTGTTGTTAATTTGCGAATAACAAAGCAACTTCCACAAATTTCCCAGAACTTTTTGCTCAACCTAGTAATAAATTTTATACAACTGCAGTATGTTACATGTCCGTTGATGTGGATATACGCAAAATGATCAGTTTAATGGTTTGTAGATTCTCCACGAGTGGCGATGTCACCCTTTAAGCGGTCCAGCATGACAGAAATTAGTTTCCAGATGTAATCGTGCCCAATTTCATGCCATGGTACCATACTCTAATAATGTTTGCCTTTAGTGTAATCTTGATAGCCTGCTTCTTTTAGCTATTTTAGCACCCATTACAAAACAAGATTTTGTATGGGATTAAGATCAGATATATTCGCAGGCCAGTCCACATCTTTAATAGCAGATTTTGTCAGATAGGCCTGCACTTAAAGTGGGGAAATACATGGAAAATTACTTTACTAATATAAGTTATGTTGTGGAAATAAAAAAAAATTAAATAACGCAACAAAATCAGTTATGAATAAATTAGATTCTAAATACCAACATGGCAGAATGTTGTACAAAGTCTTTTTCAAAAAATACATTAATCTGCAAGTTTAAAATAATTTCGAATAACCAACTTTAAACATGTCTCCAAAAGGTCGGTGAAAACTGATGTTCAGTGTATAATTTCAGCTGTCCAATCCCTTTGCTGCATATGCTTTTCCAGACCATTTGGCTCACTAGGACTTTCAGAGTCGGCGAAAAGTAGTCTTAATGATATACCTCACTTTTTCATCTGCTAGCATACCGTTTGCCGTCCAGTCGAAGGAAGTTGAGTTTAAATTCGTCCCACTGTGCTCTTATCAATGAAACATGTGTTTACACACAGCAAGTTACTTCTGCATATATTTTTGTAAGTAAATGCTTTTCTCGTGTATGATAAGCATGCAGGCTGCATTATTTAAGCCGCCATTGGACAGTTCGTGCACTTTTATTAAAAATAAATACGTTTTAAAATTCAAACTTTCAATCTAGAGTACTCACAGGACGATTATGGATACACATCGGTTTCAGATATTGATTTTTAGACGTTGTAGTTGCCTCTTTCGGCCTGATCATGCTATTCTCTGGGCATCAAAAGTTGCACGCTTCAATCTAATCTCTCTAACAGTTGTAGGCTGATGGCATCCAATTATTCTGGTAATCACACTTTTCTAAAATCCTAATTCACCTAAAGCAACTGCCATGCTTATTTTCAGGGTTGTCACTTGAAAGTATGGAACCATTTTTTCACAGCATAAAAAATCACGAATTTGTCATTCTCTCATTTTTGTGCTCCATGTGTTGCTTTGAAGAAACTAAATTTTATTTAAACAAAATAGCGCTTTAAAATTGCATTAGGTATATTTTATTAGGTGATGATATATTTTTCCAACATTGTAGTAACAGATCAAACTAAATAGACTCGCATCAAGTTAAAACACGATGAAAATATATCTACACACCTGCTATGCCTACATGCGCCAATTGAGACGTTGCCAAATCGGCTTAAAATAGAAGCACAAAAGTACAAAAAAATCCCTAATCCATCATTACATGTTCTTCCTAGTCCGCAAATTACGAGGGGTGTATAAATCGGTGCGAATCTTCCCAAAAACGGGTTTAAGTAGTCAAGTCATAATCAGTAACGCATAGTAACGACAGACTGTAGGATATTTCTCAGATCTGGCCTACCAAAAGTTGATTTCGTAAATTACAACATATGAACTGAAAAATAGAAGAAACATAAAGATTAATCATTGAGGATACATGTGATACGACATTTACATAAAAAATAATCTTTTTTATTTGTCGAAACTAGAGCAATGTGTTCAAATGCTTTTGCAAAGTGAAGATTAGTCTTTTGATAGTAAAGATTTTTATTTTTAGAAGTATATGATATCTAAATGTTATAAATAGCGAAGAGGAGGACAAGCGAGCATAGGTTTTAATATCATGATTGAGATATATCGAGTTTTAGTAATTGTAAATATGATTTAAAATACAGGATTTTTCCTATTATTTTTCTTTTCATGTATCCGAATGCGATTTTTTATTCAAAGTTATATTTTCAAACATTTCCAAGCAGCATTTTTTTTGTAATAATAAATCTAGGCCTTGATATTTATGTTTTGTTGAAAAAAAACTCTGCCTTTTTTTGCTTTTAAAATACAAATATTGCTTGCTGCTCCAAACTGTCATATAAGCAGTCCAAATTACTAAGTTTTGTTTTTTAATTTATATTTAATCCTCTCGCTGCGTAATTGCTTTATCAAAATAGCTTCAAAAATTGCGTACTTAATTCATTCGCGACGAGCGTCTTTTAATAATTTTTATTCTTTTGCCACCGGTTTTTCAAAACAAAAATTTTCGTCTGATTTAATCGAGAAAATGCTCCGATTAGATAAGACAAAAATTTACAATAAAAAATAACTGTTGGGAATGATCAAGGCGGGTTATTTAGAGGGAGAAAATGCATCCCCGATGAAATCTCGGGTTGCGCAAATTTTGCTACTTTTACGTTGCCCGTGATACTCTCGGGTTGCGCAGCGTTAGGGTTAAAGCATAAGCCGAAATCGAAAGCAAATTCTTATGTATAATGACAAAGCGGTCAAACTATTTTACATATATTTGGATCGGAATAAAAGCATTACACATTGTTGTAAAAAATTCCTATCCTATTTTATCCTATTTTTTATTCTTTTTAGCATTTTTCTAAACAGAAGTAATTAGTTATATTTTATGGAAATATATTTTTCTGCTATTCAGCTGAGTTCAATTTACTTATGAGTTTTTAAAAACCGCTTCAAAATTACAAAATGTTTGAAATTTTATTGATCCAAAATGCATCTATTTATTCTACATTAATTTTTGTTTTATCTTTAGTTCATTTTGTTCTATGACCATCAAATACCAAAATAATGATTTGAAAATAGTTATTTAATATCATACAGCAGCACCGGGTTGCTAGTTTGGCCTCCATTTCTATTACAAAATTTCTAGCTGACACCAGAAATAAAAATAGTACTTTATGCTTTATTTAATGAGAGACATTTAACAATCAGATAAAGTAAAAATTCTTCTTTTGAATATTCTGATATGAATTTGAAATTTCGGATTAAATTTGGAGGCCAAATTGGCAACCCTGCAGCAGTAAAAATTATCAAACTTGCATAAAACTTACACTCTCTTAAAAATTACTTTTTCTCATAGTGATTTATTTTATGAAGATGATATAAAAAGTTCCAAACTCTATTTCGCTTATTTAAAATGTGAACTGATGATCATAGTATAACAACGCAAAAATTAAACATATTCATAAAGATGAGTGATGATTGGTATGATGGAGCTGTGGTGATTCTAAGGAATTTAAATTGATTATAAGGGCTTGAATTATATGAAAGTGATTTAATTAGATGAAAGATCCATTAAAAGAAAAGTTAAAAGTCTAAGAGTTCAACAAGTGTTTCAAGTGTATTCAAGGGTGTGCAACAATGTATTTAAGCGTGCTGATGAAGCTAAAGTTAGAAAATATCTGATAAGAGAGGTGCTCCCAGTCAGCGTAAAAAAATAACTTCTTCGCAAAGCTACCGAAAACGATGATACAAAAGGTATTTTCAATAATTCAGAAGAAGTAAAAGAAACATCCAATATTATCGTTGCAAAGATTGATGTTAATTATAGAAGCTAACCTGTAAAGAAACTATTTGAAAAATAAAACTTAAAAAAGAAGATTATCTTTTCATTAAAATTGTACAATGGACAAAGAACGGCCTTCTATCCTGACTAAGAGTTACACGGAAAGTTGCGCGTAAAGTAATATCCGATATTTTCAACATCTTGCAATAACACGATTATTAACTCTTTTCAGACCAGCAATTTAAAAATCATATGCAGGGTGTCCCCCCAGTGGAGTAACAGGAGTTATTTATTTGAATGAATTTTTAGAAAATTCAAACTAAGATGAAGGTTAAGTTAAAGACGTGCTTTCATTCTTAGATGAAAATGGTTCTTGAATGTATTAGGACAACCATTAACTTTATTTTTATATTGTTATTTATTTTCATTTAACAAATATAAGCATGAAACAGGAAAGCTAGAATTATTTTTCATTTCAAAACATACTGTTTTGCTAAAAAGGGTATTTATTGATTAACTAACTCATTTAAATAAGCTTAAATCAGAAACATAATTTTGGTCGCACAGATTCAGCAAGTGTCCCATTATACGACAGTTTCAACATTAATCAAAGTGGCATTATACTTAAATGCACTTATAAATAAAATTTAATTGTGAAAAATTAACGTAACACAGCTTTGTAAATAAAGTAAGGTTAGTTGGGGTAACTAGACCCACAAGGTAACTGGGCCATAGGCTATTTTATAAAAAACCGTAGATGTATTTTAAGTTTTAGCTTTTGTGAAAAATGCCCCATAACTTCTACTTCCTAAAACAATGTGTGTCAACTCAATCATAACTCTCTCTTTGCTGTGTTAGGTTGTCGAAAATTTACGTTTCTTTTTTTAAAAACAACGTCAATTTGGTTGAGCTTCCTCGGCTTTTTATTAAAATACTGTAAGTACTTTTATTAAACAATATATATTTTTTAAAGATTAGGCATATAACTACATTAATAATATTAGGTTTCTAAACATATTTACTCCATGTTTAAAATGTAAGCTCGTTGTCCCAGTTACCACATAAATTTTTCAAGAATGGGGTAACTGGGACATGTATCCGGGACATAACTGGACCATGCTGGATCCAGTTACCCCGATAGTTATAAATATATTTTTTTTAGTTTCTCTTACAACGGGAAGTAAATTTCTCCATTGTTTTTAGCTCACAATAAAGAAAATTATAGAATACCTAATAAAAAATTACGTAATAAAATTTTAAAATAGCATATTGGGTGATATCAAACCAAATTTCTTCACCCCTTGAGAGGCGGTGATGCGATTATGGCATCACATAATTTTAATTCCTAATTGTCACAATGGCACCGGAATTTTATAATGAAAATTTCAACTTTATTAAGTACGCGAAAATATACTTTTATTTGTTTTCAAATAGATTCTCTTGTAAATACTGGTGTCATTAAATTATTTCAACATTTTACGAATGCAAATACCTTGCCCTTGAAAGCGAGATAGTGAAACCTTGAAATTGTAGGATACAGGAGTCGCATTCTATAGGGATATTTTTATTGTTCCTACCACTATTTTGAAAATAATATATTCATCGCACCTTTCTTTAGAATATTTTAAACAAAATGATTATGAAAGTAACTCATTAAGGGTTATGGTAGGAACAATAAACTTTTCCCTATGTAATATGACTCCTAGATACAGATAAAGTACTTATGTACTTACGTAGCCGTTTGTTCATAGATTTACCTTGCTATTTCCCCCTCCTTAAAATACCCATGTGACCTTTATACTAATTACCTATACTAAAGTACATAAGTACTTACTTAATTTTTATGTTTTTGGTATAAATAAATCTAATATTTTCACTTTTCGTGCTTTTTTTAGACACATTGACAGCAAATATCTCCCTTACAACGATCTTTATTGACATATAATTTACATGATCTGCCTGGTTTAAGTTTTTTTTAAGTTGTTTACACTTTTTCCAACAGTACCTGATATCCCACATGAAAAAAAAAATAAACGCGTGTGGAACATAGATCCTCCTGGTACACTTACCCCATTTTTATGGGGAAACTGGACCCATGAGGAAAGAAAGATGAAATATGCATATTTTTATATTTTTAAATATTAAAATGTAATTTTGAACGTTTCTGTCTGATAGAAGGAACCTAACCGAACACATTTATAGAGTTTCATACTTTAATTCAAATGAACATTAGCTTTTTGAAGCTGAATTGTCAGAAGCTCCAGAGTCACATTGTAAAATCATGGCCCAGTTGCCTCAACTAATCTTAAGTAATTGCCTATTTAAAGGGAACTTACTACTGCAGATTCCATAAAATTAAAAATTTGACTCAGTTACATACAAACTGATAACATGACGTTACTAAAAATGCTTTTATTGAAACTTGAACACCGATGTACAATCGCGTAAAAGAAAGTTTTACACCTTCCTACTATATCTGTTGCAAATTATCATATAAATATGTGAAAATACCAATCAGTTAGTTAAAAGTCTACTAATTGATGCTATACATGCATTTTATTTAGAAAGTAGTCTACATATAGAAAATGTAAGAAACTTGTAATACTGACACGTAATTTTGATATGATATTTGTATTCTTCGGTAAGTTATAACTTCGATAACAAACGGGAAGCCATTCTATTAAGCAGTTTAGTAATTACACAATTTTAAAATATTGAAATTCTAAACTTAAGTTCATTTTTAACTTTTGCAAAACAGATTGCAAATTTTGTAGATATAAAAGCATAACTCAAAATCTACTAGGCAAAATAAGCTGTAATTTTCGATTCACAGATTTGAAGTTTCTAGAAATAGATTTATGTTGAAAACTTCAAAGGTTGCAATTGGATATTTTTGAAATATTAATTTCAAACAGTATATATTTTGAAACTCAAATATAAGGTGAATCTGATCTCATGGCAAAACTTTAAGGATCGATATAATAAACCTAGAAAAGCTCAAAACAACACATAATGCGTGGTTGTAAATCAAGAAGTGAAAGGGTACAGGATACTTTCTGATTGTGGAGATAACCCTGTTTAATACAAAATTTGGGCATCCAAAGCTTTCTCGTCTGGAGCACCTTAAATTAAAGGCATGTACGCCATTTCCAGATTTGTAAAACTATCCTTCTCTTTTGCAATCCGATGTAGAAGTCACGATGCGTGTGAAAACCTGAGTCTTAAGTGTTTAATAACATTGCCATCCAGCGATTCACCAGTTCAAATACGCCCATGCATTTCAAGACTCAAATTGATTGTTTAGATGCATTCTATTATTTCCTAAAATTTTACCAACGAGTTCCGTTTCACCCTCAATTTTTCTGAAAGATATTTGCTCAAATTTAAATTCCCGTGTCTCTTTAGTCTTATGTCAAATAAAGATACTTGTTTTGCAATTTTTTAACTTATTCTAATTTTCATCCATATTAGCACTCTAGTTTGTAAAAAAATCCTTACAAAGAAAATCAGCAATCATTTACTAGATATTGTAAACAGTGTTCTTTTCACAATCAGAAAGTGCCCTGGAACTCTTCAGAGATTCTGTTACGGCCATATATATGTACTGTGTTTTGAGCTTGTGTAGCTGTGCTCTACATTTATATATACAGTCACTCTTTAATAGATATAACGCAATTTTAAATTAAAATAACTTAATGTTATTTATCATTTAAATTATGCAGAAAGATTATGTAATATTATGTAATATGTAAGTAAAATTAAATAAAATATAAACACAAATTTCAAGCAAAATAAATTTGAAAGTTTCATTAATGAAATAAATAATACATCTAAAATTTCCTATTACTGTAGATTTATTTAGAAAATACATGTATATATCTGAAGATTTATTTACTGTTAGTTATCGAGATCTCAAAACATCTATAAAAATACCACAATCAAGTAAACTATACACAAAATGAAACTTAAATTATTTAAATGATTTTGCAGAAAAATAGCATTTAATGAAGAAAATAATGAAGAACACATTCTGTATAATTAAATATTTTTTATGAAAAGGAAGAAAATGGACTGGTAGATAATTTTAATTACAACTTCCAAATGAAGATTATCAGAATGAAATCTCTTTATCATATTTTATTCTAAATTATTTCTTTCCTCACATTTTATGGCATATAATGAATATAAATTAAGCTTAAAGAATCATAGCATTATGACATTTATTTATTAATACACTAATATTTCAGATAGTCTTATTCTTTAAATCTTACTCGAGTTTAATTTAGAGCATAGTTTAATACGGTTATCTACATTAAAGACAAAAAATCGTTTAAACGGTTATTTGTGGTGAAAAAAAAGTCGCAAATGTCTTTAAGTAAAATTAATATTTTAATAGATAAAACTGTACTTCATCGGCCTGCGAAAGGCGAACATTTTTAAAAAGAGGTAGATGTTAAGCGTGTAAATATGCAGGGATGACGGCGCTCCGACCCAAATGACCGACTACTACCACTAAATTTTTATAGTATTCGTTGCCTTATTAAATCTCAGAAAGTCTGTCATTAAATAATGCGAGAAATACTATTAAAATTTAGTGGTAGAAATCGGTCATTTGGGTCGGAGCGCTCTCATCCCTGAATATGTAAATTGACACTCGGCTCACTTAAAAGGGTGTTAGTTGAAATTTGTCAGTCTTTGCGATAGTGATAATGTATTCCGTTAGTTAGTACTGCGATATATATACTCTACTTTCGTTCAGGATAATGGAAATACATTACACACTGCTAGGGAATTTGTGACATCTTACATTTTCATATTTTTCTCGAAAAGTATGCCGTCTAGACATGGTTGTTTGGGCAACTTTTATGTATTCAGATAATGGATTACAAACTTCTAGAGAGTGTACTTCGATATATCCCTCAGCACATCATCCCAAAGACATTGTCATCCACATTTTGAATGGAATGCTAAGAAGTATCTGGAAACTCCTTCCCAACAGATCTTCTTCGGGATGATAGTGGAAAAATCAACGCTAGGCTTATTCCAATACAGGAAAACGCGATACTGCGATAGGTTCAAACAAATGCGGAAGTGAGTCTGAAACAGGTTATTTTGAGTAACCGTAACCTGTGTAGAATATTCTAGAAAAGATGTTACGCTGCTACAAGGATCTTACAGGGTGGTATAAAAGTTGCTTCCAGTTAACAATCAACAACAAACTACTTTTGTGAATGGCTATTGTGACAAAATAAAGCCGGCAATGTCGTTTGCGAATATTCATTGCATATATATTGTGGACTCATGAAGCATGTTTCAAACGTTACTGTACCATCAACAATCACAATAGCTGTTTCTGGTTAGCATATAAGCCTCATGCATAACAGACCCGAAGAAATCAGGCCAGCCGGTCTGTAAACGAGCAAGCTGACATAATTGGTAATTATTGTTCTCTATCTGCTACATTAACGGCTCACAAGACATTCATACTTGTTTTCCTCAGTCATGTCCTAACTTATTTTCTCGATGACACATCCTTAGAGGCAATATGTGACTTATGGTTCTAGCATGATTGCACACTGGCATATTACAACTCTTCTGTTCGTCACTGGTTGGATATGGAATACAAAAGTCACTGGATTGTACATGGTGGTTCAGTTGTTTGGCCACCACGATCACCAGATATGGCTCCTACGGATATATTTACTATGGAGGGAAACAATAATTGGTATATCGAACACCCCAGTAAGTTATAAAAAGTGACTGAGTTGCTCGTCTACATGCTGTCTTTACTTTTGTGGATAGTACGGGGTTGAATTACGTCGGGTCATTGAGCCATTGTAGGCCAAACGAACGCATGCCTAGGTATACACGGTACTCATAGCGAGCAGCTACGTATGCAAATACTAAATATGAGTACTGATTTAACTGTTTGTTTTATAGCTTATTTACCTGACGCCGGATCTAATGTTAGACAAATGGTTTTACATTTTCTTCGAAAATTAAGTGTCGTCGAGGTATGATTCCTTTGACAAATTTTATGTATTCAGAGCGAGAATTCTTGTACTTAACAGTTTGTCCGTCGGTATTTGAATATCCTGTATTTCTAGATTTATTCAATTTTAATGTTTTTTTCCATTCTTACAGACCTTATGAATATAAATTACAATTAATGAAGCATAGCGTGATGACGCTGAGCCATATATATGCTAACATTTTAGACAGTAGTTTTAATTTCTCACTTGAAATTATCTTAATCAGAAACAGAGTTAAATGTGACTAACTTAAATTTGAAAGGAATGAGAAACAAATTAAATAATTAAAAAATATGAGTAATACAAGAAGGATGTAAAAAAAACTGAATTCATTCAAAATTTTACATATCAGTTCATTAATTATATCTGAGTTGTTTAACGCAGTTTTGAAGAAATTTTAAACAAAATGTGACACTATTTGAAGTTCCTTCAAATACAAAATGTAGAGAATAAACACGATTAATTTAGATTTGTGAAGAATTTATTAATGTTTAGATTAATTTTAAAAGAAAATTATTTTATTTCGGCATTTTAAAATTGAAACAATATAGGTTTTCCGCAATTGTAATCTTTTTGTTCATAGCCATTTTTATAGTTTAGCTCTTATCATTACCATTACCAGAGGAAAAATGTGTACAGTCAATCAGGATAACTTTGAACCACGGGGTGTAACTTTGCACCATCTCCTATTTTTGAATAGTTTTGACTCTAAAAGACTAAATAAACTCCAGAACTGTGCTCTGTTGGCAAGGTTCTAAACTGGGATTTCTACTCTTTATTTTAGAAAATAAATTAGCAACATTATGCGCAATTAAATGCATCATCTAACTGTTTTTGTAAAGTACTGTTTTCAAGTTAATTTTGAATACTGTTTTGAAGTTGTTGTAATCCAATTAAAATTTCACAGTAAGTAACAATATACTCATTTATAAGACATATTATTATCTAAATGTTGTAAATGTGTTAATATTTTGTGATTATTCATTTATTAATAGTTAATAAAATGTAAAATAAGAATATATAACTAAAGAGATATAAGAATATATAACTAAACTATAAACTATAACTAAGAATATATAACTAAATAAGAATGTATAACTTTGAGCCGGCTCAAAGTTATACTGATGCTTATAATTTACTAATTATAGGTGCTACTGTCAAAAATTTCTCATATTTGCACGTATATCTTATGTAAATGCCGAAAATGAGCATTAGCTATAACATGTAAATATTTTCACAAATATGTGTAAAAAACATAAAATCCATTTAAAGGCGTTTTTCGGAGAAGAGCTACTCATATTTGACATTTCATACATTCGACATTTTTTATTCTTGTTTGAATAATACTAGTACTAGTCGTATTACTGTACCTATGGATATATTATTGAGATAAAACATTGAAAATTATTTTCCACTGCAGTTTTATGTTTTATATTAACAATAAACAGGGTTTTTTAATTTCTAATTGTTCATGGTTCTCTTCTTCCACTTTTCTTATGCCTCGTATTTGTTCTAATATCATAAATTATACAAATTTTGTGATGTTGGGAAATGTAAATTCACAGTCTTTACATAACTGAAAACATTTTTTGGAGTTTAAAGTTGTCCTGACTACAATACTTTTTTTGTAATGAATTATTTTATATAAAAATTTATCTTATGGTGCAAAGTTACCCTAAATGGCTGGGTAACTTTGAACCAGGCTGAAAGTCCATTTGTTATTGCTCTTATCCTTAATATTCCTTAATTTTTGATAGTCAAACAATAATTTAGGATCATTTCTTCTCTTTTATGCCCCTAGTTGCGACAATATTCTTCAAATAAGTGTGTGGCATATGAAAATAGAGAAAATGCGGATCAAAGTTACCCTGAATGACTGTACTGTTCACTTGAGAAGAATAGGGCGAAAATAACTTGTAGATAAAAAATAATAACATAAAACTGCTGTGATTAGCTTGATATATATTTTAGCATAGAAATAACTATAATAATTTCAAATAATAAGATGCTACACGTATATACGTTGTTTGTTATATGTTTGTTAAAAAATTATTCTAAATTATTCTAAAATTATTCTCACATGTGTTAGGTAGATTTCGTATGAAATACTACCTATTGGCGTCGTTCCTTTGTTCGAATTTCTGAAAAGGTTTTGCAGATCTACACCGATCACGACCCCTAGAGCCCAAAACCACCCTCAGTAAAAAAATTTATCTATCTATCTATCTATCTATCTATGCATTTATTTATATATATCACTTTCTTCTGGACACGATAACTTCCACAATTCTGCGCCAATCTCTTCCAAACTGATACATAAAATCAAGGGCATAAAATCTCGGTCAAGTTCGTTATAGGGCAAAATCGGACAAAGGGGATGGAAATAGGGAGGGGTTTTGTGAAAACCGAAAAACCCCATAACTTCTTAAATTTTGTACATATCGAATCAGTTTAAAGTTTTTATTACTTCTAAAAATAGGGCCAAAAATTTATGTATCACAGATTTTTGATAAAGTTAAAAATGGGCTCAAAGGGCGCAAAAAATAAGGATTTTGGGAGAAAAAAAATCATAACTTCGTCAATTCTCAAGATATCAAATCCAATTAATTTGATCATCAATCTCTTTAACATTATCTACAACTTTTATATTCACAAGGTTTTGATAGGACCAATTCGTACCGTAAAAAAAAAAAAAAAAAAAAAAAAAAAAAATGTCGTTTGAAGAAGAAAAAAATCCATAACTCCGTCATTTCAAAAGATATAAAATCCCCATGAATTTATCATATATCTTCTTGATATTGTCTACAACATCTATAGACAAGTTTTGGATAGGACCAATTCTTAAAGCAAAAACAAATTAAAAATACATAGCGGTTGAAGAAAAAAATCATCTTATTAAGGGTGTATTCGAATCCAAACTGCTTATTTTCTGACTCATTTAGGTAGCTTTCATTACAAAAAGCTACCTATTGCAGCCGTTCGGAGGAAAGCGATTTCAAAAAATTTTGGTATATTTTCATCGATCATGACCCCCAGACCCCGAAACCACCCTCCGGTCAAAATTGATATATATATATATATATATATATCTGACCTTTGTCACACTGTAACTCTCGTAATTATGATTTCGATGAACCGATTTCGATGTAATTCGGTGTCTACATAGTACATACCAATGTCTCGACCGAGTTCGTTGGCCAGCTTCATCCGCCGTTTTGTTTCAAAATGGCGGCCATTTAAAATTTAAAAAAAAAAATGTAAAATTAGAAATGTGGTACCAAAAAATTAAAAATGAAAAAATATTTTTTCTTATGTATTTGACCTTTATACAAAGATTCTGGAGCAGTTTTTGTTTCGTCTATATCTTAAAAAATGGCTGAATTATAGCATTTTGAATTTCTAGCGTGGCTGGCATTTTGAAACGTCCTGAATTTTGTCACGCGATAAAAGACGTATTTATGAACCGATTTCGATGTAATTCGGTGCGTACATAGTACATACCAATGTCTCGACCGGGTTTGTTGGCCAGCTTCATCCGCCATCTCGTTTAAAAATGGCGGCCATTTAAATTTTTAAGAAAAATTTAAATTTGAAGTGTGGTACCAAAAAATTGAAAATTGAAAAAAATATTTTCTTCTTATGTGTTTGACCTTGATAAAAAGATTCGGGAGCAGTTTTTGTTTCGTCTATATCTTAAGAAATGGCTGAGTTATAGCATTTTGAATTTCCAGCGTGGCTGACATTTTGAAACGTCCTGATTTTTGTCACGTAATAACAGGCGTATTTATGAACCGATTTGGATGTATCTTGGTGTGTACATAGTACATACAAATATCTCAACCGAGTTTGTTATCCAGCTTCATCCGCCATCTTGTTTCAAAATGGCGGCCATTTAAATAAATTAAAAAAATACAAAAATTAAAATGAGATACCAAAAAATTGGAAAATGAAAACGATTTTTTTCGGTTGTGTTTGCCTTAATACAAAGATTCCGGAACAGTTTTTGTTTCGTCTATATCTAAAAAAATGGCTGAGTAATAGAATTTTGAATTTCTCTTGTGGCTGACATTTTAAAAGGTCCTGATTTTTGTCACGCGGTAACAGGCATATTTATGAACCGATTTGGATGTAACTTGGTCTGGACATAGTACATACCAATGTCTCGACCGAGTTCGTTGGTCAGCTTCATTCGCCATCTTGTTTCAAAAGGGTTGCCATTTAAAAATAAATTAAATTGAAAATTGAAAATGAGGTATTAAAAAATTGGAAAATGAAAAAGATTTTTTTTATGTGTTTGGCCTTGATACAAAGATTCCGGAGCAGTTTTTGTTTCAGAAAATGTGTTCTTTTGTTTATATCTTAAAAAATGGTTGAATTATAGCATTTTGAATTTCTAGCATGGCTAACATTTTCAAACGATCTTGTATTTGTCACGCGATAACACACGTATTCGCCTATTTCGATGTAAGAAGGCATGTGGATAGTATACATCAATACCTCGACCAAGTTCGCTGGACAGATTCATCAGCCCTCTTGTTTCAAAATGGCGGCCATTAAATTAAAAAAATATATATATATTTAAAGTGAGGTGCAAAAAAAAAAAAAAAAAAAAAAAAAATAGAAATTGAAAATTGTTTCTTTCTTAAGTATTTGACCTTGATATAAGGATTCAGGAGCATTTTTGGTTTGTCTTTACCTTAAAAAATGGCTCAGATATAGTAGTTTCAATTTCTATTGTGGGTGACATTTTGAAAAATCTGATTTTTTGCATGCGACAGCACTCGTATATATCAACCGATTCCGATGTGAGTGAGCATGTGCACAGCAATTACTAAGGTCTCGACCAAGTTCACTGGTTAGCCTCATCCACCATGTTGTCTTAAAATGGCAGGCACTTTAAGAAATCGCCGAATTTGGCAGCCAAATATAAGTTACTTTAAAGACAAGCAGCTTGGATAAAGCTGACTAATACCGCGAAATTCTCATTCATTACATTGATAAAAATTTGTATTGAATCTCCTATATTCGGTTTCCACTAAATTGAGCTTCGTGTGTTTGAATGATATAAGTTGGCTTTTTTAAAATAAGGAATATGAAAGCTACCTCTTCCTCCCAGCACTGGCCGGAAGGACTTTTTACAATTCATTTTTACTCTCAAAGGCTTCCAATTGGTACCTTTTTTTACTCAGTAACTATATAACGTACCATAATGGTCATTTTTTTGATAGAGGCAGAATATATTTTAAAACATGCTGTCAAAGTGGGCCTTTTGAACCGAATTTCCCGAAGCGGATTGTGTTGGAAAAGTCATCGTACTAAGGGACTATTCAAATCCAAACTGCTTATTTTCTGACTCATTTTTAAATTTATTTTTGGTTTCAAACGCATCCAATTGGTAGATTCGCTTATTCAGAAAACTATATAATGTACCGTAATGATCGATTTTTTGACAGAGGCCGAATATATTTCAAAAAATGATGTCGAAGGGGGCATTTTGAACGGAATTTCCCGAAGCGATTGTGTTAGAAACGAAAAATATTGTCTTACTGAGAAAATAATTGTTTATATATCAAGTTTTAATTAATTGAATGAAAATAAAAAACACGGGTT
The DNA here is from genome assembly GCA_963932465.1 of Maratus speciosus. Lineage (NCBI taxonomy): Eukaryota > Metazoa > Arthropoda > Arachnida > Araneae > Salticidae > Maratus > Maratus speciosus. Next base: position 231,426,168 of record OZ010796.1, on the reverse strand, counting down.
GCTTATAAATCTCTTCAAAAATCACGTCAAGTTTCATGTTTTTCCTATTAAAAATGAATCTGGAGTTATGCCAGAAAATTTCGAGTTGTTGAGCATGGAAAGTATTTTTTTGAATATCGCCCTAACATGATTCTGATAAAACCAGTTATTATATAAAAATGAAATAAAAACTCGTCAAAAGCGGACAGATAAAATTGTTAAAGTGGGTCTATCTCTAATCATGATTTGGTTTTTGTTTGTGAAATTAGTATACTTAACTTCGAAATCTACGCCCGCCTGTAGGGATTTTTTTTATCTATAAAGTGTCAAGATATTTTCTTTTTAGGAAGCAAACATGAGAGTATTAGATGTTCAACAAAATAAAAAAAAAAACAAAGAAAATTTATTAATTTAGATCTGATATGAACTTAGCAGGGTCTAAATTATTTTCAAGAGAAATGTTTGTTATTTTAACTTTTCGCAAAAAAAAAATATAAGACTTTCTCGTATATAATCCTTTTTGTGATCGACTTGTATAGCTTGTCTCTTATATCTCCACAACCACTAATAGAAGAAACTTCTGCTGTTCATTTGAGAAAGATAGATATAAAAAACATGTCGAAAAGGAAATGACCTACAACTCATATCATTAATTTGCTATGTTCTATAGCATAAAAACAACTATAACTACTTCTAGTGATATTTCGTTGTACAGATGTTCGTTGTTTATATTACGTTTCTGAATTAAAAGATTATCACATGTGTTTTTATTAATGAAATGTAAGCAGAACTAGGACAAATTGGTAGTTTATTATAAGTTTTTTAATTAATTTAGAAAGTATAGAAAAAATTATTATTTAAAAATGCGAATAATTTAGTAATGTTTATATTATTTTTTAAAGGAAATTTTCTTATCCGAGAATTCAAAATGAAAAAAAATACATATAAAGGTTCTTTTTCGGATATAATCCTTTTTATATTTAGCTACTAATTATAGTTTATCTATCATGTCTCCACGATCAATAACAGAAGATAAATTTCTAATGCTCACTTGAGAAAAATAGAAATAAAAACAATTGCAGATAAAAGAAAATTACCTACAATTGTTGTCATTAATTTCTTACATTCTTTACCATAGAAACAAAGATAAGAATGCTAGTGATATGTTGTTCCACCGATATTTGTTGTTTGTAATGCGTTTGGAAATTGAATGATTCCCATATTTGCTCTTTTTAATACAATGTTGAGAGATTTTGCTTTAAGTTCAAAATGTGAGAATATTGGAAGTTCCTGCCAGTACTTTCCTAAGTAGAGAACAGATTATTTAGATGTGGGAAGAATTCATTAACGTATTGATTTCTGGTGAAGAAATTTGAACTTTTGCTTTGTCCCAAAATAGAAATTAATTCTTTATACGGTTTTTTGCGCTGATTCCGAATCTAGTTTTATATTTATTACAGCAGGTCTTGTTTTAGAGATATTTGCATATTTCGGTTTATACAAATTCAGTAAATTTTATACAATTATATGCAAATGTAAGGTATACAGCAATATAAGACTGGCTTCCTTGTTTTATGTTATGATTACTGTCTAGTTTACTTCACAAAAACGTTGTTTCTGAAATTATACTGACATATGACTGTAAAATATTGTGCCCATCTTACATAATTCTCATGTTTTTCTAATGTTTCTTGACGTTCAAATATTTCTTCCACGCAAGTACGCCAATATGTTTCTAAACCAGTGTTTTGCGCTGATTTCAAATCTTTTTTGTGTTTTCTTCTATCACGTCTAGTTTTTGAAAAAAAATGAAATTTTATTTTTTGGTCAAAAAAGCCAGAAATCTTATTTTATGCTACCTTTTGATGTACGTAAACTAGCTAGGATAGATTCTTCTACTCTTTCTAATTTCTTTTCGACTATATAAATTGTTGTTTATATCCCTGCTGGGAATCTAACACTGCTCACCCTCTTGACAATGAGGTACACCCCCCTAAAAAGCATATTATATCAAAGTTGTGTTAATGCCAGAAATTAATTTTACTCAAAAACTAGACGTGATATAAAAACACAGATTGATTTGAAATAATCAAAAAAATCTAGTCTAGAAAATCTTTACTTCTATTATGTGAACAAAACTTTAAATTTTAATTAATTTTTCAACTACTATATTTTTCACTGACATATGCACTGTATATACAAATTTTTCACTAAGTTGGTTTACGCCTTGTTAGCAATGTGATAATTCACGCATTTAATATTCAAAACTTTAAAGTTGATAGTAATTTAAATATTACACCATTGAAAAATATGCAAATTAGGTTTAATAACGGACAGATAAATATTAAGAATATGAAAATAGTGACATTTTTCTGAAACAAATAGTCCAGTAGTCATTATCTAGAAAAGGTAATTCAATGTGACATACATTGTATCTAAAATTTGCATAAAGTAGCACAAAAAAAACCTAACATTTGCATAAACTGTAATATGCAAATTTCTCAACAACGGGACCGCCTAGAGAAAAATGGAAAGCATATTAGGAATCAGCTCAAGACACTGATCTAGAATCAACTACTTTCAGTTCTGGGACAAAACCATTGTCCTACAGTGAAAAAAATTCATATTCCAGCATTTACAATTTAAAAAGTATATAGGTTCTCTAATATAATGATTTTTGTGGTAAGGTGCTTAGTACAATTTACCTTCTATGTGTCCATGACCACTAATAGAAGAAAAAAATCTACTGCTCACTTTTAGAAGTATAGAAATGAAATCTGTAGATTAAATGAAATGAAATACAAGTGCTCTCATTAATTAGCTACTTTCTTAAGCATAAAAATAGTTAATTCTATTCATAATGATATGTCTAACAATTTCGATAATTTATTCTACATTGATTTTTTTGTAAAAATAAACACAATCAATAAACTATTGATCAGTAAACACGAAAAATATTAAAATGCATGCCATTTCCATAATAAAGAGTCTACATAAATTTAATAAAAAATCAATAACATAAATGAGCAAAATGGTCTCGCCAGTTTTCAATCAAACTAAATAATTTCGTTTATCTGCACTACCACTTTTTCATAATTTATTTTGAAAGTAATGCTACCCTAAAGTTTTTACCTACCTTAAACTTTTTGCAAATAATTCTACATTGCAGATTTATATTCTAAATATAGTTTTCTATACAAAATATATATTCCGTAAAATACTATTTTACTAGCTAACCTGCCAAGTGATCTCCGGTCCCATGATAATAACCTTAAAATACCAAAATCAATGTTGAATGATTTTAGATTTTTAGACGAAAATCTTTCCAGCTGAACCTAATGTTGAGATCCCCATTGCTTTGACAGTGTACACCCTCAAATTTGTAAGAACTTTTATTTCTAAACAAATATCTATTTAAATGAACCTAATGATGGGGGTTTCACTGCCTTCGGTAGCGTACACTGAGCGGGCGTGCTACTCACGCACCAGTATGTTCTTGCAAACGAACCTCTAATTTATATGATTTTACATTTATTAATCAAAAATATTTCTAAACAAACTAAGGAATCTCCGTTATAGGAATTGCCAATATAATTTCAGGCATTTAATCATATTAAATTTTCAATTCAGACCAAATATTGTTGAGAAAACCTAAATAATATAAAACACGTACCAGTTCCTGAATCTTTTAAAACTAAAAGTGATATATTCCAGTGTATTGGAAACCTGTGTCAAAAATGTTTACGTTTCACTGGAAACGCGCGGGAACGAAAACAACCTCCAAAAATGTTCAAAAGCACAATTCTAATAAAACGGGAAAGGATAACTTCAAAGCACTGAAAAAAATCTGTGGCAAATCCATAAAGCGAGCAGACGAAAATTCAACTCATATCACAAGAAAGAATTAGGAAAGATAAGGTTCAAGAAAATGAAATGGATATAATTTCATTGATATAATAAATTAAAAAAATATTTTGAAACCAAGTATATTGTTAGAACCGGGAAAATGCCGGAAATATGTAAATATTTTTATTTATTATTATTTATTTATTTATTTATTTATTTATTTATTGCATTTTTTGCATTTTTGTCTGCAAAAATGAGATGTTATTTTAAAACTGCAGAAAAACGAACTCGAATCAACCTAAAATAAATAATTTTTTTGAAATAGGCAATACTAATATTTTACGGAACCAAAGATACTGCTAGAACCAAAAAAGTACGCAGAATACGTTGGTATTTTATTTCTTTATATTTCCGTCGAAGAAGCAGTTGCAGTAGTTTAAAATATGGAAAACAACAGAAAAACAGAAAAGGTATCGAAAACGCAAAAACCAACATGGATTCGAACTTCGGAAAGAAAGTTATTTTTAAATAGTAAATATTATTATACTTTTTAAATGCAACGTTGGGAAGGGAAAAGTACCCAAAATGGGTGTGTAATTTTTCTTTTTTTTGTATTTTATCAAAGCGGATGCGATAGTTTCGAACTGCAGAAAAACGGAAAACTTCAAAACTGACGCCAATCGAGGTCTTGTAAAAAATGTTTTTTTTAAAATAGTAAATTAAAAAAAAATAATAAAGGAAATATACTATTGGAACCGGGAAAGTAAAGCAATTTTTTTTTTAATCAACCGGAGACCTGCCGATCGCGATTTCAAAAATAAAAATAAAATGAAAAATAAAATATCCGAACGCTTCGCTTTTGTCTGCGATAAAAGTCGATGAAAGTCCGAGTATGGGCAGGCACAATCCGCGAAACAAAGAAAACTCGCCATTTTGCTATGTTTATTATTTTTTTTTATTAATATTTTAGATATTTAAACAAAAAAAACCAAAAACTGGCTTCAAGGCGCATAATTTCGAACATACACTGACAAATCTTGTACCTCTGCGCGCAGTTTCAGAATTGTATTCTTGTATAATACCTTTATTATTTTATAATATCAAACAGGAGTTAAAGGCCACTATTTTAAATTATAATCATTCACAGGTTGTCTCAAGAAAGATAAAATTTTGATAAGTGTACGATTTTTCAGAGATTCTAATAGTAATAACTTCTTTGTATAACCATATTGAAAATAGTTTAATATGTTAAATGAGTAAAGCTAACTGATTAATTCGTTATTGACGAAATTTTATTCTGTCTTTGAACGAAATTGTATTCAGTTTTGAATTCTTTTAACTCTTTCCAAATATTATTATGCTAACGTAGGTGAACTTTGCGTAAAAATATTTGAAACTTAAAATTTAGTTTAAAATATATTTTTTGTGGTACATACATTTTAAGATAGATTTAATATTATTGATTTAGCATTTTCTTAGAACTAAATGCATTAATATCAGCTGGAAAACTCATCAAACTTATTTCGTTCTTTTTCATTTAAATAATGAATATGATTCTTATACTCTACAGTATGTTATTCAACTATTCAAAAAGTCGTCACAGGAAGGTGATTTATTGAAAATTTTTCTATCGCTGAATTTAACTTTTTAAAGTGTTTCAAGTTTCTAATATCAAGACGACACACTTTATATTCTGCAGATAACTTTTGCTGAACAATTTTTGATAATGTTGAGATAAAATATTCTAATCCAAGGATTTTATTATTATATTCTTTCCGTATTTTCCTATTTTAAAAATGAAAGTTTCTTTGTAAATGAAAGTATTTTATAAATGAAAGTATATGAAGAAAGTGATAAATGAAAGTATTTTAAGAATGAAATGACTGTGAATCAGCAAAGTGGCCATAATTGCAGGAATTAGCGGAATTAAATTTTAGCATACTGTGTGGTATGTATAAAAATCTATAGATCATATACAGAGGTATACATATTAAATAAATTACCGGATGTGCGCTGTAATTGCTAAAATTGCATTATCAAGTATGAATTTTCTAGTTTGCTTATTTATATACCATCTTTAAATAGATGAAGTTTTGTTACAATATTCTAGAAGTGTTGTAATGTAATTCATAAGTAAATGTGAGGCAGATGTTTCTTTCTTGTTAGTTTCTACACCAGTAAAATATTCATAAAAACTAAATATTCACTTTAGTGTTAGACAATCATGGGAAATATTTTTTAATCTTATGTTTTTCTACTGCCGAAATTCAGTCAGAAGTTTCACTTTTTCCTGCACTAGCAGAAATTTGAGCTAAATGTTTCAGAAATGAATATATTCACAACTTTTAAAATAGTATTTAGTGTGGAACCCCCAGTTAATGCTACCTTGACGATTATTTCTTGTTATTCATTTATTTTAACTGCCATTAAATAAGGTGACTATTTTACTTCAAAAAAGTGTTGGCAATCAAACTATCTGAATTTTAAAAAAGTAGCCTACACTTATCTACGCTTAAGGTGTTAAACAGTTGAAATAACATATTTCAACTTTCTTTAAAATGAACAATCACTGACATCTCTGTCGATGACTGGTTGCCAATAACTGACAACACCTATCAAGCTAAATTAAATATCTACATGTATAAACTACGGGATGTCCGGGCTAAAGGTATCCAAAAGTGATGGCTTATTTTTACGAAACTACTCATTAATTTTTTTTAATTATATTTAAATAAAAAGACCATCTCACCAAGTTATAATATATTATTACAGATTGATGTTTGGAGATGTTAGATTTGGATGTTTGCCAGTTTCAGATACCAAAGTTACGCCTCCCCCCTCCTCTGCCTATTCAATTGGTAGATGGATTTTGATTATTCATCTACCAATTGAATAGGCAGAGGAGGGGGGAAGCGTAACTTTGGTATCTGAAACTGGCAAACTTCCAAATCTAACATCTGCACACATCAAAATGCATTGATATTAAAACTTGCTGAGATGGTCTTTCTATTAAAATACATTATTAAAAATTTCATGAGTAGTTCTGTAAAAATAAGCCATCACTTTTGATATACTGATTTGGATATACCGGGACATGATACACAGGGCCCGGGCACCCTGTATAAATCATGGCCATAATATATCATAGGCATCTTTTAAATAATTTCTAGAAGTATAACTTTAAATAAAACTTTATGATGGTAGCATTAAAATTAGACTGAATAAAAGAAGATCTCTGCCTAAAAATGGCACATTTTGTGTTCTCAAAAGTTGTGTCAGTTTCTGGTTAAATGTCAATGACTGGGGGCTTCACCCTATGCCAAGTTTGTTATGTGTGGATTTGTCTACCTTCTTCTTGGTTAGTACCTGTATTAAATAATTAGGTATAAACCAATATATTAAACAAATGAATACGAGGTGTGTCTATTTAGTAACGAGACTAATGCTTCTACAGAAGAACTGCGATTCGCCATATTCGTACGACCAATAGTTGTATAGCACAAAGCCTCCTGTATCTATTAATGCCTCTAAATTGATTGTATTCTAATTAGTCTGGCCGTGACCTTCATTTGTTTTAGACCCCGTTTTTGTGTTTTACCGGGAAAATGTTTAGTGTTTTTTAAGAGCAACGAATTAATGTGAAATTTCTTTTTAAACTTGATAAATTAGCTACTGAAACTCATCATTTGTTAAGAAAGGTATTTGACAATGAATGCTTACCACGTGAGCGGGTTTTTGAGTGGTTTAAGTGTTTCCAAGATAACCTTCAAAATCTCAGGCCTCCAAATTAAGCATAATAATTTCGGAAGTAGAAGTGATGGGTGCTTTATCAGGACAAAACACCGTTTGACACTGCATTGTCTGTCAAGACGTTTCTAGCCAAGTATAATATCCCAGTGTTGAACCATCGCCTTATTCGCCTTACCTGGCACCATGTGACTTTTATCTGTTTTCCAAGATCAAATCTGCATTAAAAGGAACCATATTTCAGGTCTCTCAAGCTGTGAAAGAAAAATCGGCACGCGTCATGAAAGAGCTTACAGAAGAAGACTTCCAGTACTCTTTGAAACAAGGGAAAATTCGCATGGAGCGTTGTAGGGTTAAAGGAAGTGTGCATATTGAAGGGAATAATAACTAAATATTTATAAATTTGAAATGAAATATTTTGAAGCATTAGTATCGTTATTTAATAGCCACACCTCGTATTATTTTCTTGGAGTTATAAAAATCTGTAGTCACTGTTTAAATAATGCAGGACTGATTAATCAATGTTAGAATTACAATGGCTCAAGACATGTTCCAGATTATGTTTTAAAACACAATGAAGAAATGATTTTTTCTTAAATTCAGCAGTTATAAAATTATTAAAACTACAGATAAATATATAAAAATCGAACTAAAATTCTATTGAAAAAGGAAAAACGCTACAAAATTTAAATATTTTTTAAAGATAACATATTTACAACAATCACAATGTGTTATCGCTAATATTTGTCAGTTAAAGAATTCGCTTTATAAAAAATAATCCTTTTTTTCCCTAATGATAAAATCTTTATTGTTGTTTTATTTATCCTTGACAGCCTTTTCTACACAGGTTTAGTGTTTCCTTTTTTTTTTATCTTAATGAATAAATCACTTTAAAAATTCCACCGAGGAGGTAAAAATAGCCGACAAAGAAAATAAAACCTAGTATAGCTTTTCAGTACCAAATATTTCATTTATTTTTATCACATTTAGCTGACAAACATCTAATGCAGCTTGATTAATGATTTCTTTGATTATTTATTTACTGTGTTTAAAGATAAAAATTTTACCTTTGTTTCTGAGTCATTTTAATCAATCAAGCATCTACGGGTGGTATTTGTTTTTGTTTTTCATTATCTAAAATATATTATTTCGTATTTTACTGTATAACTGTTGTTAAAATCTTTGGAAAAAATCAGGTCATTTACATTGGAAAACTACCTGTATAAAAAGAAATTATTATACAATTTAAAATTTGCGACGTGAAATATATTTCTAAATCCTGCATTTCAAAATATACGAAACAATGAATTATTTTGAAATATAAATAGTGTCTCAAAAAGGTTAATAATAGCTTTAATTTTTTACCTGTGCTAGATATGTTGAGAATGTGAATTTCTAAATATACAAAACAAGTAGGAAATAAGATTATGTTGGTTAAATAGTCCTGCCACTGATTTCCAAGATGTTACACTTTGTTAATTTTTTTTGTGACCGGAATCAGCGAATCTAAGTTACTCTTAGAACAACTTTCTCAATGCTCTGACAAGTACAACAGTAAATATTCTATTCGTCTACAACCAAAACTCACGGAGTTTCTATAATTTGAATTTTATGAAATTTTAAGGCTCTCAGGACTCTTAATATTGAAAAAAATGAGAAAAAAAGACCATTTTCAACATTTAATATCTTAAAATGTTTATGATTTTAAAACACAATTTTTATTGGAATAAAAGATATAATCATATTCTTTCATTTTATGTATTTAAAAAAATTCCAAGTTGCGGAATTAGTATTTACAGGGGGCTCCAAACTGTTTGACATTTGTCGAGCAGAAAATTGGTATAACAGCTTATGCGCAATTACAAAATAAATATTGAAACAAGAATGTTAATTTCAATTCTTACTTATACTTGAGAATATAAAAATTACCCTGAATGTAAAAAAATCGTATTTAAAGTATTTTTATATTTTAAATACAAACTTGCATTTAGCTAATGCAAAATTTTGAAAATTTCAGCAATATAACCAATTAAAAAATATTTTTTTGAACAATAAAATACAAATTTTAGGTTCCGTTTATACAAACTGACATGAAGCGTATGTTTTGAAAATTTCATGAAAAAATATTCAGAAGTTTTTGAGATATCGTGAGCGTTATGCTTAAAAACATCATTTGGAGAAAAATGATGTTTCAAAATTCGCCAAAAAAAAAATTCAAAAGAACGCCAAAAAATGTTCGGCGTTCAAAATTTCTGAAACGCCGCTTCAGCTATTGAGCGGGCATAATTCTGAAACCCATAACTTCTATTCTAATGGGAATTTCGAGGAAAAAAATGTCAATGTTCCGAAAAGATAGGAGTTTAATAGCTAGAAAAATGAAATTTCGAAAATTTTGATGCTTTAAGTTTGGTTTGGTTTGGTTTGGTTTGTGTCGGCCAATTATCAACACGTGGGATATAGGCCCTGGGGGGGGGGTGCCCTTCGTGGGGGTCTTTCTAAGGGAGCCTAACCCTTATTTACGCATGGGAATCCACGGTTTCGAAGAAAACCACGAAAACTCCGAAATGGTTAGGCCGACGGGCGCGGTTGGGCTCTAACCCAGCACCTCCTGTCTACCAGCTTCGAGAGCAGAACCTCTCAGCCACTGGTGGGGCAGAAGCTTTAAGAGTTCTGAGACCCCTTGCTTTCAACCACTAAAGTTTCCAGTACTGCAAAAATTTTATTCTAAAATTGTTGTTTAGAAAAATAAGAGCGTTGGCCGCTGTGCAGAATATAATATTGCTTAAGTTTCATTCATGAACATTGAATGGCATGCAGATATTAATTAATACGAAAATTGGTTTTGAAAAATTACGTATATACAGTGTTCCTTAGACATTGTGTAATTTTTATATATTTAATCCGATGACAGGTATTCTTTTATATTTTTACGTCCCGAATTAGATGCCGATGACCAGCATTCCTTATCTCTCAGTCCCGTTATTTTCAACGGTCGACTGACGTCGTATTCTACACAGTTACCTACGATCTTCTTCATTTGTGTTTATCTCAAGACGTTGTTTAAGCTGAAAGAATACGGGCATGTACCATATAAGGCAAGTCGCACACTGAGAAGACGCATACAATATGAAATGCCACTAAGCAGAAAAAACAAGTTTGAAATAGGTTTCTTCTTTATTTCAATTTGTTTCTTCTGCTAAAAGACGCTTCATATTGCTTGATTCGCTGCAATGTCACGCCTGCCTAAGAGAAAGAATAAACGAAACGATAACGATTGCGACTTCAGATATGATACCGTACATGTCGGACATTGATTTATGATGTTCGTCGAGAAGCTGAGGGATTGCATATCAAAACTTTCTTGCTAATGAATAAAAACATGAGCGTTTTCTATACATTTTGGTATATTAGTAAATAATTTACGTTTGCTTTAAGCTTATTCATTCGGAAATTACAGACACCTTATTCAATGATAATGTATTTTCAAAACCAATTAGTTAATAACTCAATTTCTCAGGTGTAGTACAGTATTCTTACTTTAGTAAAGGTAAGGTAACCGTAATATTACATTTAGTAACATCCAAAGGTAACGCTAGAAAATGCGTTTCAGAAGCAAACGCTCACAACCACCTTTACTTTGTTAAAACCTTGCCGTTATGGTGCATTTCTGTCACTTAAATAACTATTTACAACTCAGCACCATATTAAAAAAATTTCTTATTACTAAAACTACATTTAAAAAATTGATGAGGCAGCAAACTATTAAAGTCGCTAAATTCCTGTTGGCTATCTTTCAAATCGAACTTATGATTTGATTAAATTAAACTCTTAAATCAACTTGATATTACACTAAATAACAAACATCCGAACTAAAAACTTTGTAACAGGAATACAATTTTTAATATTAATAGCTACGAACTCAGTAAATTCAAAAAAAAAATTTATTCTAAAAACGCATTTTTTTAAAACCAAATTCCACAGACTGCTATAGCTAGATTATTAAATGTAAGGAATCTAAAGCACTAATAATACCAGATTTTTTCCCCAAATGAACAAATTGCGGCATCTGCACATAGTCTTCTTCGAAACTCAATTGTCGCCACAATCGATACTGAAATACAGAGTTCTATTTACACACAACGTTTAGTTTACGTAGACAAGACATCCGAAATTATGGAAAATTTTAGCATTTTTAGAAGACTTTCCTTTTAATCTTTGGAAAATACAAGCTCCCTTATGAACCTGACGAAGGTAACAGTTAAATAAATACGATACGACGATCCTGTTCTATACAATATAGATCATGGTTTTAAAACAGCAGGATCTGATTTAACCCTTTAGTGTGCAGCCTTGTATATATGCAAACAACACTGTATTGAATTTAATAGATCTTTATTATTCGCATATGCCTAATTCACACCAGAAAATTAAAATAGCAATATTTGCTTTAATTAAAAAACAGACATTCCGTATTTAAATAAAATGAAATTAACCATTGAAACATTCTGGTGTAAAGTCAGATTCTCTGAACTACGTAAATTCTAGAACGTATTCTATCATGGGAATTAAAGTGTTGGGTTGGATTGATTTTTGGCGACCAATTATCTACTTGACGGGTATAGGACCAGGGGGGGAGGTGCCCTTCGTTGGGGTCTTTCTAAGGGAACCTAACCCGTATTTACACATGGGAATCTATGGTTTGAAGAAAACCACGAAAACCCCTAACCATTAGGCCAGCGGGTAAGATTGTATTTGAACCAATCACCTCCCGTCTACCATCTTCGAGAGCAAAACCTCTAGGCCACTGGTTAGGCCAGATAATTAAAGGGTTAAAGGTTAAGTTTTATAAAATAAATATTTATATAAAGTAAGGTATTTGGAGACATAATTATTAAAGTATCTACTAATTTGCAATGTTTTAGCGTAAAACAGCCACACGACAGTCGTTTTTACTTGTATTGCAGATGTGCAACAGAAGAAAAGATTGACGTATTATATGAAAAATGTTTATCTTATTTTTTTTATTATTTTTCCTGTGTAATAAACCGTTCTGAGAATCATATATTATTTTTTCGAAACAAAATAAAAAATCGCGCATTTAAAGGTTAAGGGTTTAAAGCATTTTTTTTTTTTTGTCTTCTTTTTCCTATTTAAAAAAATATTGTTCTGAATCGAATCAAGCTAATCGCGTGAAAGTATTAAAATTAGAACCAGAGCTATTTGATATTTATAATGTACTTTTAATGTACTGATATTTATATGTGTACTTTAACCATTAACGGATCGTAGCTTTAAATACATGATTCTATCTTTATATTCCATTTGCACCACTATATTTTAAAAGAAATGTTTTCGGCAAATTGCTCTTGCACATGTTGTCAAAGTACAAGTAAAAGTGTTTCTTAAAAAAAGGTGGTGCCAAGCGAAAAAAATTTGGTTATGTGTACCAATGCCGGTTATATGACGGCATCAGTTAAGGATTAACGCAGATTCCAATTCTAACAATAATATTTCAGTCATTTAAACGACAAAAAGATTAGGTGAAGAATTTAGGTATATTCATTTAGTATATATCTACGTAAAAGAAGGTCTGATAATGCATTTTTTTTGCAGTGCGCGCAAGTAGCAATAACACGTTTTGAGAAAGGCGCTTGCAAATAATTGGAATTTACGTGCATATTATAAATATCAAATTGATCCGGTCCCAAGTTGAATATATTTATGCAGTTTGTTCTGTTTGTTTCAGAATTTTATGCATATTTTTTAAACGAAAAAAAAAATCTATTTTTTATAGGGTATTGTTTTAAAGAATGCTTGTTCTAGGGCAACTGTTATTATTATTAAAAATTGTCATCGGCTGATACTCTATTGTTTATTCTAGATATTTGGTTCAGCTTATGATAAACGATTAACATTCCTATCTATAAAATTGTTGTATTGATGTTATTTATATCAGTACGCACTATAATTTTAAAATAAGTATTGAAATGCAGTACAAATAATGTTTGGAAGTGTTAAAACATTGATTGATGCAATATTAATTGTTAATATAGGAAAGGAAATAAAATAAAATAAGTATATGAAAATGGATAAGATAAGTATATGAAAATCAATATTTAATTGCTCTTTGCCATTTGTTACGAATTATATTTCAACAGCCTAAGATTCAATAACTATATTTTTGAGGATGAAAAATTAAATGCCGTAAATATATAACAAGTGGAACTAGTTATTTATATTTTTTTAAAAATAGGATCTATTCAATTTCTAAATTTGAATTTAAATAAGAAGTGTGATGTTTTTAAATTAGTCTCATGAACACCTTTCTATAAATATATTTATATCCTTATAAAACGAAAACAAATTTATATAAAATGTAATTGGCTCAACTGAAATCGACGCACTTTACATGTAACATCGAGAAAAATAGAGAAAATATTCAATTTCTAAAACTGAATTTATATAAATCATATTTGTATATTTAAATGAGAGCACTTTTAGCAAATTTATTCTCGGAAGTAAGAAAGATCTCCGAAAGTGTATTTTTCGAAGCAGATGTAAAATGTCAACAAATTCTTTCTCGTTCTTTTCAAGAGCTAACTATACAAAGAGAAAATGAAGCTATCGTCTATTTTTATTTAGAATAAAGAAAAAAAGCAGTGAACTAATAGCATTTTGTATTTTTAAAGATAAGTAAATTGATACTTCATTGTCTTATTTTTATCATTAAAGAAGCAAAGTGAAAATTTCAGAAGTTTTAGATTTATCGATTACGTAAAATAAGCTCTGGTACACTGGTTTCCTAAAATTAAGGAAAAATCACAGAAAGAGTAATAACTCGTTTAAAAATTAACCTATCCGTATGAAATTTGGATTTGTTGTAAACTAAAAGATGTTGATTAAAATTACAAAATGCAAATTAGTGGCGCTGCAATCGGATTGCGTCATCTGTGCGGAGCATAAAATGCATGCTAGAGTGTACGGTTGGTGGTGTCGCTGCGATTATGAGATAAGAAAACTGAGATAGCCAATTCATTAGTATGACCTCGAGGTATCATTTGTCCGCATAACTGCGATATAGAGCTATTGGAAGATTGGATGTAGGAAAAAATCAGACAGAGGTGGCCAGATGGCTAAATGTGAGTCCTTCTGTTGCTCATAGGCTTTGGCAACAATTTCAAACCACTGGTTCGGCCTCCAGAAGGTTCAGCGAAGGACTAGCAAGAGCTACGATAAGCACCGACGACCGATATTTGCGGTTATGTGTACGAAGGAATAGAACAGCAACACCCCTTATCTTAAATCCGTCCTTGCTGCAACCACTGTAAGGTTGGTATCAAAGTCTATTGTACGTAAAAAGCTTCCTGAAGATGGTCTTTACGAGATGCGACCAAATATTTGTGTGCCGCTCACCTCATGTCTCCGGAGGGAACGTTTAGGGGGTGGGGGACGTCAACATGTCCACTGGACGGCTGATAAATGGAGGCGTGTTCTCGTCACAAATGAGCTCCAGTTTAGCTTCCAAAGCGTTAGTAGGCATTGTTTGATTTGGAGAGAACAGGGAACACTCTATCATCCATCAAACATTCGTAAAAGAGATTCGTATGGAGAATGGAGTGTCTGTGTATGGATGGTATCTCTTTGGGTGGACGCACACACCTCCATGTCTTTCCACGTGGAACTGTGAATGCTCACGTCTATAGAGATGACATTCTTGATGCTTATGTGCAACCATATGCTGGTGCAATAGGTAATGATTTCCTGTTATAGGACGACAACGCTAGACCGCACAGGGCTCACATCGTAGAAGATTATCTTCAGCACCAAACAATTCAGCGTATGGAATGGCCAACGCGATCACTGGAATTGAATCCCATCGAGCATCTTTGGGATGCTTTCGGAATATGTGTCTCTGCTCTCAATCTCCCTCCTCAGACCGTAGCCACGCTTACAACTGCTTTACAAGAGCAATGGCTCAAACTTCCCAGAGAACTTATCGATCGCATAATTGACAGTATCACACTTCGCTGTATGTGCTATATTGCTTCTAGGGATGATCGTACTCCATATTAAAGGTACTTTTCCTATACGAAACTGAGACATTTATTTTGTTTATTTTATAATTGTATTAATTTATGAAACACCAGAATCGTCTGGTAATTTCTTTTAATGTTATTTTATACCTTACTATGTGTTGTAAATTGTGTCTCAGTTTTATTAAAATCTACTTGTAACATTTTGAGTAATCGCTACATTTGTTGTTTTTCCTTCATTTTTGGAAAACAGTGTATATTAAATGATACTGGAAAAATTTATTTGTCACTGTTTATGAAGGGTAGATTTTTAATCGCATTAGTCTGTTAAGTACTTCTGGGGTCTATATCCTTTTTTAGGTGCGTTCGTAATTATATAAATACGTAGCACTATAGTCGTCTTCTGGTCCATCTGTCTGTCTGTCCGTCGGCCTGTCCGCATATAACAGCACAAAAACTACCCAACCGAATGGTTTGAAATTCAATATATATAATCGTTGCAGAATTCCGTCTGATCATTTCAAATTTTATGAAAATCGAATCAAAACTTAGGTTGCCATGGTGATTACTTCATATATAAGATGGTGTCTTATTATTTCCGTATTACTGAATTTAATATATACTATCGTAATAAATTTTTTCATGTATTTTTGCATAAGAGTGCAACAGCTATTGCACCAAGATCTGAATATAGAGGGTGCTTATAAAGTCCTGGACCCATTTTGATGTTTAATAACTCATAAAATAATGAAGATATAAACAAACTTATGGCATTTGTTGATGGAATAACTCATATATTTTCCTTTTCAGGTTAGAATATCTTTACTTTTGGAAATATCGTCTACGCGTGTGGTTAATTTCAGATAATTTCATTTTCCAGTCTAAATATCTGTACTTTTCTAAATATCGTCTGCTTATTAATTGCATTTTTCTCTCTTTTGTTTTTGGCATCTATTGAAATGTTATGTTTACTTTTGATGTGTTTGTTCTATGTTACTTTTGTATATGATGTTTTATTCGAGCGGATATTAAGGAGAATGCATACACCACAAGAGAAAGTACAGATTTTATGGTAGTTCATAGAAACAAAATCGATAGTGAAAGCACAGAGAAATTGCAGAAGAATTTACCAAAAAGATCCTCCATCCAAAAGCAGCATCTTGTGGTGGAAAAAGAATTTTCTAGAAACTGGAAGTATCGCAGATAAGAAACGTTCCGGACGTCCCTGCACAAGTGATTGCACAATCGCAATAGCCTCTGTGGATGCCGACATGCTTGCCGCTACCTGGCGTGAAATTGACTATCGACTTGATATTCTCCGTGCGACGAAGGGGGCACACGTAGAAGTTCATTGACAAGGGTCATCAAATTTTGAGTCTATCTAACCATTTATGTCATTAATTTTAATCTATCTTTATTATTTTATTAGTTATTAAACATCAAAATGGGTCCGGGACTTTATAAACACCCTGGATATAAAACTAGTCATAGTATGAAAGCGCCTCATTTGCCACGTTTGACGTACAGTTTCCGACTTGTTCTAATTCAACCCTTAAAACAATTCTAAAAACAAAATTTACCAAAAGATTTGTATAAAAATATATAATATAAAACAATCTGGATTTATATAAAATATGTGTTTTGTTACAACTTCTTTGGTTGTTTATTAGTTACAAATTAGCGACATTAATTACAAGGTCCGACGCACAGTGCGAAAAATGAGAGACTAGAGTATTTTTAAGACAATATTTCGTTTTGAGTGAATCGGACGTCTTTTGATGAGTCTTTAGGTTGTTGTACTGTGCGCAGAAAAAAAAATAATTATATTTAAAATGCAGAAAAACACAAAAAGAAATGCATAAATTGTTCTTATATTTGTATGTTGCTCATAAGAGGCCGTATAAATATTGCAACTGAAACTAACTTTTAAACGTTCGCAACCGCATAATAGTTTTGCATATTTAAGTTCACCAATTACAGAAAATAGGGAAATACAAATTAATATCAATTTTGAGTGATAAGCTATGAGATATAAATTATTTAAAAATGAACAAAACAATGTTCAAAATATTCTGAGGTAAATTAATAAGAAACTGTGAAAAAAATAAATAACCATAAACTATAAACGTGCAAATTTTAGCAGAACATATTTGTTGATTCAAATAGTTTACGAGAGTAGTTTTAAACCTTTAAGCAACAAAATATGTATTTAAAAATATATAACCTAAAAAGTTCTTCCGTTTTGTTATAAAAACAGGTAAGAAGAAATATGCTATAGTAATATAAAGCTAAACAACTTTTTTTTTTTATTAAAGGTAATAAATTTAACTGGTACAATTAATTATTGCATGATATGGTTAAAAATATTTCCCAATATTGAAAATAAGGATATTGTACAACATTTCATTGTTCTGTTTAATACAACAAAGTCCATTCTAGGTGAAAATTAGGACAGATTTTTATTTTCATTTAACAATTTAAATACTTTGAAGAGCCTTATAATAAAATTTAATATATAGCTTATTTAAACCCAAACTTATTTATTTAACAAAAATTTAAAAAAGAGATAATCTCCATTCGAATGGCTATTTCTAGTTTTTATAATGACAGTTTTGGTGATTAAAATGTATATGGTGATCTCTTTTTTTTTGGAGAACTGTTCATATATAACGCCGCATTGTCATCCAGATATCACCACTTATTTTGAAACAGAAGCTGTTTTTTTGTGGTTTGGAATGCGAGTACATTGGACCACTTCTGGAGAAAATTGATGAGAAACTGAAAACAAATTTGAAGAAATAAATACACATTATCTATAAACGAGGAACTTTAGCAGAACATAATTGATAACATAAATATTTTCGATATTGTCGTTAAAACATGAAGCCCCAATTAATGAATTAAAAAAATATATAGCCTCAAAACATTTTTTCTGATATGTTATAAAATCCAGATTAGGAGATATATACAATAATAATATAAAGTTAAAAACATTTTGCTAATTAAGGCTAATAAATTAAATAAATATTTTTTAGCATGCGTGATTAATACGGTTAAAAATATTGCACAATATTGAAAATAAGGAAACAATACAAAATTTCATTGTGCTTTGTAATACAACTTATAACATAAAAAAAGTATCCATCCTTGATGAAACTTACAAAAGCATTTTTAGGCAGATTTCGTATGAAATACTACCTATTACATTCTGCCCTATGTTGGAATTTTTGAAAACTTTTTGCAGATCTACACCGATCATGACGCCTTGAACTCAAAACCACCCTCAGTAAAAAACTTTATATATATACATATCTATCTATCTATCTATATATATATATAAAACCATTAAATTAGCATTACAAACCACCAAAAAACTGTGAAAATATGAATAAAATGACATTAACAAATAAAGTCCCCCACCCCCCCCAGCGCACTTAACATAGACTCCAAAAACGTAGTAAAAAACAGCAGAATTTTAATTAGAGAATTGAAAATATATATATACCAGATGTTATGTAAAAAGTATAGTCCCTTGTACTATCTTATGAGTATTAAAATGGAAGAAAAAAAGAAAAATATGAATACCAATACAATAAATGAAAAGCTTATATATTGAATTACTTTATCAAGGGTACAAAATTCACATAAATAAGCAATGCTGTCGTTTTCTGTAGAGAAAAAAAGCTAAAAGCTGAAAAAATTTTCCCCTGTACCCAAACGACTACTTGACCAAAATAATAGAAGAAAATATAGATATATATCACTTTCTTCTGGAAACGATAACTTCCATAATTCTGCACAAATACCTTTCAAACTCAAAGATAAAATGAAGGGCATAAAATCTCGGTCAAGTTCTTTAATGGGCAAAATCGAACCAAGGAGCTGGAAATAGGGAGAGGTTTTGCGAAAACAGAAAAAAGCCCATAACTTCTTAATTTTTATGCATATCAAATCAGTTTAAAGTTTTTATTACTTCTGAAAAAAGGGCCAAAAATTTATGTATCAGAGATTTTTGATAAAATTAAAAATGGTCTCAAGGGGCGCAAAAAAATACGGTTTTAGGAAGAAAAAAAATTCATAATTTCGTCAATTCTCAAGATTTCAAATCCAATTCAATTTATTATAAATCTTCTTAATATTATCTACAACTTTTATATTTACAAGTTTTTGATAGGACCAATTCGTACCGCAAAATAAAAATTATAAACGTAAACGAAAAGGGGGCTTGAAGAAGAAATAAATCCATAAATTCGTCAATTCACAAGTTATAAAATCCGCCTGAATTTATTATATATCTTCTTAATATTATCTACAACTTTCATATTGACACGTTTTTGATAGGACCAATTTTTACAGCAAAATCAAATTAAAAATTCATAGCAGTTGAAGAAAAAATCATCGTATTAAGGATGTATTTAAATCCAAACGGCTTATTTTCTGACTCAATTTTAAATTAATTTCTCCTCTCAAACGCACCCAATTGATAGATTCCTTTATTTAGAAACTATATAATGTACCGTAATGGTCTATGTTTTAATAGAGGCAGAATATATTTCAAAAAATGATATCAAAGTGGGCATTTTTAACCGAATATCACGAAGCGATTGTGTTGGAAACGAAAAATATTGTCCTACTAAGAAAATAATTGTTTATAAATCAAGTTGTAATTAATTGAACGTAAAGTAAAAACACAGGTCGCTTAAAAATCTCTTCAAAAATCACGTCAGCAAGTTTCATATTTTTTCTTTTAAAATTGAATCTGAAAATGTGCCAGAAAATTTCCAGTTGTTGAACATTGAAAAGTATTTTTTTGAATACCACATTAACATGATTCTGATAAAACCAGATCTTATATAAAAATGAAATAAAAACTCGTCAAAAGCGGCCAGATAAAATTCTTAAAGTTGGTTTATCTCTAATCATGATTTAGTGTTTGATGTTGAAATTAGCACTTAATATCGATATCTACCTGTGCCTGTAGGCCGAGCCGCCTGGAATTTTTTTAATTCAACTTTATTTAATATCTTTTTTTTTGTTTAAAGGATTAACATTTATCTACTTTTAAGTGCATAAACTTTTCATACAAAATTCTTTGCTCGATGACATTTTAAAGGCAAAGCAAAATATTCAAAACTAAATATTTTAAAAAGGGGTTATTTTCACAACAATTTCCTTAGCTAAAGCTTTTCTCTTATGAATAGATTTAATATGGAAATTTTATAACCACAGAATCCTTTCCATTGTTTTTATAAAAACTGTAAGATTTCCATAAAACTATATTTTTGTTAATTAATTTAATTATTCTTCGAAATATTTTACAAAAAGTGTTATTTATGACTCCCCATTTATTAAATAGTTTTAATTTAAAAACTAATCTAAAATTCCACATTATTTTTATATACATTTTCTAGTATATCTTCAGACATTAAGGAAGTTTGTTATTGTTATGGAAATATTTCTTGATTCATAATTTTGTGGCATAAAGGGTTAAACAAAATATTCATAAAATGCATTGCACATGAACTACATTTTTTAAAAAGATTCAATTAAACAGAGCTGCAAAATAATATTTTTAATTTTTATTATGCTACATTTTACGTGTTTCTAATATATTTCGATGGGCTACGTTAAAAGTTGACGTGCTACCCGCTATCATGTAATTTTTATTTTGAAAAATTTGTTGAATATGTAGGTAAATAGAAAAAAAGGTGTAGTACACTTTATAGAGGAAACGCTTTAAAATAGGCTGTATCTTACATTTTATTAAGTAGTTATTATGTGGTTGTCAGTGGACATAATATTAATATCAGGTATGCTCAATACCTGGATCTTATCCATACCCGACCATTTGCTTTTTAATATTGTGCACTGCTTTCAGCTACTTCATATGCATCAACCAGTATTAATCTGCTGTCATTTGTATTAGTGTCTCATGTTTTTATGTCTAAATTTATTAATTCACCAATTCTAAATTCTGATGTTTTAAAGTGTAAATTCATAAAATACCACCCAGAAGGACGTTCTCCATTTTTGCGGAAATTGTCCATAAAAGACATTGTGTAAGATTTTTTGCTAAATCAGCATGAAAAACTACATAAAAAAACACTTTTCATTTTAAAGAAATAAAATTCATTGCAGACTTTCTATTTCAAGTCAAACAAATTAGCAATTGCTTTCTACTCCCAATGGGACTTAATTGTTCCAATTCTAAAAAAAATAATAATTAAAAGGTATTTTTAATTCGACAAATAATATTACTTCCTAGGCTTTAAAAAAAGGAAAAAATCATACTAATCATGCCTATTAATATTTCACAGGAGAAACTTTTATGGCACGTTACATGAGATAAAATTTAAAATGAGATAAATAGGTGACAAAATGCACTGCTCAACACACAGTTTTAACAAAATTACTCAAATACTTACACCGATAAGTAACGTAACATAAAACAGCCGTAATTTAAAGCGTAGTAGAAAACATGTGAAGAAAACTTCACATGTAAATCACATTTTATGACGTCAACAACTAGAAAAGATAATGAGTGCAGAAATCAGGATACTGCAGAAACGTCTGTTTCACAGTCTCAGTTGTAAAATTCAATTGCTCGGTTTGTGTTTTGAGAAAATGTGACATTAAAATGTCACAACAACGTGATTTACCGGAATCCATGGATTGGAGAATTATCAGGACAGTTGCATCCGGGCAAACATAACGAAGACTAGGGGACGCTGTTGGAGTCTCAAAAAGATCGATGCAAGGCAGTGGAATCGATTAGAAGACACACGGAATGTTAGACGTCAACCAGGCCAAGGTCGCTTTGTGCTACCATAGAAACGGATGACCGATGATATACAGGGTGATTCAGAACTCTTTGTCAATAATCGACATGTAGGTTAGGGAGACGATAACAAACAAGAATCATATAGGAACATACGGTTGCAAGTGCAATGCAGACAAGCCACATGCCCACAAATTTTGGGACGGCTATCCTGTGCTATCGCAACCAATGTGCCCAGTCCAAACTGTTCTGGTAATCACTGGCGGTCAGAGACTGCACAATTTACGCATGGCACGGATGCAACTCGTCTGCGTGTAAGATACGCCAAATGCTGGAGTGAGACGCACGTACACGTGCTGCAATACGTCGAACCTGGGTCGTTTTCGACTTCGAACTGTACGGCATCTTCCAATCTACAGTAAACGTGTCCGCATTGTTCTCTGAACAACAGTATCGAACATTCGTGTGTCGAACTGCCCCGTTTCGCTCAATCGATGATGCATACGTGCAAACATGGTATGAGTAGGGATTCGTCTGGTTGGAATCCGGGAAAGATACAATTCCCTAGTGGCTGTTCCACTGCTAATTGGCCGCTCTGTATAGTGCATATCCGCCAATTCACTATTTGTGTAGCGATGCTTCCTTCCTTCAGATCATACACCCGAAATACATTTTTCCTTGATTCTGCCTGTCCAGCTGTCCTCGCGACCTCTAGTGCCCTATTGTGCGTCAGGGTTGCGTGTGCGAACTTCTGTTGATATACGATTCTTGCTTGTTATCGTCTTCCGTACCGAATGTATATTATTGACAAAGAGGTCTTAATCATCCTATATACTGTTAACAGCTCTTCGAGACGGAACAAGAAATGCTACTCAGCTGTAAATACAGTTGTTCTCGTACACAGGACGAAGCGTGTCCAGCCAAACAGTCTGAAATAGGTTTCATCAGGGTGGCTTCTATGCACGTAAGCCAGTGTTGTGTATTCCGTTGACTGCAAGCAACTGTGCACCCAAACAAGGCAAACTGTACGTCGAGAATGGTGGCAACGGGGTTGGAGTCAAGTGCTGTTTACAGGCGAGTCCCGTTTCAGTCTGGATGTGTCCGGACGTATTTTGATATAGAGGGAAATGGGCACTGAAAATAATCCCACATTAGTTCGTGAAAGATCACATTACAGACAAGGTGGGATGATGCTATGGGTTGGAATCGGCATAGGTGGACGTACGGACCTGCATAT
This sequence comes from Maratus speciosus, assembly GCA_963932465.1. NCBI lineage: Eukaryota > Metazoa > Arthropoda > Arachnida > Araneae > Salticidae > Maratus > Maratus speciosus. The sequence continues at coordinate 231,402,548 of OZ010796.1, read as the reverse complement.
AATTCGGAATGGCACTTTCACGGTCCAAAGTTATACAGACGAGATACTCAGATCTCATGTCGTATTTTACGTTGCAGCAATAGGTGATTCCTTTTTTTCTTGCATGATAATGCCTGACCCCATACAGGTTGTCTTGTAGAGAACATGTTTAAAGCTGAAACAGTACAGCGTATGGAATATACAACATACTCTCCTGATCTGAATCCGATCTAGCATGTTTGGGACACACTGGGACGACGCATTCCAGCGACACTAAGGCCTCTTTTTATTGACCGGGACTTGAAGATTAAAATTCTTTAGGAGTGGAACAGTACTCTCTAAATTCTTATAGATAATGTCATCGAATCCATGGAAAACAGGAGTGCAGCAGTTTTACGAGGGTGGATCAAATATAAACCGGAATTTCTGTTTTTTATTTTATTGGTACAGGATACGAAATAGAAAGTTACATATTATTTTTCTATATAATCTTCTGATATCAAAACACATTTTTCCCAACGGGTTGGAAGTTTTTCGATGCCGTCATTATAGAAAGAAGAGGGGTGTGTCTCCAGCCAATTCCGCACAAAGGCTCCAACAGCAGTGTCATCGGCGAATTGTTCACCTCCTATTGCTTCTTTCAAAATCCCAAACCTGTGATAATCACAGAGGGACTATAGGGAGGGTATTCCAGTAATGGTCAATGCATTTCCTCCAACTTATCGCGAGTCAGGTTGGCTCTATGGGGACGAGCACTGTCATGAAGCAAAATCGCTTCTTTGATCGGAAATTCACGTCTTTTCCGCCGATATGCATGTTTTGTTTTCATCCAACAGCTGTCAGCAGTAGGCAGAACCCTTGAGAATGTCCCGAATGGCACTAATGTTTTCATCAGTCAAACCTGTTCGAGGGTGGGTGGGGAGTGTGTGTGTGTCTGGGGGGGGGGAGTTCAACTTCTGCTCGCCCTTCCACAAACTTTCTGTGACAGTCATACACTTGGGATTTATTCAGTCATGTCTCCCCAAACTGTGCTTGAAGTCTTTGTATGATTTCAGCCGGTCTTACGCCTTCATTTGTGAGAAATTTAACGATAATGCGCTGCGCAACGTTGGGTTGAACCCTCTCCCTCATGCACCCTTTTGCCAACTAAAGAACGGAGAGACTAACACATACCGGTGCATAGATAGTCGTGTGAAATCCCCACCTACAATGCGCAGAGGTTTGAGCGCCCTCGCGACAACCTTCATGCTTCTCTGCATAAATTCCGGTTAATATTTGATTCACCGTCGTATCTATTCGAGGGGAACACACGCTATTAAATACTTTGCATCATTCCTAAGCAGAACTTTTTTTACATGTGCATATAACCAAATTGTCGCCATAAATCTTCTTTTCGTATTATATCAATCGTTCAAAGAATTATAGCTCTCTTACAAATTTTTTTGCACCTTTTTCACTATATTGAGCATTGATATACATGTACTCTCCATTTTATATATGGCTGTCTTGCACTGTTCTCTTCAGTTTTGTGTTTGCTTCCTTAATTTGTTTGAGTAGTGCATCTTTCTTAAATATATTTTGCTTCAAAGAACTACTAATGTTACCTATTGGTTATAGAGAAGTATTTAAAATTGGTCCTAAAGCATGTCATTTGTAATGGATGAATGAAATGTTTTTATAATATGTTCAAACATTATGTAAATTCATGAATAATAAATTTATGAGCCTGGATGACGCAACACGCGACATTTTCGATAGACACTGGACAATTCGTCCACTTTCAGTGCCCTATTATAATGCTTTGCGCTAGTTAGAAAAATTACTCATGTAATTCGTGAAACAGGATAGATTGCTATCATATAAAATCATATGATGCGTAAGTTTTAACTTCCGAAAATTGTATTGAGATCCAAAGGATTGTTGAAATTCCCTTCTGCTTGACGGGCGGATATCAGCCAATAAAGGAGTTAATATGTATACAGCTCATTATTGTGTCATCATATGGTACGACATAATGCACTTATATTTATGTATTATTATTTTATGCTGTACACTGATAAAATAACAAACTCCTTCATCAGCTTAGAAATTGTATGGTCGTGGAAAAAGGAGTAACACACCAACCCATGTTTTTTTCTCACTAAAATATTACAGAGAAATACGAGGGGTTCAACTGGGAATTCTGTCTACTTGTTGAATATGAATACAATGTTTTACATAGGTGTCCTCGAAATATTCAAATTGTACCAACTTTCATTTATTAAACCGTAAAACACAGTTTGTAATTTTATTTGAGTTCGGTGGATCAAAGTAGTTGCGAAAAAATTATATATTATGTACATTTTTTTAAATATGTATAGAGTTATATAAGAAAATGCCCGTTAGGGGTGTATCCATAAAATGAAAAAATAAAATTAAGATCCTAAAAGAACATACCGATAATTAGATACCATCCAATTAGATAACAGAATAATTATATAGAAATTCCAAATATAAAATAAAATTAATTTATATGAAAGAAAATTCTACAATATTTTTTTCTCTTTTTTCCTAAGATTTTATTTTATATCGATACTTACAATAATAGGAGACGATTCTTTTAGACCATCAAAAAATAATATCTTCATCTCGAAAACTGATGACAGGAATGAGTTGTGAAAGCACATAGGCTTATTTTGGGCGGCAACCATTCTTATATGTAAAAATTAATGTCTCCATAACGCATAAAAATTTTTAAAGATATGAATTTAATTATAACTTTCATCATTAAAAAGACGTTTTGATTCTAGAAACGGTTGGATAATACTTGAATCTATTTTTTCTAAGTGATTAAAAACCAGAAAATTCAGACCAAAGATTTTATGGGACAGTTTTGAATAAATAAATGTTTGACACAACCATCTACCATTAGCATCTTCAAAACGCATCGAATTATCTTTAAAAAACTATATCTTTTTCCGGGCTTTTTTGATCGAACTATATGAAATAAAGCGACAAAGTGGGTTTTTATCATTTGAAAAACGAATTTTGGTAGAATTTGAATATGTTTACAACTGATGTTGCCAGTTGTTTATTAATAAAAACTTACTCATCTGCAGCTATCTGCAGGGTTTTGTTTAATTTTTCAATACTTTAGGAATGGCCCTTTGATTTTAAAAAATACTTATAGATGAATAAAGCTGAATAATTTGTTAAAAGTCAAGATGATATTTGTAAATAACATCAAGAATCATCCAGAACTACGACCTTTTAAAAAAGCGGTAAAGTGGATTTAATAGCGCTGATTTTCAAACAAAAATCGGTTAAATCTGACTTTGAGAAACCTGTGAGATATGTTCAGCAAACTCGTGCTTTCAAATAAAACAGAATAATCATGACATGCTTTCAAATAAAACAGAATAATCATGACATGCTTTCAAACTAAGAGGAAGCAAGTGCAACTCCCTAAAACCAACTGCGCAAATGGCTTCTTTACGTTCATAATTAATCGACACCACTGATTTTCTTTTTACAAAACTCGTACAAATCTAAAAAATGCAGACATTCATCTACCAGTACACGCAGTTTTGTCAAATTCCGAGATAACCGAAAAAATGAATTTTGTCCACTGGATCATCAAAACGTCCCACTGTGCGCCGGCTGAGTGGGCTCATACACAACAGTGCATGCTGCACTGTTCGTTGAGAAACACTGTCTGTGTCGCCAGTGTTGTGCGAGTTCTTCAGTGTCAGACTCTTCAGTGTTCAGTGTCGCGCCAGTGTTGTGCGAATAATGCGTAACTATTACCTCTCTCCTCTCGAATCAGTGCGCCGCGGGCGACACACAGCTGGCTGGCGAGTTGTCGTTTCCCCATCCATACACCACATTCGATACGTGCTCACAACGACAGCACGTGAACAGCCCACGAAACGCGACGTTTCTGATATCGACATTCCCAGTCGCCTAACCATAACGATTTGACCTATATCAAAGTCTGATAAAACTAATGCTTTTTCCATTATGTCGCTAATCACGGTATGTTTTGAAATACAATGTATGTGCGCTTTATATACTCCAACATCAGTCGAGCACTCGCCGCTTTTTTGTTACTGGGCGAGATCACTGTTATAGATGAAGGGTGGTCATAATATAATGCCTCTTCAGTGTATAGTAGTAGAAACTTTTTTAAAAAGTCACCATTACAATCCCAGCTCTATATATTTACATATGATTGAACACATTATCTTTAAATTTTAAAACTGTTAAGAAATTTATGTAAAAATTTAATATAAATTTGACTTTTTAATCACCAATAGATAAATCATTTCTTGAACAATAAATGTAATTTAAAATTCTGCAGCCTTTTCCTAATGTAAATGTTTTAAATTATTTAAATAAATAACAAAATTAACATAATTGTCTTCTGAAGATTATGAAATAATTAACTTTAACATTACTCAATCTGCACTTTTTAATGGAGTTTTTTTTTAAATATGGAAGAGTATAAAAAAAGATGTTTTATAATGTATTATTTATCATTACAAAATGTGCTCAGAAACTTAGTTAAAATTTACAAATATGTTTTAATTATTAATTTAAATGACTTTCTTTTTTTTTATTGCACAGATAATTTTTATTATCGACAGTAGTGTGAAAATAATATTTAAAAACGCAAAAAAAACATAGATTTCAGAAAAGTGATTTGATATGTTAATAATTTTTTTCAAGTTCAATTATTAGGTAATTATTTTTTAATTCAAAATTTATGCAGCACTTTGTGAAGTATGCATTTCGTGTGCACCTATGCCTATTTTAAAGTTAATTTTAATACAAATGTTTTAAAAATATATGAATTTAAATGTAGGTTTATAATTGACTTTTATTAAAATTTTAAAGAAATTAAAAAAGAACATTATTGTAAATGAAATGTATATGTAAATGAAAATTTTTCATGTACATGAAAAACTAAATAAAATATTGAGGTAAATTTAGTTTTTTTTTTTATAAAACATTATGAATTAACCAATGAGATATAAATATGTTTTAAGTAACATTAATAATTAATATTTAATATTTTTTATAATATTATTACCAAATAATTTTAAAACGTTTACTAAAAAACTTTTCTTGGGACTACAACACAAAAACTATTCAAAGTCTTGCATTGAGATTAGGGGACACCAACATGAAATTTTAGATTTATTTCATTTTTGTTTTATGGTTTGGATTCGATAAACTGACTTATTTTCCGCACCCTACAAATATATTTTTTGCTGTTTATTATGTGATGAGTGACTAGCTCATTATAGTTTAAAACCTTTGCAGTGGTGTGGTTTACTAATCATACCACTTAATTTTAATTTTCAATTGCCAAAGTTGCACCAAAGTTTTTAAATAAAATGTTGCTTTTATAATGTATGTGAAGAAAATTATTTATTTAGGTTCAAATAAAGTTCTTCGCAATTTCTGATGGTACTCATTTCAACATTTTAGTAAAATAATTACTTCGCTCCTGAGAGGGTTAAATGAATTATAATAAAAATATGCATCTACTGATAATACTCGACAGGATGGTGAATTATCATCCTAGAAGTTTGTAACTATTATTTTGAAACATATTAATATCTTAAGAAAGCATTTTCATAATTTAAAGGAGTGCAACCAATTGACTTTGCAAATTTTAAGTTTGAGTACTTTCTATCTAATAGTGTGCATGTTTTTATCTGGCCCTCCTACACTGCACTTATCCTTGTGCCAGAATATCATATTAAATGTCTGAATAATTCATCACATTTTTAGTGTTAAATGATTATTTAATAATCTTTCGGTCTTTCTAAGAGTTTAAAAAGACGGCGTCCAGGTATACTTTCTTTTAAAAAGGAAGAATATATTTTAGTTTCAGAGTGTATTAATCTGGATACGACATGATCTTTACGTAGGGGAGATGGGGGCACATGTGAACATCGCAGTTTTTCGATAGTTATTATAAGCTTTTTTATTTGAAAAAAATTTCTAAAGATGATAGCACTTGTAGACATATGGTAAAAATTTTTTGAAGCTCTATGACATTTTGTTTGTCCTCTGTATCCGAAACACTGTTTTTAGATCTCAAAAGTAAAATCATTGCTCCAAGTTCATAAGCGAATAACTTTATTTATTTATTCATTTATTTGAATTTGAGTGTTTTACCATATACTATGAATACTAATAAACATTTTTTATAAAACTCTTTTTCTTCTAAAATTGAGAAATGTTAATGATTCATCAATTTAACAGAAGCAGCAATGTGGGGCACTTGTGAACAGGCTAGTTGGGGCAGATATGAACAGTTCATAAGTACCCCAATAATCATTCTGTGATTCTGTTTCTTTCAGTTAACTTAATGAGAGATAACGTCAGTTCCATTATCTACAATTTTCATGAAATAGATGTTCCACAAACACATCTTTCAGCAAATACATAAAGAACAACAGGCTCGTTTACGTTCAATTGTACTTTAAATAAATTTAATGTTTTCTAAAATGCAATAAGTGTTATATATTATTTTACTAAACGGTTTACAACAATATTTTTTTATGCATTGTTAATACAAAAGTATTACTTTGAACAACTTTGCAAATTTTTCTTTTACATTTGTTCTAACCTTGCAATGATGGCTTACTTCCATCTCTAAAACAGTTATGCATATGATGCTTTAAATGGAGATAGATAACAGTAATACTTTAAGAAAGCAAAATTTTTAAAAACTGATAACTACCGTAAAATCCCGATTGTACCCCCCCCCCCTCTTTCAAAAGCAAAAGAAGTTCGGGGGGGGTGTTATAGTCGAGATTTTTTTTTTAATCATTAAAAAACCCTTCTTTATCTATAATTTACATGAAAATAAGGCAAATACAAGAGTGAGAATCTTTCGTATTTCGGCAGATTTCCGATAAATAGTATGTAAATGCCCCCTCCCTAAAATTTCCCCCAAACAAAAACCCTTAAGGAAAATTTAAAAGTTTTAATTTCTCCTTTTAAATTGCTTCTTTATTTTTTTATTTTATTGCAACAATACTTAATGAATCATCTAAGCCTTTCACCACCAAATCTACTTATTTTCATTTTATAATATTTTGCTTAAACATATCATGCAGAAACTAGAGAAATATACATATATATTTTTCTTTATGGTGAATTTAAAAAGTAATATAACTAATGATTACTATGACAAATGAATAAAAGAATAAAAAGCACGTTAAAGGATATTTTTTCCTTGTGTTCACATGTGCCCCACGTGTGTTCACAACTACCCCGCTGATGGGGCACATGTGAACAATTTATTGATTTTATAAAACTATTAAAAAATGTAAGAAGAACTATACAGGTGATTTTTAAAAAAGTACCATGTGTAAAAGAAAGGTCTGTTTACTATATTAAGTAATTTTAGTTTATCAAAATTAATCCAGTTATGAGAAAAAGCTATATTTATGCGAACTGTTCACATGTGCCCCCATCTCCCCTATATGTTTTTTGTTCTATTTCCATGCATCAAAATAGGATTCAGACGACCAAAGTACTTTGAGCAATCAAAAAAATATTCGTTCGAATTTTATTCAGAGTCCACATGGAAAATGATTCTCTTTCAGCGGTACATTGTAAAACAATATTCTGTATTTTACAACAAAATATGCTGGCACCCAGCTGCTAACATAGTCGCTGTAAAATGCACCATCTGCTGTCTTTAAAAGTGCTGTAAAATTTCTGAAGTCTGGGGAAAGTCGTGTTGCTATTGACTGCGTTGTGCTCATGACAGAAATAATTCAATTTTTAGTTCACTTGTTGATTGAATTCGCTTACACAGCATCGGTGCTTGAATTCGATTTCACTGCATTGGTGCTCCAAAAATTATAACATAAAGTGGAGTCAAAATCACTGTATTTTACAACAAAAGTAGCCGGCACCCAGTCTGCGAAAACAGTTGCTGTAAAATTTACAAGCTGCTGTCTTTATGAGTACTGTAAAATTTCTCAAGTCGAGGAAAGTCGCGTTCCTATTGGCTACGTAATGCATGTGACAGAAATAGTTCGATTTTTACTTTACTTGTTGATTTAATTTGCTTTCACAGCATCTGAGCTTGAATTCGATTTTATAGCATCAGTACTTGAAAATTTACAACATAAAGTGAAGGAAGAGACCTTTTGCAATTAATGCTATTTGGGAGGAACAAATCAATGTTCGTTGGATTCATCGAAACGATTTCAATGCTCATTATGAGTGACATTTTGAGCAACAAAATTTTTGTTATGAATGTGCCAGATACTTTTCTTTCTACTCACACAAATTGCAATTCCTTATCATAATTGTTCCTTTTAAATGCGTTTTTAAACTTGTCAAGAACTTTTCGCGTATATGTTAGAATAGAAGACAAAAGGATATACCTTTTCTTTTTAATAGTAAAATAATAAAATAAATCATTTATATTTAATATAATTAACAAAATAAATAAAGAGATCTAATAAATGTTTACTTTTACTCAATTCAGAAATTTTAAATATCATTCAGTAACACGAAGACATATTCAGATACAATTTAATTAATATGATTATTTTTATGATAAGCATGATCCTTTAATAACAGAAGTTTTTCGTATTAAATTATTGCGAAAATTAGTATTTATACCAAGACAGTAAAAAAGATGGCCGCATATACACACAATCCTGGACACAAATATATCATAAAGCATGCGTTATTAACGAGAAATTAGCCCGCAAACCAATGTTGCTTAATCGGATTCTCATAATTACGTAGCAATATGGGCATAACATAGTGAATTACGCAGCACCTATTTATTCGGAGTATATCTGTTACTTGCATAATTTACCAGTCTGAAAATTGTTTACAAGTGAGGAACTTTTGCAACCGAAGCCGAAATAAATTAACCTATTAGCTTTAATTTGAATAAATCTATATAGATATTTACATTTATATTAACAAAATAGGAACTAATTTTGCGTTCACGGATCAAGAAATCCGATGTTAGACTATGTTGGCTAATGCAATAAAATTAAACATCATTTAACTAATTTTTCAAAATTTGGTTTCTTACAAGGAAATCAGTCAGAAATCAAACAGTTACGATGTAAAAGGCTGCTTTCTTAAAATCTTATTCCTTTAAAAGGTGATACATTTTATGAAGGGAGGCAGGAGTGAAATGGTACGAGGGTGGCAGTACGGGCTTCTTCTTCCTCACTTTTAATGGTTCGCTGTTCTGAAAATAATTATTGTCTGAAATATAAATTGTCTTGCTTATCAGAGGACGAGGTATAGATTCCTAATACAGCATTTAATTACGATTTATTACGACGTCTGAACGTGAACAACCTTTGTCATATCCGTTAAAATTTAAGAGTATCAAAGAGAAGTTCTGTTTCTAATACAATTCCCTTGTGTTTTTGAATATACTTTCCCAAATGAAGTACACGCCTGTAATATAAGGGTCGGCGGTGCGTCGAATTTGTGAGAGAAGTATGTGGCACAAAAACGACACAGATTTATATAACATTGCAGAGTCGGAAACGCCTTCTTTCTGTAACAGAATGCATGGCAGCTGGAATGCACAACGCTCCTCCATCTAACCAGTATTTCTAAAACGGTTGCTGAAGATTTTGTATGGTTGAATATATAAATATTGAATTCTTCGACATGCATCTCGGATATGGAGCTGCGAAATGCATGCGCTTGTACTACGAATGTTTTCTGAGGAAGTGTACTCATCATCCGATGACTTTTCCTCGTCCTCACAAGGGGCTATATAAAGCTGGTTCTTCTGAGAAAGAGACTTCATGAATCGGGATCGATCGACACGGTCGAAGAACAATAGGGAGAATGTTCTGCGGATTGTAGAAGGTAATGGAAGTAGGGAGGGAGATTGTGAGATCAATTCAACCTTGCTGACTTACCTTGAATGTTGATGTCTGCAAGTAATCAATATATCGTAAATGTTGATATATTAGGTATAAATATATGAAATTTTAACATCGATCTTAGACTTTCGACATATATTGATATACATATTTTTTACATTCGATATATGGAGACTTCTCCGAAATTAATATGTTATATATAAGAATTAACTTTAGGCATTTTTCACGTACATTTCTAAATAAATCCAACTAAATCGGTTATAGTCTTTCCAAAGAAATACAATTCTTTTTACGTTGGCGTAGTCATTTAATATAGCTAAGAATTTTAATTGACGTGAAAATGTCAGTCACACCGTCAGAAAAACACCCCATTATAATTTTACATGATTTTTGACTATTCACTGTTAGCGAAATTATAAACTAGAAAAAGATTCTTTCTTACTTCATCCCTTTGCCACAAATGACGTTTTTGTGAGCCAAGCTGCCAAAGTTACTTAGGCGTCCTTTATGTTTTGTTTACTTTGTTCTTGAATATTTTCTGATGGATGGATTGTCGCGCTTTTCTCGAATCTATTAACTTGGTAACTTGCTTGAGTAATAGTATAATATCGTTATTACTCTTAGTTAGTTAACTATTCTTTGTTATAGAAATATTATAACTCGTTAAGGTGAAGTTTAGAAATGTTTTAAACCTGATTAATAAAATACATTAATTTGTATTTTAAATTGAAAAAATACCAAAATTAAAATATCTGATGCATTATTACAGATGAGGCGATTGGATAGTGTTATGACTTTAAGGGTCTCAGGACTCTTAAAATAGAAAAAAAGGGGGGGAAAGACCATTTGAACATTTAATTTCCTGAAATTTATTTGATTTTACGACACAATTTTTATTGGGAATGACAGATATAAGTGTGTTCTTTCATTTCAAATATCTAAAAAATTGCAAGATGCAGAAGTAGCATTTACAGGGGGCTCCAAACTGTCAGACATTTGACGAAAAGAAAATCGTCATAACATATTACGTGCAGGATTAGAAAATAAATTTTGTAACTAGAATGAAAATTTTTGTGCCTGCTTATACTTTAGGTTATAATAATTACCCTGAACCTATATAAATTTGTATTTAAAGCATTTTTATATTTTAAATACAAAGTTGTTTTTAGGTAATGCAAAATTTAGAAATTTTCAACACTATAATCACATAAAAAATATTTTGTTGAACAATAAAGAGAAAATTTTAGGTTCATATTATACAGACTAATATGATACATACGTTTTGAAAATTTCATGAAAAAATAATCAGAAGGTTTTGAGATATCGTGCGCGTTATGCCCAAAAACGTCATTTGGAGAAAAATGACTTAAAAGTTTGGAAAACGCCACTTCAGCTGTTGTGCGAGTATAATTCTAAAAGCCATAACTTCTGTTCTAATGGGAATTTCAAGGAAACAATTATATCAAAATGCTCCGAAAAGATTGATGTTTAACATGAAAAAAAAAATTAAATTTCGAAAATTTTAAAGATTTAAGAGGTCTGAAAACCCTTAAGAGGCTGTTTTTGAAACCTCTTCTGCAAATCTGGATTCTGAGATACCTTTATAAATAGCAACGCCTGTAGCTAAAAATTAAATAAATTATTTTGGAATTTACGAATTTCTAAAACAATGTAATCCAAAATGTTATGTTTGAAAAAAGATATACTTAGTGTAGTTTCGACTTCTGTCTACGTTGAGAGACTGTTTCCTTTGATTAAAAATATATTTATGAAAAAACAAAAAACATTTAAGTGGCAGCTATTGTCAATGTTACCATTTTTAAATGGATTGCCTCTAAGATACTGGAATTAATTTTGTCCTTTTCATTAAACCTATATGCTTAAGATATGTATACATAAATCTTAAAAGTTGTTTTGAAATAATTATTTTAACATAGGCAAAAATAAACCATTCCATGTATTAAAACATTAAGTAATAATGAAAGTATTCCGATATAATGAAAAATGATATAACAACATCTCCGGTCCTATAAGTTTCGTTCATCAATACTTAAGACTGATATCGAAAAAGCGATATCTCGATGTTTTGAAAGTTTTTGCCCTCACTAACAGTCAATGTTAAAAGTTGGCACAAGCCCTTATCCAGGTATGGGTTGGGAGTATGTACTACTAAATGTCCTCCATCATAGACCGAGGAGCAAATTGGGAATGCACAGCTGTATTAGACTACCGCTAGATTATTTCAGTCTTAAAATAATAATTACATAATATTTACATAATTTAATTGATTTGTTATATTGAGAATGAATATACAAATGCAAGTTTTCGATATATAAGTAAAAATATAACAATACATGGAATTTTACTATTCAAAAGTAAACGTTACCGTGTTTCACTATAGAATGATTCTATGCTATTATAAGAAATTAAACAATTATTATACTTTGCTATGCTTTTATACTGTTTCTATACAAACATAACACGATACTATATTTCAATGAAAAAATTCAATGTTACAATGTTTTTTGCAGCATGACAATGAATAAAAGCTATACAGATGGTTTTCTGGATTTTAGTATGGAGGATACCAAGTTATGCTATAATTACTTAATACTAAAATAATCGCACGCACTAATGATATGTAAATACATATTTTTCAAAAGTGCGTGATATTATTAATATTATATAGAGAAACAATATGGGAAATGCAATTGGCACAACTATATAACACTTTCACCATACCTATGAACTATATATTTTCCTTGAACAGTATTATATCTCGTAATTTAATTGGAATACTAAAAAAGAAAATAGGAGTCCATAGTAATTTTAGGAAAACAATATTAAAATTAAAGAAATTTAGAAAAGTGAATACGGTTTAAAACAATGTCTAGAGACAAATTATTTACAAGATTAACTGTCCCAATTTGCAATTAAATAAATATTATAATTTTGTTTTTTTATGTAGCACTAGAAAACAGTCACTTAATTGTCTATGCTGCCTGAGGAAGGACTTTTTACACAAGATTTTCGAGAGGAAAGTTAACGTATGTTTTATTTTATTTTATTTTATTTTTATTTTTTTTATTTTATTTTTTTTTTTTAAATAGGAAGCCTCAAAATCTTTCACAACCATCTCCTTCAAACCTGCATATTTCAGTTAGCGGATGTCCTAAACGGAGTACACTTATTTAATTTTAGCTAGCACGAAATTTCCTGAGTGTGATATAATAAAAAAACAAACATTAGGACAGACATTTTTATTGCATATGATTTTTATTTAAATGGAAAAGTCCTTCCGGTTTGTACAAGGAGGACAAGGTACCTTTCCCTATTCCTTGTTTCTAAGAATTCAGCTAATTTTAATCAAACATACGAAGTTAAAATGGATAGAACACGATTATAGAACATTCGCAGTTTTCTTCAATATTGAAACTGTATGGGAATTTCACAAAATTAGTCAGGTATCGCCAAGCTAGTTTCATTCATCCTATTTTTTTTTTTTTTTACCAAATTTGACGATATTTCACAATTCCGGAAAATGTTTGTATATTGTCACCGATTATAACCCCAAAAGCATCACCAAATTTGGCGACAAATATAGATCGCATAAATTAAGCCAACTTTGATATAATGGAGTAATTTGGAGAATTTCTCATTCAAATTTAATATTGGCGAAAACTGGGATTCTTATATAATCGGGTTCCACGCATTTTGTCTTTTGTGATTCCAAATAAAATGAGCTGCAATCTTAAAAAAGAAGCTATATTTTCCTTCCGATACAGGTCGGAAACACTTATTAATCTGTTGTCTTTTTTCAAAATGTCATTCACAGTAGAATTTTAAATTGCTATGTCTCAGCCATTTTTAAGGTATAGGCAAAACAAAAAATCGTGTGGAATCCTTGTATCAAGTCCAAATACATAAAGGAGAAAAAATTGAATTTCTAATTTTTTGTACATCTTTTTGAAACTGAAATTTTTAAGTGGCCACCATTTTGAAACAAGATGACTGCTGAAGATGGTCAATGAACTCGGTCAAGACCTTGGTATGTCCTATACACATAGAATTTTATGCGGGTACATCAAGGCATTTTTTAATATTGCGACAAAACTCAAAATGCTCCTTGTATCAAGACCGGATACTTAAGGCAAAAAACGCTTGAACTTCTAATTCTTATATGTAAGTTTTTGTATTTGAAAGTTTTCTTTTGTTATCTCCAAGCCACCATTTTAAAGCAAAATGGAGAATGAAGCTGGCCAACAATACCGGTCGAGACCTTTGTATGTCCTGTGCACATGCTCAGTCGTATCCAAATCGGTTCATAATTACAGGTGAAACAGAAACCAGGTTAACTGTGAAGCAGGACAAAGACAAGATATATATATATATATATATATATATATATATATATATATATATATATATATATATATATATATATATTATATATCAACATTTGAAATGGGGGTAGCTTTGGGGGCTGAGGGTTCATGATCCGTAAAAGCATACCGAAATTTTGAGAAAATGCTTTACTTCGAACGGCTTCTGTCGATAGATTTTTACTTTTTATAATGAAAGTTACCTAAAAATAAAACATTAAAATAAAGAACGAAAGCTATACAGGATGTTCAAAAAACACTGATACTCTTTAATTTTTTATTAATCGGAGGTACGTAGGTAATGTAAATCGCAAAATTTTCAAAGTAAGATATTAATTAAGATTATGTCGAAAATGTCCTGCATTTAATTTAAAAAAAATACATATATAAAAGTTTTAAGAGTTTTATACGGTCTGAGTATTTTATAATTTAAATTTAGAATTTGGTTTCGCCATTCTCTGAAAAGTAAAATTCCATTCCTATACCACCAACTCACCCAATTATGATACCTTAAAGTTTAAGAAATTTTGGAGTTTTCCGGCGTTACAAAAATCGCCTGTCGATATATACAGAGATTGAAACAGTAAAGAGCTTTTTTTTCACATATTTATAATCACCGGCCTTTACCTAATTTTGCCAGGATGTACAAGGAATGGATAGATTGTTTTTAAGCAAAAATTTGGAAAATGGATATTTTCATCATTTTTCCTAAAGTGAAAGGTAGCGAGTAAATTTAAAACTTACAACAGAACCACTTTTGGTGCTGCTAGTTTCGAGACCTGGTGCATTTTGTAGCCCAGTACATAAAAGTTAGACAACCTATAAAATTTCCCTGTTAAAATTATATTTTATGTACTTTTTTATACTTTCAATTTTTTATTATGACATTTTTATTTGTTTAGAAGTGAGTTAAGTCGCCAAATACGGCGCTACATCCGTCCGCTTTATCCGCGGAGTAAATGTACAGTACAAATTAGAATTATATCAAATTGCGATTTGTTTGATAATTGATATCATAAGAAACAAGAATTAGGTTTTTTTCTTTTTTTCTATGCAAACGATAAATATATAAATAGTAAATATATTTCTATAAAAGCTTTCACGATCACTGAAAACTATTTTTTTGTGAAATACGAAACATGGAAACTATTCTCTTTTGAAATCGAATGGAATAAATTTTCGAATGTTTAAAATGAAATGTTGGTGTATTAAATGGTCCTTTAGTAAAAGTAATCATAAAATAAATTAATTTTTTTACACAATTTAGAAAAATTACTTTGGCTAATTAGGTCGAACATAACAATTTCTATTGAAGCTCAAAACACTCCTCACACAAGACGTAGCTATGACATTTCGCTAGGGTGGCTGGAGAGCTCTACTTAAAGAAAAAAAAAAAAAAAAAAGAAACCCGCCAACTTTTTCCCCGCCAAAAATGTGAATAAAATATTGCAATTTTTCAAAATCAAATTCATGGGTTTTTTGAAGGAATTTTTAAACTTTTTTTTTCAATATGTTATACTTATTATTAACTAATTTTTGTTTTTAAATGCTTTTCTTTAAAAAAGTTCAATGTTAATAGTCCGATAAGTGGTCTCGAAAATTGCATTTTCAGAAAGTTATGCTACTGTAAAATCAAGAAGTATCATTTTAACAGAAAAATTTTAATGATTCCCAAAATTCTCAAACTAATAATGATTCTCAATAGTCATCAGATATGTGCGGTACTTACTTTAATTAAACTAAGGATGTTTAAATTTAAGCAAAAGGTTGCAAAACTGTTATTTTTGTCATTTTTCCCAAAATGAAATGTACCAAGTTTTCTTAAATTTTCAGGAAACCAATACAACAAAAGGTAAAAACTTGTTATGTTAATAATTGTTACAGTTAAAGTAATGAAATACTTATGACAATTGCGCAAGAATAATAAGGAATCGAATCTTTATAATATAAATGAGAATATCTGCAAATTAGCACGAAAGTAATTCCGTAATTGAATAAATTTTAAAGATTCAATACAGTCTATGAAAATGGCAAGAAGTTGTTTTCTCTGTATATTCTTTTATGTGCAAGGTAAGAAATGTTATTCTAACCTGATACAAAAATATTTTATTTATATGGAGATTAATCTTAATTGTATTAACCATTAATTAATTACACTAGATTAATTTACTAGATTCGCCCAGTTGGAAATTTACATCTAACATTACTTAATTATTTTAACATTGTAAAATCTGAAGATTATACAAATAAAAAAAATGCAAGTATTGCAGCGAAAACTGAAGCTCAGTCAGACATCTTGGGCTTGAGACTGAAGGACTTAAATAGGTTATACCCACAGTGTTAAAAATTTGCAGTAAAATGTCCACTCATCCTACGCTGTTAAAAATTTGCAGCATTCTGGCAGGTATTTTACCGTTTTTTTCCAAAAACGGTTACACAACCGTGATTTTAACACTATTCTGACCATATTATTGGCCATTTTATGGTCAGAATATAGTTAAATTCTGGTCATAAAACCGTTAAAAAAAAAAAAAAAAAAAAAAAAAAAAAAAAAAAAAAAAAAAAAAAAAAACGGTCGAATGATTTGCCAGAATGCTGCAAAATTTTTAACAGTGTACTGTTTTTATTAAAAACGGTTACATTACCGTAATCAAGCAGGACGGTCGTTCTGCCAAGCCAAGCTGAAAAAAAAATGCTAACCTCGCCAAACAAACAAACGCCAAGAATAAAACGCAAGACACCGTAACTGCTTATTATACTGATGTCAACTTCTCCATGTTAAATCAACCAAACATGCCAGCGCAAAATTTCCCATATCAAAAGAACCAATCATCGCAGAAAAATAAAACCAAAACCAGAAGGACCTAATGGAAAAGATCTTCAATTTGAGACCAAATGCATCCTTATAAATTAATTATAAACAGAGATATAGATTTTTTAAAATAACGTCGAGATACTGAAAATGACCGATTTATTTTCTTCGTCACAATGTATGGTTCAATCAAGGTAGAGACTTAAATAATGGACATAAAAATGTAAGGATTGCATTTTTGGACAGATATTTACTCAATCTACGTGCTTTTGTAAAATTCAGCTTTAAAAACACAAATTTTCTATTCTTAATTAGCGAAAAACTGTTAATTAATTCTAAAGTTTATAAATTATGCCAAACAGCGATAAACCCGCCAAATCATTTTAGAAGTCTTTTAATTTTTTTTATATTATCCTTTTGCATTGATTTCATCGAAGAAAAGTATGGCCGAGATCCAGATTGATTTTTCGCTGTTAGCGAAATGAGTTTGACCAATCAGAAGCCAGAATGTTTGAGAATTTTTGCTGCTTCTGGATCCCGGCCTATGTCATAAAAGTTTTGAGTCATTTTCTTAGTGCCATGGATGAAGTGCAATGTTTACAGAAATTTAGGCTGGGATCCAGATGGATTTTTCGCTGTTAGCGAAACGAGATTCACCAATCAATAGCCTGCATTGCTGCAAACAGCGAAAAGTTCGCAAAAGTGCAAGCTTCTGATTAATGAATCTCGTTTCGCTAACAGCGAAAAATCTATCTAGATTGCGGCCAATTATGTTGAACACAATTTTGCATTTCCACATCCAGGAAGGGTATTGATGTCATAACAACAGTGCGTATTCGAAACTATTTAAGGCATTGATTCAGAATTCCTTTGCTATACATTTCAATATTAAAGAAGTTGTTGTTTCAATACTTTTAGTACTTTTCTCTATTGCTCACTCTAAAACACGAATATCGAAATTTAACCAACAGCGCTCAGAAACTATAGCGCCTAGAATATATAGTGTTGAAATCGTCTAACCCTGTAATACTTAAAAAAGCGCTAAAATATTGTATCCCTTAAATGTGCAATGATACTGCTGTAATATGTAGATCGCAGCGACATCTGCAGGATATTTTCTACAACTGCAAGAAATTACTAGTCTATACAATGTAATAATAGTAATACGAAAATCCCACAGATGTCGCTGCGATCGACACTTGAAATTTTAGCAGTATCGTCGCACATTTAAGGGATACAAATTTTTAGAACTGTTTGGATAGCATATTTCAACACTAGGTATTCTAGGCGCTGTATCAGAAACAACACCATAACAGAGAGCCTTTATACATAAAAGTGCTGATATATGCACAGGAGACATGCTCATTTCAAGCTTTTGTCGAAAGTACGGCAATCCGCTTTCTTGAATAGAGGATATTCAATGTACGTTATGATCACATGGTCAAGGCAAGAACGTCTAGCGTAAAGAAGGGAAGGCTCCGTCTACGTAATGTAAATCCCAGCTAGCCAATGAAACAGTTCATGGGAGAAAGCAGTAGTACACTGTTAAAAATATCGTGAAAAATTACCTCTGTTTTTAAAGGCTATATGTATTCTGACCAATGAGAACGCTTCAGAGGCGTTTATGTAGCGTTCTCATTGGTCAGAAAATAGAGAACCTGTAAGAACCGAGGTAATTTTTCACAATATTTTTAAGAGTGTGGTTTCCTGTTTCCCTTCTTATCAGTTAGAAATTCTTTGGGTAAATTACCGGTACCACGTGACTTTTTCAGCCTCGAACCCATATTTGGAATATCCTCCATTAGAAGATACGCGCATGGACGATCTCTATTAGACTAGGGAAATAATTCAGCATGCATTAACCTGACGATAATGGCATGCTCGCAAAGAACTTTAACGATTTGTTTTTATCACTTTTACCAATAAACATTTATTGGCCGTATGTCGCTACTTCGTTATAGAGACACACTTGTTCCTAATTAGATCCCGGCCTTAATGTATCAAAATACGGAGTTTGCTTTCTGTACTATTCCTGAGCTCAGTTATAGCGTCTAGAAATATAGGCCGGGATCCAGGTACAATTTTGCAAACAGTGAAAAGTTAGCAAAAATTCTGGTTTCTGATTGGTCAATATCCTTACGATAACACAGAAAAATCTACCTAGATCACGGTCATAGTGTGGAAACCGGCTATTCCAGTAATTCTTTAAAAAGTGCTAAAAATTGAATCCCATAAATATTGAAAAATACTGAATGACAAATGTCGATAGGAGCAACATTTTCTAGATCTTCTCTGAGCGAAACGTTTCCTTTTGAAATAGTTATGTTGGAATTACCATATGTCGCTGTAATCGACATTCGTCGTTCAGCCTCGTTCAACATTTATGGGATACAATTTTTAGCACTTTTTTAATAAGCCGATTTTTAAACTATATCTTCTAGAAACTATAGCTCCGTTATAGCGTCTAGATTATATGTTGCAGAAATCGACTATCCCAGCAATACTTAAAAAAGCGCGGAAGTATTGAATTCCTTAAATGTACAACGATGTCGAATTCCAAACAGTCATTTGCATCGACATCTGCAGGATATTTTTTAAAGAAGAAAGAGACATGTGTAATGCACCGATACAGCGTCTAGAATACATAATGTGGAAATTTGCTATCCAAGAAAAGCTAAAAAGTGTATCCCTTAAATGTGCACTGACGCTGAAATCCAGGGAGATTATCGCAGCGACATCTGCTATATATTTTCAAATTTCAAAGTAAACATCGTATTATTACAGCGGGTTTGACGCCAAGCACACAGATCAAATGTAAGTTAATAAAACGTTAAAAAAAATGTTACAGCGTCTAGACCAAATTGTCTTGGAGTTTTTGGGAAATATCCTGCAGATATCGCTGTGATCGACTGATTGGATTTCCACACTATATATTCTAGACGCTGTAGCGCCGCGGTAGCGCCGCGGTAGCGCCGCGGTAGCCTGTCCTTTTTCGTTTGCCTCGAAGTAGATGGCGTCATTTGAAGCTGTTCCTAAGTGTGGCCAGCTCATCACGTCACACGGAGTTGATTATCTGTACACGGCAATGGACACAAAAAAAAAATCGGCGCACCGCTTTGTACTAATCATCGTGTAAAGATGATCCAACTCCGTGTGACTTTTAAACGTCATGAACTGGCCTATTATGTCATTGGTCACGCTAACACCCTCCCCCTTGCGTCCGCCATATATAGCTGCATCTTGCACTGGAGACTGCTAAATGGGCTGCTATCGGTCAAAATCAAGAGAGAAAAGGGCAGAAGAGGGGGAAAGAACTCGTTTTATTTATGTAGTTTTTCACACGGGAAGATTGACATGTCTGCTCCTCTCCTTTCATAGCTTCATGGTGGTGAAATAAACAAACGCCCCCTAAATATTTGAGAAAGTCTTGACACGCGTCACAAAAACATCACACAAAGCAGGCAAAGCAAAGGAACAAAATCATTCATTGGCTCGTGGATATGAACGAGCCAATGAATAATTTTTCTTCTTTGTTTTGCCTGCTTTGTGTGATATTTTCCTGACTTGTCAAGGCTTTCTCGAATATTTAAAGGACGTTGAATAGGCCGGGATCAAGATAGATTTTACGCTATTAGCGCGATGAGATTGATCAATCAGAAGCCTGCATTTTTGAAAACTTTTTTATGTTTGCAGTAAACACTCTGGATCCCGGATATTAACTTTGGTTGGTTAAGACGATTTTAAATAAAATCAAATCAGAAAGCCAATGTTTTTAAACTTTTTTGGTTAGTTTAATCGAAATCTTCCACGTCTATTAATGAAAACTGAGTTACTGTACTTTGGACAAAAACTTGAATATGAGTACACGACTTGTGCATATGTGTCACCACTCTTACATATAAATGTACTCTGTTATGAGCATGATTCTAAGCGCAGCTAGGTAAATTTGAGTATCTGGGTATTAGATAAAGCAATAGTGGCCCACCGTGGCTGAGTGGATAACACACCACGCCGCTAATCGCTTGAGAACGTAGGTGGGGGCGGGTTCGAATCCCGCCGTGATCCCCACGTGATCTGATATATATGTGTTCAATAAAACAAACAAACAAACAAGCAATAGTGAAAGGTACAGTTGCCATGGAAACAACGACTTCTTTAATACGTATAGAAAATTAATGAATAGTTGTAAATGATTTAAGTTCAAAATGTAGGCAAATGCTCTGAAAATATCAATGGCTCCCATCTAGTATTTTACAAAAGTAATTTAATATATTCACATGATGTATAAGTTGATGCAACTCTTATCTAATGAAAATTCTGCAACAAGACTTATGTAGGTAGATCTTTTCAATGATTAATTCAGAATTCTAAGAACAAAACGAAGTTCTTAAGCGCCCTTCCTCACCCCCCCCCCCCCACTCAAAAAAAGAAATACGATAGAAAGGTATAAATATTTGGATAATTTCAGTATTTCTGTGATCTTTTGTCAGAGTTTAGAAAAGGTGTCTGGGTATTAAAAAAAACATATAACAAATTTGACGAACGATAAGACTATAGATTTCAGGCAATTTTTAACTGCAAAAAAATTTTATTCTAATGTTTATGCGGCTTTAATAATAGACTATTAAATATAATCAATTTACGGGAATTTTTATACGAAATTATATTCTCACATTTATGCAAATAGGTATGGATAAACAGACTTGAGTAAAATTACATATTTATTCTTTCTTCTCTATAACACGATCTAAATGAAGATGAAGTTATATGTACAGTTTATATCTTTAAATTTTTAGATTTTTTTTTTATCAAAAATGTTTCATCATCATGTCTAGAATTGCTAGATTTATTTCTTTAGACAGATCTTCGATTCTTTAGATGCCTGCGGGGCTTCATTCTCGGATTTTCCGTAGGTATTTGTAAAGATAAATTTATTTTGCAAAACCGTCAGCAAAAAAAAGTTAGAACAAACAATTAACTGACAGACTAACTGTAAATATATATTTTATTTTGACTCTATTTGATTTTTACTAAATTTTCATCCTTCATAGAAAATTTTAAGGCGATATAAATTGAGAAAGACTGATACTTTGAAAGAAGATATTGACTTTCGTTACTTTTAAATTATTAATTACTCTAAAAAATGAATGATAGGAAACAAAGTGTATACCATTGTGTTTGTTCCCTGCTTATAAAGGCTATACAAGGACTAATTTTAGCGAGTAGAATTATTTCAATTATATATATAATCTGTTTAAAAAAAAGAACTGATATCTACTAAAAAACAACTTTTCAAAAGTAAAAAAAAAGCCAAGCAAAAAAAAAAAAGAAAAAAAAAAGGGGAAAGTTGTGGCTAAAAAATAGTGTGATATCAAATTTCCAAGCTAATATTATGGTACTTATTTAACATTTTTTATTAAAAAATTACCATATGTAAGTCGAGTACCTAAGTATGCGTTGATAGAAAGCCTTTTCTCCTTTACTAAATACATCATAACGTGTTTCTGAAAATTAATTTTTTTTAATTATGCATGATGGGCTTGGCGGCCATCTTTCCATATTTTACACAAATTTCTAAGCAGACAAGCTCGTAATATGTTTGCATTATTAAGAATTTTGAACTTCTAGTTTTGGCTACAGACAGATAAATTAAGAAAGTCTTTTATTTTGAAGAAAAAAAAACAAATTGATTTTTACTGCTTTAACTAATTAATTAACCCCCTCCGAAAAAAGAGAATCATAAGATGAAACCTGAAGTTACTTCAACTTTATTTTAAGACACAAATTTCTAGGCACTCATTTCCATAAATTAAAAGCATAAAATGTTTGCTTTAGCAACAATTTCGAATTTCCGATCTTAACAATGTACTTGTGTGCTTAGAAAATTGTGTAAAATATGGAAAGATGGCCGCCAAGCCCATCATGCATAATTAAAAAAAATTAATTTTCAGAAACACGTTATGATGTATTTAGTAAAGGAGAAAAGGCTTTCTATCAACGCATACTTAGGTACTCGACTTACATATGGTAATTTTTTAATAAAAAATGTTAAATAAGTACCATAATATTAGCTTGGAAATTTGATATCACACTATTTTTTAGCCACAACTTTCCCCTTTTTTCTTTTCTTTTTTTTTTTTTGCTTGGCTTTTTTTTTACTTTTGAAAAGTTGTTTTTTAGTAGATTTAATTTTACTCAAACTATAATATTGCAAATTACTATCGTTAGATACGTTTAAAAATATGGTCAAGTAACCGTTATATTTTAAAACTGCCGAATGCCCAGATAGTTTGCTGCAGACTTTTACCAATGCAAACAAATATTGTTATAGCTATTCTTAAAATAATATGCTTAGTAATATAAATGATCAAGATTTAAATGCATGAGAATTTTAAAAAAACTTTTAAAGCGACGGTAGATATTTTTCGAATTTTAAAAAGAGTGTGAACTAAATCTGAATTAAATAGAAATTTATAAAGCATTACTTCATAATATTCTATCTGGGAACTGTTTGCTTCTAAATAAAATTTTTAAGAGAAGTTTTTTAATTTAATTAAACTATTATTGAGTCATGTGTCTTCCAATATTATATTTATGACAATGGAAAATCGGAATGTTAGTGTAGAAATACTTTAATATTCTCGTTTCATTAGAATTCAATTTATTATAGCTCATAATTCTTTGTAAAACTCATAAAAATATAAATGCGAAATACATGCGAGTTTTCTCATATCTAAAGTTTATTATCCACAGTTTTATCTTAAAATATTTTATTAATTCTAAAAGTGTTTTGACACTTATTCCCCAGTCATTTAATTCACGAATTCAAAGGTTCCGAAACAAAATTTTGAAATTTATATATATTTTTTCTATTACATGAGATAAATTAAAATGTAAAGTATTCAGATATCAATCTATATAATCAAACACTGCATAGCTGTGGATATGGTACGTGTTTTAAGAATCATTTAACATATGCAAAAGAAAGATTTTAAAACTAGTTTTCAAATGCTGGGACAATTTCTTTATTATAAAATCGTATGAGAAAGCGTTACATGCACATGACTGTGTTGCCATTTTCTTGAACATTACCTCATTTTGACACCATGACTCTGCACTGCTGCTGACTAATTTATATAAATACGCATTCAAAAGAATTACACAATTTACACAATAGCCGCATGGTAAATAACAAACGAAAATTATTTTGTGGCTATTTCATGTATCTGTAATACATGTCATATATCTGTCACAAAATAAAATTTTAAGTTTATTTTTACTATACGTTGCGCATAAATATGATAAAAAATGTTTTATAATATAATACTATATCTTATTTTATTGTTGTAAATATGGACATAGTATAGATCAGTAAATGGAAGTACATTTTCGTTCGCATTTCAAAAAGTCCTTCCTTGCTATACTTGAAAGAAAAAGTAGCTTCCCTATTCCTTGGCCTTAAGATTTTAGTTAATTTTACTGGAAAACAAAAAGCTAAAATGCGTGGAACCCGGTTATAAAAATTCATTCCCAGTTCTCAACAATATTAAATATGAATGTGAATTTCGCCGATTTAGTCAGATAGAGCAAAATAGGCTTCATTTATGGCAACATATTTTTCTCGCCAAATTTGACGATATTTCGCCCAGCGTCGCCAAGCTGGGCAAAAATTTTAAGCAAACGGATATGAACGTATATTTTTAAGCGCATGAGAGTTGAAAAAATTTTAAAACAAGGAAAGAAAATTTGCCTCAGAAATCCTGTTACCTAAAACTTAATTAAAAACCGCTTATGGAGGAATCCTACAGTTCTTGTTTCAAAATGCCGTCCACTTTAGAGCTTTAAACTGTTATATTTCAGTCACTTTTTAAGACAAAAGCGAAACAGAAAATGATTAGGAATCCTTGTATAGAGATGGAATACTTAACGAAAAGAAGTTTTTAGGATTTCAATGCTTTTTGTACATCTTTTTGAAACTGAAATCTTTCAGCAGCAATTTCCTTTTTCAAAAACAAGATGGCGGATGAAACTTGCCTATGGATTCGGTCGAGATCTCGGTAAGTTCTTTACACATTATTACTCGCATTTAAATCGGTTCATAAATACAATTGCTATCGCATTATAAAAATCAGATGAACATATATATAGATACAGATATAAATACAGGGTGTCCATAATTAAACGACCGTACTTTAAAGTTGTCTACAGACAAAACTATTGTTCATAAAGTTGTGAAATTTTGTGAAAGACATAATAAAGGGATTGGAATTTGTTTAAGCTAAAAAAAAAAATATAAATAAAAATAGTTCTACATTTTGCCACCAGAGGGCGCTTTTTAGCAAATTACACATTTAGAATTACTAAAGTTAAAAATTCTTATTTATTGACGTAACATTATTCTAAAGAGAGCATTTCACGACATGTTCCTAGTATTTCCCAAAACACACTGCGGTCATCTGCTATCTTACGATTCCAGATGGTATCTGAAAATGACGAAAGTCGTGCAGGACATGTTCGGTTATAACAAAATTTGTTAAACTATCATAAATGTATTCTAAATGTGTAATTCGTTAAGAAACGGCCTCCTAATTTTTTTTCCGCTCAAACAAATTCCAATACTTTTATTATGTCCTCCAGAAAATTTCACAACATTCTGAACAGTAGTTTCGTTGTGCAGACAACTTTAAAATAGGGTCTATTAATTATGAACATCCTGTAAATAAAATTTCTAAAATATCGTAATGCTAAATGTGTAATTTATTAAAAATCGCCCTTTTGTGGCGAAGTTTTGAACTATTTTTATTTACATATTTTTCAGCTTAAACAAATTCCCCTCCCTTTATTATGTCTTTCACAAAATTTCAGAACTTTATGAACAATAGATTTGTCTGTAGACAACTTTAAAGTAGGGTCGTTTAATTATGGACACCCAGTATACAGTGTGTCCACCTATTACGTGATCGACCTTTATTTTCGCAGCCGTTGGTCCTAGATGCATACTTCCAATTACAAAGATGGTTTAAATAAGGTAAATAATTAATTTTAAAGCGATTTAGGTCAAGAAAAATATTTATTAAAAAATTACGAAATTTAAATTTTTGTACGGTCCCCTGGTCCTATAATTGATATTTAATAAAAAATTACTGTGACACTAACAAGTAAGACAAAAAAAGTCCCATTCAGCTAACATTAAAATTGACCGAGTTCTGAAACTTTGAAATGCATGACTTATACTACTTTTTTGCAGCTCAAAACAGATGATTTCTGACATGCTTTCAGGGGTCGTATATAAAGAACTTAAACTTATTTCAAGGTATCTGCGCTTTGAAAGAAATCGTACAAATATTACGATTAACTTTTATTAGTTAAGTTTCAGTTTAGTTAAAATAATTGTATTTTAACATATGTAGTATTTTGTAAGGATTTGAGACAATGATTTTCTTTTAACAAAAATTATGTTATTTTCATAAGGATTTATTTAACTTGCAACGATCATCTTTCCAGTTTAAATTTTATACTCAAACATTAACTCACTTTCAAATGTCCGATCGAAGTTAAATTTTACATACTGACTTAAATCAGATGACAATGCTATATTAATATGATTTTCGACATTTACCATCTTATACATCCTTATATTAGAGTATAACACAAAAAAATTCGGATAGATTACAATCAACAAGTTTAAGAAAGAGTTTCAGATTAGATAACATAAACCTGCGATGGTTGTGTTTTTTAACTTTTATAATTACGTTTTATGTATTTTTTTAACGCTGAATTAAAAAAATACCTTCATTTTTAACCATCATGCCATGATTTTTCGCAAATCGTAAATTTTGAGGTTAAAAAATAGCGAAAACTCTAATACTATAAAATAGATATAAGTCTTTTTAATTAAGTTTAGTTTTATTTTATTCAATAATTTATTAAATTTTTTGGCTTTTACTGGGTTTCTTACAGCTAAATAGATCAGGGGTAAGATGAGTTTCGAAGTGGAGGAGGGGGGGGGGGATCAATTTTAACTTTATGCTTTTAAACTTTGAAATTTGCGATTTGAGAAAAATCCTTAGGTGATGGTTTAAAATGAAGGTCATTTTGGGATTCAGCGCTAAAAGATACATGAGAATCATTTTTCAAAAGCTAAAAAACATGGCACAACCCAAAATTTGAAAGACAGTGTAATCTAATAGCATTTTAAAATATGTATCATTTTCTAAAGAATTGAGGCTGTTGTTTTTCATCCTATTATTTAACAAAAATTATGTTTTTCTTTTATTATTAAATGTTTATTACAAATTGTATATTTTGCAGTAATATTTCCGAATGATTAAATATTTCAAATTTATATTTCAATATCTATTTTACTCTCAACCATTTTTGTAATATATCTGACTGAAATATATTTCTACTAAATTTGTGAATGACCCCTAATTTGCAGCAAAAAGTATGATCCAACTTTAAACAGCTATTACTCGGTCATTTTTGATCGCAGAATAACCGGACTTTTTTGTCTTACTTGTCAGTGTCACAGGAAAACTTTAGTAAATATAACTTATAGGACCGGGGGACCGTATGAAAATTTAAATTTCGTAACTTTTTAATAAATGTTTTTATTGACCCAAATCGCTTTAAAAGTAATTCTTTACCTCATTTATACCATTTTTGTAATTGCAAGTATGCATCTAGGACCAACGGTTGCGAAAATAAAGGTCGGTCAGGTTATACGTGGACACACTGTATATAAATCGACATTTGAACGGAGGGTGGTTTTGGTGTCTGGAGGTCTGATTGAGTGAATATATATGCTGTAATTTTGTGAAATTGGTTTCCTCCGGACGTCTGCTTTTTACTTTTTGTGATGGAAACTAGCTAAATTCCCCCATTAAAATACAGAACGGACGCCATACAGAGTGTACCAAAAATATTGACTGGCTTTAATTTTTTACCAGTTGCATGTTCGTAGGTAACTTAAATGACAAAATGTTCCAAATAAGGTATGAATTACGACTATGTGGAAAAATGTTCCGCCATTAAGTTTCAAAAAGTTACATTTTCACAATTTTTATACGATCCAAGGGTTTTATAATTTATGTTTAGAATTTGTAAAAGCATTACCAAGTACAAAGTATCACAAGACACCTAAAATCCATAACGAAATAAGAAATTGTCGTATCGGAGTACGGTTTGCACGACAAGGCTTATCAAAGTGTTGTACTTCTGTGGCAGGCATAATAAAAGATTTCTAACTTTATTTTAACTATTTTTTCTTACAAAAATATGGACCATTTGCCAAGTATTATTGTCCAAACTGCATTCTGATATGATAACTTTTTAATTTTGCATGATATTATTTTTTGTTATAAACGGGCTTATGGGGCTCGTTGAACTATTTATTTTTCATTTCTATAATAAAATATCCTTTTTGACTAGAATTACGGTGTACACTGCACTCCAATAAGACAATTTGTTAAACTTTCACGAATTTTTGAAATCTCAACTTAATTTTGGATCTCTTTCAACTTTCATTGTCCATTAACCGAAGATTTTGCGGTAAACATAAAATGAATTATTTTTTGCTTTTTTCACAAATTTTCCCACACTGTAAAGTGTTATGGAGAAAATCACACTCCGTTAGTACAATATGTTAAGACAACACATTTTTTTGATAAAAGATGCATTTTTATCTATAGTTTCCACCAGTTACGTTAAAAGCGCTTTAAATTTAAAATAATATTTTAATTGCCTAAATAATATAAATTACATAAAATCACAAGCACTCAAATATTAACTTTTAATGTATTATTCAAACTCATAAAAAAAACTCCGCATTTTTCTTAAAACTTATCTATTAGTTCCGTAACAACTACTTAGAAACTTGTGATTTATTAATAGACAAAGAAGAAAATAAAAATGTTCAATAAAATGTTTGTTCCTATAATATGCAGTAATTTGAAAAACAAAATTAAAAGTATAAAGGAAATCCTTTTACTTTGTAAAATATTCTATATTCCTTAACGTACAGTCGTGGAAAAAAAAAAAAAGTAAACACCCCCTACTAACTCTGCAACAAATTATCGTAGAATAAAGTTCTTGGTACCAAAAGATTGGAAATAAAGTCTACTTTTAAATGATGTATATAAAATTGGCTTAGAGGGCCGTCTACATATCAAAACATACCAAAACTTTGATTTTTCTAATAGCAGGACCAAATTTTGACGCCATAAATAAATTCTACACCCTTCAATTAGCATAAAACCAAATTTGCATGAAATTCGTACGATTAGTTTTCGAGAAATTATTCATTTTAACATCGGCATTATTTAGGGGTTGTATCCAAATTGAAGTTTGGTCTTTCAAGGTTGCTTAAAACCTACCGATCGACTATGTCACTTCTTTTAATGTATTTTTTCTTATCAATATGACCATTTCACTTCTATTAATGTATTATTTCTTATTAAGATGACCATTTCAGTCACTTAATGTCCTTTGGTTATAGTTATATTCGGTAAAATCCTTTTCAATATTCAAATGTTTAAAAATGTTCAATTATGCGATTAAAAAAATATCCGAAATTATAATTATTTTCGAATATCTGAAATTGATTGGAATTTTATAGGTGATTTTATAATGCAAGTTTTCTAAATTTATTTGCAGTAAATAATGTAGGTGAATACAAAATTTACAATAAATAATAGTATAAAAAAGTAATACGAAACAATGTAGAAATAAAGTGATACAAATTGCTTTTTCTTCTGAAAATAAATCTCAAGTCAAGTGCTAATGGCATATTTTGATTTTTTTTTTAATGTATCTTGATAGATCTTTTCAGATATTTTTGCATGGTATTCAGATTTATTTGAAGAGCTAAGACTAAATCTATTTCAAAAAGATATCTGAATAACTTTACATTCGTTATTCGCCTTTGAAATAGGGTTAATAGTTTTATGATTAAAGTTATTCTGCTATCTAACCGTATGACTACGTCCACGTACGATGCGTACGTGGTAGAAACCATTGAAACTAAAGTCAGTTTTGTCGACAACGTAGTCAAGGGCAGGGCCGAAACTAGGGGATGCAGAGGGGGCATGTGCCCCGGGCTCCAGAAAGAAAGGCGAAGGGGGGGGCGTTAAATTAAGATTTTGTTTGTTGCTTCATACAAAAATCTCTCTCTCTCTCTCTCTCTCTCTCTCTCTCTCTATATATATATATATATATATATATATATATATATATATATATGACATACAAAGAAACTCGCAAGCTCATGTTAAATCTACCTCTGGGAGTGTTCTTTTCAAATTTGTGAAAGTGAAAGTAACTTTATATTAAAACATAATCTGCGACCAAAATCGAAAACGTAAGCACTAACCCGATTAGAATTCAATCTCAGCTATTCTACGCAAGAAAAAAAATCATTTGAAACTATTAATATGCAAGTAAGGAAAAAAAAAAACGCTCTCATATATTTAACATTAGCGATCCAGGTTCTTCTCGTGATTAGTATAGGCTCTTAACGCTCAAGCTAAAGTTAATCCTATGAAGCGTTGTTTCCATATTTCTTGCTACCATTTTAATTATTATTAAATTATTTCTATTCTTTAAGGAAGTTTTTTTTTTTTTTTTTTTTTTTTTTTTTTTTGCATAAGATATCTGCGGTCGATAACTTTTATTGTGCGTCAGGAGGGGGGGGGGGGGACGCCAAAATCTTTGTTTGCCCTGGGCCCAAAAAAGGCTAGTTTTGGCCCTGGACAAAGGGTAAATTTGAAATTTTGCAATAAACTCATGAATACCGGTTGGCAAAATCTTGTCATTCTACGTTTTTATTTTCTTCATATTTTAGATTTTTTTGCATACTACTTCCAACTGGCAAGAAAACTTGCCTATCTAAAAGTCATAAAAATAATTTGTAAAATGTTTCTAAATTAGCCGGTGCTCTTGAACAGATCTAAATAAGCAAGCTATAAAAGTAAAAACGTAATTATTTAAAGCCCTTTATTAATGGGTTAAAACTTTACATTAATAGTTATTCATAAATATTACAAATTTTGATTGATATACAAAAATTAGTAAAATACTAAATTAGCTTTTTTAAATAACAATGTAACACTCTCGTGGGGATATTCTATCTAACAGACATTCAGCTTAATATTGGAAACAATTTAACGAGATTTGAGTGAATTGAATTAACCTTTAACTGATGTGACAGAATTGTCATATAACTACTGTGAAGCAGTCTGTGAGACCGCACCATCGAAAGATCAATAAAAGGAACGATTAACTCGTAGGATGGTATTTTCGAACTAAATTTTTTTGTACAGGACAGTTCTAATTAAAATTTACCTATTCAAAAGCCTCTGGTGATAATACTAAAGTTTCAAACGAAACAGAATCTTTGTAGCTTTTATAGTTAAACTGAAAGTTACAAGTTAAAATATAAGAACTGAAAAAAAGGAGCGTTCTGTACGACCGGTAACATCAGTTAAAGGTTAATAGGTATAAATATCACAATGACTACATTGTGAATGTAATAATGGTTTAAATGGTGAAAAAATGTTTTGACTTAAGTTTTGTAGATATAAAATGCAACATCTAGATTAATCATTTACCATGAATACATTGCCGGCATCTATTTAAAAAGAAAAAAAGAATAAATCTGTGTTAAAACGATTTCAGAAAAACTTTACCTTTGTTATTTCCTTTTGAAATAGGGTTGATAATTCTATGATAAAAATTATTGTGCTATATAATTTGAAAATGTATTATTAACTCACTAATACCGGTTAGCAATGAAATGAATATTTAAGTGTTTATACTGCCAATTATGCTTTATTCTCTGAAATTTCATGTTGATGTAACCTTCACAGTTATCACAATCAAAATTAAACACCAACCGAACGCAAACATGTATTACAAGGACAAACTGGTACACATAACGAAATTAAAAACCACCAGTGTCAGCAACTTGCTAACCAAAATTTAAAAATAATACATGATTATGCGATATAAGAAAATTTATTTCCTAAGAAGAAACTTTAACAAAAGAGTATTAGAAAATCATCGCAATATTAGTACACTAAAAAAATGAGATGGTAAAAAATCCCCACCCCCACTAATAAGACACTACTTGTGCCTAAATAAAAAAAAACGGAAAACAATTTTTTAATATGATGTATAGAAGCCATTTTTATCAATAACTTCTTGCAATCTTCGTGGCATTGATTCAATGAGGCTGTTAACAATATCGGGATCTCTTTGAATATTTTGCCAAGCACCAGAAGCAGCTCTCCATAACTCATCAGCCGTTTTAACTCCCTCCAGGCGAACTTCATCCTTCCACAGAGCCCAAACATTTTCGATGGGGTTTAAGTCGGCGGCATTGCTTAGCCATTCTAATCTCAATATACAATAGACCGGAGTGAAAAACAAAACGTTTTGCAAATGGAATCGTAATAGTGCGGAAAAGTTGCTACTCGTCAATACAAGCACAGTGAAAAAAAAATTTTTGAAATCGAAGAATATCTTCCGTTCGCGCATCGCGTTCAAAGTTTTCGAATTTGAACAAAAATTGTACAAATATACGAAAAATCGTAAAAAGGTGTAAACTTTTTCCGATTGAACACATGTTTTTGTATATACCATGACCTTGAGATGTAGAGTGGAGGAAAAATACCACACACTCCTCCTTTATCCCCTTCAAACCCCCCTCAAGGGGGTGAAAATGGCCAATTTTCGTGGAAAATACAGAAATTACAGGAGATGTAAATATTGACGAATCGGTCTCATTTTTTTTTCATAAGGCAACCTTGAGGCTAAAAGTAGGAAACAATCCCTCTCCCGCCTCGAGAGATCAAAATTGTGCAGCTCTTGGCCCGTCCTTCTAAGGATGACTCAGGACTCACCACGGGAAGGTGGCTGCACTGCGAGTCCCACCCACACCCTACTCAACCAACCAACCAAAATGTGGGCGTGGAGAATTATGCAGATGCAGATTCAGGTACTGCGAATTCTGATTTAGTGTCAAATTTTATCATGATAGCACGAGAAGCGAGGGTGGCTCTTATAAAACCATCACGTCGCTCATGCCCAGACACTTTTGAGGAGGCCTGTGTTACCAGCTTAACACTGCGCTCTACGGCTTGCGTATGACATTGTATGTCTGCCAGATTCAAAGGAAGAGTTGGCTTTTCCCCCTTTGAAATCAAGTCTGCAATGTCAGCTGAAGAAATGTTTACCAATAGAGGAGGACAGGTAATCTATGTTTGAATTGGTAAGAATTGCCCTGCAATTTTTTTTCTTCTAATTTTGCTTCTATCAACGATCAGTGATGTATTACTATCAGTAATAAGACCTACGTCTTTTAGCACGCTAGAGGTAATGGCAGCTGTTGTTCTGTCTGACAGACCAAAGCGATTACTTGTCAAAGCAGTAGCTGGAAGCGACATGCGGATTTGTGAAGAGTCTGGACTCCTTGACAGAGCAGACAAAGATCGTGTGCGCTGAAAATCTAAATCATCCTGTGTCTTTGTGCGTAAAGAAACATCAGTTCCAATGTAGGTGTTTTCCTGTTCTTAGGGCAATCGCAGCTGACAGCTATAGGATTAGGACAAATACACTTGTAAAAGTTTTTCCATCAAGTGCATTCTAGTGTCATTTCGCATTTGCATCTGATATGTCAAATAATGTGTGGATGACTGATGGATGAAATCATTGTACTTCTTCTGTTTTCCAGCCGTGTCTTTGTCTCTTGGATATGATTTATGAAGAGAATAATATCGATCGTGTAGTTGTTTCATCTTTTGAACGACTCTTGTATGACAAACTTTAGGAATCGAAGCCTTCAAATACAGTGACTCAATCTGTTGAGCTACAGTGTTTGCCACTTCTAAAAAGCTCAACTTCCTTCCAGGTTTAAAGTCACCAGACTGCAATAACATGGCGTATTGCACTTCATGCCAACATTTGACAACGTCACCATTGGTGGGAAGAATTGCCGATGGCAGTCGTTTTGGTGCACCAAAAAATGGACAGCGAATATGAACGCTTCGAGTGAGCGTCATAATTATGATAAAAGAAGATAAATTTTGATCGATGAAACCGTTATCTAATTCAAGCTACGGGATTCTAAACGAAGCCGACAAGAAAAGTTTTCAGCAAGAGCAGCGCTTCTTTATAGGCGAGATATATTCTTTTACAAGCCAGACAAGCAGAAACACGCAGCGACGCTGAGGCAAAACTGAGTGACGCACAGCAATCGTTACCAGGTACGGGTACTGTGATAGCTCCTCCCCCCTCCGTTTCTCGGAATTCCAGCGGTGCGCACGCGCAGCGAGCATTACAGTGCACCGAAGAAGAAAGGGGCTGACGAGATGGAGAGGTCGAGTGACCGGGCGGCAAACAAACCAAAACATAATGTTTGCCGCAAAAAGTCGCCCCCTCGACAGTGTTCAAAGCGGATAGAGGACCTGTCGAGAAGGGGGGGGGGGGTTGTTTTCGACTTTTAGCCTCAAGGATGCCTTATGTAAAAAAAAAATCAGGTCGATTCGTCAATATTTACATCTCCTGTAATTCGGTATTTTCCACGAAAATTGGCCATTTTCACCCCTATGAGGAGGGTTAGAAGGGGATAAAGGAGGAGTGTGTGGTATTTTTTCCTCCATTCTACATCTCAAGGTCATGGTAGGTACAAAAAAATGTGTTCGATCGGAAAAAGTTTACACCTTTTTACATTTTTTCGTATATTTGTACAATTTTTGTTCAAATTCGAAAACTTTGAACGCGATGCGCGAACGGAAGATATTCTTCGATTTCAAAATTTTTTTTTCACTGTGCTTGTATTGTCGAGTAGCAACTTTTCCGCACTATTACGATTCGATTTGCAAAACTTTTTGTTTTTCACTCCGGTCTAATATACAATTCTCTTCACACCAAGTTTTCTCTATACCACTTGTGTGGATTGGACTATTATCCTATAAATTCCAAATAAATCATGAATCATAAAATATACTTAATAATTATCTCTATAATATTAAAATTAATATTCGTATAAAAAATCGTTAATGAGTTCAATTTCTAAATATATTCGCAAATATTTTAGCATAAATTGTGCGAAAGGGTTTTTTTTTTTTTCAAAAGATGAACAAACATTAAATGTTTTTTTTTATATGTATAATATAATAATGTATTTATATATTATTCAGCGAAAGATTATGACGTAAAATTCGAAAAAACCATATGTCAGAAAATTACTATGCTTTCCGCGACAAACTTTATTACCAGCAAAATCTTTCTGTGGGAATAATCCCTGAGGTCAAGGAACAATTGATAATAGGCTAAACTACAATAAGTTTAAATACTTTGCTCTCCCCCTCTCCCTTCATCCCCATATGTAGAAGTTCCCATTGGAGAAAATTTAGAATTATTATTATTATTTAATTCAAAGTAATAAATAAGATAACTAGGGCACTAAGGCAAGGCAAATATTTAAAAAAAATATTTAAACATTGAATGCTGTTGGGAGGGAGGTAGAGGACATTTTAGGAAAGATTAAAAAAAAATAAAAACAAGTGGGTAAGTGTGATCACAGATCGCACAGAGGGTTTCGTTTAATATTCCTTTCAAAACACTTTATCCTTTTGAAAAATCTGTTAGTTCCACATTTCGCAACCAAGGGCGCACTCTATTCTAAACATACCTCTATCCGAACGAAACTCCGTTTTACATACTATCCGTATATATATTTGTCGAAGGGATTGGGGTCATAGCACCCGAGATAAGTAGGCGCCCCTGGCGGTAAAAAGTGGAACTAAAATATGTAAGGCTATGGTGCATAATATGAAAGAATGGCCAAAGGGGAGTCGGGAAAAGTTGGAAAAGTGCTCCCCGGATGAAAAGGGCGGAGGTTAGAAAAATTGCTTAAAATATATAAGTTAGAGCACGGAGGAGTAAATAACATAAAACTTTTTGTAAATTTTATGATTTGTCGTGTGGTCTGAGGTATTCAGCTATACGTATGCAAAAATTCATTTCTCCAACTTAATTTGGGACTCTCTTAGAAAGAATTGCTTAAAATACACATGTGGTAGCTCAAAGGGTTAAACGTAAGACTTTTTCAACATTTTATTATTTGTCGCCTGGCCTCAGGTGTTCTGCTATAAGTATGCAAAATTTCAAATCTCCAATTTAATAAGGGGCTCAGTTAGAAAGAATTGCTTAAAATATGCTTGTGGGAGCCCAAAGGGTTAAATGTACGACTTTTTCAAATTTTTATGATTTGTCGCATGATAGTGTTCAGCTATAAGGATGCAAAATTTCACGCCTCCTACCTAAATAGGGTGTCACTTAGAAAGAATTGTTTAAAATACACATGTACGAGCCCAAAAGATTAAATGTACGACTTTTTCAAAATTTTATGATTTTGCCGTTTGATGTGAGGTGCTCAGCTATAAGTATGCAAAATTTCACGTTTCCAACCTAATTAGGGGCTCACATTTAAAGAATTGTTTAAAATACACATGTGGGAGCCCAAAGGGTTAAATGTACGACTTTTTCAAAATTTTATGATTTGTCCTTTGATGAGAGGTACTCAGCTATAAGTATGCAAAATTTCACTCCTCCAACCTAATTAGGGTTCACTTTGAAAGAATTGTTTAAAATACACATGTGGGAGCCCAAAGGATTAAATGTAAGACTTTTTCAAAATTTTATGATTTGTTGTATGTTGTGTGGTGTTCATCTATAAGTGTGCATAATTTCAAGTCTCCAACATATATAGTTTCTGAGAACGGGCTCTGTGACGGACAGACAGACAGACGGACGGACGGACGGACAGACAGAGGAGCGAGACGAATAGGGTTTCGTCAGATGAACGAAACCCTAAAAATGATTATATATATATCTTTTATAAGAGGTAACAAATATAACAATAATAGAAAATAAAGAATTTTAAATGCTTTAAATTTGTGTATTAGGAGAAGAGAAGCAAAATTATCGGAGAGGAGAGTAACTGATGATTCATTTATTTTTATTTTCAACGTAATAAATAGGGCAGATTCCGTTCTGTTAAAAAAAATTTCAAAAGATTTTGAACTGTGTGGTGACCGCGCAAAGAGGAGGTGATCAGAGGTTTCGAGGGAGGGGGATCAACAACCCGTGAGTTAACAGAGTCTTTTATTCAGCTTTCGATCAAACGGTCTCAGAAACCGCTCACACTGTAGCTACGCTACAATTTCTGTCACAAAAAATAAGGCGAGGGGGAAGAGAGAAACTAAAATTTTCGAGGGAAGTTAAATGATTGATCATTCATTTATTCTTAATTCAAAGATGGCAATTTTATAAGAGTTTTTAAGATTGAAACAATATGAGAAATTTCTCTGTGTGTGTGGGGGGGGGGGGGGGATGTATGTTCATACATATGATTCATTATTTATTTCGTAATATTTCAAGATAACAAATACAACTAGAGCAAAATAATATTTAAAAAATTGGGCAGAACTTAGAGCTTAACAATTTTAAAGATTTTCAACTTTAAGGCTTGAAGAATGTGAAGGGGGGGGGGAACCAAAATTTCAGGGGTTGAAGGGACGAAAATATACTGAAACGCAGAAAAATATCACATGTTACCAATATTGTTCTGCAGGATCGAAATATACATAGGAAAACATTTTGCTGTTGCATGGATTTTCTATCACTTGCAAAGTATATATTTTTTCACAAATGAAAATGTTTTTCAGAAGAAATCTGTAAAATTATGCGATATTGTCGCCGTTTCGTCGCATTTCTACCACGGGGAGTTCTGAAAATATACAAAACAAGGAAAGATGTTATTTTAAACTTTATTACGCGTGAGTATTAATAAAAAAAGTAATATCTTTTGTCTTAATTATTTTTTAAATAACGGTTACATTTTTAAAAAATAATTTACATGCATTTTTTTCATATCGATTCATCTGCTAAAATGTTGAAAATTGAAACAAAAAATTTGCTAAATTCATTACAGAATTTCTAATAAAATTATTCGTTCATTTCTGTAAGGAATGGGGGAAGGCATGTTTTAGTTCTGGCTATATGATATTCATGTCAAAGCTCACAAGTTTAAAGAATTTATATCTGCACAATTGTATTCGTTTAAAAAAA
The DNA here is from genome assembly GCA_963932465.1 of Maratus speciosus. NCBI lineage: Eukaryota > Metazoa > Arthropoda > Arachnida > Araneae > Salticidae > Maratus > Maratus speciosus. The sequence goes on along the minus strand of OZ010796.1, from coordinate 231,364,359 downwards.
ATCCTAATTCATTTAATGAAAAAATCAAGTAATATTCTAGAGCAAACAGCGGTAATTCGGAGGACTATATTTTTGGAAAATAAGCCAGTAAAATATGATGATCTAAAACGCGCAAAACAATAAATTAATAAGTAATATTTATGTAATTTAATTATTAATATTAATAAATAATTTTATAGTAGAATCTAAAAACTTTTTTGTTTAGTAATACCATTTACAAATAATAATGTATACCTGTTGTAAGAGAAAAAATCCATCCGGAAAGTGGTTATTTAAAACATCAGGGATCATTATATGTTCTAATATGTCGCAGTATGATACCCCGTCCAGATGTCCTCGAATGCGTGATAGAGATCCAATGCCTTGCGCCGACATGCAGCCCAACACCGAAACTGTAGTTCTCCCGCTGCGTTTTATATTTTTTATATAATGTGGTTCATACCGAAATCCCGATGGACGGTACACACGAACTGAAGAACTGGAGACCGTCTCAATGCAACTTTCATCTGTAAATAAGACTGAACTCGATTCATTTATTCCCCAGTTGATATATCTTTGGGCAAAGTGAAGCCGTTGAAGTCACTGGTTTTTGGTTTTTTAGCCGCCACTCGACTTCGGAGACCTGCTTCTTTCAGAGTGTTGCGAATGGTACGAGATGATACATAACGGAAAGAGTACGCTTTAGATATATATATATATATATATATATATATATATATAATGCAGTCTATAGTCGTTTAGTTGCAAATATATACTCACTTGCAGTTGCAAATTATCTCTAATTTCATTAGAAGGCATAAATGGGTCTACTGTAGCCATTGCGACAACTTCTCGTGCTTGATTGTCTAATAATATCCGAGGCCGACCACTACCACAAAGTCGGTTTATCGAATTTGTATTTCAAAACCTTAAAAAAATACCAGTAATGTAATATTTAATTCAAATTTAAATAAACTCAAAATAAATGAAAGCTTTTTTTTTTCTTTTCAGTAAACTACAAATATAAACTCACCTATTAATCCATACTGAAACAGTTCGCAGAGACAATTGAAAATATCGCGCTATGTAACGAAAACTTCTTCCAGCTTGCCACATTCCAATCATTTGGCCTTTTGTTGCCTCACTTAATTGTGGGGCCATTTTGTTTCAGCATATGCACAACACATATGCATTTATAAGAAATTTTAATTTAAACATATATACCGCAGAAAAAATAAAATAGGTTTATTAGACTGGATAAGAATCTATAAATTCAATTAAATGTTAACAAAATAAGGAGTAAGATTTTTGTCTGTAGGACTGTCCATTTTAAAAAACTTAGCTCTAATTATTTAATAAGAAAAATGAAACTAATTTACATAAATGATGTAAAAATAAAAGACGTGACTTACCGTAATTTCATGAGATGTAAATATAATGCAATTACGATTTCCGTAAATTTAATAAAAATTTTTAAAGCAGGTACAGAAAAAGTAAACAAAAATCATAGTCTAATCAAAATATTTCAATAAAATGAATTAAACATTTTTCAAATTATGCTTTTGTGCAACTCATAGACGGCCCCTTAAACCAGAATCTTGATGTTTTTTAAGCATAACTTGAAAACTACTTGGAATAAAAAATTTTAATTCGGGATTTGGATAAAGCAGGACATAATAAATATAAATCCATCAAAAAAATTATAGGTTTCAGTTCATATTTTTTTTTCGATTATTAATTTAATAATTAATAATTCATATGCAATTTTTTTTTAATTTTAAAATCAACGCATTTACGTTTGGGATTTTCAACATTATGACATTGAAAAAAAAATATCGCGTTATGATTATAATTTCAGGAGATATTATTAAAAATATGAAAATATAATTTAACATTAAAAGCTTTAGATTTTGAATGTTTATAATTCAAAAACTTATCATACAAATGACATGAAATTTCGAATCTAGGCATAATTTGAACCGAAGATTTAAAATATCTTATCAAAACTAGGTGTTGCTATTGAAAAAAACAAAGTTTGGACTGTTTTTTATTTGTAGATGGCCCCCTAAGCAAATTATTTATACATAATTTAAAAGTAGACTTTATTTACAATCGTATGGTACCAGAAACTTTCTTCTGCGATAATTAGTTGCAGAGTTAGTAGGGGGTGTTTACTTTTTTTTCCACGACTGTACATTAAGAACTTCACTAGCTTATTGACTCGGAAGGATTGTTCTGATTCTATCACGGCCGCGTACTCACATACCCCCAACATCCTAACGCACTTGGTGAGAACTTGTGTAGTCAAGACTTGCGTGCAGTTGCATTCTGTTTCCAGTATCCCATTTCAACGTTTGCGTGTTATATAGATAGTATGGATTCGCATGCAGACTACAGGATACAATAAATCTATTATTTTTTGAAAATTAAATTATAAAAGAGACGGTGTTTCATTAAATATAATAAGTAAGTATTCGTGTATTTTCCAGAATAAATTAATTAGTATAAAAGATAAAAAAAAAAAGGTGAATAACATGTATAATATAAAATAAATGCAACATTATTATTTAACTTAAAGTTTATTCGGTAAAAAAAAAAAAATCATTGTTTGTTTACCATGCCTTCTTTACAAACATTAAAGTATTCATTTTAATGTTGATTTCTTCTTTTCTTTAACGGTGATATTATTGCAATTTAGGTATCTTGAAATAATCTGATGAGAGAAAACATTTATGGACAGTAAGAGTATCCATATAATGAGTATATAAACATTTGCATGTACAAACAATCTTCGAACTGCAATACTGGAAATAGAATGCAGCGTGTATACGTCCAGAAGTCTTTTCAGGATAAAGCGATTGGCTACATAGGTTTTCGCCAAGTGCTTTAGATCTTTCAGGATATGGAAATAGGCATCCTGGTGTAATTCAAGTCAAAGAGACTTGACAAATATGCAATGTCTAATATCTTTTGTCCTCACTATTTAATTATAGTCCGCGAGCCAGCAACAGATTTTGATGACCAAGTTCTTCTCGGCCGATAATTTGTAAAATGACCGATTTTGGACATTTTGGGGCATACAGGCGAAGATTTATCTTATCCATGTAAACCAATTGTCTTTTAGTACTAATTAATTGATGCTCTAAAACTGTCTAACTGGAAATTTTTTTCTATCTCTTTTTGTTTTCGATTTGCAAAGACTATCTTCCAAATTTCGCCACTAGGGTTGCTGCCGTTAAATCGGGCGTATTCACTTTACTATACTGTTACCTCACTTGCATAGCTGTAGCTCTCTCCGTTCGCAAGTATTTTCAGGTTAAAGGGACTTTCCTTTGCACCCTGCATATTTTTTTCATGTTCGTGTGATCAGCTGACGTATTAATCAGCACTTTATAATCTGCTGACTTCTTTTTTCTTCAAGATATTGAGTTAGCTATAATTTGACAAATTTTCAATCGGGAGGAATTGACTAATTTTTTTTTATTTTTTTACGTGTGTGGGAGGCTACTGCTGATCCATCCACGGAACCGCAGCTGACGTTCACGGAGCATCATGATACAACTTTCTGAAGCAATTTACAAATTATCGGCCGAGAGGAAATAGCTGACGAAATTTGTACCTGGCTCGGGGACAGTTAGAAATGTTAGACTTAAAGTGAAAAAGCAAATTCATTATTATAGAACTAACTCGTATGGAGATAGATATACACAAAATGTGAGATCCAGTATGTATGTGAAATGGCTAGCTAACATAAGTGTTTTCATTTAATGTTTAATATCATTTTTCAAAATTTCAATGGATGAAAGTTGTTTTAAATTCGTTAGTACGAGCAATGAACATCTGGCTTAAATTAGGGCGAAACAGTCAAACTTCAAACTTCATGTTCTTGGATTTATGCGGTAAAAAAAATATACGTTCGGGAATGTAGATCCTAAGCTGCAAAATGCTTTCGTAAGCGTTCGTTAAACTGTTTAAGTTGGATAAATAAATATTGATTTTAGTGATTTTTCATAGGAAACAATAGTTCCTATGTCATTTTTATGTTGTTTTAGAAGTCAGGCAAGTCGTTTAACTATAGTGAACAGAGTCATTGCATTTCTGTCTTTTCACTGAACAATAATGCTGATTTTAATCTAAAATTTAAATTTTTCAGTTTTACCATGCTTGAGATAAATGTAACAGAACATCATACATATCTTAAAAGGAAACGTTGCTTGCTCACAATAAAATAATTGTTCTCATTTTTATAGTAAAAAAGAAAAGGAAAAGAAGAAATACTGCACGAAAATAATTTGTTAATGAAAAACTTTTATCACACTCCATCTAAAACAATAATAAATATTTAACCTGAATTTTAACTGAGTGGAATTTACGTCGCACCTACACATCTATGCACTTATATACAAAATTACTTTAAATGGAGTAAACAATTTCATTTATCACTTGAGGCAGACACATTCCTTTCGTGTAATACATTCTAAAAATCATCACGTCTTTTCTAGAGAGATAGTGATAGATGATAATATTTTCATTAAAGTAGAAACATTTCTAAAATATTTGATTGTTTTAATCAATTTTACATCTTTTAAGACATACTGGTTATTATCTGTATGATTCAAGAGCTTGCCGTGTATTTTTCAGAAGAACTAATTTAATTAGGGTGAAGACTATACATCGTACTCGTAAATACCGAAACAGGATAAAAATAGATTGCAATGAATCTTAGAACTTTTGACACTTATATTTATGGCAAAAATAATTTCTTTATATTCGGATTTCTTACAAATATCTTATAATAAAACAACACGCATGAAAGTATTATATTTGTAAGTATATATTTGTGATTAATGCTATATAATTTTTTAATTGCGTAATTCAAAAAAAAAAAAAAAAAAAAAAAAAAAAAAAAAAAAAAAGCAGATTCCGAAACTCCCAAGGATGGTTTTCATATCAATTTTTTAAAGAAAGTGAAATTAACTGAATGTATACGAACCTCAAATGACAATGTATTGCAAAATACCTCCAAGGAATTGTGCGTATTTTATTATTTAATCAGCGCGTTTTTTCGATTCAAGAGGACACAAATTTCTGTTTTTAAAAAACGGTGACAAAATATTAAAAATTTCGTAAAAGGCTCCCTTCCCGAAGGGGTTAAGTTCAATAATCCCTATTGAATACTGCAACATCAACCAGAGACATCTTATTTCAAAATAATCAGTTTGAAAATATGCCTACAACTATTTTTTTGATTCTGCAAAAGCCAATGTTTTCTTAACGTCTTTGTGGTAAGGTACTCAAAGATTTATTGATCGCAAACAACTATTTAATAACTCTTAATAATAGTTTTTTAGAGTTTGTCAATTTATATCAAGTTTGTTTATTAATCTCGTAAAATTGCAAAATGATCTATTAATCCATTTTAATAATCCATTTTACATCTAGGTTAAGTGCAAAATAAGTTTTGCGTCCCTTTAAAAATAATTTATGCTTAAGATAAATTAAAATTGAACGAAAGTTACAAACAATAAATTGCTTGCTAGTGTACGTTACTTTGTATTAAATGGAGATTATTATGCTTGTTGGCAGAATACAATCTGGCTTATTTTTAGATATTATATGCGTAAATATGGTTTTAATAATATATAATATATTGCAAAAAGCTATAATTCGAAATGATAGTGCGTGATAAGTGTAAATAAATATCAGCAATATGTACATTCAAACTGATCTTCTTGTGAGAAATTGGGTATCGGAAAACATCTGGTTCTCAGAATATTTTTTATGTGTCAAACGATCTGCAGACGCAGTAACGAAAAACCATTGTAATTGATATTTATGTGCACTAGGCACCAGAAAAAAAGTATATTTTTGCTCTTAGATTTTTTTTTTTTTTTTTTTTTTTTTTTTTTTTTTTTTTTGACATAAAAACATAATTTCAGACATAAAACTATTTCCTATTGTGGTTTTTCGGTTTATGCATTCGATTTATCACAGTTTTATTTCTAGATGATTCGAAAAGTTAGAAATTTTATTCCTTTAGATTATAAGATCTCTAATTTCCCTAAATACGTAATAATAGTGGACAATTGCTAAGGATGGATGGCATTATCAACGATAACTGTCATAAAATCGAAGACAGCAACATGTGAAAATTAGCATATTGTAGGATACATTACAGAATATTATACTCGTGAAAATTTTTAATTCTCAAATGTGCTGGGTACGTAATAGTGATCATATGGGATTTAAAGTATTTTCGGGCGTTGGCAGTTTTTGCTAAAAGTGAAATTATATCGTTAAAGAACCGATTGACGACTTTAAAATTATAGATATATCTTGTGGATATGCAGGCATCATTTGACAGATTTTAATCCTGTTCGTATTATAGGAAAGATCGAACAAGATCGACAAGTAACAGATGTTGCCAAAAAACTTAACATCGTTCCTAATTTTGTTTCTCAGCTTTGTAGAGAGTTTTAAAAATTTGGGATGGGTAGAAGGCGTCAAGGAGGAGGTCTTCTTCCAAGTACGGTGGTACGATGGAGACAGTTACATTGTCCTTTCGACAAAAGGTACCAGCGTAGTACAACTGTCAAGTGTCAAACCAGTTTCTTCCTGCCACAGGAAAATAGAATCCCTAAAAAATGTAGGCAGGCGATTAAATGAAAAAGATTTATACCCCTGTAGACCTGTTTTGTGTGTCGCATTGTCGACAGTTCATCGTAGAACACATTAGGAATGCTGTCGACAGGGCTTGTCGATGGGCCCAAATGTCGAATAAGTTACACATGTCTGTTTAATCGTAAACAAAAGCTGATATGGCGTGAGGGCGTTAGTGCTTATCGTGCATAAAATATGCGTGAAATGCATCCGAGAAGGATACACTAGCCCAGTCCTTCTCTGTCCGATTGCGATGCTGAGGACGCCATTACAATTGTGCTCTTGGTAATTTCTCGACATTTGTACGCAAAAAACAGGTTTTGAGGCATATAGACCTACTTGATGCAAGCATTTGGGTACAAAATTTTAGAATATCCGCAATCTTATGACAGCAAACAACTGATCTGCCTTTGACTAGTTCTGGTGCACCTACCCATTTTTGTCGATAGAACAATATACCTGTCTTCACTCATTTGGGCGAAATCACAAAAAAGCATTAGAAATCAATAACTTTTGAACGGGTACAGGTGGAAACTTGAATATTGGACTACATATACCTTTAACCAAATAGGTGAATGGCATTGTTTATTTGCTTGATCATATCTCATTTAGGGATGCAAAATATGGAAAAGATTTCGACACTGAATCGAATAAAGCCAACCCCAGGTCCGTATGACTAACGGTACATGCGATATGGCTGCCATTGATTATTAGAAATGAAAGGGAAGTGGAGCAAAATTTAACAAAATATTAATTTTATTATAAATATTTTTTTATGCTCAAAATAATTTCCTTTTTAGGGTTCCGTACTTAAAAAATAAAAACGGAACCATTATAAGAACACTCCTGTGTCTGTCTGTCACAGCCACTTTACTCGTAAACTATGGAACGTGGAAAGTTCAAATTGGGGGAAAATAATAAAGACTATTGACCCACATATTTACAGATTAATAAATATTCATAAACGTATTTAGGAAAAATGTATAAGGGCTAATTAAGTTACTTGAAAAAAGAAATCTTTTCTTTGTATATCGTGGGGGGTATCGTGTGAAAGCTCCCGCAACGCTGAACTCAAAAATACATTTCTTTTAATTTTAGGTATTGTATTTTCAAAATTATGGTCGAAAATGTAGTGGAAAAATATGTCCCCCCCCCCATCTAATTCCGAATGTACTGCAACTAAAATTCTGAAAAAATTAGAGGTAGTAGACGTTAGATTAAACCTTGCAAGAAAATTATAGCGATTGCCATAGGTCACTTGTTTTTTGAGAAAATCACATTTTTCCGTTACACACAAATTTCAATTTACGGGCATTCAGCAAAAGTGTTGAGCAGCGCTAGAGGTACCTATCGTATAAGAAGTATAAAAGCATTGTTGATCATGAATTTCATAAAAAATCGTAATTAGCCGAGATATTGGCCGTTAAAGACACGGACGATTTGGACACACATAATGACGGGGATGGTGTATTCTATGCTCCATCACTTTTAAAGCCTAGAAAACAAATTTTAAGGATATATTTGTGTAATGGAATGCCCAGTAGCAGTATAAAAGTAATAAACGTCAAATTGTTAAAAACAGATTAATTTAATGAGAATTAATCACATAAATACTATGGGATTCGCGACTATTTTGCATTGAGTGGCTCTCTCAATACACCTACTGTGTCTTTAAAGGTTAACTAAAAACCTGTATTGAAAAACGCGGCACAGACCAAAGCGGCGTTGCTAATTTGCTACCTCCTTTTGAAGCTTAGCAGGATGCCAAGTTTAAACTTTGAACAAGGGTTTTGTTTTAAACACACTGTAAAAATAAAAGATTACAGCTCAGATTCAAAATATTACAATAATTACTTTTTTTTCACAAACTGGAAATATCCTTTGGTAATTTAACATCTTTTAATGCAAATATGCAAACGATATTTTTATTAAGAACTTATTGTTGATTAAACTTATTTATTATCTTAAAATTAATATCATTTCTGAAAAGAATAATTGAAAAAAAAATATTTTGAAAAGACAAAATATTAGAATATTTATTCAAGTGGTTCAAAATATTAGAATATTTCGCATTAATTCTCCTTTAATTATCACCAATTCATAACTGGTGGCATCATTGATTACATTCAGACGATTTTATTTAAAATCGGTGTTCTTTTTACAGTTTGTTTGCTTTTTCGTCTTAAAATGGGTCGTGTGGTTGATATTCCTGAATCTATTAAACTTCGTATGTTTGATTTGTATCGGCACGGTAAAAATCAATGTTATATAGGGAATTATTTACATTGTTCGCAATCAAGCGTTAGTAAAATACTAACACAATATTCAAAAAATGGAAAATTTCAGAATAATCGCCGAAATGGCGGCCGAAAACCAAACGCATCTGCTAGAGCTGGCAGGAAACTGAAGCGTATAGTTAAGAAAAACCGATTTAAAAGCGTGCAATTCTTGCACCGAAAATGGAAAGAAGAAGGAGTTGAAGTTTCTACATCGAGAACATTAAGACGTCTCCATAAATTTAAGTTTGAATCTCGTATACCGAAAACAAAATCTCTCATGACTGTAAAACAAAAATGTATAAGATTCAATTGGTGTAAATCAAGACGTTTATGGAGCGAAGAAGATTATGGAAATATATTATTTAGCGATGAAAGTATGTTTTGTATGTAAACAAGATAATTTTGTACGGAACCATATGAGCGCGAGTAATTCTCACATTTGACCGTTTATTTTGTTCAATAATAGTGTTAGAAGAAAGGAAAACATTTTTTCTTCAAAAATGTAGAACCAAAATTGAATAATGAGTACCAACTTGTCGGATGTGACAATCCCAAATCTTTCTTCTTCCTCATACATGTTCAAAAAGCTATTATGTATGTCAATCCTTCAGTATTATTACTTTAAACTTCTTTCAACTAACTCACCAACTTTGATTTTCTTCTTAAGTTTCTGATTCATTTTACTAATCTGAGTAAAAAACAGTTAATCTCGATCACAATAATCGTTAATATCACTATTTTTCGTTATTCTGTTTTACTTCTGCTGCGCGCGAATCACCGGCTTAACAGGATGAGAATTTCTCGTCACTGCACGAGAGTAGATATGAAAAGGGGGTTCAACATCAGCGGCACGGCGGCACGACCTTGAACGACCTCTGCATGCTGTTTGAAGGTTATGCGGCGTAGGTGAAGGTTATACTCTGGGAGGCGGGGTCAAGGTGATGCGTCATCTTATAGTATGAGGGGTAATTTTGAGTTTGATTTTTTTTAATGATAATTAATTTTAATTGGGGGACTTTAACTTTTTTCGGGGTAATTTTTGAAGATAGAAATTTTTGGGAGATTGATTTTTTTTCCTTTTCGTACTGCAGTACGAGGGGTAATTTTAAGTTTGATTTTTTTTTTTTTACTAATGATAATTAATTTTAATTGGAGGACTTTAACTTTTTTCGGGGTAATTTTTGGGAGATTGATTTTTTTTCTGACCGTACTACAGTACGAGGGGTTATTTTAAGTTTGATTTTTTTTAATGATAATTAATTTTAATCGGAGGATTTTAACTTTTTTCGGGGTAATTTTTGAAGATAGAAATTTTTGGGAGATTGATTTTTTTTCCTTTTCGTACGAGGGGTAATTTTAAGTTTGATTTTTTTTTTTACTAATGATAATTAATTTTAATTGGAGGACTTTAACTTTTTTCGGGGTAATTTTTGGGAGATTGATTTTTCTTTTAATCGTACTACAGTAGTAAGGGATAATTTTACATTTGAAAAATTCATTAATGATAATTAATTAAGAAATTTTAATTGGGGAACTTTAACTTTTTTCGGGAAATTTTTTTTTGGGGGGAGAACATTGATTATTTTTTTAGCACACTTCAGTTTTCGGCGTTATTTTTACTGTAATGGGAAAAATAATTTAGAATTTTTAATGAGGAAACTTAAAATTTTTGGGGTGCAATTTTTGTGTAAGAGTTATTACTAGTGGTGATTTTTAATTTGAGAACTTTCAAATATTTTTTCCGCCAATTTTTATTTGGCAATGGAATTTTAAACATTTATTTAGAAGTTTTAGTTGGGAGACTTTATCTTTTTACGCAAATTTTTAGATAAAAATGGAATTTTAAACATAAATTGGATGAGAGGACTTTACGCGTTTCAATTTAGTGACGTATGCGCTCGAATATTGGAGTATTAATTAAAATTTTGAGTTATGTCACATGTGAATTTTTGTCATTTAGTGTTAGAATTTATTTCTGCGATTTTTTTAATAGTACTGTGGCTGGGAGGATTTGCTATCGAAGCTGGTAGACGGGAAGTGCTGGGTTCGATCTCCATCGCGCCCGTCGGCCTAATCGTACGGAGTTTTCTTTGAGTTTTGGATTTTCATATGTTAATACGGGTTGGGTTCCCTTAGAAAGACCCCCCACGAAGGGTACTCCCCCCTTGGATTTAGTGTAGATAAGCGGCCGTCAAAATCAACCAACCTTTTTTAGGTAAGATATTTATAAGGATGTTGGTACACGATTTGTTATGGAATTTTTAGGTATGTATGTATTGCTTTTTTCATGTGAAATAATATTTAAAAAAAACATGAAATGTCCTTCATAAAGATATTAGGAAATCCCCCCCCCTTTCCCCCTTAATGAATATATTTATTTGTAAAATACAGGGTTGCCTATTAAAGGGTACGTTTGAATTTGTCCCTTAAAATTTTTATGAAGCATGTGTTTGAAAATGTATCTATTTTTTAACAGTGGCATTCAACCCACCTTTTTAATAGTGTTAATAAATTTTAGAATTTTTTTTTTTTTCTGAATACGTGTTACATCGGTGGTTATGTTTTCGCGGATTTAATCATAAATAGAAATTGTTAGGATATTTTTAAGGATATCAGTTTTCGATTTGTTATGCAATTTTTAGGCATGTATTGCTTAATTTATATGAAAATATATTTTGAAAAAAAAAAAACATGAAATGCCATTCATAAAGATATTAGGAAATGTATAATCCCTACCCCTAAATGAATATCTATATATTTGTAAAATATGGGTTACCTATTCAATGGTTCGTTTGAATTTGTCCCTTCAAATTTTATTGACGCATGTTTTCTATTTTTTAAACAGTGCCATTATAAATTATCTAGATCTATTTTTCAAAACTAGAAAATCGATTTTTAAACATATATAATTTTTGAATGTTTCTATTAAAATACTTTGAATTTTTTATAAGATTTTGGGGAAAACGCATTTTTTACATATTTTCGCTAATATTACGCTTTTTAGAATAAAACTATTAAATACATAAATTTACCAAAAATTTAACACACTTACTTTACTTAAAATGACTTTCAGAGCCTAAAAAACACGTGTTTCTGTAGGAAAATGTCTACTATACTAAACCGTGGTCATCGTGCGTTATCTTTGGGAACACTCAGAAGTGAATCACGTTATCTAGATAAGGGGTTTTCCTTTATATCGTGATAGGATATTAGATTTTAATTTCGATTGACTAATGGTGGAGTACAAATTAAGATTTTCAAATAATTAATTTAAGATTTTTATTATCTCACTGATTGCGAATTTAATGAATGAATAATTAATATTACGTCACACAAAACGAATTTTATGAATAATTTAATATTGCGTCACAATTTTTGAATGATTTTATTAATATAAAATTTTTATCCAATTGGGGGTCATTTTTTCTCATAGATTTATTTTAAATAAAATTGGAATATTCATTTAGTAATACTATATTAACAATTTAATGCATGTGCGACATTTCTTTTGGATAAAATTAAAACTATTTTCTAATGAGACCTTTAAAAACGGATACTTTTTTAACTGATTCATTAACCGCGAGAATACTTCAAACATGTCCTTGATGAGTCATCACGAATAACACTCGAAAACATGAAAGTTTTAATAAATATATTGAGGTTTATGAAAAGTAACACTTATTGAAATTTATTTAATATTTGAAATAAACATTACGCGCAGTGACCGTTACGCATACATTTTAAAATATAGATCTAGTTCAAATTTTACTAAGTTTCGTAATGGAGGTCACGTTATACCCTAACCAATCATGCTATTTAGTCAGGGATTGCTATTTTGGAATTATCTAAATTAGTTACAAAACTTCTCATTTTTTAATAACTACACTAATCATAAGTCTTGTTTAATCAAATAAATATAATTGTTATCGTTTTTGTTACTTAACAAGATATAAAAACCTTATACATATGCTATATTGATTCTGGTTTAGTTTAGTGCATATAAATTTTAACTAATATTTTTCTTTTAGTAGATATAACAATATTCGCCAACATATATATATATATTTAACATTATTCAAATTTCGCACAAACCTTTAAATAATTTTGGAAAAAATATTTCATTTTTAGAAGATTAACCATAATATTAATTTTAAACCTCTTAATTCTTTTTTAATTGAGGTAGTACGATAGAAAATTAATATATTCGACACAATAAAGAAATTACTACTTCATATTAACAATGATTTTAAGCATTATGTTAAAATTCGAGATTTTTCATTTACAAATAATTTGAAAAATAAAACATTTAAAAGTAAATTGACTTACTTGTATTAATTTTCAATCTAAATCGAAAAGGCTTTCAAACAGAAACAACACACCACATACAGTTTTGTGTCACTATATGAAATGAATTAGGATTTTTCACCCCAATCTCTTATCTCTGGGGTAATTCCTAGAACTGACTCATGCGATTCGCACAATATTACATCGTAATTTGAATCTAAGAACAGTGTTAATGAATTTAATATGATGCGTTATTAATAAGGGATTAAATATAATGTGTAATTAATAAGGGATTTAGTTAATTTGTTTCGTTATTAATTAAAACCTGAATATAATTATGTCTTAGTCTTATTTAATAGAATAGGAATACTTTTAAAATTTTCAGGAGGTTTTTTTTCAGAAACACTTTTTAAGAATACTTTTCTTAATGAATGTGTAATTAACATTTTTTAAATTAATTAATTAATACGTAATTAAATTTTCAAAATTAAAATAAATATAAAATAGAAGAGAAATTCTTTTCAAATTTATTAAGCAAAATACAAGTTATTATTAGGTAATATTTCAAATTGCTGCAATTTTTAAACATGTTGAGTTATCACTGAGAACTTAATATCGAGGTATTTGAATAGTAATGCTAATCAGAATTTAAAAAAAAAGAAAAATAGTAAAAATAATTTTGATATTAACTAACTTGCATAACTTGCTACAAACATGACTTTCTTTTGAACACACTAGAATGTGATTGAACTTTTAAAGACATATTTATCTCACATATTTAAAATAAAGACTTGTGCTAAATTTTCAACGAAAATATTTCTCATTTTAAAGTTAACTTCTTTCATTGAAAAAGTTCTATACTTGGAAATTTCACATACAAATTTTTCTCACATGGAAAAAGACTTAAGTAATTGTATTAGAATAAAAACTTATCATATGAAAATTTTACTTGTGTAAATTGTATTTAAAAAAAACTTATCATATTAAAATTTTTTATAAGTTAATTATTATTATTAAATCTATGTCTCCCACCACTCACTTTTTTTATAAATAAATATTTATCACTTTTTAATGGAAACAAGGATGGTAGGTAAACCTTTCGTTTTACATTTTAAAATTAATATGAGCCTTTTTTTTTCAGTGCGACTCCTTCAAATTTAAAACCCTTTGAAAGCTTTTATAGGGATAACATAAAAAAAATCGAAGTCTCCCATTTCACCAATAAAGGATTTGTACTAAATACACTACAGACATGCTTGTTTTAACATGATTTGAAAAATTTTAATTCAAGTTCTTTTGAAAACTTTACTTATTTCATAGGGAGAAAAAAAAAACATGCATTTATAAATTTTTAGTTTCACATATTACACACTAAATAAAATATATATTAAGATAAAACATTTGCAAACTTATTTATAAAAAGGAAAGACATAACCTTATTTCACTTTTTCGTTAAGCATATTTTTAATTCACAAGCAGGCTTCACACATATTACTTAGCACACAAGTTACTTCAGCGAAAAATCCCTTTTCCTTATCTAAATGATTCATACCTCCCTCATGAATACGTTATACAAACGATGTATTAGTTTAATGAATATAAATTTTAACTGAATCCTTTAAACTTTATTTGATAACATTCGATCATTTTTATATTTCAAAACGAAGAAAAATTATTGAATATCACCTAACAAGCATATACTTTTACACTAACATGTTATAAAAACACTTCTCAATATTCAAATTTTATGATATTTCGACATCTCTCGCCAAGCTTTTTAAGAATGAAAGACTATTTCGTTAGAATATTTAGCTTTTTGTATACAATTTTAGCAATAAATACATAATGCATTCAACTTTACTTTGTCATTAAACATTAAATTAATCCATCGCATAGCAATTCAAACTTAGGATTTTTTTATTTAGGGTAGATAAGTATACATGTATATATATATATATATATACATGTGCATATATGTGTGTCTGTGTGCATTTGTTAATGGGGGAAAAATTTAAAAGGTATACACATTGAAAGTTAATAAAATTATTTAAAAAAATTTATAAAAATATTTCAAGAGAGTATTAAACATTTTAAGACAGTATTAAAGATTTGAACAACTGATAAAAATGCTTTGAAAAACATTTAAAATTATTTAAAATGTTTTTTTCATATTTTAAAGTAAACAAATTTGAATACATAGCTATGTACATACAGGCATTTGAGCTATATACATACATGCATTTGACCTATGTTAACAGAACAAATGTTTTATATATTTCGATGCTATTTCCAAGTTAGTCAATTTATACTTTTTGAATATACATATATTTGTAAATTTTAATGTTTTCTCTTAAAACTGACTAGTTATTTATCCTAGCATTATCCTATTATTATCCTAGTTATTTATCCTACATTTATTAACACAAAAAAAACCAACTGCTTTTCAAACGACCATTACCAAAACAACCCAAATCCTTTTATCTACACATATGCAAACATTTTAATAAACTAGAGGCCACATTTTCAATCGAATAAAACAATGACTAATCAAATAGGTTATATCCTAACTTAAATTATACCTTTTATGTGATATTGCTAAACATGCTACTACAATGTCTAATCAAATAGGTTATGTCCTAACTTGAATGATACCTTTTTTATGACATCGCTAAACAAACTTCTAACTTGTAAAAATAGCATGATAACTTGTTTTCACTAGACAAACTTAATAATTTTCGTAGGTTTTATAAAATAATCGACATGTTTGGTTATCTCTCATCATAGTTTTCTAAAATATATCCAAAAAAGTTTGCTACTATTAAAAAACATGCTTTTAATTCAGATAGTTTTCACTCTTATTATTTAAAAACATATAACATAAAATATTTTTATTAAATAATCACTATTTTTCACAAGTTTGCAATATTTATATGCTAACTAGGGTTAGTAGTATTCAGACTTGAAAATATCTTTATAGATTAAACATGAAAATTTATATGTCTGACAATTCTTTGACTATTTTTAGTTAAAGTTCGTGTCATGAAATATAAACGCAAAGCTTAAAATTATACTTTGCAGTTTTCTAACTATTAAAAATTAATGTTTTAAAATTCATTAAAATTTGAAAAATTATTAAATACTATTACATTTTAATTTTTAAATTCATTTTTATATAAAAACGCACAAAATAATAATACTTATCTAATATGGCAGCTAGCAGTCTTAAGCGCAACCTTCTCTTTCAAAAACTAAAAAACGAAATGAATAATTCTAAGTCCTTATCAGCTAATCTTATCAACTGATTAGATCTTAACGTCATTAGTGATATCATATACCACGTGATGGGGATTCCCGATCACGTGATAACCCCTACGTCATTAGTGATAAAACGTCATTAGTGATATCATATACCACGTGATGGGGATTCCCGATCACGTGATAACCACTACGTGATTAGTGATAAGTGATGTCATATATCACGTGACTAGATCTAATCAGTTGATAAGATTAGCTGATAAGGACTTAGAATTATTCATTTCGTTTTTAGTTTTTGAAAGAGAAGGTTGCGCTTAAGACTGCTAGCTGCCATATTAGATAAGTATTATTATTTTGTGTGTTTTTATATAAAAATGAATTGAAAAATTAAAATGTAATAGTATTTAATAATTTTTCAAATTTTAATGAATTTTAAAACATTAATTTTTAATAGTTAGAAAACTGCAAAGTATAATTTTAAGCTTTGCGGTTATATTTCATGACACGAACTTTAACTAAAAATAGTCAAAGGATTGTCAGACATATAAATTTTCATGTTTAATCTATAAAGATATTTTCAAGTCTGAATACTACTAACCCTAGTTAGCATATAAATATTGCAAACTTGTGAAAAATAGTGATTATTTAATAAAAATATTTTGTGTTATATGTTTTTAAATAATAAGAGTGAAAACTATCTGAATTAAAAGCATGTTTTTTAATAGTAGCAAACTTTTTTGGATATATTTTAGAAAACTATGATGAGAGATAACCAAACATGTCGATTATTTTATAAAACCTACGAAAATTATTAAGTTTGTCTAGTGAAAACAAGTTATCATGCTATTTTTACAAGTTAGAAGTTTGTTTAGCGATGTCATAAAAAAGGTATCATTCAAGTTAGGACATAACCTATTTGATTAGACATTGGTTTATTCGATTGAAAATGTGGCCTCTAGTTTATTAAAATGTTTGCATATGTGTAGATAAAAGGATTTGGGTTGTTTTGATAATCACACAGTCGTTTGAAAAGCAGTTGGTTTTTTTGTGTTAATAAATGTAGGATAAATAACTAGGATAATAATTGGATAATGCTAGGATAAATAACTAGTCAGTTTTAAGAGAAAACATTAAAATTTACAAATATATGTATATTCAAAAAGTATAAATTGACTAACTTGGAAATAGCATCGAAATATATAAAACATTTGTTCTGTTAACATAGGTCAAATGCATGTATGTATATAGCTCAAATGCCTGTATGTACATAGCTATGTATTCAAATTTGTTTACTTTAAAATATGAAAAAAACATTTTAAATAATTTTAAATGTTTTTCAAAGCATTTTTATCAGTTGTTCAAATCTTTAATACTGTCTTAAAATGTTTAATACTCTCTTGAAATATTTTTATAAATTTTTTTAAATAACTTTCAATGTGTATACCTTTTAAATTTTTCCCCCATTAACAAATGCACACAGACACACATATATGCACATGTATATATATATATATATATACATGTATACTTATCTACCCTAAATAAAAAAATCCTAAGTTTGAATTGCTATGCGATGGATTAATTTAATGTTTAATGACAAAGTAAAGTTGAGTGCATTATGTATTTATTGCTAAAATTGTATACAAAAAGCTAAATATTCTAACGAAATAGTCTTTCATTCTTAAAAAGCTTGGCGAGAGATGTCGAAATATCATAAAAATTGAATATTGAGAAGTGTTTTTATAACATGTTAGTGTAAAAGTATATGCTTGTTAGGTGATATTCAATAATTTTTCTTCGTTTTGAAATATAAAAATGATCGAATGTTATCAAATAAAGTTTAAAGGATTCAGTTAAAATTTATATTCATTAAACTAATACATCGTTTGTA
The DNA here is from genome assembly GCA_963932465.1 of Maratus speciosus. Classification (NCBI taxonomy): domain Eukaryota; kingdom Metazoa; phylum Arthropoda; class Arachnida; order Araneae; family Salticidae; genus Maratus; species Maratus speciosus. Next base: position 231,346,011 of record OZ010796.1, on the reverse strand, counting down.
TAACGTATTCATGAGGGAGGTATGAATCATTTAGATATGGAAAAGGGATTTTTCGCTGAAGTAACTTGTGTGCTAAGTAATATGTGTGAAGCCTGCTTGTGAATTAAAAATATGCTTAACGAAAAAGTGAAATAAGGTTATGTCTTTCCTTTTTATAAATAAGTTTGCAAATGTTTTATCTTAATATATATTTTATTTAGTGTGTAATATGTGAAACTAAAAATTTATAAATGCATGTTTTTTTTTTCTCCCTATGACATAAGTAAAATTTTCAAAAGAACTTGAATTAAAATTTTTCAAATCATGTTAAAACAAGAATGTCTGTAGTGTATTTAGTACAAATCCTTTATTGGTGAAATGGGAGACTTCGATTTTTTTTATGTTATCCCTATAAAAGCTTTCAAAGGGTTTTAAATTTGAAGGAGTCGCACTGAAAAAAAAGGCTCATATTAATTTTAAAATATAAAACGAAAGGTTTACCTACCATCCTTGTTTCCATTAAAAACTGATAAATATTTATTTATAAAAAAAGTGAGTGGTGGGAGACATAGATTTAATAATAATAATTAACTTATAAAAAATTTTAATATGATAAGTTTTTTTAAAATACAATTTACACAAGTAAAATTTTCATATGATAAGTTTTTATTCTAATACAATTACTCAAGTCTTTTTCCATGTGAGAAAAATTTGTATGTGAAATTTCCAAGTATAGAACTTTTTCAATGAAAGAAGTTAAATTTAAAATGAGAAATATTTTCGTTGAAAATTTAGCACAAGTCTTTATTTTAAATATGTGAGATAAATATGTCTTTAAAAGTTCAATCCCATTCTAGTGTGTTCAAAAGAAAGTCATGTTTGTAGCAAGTTATGCAAGTTAGTTAATATCAAAATTATTTTTACTATTTTTCTTTTTTTCAAATTCTGATTAGCATTACTATTCAAATACCTCGATATTAAGTTCTCTGTGATAACTCAACATGTTTAAAAATTGCAGCAATTTGAAATATTACCTAATAATAACTTGTATTTTGCTTAATAAATTTGAAAAGAATTTCTCTTCTATTTTATATTTATTTTAATTTTGAAAATTTAATTACGTATTAATTAATTAAATTAAAAAATGTTAATTACACATTCATTAAGAAAAGTATTCTTAAAAAGTGTTTCTGAAAAAAACCTCCTGAAAATTTTAAAAGTATTCCTATTCTATTAAATAAGACTTAAAAAGACATAATTATATTCAGGTTTTAATTAATAACGAAACAAATTAACTAAATCCCTTATTAATTACACATTATATTTAATCCCTTATTAATAACGCATCATATTAAATTCATTAACACTGTTCTTAGATTCAAATTACGATGTAATATTGTGCGAATCGCATGAGTCAGTTCTAGGAATTACCCCAAAGATAAGAGATTGGGGTGAAAAATCCTAATTCATTTCATATAGTGACACAAAACTGTATGTAGTGTGTTGTTTCTGTTTGAAAGCCTTTTGGATTTAGATGGAAAATTAATACAAGTAGGTCAATTTACTTTTAAATGTTTTATTTTTCAAATTATTTGTAAATGAAAAATCTCGAATTTTAACATAATGCTTAAAATCATTGTTAATATGAATTAGTAATTTCTTTATTGTGTCGAATATATTAATTTTCTATCGTACTACCTCAATTAAAAAAGAATTAAGAGGTTTAAAATTAATATTATGGTTAATCTTCTAAAAATGAAATATTTTTTCCAAAATTATTTAAAGTTTTGTGCGAAATTTGAATAATGTTAAATATATATATATATGTTGGCGAATATTGTTATATCTACTAAAAGAAAAATATTAGTTAAAATTTATATGCACTAAACTAAACCAGAATCAATATAGCATATGTATAAGGTATTTATATCTTGTTAAGTAACAAAAACGATAAAAATTATATTTATTTGATTAAACAAGACTTATGATTAGTGTAGTTATTAAAAATGAGAAGTTTTGTAACTAATTTAGATAATTCCAAAATAGTAATCCCTGACTAAATAGTATGATTGGTTAGGGTATAACGTGACCTCCATTACGAAACTTAGTAAAATTTGAACTAGATCTATAGTTTAAAATGTATGCGTGACGGTCACTGCGCGTAATGTTTATTTCAAATATTAAATAAATTTCAATAAGTGTTACTTTTTGATAAACCTCAATATATTTATTAAAACTTTCATGTTTTCGAGTGTTATTCGTGATGACTCATCAAGGACATGTATGAAGTATTCTCGCGGTTAATGAATCAGTTAAAAAAGTATCCGTTTTTAAAGGTCTCATTAGAAAATAGTTTTAATTTTATCCAAAAGAAATGTCGCACATGCATTAAATTGTTAATATAGTATTACTAAATGAATATTCCAATTTTATTTAAAATAAATCTATAAGAAAAAATGACCCCCAATTGGATAAAAATTTTATATTAAAAAAATCATTTAAAAATTGTGACGCAATATTAAATCATAATTATTCAAAAAATTCGTTTTGTGTGACGTAATATTAATTATTCATCCATTAAATTCGCAATCAGTGAGATAATAAAAATCTTAAATTAATTATTTGAAAATCTTAATTTGTACCCCACCATTAGTCAATCGAAATTAAAATCTAATATCCTATCACGATAAAAAGGAAAACCCCTTATCTAGATAAAGTGATTCACTTCTGAGTGTTCCCAAAGATAACGCACGATGACCACGGTTCAGTATAGTAGACATTTTCCTACAGAAACACGCGTTTTTTTAGGCTCTGAAAGTCATTTTAAGTAAAGTAAGTGTGTTAAATTTTTGGTAAATTTATGTATTTAATAGTTTTATTCTAAAAAGCGTAATATTAGCGAAAATTTGTAAAAAATGCGTTTTTTCCCAAAATCTTTTTAAAAATTCAAAGTATTTTAATAGAAACATTCAAAAATTATATATGTTTAAAAATCGATTTTCTAGTTTTGAAAAATAGATCTAGATAATTTATAATAGCACTGTTTAAAAAATAAAAAACATGCGTTAATAAAATTTGAAGGGACAAATTCAAACGAACCATTGAATAGGTAACCCCATATTTTACAAATATATAGATATTCATTTAGGGGTATGGGGTATACATTTCCTAATATCTTTATGAATGGCATTTCATGTTTTTTTTTTTTTTTCAAAATATATTTTCATATAAATTAAGCAATACATGCCTAAAAATTGCATAACAAATCGAAAACTGTTATCCTTAAAAATATCCTAACAATTTCTATTTATGATTAAATCCGCGAAAACATAACCACCGATCTAACACGTATTCAGAAAAAAAAATTCTAAAATTTATTAACACTATTTAAAAGGTGGGTTGATTTTGACGGGCGATTATCTACACTAGGCCCAAGGGGGGAGTGCCCTTCGTGGAGGTCTTTCTAAGGTAACCTAACCCATATTTATGCATGCAAATTCCTGGCTCAAATAAAACTCCGAACGATTAGGCCGACGGGCGCGAATGGGATCGAACCCAACACTTCAGGTCTATTAGCTTCGTGAGCAGAACCTCTCAGCCACGGGTGGGGCAGTACTATTCAAAAATTTGCAGACAAAAATTCTAACACTAAATAACAAAAATTCACAATCATTCATAATTTTAATTAATACTCAATATTCTAGCGCATACGTCACTAAATTGAATCGCGTAAAGTCCCCTCATCCAATTTATGTTTAAAATTCCATTTTTATCTTAAAATTTACGTTAAAAGATAAAGTCTCCCAATTAAAATGTTTAATGAATGTTTAACATTCGATTGCCAATGAAAAATCGTGAAAAAGAAAAAAAAATATTTTCAAGTTCTCAAATTAATATTAAAAATCACCACTATTAAAAACTCTAACACAAAAATTATGCCCCTAAAAATAACACCGAAAACTCAAGTGCGCTAAAAAATATATGTCAGAAAAAAAATATATGTCAGAAAAAAAAATCTATCTCAGAAATTATTCCCTAAAATTAAAGTCTCCCAATTAAAACTTCTAAATTAATTTTTAAAAGTACAAATGACCCCTCGTACTGGAGTACGACGAAAAGAAAAATCTATCTCCCAAAAAATTCTATCTCAAAAATTACCCCCAAAAAGTTAAAGTGTCTCAATTAAAATTTCTTAATTAATTATCATTAATGAAAAAAATCAAACTCAAAAAACCCCTCGTGCGACGAAAAGAAAAATCAATGACCCCTAAAAATTCAAAAATTACCCCGAAAAAAGTTAAAGTCCCCCAATTAAAATTTCTTAATTAATTATCATTAGTAAAAAAAATCAAACTCAAAATAACCCCTCATACTGCAGTACGACGAAAAAATTCAATGTCCATGAAAAATTCAATCTTCAAAAATACTCCCAAAAAAAGTTAAAGTCCCCCAATTAAAATTTCTTAATTAATTATCATTAATGAAAAAATATCAAACTTAAAATAACCCCTCGTACGACGAAAAAAAAATCAATGTCCCAAAAATTTCAAAAAATTACTCAAAAAAAATTAAGTCCCCCAGTTAAAATTTCTTAATTAATTATCGTTAATGTATTTTTCAAATGTAAAATTATCCCTAAGTACTGTAGTACGGTGAGAAAAAAAAATGAATCTCTAAAAATTTCAATCTTCAAAAATTACCCTGAAAAAAGTTAAAGTCCCCCAATTAAAATTAATTATCATTAGTAAAAAAAAAAAAAACTTAAAATTACCCCTTATACTGTAGTACGGTAAGAAAAAAAATCAATCTCCCAAAAGACGCATCACCTTCACCGCCGCATCACCTTGACCCCGCCTCCAAGAGTACGTCACATGACCTTGACCCCTCCTCCAAGAGCACGCCACATGACCTTGACCTCTCCTCCAAGAGCACGCCACATGACCTTCACAGGTGCACAGAGGTCGTGCCACCCGTGCCACTGATGTTGAACCCCCTTTTCATATCTACTCACGAGCCGTCGATGTACAACAAAAATACAAAAAATCGAGACAATTACACAAAAATCGCTATTACAACGAAATCTTTTGGCAGACTATTTCCAAATTCATTTGGGATCCGCTTTTCACAGCCGAAAACAATCATCTGCTTGTGAATCAACGGCTTAGCTGGATGCGAAGTTCTCGTCGCTGCACGAGCCATCGATGTACAACAGAACTACGAAAAATCGAGAAAATTACACGAAAATCGCAATTACAACACCTTCTTTTGGTAGAATATTTCCAAATTCATTTGGGACTCGTTTTCACAGCCGAAAATATATATATATATATATTCATGAAATCTACTTTAATTCTATTCATAATTTCGTACATTTTTTGGTGGTACAATAACGAAATTGCACAAAAATTGCTCTTAAAACACCCTCTTCCGGAGGCCTATTTCGAAATTCAAGGAGGTCCTGCTTGCTACAGCCCAAAACATATATATGGAATTTGGTTCAATTCCATGCGTAACTTCATACACTTTTCGATGGTACAATAATGAAAAGGGCACAAGAATTGCTATTACAGCGCTCGCTTTGGTGAAATATTTCCAAATTCAAGGAGGACCTGCTTGCAAAAAACATATACAGGAATTTTGTTCAATCGGATAACTTAGTATACCTTTCGATGATAAAAAGCGGACATACGGACACACGTACTAACAGACACAAATTTTGTATAAATATATTTTTCAGTATACCTGACCCCTAAAACATGTAAATCTGTCGGAAAAAATGTCGATTATAATATATTCTTCTTTTGAAAGAAACAAGTAAAAAACACGTAGCGAGTTAAAAGAGAACTCGACATGTTTTTGCACAAAATACTCTCGACCTATTAAATTTTATTTTTCCCATTGTTGACAGATTTGGAAACATTTCACTCAAATACCTACAGCATTTTCTGACTAGAATTTATTTATTTATTTATTCGCAAAATTTCCGTCGTTGGAAAATACAAAATATTACTATTCTGAAATAGTTATAAATATTTTGAATAAAAAATGTCCTAACATAGTAATAATGTCATCGTTCTGTTATTTATAAAGGTTTTCTAACTGCCAGAATAGCTCGTTTGATAAGCAGTACATAATCATTCATTAAAAATGTGACGGATCATTAGAAAAGCCTTATGGGCTCGCAACCACAGTAGACCAAGTCCATTTTGAAAAAAAAAATAATAAGATAGTCCATTTAGAAGATGCATGAAATCTGTTTTATCCGCTCCCACAGTGAGACAAGTCTGTTTTTGCATACTTTCTCATATATGTCATCCGTTGAGAGACTTGGTTGATTGTGGGAGTGGACTTGGTCTACTATGGTTTTGAGCCCCTCATATGACACAATGACTATTTATTGCTCAAAAACTTTGGTGGTGTAAGATAATAGCGTAAAAAGTTTTTTTTTTTTCAAATCCGTTAATTTTCTGCTAAGAAAATTGAAGACATGTATACGGAAATACATACATAACAGCCAAAATTATTTGTTTCATTCTTTAAAATCACTTAATAAATAAAAGAATCGTGATTATTTTCAGAATTTAAATAACGTGAATAATATATAAAATTACGTTGAAATGCCATTACATTACATTGCTTTAATATGAAATTTCTGTGCATTATCCTGAAATAAAATTATCCATAAAGCTTACTTTCATTAACAATTTCTTAAATGGAAGCTTTGACTTAAAATGACGTCCAAATTCTTCTTTTTAAAAGTATAACCATAAATTTTATGTTATCAACACATAAATTCACATGATATAATATACGCTATAATAAAAAAAAAAATGAAATTCGTTTGTCAGATTTACCTTACGATAAACCGAAACCGCACATGTTATTTACTGATTTCTATTTGTCTTGATAAAAACGTCAAAACTTTTATAGTGTAATATTACTTATCATTAATACATAAATTTTCAAAAAATGGAGAATTTTTTTAATCTACTTTACGAGTATAAATAATTTGTATTTGCGACGGGATTTTTTAATATTTTTACGTCACCAGATTATAGAAATAACCGTTTTATATCCTTTCTAGCTTTAGAAATAAAAATACATTATTTTCCTTCTTTCAATCAACAAATGTGGTAAAACCGGGATAAATCTGCCCCCAAAAATACTAATTTGCTGAATTCTAACTGACATGCAAATGCTGTTAAAAACAAATAAGTCATAAAATACTGTTATTTATCAAAACCGTCATATGGGGAATGTGAAGAACACACGCAAAACATTCATTAGCAATTCATCTAGTCACATTTCCTAATGAAACATCAAAAACTTTTAGGAATTGAGATGAATATTTGAAAGACTTTTGTATTTGGATGTATACAGATTGGAAGTTAGCTTCTGGTTGTTGATAACAGGGATTACCCACTATCTGTCTATCTATTTATCTATCGGAGGTTAAACTACTTCAAAGTCAGCTTTCTCAAAATGTTGTTTTTTAAAACTTCAATGTACATTTTTATAAATTACAATAATCCTAAACATTTTACATTTATATCTCTGTTTAATCTAAGGTGCATAGTTACAACTAAAATATGTATTCTTTTTAAATTTACGTTGAAAAAATGCTTATTTTTTGTGACTTAATAGTGGTTTCTATTTCAGAATTTTAAAAAAGTAACTAAATGAAAACTACCTGGTTATAAAGCACTTGAGCACATCATTTTATTAAAAAAATATTTATTTAATGCATATAAAGAATTTCAAAGCAAATCTATATCCTTAAATATGGACAACACTTACACGTAAAAGTATTTTTAAAAATGACTATATCATCCGTAATGATACAGCATACTAAAAAGCTAAAATCTAAGCATAACTTACTCAATATTAACTCAAGATTTATGGAACCCGTCAATTTGAGGAGTTTCCATTTTAGGCTTTAAATCATATGAAAATTTATTAGAGCAAAATGAATATAAAGCTATTCCGATGCACGTATTATATATACCTAGCAATTTTTTTTCCACCGGCACTCTAATTTTATGCATTTGTTTAAAATGAACGGAATGATGAGTTGCCCATGATTAGTGCAATCGTGGATAATTCGAAAGTTTATACTATATATTCGTAAATATTCTTTCTGCATTCCGATACAAGTCTCATTTCTTTTACAGTGTATATAGAGATAAAATTATTAGAAATTAAAACCATAATATAAATTAATGTTTATAAATTAGAAGAATATTTACACAGGTCAGCAGCAAAAACCTCTCTGTAAAAATAATAGTTGATGCTTATAGATTTCAATCTGCTCTATAAAAATATGGTAACAAAATTACTGTATCACGTACCATTCTTTTGGTAGAAGGGTTTCCTTTTAAAATTAGGGTATTTTATATTTTCCTAAATCATAAGTGGAAATTTTGTAAACTATAAAATGTAGATAATAATATGTAAATTAGTGCATGTGAATAAATGTATAAGTAGGATTACCCCAGTTAAGGTGACATAAGGAATGAAAACATATTAGTGGATAGCAAAGAGTAAATTCGGACACGAAAGGGGGCTGGGGGTTATAAAAAGAAAAATGCACGATACAAGTACCAACAAATTAGATTTTCATGCTATATTTTATCAATTTGATATCTAAGACAGTGAAAGTACATTTTTCATGATTTCAAGTGTATATAATATTGCAAATTAATGCAAGAATCCTTCCTTATTTGTTATTATTATAAAACAGTTTCTCCGAAAAATAGTACGTGCTGGAGCAATTTGGATAACATATTTTGAATTAGGAATATTATATCTGTACACTTTACATATTTAGCCTGCAGGGAGGGAACATTTTAATTTTTATTTTGCCGACCAGTGTTATTAAAAAACTGTACTAAAATATAACTAAATAAGTACGCATGTTAAAATAATTCGCTCAGCAAATAAATGCTGAAGCAATTCATGTTTACAGATAATATTACTTTTATTTTATAGCTCCGTTAGAAATATTCTGTTCTTATAGTTTACATAAAAAGTAATAAAATCAGTTATTGAACTTGACTATTCACATTTCATCTTATCAAATGAGATTTTCTAGACGAGTGGTAAAACAGCGAAGCTGTTATTGAAAGCTTTAAATGATGGGATTTATTTGATGACGTATAGGAATGGCTTACTGTTGCTGATTAAAAGTGTTTTATTGAAAGTTATTTTAATCCTTGATCTACTAAATTATGAATTCATGAAAATTTTATCTTCGAAAGCTTTTTCGTGAATTGTATGGTATTTCAAGCGTCAGAAATGCCTTTAACTTTGTGGATCCGACATTTTAATTAAAATGAAAATTAAAAAATTGACTTTGGTGTGTATATGTTTAATAAAAGTGTACAGAATATTGTAATGTACTGAAAGATGCTCATTATTACAAGTAGCAACTTAAAAAGAAGATCAGAATAAAAACATTCATACGAAATATGCACCGAGTTTGTTTTAAATAAACTATAAACAAACAAAACCATTTAAAATAAAATCTTAAAAAAGGTAAGTTCCTCTTTTGAACTCCGAATCCCTTATTTCAAAAGCACGTGTTAAAATTGTATTGAAAGAAACTACTCAGGTATGAACTTGGCATGTTTATATATTATATATAATGTAAACATATATATAGACAAGTCTCTCTATAATGAAACTCCACATAACAAATTTCTCTATATAACGACTTTTTGTAGCAACGGTCACTTTTTCGCATGATTACATAAGAACTAATTTTCATATAGCGAAATATCTATCTCCATATAAAGAATATTTACAGAAAATGTCCTTCATTTTTTTTCAGAAAAAGCTTCAAATCCACGAGGAATCCATTTTTCTTCACTGATATCTGGTATATTTTTTAAAGCTGAATATCTCTGACTTAACCGTTATATACGAAAAAAGGCAATCACTCTCCCCAAAAATCAAGTTGTTGCCAAGTCTAACTTTCTTGGTACAGTGTCTATCGGATTGTTGCATAGTCACTCCTTTCTTTGTTCGCTTCAACAAAGATGCGCTTGGGTTCTTGGACAAGATTGAAACAATTCCTTGCTCCTGGAGCTGTTAGTAACTGCCACAAAGCGCCTCAAAAGATGAAACGAATTCATGATACATTGAAAGTGTTACTTGTTTCTTGTTTTGGACAGTGGGACAAAAATAAGGACGGAGTCAGGGGGGAAATTGAAGAAAGGGTCTGGTTCTTGAATAGGTTTTAATCTACCTAAATTAACTCTCGCCACCCTTTTAGTTTAGAATGGATGTTTGTTGTTTATGCCAATTTGGAGCATTGTTTAGTGTGACAGGTCATTTGAGTGAAGAATGTTTATTAAACATCACGTATGGTGGTCGTACGATCTATTTATGCATCTACAAAAATTTTCTTTAGAATAAACATAACTCTCTCTGTTGAAACTAACCTGCCTTGGGACAAGCTGCCTCGAGTAGGCCAGTGTGGTGCTCAATTACACTTGCTGCCAGCCAAGGCTACCGCCCAATGTGGTTCACTCTCCCTGCACCCCAAACACATTTGGGAATCATGGTCGCAGCAACAGCGAAACCCATGCGCTCAAGGATTAGCCGCTTACTTCGGGATCACATCTCTGAGTACCCCAGGAGCTTCGGGTGTACCGAATGCTCATGGGAATGCCGAGCCCTCAGCCGTAACCCTGGGTTTCCAAGATATGATACTGCTTTGCCAGGAGTGTTCGGATGTGAAAGTCTCAGGACCTTCTGCTTTGGCTGAAAGCTAACAAGCCCGGATAAACTACCGGATAAATACCTCTAGTCTACGAACTTATACCCAGAAACAGAGACTCGATGGCTGCAACATACATAAAGAACCACAACTCGTTTGTCTCCGGAGGTGGATAATCAGCGTCCATAAGAAATTTTAAAACAACAACAAAATATAAAAAATTGAACAAACTTGCAACTTGCCAGTCTAGACCCAGTCAACACGTAGTGTTCTAGATGAAATCCAAAGTCCACTAGATCCGTCTTCCCGCTTAGGAGAAGGCTTCCAGAGGTCGATGACATCGGGTGTTAAACCTGCACTGTCAACTTTCTTATGTCAGTGGACAAGCGCCGTGAAAGGGGCAAATCCTAAGACAAGACATGCAGAGCATCCTTCGAAATCGGGAATAGCTCTTGATCACACACAGGAGCAAAGTTTGCTGCATGTTAAGCAACCGGTTCGCCAGCACCACTTTGTAAATACACCAGATTAGGACCGCGTACAAGATTATTTGCTCTCCTACAATAGAGTAGAACATCTTACGGATTTAAGTCATAGCCACAAGTTGGCTGCCGAGTGATAGCTAGTTTTCTGAGGAACCTTGAATGCTTTCTCCTGAACGACGTTCAGCTGCGTTCTGGCGACCACTCTGTAGACAGTCATAAAAAAACAGGAGTCAATCACCGAAAACAAATAGGACTTTGGGCAGGCGTGAAAAGAAAGAGAATGTGCCAATAGGAGGACTTAGATGAAACAAGGAGATTAAGTGGATTACATGGATAAGAGACCGTAATTTTGGTACCAATAATTTAGGAAAAGCTTTAGCATGTGCTTCATTTCTTGAGTATTCTGTTCCAAGCTAGCGTTGGTTGGCCAGAAAAGTTCAAGAAGGGACTTGGGTTATTCCAGAAAACTGTGTGTGGTGACAGTGCGAATGGACAGTATGTGGGATTTGGAGTCTTAATATACCAGAAATTCTGAAATAATTTTCAAGGATGTCATGAGTAGGCTCTTTTGCAAGTGCCTTCCAAACAAAATTTTAGCGTTTAAAGAAGACAATTACTTCGACGGCAAAAACATAGGAAACAAACTATTACTGTTCTGTTGTGTGCTAACATGAGAGTGCAAAAGTTAAAGATGCTGGTCATTGGCAAATCTCCTTGGTGTTTTAAAGGAATGGAGTCCTTAGAAGTGGTCTATGATTTTAATAAAAAGTCCTGGATGACAAATGGTTACATGTGCTTGACAAGCATATGAGATAAAGCTAAAAAAATAAATTGATTATTGACAATTTTTCACCTCAATCACAAAACTGTGGAGATAAACTGCAAAATGACGGAGTCATTTTTTTACGACCCGTTACCACACTTGACCTGGGATTCATGGATCTCGGAGTAATTAAAAAAATTGAAGGTAATTACAAGAAAAGAATTCTTAAAGAATTAATCATAGTTATTGAAAATACGATTCCATCCAAGACATCATTATCATTAGACAGTGTATTGAGGAACTTTATAATGTTTGGAGATTCAATGTCACTGAAACGATTAATTACAATTGTTTCAAAATGTCTGCTTTTCCGAACTGGGGAATTCTATGGATTCTGACCATGACGAAAACTAATAGGCTTTCAAGTGAAATGGAGAAAAAATAAGAGACGCGGAAGTATCGAACAAAATGTAGTTTGAGGCGGTTTTTCGAGGTGGATGACAATCTCATTGTTGCGCGTCATCCCACTGATAGTGATATTTTAACCCTTTATCTACTGACGTTACTTATAAGTACAATTAAAATAACTTGTTATAAAATTTATTTAATACATCAATTAGTTGTAATACAGTTTAGAATGAGTTATAGATACATTACTTTATCTTGTTCCAGACGCATTATTGGCTACACAAAACAAAAATATTTTTAAAAGCATGATTTCTTTTGCCCTTGCATCTTTTCAGATTTCTTAGCGTTGGGGGGAGGAGGGGGTGATCTTTCAATTCGGAAATATTTCTATATTCCTATTGTAAGAACATTATATGTTACCATTTCCTAATTCTACAAAATACTAAGAAATATATTTAAAATAAAATTTTTGAGAAGGGTTATAAATATTGCACAAAATCCTATAAATTCAAATTAAATTGATCCTTCTAAATCCTTCAACTTTTCTAAAATCCTTCTAAAATTTATTAAATGATTATGTTAATCTTCTAAATTAATTTAAACAATTCAAGAAAAATGCTTTAGAAGATAAAATGTTCATGAATTCATAATTCAGTAGATAAAGATTTAAACAGTTTTGTGAACAATGACGATCAGAGCGACAATGAGTGTGAAAGTGAAAATTTAAATAAAAAAAATAAACCATCACGAAGTGAAATATTAAATTCCTTTGATGTTATAAGGAGAGTACTTCAAATGGATTAAAATGTTCCAATTTAATTCTGCATTTCTTGTTAAAGTATGAAAATTTTACACGAGTGCAAAAGTTTTGAACTCAAAACAACTAAAAATTACAGATTTCTCCGTCTGAAATTAATGTAAGTTTTCCTCATGTGTTTTTTTTTACTATTCTTTCAGATAAATGTTTATTTACTGTTTGATTAATTAAAAGCTAAAATATCAAATTAATATTTAATGTTAAACACTTCAAAATCTTAATTAAACACATAATTTTTTTTTCAAAATTTACACATTAAATGAAAGTTTTTGAGTCATTCTCTATATAACGAATTTTCTATATAACGAGTTTTCTATATAACGAATATTTTTACTAGAACAATGGATTTCGTTATAAGCGTTATATAGAGATACGACTTATATAAAAATATAAGGATTAGGCTAATGTCAGAAGAACGTCTATTTGCAGGCCTTTTCTTTCCACACCAAACAGAAACGCATGTTAGAGAATGTGTTTCTGTTTGATGTGGAAAGAAAAAGCGTGAAAATAGACGTTCGTCTGACATTAGCTTTAAGAAATTAAAATACGTTGAGTACAGAGTCTCAGAGAAAAATCGACCGGTCACCAAATGTTTTATTTTCTCAGTCGGAAAATTATCCTCATTAATTATTTTAATATGTATTTATAATATTAATGTTTGTTTAACTATCTATCACAATTTTGAATTTTATCTAAAAAAAGGAAAATTTCTTTTCTAGAATACGAGACATAAATGTAACCCCATTTCATCGACACAGTTGTAATGTTTTGCGGACATTTATTGCTATTGGAAGTGATTACATACTATTGCAAGGAATTATGTGCGATTGTAAGCTATTTCAAATAAAATTTAGTAGTAAACTCATCGATAAACTTAAAAATATTGAAATAGCACGCGATTGCATTATATTTTTCAACACCCGTAATACCAAACTGATCCTTTAAGGATTTTTCGCAAAAAGAGGTACTTGAGTGTGAAATGAAAATTTCCAAAAGGAATTCTGAATCGGAAATCATGTTCAAAACAGCAGTTTAATACGCATTCATTAAATGTATAACATCGTTAAAAATGGTAAATATTGTTAAAGAAAGCTAAAAAAATACAAAATTGCAACTTAGTATATATTTTTTAAATACAATACAGCAAGTTCGTGTCTTTCATTAGATAAAAAAATTACTATGGGAGTTTTCTTTCCGGCGGGATGTTATACACTCCGGAGGGAGATGAAAATAATACATACATGATACACATGATATATATATATAAATAATATACCTATATATAACTTATGCCCTACTTAACCCTTTCCGGACAAAGTAATTCTGTTGGAAAATTATTGAAATGACTAAATGTCAAAAGAATTTACGAACAAATAGATTTTAAAATAAAAAATTTATTCTCTTCATTTACATTTTAAAGGCAAAATTTATTAAAAAATTCAGGTTGCCTACTCGCAGTTTTCAAATAATATTAAGTGGTATAAATATTGTACCACCTTTCTTCAAAAGTTTAACATTCTCTTATTAACTAGTAAAAGACCCTTAATTACCTTCGAGGAGGACTTAAAGGTATAGACTGGGTGCATGTATTTAATGTCCAATCAAGAATTTACAATGGTATACCCGTTAGTATATTCGCCTAGTACAAGGCGAATGAACACTGTTGGGATTGCTGCAAGCCGTTTGCCAAGCATAGAAGAATTTGGCCACATATCAGTACTATCATGAATTTATAATACCTGTATTATCATTATTATCATATCCCCACTAATTATCATGAATTTAAAAATAAAATAAAATAATGATCCTGTCCCCGATGTTCTGAATGTCCCTTGTTAAGAAAGAAATCATAAGACATGAAGATTAGAGAGTGTTATCTGTTTCTGTTTGACTGTTATAATTATTAGGTTGAGCAAAAAGTTCTGGGGAATTTTTAATCTAATAGTGACCAGAATTTTTATCGTATATGATGGTCGTGCCATCAATGCCGAGCTCTATTGCCAGCAGATCGATCGCGTCTGCGACAAATTGGTGCAGAAGAATGCAAGATTGGTTCGCCGAGAGCGCGTTTTGTTTCAGCAGGACAATGCCAAACGGCACGTGGCTCAGAGGACCAAGGACAAGTTTGCGCAGTTGGACAGCGTCGAAATTCTCCCATACCCGCCTCTATTCCCGACGTGGCTCCATCCGATTATGGAATCTTTCGATCAATGGAACACTTTTTCAAGAGTGTTCAATTTGTATCTTTTAATGAAGTTTAAGAAGCATGTCAAGAGTTTTTGGTTTCCAAGAAGCCGCCATGGTACTTCCAGCAAATCGGAATCTGTCAGAATGATAGCAGTAAGTCGTGGACTATCATGGTCTCTACTTTGAAGAATAGTCATTGTTGCTTTTGTTGTTAATTTGCGCATAACAACGCAACTTTCACAAGTTTCCCAGAACATTTTGCTCAACCTAGTAATATATTCTTGGCTGCATATAACGGACGATCCCTATCTTCAGATAATCGTTTACAGAAACATCAATAATTAGAAAAAATCAACTGGGCCTTTTCATGATTATGTGAAGTGAGAAGAAAAGCTGAAGAGAAGATTGGCCTTGATAGCTAATATACCCTATATTAGAGAGGCGAAAAAGAAGGAAAAACAATTAGTGTCGGATTTCTGATTCATAGAATGTGGAAGAATCTCGTCGGGCACAATATCGCAATGGACCGGGCAGAGTTGTAAGATTAGTTATACAAGTATCAAGAAGGTACACGTTAAAAAAATTTTAATTTATGCACAAAAAAAAATTACTGGTGAAGAAATAAGGGCGTTATACGGAGTAGTAACTTTAATCAGAAAGGAAAGGGAAATGTCAAATTAGTAATGCGTGAGTGGAAAACAAGAATTGGAGAATAAAATAAAGGAGAGATTTGAGTAGGAAATCGTGTAACGATAAAGGAAATAAATTTATTGAGTTCACATAATGTGAACATATGAATTCATTTTTTAAGAAGTAGCCACAAAGATAATGTACACGTAGGAATGCAAATAGAGCAACAAACAAAATTGATAACCATTATGAAAAACAGAAAACATATTATTCAAGATTACAACGTTTTTAATAACTTCAATACAGCAAAAGTTCACGAGTTGGTTAGATGCAAAATGGAGTTAAGTTCTGAAGTGAAAAGAATGAAGCTTTTCAAACACTCTATGAAATATGTCAATAACACGTGTTTCCACAAACATAAAGAAAAATTATATTTGGAACTTAAAAATAGTTTCTAAATACTACAATCAATTTTGGAAGAGGTGCAAAAGGTTAGAATAATGAAAAAGAAACTAGCTAATACTCTACAAGAAAATGTAAAGACGATAACTTCTGAGGTACAAATAAAGTACACGAATAAAGATGAGAAATAGCAGAGATTCAGCTTTACTTCTGTTCTACAGAACAGAAGAAATAAGAAGGTGGATGAAGAAAAGCAGGAAATTTAAAAAGAAGACAATAATCCCAAATAAAGAGTTGAATACGCAGTACCAAGTAAAGTCGTAAGTAAATGCATTACAGAAGATAATATATAAAATATAACTCTGATCTTTTCAAGAAAATCCTAGAAGATGACAAAGATTTAAAATCAGCTAAGTGTAAATTTTGTGTTTAACAAAACGATATTTTTGCACTGAAGAGTGTAGATGGAACAATCACTGAAAACAATAATAAAATCTCGAGTATTGCCAAAGATTTCTATAATAATATATACAAGTGCGAAGTTGAAAGAGAAAGCAACTTACTTGATCAGAGAAAAGACATAACAGAAAATGAAGAAATGGTCCAAGCGATGAAAGGAAAAGTTTTACAAGCCATTAGACGTATGTTAAAAGGCGAAGATGGAAACACAATTGATTTTATCATAGAAGCAGTAGAAAAATTTGTAAAATATTCTATCGATACTCTTTTCCGAATATCTAGAGACGTTAGCTGTACCAGAATACACGAATGTCACTATGGTTGTGTTACTTCACAAAAAAAGGAAAATGAATGCTGCTGTACTATCAGATTACTATCTGAGGTTTATAAAAATTTCCCCAAAGTTTTAACGTAAAGACTTGAATCATCTCTGAACTCCACTGAACCTAGAGATCAAGCAGGGCACCAAATTGGCTTTAGTACAATGTATTGTGTTCAAAGAAAATATAATTAATGTCTCTGCCTTGCATTTTTGGTTAATAAAAGGCATTGTATTCTATCTATACATCCGCATGAGTTAAATGGGTGAAGAACATCGGCATAGGTGTAGACAAACCGTTAATCAGTATTATAAAGAAGATTTATAAGAAAGCAACATCAACCATGCGTTTGGACTAGCAAAGGTCATGCTTGGTAAAGGAATTGGACAAAGAGACACCATTCCAGCAAAACTTTCAGCTATCTTAGAAAATGTTATCAAGAAACTGGATTCGGAAAACAAAGAGAATAAAATGAACGAGGAATACCAAAGTCGTCACCGGATTGTGGACGACATTTTAATTTTCAGTAGCAGACTTGAAGAATTGAAGATACGTTAGAAGATTTTATGCAGCATTAGTGTGGGATGGAAAATTAATTTGGAAAGTACTAAGAATATGTTTAATTTTACATCTGCACCAAGAAAGAACATCGTCTACCACAACAATTAGATTAAGGAAGTGCAGAATTAGATGTATGTTGGACCGGAAATAACACCTGACAACGACATGATTAATGAAATCGACAGAAGAATAAGAAATAAATAGAGGGCTTTCGGGAATAGACGAGAACATTACCCATTTGAAAATCTATGGAGCCGACTAAAGAAACTTGATTCACAGAAGTAATCCAACAATAAAAGCCAAATAATAAAAGCAATAATTCATTCTTGGTATCACATTATAATAGCTTCAAAACCAAAAGGCTTTTTTTCACTCTATGGAAAGGCGTTCTAAGGCCGTATTTAAAAATAAATGTTTCCCAAATATATATTAACTGATACTATGATAATTTTGTGTATATCTCACTTTTTCGATAAGTTTCAATTATGTTCTTTATAACTGATGTTCAAATAAGCATTCCGTCATGAAATTTGTTGTATTACATTTTTAACTAAATTATCTTTCTACTGTTATATAATTTTATGTTATTACTTAAAGAGAAAATGATATTATGAACAGTCAAACTTCAAAAATACATCTTTTGAAAATGTTTTCCACAAATTTGGCCACTACTGTCACAATAATGTGTAGGGGAAAGTACCCAGTGTATGATAATCTAAGCTGGATTTGCACTGCAACATTTAATGGTAACTCTGCCCTTCAACTTATGAAAAAAAGGATTGCTGGAATATATCCCTTAGATCGTTTTCTTTTCAAAACAGTACTTGTTAAAAAATATAAAAATGTTTTTGTAAAAAAAAATTAAAATTTAAAATGTCACATCAATATACCCAGTTTTTGATAATCTGTTCCAATGTTTAATATGCTGAATCCAGTGTTTGATAGGCATTTTAATATCTGTTAATTATCAGATTTTCTTTCAAAATAACCATTTTAAAAGTAAATAATCAGCATATTTAGGTTACACAGATAAATGGAACTTCAAGAAAAGGTTATTTTCAAAAATTTTTCTGTTTATTAACTACTCAAACAATTATACACATAAGCTTATACATACTGGTAGAGTCGCCTACTTTGAGGTTATGGCTGCACAAAATTATGATATAAACGTAAAATCAATGTAAGATGATAAAAAGTAAAGAGCTCATACAAATATTTTAATAAAAAGCCAGATATTTTCTGATCATTCATCTTTCGAATCCTTTTCGATTCCAAATTATTCTATGTTAGACTCAGAGTCAATATCAGTTGCACAAATGTGGCAGATCAACTGGAGCTCATCTTCATCTCTCTCATCAATCCCCAAATGTGTTTTTGGAATGCATTTGTAGTGAAATGTACTTTTACAATCATCACACTCTATCAACATCTCCGAATGTTTAAAATTAATTCAGAAGAATAACTCTTGCAGCAGATCTTACAGATCCACGCTCCTTCATCATTAAACATAAGTTCTTCTTATAGTTGTTTTTTCTGTGTATAAGGGAACTTTGACTGAAATGGAAAATTTCATGGTCTCTTCAAAATAACGCACTTTCTAAGATGAAAACCTATCTAAATCGGAATATTTCCGCTTCCTTTTAAATTTAATCTGACATATTTTCTGCAAATTTCGGTGTGTGTGTGTGTGTGTGTGGGGGGGGGGGGTGGTTGGATGCACCCACATCAGCCCACCAATTGGATACACCTCTGGGTTCAGCAGTGTATTGCATAAACCAGAGGTGTTTGCAGCTCAACTTGGAGAATCCTGAATTTATATCAATATTACACAAAAAAAAGACCTGGAGGTACAGTTAACATTTTTATGATTTTTTTTTCATTGTAAACAATAAAATATATTACTAAGAAATTTTTTAAATACTGAAAATATTTTATAAATAGATACTCTAGATATTTTCTAAATTTCCATTACCAAACAATAATTTTCTAATAACAATAATTGAAAAATAGTTCCAAAAATTTTTGAAACCAGAAAATTTCTTATGAGCAAACAGCCCTGGCAGGTCTATCAAGAAACATAAATTTATGTTATTCTGTCTTAATTCTTTATCAGCAACAAAATTCTTTTATTTTAACAGTAAAATTAAAGGTCTCAATCACTGGAAAATTAAAAAACCAATGTTTCAAATATATTATCAAACACTAGTTAAATTGGAAGTTTTCCAAACGAGTAATTGAATGTGCCCTCTCTGTTTTCAGGTTAAGGTTAGAAAGCGGAAACTTGGACCACAAGAAAAAAGAATTAAAGCTCTATACAATAGTATGTCACATTATCGCCCAGTGATTAAATTGCCAAGGACAAAAATAGATATAACAAAACTTACCTCTCAGATTTCTTATAAGAACTGACTGCAGTGACTGCAAAACGCAAGACTAACTTTTCAGCAACTTAATTCCAAAACAATTTCTCAAATAAGAAGAACAAAACTTAGTTGTAAATGAAAATAAAGGCATGAACTATAACAAAGAATGAAGAATATGTAACTCCGTGGTCTGTAAACCTTATAATAAGTAATTTTGTTGAAAATTATCCAACACTGGATGGCTATCAAACACTGGTTACTTTCTCCTAGTTACTTTATAGAAAGAAAAAGCAATGTTACTGTAATTAGTATTATCTGCGTTTTTGTTGGCGCTGTGCATCTCTGCGGCACGCATAATACATAAATACCAATAAAATGAATTATCTTCAGAACACGAAAATCAAACACATATTTTATTATTTCAAAACTGAAAAAATATTCCTTTTGGCACAGTTTGATACAATAAGTTATCCCACAATGATACAAATCACACGTCACACCTTTGTAATGCTGAAATAATTGGAGAATTGTAGTATATATGTGAAGGTTATGTAGAACATGTTAATATTAGATAAGCTATTGTAAAAAAAGAAATACAATGAAAATGAAACGTGAGATTTAGCAAATTCAAGATTAATAAGAACAACTTTTGACGTCATTGACAGTTATGGACAAAAATGGCAACATAACTTATTTGACTTTTTTATATTCCTACTTGAAATGTCTGTAATAAGTGACTCTTTGTCAATCTCTTTCATTTTTTCATTTATGTCAGATTGACAGATGTTCTTGAATAGGGAAGTTATAAAATAGTTTTGATACTTGATAAATCAGGAAAACTTAAAATGCAGTTCTTTTTTTCATGATGCAGATGAGTATAGAAAATATTTCAAGACATAATTAAAAATGAAAAGAGATTAAGCTAATGAATTAATATACCTTTAACCGGGCATACCTAATTTTTGTAATGACTTGGATTAATAAAAAACAATTACTTAATAAGTTTTTATAGTTTTCTATCAATTTTTAGGTAGCTTTCATTACAAAAAGCTAACTATTGCAGCCGTTCGGAGGAAAGCGATTAAAAAATTTTTTGGTATATTTTCACCGATCATGACCCCCAACCCTGAAACCACCCTCCGTTCAAAATTGATATATATATATATATATATGACCTTTGTCACACTGTAACTCTCGTATTTATGAACCGATTTGGATGTAATTCGGTGTACATACCAATGTCTCGACGGAGTTCGTTGGCCAGCTTCATCCGCCATCTTCTTTAAAAATGGCGGCCATTTAAATTTATAAGAAAAAATTAAATTTGAAATGTGGTACCAAAAAATTGAATTTTGAAAAATTATTTTTTTCTTATGTGTTTTCTTGTGTGTTTCTTATATGTTTCTTATGTACTTTATGTGTTTTACCTTGATAAAAAGATTCGGGAGCAGTTTTTGTTTCGTCTATATCTTAAAAACAGGCTGAGTTATAGCATTTTGAATTTCTAGCGTGGCTGACATTTTGAAACGCCCTGATTTTTGTCGCGTGATAACAGGTGTATTTATGAATCGATTTGGATGTACCTTGGTGTGTACATAGTACATACAAATACCTCGACCGTGTTTGTTGGCCAGCTTCATCCGCCATCTTGTTTTAAAATGGCGTCCATTTAAAAAAATTTTAAAAATTTAAAATTTAAAATGAGATACCAAAAAATTGAAAAATGAAAAAGATTTTTTTTGTATGTGTTTGACCTTAATACAAAGATTCCGGAACAGTTTTTGTTTCGTCTATATATAAAAAATGGCTGAGTTATAGCATTTTGAATTTCTATTGTGGCTGACATTTTAAAACGACCTGATTTTTGTCACGCGATAACAGACGTATTTATGAACCGATTTGGATGTAACTTGGTCTGTGCATAGTACATACCAATGTCTCGACCGTGTTCGTTGGCCAGCTTCATTCGCCATCTTGTTTCAAAAGGTTTGCATTTAAAAAAATTAAATTTAAAATTTAAAATGAGCTATTAAAAAATTGGAAAATGAAAAAGATTTTTTTATGTGTTTGGCCTTGATACAAAGATTCCGGAGCAGTTTTTGTTTCTGAAAATTTGTTCTTTTGTTTATATCTTAAAAAATGGTTGAATTATAGCACTTTGAATTTCTAGCATGGCTAACATTTTGAAACGATCTTGTATTTGTCACGCGATAACACACGTATTCGCCTATTTCTATGTAAGAAGGCATGTGGATAGTATACATCAATATCTCGACCAAGTTCGCTGGCCAACTTCATCAGCCATCTTGTTTCAAAATGGTGGCCATTAAATTAAAAAAAAATTATATAATTAAGTGAGGTGCAAAAAAATGAGAAATTGAAAAAGGTTTCTTTCTTAAGTATTTGACCTTGATATAAGGATTCAGGAGCATTTTTCGTTTGTCTTTATCTTAAAAAATGGTTCAGATTCAA
The DNA here is from genome assembly GCA_963932465.1 of Maratus speciosus. Classification (NCBI taxonomy): domain Eukaryota; kingdom Metazoa; phylum Arthropoda; class Arachnida; order Araneae; family Salticidae; genus Maratus; species Maratus speciosus. The sequence goes on along the minus strand of OZ010796.1, from coordinate 231,323,445 downwards.
TTTCTAATGTGGGTGACATTTTGAAAAATCTGATTTTTTGCCTGTGACAGCACTTGTATATATCAACCGATTCCGATGTGAGTGAGCATGTGCACAGCAATTACTAAGGTCTCGATCAAGTTCACTGGTTAGCCTCATCCACCATGCTGTCTTAAAATGGCAGGCACTTTAAGAAATCGCCGAATTTGGCAGCCAAATACAAGTTACTTTAAATAAAAGCAGCTTGGATAAAGCTGACTAATTTCGCGAAATTCTCATTCATAATGATTTAGTATTGATAAAAATTAGTATTGAATCTCCTATATTCGGTTTCCACTAAATTGAGCTTCGTGTGTTTGAATAATATAAGTTGGCTTTTTTAAAATAAGGAATATGAAAGCTACCTCTTCCCCCCGGCACTGGCCGGAAGGACTTTTTTTATTTCTATACGTTATTTCATTTCATTTTGCTAATAATTTTTTTGGTCACATTAGGAGGAATAAAGGTTGTACTTACAATCACAGATCACGACTGTTTTCATTTCTGTATTTTATACTTCAGTATAAATATATATATATGTATATATGAATATACGGATTTGTTAAAAAGGCGTAAGAATACGCAAGAAAAAACGTATAGCCTTGTTCAATATGTTTTATATGCTACCTTTAGGCTTCGGAACTGGCTAAATTTGGCAACTTTCGTAAATAATGAAGGAAGAGGATAACACACCTAAACATATTTTTTCAATGTTGATCAGTAGGGCTCAATAATGTTGAAACTGGACAATTGCAGAAACTATCACAGGAACTTCATGTTGGTTCTCAGAAAACTGAACATAGGCAATGTAAGTTGGTTTAACAGGGGTTTTGTTACAATTATAAACAGCATCACAATAACGAATCAAAAGGAGCACTGTGGGGTGAAAGTGGCAGGTCAAAGTATTCACGCAGTCATTGCCAGTGACGTGGAATGAAATGGTCAGCAGAATACCACAATATGGCTGCACATATCATGACTGAATAACTTCCATTTATATTTCTTGTAGAAAACAATTATGATCGGTATTCTCCAGAAGTAAATTCAGCGAGAAATCTGAAATAGTGTAAAGATCGACTCATCAGCTCCGAGTAACTTTTTGCATTCCTTCATACGCCGGGTTTTGTCACCTTCTTACCACTCTCTATACTTAATAGATCTCTTTGACTGATGATTTTTTTTTCAAATGCCAACTCATCAATAAACACCTTGCTTATGGAGCTTCCCATTGTTTATTTTTTTAGGATAGAGTCTGTGAGTAAGATATTTAGCTCAACAGTCAATTTTGAAGCTCTTTATATCTCAGTGATACATGGCACATATTTCCAACCCGCAACATGTAGTTTTTCCATACTTTCTGTATCTAATCATAAACTTTAATACAGTAATACATTTTACACTGATTTCGTTAAAAAAGTATCCACTATACTACCCCCAATAATGAGCCCACGTTAAAATGCCCTTAACTCTGATAATTTCCCTCTACAACTGCACGGAACACTATCAGAACCAAATACATACTCCGGTAAGTCTAAATTTAGGAAAGTATTTTTCTTCGCAATCAGGGGAACATAGGATATTTTTCCATGCATAAAAAATGATTTCAAATATAACCGAAAGAGGGCGCTCAAACGTCATACTGAGAAATATTATGCAAATCAGGCAAACACAAACGGGTCACAATAACATGACACTGTGCATATATTTTAACCCTTTAGTCCACAGCTTTGCATGTATGCAAACAACAGTGTTTTAAATTTAACAGATTTTTTTTTTAACATGTACCTAATTCACACCAGAAAATTAAAATAGCAATATTTCCTTTAATTAATAACAGACATTCCGTATTTAAATAAAGCGAAATTAACCACTGAAACTTTCTGGTGTAAAGTCAGATACTCTGGATTGCGTAATTTCCAGAATGTAATCTATCATTGGAAATAAAGTGTTAAAGGTTAAGTTTTATAAAATAAATAATTATATAAAATAAGGTATTTGGAGACATACTTATTAAAATTTACTAATTTGCAATATTTTAGCGTCCCGTAATTCGCTTTTTGCACACCTAAGGGACTCCACCTGTGGATATTCGTCGTCAGTTGACAGAGATGTATAGCAAGGTGGTTCCCGAAAATGGTGCAGGGATTTCAGTGTGGGTTGGAAGGAAGTCCACGATGAAGAATGGAGTGAAAGATCGTCAGTTTCGGAGCCGGTTAACAAGATGGCGGTTATCGGACCTCGCACCTAGTGATTATCACTTGTTCCCCAAGTTAAAGGAACACTTGGGTGGTCAACGCTTCCGAAGAGATGATGACGTCAAAGAAGAGGTGAAACGCTTCCTCAAACGGTTGGCGCGGAGTTCTACGACATTGGGTTACAGAAATTGGAGCATCGTCTACAAAATTGCGTAAGAAAAAGATGGCGATTATGTAGAGAAATAGTGCAATCTTTCTTCTTTCCAACGATGTAAATTTCTATGAGAATATAAAAAGCTGTCTATTTGTAAATTTAATGGGAACCTTATTTCTGGATCGACCCTCGTACGATATGTACGCAAATTTCGGTTTATATATTTTATCACAAATCTTCCACTTTGAGTTACTCCATTCAATGACTATCATAATGACACCAATAGTGATAATAATGCTAATGTAATAATATTGTTTTAGAAAAATCATCTGAATTTCAAAAAAAGATTTTATGTACCTCCTTCCCCCGCATTGTTGTTATCCAATAAAACTGTGGAAGACAGAAAAAACACAAATATTTCACTTTTAAGACCTTTTTTCATTGACAATATGTACAATAAAACTTTTAAAAAGTTATAGTACGTTTATGAATAACAAAATGAAAAGATGTCATTAGTAGCTATTGAGAAATAATTCTTTATTCTTTGTTGTATGCAAAACTAAAATGAATGATTTATCGATTTAAGGGCTTTGCATTATACTTTAAAATACAAATTGATATCTGTGATGAAAATTGCCTAAGAATTTATATTGAAATCTTTAAACAACTGAATAAATTCCAGCATTATTTGCAGATTCATGTTAGTTTTAAGAGAAACTTTCTGATCCTTGAAACGATTTTCAATATGATGCAATTAACATATCCATATACTAGATTTAGAACACAGAATTTATTTTGCTGGGAATAAAATGTATATTTATTTATTGAAGAAAAGACTATTACTTAAACAGTGAATATATTAGCCGTTTCTGTAATATATATTTCAGCAAAATTTCGGATAAAAAACGTATGAATTAACTTTTATTCCTTTAGAAATATTTATTTCTGTAATTAATGCGCTCTAAGCTACCTATATTCTTTTACGATATCAGAGTAAGTAAACTTTCTCTGATTGCACAGTACAAAATTAATAAATCAGTCTAAAATATATATGTGTGTTTTTTCACATTTCTGCGTTATATTTACGAATGTACTGAAAACTGTACTAGTACCGCTTCACTGGTATCGAGTATTAGACTTTTCAAAATGTCTGAATGCCATTTTATGAGAAAGTTATCTTGTAAATCTGAATGTTATTTTTACTTTCATTACACTTTTAAAAATGCTCACGGGTAAAATCACTCTTAAATATATTCGGGCTGCCAAAATGCTTCAGTTTTTATTGCTAAATACTCGAGTTAAATCCATCCGGCGCATTGTTTTTATTTCTGCCTTTTTATTACGATTATAATCGCAACTGCAATACGTATTAAAATTTTTTTTCTACATTTTGTTAAAAATCTCTCCCTTAAGAGTTATTCCTTTTAATGACTTTTATGCTACACTAATGCTGGTAATAATGCTGTTTTAGAAAAATAGGCTGAATTTCAAAACAAGAACGTAAAATCATGCACCTGGAATAGATAATGAAACAATTTTCAACAGTAACAGGATATTATTATTAAGGTATTTCACCTTTGCCTAGAATGACATGAGACATCTAACTAAGAAACTTCAGCAACACATAACCCAGTAAAAATTCATTTTGAGAAATTGCTGTCTATATCCGGTAATGTCTGCGAGAACTTTCGTGTAGTCTCGTATATGATCTGTAGAATTTATTCACACAACCTTGAAAATGAATATTATTGTATCTTGAAATAATGTGTACATAAAATTAGATCAGTATAAAAATGCTTACCACTAATGTAAACGACCTTCCAGAAAATTTCGAATTTAGTCAGTCCTTTCTTGCGAATACTTTTCTCTGTCTCTGTAAATAAACAATAAATGTTTCGCACTCTGTAATCTGTGGAAAACATACAGTGCACTACAGTGACTCCGTTATGTTTGAAGTATTATAACATCATTAGAATACACCACACAAGGTTTAAAATCAAGTAACTGTAAATGTAACGGTATCGTTTTGTACCCCTGTAAAGGAATTTTAAATGCTACTTATTCTATACTCTTGAGAAAACATGTTCTAGTCTAGCTCTTTGACGTATATTAATCTTATTATGTTTGAAATATCGTAAAATAAATAAAATGAGACGAAAATTATTTATCCCCATAGACCGTAATGTAAAGGATTTCTTTTTTTGTCCCTGTAAACTAACTATAAATACCACACGCTTCCTTTTCAATATCGAACTACAGTAAACCTCGGTAACATAAGAAATTTTATGGAAATACGAAAATATTTACGACAGTTAAAACACATGGCGGCAGACAGACAAATGGAATACATAAACACTTTTCATCTATGTTGGAAAGTGTTAAAAAATTTTCTGTACCTTTGTCCTCTTGTTCTTAAACAGTAATACTCATTTCAAGACAAAAAAAATCCCTGCCAGTTCGGCCTACAGGCGGAGGTAGATTACGAAGTTAAGCACTAATTTCACCATCAAAAACTAAATCAAGACTAGAGATAAAACCCAGTTCAACAATTTTACCTGACCGCTTTTGATGAGTTTTTAATTTCACTTTTATATAAGAGCTGGTTTTATCAGAACCGTGTTAAGGCGGTATTAAAAAAAATACTTTTCCATGCTCAACAAGTCGAAATTTTCTGACACATTTTCAGATTCATTTTTAAATGGAAAAACGTGAAACCTGCTGACGTGGTTTTTGAAGAGTTTTATAAACGACCTGTTTTTTTAGTTTTCGTTCAATTAATTAGAACCTAATTTATAAATAATTATTTTCTCAATAGGACAATATCTTTCTTTTTTAACACAATCTCTTCGGAAATTCGGTTCAAAATCCCCCTATAACATCATTTTTTGAGTTTCTATATTCTGCCTCTTTCAAAAAATCGACCAATACGGCACATTATATATTTTCTAAATAAGAGAACCTGCCAATTGAGAACTAAAATGAAATTATAAATGAGTTAGATAATAAGCCCTTTGGATTTGAGTACACCCTTAATACGATAATTTTTTCGTCAACTCCTATTTGTGTTTAATTGTTTATGCTGTAAGAGCTGGTCCTATCAAAAACTTGTCAATATGAAAGTTGTAGATAATAGTGAGAAGATGTATAATAAATTTAAGCAGATTGGATATCTTATGAATTTCCGAAGTTAGAATTTTTTTTATTCTTCAATCCACCCTCCCCATTCTTTTTCGTGTCTAATTTTTTCTGCGGTAAGAGTTGGACCTGTCAAAAACTTGTCAATATAAAAGTTGTAGATAATAATAAGAAGATTTATAATAAGTTTAAGTGAATTTGATATCTTAAGAATTGATGAAGTTATGAATTTCTTTCTCCCTAAAACCCTATTTTTTTTCGCCCTTTGAGCCCATTTTTAATTTTACCAAAAATCTCTGACACCTAAATTTTCGGCCCTTTTCCTAGAAGTAATAATGCATTTAAACTGATTTGATTTGTAGTATAATTAAGAAGTTATGGGATTTTTTTCGGTTTTCACAAAACCCCTCCCTATTTCCACCACTTTGTGCAGAATTAAGTAAGTTATTGTGTCCATAAAAAAGTGATATCTCTCTCTCTCTCTCTCTCTCTCTATATATATATATATAGATAGATAAAATTTTAAACTGGGGGGGGGGGGTGGTTTCTAGTGCTCATGATCGGCGTAGATCTGCAAAAAAATTCCGAAATTCCAAAATAAGGGAGAATGCAATATGTAGTATTTCTTACGAAATCTATCTAAAAATTCACATGTTTCAGTTTTAAGAGCATTTTTCGAATTAATAACCAACAAAACATTTACAGTAAAAGCTTCAAAAAGTTATAGTCCGTTTATGAATTACAAAAAGAAATGATGTGATTAGTACCTATTGAGAAAATATTTTTTATTCTTTGTTATACGCAAAAATGAAATGAATGATTTATCGATTTAAGGTGTTTGCTTTCTCCTTATAAAAATCCCAATTGATAACTGTGCTGAAATTTAAATCGGGATTTATATAGAAAACGTATTTCAGGAAAAATTTCGAAAAGAAACTGCCTGAATTGACTTTTTTCATTTAGAAAACTTTATTTGTGTTAGCACTCTAGGTATCTATATTTATTTAAGGTAACATAGTAAGTAAATAACATATTATCTCATAACACAAAATGAATTAATAATGCAGATCTAAAATGTTCGTGCGTGCAACCAAGACCTTTTACATTTACTCAGTGTTATATTTTATCGTACCCATATCTCTCAAAAACTTTGTTTTTCAAAATGGAACATTTCTCGTCAAATTTTTCTTTATTAAAAATAGATAAACGGAAATTTCTAATTTCAAAGAATTAAAAAAACATATAAAAAAAACATTATACTTTTAGTATTTTCGACTAGGGTAACTCCGGGAAAGTCGCCGCATACGGGATAGATGCCGCACCCCTGGTATTTCTTGTAATTATCGATAGATGGTCGTAAATCACACAGTATAGGTGCGCGATGACATTATTTTAACCAGTGTATAGCGTGAATCCCATTTCGATGTTTACTTATAGAAGTACAATCCTTAATATGACGTAAGTGCTTCATTTCACTGTCCAAAATTTTAAACACGTTATGTTTAAATACTTTTCATACACTAATTACTAAATGCATGCATGATTTAGAAGTCAAATATAAGTGTAGCATTTGTATAGAGTACTGTGTGTATGGTTACGCCATTCCCCTTAGCGATGGCAGGTAACTGTGATGGCCGATGTCTGCACCATGCAAAATGGGATACATGCCGCACTGATATTCCGGTATACATGCCGCAGTTTCCTTTGTAGGGGATGATAAGTGTTATTAACTTTTCCTTTTCCTTTTGCACAGACTAACCATGTTAGGCATGTTATCAAGTTTAGTAAAACCAAAGGAGATAAAGGGGAAAATAAAAAGTAAGAAGTGCAAGAAAGATGCAAATCAAGGTGATAATAATGAAAAATTGGATTACGCGTAACACAGATGTTCTTTGCAAACTACTCCAAAAAAGAGAAAGTGTAATTGGCTTCGTTTCATCATGTGTTTAAATGTAGTTACATAAAGACTGTCCTTTTTCGACACTTTTTCTGTAGATTGTAGTCGAAAAAGCAGGTCTCTTAACCAATTCGGGACCATAGGTGCATATAAGCACCTTCATAAAGAGCTTACAAATTTGTTTCTGGCACCAGTAAAAAAGAAAAGTAATATTTGCTTTTTTTAAATAGAACATTTTCATGATTATTTAAGTAAAGGTAACTTCTTTTTAAAAAGTGGTACCAACCAAATAAAATTTGTGTAAAAGCTACCGGTTCCGAAAGGACAAGCAAATAGATTATGTAAACACAATTTTACTTTTTTTCTTTTCCTTTTCTAATACATTGATGTTACGTTGTTGCTGAAATAACAATTAAAATTTAATGTAAAAAAAAAAATGTCGATAATTTTAATATTGAAAGTAGGCAACAATTATTAATTTGAATCTACTAATACGTTTCATTGTACTAATTTATTTTCGTTTTGTTATTACATCGTTAATTATAGTCCAGATATGAATATATTTTTTTTAATATTTTTATTTATAATTTCATTCTGTTCTTACTTCAAGCGCGGCATAACTACCGCACAAGTGCGGCGTCTCAGCCTGAATGTAACGGGTGAGGCGCCGCAGTGTAACGTTTTAGAAATTTTTTTTTAAAAATATTAATAATTTGTTTTGAATTTTTTGTCGCAGTATTTAACATTAAATAGCACAGCATGATTTTTTTTATTTTATGTCCACCATGGTTTTTTTACACAAATTCAAAAAATGTGCGACATAAATCCCGAAATTACCCTATGACATTTAATGGCTCTGTGTATATTATACGAGCCTCAAATGCGTATATTTTGTAGAAAGATGAAAAATATTTTACGAATGTATCTCGTATACAACTTCATAGCTATTTTGTTAAAGAAGTTTTATGGAAACGCTTATGTTTTGTTACTTTAATAAAAACGGTTTGCAGCTATAAATGTAATTATAATTAGACATTTTTAATGGCCATAAACTAGCCCTATTTTAAATATCAGCACTTCAGTTTTATGTATAATATTACAAGAACGACAGGGTATATTGACAATGTGGAAACAGTAGTATGCGCATACACTAGGTCAATCATTTGGAGTTGTTTTAAATATCTCCAGAAGAGATCATATGATCTCTTTTGGAGGTATATATACCTTTAAAAAAGGAGTCTCAGGGCCCAGTATTTAGATCTTGCAATATTAGAACATAAAGCTACATAAATAGTTGCTCTACTGTAGGGGTGCACATCCTTTTTAAGGGAAGGGCCACTTACAAAAATTTCTGAGTTATCGGGGCCACATCAGTAACACGGAGATAATTCTATTTCGGCGAGGTGATTTGCGGCCTATAATCAGATTTAAAAAAAAAAAATAGTTTCAGAGGTGAGGGGGATTTACCCCTCTAAGTTTCCCTTACCCAGTGAACATATCCAACTCAGTTGGCAAGGATATATCAACAGTTTACGTTTGTATATACAGGGTGATTCATAAATATCGAAACAATAGGCTATCTCCTTAAATATTGCCCCTAGGTACATACTTCCAATTGCAAAGTTTCACCAAAAAAGGGGCAAAATTTGATGAGATAAGTTTCAACTCCATGGGGGGTCTATATGAGAAAATACAAAAAATAAATTTTTATACGGCCCCCGTAGAGTAAAATTCCCAGTCAGGAAATTTTCCCCCATCTATTCCTGAATGAAACACACACACAAAAAAAAATCATCTCGATATCTTCAAAATTCGCAGAGATATCAAAATCCGAAATTCGTGACTTACACCATTTATCCATGCCTCTGAGCAACGCGTTTTTGACTCATTTTGAATGCAAGATAGGGATCATCCACAACGTGTGCATTATTAAAAGTTGACATAAGACAGTGCCTGTCCTTTGGACATAGGCAGTGTAGATTTTACTTTAATCCTGCTTTCAAAGTATGATGGTGGTCTTCACTAGAGGTCTGATCGGGTCGAAATATCTAGGTCCGGTCCCAAACAGACCCATAGGGAAAAAAGTTCGGCCCTGACTGGAAAAAGTTCATATCTTAGCCTGGCCCGTCCTGATTGAATTTCTACATAGTTTTTTACATCGATATGGTTAAAAGTTGTTTCGTATGAAGGAGTTCTGGCCAAAAATACTTATTATATTATTTGTTTTTTCATGTTTATAATTATTAATTTTAAAGAAGCGCCAAAAGCTGTGATTATTTGTATTATTAATGAATCTCTATTTATATGTAATCGATTCACTTCTCCTTTAATATCGTTAATCCATATTCAATGTGTTGGAGACGATGAAAAATGCTATATAGTAAAATCTTATAAGATGGAATCACATAGGAAAGAAAAAGAAAAGCGTTATAGACAAGTTCCCTTCTTAGGAGTTGTAAATGTACTAGTCTATTTTTCCTCAGGTATTATTATATTCAATTTCCATGGATCAACAGATTTTTCCGCTTAAGAAAGGATTCCGACATAGGCAGATTTTTTTCACTAGTTTTACTGTATTTAAATTTTTTTTGCCTTAAAATCTACTAATCTTTAAAAATGTGAATTTTAAAGTTTTATTGTAAATAATGGCCATTTAAAAATATATGCATTTGTTATAAAAGTTTTTGGGCTGAGCCAAATTTTAGTTATTTTTGCACGGATTGGGTCAGACAGAGATAATGATTTTAATACGGGTTGTCTCGAGACCGGGACTGAAAATTTCGCCTAGAGGACACCTAGGAATAAGGAAGCCAGTCCCGGTTCGGTATAACCAGTGGCTGAGAGGTTCTGCTCTCAAAGCTGGAAGACGGGAGGTGCTGGGATCGAACCCAATCGAGCCCGTTCGGAGTTTTCAGTGGTTTTCTTCGAACCTTGGATATCCTTGCATAAATACGGGTTAGGTTCTCTTAGAAAGACCTCCACGGAACGTACACCCCCCCCTTCGGGCCCATATCCCTCATTTAGATAATTGGCCGTCATAAATTGCACCAACACCCGGTTCGGTATGAAAAAAATACGTCAGGCCTGACCTGACCGAGTCTTCAGAAAAAAGTCTCCTAGCCCGGCCTGGCCCGGCCCCCGAATATAGACTTTTTTAACGGCCTGGCCCGGCCCCCGAATATAGACTTTTTTAACGGCCTCGCCGGGACGATAAAAAGCCTGAATTTGTGAGGACTAAAATTATGAAAAACTCTTAATTGACATTTTAGAAAATGCATTGTTTCAAATTACTCATTTAACATTTATTTATGGACACTTAATAGTACAAAAAGGAGGTGGAGACGGCAAAAGTTAAACTGAATCGGAAGTTTAAGCTACAGAAAGAAGTTACTTTTCCACGTGCAATTTTTAAAAAAGCATTTAAACATTTTATTAGAATCCAATCAATGTTTCAAACTTTAAATGCGTTTTTTTGCATGAAGTTTTATTTTTCCTTTTTCTTTTTACCATTTTTCGTCATTAAATTATTATATGTCAAGAATCGTAAATAAAAAAGGTGCAAACTTGGAACATGTCTTTTTTGATTATATTACATAAATTTTGTTTCGGCAAATTTGAAAAAAAATTTACATTTGAAATCACATTTTTTAAAAAATAAATTACATAATTGTTTAAATAATTATTTTTAATATTTTAAAATTAATATTTAAAAAAATCCTGAAACAAAACTAAAATTATACTTTCCTCTTTAATTAAATGAAAAAAATTGAAAAAATGGAAAAATGTGGAGTCCGATGAATAATTTTTCAAGTTATAAAAATTTTTAATTAAATCCGCTTAAAAAATACTAATCATTTAATTTTTTTAAAAACTTTATGAGAAATATTAGGATGTGATTTTGTTTGCAAATTATATGGTTAACCATCACAAAAAAAGAAAGAAAAATCAAAATTCTAACTCAACAAATATATTTTTTACATGTTTCCTAGAATTCTTAAATTAACATTGTTTCTTGGATTGCACGCATTTCAGCTTGTGTCTAATCCCTTGAAACCTGATGAATTATTTAAACGGCTTCTGCGAGTTTTTCAGATATGAAGATGCATTTTTTTTTGTGTTTAATTCAGGAATGGATAAGGAAAGTTTTACTGATTGGAATTTTTACACTACGGGAGCCGTATAAAAATTTAATTTTCGTATTTTTTTAAATAGACCACCCATGGAGTTGCAACTTATGTCAATAAATTTTGCACCTTTTTTTATGAAACTTTGCAATTGGAAATATTGGTCTAGGGGTAATATTTAAGGAAATAGCCTATTGTTTCGATATTTATGAATCACCCTGTATAACAGAGATATAGCAAGGAATATTTTCAAGGAGTAATTATACTCCTTGACAGCATGAAAGTGGCTATAGTGCCGAGAAAAAATGTGAACTTTATGAACTAAGGGGGAGGAGGTAACGATCAACAAAATTTGAGATTTTTCCGCGGCTGATCAACAAATTTCGCGATTTTTTGGATCCCGGACGAACAACATTCGCAATTTTTCCGCTCCTGATAGAAAAAATTCGTAATTTTTCCAAAGTTGATCAACGAATTTTTTGTTTTTTTCTGCGCTTCATCGACGCAATTCGAAATTTTACCGCACTCTATCGGCGAAATTCGTTATTTTTTGCGCCCGATCAACGAAATTTGCGATTTTTGCACGCTTGATCGAAAAATTCGCGATTTTTCCGTGCCCAACTAACGAAATTCACGATTTTTTGGCACCTGTTCAACTAAATTCGCGATTTTTCCGCGCCCGATCAAAGAAATTCGCAATTCTAAACTGACTTTGAACAAATTTGAATTTTTTTCCGCGGCAAATTGAAGAAATTTGCGATAAACGAACGAAACTCGTGATTTTTCCACACCCGATCGACGAAATTAGTCTTAACTGACTGATGAAATCGGAAATTTTTTTCAGCGCCAAAGTGACGAAATTCACGATTTTTTCACGCAATAAACTGACGAAACTCACGCTTTTTCCGCAGCCTATCAACAAAATTGACGATTTTTTCGTGCCCGATCAACGAAATTTGAGATTTTTCTGCTCCTGATCGACAAAATTCGAGATTTTTCTGAACCCGACCAACGAAATTCGCAATTCTTACGAGCCTGATAGACAAAAATCGCGATTTTTACGTGACTGACCGGCGAAATTTGCGATTTTTTCCGCACCTCATCGGTTAAATTCGCGATTTCATCGAGCCTCATAGAAAAAATTCGCAATTTTTTCGCACTAGATTAATAAAATTCGCAGTTTTTTCACGCCTGATTAACGAAATCTGCGATTCTTCAATGACTGACGAAATTTGCAGTTTTTCCCGCGGTAAAATGACAAAATTCGTCATTTTTTCTCGCGATAAACTGACGAAACTCACGATTTTTCCGCAGCCGATCAACGAAATTTGCAATTTTTCCGCGCATTATCGACAAAATTCGTGATTTTTCTTTCCTGACCAACGAAATTCGCGATTTTCCCGTGCCCGATCTATGAATTTCGAGCTATTGTTTGACTAGCGACTGACGAAATTCGGAACTTTGGAATTTCCTATGTTAATATGACCGATTAACGAAATTCGCGATTTTTTACTGACTGAAAAAATTGCAATTCAAGCGACAAACTGACGAAATTCGCGATTTTTTTCTTGCGACCTATAGACAAAAATAGAGATTTTTTCCATTTATAAATTGACGCAATTCTCGGGCCACACGTTAACCCATTTGGGCCACAGGTTGTGCACACCTACTCTACTGTACATATATTTTAATTTATTTACAAATATTGCACCCACTAAAGTTGGGTCCTCTTGGCCTATGCCCCGTGTTTCCTTTATCTATAGCAAGAGTGTAGGTAGATATAATGTCATTGCCTTGTGGTGATATTAGTTTAGGAAACTACGTTCTGGCGAAAAGAGTTTAGGGGCATTTACGTTCTGTATTCGCTACTGAGGTCGGTACTATAGGATTTTTTTGCTAAACTAATCTATACTAAAAACTGCTTTCTAAAGTTGTTTCATATGTACTAATAAATGCTTTCTCATATTTTAAATTTTAGTTTTCAGAAGTGGCCAGTTAAATCATACGGGCTCAGTAATCGGTATTAACATCAATTTTTACTAACAATTATTAACAGAATAACCAATGATACATTTAAATTCTTCAACTGATTACTTTATAAGGCATTGTTTGTAAAGCTGAGAATGGAATACATTCTCCAGCCCACATAATTGTCTCTCAAGTTTACAGTTTTCTGACGGAATTGACTACAGAATTATTATTCTAACCGGTGCTAACAAAGTATCTTTCAAATTGCATAGGTGAAAATTTTATTTTGAAAATTTCTCAGGCCACCATTTCACAGTTCGCATTTTTGTCTTGTCCAGTACACCTAACTGTGGGTGTTGTTAATGAGACTTTTTTAATACTACCGCAATAACGGAATACACTATATGGCCATTGTTGATCGGACACTTTCAATTTTAAACATTTTTTCGTATATTTAAAGATATATTTGTCGGGTTTTTCTGGAACTTCAGGATTATGAAGAATATCTTCGACTTGATATTTGTCAACGGCGGTTTGATCAGAAGGACAATTGGAGGGCCAACATAAAATCAAAGAAAAATAATAATGTTTGGGATCACCCTATAAAATAAAATGCACAAAATACTCCATCGCTATAGCTTACGAATATATTGATATTGTGCAATATATGTATTCATGTGTGGAAGTATAGAACTTATATTCATGGAGACATATAGATTGTTTTTTTAAGTTAAAAATTTGTTGCATTTTTTTTTGTTTATATCATGCAGTGTTTTTTACGAAATTTAACGCCAGTTTCAAAAAATTTTCAAAATGTAGTAAAAATAATACGGTGGAACTGGAATGTAAATATATTAAATATTTGATTAAATATGAGCAGTTGAATGAAATATTTTTTAGCTGCGTATGGGCGCACGATAAAATGTATTTTTGTTTCATGATTTGATAGTCAACTCTATGGAGCAACACATAAAAAAGAAATTCAGAAAAATGTCGGCAATAGACTGAGCTGATTTTTAGTTGTTCTCTAAACACAGCTAAATGATAAGGAGTTTTCCATAAATTTTGTTTTTATTTTTTTATATTTTTAATTTTCATTCTTTATTGATTCTTTAGTTCTTCTTGGAAAATCACCCGAACGAGCCTATTACAAGAAAAAAAAGAAGTATGAATATCTAAGCATTTCTTCTAAATCTACTCGTTGACACTCATTAAGTACAAATTCCTTTGCTGAAAGCCATATAATAAAAAACGACAATTTGTGGAAAATCCCTTATCATTCAGCAGCTTTCAGAAAGCAACCAAAAAATTCGCTCACTATAGTACCGATATCTTTCTATATCTTCACGATATTTGACTTGCTTTTTTTTTAGTTGCTCCATAGAGTTCACTATCAAATCATGAAAAAAAAAATCGTGCAGGCATGAGCAGATAAAAATATTTCATTCAACTGCTTATATTTCATCAAACATTTAATGTATTTACATTCCTATTACACCATATTATTTCTACTATATTTTGTCAAATTTTCTGAAACTGGCATTAAATTTGGAAAAAAAAAATCTTGCATGATATAAACAAAAAACATGCAAAAAATTTTGAAAAATAAATTGATATATCTCCATGGATATACGTTCTATTTTTCAACAAATGAATACTTAATTTACAATATCCATGTATTCCTAAGCTATAGCGATATATCATTTCGCGCATTTTACTTTACAGGGTGATCCCAAACATTATTCTTTTTTTTTTCATTTTTGTTCGCCCTTTAATTGTCCTTCTGATGAAAGCGCCATTGATAATTATGAAGTCGAAAATATTCTTCATAATCCTGAAGTTCCAAAAAATTCGACAAATATATCTTTAAATATTCAACAAAATGTCTAAAATTGAAAGTGTCTGATCATCAATGGCCATATACTGTACTTTCAAAAGGCATGGATAAGAAATTATCTTTGATAGTATGCAGGCTACCGTTTTAATAGACTATACTTTTTTACTTTATTCAGTATTTCTTGCGGAGCAAAATTGAAAACGAACAGAATTTATTGCGGTAAATCGTTTAAGGTATTAACATGTAAGCTCGAAGATGCATTTTCTGGTTAAATGCACTCTTGTAAAATATTGCTTTCACTAGAAATCAGAAATTATGTAGTTTTGTACAAATTCATCTACTTTTTTAAAAAAAGATAGTCTTCCGAATAGCTGTTACTTGAATAGTAGTAATATCTAAAAATATTCTTTTTTTCACGAAAGGCAGTCTTAATTAATTTAGTAAATTTTCCAATTATTTCTTAATAAAAAATATTTTGGTTCAACAAAGGAATACTCATATACAAAACTTATTAACTTTATAAAAGAAAGTATTTTGCTAAACACATTCAACTATATTAGTCTAGCTAACTATCCATGAAATTCCAAAAGCACTATCACTCATTTAATGATTAATGAGGAATATTCACTAGACAGAGAGAGAATTTTGTAAAACGAAAACTGTGAAAAAATTTATTGCATTTAAGTGGTGCTAATACATTTGTTACTCAAGAAACTTTCAAAATTAAAACGTGAAAACAGATTAATTTATATCAATTAGAAAGTAGTTCCACTTGAACTGTTTATCTCTCTAGATTTATATCCGATTTTAAAAGAATTTTAATTTCATCCTAAGAGTAAATTAAAAGTTAACAAAATTTGAAAATTTTTAAACTTTGCAAAAGTTAATTTTTTTCTTATTTAAAGATAAGAGAAGATATATCTTTGTATTAAATCTCTGATGATTTATATAATAATATTTCAAAATATATAACACATGAAGTAACTACGCGTTTTCGTAAGTAGGATTAACAAGATGAAAAAATCATGCGTCAAGCATAGATTATGAAACACTTTCCAACACAGAATAATGGAACAAAACTGCACCGTTTATTAAGTTAAAATATTATATCTAATTCAACCATATGGAAACGCATAGCACATTTAAAAACCCAATTTCAGCTGTTCCCATCTACATTACGAAAATTGTCCGAATTCTTTAAGCAGCCTTGTATTTGATATATAGATTTGTATTTATTAATTACAACCATGCCAAAATTTAGTTCAGTTAACAAATACATGTATCCCAGTTGAAATTTCCCCTTTAGCAATTCCCGCTAATAAGGAGAATGGTGCGTGAATTCTTTTGTGCAGCCTTGTATATGAGGCATAGAATTTATACGCAATAAGTAACATGAAAAGCAATTAGTTAAAATTAAAAGTACATACCGAATTTTAAAACACACCTTCAGCAATTATTACTCAAATACAGTACTGTAACAGATTCCTTTTGTGTGTCTCCGTAAATGAAGGTCAAATGCTATGAATGACATATTCTATTGTAGTCATCTTGCAATGAAACTCAGTGATTTATATCAGTTTCAATACATTTGAAATAACGTAATCCCATTAAAATACTCTGCAAACGATTTTTCCCATATGCCATAATGTAATAGAATTCTTTTGAGTGTCCCTGTAAATGAACTATTACCCCCCCACATCATATACAATATCAAATATGCCCTGGTGAAACTAAGTGGCGTTTATCAATTGCATGAAAATCGGAGTATATTTACTGGAGTTAAAGCGTAGACAGACGGTCAGACAGACAGACAAACCGAATGTATAAATACTTTTCAACTTTCTTAGAAATTGCTAAAACGCGTTAAATAAACTGCAAATAATAATACGTTCAAATAAGGATTTTCTAAACTTTTTTGACGAAGTTGAGATTTAATGTTAATTATATTTTCTTACACTAATAAATCAAAAATCTTTTAAAGTATTTCCTTACCTTTAGATTAGACTGTATTAAATTAAAAATGCACGCGAGGCGTTCATATTACAAGTAATAATATTTTAGCGTGTTTAAGGTGTTTCAACGCGAACTCACAAGTTATTTTGGAAAAAAACACAGTAAGTTGTACTCATATTAAATTTGCACTTAGTAAAATATAACCTGTTAAATATCAATGCAAAAGCAGTAAAGAAAAATATATTAATCGTCAAATATAGCGCTATTGGAAGAGAAATAGAAGACTGTTGCAAACACTGACTGACACGATTTCAATAAAATTTCAAGATTAAAGCTTTAATAGACATTTCTGAGAGTTGAATTATTACTGTTTTATAAGAATTAGAAGGTTATTTATTTGTTTAAAAAAAATTATACGTTTTACGTACAACAAGTTAGATAAGATATTAATAATAGACCAAGAGCCGACAGCAGACTCGTAGGTTTATCATTGTGTTTGTCCTACAAACAAATGTATGGAAACATGGAGGACTGGGAGCAGGAAAACACAATGATAAGCCTACGAGTCAAGCACTGATGATATTAATTTTTGGCTTATGCACCACTTCACTTCTGACAGACATGCATCATTAGATTACCCTACTCTTCCATAAAATAAAGGTTTTTTTCTTGTGCTAGATAACATAGGTTTTGTGCTGTCGGCTCTTGGACAGCATAATAATGTTTACGCTTCCAATTTTCTCACTGTTTAAAAGTTAATGTTCTTATGAGTTGCAAGATTCTAATGACTTTTTTTTAAGTAAATTTCTCTTATGTGCATGTAAAACTCCTTAAATTTGCGTCAGAGAATAGGTTTCTGAGTAACGTAAAAAATGTCACCTGTTTTGATTTTAGTTGGATGTTTTAACAAGATTTATCTCCATGTTGCTAAGAACATGATCTTCTTCGAAGCCACAGAAGCAGAAACACATAAAAAAATAATTAAAGACTTTACGTTGTAAAATCGAATACTAAACAAAAAAGGTAGCTATCCAGCTTATACCTTAGTTATAAATTTAAAGTTAATGTAAAAATAAAAACTGGTGAATAAAACAAAACTCAACGTTTCAGTTTAATCATCAAAATCATCTTCAATAGTAAAATTTTCTAAAATCTGATATCGACAGGAATTAATATTCATGCTAAATCGAAAAATATCATATTCAAATTGGAAGAAGCAACGGCAATTTCAAAAAATCTTTAAGAACAACTCAGTGGTCCCATCTGTTATTCATAGTGAATAAAAAAAGGGAGAGCTGGAAAAATATGGACACATCACAGTTCTTTTAAAATCCTGATCCAGAATTCCGGAATAAGAAATGAAAAATTATTGTTACACATTTCTTGGTTACTTAAACGAATATCCATAGGTTCAAGAATACCTGCTTTAAACGGAACAAACAGTATAGCAATAGTTTAAATAATATATAGCAATTTTAATACGTTATTAAGAAGTTATACTTTATTAATATGACACTGCAAGTGAATATATAGACGAAAATGAAAATTAACTCAAATCAGGATGCAAAAATTAAATCGAAAAACAATTCTTTGGAATATATTCTAGGAGACGAGTAGTATTATCAGAACTGTTGCAGTGTCAGATCCGCTCTTTCTCTAATATAGAAAATTATGGTAGGGGGATTTTTTGTTGTTGTTGTTATTCAAAAATCATAAATCAAAAATAAAATTATGTTAGTTACATTTGAATTTTAAATAATTTTATGAGAAGAAATTTTAAATTGTGTGTGCGCGGGAAGGGGTTGTTTGGAAGTAAAGGCCACTCTTGATTAAAAACACAGCTGTTAAGACACAGTATAAGATACACTATACCTTTTAATTAATTTAATGCAAATTATTGTAATTTTAATTTATTCCCCCCCCCCCCCACCAAAAAAAAAAAAAATCAACCTCGTCATATTGAAAGCCATTAGGTTCAATTTAATAGTCGTGAAAACTAATGAAAGGAACTTGTAGCTAAATCAACCAAGCAACCAATCAAATGTTTTTTGAAATTTGTTACTTTCAACTTTTGTAATTTTATGAAATCCGTAGGCCTAGCTACAACTTGTCATCATCATCTATATCCGCTATGGCTACATCAGATTGTATCTTTAAAGTTTTGTATTTCTCAGTATCATTCACTTTAAAACACCGAACAGAATGGGTATAGTAAACAGTTTAAGTTAGTAATAAAGCTGAAACTAAAACAAAGTTAACGTTTATGCTTAGAATAAAATAATAATAAAAAAAATGTCATAAATGGAACTGTATTCATGAAATAATCGCAATCACAAACAGCTTTTATTATTTACACTATTTCAGTATTTTCTTACTTTTTTTTCGAAACTTTATGTTGCGGATCTACCATTGCAAGCTGCTCTAGCATATGCCCTTTTCGCAAATTTCAGACAATCGGGCCTAATGCACCGGACCAACACTTTCCTGACAAAGTTAAACATATTGCTTACAGTGAATATACAGGGTGTTTCAGAACTACACTATATTGCCAAAGTGACCGGTCACTTGCGATTTTAGACGTTTTCTTAAATATCTAGAAAAATACATGAGGAATTATCTTGAAACTCCAGGTGTGTAAACAGAATACTTCAGGTCATATATTTCTGTGAAGATTTTTCCCGAAACCCCATAGGGGACCGTCAACAAATTGAAAAAGAACGAATACATTTTGGATAACCCTGTCACAACTAACATAGCAAAAGCGTTTAACACAGTAGATTATGATTAAGTGTCTTGTTGCAATAAACTGTTTTCATTTGTATGAGAATAGCATGTATATTCGCAGAGAAATTAAAGTTTTTATAAAACGAGTCCCAAATTTTGACAAGTTTTTTGCTTATAATTTGTAGAGTTCTTAATATAAAAAAAAAATCTTTTCAGACAATATGACAAACAACATTGTACACAATACCCTGCAATCAGAATTTAAAAAAAATAATAATTGGATGAAAAATGAGCAGGTTTACTAAGAAATATTTCTCTGTGCATGCGCGAATGCAATAAAAATATAATGTGCATAATGTATTAGCTAAGTGTATAGAGCAACTTTTGTGAAAGTCTCAAAAACGTAGCTTGAAAAAATATATAATAAAAGCCGAAGTCATGTGACTGTCATCAATAGTTCCGGGCTGACCGCTTCACTTTTTATGCCAAACGGACATTTCAGTACTTTTATATTAGTCGGGCGCAGATGATAAAAAACGCCAAATATTCTTCCATCGCCCTCATTTCATTAAAAATATAAACCTATCACTCATTTCATTTAAAATAAATCTTTCATTTAAAATACACATATTTCATTTACCTCATTTAAAATACAATAAATAAATAAATAGGTTCTTGGCGAGAAAAAATAAACTGGCATCGTATTTTACGGCGATCTATATCCTATTTCATATACATAAGCAATTTTTTCCATATGTATACAAATTATTTAATCTAAAGAAGCCAATAATCTATTTTTATATAGAAACAGAAGTAATTTCTATGTAAACAAATATTGTATAATATGTATAAATAAAATGTTTATATGCAAATAAATACAAATTAAATACACATAAATAAAAATAAAAGTTCACCAGGTTTGGTTTCATAGCTATATATATATTTTATCAAAGTATTTCACATTCTGAAGCCCGAATTGCGCCAAGCTTTAAAAAAAATAATGCCAAAGACCCTAATCGTAATAATAATAACACAAACTAAAATATTTCATTTCAATATCAAAGTATCGTTTCTAATTTACATTCAAATAAATATATATTCCAAGATAATTTCA
This sequence comes from Maratus speciosus, assembly GCA_963932465.1. Classification (NCBI taxonomy): domain Eukaryota; kingdom Metazoa; phylum Arthropoda; class Arachnida; order Araneae; family Salticidae; genus Maratus; species Maratus speciosus. The sequence continues at coordinate 231,302,326 of OZ010796.1, read as the reverse complement.
ATTGAAATTAAGTTGACATCTTTCTATTTCACTTCATAAAGTAAACAAACACAAGAAATTCATTCATCATAAACAATAGTAAATATTAGACCATGGTGGTAATCATTCGCAAAGCAGATTCTGCAACAATGAATGGACAATATTCTTATGACGTCATAGTAGCTAAATTGGTGGCGCTAACGTTTGTTAACGGATTGCATTCAGGAGGGTTTTATTTTACTATTTCTCTTAGTTACGTTACTATATTGTCATATTTATGTACTCAGAAATCAAATCTATAAAAGCAAAAGTATATATATTCATTATTTAGTTATTAAGTAGTGGAAAAAAATTATAAATGCATGATTTGCAAAATTTAAATAAATTTATTAATACTAAAAAATGGCATTGAAGTAACAGCATGTTTAAGTAAAATATGTTTAATTTAGATAATTTATGAACAAATCTCAGTTTAAACACTTGAAATTTCACTCATTTTTACAGCTACGGAAATTAAATGGTATTTGTCAAAAAAGACGAAGTACGCATAACAACAAAAATGTATGAAATATTATCAAGTTCGCAAAGAATTCTTTGTTTCTCTATCAGAATCTTTGGACTTGGGGGAAGGAATGAGCAAGTCAATTAGTTTAAGAATGAAAGTAACATGATGCAATGCTTAGCATACATTTAAGGGAGACCAAACTGGTCACCAGAGGCGGCTAGTTCTGAAAATATTCGTTGATAGCTTAAGCTCGAAATCCGCTGTTCCCAAAAGGAAGCAAAAATATGAGGGACTGTATCAAAATACAGTAGTACGTGCAATATTGTGTATGCTATATTGGCACAAATTAATGAATATATGGATACAACCCCTCATCTTTTTGCTTCATTTTGGAACAACGGATTTCGAGCATATTCTATCAACGAATATTTTCATAATTTTCAAGCTATGTTTTTAAGACTTTCACAAAAGTTGTTCTATACACTTAGATAACACATTATGCACATTACATTTTGATTGCATTCGCGCATGCGCAATGAAACATTTTTTAGTAAACATGCTCATTTTTCATCCAATTTTTATTAGGTAGCTTTCTTTACAAAAAGCTACCTATTGCAGCCGTTCGGAGGAAAGCGATTTCAAAAAATTTTGGTATATTTTCATCGATCATCACCCCCAGACCCCGAAACCACCCTCCGTTCAAAATTGATATATACATATATATATATATATATATATATATATATATATATATCAATATATATATATATATGTATATATATATATATATATATATATATATATATATATATCTGACCTATGTCACACTGTAACTCTCGTATTTATGAACCGATTTGGATGTAATTCGGTGTGTACATACTAAATACCAATGTCTCGACCGAGTTCGTTGGCCAGTTTCATCCGCCTTTTTGTTTCAAAATGGCGGCCATTTAAAAATTTTAAAAAAATTTAAAATTTGAAATGTGGTACCAAAAAATTGAAAATGGAAAAATATTTTTATCTTATGTATTTGATCTTTATACAAAGAATCCGTAGCAGTTTTTGTTTCGTCTATATCTTACAAAATGGCTGAGTTATAGCATTTTGAATTTCTAGCGAAGCTGACATTTTGAAACGTCCTGAATTTTGTCACGCGATAAAAGGCGTATTTATGAACCGATTTGGATGTAACTTCGTTTATACATAGTACAGACCAATGTCTCGACCGAGTTCGTTGGCCAGCTTCTTCCGCCATTTTGTTTAAAAATGGCGGCCATTTAAAATTTTAAGAAAAATTTTAATTTGAAATGTGGTACCAAAAAATTGAAAATTGAAAAAATATTTTTCTCTTATGTGTTTGACCTTGATAAAAAGATTCGGGAGCAGTTTTTGTTTCATCTATATCTTAAAAAATGGCTGAGTTATAGCATTTTGAAATTCTAGCGTGGCTGACATTTTGAAACGCCCTGATTTTTGCCACGTGATAACAGACGTATTTATGAACAGATTTGGATGTACCTTGGTGTGTACATAGTACATACAAATAAATCAACCGAGTTCGTTGGCCAGCTTCATCCGCCATCTTGTTTCAAAATGGCGGCCATTTAAAAAAATTTAAATTTAAAATAAGATACCAAAAAATTGGAAAATGAAAAAGATTTTTTTCCGTATGTGTTTGACCTTAATACAAAGATTCCGGAACAGGTTTTGTTTCGTCTATATCTAAAAAAATGGCTGAGTTATAACATTTTGAATTTCTATTGTGGCTGACATTTTAAAACGACCTGATTTTTGTCACGCGATAACAGGCGTATTTATGAACCGATTTGAATGTAACTTGGCCTGTACATAGTACATACCAATGTCTCAACCGAGTTCGTTGGCCAGCTTCATTCGCCATCCTGTTTCAAAAGGGTTGCCATTTAAAAAAAATGTAACTTAAAATTTAAAATGAGGTATTAAAAAATTGGAAAATGAAAAAGATTTTTTTTTATGTGTTTGGCCTTGATACAAAGATTCTGGAGCAGTTTTTGTTTCTGAAAATTTGTTCTTTTGTTTATATCTTAAAAAGTGGTTGAATTATAGCACTTTGAATTTCTATCATGGCTAACACTTTGAAACGATCTTGTATTTGTCACGCGATACCACACGTATTCGCCTATTTCGATGGAAGAAGGCATGTGGATACTATACATCAATATCTCGACCAAGTTCGCTGGCCAGCTTCATCAGCCATCTTGTTTCAAAATGGCGGCCATTAAATTAAAAAAAAATATATTTAAAGTGAGGTGCAAAAAAATTAGAAATTGAAAAAGGTTTCTTTCTTAAGTATTTGACCTTGATATAAGGATTCAGGAGCATTTTTTGTTTGTCTTTATCTTAAAAAATGGCTCAGATATAGCAGTTTCAATTTCTAACGTGGGTGACATTTTGAAAAATCTGATTTTTTGCCTGCGATAGCACTCGTATATATCAACCGATTCCGATGTGAGTGAGCATGTGCACAGCAATTACTAAGGTCTCGACCAAGTTCACTGGTTAGCCTCCTCCACCATGTTGTCTTAAAATGGCAGGCACTTTAAGAAATCGCTGAATTTGGCAGCCAAATATATGTTACTTTAAATAAAAGCAGCTTGGATAAAGCTGACTAATTTCGCGAAATTGTCATTCATAATGATTTAGTATTGATAAAAATTAGTATTGAATCTCCTACATTCGGTTTCCACTTAATTGAGCTTCCTGTGTTTGAATAATATAAATTGGCTTTTTTAAAATAAGGAATATGAAATCTACCTCTTCCTCCCGGCACTGGCCGGAAGGACTTTTTTTTTAATTATGATTGCAAGGTATTGTTTATAATGTTTTTTGTCATATTTTCTGAAAAGAACTTTTTTTTTTATATTAAGAACTCTACAAATTATAAGCAAAAAACTTGGCAAAATTTGGGACTCTTTTTATAAAAACTTTAATTTCTCTACGTACATGCTATTCTCATATAAATGGACACAGTTTATTGTAATAAGGCACTTTATCATACTCTACTGTGTTGAACGCTTTTGCTGCGTTAGTTTTTACAGAGTTATCCAAAAGATATTCGTTCTTTTTCAATTTGTTGTCGGTCCCCTATGGGGTTTCGGGAAAAAATCTTCACGGAAATATATGACCTGTACAATTCTGTTTACACACTTGGAGTTTCAAGATAATTCCTCATGTATTTTTCTAGATGTTTAAAAAAAGTCTAAAATCGCTAGTGACCGGTCACCTTTGGCCATATAGTGTATATGTCAAAAGCGTAAAGACCTAAATAAGTAGGTTTCGTATAGAAATGTGGGTGAGGAAATGCAGTGCTGAGGCAGTAGACGGCTCTGTTGAAAACGGTGGATAAATGCTCTTCGTTCGCTTGAATCGGCATTTCTCGCAGTGATTTCGAGCCACATGGATTATTACACCAATGCCGAATGCAGCTTGCTGAAAGCATTTCGTATATCGGATTGCGCAAGGAAATGGATTGGCAGCTCGAGGGATTTAGATTGAACGATTCCCGGGTAGGATTCTGCCCGATCCCCGAACATTTGAGCTTCTTCATTAGAAGTTGTGCGCGAGTGGATCGTTTTATGCTTTCAGGAGTCATAAGGGCATTGTAAGGTACGCTAAGATGTTATATATTCTCGCGGCCGCCATCTTGTATTTCTCGGTGATGTTTTGTTGGCGTTTATCGATAAGGCAACCCCGACGAATGGTGTATTCTGGCAACCGCATTAAGCCTAACATGCGCTTAAATCTGCTTAGCGACATTTGCTTGGCGGAAAAGGGGTTTTCACTCAAAGAAAAAATCCAAGATGGCAGCCGCGGGAATATATAACATCTGTTCCATAAGGTATCGCATATTTCCTGAAGTGGAAGAAGTAGTATTACGCATAGTAGAGGATTGTCCTTCGAGAAGCTCAAAAGCTGTCGGCCGTGCGTTGGGTGTGACACATTTACATGCTTAGCCCCATACATAAAATGCATGTCACCAACCTCCGCATTAGTGTAACGATGCATGTTGCTCGAAATCCGTGAGGGAACAACGATTCAAACGAGCGGAGCACTTTCAACCACCGAACTTAACAGTGCCCTCCACTGCTTCAACGCTGCATTTCTGCACCCACATTCCTATACGGAATCTGCTTTTTTAGGTCCCCTCTACATGCCTTTACATATTGACATATAGTTCTGAACCACCCTGTATTAGAATTCGTATGCACCTGACACTGATAATAAAAAATTACAAGTAATTGAGTATATTTGAGAAAGTTATATATTTGAATGCAAACTTCTGTGAAAATTTCAAAAAAATTCCAGATGAGGACCAATCATGAGAGTTTCCGCTTACATTGTTCAGGCTAATAAAGTTTATAAAAATTCCACAGAAACAGAAACTAAAATATTGACACTAAATGTCCATATGACAAAAAATGCTCATTTTTACCCCCTTATCATCGTTTTAGTCTGATATGTTACCCTGTACTTCAAGATAATGCATGCTGTTCAATGTATAAAATAAAACATCACACTCTCATTTCAATCTATATAATTCAAGACATAAAATTCGCTGGTGAGTAACAAAATGTTATTTCTAGAAAGTCTGCGCTGTTTTTAAATATTTTTTTGTGCCTGTTCAGTTTTAATTTAGCAACAAATGTTGATTATATGGCTACACTTCGACATCTTATTATTACGGTAAAATTTTAGATAAATTTCAGAGGTTTGGGTTGAAATGCCGTCTTTGGTAGAAGTATTAATGAATTTTTTAAAAATGTTCTAAATATGACGTTATTATGCCCCTGAAGTCATAACTCTAAAATGCAATGCTAAAGACGACGGTAATAACATTTGAACGCTAAGCTTATTTCATAGCTAAAAGCAATAACATTTGAAAGCGTGTGGGTAGTTATTTCGAAAGCAGTTGCATTTTTTTTTTTAAATCATTCATCAAATATTAAATTATTAAATATGTACAGGGTTATCTTTTTTTAAAGTGACAGTGTTTAGAGCGTCCTGTAGCGCGATCTAATAGCTGAAATGGCACCAAACTTGGTATTTAGACTTATCAAGACATGGGAAAAAGGATTCCGTGAAAAAAAATTAGTTCCAAAAACCGCCACTAGGACATTTTGTGGCGCTGCTGTACCTTACAATAACGAGAATTAGCATAAAACACGGGTATCAAAGAAAAATGCAAATTTTGTGCGATGACAGCGCCAGTAATAGGGGCTATAAAAGCAAGTAGTAGACAGCTCCGACAAATAATCTCAGCTGAAGTAAACGAGCTCTAGTGGACATGCCTCTCACATTACCGGAACGTGGGTTACTTGTGAAACTGTATTATATGAATCAATGTAATGCATCCGCAGCTCTTGGGGAATTTCGAACCAGAAAAAAATTACGAAAGGGGCTTTTATCGCTGAATGGCCTTAAGAAAAGGATTAAGAAGTTCGAGGAAACGGGGTCATTAACCATTCGCGCTGGGAGAGGGCGTAAACAAGTATCAGAAGATGTAATAACTGATGTGGCAACTGCAACTGTCGAAGGATCGCAGGGAACCATTGCTGGTAGTAGCAGCGCCCGGGATGTAGCTCGACAATTGGATATGAATTATTCCATGGAATGGAGAGTTTTGCGGCGCGTTATTGGATTTTACCCCTACAAAATCAGCCGCTTGCACAAACTGAAACCAAGTTATTATGATAAGCGAGTGACATTCGCTCTATCGTTTCTTGTCAGGGTAGAAATTGATGATGCTTTCCCATGGCACATTCTGTGGGGAGATGAGTGCCATTTTTATGTCAATGGGTCCGTAAACACAAAAAATAGCTGAATTTGGGCTTCTGAGCAGCCCCACACCGTGCATGAAATTCCGTTAAATTCCCCAAAAGTCACTGTTTGGTGTGGTTTTACAGCCGAATTCGTAATTGGGCCATTCTTTTTTCAGACCATCACTCCGACAGGATCCGAAACTTGCACCATAAATGCAGAAAGGTACCACAAAATGCTGCAAACGTTTGTTATTCCACAACTTTAGCAAAGAAACCGTCTCCAACAGACAATCTTTATGCAGGATGGTTCTCTGCCACACATTAGTAATAAGGTAAAGCAGCTGTTGCGCCAAAACTTCACTGATGATAGAGCCATAAGTCGGAGTTTTCCAGTTGCATGGCCGCCTCGTTCTCCTGATCTCACGCCATGCGATTTTTGGCTCTGGGGTTATTTGAAATCTCAAGTTCATGTTGGTGGGGAATCAAATTTGTCTATACTAAAGGACAATATAACAATGGCAGTGCGGAATATTCCTCGTGATATGTTACGCACGGCTGTGGAGAACGTTGTGCACAGAATGCACGGTGTTATTTCTGAGAACGGTGCTCACATTGAAGGTGGTCTAATTCCTCACCGAGGAAGTTAATGTAGTAAATAAACATTAATAATTTAACTGTACGATTGTATGTGTTAGTATTTTTCTTTTCTCGCATTTTATACATTGCAAAGCGCCACAAAATGCCCTGGCGGCGATTTTTAGAACTAATTTTTTTTCACGGAATCCTTTTTCTCATGTTTTGATTAGTCTAAATACCAAGTTTGGTGACATTTCGGCTATTAGATCGCGCTACAGGGCGCTCCAAACACTCTCACTTTAAAAAAATCACCCTGTACAGGAATAATAAACTTGGTAATGACACATTTCTTCGTAAATTATTATGGAATTACTTAAAATTTATAACGTTTCGATTTCTTAAAAAGTACTCTTCATGTTTAAATTATTGCGCAGTGTTGTGCTTGAAAAGAAATGTTGGCACAAAAATCCCTATTCATGTATGTTTAAAAACATGTTTAAATTTTTCTTAATTAACGTATTACTTATATTTTACATATTTTATTTATTAATTGATTGAGTTACTAATTCGCATTTTTTTTTTTACCGAAGAACATTAACTTTTCTGACAAGCAACATACAAACAATGATCACTCTCCATTGTAACCAATTTGTAATTGCACATTCGCAATTTGTCGGCATAAATATTAAACGAGAATATGACCAACCTCTGAATACTTAATTTTAAATGAAAAAAACAAAACTTTTACTTTTGCACTATTGAATTACGTTGCGGGGTAGCGGGAGACTTTCTCTGTCAGTGATCTCCTGCGTTTTAAATATTTAATAGTTTGCTTTTGTACGCGGGGTCTTAATAATGTTTCATAAATGCGCTCGGTTAATTAGGCAGAAAGTGTTTTAACCTACACTCCGACGTTTGACTTTTATTTAAATTAATGTTATACATTTTACACTTTACATGTTTTAAGGGCAGTTGCAAATTACTGAAACCACCTAGAACGTTTTTATATTTGTATAAAAAATTTATATTACATTTCGGAATTATTCTTTAAAATGTTTACGTTGCCTGATGTGCTAATATATTCTGCTGATGAAAACCCAGAGCAAGTCATGTCTAGAAATTTAATCGTTTTTCAGATTTATTATTCTTAATAAACATTATGATCTTTTTATTCTATCATAATTTAATCACAATAATGGTATAATGCATCTTACATGTTTTAGTTACTTTATGGAGTTTTCCGTGAAAATTTAATTCTACGTAAAAAAACTATTTCGTATAAATTATAAATAGAATTTCTACTGGCGTTTCTCCTGACTAATTTATGTCTAGATAAAATCCTATGAAATATCTATAAAGAGTGATACAAATCTAAAGTATTAATGCCCATAGATATATTATTACCACTTCTTTAATTATTGAAAATCCTCTATAGGTATTTTATTTGTAATGTTCAAACGCAGCATTATTTTTTCTTTGAAAAAATTAAAATTAACATATTAAATTTTCATAACAAAACTTAGTTTGGATTTTCGTCAAAAATATTTAAAATCTTTCCTGAATTATTCAGAAACGAAGTATATTTTTTAGGTTAATGTAAAAACGTTCAGGCAGTTAACTTTTATCTGTGCTTGAAACATGTAAATTGTAAAACATATAAATATATAAAACAGAGAAAGAAATACGTCGCAGGATAAGTCAAAGTAATCATTACCGTCTAATTCTGGAATCAAGTGCTTTACCTCAGTACATAAAAGACACCGCTAAGTGTAGCAAACTATTGAGTTTCTAGAACGCATACTAACATTTACAGAGAAATTCTTCGGCCATCTTGCAAAATAGTTGAAAATAGTGCGCAAGTTAAAGCTTATTTTTTCACGTTTAAAACTTATTCGGTGGATGAGAATATCCACGTTTAATATTTAAGGCAACAAATTTTGAGAGCACAATTGGATTACTAATTCAGTACAATTTTGAGTGATGATTGTCTATATGTTTCTTGCAAATATGATTCAAACCATCCCATCTACTAAGCTTACTCACAAATTACATTTAAAATAATCCACACAAAATCGAATTAATCTTAAACTCATTTGGAGACTCTTCATGTGTATTTCAAATGACTATTGAAAGGAAATTATTCGTTATATGTAATTTTATACTTATAAGTGATAATCTTATAAGTAGATTACTTATAATCTTATGTCACATATAAGTCTTATAAATGATAATCTAATTCAGTGATGAAAGAGTCCTTGTGAGTAGCTGATATGGATATATTTCCCACATATTTCTATAAACATTTTAATATATTCTTTAAATAATTGTGTACAGTATGTAAAAAAACTATAAGTTGCTATAACTACATTCTAATTAATGCAAAAAAGGAAAGAAATAAACGCACTGTTTCATTTCATATAATGTTCTGTAAAATTGTATGTAGTTTATTAAGGGATAGTAGGGTAATGGCGCTCAGAAGGTTAATTCCGCTCACCCAATATCTCTAAACAGAATAGAATTTAAAACGTACGATTGGTACCAGCACCTAGCAAACTTCATTGTAAGTTCCCAGTAAGGATATAGTGACCGTCGGAAGGAAAGAATTTTTGTGCTCACGTTATTAGTTTGAAGTTGTTTTTTTTATAAAATTCTACAACATCTAACTTTAAAGTAAGTGTACACTCTTATTTTAAAATATTAAGTTACTCATTATATCTACAAAATATATACATTTAGCTGTACTTTCATGATTTTATTTATTTTTGTAGTGTGTTTTGTTACGCCAATTACAATGCATTAAAACCCAACATGGCGATAACGGGTAATGGCACTCGGTGGAATTCCAGAAGTGTTGCCAGTGGGCAACTTTTTTTAAATTCAAATTTATTGATTAATACCATTTTTTTTGAATTGGTAAAATTCACCTGTTTTTGCCTAAATTAATATGTCATTAAACAAGAAGAATTTTACGATTTCAAAAAAGTGGTAAAAATCAAAAAAAGTAGTGTAACACAATATTTGTGCACAATATGTGTAAAGTGGTCGCAAAAAGTCTCCAGTGGTGTGAACAGCCCACACAACTGCGTATGTGACCTTTGTCTTACTTAAATGTTGTATTCAAACTCTGAGCGCAATTACCCTACCATGTCGGGAATTTCCGCTCAATCGATGATCATTTAAATAAAACGATAAAAAAAAATTCCTTAAACTTTTATGCAAATTAGTTGATTGCAAAATGTTTCTTATGCATTGGAGTTATACTTCGTTAGTAAAACATTGATTATTTTGTCTAAATTTGACTAGCTATTCATGTTTTCCTTTAAGTGAGAGCCATTCCCCTACATTCCCTTATACCATAAAAAGTCATCAATACATTCTTAAATTGAACCTAACTTTAAAACGTCGATAGCAACACCACAATATTTTGGCTCATTTAAGTGCACCATGCCAAAAAATATGGAAATACAAATTGACTCTTGAATGATGCGCTATGCTGATAGAAATTTATGACCGAACAAATAATCAATGTTAAACGTAAACAAAATGCTAGAACAATAAATTTTGTGTTTCATCACTTTTTCTTTTATGTGATGGCAAAATCCTCGGCTTTGCACGCATAGTTTTTGAAATATATCAGGTAGTATTTCTGTGACTTTGAAATGGATGTTGAATTAGTTAATTAACAAATGTTATCTAAAATTTCATAAAAATCGCAATTTAGAACGTTTTAAAAACGTTTTCCGCTCATTCCACACTCTTAAATTTCTATCTTTTTTTATAGAAACCATTCATAGCGAGCACTTGTATATACCATATTTCAAGTTTCCAGTCCCTTACGTGTCACAAATCTGGTAAGTTTGGAACTATTTTCTCCTGCATACTTTTAAATTTCGAATTTAAAAAACTGTTCTGCGTCTGTAAAACATCTGCATCTTAAAAGTAGCAGCCATGTCGAATTTCAAGTTTCTACCCTTAACAATTCCTGAGAAATCGTAATTTAGAATGCTTTTCGCACATTTCATCCATTTAAGTTCCGAATATTTTTAGAAATCATTCTTAGCGATCATATCTATTTTAAAAGTAACCACTTTGCCAAATTAGAAGTTTCTAGTCCCTTCACTACCACAATTCATAAGTTCAGAACGTTTTACCATGGCTGCCAACTTTTGCGCTTTTTTCCTACCACTAAAATTTAACAGAAATTTTTTGCGTTGCTTAAACGTGAGATTCCGACTGTTAAATAAGACTATATTTTCTACAAAAATTTAGTGGTAAGAAGAAATTATAAAAGTTGGCAGTTATGGTTTTACTGTCCTGCACCCTTTTGAATTTCGAATTTTTTTAAAAACTGTTGTGCGCATGCATTTGCGTCATAAAAGTAACAATCATGTCAAATTTCAAGTTTCTATCCGTAACAAATTTTTAGAATTCGTAATTTATAACACCTTATGAACATTTTCCGCTCCTTTCAACCCTTAACCTATAAAGTCTGACGTTGAGTTTTCGCAACATTATGTTTGTTAATTTTTTATTTTGTTGTGAATAATTTTTTCAACAAATTTATTATCACAAATTGTATATATGACTTTTATTTTTAAAGAAAAATCATGTTAATTGATTCCAGTTGTAAAAAATTTGGATAATGTTCCTAGATGCACTATAAAGAATGAAATAAAATTCAGCAGTTCATGATACAGATATTGTACCAATCAAACTATAACTATGTGTAATAAATGCAATGTACTGCTACTTAAAAAAAGATGCTTCAAAGATTTTCATATGGCAAAAATGCAGTTGAATTGTACTGACGTCGCCCAAGATATCATATCTCACATAAAAATAAAAATAAATTGTAATATAGCTTTTTGACTCTTAATTAGTCACTAAAATTGTATAAAATGAAATTTTATTTCATCTGTGTCAAGTATAAGGATTGTCAAAAATAAGGCTCCTTAATGGGTTAAAACTTGAATTTTATTCGATACCATTCCTAGCGAGTATTTGTAACTTAAAATTAACCACCATGACAAATAGGGTGACTGCGCCAGTAGTTGATACCCTCCAGCAGTTGATAAAGTTTTTATATATTGTGCCATTTCAGGCGGAAATGAGTTTTACACGCGGCACCAGACATAATATTTTTCTTTGAATGTTGGAGCACCTGTTGTCATATTGTTGTCAGCTGCCTGCTGTAAAACAAGCCATTTTATGATTTTTTTTTAATTAGAGAATGTAAAAATTTACTTTTTGATTAGTTGGAGACAATTACGATAAATTAAAATAATCCACGTCCATCTTTCTTATTTTAAATAATAGTTTTATATGAATTATTGTTAATCGCAGCTTAAGCATGCTATTTTAAAGATTAACTTTTGAATTCTCGACTGATTTCTTCGTTTGATCAACAACTGGGAAAATGACAATTTAATAAATTATTTACTTATACTTTAGTTGCTGTTTAATTTCAGCAGATTTCATTTTTACCCATTATAGAACATTTATTAAGGGTTGTAGCAATTATGTTAGTTTACTTCTAAAACATAAAAGGAAGGAAATATAATAAAAATCCCGTAGCACTGACCTTATTTGATCATCTAATGGCTTGGTTATCCTATCTAGTTTCTAATCCCTTCAGTATCACAAAAGCCGTAGTTTCGAACTTTGTTTCTCGTGCACCCTTTTAAATTTCAATTAAAAAAAATCTGTTCTGAGCGTGCATTTGCGTCTTAAATGTAGCAGTCATGCCAAATTTCAGGTTTCTATCCTAGCAATGCCATAGAAATCTCATTTTGGACGTTTTTAGAATGCTTTTTGCCCATGCCACCCATTTAAAATCTTACACATTACACATTACTCTTACATTAAAACCACACCATCTTATAAGGTACCATGCCAAATTTCAAGTTTCCAGCCACTTCAAAATCACAAAAATTTGCAATTTTAGAACATTTTCCGCTACTGAACGTCCTTAGAGGTAGCAGCAATGACATAAAATATGTTGGAGAAGAGACTGCCACAAGCAATTATCCACAATCATCCACCAATTTAAAAAAATCTGTTCTGAGCGTGCATTTGCGTCTTAAATGTAGCAGTCATGCCAAATTTCAGGTTTCTATTCTAGCAATTCCATAGAAATCTCATTTTGGACGTTTTTAGAATGCTTTTTGCCCATGCCACCCATTTAAAATTTCTCATATTTTAGAAAGCTTTCTTAGAGAGCATATTTACATTTTATAAGGTACCATGCCAAATTTCAAGTTTCCAGCCCCTTCAAAATCACAAAAATTTGCAATTTTAGAACATTTTCCGCTACTGCACATCCTTAGAGGTAGCAGCAAAGACATAAAATATGTTGGAGAAGAGACTGCCACAAGCAGTTATCCACCATTATTTTTTAAATCGTTTCAGTAGTTTTAGAGCTTAGCCAAACAAACAAACGTTACTTCTTTATATTGTTAGTATAGATTTGCATATGTTCTACATATGTGAATTAATGCATGATTTCTATAAATGTGATTTGTAATATTTATTATAATTTAAAAATGTGATTATCAAAAAACACAAAAGAAATATTTTTTTGTCATCACAATTAGAATCCCCACGGTCAGTACCTGCCTATTTGAAGCTACGTTTAATGCTTTCTTCTTCTGTCGCACTGAGACGACCATGAATCCGCCGCCTCCCTGCCCCATATAAAATTTCTTTCGCTTCTCATCATAAATTCTCATGTAAAATTGACATATTTAAAGAGATAGTAAGATAAATGTAATTTTTTTTTTTGCTATTTTAAGAACGCTAAATATATGAATCAAATTGTATATTTACGTATTTCCTGATGAGTATTGCAACTATCGTTTGCAAATTATTGTTTCAGCATTATTATAACACATTTAGCTGCAATTTTCAAAATGCTTTTCTAAATTTTGACACAGTCCCAGAGCGCACTTTAACTTATAGTGTGCGTGTTTTTGAAGCTAAGGAATGAGGTTGTTTGTATCCGGGTTAAATGTGGTACGACAAATTGAAAACATGTAAAATTATTGAGCTAAGGTATTGATAAAAAAATCAATTCAAAAAATTTCTAAAAATTATATAGGGGAGACCGGGGCAAGATGACGAATGTCTTAATTTTCCCGTTTTCCACTAGGTGGTAGCATCACCTGGACACTACTGGCTCTCCTATCGGCCGTTCGTCAAACAATAGTATACAGACGCTGAAATCGCCATTTTTGTGTTAGTTGTGAAGCTTTGATTGTTTACGGCTGCAGCGTTATAACTTTTATGCATGTGTAAATAAGCCCTGCTACAGGTACATGTAAGATATATCGTCTCTCTTTAATATTTATGAGTAACTTAGTTTAAATACTACATATTACCATGAATAAATGTCAATTAATCGCCTTCCTTCATGGCAATAAAAACGAATATTTTTAAACAGGCAGTCCGGGGCAAGATGACGAGCCCTGTGTTTCGGAATTTATTATACTAACTGTGTTGTCCATTCTATTTAAATCCTGTAAACGCTTGTTTGGCTGTGTGTTTGTCCGCGCGACCTTGCGCTTCTATTTCTTCTGGGGCTAAGGGGCGTATCGGATCGGGAGAGGTGTCTTAGAGATCTTAGAGTGTGTCGATCAGAGGGACACATTTTTGCCATCCGTTAAGCCCCACTAGCCCCCCCCCCGAAAGAAAAACCCTATCGGACCCTATCTCCACTTCCAAGCGTCCGACTGGTACGAGGGGGGTACCGTTTGACGGTGTTCGACCTCGGGGTCAAGACCTCCCCCCTCTCCCGCTGGTCCCCATCCCCCAAATAATTCAAATATTATGACCCACCAACAGAAGAATGGATCCAGTGCTGTAAATGCCAAGAGTGGCGGCATAAGGAATGTTCCAATTATGAAACTGGTATTTATTTTGTGACTATTGTTAGCTGCACAACTAAACAGTTCAACATTACGTTACAATCCATTATGCTTAGTCTGGTACTTTGTAAGATGTAAAAATACAGTTATCATTTGTTAAACCATGTCACATATTCAAAAAATAAAATATATTCAACCTTTTTCAGTGTTGTCATCTTGCCCCAAGGCCAAAGTCATCTTGCCCCAGTACTGGGTCAAGATAACGATTTGTTAATGTTATGAAAAAATAAAATTATCCCTTGTTTTTTTTTTATTTGAAAAAATAAATGGTAATATATTTAATACTACAAGGAATACTCTAACAGTTCATGTAAAATTAATTTTACTAAACTTAAAAATGAATTAAAAAAACAACAAAAATTGTTAACATAGTCATCTTGCCCCGGTCTCCCCTACAACCCCCCAAGAAAATGTCACCATAGCAATTTTGGATAAAAAACAAAGCTTGTTTCTAAAACTTTTTCACATTTGGAGTAATGAACACTGGTCCGAATTTGTTTCATGTACTGTACTTCATTTTTAGCCCCACAAATGGCGCAGTGCAAAATGATTGAAATCCATGCCGCTTATACACATTTGCGTATTAGCGACGCTTCTCTATCAGTGTTTGGGCATGAATAATCGGTGACAACCTAATAGGGCCTATCTTCTACCGGAACAATTTAACGGGGAAAATACCTCACGTTTCTGCAGGATGTACTGTTAGATTTATTGAAAGATGTACCCACAGACATCCGGCGGCGTATTTGGTTGCAGCGCGATGGAGCACCAGCGGATTATATGCGAGGGGTACGACACTATCTGGACGTGAACATTACAGGCCGATGGATTGGACGAGATGATCTTTTAGCTTGGCCACAACGATCACCCGACCCGTCGTGTCTCAATTTCTTTTTGTGGGTACAGATGAAGAGTCTCACCTACAGAATTTACTTTGAATCGGTGGATGAATTCATCGCCAGACTTTCAACAGCTGCAGGTGAAGTGCGATATATGCCTGGTGTATTTAACAGCGTAAGTCAATCCCTTTTCCGCCGCTCACCGTTGGAAGTCGCTGTTTTGAGCAAGTATTGTAATTATTTTTCATTACACTTGGTTTTGTAACTTTTATGTCATTCTTGTGTTTCGCCTCGTAACCTCCGTTTCACCTTCATGCGACCTCTAGTGCCGTAGCGTTTCATTTCTGATCCTGCATTCTATTATGCAAATTTTTGTGTTGGTACGTACAACCACCTCTTAAAGTTTGTACCATTTTATTTGAATTATCCTGTATTACTCAAATCATATAATCAACGAAATTTTTAAAAATACCTTTAGAAATATATTATGAGCGAATGAATAAATAAAGTAACATATTTAGAAATATTAATTTCTCTATTCCTGACAGACAATTAAAGTGAATTAAAATGTATTATATTTAAATTTTAATATAAATGATACGTTTAGAAACTAGTAAATGCTTTACGATTTTTACAAAAACGTTTTCCCCGTTTTGGGAATTCATATCGTTAACTATGCTGTTTATTGAATTTTCTCACATAACAAGCCTATCTTAAAAATGATTGCTTATTTGGCTGTCTAACAGCTACAGCCTAAAGCCATAATAGTCGCATTTTAAGTTCTAATAAAATAATTTCCAGTCAGTACACATTCTTTCAAAAGTAAATTACTATTAGAAAATGATTTTCAGTGACTACATTATGTTAGTTAAAGTAACTTCATTCATTTACACTCGAATTTGGATTTTGTGAATATTCAAACTTACAAAATATGGTATAGTGTACTTTGCTGATATTGTATTCGGTTAGAACTTACTATTAACCCCTTGGGGACGAGCGACAGGTATACGTGCAGCGTAAAATGCTCAGAATCCTTGATTATTCTCACAGGTAAATTTTTATTGTAAATTTTGCCTTATTTAATTTGTGCATTTTCCCGATTGAATTAGGCAAAAATTTCTGATTTGAAATTCCGGTGATAAAAGATTAAAAATTCTATAAAAGATGATCGTCCCAAAGGGGTTGACACGTTGAATGCCACGTCAGTCACCGGTGACTGACGCTGATCTTTCCGTTTAAACCGCGTCAGTCATCGGTGACTGATACTTATAAATTCTGTAACAGGATTCTGTATTTCGTAGCCTAAACGGAAAGACAGACAAAATAGACTTGACATTCAACTTGTCGTCACCCAGTTTCCGGATTTCCCTCGGTAATGTTAAGCCTATAGGCGTTTCATGCATTCTTATCTTTAAAATAACTCCTCAGGATATTAATATTTTTTATTTATTTTATCTGTGTACTCTTTCTTAAAGGATGTCTATTTCTTTTTTTCTTAATTGTCAAAATGTTTCTGAAATCTATGCTTAATTTAATATTTTAAGTGTCAAAAGCGGACGAACTGGGAGTAGAATTTTAATACTTCATATAAAATTAATCATAGATTTTGGAAATATTTTGAAAACTAAGAGAAAAAGAGACATCCTTCAAGAAGAGTACACGGAAAAAAGAAGTTTAAAACATTAATTTACCGAGGAGGTATTTTATTTCAAAAAATCATGAAACGCAAAGACTTAACATTACCGAGGGGAATTCGGAAACTGAGGACGAGCATCCTTAACCAAGACTTTTACAAAACAGTTTTTTCCCTTCTGTAAAAAATTTCTTGCTATAAAAAGAACTGAAACAACTCTAAAATGTAAAAATTCTGTTCAAGGGAAAATACCATGTAGCGGAAGACTTCTACACGATGTTTCAGGACACCACCTATTACCACCATCCGGTAATCTCTGTTTAGCATATCACATTACACACTTCAATATTACAACCGGCGTTAATCAACACTCTTATGCGCTTTTTTAACTAACATACAAGTTGTTCAGATTCCAATTTGAAGTTTGCTTTAGGCACTCTGTATAATAACAAAAAAATTTATAAAATATGAATGAGTCTGTATTGAAGACTTTAAATAAAGGTTTCTTCAATATAATTTATAAATAAGCAAAATTTGTTAAACGAACTGGTATACAATCATATTTAGATGAAGAAACAAGTCAGAAATTGTACGTCAAACGTGGTAAATGAGGTGAGTTCGTACTATAACTGGTTTTGTAAATATTCAGATCTTGGTGCAATAGCTGTTGCACTCTTATCCGAAAATGCATAAATACAAAAATGTATTACGATTATATATGGGGCATTCTCACAATCTTTTGACTTTTGAGAAAAAAAAATCTTGCGAAATTAAACTCGCTAAAATAACATTTTAATCTGATAGAAGAATGCCTTAATGGTTCAAAATAAAGAAAAAATGGTCAGCAGTGAAATTTTTTTTTTATTTAACTGAGGTTTATGTTAAACTTTAGTTATGGAAAATTAAACTTTGCAAGTTTAATTTTCCTTACCATTTTAGCACTAAAACTTTTCATTTTCTTTGAAATTTTTACTTATAATGAATTTGCATAGTACCCACAGGACATTCAAATAAGAAATAATAACAATGTAGTATTTTTAGTACAAAATTTTGGTATAACATTGTCTTAAAGGGGTAGTAAAGAAGGGACGGTAAGGTAAAAAAAAAGGGGACAGTATAGGAAAAAAGGGCGAAATGGGAATAAAAGGGACACTAAGGATGGAACGGTAAGGAAAATTACCAACTATTTTAGGCAAATCGTGGTAAGCCTAAGTGATAGCCACAATATTCATTGATTTTTAGAAACAGTTGTTAACATTCGATTAAATTAATTTTTTATGTAATTTACCTCGAAAAGTGCAGGAATAAACCTTGGGACGGTAAGACTACCAATAAAGCCACGATCTTGAATTTGATATTTAAATGCTGATTTAAATTCTGCAGTCAATTTCCTGTCAAAGAATTTTAGACACTCTTTCTCTAGCGTACTTCTGCACAAGAAAAAACTTGAAAAAATTCTGTGGCTGCATCTGAAGTGATTTTCTGTATAAGTTTAGCAAGAGGGACGGTAAGGATGAAAAACCCAGGGACAGAGTTCAAAAAATAATATCAACCGTAAAAATATGTGCAGGTTAATTTTTTGCTACATATTTATATAAAAAAAAATTGTCCTTGTTTCGGAAAAAAATTACATCGAATTACTTTTATTGAAACAATTTTATACAGACAGCTCCAAACTTAAAAATCAGCATCAGGGACACATGGGACGGAATAGGAGTTTTCCTGGTATTTGGACCCCCAT
Organism: Maratus speciosus; assembly: GCA_963932465.1. Lineage (NCBI taxonomy): Eukaryota > Metazoa > Arthropoda > Arachnida > Araneae > Salticidae > Maratus > Maratus speciosus. Next base: position 231,283,333 of record OZ010796.1, on the reverse strand, counting down.
CATCGTCCCAAACTTATTGATCTCGTTAATATTGTTATGCAATCATGCAATGGGATGTTCCACAGTATATTAAATTTAAAAAAAAAACCCACACAAAAAAATGTGTTAAAATAAAAATTATTATTCAGGGACATGAAAGTCAAAAGATTGCGAGAATGCCCCATGTATTACATTTAGTAATATGGAAATAATATGACTCCATCTACGTTATCAACTAGGTAACATAGAATCATTACCTATCATGGTATATCATTGCATTATTTACGTATGAAAAGATTTAGTAGGATAAAGAAAACTTTTATTAATATCTTTTTAAGTTTTGATTCTATTTTCATAAAATTTGAAATGACTCGAGAACATCCTGCAACGATTATATATATTAAATTTCAAACAATTCTTTTGAGTAGGTGTTTCACTGTTATATGCAGACAAGCGGACTGACAGACGGGTGTAGCAGAGTACGACTATAGGTGCTACGTATTTATATAATTACGAACGCACCTGAAAACAATTTTTTTTCTTATTTATCAGAAAGAATTAGCATGGAATGCTTTTATGAATTTTTTTTTTTTAATTTACAGTGTGTTCTGGTATCATATCTGGTGACAAGGTCAGGGTTGTGATAGTGCATGATAATAAAATTAATTTTTCCATTGTAATTTATGAGAGCTATACAGATTTTACTTATAGCCATACTCAGTTTCTTTTAAGTTTGATAACGATGAAGTTATTGTAAAGCAATTTTCAACAGGCAAAATTTTTTTGTAATAAAATGAATGATAATAAGAAACGGGATGTAATACTTTGACAATATAGTGACAATATACGTATTTCTCTACGCAGGGCAACTACTTACACCAGCATTTTATTATTTTGTCTGCAATTATTATAAAACAATAATCTTCGTGATAGAGCTCTACTAATATTAAATGTAGATATTTTTGTTTTGGAACAGTAGTAGATAAACTATAAATATAAAATTGCCAGTGGCAGGCCAACCAATGAATTCCAAAATAGAAATAGAGTATAGTAGTGTTGCTTTTTGGGTTTTAGGCATCAAACCCCCTTGTTGCTATTTTATCATATATAACATAAATATATATATACATGCATCATATTAAAAAATCATTCATTATGATTTCAAAAACTGAAAAGTACTTATTGCAGTTTTATAATGCAGTATAATGTAATAATATTAAGAACTATATTAACATTTCTTTATAATTTTCATAATGGTAAAATGTAGAAAAACATGCAATGAAATTTATTAGGATGGTAACAATAATGCATTATAACGTGTAGAGGTTGCGAGTTTTAAAAGTAGTTAGTTAAATTGTGTGGGATGTAATTCCTATTTAAATAACATGTTCAAACAAGATATAAGGAAATCATTTGTCTATAGTTTTTAACATATCAAATGCAGATTAAATGTTTAGAAAAAAATTTATAATGTTTCGAAATCAAGTGAATATTAATATAATAAAAATATCGTTAAAGCTACGAATTTTTCCTATGACAAGTAACAGGATATTTTCAAGCTTTAAATGCAACCAATATTTCAACACATATAGACACAAATTAATATTTTTACTAAAAATTGCTATTATAAAATAATGATTAAAAGAATACAAATCATAAATTCAAATGGTTACCAAAATGTTATTAGTTTCTTTTTCTAATTTGTCATAGATATAGGAAGACGGTACAATAAACTACTAAAAAGTATGTACAGTCGTGGGGAAAAAAAAGTAAACACCCCCTACTAACTCCTCAAAAAATTATCGTAGAAGAAAGTTACTGGTACCGAACGATTGGAAATAAAGTCTACTTTTAAATGATGTATATAAAATTTGCTCAGGGGGCCATCTACATATTAAAACAAACCGTAACTTTGTTTTTTTTCAATTGCAGTACACAATTCTGACAGCATAAATGAACTCTACACCCTTCAGTTAGCCTAAAAAGAAATTTTTATGCAATTCGTACGATAAGTTTCCGAGAAATTAATTATTTTAAAACGAGCGTTTTTTTAAGGGCTGTATCCAAATTGAAGTTCGGTACTCGATTGTTTTCCGAGAGAGCTCCCTTCTTGATCAAGGCACATTATGCAGTCAATTAACCCTCTAGTCCATACTGTTGCCAATTGGCAACATATTAAATTTTCCCTCCTTATTGTTTATTTACCGTTGTCTCTTGACAACTTTATGCTTTACGTATTCATGTTGGTCCTATATTTCGATTTAGTTCATAAAAAGTATCATAGTTGGCAATAGTTGTTTATAAATTACAAATAAAAAGCAACTTTTGATACTTTAAATTTTGTTAGCCATAGTTGGATTTCTAACTCATATAAAAAATATTTAACATGCAAAATTTCATTTTAAAATATATTTCTGAAAAGAATATACTTTTAAAAGTTATTTTAAATAATTTTCAGTTATGTTTATTGGAACAAAAATTGCATGCACATGAATATACATTTGTTGCCATTTGGCAACACCATGAATTGAGTTCCGCTTTTGTAAACATTTTGAGCATTGTTTGTTTCACAACTGGTTCGCATGATATTTAATTTTTTTCACTTTTATCACCATATGTCACCCTAGCTCGATAAATTACTCTTATTAAATACAAAATGTTCTCCGTTTACTGTAAAGCCAGGGTTTGAGTAATGCAGGGACATGCGGGCAGCTGCCCCGGGACTCCCGATTTGAGCGGTCCCCCCTAATGGCAGATATAATTTTTTTTGTTGAACGTGAGCCAAATGATAAAAAATTGCTAAAATACATCTTTTTCAGATTTAAAGGAGCTCTATTCTCCTTCCCTTGTGCTTCCGTGTCCATGCCCTACTGAAGGTACCAGTTACATCATCAAAAAAAGCCAATGATTAAAATTTTATAGCAACAACTTAGTAGTCCATTGTTTTCAGCTTTATGAAACTCCTAAAGATGTCAGGAAGGATAAAATTGATCACTGGCCACAACACTTAGATAAAAAAAACAACGGTGTAAAGTTCTGGGCTGTGTAGGCTACGCTAGGGTAAAATGAATTAAGTGTTTGATATACTCTACGTTTAAACAAAAACAATAAATGTTCTATTGGTTATCATTCATAACTTTGATAAATATTATTGATATGAAATTCTATGGTATTCTGCAGCATTGTCCGTATATTTATAGAGTATATTTTATTAGCCTATGATTTTTTTCATTGTATTTTGCATGTGATATTACACTTTATAAGCCCATTCTGGTTTTTAAAATTTAAATGATTTAAAATACAGGATAAATATGGCTGCTTTTCCGCATTTATTATGCTGCTTTTATTATGCTTTTATTTAATTATATTTTTTACAATACTTCTATTGTGTTCTGTATCAGGACAGCATATCTTCCTATTCATTTATAAATTAAAAATGATTCTATTGTAGCATCTAACTTCATATGTTCATTTAATAGCTTAGAACTATAATTTGTACCATTATTATTTTGTTGATAGATAACAATTAATATATAATATTATTACATGCCGTCTTAATTAGAATTTTGGTTAATAATGTTATATGACTTGTAAGTTAAATTTTGATTTAAAATTATTATATATATAGTATATGTATATATATATATATATTTATATATATATATACGTATATACATACATACCACACATATATATAATTTTATTTTTCTAAGTGTATGTAAAGTATTGTATGCATTTAAAATCTTACAATTTACAAAAAAAAAAAAAAAAAAAAAAAAAAAAAAAAAAAAATTGCAATAAAACAGCACAGTGTTGCTAGTTAGCAAAATAATTTTTTGGGGGTTAATGCATGGTGTTGCCATTTGGCAACAATTAAAAAAACTTCAAAATACTAAAAAATGTAAGTGAAAAATTTTCTATATTTTTCCTGTAATTTATGGCTGTCAAGGAAGCAAATACATATTTTTTTAGAAAAAATAAAAAATCATGCATTAGAGGGATTCCTGTTAGATTACATGATAGCATAAGAAATTTCAAAATATTTAGTCACTTCTATCATAGATGGCCCCTTAAACCATCATTTTGCCGCTTTTTAAGCATAATTTGAAAACTACTTGGAAGATAAATGTGAAATTTTTGATTTCCATAAAGCAGGACTTAATAAATCTGAATCCATAAAAAAAAATGTAGATTGCAATTCATAAATTTTTTTAACATTAATTTCATAATTCATATCAGAAAATTATAAAAATTGTAAATTCAACGTATTTACGTTTGGGTATATTAGCATTATTGCTACACCAAAAGTTAAATCATTAGGATCATAATTTCAGAAGTTATAAATAAAAATATGAAAATGTAATTTAACACTAGAAGCACTAAATTTTGAATGTTTATAATTCAAAAACTTATCATTCAAATGACTTGAAAATTTGCGTCTAGGCATAGTTTGAAACAAAGATTTGAAATATCTCGTTAAAATTGATTATTGCCATTCAAAAAAATGAAGTTTGGATTCATTTTAATATGTAGATGGCCCCCAAAGCAAATTTTATACGCGTCTTTTAAAAGTAGACTTTATTTCCAATCGTTCGGTACCAGTAACTTTCGACTACTATAATTTGTTGAGGAGTTAGTAGGGGGTGTTTTCTTTTTTTTTTCACACGACTGTACATAATATTACAATAACTTAACAATGATTAATTGTACTGAGCAGTTATAATATGTATGAATAATATGCATATTGCACTTAAGATAGAGAGACGTCATGTCATATTAAATAGTAAAAATTTGAAAACTTCAAATATATAAAAATCTCTGATTTATTATAATTGAACTTATAATATTATTATGCGTGGAACTTATCAATCTTAAAGTTTATTATAGTAGCGGAGCAGAAATAAATAAACGCTATATTAATTGCTAAAATTAAATATCTATAAATCTGAGCTGTATTACATATATACGAAGATAAAATGGGTATAAAAGCACTGAACAGTAATTATCCCAATTACTCACATTCATGTCAGTAAATATTTATATATTCTTCTCTCACCTGCTTGATTAGCATCAACTGAGATCATTAATCACGTTATAAATTTCGCGAATATTGTTCTACGCCAGCCAGGTGGAGTGTTTCTGATAGGACAAAGTTTCATAGATTAACATTAATTAATGTAATCAAATTGTTCTTTAAATATAATACTAACAAAATTTTTTATGGAAAAGTTTTTGATCAGCTTCATTTTGAAACAAAACCCGTCCTATTTCCATACTTTATTTACAGAAAAATTGTGTTACATCAGCCTTTTAACATAAAATACCATGTGTAGAGTATCCACATTTCATCGAAACTCTAGCTGAGAAGACCGGCTTTGCCCAGACCCATGTTAATAACCTTAAACATACTTAAATAACTATTAAATAATTTAAGATATTTAAGTGAAAATCCTTTTTAACTATACTAATGCTGAAAAACCTAATCCTTTCGATAGCGTACACTATCGAGTTTGTACTATTTTATATTTTAAAATAAAAATCTATTCAAATAAACTGGAGTCGGGAGTCACACTGCTTTCGGCAACGTACATCGGGCACATTAAGACCGTTTCGGTCTGTTTCAATTTTATATTTTTAAACGAAAAAACGGCGTATCCCGGTCCCGAGATAATAACCTTAATTATAACTAAATTTGATGTTGAATGAATTTATATATTTAAACACAAATATTTCGAAACGAACATATAGTTGTGTGCATCACAGCCTTCGGCAGCTAAGAAGTATTTCTTATCACATTTTATTTCACACAACGGAATTAAATTATAAAAAAATAGTTCTTATTGTCCAAACTCTTTGACATTTTTATGAGTTTTAAATAGTTGTAAAAGGGCTGTGATTCCTTCTCACATCGGTTCGTTTAATATTAAAAATAAGATAGCTCTTATCGTTCGAACACTTCGAAATTTTTATTAATGATATAATTTATTATGGGAAATATTTTTATTCGAGTTATCAATATAATGTTTTAAAAGCCTGCAAATTAATTTCATTAAAAAATGCGGATATCTAGTATTAAAAGAATAAGTCAAAGCCCTCCATGTATTCAGGTTCAGAGCAATAATTTTGCAGATTTTATTATTTTTTTAATTATTCGACTTCAATGAATCAATGAATGGAGTAAGAAATCGAGTGTCCAAAAAAAGTGTAAAAATAGTTTGTTTAAGTACGGGCATTTAGTTACTTTTAACCTAAATAAAATGGTGTCTCTGAAACGCGCGAAGTCTCCTGAAGTACGAATGTTTTCGAAGGGCTAATAGAAATTTTCGATTAGGATTGCATCGTTGTAACGAAACCTGTTTTAAGTGGCTTGTTTTTCGTTTTTCCGTAACTGTAGAAGCGAGGGTAATGCGGGTTTTGAAAATGGGGGGGGGGGGACATGTTTTGAAAATATTTTTTGAAATGGTTATTATTGTTATATTTTTAACGAATTGAGCCGTTAGGAAGAAATAAGTACATAGATTAATTTTGGTGATTTTCGTTTTTCTGTATATCAGATAGTTAACAGGCGAAATATGAAAAATAAAGAATAGCTTCCCTCCGTTCAGTGTTTCAATGCTAGCCATCTCTGTAAGTGCCGGTGTGCACAACTTTCAGAAAAAACGTATTTTTTTATGAAAATTGTTTTCCATTTTTAATTAATATCTGGACTAATTATAAAAAAAAATGAAAATCTGAGCCTCAAGGGCATTCGGACCTGCATTTTAGTATCCTCATCCAAATTTTCAGCTCCTTACGTGTGTAAATTGGTAGATTTCTCTAGCCATCACATACACACACATACACACGAGCAAACAAACTTTCTTCTTTTATTAGCATAGATTATGGTACCATGTAATCGTCGTTGCTGAAGCTCTGCAATGAGGAAATAATGTAATCTTTCCGATAAATCGCTTCAGTTTTGAAACATGTGTTAAAGAACTGCAGTACGATTTACTCAACGGAAATGGTTCAACTAAATCTATTTTCTAAGGTTTCTAAATGTAAAGAAAGCTGTTCGATATTATGAGTAACTCAGAGTATGTTACTATATAATTTTGCTCGTGGTTACATTATATTTTTCTAGATTAAGAGTCATCTGACTTCTTTTACAGTGTAATAAGAACATACACGTCATATATTTTTAGGGGCGTTACAAAACTTTATGAATATTTTTTTAGCCTTAACATGTATCATTAAATTCTCGTAAGTCAGCTTGTAAACTTCTTCCTTAATACTTTTTAGTAATAAAAAAAAAAATGCCAAAACTTTCTATGTACTTTAAGAGAAAATGTTTTCTTATGTTTAAAGAATTACAAATAAAATTAACAATGTTGAAGAATATATATTGCTACAAAAGAGTAAAAACATACTATAACTGAAAAATGTACTTAATGCAAATCATTTAAAACAATAACAGAAACACATAATTAAATAAAAAAGAAAAGAGTTCAAAGAACTGGCTAAACGAGAGTATAATTAAGAAATTAAGTTAGAGAAAAAAGAACAAATTCTTTTGAATGGAAAAATAAAATGTTCAAATGTCTGACTTTTTTACTTAATTGTAAAAAACGTTCAGAGTTGAAAATTTTAAATTAAATATTTTGATATCTTTGATTGTAATACTATGAATTCTTATATCTTTAACGTCAGTGGCGCGATCAGTTTGAGTGTAGGGGGCCCTTGATATCACTATTCACAAACAGTTATCTTCGGCTCATTTAAACACAGAAATCCTGTGATTATCCTGTGAGGAGAAGTTTATTATTTCGAAATTGTAGTACATAGGACTCCTTGAACACACCCTGATCGCGTCACTGGTATCAGACTGTGATTAGACAAATTGTTATATTCTTCATTAAAATAAGTAAAATATGATTGTATATTCTTTAAATATATAAAAAGACAGAAATTATACACTAGTTGTGAAAAAGACAAATTTGTAATATTTTTTGTAGTGTGGTTGTACGAATTTATTTCAGTTATTATCGAATTTACTATCTCATATTTAAGCGTATTCTCTGGCATGTTTAAAAAATACGTAAAGAAATGCAACTGAATGCTCTTTTTCTTTCTCCTAAGGACAACATAAAAAGGAACTTTTGAATTCGTTAATATTTTTATGTTTCTTTTTTTGATGGATACTGACGTTCTGAATACGATTAGAATATTTTTGAAAAATAGCTCTCTTTCTGTTTGTATTACACATTTTTTTGGGCCACACTAAATCAAAAATTAAGTCTCGAAATTTCATGGATGTTTTTATTCAGTTATCATTATTGACATAAATTGGTATTGTTAAAGTATTATTCCGGTGTATCATCTAAAAGGTGATACTATTATTCTGCGTTTTTAACGATTTCCACGATGCCTATATCTAAAAAACTGAATCAAGGAATTTCACCCAACTTTAAATTCAGTTCGATCTTGACATAAGTTTGTGCTGATAATATTTTGATTTGTATGTCCCAAACGATAGCTTTTTTATACATTTTTATACAATTTCCATAATATCTAGGGGAGAGGGGGGCACATGTGAACAATTTTTACATTTTTGGCTATTTCTCAAAATTGTTATGAGCTATTGAACCAAAAATTGATTTATATGAATAATTACAATTTTTTTGTTCTTTTAGTGAAACTTTTGGATGCATTTATCAAGAATTTTTAACTTATATCAATATTCTAAAAATTGTCTAAATTTGTTCACATCTACCCCGGTGGAGGGGTAGTTGTGAACATACCTGGGGCACAAGTGAACACATGCATAAATAAGACAAAAATAATTTTCTATGAATAAAAACTGTGATAGAAACTAATTAGATGCCCTCTTTCTAGTTGTGTGAATAAATCAATAAATGTTTCAACATAGATACAAGAAATTATTCGTAAAATTGTACACTAATATGCCTACTCTTTTTAAGTCCCTTTTAATTGTTATCTAACTTTCAGTAAATTAAAACTGTGAAGCAATCCTAAAAGCATTGAATATGTTTGTCAAGGTTTCTCAATGTTTGACAAGGGTAATTACATTTTAAACTAAAAAGAAAAAAATGCATTCACAGACTTAAAAATTACACTTGTGAACTGTTTACATCTGCCCCCATATGTTCTGTTCAAAAGTGCCCCATCTACCAAATTCAGCCTAACTTATATATAAAAAAAAGATATTTTTAATTGAAATAAGGAAACAAAACTTTTTGTAGACTTACCTAATTAATGTCACTATAGAACGCAATGCTGACATTCTTCTTTTAAAAAAATGTCTTGAATGAATTTTTACTTCAATAACTTAGAAGACTTTTTTTACTTCACACCTTCTAAAACAAGCAAATTACAACTACCAGAAATCAAAATGGCCTATTGTTCTGAAAATTCAGCCAGAAGATGGGACCAGTACTACAATCAATTGGTAATTTTTTGAATTGTTTTATTTTAAATTAACTGAGTGAAATATGTACTGTTCACATGTTCCCCCATGTTCGTATGTGCCCCCCTCTCCCCTATACCTGGACATCTACTGAATGGGATTGCACCAAATTTAATGTGGAAGTTGCTTTTTCTAAAAGCTATGTTGATTCAGATTTGATCTTCATCATTTAACAGCGAGTGCTGCTATCCTATATTTTGGGAAACTGTCATAATCGGATTCACAGTCAATTGACGTACTTTAGCTATCGTGGTTTGCGGTATAATTAACTCAATTGTTGCAATAATTCTTGTAACTCATAAACTTGCATCAGTTTGATGCCAGAAATGCTAATTTTTGAAGCTAACTTCGGATGTGGATCCAATTATGAAATATTATGTCTGCACGGTAAAAAAAATCTGTGAATTTACTAAAAGTTTTCTAGCAAACTGGGATTCCTAGAACTATTTGTGTAACGGCAACATAAAAAATTAATGTAACAGTATATGTTTCATGAATTTTTGTTGTTGCCATTCCATAAATAGTTCTAGGAAACCCAGTTGCCTAGAAAAATTTTAGTAACTTCACAGATTTTTTTTTTTTTTTACAGTGTGTGCTTTTTGCCATAAAATTGATAGCTGAATTTATATCCATTCATAATTGACAACTTTTACGCCTTTTTCTTACTACTAAAATTGAATAGTAAATTTTGCTTAATAAAACTGCCTTTAATCACCGATTACATACGACAAAATTTCTATTAAATTTTAGTGGTAACCAAAAATCGTAAAAGTTGGCAGCTATGATCTATTAAATGCACCAAATTTTCTATATGAAGTTATTATTAAAATAAATATTTTAATTCAACTTCATATTTACGAATCCAATAGCGGTCTCTATTGTGTATTTTTTTATTTTATTCTCTGGTCGCTGTAACTCTACTTCAAATGTTATTAAATGTATTATAATTGTTATACATTATTTTTGTTGTGTAACTGCAGGATTTCAATCATTATCATAGACAAGAATCGAAGATGGTTACTTACTTGTTATAGAGGCCGTGACGCTTATTAAACTTTTTTGGCGCAATTCGGGCTTAAGAAAGTGAGATTTGTTGCCAAATGATACAAACAGATATGAAAATAAACCTGATGAACTTTTATGCTTCTTTAAAAATTATGCATGTTTATTTATATATATAAATATATATTATATATATAAATAAATATTTATTTATATACATATTATTATTTCTTTTATATAGGGGAACGTGTTGTTCCTTTGACCACTTTGCAAAATTGTTATTTTCGTAGCTTAACTATTAAAGCTAAATTCAATTTCTTTGTTTTATTATAATCAGTATCATCTGGTTTATCATATGTAATTTTTTTCAAGGTTCTAGCTTTACTTTTATTATGTTTAATCTCATTAAAAAAATAATAACATTGTAGTCAAAGGTACAACACATAGTTGTACATTTGACCATAAGTTGTTGTGCCTCTGACCAGCCAATTAGATAACACAACAATGAAGAAAGAAAATCATTTTATTCAATATCATTGTTTCTTGAGTTTAGGCTGTTGCTTTTTTTGTCAGCTTCAATAATTAGCTTTTCATGAGTATCAGTCAGGATACGAGATTTCCCTTTATGCGGACCCCTATTTGACATTTTCTTTTCTTGCACTTTTGGATGAGGGCTCACACAGGTGTTATGATAAGTGACGATAAATTTGAACTACTACATTTAGGAATGATATTGTCAGTTTGAGCTGAGCCACCCGCTGATGGCTAATAAAAGTCAGTTTCATGCAGTAGCGGTTTGCGTGTTACAGTAGCTGCAAGAAATTCGTCATCAGAGGAACGTTCTAGTTGAAAGGCACAAACCCTGTGACCTTAAAACCTTTCATAATATTGTTTGGAACTACGGCTTTAGAATCTGCTATGCCCGACAGTTCAGCAATGTTGTAGATTGTAAGAGGCTTTCTAAAATTTCCTGGGGCAACCATCCAATTATTTACAGCTTAATTACAAAAGGCTTTAAAAGAACTATAGACACCCTTATCAAGGAGTTGCATTTCATTGCTAGAGTGTAAATGAAACGTCATTAGTATCTCACCACTAGCCTTGGCTAAATCAATTATTGGTATGGTAATATGAGATTAATGGTTATCAAATAATAACAATACTGGTCTTTCAATACTAGGTCTAACATTTTTCAGAAAATGTGGAAAGAACTGTTGGAATATGGTCTCATTTGACCAGCCTGATGGGTTTGCAACCCCGAATGATCCAAGAGGCGTTCTGTAAAGCATAAATGGTTTAAAGTTGACACGGGGAAAACAAATGGGGAGGGAATGATGTTTCGGATGTACTAACAGCATTAATCATAGTGATAGTGTTCCCTTTAAGGCAGACGCTATCACCTCCAACTTGTTTTTTTTTTACTTTGAGGGCTATGATTTCAGGAGGAACTATGATTATCCCATTTTTTTTTTTTTTTAATTTATGAACAACTGAAGTAAAAAATATTGTTAACTAATTTCAGGACAATTGTAGTAAGTTAGTCATAAAATTTGAAATGTTTAGAAAATCTTTTAAGAGTGAAATTACCTTTCCTTTGACCTGGTCAAAGGAACAACAACTGATAACGGTTGGAGGTACAACACCATGCTAGTGCAATTTATAAAGCATGCTACAGTGTTAGGGTTAGTATAATCAGTTTCACAAGCCGCACCATATTTATAAAAGTCTATAGCTACCATGTCAAATTATTTCTATCAACAAAGACATAGCACAAAAAATATTGTTAGGTAAAACATTAACAAATAAATAGTTACATTTTTATGATGGAAATGGATTAATATTATTCACAGGAATCTTCGTTGACTTGAATAATCCACAGTAGGTTACACAAGCCCTCTAGTGAAGGAACTATGCACTAATTGCACCAAAATTCATAAAATGCTGCTATATGGCGCTACAGCCTAGGTGGTCAAAGGAACAATACGGTCAGAGGTACAACACCTTCCCCTACAAATTACATCTGTTTGTATATAAAAGTAAATAAATGTGGTTCTTTATTTGAATTAAATATTATGAATATTAAAATAAATGCTAGAGTATATAAATCAGTAAAGAGGTTGTCAGAAAATATATATGAAACATGTGTTGACCACAGCATTCAATAGTATATTCTAATATAATAATTAGTATTTTTTATGTTTATTTAGATCATAGTCAAGTTTAAATACAGCTATAGTTGGTAAGCTCTAGAAATGTCTTTTTAGTTAGTGTTTAATAATACAGTAGAACCTCTTTTATCCGAAACTCTTTTAACAGAAACTCTCGGTTAACCGAAATCCATTTAAATCCTTTTTTTTACTATCATATTCCTTATGTGCAAAATCCATTTTGCTCGGTTAACCGAAATCTATTTAAAGATTTTTTTTTACTATCACATTCCTTATGTGCAAAATCCATTTTGAAAGCTTTTTTTTAACTAACATATTCCTTGTGTGCAAGTAGTCCTTTCCGATCTACGGAATACATATAAACATTATCGATCACCTTTCTTAGGGTTCCTTTGAATTTAACTTGATCTCCAGTAATCTGAGGACGAACAAAAGGTTTGACATGGATGGAGCAGCAGAAAGACTGTGATACTGCTGAACTAATAATATTAAAAAACTCCGTGATAAAGCTTCAAACAAAGGCAACCGAAACTGCGACAAACAAAACATTTTTTCAAAAACTTGCGATATATGTCAAAGGCACTTAATTTCAAAATTAAAATTCAGGTAATTTATTTTAGTTTCTTTTTTTCTATCGTTCTATTTTTATTAAGCATTTGTTGCTATAATAAGAAATATTGCATATATTTCTAATTAATCTTAAAATTGAAGTATTGTCGATTATCCGAATATTTCGATTTTCCGAAAGATGATCGCTCCTAATTACTTCAGATAACCAATGCTCTACTGTATATTATATATTTAGACAATATATTTTATTTTCTACTTTAATATGCTGTAAATTTCAAACGAATCAAAGGAAGAAAAAAATTAATAAATAAATTTAAGAAATTGTTCAATTATGATGTTTTTGATTGTGTATGAAATGTTAAGTAAGAAAATTCGAGTTGTTTTCTATTCTCGAACTTTACAGGGTACATGTAAAATACTAACTAAATATCTAAGCAAAACATTGAGAGAAATCGAAGCTTTCAGCTGTGCCGAACCGTGCTTTACGTCGGTAAAGCACTTTAGAATGCATAAAAGGATCTGAATGCTTACGTTAAATTAGACCTTGGGAGATTCTGATTCTGATTTATGTTTAGTTTTAATTTTAGATCATACACAACATAAAACAAATTATCTTCAGTAACATTTTTTTCGTTCTCTGTAATAAATTAGAATTATTGTAGGTTTTATATATGCTTTTTAAAGTACATCGACATTTTCATAGTGATTTTGAAATCATTTCGATTCTGATATATATACTTTAGGCAGTTCATTAGAACAGTTCATACAGCACGTGCCATTTGATTCCCTTTTTGATGTCTAATATAACTTTGACGGAGTAATTTATATTTACATCTATGAAATTACCTGTGTAAGTACTCCGAAATTTGAATTATCCGTTTTAAAAGACACCAGCCGAGAAAAACAGTTTCATGCGAAAACTATTTTTCTTATGTACGATTTGATTTCTCTGTTGTCAAACACTGTGAGATTTAAATTAAAGTATCCGTGTTTGGAACGCTCTGTTGAGCCAATCTATGTGCGTTACGCCTCTATATATAGAGTATATGATATAGAGTTAAGATTTCAGATCTTAGGGAACTGTTTGATAGTATAAAATATTTTTGTTAAAAAATGGCCCATAGAGGGAAATGTGATGCTGTGTGCACTGTAATGTAATACATATATATATAATAAAAACACTACTTATAAAAGTCATCATAGAAAGTGTAATCATGAAAATTCATTAATTCTCATCCAATATATACACAAACTCGATATCAAGATAAGAATGATAACTTCAACAACAGACAAATGAATAAAATAACTTCAAATAAATGCTACCAGAAGCTTCCCCCAAATGGTCTCACTTTGTTCAATTCCCAACATTCTGCATGGATAACAATTGATACAGAGTCACAACATGATACACACAATTGTACTAACTTATCTGTATATATTTTATCGGTTGATAATCTCATGTGGCTGTTCCTTTTTATGCTCTTCCGTTTTCCAAAACAATTTTAGCTCTTGTGTACGACGAATCTTAATATTTCACTAGGGAGCGAAGCATTCCACATTCCGCTGGATTGTCATTGGGTTGCTCAGCTCAATAATACCAGCTTTTACAGTTTTAATTATTTCATGTATCTTTTGTTTTTGTCCTCCTACGATTTGAACAACATTAAGAAAAATTCTTCCCGTCTTTTCAACCAAAAAACTATATGCCATAACCCATAAGGTATTAGTGGAAGTGTGAATATTGCGTGTCTCCTGTACACACGAAGAGCTTTACTAGCATTTCGCTCTTTTGGTAAAACAACTTTAATAGCGACACAGTTCAACGACAGAAACATATGTTTGTTGAATAAAGCTCCAAATAGTTTCGCTCGCCTTTTTCTCTGATAGGAGGCTCTTTTATGAGCATGCTATTCATTTTGTCTTAAAGAACAGCTGTCAACGCCCTCTAATAATCACTTCTGTAATTAAACATTTATTGCATGAATCATTCCCCATGATCTGAACTGTATAGCCTTCAAATATGTAGGTTTTAGGATCATGGATTGCATCTCCAGGCCGTTCTAAAGAGGGATACTTTAATTTGAATATCTCGGTATATTAAATGTATTGTGAAAGAAATAGGAAACAAAAATTACATAAGAATTTAAAAAATTTTAATTACTACTATATATTACTTGCGTATAACATTACAATATATTTTAAAGCTTTAAAAAATCTTTAGAGCCACTAATACGACATCTTTAAGGTTAAAATATATGATTCTAAAAGCAAACATTCATTTCTATTGTTGTTTTCATGACGGCCGATTATCTGCACGAATGATATAGGCCCGAGATAGAGCGCCCTCCGTGGGGGCTCTTTCCAAGGTAGCCTAACCAGTAATTACTCAAGGAAATCCAAGGTTCGAAGAAAACCACCGAAAACTCCGAACGATTAGGCCGATGGGTTGCGTTCGAACCCAGTACCTCCCGTCTACCAGCTTCGATAGCAGAACCTCTCGACCACAACATTCATTTCTGAAAGAAATAAACAGAAAATACATGTGCAAATACATAATTTGTTCTTCTCTTATTGTACATTTTCCAACTGACTGTGAAACTAATGGACTTCTTTTGTTATTGATCAATAGTATAAATTCTTCCTGGAACCATGTCTGATGCTGATATCAAGCAGGATTTAAATATCGATAAAAATAAACTGTTTGGATCCAAATCTGTGACTAAATATTTTCTAAATATTACCAGTTTATGATAATCGATGTCGTTTCAGTTGTAATTCTGTTAAGACTTAATAAAGGATAATGACGTCTATTCATCACAAGAGGTTTTTCTCGAAACCATTAAATGATATGAGGACGATTTATAAAACAAAAGACAAGTATGAAATTAATTGCAGCACATTCTTCTGTTTATGAAATTGGGTAAGGCTGTCTGTCGAAAAATAAATGAATAACACGTTGAAATCTACCAGCCGCATCTTAGAGAAGTGATGTGTTAAATTGCATAGGTTTTGAAGAATTTTAGATGGTTCTTATTTGATCCACCATAAATGAGACAAAGATTATTATAGAAAATCCAATTTTATGATGTTTTTCAATTTTTATATTCTTTGGCATAAAGTATTATATACAGTTTGTACGTAAAGTGATGGTGCACTTTTGACAGGTCACAGGAAATCAACGAAACAAGATGGAAATGTGAAAACATCACTAAATATAAGAAAAACGCTCCAAGTTTCGTACCTGTTCAGTGCAATTCGATGTAGCCTCCACTTGTTGCCCTACATACATCTAAACGATATACAAATTCTTCCCACACACAGTTAAGGACGTCTGGTGTAACAGAGTGAAGAACTTCAATGATTCTATGTTTCAAATGGAAGCCACGTGGAACTGCACTGAATAGGTATGAAACTTGGAGAGTTATTCTTTTATTTGGTGAAGATTTCACATTTCCATCTTGTTTCGTTCATTTCCGGTGACCGGTCAAAAGTGCACCACAACTTTACGGACACACTGTAAATTAAAAGTTCATTCGAAATAAATCCTATTCAAAGTACAGTAAAAGCTGTATACAATGAAACTATTTAGGATTTTTTTAATCAAGAAAAATCTCTCTTTACGTCAATTCTCGATTCTAATCTATTCTCAGTTATCTTAAAGATAAATGTTTTGAATAGTCCTAAATATTTACTTAAGAAAAAACAGAGAAAAACAACAGGATTTCCAACTGATAGTTGTAACTCGTATTTAATCAAAAAATATATAAATAGAAATTTTCAAGTGAAAATAAAATATTGCACATACATGCTATGAGATAGTTCTCAGAAAATCTCTTGTAAAGGAAAGAAACGACTCGCAAAATTTTAAAGTTAATCAATATTTCAACAAAACAGACAGAAAAAAACTGTTGTCTGAAATATTTACTTACTGAAAAGCAGAGAATAACAACAGGATATTCAAATGATGGTTACTACTTTTATTTAATTAGAAGAAAGTATAAAAAGTCTTGCAAGAGAAAATAGAAACCTTGTAAACAAACTCAGTGACATATTTTTCAGAAAATCTGCAACAAAAGAAGAAACGACTAATAAATTTTGAAAGTTAATCAATTTTACAACAATAGAAAAATAAAAACATAGTAAAATATGAGAAAATCATGAATGATAGTGGCAGGCGATATGAAAATATTTTATAATTGCATTTTTACGAATTGTTTTAAATTAAAACCATCATGTAGAATAATTAAAATTTTTATATTTAGTATAAATATGCTTTTGAATAAATGGACATATTTTGTAAAAATATTTTTTAAATTTCCGAGACTTAGACAAAACAAATTTGTTGACGTACTTTTATCGCAATAGTTTTTTAAAAATATTAAATGGCATATGAAAGATATGAAAACGATAAACAGGTACGAAATTCAATTCAATTATTCCGCACATAAAATCAGTATGATTGTATATTATATTCAAGAGAAAGTCAGTAAGTAGGTCGCAAACTGATATGAGAGGTCGGAAATTAGTAGTAAATTGTTTCCAAATATGCCAATAGGTGACAGCATAATCCAACTATAAGATGTTAATTTCGAATTTATGAGACAACAGTTGTACAAGATGAGCTGGGTCGTTCAAAAGTTGTTGAAGAAGAGCGAAGTGGTCGTCCAGTTGAGATTGCGACAGAAGAATCAGTGCGGAAGGTTGAGGAAATGGTTTATATGCTGTCTATTGTCGTTCGCATGTCAGCTTTAACCAGCTGGAATATGGTGTCGCAAACCGCTTTTTCAGTCTAAAATGCACGTTGTTCTCTTACAGAACTTGCTAAATTGTAGAACTTGCTCTTTTAATACCATTTACAATATTTAATTGTATTGTTATGAACATTTTAATATACATGCTTTTGTTTGTGCTAAGTATGATAAGAACAAAAAATGTTCTAGATTTTTGCATTATGCTCGCCAGAAGCTTGAACTAAATGCTCCAAATCCTGGACTGCGATTATCAAGTTATGCGACATCATAGATTGTATTTCTCTGTTTATTTAGCCGAAAAGTGAAAAAACAGCTACAAATTTCGTTTTATTATGCTACATAAAAAAAGAATCGCCAACACGTCAAATTCGCCAAAACGCGAAAAATTAAGAACGATAAATCGTACACCACGATTAGATTATGAATAAATTTCCAACAGTACCAGAGTATTGAAAAAAAAAACATAAATATTTTTCTTATAATGAAATGAAATATCTAAATAAATACTTTTTGAAAAATATAACACAGCCTAAAACACATTTCCAGCAATTACTCTCCATCAGCAGTAATGTTTGCAAATTATTTTGTACTACCCTGTATATGTATAGATTATTATCCATAGCACATAATGAAACTAAAAATATTTCTAGCTATAATATGCATATCACACCTAAAAACATTATTCTTGCAATTATCATTAATAGACATGTATTCACATGTTTTTATGCAACTCTCTCTATAAAAAAATATTATACTAAAAACTATAAAAAACAGTGCCAAAAAATTTAGATCAGTTGAAAATTGAGTGGCATAGTTAAAATATTGCACGCAAACCTCCTCTATACAAGATAATAAATGGTGAATAACTTGAAAATGTTTTTCGTTATCCCTGTACATATTTCTTAGAATTTATGTAATTGTATAACATACTACGCTTTAGATTGGCGTAAAAACACATAACACAAATGAAAACATCTTGCAAACATTGCTCATCTCCGATTACTATCTAAATGGTTTTATGTGACCTTGTAATAGAATATTGAATATTACACTTTCTATTAATGAAGTGGAACATGCTAAATCTCACTTCAATAACCTATATGAATTTCGCAAAGTGCACTTGAAACAACCATTACACAGGCCTACAAAAAAAAATTTTTTTTTTGGTGCCTATAATTTTTCAGCTGATTTTAGATATTTTTGGGACACTGAATCCAAATATGAAATCAGTTTTTCTCTATCAGCTCCACTTTTTTAGCTATGCGAAGAGAACTAAAGATTTTTTAGAACTGAAGTGACCTTCAACGCTTAAACTGGCATTTGACACATGGGCCTGTCGTAACGCTCAAAGCGATTTGGGAGGCACTGAAATTTCAGAAGACCTCGAAAAAAACAGATGTGCAAGTAAAACTGAGGTTCTGCGCATGCTTATGATTTCGTGCCGCTCATCCAAATAGCCAAATGGAAAAGCCGCAAAGAGATAAGGTTAGTTTGTGTGTTTTCTCCGTGGAGGGTTGACGTTGTTGACC
Source organism: Maratus speciosus (assembly GCA_963932465.1). Classification (NCBI taxonomy): domain Eukaryota; kingdom Metazoa; phylum Arthropoda; class Arachnida; order Araneae; family Salticidae; genus Maratus; species Maratus speciosus. The sequence goes on along the minus strand of OZ010796.1, from coordinate 231,263,868 downwards.
TTTTGCGATATTTGTGTTTAGTATAGAATTCTTATAAAGTTAATTTAAAACATACTGTATTGTAGATTGTTGTATTTGTATTGTTGAATATAATTTAAATGAGTTCAAGTAGAAGAAGTTGTGTAAATCATCCTGATGTGTTTTGCTACATATGCGGAGAATACGTGTTAAAAGAGGACAGAAAAAAATGTTACTGACTTTGTAAAGAGAGCTTATCTTGGACACTTTGGTGTTAAACTTGGTGATCAGGATAAAACTTGGGCACCGCATCAGGTCTGTAAAACTTGTACAGAACACTTACGACAGTGGACTAACGGGAAAAGAAAATTGTCTCAAATTTGGTTTACCGATGGTTTGGAGAGAACCCCAAAACCACTTCGATGATTGTTATTTCTGCCTAGTAAACATTAAGGAATTAATCGAAAGAAACATAGTAAGTGGACTTATCCTGATTTAGTCTCTGCAAGACGCCCGGTTCCTCACTCAGAGGAAGTAAGTGCCGATCCCAACGTTTTACCAGCTACCAGAGCTCTGAGAGGATGAATACTGTCCCTCTGATCTTCCTTCCGATACTTATGAAGGTGACAGTGATTATGAGCAGATGTCATCAATGCCTCAACGTTTCAACCAGGATGAGTTAAATGATCTCACCAGAGATCTCAACCTGTCACATGAAGCTTCTGAATTACTGGCTTCAAGATTGAAGGACACAAATTTACTGGAACAAGGAACCAAAATTACCTTTTACCGCACAAGAGAAAAGGGTCTACTACCCTTCTTCTCCCAAGAAGACAATCTTGTATTTTGTCACAGAATTAGAGGACTCTTAAAAAATGGGTCTTTCTGAATATTTTCCAGATCATTGGCGCTTATTTGTAGACAGCTTAAAGCGCAGTTTAAAATGTGTCCTTCTACACATTGGGAATAAATATGGTTCAATACCAACTGCTCACTCAACGAAAATGAAAGAAGAATATAACACAATAGATTTGGTCTTTGACAAGATAAAGTATCATGAACATCAAGGGGTGATTTGTGTTGATTTAAAAATGGTAAACTTTCTCCTTGCACAGCAAAGCGGTTACACCAAATAGCCTTGCTTCTTGTGTCTTTGGGATAGCAGGGATAAAACACACCACTGGGTTAGAAACGAGTGGCCTAAGAGAGAAAACATGGATGTTGGGGAAAGGAATATCATTAATAACTCCTTAGTTGGGTGAGACAAAATCATACTTCCTCCACTGCGTATCAGGCTCGGCCTTATGAAGCAGTTTGTAAAGGCTCTTGATAAGAATGGGTCATGCTTTGCATATATAGAAGAGAAAATGCCCCAATTGAGTTATGAAAAAATTAAATCAGGAATGTTTGACGGGCCACAAATAAAACAACTGATTAGGGATCCTGCCTTCGTAAATTCGATGAATGAGACTGAGGGAAAAGCCTGGACTTCTCTTGTTGCAGTTGTTGAAAACTTTCTGGTCAAACACAAAGCAGAAAACTATGTAAAACTGGTAAACGAAATGCTTAATAGTTTTAAATCTCTTGGGTGTAATATGAGCATTAAGGTGCACTATTTACACAGCTACTTAGAGTATTTTCCTGAAAATGTAGGAGACACCAGTGAGGAACAGGGTGAAAGATTTCACCAGGATATTAAGACTATGTAGGACCACTACCAAGGAAGATGGGATACGCACATTATGGCAGATTACTGTTAGAGTTTAAAAAGGGATTGTTCAAAAATAAATTCAAGAATGTCACGGAAAAGAAGCTTCCGAAATGTTCAGTGAGAATTGGTCTCATCGATGACTTTTTCCTCTATCTTTGTGAGTAAATATATTTGTATAATATAATTCTTAAAAATATTATTTGAATATATGTATATTATAATAATGAAAATTAACATTTGTATATTATTAAAAAAATTATGTGTTTATTTATTTTATTTTTGTTTAATTATGGATTTAACTTAAAATAGTGTAACATGTTTCACAAAAAGTTCTATATCTTAAATATTTGAGCTCCCAGGCAAAATTGGATGCCATATTTGAATTCAGGACATCAAATTCATATAATATCAGCTCCAAAAACCTAGGCACCAAAACAGCTGTTGGCTTGTGTTATCTAATGTCAGAAATCCAATCGAATTCATTTGTTTGCCAATGTAAATGAACAATAAATGGTGTACACACCATTTTCAATAGGAAACATGGTGATGCGTTTATCAACATTGTACCTCAATTTTTATGTTGTTTTATTAACGTAACAACTTTAATATATACCGTGAGCAGTATTCGTCTATAAACCATTATGCATACGAAACTTTTAGAATCCCTGGAAACGAACTATAATTGCTACACTCTTCGTTTTCAATAAAGTACATGTCACAGTAAACCTCATAAACATATACAAATTACATCGAAATTGAAGTATACAGATACATTGCGGAAAGACAGAGAGACAGATGAATTGAAGTCATAAAAGCATTTTAAATACATTGGAAAGTATTAAAAACGCAAAATTGGAATTAAAATACACTGCTCAAAACAATTAGGGGAGCACATGGTTTTAATGAAATTACGCAAATATTTACACCGATGAGTAACGTAAAATAAAACATCCATATTTTAAAGCTTTGTAGAAAAGTTAAGTATAAGTAAGTATAAAGAAAAGTTCATATGTAAATTAAAGTTTATGACGTCAAAAACTAGAAAAAGGAGATACGTGCAGAAATCGGGATTTTACAGAAACGTCTGTTTCACTGCCTCAGTTGTAAAATTCAATTGCTCAGCTTGTGTTTTGAGAAAAGGTGGCTTTAAAATGTCACAACAACATGATTTACCGCAATCCATGACTTGGCGTGTTATCGGGCCGTAAATTGGGGGAAACACAACGAAGTGTAATGGACGCTGTTGGAGTCGCAAGAAGTATCAATGGAAGGCTGGTGAATCGATTCCAAGACACATGAAATGGTAGTCATCGACAAGTGCAAGGTTGAAAATGTGCTAACACAGAAACTCATGACCGATATACCTTGTTAACAGTTCGTCGGGACGGAACGGGTAATGCTACTCAGCTGTAAACACAGTTGTTCTTGGCCACAGGACGAAGGGGGTACAGCCAAACAGTTCGAAATAGGCTTCATCAGGGTGGTCTCTATGTACGTAAGCCAATGGTCTGTATTCCGTTAACCTCAAGCCACTGTGCGACCCAAAGAAGTTGAGGAACTGAACATCGAGTTTGGAGGCAACGTTGTTGGAGTCAAACTCTGTTTACAGACGAGTCCCTATTCAGTCTGGATGTGACATCTGATGTGTTATGGCATGGAGAGAAAAAGAACTCAAAATAATCCCACATTTGTTCGTGAAAGATCACATTACAGACGAGGTGGGTTGATGCTACTTGGTGGAATCAGCATAGGTGGACGTACGGGCCTTCATACCATTCGGAATGGCACTTTTACGATCCGAAGTTATACAGATGAGATACTGAGACCTCGTGTCGTATTTTATGTTGCAGAAATTAGTGATTTTTTTTTGCCATGCATGATAATGCCAGACTTCGTACAATTCGTCTTGTGGAAAACATGCTTGAAGCTAAAACAATACAGCGTATGGAATGACCAACATGCTCTCCTGACCTAAATCCGATCGAGCATGTTTGGGACATACTCAGACGACGCATTGCTCCGAAACCGAAGCCTCCTTTTACTGTCCGGGACTTGGAGATTGCAATTCTTGCACAGTGGAACAGTATTCTCCAAAGTCTTATCGATAACCTCATCGTATCCATGGAAAACAAGTGTGCAGTAGTCTTAGCTGTTCGAGGAGACCACACGCTATACTAAAAATCTTGCATCATTTCTAAACAATACTTTTTTATTTTATCATTTACATGAAAACAAATTGTTACCCTAAACCATCTTTTCGTGTTCTTTTCATCTTTTCAAAGAATAAAAGCTCCCTTACAATTTTTTGCGTCTTTTTTTCTGTATTGCGCATTGGTACACGTGTACTATCCCTTTTATGCCCATACATGGCTGTCTTGCACTGTTCTTTTCACTTTTTTGCTTGCTCCCCTAATTTTTTTGAGCAGTGTAGTATAATATATTTCAAGGAAATGCAGTTTTTAAAATATCCTATTTTTATTTCAGGGAAAGAAAATTTTGAAAATATTAAACAATACTTATTGTAATATAATTTATTTATTTTTTCTATAATTTACAATAGTTTTTAACAGTTGTGTCATTGCTCTTTCATGAAACCTATTGTAGATCTAATAAACACTAACTCATCATCATGTTCTTTGTGTGATCGCAAAATTTTTACCCGTTTCAAGCATATGCAACTATCAACTGGGGTACGGACTTCACAGCTGACGGTTCGAGGACAGAAAGTGTCCAATAATGCACGGAGCAGTAGAGAATATTCAGGCACAATGTTTTTCAGAAGAACTCATGGAGAACGGGAAACGAGCGTGAGAAAGAACTGGTAAATGAGAAAGACCCCATCAGACATTGTTTACTTCAGGTGACGTCATAAAGACGTTACAAATGCCGTAGCTTGCCGTAGCATTTGCCAAGGGCATGGGGAGGATGCCTTGGACGATATCACGTTTAGAATGTTCTGGGACGGAAACAGAAGGTATAAAGATCATGCCCGTTCTGGACGCCCTTCATTGGTTTGTACAAGGAGCTGGAAACAGTCATGACAAATCACATACATCTAACCATCGACGAATTAACGGAAACATTCCCGGTACACAGAACAACAGTCGAAAGACGTTTGCATGCGTTTGGCTTCATCACCAAGTTCGATTAGGGGGTACCACACCAGCTTACAACAAAGCAACTAGAAGAGTGGATCAGCATCTGTGTTTCATTGCTTTCCGGTAACAGTAGGGAATCTGTTTGAATCATATTGTAACGGGTGATGAGAAGTGGATACTGTACCGTAATGTGAAGTGTCGCAGGACCGTGTGACAAGCTACAGAGGGTACTCCATCGACCTCAACATGAGAACTTCATCCCAAAAAATGTTTTGCTCAGTGTATGGTGGTATGCCAAGGGAATAATCCACTGGGAGGTCCTCGCATGGAACTAAACGATCAATGCAGACCTCTACTGCCAACAATTGTACAGACTGAGAGCACAACTCACGTCTAAGAGACCTGCACTCATCAATCGCAGAGGGATTCACTTTCATCACAATAACACCAGGCCTCATGTTGCTTTAAGAACTCAGAAAAAATTACTGGACCTTGGTTTAGAAGTTTTCCTTCTCCGGGTATATAGACCAGACCTTGCACTTTCGGACTATCACCTTTCCCGATCGTTACATAACGTATTAGCTCGCCAAACCTTCAATGATGTGTAGGCTATAAAAATGGCGTTACAACGGATTTTTATATTCTAAAACAGATGATTTTTATAGTCGTTGGATTTTACTATCAGACAAATGGCAAGATATCATGCATAATAATGGTACTTATGTGAATTCATAGGTGCTTAACTTTTCGTGTTCTCCGCCTTACTGTTTTCCATAAAAAACAGGAAGAACTTTTGCACTCGCCAAATATTACTGATTCAATCGAGATCGGAACACTATTAGGATTTTTTTAAGTCTTTGCCGTCATCAGTGTCATAATTATCAGATTAAACTGCTTCTATTGTTATTATTTTGGGTGTTACTGGTGCCAAAATCCTATACGCCACCTATTAGAACAATCGTTAAATTTCAACTTATTTTAATAAAGTATTTTGATTGTTATTCTTTCCGAGAAAAAAAATACAAAAAACTAACAACGTTCGTTATAGGTGGCTAAGAAACCGATAACCTTGTCATTGTTCTTCCTTCACCCTTATCTCTGTCATAAATAAGGTTCTCTATCGTTATATCGTGGAAGAATCAAGCACAGAATTAAAAATAAAATGGAAAAATGGAAATTCAAAAATGGAAATATTTTTAACAATAGCAAGTGCCGGTCGACTACAAATAAACAGCTTTCAGCTAAAAAAATAATCATTATAAATGGTTCAAGGGAAATATCAGAGCAGATGACAAAAAAAAATGGCTTGCATTTGAAATATATACAGGGTGTCCATAATTAAACGACCCTACTTTGAAGTTTTCTACATACGAAACTATTAATCAGAAAGTTGTGAAATTTTGTGAGGGACGTAATGAAGGAATGGGAATTTGTTTGAGCGAAAAGAATTAGTTCAACTATTTAACTATTAATTAGTTTGCCACCAGAGGTCATTTGAAATAAATTACACAATTTTTAACAATTTAGCCACCACCCACTGAATACTATTCCTCAGCTCTGAGAAAAGAGTGGCGGTAGTCGTAAGATAATTTTTTTTCAGAGTTTTCAATTCGAACACCAATAATTTTTTTAAGTTTTTACGCTTTATTTTTTTCAGGGGGCGGTCTGTATATTTGTCTTATTTAATCTGAGAAAAAAAAGTTTAAAAAGTTTAAAAATACGTAAATCATTAAAAAACGCCGTCTGAACTTATTTTGAACTGAATTTTTAGCCATCACCCACTTAATACTAGGCCTCAGCTCTGAGAAAAAAGTGGTGGCAGTCGTAGGATAATTTTTTTTTTCAGAGTTTTCAATTCGAACACCAGTATATATTTTGAATTTTTTAAGCTTTATTTTTTTCAGGGGGCGGTCTGTATATTTCTCTTATTTGATCTGGGAAAAATAAAGCGTAAACACTTTTAAAAATGTGTAATTCATTAAATAACGCCCTCTGGTGGCGATATTTTGAACTAATTTTTTTTTCGCTCAAACAAATTCCTATTTTTTTATTATGTACGTCACAAAATTTCACAACTTTATGACCAATAGTTTCGTCCGTAGGCATCTTTAAAGTAGGGTCGTTTAATTACGGATACCCTGTAGAATGATTCCTTTTACTATATGTTACTATGAGAAACTTTGTTATTAATAAGTATTATATTACTATTTCTTTTCTACATAATTATGTACTGAGAATATATTTGTAACTCTATTGTCCGAAATTATGTTCATTGGTTTCATCAGATCTAGTTAAGAGAAATTGAATTAGCAATATTAGTTTTCAGAGAACGGATATTCTAACGGAAACTTCACTGGGTGTGTTCTTGCTATGAAGAAAATTATATTAAGCTCTAGAGAACTCGACAGACGTGAGTGAAGATTGATTTCAATGAGTTTGCGCTGCACCGTTTGTTAGGTCGAAAGTGAAATACAGTTTTTTCCAAAAAAGATACAAATTTAGTTATTGAACTACGAGGAAAATATATCGAAAATGATTATTATTTAAATGATGAGACAGGTTAATGGCCCAAATAATTGTGTAGGCTAAAATTATGTCTCAGTTTCGTAATGATTGTATTATTTTAAAAGTGACTATTAGTAGTGTCAACTTTAAGCAATAATTTTACCTAGTTAGAGATATTTCTGTATAGTTAAGACATACAAACGTAATTATGTTTGTATTTCTATTAAAATAGATACTTCATTTGCATATTTATCCACATATTTTAATACGATCGCAATGGAGTAACAAATTTTCCTTTAAATATGTTATTAAAGACATCACGAAATACAATACTGTAGATTTCTCTTAGAGGACGTCATTTAATTGGGACAAAATTTTAGGATAAAATAGAAAAATATCTTTCAATTTACTTCTCATAACTGTACCAGTCACTGTATTAGGACAAATCATTCAGAACCTACTTGTCACAGTTACCATAATATCCGGCGAATATGCCGCGGTTCTAATGAAACTGTTTCCAACATGAATTTTTATTTACTATACTGTAACTCATTTTTACTTCGTATACTTATCTTAGCCGCTGCTTGTACACTAGATACTACGATAAAACGGCATCTAGTGTATATAGAAAAAAAATGTTGCAATACTGATTTGTAATGAAAAACGACAACACAAACATGTTGATTCTAAACGTCAATCTGTGCATCGCTGTTTTTCCCCGGTTTAAATGGAGTTAAAATGTGTTTGTCGTTAATAATTCTTGGTAGATAATTTTATTAATGTGTTTAGACTTATAAGTATATATGGTAAAGATATTTGCACAATATTTGAATTAGTGATAAACGTAATTTATACAAAAAGAGAACAATTTAAAAATAAATCAGAACTCATTTATGGTTGTGGTTTTAAGAGCGATAATGAGTAAATGCGAAATGTGTAATAATTCTATACGCAAATAAGTACATAATTATTAAATGAATTGATAATTGACATACAGTTTCAATAAGTCTTCGACAATTTTTCAATTATAATCATGACATGTAGCTTCAAAAATATATAATGCTTGGATATATAACAACTGTGGTTCTTCATTGGTTGCTTCTTGGTATTATGAGTGCGAGGTAAAAACACATATGGTAAAGTCCTGTTTACACGTAGTTTCTGTTTTGTGATATTTAGGGGATCAGAAACACGTCGAAAATGTGAAACGTTATAAGAATGATTTCGCCGATTTTTCCATAGTTGCTACTACCTTTAACTGGTTAGAAAGCGAAGAAAAAGTTGAGGCGTTTATACAGATAGATTTTATGTTATTTTAAATTTTCTCTCAAAATATAGATCAAATTAAATAAATGCGTAAAACGTCATTTTAATTAGTGCTCGCGATGATGCGCATAATACGTATAAAACGTATACATAGAGATCCGCTTTTATCATATTAAACCTATCCAAAATCCGAATCGGTATAATAGGTTTTATACGTGTTATACGTATAACCGCCAACACTAATTTTAATACGAGTGCATTTCTTGGTATCTCACATAACAATCATGATTTTAAATATTTGAACTAATATATTTGTTTACTTATCTCTTATCACGTTACCTCACACCTACACCTGCTGAGGACTTTAAATTTGTTTCAGCCAAAACCCTGCCTTATTTGTTTATTAAAATTTCTTAAGACTTTAATAATTAATCATAAGACACTGCAGAAATTTAACTGATATGAAAATTCGATTTCAATGATCTTTCAAAATACATAGCTATCTACGGTATTTCCCAAATAATTATCAGACGAATGCGATTTCAAAAAAGCACTTTAAATGTAAATTGTACTTTAATAGGTGGAAGGAATTATAGTAATTTGTGTAATTAATTTCTGTAACTATATAGAAACTATTTTTTTATCAAAAATATTCCATCAGTTATTATCAAACTTTATATAGTAACTTATAAAATACTAAAATTCAATTGAATTAACAATTTCCTTTCAACAATCGTTTAAATGGTAATATTTCATGAATATTTCTCAAATTATTCTTAAACTAATCAATTTTTAAAACGGCCCTTAGTAATATGGATTAAAAATAAACCAAAATATGGAATTATTTCTAGTAATTTTTATACAGAAGATGTATAACAATAAATTTTCGAATATTTAAAGAAAGAAATGTGAATTATTTCTTACAGTTAATGATTTCTTTTTTCAATTTGTTTAATTTAAAAAGCAAAATATCTGCTTATTTGAGCTGAAAGTGTACAGAATTTAAATACTTCAAGACATTTAAAATAGCACATTTTATATTTTCCTAAATAAGAAATTAATAAGAATATCCTTGAATTTATTGTATGAAGTTATTTACCTGCAAAATAAAAATTAACTTTTGGAATAGGAGTAAAAAATTTAGATTTTGAAAATTAATATTTGCAGTTTTCTGTATCATTAACTCGTTTCTTATACACCGTATGGCCAGGGCATCGATGATCGGATACTTTCAATTTTAGACATTTTGTCGAATATTTAAAGATATATTTGCCGGATTTTTCTGGAACTTCAGGATTATGAAGAATATGTCCGGCTTCATATTTTTCGATGGCGGTTTTATCAGAAGTACAATTAAGGGGTCAACAAAATATCAAAGAAAAAGAACAATGTTTGTAATCACCCTGTAACATAAAATGTACGAAATGATCTATCGCTATAGCTTACGGATATATGGATATTATACAATATATTTATTCATTTGTGGAAGAATAGAACTTATATTCATGGAGATATATCGATTTTTTTTAAGTTAATTTTTTTTGCTTGTTTTTATTTGTATTATGCACGGTTTGTTACCAAATTTAACGCCACTTTGAGAAAATTTGAAAAATGTCGTAGAAATAATATGGTGTAATTGGAATGTAAATATATTAAATATTTCATGAAATATGAGCAGTTTAATGAAATATTTTTTATCTGCGCATGTGCGCACGATGAAAAGTATTTTTTTTTTTTTTTTTTTTTTTTTTTTTAGGATGTGATAGTGAACTCTATGATATTACTCATAAAAAAAAACAGTGAAATATTGTGAAAATTCAGAAAGATATCGGCAATACAGTGAACGAATTTTTAGTTGCTCTATGAAAGCTGCTGAATGATAAGGGATTTTCCATAAATTGACATTTTTTATTATCCAGCTTTCAGCAAAGGAGTTTGTACTTAACGAATGTCACCGAGTAGATTTAGAAGAAATGGTTAGATTTTGATACTTCTTTTTTTTCTTGGAATAGACTCGTTAAGGTGATTTTCGAAGAAGAACTAAAGCATCAATAAAAAAATAAAATTAAATTAAATTAAATTAAAAACGACAATTTATGGAAAACCTCTTATCATTTAGCTCTTTTTAGAGAACAACTAAAATTCAGCTCAGTCTATTGCCTATATTTTTCTGAATTTTCACGATATATGACTGGTTATTTTTTATGAGTTGCTCGATAGAGTTGGCTATCAAATCATGAAAAAAAAATATTTTTTATCTGGTGCACATGCGCAGATAAAAAATATTTCATTCAACTGCTCACATTTCATCAAATATTTAATATATTTACATTCCAATTACACCATATTATTTCTACTACATTTTGTAAAATTGTCAGAAACTGGCGTTAAATTTGGTAAAAAACCCTGCATGATATAAACAAAAAAATGCAAACAATTTTTGAACTTAAAAAATAAAAAATCGATACACCTCCATGAATATACGTTCTATTCTTCCACAAACGAATATATATATTGTACAATATCCATATATTCGTCAGGTATAGCGATAGATCATTTCGTGCATTTTATTTTACAGGGAGATACCAAACATTATTCTTTTTCTTTGATTTTTTGTTGGCCTCCTAATTGTCCTTCTGATCAAACCGCCGTTGACAAATATGGAGTCGAAAATATTCTTCATAATCCTGAATTTCCAGAAAAATCCGAGAAATATATCTTTAAATACTCGACTAAATGTCTAAAGTTAAAAGTGTTCGATCATTAATGACCATATAATGTATACATATAAATTATTTTATACAGACAACCAACCTTCTTTAACATTATATTAATTATACTATATATTCTTTGTAAGCTAAATCTACTTACAAAAACACATGACTATTCCATTGTGTATGTATTTTATTTATCTTTCATTAGAAATTTCATTCAGAGATAAATATCCTTTTAATTTAATTATAAAAAAATTCAAAAAGTTAATTTTTTAAATGTGGTCACTTTTATGTTACACTTAATTTAAAATTCAATATATTTCAAAATTTGACATAAATACAAAGAAATAAATCTATTCAAAATACATACAGATGTAAAGCAATCCATTTTCATGTTTAAATTTTGTAATGTTTCTGGAGCAATAAATTTAATAACACAATTAATTGCAAATAATTTTTGCATTTTTTTTTGTCAAAATGGTCTCTCCAGTCAGTATTTCTCATTAAACATTGAATAAAGTTTAGTGCCTTTTTTAGTAATGAATAGTTTTCGATTCTAGTAAACCTTAATCTGTTCCACTAAAACAAGTCTTGTATATAAGTGTTGATCAATTGAATCAAAATATTTTCATAAAGAAATAATTAAAAAGTTTATTAGATTAAACTTTTAACATTTAACATTTTCTTTCATTTGTTTTCTTACATTAATATTTTAAAAGTAAAACTATACAAAATATCAATCTTGTTAATAAAGAAAACTTCAGTTTGTTTGTACAAAATGCACGCCGTTTTCTATCTTTTCTAAAATCTATTTTACAAGCGAACATTTGACAATCCCGTACTATTTTGAATTTAGAAATTTTAAATGCCCTCTTCGAAGTTATTTCATTAGTACCTGTTAGGACCAAAAAAGCATCCATTAAGAAATTTAGAGTACAGGAGCTATTTTGCGCTTTACAAAATGCAGATTACTGAAGAAAATAAAAAATGCGCACTATTAAAATGGTAGCTTGCACGTTTTTGAAAGTTATAATTTCAACTATATCTTTCGAAAGAACATTATTAGTATTGGTTAGTATCGTTAACATTTTCCTTTGAAACGTCCTTAATACTTAACAGAGAAAGAAAATATATGCTAACTGGAAATTATAAACCGCGGAGAGTCTGGGAAAACCATAACCCGCAAAAAATGTCTATTTAAGAATTTAAATTTATAATTGAAAAGTATTTCGTTAATGACGGTTAATACCGATAAACTTGTGTTAGTGCCTGTACCAATACCGCTGACATTTCAAAGAGAAGTCATAATTACAAGCTCACAAATTTTCGAAATCTGAAATTTGAAACACGTCAGTGTTCCAAATAGCAGTTATAAATAAATAGCAGTTATAAATAAATAATAGTTATAAGTTAATTAACATAATTGCAATTTATGCCAATTAAATGGTATCGTTCATTCTCTTGTTTTTAACATTCTTTGGTATTTCCTTTTAACTATTTTATTATATTTAGTTATAAATTAATTAACATAATTGTATAAATAAATAATAGTTATAAATTAATTAACACAATTGCGTAAATAAATAGCAGTTATAAATAAATAATAGTTATAAGTTAATTAACATAATTGCGATTTATACGAGATGTGCGGAACCCTGAAGTTTTTCGCTAAATAGTTGCAAAAAGCTGTAATTCCACGTGCAGATTTCAGATTTGAATCACTAAAAAAATTTTATACGTTTTCTACGATTATTGATAATTTATTTATTATGATGCTTTAACGAAAAATAGATCACTTACAATGCATTAACATTCACAAGTGCTTCTGAATGAATATAAAAAATATTCTTATGATATTTCTTCCCCGAATTATGCTGAAATGTGGCAATAAATAGCAGGAATAGCACCTATGTAAATAATGCATCTCTTTCAATAAATAAATGTTTGACTGTAAAAAAAAAAAAAAAAAAAAAAAAAAAATGCTTTTCATTTTAGTCCGTGTAAATTTCATTTTTGTTGTATCACAGATCAGACAAATATCAAGAAAAATCAAATGTATCCTTTATGGCAGATTCTTAAGCTACGGCTGCTATTTACTTATTTAATTATTTAATGATTATTTCCATAAATTCTTATTACGGTTTGGACACAGATGTCAAGTTAAACTTAAAAAAAATATAAAAATCATCTGGAAATTGAAAAATGAATAATTTCACATTTGCATACATAAAAAGTGTGGAGTTTCTTTTTTTTTTCAAAAGTTATAAATTACCATATCATTTTATTTTGTGATTCATAAACAGACTAAGTTTTTGAAATCTTTTATTATAAATTTTTGTAGTTTATCAATTTAAAAAAATGCACTAAAAATGTAAATGAGTGTATTTCTTTTGTCTGGCGAAGAGTACATTTGGTTAGAACCTGGAGGACGATGGATAAAATCATTTTTGAAATTCATCTCAATTTTATAAATCACTAATGTTGTCTGCAACATTTTATCAGCATTAGTGTCGTTAATTATTGAATGAAGGTTATAATGTATAAGATTTTCATAAAATATATAACTGAAAATTTGAATAATTATTACATGACGTCGTATTGCTTAATAAAGAACAGAAAATGCAAACTCTGTAAAATAATTATGTTTCGAATACTTATTACCAGTATAATATATTTGAATTAACAGGATAAATTTGAAAGAATTTTTTGTATGAAAGCATTTGAAAAAATAAACTAAGAGCAATAAATAAATTACGAATACAGAAATAGAAGATGATGGAATCATTAATAGTTAGTAGTTCGGTACTAGCAAAAAAATTTCTAAGTTGACGGTACTAATAACATAAGCTTTAAATTACTCATTTTGTAAATGTGTGTACTTCTGAAAAGGTATATTGGCGATTCGATGGATATGTACTCAATAACTGGGTCAGAACTAATAAAATATTTGTGTAATGTACTGATACTAATAAAGTACTTTCGAATAATACGCCTGATTTTTTCCAATTCATAAGTATAATAGGTATAATTTTTTTACCACATGCGGACTACATCCAATGGACCACAAATTTATCTGTGCCCACTAATTAAGCACTAATTGGTAAATCGTAATGGTTTCTATATTTAAAAGATTAAAGGTGTTTAAATATTTTCCCATCAATGTGCATAAAGGGCATTTGTTAATCTAATTCTTTAAAGTAATTTTGAAATTGTGTTGATGATACTTACCCACCACAGCTCAGAGCTGATAAAATCACCATTTTCTCAAACAGGCTGATATATCTTGTAGTCTGAGGATCCATATATGTATATATCTGTGTGTACTCTCTGTGTGTATGTGTTTTCAATTTATATACATTATATAAGAAAGAATTTCATATCAGCTTAGGAATAAAAGTCATACATTTACATGCACATGAACTTTTAAATATTTTGAATTAAGCGCTGTATTGACGTTAAGTTGCATTGGAAAATAAGATATATACAGGGGAAACTAGGGAGGGTTGACCATACGGGAGGCTTGACCCAACCATCAGTTTTCATATTTAAAAGAATTGCAGAGTTTTATCATTAGGTATCAACCAAAGCTATCGAGATTATCAAACAACAGTCTTTGTTTCGCACAGGTAATCGAAATAGGTGTGGAAAAATTAATTGTAAGACGTTTTCAACCTAAAAGTTGTGTCTTTTAGAAATATTTTGTAAGCTTTTTTCAGATAAAATATATCATAGAAATTTAAGTAAGTGGGTTTTAAGTAATGCAGAGATATCGAGCTTTCATTCCAGGCATAACAATTGTACAGTAAGTTAGGCTTAACATAACAATGTGCTATTCCTTAGAAAAGGTCTATATGGGGAGGCTTGACCCAGTCAATGTGAGGGAGGATTGACCAGATGGAATCTTTTTATTATACACTATGCATAATGAAAGGTTAATGGTTAGATATAAAAAGGAATGTAAATTTATTCTGTAAAGCCACGGTAAAATAGGGTGATGGGAAAGAAAATCTTTAGATTAAAGAAACATGTGAAAAACTGCTATAGTATTTCCCTGCAAGAAAAAAATAAATGAAATATAAATGGGAAAGTTGATAGGGCCTTTTTTGATTTAAATATTACTCCAATAAGTAAATAGAAACAGGGTAAAACAGTAGAAAGGACTTGAAAGTATGAAAGCAGCAGATTTAAACCTATCATTAGCAGCTGTATGCTTATGAAACCACTTAATTTTAATTCCCAAACGCCACAGTGGCACCATAATTTTGCTAAAATCTTTTGCATTTAATATGTATGTGAACTATACCGTTTTTCTTATTTCCAAATAAATTTGTTCGTAAATTCCGGTACCAGTCATTTATTTCAACATTTTTGTACTGAAAGTATTTTGAAAATGAGGGTGATAAAGAAGATAATGATCCGTTAAGTGCACAGGCGGCGGCAAAAGAACATAGCATTGATCGAAAAACGTTTGGAAGATATGTAGACAAATTTCACCAGCATGAATACAGTGAGATGAAGCCAAACTATGTGAGAGTTAGAGTTGTCAGTTCGAGTGTCACAAAAAAAGTAGGAAAAGGAGACAAAAAAATAAGCGGAACAGTGGCCATAAATTTCGGGCATAATATTACATGAAACCCTCTGAAAACGGAACCTGTCTCTAACTGTCTTAAATGTTAAAATTTCATTTTCCCTGCTGTGCAATTATACCTGCTCAGACGAAATTCTGTTTAAAACAAAATTTTTCTCCTTTGAGTTGCGATTCCGTCTAAACAGGTTTGTTTAAGCATCACATTTTCAAAAAAATTTTTAATAATAATTAAAGCATGTAGCATAAGGTTATATTGCCTTTTTTAACAGATTTTATTTCCTTTCACAAATATTTCAATATAAAACAAAGTGGGTCAAGCCTCCCATATAGTGTGTAAAGCCTCCCATATATGGGGAGCCTTGACCCATTATTTTCTCATGGTTAAAATAGATCATTTTTCAAATTTCTTATATGTTACACTTATGTAGCAATTTTATTTTGATAACTGATTGTATAACGAATAAAATGATATATAAAACTTTATTCTACGTTCAATATTTAAAAAATTAAAAATCATTTTGTATAAAAGTGGGTCAGCCCTCCCTATTCTCCCCTATATATAAATGTTAATATAAATAAACACATATAACATGTATATCTACATACAAATATTATTTTCTTCTAGAGAGAGATGGCTGTCTGTATGAAGAACTAATTTAGAATATATTTACATAATACCCTATTTAACAAAAAGAAGCCATTCAAAGTAACGTTTTTAACATTTAGAGAAAATTAAGCGGTAAGATATTTAATACTTTCTGAAATGCAAATTACATAACGTTTTCGTTCTTTTAATTTGATTAATTTTATAAGACAAATAAATTGTCACAATAACGTACATATAAAAAGACACCTGTTGGTAATCAGACTGGGTTTAATTTAATGAGTAATTATTTGTCTAACAATCAAAAAGTTTTATGCCCTTTGGCATATTAAAATTAATTTTAATACGCATAATCGAAAGAGTTTATTAAACATTCAAAGATTTTTTTTAACAATGTTGCTTTTGTAGAAAGCTTAACCAAATGTTAATTTAATGTTTAAGGTTAATCATGAAAAATTTTCGTCCTTGTATTTTTAATCTTGCTGTTGATGAATATGATTTCGAAGAAATTTATGTCAAAGTTTAATTAAGAACCTTAAACAATTAGACGAGTATTGTTATAGACATTTTACTTTCATAAAAAAAGAATTTTAGAAGTGTTTATCGAACAATTGAAGCGTTTTTTAACAATGTTGTCTGTTAAGAAAATTTTACCAAATATTAATTTACTGTTTAAGGATAATTGAAATATTTTTATTGTTGTTTTAACATGCTGTTAAGAAATGTGCTTCATGGGAAAAAATACGTTACATATGAATTAAGGATTTTAAAACAATGGAAGATTATTATTATTAAAGAATTATTTTCATAATAAATTTACTTATAGTCTTTGTTTCAGAACTAACAATTGTAAATATTTTAGAAAAACATTTTATGTTTAATGGTGGTAAATCTCATTTGTTATGTTATGTTGTTTATCATTTGAATGTGAAAATCTTCATTATAATGTATAAAACTGTATATGCAATAAATATCACATACTATTATAGACACCTTTGCATGGATTTTAATTTTTTAAAGAGCGTTTCGTCTTTACAGTCAATGCCGTGATCTTTCTTAAAACAAATTGTTTTCTGAAATTTAACGGATTCCCTTAATTATTATCTGCCAAAAACCTGAATAAATTTCTGTAACAAATAAAATCCCAGTTTAAAAGAAATAGATCATAAGAAAGTATGACATGTTAAATTAATATATATGTTAATTCAACACAATTTTACGCTGTGGACCAAGGTTCGAGTCCAGGCTCTGGCTAATTTTTCACTCCAGTTGGGTTTGTTGTATTAATTGTATTTATATTCTGTATTAATATATGTGTGCCTTCAAAAATAAAAAAAAAGTGGAATTCAGTCGTTAATTTATGTGCTTTAACATATATATTGTGGGTCAGTGGCAAAAGAAATTTATTCATCGTTGTCGCTTCATCCAGTGCTATTTTCTAGGCAGACGGCGATGTTCCAAAACATGGTTTATTTTTGAGAAATTGCCGAAGTAGGACATCGGCCAGTGTAGCTCAGCGGTTAGAGCAACAGCACGGTACACTTTAGACCCAGATTCGAGCCATGGCCCTGGCTACTTTTTCACTCCAGTTGGGTTTATTGTATTAATTCTGTTTTAATAAATGTGTGCCTTTAATAATAAAAAAGTGGAATTCATTCGTTAATTTATGTTCTTAAATGTAACATATATGGGGCATTCACACAATCTTTTTACTTTCATGTCCCTGAATAATAATTTTTATTTTAATAAACTTTTTTGTGTTTTTTTTTTTTTCATATACTGGGGAACACCCCATTGCATGACTGCACAACAATATTAACGAGATAAATAAGTTTTGGACGATGTTGGGGGTCCAAACACCTGAAAAACTCCTATACCGTCCCGTGTCCCTGATGCTGATTTTTAAGTTTGGAGCTGTCTGTATAAAATTGTTTCAATAAAAATAATTCGATGCAATTCTTTTCTGAAACTCCAACTATTGTTTTATATAAATATGTAGCTAAAAATTAACCTGCACACATTTTTAGGGTTGTTACTATTGTTTAAACCCTGTCCCTGGGTTTTAGATTCCTTACCATCCCTGTTCTACATTTATACAGAAAATCATTTCAGATGCAGAAGTATTCCAGATAAATAATGTCTAAATTTTTTTGGCAGGAATTTTACTGTAGAATTTAAATCCGCATTTAAATGTCAATTTCAAGCATTGTGGCTTTATTGGTAATCACACCGTCCCCAACGTTTATTCCTGCCCTTTTCGAGGTAAATTTAAAAATAAAATAATTTAATCCAATGTTAGCAACTGTTTTAAAAATCAATGAACATTGTGGCTATCACTTAGTCTTAACATAATTTTGCTAAAAAAAAGTTGGTAATGTTCCTTACCGTTCCATCCATACCGTCCCTTTTTTTATCATTTCGTCCCCTTTTTTTCCAATACCATCCACCTTTTTTACCTTACCGTCCCTTCTTTAACACCCCTTTAAGACAATGTCATACAAAAATTCTGTATTAAAAATACTACATTGTTATTATTTCTTATTTGAGTGTCCTGTGTGTACTATGCAATTTCATTATAAGTAAAAATTTAGAAGAAAATAAAAAGTTATAAGGGTAAAATGGCAAGGAAAATTAAACTCGCAAGTTTAACTTAAACCTATGTTAAATAAAAAAATTTTCGCTGCTGACTATTTTTTCTTTATTTTGAATCATTAAGGCATTCGTCTGTCAGATTAAAATGTTATTTTAGCAAGTTTAATTTTGTCAGATTTTTTTTCCCCAAAAATCAAAAGATTGTGAGAATGCCCCATATAATTTTAATGTAAAATATCTTCCGCTATCTACTGCTTCGCTTGTCTCAAATAGCTGAATTGTTCACTCTCTAAAAAAATCGTCCAAAAAAAGTAAACGTATTGGCAGCAAGTTACCGCAATACCCCTGAGAGCGGAATTTTTTTTTTCTCGTATACGGTGAAAATTTCATCTTTTGACTAGGGACTTTCAGGAAATTTTGATCAAAGACCCTTGAAGTTCCTATCATTTGGGAAAAAAATGACACTCGTAAAAATTTCCATTTCTAAAATGAAGCTGTACCTACAGAGTTGCTGGAACATCCAGTGATTTGGCGAAAATGCATCTTTCATTTGAGGACATCAGGTAATTTTTACTTTAGATTAGTACTTTTTTGAGAGAAGTGTGCAATTCAAAGGGAATTTTCTCGAAAAATGAAGAAAATACATGACAATTCGCGATTTGTTTACATTACAAGTACCATCGAAATTCTCCGTAAAAAAAAAAAAAAAAAAAAAGTATCTACTACCACACGTGTCTTCGTATACACATATTAATGTATGATATAAAACTTATAAATTAAAACTACTATGATATGCGAGAAGCTATAAAAATGATTCGTTTTACGGTCCACAGCTAAGTTATTAAATGATATAAATAATAAGTAACAAAATAAAATATAATCCTATAATAAAATACAATATAATGATATTTAATTAGATAGCTGTTTGATATTAATTTATATGCATTTATTCATTTAAATCATTATTCATTACTATCAATAATTTAATTTATTACTGGAATTACGTTTATTTTTTATAATGACTTAAAATATTATCCAAACTAAACTCTTAATTTTGTAAATAAAACAAAAATTCCAGAAAAAAACACAATACAATAATAACGAAATTTATTGGTTACGTTATTGTCACCGTTATTATGATCTCGTTGTTTCTCACGCACATGCTTTTCCTTTATAATATCGCTCTCTCCAGATATATATCTTAAAAATATACTATGTATATATATTAAGATGGCTGCCAAACACATTAAGCATCAAAATTCACAATTTTAATTTTCAGAAACATGTTACAATGAATTTAGTATTGAGAGAAGGATTTCTATCTACATATCATTTCTTGCCATCTAAGGGTTGGATATGCAACACTGCTAACATAGCTAAAAATATTCAAATTTCTTTCCGTGACATTTCCATCTTAAATTACAAGTCGTCTGGTCTACGCCCTCTTCCTTCCTTGAGTGGTGCTGCTCACTATTGGTATTTGAGCTTACTCAGGCGGCACCACTATTTTTTAAACTGTACAACTTTACGGCTGCGTTCAGAAAGGAAAAGTGCTCCCTGTCATTCTCAAGCAATAAAATGCGGTTTTTAACAAAAGGACTGGAGAATCAACAATGAAAAGGAGATAAGAAGATTAAATCAAATTTGAAGAAACTCTCCCCTCCTTCAGGATGTACGTAAGTTTCCTTATAAATCCATTAAAGATGAAAAATACCGCGTGACCACAAGAAAGAGCAGTCTGGACAGAACAAAAAAACAACGAGTAGAATGATACGTTTATCTGGAGCATACAAGTGCCGCTATTTGATGAACCGACTATCAACCTTTCTGACCAGTGTCGCGGAGGAAAATCTGTTTACCGGTGCTGAGGAATTCATATGTGCAAATGTCCTTTTATTCACTATACAAAGAAATTATCAACATTACTCTTTTTTACTTAAAAAAAAAACATTGAAGAACACTATGCTTTACGTACTTGGTTTCCTCGTCCGAGCAGTCTCTCATAGGCTATCAAATCAAATCAAATCTATATCATACGTAGGCCCTTCACTTACATGAAAAAACTAAAATATGTCTACCTATATTTTACAATAATCCTATTAATAGGACAGCTAATCTATAACTTTTTAAAGTAAAATTAGCATTAAACTTAGATCTATCAAACCTCTTTAAAGTAAAAATGCTACATTAAACTTCGGTGTATTCCGCTACTGTTATGAATAAGCTTATCTAATTTTTTTTTTTTTTTTTTTTTTTTGTAATTTTTACTTAAAACAGGTTTTATACAGCTGTCCTATACATATAACGGTCCAATGTGAGTTAAATGAGTGCCAGAATATCCACTTGCAAATTTGATATGACAGAAATTTTTTCACACAACTTTCATTCCCTCCTACATTTTTTATGTTTAAGATCGCTTTGTTCTATTTTTTAAAAGTTATTCTTTTGTAGAATTTTTTTTTAAAACAGTTTCATTTATTTCCATAATCTATGCACTAAAATCAACATGAGATCGCGTTTTTCAGCAAACCGCAAACCCAATATTTATACAACTTTTGATTATTTATTTATTGAATATTTAAACATTTAAAAGCAGAAAATTCAATTTGTTTCCCCAAAATGTGTTATTGAGTAAGAAGAAAATTCTCAGTTACGAAGTAAGACAGCCCTTTCTAATCTTAAAAATGTGAGATCATCGTGAAAAATTTATTTCTTTAAAATATTTGCGATCACATTAAATCAAAGAAGGTAACATGAGCTACATAAAATTAAAAGTTTAATGCAAATTTAAGAAATTTTTTAAAACTTTTCATAAGAAGGTTAAGCTATTTTCTGCATCGTTCTTATTTTTTCATAGATGTGGATTTGAAAAGTAAAGTTTAGCAAGAATGGTGAATTTAATGTGCAGAATGGAGGATTATAGATAAAACCAAAAGTTACCATTTATAAAAGTGTATAATTCAGAATGTAAACCTAATGCCTATGAATATATTTTCTTCATTTATGCTTTTCCCGGTACACCGATTTCATTTAAGAAAGTTTTTTTGAATAAATATACATTTTAATGCAGCAAACAGATGTTACTGTAGATATCAATTTTTATCAATTTAATGAAATTTAATACCGCCGCAAAATTAATTTTACATATGATTTAAAAATTTTAATTGTTAGAAAAATCATTATGATGTTTGCAATAAAGAAAGAAGGATTTCTATCCACATATCATACATAGGTGTCTGGTTTAGAAAAGGAAACGTAGTTAATGGAAAATAATAAATAAATGACAGAATATAAAACAAATTACATCGCATCATTTTTTGACACAAATTCACCCCTGTCTTTCCGTCTCATTTTTTCTTTAACATTGACTTTTGTAATTTTTATAAGTCGTTCACTTATTAAGAAAATATGTAATCTAACTTTTTTTTTGTTTTTCTTTTTCTGTAACTGTTTCTTTTGTGAAAATGATGTCAAATACAACATCTGGAATCGAGTTCCCAGAGTTTACAGCGCAGAAAATTGAAATAAACTGCCGTCCTGAGAAAATAATAGATTGTAACTCTTTCATCGGAAAATGAAAGCAGCTGTTCGATTACAAATACCTTGAATAATCATGCCTGGAAGTTTAACAGAAGAAGCTTTTAAGTTTAACAATGCGTCAGAAAATGTATAAGACAATCTTGAGTTGCTCAGCGGGGTAATTTGTTTTCAATAACTACCTCAAAAATGCTGAAAATCGATATTTTTTTCTCAATATATCAGTTTTTGTCAAAATACGTTATTGGGTAGAAAGAATTCTCTCATTTACCAAGTTAAGAAACTATCATTAAAAATGTGAGCACCTTATGAATTTTTAGGTGTTTAAAATATTTGCTTTGAATTTAATTCATAGAAGGTAACAAACTATAGATAATTAAAAGTTTAATGCATACTTCATAGTATTTTTTTTATCTGTTTAAAATAAAACAATGTTCTGCAATCGCCCTCCTTTCCAACATTTGTTTTAAGGATGTAGGATTCTAGATTAGAAAAAAAAAACTTTATATAGCAATGGGATGATAGTTTATAGATATAATTTGTTATCGAAGTTTAAATAGTTTAGATAATCACACTTTGAAGTTAACACGAGCTCTAGTAGAACTTCGTTTCAGCAGAAGTTGTTGAATTACATATTAAAAGCACTAGTTGATAAAGCAATTCGATGGCACTTTTAGATATAATCTTTTAAAAAAAATTATTTAATTGAGATAATCTACGCAATGAAATAAACATGAGTTCTCGTAGAAACTGTTTATCCGAAGGAATAGACACTATGTACAAGGTACGGCAGTTATGTGAGAACAAAATAACCCCTGCTTTCAAACAGGAATAAACACTAGATGTAGGGCATTTTTTTCATTTTATTGTTCTATACAAGTGACCACATACGTACACACATCATTCATTGAAACCACCGCCCGCCGAAAAAACCACCTTTGCACGCTGTGGAAACTGACTGCATGCGATTATCAAATGAGTGTTGGGAACCGTCAACTTTTAATACACTACGGCTGTTCTGAGAGCTGCAACAGTGTTGTGTGGAGGGCTACTGGAGTCCCTCTCAAGTACACTCCCTACGTAACAGCTCCTCGGGTTAATATCTGGGGAGCAACAAGTTGAGGGTAACATGATCATAAACGTTTTTGGCCATCCATTATTGTGTTGTATGGGCTGTATGGGATGGGGCAGACTCTTCTTGAAAAATATGGGGCCTCTCGCGTGCTACAGAAGTAATCCAGAGCTTTTACGCTTCGCTGTAAGGAACGCCGTTGACTCTGGCGACTTGAACGAATAAATGTGTCGGCACTAGGTCGTCTTCGCTGCTCACGACCCCTAAAATGACCAGTGAGACTCTAAATTTTCTGTGCATGACGGACGGAACCTTTTCTGAGATTTTACAGTCACCTATCTTTTTGCGGACCACTTCCTAGATATGGAGAAAGTTTTTTTTCATCGAAGGGAAACAGCATCGTTCCGGGTTCCCCATGATGTTTCACCTTGTTCAGGAGCCGCTTGGCTCTGATCAGGTAATTATCCCTGGTTTTCTTTGATTAGAACTGTCTTCTCCTCTTCACGAACAGCCTCTAACAAATGTCCTCATGAATCACACATTGCACGGCGGCCTCATCAACCTACAGCTCTCTTGCGTGTGCAATCATCGAATTCCAAGGATAATCGACACGACTGACGAATTCCGGCGTCATATTGCTGACAATGTCGAAACAGTTGCCACATCGAACCTGGTAAACTTCAGTTCGCTCTTTACTTTAAAGACGAGTGACCGGGCGAGTTTCATAAATGCAGAAATCTCCAAATAAAAATGGGTTCTTCGGAAAATGTGATAATGGCAGCATGCCTCTTTGTTTCCTCAGTTAGCCTAGTTTCTGACATGTTTACATGTACCAGAAAATGATTATTAACTATGCTGTGCAGGATGGTATTTCACCTATAATATTTGCTCACAAATGTCTGTTACACCCTGTATACAGGATGTTGTCTTATCTCGTGAAAAAATTAACGGGATGGCAGCGCACGTCAAGACAAACAGATTTCCCAATAGAACCAAGGGTTGCAGTATGAAAATTACAGGGAGACGCACTCAAAGCTGAACCGATATTTTCAGTCATAACCGCAACAATGATGAAGATATCGTAGAGACCTGTTACTTACCTTCTTTTCTACGAAATGTGCATACATTATAACAATTACTAGAACGGCACTCCATTTAAGTAAAAAGTAGACCACCAGCCATACTTTGAAGGATCAGTCTATTTTACTGTTAGATGGAAATCAATTCCAGTAATTGTTATGGTGTGCGCAAATTTCGAACAAAACGAAGGTAAACCGGTTATAAAGGTTCCTAAGATATCTTCATGCTTCGTTAGAAACGAAAATTCCAATGAATTTCCCTGTATTTTTGACCTCACAAGTGAACTGTGTCTCTATGTTCCTGTGGAGAATTTCTTTGTCTTGACGTACGTTATCATCCCTTTAATTTGCCGTGAGAATAACAGAACACCATGTACATATTTATTATATAATTCAGCTCTTAGAATAATTAATTATTCAAAAGAAGTGAAAATCAATATATTTTCTGAGTTCTGAATATTACTTTCTCAAAATATGTTATTCATTATTAAAAATATACCAAGTGACCAAACTATAAATCTTAAAAGTGTCAGTTCATCAGTTCATCATGAAATAAATATGTGGCCTTAGTTCTATAAATTTAATTCAAAGAAGGCAATGTAAGTTTTATTGATTTAAATGTTTAATGCATAATATAATAATTTTTCGAAATAAATTTGTAAAGTAACTTTCTAAATCCGCCTCCCCCCCCCCCCTCGCACACACATCCACATACATTTAACATTGTAATAGACCAGACACAAAAATCGCTCAGTTTTTGCTAATTTTAATGGTCTTTAACATTACATTATACGTATGAAGTGAGGCCATGAATAAACAAATACATTCAATGTTTTATTATATTAAAGAATTTACTGCATAAATATATTTTTTAAAATTTATTTGTGGTCCATACAGCCATATGCTGCGGACCATTGTAGTTCGGCCTTGGGTTGAACCCAACCGCCGCGGCGAGCGGCCTATCTTCGTCCGCAGCCCTTTATTCTTCTACTCTAGTCCGACTCTTTTGCGGAAGCATACTTCGTACGTCCCCAGCCACGTCCCGAGTGAAAGACACTCTAGCAAAAGCAACGTTGGAAAAAAATTTGAAACCGGACAAATTTAAAAGGGAAATTACACTAATTAAAGACACCGAAAAGCGGGAAAGGTTGGGCTCGGGGCGATGAAGCTACCGAACGACTCCTAGCTACTTCGAGCTCAATGGTAAAATTTGTCACTTGCTATTTAAAAAATATATATTAAAAAAGTACGCGTAATTATTGGTTTTGAGTGAGACTAACACAAATCTTAATATATAGATAATATACATGCATTTTTTTTTTCAAACACAAAAAACAGTACTAAGAATAAACAGTCAAAATTTACAAAAGTGTTCCCTTGTACTCAGTCTTCCCTATATGTGAATGTGTGAGAGAGAGAAATCACCTATCCACGTAGATAATGAGATACTAATCTATTCAGAATTTACAAGCTATTTTGTAGAATAACTTGCGAATACTTTTGCGTTTCAATAGCATATGTGTATAGATGAGCTATTAATGAACGTTTTGCGTGAGGATTTAATATTTACTAACTGATAGTTGATGAGAAATAAAAGCATTTTTAACCTTGTTTATTTTAAGAACAATTTCGTGCTACTTTGATTTCATAAATATTAGCATTTTTGTTTGATATACTTACAATAGCTACATGGCACACCTTTATCCACCTTTTATTTAAATAAACAAAAATGAAATATAATTATCCTAAAAGCTAAGTTGAACTAACCCTTTTTACAACTGTAATAAGAGTATGGAAGTGTATTCAAACTCGATATATATATATATATATATATATATATATTTTAACCAGATAAAATAATTTTAATATGTATTTTTTTTTTTTTTTTTTCAGAACGTTTTCGGAACGAGAACAATTATGGCACTTATATAAAACTAGTAAGACTCAGAAAATTGCCTATGCGTTTCAGTTTCATTGTAATAGGAATTGTGAGAAATCAAATTTAATCATCTTCTGTATACAAACATTACTTGTTTGAATGCTCGCTTGTAATGAAGAAATTTGTAAGATTTTTTCCCTTATATTATAATGTTTTATAAACATAAGAACTTGGTCTTTATTTCAAGAAAATATTTAATTATATTGCAACTTCAAAGAGTGGAGCATTATTTTGTTTCTTACGCAGGATATTTAAAAGAAGAACATTAAAATAATATGTCTGTAAATTACCATGATGCGAAAAACTATATTCTTTTATTTATTTATTTATTACCTGAGAACTCAGTGGGCTTAAAATGTTCAACACCTTTGTTAGCAAGCTGTAATTTCTCGGTTTGCATATCTCTAATGAGCGCATAATAACATGTTCAATGTGTTCCTCACGATATTTTAATACTGATCACAGTTGAGGTATTATGTTTTATATCGCTTGAAAGAGCACAGCGAAAACAGATACTATTTCCTTCTGATGTGGGACTTTTCATTGCTGGTATAGATTGGGAATTTCCTCTATAAAGACGTGATTTTGGGTATCCTCACAACCAAAAATCACATAACGTGTTTTGCGTTTTGATCTTAATTTTGCATCGTGTAAGTTACATGTGTACAACAACACTATGGCATTAGTTGCAGCAGCACACTCTACTTTAGAAATTTTAAACTATATTTTTCATAATCTGAAAAATACCGTATGAGAGTAAATATTAATCTGAAAACCGCAAATCTCTCCGACTATTAGATACCTTTTTTATCGCGGACTGCTTTTGTTCTGAACTTTTAAAACACCGTGTATGTTGATCATCTTTTCATAGTGGAATGTAATGATTTGCAACTTTTATTCTTAATATTTTCTCGTGGTAATTTTAGTGTTATTTTTGTTATTCTATGGGTAAATTTCATTGCAAGAGTAGTTGTTACTGGAAAATTTTGTGAAATATGGTTTTCACCATCATAACATTTTATCTGTGAAACGCATGAACACATTTCTAAATTTGCAATTCTAAATTTTAATTAATATTATAATGCTTACTATAAAAAAATTAGCAGTTTTAAGCATGTAAAAATTATGAAATCTTTGCATAAATAAAACTTATTACCTTTGAAATATACTTATTGTGAGGAAAAATTGTTCTTGAAATCTAAAATAATCAGTATCTGATGGTGAAAACCAAATTTTGAGAAACATATTAAATACTTATTAATTGAAAAATGGCATTGCACTACATAATGTACTACTGGATTTTGAGCATTTCTAGAAATTAAATTCATTCTGATAAAGTTTCTATAATATAAAACTAAACTATAGTATACATTTGAGTGAAATTAAGAACTGAAAAATGAATAGGTTTCTGGGTCGGTTACGAAATTTCCTCTTTTTACCCGACTGCCAAGAAGGGTTATGTGTTTGACGCGAATCTGGGTATATGGATTTCTTTATACCCTCGAAACATTTCAACGGCTGAATGGATTTTAATGAATGAGGTCTCTATCGATTCATCTTAACCGTCCTATGGTTATAGGCTAGGTTTAGTTTTTATACATTCCAAATGGCGGCCGTAAAATATAAAATGGCGCTAGAGACGAAAAAAAATTTACGCACCCTACTGAGTGGCATATCATTCGATAGGTCTTTCAAAATGAAGACGATGTTTCATTGACTATTTTACAGTCAGAAGCTCCGTTTAAATATTACACAACCTGGAAGTTGTGCAGGTAGGATCTCTAGCTTCACTGCAGCTCTAACCTTCATAGACATCTATAGGCCTATTCAAAACAGTGTTTATAGATAGGAACTAATAATTAGACACAATCTAAAAGTCACCAATACAAGAAAATAAAAAAAAAATAGACACGTAATATAAAAGATAATTTCACATTGATGAGAAATAATTAATTAGTTCGCTTTTTACGCAGTAGGGTTTTTTGAGTTTTTAAATTTAATTT
The DNA here is from genome assembly GCA_963932465.1 of Maratus speciosus. Classification (NCBI taxonomy): domain Eukaryota; kingdom Metazoa; phylum Arthropoda; class Arachnida; order Araneae; family Salticidae; genus Maratus; species Maratus speciosus. The sequence goes on along the minus strand of OZ010796.1, from coordinate 231,235,202 downwards.
TTACTTGTTAAACAGTCCATTAGCTATGTGCAGTATTCATATAACTGATACCTTATTTGTTGAGACGGCGCAACGTAACTTACTATATAATGTTCATATTCATCTGTAATTATTAGGACCCGATTAAGCGCTATTAATTTGAGGACTAATTTATCGGTATATAGCATCGGTATCTGCCTATAGCATTGTATGTTTATTCATGTGTATAATATTTTACCGTGTTAGTATAGAAACTAGATCTTCCAATAAAATGGAATTCAGAAATATCCTGTGAATAAAAGGATAAGGGATTTTTTGAACTTTGTTTACGCTAATCAAACTGCGTCTAGATTTGGCTTAGCTAAAGATAGAAAGTATTAAAATAAAAGCGAAAGTTGAGAGTAAAGGATATCTCTTTCATTTTTGTCAGTTATAGTATTGTATACGAATGAAGGGTTTTTTTTTTAATTCCAAAACAGCATTATAGTGAAAGTAAAGAAATAAATATTTCTTTACATTTGTTGTGTTTGTTTTCTTTTATGGGGAATAAGGACTAAAATGCATTTTTTCATTTATTTTCTGATTGTCTGGCACTTATAAATGTTCCTTCAAAACTGATTATATAAAATGAACACATATAGAAGATCTTACGATTCTTTTTGCACAGTGCACAAGTGATCAGTACATATTTGAAATTGTTAAACGCAATTTTCTTGAAACAATTTTTATATCGCTAGGGAAGGTATCATTTTTTTATATCGCCATATTTACCTATGCAACGCATAAACTATTTTTTACATGAAGGCATAGTCATTTCTATAGAACGAAGTATCCTTTTAAATTCGTTCGTTTTATCAAAATAAAACAAAGATTTTTTTTCATGCTTTTAAGTTCATTTTTCTCCATTTTGTTATTAGTACTACAAAAAATTCCAAAAACCTTATGTCAATGAAATATATATATATATACAGGGTATCCCAAAAATGACTGATGGAATTTAAAATTCCATAACTTGCAAGCGGTGACAGATATTTACAAAATTCTTGCAGGAGTGTTATATAAGATGTCAGGAGTTTTTATGCAGCGATTCTGAGTTTTGTTATAAATAGCATCAATAGGTAGCGCTGCAAGCAATAACCGCTAAATCCAGGTTCGATTTTTCGTTATCTCTCTTCTTCCATGTAAAAAAAAGAGATTAAAATGTATTGAATGGATCCAAAGTACCAAAACTCGGGTCTGGACTGAGCGCCTATTGCTCACAGCGCCATCTATTGTTTGAAGTTCGAACTAAAATCAAGAATCACAATATAAAAACTACTGACATCATACATAACCCTCCTGCAAGAATTTTTTTAATATCTGTCACCGTTTTGAAGTTATTGAATTTTAAAATCAATCAGTCATTTTTGGGATACTCGGTATATATGTATGTTGTGTATTGTTACGCGTTTCTGATTCATTGGATTTAGATGAAACCATTAACAGGTCAAAGTTGGGCAAATTTGTAATTTTAATTATTTAATGTGTAATTCCACTTTGTATGTAATTAATTATATTTAAAATTATACGCTGTAAAAAATTCTTCCAGCACTGTAGCCGAAACCGCTCCCAGTTCATTATTTGACGAAATTTCTGCGTTTGAATATGCGTATAATATAAATTACATTCAATTAACTTGTAATTATATTGCGGATAATTGGTATTACAAAATTTCCAAACTCTTTAACAGTTATTGCGGAACATTATTTTCACACGACATCGAGAAACTGCGAATTCAAAAGGCGCATTTTGCAATACAAATATACACTATAATGCCAAAATTCACCGGACACTTACGATTTTAGAAATTTTGACAAATATCTAGTTAAATACATGACGAATTATTTTGGAACTTTCTCAATATAAAGAAAATGGTCTGACGTTATATTTTTTCGCGAAGTATTTATTAAGAGAGATATTAGGGGACCAAATACAAATTGAAGGAAAAAATAGTACTTGGGATCACCCTGGAAAAAAATGCGTGAAATGCTTTGCAGCTGTAGCACATGATTATTTGTATATTGTACAACTTTTGTGTAAAAATAGCATGTATATTTATGGAGAGATAAAGGATTCTTTAAAATATTCAAGAAATCTTTGTTTTTTGTTTATAGCAGGCAGGTTTTAAATCGAATTAAAGGCCACATTTAGAAAATATGACAATGTACGGTAGAAACAATATAGTACAGTTAGAATATAAATATAAACATAATAAATTTTGTATGAAGCATAAGCATTTGTATGAAACAATTGGTAACTGGGCATGCGCGCAGGATACCAACGATTTTTACGGTATTTGGTAGTCAACTGTATAGAGGTAACTCATATAAAAAGACCAGTTGAATGTAGTGAAAATTCAGAAATAATCTGGTGAAAGTGAGTACTGAATTTCAATTGACTTCTAAAAGTAGCTGTATGATAAGGGATTTTCCATAAATTATTATTTGCAATTTTTATATTTTAATTTAAATTTTTTATTGATTCTTTAGTAATTCTTAGAGAAACTACTAGAACTAACCTATTCCAACAAAAAGTGAATTATCAAAATACAATCATTCGTTACAAATCTACTCGTTTACATTCATTGAATACATTGTTGAAAGTCAGTAAAGATAAAAAATTAGAATTTGTACGAAACCCCTTATGATCTGGCTATTTTTCGAAGACAATACAAATTCAGCTCACTATATAGCTGATATCTTTAAGAGTTTTTAAAATATCCGACAGTTATTTCCTTTTATAATAAAAAAGAGCTTCTTAAAAACACAATAAAAATTTTATAAACGCGTACGGCCTTTCAAAAGAACTAGTATTTCTTTATCAGGCGCAGAGAACACGTCCTACTACTTTGAAAACATCGGCAAGACTGTCAGAGAATATGTAAGGGAAAGGGAAAAGTGAAAGAAACAGTCAACAGGAAAACATGTGTAGGAAACAGCCAATACGAAATCAGAAGGCATCAGCCAATCACACAAGAGCATTACCTAATGAGAAAAACACAGACCAGTAGGAGAATAATGAAGCAAGACCCTGTATAAAAGACCCTCATCTTAATAGTCACTCTAGCAATTCTACTCTTTCTAAATTTGAGAAAAGGAAACCTGATAATTTGATCGTTTTGTCTTTTTATTCTCCATTATGTTTGAAATTAACTAAAGTTTTAATATTTTTAACTTTAATGTTATTTTGTAAACTGTCTATAAGTTCCAATTCTACTTCCACTAAGTCTACGGTACCTCATTTTCGTAAATGGGTAATCTATAAAGTTCTTTGTAATGGTTGTCATCATTCTTATATTGGTCAAAATAAAATAAATGTTGAAATCCGTATAAACGAACACTCTCGTTATGTTAATTATCAGTAAATTTCTAAATCTTCTATTGCCGAGCATTCTTGGGATTCTGGCCATAGTTTTAATTTTCAAAATGCAAAGAAAATCTCTTTAATGCTAATAGCACCTCTGAGTTGGACTTTCTTTAAAATTTAGCCATTTTTCTTAATCTTGAAGTTATTGTTAATGAAATATCTGATTCCACTATGCTCGAAAGTTTCGAAAACCTTATTCACACCTACCATATAATATTTATACTTTTAAATTACTTAATATTATTTTTGGTATTAATATATATATATATATATATATATATATATATATAATTTTTGTATCATTTATTTATTTATTACTATTATTATTTATTTATTTATTTATCTCACCCAGCAAAGAGGTAATTGCTGGCCAGCAACAAGATAGGTGCTGGCAATGATGGAGAAGTACTGCCTAATGGCCTACCACTGCATGACCACTGCTGGACAGCTTCAGTCAACATTGCTGTTGGAAATCATCAGATAAAATTCTGGTGGGGTTCCGTTTTATCTCATGCACTGGCCCACCACTACATGGAAGTACACGGATTTATTGTTAATGAAATATCTGATTCCACTATGCTCTCTGCAATTTCGAAAACCTTATTCACACCTACCATATAATATTTATACTTTTAAATTACTTAATATTATTTTTGGTATTAATATATATATATATATAATTTTTGTATCATTTATTTATTTATTACTATTATTATTTATTTATTTATTTATCTCACCCAGCAAAGAGGGAATTGCTGGCCAGCAGCAAGATAGTTGCTGGCAATGATGGATAAGTACTGGCTAATGGTCTACCACTGCATGACCACTGCTGGACAGATTCAGTCAACTTTGCTGTTGGAAATCATCAGATAAAATTCTGGTGGGCTTCCGTTTTATCTCATGCACTGGCCCACCACTACATGGAAGTACACGTACTTTTGCAGTATTATTGCTGGGAACCCTTACGCTAGGTGGTGTTGCAAATATCAAAGACATTGATTATTTAAACACAAATCTGAAATGAATATCTTAACACAATTTAAGATGTGAAGCTATTTTTTTTTAACTGTATAGCACCTCTGCAACCAACAAAATAAATAAGTAAATGAATAAATAAATAAATTCTTTATTTCAACGCACTTTTTTTTCTCCTTAAATCTGGTTTTACAAAGTTACAACGGATTTCGGTTTTCATAATTTACACAGTTCAGAATCAATAATAAAAAAAAGCGTATAAAATATATAGGATTTCTACACAATAGAATAATTTCTATACCAGTTTAATGATTGGGAACGTAAATCACAAAAGAAACAAACTTGAAATAGTATAATGAGAGATTGAAAACTACGAGCGGTCGTAGCATAAGCTGAAAGTACTAGTTCATGCCCGATCAGGAAAATTCAACAGCATCGAGCGCGGTCAGTACTTGGGAGGGTGACCACATGGAAACCGCTGCAAGTTAAAATATTTCTATAGACATTTCTACTAGAGACGCTTCTACAGATATTTCTATAGCTCTTGATGAAACTAGCTTGTAGTAAAAAGAGCCGTAATGCTTTGTTTTTCATAGAATTCTATAAGAAATTTTTGTAAGGAAAAGTGCTGGGCCAGCAAAGGAATAGCGGTGGTATAGGTGCTAGCACTAAAGGAAAAATGTCGGATTGAAGTAATGTGATGGCATACCAATGCTGGCCTGCTGTTGGCCATCACTGATGGGCCAGCTGCATTCCGCACGGACATTTTTTGACAGGTTTAAGTAATGGCACCATTGCACTTTACCGCTGATGGCAGTGCTGGCTGCCATCTTTTTTCCAGCTGATGGCAGTGCTGGCTGCCATCTTTTTCCCAGCTGATGGCCCACTGTTTCTTTCTTTGCTTTTTATTTTCTAATTGCTAATATTTATTTTTTTAATTATGTATTATTTTATGTATTTGTAGTTTGACTTAGCTTTTATTAAATTGCTTCATTACTCTCCAACTGGTCTGTCTCGTTCTCTTTGGGTGATGCTCTTGTGTGATTGGCTGATGCCTTCTGCTTTCCTATTGGCTTATATGTGTAAAATGTTTCCTACTCATGCTTCGCTATTGCCTCTTTTTTCAACGTGTCCGTTTCCCTTACTTCTTCTCTGCCAGTCATACTGTTTTTTCAAAGTAGTGTTCTCTGCGCCTGACGAAGAGAGATCAATTCTTTCGAAGCGCCTTGTCCATTTATTAAAGTTTTATGGCATTTTCAAGAAGTTTTTTCTATCTTATAATTTCACACTAGCTTATTTAATTATTTAATGTTGTTTATAGTAATTGCCCTATCGTGTAATTACGAAACCTTTGAAAATCTCAGTTAAACATTGTTGCATAGAATTGCTCATATTTCATAAAAAATTATATATTTGTATTCTATATGTAATGTGTCGTTTCTACTAGATTTTGTGAAATATATTATTCTCAATGTTTCTCACAATTTTGTTCAGTAGAAAAAGTAGTTTAATTTTTGTAACTTGAAAAAAGACACTTTTATGCATTGGATTATAGAAAGTTTTTATGTATATGTCTTTGAAAATAAATTCGTGATTCCATAAAAAGATTGAGCGTAGGAAAATAAGATTTATTAAATGCGAATACTATTGAATTGTCAATTAAATTTGCAAAATCACTTTTAAAAGCCACTTGTTACACACATTCTACTTAAGCATGCCCTCACTCGAGTTAATTTATGTATCAATTGTAACATTATTTTATAAAACCACACAATTACATTACAATTGTTTAAATAAGTTGACTTAAGAGTTCAATGTTAAATGTTCAGTGTATAGGATGTCTGCAAAACACTAAAACGCCCTTTAATGTTTTATCTCGTGGAAATACGTAAGCAATGCAAATTGCAAAAGGATTTAAAATAAGGTAAAATTTTAGATTTTGGTGATGAAATAGACATGCGATAAATTTTCTGAAAGTCACACTTTTCATATTCTTACACAGTCTCTGGGTCGTATTAGTTATGTTTAGAAAAATGTTCCCTACTCTTGCTTCTCTATTGGCTCTTTTTTCAACGTGTCCGTTTCCCTTACTTGTTCTCTGCCAGTCCGGCTGTTTTTTGAAAGTAGTAGTACGTGTTTTCTGTACCTGACGAACCGAAGCGCCTTGTCCATTTATTAAAATTTTATGGTGTTTTTAAGAAGTTTTTTTTTATATCTTATCATTTCACACTAGCTTATTTAATTATTTAATGTTGTTTATAGTAATTGCCCTATCGTATAATTACGAAATCTTTGAACAGGCTCAGTTAAACATTATTGCATTGAACTTCTCATATTTCATAAAAAAATTATATATTTGTATTCTATGTGTAATGTGTTGTTTCTACTAGATTTTGTCAAATATTTTCAAACTGACGTAAAATTTGATTAAAAAACCTGCATGCTATAAAAAACTGCAAAATTTATTGAATTACAAAAAAATCTAGGCTGTTATTACACAAATGAACAGAATTATCCACAGAATAACAGAATAATTTTTTTTAAATTATCCTTATACGCATATGCTGCTGCGAGAGATTATTTCGTGCATTTTATTTTACAAATGCTTCCAAATATTATTTTTCTTTCAATTTGTTATCGGTATCTTAGCTACCTTCGCGATCAAACCTTGTTGAAAAATATGAGGTCAAACATGTTTTTTATATTCCTAGTGTTCTAAAAGAATTCACTAGACAATTCCTTAAATATTTGATGAAACGTCCCAAAGTATCCGGTGACTTTTGGAAATATAGTGTATATTATAAAGGGGAATCATTGTCCTTGAGAAACTCTGACGTCTCAAACACTGTTGTAACACCTGACTGATAAATTTCGCAGTTGCTGAAATGATTTAACTTATAAGCACACAAGATTTAAATTTTTGCGCCATCGAATATAATAAAATATTCGTTCAAATGGCTTTTTTTGAAAACTGCATCTTAATTTACTGATATTTTATTATTTCTTAAATAATTTTCGAGCATGGTTTTATAAAAAAAAATCTGTGTCTGTTACGAGCCAGCTTGGTAACGGAAGACAGTTTGTACTTAAAACAATAAAATAGTTCAGTATTTGTTTCCGGCTGATAAGACATAACAAAATTACTACTTCATCAATAAATAAATAAAAGAATAAAAAATAAATAAAACCTCCACAAATTTAACAGATTACGAAATTCGAACTTTAATTAAATTACACAAATCATCAGAATCAAAAAGGCTGCCTTGAATAGAGAAATCTTTGAGGAATTCTTCGGTTGTTAACTCCTGACACGTAGCTAATACGAAAATATCGCTTTTAATAAATTTCAAAACTTTATTTGGATACATTAATGATATGTTTCATATGAAAATGCGTTTTGGATTTTTTAGTGGGCGATCTAAATAAATGTTCTAAATGTAAAAATTCCATTAGAATTTTCAATAAAAATAAATGGTTTTAAACCATGTACTGTAACCCAGAAAACCCACGTTGGGCCCACTAGTTTTTAAAGAAATTTACTAGTTTCTGAAGTTTAAAAAATTACTCTCTCGCTACTTTTAAACACTCTATTAAGGAGGTTTTCTACATTCTTCACAACATATATTAGGCATTACTTTTCCAATATAAACGAAATTTTTTACTGTAAATATTTCAAAATACGTGTTTTATAATCTAAAAACCAACATATTTCTATTTTACTCATAGACGACAAAATACTTCATAAAATATGATTATATTTCATGCTATAAAACTCTCATTCTTCCTTAATGATTTATTCGATTACGAAATAGAATCATGAATTAACACTCTATTATTCCTATTCTGATTCCATTTATTCCCAATCACATCCGTTTATTTTTTAGAATTGTTATGTATGCTGTTGAACATCTCTTTAGAATTAATTTTATAAGCTATTTATTACCTCCCGATGAAATATCTGCCTAGAAAATTGGTTTAAAGCTTTCTTTTTTTTTGCACACTGTAAAAAAAAAAAAACGACATTTTTACAGTACAAAGTACTGTTCCTCTCGCGCACAAACTCAATCACAGTGAATGTGCCACATCTTTCTTTGGTTTCCTGACTATATTAACATGGAAAATACAGTAGTTGCGTAAAATTAACAGCACAATGTGTTGGCAATTTGGACGCCAGCAGTTTGTGCTGTAAAAACATGCGTCCAAATTGCCAGCACATTGTGCTGTTTATTTTACGCAACTACTGTATTTTCCATGTTAATATATTCAGGAAACCAAAGAAAGATACAGCACATTCACTGTGATCGCGTTTGTTCTGGCAAATTTACAGTGGATTTTTTACAGTGCAATTATTCTTAATATGTCTCACAATTTTGTTTAGTAGAAAAATATTTTAATTTTTGTAACTTGAAAAAAGACACATTTATACATTGGATTATAGAAAATTTTACCTATACGTCTTTGAAAATAAATTCGTGATTCCATAAAAAATTTGAGCGTCAGAAAATAAGATTTATTAAATCCGAATTGACAATTTAATTTGTAAAATCACTTTTTAAAGCCACTTGTTACACATTTTTAATTTAAGCATGCCTTTGGTCGAGTTAATTTGTGAATCAATTGTAACATTATTTTATAAAACCACACAATCACATTACAATTGTTTAAATAAGTTGATTTAAGAGTTCAGTGTTAAATGCCCAGTAGAGTAGAGCGAAAAAACTTTTTCTCGAAATTAATGTTGACTGAGTCATTATATTGTGCCAAACTGGCTGAAATAAATTGTCACCAAATTTCAACTCAAAATATTGACATCTTGAGGTTCCACACCTCAAGTGAATATTTGTATAGGCTTTTTAAAATGTTTTTAATGCATTTTTAACAAAAAATAATAATTGAATAATTAATTAATTTGTAAATTAATATTAATTACTTACATTTTCATTAATAAATAGCTTTAATATAACGTTATTTTCAGATGTTAGTGCTAGAAAGGGCATTTCGCGCATAAATAGCAAATTAAATTTCAAAATCTAATAGATGGCAGCACGTATTTTCATCTAAGAACTGTGACTGACACGTGACTTTTATTATGTAGAAGGATTCGTTTTTTGCGATGGTTGTCTTTGTTTGATGCTTGTTTTTGTTTCAACCACCAATATGTAGACATTAATTTGTTTTTTGGACAAGACAATACGGAAGTTTAATATAAACATGACCTCAACTGAAAATAAAACTTTTTGTAGTGTTTTTGAATCGCAGTACAATTGAAAGAGAAAGTGCTACCCACGTATATTGATTTAATGAAGCATTTCCTAAGGATAAAAAAGGAACTTGGAACGACATTTTTTAGCAAACCAACGGCATGAGAGAAAAACAGGAAAATTATCATTTCTGCAACACAAAAATTCAATCGTGTTAGAGAAAGGCAATGTAGAAATGAAAATCAGGAATCTAAAGCAGAGGAACTGCTATAATGCTTATAAAATATAATATTAATTCCGTAATTATAAAAATATTACGGCTTTAGAAGAAAACGCCGTTTTAGGATTTGATTCAGAATTGGAAGATAACTCTGAAGATGAAGACGATTATGATTTTCATAAGGCCAAAGGTCGGAAATCTAATATCTATGATACTTCCTCAACCTGTAAGACAGACAAAAGGAAAATATCACTACCAAATCTAGCCGTTTCTTGTGATAGAACGGGAGTATCGGTTAGGTCAGCTGCTATCATTACATCATCTATGTTTCATGAAATAGGGATTGTATCCAAAGATACTCCATCCAAAGTTATTGAATGGATTAATTTGAGGCGAGAACATCGATTACACTTTCGAAACTGGTTGCTTGGCTGTGATGGAACGAACGTCAATGTTAGGACATAAATGGCGCAGTTAGACAGCTTGAAATCATTGTTAGCCACAAATTACATTGATTTGTATGCTTATTGCATACTATTGAACTACCTCTACGCCGCTTTTTCCTGAAGATGGACGGAATTGCATTTGGGAAACACCAGTTTTCCGGAACAATAGGAAAATCTCTGGAAACGTGCGAAATCCTTGCTGTGATAAGTTTTGTTTCTATTCCACTTGCTCTGCATAAATTTCATAAAAAAGACCTCAGTGCAGACAAAAAGTATCTCTTTGATATTTCTAGGGCAGTATCCTCGGGTGAGTGTCTTCCAGATATAGCAAACAGAAGACCTGGAACGATTTCTAATTCAAAATGGCTCAATACAGCCAACAGAATCATGCGCCTGTATGTGCCGACTGCCGAAACAACAGAAAACGTTAAGCTCCTAGTAGAATATGTCATGAAAAGTTTCATGGCATCCTCGTTTAAAATAAAGAAAATCCCAGGAGCTACTCATGGAGCACGTCACCTGCAGAGAATGATAAAAAAAGCTCATTCTGACCAGAAAGTTTTGAGTCAACCGTTCACGAAATCACTCAGAGGAACTCTTATTTTGCTGACTCTAAAAGCAGTTTGCTGGCAATATTGTTAGAAGAACGCTCACATATGCGAAAACTGGGACTCCGAAAAATACTGAAATCTTGAAAAACTGACCAGAAGGGGAAAATACGCCAATTTCACTTTACAAATTTAGACTTAGAAGCAAAGGACTATTTTGAGATGATTCACTGGGACAATCCTTTGGAACCAGCCGCTACCATGAACCTCAGTGAAGAAGGCATAGCAAGTATGATCAGAAACGGTTCATAATTTGATACAGAAAAGCTCCCTTGCCATTCTCAAGTAGTAGAAAGTCATGTGCGACTAGTAACACAAGCATCTTTCGTAACACGTGGAGCAGAAGGCAGGAATGGATACATTCGTCGTGCAATCAAGTAAAGAAAGGAACTTTCAAAGTTTGACACAAAAGTTAAATTTTTTGGCCCTCATGTGAAATCCAAAATTGAAGAATGATTAAAATGAAATGTATTCCGGTTTCTTTTTCATTTTAGAACTGTTTTTAAGTTAGAAAATAAACCTATTGTAAATATTAAAATTAAATTTAAAGAAATTGATTTTTTTTTAATTTTTGAGTAACATTCCTTTCTTTAGTCCCCTGTGTGGAACCTGAAGATGTTGAGTGATTGTGTTGAACATTTTTTACAGTGTCTTTTTTACCAAACAGCACCATTTGTTGAGTCAGGAAAAGGTAAAATTAAAAAAAAAGTTTTTTTTTGGCCTTTTTCACTTCACCCTAATGCTCAGTGTGCAGGATGTCCGCAAAACATTAAAACGCGCTTTAATGTTTTATCTGATGAAAATACGTAAGCAATGCAAATTGCAAAAGTGTTCAAAATAAGGTAAGATATTAGATTTTGGCGATGAAATAATCATGCAATAAATTTTCAGAAGTTACACTTTTCATATTTTTATATAGTCCCTGGGTTCTATTAGTTATATTTTAAAAAATGTCTCCGTGCGCTTGTAAGTATAAATAAAACTTTCCATTCTTCTATGATGAAAACTCACTGATTCATGATACTCCGAGTTTTATGCAATTTCGAAACTTTGCAGCACCGAAATTGTGTACAGGATTTGTTCTGTCTGAAAGCTTTGAATTTTAAAATAAATAACTTATAGGCTCTAGAGACCGAATATAAATTTAAAAAGTGTATCTTTTGGAAAATTAATGACAGAGGTATTTCATAAAAAAAAAATGTAATTCTTACATTATTCAACCCGCCCCTTGTCGCGTTTAACGGCGGGTACAGCTCCAGCTGAATATTGTAACTTTTACATCGTAATTTTTTTAACAAACCTTAATAAAGGTGGCCGGGAGGGATACTATGCTCTACAGACTAGATCCTGGTCTGAGCAGTCCCTCTTAGGCTATCAAATCAAATTATTCTGAACACTATTGCAATTTACATCACCTACGTACCTGCAACAGACAAAAGATTAAAGCGCGTTGAAATCTTTTTGGTGAACCCTATAAAATTATTCTTTTTGAAATGTGGTCTAATTGTTCCATATGTATAACTCTATAATATCACTTATAAAGAAATATAGATGTTCTTATCGAAATATACCTTGCATATATGGAAGAAAAACACCCATGAGGTACGATGGTAACGATTTTAGTCAGGCGATGGAAGATGGCTAGAAGGGCTTATTAGAATATTCTGCAGCAATCAGTGTATCATACAAATAGACATTTTCCCAACTGAGAGAAAACTTTCCCTGCACGGGAGTCGAACCTATGACCTTTATCTTAAATTGGTAATGGTTTGCTTATTGGGGTATCTGGAGAGATAAATGACCGACAAAATTCACTCAGACAACTTTTCGGCAATAGTATCTGGTCTTCCATGTAGACAACGCGACAAAATATACCATACACTGTTAGAAATTTGCAGCAAACTGTCCAATCATTCAACAGTTTTCTGAACAAAATGGCTACAAATCTGTAATTGAATTCTATTCTGACCATAGTATGGGCAATAATATGATCAAGCTAGAGTTATATTACGGTTATATAATAATTTCATATAAAAACAGTCGAATGGTGAACACCATTAAACAATTAATCACGCATACTGTGTACCCTAGATTTAGTCCCAACAATGTTTCATTATTAGATCTGTAAAATCTCTTTCTTGTATCTTGACATACCTAAATTAATCCATAGAAATTTCAGCAGTTTTAGATTGTAAACACATAATTCTTTGTTAATATACGTTATACCCATAATCCCCTACCACGTGGTACTTTGACAATAATTAATTTTTTAATTATTGTTGAGGTAATAGAAAGGGTAATAGATGCAACCATTACGCGGTTTTATTTTGGCAAAACGTATAGAATAAATGGAAAAATTAAAAAAAAATTAAATCCTGACATTTCTCCTATCTGTAAAAATTTTAAGTTGCGAACTTAATATTTTTATGGCCAAATTATCGCAACTGAGGATATTGAATTTTTTTTTTTTTTTTTTTTTTTTTTTTTTTTTTGAGACAAATACTTTTTCTCTGTCCGTAGAAGAAATAATAAAATGTATGTGGTTGAGAAGTACACACTATCTACATAATTTCGAACTATTTTTTTTTTTTTTTTATTCTAAATAAAAATAAAATAATTTCTTCTCCTGACTAATTTATATATATATATATATTTTACTCTTATTACTATACAAAGTAAATTTTGAAAATGATCTTTTAGTACATTTTATTGCAAAGGATTTAAAACAACAATAATAAAATGCAAAGAATAATAAACTACTTGAGAAAAATTAATGAACTTTCACCTCCAACTACAATGAATATAATATCCAGGTTTAAATTTCGTATGTATATATAATATAATTATTATCCATGGTTTGATGAAGTTTCATGTGTGCCTTATTGTGCATTGGTGAAAAGTCCGATAATACCAACATGTGAGTGAATTGGGTCACGCTGGAAGATCACCTGGGTAGCGGTTTGGCGTGTATAGCTGCTGCCTTTGAAATACTCGAGGCCAGAGGACGCGAATTGTGATGTCATCACTAATCGATCGACTTCTCACTAGCGTTGGAATTCACACCGCAAAATTTGGAATAGCAATTTCCTTTTTTTACATTTGTGGAATATCTATCATCTTATAAAACAGTAATAACTATTTAAACTTAGTGGTGAGGATTTGGAATCTCCGAATAAAAATATCAGCCAGATTCAGCAACACTGTGGAATTCCGCATCTGGCTGAATTTTCATTTAGGGATTCCGAATTCTCAGCAGTAAGTTTAAATAGTTATTATTCTTTTATAAGATGACAGATATTCCACAAATGAAATAAAAGGAAATTACTATTCAAAATTGTCCGGTGTGAATTCCAACACTAGTGAGAAGTCGGTCGATTAGCGATGACGTCACATCTGGCCTTGGGTATTTCGATGCCAGCGGTATAGCCAAGGAACCAGCTTCGACTCCTAGCATAGATATTTTTTTTACTATATTGGAGAAAATCTAATCAACTTTGACCTCCAACTACAATATAATAACCGGGTTGAAATTTCGTATCTTTATATAATAAAAATATTATCCATCATTTTATGTTATATCATTTCCGTGTGTACGTAGATGTGCATCCGTAAAAAGCTGTCAAAATGGCAGATCTGATGATACGTGTGAGGAAATTGTGTTACGCTGAATGTCGTCTAAGTAATCCAGTGGTTAGAGCATTAGCGCCTATAGCCAAGGTTACAGGTTCGAATACTGGCCTTGATACTTTTTACTGTGTTGGAGAATCATTAATCAACTTTGACCTCCAGCTACCAGGAATGCGTGATAATCCTTCATCAGGTTTCCACGTGGTCAAAGTGACACATAATGGAGTACATGTAAGTGCATTCTTGCTTTTAGCTGCATTTCATGCTGGCCTCCACCACATACTTTTTCTAACTTGAAGACGAACTAGATTATTTTGTTGATCACAAAAATTATAGTTAATTTTGTGTTATATCATACGGTCTTCTAAGAAATTTCTAACACCATTTAAAATAAATATTTTTCTAAATTTTATGAACCTTGAAAAAGAAAGTTATGTAGTATGATTAAATATGCTTTTCTCGAATGTATTCTTACAATGTATTCTCTCGAATGTATTGCATTTACAAAGTACACGTTCACGCCGGCGCTGTGGGTCACACTCGACTGTCTCGAAGCTGCCAAGTCTCCGGCTTTTTGGATACCAGTATTTTAATACAGAAAATGTTGTTCTATTTAATTAGAACAATTGGGCGATTTAAAGGAACAACATTTTCTCTAAAATAATAGTGGTGTGCACAAAGCCGGAGATTTGACGATTCCCGGACAGTCGTGTGTGACCCACCGCGCCGGCGTGAACGTATTAAGTGATCGATTAACATTAAGATTTCGAAGTTTTTCCTTACTTGTTTGCTAATACATTATAAAAATATAGAACTTTAAAAATACAATTGGTTCTAGTAACCCACTTCTCGATTCGCAATGAAAAATTGAATAACTTTATTTTATCTTTCTGTTCGTCAGCTGTTGAAAAGAAGGCGGAAAATTTGTTGACATTTTATATCTGCTTTGAAAGAATTCACTTACAGAGGGCTTTCCTACTTTAAAGAATAAATTTGCTAAAGTGCTCTAATTTAAATATATAAATGTTATTTATCTAAATTCAATTTTAGAAATTGAAAATTTCTTACTTTTTGTACTCCCGTCAATAAAAGCATGTCGAGTTCAATTGAGTCAATTACATTTTAGATACACTTGTTATGCATATTGATTTTGCTGTACGTACATCACTAGAAAAGTTTTCGTGTAATTATTTAAACACATTGCTTTATTTATCTAAATTCAATTTCAATAATTGAATATTTACTCTTTATGTTTGATAAGTATAAAATACATGGAATTGAATTAATTTGCTTAATATATATTACATTGTTTTCCTTTCATTCTATGAAAGTATAATTATCGAATTTCAGGGAACTGAAAATAGTCTTTGTAGCATATACATTAGGATAATAAAATGCTTAGTTTAAATTCTAACTAAAATTTCTCTTTTATCTTAACTGTGTATATTCCATCCGTCAGAATATCGCAAGCACTCCTCTCTCGTTACTACTATGTCCTGCATCAACCATTTCCAGTTTTATAAAAGCGGTAATAATAAACAATGTATTTATTTAAGAAAAAAGAGAAAATGCAGTGCAGATGACTTAGCTGTTTAAGTTAACTTCACTATTGATTAAAAATTTTAACTTTACGAGAAAAAAGTGAAATATGTAATATGAGTTACAACAAGCAGATTTTTCATCACAATAACCATTCTCAAACAATCTAAGTGCAGTTTCTATTCAATAATTTAAGATGTATCAAGGAAACACTAAATTCCACGTATTGTATTTTCTACCATACAATACAAAAAAATGTCACTAAAGGTCTGAATTGGTCACAATAGCCCGTATCAGCAGAAATATCGTCATCTCTATTTCATAATAGAAAATATTGTCTTTATTTAGTCGCATAATTTCAGTCATTAAATAAGACAAATAATGCTATTCAGAAATAGTGGTAACAATTGTCTCGCTTTTAAGTAGACCTGCCACTCCCGGAATAAAGTAACGAGACTCCGTGTTACAACTCGTTAACATAAATTTACAAAGTACAAAAGGCATTCCAAACCAATCTATCATTTCTCAGTGGAACTTAAAGACACAAAGCCAAATATCTACATTTACAGTACAGCACAAACATGTCCCACAAGTCAACACGAACACGTTCAAAAACCGTGTGAGCAATACAGTTCCTTCATATAAATAAAAACACCTGCTTTGGTAACTATGTCATAAGTGTTTGAATAGTTACTATTTGACAACTAGACAAGGTAGAATTAAATTATAGACTGTACAGATAAATATATTTATTATTTATAATTTTTCATTTAATTATATATGATATTTAAAATTTAACTAATCTATTACACTAGAGCAGAAACATTTACAAATGATTGTCGGGCTCCATCTATAAGTACATCGTAAAAAAAGTTCCACTCTGTCTGTTCCTCGGTAATTGCTAGGAAAATCTAGGTACGTATAGGTCCGAAAATTTGGATCAGGATAGTACAAGGTGGTTACTGATGCACCTGAGTTTCACAGTTTTCATTTCTTGTTAATTAAACGAGATATTAATTAAAAAACATATTTAATAACGCAAAATGGCGCGAAAAGTCTAAGCGTAGCGGCATGAACGCCGTTATGGGGAATCCAAAGCAATGAGAGATATGAAAGAGCAAGAGCGTTCTTTTTTTCATTTTTCTAATCTATCATCGGCCGAACCGCTCGAAATACTAAAAAACAAAAGCCACCAGGCAACAATTCCTTTTTTAAGCTTTCTAACGGAATAATAACAAAATACGAAAACTAACCCTTTCAAAAAATTTAATTTAAAACGTCAAATTCGTATTTTTTCTTCTTTTTTTCGTAGCCTGAATTAGCTTAACTCTTTAATGATGGAGAAGCCGCTAAATTTTAGAACCATTAAAAGGTAATCTTTGAAACAAAAGATTTCTGGAAATCAACACGTCCATTTCCTGTATTTCAGATTTTGTTTGCTCCTAAGTGGGAAAGGTATGATCAAAATGTCGATTGATGTATGTTTACCCCCACCACAGTTTTCAAACATAAATGTAACAAAGGAAAAGTATAAAATATCTTACAAGAATTCGAAGTTTCTCACAAAAATATCAATTGCAGATTTTTAGTTTAAATGCACAAATATGAAGTTTCTTTTTTTAAAAGAAAAAAATTACAATAAGTTACATTAATGGCTACAATAGGACAAAAATTTTGAAATAATTTTTTAACAGAAGTGGTAAATTCCGCTGATTATGTTGTTTTAAAAATTACATAATCAAAAGTTTTTAATCGTTTATCTATTTATTTATCATTTCAAATATGCCATTGAACTTAAAGGAAGCAAAATCAATTTTATTCATAAACTAGTAAATCTTCAGAAAAACAATGATGCAAACTGATGAAGAAACTAATTATTTTTAACGACTCACCTTGTAAACCAACATTTGAATTGAGAAACATCTGCGGTTAGTCCGCTATATCCTGTGTATTTTTATCAGTATTTCCACAGATAACATCATGGTCAATGGACAATAGAAATTCTTTTTGATGAAAATATTTATGAAATACCACGTAGCAGGTTTATAACAAAATATTTTCCATTAATAAAATTTCCAACTTCAATATAAAAATAATTAGAGAACCGAAATATAAATTTTAAAGCATTAAACACAATCATTGAATTTTTTTAAATGTATGCACTTTTCCTAGAAATAATAAAAGAAAATGCAAGATGTTTCATAAAATAACGGAAAAGATTTTTATCCCAAAATTAGCTTCATAAAACCCAAGCTTATAGTTATCAGAAAAAAATGCAGTCAAAAACACCTTCAACTATATCAGCAGACCATTTAAAATATAAAAATGAAGATGATATCTCTATCAAAGTACTTCGAAAGGTAAGGGAAGGAGCATGCACCAATATGTGCAGAAGAAAAATGGTTCCTTTCGGAAAAATTAAGCAACTTACATTTTATTTTAACTATAAGGATCAAAATTTCTATGTGTTCAATGCAAATGTGTCTCAACCGACTTCATTGCTTACCGCTCTTAAAGATTTAACACAACAAATTTTTGACAGTTTAGCTGCGTTCGTAATACAATTTTGCCATTTACCATAAGCGAAAAAAATTCTTGCACTGTCTCTGACATACAGAAAACAGTTTTCATTCAATAAATATAAAGCTCTCTGTCCAGATTAAATAGACCACACATGATTAGGGCAATTTTTTAAAATTTGTAAATACTTTTGAAAATATTTTCACTGCCCACTTAAAGTTGGAATATTACCCCACATTATGAAAAATTGGCGAGATTGTAAGTTTCAGAAAGCAGGGTAAATCCGCATTTTTGGTCACTCGTCGACTCACATTACTACCGGTGTTAGGGCATGTTTTGGACAATCTACTGCTCAAAAGAATAAGTTATGTGTTACAACAAAATCGATTTCCGTCAGGTAAATAACATGGGTCCGTTGGGCATCGCTCTACAGAAACAGCTTTACTCCAGCAAATATCATTAATTAAATTAAAAAAATAAAGAAATAACTATACACCATTAATATCAAATGCTTTTAAGGGTTCCTTCGATAATATACCCTGATAGAACTCAATTATTTCTTTATACAGACTAAACATTCCACAAAAATATATTAATTCCATTTTCTCTTTTCTCTCAGACAGACGTTGTCAGGTGGATTGGCTGAATCCACATGTCGAGCATTAATTTACTAAAAACTGCCCACAAAGTTCATGTCTAGGGCCATTTTTTTGCATGGCTTTACATGAAACTTTTTTTTATGTTTCTGGGTGCTGTTTGTTGATTACATATACCGGATGACCTTCTTTTAGTTAACTGGGGTTCATCGCGTTCCATATTGAAAAAGGAATGGAACTTCGTCTTAAAGATAATTGATAGGTGGGTTATCGTAACAAATCTCTATAGATAAATCATCGTGCATAACTTTTAGGAAACGTCCGCTCATTTTCAAGATTTACAACCAGAATCGTAAAAACGTAAAGTGTTTAAAATATTTAGTATTTCTAGATTTATCGTAATCCTTCCTGCCACTTTTAAAAAACAAGCAATTGGAAGTTGAAAAAATTACACAATATCTCTATAGTTTTTTTAAGCCCGAATTCATGTGCATTTACTAACAATACGGTATAAATAGATTTTACAATGAAAGTTGGCCAACGGTTGTTCCGTGGTTTCCACATATGAGATCATCACATGCTATAAGGCATCTGCTTGCAGCGCAACGTAAAATTATTTTACTGATAACAAGAGTATATACGAATGCATCAACTTTCGCACTTCTGGCTCTTACTTGTCTGTCGCTCTCAGACATCCAACTATAATGTGAAACTGAATTCTCATTGTTGATTAGAATAGAGATCTCTACAGAAAATTATTTCACGCCACACTTTTATGCTAAAAATAGGTAAATGCTAAAAATAGGACATAGATTCGGAATGGCAGGGTGTCAAAGAAGAAGAAGCATTTCAATACCATTCATATCTTCACACGAAGTTCAAAATCCGATCAAGGGACAGGATCCGCCTTCTGCGCTTTTAGTGAACTCTACTTAATACATACTTGGAAAGCTTGTCTCTCTCACGAGAATTCCATTTTTCAGGCAGCACTCTTTGTCATTAAAAATACTCTTCATTGGGTATATTTATTTGATAACAAATCATTCCTAATTCCTTGAGATATCCCCTCAGTATTAATGGCTCTACAAAACACAGATAGAGTTCACTTTATTCTTTCTGATATTCTAAATTTAATACAGCAAGTCGCTTCACTTTAAATCCGTAAAAGGTAATCCAGGAGTCACAGAGAACAAATTGGCTGATAGTATGTCAAAGGAGGTAGTGCAGGAAAACATTTTTCTTCATTTTTCATTCCTTTTCCGGCTTTTCATTTAAAATATAAATTAAAACAAAAATTAAAAAAGAAAAACGCCTGGCAGCAAAGTTGAGACAATAAAGACACAGGCCCCTACACCAATAATCAATTACCAATTATTCCCATTAATTTTACTGTACATTATCGTTACCTTTTTCATTTCTTCATAAATCAAGCCCCATTCCAGAAATAACTTTACGATATAGTTATTCGTGATTCAACCATTTTTTGTTTCTGGTCTTCCCACCGCTTCAATGTACGCTGTTCTGGATTGTCCTCTGACAGCATATAATCAGGTTAAAAATCATAGAAATATGAAAATACCTGACTGGATTAATTAGATTAGTGAAAGTTATGTACTAATGAACAGAATATCTATAATAAAGAAATTTCTAGAGAAAAAGTAAGTCATTTTTGGAAATAATTATTCATATTTCTAAGATACTTCTTCAGAAGACGCCATCTCCTCCATTTCATCAATATATGGGGAATTCTCGCTATCTTTTGACTTTTATGTCCCTGAATAATAATTTTTATTTTAGCACATATTCTTGTGTTTTTTTTTTTCATATATTGGGGAACATTCCATTGCATGATTGCATAACAATATTAACGAGATAAGTTTTGTACGATGTTGGGGGTCCAAATACCAGGAAAACTCCTAAACCATCCTGTGTACCTCATGCTGATTTTTAAGTTTGAAGCTGTCTGCATAAAATTGTTTCAATAAAAGTAATTCGATGTATATTTTTCAAAACTGGAACAATTGTTTTATGTAAATATAGAGCAAAAAATTAACCTGAACACATTTTTACGGTTTATATTATTTTTTTAAGTCTGTCCCAAGGTTTTAGACTCCTTACCATCCCTTTTGCTAAACTTGTACAGAAAATCACTTCGGATGCAGCCACATAAATTTTTCAAGTTTTTTTCTCATGCAGAAGTATGCTAGAGAAAGAATGTCTAAAATTCTTTGACAGGAAATTTACTGCAGAATTTAAATCTGCATTTAAATATCAATTTCAAGCATCATGGCTTTATTGGTAGTATTAACATCCCCAAGATTTATTCCTGCACTTTTTGAGGTATTTATTATTATTATTGCTTAACCCAATGTAAAAATCTGTTTCTAAAAATCAATAAACATTGTGGCTATCAATTAGTCTTAACATGATTTGCCTAAAAATAGTGGTAATTTTCCTTACCGTCCCATCCCTGCAATCCCTTTTCTCTCCATTACCGTCCCTTTTTTCCGATACCATCAGCTTTTTTCCTTCCGTCCCTTCTTTAACACCCCTTTAAGACAATGTTATACCAAAATTTTGTACTAAAAATACTACATTGTTATTATTTCTTATTTTAATGTCCTGTTGTTACTATGAAAATTCATTATAAGTAAAAATATAGAAGAAAATAGAAAGTTAGAGTGGTAAAATGGTAACTCGCGAGATTAATTTAAACCTCAGTTAAATAAAAAAAAATTTCGCTGTTGACCATTTTTTCTTTATTTTGAATCATTAAGGCATTCGTCTGTCAGATTAAAATGTTATTTTAGCAAGTGTAATTTCACCAGATTTTTATTCCCGAAAGTCAAAACATTGTGAGAATGCCCCATATCTGAACCTATTATAAATAGTTATATTTTCTTCTTTTTATAGTTTTTCTTTTTCTTTTCTATCATCTCATTTTTTCTAATTTCTATTCTAAGATATTATATTGCACTAAAGATTAGCTTTGGTTAGCAGTATGTAGAGGATTTGCAGGTATTATGGAATACAATTTTATTGTTCTTTGTATGTCAACCTAAACAATTGAGATACATTTAAATTTAGTAAAGAACAATCTTTTATTATTCCTTAAAACATTTTTAACGCGTTTAAAGTGAAAGTCAAATCAATGTACAAATCAATATTTATTTTTTAATTATACTTTACGGGTAATGGCAATCATTCGGGTAATAAGAAATATTAAAATTGCATGCAGAACCACGACTTAAAGGAATAACCAAAATTATTTCATGAGTAAACCATAGTGCATCCTTTATAAATCATCAGATACATTGAAAAAATGTTTTAATTTTTAGACTGGTCTTGAAACAGTTGTCTAGCTGATATTCTATATTACCCGACACACCATCCTGAGAAACATAATCTCTTTGATCGTCAGTAAGTTAGCATTGTGGAAAACTGTCTAAAACAGCAATAAAGTTAACTGTTCAACATTATACTGAAGTTAGTTAATATCATTGACAATCAGATTTCATAATAATTAAGAATTTTAGAAAATTTACCTTCAAAAAACTGCAAAATTTGAGAATAAGATTTTATTTCCCCGTGTCGCTCCAACAGCAGGTTTCCAAATAGAACTGAGCACGGTGCATCATTGGAGTACTAGATGTTGTATGATATATTTACGCTTGGCTGCAACACCGTATGCGCCAGATATTGAAATAATCCATATTGTCCGACCATTCCACAATAACATAACTTCCTCTATTATAAATTGTCATGTTTTATACCAGGCAACTACTAAAGAAAATCTTACCGGATTTTTAAAAGACATTAAAGGGACTTGAATATATTTAGTCAGAGTGGCTACCTTGTTTTTCGATATACATGTCTTCCATAAAAGGAAATCGCAAGAGAAGATACAATGCATTTTAGAACAATGGACAGATATTCATCGCCTCAGAGCAACAGTAGGACATCTAGTAATAATCGAAATGGAGATGCCCTACTTACCGGTATGAAAAACTGTGTCTGCGCCTAGTGGAACAGTAGGATATTTTTATAAAACACATCTGAGATATAGTATTAAACATAACTTTGTGTTTCAGAAGCTGTTGCACTAGATCCAAACACAGTTATTCATAGCAGTAAGTCAGACATATCATTTTTTATTATTACTAGATGTCCTACAATTGCACTGAGTCGACGATATATCATCATTGCTAACATCAGAATTGCAAAATATCTCATTTTCTTAAGAAGACGAATGAAAATTAATGCATTCAGGTCTAATACCATTCTGTACTAATTAACTGCTCATTTACAATAAATATTGTAAAATTCAAAGCTCCCAACCAAAGGAGAGGCTTCCTCTAGTTATTTTTTAGATGTCAGATCTTGTCCATGATACCACAGTTAACTTACTGTTAACGGTTTCGACAGACTGGAGGAAATACATCACAAAAGGTTTAAAGCTGTGGACTGCGATCCAGGTGACCCTGGATTTTTAGAGTACTACATGCTTGGCTGTTACAATTTGCGCTAATTTACAACCTTTTTTAATAGAAATATTTGACTTATTTAATTGAAGATTTTCTACGATTATGTGAGTTGAAAGTTTCTGTTAAAGAATAGTGGTAACAAAAAAGGGTAAAAGTTGAGTGCCATGCATGTAAAGCCTAAAAAGCCTCTCACGAGCCGCCATTACTAGCGTTCTCACCGCCGTGAACTGATATATCCGTTCACTAACCTGCGCGTTTCACTGAGGAGAAGCATTTTTATAATTAATATAACTTTACAGATATAATCCAGTTTTGAAAGATTAAGTTATAATTAATACTCCCTAGGATCATATTCTTATACATGATTAAAAATTCACCTTGAACAAATTATCTTTCTCAGCATTTTTAAATAAATACTTAAAAAACAACATTACAAATTTCCCCTTTTGCTCGGCGGTCAGTGGTCTAGTTTCCTTTCTGCAGGAGGATTTATCACGTTAAAAACTCTTAATTCAGTAACTATAAACTAATCCTGCTCAATATTGCATACTTTATAAATTGCTGTTCGAATATTAGCTTTACGCTCGGAATATTTTCAATTAATTGCCTGTAAAATTAGTTTAAAATAAAGGCACACAAGTTTTTTAGCATGCATTCATACCTGAGACACGGCAGAATTCGGGAACATAAGCATAAAAATTTTCACCGTTGTATTAAGCGGCGGTCTCCTTGACTGAGTGGTTATGTGGCCAACCTACTACGCGTAATTGCTTACGAGCTTACTAGAGAGGTTTTGAATGTTACCGCCGCGCCGTTCAAGGGTATAATGTTCAACATTAACTGTTCTCTGTGTCTTCTCTCCTATACTATTAAATTCTGTGGATCAATTGTAACATGAAATATACTTTGTAGAATTGTTAAAAACTACATATATATGTATTATTTGGGGAAAAAAGCTTTGGTAACTAAAGGTCTCAAAGTAACAACACAGTCCTTATTACAAATGTCCAAGCATGCATCTTCAGATTTTAGGGATAAAAGACGCACTAAATGTGTGCACAGGAGTTACATAAAGCACCAATACACACATGAAAGTGTATTATTATTCAGATTACTGTTATTAATAAATGCATCAAACATTTCTGAAATATTTAATATTTCGATTTAAAATTGTATTGCTTGCAGTGAATATTATTGCAACAATAGCAAGCAAGTGCTTCCAAAATTAAGAAAATAAAAATTTTCAAAAACAAGTTTTGCATATCAGGTGGAAAAGTATAATATCCGCTATGCCAGATTCTCATGTAAAACGCTTTTGGGTACAAAAATTAGGTAAAACTTAGTTAAAATACACTAAAAAATTAGGGGAGCAAGCAAAAAAGTGAAGGGCACTGCAAGACAGACATGTATGGGCATAAAATGGGTAGTACACGTGCATAAATGCGCAATACAGAAAAAAAGACGCAAAACAATTTATAAGCGATCTGTTATTCTTTTAAAAGAAGGAAAGAACATGAAAAGGTTCTTTTGGACAACAATTTGGTTACATGTAATGATAAAAAAAGTATTATTTAGAAATGATGCAAGGTTTTTTATATGGCGTGTGGTTTCCTCGAACAGCTAAGTCTGCTGCACACGTGTTTCCCATGGATGCGATGAGGTTATCGATAAGACTTTGGGGAATACTGTTCCACTACTCAAGAATTGTAATCTCCAAGTCCTGGACAGTAAAAGGAGGCCATGGTCTCGCAGGAATGTGTCGTCTGAGTATGTCCCAAACATGCTTGATCAGATTCAGGTCAGGAGAGCATGCTGGTCCTTCCATACACTGTATTGGTTAACCTTCAAGCATGTTTTCCACAAGAGTAACTGCATGAGGTCTGGCATTATCATGCATGGAAAAAAAGAAATCACTAATTGCTGCAACATAAAATACGATATGAGGACTCAGTATCTTGCCTGTATAACTTCGGACCGTCAAAGTATCATTCCGAATGATGTGCAGGAACGTACGTCCATTTATGCTGATTCCATCCCATGGCATCAACCCACTTCTTCTGTAATGTCAAAACACATCACATGTCACATCCAGACTGAATCGGGACGCATCTGTAAACAGAATTTGACCTCAACAACGTCGCCTCCAAACTCGATGTTCAGTTGCCCACCTTCTTTGGCCCCACAGTTTCTTGAGATCAACGGAATACAGACCATTGGCTTGCGTGCATTGAGAGCACCCTGATGAAGCCTATTTCGGGCTGTTTAGCTGTACACCCTTCGTCTTGTGGCCGAAAACAACTGTGTTTGCAGCAGACGACGAGCTGTTAACAGGTTATATCGGTCATCAGTTTCTGTGGTAGCACATGGCCGACCTTGCCCTTGTCGATGTCTACCATTCCATGTGTCTTGGATTCGATTTCACATCCTTGAATTGACAATTCTTGCGACCCCAACAGCGTCCGCTACACTTCGTTGTGTTTCCCCCAGATTCAACTGTCCCGATAACACGCCAAGCCATGGATTCCGTAAATCACATTGTTGTGACATTTTGAAGTCACCTATTCTCAAAACCCAAGCTTATCAATTAAATTTTACAACTGAGACAGTGAAACAGACTTTTCTGCAAAATCTCGATTTCTGCACTTATTTCCCTTTTCAAGATTTTGACATCATAAACTTTAATGTGCATGTGAAGTTTTTTTAATGTGTTTTCTACTAACCTTTAAATTATGGATGTTTTATTTTACGTTACTTATCGGTGTAAATATTTGCGTAATTTTGTTAAAACCATGTGCTCCCCTAATTGTTTTGAGCAGTGTATGTTTTAAGATTATGACACTGATAAATGGGATAAAAGAATTAACCGAACTAATGCTCTTTAGGGCCCATGACAAAAACAAGCAATATATCACGTGTTGTGTTTGATGCTTAAAAAGTAATTTTTCGAGATGAAAGTTTTAAATAACATCTTTTGTTTTAATGGATGCGTTCCCGCTATTTTCCCTGAAGAAAATAACGTTCAGATAGTTAGATAAAAAATAAAGCGGACATATTTTTAAAAATGGTTGTTAAAAACATATGTTGTTTTAAAATAAATGTTTCGAAAATATATATTTATTATTATATAAAAAAAGTTAAAGTAATAAACAAAATTGTAATTGTAGTGAATTGTTTGGCATTTTTTCAGTATAATAATTTCACAAACAGAAATTGAAAAGTAAAATTTTATTTCACAAACAGATTCAAAATACTGCTTTGGACAACATTATTGGTTCAAAAATTATTTTTACGTCATAATTAAAATAATCTAAAACAGTTTTCTCCACATGTTTCAAGAAATCAAAATAGTAAACGTGGAAAAAATTTCTAAAATAAAATATGAACTAAACTGGTAAATACAGGATGGAGTACGGTCTTTCCTTTCACATGAGCATTATTTTTGAAAAGTATTTTTCGCGTTATACAAACGTAGTTCTATATTAAGTGAAGATTACTCTTAGAAAATTTCATATTATAAAGTCATTGTACCTAAGTGAGAGGCGATCCCCCATAGTTTTGTCACATTTAGGGTATATTTGGCATTTTATTAAGTAAATATATATTTTACTGCGCTGTTGAACTCATTGAATATTGTGCTTTTAGCTCAAAACTAACTTGTTTTGTAGAAATGGAACCAATATCTGTAGTATAATGCCACAATATACGATTGTCGCATTCAGATGATTTTTGACGCATTTACGGCAGTTAAAAACTAAATGAGACGGCCAAAGCCCTAAATGTGACAATGCGTTTTATAAATGCCAAACAATCTGAAAATATTCATTTAACCCTTAACTTCGGTGACAGAAATTATTGCATAGCTACTGTGAATGGTCTCAGAGGCCGCTTGATCAAAGGTAAATAAAAGATTCATTAATTCGTAGGATACTGTTTCTGTACTAAACTTTATGGAATTCATACTTTATTACGGAATTTCTTGAAAGTTTCTTCAAAACAGTTCTAACAGTTTTTATAAAAACGACGGATTAGAAATCAATCCCCCGGATTTTTTTGGATCTACGAGAAAAATTGCTTTCCAAGAAATTAGTTCAAAAATCATAAAAAATTGTACATAGACTGCCAAAATCTGTAATGAAGCACAAAAAAATATTGCAAATAGTATGGGGTATTCGAAATGAAACAATTTATTATATTATAATGTGTTTTTGCCAAAGAAAAGTAGCTAATTTTCCGCAACTAAATGCACAAGCAAAGTCGGAATCAAACTAGAAAGATACTGCCTCAATATTGTTTTAACTGTAGGAAAGTTACAATAAAGATAGTAAATGCCGATCCGATTACTGAAGATTCCTCAAGTAGATAACTACAGATGGGGATTTTCACCTTTTCTTTCCAGCGTTAAGTTTGATCGACGGGGTACTTTTAAATTAAGAGACAACGGAAAAAGACCACAAGGAAAATTTATAATTCTACGGTTTAATTGTAATTTGTATGTCATCATATGCTAGAGTAATAATATAATAAATCATCATATGCTAAAGTAATAATATAATATATAATCATCTGAAAGAGTATATTAAAATAGCGTTATTTATACACATAAGTGTTTATTTTTTATTCTTTATAAAAATATATTTCTGTATATGTTATTTGTTTTACCTTAGCTTGCTGAAAAGGATGCAAAGTTTTTGACTGTGAACAATGTATCTTTTATTATTGATAAAATAGGAAATGGTGGATGGATTTTAATAAATGTGGTGTCAATGACGTGCCAAATCTAATTCTTTTTACTTCTTATGCAATTTCGATAAATTAATTTCCTAAAATTTAACGTTTGTGTCAATCATTGTATTATGCAAATAAGGAATAATACATTCCATATCATTTCACTTTCAAAAGGGAAATTTTAATGCATTTTGTTACATTTAGTTTACCAAATATAACTTAATAAAAATAAACTATGCATAATACGTTCATTCTTTCATGTTATTTGTACCGAGTGTATACAATGTTGCTTAAGATTTGTATATCAACATAGAGTAAAAGAAAGAAAGCAAATTCTTTTATTTCTTGCATAATATTTTAAAATTATTTCCTAAAACTTTACTTTAGTTCAAACTACCGTATTATATATATATATGGAACATTATTTCCCAAAACATTTTATTTTTAGTAGGGAATTTTTAAAAGACTTTGGTGCACTCAAAGTACCATTTAGGACTCAATTAAAATTCAATATTCCTAATAACTTCATTCAGTCATATTTATTAGACCTAGTAACGGGTACATAAAAAGTTCGGTATAAATTTAAAATCGCATTTTATGTGAATGTGATCAATCCGTAATCGAAATTATTTGAATAACAAAAAGTTGCAGATGCAAATTCAGAGGGAGAGGGCACTTAACTGAAATATGAAGCAAATTTGTGTAAATAAAGCTTGTAATAAAATACACTGAGCTGGAAAATAAATATTGGGACGGCTTCTAATAGACTTCACTATGCACTGAAATGATTGTCCACTCTTAAGTCCTTTCGCCATGCAAATTTTGAGAGTTCTTCAGTTGCTTAATCACCGTTGATGCAAAAATCCAACAATGCTTAATCTGGCGACGATAGCAGTAACGAATGATGTATTAACGTGGATACAGCTATCTTATAGTCTTATTCGCACAAATCTTTTCATACATTGTATGCCCGCGCCCTCTTGGGTAATGTTTGGAACTACAACTATTTTTTAAAGCACATTCCGACCTCTTCTTCACCCCATTTATGAAAAACGCAATTTTTTATGGTCTTTTAAAAATATTTTTATAGTTTTAATAAACTGTTGGCGCGCCTTGTGGTAATTTTTGTTTATGTTTATTGTCTCTTATTAATATAAATCACTAATAACATTTGTTCATCTATATTTCTTCACAAAACGTCTGTGTCTAATAAGGGAATACTCACATTTGAGAGAATTTGTTATTAGCCTTCAACAGACACCTAAATCGAGAATTTATGATAGACATATGCAGGTTAACCTTAAGGCAATTACACTGCCACATTAATTCTAATAGTGCAGTTTCACTTAAGCTGCTAAACATCATATAAGAGATATTTGGATATTAATAAATGGAAACGTTAATCAGAACAGTATTGATTTTAGTACTGCATTCTATGAAACTAAATCCAGCATTCATACTACTTAGTTATCAATGTTTCTGTTAAAACAGAAGCACCTATATTTCTTATCGAAAGGATTGGTGGAAGCACAATAAATGTCATCACTAACATTTGCGTAGTCCATGCACGTGACACTAGATCTTTTAATAAATTATTAACATTCAAATGCTACTCAACCTTCTCTGATGAATTAAAATGATTAACAGATTAAAAATATCCCGCAACGATACTTTCAATCAAATAAAAGCGGATAAATCTATTAGCATATAAACTTAAACTAATGGAAATATGTACATTTTAAACGTCAATAATGTACATTTGTACATTTACACATTGAAATATGTACATTTTAAACGCTTATTTGGCTTTTAAACATGTTTTGTTGGACATGAAAATGGTTACTTGAGAATTAATCGTCTGTGAAAAGCCAATATTTTTTGCTGATTCAGGTTAAAAAACTGATTAAAACACAGTAACAAGTAAAAATTAAATTAAAAAAATCAAAAAACCCGACTGCATAAAAAGCGAACTAATTAATTATTTCTCATCAATGTGAAACTATTTTTTATATTACTTACCTATTTTTTTTTATTTACTTGTATTGATGACTTTTAAGTTGTGTTTAATTGTTAGTTCCTATCTATAAACACTGTTTTGATGAGGCCTATAGATGTCTATGAAGATTAGAGTTGCAGTAAAGCTAGAGATCCTACCTACACAACTTCCAGGTTGTGTAATATTTAAACGGAGCTTCTCACTGTAAAATAGTCAATGAAACATTGTTTTCATTTTGAAAGAACAATCCAACGATATGCCACTCAGTATGGTGCGTTATATTTTTCGTCTCTACCGCCATTTTGTATTTTACGGCCGCCCTTTTGAATTTTTCAAAACAAATGACCATCCTATGTCCATCGGACGATTAAGACGAATCGATAGAGACCTCATTCATTAAAATCCATTCAGCCGTTTGGATGTTTCGAGGGTAAAAAGAAATCCACATAACCAGATACGCGTGAAACACATAACCTTTCTTGGCAGTCGGGTAAAAACTAATTCATAACGTTACGATTTGTGGTCAGCAAAATAAATTCTTGTTCAGAAATGCTTCTTTAAATCTCGGAAATCTATTGTTTTAAGAATTTTATGAAGATAAAGGAACGCTTTTCGGAATCGTTTTTAACTCGGAAATATTATATTATATTATTATAATATATCTTGCTAGGTCAGAAACTATTTTCCTTTATTTACAGTGTTGAGATAGTAAACAAAAACAAAAGTACAATGTCGATTATAAAATCCTGTTTATTTTTAACCATTTGGAAAAACGGTTATTGTCCGCCGTCAGGGTAGGAAATCAAAAACATATCTGAAGCGTTTTATTGGTTGAATCCGCTGATCGTTTTCTGATTGGTCTATACAGTAATCTGTATTTTCCCTTTACTTTCAACAGTGATGGATACTTCTGTTGACAAAAAAGTAATAAAAACTACAAAAAAAAAAAAATTAATAACTCAGAAACAAATTGAGATACGGCTTTCAAACAAATTGCATTAAAAAGTACATTTTTTTTTCTATACGACAGTGTAAAAAGTCATATTGTGGGATGTTTAGTAATTTAAAAATGAAATTTCATTTTAAATTGGTCCAGGAATATAAAATGTAATCCATGGCGTACGTAATGTATGATCAACTCTGTGTGATTTTTTATGTCTTAAATTTCAGTCTTTGAAAAAATCATTTTCCAAATGGTCGTTGTAATTTGTTAAATTGCAATTTTTTTTTGTAAAATTTGTTTCATTTTGCTGTAGTATAAACGAAAACCTCACATTGGCTTATATCCAGTAAGAAAAGAGACTCTTGAAAGAAAATCATACTTCATATTCACAAAAGTTCCTTTGAAGATTTTCATAAATATTGATCTTGTGAAATTTCCCATCATTTGAATTCCATAAATATTTTGAATTAATGCACTTTTAATGTCTTTCGGAAATCCAGGTGTTAAATATACAAATTTTATAAGAAGCATTTCCTAAAACTTAGTTTTAATGCTCAAAAGTTTTTATGCTAAATCGCTTTACTTTTCAATATTAAACACCCAACGTTAAATTTCTTTTATGATGATCACTAATATTTTTCGAATATACTATTTTAAGCAGATGTGCATTATTTCTAATAGAAATCGATGAGTTTTTCGTTAATTGTATTGAGCATAAATTAATCATTTATATCATATATTACTTAAGTATAAATTTGAAATTTCGAGACATTTAAGGAAAACTACCCAACCAAGCTAATCACAGATTTTTTTTTTCAAAAATATCAAGAATATAAGTTTCAGGTGAGAACTATAAAATGCATTTTCCGTAATCAGTCATAGGATATCTGTAATTAAATGCACTTTACTTCTGAATTTTCATCTGTTTTAATATTTTATTATACTTTTGAGCTTGTAAAATGTAAAAAATAAGCAAATTGACGTTTTTAGTAAATTTCAACTTTGTTTTTGTCAGTTACAAATATACAAAATAAATTAAAATGATGAAAAGTTCTTTAGATACCTCTGAACTTCAATCAATTCAGTTAAACTGATAATAAAAAAATAAATGAACAACATTTAACAATTCAGAAAAGTAGCTCAACAGACGGTGAATATTAACCACAATATTGCAAGTAACTGCGACTTTTAATTGCGTTTTACTTTTCTTCCAGAAATTTGAAACACGCAATACCTTTAGATCAAGTTCCGTTTTTAACATTTTCCATTTACACATTTTAACATTAACTGTATCACGTTTGTTATTGAAAAAGTAGTGTGTAGAATTTATAGTTTCTTCAAAGGGATAGTAAAAAGTATTGCGTTATGTTACAGATAATGCGAAAATATCGTTCCAGGTGCATTTTGATGACGTTACACCATTTAAAACATAATGAAATTGACATGCATTTTTTCAGTGCCCTAAAGCTTGCTTTGAAAACCTGCAAAGTTCCAGCATGACAAGACTGTAGCAAGATAATGCAAACGTAGAAGTCACCACACTTTGAACTTGCAGCTAACTTGTCGTGCAAGTTAAATTCATTCTGTATCAAAATTATTGCAAATTAACAGCACACAAGTAATCCAAAAGACGGCAGACTTACTGCAAAGTATTTATATTTCCATGCCATATTAACTGTTTGCAACTGTTGATCATATGAACTTTCTGTTCAATATGGGTGCAAAGCATTTATTATTTATTTACAAGTGCACACAAAGGTATTATGTTATATAATGGTCTACGAGGGGAAATCGTTTGCAGTACATTTTAATGTTGCAACACGATTTCAAACACAATGAAAATTTTATACATTACTGAGGTGCACTAGAAGCTTCTTACTGAAACGCATGGTGTGCATTGCAGTTATACGTTCATTTACAGAGACACACAAAATAATTCGGTTACTATACAGTTTATGAGCGGTACATGCTGGCAATGTGTTTTGAACTTTTTTTTTTTTTTTGAGTTTTAAGTTTAACCAAATTTTTGCCTAGCACGTTTTGCATATAAACTCCTTTGATCATATACAGGGCTACACAAGGAAATTCATTATTGATTACGGAAGGGAATTGCTTTAGTAATTTTAATTGTATCATGCATTTTCCTGCTGAATTTAATATACTAGTGCTTGTATTTAATTTCCTATTAGAAGTTGGCGAACATAAATAAATTCATATGCAGGGCTACACAAAGAACAAGATACATTGACGTTCATGGTGGGTAATTGTTGGAAGTGAGTTTTAAGTTGTGGTAGGTGTTTTTACCTGAATTAAATTTTAGCTTAATATGTGACGTGTACAATGTACAGGGATGTGCAAAACAATTGGTGTGCATATCCATTCATGGAGCGAAAATTGCGAAAAGTAAATCATCAAACTGAACTAAATTTTAGCATGCTATGTAGTGTATATGCAAATCTATAGATCATATATGGGCTGCACAATATGAGTAGACTACTGTTTTGACTAAAGTTAATTGCTAAAAGTGGATTTTTAAAAGTGTTATTTTTTTTTTTAACTGTTTGCATACAAATTTTCTTTCACCCTATTAAAACGTGAAGCTTCGTTATAGTTTTTTATATGTGTTGGAACGTTTTACATAATTTATGATCGACGAATTATTTTTCGTTCTTGTTTTTATTATCTGTACTTTCTGTCTCAATAATTCACTAACATTATCAAAATCAACCATGTTTCTATAAGTTACTGGGTATTACTGCTGTTACAAAAGTACCATTTCTAAAATTATTAAAACAGATTGAAAGGAAAATTTTACTTTTTGTTTATATAAAATCTAATTCGACTGAAAATGTTATTTTTTCAAATAAAGCAATTATTTCTAGCTTTTTAAACTCACAAACTTGTATCGTTAATTTATCAGCAGTAATGGAATAATTTTAGAGAAATAAAATTAATTCCTTACCCTTTCTATTCTTATTCGATTAGGCGAATTTCATGTCGTAATTTTAATTAGAAACTGCAGAGCAAATAAAAAAAAATGCATGAGATTAAGTCAAAGTAAACTTTATGTAAAATTTATAGTTGAATCATATACATACATGTTTCGCTCAAACTTTTAATTAAAACACTTTATTTAAAATGAAGTCAGAGAAAAAGCGGTTCAGTTTTGTCAAAGAGAACTCAAGTCATTTTAATTATGAATGTAATGATAGTTAGAATAAGTCTTCAAATGTCTATGGCAAAGAAAAAAAAATATGTATCAGAATTCGATATTTAAATCAAGTAATTTTTTTCGGAAGCTAGTTATTAAATTTATTAAATAGTAGTTTCAAGAAACCTGAAAATTAAACTATTGATTTGAATTAGATAAATTATAAAATTCAATTATCAGTATACACATATGAAGAACATTTTTCACATACGTTTAATTTTTTTTTTTTTTTTTTTTTACCATAATAATTCCCTACATTCGCGATTGAGATTAAGCACAAAATTTATTTTTTTATATTCTGGAAAAAAAGGGAAATGAATCTATATTATCAAGGATTGAAAAGAAAATCGTCTACATTTTCACATATTTTTAGACAACTGTTGAGAAATACCAGACTGAAATTCTCAAGATATTGTGAACTGTTAAGAACTGTGAAGTATAATTTTATTTGGAAATAAAACGATTTTTCCCACTTATTTTAACACTCTTTCAACTCTATTTTTAACTTTTACAACTCGATTGCTATTTTCAGTATATTTGAACCATGGAACATTGATGGAACATTGTATCAATTGTTTGAAATTTTATTATGTACCTAAATCATAAGTATTTACTCAAAAATGCTAGTGATATATTATTAGGTTATAGAAATTACCGTAGAGCGCAATGACGGAAAATAAATCTTCTACCTTTTATCCATATAATAAATACTATATTGGTTTAAAATAACATTTTACAATACACTTTCGTTATTATACTGCATTTGTAAAATGTGATAGATTATGAAAAACTCGTTAAACAGTACAATTACGCATAAGATGTATTACAAAATCAATCCTAAATCTTGACGAATTGACATCTTTTCTGATTAAAGTAATGACCTTCAGTAAAATAAATGCTATTGAAAGTCTATAGATATGATTTATTTTAGAATCTGGTGTATTTTAAAATGCATAATTTTTTACTCATGAGTTTTAATATATGTTTTACTTTATACAAAAATTATAAAGTATCTTTTTTTGTTTGTGTGTTTGTAGGGGGTAATCTGTAGAACTACCTGCCTGATTATAAAAGTAATGGTGAGAAACCGATGATGACAGTCCCAGTTGGAAAATAGACTATGTTTTCTGTTTGTGCTACTACACTAAGGGCACGAGCAAAAACTTTGTGATACTGAAATGACTAAAAACTTGCAATTTGGTATTGTAGTTACTTATAAGATGTAAATACTTTCTAAGGACAGTTTCTAATAAAATTCGAAAAATAAAAGGGTTGAAAATCCGCGAAAAGCGTTCTAAAACCGTCCTAAATTACGATGACTATGGAATTATTAAAGATAAAAAAATGAAATTTGGCGTGGTAGATACTTATAAGATGTAAATGCTCCTTAAAGACATTTTCTAAAAAATTCCAAATTTGAAAGGTTGAAATGAGTCAAAAGCGTTCTAAAAGTGTTTTATATTATGATTTCTATGGAATCAAATGAAATTCTAAACCGATTTACAGATTTCAGATTGATGGTGGCAGTTCCAGCTGCAATGTAAGCTATATTTTATACCGGGCAGCTACCAGCAACATGTTTCAAGAGTAAAAAACGTTCTAATATTTCGTTTTTCGTTATACTGAAGGCATTAGAAACTTGGAATTTGACGTAGTAGTTACGTATACACTGTAAAAATTTATCTAACGGTACTCTATAAAATCTATGGATGCCTTGCTGCTTCAGTTTTATGGCGTAATTTAACCGATATAACTGGTGTTAGGTTACACTAACGTGTAATGTTGCAGCAGTTATAGCTGTTTAAATTACAGCATTATATAAGTTAAAGTACTCCATAAAATTGGAGACAGCATGCTGCCACCAATTTTATGGAGTAATGTTACATAATTTTTTTACAGTGTAAGGTGTAAATGTTCTCTAAAAACAGTTTCTAAAAAAATTGAATTTTATAAGAGTGAAATGACCGAAAAGTGTTCTAAAAATTATCTAAATTTCAATATCTATGTAATTGTTACAGATAGAAACTCAAAATGTAGCATAACATTTACATATAAGATGTATATGCTCTCTGAGAACAGTTCCTAACAGATTTGGAAGTTAAAAGAGTAAAATGGGTGAAAAGCACACTAAAACTTTCTAAATTTAGATTTCTATGGAATCTCAGAAAATAGAAAATAGATTTAAAAAGCAATGTCGGTAAATTGATAGTGACAGGCTTGCTCTAACATAGGCTATATTTTATGTTGGTGCCACTCACACCCGAGGTGAATAACCGTTAAAATGGCTTAGACTATGTCATGATGTTTACATTTAAGATCTTAAATGCTTACTACGACCGGTTTCTAAAAAATTGAAAACTTCAAATGAAAGCAGAAAGGAGCGTAAAAGCTTTTAAATGCATTCTAAATTATCTTTTATTTAAAATTAGTTTTAGTTCTTTTCATTGATTTAAAGACTTATTTTCGCCTAAAGCAGTGTAATAATGAATTTTAGTCAAACTGTGACTTAATTAATATTTTTTTAATTATCCGTAGTAATATTTTTTTTTCTTACAGAAATAGGTACCCAAAAATAACTTGGAATATTTCAACTACGAGTATTATCCGAGCCTTGGGTTTTGCTTGTCATTTAGAAAGTAATAAAATTTTACTTTATTTAAAAATTAATAGAAATATTTTATAAAGATAAAAAAATAATTATTTAAAACCAAAGTAAATATTACAGACGAAAAACTATACTGCATAAACAAATAGAAATAACACATTTTTGAAATCTGTATAATTTTATTAATATTATATTCACATGTTTCATTAACAGCTAGAAATCAAATTTAACTCTGAGATGATATTTTTATTTCTTTTCCCACATCGATGAATTTTATAAGTTCTAAAAACTTAATAAACGTTTATTAATAACATAAAAATTGTTGAAACCTAAAAAGGAATATGGAATAATGTTTTTATTTCAAACAGAATTGTTAAGTACAGTTCTCTGAGAAATGTTTTTCTGAGAAGGTAAAAAAAAAAAAAAAAAAAAAAAAAAAAAAATGTTAAATATTTCTTTTTAGTATTTGTATAGTTAATGTGTGCATAATTAAATTTATAATCTTAAAAAAGTACATTTTGAAATGCAATTTTCGAAATTTTAGCACATTTTTCTTCGTATAAATTACATTAAATTTTAAAGTAGTTTCGAATAATTAATTAACATCTCACTTTAGGTAATTATGTAAATAAATATGTTTGCGTGTATACATTGCATTATAGATAATGAAAACACTTTCTTCAATGAAAAATGGTCCAAAATGTTTTCTTAAAAACTTTAAACTACCATAAGAAAAAGTAAAAAAAATATTTAATTATTCTATTCCACTTTCCTTCGATTGTAAAATTTTCAGGTAAAAATACTCATTTCCTACTCTTTTCACTACCGGAATATTTTTTTTTTTTTTTAGTTCCAAATTGCCTTTGATTCCTTGTATAAATTTATTATTAGCAAAATAATTAAAATATTTGCACTATGTTGTGTTTTATTAAAAATAGTTAAAATAACGAAATTCTTATAAAAAATTTCAATTCGTACGCTGCTGTTTTTACGTTTATTCGGATATAAATATTGAAAACTGTTTTTTTTTTCGCATTTCATCAAAATAACAGTAGAAATGAATTATCAATTATAAAAACAAAAGTAAGTTACGCGTAATTCTTAATAAACTAATTATTAGGAAACTTTTGAAAATAAAGATGAATTTTTAATGAAGACTGACAGCATTATTTTTTGTCCATAGCTTACAAGAAATGTCTGTACATGCGGAAATAACTTATTTAAAAAGTCAGATTTCTTTTATAGAGATTTCATATTTACATAATTTTTACATCAATTGTTCAATAAGTATACTTAAGGGCCGAAATATGAGATTTTTTATAGTTATTCTCTTGCAACTTTAAAAATTTTCCCAATGTGCTTGATCTTTAACCTTTTATGTACTGAATTATAAATTCATGAAAATTTTATCTTCTAACGCATTTTTCGTGAATTTTTTAAACTGCATTAAAATATTTACATAATCTTTTAATAAATTTTAGAAGTATTTTAGAAGGATTGAAGGATTTAGAAGGGTGAATTAAATTTTAATTTATAGGGATTTTGTGCAATATTTATAACCCCCACTCAAATCGTTTATTTTAAATATTTTCCTTAGTATTATTGTAGAATTAGGAAATGTACAAATGTAATGTTCTTACAATAAAAATACAGAAATATCCCCCCCCCCCCAACGCCAAGAAAGCCGTAAAGATGCAAAGGCAAAAGAAATCACCCTTTTTAAAATAATTTTTGTTTTGTGTGATCAATAATGCTTTTGGAACAAGGTAAAAGAATGCATCTAGAACTCATTCTAAACTTTATTATTACTAATGGATGTATTA
Organism: Maratus speciosus; assembly: GCA_963932465.1. Taxonomy (NCBI): domain Eukaryota; kingdom Metazoa; phylum Arthropoda; class Arachnida; order Araneae; family Salticidae; genus Maratus; species Maratus speciosus. The sequence goes on along the minus strand of OZ010796.1, from coordinate 231,196,299 downwards.
AATGAATTTTATAACAAGTTATTTTAATGGTATTTATAAGTAAGTGTTAACCGATTTAATGGCGGTGGTATAAGTTTATAACACTTAATTTTTCATCTTAAAATGCCACACTGGTAGCAGAATTTTAGAATAAAATTTCTCTTTTGTCATGTACGTGAAAAAAAGCTTTTACTTATTTTCAAATCGATTTTTTTTTGTAAATTCAGGTGTCATTCAATCATTTCAACATTTTACCAATACATTTCCCATGAAAGTGTTGATAGGGTTTCGACTGCTCCGTCTCTTTAACAATAATATTTTAAAAGAAAAGTTTTTAGAACATTAACAAAAAAAGTTATCATCTGCATAAGTTTCTAAAAAATTTATTAAGAAAATATAAAATGAAGATTCTTTTATTGAAAATAATGGTATTAAAAAAATGGACCGAGTGAAAGGCCTACTTAACATTTTTAAATATCAAATTTTCATTCTCCATTTGTGCCCATAGCAGCACTGTTTTAACACGTAACTGAAGACATGAATTTCCTTACGTGATCAGAGTCATAGAGTCAAGATGACTCCAATGTTATTTTTCATTTTTGTCTTTTGTAAACAGCATTGGAATTTATGTTGGAAACGCAATATAGTCTGGAAATAATGTAATTAACAAAATATTAAGAATAATTATATTAAAACTGTTAAATGTTGTAATATTAATTGTTGGAAAGATAATATAAGAAAAAACCTAAACAACCTTTTATTGAGTACTTACTTCCTTTAGATAACATGGGATGACACTAATGTTAATAACTGTTAAAATTAAACAAACAAAAAAGAAGAATACAATATTTTAAAACATTACCTTAAGAATATTTCTTTATTCTTTTTGCTTTTTACATCATTCAAATGCAGCTGGGGCATACGGCTAGGGAACACTGTCCACATATTGGATGTTTACAAGAATGGCATAGAGTACATGTTTTCGTTTTCAACTTTTTGGGGCAAATGGTATAATATTTTCTAGTAGGTAATTTCCCACTTCTATCTTCTTATACTTTTTACTCTTCTTTACCAAATATATTCGCAATTCAAAATCTCACTTCTAGTCGAAGACGGGTATTTTTTAACCTCCTTTTTAACTCTTCACTGGCAAGCTGCTTTGCGAAGTTCTTTGTAAAATCTAGCTTTGACTCTTTTCTATAGTTTCGTGTGGCCTGGTAAATAATAAATGCGTTAACTGCACTTATATCCATAAGGCAAAAATATATAGCCATTGGCCACTTTCTGGTTCTTCGATCAGTACAATATATGACACATTTTTCATCCAAGGCTTCAACACCAGATTTGGTATTATTATAAAAAGCGATAATTTCCGGCTTATTGATGTTTGTATCTTGGGATGTTGATGAGTGCATAGACGACACTAATACTACAGCTTTGCTTTTTTTTAGGAACATATGATACCAAGGTTAAATCTTTCGAAAAGTCATAAATCGAACTCCAAACTATTCTGCTTCTGTTTGGAAGGAATTCATTAACTGGTTTTTTTTTTATGTTCCAACAAAGGTTAAGTTTCTTTCCTTCAAAACTTTTACAAGCTCAACTGGTGAAAACCAATTGTCTGCTGTTATATTCCAGTTTGTGCCTGCAATACAAGCAGACAAGCGCACAACTGCCTGTGTTGGTTTTTGCAACATTTTATCTTCTTCTGAAAGTGTCATACAATCAGAATTTTTAGCATAATATATATAGCCATTGAAATTGTTTCTGGCATTAGTTAAAGCCATTATTTTCAGCCCATATTTACATGGCTTATTAGGCATGTACATCTTGAATTTACTCCTTTCTCTAAGACTAACAAGCATCTCATCGATACATGCTAAAGTACCAATACTGTAAGCTGACTGAGGGATTGTGATTAATTTTTCGAAAATCTCTAATATTAATGCCACTGGATTATCCCTTAATCGTTTTTCTCTCGTATTTGGTTCACCAAACCTCAAGCATTGGAGTAGAACTGCAAAACGTTTCACGTTCGTAATACATCGGAAAATGTCTCGACCATGTGCCATCTGTTGCAAATAGTGAACTGTGATCCTCATGCTTTGATTTAAAATCATCTGTGTAAAAGAGTAGACCCATAAAGCTGCTTAATTCCACTATATCCAAATCACGTAAAACTGACTTCTCTTGATCTTTATAGTTTTGCCTAATTGCAGCAAGTTTAAGATTTGTATATTTCACAATCATACGCAACATGTCGGTCGAGAAAATGTAGGTCCAGGCTTCATTTTCAGTCAACGATATACGTTAAAAATTAGGACGAATTCCGGGCAGCTTCAAAACAATATTGTGTTGAGGCGTCCGGGATTGCGAAATCACTAACGGCTTCATTGACCACTTGAATCGATTTTTTCCTATCCCATAGAAATAATTTTCCGTGTCAACCATGTCGTCTTGCTCTACTGAATTTATACCCGAATTTTCTTCACTTTCTTCTTCATGATCGCTTATAATCGTTTCTGCATCGCTAATATGAGAGTCATCTTCCGACACTTCGCATTCTTCAAACCATTGGATTACAGTTTTTTTCAAAATCTGGATCACATGGCCGCATGTTTTCCTGGTAGGTCTGGTTGAGTATTATTTATTTCATTTTAAACAACAATATATTATTCTAGACAAAGGAAGCTGATTGCAATGCTAAATACGTATAAATTAACTGGTGCATTATATATTTTTCCAGTCATAGTTTCAGAGACGTGGAGTCAATCTGACTCCATAAATAGCAACGAACACTTTGAAAAAAGAATAACTCGGATATAAGCGTGTGTTCAAACTTGGACTTCTGCTAATATACTGATAAAAGACCTACTTGAAAGTACTGGGAAGATGATTGTATTCAAGCACAAAAAACCACGTGAAAATCACAGTTAATGAACAACGAGGAGTCATCTTGACTCCCGTCTCCAGTTACGGGTTAAAAAGATCGCTCCGTACCGACCTAACGACCTAATTTGAAATTTCGAAAAAAAAAAAATAAGAAAAAAAAATAAAGAAGCATATTACATTAAGATTCTCACTATTTTACTTGTTTTAAGCGCAGGCCTTCCATAAATTCATTTGTTTTAATACCAGAATTTCCCAAAAATGGTTTTTACAACATTTGTAACGAAAATTATCTCTGGGGTAGTTATTAGCAGAATAGGAAAAGGAAATATTTATTTTTGAGCCCTGTGACTGCTTAATTTTAAGGGAGAATTTTCTGGGTTTTCTTCTTCTTCTTTTTGAAGTGATGGTTCCCATTGCCACAGTATAACAACAGGTTTCACGAGCTTCTAGACATACAGACATAAAATACTTGCACTGCGTAAGAGAATGAACAAAATACTTTGCTTATACACTGAGTGTTTAGAATATTAGAAACACCCCTTACAAAACACCAACATTGCAATGAACCTTGTTGTATATTATTTAAATATAGAGTACATGGACTTATAGAGTACATGGATATGTTTTAGGATAAGACTGAATTTTAATGCGCTGCAATTGATTAAATTGTAGCTGTTCTGTTGCTGCATGCATTGCGTGTAAGCTACCTAGCCCCTAATATGTTCCCGCCTATTTTTGCTCGAAGATTTTTGACTTCGGTGCCATTTTTTGAAGGCTCGAGACGGTTGTACGAGTTGTGCGAGAAAAGAAACAATAGCGGTTTCAGAGATACTGGAACAGTCTTTTCTAGTGCCTAAAATCATGGCGCGTGCAAGATCATCCAAATCTCTTGTTTTCCCCATGAATATGAAATTGCTATATTCACTGGTGTTTTTGACAAGAGGAAATCTTTTTATCGGAAAATCCGATTAATTAACCCAGTACGCGTGTTTGTCTAATAAATAACCATATACATTAAAACGTAAGCGTAAGGATTTCAAAGCGATTTCGACACTATAGATCATGTGCAATAGGCCCTTTAGCCACTAAGCCTATGTTTTCAGCCTCTAAACGAAGTTGAAAATCCTCTGGACGTGAAATTTTCGCTCGATGAATTCATGCTAAATAACTATTTTATGGTTTTTTTCGGCGGCAATACGAAGTCTTGGATTCTTCTGAATCATTCATTTGCATGCTGTTTAGATAAATTGATTAAGAATTTGGAATACGTATATTAGGTATTTTTTATTTATTCTGATTTGTTGGGTGTCCATTTTGAACTTTTCTTTTGATTTAGTTATTTAGGTTTAAAATTTTCTTTGAATTTTATGATATTAGCATCTTATAATGTCCATGAAATTGTACCGTGTAGAAACTGTTTATGGTACGAACGGTTCATTTTCTCTAGAAATATCCTTGCTGTCTATGTTCGTGTAAATGAAACTCGACATAATTAGGACTATGCAAATTCATTTATTTTTGCTGTTAGTGATAGCTCATAATAGTTATTACCTGTTTTATCGCCTAATACGTTTGAAATGTTTTAACTCAGCCAGCAATGATTGTGTGTAACTTCTAGCTTCATTTTTTAAACTTTTACAGCTGAATACCGCCTTTGTGCAAATTTTTAGTTTTTGAAAACTTGTGTTTTCGTTACATAGAGATTAACTGAAAACTTTCTCGGGTATTTTGAAAATGCAATTTAAATAATTATTTTAGCAATTTAGTTATATATTAAAAAATAAGGTTAAATTAATCAAGTAATAGTTGTGTTAAAAGTCTGAGATTGAAAGATTAAATTTTCAATAGTAAATATGATGCACTGAATGTTTAGTCGCATTATTTTAACCAAGAAAACTTAAAAGTGTAACAAATTAAAAATTTAAATGAATTTTTTTATTAGACCTCAGGATTTGTTTTTTGCAAAGCATAATATTATAAAATACTCGTATATAACTATTTATCTCGAAAAGACTCGTTGGTTTAGGACTCACACAGAGAAAGCAGAACAGACGAAAAACATTTAATAACATTAAGACAAAATATTTACATCGTTGGAATGAGACTATGCGCTGATATCTTACTAACTGAACTACAAACTCTCGCTTACAGAGCGGTATTCATATTGTGCGCATGCGCTATATGTGCGAAAAGGAGAACGTTAAATGAACGTAGACAAGACTACCAATTTTCTACTAACAAAATAAATGGATATCCATTCACGCGTCAAAATAAATTTTAAATTCACAGTCAGAAACAGAATTTATTTCAAACTTTTATTGCAGAATCTCCATAACTGTAAGAATATTTTAAAATGACTGCTTATTTTTGTATTTATTAATAGACGATTGCGATTGGTGCTAAATAAAATCAAAATAACGTCCTGTATACCCGATCGTACGATGCATGCGCACAGAGAAAAATAAATAGAGTCAACCATTATTTAAATAAACAGTTTCGATCTGATAATCCAAAGAGTTAATTAAGTCTAAATAATTAAAAAAAGCAGTTCAAAATCGACACCCCGCAAGTCGCAATAAGTGCCTTGCATTACTTTGCATTAGGTATTACCACTTTGCATTAGGTATTTTGTTAATTTTAATAAAATTAACAAAATACCTAATGCAAAGTGGTGGCCAAATTTGTGGACATTTTTTTAAATTTTCATGTTTTATAATTTTGTGTGCTTGAAAAATGTAATAAATTTCACTTAAATACAAATTTTTATATAGCAAATTCAAGGAAATTTAATATAAAATTTAATTATAAAAAAACATAATTAAAACAGCTTTATTTAAAAAAAAAGATCTATCTTAGATTTCATTGAATTTTAAAGTTACACTTAAACATTGAATATTTAATAGGATAACCTTTGTTTTTTATTACAGTTTCACACCGTATTTTCATTGAGAGAACTAATGTTTGGAGTTGATTCTTTTTAATCACATGAAGCCAAGAATCAATTATAGCTTCAATAAGTTGCGTTTTATTAAATAGACTCTTTTTTGTTCAAGGATATTGAAACGTCGCCACAAAATTTCTATAGATTTCAGATCAGGACTGTTTCCTGGCCATGGTAATAATTGTATGCTTTTATTTTTAAACAAATTTTGCATATTTTTGCCGTATGGCATGGAGCTGAATCCTGCTGGAAGATAAATGGTGCTTTATTGATGAATAGATCCCTGATTGAGGGTATCAGTTTTGGTTCCAGGAGAGTTTCAATGTTTTTTTTGTTTTTTTCAGTAAGAAAGCCATCAATCACTTGAATGTGGCCCACACAATCGGCAGATATACAGGCCCAAATCATGACATTTGTAGTTGTTTCAACTCAATCAGGAAGTAGCTCTTCCCCTACTCTATGTCTCACATATTTTCGACCATCACTACCAAAGAGCGATATTTTACCCTCATCTCTCCAGATTATTTGCTTCCACTGACATTTTGACCAATTAATGCGTTCTTTTGCCCACTGAACTCATTTCTTACTTTGCTGAAGATTTAAAAATGATTTTTTCCTCGGAATTCTGCCTTTCAGTCCAAAACCTGGTAATCTTCTCTTTATTGTTCTTGAACTAACTGAAATACCCATTACATTCATTTCACATCTATCAGCATCTGATGAAATTCTTCTATCTTTGAGGCATATCCTTTTTATCTTTCTATCGTCAGAACCACTTGTGCATTTTTTTAGACCTGATCTTGCCTTATTTATCACTGATTTTATTTCTTCATGACGTAAGCACAGCTTCGTATGCCAGATAAAGCGACTGATCCACCAACCTGTCTTGAAATTTCAGGATAAGAGAGACCATTTTCTCTCAATATGATAATTCTGCTTCTTTTTGTAGGAGTCCAATCAGTTCTTGTTTTTGATGACATTATTTTAAATAATTTGCATTAAGAAAAAAATATAAATATTTAACAAAATAAAAACATTATTCTATTTATTTACACTAGTATTCACACTTCTGCAAAATTCACTCCAGCAAAATACCGCTTTTACAAATCAAAACATACTACAGTTTATTTACTGGCATTTGATTGGTTCTCAGAACCGTCATTGTTATTGGCTAGGAAGCTTTTATTACAATACACTTCAGCATTCATGATTAATTGTATTTGTATTTTAGACTAAGGTTTTTTGTAATGCACATATTTTAATTCAATTTTTTTTATTAAATTCTACATTAAATTTCCTTGAATTTGATATATAAACATTTGTATTTAAGTGAAAATTAATATATTCTATAAACACACAAAATTATAAAACATGACAATTTCAAAAAATGTCCACAATTTTGGCCACCACTGTATATAATCTTACTTTTCAAAATAATTTATTGAAGCAGTGCATAAGCGGCAATATGAATTAAATGTGTACGGAGCACTCGGCACTCGGCCTACTTTGTAAATACTCGGTGTGCTGACAAATTTTGATATGCATTCGGGCAATACTGAGTAACTGTAAAACTTTTCCCCTTAAACATCGTTAAAAAAAGAAAAATAAATTATAACTGTGCATATATTGCATACCCAAGTGATTTGTAAAAATTCATTCATATTTAAATATTGATATAAATATACACATAAGTCAAATAACTATTACTGGGAAGATAAAGATGTGTAACACAAAAACTAAAAATGTAGTGAAATCATTAGTTTTGAAGTAGGAAAAAGATTGCAGATTTTGGATAAAGAATAATTCGTAGAAATAGAAATACAACAAAAGCTTCTAAAAAGTAATTACATTTTTTACATTTAAATTACTGATGCAAAAATATCAAGCAATCTACATGTGTACAAATATTTTGCTTCTCTAATGTTTAACAGCAAAGTTCTGCAACATTTCACAAATGAATGCATTTTAATTATCTAATTTCATTCTAAAAATGCATTATAATGTTTTCGTGTATTGTTCTTCTTTTCATACAATTCAGCTGGCTTAAAAAATTGAAAAGTTTTGAATAATGTATAACATTTCTTTAAACAAGACACATGATTAATTAAATTTGGAATTAAAGGGATTTTTAAAATTATATTTATATGCTCAAAATGGATATTTTTAAGCTGTGCAGTATTTTCCCATCTAACTGTGTGTATTCCTGATACATAACACTATTATATGCATATATATATGCATAATTATATATTTATAATTATATAATTATAAATATACGTAATGCAGTTATATTTGTAACATTTTTTTAATCCTCTAAGTTGCCTCTAAGATCGTTTATATTTGTGCACGAATGATTTTTCCTTACACACTACTAGTCGGTATTTGATACTTGCTACTCGCTATGAATTAATATACAAGGAGGTCAAATGAGAAATTTTATTAGAGTAGAAGACCAATCAGCTTGCTTCTAAACATTTTAATATCTGTTTATTATTTTATTCGCAACTTACACAAACTCATACAATAAATTCAGGTTGTTAAAGCTTAAATATATATTAAAAACATAAATATAATAAGATATATTTAAAAACATGTTGTTTTTATATTATATAAAATTAGGCATTCAATAGCTTATATAAAAATATTTGATATATGTTGGGTGATTGAATGCTCAAAATGTATGTTTTCAAGATTTGCAAAACTTTTGTATCTTTTAACTGTGAGTGTATAAATGCAATTGCATGTGTAACATTATCTTTTGGTGTTACCTCTAAACTCGCTTCTTATGTGCACGATTATTTTTCCAGCAACATTAAATTTACCGACACGACACCAATAAATTGCACACAATTGTTGTTGTCTGTCATGAGCGATTTTTATTTTTACAACGCCTGATATTAATTTTTTATGCCTCTCTCTCTGTTGTCAAAACTATGATTTTACAAGTTTAGCAATTATCTGTCGATTATTTTTTCCATGTTACAAGCGTTTATGTCGTTTGCACCTCAACCCTCCTGAAGAGTAGGGAAGCTATGGGAGAAGTGATGGATGGGACATTCATAATATTTCAGGCAATAAACGTTTTTTTAGTTGTTTTCTATTTTCTTATATGGCACTACCGTAGTGTGCTTTATAACCAAAAGCAAAACCACACTGCTGTTTTCATCTTTTTGAAAAGTTGTATTTCCTGAACTTTTTTTTACATTTGAAGTATTCAAATACCTTTCACAATATAAACAAAGAAGATACGTTGTAATTATTTATTTGAAGGTTCAATATTGGTAATTAAAATGAATGAATATTAACGATTGTGACAAAATAATTTCTGAGTCGAAATGGAGGACAATTGAATTTATGCATCGTGGGGATGATTGGGACATTTCAAATGGGGATGAAAGGGACAGTCTCATTCACTTCCTAGAGATGTTGAACCATTTAATTATTAACTAAGAAATATTATATAGGTTTAGAAATTAATAATTTATGTTAATTATTAGTATTAAATAGTACTCGTATTATATAGGTTGTTTATTGCTAAAAATTATATTGAATCTTAATTATTGTATTGTAATAAAGATTAAATAATATCAAAAATTTGCTATTGAAACTTTATCAAACTAGTTAAAATTGTAAAAAATAGTATTTGTTTATTGATCAAATGGGAGGAATTATATTGAATTTTGAACTAGAGCTTAAATAAATCCCCACTCGCACTCTCTGCAACATAATTTCATTTGTCCATGATATCCAAGATATATTTAATTAATATTAATTAATCATTTGTAAATGAAAAATATTATCTATATCGTATTTCAAAGACATTTTTCACTTTCATTTCATATCTAAAATGTCTCATAAGTGGAATAAAGAAACAGATAGACAGCCGAAGTTTGCATTACAAGTTAAAACTGCAGTCAAAGAGGTGATTAGCACCGCTGAGATATAATAGCCATATTAGAAGATCATATATTAGAAATAAAATTACACATAAGTGTATAATTATAAATTTAAATTAGGTAACATTGAATATAGGGAGAAAAATAATTGTGCCTCATCCATCCCTATTAGTGTCCCATTCATCTCTGCTATGGGGAGGATTGGGACAGAGAGGAACTTTTTTAAATTTTATAATATTTTACTGTCTAATAATAATCTAGACTAAATATTGTGCATAGATGTAGTCAAACATCTAGTGTGTGAAATGTGATATATAATATTGGTAATAACTTACAAAAGAATTTAAAATAAATACTTTTGCGAAAATGTCCCATTCATCCCCCATCTCCCTTCTGTATTAAATTGAGGCAGTGATACTCAACCTCTATGCTATAAAGGATCTCACTTGTACATTTATTTATCAAATCCTCAAATTTTCACGGGTAACCACTAGTTTTTATAAATAAAGTACTTTATAAATATATATCTCGAAAACAAATTCCGAAATAACGTAATTTACGAAAACATTTATTATATCAAATTGAGAAATTAATAATGATGTAAAGAACCCACTGGTTGTTTTTATCATTATTTTTTTTTAAATTTTCTTCATTTCAGTTTGTAAAAAAAAAAAAAAAACGTTAAATAAGAATAAACGTATGAAACTATAAGAACATGCGAAATTTGTTTCGAGAATGAAATAAACTCTTTCGGTTATAGCAGGTAAGGTTTCTTATTTCTTTGATATGTTTTTAGTGAAAGTAAAACAAAAATTCACTGTAAAATATTTAAACTTTACAAAACTTTCGCCGTAAACCACTAATTAATCAAAAATAACTTTTTCTGTCCAATTTAATTTTACCTTATTATTTATCTAAAATTATAATAAAGGCATTTTTTAAGTTTTAATTAATGCAGAGTTAAAAAATAAAGTTATTTATGAACAAAATCCTTGATATTTAGTTAATTATATTTTCGGATTTATTTTACAGAATATACATACATACATATATATATATATATATATATATATATATATTTAAGTCATCAGATATACAAGGTGATTATAATTAAGTTTCACTTTCCAAAGGCTGTAAAAAAAAGAACTACTAGACAGAATGACCTGATATTTCATGTACGCATACTTGCAGCAATGGGAATTCGTTTCGAAAAAGAAAAAAGTACAAAAGTTGACCGATAGATGGTGCTGTACTCGTCATAAAATGCTAATGAATATGCGCACTGCACATCGTGAAATGCGCACTGCACATCGTGACATACGCACTGCACGTTACACTTGTAGTAAAAAGACGGGGAGCATGCCATTACTCTTATTCTGCGTCTGAGAAGATAGTCATGGCTCTATCATTGAAGGATCGGGCTCTGCTTGTGAAGCTTTTTTTTTTACAAGAACGGTGACTGTGCGGCAATTGAATTGGAGAAATTCCGAACATTATAAGAATTGGCTCCGGCCGAGATGACTGCATTCTGTCTTAAGAAGCTGATTGATAAATTCGAAGAGACGGGTTAATTTTCGTTTTTGCTATTTTCACAGATTTTGTCCTAGGGACAATTAATGACCGATTTTTTTCTATCGGCAATGGTACTTGCTTGTCGTGGTGGATATGCATTGAATTAAGAGTGTCAGATAGCATGTTACGTCTTTCAATTAGCATCTTATGACGAGTACAGCGCCATCTATCGGTCAACTATTTTTTTTTTTCTTTCGCAAAACATATTCTATTTGCTTCACATATACTCACATGAAATATCAGTTCATTCTGGCAAAAGGTTCTGTTCTTACAGACTTTTTAATTTGAAACTATAATTATAATCACCCTGTAATTTAATCAAATATAATTTTCTGCATTTAATTTCAGATTCAATCTTTCTATCATTCAATAATTTTTTTTTTCGAGGATTATATCTAGATAAACCAGTAAAACGAGTCATTACCTATGGTATTTCTTTAACATGAATATTTCATGCTTTATATTTAGAATACTGTTCTTTAACTTGCAATATAAAACAGTTTGTACAAGCACCAAGAAATGTTTTCTCAATTTTATTCTCAAAACTATATATAGTGTATAATTCTGAGATTCATTGTACATTGTTATAAATTTTGTACTAGTTCGAACCAGCCTTTGGTGATGCAGTAGCTGCATTTATAAGATGGTAAAATGTCGTTCAAACATTTTGATCTCCTGCTGAACCATACCTCAAAAAGTGGAACAAAATATCATGTGCAGCTACTGCTGCACCAAAGTTCGTTCAAACCAGTACCAAAGTTTAAACAGTTGATTGCTTTAATTCACTGTAGCATAACTGCTAAAATAGATAAGACAAACAAACAAAACATTCCCGTTTAACATAGTCTTGAATGAGATGGTGCGAGAGGTATTCTTTATTTAACCTGTTATCGTTTCTCAAACTATGAGTCGTACCAAACACGTGGGTCTCAGGAAATCTGCCATGCCTTTAAAAATATTTTTTGTAATGTGTTTTTTTTTTTTTTATGTATAAGTAATATACATATATAACTATATGAATAGGTTTTTCCTAATTAGGTTTTGCATATACACCGTCTTATGACTAAAATTCACAAGTTTTCTTATATACACTTTTTAGATGGGGCAAAACAATGTCATAAATCATATTAACATTATTCTTTATGATATATTCATACACAAACGTTACCTATAACTAACCTACAACTGTTGTTACGTGTAGGCTTTATACGAAAGATCCGTATGCTTTCTAAGAAAGATTTCCGTCGGATGGATTTTGAAAAATGCTGTACATACTTATATATTAAATGAGTTGCGAAATAATTTTAATACATTTAGGTAGGTTATGTAACAAAAAAGTATTGGGAACAGCTGACCACCAGTTTTAAGGCTCAGCATTAACATCAGATTTAACATAAGTTTTAAGGCCAGCTTGCCTTCTTGCATAAATTTTGTTTTTACTTCGTAATGTTGCACATTATGTATTTTTGTTCGTTCAACGAAAATTAATTCCAACCAGCATGACACCTATGTATAAACTTAATACAACCGCAAAATTTTAACATATGCATAAAACTCATAACTAAGCAATCTGTATAAACTAAATTGTTTCAATAGACTGATTCCATTCACAATTCGAAAGTTTCCAAGGTTGTAGGGAGGAAAAACCGCAATTTATAATTTTGTTAAAGTAACTTAGAAAAACTTATTCTCATGGAACTTGCGAAACCTCTCACTTCCTTTGTAACATGAAAAATGCAAATCGAAAATTATTTTATTCCTACCCAGCGTTTCAGAACGTGATTATTATTAAAAAATGTGTAATTTATGTAAAAAATGTGAAATGTGTAACATGGCTTGAACCAAAAACACCATTAAAGGAGTTTGATTAATTTCTCAAATTCTACTAGAAACATTTGAATTGTTCCTTGTTTTTATCTTTTACGTTACTATCAATGAATCAATTTAAAATTCCTTTTCATTTCCTTTGCACTTTTTTAACATCTGTAAGTTCGATACTGTTTGTCATTGATTGTTTTGAAAAGAAATTGTTTACATTTAATTTCTAATGATATAGCGTGATTTCTAATGATTTCCTGTCTATAATATGTATTAGGTAACTTAAACTGCGAATTCAGAATGGGGTGCGACTTATATACTATTTTCTTGCTCATTTTCTGCGGCATTGCGCATGTCTGTATGACGTATATTACTCTTTTCGTTGTACTTTAATTAACAAGTTGGAAATTGCTCGTCAAACGTGGCAAATGATGTGCGTTCGTACTATAACTAGTTTTAAAATTATTTTTTGCACCCCATATTGTACTGAATGTATAATTTTTTGCACTTCATAAAGTGCATAGTCTGATACATCATTAAAATGCACTTCCAATAATTTTTTCGGAACACTTTTGACTGTCCCTGTAATTAAACTATACATCCGATTTTCCTAAAATTTGAAATAGCTCAACAAAATTTTGCAACAATTATATCTTTAAAATTTCAGATTATTCGGAAGGCTGTAATATCATTAAAATGCACTTGCAATAATTTTTCCCATTGGCCGTAATGTAAAGAAAAACTTTTGGCTGTCCCTGTAATTAAACTATACATCCGATTTTCCTAAAATTTGAAATGGCTCGACAAAATTTTGCAACAATTATATCTTTAAAATTTCAGATGATTCGGAAGGCTCTAATACCATTAAAATCCACTTGCAATAATTTTTCCCATTGGCCGTAATGTAAAGAAAAACTTTTGACTGTCCCTGTAATTAAACTATACGTCCAATTTTCCTAAAATTTGAAATGGCTCGACAAACTTTTGCAACAATTATATCTTTAAAATTTCAGATCATTCGGAAGGCTCTAATATCATTAAAATCCACTTGCAATAATTTTTCCCATTGGCCGTAATGTAAAGAAAAACTTTTGACTGTCCCTGTAATTAAACTATACATCCGATTTTCATAAAATTTGAAATGGCTTGACAAAATTTTGCAACAATCACATATTTGAAATTTCAGACTATTCGGTTGGGTAGTTTTTGCTCTGTTACATGCGGACAGACGGACGGACTGAACGACGACTATAGGTGCTACGTATTTATATAATTACGAACGCACCTAAAAATGCAATAAAGTCATACTGACTGATGTAAATTGTGTTAGGTGAGTCATATTTAATTTTTGAAAACGAAAACTTTCATAGGTTCATTCTATTAATAACATATTTATGTGTTCTTAAGTTCTAATATGAAACATTTTTTTAAAGTCAGTTCAGGGGATATTATTATATTTTAAATAAACATTTCGTTTTAAATTAAAAAAAAAAAATTCTCAAAAGTGATATAAAACAAAATACTAATAAAATCAGGGATGAAAGCGCTCCGCAACAAATATTTGATTATAACCACTAAATTTTAATAGTATTTCTCGCCTTATTTAATGACAGAATTTATTAGATTTAATCAATCAAAGAATATCATTAAAATTTATTGGTGAAAATCAACTATTTGTGGTGAAGCCCTTTCATCTCTGAATAAAATGTATACTAACTAGGGGGCTCAGCCTGGTACGACCGCCTACCTCCATTAAGAATTAACAAACATAGTAATGTGCCTTGTTTTAAAAACATTACTAGGTTACGGAAAATTGAATGATATTTTCACAAACAACGACTATTTTCTGTAATCGGGTTGCATAATTTACCGTTTGAATGGGCATTTTTCAATTACTCTGGCCTCATTCACTGCTATCGCGACAGCTGACGGTTGCTTTTGGAATTGATAAGTGAAATCAGTTACACATTTGATAAATCCGTTTGTATAAAATAGTTACGCTGAAAATTTCGCGGCTTGTAAGTCTTTTATAATACCACTTAAAATTTCTAAATGTAAAATATTAAATGTAATATTATTTAAATATTAATTTTTATAAAATTTTAATGGCATTTCTTTAATAGCGGCAACAAAATTTTTTTATTGCTGCAGATGAGAGACAAAGAAAATGGTAAATAATGTCATTTTCGCATTATTGAAGTAATTTTCCCTTTAACATTGAAAAGAAAACCAAGCAGGAATTTTTTTTCCTCCTTGCATTTAGTTGAACAATTAGTGTTTCATATATTTGTTTTACATAAACGAATCAGTGTATTCTTAAATTCGTTTCATTAAGATAAAAAAAAAAAAAAAAAAAAAAAAAAAAAAAAAAAAAAAAAAAAACACACACAATGATATCAGTAAATAATAATCCCTATTATTTATTTTCCTTTCTTAATAGTTTAGAGAAATGGCGTCATTTGGACGAGTTTATTCAGAATATTTCCATTTTATGGATTAAAATAAACGCTTAGAAAATTGTATTTTTCTCTGTGACCCATTTCGATTTTAAGCGTCTTTATGAACTGAAAAAGCTGAAGAAGTTACGATGAGAAAGACGATGAGATTAGAAGTCTACGATGTCTATCTACGAATCTACGATGGAATTATTATTGTTATTTTAAGTCAATTGAATTTATGTTCATGATGAAATGACAGACGATTTTTGGTTTTCTTACTGATTCCTGAAAATCGAATATGTTGCTTCAAATATTCTTGAAGAAACATAATTTAATCACAATATTGTCTTCACTATTGGTTGAAATGATAGATAATTTCAATTTCAGTTTGAAAATGACGAAAATAAAAGAAATGTAATAATCCCCATGTTTTCCTTTTCTGTTTTTTCCTAGAAACACGGTGTAATTTAGTTGCCTTCGTTATAGAAATGTCATTAAAATTAGAAAAAAAATTAATGTCTCGAAAAATAATTATTTTTTTTTAAATTTTAATGTACTTTTGCCATCCGCGGATCAATACGGAAAACTGATGTTAATTTCATCGTCAAATGTTCAAAAATTTTGCAGGAATAACTGTGAAACACAATCTGTCATTTAATCAGTCGTTTCATAAAATCGTTTTACAAAGTCGTTTCATAAATTCGTTTCATTAGGATTATATATATATAGGGTAGAAAAAATGAAGTTTGTGTGCAGATGTGTGCTGGTGATGGCCAAAGGAATCTAGTTATTTTATCTTAAAGTCACATTATCGTGTTCTCCTGCGATTTTGAGCTGACAAAGTTATTACACTATCTTGCTATAAATTTTGTTATTTTTAACTTACGTAATCCCAAGAATTTACTTTCATATTTCTTACTAAGAAAAGGGTAACACGTTGGGTTACGTCTTTTACATAGAAGCAGCTTATACACCTGAATATATGGTACGTTCTGTTTCGCGTTGTTAAAACGTGCACCGCTGGAAAAAACTTGTCACCTTCTAATAATTCTGCTCAAAACAATCCTATAAAAAATATAGGTATCTGTCGACTGATCTCTCATTTCTAATTCTGGGCATACATTATGGTAAGGTGAATAAGCAATATGAATATTAAATTCACAATACATATCTTTACTTAATAGGTGCTAAAATACATAAATGCTAAAACATTTCAAAAACAATCAAGATGTTAAAACATTGGAGTCATATGATGTTAAAATCCGAGCGCTTTTGACTAAAACATAGTCGTCATAAGGGAAAATAACTGCCGGCTGAAAGACAACTGCTGGTTAAATACTATGGGCGAAACCGAAGAACCACAAACAAGACGGTGGGAAGGAGAGAAAGTTAATAGCTGTTCAAATACGTATATTTATGTAGGCATGACCACTCGCAAATTACTTGAGAGGATTAAAGAGCATATGACAGATATAAAAAAGGGTAAACTATCCACAGCTCTATTCCGGTTAAGTCAAGATACAGATATTGATATCCTATTTAAAGAAGTCAAAATCATTGCACATGCATCACATTATAATATTTGTATAATCAGAGAGTCTTTGGAAATTTTAGCAAGAGGCAAGCGTACCTGTAATGACGTTCTTTCCTATAATATACCAAGAATTTGGTTTAACATACTAGGTGTAACAGATGAATTTGGTTTTGAATAACCATTTCCCTCCCTCCTCCCTTTCCCTCCCTCTTCTCCCCTCTCTTTTTCAGGTTAGCAACTCTTCTTTTTCTTTCCTTCCCACCCTCCTGTTTGTGGTTCCTTGGTTTCGCCCTTAGTATTTAACCAGCAGTTGTCTTTCAGCCGGCAGTGATTTTCCCTGATGATGGCTAATGTTTCAGTCGAAAGCGCTCGGATTTTAACATCATATGACTCCAATGTTTTAACATCTTTATTGTTTTTAAAATGTTTTAAAATGTAGGTATTTTAGCACATATTAAGTAAAGATATATATTGTGAATTTAATATTCACATTTCTTATTTATTTTATTAAGGTGAATCTGTCATTCAACTTGAAATATAGTTTTTCTATACTTATTTATTCTATGGTAAGGTAGGTGACTGAATATTCCAAATTGCCCAATACCACCATTTTTGAAATGGTAACACCTACTTTTAATATAGGGCGTCCCAAAAGTTCCTGAGACATTTTAAAATTCAATATAAAATCAAGTAATTGTCGTGCAGGTGTGCAGTTTGGACTAAAATTCTTCTCACGATAAAAAGTTTTCTTTGACCGAAGAAAATAATCAGTTCCAATCTTCAATTACAGATGGCATCACTTGTCCGTAGGTTTGGTTTCAAACATGCGTTTTTTTCTGATATTTAGATTAGTTTTGATATTGTGACACAGAAGTGACCACCATCAATACTGTTCGAAGGAACTTTCGTGCACAGTCAATTCCGCAGTCAATGCTAGCGAACACGTGGATTAAACTGGAGTTCCATTTGGATGTGGCTCGAGCAACAAAGGGTGCACACATAGAACTATGCTAATGGATTGCACAAATTATTGCTCTGCAAGTGCTTTTGACAAAATAAATTGATATGTAGCAGATTGTCTTGAGTTTTTGATGCTTTTTTTCTGATAATTTAAGGTACAGCGCTATCTACGGCCGAAGTTTGGAACTAATTTTTTTTATTCGCTTAAAGAAAACTTTTTATCGTGCAAAGCATTTAAGTACAAACCGCACTCCTGTAGGACAATTACGTGATTTTATATTGAATTTTAAAATGTGTCAGGAAATTTTTGGGACCCTGTACTTAATTTGAATTTCTTGGATCAAAGATGCCCGGAAAGGTTTATGGTTTATTCAGTTTTTCTTAAATCTTCATAGATTTATAAAAGATTATACCAGAAATTAAGTAAAAATAAAACTAAGACCTTATAGGGAAAAATAGTGGTAACGTTCAATTAGTAACTAGAAATTTTTAACAGAAATTTTAAATGTAAACAGGATGGTCACCAATCAGGTTCAGGGCAGTGTTGCCAGATTGGGGACTTTTTTTGTCCCCATATTGTTGATTGCCACCGCTTTTTTGAAGTAGAAATATTCGGTTTACTTAAAAATAGATTAAAAATTTTGAAAAATGAGGCGAATTATACTATTTTTAAAAAAGTGGTGACAGTCAAATAATCTGAATTAAAAAAGTCCCTAATCTTGCAACACTCATTCAGATAGCATCAGTATATTTTTATAGAAAATTTCGGTCTATAAAATAAGACGAATTTTTCAATAGCAAAATAATTGAAAAATACTTTCCCTGAAAAATTCCCTGATCGGTGATATAAAAAATATATAAACATATAAAGAAAAACTGTGTAGATTTTTTCCTGTTACTGTATAATACTTAATTTACTGTAGACGCAAACAATAATTGGAGACGATAGCCTCCAGAATGTTGAAAAATGCAATTTTTTATCTACTATCCATGATAATTAAGTGCTTTTACAGAAAGATGTAGACAAGCGGCATCTCTATAAAACATATACTAACATTTCTTGAAGCTGAGTTTGTTTTTCTTTTTGAAATACTGTAGATTTGAAAAATGGAAATAAATCATCAAACGTGAATTATAACCGAATCGAATTAAAAACAAATTTTGTATGGTTTGAAAATTTTGTCAAAAAACCCATTGTATTTCTTAAATATACTGTAAAAAAGGATATCATTTTTAAAAATATTGCAGATTATAAAATCCTCAGCATTAGCAGTGAATTTGTATTTTTTAAATTATCTTAGTTCCTTTAGTTTCCTTAAAACCTATTGAAATGTCATTTTCGTTGAAATTAACCTAGCTGAAATTCGGTCGTATCAATAAATATTATTAAATAATCTCCTTTCATATTCATGCTTATGTAACCTTGTAAACAAAATTTCCCCATGATTAATGGAACATGACAGCTTTTTCAAAGAGTTGATAGAATTTTTCACTAAAGAGCGAATTTATTATAATACGTAATTACAACTTTGTTTTTGGAAAAAAAGAAAATTGAGAGTAAAATCTCTAAACTTCTCAATTGCTACTTTCATTTTAATAAGAATATTTCTATGAAATTTCGATTTGAAATTAAAATGATTTGCTACTATATTTCAAGAAGCACTGAAAAAGTAACGGAAGGAGTATTTCATATACCGTATATACTCGCGTATAGGTCGACTCGCGTATAAGTCGACCCCCTAACTTTTTACTTCAATTTTGCGCAAAATCAAACCAAATATTTCATTTCCCTATGCGAAAAAGTAGTAAGTAAATAAAAATAAATCATTGAAAACTTTTTAATGATAAATTATTATTATTTGTATATTTTCTGTAATATTTTATTATTCATACACATAAAAAGTCAGAATTTTGCAGTATTCGAAGTTTTATTTTCGAAGTTTTATTTGGCTCGCGTATAAGTCGACCCCCAAATTTGCTTGCCAAAATTTGTCAGAAATCCCTCGACTTATACGCGAGTGTATACGGTATTTTATTTTTGTTTAATTATTTTGAAATTGGGAATCGTAAAGAAACATCAAATAAAAAGAAACGTATACAATTATAGTTCAATTAAAAATACGTGAAAATCTGTTGCACTTAAAAGCGAGGCAAGTGTATATAAATACTCGAAATCAATAACAATAAAATTTAAACATTTTTCATAGAATATAAAATATTGTTTAAAATATTATAAAACTTGTGAACAGCAATTCTTAGTACACCAGTTGATCGATCCGTCTCATTCTCATCAGTAGTTTGAAAGAATGTCTAACGCCCATCATTTCAAAAGTAATTTTTCTAGCAGATTTCGAAAGGTGTGTCATAATTGCATTCAACTTCATCAATATAAAAATAAACTTTATGAAACTTCATGTCAATTTCATAATCTTGATATAAGCAATAGCTTTCAAAGTAAAATAGTTATAAAAATAATTTAAAATGTGTTCAATAACTGGTTCAAATTATATATAAAATCTTCATAAGATTCTTCGTCGTTAAAATTTTATAAACTAAATCCCAAACATATAAAAAGCAAGTTTGTTGGTTTTTGTACCTGAAAGGAATGTAAGAGAAATAAAATTAAAATGTCTCCTTATTCTTTATACATATTCTTTATACATATGATTGATTTACAGGGAGCACTGAATGATTTGAACTTGTCTTTTCATATAACCAGTACGTTGGCCATAAATTAGTTACATTGATGACATCATTACATTTTATAGTGTGTTTAGCAAAAAATATCCAGACTGTGTTCAGTTGAATAACGCAAACAATACCGATGATAAAGAGCAATTTTTAGATACTTATTTTATAATTTTAAATAAAAACATTTATTTATAGCTGTAAGACAAATAGTTTTGATTGATTATAAGAAATACGCCCTAATTTGTTTTCAAGTTTGCATAAAAAGATTCATATCCATATGCTGATAAGCCAGATTAATAGATTGCATAGAATCTGCAATAATAATTCAATTTACACAAACAGGTTTTTAAGTTTTGATGTAATTTATTTTTTACTAATAACTGTCTATATAAGGTTTTACAATACTACTTAAAAATTCTTTTGAAGAAGCAGGAGCAACGATTTACACTAACAGCACGACTTCTCATGAATGTACGCTTCTGGATGCTTGCAAGAGTTAGCTTAGGATTCATGTATAATTTTTTAAAATGTAAAGTGAATACATTCGATAATATTATTAATACTCACACTACTGTTGAATATCAATAAAATTAAAATAATTCAATAAAAATATTTAATTAAATGATATTGCTGCAAAAAAGAAAGGTGGTTCATAAAACTGTTTCAGGCTTAGGATTAAATGGTAACTCGAGTCATAAAGGACTCCACAAAATTGCATGTTTATTATGAAATATAAGCTTAAATAACAAAAAATATTATTTAGGACGAAAACCATGTGTTGTGGAATTTCAAGAAACCAATAACAGTGAACCCATGGCATATTTTAATCTTTCTAACATTTCTAGATCTTTCTAACATCAAGCATTTTCTGCATAGATTTTATTGTTTCCTTATTTTGCCGAAACAAAATGGACAATATTCGTAATTTTCCTTAAATACAACCTCCCACACACACAAACAACAACAACAACATATATATTGACGTGCCGAAAATGTTTTTTCTTGCTTTAAATGTATTTTTTTTGTTCGAGTATATATACTGTGTGTCATATTCTTGTCAAAAATGTATTTATTTATTCTAAAGCGCAATAAGTGTTCAAATTGCCCACATCATATTTCTAGACACTAATTTTCACTCTTAATCGCGTTCACAAACGCGTGTTTCAGCAGGTCAGGTTATTCTAGGATCATTATGAAATCGCTGCTTTATTCGGGTAATTGTTCAGACGGATAGCGGATACTCTTCAACAGATTTCTCATGAAATAGAGTCGCACTTTCTAGAACTAGTAAATCTGCAGATCAGGAACCTGGACGTCAGCTCTGCAAGTCATTGTTTTTAGACACACTTTGGTATTATTCAATTTCCTGCAAACCGTAATTTAAAGTTTTCAAATTAAGTAATTAATTATAAGAATAAAAAATACGAAGTTTCCAGACATTAGAAGCATTAAATTAAACACGTTGTTATGGAAGGATATTTTGAAATTTTCATGAGCTACTAATTCTGGTATTTTTTTAAATAATAAAGTAGATTTCTTCAGGGGGGATCCCCCCCTGAACCCCCGTGGTCTCATCAATTTACATATGTAACTTTTTATTGATTGCGCTAATGGTTATCGTAAATCTTAGATTTCTTTTTACACTTCCGAGCCTTATTTTTCAATATTGGTGTGGACAGAAAATGATTTATATTGGAGCAATTATATTAAAAGTTTAGGTTTTATGAATGAAAATGTAATTCTCTTTTAGAAATAAAATAATTTTCATTCATATTTTCAGAAATGAGGCGGCATTAAGAAGTAACACTCTTCAAAAATACTTTTTCTGGTAATCTAGTTAATGTTTGGTTTTTAAGAATAAAAATATTTATTTCACGATGCAATGACGTCATTTTCGACAGCAATAATTTTGCGGTGTATAATTTTGACATTTACTATATATTTGCTTTTCAAATGTTTGTTTTTTCTCATTGAAATTTTCGATTAAAAATTAACATTTTTGTTAGCTGTGTGCAGACGATAAACCATGAGATATTAGTAATTTTTTTTTTAAATAATAAGAGTTAATATCATAACACAAACCCCTTTTATTTCAACCTCAAAGCGTATTCATTTTAGTTTTGATATATAGGATCAAATTCACCTATCTTTCGTATTTTCGTTTTATTTCCTATATGAAGACGTATTCATGTCTATTTTTTAATTCATTTTCCTATTGCACATGAAAATCTTTCAAATCAAAAAGAACAGTTTAGTATAAATTATTATTTCGGGATCGGATTTTCCTCGCAACGGTAAAAAAGAAAAAAAAAGTGATTGTTAAATTTTATAACAAAATGTCGATTTATTCCTTATAAAAATAATGAACTTTTTAATTTAAAAGGAAAATATTTAAATAAAATAAATACATCATAGTCTTTCTTTATTTCAGGGGTAAATTCCATCTATATGTAAAGACACAAAGGAATTAATTCGTCGCTTTTGACTTTGATTTGACTTCAAACAAATACACATACTTTCACATTTACGATATTTTTAGGTGTAGTTCCGTTGCTAGGTAACAGTTTAAAGAAAATAAAAACAATGAAATATGTGCACTTAAAAAATAATTTTATATAAAAAAATATTTTATATTATTAGAACACATGTATAAAATCCCTCCATACCGAATTTAAAAACTCTGACATACACAAAATTTCAAACTCATATGAATAATGTATGGTTCTAATTAGGAAATTTCATATTCCATAATTTACAATTTAAATTCTTCAATCATATGAGCCATTTCCTTTCAATAAATAAAAATGGAAAAATCGTCTGAATTGCTATAAGAAAGCATTAAGTCGCAAAAAAAAATGTTCTATGTATTCCGAACGAATGAACCAAATTTAACCAAAAACTATACAGCTAAATCCGGGGATTTCACCAACATGCATCCGTAATTTTAAGCTAATTGGATACTTTTTACGGCAGTTATCGCGGAACAGACAGACAGACAGACTAACAGACAGGCAAACGAAAACCAAAACTTTTCGTGTCTCCACAGTAAGCCTCCACTGACGTTTCGGTAATGATTTTTTTTTTTTTTGAGGAAAATAAAAGATAATGTATTCTATATTGTAATGTGTCCTCTTTCGGGAAAATACAATGTTCACGTACAAACGCGTGCGCATTCCTTTACAATATTCTGAACTCCGTTCGATACACCGTTTTAACCGCTATCATAAAATACTACATATTTGATGGATATTGTTTTTGAAAGTGTCTAGCCCTTATATATCTAGTGTGTGGATTGATCTTCACGTTTAAAATTTTTTCACACTTTCTTAAAATTAGATATTTTGTACAGTTAACACTTACAAGGTATTGCTACATATAAAATGACTGACAACATTCTCTTCCACAGTAAGGGTTTATTTTTTGTAATCTGTTGAACTTTTAGAAGCCGATTCTTTTCTGTCCACTAACGCGATTTAATTTCATTCGAAAGATATAAAGTATTTAATAAAATTATGAATAAACAGAGTATTAACATTTGAAATTGATCTCAAGGTTAGTTTTGCAAAGCAATAAGTATAAATTTAAAAGAATTTCATCACATAAAAGTTTCATGAGAGAAAGTTTTGAATACAAGAATTTTTGTTTTCATTATTTAATTATTTACACATGCTTTTCGGTCATAACATACCATACTGCTATTATAATACTTTTACAAATTAAATTACTATTTAATGAATATTTTATAGCATCCTTTGTATGTTTCTAGAAAAATTACTCTTTTACGCTTTTAAGTACTTCATTTTTTATTTTACTATAGATTATTCTTATCGCCCAATCTTGCTTTTAAATTCTCTCCACCATAATGTTATACCACATAAGAATATGTATATGTATAAGCATATATAACAGAAAATAAATAAATTTTTGTACAATTCTTTAATTGGTATTTTGCAACTACACTCGCTCATTTCTTCTATTCTAATCTATCTGTTTATATAACATTAAGAAACTAAAATTAAGCAAAGAGGTAGATTTTTATTTACATTCTTATTACATCTCTCTTTCCACATTTACGTTATTTAAAATGTGATAAGTTTTATTTATATGCAATACCAATACTCTAATTCTAAATGTCTCGGAGTAAAGGGGTGTGCAGAAAAAGTATACAAATTCATTTTTATACAACTTTTAAAATCTCAATACGAAGCCTTTATTTCATTTGATTTTTCATGTCTCATTCATTCCAAATACGAATTCACACCGCTCTATTTCCAAAAACGACTGAAATATGAGTTAAATTTGTGATTACATTAATATAAAGACACGCTTTTCGAAAGTTGCGTGATATTGCGGCTATAAAGGTATTGAGATAATAATTTGACGATAGTTTATTAACGATACGTCTCAGCAGATGCATAAATATACCGTTAGAGTATTATATCCAACGTATTTGAAATAGCAGAAAAGCTCTTTTCAACTTTAATCTTAACTTTGGTCTCTTAAAAATGTTGATTTTACTTGTATACACATTACATGGCACCTAATCGTCAGAAGTGACAGAAAACCCACATTTATATTGGAAAAGTTTGTATCATGTGGATTCTATTGCGTAAAAAAATACACATTTTTCTATTTATTAATGTTTAATAATCGCATTATTAATTATTACAAAAACTTGTTTATTAAAATTTGCCTGTGGTATATTGTTGGCTTTTTTAATTTTTCACATAAACCAAAAGTAATGAATTATTTAAATGTCTATTCGAGTTGTGCCTAAACAACGGACATTTATCTTTAACAATGATTAGTGCATTGTTCAATGATTTCTATCTCACTAATTCTTTTTGGAAATTTATGTCAGTGTGCATTTCTACATTTTTTGACATAGAGAATATAAATGAGCATTGAAACTTTGGTGTTGCTATTTAGCTATTAAAAGTTAAGCTAAATTATCACTTGTAGATTACCTCTTCCTACAAAAACAAATTACGTACATTTATAAAGAATTTTATAGGAACTAAAGATTGCTTTTCTTGTTTTGCATTGATTAAATATATATATAGCTCCTTCTTTCGAAACTTCTTGCACATACAGTACATTATAAAATATTCCTAATAGCACACGAATGAGACTAAACTGTGACAGAACTATCACACAAATATAACTTTTATTGGCCAAATTGCCATCACAATGCGGAAGTAATGCGGAATATGTCAACGCAGAGTCTCTATAAAGTCGATATATCCCATTTTGTGAGGAGGTGCAAAGGATTCATGGAGTCAGTGACTTCGCAGTGAACTCATAAGATAGTCATGAAGTAACGGTTATGATAGAGTCATAGTGTGACGAACTAAATATTCACAGTTATGCTCACAGTCGTCATTGTCACAATTTGTGACGATTGTGACGCCGCAGAAATGTTATCTTTACTGGATATAATACTATTAGGGAGAACGCAAAATACAGTGTTTTCGAAGTTAAATTCCACAATTCACAGGGATGTGTAAAGCAAAATGTAGGCCATAATGACATAAATTTGGAATAACTGGCACTTCGAAGCATGGACAGAAGATTTATTACAAAAACAAATATGCAAATTTTTCCGGTAGATAGAACTTTACATCTTTTAAAGCGTGATTTCCTTAAACGTATTCACTGCGCTACCTGAATAAGACAAAGACGTGGACTGCACAGCAAGAATAAGGAATTTTTCAACGATGTTAAAAGTTGAAAGACATAATTCATGCCTTTATACTATTTTCCCCAGGATGATAAATAATCAAGTACGACTACGAGAATATTCCCATTTCAGAGGAACTTATAAAGGTATGACAACATTATCTCTGATTTAGCATTAAGAAGTATTAAGTCACTGCCATGGTTGAATTTAATCAATAACTGGATTACAACATCAAATATTTAATAAAAAAATTATATACAATTAATGTTCCTAAATACGATGAACCACAAATCCTTAAAAGCGACGTAGTCTTCGTACTTAAAATCCTAACGCAAGAATGTATATATAAATGTGATATAATCAAACAACTCAATTTCAGAGACAAAGCACGAAAGATGTCATACCATTTAACGTGTTTCTTCTAGGACAGTTTTCAATTTCAGCACATATTGTTAAATATCAAACTCCAAAAATAGTTTTTAAATGTGGTAATCGTCCCTAAATTTCAGTTTGTTGTTTTTGAATATCAAATAACCCAATAGACGTCACGACATTGGATGTCTGTTTCATCTGGTGGAAGTGAAAGCGGGAATTGTTTCCACGTTTTGAACTAGATTTGTATTAAAACGTTTATTCATTTTGATGCCTGATTTGTTAATGGACCTATTAGTGACGAATTGGATCCTTCCTATGCGGAGATGCTTTAAGTAGATTTTCTAAAGTAAGTTTATGTGGTGCTTTCATATGTTAAATTAAATTTACCTTTAAAAGCATACATTTTGAAAAAATAAACTTTAGATTAATTAATATATTTAGACCCTTCAACATAGTGATACATTAGTTCTTTCTATGGCTGAATACTCAATTACGTATTTCCAGTGATTAAAATAGAAAAATTCAAGAAGCTATAAAAAAAATCAAATTATTGACGAAATATTAATGATGTATATTTAAGCATAAAATAAAGAAATCTGATCAAAGGATGACGTGTTGAAATCAAGAGATACGCGGCAACACCAAAGTGTTTTTATCCTTTAACTGATATAATAAAAATTGTCACATAACTAGTGTGAAGCGGTCTGTGAGACCGCTGCAACGAAAGATGAATAAAAGGCACGATTAACTCATAGGATGGTATTTTTGTACTAAACTTTTTTTACAGGACTGTTATAGTTAAAATTCGCTTATTTAAATGTCTCTGGTGATAGTACTAAGTTTCCAAACGGAACAAAATTTCGGTAGTGTTTGTAGTTAAACTGAAAATTGCAAGTTAAACTATAAAAATTGAAAAAAGCCGCAGCCTGAGAGATCGGTAACATCAGTTAAAGGTTAATCAATTTTCCTGCAATTTTTTGCGCTAGGTAAATTGCCAAAATTATTGTCTTTATTCGTATTTCATTTAAATTTTTTAAAGATATTTCTTATTATACGATATACTCGGATTATTAAATAAAATTTTATCACTTGTTTCATTTTCTTTCCGATATAATTTGCGGCTAAGAAAATGCTTAAGTGGGATTCTAAAAAATCTTAGTAATTAAATAAGCTGTCGAAGATACAAAAACAGGTGTACAGAGGCACAGAGTGCACGCCGGTACAAAATATAATATCCCTCATTCAGTCTTACATGGTCAAGTATGAATGGACTTCAGTGCAATCACTGTAGTTTATCTGATAAAATAATAGTCTAAAAGTCTAATGATAATATTAAGTTTAGCAGCTATGCCATTTTCGAGTAAGAGGGTGAATTTTCACTGGAAGTATTGTTACTATTAAAACAGATAATGTTGAAATAAGCACAATGTAATGAGCTTTCTTAAAAATTAGAAAAATCCAGAATGGCTTTTTAAATCATTTTATGAACTAAATAAATTTAAAGACATACCTGCCAACCGTCCTGTTTTTTTACTAAACAAGTAAAATCAGACATTTTATAAAATAAAAGATTTTAATAAATAACCAATTGAAGACAAAGCATTTCAGAAAAGGTTTTTCTCGTTCAAATTATATATAATGGTATGGGGAAAAAACGGAGGATAGCTGCATACTGCTACGCCTTCTTAAATCATATAAACGTATTTTTATTCAGAAAATGCACTGAATAAAATGTATGTCGTATATATTTAATGATACATAGTGCTAGATACCCAACTTGACTTTGTTAAATGGAGTTTATTACAAAAATGTTTATTTGATTTTTAAGGACTTTAATAGATGGCAGCCGTGAAATCACATTAAAACGATTGTTAAATTACAGGAAAAACGAAAAATTTTATGAAGGGTTAATATCTGAAAACCGGACAATTTCATTCCAAATTTTTTATTTTTTTGAAGTAATGTACCAACTGCCACATACAATTATATAATATTATACGTGTTTTGTCATACGTGTTTAAATGCTGTGTTGTTTTGAGATCAAGGATGTATATATTATGCGTAGGGTAAACTTTTATGGAAGAAAGTGGATGATAATATCATAATCGGTGTCTAATAATCGGGAATGAGAAGATGGGGACTGAGGCGATGTTTTTGTCTTAACAGCTCCACGGCCACTTTATTGAATTATTTTTCGCACATGTAAATTAATAATATGCCATGTGACAGTTGTATGTTGCATAAATAAAGTTGCAATAAACTTATCTTTAATAAATAAAAAGTTAAATATGGGAACATGAATGATGCTATTAAAAAATACTCATCCCTAGTCAGAAGAAAAAACTAAATATTTCTAAATATGAAACAAAAAGAAGAACAACTTACCTTCATCCATGGTGGCTAGTTGAACTTTAGTTGCTGTTGCAATGTAAATAATTCTGTCAGCGCCACCTAGTATCTGCCAACCTAAATGTGTATTTAGAGGGACTGAGATGACGGCCAACCTCAGTTACAAACACATTTACTGCAATATTTTACTATACAATCTATAAAAATAAAGGATAATTATATATTCGCATACTGTATATATATATATATAGGTATAAATATATAATAGCAAAAGTTAATAATATTTATAGAATTGTTTTCGGCATACATTTAATATTGGATATTTGTACCTGGGGACAGGGATTGAAATGATGATTTTGTTTGTTTAAAGCTTAAAATTAATTATTTATATGTCCATTTTTCATTGGTAATTGTTATAACAAATGTTACAATATATTACATTTTTCAGTTTTTGGTTTTAGTATAATTATAATAAATAGTATATATCCTTCAAAATGCAGCATAGCAGCGCAATCTGTTGGGCGATTTACACCAAAACGTAAACAGCATCCATTCATGTCAAGGACTAGCGGAATCTGATGTTTTATAAAAATCTGTGCATTAGTTCTTGAGATAGCGCTTTTACGGAAATCCTGCAAAATGCTACATTGCAGCGCCACCTGGAGGGCGATTTACACCAAAAACTAATCAGCACCAATCTATATCAGGGACTACCTGAATATAAATTTTTATTAAATTCAGTGCATTAATTCTTGAGATAGAGCGCCCACAAAATTTGTGTTACATACAGACATACAGACAGACCCACAGGCACATAGACAGACATTTTGTAAAAACATGTTTTTTGGAATCTCTGGCCCATGAAACGTGTAAATCCGTCGAAAACTGGAATTCGAAAATTTTCATGAAACCAATACTTTTTTTCTTGTAAAGATAGAAGAAAGTGAAAATGAGATTATTGTGAAAATATTTTTGCTTACATTACAGATAAAATTCAATTTCTTCGAGACAAATTAGTTTTGAAAATGATGACTAATTCTCTTTTTTCTTTGTATTAGGCATTTTATGTTTAATAAAATGCGAAATATACTCTAAATGTGAGAAAAATATCAGAAGTCGAATCGTATTTACTCACAAGGTCCTTATTTGAGTTATTTTCAGACGAAATCTTGAATTAGAAATACATTATTTATATGTTAATCAATTAAACATGAATGAAATTTATTAGACAAATAAATGTAAATTTTTATAAATAGGATTGTTTTCTATTTAATATTTTAATATACCAGAATCTGAATGTCCTTATTCAAGATGCAATGATGCATTTTAGAAATTAATATAATTTCAAATAAATTATTTTTATAGTAATATCCTTTGGTAATAATTTTTATAAAAGGTAATCTAATAGAGGACATTTGTAAAAGTAATTAGAAAAAAAGAGAACATATATAACCGCATATTTGCAAAATTCTTAATATATTCACAAAAATATTTTCAAATAATTTGATATTCCCAAATTTAATCAAAAGTTACGTGCTTGGTTTAATTCTTAAACAAAAAAATTCATTGTTATGTCACATGGGCAAACTTAATTAGCGTTAATATGTTAAAATTAATGGTTTATCATTAATAGCATTAAAAAATGAAATTTGCGAAGAAAAAGAAGGCAGAGGATAGAAAAGTTTTCAACTTAATATATGAAGGAAACGTTATCTAAATCGAAAAAAAAAATCTAGAAAGAAGGTTTTATTTGTTAAGTTATTATATGTTCAAGAGCCCGCTTAACATAAAAGAAATATAAAAAAAGCATTATCGAAAATCGATTACATTTTCCTGTACAAAAATATACAAATTTAAAAGAAATATAAAATAATTTTATAATTTTTTAGTCATAAAAAATAATTAACTAAGTTTACATTTATCTAGTATATTATATAACATAATGAATAGCCTTTCATAAATGTTTTTTTTTTCATTTATGAAACATTTTATGAATTTCTAATAAAAGTACGACCATTAAATTATTTATCGCTTATTATGTTCCAAACTATTTATTTAAAATCCACATTTTATTCCATTTTTGTTTGTTATTCATGTGCAATTATTCAATGACTCATCTTGTATATTTTTAATAATATTATAATAATTAAAGTAATTTCATTATGTTGGGTCATCTTTGACGTCGTGATGTGTAAAAGAAAAAATATATAAAAAGAATATTTGTCCATATGAGGGGTATAGTTTTTCATATCACTCTTATATAATTAAAGTATATTATTACTTTTAAAAATTCGGCAAAAGATTGATAATAAAATACTTATTAGAGGTCATATAAGTAACTTTCTAAAAATAATATAAATATTAAATATTTAACGATTACTATTAACTAGTTTCATTGAACAGAACTTTCTGTTCGTATCGTAAAGAAGATATCTGCACATTCAAGATATATTAACAAAAAAATGTTTTCTACAAAGATAAATATTTCATTTGTTTATTTTTGTCACTAATATAAGTTGTGGTGATGAACCCTTCGGGTTCATCTAAATATGTAAGCATGATGCAAAAAAAAGTTAACAATGACAAAGATTTATATAAAATAAGTACTAGGTAAGGGTGTTGTTGAGCAGGGATAATCAATTAACAGCCCCAAAGTCACACATTACCAGTAGACACACTCCTTAACAATCTAAATCTAAACTCAATTGAAGTTAAACGTCACTGGTGACGACTCGATTCTTGATAAAAGCTCAGAAACTGACTTGAAGATACATGAGGGACTAGACTAAAATCCAATGCTACTCAATACTACCAACATAAGTATGCTATCCAGCTGACCGCAGAAACCTAATTAGCATATTATTGTTAAAAATAACTGAAACATTCAGATTCAGGTAGATCCAGGCACACTGTTCAAATTCGAGGGCATTGACAGAATAGTTTCTTTTACGCACAAGTGTTAGAATCCAGATGGCAAGTGCACTTACAAAACTCAACATACTTTTCATCCTAACCTACCTCCTTAAATAAAGTAGCTAGGCACTGATACAAAGTTACTCCCTGCAGGACATTTCACAAATGGCAAAAATCAGTATTCTTCTTCGTATTAAAATAGCAATTAAAGCCTTTTTGCAGGAATATTAAAAAGCAGAAAACCAACGTTTAAAAATGCACAAATAATACGTGAAAAGCAGCAAACAGCTGTTTCGAATCTACTAGCGAGATTCTTCTTCAGTGGAAGATAGAACAAGACAAAGCGTGCTAGAAAAAGCAAAGCTGATCAAAATGACACAGAGATACGGGTAGCGAATGCGCCAAAAACAACCAATGAAACAGAAGGAGTTGAAATGACTGAGTGGACAAGTAGCGACATCTACCGGAGAACGAGAGAAAAAGAAACCAAAAAGCGGAGATTAAATTAATGCTTTCCAAATACTTGGAAAATCACCAGTACTAGATAAGTCATTGACTAAAGGATAAGAATTTTTATTGATGTGGTAAGCTTCCCAAAAATCAAGGTCAAGGTTACAAGAACATTTCTGGACAATGATGGCTGAAGAAAAATTGAACCTATGTTGAAAAGACCAACAATGTTGAGCAATAGAGGAACGTTTAATCTCCTGATTTTTAACGTAACCTTATTTCTTCTTCGCAGTTTTATTTTTTTTTTCGTAACAATTTTCCAATGATTGTTAGCTTTTATATTGAAAAAAGAAACTCAGTTGAAGCGTATAAAGGCAGAGTCAATTTTTTAAAGCTCAGAGACAAGGGGGTTTTGCACGCACTACAATGATTTCCAATGTGATAAACTTATCTTTGAGCGCTATATAAGGTCAAATGTCGTGAGTTATCACTCATACCGATAATCATATGTGTAGCTTCATCATTCTAGACATCTTCCACGCATTCAACTTATTGTTTGAAAATTAGTGACTTCCATCATTCTGCCTTTAAACGCCTGATTTACTTTTATACACATCGTGTACAAGGATTAATCTTGTTTCACACAGCACTTTGCAGTTGCACTCTGTCCAATTAATGAAATGCGTTGCATACCAATTTTATTTAAAATTTGTTACGTATTGTGCTGAGGATTGTTACACTAAAGGGTGGGCCATAAGTATCCATACATATTAATTTTTAAACTTTCTAATTTC
Organism: Maratus speciosus; assembly: GCA_963932465.1. Lineage (NCBI taxonomy): Eukaryota > Metazoa > Arthropoda > Arachnida > Araneae > Salticidae > Maratus > Maratus speciosus. The sequence goes on along the minus strand of OZ010796.1, from coordinate 231,163,017 downwards.
TTGCTTCAGATACCACACCTCTTTCTTACAAAAAGGCATTTGAATAAAGAAAAACGAATTGAAATCATACTGTGTGTCTATTTCATATTAATAGTCATGATATTCATGAATTCAGAATATTATATAAATAATAATGTCTAAATAATAATTTTTGCTACGTATGAGAACTTATGGAACACCCTGAAGTAGATTAATCAACAATTTTATGTGCATGAAATTTATAGTGATATTTTTCTATTTGGTTTCAGTAATTGTATGCTTTGTATCATCATTTTAAGTTCTGGTTACTCGAAACACATACAGTGAATCAAAAAAAAAAAATTGGACAACAGCTTCTATTGATTTCATTGTTTAATTATTTTGCTCTATGCTGTTCTTTAAAAGTAAAAGTTTATTTAAAATAATAGCAATTATTAAGATGAATTACACAGTTTTATTTTACTTTAATAAATCTTATATCTAAATTATAAATTAATAAAACGTGGTGGTGATATAACATTAAGCACCAAATAAAAACTTGGACACTTACACAATGTTCCAAAAAACACTTTTAAATTTAAAACAAAACCATCTAATATTTCGTGTGATCTCCTTTTGCTGCTATTACAGCTTGTAGCCTTTTATTCAACGAAAGGGCAAGTTTTTCGGTTAAATCTGCTGGTACATTTTGCCATATATTGAGAATAGCCGTTTTTAGTTCATTTTTATTCTTAATCTCCTTTTTTAGTAGTTGTTTCTCCATATAAGACCACAAATGTTCTACAGGATTTCGATCCGGACTTTGGGGAGGATGGGGTAGCACTTTTTTCACTTTGTATAATAACCATTTACGAGAGATATGCTTAGGATCATTGTCTTGGACATAATAATAACTTCCATTTAAATTTAATTTTGAAGCTGTTTCTGGTAAATTTTCTTTTAGAAAGTTCAAATACATCATTTTGTTCATTGTACCTTCAATGAACACTAGATTTCCGAAACCACTAGCTCCCATTGAACCCCATACTATAACGCATCTTCTACCATGTTTTACAGTCGTTTTTATATTTGCTGATTTTTAGCGCTGTTCCTCCCCTTCGCCATACAAAACGCCGACCATCAGATCCAAACAAATTAAATTGCGAATCATCTGTAAAAATAAGACTTCCAGAATTCTCATGGCTTTCCAACATTTTGTTTAGCGTATTCAAGACGTTTTCTTACATTTCGGAGAGACAAATATGGCTTTTTTCGTGGTGTGTTTGCTCTAAAGTCTTTAGAATGTAAAATATTTCTTTTAGTCTGTGGATGCACATTCACTACCTGGCCTCTTCAAATCTCTGGCTATCTTTACCAAAGAAATTTTAGGATTCTCTTTCACAAATCTCACAATCCGTCTTTCTGCTTGAGACGAGGAAATATTTTTGGGCCTACCACTTCCACTAGGTCTTTGCAAAAATCTGTACGTGGCTTTTTCAGAGTTTCTGCATTATATCGTATACTTTTCAGCACTTTCCATAGAGTAACAATTAAGTTTTTCATATCAACAGAAGTTTTTTTCCATTTTTGAGAATTTTTAATCCATCAAATGGAAATTTCAGCACGTTTTAATCTCATAGCTCTTTGACTTGTGTTCGTGCCAAAAATCAACACCCTCTTAAAAATTTGCATAATGTCAATCCAAAGTAAAAGGTAAATAAGTGCCCAAGTTTTATTTTGGCCGTGAATAACGCACAATTTATTTTTAAATTATTTAAAAATTTAATATAACATTTTATTAAGATTAAATAAAACTATTTCAATCTTTGATTAAATTATCTTTTTCTTTAATATTGTTAGATTACGATATCTCAATTGGTTAAAATAATACTCTCGTATTAAGCAGCAAATTTGAATCTTGTTGCTGTCCAACATTTTTTTTTTTTTTGGTTCACTGTTCATATTGCTGCATCACATTTTTTATCTACAAAAATGTAAGAAACTATATAATGCCTAAATTTTATTCAAATAATATTCAGGTTTATATGAATAACAATCAGCTCACGATCTCACATTTTATCGCAGAAATCGTCAATTAATGTTTTTTTGGTTCAGAAAATGATCAATGCAAGTATTAAAGATAGAAATGCGTTATTGCTTCTATTAAAAATAGCTTTTTTTTTTTTACCTTTTGCCGGTCTAATTCCTCGTAATTCTGATCAGCTGTAATGTATTTTCATCAATTTAATTTATTTTGTGAAAGTAAAATTTATTTTGACCTTTAAAATTATATTTGTCGAAGGACTGTAAATCTATAAGCTGCTAAAATACAAAACACAATGCGATAACTGACACACCTTTATATAGCACCGTATGGAAAGCCGAGAGATAATTTTCGAACTTAGTATTCTCTAACAGTGCCTTAGGTATTTGAGACTAATCAGATATCTATATACAAATTCACCTGATGAACTCTGAGTTCTAAATAATCTAACAGTACTGCATGGGATTATTCATAGAATAAATTACAATTGCGCCAATTACTATCTTCATTTTAGCAAACATGGTAAATTCTTTAGTTTCTCTACTGTATGGTAATACTATCTGGCGTAGAAACCTCAGGTATTGCATTTGTATTGCATCACATCTTTCAATTTTTGGGGATCTTATTTTTTTATTCTACATTTAGATATTAATTATATTAAAAATCATATTCGCAATTTATATTAACTGATAAATAAAAAAAAATATACTATACGTATTACGTGGTTTGATGCAATTTTATTAGAATACCTTTATAAGAGAATGGCGATGTATCGGCTCTTACATTTGATTGAGCAAGAGGACATTTGACAAAAACTTGGTGAATTTGCCATTATCACCAAGCTAATACTTATTTACGTGTCTAACCGCTGCCACCAAAATACTCAAGGTCTGAGGACACGAGCTGTGACGTCATCATTAATCGACCGACTTCTCACTAGTGTTGGATTTCACACTGGGAAATTTTCAATTGCAATTGTCTTTTACTTTATTTGTGGAATATCTATCATCTTATAAAACAGTAATAACTATTTAAACTTCCTGGTGAGAATTTGGAATCCTCCAATAAAAAGTCAGCCACATGCGCCAACATTGTGGCATTCCGCATCTGGCTGAATTTTTATTTAGGGGTTCGAAATTCTCACCAGTCAGTTTAAATTGTTATTATTGTTTTATAAGATTATATATAGTCCACAAATAAAGTTTGCTATTCAAAATTTTCCGGTGTGAATTCCAACACTAGTGAGAAGTCGGTCGATTAGTCATGACGTCACAACTCGTTTCCTCTGGCCTTGAACATTTCGATTGCCGCGGTCTAACTCGCAGAAACCAGGCCGGTAGGTAGAAACCTCGTACAGGCCGGTTTCGCTGAGTTCATTAGTATGGATTGCTATGGTTTTGACTAAAGCATCCAATCTCAACATGCTCTCTTTTCGTATAAACTGACGGCAAGCTTATATTCTATTAGAATTACTATCATCATTTTAGAAAAATTTGGAAAACAGTATAACATGCTGATGATAAATAACATTGAAATTTTTCAGCTTTATTGTAATAACTATAATAAATATAGAAACCAGATATATGAATGTTCTTTACATTACATTTTACTTAAAGAGAATGTAAACTAAAAAAAACATTAAATCAATTTATGCAATTAAATGACGATTAAAGATATTTATTCCCCAGTTCGCATGAAGAATCATATCCCAATATTTTCAATTTTCTTCTCACAACAGCGTAGTAGTTTTGTTCTATATCACAAAAATATCATCGCAAATTACAAAAGGTATATAGGACACCAATTTAAATTTCATTTTTTTTTTTTTTTTTTACATTTGTTATATTATTCTTTTATGGGTACAAATAATTGGTTTTCATTTCAACACGTATTTCAGCTTATTCTCGTAGGAGTACTTGCGAAACACAAACCACGTTCATATTTTAATATAATACTTAGTTTAATATTCTAGAGATTAAACACTTCTGTCTTTCCGAAAAAAAATGTTAAATCTGCTCATTTTTGTATGGAAACGTGCAATGGATTGAGAAAGAAATTGTGTCACAACTGCATTAATTAAAGTTACTCAAAGAAAAATGTTGAGTTTTTCCTAATTAAATACTTATGTAGCGTGTGTAAAAACGTAGCGAATCAAATTAAAACTGGCTAAATTACTTAGAACTTTTTTTTTATTAAAGAAATAGGAAAACCTTTAGACGATTTTCCTTAAATGACTTGGAAATTGAATTTAATTCGGCTTGCCGCAAATTGCGAAATCGTACTTTTATAAAGAAAATACTTTTTGTAATTAAAATTTCTAAAACATTCAAGTATTTTCAAGAATATATGAAAGAAATTTGTATCTATGATATTATACATTATAAGTGGCGAGCGAACCATGGAATCCATATTTGCCCTACCTGCCAAACTTCCGTTTTCTTAAGGTTATAAAAAAAAATTTGAACCAGTAAAATAATTTTTAATGAATAGTTTTTTGTTTCTATGTGTTTATATATAATGTCTTTAAATAAAATTTCTGTTTCTATTTGATTTGAAAAAATCCGGAAGGTTGTCAATTCTATGGACTTCAAATTATGTACATTTTCGCAATTAATTTTCAAAAACAATATGAATCATGATCAATGATTTTTTTTTTAACAGAAATCGATTTCTAGACGCTTTAAATATGCTAATCTAAACTTAAGAAAGAATAAGAAAAGATGATTAATTATATTAACAATTTCCAAGCGGTCGACATGGGACCGGGAGAGACACCTATGCCTTACAGACTTGGTTTACTACTTGGTTTGATCAGGCCCTCTCGGGGAGTAAAAGCGTTCGACATCATCGGAGAGAATGGGATATCATTAGAAATATTTGTGAATATTTTAAACATGAAAAAGCTTTATGGAAATTCAAGTGAAAATAGGAAATAGGTGAAAAAAAAATCTTATCCTCAGAAAATTCAAAACAACGACTAGAAGTCGAGCAATGGGAAGCTATTGAAGATTTAGGTATTTCTTAAGTAGAAACATATTGACACTGCTCCTTTATTCCACATTTCAGAGCTCGCTTAGTTTGGCCAATACAATGGAGATTGAAAGTGCGGTGGATGAAATAAACTGGTTTAGTAATAGGATCTTTAAAGGAAATTTTAATTTGTTCATATGTTTAAAGGTAGCTGTGTGACAAAACATGAAAGGATTTTAAAGGTTTTAAAGCAGATTTTGTGATGCAGTGCTTCAATCGTTTCTTCACTTCTTCACGTTCTGATTTAAAAGTTATCTTCAAACCTATGAACAATATTACATTATCGTCTCTTAAAGAACCTATTCCTATTGAGAATCCGTATGATGTTTATTTCTCCCTTTTCTCTTGAAATCTCGGTTATACTTGTCAAACTAACAGAACTATGAAATATAAAATGAACAAAAGAGTACCGTGAATATGTTTCGAATCAATAAGTTAATAGATTTTTAGTAGCTCTTCGTTGGTGACCATCCGATGTTTTTATTTTTTTAATTTTTCTAAGGCTACGATTATCGCTTTTCCAATCCCAACTTGGTATTTCACAAAGCCTTGTCAATCTTTAAAAATTCAACAAATCTCGTTAAAGATCTCTCATCCTTTTCGTTCATGCTCTTTGAAATTCTTCTTATAATTTATCTTATTTCCCTTCTTCCTTTTTCTAATTTCATCTCCTTTAATTAACTATTTTTTTATTGTTTAAATTTTTCTCCTCTCTTATAATATATATATATAATTTTTTTATTCATTTACCTTTTTACTTCTAATTTAAATATTTAATTTCTAGCTGTATTTGTAGAACGAATTTGTATCGTTTGTAGAACGTTATTTACTGTAGTGTAAGTATTTATTTCTTATTCATTGCATGTATTTGACGTAGGTATGATGCTGACAGCAGCCTACTTTGAGTTTTAGGACGCTCAGTTTATCTTACGGGAACTGAAGCTCCGTCATATTGGGAAGCAGCGTGGTCCAAATTTCGTCCTCCTTGCAGTTGTTATTTTCGTCCCGGGGGCGGAATTAGGAATGCTTTTTCATGAAAATTACTTAAAAATGAAAATAAAGTTTAATATAAAATAAAATAATAAGTATAATAAAATAAAATAAAATAAGATGAAAAAAGTTTAAAATAAAACAAAAAATAAAAATAAAGTTTAGTCTAAAATAAAGTAAAAAGTATAATAAACTAAAATACAATAAAATGAAACATGTTTAAAATAAAATTCAAAACGAAAATAGCCTTTTTATTTAAAAAAACAAAGATTTAAAATACTATTTAAAAATAATTTTGTTTTTATTAAAAGAAAAAATATTGTCTCTCTTGATTGTTGCAGTTGGGGCCATGGGAGAAATGGGATAAAATCTTGTACGGGAGATTGGCGTTATAATCGTGTTTTTTGCCTCCCCACTCAACAGCAAAATTGCAACTTTTCGGTGTCGTATTTATTTTTCCTTTAAAACGTTTTATGCAAAAGCAATAGAAAATTCTCTGTCAAACCATCCTTCTATAAAGGTTTAGAACTTACAAATCCCACAACTTTTCAATGAAACCTACGAGCATGCCTGATCAACCATCATAAAACCGTCAAGTTTTTATTGCCATCAGCCCTAAAGAGATCAGGGAAGTGCCAGTGATCACATCAGCAACTTCTTCCTGAAGAGGTTCAGCGACATTGAGCACTGGATCTCCAAATAAAAACAAAGTGAAATATTCCCATGCGAAGAAGAAACGCTCAGCCAAAAATAAAAACTTCTGGCACCCACCATTCTCAAGGGAAAGGGGAAGAACCAACAATGTAAAATGTAAAATCGTGATCTAACCAGTGATTCTGATTTCGAAAGTGACTTCTGTTGAGATTCCTTATGATAATAATAAAAGCTATAATGATGGCGACAATGATGCAGTGTACCCTATCTGAGTGAAGCGTTTTTATGGTGATAAAGAGGGAGAACATCCAGTTCAGTGCATTCAATGCTGCACTGGGTCACATAAAATATACTCAGGAGGCAAAAACAATACAAAATTTATATATTCCTCACGTTTGGATGGCTAATGTTTCATTATGTTAATCTTCCATTAATATTAGTACATTTCTTGGTGCCTTAATTTAACGTAAATTAAATTACTTAGTCAATTAGAAAACAATTTTGATTTAGTTATAAGTTAAGCCTCGGCGTATTGAATTTTTTTAGGGGGACGAAATTGAGATCTTTTCTTTTTCTTTTGCCATATATAGATACTTTTGGAAAAACAATTTTTCGCATTGTTAATTTTTTGTACGATATTTACCTATTTTTCTATGTGCGTGGGTAGTTAGTCTATGTAAAATCAAAATTTGGTAGGTGTTCACTGAAAATTAAAACTTCCAAAGGCCTAAAAGTCACTGGGGGCGAAAATAGGGTATCTTACCATATTTTTATTTTTGGTTTTTAAAAATATCTTATTCTTATTATTATATTTTAAGCAAAATTAATAGTGATGAGGCTTAATCTAATGTTTATTTTTATCATTGTAACTTCAGAGATGCGTAAAATAATTTATAGATAAAATTGTTTTCATATAAAATTTTGCTGTAATAGTCAGTACTTCAACGACAGGTTACACAATTAAAATAATAACAAATACTGTGTATTATTATTATTACAATTATTTCAAATAAAAATAATCGATATCAATTTAGCTGAATATTTTATTTTAGTTATATGGAAGTAACTTACATAAAAATATCTCTTACGCATATAGGGGAGAGTAGCCATATTTGGACCGCCGCTTTAAATGGACCGTTGCCATTCTGCCGTTAATTACAGAAAGATACGCCATCTACCGCTGAAATCCTACTCATCAGAATGACGTCATTTATGTTTAGAATAAACACCCGCCTACCACGTGTTGTTTTCAGACAATTTAAAAAAACCTAAAATTACCTGTTTTGATCTAACTTTTTCCTACTAAGCGGAAGTGAATAATTTAAAGCTAAGGTACGTTGTTATGTTTTCATATACATATATAAATTCATGTGTTTATTGCGCATAATTTTCAAGCAGATTTGTTTGATTTCGCTTTGTTCTTAGTCTAGCTATTATCTGTTTTAAAAAATGGCGTAGTTGCCTTAATTGATCCAATTTAAGTTACTTAAATTGGACCAGTTATGCGATCATAAGCTCTCACAGCATAAAAGAAATTGGAACATAAAGTTTTAAAAAATAGGCGTAATGGAATGGCAAATAAAATGGTGGAAGGGAAGAACTACAAACATAAGATAAAAAAAAAAAACTTCTCTTGCAAAAAAAATGTCTAATGATACAGAATCTAAAAAGAAATATCTAGTCAGTGATGATTGGTTTTGTCTAATTTACAAGAAAAATAAAACAGCAGAAATGATTCAGTGTTCAGATTGCCAAATACGGTTCCATGTTGTGTGCGCTGGAATAAAAAATGAAAACACGAAATTCATGTGTAAGCTTTGCAAGATATATGATATTTAAGCAACTCGCAATTAGTTCCATAATTTATATTCTTAATTACTGATAACTTTGATTTATATTTTGAATACATTTTTATTTAAAAAAATTACTCTTATTTTCAGATATTTGATTTTATTACATTTCATTGCTGTTATTTTTTTTGATTGATTCATTAATTGCAAACTTTGCTTTTAATAAAATTATTTATATTCCTCAGTCATTAAAACAACCTGATATTGTTAGGTGCAATTTAGGAGATTGGGGATCCAACTTAGGCGAGCAGTTGCTGGATTTGGACCACTTTTGACAAATTTTTCATATTAAAATAAAACTTAAGATTTTCAAAAAGAAATTGATCTAAATATTTATTTAGTTAGTAGATGAATAGATTCACCCCATATAGTGATGGTTTGTAGATATTCCAAAAATTAAGTGAGTTACACCTGAAAATAAGCGAAGTGGTCCAAATTCGGCTACCCTCCCCTATACACAGGTCATCAAAATAAAAGGATGATGAGAAAAAATATGATCACAAAGTTAATTTTGCAACCAAGGCTGCAATTATTTATATTCATTAAATACGATTGAACACAATTTTGCGCTTCCGCGCATACATTAGCGCCCAAAATATGCAAATTCGGTGACTGACAATGCTGTGCGCAATGGACGCATGCTGCAATTCTGGACCGTAGTTTTGTTTAAACTAAATTTGGTGTCTGAGAGGGATCAGTATTCATTAATTATGGCTCAAACGCATAGTTTAGGGGAAGATAAAAAAAAAGGCGAATAATTGGTATAATCTACGGAAGTCAAACACAAATAAAGTTCGCCCAAGATTTAAATATCCATCAACGTGTCATATAAAGAGCTTGGAGCCACTTTTTAAGCGCTGTATCCGTTGATAAAAAGCCTGGTCAAGGTCGACGAAGAGCAATAACTGCATTCGAAGACCGTTTTGTGTCATTGTCGAATCGAAGAAACCGCGAAGCGACTACAAGGGATTTGGTTTCAGTCCTTCAAGTTAGCACAGAAACTCGAATGAGCCATTTTACCGAGCTGCATTTCTTCCAAGCACGTTCTGGAATCGCTCGGAGATATGTGAAGGAGGTATTGGAACATCAAGTTTGAATGTATAGGGCTGATGTTGGCCCAGAGTTTTTTTATAATGGATAACAATGCTCGACCACATCGAGCATAATGTGGTACAGAATACGTGCAATCAGAAGATATCACTCGAATGGATTGGCCACCTTACTCACCCGACTTGAACCCGATTGAGCATATGTCGGATATCTTAGAGAGCCAACTTTCATCACGCCAAATTGCACGCCGGACCTTCCAGGACCAGAAAAGTGCACTTTTAGAAGAGTGTCGTGCAATTCCACAATTCTTTCCCCACATTTTGGTAAAGTCTATGGAATTAAGAAGTGACCTATGCATATCTGTCCGAGGTGACCGCACACCATATTACAGAAAACAGATTCCACAAGAGGTCACTTAATTTTTCCACCATTTTCCAATTTCCATAAATATGGTTTTAATTGCAATATTTTGAGAATAAGCAACTGGCAAACATTGTAATTTATGTTAATAAATACTTTTGTACGAATTTCTTATTATTTTACATTAAGTATCAGTTACGTTTTATTTCTATCATTATCCCTTAATTTTCATGACAAGTGTAATATTAATATATAAAAACTTACAGATATACATGTTAACATTCAAACGTTTGAAATAATTATTATTAAGTATAGTGCAATAGTTTATAATTGAGTATATTGAAAAAAAAGGCAAATTGTCTGAATTGAACTATTGTTTAAACGTTATATGAGTCTTTTTCATATAAGGTACATTAATACGACAAAAATAAAATATTATACATCATCTTTATTTATAAATTCTTAATAATACGTAGTATTTATTATTATTTTAAATGACAAATATAGTGTCGGATCACTACTACTTTAAGAAAAATTATTTACATCTGTTTGTTTTTTTACTTATCTCTCAACAAGTTACATTGATAGAAATGAATATTATATTAAGTATCATCTCTGTAACTTCGAAGCAAAATGTAATAATAAAATTAAATCTTTTGAAAAACGAAAAATAAACACATTTCTATAATTTATAAAACTAAAATTTGGATATGCATTTATTAATTTAAATTCACAATAATTAAAATAGGCATTGACTATGTTTGATCCTTCTCTGTATTACAAAAGATATTTTTTAAAAAAATTGCAAAACACTGAAACGCATCCATAAAAATTAATAGTCGGCCTAAAAAATAAATAAAATAAGGCAATAAAATAAAGAAAAAAATCTGTGAAAAAATAAAACAAATGAAAAGGTAAAGTTAGTTAGTACTACCCCCCTTCAAAGTTGTCTATCGCGCACTAAATGCTTAGTCCTTAACGCGATTTGATGAATTTACATTATGCCTATGGGAGCTAAAATTTTTCGTGGAGTTCTTTCTTTGGCTTTTACCTTGTGCTGTTTTTATAACCTGCTAAAGGATTAATTTTATATGATCCGAATTAGGGCTGCAGTGTGTATTGCATTATTTTTTACCGTGATATCTACAAAGTGAATAAAGTATACTTTATTTACTTTTCGCCAGTTTTGGGTGGTTTTTTATGCAAGCAATTTTTCACAAACGTAATTTGAAGCAAGTGTTTTGGGTAACAGTCTCCTCCTTTTCCCACAGCATTGACATTCTGAAGCACTTCATCCAATAGGGTTAGTAAAACGAAAATAACATTCATTGTATTTTTAAACTGATTTTTTCCAAGAAAAATGATCAAGCTTAATATTAAAATTACAAATTTCATTTTTTTTTCTGGTTATCATAATAAATTTTTTGAATTAAGTTGACATTAAAAAAAAAAAATAATAATAAGAAAATTCAGTAATTGTAATTAACTGCGATTTAATTAAATATTCTAATTAGAAATATACATTTCTAAAGTAAGTTAGAAACAAATTCCATTTCAGTACATCCTGGTCTACTTCAGAAAGAAATAATTATTTAAAATATCTACTAGCTATAATCTTATATTTTCTTTTATTTAATTTAGAAAACAATTATATAAAAACTAATAAGAAACTTGAAAAGAGACTATATAAAATTAGTTCCGCTAAAAAAAGCATTATATATATATATATATATATATATGTATGTATGTATATAGCATTCATTGCTTTTTTCTATTTTAACAGATTTTGTTGCATAACAATTGTTTGAAGTGTAAAACATTTAAAGTTTACAAAACTTATTTCACCGTAAACCACTAATTAAGTAGAAAATAATTCCAGTACACTTAACTTTTAATTGTTACTTTTGTGCTTAATGAGAGGCAATTAAATAAATTTGTTTTTGAGAATTTTTTTCGCGTTTCGAAAAGAAATGCTTGCAGTTTTATTTTTAGCAAGAATTATAATTTCCACTTTCTAATTATATCTGCTTGCCAAAGCATAAATTTACATGAGTAGAAATAAACTTTCTATTTACCTATATTTCATTGCTACAACCCTTTGAATCATTTGATGAATTTTATTTTCTTCTCACACCTGTTTAGAGTAACAAGTTCACCTGTGAGAGTTTCAGCATTTTGAAGAGTTCACCTTTCCTATTTAGAATACAATCATCTGATTTAAATAAAATCTATTTATTCGGGACCGGAAATAATTATTCCCCATTCTGTATTCAAAACAATACATTTTGTAAACTTAAATGATTACGAGTTGAACTTTCAGTAAGTAGATCAGTTTTTCAATGAGTGATAATAAAAAGTATAAAATTATAATAATTTTTAGTTATATTCTTATAATAAGGCTGAAATAAATAATTACAATTTTACCATCAGAGATGATTTTTAAATTTCCCATACAGTGAATCATCGATAAGTATAACTTCGCTATCACGAAGTATAATTTTTTAACAAAATTCTATTTTCCTACGCATGTACCATCCCACTAATACTTAATAATACACTTTTAGCAGAATTTGTTTCTTACGTGCCCCAGATATCACGAAATAGTTTAGTAATCACTGACAACACAACAACTAACTCAAAATTTAGTTACTTGGCGGAATGAGATGTGTTTTAGGATTCTCATGTTTGGAGCTTCTAGAAATTGATTTCTGTTAAAAAATGTATATGTTACAATTAATATTTTTTCTAAAAATTAATATCAATATATTTATATCTATAATTAACAATAAGGAGCTTGATGCGATATAATAGAAGCGTGACAAATAAACAACGTTAAAAGTACCAAAAATTTATTAATTTAAAGCATACCGATTTCGGTAGCATGTAGCAAATCTTCATCAGTGTTAAGGATGGCGGAAATTTGCTCACATATATAGGAGAGATGGGGTTTCAAGTTAAAGGTTTATTGACCAATAGGAAAACAGAGGATTGCAGGTAACAGCCAATAGGAAAAATAGATGGGAAATGGAACCGAAATAGTGAGGAAAAATTTATACCTTTTATACTCTTTATATCGAATTATACCTTTATAAATTGTGCCATACATATTTTCTCTGATTCTGTCATTTAACAGTAAAATTCAATACATTAAAGCCACTGCGATTGACAGAGGTTACAACCCTTCTATACTGCTCTATTTAAACTTAAGCATCCTCGTTCCTCAAACTCTCCCCAGTCTTCTACTATTTCCTATATTAGCATTGTGTTACCCATCTTTCCTAAATCAAGCTTTCCCATTGCTAAAATTCTTAGACAATATGACTTCAAAATAATTTTTGCCCCTACCAATAAACTCACCCTCTCCAAACACAAAGACCCTATTGAATTATCCAATTCATGGGGTATCTACCATATTAATATCCAGTGTGGCCTTTCCTATATTGGACAAACCAAACGCTGCTTAAAATTTCGTATCAAAGAACATCAACAATATATTAAAAAACAAGAAATCAATAAATCCTCTATTATTGCAAAACATTGCCGGGAGATGAATCATACTTTTGACTTCAATTCGGTTAAAATAATCTCTAAACCTACTTCTGTACATGAACTTAACTTCCTTGAAGCATTTCATATTTAAAAATATTTAAATAATATTGTTAATTGTAAATTCGCTATTCCTCCATTATCAGATTGTTGGAAATATTACATAAATACTTCCTTCTCTTAATTTTTCTCACTATTTCGGTTTCATTTCCCATCTATTTTTCCTATTAGCTGTTACCTGCAATCCTCTGTTTTCCTATTGGTCAATAAACCTTTAACTTGAAACCCCATCTCTCCTATATATGCGAGCAAATTTTCTCCATCTTTAGCACTGAGGAAGGTATGCTACATGCTACCGAAACCGGTATGCTTTAAATAAATAAATAAATAAATGGTGCTTTTTACGTTGTTTATTTGTCACGCTTCTATATACATATATTTCGAAATTAACAATGAAAAGAAAAATTTGAATTGTAACCCCTGAGTTTATTTGGCATTTCTTGAAGCTTTAAGTATGCGAATCGAAAAATAGAGCTAATTACGCAAAAAAAAAAAAAAAAAAATTGAGTTATACGTAAAAAAATTGTCCGCATTACAATCTATTTTTCAGTGATTAAAGATGAATTTAACATTAGGTGTTCTAAATTTTAAATCTTCATTATTATTAAAGTACGAAACCGAATGATTTCCGTTTGGTATACAAATTTTCCATTTCATCAAAGAATTCATATATGATGTCAAAATATTGGGATAGTATTAAAAAGTCTAAAATTTCTTACGATTTTAATGATGTAGACCACCCTCTAAGAAAAATGTAAGTATAATATTAAATAATAGACATTATTATGAATCGATTGGCACCAGTCACATTTATTTAAGAGGATTTGCGGCATGGTTAGTAGGAGTGGGGCTTTTTTTTACATTATTGCACACACATATATATTAAATCTAAGCTTTCCATAGCGCATAAAACATTTAAATTTATACTGTCTTTGGAAACTGTAATTCAATTTGAAAAAGAAATAAAACTTGCAGCTAAGTGTATATTATTTCTTTAAACGTAAATAGACTTTGTTAAAACAACTAGTTTTTATTGTTCACCAACTCTTCAGTAAAGTGCGGTTAAAGAATACACTATAAATTTCAATATCAACAAAGTTCACAATTTGGCAAAAATGCTAAAATTATAATTATGTTATAAATATCGACTTTTTGATATCGAATTTTTTGTAGCTCTCTTAAAAATAGAGACATTCATGTTTGACTGTATTTATTAAATATTTACAATAGACCGGGAGGCTGCAGCACAGGCAATCACCTCGTAGAGTTCACGACTGAAATTCCAGAATTAGTTTAAACTCCATTCGCATATTAAAAATCAATCGGTCTGCCAAGTCATATCTTGGTGGAAAATACCTGAAAACCCGATTTTAGCGGTTGACTCATAGGTTTACCATTGTGTATTCCTGCACCTAAAGGTATGAAAACATGGAGGATTGGGAGCAGGAAAACACAATGGTAAACCTACGAGTTGACTGCTAAAAGCGGGTTTTCAGGTGTTTTCCACCAGGATATAACTTCGTAGACCGACTGCATTTCAATACACGAATCGAGTTTTAACTAATTCTGGAACTTCAGCAGTGTACTCGTTGAGGTTGATTGTCTGTACTGCCACCTTTCGGTCTATAATATATGGTTCTAAAAATAATTGTATGTCTATGAACAAAAAGTCATATTGGAAATTAAACAAATGGTAATAGTCCAGGCAATAGAGACCGTATAGGGGCTCTACCTAGCAAAATTCATGGTAGTTCTGGAAAAAGGCTTACTATATGTTTTTTGGGTCGCTGAATCCGAATTTTTAACTTCTCACTAAAATTTCCTCCGGCAACCCCCCCCCCAGATTTTTGTAAAATGCCCCCCCCCCCAAAAAAAAAAGGTTTTTATTAAAAAAATCATTTTTTTATTGTTTTAGGGAAAAAAAAATCTAGAAATTCAGAAAGTAGACAAAATTTGCAACAAATTAGATACATGACATTATGACTTAGGATAAAGGGGTAGGGGGGATCTGCCTCAGAACATGTGCGCGGTGCTGCGTGAACTAAGTTGCGCAATTCCGCTTAACCACTCACACGTTTACATTCGCTCTCCCATCTCCCCTCCGAATTTTCTCTATAATGTTTACTTTAAGTTTTTTGAGTCCCCGAATCCGAATTTTTAACCTCCCCCCCAAATCCCCCCCCCCCCCCCGAAAACAACCCCAAATAGTTGTTTTTAACTTAAATTTCTTATTGTTTTAAGGGAAAAGCATTACGAAATTCAGGAACTAGACAAAATTTGAAACAAATAGGATACACGATATTATGACTTAGGATGAAAGGGGAGGAGGAGGGCAGCCTCTGAACATGCACTGCGGCGCTACTTGCACTAAGTTATGAAGTCCAGGCAATAGGGGATTTTACCTGGCAAAATTAATACTAGTTCTGGATTTCAACTCACTTTATGTTTTTTGGGTCGCTGAATCCTAATTTGTAACTTCCCACCAAAATTTCACCCGGTAACCCCCCCAAAATTGATTTTTTGAAAAAAATTGGTTTTTGAGAAAAGCGCTCGGGGAATGTTCCGAGGCAGCACCCTTTTATCCTACGTCATAATGTCATATATCCTATTTGTTGCAAATTTTGTCTGGTTTCTGAATTTCGTAATGCTTTTCCCCTAAAACAATAAGAAATTTAAGTTAAAAACAACTATTTTTTTTGGGGGGGGGGGTTCGGAGGGGGGTTCGGAGGGAAGGAATTTTGGGGGTAAGTTAAAAATTCGGATTCAGCTACCCAAAAAACTAAAAGTAAACCTTACAGGGAAAGCTCGGAGGCGAGATGGGAGGGCGAATGTAAACGTGTAAGTGGTTAAGTGGAATTGCGCAACTTAGTCCACGCAGCACCGCGGCACATGTTCCGAGGCAGATCCCCCTTCCCCTTTATCCTAAGCCATAATGTCGTATATCTAATTTGTTGCAAAGTTTGTCTACTTTCTGAATTTCTAGGTACTTTTCCCCTGAATCAATTAAAAAAAATAGATTTTTTTAATAAAAAAATTTTGAAGGGTGCTTTTTACCAAAATTTGTGGGGGGGGGGGGGTGCCGGGGGAAATTTTGGTGGGAAGTTACAAATTCGGATTCAGCGACCCAAAAAACATAAAGTAATCCGATTTCCAGAACTACCATTAATTTTCCTAGGTAGAATTCCCTATTGCCTGGACTATAATCATAATGTATTTTGTTACCAACGTTATCATTTGTGGATAATCATTTACATCAATAGGAACAAAAAAGAAATTTATATATATTTTTTTATTATTTCAAAAACTTTAAAATATATTTTTTAACCCTTTACATAGCTGCCAACATCTTACGCTTTTTTATAAAAAAATTATAGTAAATTTTACGTTTTTAAATCGCCGAATTCTGCCGATTAAATAAGGCAAAATATCTATTAAATTTTGTGGTACCAAAAAGCAGAAGGGTTGGCAGTAAACTATTTCATTTATTTTTGCCCATTCACGATCTAGTGTTTACGGTTTACGAACAGAAAATGTAATTAAAGATCAATTTCTAAAATATTGCACGATACAATTAATAAAGAGCTGACATATGTAATTGTGAAAAAATTATGAGACATTTATAAATTCTGCAAAATACTGTACTTACTATAAAACAAACATAATAAGTATAAGTCAAAACGATATTCAAAGCAAATTCATATTTATCGATTTATTTCTTTTTGTTTTTCGTCTTCTAAACAGTCTCTTTAATTTTACATGAATACACAACATAAAATAACTGACCAAACTATGCATAACCTACATTTAAAGAGGTTTCAAAAGTTATTTTCGAAAAATTGTGCACAGATGCACTTTTCTGCTTGGCATTAGTTACAAAGATTTAACTAAGCTATCCGTAAAAAAATATTAAAAAAGCTTTTTCCTTGCGTATTCAAGATAATAAAGATTAAACAAGGTCCTACAAAACATTTTAGGAAGAATGAACTACTCTCTGATATCTCTAAAAAAGGCCATAAATAAAATAAGACCAAATTTCAGTTTATATATAAAAGTACCGCTAATCTTAAAAAAAGAACAATTTTTTTATTGTAAGATATTGCTTTTGCCTGAAAATTTAGAATTTAGCATTACAGTTTGTATATTATAAATCATTTATCATAAATTTCATCGTAAATTTAAACAAACATTCTCTTATTAATAGAATGCTTTTCATAAATTATTCCAGAGTAAGATTTCTGTGAAAACAACTCTTGTTTGAATTTTTACAATTGCCTTACGTATATTTTATCTTTAGTTACTGAAATGTAATTTTTGAACAAATTGCTAAAACTGAAATTTGGCTATATGTTAATATATTATAAATGTAATAGCTTTTGTTAATCATACTCATGTTATCTTCAAAACAAACGCAGTTTTTTAAAAGGACTCGCCACCCTTCATTTCGCAAAAAAATGATGAAAATACCAATTTCTTTGCTTAGAATGTATCCACCATCCATATTATATTTTGCTTAAGATTCGCAATTATACGAAAAATATAAATGTGCGAGATAGTATTATCACTGCATCTATTTACCTTTCTATGAGAATTTTACTCATTAAAGTCAGTTTTCACAGTTGGTGTTTTTCTAATATGTTCGAATGTGTTCAAAAGTTCAAAACTTCAACTTATAGTCTTCATTTTTCTACTGACGTTTTTCATGGTGTGTTTTATGAAATTAGGTAAGATATTTCCAAAAATATAAATAGTCCATTAAAAGAAATAAGTAAAATTGCCTTTTTTGCTAAACTCGTGACTCATTTACTTTGAATCAACTATTAAATATGTTGTTTATTAGATGATTTAAATAACTTGCCAATATAGTATTTAAATGATTACTCTGAGTTAACGGTCGCAAACATTTAATAAATGTGTGAGAATAAAATAAGCAACAGGTTTCAAAACAACGTACTAAACAGCTTAAAAAGACTGTTCATCAAGTTTATGAGTAACAAATATTATAGAAATACTCACATGTTTTCCGTTTTTGCATAAAACAAGTGAACCCATCCATACCTTATTCTAATGACTCTTGTTCCCAATATAACATCATTCTTTTTTCATCCTAACTCGAGCCTTTATGTAGATGATGTTGAGTTGTCATACGCTTCTGGCCCCCAATCTCTCTCAAAGTCGAATATAATGCCTATATATATATATATATACACATTTATTAATTATATATATATGTGTGTGTGTGTATTTACTTTATATATATATATATATATAAATTGTAGTTTTAATACAAACAAAGCAAAAAAAAAACAAAAAAAAAAACAATTAAATGTTAAATCTTACAACATACCGATTATCTGAATATATTGGCTTTTGAAAGTAATTTTACAAAAGAAAGGAAGAAAGCTTATTTATTTTCCGAGCTTTGTGCTTCGGTCATCCTAACTTTCGGTTTCATCGATCATCGTATCCCCAAAAGACAACTTTTCGGAACTCTTTTGTACTGCATGAAACATGTACTGCATTGTTTCATTCTTGGGCTATTATATAAATGGTAACTTGCATGTTAACTCATAAAAATTCGTGCACGGAAATCAAAAGTTCGATATTTAACAATTACAAACGATATTGTGTGAAACATTTACTCAGAATTATCTGGTAATGACATAATGAATTTATTAATGTATTGTTTTGGGGTGGAACAAAGAGAGAATACAAAAGCGAACATTAATTGTAATAACGGTTATATTTTTTTAGTTAGAATGTCTCCTATTGGATTTCATATTAATTGTTTTATGGCAGTGTTTTTCAACAAGAAAAATCTTCTTTTGTAAATGTTGCCTATACAGAATGTGACAAAAACAAAATGTTTATTATAATTCCGATTTCCGGTTTAAAAAAAGCGTTACTTCTTTATTCCTTATACTTTTTACTAATTTATTTATTAATACAGTCATTCCAGATCAATAAGCATACTGTAAACTAAATAAAAGGATAGTAATACATGGAAATTATTCCAGAGAGAAACATTCGCCTTGCATACAATATTTCAAATGAAAATCAAATTTCAAAGTTATTCCTTAAGAGGCGCAAAGGCCAACATAGAGAAAAAGATTCCATGCCGGGACTCGAACCCGGGCCATCAGTATAGCGCAATGATGTTCTACCGACTAAATCACGTGGAACGATACCCAGTTCACTATTATATGTTGGCAAGGCTACAAACGCAGCACAAGATGAAATAAATAAAAGGAATAAGACAAATTTCACTCTTTTTGTCATTTTTCTAACACAACTCGTGGATTTCCAAAAACAACCCGCAGGCCGCAAAAATTATCGTTATTTTGAACGTGTAGTGTTTGCCTTACTTAAAGACGGACATTCTGCGTTTAAATAATGAGGCCTTTGCAATTCGGAAATTGCTGTTGCCTTCCGTGAATCTCTAGTTCCCCCCTTGGTCGAATATTATGGCAGAAATATATGAATTATACTTATTTTATGTACCTGTACAATTATTAATTAATTTATAATATTATTTATAATATTTTTTGTTGCATTGATTCTTGTAAAAATTTTATGCTGAACACGATCATTACACTAACATTTTAAAAAAATAACCATGATATACTGATGATGCACGAAAACAATTCCTTAAGAGGCGTAAAGGACAACATAGCGAAAAAGATTCCAGGCCGGGACTAGAACCCGGGCCACCAGTGTAGCGCAATGACGTTCCACCGACTAAACCACATGGAACGATACCCAGCCTGGAAAATTTTTCACTATTATATGTTGGCAAGGCTACAAACACAAGATGGAATAAATAAAAGGAATAAGACAAATTTCACTCTTTTTGTCAATTGTCTAACACTGAGGTTCCCAAGCCTTTGGGGCCCCGCCTATACTTTTCAGGGGCTCCGTGGCGTTCCAGGAAAATATATGAAACATGAAAGAAATTAGCATATTGCAAGGGAAAATTTTTCGAAAGTATGTAAGAATTTGTGTGTGTATGTGTATGGGTCAAAATAAATACATCTATCACTGGGTTGAAAAATACTGCAATATATTTTTAAGAATCATATAGATATTTGTATTATACATTTATCCCTTTTCTACACAATATTTTTGGTTTGAACTAACTTTAGTTTATGTTTTTGCATTTAATGTATTTTAAAAATTCGATACAAAATAAGCTACAAGAAATAGTATTCTGAATCGAACGCACAACGTGAATCGAAAGAGCAAATGCATACATTGTCTATATATTTCTTTTTTATATAACTTTAATTTCTTTCACCTGTTTATGTTATTTATATATTTAAATTTTCTATACTGTTTTTCATAGTAAAACTATGTATGTCAATTAACCCCTTGAGGGGTACGTTTAATGAAACATTTTACCACCAGAAAAATTTTAATAAATTTTACTTTTCTAACTTTGATGGAAACAATCGTAAAATGGTTTTTCCTTATTTTGCAATAAAATTTTTGGAACTTTCCGGTGTGAATTCGACATTACAGGAATGCAATTACTTGCCCCTGACAAAGGTTAAAACACCTCTTTTTTGTAACATCTTGTATCATTTAATAAACCCCTCATTAGAATCATTTAATATTTGAATGCGTTGTGTATGTAGTTTTCTTTTTTCTTTTTGTAACTTCAATTCGTTTAATCTCTTTATTTTATTTTTTATTAATTCTTAGTTATTTAAGTTTTCTATGCTGTTTTTAATAAGTGCATTTAATTTTTAAAGCAATGTATGTTGCTGAAAACGCATTTTTTTTAAACATCTTATATCACTTAACAACGCCTCTTTAAAAATTTGTTTTAATTGGTCTTGGCATTGGCTAAGATTCTTATGTTATGATGCCACATTTTCCTATCAGAAATTAGCTGTAGCAATTAATATATATATATATATTGTTTCTTTACATTTCTCATCACACTAAGAATCTAAACTTTTGTTCAGCCCCACCATTTGCTTAGATTTTTCGTCGATGAGTACCCGCCCTGATATAAATTTAACCTCCACCCATAAATCCTGTTTTGTTAGTAAGTTTTTCTACTAGTTGCACTTTTTTTAACATGTGTAGTTTTTAACCGTATACTTATTTTGAGACAAAAACAATAGTGACAAAAAGTTTCTTTCAAAACTATAATTAATAGCTAAATATTTCAAATAACACATCCAAAAAAGTGAATGTTTCAATACAGATTATAGATTTTGCCCCGCCCACATAAATACTACAACGATTATCTGAAACTAAATGTATTTTTAAAAAATGGTTCAAAAGAAAAAATTCAGGGGCGATTCGTTTTCGTTGCATGTTTCGAAGTACTTGAAACGTAAAGAAGAACGAAAAAAAATCGTAATCGCATGATTCTGCAGTAGAACCTCCATAAGTTGACCACCCAAGGGACTGTAACTAAATGGTCAACTCAGGGAATTTTTAGAAAATATTTAGTACAATATTGAAAAAAATTAGTAAACTTTTTAGTATTTTTTAAGGAAAAGTTTTGAAAAAAATTAGCACTTACTCATTTTTATTTTTACTGAAGGTACAGCACATTTTTACAATTTTTGAAAGAATAATTCAATTTTTGTTTGAGTCTTCTTTTTGTTCATTAGGTAACTGCAAAAAGCACTTTCACAGTTTACAAGTACATTAAGCATGCTTGGGCATTTTTCTGCAGCGAAATCTTTAAGTTGCTCCATCATGCGCTTTACATCGACTTCCTTCGGAGTTGGGTACTTTTCAGTTTCGTCGTCACTTGGATCATCATCCTCTTCGCCGTCCATTTCTTGTACCTTAGCGTCCTCGCTGTGCTTAGTTGCAGAGAGTATCGCATTGAAGATTGCCTCTGGGTCTGGTTCAACAGAAGTTACTAACTCATCGTCGATGGTAACATAATCTTCAAAATCAACTCCATCAAAAACTGTCAAGGGAGATTGAGGAAGCTCATCATCTTGCACCGATGTTGTAGCTGTAACAAATCCAGCTTTCTTGAAGCAGTTCTTAATCGTGGTTTGCGTAACATTATTCGAAGCAGAATTAATCCAATGAACAGCATTCAAAGGATTTAAAGACGCAGCTGTTGACGTTGCCAATGCAGAAGGACCACAGGTTTATGCTTTGATGATCACCCATTCCAGAAGTTGAGCTCTGTAGTGCACTTTGAAAGATTGAATAATGCCTTGATCTAAAGGTTGTGTTTGGAGGCAAAAATTTTAGCTTTACATTTGTGAGATTATTCAATTTCGGGTGGCAGCGGCAGTTGTCCACGACAAGTGGAATAGACCGCTTCTTTTTTTCTCATTTCTGCGTCAATTCCTCTAACCCACTCTTCGAACAAGGCACTGGTCATCCAAGCGGATCTATTCGCTCTCCAAAAAACAGGAAGGTCTTCAGGTTTCACATTTTTAAATTCACGAGGTTTTGCAGATTTGCCGATCAATTTTAGCCCAGTCATACTAGCACATAAAAGAACAGTAAAACACTGTTTTTGCAAGTGTCACCTTTCATTACTAGGCTTCTATCAGGCATTGCTTTAAAGAAGAGACCGCACTCATCAGCATTAAAGATGTCCTCATCTTTAAAACCTTTAACAAACTCGGGAAATTTTTCAATAATCTTCTCCACCACTTCAGCTTAAACTTCATTCGATTCCACACAAAAAAGGTTTTGAGAAATCTCGCATCGTAGTTTGAATTTTTCAAGCCAACCTGCTGATGCTTGGAAGTCCTCTATTTCGAATTCTTTTGCAAATTTTTTTGCTACTTCCTGAAGTATAGGTCCTGATATTCTTGCATTGATTGATCTCATCTCTTTAAACCAACTACACGTGGCTTCGTTCACATCGTCGAGACACGTTTTTCTGTGTTTTCTTTGGAGTACCCCGTTTTCGGAAGAATATCTTTCCAGATATTCTTCCTTGCGTTTTAAAATGTTGCTCACAGTTGTCTTGCACACACCAAATTTTTCCTCTGTCTTTCTTTGGCTGCTACTTTCCAGAAAATTAAGAAAATCCACTTTCTCCTTTAATTTAAGTTCTTTTAGAGCTTTTCTTTGAGCCATTTTTAATGAAAATTCGCAAATAAACGACTGATCCCTTCACGACGCAATATCCAGAAAAAAAAGAACGGAATGTGTTTTACATGTGAGCGACACACGTTGTTTTCCAATTCCGTATAGCTACATCGCTACGCCCATGTCCTACTACCCTGACATTTTCCGACAGATTCCAGGAATTCTGGCATTTCCCTCCCATTGTATCATACTGGAAGTGAACAATGAATGGAACATGACAAGGGGGCGAGTGTTGCTCAGATAAGCCGAATGACTGATAAAGAAATTCCTGGAAACCAGGTGGAGAACAAACGGAGGAAAAAGCAAATTCAAGAAAACATCAGTGGTCAAGTTACAGAGAGTAAAACCTACTAAAATGTGGTCAACATACAACTTACGAAGGTGGTCAACATAGAGAGATAAATCTCCATTGACAATACATTGTAACCATTCAAACTAATAAATTTCGGTCACCACAGAGAGGTGGTCAACTTTGGAGGTTTTACTGTATTACTATTGGGCAGGACTAGCGAAAACGTGTAATATAATTACTCATTGGCGGCTGGGCCTAAGCCTTTTCTTTTTTTTTTCGTGAATAGCCTATTGGGATTATACAGAAGTCTTTCTTTGTAAACGAAAACTGTACAACTTACTTTTATTTCTGTGTGTGTCTGCTTTTCACCATAAATAGTAATAGTTTCACGTAAGCCCCAAGCAATGCATGACCCAGACAGGGTTACCATTTTGATCTTTAATTCCGAATTCATACTGGAAATCCCGAAAGAGTATTTTTCATTTTAAAAATGCCTGTCATTATATTACCCCCTTAACAGTGTTGCTGTTACACGTCGCTCGGGTAAGAAGAGTTTGTTTTCTTCGTTACTTTTAAGAAACCACAAATTTTTAACTATAATTTTTGCTGTATTTGGCGTACATATCTCAATTATACAAGGCACCTATATTTTAATACAAAATAAGTGGTTTTTAGACATTATTTTTAATTTATTGTGTTCAATAATAGGAATAGTATTAAATAAAACTGTCAAGGGGTTAAATATTAGAAAATTTGATTTTCAAAATTTCTAGTATGTATTCAGAATTTCTGTATCAAGAAAAGGGCCAAACTGAGAACCTTAACCCATGTTAGAAACTACTAGTTCGGACTTTCACCTAGCAGATCTTTCTCTGCTCCATAGGCATAAAAAAACATTAATTTGTAAAACATATAATGCCGTGGGGTTAAGGGGCTCTGCCTTATAAATTCTTCCCAAAAAAGGCTCCGCGAGCCTAAAAGTTTGGGAACAACTGGTCTAACTCGTGGACTTCCAAAAACGACCCGCAGGCCGCAGAAATTACCGTTATTTCGAACGTGTAGTATTTGCCTTACTTAACGACGGACATTCTGCGTTTAAATAAGGCGGCTTTTGCAATTCGGAAATTGTTGTTGATTTTCGTGAGTCTCTAGTTCCCACCTTGGTCGAATATTATGGCAGAAATATATGAATTATACTTATTTTATATACCTCTACAATTATTAATTAATTTATAATATTATTTATACTATTTTTGTTGCATTGATTCTTGTTAAAATTGTATGCTAAACACGATCATTACACTAACATTTAAAAAATAACCATGATATACTGATGGTGCACGAAAACAATTACAAAAATTAATTTTAAATTTACTAATGAAAACGCATGACGTAAATAGCTAACTTCGAAGTATTGTTGCACATTTATAAAAAGCAATAATGTGTAAGAAACTTTCCAGAATTACGTAGTATATCTTTGGGCCATGTTTAAATCATTATAACATAGGATAAATAAGATATTTACTTTATGATATAGGTTGGAACCTTTTGAACTATTTTTCAATTGAGTATTTTTTATATTTTTTGACATATTGTTGAATGTTTTTAGGAAGAAAAAATGCAGCTCTTGCAGTAAAATAAATAATCAAGTTAAATATTATTAATTTTTTCTGAAAACCACAATTTTGAACTTATTGCAATATTTTTTTTCATGTTTTACTTATGAGTGGGACAACTGTAAAGACGGAATATTCAACAAAACAAATAGTTTATAAAAAGTAAGTAAATGTAATAACATACGTAACTATAGAGAAAAAAGACTATTTACTTAACATTTATATTTTTAAACGTAAAGTAATTATACTACGGAAAATTTGATTCTCCATTTTATGAAATGCATCTTGGAGATCGCCCATAAAGAATAGTGAATCAATTCAAAAGTTTATGTTGAAGTTTTGCAGTCTGATCATACTGAGATTCAAACAAAATAAAATAAATAAAAACACAAATAGAGAAACACTTTCAAGATTGCAGCTCTGAGTCATGTAACCCTTTACTGCGCGGAGTAATTCGGTTTGTAAAATAATGAAATGATGGACTGACACTGGAATTTACAAACGAATTTATTAGAAAATAAAAACTTGCTTATGTTCACGTACCGTATCGAAGGACAATTGTAATTCAATATTCTTGGTGCCAGTACCCTTAAAATTAGGTGTCCATTTTTGTGGACACCGCCCTCTAAAGGGTTAAAAGGAAATGGATGTAGTAAAAATCTTTTTTCATTTTTAGCTATAGTATTCATACGAATCACTTCGTCAGAATCTTCTACTGCTGCCAAAGTTCATTTATGCAAAAAATTGGAAATTTGATTTTTTAAGGGAACCGAATTTCTTGAATATAGTTGAATCGGTGAACATACAGTGGGTGACCAAATTATTAGAGACAGTCATGTTTTTTGCTAGTTTTATACTTTGGGTGCACTTGACTGCGGTTCTAAGTGGTTTAAGTGCTGCAGAAATGCATTTTACCATTGTCAACATCTCTATAATTCAACTTTTAAGTACTTTTGGTATGTGAAAAGGTTTGTTTGCTTTCTATAAATATTTTAATAACGGGAGAGACTGGAGGTCTTTTACATACGTAATAGTGGAAGACGCTTTTCTTTAATTTAAACAAAATTATTTGCTTTTCTTTGGAAAAGTTAAGAATTATATGTATTATCTTTCTTTTATTGATTAAATATTTGTTTTTTGCGAAATTATTTACGATTTTAATTTATTTTTTATTTTTATTGATTTCAGTATGGGTCGAGAGGTTGATTTGTCCTCTAGGAAAAAATATGAGGTAAAAACCCTTCTTCTGCATACGAATCATTCCCAAAGGAAGACAGCGGAACTTTCTGGAGTTTCCAAGTCAGTAGTCAACAGGATAAAAATAAATATGGACCAGCCAATTTCGCCCAAACGAAAAGGTAAAAGTTGAAGAAAACGCATAACAACTCCTCGTACCGATAGGAATATCCGGGATATCTGTTTAGGAAACAGAAAGAAAAGTGTGGGACTCCTTACTCAGATGGTTCAAGAATCTGGAATACCAGTTTCTAAGAGAACAGTGCAGCGGAGAAAGGGTTTACAGGTCATAGTCCAGCCAAGAAACACCGGTTGACAGAAGCAATGAAGAAGAAGCGCCTTGCCTGGGCTCGTGAACGCCGCCAGAAGACAGTTGATGACTGGAGTAAGGTCAGTTGTTATGATAATTATTATTTATGTCATTTAAAATCCTTTATTTTTAAATTATTAACATATTTAATTTTTCTTCAGGTGTGTTTCTCAGATGAATCAAACTTTGAGATTTTAGCCGATAAAAGCAGCTTTGTCAGACGACGCCCAGGCGAAAAATACCGACCTGACTGCATCGTGGAAAATGTTAAACACGCCCTGATAAAATAATGGTGTGGTCTGTCATAAGCTCTAAAGCGGTTGGACGCCTCTACATTGTACAGAGTACATTAGACAAGACCAGTACAGGCAAGTTCTGGAAACTCGGCTGTTTCCGCAAATTGAAGAATGGTTCCCAGGTGGTGAAGAGTTCATGTTTATGCATGATTCAGTGCCTTGTCATAAAGCTAGAAGCGTTACAAAGTTTTTGGCAGACCACAATATCCCAGTTCTACCTTGGCCTGGCAATTCTCCCGACATGAAACCCATAGAAAACTTACAGGAGATCACCAAGGCGGATATCGCCAAAGGTATGATTACAACCAAGGTACAACTCAACGAAAAACTAATAAATGTATGACATCACAACCCTAAAAAAAGAAAGTGCCAGAAATTGCATAGAAAGCATGCCGAGACGCACCGAAGCACTCCTTGAAGCCAAAGGAAATGTCACCAAATATTAATATTCTTTACTTAACATTGGTAAATTGACTGTATTATATATTTGTTGGGTTTTTCATATATTATTGCGTAAATACTTAAACTAGTATAACAATAAAGCTTTTTAAACTTACAAACAGTGTTTATTTTCGAATTATATCCTAATATTGTACAAAAAACCTATACTTGGGCGATTCTCAAAAGGTGGGCACTGGACACACGTCATAACTTTAAGCCTTTCAAACAAAACTTTAGTTTTCATTGACTTCATTTTTTTTTACACTGAGTTTTTAATTCTATTCAGAGACAGAAAATGACATAATTTATTGTAAAAGATTTGTATAAATATCTTAAAATTTTATTATTTTATGCTAAAGAGGCCAATTTCGGACATTCATAACGTTAACTGCTCCAATGTACCACCAAGAAAAAGAGTTTTAACTTTTTTCCAGGTGGTTTTAATGGTAAACAACGAATGCATAAAGGAAACGGACGATTTTTTGATAATTTCGTTAAGAGATGGCAGGCTTATTTATTGTTTTTTTGAAGATAGATTGACTTTTCTATAAAGAATTTTTCTGTATTTTGTTATGTCCGAAAGTAACGTAAGCGACAAAGCATTTTATTTTATTATTATTATTACTGAATAACAAAAAGTTAATTATACATATATATGTATATGTATACACTACAATTATAGGACACATTTACTACATTCTTAGTCTTAAGAATTTTTTAAATACTAAGCGCAACGTCCAAAATCTGTAACGTACGTGCGAAAAAATGTCCAAAATTTGTAACGTACACAACTGCTAATTAAATGCTTTAATAATGAATTTTCCAGAATAGTTGCTGTCTTTTAATGTTTGTGTATAATTTTGTAGACATACTATTAAAAATATTACTATATTATATTTATAGACAAAATACTATACTATTAAAGAAAAATTGGCCTTAAATTTGAAAATTTAAAAAATTACATATTGTTAACGTTTAATGATCACACCTTTTGAGAATCTCCAACTTCATGACTGTCCCTAATAATTTGGCAACCCACTGTAAGTCCAGTAAGTAACTCAGAAGTTAAGAACAATAAATGTTTAAATTTTGTACATTTGTAACGGACCCTTTGAGCTTTGCCAACTTAAGAAAGTAGTCGTACACACTAACTAACAATAACAATAGTTTATTTAAAAGTAATAAAAATGTCAGAGGCCATAGATGTAGCAAAAATTAAACTATTGATTATGAAATTATAAGCTTCAACAATAAGACCTGTGTGGGAGAATTTTATTCCCAAGAAATTCAATATATTCAAACACTATGTTGTAGCAAATTGGATACTCTGGAAAGGTTTAACTCAGATCACTAAAAATACAACAGCTATCACTAAAGCTACAACTGAAGACATTAAAAGTGTCAATAACAAGAGAAATCAGTAGATTTTAATTCCCTTTATTTTAAAATACAAAATCGTAACACGTTACCACGCTGCTTAACTCTCAACTGTATCTTTTACTACAAACTCAGTCAACATGAAACGTCACTAACTATCAGCCGAGGCTAACGAAATAGACAGGCTACCGCGGTGCATCCCACGTGTCTTTTTTTACAGACCACTAGAGTGACGTGATGCTCTTTTCGCACACCCTTATTGGTGCATTAGAGCATCACGTGACTCCAGCGGTCTGTAAAAAATGATACGTGGAATGCACCGTGATAGCCTGTCTTTCTCGTTAGCCTCGCTATGAGCACGTAGACCGCTCGATGAATCTCAAATCTAGTGTTGATTTCCACAATGGGCGAGATATAACAAAATCCGCTGTAACTAACTTCCACTGAAATATGCTACCAGAGAGACGACCACAGATACGTAATTAACATACTATTGCTCGAAGAAATCGTGGGAACCAGATTCTCATAGATTCAGACACACTTTCGAAAATGAAAATGACAACATAATTCGTGGCTCGTTCACACACAAATCAGAACAACACATTCCCACAAAAACTCAAATATCCATTTGATGATAGACTGTATTCACAAAAGAGTAGTTAGGCTAATATGCTACGCTTAAATGAGTTCGTTAATGAAGAAGATTTTATAATTTAAAAATAATGGTCCTTTGATGATCAGGATAATATCGCGGTCAATGTGTATTTTCAGATGATTATTAATAGATAATAAATTTAATGTCTAAAATATTTGACCGTTTAGAACCCAATTTTGGGAGTAGATTGTACTTGCTAATAGGTTTGATGAGTTCGTTAATCAAGAAGCTCCTGTAATCCATTCGCAATTAACGGGTCTTTCAAAATCTGAATAACATTAAGTTCAATGGGAGTATAATTTCAGATTAATATTAATTCGTGTTAAAATTCTTCGATTCAAATAAAATAAGCTCTTAGAATGTTTTTAATTTGTTTTGTAGGGCGTATTAAAAACATCCATGGCATTATTTTTGGCGTTTGAACCTCTTTTAACCGTCCGAAATATATTGTAGTTAATGGCGATTTTTAAAGAGTAAATTTAACAAATTTGTAACTTTTTTTTAGATAGTTACCTCATTTTCATTCAATTACTTTTGGTGAGCCAAATTTTAATTTCCCTAGAAATTACCTTTCGCGCTGAAATAACGATCTTATTTGGAGTAACAATGATTCATATCAAATCTTACTCATGCACCTTAAAAAAAAAAAAGAAAAAAAGAAACAGGACTGAACTTTCGAATGAGCCGGATGTACTTGTTTGAGCGGTATCTTATTTGAGTCCTTGGTTGAGTAGCCTTGTTTGAGAACATACTTGTTTATGTGTTTATAATTGCACCAATAATGTTTGAGAGTCACTGACTATCATAGCTGTAAAGTAACATATTATGAATTTAAACTAAATTCCGATTCATAGCATAAGTACAGCATCATTAATACCTAGTGTGGAAATATGCTATCCAAACAACGCTAAAAATTTGTATCCCTTAAATGTGCAACGATACTGCTAAATCCCAAGTGCAGCAACATCTGCGGGATTTTCGTATTACATTGTATTGACTAGCAATATCTTGCAGTTCCAGAAAATATCCTGCAGATGCCGCTGCGATCTTGATATTCAGCATTCTTGTATTTCAGCAGCATCGTTGCACATTTAAGGGATACAATATTTTAGCACTTTTTAAGTATTACAGGGATAGTCGATTTTCACACTATATATTCTAGGCTCTATAGCATAAGAGTATGGAAACCACATTAATTACGACAATAATATTTATGGGATAATGTTTTGTATTTATGTGTATTTCAGTTTTTATTTCCCTAAAAAAATAAAGCTTAGGCAAAATAGAAATTGTACATTCTAAACATATTTAATTTAAAATAATTAAGGGATTTTAAAATAAGTTTTTATTTCAAAGTTATTGATGTATTTTTAAAAGTTAAAATCTAAAAAAATAGTTTTATTTATCATTAAATATTTGGTAATTTTTCAGTTCACTTATTACATAATGAGAAATAAAAAGAAAATTTTCTATTCATATAACAACTCAAAATATTCCAATTAAAGAAACTACAAGCTCAAAAATTTATTTCTCATGTTAAAATTAAAGTCTAAAGGAATAATTTTGAGTATGGTCAAAGAAGTAATTATTTCAGAAACAGAACATTTTTTAAAAAGAAAATACGAATCACATTGATAAGTATATATATATTTTTTTTAAGTAAAGGAATTTATTTTGCTAAGGAAATTAAATATAGATATTTTAATTTTTTTTTCTAAAAATTGTAAAATTCGCAGTCAAATATGTGAAGGGCTATTTTTGGAGATGCAAAAAACAGAAATTTCCGGGTAAAAAAACATATTATGATTTAAATTAAATATAGAACTGCCATTTTTTATGCCAAGTTTTCAAATAAAGGAGTTTTCAGTGGATAACGATATTAAGTAGTCTGGTAAAAAGAGGCAAATTTTCTTATAAGCGATTTCTTATAATTATTTAATCGGGGAAAATGTAATATAACCACGGACGAAAATGAGCAGTAACCTCCTTCGAGTTATCCTCGATTCAAAAAAGAGTTTTTAATCTTTAAAATCCCCATTAACAATTATTTTTTCTAGATTTAAAGAGGAATTTGTTGAAAACAACTATCCATAAGTATTGTTCAGCGATTTTTATACCTTTTTCGTAAATTGTAATAATTCCTTTTGTGCATGAAGTCGTAAAAGTACATAAATAATAAAAGTACTTATAAAAGCACTTTTTGTGTTAATTAATATTAGATAAACGCACTTATATTTGTTTTAAATATAGATTTACTAATTACCGAGTTAAAAAATAACATATGTAATTTTTTTATTAGTAATTCACGAACATACACTTACTGTCATAAAATGTGGCGCACCAAGAAAGAGTTGTTTCAACGGAACGGAATTTTATACATGGGAGTACCACGTTGATATCAGTAAGTAATTACAAAATTAAAGCAAAAGGATAATTACATTATAAGAAAAATTCCAAATGAATGGGGATTTAGTATCCAGTTAGGCCATCTCTAGATTGAGTGCAGGATGCAATACGTGTGGGCATTGACGTTTGCAAGTTCCGTATGGTGTCCTGCGCCATCTCATTCCAAAGTTCCTATATTCGAGACTCAAGTTAGCCAAACTCGTAGGTTGCCCAACCTGTTGTCCCAAGCCATCCCAGACATGCTCAATCGGTAACACATATCTTACGATCGAGCATGCCAGGGTAATTTGGTAATATGACGGAAGCATTCCTGTGACAACCTTGCAACCTTGATTGTGACTGAGCATTATTCTGTTAAATAATGCCTGCTGGAAGCCCTGACATGGGTGACAACACATGTGGCTCAAGGATGTCCTGAACATGCCGCTGAGCTGTCAAGCTGCCGTCGATCAATGTTATAGGTGACCGAGTTTCGTATGGTACGACACCACACACTATCACATCAGAAATGAGAGTGATGTGCAGCTGTAAACCAAAGGCAGGATTAAGACGTTCACGATGGGGCTTCCACAGACGTACCGGTTGTGATCACTATCAAAATATAATCTTGATTCGTCGCTGAAGACAATCTGGTTCCATTCGGTTGCGGCCCAATCCCGTTGAGCACGACACCAGTTGAAACGGAGACGAAGGTGGTCGGGTTTCATTGGTAGCACACGTAATGGGCGCTGCGATACCAAATGTCCTTCAGCAAGGCGCCTTGCAAAGGTACGGGCAGACACAGGCGCGTGTAATAAAGTTGCTACCTGCGATTGGATAGTGAATAGTGAGAAGTTGGCTCTACACATGCATGACGGACGATGTGACGTTTTCCTTACTATTGGTCTGGCGAGGGCGTCCTCCTGAGTCTGAATGACGTGTATGCGACCTCTATCTTACCCACTGATCCCAACATATCCTCACAGTGGAGTCAGAACGGCCTACGCGGATGGCTACTGGCCGATATGACATCCCAGCTTCCATCATCCCAATGATTATTCCCTTCTCTAACTCTAACAGTTGATCATAAATATCTTCGATGGCGGTGTAGCGGCATCCTTGATGAAAAAGTACCCCTCTCAAATATAGTAAGTACGGGCACAATGGTTCTGCGCTTTTTACACACCAGAGAGATCCGTGTTCAACGCCCTCTGGTGGCATTATATAATGTGCAATCACGTTTTATTGTTAAACATTGGCATATCTACCGGAAACGTACCCACTCGCCAAGGTTCGTTGCGATCTGACTATTATTTCTTGGTGCGCAGTGTTTATGGCAATGAGTGTAATATTTAGAGAAAATGAAAATATACAATTCTATTTTCAATTACTTTACTTTTAAAAAAGTTATTGTTTTATTATGTTATCATTTGTATATTGTATGCTGTATTCTGTATTGTATGTTGTTATTGTTATGTAATTGTTTGATAAAATTTAAAATATTTTCGAAATACCGATTAATTTGAAATAATTTTGAAATGTATGCTATCAGAAAAGCATAAATTTGATTTTGCAGATAATTTAAAACCATTTGTTAAATGTTCAAATATGTCAATGTAGTGATTTTTTTATTGTATGAAAGTTTTCTTCTTCAATCTGCCAATTCATCTTTTTTTTTTTTTTTTTTTTTTTAACTATAAAAAGCAATTTGTTTTTTCAGTAATACAAACATACTCATCTTCAGCTTTATTTTTTCGAGTCAGATTCGTGATCCGCAAGGTAAGGAATAATCTGTTATTATTTTTCAAGATTTCATGAAATATCTAAATTTACACGGATTCAACACGGCAAACTATAATTTTAGCTATACTATAGCAAACTATAACTCACATCGTAATCGGTTGATATATACATGTGCTGCCGCAGGCAAAAAATCAGATTTTTCAAAATGTCACCCACATTAGAAATTTAAATTACTATATCTGAGCCGTTTTTGAAGATAAAGACAAAACAAAAAATGCTCCCGAATCCTTATATCATGGTACAATGCTTAAAAAGGTAACCTTTTTCAATTTCTAATTTTTTGCACCTCACTTTAAATATAATTTTTTATTTAATTTAATTGCCTTTTTTTTTAAAACAAGATGGCTGATGTAGCTGGCCAGCGAACTTGGTCGAGACATTACGATATACTATCCACATGCCTTCTTACATCGAAATAGGTTAATATATACGCGTGTTATCACGTGACAAATATCAGATCGTTTCAAAATGTCAGCCATGCTAGAAATTCAAAGTGCTATAATTCAACAATTTTTTAAGATATATCCGAAACAAAAACTGCTCCGGAATCTTTGTATCAAGGTCAAACATATAAAAAAATCTTTTTCATTTTTCATTTTTTTTATAACTTATTTTAAATTTTAAATAATTTTTTTTAATTGCAGCCCTTTTGAAACAAGATGGCGGATGAAGATGGCTAACGAACTCGGTCTAGACCATTGGTTCCCAAACTTTTCTTCCTCATGCCCCAAAGAAGTACTCTTAAAATCACGATGTCCCCCCACCCTTCTACCTCAGCTCTCTGTAACAATTATCTGGTATTCTGGTATTATTTAAAAAGCAAACTCTAAAACGTTATACAGAGCCTTAACAATAACTATTCATATCGCATTTTTTTTTTTTTTTTTACTTATCTAAGAATTTTCTGTCACAAATATGTTTTTAACAATACTCTGTAAATTCAATGAGGTAAAATATCTTCACTTTTATGCCAAAAGAGTTTTCTTGTTCCTTTCAAATTTACCACAGTGTTAAACAAAAGTGTTATATTGTCTGAAATTTATCTCCAGAGTTTCATTGAAGAAACTCACATTTAACATTAAAATTGATAACATTGATACATTTTATAATTCATTTTAATAACTTATTAAGAGCTGGTGCAAAAATTTGGATATTGAATTTTCTTTCTAGGGATAACACACTACACAGAAACGATTCAAGATTCTTTCTTAAAATTTAACAAAACACTTTTATTATATTTCAAAATTTTGCATATATTATTTTTAGTAAGCAACATTACTTTTCCAAAAAAATCTAATGGCGAATGTGTGAGTTACAGATTTGGAAATGCCCTCTTAAAAAGTCAAATTGCCCCCCGGTGGAGAGTACGCCCCACGTTGGGAACCACTGGCCTAGACATTGGTATGGACTATGTACACACCAAGTTACACCCAAATCGGTTCATAAATACGCCTGTTATCGCGTGACAAAAATGAGGACGTTTTAAAATGTTAGCCACAATAGAAATTGAAAATGCTATAACTCAGCCATTTTTTTAGATATAGACGAAACGAAAACTGTCCCGGAATCTTTGTATTAAGGTCAAACACATACAGAAAAATCTTTTTAATTTTCCAATTTTTTGGTACCACATTTTAAATTTAAATTTTTTTTTAAAAATTTAAATTGCCGCCATTTTGAAACAAGATGGCGGATGAAGCTGGCGAACGAACTCGGTCGAGACATTAGTACGTATTATGAACCGTATCAAGGTACATCCAAATCGGTTCATAAATGCGCCTGTTATCGCGTGACAAAAATCAGGTCGTTTCAAAATGTCAGCCACACTAGAAATTCAAAGTGCTATAACTCAGCCATTTTTTAAGATATAGGCAAAACAAAAACTGCTCCGGAATCTTTGTATCAAGATCAAACACATAAGAAAAAAAAAATATTTTTCAATTTTAAATTTTTTGGTGCCACATTTCAAATTTTAAATTAAAAATTAAATAAAATGGCCGCCATTTTGAAACAAGATGGCAGATGAAGCTGGCCAACGAACTCGTTCGAGATATTGGTACGTATTAAGTATACACCAAGGTACATCCAAATCGATTCATAAATACGCCTGTTATCGCGTGACAAAAATCAGGTCGTTTCAAAATGTCAGCCACACTAGAAATTCAAAGTGCTATAACTCAGCCATTTTTTAAGAGATACACGAAACAGAAATTCTCCGGAATCTTTGTATCAAGGTCAAACACATGAGAATTTTTTTTTTCAATTTTCAATTTTTTGGTACCACATTTCAAATTTTAAATTTAAAAAAATTAAATGGCCGCTATTTTGAAACAAGATGGCGGATGAAGCTGGCCAACGAACTCGGTCGAGGCATTGGTTTTCACTGTGTATACACGAAGTTACATCCAAATCGGTTCATAGATACGAGAGTTACAGTGTGACAAAGATCAGATATAAGGTCAGTCTGCCTAAATGAGACAGAATTCCCTGTAGTTTTGTCGCATTTAGGGAATATTTAGGATTTTATTATATACATGTATATTTTATTAAACAACAAATTACTGAATACTGTACCTTTAGTTCAAAACTAACTTGTTTTGTAGAAATTTAATAATTATCTGTACCCAGGTCGAAATTCATGCTGGTATTTGTTTGCTAGACAAGCATTAAATGCTGTATCCCGGCAAAGTTAACTAGCATAAACTACCATAACACATTTGTTGGTTCCACCGTAATTCCCATCAAATCATGGTGTGTATTGGACACTTTACTGCTTGGCCAGCATACATATTCCAGCTTGTGTTGCTTGAATATGTTGTTGGCCTAGCAAAAATCGAGAACACCAATTGCTTGTAATTTCTGCTTTCTAACTGTAATTCACCAGCAACAAAAACTTTTTTTGTTGCTAGTCTATCATTACATTTCTACCATCAGTTGCTTTTAATTTTCTAGCATCACGTGCTTTTAATTTTTGCTATGCTGGCATTGCATCTCTAGCATCACTTGCTTTTAATTTTAGGTAGCTTTCTTTACAAAAAAGCTACCTATTGCAGCCGTTCGGAGGAAAGCGATTTCAAAAAATTTTGGTATATTTTCATCGATCATGACCTCCAGACCCGGAAACCACCCTTCGTTCAAAATTGATATATATATATATATATATATATATATATATATATCTGACCTATGTCACACTGTAACTCCCGTAATTATGAACCGATTTCGATGTAATTCGGTGTGTACATAGTACATACCAATGTCACGACCGAGTTCGTTGGCCAGCCTCATCTGCCGTTTTGTTTCAAAATGGCGGCCATTTAAATTTTTTTTAAACATTTAAAACTTGAAATGTGGTACCAAAAAATTGAAAATGGAAAAATATTTTTTTCTTATGTATTTGACCTTTATACAAAGATATCGGAGCAGTTTTTGTTTCGTCTATATCTTAAAAAAATGGCTGAGTTATAGCATTTTGAATTTCTAGCGTGGCTGACATTTTGAAACGTTCTGATATTTCTCACGTAATAACAGGCGTATTTATGAACCGACTTGGATGTACCTTGGTGTGTACATAGTACATACAAATATCTCGACCGAGTTCGTTGGCCAGCTTCATCCGCCATCTTGTTTCAAAATGGCGGCCATTTAAAAAATTAAAAAATAAAAAAAATTAAATGAGATACCAAAAAATTGGAAAATGAAAAAGATTTTTTTTGTATGTGTTTGACCTTAATACAAAGATTCCGGAACAGTTTTTCTTTCGTCTATATCTAAAAAAAAATGGCTGAGTAATAGCATTTTGTATTTCTCTTGTGGCTGATATTTTAAAACGACCTGATTTTTGTCACGCGATAACAGGCGTATTTATGAACCTATTTGGATGTAACTTGGTCTGTACATAGTACATACCAATGTCTCGACCGAGTTCGTTGGCCAGCTTCATTCACCATCTTGTTTCAAAAGGGTTGCCATTTAAAAAAATTAAATTTAAAATTCAAAATCAGGTATTAAAAAATTGGAAAATGAAAAAGATTTTTTTTTATGTGTTTGGCCTTGATACAAAGATTCCGGAGCAGTTTTTGTTTCTGAAAATTTGTTCTTTTGTTGATATCTTAAAAAATGGTTGATTTATAGCACTTTGAATTTCTAGCATGGCTAACATTTTGAAACGATCTTGTATATGTCACGCGATAACACACGTATTCGCCTATTTCGATGTAAGAAGGCATGAGGATAGTATACATCAACACCTCGACCAAGTTTGCTGGCCAGATTCATCAGCCATCTTGTTTCAAAATGGCGGCCATTAAATTAAAAAATATATATATATTTAAAGTGAGGTGCAAAAAAATTAGAAATTGAAAAAGGTTTCTTTCTTAAGTATTTGATCTTGATATAAGGATTCAGGAGCATTTTTTGTTTGTCTTTACCTTAAAAAATGGCTCAGATATAGCAGTTTCAATTTCTATTGTGGGTGACATTTTGAAAGATCTGATTTTTTTTGCATGCGACAGCACTCCTATATATTAACCGAT
The DNA here is from genome assembly GCA_963932465.1 of Maratus speciosus. Taxonomy (NCBI): domain Eukaryota; kingdom Metazoa; phylum Arthropoda; class Arachnida; order Araneae; family Salticidae; genus Maratus; species Maratus speciosus. The sequence continues at coordinate 231,124,446 of OZ010796.1, read as the reverse complement.
TCCGATGTGAGTGAGCATGTGCACAGCAATTACTAAGGTCTCGACCAAGTTCACTGCTTAGCCTCATCTACCATGTTGTCTTAAAATGACAGGCACTTTAAGCAATTGCCGAATTTGGCAGCCACATATAAGTTACTTTAAAGAAAAGCAGCTTGGATAAAGCTGACTAATTTCGCGAAATTTTCATTCATTATATTGATAAAAATTAGTATTGAATCTCCTACATTCGGTTTCCACTAAATTGAGCTTCGTGTGTTTGCATGATATAAGTTGGCTTTTTTTAAATAAGGATTATGAAAGCTACCTCTTCCTCATGGCACTGGCCGGAAGGACTTTTTGCTACTCTAGCATTAATTTTCTAGCATCACTTGCTTTTATTTTTTTCTATTCTCCCGGTTAGAAAAAAATGACGCTAGTGGCGCCATCTTTGGAGAATTTCTGAAGTACCTACAGCTTTTAGAAGGGGAACTTAGGTCGGCTTTTCTTTTCCTCTGAGAAGGACAGAACTCATTATATCCGGTTTGGAAGCCAGATGCTTTACTTACTTCGCCACTGGGGTCGTGTTTGTAAACGATTTTAAATGCGGGTAATGGGTGAAGAGCTGATTCTGCTGTGTGTTGATATTTTTATAAGATAAAGGATTATCGATTATTATAAGATTATTCATAAGACATAGAATTTATCGATGTTGTTCAATTAATAAGGTTAATATATTATTGGGGTTTTTTCTATGTTTAATGGATAATTAGAATATGGCTTGATTATTATAATTCATTAGTGGAATTTTCTTTGGTTAAAGAATGGTTTGAATATTGTCATAATTATTTCTTGCAGAAAAATAAAAGATTTAGAAGTGTATTTAGGATAGAATTTATCAATTTATGATGGGGTTAAGGTTTTAAAAATTAGTCCTTATTGGAGGGGGGAGGGGGTCAATTGTACATATTTTCAATTCGATTGCTATAAACTTATTTCTTACATGAAACAATGCTCCTTGAATTTTGAAATTTAATTGACTAAATTGTCTTTTTAAAAAGCACGGATTTTTTTTTTTTTTTTTTTGGTATAATTGAAATAATTAAAAACTAAGAGAATGAACTGCTAAGAATTTTATGATGGGGGAGTGGAGGGGAGGCGCTTTTTCCCAAAAATCCTTCACGGAAATTAATTTTCAGTTTTTTAAATATTTATGTGTTAAAATTTTATCTAAACCGGGGGGGGGGGGGGCGGACTTTTTCCCAATAAATCCTTTATAGAAATTAATTTTCAGTTTTTTTTTTTTAGATTTATGTGTTTAGATTTTATCTAAAACGGGTGGACGAAGGCAGTATTGAATTTACGTTGTAGTGGTTCGAAAAAGGAAATCTGCCGCCCCTGGATTTTGAAATTTAACAAAATATTATTTTTTCTCTGATTTTAATAAACATAGCAAATTTAATCTTTTCGAGAAACTTAACAGAAAGAAATACTAAGAGAAAGTGTAGCGAGGAATTTCCTTCCAATTCGGGGGAAGGGGAGGGGGGTTCTTCCCTTTAAGTATACCATGGAAATTATTTGTTATTTTTTTTAAGTTTATGCGTTACAAAATTATCTCAAACGTGTTCAAGGGGCAGTATTTAATTCAGGTGGCGGTGACAGAGCCCTCCTCCCCCTCCTCCCAGCTTTTGAAATTTAATAAACAAAATTTTATTTTTCTCCCATTTTTAAAGATATAGAAAATTTATAATTTACAGGTAACCTAAAATAATTTAACAGTAAGAGGAAGATCAGTTTAAAATTTTCTGTTGTGTGTGTGGGGGGGGGGGGGGGGGGGAGTTACTCTTCTATATCCGCTTTGGTAATTAATATTTAGTTCTGTTTCTTTTGATATTTAGATGTTAAAAACTAATCTCAAATGAGTGATTTAAGACAGTATTCAATTCAGGAGAGGGTCAGCCCGGATTTTAATAAACAAAATTTTCTTTTTCTACATTTTTTAAAGATATACTGCATTTTTTTCGAGTAAGTTAGAATATTTAATTTCTAAGAAACAGAACAAAAATTCTTTTATAGGCGGCGTGGGCTCCTCTAGAAGACTCTCATAGAAGTTAAATCCCTCATAGAAATTAATTTAAAAAATAGAAGTTATATTTTACATCTTGAAAAATTGCAATGTACAGTGAAACCTCCATAACACAAACTCCTGAATATTCCGTTAAGGGAAGAGGGCTTAGGTGATCCATTAAGCCTCCCTCGAATTTGAAATGTAACTAATTTTTTTCTCCGATTTTGAAAAACAAATTGAAATTTAATCTTTTCTCTTAGCTTATAATAAAAGAGAAACTAAGAATTTTCTGTTTGGAGGGGGGGGGGAGAGGGGACGGAGGGGAAAGAGAGCTATTGTCTCTCCCTGGAATTGAAAAATTAATTTAATTTACAATTAAAATTTCCTTTTCTTCTATTTTCAAAAAGCATAGTCAAATTTATACTTTCGAGTAACTATAACAAAACAAAAATAAATAAATTAATTAAATAATAATAATAAACTTTTGATGCCGCCAAGCAATAACAAGCACACAATTCTTCATTTAAGTACCTACCTCATCATTACTGGGAAGGGACTTGTGTAGCAAATTAGCATATCTTACTGGCACATAGTACGTCATGCTGTTTTCTATCAAAGCAGGTTGCATAGCATATTATGCTGGCAAGCATAAAAAAGCATATAATAGCATGTAAAGGTACCTACCTCTCATGCTTTGACAGAAGCTTAAAAAGCAAATAAGCACATAAAATGCTTGTACATAGCTTGTCATGCTATTTCTTAATAAGCTGTCTGCATATAGTCCAAGAGCTGTTAAGCATTTTAGGGAAGGTATTTGAGGCACCCTGAAAATTTGAGCAACACTTCTTTTGTAATGGCTGATTACAAAATCGAATGTCTGGCTGAAGGATCGTGGCCCAAAAAGTGTGCCAGACACGTGTCAAGTGCCATTTATTTTGACTACCCAAAAAAGGTATTTGAGGCACGCTGAGATTGAGACAGAATAATATTTATACTTAGAAAAAAATATTTTGAAAACTACAGACACTTTAGTCGGCCCAAAAACTGTGCCAGACACGTGTCAAGTGCCATTTTTGACTACCGCAAAAAAGTATTTGAGGCACGCTGAGATTGAGACAGAATAATATTTATGCTTAGAAAAAAATATTTTGAAAATGACAGGCACTTTAGTCGGCACAAAAACTGTGCCAGACACGTGTCAAGTGCCATTTTTTGTCTGGCACAGTTTTTGGGCCACGATCCTTCAGCCAGACATTCGATTTTGTATTCAGGCATTACAAAAGAAGTGTTGCACAAATTTTCAGGGTGCCTCAAATACCTACTCAAAAATGTTCAACAGCTCTCCTACTAATAGCATATTATGCTGCCAAGCATAAGAAAGCATATAATAGCACATTAAGGTACCTACCTCTCCATGCTTTCGAAGACGCTTGAACAGCAGCTAAGCATAACGTGCTTGTACATAGCTTGTCATACTATTTCTCAATAAGCTGGCTGCATAGCATATTATGAAGGCAAGCATAAAAAAGCATATAATAGCACGTTAAGGTACCTACATCTCCATGCTTTGAAAAAAGCTTAAACAGCAAACAAGCATAAAAAGCTTGTACGTAGCTTGTCATGCTATTTCTACCTAAGCTGGCTGCATAGCATATTATGCTGGCAAGCATCAAAAAGCATATAATAGCACGGTAAGATACCTACCACACCATGCTTTGGAAGAAGCTTAAACAACAAACAAGCATAAAATGCTTGTACATAGCTTGTCATGCTATTTTTCCCTAAACTGGCTGCATAGCATATTATGCTGGCAAGCATAAAAAAGCATATAATAGCACGGTAAGGTACCTACCACACCATGCTTTGGAAGAAGCTTAAACAGCAAACAAGCATAAAATGCTTGTATATAGCTTGTCATGCTATTACTGTGTAAGCTAGCTGTATAGCATGTGATGCTGGCTAGCATTGTAAAGCATATACTAGCATTAAAATCTAGCAGACAAAGCAATACATAGTAAAAACTAGCATATTTCTGATACTAGTACTAGCAAGAATTTTGACCTGGGTAGTATAAAACCACAATATAGGATTGTCGCATTTAGGTCATTTTTGTCGCATTTACGGCAGCTAAAACATAAATGAGACGTTCATAGTCCTAAATGTGATAATGCATTTTATACATGAATATTCATCTGAAAAAGTTCATTTAACGATTAACTGCTGTAACAGAAAATTGCCACATCACAACTGTGAGCATATACAAAATATTAATTTGTCTGTGAAATCATTCGATTGAAAGATGAATCAAATGCGCGATTAACTCATAAAATAAGGTTTTTGCACTAAACTGTATGCACGGTACTATTTCTAATAAAATTTCGATTTTTCAAACATTTCAAACAACAGCAGTAGGCTCCAAAAGAAGCAAATTTTCGCTGTATCGATAAGTTAAACTGGAAATTACAAGAGAAACTGTGAAAAAAAGTAGCTCTAACATCCATTAAGGGTTAACTGTAATTATTTTTTGAATTAATTAACCCTTAACTGCTGTGACAGGAATTGTTGCATAATTACTGTGAGCGGTCTCCGATACCACTTGATTAAAAGATGAATGAATGTCTCTATTAACTCACAGGGTACTGTTTCTGTACTAAAATGTAAGTACAGGACTATTATAATTAAAATTTTCAATATTATTCTTGAAATGTTTATCACCCGGCGGCACCGTGCTGTTTGTCAATTTTGCACTGCTAATATGCAAGATTTATTTGAATGCTGCGTATAATGCCTAATATAAATAACTCTCAAATAAATAAATGCGTTCCTAATATAAAAATCTCCCATCCCTCTTTGCGAAGGAGCTATGGTCATAACTACATTTAAATGATTGTCGCAGAAAACATATTTTAAAATTCGCGAAATTTGCGCGTCAATATTAACCCATAATTTATACAACAGTGCGAATTGGGTTTCCGTAGCTTCAACTCCGCATAATTTTGCTGACAATCTGGTGATAATGAAGTATAACTGCATGATCCATATACGACATTTAATAAGAAATCCAAATGAAATATTTGATTTTATCAAAATTCCTATTTTGTGAATGAAAAAGGCGAATTAATTACAGACGGCGACATTTCGGTCGGTGCGAATTCACAGTGTGGAGCTTACGGGTTAAAAGATTATTTAAAAGATATTTATAATATTGTTAACTAGACTATTTATTACATATAACTTTATTATAAAATGTCACATGATAAATATATCGGCCTTAGAAATAGATAAAACCGTACAACATTTCTAATAATTCTCATTAAGCCAGAGAGAAGCTCTGTGCCTGATATTCTGTTGCACCCCCCCCCCCTCTTTATTTTTTTTGCCCTTTCGCAAAAAATTAACATTTTCTGTACTTAAAAATAGGTATATGGAAACAAATATTCATTTAGATAAACATTGTTTTATTTATTTTTTATCTTTTACTAATTTAAAAGTAGAAAATGTCGATTATAACGAATAAAAAATGAAAACAGAATTAAAATATCAGATTTTATAAAAGTGCTAACAAAAATTATGACTCCTAAACCAGGGAATAACTCAATTGCGTCTCGTTTTAATCGGAAACAGCATTTAAGCTACCGAATGGTATAATGTTGGTAAAATTAACTTACTTAACCGAATTAAAATAAACATAAATTGTTTTCAATCTACACAAGATTTTCCAGAATTCCCATTATGTAAAATTAATGCAAATTCCTTAATCATATGTCTATATTATGTTACTGGAATAGACACTGCGTTTCTTAAATCGTCTATTTTTAATTTTAAAGAAGAGTATTTTTCTTTCTTGATCGTCTTAAACACATATTTAAACACACCTGGTTAAAGAAAAATATTAATGGAGGATTCTGCTGACTCAACACAGTTTAATTAAACATAAAATTTGATTTAAATATTATTTTAGCACAATCCATAAAAAATCCCATATAAACTTCTGCGTTAATCGTCTAAATGTTTCGCCGCATTTTACACCAATATGTATATCGCTATTAGGCACAGGCTGAAAACAAGCTCTCCTAAATGCGTAGTCCACTTCAAATTCTAAACCGGAAACTGGTCGCCTTTTCTTTAGTTTAACTGGTCAGGTAACTGAAACGTACAACGAAGCTCTTGACGTTTATAAGGTTATTTGATCTTCAAAGTAAAAAAATAAAAACCGTGAGCCACTTTCGGGAATTTTTCTCGCATTTACGAAACATGGGGGCGATGTAAAATGAACGATGTGTATTTGACTGGAAATTTCTTTAAAAAAAAAACGTTTTATATGCAAAAGAAAATGTTTCGGGTTTTGTTTCTGAAGTTCGTATGCTTCATTATATAACATTTATTTACGATTCTCGCATTAAGATTTTATGTAAAAGAACATTGTCGCATTTAGAGGCTATCACATTTAGGAAGACTGACCTTATGTATATATACACTGCTCAAAACAATTAAAGGATATTTGAAGTTTTATATAAAATAAAGATATAAACGAAATTTTTTTTGCCGAAAATAGAAGAAGAGAATCACAAATACAAATTTTTCTGGTTTTCGAACTGTGGAGTATGCAAATTTTGAGTTCGACGTCAAAAACGTCGCTTCAGCGGCAGCGAATGAAATTTGACTTTCAACTGGATAAAAGAGAATGAAGACAAGGATGATCGGCATTCAGTGATTGCTTTGTTTCGATGAGTACGATGTCTCAGCGAAGTCATTTGACAGATTCAGAAGCTTTGAGAATTGTTGGTAGGTTAGAAGGGGGCCAAACTCAAGCCGAAGTAGCGCAAGCCATTGGAGTGTCACAAAGTGTCATTTGCAGGATCTGGAACCGTTTTTTGGAGAGTGGATGTGCAGGCCGAAGACCAGGGCAAGGTCGTAGATGGGCAACAACGCCCAATGAAGATCGGTATTTAGCGTTAACAGCTCGGAGACACCGAACCATGAACGCTACTCTTCTCCAACAACACCTTCGCTCGGCTACAGGCACCACGATTTCAACTCAGACTGTCCGAAACCGGCTCCATGCTGTAGGTCTGTATGCTCGCCGACCGATGGTATGTGTTAGATTAACATCAAGGCATCTTCGCGACCGCAGGGAGTGGGCAACCGAGCATGTCAACTGGAGGAGAAATGAATGGAGCAATATTCAGTTTTCTGACGAGTCCCGTTTTTCTGTGCATCCGGATAATAGGAGTATTTTCATCTGGAGGGACCGTGGCAGTAGGAATAATCCTGCGTTCGTGCGCGAAAGTGTCAGATTTGGCGGTGGAGGAGTGTTGGTGTATGGTGGCATCTCCATTGACGGGCGCACTGACCTCTACATCATTCGAGATGGAGCTCTGACTGGTCGCCGATATAGGGATTAGATCCTCAGACCTATTGTAGTCCCTTACGCTGCAGCAATCGGAGATAACTTCATTTTAATGGACGATAACTGCAGGCCACATCGTGCAAACCTGGTGGAGGATTTCCTTTTCGAGGAAGGAATCGTTCGAATGGAATGGCCAGCGTGTTCTCCAGACATGAATCGAATCGAGCACGTTTGGGACGCTCTAGGAAGACGAGTTTCTGGCCGCCAACAACCCCCACAAACTCTCCAAGAACTGGAAAGAGCTCTTCTGGAAGAGTGGGGCAGAATACCCCAACTCGTCATTAATAGCCTCATTGAGTCCATGCCTCAAAGGTGTTCAACGTTGCTGGCCGCCCGTGGAAACCATACCCTCTACTGAAAATGATTTTCTTTGAAGAAAACACCTTTTCTTATTCTTTTTTTCTCATATGCACAAATTGTGTTTTTTTCCTTTAGTACACAAATGCGCAATAAAATGCATTTTTTTCTGCCAAACATGTGTAATTTATTTTCATATAACCTACTATGTCTGTCGACCATGTATCAATCAGCTAAACCGTTTACAAGATACAAAATCCACCTAAAACTGCAATATCCTTTAATTGTTTTGAGCAGTGTATATATATATATATATCAACTTTTGAACGGAGTGTGGTTTCGGGGTCTGGGGGTCATGATCGATGAAAATATACCAACATTCTTTGAAATCGCTTTCCTCCAAACGGCTGCAATAGGTAGCTTTTTGTAATGAAAGCTACCTAATAGAGAACCGACCAATAAAATATTAGAAGTTAAATTGATGTTTTTAAAATCTATAATATTTTTTAATATAAGAATTTCATTAGCTTTTCTACATTTCCAACGGCAACACTCAAAAGAAAAACAGCGTAACTATAAAGAAATCGAAAGACAGATAGGAGATTTGCTGGAACTACATTTTTCCATTGATGAAAAATTATGTTAATTTTTTTCATCAAGATTGTAACAATAAAACAAATGTGCTTTGCTCCTATTTTTAATATTATTCTTAGTATATAATATAGAACTGGGGGTATTCAGAGATTTTAATATAATAAGCAATGTCATATAAAAGAAAATTATTTCTTTGACTTGTAGGTACATCTATAAAATATAATTTTTCTCAATCGGAAGACGCGATATTTTAAAATGTATTATCTGTCTTACAGATACACAATTATACAATACACAATACAAATACGGTAAAACTGTAAATATTGTGTACATCTAAAGATTATCATGTGCACCTCGAGCTGTTTAACCCTTTATTACATAATAATGAATTCATGAAAATTATATCTTCTAAAGCATTTTTCGTGAATTTATGAAACTACATTAGAAGATTTATATAAACATTTAATAAATTTTTGAAGGGTTTCCGAAGGATTGAAGGATTTAGAACGATTAATTAAATTTGAATTTATAGGATCTTTTTGCGATATTTATATCCCCACTCAAATCTACTATTTTAAATATTTTTCTTTGTATTTTGCAGAATTAGAAAATGTACAAATATAACGTTCTTACAATAGAAATATAGAAATATTTCCGAAATTAAACCTTGTGTCTTTACACCATACGTTAGCTAAATCTTATCGCTTTTGTAATGAAATAAATCTGAATAATGTCTTTTGAAATCACTGGAAAGGCCAGTTCGAATAGCCTTTAGCTCTTGACGAGCTGAAAAAGCCACATTTTTATACTGCATACTGTATTTTCAAAACAATCATTTGAAAATCAAATTCTTATCTTGAGAAACTGTATTCGAAGGCTATTTATCGCTACCATTTATTGATGAAAAAACAATCACTTTAGAACGCGGTAAATGCTTTCAGAACGTTCAAAACATTGAAAAAATCAGATACACTCGTACAGCGGGTCCGTGACACTGAGGGGATAGACCCAGCTGGACGCGCTCAGAGCGTTTGTAAGAGCCTAATGGTTAAGTACTTAGTAATCAAACAATTTTTATTCCGCATATAATTTACTGTGCGTATTATTGTGATAAGGTGTGTCCCACCGAATTAAAGCCACTTTGATTATATGCCGTAACTGGACACGAAGCAAATCAATAAGAACGATACAAATATATTAAGAAAGTCTTCATAGAAATACATATTTACAGGGAGTAACTCACTCCCTACCCCACGTGCGCAGGAAAAGAATGCTTAAAAAAGAGCTAAAAAGTGTCTCGCCGAAACAAAGCCACTTTTATTAATAGCGAATATATTCGCCATGCTTAAATATGACTTTTAATGTACGATGTGGCATATCATTTACCAATAGCTGAAGGAGAGTAACATCAATATTACCCCAGGTTTCAATGATGGCACTGGCAGCCTTCATTTCTGCCACAGACTGAAACTGTCTGCCATTGGCATATTCAGCCCTACTGAGGATATCCCAAACCTTTTCATGGGGGATTGAGATCAAGGAAAAGGGCAGGCCATTCTATGATATGCAACCCATTATGCAAAACTCATTCCCAGGAGGATTTTGCAACTTGAATGGGGGCGTTGTTCTGCTGGAAAATCCAAATTAGGCCACACATTCTCTCTGCAAATGGCAATAAATGGCAGCATTTCTTGCAGCTTTCTAGCATTTCTTGGCATTAGGTAGCTTTCATCTGGCCTGGCGGAAAGGCCACAACAAGTTTATCATCATAGCCGAAACCTCACCACACCTATAATGAGCTTCCACATTGCTGTCTTTTGGAGAAAATTTCTTCTTCTTTCCTCATGTCATGTCAATAGAAAGGAAGACCGTCTGGGCTACCCAACTGAAAAATTTTCTCATCTGGCAATATAACACGATGCCACAAGTCCTACCAGGTTTGATGATATTTGTCCTAATCGGCTCACCTTTGCCTGTGGATAGATTTAAACATGGGTTTCTGTTTCCTATTTTTATATAGCAAGTTGCTTGTATGTTTTACAATCCGTAATAGGGTTGATTATGTCGCAGGGGTGTTATCTCTTTGGCCATTTGTCTTAGGGGAATACCACGTCATGCAATACGACGCACAACATCTCTTTCCTGCCCGGAAGTCATTTTCTACATGTACACCTCCCTTTTTTATACCAGTACGCAATGCCCTGATTCACAAAATTGTCTATTACGGTTTTAGATCGTTTGATCTGCTTACATAGTTGTCTTTGTGAAAGATTTTGTCCTTTTAAAGCTATTATCTGGCCTCTCCCGAACCTTGATATATGGATTCGCTTTCCCATTAAAATACTTCAGGCGAAATAGAAAATACAACCTTCAGAAGGCTGCATAAAGTTCGACTGGAATAGAACAGTATTTGACAACTTGCTGACGTCATAAATCTGTGGACCTGTAGCAGCTCGAATGTCGGGGGTTACCCACAAATATGGATGACTCTAATAGAAGTGGTGGCTTTATTTCGGTGAAACACTTTTTCGAATCTTCTTTCACACATTCTTTTCTGCCCACGTGGGGCAGGGAGTGAATTACTCCTTGTAAATACGTATTACTATAAAGACTTTCTTAATAAATTTGTTTTGTTCGTATTGGTTTATTTCGTGACCAGTTATGGCACACAATTACGGTGGCTTTATTTCGATAGTACACACCTTATATGCAATAGTAGTGTTTGGAAAATGTTTACTTTTTATTCAGTTTTGCAATTTTTCGGTTTTTCCTTCTTTTTTGTGTATGTAGCAACTCAAGGATTTCTTTCTTGAAATTCTTACTGCTGTGTTTATTGACGTTTTATTTAAAGGTATAACAGTATCATTTCATTTAATAATATTTCACTGCCAATGCTTGAAAGACGTTATTGAACTCATTGAAGGAAATATGAATCGAAAAAAAATTATTTTTTATAAAAACGTATTGTTCGTTATTTGTAATAACCTATTTATGGAATTTAGCGAATATTTTTTGTTTTTCCCTTTTCCTTTATTGTTATAATTCACTCATTTTTTCACGTAGAATTTTTCACTAAAGCATGTGAGTTTAACTCTTTCAGGTGTACGTAATTGTGTTTCTGTAATTTTGAAATCATACGAGAATTTCCGAAAATGTTTATTGGAAAATAAGGAAATGCAATTTTACAGACTTTAACCGAGGCATAAAAGTAAAATTTTATTTAAAAATAGCTGGTATAAAGTTTGATTAATATTAAGTTTTATGTATAATATACCGCTGCCTTTCAAGGGGTGAATAAAAAAGAAACACATATTAGAGGCTTTTACGATTAGCTTCTCATCTACATAATTCGAGAAATTATGAGAAAATGAGAAATATGCAGAATAACCTTAGAGCAATTCCATTGACACAATAATTCTAATAGTGCATTTCCCCTTAAACTAATAAACACCATGTAGGTGACATTCGATCAACAATAAATTTATAAGATAAACATTATAATATTGACTTTTGTGGAAGGATTGCATAATCAAATTACGCGCTTTTGCATATTTTCCTGTGTATTAGTTAAATTTTCATTGACATATGACGTGTAATACAAATGGCATACGATCTTTAAATAAATTATTATAATTCCAAATTTGCCAAGTTTCCAGCTTTTTGCACACCAGTATTGTCTTAGAGAAAATGTTCCTCTTGACGAGAGGAAATGTTCCTTACGACGAGATTAAATAAAAGAACATTTTCCGTATTAAAATAAGTGGCGTCCGAAAAGCTGGAGACTTGGCAGCTCTGTAATTCAAATACGAACATACATCAATAGTAATCATGAATAAGTACACTGTAAACTGAAATGTCTGAAATTCAGACATTTAAGTGTCTGAAACGCAGTGTTCAATTTTCAGACGTTTTAAAATGTCTTAAAATTTTCAGACACTTCTTGTGTCTGAATTTCAGACACTTAAGTGTCTGAAACAAGAGTGTTCATTTTTAAGACGTTTTAAAATGTCTTAAATTTTTCAGACACTTCTTACGTCTGAATTTCAGACATTTCAAATGTCTTAATTGCGGCCATCTTTGAACCCTCCCCCTTTTTTTTTGGCCAATATGAAGCCATCTTTGACCACTTTTCTTTCTAAGCCATATACGCAACCATGTTTGACCACATTGAATCATTTTTTATAAATGGGAATACTTTGTTACCATAAAGCAGAGCTGATTGCAGCGTGGGAAAAATGGGGTGCCTCTCTACCCCCTGATTTTAGGGTACCCCAAATTGGATATGAAATTTTCATAAAGCTGATATTTTAAATCAGTTTTGACCTTATGAGGATTGTAATCAGTATTTTGTAGTTTTAGAATAGGATAATTATATGTATATTTATATAAATATGTATTTATTTGATATATATGCCCTACGGCATCAAAAATATTTATTACTTTTAGTGAACTTCAGATTAATTCTAGTCCGAAGACCTAGTATTCATTCGCCCCCTTCCCCCACTGCCTTCGTACACTGTTACAAAAAAAAAAAAAAAAAAAAAAAAAATTAAGCCTATTCGATGCCGTCAAATACATATTTGGATAAATATATCATTTTCTTTAACCTAATCATGTTCTAAAAGTACAAAATATTTATTAAAATAAGTATAAGATCAAAACAAACTTAAAATATCAGCTTTATGGAAATTTCATACAGAATTTAGGGGCCCGTAAAGCTAAAGGCCCATAGAAACAGCCCAGTTTGCCCATGCTGTAATCAGCTCCGCTTTATGGTAACAAATTATTCCCATTTATAAAAAAGAATTCACTCCTTCAGAAAGAATTCCATCCCTGCTTTGTTGTTCATTTTTTTCCTATTTAAATAACATATTCCCAGTGCAATTCCCAGTTTAAGCATTTTTTGCATTTTTATTTCCGTGTTAAATAAAATCTAATACTAGATTCCCCAAAATTTGCAGTATATGAGAACCCAATATTTAAAAAAAAATTGAGTATGAAACTCTTCATTTAAAGAGTAAATTCGATTTTTTTTTTTTTTTTTTTTTTTTTTTTTTTTTAAAGAGGGATTTATTTACCATAAAAAAAGTCGAGAATTTAATTATAAAATATTCAGAATTTCACGATAGCTTCATTCTAATGCTTCTATGATTTGTTTCCATGTTCACACACACACACATATATAATAACATGCAGGAAAAGTCACTTCTAGTTTCAAAACCTATTTTGCCTAAATATACATTTTTTTTTGCCTTGTTTGTATAAATGAACTTTGAGGAAAACCGCAATTTTTTGTGCGAAATGTAGTTATGCATGGAAATATACAAAACTCTAGCTGTTTTCTAATTTCCATTTTAAACTTGTAATAACCTTTTAACTTAAAGCTGTTCTCAACTGCTCTGCTCAACAAGCACAAAACGTTTTGACACATTTACAAATTCATTTTTTAACGGAAAGGTATAAAATTGGAAAGCCTGAGCATGGAATCGAACTGTATTTTCCATTTTTTGATCCATAAATTACCTATTGAGTTATAAGCGATTTTGATCACATGACAAACACGTTTTTCGCCCTTTCTTGAGTAGCTATTCTTCTTTCACGCAGAAATTCGGTTCAAAACGCCCACTTGGACACTATTTTCTGAAAGACCTGTTGCGTTTGAAAAAAAAAAAAAAAAAAAAAAAAAAAAAAAAACGAAGAAAACAGTTCGATAACATAGTTTCTGAACAACAACACCAGCCAGTTTAATTCATTTCCCAACAAAAATAAATTAAAACTTGCGTCATAAAGTTGCCCTTTTGGATTTGAGAACAGCCTTAAAATAAAATAAGCTTAGTTTTCAATTTCTCATGTTTTGCAAATCCAAAATTTAAAATTTTGAACAAAAAAAAATCAAAGTAAATAATGATTTTTTTTCTTTTTTTTTTTTTGAGGAAATGGAATTATAGCTGTAAATAATTTATATTCTATACAATGTGCTATTAAAAAATTAAAATTTCGAAAACTGATTTTACATATAATAATCACAAAATTGCATTATTTTTTTCCCCTTTCAACTGTATAGTTTAGAGAATATACGGGTGTGCCATATAATTAAAAATTGCTTTGAAACCAAATAATATCATGCAGAATATATATCTATATATATATTTAAGGTGACACAAAAAAGTTTTGACAAATCGGATTTCAAAACACAAATCAATTTTGCCAAAAACAGATTTTTGGCTAAAAAGGTTTTCCTCGAAAATTATACATCTCTAATTATATAAAAAAAAAAATCACGATAGATGTTTTTAATTTTCGAATTTTTATCAAATATTAAACTTCGAGTGAATAGCATATCCTTCATAGCGAACAAACAATTAATTTAAAAGTAAGTTTAAAATAAAATGTGGTTATAACTGCGATAGAAAACGTTACAAGGAATTCAACATGTTCATCAAAACGCTAAATTAACCTTTTAAAAAACAACCTTTTTTTTTTTTTTTTTTTTTTTTTTTTTACTTCTTTTAAATCCAAACAAAGTATTTCTTCTTCAACAAAAGTTTCGACAATTTTACGTTTTTGCTTTATTTTTATAGACATTCTAAGTTAACCAATTTTTTACATAATATTACTGATGTTTTTACATAATCAAATTAGGCTACACTCACACAAAAAATATAATATATAATTCTGGAGCTGCAGTTCTAGAATTACAAGTATGTAAAAATATATATTTCTAGAATTAGCTGTTTTTTTTTCGCAAACAAATTCAAACCTAAGTTATATTTCATGCAACATTTTATGTGGTACTATAAACAAAATATCAAAAACACTTACTGATATCGATATGACTTGATTTAAAATAACTGTCATAGTGAATGAGAGACAAAAACTTGCTTCTTTTTTGAAGAAAACCCCTTCCTATATCCTGCTAGCCCTGTTAAAATAATGGAAATTTTCCATTCTGAAAACAGAGCCCGCGGGGCTAGTTTGTAGGTCTGGGGTTAGTTTTCTTGTTTAACGAGATGAATAACTATATTCTTGACGAAAAGCAATGAAAAGTAATACTGTCACTGTTGGGAACTATTTGTAGAGTTATCCGGATGTAATTTCAGTCGTTTTATCCATATATGAAGCACATAAGATCCATCCAGCCATCCAGATTGCAAGAAACTTCTAAATATAACGCTTCCACTAATAACGCAGCCGCAGTAATAACATAATGACAACATTTTTCACAGTAAAAAATCAGGACCGGTCAAAGATGCGAACTGTTGAAGAACGTTTAAATTTGAATACGACAACGGACTCCGAACTCACAACACAGATTCGCTTCTCAAAGAAAAAAAAAGCTGCGAGTCAGCATTTCCATTGGAAACAGATGGCTTTATTCATTACGTCAGTCTACGGGTTACAGTATGATAAGTTGTTAAAACTTTTTTTATCAGCGGAAAAAGTGGAACGTTGTATAAGAAGAAATCAGAAGCATTTTATTTTCTTTATTTGGCGTTTTTCGCAATGTTTACACTTATAAATTATATGAATATAATTATTACAGTTTTTATTCTTTCAGTAAGAGGGTAAAAAACATATTATAAATTAAAAAAAAATCGTCGTAACGCTAGTTAAAAAAATAACATTTATTCTTCGAAATGATTACATAATTGAACACTAAGAGAAAAAAGAACTAAGAAATTTTCGTAAGAGGAGCACCGCCCCCCCCCCCCTCTCTTCCTAAACCACTAATAGAAATCAATTTTTAAATATTTCCTTTTGACGTTCGTATATTTAAAATTTATCTTAGATAAGGGGTGTTGAGAAAGGCAAAACCTTCCACTAGAGGAAAAGAAATGTTCTGCATTTTGAAAAATATTGTTAGAAATTTATTTTTATATATCTATTTAATATTTAATACTTCTTACTTGTTAATTTTTTTATATTCCTTTTATATAAAAATTATCTTGTACAAGGTGTTCTCACAAAAGATTCTTGGTTTAGCTTATTTCATATTTATATTTTGCGTTTTAGTTAGGCGAACTAGGTAGGGGACTCCAGACACATCTGTCCATCCTCTCCCCTTTCTACATTTTTTTCTAAGAGCAATCATATCTCTTTGTATTTAGGGAACGGCCTATGAGTGAGCCATGAGCATACCTATGAGTGGAAGTAGTTTTTGAGAAATTTATATTTTGGGAAAAGTTTCTTTAGCTTGTACTTTTACACTAAAAATAATTTAGTTCGAAAGTTAGTAAACGGGCATTTACAATTTTGGCAGACGTCCCCATGGTCAAATTAAGTTGCTTATTTTATACACTAATACCAAATTTAGTGGATGGCAAAGCATTTCATCCAATCGAAAACGTTTTCTGACGGTGCTGCCAGATATATTGCGATACAATTGCATATGAGGACACCAGAAGCGAAAGGCTATAAGTGACAAAATTGAAAAAACTGAGATCAGTATACAGGCTATCTGGAAATAAAGCTATTTCTTTTATGATTGCTCTCAGAAGAAAAATATAGGGAGGGGAAACGTTGGACAGATGTGCCTGAAGTCCCCTGCCTTGTTTGCTAAACTAAAACGCAAAATATAAGAGATTTCCTAATTATGTGTTGCATTTTGGAGGTCAACTACTTAAGCTCTATAAACTACTTTACCTCTTTAATCTGTACTTAAAATTTAAAAAACATATTGTACTTCACTTTCCTTCCACAGTTATTGAAATAAGAATTGAAAGACCGCTATGAAATTAGCAACAGCTTCATATTTTAAGTCAGTCACTTACTATTGATGTTAATCGTTAAATTCAATTTATTCCAAATCTAAATTTTTTCACTTATATCCTTTGGCCGCAGGGGTCCTCATATACAATCGTCGTTTCATCATACATATGATACAATTGTATTACATTCAGACATATAAGTGTCTGAATTTCTACATGTCTTAATTTCAGACACATGATCATTATTCAGACATTTTTCTCAGTTCATTTATACCATGATCACAGTAAGACACTTAAGGGTCTTAAATTTAGACACTTCTGATGTCTGAAATTTCATATTCAGACACTTAAGTGTCTGAATTTATTTTTCAGTCACATTTGTGTCTGAATTTAAGACGCCTCTATTTGCAGTGTATGGTTACTAAATTTTCAATTAATCAAAATTTTATTTTGAAACAAATGCATGTGTCATATATAAAGGAATATTACAAATTTGTCATATTAAATGTTATTTTTTTGTTAACAACAGGAACTGTTTTCAATGACGTGCAACCTTTAAATTACAATGTTTTCGTCTTGACAATTCTCGAATAAGAGCAAAGAAAACAATAACAACATTTGAATCCTACTGATGACGGCCTTGTAATGGTTGAAAACGCTCTGGGTTTTAGGTAGCTTTCATTACAAAAAGCTACCTATTGCAGCCATTCGGAGGAAAGCGATTTCAAAAAATTTTGGTATATTTTCATCGATCATGACCCCCAGACCTCGAAACCACCCTCCGTTCAAAATTGACATATATATATATATATATCTGACATTTGTCATACTGTAACTCTCGTATTTATGAACCGATTTGGATGTAATTAGGTGTGTACATAGCACATATCAATGTTTCGACCGAGTTTGTTGGCCAGCTTCATCCGCCATTTTGTTTCAAAATGGCGGCCATTTAAAATTTTTTCAAAAATTTAAAATTGGAAATGTGGTACCAAAAAACTGAAAATGGGAAAATATTTTTTTCTTATGTATTTGAACTTTATACAAAGATTCCGGAGCAGTTTTTGTTTCGTCTATATCTTAAAAAATGGCTGAGTTATAGCATTTTGAATTTCTAGCGTGGCTGACATTTTGAAACGTCCTGAATTTTGTCACGCGATAAAAGGCGTATTTATGAACCGATGTGGATGTAACTTCATTTATACATAGTACATACCAATGTCTCGACCGAGTTCGTTGGCCAGCTTAATCCGCCATCTTGTTTCAAAATGGCGGCCATTTAAATTTTTAAGAAAAATTTAAATTTGAAATGTGGTACCAAAAAATTGAAAATTGAAAAAATCTTTTTTTCTTATGTGTTTGGCATTGATAAAAAGATTCGAGAGCAGTTTTTGTTTCGTCTGTATCTTAAAAAATGGCTGGGTTATCGCATTTTGAATTTCTAGCGGGGCTGACATTTTGAAACGTCCTGATTTTTGTCACGTGATAACGGGCGTATTTATGAACCAATTTAGATGTACCTTGGTGTGTACATAGTACATACAAATATCTCGACCGAGTTCGTTGTCCAGCTTCATCCGCCATTTTGTTTCAAAATGGCGTCCATTTAAAAAAAAAATTTAACTTTTAAATTTAAAATGAGATACCAAAAAATTGGAAAATGAAAAAGATTTTTTTCGTATTTGTTTGACCTTAATACAAAGATTTCGGAACAGTTCTTGTTTAGTCTATATCTAAAAAAATGGTTGAGTTATAGCATTTTGAATTTCTATTGTGGCTGACATTTTAAAACGACCTGATATTTATCACCCGATAACAGGCGTATTTATAAACCGATTTGGATGTAACTTGGTCTGTACATAGTACATACCAATGTCTAGACCGAGTTCGTTGGCCAGCTTCATTCGCCATCTCGTTTCAAAAGGGCTGCCATTTAAAAAAAAATTAAATTTAAAATGAGGTATCAAAAAATTGGAAAATGAAAAAGATTTTTTTTATGTGTTTGGCCTTGATACAAAGATTCCGGAGCAGTTTTTGTTTTTGAAAATTTGCTGTTTTGTTTACATCTTAAAAAATGGTTGAATTATTTTCACTTTAAATTTCTAGCATGGCTAACATTTTGAAACGATCTTGTACTTGTCACGCGATGACACACGTATTCGCCTATTTCGATGTAAGAAGGCATGTGGATAGTATACATCAATATCTCGACCAAGTTCGCTGGCCAGCTTCATCAGCTATCTTGTTTCAAAATGGCGGCCATTAAATTAAAAAAAGTCCTTCCTGCCATTGCCGGGAGGAAGAGGTAGCTTTAATATTCCTTATTTAAAAAAAAAAAAAAAAACTTATTTTATTCAAAGACCTTAGTAATTGCTGTGCACATGCTCACTCAAATCGGAATCGATTGATATATACGAGTGCTGTCGCAGGCAAAAAATCAGAATTTTCAAAATGTCACCCACGTTAGATATTGAAATTGCTATATTTGAGCCACTTTTTAAGATAAAGACAAACAAAAAAATGTTCCTGAATCCTTATATCAAGGTCAAATACTTAAGGGTTGGGTTGGGTTGATTTTTGACGGCCAATTATCTACACGAGGGATATAGACCCGGGGGGAGTGCCCTCCGTGGGGGTCTTTCTAAGGGAACCTAATCCGTATTAACGCATGGAAGATCCACGGCTCGAAGAAAACCACGAAAACTCCGAACGATTAGGCCGACGGGCGCGATTGGGATCGAACCCAACACCTTCCGTCTACCAGCTTCGAGAGCAGAACCTCTCGGCCACTGGTGAGGCCAAATACTTAAGAAAGGAACCTTTTTCAATTTCTAATTTTTTTGTACCTCACTTTAAATATATATTTTTTTAATTTCATGGCCGCCATTTTGAAACAAGATGGCTGATGAAGCTGGCAAGCGAACTTGGTCGAGATACTGATGGATACTATCCACATGCCTTCTTGCATCGAAATAGGCGAATACGTGTGTTATCGCGTGACAAATACAAGATCGTTTCAAAATGTTACCATGCTAGAAATTCAAAGTGCTATAATTCAACCATTTTTTAAGATATAAACAAAAGAACAAATTTTCAGAAACAAAAACTTCTCCGAAATCTTTGTATCAAGGCCAAACACATAAAAAAAATCTTTTTCATTTACCAATTTTTTAATACTTCATTTTAAATTTAATTTTTTTTTAAATGGTAACCTTTTTGAAACAAGATGGCGAATGAAGCTGGCCAACGAACTCGGTCGAGACATTGGTATGTACTATGTACAGACAAAGTTACATCCAAATCGGTTCATAAATACGCCTGTTATCACGTGACAAAACTCAGGTCGTTTTAAAATGTCAGCCACAAAAGAAATTCAAAATGCTATAGCTCAGCCATTTTTTTAGATATAGACAAAACAAAAACTGTTCCGGAATCTTTGTATTAAGGTCAAACACATACAAAAAAAATCTTTTTCATTTTCCAATTTTTTGGTATCTCATTTTACATTTAAAATTTTTTTTATATTTAAATGGCCGCCATTTCGAAACAAGTTGGTGGATGAAGCTGGACAACGAACTCGTTCGAGATATTTGCATGTACTATGTACACACCAAGGTACATCCAAATCGGTTCATAAATACGCCCGTTATCACGTGACAAATATCAGGACGTTTCAAAATGTCAGCCACGCTAGAAATTCAAAATGCTATAAGTCAGCCATTTTTTAAGGTATAGATGAAACAAAAACTGCACCCGAATCTTTTTATCAAGGTCAAACACATAAGAAAAAAGATTTTTTCAATTTTCAATTTTTTGGTACCACATTCCAAATTTAAATTTTTCTTAAAAATTTAAATGGCCGCCATTTTTAAACAAGATGCCGGATGAAGCTGGCCAACGAACTCGGTCGAGACATTGGTATGTACTATGTATAAACAATGGAGTTATGAATAAAGAGGAGGAGACATGTAATGTGCTGTCTACCAGTTGTGAGTGAAGTAACTGAGGAGGTTGTCACAAGATGGCGGCTGCTTTTTTTAAATAGGATCTTCAGTTTCTGATTACCACTAGGGCGAAAATACCACCAGTAAAATTGAATAGAAAATTTCGTCATATTTCTACGTCTTATTTATAGAAATTTTTCTCAAAAATGTCGTAAAAAGTTTTATTTGTTTTTACTGGTATCAGTATGCCTTGTAAAACTGTCAGTTTATTTCCCTGGCTGTCACAATATGGCGGAAACGCAGTACCTAACTAGTGCCAAAGTAAACTCCTACCAGTAAAAATGAAAATATGTTTCTACCATTATTTATGACTCAAATTTCGTAATATTAAGGCGTTTAAATAAATTGAAAATTTCTATATAAATCTACTGGTGGAACTTTCCACCGGCAGTAAACAACGCCTGCCATAGCGGTTACAGTTGATGCTTCACTAATTTAAGGATATGTCAGTTCCTCTTTATTAATAGTTCCATGGTATAAACAAAGTTACATCCAAATCAGTTCATAAATACGCCTTTTATCGCGTGACAAAATTTAGGACGTTTCAAAATATCAGCCATGCTAGAAATTCAAAATAATATAACTCAGCCATTTTTTAAGATATAGAAGAAACAAAAACTGCTCCGGAATCTTTGTATAAAGGTCAAATACCTAAGAAAAAAATATTTTTCCATTTTCAATTTTTTGGTGCCACATTTCAAATTTTAAATTTTTTAAAAAATTTAAATGGCCGCCATTTTGAAACAAAATGGTGGATGAAGCTGGCCAACGAACTCGGTCGAGACGTTCGTATGTACTATGTACAAACCAAATTACATCCAAATCGGTTCATAAATACGAGAGTTACAGTGTGACAAAGGTCATATATATATATATATATATATATATGAGTCCATTAATTAAACATTACCGACCATCATCAAAAACCGAATTATTGTGAATGATTGACAATAAAAATCGATGCAACAAACCTATAATATAGAACTGTATGTGTAAAATAAAGTACCTTATACTTAATTACAAGAGTTAATAAGGAAGAATAAAAAACGAAGAATATGGATTCCGAAAAAATTTTTAAACTTATATATTGAATTACGTTTTCAAGAGTACAGAATTCAATGATATAAGCAAGTCGGTTGTTTTCTTTAAAAAAAATCTTAAAGCTGAAAAAAAAATTTTCTCCTGTACTCGAACAACCAATAGATCCAAAAGAATAGTCTCAAGATGAAAACAGAACATTGTCAAATGGCATGAAATTGAAAAAACACTACAACCCATTAAATATTTAATTTATAGCAATAGAAATCTTACACAACTTACCGAATAAATTCCCAGTAGATTTTCAAAATAGATTCCCGCACATGGAATCCATAAGCATGATAAGATTAAGGTGAATAAAACAGTTAACACAGAAATTAAAACCTATGGTTTCAGTTAATTCATTTTGAAATACCGTGATAAATACAATTAATATAATAGAAATAGAAATATTTACATTACTTAAAATACCTAAAAACAATTTTAAATTGTTTAATATGAATTTTACAATAGTGCCAATATACAGCGTTAAATGCCACCTGGCGTAAAAAAATAAAATTATAACTTTAATAGAAGCTTTAAAAAGACAAAATTTTTTTGATGCTGCCATCTATTATTTTATTTTAAAACCATTATTATTATTCAAATATCACAAAAAGAAAAACCTAATAAAAGCTAAAGAAATATAAACATATCAACCGCATTACTACACAAATCCTAATATAAAATTATTCAAAAATTTTTTTAAAAAATTAAATAAATTAAATGTTAATAAAATGCTTTCAATATATTCTATTACCAAACCCATTTAATCTACACAGAGAAATGAAAAAAAAAAAAAAAAAAAAAAAAAAAAAACATTGATAATACATATAATATAGCTATATGCTATAAAATAAAATAAATTATATGTAATAATAATATAAAAAACCTTAATAATTACCATTACATATAAAAAATGAACAGGAAAGAAAATAAATAAATAAATAAATAAATAAATAAAAAATGGATGTTTATAGAAGATTGTCAGATTCTAAAATTCCCAATATCCTAATGATCACAAATATAGTGTGTGAATTATCTTCATATTAGCCATAAAAAATCTTAAATAAATGATTGTGACAATCAAACAAATTAAACTGATAATTAATCATGGAATACAAAGTTGAAAATAAAACAATATTAAAAAGTATAGAGGAATAATAATAAGAACTATTTACCCAATTTTAATACATACAGTATAACATTAGTTATATAAAATAAACTTATATGCATAGTAATCACTAAAAAGATGGTATAATATTATTAATTAATATGATATTGTCCTGAGTAGACCAAATTTTAAAACAAGTTAATATTGAATTTGATTAAATAAGTTAAATTTAATATGAATTGAAATAAAAAGAAAAGTCACAAATTACATATAAAACATCAAATCAACATCCATATAAAATACGTATTAGAAATGTAGTTATAATACTAAAGCCCCATCATTTTTTTTAAATTAACTATTGCGTATTATCCAGACAACACCACCCTCCTCCGTACCCTAACATCTACCCACCCAACCATCCTATAGAAATTTTTTATTATTATTTTACAATTTTAAATTTTTTATAAATACTTTTTTATTTTATAATTTTTTTTTGTAGTTTTGTTTACGCATGTGTTAATTTTTTTTTTTTTTTTTTTTAACGATCATGTAAGTACTAATTGTATATTAATGAATATATGATTTTTTTTGGAAAACCATGATTTAATGCATAATAAATTAGTTTTTTAATATTATTGTTAATTAGATGAGAAGAACATAAATATTTATTCTATATAAATGATTAAGTAGTATATTTCGATATACAGAATGATGAAGACAAGATTTAAAATTTGTAAAAGTATTTACTTCGAATTTAAATTCTTTACGTTTATCATATAAATCTGTTATTGTTTTGCTCTATTTTATTGTAATTTTAAGATCTAAGAAGTTAATTGTATTGTTAGATAAGAGGTTTTCCGTTAATTCTAAATTAGTGGGATAATCGACTGGAAATTGAGAAATTTTAGATTGATCAGTGGCAATTAAAATTATGTCATCAATATAACGATATAATTGTAGATTATTATTAGTAAAAGTACGTTCATAGTGATATAAGTATAATTCTGATAATAAACTGGATGTACAACCACCTTGTGGTTTACCGATGTGCTGTAAATATAATATGTTATCTTGCAATATATAATTATTATAGATAATGAAGTTTGTTAATGATTTAAAATATGCGATATCAATATTAGATGGTAATTCCAGTTTTTTATAATACTTTTTAAATAATGCATTTATAATATTATGTAAATCTAATAAGTCTATATTATTAAAAAGATCTTTGAAGTCATATGTCGTTATATTATATACACAATGAAGATTTTTTAAAGTATTGACCAGTTGATAGCTATTTTTTATACAATGTGTATTATCATTGTTTGTAGTAAGTATATATAATTGATTAAGAATTTTTAATAGAAGTTTATTGGCTTTATTATTATATGTATTGTAACCAATAGTTACAGTCCTAAATGTAATTGGAGTTTTATGAAATTCGGGAATAAGAACTAAATAAGGATAATTAAAGTTAGCTAATATAATATTTAATAGTTTATAATAACTTTGAATTTTACGATTATTTACGGCTACATTTTCATTAGTTTTTTGAAAAGATTTATTAGAAGAAATACAGGTTGTAAGAAGTTGGTGATAATAAGATTTACATATGATTGCATAATTATTAGGAGATTTGTCTACATATGTAATAACGTAGTTTTTTTGTAATTTAGTAATTTGTTGGAAAAATGTTTGTGTTAATAGAAACTAAATCAGAAATATTATTTTGTAATGCCATAGTTAATTTTTCAAATACTAATATTTTCCATTGATTAAAATATGCAATAGGTTTATTGTAATAGATTGAAATTTTATATATAAAAATATCTATATCATATGTAAACTATTTGATAATAGATTTAACAGTAAATTTAGATGGAAGTCTATATTTAGTACCAAAACCCATTAGTTTTTTCAATTTAAAATCACTAACAATATTAAGATTTCCAGTGATTATATGTCCATGATCATTGTTTATATATGTTTTTAGATTGGGGTCGTTGCATTTAAACGGAAAATTACTTGCAGCAAATGTATTTTTTGAAAATGTATTGTAGTTAAAAATCTTTCTACCAATTGTATTCGGATATTTAAAGGTTTTTGATATATGAAGATTATTAATAGGAAAATAACAGTTTTTATCGTTAATTATAGAATTGATATTAATTTTATTAAATATATGATTTGAAAAAGTTATTATCATTTGAGTATTCGTATTTTGAATTTTGTGGGTTTTTTTTTTTTTTTTTTTTTTTTTTTTTTTTTTTGTAAATTGATATTTAAAAGATTAACCCTAGTCATAATGAGATCAAAATAAATATAAGAAAAATGGTTAGAGAAAGATTTACTTAGAAATACATTTAAATGTTGTACAATCTGTTTCTTTTTAATAGCAAATATGTATTTTCGAATTAATAACCAATTATAATGCTTTAAATATTTACTTTGAAGATCATTAATTTGTTTAGTGATATATTTTTTAGAAACTACAACTGATGATGAACCCTTTCCACGTTTGTTTCGTGTTGTTTTACAATTTAAATTATGATTAAGAGTAAGACAAATTGGAGAATAATCAATAGTGTTATTTATGGATGTGAAGACTTTGACAGGTCGATTAAATATTTCACTATTAATTCAATAAGGATAAATTGTGTTGTAATATTTCATGTATGATGACTCCATATAAAGCCGTTCTGATTTAGTTTTTAGAATTTGAAGGATTTCAATTGTCGTATTTTTAAATTGATGTTTATGAAAATGTTCAATTTCAGATGTAGACTGTAGATTTTTTGCTTTGTTTTTATTAGAGTCTGAACGATGTTGATTGATACGTTTATGAATTGGACCTGATGTTTCACCTATATATTTCATGTTACATAAGTTGCACTTTATGCAATAAATAATATTAAATGCTTTACAAAAATTTGAATAATTAGGATCTGAGACAATTTGTGTCTGAGAAGCATATGGACATGTCTTGCACCGAGAATTTAAAAACTTACGAAAAAGTAAAGGTCGAGGGGGAGAGTATAAATGGTCACTGGATGACGATCCAGGAACAACCCCATTATAGTTCCTGTACCGGGCACTACACTACATAGATGCTAAGTGTACCTTGCCAGGATCGAGATGTTTACTAAGAACTGCCACATAAAATTTTTTTTTGGAAAATGCAATATTTGCAAAAATTATGAAAGTATAATAATATACAAATCAATAATAAATGAAATTAAATTAGTCTTGATTAATTTTAATATTAAAAATCTTGAGTATGAAATATAAATTCATATACAATATGTACAAAACAGAGATGCAGTACTCAAAAATCATCTTTAACATTTTCAAAACCAAATAATGATTACCATAAATGCATAAATTAATGCATGAAACCACTAGCATACCAAATAACCACCAAATAAAATAACCGCATCTAAAATCAAAAACCTAGACGACAATATCCATGCAAATATATATATATGTCAATTTTGAACGGAGGGTGGTTTCGGGGTCTGGGGGTCATGATCGATGAAAATATACCAAAATTTTTGAAATCGCTTTCCTCCGAACGGCTGCAATAGGTAGCTTTTTGTAATGAAAGCTACCTAAATTTATATTTAAAGTGAGGTGCAAAAAAATTAGAAATTGAAAAAGGTTTCTTTCTTAAGTATTTGACCTTGATATAAGGATTCAGGAGCATTTTTTGTTTGTCTTTATCTTAAAAAATGGCTCAGATATAGCAATTTCAATATCTAATGTGGGTGACATTTTGAAAAATCTGATTTTTTGCCTGCGACAGCACTCGTATATATCAATCGCTTCAGATGTGAGTGAGCATGTGCACAGCAATTACTAAGGTCTCGACCAAGTTCACTGGTTAGCCTCATCCACCATGTTGTCTTAAAATGGCAGGCACTTTAAGAAATCGCCGAATTTGTCAGCCAAATATAAGTTACTTTAAATAAAAGCAGCTTGGATAAAGCTGACTAATTTCGCGAAATTCCCATTCATAATGATTTAGTATTGATAAAAATTATAGTATTGAATCTCCTATATTCGGTTTCCACTAAACTGAGCTTCGTGTGTTTGAATAATATAAGTTGACTTTTTTAAAATAAGGAATATGAAAGCTACCTCTTCCTCCCGGCACTGGACGGAAGGGCTTTTTGTAATGTATTTTAAGAAATTTTTATTTTATATTTTAAATATCTTTATACTATATGTATGGACCTGAAAGTAATTTTTGTACAATTATTTGTGCTTTTATATGTATTTTAATTATGAACTGTTTTATTGTTGTTTTTAATGAATTCTGATAAAGTTATCTTTTCAATTCAGATTATAAAGTGCGCACACTTCTTAGAATTTCTAAGGAGTATGACACCCCTATTCCTGATTACAAATTTTTATTTAATATTTATTAAATTTGCAATAATGGAGAATCTTTTTACATTTGTATTTCACGTCATTACCGCTAAACATGGACTGGTAGTAACTTCGAGCATTAAAATGTAGCAACAATTTTTGTAACAAAATTGATTCGTAAGTTACTGCGCCATCTTTTAATAAAATATAAATATAGTTCCACACTCGATTTAAAAACGTATTTTTAATTATTAAAATTAAAAAAAATATTAAAATATTTTTGAATTATTACATATTTATATTAATTATCTAAAACAATGTACATTAATTTTTATATAAAACGAATCACAATCTTAAAAAACCTAGATGTGTAAGTTTACAAATTAGTCCAATCATTAGTTTTGGAAATATGGTGAAAATTTAGTTTTCGACGGTCTGAGGGGGACGTCTGATGTTATCAAAGCATCCACATAATGATAATCATTGAAAAACATAGGAAAAATTATCTTATTTTCTTTCATATAAAGTAAGCTTATTAAAAATCTAAAATTTCTGTATAATATTATTGTGTTTACTAATTAAATGTTACGAGTAATTTTATTTCTAAAGTCTTAATTTTATTTTTCTGAAGTTATAGATGAACTATAACACATTTTCTTTTATAACGCAATGAACATTTATATGAAAGTATACAAATTAATCCATTTTAACCGCTGCCTTGATTTAAATCATTTAAATATGATATCAAATGTGGGTGTTCTTGGTGGGTTTGAAAATTAAATGTTGGCTACAATCTTTTAATATGTAACTGCTATTTCAAAAATTGTTTTCTTATTATGAAAATAGACAGAATTTACAGTCAAGTGGTACCTATTGCTTTTCTATGCGATATTTCAGTGATAAAATATCATTTGTCACATTTTATTTTCCGGCACCGTATATGAGAAGGTGATCACGTGGTTAAATTGGTGTTGGAATCTTAGAATCATGAGTTGCCGAACTGTTTGTCTGCCGGACTCGTGTGCTAAAGGATTCAGGTGGATATTCGGCGATAGACATAATGCCGATTACGTGCTAGATTGTCTTTTGACGACATATTACCACGTTAAAAATTACAGAAGTATGGCGATTCCGGATTGGATTAATTATATTAGTGAAAGTCCTGTTCACATGAACAGAATATCAACACTAAGGAGATTTATAGAGAAAAATGAAGTCATTTTTAGAAATAATTATCCGTACCTCTCGGACACTTCTTTAGACGATGATTTATAATTTTTTGTTATCTCCTTTGTTTCCATTGCAAATAGTTTTCATATAAAATCATTAATTATTATAATTATTATTATTATCTTCATTATTATTGGTATTAGAGTTATTACAAGTAGTGTTTTCGTGACTAATATTTTGTATTTATTATAAATTGTCATGTTTTTAACCAAGCAGCTATGTTGAGAATCTTGCAGTTTTTGAGTTACTAAAGCATAAATATAAACATTGACCAATCTTTTTAAAACTTCTATCAAAAGTATGGACTAACAAATGGGTTTCGGCTGTCCGTAGGAAAACACTCCATCAGGCTTACAGCTTGGAGCTACGGTTCGGATTTCCTTTCCACCCCTTCCCCCCTCTCACCCTTGCACGTAAATTATGTGATATGAAAATTCCATTCACAGGAATGTTAGTATTTTGGGGACAATACAGAACACTTTCCGATAACGAACAAATTGTCAGGACATTGAAGATTTTTCCATCTATAAACTTTAATGTTTGGCGGATAAGTTCTATGTTGTGTTTCTTTTCACGTATAAATTTTGCAAACGTTTTATACAACTACACAACCACGCTGATGCCCAGTCACACGATTTGATAACGTGAAATTCGGGAGCCAAACCATTACATATTTCAATATGAATGAGCATATATTTATACACACACATGCATACACACACATATATATATATATATTAATTATTATACTGAAATAATAAAGCTGCTATTATAGATATATTATAGATATTGTTTCATAATCCCATCCAAATATGGATTCATATTGTTTAATTTCGTGTTTTGTATCGATTTCTGCGTAAAGTCTGTTGTGTTTAGTTCGTGTTTCAGGTTGACTTCAAATATAGCTATTTTTTGTTCGGGTGAAGAGACGGGCCGTTGTCGATATTGGATAGTGTTCCTTAGCAGGAAATCAACCAAATACGTAGTCGAAAGGGAATTTTCATTCGAAAGGTGATATCACATGTCCAATGACGCATCGCTTACCAGAAATCTTTTGGCTTTTCAGGTATTTGTTGTCAAACTGCGCATAGCGAAATATGATGGTGAAGGTGTTATAAGTTCTAAGGATGTCGTGTATAACGATGAAGCGTTGCGCCCAACTAGAAACTAAGGAATAATATCTTGAAGTCGGATTTATGTTTTTGTTAAAAAAAACTTGTTAAAATTAGTTTTACTGTAGAAGTAAATGTATTTTCCTACATGGTGTGCACTAGTTATAATAAACCGGGTAACCATGAGTATTTTCATATAAATGACATTTTCTTATCAATATATCATAATGAAAAGCCTTATACAAGATAATTTAGAAACTGGGAGATGCTTCTAAAAATCCAGAGACAACATCCACAACATCCTCCTGCAGTCTAGCACATATATTCTTATAAAGTACTCTGAATTTTAAAATGGAAATAAATCTTTTTAAAAATCATATTCCATTCAATTCTCTTCCAATTATAAATCATAATTACTTTAGAAATATCGCCATAAATGCCATTTTATAATTTAAACACATCACGTAATTAACGGTTACCCTATTTATAACGGTGCAGACTGTAAAATACATAGCATAAGATATAAGTGTGCAATTATAAAATATCTTAATTGCATTACGATATTTAAAAATCTACCAACATGTCATTTTCATTTAAATTATAATTTGTCACTTTTGTAAACATTATTAAAGTAATAGCTTTTGGTAATCATGCTTATGTTATTAAATGCAAATTGTTTTAATAAAATATGACAGCACATGTAAAGAGTCGGTGGAACTCTTCATCGAAAGAGAAATTTTTCATAATACCTACTGACAACCTTATACTTCAGAAATGACATTTAGTGAAAAAACTAAAACTTTACATTGTTTTTCTCCCTGAAGTATGAATAGTTGAATAGACTTATAATCTGAAATTCAAATGACAAACTACCATAATGTCCGTTAGAATGAGACACATGGAATAATTCGCATGTTTATTATGGTTATTTCATTTGATAACTGAAAATAAAGCATCAAATAATAACAGTTACAAATTATTATAAAATATTTTTTTCTAAGTATATATCACAATGTTTTAGGCTTATTTCACAAAAGCCTGTTGTTTGTTTCATATAAAGCAAAAATAGTGATATATATTATTTTTCAAGTTATGTCTAAATGACAAATATTTATTTTGACATTGCTTGGTTTAGATTTTTAACAAGGGCTCAGAGACCGTATATTAATTTCAATTTTGTAACTTACTAAAAAATAAATATTTAGACAGAAACGAAATTTCATATGATGAAGAACAACATCTGAAACATTTTTGTAGTTCGAACTTGTATAACTAAAGGTTTAAGGAATAGCTATTGGCTAACGATAACGTGGACATGTTGTATATAAATTTTGTGGTTCGATAAGCATTCTTCTAACAGTATTCCACCATATGCTTGCATGTTGCTACCATTTTCGGAAAAATAATTTCTGACCATTGTATCATTATATTCTTTTTGTTTAGCAAGAAGCGTAGTAAAGACCTTTATGTAAAAATGGGTTTAAAAACAATAATTTTGACTAATTCTAATTTCTTACATCCCATAATTGTTTTCTTAAATAAAGATATTTCGGATATTGTCTCCTCCCCCATACCCCCTCCCCCCAAAAAAACCTAATTTTTTTCAGGTACTTTTGATTTCACAGGATTATTCTACAGCTGTCCAATAACTAGTTTTTAAACTGTTAGTTTTAGAGATATACGACGAAATGCTGAAAACGATGTTTTATTCCATCCAAAATTGTTACCTTTTGTGAAAGTTGTGCCAATTACAAATTTTTACGTCGATTGTGTTTATATACACACACACACACACATATATATATATATATATACATACATACATATATATATATATATATATATATATATATAGGGCAATTCCACAGAAAAGTCTCATTTTTATGGTATAGATGAAATTAATAACAGATTAAATTTAAGGTTATGATTGGAAAGCTTGATATTATTATGCTCTATACAAAAATCCTAATAAGAAGGCATTGTAATTTACTGTTCACAAACTAAGTTAAGTACCATTATCGACTTTCAAAAGTGATAATTCAGGTACATAGTGATAGTCAGTGATAGTCAGTTACATATGTAATTGCCATTGTTTTCTTTTTTATTGTTCATAAATTACTTATAAAAGTTATTTTGATTATTTTTCATCACTTAATGTTGTTTAAAACATATTTTTTTTTTTTTTTTTTTTTTTTTTTTTTTTTTTTTTTTTTTTTAACTGGATAGTTTTGATAATTTTCAAACTTCAACGAAGGCAGCAAATATGTTTATATATTTTATGTTACATCAGTTACAGAATTTCAAAATGAAATTTTTGGGTTTAAAATATAAATAAAATAATCTGCAGATACTTGGGTATTAAGCCCTTAATAAGAAGAATTTTAAATTATAAACTATTTCTAACTTTATTAGTAAATGTCCTACACAGTTTAGAAAACAATCATCGATCACAAAGTGTTACGTCAGTTACGACGGAATTGTCCGGTCTCAATACAGTCCGGTCTCAACGGTGTCCCTTGGCTAATTCCTAAACCATTAGTCATATGCATATAGTTCCAATTACAAAATTGTTTTAAATGAGGTAAAGAAGCATTTTTAAAGCGATTTTGCTCAAGAAAAACATTTATTTATAAATTATGAAATTTAAATTTTTATACGGTCCCCTGGTCCTATGCGTGATATTTAGTAAACTTTTCTTATTTCTCTAACAAGTACGACAAAAAAGTCCCATTCATCTAATACTAAAATTGACCGAGTTATGTCATTTTCAATTTTATGACTTGAACCACTTATCTGTAACTGAAGACAGATGAGTTGGACCAAGCTTTCAGGAGTCGTACAAGAAGTGCTTAAAGTATTATAAAGAGCATCCACTCCAAACGATATTCAATGGCTAATTCCTAAACCCTTAATCAAAGACATATAGTTCCAATTACAAAAAGGTTTTAAATAACGTAGTGAAGTTATTATAAAAGGGATTTAACTAAAGGTGCTGCCCCCGTATAAATATTACGGTAGTGTTAATTTTTAGTAATTAACTTTCAGATCGGTTAAAATAACATTGGTCAACAAATTTGAACGTTTCCACTGTCCTAAAACAGAAATTAGT
Organism: Maratus speciosus; assembly: GCA_963932465.1. Classification (NCBI taxonomy): domain Eukaryota; kingdom Metazoa; phylum Arthropoda; class Arachnida; order Araneae; family Salticidae; genus Maratus; species Maratus speciosus. The sequence goes on along the minus strand of OZ010796.1, from coordinate 231,091,379 downwards.
TGTTGTTTTTTTTTTTTTTGCGATTTTTTGTGCTGATTCCGAATCTAATTTTAGATTTACTCCAGCACATGAAGTTTGAGAGATATTTGCATATTTCAATTTATGAAAATTTAGTAAATATTATACTATTATTTGTAAATTTAAGGTACAAAGCAATATAAGACTGGGTTTTTTTATGTTATGATTACTAACTAATTTACTTCACAAAAACGTTGTTTTTGAGATTATACTGATATGTGACTGTGAAATATTGCACCTAATTTGCATATTTTTCATGTTTTTCTAATAATGTTTCTCGACGTTTAAATATTTTTGCCGCACGAGTACGCTAATATGTTTCTAAACCAGTTTTTTGAGGTGATTTCAAATCTTGTATCTATTTTCTTCTATCACGTCTAGTTTTTTTAAAAGTTAAATTTTAGTTTTTGGTCAAGCCAGAAATAGCTTTTTTATGATACTTTGTATGATAAACTTCAACTAGTAAGGATAGATTCTACTACTTATTTTTTTTATTATATAAATTTTTGTTAATGTATCTGATAGGAATCTGACCCTGTTCAGCTTCTTGTCAATAAATTACACATCCCTAAAAAGTATCTTATATCAAACCTGTGTTAATGCCGTGCAAAAATAGAAATTAATCTTTCTCAAAAACTAGACATGACATAAGAAAACAGACTGCAGATTTGAAATCAGCATAAAAATCTAGGCTAGAACAATATTACGTCAATTCTGTGGTAATTATTTTAAAGTTGCTAGTGATGTAAACATTACACCATTGAAAAATATGTGAATTAGGCTTAATAACGCACACATAAATGTGAAGAATATGCAAATCGTGACATTTATCTGAAGCAAATAGTCAAGTAGTCATTATCTAGAAAACGTAATTAGATGTGACATATATTGTATCTAAAATTTGCATAAAATAGCACAAAAAAGCTTAAATTTGCATAAATTTAAATATGCAATTTTCTCAAATCTTGGACCACCTAGAGATAAACGGAAAGCATATTCGGAATCAGCGCCAAAAACTGATCTAGAATCAACTAATTTTAATTCTAGGACAAAAGCATTGTTGTGAAAGTGCGTTGCGTTTATATTTTTTATTCAGTGCTGCACAAAAGAAGTCAGATACATTACAATGTATGAGCAGGGATTGCTTATTATACATTTTGATGATATTATGCTTTTTCAAATCCAACTTTTTAGTTCTTTATAAAAACTTGTTTGAGAAAAATATTTTAAAGACCAAAATCAAAATGCAATTTCTACTTCCTAAACAAAAAATAAATATTAAACGGAGTGAAATTTTTTGCTGTTGGACAAGGAAAATGAGGTAAACAGCTTTATTTGTACAATAGATGTGCCAAAACACTCTCGGCCTCAAATCATGCACATTCAAATACTTTCTAAGGTTTAAAATGCATATTTTTTCCCAACCATGTTTTGCCAATTTGTAATCTGATTGGCCAGAGGTTTCGGCGTCAAAGTGACTCATCTTGAGGTATTCGAACTTGGCAAGTGTAGAGGCAAGTTTTTTATGGCAAAGGTGATTTATATGCTTTTGAAACTTACTTAGCGAGAAATACGTCAACAAAATTATAAATTGTTAAATGTTAAAATTTAATAATTTATGTTTTGATTTAACAATATTTTTTCCCTGATTTTTAATAAAAAAATATTAAAAAAAAATAACTGCTCTTATGAATATTTGCTGAGGGGAGAGACGGAGCAATTTTCAGAGGGGTAATGTAATAATAATAATAATTACTATTTTTTTGTCATTACAATAAAATGGCAAATGGAACAAAATCTTAAAAAAAGAAAAGTTAATTAAATATAAAATCCCTGCCGGCCCGGCCTACAGGCAGAGGTAGATTTCGAAGTCAAATATACTAATTTCACAAACAAAAACTAAATCATGATTATAGATAAATCCACTTTAACAATTTTATCTGGCCGCTCTTGACGAGTTTTTATTTCATTTTCATATAATAGCTGGTTTTATCAGAATCATGTTAGGGCGGTATTAAAAAAAATACTTTTCCATGCTCAACAACTCGAAATTTTCTGGCATAATTCCAGAATCATTTTTAATTTAAAAAAAATATGAAACTTGCTGACGTGATTTTTGAAGAGATTTATAAGCGACCTGTGTTTTTATTTTTTGTTCAATTAATTAAAACTTGATATATAAACAATTATTTTCTCAGAAGGACAATATTTTTCGTTTCTAACACAATCGCTTCGGGAAATTCCGTTCAAAATGCCCACTTTGACATCATTTTTTAAAATATATTCTGCTTCTATCTAAAAATCGATTATTACGGTACATTATATAGTTTCTGAATAAGCGAATCTACCAATTAAATGCGTTTGAGAGCAAAAATGAATTTAAAAACCAGTCAGAAAATAAGTAGTTTGGATTTAAGCGCATCCTTAATACAAAGCTTTTTCCAACACAATCCGCTTCGGTAAATTCGGTTCAAAATGCCCTTTTTAACAGCATTTAAAAAAATATATTCTGCCCCTATCAGAAAATCGACCATTACGGTACATTATATAGTTTCTGAGTAAGAAAACGTACCAAGTGGAAGCCTTTGAGAGCAAAAATGAATTGTAAAATGAGTAAGAAAATAAGCAGTTTGGATTTGAATACATCCTTACTAAGATCATTTTTTACTTCAACCGGTATGTATTTTTAATTTGTTTTTGCTCTAAGAATTGGTCCTATCCAAAACTTGTCTATATAGATGTTGTAGACAATATTAAGAAGATATATGATAAATTCATGGGGATTTTATATCTTTTGAATTGACGGAGTTATGGATTTTTTTCTTCTTCAAACCCCTTTCTTGTTTTCGTTTTTAATTTTTTTTGCGGTACGAATTGGTCCTATCAAAAACTTGTGAATATAAAATTTGTAGATAATGTTAAGGAGATTCATGATAAAATTAATTGGATTTGATATCTTGAGAATTGACGAAGTTATGGATTTTTTTCTTCTTCAAACGCCCTTTTTGTTTTCGTTTTTAATTTTTTTTGCGGTACGAATTGCTCCTATCAAAAACTTGTGAATATAAAAGTTTTAGATAATGTTAAGGAGATTTATAATAAAATTAATTGAATTTGATATCTTGAGAATTGACGAAGTTATGATTTTTTTTCTCCCAAAAACCCTATTTTTTGCGCCTCTTGAGCCCATTTTTAACTTTATCAAAAATCTGTGATACATACATTTTTGGCCCTATTTTTAGAAGTAATAAAAACTTTAAACTGATTTGATATGTACAAAAATTAAGAAGTTATGGGGGGTTTTCTGTTTTCACAAAACCCCTCCCTATTTCCCTCCCCTTGGTCCGATTTTGCCCATTAACGAACTTGACCGAGATTTTATGCCCATTGATTTTATGTATCAGTTTGAAAGAGATTGGTGCAGAATTACGAAAGTTATCGTGTCCAGAAGAAAGTGATATATATAGATAGATAGATAGATAGATAGATAGATAAAGTTTTTTACTGAGGGTGGTTTTGGGTTCTAGGGGTCATGATCGGTGTAGATCTGCAAAAATTTTTCAGAAATTCCAACATAGGAACGATCCCAATAGGTAGTATTTCATACGAAATCTACCTAATAGTATTTCATACGAAATCTACCTAAAAGAGAAAATGTGGGAGGTTATATGATGTCCGACCTTTAATGGATAAATCTGTGCTCTATTAGAACAAAATATTAAAATATTGTAACAAATTTTTATGTTTATTTAAATCATTGAAGTAATCGCACAGGTAGAATCATATAATTCAAATAATTGATGTTTATTGTAAAAGAAAATAAAAGTCATACGAGGATCATTTTCAAAAAGGGACATATCAATTTCCTTCACATATTCAGAGCAGCCATTCAAAAGTTATTAGGATGAGCGAAGCGAATCTTCTACTAGGCTACACAAATTACATTTTGTCGTATACTTTACAAAAAAACTCTTCAGTATTTTCACTTGAAATTAAACATAATAATAAATTATGACCTCTAGATGTGCACAATGTTATTTTTTTTTTACAGAATAACCTTAAAAAAATTATTCTTTTAATTAATTTATTTTCCATTTTTGCAAATAAAAATGAAACATATTTTCAGAAGACAAAATAAATCATGGAGTCAGTAATTGCAGAAATGTCAGTGAAGGTTTACTGTGGAAATACGAAAAGTTTAGCTTTCCGTCTGTTAGTCTGTTGCCTCTCTGTCCCGCGATAACTGCCACAAAAAAGCATCCGATTCGCTTGAAATTAATTGGGCATGTTCGGGAGGTATCTGCACTTACCTGTATAGTTTTTGGTTAAATTTGGTTCATTCGTTCGGAAAATATGGAACATTTTATTTTGCTTCATAATGCTTTTCTATGGCAAGTCAGACGATTTTCAAATTTACATTTGTTAAAATAAAATGGCACATTTAATTAATGGATTTAAATGTTAATTTATGGATACTAAATTTTCTAAATAAGGATTTTAAATTATTTCTATTATTTTGAATTTTTGTCAATATATTTTTCAGATTTTTTTTTATTACGTGTATAATTTTTAACGAAATTTCATGCATGATTTCCAATAATATAAAATATTTTGTTTCAGCAATTTACATGTTTGACATGATACATATTTCATTTTATTCTTTTTCTTTTGTCCGTTGCCTAGCGACTGCATTTCGTAGCCTATAAAGAAAGTTATTCAAACAATCCCAAATACGAAATATTAAGAAAGAAATCTGGCTGAGGTAAATGAAAGATTAGTATTAATCTGTAGTATTAATACGTATGGTCTTAAATCTAGCTTTGCGTCAAATATGAACTAAGTTAATAAACTACGGTTTTAATTTGAATGTAGATACTACTAAAAGGCTATCACAAAAATATTTTACAGCGCCCAATGGATTCGATTTTTGCAATTAATAGGGTATACGATAAGGAATGATTATCCAGTAGATTTAAAGGTCTCCAAATGTGCTTATTCTGGGTAATTTTAATATGTTGTTGCTAGCGAGTATATTCGAGTATATTAGGATGTAATTAACTAATATTTCAAAATGCTAAAAGTAATAAAAAGCAGATTTAATCCCATATAAATGCTTTTTAACACTTTTCAACATAGTTGAATAGTGTTTATAACTTCGGTTTGTCTGTCTGCTGCCTGCCGTCTGTCTGTTCGTGCTCTAACTCGCGTGAATATAATCTGCATTACGTGTAACGTTACTGTAGTTTGCATATTATGTCCGGTATTGAAAATAAAGAGTGTAGAATCTATGGCTCAATTATAGGGATTTTCTAAAGTATTCCATGACATTATGGTCTATGGGGAAAATCATTTGCGGTGTATTTCAATATTGTTACACAATTTTACGCGCAATGTAATTTATATACATTATTAAGGTGCACTAGAACATTGTTACCATAAAATATCTTATGTGTATCATTTACGCCGCGCGTGCAGAGAACTCAAAAATATTCATTATATTATGGTCTATAAAGACAATTATTTTGCGGCGTATTTTAATGACGGTACTTTATTTAAAACATAATAAAATTGATATGGATTTCTGAGATGCACTAAAACATCCGTTCTGAAGTATAAGGGTGCAAAGCATATATCATATTTCACAGGGGCAAACAAAAGAAGTCTGTTATATAATGCAGATCTTCGGGTAAAAACTGTTCGCAATGTATTTTAATTGTATTGCAGCATTTCAAGTATTATGAAATTGGTATTCGTTACTGAGATTTGCTACAAGAATCTTGCAATTGCATATGATTTGCATCGCATTTATCATTCATTTACAGGGTCACATAAAAGAATTTGGATACAATACTGTATCCGAAGTATTGTCTATTAGGGATGATTTCTGAAGAGAGTTTTCGATTATGGTATGTGTTTCAAGTTTAATTAATTTTTACTTACTATTTGGTGTAAATAAATTACATATGCCATATACATGACTGCAAAAAATAATTCGTAATTATTACTGAGAATGAGCGTGGATTGCTTCAGAGTTTTTAAATTTAAGTTATGCGTTTTAAAGCTCAGTTACATTTAGTACTTAATAACAGATGTTTGTAAAATTTAAACAGAATCATTAAGTTAATATGTGGCACGTATAAAACTCTTCACGTAATATACAGGGCTGTAGAAAAGAATTCATGTACGTTTCTGTCTATAGGTAGAAAATACTGAAGTTCGATTTTAATCTCCGATAGGTTTATTTTTAACTAAACTGAATTTTAGCATACTATGTAACATATATACAAACATAAAGATTATAATCAGAGATGCACAAAAGTATGTTACGGCGAAGTTTTCTTTGAGTATTCAAGAAGTGTTTGATAAATGTTTCATAATCTATGCTTGACGCATGATTTTCTTTTTTGTTAATAAACTAATCTAAGAATATCGAAAGAGATGCCTTTCAAAATTAAAAAGAATGGGATAAAATAAGTCAGGTTCACAGATATTCCTTGTTATTAGAGAACCTCATTTCACTAAATCTGCAATATAATGATTTTTGTATTTTCAAGTTCATTTTTTTAATGCTGCAATAATATTTTTAACAATATTGATCTTGATAAAGTCGATGATTTTGCGTATATAACTTGTACATCAGTTTATTAACTCTTTAATCGTCGTGCCTGATACTTTCACGGCCAAAATGCCCGTGAATGTATCGGGCACGACGATTAAGGCTAATGTCAGACAAACGTCTATTTGCAAGTTTTTTGTTTGAACAAGAAAAAGAAAGCTAAGTTAGCAAAGGTGTTTCTTTTTCATGTTGAGAAAAAAAGCGTGCAAATATACGTTTGTCTGACATTAGCCTAAGGGATAAAAGGTGTTTATATACCTTTAAATGTACTTTTTTTTTTACTTTTATCATGCTAAAATTTTAGTTTAATGATATTAAGTTATTTTTCTTATGTAATTTTACAGAATCTATTTAGATAAGATCTTACATCTATGACCATAAAAATGTTTTCCTGAATCAAAAATTTCAAAATATTAGATTTTTAAATTCGATATAATAGATTCAGTTTAATTAAGCATTTCTATTTGGATATTAAGATAACATAAAATCCTTTTTCAAGTATTGCTCATCCTAAGATAATCTCAGTGTAAAACAAAATCCGAGCTATACTATAGCCTTTCGCACAATCTTTAGGAAATTACTAATTTAAATTTAATGAGAAAATGAAGGTAAACCGACTTTTTCATCTAAAAAAATACCAGACTAAGCCGTTCGTCAGAATTTCAGAATATCATTATCACACTGTGTATAATTTATCGCTTCTAATAACCGAAATCTTCCAAGAATTTTATATTTATTTAAATATTTATGTCATTAAAATAATAATAGTAAAATGCCGATTGAACGATGTTGAATTTTATGCAAAGTGCGATTAAAACGCAATGACAACGTTGAAGCTCCTGATCGGCAAATTTACTATTTATAGATGGAATCATGATTAATTAAATAAAAAAATGTATTTTCATTATTCCGCCAAAATATCTCAAAAACTGTTTTTTAAATTTAATTAAAGAAAGAAGTATTATTTGGACTTGATAGAAATAAAATATGACCTGTAGATTCTGACAATATAATTTTCTTACCGAATGATTTAACAAAAATCATTATTATTTTGTTGAATTTTATTATTTTGTTGAATATATTTTTCAATTATACGGATTTATTTTTGTAAACGATGATGAAACCTGGGTATTTCGTGCTGTAAATAAAAATCATCTAGTCAGTAAAAATAAACAAAGTCATGAGTGATTAGGTACGTGAAATATTATCGTTGCATCAAAATTTCTCATTTTTTAAAAAAATTATTTAAATAAGGAAAGGAACCTATATATCTGCATTTTGCGAAGACGGAATATTTTAAATATTGAAAATAACTTCAGAATTTATGCTTCAAACTGTAAAACAACATTAAAATTTCTTATATTAAAAGTGTGTGTTATTTAACCCTTAATTGCATAGTGATGTAAATTTCCATCACCTTTTTATTTAATTTTTAATACATAAATTAAGTTATTACAACCACTATATTTATACTAGTTCATAACCCCCATCAAAAATGACGGAATCAAAAGTTTGTTAGTCAAAAAGTATTATCCTTTGATTTTTTATAATTAGAACGAAAATATTATGTAAACTACAGTTTAAAATCATATTTTAAATATTTCAGAATGGAACAGGAAAATATCAAAGTTGCATTGCATTTGTAACATGTATATAAATTATTAAAGGAAAAATTACGCTTAATTCTATAAAACTTTTTATAAAATATTTTACATATTAATATTGCATGTGTAATTAAGTTTTTTTTTTTTTTTTTTTTTTTTTTTTTTTTTTTTTTTTTTTTTTTTTTTTCTCAGATTTGTGTATTTAAGCTTTAAAATATCAAAACACTGAAATATATTTTTTAAATTTTACATTTTATAACAGCATAAGTATAGTTTCTCAAACTATTATAAGATAAAATAAATTTACTAATAACATAATTTTTAATAAAAAAAAAATAGTTAATTTATCCCAAATAACATTCATCAAAGAAAAATTTATAAGCAAACAACATTAAAAAATATATAAAATAATCTCTGAATTTTCACATTTTCATATTTGAAATCTGGCTGCCATAATTGTCAATATTTATTAAAAAAAAACAATGTAACATTAACACTTTTTAGTCTCTAAGGTTATTATTAAATTAAAAAAGATCCATCGTTAAGCAAGGTAAATAAATTGTATTTTTAATCAGATTATTAAAATATCAATTTTCTTCTGTTCTATAAAAAAATGTAAATGATTGAAAACCGTAAATATTTTGTAAAAAATATATAGGTAAATAAGATATTTTAAAATTATTTCGCAAAAATATGTATTAATAAATGCGTATAATACTGTAAAATACGTATAATGCGTATAATACTGTAAAAATATGAATTTACAGATGATAGATGGCGCCACGCCTAGACATAATTGCTGGGATATTGTGTATGAACATTTGCGTTTTCTAAATTTTAAAACTAAAAAACATAAATTTGAGTTACAAATAACTTAATTACATTTATGCAACTAATACATCTTTTATCAGTGTATCCAAATCAAATTATGAAAACTTCAGAAAAAAATGTTTATTTTATAATGATTTTTTAATATAACTTCGTAACATTAGCGGCTCGGCCCATGGAGGAATGAAGACTAAATTATATTGAAGCCTTAATGTTAGCTCCATGGCTCGGCCTTATGTAGCCATCATGCAGCTCATCAGGCAATGCTAAAACGATCCTTAAACTTAAACTATAGAAAACAACAATAAAAATTGATTTGATTGAATAAATTCAAATCCACCGCGTGTTCAAAACAGCATCAACAAAAATGTTAAAACGGTAAAGCACACGTTACCAATTGGCAATCAGTACAGTATGATGAATGATTCTAAACGTGAATGACTCACCATTTGGCTCACTTTTTTTTTTTTTTGCAACAACAATAATAATAATGATTAGCAAAGTGAAATATAATTTCTGAAAATTTCACATTAAATATTAATATGCTAATTATATGAAAATATTAACTTGTATTTTTAACAAACTTCGATTGTTCATATTAACTGACGATAGATGGCTACAAAAATAGTTTTTGAAGGTTTTAAACAAAATTAAAATATTTAAAGACTTTAATAAGCTTCTAAAAATATTTTAAGAACAAAATCAGATATTTAACCTGTAATTTTTTTAATGAAGCGTTCAAAGACTCATTCATTCGTTTCAATATTCGGAAATTGTGAATGGCAACAATGTTCTTTTGTTTATATCTAGTAATCTGATGTTTATAATAGCTTATTTTTAATTTGAAACTTAATACATTATAATTGGATATGATATACAAGTTTTAGTGATAATATGCTGAACAGACATGATTTCTAGTAAAAAAAAAAAAAAAAAATATATCATTTAGCTAGCATATGTTAAGATATGTTTTTCCATTAAGCCTAACATTGCGTTTAGCTACGGTTGATTCGCACACTGGAGTGGTCGGCACCGGCATCGTTCTGACGGCTTCCTGCACTCAGATTTTATTATAAGTAGATAGAAATATTAATCCCCTAAAAATTACAATAATATGCTACTAAATAAAGTTAAAAATCTATCTTAAAATTTCTGGTGTCTAATCCTTAATATAAAAATAAGAAAACACAATTCTAAAAGAATAATTCATGCAGTTAAGGGTTAAAGAGGATAATATACATTTTCATGTAGTACTTTATTAAGATTGGTCAGAAATGGTGCATATTTTATTGCTAATTCCTGTTAATTATATAATAGCTTCACGCTTTCTTTTATGACATTTTTAAAATACCTTTTTTATGAGTGGCCGCCCCTCCGGGTGGTTCCGACCCGACCCCTTGAGTGGGGGAGGTGACCGGAAGCTCGGCAGAGTTCGTTGTGTACGAATGCGAGGGGGCCGGATGAGGACGATTCGCCACCTCCTAGAGAGACCTGCGGTCGACAGGCCAAGGGTCCGGTGGCCACGGGTAACGGACGTTGTGCATGGGGCGTAGGGTCTTCGGACCCATGGTTAGATGCGAACCCCCGGCAGCCGGGTTTTCTGGCCAAGCCGGAGAGCGACGTTCCATAGGTCAATCCCGGTGCCGGTCTAAGGGCCGGACGGTGTCGCCGGGCAAAGACTAGCTAAGGCGATAGGACCCCATCCACCTATTGACTAAGAGGGAGCCTGAAGTATGAGTGAGGGCTTTGTAGTGGAAAGTCCTCGGTGCTCGCTAGTGACGACGGGGCTCGCGGGAACGCCATGCAGGGACTCCCGGAGCAACCGAAGGGCGAGGGTTTCGGACAGCGCCCAGGTTACTTTATGACTCGGGTGGCTCATCCCTCCGAGGACCTCAGCTGGAGCAGTTGGGAGCCGACCCTCAGGGTGGTAGGGTTTGGCGGTGCCCCCGTTGACCAAGGAGCGGTCGCGTGGGGAGGCCAGTATGGCTCTGGTTGCTCCATGTCGTGCCGTGACCCTTGGGAGGGGCTCGGCCGGCAGGTCCACCATCGAACGCTATTCCCGCAGGGAAACGGGCCGGAGGCTCGCCGGTAACGCGGCGGCTCATCGTGCCTCGGGTGAACTCTTTATCCGATCCAGGTCCTCTGTGTCTATGCGGTACCGGACTTTGCCTCGCCTGGTGATGAGGACCTAGAGGTGTCTCCACCTAACTTTCGAACGCACTAACAAAGGTAGCGGTCGGTCACCGCACGGGGTCAGGGGCCTTCGGGCCTGGGTACCCTCGACGGCCGTGAGGTAAGGTAGTGGCGGGCGGGCTTCTGTCGGCCTCCACTGGCTTCTCTGTCCTAGGATGGAGTCGAGTCGGTGGGGGCTGGCGGGACTCCGTTCCGTCCGACCCCCTAGCGAGGCGGAGTCTATTCCGTCTAGGTGGAGCTTTCCGTGCCCGCCTGGGGTCGCTAACGGCACCTAGTCTGGGCCAACTGGCTCCCGGCGTGATCCGCGAGGGGTTCCGTCGGTTGAGCCGGGTGGTTTAGGCGAAAAGCCAGGAGCTGGGTCGCTTTACGGCCGGAGAGATTTTCCCCGTCCTCCCTGGTTTTCAAGCTAGGGGCCCTTCATTAACTTTCCTATCGGCTGGCCCACAAAAATGTCTCTGCCGGAAAATGATATCTGATCTTGGGGGCCTGTCCGTAAATTAATTTCGGGTCGGGAAGCCTCGGCTCAGTCCGTGGGCCCAGCGTCTTTATAGGCGTCTGGTTCCTGCGATGGCTTGCGGGTCTACTGGCTCGAGTAACCAAGTTTAGGGACCACTTGGTTTTTCTAGCTGGGTGGTGAGGACTGTCGTGGCGGCCGTTCGTCTCTTCTTGGGAATAGCCGTCGCCGTGTGCGCTGGGCAGCGGCGTCGGTTTGGCCGGAGTTTTCGTGGGGTTCCGCTCTGTTGGAGCTTGTCTGGCGGCGACCTTCGGGACGCGTCGCGGGGCTTGCTTCACGGGTGGTTCCTTGCGTCGACAAATGTGCCTGAAAAGGGCCCGGGACCGGAAGATGAACCCCTCATCTCATACCTTTTTTATGAAAATTATATCATATTTTTAATGAATTAAAATTTGTGAAAATTCAATTATTTACATTCAATTATAAAAGTATTTTTCAGTGTTAAGAATTCCAATACATAATTTATTCTTATTATGTGAAATAATTTACGCAGACAATATTTCCGCATTTTAAAAGAATTATATTATGATTTTTTTTTGTAAAGTGGCAGCAAAAGAATTGTTAACAAATAAAATTAATTGTTAAATTCGTCATATAAAGAGTTATTCGAATCCGAAGGTTGAATAATAACAATAATATAAAAAGTTAATAATTCTTAGTATCAACAAGAGCAGATTTCAAATGTTTTTCGAGAAAATAGGATTTTGGAGAAGTAACTTTCTTCAAGCTCTCTTCGAATATATTATTCTAAGGTTCCTATCAAAGATTATTTGATGTGAATTAAAAAGATTGGAAACATGCCTATTTCAAACCATTTCAGAAAATACCAGAGGCTATTGTAAGATGTAAAAACATCTTTAAAAGAGATTTTAGTTGAAAATGTAAAAATATTTTGTAAAATTTTGCTTCGAAAATATTTTTATTTAGGCCAGCCTCACATCATAAGTAAAAAATTCCGAGGAAATTCTCAGTTTTTTTAGCTAAATTTACATTTCTAAAATTAAAATGCTCCAAAACATAAAATAACATTTTTGCTTAATAAAGACGCAAAAATAATATAAAAAAATTGTTACTTTCAAATATTTATCTTGTCAAACAATGCTTCGTGAATCCAAACTAAGCATGGCTTTTGCTAGTGTATAAAAATATACGCATACAAAAAAAAAAAAAAAAAAAAAAAAAAGACATTAAGATGATACAAACAAATTAGCTTTCTTGTGTCTGTGCTTGGAACGGGAAGGATGGGGGGGATATGTAACAAAATTTGGAGTGGAGATTTCAGGGGGAACTGATACGACTGTTTAGTGTTCATTACTACAACAAATATTGTTGCATAAAAAAAAGTAGTTTTCAGTATTATAAACTTTGTGTGCATCAGAGACAGTGAGGGAAAAGTTTTGATTGATGGTGGAATTTAAATTATGGATTACTTATTAATTATTGCAGCAATGAAGAAAACGGGCTCCCCCCCCCCCCCCCAAAGTTTTACGGCGTGATGATCGTTTGCACATCAGCAGACTTTCGCTTTTTCTGAAGACTTCATCTAAATTCATCGGCCCCTTCAATTTCTACTTCCCCACTTTTTGCTTCACCTGCACGGAAAGTTAAAAACCTATAGAGGTTTTTATATTTTTTTTTTCACTATTCAACTCTATTTGTCTAATTAAATAATGCATCTTCTAAAACTCCACGCCCGTTAAAAATTTTATTTCTCATTGTCTTAAATATAACACTTAATTATTAGAGCATAAAGAGGTAATAATTTTAAAAATTATTAAATTTAAAATCATTAAAAAATATTAAAATTTATAATTTATATAAGCAATTATGGATTTCAATTATAATTTTATTTAAGTATAAATTACTGATTAAATTAAATATATATATACTGTTAAATTAAAAAATAAAAAGAAGTATATTAAATTTAAAATTATTAAAATTAATAACTTTAATAAAATGTTTGGAAATTTTTCTACTTTGACTTTGTAGTTAGCCGTTATTTATATATTATAGTAAGTTACTAATAATCTCAATCATCTCTAAAATTTACACCCCCCCCCCAACTTTTGCTCGGCCAATACATACTGTCTAAAATTATGTATGTATTTTTCTCTATATTTTATTTTATTATGCAAGAAAAAACTAACCAATCTACCACATCAACCCTCCTAAAAATTCTACTCTCTCTTCCCCCAACTCACGCGAAAACACCCGTTCGCTATTGTTAATCCCATGGAAGTATTTTTTTAAGATAGCTCGTCGAAGAATATCCCCCCCCCCCTTCTACTGTGGATGATGCAGATTATTTTTTTGTTGTTGTTGTTCGAGGGTAGAGGCGATATTTACACATTAAAAGTTCAAATAACGCAAGTTAATATTTAGAATTGATTGATTGGATAAAAAAAATCCAAATAGAAAACTAATTTTAAATAATTCTATTAATTCAAAGACAGTTTAGTTTTTCTAATTCTCCTGGTCCTCATACGAATCACTTTTTTCATCGAAGCTCTATCCTCTGATGTCTTTCGCCAAGCACGATTCCCGCGAAGAATTGTCACTTTGATGCTGAAACTCTGACCAATAAAATTACGAGATACAGCATAAATGACAAAATGTGGTTGAAAAAAAATATGTATTTAAAATACCTACAATATGTTAAAAATATTTTGAGTGTTTTCGTTTAAAAATAGAATCCAATTACTGTGCGAAAATCTCATTGGACTACAAATACTTTGCTTTCTCAATTTATGCAAAACATTTTGTATTTTGGCTCTATGCCAAAACATATATTTTCCTTTTTTTTAAGTCTGCGCTTTAACTAGATTGCAAGCATTTGCTAAATTTTGACGTTAAAGCAAATATGTTTACGAACAATCAGTACTGTGAAATGGTATTGCTTTACAGACAGAGCAATCGGAATAAGCGAGATGCTGTAAGCTGTATGCTTTGAAATTTCCATATCAAAACCAACCACATCCAAACACTATAGCTAAAATTGTTAAAGGTTTAAGCGAAACAGGTGTAGCTTTAAGAAGCATCCTCGATTAAGTCGAGGATGCTCATTTTCATGATAGATAGAGTTTCGATAGATAGAGTTTCGATGAGTCGAGGATGGAGTCGATTAAGTCGAGGATGCATCCTCGATTAAGTCGAGGATTGTTAAACCTCCGGAGGATATTCTAGGGTATACACTTTCTCATCCTAAATGTAGTGTAACGAGATATTAGCCGAACGTGTGGATATTCAAAAAGTCAAGTATGGACAATTTTAAACAAGTATGGTGCTTATCCATATCGATCGATACTAGGACAAGAATTAGCACAAGGAGACAAAGAGCGTCGTTTTAATTTTTGTAATTTTCTTTTAAACAAACAAGATGACAGTCCATTTTTTGTTAATGAAATTATGTGGACTGATGAATGTCAATTTACTTGACAAGGGGTCGTAAATAGTCAAAACCTTCACTATTGGTCCCTGGAAAATCCACACATTATTCGTCCTAACAAACATCAAATACGTTGATCTATAAATGTTTGGTGTGGTGTCTGGAAGACGTCCTTAATTGGGCCATTCATCTTCGATGACACTTTAACATCATAAAAATAGGCGGATATTTCATCTGGACCAGTACTTTTTTAGAAGAGTACGTTTCATTACAAGATTTGTCTAATATGTGGTTTCGGCATGATGGCGCGCCAGCCAGTGTTGCCAGATTGCGGACTTCTTTTATTCAGATTATTTTACTGTCACCATTTTTTAAAAATAGTATAATTCGCTTTATTTTTCAAAATTTTTAATCTATTCCTAAATAGGGAGAATATTTCTATATAAAAAAAGCGTTGACAATCAACAATCTGAGGTCAAAAAAGCCCCCAATCTGGCAACACTGTCGCCAGCAGATATGTCCCTAAAGCCACGCACTGTCTTAACGAGTACTTTTGGAAATAATATAATCGGGTATGGAGGTCGTATTGAGTGGCCTCCCAGGTTGAGAGATTTGAATCCTTTAGATTTTTTACTTTGGGTTTTTCTGAAAAATTAGGTATATGAAAGAGAATCCACTAGTCGACCAGAATTGTGGAAACGTATTGCTACGGCGTGTAACGCCTACAATGTTGAAAAAAGTAGAAGAATTTATTTCACGTGTACATTTCTGCATTGCAGACGAAGGGCGTCACTTCGAGCACGTTTTAAGATAACCTTAATTTTTATTAATTAAGTTTTAGATTAGGTAATTTAACTATATATCTGCTAAAGGGTTGTGAATGTTGCTTTTATAATCATTTAACAAAATTTCTGTTTTTTTTTTTTTTTTTTTTTTTTTTTTTTTTACTAAGTTGTATATTTTGTTTTAATATGTCAGAATGAACAAAAATCTCAAAATATAATTGTAATGTTAATTTACTCTCAATGTTTAATGTTAAATTTTATATCTGACGATTATTTTATTTTTAGTAAATATGTGAGTGACCACTATTTTGCAGCAAAAAAGATACTCCAACTTTAAACATCTATTACTCGGTCAGTTTTAATCGCAGAAGAATGGGACTTTTATTTGTGTTACTTGTCAGTGCAATAGAATATTTTTACTAAATATCACTTTTAGGATTTTGGGACCAAATAAAAATTTAAATTTCGTATTTTTTAATAAATGTTTTTCTTGACCCAAATCGCTTTAAAAATACTTCTTTACCTCATTGGAACATTTTTTCAATTGGAACTATATGTCTATGACTAACGGTTTAGGAATTAGCCATTGGACACCATTGATACCGGACACCCTGTATATATATATATTATATATCATTATTTTTTGTGAGATCAAAACATATCTATTTATAGTTTGAATGTCTGTATTTCCAAGGTTTTCTGACTTTAAAAACAGAGTGAGACATGTTTGGTTTTAGAAAACGCTGAAAATTGGAAAAATTCAATGGATCAGTAATTGGTAAGTTTTAGCCTTACATTAATTGGATTATAGGGCATTATTAATTAATGAGGCTTTTTCAAAATATTTTAAAAGTGAAAACTTTTTATAAGACGACAAGGAACAAGAAAAAGCTCCCTACAATGTAATATACAGTATGCCCACTAAAATCTCTTTCTACCATCTTGTCAAAGCATGGAGGACGATTTTTAAATATAACTTAAAAAACACAGAAACTGCGTAAAAGTTTAAATTTCGTATATTTTACAAACATCAGTTTTTAGTCTTTTTAACACATAGTATGCGGGTCATTTTTCTAAAATGAGCACGAAATTTATGTTTACAAATGCCACTGTAAATTAAAACCTGCTTACGACAAATCAGAAGCAAGCATGCTTGGAGTACACCTTCATTTTTCGTTCTTAAAAAATTTCCGGAACCAGTAATAATTTCTACCCCCAACCCACAAAAACGTATTTTTGCGTTGGTTGTGTTTATGATGGTCAATTATCAGCACGAGGGATATAGGCCCTAAGGGCGGGTGAGGGCCGTCCTTGGGGATCTTTCTAAAGGAACCTAACCCGCATTTACGCTTGGAATACCAAGTTTAGAAGAAAACCGTGAAAACTCCGAACGATCAGGCCGACGGGCGCGATCGGGATCGAATCCAGCACCTCCCGTCTACCAGCTTCGAGAGCTGAACCCCTCGGCCACTGGTCTTTTCCAGCAAAGACTTAAGATTCAAAGCAGAACTGGTTTACTGAAGGTCAACATTTGAAACAATTTTGCTACAGGAAGCATACCTCTAAAATTATTTGTTTAGGAAATATATATTGGGGAGTGAGAAGAGCGGACATCCTGTATATAGTCATAGTAGCACAGTTGAGGTTTTATTCCAATGGTAGCTCAAATGGTAGGGCATCGGCACTGCAAGCCAATGTATTCAGTTTCGTGTTTTGGTCTGGACATTTTTCACTCTGTTGGAATAAAACCTCAACTGTGCTACTCCAACTATGACTATGATTTATCCATTTCAAGAAGTTTACTTCTCTTAATTATGATCATGTATACAATATTTTTTTTTGCGAATTCATGCGCATGTGGAAATAAAAAAATCCTGTATGTGTACATGTGACAGTAAAACTGCTTTTTAGTCCACGTTTAATGGCAAAACTCCCTTCAAAAACAACGATTCTTTTAACTTCGAATGAAAAAAATAAATTAGAAAATATGATCTATAAGGGCAATGAGCTTAAACTGATGTGTTGTATAATGCCGTATATACTACTGTAACTTTTATGACAGATAATGAAGTGGAAGTAAGCAACCTTGTTACGAGTTGTCATAGAAGTTAGAACTAAACAGAATAGCGTGATAAAGTATTTTGGGAACTGAATAAAATTCGTCATACCTGCAAACCTTTTCAAATAAACTGAAATAATAAATTTATAAAATTGGAAATTTCCGTTAGAATTTTATAAATAGCCACGTAGAAACATGAAAAATATTATTAAGTTCTTTTCTGCTTCCAATTACGTCTATTGGACTCAGAAAAAACGGAAGATCAGCAATTATGACATTACTACAGTTTTTAAATAACCAAGAGCAAACAAAGCGTTCCAGCATTTACTAATTATAAAAAAAAATAATTTATGAAGTAATTGTCTAGAAGATTCAGGGATAAATATTGTTTTGGTAAAAATCTGTTGATTCTCCATTCATTTGTTACTTCTTGCTCATTAATTATTAAAGTTAAAAGTGTTTAAAGTTTGAATCTTAAATAACTAATTACTTTATTATAAATAAATGCTAAGTATTTTAAAAAAAACTTGTGACGAATAAATTAATAAAATTGATATAAATTTGCATGCATAAAATGCACGTCACAATTAAATATTTTTAACATTTCTTTTAGGTTTTAACTAAATATGATAAAAATTACCTAAATGCGATAATGATATATTTTTTCTTACATTACAAATTATAATTCAATTTCTTTAAAACAAATTAATTTTGACCTAAAAGCGTAATCCTTTTTCGTTTATATTTTTTATTTAATAGGTAATATAATGCGAAATGTACCTTAAATGTGCCCCTAACTTCTGCGAAATCGCATCACTTTTAGTCACAATGATTTTTCTTCGTATCATGAAATTATAGTTATTTTACTTGAACGTGGCAAGATGAATACATGTAAAGAAAGATAATATTTCTATATAAAGTCTTGTTTTGCTCGATGTAGTATTTCAATCAAATTAACGTGTCGATTCCAATCATAGTATATGAAATGAAATAAATTTTATTAATAGGTTTTCATTTTTGTAACGCGTATAAAGAAAAATAACACTATTTAATTATTCCCCGTTAACGTCTAAATTGGAATTAAATATACATTTCACACATACCTTTAAGAATCCATTTATAAAAGTATTTCTGTTTAAAAATAAATAACTTTTTGATATCGGATTTCATATTTATATATATATATATATTTAAAAACAAAGCGATAAATTCCATTTAGAAGTATACTTACTAAAATTACACCGATTCAAGAGACAAATGTTTAACAAAACAACCCTTTTTAATAAAATTTAAAATTGTCTTAACTTACACCTATGTATTTCCTGTATGTGGCTGCGCAAGGAAATGGCTCACACCCAACTCACGTCCAACAGTTCTGGAGCTTTTCGAAGGACATTCCTCTACTTTGAATAACATTGCTTTTTGCCGGTATCACGCCTCGAGGCATAAAATGATCCACTCGCGCGCAACTCCCGATGAAGACAGACAAATGTTCGGCGATCCGGCAGATTCCTATTTGGAAATCGCTCCATATACATCCTTTGAACAGCCGCTCCATTTTCTTGCGCAGTCTCATACATGAAATGCATGTCGGTAAGCTCCGAATTGGTGTAACGACGCATGTTGTTCAAAATCCGTGCGGAGAATGACGATTGAAGCCAGAAAATGGCTTTGGCTTTTATGCAGAGAACTTCGCAGTGTCCTTTACCGCCTCAACACTGCACTGTTCAAATTTTGCAGCATTCTGTCCAGTCATTTGAACATTTTTATCCAAAACGGTTACACAACCGTAATTTAACACTTTTCTGACCCCATTATTGGCCTTTTTATGGTCAGAATATAGTTAAATTACGGTTATGAAACCGTTTTTAAAAAAAAACGATCGAATGACGGGACAGAATGCTGCAAATTTTAACAGTGTGTATTTACGCACCCTCATTCCTATATGAAATCTACTTTCTAAGGTCCCCTCTACCTGCCTTTACTTTTCTGACATATAATTTTGAATCACATTGTATAACTACATTTTACCTGTAACAGTACATTTTAATCATTACTTTTATCTTCATATATTTCTTTAAAAGGTTTACTAAAAATTCACGTGAATTTATTTGTTGATAGAAAATAAAAAATAATCCCATAAATTGAAAAGGTCTCCTGGGAGTTGAAAATACGGAGATTTTCAGGTTGAAAATTGTGAAGAATGGTCAAATGTTTTAAGGTCAGTAGAAAAGTCCTTTGTTTTCAAATTAGGGAGTCTGTGGATATTTTATGCTAAAAGATTGTGATATAAAAAAGAAAATTTCTTACTCGATACTGATAAAAATGGTTTATTTTCAGTTCGAATACAAAATTTCTTCTTCATGCATTAATATCTCTTTTAAGGACTAGTGAGGGAAGACCTAAAGGGCTGCTAATACATCTCATATGTATGTTTGATACATTTCCAATTTAGTTTCAAGTTTAAATAAATATTATTAAAATTAAAATGACTCTACGTAAGTTATCTCCATATACTGAGTCCTGCTTGGGCCCTTCATGAATTTAAACGACTTATTTTACTAGAAAAAAATTCTTGGGTACAACCCGGCTATGGGTTCACTACCGGGATTACATGAAACAAAAAAACACATACATAAAGAAATTAATTTTGGTTTGAAATAGACCAAAATTCTTAGGGAAAATATCCCAAAAGTAATTAAAATCCGACTATCAGCACAATTAATGTTTTTTTACGCTACATAATAGAGGCAATAATACGTTCAAATTAAGGTTATGCAACTGTTTTCTATAAAAACGGTCTAATGACTGAATAGTTAACTGTAAATTTTTAACAGTCTGTAGTTAAGTAAGACAACCAGTGCAAAAAAGACACACCGATACTGAAACTTGACCAAATGATTTGCAGTTTGGTTAATATTGGCGTTAGTATTGACAATTTTAAAGTTTGATACAATCTCAGTGTGTATTTTACCCCAAAAAACTTTTGCTAACTAGGGAACATCCCCAACTGTCAGTTCTGGATTTTGACGGGAGTGGTATCGTTCGGAAGCTTTTGTCACGAGAATCAAGAAATGAACAGAAACTATAGTCCCGAATACTATTTCACAAGATATGGGCTCTTTTAGTTCTTTTGGTTTCGAAAAAAAACCCAAATAAATAAAGGGAACACAGCGTGTGATTCTTTGAAAGATATCGAAGTCAAAATTTTTGTCTAATAAACCATGGTAGTGTTCTTCTGTATAAAAATACTAAAAAGATGTTTCCAACACCAGGCACGAATGATGAAGGGCATTGTTGTTTGACAGCCAGCTCTGGTTTATTCAGTAAGGGTGAAACATTGCATGTCTTCCTGATCGGAAGACTGGATCCGTGTTTCACATTAAAGCTTTTTGAAAAGTATACTGACGCATTGCATCGAAAGTAGGTAATGCGAACTGGTTGTTGGCCAAGTGATTCTTCTATAGTAATATTGTTAACATCACAGGAAATACTTCGATGAGTTTTGAACATTCTCCTATTTTCTCTACCAAGTACTTGAAGGCTTGGAAGAAGTAAAGATCCAGTAGCTGAAATTATTTTGTCAATCCAGCTAGGAAGAAGAATGGCTGCATAGTAAAACCTAGTTTTTTTATGTATAAATTGTTATCTGTTTGGTTACTCTGTCTGTCCAGTACCAGGCTTCTCATTGCCATTCTATCATGAAATACTATCCTGGAAACCGCTATCATGATTAATTATAAGACAAAATTCCGGCCTTCGGTAGCTTTTCAAGGAATCTCATGCTGTTTTTTCCTTCCTTATTTCTCTGCTTCCGAAACAGAACAAGTTGGAAATTGAACGTCAAACGTGGCAAATGAGGTGCGTTCGTACTATAACTAGTTTAATAAATAGTTTTTGTGCCGCATATTGTACTGAATGTATATTTCAGTGCACTTTATAAGTTCATACCAATTCCATTCTGTTCAAAAGGCTTTAACATAATTAAAATGCACTTGAATTATTTTTAGGGTTCCGTACTTAAAAAGTAAAAACGGAACCATTATAAGATCACTCCTATGTCTGTCTGTCTGTCGGTCTGTCACAGCCCTTTTGCTCGTAAACTATGCAACGTGGAAAGTTCAAATTGCGGGAAGTAATAAAGATTATTGACCCACATATTTGCAGATTAATAAATATTCATAAATATATTTAGGAAAAATGTAGAGGGGCTAATTAACTTACATGAAAAAAAAGTCTTTTCTTTGTATATCGTGAGAGGGTATCGTGTGACAAATTTCGTAGCGCTGAAATCAAAAATATATTTCATTTAATTTTAGGTATTATATTTTCAAAGTTATGGTGGAAAATGTAGTGCAAAAATATGTCCCCCGCCCATCTAATTCCGAATCTATTGAAAATAAAATTATGCAAAAATAAAGTACTCAAATTTCGATTTACGGGCTTCAGCAAAAGCGTTGAGCAGAGCTGGAGGTACCTATCGTATCAGAAGTATAAAAGCATTCTTGATCATGCATTTCGGAAAAAATCGTCGGTAATTAGCCGATATATTAACCCTTAAAGACACGGACGGTTTGCACGTACATAATGACAGGGAGGGCGTACTCTATGCTCCATCGGCTTTTAAAGCCTAGATTACAAATTTTAAGGATATATTTATGTAATTCAATGCTCAGTAGCAGTATAAAAGCAATAAACGTCAAATTGTTAGAAACAGAATAATTTAATGAAAATTAATCACATAAATACTATGTGATTACAGACTAGTTTTCATTGAGTGGCTCTCTCAAAGCACCTACTATGTCTTTAAAGGTTAACTAAAAACCTATATGGAATAACAAATATACAGGATAGCTATATTTGCTAATATTTAGGTTCCATATATCTTTGAACTTTCATGGTATATCCATTTATACTTTTCTAGTATACAGGGTGCAAAGGAAAGTCCCTTTAACCTGAAAATACTTGTGAACGGAGAGAGCTACAGTGCAAAGTGAGGTAACGGTATAGTAAAGTGACTACGCCCGATTTAATGAAAACGACAGCAGCGCCCCCTAGTGGCGAAATTTGGAAGATAGCCTTTGCAAATCGAAAACGAAAAGAGATAAAGCAAAATTTCCGGTTAGAAAGTTTTAGAGCATCAAATAATTAGTAGAATACGACATTTAGTTTACATGGATAAGATAAATCTTCGCCAGTTTACCCAAAAATGTCCTAAATCGATGCAGTCCATTTTGTGTAAACGTTTGAATGGAATAGTCAGAAGTATGGAGAAATACGAACAATTTATGCTATAAATACGTACTTATCTCAATACATTTGATAACATCACACACACAAAAAAGGACAAACTGTCTCACAGGGATAAAAAGTAAATATTCAGTATGTTCGAAAAGTTCGCCATTGCTCGCGATACACGTTTGTATTCGTGAGAGTAATTCTGCATGCACATTTCTCAGCATGGAACGTCTATTGCAAGCCTCTTCAATACGACGACATAGATTTAACCCTTTCAAGTGGTTAGAAGGTCCAGCCACCTAATTTTAATTCCAAAGCTGACAAATGGCACCAAGGATATTTTAATAAAATTTGCTTTTGTAATGAAAGTGCAAATTAACGGGTTTTTGTTTTCTGAGAAATTCGTTTGAATATTCTGCTGTCAGTCAATTATTTCATCAGTTTACGAACAGAATTCTTCTGGCCCTGAAAGGATTATTCTAAAATTTTAAATGCATTGGAAATTAAATTTTTACAGACATTACAGCACAGCACAACGTCACAATATGCAATTGTGCACTGCTACATTTCCGGAATGTGAATAGGCAAAGTAGAATCGTCGCTCATAGATTTCGGATATTTTTGGGTATGCAGGCGACGATTTATCTTATCCGTGTGAACCAAATATCGTTTCGTACTAATTTATTGATGCTCTAAAACTTTCTAATTGGAAAATTTGCTCTACATCTTTTCGTTTTCGATTTTCAATGGCTATCTTCCAAATTTCGCCACTAGGAATGCTGCTGTCGTTTGTATTAGGTCAGGCGTAGTCGCTTTACTGTACCGTTACCTCACTTGTATAGCTGTGGCTCTCTCGTTTCGCAAGTATTTTCAGGTTAAAGGGACGTTCCTTTGCACCCTGTATAATATACAGCTACACCCAACCCACCCTATGTTTTATAGTTTTTACAAAGTCTTAGTATTCTTTTAACAACGGTATTTTTTTAATAATGCACTTACTAATTCATATATTAATGTACGGAACGCTCTGTGAGCGAGTAATACACTTGACCGTTTATTTTCCCATTTGCCTTAATGTAACAGGAAGCTTTGGACTGTCCCTGTAATTAAACTATACATCCGATTTTCATAAAATGTGAAATGACTCGACAAAATTTCGCAACAATTATATATTTAAAATTTTAGACCATTCGACTGGGTAGTTTTTGTTCTGCTATATGCGGACGGACGGACAGACAGACAGATGGATAGACAGGTGGACAGACAGACGGACCGAACGACGACTATAGGTGCTACATATTATATAATTATGAACGCGCCTAAAAAGGCCCATATCTTGTGAACCATTGTATCGGTAGTACAGTTCCAACACATTTCTTGATTCTCATGACAAAAGCTTTCGCATGATACCACTCTCGTCAAAATCCAGAGCTGTAAGACAGGATTGTAGACAATAATAAACAAAGAGCTTTTCTGCAACCATTAAAAATAGAGTAGTAACCATCGTTCGAATTTTCTTTTTTCATTTTTTTTTTTTTTTTTTGGGGGGGGGGGGGGAGGCGACTAGTGCTTATTACAGTTTCACTGCTTGTTGTTTCATGGGCAAAATTACCTGATTTTTTTGTTATTTATATGTATGGGAAATTTTATATATAGGATTTTTAGCATTTCGTGATACTTGTTAACATATAGTCTTGAGAATTATTTAACTTTTTAAACCTCTTTTCCCATTTATAGCAATTTCATTAAATAATATTTTATAAAATTCAACTTATACTTCAAATTAATTTATATTTAATAATAATGTGAGAAATTAGGATCCAGTGTAATCTAATTCACATTGTATTTTTGAATTAAACAATATAAAGTGAGAAACTCATTCTGAGTTTATATTTTTCATGATTTTTTCTCGTGCAGTTCCGTGAAATCAAAAGTGAAACATAATTGTTAAAAACAAAGTGAAATGCGAGGACAAAATATAGAAAGATTTTTATTCAGTCAGATATTTTTTCTTTTGCTAAAATCAACTACACGCTTTCGTATGTAACTCGCATTATGATTAATCTAGCGAAATGTACATATATACGCCTGTTTACGATAATTTTTAAAAAGGTCATAGAAATTGAAATATTAGCTTTTTTTTCGCAATAAAAATACAAGAAAGTGTCGATAAATTAGGTTTAAGTTCCCCTATAATTTAAAAGGCAGAAAAAAACTTGAATAAAGTGCAGCTTAGAGATTAAATTATTCCCAATCATAAGCGTGATTTCAATCAATCACATTAAATTATTGTCAAGGGGAAACTGACAGAATTTGATTTAAGTCTTAAGTACTTCCGTTCGAAAGATTAATTTTTTTTATAAAGTAACTTTAATAAATTAACGTCAAATTTCAGAATAAAATACCCTCCATAAACTATTTTATTACTTTGAACATAAAAATAGATTTCGGGAAGATTTTTTTAAAGCAATAAAATTGTGGAGATTTTTTTACCATCAACCATTAATTTAATTTTAGTAATTTACTTCTACACAAGATGCACTATCTTAGAATTGACTCAAAGCTTATTCCTAAACTGTTATTTTTAAAAGTAGAGGAGAAGGTCCAAATACCGGCTAGGGTCCAAATACCGGATACTAGGTGTTCTGAGAACTAAGAGCAGCGCAGCCTAGAGGTGATAGGCAGAGTTTGTAACTTTACTTGAGAGAAGAAAGTTACGAAAAGTACGTCGCTGAAGTCTGTCTCATTTACAAATAGTAAATGCAAAATTTTCGAATCTAAAAAATCTGGTACATCAAAAGTTTTTCAGATATGTGTTTCTCATTTTTTTTAAATATACTGATCGTATATTGGCTTGAATTGTTAATTAAGTTATTTTCTAGATATATTTAGCTCTCAATTGCCACACGCACATTATTGGTATTTTATTATATGAATGAGTAATACCGGTTTTAACTTAAACATAGCAGTGGTCCGAATACCGCCTACCTAGAGTGGTCTAAATACCGGCTAGCCGGTATTTGGACCTCTTTCGGTTTTTCTGCTTGAAGGGAAGGAAAATAACTTAATTTAAATAATTCCATAAATAATAAATTAATTTAAATGGTTCAGAAATAGTTCCAGTACCATTTCGCAATATGAAAAAAGCAACTGTGGCCGTAATTCTTTAGGACCGACACTGGTAACCGGATCACTTTGCAAAAAAGTGCTGTTGGATACTACAAAATTGCCTGTAATAAATGTGAAGAGAAAGAAAAAAAATGACGGAGCAAACCAGGCGAAATAGGCAGAAATTTGATTTAAACCCTCTCGCTGCGCAACCCGAGATTTCTTCGGGGATGTATTTTTTCCGTCTAATTAACCCTCCTTGATTATTCCCACCAGTTATTTTTTATTGTAAATTTTAGCTTTTTTAATCGTAGCATTTTCCCGATTAAATTAGACAAAAATTTTTGTTTTGGAAAACCGGTGACAAAAGAATAAAAATTCTTAAAAGACGCTCGTAGCGAAAGGGTTAAATACGCAATTTTTGAAGCTATTTTGATAAAACAATTACGCAGCGATAGGGTTAAAAAGTGAAAAAGGAAAATATCCAACAGAGGAAGATGATAAATTTGTGTCTTCTGCATGGGTGCTTTCTCTGTGGACAAGAATGGGGGAGGGGATTCTGGGTTCAGTGTTAAGAATGCGATATATAGGCTGATAGGGACTATACCGACGCAGAGAGTGATATTATGTTTTTGATTTTTTCAGATAAAATAATTCTCATTTCAATCAGCAAGCTTTTTTTTTGTTTTACAAGTTTAAAAACAAAATTAGAAACATAATTGGAAGAAGACTTTCGGAATTTTGATTTTTATAAACTGAAAATGGACTGATTGAACTGATTGTTTCTCTACACAGGTGTAAAACATGTCAAGGTACCCCGCTGTCACTTTTTATTTTATTAATTTTGAAAATTGGTTGATATAGATTGAAAACAAAGGTGGTAGCCGGTATTTGAACCTTTTCCTCTATAGTTCTAACTGTTAACGTGTTTCAAATGTTGTTCTTCGTCATATGAAAATCCCATTGTATCAAAATTGGTATGTTTTAAAATTACGAAATTTAAATATTTATACGGTCTTGCGTCCCATATTTATGAAAAATAATTCTTCAATATCTTCTAATAAACAAAAAGTAAAATTTACGTTCTTTTTCTACGACAAACACTTACGAAGTTATGATATTTTGGATTTCATATCATTTAGAAATTTGTATTTTTAAAAAATAGTTTTTCGGTGCACATTTCCTCTAAAATTATCGGTTTAGGATTTAGCTATTGTTCAAATATAAGAAGGGGCACCCAGCATATAACTATATTCACAAATGAGGAGTCAAATGTTATGATATATTACAGACTTAGTTTTCGTATCTATTATCTAGGGTTATTTCTATCTCACATGGTCTTTGTAACACATTCTAACGTAGTTAAATGTGTTTATGAAATCGGTCTGTGAGGATACCTATCTATATGTCTGGCTGTGCGTCAGTCTGTATAGCTTTATATCTGACCGTGCTCTAATTCGTGTAAATATACTCAAATTGTCATGTTGTTGATATATGTCATTTAGGTTCACTAATGCATGTGCCGCATTGAAAATGAATTATGTGCCACTTATAGTTCGTGTACATTGACACTCAAAATTATTTCATTACATTATTGTCTATGGAGGGAAATCCTTTGCAGTTTATTTCAAAGTTGTTATACTATTTCAATCATATTGAAACATATATACAGCACTGAAAGGCGCTACAATACGCTTGGTATAGAATATGGTGTGCGTATAGCATTTATACTTTATTTACAGGGACACACAAAATATTTCGACAATACGCTACATTATTCTCTATGGGAGGGGGGGTATCCTTTGCAGTTCATTTCAATGATGTTACACTTTTTCAATCATATTGAATCTTATATACAGCACTGAAGTGCACTAAAATATGCTTGCTATATAACATGGTGTGTATAGCATTTATGCTTTATTTGCAGGGACACACGAAATATTTCGGCTGCGGTATTGTCTATGAGCAAAATTTACTGAAGATACGTTTTCAATTGTATTATGCGTGTTTAAATTTAAGTATTGTTTTTGCATATTACTTTATGTGTATAAATTCTACAGGACTGCACAATGAATTCGTGTACCTTTCCGTGAATTGATGGAAACAGCTGAACGGAAAATTACAATTGTGTTAAATTTTTCCTAACTGAACTATTATTTTAATACTATGTAGTATGTATAGAAACCTACATAACATATACAGGCTGTACACCATAAATCTGATATTATACCGACTATAGTGGTTAACTGCTGAAATTGGGTTTTCAATTGTGTTGTGTCTTTTACAAATAACTTACTTAGACATCATCTTTCATCTTTCTAAATTGTGAAGTTTTGTTACAGTATTCTGAGTGTGTTCGAAAGGGTTTCATAATCTATGTTTGACGCTTGATTTTTCTTTCCTCTTTTATATGACTGAAGGAAGTTTTTTTAGCATTAATTGCAAATTATATTCGTAACAAAAACTCCCATACTAATAATAAATAATAAAATATTTAATTATCTTGTATTATTTACATGTAACTAATAAGTATATCCCACTTATTTATGAAATAGTTTTTTATCCATAATTTATGGTTTTTTAACCGATATAAATTGAAACGTATTTTTGCATGCTTTAGTATCATCAATTATTTAATATTTCATCGTATATTTTAATAATTAAATGAATAATTATACAAAAATTACCACTTTCTTCTAAATATAAGTACTTCTAAAAGTTATTTTAAAATAAGTACATACACTGTAAAAAAAAATCTGTAAAGTTACTAAAGTTTTTCAAGGAAACTGGGATTCCTAAAACTTTTTATGTAACGGCAACAACAAAAATTCCTGTAACAGACGCACTTTTGCTCCGAAAATCAAAAAATCTGTAAGGTTACTAGAATTGTTTTAGGAAACTGGGATGCCTAGAACTTTTCATGTAACTACAACCCAGGTTACAGATAAAATTTTAGTAAGATTACTGTAATTTTAGCAGATTCATTTGTACAATTACAGATTTCTGTAGCTTTACGAAAACTAGTTTTGTAGATTTGCAGATTTTTTTGTACAGTTACAGATGAGAGTTTAGTAAACATGTAACTTTAGATCTGTAGAACTACAGATTTTTTTTACAGTGTATAGAATTACATTATCTAAAATACAGTTTTGTATAGATAACAAAAGCTTTTACATAATAATTCATATATACTTGATTTTAAAACAATTTTAGCTTGTTTGCCATGCGTTTTTTACAGTACATTTTATACTCGTTTTGTTTTTCTAAATGTTTGTACCTTGTTTTTCATGTTGTGTTTTTTCTTTTGTACACTGTAAAAAAAAATCTGTAGTTCTACAGATGTAAAGTTACATGCTTACTAAACTTTCACCTGTAACTGTACGAAAAAAGCTGCAAATCTACAAAACTAGTTTTTGTAAAGCTACAAAAATCTGTAACTTTACAAATGAATCTGCTAAAATTTCAGTAATCTTACTTAACTTTTATTTGTAACCCTGGCTGCAGTTACATGAAAAGTTCTCGGAATCCCAGTTTCCAAAACAATTCTTAGTAACCTTACAGATTTTTTGATTTTCGGCGCAAAAGTGTGTCTGTTACATGAAATTTTGTTGTTGCCGTTACATGAAAAGTTCTAGGAATCCCAGTTTCCTAGAAAAACATTAGTAACTTCACAGATTTTTTTTTACAGTGTAGTAAGGATTTCTCACATACGTTTTGATAAACTCTTTTTTTTCTTTCCAAAAATAACTAATTTTCTCTGCAACTTAGAAAATGCTGCTTTAAATATTATAAATTTTTCATTTCATCAGATTCAAATGCAGTAACTTTTCTTTAAAGTATAGATATATGCTGCAATTGTAGATCTACACAAAATGTTTAAAAACATGTTGAATGTAAAGTTGAGACATTGCTGTTTAAATTCTTATCATGTCCTCAGAATTTCTTCTCAAATTTTCAAGCAAAAATCCTATTTGCACAAAAAATAATGTGCGGGAATTTCATTGCTAACTAATATACAGGGTGTCCGGTCTCAACGGTGTCCAATGGCTAATTCCTAAACCGTTAGTCATAGACATATAGTTCCAATTACAAAAATGTTTTAAATCAGGTAAAGAAATATTTTAAAAGCGATTTGGGTCAATAAAAACATTTCTTAAAAAATTACGAAATTTAAATTTTTATACGGTCCCCCGGTCCTATAAGTTATATTTAGTAAAATTTTCCTTTTACACTGACAAGTAATACAAAAAAATCCCGTTGTTCTACGATTAAAATTGACAGAGTAATACCTGTTTAAAGTTGGAGCATATTTTTTGCTGCAAATTGGGGGTCATTCACAAATTTAGTCGAAATATAATTTCGTCAGATATATTAAAAAATGGTTGAGAGTAAAATTAACATTGCAATATAAATTTGAAATCTTTAGTCATTCTGACATATTAATGCAAAATATGCAATTTGTAATACACATTTAAGAAGAAAGAAAAAAAAAACAGAATTTTTGTTAAATAAAATGATGCTAAATTAACAGCCTCAATTCTTTAGAAAATGATACGTATTTTAAAATATTATTAGATTACACTAGCCCGCAAAAGTTGGGTTATTTCATGTTTTTTTAGCTTTTGATAATTGATTCTTATGTATTCTGTACCGCTGAATCCGGAATTGTCCTTCATTTTTAGCCATCACATCAAGATTTTTCGCAAATTGTAAATTTCAAAGTTAAAAAGTTCAAAGTTAAAATTTAATCGCCTCCCCCATCTCATCACACTACCGAGCTGTAAGAATACCAAGATAAGCAAAAATATCAAATAAATTATTGAATAACATAAAATAAAAAAAGTTTTACATATGTTTTATAGTATGAGATTTTCGCTATATTTTAACTTACACATTTGCAAAAAAATTCTAACGTGATGGTTAAAAATGAAAGTCATTTTCAGATTTAGTGCTAAAAAGTTCGTAAAAATCAATTATCAAAAGTTAAAAAATACAATAATCTCCTCTACTTTATAGTATCCGATTTTTGTTATTCTTTAAATTCGACAGTTTATGATTTGCGAAATATCCTGACATGACGGTTAAAAATTAAGGCAATTTTCGGATTCAGTGCTAAAAAATACATAAAACTTAAAAAAAACCAACATTCTCCGTCTTGTATTATCTAATCTAAATCTTTTTCATAAACTTCTTGGCGGTAATCTATCCGAAATTTTTTGTGTTATCCTATAAAATAAGTATAAATGGTAACCACCGAAAATCATAATAATATTAGATTGTTATCCGATTTGCGACAGTATGTAAAATGTAATCTCGTTCGGATATTTGAAAGTGGGTTAAAGTTCGAATACAAATTTTGAACTGGAAAAACATACATAAGATCGTTGAAGTAACATAAAAACTTATAAAATAACATAATTTTATTTCAAGAAATCATAAAAGAAACAGTCTCAAATCCTGACAAAATAAAACATATGTTATTTCAGCCAATCTGAAACTTAATAAACGTTAACTTAATCGTAATACTTGTTCGATTTTTTTCAAAGCGCAAATACACATGAAATGAGATATTCGAATACTTTAAGCACTTGAAACATGACCCCTCAAAGCCAAGCCGAACTCGTTTGTTTTCAGAGAAGAAAAGTGGCATAAGTCATGCATTTTTAAAGTTTCATAACTCGCACAATTTTAGTGTTACGTGAATGGGACTTTTTTTGTCTTACTTGTCAGTGTAATAGGAAAATTTTACTAAATATAACTTATAGGAGCGGGGGACCGTATAAAAATTTAAATTTCGAATTTTTTTAAGAAATGTTTTTATTGACACAAATGGCTTTTAAAATATTTCTTTAACTGATTTAAAGCATTTTTATAATTGGAACTATATGTCTATGAATAACGGTTTAGGAATTAGCCATTGGACACCGTTGACACCGGACATTCTGTATATGAAAAATTGCCTTTAAATTGCTTAATTCTATTAAACACATAATTCCCTTAGTAAAAGTGAAAATTAAAGTACCAAACTTTAAGTGCAAAATTATTTAACTAAAATTAGTGTTTAAGGATGCACTTAATAATGTTATTAATTCCCTTAGTAAAACTGAAATTTAACATTCAATCAACTGTTAATTTTTAAGTGTAAAATTCTTAAACTAGAATTAGCGTTTAAGAATGAATAAATGTAAAAATATTTTATTTATAGACTATAAGCACATCCGCGGCAAAAATTGATGTTTTCCTTTGTTTGAATTTACCTCGCATGCTTGGAACACTGAAAACGACAACATAAATTCTATAATGCCCACAATGGACACGTGATTATACAAAATGTACAGTCGTGGGAAAAAAAAGTAAACACCCCCTACTAACTCCTCAACAAATTATCGTAGAAGAAAGTTACTGGTACCGAACGATTAGAAATAAAGTCTACTTTTAAATGATGTATATAAAATTTGCTTAGGGGACCATCTACTTATTAAAACGAAACATAACTTTGTTTCTTTCAGTAGCAGTACACAATTCTGACAGCATAAATGAACTCTACACCCTTCAATTAGCCAAAAAACAAATTTTTATGCAATTCGTACCATAAGTTTCCGGGAAATTAATTATTTTAAAACGAGTGTATCCAAAAGGACTGTATCCATATTGACGTTCCGTACACGATTGTTACCCGAGAGAGCCCCCTTCTTGATCAAGGCCCCTTAAACACCACTCAAGCAATCAATGAAGCCTGCTAGATTAGGGACAGCAGAAGAAATTTCATAATATCGAGTCACTTCTATCACAGACGGCCCCTTAAAACATCATTTTGCCGTTTCTTAAGCATAATTCGAAAACTAATTGGAAGAAAAATGTGAAATTTTGGATTTCCATAAAGCAGGACATAATAAATCTAAATCCATCAAAAAAACTGTAGGTTGCAATTCATAATTTTTTCGAATAATAATTTCATAACTCATAATTTATATCATAAAATTATAAAAATTTCAAATTCAACATATTTATGTTTGGGTATATTAGTATTATTGCTACACAAAAAAATAGCACATTAGAAGCTTAATTTCAGGAGATATAAATAAAAATATGAAAATGTAATTTAACATTAGAAGCACTAAATTTTGAATGTTTATAATTCAAAAACTTATCATTCAAATGATTTGAAATTTGGTGTCTAGGCATAGTTTAAACCGAAGATTTGAAATATCTTGTTAAAATTGGGTATTGCCATTGAAAAAAAAATTAAGTTTGGATTCGTTTTAATATGTAGATGGCCCCCTAAGCAAATTTTATATACATAATTTAAAAGTAGACTTTATTTCCAATCGTTCGGTACCAGTAACTTTCTTCTACGCTAATTTGTTGAGAAGTTAGTAGGGGGTGTTTACTTTTTTTTCCACGACTGTACTTTTACATAATCGCGAAACATCACATCAACAATTACATAATTTGCATAAATGTAAAATGTACGTGGCCTTGCGTAAGATGAATCAGTATCATGACGTAATTCTAATGAATAATTAGAACAGTACTTTAATTTAACATCAATAAGAAACACAAGAAAAGTATGGGTCGATATGCCACCGAAAGGGATGTAACTTCAAATCATAGGAGGAGACATAAATGCCTTACAGTTAATTAATTTCACTAGAAGTAAAATATTTCTTTCATCTATTAATATTTTTCAAAGCAAGGATGACATATTTTAGTCTTTTAATGTGTCGTGCTACAAAACACAAGCAGTAAACAGATTTATTTTATTCTAAATAATTACAAATTTCGCGAAGGCTTACGTCATCGCCAAATACTACTGCAATAAAAAAATTAGGTGAAATTGGAAAAGAAAATCAATTTAAAGAATAGGAGAAAAACAGTAAATATAATTATATGAAGTTATGCTGGTCTCACCGAAGTCCAAGATTAACTTTGACAATGTTTCTAGCAGTATTGACCTATGGATGTGCATTGATGGTTAAACACAAAAGGTTTAAAGATTAAAAAAAAAAAAATGATGTATCACTTGAAATAAATTTGCAGTTCTAGATTTGCAGCATAAAATATATAGATATTTACAAATCGTGTGTAAAATCCATTTAAAGTCCATATTTGTAGCTTTGAAGTATTATATAGAAAAAAATGTTTATAAGAGAATTGCCATTTTTTTTTTCAGTTTCTATTTTCTCTTGCTCATCATTCATAAAAATGAAGGGTAAGGTTTTGCAAGAATGCGCGGTGTACAACAGTACGCAGAGCGATTATTTAGTACCAAAACAGAGTTTTGTGTTTAGCTCCATATGTAAACGATATAATGACTTGATAAATTTTTGGTTAAAAAACTGCGTATTTTGGAGAAATTTTTAATGATTTATTAGAGAAAATGTGATTTTGGCCTTCTCGTTATAATATGTATGGTTTTTGAAATTGGATCGTAATACAGATTACAAAGCTAAGTTACCTTTTTTGGTTTTTATGGATTAGTCTATTATTGGACTATCTGTCACCTAAGGGATTTGGATTTGTATAGTAATAGATGGCATTAATGTTGTTTAAAATATATTTAGTGACGATAGTGCAAGTGTGCGCAGTGCCGAAGCGTGCAAGGGTGCGCATACGTTTTTGGAAAATCTGCTGCTGTAGCTAAAGCAAGGTTTAAAGTAACGGTTCTACAGCCTTTCAAAAATCATCTTATTTTATATGCAAACTTGCCAGCAAGCAGTGTCAGTGAAAGACCATTAGAATCTACACTTGTTGAACCACATATGTCAATTGAGCCATAGAACACTGGAAATAAGGAGGTAAGAATCTATTTCAATAGAAAATGTTATTTCAGAAAAGGCAGAAAAGTTATGTACAGAAAAGAAGCACACTCATTCTGAAATAAACCAAACTTCGGTTTTTCAAGGTCTTCGACTTCAACAACTTCATCTTACGTCGAATAAACAGAGATCTTACTGTATACAAATGTGCTGCGATACTATAATAACAGGAGCAGAATGTCGGAAATTTTAAGCAGTTCACCAAAAGGCAGATTGAAGATGGCGCTGCGGGAAAATTCAAAAACCTTTATCAAAAGCAGAGTAAAAGTAAACCACAGAAGTTAAAAACTGCACCAAAGATAAAAATATGGATTTGTCCGGCCGGGTTAGAAATCGAAAGGGAAACAATTATAGAGGTTTGGATCGAGCGAATTTTTTGCAGAGACTGGTGGCACGAAGAGTGTGTGGACTACGCAGGTCGTCGTCACTACAAATGTGCATTCTTGCACACTTGCCTGTGCACTCTTGCCCTAAATGATTGTACAAGAGTGCGAATTGAGGAGGATAATATTTTTTCAAAAAATACCGATTGTGTTTCTTAAAAGTTGATGAATTCAAATTTTTTTGTTAGCTTAATGATCTAATATTACATATAAAGTGTAACATCATCGCTTAAATATCTTAATTTGTTGTTATTTAATGAAATAGCTTTAATGTACTTTTCTGCGCTACCTTACCCTAGTTATTTCAAATCCTAAATATTCTATTAAAATATCTTCACATTCATATATTTTATATTTTTTTTGCACTAAAATAAATTATTAAAATGTCTTTAGATCCACCAAAAAGAAGGGTGTATTAACGTTTGTTTTGAGCAGTACTGTAAAATCGGATGAACCGGATCGAACAAATGGCAATATTTGTAAAGTCAATGTAAAAAAAAAAGATACACGCTTACTAATTGTGCCTCAAATCATCATATAAATATATGACTGGTACCAATAGATTAATAATAATATCTACTAAAGAATGTTATACTTAAATGTTGTTTAAGGCGTCGCCTGCATATACAAATTTTAACAAACTTTAAACATTTCAATAAGATATCCGAAATTCAATATCATATGCTGTAAATATTACTTCCGGATATCAAATGGGGTGTCATTATTATAAGTAGTTTATAAATTATGCAGGTTTAAGTGTTAGAACAAACAAAATTAGACAATGCTTTTACTTTCATTATAGTCGTTACATTACATAGCGCTATTTTAATTATAAGAATGCATATTTAAACTTGAAATTAAATTATAAAATACATTTAAAATTTACATGACATTTTCTGGCAGCCCATTTTGTCTTGCTAATTAGTTCTAAAGAGAGAGAATAATACATAAAAATGTTGTTTTACATTGGAACAGACAAAAAACTTTTCAGCAGTCTTGGTTAAGTAATTTTGTATGTTATAGCGCAACAGTTATAGTTTAAATATCCATAGACTTACTTATTTCAGAAAAGAATAGTCTTTTTCATGACCTTATAATATTTAAACATTCTTCTAAATTTTCAGATTTAAAATCTCTGTACTTTTTATTCCCTAGTAAAATTTGTAATTTTGGAGGAATTTTTGTTTTGTAATCTGGAAATAAATTCACGTAAATAATGATTAAACTATTTCAGAAATTATAATTAACAAAAAGAAAAAAAAATAATAATGATTAAAAATTACTTTTACAGAGAACATGAGGTTACATATTACGCATAACTCAAAAACTGCTAAGCCGGATGGAATGAAATTTTGGATACGCTTTTTGAAGATTTAAAAAAATTGATTGCTAGTAGCTTCAAATATAAAAATGCAAAACTAGAGCTCATAGTCCAGGAGAAATGTACCAAAAAAGGGGGTTACCTTGCAAAAGGTCGGGTAGAAGATTTTTTTTCTGAATTGTTTATAATGATGCCAACATGGAAAAACCAAGTTTTCTAACAAAATTTCTTAAGGCTAAATTTTCTGTGGCAAAAAAACAACAACATTTTGGGACCTTTTTTGATTTTTTTGAAGTATTTCGAGACCCGTTGCCTTAGCATATAATTTGTCAATTACAGTATTAAAGAAGATCAAATTCTCTACAACTTTCATATTTACAACTTTTTTATACTCTCAATAGCAAGCGCAGTATGCCATTTCAAATATAGGACAATTTTTTCAGTTTTCTTAAAAACCGTGAAAAACGTAATTCTGTCCCGATTCAAATGTTTCCCACGGATTTAAATGTGTATCTCGACTTCTATATATTGGTAGCAGTAAATTATGTGTTTCAGGGCTAAAACTAGCCTTTTTTGTACCCGTGGCAAGCATGGATTTTGGCGCCCTCCCCCCACCCACCTCTTTTAAAAAGAAAATTTATCACGGGAATTTTAATAAATCTCTAATAGCCGGATTTTAAAATTTTTAAGTGTGTAACCATTAAATACGTAATGCTGAACTACGTAATCAGCTTTGCCAAATATTTGTTCATTAAAACCTTAAAAATCGAATCGAAAGGAACCAAAATATATTCCGGTTTAAACAGGTTTCCATCTGAGCAGGTATATTTTTTCATATTCTGTCTCTTGAAAACTAATATATTTTTTCTTTAAAGACCGAATTCCGTACATACAGATTTCATTTTCAAAGATTTTATGGTAGTTGTAGTATTGAGGCGTTTAAAGTCACAGTTATATGAATTATGGGACTAAATTAGTCACACGAAGACATTCGAAAGGTAATATTAAACCTACGTGTGCGTTTTTGACAAATATCTCGCACTCATTTTGTTACTTTCAAATATTTTTTTTTCATAGGATAACTGAGATAAATATCTAATGTTGTGCTTTTGTACTTTTTCGGTTTTGGATGCATTTTTATATATATTCCAACACTTTCATCTTTGGAAAATTGTTTGGAACCCGTTCTGAAATTTAAAGTATCCTGTTTGAGCTTTAAAGCAATTAATAGATAACACTGGGGAACACACATTTTGTTGACTTAGATCTGGCACCTGTTTTTGGCTAATTATTGGAATCTAAATCCAAAAATGACCTCAGTTTTTTTTTTCTATCACGTCAACTTTTTAAGCTACTCGATACCCCAAAAATCATACTTAATGGAGACACAAAGGAAAATAAAGAAAAAATACCAAATATATTATTCATACAACGGCTGTATATACTTAATATACACTACATTGTGCTCATACAAGTAATACAATCCTTTTACAAAACGAAAAAAGTACATATTAAGGCATAAATTTTGCTTGTAGCTTTTCTTGGAATGTTCAATTTGTGGACAATCTCGACTGATGCTCCATCAATAGTCAGCCATCATATGTTCATCCCATCTACCTTGATATCTTTCTTCGATGAGCTGCAAATCTTGGTGGAATCGTTCATCAGTCTCATCACTGACTTCATCAAGGTTTTTCGGGAAATCATCAAAATTGCTATGCAGAAACTGAAGTTTGATGCTCAAGTTGCAACCAAGCCTTTTGAAGCTCTCTAGAAGTTGCTGGACAATTTCGGTGTAATTTTCTACTCGCATATTTCCAAAAAAGTCTTTGACAATGTTTTTGAATGCCAACTAAGCATTTTTTTGGAGTTCTGTGATTGTTCCGATGAAATGTTCATCTTTAATGAATTGCCAAATCTGTGGACCGTCAAATACACCTGCTTTTATTTTTTTAAAGACAGGTTTGGGAATTTCGAAATGAGATACTTAAACAGTCTTCTTCAATTGACAAAGCTTTCTCGAACTACTTGAATAGATCTAGTTTTATATGCGATTTGGAAATATTATGTTCTTTTAGTTGGCAAGTGGCTGATACAATATATTTGGATCACCAGGTTAGAGGTCAGATCTTGGAAGCCAATTTGACTGGAACCAGTGCTTCTGACGAGCTCTGCTGTCCCACATACACAAAACAGGGATACTTGGTATATCCACGTTGCTGGACAAGAAGGAAACACACTATTTTAAGGTCAACACAGATGATCGATTCGTGAATGTGATATTACAATGGCTTTCTTTATATTCTCATATTCTTCGTGCAAATAAACTGAATGGCTTATTGGAACTGCTCCAAATAAATTTAAATTGTGAAGGGCTATGCACTTCAAGCTCCTCCTTGAGCTATCGATGAACAGTCGCCATTCAGTTGCAGTATAGGATGGAATTCCCAACTCCTCCACTAAACCATGTACGTAATGGCAAAAAACAAATCCACGGTTATTTCGAAAGTATTGAAGAAATTAACTTTCTTTGGATACATTAGGATACATTAGCTCCCTTTTCAAGCAAATGTTTCTCCTGCAGTCTTGATGCTAAGAGGTCTGAAGCTTTTTTCTTCCTATGACTCACGACCGATTCAGCGTAGAGTGGTCACATTAATGTAAGCTGTAGAGAAAGACTTGACGTGATAGAAGAAAACTAATTACCGTTCTGAAATCAGCACGCTTTTCTGACTTAGAAACAGCTGAAAAATCGAAGTCAACAGAAATTGAGTTAAAAATTGTTCCCCAGTGTAATCTTAAAAGTTTTATATATTTTTGCATGCTAAAATGATATAATCTCTTGTTATATTTATTGATATAAGTGGGGGGAAAATTTGACAACATGTTTTAAAACTAATCTTTTAAATATTTCTATAAAACTAGTGATCTCAAATATTTTATTAACAGAATTTTTAAATTATAAGATATGAATGCATAACATTAGTTAGTGAAATAATCTGGTGTCATTTTTATTGTAGCTATTTTATAAGGTAAAATTATTTCTTTAGAAGCATGGCAAATAAACAACGTTAAAGGCAACAAAAAAATTTATTTGGTGCTTTTAACGTTGTTTATTTGTCACGCTTATATTATATCGCACCAAGCTCCTTATTGTTAATTATTAAACGTATTTCTTACATAAAATATAGTTATCTTTTGAGTCGCCCCTTTTATATGGAACTACAATCCAATGTTTGCTATCTTTAACACAGTAAAACATTAAAACATATGTTATCAATAATTGGTAAATACAATATACCATTGTAGTGGGGAATAAAATATGTTTTTCGCAAATTTTCATACCTGGGTGATTTTCAAAAAGTCCTTCCGGCCAGTGCCGGGAGGAAGAGGTAGCTTTCATAATCCTTATCTAAAAAAAGCCAACTTATATCATGCAAACACACGAAGCTCAATTTAGTGGAAACCGAATATAGGAGATTCAATACTAATTTTTATCAATATAATGAATGAGAATTTCGCGAAATTAGTCAGCTTTATCCAAGCTGCTTTTCTTTAAAGTAACTTATATTTGGCTGGCAAATTCGGCAATTTCTTAAAGTGCCTGTCATTTTAAGACAACATGGTGGATGAGGCTAAGCAGTGAACTTGGTCGAGACCTTAGTAATTGCTGTGCACATGCTCACTCACATCGGAATCGGTTAATATATAGGAGTGCTGTCGCATGCAAAAAATCAGATATTTCAAAATGTCACCCACAATAGAAATTGAAACTGCTATATCTGAGCCATTTTTTAAGGTAAAGACAAACAAAAAATGCTCCTGAATCCTTATATCAAGATCAAATACTTAAGAAAGAAACCTTTTTCAATTTCTAATTTTTTTGCACCTCACTTTAAATATATATATATTTTTTAATTTAATGGCCGCCATTTTGAAACAAGATGGCTGATGAATCTGGCCAGCGAACTTGGTCGAG
Organism: Maratus speciosus; assembly: GCA_963932465.1. NCBI lineage: Eukaryota > Metazoa > Arthropoda > Arachnida > Araneae > Salticidae > Maratus > Maratus speciosus. The sequence goes on along the minus strand of OZ010796.1, from coordinate 231,050,529 downwards.
GTGTTGATGTATACTATCCACATGCCTTCTTACATCGAAATAGGCGAATACGTGTGTTATCGCGTGACAAATACAAGATCGTTTCAAAATGTTAGCCATGCTAGAAATTCAAAGTGCTATAAATCAACCATTTTTTAAGATATCAACAAAAGAACAAATTTTCAGAAACAAAAACTGCTCCGGAATCTTTGTATCAAGGCCAAACACATAAAAAAAAGCTTTTTCATTTTCCAATTTTTTAATACCTCATTTTGAATTTTAAATTTAATTTTTTTAAATGGCAACCCTTTTGAAACAAGATGGCGAATGAAGCTGGCCAACGAACTCGGTCGAGACATTGGTATGTACTATGTACAGACCAAGTTACATCCAAATAGGTTCATAAATACGCCTGTTATCGCGTGACAAAAATCAGGTCGTTTTAAAATGTCAGCCACAAGAGAAATTCAAAATGCTATTACTCAGCCATTTTTTTTTAGATATAGACGAAAGAAAAGATGTTCCGGAATCTTTGTATTAAGGTCAAACACATACAAAAAAATCTTTTTCATTTTCCAATTTTTTGGTATCTCATTTAAATTTTTTTATTTTTTATTTTTTTAAATGGCCGCCATTTTGAAACAAGATGGTGGATGAAGTTGGCCAACGAACTCGGTCGATACATTTGTATGTACTATGTACACACCAAGGTACATCTAAGTCGGTTCATAAATACGCCTGTTATTACGTGAGAAATATAAGGACGTTTCAAAATGTCAGCCACGCTAGAAATTCAAAATGCTATAACTCAGCCATTTCTTAAGATATAGACGAAACAAAAGCTGCTACCGAATCTTTTTATCAAGGTCAAACACATAAGAAGAAAATATTTTTTCAATTTTCAATTTTTGGTACCACATTTCAAATTTAAATTTTTCTTAAAAATTTAAATGGCCTCCATTTTTAAACAAGATGGCGGGTGAAGCTGGCCAACGAACCCGGTCGAGACATTGGTATGTACTATGTATAAACGAAGTTACATCCAAATCGGTTCATAAATACGCCTTTTATCGCGTGACAAAATTCAGGACGTTTCAAAATGTCAGCCACGCTAGAAATTCAAAATGCTATAACTCAGCCATTTTTTAAGATATAGACGAAACAAAAACTGCTCCGAAATCTTTGTATAAAGGTCAAATACATAAGAAAAAAATATTTTTCCATTTTCAATTTTTTGGTACCACATTTCAAATTTTAAATTTTTAAAAAAATTTTAAATGGCCGCCATTTTGAAACAAAATGGCGGATGAAGCTGGCCAACGAACTCGGTCGAGAGATTGATATGTACTATGTACACACCAAATTACATCCAAATCGGTTCATAAATACGCCTTTTATCGCGTGACAAAATTCAGGACGTTTCAAAATGTCAGCCACGCTAGAAATTCAAAATGCTATAACTCAGTCACTTTTTAAGATATAGACGAAACAAAAACTGCTCCGGAATCTTTGTATAATGGTCAAATACATAAGAAAAAAATATTTTTCCATTTTTAATTTTTTGGTACCACGTTTCAAGTTTTAAATTTTTTTAAAATTTTTAAATGGCCGCCATTTTGAAACAAAACGGCGGATGAAGCTGGCCAACGAACTCGGTCGAGACATTGGTATGTACTATGTACACACCGAATTACATCGAAATCGGTTCATAATTACGGGAGTTACAGTGTGACATAGGTCAGATATATATATATATATATATATATATCAATTTTGAACGGAGGGTGGTTTCGGGGTCTGGGGGTCATGATCGATGAAAATATACCAAAATTTTTTGAAATCGCTTTCCTCCGAACGGCTGCAATAGGTAGCTTTTTTGTAAAGAAAGCTACCTAAAAGTGTCGTGTTTTACTGCCCCTATATAATTTATGTATAACTTATATAATAACTTATATAATTTATATTTGCACAGAAAAATAGTTAAATATCATAATTTTAATTATTGTATTTTAACTATCATGTTTTTTAATAATAATTTACAGATATTATTATTTATAAAATAAAATTAAAACTAAGAAATATATTCTTTTGTGGTCAAAATGTCATTACCGTAGGTTGTCCCAACAAACAATTTATTAGGTAAAGATTTGACAAAGTTCTATTTAAAACAGATGGTTATAATTATTTTAATATATTTTTATTTATTAAGATACTACTAAATAAAAAAAAATATTTATTTTCATTAATTAAACTTATCTATAATTTTTAATATTTTTTTTAAACAGTGTCCCAAGAATGAGTGTCATTGCCATGCTTTTGACCGAAAGTTCCTCTGGAATTTTTTAGAGGGCCGCACGTGCCTTTTTATCAAGTCAAAAATACTCCTTAAAAGTCAGCTTTTTATAAGGTTTAGGTAAACAGAGTAAATAGTTTTATAGTTTCAATAAAACAAGCAAAGACTTTGGATGTTTTCATGAGTATTCTTTTGCAAGTCAATACCGTACCCACTTCTAATTGATAATTAAATGAACTTTTATTTCTTCATCTGCTTTTATTATATGAGAAATAGAAAATGATTGTATGGGCCATAAGATATAATGGCTGCCATTTATGCCTGGGGAAAAATAAAACTATTTTGCTTAATTAGTCGTTACCGTAGCTGTCATTACCGAGCTCACTTATGTCATTATACCAAATGCATTAAAATTAAAAAATTAGTTTTAAAATGTTAAATTAGTAATTTGGTCTCTACTTATGCTTGTGTTATATGTTTATATTATATGCTTATTATGTTTATGAGGTAAGGTAATTGTTTACGAACAATTAAAACTTTTTGATTATTTCTAAAAATTTGATTTTGTTATTCCAAAACATGGACAGATTTTGAAAATGACCCAACTATTCCATTGATACCTGGAAAAATGTGCATTCATTATAAAAAATAAAAAATGTATTAGAATTAAGCAAGAATTCTTTTTTAATTGAAACTATCGTGCCAATAAATTACTAAATATTGAAGAATTCTTTTAAACAATGCTTTGAAGTTAACACTGTATATGCTTAAAGTTACTGTCTAAATATAAAAATTATCTCATTCATCTACACTCTGCCCTACTTTTAAATTTATATAAATTTATTGAATATAAAATGTCTGTTGAGATGAAAATAAAGACGTGAGTGTGCAAATAATAGATAATTTACTGAATACTTACTGAATTCGACATACGCAATTAAATCCGAGGGGAACATTTGAATAATCAGGGTAAAACTACGTTTTTCACGGGTTTTAAGAAAATTGAAAAAAAGTCCCATTTTTGAAATAGCGTACTGCGATTGAGTGTACTATTGAGTGTATAAAAAAGTTGTAAATATGACAGTTCTAGAGAATTTTATTCTCTTTAATATTGTAACTGACAAATTACATACTACGACAACGGGTCTCCAGATATTTCAAAAAAATCAAAAAAGGTCCCAAAATTTTGTTGTATTTTGCCCTAAGAAATTTTGTTAGAAAACTTGGTTTTTCCATGTTGGCTTCATTATAAACTTTTTAGAAAAAAAATCTTCTACCCGATCTTTTGAAAGGTAAAATGTACATTTCCCCTAGACTATCATTCCACCAAATAGTTTTGACTTATGATTAAAAAGTCCTTCCGGCCAGTGCCGGGAGAAAAGGATAGCTTTCATACTCCATGTTTTTTAGAATATTTTACTCAAACACACCAAACTAAAATTTGTGGAACTCGGTTATCGAAGATTCAATACCTGTTACAGTCGATAATGTCTATGAGAGAGAATTTCGCAAATAAGTCAGTATATCTAAGTTGGGTTCATTTAGAGTAATTTATATTTGGTCGCCAAATTTAATGAAATCTTGAAGTGCCTCTCATTTTAAAGCAACATGGTGGATAAAGTTAACCAATGAAGTTGGTCGATACTTTAGTAAGTCTTCCACGCATGCTCAGTCACATCTAAATCACTTATATACGAGTGTTGTCATATAACAAAATTAAGGTTGTTTCAAAATGTCAGACAGCTTACTAGAATTACAACTGACAGCCTACTAGAATCACAATTAACCATTTCTCAGTCATTTTTAAGAGAAAAAATGCTCTGGAATCCTTGAATCATGGTTAAACACTTAAAAGTAAAAGCTTTTTCAAATTCTCATTCATTTAAATGGCCGCCATTTGTAAATGGCGGATGAAGCTAGGCTAACGAACTCTGTTAAGACCTTAGTATGTCCTGTACACATGCTTTGTCACATCAAATCGGTTAAAAAATACACGTGCTATCGCATGGAAAAAATCTGATTGTTTCAAAATGTCAACTACCGTAGAAATTGAAACAGCTTTATCTCAGCCATTTTATTAGATAAAGACAAAACAAAAAAAATGCTCCAAAATTCTTGTATCAAGGTCAAACATTTAAGGAAAAAATCTTTTTTCAATTTCTAATTTTTTAGAATGACTATTTTAATTAATTTTTTTTAAGTGGTTGCCATTTTGAAATAAGATGCAGCTGGCTAACGAACTCGGTTGAAACTTAGTTATCCCCAGTATACATGCTTAATCACATACAAATCGGTTAATAAATAAGCGTGCTTTCAAATGGCAAATATCAGATTGTTTCAAAATGAGGGGTTTCCTAGAAATTCAAAATGCTACACCTCAGCCATTTTTTGAGATAAATACAAAAAACTGGAATCTTTGTATCAAGGTCAAACACTCAAGAAAAAAATATGTTTCAATTTCTAACTTTAAAAAAATTTTAAATGGCCGCCATTTTGAAAGAAGACGGCGGATGAAACTGGCCAACGAACTCGATCGAGACATCGGTATATACTACGCACATACTAAGTCCTATCCGAATCGGTTCATAAATATGAGAGTTATAGCATGACGAAAATCGGATGTATACAGGGTGATTAGAAAAATTTACAAAATGACATGGCAAATCATGCATACAGCAAGGATAAAAAATCACACTGGAACAGGGGGACGCAAACCACTTATTTAGTCTCATATATAGGGCTGTTTCATCCTAACTGAACCTGGGTTGACGGTAATAATTTCGAGAAAAAAAAATATAACGATATGCACCTTATTTTATGTAAAATTTGATTACACGACGAAAAGATCTGGAAAAACATGTTGCTCAAGCAATCGATTATACCGTATGAACTGATAATCACATTTCAAAATGTAGGGCATCAAGTTCATGCTGCTGGCACGTATAATGCAAACGTCTACCACTTTTGTTTAGTGTTAACATTTACAAAAAAGGTGAGAATATCTGTTAAATGTTTTATGATAGTATACTTCAGTTTTCTGAAAGTTAATACCATCAACCCAAATTGAGTTAGAATGAAATACCCTGTATTTGTGAATAAATAAGTGTTTTGCGACCTATGTGATCTGTTGATTAGTGTCAAGATAGCGTATACAATATTGTACGTATATTTGGATACAACCCATCATCTTTTTGCTTCCTTTTGGGGCCCCACCAGTGGCCGAGAGGTTCTGCCCTCGAAGATGGTAGACGGGATGTGCTGGGTTCGATCCCAATCACGCCCGTCGGCCTAATCGTTCGGAGTTTTCGTGGTTTTCTTCGAGCCGTGGATTTTCCATGTGTAAATACGGATTAGGTTCCCTTAGAAAGACCCCCACGGAGGGCACTCCCCCCGGGCCTATATCCCTCGTGTAGATAATCGGCCGTCAAAAAATCAACCAACCAACCAATCAACTTCCTTTTGGGAACAACGGATTTCGAGCTGATTCTATCAACGATAATTTTCAGAATTTTCAAGCTATGATTTTGAGACTTTCACAAAAGTTGCTCTATATACTTAGCTAATATATTATGCACATTACATTTTGATTCATTCGCGCATGCGCAGTGAAACATTTTTTAGTAAACCTGCTCATTTTTTATCCAAATTTTAATATTTTTAAATTCTGATTACAGGGTATTGTGTACAATGTTATTTGTCTTATTTTCTAAAACGAACTTTTTTTAATATCAAGAAATCTGCAAATTATAAGCAAAAAGCTTGTCGAAATTTGGGACTGTTTTTATAAAAAAAACCCTTAATTTCTCTACGAGTATACATGGTATCCTCATAAAAAGAAACACAGTTTATTACAATAAGCCTCTTAATCGTAATCTCCAGTTTGAACGCTTTTGCTACATTAGTTTTTACAGGGTCGTTTTTTTTTTTTTTTCAATTTGATGTCGGTTTCCTATGGGGTTCGGGGAAAACTCTTCACCTAAATATATGACCTGTACTATTCCGTCTACACTACCGGAGTTTTAGGATAATTCTTCATGTATTTTTCTAGATATTTAATAAAACGTCTAAAATCGCAAGTGGTCGGTCACCTTTGGCCATATAGTTTATACATATATATATGTTACCGGCCAAACCTGATTTCAGGCCAAACTAGATAGGCCTGGGCCAAACTAGATAGGCCTGTGCCAAACTAGTTCATCCTAATGCGTAGAGGATAAACTAGTTTTTCCTAGGCCAAACTAGTTTATCCAACGCGCATAGTAAATACTAGTTTTTCGTAGGCCAAAAAAATTTCGCCTAACGCTCATAGGATAAACTAGTTTAACCTGCTATTTATTGGTCTGAACTAGTTTATCCTAGGTCGATCTAGTTTATCTTAGGCCTGTTTAATTTAGCGTGCTTTTATTGATCCAAACGGCTTCCTCGACGACTTTTTCAGACAGACTCAAGATTTGGCAAGTTGTTGGAAGAGAGAAACCGCTGTCAGTTGTCTCGACATTCGTCGTATGTCAGTGTTGTCGCCAGTTATTGAACATTTAACAGGAGGTTTAACAATATTTTTTTTTCTCCAAAATACATAACGCATTTAAGTAAACTTCAAAAATAAAGAATGTTATGCTTTAAAATTCGAGAGAAAAGGAAGAAAAGAATGAAGCGGGGGTGGGGGGATGCGTCCGACGATTGATCTTTTATTTATTTAGCATGAAGGTAATAAATACTGTAAATTTGTTTTCTTTTTAATGGGAGTTAAACATTTTAACTGTGCTGGAGAACAAAAGAATAGGGTGAGAAGTTATTACAAAATTTACGTGAGGAAGAATTTAGAGGATTGATTATTAATTATGTACTTGGATTTCAAAGTAAAAAAATGAAACCTCTAGTACAAAATAAAATAAAATAGAAAGGGCAGAATTAAAAAAAATGCAACTTAAACAAATTTAAGAAAAATTAATTTTGTGTGCTGGGAGATGACGGGGGGAGGGCTTATTTTTATTGAATAGTAATTAAAATGGTGATGATAAACGTGTTACGGCATTAAAATGCTATCATAATTTATTTAAATGTTCGCCCCCTTAATTCCATTGAAAATGTATTTTAACTGCGATTGATTTAACTGTAGTATACAACTGAAATATATTATTTTCAATTGAATTCAGTTGAATTTTAATTAGTTGCAGCTTTGCTATTAATTTTAATCGCAATTAAATCAAATGCCCTTTTTTAAATAAAATTATTTAGTAAATATATAATTGATTGTTGCTCATAACTGCACAATTATGCTGTTTTATAACAAAATCTTATTTTAAATCATTGGTTGTAGTAATAATACTATTTTTTGAAGTTCAATTGTGTTGTGAAGATTTTATTTTTTTTAAATAAATTGTCAAATTTCTTCAAACTTTAGTAGTTAGTGAAATAAAAGTATATTGCCAAACTGGAAAGAAAAGAGTACAACTTCTTTATTTTTCGTTGAATTTCGAAATTAAAAGCATTTCAACCTGAAAAAGTTCTTTGTTTTAAAGCAATGCATTAAATGTAAACCACCGTAAAATAATTACATTTCCTCACTCTAATCCTTCTCCCCCTACTTGATAATATATCTCAAAGAAACAGACCGATGATTGTTAATGATGTAATTTTTTTGTCATTTTGCTTTGATGTGCTTTCCTTAAAATATTACACGGATAGGTGATTATCAGTTTTCTCTTTTAAAAGAAAATTTGAATCTGCTCTCTCTTATTAGGCATAAGTTTACACATAGGTCAAAGACAACCAGCCTTAGCTTAAAACTCTTAGTTACATGCTGGAAGGCGTAATAGACTGATCCACAAAGATAAAAATTATTTTTAATGTAATGTGACTATTTTTAATGAAACATGTTCTATATAAGTATTAAAATAATTTTAAAGCTCACAGTGCGCATAGTATTTTAAAAAATAATATTAACCATATGGAACATATTTTGTAAACTAATTTTAATGAAATACGTTCTATGTAAGTACTGAAATATTTTTAAAGCTCATAATATTTTCAAAACTGCATTAAGTATGTTGGACACAAAATCATAAGACGAGATGCAATACTCACATCAATCTCAAGCTGCACAATATGAACTTTAAAAAGTTCTTCGTTTAATTAAAAGGTGACAGGTAATAGAAATACAGGTGTTACAAGTTTAAAATTTGCATTTTTTTCTAAATTCCTCAGTACCTTCGATCTGCAATCACACAGTCATCGTCAGGGAATGTTTTGTTAATTGCCGTTAAGTTCATTCCTTGACGATGGCTGCGTGACTGCAGACCGAAACTACTAGGAAGTTTAAATAAAATGTATATTTTAAACGTGTAACATCTGTATTATTATTACCTCTCACCATTCAAGAAATACAGAATAAAGTTCTAAAGTTCATATTGTGTAGTTTTTCGTATGGAACAAATTTTATAGCTACCGATGACGGTAAAATGGGGGGAAGATAGGAGATCAATATCCCACTCCACATCGAATAAAATATGTTTTACAGGGGTGATGGCAATACTACTTTGCAAAAGGTTGGCGACAGGGTGGTCTTTGGGATTAATAAAACAACGTCAAATTGAATTGACATATGATAAACTAGATCCGCCTAGGATAAAGTAGAAGGTTGGCACCTGGGCGATCGCGGGGATTAATAAAAGCTCACCAAATTGAATTAGCCTAGGATAAGCTAGATCGGCTTAGGATAAACTAGTTCAGACCAATGAATAGTAGGCTAAACTAGTTTATTCTATGTGCGTTAGGCCAAACTAGTCTAGCCTAGGAAAAGCTAGTTTATCCTATGTGCGTGAGGATAAACTAGTTTGGCCTAGGAAAGCTAGTTTATCCTATGTGCGTCAGGATAAACTAGTTTGGCCTAGGAAAAACTAGTTTATCCTGTGCGCGTTAGGATAAACTAGTTTGGCCTGAAATCCGGTTTTGACGGTAACATATATATATATGTATATACCAGTGTCCCAAAAATGACTGATGGAATTTAAAATTAGTAACTTTCAAACTGTGACAGATATTAAAGAAATTCTTGCAGGAGATTTATGTATGATGTCAGGAGTTTATTTACTGTGATTCTTGATTTTAGTTAGAATTTCAAACAATAGATGGCACTGAGAACAATTGGTGTTCAATCCCGAACCGATTTTTGGACTTCGGGATCCATTCAATACATTTTAATCGCCTTTTTTCGCATGGCAGAAGAGAGAGGCCGAAAAATAGAGCCCGGATTTAGCGGTTATTGCTTGCAGCGCCATCTATTGATGCTATTTTTAATTAAAACTGAGAATCGCAGCTTAAAATCTCCTGACATCTTACATAATACTCCTGAAAGAATTTTTTAATATCTGTCACCGTTTGCAAGTTATTGAATTTTAAAATCCATCAGTTATTTTTGGGACACCCAGTATATATATATATATATATATATATATATTAATATTTCAACGGAGGTTGGTTTTCGGGTCTGGGGGGTCATAATTGCTGATAATATACCAAAATTTTCTGTAATTGCTTTCCTCCGGACGGCTGCAATAGGAAGCTTTTTACTTTTTGTAATGAAAGCTACCTAGAAGTTAACCGCACTCGATCCTGTTTTTCAACGATTAAAAATAAACTAGCGGGCATGACCGAGCTAAGCTCGGTCAAAATTAGCCTTGTTTTCAATTCGATATTTCATTCTCACTGTATAATTTTTGCTGTTTAGATAAAATTGGTATGATCCTAAGACATAGGGACCCACTAACCGAAATTTCTCGAACACACGACCTAACCAATGCTCTTCTGGAACCCGAAAACGATAGAATACAAAATTTAGTCAAAATCGCTAAAGTCATTTTATAGATAAAATTGGCTTGACCCACGGTAACCAAAAAAAGGACATACTAATATAAATTTATGGAACATCTGATCTATCCCAATGGTCTTCCCGTGCTAGGAAACTGTGTAATAAGAAATTTTGTTAACATTGTTTGAGCCATTTTTTAGATAAAATTAGCTAAACCTTGACCCATAGTGACCCAAAATGACTGGTTAATCGAATTTTCTTGAGCATGCGACTTAGACTAATGGTCTTCTCGAACCCTAAAACGATGGAAAACAAAATTTAATCAAAATCATTAAAGCTGTTTTCTAGATAAAATTAACTTGACCCAAAAATGACGCATTAATCGAATTTTCTCGAACGTGTGACCTAACCCAATGATCTTCTCGTGCCCGGAAACAGTATAATACAAAATTTTGTCAAGATCGTTTGAGCCTTTTTTTAAGATACCCAAGCTTGACCCAAAAATGTCCCACTAATCGAATTTTCCCGAACATGTGACTTAGCTCAACGGTATTCTCATGCTCAGAAACGATATAATACAAAATTTTGCCATAATGTTTTGAGCCGTTATTTTAGCTACACTGAGCTTGACCCACAGTGACCCCAAAATGACCCACTAATTGAATTTTCTCGAACATGTGACTTAGCCCAGTGGTCTTCTCATGACCAGAAACTGTATATTACAAAATTTTGACAAAATTGTTGGAATCGTTTTCTTAGATACAAATAGCTTGGCCCACAGTGATCCAAAAATGACCCACTAATCGAATTTTCTCTAATATGTGACTTAGCCCATTGATCTTCTCGTAATTCAATACGACAGAATAAAAAATTTAGTCAAAATCGTTAGAGCCGTTTTTTAGATAAAATTGGCTTGACCCAAAGGGACCCAAAAATGACCCACTAATCGAAATTTCTCGAACATGTGACCTAGCACAATAGTTTTCTCGTGCCAAAAAACGGTTGGATATAAAATTTAGTCAAAATCGATTGAGCCGTTTTTTAGCTATAATTAGCTTGACCTTGACCCATTTGACCCAAAATGACCCACTAATCGATTTTTCTCGTACATATGACTTAGTCCAATGGTCATCTCATGCCCGGAAACGGTATATTACAAAATTTTGTCGAAATGTTTTAGGCCTTTTTTGGATTCAATTAGCTTGACCCTGACCCATTGTGACCCAAAATGACACACTAATCGAATTTTCTTGAACATGCGATCAAGCCCAATGGTATTCTCATGAACGATAGAATACAATATTTCGTCAAAATCGTTAGATCTGTTTTCTAGATAAACTTTGCTTGACCCACATGACCCAAAAATCACCCACTAATCGAATTTTCTCTAATATGTGACTTAGCCCATTGGTCTTCTCATAATCCAAAACGACGGAATACAAAATTTAGTCAAAATCGTTTGAGCCGTTTTTTAGATAAAATTTACATACACACACACACACACACAATTTTTACTCGCATTATAGTATAAGATATAACATTACTTTATAACGTCATAAATCCTAATCTATAACTTCCCGTTTGATATCCAAATGCAAATGTCAAATCGCATAATCAAAACGTGGTATAAAAAGTAGGATTTAGATTGAAAAATTTAAAGTCTGATAAAAATTTCAGTATGAAGACGACCTTTCATGCAATTTTAACATGATTATAGTGAAAAAGTAAATAAGGAGTTTTGGCACAAACACATTTATTCTGTGATTTTTAGAAAATGATTGTTAATTATCGTTCGGCGTTTTTTAGTTGTACCGTAGCTCTGTCATAAATGACTTGAATGAATAATCATAAATTTTGTTTGGAAAAAAAATTCCGTGCTCTAACAAGTGAAAGAAAAAGTTCCATTTTCTTTCGACAAAACCATGCAAATAATTGTAATTTTTAATTTTACGAATTTTCAGCGCTTTTTTTATTCTCAATGTGCGTATATTCCTTTTAAACTTTAGGTAGAATACATTTTTTTGTTAATATGCATCTTTTTCAGAAAAAAAAATTAAGATTCTAAAGGCAAATTATTTCCCTATTGTTTGATGGTCTTGAATTTATAGTCTACAAAGAAAAACCAGATCAAATTGAATAACTGAAGTTAGGAAAAAAATCGCGCTATATTACAGTGTACGGATAAAAGCTGTCTTGAAACCATTCAAATATTTAAAAATTGTGTTATGTAATGTATTTGCTCATAATTAAATATGTTAATTATGGTAAATCGGCTGTCTTCAACATTGAAGAAAAGCATTTTGAGCTGTATATTTAATTTTTGAGCTCTAAATACACTCTTTTAAATTTGCTCACACACACACACATATTATATACATATATTATACCAAATTTCAAAAATAACTACGCATAATTTTTCTTTAAAAGAGATTTTTTGGCACCAACAATTATTTTTCATAAGAAAAGATTACGTAAATGTACTTCTCTAGGTGGAATGAATTATAAAGATTAAGTCAGGATACAATGAGCAATTTTTAGTTTTTAAAAAAACTATTTCTTTGCATATTCAAGAAAATAAAAGGTCATTTAGAAACGACTTTAGAAAGAATCGAGAGTGCTGCGATATCTCTGGAAAAGCAATAAATAAAATCTTCCCGAAGCTCCGTGTGATTTTTTTTCTTTTATGTACTGTTCTGTTTTAAAAAAAGAGAAATAAATCGTTTATCATATCTTACTGCCCTATTTAAATTTCTTATTAAATAATAAATTTTGCTTGTCATAATTTTCATATTCTAATTTAAGCATACTATCTAATTATAATACCGCAATTTTTTATTTTCAGAATACAATATACATAATCCAAAACATGCAAAGATTCTAGCTGATTCTAAAAGCAAAGATTCTGAATTCCTTACTTTTAAAACAGTAAAGTCAGTTTTCCAAAAATTTCGACTTATGAGCAAACATTATTAGTGTAACAGCTTTTGATATTCATGAGCACGTTATCTTGAAAACAAAAGTCATTTGAATTTAACACGAAAGCGCTTCTAAAGATAAGTAAAATTCATTATTAAAACATGATTTATTTCTTATGTTTGTTGACAAATGACTTTTTCAAAATGGTTTGATACAAAATCTCTTTAACCTATGTTTTGTACGAAATCTGTGTAGCGGTGAACGTTTCCTCTAATGACAATATAAATGCTTGTACGACACTTGCATTTAAACTTCAAATGGGCTACTATATTTCCAAAAGAATGAAACTTAAACAGAAACTTATAAGTGTTAAATTTCGCTATTATTTTAAGGTTCGGTTAAATAATAAAATCTCTAAAAAGTAAACTGCATAAATGTATCACTGATTGTAAATTATGATTATTCAATGAGCGCCAGCAAATATTATATTAAAACACTTTTGTTTACTTCGGATAAAACAAATTCTGAAAATCTTTTAAAATGCTTTTTAAGAAAAATTGACTATGTTACGTATTCAGTAAACCGCTAGAAATTGTTTCGAATATGGTATACTACTACTAAAATTAAGCTCTTACATTATGAATCTCCCCCATCTAAAATTAACATCTTTCACATACAATATTTGAGAACATATTTTGCACTAAAGAGATAACACCTTATCTTAAACATAATACCAAGTTTCTCATAGGTGTTGCGTTATTTTAAACACGCGTGATTTTAAACTCCCAACGTGGAACGTATATCCAACTTACGTTACAGGTCAACTATTCAATCATTTTATTTTTGTTACCTATTCCAACTCCTTATATGTTGTCTTCTAGTATAGCAGCATATCTACCCATTAAAATATTTTTATTGTGTCTTTTGTTCATTTGATTTTTTCTAGGTTCATCCAATTTGTCAATCGATATACAATTTTACACAAAATCACAGTTCAAAAATCTTCTCTATATAACTTTCTATTGTTAAATGCCATTACAGCTGTAAAAGTTTGACAATGGAAATTTGGATAAGAAAAAAAAAATAAATCTTCGCATTCACATCTGATGCGTAAACTGTTTACTGTACCGTATATGGAATGTTTAGTAAATGTATTTGTAGTTTGTTTTCTTTCCTGGTTCGTATTCATCTTAAAGATTATTACTATGTGATTTTAAAAAATATATTGAAGCACACTGCTTATTAAAAATAAATACTACCGGTTGAGAAGCAAACGGGAAAACTAAAACTGTAAAAAAATATCAGCTAATAAAAACCATATCGCACTGTGAACTATAGTAAAACTATTACGAATAAAATATAAAGTAAATCTCTAAATATTTTAGGTAAAAAATAAAATAATTTGTTTCATCTGTTCTGTGAATCTAACAAAGGGAGGGTCCAAGGTTTGAAACGAAGTATGTAGGGATAGTTTATGTAGCGAAAGAGTATATATATATATAAACGTATAAAAGCTATGAAGTAAAATAAAGTAAAATGGACAGGGGGTATTGGACAAACAGGCTCCAAAATGTTTGAATCATTTACACATACGTACATAATAGGATAAATTGGTTTTTTTTTTTAAGGTTGAGGGTGTTGCGGGGTTGGCAGCGCACCTAACTTGCGAGCTTGAACTTTTTCATCGCTGCGAGTTCAATTCCCATCGGAACTGTTACACCCCGAAGAAATAATTATAATTTATACTTGAACAAATATTATATACATAATTATTTAAGTTTGATACAAATATAAATATAACGTGTTTTTGCTTATATATTTATTTTTTTTACTGAGAGAGAGTACTAATTTGAAATTTTGCATTTTTATGGATTTAATGCAAATTAAAATAGAAAAAAAAAACATGTATGCAGTTTTTATTTGTTGTCGATAAATTTTTCCTTTTGTTTACAATTGGTTACAGTTTTTCAAATGAATGAATTATTTTGCTCAGAAAAGTGTCTTAAAATAATATATTCAAAATTAAAAAGTATGCTATTTAAAATTTTCCATCTCACTATTATTTAAAAATTTTAAAAACAATTATTATAATTGTACAGAAAAAATTTCGAGAATATAAAAAATGGCATATTGAACAATATCAAAAGCAAATTTTAAAAGAACATACAATTTTTAAATTTTTATGAACACTGAAAAAATTAAATTAAGATACTATTAATTTTATACTTTATTTATTAATATTTTATTTCTATGTACTTTATTTTAATACAATTCTCTACAATTAAGAACAGTTTTTTCATGTAAAAAACTGTAAACAATTATGAATGAAATTAAAACTTTTCGACTCAACAATTAAAATCTAGGTTTTTCTTTTGTTATTCTTTTGTTTTTTGTTTTTATTAAACTTTTATTAAATACGTAAAAATGCAGAATCATATAATTAAAACTATGTCTATAAATATAGAAATAAAAGAAATAAAAGAAATAAATTCTCAAAATCATGTTTTTATATATATTTGTCTGTAAATAAAGAAACAAAAGAAATAAAAGAAATAAATTCTCAAAATCATGTTTTTATATATATTTGTCTGTAAATAAAGAAATAAAAGAAATAAATTCGCAAAATCATGTTTCTATTTCTATTTTTCACAAATGTAAATAATTATGTATATATTTTAATAGTAGATTGAAAATAATAGAACTCGCATAGAAAATGTTTAAGCTCAAAAATCTGGGCAGTACAAACCGAGTAAACGTGTTTGAAGTTGAACTGGGACATAGTATCCCACTGGGAGTCTAAGGGTTATGAAAGCAATTTATTTGCAAGAAATTTATCCGATAAAATATGTAAACGTAAATGAGGTGCAATCTTGAATGTTTTCTTTTTTAAGTCCCTACCCCTGTTCATTGCACTTTATGGTTTTCATATGTTTAACTATTGACTATACTCTATTGATACTGTATGGGTTACCAGATTCTCGGTTTATGACGTCAGAGATACACTTTTGAGGTGAAACAGGAACGAAATTCAAGTTTCAAATATAAATTCTAAAACACTTTCCAACACATTCCGAATACATTAACAAAACAACCATTTAAATGAAATATTCAGTCTAAGTAAGCAAACAAAATAAAATCTCCCACACCTGTAGGTCCGGACATCAGGGCCGAAACTAGCCTTTTTTGCACCCGGGGCAAGCATGAATTTTGGCGCCCCCCCCTCCTCTTCCGCAAAGTATATTTATAAAGAGAATTTTACTATTTTTCTAATAGCCGACTTATTTTTAAATTTAAAATGTGTAATCTTAAGATATGTAATACTGAACTACGTAATCTACAATGGCGGATCCAAGGGGGAGGTCACCGGGGTTATGAGTCCCCTCTGAGCACCAACAAAAATATTCTAAAGATCATTTTAAAAAGGAAATATACAGTTAGAGCCCCGATTATCCGAGTCCTGCTTAACTGAGTTTCCACTTTTAACGAGTTATTTTCTTCTGATGGACTGATGGCTGCTATTATTATGAAACAGCCATTATAAATGAAGGGTTAGGTGAAGATGAAAGAGCAGTCGTAAAAAGTTTGAACTCTGATTTTCTGGTCAGAATGAAAAGAAAAAAAATAGCCATATTTTTTTTTTGAAATAAAAAATGAAGAAAAAAAAATGGTTATAATTTTTTTTTCAAAAAAAAAAAAAAAATATGACCATGTTTTTCTTCCCATTCTGACCAAAAAATCAGAGTTCTAACTTCTGGCGCCCGGGGCACATGCCCCCCCCCCCCTTAGTTTCGGCCCTGCCGGACATTAAACATAGGAACTTTTCTCCACGAGGGAAATATTTAATGAAAGTTCATTTTAAAATTACACTTGTTGAATATCACATAAGTGATGAAAATAAGAGACATCTTTGTACCCTTGAAAGCTCCTACACCAATTATATTAAACAAGACTATGCGTCTATAAAAAATTTAAAAAATTTAAGTGATAAGAAAATTTACGAAAAATTAAACTAATGCATGAGACTACCAATAAACTTTAGTAAGATCACTATGAGTACCAAGATCTGAACAGAATCTCACTTATAATATGAAATTCTCAATAACAGCACAGGATCATACATTATTTATGAGAAATGAGAAATGAAAATAATGTTTCTAAAAAACGCAAAATACGTTTAAAAACCCAATTTCAGCATTACTATCAATAATTCGAAAGATATACTTCTTTTGAGCAGCCCTTATGTGATCCAGAGATTTGTATGTATACTATACAGTATTCATAATTTAGTTAAGTCAGGAAACGCAGAAAACAATTGAAAAGTCTTCTTCAGCAATGTCCTTCAATAAACATAAATGTACTCGCAATTTTTGTGTAGTCCTGTACATGATTTATAGAATTTATACAAGCCATTTGATATGAAAAAAAATTAGATTAAATTTAAGACGCATATCACAACTGAACATGCACTTACAGCAAGTATTCTTCATGTACAATACTGTAACTGAATTATTTTGTGTATCCCTGTAAATAAATGATGGATGTTATGCACGCGATATTCTATAGTGCGGATCTTGTAGCGCGCCTCAGTTATATATTTAAATTTCAATACGTTTTAAATACATCACTAAAAGATACTGCAACCGATTTTTTGTTATAGACCGTAAAGTAAAGGATTTCTTTTGTGTGCCCCTGTAAACGACCTATAAAAACTACACAATTAATTTTCAATACCTAACCACCTAACCCTATCTTTCAATACCTAAACCTCAATAACATATATACATTCCATGGTAATCCCAATATATTTAAAAGAGTTTTAGCACAAATAGATAGACAGACCAAGCAGAAAGACAGACAAACCAAATTAAATTACCATTTTCAACTTGGTTTAAAAGTTTAACAAAAAGAAACTCGAATTTGTAGACCACCGAAGTTTCCAAAATTTTCACAATTCTAGACGACTAAATATAGAAGAAATCTGAAAAATAAATTTTGCTTCTCTCATAAAGAAAGAAAAATGCATTCCCAAGCTGTTCAACAACTAATGCATTTCCGGCACTGTTTTGTCCGGCAAACTTTCTGCATATTGCGCGTTGGTGGTTAACGTCGGCAAGTTATCTCAAAACGTTGCCAAAACTTTAAAATTAACTATTACATTAAATGTAATACGCAAATACAGGGTGGCCATAATTAAATTGACGGTACTCGGAGTGTTCTGTAGCGCGATCTAATTGCGAGAATGGCACCAAATTTTGTAGGCAGATTAAACAAGACGGTAGACGAAGGATTCCCCGAAAAAAAAATAGTTACAAAAATCACCACCGGGGGAATTTGTGGCGTTTTTATTCGAAAAAGAGAGTTTCAAAAAAGAAGAATCAATACTGAAATAAAATTATCCTTTATTTAGCACATACAACTCAGGTTCGACGTGGCCGTCGTTTTTATGGACCACATATTTCATTCTGTGGACATCATTTACAACAGCAGAGAATAACATGTCTGCAGGAATCTCCCGTACAGTTCGCGATATGTTATTCTTCAACGTAGCTAGGTCCTGAACACCTCCGTGGTTGACCTTGGACTTTAGGTAGCCCCATAGCCAAAAGTCGCAGGTTGTAAGATCGGGGACCTAGGTGGTCATGCAGTTGGAAAACAGATGCTAATGACTCATTCTGTTATGAATTTCTGTCGTAGCAGCTGCTGTCCCAGCAAAGCAATGTGTGTAGGGGCTCCACCTTGCATGAAAATGATTTTGTCCAGGCACTGTCTTTGCTGAAGTGCCGGAATAACAAAGTTGTTTAGCATTTGGCGATATTTGTCTCCGGTAACAGAACAAGTTACAGGTTCAGTCGGAGTACTGTTCTCATAGAAGAGTGGACCTATGATCATACCTGCTGTGAAATCATACCAAATAGTTGTCTTTGGTGAATGCAAAGGAATATCTTTTAATGCTCTTGGTGACTTGTTATCCCAAATTTGGCAGTTCTGAGTATTTACAGTTCCATTCAGGAAAAAAGTGGGCCTTGTCTCCCCATAAGATTTTCCAGGGCCAAGCATCATCCAACTTCATTCTGCAAGAAAAGTGACAGCAAAAGTCAATCGCTTATCATGATCGGTGTGACGTAACTCTTGTACACGGCTGACCTTGTACGGATAGAAGTGGATAATCTTTCGTAGGATTTTCCATACTGTACAATAAGGCATATCCAGATTCCGAGCTATCCCACGAGCGCTGGAAGTGGTAGCAATATTGTCTGGTGCTCTGTCAACAATCGCCGTTGCCACTTCTTCGATTGTGTCCTGTGATACGGATTTTCGTTCTCTGCCTGACTGAACATTTAGAGAACTTGTTTTCTCAAACAATTGCTTTTAAACCATTGACTGACAAAAGACCGTTACCTTTACGCATTTTTTTGTGGTTTCTAAAAGCACGAAGAGCGGCTGGCGCATTGCACTGGTTCAGGTAAAAGAATTTGACTAGTAGAGCTCGCTCGACTAAAGAAGGAGACATTATGAAAGATAACTTTCAAGGAAATTGCTTCTAACAGTTGCACATTACTTTTTAAAGATGATCAAGCTAACACTGGGCCAAAAGATGTAACGTGAAATTTGAATAAGGAACTTCTTCTTCTGCTGTTGCTTTCTTTGAGGCTCTGTAAATGAAATTGCAGATAAAGAAACTTTAGCAGTGTTTATGTAAATTTTTATCTTTTTATAAACTGTTACCATTTTGAGCTTGGATTAAATTGCTAAATTCGTTAAATAAACGGTAATTTTATTTCAGTATTGATTCTTCATTTTTTCAAACTCTCTTTTTCTAATACACAGCAGCACATATTACCCTGGCGGTGATTTTTGGAATTTTTTTTTTCGCGGAATCCTTCGTCCCTCGTCTTTTTTAATCTTCCTACAAAATTTGGCGCCATTCTCGCAATTAGATCGCGCTACAGAACACCCTGAGTACCGTCTGTTTAATTATGGCCACCTTGTACTAATAAGATAAAAATGTTTAGATACATGATTCCTCAATGGACAGGATTAATTTAGAACATGTGTTATAAACAGTCACTTAAAAAAACTGTTCGTATACAACTACGCATTTCTTACATCCAAGTACAGTTGTTGAAAACAGTCCCAGAAGCCTCTGAACTAGATTATCTTCAGTGTAGCTGTCGCAGATTCTTCAATCTTAGAACTTCTCTTTAAGGCTCACTTTTTTAAATCACCTTCGCAAGTTAATTTATTCTCTCATGGTCCACCAGCTGCAAAATGTTCAGCTTTTCTGTCGTTGGTTTTTCCCAAAGCTTGAAGATCTTTATATTAAAGGTTGTTCTTTTCATGCCATTTTTTTTGACGAATTTGAACGACTACAGATCGCTGACACGCATTATCACGCTACACTGCACAAACATTTTATCTCACCATATCTCAGATTACAGTGTAACAAACCGCGGTAAACTAGTTCTTTTGATCTCCAATTCCGGTTGAAGATGTCAGAAAAGTCTTCAAACATTTTACGTATGGGTGTATAATGATAAAATAGGTTACATTTTTATAAAGAGCTCATAAACATTATATTCAGTATTTTAAAATATAGTTCAATTTTCTTTAATAGATTTCGATCGTCTTTCCCCACATTGACGAATGCTCATACTAGAATAAAAGTCTGTATCAAAGCTCAAACAGTTTTCGCTCTGCATTCTGCTTAGTTATTAAATTATGAAAATAGAACAGACTGCAGTTTGATATTTTTAAGGCAGTTTAAGTATCTTTACAATCCGAAAGGGATCAATGCAAAATATTTATTAAAATTTAGATTGTTTATAAAATTACTTTATATGTACATTAAGCACTCCCTCACTAGCATGTCATACGCTTATTTTTTATATTTTAAAATTATTAATGAATTATCTTATTTCAATGTTCAAGTGTCTCGTTTATGGACAACCTCTCTTATTATCTCCCCCTTATTCTAATTTCGCTGTTTCCGTAGTTTCCTGTCTATTCTTCTTATATATTTATATTTTAACACATGCTTTGTTTTCGTTGTAAATACATTAGCATTAATAGAGCAGAGTTTTCCTCTTTCATATCAATATATAATTAATTATTGCCATAATTTATTTATTAAAGATGTAATTATTTATTTCATTACAATTATGAATTTTATCCCTGAATTGAAATAATACATTTCAGATCATCAATATGAGATAATTATGACTATTTAAATTTCGCTATTAAAAGTTTTATTTTACATTAAAAAGTACTACGGTGATGTTGTTGTTTGAAAATTGGACACATATGTACAATTAAGTGCTAAGTACCTAACTATGAATTCGAACCAAACTCTGATTTTACGAAAAACGAACTACAGCATTACTTTTCGTTGTGGTTTAACATAAAATATTACACAATTGCATATTATTTTCTTGGTAAATATTTTTGTGAAGAAAAATATGATTTTAGTTATGATAAGACATCAGGTTTTTTAATTTATTTTAGCGCAACAATTGACTCAAATGTCAATCAGTGCTGTAGTACAATTTAGCTTATTTACAGGGCTATTGCTATATCTACGGCAGAAAAAATTGGTTGGTAAATATATTTAATGTGACTCAAGCGCATATTTCGGAAATTATTCTAATCGGAAAATTCACTCCTTATAAATGCAATATTATAATTCTTATTACAATTAAAAATCTCGTTGGAACCGTAAATGAAGTTTACTATGATAAAAAAATAACAAGAAAGAAAACTCATGCTACAGCATGGGTTACGAAATACTTGCTGACGCTTCCAGAATACTTTTAAAACTTTTAACCTTTAATAAGGCAAAGAAGGTACCTAAGAAAAGAATTTTAGAGAACACGTAACACAGTTGAAAACAATGTTTCAGAAATTGACATCCATAACCACAGTGGTACATCAATTCTTTTGTACAGCCTTTTATATGATCCATAGATTTTTATATATTCAACATAGTATGCGACAAAGTTAGTTTATTTTAAAACTCATAACACAGCTCAGAATTCACCTTCAACAATCTCTGCCAAACGACAGAAATGTACTCGAATTTTTTTGTAAAACCTTAAATATAAGCTACATACAGGGTGTCCAGCGAATAAGACCCTGATTTCAAAATTAAATATATCAAAAACAAAGATCAATAGAATTATGCGGTAAACGGTTTGTTTATTAGCTAAGCTGTTAAAATGTTATACAGAAGTTTAAAAATTTAGTTGCAAAAGCCATTAACAGATGGCGTAAATTGTGCTTTGAAGTCCAGAGCACTGGCGTTTCATTCCTAGATGGTTCCCTATGGAAGAAGGAAAATTGGAAAAGTCTACTTTTTTGTTGGGGTGATGTGCAGAAATGGTGGCATATGGTTTCAGTATATTTGGATATCCACAAAAAATAACGTATTGCGTTATGACCGGTGATGCCAGCCACCTATTTTTTCTTTCTTCAGATAGCTTGATTGCCCCACTTTTTCTAAATAATATATTCTGCTAGGTTTCGTCTGATGACATAAAATAAGGCAAATATCGCTATTTCCAAAATGTGGTGACAAACAAATAATCTGGAATATAATAAGTAACGGACTGGCAACACTGCTTCTAATTTTGGATAGACAGCTTCATACACTAAAAAACATACTTGTACAAACCTTTGAAATCCATTCAACCTAATCATTTATAAATGTTTACTAAAATATACTTTCCAGACGAATCAAATCTGTCAAAAGTTTCAATGTGTATAGAAAATGCAGTTACACTGTCACATAAATCTTAAAGAGAGGAACTTCACTAATTTAAAATGAATTTCGAATTCTGCCAATCTGGAATGCAAACAATGGTATATTCACTTTAAATTATACAATATCCGTGTGTTTGAATTGAATAAATAAGAAACCTTGTTTTCATCAACATATATTTATATACTTTATAATTGCTTCAACCTGTATTTATAATAAAGTAACTTTAATATTGTTACTTGAATAATGTGCAGAATTTAATATATATGGAAGCTTGGAGTGTAAATCTAAATGAATATAAATAACTTGAAAGTTTCGGAATTTCTATACATAACGACTGCTTTTTCAATTTTATTCAGTTCTTTACAATTACATGGTTTAAGACACTAGAAAATGTTGTTATATTTCCTAATTAGTTTTCTGATGCTGCTGAGTTTCGTAACCTGGCAAGATATTCCGTTTTTAATCTTTCGCAGAAGAGCCTGTATTTCTAATTACTCCTTGAATATAATTTGTAAAAATGAAATTTTGGTAGACGAAACGGTATACAACCATGTTATTTCAAAGAATACATAATATATTTAAATCTTACTTGTCTCAATAAATTAACAAAGTAGGCTCATATAAACGGAATTATTTATGGTTAAGGGGACAAGGGACCTTAAAATCCTTAAAAATATTTTTTTTTACTTTTTGTAAATTTCACCTAATTATTATTCAAAGGGTACTTTATATGCATTATAGCATACATTTATCACAAAAAAAAATTAATTTTTATGAAAAAAATGTAATTTTACGCGTTGTCTTAGAAATCTTCGAAATGCACCCTGCACATTCCATATCAATGAAAATCCCCAATATTTTTTATAAAAGTTTGGTTTATATATATAAATAAAATAGAGCATCGAATTTTATATATTTGAATTTAAAGGTTAAAAAAATTTAAAAATTTTGAAATTTTTTCGAAAAAATTTCGAAATTTTTCATTTTTTTTTCTTTAAACCTTTAAATTCAAATATATAAAATTCGATGCTCTATTTTATTTATATATATAAACCAAACTTTTATTAAAAATATTGGGGATTTTCATTGATATGGAACACGCAGGGGGCATTTCGAAGATTTCTAAGACGATACGTAAAATTCCATTTTTTTCATAAAAATATTTTTTTTTAATTTTTTTTTGTGATAAATGCATGCCATAATGCATTTAATGTACCTTTGAGTACTATTTAAGATAAAATTTACAAAAAATAAAAAAAAAATGAAAATTTTTGAAATTTTCTCGAAAAAATTTCAAAATTTTTAATTTTTTTTTACCTTTAAATTCAAATATGTAAAATTAGATGCTCTATTTTATTCATATATATAAATCAAATTTTTATAAAAAATATTGGGGATTTTCATTGATATGGAATGCGCAGGGGGCATTTCGAAGATTTCTAAGACGACGCGTAAAATTCCATTTTTTTCTCAAAAATAAAATTAAAAAAAAAAAAAATTGTGATAAATGCATGCTATAATGCATATAATGTACCTTTGAATAATATTTAAGATGAAATTTACAAAAAAAAAAAAAAAAAAAAAAAAAAAAAAAAAATTGAAAAAATTGAAAAAATTGGAAATTTGGAAATTTTTTCGAAAAAATTTTAAATTTTTTCATTTTTTTTCTACCTTTAAATTCAAATATATAAAATTCGATGCACTATTTTATTTATATATACAAAACAGACTTTTATAAAAAATATTGGGGGATTTTCATTGATATGGAATGCGCAAGCGGCATTTTGAAGATTTCTAAGACGACGCGTAAAATTCCATTTTTTTTTCTCAAAAATAATTTTTTTTTAATTTTTTTTTGTAATAAATGCATGCTATAATGCATATAATGTACCCTTGAATAATATTTAAGGTGAAATTTACAAAAAATAAAAAAAATAATTTTAAGGTCCCTTGTCCCCTTAATCTGTTACAGATCTTTTTCTGTAACCTATTAAAGAAGAGATTTATACTTTAATTTACGTGATTTGTTACGCATGACTACATTTTTAAATAGATGTTCCGCTTCTCAATTTATCGTTTAAAGTATGCATATAAGCCTAATAATCTTAAACTTCTATCCCTTCAATTTATAGAAATTTACATAACATATAGTATAAATATACATATTTCAGACACATCATTAATTTAAACATGTATTCAAATTATTGCGGGCGCAATAGTTAAAGAGTTTAGCGAAAAAACATGTAATGCTATTTTTTTTTTTGAAAAATTAATTAATTTTATGGATAAAAATTTTCTGAGGTATTCTATCATATGGAACGCTAATATACTAAGATATTAATTCGTCTTGAAGATCTGAGATTTTATTTATTAATGTTTAATTAATTATTTTAATAACTTTTAATATTTTAAAACATAAATATTACTAGCTGTTTTGGAAGGACTGTCATATACCACTTATACCTCAATACCATTTATCAATAATTTACCATATGATCCACAAAAAATACAGAAAAAAATGTACCTTAATTTTCTCGAAATTTAAATTTTGTTACATAACCAGAAAGGGTGTTGTAGCTATACCACAATTTTCAAAGAATTTTTCGCCTTTTTTAATCGCAAAAACATAATACAAATTAAGTGATTAATCACAGAAAAATCTTTAATCCGAAGAAAAAATAAGAAACTAATATTTATAGCCAGAAAAAGTGGTACCATACACAATGAGATTCTAAAGGCTTATGATACCAGTTTTCCCTCTCAGAAAAACCTACTAAAAATTCAAATTTCTAATATTAACCATTTCAAATATTAAAATTACCATGATTAAAAAAATATTGATAAATAAATGCCTCATTAAGAATAATTAGCATGCTATTGTTTTAGTTTACAATAGGGTAGAATATCTCATAAAACCTTTATCCATAAAAAAATAAAAATAAATAAAAAATGTAACGTTACATGTTCTTCCGATAAATTGTTTAATTATTGTGTTCATAATAATTTGCAAATATATTTAAATTGCTGATGTATTTGAAATGCATACAGGGTGGTCATAAAGAAACTTTCCCGATATATGAACCCCTAGTGGCCTAATCGCTCAACCAAAAGAAAAGAAATTTTAGATATACTTATTTGAAGGCATGTGCTCGCGATCGTGATGATTTAAAACAATAGAGCTCTCGCGATCACATATACAGTGAAAAAAATTCGAAATTCTTTAATAGCAACACCCATTTTTTTCATGAGCAAATTCATCAGCGCATTGAAAAACCATAAATGGTGTTGGAATGATACTCGTACGATGAAAATTGACGCCGTAAAACACTTGCAAAAAGAACATTGCGAAGCGCGAAGGAGTGGCTACAAGACATGTTTTTCAGTAGCCGATTATTTTTTTTTCACTTGTGGACTGAATAATATTGTAAGATTTGTTTTAAAATGTATTTTTGAGTTGTGTTTGTGTACACATAGTGAAAATAAAAATGTAATCATATGTTTTAGAGTGCTAAATAATACGTAACACAGGAACTCATAACTTTTGAACAGACTAGTTGGGGCAGATCAGATAAGTTCATAAGTTCCCCAATAATCCTTCTGTGATTCTGTCCCTTTCAGTTAAATTCATGAGAAATAATGTCAGTTCCATTATCTATAATTTTCCTGAAATAGACGATATTTTCCCCACAAAAAGTCGATTTTCTATTGAAACTTGCACAAACACATGTTTCAGCAAGTATATAAAGAGCAACATGCTCGTTTAAATTCAATTGTACTTTAAATAAATTTAGTGTTTTCTAAAATGCAATAAGTGTATTATTTTACTAAGCGGTTTACAACAATATTTTTATGCATTGTTAATACAAAAGTATTACTTTAAACAACTTTGCAATGTTTCTATTGCATTTGTTTAAAACTTGCAAGGTGGCTTATTTCCATCTGTAAAACAATTATTTATATGATGCTTTGAACGGATATAGATAGCGGTAATATTTAAAGAAAGTAAAATATTAAAACTTATAACTACCGTAAAATCCCGATTGTACCCCCCCCCCCCTCTTTCAAAAACAAAAGAAGTTAGTTTTGGAGGGGGAAGTTAAAGTCAAGATTTCTTTAAAAATCATTAATAAACCCTTCTTTACCTATAATTTACAAGTAAATAATGCAAATACAGTAGTGAGAATCTTTCGTATTTCGGTAGACTTCCGGCAAATAGTATTTAAATGCCCCCTCCCTAAAATACCCCCCAAACAAAAATCCCTAAGCAAAATTTAAAAGTTTTAATTTCTTTTTCAAAGTTACTTCCTTATTTTTTTTATTTTATTGCACCAATACTTAATGAATCACCTAAGCCTCCCTCACACCAAGTCTACTTATTTTAATTTTATAATCTTTTGCTTAAACATATCATCCAGAAACTAAAGAAATATACATATATAATAAAGATGAAATCACAAATATATGAACAAATGGTAAAATTCT
Source organism: Maratus speciosus (assembly GCA_963932465.1). Lineage (NCBI taxonomy): Eukaryota > Metazoa > Arthropoda > Arachnida > Araneae > Salticidae > Maratus > Maratus speciosus. The sequence goes on along the minus strand of OZ010796.1, from coordinate 231,023,292 downwards.
AATAGATGAACAAACTATTAACATAGGAAACGACTATGAAAAACTATGAATAACCCACAGAATCATCAGAGGTGCTTGTTGGTTAATAAATAGTGAATATATATAATTCTTTATGATGGATTTAATAGGTAATATAACTAATGATTATGATGATAAATGAATAACAGAATAAAAAGCATGTCAAAGGACGTTTTTTACTTATGTTCACATGTGCCCCACGTGTGTTCGCTTCTACCCGACTGATGGGGCACATGTGAACAATTTTTTGAATTTAGAAAACTATTAAAAATTTTAAGAAGAACTATACAGATGATTTTTTTTAAATTGCCATGTGTAAAAGAAAGTCTTGTTTACTATATTGAGTATTTTTTGTTTATAGAAATTAATCCATTTATGAGAAAAAGCTATATTTATGCGAACCTGTTCACATGCACTTCCATCTCCCCTACACTCTAAAATATACTTAAAAAAACAAAATGAGTATAGGAAAATTGGAACTTACTAGCACCTGGTCAAATACCACGTTGAGTCACTCACTTCGCCAGATTACAAACAAACGAGAAACCGTTGCCAAATTCTAAAAACATAAAACTAATCTTCGACGTGTATATCGTATTGGAGTAAGAGGACTTTCTTCAATAAAATATTTTAAGTGATTAGTAGGTTAAAACAAAACACCCATTTTACTGGATGCAGTGTCTCAGGAGGATAACTGACTAGCTTCATCACATTTAAGCTAAAAAATATTTGAATTATTTAAACGAGGTTCTACCAACATTATAAAATTAATAAATCCCCATATTGGTGTTACAGAAGAAAATGGATAAATAGTAAATTTCTTGTGGCACTGGTGCAGTCCACATACAAAGTATATACAGATGCATTATGACACATTCATTTTTAAATTAAATATCAGATTAAACACTGTGATCAACTAGTGATAATGGCTAAGGCTGACATAGAAGTGTGTTTTGATGGGACAAAAATGGCTACTTAAAATTGATACAGGTGAAAATCCAAAAATGCATCTTCTGTAAAGTGTTATTTATAGAAAGTTTATATTATAGAAATAGTTTGCGTCTATGCTCAACAAAATACCAAATTAAATTAAAAAATGGATCAATTTTATGCAATTTAATGCAGAATGTGAGAGAGTGCGAGAAGATTAAAACGCAGACCATGAAACACTTTTATTTCACACTGAGGTAAATTTTCGAAGAGCAAAGAATTTTTTCTAGATGTTTGCTCTCATTGCATTTACGGAGTATGTTAAGAACAAATTTGCAAGAAAATCTTTATATGTTTAAAAAGATAAATAATGTGAAATGACTTGTTCTTTTTATTGCTCTTTTAGGCTTCACCCATGTGAAAAGGAGTTCAATTTAAATAATAATAATTATATATTACTGAGTGGGCGGGGGTCATCATGATTTTAATAATGCGTAGGCATTCCGCCAAAAAAGTGCCATATTCCTGAAAAATTCGAAGGAGAGCAGGCATCCTGCATAACATGTTCTTCCACTAAGCTCTTCAATTATGTTGTCAAGATCTAAACGAAAAGCCGGAAATGAAACCCACACCCCGTTAACCCCTACGGGACCGGTGGCTTTTACACAAATATTATTCCGTTGGCACCACCTTTTTTTGAAAAGTTACCTTTACATAAACAGTTACGAAAATGCTCTAATTTAAGAAACTAAATATTACTTTTCTTTTTTACTGGTGCCTAAAACAAAATCTGTATGCTCTTTTTGAGGGTGCATACATGCACCCCTGTTCCCGAACGGGTTAACACGTTGAATGCCAAGTCTATTTTGTCTGTCTTTCCGTTTAGGCCACGAAATAAGGCTCCCGTTACAGAATCTACAAGTGTCCGTCACCGATGACTGACGCGACCTAAACGGAAAGGTCAGTGTCAGTCCCCGGTGACTGACATGGCATTCAATGTTTTAACTTCCAACAGATAATGTTTAGACTAAAAATAGTACACAGTGTATTTTAGCCAGTTACACTGCTAAAATGTGAACAGTCATGCAGTAAAATTGATTGTTATAAAAAATAATGCATTACTATTTTGAAAGTTTTACAGTAAGTTAGTAAAATCATACAGGTATATTTATTCTTATTTAAATAATCTGTTTAATCAACAACAAGCCACATTTTTGACTTTCTAACGTCGATTATCGCCTTGGGATGCGATGTAGATAGAGATTGAAGCGCATAATAATTTAAACCTAAATCGTTTAAAGCGAAATTATTCATTTATGACAAGAAGCAAGCTTTATCCAGGTTTTTGTTTAAAGGCGCTCAACAGTAATAAATCAAATTATTCACCTCTATTCCCATAAATGTTCGCATATTTGTCTTTCGCTTCTATGCTTCCTTCTATCAACTGCGATCATTAATCACTTAATGAGAATAATTGCTTTCAAAATTTCCTGACTAAATGCGTGGAATGTTTATTATTAGAATGATATTTATGAAAAGAAATTAGCATGGTAGATCATTATAAACATTTTTCTTTATTTAATGTTGTTACAATATCCACTACACAAGAGATTTTTTTACCCTAGTTGAATTAAATTTTATGAGTGTTTGCATATTTAAACAAATATAATAATTTAAAATTTAAAATTTAAGGAAACGTATAGACTTAATGCATTTAAAACTATAAACCTCTTTTATCTAACAATGTACACGGCATTCGGTATAAATATCTATTTCAGCAATATCAGCAATGCATGTGTCGTTGGCCATTTACGAAATCCGGCTCTTTGGAATGACCCTAGGTTGTTTGCAAAGAGACTATACCATAGTTGGTCTAATTGAAAAATGAAAATTTGTTTCTCAATCAGCCTGATCTTTTTTTCGGGCTTTATGCGATGAGTCGATACAGTTTCGGGCTAATTAGAAAACAGCTGCTTGCCCAAACATCCATTCTTATTGCGAAAATTTCAAGGTAATGAATGATTATGCATAATTTTAATATTAAAATAGGGAACTTAAAATGCTTATAAAATCTGTATAAGTAAAGTGTCTTATTGACAGATTTTATTATCGTGAATGATAGTCTAAGGATAGTGATTATATTTATCGCAAACACCCTTGTAAATGTATCAATAAAATCTGCATATGTGGAATAGTTTTAATTTTTACCCAGCATTACGTAGAGAAGATTGGATGCTGAATGAAAAGAGTTATAAAGATATATAAAAAAGTACTATATCATTGAAATTTTCAGATGAGGCAAATTTTTAAAGTTTTCCCGATATTACACAGAGTATGTCAATTGCTATTGAAAATATTTATAAAACATATATAAAAAAAATTTCTGTATAAATGAGATCTGCAAATGAGGCAGATTTTTAATGTGCTCCTAGCACATAAAAAAGTAGTCATAAGTAGACACGCTGAAGGAAAATATATACAAAAATATATAAGTGTAGCTCTATATGAGTGACATATGCAAATAAGTTATATTTTTAATTTTTTTTCTAGTATTACGTGGAGAACATCGGTTTGTAATAAAAAATAATTGCAAAAAGTGTGAAAAAAATTGCTGTAGGGGAGACTAGGGAGGCTTGACCCACCCATCAGTTTTCATATTTAAAAGAATTTCAGGGTTATATCAATAGGTGTCAACTATAGCTGCTGGAATGCTCAAACAACAGACTCTGTTTCATGCTGATAATCGAAATAGTTCTGTAAAAAATCAATTGTGAAGAGTTTTCAACCTAAAAGTTGTATTTTTTAGAAATATTTTGTAAGCTTTTTTCAGATAAAATATATCATAGAAATTTAAGTAAGTAGGTTTCAAGTAATGCAGACATATCGAGCTTTCATTGCAGGCATAAAGATTATACAATAAGTTAGGCTTAACATAACAATGTGCTATTCTTTAGAAAAGTACTATAAGGGGAGGCTTGACCCAGTCAATGTGAGGGAGGGTTGACCAGATGTTCAAGGCTTCCGCAACACATTCACGACGGGAAACGAGAATTCTCGTTTTCATTCAAAAAACATCATTGACTAAGGGTGTGGCTTCTACCTTACAGAAAATGCATTGTATCGTGTTGTCCATATTTTTTTAGATTGTAAGACATTTTATATTAAATTCGTACATTGAACGGTATTTACCGATGCATAAACTTGGGAAACCTATCGAGATAACCAATTTACAAAAAAAAACTTTCTGAAGAGGGCGGAGCTTCTACTGTTTTAAAATTCAGATTTGATGAAAATTGCCCGTTGGCAATGTTTTAATTAAGGGGTTTTGGAAATCTTTTTATTATACACTGTGCATAATGAGGGATTAATGATTATATATAAAACTGAAAGTAAATTTATTCTGTAAAGCCACAGAAAAATAGGGTGATGGAAAAGAAACGTTTAAAACTGATTAAAGAAAGATGTGAAAATTTGCTACAGTATCCAATACACGAAAAAAAAATTATGAAATATAAATGGGAAAGTTGATAGGAACTTTTTTTCCTTTAAATATTACTTACAATAGGTAAATAGAAACAGTAGATTAGACGAGAATGTATGAAAGCAGCAGTCTTAACCGTTTCAGGGGCAATGGTATGTTTAAGAAAACACTTAACTTTAATTCCCAAACGCCACAATGGCACCAGAATTTTCTAAAATGTTTTCCATTTAATATATATGGGAAATATAGCCTTTTTCGTATTTGGAAATAAATTTGTTCGTATATTCCGGTTCCAGTCATTTATTTCAACATTTTAGTGCTGAAAGTACTTTGCCTCTGACCGGGTTAAAAGATGTTAATGATAAGTTAAATACTCATGCGGCTGGAAAAGAACATAGCATTGATCGAAAAACTTTAGGAAGGTATGTAGACAAATTTCAACATGATGAATAGAGTGAGATGAAGCCAAACTATATGACAACTAGATTTGTCAGATCGAATGTCACAAAAATTAGGACAAGGTGACAAAAAAAAGTGGGAGGGTGGCTACTAAATAAGGGCATAATAATGCATGAAACCCTAAGGAAACTGAACCTGTCTCTAGTGGAATACTGTCTTAAATGTTAAAATTTCATCTTCCCTGCTGCACTATTATACCTGATCAGACAAAATCCTGTTTAAAACAAAAAATTTCTCCTCTGACTTGCGATTGCGTCTAAACGGGTTTGTTTAAGCTTCATATTTTCAAAAATATATTTTATAATAATTAAAACATGTAGCATACAGTTATTTAGCTTTTTTAAACTGATTTTATTTCTCGTCACAAATATTTCAATATATAAAACAAAGTGGGTCAAGTCTCCCATAGGTGGGGAGCCTTGACCCATTATTTTCTCATGAGTAAAATCAATAATTTTTAAAATTTCTTATATATTACACTAATGTAGCAATTTTATTTTGATAACTGATTGTATAACGAATAAAATAATATATAAAACTTTATTCTACGTTCAATATTTAAAAAATAAAAAATCATTTTGTAAAAAGTGGGTCAACCCTCCCTAGTCTCCCCTATATAAAATCTGCAGATGAAGCAGATTTTTCACGAGAATTTCAGTCTTTAGTATACATTGTACATTGCTGAATGAAAATAATGAGAAAAAATATATAAGATATACTTAGATATTTAGGCGTTGTCTTGCATGCTGATTTTTTTCTGTAATTCCTGGGAGTCAAATATTTCCTAAAATATAAAAATAAAGTGTTTAAAACGTTAATTATCAGTCAGGTTCATAAATCAAATCTTCCAAAAACAGTTTAATTCTTATTTTCTTTGTAATAGTTTTCATTCAGCAACCCATCTCTTTAACATAATGCTGGGAAATTTAACTCAACTGCACAATTCATTACTAAAGAAATTTTCTTATATATTTTTACACTTATTTTCATTCAGCAATTATACTCTCTGCTTAAGTCTGGAAAAAACATTAAAAAAGCAACTTTGAACTAAAGTTACGTATAATCATTTAACCTTAGGACTTTGTATGGACTCTGTTTGGACAAAGAGCTGGTCATTTTATAATTAACCTAAAACTGCATAGGCTCATTGCAATAAGCCTGAAAAAAATTGGGCTTCGACCTTAATGATTCTTCCTAATCTTAAGAAAAATATTAACAGAAGATATCTAATCTGAAAAACTAGTGCCATATGCACTAATATTTATTTTTATAAAAATAAAGAATTATTATTTATAAAGACTGATTTGCAATTGGAATGTTACTGCAGCAAGTTATACACCCAATTGCGCAAATCATAAAGGTATCTTAATCCTTATTTAAATTATGAGTTTAATGAAGATATAAATATGTGTGGATCTTTTTTTCACACTTCTGAAGTAGATTATCTGCTTAAAAAGCCATGTATAGAGATTCAAGTGCAAATTCATTCAAAAATTAAATAATTTAAAGCTACATCATTCTTCTCTTACAAAAAGCACACTGTAAAAAAATTATGTAGCGTTACTCCATAAAATTGGTGGCAGCCTTGCTGCCTCTATTTTATAGAGTAATTAAACACATGTAACTGGCGTTACGTTACACTAAAGTGTAACATTACTCCAGTTATATCCGTTTAAATTACCCCATTATATAAGTTAAATTACTCTATAAAATTTTTGGAAGTATGTTGCTAGAAATAGTATGAAGTAACGTTACATAATTGTTTTACAGTGCACGCTGTGTGCATTCTTTGACTTTTAAAATGCTGAACAGTAATAAATGTAATTACTCACCTTTATTCCCGTAAATATTCGCTTATTTGTCTCTCACCTGCTTGCATAATATTAACGACTGTGATCAATAATCACTCAATGAGAATAATTGTTTTCGAAATTTTGTGAATAATTTTTCTTACTAAAGGAATGGAATATTTTTCTAGCTAGAGAAAGTTTTATAAATTAGCATTTATCAATATATTTAAAATGTTCTTGGAATAAAATGTAACGAAACTTTATATTTAAGCGGTTTTGGCCAGGATTGTTTTCGAAAGCAAATTCACGTGTATTATAAAGAGAATGAAATTTAACAGAATTTATACACTTCTGAACCTAAAAGGATACTTTTTAAGTAGACCACATGTATTTATTCTAAAAGAAAAAGTCAATTTTGTTTGAAAGCGTTTATAAATTAAAAGTTTTTTTATCTGCTCAAAAATTACTGTTAAATGAGAATCCTGTAATGATTTTAAAACCTACGAACTGTAGTAAATGCAATTACTTAAATCCATTTATAATATTATTAACATATATCTTGTACACAGGGCTCCCACTGGTCCTTTTTTCGAAAACCGGTATTCTTTTAGAAAAAAATTCGTGGTAGATTTTAGCAACAATGGCAACAAAAAACGCCTTTCCAGGCAAGTTTCGAAGAAAATTTTAAAGGAGATTTTAAATTTGGAGGAAAAAGGAAAGGAGAAGAAAGTGGTGTTCAAAAAACGGACCGAGTGGGAGCCTTCCTTACACGATTACTTTTACCAAAAACTAACATTAATCAATCATTCGAAGTTTTAATTGTTAAGCGACTTAAATAAAAAAAGGCTTTTTTTTTTGTTCATAATGTATGTGTGAATGCTTCTATATCCCTATATCCTCATTTTTTCAACAACCATAGAACGAATTTGAATGTAACTTTTACTTTATAGTTTTAGTACACTACCCGTAAGGCATGGTGACGTCACGTCGACGTCGTTGTGAAGTCACGCTGTGACATTGTGACCGTCGATGTGACGTCACGTGACGTCGATGTGAAGTCATTGTGACTAGAATGTGAGGTCGTTATGGCCGTTTTAGAGCTCTTCTGTGACGTCACATTGTGACGACTTTGTGAAGTCACGGTGTGACAAGTTTGTGAAGAGTGTGTCATTTGTGACTATTTTGGTATTAACTTTGTGACGAATTTGTGACGAATGTGACAATGCTTTGAAGTCATATTGTGGCAATTTTGTGAAAATTGTGTGATTTGTGACGATTTTGTAATTAACGTTGTCACGAATATGTGACTAGTGGCAATGTTGTGAAGTCACACTATGACATACTTGTACAGTTGTAAACACGTATGCATGTCACACATAGTCATAATTATGCATGTTGTAAAACCATTTACATCTATAACGTTAATATACTTCGGCTATACATCGCAATTAAAACTTGGGGGCCGCTATAACAAGGGTATACCAAAAGAATTTTATGGAATCAAAATGCAATATCCCGCAGACTTCAATTTTTGTTGCACCTTTCTTTACTATTGCAATAAATGAGAATATTGAAGACAACTGAATGATCGATCTATCACATTTTTTTTTTCAAAATTAGCTATTTGTTAAAAGCATTAAAATTACCAAAGAAACAATTTGTTTAAATATTCAAATCTTTATCAAAATGAAATTTGTGTTAAAAATATAATATTTTATAATATATACAGTACTTTTTATATTCTTTAAGCTATAGAAAATACTGAATGAAATTAATTTATTTCATTTAATACTCATTACAAACTCGAAGTCACTGGTGAAGTTGAATTTTTTCGATTACACAACATTTATAATAAAAAAAAAATGAAAGATAAAAAGAAATGCCGATATTAAGTAATTAAATTTTATATGTTTTATGATATTGATTACCATAATATATATATATATATATATATATATATATATATATATATATATGATTGTAATTCAAATAAGTTGGGGCTGAGAAAATAGGATACTTCTTTGTTATAGAGGCCCCTATAAATTTGATCATGCAAAAATTGCAGTAATGACATTGCTAAGATCATTGTGAAGTTTATGCATGCGTTATATACATATATATATATATACACTCGAAACGCTCATCATGTGCCATATAGTCATTATATACGTAATGTTTACGTCTTTTATGCCACATACATGCATTACAAAATTTACGATGTACATTTTAGCAATAACCATTTGAAAGTACTCAAATGAAAAATACAGCTTTGGTATAGAAAATTAACTGAGTATCACCAGTATCATTATGTTGAGAATTCTAAGAACAATTTCGGCAATACTCGTTATGTTGGAAGATAGCAGCAATAAATAAAATCGTATTTTTAAGCTCACTGTAAAAGTGAGTAAAACTTTTGGGTATGCATATAACGGGGATACAAAGGGTTAATTTATTTTACATCAGGGTTTGCTTGAAGTAAAATCCATATATAAAACAACTTTTTGATTATTAAAAAATAACTTTAATAATTGATTGCCAAAATTACATTTTTATTTATGAAATTATATATTATAAAAATAGCTCTTACTATCTATGATTTTTTAAAACAATAATACCTTATTGTTATAAAACACAGCACCGCAGGTACTCTATTTTGCGTCTAATATGAAAGTTTTTATGATTTGCCAAAGATCTATCTGGCTGGATATATGTTGCCATGACATATATAACCCTGATATTATCATAAATAGTACAAATAGATTAGAATCTACAACGAAATTTTTAGAATAAAGTCTGGTGAAAATTTTATAAATACAGTAGAACGCCGATTATCGGAACTCCAATTAACCGAACTTCCAATTATCCGAGCAGCATATTTCTCACAAAGAATTCCTTTTAACCGAATTTCCAATTATCCAATTATTTCCAATTATTATATTCCTCTCTCTAAAAAAGAAAAAAAAAACACCTAACTTCCAATTTATTTTTTGCTTAAATTATAATCTCTGAAGTTTAGAAAATGATAAAAAGAGAAAAAAAAATTAAATAATAAAAAAGTAAACAAAAAACAATAAAAAAAAAAAACAATTTTTAAGCACTCCAGTACTAAGTGGTGCTGTCAGTCCTAAACCTAGATAAAGTGTGAAGGTTTAGAATAGTCAGGAACATCCCTTAAACTGTCTGCCCATTTATCCGAACTTTTGCTTATCCGAACTAGGGTCGGTCCCGACTTGTTCGGACAATCGGCGCTCTACTGTATATATTGTATTAGAAATACAAATAATCATATTTATTTTTATATGACACAATAAAACAAAATAATGAACAGAGTATCAAATGGTTAACTACTTTTTAATGTAAATAAAGTATAAAAATTGAGACCATAAACACAAAATAGAGCCACATATAGGTTCATTATTATTACTAATATTTTATTTACAAGATTATGGTAATTATAAATAAGAAATCCATTTCAATCACGCTGTTTATAAAGAGTGTATAACATCGATACTTTGAAATTTATCTCGATAAAATCATTCAGGAAATAAAATGATAAAATTATCCAGAAAAAAGTAAATAATAAAAGATGGTTATTACATTTTAGATTCCTACCGTTGAAGTATTTGCGTTATTTTTAAAGTAAAATCATATTTAAACACTTACTGATTGCGTAACATCTATATTTTCATTTGCCAACAGACTTCTAGTTCACTTTGAAAACATTTCAGTAAGAATGTTTAACAACTGAGAAGCTTCCACCCGCTATGACTATTTCTTTATAGATTTTAAAACATTTCCCAGATTGAATAATACATTAAATAATCATTTTTTCCCCTTAACATTACATATCTATGATCTCTTTTAATAGTATACGTTTCCGTTGTGTCTTATTTTTTATAAATTCCTCTTCTGAGCAGATGCAATTTTTTTTAAATAAAAACATGCAATGCAAATTGTTTAAGACCATCACTTAATACAAAATTAAAAAATTATGTTTGCCAATAATTTTATTCCATAAAAAGCCCTTTTTTAAATAATTTAATTATCTTTAAATGTTTATTAATTATATTAATGATTGATTATAATACTTGTCCATATACTTTCATATTTATGGCACCATGTGGTTTTAACCAAATATTTAAATAAGAAAATAAACCAGATTAAAATGCAATTTAAATCACTAATTTTAATAATCTGATCAAAGCTGTTGAAAAGGAAGTTAGATATTTTAACAAAATAAAAAATAAATGTAATGAAATATTTGTTTTCTATAACATGTTTATTAGAAGATAACTAAAATCATAGTAATTAAAAAAAAAAAGCAAACAGGGAAAATAATATTTTAGATATTTCAATAAAATAAAAAATAAATGTAATGAAATAATTATGTTCTACAGCATGTTTATGAGAAGCTAACTAAAATTGTTGTGATTAAAAAAAAGCAAACAGGGAAAATAATATTTTTACATACCTAATTTCATTGACGTTGTACGTGATACTTTGATTTTGGGGAACCAATTAAATCCGATAATAAGTACGATAGCAATGACTTGAATCATCTTCAACAAGTCAAAGCTACCGTAATTTTCTCGGGTTTATATTTTATTAGCTGAACTAACTTATATCCTGATAACGTTCTTGTTTCAGTTTTTAAATCCATGTCAACACGTCTATGCTGTCCAGTGTCCACAGAACTTGCCGCGTTTATTCTAAAAAGCTTCACTGTTACTTTTATCCGTTATTCTGCGGTCGAGTCGTAACAACTGAAATAGTGCAGATGCAGACGATTTTTAAGTTTCGAAGTTCGAAGCAGATGTTTTCGGTTTTATTTGTTTATCTATAAACAGTTTTGGAAGGAAATTAAATGGGTAATAATTTTATCAAATTGTCTCTAATTCAATTTCCTGCTTGGAAATGTTTTATTGCATTTCACCTTTTATTTTTATCAGTTTTATTGAATTGTAAAGTTTCATTTATGTAAATTATAATAATAATATTATCCATAATTAGAGTTTACTAGATAAAACATTGCTTAATTTTTCAAAATGTGTACAAATTAATTTAATGGTAATAATGAAGACCCCCCCTCTTTTTTTAAAAGTAAAATTTGTATCACAGGTAATATATACAAAATATCTTCTAAAAAATACAACAAGATTATCGAGAAGAGATGAGTTTTTCTTTGTCAATCTGTCATTCTCTTAATATTAATTTTCTGTAGAATAAAACATCTTGTAAAATAATTTTTAAAGATATATTTTGAAAACAAAAAATAAAATATGAATAATTAATTATGTCATGGGCTTTGCATAAATTGTACATAAATTTTATATTCGGAAAATGTCAATTTTATTTTAAACCTCTGAAAGAAGTAGAATTAAAAAAAAAAGTTAGCTAAAATAGTGAAACACTAAGAGGGAAAAAAAAATGACTTGAATGCAAATTATAAAGCAAGAAATGCATATATGACTAAACTTTGAAGACGCTTTCTGCGTGCTCATTAAAAGCTGCAGACTTAACTGTAATAGAAAGTTTTTAGTTTGGAACCACAGAACTGTTTCGACTACTCTTTGAGAAACTTCTAGTATAACAGATGATCATTTACAAAAATCTTTATAAAAGATAAGTCGAGGTCTGTTTACCTAAAACATTTTTTTAATAATATGAAATTCGCATAATTAGGAAATCTTTTTGTGTCCTGATGAATTAATTACATTTTATGTTATATGAAAATAAAAAGTTTTGGTTAGAGGCACAGAGGCAACTTGGACCACGGTTTAAAAAAAATTTAAATCCGGCAGAAAAATATTTTTTACAGTAAATAACATGTTTTTATTATTTGTTGTAATTTTTTAAAGTTTTCTAAGAAGTTCACATCTCAGTCACAATGTGACATCACTGAGTGGTGGCATTTTGGTCACAGATGTGACGTGACCACAGTGACTTACAGTGACGTCACAATGACGTCACTGTGACCATGCATGCTATGAGGGTAGGGAAAGATTTAAGGTTAAAGTATTCATTGTATTATTTACGGTTTGTATACCGGTACACATCAAATATTTTTGTAAATGATTGTCTACTGCCTCTCTAACTGGAGCGATGGGCAAGAGATTGCCTTTATAAATGCGTTAGGTGCGGCATACGAAAAATAATGTTTGATTGATCGAAAAGATTTTGGACAAAATTTTGAACGATGAGGTTCCTTTATAAACTAGCAAGTGGTGATATCCGAGAAATAAAATTTTATTTTTCAAGAAGCTTTTGGACGAAATAAGCAGAATACGGTCAGAAGTAAGCGTCTATAGAGTCGTTATATATAACACAGATGCTACATACAAGCAATAAAATGTGATTGGTCCAGATGATTCCGGAGGAAATCTTGCCCAGCTAAAGTTTGTTGACTTGTCTCGCTCGTTTAATAGAACTAGTTCAGGAAGAGTATTGCCAAGTTCTGTTATGTGTATTGGAACAGTTTTGACAAATACTTCTAATGTCAGCTTGCGCCATGCATATAATCGGATTATACGTAATAGATCTTCGTAGCACAGGAATCTGTAAACACTTTACTCGAAATGTGCAATCACGTGATCAAAGATCTTGTTTCGTTTTCAATTTTCATCCCTTAGCTTCTAGGATGTTTTTAAGGCTAAATAAAACTTAATAAGCAGTTTAATAAAAACTTTATTCTACGATGTTTTGTAATGCGTGCACAATAGCTCTGAGGTACGTCATTTTCTTCAGTACTGTAGACCGAGATCGAACAATATTACTAATTTTTATAATGTAATTTTTTTACATTAAATATTTGTTATAATATATTTTAAATATTTGTAAAAGTGTTTGCAGTTTTAACGAATATCCAATTTTTAGAGATTCCAATACAACGATTTAACAAAAACCAGTGACTTTGTTTTTGTTTAGATGGGATTTTGTTTAGATAGTCCATGAAAATTCGCATATATTCATACACACCATCGACGCTCATACACGCGTTACAGTGATGGTCAGTTTAAAGAATTCTTATATACAAAGATTCTAATCCAACGTATTAGCCGAATCCAGTGATTTTGTTTTGTTTCCATGGGTGCAGAGGGCTCATACGCACGGCATAGTGATAGCATCCATAAATAATTTCATGTTGTTAGAAACGCTACTAAAACAATTTAGCCGAATCTAGTATTTCTGTTGTTATTGTTTGTTTTGACTGACGCGAGGCGCTCATACACGTATTATAGTGATAACCGCGATAAAGAATTTATTATTTTTTAGAGAACCATATTTTTAAATATTAACACGGCGGAAATGTTACAATAATCATAAAAACTGCATAATAAACTAATCGATTTTTTTAAAATGAAACAATATATTTTTAAAATTAACTTTCCCTTTTAACGGTCCTTGAACGAAATTGCATTATATTAGCATAAGAGAATGATAAAAATATCATCGCAAAATTGCCAAGCAAGCAATTATGCGACAAAACTTATAATTCTTAAGCAAAACTTTCCAAGAACAAAAATTCAGAATCCGATGCTAGCAAGATCTACTATGTAGCATCTGATTACATGCCTGCGTCAATATGTCAATACTCTAAATGTTACAAAGACGGGAACAAGATTGACAAAATTGAATGTAATTGTGAAAAGATATTCCCTATTGTTCCAAATCATTCTCAACTCAATTCGTCAACTGGCGGTCAAATTACGCAAAATACTTCTGTTGAAAAGCATAAAAAACCGACTTTCATTTGTAAAATTCATAAAATTAATAATGTTTAAAAAATGTGCAAAAAGAGGAAAATTAAAATATATACAAATTTTGCACATTAACAGATTCAATTCTTAAAAATAAATAAACATAGTAAAGTTTCTAAAAAGAAACTGATAATATTCATTTAACAAATATAAAATAATAGACTGTCAAGCTGCGATTTTTTAATTACGTGAAAAGAACTGTATATCGTTTAAAGAAATTATACTTTAATATTCAATAGAAATTATTTCCATTTATTGAAATATATTTGTAAATTAACCGAAATTTCGAATTTTATCCTTTCAGTTCTGAAAAATATATATATAAATGAGTTTAATCAATAAAACTTTCCGTTAACGAATTAATGAATTTATATAATTCAAACACATAAATAATACTTATTAAAATTTATCCAATTACAGACGGTTAATTGCAATTTTTGAGTTGCATTGAAATAATTCTGTCATATGAATAATTTGTGCCTTCTCATTTTAAATATAACTTAGTTTAACCTATTGATAATTTCAACTACATTAACCGAAACTTCCAATCGCTTTCTTTGAGTTCTGTTAAATTAATTGGGATTTCAAAGAGGATGGAAAATGTAAATTACCGGCACTGAATAAAATATATTTCATGTATAGTGTTCTTTGCAGAACGTTTAAACAGTGCATATTACATCATACAAATTATCTAAAACACCATACCTTGAGGTTTATGTCGATAAAATATATCCTAATATAACATCCTAACTCTGGGGTCATACAAATTATCTAAAAAAAACCACAACTCTAGAGTTATTTCGATAAAATGCGAAAGAAAAATCTTCATATCACATCCTACGCACATAAAATAAAATTAAAATAAATATAATATGAATTAATCAATATTAGATATAATAAAATGTTTGTAAGTGAAGATACTGAAAACACGCACATCCAGGAATGTCTGAATTTTACCTTGGATACAATCTATTCATAGCTTAATGACATTCTTCAGAACTCTTGAATCAAATTTTTTAACCATTCAACAATTTACACTTGCGTATTTTAGGCTCATGCAAAGGTAATTTAGAGCATTTACTCATGTAAAAAAACATAAGACAAATATCGATGTTGATTTTCTCAATAAAGGTTCTTCTCGGCGCACCGCATATGATGTCATACATTTTCTTTCGCATTTTTCTAGAAAACGATGCGTCGCACAGTGGGATATTTGAAGCAAAATCCTGGCCAAAATTATTTTTCGTGTGTTTTACACTTAAAATCATTACTGTTTACGTACATTTAATGTGTAAATGCATTTAATTAATGTTAAACATACACAGTCATTTACTTAAAGAGTTAAATATAAAATACAAAGTTTACTTAACGTTTTAGTGTTTATAAAAGAAAAGTAGAATTTTATAGAATTTTTTTACTTACAATTAATATTTAATTAAATGTGGTTAATTACACAAATCGTAAAAAGTTAACTTTTTATATAAACGAATGTATTAATAAAAATATTATTTGCATGTAGTATTTAGCAAAATTGAGTTGAAGTATAGAAATTCTGGTTTTTGTATGTTATTAATAGAATACCCAAACAATTTATATTTTAAAATGACAAATGTATGTGGAAGATATTTTTTTAATTGGCCTTGAAAACTATAAGCAGTACGACTATACCTCACCAATGGTCCGCCAAACCCCGGCACACCTTTTAAAAGCTATATATTTAAATCCGTATACTTAATTAGTGCTAAAAAGACTAAAATAGCACATTTTTAATATTTAATGTTTTTATTATATTAAAAATAAAGCTATTGAGTTCAACAATTCATGAAGCCACAAATCATTTACATTTAAACATAATTAAACATAATAACAATGTTGAAAAATAACAATTAATTATGTCTTCTCGCAAAGAATCCTCCTCTTCAACTGAGTCTGGGATATGACTCATGTTCCTGAAATAGAAATAGAACGAGGCACCATTCAAAATATGCGTTTTGTAGTTGTTAAGTAAATATTAATTTTTGCATTTTTGGCCAGGTTTTTGCGTCAAATACTCCACTGTGCGTCATAGAGATATGGTTCTTTCGTCAATAGTTTCTATTCCGAGCGAGGACTCTTGCTTGGCACAAGATTCTAGTTGTGCCATACTCATAAATCGAACAATAATTTATCTTATTATAATTTTATTATTATATACAGAATTAATTGTACATTATCATAATAAATAAAAATCCTTGCCCGACCGGCCTACAGGCGTAAGTAGATTTCCCGGAGTTAGAGATAAACCCGCTTCAAAAATTTTATCATGTCGCTTTTGACGAGTTTTTATTTCATTTTTATATAAGATCTGGCTTTAAAAAGGCAGTATTAAAAGAAAATACTTTTCCATGCTCAACAACTCGAAATTTACTGGCACATTTTCAGATTCATTTTTAATAGAATAAATATGAAACTTGCTGTCGTGATTTTGAAAAGATTTATAAGCGAATTGTGTTTCTATTTGTCGTCCAATTAATTAAAACTTCGTTTATAAACAATTATTTTCTCAGTAGGACAGTATTTTTCGTTTTCGACACAATCGCTTCGGGAAATTCGGTTCAAAATGCCTACTTTGACATCATTTTTTGAAATATATTCTGCCTCTATCAAAATCTCGATCGTTACGGTACATTATATAGTTTCTGAATAAGAGAGCATACCAATTGGATGCGTTTGAGAACAAAAATGAATTTAAAAATGAGTTAGAAAACAAGCAGTTTGGATTTGAATACACCCTTAATACGATGATTTTTTTCTTCAACCGCTATGTATTTTTAATTTGTTTTTGCTGTAAGAATTGGTCCTATCAAAAACTTGTCTATATAAATGTTGTAGACAATATTAAGAAGATATATAATAAATTCATGCGAATTTTATATCTTGTGAATTGACGAAGTTATGGGTTTTTTCTTCTTCAACTCCCCCTTTTTGTTTTCGTTTTTAATTTTTTTGCGGTACGAATTGGTCCAATGAAAAACTTGTCAATATAAAAGTTGTAGATAATATTAAGTGTATTTATAATAAATTTAAATGGATTTGGTATATTGAGAATTGGCGAAGTTATGAATTTTTTCTCCCTAAATTCCTATTTTTTGTGCCTCTTGGGCCCATTTTTAATTTGATCAAAAATCTGTGATACATATATTTTTGTCCCAATTTTTAGAAGTAATAAAAACTTTAAACTGATTTGAAATGTACAAAAATTAAGAAGTTATGGGTTTTTTTCTGTTTTCACAAAACCCCTCCCTATTTCCATCCCCTTGGTCCGATTTTACCCATTAACAAACATGACCGAGATTTTATGCCCCTTGATTTTATGTATCAGTTTGGAAGCGATTTGTGTAGAATTACGGAAGTTATTGTGTGCAAAATAAAGTCATATATATATATATAAAGTTTTTTACTGAAGGTGGTTTTGGGTTCTAGGGGTCATGATCGGTGTAGATCTGCAAAACTTTTTCCGAGATGTCAACATAGGGGAGAATGTAATAGGTAACATTTTATACGAAATCTACCTAAAACAGTAAAAATTCCCAAAGAAGATCTGAAAAAAATTAATTATTTATTTTCGTAGCTTATAAAATAGTTCTTTCATTATATCTTAAATAAAAAGTTCAATGTGAAATCTGATGGAATTATTTTCTGCTTAATTAGTGGTTTATGGTGAAAGCTTTCCAAATATATTGCACTTGAAATATTTTTTATTGATAAAAGTCTTCTAGCGAAGGAACAAAAATCTTTGCAAGACAATAGAAATATTTTTTAATGTTTCTGTCTTGCAATAGTTTTACATATTACTGCAGTCAGTTTTTAATGTTTTATATAATTGTTTTTCAAAATCAAATGAAGTGGGCAAAAATGAAAGAAAACCACCAGCGGGTTTTTAAAATCATTATTTTTCTTTCAAGTAGGTAAGAATGTACAAGGAACTAGTTTCCGGTTTATTTTAGAGATACATTTTTCTAATTAGTAAATTATTTGATTCAAAAACTTGCTAATTAGACATTTATTTAAAAAAATATATTTACGTGTTTTGAACTCACTTTAGGATAATTATCATAATTAGTGACAAGATTTCAACTATACGTTTCTTAACTAGAATATTGGTTATGGGTATTCAGGACAAATAAGTTTTAAAAGGCCTTTTAAGCAAATTCTATTTCCGTTTTCCTTGCATTTGTAGGAGTAAATTTTGAATATCTAAAGATTAAAGAAAGGAAGGAAAAGATAATTTCTAAACAATATCTCTTGAAATGAGTGAAAGTATTTAAACAAATTGTTACAGTTAAATATTACCAAAGGTATCTCACAATGTTTGATACACATTTCTTTTAATGAAAGAAAACAAGAAAGAAAATTCCTGCATCAGGCATAGATTTTGAAACGCTTTCCAACACAATGTTATTAAAAAAATTCATTTTTTTTATACAATTAGATGAGATATCTAAATACATAATTTAAAGAAAATGCACCGCTAAATAATTTTGTCCATGGACAATAACGTAGCAGAATACTTTTATGTGTCTCTGTAAAGGAAATGTAAATGCTACAAACTTTATTTTCAAAAGGGAACCTTCTATAGTGAATTTTATTGGCGTATAAAAATTACATGTCAATGCAAGTATATTTACCAGAGTAAGATCCCGGACAGACGCACAGTATTTCGTGTAGTGCAAGCTAAGTGCACAAAATTAATATTTTGATTTTTAAGAATTGATTATTAGTCAAGATAAACGTCACATAAAATGGTACAATTCAATGTTTTGATTTGTGTTTATGAACACACAGTGATTATACCCAGGGATTGTAAGGCAAGTGATAAGTTAAGCGTAATTTCATAAGAAATTAGCTGTCATTTCGAACAACTGTCCATAAAATTGGAGTTTTCAATAATGTGTTTTAAGGGTGATTATTTTTTTCTAGTTTTACAATTTTGATCTTCTGTAACTTTTGTATCCGCATGTATCTGGGCTTGACTGCCTTAAATGCAACAGTTATAATCATAGTGATATATATTTTATCTAGCATACTTGACTACAAACTTTTTCTTCAGAAAATGTGTTCTCTACTTTGAAGATAGAGGTTATCGAAGAATGGCTGAAGCATTCAAAAGATAAAAGAAACTTGAAAATTTTCAGCTTTATTTCTAGTAAAATTCATTTATGTGATGTTACTGATGAGTTGAAAATATCCAGCTCACGTAAAAATAGATAACAATTTGCTCATGGTCATGGAACGTCCTGGAAACGATTCTTGACTAAACTTCGAAGTTAGATTGTTAAAACATATACACTGGGCTACAAAAGTTAAGGTACAGGGATTGGATGCTTTCGATTGCACACGGTTTGTCTTACGCATGCGCATGCGCAGTTAAAAATTATTTGATACAAGTGCCATACCTCATCAAATATTCAATATATTCATGTTTTAATTGCAGTATACTGTTGATACTGTTCTTTGTCAGGTTTTTGGAAAGTTGTGTTAAATTTGGTTGAAAACTCTGTATGCTATAAACAAAACACTTTTGAGTTTTTCACAAAAACGTTAACATCTTCATGAATATGAGTGATATGCTTACACAAATGCATACAAGCGTTGAACAGGACCCAAATAGTCATTTACCACAGTGGCAAACCATTTCTAGACTTTTCTGTTACATAGGTGATCGCAAATATTATTTTATTATTAAATTTATTATTAGCCCCCTAATTGAACCCCCGATAAATCTTCACCGAGAAATATGAAATCAAACATGTTCTTTACATCCCAGAAGTTCAAGAATAATTCGCCAATAATGTTGGTAGATATTCGACAAACCGTGTACAATCGAAAGCATCCAGTCCCTGTATCTTAACTTTTGGAGGCCAGTGTAATTTCTTGTATCTAATTAAAAACCACAACCACAACAACATTCTCCTTCTAATGATTCTGCATGTGAAAGAAGACCACAGAAGGAATTTGAAACTTCCTCGTTTAAGACGATAAAATGTCGAGTACTAGACCTCGTTCAGTTTCGAATTGTAGAGGAATTAATTACGGTTGCATAAGTAGCTGTGCGTTCAAATGGTTACAGGGACGTTGAGTATTAATAAAATAAATAATTATGAGGCCCGAAAAAGTAAGCCATTTCCTCGTTTAAGACGATAAAATGTCGAGTGCTAGACCTCGTTAAGTTTCGAAGTGTAGATGAATTAATTACGGCTGCATAAGTAGCTGTGCGTTCAAATGGTTACAGGGACGTTGAATATTAATAAAATAAATAATTATGAGGCCCGAAAAAGTAAGTCATTTCCTCGTTTAAGACGATAAAATGTCGAGTGCTAGACCTCGTTCAGTTTCGAAGTGTAGAGGAATTAATTACGGCTGCATAAGTAGCTGTGCGTTCAAATGGTTACAGGGACGTTGAATATTAATAAAATAAATAATTATGAGGCCCGAAAAAGTAAGTGGGCTTAAGAAAGCAAAGCTCACGATACTTCTAGAGAGATAATTAGCAATGAAGAGTTAGCTTTATTATTTTAACACCAAATTTACAAAAGATTACATACAATCAGACAAGAAATTGTTTTATGAAGGCATACATCACGTGCTTCCATCATATTACAGTATATCTAAGTAAAAAAAAAAAAAAAAAAAAAAAAAAAAAAAAAAAAAAAAAAAAAAAAAGCTTTTTATCCTCTTTAAAAGCACCGAAAAGAACTGAAAGCCACCGAAAGTCGGTCTGAATTGAACCTGCAAGAAATATTGGATTTAAAAAAAACGTTTAGCTCTTAACCCTTTATCTACTGACGGTACTTATAAGTACCATTAAAATAACTTGTTATAAAATTAATTTAATACATCAATTAGTTGTATTACAGTTTAGAATGAGTTATAAATACATTACTTTATCTTGTTCCAAAAGCTTTATTGATTACACAAAACAAAAATATTTATAAAAGGATGATTTCTTTTGCCTTTGCATCTTTTCAAATTTTTTGGCGTTGGATTGGAAGGAGGGGGGGTGATTTTTCAATTCGGAAATATATCTATATTTGTATTGTAAGAACTTTATAATAATAATAAAGGACTTTACGTTGTAATATCGATACAAAACAAATAGGTGTTGCTATCCAACGTACAATTTATTCACAAGTTTAACATAAAACTCTACGTTTCGGTTTAATCTTTAAAACCTTCATCAGGAGAAAAATTTTCTAAAATATAAATCGACAACAAACTCTTTACATGCTACATTTTGAAATCAATTCAAAATACAAAACTTTCTAACGGAAACCTCTTACTCCCAAATAAACAGTTCAGTGGTCATAATCTTCCTAATAATGCAATTTTGGCAAGTTTTGACATTGTGTCATTGTTTCCATCCATCGATGTGGAAGAAGTTATTCTTTCCATAGGCTTATCCATTGATGGGTTACCTCATTTAAGTGATAATATGAAATTTTCAATTAAGTCGGGCTTAAACTTAATTAAGGAAAGTAATGTATTTATTTTTAAAGATAAATATTTTAAACAGCAGAAAGGAGCTCCTATGGGTTCACCTATTTCTATTATTCTGGCAGAATTCAAATTGCGTCCTTTAGAAGAACTCATCTTAAAGAAGCATTTTCCTATACCTTCATTATGGTTAAGGTATGTCGATGACATTTTTATTATCCGGGAAGATGGGAAACAATCCTTAGAAAATTTTTTTGACGAAATTAACCAACTTGATAACAATATTAAGTTCACGATGGAGTTAGAAAACAATAACTCGCTTCCTTTTCTTGATGTTCTCCTTATTAAAGAAAACAATTGTTTAAAACGGAAAATTTTCCGGAAATCTATGAAATTAAACAATGTTATTCCTGTCACTGCAGCTGCCCCATGGAATTATAAGATTGCAGCATTTAGGTCATTTATCCAGCGTGCATTACTTGTTTGTTCGGATGAATTTTTGGATGATGAAATCAATTTCATCGTTAATATTGGATTATGTCATGGTTTTAATTCAAGCCTTATCTATAAATTGGTTGATAAGTATAAAGTTTCCGTTAATCCCCAATCCCCCAAATTTAATCAAGTTTACCGAAAGGTTCCATATTTTCCTATCTTATTTGAAAAGTTAAAAAAGTCTTTCATGAAATTCAACATTCAACTTGTTGCCTCTAATTCTATGACATTGATTAATCTTATGTGTAAAAATATAGATCCAATTCCTTTTTCATCTTTTTCTGGGGTGTATGAAATTCCCTTTAAATTTACAGATGGGACCACCTCTTCCTATATTGGTATGACTAAACGTCGATTTTTCGAAAGATTGCAAGAACATAAAAACGATTTGAAGTTTCGTAAATTTTCTACAGCACTCTCAAGAAGCTACCATAAAGGACTCATTTCATTTATAGACTTTGACCATGCTAAAGTTATTTCCAAGCAAGTTATTCCGCGCAATGCTATTATTCGTGAATCTTTAGAAATTCGTCTAAGAAACCATGAAGTGTGTAATGATAATGTTTCCTTTCACATCCCAGAAATATGGCTTTCAATTTTGAAAAGTCAATGAAAATTCCACTTTTTTCAGCATTTCTTTCTTCGTTTGCATCTTTGGTTAAAAGATGGCGCCACTGAACTGTTTATTTGGGAGTAAGAGGTTTCCGTTAGAAAGTTTTGTATTTTGAATTGATTTCAAAATGTAGCATGTAAAGAGTTTGTTGTCGATTTATATTTTAGAAAATTTTTCTCCTGATGAAGGTTTTAAAGATTAAACCGAAACGTAGAGTTTTATGTTAAACTTGTGAATAAATTGTACGTTGGATAGCAACACCTATTTGTTTTGTAAAGAACTTTATATTTGTATATTTCCTAATTCTACAAAATACTAAGAAAAATATTTAAAATAAAAGATTTGAGTGGGGTTATAAATATTGCACAAAATCCCTATAAATTCAAATTTAATTAATCATTCTAAATCCTTCAATCCTTCTAATATCCTTCAAAAAATTATTAAATTATTATGTAAATCTTCTAATGTAGCTTAAATAATTCTCGAAAAATGCTTTAAAAGATACAATTTTCATGAATTCATTAATTCAGTACATAAAGGGTTAATACAAGTTCAGATCAAGGTTGGCTGGTTGATTTTTTGACGTCCGATTATCTACGCGAGGGATATAGGCCCGAAGTTTAGATGAAAGTCAAAACTAATTTCAATTCAGTCTTGTGAGTAAATGATTGGGACAAAAAAATTTCCTAAAGAATAAATAAGTATAGTAAACTCTTTTTTTCAATAAATATATAATATTTGATGTACCGAGAATATAATGAACTACAATCTAAGCAATACCATCAAAACTTACATAAATATATCTATTCCAAGTTGTTTCAATTTCAAGATTGTTCATGCATTTCCAGTATCTTAACTATAAAACTAGATATAAAGTTTCATTATAGTCTACTGGTATACATAGTATAAAAAACCACCATAATGTTTGGAGATAGTGTTTTTATCGTAACTAATTGTTCATGAGAATTCTCTTCTTCAGAAAATGCAGTTAAAGGTTTTATTTATCTAATGAAAATATTTATCTATTTATATAAGTATCAGAATTGATTTTATTCCTTACAGCCCAAAATCGACAGTTTATTTAAATACACACTGTCGTTTTGAGAGCTAAAACTAAAACAGCCATAACTAAACATCTGATGATTGTAAAAACTATTTCTTTACAACTAATTGTACAATGTTTCAAATAAAACGTTAAAAAAGAAAACCCGATATCTGTTTGAATTTCGTTAATTAAACGTTGTTATACACCTTATTTATTAGACTAGCCCAAGCCTTTACTGATGAAACGAACTTAGAGAGTCTAAAATGAAATACAACTAAATGAAAACAACTATAGGTATTTCCCTCTGGAATAATTTCCATGTATTAATTTAGGTATTTAAATTTATTTTTTTATATCTTTGAGAGAGCAAAAATATTGTAAAATAACTAATAAATTTATAGATACAGATTAAAGCGGAGCGAAAAAATACAGTCTTTGTGCAGTCTGCACAACATAATAATCATTGAAAATGAAAAAGAAATTTCTATTATTATACACAGAGGCGTAGCCAGACTGGAAATGCAAAGGCACTAGATACCACTTTTTTTGAAAAGCTTTTCTTCGCTATATTTAATCACAAAAAAACTCTCCAATTAGATAAGATGAAGTTTACTATGCTAAACGAGTGGGATTTTTCACTTCTGGACCCCCACTCTGGATACGTTACTGGAATAAATACATTTATTTGTTACGTAACATTGCGAGAAATTAGTAACATACTCTGAAAAAAATTATGTACACTTGCATGTAACAAATGTGCCAAAAATCCATAGCAAAGTAAAAACGCTGTAACAAGGTCTGTGGATAATATAGACAGCCATATTACAGATTGATATACACTGTGACAGTGGATTTTTGTAGTGGTATGAAAAAACACGTCTATATTTTGACAATAGATGGAAGTACTGCAAATAAAACCATGTTAGGTTTTGAATGTGAAATTGTAAATTTTGTTTCTAAATTATTTAGACCTCTAAAATGTCAATGTATCCACCAACACATCCCAGTACTGAGTACAGTGAGGATATTTTGCCAGATACAACATGACGAGAATTTTCGATTTTTCGTGCAGCGTCACCCCCTCCCCCGCCCCTTACAGCGTCATTCAATGTTAGAAAGGATTGGTGGCGTCTTCTGTAGACCCTTGATTTTAAGTAGCCTCGCAACTTGAAATCACACAGTGGGTTTTTGTTTGATCCTAATTTTGTGTTGCGTAAGTGATATGCATTCTATAACTAAGAAAACCAAATTTTATGACGTGATATATTTAAATTTTGCAAAACATTAAAATTTACAATTTTTTAAGCTTCAACTTTTTTTTTTGTCCCATGAATCTTCTCAAGATGTATGAAATGTTTTATATGCAAAAGTGCTGGAACTAGCTAAACTACAATCCCCAAAATATAAGATATGGTATTTCTTGGACATTTTAACTGTACCTTAACTGTATTTCTATGACATTACATGTAGGGGCAACAACTTTTGTACAAATCTTTTCTATTTTTTTACTTGCATTTTATCAACTCATCACAGCGAACATTTGTCTGAAAACCGCACGTCTGCCTCTCGAGGCATAGATCTTTTAATTTATAGCGTTTTACTTTTACTACGAATTTTTCAACTATCCGCACCTTATATATTACACAAAGCATTGCATAAAAGTGTATTGATGTTCTGTAATCACATGAATATATTTTTTTAAATAACAGACTTTATAAAAGACTTTTTGGATAATAAAATAAACAATATTACTGTTTATAATCATTGTTATAAAACATAACATTTAAATTTTTTTCAAAGTAAATACAATTAGTATGAAGCATATCATGTTTTACCTATTGAATCATATAGTAAAATAAGTATAGAAATAATGAATGATTAGCCCCCAGTGTGGCAATTTATAGTTGACCGGAGACAACCTTTGGTGGATACAAGTTTTTATTTAGTAAAACATGGGCTTTATTTTGGCCTATCTTGGGACTTTGCATCCAAGCTACAATTTTTATTACAGCCAACAGTTTTATAGTATTGAAATTATTCCACCATTACTGGCTGTAATATTTACATATTTTGATGATTTTTCATGTAAGAATACACAAAGATGAGAAATGATAATGATATTGTATCGTACTATAAAATAGTTATAAAAAATATATATTTAAAACTTTGTACAAGGTGTCCAGAGAATAAGATCCTGATTTCAATATTAAATATCTCAAAAACAAAGATCAATAGAATTATGCGGTAAACAGTTTGTTTATAATCTAAGCTGTAAAAATGGTATACAGAAGTTAAAAAAATTAGTTGCAAAAATCGCTAACAGACGGCGCTGTAATCGCAATGCCTATAAATTGTGTTTTCAAGTCCAGAGCACTAGTGTCTCATTCCTAGATGGCTTCCTATGGAAGAACGAAAATTGGGATAGACCACTATTTCGTTGGGGTGATGTGCAGAAGTGGAGACATCTGGTCACAGAATTATTGCATCAGCTTCAATTTTAGAGAATTTCAATTAATAGCATTTTCAATAAAAATTTTAACAATCATTATATAAGAACTTATTAAAATATTTTATTTGGGTAATGTGAAGAAGCGTAACCATGTGTTGACAGAATTGAGATTTGTTTCAAATTTTATTATAAGCTACTTCGGTCCGGATACCAGTATCTCTGTGGTATGTCTTTTTTCTCCTAATTGGTAGATCGTGGAATCAAATCCAAGTAGAGGAGGATTTGAAAGAAAAATGGAAATCTTTACTTTTTAATATTTATTTAAACTGTGAAAAAAGTTTAAATAAAAAAATCCAAAGTCTTTGGTTCTAAAATTTAATTAAGCTAAAAGAAACACCTTTTTTAAAAATCACTGAGCATTTATAATAATGATTCATAAATCTTTTTTTTTTTTTTTTGTAGAGAATAGATTGAATGAAAAAATACAAATTTTCTATTTTTTAAAACTTAAGTTTAAAAAAAATTAAATTTAAAAAACTCGGTCTCATTTTTTTTATCATTTAGCACAAAAATATGTTGCAGCTTCTAGCGATAGGATCCGAAGCGTTGGAAAGGAATGGAGCATCCAAAATACTTTTGCTTTGACTTTGATGATATGACTTATCATCAATTCCTTTTAAAAAAGAAATAATTTAATGCTTAATTTCTGTCTCTAAAACTTTGTTTACAAAGAAAAGAAATATATGTGTTGTGCTAAAACCAAAATATTATGCCGTGATTTAAAAATAAATGAAAAGTGCAAAATTACTTTTTTATTTATAATAATTCAGGTATAAACAATAATACCAAAATATTATGCTGTGATTTAAAAATATAAAAAATAAATAAAAAGTACAAAATCATTTTTCTAAATACATGCATTTTGATTTAAATAATTATACGGCATTAAAAATTGAATTTAATAAAATATTTTAATAAGTTCTTATATAATAATTTCTAAACTTTTTATTGAAAATTCTATTAATTGAAATTTTATCAAATTAAAGCTGATGCAATAATTCTGTGACCAGATGCCTCCACTTCTGCACATCACCCCAATGAAAAAGTGGACCTTCTTAATAGTTCTTCCGTTGGGAGCCATCTAGGAATGAGACGCTAGTGCTTAGGACTTTGAAGGACAGTTTACAAGTATTGCGATTACAGCGCCATCTCTTAACGGTTTTTGCAACTAAATTTTGAAACTTTTGTATAACATTTTTACAGCTTAGCTAATAAACAAACCGTTTACCGCATAATTCTATTGATCATTGTTTTTAAGATATTTAATTTTGAAATCGGTGTCTTATTCGCCGGACACCCTGTAGGTATATAGCATGTTTATATGTAGTGTTTTATGTAACTTCTAAAAGAAGCTTTCCTAACACATGTTATAAATTGCATAAGCTAATATTTCAATAATAAAGTAAAACATATTTTTAAAAATCTGTCAGTTTTTGAGCATTTCATGAAAAAGTGAGATTTGCTTAAAGATTTTCTAAATAACACTTGATCATGTATAAAACATAGAAAAAATCTTCAAAGGAAAATGTTTCAGAGGCAATAGATATAGATCCTAACTTATATTAAAATAATGAAAACATTTAGATTTTTTTATTTATTTATTTTTTTTTTAATGACCATAGCTGGGTGTCTTTAGAGCACTTTAAAAAATGATGGATGTATCTTCATCTAAGAAAATATAATATATCCATGAATGAAAATATACAATAATCTCTTCCGATTTTTCCACTATACCGAAAAGGTTGCTTTATTCTTAGAATTCTCAGAAACCAATATATTTTCTAGATTTAAAAAAAAATTATAAAACAAAATTTCTTTTTCCGCCACTGATTTTCAAAAACGCTTCCGAGTAGTTTTTATAGTGTTTTCTGAAACCGGAATATTTTTTTATTCGGTTGCTATCCATTGGCAAAATAAATATTGTGTTGAACAAGTATGCTTTACAGACAAACACGCTAAATTACCAGTATTAACATTAATTTTGTTTTCTACTCTTGAATATATAAATTGAATTACGTAGTTTTATTGTTTAATTGAGATTTTATAGCGTCCTAAAAACCGATATCCCGACTTGAAAAATTTCATTAATACGCTATAAAAATTATTCGAAAGCGTTTCCGAAAATCAATGGAGACAAAATAACCTTGGTGATATAAATTTTTCTTTAAATCTCGAAAATATATCGGTTTATGAAATTTCTAAACGTAAATAACTTTTTGCGGAATCATGGGTAGGTTGAATTAGGATACTGCATGTAAGGTAAGTCAGTATTCGTTGACCCCCTTACCTATCCCCTAATTTTTTTCTTTTTTATAGTAAAGATATTTGTAGTGCACGTTTAACATATGTACTCAAAATTTTATGTAGAACTTCATAAAAAGTATTGTATTATAAACACCAGAAAAAATGGGATTTTTATCAAAATATTTAATCATTGATTTTGGCCATCTATTCGTTACCTCTGGTTTTGACACCCCTGTTTCAAAATCATTCACAAAATACAGGGTGTCCGACCTAAATGTATCCAAAAGTTGTGGCTTATTGTTACAGAACTATCCATTAGAATATCCATTAGACTGTTACTCTCTGGTTTGAGAACGCCTCCCAGATTTTTTGGGACTCCACCATACTGTCACATAGATGTTACCGCGTTTTTGAATATCACATTTCCTGGAAGTTGGAATGGAAGAAAGGGTCCAATTGCCTGTCAACCAAGGTCTCTAGTTTTGCCTTCATTAGACTTTTTGGCTTGGGTATTCATTAAATCCGTTGTGTATAAACAAAATTTACTGTGGATGAGTTGAAGAAGTGTATCATTCAAACAATTTGTCTAATAACACATGATATGCTACGAAACATTTGGAGAGAACTGGATTACTCTTTAGACGTTTGTTTCTACAAAATCACATCGAAATCTATTGATATTACAACTTGGTGAGATGTTCTTTCTATTTAAACATTTTTTTTTTTTTTAAATTCTAATGGGTCGTTCCGTAAAAATAAGTCCTAACTTTTGGTTACTTTTAGCCCGGACACAGTGTATTTCATAAAAAATCTGTTATTAATACCTTATATTTCATCTGCTACAATGTCTGACTGATGAGAACATACAACAAAGGCTAAACTTACCTTTCTTGATGAATATAACTATTATTTGAAGAAATAAATCACTGTTACTTTGTCTCCTACGCTTCTTTATAACGATTGCGAGTAGAAGCAGGTGACTAGCGCCGTCGCATGTCGTCGCAAATAGCTGAAATACAGTGAGAAGGGCAACTAACATGATGGGGCATCTAACCTGAATTTATCTTATTTGTTTGCGGGTATATTATATATTCGTAGATTAAGAAAAAAATTATAGTGTACTCCTTTCCATTCATTTCTACGCTTAGATTCGGTGATGGGAATTTCAGCCGATTTTACATTTATAAATGATTATAAAATAAAGAATAATCATAAAAAATTTAATTTAATTTTGGTGCACGCTGAAAAAGAAATATTATTTTATTCAAAACACAAATATATATATATATTAATATGGAACAAATAAATAAGTATTTAAGTAAGCAATAAATTTTTATTATATTTTGTCATCCAAGTATCATAAAAGATTTACAACCCGAAAGCAATTTCAAGTGATATTTTTTGTATCGATCATTTATTTGTTCTCTTTAGGACACATTTTAAAGCCATTCATTCATTAATGTACAATAGATTTCCTCTAAACCTTTAAAAACAAATACCATGATGTCAATAAATCAAAATCAATACAGCTTGGATTTTTCTAAAGAAAAAAGTTAAATTACTTCTTTTTTTTTACAATAGTTCTTACAAAATGAAACAATTTATTGCGAAAGATTGTTTAACATTAAAAATTTTGCGAAAGTTACTGTGAATCAAACACCATTCAACAGCATTTTCTTTAACTATAAAATATTTTTTAAATGAAAAAACGAACAAAGTGATTAATTAAATTTTTAAAGAAAATGAGAAAAGTAAATCTGTTTATTTAACTGCGCGAACACAGTAATTTATTTCAATGATGAAACTGTTAAATTCCCTGCATGTTAATGAAACAAAAAACAAGTTAACTAATTACTAAGATTTATTATATATGTATATTTATATATATATATTTCTACTTATTTTTTATATTGCACTTCATAAAAAACACTTATATAATTTCTTCTTTTCTTGCTCATAGAGGGAGCATAAAATTTCTTCTTGTTGTGAAATTTGCAGCAGTGCGCAAGCCGTAAGATTAAATTATGTTTTAAAGGATTATTCTTTGATAGATGGACTGTAAATATAAAAAAAAATAGAATTTTGGATTATTTACGCGTGTGAATATTAATACAACAACAATCAAAATAAACATATTTTACTCTAGTAAGGCTTGCATCTTTCTTTGATAATTTTATTTGTGCAATTGTCACGTGGTAGAGTATAAATATGAATGAGACAGCTAAAGAATTGACAAAAATATATTTCAACTATTACGTGAATTAGAATGAGATTTTCTAAGAGAGACTCTATACAGAAACAGCATTTGTTTTGAGATATGCTCTTGGACGAATTTATAGAATACTTTAAGGGGTAGGCTACCTTTAAACCTTCAAAATCTTCGAATTTTTTTTTTTTTAAATACATATTTAGATTCCATAATTCTTTCTGAACAATATGCAAAAAACCGCAGTGAAAAATTCCCATTAATTTACTTATTACGGCAGTTTTATTAAGACTACATATTAAGACTGCATAGGATAATTAAACTTTGCGTTGTGTTTATTCAAAACAATGAACTTTGATATTGCGCGCAGTTTTACTAAAAAACTATGAACGGCAATCAAAAGGCATTTTTATCACATATTCATTTCTGTATTATCTGCAACTTAAAAGCAGAAAAAGATACGATTTCATTTTTTTCTGTTTTTGCACTTTGTAAATATTTTTTTAAAAGTGAAAATTTTTAATTTCTGTTAATTTTTTAATTTAGTTTATATTTTTTTACAAATATTCTGGTATTAGTATAAAGGTAACAGTATTATGAATTTATTTTCACCAAAATTTCCTATTTATATGCATATTTTCAGATTTTATCATGCGCGCAAGATTCTTTTCTCTTATTATCATTTATTTTTAAACTTATCATTTCAATATTTATTTATGAATTTACAAGTATATATATTTTTCTAAATATAAATTTAAATATGATCTTTATATTTAAATGAAATTCGATTTTTATTTTTGACTTATTACACATGTTTTGGAGCTTGGAACAAAGCGATATTTTTTACTTTTTCGGCGTGCTCAAAGGTATTTTACCCCCTAACGTAACTCGGGACATGATAAAAAAAAAAAAAAAAAAGGCAGAATTTGTTTGTTGTTTTGCCTTTTTTACAAATATAGGGCGAATGAAAAAATAGATTGGACAAATTTTAAGATGTGGTCGTGCATACTAACACAAATAATTTTTGTATGCACTCTAAATAGAAGCGTCTTAAATTTAGACACATATGTGACTGAAAAAGAATTTTAGACACTTAAGTGTCTTAATCTGAAAATTAAGACACTATAGATGTCTTAATTTAAGATACATAAGCGTCTTACTATGACCATGGTGTAAACGAACTGAGAATAATGTCTAAAATATCCGCAAACGTCTTATTTTAAGACACTTCATTGCTTTAAACGTGTCTTAATTTAAGACGTTTTGATTCTTCCGACGCAATAACCACCAGGGGGCACTAGCACTCCCAGTTGCGCATGCGTTTTAGATGTCTTCGTTCGAAGTGGTATACGTTGTAATTCAAACAAAGTTTGTTTTTATGTACGCGTGTATTTTAATTCGTTTTTTGCGAAATGTGAAGTACTGTGATTTTAATTCGTATTAACTTGGATTATTTATTTATTGAATACATACATCTGACGTGTGTGCTCGACATCAAATGTCTCTTAGAAGCTGTCGTCGATACAAGGGCGGGATAGACACAGAACAGAAGTAGACGACGGTTGAAGATTACACCCGGAAATTCTACAAAGCGTGTGCAATGGGCTTAGTGTTAACTCGTATCAATTTATATCAATAATATTGTGTTATTCATCTTCGTCCTGTCGAAGCTGGCAAAAAAAAAGAAACTTTTGTCTGGCGGGTCCTGTTTTTAGGATGAAACATCTCATTCTTTAAATATGGCTAGTCGGATGTATTATGGGATTACCTTTTAAACTGATGAAAGTCTTTCTCCCTCACTGTGGTTGTGGTAGTTTTTAAAATTTCAAATCGAGGAATATTTCTTACCTCTTGCAGCAACTCAAGTAAGTTTCTTTATAGTAGTAAAATTAGTGTATTTTATGATTTTATTTATTGTACTAAACAAAATCCTGCATGAAATTTAATTAGTTTTGAATCTGTTCGCAAAAAACCCCACTAATTCTAGAAGTATATATTTTTAAACTTATGACGTTCTTTTTTATTACGAATTATATATTCAATGTCAGTTCTTAGTTTCAATGGATAATTTTTATCTCGCAGTAAATGACGGCCACAAGGAAGTAAAGAAAAAAAAAACTTTGAAAGATGACCTAATGCTTTCTTACTTCCTGGCATAAAACCGCAGATTAAAAAAAGATAAATAAAGTAAATGAGACTGGTCTATTATATGAAGCTGCCTGTAAAAATATACATATGTATTTGATTTGCAATCAACTCTAATACTGATTTTTTTATTATTTTTAATAAAAAAGTAATTTGAAATTTATAATGGGAAAAAGTAAAAACCTCTAACTAGATTTCGTATTTAAAATTGTGGTAACTTTATTTATATGCACTTATACGAAAAATACAAAAATGACAGATGTTACTGTATATATTTAAGACGAAAGAAGTTTGGAAATCATAAGT
This sequence comes from Maratus speciosus, assembly GCA_963932465.1. Lineage (NCBI taxonomy): Eukaryota > Metazoa > Arthropoda > Arachnida > Araneae > Salticidae > Maratus > Maratus speciosus. Next base: position 230,989,821 of record OZ010796.1, on the reverse strand, counting down.
TATTTTTTCCTCATGTTTTTAATATAGAATATGTACTTATTTGTTTTTATTGATAGTTGAATAGCTTTTGTGAGTACCCTCTGATCTACATAAAAACTTGCCCATGTGGAAATATAAATTTTTTAAAAACATAATTTTTAAATAAGTATTTTCATTTTTTTGGGAGGGGGGAGGGGGGGATTTTGCATGAATTTTTGTAAAGCTGATATCTTAAATCTTGCACTGATTATAATGAAAGTTTTGAACTTTTAGAGTAGGACAAGTTTAAAAAGGCAAATATATTTAACAAAATACCAAAGTCATTTTTTCCCCAATGTTATTAAAGTAGAATATTTATTTATTTATTTTCATTATTCATAGTTAAATGGCTGTTGTGATTATCAAGTGATGTATATGTAAAATTGCCTATGTGGCAATATATTTTTTTATATTTTCATTTTTTTTTGGGGGGGGGGGGGGGGATTTTTGCAATTTTTGTACATCTGATATTTTAAATCTTTTTCCACATTCAACCGAGTATAATAAATATTTTGAACTTTTAGAGTAGGACAAGATTATAAAATATATATATATATTTATCTATGTACCTTAAAAGCCCTTAATAGCGAACACTTCGGGACCGCGGAATTTGTCCGATAATTGGAGATGTCTACTTTTTTGAGGTAAAAATATACAAATATGTATGTCTGCTGATTAAAAAAGTATTCGTTAAATAGAGGTGTTCGCTATTCGAGAATGTCCATTAATCTCCACAACGGATACTGCCGAATACCGGACATTTCAATTTAGACAACTATAATGCAGGGTTGCGTTTTTTGCAAAAGTACTTCTTGATTAAAGGAAGGGCAAACTGGGAAGTGCCCCCAAATTTGATGTGCAATATTTGTAAAGCTTATATTTTAAATCTGTTTCGAAATTGTACTGATTATAATCAATATTTTGAACTTTTAAAGTAAAATAAGGTTAAAAACAAAATAAATTTAAAAAAATCTAATATTTAGATAAATATTTTTTTAAAATCTTGTTCTACTCCTGAAGTTCAAGATATTGATTATAATCAGCACAATGTCGTAAAAGATTTAAATTATCAACGTAACGAAAATTGTATACCAAAACTGAGAGCACCAAAAAAATCAGGCTGTAGTGGGGGGGGGGGGGGCAGGACTACAGCCAAATATTTTTCCAGGATTCAACGTGGTCAAACATGGCTACGTATGATGCTTACAAAAAACTGGATGCGATTCAGACGTTTGAAGTGTCTGAAATTCAGACGCAAAAAGTGTCTGAAAAAATTCAGACATTTTAAAATGTCTGAAAATTGAACACTCCATTTCAGACACTTAAGTGTCTGAATTTCAGACATTTTAATTTAGAGTGTGGGATATTAGGGACACGATACATTTTTTCTGTGGAAAATTCAGGGTGTTTCACTCGAATCCGAATTTTGATTTTTGGTTCATACGTAATAACGAATATATTTTAACGAAATTTTAAGAAGTCTGAGCTTTCTGTGTATGAAATGCAAGGTTAGAAGGAAAAGGGGTAGAAGCAACTATCATCCTTATGCACATAGTGCTGAAATAGACGATTTCCGAAATTAATTGTCATTACTTTTGTTTTTACTTACTGAAATGTTGTACATTTTCATAACTTTTCATGACGCCATCGGAATTCATACAAAACAAAGAAAGTCTTTAGAATATGGCTAAATTGCTACATAAAATAATTTGCTTTATACCACAGTCGATGATTGTATATGACAAATATTTTTCGCGCGAACCCATCAAAATGAATCTCATTTATAATTCAAGTAAATATGTTGGAGTTACATATTTAAAAATGATATGAACTATGCGGACCCTATTTTTCCTTTTATTTACTTTAACTATATTTAGTACGCTAAGTGATTTTTGTAGACTATAAATACAATTATATATAGCTATTGACATCTATTTTTCCGTTATTTAGTTTAACTATATTTAGTACACTAACAGATTTTTTTTATAATATAAATAAAATTATATATAGGTCTAAGCATAAAACTGGATACATAGCGGCCTATGGATGATAGTTTCTGGAAATGGCTGACTCCATGAAAACCTGTCGTGTCTGCCACACAGCTGAAAATCGCAATGCTTGTTGACCACCGTTATTTTCGAAAAGCTTGCTTCGCCTTATTCTATTGATTAGATATCTCCGATAAAATAAGTCACATTTTTCCGTTCTAAAATACTGGTAGCCACCAAGCATAGGGATTTTCAGCTGTGTGACAGACATGACTAGTTTTCATGGAATTAGCCAAATGTTATTTCATAAGACTAAAGGGTGTTTTAGCATGAATTAAACTTTAGCTTAATATTTGTAAGAATCTGAAACTAATATACAGGGCTGTACAAAAGATTTAAAGTACGTTTCCGTCCATTAATAGATATAGCTAAAGTTGAATTTTCTCCTTTAACGCGTTTTTTTACTAAAGTATATTTAACGAACTATGTAGGATATATACAAATCTATAAATCCAATGCAGGGCTGCAGAAAGGGATTGGAGTAATTTTCTGGCTATGGACGGAAATTGCTGAAATCAGGTTTTCAAATATGTTATGTTTTTTCTAAAATTTATACTTAGCTATTATATTTACCTTACGGAACAGTGAATTTTTGTTAATGAATTCTGAAAGTGTTGGAACGTGTCTCATAATCTACGCTTGACGCGTAATATTTCCGTCTCATTCTTATTAATTGTGATATTATTATTAAAAATATATAAAACTTACAAAATCAGATAGAAACAATTAATTTACCAATTTTATTCGTGAACAGCTCAAATGTACCTGGTGTAATTTAGGAGAAAAACTATTTGAAAGTGCGACGTTACGAAGCAGCATCACCCAAGTAAAGAAGTACTTCTGAACTCGATGTAAGCAGAAAATACCAATTCTCGAAGAACTAGTATTTTATATTGTATTATTTTCTATGCATAATATGATGTCTTATAACTACGTAAGAATTATGAAAAATTTAGCGAAATCTAACAACAACTTACCTCGACGTTATGTTGATATGAGTAGAAAAGACAGTTTGTTGACAAACATGCGCTTTATCTATTTAAAAATATGCTTTTGGTTGAGTTAAGTGGAGTTCTTCATTGATTTACCGACAGAGGATTCGAACTGGTTACATAGAGCAGAACACCTAAGAGTGTTGCCATATGTACAAGAGAACACTTGCACATTTATGACGAAAATAGACAAAAACAGATCTATACAAACTTTAGAAATATCATAGTGGTAACATACGAATAGGGTCTATTATATTTAAATTTTCGCACCCCGTTTTAATGATTATTGTTTTTATAATGAATCGCAGGGTCACAATACAATGATGGAACTAACATTAGAGCTCTTATGTAATTGTCTAATGGTAGCACTGGAACTAAAATTTACAGTAAAATATTGGTTTAGCGTCTTCATATTGTGATTTTCATTCAAATTATTAGTCAACAGGGAAAATACCTTCAGGGGATACAGACTTAAGAGATGTTAATGCCGGTGCATATATTTTGTACAGGCAGTGTAGGAAATAAATTTAGGTGTTAAAATATTTTAGGGTCACATTACGTGATTGTCGTTTTAACATTATGCAGTAGAGCCCTCACCACCAACGGGCCAAAAGTAAGGGCCGCCACAGCAACAGGAACCCGGAAAAGTGTTTTCAATTTCTAAAATTCCGATCATATAAGCTGATTTCCATTTTAAAAACTAAGCAGAGGGACCCTACTTTTGGGACTTCAATATTTCGATCCTGCATAAGTATCAGCTAAAGCCATTGTTGGAAATTTAATTTGCATGTTTAAATTATTTTAGGTTGTAGCAACTTATATATATTGTTACTCATTGTAATGTCAGCAATATGATTACGGAGTGGTGCAACAAAAACAGTGGGTTCCGGTTTTTTTTTTTTTTATATTTCAATAATATTCTGGCTATCTATTACAGTGATTCTCGTTTTAATGAATGCTAGTGTATAGACTAACATAGAGCGGAAGAATGAAAGCTTAAAACTCTTGGGTTTGATTTCGAATTTTGTTTTCAGATTTTTAAAGTCAATTTTCTATTGCAGAGTCCAATTTTGTGATACCCTTCTTAATAGTTCTTTTTTTCACTTTTATACGTTTTATGAAGAGCAACGAGCACAAAGCCCAGTTTCAAAGTTAAATTATTTTACCACGCACGACTTCCGTGCGGGTGTGTGAACCAGAAATATGTTAGAAATAAATAATACTAAAACAATTTCACGGTATACACAAAATACAAAAAAAAAATTAACTTCTAAACTAAATTCTTTGCGGTAATATTTGTCTGCATAAAAAATAATTCTCCAAAAATCAGAATTTTATTTTTAATATTTTAAAGTACGCTACCATTCGTTATGATAAATTTGGCTATATAAAATTTATTCTTTCTAAAGTAAAGTTTGTTGGAGCTGAAAACAAGTATAATGGATGGCAAAATGAAAATAATGTACTTTTGTTTCATTATAAAAATCTTTTTGGATTTTATGTGTAAAAGTGCAATTTTTTTTAACTTTAAAACAAATACTCATTACTTTTAATTTTAGTAGAACAAAATTAATATTTAAAATTTACATTAAAATAAAAAAGAGAGTCATCAATCATTTGAGCAAGTAGAGTGAAATGTTTTGATTCAGGAGAATTGTTTATTTAAGAAAGCTATAATTTTGAAAAGAGATACTCTTTTCAAAGAAAATTAAAAATGATGTCATAGAAATAGGGAATCTGAAATATTTCATATTACAAGTATGCAGCTGTATGAATCTTTCAAAGATTGTGTTTCAGCGTGTCAAAGGCTCTATCAATCATCTAAATATCCGTGGTTGCGACATTGTACATTCCCGATTAAGTGTTAAAAACAATTAAGAAGCATGTCACTCTTAAAAAGAAGTTTCGAAACGTGTAATATATTTATAGATAAATGTACAATATTAAAAACAAAGTTTAAACTATGACGATCATTGCTTTATTATAATAAATATCTTCTATTATGTGAAGGATAAAGCAAATTATCTGTTGCATTTTCCAGAAAAATGTGTCTGTGTACTTTTATAATTTTTGCAGTTTATGTTTGTCTTAAAAATCGAATAATGCTCTTCATATCTTAACAAGAGGTTTCATAAATTGAATAAAGAGATATGTTTATCCTTTTTACTGATTTAAACCCACTTTATATCAGAGACAGTATTTTTTTTAAAGATACACTTCCTAGCCATTAATCACCGGATACTCTCAATGTTAAACATTTAATTGAATACTTTAACGATATACTTGTCGGATTTTTCTTGAACTTCAAGATTATGAAGAATATGTTTGACTTCATACTTATATGGGACAATGTCATCAGAAGGACAATTAGGGGGCCAAAAAAAATCAAAGAAAAATGATAACATTTTGGATCACCCTGTAAAATAAAATTTACGAAATGACCTATCGCTATAGCTTACGAACATGCGGATATTTTACAATATGTGTTTTCATTTGTGTAAGAATAGCATGTGTATTCATGGAAGTATATAATTTTTTTTAAGTTCAAATCTACTTGTATTTTTTTTGTTTATAATATGCAGGGTATTCTATCAGATTTAACGCCAGTTTCATAACACTTGACAAAATGTAATAGAAATAATATAGTGTAATTTAAATGTATATATATTAAACATTTTATGAAATATGAACAGTTGTACGAAATATTTTTTTATCTGCGCATGCGAGCACGATAACAATTTTTTTTCATGATTTAATAGTCAAATCTTGGGACTAAATGATTAAAAAAAAGCCGCGACAATATCGTGAAAATTCAGAAAGATATCGGTGATAGAGTGAGCTGATTTTTAGTTGTACTCTAAAAGCTCTCTAAAATCCTTTACGTCTAGTTTTTGATATATTTGCAAATTCCGTTTTATGCAAATTTTGTACAATTATATGAAATGTAAGACATAAAGAATTATCAGATTGGCTTTTTGTTTTATGCTATGATTAATGTCCAGTTTACATTTCAAAAAATGGTGCTTCTGAGATTATACCCACACGTGACCGTGAAATATTGTGCTTAATTTGCATAGTTTTCATATTTTTCTAATAATGTTTCCTGGTATCCAAATATTTCTTCCACATGAGTACGTTAATATGTTCCTAAACCAGTTTTCTCTACCTATATCATACCCGGTATCAGTTTTCATCTATCACGTCTAGTTTTTCCAAAAAGTAAAATTTTATTATTGGGACAAAGAAGCCATAAAATGATTTTTATGCTAATGTGTGATGCACTTCGGTTAGTTAGGATAGGTTCTACTCTTTTTTTGAAATGTTTTTCAATTATACGTATTGTTCATTATGTCCTTGATAAGAATCTGACACTGTGAATCCTTTTGACAATAAGGTATACACCCCTGAAAAGCAATTTATATGAAATTTTTGCCAATACCATATAAAAGTAGCATTTTATTTCACTCAAAAACTATACGTGATATAATGAAAGTGATTGCAGATTTGAAATCACCAGAGAAATCTTGTCTAGAAAAATATTACGTCAATCCTGTGGCAACTTTTAAAAAGTTGAAAGTAATGTAAACATTACACCATTGAAAAATATGCAAATTAGGCTTAATAACTCACAGATAAATGTTAAGAATATGAATATTGCGACATTTATCTGAAGCAAATGGTCCAGTAGTCATTATCTAAAAAAGTTAAGTCAATCTGACAATTATTGTACCTAAAGTTTGCATAAAACAACTCAAAAAAGCTAAAATTTTATGTGTGTCTTTTATGTATATGTGTGAATTATGTGTGAATTTTATGTATATATGTGTGTCTGTGTCAAATTATGGATTATTAATGTATTAATCCTTTCCACTCAGTTATCGCCGCTGCAGTGACATCACTTTTCTTTGCAAAATTTGTTTTAGCACCAGTAATAAAGTAAAATAAAATTTGCCTTATTTGATCAGAGAATTTTTAAAATTGTATACTTGAAGAAAACGTCTTTTTAAAAAGTGGTGTCGACTGAATAAAGTTTGCGTAAGAGACGCCGGAGTCCAAAGGATTAAAATTGATTTACGCTTCCGTTTCGCATACATGCAAAAAAAATCAGTAATAAATGAATCTAACTAATGAAAGAAATTTAATTAACAAACGAAAGGAATTAATGACAATGAAGTGTGTTTGCATAAGACAAAAATCCTATTATCTATACGTTGAATCTTTTATACTTTCAAACATATACTGTTTGATACTAACGAAATAAATTAATTAATGAAAAGAAAATGTGTTTCCGTAATACAATAATCCTATTGTCTATCTGTTGTATCTTACATATCTTATATCTGCGAATATATACCATTTGTTGTCCCTTTAATTATTAAAAACATATGAAATCATACAAATCATAACAGCTTCTCCGAAGTAATAAAATTACGCACAAAAACGTGTCATTACGGGAAACATATTACTTCTTTGTGCAAGATTGTAACAAATTAAACCTGGTAAGTGTATATTTTTTCCTATGTTCTACAGGTAAATTACCCACTTTTCTTCTCAAAGAAGATGTGACGGTTCATTTGTCATTTCTAATGACGGAGGAGTAGAAGATAAAGTATGAATAATGAAACTTCCCGAAAAATATAAAATACGCATTTACGAAAAACCTAATTCGCAGGTTTTTAATACTGAAGTAATATAAGACGTTTATTTCTGTATTTTTCTTTCAAAATAATAAAAAAGTGAGCAAAAAATTTCCCCCTTTTTTACGAACTGAAGAATAAACCAGAAACTTTTTTTGGAGCAAAAATAAAATAAAATAAATTCTTTCAATACTCACCCAATTTATTTAACCTCATTTTAAGACGCATGTAGTAGAAAAATAATATTTGGTATAGTCAAATTTGTTATATGTAAAAATACTTCTTCAATTTAATAAATCCTCTTTAAATATCTAAAACATTTTATTATTTTATTTGTTTTATATTCCATAGGAATTTATAATAACCCCATTGAACCATATAACATAGTCCTGAAAAAAATTTGGATTACTTATTTGGGGTAGTCTTGGACTACCCGAAATAACTCTGCTGCGAATCAATGTATAAAAATATGACTCGTACGAATCAATTAGTAATAACCTATTAAGTATAAGCGTGCCTAGCGTAATGAAAAACCTCATAAGGATCAATCACACAGGTGTAACCCCACGTTTAAATGGGAGGCTTAAAGATCACAAAGCCGACTTACCAATGTGACCGATTGTGTCGCGCTGCACGGGTCCTGTATACTTCATTGAAAAAGCTTTTGTACAGCTATTAAAGTCAATTTTGTCACATTCAATTCATTCGGTAAACTCTACGTAACATTTTATTAATAAAATTCAAAATATTTCTGTAAACCACAATACCATACTTGCAAGTTTATATGTCGTGTCGTTATATCCATTTATCGATACTGTAGAAGTCATTCAAACTATTAATAACGAAACTGATAAGCAAGAACAGTTGGATAATTGTGAAAAACTCTCTCTAAAATCTGGTTCAAACTTAATCATCCATGGTTACGTTTTCATCTTTAATAAGAAATTCTACAGGCAAGTTAACGGTGCACCCATGGGGTCTCCAATTTCAGGCTTTCTAGCGGAGTTCAAGATGCGACCATTGGAGGAAAGATTCTTAACAATATCCAACCAAATCCTAAAGCATGGTTACGTTTTGTAGATGACATTTTTATAACTTGGGACTTTCTACAACAGGCTCTTCTTGATTTTCTCACAAAAATTAACAATATTGATGATAATATTAAGTTTACTCTATAATAGGAAAATAACGCCACTTTGCCTTTCCTTGATGTTCTATTTGTGAAGGATAATAATACCCTAAAGCGTAATGTCTATTGAAAACCAGTGAAAATTGATTGTGTTATACCTCTTAAAGCTTCCGCCCCTCTAAATTACAAATTGGCTGCTTTCCATTCTATTATTAATATAGCTTACCTAGTCTGTTCAGAGGAATATATACAGGATAAGTTTGATAACATTATATGTATTGCAAAGGACCATGGCTTCCCCCTTTATTATAGCTACTGCATAATTCATAAGCATAGCGTTATTCACCAGACTACACCCCCACACCAAGCTTGCTTACAAGAATTTTCCCTATATCCCCACGGTTTTTGAACGTTTAAAAAGGTCCCTGTTTAAATTTAAAATCCATCTCTTCGCTTCCCCCCCTCCTAACCTTTCCATTTTACTTTCAGCTAAATTATATCCCCCCCCCCCCCGACCAGTTTTCAGGTGTATATGAGATCCCTATCCTTTTGAATGATAACCAAAAAGTATATTATATAGGTATGACTAAGCGAAATTTTTCTGAGAAATTAAAAGAGCACAAAAGGGACATTAAATTTAATAAGTTAACTAATGTTCTTGCTAGACATTACGCTGAAAATAAAGTTAAAAGCATTGATTTTGATAGCGCTAATATTATTTCCCGTCAATTTAACCCATTCCTTGATTTAATTAGGGAATCAATTGAGATTTTTACTCGTCATAATAAAGTTTGTAACGATAACCTGTCATTTAACATCCCAAATATTTGGTTGAATTCTTTGAAGCGTATTTAATTCCCCCTCCCCTCCTCTTTTCAATTTTGTTTTTCTTTTCCCTCGATTTTTTTTAGAGCATGGTGCCACCTGTGCCCTTTTTTCCCCCCTGGTTTCTCTATTTTGTCCCTGTTTCCGATTCATTTTTTCCTCCTTCTCTTATTGAGTTTGAGAGTGGGCCTTCGCTAGTGTTTCTGCAGTATCCCTTGAAAAAGATCAAGTATGTTGGTTGAAACTGTCGGGAAGTTTTTTAACATAATTTCAGTGTTTAAACGTCATGCATTTTAACCTTTAACTGATGTTACCGGTCTCACAGACCGGAAGTTTTTCCAATTTTTATAGTTTAACTTGTAACTTTCAGTTTAACTACAAACACTACCGAAATTTATTTCGTTTGGAACTTTAGTACTAACACCAGAGACTTTCAATAGGTGAATTTTTATTATAACAGCCGCGTACACAAAGTTTAGTACAAAAACAACATCCTATGAGTTAAACGCGCTTTTCATTCATCTTTCGATTGAGCGGTCTCACCGGCCGCTTCACGCTAGTTATGTAACAATTTCTGTCACATCAGTTATAGGTTAATGTCATGTACTTTTTAAATGTGTTGTATAGTTTCCCATTGTACAGTCGTGAAAAAAAAGTAAACACCCCTACTATCTCTGCAAAAAATTATCGTAGAAGAAAGTTACTGGTACAACACGATTGGTAATAAAGTCTACTTTGAAATGACGTATCTAAAATTTGCTTAGGGGGACATCTACATATTAAAACGATCCATAACTTTGTTTTTTTCAATAGCAGTACATAATTCTGACAGCATACATGAACTCTACACCCTTCAATTAGCCTAAAAACGAATTTTTATGCAATTCGTACGATAAGTTTCCGAGAAAATAATTATTTTAAAACGAGCATATTTTAGGGTCTGTATTCAAATTGAAGTTTGATACTCGATTGTTGACCGAGAGAGCCTCCTTCTTGATCAAGGCATCTTAAGTGCTACTCAAGCAGTAATTGAAGAGTGCCAGATTGCAGGATAGCATAAGAAATTGCAAAATATCTGGTCACTTCTGTCCCCTTAAACTATCATTTTGCCGTTTTTTAAGCATAATTTGAAAACTACTTGGAAGAAAAGCGTGAAATTTTGGAATTTTATAAAACATGACTTAATAAATCTAAATGCATGAAAAAAATGTAGGTTGCAATTCATAAATTTTTCGAATATTAATTTCATAATTCATATCATAAAATTTTAAAAATTACAAATTCAACGTATTTATGTTTGGGATTATAGTATTATTGCTACACAAAAAATTAGCACATTAGGAGTATAATTTCATGAGATATTAATAAAAGTATGAAAATGGAATTTAACATTAGATGCACTCAATTTTGAATGTTTATAATTCAAAAACTTATCATTCAAATGACTTGAAATTTGGTGTCTAGGCATAGTTTGAACCGAAGATTTGAAATATAGTGTTAAAATGGGGTATTGCCATTGAAAAAAAATTAAGTTTGGGTTCGATTTAATATGTATATGGCCCCTAAGCAAATTTCATATACATCATTTAAAAGTAGACTTTATTTCCAATCGTTCGGTACCAGTAACTATCTTCTACGATAATTTGTTGAGGAGTTATTAGGGGATGTTTACTTTTTTTTCCACGACTGTACACTGTTTAGTAATGCATTAATATTTTTCATGTAATTATCTACATCTGAGATTGTAATGCCTGTTTTTATAGTTTTTCGTTTATATACAAGTTCAAGGCAATATTTTATATTTTAAAGACAATTTACTTACTGTCATATATTTATGTCTGTTTATTTTAAATAATTATTAGACGTAACATTTAAAAAATTATATTACGCGTAATATTTAATTGTAATGAATTCTTTCTATGTAAAGTCAAGAATATATATTTTTAAATATTACGTCTAATATATTTTTATAAAAACAGAACTGTATATATTACAGAGCGTAAATTCTTTCTTAAATATAAAATAATATCTGCAATTGGTATATAAAAGGAAAATTATATTCATAAGTACCTGGACACACTTTCTTTTAAACACCAGCTATATCCAATTTATACATTTTGGACAATGTAAAAAAATTTGAATGTTGCTTTTCCATTCGCAGAACTTCCTCGAACTGAGCATATCTTTTCTTTGTAAATGTGCTTTAAAAAATGTGTAAATTAACTCATTGAGGGGTACCGGTATATATTATATACCACCTACGATTAATGAAGTTTTACACCAGAAAAATTTTATTAAATTTTACTTTTCTAACTTTGGTGGGAAAAAGTCGTAAAAATGCTTTTACTTATTTTGAAATAGAATTTTTCAATGATTCCGGTGGGAATTCAGTATTTCACAAACGTAATTGCTTGCCCCTCAAGGGGTTATAGGAGTTATAAAATCCCACACGAAATGACAATGCACCATAACAGAAAAATCAGAAAACACACGGAAACAACTTGTCATTGAAACTGCCTTTTTTCAGTGAAAGTGATTTCCTGTATGTGTTAGGAACAGTGTTGCCAGAGGGCTACTTTTTTAAAATTCAGATTTCTTGATTGGCAACACTTTCTTAAATGGTAAAATTCCCCTTGTTTTAGCCTTAATTAATATATCATTAAATAAGGCGAATTTTACCATTTCAAAAAAGTGGTGACAATAATAAAATCTGAATTTTAAAAAAGTAGCCCCCTGGAAACATTTGTTAGGAAGAAGAAAATATGAATTTGAGAACACAATTAGCAAATGCATATTTAAATTGTAACATTCACTAGAAATTAATTCCGTAAAAATACAGAAGTTTTACTGGAAAACCGAATCCCAGTTAAGTTTCGGTTTTTACGGAATTTTTTACAGTATGATAAAAGCAATTACTTGCAAGGGAAATTGCAAGTTATTGTGGAATTTGCGGTACATTAAAATTAAGGACAAAACTGGACACTATATTATTGTTTTATTATTTACTGTAAACAACGGTGTTTAAATTGGAAGAGTTATTAAATTAGTTCCTCTTCAAATAAAAGCGGCCCCACCAGTGGCTGAGGGGTTATGCTCTTGAAGCTGGTAGACGAGTGGTGCTGGATTCGAACAAGTCGGCCTAATCGTTCGGATTTTTCGTGGTTTTCTTCGAACCGTGGATTTCCATGCTTAAATACGGGTTAAGTTCCTTTAGAAAGACCCCCACGGAGGGCACCCCCCCATAGGGCCTATATCCCACGTGTTGATAATTGGCCGTCATAAACACAACCGATCAAATCAAAGCTATTTGTTCCATTGAAATAACATTAATGCATAATAGGCTTTTGAAAATCTACATTCAAATAAAATTTATCTATGTTTTAAAAGCTGTAGAGTAAAGGATTTTGTAAGCATATTCTACCTATTTTTTCAAGGTTTATGGGCTACTTTTAAGTTTATTCCTTTCTATATTCAGCAAAATCCATTTAGAACTTTAGGAGCTTTTATGTCTTTAGAGAATTCTTTTTTTAAGGCCCGAAAGATTTCTTTCCCTGCATCTTGAGGAATATTAGGTGAATTTTTATTTTTTTCCATGGATTTTATATCTTAGATATTATTTTATAGTTTTTGTAACATGAAAAATGCATTCATCTGGCAGAAAATTAGTTTGCTATTGCTTCTGTTACAAATAGAAAAAATAAACAAATACCGTCAACCGGGGCCTACTTTGGCCCATCCCATAAAAAAAGGTTTTATTATTTCTATTGAACAAACAATACAAGATAATTTGGAGTTTTTGCCCTTGAAAAATATTTTATACCCTACTATAGAGTAAATGAATAGCTTGGGGGTAATTTAAAATTTTTTAATGACAACACTGAATGTGTTTGTAAACAACTATTTTTGTGGGTAAATTTTAACTCTCCAAACTTTCTATTGCGAAATAATCTGGATAAGAGATAAAAATAAGGTAAGTGTCAAAATATTACTTTCCGTAACCTATAACCAATGTGTGATCAGAGATTTTCTTTTAATTTTTATTTTGACAGGAAATGTTTACGTTTTCATAAAGCTAACATGAATCTAGCATTTTGGGGCTTCTTTGTGCCAGGCCTTTTTTGGTCCGAAAATAGCCCAGTTACTTAGAAATGCCTTTTATACAAAGAAATCTCTGAAAACATGCTTTAAGTAAAATTTTTTTCAAATGTAACTGTAGCAAAATGTTACATTGTTTTTGTTCCAGTTGCTGTGGATAATATAACGAAAACTATTTCTCGTTTCTTTAATATTAACAATTGGTTTATTGTGTATAAATGTAAAAAAAAATAAAATAAAACATTTGTTTATCGAGTTTGCAGTATCAATTTATTATCAAATGCTATTGCAAGGGGTTTCAGTAAAAATGTATTCATTTACATATGAAATATATTCATTTTATATGAAACAAAGTGAATGGACAAAAGAAGCCCCCAGCAGGGGCTACTTTGTTCCAAAACTTTAAAAAATAGTTAAAAAATAAAAAAATAAAAATGTCTTCTTTAAAATAATACAGTTTGTTTCATTGTTTCATGTTAATTGTTTACAAATATATTTCGACGTTGAAAAATCATATATAATATTTTTTAATTATGGAAATGTGAGTGGAACCAGGAAAAAGTGGTCCAAAATAGCTCCCGGTTGACGATACTTATTTTGAACCAATTTTCGTTTGCAGCAGTAAGGGATATGTCGCCATGGCTGATTCGAATTTACTTACATTCCACTAACTTTCATTTCTTTACTAAATATAGTTTAGAAAAAAAAAAAGGAAATTTAAAAACTATCCTTAAGCAATTCACACCCGTAGTGAATACTTCCGAATATTTTTGTAACCCTGTATATGATCAACAGAATTTATACACTCCGTGTACTATGCAAAATCTTTGTTAAACTTAGAAATGCAAACGTTTGTTGCAAAAGCACTTCCAGTTATTATTTCTCATAGACAGCACAATAAGCGAAACTTTGTGTATCCCAATTTATTGCGTACCTCAGCAAAATACGAGGGTAGGCTGAAAAGAAATACATACATGCTTGTAGAACACGAATAAAAACAAATAGCAAGATTGGATAAAAAGTACATTAAAGTACAATTCTTAAGCTTCAATCTCATATATTTATTTTTCAACATAGTCGCCGTTAAGGCTAACAAATTTCTCCCAACGTGTAACATGTTTTCTTATTCCGTCACTGAAAGTTTCTTCCAACTTTTCTTGAATCCAAAACTTCAAAGCTGTTTTCACCTTATCGTCGAGGTGTAATGGTTACCCTTGAGATCTCTCTTGAGTAGAAGAAAAAAATGAAAATCGCAAGGTGCAAGATCTGGGAACTAAGGAGTGTGTTCAATCGGTTCAAACTTCAGGTTTCTTAGAGACTCTGTGGTTGAGGATTTTACGGTATCTCAATTGTTCAATAATGAAGACGACACATTCCTTGGATATTAAAAAATGGTTTGCAATACACTTTTGACTGATTCGCTGGTCATTTTAATCAAATCGTCAGCGAGTTTGAGATGTTTATCGTTTAGTCAGTGATCGGACGTCCGCTGCGTTTTCCATCAACAATTATGTCTTTTCTAGGCCTGAAATCACGAAATTTTACTGCCGATCGATTTACAGTAGACTTCTGTATCATCATCTTTAAACGACGATGAATGTCAGCATGAGACACTTTTTCATCAGTTAAAAATTCAATAACAGCACGCTGTTTAACTCGCGTTGATATAGCACTAGAACACGTTTCCATACTTCCGCTTCTCAAAACACGCTGGATGAATTCAGCGACTTCAAATATGCACATTCGTATATAGAGAGAATCTTTCTTTCACAGGCTACCAGGCGTGCTTCTGAAGGTCATTTCGTTCGTGCTCTACAAGTATGTGTGCATTACTTATCAGCCTACCCTCGTATATTGCAAATATGTTTTCTCCGTAGACCATTATGTAACAGAATTCTTTTGTGTATCCCTGCAAATGATTAATAAATTCATTGCGCCCCATATTCCCGGAAAGAATGTTTCAGTGCACTTTACTCATGCATATCTATTTTATCATCTTTGAAATGGAGTAAAATAATAAAATTGCACTTGAAACGTATTTTTCACATTGACCGAAATATAACGGAACCGTTTTAACTGTCCCTGGAATATTGCATTTTTTTTCTCCCGTAGACCATTATGTAATAGAACTTTTTTGTGTATCCTTGTAAATGAATAATAAATTCGTTGCACCCCATATTCTCCAAAAAAGAATGTTTTAGTGCACTTTATACATACATGTCCATTTTATCATGTTTGAAATGGAGTAACATCATAAAATCGCACTTGAAACGTATTTTCACATTAACCGAAATATAACGGAATAGTTTTAACTGTCCCTGGAATCGAAGTTTAAACGCTGAAAACTTCATTTTCTACAGCGATCGTGCTATAGCAAAGAGAATAACATATAAAAATTATAGAACAATCCGAGTATATTTATAAGTTAGAGCCCGGACCGACAAACAGATGGACAGACAAGCCGATGTCTTAAACACATTTCAACTATGTTGGAATGTGGTAAAAAGGATATTCGATTCTGCTGCTTTAAGATACTAAATGTTTAAACATTTTTTATGCGTTTTCGTACAAATATGATTTCTTAATGTGTCAGAAGGTTTTTACGTTGACAAGAAAAATAATTTCTTCCAGAAATGTGAATTTCAATTGAGTCACTGATTTAGAACAAACATAAAAATATTTAAATTAAAAGACTAAATAAATGTTTTCAATACATTTTTTAAAGTACCTAATATTAAAGCGACTGCTTTAGAAATTATAATCAATTCTACTTTAAAGGAAATATATCTCATTTTTAAAATCTTCTATTTGTATATTATTAAGTTACAAAGTTTTAACTTTATTTGAATCATTTTTGTACAATTATTCACTCTTTATTCGTCGTAAATTGTGTCATAATTAAAAAAATATATTATAAAGTTAAGAGTCGAAACGATTACAGAAATTCGTTTTTAAATATGCCCACATCCCAGCTAAAAATGAACTGCAGAAATTCTACAAAAAAACCGCAGTTGGAAAACTGCGGTGATTTGGCCGATTCCACTACAGATTTTTTGCGGTCAATAGAACTACAAAATTACCGCAGTTTACTAACTGCAGTAATTTAGCAGTTGTATTGACCACAAAAATTCTACAGAAAATTTATAGTTATATCAATATTAAAAATTCTGCAGAAATTTCGCAGTTTTATTGACCGCAAAAATTCTGTAGTGGAATCGGCCAAATCACCGCAGTTCTCCAACTGCAGTTTTTTTGTAGTATATCGAGCTCAAAAATGTAGTATTTTTTTAATGAGTATCCACTTTGCCTCCCTGAGGAAAGTGCCCTCAGGGGGGCAAAGTAGTTCACGGAGCAGTGGAAGTATATAAAATGATTAAGCGGTCACAGGTTTGGGTGTCGGCAAAATGTAGGAAAGTGCCCTCCAAAGGGGGGGGGGAAGTAGTGGATGGAGCACCAGAAATGCATAAAATGATTAAGCGGTCACAGGCCTTACCAACGATATGTCACATGATGGGTGTCGCAAAAATTTAGGAAAGTGCCCCCGAGGGGGGCAAAGTAGTGGGCGGAGTACCGGAAGAGCATAAAATGATTAAGCAGCCAAGGGCCTTTCGAACGATATGTCACATGATGGGTGTCGGGAAAATTTAGTAAAGTACACCCCTGGGGGGGGCAAAGTGGGGGGTGGGGGAGGAGTACCGGAAGTGCATAAAATGATTAAGCGGTTACAGGCCATTCCAACGATATGTCACATGATTAGTGTCAGAAAATTTTAGGAAAGTACCCCCCTAGGGGGGCAAAGCAGCGGGCAGAGTACCGAAAGTACATAAAATGATTAAGCAGCCAAAGGCCTTTCCAACGATATGTTACATGACAGGTGTCGGGAAAATTTAGTAAAGTGCCCCCATGGGGGGCAAAGTGGTGGGTGTGGTACCGAAGTGCATAAAATGATTAAGCAGTCACAGGTCTTTCCAACGATATGTTACATGACGGGTATCTGCAAAATTTAGTAAAGTGCCCCCCCTGGGGGCAAAGTGGTGGGCGGGGTACTGGAAGTGCATAAAATGATTAAGCGGTCACAGGCCTTTCCAACGATATGTCACACGACGGGTGTCGGAAAAATTTAGGAAAGTGCCCCCCAGGGGGGCAAAGTAAGTACCGGAAGTGCATAAAATGATTAAGCAGCCAAGGGCCTTTCGAACGATATGTCACATGACGGGTGTCGGGAAAATTTAGTAAAGTACACCCCTGGGGGGCAAAGTGGGGGGTGGGGGAGGAGTACCGGAAGTGCATAAAACGATTCAGCAGTTACAGGCCATTCCAACGATATGTCACATGACAGGTGTTAGCAAAATTTAGGAAAGTACCCCCCCGGGGGGGGCAAAGTGGTGGGCAGAGCACCAGAAGTGCATAAAATGATTAAGCAGTCACAGGCCTTTTCAATGATATGTCACATGAGGGGCTATGGCAAAATTTAGAAAAATGCCCTCCCACGGGGGAGGGGCAGGTGGGGAGAGGGACACGAAGGTGCTAATACAAATAAGCAGCCACACACCTTTCCAAAGATGTGTCACATGATGCATGTCGGCAAAATTTAGAAAAGTACCCCCCCCCCTGGTGTGAATGTAAAGGGAGGGTCATCGTAGGTACATAACATGAATAAGTGGTAAGAAATTTGCATATTACACAATCTTTCGAGGAAATACACATATTTCGCACGACCTTTTGAAGAAATTCACTTATTTTACACGATCCTTTGGCAAAAATCGCAGTTTTCTACGACCTTTTAAAGAAATTTGCATATTAAACAATCTTTCGAAGAAATTTGCATATTTTGCATGATCTTTCGAAGAAATTTGCATATTTCACACGATCATTTGACGAAATACACTGTTTTCGCGATCATTTGACAAAAATCACATTTTTTCGCGATTCTTTGACAAAATTAGTGTTTTTTCCGTGACCTTTCAAAGAAATTTGCATATTACATGGTCTTTCGACAAAATTCGCATATTTTACACAATCCTTAGGCAAAAATCACATTTTTTCGCAAGATCCTTTGAAGAAATTCGCATATTTTCCACGATCTTTCAATGACATTTGCATTTTTTCTGCGATCATTTGACAAAAATCATATTTTTTTGCGATTCTCTGGCAAAATTCGCGTTTTTTCCACAACTTTTCAACGAAATTTGCATATTACAATATCTTTCGACAAAATTTGCATATTTCGCACGATCTTTCAAAGAAATTCACATATTTTACACGATCATTTGACGAAATATGCATTTTTTTCGCAATCATTTGACAAAAATCACATTTTTTCGCGATTCTTTGACAAAATTCTTGTTTTTTCCGTGACCTTTCAAAGAAATTTGCATATTACATGGTCTTTCGACAAAATTTGCATATTTTGCACAATCCTTTGGCAAAAATCACATTTTTTCGCAAGATCCTTTGAAGAAATTTGCATATTTTCCACGATCTTTCAACGACATTTGCATTTTTTCTGCGATCATTTGACAAAAATCATTTTTTTTGTGATTCTCTGGCAAAATTCGCGTTTTTTCCACAACCTTTCAACGAAATTTGCATATTACAATATCTTTCGACAAAATTTGCATATTTCGCACGATCTTTCGAAGAAATTCACATATTTTACACGATCATTTGACGAAATATGCATTTTTTTCGCAATCATTTGACAAAAATCACATTTTTTTGTGATTCTTTGACAAAATTCTTGTTTTTTCTGTGACCTTTCAAAGAAATTCGCATATTACATGGTCTTTTGACAAAATTCGCATATTTTACACGATCCTTTGGCGAAAATCACATTTTTTTTGCAAGATCCTTCGAAGAAATTTGCATGTTTTCCACGATCTTTTAACGACATTTGCATTTTTTCTGCGATCATTTGACAAAAATCATATTTTTTTGTGATTCTTTGGCGAAATTCACGTTTTTTCCACGACCTCTCAAAGAAATTTGCATATTACCCGATCTTTCGACAAAATTTGCATATTTCGCACGATCTTTCGAAGAAATTCACATACTTTACACGATCATTTGACGAAATATGCATTTTTTTCGCAATCATTTGACAAAAATCACATTTTTTCGCGATTCTTTGACAAAATTCTTGTTTTTTCTGTGACCTTTCAAAGAAATTCGCATATTACATGGTCTTTTGACAAAATTCACATATTTTACACGATCCTTTGGCGAAAATCACATTTTTTTTGCAAGATCCTTCGAAGAAATTTGCATGTTTTCCACGATCTTTTAACGACATTTGCATTTTTTCTGCGATCATTTGACAAAAATCATATTTTTTTGTGATTCTTTGGCGAAATTCACGTTTTTTCCACGACCTCTCAAAGAAATTTGCATATTACCCGATCTTTCGACAAAATTTGCATATTTCGCACGATCTTTCGACGAAATTCACATATTTTACACTATTATTTGACGAAATACGCATTTTTTCGCGATTCTTTGACAAAATTCTTATTTTTTCTGTGACCTTTCAAAGAAATTCGCATATTACATGGTCTTTCGACAAAATTCGCATATTTTACACGATCCTTTGGCGAAAATCACATTTTTTTGCAAGATCCTTCGAAGAAATTCGCATGTTTTCCACGATCTTTTAACGACATTTGCATTTTTTCTGCGATCATTTGACAAAAATCATATTTTTTGTGATTCTTTGGCGAAATTCACGTTTTTCCCACGACCCTTCGAAGAAATTCGCATATTACACGATCTTTTGATGAAATTCGAGCATTTTGCACGACCTTTTGAATAAACTTGCATATTTTACACGATCTATTTGGCAAAAATCATGTTTTTTTTGCAATTCTTTGATGGAAATCGTGTCTTTTTCGTGATCCTTTTATGAAAATCTCATTTTTCCGGCAATCCTTTGACGAAAATTGCGTTTCCCAGCGATCCTTTGACGAAAATTGTGTTTCCCAGCGATCCTTTGACGAAAATTGTGTTTCCCAGCGATCCTTTGACGAAAATTGAGTTTCCCAGCGATCCTTTGACGAAAATTGCGTTTCCCAGCGATCCTTTGACGAAAATTGCGTTTCCCCATGATTCTTTGACATTAATTGCATTTTTTCCATGATCCTTTGACAATTGTGCTCAATTTGGTGCGGTTCGTAGTCACGTTTTTGTTATATTTCCTACACTCCCACTACAACCCTTCCCTCATTAAAAATGTTAACAAATTTTAATGCATATTTGCATCGATCCCAGGAATAATAAAATTCAATGATGAAAAAGCAGAATTCCGCGTTTCTGCAGTAAAATAAAACGTCTGAAAACATCTTTCGATTACATAGTTTCTGAACACAAACACCTGCTAGTTTCATGCGTTTCCAAACAAAAATAATTTAAAACATATGTCATAAAGTTGCCTCTTTGGATTTGAGAACACCCATAATGAAAAGCATTCACCATAACAAATGCACAGGGATAAATTCAGTCAGGAGATGCAGCGTTCCCACATCATATATATATATATATATATACATACACATACATAGATATAATGCTAATAATGTATTATACTTAAATTGAAGGATGACATTTATAAAAATATTTTACTCAAATTTTTCCGATAGATTTCAGTACAATTAAAAAAAAAAAAAAAAACAGAGCAAACATAAATACGTCAATTTTTTTAAATTGAACAGAACTGAAATTATCAATGCAAGTTTGAAAATATGAATTTCATAAAATACGATAAATGTCACATATAATTTTTCTTTACAAAAAATCCCAAAACTTCCTTAAATAAAATTGCACATAACAAAACTTTTTCAAAGAAAATTACGTCATAAGAACAGTTATTACTTTGTTCATTCTGACACTATTTTCTAGGTGTGCCCACTTGAGGAGAAAAGTAATGTGAAGCTCCCTAATTTTTAGATAATTTCATATATAAACATCAAGCAAACACAATTCTATATTATTAATTGAAAAAATTCTAAAATGCCTATAAATTAGTGATTTGGGGACAAATCTACAACTAATGTCACAAATAATGGCTGTTTGTTTACATCAGATGAATCAGAGATTAAGGGTAATGTTTACATTAATGTCAAGATTATAAGTAATTTAAGGGGGAACAAATGTCATATCTTTCCGTCGAAAGAAAATTTGCAAAATTTGTCAGTCAGTTGTATGAAAATATCTCAAAATTCATCAATCAGTCGCAGATCAAAAGTTAATTATTTTTTTCAGTCGGACATGGAAAAAAATGCAAGTTTTGTGACTCTGTCACAGAATGAAAATACTAAATTCACAAATCAGTCATAAAAAATATTGCAAAATTTTAACAATTGAAGCATTAATTAATCAAACAATGACTTACCTGTAGTGTTTTTAGGTATTTTATGAATTGCTATTAATAATAATCTCAACTTTTTGTATTAAATAATAAAGAGCTAAAAATAATATGAAGTAAAGTAATGGCTTGATGAAAAAGAATATGCAAAACAGAAAAGAAAATCTGTGACGACCGCTGCCAGTCTTGAACTTCCTGCAAACTGGCGTCGGAAAAAAACCCCGCCCGTATATGACATCTGTGCCCATGCAAGTACATGCACTTTCTAATCTTAATCTTTTGGAGATTTTTTTTTAAATATCTCGTTTGCATTCCCATGCTTTTGTTTGCATTGGGTAACTAAAGACGATCTCTAAAATACACTTTTTTTTTTTTATGAGGACGTTAATCTTTTTCAGACAAAAATAGCCTCAGAAAAAAAACCTGCAAACAAAATCAAAAAAGTAAAAAACGGCTGTTGTAAAGATCGACCTCAGCTGGCATACAGAATAATTTCAAAATATGGAAATGCAAATGAGATACTTAAAAAAAAATTTCTTATAAGATTAATATTACAGGGCAGGCGTTTTCATGTGAGTGAAGTAACCTCTTAAGTAAGTAGTGGAGATTCTTTGCAAAAATCGACTTCATACTGTATAGTACTGTGTTTACTCTCATAATAGTTGCACTTTTTTTTGCCAAATTTTTATTGTGAAAGTCTAGGTGCAACTATTATGCGGAGAAATCTACTGCATAATATTGTACACTGAAATGCTGAAACATTACTGGTATAAAAAAACACAATAAAATTAGTAACTTACCAAATGTTTCCAGATTATGATGTTTATTAAATACCATTTTCTTTTTATGGTAATATTTTTATAGATGTAAAATTTACAAATAATAATCTTTGTGAAAATTTAAACAAAAAATTATAATAAATTTCTTTTACTAAAGGTTTCAGTATCACTATTGTAATGAGAGTCGGTGTCTGAAGAATCTCCGTCATTCCATAAAATGTCATCTTCGCTTCCGTCCAAAGCGTCAAAGATACCCATCTTCTTAAAATTTTTTGGAAATTATATCGCTTGTCATTAAAGTCAAGCTTTGTAATGTCCAACTACACATTAGTTCCAGGGATGGGCGCCTTACTTTTCCACTGGGAATTTTCTTGTTGTTCCCATTGATTATCCAATATCCATATACTCGTCTTATATTGTCTTGCAGAATCTCTGCGACTCCTCCGGGAATTATCACAAGATCTGTTTTGCCTTCTGAAAGTTTTTTCTTTACATCATCAACAAAATGTCTTCGGAAACTATCAAGTACCAGCATGGCTGTTTTTTTGAGCAATGCTCAAGACCTTTTCTTCCAAACGTTGATCTTTCATAATTTTTTCATCCATTCAATTCATGAACAGAAAATAGTTTGACGATTTTTTCTGCTTCAAATCAGGGGTGAGACTATTACACAAGTAAACACGGCAGTCTATTGAGTGCTGCTTTGCAGAATTTCTGAGCATCGAATACCAAGTACTAGTGTATACTAAGGAAGAAACATTCATGCACACACTCTAATCAATAATGACCACTCGACTGGAGGCAGAATTTTTTTTAAAAGAAGTTACCAGACAAATTTAAAAGAAAAATTGCTTAAATTAAAAACATTGAAAAGTGGAAGGGTTAGTTCCAGGCCATTGGACAACCGCTGTGGCTTCAAGTTTAATCTTCAGCAGCAGTTGAGGGTAGGCAGATTTAAAAAAAAAAAAAAATGTAAGATTTTTGCATTGTCTGAAAACATACTTTTTCTGTTTACTTTTAAAATTTAATTTTATTCCAAAATTTAATAAGTCATGCACATTGTTTTAAAATGTTTAAAACCAGCAGCACTACTTGAAAAGTTACATTAAATAACCCGAACAATACACACACCAAAAAAAAAACTATTCAATAAAAAACTTAGATTATTGAACTCTTTTCCTCTGTAGTAACAATAAATTACTTAAATTTACACTAACTAGCTTTTAATCAGCTACACCTCTATTATTCTTTAAAGAAAAACCAAAAAATATACATATAAATAGTATCTTGCACCTACAAATCCTCCTCCAAATTTTTTATTGGTGCGACTTTTATTTTCTACTGTTGAATAGTATATCCGAATTTTTTAAAAAGGGCCCACTTTTTTGGAAGTATAATAGTCCTTTCAAAAAGAGAGATCAAGCTCGGTACATAATTTAGCAATCTTAAATATACATTCTAAAAGAATAATCAAAGTATTATACGGACAAGTCAGATTTAAAAAATACGAACGCAAAAACCGAACGGGCATGGTGTCAGTTCTTTAAAAAATTAGCTCGGTACATAATATTCGCAATGTTATGGTTCTTGACATTCATTTAAAAATAATAATAATAATAATTAACGCGAAAGCATAATACGAACAAAAGGGGCTATGAAAAAAAGACGAAGGTCGAATCGCGAGTCACATGTATTGTAAATAAAGCATTCCGCCTAGATCGAAAGTTGAGTTGTACGAGCACTACTGCTTCATCCGCCGGAATCCAGATAGATTTTTCGCTGTTAGCGAAACGAGATCGACCAATCAGGAAGCTTGCTTCCTTAAAACAGGGAAAAGTTCGCGAAATGTGAGCTTCTGATTGGTCAATCTCGTTTCGCTAACAGCGCAAAATGTATCTGCATCCCGGACAGAATTTAGAATAAAAAATATTATTTAAATAATATTAATTTATTATATATTATTAATAATTATTAATTATAAATAATAATTACTAATTATTTAAATTATATTATTCATATTATGTAATATATAATTAATATTATATTAAATATCAATAATTATTAATTATAAATATTATTAATAATTATTAAATCAATTATAATTAAAAATTAACTTAAATAATAAATATTTATTTAGTCAGAAATGCAGCTGCGTGAACAATAATCAAATATTCCAATGTAAATTTAAAATAAAATATTTAATAAGAATTATTTATTTTTCATTCGTTTTTATAAAGTAGAAGTAATTTTCATACGAACTGGGAGTCATGTATTTTCGGGGAGAAGGGCAAATTGTGCATTTAGTAAATCCGGGTCCGGGTGTGCTATGAAAAAGAAAAAAAAGGGGGGGATGCCTCCTCATTGGATTTTGAAATTAAAGTAAAAAAAAAAAAAAAATTCTGCTTTTGAAAAACACAGTAGAATTTATTCCTTTCGAGTATGTTTTAAAAAAGGGAAGATGGAATTTTCCGTTTAGGGGAGGAGGGGGGCATAGGAGAGCAACTACCCCTCCCTAGATTTTGAAGTAAGTAACTAATTTTATTTTCTTATTTTGAAAAACATAATAAAATTTATTCTTTGCGAGTGACTAAAAAAAAGAAACCAAGAATTTTCCGTCAGGAGGAGGCGGGGGGTTATAGAACAGTCATTTGTTCCTCCCAGGATTTTAAAATATAAGTAACTAATTTTTTTTTTCTACCGGTTTTAAAATAGTGAAATTTATTTAATTCGACTAACTTAAATTAAAAGAGGAACTAAAAAGTTTCAGTTGAGGGAACGGTATAGGAGGCCCATTGCCCTTCCCTGTATTTTGAAATTGTATAAACTAAATTTTCTTTTTTTCCTATTTTGAAAACATAGAAGAATTTATTTTTTTTCGAGTAACTTAAAAAAAAGGAAACAAGAATTTCCGTTTAGGGGAAGGTGGCATAGGAGACCAATTACCTCTCCCTAGATATTTCAATTTAAGTAACCCAATTTTTTCTCTCCTGTTTTGAAAAACATAGTAAAATTTATTCTTTGCGAGTAACTTAAAAATTAAGGTAACCAAAATTTTCCGTTAAAAGAGGGGAGCCTAGGGGAGTCATTGTTGCTCCTGGATTTTGAAACAGATATGTAACTGAATTTTCTTTTTCTCCGATTTTGTACATAGTAAAATTTATTTATATTCAGAAACTTAAAATAAAAGAGAAGCAGTATATCAGAAATATCAGTTGAGCGGGGGAAGGGGGGGAAAGGGGGATAGGAGAAAAAAGCCATTTCCCTTCCCTGGATTTTGAAATTTAAGTAATTAAATTTTCTTTTTTTATGAAATGCATAGTAAAATTCATTCTTTTTCAGTATTTTAAAATAAAAGAAATAAAAAAAATCCGTTAAGGAGGGGGGAGGGGGGGGTGGAAGGCTCATTGCTATCCCTGAAGTCTGAAATTTAATTAACGGAAATATCTTATTTTCTCCGATTTTGAAAAATATAGTAAAATTTATTTATTCCGAATAACTTAAAATTAAACAGAAACTAAGAAGTTTCTGTTGGGGGAGAGATTCACCCCCCTATATCTCACTCTTGGTAGTTAATTTTCGGTCGATTTTTTTTCATGTTTATGTATTTAAACTTTATCTTAAAGTCAGGTTAAAAAGAGTTCTTTTTTTGGGGGGGGGGGGGGGAGCTGTAACCCGAGGACGGCATTCTCTTTCGGACTTTGAAATTTAATTTTAACTAAATTTTCTTTTTCTCTGATTAACACAAAATAAAATTTATTCCTTTCGGACAACTAAAATAATTAAACACTAAGAGAAAAAGACGAACTGGTAAAATTATGAGATAAAATTACTTCATTACTACAGACACAAAATCTCATTATTTTAAAAGTTTATGATGACTTCACATAAACTATAGAATTTTTGAAGTTAATAGCACTGAGTATTTTTGAAATAAAGTACTACAAAATTACGCCACATTAGCCACAGAATTTCTAAAGTATTTTTACAGTCGAGATTGCACTACAGAAAATCTATAGTTGACTATAGAAAAACCTAAAAAATACTCCACTTCTGTAGAAAAACTGCAGTTCATTTTTAGCTGGGATTTATTTAATTTCCTAACACAAATATAAATATTTCACATACAAAATATTACATATGGAAGTTAATGACAATTCAGTGCATAAGACAAATAGTGCCATTTGAACTGAACGTA
The DNA here is from genome assembly GCA_963932465.1 of Maratus speciosus. Classification (NCBI taxonomy): domain Eukaryota; kingdom Metazoa; phylum Arthropoda; class Arachnida; order Araneae; family Salticidae; genus Maratus; species Maratus speciosus. Next base: position 230,962,747 of record OZ010796.1, on the reverse strand, counting down.
TGTTGTCACTGTAAAGATGACATTCCACGAGAATTTATATTTATTCTCCTCACGTCTCATCCAGACGAAATTGATTCTTGAGAGGGAACCGCGCCAAAAACGCTTAAGGTGGCTGTTTCGATATTCGCATTAGCATATAAACTTGTATTTTTGTGAGAATTTTGTAAGCGTATATGAATGTTTATTCTATAGCACATAAGTTTTCACTGCTGCTTCTTAGTATAAAAGGTAAAATATATTACGAAATTTGAATACATTTATAAAAAATTCAAAACACAAATAACGTAAAATATGGGGCCCCACCAGTGGCCGAGAGGTTCTGCTCTCGAAGCTGGTAGACGGGAGGTGCTGGGTTCGATCCCAATCGCGCCCGTCGGCCTAATCGTTCAGAGTTTTCGTGGTTTTTTTCGAACCTTTGTTCTCCAAGGGTTAATACGGGTTAGGTTCCCTTAGAAAGACCTCCACGGAAGGCACTCCCTCCCCTTAGGGCCTATATCCCACGTGCTGATAATTGGCCGACATAAATACAACCAACCAACCGTAAATTATGGAAATGAATAAAGGTTTTTATTATGAGATTAGCTATTAGTGTAATATTCATAAATATATTTTTTCTGATCACAAGCTGCCAGAAAATGTTCTGCTTATTTATATTTTTTCCCAAATATTCTCGTACTACCTGACTCGTTCGGCATTGCCCGGTCCCGTGAATTTTTCAAAAGAACGGCGAATCATTAAAAACTAGATTCATATTAAAAATTTAAAAAAAAACGAATCTCTCAAAATGAACCTGTGAGATTAGTCCCAGATACCTTCGTCAGTGCACACTGGTCGTATCACCAGGGTCGCGCCGACCCAGTGTGCAAAGTGTGCGACGCACATAGGCGCCGAAGTAGTAAAGGCGCCAAAGATTTCAGTTGAGGGGCAAATACTTAAAAGAAAAAAAATCTTCATTTAATTATACTAATATATTTTATAGTTTCTTGACAATCTGAATTATGTTTTATAGATTTACGTGAGACAAACTTACTTATAAACATTCAATTCTTTCTTTCTTTCTTTATTTATTTCGTTTTACTCTACTTCTGAGTCTTCTAATGAGTGATTTAGACACAGACCTGTCTAACCTTTCAATAAATAGAAGCGCACGTAATTAGTTGCAAACAATGAAAGGCGCCTTAATTCACATGGCTGAAAACATGCAACTCTATTATCTCACTGAAGTAATGGTAACGCATACTGCAGTTTTAATACCAAGGGGGCTAAATTCCGCTTTTTTTAGTTTTAAATAGCAATCGTCGCATTACTGCAGAATTTCTGTCATAAATAAGATGAAATTACTATTCGGAAATACGGGTAGAAGTTTCGCCTGGGGGCCATAAATAGTTGTTGGTTTATCCATCACAAGTCACAAGCGTCTTTATGATGCACATAGATAACATCTAACGGTGATATCCATAAGTTCACGACGACTCAGAAACTCTATTTTCTGCTCTCGAAGCTGGTAGACGGGAGGTGCTGGGTTCGATCCCAATCGCGCCCGTCGGCCTAATCGTTCGGAGTTTTCGTGGTTTTCTTCGAGCCGTGGATCTTCCATGCGTTAATACGGATTAGGTTCCCTTAGAAAGACCCCCACGGAGGGCACTCCCCCCGGGCCTATATCCCTCGTGTAGATAATTGGCCGTCAAAAATCAACCCAACTTAACTCAGAAACTCTATTTAAAAATAATTTCCAGAAATAATATAAATCATAGTAAATTTAAAATTAGATTTTTCAGAGGAACAACTTATCTCAAAAGCTTTGTAGGTGAAGGTACCAGAAACATTAATCACTAAATAACAAATTAATATTATTAAATAATTAACACTAAATAACGGTCATTGATAACAATGAAAAGACCCTATTCAAATATTATTGATTTTAAACAAATTATCCTTTAAAATAGAGTTTTAACACCATCCAACATAGTTGAAAAGAGTTTATGAATTCGGTTTGTCTGTCCATCTGTCCATGCTCTAACTCGCGTAAATAATACGGATTTTCATGCAATTGATATATGTTACCAAGGCATGATGTTTACCAAGGCATATTCTGTATTTATGAAGAACGTAGCATTGACAGATTATTGACAGGGAAATTAAAAAAATTTCGTTACATTGGTTAATGGGGGAAAAATTGTTTGCAGTGTGTTTAATGACATTACGCTATTTCAAATGTATTGAAATTGATATAAATCACTTATTTTCACTACAAGATGATTAACTATGTCTTCGGCAATAATTGCTGGACTTGCGTTTTTAATTTCGGTGTGCGCTTTTAAATTTAACTAATTTTTTGCATGTTACTTGTTGTGTGTAAATTGTATACCTCCTACACAAAACTGTACAAAAGAATTCACATACCATTCACCTTATTACCGGAATTTTCAACTGTGGCGTGTATTTTCTAACTGAACTAAATTTTTGTATGCTTGTAGTTTCAAAGAATTCGGATAATTTTCCAACTGTAGAGAGAGAATTGCTGAAATTGGATTGCCAAATGCGTTATGCGTTTCCAAATAATTCGATTAGACGTCATATTTCAACTTATTAAACGGTGACGTTTTGTTACATTATTCTGAATGTGTTGGAAAGTGTTTCATAATCGCTGCTTACCGCATGATTTTTCCTTCTTGTTAATTTTAAAAAATAGCTAGTAAGAGTAAACATTCGAATGAGCGCCAAGAAAACCTCCAACGGTCCCCTTGTTCGCAGGAGACTCATTGGACAACTCTAATAGAGAAAAAATGTAAAAACAGAATTTGTATGAGTATGCTGTTCAATGTAGAGATTTTAGATTAGAGAGACTGGAGTCAGCTATAGGACAATTTTTAACTGGTAAAAATCAAGCATCAGCCGTTTGTGAAGATTTTGGAATTCCGTGCCGTAGGTTTAACGCTATGATTTTCGTGCTCAAAGTTTACTTTAGGCAGCCGAATCAGTATCTTTTTTCAGCGCTTCTACAAATGATCAATTCTGTAGAACCTATTAGCTATTGGACAAAAAACTGAGCAGCACCAAAACAATTGGTGCAGATAAAAGCCGCCCATTTCATTCTTTGAGAAAGTAAGAATTTTTGGACAATTATGGCCAAATTAAGCCTATTTTAACCATCTCCTCCTTCTTAACAAAAATTCTGTTTCCGCCATGATTATAGGTCCATAGTACAAGATAGTATAGATAAAAAGTACACTGGCCACCAAAAGTTAAAGTATAACATAGAACACTTTTCCTGAACCAGACAGAGACAGCAATGGGCTTCAGTATTCTTCACAGACGAGTCCAGATTCACGCTGGAGAGCGATTCGGGTGGCATCTACTGATCTGTAGGGAACAACGCACCAGATACCATCAATCCAACACTGTTGAAACACACAGGGACAGAGGTGGTGAATCATGGTTTGGGCAGGGATCTCACTCGGTGGTCACACTGACCTGCATGTGTTCCATGGAGGAACTCTGACTGGTGTGAGATATCGGGATAAGATCCTTGATCCATATGTCCTCCCATATGCTGGTGCTATTGGCAGCGATTTCATTTTGACGGATGATAATTGTAGTTGTTGAAGACTATCTTGATAGTCACGGTTTGGAGCGAATGGAATGGCCATCTCACTTTCCAGGCCTAAATCCGATAAAACATTTTTGGGACTATCTTAACAGACAAGTTGCTGCTTTAAGTCCTCCTCCAAGATCGTTAGATGAGCTGAAACAAGGCTTACTTCGTGCCTGGTTCCTGCTTGGACACATTCCTTATTAGAACCCATTTTAGTAATGTTTCTAAGACATTTTACCACATAATACTATGATGTACTGTTTTGTCCAAGAATGGACTTTTTTTCCAAGAGTACTTTTTTGTTGAAAATTGTTTTTGTGTTTAACTTATGTAAATCTCTATGTCGCATTCAATAAATAACTGTTTAGTGCACATTTCCTCCAAATTTGTTTTTTCTACCTTCATTCATATGCAAATTAGACGCAAAACACCAGTTATATCTTAACTTTTGGAGTCCAGGGTATTTTTTACCTATACTATCTTGTACTCTGGACCTATAATCATGGGGGAAACAAAATTTTGTTAAGAGAGAAGAGATGGTAAAAATGGGATCGATTTGGCCATAACTGTCCAAAATTTCCTACTTTCTCAAAGATTAAGAGGGGCGGCTTTTCTCTGCACTCCCTGCGTACGCTCGTGTCTAATCACATACTGGATAAAAACCTTGATGATTGTAAAATTTGTTAATTTCAATTCAGAACATAAAATTGAAAATATTGAAATAAGAGCACTTATAAGCATAACATATAACCTTAGACGTTACAGAGACTAGAATGACAAAAGAAAGTGGCTGTAATATGAATGAACAAATATAGATTCATGAAAAAAAGAGCTTTAAATTCCCGTGTACTTTATGCCTTACTAACTGAGCCTCCTGGCATTGCCCGGGCCAATGATAATAACCTTATATGCACTCTAAAATTGGGAGGAGTGAAAAGTTCACTTTTTGAAAGAGTGACAGGCATTTTTACTCTTTTTGGAGTGAGTTTTATAAAAATACACTCCTTAAACAGTGGAGTTTTCCACTCTCTAGAAAGGAGTGAGATGTCTCACTCCTGAAAGTAGAGTGACTTACGTGTGCATTGCTTATTAACCAATCAGAGCAGCAAGGCGACGACACCCTTTAAAGATAAGAAAAATGATCACTTTTTCGTCCGCCATTTTAAGATTAACAGATTAGGATATCATTAAAATTATTCTTTGGAATACATAAAATGAAGGTAAGTCTTGTTTAATTTTAAGCATTTATCCGTGTAGATATGCGGAATATCCAGATTATGAGCTAAATAGTTGTATGTTTGTATAGCAAAAGATTGATCGTGGAGTATTCATAAGTGATTGTGAGATTTCTTCATGTAGCGATCTGAAATGTAATTGTTTTAAGGGGACCGGGAAAGCCGTATCTCCGCCATGTTAAATTCACCAACTTTATGTACCCTTTTCTCAGAAATGGTGAAAGATAGAGGTCTAGATTTTTTAGAGTAGTTTGAATAACATGCTTTACGTTTTTTAACTGACCATTTTCGTTCTAAAGTGATTGTGAGATTTCTTCATGTAGCGGACTGAAATGTAATTGTTTTAAGGAGGCCGGGAAAGCCGTATCACCGCCATGTTAAATTCACCAACTTTATGTACATTTTTCTCAGAAATGGTGAAAGATAGAGGTCTAGATTTTTTAGAGTAGTTTGAATAACATGTTTTACGTATTTTAACAGACCATTTTCGTTCTAAGTAAAATTCAAAATTAATTATTAATTATTTATTGAAAATCATTTTTAAATTAGCACTTTTTGGTAAGATTTCACTGCCTAAAATAAATAATTCTCAACAAATCATTAAATCCCTGTGTATACAATATAACATAGTATATGTGTTTAAAAAAAATCTGAGTTCTTATGTTTAATAGATATTGAAACAAGTTGAAAATTGCTCACCAAACGTGGCAAATGTGGTGCGTTCGTACTATAACTAGTTTTAGAAATATTTTTTGCACCGCATATTGTACTGGATGTATATTTTAGTGCAATACATAAGTGCATATCCATTTCATTCTGTTCTGAAAGGCTGTAACATCATTAAAATGCACTTAAAATATTTTTTTCCCCATTGGCCGTCATGTAACGGAAAACTTTTGACTGTCCTTGTAATTAAACTATGTATCCGATTTTCCTGAAATTTGAAATGAGTCTACAAAATTTTGCAACAAATATATATTTAAAATCTTAGATCATTCGGAAGGCTGTAACATCATTAAAATGTACTTGCAATAATTTATTCCCATTGGCCGTAATGTAACGGAAAACTTTTGACTGTCCCTGTAATTAAACTAGACATCCGATTTTTATGAAATTTGAAATGACTCGACAAAAGTTTGCAACAATTATATATTTAAAATTTCAGACCATTCGGTTGGGTAGTTTTTGCTCTGTTATATGCGGGTGTTGAATTCAGACCCTTATCTCAAGGAGGGATTTCTGTGCTTCCGGAGGGGGGGGGGGTCATTATAGAGTTCCGTGGGGGGGGGGGGAAATTGCACTTTTTGACCATTGAAAACACAAAATCTCAAATCTTCCAGAGGGGAAATGCCCCCCCCCCCCCCGGGCCACCCCCTGAAATCAACACTGACAGACAGACTAAACGACGAATATAGGGGCTACGTATTTATATAATTACGAACGCACCTAAAAAAGGAACATAAACATGAAAAATCGAAGTTTTGAGAAAAAGTCGATTAAAGATTTATTGCCATTAAGCTGTGAAGTACTCTTAGAAAGAATGAATAATTTCAACACTTATTTTTTATATATATAAACATGTGTGACACATCGTTGGAAAGGCAAAAGTTTAAACTATTTAATGATATAAAAAAATTAAAATCGCTTTTTAGGTGCGTTCGTAGTTATATAAATACGTAGCACCTATAGTCGTCGTTCAGTCCGTCTGTCTGTCCGTCTGCCCGCATATAACAGCGCAAAAACTACCCAACCGAATCGTTTGAAATTTAAAATATATAATTGTTGTATAATTCTGTCGCGTCATTTCAAATTTTATGAAAATAGGATGTATAGTTTAATTACAGGGACAGTCAAATTTTTCTGTTACATTACGGCCAATGGGAAAAATTATTGCAAGTGCATTTTAGTGTTGTTACAGCCTTTCCGAATGGTCTGAAATTTTAAATAGGGCAGATGTGCCAGTAATGGTCACCCTTTGATGTTTTTGGTTCATAAAAAAATAAGTAATAAATATTTAACTTTAATTAATTTTTTTATAATTTCCCCTTGCATGTTTTATAAAACTGGGTTATTGTTTTCACTTTTAATCAAACCAATTATGAAGTAGGAAATAATGTTTCAAAGTTTTGCTGTTTTTCTGTGAAAATCTTAATGAAGAGGCTAAGAGCTGGCTTCGTTTAATTAATTTATATATTATTTATTTTCTTCCAAAATTTGAATGCTTTTGTTTGAGTAGCAATAGAAAACTTAGACTTTTATATACTAACGGTCATTTACGAAATTTCATTTATTTTTAAGGTTTTAAGAGAGGGTTTCTATTACTGGAATGGTTAATTAGTCATTTTCCACCAAAACTTTTTAAATAGCTGCTTTTAAGTTAGTTTATGTGATTAATAAAATTTCAATATTTTATTCTTTTTTTATGTATATATACTTTGCTATTTTAAAATCTGGCAATCAAACCAGCTAGGTAGTAGAAAATATTGTTTAAGAGCACAGCCAAAGACGGGCTCATAGGGCTTAATACCTCTCCTTTTAAATAAAAGCAATTAAGTTACAGAAGCTATTAAAAATCTATTTTCTGTGTTAAATGTTTGGTTTTTCTTATCTGAAAAAAAAAGTAATTTTCCTTAATTTATAGGCAATAATCATGAAACTAGTAAATCTGCAGATCAGTGGCCTCAAACATCAGTTCTACAGTTTTATTTTGAAATTATTTTACTTAGCATTTAAAATATTCAATTCACACTATCATTTTTTTCATATTTGCAATATTAATTATTATAAATGATGTATCAAGTAGTCTCTGGAAGATTAATTGTTAAAAATAACGAGACAAAACTAAACACCACTAACAGTCCAAAACTTTTTTTTATTATTAGTACCTTTTAAATCCCCCACTGTTTCAATAATTTAATAGCTGTAATTGCCTGATATTTAGTATTTTAAACTATCCATCTAAAATAATTAAAACATTGATCGTCTGATAATTACAATAATTGGTGCAAACAGTAAATGATCATCACAAATATTTTATTAATTACTGGTATCCTTGTTGTTAAATTTATTTGAAAATAACCATTTCGTTTCATTAGTATGTTTTCATTAAAGTCTGGTTCTAAATGCATTCATAAAAACAATTATATTTATTACTTTTTATGGGGTGTCCATTACTGGGCCAGAGGGTGTCCATTACTGGGATTTTGGGTGTTTTGGTATATTTCTGTTATTTAAAATTAAATTTCGATTCACATTGGGAAATGAGACTATAAGAATGGTTAAATATTGTTGATAGATTAATATAATATTGAAAAAACTGGAATGTAATAATTATAACTATTAATAAAAAAATAATTTTAAAAGAAATTCCTTAAGAGTGTCCATTACTGGCACATCTACCCTATTTAATTGTTGCAAACTTTTATTGAGTCGTTTCAAATTTTATGAAAATCGGATGTACAGTTTAATTACCGGGAGTCAAAAGCTTTCCGTTAACTTTAAGGTCAATGGGAAAAAATTATTTCAAGTGCATTTTAATGATGTTACAGTCTTTTGAACAGAATGAAATTGATATGCACTTATAAAGTTCACCAAAATATACATTCAGCACAATATGCGGTGCAAAAAATATTTATAAAATTAGTTATAGTACGAACGCACCTCATTTGCCACGTTTGACGAGCAATTTCCAACTTGTTTCTATTTCCGAGGTCAATCTTTTCCTATAAAACATATAAAATCTATTTTGCTCATATTCACAAAATACAATATCTACGCGAATAAAAGAATTAAATTAAACATGGCTTATCGCGGCATTTCATTAATAAGTATTTTATTAATTTCATTTTTCAGCAATGACGGACGAAAATTAGAAATCATGATTAAGTTAAGGAATATGCTTAAAAGAAAAATATATACATATTCCAGAGAACTTAAAAGTTTAACTTTAGACTCCATGTTCATATTAAATAAAACAAAAGCAAATGACAGCGGATAAAATATATATATACATTCTTAATATTTAAATCATGCTTAGAACTTATTTAAAAAAGATGTGAGTTTATAAGTATTGTTTTTTAAATGGAAAAATTAAAAATATTTTAGAACAATAGGACTTTGCAAAAATAGCAATAATTTAAAGAAAAAGTACGGTTTTATATTTAAAACAAAAATTAAAATCAAATCAAACATTGTTAAATATATAACATCCGCTGATTAAAAAGTTATTAATAAAACTTTAAAAGTAATATCTTTATAGGGCATGCAATAAAAGCAAACACAAAGGATAAGATTGGAATAAAATATTTTAGTTTATTACTATTAGTAATCTAATTTAAATTCGTATGTAACTTTAACTGAATTTTTCCCTAAAAGTTCAATTAGTGTTACAAACTATGAATTAAATAAATATTGCTACTAAAGTATTTTATTCCAATCTTTACTACGATTGTATCTATTTTCATTGCATGCTGTAAAAGATGTGATTCTTTTAAAATGACCATAGAAGCGAAAAAAAAAAAACAAAAAAAAACGACTACATACAAAATGAACATTCACTTTTATGAAAGAGTGACTATTCACTCCTACCAGGGGTGAAAAACCGCACTCCTTTAGCAAGAGTGAATAGTCACTCTTCCGAAAAAGTGATTATCCACCCCTGTTTAGAGTGGATATTCACTTTCCAGGAGTGAATATTCACTCTTTCAGAGAGTCAAAAATTCCACTTTTGCTCAGAGTGAATAGTCACTCTAAAGAGGTTGGGCATATTTTGACTCTGCGATAGAGTGTCTATTCACTCCTCCGGAGTGAATAGTCACTCCTTTTTATTTAGAGTGTGCCTAAAATAAAAGGTTGAAGGATTTTATATTTTTTTCCAAACGCACTGTCCGGTTTGGTTTGATTTTATATTTTTGAATGGCATAGCTGTCAACTTTTACGCCTTTTTCGTACCACTATTTTTAATCAAAAAAATTTGCCTTATCTAATCATAAATTTTCGATGATTAAATAAGACACATTTTTCTATTAAAATATAGCGGTAGGAAAAAAGCGTAAAAGTTAGCAGCTATGAAATGGAAATCTTTCCAAACGAACCTAATATTGTCAGCAGAATTGCCTTCTTCAGGGTGCATCCTCGAATTTAAACGAATTTTCATTTTTAAATGAAAATCCATCCAACTAACCTCAAGTTGAGGGCCCATTTATCTTCGGTAGCGTACAGCGGGATTGCTATCCCCTATCAGGTTTGATTTTTCAAGCGAACCTCGAATTTGTATTTAATTCCTGGTGTTTAGCATAAAACTTTCAATTCTGACCAAAAATTCTTGATAAAACATAAATATCTTAAAATGCGCACAATCCCCCCACTTTTTTGAAACGCGAAATAATATCCAAAGCACATATCTCTTAAAAGGAAACGATATCTGGTAAAAACTTGCCCAAGAGAAAAAACATCTCTTGCGAATCCTTGAAATGACTTCAAGATTTTTTTTTAGGGTAATTATCAATATTTTTTTACACCAGAGACATCACTAGAAGCGGGAAAATACTGAGAATGTATTAGTATTTTTTAATTTTAAACTTTAGAAAAATGGAAAACCTGAAAGCCGACGCGAATAGCGGGCAAACAAAAAGGTTTTTTGAAGTAGAAATGAATGACACCGTTGGAATAGGAAAAGTAAGGCAATTTTCTTTCTTCTTTTTTTCTTTTTTTAACTCTACGTTGACTCGGCCTTCACAATTTAAAATGCAGTAAAAATAGAACGCTACGCTTTCTTCCGTATGAAGGACCGCTTAACGTCTAGGGAAATCCACAGGCATGATCGCATTGAAGAAAGGAAGCTCGCCATTTTGCGATGATCATTATAGCTTAATTAATATTTCTGCTAATTATAAAGAAATGAAAAATCTGAGCCTCAGGTGCATTTGGACGTGCAATCGTCTATTCTTAACCAAATTTTCAGAAATATATGTGTGGTAGATTTTCTTAGCCAACACATTCAGAGTAAAAACTTTCTTTTATTAATATAGATATGAAAATTAGAAATGACAAACAACTTTCTTTTGTTTGTAAAGATGGAATCCATTGCTATTGTATTGTATTATTTTCTCCGGGATAACGAAATTTTACCGTTTAATGCAGAATTTTGATATAGACAGGTCCCATTTGTGCAGGCTTTGCTGTTGCTTCGAATTTTATTTACATAGCTGCCAACATTCCTTATTTTTCAAGAAATTTAATCATGTTTGAAACTAGAAATTTTATTTAATAAATGAAATAAAATATGAACACTGTAGAAACAAGATAAATTTCATTAAATAAATTTTGTGGTTCAAAAAAATTACTTGACCTGGGGAAAACTCTAGAATGATGGCAGCATTTATAGATATTCAAATATTTTTTAATGTTTTATTTTCGGAGAGAGGGGGGGGGGGGGTATAGGGCGCCAGCTGTAGTTCTGCACACAGGCGCTGGATACTGCTGGCGCGCCCCTGCGTATCACGCTGTGTGTTTCAAACAAACATCTTTCCGAATGAACCACCGGCACGGGTCCCACTGCCTACGAAACCGTAATAAAGGCGTGGTGCTCCCGAAAAGCTGAAGATAATCGTAAACTTAGTTAAAAGAACAAATTACGTGGGAATCGGTAAATACCGTAGAACCGAAAATAAGAATGGTCCCCCTGCCGGTGGAAAGTGACACAAAAACTCTAAGAGAATCGTAAGTTGAATGAAACAATTTCCGTTTATAATCGTACACATACAACACGAGGAAAAATGTGCTATCAATGTTTGAAAATGGTGTTAAATGAAGTCTATATTTATAGAAACATATTTTTTAAATTGTAAAAATAAGGCGAGGGAAACCCTTATGGACTCTCTTAACTCATATCAAGCGACTTTTACCTCAGAAGACACGAATAATCTTCTATTAAACTGGTAAAAGCTTTTTACCGTTCCGGGAAAAATGCTGGTGAGTCTTTAAACCCTTTGAGGGACAAAGTAGTTATGTTGCTAAAATGTTGAAAATGATTGATTGACACAGGATTTACAAACAAATGTATTGCCAAATAAGTATAAGCTTCTCTTCCCGTACTTTATTAAAGCAAAATTCTATTTCAAAATTCTGATGTGAATGTGGCATTCGGGAATTAAAATTAAGTGGGATATATTATATCTTCACTTCAAGATGTAGCCGAATTTGCGGACCAAATATAAATTATATATAATTTTAATTAATTTACAGCAGTGGAATTACGCGCGAAATTATTGAATATTTAATACGTGATTTATCATATTGTTAAGGAAGCGTAGAACCAACAATGTGAAAAATGTCCAAGCCGGAAATCGAACCCGGAAACATTGGAATAGCGCTACAAGTGCTCTAACATTTAAGCTACGAGGACGATGCGAAGCTTAGCATTTTTCACCCACATATGTTGGTAAGGCTGCAACCTCGGTAAAAGATGTAATAGTCTAGAATATTGTGGAAGACAAGATGGACAAGATGGAATAGTCCAACTATTCCATCTTGTGCTGCAGTTGCAGCCTTACCAATATATGTGAGTGAAAAATGCTAAGCTGGGCGTCGTCCTCGTAGCTTAAATGGTAGAGCACTTGGAGCGCTATTCCAAGGGTTCCAGGTTCGATTCCCGGCTTGGACATTTTTCACATTTTTGGTTCTACGCTTAGTTAGAAATGTGGTAAATCACGTATTAAATATTAAATATTAAATATTAAATATAAACCACTTTACTTTAAATAAAACCAGTTTGGATAAAGCCGACTAATTTCGCGAAATTCTCATTGATATTCAGTATTGACAAAAACTAGTATTGAATCTTCCATAATTGCTTTCCACTAATTTGAGCTTCGTGTTTTTGGATAATATAAACTGGATTTTGAAGAGTAAGGAATATGAAAGCTACTTCTTCCTCCCGGCAATGGCCGGAAGGACTTTTTCATATTGAGTTCCTTCATCTGAAAACATAGTGAGGATCAATATTTTTTGTTTTCGTTCCTGTATTAATGTACGTCGACGCATTAGTGGTTTTGTTTTTTTAGGTGCCGAGACTAATTTTAAAAAACCTTTAATCTATATTAATAAAAGAAAAAATCGCTCTGTGTGTGTGTCTTTCGGCAATGTCTAGCAAAATCTGTCTCACGTAGAAATCTGAAAATTCAGGTGCGCTTAGTCCAAAACAAGTCCTGGTACACCTGAGGTTCAGATTTTTAATTTTTTAAGGGTCGGGGCCCCTAGGCCCATGGAAGTTTTTATACACTAAATTGTTAATAACTTGTCCCCTTTTTATCCAATTTTCTTCGTTTTGGGAGACATCTCTCCATTTAGTTATTCTCGCCTGTCTACTTTCATTTTATGTCCCTGGACCCTTGTGGCCTCTTGCAGGGCCCATTGAAGTTTTTGTGCAAATGAATTGTTAATAAATTGCTTTCTTTTAATCCGATCTTTATCTTAGAGATCCTTTCTCCATTTAGTTTTTACCACGTTTCTACATTCCATATAAGATACTGGGGCCCCCTAGAGAACCGTAGGGCACCATCCAGGGCCCCTTGAACACCTTTTGAGCGCCAAACGTTTTGCACCCCTTAATTTTCGCACCTTCTCAGAGCATAATTTTAAAGTCGAATCTTGGACTCTTCTTCTTGGACCAAAACCATCATATTTTTACTGGGGCCCTAGGGCCCTTTTTTAAACATTTACCCAGTCTTTTGTGTATTTCTTTAAATTATTATTGAAACGAATAATTCATACCCTATGCATAATTTTGACTAATTGAAGCTCTAAAGCTCTAAGTACTAAGACATTTTAACATGTTTTCATGTTAGGGCCCTGTTTTTAACTGTCAGTTGGCCCATTTCGGGCCCCCTATTACAGCTTCCTTAAAAATGGTCCGATTCACTTGCTGTTGTTTCTAACAACTTCTTAGGTTCTCCAGCTACTACATGAACGACAAAAAATTTCAGACTTCAACTACCGCCAATTTTAAATAATAATCGCCTTCTTGGGCCCTTGGAAAAGCTTTTTTTAAAATGATCCGAATTGCTTGCAATTTTCTTTAACATAGTTCTAGCGTCCTCTGATTACTTTAAAAACTACTAAAAAGTATATTTATACCAAACCACATATTTATATATTGTTTATTTATACCATCTTCCACCCTCTTAAGTCCCTGATCTCTTGGGACCCGGTACAGGTCCCCTTGAAGATTTTGAACCAAAATTGTTAATAAACTGCCCCTCTTGAACCGATCTTCATTTTTGGAACCATTTTTCCATTCAGTTATTTTCCCGTCTCTATATTCCAGTTAAAATCCTGGGGCTCCCTAGGGTCCTGTAGGGTCCGACTCGGGGCTCGTTGAACTTTTTGTTTGACATGCATTTTCACCCCCTAAATTCCCCACCTTCTCATTGCATAATTTTAAAGTTGAGTCTTGGACTTTTCTCCCTAGACCAACACCCTCATATTTGTATCGGGCCCTAGAGCCCTTTATTAAGCATTTACCTCAATGTTGCGCATTTCTTTAAAATATTATTCTAATGATTCATTCATACCCCATGCTTAATTTTGACTAATTGAGAATCTAAAACGCTAACTAGTAAAACATTTTAAACATGTTTTCATGTTAGGCCCCTGCTCTCAACTATCAGTTGAACCCTTTCTAGCCCTCTGTTATATCTCCCTTAAAACTGGTCAGATTCACAAACTTTTTTATTTCTAACAACATCTTAGGTTTTCCAGCTACAACATGAACGAAAAAAAAAAAAAAAAAAAAAAAAAAAAAAAAAAAAATCAGACTTCTGCTAAAACCAATTTTGAATATTAATCTCCTTCTTGGGGCCTTTGTTGCATCTTCTTTGAAAACTATCCTATTCTATTGCAATTTTCTTTAACATAGATTTAGCACCTTCCAGACACTTTAAAACTACTAAAATATTTTCTTATGCCCAACTACATTTCAGTTTAGGCCCCGGCCCCCAGGGACCGGTCTTTCTTTATATCTCAGCTACCACCATTTTCGAACATTAATCTTCTTTTTTGGCAAAAACTTACGCTTAGTCACCGCAGCCGTAAATTATAAATCACGTTACTTGAAAGGTAACTCTATACAGGGTGTCCGGTCTCAACGGTGTACAATGGCTAATTCCTAAACCGTTAGACATAGACATATAGTTCCAATTACAAAAATGTTTTAAATCAGGTAAAGAAATATTTTAAAAGCGATTTTGGTCAATAAAAACATTTCATAAAAAATTACGAAATTTACATTTTTATACGGTCCCCCGGTCCTATAAGTTATATTTAGTAAATTTTTCTTATTACAATGACAAGTAAGACAAAAAAAGTCCCATTCATATAACTCTAAAATTGAGCGAGTTATGAAACTATAAAAATGCATGACTTATGCCACTTTTCTGCTCTGAAAACAAATGAGTTCGGCTTGGCTTTGAGGGGTCACATAACAAGTGCTTAAAGTATTCGAAGATCTTCTTTCATGCGTATCTGCGCTTTGAAAAAAATCGTACAAGTATTACGATTAAGTTAACATTTATTAAGTTTCAGATTGGCTAAAATAACATATGTTTTATTTTGTCAGGATTTGAGACTGTTTCTTTTATGATTTCTTTTAACACAAATGATGTTATTTTTATAAGTTTTTATGTTACTTCAACGATTGTATGTATATTTTTCCAGTTCAAAATTTGTACTCGTACAAAATTGTTCAAAACTTTAAGTCAATTTTAAATATCCGATCGAGATTCCATTTTACATACTGCGCAAATCAGATAACAATCTAATATTATTATGGTTTTTTGGTGGTTACCATTTATGCTTATTTGATAGGATAACGCAAAAAATTTCGGATAGATTACCGCCAAGAAGTTTAAGAAAATGTTTTAGATTAGATAATACAAGACTGCGATTGTTGGGCTTTTTGACTTTTATGTATTTTTTAGCACTGAATCCGAAAATTACCTTAGTTTTTAACCATCATGTCAGGATATTTCGCAAATCATAATTTGTCAAATGTAAAGAATAACAAAAATCGGCTACTATAAAGTAGAGGAGATGGTTGTGTTTTTTAACTTTTGATAATTCATTTTTACTTAATTTTTAGCACTGAATCTGAAAATGACCTTCATTTTTAACCATCACGTTAGAATTTTTTTGCAAATCGTAAATGTGTAAGTTAAAATATAGCGAAAATCTCAAACTATAAAACATATGTAAAACATGTTTTTTATTTTATTTTATTTTATTTTATTCAATAATTTATTCGATATTTTTGCTTATCCTGGGATAATTACAGGTAAACAGCAGAGTGGTCCGATGAGATGGGGGAGGAAGTTCAATTTTAACTTCGAACTTTTTAACTTTGAAATTTGGAATTTGCGAAAAATCCTGATGTGATTGTTAAAAATGAAGGTCAATTTTGGATTCAGCGGTACAGAATACATAAGAATCAATTATTAAAAGCTAAAATACATCACATAACTCAACTTTTGCAGGCTAGTCTAATCTAATAATATTTTAAAATACGCATCATTTTGTAAAGAATTGAGGCTGATAATTTAGCATCATTTTACTTATCAAAAATTCTGTTTTTTCTTTCTTCTTAAATGTTTATTATAAATTGTATATTTTTCATTAATATGTCAGAATGATTAAAGATTTTAAATTTATATTGCAACATTAATTTTACTCTGAACCACTTTTTTAATATATCTGAAGAAATTATATTTCGACTAAATTTGTTAATGACCCCCAATTTGCAGGAAAAAATAGGCTCCAACTTTAAACAGCTACAACTTGGTCAATTTTAATGGTAAAATAACGGGACTTTTTTTTGAATTACTTGTCAGAGTAAAAGGGAAATTTTACTAAATATAACTTATAGGACCGGGGGACCGTATAAAAATTTAAATTTCGTAATTTTTTAAGAAATTTTTTTATTGACCCAAATCTCTTTTAAAATATTTCTTTACCTGATTTAAAACATTTTTGTTATTGGAACTATATGTCTAAGACTAACGGTTTAGGAATTAGCCATTGGACACCGTTGAGACCGGACACCCTGTATAAGGGGTTTTATCCGTTTATTAAATATCGTGTTAATGTTAAAAGTAATTTGTGAAATTTACAGGAGGGAGGACCTTCCCCCTCTTGGGGGCGCATTATTTCCTCGCGTTCTAAGGGCCTAATTTCAATGGGATTTGTTTTATTCAACTTAGATTACAATTCGGCTACTTTCTGCATTACGGAATTTTATCTTAGACTTTAGTTACCAACATTTTCGAACATTAATGGTGCGTTCTTTTTTCGGGTTCTATGGACTTGATTACTACGAGGGTTGGCTCACTCAACTTCGTTATATATTGTCTACGGCACGTGCGGAGCACATCCGATGAACTTTGCTTTAGGTAGCGGTGACCCAGATCCTAAGTTCGCTCGGAAAGACGTATGTTGGGAACACTCTAGACGCTGCGGAAGGCAATAAGACCCCCGAAAGTAGGTTCATTTAAATGATTTTAAAAAGATATAAAATCATACAAGCTTGAGTTTTGTTTAAGGTTATTATTTACAAACACCGTGCAACACCGGGCGGGTCTGCTAGTAGTAAATAATGAAAGTACTGGCATTTTCGAATAATATATATAAAAAAATCAAATATCATATTTTTATTGTTCTTCATGTTGGTTATTGATATACTGCCATATACATAGTCAATAGCACATGACATCTCTTATATTTTCTTATAAAAATCATATTATATCATATAATCATATAATTTATATGAACTATTTTTAGTGCCATTCAATACTTTTTCTTATGTGGTACAAATTAGTAGGTAAGAAAATTTCATTTGCATAATTTTTATAGTTCTCCAATTGTTCTTTTGCTTCAGCGTCATTGGACATCGATTTGCATAGGAGTATCTTGTAGCGCGTACATAATCTCTGGACACATTGTGAAATATTCTTAATTAAAACTACACATCACGCAATGAAAAGACTTTTAAATTTACATTTCTTAATTAAATAATATTACATATTATATTGCTTATGTACAGTTGTGGAAAAAAAAGTAAACATCCCCCACTAACTCCGCAACAAATTATCGTAGAAGAAAGTGACTGGTACCGAACATTTGGAAGTAAAGTCTACTTTTAAATGATGTATATAAAATTTGCTTAGGGGGCCATCTACATATTAAAACGAACCATACCTTCATTTTTTTCAACGGCAATACTCAATTCTGACAGCATAAATGAACTCTACACCCTTCAATTAGCCTAAAAACAAATTTTTATGCAATTCGTACGATAAGTTTCCGAGAAATTAATTATTTTAAAACGAGCGTATTTTAATGGCTGTATCCAAATTGAAGTCGGGTACTCGATTGCTAACCGAGAGAGCCCCCTTCTTGATCAAGGCACCTTAAGCAGTCAATGAATCCTGTTAGATAACAAGGAAGTAGAAGAAATTTCAAAATATCTACTCACTTCTATTATAGACAGGCCCTTAAACCATCATTTTGCCGTTTTTTAAACATAATTTGAAAAATATTTGGAAGAAAAATGTGAAATTTTGGATTTTCATAAAGCAGGACTTAATAAATCTAAATCCATAAAAAAAATTGTAGGTTGCAATTCATAATTTTTTCGAATATTAATTTCATAATTCACAATTCATATCATAAAATTATAAACATTGCAAATTCAGCGTATTTATGTTTGGGCCTATTAGTTTTATTGCTACACAAAAAATTAGCACAATAGGAGCATAATTTCAGGAGATATAAATAAAAATATGAAAATGTAATTTAACATTAGAAGCACTCAATTTTGAATGCTTATAATTCAAAAACTTATCATTCAAATGACTTGAAATTTGGTATCTAGGCATACTTTGAACCGAAGATTTGAAATATCGCGTTAAAATTGGGTATTGTCATTGAAAAAAATGAGGTTTGGGTTCGTTTTAATATGTAGATGACCCCCTAAGCAAATTTTATATACATCATTTAAAAGTACTTTATTTCAAATCGTTCGGTACCAGTAACTTCCGTCTACTATAATTTGTTGAAGAGTTAGTAGGGGGTGTTTACTTTTTTTTTTCCACGACTGAACAATGTAATTTAGAACATATATAGTAGATCCATTGTGGTAGGAATTTTATTTCTACACTCAGTTGTTTTATGGCTGAAACAATCGTTTCTATGTATAAAGTTCTATAAGTGCACGCGATGAATATTTCTTTAAGCAGATTCTTCTGTGTACGTATTGAAATGATTAAGTTAATGCTTTCTCTTTTTTTCTTTGAGACAATTATAAACAGTAAAATAAATATTCTGATTTTCTTAGCAAAATAAATTTGTGCAATCTTTTCAAATGTTTTTTATTAGAATGAGTATCAGTCTTAGAATGTCACACTTCAGTAGTCAATTATTCACACATATAAGACGTTGATTGGGGAAAAAAAAAAAAAACTACCACATTTCAAAGTTTCTAAAAAAGTGATGTTGTATGACATCATTTCATTTTAACTTGTGAGTGCTCCACACTTCCTTGCTATCTCTCATAGTTTTTGATAAAAGATGGATAATATCCAAATTTCGCCAATAGATTGGCTGTTGTCCATTGCATTAAGTCGGGTTGGGTTGGGTTGATTGTTGACGGCCGATTATCTACTCGAGGGATATAGGCCCTAGGGGGAGTGCCCTTCGTGGGGGTCTTTCTAAGGGAACCTAACCCGTATTTACGGATGGAAAATCCAAGGCTTCGAAGAAAACCACGAAAACTCCGAAACGGTTAGGCCGACGGGCGCGATTGGGTTCGAACCCAGCACCTCCCGTCTACCAGCTTCGAGAGCAGAACCTCTCAGCCACTGGTGGGGCTGCATTAAGTCGGGATTAGTAACATTACTTTGCCATTATTGCACTTACATGTATGTGCTTTTCTGCGTTTTCAGCTTTTAGGTAGATTTCGTATGAAGTACTACCTATTGGCGTCGTTCCTATGTTGGAATTTCTGAAAACTTTTTGCAGATCTACACCGATCATGACCCCTAGAGCACAAAACCACCCTCAGTAAAAAACTTTATCTATCTATCTATCTATGTATGTATGTATCTATCTATATATATCACTTTCTTCTGGACACGATTACTTCCACAATACTGCACCAATCTCTTCCAAACTAATACGTAAAATCAAGGGGCATAACATCTCGGTCAAGTTCGTTAATGGGCAAAATCGGACCAAGGGGATGGAAATAGGGAGGGGATTTGTGAAAAGAGAAAAAACTCCATAACTTCTTAAATTTTGTACATATCGAATCAGTTTAAAGTTTTTATTACTTCTAAAAATAGGGCCAAAAATTTATGTATCACAGATTTTTGATAAAGTTGAAAATGGGCTCAAGGGGCGCAAAAAATAGGGTTTTTGGGAGAAAACAATTCACAACTTCGTCAATTCTCAAGATATCAAATCCAATTAATTTTATCATGAATATCCTTAATATTATCTACAACTTTTATATTCACAAGTTTTTGATAGGATCAATTCGTACAGCAAAAAAATTAAATACGAAAACAAAAAGGGCGTTTGAAGAAGAAAAAAAATCCATAACTCCGTCAATTCAAAAGATATAAAATCCCCATGAATTTATGATATATCTTCTTAATATTGTCTACAACATCTATATAGACAAGTTTTGGATAGGACCAATTCTTACAGCAAAAACAAATTAAAAATACATAGCGGTTGAAGAAAAAATTCATCTTAGTAAGGGTGTATTCAAATCCAAACTGCTTATTTTCTGACTCATTTTAGAATCCATTTTTACATTCAAAGGCTTCCAATTGGTACCTTTTCTTACTCAGAAACTATATAATGTACCGCAATGGTCAATTTTTGGATAGAGGCAGAATATATTTTAAAACATGCTGTCAAAGTGGGCCTTTTAAACCGAATTTCCCGAAGCGGATTGTGTTGGAAAAGTCATCGTATTAAGGGAGTATTCAAATCCAAACAGCTTATTTTCTGACTCATTTTTAAATTCATTTTTGCTCTCAAACGCATCCAATTGGTAGATTCGCTTATTCAGAAACTATATAATGTACCGTAATGATCGATTTTTTGACAGAGGCAGAATATATTTCAAAAAATGATGTCAAAGTGGGCATTATGAACGGAATTTCCCGAAGCGATTGTGTTAGAAACGAAAAATATTGTCTTACTGAGAAAATAATTGTTTATATATCAATTTTTAATTAATTGAGCGAAAATTAAAAACACAGGTCGCTTATAAATCTTTTCAAAAATCACGTCAACAAGTTTCATGTTTTTCCTATTAAAAATGAATCTGGAGTTATGCCAGAAAATTTCGAGTTGTTGAGCATGGAAAAGTATTTTTTTTTTAATACCGCCCTAACATGATTCTGATAAAATCAGTTATTATATAAAAATGAAATAAAAACTCGTCAAAAGCGGCCACATAAAATTGTTAAAGTGGGTTTATCTCTAATCATGATTTTGTTTTTGTTTGTGAAATTAGTATACTTAACATCGAAATCTACTTCCGCCTGTAGGCCGGGTCGGCAGGGATTTTTTTTTCAGGAGAAAAAGACGTTTAAATGGATCCTTTACACACGCATATATATACAGGGTCATTCGGAACTCTATTTACAAATATTAAAGAGGACATTTTCTAACAGCAAGAGTACTGTGTTCGAAAGTGTAAGCGATCGTCCTTTCTTACTACATTATACACCTACGTGTTATTTATTTTCCAATCTGCAATACCTAAAATCAAGAGCTGCTAAAAAAAGAAATTGCATTCTTAAATCCTGTTCTTTTTTTTTTTTTTTTTTTTTTTTTTGAAAGTATTTTGTGGAGTTATGTTTTATCTTGATCAATTAAAATTTGTGTTCCTGATAATGTATGCAAATGTACTTCAAACGTTCATTTTTTAAGCCTGAATGTACTATTTTTATTCGCTTATTTTTTTAGAAAAAATCCAATTGATATATTAACCGCTGCTGTTGTGTTGACGCAACACAAAAAATAAATATGCATTCTTAAATTTACTGTCAAGTTACCACTTTCTTTTGAATTAAAAAACTTGCCTTATTTAATAATAGAAGCATTGATCATTAAATAAAGTTAAGATTACATTTCAAAATGTGTGGTGGCAAAGTTTTTCTGCAAAAAAGTGAAAGATTCTTGTGCTATAGTTTCGGCGGTTAATGGGTTAACCTATAACTAAAACATATTCGAATTTCTCGTCTCCACATAACATTCTTTTCTTAAACAGGGTTTGTACGCTTCAATTACTTTTAAGCACCTTTTACCAGAATTTTTGTAAAATAATATTTTATTTATTGAACGAAGAAAAAATCTATCTATAGATATAGCAAATATTACTTTACGAAATTTCTGGTACTTAAACCTCTAAAATCCCACATGTTCCTTGATGCGTACGAACCATGTTAAATTATTATTTTTGTGACTAGCACTATTATTCCAATAAGTGCAGAGTGTTTGTCTTTATAATTTATCACGGTATTAAGAGAATCTTTAAAACCCTTTTGTTCTGTCTAGCATTGAAATACATTGCTATAAATGATTCAGAGTTCATGATAAAATATATCAGCTGAATTTATTGGCTGTAATAATTAGTTTGAGTATTAGTCTATTGCGTTGTTATTAACATTCTCTCACAGTCTCTTTGTGTTGACCTGTTCCCTGACACTAATATGTTTAAGGAGAAAGTATTCGAGACATTTAGGATTAGCTTTGAGCAAACATCAACTTATAGAATGCATGAGAAGTGGAAACATTTGCAAATTAACCTTAGAATAATTAAAGAGCCAAATTAACTTTAGTTACTAAGCATCATTTACCAGATGTTGGATTTCTAGTATTAGGATATGTTAATCAATAAATTACTGATTTTGTTACTGTGTCTGTAAGAATAATTTAGACTCTTGTACTTATTTACTTGAATGTGTTAACCCCTCCAGGGCTGGCATCATTTAACTACATTTTAATTTTTAATACTAGTAATCCTGTATAGTATTTTTCGCCTTATTTAATCCAAGATTTTTACAAATAGACAAAGTAAAGATTATGACTAAAATATTTAGAACGTATATGTGACGCAAGTGCTAGCGGGGTTAAAGCTGAAACAATTGTATGCCTTAGAAGAAGAGTTGGATGGAAAGGTGATAGATTTAATTTTTAAGATATTTCCATCTTATATGTAATATTAGATTTTATAAATAATAGTTTAATTCAAACTTAATTTTCTCTCTTCCTTAAAGAAGTAACAGATTTGGGAATTTAAAAGTCTCTAGAAATGATATTATGTACCAAATAAAAGCGAGAAAGCCTTATGTATGTTAATACAGATTGCATTCATAAATTTTTCTTCAACTATCTCCATTAATTAAATTTTTAAAGTACCTCTTAAATTGAAGAATTAACATTTTTTAAAGAAAATATCTAAAAGAAGTTTTCCATGTTTTGAAAAAGTAAACGACATTTACCTTTTAAATTGCATGTTCGATTAAATTATTAAAAGCATTATTAATAAACATCCCCGTTTATTCCAAATGAAATATAATTCTGACTGATAATAAATCAGGAGATAGCAAATTACTGACTTTTTGCAGGACGTTTTTTAACGAATGACACATTTAGCAAAAATTTACGATAGTTTAAATTTTTGTTATAACCACACATGTTCTGCATGACTTTTATCATTTTCAGATACCATCTGGAATCGTAAGATAGCATGTTTCACAGCTGACCGCAGTATTCTCAGGGAAATGCTAGGAAAAGGTTGCAAAATTATGTCTTTAAAATAAGGTTAAGTTAATAAATAAAATTTCTTAACTATCGTAATGCTAAATGTGTAATTTATTAAAAAACGTGGCTAAGATGTGTTATTATCCCACCCTCCGCGATGTTGAGTATTTGGCGATTTTTATCGCTCTGGCAACCCCGGCGTTTGTCGTCTAGTAACTTATTATGGCAACCCCCTTTTTTACGACGCGAGAGCATGAACATTCATTTCACTGCCGGGTGTCATTGCTGACGGTTGGTTGACTCTTGTACCAGATACTCTTTGATATCGTGTTCTATGGCTGTCTTTTTATTTTTATGTTAAATTTATTGGATGTATTTCATTGACTATAGTTTTTGTAGTCCGTTTAAACGCTCTTGCTGAAGTAATTAAGAAATATGAGGAAATTTTGACATGAAAGGGGGATTTGTTTATAGCGTGTCAATGCGTATTAAGCCTATTTTGGAAAATGACGGCGGTGTTATATTTTGTGCTGTAGGTTTCAAGAAAGCAGATGTCTGTTAAGGTATGTTGATAATTTTATGTATATTTTGTTGCTTTAAGAGTTTTTTACATTTTGAGATTGCTACAAAACGAGAACTAATGAATTTTGAGAATTCTATATCGCGAAAAATGCTGAATTCGGCGATGTTTTTTTTTCGGAAAATGAGCGCGAAGCGCTCATACAACTATTGCTGATTGCCACTTTAGCGAGTCTCGTTTTTTAGGTATATTTTGCTGTTTTAAGAGTTTTTTACATTTTGAGATTGCTACAAGACGAGAACTGCTGAATTTTGAGAATGCTATATTAGCGAGAAATGCTGAATTTGGCGATGTTTTTTTCCGTTAAATGTGCGCGAAGCGCTCATACAAGGATTACTGATTTGCCAGTTTAGCGAATTTTGTTTATTATTTACATTTTATTTTCGTTGAGCCAAACATGCGTAGAAACGGGTGCTTGGCGACATTTACTACTTGGCGGAAAAGGGGTTTTCTCGCCAAAAAAAATCCAAGATGGCGGAGGGTGGGATAATAACACATCTGTTCCAAAAACGTTCTCTAGTAGTGAGATTTTGAACTAATTTTATTTACATTTTTTTTAGCTTAAACAAATTCAAATCCCTTTATTATGTCGTTCACAAAATTTCACAACTTTATGAAAAATAGTTTTGTCTGTAAACAACTTTAAAGTAGGGTCGTTTAATTATGGACACTCTGTATTACGTTGCGAAATTATACACTCGAAATAGTGGACATTTTATACTTCAGGAATTGCTTTTATTAAAGAACGAGGAAATTAATATACCATTGCTCCAAACAATTTAATTTCAATTAATTTTATGGAGTGACTGATTATTTGAGATTATTTGAATATTCTGCAAAGAGTTTAAAGAGTTTCTGCAAAGAGAGACAAATAGAAATGGGCTTTTAAATACAATTAATTAGGAAAACATTCTCACTTGTATTTACAATGACAACAGATTTAATAACAATTATTCATACAAAGCTATATATTATGATAAAAAATTTAAACAATGTTTTAGGTGTTCTGTTTTTAGGAACCATCAAAGAAAAATAATTTTTTTATTGGGTTGTCCGGAAAATTCGTGCAGATTTTGAAGGAAAATTGAAACACAGAAGATTTAAATTTTAGTATACATTTATTAAATTATATAGCTGCCATTCTGTTCTACAACCCTCTTCCATCAGTTCAGAAGTCTCATAATGCTTTCTTTACAAAATATTTGTGATTTGATCTCAAAATACTTATATCGAAATGTTTTTTTATGTCATTTAAAGAACCAATTATTTTTGGCGAAGAGAATTTTTGAGAAAAAGAAAGAAAGAGTAGCGGGAAGGAGCAATGTCCGGAGAGTAGGGAGGACGAATCAGAATTTCTCAAACGAAAGCAAGGACTTTATTTTTGACAGTCAAAGTTTGTCCCAAAATATTTTCCCTCAACTCACGTGATATTTTTAAATTCATCTCGCACCACTTTTTGATAATAAAAATCTTTCACATATACTTTGACAACATCTGCAAAAAAAAAAAAAATACTATAAAACTTATTTTTTTAAATATGGTACATATAGAATATAAATATAGTTACCAGTAGGCGCCTTGTCCATTACCTGACGGAGCGTAACATTCCAGACCGCATTTGTATCTGCGAAAAAGTTCTCTTTTTGAAAAGATTGGTCACCGTGACGAAAGTTGGATACTTTATAACAACCTGGGACACAAACAATCCTGATCCAGCCGAGACATAGGTAGCATTACTGTCGCTAAAGCCGGGCTCTACCAGAAGAAAAGGCTGCTGTCTATTTGGTGGGATTGGATCTACTACACGCTACTTCCACCAAACCAGACCATCATCTCTAAAAAATACTGCTCGGAACTAGACGAACTGAAGGCAGCAATATCCAGGAAATACCCCGAATTAGCAAACAGACAAGGTGTTATCTTCCATTATGTGAACATCAGGCCCCATGTGTCTTCGACTGTCAGAAATAAACTCCTTACTTAAAACATTTCTAGAAACCGTTGGACTAGATGGTCTTCATTGCAGCTATTACAGATTCCTTGAACTTTCATGCACTCTTGAAATGGTGTTCTTTGAAAATACCTTATTAAGAATCATTGCTCACTCTGTTTACAAATGCTGCAACATGAGGAATGTTTCTTTTTAATAATTCCTTCAAATTTTGGCAGAATTTGACATTAGTCATTGTTCTTTAAACTGCACAACGAGCAAAACTCGGTCATCCCTGCTAGTTTCACTGAAATACAAATGTTTATATATCAAATTCAATGAAATTTAATATAAAATTTAATAATAAAAGAAAAACATAATTAAAATATCTGCATTACAAAAAAAGTTACGCTTACAAAAAATAAGATCTATCTTAGATTTCATTGTATTTTAAAGTTACACTTACACATTCAATATTTAGTAGGGTAACCCTTGTTTTTTATTGCCGCTTCACAGCTTCTTTTCATTGAGAGAACTAATGTTGGGAGTTCATCCTTTTTAATCACATGAAACCAAGAATCAATTATACCTTCAATATTGCGTTTTATTAGATTGACGCTTTTTTTTTTTGTACAAGGATTTTGGAACGTCGCCACAAACTTTCTATAGGTTTCAAATCGGGGCTGTTTCCTTGACAGGGTAATAATTGTATGTTTATATTTTTAAAACATTTTGGCATATTTTTCTCTATGGTATGGAGCTGAATCCTGCTGGAATATAAATGGTGCTTTTTTGATGAAGAGATCACTGTTGGAGGGTATCAATTTTGGTTCCAGGACAGTTTCGATGTATTTTTTTTTCATTCAGAATGCAGCCACTTCACTTGAATGCGGCCCACACCATCTGCAAACATACAAGCCCAAGTAAAATAAGTAGAGAGATAATTAATGATTATCCTCCAGTGTGGCAATTTGTAGTTGACCGGAGACAGCCTTTGATGGAAACAAATTT
Source organism: Maratus speciosus (assembly GCA_963932465.1). Lineage (NCBI taxonomy): Eukaryota > Metazoa > Arthropoda > Arachnida > Araneae > Salticidae > Maratus > Maratus speciosus. The sequence continues at coordinate 230,935,565 of OZ010796.1, read as the reverse complement.
TTATTTAGTAAAACATGGGCTTCATTTCGAACTATGGAAAAAATGGATGTTCCTTCATCTAAAAATATATAATTTGTCCATGAACGAAAATATACAACAATCTCTTCCGATTTTCCCATAAAAATTCTCTATTTCTAGATTTAAAGAACCAGTTATAAAACAAAATTTCTTTTTCTGCCACTGATTTTCAAAAACGCTTCCGAGTAGTTTTTATAGTGTATTAATCAGTTTTCTGAACCCGGAATATGTGTTTTTCGGATGCTATCCATTGCCAAATTAAACATTATGTTCAACAAGTATGTTTTACAGACAAACACGCTAAATTAACAGACTTAACATTAATTTTGTTCCTTTACTCTTGAATGTATACATTGATTTATGCAGGTTTATTAACACACTATAAAAATAATACGAAAGCGTTTCCGAAAATCAGTGGAGACAAAATAAACCTTGTTCAAATATTTTTTTTTTCTTTAAATCTCGAAAATATATCGGTTTATGAAATTTCTAAACCTAAATAACTTTTTGCGGAATCATGGGAAAGTCGAAATAGGTTACTGTATGTAATGTAAGCCAGGATTGGTTGCCCCCCCCCCCTTAAGCACTAATTATTTTTTTTTTATATAATACAAATTTTTGTAGTGCACATTTAACCTATCTGCTCCGAATTTTATATCGAAATTCATAAAAAATATTACTGCAATATCAATACCAGATAAAATTTGATGTTATATCAAAAAATATAATAAATGACTTTGGCCATCTATCCCGGGCCCCAGGTTTTCCCACACCCCTTGATCGGAACGTATATTACAGCCAGTACCTCAGGAAATAGGAAGAAATAGGGCTGCAACCTACAAACTAATACGTTATTGGATACCTGTTTCAAAAACATCCACAAAATATTTCATGCACAAACTATAAGAAATACATTATATTTCATCTGCTACCATCTTTGTCTGATGAGAACATATAACAAAAGCCAAAGTTATCTTTTTTGAAGAATATAACTTTTATTTGAAGAAATAAGTCACTCTAACTTCGTCTACAATGTTTTTATAACCACTGAGAATAGAAGAACATAACGAGCCCCGTCGCATATTAAATAGCTGAACAATGACTCGGGCATCCAACCCGGATTTACTCTATTCTTTTGTGTTTATGCTATATTTTCGAAGCTTAACCCATTTTTGCCTAGCGTCCCATTTTTAGGACGTTTAGAATTTTAATAATTTTTTATAATTTTCTTCTTCTTTACGAGATTAATATTGTATGAAATAATAGTCTATGAATGTCTTTATCTATTACCGAGAGATGACAGCTTAAGACTAATATTTATTGGCTTAAATGAAGGCCTTTTTTGTGTGTTTATAGATTTTTCATTTTTCAAGATAGCGAAATGTAAAAAGTAACTTTATTTGTATTTTTTTTTTTTTATTAAGGATACGAATAAATATGCCATAATCTTAGCTTGTTTGAAATACGTAATTTATTAAATTGTGAAATTATATGTTAAAGCCTATTTTTTATGCATGTTTGTAACGTACAAAATATAGGGCGCTAGGTACAAATGGGCACATATTTCTATTAGCCATTTAGGGGACAGTTATTTATGTGAAGTCCTTTTCAAGATGATTTTGAAATAAATTGTTTTTTAGCCTCAAATACGATTATTCTTAATTTATTATTAATAATACTTATAATGTTATTAGTCTATGTAATATATATATATATATATATATATATATATATATACAGGGTGTCCGGTCTCAACGGTGTCCAATGGCTAATTCCTAAACAGTTAGTCATAGACATATAGTTCCAATTACAAAAATGTTTTAAATCAGGTAAAGAAACATTTAAAAAGCGATTTGGGTCAATAAAAACATTTCTTAAAAAATTACGAAATTTAAATTTTTATACGGTCCCCCGGTCCTATAAGTTATATTTAGTAATTTTTTCCTATTACGCTGAGAAGTAAGACAAAAAAAGTCCCATTCATATAACGCTAAAATTGAGCGAGTTATGAAACTTTAAAAATGCATGACTTATGCCACTTTTCTACTCTGAAAACAAATGAGTTCGGCTTGGCTTTGAGGGATCATATACCAAGTGTTTAAAGTATTCGAAGATCTTACTTCATGTGTATCTGCGGTTTGAAAGAAAAATCCTACAAGTATTATGATTAAGTCTCAGATTGGCTAAAATAACATATGTTTTATTTTGTCAGGATTTGAGACCGTTTCTCTTATGATTTCTTTTTAAAAAATTATGTTTTTTTATAAGTTTTTATTTTACTCCAACAATCGTATGTATGTTTTTCCAGTTCAAAATTTGTACTCGAACATTAACCCACTTTTAAATATCCGATCGAGATTGCATTTTACATACTGGCGCAAATCCGATAACAATCTAATATTATTAAGATTTTCGGTTGTTACCATTTATACTTATTTTACAGGATAACACAAAAAATTTCGGAGAAATTTCTGTCAAGGAGTTTAAGAAAAAGTTTTTGATTAGATAATACAAGACTGCGATTGTTGAATTTTTTAACTTTTATGTATTTTTTAGCACTGAATCCGAAAATTACCTTAATTTTTAACCACCATGTCAGGATATTTCGCATATCATAAATTGTCAAAGTTAAAAAATAACAAAAGTTGGATACTATAAAATAGAGAAGTTGACTGTATTTTTTAACTTTTGATAATTGATTTTTATGCACTTTTTAGCACTGAATCTGAAAATGACTTTCATTTCTAAGCATCACGTTAGAATTTTTTTGCAAATCGTAAATGTCAAAGTTAAAATATAGCGGAAATCTGATACTATAAAACAGATGTAAAACTTTTTTTATTTAATTTTGTTTTATTTAATTCAATAATTTATTCAATTATTTGGCTTATACTAGGATTCTTACAGCTAAACAGCTTAGAGGTCCGATGAGGTGGGGGAGGAAGTTTAATTTTAACTTTGAATATTTTAACTTTGAAATTTACACTTTTCGAAAAATCTTAACGTGATGATTGAAACTGAAGGCCATTTACTGATTCAGCGGTAAAAAATAAATAAAAATCAATTATCAAAAGCTAAAAAACATGACATAACCCAACTTTTGCAGGCTTGTGCAATCTAATAATATTTTTAAATGCGTATCATTTTGTAAAGAATTGAGGCTGTCAATTTATAATCATTTTATTTAACAAACATTCTGTTTTTTCTTTCTTCTTAAATGTTTATTACAAATTGTATATTTTGCATTAATATGCCAGAATGATTAAAGATTTCAAATTATATTGCAATGTTAATTCTACTCCCAAACATTTTTTATATCTGACGAAATTATATTTCGACTAAATTTGTGAATGCCCCCCAATTTGCAGCAGAAAATATGCTCCAACTTTAAACAGCTATAACTCGGTCAATTTTAATCGTAGAATAACGGAACTTTTTTTGTATTACTTGTCAGTGTAAAAGGAAAATTTCACTAAATATAACTTATAGGACCGGGGAACCGTATAAAAAATTAAATTTTGTAATTTTTTAAGAAATGTTTTTATTGACCCAAATCGCTTTTAAAATATTTCTTTACCTGATTTAAAACATTTTTGTGATTGGAACTATATGCCTATGACTAATGGTTTAGGAATTGGCCATTGGACACCGTTGAGACCGGACACCCTGTATATATATTAATAGTTCATAAGAATACTAATTATGGTATATAATATACAATTTAAAAGCTTAATTTATATAAATTTAGACAAAAATATAATTATGCATTTTTCCACATACGGATATCCCCATATTTAGTACGTTTACATTTTATCAAATAAATACAAAAATATTTTAGCGTAATTTTTTTTAGTTTTTTTCAGCTCATTTTGCAACATTGTAAAGCGATTTTACCAACAAATTTGAGAAAACAAAAATTCAGGCATAAATGGGTTAAGAAAAAATTTTACCTCTCCTTTCATTTCTACGCTTGAACTCGGTGATATAAATTTCAGATATTTTCCACTTATAAATAATTATAAATTAAAAACTAAACATAAGAAAATAATATCACTTTGGTGTATGCTGAAAAATAAATATTATTTTATTCAAAACATATATATATATATATATATATTTCTAATATGGAACAAATAAATAAGTAAATTAGTAAACAATACATTTTTATGATATTTTGTCATCCAAGTGTCATAAAAGATTTACAACGCAAAATCAATTTCAAATGATATTTTTTGTATCGACCGTTTATTTGTTCTCTTTAGGACACATTTTAAAGCCATTCATTCATTAATGTACAAAAGATTTCCTCTAAACCTTTAAAAACAAATACCATGATGTCAATAAATAAACCAAAAGCAATACAGCTTGGATTTTTCAAAAGAAAAAAAATTGAATTACTTCTTTTTTTTTTTACAATAGTTCTTACAAAATGAAAGACTTTATTGCGAAAGATTGTTTAAGATTAACAATTTTATGAAAGTTACTGTGAATCAAAACACCATTCAATAGCATTTTCTTCAACTATAAAAGATTTTTTTAAATGGGAAAACGAACAAAGCGATTAATTAAATTTTTAATGAAAATGAGGAAAGTAAATCCCTTTATTTAACTGCGCGAACACAGTAATTTATTTCAATGATGAAACTGTTAAATTTCCTGTATGTTAATGAAACAAAAAACAACTAATTACTAAGATTTATTAAATATATATATATATATATATATACTTATTTATTTTCATTGCACTTTATGAAAAACACTTATAATTTCTTTTTTCTTGCTCTTAGAGGAAGCATAAAAATTCTTTGAGATAGCTTATATTTTTTGCACGAGCAGGCACGTTGCGTATTTTATTGCGGTTAGTAGTTACGCTATTAAAAATGCACTAATCTTCAAAACAGTAATAAGACACATGTATAATAGTAATTATACATAAGAGGAGTAAAAAATTTATTTTTAGTGCCATTTGCGAAAACAAAGTTTCGGAAAAATCATGTTTGTCGTGAAATTTGCAGCAGCGCGCAAACTATAAGATTAAATTATTTTTTAAAGAATTATTCTTTGATAGATGGACTGTAAAGATAAAAAAAATAGAATTTTGGATTTTTGACTCGTGTGAATAATAATACAACAACAATCAAAATAAATATTTTTTACGCTAGTAAGGCTTGCATCTTTCTTTAATAATTTTATTTGTGCAATTGTCACGGGGTAGAGTATAAAAGCCAATGGGACAGCTAAAGAATTGACAAAAATATACTTCAACTATTACGTGAATTATAACGAGATTTTCTATGAGAGACTCTATACAGAAACATAAATTGTTTTTAGATATGCTCGTGGACGAATTTATAGTACTTAACGTAACTCGGAACATGATAAAAAAAGGGCAGAATTTGGTTGTTGCTTTAACTTTTTTACAAATATAGGGCTATTAAAAAAAGAACGGACAAATTTTAAGACGTGGTCATGCTAGTCCAACAGCCGACAGCACAAAAACATATGTTATCAAGCACAAGGAAAAAAAACATTTATTTTATGGAAGAGTAGACGTAGGGGAATCTAATGACGGAAGTGAAGTGGTGCATAAGCCAAAAATTAATACCACCAGTGATTGACTCGTAGGTTTATCATTGTGTTTGTCCTACAAACAAAGGCATGAAAACATGGAGGAATGGGAGCCGGACAACACAATGATAAACCTACGAGTCAACCACTGGTGGTATTAATTTTTGGCTTATGAACCACTTCACTTCCGGCGGACATCGATCATTAGATTCCCCTACTTCTACTCCTCCGTAAAATAAAGGGTTTAATCTTGTGCTTGATAACATAGGTTTTTGTGCTGTAGGCTCTTGGACTATGCATATTAAAACAAAGACCATTTGTATGGAAAGTTAGGGACACGATACATTGTTTCTGTGAAAATTTCAGGGTGTTTCACTCGAATCCGAATTTTGATTTTTGGTTCATACATTTAATAATAACGAAGATATTTTAACGAAATTTTAAGAAGTCTGAGCTTTCTGTGTGTGAAATGTAAGGTTAGAAGGGAAAAGGGTAGAAGCCGTTATCATCCTTATGCATATAGTGCTGAACTAGACGATTTCCAAAAGTAATTGCCATTACTTTTGTATTACTTTCTGAAATGTTGTACATTTTCATAACTTTTCATGACGATATCGCAATTCATACAAAACAAGGCAAGTCTCTAGAAAATTTCTAAATTGGTATGTAAAATATTTTGCTTTATCCCGCGGTCGATGATTGTATATGAGAAACATTTTTCGCGCAATTCCATCAAAAGGAATCTCATTTATAATTCAAGTAAATATGCTGGAGCTACATAATTAAAAAATGGTATAAACTATGTGATCCATATTTTTTCCTGAACTCTAACAAATCCATAACTTCACATTTATTTTCCCATTATTTACTTTAACTATATTTAGAACACTAAGAGATTTTTCTAGACTATAAATAAAATTATATATAGCTATTGACATTTATTTTTCCGTTATTTACTTTAACTAAATTTAGTACACTAAGAGATTTTTTTTTTATAATACAAATAAAATTATATACAGGTCTAGGCATAAAACTGGACACATAGCGACGACCTATGGATGATAGTTTCTGGAAATGTTATTTGATAAGACTAAAGCGTGTTTTAGCCTGAATTAAACTTTAACTTAATATGTGTAAGAATCTGAAGGTAATGTACAGGGCTGTACAAAAGATTTAAAGTATGTTTCCATCCATTAATAGATATAGCTAAGGTAAATTTTCACCATTTAAGGCGTTTTCTTACTAAAGTATATTTAATGTACTATGTAGGATATATACAGATCTATAAATCCAATGCAGGGGTGCACAAAGGGATTGGAGTAATGTTCTGGCAATGGACGGAAATTACTGAAATCTCGTTTTCAAATGTGTTATGTTTTTCTAAAATATATACTTAGCTATTATCTTTACCTTACGAAACAGTGAATTTTTGTTAATGAATTCTGGAAGTGTAGGAACGTGTCTCATAATGTATGCTTGACACATGATATTTCCTTCTCGTTCTTATTAATTGTTGTGGTGACGATCTGCACCACACACAGGGTACGTGACCATAAGAGTGATTAGTACATATAAAACAATTATCCCGATCCGCGTTGTGAAAAGATCATATGGGATATTGTCAATAAATGAATTAGTAGAGAGGAAAATTTTGAATAAATGAATTTTGCCAATAACACTAGATCGACTTGTTTAACGTAGAAATGGGAATATCGAACTAGTGGTTGCATAAACGAACGTCTAAATTTTAATTATTGCTAAATTATCAATTCTTTAAACACTTAATTTTAACAATTGCTGAAAGACAAATAAGGAAAGAATTCAATGAAAAGAACAGAGAAGTATACACATATACACAATTTTATTCACAATCGTATAAATCTCATCTTCAAATATCATTAGTATTGTTACGATAATGATTTGAAATTAATATTTGATTTGTTCATTTCATAAAATATGGTTCAATTCTCATTTGAATAGTAAAAATTTTCATTAGCTTTCTTTCTTATATTTATTTTACTTTATTTTACTTTATTTTATTTTATTCTTGCTTTTGTTCACAGCACCGATCCAAGGTAAGGCTTTTGCCAAAACATTAATCAAAATTTGAAAGAATTGTTATTATTCTTATTTATCATGAAAATATATGAAGTAATTAATTACAATATTTAATGAGATAATAATGTTGATTTCAATCAGAATTTTGACTATAAAACAAGATTTGTAAGATTAATTATACACATCATAAATATCAAAACAATAGCCATAAAAATAATTGGAAGTAAATATATATAATTTTTTTCCCACCCATATATATCTTTGACCAGTTCTGTACTAAGTTGATGCACAAAAGTTTTTTTTTTATAATGTTCAGAGGTACTCATGAGTTTACTAAGCTGATGCACAAAAGATTTTTTATAAAGTTCAGAGGCACGTATGAGTTCATTGAGTTGATGCACAAAAGTTTTTTATATATATATATATAAAGTTCAGAGGCACGTATGAGTTCATTCACTAAATTTTTGTAGAGGTCAATTATCACGATTTTGTACAGATTAATCATCACGATTTATACTTTCGTTGTGAGCTGCTAGAAGACGCACATTTTATGAAGTTCGATCATCAGTAGCGATATTAGCCGAGCGTTCGGACTTTTCTGTAGCTTTCTTCTTAACACAGTAAGCTATTCACTAAGGCAAATGAATAATTCGTGGAAGATGTAACTCAATCATCGATTCTTGACAAGTGTGTCTCTGCTCTCTGCGATCTCCATCAAATTCATTCTTGTGAAATATCACATGTTGCTAAGGAACTTGTAGAGATTTCCGAAGTCTTATGATCGGGCTTAGGGAAGGTGAGTCCTAAAAATTTTAGCACCTCTTGAAGGCTTGTTGTAAGACTTAATGATCAGTTCTCGTTTTTTTTTCAGCCCCAATTTTTGGGAGGGCTTACTCAACCCGGAGCTATCACTCTTATTGGATATTTCTCCTGCTTCCTTATTGGTGCTTCGTAATTCGCCATACTTGGGCCTGCCTATTTTTTTCTCCACTGCATAGCATTAATTTTTTTGCCCTTGCTTCTGACTTCTCATGCAACCCACTTTGAGTGTCGTAAATTCTCCTTCATATGTGATATCGTTATTGCTCCATGTCGTAAATTTTGTGTTCGTTTATTATACATCCTCTGTCAGACTATGGCGTCCGTACTGTTTACGTTACCTCTAATTGCCTGTTTACAGTCTGGTCTTATTTTTATTTTTATTACATTGTTTTTTTTTGTTTTTTTACACATATAAATATTTACAATTCGAAATTTTAATTTTGTTATAAAGTAAATACAAAATTCTTATTCCTTATTTTTTGTAAACTTACCGATACCAAACAACATAAATATATATATATATATATATATATATATATATATATATATATATATATATATATATATATATATATATATATATATATATATATATATATATATATTATATACACATTATAATATTTATTAATTTAAATATACTGTTATTTGGAATATTTTTTATTTTAATTTTATGTATTAATTAATTACTAAAGAATTATCTTTCGATCAATTAAATTATTTAGAATGTTATTGGATCGTGCGAAAATTATTTAATTAGTTAAAATTGATAACAAGCTATGTTGTATAAGTTTCTTTACAACAATTGTGATAACATTATTAAAAAATGCATAAAAGTTACAAAATCAGAAAAAAAATGTAATTTACAAATTTTATTCGTGAACATCTCAAATGTACCTGGTGTAGTTTAGGAGAAAACTATTTGAAAGTGTGACGTCACGAATCAGCATCACCCAAGTAAAGAAGTACTTCTGAACTCAATGTAAGCAGAAAATACCAATTCTCGAAGAACTAGTAATTTATATTGTATTATTTTCTATGCATAATATGATGTATTATAACTACGTAAGAATTACGGACAATTTAGCGAAATCTAACAGCAACTTACCTCGACGTTATGTTGATATGAGTAGAAAAGCCAGTTTGTTGACAAACATGCACTTTATCTATTTAAAATATGCTACTGCTTGAGTTAAGTTGAGTTGTTCATCGATTTACCGACAGAGGATTCGAACTGGTTACTTAGAGCGGAACACCTAAGAGTGGTGACATATGTACAAGAGAACACTTGCTCATTTATAAAGTAAATAAACAAAAACTATACAAGAGTTTATTATATTTAAATTTTCGTAACCCATTTTAATGATTTTTTTTTTATAATAAATCACAACACAATGTGTGGGCACAACACAAGGATGACCCCATCATTAGGGCTCTTATGTAATTGTCTAAACGCAGTCCTGGAAATATAATTTACAGGAAAATATTGGAATCGCGCCTTAATATTTTCATTTTTATTCAAAATATTAGTCAACAAGGACAATACCTGCAGGAGACAAAGACTTAAGAGAGGTTAATGCCGGTGCATTTTATTTTGTACTGGCAGTGTGGGAAATAAATTTAGGTGTTTAAATTATTTTATGGTCGCATTACAGGGATTGTTGTTTTAACATTATGAAGTAGCACCCTCACCACCTATGGGCCAAAAATAAGGGCTGCCACAGCAACAGGACCAAGGAAAATTGTTTTCAATTTCTAAAATACCGATCCTATATGATGATTTCCGTTTTAAAAAATAAGCAGAGGGACCCTACTGCTTTTGGGACACCAACATTTCGGCCCTGCATACATGTAAGTATTAGCTAAAGCTATTGTTGGAAATTTAATTTGCATGTTTAAATTACTTTTTATAGCAAATTATACATAATTTTACTCATTATAGTGTCGGCAATATGATTACGGAGTGGTGCCCCCATAACACTGGGTTCCGGGTTTTTTTTTTGTATTTGAACAATATTCTGGCTATATATTACAGTGATTCTCGTTTTAATGAATGTTAGCATATAAACTAACATAGGGCCGAAGAATGAAAGCTTAAAATTCTTTGGTACAATTTCGATTTTTGTTTTCAGATTTTTTAAACCAATTTTCTGTTACAGAGCCAAGTTTTGTGATGTCCTTCGTAAAATTTTTTTTTTTCGTTTTTTACGCTTTATGAAGTGCAACGAGCACACAGTCCAGTTTCAAAGTTAGATTATTTTTCACGCGCGACCTGCGTGCCGGGGGTGTGCGAACCAGTAATATATTAGTAATAAATAAAAATAAAACAATGTAACGGTATACACAAAATAGAAAAAATAATAATAAAAAATAAAAATAAAAATAAATAACATCTAATTAAATTCTTTGCGGTAAATTCTTCGCTTCCATCTTCTTGCGTTAAATTCTTTGCGATCTGCATGAAAAATAATTCTCCAAAAATCAGAATTTTATTTTTAAAATTTTAAAGTACGCTACAATTCGTGATGATAAATATCACTATATCAAATTTATCCTTTCTAAAGTGAAATTTGTTTAAACTGAAAAGGAGTATAATGAATCACAAAAGGAAAATACTGTACGTTTGTTTCATTAAATAAAACTTTTTGAATTTTATGTGTAAAAGTGCAATACTTTTTAACTTTAAAACAAACGCTCATTAATTTTAAGTTTAGTACGTCAAAATTAATGTTTAAAATTTACACTAAAATAAAAAAAGAAAGTCATCAATCATTTCTTCAAGTAGAGTAAAATATTTTGATTCATGAGAATTGTTTATTTAAGAAATCTATAATATTGGAAACAGATACTATTTTCAACAACAATTAAAAATAATGTCATCGATACAGGGAATATGAAATATTTTATATTTTAAGTATGCAGCTGTACGAATCTTACAAAGATGGTGGTTCAATATGGCAAAGGCTCAACTAATCATCTAAATATCTATGGCTGCGACATTGTACATTCCCAATTAAGTGTTAAAAACAGTTTAGAAGCATGTAGCTCTTAAAAAGAAGTTTCAAAACATGTAATATATTTATAGATAAATGTACAATATTAAAAACAAAGTTTAAACTATGACGATCATTGCTTTATTATAGTAAATATCTTCTATTATGTGAAGGATAAAGCAAATTATCTGTTGCATTTTCCAGAAAAATGTGTCTGTGTACTTTTATAATTTTTTCAGTTTATGTTTGTCTTAAAAACAGAATAATGATTTTTATATCTTAACAAGAGGTTTCATAAATTTAATAAAGAGACATGTTTATTTTTTTTACTGATTTAAACCCACTTTATATCAGTGACAGTTGAAATCTTTTTTAAAGATACACTACATAGCCATTAATCACCGGAGACTTTTAATGTTAAACATTTTATGGAAGATATACTTGTCGATTTTTTCTGGAACTTCAGGATTATGAAGAATATGTAGGACTTCATACATATATAGGGCGATTTTATCAGAAGGACAATTAAGGGGGAACAAAAAAACAAAGAAAAATGATAATATTTGGGATCACCCTGTAAAATAAAATGTACGAAATCATCTATCACTATATCTTAGGAATATGCTTATATTTTACAATATATGTTTTCATTTGTGTAAGAATATCACGTATATTCATGAATATATGTCAATTTGTTCAAGAAATACTTGCATTTTTTTTTATATCCTGCAGGGTGCTCTTCAAATTAAACGCCTGTTTCACAAAATTTGACAAAATGTAGTAGAAATAATATAGTATATTTGGAATGTAAATATGTTAAATATTTCATGAAATATGAGCAGTTGTATGAAATATTTTTTATCTGCACATGCACGCACGATAACCAATTTTTTCATGATTTAATAATCAACTCAATGCAGCAAATCATAAAAAAAACACTCAAATATCGTACAATTATTGGCGATAGCGAAAGCTGATTTTTAGTTGCTCTCTAAAAGCTGCTATGTGGCTTTAAAAGCCAGCACATCTAATTTTTGAGATATTTGCGCGTTCCGTTCTATGCAAAGTTTTGACTTTTTGTACAATTATATGAAACTTAAGACAAAAATCATTATCAGACAGGCTTTTTTGTTTCATGTTATAATTACTGTCCAATTTACATTACAAAAATAGTGTTTCTGAGATTATACTGACATGTGACCGTGAAATAATGTGCATAATTTGGATAGTTTTCATATTTTTCGAATAATGTTTCTCAACATCCAAATATTTGTTCCACAGGAGTACGCTAACATGTCCCTAAACCAGTGTTCTCTGCCTATTTCATATCTGGTATCCGTTTTCTTCTATCACGTCTAGTTTTTGAAAAAAAGTAAAATTTTATTTTTTTGTTAAGGATGCCATAAAATGAATTTTGTGCTGATTTTGATGTACTTCGGCTAGTTAGGATATAGTTTTCGATTTGTTCATCTATTGTTCATTATGTTCCTGTTAGGATTCTGACACTATTAATCCTTTTGGCAATGAGGTTAGGTATTTCCGGGATTTATGCCGCATATTTTTTTTAAATTTGTTTATAAAGTCCCATGGTGGACATAAAATAAAGAAAATGATGTTGTGCTATTTAATGTTAAATATACAACACATGTACTGCGCAAAAAAATTCAAAACAAATAATAATTATTTTGTAACAATTTTTTTCTAAAACATTACACTGCGGCGCGTCACCCGTACATTCAGGCTGAGACGCCGCACTTGTTCGGTAGTTATGCCGCGCTTTTAATAAGAACAGAATGAAATTAAAATAAAAATATTCAAAAAAATATTTATATCTGGACCATAATTAACGATGTACTAACCAAATGAAACTATATGAGTACAATGAAACGTATTAGTGGATTCAAATTAATAATTGTTTGCCTACTTTCACTATTAAAATTTTCGACTTATTTTTTTACGTTAAATTTAAATTATAATTTCAGCTACAGCGTAATATCAATGTATTAGAGAGGGAAAAGAATAAACGTAAAATTGTGTTTACATAATTTATTTTTTATCCCTTTCGGGACAAGCGGCTTTTACAGAAATTTTATTCGATTGGCACTACTTATTAAAAAGAAGTTACCTTTATTTAAATAATCATGAAAATGCTCTAATTAAAGAACACAAATAATACTTTTCTTTTTTCTTCCTCTTTTTGGAGTAGTTTTCTAAACATTCCTTGGAAAGAAAGTCTGCGTTACGCGTAATCAATTTTTTTCATTATTATCATCTTGATTTGCATCTTTCTTGCCCTTCTTACTTTTTATTTTTCAGTTTTTCTCCTTTGGTTTTAGTAAACTTGATAAAATTCCTAACTTGGTTAGTCTGTTCTAAAAGAAAGGGAAAAGTTAACAACACTTAATCATACCGTACAAAAGAAACTGCGGCATATATACCGGAATTGCAGTGCAGCATGTATCCCATTTTGCATAGTACAGACGTCACACATCACAGTTGCCTGCCAACGCTAAGGAAAATGGCGTAACCATACACACAGTACTCTATACAAACGCTACACTTAGTTTTGACTACGAAATCATGCATCCATTTATTAATTAGCGTATGAAAAGTATTTAAGCATAACGTGTTGAAAAGTTTGGACAATAAAATCATGCACTTACGTCAAACTAAGGATTAGGATTATACATCTAGAAGTAAACATCGAAATGGGATTCACGCTATACATTCATTAAAAAAAATCTCACTGCACACCTATATTGCGCGTTTGACGATCATCTATTGATAATTACAAGAAATATAAGGGGTGCGGCATCTCTCACGGAGTTACCCTACACATCGCTAAAAAGCAACTGATATCAAATTTTTGCCAATACTATAGAAAAGTAGAAATTACTTTCACTCAAACACTATACGTGATATAATGAAAGTGATTGCAGATTTGAAATCAGGAGATAAATCTTGTCTAGGAAAACATTACGTCAATTCTATGGCAGCTTTTTAAAAGTTGAAAGTAATGTAAACATTGCACTACTGAAAAATATGCAAATTTGGCTGACAATGACTGACAGATAATAACTGACAGATAAATGTTAAGAGAATATTGCGGCATTTATCTGTAGCAAATGGTCCAGTAGACTAGAAAAGTCTGAATTGAATCTGACATTTATTGTAACTAAAATTTGCATAAAATGGCACAAAAAAAAAAAACTGAAATTTTCATAAACCTTAATATGCAAATTTCTCAAGAACTGGACCACCTCTAGAAAACAGAAAGGTATTAGAAATCAGAGCAAGAAACTAATCTCGAATCAACTAAGTTCAGTTCTGTGACAGAACCATTGTTGCCCAGTGTAATCAGTAGTGTTTGGATTGCTTTTTCGCAATTGTGGACGATTTTGAACTACGCTGAACAAATAATGCAAATTGTTAAAAATTTATTCCTCACACGCGCACTGTTTTTACAGTAAGTATTTTCGAAAACATCTGGTAGTATATAAAAATAGCAAAAAAAGGCTTTGTGCAAGAATATTAAAATGTAGACTACCACTGTTTAAAAATGCAAAAATAATACACAAAATGCAGCAAACCTGTTTCGAATCCACAAGAGAGATTATTCTTCAGTGCGACAGAGAGCAAGGTACAACGTGCTAGAAAAAGCAAGGCTGGGCCAAATCTGGTGATAGTACGCTTAGTGTATTGCTCATTATTCATGCATTTTGTATTCAGAATTATGAGAGTTTTGTCATGTTTCTTTTTAAGAATTCGGGAATCAAAGACAATTCGTACAGCGAGAAGCAAATCGCCTTTCGGCCTACCAAAAGATTAAGATTTCGTAACAATAATCTTTCAAAAGATTTCCAAAATACATGTATAATGCACAATTATGTTTTCTTATTTAATACTGAGAAAAGATAATTTCTGATTTGCTAGTGTTTTACCAGAACTTTTCTCAAAAATAACATTAATTTGTCTTATTATTGGGGAAAAATAAAATTTCTGTGATAATAATTATATGTATAGGGTTAGTTGGAGTAACTGTACTAACGAAGTAACTGGGCCATAGGATATTTTATAAAAAATTGTTGATGGTTTTTAAGTTTTATCTTTTGTGAACAATGCACCTTAATCTCCAATTCCTAAAACAACGTGTATCAACTCTATCATAACTTTCTCTTTGTTGCGATATGTTGTCGAAAATTTACTTTTATATTTTATATTCTTCCATAAATTTTTCGAGAATGGGGTAACTGGGACATGTATCCGGCGTAACTGGGCCATGTTGGATCCAGTTACCCCAATAGTCAAAATATTTTTTTTTAGTTTCTCTTACTACGAGTAATGGAAATAAATTTTTCCATTGTTTTTTGCTTACAATAAAGACAATTACAGGATACCTTTTAAAATTACGTAATAAATTTTATATAAAGCATATTGGGTGGTATCAAACCAAATTTTAACTTCTTGAAGATCGGTGATGCCGTCATGGCATCACATAATTTTAATCAGTAATTGCCACATTGGCAGCGGAATTTTATGATGAAAATTTCACCTTTATTAAGTACACGAAAATATACTTTTACTTATTTACAATTAGATTCTTTTGTAAATACTGGCGTCATAAATTATTTCAAAATTTTACGAATACAAGTGCCTTGCCTCTTAAAGCGAGATAGCCTAACCTTGAAATTGTACAATACAGATGAAGTACTTAAGTACTTACGTAGCTGTTTGTTCATAGATTTACCCTGTTATTTTTTCCTTAAAATACCCATGTAACTTTTATACTTATTACTTATACTAAAATACATAAATACATACTTAATTTTTATGTTTTTGGTATAAATAAATCTAGTATTTTCACTTTTAGTATTTTTTAGACACATTGACAGCAAAGGTTTCCTTTACAACGGTCTTTAGTTGACATATAATTTCCATGATCTGTCTGGCTTAATTTTTTAAGTTGATTACACTTTTTCAAACAGGACCTGATATCCCATATAAAAAGTAATAAACGTGTGTGGAAAATTGACCCTCCTGGTCCACTTACCCTATTTTTATGGGTTAACTGAACCCATGAGGAAAGAAAGATGAAATACGCATTTTTTTTTTTTTTTAAATATTAAAATGTAATTTTGAGCATTTCTGTCTGATAGAAGGAACCTAACTGAACACATTTACAAAAGATCAGACTTTAATTCAAATGAACATTACCGTTTAGAAGCTGAATTGCCAGAATCTCCGGAGTCACATTGTAAAATCTTGGCCCAGTTGCCCTACGTAACCTTATATGTGTCTCTGTGTCAAATTATGGATTGGTAATATATTAATCCTTTGCACTCAGTTGTCGCCGCTGAGGCGACATCCCCTTTATTTTCAAAATTTGTTTTAAGCAGCAGTAATATAGGAAAATAAAATTTGCCTTATTTGATCAGAGCATTTTTGAAATTGTGTACTTAAAGGAAGCATCTTTTTAAAAAGTGGTGCACACCGAATAAAATTTGTGTAAGAGACGCCGGAGTCCAAAGGATTAAAATTGATTTACGCTTCCGATTCGCATACTTACAAAAAAAAAATCAGTAATAAATGAATCTACCTAATGAAAGAAATTTAATTAACTAAGGAAAGGAATTAATGACAAAGAATTGGGTTTCCATAAGACAAAAATCCTAGTATCTATACGTTGAATCTTTTATACTTACAAACATATACTGTTTGCCACTAACGAAATAAACTAATTAATAAAAAGAAAATGTGTTTCCGTAGTACAATAATCCTATTGTCTATCTGTTGAATCTTACATATCTTATATCTGCTAATATATAACATTTGTTGTCCCTTTGATTATTAAAAACATATGAAATCATCAAAATCACAACAGCTTCTGCGAAGTAATAAAACTACGCACAAAAGCGTGTCATTACGGGGAACATATTACTTCTTTGTTCAAGATTGTAACAAATTAAACCTGTTAAGTGTATATTTTTTTCTGTGTTCTACAGGTAAATTACTTACTTTTCTTCTCAAAGAAGATGTGACGGTTCATTTGCTATTTGTAATGACGGAGGAATAAAAGATAAAGTATGAATAGTGATACTTCTGAAAAAATATAAAATATGAAAAACCTAATTCGCATGTTTTTTAATACTGAAGTAAGGTAAGAGGTTTATTTTTGTATTTTTCTTTGAAAATAATAAAAAAGTACCAAAAATCTCCACTTTTTTTACGAACTGAACGTTTTTGTGGGGCAAAAATAAAATAAATTCTTTCAATAAATCACCCATATTATTTAACTTCATTTTAAAACGTACGTGTCGGAAAAATAATATTTGGTATAGTCAAATTTGATATATATAAATTACTTCTTCAATTTAAAAATCTCCTTTAACCTTTAGGTTACGGGGCAGGATTCGCTACTGTTTTTATATTCATTCGTACCACAACTTACAAAAATATTTCTTTGTGGGAGATTTCTTATGACATTATTCTGGTACTAGTGTATCGCAGAGACTAGTTTTCAAAAGTGGTGCGAATTTAATAAAGTAATAGTCTCTGGGGCGACATATGTCCTAATCCCGTAATCAAAGGGTTAGATATATAAAATATTTTATTATTATTTTATTTGTTTTATATTCCTTAGGAATTTAAAATAACAACATTCAGCCATATAATATATTCCTGAACAAATGTGGATTACTTATTTGGGTTAGTATTGGACTATCCCAAATAACTCTGCGGTGAATCAACGTATAAAATGTGACTCATACGAATTGATTAATAATAACCTATTAATTAACCTATTAAAACTTTGCGGTTCGAGCCCGATACCAGAGTTGGGCAAATTTATAATTTCAATTACTTGCATTGTAATTAAAATTTAATTGTATGTAATTAATTATAGTTAAAATTGCATGCAGAAAAAATTTCTTGCCGCTCTGTAGCCGGAATCAACACCAATCCTATTATTTGACGAAATTTATGTGCTTGAATATGTATAACTATAATTAATTACATAGAATTAAATTCTAATTACGCTACATATAATTGGAATTATAAATCTGCCCAAATCTGCCCGAGATTTACTTGGGATCGTTTTCTTTGAAAAATTTGCTTTGGCACCAGTAATAAAGGAAAATAAAATTTGCCTTATTTAATTAGAGCATTTAGGAAATTGTGTGGATGAATGTAACTTCTTTTAAAAAAGGGTTGTCAACCGAATAAAATTCGTGTAAGATTCACCAGACTGTAAAGAGTTAATTAATATAGTAACCTAGTAATTAACTTATTCTTAATTATCTACCAGTTAACGCTATAGTTAAATTTTTCATAGGGAGTTGTTTACATATAGAAATTGAAAAATTTCAAAACTAACGCATAATTTTGACGTCATTTGGATTCTTCAATAAATATTATCTTAGAAAACCAAACAATAATCCATTCGGTCAAGTAGTTTAGGAAATTTTATGATTGAAACTCCATATGATAAATTTATTTTTAATCGTTGCAAAACGGGTTGCCATACGCATAAGTTTCTAAGCATAACTCAAAAAGTACATGTCATGAGTCAAATGAGTCAGAGCTGTAATTTTGGATTCGCATATTTGAAGTTTCTGGAAATCGATTTCTGTTAAAACGATTTCTGTTCAAAGTTACATTTTATATATATATTGTTTAAAATAATTTTGTAATTACATATATTTTGATTTATATACCCATATATATATATATATATATATATATATTTATTTATTTATTTATAAATTATATATTTTTTGATAATACGTCTTAATGTATTTTTCCAGCACTTCACGTTATATCGTTTTTGGAAAGGAAATAAAATTACACTGATAAACAAAAAAAGACTTTTTATTTTTTTCTTAAATTTAAAGCTAATATTCCAATTATATACACACTTGAGTAAATAAAAATGATATTAGAAATATTTACTTGCCAATTATTTTATTTTTTTTTAATGAATGATATGTATTTAGAGGTTATTACGATATATCACGATTTAGGAGTTGGTACATGCATAATAATCATTTTCCGCACATTTTCTGCACATTTTACAGAACTGACACAATTTGAGTTTGTTAATTTTAGTACATTAGTACCCATTTTTTGTGTTTATATTTATGTTCAGTATCCTTTCTCTTGATTAACCAACAGTAATCGGCAAGCATTGCTGTATTCCATTGCGATCGATAACGAAACTCCATAGCAGAAATTTGTTAGATAAATTGTTCACCATGCTCGTCGCTAACTGCTCCCATGTTATCTGGGAAAAAGTCAATGTGAGAGTGCAAGAAATGAAGCTTTAATGACATGTGACAATCCAGCTTTTTAAAATTGTTTACCATATTTTGAACTATACACTTGTAACTTGTAGCTTTTTTATTCCCTAAGAAATACAACAAAACAATCAAACTTGAGATTCATGTATACCTTGATAAATATAGGGGTTAATTATGTATTGATGTAAATCGCTAAACAGGTGACTCTGCTATGCTGAATTTTTCACGATTTCCGCAATAGCTCTATCTCAAGAACAAATGCACGAATTTTCATCAAACTTCAGATTCAGTTAGACGTTCAAACAATTGTTTGAACAACTTAAGTTGTTCCTGATTAGGTTTTAGTGTAATAGCCCAACAGGTGGCGCTGCTATGCTGCATCTTGCCGGATTTACACTATTTTAGCAATAGTCATATCTTAAGAACCAATGCACGGAATTTCATATCTTTAGAATCCTCATGATGCCCATAGATTGCCATTTGATGTTGGCACTCTGATAGTGAATTTTGTAGTATTAATATGCATGATATAGAAGAAGGTTTTGGGACTGCCACATCCGACTAGTTTTTCCGTCTGCTGTATTTGTTATTTTAAAATTTTCGAAATTTCTACCACCACACGCTGAAATCCCCCCCCCCCTTCCCGCCGATTTCAATGTTTAAAACTTGTATTTACAAAAATGAAACCCTTTATTAAAAAATACATATTTTAATTTATTAGTTTATTTAATTTGTAGGTCCTTACATTCTTACATTTATTTTTGGTCCTTGGAAGTACTTAAAAGTCCTTGATTTTTATACAAAGAATAGTGTATCAATCACGTATTATTCTATCTATATATCTCTATTTCTGCTTTCTTCTTCCACTGTAAAATGTATAAAAAGTTAAAATAGTCCTTCATATAACTTGGTGCTGATTATGTTTTGGTGTAAATCGCCGAACAGGTGGCGCTGCTTTGCTTCATTTTTCACATGGACGAAACACATCTTATTGGCGCCTTGATTTATTATAAGTAGAAGATATTTGTTCACTTTCAGGGACATTAGACACTAGAAGCAAAGTACTTTAAAAGCCAATAAAATAACATAATGAAATATATTTAAACACAGATATCTCTGAAACGGCAACCAAATTCATCTTTTTGTGAATGTTTCCTAAATTCTCAAGGGTATGGTTACTTAAATCTGTTAAAATTTTACAAGAAAACATTTCTTATTTATCAGTGTTATCAAACGGGATGGCAGCTTATGTATTTCATACGGTAAATATACATATATACTTTCCGTTATATATATTTATTAAATGGAATTATGTATATAGAATACATTTTCCAGAATTCAATATTTTTTGTTATTTTTCAGTATGCAGTTATATTATACAGGATTTTAAAAATCTATGGGACAACTTTCAGAGGTAGCATTACATATCAAAACAAACACATTTCAACACAAAATGCGTGGCTGAAAACGAAACAAATATTAAGTTACCGTTTAAAACAAATACTTATTTCAAACAAAAAGATAATAAATATGCATTCCAGAGCTGCATGCAACATAAATATGAATAAGGAAGGTCAATTATTAGTAAATTAGCTAATAAATAGTGTGTGACACCATATTTCGATATATCTAAAGGAAAGTTCCGTATTATTTTGGTATTAAGTAAATTTAGCCATGAATATAAAATAAAGTTATCCACCTTGGAGATTGCAATGCCTGTTTTTATAGTTTTTCGTTTATATACCAGTTCCAGGCATTATGTTATATTTTAAATACTATCTACTCACTGTAATGTTATACAGGTCTGTTTGTATAAAAATATATCAGTCGTATCATTTAAAAAATATATTAGACATAATATTTGGAAAATATATTCATGGGTTTACATCTGAAAAATTCATTACAATGTATTGTAAGGAATTCTTTATATGTAAACACACTAAAATATTCTTTAAGTATTACGCCTAATATATTTTTTAAATGTTAAGTTTAATACATAAAAAAAAATACCTGTATATATTACAGAGAGTAAATCCTTTTTTAAATATAAAACAATCGCCTGGAATTGATATATAAACGGAAAATTATATCCATAAGTATCTGGATACACTTTCTTTTAAAGAACAGCTATCATCAATTTGAGGTTTTGAGACATTGAAAAATATTTGAATGTTGCCTTTTCATTTGTAGAAATTCCTTGTACTGAGTGTCTCTTTTCTTTGTAAATGTGCTTTAAGAAATATGTAAATTATAGCAGATACAAAATCCCACACGAAATGACAATGCACCATAACAGAAAAATCAGAAAACATACGGAAATTATTCGGAAATCAACTTGCCGTTGAAACTGCCTTTTTTCTGATTTTGATTTCACTGAAAGTGATTCCCTGTATGTGTTAGGAAGTATCACATATGGATTTGGGAACACAATTAGCAAACGTCTATTTAAATTGCTACATTCACTAAAAATTAAATCAGTAAAAATACAGAAATTTTACTGGAAACCCGATTCCCGTTAAAATTTCGGTATTTTTACGGAAATCTTTACAGTATAACAGTACAGAATTGCAAGTAAATGCCAAAAGTTTACGTTAAAATTAAGCACAAAACTGGAAACTTTATTTTTTTTTTTTACTATAAACAACGGTGTTTAAATTAGAAGAGTTATTAAATTAGTTGCTCTTCAAATAAAAGCTATTTTTTTTTCAATGAAATAACATTAATGCATAATTATCTTTTGAAAATCTACATTCAAATAGAATTTATCTATGTTTTATAAGCTGTAAAGTAAAGAATTTTGTAAGCATATTCTACCTCTTTTTTCAATGTTTATGGGATGCTTTTAAGCTTATTCCTTTCTATATTCAGGAAAATCCATGGACAAGTTTAAGAACTTCGATGTCTTTAGTGAATTCTTTTTTTAAAACTACCGAAAGTTTGCTGTATCTGCAGCCTGAGGAATATTAGGTGCATTTTTATTTTTTTTATCAGTTTTATATCTTAGATATTAATTTATAGATTTTGTACGATGTAAAATGCATATATCTGGTAGAAAATTAGTTTGATGTTGCTTGTGTTTCGTATAGAAAAAAAAGAAACAAATACTTATTTTGAACCAATTTTCGTTCTCGACAGTAAGGGAAATATCACCATGCCTGTATATGAATTTTTTTACATTCCATTAACTTTCATTTTTATCCTAAATATAGTTTTGAAAAAATGCAAAATTAAAAACTATCCTTTAGCAATTGCATCCATAGTCAGTAATACTTCCGAATTTATTTTTGTAGCCCTGTATATGATGAACAGAATTTATACACTCCACGTGCTATGCAAATATTTGTTAAACTTAAATACGGAAACCTTTTTTGTAAAAGCACTTCTAACTATTATTTCTCATTGACAGTACTATAAGCGAAACTTTTGTGTGTCCCTGTAAATGAGCAATAAATGCAAGCCACAGCATATTTTTCAATAACCAACTTATAGTGCACCTCCGCAAAATATATCGCAAATATTTTTTCCCAGTAGACCATTTTGGAACAGAATTTTTTTGTGTATCCCTGTAAATGAATAATAAATTCTTTGCACCCCATATTCTCCAAAAAGAATGTTTTAGTGCACTTTATACATACATATCCATTTTAGCATGTTTGAAATGGAGTAACATGATAAAATTGAACTTGAAACGTAATTTTCACATTGACCGAAATATAACGGAATAGTTTTAACTGTCCCTGGAAACGAATTTTAATCGCTAAAAACTACATTTTCAACAGCGATCGTGCTATAGTAAAGAGATAACCTATAAAAATTACACATCAATCCGAGTATATTTATAAGTTAGAGCCCTGACAGACGAACAGATTGACAAGCAGACCGAGGCCTTAAACACTTTTCAACTATGCTGGAAAGTGGTAAAAAGGATATTCGATTCTGTGGCTTTAAGATACTAATGTTTAAACATTTTTTATGCTCTTTAGTACAAATATGACTTCATGAATGTGTCAGAAAGTTTTTTTGACAAGAAAAATAATGTCTTCTAAAAATGTGAATTTGAATTTAGTCCCTGATTTAAAACACACATAAAAATATTTAAATTAAAAAACTAAATAAATTTTTTAAATACATTTTTAACAGTACCTAATATTAAAGCGACTGCTTTAGAAATTATAATCAAATAAACTTTAAATGAATATATATCTCATTTTTAAAATCTTGTATTTATATACTATAAAGTTACGAAGTTTTAACTTTATTTGAATCATTTTTATACACACTTTATTCGTCGTAAATTTTGTCATCATTTAAAATATATATTATAAAGTAAATAGTCTAAACAATAACAGAATTTCGTTGTTAAATATGCGCACATTTATTTAAATTCCTAAGACAAATATAAATATTTCATATACAGAATATTACATTTGGAAGGTAAAGACAATTCACTGCATAAGACAAACAGTGCCATTTGAACTAAACATATGTCGTCACTGTAAAAGATGACATTCCTCGAGATTTTATATTTATTCTCCTCACGTCTCATCTAGACGAAATTGATTCTTGATAGGGAACCGCGTCAAAAAATCCGAAGGTATTCGTTTTCAATATTCGCATTAGCATATAAACTTTTATATTTGTGAGAATTTTGTAAGCGTGTAAGAATGTTTATTTTCTAGCACATAAGTTTTCATTACTGTTTCTTAGTATAAAAGGTAAAATATATTACAAAATTTGAACACATTTATGAAAAATTCAAAGCACATCTAACATAAATTATGAAAACGAATAAAGGATTTTATTGTGAGATTGCTATTATTGTAATCTTCATAAATATTCTTTTCTGATCGCAAGCTGTCAGAAAATGTTCGGCTTATTTATATTTTTCGCAAATATTCTCGTACTACCTGACTCGTCCGGCGTTTCCCGAGCCCGTGACTTTTTCCAAACTAACAGTGAATCTTTAAAACCTAGATTCATATTAAAAATTTAAAAAAAGAATCTCTCAAAAGGAACCTGTGAGATTAGTCAACGATGCCTTTGGCAGTGTACACTGGTTGTACCATGTTGTGTGTATCCTACAAACCTCTTTCCAAATTAACCTCCGGCACGGGTCCCGCAGTCTACGACACCGTAATTAAGGCTTGCTGCTCCCAAAAATCTGAAGAGAATGGTAAACTCAGTTAAAAGAATCAAATTCCGTGGAAATCGGGTCCATAGAACCGAAAAGAAGTATACGCCCCCTGGCGGTGGAAAGTGGCACAAGAACTCTAAGAGGATTTAATTTGAATGAGAACATTTCTGTTGAAATCGGACTCATAGAACATGATGAAAACATGCACGATTAATGTTTGAAAATAATGGTAATTGAAGTCTAAGTTTATAGACACATACTTTTTAATTGTAAAAATAAGGCGAGGGAAACCCTTATGGACCCTACTAACTCTAATCAAGCGACTTTTGCCTCAGAAGACAACAATAATATTCTATTAAGTTGGTAAAATCTTTTTACCTTTTCGGGAAAAAAAATTCTTTATACACTAGTGTGCAAAACTTAAGCAACGAACACAAAATGTTAATTTGTAAACACGTGAGTACTCAAAAGAAAATCATATACACAGCAAGTGTAAGAAATAGGTGTTATCCTAACAGCTTAGCCAGCCTATGGGAAGTCTCCATGACCTCACAAAGGGCCATAAGTGTCACAGTCACTAGAATAAACTGAAATGTGATATCTTTCATTCGTCTCATTCTTAATCTCATTTGATCACTCCACCGAGAGGCCACCATGACTGCTGCTTTGTGACGAGTCACCAGATAACTTTACAATGAAGGCACCTTGTGATCCCCATGTGAACGTCATTTGGAGACTCCATTGTAAAATCATCACGATAGCTGTTTTGTGACGAGTTCACTAGTGATGGAAAATGAAATCATCTGGTGACTTTTCACAAAGAAGCGCAATTGTGACTTCACAGTGGAATCTCGGTCACCTTTCATTGTGACATTATTTGGAGCCTCAGAACAATGCACTGCCCAAGATGACTTCAAAACTGAGTCTTCAAATGACAGTAACATGAGAATCACAAGGTGACCTCGTTGCAATGTCACCTGGTGACTCATCACGAAACAATAGCCACGGTGACTTCTCAGTGGAGTCACCATATGACGATCATTTTAGAGTAATAATGAGACGAATGAAAGATCCCAAATTTTGTTTCTCCGTAGTGACTGTGACACTTGTGGCCATGTGGGACATGAAAGAGATGTCACATCAACTAGGTGTGTTGTAGATATAATACTTATTTGCTACACCTCATGTTTATATAATTTACTTTTGAGTACTCACATGTTTAAAAATTAGCATTTTATACTTGTTGCTTGAGTTTTGCACACCAGTGTATGATGAGTCTTTGAACCCTTTGAGGGGTAAAGTTGTTATGTTGCTAAAATGGTGAAATGATTGATTTACAAACAAATGTATTTGCAAATAAGTAAAAGCTTGTCTTCACGTACTTTATTAAAGCGAAATGTTATTTCAAAATTCTGACGTGAATGTGGTATTTGGGAATTAAATTAAGTGGTATACATTATATCCCACCGCCCTTCAAGGGTTTAATGTGTTTTTAATTGATATCTTGTATAATTATTTGTTGATTTTACAATATAAACATTATTGAAAAAAGGAGAAAATTTACAATATTGGGCGAAAAGCCTGAAACCGGATTATTAATTTTAATGTAGACAAATCTCCACGAAACGTAAAAAAGCACTAAAAATCACATAAAAACTTAAATAAAAAAAACATCTAATCAAAAAATCCAAAATCGGCCTTCGAGGTACAAAACTACATACACAGAATTATGTTCCTACCAAATTTTGTAGATTTACGTGCATTGTTCTTTTCAGAACACTGTCTACAAACAGGGCTTAATTTGCGCCGGAGCCCAGCTCCGGTACTTCTCCGTTTTTAGTAAATATGTAAGTATTGGTTGGAATTTGCCGGAGCTCATGAATACAGGGCTGCGGAGCATCGTGCAATAGCGCTTCCGAAAAACCAAAGTCTTTCATTTCCTTGCCATCTCCAAACTTTTGCCTTCTTTTATATCAAAACACTTATATGTGACGTAATGTGTCGCACACTTAGAAGTTGGAGGTAGAACGGGCTCAATTTTGTATTAGTTTTTGGACTTGGACTGACTCGAGCTCAATCCGTCTTACATTCAAAATTTCATTTATTCATGTGTAGAAAAAAAATCTTCCTTCAAAAGTACGTATTATGTTCTATTTCAAATCATTTTAATGCTATTTTGATCAAAATGAAGGAAAACAAAAATCGTATTTTTCTATTCCAATGATATTTGCAAATTTATGTCTGGCATTGATGGCGTATGAGATCGATTTTCTTTTGTGACAGTATTGTAATTTTTAATTGGCTGTTTTTTATTATTATTTAGATGTCTAACCTAAAATGAATATTTTCTGTTTTTAGCCAACGAGCATCAGCTTGATGTTTTGTTGTTTTAGTTTTTTTTTGTCTTCTGTTGTGTATGAGTATAAAAAAATCACGTTAGTGATTTTTCTATTTATTTTGTATCATGAAGGCTGCCCATTCTAAGGCTGTGCTCTGCACATTTACGAAGTCATCTACATTTGTAAACAGATATAATTGCAATGTACTGTTATTCTGATAGAAAGCAATCGAGAGGAGGTTCCCTTTTTTCTCTAAAAGCATCGAATCTTTCCAACAACGGTGCCAAATTTTTAATTTAATCTGATTTTCAGGGACTCACCACAAAAGATTGTTATGCGGTAGGAATCGACTAAAGTTTAAGATATGCACCTTTTATAGAAATTGAAAAACATTGTTTCATTCTTCAGCATAGAAATATTCATTTCTGTAAATTTCATGCATTTTTACATAAAAATGCATAACTGCGAACTATCCCTTTTTTGTGTTAACACTATTTTCGAAGCATAATCTTGATCATATTTAATCGCAAAATTCTGCAATTATTAATTCTAAAATTAGGCAAAGATTACTATTCGGTAGAAGTGATAACTAAAAAGTGGAATCTTTGACAGTTAAAGTATATGTTGATAGATATATTTAAAATTGTTATTTTGCGAAAGAAACAAAATTCATTAAATTTTGCAAATAATGTACGAAATATAAATATGCAGATTGGAGTGAAGGGGGGGGGGGGGAGGGAAACGTTATAGATGTTAGTACTGTTACCACATAATATTAGGGATACGGCACTTTTTTTTTTAGAAATTAGGCCTTGTCTACAAACACACTCACACACAAACATCTTTCCTTATTATTATAAGGATACGACTATATTCAGTTAAAGTAATACGATATATGATAGCACAATAGCAAAATTGTTTTACCGCATTTCTAGAGTATTTGTGGTGAGGTGTGCCTGAAAGACAGAAAATATTGCTCAGTGGTATTAACTCATGCATCTTATAATTAAAAATGTGAGTATAAATTTATGTTTTTAAGTACAAAAGCCATCGGAAAGAATTTGCAACACGGAAAGAGTTACAGTTGTGCGAGTGGATAAAAGTATAGTAGATTGACTAGGACCAACCTAATGCAAGAAACAGCAGCTCATGTAGTAGAAAACATCTTTTAAAAACTATGCTATATACGTGAAAATCCAATTAAAAGTGTATAGCTGTATCGATTTAGCATGAATTATGTCTTACATGTTAAAGTAAATTTATTAGATACCTTCAAATGTAAGACTAATCATATCAAATCTCTCGCCTAAATATGCCATTAATCGCGCTCAAAAGTCAGAATTTAAAAGGAGTATGCACATTTACTAATAAAGAAACATGCAAGTATAAAATATTATTGTATTAAGAAAATCAAATTATGCCTGATCAATGTGTCAACGATGGGCAGCAATGGATATATATGTATACATGTGAGTGTGCGGGTTTTCGCAAAAATGATCCACACATAGAGCGTACTTTGATATAAAAATCATTACGTAACTATTATCAGTACCATTCAATATTATTTCTTATGTGAGACAAATAAATAGGAAAGGAAATTCCACTTTTCTTATTCTTATAGCTACTATATGTTTTATATAGTTTTTTGTTATAGTTATATGGTCATTGTTTTCGTTCAAATTCACAGCACATTGATTTGTCACGAATTTCCTTTGTGTGCGAATAATCGCTGGACACGTTGTAAAATATTACTAATTAAGGCTACACTCGACGCAATGAAACCGAGACCTTACTATATCGATAAAAATATGCATTGTTAAAAATCTGCAGCGAACTGGCCGGTCCCATAATTTGAAGTATTTTTATCGGTCTAACTAGAGATAAATGACAATTATGTAACCACTTTCTCGAAAAACGGATGAATGACTGGACATTTTGCTGCAGATTATTAACAATGTGAAACATTAGGTAAATTTACATTTGTGGATTAAGTTTAAACAACTTAATTCGGAACATATACAATAGATCTTTTACAGAAGACATTTTACTGCTACACTCAGTTCTATTAGGCTAATGTCAGACGAACGTCTATTTGCACGCTTTTTTCCTTCTTATATTCTTCCTATACTGCGCAAGAGGGGTGTAAGATAGAAAACAGCGTGCAAATAGACGTTTGTCTGACATTAACCTACAGTGGGAAGAATAGTTTCTGAGTGTAAAGTTCAATGCGTGCATGCGCCGAATATCTGCTTCAACAAATTCTCCTATATACATGTTTAAAGAAATAAGTTAATAATTTATCCCACTTCTTTTGAGCTTATTATGAATTTTCTAAAATTCTTCAGTAAGTTCCAGATCAGAATAAGGGAGTAATTGTAGGTTTAGTCTACGTTTTAAAAAATCAATCTTGGGCAAAAGTTTGGTAAATAAATTGGACGTCATCAGTTTTGTGGGGTAGTATTTTAGATTGTTGGGGGACCATGTCAATAATGCCAGTTTCCTTAACTGTTTTGTTCAGTGGAATTTCATTTCAGTGTCTCTAGTCCTGTATATACACTGCTCAAAACAATTAAAGGATATTGCAGTTTTAGGTGGATTTTGTATCTGGTAAACTGTTTAGCTGATTGATACATGGTCGACAGACATAGTAGGTTATATGAGAATAAATTACACATGTTTGGCAGAAAAAAATGCATTTTATTGCGTATTTGTGTACTAAAGGAAGAAAACACAATTTTTGCATATGAGAAAAAAAGAATAAGAAAATGTGTTTTCTTCAAAGAAAATCATTTTCAGTAGGGAGTATGGTTTCCACGGGCGGCCAGCAACGTTGAACACCTTTGAGGCATGGACTCAATGAGGCTATTAATGACGAGTTGGGGTATTCTGCCCCACTCTTCCAGAAGAGCTCTTTCCAGTTCTTGGAGAGTTTGTGGGGGTTGTTGGCGGCCAGAAACTCGTCTTCCTAGAGCGTCCCAAACGTGCTCGATTGGATTCATGTCTGGAGAACACGCTGGTCATTCTATTCGAACGATTCCTTCCTCGAAAAGGAAATCCTCCACAAGGTTTTCACGATGTGGCCTGCAGTTATCGTCCATTAAAATGAAGTTATCTCCGATTGCTGCAGCGTAAGGGACTACAATAAGTCTGAGGATATGATCCCTATATCGGCGACCAGTCAGAGCTCTATCTCGAATGATGTAGAGGTCAGTGCGCCCGTCAATGGAGATGCCACCATACACCAACACTCCTCCACCGCCAAATCTGACACTTTCGTGCACGAACGCAGAATTATTCCTACTGCCACGGTCCCTCCAGATGAAAATACGCCTATTATCCGGATGCACAGAAAAACGGGACTCGTCAGAAAACAGAATATTGCTCCATTCATTTCTCCTCCAGTTGACATGCTCGGTTGCCCACTCCCTGCGTTCGCGACGATGCCTTGATGTTAATCTAACACATACCATCGGTCGGCGAGCATACAGACCTACAGCATGGAGCCGGTTTCGGACAGTCTGAGTTGAAATCGTGGTGCCTGTAGCCGAGCGAAGGTGTTGTTGGAGAAGAGTAGCGTTCATGGTTCGGTGTCTCCGAGCTGTTAACGCTAAATACCGATCTTCATTGGGCGTTGTTGCCCGTCTACGACCTTGCCCTGGTCTTCGGCCTGCACATCCACTCTCCAAAAAACGATTCCAGATCCTGGAAATGACACTTTGTGACACTCCAATGGCTTGCGCTAATTCGGCTTGAGTTTGTCCCCCTTCTAACCTACCAACAATTCTCAAAGCTTCTGAATCTGTCAAATGACTTCGCTGAGACATCGTACTCATCGAAACAAAGCAATCACTGAATGCCGATCATCCTTGTCTTCATTCTCTTTTATCCAGTTGAAAGTCAAATTTCATTCGCTTCCGCTGAAGCGACGTTTTTGACGTCCAACTCAAAATTTGCATACTCCACAGTTTGAAAACCAGAAAAATTTGCGTTTGTGATTCTCTTCTTCTATTTTCGACAAAAAAAATTTCGTTTATATCTTTATTTTATATAAAACTTCAAATATCCTTTAATTGTTTTGAGCAGTGTATATTTTTCCGAATGTATATTTTTTATACCTTACTGGTTGTAATCAGGCATTTTTACTGTTAATTTTAACCGTATAGTCTCTGGTGCTTCAATAGCAGCTGAAAAACGTTCCGTTTTAGTTAACCCTTTGAGCTATGGGAGTGAATTTCTTGAAATGTCACATTGGCACCAGTATTTTGTAAACAAATGATTCGTCTTATAATATACACGAAAAAATGCATTAATCTATTTTAAAATAAATTTGGTTGAATATTCCGGCGCAATGTAACATTTGGAGATTAAATGTAACTGGGAAGAAATTCATCCATCAGATCCAAGGGTTCAATAGAGCGCAACACATGATTGCCTTTTTATGATCCATTCAATGGAGTTTTTTCGTAACAAGAATAGGTTCCCACTGGTCAATTTTCTAGCTGTTTTATCGGCTGCCAATCTGCGCCAGCGAAAGATTTTAGGTACAGCTATATTTTAGATTTTATAAATAAATTTAAAACTTAGTGGTGTTTAAATAAATGATATAAATTCATACTTGATATAAATTCTTAATTTTCCCTTCCACGACAGTTATCTAATTATATATTAGGTTACGTCTATCCTCTTCAAAAATAAGTTTGAAGCCATTCTGTGCGGCTTTTCTTTAGCAAAAGTAGATTAGACTCGAAATCTGGTACAAGCAGGGTATATTTAAGTGGTATTTTGCGTATTTCCTATTCAGAAGTTTTTGTGTTTATCATTTTGTCACCGGAGTCATAAGAAGCGAGCACATTTTCATTGACTTAAACTATATTATTTTTTCAGTGTTTTTTTTCCCAGTAAATATATTTTTACACTTTGGTATGTTTCAGAAGCTAAAACTGTCAATTATCGAGTTCTGTATACCTTGTCGATCTGTAAGAAACGCTGTTGCTTAGTGATTGTTTTTCCGTCATCTGAATGTGTATCGTTGTTTTTGTGCTAGCGGTGAAATTGTTGTTATTTTTCATATTGAGTTCCTTCGTCTCAAACATAGTGAGGATCAATATTTTTGTTTTTGTTCTTTCATTAATGTGCGTAGACGCATTAGTGGTTTGGTTTTTAGGTGCCAAGGCTCTAATTAAAAGACCTTTAATAGTAAATAAAGAAATCAATGGAGTTTTCGAATAATATAAATTTAAAATAATCAAATATACATATTTTTGTTGTTATTCATGTTGGTCATTGAGCTACTGTCATCTAAATAGTCAATAGCACATGACAGCTCTTATAATCTCTTATAAAAATTATTGCTTTATATTAATTATTTTTTGTGTCATTAAGTATTATTTCTTATGTGGTACAAATTAGTAGGTAAGGAAATTTCATTTGCCTAATTTTTATAGTTATCCAATTATTTTTTGCTTCAGCTTCATTGGACATCGATTTGCATAGGAATATCCCGTAGTGCGTACATAATCTCTGGACACATTGTGAAATATTCTTAATTAAAAGTACACTTGACGCAATGAAACTGAGACCTATCTACAGTGTTAAAAATATACAGTATTAATTAAATTTACATATTATCTTGCTTATACATAATATAATTTGGAACATATATAGTAGCTCCATTGCGGTAGGAATTTTACTTCTACAATCAGTTCTTTTATGGCGGAAACAATCGTCTCTGTGTATATAGTTCAACGAGTTCGCGCGATGACTGTTTCTTTAAGCAAATTCTTCTTTGTAAGTGCTGAAATTACTAAATTTACGATATCTCTCTTTTTCTTTGAGACAATTATGAACATTAAATTAAACTACCTGATTTTCTTAGCAAAATAAATTTGTGCAATCTTTCCAAGTATTTTTTATTAGAATGAGTAACTGCCTTAGAATGTCACACTTCAGTAGTCAATTATTCACACATGTAAGACGCTTTTTTCAAAAAAAAAAAAAAAAACATTTCAAAATTTCTGAAAAAGTGATGATGTATGACATTATTTCCCTCTAACTCAGTGCTCTACAGTTCTTTGCTACTTCTCATAGTTTTTGAATTAATATGCAAATTTCTAAAATAAATTCGCTGCTTTCAATTGCATTAGCTCAGGAGTGGTCACTTTACTGTGCCATTATTGCACATACATGTGTGTGGTTTTCTACATTTTCAACTTTTTTTCAAGAGAAAAAGACGTTTAAATGGATCCTTTACACACTTATATATATATATATATACAGGGTCATTCGGTCCCTATTTACAGATATTAAAGGGGACATTTTCTAACTTCAAGAGTACTGTGTTCGGAAGTGTAAGTGATAGTCCTCTTTTACTACATTATACACCTACATATTATTTATTTTCCAATCCACAAACCCTAAGATGTAGTTCTGCTAAAAAAAAGAAATTATATGCTTAAAACCTGTTCTTTCTTCGAGCGAAATTTGTGGAGTCATTTCTTTTATCTTGATCAATTAACATGTGTTCCTGCTAATGTATGTAAATGTAGTTCAAACATTCATTTTTTAAACCTGAATGTACAATTTTTATTAGCTTCATCTTTGAGAAATAATCCAAATAAACTATAACTAAAACTTATTAGAATTTCTCGTCTCTAACATAATATTCTTTTATTTTCTTAAACAGGGTTCGTAAGCTTCAAGTACTTCAAACACCTTTTACAATAATTTTTTAAAGTAATTTTGTCCTTATTTAATGAAAAAAACTATCTTTAGATATAGAGACCAGTACTTTACGAAATTTCTGGTACAAAAACACTTAAAATCACACGAATCCCTTGATGCTTCCGAACTCTGATAAATTATTATTTTTGTAACTAGCACTAATATTCCAATAAGTGCAGAATGTTACTCTTCATAATATCTCACGGCATTAAGAGAATCTTTAAAAGCCTTTTGTTCTGTCTATTCTTGAAATGCATTGCTATAAATGGTTCAGAGTTCATGATAAAATATGTCAGCTGAATTTATTGGCTGTAATAATTAGCTTGAGCATTAGTCCATTGCGTTGTTATTACCATTCTCTCACAGTCTCTTTGCGCTGACCTCTCCCCTGAAACTAATAAGTTTAAGGAGAAAATATTCGAGACATTTAGGATTAGCTTTGAGCAAACATCTACTTATAGAATGTATGAAAAGTGGAAACATTTGCAAATTAACCTTAGAATAATTACACAGCCAAATTAACTTTAGTTACTAAGCGTAAATTACAATATGTCGGATTTCTATTATTAGGGTATGTTAATCAATACATTACTGGTTTTGTTACTGTGGCTGTAACAATAAATTAGACTGTCGTACTTATTTACCTGAATGTGTTAACCCTTCCAGGGCTGGCATCATTTAAGTACATTTTAATTTTTAATACCAGTAATCTTGTATACTATTTTTTGCCTTATTCAATCCAAGATTTTTTACGATTAGATAAGGCAAAGATAATGACTAAAATATTTAGAACGTATATAAGACACACGTGCCGGAGGGGTTAAAACAGAAACAATTGTATGCCTTAGAAGAAGAGTTGTATGGAAAGGTGGTAGATGCAATTATTCAGATATTTTGATCTTACATGTGATATTAGATTTTGAAAATAATAGTTTAATTCAAACTCTTTTTTTCTTTCTTTCTTCCATAAGTAACAGATTTGGGAATTTAAAAATCTCTAGAAATTATATTATGTAGCAAATGAAAGCGACAAAGCCTTAAGTATGTTAAAATATTACATTCATAAACTTTTCTTCAACTAACCCCATTAATTAAATTTTTAAAAGTGCCTCTTATTTTTTTTTTAAATTCAGGAATTAATATTTTTAAAAAATGTAAAAGAAATTTTTCATGTTTTAAAACAGTAAACGATATTTACTTTTTAAATTGCATGTCCGATTAAATTATTAAAAGCATTATTGATAAACATCCCCGTTTATTCCAAATGAAATATAATTTTGACTGAGATTAAATCAGGAGCTAGCCAATTACTGACTTGAACAAACAGGCTGCTAATTAGAAAATATACAAATTTTGACCGGTGACATAATTATAAAACTTATTTGTTTAAATTTAGAGCTTACAATCAATGTGATTAATGTGAATCAATGAAATAACTCAAACAGAAAAATGGAAATTCATTGTATCACGTTACGAAATTATACACTCGAAATAATGGACATTTTATACTTCAGAAATTGCTTTTATTAAAGAACGAGGGAATTAATATGCTATTGCTCCATACAATTTAATTTCAATTAATTTTATGGAGTGACTGATTACTTGAGATTATTTGAATATTCTGCAAGAACAAAGATTTTCCAGTATATACAAATATAAATTGTGTTTTAAATACAATTTAATTAGGAAAACTTTCTCACTTGTATTTACAATGAAAACAGACTTCAATAAAAATAATTCATACAAAGTTATATATTTTTATAAAAAATTAAAACAATGTTTTAGGTGTTCTCTTTTTAAGAAATATCAAAGAAAAAGAATTTTTTTATTGGGTTGCCCGGAAAGTTCGTGCCGATTTTGAAGGAAAATAGAAACTCAGAAGATTTAAATTTTAGTATAGATTTATTAAATTTTATAGGTGCCATTTTGTTCTACAAACTTCTTCCATCTGTCCAGAAATCTCACAATGCAGTCTTTCCAAACCGTTTGTAATTTGGTGGCAAAAGACTTATCGAGGTGCTTTTTTATGTCATTCAAATAGCCAAATATTTCTGGCGAAGAGAATTTTTCAGAAATAAAAACAAAGAATAGTCGGACGGAGTGTGTGTGTGCGGGGGGGGGGGGGGTCAGACTTATTCAAACAAATGCAAAGAGTTTATTTCTGACAGTCAAAATATGTCCCAAAAATGTGTTTCTCAACTCACGTGATATTTTAAAATTCATATCGCACCATTTTTTGCAAATAAAAATCTTTCACATATACATTAGAACCTCAATTATCCGAAGTAATTGGGAAACGACCCTCTTTCGGAAAATCGAAATTTTCGGATAATGGGGAGTGCTTCAATTTTAAGATTAAGGAGAAATATATGCAGTATTTCAATTATAGTAACAAGTTCTTAATAAAAATAAAGCAATAGCAAAATAGAAGCAAGAATAAATTACCTGAATTTTAATTTTGAAATAAATTACCTTTTACATATGTCACTAAGGTTTGAAAAAATGTTTTGTTTGCCGCAGATTCGATTGGCTTTGCTTTGTAGCTCTATCACAGTGCTTTTAAATATTATTAGTTAACCAGTATCACAGTCTTTCTGCTGCTCCTTCCATGACAAAGCTTTTTCAAAACATTCAAAATTTGCTTCAGAATTTGCTAATTTGTTCGTTTTCTTCATTCCACTTCGCAGCTTATGGGAGATCGAGTTAAATTCAATGGAACTCTAAGAAAGGGGATCGAAAATATTTGTATGTACGCTTAGTTCGGAAAGGACCGCTTGCACACAAGGAATATGATAGTTGAATGAAAGAAAGAAAAGCTGTCAAAATGGATTTTGCACACAAAGAATGTGATATATATATATATATAAGAAGGAAAGGATTTCGATTAAAAGAGTTTCGGATAAAAGAGGCTCTACTGTACTTTGACAAAATCCGCAAAAAAATGCTATAAAACGTATTTTTTAAAATATGGTACAAAAAGAATATAAATATAGTTAACAGTAGGCGCCCTGCCCATTACCTGACGGAGCGCAACATTCCAGACCGCATTTGTATCTGCGAAAAGGCTCCCCTTTTGAAAAGATTGGTCACCGTGACGCAAGTTGGATACTTTATAACAACCTGGGACACAAACAATCCTGATCCAGCCGAGACATAGGTAGCATTACTGTTGCTAAAGCCGGACTCCACCAGAAGAAATGGCTGCTGTCTATTTGGTGGGATTGGATCTACTACCACTATTTCCACCAAACCAGACCATCATTTCTGAAAAATACTGCTCGCAACTAGACGAACTGAAGGCAGAAACAGCCAGGAAACACCCCGATATAGAAAACAGACGAGGTGTTGTTTTCCATTATGTCAACATCAGGCCACTCGTGTCTTTGACTGTCAGAAATAAACTCCTTACTTAAAACATTTCTAGAAACCTTTGGACTAGATGGTCTTCATTGCAGCTATCACAGATTCCTTGAACTTTGATGCAGTCTTGAAATGGTGTCCTTTGAAAATACTTTATTAATAATCATTGCTATCTCAGTTTGCATCTGCTGCAACATGATGAATGTTTCTTTTCAGTAATTTATTCAATTGCTGGCAGAATTTGCCATTTGCCATTGCTTTTTAAACTGCCATTCCTGTTCTAGACGTACGCGAACGATTACGTTCGCTAACACTGATTGTCTGGAAATCCCTACGCTGTAGGTTAGTGGAGTACCTAGTGACCGCCACTACCACCTCCTAACTATTTTCGGTATGCTACTACTACGGATGTGCACATCTTTTTTATTACATCTTACGTTAAATATGCCTCTACATCACGGTGAAATAGTTTTTGTATCCCCCAATCCAAGTTGGAGGTCGCAGTCTCCAAACTTTTATTCATAATAGTATGATATAAAATCATAGACATTGCAGAAGAGATGGGAAGCTAATGCCAATATCTATCCCCTGGCACGACTAAAATTCTATTTTGAGACATTTGGATTTTTTTATATTTAGGTTCTAATATTATTGTTTCTGTGATTGGTTTTATGTAAAGATTGTTTATACAACACAAACAGGATCTGAAACAGGTTATTTATGAAAATTACAGAATTTCTCCTTTTTCTAGTCTTTTTTTCGATAAAAAGCGTATTTTTTGTTTTTACGCTAAAGTTAACCAAAATCATTTGAACAGTTTAGAAAAACGAAGTAAAATTATTTCTTCTTTCAGGGGATAAAACCATGCATTTCACATTTATTTAGATAGCCTTTTATTTTCAAAAGCGTTGTTATTTCTCAAAGTGATGCACTCCAAATGTTAGCTATTTTCAAATTAGCTTATTTAGTGTGAAGCTACGATACTTCTATAATTTTACTAACAATATGGTCATAAAAGTGATTTCGAGAAATTAACTATAGTAATAAAGTCGATGCTCGTTGTAACGACCGCCCATTATAGCGACAGTTCCATTATAACGACCGATGCAAAATGTTCCGAAATATATCCCATTTATGATATGTGTTTTTTACATCCAATATAACGTCCTGCCAGCATCTTATTTCACAATACAGCAACCGAATCGACCTTTCATCTAGATTCTTTCCCCCAAAGTAGATTACCATTTTCTTTGCTCACTGCGCGTTGATGACTATTGTAAGATGTCTTAAAATGACACATTAAAACATTTTTTATTTATCATCTCTAACTGAGATGGAAAATTTTTGTTTAATGAAAATACCAAATGCACAAAAAATAAAAAAACTATTTCGAATTATTTTTGTAGAAAATAAATGTTAATACGTATGTAACTATTTTGTGTGTGTGTGTGTGTGATTTAATATTTACTTCAAATTTTATTTTAGAAATACGCAATCATTCTCTTAAATTGATTTTTATAATTATTCATTGTCAATATTTATTTGATACGAAAAGAAAACAGAATTTAGTAATAATGTTTTATTATAAAAGTTCATTTGATACCTTTTTTCATGTACATGAATAGAGTTTTTTTGGAGTTTTTTTTTGTTCACTTTCGTTATAGCGACCTTCCATTATAACGACCCTCATCCTTGGCACGCGAGGGGTCGTTATATCGAGCGTCGATTGTATATTTATAATAAAAAATAGCCGGAACTTGGGGGAAAAATTCATTAAAAATTTGCAACATTTTTTTAAGTCTTTTTCTATATTTCACAGTGCAATATTTTTAACAATATATAAAAGAACTATAAATTTTTCTATGTAGAAAATGTTTGAAAGTTTATGTAACAATATTTCGATCAATCCTTGGAATATAACTAATTTTGAAGAAATGAATAGTTAAACATGCTGGGGAACAATCAAGTTAGGTAATTAGATGTTTGATGTTAGGAAGTTTAAAAGTGAATAAATGACTGAAAAAAGTGAATTTAAGGGAGGCGGAGGGAGGACATTCAAAATAACCGATTATGCGATGCCGGTGAAAATTTAAAAATTCCATTTTGAAATTTCCGCCAAAATTTGATTCTATTTTCGCGATTACCTTTAATTTATGTAAACGGCTCCATCACTTGTGTTAACTGCTGCCGAACTAACGGGGGCAAATCAGGCAAACTTCCACTACTAATTATAAAATGTTCCTGTTGTCTAAATTAATCACAGTGATTAAATAGGACAAAAAACGTTTTTCTAAGTTAATGGTAAAAGTATGCCTGTTTGCCTATTTCGATCCCGTGAAGTCGGCGCCTATGTTAACTGCTGCTAATGAAATAAATTAAAAATTCATGCATGTAGATTGCTTCCGATCGAACTATCACCTAAAATATTTTTGAGGTTGTGAAGAAAATTTTTTGTCTGGCTATGTGTTTTTTTTTTTTTTTTTTGCCTTATATCTTTTGTATCTTTGACATATTTTGAGAAAAAAAATAATCAAGCAATTGGTATACGAGAGTGCGGTTTTTGTCGAAAATGCTTTTAATGATCGTAAGTTAAGGGAATTAAAAATGTTATTTCAAAATGTGCTCAGAGATGACGCTATGTTTTTAAAATTGAAAAAACTCATAAAAATTTCAAAATAAGCAGCTACAGACAATTTATTTGGTACAATCTACTACATTTTTTCAAAGTGTAGAATGGAATTGACTACCGTTAACTTTCAATCACACATAGCATATTTGGCCAATTCGTTCTATCGATTGCCAATATTTTGAATTTTTATTCTTAAAGACCCACCCTGTATTACCTGTATTTAACAATAATCATTAAACAAACATTTCGTGAAGCGTTTGGTTTTAAAAGTACTTATTTTGACTTATATTTATTTATACCCTATGTCCACAGTTCTATAAGAGGTTTAGACCTTTAACAATTTAGCGGGCGGTGTCCTGAAAAAAGGACACCTAATTTTAATTCCAAAACTGACAAACGGCACCAAGAATATTTAATTAAAATTTTCCTTTTATAAAGTACGGGAAAATAAGCAAGATTTTATTTTCTA
The DNA here is from genome assembly GCA_963932465.1 of Maratus speciosus. Taxonomy (NCBI): domain Eukaryota; kingdom Metazoa; phylum Arthropoda; class Arachnida; order Araneae; family Salticidae; genus Maratus; species Maratus speciosus. Next base: position 230,895,161 of record OZ010796.1, on the reverse strand, counting down.
ATAAATTCATTTGTAAATACTGGTGTCAGTTCACCATTTCTTTATTTTACAAACAGACTTACTCGACGCCGGAAAGGGTTAAGCATTCGTGTCAACATTTTGGTAGTCTTACAGAATCCAAAAATATTTTGAATCAAACATTTTATTTAATACATAAAATATCACAATAATTCTAAATTTACAACAAAGGAACAAGACACATTTCTTTAAATACATTTTCTGTTAATAAACATATTTAGTTTGAGTCAGACCTTGGAAGAATACTTAAATATTTCCTACTATGCTTTAAATGTTAATTAAGAGGGGGCCGAATTCGAATTTTAAATTGACTTTTAATGTAAAAGAATCAGTTTTAATGTCGGGTCTCAGCGTAATTAGCACTCCCGGGAAAACTATGATCATAGTGCCACAAAACCAACTAGTAAATGATTTGTAAAACTTAAATACATCAGTATTGTTCCGAAATAGAAATCTTATTCACTTTGGTGTCAAGAGAGACAATGTATATGGCAATGCCAGTTACTTGGCTGCCACTGGCGACTATTTTTATATTCTATTCGTTCCACTATTTTAAAAAAATAAATCTTAAAGTATATTTCTTTTGCATTCGTTTTCAAAGTGTATGTTGATTTTTTAATCATTTTTGCAGAAAGTGGTACCAGGTAGAATTCAAAAGCAGTAGCTAGTAGCAGCCCTGTGTTAGGGCTCCTTACTCCACCGGTTTGAAAGTGGGCCCTCATCTCCATATAAAATGTAAATTTTGGCAAAAGTTTCAACAAAACTTTCCTAGTAGAAGGATTAGATTAAAATATAGGATAAAATGGATTTGAGGAAATTCATAAATGCATCTTAAATTTTTTTTTATCACGTTGGCGGACTTTTTTTAAAAAGTGCAAATATACTTCAATATGAAAAAGAAATAGGGGAGACTAGGGAGGGTTGACCATAGGGGAGGTCTGACCCACCCATCAGTTTTCATATTTAAAAGAATTTCAGAGTTTTATCAATACGTGACAACCATAGCTACTGAATGCTCAAACAACAGTCTTTGTTTCGTGCAGATATTCGAAATAGCTGTGGAAAATATCAAGTGAGGCATAGTGAGGCGTTTTCAACCTAAAAGTTGTGTTTTTTGGAAATATTTTGTAAGCTTTTTTCAAATAAAATATATCATAAAAATTTAAGTACGCAGGTTTTAAGTAATGCAGAAATAGCGAGCTTTGATTTCAGGCATAGCGATTGTACAGTAATTTAGGCTTAACACGTTCACGCCGGCGCGGTGGGTCACACTCGACTGTCTCCGAGCTGTCAAGTCTCCGGCGTTTTTGATACCAGTATTTTAATACAGAAAATGTTGTTTTATTTAATTAGAATAATTGGGCGATTTAAAGGAACAACATTTTCTCTAAAATAACAGTGGTGTGCAAAAAGCCGGGGACTTGACGTTCTCTGAGACAGTCGAGTGTGACCCACCGCGCCGGTGTGAACGTGTTAACATAACAATGTACTATTCTTTAGAAAAGGGCTATGTGGGGAGACTTGACCCAGTCCATGTGAGGGAGAGTTGACCAGATGCTCGTGGCTCTCTTAATTAAGTTGGAAATCTTTTTACACTGTGCATAATGAAAGGTATATAAAAAGGTATATAAGGTTGTATATAAAAAAGAATACAAATATATCCTGTAAAGCTGCAGTAAAATTGGACAATGGAAAAAAAAATTAAACTGATTAAAGACAGATGTGAAAAATGGCTATAGTATTCACTGCAAGAAAAAAAAAAAGTCCTTCCGGCCAGTGCCGGGAGGAAGAGGTAGCTTTCATAACCCTTATTTAAAAAAAGCAAACTTATATCATGCAAACACACGAAGCTCAATTTAGTGGAAACCGAATATAGGAGATTCAATTACTAATTTTTATCAATATAATGAATGAGAATTTCGCGAAATTAGTCAGCTTTATCCAAGCTGCTTTTCTTTAAAGTAACTTATATTTGGCTGCCAAATTCGGCAATTTCTTAAAGTGCCTGTCATTTTAAGACAACATGGTGGATGAGGCTAAGCAGTGAACTTGGTCGAGACCTTAGTAATTGCTGTGCACATGCTCACTCACATCGGAATCGGTTAATATATAAGAGTGCTGTCACATGCAAAAAATCAGATTTTTCAAAATGTCACCCTATTTAGAAATTGAAACTGCTATATCTGAGCCATTTTTTAAGGTAAAGACAAACAAAAAATGCTCCTGAATCCTTATATCAAGATCAAATACTTAAGAAAGAAACCTTTTCAATTTCTAATTTTTTTGCACCTCACTTTAAATATATATATATTTTTTAATTTAATGGCCGCCATTTTGAAACAAGATGGCTGATGAATCTGGCCAGCGAACTTGGTCGAGGTGTTGATGTATACTATGCACATGCCTTCTTACATCGAAATAGGCGAACACGCGTGTTATCGCGTGACAAATACAAGATCGTTTCAAAATGTTAGCCATGCTAGAAATTCAAAGAGCTATAAATCAACCATTTTTTAAGATATCAACAAAATAACAAATTTTCAGAAACAAAAACTGCTCCGGAATCTTTGTATCAATACCAAACACATAAAAAAAATCTTTTTCATTTTCCAATTTTTTAATACCTCATTTTGAATTTTAAATTTAATTTTTTTAAATGGCAAACCTTTTGAAACAAGATGGCGAATGAAGCTGGCCAACGAACTCGGTCGAGCCATTGGTATGTACTATGTACAGACCAAGTTACATCCAAATAGGTTCATAAATACGCCTGTTATCGCGTGACAAAAATCAGGTCGTTTTAAAATGTCAGCCACAAGAGAAATTCAAAATGCTATTACTCAGCCATTTTGTTTTAGATATAGACGAAAGAAAAACTGTTCCGGAATCTTTGTATTAAGGTCAAACACATACAAAAAAAAAATCTTTTTCATTTTCCAATTTTTTTGGTATCTCATTTAAATTTTTTTATTTTTTAATTTTTTAAATGGCCGCCATTTTGAAACAAGATGGCGGATGAAGCTGGCCAACGAACTCGGTCAAGATATTTGTATGTACTATGTATAAACGAAGTTACATCCAAATCGGTTCTTAAATACGCCTTTTATCGCGTGACAAAATTCAGGACGTTTCAAAATGTCAGCCACGCTAGAAATTCAAAATGCTATAACTCAGCCATTTTTTAAGATATAGACGAAACAAAAACTGCTCCGAAATCTTTGTATAAAGGTCAAATACATAAGAAAAAAATATTTTTCCATTTTCAATTTTTTGGTACCACATTTCAATTTTTACATTTTTAAAAATTTTTTAAATGGCCGCCATTTTGAAACAAAACGGCGGATGAAGCTGGCCAACGAACTCGGTCGAGAGATTGGTATGTACTATGTACACACCGAATTACATCCAAATCGGTTCATAAATACGCCTTTTATCGCGCGACAAATTTCAGGACGTTTCAAAATGTCAGCCACGCTAGAAATTCAAAATTCTATAACTCAGCCATTTTTTAAGATATAGACGAAACAAAAACTGCTCCGGAATCTTTGTATAAAGGTCAAATACATAAGAAAAAAATATTTTTCCATTTTTAATTTTTTAGTACCACATTTCAAGTTTTAAATTTTTTTAAAAATTTTAAATGGCCGCCATTTTGAAACAAAACGGCGGATGAAGCTGGCCAACGAACTCGGTCGAGACATTGGTATGTACTATGTACACACCGAATTACATCGAAATCGGTTCATAATTACGGGAGTTACAGTGTGACATAGGTCAGATATATATATATATATAGATATATATATATATATATATATATATATATATATATATATCAATTTTGAACGGAGGGTGGTTTCGGGGTCTGGGGGTCATGATCGATGAAAATATACCAAAATTTTTTGAAATCGCTTTCCTCCGAACGGCTGCAATAGGTAGCTTTTTTGTAAAGAAAGCTACCTAATAATGAAATATAAATAGGAAAATTGATAAGAACTTTTTTCCATTTAACTATTACTTACAATAGGCAAATAGAAACAGTGGAAAAGGTTAGAAATTGTGAAGGCAACAGGCTTAACCCTTTCAGGAGCAGTGGTATGCTTGTGAAACCACTTAATTTTAATTTCCAAACGCCACAATGGCACTCGAATATTGCTGAAATGTTTTCCTTTAATCTGCGTGTAAAATATAGTCTTTTTCTTATTTCCAAATAAATTTGTTCGAAAAATCTGGTGACAATCATTTATGTCAACATTTTAGTAATGAAAGTACTAATTAAACCCCGAAACGGTTAAAAGATGATAAAGTGATAAAGACAATGATGAAGATGAAAAAGATAATTTAATGATAAGTTAAGGATAATAATTATAAGCTCATGCGGCTGCAAAATAACATACCATTGATCGAAAAACTTTAAGAAGGCATGTAGACAAATTTCACCAGGATCAATACAGTGAGATGAAGTTAAACTATGTGACAACTGGAGTTGTCAGGTTGAGTGTAACAAAAGTAGGATATGGAGAAAAATAAAAGCGGGACAGTGGCTCCAAAATCCGGACATAATAATACAAGTAACGCTAAGAAAACGGAACCTGTCTCTAACGGAATATTAAATTTTCCTTTTCCCTGCTGTACAATTATACCTGACCAGACAAAATCCTGTTTAAAACAAAATTTTTCTCCCCTGACTTGCGATTACGTCTAAACAGGTTTGTTTAAACATCATGTATTCAAAAATATTTTGTATAATAATTAAAGCATGTAGCATAAAGTTATTTTGCTTTTTTTTTTTAATTGATTTTCTTTCTCTTCACAAATATTTCAATATATAACAAAGTGGGTAACGCCTCCCACATAGTGGGTCAACCCTCCCATATGTGGGGAGCCTTGACCCATTATTTTCTCGTGATTAAAATCAATCATTTTTCATATTTTTTGTACATTAAACTTTATTTTGATAACTGCAATTTTATTTTGATAACTGATTGCATAACGAATAAAATGATATATAAAACCTTATTCAACGTTCAATATTGAAAGAATAAAAAATCATTTTGTAAAAAGTGGATCAACCCTCCCTTGTCTTCCCATATGCATATCATTAATGTAACCATTAGAAAAATATGTAAATAATAAGTTTACATACAAAATAATGTTATTTTCAAAATTTGGTTTTGAAAGTATATATGGGGTTGAATTTTAAATATAAATGCATTTAATTCATGTATACAGGTAATTTATTAAAACTCTTTCAATTTTGAGAAAAAAAGATGGATGTTCTTATGAATGAAAAAGGAATTTACATTTTTTGAGGGAAAAAAATGAAATGTAATATTAGAAATTTTCTTACTAACTTCTCATACGTAACTTTTGGGAATATTATCTTCTGAAATAAAGCATAGTCAGAAACTAAATACATTTTCCCAAAACAAATCTAAAAACTCATTCTGGGCATAAATTTAAAAATTCATAACAATACAATTTATATATAATACTGCAGAACAGCGTCATTTTTCAGAAAAAATGCATAACGTTTAATTTAAGACTGTATGTTCAATCACAGCTAGGAAAAAATTTACCACTTGCAAAATCATTAATTAATGGTAATTAATTAGTTAGTTGGTAGTTAATGGTAGTTAATTAATGGTAATTAATTTAAAATTCAGGTTTCGCAGTTGTTTAAATTAATTTATTTTATTTTATTGTACTCGATTAATTTCATTAATTTATTTGTAATATAATAACTGATAAAAATAAAACATATTTTCAAAATAAAATATAATGACAGTATTCGTACGGTTCAAGGACCTTTTACCAGAATTTTCCTAAAGGAATACTTCGCTTATTTAAGGAAAAAAATTATCTTCAGATATAGCGACCAGTGCTGTACGAAATTTTTGGTACTAAAGCACATAAAATCCCCTCATCCGTACAAACAATGAATGAGTAATATTTTTAATAGATATATTCGATGATGTGAATATCACGTCTTTCACTAACAGGGGATTATTGAATTGCGTTGCAAAAATAATTGTCAAAGAGAAGTTCCAGACATTCAAATAGAACAAACGCACACACACACACACAGAGAGAGAGAAAAAAGAAATTTAGTCTGAAAAAAAGATCTCATAGGCTGCAGTTTTTATGAAAATTTCAGTTTTTCGGTAAAATACATATATTATTAAGCCATTAAAGTACCAACAAAATTGCCTTATTTATATTTATATAAAATCAAATATGTAATAAAGGTAATTCCAAGTATCTTTCACTTAATTCACTTTGAATACAGTCCCCAAACTTTAAAGTACAGAAATTCAAAGAAATTTTATTTAATAAATATCTTTTGAATACAATAAATTTTTTTATGATTTATGATTATTAACATGAAATTTGTTTTACTTTGGGAAGACATTCATGTGACAATCAAGATCTTCTGAAAAATGAAAAAATACGTAAAGTCTTGGTCAAAAGTATTGCGGCACTACTCCATATTTCTATAAAGTGCATTGAATAAGAAGGCTGGAATAAACTCGCACTGACTTAAGATGTTGGTGGATTCTTTATTTAAAGCGTTCTTATACACCGAAAGCTATCTTTGTTGTTTTACAAACGATGAATTTCTATTTCAAAAATCGTTCTCTCTGGTAAATAATAACTATTCCACTTCCTAATACATTAAACCAAAGTCTTCCGAAAAAAGAAACGGAAAAAAATGTGTTTGCGCAAGTGCTTATGCAAAATGAAAAACAATTATATAATCTTGATCAAAAGTCTGACGCACCAACCGTTTCCATATTTTAATAAAGTGTATTGAATAAAAAGTGTGGAACTGGCACTGGACAATAAGTTGATGCAGATATTTATTTAAAGTATATTCTAATTTCCCGAAAGCCATCCTTGTTGTTTTAAAAAAGATTAATTTTTATTTGACCAAAAAGATAACGAAATCTGCTAAATATAGTTACAAAATTTTAATTTTAAGAAAATCCAAGGTTAAGGGGGGAAATGTTGACCTATTCGTAGGCACAGCCTAGTTTTCCAGAGGGATTATTGAGCTCAAGAATAGGATTAATAGAGAACATAACAGAAAGTAAATGACAATGGATTGCGATAACGTCATGCAGCGGTATATGGCAGATTGAAAAATAGCAGTCATTATAATAACTCAAGCTCAGTTTTTGATATGTCAGTAAGTTTACTTTGAAACAACAAAGTACACATCACAAAAGGAACAGAGATAATAAGTTAAAACGAATTTCCGAACATCTTCTGGTGTAAAGTATATTTTAAACAGTTTAACGTATCTTGATATAAATCTATGTTCTGAAAATGAAAATCTTTTCTTTGACAGATTTTAGTTATCTTTAGTTTGGTATCTTATTGTTAATCTCGTGTTACGGTTATCGCTTTTCTTTCTTTTTGATATGCAATAGGAAATCAATTACTATATATACTCTGAACTAGAAAGCACTACTGGAAGTACTGTGACTAGTTTCTTTACTTTATTGTAGCAAACATATTGAGATAGATTTATAAAAAAATCTTGCTTGAAAAATACAGTCGAACTCGGTTAATACGACAAGCAATGTAATTATAAAAGTCCTCTTAATAACCCTAAGTCTTAAAACCTGTAAAGATAATAACAATCTTAAACACAAAGACACAATTAAACTAATTACTACCATTAATCGATTTAATTATTAGTAATATCAATCACATGAGCGACGTACAGTAATGCAACTGATCACTTTCCCATTTTTCCCGTAAAAACTCGGATAACATTGTGACAGTCACTATAATTTTCGAGCTATAGATTTCACAGATCCTTTTAATTTTACTATTTTTTTAAAGAGACATTACCAGGCATCGGATTTAAATAAAAAAATAAATTTCCGTCTACAGTGGTGGCCAAAATTGTGGACACTTTTAGGTAGCTTTCATTACAAAAAGTAAAGAGCTAGCTATTGCAGCCGTCCGAAGGAAAATACATCCGGAAATTTTGCTATATTTTCAATGATCATGACCCCCAGATCCCAAAACCACCCTCCGTTGAAATTCTGACTTATATATATATCTGAATTTTGTCATGCTGTAACTCTCGAAATTTTAAGCCGATTTGGATGAAATTTTTCATATGTATAGTACATACTAATGTCTCGACAGAGTTCGTTGACCAGCGTCATCCGCTATCTTATTTCAAAATGGCGGCCATTTGAATTTTGTGGACACTTTTGGAAATTTTTAGGCTTCCTAAATTTCTCTTTAAAATGACCTATGTTGTAAACTTACACTGTTTGACTCTTTAAAATATCTTTTAAAGTTTATGACATTCTGTTTAAAATGTTACATAAGAGTTTGCATTTCGTGAAACGTAACATTTCCTATAAGTATACAATGTTAGAAAACAAAAAAAATTCAAAAATTCAAATGGAACAAAATGGAACCATTTTGAAACAAGATGGCGGATGAAGCTGGTCATCAACTCGGTTGACACATTAGTATGTACTATGCATATGAAAAATTTCATCCAAATCGGTTCAAAAATTCGAGATTTACAGCATGACAAAATTCAGATACATATATATATATATATATTATATAAAAATTTTACTTTTACTATTCATTTAAATTATTCTAAATTGCCGGCATATACATTTTTCTCTTTTTTTAATACTCTCTATTATTTATTTCTTGTTAAATTCCTATCAATTTAAAACGCGTGTCTTAATAATAATCTTATTCAAAAACTTAGTCTAAACTTTTAATCCATACATTAATTTTTATCGGCTACCAAACTGTAAAATTCTGAGCGCAGTTACTTTATTTTTCGAATGTTTATAAAAGCCATTTTTACATTTTTATTTTATTTCATGTCATTTTCCCTCCAGCCGGGTGAGCATCAGTCTATTCACATCGGAATCCTTCCATCACCAGCGCCGGGAATCATTTCTGTGACGTTTCTCGATCGCTCTTCATTGGTTGAGTGACGGATCGCAGTTTCATTTCGAGACTGGCTCATTAATTTGTTTGGTTAGCCTGAAGTTTGCATTTCAATCGGAATTCCTCCGCGTATTCTAATAAACTGCTCGAGCATGAGCTCAGAAGAAGATTTTTTGTGCTGTTTGATTGTTTACCTAATCTGTTACCTGGTGTCCTAAGACACGTAGAATATTAATTCGTTATTTAACACCCTTTTCGCATGAATAACTAGTTCGTGCTCAAGCAGGATGGCTCTGAAATCTCATACTGTGGGAATTGTTTACGTTGATATGTTCTGATGGAATAAGATAATAATAAATCTCCACTCATGCGGCCTAATCTGCCTTGACTTCATCATGAATCAATGCTTGTTTGATTGGACTTTACCAATCTTATCACTATCAACAATCCATAGAGTTGATTAAATAAGTCAACTGAAGTATTATATCGGTCCACAGCTGCTAAATTTCCACAGTGTTGACACCTCCAATTGCAATGCTTGCACTAAGTGGTGCAACTGCTATACAACCTCACCAATGGCTGATTAAAATATGGTACTGATCCAAAAATATGTCGTAAAAAGCACGACGTGATTGTTCGACTTAACCCATTTATTTTTTTCGTAATATATATATATATATATATATATATATATATAAGCCAGCATTTTAACGGGGACTGTTTATGGTATCTGGGGAAACCGAAGTGTTTCCCTTCGGACGGCTGCAATAGGTAGCTTTTTATTTTTTCTAATGAAAGCTACCTAAAGTGTCTACAATTTTGGCCACCACTGTATGCTTTTTTCTTTCCATGACTCAGTTTTAAATCTTACAAAGGGATGGTAATTGAAACATCCTTAACTCTCCCTTCATTCTATCATTCTTTCCAGACTTCTGAATATTTCTTTGTATTTTATGGGTGTGAGGGTTGTTTCCTTAAATGTTGAAATTCCATCTTGAAAAATGGAAAATTAAAACAATTTGACAGCCATTTGTAATATAGAAATAGTATAATCATATTGAAATGAATAGAATTTTTGCTCGTATTATCCGTGATCCTGCTTTTGTAGCTCGTAAAAAGCGTGAAAATCTTAATATAATTTAAGTGATAAACCATTCTTAACGTGAAACTAGCTCGTTTTAGCCGTGCTCTATTAAGCGAGTTTAATTGTATTTATTAACCCATAAATACATGATTTTTTATTTTCAAAAAATTTTATTTTTCAAAAAATTTACACTGTGGAACACACATGTTGTTGACTTTGATCTGACACTTGTTTTTGGCTAATTACTGGCATCTAAATCCAAAAATTACCCCAGTTCTTTTCTATCACGTCAATTTTTTAAGCTACAGGATACCCCCAAAATCATACTTAATATGGATACAAAGGAAAATAAAGAAAAAATTTCCAAATATATTATTCATACAACGGCTGTATGTACATATTATCCACTACATTGTGTTCATACAAGTAGTAAAATTCTTTTACAAAACGAAAAAAGCACATATAAAGGTAAAAATGTTCGCTTGTAGTTTTTCCTGGAGTGTTCAATTTGTGGGCAATCTCTCTTGATGCTCCAGCAATAGTCAGCCAAAATTGTTATCTATTCAACCGATTTTACTTGTCACTTATGGCTAATATGGGTTTAAAACTTTACGTAAACTTATATTGATTTAATAGCTTTCCTTTTTACATTTTAATGCTTTTAGAACTTCTTTATTTTAAAAGCAATACCTTCATCACCTGGAATATAATGTTAATTGTTTCCTATAACGTAAATTAATTTAAAAGAACTGACATTAAAGTTAAAGTGATTCATAGATGGCGTTAGCCGTTCCGTAGTCGACTATTCTCGGATCTACCCTTTTTGTAAAGTGGAATCGTGTCCAGTTCAAAGGTATAAATTGCGTTTCGCTGATCAATTGCCGCGCTCTCTCTTTTCTGTTCATTTCTTTAAAGTTATCATTATGATTTTAATATGTTTGAGTTTAAGTTACAGTAAGATATTTAGTTTGAGTTTTACGATGTTTTTAAAAAACAGTTTTAGCTATGATTTAAATTTAAGCTGTTTTGAAAAGCTCCAGGTGTATTGAAGTTAATCCGGTTTTAACCAAAGTTATTTTTAATGATTCACTTAGCTATTTTAAACAAAGTTGGCTCTGAATATTTTTCAACTTAAATCTGTATTTTTATAAAGTAATTGAATGAAATAGAATTCAAATAAAGAACTGTCGTCAACAATATCTGACTTTTCTATGAATTCAACATACAGTTTTGTAACAGGTATCTTCCACAGCACATTTACAGTTCCTCTGCTGATTGCAGTATAAGTGTATATCAGACCTGTATTGATACAGGCTAAGAGAAGAGGTTATGGGCAACCAATGCCATACCTGGATAATAGAAGCGTGTTGAATTTAAATAAGAAGAGTCATAAATTTTAGCCCCATTTCAAAGACATTTGTGTTTGTTAAGAAGGGGGGCTGATATTTTTTTTGAAGATGGCGAGTATGCAAGTACAGATCGATAAGCTTGGAGCTTTAAACTACTCAACTTGGCAAATGGATATAAAATACCTTCTGTTGGAGAAGAACGCATGGGATATTGTCGCTGGAATTGAGAAGGAACCTGAAATTGATGCCGATAAGGGAATTACAGCAAAAGATGTGAAAGATTTTCATACTAGGAAAAGGATTGCTTTATCCACAATCTATTTAAATATGGGAAAGGACCTTAGAAAAATCATAGGGAACAAAGATAATCCCAAAGATGTATGGGATGTATTAAAGAAACATTTCGAGCCTGATAATAGATCACGGCATATGTTCCTGTTTTCCGAGTTCATGTCCTGTAAAGTAAAGCCAGATGAAAAGATAGATTTATTTGCTGCCAGGTTAAATAGAATTGCCGATCAACTGAACGACCTTGGTCATCCTGTTGAAGAGGTGTATAAATCATTTCAACTCCTGCGTCATCTCCCAAGCCATTTCGACAGCATAGTGCAAGTTATATTACGTTGGAAGGATGAAAAGTTTATTTTCAACGATATTCTAATGGAATTAATCGCCGAAGAATCAAGATTAGCCCTGCGAGATTTAGACAAACGTAAAGAGCTTTTCGTTGAGACTCAACATATACAGAAAAGTAGACTTCGATGCTTTCGATGTGGGAGCCCAAACCATCTACAGAGGGATTGTCGACAACGCCGAAGAGACTCTAGAAGTTATAATCGACGTGTTCCATCTGTTTCTAGTGTGTCTGATGCCTCCGAATCCAGTTCCGAACGTGCCCAGTCTCCAGTTAAGAGAAACAGGAATCGCAGAGGCAAAGCGAAGGAATCATCATCAAACTCTAACAGCGTTAAACAAAAAGGTAAAAACAATCCCTTCTTGTTTTATATTCAGGCAAATTTGAGTGGTAGTGAAAGCGAAAATAGCTGGTTATTTGATACCGCAGCTTCACACCATTTTTGCCGTGATAAGAGTTTGTTTTATAAATTTAAGCCTTTAAAAGATGAAAAAAAGTTTGTTGCTGTAAATGGTGTTACTTTTCCGATAGAGGGAAAGGGAAATGTAAAGTTAAAGTTTGGCCAAAGGCTGTTTTTCTTTTCTGATGTAATGTATTCCCCTAAACTAAGGAAAAATCTTATTTCAGGTCCAAAATTGGATGTAAAAGGTGTAAAATTTACTGGTGAAGGCGGTAAGGTGGAGGTGTCCAAAGATGGTCAATATTTATTTACTGCTTTTCTTAGGGATGGTACTTATCATTTGTATCCTAAAATTCCAAGTTTAGTTCCTAAAAAGGTTAAATTTGAAACGTCCCATCTATCTAAAGATGATTTCAGAATTTGGCATCGCAGATTCGCGCATGTAAGTCCAGATTTGATAGAAAATACGGCCAAAAATGAAAGTGTTAGAGGTTTTCCCCGGGTTAAATCAGGAAATTTTTTTTGCGAAATATGTAAACTTAGTAAACATAGACGTACGTCATTTAAATCAATTAATAGGATTAGATCTAAACGTCCCCTCGAGTTGTTGTTTATGGATGTCTGGGGTCCTGTAAGAGAGAAAGGAAGAAACGGAGAGAGATATTTTCTCTCAATTATTGACGATTTTTCGCGTAAGGCCACAGTTTTTCCCATAAAGGAAAAATCCGAAGTGTTTGGAATTGTTCGCAATCATGTGATCCGGGCGGAGAGATTTCTCGAACGTAAAGTAAAGTACATTCGATCAGATAATGGCGGGGAGTTTAAAAATGATAATTTTAGGATTTTCTGTAAAGGGAGAGGCATTAAACATGAATTTACGGACGTGTACTCCCCTGAACAGAATGGGACTATTGAGAGATACAATCAAACGATTGCTAACGGCATCAGATCAATTTTAAGTGAAAGTGGTTTAAAACGAAGTTTCTGGCCGGAGGCAGCGTTGTATTTTACGTATACTTGGAATCGCATTTGTCACAAATCTCAGTCGAAGACTCCTTTCGAACTTTATAGTGGCTCTAAACCATCCGTTAGACACTTAAAACCCTTTGGAGCTATAGCATATATAGGTGTTCCCAAGCAACTTAGGTCGAAACTTGATGCAAAAGCAACAAGTTGGAAATTGCTCGTCAAACGTGGCAAATGAGGTGCGTTCGTACTATAACTAGTTTTATAATTATTTTTTGCACCCCATATTGTACTGAATGTATAATTTTTTGCACTTCATAAAGCGCATAGTCTGATACATCATTAAAATGCACTTCCAACATTTTTTTCCCATTCCCCGTAATGTAACGGAACACTTTTGACTGTCCCTGTAATTAAACTATACATCCGATTTTCCTCAAACTTGAAATAGCTCAACAAAATTTTACAACAATTATATCTTTAAAATTTCAGACCATTCGGAAGGCTGTAATATCATTAAAATGCACTTGCAATAATTTTTCCCATTGGCCGTAATGTAAAGAAAAACTTTTGACTGTCCCTGTAATTAAACATACATCCGATTTTCCTAAAATTTGAAAGGGCTCGACAAAATTTTGCAACAGTTATATCTTTAAAATTTCAGATCATTCGGAAGGCTCTAATATCATTAAAATCCACTTGCAATAATTTTTCCCATTGGCCGTAATGTAAAGAAAAACTTTTGACTGTCCCTGTAATTAAACTATACATCCGATTTTTCTAAAATTTGAAAGGGCTCGACAAAATTTTGCAGCAATTATATCTTTAAAATTTCAGATCATTCGGAAGGCTCTAATATCATTAAAATGCACTTGCAATAATTTTTCCCATTGTCCGTAATGTAAAGAAAAATTTTTGACTGTCCCTGTAATTAAACTATACATCCGATTTTCCTAAAATTTGAAAGGGCTCGACAAAATTTTGCAACAGTTATATCTTTAAAATTTCAGATCATTCGGAAGGCTCTAATATCATTAAAATCCACTTGCAATAATTTTTCCCATTGGCCGTAATGTAAAGAAAAACTTTTGACTGTCCCTGTAATTAAACTATAGATCCGATTTTCATAAAATTTGAAATGGCTCGACAAAATTTTGCAACAATCATATATTTGAAATTTCAGACCATTCGGTTGGGTAGTTTTCGCTCTGTTACATGCGGACAGACGGACGGGCGGACAGACGGACGGACAGACGGACGGACGGACTGAACGACGACTATAGGTGCTACGTATTTATATAATTACGAACGCACCTAAAAAGGGGGGTAATGGTTGGTTACGCCTTTAGTACTAAAAGTTACCGGGCTTGGCTACCTGAAGAAAACAAAATTATTGAAACCATTAATGTTTCTTTCAATGAGGAACTCCCAGATAGTGTCCGGCGCAGTGGAGTCGTGATGGGTTCAAAAGAAATAGGATCTCCTATTTTTGATAAGGAATCTGATGAAGAGTTTGAAGGTGAGGTTGAAAATAATGATACCCCAAATATAAATTATTTCCCTTCGTATAAACCTCCAGATTTATCCTCTTCAGAGGAGGAGAATTCCACAGAGGAAATAAAATCAAGTAAAGATGTTTTGAGGGGGGTTCCACTCTCTGATACTGTTTGGTTAAGAAAAGTTGCTCCGAGTGCTTATGGTAATCGTAACTACATTTACTATTACGAACAGGGAAAAACTGAAAGGTTGAGATCCTTAAACGATGTAGAAAAGTATTGTAAAAAGCATCATCTTAAATTTGAACCTCATATTTTCTGTTTTAAAGGATCAAATAAATTTAAAGGAGTGGTTTCAGGTCAAGAGGATAGTTCTTGTTCAAATACGGAGACTTCTGATATTCATAAGGATATATGACTAGATGACATCAAAATACCAACTACCTATAAACAAGTTTTAAAATCCCCACAAAAGAAGTTTTGGGAACAGGCCATGAGAGAAGAATTGAAAACTATGAGAGAAAGGGGAGTTTGGAAACTAGTTAAGTTACCAAGCGATGCTAAACCCTTAGGTTGTAGGTGGGTTTTCACATTAAAAAAGGATGACAAGGGCAAAATTGTAAGGTATAAGGCCCGCCTAGTGGCACAAGGTTTCAAACAAATAAAGGGGGAAACCTATGATGAAACTTTTTCACCGGTTGTTAATTTTGCTATTATTAGATTTTTCTTTTCCCTTTTAGTCTCCTGTAAAAAATGGACACACCTACAATGCGACGTAAAATGTGCTTATTTATATGCACATTTGGCCGAAACAATATATATGTCCCAACCTCCAGGATTTGTGGAAAACGAAAATTTAGTATGTAAATTAGAAAAAGCTTTATATGGTTTACATCAGTCTGGCAGAATGTGGTATTTTGAAATAAATAAAATTTTGCATGATATAGGGTTTGTTAAGTTTGAATGGTGCAATTGCGTGTATAGTTTTGATGATAACATTATCCTGCTTCTTTATGTAGACGACATAGTAATTTTCGGTAAAAATGAAAGAGTGGTGGAAAAGGTTGTTAAACTTTTGACTGGTTATTTTGATCTTAAGATACTAGGTAAAACCAGAAAGCTATTGGGTGTAGAATTCGAGGAGGGTAATGACTATCTAGCAATACATCAAATTCCATATATTGATGAGATTTGTCAAAAATTTAAAAAGTTTAAGTTCCCTATCACTTCACTCCCAATAAGCAAAGGTGTAGTTTATTCAAAAACCCAATCCCCTCAATCCGATAACGAAATATTTGAAATGTCTAAAATTCCATACAGAAGTGTTTTAGGATGTTTGTCGTTCCTATCTAATAGAACCAGGCCCGATATTGCTTATGCAGTAAATATATTTAGCCAATTTCAAAATAACCCTGGATTAGTACATTGGCATGGATTATTAAAGCTTTTGGGATATGTTTGTTTTACTAAATCTTTAAAATTGAATTTGAATTGTAAAAATGTACATGTAATTGCATATTCAGACGCCGATTTTGCCACAAACAGGGATGACAGAACTTCAATGGGAGGTCAGTTATTACTTTTAGATAAATCACCAATAATGTGGAGGTCCTTTAAGGAAAAATGTATAAGTTTATCGACCATGGAATCGGAATTTATTGCGATGACAGAAGCTGCAAGAGAGCTCTTATGGTTCGATAGAATAATGGACGAATGCATTGGTCGAAGGATAATTTGTGATAGAAAGGAAAAATCTTTATTATTGGTTGATAATCAGGCCACCATTAGTTTTGTCAAATCCCACATTGAAAACCACAGAACGAAGCACATAGATGTAAAGTTATTTTTTATTAGAGATTTGGTATATAAAAATATTTTTGAAGTAAAGTATGTTAAAAGTAAAGAAAATTACGCGGACATCTTCACCAAGCCCCTTGGTAAATTTGAATTATCAGGGTTTAAATTAAACGTTTTCTTGGATTGTTAAATTTTGTTAAATACCCCTCATTGCATTAAAGTGTATTTATATAATATTTATTGTACTAGATAGTCCAGCTTCTGTATAAAAGATGTATTTTAAAGTTTTGACTATATAAGGTTATGTATAAGATCAATTTTATATGTGTAAAAATTGAATTTAGTTTAGCCTTGTGAACCAATTTAAAATCCCGCTGGAATGCAATAAGTGCCCTTTGCCCTTCCATTCTCCGGGATTCGAGCGGCCTTTCGTAACGTCTCGTGAAAGGTGAAAATGTAATACGGCCAGAGAGTCTACAGGGGATAGTGTCGGACGAAGGTGTAACTGTTGCAGGAAGGCCTTTTTTGCGGGCATGTTAAAGTTTAATTCAGTAAGTCCTTCATTTTAATATTGGAAATGCCACTTTAGTATCCCGGTTCACTTGGTGAAACTTAAATATAAGAGTTTAATTATACATGAAGTCGACTTCATTACGTTAACATTGTTGTAAGTTTATTGAGATTAACCATGAACTTTAAGATCTAGTTTAAGAGTTTTTGAGTCAAATTTGAAATGAAAGTTTAATCATGTTTCAGTTATTGAAATAGAAATCTGAATGCGTAATTTGAATTATTGATATGTAAAAAATCTGCATTTATTATATACAGTGGAAATATGAAATTATGAGTTAAAAATTTATAGAGTATATTATGTGTTATGAAAGAGAATGGAATCATGGGCCCATGTATGATGAAGGATGAAAGATGATGGATGAATGTGATAATTAATAAAGTTTTGAATATGTATAATTTTTCAGAAATTTATATTGAAATATATTGATTGAAAATGTATTGAAACTATATTGAAACTGTTTTAAAATGAAGTCACGTTAGATGTTGTATTAAAACGATTTGCTTTTCAGAAAGATTTGAATTTATCTAGTAATGTATTAGGAATATTAATAGAAGCTGATGGACTGTTGAAGTTTAAACCAGAGTTAAATTTTAGATACTGTGGTTGGAAATATTGCATTTTAGATGCATGAGGGTAATTTGTTTCTTGTTATATATTGTTATCAATTTTGTTAATGTTTATAATGTTTAGTAATTTTATGTTACTGTTTAAAAGGCGACAAGTTATATTTGGGATAATAATGTTGGATTTTGTGAGAAGATTGAAGATGTAATGGTAAAAGTTCATATTGAATTTTTGTTTGACTTTTGTAAATTCAGAGCGAATTTTGGAAATTCTAGTGATTTGTTAACTGTTTAATTTTTCTTTCCCATGAGTGACAAGTGGGGGGCTTTGTTATCTATTCAACCGATTTTACTTGTCACTTATGGCTAATATGGGTTTAAAACTTTACGTAAACTTATATTGATTTAATAGCTTTCCTTTTTACATTTTAATGCTTATAGAACTTCTTTATTTTAAAAGCAATACCTTCATCACCTGGAATATAATGTTAATTGTTTCCTATAACGTAAATTAATTTAAAAGAACTGACATTAAAGTTAAAGTGATTCATAGATGGCGTTAGCCGTTCCGTAGTCGACTATTCTCGGATCTACCCTTTTTGTAAAGTAGAATCGTCTCCAGTTCAAAGGTATAAATTGCGTTTCGCTGATCAATTGCCGCGCTCTCTCTTTTCTGTTCATTTCTTTAAAGTTATCATTATGATTTTAATATGTTTGAGTTTAAGTTACAGTAAGATATTTAGTTTGAGTTTTACGATGTTTTTAGAAAACAGTTTTAGCTATGATTTAAATTTAAGCTGTTTTGAAAAGCTCCAGGTGTATTGAAGTTAATCCGGTTTTAACCAAAGTTATTTTTAACGATTCACTTAGCTATTTTAAACAAAGTTGGCTCTGAATATTTTTCAACTTAAATCTGTATTTTTATAAAGTAATTGAATGAAATAGAATTCAAATAAAGAACTGTCGTTAACAATATCTGACTTTTCTATGAATTCAACATACAGTTTTGTAACAGGTATCTTCCACAGCACATTTACAGTTCCTCTGCTGATTGCAGTATAAGTGTATATCAGACCTGTATTGATACAGGCTAAGAAAAATATGGTCATACCATATACCTTGACATTGTTCTTCCATGAGCTTCAAATCTTGGAGGAATCGCTCACCCTGCTCACCACTGACTGCACCAAGATTTTCCGGGAAGTCATTAAGATGGCTATGCAGAAAATGAAGTTTGATGCTCATGTTGTAACCAAGCCATTTGAAGCTCTCTAAAAGTTGCTGAGCAATTTCGGTGTATTTTTCTACTCACGTATTTCCAAGAAAGTCTTTGACAAGGTTTTTGAATGCCAATTAAGCATTCTCTTGAAATTCTGTCATTGCTCCAATGAAATGTTCATCTCTAATGAGTTGACGAATCTGCGGGCAGTCAAATACATTTGCCTTTATTTTTTCAAAAGACAAGTTTGGAAATTTCGAAGCGAGATACGTGAAACAGTCTCCTTCAATTGACAAAGCTATCACAAGCTGTTTCTTTAGATCCTGTTTTATATGCAGAGATGGAAATAGGATGTTCTTTCTGTCGGCAAGTGGTTGATGCAAAATATTTCGATCTCCAGGTCTGAGGTGAGATCTTGGAGGCCAATTCGACTGGACCAATGCTTCTCACGAGCTCTGCTGTCCCACATACACAAAAAAAAAAAAACAGGGATACTTGGTATATCTAAGTTGCTGGCCAAGATGGAAGCACACCATTTTGAAGTCAAAACAGATGATCCATTTGTGAATGTGATATTGCAATAAATCAATGGCTCTCTTTATGTCCTCATATTCCTCGCGCAAATAAACTGAATGGCTTATTGGGTCTGCTCCAAATAAATTTCCGTTGTGAAGGAGTACGCATTTCAAGCTCCTCGTTGAACTATCGATGAACAGTCGCCATTCAGTTGCGGTATAGGATGAAATTCCCAACTTTTCCATTAAACCATGTACGCTATCGCAAAAAAACCCAAATCCACCGTTACTTCTAAAGCATTGAAGAAATTCACTTTCTCTTGATCGAAAGTAGAATACATTAGCTCACTTTTCAAGCAAAAATTTCTTATGCAGTCTTGATGCTAAGAGTTCTAAAGCTTTTTTCTTTGTATGACTCACGCCCGATTCAGCGCAGAGTGGTCATATTAATGTAAGCTGTAGAGAAAAAACGTGACGTGATAGAAGAAAACCAATTGCCGTTTTGAAATCAGTACGCTTTTTTTAACTTAAAAACAGCTGAAAAATCGAAGTCAACAGAAACTGAGTTAAAAATTGTTCCCCAGTGTTATTGATGATTCTCTGTAATGTTTATTACACAGGAAAAATACTGAAAAAAGTCAGACATACATTTTTCGTATAATACGTCAACCTTTTATTATGTTGCACATCTGCAATACAAGTAAAAACTAAAATATTGCAAATTAGTAAATATTTTAATAAGTATGTATCTAAATACCTTAATTTATATATCAGGATGTATCAATGAGTTTTTGCCCTCACATAGAAGTAATTGAGTGAAATTTATGAAATTGCTACATTGTATTAGCCCTTTTCTATATAGTCACCGTGAACAGTAACACAATTCTGCAAATAGTATTTCAAAGAGGGTGGGGAGGATGCATTCCAGAAGGAGCGATAGTAGACCCAAAAGGGGACATTTTTCTAACTTTTGCCATCCCCACATGTGACACATTTTTGGAAAGGCCTGTGGCCACTTATTCATGTTATGCACTCCCTAGTTTCTCTCCCAAAATTCGCCCCCCGGGGCATGATTGATGTCAGCAAAATTTAGGAAAGTGTCCTCGGATGAGCAAATGTGGGTGAGCAAAAACTCGGGGGGTGCGTAACATGAATAAATAGTCACAGGACTTTCTAAAAATATGCCACATGTGGGGATCGGAAAAAGTTAGAAAAATGCCCCCTTTGTGTCTACTATCGCGCCTCCTGGAATACATCCTCCTCTCTCTTTTAAATACCGTTTGCAGAAATGTGTTACTGTGCACGGTGACTATATAGAAAAGGACTAATACAATGTAGCAATTTCATAAATTTCACCCAGTTATTTCTATGTGAAGGCAAAACCTTATCGATACACACTCGTAATTTTTTATTTTGTAAAACTTAACTCTTAAATGCATGAATTATTTTTTTAGAATTAGATTTTTTACTCTTATATTGAAGATTATACACCAGAAATTTTAAGATAGATTTTTAATTTTATATTTTTGTAATTTTTACAGGATTAATATTTCTATATAAATATACTGGTTGCTAAGAATTAAAAGTTTTGTAGATATGCATCACTATGCATTTAAGGGTTAAGTTATAGGACTTTGTCACTAAAAAGCAAAATATTTTAAACCTCTTCCTTCGAATTAAGAATATCATATTTTCACGCTTATTGCATTAAATCTTGTAGTATTTTAGACAGAAGCAGTACTTTGTGTAAAATTGTACATTAAACATAATAAAAATTTCTGAAGGATATTTATAAAATATTACGATAAGTTATTTTGTTAATATTCTTTCCTGTCATACGTTGTAAAAAAGATAGGAGAAATCATTTTATTGTGTGAAAAAATTATTTAGCGTCTTACTGGTTGTTCTAATGAAGCATCATCCTTTGATTGGCTTTCTAAATTGTCTATTTTGTATTAGTTATTACTAAATTTTAACTTTTTAAGATATTTTCTAGTACAGGGTTAAATTTTGAAATATTTAATAACAGTATTAGAATTTAAAAACAAATTATACAGTTTTAAAGATTTAAGCAAGTAAAGAATATGTAATATTTTATGAATTTATAAATTCTTATTATATATATATATATATATGATCTTAAAATTATAATAAAAGACAACAAAATAATAACAGATCTATATGATAATCGTACAGAATTAAAATTCAAAGTTAATACATTCTCTAATTTTAAATCTTGTCTTCATAATTCTGTATATCGTAATATAATCCTTAATCATTTATATAGAATAAAATGTTTATGATCTTCTCATCTTATTAACAATAATACTAAAAAACTAATTTATGATGCATTAAATCATGGTTTTCCAAAAAAAATTCATATATTCTTTAATATACAATTAGTACTTAAATGATCTTAAAAAACAAATTAACACATGCGTAAACAAAATTACAAAAAAATATATAAAATAAGAAAATAATTATAAAAAAATAAAAATTTGTAAAATAAAAAAAATATTATAGGATGGATGGGTTGGTAGATGTTAGAGTACGGAGGATAGTGGCGTTGTCTGGATAATACGCAATGGTTAATTTAAAAATTACATATAAAAAAGTGGGCATTTGATTTAAATACGTTGCTAATACACATTTCATAATGTATGTTGATTCGATGCTTTTATATGTATAATGGTGTAGTTATATTTATATATTCATTTTAAAAATTTTTCATCTTCATTAATATTTAATAACGTTTACGATTAACTTGTAATTCATTTTTAGTCTACTCAGGACAATGTCATATCAATTTCTAATAGTATACCACCTTAACAGACAATAATAGGCATAATCAGTTTATTTGATATAACTCTTGCTATGACAGTATACATTAAAATTTGGTTATTTGTTATTTCTTATTTCTATATCCTTTTTAATCTTGTTTCATTTTGATCTTAATTAGTGTTCATAGATTATTACTCGGTTTTCTGTCTGGTAGTCCCAAATTCATATTTTTTAGCTTTTTTACG
Organism: Maratus speciosus; assembly: GCA_963932465.1. NCBI lineage: Eukaryota > Metazoa > Arthropoda > Arachnida > Araneae > Salticidae > Maratus > Maratus speciosus. The sequence continues at coordinate 230,872,580 of OZ010796.1, read as the reverse complement.
GCTAATATGAAAATAAACCACACACTTTATTTGTGAACTTTGGACATTTGGGAACTGCAGATTCTGACTAAGTTCTAGAAATATCCTTTTTTTCATTTCCTGTTCATTTTATTAATTTAATTATTTTTTATTTTTGATGGTAATACTTGGTGTTTTTTAAGTGTCATATTTATATATATATTGATTATATATAATTTATTTTATATGTTTTAGCATATTGCTATATATTATTATCAATGTTATAAAATTATTTAAATTCTCCGTATAGATTAATTGGGTTTGGTAGCAGAATATATTGTATGCATTATAGGCTATTTATATTCTAATATATTGTTATTACATCTGTTATGTTAAATTTCATTATAAATATGTTTATTCGTGTCTTTATGATACATAGCATCTTGGTAATAATGATTGTGGTTGATCTAATAACATTTATCTTTACTTAATATTTTTATTAATAATTATATATAATATGGTATTTTTTACTTATTGAGATATGTGGGGTAAAGCAGATGGTAAAATTTGCAAGCATTCGCTTCAATATGTTTACTATGGTTCATTTACTTTAATACATGGAATTTTTAATTAATAGGGATATAATATCCATTTCAATACAACTAAATATAATTATATAAATGGCCAGTTAAATGAATAACAATTATTATATAATTGGATTATTAAATAATTTATTAAACAATTTTTATAATTATTTTGCACGTATCTATATTATTTATAAATTTATAAATTCATCTCAGCCAACCGCAACGTTTTCCGTGTCACCACTTGTACCAAATAATAGTAATCGTTTTTATTTAATCGCAGAAATCTGCATCACAACTGAATTAGTAAATCGGTATTTATAGCTCTTTTGTAAAATATTTACACGAATAATTAGATTAATTAGCAAAAAATATTGTTATAAAAAATCTCGCAATTTTTATAAAAACAATAACAATAAATGTATCGTGATCTTATCTGTAAATCGAAAAGATTGTTTAATTAAAATTTTCAATATAACATATGTAATGAGAAAAGATACACCTCTATAAATGATTGAGAAAATAACTCATTTAAAAAATATATAGCTTTGAGTCTTAAGCTGTGTTTTCTAAATATGATTGAGTAAAGCATTTTGTATGAAAAATAAAATTTACTGTCATTAATAGACGGATTAAACAATTTTTATTTTTAATAGTTCTTATTAGGTTGAGCAAAAAGTTCTGGGAAATTTTTAATCTAATACTTACCAGAATTTGTATCGTATATAGGAGTACTAGTGGTACATCTATAGGAATTTCGGCTCCAAAATGTCTATTGAACAGTATGATTTGTGCGTGTTGATCCGGAATTATTGGAGAAAAGGTCTAACGATTCTGGAAGCCGTCGATGAGATTAATGAGAGAGAAGGTTCTGACAGTGTTGCCAGTAGGCTACTTTTTTAAAATTCAGATTTCATGATTGTCACCACTTTTTTGAAACGTTAAAATTTCCTTTGTTTTCGCCTTAATCTGTCATTAACTGAGTGGCACTTTACCATTTCAAAAAAGTGGTGCCAGTCAGGAATCTGAATTTATTAAAAGTAGCCCGTCTGACAACACTGGATTCTGGTACGGTGACAAAATCGAATATGGGAAGTTGGTTTAAGCTCTTCGAAGAAGGCTGAAGACGTGGCTTCATTCGATTATGGCCTCTTTCGATCAATGCAACATTTTTTCAAGGACCGTCGATTTGAATCCTTTAATGAAGTTGAAGAAGCGTGTCAAGAGTTTTTCGATTCCAAGGAGCCAACATGGTACTTCCAACAAATCCGGAATCTGGCAGAAAGTCGTGGACTATGATGGTCTCTACTTTGAAGAATAGCCCTTGTTGCTTTTGTTGTTAATTTGCGTATAACAACGCAACTTTAACAAATTTCGCAGACCTTTTTGCTCAACCTAGTAAAAGTACCGTAGAAGAATAAATGGTTAAACATGAACAATTTTTAAAAACTCTACAAATCTGACGTATTTTTACAAACTTGGACGGCGTCCACTGTGTCTAGAGTGTATTTTATTACTTACTTCAAAGCAATTAACATAAAAGAAGACACCTGTTATTTATATAATTTCAGTGTAAATGTATGGATCATCTGCTTCCTTTTGGTAATATTTTCCCTGTTAATGTTTAACAGTCTTAGTATCTATTTGACAGACTTTCTGAAAGATTAGAAAATATTGAACATTACGAATAAATGCAGAAATTTGAACGTTAGTCGTAACTCTTAATCGAAAAGTTGTAATGGGAAGTTGTTTGCCCTAATTTTCTTTGTTTATGGTTTCTATTCTTGTGTTATAGTTAAATTTCCTTGATATAACATTTTTTTTTTATTTTTTTATACTTGGAAAATCTGAATATGAACCCCTACCAATCTCGAAAAATGTCTTCTGGGAATACATAAATATTTATAAAAGTATTTTGATAAGTGAGCCATATTGTAACTAAAGTTCTTACAATAATGATATAACAATTATTTGAAAAGTGGGGCGAACTACATACAATAAGTACAGTCAATCAGGGTAACTTTGATCCGCATTTTCTCTATTTTCATAGGCCACACTCTTATTTGAAGAATATTGTCACAACTAGGGGCAGAAAAGAGAAGAAATGATACTAAATTGTTGTTTGACTATCAAAAATTAAGGAATAATAAGGATAAAATCAATTAAAAATGCATTTTTAGCCTGGTTCAAAGTTACCCAGCCATTTAGGGTAACTTTGCACCATATGATAAATTTTTATATAAAATAATTAATTATAAAAAAAGTATTGTAGTCAGGACAACTTTAAACACCAAAAAATGTTTTCAGATATGTAAAGACTCCGAATTTACAATACCCAACATCACAAGATTTGTATAATTTATGATATTACAACAAATATCAGGCATAAGAAAAGTGGAAGAAGAGAACCATGAACATTTAGAAACAAAAAAACCTGTTTATTGTTCAAATAAAACATAAAAATGCAGTTAAAAACAATATTCAATATTTTAACTCAATAATATATCCATAGTTACAGTAATACATACAAGTACTAGTATTCAAACCAGAATAAAAAAACGTCGAACGTAGAAAATGTCAAATTTGAGTAGCTCCGCCCCTAATCACGCCTCTAAATGTATTTTATGTATTTTACACATATTTCTGAAAATATTTACATGTTATATCTAATGCACACTTTCGGCATTTATATAAAATATACGTGCAAATATGGGAAATTTTCGACAGTAGCACCTATAATCAATGAATTATAAGCAATAGTGTAACTTTGCGCCGGCTCAAAGTTACCCTGAAAATGCGATAAAATGCTAGTGCCTTCTTATTTTACATTTTATTAACTAGTATCTGGTACACCGAGCATCACTCGGTGATTTTTTTTTTATTCTGCGATCATATTGCATTGAATAAATGTTATTTATTTATTATTTAAGCGTATTTATTTCTACTTGAAAATGTCATTTACACTTTCTAAAAATAATAATAACACATACGATTTTTGAGCTTTTTATTTATTTACAAATCTATATCCTTTTTAGTACTTTCTAGTAAACCATTTTGTTACGTATTTCTGCAGTCTTGGTTGACTGGTTGTTGGTGTATTCAATACTTCTTTCCATACAACATTATGAGTGTGATGCGGATTTTCTATATGTAGAAGTACCTATAAATTGTTCTGCCTCTTAACCCTGGAAAAAGCAACGTAGAGCATTCCTTGTATAAAAACAGGTGTCCGTAAATCGACGCCAACAAATTCGAAGGTCTGACCTTGAGCTTTATGTATAGTTATTGCAAATGCTGTCTTCACAGGAATTTGATGTCTTTGCATCGTGCATCCAAGTTGACCTCTGCTTGAATCGAGAGTTATTCGCGGAATATGTACTTGGATACCTGAATATACTCCTCTGATTTTTTTTGCTTTCATTATGTTATTGCAAAGATCTTTAACAATTAGCCTTGTTCCATTGCAAAGGCCTTCTGAAACATCTAAATTGCGCAATAGTATGGTTATTGCGTTATTTTTAAGCTTTAACTCATGAGGTGGCAAATCAGCTATTTCGATGGAATTGAGAAATTCCGTCGTAAACTGGATTGCTCCTCCAGGTTGATCTTTGACGGAATCGTAGCTGTGGTATATTTTATACTTTCCAGGAAGCTTTTCAATAATTTCGGCGTTAATCTTGCTGACAACTTTATTTAATGGCGCAAGAATAGCTCGATCCTTCATTTCTTCATAACTTCCTTTCTTTAAGCAGTTTCCAAAGACTTCATCAATGAGATGACCATTTGAAAGTATATCTATGGGTAGTTAGTTCTATTTCACCCATCGCGTTCTCAGGTAGCTCCCAATTTCCAAGTTTCAAAATATATTTGGTATATTCTCTTTGTCCCGGATCAACGCGCATGTTATCTGTTAATGAAATTGAATTGAAGTGGTGCCACAGCTCACTTTTTTTGACTGATAATTACAATATTTCACTTCTGTTTACTCGTAGTTGGACGGGTAGACATTGACGGAAATCCCCTCCTAGGATCATAATCTTTCCACCAAATGACAAAATTGGATTTCCAATAGAGCGCAGCAATTGATCTATGTTGTGCAGTTCGTTTTTGGCAGCATAGGAGCGTAATCCATCAAAAATACATCAACTTTGCTGAATTCGGCTGCTTTAGCGGTTCTTGGTTTGATGTTGGAAATTGAATGTGATGTCAATGGAACTTTAAGTCCAAAAGTCTTGTCTGAAGTACTTCCATCAGGTAGTAGAGTAGAAGCAATCGCAGTAAATGCCATGCACTTTACTTTATGCTTTTGTCCTGAAAGGATGTAATAAAGAGTTTTGTATACAAAAGTCTTTCCAGTGCCTCCAAGTCCATCAATAAAGAAACATTTTGATCGAGGGGTTGAATCGTTTACTGAATGTAAGATGGTATCAACAATTTCAATTTGTCTCCCTTTAAGAAGTTGATACATATGTTCTTCAATAGAAATAGACTCATTGGTGTTCATAGTTTCTTCATTTAGCACGTTCTCTTATCCATCAATATCGTCCATCCCAAGTTGATGAACCCAGTATAGGAAATTCCTACCTTCAGTAGCTTTTGTATTTAACTTGAATGCGATAATTCGATAAGCACGCTTAAGCGCTTCATCGAGAGAATTAACCATCCCTCCTGTTTATCGGATGAAATATTCAGCCAAATCTTTCTTAAACATTCCCCATAGGCGTCTTGAATTTTCAGGAGATCCAAAAATTAGAATCTGTGTAAACAGCGTTCTCATGACATTAGGCATCTGCGACATAGCAGATTCTTGCAGACTTTCAATCCATTGTTGGTCATCGTAAGTTAGTTCACGAACTAAACAAACTTGTTTATATGATGCACATGTAATGCCATTAACTGTTAACATATTTTCGAAGCTTGTTGCATTCTAAACATGGTACAGCAACATTCGTAAGTGGAAGAGTTCTGGCTGGGAGATGAAATGTACATTATGTATTCGACCAATAACGCGTAAACGGCGGCTTCTCAGAATCCATTCGCTGGATTTTCCATCCCATTTGAAGTATTCAGGAATTTGCCAATAGTAGTCATACATAACTTATTGAGATTTCCGTTCAGAATATTATTTCCTTCTATTTGTTTTAGGCCTCGATTATGCCGGAAATATGCCTCTAATGTTGAACCTTTTTTGACCCGTTTCTGCTAAATCTTCTTGAGCAAGATCAATGTTTGCAATCCGAAATTGACCTGGTAAATGGATATCTAAGCATTGAACAGAATGGCTTTTGTTTTGAATCTCGTTGCCAAATAATCGCCAACATGCTTCTGATGGAGTGATACATCGACCTTCAATATAGGTGTCTACTTCATTGTACATGAGTTTTCTTTGATTTTCAACGATCTTTATTGTTGCACAATCATGCCCTTTGTAGAGATATTTGTACAGATAGATATTTTACAGCACGAATATTTCATACATATTCAACGTTTATATGACACTTGTATCTGTTCAACAGATAAGCATTGTATGGAGCTACGTGACGGTTATCTTTTGTTATTTTGCAACCATTTATATCCTTTCAATAAACAGCATGCCCTTGCGAAAATTCTAAACTATGTTGATCCAACTGTGAATTATATCTACGTCGATAACTTGGTTTTTCATCGTCCGCTAAAGAAGTGATTTCGTTAAACATTTTAGGATAGTTGAAGCGACATTCCATGCACCCATTTTTATTAATCATACACGGTGCATTTGGGGTTAGTTTCCCACACGGATTGTGAATCATCCATTTTAGCACCAGATTTCGTAATTCAGGATCATTATTAATGGGAATTTTCGCTGAATTCAGGTCATCAAGTTCCTCTGGGTTACGGATTCTATCTTCAGGAGTCATAATCAGCAGCAGATGCATATGTGGGAGGCTACGTTTCTGGAATTCTATTGTATAAACGTAAGCGGCAACCTTTCCAAATACTTGTTTTTTGTCAAATCTTCAATAATGTCATCGAATTTAATTTTACAAACTCTAGTGACGAGATCAGGTCTATCTTGAGCAGGTTGCACATGTATTATTCCATTTTCCAAGACAACTCTTTTGATGCCTCTTTAATTTCTGTCCATTCAGGATTTGATGTCACGGTGATAAAGAAATCTGGCTATCCATATCTGTGGACAATGGCCATCGCATCATTGAACTGTTCAACATAGTATCGCGTCGATCCAATGAATGAAGATAGCAGTATTATCTTTTCACCAACAACGGCATTTTTCTTTTCAGCGAGTGCATTAATAATGTGGGTAACGCCAGAATATTTGTCAGCAAGATTTTTTTTATTAGCCTTGATCCATTGGATGCGATCGCGCTCTACTCTGATGTATGTACCGACGAGGTATTGTTGGAAAAGCCGACCACCAAAATGCAAAGCATTGAAGTGTATTTGGCGCAAATCTGCACCTATAATAGCTGATTTAGGAGGAATGTATTTAGTAAGTTCAAGTCGAAAAGCAATTCTATATTGTGCTAATTCTAGTCGAGTAAGATGATGACGACTTGTATAAGGTGTTTGCAATTGTAGATCCACAGAATAACCAAATGTTCCTTTGGGATAAAATAGCGGATACGTGAATGATTCTATCCGTTTATCAATATTACGCAAATTGACAATTTTTTTTCCACGTTGATGTACCACCATTTCGTTGTCTGGAAAGCTTTGTTCGGCGTTGAGTGTAAGCACGGCGCATACATCATTGGTCATAGGGACATTGAATCTTCTGTAATCAGCATTTTCTTGCATTGTAAACAAAATTTTGACATATGGAGCTTTTATTCCTTCTGCTTTAGCATCTCGATTCACTTCTTCTTCAACTTCTCGCATCATCATAAATGATTGTGCAAAAATATTTTGAGACCGAATAATATGCTCTAAAAGTTCCATTAAATTTCGTCTGATTCCATGGTTGAGAAAATATTCGAGTCTTTCGTTAACAGCATCTTCTGAACTTAAAAAGTACATCTAACCATATTGCGGTCGTTCGAATTCGCCTTCACTGTTTTGTGTTGGATGAGCTGCCATATTCATCTTATGATAAACTTGTCTGCCGGCGACAAAGCTGTAAATATCATGGCTGTGAATTGTTCGATCTTCATGTGCCTTAAATGAAGCCAAAGCAAAGCATGAATTTAAATTGCGAATTTTTTTGTGATTTTTGGTATGTTGCTTCTTTGTTAACTGCGCACTTCCATGTTCGCATTCGTCTTTACTAAAATTTGCAGGCGTCTTATATTACGGCGTCTTTGTTCTTCTAAATCTTGATTTTGTGGCTTATTTATTTCATTTTCTATGTGCTGAATGGAACAATGCTGCATTTCACATATGGGTTGAATGAGACTTTCGTTTGTTTTGCCAACACTTTTCCGTCTTTTTAATGTACACAATTGATCTAATTCTTGGGATCCAGATTCATTAAGACAATACATCATATCTGAGATCCTTTGTCGGCTTTTCTTTAGCATCACGCATTGGTCTAGATGTTGAAATATCATTTTCAATTTCAGTATTTCTAATCAGACTCTGCATTCTTTCGTTAAAGTTGAAGTCTCGTTTTATTAGGCCGTCCTGCAGACATAATGAATTTGCAATTATACTAGCTAAATTTAAAGAAAAATGAATACTTTAGTTCTAACTTCACAGTATTATAAATATTTACTTTTTCAGTAAACGTAGAAAAGTGATAGTTACAAAATATTAGTAGAATATCAATAAGTCATGGAGTTAACGTTTGTATTTACAGCTCCTAATCTTAGCACGGTCAGAAACTAAAAGTCAGAGAAAATGATGTCATAGATGGGCAAAAGTTGAGATATTTCACTTTTAAATAGAAAAAATACTTTTTTTCTTTTAAATATAGTGTCATTTATTCAGTGGGGGGAAGAAATATAAAATTTTAATTTTTTTTATTCCGAAGCATTTATTCGAGTACGTAAATAATATATTTTAAAGTAAAAAAAGGAAAAGAAAAGAAAACTTTGCATATAGCCAGAAATTTGGATTGTCATATATGAAAATAAACTATCTTTATATGCATACGATTATCAAGCATATCCTGATATACTCCATGTTTTATAAATTAAATAATTATTAACAAGATACATTGTCTAAGTCAATGTTTGGCGACAAAAATGAGCTATGTGGAAAGATTGAGACAGGAAAATGATCTTGCTTTTAAAATTGTTGCTAATTTTGCGCCAGGATATATCGCCATGGCAACAAACTATACACATACTTAGCAAAAGTATAAGCACAGTTATTTATCAAGAAATATTACTAATGTTTATGAAAATATTTAAATTCACGAAATATAATCATAATCAATAATTATAATCAATCATTTTTTTTTTTGTTCTAGCCAGTTAAAACAAATTTTACCGTATTTTTGATCTACATAAGCCGTTATCTAGTGCTCGATTAAGTGTAGAAGGCAATCCTTTAGTGCCACTTTCGTGATTACCTTTTATTGTGTTGGCGAGGATTCCGATTACGGATGATTAAATATAAAATATTGCATTTTCTTTTCGAGTCGAGACTTAGTTGGAAGGTTTTCTCATATTAGAATAAAGTATATTTCATAAAAATCGTCAGAATTCTTTTCGATTAATACCACTTTTTTGAGTAATGAGCTTATTTTAACCACAAAAAACAATTTTTCTCGAATTAACGACTTAGATAAATCGATTTCTTGAGCTCGAATTAGAATAGGCGTCAAATTTTATGAAAATCGTTAGAGCCGTTTTCGATATATAGCAACATTTTCAGTGCTGAGTTTGTTTTAATCGATCAAAACGAATTTTTCTCGGATTCGAAACCTCGCTAGATGTATTTCTCGTGCTCAGATTAGTATAGAAAACACGTTTCGTGTAAATTGCATGAGAATTTTTCGATTTATAGCAAGCAAAATTTTCAGCTAAGATCTTGTTTTACCCTGTAAAAACGAATTTTCTTGAATTCGGGACCTAGCTAGATCTTTTTCTCGTGCTCGTTTTAGTATATGCATAAAGTTTTGTGAAAATCGTTAGAGCCGTTTTCGATATATAGCAACATTTTCAGTGCTGAGTTTGTTTTAATCGATCAAAGCGACTTTTCTCGAATTCGAAACCTAGCTAGATGTATTTCACGTGCTCGAATTAGTATAGAAAACACGTTTCGTGTAAATTGCATGATAATTTTTCGATTTATAGCAAGCAAAATTTCAGCTAAGATCTTGTTTTACCCTGTAAAAACGAATTTTCTTGAATTCGGGACCCAGCTAGATCTTTTTCTCGTGCTCGTTTTAGTATATGCATCAAGTTTTATGAAAATCGTTAGAGCCGTTTTCGATATATAGCAACATTTTCAGTGCTGAGTTTGTTTTAATCGATCAAAGCGAATTTTCTCGAATTCGAAACTTAGATATATGTATTTCTCGTGCTTGAATTAGTATAGAAAACACGTTTCGTGAAAATTGCATGAGAATTTTTCGATTTATAGCAAGCAAAAGTTTCAGCTAAGATCTTGTTTTACCCTGTAAAAACAAATTTTATTGAGTTCAGGACCTAGCTAGATCTTTTTCTCGTGCTCGATTTAGTATAGGAGGCAAGTCTCATGAAAATCGATCCAGTAGTTTACGATATCATCCGTAATCGGGTAAATCGCTTGCTCGTTTAATATATATGATTAATAAATAAATAATCACAAAATATTAACACATTTACAACATTTAGATTATAATATGTCTGATAAATGAGTATATTGTTACTTACTGTGAAAATTTATTGGATTACAACAACTTTAAAACAGCATTCAAAATTACCTTGAAAACAGTACTTCACAAAAATAGTTAGATGATGCATTTAATTGTGTATAATGTTGCTAATTTATTTTCTAAAATAAAGAGTAGAAATCCCAGTTTAGAGCCTTGCCAACAGAGCACAGTTCTGGAGTTTTTTTAGTCTTTTAGAGTCAAAAATATTGAAAAATAGGAGGTGGTGCAAAGTTACACCCCGTGGTTCAAAGTTACCCTGATTGACTGTAAATATAAAATCGCGAAAAATGTGTTCGGGACTATACAGGGTACAATATATTATCTATCGCCGACCTTTAATTTCTCAACTGTCGGTCGTAGACATATACAGTCCTCAGCAAAAGTTTAGACACTGGTGATTTTTAACCTTTAAATAAAAAATACGAACACCTGGGTTATATAAATGGCTGTACTTACTTTTAAATATATTTTAAACGTTTTAGCACAGAAATAACGGTTTTAATGTAGAGTATTATTTAATTGAAATGATAAAATTGAAATTTGCATATTGCAAAAGTTTAGACACTTTTGTGATTTTTTGGCAACTGTTCACGGAAAAACGCAAATTTCAAACTTACGGCGTCTTATGCATGAAGTATTTAAGTGCACCCCGCGATAGTATCGGTTAGTGAAGATGCCGCGAGCTGGAAATTTTCAGTCAGACGAAGTAATTAAAGCATGGAAGCTGAAATCGAAAGGTAAGACTGTTGCAGAAATTTCAGCTACTTTGAATCGTCCAAAGAAGTCTGTCTATTAAGTACTGTCTAAGGGTGACTCTTTCAAAGCACAACATAAATATGGAAGGGCTCGTGTGGCCAGAAAACGAGATTATAGAAGGATCCATAAACTGCCATCTAGACAAATGATGACTACTTATCGCATTAAAAGTGAGTCAGAACTTTCTGTGTCAACTGATACTTTCGTAGATGTATTATAGAAAGATGTACCTTAGTTTACATGAAAATGATAAAACAACCTGCCTTGAAATCTCACAACAAATTGACCCTTTTTCGTCGCGGAGTAAGTCTGTTTATAAAACTGATGAAATAATGGACTGAAACCAGAATTTATAAACGAATTTATTAGAAAATACGAACTTGCTTATTTTCATGTTAGTTTTGGAATTAAAATTAGGCGTTCTTTTTAAGAACACTGCCGTCGAAAGAGATAATGATTTGGGCCTCACATTGTTTTAACTCTCAAGTATCTCTTGAGTTTCTCAATAGTCGCCAAGCAGCGTATTATTGATTATTGTAGTATTGATTATTGTAATCTCATGCTCAATACCTTAGAGGAAAATCCATCGTTCCTATGTGACATTATGTGGACAGATGAGTCAATGTTTACATGGGGTGGGATTGTGAACGTGCACAATGTGCATTACTGGTCTCTGAAAAACCTCCACATCGCCCGCACAGTACGACACGCGTGGTTCGGTATATGGGGAACCCAGATTGTTGAAGCCATCTTCTACGATTGGACCTTAACGGGCGATCGTTACCTGGATCTGCTACAAAACACGGTACGCGACTGGTATGAAGAGATGCCTGTCCGACATGCATGCAGGGTGTTGCTTCAACATGATGGGGCCCTCTCCGCCTAAAACATCAAACGTCCGTGCGTATCTGGCCACCGAATTCGGTCAACAAATCCTTGGATATGGTGCTCCAGTAGAGTGGTCACCCCGTTCGCCGGACTTGATTCCCATGGACTTCTACCTCTGGGGTTACATCAAGGCATAGGTCTATGTGACTGAAACTACTTTTCTGGTTTACCTGAAGCAACGCATCATCCTTGATTGCCGCACAGTTTGCACACCTGCTATGCTCTAATTTGTCCAGAACTCATTACTGTCACGCATTCAATTGTGCATTGTTACAAATGGAGAACACTTTGAGCTGTATCTCTAGTAGATTCCGGAGTTTCATGTATTCATTTTTTTTATAGTAGACCTTTATCTGATATTATAAAAATTGATAATTATTTTTCTGTTTACTTTCAATATTTCATTCTTCGCTTTGTATACGACTCCTAAAAGTCAGCTCAAATTTTTAGATGAACCTCTTTGGTAATACCCCGATTTGGCAATGCGGTCTAAAGGTGGATTCGCCGTAAAAAGGACATAGCATCCTTATTTTGATCTCGAATTACTTTAATTCATCTTTTAATTGATCCCTCAATGAAAGACAAAATCATGTGAAAAAATCTCAAACTTTTAAATTTAATAACTGTGTCAAATTTTGTAGTACAGATGTCAAACTTTTTGTGTTATATCTGTTACGATATGTATAAACTTTTACTAAATATAATTATAGGGACTGGGGGACCGTATAAAAAGCTAGATTTTATAATTTTTATAAAATTGATTTTTTACTTTAAATAATGCCACAACAGGAATATTTACCTCATTTGAAGCGTTTTTGTAATTAGAACTATATGTCTACGGCTAAAGGTTTGAGAAATTATTGGTCGACGATAGATAACATATTACACCCTTTATAAATATTTAGAAAAGCATTTTGACAAGTGGGTGATATTATACCTAAAGCTCTTACAATAATGATACAGCAATTATTTGTAAAGTGGGGTGAAACTGTTTACTACATGCAATAAGTAAATAAAACATCGTTTAAACCACCGAAAAATTCATCAAGTATTACGGTTTAAGTAGCATTCTACCTACAATCATCTGTATCTCTTTTTTAATTAGTGAGTGTTTTCTGAATACTACCAATTGTGACTGGCTGTATATTGAATTGTTTTGTGCTTTAAACGCTCTTTTATTTACACTAGTGTGCAAAACTTAAGCAACGAATACAAAATGTTAATTTTCAAACACGTGAGTACTCAAAAGAAAATTCTATAAACAGCAAGTGTAGAAAATAATTGTTATCCTAACAGCACAGCCAGTCAATAGATAGTCTCCATGACCTCATAAATAGTCACAAGTCTAACAGTCACTACAATGAACAGAAATGTCTTATAGTTCATTTGTCTCATTCTGAATCTCATTTGATCACTCCACCGAGAAGTCACCATGATTGCTACTTTGTGACGAGTCACCAGGCGACTTTACAACGAAGTCACCTGGTGACCCCCATGTGAACGTCATTTGGAGACTCCACTGTATAATCATCATTATAGCTGTTTTGCGACGAGTTTACAATTGATGGAAAATGAAATCATCTGGTGACTTTTCACAAAGGAAGGCAATGATGACTTCACAGTAGAGTCACGGTCACCTGAAAGTCACCATGTGTTTTCATTGTAACATTATTTAGAGACTCAAAAAAATGTTTGCTCATGATGACTTCGAAATTTAGTCTTCCAATGGCAGTCACATGAGAATCACAATGTGACTGCCTTGTAATGTCACCTGGCGACTCACCACAAAGCAACAGTCACAGTGGAGTCATCATATCACGACCATTTTAGAGGAATAATGAGACGAATTAAATATCCCAAATTTTGTTTATCCGTAGTGACTGTGACACTTGTGGCCATGTGTAACATGAAGGGGATGCCACAACAACTAGGTGTGTTGTAGCTATAATACATATTTGCTACACCTAATGTTTATGTCATTTACTTTTGAGTACTCACATGTTTGAAAATTAGCATTTTATGCTTGTTGCTTAAGTTTTGCACATCAGTGTATTTTAACAGTTATTTGTGTACGAGAGCAATGATGCTTGCCTGGAAATCGGTGTAGAATTCAGATTATCTTAATTCCAAATTTAGGAAAAATTTGGAAATTTCGAAGTCGATACGAAGATCAAAGTATTGAGATTTAGTATGGAGTTCCTAGAGGGAGGGGGTTGTGGAGGGATTTGCACTCTTAAACCATTTCCAAACACATAATCTCAACATTTCCGTCGTTTGACTTTTTGTTGCTCCGATGGGAATGCTTCTCCGGGACGTCCTTGAATATATCACTGCTGAAAATCCATAAATATATTGCTGTTGTGATAATATTTTGTATGTATTAAAATCTAAAAAGAAATTTTACTATTTTATTCAGAGTATGGTTCCTAAAGTTACCGGTTTTTTATATTTGCATTTAACTTATAAGGAGGGGATTTGAAATGAACACAATTTACTTTTCGATGTTTTCGATAATACTGATAATAAACTAAAAGATATGCGGTTCTACTTATATATATATTTTTAATTATCGCAATATTAATCCACTACTAATAGTTCAAAAAATTATGCATGCGTAATATATTTCAGGTTTTACAAAGTATTGTAAATAAATAAGTAATGAAATACATAAATTATTGTTACAGTTATATCTAGAATTCAATGAAAACATCATTTAAAAGAAAGCACTTTTGTCACTAAATATTAATTTTAATCAAAAGAATTGTTAATTAATTAAAATTACTATGCATAACTCTCAGATATATTTTTCTATGTTTTAAATAGAATATTAGATTTGTAAATATGCAATGTAACAGATAACCCAAACATATATGTTACTATTTAACATAGGATTTTTCGTTTCTCGGTAATTCACATATCCCTATCTAATGATTTGGCATCACTGGAAATTTTTAATTCCACCTTTCTTGAATACCGAATTTAAATATCTTTAAAATTACGGTGCTGTTGTTTTGTAGATCGTCAAATAATTTTTTAATAGGTACTTTTTTCACTTAGTAGCCCCGTGACCAGGTGTACCTTTAATTTTACCCATTAACAGTGGGTCTGGCAGATCCCCCACCATGTAGAATGAAGATTAATGTTGTCTACTATTTATCCACACACACAAGGATATATTTAAAAAAATTGCTTTGAAACAAAACATTAACGGGCAATGTGCATTATATTTCAATATGCATTAAAATGGCGGTGCTGTTCTTGAACATTTAACTCTTCAGTACGATTATGTAAATGACATATCATGACAAAATAAATCAATGTCATTTATTTGAGACTTTATACGAATTAAAACGAAAGTTTTGTATTTTTCTTAACCCGGAAATGATTTTGCAACCAGCATTCGTTTTTTTTTCCGCTTTTTTCTTCTACCTATGATATATGAAATTATGCATATTATAATTACGAAAATATTGCTTCTAAATTATTTTTCTAAATTCTGTTTTTAATTCGAAAATACAAATTTAATTTTGTGTATAATTTGATCAAATTAATTTTCTACTATTAAGAAGTAAATTATATTTATACTTTTTTTAATATCATTAATGTACTAATTTTGATAAAAATAATCCATTTTTTTTTCACTCAATATAATTGCATAAAGTTTTCGAATTAGAATCGCATGGGAAATTTTAGAAGCATCTTTAATTAAAAATTCCAAGTAGAACAATGGGAAACATAAAGCATACGTATAAATTAAGCGTATTTAAAATTACTCTTGAATTGCACGGTTTATCTTAAAATTTGTCATTTAATTTGAAATGAATTCATACAAATATATTATTTTAATTACGTGAAAAGAGTATTTAATTCAAAAATTTCCATTCTGAAAACGATTATTTATTTTAAATATCTTTACGAATGAAAATGGCAGTGATTAAAATTAATGTGTATCCAAGTTCGATCATTCCCGTTGTTTCGTAGTGCAGTTCATATTTGCGGAGATAAGAAATTTATATCGGTTTTAATTTTGAAAGCCATTAAGTGCATCGTACATTCTTTAAAAACAAATTTAAACTATTAGATAATACAAAATATCATTACTTAAATCTTAAAACTATAATAACAGTCTACACAGATAAAAATATTTTTGCTTTATTGATCAAAAGTTTTTGTTTGTTTGTTTCATGTAAACATTTTCTGAAGTAAAGTTTACAATTTAGTTAGTTCGGTTTTGTTTATTTTAAGGTTACTCGACGTCGACACTCTTCTTTCCCAGAAGTATCGAAAATATGAATTTTCCAGTTTTTTGCCTCAACTGAATTTAGACATTCTTAATATATTCTCACGAAGTGCCGTAAAGATCCGATAACTGGAACTATGCAAAAAAGCATTTTCATTGAATCCATTTCCGTTAAAGTGATTCAGAGTTTGGTATCATTAAATTCATTTTTCACGGTTCGTGTATCTTTTTTGAATTTATCAGTAAGAGTGAAAAGCAAAATCTTTTCAATAAACTCACATTTTTAAAGAAGTAGAGGAGAGTAGTACACAGTGAGACAGCAGCCACTTTAATATATATTTGTAACTTTTTCTCCAAGCTGGCACACACACATAACGACCTCATCTTATGCAACACGTGGATGTAGTTTCGGCTCTGAAGGTACTCGTCTCAGAAAATAGTAAACAATTCTTTATTTTATAGTGGTTAAAGTTACATAAGTTTATTATAGTTTATTTCCTTTAATATGACATATAGTTACTTAACCAAACCTAGCTAAATCTAATAATAGACTATTTCAACAAAACGACATAATCTTTTTAAAGCGATGAAATTGATGTAACAGATGTAACAGTTCATTTTGTTACAACGTAAAGAAAGTACACAGTCAGACACACAGTTGTGGTACACAGTGAGACGTGTCTCATTGAAATACGTGTCTCATCTCTCTCTTTCTTTCTCTCTCTGTGTGTGTGGGCGTGCGATGGCTAGGGCCAAATCTACTAAACGTAAGAGGCTGAAAATTTGCATGAAGGTAGCCCAAGGTCTGCCATTGTCCACCCGAAGCTCATATTTTAAATATTTTGAAAATCTAGAAACATTAATTAGAAATCATAAACTACAGAAAATTACTGATAGAGTGTAAAAATGTATGTTTTATAAAAATATATACATTGCCTTAATGTTTACCACTTGTGGTATACAGTGAGACAATATTCGCTACTCCGCTATGCTGCTTCTGTGATTTTGTAAATAACTTTTTAAAAACCATTTAACTTTAATGTGTAGCTTAAATATGTAGCAATTTTTTTTTCAAAAGAATAAAAATCGTCGCCATTTATTATGTAATAATAATTTTCGTCTCACTGTGTACTACCCTCCCCTATTTCAAAAGAGCATCTCAATGATTGGATTTTCTATACTATATATAATTTTTTTATAATTAAAATGTTAAGTAAATAGTCATTTTTATTTGTTTTAAGTATGTCATGACATTTTATTAATTTTTTCTTCAATTAATTATCGTGTACGATATATGGCCACTACAGTTACGCAGAGTTGCCAAGTCTCCGGCTTTTTGCACAACACTATTATCTTAGAGGAAATGTTGTTCTTTTAAATAGCCCAAATGTTCCAATTAAATAAAACAACATTTTCTGTATTAAAATACTGGCATTCGAAAAGCCGGAGACTTGGCAGCTCTGGTTACAGAGCGCACTTGAAAGAAAACCATGAACGAAGAAGTGTGCTAAAATTTGAAAATTATAGGAGAAATGTTATTTTGTATTTTTTTAATATTAAAAAATTAAATTTTTCGCATTTTACTACAAAATGTGCCTATTTTCTTCAATAAAGCTTTCTCCTTCTCAAAATAATTTAATATTATGTCAAACACGTATTAAAAGTATTCAAATAAAGTCCCTTTAATATGTTAACTAAAAAAATTGTCAAATTTCGGGAAATTAAAAATATCTTGAAAAGTAAGTTTCTTTCTTTAGAGAGTTATTAAGTAATACTTTGAATAAAATATATGAACATATTTATAGTTGGTCACTTGCAAAGCTCTGAAGTATCGCGTTACAAGTAACTAAACTACAGTAGTCGCTACTCAGGGATGCAAGCTCTTCGCCACTAATGACCGATTGGTACCACTAAATTTTAACAGTATTTCTCGCTTTATTTAATGAAAAGATTTCTGAGATTTAATAAAGCAAAGAATACTATTAAACTTTCATGGTTAAAATCTGCCATTCGTCGAGCAGCGCGTGGATCCCTGCCGCTACTTTTTCCAATAGTTTGTAGTGTAGTACACGCTACATTTTGAACAATATAATGTAGCTCGTAGCGCATTACAAATAAACAATAGTTTGTAGCGAGTACTGAAGATACCTATAACATTAATTCAGGGGAAAGTGCAATTATACAAATCACATGGTGACAACTTTGATTTGTAGTGTAAAATGTGTTCTGGTCAATAATTTGTTACAGAATCTCAGTTGTAGTGATTAGCAACGCATCATATAATGTCATGGATTTCTTTCATTGACTTTTGGTGGCAAAATTAAGTGTTGATCTCTCAAATAAATTACTTATCTATAAACACTTTTTTTTAGTTACCCGTTATTAAATTTTAAGGTTTAAACAGCGAGTTTCGTCATTGAGAAATGAGATTATCAAATTAGAATAACATCTCAATAAAATTAACTTGTAACAGAATACAATTAACAGATAAAGAGTGTATTTGAGAGTTAAGTAAACAAATTTCTAGGTAAATATATAAGTTGACGGTAACTTTGTGTCCGAAAGCAACAATTACTTTAAAAATAGTAATTAAAATTTATGCAGTGCACTTTTCTGCATAAATATATATACAAGAATCTCTTATCTCATTAGCTCTATTTTCAAGCCTCACGAAAAAATAAGCTGTAGCGTAATTGCCAGTTTATGTAACTATTTTTAAATGTTGATTATATTACGTATACCTCACTTAATTTCGCTAAGAAAAGTATTGCGTGTATAAATAGACATTTTAAAGATAAACACAACACATTTTAAAAGATTAAATAAAATAAATAAGATAAGACAGACTTGAATACAGTTTTAATAAAAACATTAAAAATACATTCAGTAAAAATTTCGCCAACCAACCGCAAGGCCTCATCAGCACAATTTAACCATTGTAAAAACAAACAACAGGACAAATCAAGTGAAGTTAAAGTTAAAGTTATTTTTTTTCTTAAATTTTGCTTGGCGAAACTTTTACTGAATATATTTTTAATGTTTTTAGTAATACTGTCTTCTAGTCTGTCTTATTTTATTTAGTCTTTTAAAAGTTTCAAATTCAGACGTTAAATGTATGTAGGGGAGAATAGGGACGGTTGACCATACGGGAGGATTGACCCACCCATCAATTTTTATATTTAAAAGAATTCCAGGGTTTTATCAATAGGTGTCAACCAAAGCTACTTGAGCGCTCAAACAACAGTCTTCGTTTCATCGAAATAGGTGTGGAAAAAATCAATTGTGAGGCGTTTTCAACCTAAAAGTTTGTTTTTTAGAAATATTTTGTAAGCTTCTTTCAGATAAATTATACCATAGAAATTTAAGTAAGTATGTCCAAATTAATGCAGAAATATTGAGCTTTAATTCCAGGAACAAAGATTGTGCAGTAAGTTAGGCTTAACTAAACAATATGGTATTCTTTAGAAAAGGTCTATGTAGGGAGGCTTGACCCAGTCAAAGTGAGGGTGGGTTGACCAGATGCCCAAGGCTCTCTTAATTAAGTGGTTTTGGAAATATTTTTATTATACACTGTGCATAAGGAAAGGTTATATACATAAAATAATGTAATTTTTTCTGTAAAACTACAGTAAAATGATGTGATGGAAAATAAAATGCTCAAAACTGACCAAAGAAAGCTGTGAAAAATTGCTAGAAAATGGGAAAGTTGATAGGAACTTTTTTCCATTTAAATATTACTTACAATAGGTAAATAGAAACAGTGGGAAAGACAAGAAAGGACTAAGAAGGATGAATGCAGCAGTCTTAACCCTTTCAGGGGCAGTAGTATGTTTATAAAACCACTTAATTTTAATTCCGAAACGTCACAATGGCACCAGAATTTTACTAAAACCCTTTCCATGTAATATGTATGTGAAATATAGCCTTTTTCTTCTTATTTCCAAATAAATTTGTTCGTAAATTCCGATGCCAGTCATTTATTTCAACATTTTAGTACTGAAAGCACTTTTCCCCTTAAGGATTTGAATTATGTCAATGATAAGTTAAGTGCTCATGCGGCTACAAAAGAACATAGAATAGATCGAAATACTTTAGGAAGGTATGTAGACAAATTTCATCAGGGTGAATACAGTGAGATGAAGACAAACTATGTGACAATTGGAGTTGTATGGTCGAATGTCACGAAATATAAGACAAGGAGACAAAAGAACAGCGGGACAGTGGCTGCTAAATCCGGACATAATAACATGGAACACGGTGAAAACGGAACCTGTCTCTAACAGAATACTGCCTTAAATGTTAAAATTTCATTTTCCCTGCTGTACAATTATACCTGCTCAGACACAATCCTGTTTAAAACAAACTTTTCCTTTTCTGACTTGCGATTGCGTCTCAACAGGTTAGTTTAAGCATCATATTTAAAATAATATTTTTTTATAATAATTGAAGTATGTAGCATAAAGCTATTTTGCTTTTTTAAAACTGATTTTACTCCTCTTCACAAATATTGCAATATAATCCAAAGTGGGTCAAGCCCCCCATATGTGGGGAGCCCTGACCCATTATTTTTTCTTGACTAAAATCAATCATTTTTCAAATCTCTTGTATGTTACTTTTATGCAGCAATTTTATTTTGATAACTGATTGTATAACGAATGAAATGATATATAAAACTATTTCTACGTTCAATATTTAAAAAATAAAAAATCATTTTGTAAAAAGTGGGTCACCCTTCCTAATCTCCCCTATATTACAACACATTTTCTTGCATAAGAACAAAAAAAGACTTCTTAAAACACCATCAAAAATTTTTAAATGCGGTAGGCCTTTCGAAACGTCTAAGTCTTTCTTCTTCAGGCGCAAAGAAGACGTCCGTCTACTATGAAAGCAGAGGCAAGACTGAAATGAGAGATAAGGGAAAGGAAACAAGGTGAAGAAACAGCCAATAGGGAGTTAGAAATGAACAGCAGATAGGAAGCTAGAAGACAACAGCCAATCACAGAAGAGTATAATCAAAACAAAAGAACACAGAGTAGGAGGGGCAAAATTGGGAGGGGGAAAATACATATAATTAAAAATGGGAACACGTGAAATAAAAAAAATAATAAATAAATAAATGAAAAAAACAGACTAATATTAATTAATACAGAAATAAATTAAATGGTAGTACTGAAAAGGTTTTTCCAAGCTGCAGAGAGCATTGTGGAATCAGATTTATCATTAACAATAACATCACGTTTAAGATAAATAGCTAGATTTTCAAGGAAGTCCAATTCAGAGATTCTATTGGGATTAGAGATAATTTTAGCATTTTGAAAATTAAAACTATGGCCGGAATCCCCAGGTTGCTTGGCAATAGAAGATTTAGAAAATTCTTGATTGATTACATAAGGAGAGTGTTCTTTTAAGCGGATTTCGAGATTTCTTTTAGTTTGACCAATATAAGATAAATCACAACCATTACAAGGAACTTTATAAATTCTCCATTTACGAAGATGAGGAACATGAGATTTAGTGGAGGTTATTTGTATTTATTGACAGGTTTAAAGATAACGTTAAAATTGAAACGTCGTAAAACTTTAGCTAATTTGAAACATAAAGGAGGATAAAAGGGGAGGACAACCAAATTATCAGGTTTGCTTTTGACAGATTTGGAAAGAGTAGATTTATTAGATGGACTATTGAATTTCTTCACAGCATTATTGATAACAGAAGGATTAAAACCTCTTTTGACAGCAACGTTTTTTAAGTAATTGACCACCTTTATCAGCTTTAGTAATAATAAGATTATCATTGGACTTAAGCTCATTCAGAGTGATATTTTGAGAACGTGAAAGATTAGGTTTAAATTTTGAATTATTAGAAGAAATAGTATCAGCAAGGATGTGACGAAGAGTTTCTTTTTGAAAAGGGGTGACTTTACTATGTTTAAAGGAAGACTCAATAGGAGCAATCAATTTGGTGAGAGAACGTTTGCAAGACTGAGAAAAATTTAAGCCAAGATCTAAAATGCTTTTTTGCTCAGGAGTTAACATATGAGAGGAGAGATTAACTATGCAGTTCTCATTTGATAGATTCTTATTTGAAAATTGAGAATTATTTTGCTTATTAAACAACGAAGAAAACTTTTTATCAAGCTTATTTTGATGAGCAGATTTGAAAGTAAGTTGAGAAGACCAACCTTTATATTCAATATCACAGAAATTGTCAAGATTTTTACTAAGGAACAAATGAAGGTCATAAAGCTCTTCTTCAATTTTGGAGAGAGTATGCCGAACATCTTGAATACAGGCTCTTAAAATAATAAAATGTGAACTAACCATAGCTTTTGAAATTCTAACAGAGCTACAAACAGAACATTTAAGTTGAATTAAATTGGGAATAACATTATTTTTCTTGCAATTTTGAAGAAAATTTAAGTGGTTAAGAAATTTCACACGCTTACGTCTTAGTTTAGTAAATCTGTTAAATTGAGCAGTACACATAATAGCAATACAAAAATAAACAAAGTACAAATGTAGTATACTAAACTATAAATAAGACATAAAAAATAAGCAAATAAATTAATCTATGGGGGAAAAATAAATAAATAAACAAAATACAAATATAGAATACTAAACTATAAATAAGACATAATAAATTAATCAATAAGATAAGTAAAAAATAAACATAATACAAATATAGAATACTAAACTAGAAGAAAGACATAAAAATAAATAAGACAAATAAATTAATCAATAAGAAAAATAAAGAGCAAAATTAAGATAAAAAAGTATTTACATACAAAAGGGAACGGGTGAAAAACATAAAATGTTGAAATGCCAGAAGAAGCACAATCAAAGAAAATAAGTTAAAACTGGTGTGAATGAATAAGAACAAAAAAACTTCTTAAAACACCATCAAAAATTTTTAAATGCGCTATTCCTTTCGAAAGATCTGAGTCTTTCTTCGTCAGGCGCAAAGAAGACGTCCTTCTACTATGAAAGCAAAGGCAAGACTGAAATGAGAGATAAGGGAAAGTAAACAAGATGAAGGAACAGCCAATAGGGAGTTACAAATGAACTGCAGATAGGAAAGTAGAAGACAACAGTTCAACAGAACAAAACCTCAAAAGAGGTTTTAATCCTTCTGTTATCAATAATGCTGTGAAGAAATTCAATAGACCATCTAATAAATCTACTCTTTCCAAATCTGTCAAAAGCAAACCTGATAATTTGGTTGTCCTCCCCTTTTATCCTCCTTTATGTTTCAAGTTAGCTAAAGTTTTGCGACGTTTCAATTTTAACGTTATCTTTAAACCTGTCAACAAATTCAAATAACCTCCACTAAATCTCCTGTTCCTGATCTTCATAAATGGGGAATTTATAAAGTTCTTTGTAATGGTTTTGATTTATCTTATATTGGTCAAACTAAAAGAAATCTTGAAATCCGCTTAAAAGAACACTCTCGTTATGTAATCAATCAAGAATTTTCTAAATCTTCTATTGCCAAGCACTCTTAGGATTCCGGCCGTAGTTTTAATTTTCAAAATGCTAAAATTATCTCTAATGTCAATAGTATCTCTGAATTGGACTTCCTTGAAAATCTGGCTATTTATCTTAATCGTGATGTTATTGTTAATGATAAATCGGACTCCACAATGCTCTCTGCAGCTTGGAAAAACCTTTTCAGTACTACCATTTAATTTATTTTTGTATTAATTAATATTAGTCTGTTTTTTTTTCATTTATTTATTTATTATTTTTTTTTTAATTTCACGTGTTCCCATTTTTAATTATATGTATTTTCCCCCTCCCAATTTTGCCCCTCCTACTCTGTGTTCTTTTGTTTTGATTACACTCTTCTGTGATTGGCTGTTGTCTTCTACTTTCCTATCTGCTGTTCATTTCTAACTCCCTATTGTCTGTTTCTTCATCTTGTTTCCTTTCCCTTATCTCTCATTTCAGTCTTCCTCTGCTTTCATAGTAGAAGGACGACTTCTTTGCGCCTGACGAAGAAAGACTCAGATCTTTCGAAAGGCCTAGTGCATTTAAAATTTTTTGATGGTATTTTAAGAAGTTTTTTTTTTGTTCTTATTCATTCACACCAGTTTTAACTTATTTTCTTTTATTTTCTTGCATGTTATCTTTCTTAACTTTTAAATACCCTTAGTTACATTGCAGTTATTTGATTGCATTTCAGCAGACGCATTATAACGAGGAATGACTGCATTTGTAATTGAACCGTGTCCTCAGTTTTCATTGTAAATTTAGTCCTTGTCATAAATCTGAAAGTGGTGAAGTACTGACTACTTGTCAAAAGTAGATTTGAACTGCTAATTTTAAAAAGTAGGTGTAGTTGTAATAGCTACAAATTTGTTTAAGTCGTTATAATTGTAGGCCGCCACAATAAGGAAGTATTCTCTCCGATCACTATTTACATTTTCTTTTCTAATCAAGTTATATTGTACAGCTGTATAAATTCTTAAATATATCATAAAAATATAAACGTATTATAAAGGAATTTAAATTTATATATTATAAAATATATCACCAGTAAAAAAAAGAACGCTAATTTTCCCTTATACTATAGTTACACTAAAATATTTGCAAAGTATTCATATAATGAAGATACTGTAAATGAATAAATCGTGTTTTGTCAAAGAAATTTTTTCTGTGCGCATCAAAGGTAATGTATACTATATTTATTTATATTTCTAGTGTCAAGTAAATCCATCGGCGAACGAATGTCACAAAGAAGAATTTAAAATATGGAAACGTAGTTTTTCATTGTGATCGATTGAATAGTCTGTTGACGAAACAAATTTTACTTGCGCTTTTCATATTAAATTTCTTTTTCGCTTCGTGCAATAATATTTTATTTCTAATATCTCTTGCAGTGCAAACGTTGGTTAGCACTGATGGAATCAGATTTATGGGGCTCAGTTTTTTAGTTAGTCGTGATGAAGGATTCGAAAACGGTAGCAGTTTTGCATTAGTGCAAGCACTATGGAAAATTTTTGAAAAATTCCTTTTTCGACGAAACAATTGAGTTAGACACGGTATGTAGTACTAAATTTAATTAAAAATAAATAGAAATCCAGGGTGAAATCGAAAGGCGGGTGGTGCCTTAATGATCTTGTATAAATAAGCGACTACATGTTTGTAGGAAATTTGTCAGAGAAGGTATGATGAAAATCATATGCCTCAAATTGTTCTTTTGAAGTATTGCCATATTTTATTTAGTGAGAGTACATGAGCAATCAGATGTTTGTTAGGTATTAATGCACGGCGACTTTTGAATTTATAAGGATCAACTTGGTAAGTTAACAAGTGTGAAAGCATGCCAAAATTAGACTACTACAAATACTCTTGGAAACCAGCGAGAAAACCATTAGAGTCTCAAAAATGAGAAGTAGCGGCTACCGGTAAGCAATTATATGATTCAGGAAGAAACCACTGCATAAATGACATATCATCTCTAGAATAGAAGCAGCTGTTTCTGTAACTGGGATATTTATTTTATTATTTATCTGATTTATATGGCTGAATTCGTGGGATGACTAAGGATTAGAATTTTAATTGTTGCGTTTAAAGATAGAAAAATGTTAATTATTGCTTTTATTTATTTAGAATGGGGAAATATAGGGTTTAAATAAAATCTAAAAGCACTTAATCAATACATTTTAAAAATGAGAGATATAATTTAAAGACATTTTTTATTTTACATGACATTTCTTAAAAAGAGACAACTGTTAATTGGTTTAAACAATTTTCTCTATTTAGACCCATTTCTCCCCTTTTAGCATTTAAATTAAGCTTTCTAAAGTAATTTAGATGCTACTTTAAATAGGCTATATTTCTAAACGTCATGAGTAGGGCTGGACGTTTGTCGCGGTAGAAATGGAACCAAACACATTTCTCACCACTTTTTTCAAAAAATAATCTTCGAGGTACATTTCTCTTGCAGGTATTTATTATCCCGAATAATTTATTTGAAAATAGTGGTGTTAAAAGTTTTTGGTACCACTTTTACCACGACAAAATTTCATTCATAATCATGCGTAAAATAATCTTTATATGTTTTAAGCTAATTAACAGAACTATTAGTTCCGTAAATCTATCCTGATTAATTAAAATATTTATTTTTTAACTCCATGCAGTTACTTTAACGTTTGTCCTTGAAAAATGTAATATCTGTTACTTTAATTCCACTTAGTAGAACAATAAAAACTGCGTCCTCAACAAAGCAATACTATATTTCAGAAAACACTTAACATAAAAGAAATGTGGTGCCATTTCGGCTTTGTTCATCATATATTTAGAATCTAAAGATCTCTTAAAATCTTATGTCTCCGGTTTTTTATGTAAGTGTGTTTTACTATGTAATTTCTTTTTCTTCAATATTAGTTTTAAATATCAATTTCAAGATAAATTTTCTTTCAAATTTTATAAAATAGGTAAAAAAAAAATGTTGGAAACTACACATTTATTTATTTACAACTTACAACTATAACAATTCTGGAAGCTAAAAAGAAATTAAATATTGCATTCGTTACAATATTTTTATATTTTATTCTCCAAATATATTTTTAAAAAGCTTATTTAATTTTAACATTGATTTTATTCCATACCCATACAAATTTTTTAGAGGTCAGCATACACTTGATAGACAAAAATCCCCGGACACTTCCGATTTTAGACGTTTTGACAAATATCTAGATAATACTGAATGAATGTTTCCGAAACTTCGGGAATATACATTAAATGTTTGATTTAATATTTTTCAGCAAAGGTTTGATCGCGATGACTTTTAGTCGACCAACAACAAATTGAAAAACAAGTAATGTTTGCAATCACCCTGTAAAAAAATGCTCGAAATATTCTGTAGCTGGAACACGTGACTATGCGTATATTGTACAATATTCAACACAAATATTACGTAACACATAACTGAATAGTTAGAGAGTTTCACAGGTTTCTACAGTAATATGCTTTGTTATTAAGTTGCTGTGTGCTATAGTTACATTTTATCATAGGAATAAATAGTTTTTTAAAATTCATACAATTTCATTGGCAGTAAAAGTATTTTCTTTAGTGATTTAATCTAAAAAATGCGACTGGTTACTTTAAGAATGTTAAGTAAGTTATTGATTGTAAGAATAACACGAGATATAAAGATTTCTTCATTCAGGTATAAAGGTTGCTTTAAATATTCGGGAAATTTCCGCTTTTTTCATTCGTTACAGTATGCGAGGTGGTCGACAACCACTACTTTTAGAAAACGTGACAATATTCGATAGAACCAACGTAGTAGAATTAGAATATAAATACATTAAATATTGAATGAAATATGAGCACTTGTATGAAACACTTTTTAACTACGTATGCGAGAATGATAAGAATGTTTTTCCCTATCATTTTATAGTTAACACTATAGAGCAACTCATGTAACAAGACCAGTCGAATGTCGTCAAAATTTAGAAAGTATAAGCAATAGAGTGGGCTGAATTTCATTTTTTTTATAAAGCTCGATGATAAGGGAATTTCTACAATTATCATTTCTCTTTACTTATTTTTTTATGCTTTAGTTCTACATGGGAAACCACAAGAACGATACTATTAAGAAGACCGGTAAATCCCTATATCCGCCTTGTTAAATTCACCAACTTTATGTACCTTTTTCTCAGAAATGGTGAAAGATAGAGGTCTAGATTTTTTTAGAGTAGTTAGAATAACATGATTTACGTATTTTAACAGGCCATTTTCTTTCTAAGTGAAACTCAAAATTAATTATTAATTATTTATTGAAAGTCATTTTTAAATTAGCATTTTTGGCAAGATTTCACTGCCTAAAATAAATAATTCTCAACAAATCACAATCTCCGTGTTAAACTATACAGTATGACATTATATAAATATTAAAAATAAATCTGAGTTCTTAAGTTTAACAGATATTGAAAAAAATGAATATAAACATAAAAAATCCAAGTTTTGAGATAAAGTCAATTAAATATTTAAATGGCCATTAAGCTGTGAAGTTTTCTTAGAAAAGAATGCATAATTTCAACCCTTATTTTTTATATATATAAACATGTGTGACACATTGTTGGAAAGATAAAAGTTTAAACTATTTAATGATAAAAAGTAATGATAAAAGTAAAAATCGATTTTTTGGTTGAATTTTGCTTTCCTGGTCAACTTAAGACGAAAAAAATAATTATAAAATCAAAGCATCCGTTTTAAAGCTACACGTTGACATTAAAATAAATAGAGGAGAGTGGCCGAATTTGGACCACTTCACTTATTTTCAGTTTTAACTCACTTCTTTTTTGGAATATCTGGAAATTGCCATTACACGTGGTAAATCTATTCATCGACTATCTAAATAAATCTTTAGAACAATTTCTTTTTGAAATCTTAAGTTTATTTTAATTTGAAAAATTTGTCAAATGTGGTCCAAATACAGCTACTGGTCGCCAAAGTTGGATCCCCAGTCTTCGAAATGGGACCAAACAATCATAGTCTGTTTTAATGAGTAGGAAATATAAATAATGTTTTGAATACCAAAGTTTGTAATTAATGAAACAATCAAACAAGACAACAGCAATGAAATATAATGAAACCAAATGCCTGAAAGTAAGAGCAATTGTTTTAAATCAAAATATTTTCAAAATATAAATCAAATTATAAATAATTAAGAATTGAATTTATGGAACTAATTGCCAGTTACTTGAATATCATGTAAGAAGTGATGCAAGACTTATAGATGAATTTCTTTTGTTCTTTTTGTATTCCAGCGCACACAACTTGGAACCATATTTTCCAATCTGAAAATTGAATCATATCTTCTAATTTTATTTTTCTGACAAATTAGGCAAAACGAACCATCACTAACTTGATTTTTTCTTTTTAGATTATGAATCATTTGATATTTTTATTGCAACAGAAGTTTTCTTTACCTTTTGTCTATAGTTCTTTTCTTCCGTCATTTTCTTTGCATTTGAATTATGCCCATTTTTTATAACTTGATGTTCCAATTGATTTTGTGCTTTGAGAGCTTCCGTTTTCTCATTTTTTTTTCTTCATTTCAAGGTTTACTTAACAATAGAATGCCCAGAAGGAGTCGAATCGACTCCGACCAAATGATCAAATGTCAATTAGAGCCAGAATTTTTTTCAGAAATTAAGTTAAATTTAAACCACGCAGAAATATGTTAAATAAATCAGTTAAATAATTTTAAATAAAAATTCTGATGTGAAATACTTTTGTGAAGCTTGGGTAAAATTTCCGGGCGTTCTAGTTTTAATATGGCGAAGATGTTAACACAGCTGTATTTTGGGTCCCTTTGTACTTTGGCTTAACTAATTTTGGAAAGGAAGATAACATTTCTAACGGTTCTTTGACTTTTATTTGGGGAGGGAGGGATTGTAGCTGCATCCTTCTTGCAGTCAATATTTTCAGAACCTACTCTTTCTTTTTCGTTTCCTATACCTTTAACAACTTTTGCTGTCACTGATGTTTTTCTTTCAGAGTGTTTGCCCCTGTCGTTTTCTAAATTCATTACTTTCTTTTAAAATTTATGATCGTATATCTGGTCCACCTCAAATTGGTCCAATTTAGGCAACTGCGCCCTTTTTTAAAAACAGTTAATCTCATGACTAAGAACAAAAATGCAAACAAATCCACATGAAAATTATGCGCAATAAACACATGAATTTAGATAGATATATGAAAATGTAACACCTTACCTTAGTTATAAATAATTCTCTTACGTTTAGTAGGAAAAAATTAGATCAAAACAGCTAATTTAATTTTTTTTAAATTGTCTGAAAACAGTACGTGGAAGGCGCGTGCTATTTCTAATCATAAATGACGTCATTCTGATGAGTAGGATTTCAGCGGTAGATGGCGTCCCTTTCTGCAGTTAATAGCAGAATTGCAGTGGTCAAAATATGCCTACTCTCGTCTACTTATTGCTGGAAGTCAGTTAATGAAAATGACAAATTCTGGAAAATCGCTAATCATCCTGCTACTTCTCGAAGACAACTGAAATTCAGCTCACTGTATCGCCGATATTTTTATGAATTTTCCTAATGTCCGACTGGTCTTTTATTATTAGGCAGTATATAGAAATTACTTCCAAATCTTGAAAAAATATATATATTTGGTATAGTTTGCGCATGCGCAGTTAAAAATTAAGTTTATAACTGCTCGTAATTCATGAAATATTTCATGTATTTATATTCAAATTGTATTATGTTTTTCTACTATAGTTTGTCAAATTTTACAATTCGTTAAATGTAGTTGCAAACCTTGCACGCGGCGAATAAAACACATGCAGTTATTTTAAGACATCGTTAAGAATCGTTAATGTCCATGAATATGTTTACTACTCTTACACAAATGAACACAAATGTTGTACAATATCCGTATAATCACGGGTTGCAGTAACATATCATTTTAAACTTTTAATTTTACAGGATGATCTCAAACATATTTTTCTTCAATTTGTTACTTCCCCACTAATTGTTCTCGTGATCAAATCTTCAATCAAAAATATTTGATTGAACATTTTGTTCATCTTCCCGTTGTTTTAAAAAAGTCCGTCGGGTATTTCTATAGATATTCCATAAAACATCTAAAATCGAAAGTGCACTGTGATTTTTGGCTATATCGTGTATATACAATATTTCTACTTTTCAGTGAAAACTGTGTCTTTAGAAAATGACAAAAGAATTGTTTTAAAGCTTTTATAAAATTTATTTCTCCCTAATAAGCTGAATAAATAGGGAGTTTCAAAGGTCTCTACAGTAATATTCCTTGTTAATTATGTTGCTGTCTGGTATAGGTTACATTTTTGCACAGGAATAAACAGATTCAATATTTCTGAAGATAACAATTCTGGAAGCTAAAAAGAAATTAAATATTGCATTCGTTACAATATTTTTATATTTTATTCCACAATTATATTTTTAAAAGGCTTATTTTAATTTTAACATTGATTTTATTCCATACTCTTACAAATTTTTTAGAGATTACCGTACATTTGATAGACAAAAATCACCGGATACATTCGATTTTAGACGTTTTGTCAAATATCTATAAAAATACTCAATGAATGTTTTCGAAACTTCGGGGATATACATTAAATGTTCGATTTAATATTTTTCGGCAAAGGTTTGATCGCGATGACTTTTAGTCGACCAACAACAAATTGAAGAACAAGTAACGTTTGCGATCACCCTGTAAAAAAAAAGCTCGAAATGTTCTGCAGCTGGAACACATGACTATGGGGATATTGTGCAATATTCAACACAAATATTACATAACACATACCTGAATAGTTAGAGAGTTTCACAGGTCTCTACAGTAATATTCCTTGTTAATTATGTTGCTGTCTGGTATAGGTTACATTTTTCCATTGGAATAAACAGATTTTTGAAGTTCATGCAAATCCATTGACAGTAAAAGTATTTTCTTTAGTATATTAAGTCTGAAGGAAACGATTGGCTACTTTAAGACTGTTAAGTAATTTATTGATTCAGCACTTGAAGAAATGTATTGTAACTTAGTGACTGATTTATACTTATTTTAGAATAATTGAAAAAATAATAGAAGTATTTGAGTAAATTTAAAGTCACTATCAGGAATCCCTTATTTGCAATTAAAAATATATTTCTTTAATCTTAACCCTCCGCCTACCAGTCGAGTCAAATGGAACCGAAAGGTCCATTCCAAATGATTTTTCTTACGGAAAGAAAGACTGAAAATTCTGCAAATATGTGATTTTTTTCTAAAATGTTCTACTCTTTTTGTACAGCCGTGGAAAAAGAAAGTAAACACCACCTACTAACTCTGCAACTAATTATTCTAGAAAAAATGTTGCTAGTTCCAAACAATTTTAAATAAAGTTTACTTTTAAATGACATATATAAAACTTGCTTAGGGGGCATCTAAAGATCAAAACTAAACGAAACCTTGTTTTTTTTTAATAGCAATACCCAAGTTTGAGACCATAAATAAATTTCTCACCCTTCAATTAGCCTAAATAAAAATTATCATGAAATTCGTACGATTTGTTTCACAGAAATTAATTATATCAAAATGAGCATATTTTGGGGGCTATATCTAAATTGACGTTTGGTACTCGATTGTTAAAACGCTACAGAATGAATATGTCACTTCTATTAATGTATTACTTCTTGCCAATATGACCCTTTCACTCGCTTAATATGTTTCGACTACAGCCAGCCAAAATGTAAAATGTTTAATATATCATTATATATATTTTAATTATTCTTTTCTGCACATCATAGACACTTAAACCATCATTTAAATTTTTTTTAATCATAAATCGAAAACCACTTGAAAGAACAATATGAAATTGAGAATTTTCATAAAGAAGGACATAGTAAATATAAATATATCACATAAATTGTAGGTTGCAAGTCATATTTTTCTCGAATATTCATTTCATAATTCATAATATAATTTTTTTTTAATTACAAATTCCATGTATTTATGTTTGGGGTTTTTATTATTATAACCACACAAAACATTATCACATTAGATTATATTTTCAGGAGATATTAATAAAAATATGAAAATGTAATGTACCATTAGAAATTGTAAATTTTAATGTTTATTATTCAAAATTTATCATCCAAATGACTCGAAGCCCCACCAGTAGCCGAGAGGTTTTGCTCTCGAAGCTTGTAGACGGGGGGTGCTGGGTTCGAACCCAATCGTGCCCGTCTGCCTAATCGTTCGGAGTTTTCGTGGTTTTCTTCGAAACATGAATTTCCATACGTAAATACGGGTTAGGTTCCCTTAGAAAGACCCCTGCGAAGGGAATTCCCCCCCTGGAGCTATATCCCTCGAGTAGATAATTGGCTGTCAAACATCAACCCATCCCAAATGACTCAAAATTTCGTTTCAAGGTATATTTTTAACCGAATATTTAGTAATTGTCAAATTTGGGTGTCGCTATTGAAAAAACAAAGTTTTGTCTGTTTTTGATTTGTTGATGGCTCCCTAAGCACATTTTATATACATAATTTAAAAGTAGATTTATTTCCTATCGTTTGGTACCAGTAACTTTTTTCTATTATACTTAGTTGCAGAGTCAGTAGGGGGTGGTTAATTTTTTTCCACAATTGTACCTATCGGGTCCATTGGACTTGGTCTCATCCTTTTGGTAGGTGGAGGTTTAAGGCACATGATGATGTAACGCCCGATAAATTAAGTTAAGTTTCGTTGGTCTTTTGAAATAAAATGTTGGCAATTTGTTTTGAAATCTAAATCACCATTCAATTGGACAACAAATTACTTAAAAAAATAAAACAATCAATCTCATAAAAAATTTAAAAAAAACAATTTTATTAGAAGATATGCTGATCATCAGAAAGCTCTGAACAAGAAAAAGATTCGTAGGCTCCATCACAGTATCTTTCTTGCTGTTAGGCATTGCTGCTTTTTAAGGGTGGTTCTGTAACAGACAAAGGAGGTTCTAAACATTTTAAAATAAATGTAAAACATTTATTTTCACAAATGTATTATATTATTTATTATAAAGAAATTTCGGTAAAAAATACAATAGTTTGTCTTATAAGACAATTTTATCAAATACCAAAAAATATAAATACAGATTTGATGTTTTAATATACAGGGTGTCCGGGCTAAAAGTATCCAAAAGTTATGGCTTATTTTTACGGAACTATTCCTAGAATTAAACAAAATACATATTTAAATAAGATTAACATCCCTCAAAGTTTCAATATCAATAGACTTCGATATGTGCACCTTTGGAAGCACGAGAAACGTCTATACGGTAATCCCGTTCTCCCCAAATGTTTCGTAGCATATCAGGAGTTATTAGTCAAATTGCTTCTATAATACGATTTTTCCACTCATCCACAGTTTCAGGCTTTTGTTTTGATCAATGTGTTAAAATCTCGGAGGGGTTTCCAATCTACGTAGTTAAAGTCTATTATATTCTAATGGGTAGTTCCGTAAAAATAAGCCATAACGTTTGGATACTTATAGCCCGAACACCCTGTATAAGTACCTGTCCGGGATATCTACACTGCGCATTTGAAATCGAAAACTTATTTACTAACTTTCTCACCGTGCTCAATTTTTCAAAAAACGCCAAACAGAAAACGCATTTAAACGTTTCGGAAAAGATGATGGCTCTCCAACAGATGACGTAAAAATATCCTCTAGAAGTCTTTTTCTATAACTGACAGTAGAGCAATTTAATGGTGGAAAAAAAAATGGAGAATATTTTAGGCTAAACTGCAACAAAATAACTTTTGAAAATTTTACACTAACATCCCTTCCCTCTTTAATTTGATATATAGGACTCGGTGAAACTATTTGAACAAACGCATAGTCACAATTTATGAACAGAATCTGCATAATTTGAATAAATACACTGCAAAATAAAATTGTGTAAGATACGGAAATCGTGACGCCAGTTCTATTTCCGTATGTTGTCGGATTGTTTATTTATATGAATTTCAGTCATCACTTTTCAAATATACATTTACATCAAGAGGAGAAATACCCTATGTAATTCAATGTAGAGTAAAGAGGCAATACTTACTGGAACTGGATATGAACTAAGGAACTGTAACTTTCCAAAGCAGTATCTTGACCATTCAACTACGATTACACAAGCCACGTTTTCAAGTATCGATATTTATTGAGTGCACATAAGTGCATTCAATTACAGGTATTACAGGTATTTCTGTGTAATATTCTTACACACAATCCTGCGTAATTCTCTGTTATTACACATATAACTGTGTAAAACTCTTACGCATATTTCTGTGTAATATTCTATTCTTACACATATTTCTGCGTAATATGCAAAATACACAGATATTTGTGTAATATGAAAAATGTGTAAGTTCACAACAATGCGTCAATTCGGATTTATCCGTACAATTTTCTACAATTACTCTCGTGTTTGAGTTTTTGAAGGGATAACAAATTACACCCTTTCATTAAGCCGTTAAACACACTTAAATGCAGTTACAGTTTTACGACAAGGATGTAAATTTTACGACAAATGTGTAATTTTACAAATTTACACATGTACGTATGTAAAAGTGACGTGTATTTTTTAGAGTGTAGGAAAAATAAATTTTGAATATGCTTTAGATCACGGATTGTCAATCATGTGCCCACGAAGTGTATATAAATGTATATGTATAACTAAATGTTTTATATTCATGTACAGTAAGTATTCGTATTGATGGAAAGAAGGGAATGTTCTCAATCACTAGAGTGTTTTCTTGTGATACTCTATCTCGACAAATGAATCCATATTTTTTTTTTTTTTTTTAGACGTTTTGTTAAATATCTAGAAAAATATTTGATGAATTGTTCTACAATTTCAGGAATTTAAAGAACATGTTTAATCTCATACGGTTCATGGAAAGTTCATCCAAGAGAGCATTTAGATGACCAACAACAAATAAAATATAAAAATGCTTATTTATTATCAACCTGTAAAATATAATGCTCGAAATATTTGTAGCTGTATAAGACGACTATATAGGATCTATACAATGTTTATGTTCATTTGTGTATAATTAGCTCGTATGTTCACAGATATATAAAAGTTTCGTTAAAAAAGAATCTACATTCGTTTTGTTTAAAGCATGTAATATTTTTAACCAAATTATATGCTTTTTTACAGAAAACTTAACGAAGATCAATAAAAAAGGGATATTACATTTAGAATATAAATATATTAAATATTTGATAATATTAGAGAATTTGTATGTAATACGTTTTTGACCGCGCATTCGCGAACGTTAATATTTTTTTATCATTATTTAGTGGACAATTATAAACGTCAACAAATACAGAAAACAAGTTAAATATCGTGAAAATTCAAAAAGATATTGCGATTTATCGGTCTGAATTTCAGTTGATATCTAATAGTAGCTGTTTGATAAGGAATTTTTCATTTTTTTTCTTTTTGTCATATTTTATTGAAGTTTTAGTTGTCATTGAAAGAACGATAAAAATTAGCCAATTAAAAGCAAGAAAATATTAAAGTTGAAGCATCTGTTCAAAAGCCACGCGTGGAGATACACACGTGAAATACGAATCATTTTATTGGATTATTGAATTAATTAAAATTGACTATTTGTGGAAAGCCCCTTACCATTCAGCTACTTTAAAAAATGACTTGAAATGCAGCTCATTGCCTTTCACGCATATGCCGTTAAACATTTTTACTTATTATTGTTTATAATTCATCAAATATCACATTTACGTATATTCTTATTGCAGTATATTGTCTTATGCTTTATGTCTTATGCAGTATATTGTCTGTGTATATTATCTTCTTGCAGTTCTTTGACAGTATTACTAACATTATCGTTAAATTTGGTTGAAAACCTTCCATGGTATAAATAGTAAAAAACCAAATAGGTGAATTCCAAATTAGCAAAAAAAAAAAAAAAAAATTGTCGAAACGCCCAGTCGCAGTTAAAAATTATTTCACACAAGTGTTCAAATGCTCTCAAATATTTCTTTTATTAAAATGTTTTCAAATATATTATTTCTACTACTGCACTATTGCCAATTTTCTGCAAGTGACGTTAAATTTAGTTGACTACCCTGCATGGTATAAACTAGCAAGATTCGGAATTTCTTTTGTCTCTGAGACTAAAACGTTGCCAAAATATGAGACCAATAATGTTCTTTATATCTATGAAGTTTCAGAAAAATTTATCAACTGTTATCAATAAATTTCTCTAGATATTTGTTCAAATTAGACGTCCAAAATCGAAAGTGTCTGTTGATCATTGGCCACATATTGTATATCCATTATCCATTTATATATGGGATTGTATATACTTGTGCAAACCACACGTGCGCATATGGATAAATATGTAACTTGATGTCGCCTATGTTGAAATGTGCCCACGGTAGTAAAAAGGTTGACGACCGCTGGTTTCTTTGTTTTGCGTGTCATATACAGGATTTTTTTTATAATGGATTTGTACAAACATTTAAAAAATAATAATATAAGCTTGAAGAGCAACTTTTAAAAAGTTGGGAAGTGTAAAAAAAGTCAAGCTTTAAGTGCATTGGAATAAAGCACCCATCCAAAAACTGATATAAACTAGAGAGGCTAATGCAGAACCTGCACAAAACTGAGCTGAAGGAGGTAATTACCAAACAGTCATTTTATGTCACGAAGCAGGCATTTATAATTTCTAACTTTGAGATGAACATTATTGTTAGTTATTTAAAATCATTTGTCTTATAGTACGTTCGCCACAAGGCCTTGAAACAGCCATTGGACCACTGCATTGTCATATGCGAGCACTTTTCTAGTGGAAAATTCACACGGTATAAATTATGTAAACATTCGCGCGCGCCAGTTTCAATCCAATAAGTTCCAGCCAGTTTTTTTTTATCATTAAGTCTGTGGCACTCAAGGAAAGAATCTGCTTCAGATTTCTTTTCACTATGACCATAATAGCCAGCACGGTTATCGGTGTGCTGCATATGATTACCATCAGTCGAACTGTTTAGGAGCGATAACATTAGATATAATCAACTAGAGTGGACGCATAAAGGCTTTGCACATCCCCTCATCGAGTTGATGGCTAAAATTCCAGGATTAGTTAAAACTCGATTCGCATAATAAAATGCAACTGGTCTGTCAAGATATACCTTGGTGGAAAATAATTGTAAACCCGATTATAGTGGTTAACAGATAGGTTAATGTGTTTTCCTGCTCCCAGACCATCATGTTTTGATACCTTTGGGTAAAGGGAAACGCAATGATAAAATCGATTTCTGTCAAATCTAGGATTTTCAACCGCGAACTCGATGAGGTGATGGTCTATGCAGTCACTTCGCGCTTTATCGCATGAAAAAAAAATCCATCTGCAAGACCAATTTAAAACTAGTGTGCTGTGGCCATCATAAAATTTCCTTCTATATCACTATAATAAATTAATAGAACTGTGCGTTCTTGACATATATCGCGAGAATCGTGAAAAACAGGATATAGCAGCGACACCTCGTGGGTGGTATGTAAGCAAACCTAACAAGGATATATTTATGTCAAGGTCTAAGAGAATATGAATTTCGGAGAAATTTCGTGCATTAGTTCTTAAAATATAGTATTCCTAGAAATTGTAAAATATGCCAAATAGAAGCGTCAATTTTTTGGCGATTAACACTAAAAGCTAATCAGCACTAATTTTTGTCTTACAGAATCTGAAGTTTGATCAAATTTCGTCTATTTTTCTTGAGATCGAGCGCCCACAAAATTTATGTCACATACTAAGACTCACGGGAAGACATTTTCTAAAAACAGTCAAACCGTGTTCAAGATACTCTAAAAGGTATACATTCGTCGAAAACCGGAAGTCAAATTTTTTCACGAATACAATACTTTGTTCTCGTAAAGATGAAGGAAGCAAAAGTATTATATTTCATTTCTCAACATATAGTAATGTCTTTAAAATTTATTTTTCCTACTTGAAAGATGGATATTTTTATCACTTGAATAAAATTACACTTTTCAATAGACTCCCACTCATGCATAAAATGATATTCTTTAGAAGCGCTTAATCTATATCAACATTTTAATAATATTTACCGTACAATGAACTAGCATAAAAAAATTTCATATAAAAACGCATAAAAGTAATGAACTAATGATTTTGCGAAACAAATTAATCACAAATCAACATTATTGTGAAAGTAATTGCCATTAATTTAAATGTGACTAAAACATTTTTATAAACAAACGCTATCTTTTAAAACGTGATATGTTTTCAAAGATTTTAAAGATTTAAAACATTAATCTTTGTGATTGGTTGCTGAAACCATCAATTTAAAACGTATAAAATTTACTTAATTATAAAAATGAATTTAGTAATGAGAATAGAGCAACAAAATAATTATAATCACGTAACTAAAACGAAGTTGTAAATAATTTCCCTGATATTAATTATTTCATTAAGTGATAATTCGAAAATCTTATTGATTGTTGCAAAACTATTTTAATTTCTAAATAAGATAGTTTTATTACTTATGCTCATCGAGATTAAACTTAATACGTACTAATACGTTAAAATAGGATTAATCATTAATAAAAAATATAAACAATTATCAAATGAAATGACTAATTATTTAACTCAATTTTATGTTTCAACATCTCAAGAAAAAAGTTTTAAGAAAAAGAAAATGGCATTAAAGCATTTTTCATACTTTATTTAGTTATTATATAATTGATGTAATACTTGTGACAGTATTGTACGGAATATTTTAATACACAACGTGTCCATAAAAGTTTGTCCTAGTTTCAATAGTATATCGCTCGTGGGCTGCAACAGTGGCTCAACTCAAAAAATAGGAATTTTGAGTTAATGCGCTCTCCAGCATTGCAGATTGGTATTCTTTCAGCAGCAACAGCGGCATATCTTGTAGTTCAGTATTTCACCAACAGATGGCAGAAGTGCCGCTGTTGCCTTATATATGATGTAATCTGAATGCATCATCATATAATCATATTTATCATCATATTATCATAATATAACACGGGGTGTGAGGGTACTTTTTTATTTTTTGTATTATTATTAATCGAATCCTTACGGAGTCATTTAGTACCATTTAACACTTATGACAACAATGAATCGTGTAAATTTTGCATTTCATTACAAGGCGAAACTTCAAACCCATTAACACGTTCACGCCGGCGCGGTGGGTCACACTCGACTGTCTCAGAGCTGCCAAGGCTTTGGCTGTTTGGGTAGCAATATTTTAATACAGAAAATGTTATTTTATTTAATTAGAACAATTGAGCGATTTAAAGGCACAATATTTTCTCTAAAATAATAGTGGTGGGCAAAAAGCCGGAGACTTGAAAACTCTGAGACAGTCGATTGCGACCCACCGCGCCGGCGTGAACGTGTTAATCTCAGAACCTGATTTTTTGAGTTGTGCCACTATTGCAGCCCACGAGCGATATTATAACAGTTTAATTTATACTACAACAAATCATTCATCAAATTTCAGGTAAACTAACGCAGTTTCTTTTTATAAATGTTCAATATGTGCACTGTTAGTTATACGGCACACGTCTAACCTAGGTCTAATTCTTTCCACACTTTGCTTAACAAATCCGGAGTAATGGAAGCGCAATAGCCTCTTCAATTCTGTGTGTTTTTGCCACATGGGGATCACAATTAAACCTTAAACGAAACGCATGTTGAGCGGAAATTACAGATTCACTCTTAGAAATTTCCAGAACGCAAAATGCTTTACGCTCAAGTGTCGCCATTTTGCATATGTGACAGTGCAAGCGAATAAAGAGCAAAGAACTCGCTTTGAGCTTATCCAAAACTGTTTGACTTAGTTTTTATTTGTGAACTTGAACGAACACTCTACAACGCTTACAGTTGATGCTATTAAAATTTATAACTGGTACATACTTTTATGGCACGCTGTATATTTAGGGTGTATACATAAGTTAGTTTTGTCTCAAATATATGATAAATATAAAGTCAGAAATATGGTGTCTTACGTATTGTAAAATGGCTATACGGTACCTAAGAAATTACTTTTTCGTACATGATCTGTCATTTTTAAATAGCCGCAATATCTGTTTTTTTTTTTTAAGGATAAAAATATTTTCTCTTTAAAATTCGAATACATTTCAAGTGAATTGATTCAATCGAATAATATTTTGAATAACAAAAACGAAAAGCAAAATGCTTGTATACAAAGATATATCATAAGAATTACTATATGAGCGATAAGAAAATTTACTCTTACTACAAAATATTTTAATGGTCTCATTAGTTTCGGATAAAAATCCTTCGTGACTATAAACAACATAAAATCACCCTAAAGCAAGTTCAACAGTACGCAGAAGATTGATAAAATAATAAAAGATTAATTAATTTTTTTAATAAGGTGTTCACTAATTAGAAATATATATAATAAAAAAATGAGAAGATTGTTTTTGTCAATATACAGACTGCTACTTATAAAATAAATAATTGTTTGAAAAGTTTTCTCAATGTCTTCTTATTTTTTATTTTCTTTATTCTAGTTAGAAAAACACGTACGTAGAAGTAAAAAAAAAAAGTGTGCGAGGAATAAACATTTAAAGAACAGCTTTTAGTGTACCAGTTACGTTTTTGTTATTTTACTTTTAGGTAAAATGCATTTTAAGTATAGAGTACTTACAATTTTTAGAACTTTTAATGGAAACCATTAATTGAACAAGTTTTTTTACAACAAAATTTTACTTGAAATTTTTGTTTATTCGAGGTTTAATTAAGGAAGTAATTTTAAATATTTAATTATAGAAGGGTAATTACATAAATTTGTTTCTGAACATTTCTTCATATCTCATTTAAACTTTTCCAGTTTTATTTCATTTTAAACTGTACCTAATTAAAGCTGCATATGAAAACAAAAAACTACATATTTTAAAATAAACATTCATTTAAACTATATGCCATATATATTTTAAATCATTCTTTCAATAAGATTATTGTTATTACTTTTTTACATTGAAAGATAATAAATTCTCTTCACTCTTTCTGTGATAAAAATGTATCACACACGTTTCACTTTTCTTTTTTCATGGTAAAGTGATTACTAGGATCCATAATGATCACTAGTGCCAAAAATGCACTACAGAAAATTCTAATAATTAATACGATCGTAAGACAAGCAAAATACACTTCGAAATTTGCTCGAGATTCAAAAGTGGAGTCTGCTATATTAGCGGCTAAATCGGAGTAGCGAAGGTAGTTCAGAATAATGTAAACTCGTGTAGTATTTCAAATCGTTTTTTGTTTTTTAGAAGAGCGTTTTTGCAATATCAAACTATTTTTTCCTACTGGAAAGAGTTAAAACATGTGAGTAAATTATTTCTTGAGAAGCCTGGTGAAGCGTATGCTTTATCCTACACAACAATTAACAAAATAATGCAGCAGTTTCGTAATGATCATACAACAATAAAACACGACAAAACGTGTCTTCTTAAAAAGTATTTAAGATGAACATGTGTGTGTAAATGTTCGGGGAAAGTAATTTTAACATATTTTGTAGTTTACAACAGACAGATAAGTATTTTCTGCGTATTTTTTCTATTTCACTGGCATTTCTTTTTGTTATTATTTTCTTTTGATACTTTCATTTACATGAACGCACATTATGTAACTCTGTATACTACAAATTTTATTTTCTGTTCGTTTTGAAAACAATGTGTTAAATGAAACACACGAAAATCATGAAGCCCTTAAAACAGACTGAAAGTTTTTCAAAGCTGAACCTTTTAGATAAAAATAATTTAAAATACAATATTTAAACTGCACTGAAAAAAATGGAAGCTTCACAGTTACATACTGCGTAATTTTATAATATAATTAATTATGCATCTAAATGTAAGTACCTAAAATTAGTAGTTCATCCGTGCAATTATTACAGTCCAAAATGAATATTTCTGTAAATATTTTAATATTTCTTTGCATAGTCTAATGCAAAACAATTTTTGAGTGTTAAAAAGGCTTTAATTGCTATTTTAATTTTTGAGTGTTCACACGCAAACATATACAGGGTGATTCAAAAAAGATGGGGAAAATTTTAAGAGGTGATAGTACACACCCAAACAAACATTTTGTATCAAAGAATGCATGGTCGAAAACTAAACGTAAAAAAGTTAGAGGGCGCCAAATGTTATGTTCTTATACGAGGCAAAAACACACAATGAACGATTAAGTTAAGTTACGAAAACAAATTTAATGGCATTTGATTACAATAAGTGCTCAAAACATTGACCGGCAGCTGTCATGCACGCAGTACAACGGCGAAGAACCGATTGGCGAATTTTCTGAAACACACCAGGCACCATCGCGCTCGCCAGATCTTTCATGTTTCGTTTTTTTTTTTTTTTTTGTGGGGACAGCTAAAGGCTCTTGTGTATGAGACTCCCATTGAATCCGCAGAAGAACTTGTCGCCAAGCTTTCGGCTGCTGTAGGGGAAGTTCGCGATATGCCTGGTGTGTTTCAGAAAATTCGCCAATCTGTTCTTCGCCGTTGTACTGCGTGCATAACAGCTGCCGGTCAATGTTTTGAGCACTTATTTAATCAAATGCCATTAAATTTGCTTTCGTAACTTAACTTAATCGTTCATTGTGTGTTTTTGCTACGTATAAGAACATAAATTTTGGCGCCCTCTAACTTTTTTACGTTTAGTTTTCGACCATGCATTCTTTGATATAAAATATTTGTTTGGGTGTGTACTATCACCTCTTAAAAATTTCCCCATCTTTTTTTAATCACCCTGTATATGTATGGGTCAATGCATTTCAAGTGGTCTAGCACTAGTTGCTTGACCAATTTTAAAAAATATGAAATTTTTGTACAACAACCCTAACAGGATGGAAGTTCGAAATGGCTATTATTTTAATTTTATTAATTTTTTTGTGCATGGTGGCCGTCTTTGTTTCATCGCCTGCAGCAATTTTCACACATGAAGGGTTTACGGAATTGTAAATATCTCATCGTTTATTTCTCCAATTCAAGTGCGGTTTAAAGCAATTTTTATAGAATAAAATGGGCTAAAAATTTGGTAATCGAGTGGTTTCCGAAAAAAAAATCCTTATTGGTGAAATTTTAGCGTAAATTTTAAG
This sequence comes from Maratus speciosus, assembly GCA_963932465.1. Taxonomy (NCBI): domain Eukaryota; kingdom Metazoa; phylum Arthropoda; class Arachnida; order Araneae; family Salticidae; genus Maratus; species Maratus speciosus. The sequence goes on along the minus strand of OZ010796.1, from coordinate 230,828,676 downwards.
TTTTTTCCAAAATTTGTCCGTTTACATAAGGATTTTTTTCTAGTAAGGAAAGCTGTCAACATGACATAATTTGCTTTTACAAATAGGCCAAAAGTATTTACTTCTACTCACGTGTCAAGTTCCAGATCTGGGAGTTACTTTCTCTTCGCTAAAAAGAATCGCAATTTTTTCAAAAATTTCAAAAACTGCACTTTTGAAAACTGTCAACATTTTTTTTTTTTTTTTTTTTTTTTTTTACAAATAGGCCGAAAGTACTTGTACTCACACGTGAAGTTTCAGATCGGACTTGATATCTCTTTTAAAAAAATTTCCAAACTTTTTAAAAATTTCAAAAATTGCACTTTTGAGGCTTTGATATCTCTGGTGGGATACGAGATAAAAATCTGAAGTTCTGGTTTCTGAGAGTATTTTATGGTAGTGTTATGCGCAAAAAAATTCAGGATGCATATTTGACTACAAGCTTAGCATATGGCAAGGGCAATATGTCAAAACAACACTGCCAAACTATTGTTTTATTGTAGCCACAGGAATGTATTTATCTCAGAGTGTCATTTAAATATATTTTTTTATTATCTTTAAATAATAGTAACAGAAAATAAAGCATTTTTCAAAGGTTAGCAATTAATTAAAAAGATAATTATGCCTAAGTCCTACATTTTGTATGGTTTGAGTAATTTTTGTTTTAAGTAATTTTAGTAGCTAAAACAAACCTCAATAATTTTACATAAAAGAAAGAATATTTTTATACAAGACATGAGACAAAAACAGAATAGGGAAAGAGAAAAGCTGTTAATGTTGACATCTTTTTTGAGGCATGATCAAGCGTGCCAAAACGCGTTGATTTAAAAAAACCAATTTCAATGCTGTTTGCCAGTCCCTGAAACATGTTCCTACCATAAGTATGTTCCTGTAAATGAAACCTTTATAAGATGTTACCATGCATCAGCCTCAAGTAATTTGCAAAAAGTAAAGATATCAAAAGCCATTTCAAAGTTTGTACTGCAGAAAAATAGCATTGTTGCATGTGTGTATGATAAGATGTAACATAGGAATTATTAATGAAGTGAGATTTGAACTTAATAATTTCAAAGTTATTTTCTAAGAGCCAGCAAGGCCAGGAAGTTGAATCAAGTTATCAGGAGATGACAAGACGTGGTTCCTACAAATAAAATTTTGAGAAAGATCACCCCTATGGATCTGACAACATTAACTAGTCGAACTCTTAACATATCTTCTAATTTCTGTGAAGATATTTCTCAGATCTTTGTTGAACATATACAGCCTCTTAGTAAATTAAATATTTTTTACAACACTGTTTTCAACAAACCATATTTCGTGTGTAAATATTGTGATAAAAGAGATAAATCTAATTCATCTTAAGGAACTCTTAATAGTATTTATTGATATCTTTCAACTTTAAATTTTTTGTGTATAATAGTACCATAAAATACTACTAGAAGCCATAATTTCAAATTTTTATCTCCTGTCTCATCAGAGATATCAAAGCCTCAAAAGTGCAGTTTTTGAAATTTTTGAAAAAATTGCGATTCTTTTTAGCGAAGAGAAAGTAACTCCCAGATCTGGAACTTGACACGTGAGTAGAAGTAAATACTTTTGGCCTATTTGTAAAAGCAAATTATGTCATGTTGACAGCTTTCCTTACTAGAAAAAAATCCTTATGTAAACGGACAAATTTTGGAAAAAAACTTAACATTTATGCTAAAATTTCACCAATAAGGATTAATTTTCCGAAACCAAACTATTGCCAAATTTTTAGCCGATTTTATTCTGTAAAAATTTCTTTAAACCGCAACTGAATTAGAGAAAAAAACAATGAGATTTTTACAACTCCATAAAACTTTCATGTGAGAAAATCGCTGTAGACGACGAAACAAAGATGGCCTCAATGCTCAAACAAAAATTACTAAAATTAAAATAATAATCCTTTTGAACTTCCATCATGTTAGGGTTGTTGTACAAAATAATTTCAGATTTTTTAAATATGGTCGAGCAATCAATGAATGTTTTCTGGACCACTTGAAATAGATTGACTCATATATATACATTTGTGTGAGTCCATGAGTGCACGTAATTTATTATTTTTTCAGATATTAATTGTGTGTGTTTGTCTATGTCTCCCTCTCTCTCTCTCTGTGTGTGCGTGTTTGTGTTGTGTGTGAGTGTGTGACAGTGCATAAGTGGACATTCTTAGAATCTATGAGAATCTAATAATATTTATGAAAATTCTTAGCTGCCAATTTTTACGTTTTTTTTTCAATACCGATGAACACATTTTTATCCTAAAAATTGATTTAACCCATTTGTGCGTGAATTTTTGTTTTATTAAATTTGTTGGAAAAATCACTTTAAAATGTTGCAAAATGAACTGGAACAATACTAAAAAAATTACGCTAAATTTGCTTTGTGTTTATTTGATAAAATGTAAACGTACTAAATATGGGAATATGCATAATAGGGTGGAGCGAAATAAAATATTTTTTTTTTAATCAAAAGAGGGTAGGTGCCAAAAGTTGCCTTTATACTTTTACATCAACTGCGTGCAATTTTACAGCTGAAAAAAAATGGCTTGAGTCTGCGCTTTTGGCCCAAAAGTTGAAATTTTTGGTAAAATTTGACATTTTTTAAAATATTTAAAAAGTCCTATAGAGATGATTATTATTTAAATGTGTTATTTAAACCTTTGTTAATAATGACTTAACGTATTTAAACGATAAAATGATATCTTTATTCTGCATAACTGGAGGAAAACTCACAACTTTCGGTAAAAAAGGGTGTTGCCACTCTGTCTAGTCATTCAAGGAATTGTTATTTAGAATGCAGCTCTTACCAAGTTACTTAAAGACTGGCATAAGTTTTCGATGTATCAACTTAGTCCATCTCGTCTTTGTATCCACAGACTTTGGATGCTGCTGCTGTGATCTCCTTCACGTATTTTTCTTCGGCTTGTGTAAGAGAAGGCAAACAATGTAATGCAGTGGGGATGATGTTCGTGTAATATATTCAGTCGTCTATTATCTTCACCAAGATTGCACCCGATAAATGCATATTGATTAGGGGTTCTGTTACCACAACAATTTTCCAATCAGATTGGAATCAATATCCACTTCAGAGTTCATTGTCGATATTTCATATTTGCGTATGCCATCATTTACTCTCATCTTCCAACTATTATGTGCTGAGCAGCTATCTGTTTAATGTGATGGTGATCGTCAGAGGACATTGAAATCCTAAATTCCTCTGCGTATGGAAAGACACCATTGTCGTAAATAACTTTTTTTAGTACATGTTTTAGTCCGTTTTATGTCTTGTGTAACAGCCGAGTAATTTCCGATGAGTTTTTCTTTAGATGAAGATTACATTTGATGGTAAACCATCCTGGGACCAAACTTGAATTACATAGTACTTTTTGAATGAACGTAGAGACTTATAGGCAGTGAGTGCTCATTTAAAGTCGACGAGTTCTGTTCTTAGTTGCCATCCATTCTGTGTGGAACATGTTTAGAATGCATCATTACAAAGGATCATATGCCACCTCAAAGTTCAGCGAATATCCTCTGCATCATTTATTAGACAAGATCGTTGGCAAAAATTAGATTCTAACCCACAGAGATTTGACAGACCAATAGGAAAATCTTTTTCCACGTGCTGGTACAGACCAGAAATACTTGCTAGACATTTGCAAAGTTATTTCATCAAGATATATCTCAAAAAAACTAGCGAATAGGAACCAAAAACACTTGTCCTACGCAAGATGGCTCACAAAGGCGAATAAAATTTTTCGCCTTTATGTAAGCACTGATTGGCCATAAGAGTCTGTAGGTTCACTCACAAAGTATGTAATCCAAGTTTATGCCGCAGGATAATTTGCACCAGTTGTAATCCTCATCTAAAAACATGGATCTAAAAACTTACGGGAAATTATTCGGCTACTAAACATCACAGAAAACATCATAAAACAAATAATAAATAAATTTATTTAGGGCAATGCTTGCTTTGCACATCGAGTTCAAATTCTTATTGCAATGCTCTCTGACGATCGTCATTTTAATAAACAGCAAGCTTCTCAGCATATAAAAAACGCAAGAGGTCGAGTAAATGATGGTATACTCAGAGTACCTAAATCTTGTAGGATGTTGTAGTAACAGAATCACATTGCATTAACTGAATGCATAGAAGACAGTATGCGCTGGCTGTACAGATTCCATTAATTCCACTACTTTACTCTGCTTTCCTTGTCATACACAAGAAGTAGAAATATACGTGAAGGGAGTCACAGCAGCATCATCCAATATCTATGGATACACAGAAGAGATTGACTGGATTAATACATAGTAAACTTATGCCAGTCTTTGGTAAAAAATCACGATTCAATACATAAATAAAACATTGTGCTTAGATGGTAGGGTGTTCGAGTTACGCACTCTTGTGACATGAAATTCAACCACCTCCACGTGGTACCTCCTGGGTAGTTTTGAAAGCAATTAGGTAACAGCTATATTCTAAACAACAATTAGTTGTATGACACAACAGAGTGGCAGCGCCTTTTTTTTTACCAAAAGTTGTCAAATTTGCTCCAGTTATACAGAATAAAGATATTGTTTTATCGTTTAAATATGTTAAGTCACTAATAATAAAGGTTTATATAATACATTTATATAATAACCATCTCTATAGAAATTTTTAAATTTTTTTGAAAAAATCTCAAATTTTACCTAAAATGTCGAATGTTGGACCTAAAGCGCAGACTCAAACCATTATTTTTCAGTGGTAAAATTACATGCAGTTGGTGTACTAGTATAGAGGCAACTTTTGGCACCTACCTGTTTTTGATAAAAGGAAAATATTTTTTTTTGGCTCCACCCTAATTCATAATATTTGTAATAATATTGTATGCTTATATATAATATGTTTTGTGTCAATTTATATAAAATAAGCCTTTTAATTTTATATTATATGTTATATTAGTATTTTTATGAACTACTGAAAAATTATATTTTCTCTTTACAGAGACTAATAACATTATAAATACTAAATAGTGCACTGCAAATAGAAGCGTCTTAAATTTAGACACATATGTGACTGAAAAAAAATTTTAGACACTTAAGTGTCTAAATCTGAAAATTAAGACACTATAGATGTCTTAATTTAAGATACATAAGCGTCTTACTATGACCATGGTGTAAACGAACTGAGAATAATGTCTAAAATATCCGCAAACGTCTTATTTTAAGACACTTCATTGCTTTAAACGTGTCTTAATTTAAGACGTTTTGATACTTCCGACGCAATAACCACCAGGGGGCACTAGCACTCCCAGTTGCGCATGCGTTTTAGATGTCTTCGTTCGAAGTGGTATACGTTGTAATTCAAACAAAGTTTGTTTTTATGTACGCGTGTATTTTAATTCGTTTTTTGCGAAATGTGAAGTACTGTGATTTTAATTCGTATTAACTTGGATTATTTATTTATTGAATACATACATCTGACGTGTGTGCTCGACATCAAATGTCTCTTAGAAGCTGTCGTCGATACAAGGGCGGGATAGACACAGAAACAGAAGTAGACGACGGTTGAAGATTACACCCGGAAATTCTACAAAGCGTGTGCAATGGGCTTAGTGTTAACTCGTATCAATTTATATCAATAATATTGTGTTATTCATCTTCGTCCTGTCGAAGCTGGCAAAAAAAAGAAACTTTTGTCTGGCGGGTCCTGTTTTTAGAATGAAACATCTCATTCTTTAAATATGGCTAGTCGGATGTATTATGGGATTACCTTTTAAACTGATGAAAGTCTTTCTCCCTCACTGTGGTTGTGGTAGTTTTTAAAATTTCAAATCGAGGAATATTTCTTACCTCTTGCAGCAACTCAAGTAAGTTTCTTTATAGTAGTAAAATTAGTGTATTTTATGATTTTATTTATTGTACTAAACAAAATCCTGCATGAAATTTAATTAGTTTTGAATCTGTTCGCAAAAAACCCCACTAATTCTAGAAGTATATATTTTTAAACTTATGACGTTCTTTTTTATTACGAATTATATATTCAATGTCGGTTCTTAGTTTCAATGGATAATTTTTATCTCGCAGTAAATGACGGCCACAAGGAAGTAAAGAAAAAAAAAACTTTGAAAGATGACCTAATGCTTTCTTACTTCCTGGCATAAAACCGCAGATTAAAAAAAGATAAATAAAATAAATGAGACTGGTCTATTATATGAAGCTGCCTGTAAAAATATACATATGTATTTGATTTGCAATCAACTCTAATACTGATTTTTTTATTATTTTTAATAAAAAAGTAATTTGAAATTTATAATGGGAAAAAGTAAAAACCTCTAACTAGATTTCGTATTTAAAATTGTGGTAACTTTATTTATATGCACTTATACGAAAAATACAAAAATGACAGATGTTACTGTATATATTTAAGACGAAATAAGTTTGGAAATCATGTTATTTTTTCCTCATGTTTTTAATATAGAATATGTACTTATTTGTTTTTATTGATAGTTGAATAGCTTTTGTGAGTACCCTCTGATCTACATAAAAACTTGCCCATGTGGAAATATAAATTTTTTAAAAACATAATTTTTAAATAAGTATTTTCATTTTTTTTGGGGGGGGGAGGGGGGGATTTTGCATGAATTTTTGTAAAGCTGATATCGTAAATCTTGCACTGATTATAATGAAAGTTTTGAACTTTTAGAGTAGGACAAGTTTAAAAACGCAAATATATTTAACAAAATACCAAAGTCATTTTTTCCCCAATGTTATTAAAGTAGAATATTTATTTATTTATTTTCATTATTCATAGTTAAATGGCTGTTGTGATTATCAAGTGATGTATATGTAAAATTGCCTATGTGGCAATATATTTTTTTATATTTTCATTTTTTTTTTGGGGGGGGGGGGATTTTTGAAATTTTCGTACATCTGATATTTTAAATCTTTTTCCACATTCAACCGAGTATAATAAATATTTTGAACTTTTAGAGTAGGACAAGATTATAAAATATATATATATATATTTATCTATGTACCTTAAAAGCCCTTAATAGCGAACACTTCGGGACCGCGGAATTTGTCCGATAATTGGAGATGTCTACTTTTTTGAGGTAAAAATATACAAATATGTATGTCTGCTGATTAAAAAAGTATTCGTTAAATAGAGGTGTTCGCTATTCGAGAATGTCTATTAACCTCCACAACGGATACTCCCGAATACCGGACATCTCAATTTAGACAACTATAATGCAGGTTTGCGTTTCTTGCAAAAGTACTTCTTGATTAAAGGAAGGGCAAACTGGGAAATGCCCCGTCCCCCCTACGACTGTAGTGCCCCCAAATTTGATGTGCAATATTTGTAAAGCTTATATTTTAAATCTGTTTCGAAATTGTACTGATTATAATCAATATTTTGAACTTTTAAAGTAAAATAAGGTTAAAAACAAAATAAATTTAAAAAAATCTAATATTTAGATAAATATTTTTTGTCTTTTAATCTTGTTCTACTCCTGAAGTTCAAGATATTGATTATAATCAGTACAATGTCGTAAAAGATTTAAATTATCAACGTAACGAAAATTGTATACCAAAACTGAGAGCACCAAAAAAATCAGGCTGTATTGGGGGGGGGGGGAGGGGCAGGACCACAGCCAAATATTTTTCCAGGATTCAACGTGGTCAAACATGGCTACGTATGATGCTTACAAAAAAATGGATGCGATTCAGACGTTTGAAGTGTCTGAAATTCAGACGCAAAAAGTGTCTGAAAAAATTCAGACATTTTAAAATGTCTGAAAATTGAACACTCCATTTCAGACACTTAAGTGTCTGAATTTCAGACATTTTAATTTAGAGTGTGCCCGTGAAGATTTGACGATAAATAACTCGAATATTCCATTAGAAAAATTCTTGAACTTTTAATTAGTTGCTTTTAAATTAATTATTGAATGACGTTTTTCTATATTGCATAAGTGATTCCTATTTGTTTAAGGCGATAGAAGGTGCTGTCAATCTAACCTATTCAATGAAGTGAATGAATTTTAAGTTTATAATTTACGACCAATTATACTTGGTATCAGACATTTACATAAAAATACCGGGTAGAGAATTTATTTTTACTTTTAACGGCCTCTTTACTTTTTTTTTTTTTTTTTTTTGGAAAAAAACAAAAACAAAAAAACACAACATTTATTTTTATTTTTTCATTTATTTATTTAAAACTACACGACCATTAAAAGCTGTCGTGAATTTTATTTTTTCTGTCTTATTCTCTAAAAACCTAAATTTGAAACTTGATGCAGCTAACGATTTATAATATATATGTTTTATTACTTGAATTTTATTTTACATTTTCATACATTTTTTAGATATTAAATCTACATATTAAGGTAATTTCGTTTATAGCTCTCATACGAATATTTTTCTTTCTTTCCGTGTTATTTTTTACGCAAATGAATGACAAAATTTTCTTTCTGACAAACACACATATATATATTCTTTATAATAATCGGACAATATAGCGAAAATTGTAGATCAGCTCAATTTGTTTAATTGATAATTACATGCAAAATATTTCAGCTTACGTATTTTAAATATAAAATCATTATTTTTAAAAAATATTATTGTGTTAAAATTTATTTAATTATAAAGCATTCAAATAATTTTAATAATAATAATAAAATAAAAATCCTATAATTGCTCTTCCTAATAAAATGTCATTATTGAAATGAATTATCGACAAAAATATTACATTTTGCCAGGCTTGTTCTCGAACCTGCGTTCTCTACAAAAATTTAGAACTTTAAACTACTGCTGTAACCCGCTACGCTAGCAGTCATTCGATTCTCTTCATTCTAAATTGAAGAGACTCTAAAACCAGTGACGCATACACAATTGTCTCGAATTTGAGTTCTGATTTTTAGAAATAGTTTTGTGTTTTAATATTTATGATACCTTATTTTTGTAAAGAAGCAGCTACAACATAACATGATTGTTTCCCAATCTTCGTGTGACATTATTGGCAATTCATAAGACGGATCATCCGCCATAACTTTTAGTCTCAAATCACTGTGTTTATCTTCTGTGTGTAATATGACCAAAACAATATGACGCCTCCGAAATAAAATGTATCTAGCTCTTAATATCGACAAAATACATTTTTGAATTGTTAATAATGCTAAAAGAGCCAAATACTTTGTGACAGAACAAACTTTGTGAAAGAAAGAAAAGCCTGTTTATAGTAAGATAGAATAACAGACGAACTTAAAACAACTTCTACCTGTGATGTGATAGTTCAACTAGGCGAGCATCTTTGCGCATGTGCAGCGCGTCACTCCAAAGTCAGACTCGTACTTATATACTGCGCATGCGCAGCTATGGAATTTTAATTTAAAATTACGGCTAATTAATAAAATATTTGAACAAACGAATGTACGATAACAAATCTGTGGCCAAATATCTTTCATAAAGAAAAATGGTGTAATTTGATGCAGTAGTTTCTTTTCACGGACTGTCGAATGAAAACGCTTAGTGTTTTAAATATATAGATTAGTAATAATAACCTAAGAATAATCGTATTTGAGGCTTAAAAACAATTTGTTTCATAGTCATCTTAGAAAGAACTTTGCATAAATAGCTGTTCTCAAATGGCTAATAAAAATATGTACCAGGGAGGAGAGCACTCCGACCTAAATGACAGCTTGCTACCACTAAATTTTAATGGTATTTCCCGCCTTATTTAATGATATAATTTCTGAGATTTAGTAAAGCAATGTATACTATTAAAAATTAATGGTGAAAATCAAGCATTTGGGTCGGAGCGGACTCATCCCTGTTTGTACCCAATCGTGATTTGCGCCCTACGTTTTGTGCGTTTCAAAAATACATAAAAAATAGGCTTTAATATATAATTTCACAATTAAAAAAATATGTATTTCAAAAAAGTCTACAAGCTAATATTATGACATATTTATTTGGATCCTTGTTTGAAAAAAACGCAAGTAAACAAGCTTTTTACATTTCGCCATCTTGAAAAATAAAAAATGTATAAACTCCAAGAAAGCCTTCATTTAAGCAAATAAATTTCCATTTTACTCTGTCATCTTTCTGGAACTGATAAAGATATTTATAGATAATTATTTCATACAACAGATAAAGATATTTATAGATAATTATTTGACACAATTTTCATGTTATAAAGAAGAAAAAATTTGTGCAAATATATTAAAATTCGAAGCGTCCCAAAAATAGGACGCTCGGCATAAATGGGTTAATAAAAATATTTCTGCTTTCTATGTGGCAATGTTTTAATTTTTTAAGTAAATTTTCTTATTCAAAATATTCTATTCACTCGAAGAAAACTCGGGAATATTGGCTGCTATGCACTTTACATTGCTCATCTTTATCTTTCTAAACGTAAATTTTGGCATGCTAATTATAGTTATTGTGACGAAGTTCAAAACAATTTTATCAGGATTTCAGAATTATTGACAGGTCTTGTCTCAGTCACCCCCTTTTTATACGATTATATTCAAACAACAATCTTCGTGGTAGATTACTACATTATTTGTAAGAGAATTTATTTTGGAAATAATTGCATTAAAAAATGTTACGCAGCTGGGGTGCTTTATCCCATCATCAGTTTTCAAGAAGATTGAAATATTTGAAAAATGAACGTAATTAAAGAAAGCATTGTAAAGTAATTATCTAAAGATTATGACATTTATTTTTTATTTGCGAACAAATTTATCTATCATCAATCATACATAATTTGGATGCGACATTCTTCCACATGAAAGGAACTTCAGTTTGAAAAATACTTTTACGAATAACTCAAAAATTATAGTTTTGACATCGAAAACCGATGACATATATCTATGCGTAGCTAATTATATACCTGTGAGACTTTTTTATTTTGGCATAATACACATATATTTAAAAATATTGGCTTGGAACTTTTTTAAGGTTTTCTTTTCCATGTTAAACAATCTGGAAGGTGTTGTCTGCGATAGAAAGCATATGATAATTTCTTAAGTGGCTGATTTTTTTAAAACATAAATTATGAAATACTTTAAATGTTGTACTGAAAACATTAAAAATTCGTTCAAATTCTTTAAAATTTTGCTTTTATCTTTAAAAGAACATCGTAGTAAAAAGGTGCGTATAAATTTACCACATATGTTTGTATAGAACTTTTCGACTTATTTAATGACTTTAAATTTTTAGAAATTCACCTATAAATTGGCGCATCTTGTAGTTATTTGACTAATTCAATAACCCCTAGTAACTATCATTATTCCTGTCATTATATTTAACAAATATAGGAGAAATATTTTGCCTTTTTCTTTCAATTTTATGCTTTATTAAAAAAATGTAATAAACGGATATTGTCAGTAAATTAAAATAATGAACTAAATTGTTCATGACTTGATTTGAAAAATACGCATATATTGTGTCTGTAATTTCAGAAATTACTATAGCCAGTAAAAATTCTTTAAATACACTTTATTACCTGGCACCATTAGAAGAATTAAAGCAGGTTTTTCTCAGAAATTTTATTAAAAAATCTAGTTTTTCACGATAGTCATAAACTTAAAATACTTTCACGAAACATTTAAGAAGATTCGAGTATGTTTTAATGTCACTAAAAAATAATAAATAAAATCTACATGGTATATGTATTCATTAAACTATTGCTAAGTTCAAAAATTAAATTTATTTCTTTATTATAGAATACAATATAATAACCCAGCTAGAAAAATCTTGCATAAAAAGTGTAAATAAAAACAATTAAATTTAAAAAATCAAAAAACTCGACTGTGTAAAAAGCGAACTAATTAATTATTTCTCATCAATGTGAAACAATTTTTTTTTCAGTTCCTATTATTAGCTCACACTCTCGCTATATATATCTTGTTCAAATTTTCAATCGTTAATAAAATACTTATTATTCATCCAATCAAGCTCAAATAATTTTTTTAAAACTTGTAGTGCATGACACTTGATGTTAATCCAGTTTTTTTTCAAATATTAATTCATTAATTAAATTTAATTAATTATTTTCAATAATCGAGTGTGCCCCTTCTTGATCAAGGTATTTTAAGACCGAGAGAGCCCTGTTCTTGATCAAGGCATTTTAAGCGCCACTGAAAAGAAAAGAAGAATGGGAGAAAAAAATTCTCTTATTGACCTAAGTAGGAATTGACTTAAAATATTTTTCTTTTATATTACTTGTTTATATTACTTACCTATTTCTTTTATTTACTTGTATTGATGACTTTTAAGTTGTGTTTAACTGTTAGTTCTTAACTATAAACACTGTTTTGATAAGATCTATAGATGTCAATGATGGTTAGAGTTGCAGTAAAACTAGAGATCCACAATGCATACACAAATTCCAGGTTGTATAATATTTTACTTCTGACTGTAAAATTGTCAATGAAACATCGTCTTCATTTTGAAAGACCTATCGAATGACATGCCACTCAATAGGGTGCGTAATTTTTTTTCTTCTGTTCCGCCATTTTGCATTTATTAAAATAAAACCTAGCCTATAACCATCGGGCCATTAAGACTAAATAAATCCACATACACAGATACGCATGAAACACATAACTCTTCTTTTCAGTCGGGTAAAAATGGTTGCACAAAAAGTGAGCGTATTTGGCACCTCTTCTTATGCATAAGAAATACAAACTGAATTGTGTACAAAAAGTGAATACCTATATTGTTCACTTTTTATGCACAATCAGAGGTGCCAAATACGCTCAGATTTTGTCGCTTTTTTTAACACTTTTTTTGCATACCTAAATTGTTCACTTATTATGCACAATCAGTGGTGCCAAATACGCTCAGATTTTGAGCACTTTTCTGTTTACACTTTTTTTGCCTATCTAAATTTTACACTTTTTATGTACAATCAGAAGTGCCAAATACGCTCAGATTTTGTGCACTTTTCTTTGTACACTTTTTTTGCCTATCTAAATTTTACCACAAAAAGGCTTAATTATTGCATTTTAAATATATTGCTATCACATCATACATAATTCTTACAGTAACAATAAAATTAAAAATAAGCCCAAACAGCAAGCGTAAATTTTTTGGTGTACCTGTAACGGAAACCGCGGCACAACAGAAAGTTGAGCAATATATATTCTTATAATAGCATGAAATAATAAAAAAAAATAATTTAATACAGTATATATTTCTGAAATAAATTCACAAAAATGAAGTTTCAATAAATATAACCTAAAATACCTTAAATTGAACCTTAGAACATACGATGAAGCTGTATTTTTAATTTAAAACATTTTGATGGAATTTTCACAATTTTTTACTTTCTAATTACAGCTGAAGGTAAATGCTTGTAATATTTTAAGTAGTGGTGCACCAAGTACTCGGCCAAGTAAATCAGTGCAAGAAAAAAATCACTGATGAGCATGATTTAGAAGATAACATTTTCATGAATTCATAATTCAGTACAAAAAGTGTTAAAGACAAATCTAAAACTGCAGTCAGAAACTGATAGCTGAGCTGTTTGTTTAGTTGAATCGGAGAAAATAAGGGTGATGTTTACATTAATGTCAGTATACTATTTGTTTTCGGATAGCAAAGCCTTCCGTGCTTTTGCGCATGCGTCAAGTCTTCTTTGATTTTATCAAAATAGGGGGTTAGTGGCATTTGTTTAGGTGAGTGCCAATCAGTGCCGAAACTACTTTTTTGAGCCCGGGGCAAATATGGATTTTTTAATCCTCACACACAATAAAAGTTATTGCCGCAGGTACCATATGCAAAAAAAGAAAAAAATCCTTACAAAATAAAAATAATTTAATAATAATTAAAATGCTAACAAGAAATATGTAAACAACGCTACCATAGGATTAACATTAGCTTGAACGTTAAGAGCCTAACACTACGCTCGATAAGAAATTGGATCGCTAATGTTAAACCTATGAGATCGTTCTTTTTAAAATTTCTCACTTGTATATTAATAGTTTCAAATGATTTTTTTTTTTTTTTTTTTTTTTGCTTCGAATGTGAATTCTAACCAGATTAGTGTTTACTCTTTCGATTCTCTACCACTCTCTCTTTCGATTTTGGTTGCAGATTTTTTTTTTTTTTTTTTTTATAATGGCACTTTCACAAATTTGAAAAGAACGCTCTCATAGGTTTAACATTAGCTTGCGAGTTTCTTTGTGTTTCATATATACACATTTTTGTATGAAACGACAAACAAAATATTCATTTGGCACCCCCTTCGTCTTTCGTGCCGCCGCCCGGTGCACATGCACCCTCTGCACCCCCCTGGTTTTGGCCCTGGTTCCAATCCTAGTGACAACCAATAAATGAACAATTTAGGAAAATACCCAGGTCAGCGTAACACCTCTTTGGTTAATAGAATCGTCCCAGAGTGCTAGGCGAGGCTTTTGAAAACAAACAGTAGGGGCAGACTCATGGATGGTCACCACTTGCCAGGTGGCGGCAATTTTTTTTTTTCTGTGGCCACTAAATTTTAATATCTAACTCGCCTTTTTTGTGTGTGTGCTGTAGAACAAATGTTTGAAAGTGTATTTTGATTTTTATAAAGCGCAAAATAATGTCACATTTTTAATATGTATTTTTGTATGACAAAATCAAATTAAGAAATATTGTTTTCTTAATATTTCCTACTATCGTGATTGCTTAGCTTATACACGTTTTTTTTATACTCTATCTTGCTCAACTTTATCTTCTGACTATACACATTTAAATATTTATATTATATTTAATTAATTATTCAAATTTTAAGAATTTTATTTCTAAATTAAATATACACATTTGATGCAATTAATGTTTTTTGTACACGTCTACATATTAAAAAAAGGTACTTTTCGGTTAGCCGGGTGCTAGTGTTATACATGTATGTGTATATACATATATGTGTGTATATATACAATATAAGTATATGAATATAAATATGTAATATAATATAAAATAAGTAACACTGGCGCTCGGTTAACCGAAAAGTACCTAAAAAAGTTATTTTTCACTTTGAATCCCCCCCCCCCATATAAATGCTATTGTTTTTTATGCATTTGTTTTCCAATGTGGATAGTGGATTTTTTATGTTTAGGAGTCACTGGCTTCTTCCAGCTTTTGGGAGTCCGGACCTATAAATGTCAGTCAAGATCTTTCTTTAAAATCAATATTAAATACAACATTATAATTATAAACAATTTAATCTTTTAATTTTGCCTCTTTAATATTTCTGCAGCGTAAGTGTATTTCAATAGGTATCATTCACAATTCTTTAAGCAACTGCAAAAAATATTTACGATAACCAAACAAACATTAAAAATATAAGAAATAGCCCGGTTCATATAAAAAACACTTTCAATTGCATAAAAAGTAAGAGTTATACTTTGTCACAAACTTGAATGTAAACATCATACACATTTAAGGCAGATTCATAAGAAAACCACAAAATTTTTATTATTGATTTTAAAGTAGTAATGAATTTTGGTATAGCATTTCTGTCAAAATATACATTTTTAAAAATACTGCTCTTCATTCAATTTTCAATATTTTATTATCACTAATTTTTTTTAAAAATATACCTATGCAAAAGATCTTGGGAGAGATATTTTAATTTCCTTTTTTATTATCTTTAAAAAAATTAAATTACACATCGTAAATTTCCTTAAATTGTTATTAATTATCATGTTTTGCAAATTATATCAAGATTTTAAAAATATAAAAACTTCATTTCTAAATTATTTCAGCACTGAGCCTTAGTTCTTTAAACTTGGGGAAAACATGAAGAAAGTAATTTTCTTAAGAACTTGTTAGAAGTATAAAACGCAAGAAAAATTAGAAAAAAAATTTACTTCGTGTTGAACTACTTTTTACATTAATTGGTAATATGCCAAGATACTTTTGGAAATCAGTTGATATGCTTTGATATATCATTGCATATGCAGCTGATATGTCTCCCTTGTTGATTAAAATAGCATTTAGATCTTAGATTCTTTTATGTTTCCGTGACTACGTCCACCCAAAGTTATGCTCTTGCTTTAGACATTTTCACATTTCGAAGCAGTACGAACGATTTTGCAGTAATCACTGCTGGTCAAGTCTGGTCAGAAGATGCAATCACCGCCGTTGAAATTGTTATAGATGTAGGGGATGATAGCGAATGCACTTGTTTATATGTCATTGCCCATTGGCAACGAACCTAGACTTTTGGATGACTCAAGCCTTTAATACTCATTGCAATACAAACGAGGATCTTGTCTTCGAATTTCACTTTAGTATTTGATGATAGGCTGTGTCGTGGAGACATCAGATGTGTAGTAGCCACCATTATGTTTAAAAGTGGATTGAATGAGTGTGAAATATGACTCGTCTCCAAGATGAATGCTTGATCAGAGAATTTTCGGACCAAGCGGACACACTTCGTTTTCGCAGCAACAACTTGCTTCTCTTATTGTTTTTGTACGACCCTTTTCTTGCGATATTTGATGTTACGCTTCTTGGTGATTGTTTTATGTAGATGGCCGGGTGAAAGACTGAATTTGACAGCCGTGATATGGTTTAATAAGGGTTTTTGCCAAACAGTCATTTCAACTGCTGTAACTTTTGGCTTGGTGAGTTTTTGGGTCTTACTAGCTGATCCAGGTGTCTTTTGGGCGGGAGTCCCTTCTAGTAATGTTGTAGAACATTGTATATAGTTCTTTTGGGGATATTTTCAGCAAAAAAAAGGTTCAAAATGAGTTTGTTCCTATGATGAATATTGCCATCGTAAAACTTGTACAGACAAGTATCCGGACACTCATCATTCGGATCAAATCTCGGAAAACACAGATTAGTACTTAATGAACTCTCGGCTAACGGTCGTGACCTTATATACGATAATGCAACACTTCTTGTGCAGGTTTCGGCCGATTCGTATTCCTTTGCAAGGATTGTTTCTAAGGAGTGATAATATTCCTTGACTTTATTCAGGGGAGTAAATTTTGTTTTATTATTTAAGTGCTAAAACAAAAACAGGCATGAAAGTGGCTAGTGACAAAAAAAAAAAAAAAAAATGAACTTTATGAACGAAGAGGAGAGAAAGAGCAAATTAACGAAATTTGAGATTTGTCCACGCCTAATCAAAGAAATTCGCTACTATTCTGCGCTTAATCAAAAAACTTTAAGATTTTTACCCGCTTGATAGACAAAATTCGCAATTTTTCAGTGAATCAATGAAATTTGAGATTTTTCCACTCCTAATCGACAAAATTTGTGATATTTTTGCACCCGATCGACAAAATTCACGATTCTTAACTGACTGACGGAATATGCAATTTTTCCCGCGGCAGATTGACGAATTTCACAATTTTTCTGCAGCCGATGTACAAAATTTGTAATTTTTCCACGCATAAACAACAGAATTTATGATTTTTTCGTGCCTAACCAAAGAAAATTGCGAATTTTCCGATCCTGCTCGTCAAAATTCGCGTTTTTTCTATCCCCGACCAACAAAATTCATGAGTTTTTAAAACTTGATCGACAAAAATCACTAATTTTCGACACCCGATCAACAAAATTTTCTATTTTTCACGATTTTTCTGCACCTGACCGACGAAATTTGTGAATTTTCTGCACCCAATCAACTAAATTCGTGATTCGTAACTGACTTATGAAATTTTCAATGTTTTCCCGCAGGAAATCGACAAAATTCAGTTTTTTCCCCTCTCACTATAAACTGACAAAACTCGCGATTTTCTTGTTGCCGATGAAAAAAAAAAATTCGATTTTTCTGCACATTATCGAAAAAATTCGCAATTTTTCCGTACTAGATCTAAAAAATTTACGATTTTCCTGTCCCTGACCGCCGAAATTCGTGAATTTTCTGCACCCAATCAACAAAATTCGTAATTCTTAACTGACTGATGAAATTTCCAATTTTTTCCAGCAGGAAATCGACAAAATTCACTTTTTTTTTTCCTCTCACGATAAACTGAGAAAACTCTTGATTTTTCTGTTGCCGATCAACAAAATTTTCAATTTTGCTGCTCATTATCTACAAAATTCGCAATTTTGCCGTAATAGATAGAAGAAATTTCCGATTTTTCTGCCACAGACCAAAGAAATTTGTGAATTTTCTGCCCCCAATCAATGAAATTCGTGATTCTTAACTGACTGATGAAATTTCTAATTCTTTCCCGCAGAAAATCGACAAAATGCACGTTTTTTTTTTTTCTCTCACGATAAAATGACAAACTCTCGATTTCTCTTTTGCCGATCAACCAAATTTTCCAAAATTCGCAATTTTTCAGTACTAGACCTAAGAAATTTACGATTTTTCTGCCCCTGACCGACGAAATTCGTGAATTGATTGCACCAAATCAACGAAATTCGTTATCTATATCTGACTGATGAAATTTCCAATGTTTTCCCGCAGGAAATTGACAAAATTCACTTTTTTTCCTCTCACGTTAAACTGACAAAACTCGCGATTTTTCTGTTGTCGATCAACAAATTTTCAATTTTTCTGCATATTACCGTCAAAATTCACAATTTTTCCCTACTAGATCAAAGAAATGTAGGATTTTCCTGCCCCTGATTGACGAAATTCGTAAATTTTCTGCACCCAATCAACGAAATTTGGGATTCTTAACTGACTGATGAAATGTCCAATTTTTACTCTCAGGAAATCGACAAAATTCAAGTTTTTTTCTCTCACGATAAACTGACAAATTCTTAATTTTTCTGTTGCCGATCAACGAAATTTTCTATTTTTCTGCACATTATCGACAAAATTCGTGATTTTTCTGGGCCCGATCAAACATCTTTGCAATTGTTCGTACCTGACCAACGAAATTCGCAATTTTTTCGAGGCCAATCGACAAAACTCGCGATTTTTCAACGCCTGATCAACAAAATTCGTGATTCTTAAATTTGACGAATTAAAATATGGAGTTTGAAGTGCTGCTGCACCTGCAGGAACAATAATCAAACTAGCCGACATGCACGGGACCGTAATAATACTCTTAAATGAATCTGAAATTTTTCTGGCAGGTCCTTACAGAGGGGGGGGGGGGGGCTGATGGTTCAATTTACCAGGACCCGACACTTGTTCAGTTCCAAAGTTGCATAAAGTCACAGGTAAAGTTTTTTTATTTTTTATATCAGAGTTTCCCCTTGATTTAAAAAAGGGCAGGGTACTGCCGGTGAGAAAAGGGCACTTTTTAACACTTTCCAACAAAGTTGAAAAGTGTTTATGACTTCGGTTTGTCTCTCCGTATGGCCGTCTGGCCGCGCTCTAACTCCGGTAAATATACTCGGATTGTCCTGAAATTTTTGGTGGTTATTGACGTTTACCATAGCACGTTCCCTATTTCAAATGAAGTTTGTAGCATGTTTAATTGATTTACAGGGACAGTCAAAAGTTTTCCGTTACATTAGGGCCTATGGGAAGAAATCGTTTAAAAGGATTTTTAATGATGTTACACGCATTCAAACATGCCAAAATTGATATAAATTTATGGAGTGCATTATAACATGCATTCTGTATAATATGCGGTGCAAAGAATAGTTATTATTCTTTTACAGGGCCACACAAAAGAATTCCATTAGATAATGATATTGGGAGGCAGGGGGAATTGTTTGCGGCGTATTTTAATTGTTAAACTATTTCACATATAATGAAATTGATATACGTCGTTGAGGTTTACTATATTTCATGTATATTACGAAGTGCATAGCATTTACAGGGACACACAAAAGTTTTCAGATGGTATATTGTATGAGGAGCACTGTACATTAGCGGTGATTGCTGGAAATGCATTTTTAATTATGATATGCGCATTTATGTTCCACTATATTTATGCATACTATATGGTGTGAATAAATTCTATAATTCATATACAGGGCTACACAAAATAATTCGTAAGGTTTACTGGGCATTGGCGCAAATTGGTTAAAGGAGGTTTTTAAATAAGTTATGCATTTTTACGTTGAACTGCATTTAGTTTATTTTAAAAAGTTTGTAGAATATAGATAAAATGATATACAGGGTCACGCAAATAATTGGACACATATCGTCAATATATGATAATTTCTGGAAATGTTGCTTCAGTAGTTTTAAGAGTATTTTAGTTTGAATTAAATTTTAGCTAAATAGTGGCGTGTAATAAAGGTACTAGGTAAATTACAGAGCTGCACAAAAGTATTCAAGTATTTTTTAATTAATTTCATAAATTGCTGAAAGAGAAATTTCAACTTGTTATACGTTTTCTTGCTAAACTAAATTTTCCCATTATATGGAATATATATCAACATACAGATCAAATACAGGGCTGTTCAAAAGAATTGGAATACACATTTGGCTATGGGCGGTAACTACTGGAATCAGATTTTTAAATGTTTACGAAGTTTGTTAAACCTTTCAAGGAGTGTTGGAAAGTGTTTCATAATCTATGCTGTTCGCATGTTTTTTCTTACTTGTTTTATTCTTAAAACCACTTTTTTATTTTTAAAGCCACTTTTAATATTTAAAACTTAGATATCTCTTTCCAAAGCAACATTGAGTCAGATTTTACTATGTAAGTAAAGTTTTTAATGCAAAAAAGGGGCACTTTTTTTAATGGAGAGGAAAGAAGGGTGCTAGTTCTTTGGATGAGAGGCAAGAAGAGTGCTATTTTGTAAACAAAAGGGCAGGCGGTGTGCAGCACCCTCCCGAAACTGCCTGGGGGAAACTCTGTTTATATGTCTCATACTTTAAACTTTTTTATTCCAAATTAATTAATGAATTCAATTAAGAATTAATTACATTTTCTATAATTTAATTTTGGTACTACTTAGTTATCCCGTTGACCATTTTCGCCAAATTATACAAACTGACATAATTTTTATTTTAAATAAAGAAAGAACAAATAAATTAATATAATATTAATAAAAATACAAATAAAACCTCGAAATAAAAATCACTTGATGTCGTAAATACTTGTAACTAGTTTAAAGTCAAGTGAATGTGACAGTTACGATCAACCATTATTGCCAATTAATCTTATACTTTGGCGATAGATTTTTGGTCGTCGGGATAACCAAGTAGTACCTTAATCTTTTGTTTAAAATCTGGGCTTAGATGTATTATAATCCCGCATCCGCTATCTTGAAATTTTTTTCTTGTATGAAAACCCCTTTTTCGCCAAGTAGTAAATGTTGCCAATGGTTAAATATTGTTGATAGATTAATATAATATTGAGAAAACTGGAATATAATAATTATAACTATTAATTAAAAACAATTTTTAATTCACACCAAGAAAAAATCCAAGATTGCGGATGGGGGATTATAATACATCTGTTCCAAAATCTTTAGATGAAAAAGCAATTACAAATACAACATAGTAAACTGTTATACTAAAAAAGAAATAATAAAATTGTAAGCAAATATTACTATATAGATTTTTTTAAAAGTACCATCCAGCAAATTTATTTTCTAATGGAGTAAAGCCTGTTTATAATGGAATCTAGCAATAAACCGAAAAAAAGTTCCAGCTACCCCCAAAAATACTATTATGCTTTGCTCAATTCAAATAATCTGCATAAAACGGAATTTATCACAGGTGGTTTTCATTTCCGTTTAAGCAGGTTTTATTGTATCTTACTTCTGGTGGTCCCGTAATAATATTCTTAAATGAACCTGAAATTTGTATCGCAGGTGCATACAGTGGGAGGTAGAGACGGTGCAAATTACCAGGGATGAATTTTGACGCAACAAATTTTTTATTAAATCGGGAGTTTCTGAAAGGGAGACAAAATTACTTTTAATGTAATGACAGCATTTCCACACACTGATTATCCAATAGGCACGAGAAGCATGTGCTTCTCTTAGAAAATTTTGAAGGGGCCCAAAATTGAGAAAACAGGGGCGACAAATTTTATATTGAATTCATTCTGTTCCAAAATTCTGCGAAATTTCTTTTCAAATTATTAACTTATTTATGTATATATATTTTTAAACAAAGGTTTCATAAAATTACCTAACATAACAAATTAATTTTTATGTAATATATCAGTTTGAATCACATAATCAAAACATTTCAATTTGTCCATATTTTAGATGTATGTTTATTTTACATATAGAATTTGAATATTATTGAATTTGTCTCGTATGCACAATATAAAATATTGATAATTTAAGTTAGTGCGAAAATTGAAAGAACTATTTCAAAATATTGATATTTTACGTTGCATATACATACACACTGAATTAAAACCTTTTATCCAACTTTACATATTTAAGCTAATACCATGCAAAATCATTTTTGCATATTTTTCTTGATTGTATCTACATTTTGTGTAAAGGGAAGATAAAAAAAAGTTGTTTAATGAAATTTACGTGAACTCAAGTCAGCCACTTTTTGGAATAATATTTGTAGCATTGGTGAGTTTCCGGGTACGTCGAATTTGGAAACTTTTCTCGAATGAAAGGGGGGCCCCGAGATGACACTGTGTTTCCCATAGCTTCAGAGGTTAATCGGGGCCTGAAGATTTGTAACCTTCTTGCTGCTGTTTAATGCGCTTGTATTTCAGATTCAACGCGTGCACGCTACGGTTTTTAAGCCTAATTAGGCGATCGCTTATGCACTGTGTTTCACGGCGTTCTCGATCCAATCTATTTGAATTTTCTTTTCTTAATTCGGCTTCTTCACTTTCAAGCATTCACCGAGATCATTTAAGGGCATTTCAAGTGATATTTTGAAACTCCATAATTGCAGCGAAACAGCAGAGGAAACGTAAATAAACCCGATCGCCCTAAATCCTGCAAAAGGACTTTACACGATAACCAATGAGATGCGTTTCTCGGGCGTTGCCATTAAACAATAACATATAATTGCGATTTCTGTACCATGTACGTTAGATATAAAGTTACGTTAGATATATAAAGATGTTTAAATAGAAATTTGAAATATATTAATGAGAAATAAACATTTTTCATTTGATTTTTGAAAGCAGAAGTAATTTTCATAATAACTGTAAGTCATGCTTGATAGGGATAAGGGATGCATTTAGAAACCCCACTTATATTTATAAGTTCTAATCGTGGGATCCGTCAAAAAGAGGAGCGTGTGCGTGTGTGAGGGGAGGCCCACTGCCCTTCCCTCGATTTTAGAATTTAACTAGCTAAATTTTCTTTTTCTATCACTCTCAGAAATAAAACTCTCAATTTTGACGATTCAGCAATCCTCGAGCTCTATTTCGTTGTTTTTGACGATCATTTCGTATCAAAATCACGTGACTTTTAACGGCACGTAAACTCTCAAATATTTGACGAAGGTGTTTCTTCACTCACGGCCAGACTCAATGCATTTTAAGGAAACCGTACCTCCTCAAATCCTGCGACTTTAGCAAGCAGATATAATATCTGCTTGCTAAAGTCGCAGGATACAAGTAAACATAAACAAGCAAATATCTGAGATATTTGCTTGTTTATGTTATTCCTGTCATAATTTATTTAAAAAATTGCACTTTTTAGCGCTTTTCAGAAAATGCTGAAATACAGGTAGTTATTGTTTCTGCATTAGTTATTTTTTTAGCTCTTAAAGTTTTTAAGAATGTTTATTATTATTATGATTATTTTACTTTGCTCGCTATGGTTTAATTCGAAAAGAATAAATTTCCTGTGTTTTACAAAATCGTTTAAAAAGAAAATTTGGTCAATAAAGTTTTAAAGTTCAAAGATCCCTTTTTCATTTAAGAAATATATTCATATAACTATCAAATTAAATATGCATATTTGATTAAATTAAAATAAAACTTTGTAAAAAATCACCATAAAATTAAAACAAAACACAGGACGCGTTTCGAGCTAAAAACATAACAGCTCGTCATCAGCTAAGCATACACGTGTCCGTAAACGAACAAGTTCAAAAATGAACTGAAGAAAAAGAATGTTGCGAAGAATGCGACAGATGGCGCTACCTGATAGAGGGAAATGCAAAAGGGAAATGTGTTGAAAAAAGATAGAAGAGAAAATGAAATGGAAAAAATGGAAATAAAAGGAAAAATAAAAATAAAAGAAGTAAATTAAAAATATAAATAAAAATAATAAATAAAGAACTATAAAAGAACAAGAAAAAATCCAAATTATTATTATTATTATTATTATTATTATTATTATTATTATTTTTTTTTTTTTACAAAATAAAAAGAAGAGAAACAAGAGAAAAGGGAAAAGAATTACAAAATTAATTTCCACGCTGGAGATAGGAAAGGAGATCTCCCATCATCTCCTTTCCTATCTCCAGCGTGGAAATTAATTTTGTAATTCTTTTCCCTTTTCTCTTGTTTCTTTTCTTTTTATTTTGTAAAAAAAAAAAAAAAAAAATAATAATAATAATAATAATAATTTGGATTTTTTCTTGTTCTTTTATAGTTCTTTATTTATTATTTTTATTTATATTTTTAATTTACTTCTTTTATTTTTATTTTTTCTTTTATTTCCATTTTTTCCATTTCATTTTCTCTTCTATCTTTTTTCAACACATTTCCCTTTTGCATTTCCCTCTATCAGGTAGCGCCATCTGTCGCATTCTTCGCAACATTCTTTTTCTTCAGTTCATTTTTGAACTTGTTCGTTTACGGACACGTGTATGCTTAGCTGATGACGAGCAGTTATGTTTTCAGCTCGAAACGCGTCCTGTGTTCTGTTTTAATTTTATGGTGATTTTTTACAAAGTTTTATTATTTTAATTGCTTCATATCGCCAGTTTTCGGTGCTGTTTCGATGCATAATTGATCCCTCTCCCTTCTCCTCTGTAAACAGTAAAGTATTAAAATCTCAACCACATACTCAAATTGATAAAATCTCCCCCACATGCACTTTAAAATTCGTTATTTCTGAGCAACAAATTAACCAGACCATATTTTAATCATTCATCGAGCAAAGAAAATTTCCCTAATAAATTATATTAATCAAGTCATATTATAATTATTCATATTAACCATAGGAAATAATAATAATAAATTAGCCTTACTAATTAAAACTTGCAAGAATTATAACTATAACAACATCGATAAAATTACAATCAACCTTATAAAAATATAAATATACAGTAGAATCCATTACATGCATCTAAAATCATATCCCTTTGAGGACTCAATAGCGTAATAGCTAGAGCGTTCGTCTCCTACACCGGAGGTCGTGAGTTCGAATCACCCCGAAGCTATTATTTTTTCTCCTGTCGATACAAGAGCTTCTAAACTCTTCAATAGGTGGCATCACCAGCCCACTGATTGCGCTTTTCAAACAAGCACTTTTGACGAAATTGTTATCCTCAAACAAGTGAAGAAAGTAATTTTCTCAATTCGACGAAATATTCGCTCGGAGCATATCCCAGGAAATGGTTTCGTCAAAAACGAAGAAAATTTCGTGAAATCTGAGAATCCATTTCTGAGAGTGATCATTTTGAAAACTTCGTAAAATTTATTCTTTTCGAGGAATTTAAATTAAAAGAGAAAATAAGTTTTTTTTCTGATAAGGGATGGGAGCATGGGAGAGCCAATGCCCCTCCCTGCATTTTAAAATTTGTTTTTCACCTATTTTGAAATACAGAGTCAAATTTATTATTCACAAGTAACTTAAAATAAAAATAATCTAAGAATTTTTCTTTGGGGGAAGGGGGCATAGGAGGGCCATTTCTCCTCCCGTGATTTAAAAATTTAAGTAACTAAATTTTATTTTGCTCCGATTTTGAAAAAACACAGTAAAATTTGTTCTTTCAAGTAACTTAAAATAAAAGAGGAACTGGTGATTTTCGGTTAAGGTAGGGAGGTGGCTGTAGGAAAGGTCCATTTTGCCCCTCCCTGGAGTAAAATTTTCTCTTTTCGGGTAACGTAAAATTAAAGAGGAATTAAGGGATTTTCTGTAAAGTTAGAGGGTTTTGGGTGAACCATTACCCCTCCTCGAGATTTTAAAATTTAATTAATTAAAATTTCTTTTTCTCTTATTTTGAAAAATGTAGTAAATTTTATTATTTTTAAGCAACTTAAAATAAAAGAGGAACACAAGAAATTTTCGTTAGGGAAAGAGTGTGTGTGGGGGGAGGCCCATTGCCCCTTCCTGGATTTTGAAATTTAAATAATTAAAATTTGATTTTCTCCTATTTTG
Organism: Maratus speciosus; assembly: GCA_963932465.1. NCBI lineage: Eukaryota > Metazoa > Arthropoda > Arachnida > Araneae > Salticidae > Maratus > Maratus speciosus. The sequence continues at coordinate 230,802,508 of OZ010796.1, read as the reverse complement.
AAAATCACAATAAAATGTATTTATTTCGTTTACCTTAAAATTAAAATGGAACTGGAAATTTTCGTTTAGGAGGGGGGTGGGGGTGGGGGGGTCTCTAACCTCCTACCGCCATGATTTTGAAATTTAATTAACTAATTTTGTTTTCCTTGATTAAGACATAATAAAATTTATTCTTTTCGATTAATTGTAAGTTAAATACAACATTAATGTACCTTGAAAGATTTTGAAAGAGCACCATGAATGGGAATAATGCAAATTTGGAATACACTAATTTTCACATCCATAAAAAATACATACGTTTTGTAAAATTAGAATCTATAGATTATTTTTAATATTTTTTGCATAAAAAATGCACACTTTGTACGAACACAGAATATTCATTTATTTTATGCAAAAAATGTGCACAGTTTTGACAACATAGAATATACACATAAAAAATACAGATAGTTTACACACTAAGTGCATTCTTTTTGGAGTATTCAAAAATATTCACTTTTTATGCACAAATTGTGTACAATCTATACTTTATGCAAAAAAAGTGCAAACATTTTCTAGCTGGGAAGTACCGAATTTATTGCCTAAATAATGAATTCTGAATATTTTACATAAAACAATTTTTATAAATTTCATGCAATAATTTAAACGTACGTTGTAACTAACATACCGCAGTTTATCTTAAATATTTCAGAATATTACTAACATTCTACTATTGTTTCAATGTTTATAATTCATAAAAAGTGGGGAAGGATTATACTTTATGCTAATATATTAAGAAAGAGAAACAATGTATAAAGACACAAATATAAATATATATAAAGAGCATACAACTGTTTCGAAAATGTTTATAATTACCTTTACTATTCTGGTGTCTTTAAAAATTACAAAAACATCACTTTCGCTAAAATGAACATGCCGAAAATTTTGTGATACAAATAAACATTGATAATTTAATAGCCTTGCATAATCATTCTTTTATTATCTCAAATACAAACTCAACTTGTTTTAACGTAACATGACAGCGATTTTAAAGTGTCGGTAGTGCTCTTCATTTAAACAGGAGTATATTATATTTCAAGCATACAGCCTCGTGTCTTGAAAATAAAATGAGCGTGAAATGTCAAATAATTCGATGTCAAACGATTTCCATTTAACGACGCAATGCGAATTTTTAATTAAAATCAATGGTATCTCCCTTTATAGATCAAATAAAACTAAAGAAGTATTTACAATAATCATTTATATTTTTCGTTTGACTAATAACCCTGCAAATGAAAACATAATAATATGACTGGTTATTCATCACAACAGGAACGCAATTTTAGGTAACCATTAACAAATTTTGTGTTTATGTCCAAGGTGAAATAATTTTTATTTTAGGGTTACATGCTTAGTAGTCAACAAATATCTTAGTCTATAATTTATTATTATTTTAGAGAATAATTCATATTAGCAAAATAATCTAGATAATAATTTCAAAATTTTATATCAACAAAATTTTAAAGATCTTTTCAGTGAAGTGATAGAGTACTTTTAAAATATACAATAGCGTGTACACCGTAAAAGAAAATATGTAATGCGGAATATGTTTGTGAAAATGTTAATTAAATCTTTCAGAACTGTTACCGATGAAGAATATTCTCAAACCCATATTCCACACAATTAAGAAAAACCATTAAATATTTCTTAGTTTGAAAAAAGATACGAAAATATAAAATAATCCTTCCGAGTATCGCACGATTTTGAAAAGCATTCTTTATCTTTAGAGCAGCTCAAAAATAATATTTTTTCAAGATTTAAAATAGGATTTATTAAAACAAAGATTTTGCTCGGACGGATTTTCGAAAACGTTTCATAGTTGTTTTTAACTTTTCTCAGCCTCGTGTATATCTTTAATACACAAGAAAACATTTACATGTTTAACACGTTCACGCCGGTGCGGTGGGCCACGCTCGACTGCCTCACAGCTGCCAAGTCTCCGGCTTTTTGGATACCATTATTTTAATACAGAAAATGTTGTTTTATTTAATTAGAACGATTGGGCGATTTAAAGGAACAACATTTTTTCTAAAATAACATTGGTGTGCAAAAAGCCGGAGACTTCAAAACTCTGAGACAGTCCAGTGCAACCCACCGCGCCAGCGTGAACGTGTTAAAAAACATGTTTTACAGACATACATGATAAAGTAACAGGATTATCATTAACATTAAAATAAATAATATTTTGTTACCCTTGCATGTATGAATTTACTTACGCAGCTGAAAAAGTTTACTTGAGAATCGATTGCATCCTAAAAAACGATATTTCGGTTTGGTAAAAATGATTTATGCACTATAAAAACTATACGAAAAATTTAAAAAAATCGTTGGCACTAAAAAGAAATCTTGCTTTTGTAAATGCTTCTTTAAATCTCGAAAATAAGTTGGTTTCTGGGTGTTCCGTACCTGTAACAAACATTGTAATTCGCCTTTGGAGACGGAACACCACCACCGCATCTATGCCAATTGGCAATCCTTTTAATGTAACCCTTTCGTTGAACCCGGATCACGGGCTGAGTACGCATCAGTGTAAGAGGAACAACCTCTCCTGCAACAAGTCGCCATTAGCCTTCATTAAACATTTATGTTAACAGTCCGCTAATTTCTCTTTTAATTTAGAACACCTCCGTACATTTTGGTCCTAGCGACCCGGAGGTAAGACCAGCGCAAACGAATTTAATTTAATTTATTTCATTTTCGTCAACAAGACGAAAGGATGGCAGACTCGGGCATTACAACACTAAATCGGCGGCGTGGCAACATCAAAGCTCAGCTAACGAAGATCGTAAACGCCACCGAGGGAAAAAGCTTCACAATTGCGGAAACCAAGGCTCAACTAGAGCTCCTTCACAAAATCGAAGAAAAATTCGAAGTGATCAAACAGGAATACTGCAAAATCATGGACAAGAAAAGATTGAGGAAGCGGAAGAACAACTCTCGCAATTGGATGAGGAGATACAGAAATTAGAGGTAAGCCTTAAATCATCTTTTCACAAACAAAATGAAGAAAAAAATAGTAAAATAGACAGCACGTCTGAATCAAAATCCCATGTTAATGATCAAGTTATTGCCAGAGGGGTCAGCATAAAGCTCCCTAAAATTCCACTTCCGATTTTTAGTGGCAAATTTGAAGAATGGTCTACATTTAAGACCACTTCCAATGAATTTATCAATAACAATCCACTTTTAAAAGACAACGAAAATCTGTTTTATCTCCGAGGAGCGTTAACGGGTGAACCGAAAATCTTACAAACTTCAGATGACACCTTTAGCTCACTCTTCAGAGAGCTGGATGAGCGCTATGAAAACAAAAGAATTATTGTGGATTGCCACATAAAAAATATACTAAATCTTTATGTAATCAAACAAGAGTCAGCTAAAGAACTGAGAAACCTTTTAGATCAGGTAAAAAAGAATTTGAGAGCGTTAAATGTCTTGGAATTCGATAGAGACACCTTTTCAAACGCTATTTTATTGAAAATAATATTAGAAAAAATAGATCGAGAAACCCGTAAGCAGTTTGAATTAACACTAAAGGATAAGGAAGTGCCTAATTTCGATGAATTTTTAGAATTTTTAGAACGTAGCTGCCAAATTTTAAGTAGTATTACTTCTGCGAATGCTTCAAAAACCACTAATAAATCTTTATTTATCCGTCCCACCAAACCACAAAATAAAATGTGCATTTTATGTAAAACAGAAAGTCACCCAATATATCATTGCGAGAAATATAAAAGTATGAAACTAAGCGAACGTCTAAACATTGTAAAGAAAAATAAGCTTTGTTTTAATTGCTTTAGTTTTTTCATATAATTCATCAATGTACTTCAAAGAGCAGATGTCTTGTTTGCAGCTCCAAACATCATACTTCGTTGCATAATTACTCATCACCAGATGTTCGAATTTATGAGCCTTCAAAATCTGTAAACAACCCGGCTGCTGAAGATGCAATTAATAGAAATTTAGCTTCCGAAGTTTCAGCGCAATATGAAAATGCAGTTCATTCATTTTTTTTTTCATATGAAAAGAGCCATAAATCTGCCTTATTAAATACGGCGATTGTTTATATAGCAGACATTAATGGAATTAATCAGCCTTTTCGTACAATCCTGGATAGTGCCTCACAAACTAATTTTATAAGTTTAAGTGCAGCTGAAACTTTAGGTTTGAAAAAACAATCAATTAACATTCCCGTTGCAGGTCTTAATAATTCACCGATGTCCTTGAAATCTAAAGTGAAAGCGTGTGTATCTCTAATAATAAAAGAGGCGATTTGCGGTGGAGTTTGGACTTGTTGATCATCCCGAAAATCACAGATTTCACTCATGGAAAGGAAATAAACATAAATAAATTAAACATTCCTTCGAACATCTGTTTAGCTGACCCACAGTTTTTTATTCCAAATAAGATTGAAATTTTATTAGGCGCGGAACTGTTCGTTCAATTCTTAAAGGCAGACAAAATAAAGTTAGGAAAGCACTTATATTTACAGGAAAGTGTGTTTGGTTATCTAATTTCTGGTTGTGTATATAACAATGTAGTAAACAATACGAAAAAATATTGTTTCTTAACGAAAAATTTAGAAGCTTTAGATAACACATTAAAATCTTTTTGGGAGATTGAAGAGGTGGGAAATTTAAAATCTTGTGGTAGTAAAGAGTTAGAATATTGCAATAGGCATTTCGATAAAACGCATTTTACAAATTCGGATGGCAGATGTGTCGTAGAAATGCCTTTTAAACCAGAATTTTCTGAGCCCAATTTAGGAAATTCAAAAATCGTTGCATTGAAAAGATTAAATTATTTATGGCAACGTCTAGATCGTGACCCTATAATGCGGAATTTATACACACAATTTCTTAATGAATATCAGTTTCTTAATCACATGCATGAAATAGAGGAAACTAATGAATTTGAGGACGGTTATTATTTACCCCATCACGGGATTTTACGACCATCTAGCTCGACAACTAAATTGCGCGTCGTATATGATGCAAACGCGAAAAGTAGTAATGGATATTCATTGAACGATTTATTGTGCAAGGGTGGTGTGCTACAGGATGATCTCTTTTCGATATTGGTTCGATTTAGAAAGCACATTTATGCATTAACCGCCGACATCAAACAAATGTTTCGAATGATAGAAATAAATCCGTGCCAATACAAATTCTTAAAAATTCTGTGGAAAGACAGTGCATCATCCCCGGTTAAGGTCTTTCAATTATCAACGGTAACATATGGAACGGCGTGTGCCCCATTTTTGGCCACCAAGGTCTTGCAACAACTCGCCTTAGATGAGCAAAGGGCTTTTCCGTTAGCTTCCAATATTGTACTGAAGGATTTCTATATGGACGATTGCTTGTCGGGGTCATCCAATTTAGAGGAATTTAATTTAATGCAAGCAGAATTAACACAACTCCTTCAGAGAGGGGGAATGATTTTGCACAAATGGTGTACTAATAAGGTCCAATCTACTGACAATCAGATATTTCCCTTGGATAGAAATTCAGAAGAAATAACGGTTAAAACTTTAGGAATGCTTTGGGACAGTTCTAGCGATACATTTACATACAAAGTCAAAGTTAAAGTAACAAGTACTTTCACCAAACGAGAGGTGCTATCGCAAATTGCCCGGCTTTATGACCCTCTTGGTCTCTTAGGGCCAGTGATTGCAAAAGCAAAGATATTCATGCAACAATTGTGGTTGCTTAAATTACAATGGAATGATACTTTACCTTCGCAAATTTCCAAACAATGGGAAACCTTTATCGCAACATTACCAGAGCTCGAGTCCATCAACGTACCGAGATGCTTCTTAAATGTGCACGTCCAATCAGTGGTACTTAATGGCTTTGCAGATGCTTCTTCAAAGGCATACGTTGCAGTTATTTATGTGCAAACTATATCTAACTCCAACGAAACGGTTAGTCACCTTCTTTGCAGCAAGTCACGAGTGGCCCCTACAAAGGTGATAACCGTACCCCGCTTGGAACTATCAGCGTGTCTTCTTCTTTCAAAATTAACCTGTAAGGTCTTAGTTGCTTTAAACCAACAGGTGAATTCTGTGCGACTATTTTCAGACTCGACCTCTGCCTTAGCTTGGATGGACACTGCTCCACATTTATTAAAAACGTTTATCGGCAACCGTGTAGTGCAAATAAAAGACATTTCAAGGAACATTCCATGGCACCATATACCATCGGAGCATAACCCAGCAGACCTGATATCCAGAGGAATGGATGTGAAAAACGTTGCCTCCAGTGAACTATGGTGGGATGGGCCACCACTTCAAATTCTTAAAGAAGCAATAGAGAAACCTACTTCTAGTCTTACTGACTGCTCGAACACTTATTATTCTAATGAACTTAAGACCAGTAGACAAGTGACTTTAATTAACAAGATGGACATTAATTTTTTGATAATTTGTTGACTTTAACAAATCATTTTCTTAAATTAATTAGAATTGTAGCATATATTTTTAGCTTTTTCTTAAAGTGTAAAAAGTAGCAACTGAAACAGGCCCTCTGTTACTGGAGGAATTAATGGGGGCAGAAGTGTGCTTGATTAAGCATGTGCAGGTAATGTATTTTGCCAAGGAAATCTCCGCCCTGAAAGGGGGAACTTCGGTGCATGGTTCAAGTAAGTTAAAATTTTGAATCCCTTTATTGATTCGAATGGCTTGATAAGGGTGGGGGGTAGATTGGCTAAATCTAACTTACCTTTTGATCACAAATTTTCTATAGTGCTACCAGCGAGCCTGTCGCTTAACGAGAATCATATTCCAGTATTATTATGTACGAGATTTTCATGTCGGGCCACAGTCTCTTTTGAAAACTGTGCGCCAAAAATATTGGCCTCTTAGCGGTAGAAACACAGCTCGCAAGGTAGTACACGAATGTGTACAATGTTTTAAAATTATGCCTATACTGTCTAATCAAGTAATGGGAGATCTCCTTCCGGAAAGAATAACGACCAGTTCACCATTTTTCAGAGTAGGATTAGATCTGTGTGGCCCCTTTGAAATAAAATATAAGGGTCAGAGAAAGGGTACCTTCCAAAAAATATACGTTGCCATTTTCGTGTGTATGGCCTCTAAAGCTATACACTTGGATTTTGTCTCCGACTTGACATCCGAGGCGATAATAGCAACGCTAAAGAGATTCTTCGCTCGTCGTGGGAGGAGCTCGGTAATTTTTAGCGATAACGCTACAAATTTTGTTGGGGCTTCAGCAGAACTGAAGCGTTTGCGTAAACTTGTAGCCAGTGGTGAAGTTTGTAACTTTTTAGCTTCAGAAGGCATTAACTGGAAATTCTCCCCTCCTAGAGCACCCAACTTTGGTGGCCTTTGGGAGTCAGGAGTTAAGGCCTTCAAATACCACTTAAAAAGAGCAGTAAGTTCAGCTCATCTCAAGATCGAAGAATTTCTAACCGTAATAACACAGATCGAAGCGATTTTAAATTCGCGACCGCTTTGTCCCTTGTCCACAGATGCTGGCGATTTTCAGGTGTTAACTCCTGGCCACTTTCTCATAGGCAGGCCCCTTAATTTAATTCCTGAACCTAATTTGATGGAGGTAAAGGATAACTTGCTTAACAAGTGGCAAAGGACTCAAAAATTAACCCAAACGATTTGGATACGCTGGCAAAATAATTATCTCAGTAATTTACAGGAGTGAAGCAAATGGATGTGGAAAAAACCAAATATTCTGCCAAGGATGTTGGTCTTATTAAAGGACACTCAACTCCCACTTTGCACCTGGTCTCTAGGTCGCATTACTAAGGTAATCCCAGGTGCTGATGGAATGGTCAGAGTAGTAGAACTACGCACCGCTAAGGGCAATTTTAAGCGTTCTGTTAACCAAATAAGCATATTACACATAAATGACAATAATTGACAACAATCTGGACTGTAATTGTGTTTCATTGTGTTTATTTTTTGCCGATAACCTGTACTATGTTGCGTGTTCTTTTTTTTTTTTATCTGTATTGCATTTATACATATTGAAATATAATATTTCAACGGCGGGCGGGATGTTCCGTACCTGTAACAAACATTGTAATTCGCCTATGACGACGGAACACCACCCCCGCATCTATGCCAATTGGCAATCCTTTTAATGTAACCCTTTCGTTGAACCCGGATCACGGGTTGAGTACGCATCAGTGTAAGGGGAACAACCTCTGTGGCAACAAGTCGCCATTAGCCTTCATTAAACCTTTATGTTAACAGTCCGCTAATTTCTCTTTTAATTTAGAACACCTCCGTACACTGGGGTTTCTAAAGAAACACAGCGTATTTCGGAATCGTGGGTAACTTGGAAGGAGTTTTTATATTTTCATTCGTGGTTATATTATATTTTTGTAGATTAAGAAACATTTGTCTTTTTGAACAGTATACCTTTTGATATACTCTCGAAAATAAGTTGGTTTCAGAAGTTTCTAAAGAAACACGACGCATTTCGGAATCGTGGGTAACTTGGAAGGAGTTTTTATATTTTCATTCGTGGTTACATTATATTTTTGTAGATTAAGAAACATTTGTCTTTTTGAACAGTGTATTTTCTGATATACTCTCGAAAATAAGTTGGTTTCTGGGGTTTCTGAACGAACACAACGCATTTTGGAATCGTGAGTAACTTGGAGGAGTTATTGTATATTTTCATTCGTGGATATATTATATTTTTGTAGATTAAGAAACATTTGTCTTTTTGAACAGTGTACCTTCTGATATACTCTCGAAAATAAGTTGGTTTCTGAGGTTTCTAAAGAAACACAACGCATTTCGGAATCGTGGGTAACTTGAAAGGAGTTTTTGTATCTTTTCATTCGTTGTTATATTATATTTTTATAGATTAAGAAACATTTGTCTTTTTGCACAGTGTACCTTCTGATATACTCTAAAATCACTTTAATTAGATTTTTTTAGAAAAATACGGAATTTCTACTGAAAACACGATTATCACTTTTATGAGTGAAAAATTTTCCTTTCAAATCTTACCCGTTTGCATGCATTAATTTATACTGGTAATCAATGAATCAATTAATATATTGGTAATCAGTACTGTATTCACAACAAGTGCAACATGTGGCTTTTGTTCTTTTTATTTTCGAATACTAAGATTTGTTTTCCGTAATGAGTGATAACTACTCGAATATAATTTTTAAAAAAATTAGTGGTGATATATTTAATATGTTGCAAATGCCAACAATACGACCATTTTGGTAGTATATTCATTTGGAGAGAAAAAAAAAGTCAATTGCTTTGCGCTGTGAAAATTAAATGAAGATAATTAATAATACCTTCATAAACATGTTAAGTATGTATTTTCTCCTTTAATGATTTCAATTTATAATTTAGTGACTGGTTATATTCTATTTTCATACACTACAGGGTCATATCCTTCGTTACTGAGTAATGTATCTCAAAACGGTAACTCTATATCTACGCCAACATTCAACGTCATGTATCAAACGGTAACAGCGATGCCAAAATCTTTGGAAAAATTAGTTGCGTTTGTGAACCATGTTGAGAATATGTTGGTGAATATAATTGAATTTCAGGAGAAAGTATGAGTGGCGTGGGCAATTTGTTTATGCTAATATAGAACAAAAGTCATTTGTTAATGACACTATTATTTTATTGAAGTTAAACTCTCCAACACGGACACTGATTCAATGATCCGTTTAAATAGAATGTGCGTAATAATATTTCAATCATGTGAAATTTATTATGAAAAAGTACTACTGTGATCAGCGTTCAAAAAATACCCCTTTTTATTGATTTTAATAGAAATCGATTTCTAGAAGCTTCAAATATGTTTATTCTATATTCTTCAAATATGTTTATCTAAAATTATAGCTCATTCCGCCAAGTAAGTTCTGGGTTATGCTTAAAACTATCTGCGTTGGAATCTAATTTCCGAAGATGTAAAGGGCATTTAACATCAGGAGTTACAAATATTAAACCTGTATAAGTCCTAAACTTCTTGACCGGATGAATTCCAGTTTGTTAACTGAAATTAAATTTCATTTTCTCAGATTAAGAAACATTTGTCTTTTTGCACAGTGTACCTTTTGATATACTCTAAAATCACTTTAATTAGATTTTTTAAGAAAAATACGGAATTTCTACTGAAAACACGATTATCACTTTTATGAGTGAAAAATTTTCCTTTCAAATCTTACCCGTTTGCATGCATTAATTTATAGAGGTAATCAATGAATCAATTAATATATTGGTAATCAGTACTGTATTCACAACAAGTGCAACATGTGGCTTTTGTTGTTATTATTTTCGAATAGTAAATTTTGTTTTCCGTAATGAGTGATAACTACTCGAATATAATTTTTTTAAATTAGTGGTGATATATTTAATATGTTGCAAATGCCAAAAATACGACCATTGTGGTAGTATATTCATTTGGAGAGAAAAAAAAAAGTCAATTGCTTTGCGCTGTGAAAATTACATGACGATAATTAATAATACCTTCATAAACACGTTAAGTGTGTATTTTCTTCTTTAATGATTTCAATTTATAATTTAGTGATTGGTTATATTTTATTTTCATATATTACAGGGTCATATCCTTCGTTACTGAGTAATGTATCTCAAAACGGAAACTCTAGATCTACGCCAACATTCTACGTCATGCATCAAACGGTAACAGTGACGCAAAAATCTTTGGAAAAATTAGTTGCGTTTGTGAATCATGTTGAGAATATATTGGTGAATATAATTGAATTTCAGGAGAAGATATCAGTGGCGTGGGTAATTTTTTTATGCTAATATAGAACACAAGTCATTTGATAATGCAACTGGTATTTTATTGAAGTTAAACTCTCCAACATGGACACTATTCCAATGATCCGTTTCAATAGAATGTGCGTAATAACAATTCAATCATGTGAAATTTATTATGAAAAATTACTAATGTGATCAACGTTCAAAAAATACCCCTTTTTATTGATTTCAATAGAAATCGATTTCTAGAAGCTTCAAATATGTTTATTCTATATTCTTCAAATATGTTTATCTAAAACTATAGCTCATTCCGCCAAGTAAGTTCTGGGTTATACTTAAAAAACTATCTGCGTTGGAATCTAATTTCCGAAGATGTAAAAGGCATTTAACATCAGGAGTTACAAATATTAAACCTGTATAATTCCTAAACTACTTGACCGGACGAATTCCAGTTTGTTAACTGAAATTAAAAATTACCGAAGGATCCAAATATGACGACAAAATTAGGTGTTCGTGTTGTAAATTTTTATATGTATGTTGAGAATATATTGGTGAATATAATTGAATTTCAGGAGAAGATATGAGTGGCGTGGGTAATTTTTTTATGCTAATATAGAACACACGTCATTTGATAATGACACTGGTATTTTACTGAAGTTAAACTCTCCAACACGGACACTGATTCAATGATCTATTTCATTAGAATTTGCGTAATAACGATTCAGTCATGGGACATTTATTATGATAAAGTACTACTGTGATCAGCGTTCGAATAAATAATATTTGTTACTGTATTTTCAATAGAAATCGATTTCTAGAAGCTTCAAATATGTTTATTCTATGTTCTTCAAATATGTTTATTATCTAAATTTATAGCTCATTCCGCCAAGTAAGTTCTGGGTTATACTTAAAAAACTATCTGCGTTGGAATCTGATTTCCGAAGATGTAAAAGGCATTTAACATCTGGAGTTACAAATATTAAACCTTTATAATTCCTAAAGTACTTGACCGGAAAGTACTTGACCAGTTCGTTAACTGAAATTAAAATTTACCGAAGGATCCAAATATGATGACAAAATTAGGGGTTCGTGTTGTAAATTTTTATATGTACAGGACCCTGGATGCATAATTCAAGTGCAATATCAATTACTATATATTATTACCAATCGATTGGTACGAGTCATATACAATTTTTTACGGCAGGGTTATTACGTATATATCCTTTTTTCTACGACTGTATCTAAAAATCTACAAATAAAAATTCATGAGTAATGATTATGAAGAGAAGAAACAATTTATTGATACAAATTACAGAATGACGATAATTAATAATACCTTCATAAACATGTTAAGTATGTATTTTCTCCTTTAATGATTTAAATTTATAATTTAGTGACTGATTATTTTTTATTTTCATATATCACAGGATCATATCCTTCGTTACTGAGTGATGTATCTGAGAACGGTAACTCTATATCTACACCAAAATTCAACAACATCAAACGGTAACAGCAATTCCAAATTATTTGGAAAAATTAGTTGCGTTTGTGAACCATGTTGAGAATATGTTGTTGAATATAATTGAATTTCAGGAGAAGATATGGGTGGCGTGGGTAATTTGTTTATACTAATATAGAAAGAAAGTCATATTTGTTAATGACACTGGTATTTCATTGAAGTTAAACTCTCCAACACGGACACTGGTTCAATGATCTATCTCATTAGAATTTGCGTAATAACAATTCCGTCACTGTTTCTTGCTAAGTTCAGCATCATTACACTGTAAAAAAACGACTGTAGATTTGCCAGAACAAACTCGATCACAGTGAATCTGCTGTATCTTTCTTTGGTTTCCTGACTATATTAACATGGAAAATACAGTAGTTGCGTAAAATTAACAGCACAATGTGCTGGTAATTTGGACGCATTTTTTTACAGCACAAAATGCTTGCGTCCAAATTGCCAGCACATTGTGCTGTTAATTTTACGCAACTACTGTATTTTCCGAGTTAATATAGTCAGGAAACCAAAGAAAGATACAGAACATTCACTGTGATCGAGTTTGTGCTCGAGATGAACAGTACTTTGTACTATAAAAATGTCGTTTTTTTTTTACAGTGTAACGATTATATTGGACTTATAAACTTCTAAAATATATAGAGTCTAACATAGCACGAAGTTTATTTATAGAAAAATTACGATAATAAAGTTTAATAAAAATTAAAAATTAATCTTAAAAACTACATGTCCATTTGTTTTCGATATTCAGTTTTGTTGCAAACATGTCTTTGAAAATAGACTCGGTAGGCAAAAACGGCGTAGACTTACTTATTCGTTTCGACTCAAATACAAGAAAATTTTTCGTTTATTGGAAAAAAATAGTCAATGACAATATCAATGTATAGTCCGAAGGCCTACAACAGAACGATAAGAAAATACAATGGAACACAATGTGACTATGACTATGTAGCTTAATAAGTTGGTGCCAATGATGAAGAATTTCCAATACCTCTCTTTCTTAATAGTAATATTATACTTATTTAATGAAATAATTCTGTTATTTAATTAGACACATATTGCTATTCGAAACTGATGGTTGTTAAATTCTGCCTGATATCTATGCTTAATGTCAGACCCTTATTATACAAACATTAATAATCTACCTTGTCAAATACCTAAAAAAAATGTGATGAATTCCTTTTTAGGTGCGTTCGTAATTATATAAATACATAGCACTTAGAATCGTCACCTCGTTCGTCCGTCTGCCCACATATAACAGCGCAACCCCCCCCCCCCCCAACCGAATAGTTTGAAATTTAATATATTTATTCGTCGCAGAATTTTGACGAGTCAATTCAAATTTTATGAAAATAAAATCAAAACTTAAAAAAAGTATTAATAAATGTTTTCTTTTATATGTGAAATCCTATGATAAGCAATTAATTCAATATATCATTATAGGTAATGATTTTAAGTTGCCATGGTGATTACGTCCTATTAAAGATGGAGTCATATTATTTCAGTATTACTGAATTTAATATATATAATCGTATAAAATTTGGTATTCATGCATTTCTGCATAAGAGTGCAACATCTATTCCACAAAGATCTGAATATTTACAAAACTAATTATATTACCATCGCACCCCATTTGCCACGTTTGACGTATAAATTCTTACTTGTTTAATCATTTGTAGGGCACTAAATCTTTCTTCTAATAAAAGCAAATTTTCTAAAACAGAGTAATAAGAAAATGTGCTGTAAAACGATGGTGAATATGACTATGCGCCTTAATGATTTGATGGAAAGGATGAAGAATTTTCAATACCCCTATTTCTTGATATACATATTCTCCTTATTTAATTGCATAATTCTACGATTTAATAAAGCAAACGTTATTATTCGTAAATAGCAGTAGTTAAAGTCCAATACTTGTCATATGTGTTTAATGTCAACCCTTAAGATATAAACGTGGTTCATTTATGCTAGATTAATTTTAACACAATTATTCTAATTGGTAAATAAATCATATGAGATGTCAATTTCCAACTGGGCGAAAAATGTCCGGACCAGGATTCGAACCAGGCTCTGCCATCTGAGCTATCTCGAATGAATCTGGTGGAACTTTTTCATCCAGCTAACCTTAAAGATTATAGCATCTGGTCTGAAACCTGGTTCAGCTCAACTTCTGTTGAGCTGGGTGAAAAAGTTCCACCAGATTCGCCCGGGATATCTCAGATGGCAGAGCACTGGCGGCTTCAGCCAGGAGATCCCTGGTTCGAATCCTGGTCCGGACATTTTTCGCCCAGTTGGAAATTGACATCTCATGTGGTTGATTTATGTCTAATTTGTCAAATAACTAATAACAATATGATTAATGTATTTTTTAATCATTTGCAGAGCACTAAATCTCATTTCTAGTAACCTGGGAATAGTTTTTGATTTTTTAAAAACTTATTTCTTATAAAAGAAATAAGTGATAACTGACTTGCAAATTTAAAATCTGAGAAAAATAATGAGTACAAAAATGTTCTTAAGAAATTTAGCTCGTATATGTAGCACATTTTTTTATGAATTCCTAACCATTTTTTAATCTATGACTTATGACATTTTTGAAATGATAGATTTTAATAACTCATTTAGAAAAATAAATAACTTTTGAATATAATTTATTTTTATCCCAAAAACATGCTCTATACTTATATTTTATTCTGACAAGCCAAAAAAAAATTACATTCAAAGTCCTTCAAAGTTAATATGCATTTAAAAGTATTTCAGAACTGTGATATTTCAAGAACATCTGTTGAAACTGTCAATAATATCAATCAAATATGACAGAATGAAAGACATGGACACAGAGTCATTAGAGATTCAAAACAAAAATGTCAAAAGAAGTTATTTTGCAATTCTCATTCATATATATATAATTGACGCCAAAAATCATTTTTATTGATTTAAAAGCGTTTTCCTATCTTTATAATTTTTTTGCATTATATTTATTTTTTATACTAATTTAATTTTAATATTTCAAATTTTTTTATGTGTACCAAAGTGTTTAAATTGCCAATTTTCAGGAAATATGACATTTGTTTTATTGTTTTAATTACAAGAGTGTAGAATTAGCTATCCCAAACAATTTTTGTTTCTTATTCATATAATAATTTGAGTTTAGTAATGGCTATTTTTGTTTCAGATTTCTAACTTGAAGTGTTTTTGTAAATAAGTAGAAGTTGTTGTTTCAGAGGTCTTGAGAATAAAAATAACTTATAATAATGAGAATAAGGAAGGTACAATATATAAAGAGGGACAATGTAAAGATATTAGGGGTGAATATTTTTGAAAGATTTTCAGAAACAAAAAGTAAATGTTGTCAGAAAAAAATTATTTTCACGTAGAGTCAGATAAGAGAAACGTTCTATCTTTAAATTATAATCGTTACTTATATCAAATTCATCGTTGTGAGGGGAAGGAACCATATCAGAGAATTTACTTCGATTTTCTACAATTGTTATAAATTAATAGAAAAAAATTTGAGAATTTATCGAAAATACATGAAAAATTATCGAAGTTATAATTTGAAACGTACTATGTATAGATATTCTTATTTTTCAGCTTGGATTACTGTTCGTAACATTCTTAAGGCTGTTCTCAAATCCAAAAGGAGAACTTTGTGACATAAGATTTAATTTATTTTTGTTCGGAAATACATGGAACTAACAGGTGTTGTTGTTCAGAAACTATGTAATCGAACTCTTTATCCGTTTTTTTTTTTCAAACGCAATAGAACTTTTAGAAAATAGTGTCAAAGTGGGCGTTTTGATCCGAATTTCCGCACGAAAGATGAATAACCGTTCAGAAATGGGTGAAAAACGTGCTTGTCATGTGATCAAAATCGCTTATAACTCAAGAGGTAATTTATTGATCAAAAAATAGAAAACACAGATTCCACGTCGCTTCCATGGTCAGGCTTTCCAATTTTATATCTTTCCGTTGAAAAATGAATTTGTAAATGTGTCAAAACGTTTTGCGTTATTGAGCAGAGCAGTTAAGAACAGCCTTAATGATTCGTATTTTATATTTGTTAAAAAATATTTAATTAAGATTATAGTGTAGTGAGAACATTATTAATATGTGTCAAATATCGCTTTTTTCTTTAAAATTTAAAATTTAAAAAATCAATTCTTTAGAAAGGATTTATTTAATAAATTAAATTGTAATTTAATATACTGATTGGCTTAAAACCAGTGGATCCATTTGAGTCTTTTGCATTCTAGTACAGGCAATAGAGACCGTATACGGGCTCTACGTAGCAAAATTAATGGAAGTTCTGGAAATTGGCTTACTTTATGTTTTTTGGGTCGCTGAATCCGAATTTGTAACTTCCCACCAAAATGTCTCCCCGCAACCCCACCCCTCCCAAAAAAAGGTTTTTATTAAAATACTGAAATTTTTTTTATTGTTTTAGGGAAAAAGTATCTAGAAATTCAGAAAGCAGACAAAATTTGCAACAAATTAGATATATGATTTTATGACTTAGGATGAAGGGGAAGGGGGGATATGCCTCGGAACATGCGCCGCGGTGCTACGCGGACTAAGTTGCACAATTCCACTTAACCACTCACACGTTTACATTCGCCCTTCCATCTCCTCTCCGAACTTTCTCTATAAGGTTTAGTTTATTTTTTTGGGGTCACTGAGTCCGAATTTTTAACTTCCCCCCCCCCCGAAAACTCCCCAAAATAGTTGTTATTAACTTAAATTTCTTAATATTTTAGGGGAAAAGTATTACGAAATTCAGAAACTAGACAAAATTTGCAACAAATAGGATATATGACATTATGACGTAGGATAAACGGGGAGAGAGGGGACTGCCTCGGAACATTCCCCGCGCGCCTTTCTCAAAAACCAAATTTTTAGAAAAAATCATTTTTTTGGGGGGTTCCCGGGTGAAATTTTGGTGATAAGTTACAAATTTGGATTCAGTGACCCAAAAAACATAAAGTGAGTCGAAATCCAGAACAAATATTAATTTTGCCAGGTAAAATCCACTATTGCCTGGACTTCATAACTTAGTGCACGTAGCGCCGCAGTGCATGTTCAGAGGGAGCCATCCCCTACCCGTTCGTCCTACGCCATAATGTCATATATCGTATTTGTTGCAAATTTTGTCTAGTTTCTAAATTTCGTAATGCTTTTCCCCTAAAACAATAAAAAAATTAAGTTAATAACAACTATTTTTTTTATTTTGGGGGGGGGGGGGGGTTCGGGGGGGGAGTTTTGGGGGGGAGCTTAAAATTCGGATTCAGAGACCCAAAAAACTTAAAGTAAACCTTATAGAGAAAGTTCGGAGGGGAGATGGGAGGACGAATGTAAACGTGTGAGTTGTTAAGTGGAATTGCGCAACTTAGTCCGCGCAGCACCGCGTTGCATGTTCCGAGGCAGATCCCCCTTCCCCTTCATCCCAAGTCATAATGTCATATATCTAATTTATTGAAAATTTTGTGTACTTTCGGAATTTCTAGATACTTTTTCCCTAAAACAATAAAAAAATTGATTTTTTTAATAAAAACCTTTTTTAGGACATTTTAACAAAATTTGAGGGGGGGGGGGGTTGCCGCGGGAAATATTGGTGGGAAGTCACAAATTCGGATTCAACGACCCCAAAAACATAAAGTCAGCCAATTTCCAGAACTTCCATTAATTTTGCCAGGTAAAATCCCCTATTGCCTGGATTAATCGTACTATTTACTGATTAATATATTTTAGGACTTTTTTCATTTTTTCGTAATTAACAGCTTTTTAATGAAGCAATGTGCCTCAACCAAATGTGAGCCTACTATGTCAAAAGCCTGTTTAAAAGCATTTCGTATGTTACTTCATTCATCGATGTACGTTTTTTAAGCATATAGAAAAAAGATTGTTGACGTCAGAAATAATAAATGTGACCACAGCTGCCAATTTTTATCCTTTTCTTCCACTATTCACAATTTTAAAGCATAAAAATTTGTTTTATTTAAAGCAGAACTTTTAGGATTAAGTAACGACAATTTATCTGTTAAAAAATAATGGCAAGAAAAAAAAAGAGAAAATTTCAGCAGTTATATATGAAGAGATCAGAAGATGAAGGGGATAAGTAACACAATCATGATTTTGAGAAAATGAGCTGTAAAATTCCAAATATCTATTATAATTTATAGTCAAATGCCTCCTTTATGAGTTAAAGTCTCTGTAAATATTAGGTTTTTCAAATAGTAATTTAGCAGATGGTAGAATACTATTTATTATCATCAATCATATGATTAACTCTTTTTTTCTATTTTGTCGCTTATCACCTTTATCCTCTGAGATCTTCATATGATAATCAGAATTATTCCTATTTTCGTTTTTTTTTTAAATTATGCCAACAGTGCCATATCTTAATCGCATTTTATGTATGCAGCACGCATTAAAAATGTGTTTTTATATAAGTTATTTATCATTATTTCTTATGAAATTTCCACTGATGAAATATTTACATTTGAATATTCTTATTTTTCAAATTTGACATGAAGTAGCTCTCTTGCTAAATAAACTTTTCTCGTGTGTTCTTAATATTTCCCGCTTGACCGTTCATGCGGAATATTTTGAATCTTCTTTATATATAAAATTACCTATGATTATACCTAATGAGTTTCTTATCGAATATTACATTTGAATATGTTTAACTTTTAAATTGGAAATATTGCTAAGTACACGTTTCACGTGTGTTCTTAATATTTCCCTCTTGACCAATAATGAGAAATATTTTCAGACTTCAAATCGTTATTCAAACAGTTGAAAAGTCATTTAAAATTCGAAAATATCGAAGTAATATTCAACGGCAAGTTTATTAATTTTCAACTAACTTAAATTTATTAGAAAAAATCTGAGTATTAATTGATCTGTAGAATTTAGTTACTATCTTTTCATTAATTTACCACTATATTTCTAATTATAAACTGTAAACATTCCATTAATCTACTCCCAAAACTCCTCGACTTCCAATACGTACTTTTTCGGAGCTTTCCTGCACTAAAAACAGAACATGAAAGAAAAAACATGCATGAAACAGTTTCAAACACTTTCATAATACTTTAAATACCTTCGCTGTTTAATAAAGTAAATAGGATGCCTTACTAAACATTTCAGAAATCGAAAATTACAGCTTAATGCCGCACTTTTTTTTTTGAAGTTGTGTAAAAAGTCCCATGGTGGACATAAAATTAAAAAAAATCATGATGTGCTATTTAATATTAAATATACAACGCGTGTACTGCGACAAAAAAATTCAAAATAAATTATTAATATTTTTTAACAATTTTTTTCTAAAACATTACACTGCGGCGCGTCACCCGTACATTCAGGCTGAGACGCCGCACTTTTGCGGTAGTTATGCCGCGCTTGTAATAAGAACAGAATGAAATTATAAATAAAAATATTTAAAAAAATATTCATATCTGGACTATAATTAACGATGTAATAACAAAATGAAACTAAATGAGTACAATGAAACTTATTAGTAGATTCAAATTAATAACTGTTGCCTACTTTCACCATTAAAACTTATTTTTTTTTACATTAAATTTTAATTGTTATTTCAGCTACAACATAACATCAATGTATTAGAAAGGGAAAAGAAAAAAGTAACATTGTTTTTACATAATTTATTTGTTAACCCCTTTGGGACCGGTTTGCTTTTATACAAATTTTATTCGGTTGGTACCACTTTTTTAAAAGAAGTTACCTTTACTTAAATAATCATGAAAATGCTCTAATTAAACAAAGCAAATATTACTTTTCTTTTTTACTGGTGCCAGAAACAAATTTTGTAAGCTCTTTATGAAGGTGCTTATATGCACCTGTGGTCATGAATGGGTTAAGAGACCTGTCTTTTCGACTACAATCTACAGAAAAAGTGTCGAAAAAGTATAGTCTTTATGCAACAACATTTAAACACATAATGCAACGAAGCTAATTACATTTCCTCTTTTTTGGAGTAGTTTGCAAAGAACGTCTGTGTTACGCGTAATCCAATTTTTCATTATTATCATCTTGACTTGCATCTTTCTTGCCCTTCTTACTTTTTATCTTCCCCTTTTTCTCCTTTGGTTTTAGTAAACTTGATAATATGCCTAACATGGTTATTATGTGCAAAAAGAAAAGGGAAAGTTAATAACACTTAATCATCTCGTACAAAAGAAACTGTGGGATGTGTACCGGAATAGCAGTGCGGCATGTATCGCATTTTGCATGGTGTAGACGTCGGCCATCACAGTTACCTGCCATCGCTAAGGGGAATGGCGTAACCATACACACAGTACTCTATACAAAGGTTACACTTAGTTTTGACTTCGAAATCATGCATGCATTTAGTAATTATTGTATGAAAAGTATTTAAACATAAAGTGTTTAAAAGTTTGGACAGTGAAATCATGTACTTACGTCAAATTAAGGATTGTACTTCTACAAGTAAACATTGAAATGGGATTCACGCTATACACTGGTTAAAATAACCTCATTGCGCACCTATACTGTGCGTTTGATGACAATCTATCGATAATTACAAGAAATACAATGTGTGAGGCATCTATCCCGTATGCGGCGACTCTCCCGGAGTTACCCTACATTAAAAATATTTCAGTCTACCGGGACATACGTTGGTACGATACTAGCAGAGCGGGGCGCCAATGTTTGATCTTCGCGGTATCATTAGGTCACCGAGTTATGGCCTGAAATTTTATTACATAAAAGATACAGACTAGTACAATAAGAATATTTATGTCTGCTTCATGATATCTTCGCACGAGATGAGCAGAGAAGGGCGCCATTTCTTAGTTTTGACGGTATTATCACGCCATCGAGTTACAGCCTTACATTTTACGACATAAAAGACACAGATTAGTACAAATATGTGAAGTTATATATTTGTACGCTATTTGTAGGCTTTGATATATTTGTACGCATTGTGCCACGTCATATCTTGGCACAAAGCGAGCAGAGCGGGCGCTAATTCCCCATTTTGACGGTACTATCACGCCATCGAGTTTCGCTTTAATTTTTTGCACTTTAAAGGTACGTATCAGTACATTAAAAATATTTGATTCTGCCCCATCAAATCTTGGTACAATGTGAGCAAAGCGGATACCCAATTCTTGATTTTGGGGGTATCACCACGTCATCGATTTACGGCCTGAAATTTTATTACATTAAGTATGCAGATTAGTATAATAAGAATATTTCAGACTTCCTCGAGATATCTTGATGCGAGATGAGCAGAGAGCGGCGCCAATTCTTAATTTTGGCGGTATTATCACGTCATCGAGTTACTTACGGCCTGAAAATTTAACACATTGTATATACAGATCAGTACAATAACAATATTTTAGTCTGCTTCGTCATATCTTGGTACGAGACGAGAAGGGCAGAGCTCCAATTCTTAATTTTAGTTATGTTATCACATCATCGAGTTACGGCCTGAAATTTTAACACATCGTACTAATCTATATCTTCAATGGGCCAAAATTTCAGGCCGTAACTCGATGACGTGATAATATCGCTAAAATCATGAATTGGCGCTCCTCCATGCTGATCTCGTACCAAGATGGGATGAAGCAGATTGAATATTATTTTATTGTACTAACCCTTATCTTTAATGAAATAAAATTTCAGGCGGTAACTCGATGACGTAATGATGCCGCCAAAATCAAGAATTGGCGCTCCACTCTGCTCGTATCGTACCAAGATATGACGAGGCAGACTGAAACAGTTTTAATGTACTGATATGTAACTTTAATGTACTCATATGTACTTTTAATGCACTGATATGTACCTTCAATGTTCAAAATCACAAGCCGTATCTCGATAACATGATAATGCCACCAAAATTAAGAATTGACAGTCCGCTCTAATCATCAAGTACCCATATTTGACGAGACTGACTGAAATATTCTTATTTTTCTTTTTGGAATCTTGTATGTATTAAAATTTCAGGCCGTAACTCGATCACGTGATAATACCGCCAAATTTAAGAATTGGCGTCCCGCTGTGCTCATCTCGTACCAAAATATGACAAAGCAGACTAAAATATTCCTATTGCACTTCTCGGAATCTTTAATATACAAAAATTTCATGTCATAACTCGATGACGTGATATTGCCCTCAAAATGAAGAATCGGCGCCCCGTTCTACCCGCTCTGCACCAAGTAACGCCGAATTAGTCATTATTTTACGATTTGTTAATAACCCTTTCGTAAACCATTAATTCTTCTTCAGAGTCGATGGCGAAGTAATATATAGTGCAATGTAATGTAAAGTATTATGTTTATTGGGTTTGAATTGCACATTATAATTCTTTTTTTGTTATAAAATTTATTCTGCCGGGTATTTCTACCAGATTATGCGCAGGCAGACAAAAATATTTTTAAAATACTTTATTTTACCTTTAACTTGACACCAATTTCATCTCGTAATTCGATGACGTGAAAGTGACTCCAAAATGACGAGTCGGCGCCCGTACCAAGAAATGTCGACGCAGACGAGTTATTCCTTCATGTACATCTAATAATCTTGTTCTAAATCATGATTTCATCTCGTAACTCGATGACGTATCCATTTGTGTCACCGCCGCCCGCTCTATCTTCTTTTTAGTAAAAAAGGCCTCGGCAAAAATAGCTATTAGCGTATTCTGTGATTCACTGCTTCAATTCTGAGATGGAATTGAGTGGAGTTTTGTTAATTAAGTCCGAAAATAAAAATGATTTAGGCGTAAGATCTAAATAACACTGATCCCAATACAAAAATAATCGCTCCTGCCTATCCATCGATTTGGATAATTCTAGTCGAAGTAATCTGTGACATAATTTATGTAAAGAGCGGGGCAGCTATCGTGTTGAAAGCCGATCTTTTCTTAAAAAACAACGTTCACCTCAGTTAAATCTACGGAATGTTTAACAACTTGTGTGATTATTGGATTATTTGTATCTTATTGAAGTCTAAGATAAATATGCTCAGTTACATTTTCGGTCAGAAAATGAGTACCGAAGATATCTTGTTGAATTCATGCTTAGACATTAATTTTTTGGAGATATTCTGCATTAGATTCCCTAAACACTTGGCGATACATACAAAATCGCACAATAATCAAACATTATGTGTTTTAATCTCGCAATTGAGGAAAAACGTAGTTTCATCGCTAATGAAAACGGGCGTAAAAAATAAAAAATCCACTTCAAACAGATAACTTACAATGCAATTCCATCAAATAGATTATTTATAGTTTTAAGGAAAAGTGCAATAACACTTTTCAAACTACAAGGTGGCCATAATTAAACTGACGGTACTCAGAGTGTTCTGTAGCGCGGTCTAATAGAGAGAATGACGCCATATTTTGTAAGAAGATTAAACAAGACGGGGGACGAAGGATTCCGGGAGAAAAAAAAAAATAGTTCAAATGTCACCGCTAGGGGAATATGTGGCGCTGTGTAACAGAAAAGAGAGTTTTAAAAAATTCAGAATGAATACTAAAACCGTTAAATGTGCTAAATAAAAGTTATTTTTAGTTCAGTATTGATTCCGCACTTTTTAAAACTCTCTTTTCTGTTAGACAGCGCCACATATTAGTGCAGAATCAATACTGAAATAACTTTTATTTAGCACATTTAACGGTTTTAGAATTTATTCTGAATTTTTTTAAACTCTCTTTTCTGTTACACAGCGTCACATATTCCCTTAGCGGTGAGTTTTGGAACTAATTTCTTTTTCTCTGAATCAATACTAAAACGTTAAATGTGCTAAATAAAAGTTATTTTATTTCAGTATTGATTCTGCACTTTTTAAAACTCTCTTTTCTGTTACACAGCGCCACATATTAGTGCAGAATCAATACTGAAATAAAAATAACTTTTATTTAGCACATTTAACGGTTCTAGAATTGATTCTGAATTTTTCAAAACTCTCTTTTCTGTTACACAGCGCCACATATTCCCGTAGCGGTGACTTTTGGAACTAATTTCTTTTTCGCTGAATCCTTCGTCCCCCGTCTTGTTTAATCTTCTTACAAAATTTAACGCCATTCTCTTAATTAGATCGGGCTACAGAACACTCTGAGTACTGTCAGTTTAATTATGGCCACCTTGTATATTTAAAGTAATCAGGAAATAATTTCTACAACGGAACAGCTCTATTATCGACAAGAGCTGGAAGGCAAGCATTTCAAGTATCTGTCGGTTTAAGTTGGGTTATGTTACAAATAATTCATTTTAATCAAATTAATGCTTTATCTACTGGCGGTACTTATAAGTACCATTAAAACAGAGCTGACAAGTCTCCGGCTTTTTGGATACCAGTAATTTAATACAGAAAACGTTATTTTATTTAATTGGAACATTTGGCGATTTATAAGAACGACATTTTCTCTAAGATAACAGTGGTGTGCAAAAAGCCGGAGACTTGGCAACTCTGTTAAAATAACTTGTTGTGAAATTTTGTTAATACATCGATTAGTAATAATACAGTTTATAATGAGTTATAGATGGATTACTTTATCTTGCTCCAAAAACATTATTGGTTGCAAAAAACAAATATATTTTTTGAATGATGATTTCTTTTTCCTTTGCATCTTTTCAGCTTTCTTGTCGTTTGGGGGTGGGGTGGAGGGCGGATTTTTCAATTCTGAAATATTTCTATATTTTTATTGTAAGAACATTATATTTGTACATTTCCTAATTCTACAAAATACTAAGAAAAATATTTAAAACGAAAGATTTGAGTGGGGTTATAAATATTTCACAAAATACCTCCTGTAAATTCAAATGTAATTAATCCTTCTAAATCCTTCAATCCTTCAAAAAGGATTCTGAAATTTATTAAATGTTTATGTAAATTTTCTAATGTAGTTTCAAAAATTCACGAAAAATGCTTTAGAAGATAACTTTTCATGAATTCATAATTCTGTATATAAAGGATTAATGTTAAAATGTGAACTTTTCTGCAGTAGCCCGCAAATTCCATGTTCCGATGAATATAAAATATGCCGTAAATCGTTTTCGTACCCTCACTCGTAAACTCAGAATAAAGATTCTTTTAGAAGGTCACATTCAAAGTTAATAAACTTATTATGTTTCACTTAAGTTGATAAATTTCTTAAGTTTAAAAAGGTTACAGAGTTGCCAATTTGTAATATTTTTTATGGTTTGAATCTGAAAAATATTTTAAATACTGCAATCAAATATTAATTGAATGTGAATTCGTGATCATGTTCGAAATCTGTTCTACACTGTAAACAAAAATCTGTAATTGTACAGATATAAAATTCTGTGCACTATCTGTGCACTGTACAAAAAAATGTAAATATACAAAACTATTTTTTGAACAGTTACAGAAACCTGTAGCTTTACAAATGAATCTACCAAAATTACAGTAATCTTACCAAAGCTTTATCTGTAACCCGGGTTGCAGTTACATAAAATGTTCAAGGCATCCCAGTTTTAAAAAAATACTTAATGACCTTACAGATTTTTTGATTTCAGGTGCAAAAGTGTATTTGTTACATGATTGTTTGTTGTTGCTGTTACATAAAAAGCTCTAGGAATACAAGTTTCCTAGGAAAGTCTTAGTAACTTTATAGATTATTTTACAGTGTATAGGGATACATCACCAGAATCGCAATATTGTGCATGTGCATTAGATATTAGACCGGAGCGAAAAACAAAAAAGTTTTCGAATCGAATCGTAATAGTGCTGAAAAGTTGCTACTCGTCAATACAAGCACAGTGGAAGAAAAATTTTTGAAATCGGAAAATATCTTCCGTTCGCGCGTCGCGCTCAAAAATTTCGAATTTGAACAAAAATTGAATAGATATAAGGAAAATCGTAAAAGGTGTAAATTTTGTCCGATCGAAATGATGTGTTGTACATAGCATGTGGTATTGAGGTGTAGAATGCAAGGGAAAATACCACATATCCCTCCTCCATCCCCTTCCAACAACCTCAAGGGGGAGTGAAAATGGCCAAAATTCGTATAATTAACCCATATAACAGGAGGTGTAAATATTGACCAAATCGACCTCATTTTTTTTTTACATAACGCAACCTTCAGGTTAAAACTCGAAACCAATATCCCCCCCCCCAACCTTCCGTCATTTTCCCCCGAAGGATACGAGAGATCGAAATTTTGCAGCGCCTGGCCCGTCCTACAAAGGGCGATTCCAAACTCACCACGGGAAGGTGCTACATCACGAGTTACACCCACATTCTTCCAAACCAAAATGGGGGCATATAGGCGTATCCGGATCCACATACAGATTCAGGTACTGTAAATTCTGATTTAGTATCAAATTTTAGCATGGTAGCACGTGAAGCGAGGGTGGTTCTTATGAAACCATCACATCACTCATTCCCATAAACTTCTGAGAAGACCAGTGTTACCAGCTTGACACTGTGCTCTTCACCACTTCTTGGACTTTTGCAAGCAGCCTGCTGATTGCGAGTATTTGCCATTCGTTACTTTTAAGAGAATTGAGTGGCACATTCAACATATTGACCCATAAATCTTAAGTAAAGAACAGAGATACATGCACTACATTGCCGTTTCAATTGCTGCTGAGTCTTGTTCCTCAGACTTAACGAATCAGGATCTGGGACAAATATCTCATTCTCTGTGGTTAATGACAAGTTACTGAGACTGTATTGTATATTTCATTGGAAACCCCACGAGAAAACCTCATACACGTTGTCACGTACATTATGACAGTATACGTACCTCTGTGGTTGAAAATTAAGAAGAGATTTTCAATAGTTAAGGGACCTAAACATATTTTTGAATGTATCAAGAAATGAAGAAGTTTACCTGCAAAAGTTCAAGAAGTGATAAAGCAGGTCTTTCAAACAAATTCTTTCTTTGCCCATGCAGAAAGTCTTCAGTAGTAGTGGATTATTCACATCACGTTCGAGAGCTGGGAATTTGGCGGGTACTGAAATCTAAACACGCTCCCAAAAAGGGCAAATCCGTCATAAATTTTCTACTTACGGCCATAAATTTTGACGCCAATTGTTTATATGAAATCATAAATTTGTCAGAAACCAAGATTACCTGACCACCTCTTTTGGTAAACGTTTCTTTAGCTTAAATTGCACACTTAATTTCCAATTTCTTAAAATCGAACTCTTCCATTGAATGCGGCAGATATACCATGTCATACACAAGCCTTAGATAGCGCAGTGTCAATCTGGTAACACATCCCTTCTCAAAACTTTATGGTCATGAGCAGCGTGATGGTTTTATAAGAGCCTCCTCGCTTCTCGTGCTACCAAGCTAAAATTTGACACTAAATCAGAATTCGGAGTACCTGAATCTGCATGTGGACATAGATCCATAGTCTCCACGTCCACATTTTGGTTGTTTGGTTGGGTAGGCTGTGGATGGGACAGGTGGTGCAGCCACCTTCCCGTGGTGAATCATGAATCGTCCTCTGAAGGACGGGTCAAGAGCTTCACAATTTCGACCTCTCGTATTCTTCCGTGGAAAAGGACGGGATGTAATTTTTTCGACTTTTAGGTTGCCTTATGCACAAAAAAATCTGGTCGACTGTTAATATTCACACCTCCCGTAGTTTAGGTTAATTCTACGAAAATTGGCCATTTTCAACCCTTGAGGAGGTTGGAAGAGGATAGAGAAGGGGTTTGTGGTATTTTTATCTCCATTCTATACCTATCTTAATACCTTATGCTATTTACAAAAAAATAGTTCGATCGGACAAAATTTACACCTTTTGCGATTTTTCGTTTATCTGTTCAATTTTTGTTCAAATTCGAAAACGATGAACGCGATGCGCGAACGGAAAATATTTTCCGATTTCAAAAACTTTTTTTCTCTGTGTTTGTATTGACTAGTAGCAACATTTCCGCACTATTGCGATTCGATTCTCAAACATTTTTGTTTTTCGCTCCGGTCAATTAGATATGTCATCACAAGACCTCCCTTCTAATTCCAATGTTCAACTCATCAACCTTCCCACGTCTCTCTTACCCCAAACTTTTTAGCCCAATATGGTCATCACTTGAATTAATTTAATACGTATTTCATTGTTTTCCAAATTTGCTGTGTATTTCCCAGATAAGGTATAGTGTATCGTTAAGCGGACACTGTATACTTTTATAATCTCAAATTTGTTTATTTCTTATTTAAATCGATTTCACATTTCTAAGCCGCTGGTCGGAAATGCAGTTTTCTGTGATATGTTTGCTTACTTTAAGATGTAAATATACTTTAGGTTTTAAAGTAGCTTTATTGCTTTTATTAGTAGCAATATATTTTTATATAAGTAAGGTACACAGTAGATATTATCTTAAAATAATGTTATACCAATTTTTTTTCATAGATAATAAGGCACAATAAATAAAACTAGGAAGTGACACTTGAGTTTTTTCAGATCGATTGTTCTGGACTATTTTTGCGCGAAATACTTCTTTATTGTGGTTGTGTTTTTTCTTAAATTCCACAGTGCCTCTTCATTCAGAAGATTTCCGAAATTCTAAAGTGCGTTCAATAATAAAAAAATCCATTCCTTATTTTGATGACAAAATTGCATTTTTTCCTGACATTTTTATTGAATCGTGTTTTCCTAGAACTTCAAGAATCTTCCTTGCTTTTCAAATTTATACAAGCCGCAAATAAGGAATAAAGCCGAAAGAAAATAAAAGTGAAGCAAATAATAAATCTAAAAATGAAAATAGGGCTTTTAAACGATTAGTTATTTTTATCTGAAAAAAATTTATTTTTAAAACGAACAATTTTAATAGTTGTACAGGAAGATTCTTTATGTGTAGTAAATAATACAATGGACAATGATCACAACTTCCTGATACACTATTGCAGGGCCGGAGAACCTATCGCATGCGTGCCAACAATTTCTGTTGCACGCAAAAAAATGAAATTTCAGAATCGTTATTTAGATAAAATTAAAGGTTTTTTATTTTTTTTTTATTATTATTTTTTTTTTTACAATAAATGAAATTTTCTTTACACGTGCAAATTATAAAAAATAATACATCTATGTTTGTATGAATTAACACATTAGAAAAATTGCTTTCTCTGTGACACTATGCATCGTTTTCGAACTGTAATTTTTTTGCATTTCTATACGAATTTAAAATTTTAGACTTTATTAGACAATGAAATGCTTACACTTTATATGAAAATAAAACTTAATAAGAGAGTTAGTACAATAAAGTGACAAGTAGAACGTATTTTGCTACGTATATTACTAAAAACTGCAAAACACTGTAAAAAAAAAAAAAATTGCCAGCACACACTGCTGGCGTCTGAATTGCCAGCACATTGTGCTGTTAATTTGACGCAAATACTGTATTTTTCATGTTATATATTCAAGAAACCAAAGAAAGCTGCAGCAACTTCGACTGTGATTGAGTTTGAGCGCGAGATGAACAATACTTTGTACTGTAAAAATGTCGTTTTTTTTTTTTTTCAGTGAATGTGAACCATATGTAGGAAGTATTCTCCATCTGACGCACAACTGGAAAAATCGCATTAATAAATCATTAGTAGTTATTTTTTATGTAACTTGGATTATTTTAAGTTAGATGTTGCATTAATGATATGTTAATAATTAATTAAAAAAGTCGCATTTTTTAGCATTATTACGGTGCGTGCTCTTAAATAAATCATATTTCTGAATGAAAATTTCATACATCATTCATTCATGGCCGACTCCAGCAGTTTTGCCAGTGGGCTACATTTATTAATTCAAATTTCTTGATTGGCACGACTTTTTTCAAATCTTGAAATTCGACTTATTTAATGACATGTAAATTAAGGCGAAAACAAAGGGAATTTTACCATTTCAAAAAGGTGGGGCCGATCAAGAAATCTGAATTAACAATAATTAATTAAATTTTAAAAATCAAAAACCCGACTGCGTAAAAAGCGAACTAATTAATTATTTCTCATCAATGTGAAACTATCTTTTATATTACTTACCTATTTTTTTTATTTACTTGTATTGATGACTTTTAAGTTGTGTTTAATTGTTAGTTCATATCTATTAACACTGTTTTGATGAGGTCAATTTATGTCTATGATGGGTAGAGTGTAGTAAAGCTTAGCGATCTTACCTACACAACTTCCAGGTTGTGTAATACCTAAACTGAGCTTTTGACTGTAAAATAATCAATGAAACTTCGTCTTCATTTTGAAAGACTTATCCAATGATATGCCACTCAATAGGGTACGTAAAATTCTTTTTACTACTACTCTTTCACTACCACCATTTTTTAGTTTTAGACCGCCATTTTGAATTTATAAAAACAAACTATAGCCTATAACCATCGTACGATTAAGACGAATCGATAGAGACCTCATTCATTGAAATCCATCCAGCCGTTGGGATGTTTCGAGGGTATAAAGAAATCCACATACCCATATACGCGTGAAACACAGAACCCTTCTAGGCAGTCGGGTAAAAAGTAGCCCACTGGTATCGCTGGATTCCAGTACAGATTCCCAGAAAAACTTCCTTATCGCATTTTAGTAATTTATTTTGGCACGGGGAGTCTTCGTTTCAAGTACAAGTTTCACTCGATTAGTGCATTTAATTTTTTGCGATATTACCGTAATAATGGCTAACATACACTCATTGGAAAAAACTACAATAAATCAACAACCATTTTTCTTAAAACTCAACATACAGGGTGTACGGGCTAAAAGTATCCAAATGTTATGGCTTCTTTTTAGGGAACTACCCTTCTAAAAATATCCCGGTAACATTACGGGCAGAGGCCGGCTGCAGAGATTCCAGTCATACCCCGTGAAAAAAAAAAAAAAAAAAAAATCCATGCCCATCATTTTGTGCCAACGTGTTCACCCTCACGGAGGAAAATGTATGAGGTCGTACCTTATGTTTGCTAACAGATGGGCTAGAACTGCAAAACCCGTAAGGCATGGTGACGTCACGGCGACGTCGTTGCGAAGTCACACTGTGATTTTGTGACCGTCGATGTGACGTCACGTGACGTCGATGTGACGTCATAGTGACTAGAATGCGAAGTCGTTATGGCCGTTTTAGAGGTCGTTTGTGACGTCACATTGTGACCACTCTGTGAAGTCACGGTGTGACAAATTTGTGAAAAGTGTGTCATTTGTGACTATTTTGGTATTAATTTTGTGACGAACATGTGACGAAAGCGACAATGCTTTGAAGTCACAGTGTGACCAATTTGTGAAATATGTGTCATTTGTGACGAACTTGTCATAAATACTGTGATGATTTCAAATTAAATTCAAATTTCAAATTAATTGCTTAAAAGGCGCAAAGGACAACATAGTGAAAAAAATTCCATGCCGAGACTCGAACCCGGGTCATCAGTATAGCGCACTGACATTCTATTGACTAAATCACTTGGAACTATACCCAGTTTGGACAATTTCTTACTATTACATGTTCGCAAGGCAACAAACACAGCACAAGATGGAATATTTATCGTGAGCCACCGACATGGGGCAAACACGAAACTTAATTAAACTATATTAATACTTGGAAATTTTTCGAGAGAGAAACATTCGCCTTGTATACAGTATTTCAAATGAAAATCAAATTTCAAATTAATTGCTTAAAAG
Source organism: Maratus speciosus (assembly GCA_963932465.1). Taxonomy (NCBI): domain Eukaryota; kingdom Metazoa; phylum Arthropoda; class Arachnida; order Araneae; family Salticidae; genus Maratus; species Maratus speciosus. The sequence goes on along the minus strand of OZ010796.1, from coordinate 230,770,582 downwards.
GCAATTTTAATTCGAAATTTGATTTTAATTTGAAAAAGTGTATGCAAGATGAATGTTTCTCTGTGAAAATTTTTCCAAGTATTAATATAGTTTCAACCTATGCTGGATTTAATTAAGTTTCGTGTTTGCCCCATGTCGGTGGCTCACGATAAATATTCCATCTTGTTCTGCGTTTGTAGCCTTGCCAACATGTAATAGGGAGAAATTTTCCAGGCTGGGTATCGTTCCATGTGGTTTAGTCGTTAGAATGCCAGTGCACTATACTGATGGCCCGAGCTCAAGTACCGGCATGGAAACTTTTTCACTATGTTGGCCTTTGTGCCTTTTAAGTAATTAATTCGAAATTTGATTTTCACTTGAAATACTGTATGCAAGGCGGATATTTCTCTCTAGAAAATTTTCCAAATATTAATACTGTAATGATTCTTGTCATAAACATTGTAATGACTTTTAAAATAAAGTTTTGTTTGAAGTATAAAATCTTATCTTTTTGTTGTATTTTTTAGCAAAATATCGCTAGTTTGGAGTCCTATTTTTCCAAAATATTTTTAATTTTTCTACTTAAAAAACAATGCTTATCAACTGACATCTTTTTTTTATTAAGTTCTAAGTGTGATCTTAAATTCAAGCTTGATATTAACAATGTGTAATTTTTTTATTGTGTTATGATTTGTTATTGCTTTATTAAATACGAACATGGAATCTAACGGATATTAATACATCTCTTATTTATATTACTACATGATAAGCCATATTTATTTAAATTTTTTATTCCCGTGTATAGTGTATTTTGTGAATATAAGCTAAATAAACTTGGTATGTTTTATAGAAAAAGACTGATCTGTGAAATAGAAAAAACAAGTAATAAAAATCATGCGTTAAGCATAGATTATAAAACACTTTCCAACACTTCCTGCATGCTTTAACAAGACATCGTAATTTAAGTAAATAACGTAAATAAGATAACTAAGTAAACACTTTGAAAATGCATAAAACATTTGAAAAACTGATTTCAGTAGTTACCATCCATACCCAAATATGTTTTCCAATTCTTTTGAATAGTCCTGTATTTGATCTGTAGATTGATATATATAATATATAATGGGAAAATTTAGTGTAGCAAGAAAACGCATAATACGTTGAAATTCTCATTCAGCTATTTATACTAATATATGGAAACATAGTTGAATACTTTTGTACAACCCTGTAGTTTACTCAGAACCTTTATTACACGCCACTATTTAGTTAAATTTTAATTTAAACTAAAACACTCTTAAAACTGCTGAAATCACATTTCCAGAAATTATAATTTACAGACGGCAATGTATCCAATTCTTTGCGTGTCACTATATATCATTTTATCTATATTCTACGAACATTTCTTAGTAAATTAAATGCAGTTCAGCTTAAAAACTCATTTAAAAACCACCTTTAAACTATTTGGGCCCATACCCAGTAACCTTTAAGAATACTTTTGTGTTTCCCTCTACATGAATTATTGCATTTATATACATCATATACTATGCATAAATATAGTAGAATCATAAAAGTGCATATGATAATTAAAAATGCATTTCTAGCAATCATCGCTAATGAACAGTACACCGGATACAACATAGTGTCCGAAATATTTTGTGTGTCCCTGTAAATGCTACATACTCTTGTATTATACAGGATAAAATTTATAGTATGTAAACCTTAGCGACGTATATCAATTTCATCATATATGAAATAGATTAACATAATTAAATACGCCGCAAACAATTTCATCCACCCATATATCATTATGTATTGGAGTTCCTTTTTTAGCCCTGTAAATGAACAATAACTATTCTTTGGATCTCATATTCTACAGAATGCTTATTTTAGTGCGCTTAATAAATGCATATCAATTTTATTCAGTTTGAAAGCGTGTAAAACCATTAAAAATCATTTGAAACGATTTTTTTCCCATAGGCCGTAATGTAACGGAATACTTTTGACTGTTCCTGTAAATGAACTAAACATACTACAAACTTCATTACAAATAGGGATCGTGCTATGGTAAACGTCAATAAGGGGTTCTGCATATATAATGTTATCAACTTTTTGGAAATTTTGTACCCCCCCACCCCCCCCCCCCCCGGTAATGATATTGTTATCAATGTATAAAAATTCTTTAAATTTTAGGAATTTTCTTTCTTTTGTTTGGAATGATATACAAATATGGTTACATTTGTTTTTCGCATACTTTATTAAATCAGATAAAAAGAAGTCAATAAAATATCAGTTTATATATTAAATAACATTTAAAAGAAATAGTTACTATTTAAAAGTATTTAATAATAGATTTTTGTTACATAATGCATTCAACAGTAATAATATCTTTTTGCACTTTCCTCCAGCACGGTGTGGGGCAAACAGAACTTCTTTTCAAGAAAACAGGTGGACAATATTCTTTCTCTTTTATTTACTATTAAACACAAGTATGATTTCAAACATACTTCGCATATGGTTTGTCGAACAGCGGATTATATATGCATACACGTATGACAAAAGAATAGGAATGCCAAACGTCGGGATGTTCCATATTTTGGAATTGAATAATTTTATAATCATTTAATGATTTTAATAATAACTTTATACTTTCATAAAAATGGATAACACACTACTTTGATGTAAAGACCAAGTTACAAATAAAAATAGATAAAAAATGATAACGATATCAAAGACAAAAGCCCCCTCCCCCTAGAGGTAACTTACGATATCATGTGTCAGACCCCCCCCTCCTCCCCCCTAAAATGATAACGTTATATATGCATATCCCCTAACATCCAAAAATTTCAGGGTAATCCGGGTATATTTATGCGAGTTAGTGCGCTGACAGACGGTCAGACAAACCAAAGTCATAAGCACTTTTCAACTTTGTTGAAATTGCACTAAAGCACATAAAAAACACTTTATTTCAATGCTTAAATATCTTTTTTTTTTTTTTATGACAATATTTACGCGTATCGAAAACGTAGAAAATGAGTTTACAATCGAAGAAAATTTAATAACTGATTCTGAATGTCTACCATTAAATGTTTGATTAAAATCACAAACAGCAAAATATGCTTACATACAATTTAAAAAAATAAATATACCAATTTGAAAAACACTAAATAATTAGTATTTATAATTGTACTATTTAACAATAACAAACTACAATAGATGAATTAAATGCATTATTAGATTTAACAATTTCTTCAAAATCTTTCCATGTTGTAAAGAATTCCTATTTCATAATTTTGGCAAATGTTAAATTGGAAAACATTGATATGAAGATTTGGGATTTTAAATACTAATTTTAAATACTAATTTTAAATATTATTAGCAATGAAAAAAATCTTTTAAACGTTTCACTTCTATAATATGTAAAAAGAAATTTTCCCAGTATAATGTTAATTTCTAAATTGAAACAGTTCCGTAATATCATAATAATCGAATATCACATTTAACTCCAAAATAATAATGACGATATATACTGTATTAGTAATCTTAAAACTGTAATATGCCGAAAAAAAATGTCAAAATACTGTCACAACATATTTTAATCTCAAGAAACTAAAAATTAATATTTACAATCATTCCACTATGAATGTAGACATGAATCAGTCTCTGCGTCAGCTTTTTTTTTTTTTTTTTTTTTTTTTCTCCTAGCGATGGCAAATTAAGACGTTTTACAGTATCGAATTGGAAAAATTTACTTCTGAATATCCAATATGAATTCCAGAGATCAGTCTCATTCTATATTACATAAAACTATTTAACTTATGTAATAATCTACCAAACAGGAATAAAAAATTTAAATTAAATAAGACATACCTTTATAGCTCCATAAATATTGTTATAATATCCGTATTTTATCCTAAACAGGCGGACATCTTTCACTTAACTTTAAAAAAGCGTTAACTAACTCCCGCTTCAAATGTTCTCTAATCCTTATTCATTATTCGCTGAAATCGAACGCAGACGATCTTATAGCAAGCAGATGTTTTATTATTATTGTTTTCTGTTCGTATAGAACAGACTTGGAACAGTAAATGCGCAATAATTTTAAGTGTCTGTAATTAAAATTTTCCATCTGAATGAAACACCTGCCTTTTTTTTTAAAGTAAAGTTTGTTTTACACTCAATAAATCCAAAATACTTCTTAATAAATGAAAATAGAGTATAGAGGATAAAAAAAATTGTCTTTGTCAAACTGTGGTTCTTTTCACATTAATTTTCTGCAGAATAAAACAATTTGTAAAATTAATTTTTTAAAGTCATATCTCTGAAACACAAATTTGAAAAACGAATAATTAATTATGACTTGGGTTTTGTATAAATTTTGTATATATATATTTTTTGTTTTTCGGAAAATGCTAATTTTATTTTAAAAATCTGAAAGAAGTAGATTAAAAAAAAAAAAATAGTTACTTAAAATTGTTAAACTCTAACAGGAAAAAATATGACTTGAATGCAAATTATAATTAAAGAATACATATATGACTCCACTCTGAACACTCTTTCTACGTGATCATTAAGAGCTGCAGACTTAACTGTAATAGATCATTTTTAGTTTGAAACCACAAAAATGTTTCAAATACCACTGGTCGACAAAAAGAAAAAAGAAAAAAAAAATCCTTCCCGCAAACTAAATATGTAAAGTGTACAGATTTAATATTCCTAATTCTAAATATGTTATCCAAATTGCTCCAGCACATACCATTTTTCGGAGAAACACTTTTATAATAATAACAATCAGTGAAGGATTATGATATTAAATTGCAATAATAGATAAGATTGAAATCATGGAAAAAGTATACTTTCACTGTTTTAGATATCAAATTGATAAAATATAGCATGAAAATCTAGTTTGTTGATACTTACCGCACATTTTCCTGATTATGCCCCCTCCCCCTCTTTTCGTGCCCGAATTTACTATCTGCTATCCACTAATATGTTTTTATTCCTTATGCCGCTGTAACTCGGGCCTGTTTAAAATACTGTTTAAAATACTTCTTTTCATTTCCAAAGATTTTTGAAGTTCATATTTCTGTCACACTGTGACTTATAATATGGTGGGAGTTTTTTTTCACATGTGTGACATGACGTACGTTACATGCAGTGACATAACAGCGACGTTACAATTTTTTTTAATGGCCAGGAAAATATAATTTTACACAAATAACATGTTTTGAACAATTTTGGTATTTCTTTAAGTTTTCTAAGAAATTCACATCTCAGTCACAATGTGACATCACTGAGGGGTGACATTTTGGTCACAGATGTGACGTGACCACAGTGACTTACAGTGACGTCACAACGACGTCACTGTGACCATGCATGCTATGAGGGAAATATGTGGATTGCTATTAATTTTCTAAGTATCTAAAAATATCCCTGTAAAAAATCGGGCAAAGGCCGGCAGCAGAGATTCCAGTCATACACCGTAAAAGAAAAATTCATGCCCATCATTTTGTTGAGCCCGTATATTTTACAGGGCAAAGATATAATGAACATCAAAACACAACTTACTTACTGTTCTAACTGTTCCAACTTTACTTACTGTTCCGTAGCACGTAGCACGTTAGATAATCATCACAGAATCGCTTTTTTGGTAGGTTAAAAAATACGTTACGGTCGCGGTTAAGTGACATTATTTTTCGAAACACGACTAAAATGAAGGGTTACACCCTAGCGGAGGAAAATGTAAGGGATTGTACCGTATATTTTTAGTGGATCAGACCGTTTTTCATCCAATAATGTTGTTGCCCGTGAAAATTGAAGAGAATACGGCCGTAAATTTACAATTTTTTCTGAGAGTGTACCCATTAGAATTTGTTTTAAATATTTAAATTGAAAGAACATCTCACCAATTTTCAATATTAAAAGATTTCAATGTGTGCGCCATTTGTAGCACGACAAACATGTAAACGGTAATCCAGTTCTCCCCAAGTGTTTCATAGCATATCAGGAGTTATTAGATGAATTGCTTGAACGATACGCTTCTTCAACTCATCCACAGTTTCAATTTTTTGTTTATACACAACGGATTTAATGAATCTCCAAGCAAACAAGTCTAATGGAGTTAAATCCGGAGAATTCAGCGGCCAGGCCATTGGCCTTCCTGCCGATTGCTGACTACTGTACGCATGCGCGGCTGAACGGTGTAGACAGTGGTGTACACCAAAAATAAAATCTCAAAAATTCATTATTTTCGTACTTTAGGTCCCGAACCAGTCAGAAAAGGCTTTGAAAATTTTTGGTGGGGTTAATTATCTGCTTGTATTTTTCACTCTACATTAATAATACATATAGATGTAAGAAGAGGTCAAGTACCACGTGTCTCGAAACTTTTGAATACAAAGTTTGAAAATTTTTCAATGTGATGATATTAGAATTAATAGATTATGAAGTTTGGAAATAGCTTAAACAGTTACTAGAGGGATACTTCTCCACTCTGGTAAAGACTTTGTTAGATAAACAACTTTAAAACATCATTTTAAGTACATTAGGTTTACCTGCAGCATTTTTGCCATACCTAGAGCAATTATTGGAAATCGTTTGTGCGAATGTTTTAAAATACTCATAAAATATTTCTCATTAATATATGCTTTAAAGATCGATTTACATTAAGCTTTAAAAGTCGTATGCTCCTTAATACAGATATTTAAAATTATTTACAAAAGTATGTTGTAAAATAAATCTCTTTATACATTACCGTAAATTGATACGGTAGCTTACGATGTATTACGTCATTGATTTTATTGAAATTTAATACTACCAAAATACATATGGCACATTCATTTCTTTCATATGATACATTCGTACCTTATGATAATGCTTAGAATGAAAAATGCATATCATTAATCATTACCTTTTAATGCAGGAATAAGTTATTGTTTATGAAAATTTCTAAAATATAAATTTTCGAATTCTGTTTAAGACTTTTCGTATAAATTAATATTATCTATTGAAACAAACTAAATTTGTTTAAATTTGTAGAATATTAATGTAATATATTTTCAAAGAGTGCTAAAATTACTAATAGAATTTGTTAAAATTAATACTTATAAATTTAAGCAAAACTGCGTGTTTTGAAAAATTCACACATGACACTTTTGGTTTCAGTATTCCGAGTATGTTTCTTAATTACTGATCTACAAATTGACATTCAAATTGATTTTCTGCCGCATATGAAAGAATTATTTGTTACTCAGAGCCTTCGAATGAATTTTTTATTAAACTGAATGTTGTGGAAATAATAGCAAGCAGAAAAACAGCAGATGTCCACACAATACTAAGAACTGAGAAACACGCCATAAATTAAACACATTTTTCATGTCAGGCATAACGTAAGTAATATATGAGAATGTTTAAAACAAACAGTGTTTTTATTAGTTTCAAGAGCTAACACTGATTTTTTAAACTTCATTTGTGCATCCATTATTCAACATCTTTGGATTTTGTATTCTTCATTACAAAATAAACAGTTTTCATTAAAATTAAGAAAATATAGAAATTTATTATGTCTCTCTTACGATATTTTTTATTTAGAAAATAATTCATCTATTTACTGTTGACAAAAAAATTAAATGAGACAGTTAAATCTTGAAAAAAAAAATTATCTGTTTCTTTCTTAGTTGCTAACAAGAACTTTCCTCAATCTTGACTGTACTGTTCAATTCTATATTTAAGAAGACCTTCTATATTTTTAAATGATTCTGCTAATTGTCACACTTTATTATCTTTCTGATACATTTGAAACTAATTTAATTGCCGTACCTGGAATAATTTAACATATCATGCAATATTTTTCCTTTATAATACAAAGATTTTGTAACAAATTTGACTATAAATTCTTATCAAGATTTGTTGATATTTCAAGTATAATATGGCTATTAAATACTGGGTAGATTACTTTTACAGTTTATTTTAGAAATATTAAACACAGAGTAGTCATACCACGACTTAAATATCGACGCCAGAGTGGCATTAATACGACCATTATCGAAATGTATTACAAAAAAGTATGTAATAATGCGATTTAATTTCACAATTTTATCGATGAATTTCTGGGAATATTTTCAACCTTAATGTGAACCAACCTAAAAAAAACCTTAATGTGAAAGTTGATATAATAACAAGTTCGAAAAATTTCTGTCGAATATGCATACTGTTCTGTGCGTTATAGTACAATTATGTACAACAAAATATTTCCAACATAACATAATATTTATTCAATGCTTTTGCAGCCTTCTTGTCTTAGGAATTTTTTATACATTTACGACTTTTATATTATTTCCGTTATTTTAGTCTTTAAACATTTCTTTTTATAAATTAAAAGCAAGTCTCTACTGATTACACAAATGGTAACCTTAAATTGTTTTATTCGTATAAGCAGGAAGATAGCGACAGCATGAAATTATTTATGACTTCTTTCTACTGACTTAGTATTTCTTCTGGTATCTCTAAGTATAATCTCTCTTTATTTGAACCTCACATTCCTTTAATCTATTAATAATATAAAAAAATAACAGCACAAGTGGTGTAAGGGGCGTCACACTGACGGCACGAGATTGCAACAGCAGTAAATTGTCTATCACTTCTTTATATTGAGTATAATTGTTTGTTGCTCCAGATAAAATTGCTCTTTAATTTAACCGTACATTGTTTTTATACAATAATTATTACAAATTTCCTAAGGCTAATGTCAGAAAAACGGCTATTTGCACGCTTTTTGTTTCAACATGAAAAAGAAACACCTTCGCTAGTAAGTGTTTCTTTTACATGTTGAAACAAAAAATGTGCAATAGTCGTTCCTCTGATATTAGCCTAATAGCTCAGGTAGCCTATACGGAGAAGAGTGATGTAACAATGGCGACCAAAAAGATTCATTCACGGTATGACTCTTTATTGATCTTCTCTCTGTGACTCTAGTGTATAGTGATCTCGAAATTATTTTTTTTAATCTCAAATAGTTAAAAAATGAATTATGTGGACTTGCCGCCCTCAAAAGAGACTAGCCGCTGTACTTCCAGTAATCCTATCTGCCAAGTGATCAACACCAGCTTTTTCCGAAAATGGCCGTAGAGTCAGAGTAGGCTGAAATGCTCCCTGGATCAATGGAGTACCGAGACATTTATCTTTCTTTGGCTGAAATTCACTTCACAAAGACGTGTATACGACTCATTTTCTACGGGATTTGAAGACAATTCTATTAATATTAGTCGAATTATGGTCACGATTATATGTGACAGAATTTCAGCAAACAGAATTTTTAATTTCAAATCATCACCTTGCGCCAATTTGATTAATGTAAAACTTCAAGCCACTACAAAAGCGCTCTCAATCCAATCAAAGATTCTTCAACCTGGAAAAGAATTTTATATGAACAATTGTGAAACTCACTCTTCTGAAATTTGTATCATTTCTATAATCCTTAGATTACCTAATAAGAGCCATCAAAAGATAAAGTACACTTGAAAAACCCATTGATTTCGAAATTTTATATTAACAAATTAATGTTATCCTTTCGCAGTGTATTTCAAATTTTGTGAGTAACCATCTTTAATTAGCCAAGTAATTTTACGATTAAAAAAAACCTAATCAAGGGCTTTTTTCTTAGCTTCAGGGTTTTGTGGCAATAAATTATTGTTATGCATATTTCAGATCTTCATGGCTCGAGTTATACCCGTCCCAAATCCAAAAATTTTTTTTCTGCTCAATCCGAAACCCGAAGTTAAATAAAATTAATCCATATATTAATTCGTTTATATACAAATACCGTATATATCTAATATCAATTTTATAGTATTTTGTTTATGAAAATGAGCGTATATATGCACATTTACGTAGTAATATGTTTTGTTTTTTCAGCTCAAATAAAATTGTGGACTTTGCTTTGAAAAACAGGATTCCAGAATTTTTCCCTCAAGTGACAAAAGTTAAACCTAAACTGAGCTGACCACAAAAAGACTACAGTGAACTCAAACAGAACCGGGCGTGTCAGAAAGGAAATATTTATAACCACCCGAGCAAAACCAAACAGCTGTTCCTGTTCCAGTAAAATCAGGTTACCCGATTACTTACAAAGCTCAAATACACATTTATGCTAAATACCATTGTTGCAAATAGCTCTGATTTTGACGCGCAGTAAACAATGATTTGCTAAAATGTTTCACTTATCCCAGTAAAAATAACAACGATTATTTTAAAAACGTAAAATAGTACAAATGTACAGTCGTGGAAAAGAAAAGTAAACACCCCCTACACTGTAAAAAAAAATCTGTAGTTCTACAGATGTAAAGTTACATGCTTACTAAACTTTCACCTGTAACTGTACGAAAAAAGCTGCAAATCTACAAAACTAGTTTTTGTAAAGCTACAAAAATCTGTAACTTTACAAATGAATCTGCTAAAATTTCAGTAATCTTACTAAACTTTTATTTGTAACCCTGGCTGCAGTTACATGAAAAGTTCTCGGAATCCCAGTTTCCAAAAAAATTCTTAGTAACCTCACAGATTTTTTGATTTTCGGCGCAAAAGTGTGTCTGTTACATGAAATTTTGTTGTTGCCGTTACATGAAAAGTTCTAGGAATCCCAGTTTCCTAGAAAAACTTTAGTAACTTCACAGATTTTTTTTTACAGTGTACTAACTCTGCAACATATTATTATAGAAGAATGTCAGTCATACCAAACGATTGGGAAATAAAGTCTATCTTTATAAGATGTGTACAAAATTTGCTTTGGGGGTCTATCTACATATCAAAACGAACTCAAACTTTATTTTTATTTCAATAGTAATACCCAAGTTTTTCACCATAGATATATTCTACACACTCTAATTAACCTAAAAATAAATTTTCATGAAATTCGTAGTATTAGCTTCTGAAAAATTGATTATTTTAAAATGAGCATATTTTAGGAACTATATGCAAATTGAAGTTCTTTATTCGATTGTAAAAATTGTGCCGAAAGACAAAGTCACTTCTATTAATGTATTATTTCTGAACAATAAGACTATTTCACTCGCTTAATATGTCTCGATTATTGGCATCCCAAATCTTTAAATAAAATGAGTAAAATATATACTTTTTTAAATTATGATTTTCTGCACATCATTGATGCCCCTTTAAACCATCGTTTTGAGGTTTATAATCGTAATTAGAAAACTACTTGGATTAAAAATTTGACCTTTAAACTATCATTTTGGATTGGAACTTGGATTAAAAATTTGAAATTGAGAATTCGCCTAAAGCAGGGCATACTTAACATAAATCTATCAAAATAATTGTATTATTAAAATTATTAATTGTAAAATTATTGAAAAATCGTACCAATCGTTTGGTATTATTAACTTTCTTCTTTTGTAATTAGTTGCAGATTCAATAGAAGGTGTTAACATTTTTTCCGACGACTGCACACCAAAGTGTTTGGTTAATTTTTACGAATGTTAAAGCATATAAAGTTAAAAATGAATAAAACACACACAGATAGATAAACATACTAATTTTAATTAGCAATTTGATTTTTAATGAAATTTAAACTGGAGAACCAAGAGCATAAGATCTTTAAACAACAAAGAAATCAAATCTTATCATTCGTTTAAATAAAATGTGTCTACATACATAAGAAAGTACAAATTATTTGTACAATTCTCATCTTTGAATGTCTGTTACTATGAGCGAACACAGTTCATGATTATTTGCACATGCATTTCTTTATGTTCCATTCTACATACAGTATATTAGCAGAAATTGGTGCACTATCTCTAAACTTAAAAAATATATATTTTATTTTCTTTTCTTAATGAACAGAAATGTGGGTAACTAGATCTGGGATAATTTTTACATTGATTAGAATTCTATAATCAATTCGTAGCTCTATACAGAATCATTCTATTTATACCAAATAATTTTAGATACGTGAAGATTCTTCCTGCAGAAAATGTGAGATCAAAGGGCTGTTTAACAATCATTCGTATCGAATTCTTTCTTCCATATACGATTCAAATTTTACAACAAAATCGATTACAGAGTCATGCCACTTTAATAAATGCAAAAGAAAAAGAATTTAATAAACTGTTAAAGTAAATATATGTTTCATACACAGTTTTTTAATCTAAAATTCTATTTGTAATATCATTTTGTTCAAAACTTATTAAACTTTTGCATTGTGACAATGATTTCAAAGTTTTGGAGTCAATTCAGTAATTTCAAAGGCTAATCAAACTGCTAGAATAACGCAGAAAGAATTATGATAAAAAATATGAATGTATGATTAATGATATTCTTAAACTGTATTTCTGTAATTAAGTACCGTGTTCATACATGAATACATAACAAACAAAAGCTAAATTATGAGTATTTATTAATTAATCTATATTTGAAATCTGCATTAAAACGCGCAAGTGAACCACCACTAATATATTATAGACAAATCTCCTGAATTAAGAAGGCAAAAAGGATTGTGAAAAACATTGACGTAATTTTTTCTCGAGAACTACTAAAATGTTTTTTTTATTTGGAATTATAATCAGATATAATTTGATAATATTTTTCTGGAAATAATATTCCATTTTGTACTTAAAAAAAAAAAGACAAATGTTTCATAATTTAGTAAAATATAATATAATCAAAAACGGAAGTATTGAATTACATATTCCAAGTTACTCCCGATTCCAAAAACCGTTCTTTACCTATAGGAACCTTATGAACTAATATGTTTTCGATAATGAAAGAAGCATTTATATCCACAAAATTTCTTTTGTTGCCACCGATTTTTGAAATCTATCCCGATTTGCTTTTATAGTGCATGAATCTGTTTTCTGAACCCATAATGTAGGTTTTTCGTGTGCTATAAATTATCAAGTAAACATTTTTATGTTCAACAACAGGTTTCATAAACAAACATGATAAAATAACAGCATTAACATTAACCATAAAATTAATATTATTTTTATCCCTGGTATCTATATATTTACAGGTTAGAAATATTATTTTAATTCCTCTTAATTTAAAAACTGTTTCTAAGATCTAAAATTTCTGATAAACACCTAATAGAGCAGACAGCCTATCTTTAGCATAGTGGCGTCACGATGGCGATCAAAATGATTCATTCACGGTATGACTCTTTTTGAACTTCGCTTTGGGACTCCAGTGCATAGAATTCGCTAATGATTATTTTAGAAATTCCAAATAGTTACAAAGTGAATTATATGAACTCGCAGCCCTCAAAAGAGACCTTCTGCTGTACTTCCAGCTGTCTTATCTGTCAAGGGATCAACATCAGCAGTTTCCGAAAATCGTCGAAATGCCATCAGTGTAAGTTTAAACGCTGCCGAGATCAGTGGGGGTACCGCGGCATGTATATTTCTTTGGATGAGACTGACTTTACAACGACGTGTATAATTTTTTACGTGATACGAAGACAACGCCAATAATATGAGTGAAATTTGGGTACCGATTATATATGGCAGAATTTCAACAGACACATTTTTAAATTTTTAAATCATCACCTTGCGCCAATTAGATTAATTAAATGTTTCAAGGCACTAAAGAAGTTCTCAAAGTACCATCAAAGCCTCTTAAACTTCTAAAAACTCGAGGTTCGCTCATTAATGTTATCCATTCGCAGTGTATTTTTAATCTTGCGACAAACTATTTTTAAGTGGCCAATAGATTTTAACAGAATAAAAACCCTAACTGAAGGCTTGTTTCTTAGCTTCGTGTTTTTGTGGCAATATATTAATTTATGCACATTTCAATCCTGCAAGACTCGAGTTATGCTTGTCCCACATCCGGAAATTCATTGCTACTCAAACAGAAAACCGAAATTAAATTAAAATATTCCATATTTTATCTGTATATCTCTAATATCAATTATATATACTTTTTTAGGAAATTGAGAATATGTATTCACATTTACATTAGAATATATTGTTATTTCAAGTCAAGCTATATTGTGGATTTTGCTTTGAAAAACTGGATTACAGGGCTTGTCTCAGAAGTGGCAAAACTCAACCCTAAACTTAGCTCAACCCAAAAAGGTTACAGTCAACTCAAAGGTAATCCGACAGGTCAGAAAAAAGAATTAGTATCGCCGCGCCCAAACCTAACAGGTGGTCGTTTTCGGGTAAAATCTAATTACCCGATCACCTGCAAATCTCAAATCCACATTTATGATAAATCCCCTTGTTAGAAATATCTATGATTTTGATACGAAGTAGATGATAATTTTCCGACATGGTTCACGTGTCCCTGTAAATATAACAACGATTATTTGAAAAATGTAAAGTTGTAGAAATGTACACCAAATAGCATAGTGTTTGGTCAATTTTTACGAAAGCTAAGGCCTATTGAATTAAAATGAGTAGAAAACACACAGATATACAAACAAAATATTTTTGATAGTATTTGGATTTTTAATGAAATTTACACTGTACAACCTGCTGCACAATATTTTTAAAACAACAAAAAATCAACTTTTATTACCCGTTCAAGTAATAGGTGTGTACATTCAAAATAAAAATGCAAACTATTTGTGTAACCCTGTTCCTTCAAGGTATGTTACTATGAGCGAAAGCAATTCATAACAATTTGCACATGTATTTCTTTATACTCCATTATGCCGACATTTTATTAGCTGAAATGTGTGTACTTTCTTTTAACTTAAAAAAATATATTTAATTGCCTTTTCTTAAGGAATAGAATGTGGATGTATAGATCTACATAAATATTTATACCTATTTTAATTCGAAAATTTATTCCTAGCTCTCTACAGAATCATTCTATTTATACCGAATAATTTTAAATCCTTGAAGATTCTTCCTACAGAAAATTTGAGATCAAAGAGCTGTTTAACCATCATTCGTATCGACTCCTCTCTTTGGCATACGATTCAACGTTTGCCATAAAATTGATTACAGAGTCATGCCATTTGAACAAATGAAAAAGAAAAATAATTTAATAAACAGTTAAAGTAAATATCTGTTTAACATACAGTTTTGTAATCTAATATCCGATTTGTGATATCATGATGTTTAATATTTATTTAACTGTTGCATTCTAACAATGTCTTCCGATTTTCGTTTCTTTCAAATTTTTTGAGCCAACTGAATAACTTCAAACACAGATAAGGCTGCTTGAATAATGCAAAAATAATTATGATAAAAATTATGAATGCATGATTAATAATATACTTAAACTGTATTCTTGTAATTAAATACTGTGTTCATACATGAATACATAACAAAAGAAAACTAAACTATTAATATATATTAACTAATCTTCTTTCGAAATCTGCATTAAAACACGCACATAAACCAACACAAATATACAGGGTGTATATAAAAGCCTATCCGAACTTTAGAGGGCTATTGATGCGTCTTAGGACTCTTAACATTGGAAAAAATGAAAAAAAAAAGACCATTTTCATCATTTAATATCTTAATGTATTTGAATTAAGGCTGTTCTCAAAACCAAAGGGTCAACTTTCTGACATAAGTTTTAATTCATTTTTGTTCGAAAATGCATGAAACTAGAAGGTGTTGATATTCAGAAACTATGTCATTGAACTGTTTTTTCCGTTTTCTTGTAAACGCAATAGATCTTTCTGAAAATACTGTCAAAGTTGGCATTTTGAACTGAACTTCCGAACGAAAGAAGAAAATCCAGTCAGTAAGAGGAGAAAAAGGCCATGTCACGTGATCAAAATCGCTTATAACTCAATAGGTAATTGATTGATCAAAAAATGGAAAACACAGTTCGATTCCAACTCGCTTCCATGGCCAGGCTTTTCAATTTTATATCTTTCCGTTAAAAAATGAGTTTGTAAATATGTAAAAACATTTTGCGCTTGTTAAGCAGAGCGGTTGAGAACAGCCTTAAAGACACCATTTTAATTGGGATGAAAGATATAATATCTTCTTTCATTTCAAATATTTAAAAAAAATTGCAAGATTTAGAATTAGACCAATGTCAGACGGGCGTCTTTTTTGCTGCTTTTTTGCTTAAGTATTATCCATTCATAATGCTATAGCATTGTGATGCCAATGACCAATGCTATAAGACCAATGTCAGACGCCCGTCTGACATTGGTCTTAGCATTAACAGGGGGTTCCAAACTGTCAAACATTTGACAAGCAGAAAATCGTCATACCCAACTACGCTCAGGATTACAAAACACATTTTGAAACTAGAATGAAAATTTTGGTGCCTACTTATACTTTAAATTGTAATAATTCCCCTGAACCTAAAAAAATTATATTTAAAGTGCTTTTATATTTTCAACAGAAAGTTGTATTTAGCTAATGCAAAATTTAGAAAATTTCAAAAATATAATCCCCTAAAAGAATATTTTTAAAAAATAATAAATAGGAAATTCATGTAACATGAAACATATGTTTTCATAATTTCATGAAAAAATATTCAGACGTTTTTATGAGATCGTGCGCGTTATGCCCAAAAACGTCGTTTGGAGAAAATTGACTTCAAAATTTCAGAAACGCCGCTTTAGTTATTGTGTGGATATAATTCTAAAAGCCATAACTTCTGTTCTAATCCGGGATAAGATTTCCGCGTTTTTGCACAGCAGTATTTTGTTACAGAAAATGATATTTCATTTAATCAGGACATTTTTGCTATTTAACAGAATACCATTTTCTCTAAGCATATACTGGTGTGCAGAAACGGGGAAATCTCATCCCTGGTTCTAATGGGAATTTCAAGAAAACAGTTATTTCAAAATGTTCGGAAAAGGTAGGAGAAAAAAATTAAGATTTCAAAAATTTTAAAGTTTTAAGAGTCCTGAGACCCCTTAAATGAAAAAAAAGTACTATCTTGTTGTTCATCGGATATCAAAAATAACAGTTGTAAGATTAAATTCAACACAGTTATAAGTGTTCAATGTGAGTCTCTCCAGAAACACGAACGATATAGAGGCAGTACGATGACTC
Organism: Maratus speciosus; assembly: GCA_963932465.1. Classification (NCBI taxonomy): domain Eukaryota; kingdom Metazoa; phylum Arthropoda; class Arachnida; order Araneae; family Salticidae; genus Maratus; species Maratus speciosus. The sequence continues at coordinate 230,753,615 of OZ010796.1, read as the reverse complement.
ATCTCACACTTTTCTCAACATGATTTTTTTGTGGGGCCTCATCAAAGTATTCTCATCAAATATTTCTTCCACCGCTACCAAATAACGTTGATGGACTTAAGACACGCATATCTGCAGCCAGTTAAAGAGTCACAGTGTATATGCTGAAAAAAGTGTGGGGTGCATTATCGTACCGCGTCGATATCGTTCGTGTTTCCGGAGTAGCTCACATTCAACACTTATAACTGTTTTTAATTTAAACTTTCAACTGTTATTTTTTATTCTTGAAAAACAAGAAGTTTGTACTTTTGTTATTTTTTTGTTTTTTTAATACCCGTGTAAATTTGTGATATTCCCATACGTACACCATGTATTATATACAAAGCTTCTAAATTAAGGAGGCAACAGGAGTGTGAAATCTTTTGAAAAAATGACGTATCTTTATCTCAGGAACTACTAAAATGATTTTATCTATTTGAAATTATAATTAGATACGAGGGTGTATCAATAAGTTTTTGCCCTCACATAGAAATAATTGAGTGAAATTTATGAGCAAAAGTATTGTGAGCAAACTGTATTTCAAAGAGCCGGGGGGAGGGGGTGTATTCCAGGAGACGCCATATTAAACCCAAAGGGGGGCATTTTTCTTACTTTTGCCGACCCCCATATGTGATATATTGTTGGAAAGGCCTGTGACCGGTTATGTCATGTTATGCACTCCCGAGATACCTCCCCCCAAATTTGATGATGAATGATGTCCAAAAATGAATGATGTACGCAAGATTTGAAAAAGTGTATATTTAGAGTGTAAGATTTTTGATTTTGATAGCCTAAGAGGGGCTGCTCAGACCAGGACCTAGTCTGCAGAGCATATTATCCCTCCCAGTCACCTTTATTAAGGTTTATATAAAATAAATACATTGAAAAAGTTACAATATTCAGCTGGAACTGTACCCGCCGTTAAACGCGACAAGGAGCGGGTTTGAAAATAAGTTTGCTCAAGAAAAAAATAGTAATTATAAGCTATGGTTTAAGACCAGATTGGCTCTGCCAGGGAAGATCCCTGAACGCGACAGGCGGCAGAGATTGAGAAGAAGTTGTGCATTGTGAATTGCAGCTGACGGCTACGAGGTAAGGTTTGAGAGATTTCAGAGAAAAATATATATTTTAAGTAGTTTACTGTTAAGGGCATGTCTATTAAGGATGTTGCGAAGCCATTCCTTGGGAGTGATGGCAGGCTTTTTAATATAGTAAGATATAGTGTGTAAGTGTAGTAAGAAATTGTTTCCGAAATCGCGTAACAATTGAATTTTGTTTATCTCTCACTGAGCGATCAATTTATAGTTTAGCTAAGGCCAAAATTATAAAAAGTAACATTGAAATCGTTTCAGTAGTTTCCTTGACAGAGATTCTTCACTATCAGATGTTTTCTGTAAGATTTTGCAAGTTCTTGGCGTGCCATTTAAGAAAGAGTCATATTTTGTATGTATTACTGAAATTAATGTATATAATCATAAAAAAATTTTGTATTCATGCATTTTTTTCATAAGAGTGCAACAGCTATTGCATCAAGATCTGAATATTTATAAAACTAGTTATTGTAAGAAAAATTTCCTCATCAATCCACCTCATTTGCCACTTTTTACGTAAAATTTCCGACTTGTTAAATATGTATATTTAAAGCGAATGTACTTCACAAACCACAGAAAATATCTCATACCTTGCCAATAAAAATATATTGCGAACATAAAATTAATAATGTTTTTCTGCTTATTAAGGACAATTTTCTCTACATTTGCAACATTTTCTTTCGATTTACAGCATCGAGGATATATAGTGAAATTATTTTTCTGATAATCAAACAGGACGGTCATTCTGCCAAGCCAAGCTATAAAAAAAAAAAAAAATGCTAACCCCGCCAAACAAACAAACGCCAAGAATAAAACGGCAAGACACCGTAACTGCCGTCACCGTAACCGATCTGCTGACACCGTAACCGATCAACTTCTCCATGTTAAATCGACCAAACATGCCAGCGTACAATTTCCCATATGAAAAGAACCAATCATCGCAGAAAAATAAAAACAAAACCAGAAGGACCTAATAAAGAAGATCTTCAATTTGAGATCAAATGCATCCTCATAAATTAATTATAAACAGAGATATATATTTTTTAAAATAACGTCGAGATACTGAAAATGATCGATTTTTTTTTCTTCGTCACACCTTATGTTTAAATCGAGGTAGAGACTTAAATAATGGACAGAAAAAAGTAAGGATTGCATTTTTGGACAGATATTTACTCAATCGACGTCCTTTTATAAAATTCAGCTTTAAAAACATAAAATTCCTATTCTTAATTAGCGAAAAACTGTTAATTAATTCTAAAGTTTACAAATTATGCCAAACAGCGATAAACTCGCCAAAACGTTTTAGAAATCTTATACTATTCTTTTATATTATCCTTTTGCATTGATTTCATCAAAGAAAGCTATGGTTGAGATCCAGATAGATTTTTCGCTGTTAGCGAAATGAGTTGAACAATCAGAAGGCTACATGTTTCAGAATTTTTTGCTGTTTCTGGATCTCGGGCTATGTCATGAAAGTTTTGAGTCATCTTCTTAGTGCCATGGATGAATTGCAATGTTTGTAGAAATCTAGGTTGGGATCCAGATAGATTTTTCGCTGTTAGCGAAACGAGATTCACCAATCAATAGCCTAAGATGACCAATCAATAGAACAATCAATAGTTAAGATGATTTTGAATAAAATGAAATCAGGAAGCCAATGTTTGTTAACTTTTCTGGTTTGTTTAATCGAAATCTTCCTCGTCTATTTCTGAAAACTGAGTTACCGAACTTTGGACAAAAACTTGAATATGAGTACACGATTTGTGCATATGTCACCATTCTAACATATAAATGTTCTCTGTTATGAGCATGATTCTAAGCGCAGTTGCTTAAATTTGAGTATCTGGGTATTAGAGGAAGCAAGAGTGGCCCGCCATGGCTGAGTAGATAAGACACGACTCCACTAATCGCTTGAGAGCGTAGGTGGGGGGGGGGGGCGGATTCCAATCCCGCCGTGATCGGCACGTGATCTGATGTATGTGTTCAATAAAACAAACAAGCAAGCAATAGTGAAAGGTACAGTTGCTATGGAAATAACGACTTCTTTAATTCGTATAGAAAGTTAATGAATAGTTGTAAATGATTGAAGTTTAAAATGTAGGCAAATGGTCTGGAAATATCAATGGCTCCCATCTAGCATTTTACAAAAGTAATTTAATAGATTCACATGATGTATAATTTGTTGCAACTCTTAGCTAATGAAAATTCTGCAACAAGACTTATGTAGGAAGATCTTTTGAATGATTAAGTCAGAATTCTAAGAACAAAATGAAGTTCTTAAGTGCTCTTCCTCACCCCTCACGCCCCCCCCCCCCTCAAAAAGAAAATACGATAGTAAGATATAAGTATTTGGATAACTTTATTATGTCTGTGATCTTTTGTCAGAGTTTAGAAAAGGAGTCTGGGTATTAAAAAAAAAACATAAAACATTTGACGAACGATAAGACTATAGATTTCAGGCAATTTTTAACCGGAAAAAATTTAATTCTAATGCATATGCGTCTTTAATAATAGACTATTAAAGATAATCAATTTTGGGAAATTTTATTGCAAATTAATATCCTCACATTTTTGCAAATAGGTATGGATAAACAGACTTGCGTAAAATTACATATTTATTCTTTCTTCTCTATAACACGATCTAAATGAAGATGAAGTTTTATGTACAGTTTATATCTTTAAATTTTTAAATTTTTTTTTTATCAAAAATGTTCCTTCATTATGCCTAGAATTGCTAGATTTACAGATCTTTAAACATATCTTTGATTCTTTAGATGCCTACGGGGCTTCATTCTCGGATTAGCCGTAGGTATATGTAAAGGTAAATTTATTTTACAAAACCATCAGCAAAAAAAGTTAGAACAAACAATTAACTGACACACTAACTGTAAATATATATTTTATTTAGACTCTATCTGTTTTTTACTAAATTTTCATCCTTCATAGAAAATTTTAAGGAGATATAAATTGAGAAAGACTGATACTTTGAAAGAAGAAAATGACTTTCCTTACTTTTAAATTATTAATTACTCTAAAAAATGAATGATAGGTAAGCAAAATGTATACTATTGTGTTTGCTCTCTGCTTATAAAGGCTATACAATGACTAATTTTAATATGGGCTAGTAGAATTATTTCAATTATGTATAATTTGTTTTTAAAAAAGAACTGATATCTACTAAAAAACAACTTTTCAAAAGTGAAAAAAAGTCAGGTAAAAAAAGAAAAAAAGAAAAGAAAAAGAAAAAAAAAGGTGTAAGTTGTGACTAAAAAATAGTGTGATATCAAATTTCCAAGCTTATATTATGGTACTTATTTAAAATTTTCCATTAAAAATTTACCATATGTTAGTCGAGTACCTAAGTATGCGTTGATAGAAAGCCTTTTCTCCTTTACTAAATACATCATAATGTGTTTCTGAAAATTAATTTTTTTTATTTATGCCTGAAGGGATTGGCGGCCATCTTTCCATATTTTACACAAATTTTTAAGCCCTCAAGCTCGTAATGTGTTTGAATTATTAAGAATTTCGAACTTCTAGTTTTAGATACAGACAGATAAATTAAGAAAGTTTTTTTTTATTTTGAAAACACGAATTGATTTTTTCTGTTTGAACTAATTAATTAATCCCCCTCCGAAAAAAAAAGAATCATAAGATGAAACCTGAAGTTACTTCAGCTTTATTTTAGGACACAAATTTCTAGGCATTCATTTCCATAAATTAAAAGAATAAAATGTTTGCTTTAGCAACAATTTCTTACTTCCGATCTTAACAACTAACTTGTGTGCTTAGAAATTTGTGTAAAATATGGAAAGATGGCCGCCAAGCCCATCATGCATAATTTAAAAAAATTAATTTTCAGAAACACGTTATGATGCATTTAATAAAGGAGAAAAGGCTTTCTATCAACGCATACTTAGATACTCGACTTACATATGGTAAATTTTTAATGGAAAATGTTAAATAAGTACCATAATATAAGTTTGGAAATTTGATATCACACTATTTTTTAGCCACAGCTTTCATCTTTTCTCTTTTATTTTATTTATTTATTTTTTTTTATTTATTTATTTTTTTTTTTTTGAAAAGTTGTCTTTTAGTAGATTTTCCGATACTAAAATTATCCGCTTACTTACAGCGCGCATAATGTCAATAAATTGGATTTTTTAGAACTACTACTTTTTTAATTAAATGTGTCGTCAGTTTTAAACCTTAAAATAATCGATTTTTATTTTCATATATGTTTTAATTATACAATTCTGTATCAAACATTGGCTCGCGTATCAGGGTTTGGCAAAATCTAGGTACTCGAGCCGATACACAGTCATGAGAAATGAACATTTTTAGCACTTTCCAACAAAGTTGAAAAGTGTTTATGTCTTCGGTTTGTCTGGCCGTCTGGCCGTCTGTCCACGCTCTAACTCTCGTAAATATGCTCGGATCGTTCTGAAAGTTTTGGATGTTAGTGACATCTACCATAGCACCTTCCCTATTTCAAATGAAGTTTGTAGCATGTTTAGTTCATTTACACGGACAGTCAAAAGTTTTCCGTTACAATACGGCCAATGGGAAAAAATCGTTTAAAATGATTTTTAATGGTGTTATACTCTTTCAAACATAGTAAAATTGATATTCATTTATGAAGTCCACTAAAATATGCATTATGTTGAATATGCGGTGCAAAGAATAGTTATTGTTCATTTACAGGGCCACACAAAAGAATTCCGTTCATAATGGTATAGGGGAAATTGTTTGCGGTGTATTTGAAAAGATTTTAGATACTATATTGTATCCGAATTACTGTATATTAGTAATGATTGCTCTAAATGTGTTTTTAATTATGGTATGCGCTTTTTTTAGGGTTTCGCTCATCTGACGAAACCATATTCGTCTCGCTCCGCTGTCTGTCTCTCTGTCCGTCTGTCACAGAGCCTGTTCTCAGAAACTATACATGTTGGAGATGTGAAATTTTGCATACTTATAGCTGAACACCACACATCATACGAAAAATCATAAAATTTTGAAAAAGTCGTACATTTAACCCTTTGGGCTCCCACATGTGTATTTTAAACAAATCTTTCTAAGTGAGACCGTATTTAGGTTGGAGGCGTGAAATTTTGCATACTTATAGCTGAACACCTCGCATCAAATGATAAACCATAAAATTTTGAAAAAACCGTACATTTAACCCTTTGAGCTCCACATGTGTATTTTAAACAATTCTTTCTAAGTCAGCCCCTATTTAGGTTGGAGGCGTGAAATTTTGCATACTTATAACTGAACACCACATATCCTACGACAAATCATAAAATTTTGAAAAACATCGTACATTTAACCCTTTGGGCTCCCACATGCGTATTTTAAGCAATTCTTTCTAACTGAGCCCCTTATTAAATCGGAAATTTGAAATTTCGCATACTTATAGCAGAACACCAGAGGGCAGGCGACCAATCATAAAATCTTGAAAAAGTGTTACGTTTAACCCTTTGAGCTACCACATATATATTTTAAGCAATTATTTCTAAGAGAGGCCCTAAGTTGGAGACATGTATTTTTGCATACGTATAGCTGAATACCTCAGACCACACGGCAAATCATGAAATTTTCAAAAAGTCTTATATTATTTACTCCTCCGGGCTCTAGCTTGTTTATTTTAAGCAATTTTTCTAAGCTCCTCCCTTTTCCCCTGGGGAGCACTTTTCCAACTTTTGCCGGCACCCCCTTTGACCATTCTTTCATATTATGCGCCATAGCCTTACATATTTTAGTTCCACTATTTACCGCCAGGGCCGCCTACTTATCTCTAATATATCTACGCATAGTATATAAAACTGAGTTTCGTTCCGATAGAGGTTTGTTTAGAATATAGTGCGCCCCTGGTGGCGAAATGTGGAACTAACAGATTTTTCAAAAGGATAAAGTTTTTTTAAAGGAATATTAAACGAAACCCTCTGTGCGATCTGTGATCACACTTACCTACTTGTTCACTATATATATGCATACTCTAAAGTGCGTATAAATGCTATAGTTCATATACCGAAATTAATTCTACAGAAATGAATTCGTAAAGGTTACTGAGTATGAGCATAAATTGCTTAAAGGTGGGTTTTAAAGGAGTTATGCATTTTTACGCTGAACTAAATTTAAAGTACTAAGAAATATTTCTAGAATATAGATTAAATATATACAGGGCCACGCAAAGAGTTGGATACATGGCCGTCTATGGGTGATAATTTCTGGAAATGTAATTTCAGTAGTTTTAAGCGTGTTTTTCCGTAGTTTTAAGCGTGTTTGAATTAAATTTATCTAAATAGTGTCATGTAATAAAGGTACTAGGTAAACTACAGGGCTGTACAAAAGTATTCAAGTATGTTTCCATCTATTAGTATAAATTGTTAAAAGATGGATTTCAACCAGTTATGCAGTTTTTTTGCTAAACTAAATTTTCCCATTATATACTATATATATATCAACATACAGATCGAATACAGGGCTGTTCAAAAGAATTGGAATACATATTTGGCTATGGGCGGTAACTACTGAAATCAGATTTTTAAATGTTTACTTAGTTATCTTATTTACCTTATTTCCCTAAGTAACGAAGTTTCGTTAAAGATTTCAGGGAGTGTTGGAAAGTTTTTCATAATATATGCTGTACGCATGATTTTTCTTACTTGTTTTAAATCAAAACAGCTTAAAATATCTAAAAACGTATCTTAAAGCAAAGGTTTTTGCATGTACTTTTGCCTTATGATATCACTGAAATTTCGTTAACTCATAGTCTAAAATTTAATAACCATAAAACAGTTTTAAAAAATAACAACCCAGGTTAAATCTTGAAAAGATTCTATAATTAATGTTAAATTAATATTTAGTAAGTAGTATTTATAGCACACTTTTCTGATAGATCAAAAGTCTGGGTGAACTTAAGAAAATATATTTCATTATTTCTCTGATTCCAAACAGGAAATCTCCAAGTGTTTTGTACCTTGAATTCTATAACTATTTGAGAAACATATATAAATTTACTAAAATTATTATTTTTTAATCTTTGATTTTTTTTTAATGAAATGCTCGATGCTTTAAATTTTCAAAAAGTATTTTCCCCACTTTTGTGTTACTTCAAGGGTTTTGGTTAAATAACGCGTACAAAAAATTTTTAATCGCAAGAAAGATATTAAAAAGGGAACCAAGCTGAGTTTTATTCAATTGTTAATGCACTTTATTACTAACTCACATTATTATACCAGGATTCTAAATCACATCCATACTGATTAATTGTACTAATATATTAAGATCATAACTTATCGATACTAAATATTCTGAATAAATAAAAACAGAAGGAACATGTAGAATGCTAGTGGGCTACGAGAAATTTATTTTGGGAAAAATTTATTTGAAATATAATATTATATGTTATTTTCATTTTAACTGTCACATTTACCTTTAAGAGTATACAAACATTCTTTCAAGTATATTGAACCATATAAATATTTCTAACTATATAAATATTAATAGCATAAGAACGTAAAATTCTATATTTGGATGATTTTTGCTTACTCAAAAACCCACTATCCCCTTAACAAAAGAGCAATTGCATGAAAGAAAATATTCAAGATTAAGTTGAAATTAAACATGACACATGCCTATTTATTTTTCATCAAATGCACATTAAATTAATCAAACAATATTAAATTTAATAAGCATTAAATTAATTAAAATAATTCAAAATTCTTTGACGACAATTTTATACTAAATACAGAGATGAGAGCGCTCCGACCCAGATGGTTGATTCTCGCCACTAAATTTTAATAGTATTATTTGCTTTATTAAATCTCAGCAATTCTGTCATTAAATAAGGCAAGATATACCATTAAAAGTTTAGTGGTAAGAAGCAATCATTTGGTTCGGAGCGCTCTCATCCCTGCAAATAGAAATTTCCCCCAGTTTTTCATAAATCAGCGATGTCATACAAAAGAAATAAATATTTGTGCTGAAAAAAATGTTACACTCTTCAATTTTAAATTACCTAACATTAAAATGAAGAAACTTATAGATTGTAGCATGCATATGTAAAAGATCTATATATTAAAGCGAAAAAAATTCCATGTTGAATCCAACGTAAGTACTATCAATCAATGGCGGCCATAAACTGGATAGGTGCGATATATAGGAGCTACCAGGCGTTTTTAAAATCTCTTTTTTAATTACGGCCCGAAAATGTTTTACATCCCGATACAAACCTGTCCTGTATAGTTATAAGGGCAGACAAAAATACTAAGTTATTTTGTGTTTTGCAGAATTATTTAGGGCACCATATATTTTAAGCACCAAGGCACGTTTAAGAGAAGCACAACCTTTCGTTCAAAGAAGAAAAATGCTTTCAATTTCGAAATTTTTTTCAGTTATTGGCGATGGAAGGAGGGTGGGGAAGAAAGTGGGTGTGGGGTCTCACCACCTTCTACATTGTATATTTTAACTTGCTTTGTTTATCATTGATGATTTTTAAAAAAAGAATTAAAATAAAATGTTATGTGTATTTCGATCTAGACTTTCTCTGTGTTAAAACTTTTGTGATGGGTTGAAACAATTTTTGTTGCTGCAACCATATATGGTAGGGATGCACAACCGGTGGCCCGCGGGCCAAAAGTGGCCCGCGGACTTCGTAAATTTAAAACTGGAAAAAAAAAAGTCGCAATTTTTGCCCATAGGTTGCAGGAAAAAATTGTGAATTTCGTCTAATTTTTGCGGGAAAAAATTTCGTCAGTCAGTTAAAAATCGCGAATTTCGTTTATCGGCCGGCCGATACCATAGATATCAACATAGGAAATTCCCAAGTTTCCAACTTCGCCAGCCGCTAGTCGAAAAATAATTCGAATTTCATCGAACAGGCATTGGAAAATCGGAAATTTCGTTGATCAGGCAAGAATAATAGCGAATTTCATCGTTCGGGCACGAAAAAAATCGCAGGTTTTGTTGATCGAGCATGGAATAACCGCAAATTTTGTTGATCAAGCTAGGGAAATCAGCAAATTTCATTGAAAAATCCCGAATTTTGTCGATGAAGCACGGAAAAATAACAAGTTTCGTTGATTGGGCACGGAATGATGACGAATTTCGTCTATCGGACACGGAAAAATCGTGAATTTCGTTGATAGGGCAAGGTAAAATCGTGAATTTTGTCGATCAGGCGTGGAAAAATCACAAATTTCATCGATTAGGCGCAGAAAAAAATCGCAAATTGAGTCGATCAAGAGCCGCAAAATCGCTAATTTTGTCACTCAGGCGAGGAAAAATCGCAAATTTCGTTGATTGGGCAGAGAAAAATCCCGAATTTTGTCGATGATACGCGGAAAAATTACAAATTTTGTTCATCGGCTGCAGAAAATCGTGAGTTTGGTCAGTTTATCGCGAGAAAAAAATCGCCAATTTCATCAAATTACCGCGAGAAAGAAATACAAATTTCATCAGTCAGTTAAGAATCTCAAATATCGTCGATCGAGTGGGAAAGAAATCGCAAATTTCTTAGATCAGGCGTGAAAAAAAATCACAAATTTCGTCTATCAGGCAAGGAAAAAGCTCAAATTGTGTCGCGAATAATCGCAAATTTCGTGTACTTGGCACAGAAAAATCTGCACGTTTTGTCGATCAGGCGCGGAAAAATCGCAAATTTCGTTGATGCGCGGAAAAACCGCGTTGACGATCAAGGATTAACGACAGGAAAATTACAAACTTTGTCAGAGTCAGTTAATAGGGTATATCATTAATAGAGCGTGGAAAAATCTCGAATTTCGTTGATCAGGTGCGGGGAAATCGCAAATTTCGTTGATCGGGAGCAGAAAATCATGAATTTCGTCGTTCGGGTCCGAAAAAGTCGCAAATTTTGTCGATCAGGAGAGGAAAAATCTCAAAATTAATTGATCGGCTTCGGAAAAATTTCTAATTTTGTCGATAAGGCGTAGAAAATTTGAAAATTTCGTTTATCGGATGCGGAAAAAAACGTATTTTCTTGATTGGGCGCGGAAAAAAGGGAATTTCATTGATCGGGCGCGAAAAAAAGGGAATATCATTGATTGGTGGCAGAAAAATCTCAAATTTCGTTGATCGGCTCCTCCTCCCTCCTTCGTTCATTAAAGTTCTCATTTTTTTTTCGCCACTAGCCACTTTCATGCCTATGTTCGTTTTTTAGCACTTTTAATAAAGCAAAATTTATACTTCCCGAACAAAGTCAAGGAATATTATCACTACCTGAAAATAATCCTTGCTATATCTCTGTTACATGTATAAACGTAAACGTTTGGTATATCCTTGCCGATTAAATTGGATATGTTGACTGGGTAGGGGAATCTAGAGGAGTAAAACGTCCCCCCCCCCACAACTGAAACCATGTTTTTATCCGATTATAGGCCTCAGATCACCTCTCCGAAATAGAATTCTCTGTGTTACTGATGTGGCCCTCGACAACCCAGACATTTTTGTAAGTGGCCCTTCTCTTAAAAAGTTTGTGCACCCCTAATATATTGTAATATCTGGTACCAACGTTTCAAGCTCTAGTTGAACCAAAGCTTCAAATATTAGACAGATATATCACAATTGCTTCCTTGAGGCTATTACAGCACCAATAGTTTTTCAATCCACCACTTAATTTTTAACAGTGTATCGCATCAATAACTTATGTTAACAAATTTATTGCTGTTATTTTAGCTCATCATACCTTTTTCATAAACAAAACAAACAAACTGAAAAACGGTCTTATTTTAATCTTATTAAAAAAAAAAAAAATGGAAAGAACATGGTAATTTAGCTAGTATTTTGTCCAAAATCGTCTCGTGTCCAAAATGGTCGTCAAATTGCTTTGCCTACATCTCACCATTTGAGCAAATGTCAACAATTTATTTTCCACTGATAACGTTAAGCTGAGTGTTACCAAGACCAGTTTGCAATTTTAGTTGATTTCACGCTCCCTTAAAAACTGTTTTATTCACTTTTGTTTATTCAGCGCCAATTCTTATGTAATTTTCATAGAGAATTTTGGTTTTAACCCTTTCAAGGGCGATGGTATGTTTATGAAACCACTTAAATATAATTTCTAAATCCCACAATGATACCAAAATGTTGGGTACAAATTGTTCTAAAATTCCAATGTCATTTATTCCTTTCAACATTTTAGTAATGGCAGCGCTTTTCTCCTCAAAGTGTTAAGTAATGCAATTGAATAAGGTTTTTGAAATATTATTCTGATTATTATTATCATTGCATTTATATTCTGAATCAGCTAAATGGATATCATAATTTTGAAATGCATTTAAACTAAAACTCATCTATTCAGAGATAATTTCTTGTAAATTGATAAATAAAAAGAATGTAGGATTTGCAAAAGGTCCACGAAAATTAATCGTGTACATACTTTCAAATTCATTAAGACGGACCTGTTTAAAATAAATTTTCTCATTTTCAAAGATATGTAAAAATAATATTATGGACACAATGTGACTTCACATCCTGATGATATTTTGTTCACGTTTGTGAAGTGATGTACGTGGCTTGCATTAGCGGCACTGTGACGACATGAAAATATAAACAAATATCAGAAAGATATTTTTTACAAAGAATAATATTTTTTTTAATTGTTCTTGTACCTTTTAATAGTTTTTGAGAAAGATCACAATTTAGACACTTTACGGAGTCGCTGAGTGGATGCATTTTTGTCAGAGATGTGACGTGCCCACTGTGATTTGCAGTGACTTCACACTGGCGTCAATTCCGCTATACGGCTCTTTACTTAATGACAGAAAACTGACATTAAGTAAGAGAAAAAAGAATATGCAAAATTAGTGGTATTAAAATTTAAATGTTTGGTGTATGTGCCTTTGGCGAAGTAATTGTTTTCACACAAGGCTTAACTGTAAACAGCTAAATTCAGATCTCACTAAATATTTATGCAGTTATTCCAAATATATTATTTGTTTCTTTTTTCCTAAGAACTAAACACTCACCCGAGATTATTCTAAAATCAAAGCAATACAAAATTAAACTTTTATATTCATTTTTCTGCGCCGCTGTGGATGATTCTGCTGCTTTTTTATACGCTGAGTTCAATATTATCGAGATATTATCTCTATCACGTGTAATGTTTTCTCATAATTGAAGAAGAAGATCTATGAAAATTACACAGAAGATATAATAGAATCAGAAAACTTTGCTGAACTTCGTTCAAAATTCAAAATGCTGTTAATAATAAACCTTAAATTACATTAATTTCCTACATTTGCCATAGCTGATGCAAATTAGAAAATTCCTATAAATATTTTTATTTATCCCGAATAAATATGTACCGTATCTTGAAGAAATTTATTTCTTGAGTAATCCTTGTGTCAGCTTTCTATAAAGAAATCAGCAGTAATTTGCTATGATGCTTAGTGGCTCTGTGGTGCTAATTACTAAATTTACAATTGTGTTGTTAGAAATCCTGATGTCTTTATGAGTAAAAGATTTATTTATTAACCAGTCATAAATTCTGAATTTGTACCGAAACTTTACGCCATAGAATATTTTTAGTGCCTTTCACTAAAGCAGCATGAATAATTCATTGTCAAATAAACCTCATTTCATTATCAAAACGTCACAAACTTAAAATATACTTTGTAAAAATAGTACATTGTAGATCTGTGATAATATTAGAAAGTGAGTAAAGATACATGCATTTCTCTTTTTTTTTAATAAATATAATGGACGGTATTCGAAAAATGTAATATAACGAAGCTTTTAAAGATTTATATTGAAGAAAGAGGCCTTTTCAAAGGAGAAAAATCTTGCCGGATATCTTCAAAAGCAATTTGCAAAACAAATGCAGAAAAGAAGACGCATTTTTTTTCGAAATGGAAAATTCACTTTGAAATTAGATGAAATAAAAAATTCTGGAAGACAAGGGATATCTGAAATGTAAAAATATTACTTAAATTGGATTCAAATTTATCAGTCTTTTTTAGCAGAGGCGTAACAGTTTAAAAACTTTGATTAAATTTTGAAAAGTTTTCTGGGTAAGCAATTCATAAAAGGTTAGCAGCGCAGAATATATCATTTGCACTACGCCGAATTTCAAAAAAACGGATTTAAAAGAATATTTTACATTTTATATTTTAATTTTTCGAGGTCAAAATGACATATTTTCAAATAAGAAATCCATTTTAAAGAAATACTGAAAAGCGGACCAATTCCAAGCAAAGGGAACAGTTATCACTATACAGTTTGCAGTATACCTATAACAACAACGAAAAAATACGCAATCATTCATTAACCCACTACCTGCTGATTGTCCGAAAACGCGACATTTTGTGAAGTAATTTTATCACTTACCGAAATAAACGTTTGTATCAACAAAAACATTTTACTTGAAAACCAGAATGTTCGTTTTAGCATTTTTTTAGCTCACTGGCTACAAAGCCTGAGAGCTAATGTGCCCGCAGCTTCTGCATGTAGGAACGTATGTATGTACGCAACGCGATAACCCTTGATAGAAATATCAGATTTCCTTCAAATTTTCTAACTAGGTTCATTATGATAAGGCGCTTGTCTTATTAGTTTTGGGATTTCATTGGTTATGTATAAAGGGGGGAACGGGGGGCCAATCCCCCCTTTAATTTAGATAAATGTATTTTTCATGCGGAATTATTCAATTTGCTTGAATTTGGTATACCGGGTTATTCTGATAAAGCGCTTCCCTGATTAGTTTTGAGGGTTCATTGGTTAAGTATAAGGGGGCACGGTGGGGGGACCAATACCCCATTACTTTAAATAAATAATTTTTTCATGCAGAATTTTCTGATTTGCTTAATTTTTTTAATATAGCTTTATTCTGATAAGGTGCTTCTCTTGTTAGATTTGAGGTTCATTGGTTAAGTATAAAGAGGGGCTGATCCCCCCTTAATTTATTTACCGTTTTGTTCAAAAAGGTTGAGTTCTATTTTATGAATTGTAGACGTAAATAAGAGTATAACATAAAATTAGGGTGAATACTTTGTGAGTTCAATGCCATCAGTTTAACTGGGCACTTTTCTTTTTCTTTTAATTTTACCAGTCTCAATTTTTCAAATTATTGTCATGTGAAATTCTAATTTTAGAGACTTTGGGGAAATTCTTAACAGTCAAATTCTAAAATATTTCCTCACTAGTAAGTCCATACAGACGTTCTCGTCTTGTTTAAACGCAGATTTCTGCTATTAAGTAATGCGCCGAAAATCATAAAAGTGTGCTGCTACGATGTAAAATGGAAATATTGTTTCTTAATCATATACTGAAATATAACATAATATAACATAACATAATAATAGCATAATAAAATATAACATAAATGCAAATATAATGTAACACCTTCCGAGGTACCCACGATTCCGAAAATCTTCTTTGTATCCTCAGAAACCAGTACATTTTTGTTATTTAATGAAGCATTTATAAAACCGAAGGTTTTTTTTCTGCCCGTAATTTTCGAAACGTTTCTGAGTAGCTTTTATAGGGTTTACTTAACTCGGAATATCGGTTTTTAAGATCCAAAGTAAACATTTACGTAAACATTTTAGCTATGTAACTGAATTTATACATGCAAGAAAAATATAAATTATATAAATTTTAATGTTAAAGTTAAAGCTGTTATTTTAGCATGATTGTCAAACATATTTTTCGGACATGAAAATATTTACTTGAGAATTGATAGCAACCGGAGATCCTATATTTTGTGTCTAGAAAACTAATTAATACACTGTAAAAACTACCTGGAAATGTTTCTGAATATTACGGGTAGCAACTTTGTTTTTATAACTGCTTATGTTAATCTAGAAAATTTAATGATTTCTAATGTGTTTAAAGATAAATGAGCGCCTTTGGAAAGAAATTGTGAATAATTTCAAGAAAGGGATATTATACTTTCGTTTGTGAGTATATAATTTTTTGTAGAATAAGAAACACAAAATTAAATGTGCCAGTACAGTCTAAGTGATTTGAAACATTTTGTAAAAAATAAAATTTGAATTTCCATGAAATTGTATTCAAATGCAAGTCAAATTCGTTTTCGCTGTTTTAACAATATCTAATTACAGGTAATTTTTTAATAATCCATGCTGATGGTGCGTATTTTCATCTTTTATAGTTCTTAAAATAATAAAGCTAGCTAATTGTTTGCTTTCCAGTGCTGAAATTAGCATGAGATACTAATCTTAAAATGCTAGTTTAAAGCGAAATATTAAAAAAAATTATTCAAGTTTGTTTTATTGGACACATACATCAGACTTGTGTGCTTGAAAACAAGACCCGCTTATAAGTCATCGTCGATATACAGGGACGAGATAGCACAATGAAATTTACAACACAGAGAATTTTTACATCCGGGAGCTCCACAAAGAGTGTGCAATGGAGCCAGCGGGAGTCGAACCCGACAAGCCTCCTACGCTCTAAAGTGATTAGCAGCGTGGTGTCTTAACCACTCGGCTACCGATGCCCCATTATTCAAGTAGGCAATAAGTTAAATTAGCCAAAAATAAAATTGAGTAAGTCCGAAAGATTACCTTCCTTTCGTTTCTTGATGTGGCATCCCATATGTTTTTTTCGTAACTTAAGAAGAAATAGGCTATTTTGTGAACGAAAGGATTGCACTATTTACTTAAATGTTAAATAAGACAAGTATAAACGTGAGTAAGGCAGAAGACATTATATTTCTTCTTTTCCCGATGTGGCATCCTCATGTTGTTTTTTCTTTAAATGGGAAGAAATAGGCTGATTTCAGAACGAAGCGAAAGAACTATTTTATGACGGCTCAAAACATGAATGTGTGTTGCATTTCCTGCCCCAGATGAATTTTTCCTAATCTGACATACAGTGCAACTGTTTTCTTTTGCATGGAAATTAGTAAGTATGTATCGACATTTATACGGTATTGTTCAAAATATTTATGGTATCCAGCTACATTTGAAACACTCTTTTCAATAAAGAAAAAACGAATATAATAATTGCTTCAAATAAATTGATTATTACACCAGTGTGAAAAATTTAAACAATTTTGAAAACTAGTGTAACTTGTATGGTTTTGGAGCTAAAAACATGAAACATGCACAAGATTTTTATTTTGTCATTCCTGACATATTTTCAAGGCTTAGAATGTCAGTGTCCTACTTCTGCAACAAAAAAAAAATTAAGGATAAAGAACATCTGATAAAAATTAACGTAGGGAAAATTTATGCCACTTTTCACAACTTTTTAGAGATACATAGAAAAATTTTATAAGATATGGGGGCAGCTATGACTAGTGTTGCCACGTGCGCTGAGTAAATCGGGGCTCTGTACACCAGTATTTTAAAGTAATTTTCACCCCCTTATCCTAATGGCAGAATTATCTGCGGTTGATGATGACGAAATAAACTGTAAGAAATTAGTGGAGTTCAGAGCATTAGGAACCCTGATTTATACAGTATGGCAACACCTGGCATAGCCAGCTGTGTCCAAATAACAAGAATTAAAGGTTTTCATGCTTATTACACTGTTTCTAGTCTTGCAATTAAACCCATTTCTCACAATCCGTTAAAGACCTTCTTGACAGCCTTAAAAGCGAAAAAGTTAGAAATTTGCTTATTTCTGTGCAACGAATGGGAATACCAATAGACTACATGATAATGTTGACCTTGACTTACGAACCTATTACCTATAGGTAAATTCATTTAATAGAATCGGCTTAAAATATCCTTTTATAAATGTTCCTTTAATTTTTCCCACCAGTGTATATAAAAAGACAATAGCATTTCCTAAAAGACAATTAATACAGTTTTTTTTTTAAATTTTACAAGTTTAAGGAAAGTATAGCAATATTTGATACTTACCAAAAATGTTCTCACTACAAAAATAATGCAGTTTGGTATATGTTTCCGCATGCATACAATTTGAATTACTAAAAATGCAAGTCACTACAATCGAAGCCATAAAATACCTATTGAAATTATCATTTTGGCAATTTTTTCTGTATATACTCTATGTAAATTTAAAGAAGAGCTGTAAAATCCCAATTAAATTTTAAGTGATTTAAACCGATAGTTCATTACGCCCACAACATCACTTTTAATTCATCAAATTTTAGACGATCAGACTGGTATGAATATAACAATAATTTTCGTCATAAAAGACTTTTCGTAACGGATTGTTCTTGAAAATCATGTTTTTCAGAAAACGAATTTAAAATTTTTGTTTTTGTATATCTATTAAAAATATTCCTAAAATATACAGGTATACATGATATACCTTCTTAAATCTTGAGATTATAAGATATATTTCTCCTTATGATTACTGAAATAAACTCGACCGGTTTCTGAAATATACACTTCCGGTTTGAGAACAAACAAAAATACACAAAACTGCACTTCCAGTGATCGTACTATTTTTTGTTGTTGTTGATGTAGAATAAGCTTTTTAAAGTAAAATAATAAAAACGTTCTGTAATATTGCTCAAAAATGATTTCTTAAACGTAGTCTAAACTTTATACACACATTTTACAACACTAGTTTCTTCGTGGTTTGGATGATTTTACATATTTTAAATTTGACGTAAAGGTCTTTCATTCACAGATACGACACCGATAAATTACACAATTGTAACCAGGCGACAAAAAAAAATGCGTACTTATCGGGTATACCAAAAATGACTGATGGATTTATGGATTTTAAAATTCAATAACTTGCAAACGGCGACAGATTTTTTTTAAAAAAATTGCAGGAGGGTTATGTAAGATGTCAGGAGTTTTTATGCTGTGATTACCAGTTTTATTTACAATTAGCAGTGATAGATAGCGCTGCAAGCAATAGACGCTAAATCTAGGCTCGATTTTTCGGCCCCTCTCTTCTCCCATGCGAAAAAAGGAGATTAAAATATATTGAATGGATCCCGAAACACCAAAAATCCGGTCTGGAATTGGCGTCTATTGCTCGTAGCGCCATCTAGTGTTTGCCATTCGACCTAAAATCAAGAATCACCTTTAAAAATTCCTGACATCATACATAACCTCCTGCAAGAATTTTTTCAATATCTGTCACCGTTTGCAAGTTATTGAATTATAAAATCCATCAGTCATTTTTGGAACACCTGGTATACAGTGGCGGTCAAAAGTTTCCGGCCAGTTAGTTTCTTTGATTTGTTTGATAGAACGTTGTAGTGAAGAAGAAGCACAATTTCTCCAAAAGTTAGGAATAAGTAAAGTACCACTGACCACGTGATCATTTTTATTGGATGCTTAAGATACTTGATGCAAAGGGGAGGAATTCCCAATTCGCTCGTGCAAAAGTTTCCGGCCATTCGTCATTCAATGTGTTTTTGCTATCGCTAAAGTGTTTTTTTTGGCCATATTTGTTAATTAATCAACGTGAAATTGAAAAATGAAAATTTTAACAATTTATTGTTCCTAAACGAGTGATTTGTTTGTTGCTAAAGGGACAATCCTCTCGTGAGATTGTGGCAAAGTTGTCAATCGGAAAATTTGCTGTAAGCGATATTTAAAAAAAAATATAAAGATGTTCATGGCCTTCGGAACTTGCCACGGTCCGGGGGACTCCGGAAACCGACTATTCTTGTAGACAGAATTATCAGAAGAAAAGCAGTTAAAGACCCGCGTAAAACTGCCGCTGCAATTCCACGCGATTTATGGTGTTAAAACATTGCTGAAATAATTCTGTCTACAGTATCAAGACGCTTATGTGACGTAGAACTTTATGGAATAGTCGGTGTTAAAAAACCTTTCATAAATAAAAAAATTCAGAGGACCCGACATGCGTTTGCCAAGGAATACAAAGGCTGGCCAAGTGAAAACTGGTAAAAAGTACTATTTTCCGATGAATCGATGTTCCATCTTTTTGGTAGTGATAAAAACATTATAACCGACGACCTAAAAACAAAAGATAAGAAGCGAGATATATTATTCCTACAATGAAGCACGGCGGAGGACACGTTATGCTGTTGGGAACCATTTCTGGAAAATGCGCCTGTCTGTTATTTGAAATTTACGGCAAAATGAATAGTGAAATGGATAAGGATATCTTGCAAGATCATTTGTTGCCTTATTGGAGGAAAAATTGTGGTCGCAACTATTTGTTTCATCATGATAACGACCAAAAGCATGCATGCAAGCTCGTCAAGCAGTGGCTTTCGCACGAAAAAATTCCTTTTGAAATGGGCAGACCAATCATCCGATTTGAATACAGTAGAAAATCTTTGAAATTAACTTGAAAACGTGTTTGGAATTATAAATATTCAAATTCAGCAGCATTTTCATAAAAATTGTAAGAACCGTGGACATAACGTATCATTGATGATCTACAACCGTTTATTCAATCGATGCCACGTTGCTGCGCTGCAGTACTTATTGCTAAATGTATGAATACAAAATGCTAATTTTAAATGTTGTTGATCACTGTTATTTTCTGTTATAACGCCATTTTTTTCCAAACTTGCAAAGGTGGCCTGAAACTTTTGAGAGCATGCATTTTCTTTAGCAATTAATTTTGTCAATTAAATTTATTAATATTTAATTTTTATTCCATAAATAAGTTCTTATCTGTTATGTCAACAAAGAGTATAAGTATCACTTTGAGATTCCTCTTCATATTGATATACTTACAAATTAACCAAAAATTTTATGTTGGCCGGAAACATTTGACCGCCACTGTAAACTTCGTGTTGTTCTACAACTCTTCACTGATATTTCACATTTGCGAAAACGGTCCTAATATACAGGATGGCTATAATGCATAAGTTTTTGAAGCTAAATTATAAGGAAGATACTGGGCAAATGAAAATCCATTTCGTGTGAGTACGATAAGGAGAATCGATTTATATAAACAATAGCTGATACTTTCGATATCAGGGGCAAAAGTGGCGAACTTTAGGCAGATAATTTAAGTTCACATTTACACAACTTTTTTGAAGAAGAAAAATGGTAAATGTTTAAAAAATAATGTAATTGCGAAAAAGTATTTATGTGTGTAAAATATCCTTTAAATATTAATCCATCACGTAAAACGTTATATTTTTTAGTTTTTATGCGTATTTCACTATCCAAAATAAACCTAAAGCGTCACTGAGATCGAAAAGGTTAAATATTTGCTCTTTACAATTCAATTCTCCATGGTCTAAATACCACTTATAGGAAATTGTTCTGCGTTTTCCCCAGTAAATTCTTTGCAATTGAGCTTACACTTATAATTTAATTATGGCCACTCTGGATAAGCATGTAGTGTATATCAATCGTAAAAGATTTACCGGTGTCATATTGGTTAGGGTGTCCCAAGGTATAAGGTAAAAATTTCGTTTTGCTAAATCGAATACGCATACCCTCTATTTTTTTTCTATTTCACTTCAATAACATAAATAAAACGTACTATTGCAATCATATAACGGTAACCCGTGCCGATTAAGGTCAAACTTGAACATAAAATCTTGTATGGTGAATACTATGGAAAGATTATAAAAGGTATGTTTCTTTGCTACATAAGACACCATTTTATTCAACGCAAATATTTATTAACATATTACAGTGAAAGAAACATAGACCTTCGTGTATTTTTGTACGCAACATAACAAAAATTATTTTTGTTCCTCCTCCACCGTAATTAAACCACGAATGTCCTGCATCAATTTTATCACCCTTTCAGCTGTATTGTTCATTGCTCTAAGCATTGAAATCGTCTAAAAACGAAGCGTTATTCTCGCATGAAGAGGAACTCTTCAAAAATATCATCAATTTTGAGTCTAAAAAACAATGAACAGATTTTGACAGATATGAGATCATCGTGTTTTTTCTGTAAAAAAATAATAATAACAGGTAACAATTGCGTGATATAAATGAATAACTAAATAAACAGCTACAAAATCAAAGTATGAAACTCGCCATACAATGAACCCCCTTCTTCCTGTGATGGAATGTATGTTTTCTCATGGGTCGAGAAATTGTCTCTATGTAAATTTGCCTACCATTTTTAATTTTGTTTCTCCGTCAACATCATCATCAAAAAGGGCTAATACTGCTATTTCATCAGTCAAATACCATAAATGCTGGAGAAATTTCTGTAAAGCAGCTTTAGAGATACTTTGATTCACTTTCAAAGATTTCAGAAAGTACGAATATTTGTTGGGTGCTTTAACTGCCAAAAGCATTAAAGCCATGGTTTAACGAAGATTGTCACGATAAACAAGCAGTCGTTTAACAGTGCTTTCTTATTCTTGGTGTTTAATTTCGCATGAGAACTGAATAACGATAGTTTTAGGGAGTAAATCGCTAGTGCCATCCATCTAACTTGGAACATTGCACCCGGAGGCCTGATTTTTTAAAAAAAATGCAACATCTCCACCTAACAATATCATAGAAAGCTCAATCAACTCTCGATAGTCCTCTCTGACCATAACATTTTTAAGTTCAGAGCAGTAAATGTCAAGCAAATTTTTAAGTTCGGATACGGTTCGGAACAATTCCACTGTTTCTCTATAGAACTGTATTTTAGTAGGATATATGTTCTTCCAATTCTCTTTGAGTTTTTTAAAGAGTGGAATAACGGGGCTTGTCGTTTAATTTCCACTTTAAATGCAGTCTTTAATACCAGTTCATATACATTATGACATGAAGCGCAAAAAAGCATTTCCTTATCAAATATTTGTTTGTGGTGCGAACAAGCACCATTAAAACGATCTGTATTCGAAGTCATAGTATCACAACAGAGAATTTGGACTTTGTTTTCGAAATTCCAGTCTAAGATCGTCTTCCAAATAGCCTGCGCCTGTTCTTTGCCTGTTTAATTATAAAGTCTCCACACAGCAATGAGGTGTTCTTTAAGTCGATATGAAATAACTTCAAGCAACCGTTCTCCTTTCGATTTTCGAGCACCCAAAGGAGGCAACAGACTGTCATCCAAATGTAAGGTCACTGGTACATCTGGTACACCATAACATCTGGTACCTCGTTTTGGAACTCAGTTTTTACGTTTTCCGCGTGTTCAGTGAACATACAGTTTTCGCAATTATGATTTATGAGAACCCATTTACTGAATAATCACTTTAGCTAAAATCACTTTAGAGTTATTTATTGCTATGACTCTTATTTAAGAAAACCCTTATTGTTATTTCTTGAAATAATAATCTAAAACATTTATACATCATAAATCAACATTTCATTTCTACCATGAATCATCTGACATGGTGTTATACTTATAAACATTTCCTTATTGAAATAACTTTGTTTATCATATCAAGATATTCTTCTATTTAGACATTTTATCAGTTGTTTAAATATAATTATTGTGATTTATATTTGGTGGTCAAGGTCACTTCCTGGTTTCAGTGATTCTACATTTGAAGAAGGAGTTGAAGTGCAACCTTCAGATTAAACGCACGCAGCATTTAACTCTTTAGCTGCGATATTTTTTAATAACGCAACCGGGCAGCCACAAAGCCTGGCTCTTGTTAAAATTAACAAACCGCATGTCTGTATCTGGACGATGTCAATCTACATTTGTTTCAATACAGTGTTATTTACATCTCGTGTCATTTTACTAGTTCCATAAACACACACAGTTCATCGAACATTAAAAGCTGGAGGCACGCTGCGAGTTCTTGGATACTTTTTTCAAGCTTGGATTAAGTGTACACTCATCATATCTTGCTTCAGTTTTTTAAATAAAGTTTTCACCAGTCTTATGTGGAATTGCAACAGACGACGGAGCACCTCGCATCACATTTATTACAGATAAGTACATTTTATCTTATTATTATTATCGGTTTGGCTTTTGTTTTTTACGCTATTCACCTCATTATTTGAATAAGGAATACCGACTTGGAAGCCGCAAAAAAGGCTGCTGAAGAATTCTAAAAAGCAGCTATAAATTTACGTGGCAGAGCTAAATCTGCTCTAACAAGGATAAACAACTTCATTAACTCTTAGCAAACGTTTCAAAAGAATGATTTGTTCAATAAATTAGAAAAATTAGAGAAAGTTTACTCCGATTTTGATAAATATGATGCTCAATTACCAACTGAAGCATCTGAAATTGAGGCATTTAAAAAAAAAATATTATGAAACCAAAGCCAAACTGCAAACGGAACTTGAAAAAGTTACCGTAAATGTGCATGCACCTCAAATGATAAATGATCAGATTACGGTTGTTAGTTCTACTATTTCTAACAATTTTAAATTGCCTAGGCTGAATATAGAGCAATTTAATGGTGATTTTAAAAACTGGCTGTCATTTAAAGATTTATATTTATCATTAGTTCATAACAATGACAGCATAACTAATATACAGAAGTTTCAGTATTTAAGAGGGTTACTAGGGGAAGATCCAGCCTCTATTATAAAACATATTCCTATTTCTGAAAACAGTTATTCAGAAGCGTGGGAAAAATTGCTGTCGAGATATGATAAGAAAAAACAAATTGTTTCCACTTTAGTTAAAACATTCTTGGACATTTCCCCCATTACTCAAGTGAATGCATTTAGCTTACGCTGTTTATCAGATGTATCAGATGAAGTAATTAGAGGCCTTAAATCAATCGATGAAAAGGCATCTGGCCGGGACTTATGGCTAATTCATATTTTATTACAAAAGGTTGATTCAAAAACAAGGGAGGAATGGGCAAAATTTACCTCAAGCGAAGACTTTCCGTCTTTTGATCAATTTATTCAGTTTATAAATGATATATGTTCATCTTTAGAATTGTATAAAAGTGAAAATGAAGGTTTGCATAAACAAGAGAAACAGTATAACGTCAATAGATCTTTTTCCAGTGTCATTAGCAAATGTTTACTATGTAAATTTAATCACTCACTTTACAAGTGTGTTAAATTTAAAGAACTGAGCATCAGGGATAGGAGACAGTTTGTTAAGAAAAACAAGTTATGCAGTAATTGCTTGTCTGACAAGCACACTACCTGACAATGCAATTCCTCTTACTCTTGTCATAATTGCAAGCTGAAACATCATACTAGTTTATGCGAATATAAGCTGCAAAATTACGCAATATCGAGTTCTCGTTCAAATGAAAAACAGAGCCGCAAAAACAAACCTGATTCAGAGGCCGGTTCGATTCCGGATGAGAATAAAAAGAAATTTCTCCTTCCATAAATGCAGTTCAAACGTCTTTCGCACTTTTGCCCACTATTATTATTCTGGACACTTTCTGGACCTCCTTGCAATGATTTGTTAAATTTATAGACTTGCGCTTGATACTGCATAAGGAACGATAGAGATACGGTAAAGAAGACATCGCATTGGGAAGCTTGTACTCTGTTCTGTTCTTAAAACTACATAGGCTCTGCAAACAGTGTTGCCAAATTCGGCGGGTTTTTTTATTCACAGTTCACAAGAGAAAATCTTTAATACTATATTTCTTTAATTTATTCACGAAACATCTATCTATATTATAAAGGAGTAAATGATCAAATTTCGCTATTACTGCGTTTTTTAAAAATTTTTTAAACTTCTAAGCATTGCACATTTTTAACTTGTACATCGTCGAACAGGGAGATAAAATGTACTTTCAAATGCAATATGTTTGAAAACTATATCGCAATTTCTTTAAACACTGCTTCGCCATTTACTCAATTTTTATTGCTTTTAAAATAATTTTTAATAATTTTTGTGAAGACGATTGCGAAAGATAAATCCATTGTACTTAAATTAACATAAATAGCTCATAATTTGTTTCCAGCTTATATTCTATAACAAAATTAAAACATTCATTAATAAATAAGTAAAGCAATAAAATATATATAAAACACAAATTTAAGACATGTAATCAGATTTCGCGCTTAAATCACTGAAATGAAACTAATGAAAGATGCTGATTGTAAATAACGATTTTTGGCAATTTCTTCGGCTGTTATATCCTGACGCGAGACTAATAGAAAAATATCGCTCTTAATGCATTTCAAAACTTAATTTGAACGTATTATTGCTGTTTTTCATATAAATATAACTTTTAGTAGAGGAAAAGGTCCAAATACCGGCTACCACTTTTGTTTTCAATATAGGTCATACAATTTTCAAAATTAATAAAATAAAAAGTGACAACAGGGTACCTTGACACGTTGTACACCTGTTTAGAGAAAAAAAATCTGTTTAAAAGGCGTTTTCTCTTTATAAAAAGCAAAATTCCGAAAGTCTTCAAATTTTGAGTTTTTAAAATGGGGTCTAAATACCGGCTACCTAAGTTTTTTTTTTTTTTTTTTTTTTTTTTTTTTTCTCCAAAAGATCACACAAATAGAGCTAATGATAATTATTAAGCAATAAGAATATTATTTTAATAAACTGTATTGATTAATAACATTTCTTAAGCACAGAAAAATACCCAATTTTTAATAAATAAGTATTTTTGTCAAATTTCTAAAATTCTTTACGACTATCTGTAACAGTCATCTTCCCATTATGTTTCTAATTTTGATTTTCAACGTGTAAAACAAAAAAAAAAACTTGGTGATTGAAATGGGAATTATTTTACCTGAAAAAAATCAAAAACATAATATCACTCTCCGAGTCGGTACAGTCCCTATCAGCCCACATATCGCATTCTTAACATTGAACCCAGAATCCCCTCCCCCATTCTTGTCCACAGAGAAAGCACCCATGCAGAAGACACAAATTAATCATCTTCCTCTGTTGGTTACTTTCCTTTTTAACTTTTTTAACCCTCAAGCTGCGTAATTTTTTTATCAAAATAGCTTCAAAAATTGCGTATTTAACCCCTTCGCGACGAGCGTCTTTTAAGAATTTTTATTCATTTGTCACCGGTTTTTCAAAACAAAAAATTTTTGTCTAACTTAACCGGGAATATGCTCCGATTAAATAAAGCAAAATTTACAATAAAATATAACTGGTGGGAATAATCAAGGAGGGTTAATTAGACGGAAAAAATGCATCCCCGAAGAAATCCCGGGTTGCGCAAATTTTGCTACTCTTACATTGCCCGAGGAAATCTCTGGTTGCGCAGCGAGAGGGCAATCAAATTTCTGCCACTTTCGCCTAGTTTACTCCGTCATTTTTTCTTTCTCTTCACATTTATTGCAGGCAATTTCGTAGTGTCCAACAGCGCTTTTTTGGAAAGTGATCCGATAACCAGTGTCGGTCCTGAAGAATTACCGCCATGGTTGCTTTTTTCATATTGCGAAATGGGACTGGAACTATTTCTGAACCATTTAAATTAATTTATTAATTATGGAACTATTTAAATTAATTTATTTTCCTCCCCTTCAAGCTGAGCAACCGAGAGAGGTCCAAATACCGGATAGCCGGTATTTAGACCAATCTAGGTAGCCGGTATTTGGACCACTGCTACGTTAAAGTTTAACCGGGATTACTCTTTCATATAATAAATTACCAATAATGTGCGCGTGGCAGTGGAGAGCTAAATATGTCTAGAAAATAACTCAATCAACAATTCAAGCCAATATACGATCAGTATATTTTTAAAAAATGAGAAACACATATCTGAAAAACTTTTGATGTACCAGATTGCGTAGATTCGACACTTTTGCATTTACTATTTGTAAATGACACAGACTTCAGCCACGTAATTTTCGTAACTTTCTTCTCTGAATTAAAGTTACAAACTCTGCCTACCACAGCTAGGCTGCGCTGCGCTTAGTTCTCAGAACACCTAGTAGCCGGTATTTGGACCCTAGCCGGTATTTGGACCTTTTCCTCTATTGTGAATGGACATTCTAAAAAATATATTATATGTAAAAAATCTATTACAGTTATCAATAAAAAAAAATAAAAAAGAAAGAAAAAGAAAAAAAGAAAAAAAAATAGACCGCGTGCGAAACTTTCTCACCTCGATCATTGGGGTTATTTGTTGATACGTTTTCTAATTAACTCCATTTTTAAAAATAAAACAACACGTTTTAACGATATATAAATATGCTATATCAAAAGCCGGTAGCAGAACGTTCCGAAAAATAGCTCATTTATCGCTGTGCTTTTAATATGAGCAGAGAAAGAAGAATGTTGACGTTAAAAATAATATATGATGGTTTTTATACTCTGTAACCCGGGAAGTTCGGATTTGTCCACTAACCATTATAATAACCAAAAGTAACTACTCAAACTTTCTGAGAAGAATTTGCAATTTCTTAACGATAGATTTATAAATGACGCATAAATACGTCAGTGGCCTGTATAGTGTTAAAATTCAGTTTTTTGAAGTTTTCTAAAAATATTAATTCTTAGCAAAATAAAAACATAAATGACCGTTACGCTTAAAATACAAATGCTACAAGCTGGACGTAGCAAATTTAGTTAGTGCTTAGTATTAAATGCATTTCAAATGTCAAAAATATTCCCCGAATGGCTTATAGTAAAGAGGTTCCCATATATTTGTGTTTATATTTGTTTCATCAAAGAATAGCATTTTGATAAATATTGCATGTTTTACACTGTTTTTACAGCTGTTATATTTGCTGGTCAATATAATCGTTGTTTTCTAACCTCCCATTACCTTTATGTTGTTAACTTTTGAATTTAGTAATTTACAGAAGAAGAATTTCGTAGATACAGATGGGTGACAAAATAATACGAACACCGTATTATTTTGTGTTATTATCCGTATTATCCGTACACCAATGGCGTACGAATTGCAACTCTTCCATAAATGTTCGAAGCATGAAGTTCCCTTTGGTCAGTTCTTGCTGAAATGGATTCTGGAGATGACTATTTACACATGACGCTATCTGGGATAAAGGTTTCCTGCGCTTTCTGACCGCTATGGAGGTCAACTCTCTTTTATACCCATCTGAAAGTTTTCTTTTCCGTCCACTGTTGTTCTTCGCAGACGACAATTTACCGCATTTCGTGTACGCTGTCATAACGGTTCACACAGTACTCCTTGCACGCCCCAAATAATTGGCTGTTTCCGTCACGGAGCAACCAGCGCACCGCATTCCAACAATCATTCTTTTTTCGAACTCTGACAAGTCAGTCATTACTGAGTTATCCAAACGTATGGTAAGCACATGAAACACCTATGACTGGTGTTGAGCGACTGATACCTTACCTTTCATAACCACTAGGTGGCAAAATTGAGTGCAAAGTGACATGCGCGTTCTGCTTCTTTGAAATGGACCATGCCTTTTTCATGGGTGTATTAACATATTGATAAGAGAAACATTTGAGAATGTTCCGAATTTTCAACAAAAATCTAACAGTTGTAAAATAATTAAAAGATTAAAGTAAACATAATATCACACAACTGAACATTTTTCAAACGTTGTTTAATTCATTTTCGTGATAATATATCTACGCGCGTTAAACATGTATTCATAATATATTCTTTTATCCTTTCTACAAGTTTACATATGCTTTTTTTTATCTTTTCCTTTTTATTTAATTTAAAGCAAGCATTTGTTTATAAAAGATTTCTAAACTAATTTTTAGGGATTAAATTTTCATTATTCATTTCCCTAATGAAAATTTAAAAAATAACACATGTTGAATTCCCGCAGTTTCAAACAAAACACATAATATATTTCAGCATTTTAAATCTATTATAAATAGTTAAAAATGATATTAGCAATGAAATTTGCTTCATTGCTTTTTTCATATTATTTCCAAATAGAAAAGGAGAAAAATTGGTTTGTAAAATGTGTATTTTAAAAGAAGTAAGACCCATTAATCATGTTTATTAAAATTACTTGCAAATGAAGACACAAAAAATAGCTTTTGGGGGATAGCGTCAAAAAATATTGTGGAAAAGATTTATCTCATCTAGGTTATTGTTGCAAGTGAAATTAAAAAAAAAATAATAATAAAGAATGGACTTTTAATCTTCAATGATTCATAAATGAACTACTACGAATAATACATTTATAAAATCATATATCGTACGATTTATTTACCAATTAGAATAATTGTGTTAAAATTAATCTAGTGTAATTACGTATAGAGCGTTTACTGAAGTTCTATTACCTGAGATTTATATAAGACCAGATGCTATGATCAATCGTGTTATCTGGGTGAATTAG
The DNA here is from genome assembly GCA_963932465.1 of Maratus speciosus. Lineage (NCBI taxonomy): Eukaryota > Metazoa > Arthropoda > Arachnida > Araneae > Salticidae > Maratus > Maratus speciosus. The sequence goes on along the minus strand of OZ010796.1, from coordinate 230,723,479 downwards.
GTTCTCCAGATTCGTCCGGATAGCTAAGTTGGCAGAGAATTGGCAGATTCAGCCAAGAGATCCCTGGTTCGGATCCTGAGTCTGACATTTTTCACCCAGTTGGAAAATTACAAAACATACCAATAATGTATGTAATAATAAAGTTAAGTAGAAAGGCGGATGATTGACGTAGGCGGTTGTCTGTTTGCTATGAATAGAAATGTCTATTACACTTACAAGTCTGAAAATTTGGTTCCAAAGAAACGAATGCATATCCCGTTAAACCTTAGACTCAGTTTTTTTTATTTTCTCAATAATTAGCCGAGATATTAATTAAAAAACTCATAGAACACTAATTAGCAAACTTCAATTGTGTTCAGCTTGCCTGCGGTACGATCGCTTGACAGCATGACAGGAGAAAACGTCGAACTTCAAGCAGAAGGTATGAAGATGTTCCGTTTTTTCACCTTAAACGTGCCATCACCCTTTCCCGAGGAACATAAAAAAGATGGGCATCTGCGAATAGACGGAACTTTGTACTTCTATGTGTACATTATAATTTTAAATATTAATATTTTTTATTTAAAAATATTTTCTGAAGGTCGATTTTCATTTTCAATTTCTTTCTCTCACTCTCTGATGAGTGACGTCAGTGCGTTCATTCCGTCTCGCATTTCTTGAATCATCTAACACGGGATAAATAAAAATGAGATAATAATTTTTCCTGCCCTCTTTTAACTAAAAATTATTTGAAGAAATTGAATTATACGTAGTGTAAGCAGAAATTTACCATTCTCATACTTATGTCATATTCGTCACATTTACAGCTGATAAAACTTAAATGAGATGCCCAAAGAATTTAAATGTAACAATGCATTTTAAGTCAGTTCATTTTGATTTCATTCATTTAACTGTAAATTAGTTTTTTAAGTACTTGATTCTACATTATAATCAAAAAGAAGGATCACTTAACGTAATACGAGGGGGAGTCGGAAAATAAGTTTCCCCTGTCGACTGTGGTCAGTGTTGTGTATTAAAGTCAAAAAATAGAATGAGTCATTAAAGATAAGACATATCTTTATTTTTCTACATAATTACCAAGTACATATAGACATTTTTCATACCGCTTGATAAGCTTCAAAAAGTCCTCCAGAAATAAAACAGGGCTTTGCATATGGAAGATGCGTTGAACGGCTTGTTTGACTTCAGAATTTCCAAAACGCCTTCCGCCAAGATTATTCTTCAAAGCTGGAAACAGATGGAAGTCACTTGGTGCGAGATCAGGACTGTATGGCGGATGGTGTAGGCGCTCCCAATCAAGCTTTGCAATATGGTTTTGCGTTGCCGTCGCCGAGTATGGTCTCGCATTGTCATCCAACAGCAGAACGCCAGATCTGAAAAGGCCAGGCCGCTTTTTCCGAATCACATCTTTATATTTCGACAGAGTGTCAAAGTACGGCGCAGCATTGATGGTTCCATCTTCTAAAAAGTCCAGCAACAGAACTCCTTGGCGTCCCAGAAAACGGTGAGGAACACTTTACCTGCTGACGGAGTTCTTTTGAAGTTCTTTCGGACAGGTGATGACGGACGTTTCCACTCCATGGATGCGGCCTTCGATTCGGCTGTGAAATGGTGGACCCATGTTTCATCCCTTGTCACAATCTGGCCAACCTCATCCCAATGGTGTATCGGTGTCTTGCAAGTTCGCATTCACCTGCTGTGTCGTCTTTCACCCATAGCCGTTCAATGCTTCGTCCGTATGCAAAGCCCTGATTTTTTCCTGGAGGGCTTGTTGAAGCTTATAAAGCGGTATGACAAATGTCTCAATGTAGTTGGTACTTATGTGGAAAAATAAAGTTATGTTTTATCTTTAATGTCTCATTACATTTTTTGTCTTTCATACACACCTCTGTCCACCGTCGCCAGGGAAAACTTATTTTCCGACTCACCCTCGTACTTTAAACTGTTTAACTTTGACAGTTAATAAACAAGAGGTAAGAATTTAATTAATAGTACGAAATTATATTACAAAAACAATACTTATAACTGTATGTTCAACAATTTCATTAATAAAATTTTTACATTTAATAATTCCTGGAATTTAATGTCTTATGTCTTTACAGCCAACCGTCCTTTTTTAAAGTCAAATAATATATTATTATACAAAGTAAATCTTGTGTCTATGTCTCTGAGCGTATATATGCAAATCTTATCAAAATACACTTCGAACGATTTTGACTAAATTTTGTATCCAACCGTTTTGGGGTACGAGAAGACCATAAGGCTAGGTCACATGTTAGATAATATTAGATTAGTTGGTCATTTTGGTGTCACTACGGGTTAATGCATTTGCATAGGTATGAAAGTTGATACAATGATTAAGTTGTTCAAAAGTTGGCAGAAGTAAACGAAGTCTTAAAGTTAGCAACAGAAAAATTTGGAGATATTCGGCTAAATATTGGCGCCTTTTAGTGAAAAAATCAAGATTACTAATGCCAAAACACATGCCTGGCGCCAAATAAAAGAATATCGGCAATTTGGCGATATTTGATGACGTTTCGCAAAAAATTGTCTTTCATAATCTAAAGGGATTTTCTAGAAATTTCCAACAGGAAACGAGATACATGATTAAACCAGAGTCAATAGAACGTTCTCGAAAACAAAATTCAACCAATCAGGGTACATCGAAATTTCTCAGGACATGTTTGGTGTTAGAAGAAAGAATGTCGCCAAATATGGCAATAATTTGTGAAATTTGGACGACATTTGATGATAAAATTGGTTTTCAGAATCTGAAGGGAGGAAATTCCCAATAGGAGCTAAAATACATGATTCTACCAATCAGAATCCACAGAACGTTCTCGAAAACAGAATTCAACCAATCAGTGTACATAGAATTTTCTTAACACATGCCTGGCTCCAAACGAAAGACTGTAGCTAAATTTGGCGAAATGTTTAGGCTTAAATATCCTTTTACCAAATGAAAGAGTGCATCGAACTAATTATATAGTTTGGAAGGATGCCCTTTCGTTGTAAACATGCAAGTAATGTAAAATTTCGAAATATGTACGTAGTTTTAATATTGATTGTTTCTGTAATTAATACTGTTAAAAATTAAAATGCTTTGAGCAATAATATAGCAAGAAGTTTTTGTTGTATCAAGTTGAACACAAAGCTAATTTTAACCGAGCGTAGCTCTGTCTTTCCCGTTGGTAAATATAATTTGAACAAAAATACACGTAATAAAATGTTTCCTGTTCCTACGTGGTTATTTCGTGGTTATTATTACGTGGTAACATCTTTTATTTTAAAAAATTGGTGGTTTTATTTAATTTATCAAGCGGAAGGTTTGTAAGTTTATCATTCATGTTATTCAGTTCGTAAAATTCTTTATCAAACTGTTCTGGTTAATCGTAATTTTTTAGACCACTCATTAGCATTGTGCTTGTATTAACTTCTTTATATATCCTTATAGCGGAAATAGTACTTCATAAATTCACCCAAATATTCCACAATTACACTGTAAAATATATATATATATATATACATATATATATCTCTTTTTGTTATTTTATTTTCGTTTGGAATTAAAAAAATTCTTTTTGAAACTCATTTTCTTTATTGTGGTATCTTTTATATATTATATAAATATATAATTCCTGTTAGCTTAATGTTTTTGCAACGTTAGCAAACATATTAAAAATGTTTTATACGCTTGGTTTATTGCTGCAATTGCGCACAAACTATGTGTATTATCTTAGGATTTCTACTAATGTAGTAATTTGGTACCTATCTATAAGAAATTCCATTTTATGTTGCATTTTTGTCATCTTTCGTGGCATATTTAAAACTTCATTCCATATTCACTGTTGCACATTGGTTATCATTTACTTTTTAGTAGTTACATGTTCCTTCTTTATTCTGTAAAATGTCTGTGTTATGAATATTTGCTAAATTATAAATTTAATTTCAATTATTGGAAATCGATGACGATTTGTTATATATTATAGTTATATATATATATATATATATATATATATATATATATATGAATGAAATTTTACAGATGTAAAGTCTGTAGCTTTACAAAAGAATCTTATAAAGTTACAGTACTCTTACAAAAATTTTATGTGGAACTCGGGTTGCAGTTGCATAAAAAGTTCTAGGCATCCCAGTTCCCTAAAAATTTCTTAGTAACCGTACAGATTTTTTGATTTACGGTGCAAAAGTGCACCTGTTACATGAATTTTTGTTGTTGCCGTTACATAAAATTTTCTAGGCATCCCAGTTTCCTAGAAAAGTTTTAGTAACATTACAGATTTTCTTTTACAGTGTACATAACTGATAATGTTAGCATTATCATTATATTTTCACTTGGTATTTTATCATATAAGCTGTAACGACTAATTCACAAATATATACTTTTTAATTTGACCAGAAATAGTCGAGTGAAATTTTTTTTTATTTAATATGGGTCTGCCATCATATCAGTTACTCAACTTTAACATCCTCGACAGCTTGTTTTCTAGGACTTTTTAGATGCACCCTTGACCATTTCATTAGATAGAAATTACATCGGGTTAAAAAAAAAGTGAAATGTCTAATGGAATATCATTAAATAGTCCCTGATTATTCCATAATAAAATTCACTTTTTAAAATATTTGAAGGAATACAAATAAAGAAAATAAATTTGATCATTTACCTTGATCCCCATGTTTCTATGAAAATAAAAAAAAAAACATTTTTTCGCTGCCCCAACTTTTAGTATTAAAACTTGAATACATTGGTTATTTTCTTTATTTTTTGCTGAAATGTAGACTGCTATTATTACTTACAATTTTTGAAATTATGATTAAATTCTTGTAAAAAAATGAGTTTTCCTAATTTGATCATTTATAACAAGTAGTTAAGTACTCATCCAAAGAAAACCACTAAAAAACTATGTAGAAATGTAGAAAAGAACTATGTATGTTAATTCAACTTTTTTATTGTTTAAATATCATTTTAATTTAATGTGCGAAAATACAAAATAAACGTACCTTTGCACATCTGCTGTAAGCTTTGATGATGAAAAGTTTGAAAGAAATCTAGTTCAAAACGTGTTGTCTTTTCTCGTGTGCACTTCCGGCAGTTGAAACAGACGTTCAATTCCCTGAACTTCGATGTGGTTTTTTGACATTTAAAGATAAAAAACTAAATGGTAACCCCTATTTCGGAATTTTATCCCGCATTTAGGGAATGTTGAAGGGATTTAATAATTAATGATACAGCAATAGGAATTTTTTAAAGAATGCTTTAAATGCAGTATCGTATTCCACGTTTATTTTCCTAAAAAATGGATGATTGATTATGTGGCATTTATATATGATTTTGCCTTAGGGTTTATAACACAAGAACTTTGTCATATTTATGTGAGTCATCATATGTAGTCATATTGACCTTATATTAAAATATGCAAGCCAAAAAATATCAGTTTCGAAAAATTTGTTTCGCTCCGCAATTCTTGTTTTAAAAATTTTAATTATATTTTTTTAATCAAATTCATGAAAGCAAATCATGATCTTTAAAAATAACTAATTAAATTGTTAATTAACTTGGCTAAGTAAATTTTACTCAAATTCAAATTGGGAAAATAAAAGACATTTTTAAAAAGAAATGGTGACTTATTAAAAAAACTAAAAATTATGAAGAACGAAAACAAATTTTTTTTTTCGAAATTTCAAGACAGTGTTATTTTAGAATAAAAAGAAGAATTAAATATTTAGATTACTCCTGTTGCAATTTATTGTGAAATTTCTTCACTTTTTCAATTGTTTTCGCAATTAATTATTTCAAGCATAACTTTATAAAGAAAATGTGTGTATTTATTTTAATTTAATATGCCCTTCTGTCTTTTTTTCTGTTGTTGTTGTTCCTTAAATAATTAAATTCCAGAATTTCAGTAGCTAGTTTGTTGTTTAGAATATGTTTTAAAATTACTTTTTCCTAGAAATGTTGTAACTGAGCCTAATAATAATAAACATTGAATTTGATTATAACGTAATATTTTTTCCAATGAAAAACGTAATTTCCGCGTACGTTGGAATTCTTTTTAACTAAAATAACGCTACAAATGAAGAATGTTTACATTACTTACATGAAAAATAAAATTTACATTACTAGAGAATTTGGAATTTTCAGTAAGGAACTTTGTAAAATTTACCTTATGTTCATTTTTCTCCAGATTTATTTACATGAATCTATCTACAAGAAGCTTAACTAAGTGCTAAAAATTAAGTGACTACAATAGATGAAAATTGAATGTAATGTATGCCAATTCCACTGTGCCAACCTGCGTCAACGGCTGGTATAGTTTGAGAGGGCACAGCCAAATAATAAACTCTGAATCAGTGCAAAATTCAAGATATTAATAAAATAATTTTATAAAAAATAGTGCGTATCACGAGATGTAGAGCTAGTGTGAAACTTACCCTAGTAAAAACGGTATTGTAAATGGATGAAAATTAAAATAAAAACTATATGGAAATTAAAAAAATGTTTTTAGTTACAAATGCTAAAGAAAACAGGATTATAAACGATAGTACACTGTAAAAAAAAATCTGTAAAGTTACTAAAGTTTTTCTAGGAAACTGGGATTCCAAGAACTTTTCATGTAACGGCAACAACAAAAACTCCTGTAACAGACGCTGTTACAGGAATTTTTGCTGTTGCCGTTACATTAAAAGTTCTTGGAATCCCAGTTTCCGAGAAAAACTTTAGTAACTTTACAGATTTTTTTTTACAGTGTAGAGTTTCTATGGAATATTTCACAAGTCTCCTGCCACTTTTAGCCAAACTGTAGGCGCCGAGTCATGTGTTTTACTGGAGAAATAATATTAAATGTTTGCCCTTTTTGTTTTTTAAGTAGATGTAAATTTGATCACAACAAGCAAGCTGCAGTTTTTGTTTTGATTGTCCAAAAGGGAAGAAACATTATTTTCATATTTTAGGAAATTGTTATCGAGTATGAAAACATGCTATCTTTTTGTCGCGGGTTCAGAAGAAAATTATTGTCATTCTTTTTTAATTGATCTAGAAATCGAGGATGATATAGGTGACTGGATGTTAATTTCCTGAAACTTCAGATGATTTTTCTATATGTTCAAATGTAAATATTTCTTTTTCTTATATAAAGAGAAATTTTTAATTATTGGAGTGCTTCTTGAGCTTCTAAAAACATTTATTCCTCCTGATAAAATGTGAAAAATGCTTAATCGTGACATCTTGAATATTAGTATACATAGTATATACACCTATTTTGTAGCACATGAACAATCTATTTTTGAATTTCCTGAAATATTAAATGTAAATTTCCAACTGGGCGAATAAAATGTCCGTATCAGTATTCGAAAGAGGGATCTCGAAAGAGGAAGAAGCCGACAATGCTCTACCATCTGAGCTATCCCGGACGAATCTGGCAGAACTTTTTCACACAGCTAACCTTATTGGTTATAGCATCTGGTCTGAAATCTAGTTCGGCTCAACTGAACAAATCGCAGGCAACGGAACTCCAGAAATCGCAGTATACGTAATTACACTAGATTAAGTTTAACAAAATTATTCTAATTAGTAAATAAACCATATTAAATGTTATTACTAATATGGTTATATGGTTTGATAACCTTAAAATCAATAAGGTTTGCTAGCTGAAAAAATTCCACCAGATTCGTCCGGGATAGCTCAGATGGTAAGGCATTGGAGGCTTCAGCCAAAAGATCCCTGGTTCGAATCCTGGTCCGGACATTATTCATTCGCCCAGTTGGAGATTTACATTTAATATGATTTATTTACCAATTAGAATAATTATGTTAAAATTAATCTAGTTCCTCAAATAGTCTTGGATTATGAATTTTCTGCAGATTCTAAGCATAATGTAAGTGAGAGTTTTCTTATTTCCAGAAAATACTACAGTGATTCGTACTTTGTGTAATTTCAATTTCAAAATTTTAACAGTTATTTTCCTAAATGCTGACATTACTTCGGATACATTAGGTGCAGTATTGTTTCTAAAGTATGCCATGTTATTCTTCCTACTGTACCATGTCATTATACGTAAGCGCTTCACGATTCCTCTGTTTAGAAATCGCACTATGCTCTGTAAAAAATAAGAAAAATGCTTCTTGAAACTTGTTATAACTTCGAGCAAAAATATACAATAACCCATTCTGAGTTACCCTACGATACCGAAAAGCATTTTTCAACTTTGTAAACCTCACAAACCAGCATATATTTATGATTAAAGTGGGTCCGGTACACAAAAATCTTCAAATTTTGCAAAAACATTTTATTTCATTAAAATGTTTTCTGTTTTTTCCTATTTAAAATGACATTTAAATCATGTTTCTATCTGAATTAGGAAAAAAAAAATAATTTTTTCGTTTTTGTTTGTTTTCAAAATCTAGCTTTCAAGCAATGGCTGTCATGGAAACGACTTCTTGTAAAAATGCGTTTTTCTTCATGATAGGTTTATCACCATTTCCCGTATTTAAATTCTTATAACTCGAAAACCATTAAAGATACAGGGTTCAAACTTGGAACATATATTTTTCAATAGTTTTACTTTAATTTTGATTTAGCATATTTGAAAAAAAAAAAAAATAGTTGCTTTTGAAAATATGATTTTTTCTTTAAAGCTGCATCACTTTTTTTTTTTAATTTTTCGTTAAATATTTTTAATTTTTTTATAAATTAATATTTTTAAAAATGTTGAATCAAAATTAAAACTTATATATTTCTGTTTATTTAAATGAAAAAGAAAATTGAAATTCTATAGATAATATTTCGAGTTATACCAATTTTAATTTACCCCATACTTTTAATAAATATAAAATTTAAATTAAAAAGAAAATATGAGAAGTTTTATCATGTGATTTTGTTTATAAATGATAAGGTTAACCATCACAAAAAATCCAGAATTTATCTCAATAAATAAAAAATATTTTAAAATGGGTCCCTGACCCCCTTAAAGAAGTATTTATAAAAACAATGTCTTTCTGCTGCCACTGGTTTCCGGAAACATTTCCGAATAGTTTTTGTAGTGTACTGGCATATCAGTTTGAGGATGCTATCAATTCACAAGTAAACATTTTCAGCTGCGTAACCGAATTTATTAAGAGTAAAAAATATATATATATTAAATGTAATGTTAACCTATCATGTATGTTTGTAAAACATGTTTGTTGAGCTTGAAGATATTTACCTGAGTGCATCCAAAAAACGTATATTCCAGGTGAAGAAAAATCATTATTGTGCTATAAAAAATACTTGGGAATATTTTCGAAAATCTGTGGTAGCAAAAGCAAATGTTTTTTTAAATGCTTCTTTAAATCTAGAAATTATAATGATTTAGGGTTTCTAAAGTTTAAGAATGCTTTTCGGAAACAAAGGTAACATGGGAGGGGTTATTGTATATTTTTGTACATTTTATAATTTATTTTTCTAGATTAAGATGCATTTGACATTTAAAGAAAGCTTTATTTAACTACAATGACATGTATTTTAACAATTTTTACTAAATTTATACAGGGTGATTCTAAATTGTTTTTACAAAATAAGAGGGGTGATATTACCAATCAACACGAGCAATAAATGCCATGGAACATGGGTTCGCAAACCACTTATTTAGTCACAAACACAAGGTGTTCTAATCTAACCGAAATTGGGTTCAAGCTAATAACTTTCCCATAAATGAAGTATATTCTAATGAAAGTTTTAATACATATGCTTACCTTCGTTGTAAATGTCATAACACAAAAAAAAGTGTTAGAAATTTCTATTATACGCGCCAGCAGTATGCATTTGATGCTTCAAATTTTGGAATGTGATTATCAGTTTATACGTTATCATCGATTGCGTGAGAACCCTGTCTTTCTAGAACTTTTCTGATGTTATCACGTTTCGTACAAAACAAGGTACATATCGTTACATTTTTATTGCAAACATTTTATTTTTAGCAAAATTATTATTGGCAAGACGACTTCAGTTAGGGTGAAAAACCTGGAGTTGTGATTACATAAATGGCTTGCGACCTTATGTTCTATGGTAATTATTGCTCGCCTGGAAGGATCCCATCACCCCTCTTATTTTGTAAAAACAATTTAGAATCACCCTGCATAGATATTTCATACATCGTTTATCGATCATATCTCAGCCATTGCGCATACTTTATTGAATTTTTAGCTTCTAGGCCAGAGAAAAATATTACGTCCATACGATGATCTAAATCATCATTTATCGTTTATCAACAATTGTTGTCGTACGTCTGGGTAGACAAGTTAAGGGGTTCCTTCACACACGCGAATCCCGTGGAAGAATTATTTTAAGATATCTAGTTTGCATTTCAACATTTTTAAATGAATTTTTTGCAGCTTCATAGCTGAGGTCGATCTTTACAAGGCCGATTTTTACTTTTTTAATTTTATTTGTAGGTATTTTTTAATGAGGGTACTTTCACCTTCGAAACAGTTTCCGAAATTTAAAGTATCCTAGTAAAAAGTAACCTGTAAACAAAACCGAAAATGTTAATAATGGTCTTTGTAGAGATCTATCTGAGATGGCCAATGAAAAAAAAATCATTTAAAATTATTGAAATGCAAACGAGATATCGTTAAAACTTTCTTGCATAGGATTAACATTACTGAACGGGTGTTTTCACGTGAATAAATAGCCTCTTAACACAATTTTTAAGGTCAGTTGTGAAGCCCGGTACACACGCTTATGGGACAGATTTTATGACCCATGCACACATACTCTACGGGTGAAATCCTTTCAAAAAAATACACGTATTCTAAAAGCAAGATAATGAAAAAATTAACTTAAACAAATTTATTAAATTGGTAGTATTTTCAAATTAATATATATTGTTAATTTTTGTTGTTTTGCCTATCTGAAATAAATAAATATATATATATATATTATTTAAACGATAAAGTAAATAAAATTTTATGTACACAATTTGCCTAAAATCACTCTTATAATTTTAAATAATATGTTAGCTTAACTATATATAAGTAGCTTCTATCGTTGTACGATAATAGATAGATTTTGATTTAATAACTCTATAATTAAAATATTTAAAGAAGATAACTTTTATTTGAGGCACATATATAATAACGTGAAACGGAAGAAAATCCACATTAGTAATTGAAAAAATAAAATGCATAATATATGTATAAAAGAGTAAAAGGTATCTACTTATTATACTTATCTTTTTAAATAAGTGTCCTATTATTTCAAATCTAATAATTTATTTTAGAAACAGATATTTTAATTTTAATATGAAATTCTGGGTTATTATTTCAGAAATGTAATTGATAGTTTGAGCCATGATTTAAGGATATATTATCGTACTCTTGTGTAATGAAATAGCGGGAAATAATAAAATAATAATACAAATATTACATACAAAATTAGATCATTTGAAAAATACATTTTTAATTTTTAACAAAAAATATTAATGTGTTGAAAAAACATAAGTTCATAAAAATTTTAAGGCTGATTAATTTATAGGGACATGAATGCGGGAAAAGATTTTTTTTCGTATGTTTATTATTATCATATATCTGCGAAATTTTGTCAAAATATACTAGAGACGTTTAAATACATTTTATTACAACAATAAAACAAATTTATATTTGGTCTCCTTTCACGAAATACAGAGTAAAGTAAAGAGCCTCTTACAGGTCCAATTTTTGGATACCAATTTTTTCAAATAAAAATATTTCCGACAGAATTCTGCAATATTTTCCATAGAAATGTACCACAAAATTTATTGCTCTAAAATTCTGGTATGGAGACTAGCGGTAGCCCTGTAATTATGCCGTTGATATGGCCATCTACTGTTATTTGACTTGGAGAAAAAGTATAAAAAAGAGGAAATATCATCAGCAAAATCCTCCAAAAATTTTCGTCTTAACATTTTTCCCCTCTACAGTATAACAAAAAAAAAAAAAAAAAGACCTTAAAACTCTTATTTTTTGTTTGAATACAGGTCAAAGTGTTGGGATCCAAATTGCAAAGTTATATTTCTGTAATTTACTTCGCTTTATTCTTATAATGCAATGCTATCTCAAGAAAAAAGCAACCACTTATATGTTGTTCCTATTCTGGAAAAAATAAAACGTAAGACATGAAGAGGGATTATGCATAAAAATCTTTTTTAATTTAAATGTTTCTTACAACTAGAATAAGAAAATTGTTCTTCTTTTTTTTTATCTGAACTAAAATCTGAAAGTAAAATAGATCATGTTTTTAAGTAACCTTAGAAAATTGTTAATTAAATTATTTTTAATTCTTTGAATTACCTTAAGATTATGTCAATAATAATAAATTTTATTTAATCTATTCTTTAGATCCTTGTGTTGGAAAATTCAGTATTAATATAGCGTATATTTTTTAGGGTCAAACACTGTCATAAAACATTTTTTGTAAAATAAATGATTGAAAACATAATATTGAAAAGGATTATTATGGATTATTATACTTTTGATTCATGCGACAGTTTTATTCTGATTATTTACACTTTCTAGTAGAAAAGACAAACGGTATCTCTTTCAAAAACATAGTTTTAATTATTGAAATGCGGATCTGAAATAATGATAATATAAAATACTAAAAAACTTCTATTTTTTTCAGCTGAGAAAAAAACGACACCGGAAAATAAAAAGGTGTTCATTCATTTTTCTTGACAATCAATTCATCTGCTGTTGTTTTGCTGCATATCAGCAGTTCATGCACCACAAATCACAAAATAATATAAAATGAACAAAGTATTTTAGTATATTATTAATTAAAATACAGATATGTTTAACCGAAACGGGTTAAATAGGCTTAAATTGAAGAAGTATTTAATGTAAATGAATTTTATTATTCGACTTGCTTTTAAATGAAGCCATTAGTCCTGGAGAGGTCGAAATTTATCGGATATAATCCCCCCTCTGTTCTGGTCCACAAACTTTATCAAGGCTTCAGTGAATAATTTCTCGCGTCTTTCTACTGACTGAGAGAAGAAAACTTATAATAGCTGGTATCTTTAATCGAACACTCTAAACTCACCAGCGTTGTTAGATCGCCAGTCGATAGAGAAACATTAACAGGTTAAACGTAATGATAGGCTAATAATGACTAATAATGAGCTAGAAGCAGCAGGAGCCGTTCGGTAGCTTCATCGCCCCGAGCCTTCCCTTCCTGCTTTCGGTGTCTTTACTTTGTGTAATTTCCCTTTTAAACTTGTCCGGTTTCAATTTTTGATTTTTTTTTTTCCAACTTGGCTTTCGCTAGAGTGTCTTTTACTCGGGACGTGTGCTGGGGACGTATGAACCTTGCTTTCGCAAAAGAGTCGGACTAAGTGGAAGAATAAAGGGCTGAGGACGAAAAGAGGTGTACATTTGAACATATGTGCATTTGAAAATCTTAGAAATATTATTTATTGACTCTCTGGCGTGCTAGGAATATTTTAACTTAGAAAATCTCTGAATGAACAATTTATTTTGTAAGAACATTTACTAAAATAGTGTTCCCTTTTCCTAAGTTATTACCGTATGAACTCAATTCAATAGCCATTTTGAACTGAAATACGCATTATTAATTTATAGATGAGATTTTTCTTTGTACAATAAGTGCCATAACGAATTCTGTTCCTATTATGTCATTATTTGTTATATGATTACAGTAACGTGTTAGATAATTTATTATTTTAACAATTGTTTAAATTATAATTAGAAGAATAACGCATTCTTACGTCTGCACAGAGTCAAACATTCCTATCGAACGGTTTCGGACAAAAAACAGAAAACCGTGCATCATACTGAGATTTACCCTCATCGCATGCATGGTCACAGTGACGTCATTGTGACGTCACTGTAAGTCACTGTGGTCACGTCACATCTGTGACTAAAATGCCACCACTCAGTGATGTCACATTGTGACTGAGATGTGAACTTCTTAGAAAACTTTAAACAATTACAAAAATTCTTTAAAACATGTTACTTATTGTAAAATTTTATTTTTCCGGCAATTAAAAAAAAATTGTAACGTCACTGTTATGCAACTGCATGTAACGTACGTCACGTCACATATGTGACAAAAAACCACCATATTGTAAATCACAGTGTGACAAAAATATTAACTTCAAAAATTTTTGAAAATGAAGAGAAATTTTTAAAACATGCCCTAGTTACAGCAGCATAAGGAATTAATATACATTAGTGGACAGCAAATAGTAAATTCGGACACGAAAAGAAGGGGGAGGTGAGAAAAAGAAAAATGCACGGTACAAGTATCAACAAACTAGATTTCCATGCTGTATTTTATCGATTTGATATCTAAGACAGTGAAAGCATACTTTTTTCATGATTTCAATTTTATCTAGCATTGCAATTTAATATAATAATACTTCACGGATTGTTATTATTATAAAAGTATTTCTCAGAAAAATGCTACGTGCTGGAGCAATTTGGATAACATATTTAGAATTAGAAATATTAAATCTATACACTTTATATATTTAGATTGCAGGGAGAAAATTTTTTAATTTTTTTGCCGACCACTGGTCGAAACACTTCTGTGGTTTCAAACTAAAAATTTTCTATTACAGTTAAGTCTGCAGATTTTAATGAGCACGCAGAAAGAATCTTCAGAGTTTAGTCATATATGCATTTATTGCATTATAATTTGCATTCAAGTCATATTTTTTCCTGTTAATCTATTTTTGCTGGTTTTTTTTTTTTTTTAATTTTTACTTCTTTCAGTCTTTTTAAATAAAATTAGCATTTTCCGAAATATATATATATATGCAAAATTTATGCAAAACACATGATATAATTAATTTTTCGCATTTCCAATTTGTGTTTTAGAGATATGACTTTTAAAAAAGTTATTTTACAAATTGTTTTATTCTGCAGAAAATTAACGTGAAAAGATTGACAGATTGACAAAGAAAATTTTTTATCCTCGAAAACATTTTTCTTATTTATTAAGAAGATATTTTTTATTTATTACGTGTGAAACAAACTCTACTTAAAAAAAGGGGGGTGGTATTATTACCATTAAATTTATTTTTACACATTTAAAAAATTTAAGCAATGTTTTATCTAATAAACTTCCATTTTCAAATGAATTTTTTTGAAACTGATAAAAAAGAAATGGTAAAATGCATTGGAAAACTCTTCAAATAGAAATTTTTAATTACAGACTGACTCATAAAACTATTGCGCATGAAAGTTAGGACTGCAAATAAACAGTAAAATCACCTGCTGAAGATTGTCTGCGTCGGATATGACCGCAACCGCAGGGTAAACAGAGAAAGAACTTTTTTTAATACACGCGGGAAAAGAACATCTCGAAGTCTACAATGTCAGCTTTTGTTTATGCTTTTTTAAATGTAAGAGAAAGACGTCTGCCATTTCCGGGCAAAAATACTCGGATATTATTAATTCATAGCATAAAAGGTAAGTCTTATTTAATTTAATTTTTTTATTTCTGTTTTGTATATTATGAATATGAATTAAATAGTTTTATGTTATACATATAGACAGACACTGATCTGGGATTGTTTTGAAGCGAAATTTTCCTAATCGATTCTATTTCGTAAAATGTGTTAATGGGCCATCGCTCAAAAAAAAAAAAAAAAAAAAAAAAGAGCTGACGCAGAAATTCATGCCTACATTCATAGTGAGATGAATATAAACATTAACTTGCAGTTACTTGAGATTGAGACAGAGATGTGGAATTTATTTCGGCTTCTTACTTTTTTCTGATTACTAACACTCATATAACAGTATTTATCGTCATTATTGTTTTGGAGTTAAATATTATATTCTAATATTATGATATTACGAAACTGTTTCAGTTCTACCTTTGAAAGATTTTCTTTTTCATTGCTAATAATATTTTAAATTATTATTTAAAATCCTAAATCTTCATACCAATGTTTTTAGATTTAACATTTGCCAAAATTATAAAATAATTGGAATTCCTTATAACATATCCAAAGATTTTTCAGAAATTGTTAAATCTAATAATGCATTTAATTCATCTATTGTAGTTTGTTGTTGTTTAATAGTACAATTAAAAATACTAATTATTATTTTTAGTGTTTTTCAAATTGGTATATTTATTTATTTATTTTTAATTGTATCTAAGCATTTTTTTTTCTATTTGCGATTTTAATCAAACATTTAATTATAGACATTCAGAATCAGTTATTAAATTTTCTTCGATTGTAAACTCATTTTCTACGTTTTTGATACACATAAATATTGGCATTAAAGGTGTATTCGAAAAAATATTTTTCCATCTTCAACAGCTCGATATTTTCTGAGACATTTTCAGACTCATTTTTAAAAGTAAAAACATGAAACTTGCTGAGGTGATTTTTGAAGAGATGTTTAAGAGACCGTGTGATTTCATTTTCCCCTCAATTCATTAGAATTTGAGTTTTAAATAATTATTTTCTCAGTATGACCCTTTTTTTTTTCATTCCCAGATCTTCCGCTGCGAAAAATTCGGTTCAAAACGCCTACTTTGACAGCATTTTTTTGTAATATTTTCTGCATTTATCAAAAAATCGAGAAACACGGCATATTAGGTAGTTTCTAAATAAGAGGAATTCCCAGTTTGATGCGTTTGAGAACAAAAATGAATTTAAAAATGAATCAGAAAATAAGCAGTTTGGATTGAAATACACCCTTTAAAAATAAAATATTATATTTAAGCATTGAAATAAAGTGTTTTTCATGCCTGATAGCAAGTTTATAGATTAAACTGCTTTAGTATATATTTTTAAAGTTGATATATACATGCATAATATAGGGCTGAATATTTTTTTAAAGAGATTAATAACTACTTTTTACATTAAGATGTTTTTCAAACAATAAAAATAGTTCATATATACAGCCATTTATTTTACTTTTATATTTCCTTTTTAACACCTTTCAACAAAGTTGAAAAGTGTTTATGACTTTGGTTTGTCTAGCCGTCTGTCCGCGCTCTAACTCTCGTAAATATACTCGGATTGCCCTGAAATTTTTAGATGTTATTGACGTTTACCATAGCACGGTCCCTATGTGTAACGACGTTTATAGCATGTTTATTTCATTTACAGGGACAGTCAAAAGTATTCCGTTACAGTACGGCCTAATGGGAAAAATCGTTTCAAAGGATTTTTCATGATTTTACACGTTTTCAAACAGAAAAAAAATGATATGCATTTATGAAACGTACTAAAATATGCATTCTGGAGAATACGCGATGCAAAGAATAGTTATTGTTCATTTACTGGGCTAAAAAGAAATTCCAATACATAATGATATAGCGGTGGAGGGAATTGTTTGCAGCGTACTTTAATTATGTAATCTATTTCATATATAATGAAAATGATATACGTCGCTGAGGTTTACATACTATAAATTTTTCATGTAGAATACGAAGTGTGTATAGCATTTACAGGCACACACAATATAGTTCAGATACTATATTGTATCCGAAGTACTGTTCATTAGTGATGATTGGTGGAAATGCATTTTTAATTATGATATGCGCTTTTATGATTCACTATATTTATGCATAGTATATGGTGTATATAAATGCTATAATTCATATACATGGCTACGCAAAAGTATTCGCAAGGGTTACTGGGTATGAGCGCAAGTTACTTAAAGGTGGTTTTTAAATGAGTTGTACATTTTTACGCTGAACTGAATTTAATTTACTGTTTGTAGAATATAGATAAAATGATATACAGGGTCATGCAAAGAATTAGATACATGGCCGTCTATAAATTATAATTTCTGGAAATGTGATTTCAGCTGTTTTAAGTGTGTTTTAGTTTGAATTAAATTTTAACTAAACGGTGGCGTGTAATGAAGGTTCTAGCGCAACTACAGGGTTGTACAAAAGTATTCAAGTATGTTTCTATATATTAGTATAAATTGCTGAAAGGGAGTTTCAACCTGTTATGCGTTTTCTTGCTAAACTAAATTATCCCATTATATAATATATATATATCAACCTACAGATCAAATACAGGGCTGTTCAAAAGAATTGGAAAACCTATTTAGCTATGGACAGTAACTGCGGAAATCAGTTTTTCAAATGTTTTATGCGTTTTCTAAAATGTTTACTTAGTTATCTTATTTACCTTATTTCCCTAAATAACGAAGTTTTGTTACAGCATTCGGTGTTGGAATGTGTTTTATAATCTATGCTTAACGCATGATTTTTCTTACTTGTTTTTTCTTTCCCAGATCAGTCTTTTCCTATGGAACATACCAAATCTATTTAAGTTCATATTCACAAAATACAATATACACGGAAATAAAAAAAATAAATAAATATGGCTTACGTCGTATTTAATAAAGCAAAGATTAATCACAACCACAACACCTTAAAATCTTACACATTCTTAATATCAAGTTTGAACTCAAAATCAAACTTAGAACTTAATAAAAAAAAGATGTCAGTTGACAAACATTGTTCTTTAAGTGGAAAAATTAAAACTATTTTAGAAGAATAGGACTCCAAAATAGCTATACTTTGCTAAAAAGTACGGTAAAAAGATACGATTTTATATCTCAAACAACACTTTATTTTAAAATTGTGCATTTTGAAATTCATCACAATATTAATACTTGGAAATTTTTCCACAGAGAATTCGGTTTGCATACAATATTTCAAAAGAAAATCAAATTTAAAATTAATTGCTTAAAGGCGCAAAGGCCAACCTAGTGAAAAGAGCCCATGCCGGGACTCGAACCCGTGCCATCATTATAGCGCACTGACATTCTACCGACTAAACCACATGGAACGACGTTCAGCCTGGAATTCTCGCTATTACATGTTGGCAAGGCTGCAAAAGCAGCATAAGATAGGATATTTATCGTGAGCCACCGACATGGGGCGAACACGAAACTTAATTAAATTCAGCATCGATGGAAACTATATTAAGACTTGGAAATTTTTCCAGAGAGAAACATTCGCCTTGCATACAATATTTCAAATGTAAATCATGTTTCAAATTAAAATTGCCTTTTAAGCATGTAATTTGAAATTTGATTTTCATTTGAAATATTGTATGCAAGACGAATGGCTCTCTCTGGAAAAATTTCCAAGTATTAATATAGATTCAATCGATGCTGGATTGAATTAAGTTTCCTGTTTGTTCCATGTCGGTGGCTCACGATAAATATCCTATCTTGTGCTGCTTTTGTAGCCTTGCCAAAATGTAATTGTGTGAAATTTTCCGGGCTGGGTATCGTTCCATGTGGTTTAGTCGGTAGAATGTCAGTGCGCTATACTGATGGCCCGGGTTCGAGTTCCGGCATGGAATCTTTTTCACTAGGTTGGCCTTTGCGCCTTTTAAGAAATTAATTTGAAATTCGATTTTCATTTGAAATCATCACAGTGTTTATGACAAGTTCGTCACAAATGACACATATTTCACAAATTGGTCACAATGTGACTTCAAAACATTGTCGCTTTCGTCACATGTTCGTCACAAAATTAATGCCAAAGTAGTAACAAATGTCACACTTTTCACAAATTTGTCACACTGTGACTTCACAGATTGGTCACAATGTGACGTCACAAACGACCTCTAAAACGGCCATAACGACTTCGCATTCTAGTCACTATGACGGTCACAAAGTCACAGTGTGACTTCACAAAGACGTCGCCGTGACGTCACCATGCCTTACGGGTATTATTGAATATTTTTTCAAAAGAAAGTGATTTCATTTAACGGCCTATGCTGGGTAAAAAATGTTTTAGTTCTTATTATAAACATAAAAGAGAATTCTTCCATAACCTTATTATTACGTTGTTATTACGTCTTATTAAATTATTAACGTCCCAAAAACGTCCTTTTGTGCTACTTCGGACACGGGTGTAATCTGTTGGCCACACCTGTCATAAGATATTATTTTTCAAATATTAAATAGAATATTTGTTTAGGTTATATTAAAATACATAAACTTTTTTTTTTTACACTGAGATCGTCATTTATTTACGTTACATAATACATTGTCTAAAGTTATTACTATAGATGTACTATAGTTTTACTACTATTATGTTTTCTAATTATAACTGGGATCACTCAACCCAGTGGTTTTATCTACAAAGTGAAGAACTTGCGTCGATGTTCGTGGAAGGGATAACAGCACAATCTGAGCGTGGACACAATTTTCACTGTTTTCCGCGTACGATAACGAAATTTCCGTTAACCGTCATTTCAAATGTCTTCCGTGGACGCATTCCTTCTACAGGAATATGGCTAAAGCAGAACGCTACTTAACACTTTCAGGGGCAAGGTACTTCTATTCGTAAAAAACAGAAATGAGTGAATGACATCAGAATTTAAAAACAAATTTATTTCCAAGTAAGCAAAAGCTTTTGTTTAGTTACTTAATAAAAGGAAAATTTCCCTTCCAATATTCTGGTGCCAATGTGGCATTTAGGAACAAAAATTAGGTGGTCCAAAAATGAACCACCGTACCTGAAGGGGTTAACAAATTGACTCACACTTAAAATATAACAATTATCGGAATTTAAATAAAAAGTTTAAAAAAAATCATCACCAATTATAACAAAAAAATATTTGAATAGTTGTAAAAAGGCTATTATTTTTGTTGTATTTTAGTAAGAAACAAAATTTACAAGCATTATTTTTCTATCTATACTCTCACTATCAATTTTCAACCATTAATTTTGAAATCTGTTTGATATTTCCTGAGATTGAGTAGCTATCGCAATTTAGAACGTTTTTACGACGCTTTTGGCCCATTTTCACCCCTTTTAAATTTCGAATTTTTTAGGAAATGTTCTTAGCGATCATTTATAGCTTACAAGTAACTACCATGCCTAATTTCAAGTTGCTAGTCTTTGCAATACCACAAAAAGCGCCATTTAGGACGTTTTTTACTCGTGCAACACCCAGGTGGTAGTCACATCGACATGAAAGTGAGTCTATGTTAGAGAAAAATGTCACCATCATTTTCACACCATTGTTTTGAAATCGCTACCGTTCTTCCTGATATTGCGTAGAAATAGCTATTTAGAACATTGTTAGAAAGTTTTTGCGCCTTTTCACTCTGTTTAAATTTCAACTTCTTTAGTAAATGTTCTTAGAGACATTTATATCTAATAAATAACTACCATAAAAAATTTCATATTTCTAAGTTTTTCAATAACACAAAAATCGAAATTTAGAACTTTTTTTGCTCCTACAACATCCCGGTGGTAGTGACACTGAAATAAAATAGAGCCTATGTCAGAGCAAGGGCTGTCATCATCAATTTCTAACCATTACTTTGGAAATCGGTTCGATACTTCCTGAGACTGCGTAGAAATCGCCATTTAGAATGCATTTTAGAACGCTTTTCACTCATTATCACCCCTTTTAAATTTCGATTTTTTAAAGAAATGTTCTTAGAGGTCATTCATATCAAATAAGTAACTACTATGCAAAGTTGCATGTTTCTAGATCCTTCAGTAACACAAAAATCACATTTTAGAACGTTTTTTGGTCATGCGCACCCCTTTGTGGCAGTGTCACCGACATAAAATATAACCTATGGTAGAGCAAGGGCTGTCACCATCATTTTGACACCATGATTTTTAAAATTAGTTCGGTACTTCCTGAGATTGCATAGAAATCGCCATTTAGAACGCTTTTTAGAATGCTTTTTGCGCTTTTTCACTCCTTTTAAATATTTTTTTAAGAAATGTTCTTAAAGATGAAATTTATAAGATCTTAAAGAGTTTTATAAGTTCTTAAAGATGAATCTATTCCAAATTTAATGTTTCTAGGCGCTTCAGTAACACAAAAATCGCATTTTTAGAACGTTTTTAGTTCTTGCACCCCCTTGGGGTAGTGGCATGGACATACGATATAGCCTATGTTGGAACAGGGACTAACACCGTCATTTTGATACCATTACTTTTGAAATGGGTTCAGTAGTTCCACAGATTACCTCAAACAAAGAAACAAGCAAACAAACAAACTTTACTTCTTCATAATATTAGTATACATAATGTTTTTCCATGAAAAAAAAATCAATTCATGTAATTTTTAAATGAAAGCTAATTTATCTTTTTAAAATGCTTTCGAATTTCTTATTTTTATAAGTATTTTATTATTTATTATTTAAAAAGTACAAGTATAGCTTCAAAAGTGTGTCATTCGTTTCTAACTACACACACACATATATACATAAATATATCAATGTACAATAATAAGCTTATATAGATATTTTATCTTCCTGTTAACTTGTTTGTAGTGCGTCAATTTTTGAAGAAATGTACAGATTACAAGAAATGTACAATTGTGACTTAAATTTATTAAAAAATATATATATTTGCAATTTCTTTAAAAAAATCAAAATAACGGAACTTTTGAAACCTTTCTTTACAGTTGTGTGCAAGTGGGATACATGGTTTTTAAGACACGGTAAGAAATTTTTTTTTTAATTTCTTACCAGCTTTAAAATAATTTCTCACAAAATTTGCAAAAAAAAAAAAAAAAAAAAAAAAAAAAAAAAATCGATTGTGATGGAAAGAGTATGAGAGAGTTAAATGATAATTTTGTTGGATTTTTTTTTTTTTTTTTTTTTTTTGCCCACTAACAAAAAAATCAACTTTCACCACTTTTGGCTAAAATTTTCTTATAAACATATATTCCTGCTTTCCTCTACTATCATACTTCAATATGGCCACGGATTTCTTTCATCTTGTATTTTTATATTACTGGACATCTCTTGAGCATGCACTACTCCTTGACCAGTAAGTGGAGTTTGTATTCACCGCAACTGTAAATCGCAGTTACTTGGGTGGGGAAAAAGAAATTTTTTAATTAAAAAAATGTTATATTCAGTTACGAAAAAAGACGTCATTTAATATATTAAAATGTTATTCAGGAATGTTGGAAAGATACATTCATCCTTTCACCTTCTAGGACGCTCTGGATTAGGGGTGCCATCCTTTCACCCCTTGGGGCACCCTAAATGAGGGGTGCCATTCTCGCTAGCCTAGAGGTGTCACCAGTGAGACAAGCCTTTCACCCCCAAAATGAGCCATATTTCACCTGTAGTTTTAACAGTGTAGCTATAAAAAACACTTTTTGTTTTCTTCTTATGATCATTGGAATGATAGATACGACTGTTTATGTTTTGGCTCACAAAACCGGAAGTGTTATTTAAGTATCCAAACCTTTCTGTTTAAAGTAAAGAAGAACTTCAAATGTTAAGATTAAAGGAAGGCACAATATAAAAATCTGAAAAGTGATAAAAAATTAAGTTGCACATTTCTAACAGATTTTTAGAAAAAAAAATATTTAAATATATATTCTCAAAGCTGTGATATTGAAGAGCAGGTTTGGGTTTCGAAAAAAGTTCTGTCTCCAAAAATTATGTGTATATGACTTTATATAAAACTGATCACCTATAATTTATATGATGTGAGTGTAATAAACTACCACTTTAAAAACATGAAACTTGACTGGAATTTTACAGCTATTTTTACAAATTAACATACGAGAATCCATGAAAGTGATAATGTGAATGTTTATATATGGTGGAAGTTTTTATTTTATGGCTTATACTGTATTTAATTACATTTATATTACTTTTAATTGTATATTTATTGAAAAAAATGGTAAATTATAATTATTTTCGCTGTGAATACGTTTTTATTAGTTTTATAATGCATTATTTATTCTTTAAATGTTCCTCTTTGAAAGTAAATTGTACCAGAATAATTTATTTAAAAAATGAAATATCTTTTTGTATGCTATAGTATTTGAAACAATCGTTAGTATATTAATATTTGTTTTATTTGAAATAAAAATGTTAAACGTTGTGGTGAATTTTATAAAATTTATCAAACTTTTCTGAATTGCTTTGATAACTCGATTTAAACTTTATCCTGTGCAGTGAATAAGATTTAAACAGTGATAAGCATACGCTTCAAAAACTGAGAAAATTGAAATTTTCGTGAGCATGTTTTGTAAATGAGGTGGAAAAGAAGAGTTTCCGGTATACCGAATTCTTGTGAGGAAAATCTTTTAGGTAGAAAACCTGCTTTTAAAGAAAAATGGATGAAATGTTTTTTAGATGTTCTGACACTGATAAATGGGGAAAAAGTATTAGTGGAACTAATTCTTTTCAAGTCTTGTGAGAAAATGAAGCAGCTTATCACTTGCTATGTTTTATACTTAAAAAACTATTTTTCAGGTTGAAGATTTTGAATAGTTTTTTTTAGGTTTATAGCTTTTTTAGGTTCATGTACTATTTTTTCTAAAGAAAATAATGTTCATAAAATTGAAAACAGAATAAAGTTAATATAAAATTAAGGAAGTAATACAGTTCATAAAATTAAGGAGAGAATAAAGTTCATAAAATTAAGGAAAGAAGAAAGTTATATTACAAATTATGTTATTACAATACATTGTATAAAACATTTTATTCAAGACTGATAAGATATTTTAAATAAGATTTTATGCTGTTATTTCGTAATTAATATACACCGTGTGTCAAAGGCCATTCCACACACTTTAAAATAAAGTAACTGGCACAGGAAATTCTATATATGATCTAAAGGAGTTTTTTAAGGAAGTTAATAAATTTCGTTCCAAAATTGCCAATAGGTGTGCTATACACACTCAAAGCTGCAAAATACCATAAAACCCCAAAGAAGCATTTATATTTTAAAATCTTTCACCTGATTTCAACTTGCGCCCATTCTAGCTGGAAATACACCTAAACGGTTCTCAATTCATTCCGCATGAAATTCTGAAATATTGACAAAATATGCTGGTCATGTTTAAAATAGATTTTGTTACCGTTATATAGTAAGTGAATAAATAAACAGTATGGACCAGAATTAACTAATCAAGGACTTTTTAAAAATCTTTTGTATTAATGGCTCAATTTACAAAGAAGAAAGGTAGACAAAGGCTTTTTTCTCCCATTGGCAATGACCCGTGGTATTATATTTCGGCACTTCGACAAGTATTACAAATATAGTTACTTGAAAAAATAATTTTATTCTTTAATCTTAATTAAATAATTTTAAGTTATATTTTTATTTATAGAAAACAATATTTGTTCCATTAAGAAAAAATAAAATATTTTTATATATATTTATATTTTTTAATCTAATAAATCGTCACTGGACTATCCTATTATTCAACGTTTTGGTGTGCTTTAGCATATTCCATATTTACGTCACGCAGAATATTCTGCAACACATTCACCGAATTTGTACTGGCAATACTATTCTTTGTCTGTTTTGTATTATTGGCACTTTTTATTATATAGTATTGATACTCATTTATTAACTGGTGTGCCGTGGTAATTTTGAAATTCTTATATGAAAATCATCTTCCTGATGTATACACAGAGAGTACATCTCCTGCTCATCAAAGTGCACGTCAAATCAAGGCATTACTTCTTTGCCTTTTTTAATATCTTAAAAAATATATTCAATGTTATTTCCCATTAAATTCGTACCATCATTTATGGATTGGAAAGATTTTAAAGTATATTCTACATATTTCAAATGGAAAACAAATTTCAAAGTGATTGCTTAAAAGGCGCAAAGGCCAACATAGTGAAAAAGATTCCAAGCCGGGACTCGAACCCGGGCCATCAGTATAGCGCACTGACGTTCTACCGACTAAACCACTTGGAACGATACCTAGCTCGGAAAATTTCTCACTATTATATGTTGGCAAGGCTACAAACGTAGCACAAGATGGAATATTTATCGTGAACCACCGACCTGGGGCGAGCACGAAACATAATTAAATCCAGCATCGATAGAAACTATTTTAATACATGGAAATTATTCCAGAGAGAAACATTCGCCTTGCATAAAATATTTCAAATGGAAAACAAATTTCAAAGTGATTGCTTAAAAGGCGCAAAGGCCAACATTTGGCCTTTGCGCATTTTAAGCAATCACTTTGAAATTTGTTTTCCATTTGAAATATTTTATGCAAGGCGAATGTTTCTCTCTGGAATAATTTCCATGTATATTCTACATATTTTCAAACAAAGCATATTTTAAAGCTACTAATACAGGTTTCTATAAAAATTTGAGATATTGCTGCATATGGTACAGTGTTAAGCTGCTTCACGTTATTTCATATAACGCAACATTTATTTAATTTGTGAATCTAAGGTTCATTAATTATATGAGACATTTAAATGAAGAGCGCTCAAAGAAGCTTGACTCTAACTAGGGTAGGTCCCCAACAGTCAGATCGGGATTTTGTCGAGAGTGGTGTCGTAGGAAAGCTATTACTATGGGGATCAAGGAAATATATACAACTACCCATCCGAATGCAACTGGTTAAGTATTATAGGCCGATGTATTTCTGTCATTTACTGATTTCTCCATGTCGCCAGCTATACCGGAACGACACTATGTGCGTTAGAAAAGAGAGTTGATAGATTACAGAGACTACAGAAAAGCCAATTTATGCTTGGTGAAAAAGTAACTTCGTGTATGGTAGTGCATTTATGAATAGAAATGGCTGAAGCACGAGTGTTTCCAACACCAGGTACACCCAATGAAAGTGGTGTTTCGCAGTTGTCACAGGTGTTATTAGTTAAGTTAAAGCATGCCTGTTTAACTTATCAAAAGACGGGATCTGTATCTGTAATTAAAGACTTTTGAAAGGCGTACAGACGCATGTCATCGAAAGTGGGCGAGGAGCATTTTTTTATGAGCCAACTTATGTAATTTTATTATGCTTTCTCTAGTGGTCATATCGACATCTCCACAAACACTATGATGCGTTTTTGAATATTGCACTATTCTCTTTATTAAGTACTTGTATCGTTGAAAGAAATAAACGTCTAACGACTGAAGAAATTTGTCGTGCCCGGTGGGAGAAAAACAGGCTCCACATTAAATCCAAAGTTCTCAATGCATAAACGTAGATCCGTTTAGCCACTCTAACTATCCAGCACCATGATTGTTTTCTGATCACCAATCGATTGTTTTAGTTTATTGAAGTATGACGCAGTTAATTGTTTTGTGCTCTTTATTGACTTCAAGCAGGTAATGAGCAAATTTGAGGATGACATTCGTTGCACATTTTCCTTACATTTCGAACCAAATTCTCCCTGACATTCCCGTGTTTCAAGCAGTAAAGCTCCCATAAATTTTCCAGTGGCGTTAATGCACATTTAAACGGTATAGGAATGTGTCGTTTTGTTTACACTGATTACCGATGCACCCATGTCTTTAGATCCCTTCATATCGAGAGTTCTGTTAGATACAAACTCCTATTGGAAGCTCCTTTGATCAGTGTTCAGGACGTTGGACAGTGGTCACTTTCGCTGCTCAATCATTTTTTTCACGTTTTCCCGGAATTCATCGATCACAGGTTGCAAAGACACTTCCGAAAATAAATATATTTTTGTTACGATTTGTGTCACATTTTGACTTGTTATTTTATGTGCCTGTTTGAAATTCTTGATGAACCGTGAGCTTGCTGTGAATCCGAGATTTTCAAGATCCAATGATTTGCAATTGCCCACATTTTGAGGTCCCTGTCGTGAACGGTGTCTTTTAACTGCCTGCGATGATGATAAAATTGCGACCACACATGTTTGAAAATTAATTTCATTTTTCTCTGCATGTTCTCACCTTTCCCTGCGTATTGTGTCACCGTTGAATCATCTTGTGCTCCTTTACATGCCTACATAGATGTTGCGCTGCCTTTAGTTTATTTTGTTTTGCCTTTTTATACGTTTCTACTGCTTTCGCCATTATTTCTACGGATACTCCTTCTCTTCCTATCCACTTTTTTTTCGCAGATTCTTCATATTCGAAAGTTTGGTCCGTATTTATTTCCGAATTACTCGTTAGTTCATTTTTGTCGATGCTGTTCTCGTACTAAAAATCGAGCAACTGGAAAAATTCGTTTTCGATCACCCCCTTCACTGTCTTGAATAGTCGCTGACTAATAGCCTTCTCTTCAGTCTTTCGCTCTTTTTCCTCGGGTTCTCCAAAACATTCTAGCAGTTGAAAAATAAGAAGTTTTGCAATATTCGCTTTGTCGGCGATAGCATTACAGCCTGAAGACTCGCTGGCGACATCTTCAGAACTGGATCCTCATTTCGCATGTCATAGTCGTGAGTTCTACTTCCCCTGAACCAGAATTCCTGGAACGCGAGCCAGAGATACTGCTATAATTCTCCACTATTAAGTGTACCCACAGGCCCTTCCCATGCCCTTATTTCATCCCATCGGGTCAGGCAAGATATTAGTTCCTGATGTTCTTTAAAACATACCCCAAATCAGTGCAGTCCAATTAGTTATATATGATTGTGTTAATGTGGTTAGAATCTTCTGTTTCTTAATATAGGGACCATGGAACCTTCACAAACTTCACACTGGCAATAACAGGTTACATAACTGTTTTATAAGCTGCCTTTTCTACCACACAGAGTGTCTTTCCTGCAAAGCTAGCGACCTGGATAAATCAATAAATGACAGAAATACATCGGCCTATAATTCTTCATCAGGTGCATTTGGACACAATTATCACATCCAAAAGAAGGTAAATGATTTATATTTAGGAGAGCTTTTAATAACCTTGTAAATCATCATCTATAAATACATCCAAACATTTATAAATAGACAAATAAGGAAATTTTTATAATGTTTTTTAAAACGTAATAATTAAATATTTATATATAATTGAAGTTCCACAAGAATGTATTTTTTAAAATAATGTATATCCAAATGAGAAGAAAATTTTTTTTTCAGAAATTTTTGAATATTCGCTTATGGAGGCCTTGCTAGAGATTATGGAGACCCTGATAGATGTTTCGAAGAATTTTCTGTATTCAATACAACAGCTATGACTAAACAATCATTACTAATAAAAACATACTTCAGTCCTGCTGACTAGACGTACTATTTATTATTTTCTTTTTATTGGTTTATCATTGGAATTCATTTTTCATTTTAAATATAGATCTCTTCACCAAAACAGGTAGGGGAGGTAGAAGAGGTATGATACACTTTTTTTTTACTAATTTTTTACAACCCTTAGAAAGCTATTTTTAAACAAATTTTTCGTGTTTTCTTATAAAGTGACCTTTTATACATTTATTAAAAATATTGTGAATTTAAAAAATAGTCATTCAAAAAATGTATCCCAATTATTTTGAATGGCTACTACTGTATCAAATCTCGCATTACTAGGGAGGATTGATACACTAGCAAGGGAGGTTTGATACATTGTTATGTAAATTGGAAAAAAAAAATGCAGACAATTCAATTTATGCGTCTTACAATTTTTTATGATAAATATTGAAATATTTAAGTAAAATTTGAAACGGAATGACATTGTGATAATTTTGTTTGAGAAATGTTTTTTACAAAAATATTTAAACTATTGCTATTATTTAAACATTCCTATTAACACACTTTAGAAAATAAATAATGAAAAAAACCACTGGAGATCTAGCTGCAAGGAAGAATGAAGTGAACATTGCTGATGTGCAAACAATTTAACATAAATTTAGCACATTTAAGATTTCTTTAACCCTTTCAGGGGCAAAACATTTTTAATGCTAAAGTATTGAATATATGAATGGCACCGGAATTTACCAACAAATTTAATTAGAAATAAGAAAAGGGATATATTTCACTTTCACACTGAATGGAAAATATTTTACCAAAATGCTGATGCCAATGTGGCGTTTGGGAATTAAAATTAAGGGAGACCCGAACCCCATTTTCGGCCAAAAATCTTCAAAAGTTCAAAAACTTTTTTATCTCAGAAAACGATAATATACATATTTGCGAATATCCATGTAAAATTTCAGAACTCGGGGACACTTGGAACAGGGAGTAAATGAACTTTTTTTAATTGTATTCACTAAAGTTTAAAGGACTAGCGGCCATTTACAAAGCTTACACATCTTTGTTTACTTTTATATTACACTATTAAGCGAAGTTAGGTACAGTTAATAACATTTTAATTTTAGTATGATTAATCAAAGAAGAATACATTCTTCTGTTCTGAATTATCCATAACCGTTAACTGTTAAATCGAACGCTATCGTGTTTGTTTACATTTTACGCCTTTCGATTCGATTCTCGTGATAAACTCTTCTGTTTTTGCTTATATACATCGCATTCTTTCGTTTAAATTAGTGTTTGCACGTGAATATTTTGTATTATTAATTCAAGTTTAATATTCTACAAGTTTATTTTAAAATAATATACTGAAATGCCTCGTTCGAAGAAACGTAAACAACATATGAACGTGATGGCTTCTAAAAGATGGAAAGCAGAAAGTGTGATTACTCAAGTCCCTGAAAAAAGTATATCCAGTGTTTCTAACTTATCTGTTAATACTGATAATAGTATGAAACAAAACGTAAGATTACATAATCTTGTTTTTGATACAGAAATTGCAAGTACTACAGGACAAAATGAAAATTTAACATCTAATCATACTCCTCATTATATTATTGTTGATATTAATTCAATTTCTGAACTTTTTACATTTACTGCATGCCCAGATTGTTTTTCAAAACAAAATGAAAATTCGTATGAAAAGTACAAGTGGATTTGCCCATAAATTAGAAATGTTTTGTGGAGCATGTGATGAAATAAAGGGTTCCAAATTTACATCAGCTCCAACAACTGATGGTGAGGGGTATGACGTGAATTATAAAGTGACAAAAGCTTTTACAGAAATTGGACGAGGTCACTCAGCAGTTGATCAATTTGATTTTGTGATGAATATGTCTGTAACCATAGCACTGTTTTTAGGTAGATTTCGTATGAAATACTACCTATTGGGATCGTTCCTATGTTGGAATTTCTAAAAACTTTTTGCAGATCTACACCGATCATGAACCCTAGAACCCAAAACCACCCTCAGTAAAAAACTTTATATATATATATATATATATCTATCTGTCTATCTATCTATCTATCTATCTATCTATATATATATCACTTTCTTCTGGACACGATAACTTTCGTAATTCTGCACCAATCTCTTCCAAACTGATACATAAAATCAAAGGGCATAAAATCTCGGTCAAGTTCGTTAATGGGTAAAATCGGACCAAGGGGAGGGAAATAGGGAGGGGTTTTGTGAAAACAGAAAACCCCCCATAACTTCTTAATTTTTGTACATATCAAATCAGTTTAAAGTTTTTATTACTTCTAAAAATAGGGCCAAAAATTTATGTATCACAGATTTTTGATAAATTTAAAAATGGGCTCAAGGGGCGCAAAAAATGGGGTTTTTGGGAGAAAAAAAATCATAACTTCGTCAATTCTCAAGATATCAAATTCAATTAATTTTATTATAAATCTCCTTAACATTATCTAAAATTTTTATATTCACAAGTTTTTGATAGGAGCAATTCGTACCGCAAAAAAAAATTAAAAACGAAAACAAAAAGGGCGTTTGAAGAAGAAAAAAATCCATAACTTCGTCAATTCTCAAGATATAAAATCCAATTAATTTTATCATGAATTTCCTTAACATTATCTACAACTTTTATATTCACAAGTTTTTCATAGGACCAATTCGTACTGCAAAAAAAAATTAAAAACGAAAACAAAAAGGGGGTTTGAAGAAGAAAAAAATCCATAACTCCGTCAATTCAAAAGATATAAAATCCCCATGAATTTATCATATATCTTCTTAATATTGTCTACAACATCTATATAGACAAGTTTTGGATAGGACCAATTCTTAGAGCAAAAACAAATTAAAAATACATACCGGTTGAAGAAAAAAAATGATCTTAGTAAGGGTGTATTCAAATCCAAACTGCTTATTTTCTGACTCATTTTACAATTCATCTTTGCTCTCAAAGGCTTCCAATTGGTACGTTTTCTTACTCAGAAACTGTATAATGTACCGTAATGGTCGATTTTCTGATAGGGGCAGAATATATTTTTTAAAATGCTGTTAAAAGGGACATTTTGAACCGAATTTACCGAAGCGGATTGTGTTGGAAAAATCATTGTATTAAGGATGCGCTTAAATCCAAACTGCTTATTTTCGGACTAGTTTTTAAATTCATTTTTGCTCTCAAACGCATTTAATTGGTAGATTCGCTTATTCAGAAACTATATAATGTACCGTAATAATCGATTTTTAGATAGAGGCAGAATATATTTCAAAAAATGATGTCAAAGTGGGCATTTTGAACGGAATTTCCCGAAGCGATTGTGTTAGAAACGAAAAATATTGTCCTTCTGAGAAAATAATTGTTTATATATCAAGTTTTAATTAATTGAATAAAAAATAAAAACACCGGCCGCTTATAAATCTCTTCAAAAATCACGTCAGCATGTTTCATATTTTTTTTTTTTTTTTTTTTTTATTAAAAATGAATCTGGAATTATGGCAGAAAATTTCGAGTTGTTGAGCATGGAAAAGTATTTTTTTTTTTAATGCCGCCCTAACATGATTCTGATAAAACCAGCTATTATATGAAAATGAAATAAAAACTCGTCAAGAGCGGCCAGATAAAATTGTTAAAGTGGATTTATCTCTAATCATGATTTAGTTTTTGTTTGTGAAATTAGTATATTTGACTTCGAAATCTACCTCTGCCTGTAGGCCGGGCCGGCATGGATTTTTTAAAGAAATTTTAGTAATACTAAAATATTGAAAATTGAATGAGGAGTTGTATTTTAAAAAAGTATATATTTTGACAGCTTGATGAATTTTTGTCGCTGAAAATCGAGAAATTTTCATCGAAGACAAAACTGGCTACACTTTTTTTTCTATTGTGTTCAATATAAAAAGTTTTTCTTAAAAAATAGTCTTGATATATTAGAAATTAATATAAAAAATAGTTTCAACATGAAATAAGTTTTTTTTACTACTTTCTCTTGTATTTTACACTTTAAATGTGTTTTCCTGAAAATGACTTTTTTCATATTTTGCCTAAGTTCAAAGTACTAAGGCTCAGTGGTAAAATGATTTAGAAACAAAGTGTTTATGTTTTTAGAATCTTAAAAAAAATTGCAACAAAAGTAAGGAGAGATATTTTTTTTTAACTATTTCTGAAAAAATTACATAAATTGGTAAACATGAAAATTATAACGAATTTAAGGAAATTTACCACGCGTAATTATTATTATTTTTTTTTATCTGATTAAAATAGAAAATTAAAAATATCTCTCCCTATGTCTTTTCCATATACTATAACACTATTTAAGAAATTTTAGTAATACCAAAATATTAAAAATTGAATGAGGAGTAGTAATTTTAAAAAGTGTATTTTTCGACAAAAAAAATCATAAAAATCCCCATAAAAAATATACTTTTAAATAAAAAGTGAATTTTTTTGCTACTTATTCCTTACAAGAAGATTCTTAAATAGTACACCAAAATTCATTACTTTAAAATCAATAATAAAAATTTGGGGTTTTTTCTTACGGGTCTCCCTTAAGTGGTTTCATAAACATTACACCACCCCTGAAATGGTTAAAAGAAAACTAATATAAGTAAAATCGGGTAGATTTAACGTTTTTTCAATTTGCCCTTCGTAAATTATAGAAACATTTTCCCTTTCAGGCCATTTAAACTTTTTCCCTTCTACATGACGAGAAAAGTGAAGTAACCATCTATCATCGCACTGCTTTTCTATGTAATCTACATAATGTCTATGAATAGTCTCTTTGTTCTTCCTTACCAATTTCTGTAGCTCTTGCTGTAAAACAATAATGAATATTAGAGTCCTATATTAGTTTGGAAACTTAAAAAAAACTATTAAATTTGAAATATACAAATGTATCATTTCTCCCTATTATGCCTTATTGGATTTTCAATCACTTTGTACAAATGCAGTTGCAAAATGGTAATTTACTTTCTAGTAAAACTAATCCTAACAATGTGCTTTATAAATAAAAGAATTACAAGATATTATCTTCACAATAATAAGAGTTATGAAAGAAAATCAGTCAATGAAAAAATTTACATTGAGATTCCAAAAACCTTCAAAATTAAAAGAAAAGGAAAGTTGCTAGTTCTTCACTGATTAGTCCAGGTACTAATGGCTTCAGCAAATAAAAGAAGCCTTCACATGTTTTAGAATGGCTGTTAATGCCATTTGTTGAGAAAAATTGTCAATGTATCAACCCTCCCTATGTATCAAACCTCCCCTACCTCCTCTACATTTAATAAAAGAACACGCATAATTGAGACATTTATGATTTGCTTTGAACCAAAATCTAATTCTAGAATTTATTAGAAGAGAGGATATATACAAATGAGCCTTATGGCAATTGCATTGTCACATTAATTCTAATAGTTTCACTTAAGCTAATAAACGTCATGTACATGATTAGTTTAATAACAAGCGGATATATTCATCAATATACAATAGAATTTAGTATTACATCGGTAAAACTAAAGCAAGCATATATACATAATTATCTTTTCATCTGTTAAGACAGATGCGATTGCTTACCTCAAGAGAAAGAAGAGATGAAATATAATAAACATCATTACCTAGATTTGTAAATTCGCACACATGATATTAGATCTTTTATTCATTTATTAGCATTCAAATTCTGTTTCACGTCAAATCATGACTGAATATGTTTAACAGATTTGGAGTTTATTGGAATCATATTTTTAAATTTATGGAAGTTGTAAGCATCCAAAAAATGATAATCATAAATATAAATTACGTAATTTGTT
This sequence comes from Maratus speciosus, assembly GCA_963932465.1. Classification (NCBI taxonomy): domain Eukaryota; kingdom Metazoa; phylum Arthropoda; class Arachnida; order Araneae; family Salticidae; genus Maratus; species Maratus speciosus. The sequence continues at coordinate 230,688,758 of OZ010796.1, read as the reverse complement.
TCACAAATGATTTTTTTTCTTTTTTAGAATTTTCAAATCAGATTAAGAGATTAATTTTAGGGAATTTCATTACATTCGAAAATCATTTTTTTTTTTTTTTAAATAAAGCAAAAATAAGAAGAAAAAGATTGTTTCAAATAAATTAATTTCTAAAAAGCCATTTTCATTTTATAAAAATTGATATTTATTTATTTTTTTTTTTTTTATTTTAGAATTTCATGACGATAATGTAAGTTTTTTTTATTTGTCAAAAATCTTTTAGCAAAAATATCTTTATGACAAAAATTATGACAGCTTATTCCTTTTTTAAAATTTACTTTATGAGTTACTAATAAGATAATGCACTGCATAAAATATACATAGGTATGTCCATTCATATGATCACTTTGATGATTTTCCATATACTTTTTGTATGTTAAATTCACGAAATTCACAGCTATTTAAACCGATATTTTATTACATTCATAAGGAAATACACATAAGGCCATAATACAATATTAGGCAATCCAAATTGTATTAATATAACCCTAATTTTTAGTCATAAAATGCTTTACGTAATAGATTGTTCTTCAAAATTATGTTCTTCATAAAACGCATTTGAAGTTTTTATTTTTCAAATGATATAAAGATATAGTCTCCTAATGTTCTTAAAACTATCCACATTTTTACGCTGTATGTTTCTTAATCTCAATATTACAAATGATTTTCTTACTTAATGCTATTTCAGAGTAACATCCGGTTACTTAAATACACACTTCCAGTTTCAGGGCTGAAACAAAAACAACTATAATTACACTTCCAATTTTTGCAAGAAAACAAAAACTGCTTTGCATAGCCACTTTCAAAAATTCTTTCAAATAAAACAATAAAATAATTTGGTAATTCATACACTTATTTGACAATTCAAAGTGAAATTCAATACCTTAATTCCGTGTATGAATTTAAAAGGTTTTGTCAGAAAACTTATTTGAAAAATGATTTACGTGCGATAAATTATTCATAATAATTAACAATTTCAATATTTACTTTAACAGTTTTGCAAATTTTGTGTTTTCTTAAATTAATTCCTTAGGGTTTTGGTGTAAATTTAAATTTGTAAACAACACTAATTTATTTTAGAGTAAAATTTTTGCTTTCTTCCTGAACTACAATTCTAGAAACCCAAGAAAATCGCATAAATATCACGTAACGTATATATCATTTCATTAGAAGCATTATTAAATATGCTGCGGCAAAAACAATAAAGTAAAAATTTCAAATTTAACCATTTAGGTAGTAGTTTCATTTTTTCTTGAATTAAACACATGAAACAAGAAATTAATCATGCATCCAGAATAGATTAGGTAACTCTTTCCAAACCATTCAGAATACTGTAACAAAACTTCACAGTTTATTAAGGAGTCTAAGGACTCTTAAAGCTGTAAAATATTCGAAATTTTATATTTTTTTAGATGTTAAACACCTATTTTTCTGAACATTTTCATATAATTGTTTCCTTGAAATTCCCATTAGAACAGAAATTATGGCTTTTAGACTTTTAGACCCATTAGTTCTTCACTGATTAGTCCAGGTACTAATGGCTTCAGCAAATAAAAGAAGCCTTCACATGTTTTAGAATGGCTGTTAATGCCATTTGTTGAGAAAAATTGTCAATGTATCAACCCTCCCTATGTATCAAACCTCCCCTACCTCCTCTACATTTAATAAAAGAACACGCATAATTGAGACATTTATGATTTGCTTTGAACCAAAATCTAATTCTAGAATTTATTAGAAGAGAGGATATATACAAATGAGCCTTATGGCAATTGCATTGTCACATTAATTCTAATAGTTTCACTTAAGCTAATAAACGTCATGTACATGATTAGTTTAATAACAAGCGGATATATTCATCAATATACAATAGAATTTAGTATTACATCGGTAAAACTAAAGCAAGCATATATACATAATTATCTTTTCATCTGTTAAGACAGATGCGATTGCTTACCTCAAGAGAAAGAAGAGATGAAATATAATAAACATCATTACCTAGATTTGTAAATTCGCACACATGATATTAGATCTTTTATTCATTTATTAGCATTCAAATTCTGTTTCACGTCAAATCATGACTGAATATGTTTAACAGATTTGGAGTTTATTGGAATCATATTTTTAAATTTATGGAAGTTGTAAGCATCCAAAAAATGATAATCATAAATATAAATTACGTAATTTGTTTCACAAATGATTTTTTTTCTTTTTTAGAATTTTCAAATCAGATTAAGAGATTAATTTTAGGGAATTTCATTACATTCGAAAATCATTTTTTTTTTTTTTAAATAAAGCAAAAATAAGAAGAAAAAGATTGTTTCAAATAAATTAATTTCTAAAAAGCCATTTTCATTTTATAAAAATTGATATTTATTTTTTTTTTTTTTTTTTATTTTAGAATTTCATGACGATAATGTAAGTTTTTTTTATTTGTCAAAAATCTTTTAGCAAAAATATCTTTATGACAAAAATTATGACAGCTTATTCCTTTTTTAAAATTTACTTTATGAGTTACTAATAAGATAATGCACTGCATAAAATATACATAGGTATGTCCATTCATATGATCACTTTGATGATTTTCCATATACTTTTTGTATGTTAAATTCACGAAATTCACAGCTATTTAAACCGATATTTTATTACATTCATAAGGAAATACACATAAGGCCATAATACAATATTAGGCAATCCAAATTGTATTAATATAACCCTAATTTTTAGTCATAAAATGCTTTACGTAATAGATTGTTCTTCAAAATTATGTTCTTCATAAAACGCATTTGAAGTTTTTATTTTTCAAATGATATAAAGATATAGTCTCCTAATGTTCTTAAAACTATCCACATTTTTACGCTGTATGTTTCTTAATCTCAATATTACAAATGATTTTCTTACTTAATGCTATTTCAGAGTAACATCCGGTTACTTAAATACACACTTCCAGTTTCAGGGCTGAAACAAAAACAACTATAATTACACTTCCAATTTTTGCAAGAAAACAAAAACTGCTTTGCATAGCCACTTTCAAAAATTCTTTCAAATAAAACAATAAAATAATTTGGTAATTCATACACTTATTTGACAATTCAAAGTGAAATTCAATACCTTAATTCCGTGTATGAATTTAAAAGGTTTTGTCAGAAAACTTATTTGAAAAATGATTTACGTGCGATAAATTATTCATAATAATTAACAATTTCAATATTTACTTTAACAGTTTTGCAAATTTTGTGTTTTCTTAAATTAATTCCTTAGGGTTTTGGTGTAAATTTAAATTTGTAAACAACACTAATTTATTTTAGAGTAAAATTTTTGCTTTCTTCCTGAACTACAATTCTAGAAACCCAAGAAAATCGCATAAATATCACGTAACGTATATATCATTTCATTAGAAGCATTATTAAATATGCTGCGGCAAAAACAATAAAGTAAAAATTTCAAATTTAACCATTTAGGTAGTAGTTTCATTTTTTCTTGAATTAAACACATGAAACAAGAAATTAATCATGCATCCAGAATAGATTAGGTAACTCTTTCCAAACCATTCAGAATACTGTAACAAAACTTCACAGTTTATTAAGGAGTCTAAGGACTCTTAAAGCTGTAAAATATTCGAAATTTTATATTTTTTTAGATGTTAAACACCTATTTTTCTGAACATTTTCATATAATTGTTTCCTTGAAATTCCCATTAGAACAGAAATTATGGCTTTTAGAATTATACCCGCTCAATAGCTGAAGCTGAGTTTCTGACACTTTGAAGTAATTTTTCTCCAAATGACGTTTTTGGTCATAAAGCGCATGAATCAAAAACTTCTGAATATTTGTTCATGAAATTTTCAAAACATGTTTCATGTTAGTCTAAACAAACTGAATCTAAAATTTCCTTTTTATTGTTCAAAAGAATTTTTTTTAGGTGATTATACTTGTGAAATTTTCTAAATTTTGTATTACCTAAAGACAACTTTGTATTAAAAATATAAAAATTCTTTAAATACAAATTTATTTTGATTCAGAGTAATTAATATAATCCGAAGTAGGCACCAAAATTTGCATTCTAGTTGCAAAATTTATTTTGTAAGCGTGCGCATAATCTGTTATGCCGATTTTTTGCTTGACAAATGTCTGACAGTTTGAAATCCCTGTAAATTCTAATTCTACATCTTGCAATTTTTTAAATACATGAAATGAAAGAGCATACTTATATTTTTTATCCCAATATAAAATTGCGTCTTAAAATCAAATACATTTTAAGATATTATATGTTGAAAATTGTCTCTTTTTTTCTTTTTTCCAATTTTAAGAGTCCTGAGACCCCTTAAGGTGAAATACGATGTATGAATAGTCAATTTGAAAAACTCATAGCGCATTTGAAAATCCAATTTCTGATATTACAATCAACTTTTGGGAAAATATCACCCTTTTTGTGCGCAGAACTGTATATGATCTATGATTTGTATGTTTACTACATACTATGCTACAATTTAGTTAATTGAAATGAATAGCACTGTTCAAAATTCCCATTCAGAAATTTCCTAGAGTTAATTGAATTGTACTTGAGAAACGTTGAGTATTCCTGTGTACGATCTATCGAAGCTATATTTATCCACACCAAGTAATATTATAAAAAAATACTTCAATTTGAAAACGCGTATCACAACTGAAAACGCCCTTCCAGTAAACATTGTTCATAGGTTTCAACAGTTCAATTTAAAAATGTGTAACACAGCTCAAAACGCACTTTCAGTAGTTATTGTTCATAGGTTTCAATAGCTCAAATTCCTTTGTGTGTCCCTGTAAATGGACGATACATACTATTCACACAATATTCCACAGTAAGCGCCGTGTATTTCAGCTCAGTGATATATATAAATTTCGGTATTTTTAGTCTAATGTCAGAAGGACATCTTTTTGCACACTTTTTTTACTTACGTATTATCCCTACACAATGCCGCAAGCATTGCGAAGGGATAATACGTAAGTAAATTAATTAATAAAAAAAATATTGCCCAGTTAAACTGATGGCATTGAGCTCACAGGCTATTCACAGTAATTGTATATTATACTCTTATTTCAAAGAATAATGCCCCTCGAAAAATAAATTAAGGCATTAGCCCCGTTACCCCCCCCCTTTATACTTAACAAAAGAACCTCTAAATCTAATGAGGGAAGCTCTTTAACATAATAAACTGGTATACCAAATTTGAAGCAAATCGGACAATTCTGCATGAAAAAAAACCATTTCGCTAAATTAAGCAGGGTATTAGCTCCCTCATTTCTCCCTATGCTGAACCAATGAACTTTCAAATCTAATCAGAAAAGCTCCTTATCAGAATGAACCTAGAAAAAATATTAAACTAAATTAGATAATTCTGCATGAAAACCCATTTATCTAAATTAAGGGGAGGGGACTCTTGCCCCCTTTCCCCCTTTCATACTTAACCAATGAACCTCCAAATCAAATGAAGAAAGTCATATCGGAATAAACTGATATATTCAGTTTGAAGCAAATCGAATATTTCTGCATGAAAAACCCATTTATATAAATTAAGGGGGGGACTAGCCCCGTCCCCCCTTTACACTTAACCAATTAACCTCCAAATCTAATCAAGGGAGCTCCTTAACATAATAAACTGGTATACGACATTTGGAGCAAATTGAATAACTCTGCATGAAAAACCCTTTTATCTAAATTAGGGGGGGAGCCCCTTTCCTCCCTTTATATGTAACTAATGAACCTCCAAATTTAATCAAGGCAGCTCCTTGACATATAAACCGGTATACCAAATTTGGAGTAATTCGAATAATTCTATATAAAAAACCCATTTATCTAAATTAAAAGGGGGTGGGCTAGCCCCCTTTGTACTTAACTAATGAACCTCCAAATCTTATCAAGGCAGCTCCTTAACATAGTAAACCGGTATTTCAAATTTGGAGGAAACTGAATAATTCTGCATGAAAAACTCATTTATATAAATTAAGGGGGTTAGCCCCCCTTACCCCCCTTTATACATAAGTAATGGACTTCTAAATCTAATCAGGGAAACTGCTTAACATAATTAACCGGTATACCAAATTTGGAGCAAATCGGATATTTCTGCATGAAACACCCATTTATCTGAATTAAGGGGGAGTAGCCCCCCTTTCCTTTCTTTATATGTCACTAATGAACCACCAAATCTAATCAAGGCAGCTCCTTAACATAATAAACCGGTATACCAAATCTGAACCAAATTGAATAATTCTACATGAAAAACCTATTTATCTAAATTAGGGGGATAGCTTCCCTTCCCCCCTTTATACTTAAGTAATGAGCTTCCAAATCTAATCAGGGAAGCTCCTTAGCATAATAAACCTGTATACCAAATTTGGAACAATTCGACTATTTCTGCATGATAAACCCATTTATCTAAATTAAGGGGGGGGGGGTCTAGTCCCCCTTTTCCTCCTTTATCCTTAATCAATGAACCCCAAAAACTAATCAGGGAAGCACCCTATCAGAATGAACATAGAAAAAAAAATTTAAGCAAATCGGGTATTTCTATCAAAAGTTATCGCGTTACGTACGTACGTACATACAGAACCGGCGGGCACATAAGCTCTCAGGCTTTGATAGCCTGTGAGCTAAAAAGCGTACAAAAAGACGTCCATCTGACACTGGCCTTAAAATGCTGTAATATCACTAAAATACACCGCAAACGCATTTTTTCTATATACTTTAATGTCGGAATTATTTTGAGTGTCTCTGTAAATGAACCATAAATTTCACACACTTCATCATCAATGGCAAAAATGCTATAGTGATACCCAATAACATCCATCAATTTCATGGAAATCGGACTATATTTACGTGCGTTAGAGTACGAACAGACAGACAGGCGGAGAGACAAACCCAATTCATAAATACTTTTCAACTATATGTTGGAGAGTGTTAAAAAAAATCTGTTTAAAGTATTAAAGGTGCATTAACAAAAGTATTACAATTAATATTAAGTCTAACGGTCTTTATGTGAAATTAGTCTCTGATTATAACAAAAGAACAAAAATCTCTAAATGTGCTTCATCTATTTTCTTCTTTTACAAAACAGATTTCATAGTCCCAAAAGTTTCTTTACGGTTTATATATATATATATATATATATATATTTATAACCATTAATTAAACATAACCTACCACCATCAAAAACCGTAATATTATGAATTAAAGCTGTAAGTATAAAAAAAAGTGCCAAATGATTTATTATAAGAATTTTTATGGAAGAAAAAAGAAGAAAGTGGACACCGACAAATAATGGATAAGCTTATATATTGAATTACGTTATCAAATTATATATATAGATATAAATTGTTCTTCAAATTCCGTAATCTTTTTTATTAAATGTGCTTTCAATATCTTTCGAAAATGCAGATGTTAAAAATACAATACTTTAGAAAACGCTTTTCCTAAAATCGAGTTTTAGTATGCAAAATAGTTCATTAGCGATACGTTTCAAACATACGAGATATAGAGTATAGGGTTATTTTTTTCTTTTATGTATATTAAATGGATTCTTTATGATTTTCCAGGGTTGTCTAAAATCAAAGTTCCCAAAAATTATCTTTTAATCTGTAAACAACAGCAACCTATTTTAGAATAAAGTTTATCCTTTCATCCTGCTCTCGAAGCTGGTAGACGGGGGGTGCTGGGTTCGATCCCAGTTGCGCCTGTCGGCCTAATCGTTCGGAGTTTTCGTGGTTTTCTTCGAACCTTGGTTTTCCAAGCGTTAATACGGGTTAGGTTCCCTTAGAAAGACCTCCACGGAAGGCACTCCCCCCTTAGGGCCTATATCCCACGTGCTGATAATTGGCCGACATAAATACAACCAACCAACCAACCTTTCATCCTGCACTTTCATTGTAAGTCCGCAAAAATATGGAAAGTGTACTAGCAAGTGGATAGCCAATACAATCGACATATTTTTGCGTCATTTATTTCATAGAGTAAAAAAATCTTACAGACATAAAAAGACTGGTATTTATCTATACCTTAGCATTGTTATCCTTTAGTTATATCCTCAGCTGAATATTCGCTACTTTCTGGTACATTTACAAAATCATTTTCATTGAAAAAATTGTTCTGTATTAATACAGAAATTGTACTGACATAACATGATTTGTTTTTACTGTGTATGGTTTATCAGGAAACATCCCCAGCGTTTACTAAAGTTTTATGCTTTGGATTAGTTTTTAAGCAACATATTGAAAAATGATGGACCTTATTGCAATGGACAAGAACTTCGGTGTAAACACGGATCATAATAATGTCGTTAACACAATACAATAAAAACTTCATTTTCTTTTTAATTCATTAAATCATGTACCTCGTTTTAATCACTAAGAAAACATCTACGATGTAATATTGTTTTACTGTTTCGTATGCATAATCGTTAAAAAATCTGATAATTTTTTACGATAGTCGCAGTTAAATACCAAGCAAGATCATTACAGGGTTCGTACGGGTCCTTAAGTTTCCGGACTAAGAAATTCTTTGGTATCTGTATCTTCTTATGGAAAATCTCTCCTAAAATAAGGAGAAATTTTGTCTGTTTAAACTAGATTTATTTTTCTATAAATAAAAACTGGTATTGGGCCTTGAAAATAACGATATCCGTACGAACCCTGCATTAGAAGTATAAACAGTGAGAATACTATTCAAATATTTAAAATGTTTTAGAAAGATTATTTAACGTTATTACATTTATAGATTTATTTGTCTACCTACAAATGCGAAGACGTTAAATCTGAATACTCTTTAAACAAAATTTTTCACCGAAGATTGTTACTTAAAATAAAAACTTTGCACTGAATATTACCATGAGGTAATTTGAGATAAATTAAGATCACAGCGTAAACACAATTTTTTATCCTAAAATTTAAAATTATAGGTAATATTTTTGAAAAATGAGAATATGCATAAATTAAATCATCTTATTTTTTAATCAGATGTTTTTGAGTTTAAATATGCTAAAATGCTTTACATTTTAGTTTCAAGCTCAATTTCAAACACCAAGTCTTATATTTTAAAAAAACTTATTTTGCATACAAATTAATTAATATTCATATTAAACTAATAACGAAATAGTAAAATATTTCATTTGAATAAACAAACCACAGTCAGAAAAGATTCAATTTTGCTTGCTGACATACGTATCATACTTATTAATTTCAAATTTAGAGCATAAATTGAAGGCAATAAAGATTTTCACATCAGACAGTTCACTATTCCATATTATGAAATTATAACATAAAAATATAAAAATATAAACATGTCCTAACATTGCTCACGAAAATAAATGTGCGATAGATTAAATGATTTTTTTTTTAATTATTTTTTAGCTAGGAGTTCCGAATATATTCAAATGGAAACATTCTTTTAAGTAATGTTTAATCAGTAAAACATAATTTCTTGTAACACAAATGAATACAGATTTTAAATAATGCAGCAATTTAAAGTTTTTTGTTCTTTTTATAAAATTAAAAAAATTATATATACAAAGGATTCCGCAAGTTGGAAAATTAAATTAAATATTCATTTTTAGAATATGGTTATTTTATTATTCTAAAATATTTAAACGTCAAAAAATTTACAATGTAAAAAGGTGAAATAAGCGGAAAATTTTCTAAAATCACAATTACTTCTTAACCACTAAAACGATTTCAAAATTGTCTTTCAAAATATTAATTGTTCAAGTCTCTGCTTAAAAATAAGTCGATATTTCTTTTGATACAGCAAAAAATATTTTGAAGGTTATTCTAAACTAATGGAGATAGAAACGTCAATGTTAGCATGGCAGTTATACTCGGCATTTATTTGATGATAATATGATTTATTTACCAATTAGAATAATTGTTTTAAAAATAGTATAGTGTAATTACGTATCCAGCGATTTCTGGAGTTTCATTACCTGAGATTTATTCTGTTGAGCTGAACCAGGTTTCATACCAGATGCTATAATCATTAAGGTTAACTGGGTGAAAAAGTTCTACCAGATTCGTCCGAGATAGCTCAGAGCACTGGTGGCTTCAACCAGGAGATCCCTGGTTCGAATCCTGGTCCGGACATTTTTCGCCCAGTTGGGAGTTTACATCTAATATGATTTATTTACCAATTAGAATAATTGTGTTAAAATTAATTTGTATTACTCTATCAATGCTAAAGCAAGGTTGGTTGGTTGTATTTATGTCGGCCAATTATCTGCACGTGGGACATAGGCCCTAAGGGGGGGGGTGCCTTCCGTGGAGGTCTTTCTAAGGGAAACTAACCCGTGTTAACGCTTGGAGAACCAAGGTTTGAAGAAAACCACGAAAACTCCGAACGATTAGGCCGACGGGCGCGATTGGGATCGAACCCAGCACCTCCCGTCTACCAGCTTCGAGAGCAGAACCTCTCGGCCACTGGTGGGGCATGCTAAAGCAAGAGCGAAAGGAGTTCTAAAATTAAGATTTCTTTAATTTATTCTGTTGTGTGTAAATCAATTAAAATTGAGAAGTGAGATCTATTTTAATACGTGATACGCTCATTTTTTTTTTTTTTGTTTCAAATGTTTAAAATGGGAGAAAAACAATCTACAAATATACTTTCAGTATGATTTCTCTGAAAATTTCAAGGATAAGAAATATTAAACTTGATTCAAATATAAATTTTATGACATAGGTGCGCAGTAATAATGCGTTTTTAATTAAAATAAAACAAAAACTGGAATCGAAAGAAATATCATTTTTGTCATCTCAGTTTTAGGGAAGATAATTCATATAAAGCCTTTTTTTTTTTTTTTTTTTTTTTTTTTTTTTTGTAGAATAAATATATTTAAATGTATTAAGCCGATGCTTTCTAACCAAGTATTTGACAGGATTAGGATTTTTATTGTTTTTCTATCTATACTAATATTAGAAAGGAGAAATAATTGCATATTTGTAAGACATAATCTCAGAAGCTAGCAAACGGATTTTAAAAGTTCTGTCATTGAAAATACGTAATAGAAAGGCCTTATAAATTGACTACATTTTAGCCGTTTTTTATTTATTTTTTATTTTTTTGCAATGGAGCATTGGAGAATGGGTGGGATTCTATATATTTCTTATTTTTTAATATGTACTGGACAAAGCTTATAAAAAGACTGTATTTTATCTATTTTTCATAAGGTTGTGTCCGCAAATGTATTAAAATGAAGTAATTCAAATAATTTTTTCTTGTTATTTAATGTATTTCTTTAACAGCTGAAGTTAATATTTGTCGATGCAAGAATGATGTCTCATCAGGAAGGAGCGTATACAGTAAATTTAATATTTCAGTACCAGTATAATTTTCACCTCATGTTAGCAACACCCAAATGCCACTTGGCATATTTTAACAACTAAGAGTGCAAGACCACGTGCTTTACTGTTATTTATAAACACATTAGTTTTTATAATATTCAGTAAATTAATATAGTTCAGCTTTTATCAAATTCCATGCGAACAGCCCTTTTATAAGTCAAAATGCTCTAGTGACCATCTTACTTTTTTTCCTTCAAAAATAAATTTATTTTCTCGGTGCTGTTTTTCTCGTTTGATTATATTGCACGCTGATACCAGTAGAGGAAAAGGTCCAAATACCGGCTACCACTTTTGTTTTCAATCTAGGTCATACAATTTTCAAAATTAATAAAATAAAAAGGGACAGCAGTATAATATTGTTTGAAGGCCTGAATTGATTGAGTTCTAAAATGCACTCACTGTTAAAAATCTGGGGCATTTGCTGGATCGTCACTCCATCGCTTTTATAGGAAACTGTAACTTGACTATATTATGGGGCATTCTCATTGGTCAGAACAGAAACATTCTATAAAAGTGGTGGAGTGAGTATCCAGCAATTGCTGCATATTTTTAACAGTGCAGAAAACTGATAAAAAACTCCAACTATTAATTTGCTGGAACAATGATTTATTTAGATGGTTCAGCTAGAAAAATGGGAGAGAGAGACCCCAGTTACAAATGGGGCACCAAAGCGCCTTTACTTTTAGAACCTTCACATCTCGAAGGTCAGAGGAGAAGTCCAGTTTTCGCTAGAAGTCTAGAAATCTTGGCGATGCACAGTATCGCCAAATTTACAAACTTTTGGTGACAGCACAAAAGTGAACAAAGATTTTGGCGAAAAACATAACAGCGCATAATCTGGTGTCGCTACCAGATGGGTAACGCCTTGGTTGCAAGTAACCGCTTCTAATTACGATGAGAGAGGCAACCGAAAAACTGAAATTGTTTATATTACAGACAGGCATTCGCCTAACTAACTGTTACATAAAATTGCAGACAGCAGACTGCAGCATGAGAAAAATGCCGAGAATCAACGGCGTCTAGTTTATAGCTCGACCATTATTCACGATAACGTAGATGATTCCCATAAGTTACTTTTTGTTTACTTTTGTTGTCAATACATTTTCAACGGTCAAATATTAGCAGAGATAAAGAATTGCTTATCAATGCGGCGGGCAAAAATCAGATTCAATTAAATGAAGACATATTTTTACTAGCAGCTGCCTTTCTAATTTTTATTTATTTTTTGCACTCAAAGCAGTAACGGACAGATAAATGATTAAATGAGAAAGGGAAAACGTAATTGAATATTTAAGCGCACTGAATGAGAAAAAAAACACTTTAATAAAAATCTGTATGGTTTTGAGAAATGCATTTAATTACGTATTTCAGTATGAAAAAAAGGGGGGGGGGACTAACATGATATAAAAGTAATAAAGTTACGTTTTAAATTAATTTTGAATAAAAAAAGAGAAATATGCGACAGAAATCTGTCACAAGCAGGGTACCTTGACACGTCTTACACCTGTTTAGAGAAAAAAAAACAGTTTAAAAAGCGTTTTCTGTTTATAAGAAGCAACATTCGGAAAGTCTTCAAATTTTGAGTTTTTAAATTGGGGTCTAAATACCGGCTACCTAAGTTTTTTTCCCAAAAGATCACACAAATAGAGCTAATGACAATTATTAAGCAATAAGAATATTATTTTAATAAATTGTATTGATTAATAACATTTCTTATGCACAGAAAAATGCGCAATTTTTAATAAATAAGTATTTTTTTCAAATTTCTAAAATTCTTTACGATTATCTCTCACAGTCTTCTTCCCATTATGATTCTAATTTAGTTTTTTAACGTGTAAAACAAAGAAAAAGCTTGCTGATTGAAATGAGAATTATTTATCGGAAAAAATCAAAAGCATAATATCACTCTCTGCGTCGGTATAGTCCCTATCAACCCACATATCGCATTCTTAACATTGAACCCAGAATCCCCTCCCCCATTCTCGTCCACAGAGAAAGCACCCATGCAGAAGACACAAATTTATCATCTTCCTCTGTTGGATATTTTACTTTTTACTTTTTTAGCCCTCTCGCTGCGTAATTGTTTCATCAAAATAGCTTCAAAAATTGCGTATTTAACCCTTTCGCGACGAGCGTCTTTTAAGAATTTTTATTCTTTTGTCACCGGTTTTTCAAAACAAAAGTTTTTGTCTAATTTAACCGGGAAAATGCTCCGATTAAATAAGGCATAATTTACAATAAAAAAATAACTGGTGAAAATAATCAAGGAGGATTAATTAGACTGAAAAAATGCATCCGCGAAGAAATCTCTGGTTTCGCAAACATTGCTACTTTTACGATGCCCAAGGAAATCTCGGGTTGCGCAGCGAGAGGGTTAAAATCAAATTTCTGCCTCTTTCGCCTGGTTTACTCCGTCATTTTTTTTCTCTCTTCACATTTATTATAGGCAATTTTGTAGTGTCCAACAGCTCTTTTTAGGAAAGTGATCCAGTAACCAGTGTCGTCCGTGAAGAATTACGGCCATGGTTGCTTTTTTCATATTGCGAAATGGGACTGGAACTATTTCTGAACCATTTAAATTAATTTATTAATTATGGAACTATTTAAATTAATTTATTTTCCTCCCCTTCAAGCAGAGCAACCAAGAGAGGTCCAAATACCGATTAGCCGGTATTCGGACCACTGCTATGTTTAAGTTAAAACCGGTATTACTCATTCATATAATAAATTACCAATACTGTGCGAGTAGCAATTGAGAGCTAAATATGTCTAGAAAATAACTTAATCAACAATTCAAGCCAATATACGATCAGTATATTTTTAAAAAAATGAGAAACACACATCTGAATAACCTTTGATGTACCAGATTACGCAGACTTCAGCGCCGTTCATTTCGTAACTTTCTTCTCTCAATTAAAGTTACAAACTCTGCCTATCACAGCTAGGCTGCGCTGCGCTTAGTTTTCAGAACACCTAGTAGCCGGTATTTGGACCTTCTCCTCTATACTTATTTTTTATATAACTGTTTAAAATTCATTTAATTTTACATTGGTACAAACAAAATTTTTTAATAGAAGACAAAAAACGTTCGTTTTTAATAATTAAAGATTATCAGAGATTATTGTGCCCTTAACATTTTGCCAAAGCTGCAGCAATACTGACGTGAAATATTTCGACATCTCATTGTAAGTATTTGCAATATTTTGCAGATTGCTGCAACATTGTTTATAATTCGAATGTTTCCAATATAGAGCAAATATATCTTCAATCGTGGTATTACTTTAAAAACATTCACATTTTAAAATCAATATTTAACCAATATGGGTATTTGATCGGAAGTATTTCCGGAAAAAGCGAAGTTCGCATAGTTTTGGGCCCAATATAGTCAATAGTAATCTGCTTCTTATGTAACTTTACCGGTCTTTTACTTTACATTCTCTGCCTTTTTTGTAACTTTATAATTCCTCGCTTCTAACGCAATAAACTAACATAGTTTTTATTTAAACACATTTTAGCATCCGATTTCCTATCTTTGCATGTCTTCACCTGGTTCTCACATATTTATTAAATTATCTAAATAAATAGATGTTTCTCAAGCTACTGAACATACTAATGTTACACAAATGCAGTTACTAAAATTTATAAAAAAAAAAATCAGATAAAATTTTAAATCCCTATATGTATGATGATAATTTGCTTTAATACTGTTTTATTCTCAGTTCAACGAAACGCACTTAATTTCTAACATTTTATATTCTCAAGGATTATTTAATATTAGCAGTAGACTAATTTCGAAAAAAAAATTAATTAATTCTTTATTTTTCTGTCTCAATCTTATTGGGAGTTAAAGCTTTAATTAGAAACCACAAAATGAAAAAAAAATACTCTGAGTTCATTTAAGAATAACTGAAAATGAAATTTACAGTTGATTCGTAAACATAGTATGCTTGTCTCGAACTTTTAATTAAAACATTTTATTTATAAAGTTGCCTTGAAGGAAGACGTTTTGACTAATTAAAGTGGGAAATGAATTCAGTAATTTTAATTATAAATGTAATGATGACTAGAAAATTAATATAATCTCTCAAATGACTATTGTAGCAATAAATTTTAAAAAGCATTAATATTCTATATTCTCGTCATTATACTCTTTCAATTTCGTAACAAAGTTATTAAATTTTAAAGCATAACATAAACATAAAATATTTTAATCAACATTATTAACTTTCAAATGCCAAGTTTTAAAAAGAAACTAACAGCATGAAAAAATGAACATTTTATCCCAATACAAAAAAAAATTAATTTAATTTTTTTTTTAATCAGTCTTATAAAACTGGTTTTAAAATGAAGCCCTGCTTCCCATTATAAGTTTTGTGCAAGTATTAAAGTATCCTAAATGTTTTAACTAACTTTAAAAATGTAAAAAATGTATTGTTTTGCGTGTATTGTAGACAGCTATTCCTGAACAGTAAAATGGATTTTGGGATGCGATGATTCAAATATCTCAATTTAAGACACATTAGTGTCTTAACTAACGAGGGTGATAAAAAAAAAACTGATACAAGTATCTGAACAATGATGATTAGCCTGAAAATACTATGTTTGACTGCTTAGACATTCAGAAATGAAACATAGACCTCAATCAAGCCTAAGGTAGAGAAGTTCACTCTATCTATGTTTGCACACATAAGTAATCAAAGTAAAAGAGCGAAGGTTGGCGGTAAAGTTAGTTTAGTTCAGTGCTTTGTGTGTACATTTGCTTTCTCTTTAATGTGTGTTTAAGAATTTTTCAAATCATACGACATATTGCATAATACATAAATAAGGTAGTTACATTTTTAAAACTGAAAAGCCACTGTAATGTTACTTAACAATATTGAGCTGTACGAAGTAATACTGTTCATGTTACAAAACTTTATTTTTAGAAAAGATTTTCTTGATTTAATCTATCAGTTATATTAAATTGATATTTTTTTCTTTATTATTACATATGCATTAAACCACAAAACTTCTTTTCTTCACATCAGTTACTTCTGGCCCTAGTCACTTTCATAATTTTTCTAGTAATAAAAGTTTATATTCCATAAAATGCCGAATTATAGTATGCAACTGCTTGACTAAAATTATGATAAAATTTATGTGTACATAGCATTGCAGGTATTGTTGACCCTTTGTTTTTCCCAATCTATTAAATAGCTACAACATTGGACAAAATGTAGCTAATAAAAAAAAATGTCTACAATTATTTTGGTACAGTAATCAATGTACAAAAATGATTTGTAAATTTTCCAGTACGATCTCCGCTTTTGTACGAAACATTTTGAGGAAGAAATTTCTTTCAATTGATTTGAGAGGAATGTTGGGAGGAAACATTGCTAAAAGTCCAGTTAAATTTTTTTTGCTGAGTATTTTCACAAGGCTGTCGGATTTATTTTTAGTTTTACATTTTAAAAAATCCGTAAATATACGGAAATTGTACTGTTAAAATGCAAAAAAAATATTACTGTATAAAAAATAAAAAAAAAATCATACAGCTTTAGTGAGAATAGCAAATTTACAAATCAATAAGTCTTCTTACAAATTCGAAAAATTTCAGAGTGAAAAATTTGAACAAAGTTTTTCAAAGTGAAATTTGAAATTTTCCCGAGTGAAAAAAGTCCAGGTCAAGACTTTAAATAAGATTCAAACCGGCAACTACAACTTTATCCACACAAACTTTTGGCAATAGCATCCTGTCTGTTATGCAGACCGTTCAAGAAACTAAGTCTTAACTGAAGTATAGTGTCTGGAAGATATAATGAAGCAATCGACTATTCCAGTAATGCATTAAAAAGTTCTAAAAAACTGAATTCCATTAATGGTGAACGGTGCTAAACGACAAATGTTGATCGCAGTGACTTCTACTAGCTTTTCACCGGCCGAAACGATTTCTCAATTAAATCCTTACGCAATGTTTACGCTTGAAAAACAAGATGTCTCTGCGATCGTCATTTATCGTCCAGCATCGTTCACAATGTATCAGATTCAATTTTTTGGTAGGTTGATGGTCACACTATATCTTCTAGGCACTATAGCTGAAGGAACTAGAATAAATGGTGGAACGTAGACACATTCTTATTTTAACACAATCATACTTTTTATTACCTTTTTCTAATTGAGTAAGAAAAAGACCTCAGACCCGTCCTGGATGCTTTTACACTCAGAAGGAGAGGTTCGGAGGTCGGGGACACAGAACGAGGTGAACGTCTGCGTATAGATAGAGTATAGTTAGCATATAAATATATAAAAGACATAAAGCGCAATACAGGGTCTTTAGGAAATAATTATCAAAGTTTGTGATAGATTTTATAATCGGATAAATTTTCTTGTAATTGAACATTTTTGTGTTCGAATTCTAGTCAGATTTATTTTTCGTTGAAATTTATGAAAACTATAAATTAAATATATGTTTTTTATCATATAAATATAACTTTACCTAGGAAATTTTGCATACTTAAATATTTAATGAAAACTAATAGA
The DNA here is from genome assembly GCA_963932465.1 of Maratus speciosus. Taxonomy (NCBI): domain Eukaryota; kingdom Metazoa; phylum Arthropoda; class Arachnida; order Araneae; family Salticidae; genus Maratus; species Maratus speciosus. Next base: position 230,670,842 of record OZ010796.1, on the reverse strand, counting down.
AAAAAAATAGTTCAATTTATATTTCTATGGACCAAAAATGATTGCTATTATTTAAAAAAATATTTACAGATATTTAGATGAATTATCCAATTTTTTTAACGAGAAATAAGTTAAAATAAGTGATAAATAAATGAATAAATACATGAATAATGCCGTGACTGAGAGAGTGGTTGCCTGCCGCAATAGTTCGCATGGCGTTAATATCTTTATTCTTAGCCTTAGGCAGAAAAGAATACCCTAGAAGAGCCAAACATAGCAAGAAGTAGATAAAAATAACCTTAACCATGTCTTTGTGAACAGAAGAAGGAAAAAATGCGGCAACAAAAGGAAGTACATATATTCAAGCAAAGACACGAGGAACTGGTAAGAAGAACACAGTCAGTAAATTACCAGCTAGAAGAGCAGCTAGAAAAACAAAGTATATTATAAAACACGAAGATCAATATGTTCATGGAGGATATTGACTTGTAATTGAACATAATGTGTCATAATCTTTGTTTTTTTTTAAGGTGTGTCATTTATTTTTTATAGGGTAAATTGGGTGAAGATGCCGTAGTTTTTGACTTTATTGTTTTAAAAATCGCCTGTTGTTTTTATTTGTTATTCATTGATTTCTTGTTGAAGTTTACACCCTCATGTATCATTTAAAATCTTATTTCATTTTACAGATATTATATAAAGCATCAAAAATTTTGTTTTTGTAAACACTTGCATATTTGCATCTTACTCATATCTATGGGTAAGATGGCCAACTATTAGGGGGTAAGATGCCTTGTGGAATTTCTATGTAAAAATAATTTTTGTGAAGCAGTTTAAAACATAATGGGACGAATAACAGTAACTTTAATATTTTAGACATACTAAAGTTATTAACTTACTTAATATTAGGAAATTACAAAAATATGAATGTAACAAACGTTGGTAATTTAATAAAAGGACAAACTAATATTTGAAAAAAAAATGTTGTGTTCTTCTTATAATTTAAAAGAATTGTGGCTCTTAAGTATTCCTATTTTTAATCATTATAGTAAGTTTAAATACGATAAAGCCACTGTGATAAATTGCTTTAGAGTGCAGATTTTTTGTTGGTGTCTTTCATATGATCCTTTGTTCTTTTCAGCTATAACTCAGATCTGCCACAGACTGCACATTTGTTTAGGAACTTTGAGCAACCTTTATATAGACAACAGTTTCACTGAATGCATTTGATCCAATCACATTTTTCAGAGGTTTTATTGCACTCTGCCAGACACTCTGAACACTGATTCTCATTCCCTTAAAAAAAAATCCTCATCTTCTGAATCTTGGTAGGAAATTTAATCCGTTATCTTTTCAAAGCAGATCAAATTAGCTTGTTTTTAGAATCTATGGTGTCTTGGTGTAGGTTGGGGAGAATAGCTCGTAGGGAACAGAAGACCCTAGTTTTCTAAAACTATATTATATTCTACCGATATTTACGTTCATTATAATTACTTATAACTGCATTTAACATCAAATGTTTAATAATGATTAAAATTAATATTTATTAACCAATTATTTATAAGGCCAATAAAGTTTATTTCTATGGCAGAATACATATAGAAACCTTTCAAATTATGTTCATCTTAGATTTAATATTTCTTTATGTCATTTTAAACATTTAGAAAATTTATTATTATAATCAATGAATATTTTTTAATCAGCTGATTGAAATCACGATTTAATCACTGATTTAAATTATCTGATTAAAATCATTGACACGTTAGTTAATAGCCAAGAGTAATTTAAACAATGGGAAGCAACCAGGCATTTGACGGCAACGGAAAATAATCGGCATTTTACCCAAATGGAAAAACAACCAGCATCTTACCTCCAAAACTTTTCATCAACTCACCCCAAATTATTGGACAAGACACCGGTACCCCCACTGATGTGAAGAAGCGGGAACCGGTCGTCATTTATTATTTGCAGAAAGACCAGGTACCAGTGCTCTCTAAAAATATCAGCTTTATTTCTCGGGTGTTTAAACTAAGTATTAAATAGGCAAATAAATAAGCCACGTAAAAATATTTTGACACTTATCAGAAGTATTAAGACGAAATAGCAATAATAAAGTACCACGTAATTTTTTTAAGAAGACCACAAACGGAAATTAAAGTATCACCAGGCAACCCTCTTCCTTACAACTGAGCAGAGTTTCCGTACAGAGCCTGCGCATTTGAAAACTACATTATTCGGCATCTTGTACAATATGGCATCTCACCTCAAGTTACCTTACATTCCAAACCCCTTGCGACAAACCGTTTAGAAAGTATTTTTGCCCTTTTACATCTTTTTATTTACCCTGTATCGAAATTTGAATTATCGGCATTTTAGCATGTGTGTTTTTTGAGTTTAAGAAGTTTAAGACATTTCGAATAAAATTTCATATTTTTTTGTCAAAAATTGAAAAGAAATATTTAAAAAACCGAACAGAGTCCCCAAATACATTTTTTTCACTTTATCATACATCTCATTTGATAGTATCAGTCTATTACATTAATAGTTCATCGCAAGGAGAGCTAGAATGTAACCCAATTTTTGGTACGCAGAAAATCCAAGAGAACAAGTTCAAACACAAAGTTGTTTGGCACATAAGTATCATTTTAAACTCAAATAATGCCGTTAAAAGCAAAAACATCTAGCTGAATATTTTTGTGTATAGTCAGGACTCCAACTAGGTCCGGTTTTTGAACACCAGTTTTTTTCAAGTAAAACTCTCCTTCATAACTTTCGTTGAAACTTTCCCGAAAGGCGATTTTATTGCGAATGAAGCTGAAACCTACCACGAATTTTTCACTAAAAAATACTTGTTTTCAAAAAACGGACCAGTGGCAGCCCTGTATAGTTAGTGACTGCAAGAGACGCATTTTGTTCCTGAGTCTAAAATTGTCCCAAACAGTTGGTTCCTGGGTCTAGAATTATCCCAAACAGTGGTAAGAGTTATTTCTTAGAGCCCTCAATAAACTTTATAGGGATTTACAGGGTGTATTATAGCATTGCAGTATAGTATATTTTGTGTTAACTGCTTCAATAAAGATATTAACCCTTAACTGTTTCCCTCTTTTTGACGCAATACATTAAAAATAATTATCTGGCACCCCTTTTTTTAATTAAAATATTTGGATTTGCACAATCGAAAAAGGATGGAGAAATCATTTAACAAACCAAAGATTACATTTAGAATTATGTGGTATCCAAAATCATTTAGTATCGAAGATAGCAAACTCTGTTTGCCCAAGCGGCACTCGCGCAAAACAGTTAAGGGGTTAAATTTGACACTTACTGGAGGTAAGTAATTGAGATTATTTTTTAAACTTAAACAACTTTTCCTGATTGAAAAATTAAACTAGACTACTTGACACTAGCTAGTAGTGATTCTTTTGTAAAATTTACTATTTTAAAAATAGAATTTTAAAAAATTTAGTCAGCTCATAAACCAACTCCATATAAGGTAACCGGTTGAATTTTAAATATAAAAAGATTAATCCTGCATTTTGCAGAAAGGTTCTAAATTTAGACAAATATAATATTGATACCTGCAACGTAATAGAAGAAAATATTCGATTAATTTACAGGGACATTAGTTATCACATATGCATAAATCGAGTGTTTGTATCCATATTGTTTTTTTTTTATATTTAGATGAGTATATCAACTAAAATAAAAAAAGAAACAAATTAACTAAATGTAACAAATTTCTGCAGAAACAAAGTTATTTAAATACTCCCTTATAATTAACGCTTTAAAAAAAATCCATAATTAGTCGTTAAATAAGTAAAAGTTTAAAAGTAAATGAGGTTGAAAGAAAAGATTTACGCTTATTAGTGGTTTACGGTGAAACCTTAATAAATATTAAATATTTTACCGTTCAAAAAATCTTTTAAAAAACAGTCTATTATAAATTCCTCAATTTCATATACATATTCCGGCCAAAAATATTCTATCGATTTATTTTAGATATGTATATTTTTAATTAGTGAGAGACATTATTTGGAAAAAGAGTTAATTAGATTTTTACTATTTTGTCATGAGTATTGTTTATTTTTGGATTTGCTGAAGGGAATGATTTTTACAATTGAAAGTTAATAAGAATATATATTATAATATATTTTTGAAACACAATAACATTTGAAGTATACAGTTCAATTACATTTACTTTGGTTAAAAGAGTAAAATCTGTTTGAAAACATCTATCGAATAAATGCCATTTTTGCTATGTGCAGGATCACCGAGGCATAGCTTTTCGTATGAGTTTTATTCATAATAAAAAAATATTTCCATTTAAAATCATATTAATATAAACGTCTCTGCATGCCACCAAGTCCAATTAGTAGCATTTAAGAATCTGAATACTGTTAAAGAAAGAAAAATATTTCATGTTTCACTTCCTGTTCAGACCCTTCAAATAAAGTGCAGGCCCCAGGCATTAGTTTGTAGAAAACTACTCTTATTCTGGAATCCTAATTGGTTTGGAAATGAACACAGTAAAAAAAAAATATTCTGCTATTGCAATTTCCGTATTATTAGGATTTTTCAAAAAAATAAAATACACCCTACGGCATTATGGTGAATATCAATTTAACTTGACTTTTATCACTGTTATATGTCAACGATATTCTGAAATCAATATCCCCTATTTTATGAAACATTAATGAAATTAATTTCTTCGTAAAATTAAGAAAATTGTAATCGAAAATAAAAGAATTATTTTTGACAGTAGTTTTTTTTAAATGTTTTGTTGTAAAATGTTTCATTCGAGAAACTTGCATTGTCACAACTTTTCTTTAATTCCACCCCATAATTCCTGTGCAAAAGGAAATTAAACTATCTTTAAAATATAATAATAAAAAAGGAAAATATTCATTTTATAATATTTCTTATTACAAAAACTTACGTTTTATAAATTCATAAGTATGTTAAATATGTCCAAATATATAATACTTAGACAGGAAAATTGATTCATAATGCACATTTGATGTCAAATTTTAGTTTCCAAACAACGTTTTTTTCTTATTTGCTGCAGCTAAGTAAATGACAAAAATACTCCACGCATCTTGGAAACAATTATGTGGCAACTTTTCATATTCATGTTTAAATTATAGGTTAAATTACATAAAAGTGTCAGTATATATATTTCTGAAAAATGTTATTTCATATCATCAAATATTCATGTTACTATTCCTGCACATATACTTACTCTCATAAGTGGAGCATTCAAATTTTGTTAATTTGTATCATTTTAGATGCAATTAAAGGGAACTTATCAAATAAACTTTCTTTATCATAAGCCTGTCTACGGAAAACAAACTACTTTTACTTTCACATTGATTTCAATGAAAATGTCAGCATTTTAAACTTTCGTATTTGATTTTTCCTTTTCCAGTATTACGATGTGAAAATTTTAATGTCTGACAAAGGTTGAAATTTGATGAATATTTCACTTATACTTTTGAGGATACGGTTGTCAAAAAACATGGCATTGAATTTGAAAATGATGAACATTTTAAAGTTATTTTTATGAGTTATTAGAAATATGCCGTACTAAATTTCCTTTTTGAGGTAAAAATAAATAAATTTAAATTTATAGTACTTTGAAAAAATCTGAGCCCGTATGTTTAAGGGGACGACATCGGTTGCGAAATCACATGTACAGTTGTGGAAAAAAAAGTAAACACCCCCTACTAACTCCTCAACAAGTTATCGTAGACGAAAGTTACTGGTACCGAACGATTGGAAATAAAGTCTACTTTTAAATGACGTATATAAAATTTGCTTAGGTGGCCATCTACATATTAAAACGAATCCAAACTTCATTTCTTTCAATGGCAATACCCAATTTGAACCAGATATTTCAAATCTTCGGTTCAAGCTATGCCTAGACACCAAATTTCCAGTCATTGGAATGATTAGTTTTTGAATTATATAAACATTCAAAATTTAGTACTTCTAATGTTAAATTACATTTTCATATTTTTATTTATATCTCCTGAAATTATGCTCCTAACGTGCTAATTTTTTGTGCAGCAATAATACTAATATACCCAAACATAAATACGTTGAATTTGCAATTTTTATAATTTTATGATATGAATTATGGATTATGAAATTAATATTCGAAAAAATTATGAATTGCAACCTACAGTTTTTTTGATGGATTTAGTTTTATTAAGTCCTGTTTTATGGAAATCCAAAATTTCACAATTTTCTTCCAAGTAGTTTTCAAATTGTGCTTAAAAACGGCAAAAAGATGTTTTAAGGGCCGTCTGTGATAGAAGTGACTAGATATTTTGAAATTTTTTCTGCTGTCGTGTAATCTAGCAGGCTTCATTGACTGCATGAGTGGTGCTTAAGGTGCCTTGATCAAGAAGGGGGTTCTCTCGGTTAACAATTGAGTACGGAACTTCAATTTGGATACAGCCCTTAAAATACGCTAGTTTTAAAATAATTAATTTCTCGAAAACGTATGGTACGAATCGCATGCAAATTTGTTTCTAGGCTAATTGAAGGGTGTAGAGTTCATTTATGCTGTCAGAATTGTGTACTGCTATTGAAAAAAACAAAGTTATGGTTTGTTTTAATAAGTAGATGGCCCCCTAAGTAAATTTTATATACATCAATTAAAAGTAGACTTTATTTCCAATCGTTCAGTATCAGTAACTTTCTTCTAAAATAATTTTTTGAGGAGTTATTAGGGGGTGTTTACTTTTTTCCCCACGACTGTACAACAGCTTATGGGTGATCGATGTACCCTTTTTTAGGTAACTACAAAAGAGATATTAGTACTTTTTAAATAGCTTTTTGGGATAGCTAAACTATAAACTGATACTTCGACAAGAAACAAAAATAAAACATACAATATTTACAATACTTTTCAAACAAAATAATTCTGTTTTTTTTAATTAACATAAACTTTTTTATATACCTATTTTTCCGAACGATCACTTACTTTCGTTTAGCTTCCGTCAAAACCATTTCTAAAATGTATCGAATTCGCTTCAGCAGTTCTCCAGAAAAAGGTACAGTCGTGGGAAAAAAAGGAAACAACTCCTACTAACTCTGCAACTAATTATCGTAGAAGGAAGTTAATGGTACCAAACGATTGAAAATAAACTATACTTTTAAATATCGTATATGAAACTTGCTTGGGGAATCACATACATATCAAAACGAACTTAAATTTGTTTTTTTTTTCAATTGCAATACACAAGTTTGACACCATAAATAAATTCTACACGCTTAAATTAGCCTGAAGCTAAATTTGTATGAAATTCGAGTGATTAGTTTCCGAGAAATTAATTATTTCAAAATGGGCATATTTTAGGTGCTGTATCCAAACTGAAGTTGGGTACCCGATTGTTAAAATACTACAGAATGACTATGTCACTTCTATTAATATATTATTTCTTGCCAATATAGCCATTTCACTCGCTTAATATGTTTCAAATATTGTCAACCCAAATGTTTCAATAAACTAAGAAAAACATATTTTTTTTTTCAAATTATGCTTTTCTGCACATAACAGACAGAGGTTCTTAAACCAGTATTTTGACGTTTTTTTTTTTTTTTTTTTTTTTTTTTTTTTTATCATAATTCGAAAACTACTTGGAATAACATTTCGAATTTGAGAATTTGAATAAAGCAGGACATAATTGTACATTGCAATTCATATTTTTTCAAATATCAATTAGTAATTCCTAATTAATATTATAATTTTTTTTTAATTACAAATTCAGCGTATTTATGCTTGGGTTATTAGTATTATAACCAAACAAAAAATTATCACATTAGAATTTTAATTTAAGGAGATATTAATAAAAATATGAAAATGTAATTTAATATTAGAAGCTCTAAATTTTGAATATTCATAATTAAAAACGTATGCAAATGACTTGAAACTTCATTTCTAGGCATAATTTGAATCGAAGTTTTAAAATATATTGGTAGAATTGGGTGTTGCTGTTGAAAAAACAAAGTTTGGTTCGGTTTTTATTTGTAGATCGCCCCCTAAGCAAAGTTTATTTGCACCATTTAAAAGTAGATTTTATTTCTAATGGTTTGGTACCAGTAACTTTCTTTTATGATAATTAGTTTTAGAGTTGTTTACTCTTTTTCCCAACACTGTACATCAATATCAACTGCTTTATAAGTGGGGTTTATTGTTTGTCAAATTACGTAGCTCTTGTACTTTTTATTTTTACATTTCTTACTGAAAGGTCCATTTACAGTATAGCTACTGATAAAACTATTTTAGAATCGTATTTTTTAAAAGTACACTAAAACTGCTTTAAAAAGTTTTTTTTCACCTCACATATAGTGTTTATAATTTAGTTTACATTTTTATTCACATAGCTATTCGAATTTACGAATGGTTACATTCGTCTTACTTAATAACAGATAATAAAAAAGGCAAATTTTAACATTCGAAAATATATTAACATAAAAAATAACCAGCTAAATTGGGAACATTGATCACACAATCGTTTTCTGCATTGAAAACTTTTTGACTATCTCAATAACATGCATAACACAAAATAACTATTTTTCTAATTTTGACGATTGATAAGTCTTTTGCTCTATGAATTCATAGTTATGTAGATTAATAGATGATCTGTGCATGTATATGGTGACAGGAAAATTGATACGGTGCGAATATATCTTTGTTACATTGAAGCAACTCAGTAAATAAGAAAAAAAAGTCTATATATCGTGGAATTAATAACGTGATAGATTTGTTTACAACTATAAATTATGGGTTATTTTACATAAAAGTGACAATATAATACTTTTGAAAACCAATTATATTCTTGCATAAATTCTTACTTTTCTCGTGTTGGCTTTCAATCATGTAAATGAATTTCTGCCAGGTTCTTTTCTTTTTCTACAAAACTTTTCTTTTGTAAAATTTACTATACATTTACACATAGCTGCCAAATATTACACTATTTTTTAACACTAAAATATAATAGAAATTTTTTCTTTATGTCACAAGTTACTATGAAATTTTAGTGGTAAGAAAGCATCGTAAAAGATGGCAAAAATGTGTAAAGCTCTGATTATCATTAATAAGGGAAAAGAAAAATGTTTACTTAAATAAACTTTCTTTTAATAAATCGAAAGATGGAAAGCAAAATACTTTAATTTTAACTTTGATTTCATTTTGCATTAGAAAATGTTGCCATTTTAAACTTTTATCATTTAATTTTTCTTTTTACAGTGCTGCGATAAAAAGCTTTTAATAAAAATGGTTAAATAATATTTGAAAATTGATGTATATTTCACAAAGAATTCTTCGTTTTTAAGCATCAAGTAACATGCTGTTGTTTTTAAAAATTAAATAAAATTTTAATGCTATTTTTTCAATATCATACTTGGGTAGTTTTAAAATTTTGTTTTTGAGATAAAGCAATCTGTTTTCATTTGTATGCATTTTGATTCAAATTACATTTGCATGTTTATATCAAAAAGAAAATGCTTATTAAAAGAAAGTATTCGAGTTCATTTTATATTCCATTTCTGGTTCTATATTATACACCTACAACGGTGCACAGCAATTAAAATAATATTATACCTATAATTCTGTATTCCATTCTATACTAGAGATAAAATCGCATCGGATTGGATTTGAACTTATTTGGATTTCACCATCTAATCCATGAATTATTTCAAATAGATTAAAATCATAATTTGTAGATACATTACATTTAAAATGAATTATCAATATCAAATAATGTCTAAGTTCTTAAAAGTCTTACATGTATTAGAAAGTTATAACACAACACTGATATAACATTTAAAAGCACTGAAAAGATATTATTAAGAGTTACCAATGTTACTGATAATTTAGGCTTTTGAAACATTACTACGCAGTAAAAATTGAAACATTTTTTGACATTTTTATTTATTTAAGAGAAGAAATACTTTGAGAAAATTTTCTCATGGGCAGAACAGAAAAAAATATCAAAAGCCTGAATATTCACAAATGATGTAGCTGTATTTCGCAAAAACTATTGAACTTAACCGTAGAATTGGACAATTGAGTTTTCCACCGACCCAATTAATTAAAAAAATAAATGCCTTTTTTTGGTTTAGAGGAGAACGTATTTATCTGAATTGTATTAAGAGAAGGAACTCCTTAGAGGGAATTTATAAACTAAAAGGCCTAATCCGTGCATTTATTTCTGTAACATTTGCATTACTACAGACCTTGGGGTAAAACTAACTCCAGGGTTCAGTTTATGCAAATATTTGTCAATTAAATCTAATGTAAAGTTTAGAATGTTTTCATCATTTTCTGTTATAAATCATATTATAATAAATAACATATCATTTTTAAAAGTTAACACTAGAATACCCAACAGAAGTCCTTTCTACAACGACTAAATGAATAAATATCGATTGGAAAGAGAAATGTCTTCATAAAATGAGTTAAATACAAATCACGAAGACATAACCTAAATAAATAAGTTATATAGTTTTAAAGAAACATTCGGGTTTGAAATATTTTTAATAAAGCTTGAATAGAATTTCCAGGCGTTCTAGTGTTAATAGATAGAATCTTAGAAATAAGAATAACGTAATCACAGGTAAGAAAATTGATTTCGACATTTGATTGTGATTTTGAATGTGATTTCGACAACAAATGTTAGGCGATGGAGATTAACCAGAACTAACAAATGATTCGCCGAGAGACATAACATACTGGTATCGAGAAATAATTAGGCGGGTCATGTGAAAATATATTGGTACAAATGAAATTTCGAATTGCGAAAATGAAATGTATGATGATGACAAAATAGACGATAGTTTCTAAAAGCAGAAACACAGAAAATTTTAAGATATGTTCCCACATATATTCATCACACAAGCAAAGCCTTTATACTTATTTTTCTTGCTAAAAAGAATAAAAAACAAAATATGTTTTATCTTAACGCAAAAGACCGCGTTGTCAAGATTATAAATGCATACAATGGACTTCTTATGTACCAGAAATGGTTGAACCCATCCTTCTGGTCCCCAATCGACCCCTTTAGTGGTGAAGATGACGGGGAATCAGACTCTGGTCCGAAGCCGACCATTTAAGTGTGAAAGGTTAGTGGGAGAAGAGTCCCCGACGGGTGGCAGGCAATGATGAATCCTTTCCTCCACGTTGGTCCCCCTGGTTAATGGAGTCTCTGCTCCGTCGGCCGATCCTAGTAGTTTTTTGGTGGGGTTTTCTCTCACCTCGCCTCCAAGTTTCCAAGTGTTCCCCAATCGGCCATCGGGTCGGTGTTGAGCTCCTCTAGGAGAGTACCCTTTTCTTCAACCGGCCGTGGGTTGCGGTGACTAGAGTTTGGTATGAGTATAGGTGGTCTCAACTCAGCTCCTTAAGTATGAGACGATGAAGCGGAGCCTGGCTGTGAGACTGGATTCGAGTGCCAGCAGCCCCTCTGAAGGAGACCGTTTGCGTCAGCCTCTGAAAGTTGCTATTTCGACTTCCTGGGAAAGATGACGGAGAGCTGGGATATCGAGGATAGGTGCTTTCTAACTTAGGCAGGAATGCTGGGCAAGGTCTAGCGAAAGCGGTTAAGGCAGTGTCAAACCAAGACCGCAGCCACTCATTACGCGATCGACGAGGTATGTTTCAACCCTACTATGTTTTTGAATCGGCCATTTAAGTGTGTAAGATGACCGGTAACAATTGTGCTGTTATGTCACTTTGGCAGCTACATGAGTAGTCTGAGGCAACCGTCGCGGTGTGCTTCAGACGGGGTGACCGAACATGGTTTTTAGAGTTTTTCTTTGCGCATTTTGAGAATTCTGGTTACTCTCTCAGAAGGCCTCTTTGAAGACAGTCTCTACTTTGCGGTTTGGGTGTTGGCTATGGGTTTACAGTCATCTAGTACCTTTCTGCGGATTGAGTCTTGTAGTGGAACGGACCTAGACTTTTATGTTGGTAGCTGGTCTCCCAGCGGTGCTTCGTTCGGCGGGGGGGTCGCCGGTGCCCGACGGTGGTTTCTCCGTCTGGTTTGATTTGCCGTCGCATTGGATAGCCACCGAAATGGGATCCCTCGAAACTGGAACGATTCTCTCTGGTACTAGAAATGTAATATACGAGACTCTCATCTTGTGGGAGCGTATGAAATTACATTATAGCTCAGCTTAAGGAAGTTGTTACTCGGTCAAACCATTTCAAGCGGTCCAGAAAAACATTTATTTGTTGCTCGACCATTTTTAAAATATGTGAAATTTTGTGTACAGCAACCCTATCATGATGTAAGTTCATAAAGATTATTATTTTAATTTTATTAATGTTTGTTTCTGCATGGTGGTAATATTTGTTTCGTCGTCTGCAGCAATTTTCTCAGACGAAGGGTTTACGGAATTGTAAATATCTCATTGTTTTTTTCTCCAATTCAAGTGCGGTTTAAAGCAATTTGTACAGTATAAAATGGGCTAAAAATTTGGCAATAGAGTAGTTTCCGAAAATAAATCCTCATTGGTGAAATTTTAGACTAAAATTTCAGTTTTTTTTCCAAAATGTGTCCCTTTACAAGAGGAAATTTTTCTAGCAAGGAAAACTGCCAACATGACCAAAATTTGTTTTACAAATAGACTGAAAGTACTTGTACTCTCACGCCAAGTTCCAGATCTGGGAGTTGCTTTCTCTTCGCTAAGAAGAATCCCAATTTTTTCAAAAATTTCAAAAATCGCACTTTTGAGGCCTTGATATCTCTGGTGATGTGCGATATAAAAATTTGAAATTATGGCTTTTGATAGTATTTTTTGGTACTATTATATACAAAAAAAAAAATTAAAGATGGAGATTTGACTGCAAGCTGACATAAAAAATATCAATAAATGCTATTAAGAGTACCTTAATATGAATTAGATTTAGCTCTTTTATTACAATATTTACACATGAAATATGGTTTGTTGTAAACAATGTAATAACAAATATTTAATTTACAAATAGACTTTATATATTCAACAAAGTTCTGAGAAATTTCTTCACAGAATTTAGAAGAGATGTTATGAGTTCGACCAGTTACTGTTGTCAGTCCCATAGGGGTGATCTTTCTCAAAATTTTATTTGTATGACCCCATCTTGTGATCTCTTGATAACTTGATTCAACTTCTTGGCCCTGCTGGCTCATAGAAATGAACTTTGAAATCACTATGTTCAAGAGTCTCACTTCATTAATAATTCCTATCTCTCTTCTTATGATACACACATGCAACAATGTCATTTTTCTTCAGTATAAACTTTGAGAGTGCTTTGGATATCTTTACTTTCTGAAAATTACTTGAGGCTGATTCATATGGTAACATTGTATAAATGTTTCATTTACAGGAACATACTTATGGTAGGAACAAGTTTCAAGGACTGGCAAGCAGCATTGAAATTAGGGTTTTTAAACCAACAAGCAGGAATGTGTTTTGACGCGTTTGATCATGTCCCAACAAGTATGTCAACATTAACAGCTTTTCTCTTTCCCTAGTTTGTTTTTGTCTCATGTCATGTGTAAAAATATTTTTTCCTTTATGTAAAATTATTGAGGTTTCTTTTAGCTACTAAAATTACTTAAAACAAAAATTACTGAAACCATACAAAATGTAGGACTTAGGCATAATTATTTTTAAAAGGAATTACTAAGCTTTGCAAAAAGCTTTATTTCCTGTTACTATTATTTAAAGATAATAAAAAAATAAATTTAAATGACACTCTGAGATAAATACTTTCCTGTGACTACAATAAATCAATAGTTTGGCAGTATTCTTTTGACATATTGCCCTTCCTTGCCATATCTCAGCTTGTAGTCAAATCTTCATCCTGAAAATTTTTGTGCATAACACTACCGTAAAATACTATCAAAAATCAGGACTTCAGATTTTTATCTCGTGCCCCACCAGAGATATCAAAGCCTCAAAGTGTGATTTTTGAAATTTTAAAAAGAGATATCAAGTCCCAGAACTGAAACTTGGCGCGTGAGTACAATTTATTTCGGCCTATTTGTAAAAAAAAAAAAAAAAAAAAAAAAAAAAAAAAAAAAAAAAAAAAAAATCATGTTGACAGTTTTCTTTGCTAGAAAAATTTCTTCTTGTAAACGGACAAATTTTGGAAAAAACTTAAACTTTATGCTAAAATTTCACCAATAAGGATTTATATTCGGAAAATACTCTATTACCAAATTTTTAGACCATGTTATTCTGTACAAATTGCTTTAATCCGCACTTGAATTGGAGAAATAAACGATGAGATATTTACAATTCGCAAACCCTTCGTGTGAGAAAATTGTTGCAGACGATAAATCAAAGATAGCCACCATGCAAAAAAAAAAAAAAAAAAAAAAAAAAAAAAAAAAATTAAAATAATAACTATTTTGAACTTCCATCATGTTAGGGTTGTTGTACAAAAAAAAAAAAAAAAAAAAAAAATCAGATTTTTTAAAAATGGTAAAGCAACCAGTGCTGGGCCATTTGAAATGGACTGACCCCTATAGATCGTATGCAGGGCTGCAAAAATAAATAAATAAAAATAAAATAAAATAAAATAAAAATCGGATCTTTTTCTTATTATAGATTGCTGAAATTTCGTTTTAAATTTCCTATAACATTTCTTTTTTTTTTTTTTTTTTTTTTTTTTTTTTTTTTTTTTTATTAGACATAATCTTTTACCTTATTGAACAGTGAAATTTTTGTTTTAATATTTTGAATGTGTTAGTTTCATAATTTATGCTTAATGCATGACTTTTTTTCTGTTTTTAGTTGTGCTTGCCAACAGTTCATACTGAATAGGCACCTTTTCAAAGAATTGAATCCATCTTCTGAAGTTGAAAATAGCAAAGCAATATATTGCTTCCTGATGAAAAGCTAGATAACGCATTTGCTATTTCAACCCTCTTACTACCGTTGGTGTCGTTATGTCCATTCAGTCTTTCACTTTGCAGTATTGAAACAGAAAATTTAATAAATTAAACTTAATAAACAAAATCAACTAGGTACTTCATAGAAAGAAGTTACGTTTTATTGAATCCAATGTCTGGTTCATTACGAGAAGAACTAACATAGTTTGAAAACACTGTGGTATTTAAGAGAGTAAATGAGATCTTTGCATATTTTTTTTCCTCTAAAGACTTCATTAATGTTAATAACGTAGCTTTCATTTTTTAACGATGCTTAATTGAATATGAGGGAATGAACTATTTTGTACTTAATCTTAAATAGTTCATATAACTTTTCATGTATAGTTCCTAATTTTAAAGATTAATAAGAAAAAAAAATCATACGTCACTCACAGATTTTTGAAACGCATTCCAAAACTTCCACAATATTCTAAGGCAATTTCATTAGGTGAAAGAAGATATCTAAATGAAATGCTGTTAAAAATCTAATTTCAGCAATTATGCCCATAGCCGGTAAGATCTTATCGAACCCTCTGTATAATATACAGATGCACATCATATATAAGTTTATTTCTTATGGAAAAGTCCAACTAAAATTATACACATAATAAAAATTAAAATGCACATTCAGAAATTACTATCCATAGATGCCAATTTTTCTCAATTTTTTTGTGCAATACTGCATAAAAATTTACTTATTAACATACTTCAGTATATAAATATAGTGCAAATAAAAGGGTTATGTCGGTTCTCCTGCTCAGCAAACGCAAAATTTTCAGACACAAATTCTGACTCATTTTAAACGTAAAGGTATAGGCAGGGATGACTATTGAAGTGATTTGAAAACGAAATGCTTTTTCCATTTTTTGATAAATAAATTAGGTATTGAGTTCTAAACATATTTTGTCACATGAAGACAGGTTTTTCTTCTTTCCAGAACTGTCGCGTCAACGCAACTTTTACAACAACTTTTACAGTATTTTCTTAAAAAAAACTTTTGTCTTTACCAAAAAATGAAACCGCTTTGCAATTACATAGTTTTTGCATAAGAACATCTACATTTTCGTGCGTTCCTGAGAAAAAAATAAATTCACAAATGTGTCAGAAAGTAGCTGAACAGAAAAACAGAACTAAACGAAACAGAAACTAAGAGAAACGAAACAGAAACTAAACGAAAATACAATCTACAGGTTATTTCTACTCGCTACATGGTTAGCTTATGTATAAGGACATAAACTTTTATATATTTAATGACATTTTGATCAAATTTGGACCTTTGGAGGGAGGAGGGAGGAGGGTGGAAAACATAAAATTAAAATACACAATACTTTATAGACAGAGATTTTTAAAGGGGTTGAAATAATGACAAACAAAAGTTTTGAAAATATTTTTCATTATCTTGATCATTGCAATATAGGAGTGCGCAGAGTTAAGATTGTGTGTGTGTGTGGGTGGGGGAGCAATATATCACAGTCTAGGCAGCTTCTTTAAAACTAGAAATTATATTACATGAAAAATGAAGTTAAAATATGTATTTTTAGGTAAAATTCCTCGTACTAAACAATGTTTAACAATATCGACGTAAAAATTCATGTTTTGTAAAAATTTAGTCGGGCAATAATTATTATGTACGGGCAGAACCTAGCAAGCTCGGCCCATGCAGACATCTGGTATAACCTCAGCATATTTCGAAAGCACGTTTCACGTGAAGTCTAAACGCTGCTAAATTTATGTCAAAAAGGAGAGGAACTGACTTAAACCGAGTTTTAATAACGTATATTTTGTGGATGATCGGTATCGTTCATTCCAAATTCATCGATATCACGTCCGTCAGAGGTATGCTTCAGTAGTGCAAGTCACGAATTTTGGATTTTAATATCTCTGTGAGCTTTGCAGATATCAAGATGAATTTTTTTTGTGTTTAATTCAGGAATGGATAAAGAAAATTTTCCTAATTTGAAATTTTTCTCTTCGGAGGCCGTATAAAAATCTATTTTTTACATTTTTTCAAATAGACCCCTGCTGTTTAAACTTATGTCTTCGAATTTTGTAATTTTTAAGAAACCTTGCAATTGGAAGTAGGTCTCTAGGGTCAAAATTTAACCCTTTATATACTGAATTATGAATTCATTAAAATTTTATCTTCTTAAGCATTTTTCGTGAATTTTTGAAACTACACTAGAAGATTTAATAAATTTTAGAAGGATTTTAGAAGGATTGAATGATTTAGAAGGTTTAATTAAATTTGAATTATAGGGATTTTGTGCAGTATCTGTAACCCCACTCATGTCTTTTATTTTAAATCTTTTTTTCTTAGTATTTTGTAGAATTAGGAAATGTACAAATACAATTTTCTTACAATAGAAATATAGAAATATTTCCGAATTGAAAAATACCCCCCCCCCCCCCCCAAACGCCAAGAAAGCTCAAAAGATGCAAAGGCAAAAGAAATCATCCTTTAAAAAATATATTTGTTTTGTGTCACCAATAATGCTTTTGGAACAAAATAAAGTAATGCATCTATGACTCATTCTAAACTGTATTACTACTAATCGATGTATAAAATGAATTTTATAATAAGTTATTGTAATGGTACTTATAAGTACCGTCAGTAGATAAAGGGTTAAGGAAATAGGCTATTGTTTCTATCTTTATTCATCACACTGTATAATGCAAAATTTCCATCGCAGTAACATCCAAAAACTGAACCAATTCAAATCGAATTATGTCAGTATATTCCTCTTCCAAATATCTTGAATGATATCAAGAAAGTTGGTAATTCATTCGAAAATAATAGCCTTTTGAACATCTGAATAAGATTTTGATTCATTAAGGCTATATTTTCTAATGATTTTTATTGCATGTTAAATTGTTTGGATTTCAATAAAAAGTTTTCGAAGTTATTTATTTTGATAAGATATCAAAATAGCTTCGTTTTTATTCATTTAATGGTTTCGGTTCCAGCCTCGTTTGAGCGTCCAAAATATTTTATAGCTTAGCACCATTGTATGTTCCTTGTGTCATCACGATAGTGTCCACAAATGCAGGACTGAGTAGAATCAAATTTATATAGTTAATTTATCTAGCTTATGCAGCTTAGATGAGTTAGAATCAAGAGTTAATCAAGAAGCTCCGATAATCCATTCAAAAATAACTTCTATTCGAAATCTGGATAACATTACGATTAAAGTGTCTATATTTACAGTCCATTATTCGATGGCGTTAGTCACACGGCTTGCCCACCTAATTTTAATTCGAAATTGACAATCGGCACCAAGAATATTTTCGTAAAATTTTGCTTTTATAATGATAATTTTGAAACAAATTTTTATTTTCTAAGAAAGCAGTTTGTAAATTCTGCTTTCAGTGAATCATTTCATCATTTTACGAACTGAAATATTCAGCGACTGAAGTGATTAATGCATAATAAAAATTTTCTATTTCAATAAATGATTTAGAAGTAGTTTAGTTGTTACATAAGGCATATTAAAATTTCGATGACATTGATTGGTTTGTACTGAAACCTCGTTTGAGCATCGGGAATATATCACAACCTATACGGGGCATTCTCACTTCTATGTCCCTGAATAATAATTTTCATTTTAATACATTTTTTGTGTTTTTTTTTAAATTTCATATACTGGGGAGCATCCCATTGCATTATTGCATAACAATATTAACGAGATAAATAAGTTTTGTACGATGTTGGGGTTCAAAATACCAGAAAAACTCTTATATCGTCCCGTGCCCCCTGATGCTGATTTTTAAGTTTGGGGCTGGTTGTATAAAATTGTTTCAATAACAGTAATTCGATGTAATTTTTTTCATAAACTGGGACAATTGTTTTATGTAAAAGTGTAGCAAAAAATTAACATGCACATATTTTTACTGTTGATATTATTTTTTGAACTCTGTCCCTGGGTTTTTCTTCCTTACCGTCCCTCTTGCTAAACTTATACAGAAAATCACCTCAGATGCAGCCACAGAATTTTTTTCGAGTTTTTTCTCATGCAGAAGTATGCTAGAGAAAGAATTTCTAAAATTCTTCGACAGGAAATTTACTGCAGAATTTAAATCAGCATCTAAATATCAATTTCAATATCGTGGCTTTATTGGTAGTCTTACCATCGCCAAGGCTTATTCCTGCACTTTTCGAGGTAAATAAAAAAAAAAAAAAATTAATTTAATCCAATGTTAACAACAGTTCATAAAAATTAATGGACATTGTGGCTATCACTTAGTCTTAACATGATTTGCCTAAAAATATGTGGTAATTTTCCTTACTGTTCCATCCTTACCGTCCCTTTTTTTTTTCCCATTTCGTCCCTTTTTTCCTATACCGTCCCATTTTTTTTTACTTAACTTTTTATTATATTCTTTAACACCCCATTAAGACAATGTTATACAAAATTCTGTATTAAAAGTATTGAATTTTATTATTTCTTATATGAATGCCCTGTGGATACTATGCAAATTCATTATAAGTAAAAATTTAGAAGAAAATAAAAAGTTATTGTGGTAAAATAGTCAGGAAAATTAAATTCGCAAGTTTAACTTAAACCTCAGCTAAATAAAAAAAATTTCGCTGCTGACCATTTTTTCTTTATTTTGGATCATTAAGGCATTCGTCTATCAGATTAAAATGTTATTTTAGCAAGTTTAATTTCACCAAATTTTTATTCCCGAAAGTCAAAAGATTGTGAGAATGCTCCGTACACATTTTTTAAGTCTGATTTCATTTTTTTTTTTTTTTTTTTTAGCTTTTTTGATATAATTACCCAATATACATTCAATTACATTTAAGCGATTTTTAAAAGATCCCCATTAATTAAATATTTACAAACTTAAAAATTCCCTACTATTCTTTGAATGTGTAAGACAAATTTGTTTTTAATCTGATATATGCATCTTAAAAAAATATCAAATAAATCAACCCTATCTTCTAGCTCAGCTGAAAAAGCTCCTTTTATTTAAAAAAATCAAGTGCTTAATTAAACTATCCTATAAATTAAAAAGTTTTTTAAGCAATTTTCCTTAAATGAAAATTTTAACTGAGATATAATTCACAATAATAAAACCAACTCTAAAATTCATCAATACTATTTTATAAATAGAAAAATTGTATTCAACCGAAGATATCCTTAATGAAAATATCTTTTTAGTTAGTTTTGTAAAACTAAATGCGAATTAATTTTGAAGATTGTTATCGGATTTATTTTCAATAACGTTTTTAGATTTAAGAACAACTATAAAAAAGTAATTTATATTTGATTGAATTCTGTTATTATTTAAGATATTTGTTTTTGTTTAGCATAGCAAGATTCCAGTTCCCTTTTTTATTCAGAGATTCATATTCAGTGTATTTTTCTAAATTTAAATAATATTTTAGTTATAAAATACATTTCATATGAAACATTTCATTAATTTTAAATTTTTACTTCAAAAGGCGCAGTAACGCTTAATTAAAATATATCAAACAAACAAACATAAAAATGTTAATTGTCTGTATTTAATTGTGCCTTTTTGTAGATGCTTAACATGAAAAATCTTCGATTTCTGAATTTCAATTTAGATAAAATAATACTTTAAATAAGAATAACAAATTTAAATAAGAGCACTTTTATTATTTTTTTCTTTAAAGTAGAAACACTCTTAGAAATTGGAATTGCTAGAGAAGATGTAAAGTACAAACAAAAATCTTCAACTAAAATTTGGGGTAAAAAAATAAAATAAAATTTTCCTTTATTTTCGTTGCGAATAGAAAAAGAAAAGAAAATCTCAAATGTAGTATTAAAGGTAACTATTCTTGTACTTTAATTTCTTTCTTTCTTTCATTAACACATTAAAGAAAATTATTTTTTCTCTTTAAAGTTTTACCAAGGATCCATTTCTAGATAAATGCCATTTGAAATCGTGATACAATTACGATCCATGGATCTATCTTTTCAGTTCATTACTAATAACATGTTAAAAATCTCAGATTTCAATAAACTTTTAGAACTATTTAGTTGTTAGGTGAGGCATATTAAATATTTCGATGGCGTTCGTTAAATGGTTTGGGTTCGAACCTCGTTTGAGCGTCAAAAACAGGCTTTAGAAGGCTTCACAGGCTTCAGAAATATATTAACCCAGATTTAAAAGGTTCTTATAAATTAAACATTTAGAAACTTAAAAATTCCCTACTACTATTTCAAACAATTGAACTTTGAATGTGTAAGACTAAATTGTTAAATGTGTATTAATTCTGATTCAGTATCTTAAAAAAAGAAAAGAAAAAAGAAATTAACCCTATCTTCTGCCTGAGCCGAAAAGTCTTCTTTTATTCATAAAATAAGCTGCTAATTAAACTATCCTATAAATAAAAAAAATATGTTTTACACATTTCACTAAATAAAATTTTTATCTGGGATACACTATGCACAATATAAACTGGTCGGATGTGCCAATCCCAACACATTCTTCTTTCTCATATATATTAATATCTCAAAAAGTTGTTATACACTATATAGCCATTGATGATAGGACACTTTCAATTTTAGAAATTTTGTCGGATATTTAAAGATATATTTTTCGAATTTTTCTAGAACTTCAGAATTATGAAGACTATGTTCTGCTTCATATTTATCAACGGCGGTTTGATCAGAAGGACAATTAGGGGGGGGGGGGGGGCAACAAAAATCAAAGGAAAAGGAATAATGTTTGGGATCACCCTTTAAACTAAAAGGCATGAAATGATCAATCGCTGTAGCTTACGAATATGTGGATATTGTACAATATATGTATTCATTTGTAGAAAAAATTCATGGACATATATAGTTGGTTTTTTTAAGTTAAATAAAAAAATGTATGTTTTTTGTTTGTATCATGCAGGATTTTTTACCAAATTTAACGCCAGTTTCAGAAAATTTGGCAAAATATAGTAGTAATAATATGGTGTAATAGGAATGTAAATATATTAAATATTTGATGAAATATGAGCAGTTGAATAAATAATATAATAATCTAAAAATAAATATTAAAAAATAAAATATTTTAAAAATATTTTTTATCTGCGCAAGCGCGGACGTTAAAAAATTTTTTTTTTCATGATTTCATAGTCAACTCTATGGAGAAACTCATAAAAAAAGTTGAAATCCGTTGAAATCCAGCCCATAGAAAAAAGGATATGATAAAAGAATGCGTCGCTAATCTTCGAAAATGGTGGTAACAGAAGTCTAATATAAACTTTCATTTTGCAGAAAATAGCTGATTCGTAATCTAAGTTGAATGAAAAAATTCCCTTTGAAATCGGTCCAATAGAACCCGGAAAGAAATACACCATTAATATTCGTAAATGTTGGTAACTGAAATCGAAGATAAATTTTCATAATACAGAAAGTAGTTGAATCGTAATCTAAGTTGAATGAACCAATTCCCGCTGTAATCGGGATCATGGAAACCGAGGATTGATCTTGAATCCAAGTAGTAGAAGGTGCCCCACCCCCGTAAATTTAACAAATTACGTCTAACCTTTAACTGAAGTGAAAAAAACTGTCACATAACTACTGTGAAGCGGTCTGTGAAACCGCTACATCGAAAGATGAATTTAACCCGTAACTGGAGACGGGAGTCAGAATCACTTCGCGTTGTTCTTTGGCTCTTATTATCGTGTGTTTTTTTTCCTTGAATAAAATCATTCCCCAGTACCGACAATTAGTTCTTTTATCATTACATGATTTCCAGAATATATTGCGTTTCTAAAAAAATTCCAATGCTGTTTACAAAAGACAAAAAAGGAAAATAACATTACATCTCCGAACGCGTAAGAAAATTCATGTCTCCAGTTACGGGTTACTGCGCGTTTAACTCAAAGGATGGTGTACAGTGCTGGAAAAAATTATAAAGCCGATAGAAAAATTTACAAAAGTCAAAAAGTAATGGAATTATTGATATCGCAAATTCGATTTACATTTGCATGATCAACATCGCAATAATACGCATAAACTTTGTTTAGAAAAACGGAAGGGGGAACATAAATTATGCTGATTTCTTACAACCAATGAAAAACAACTTGGAAAAAATTATAAAGCCGATGGTTCTAGCCTCATTTGGCATAATGCCAAACTTGAGAAAGCAGGTCGCCAGGGAAGTTTAGTTAAATGTAAACGTGTTACGAGCATTCATTTTGTATTTGGTGTGTTTAATACAATGTCAAGAGGAAAAATGTTATCCAATGGTGAACAAATTAAAATATTAACTTTAAATGAAGCTGGAATGTCTGGTTCTAATATTGCAAGAAAAATAGGAAGGTCCAAGGCTGCAGTAAACAGTTTTCTCAGAAATCCCGAGGATTATGGCAGTAAGAAGCGTACAGGAAGACCGAAATCCTTAACTGTAAGTCAATCAAGACAAATCCGGAAGCTAGCTTGCGCAGAAAAAATGTCGTCAACCCAAATTCAAGAACAGTTACAATTACCATGTACAAGCTGAACGGTAAGAAATATTTTAAGTAACAATCCTATTGTTCAATTTAAAAAAAAATAAAGGAAAACCTCCTCTTTCTAAGCACCACAAAAATGCTCGCTTAGACTTTGCACGAAAACATTTAACTGAAGGCACAAATTGGAGAGATGTTGTCTTTTCCGATGAAAAGAAATTTAATTTCGATGGACCTGACGGTTATAAATTCTTTTGGCATGATTTACGACAGGAACCTCATATTTTTTCAAACCGTCAATTTGGAGGTGGTTCGGTAATGGTTTGGGCTGCATTTGCTGCCTGTGCAACCACTCGAATTGTTTTCATGCATAACAAAATGAATTCAGTTATGTATCAAGATATGTTAGGAGATAATTTATTACCCATTGCTTCTCTTATAACTTCCGGAGACTGGACATTTCAGCAGGACAACGCTTCTGTTCATGTTTCGAAGTCAACTAAATCTTGGCTGGAAGCTAATCAGGTGAAATGCCTTCAATGGCCAGCTCGTAGCCCCGATCTGAATGTAATAGAAAATCTCTGGGGAATTTTAGCCCGAAATGTTTACAAAAATGGACGACAATTCAATTCAAAGTTAGATTTGATGAATGCTATTAAAAACTGCTGGAACAATATTGATGCAAGTACTTTGTGTGGTCTGATAAATTCAATGAACAAGAGACTAGTCAAAGTCATCGAAAAAAAGGGTCTCACATCGATTATTGATGAAATACATGTATCGACTTTATAATTGTTTCCAACTTTCTTTGTACAGATAATTTTCTTAAGTCTATTAACCTTTTATTAATGTAGTTATTAATGAATTTCTTTTTTCTTTACTTCCTTGTAGCATATAATATATATGTATGAAATTTCACAAATGTTCCATTTTTTGTTTTTTAATTATATCATATTTTCAAGTGGCTTTATAATTTTTTCCACCACTGTATTTTTACTAAACTTTTTGTACATGTATCATAATTAAATTCATGAACGTTATAATTAAAATTCACCTATTCAAAAGCCTCAAGTGATAGTACTAAAGTTCAAAAGAAACAAAATTTTGGTAGTGTTTGTAGTTAAACTGAAAGTTACAAGTTAGACTATAAAAATTGAAAAAAAAAAACAGCAGTCTGTGAGACTGGTAACATCTGTTAAAGGTTAACATTAACGCGATATTTAATTTACCGATGAAATCTCCCCAATCTAAAGTTAACTACTTACTTTTAACAGTAATGCGATTTTTAATTCACAGGTGTAATAAGTAAACGTAAGTTGATGCCGAAAAAGAAGATTAATATTTGATATAAATTAAGCAGAGTTTTAAAAACGCAAGGGTTTAAGATCTTTGGTGTGGTGTCAAGTATAAAGCACATAGATGAAACAGTTTAACCTTTAACTGATGTTACTGGTCTATCAGACCGCAGCTTTTTTTAATGTTTATAGTTTAACGTGCAATTTTCAGTTTAACTACAAACACTACCGAAATTTTGTTCCGTTTGGAACTTTAGTACTATCACCAGAGACTTTTGAATAGGTGAATTTTAATTATAACAGTCCTGTACAAAAGGTTTAGTACAAGAACGCCATCCTATGAGTTAATCGTGCCTTTTTATTCATCTTTGGATGAAGCGGTCTCACAGACCACTTCAAACTAGTTATGTGACAATTACTGTGACATCAGTTAAAGGTTAATTAGAAAAAAACAGTTCCATTTAATAATACAGCTTGAATGTTAAACTTAAATAATAAAGACATATACATGTATCTCCAGCACTTGGTGTAAAGTTGGTTATCACATGTTACTAACCTAACTAAAATATAAAGATTTACCTAAAAGTTATGTTACCTTTTAAAATTGGCGTGTATTATTATACCCCAATAAAAAAAATATAATAGAATTAATTGCAAAATGTAACAGAAAATAGTTTAAAAGAAATTATTTGTATAAACGCCTTTCTAGGCAAGTTCTCGATAGAGTGTATATGGATTTTTGTAGTCCTAGCCCGGTTAACTCGTTAGGAGGGGGGAAATACTTTTTGTCAATAATTGATGATTATTCTTGAAGGAGTGAAGTTTATATAATTAAGGATAAAGCGGAAGTTTTCGAATACTTTAAAAGGTTTTTATTTAAAGCTGAGAGACAGCCTGGTAAAAAATTAAAGTGTGAAAGAACTCCATGGATGGTGATGGAAGGAGGAATAAACCGACGAGTTTAAGCTTACTCTTTGTACAAATTATATTTTAGTTATGTTAGTAACATGTGAAAACAACCAAGTTTCCATCAGATGCTGGAAGTACATGTATATTTCTATATTATTTAAGTTTAACATTCAAGCTGTATTATTAAATGGAACTGCTATTTCAAATTAAACTGTTTCATCAATGTACTTTATACTTGACACTACACCAAAGACCTTAAACCCTGCGTTTTTAAAAAATCTGCTCAGTTTCTATCATGGTTAAAGAGCCATGTCATGCTATTTAAAGGTCAAATTAGGGGCGAAACTAGCCTTTTTTGCAGCAGGGACAAACATGGATTTTGGCGCCCCCCCCCCCTTCCTCCTCGAAGTATATTTACAAAGAGATTTTTACTAAATTTCTAATTGCTGACTTATATTAAAATTTAAAATATGTAATCATAAAATATGTAATACTGAATTGCGCAATCTGCTTTGTCAAATATTGATTCATTAAAATCTTCAAAACGGAAAAAAAAATCCGCTTTATACAGGATCCTTATGCAATGTCATCCTTAGATTCTTCTATGCTTTGGCATACCCCAGATTGGACGATTGGGGGAGGGGGGACGGGCTGGGACACCAGTGTCCTGACTGGAATGTAGAAACGGGAAAATAACTAAATGAAAAAAGGGGACTCAAAAACGAAGATCGCATTAAAAAGTGACAATTTATTAACAATCTAGGGGACAAAACTTCAAGGAGCCCTGTACAGCTCCCAAGAATCGTAACTGGAATGCAGAAATGGGGAATAACTAAATAGAGAAAGGGCCCCAAAACGAAGAAGATTGGAAAAATGAAGGGCAAAATATTAGCAATTTAGTGCATTGAAAACTTAAAGGGGCCCAGGGACCCGGGGTAATAAAAAATAATAACCTAAGCGTTAGCTGCATCAGGACCTGCCTTGGACTATCCTTACCCAAATTTTCAAACTTCTACGTGTACTTCTATAGATTTTGCAAGCCATCGCACACAGACAGGCGTACACACACACAGACAGAGCGAAACTTTCTTTTTTTTATTAAAGATTCTATTGATTAAAAATATGTTTATATGTTTTTTTTAAGTATATATTGTTATAAATAAAATTTTGTTTAACATGCACAGACAACCGAAAAGAAATTTCTTCGTAAATTATGATATAATAAATTTCATTATAAAGCACTCTAGCATCAATTTCACAACTAACCGTTCAACATATATGTAAACTGAAAACAGACAAAATATGATTCAGATATAATAGTATCCAATGTATACAACAGAAAAAATATATTATAATTCATTAATTTAAATTCCAATGCTATGCGTAAAAATAGCTATGTTCAGGTCATGACAAATGCGGGTTTTTTTTTCTTTTTTTTGGGGGGGGGGGAGTGCAATTATATAACTAACAATTCTAAACTTCGCTTTTTTTTTCAATTATTTTATGAAAAACTGTTGTGGTTTTTGAAAATCACTGATTCTCATGACTGATTAGTGGAATACAGTCAGATTTTTTTTTTTTAATGTATAAAATTCAACGTATAGCAATGCTTTATTGTTGGAATATTTTTCTTATAAACGGAGTGAGAAATGAGAAATACATTAAATTTCTCAGGCTACAACGGCTCTATAGACATGCCTATTCTATTTGATAATCCTGCTCTGTTAGAAAGGTACATATGCCAAATAGAAACGTACTTGCGTAGTATAGGTTTATAGATTATAAAATAAAATATAAATGAACTGCAGTGGACAGCGATCAAATCCAAAATATGTTTATAAATGAAATTATTGATCAGCTAGTTACATTATTGATATCTATCTAAAAGAAAATATCTCGCTAAACGTCGGGACTTTATTATGCTGCAAAACAGAAAGTTACCGATTTATATGTTTTGATTTTATTTTAACGTCGCATTTAATATTTTAGTTATACAGCGCAGAACACTAACAGTACAAACGAAAATTGCCACAACATATACTCAAATATAAACATGGAACTAATAATATGCAAAGTAATTAAAGTACATAAATATTAGTACTTACTACTATTACCAAGAATAAGAGCAGCTGGACTTGCAAACAAAACCTTCTATCAGACAAAATGGACGCGATACATTCAAAGTAATTTCAAAAACTTGCTTCTATTTTCGTACACTACGTCACACATTCTTTTATCACATGTCAGTTGAATTTGCGAAGAACAGCCCGCGAAATACGTCTTCATGATATCGGAAAGCAATCCGATTCGAATAGTTTATCTTTCTGACGCTGGTAATATATTCCATTGCCATCCAGAATCTTCTTTCTATCAGCTGTTTTCCGTATCGCAAAGGAAAGTTTTCCTTTAAAAATCAGATAACGGTTGGAATATTTTTACAGTGTACGCAATTTTTTAAGTTTGATTTCAACAAATTTTAACATTTGTGATATAATTACCCCATATGAATTCAATCACATTTAATAAGTCAGATTTAAAAGTTACCTATAAATTAAACGTTTACAAAGTTAAAATTCCCCTGATATTATTTCCAAAGAAGCGAACAATGAATGTGTAAGACTAATTTGTTTAATTTGTAATAAACCTGGTGTATGTACATTAAAACAACAACACCGAATAAATCAACCTGATGTTCTGGATGAGCCGGAAATGCTTCTTTTAATTATAAAATAAACTACTTAATTTAACTCTCCTGTACACCAAAAACAATTTTTAGCGCTTTTCCTTAAACAAAATTTTTAACTGAGATGCACTATTTACAATAAAGAAAATATCAGTTTTAAAATTCATCAATACTACTTTATAAATTGAAAGATTTTATTGAACCGAAGGAATGCTTCATAAAAATCTCTTTTTAGTTAGTTTTATAAAATTAAATGTGAATTCATTTTGAAGAATTTCATTGAATTTATCTTCAATAACATTTGTAGATATAAGAACTACTATAGAAAAATAATTTATATTTGAGATAATTTCATGACTATTTAAGTTCTTTCTTCTTGTGTAGCATAGAAAATATCCAGTTTCTACTTTTTTTTTCAGAGATTGATATTCAGGGTATTTTTATAAGTTTACATAATATTTTAGTCATGAAATATATTTTATATGAAATATTTCATTAATTTCAAAAGTGTACTTCAAAAGGCGAAGTAACGCTTAATTAAAATAAAACAAACTAAAATATATTAAAATATTAATTGTCTTTATTTATGTCTTTTTGTAGGTGCTTTACAAGAAAAATCATCAATTTCTAAAATTAAATTTAAATGAAATAACAGTTCAAATAAGAATGACAAGTTTAAAAAAGAGAGCTTTTAGCAATTTTTTTCTTTAAATTACCTTAACACTTTTAAACAACAGACACCTACAACTAGAACTTGAGAGAAAAAATAAAATAAATTTATCATTATTTTCGTCGCGAATAGAAAAGCAGAAAAAATTGCAAATGTATTACAATAGGTAACAATCCTTCCACTTTAAGTTGTTTCTTTCTTTCATTAATTCATAATTCATAAGACAATTATTTTTTCTCTTTAAAATTTTTAGCAGGAACAAAAATGGATTTCATACCAACATTTTAGAGTACACTGTAAAAAAATATATATATATATATATCTGTACAGTTACTAAAATTTTTCTAGGAAACTGGGATTTCTAGAAATTTTTATGTAACCGCAACGACAAAGAATCATGAAACAGATACCTGTTTGCACTGCAAAGTAAAAATCTCTAAGGTTACAAAGAATTTTTTCGGAAACTGGGAATCCTAGAACTTTTCATGTAACTGCAACAGATAAAATTTTATTAAGATTTCTGTAATTTTAGTAGATTCTTCTGTAAAGCTACAGATTTATGTAACTTTAGAAAAATTAGTTTTGTAGATTTACATCTTTTTTTGTACAGTGTACACATAAAATTTTAATAAGCATACAGATTTCTATAACTTTAGAATTACAGGATTTTTTTAGAGTGTGGTAATCTTTGACTTATTGTATCGCAGAATTTAGGTAAATTAATAAAGTTAAATTTTCCATTTTAAAAATGTGGTATTAAAGATACTGGAAGGTTGGTAGTTTTGCTTCGACTATGTGGTACCGCTAATTCTTAACGTGTAAAATGAAAACTCACAAAAAATGATTAAATCTAAACGAACATGGCTTCAAGCCTAAACTAAATTAAATGTAACAATATATCTTTTCTCAACTTTTTATATATTGGCAGACATTTTTTTGTATTTGATTGGAATTTCTGAAAAAAAATGTTATTGAAATTTATTGCCTAGAACAACCATACTCAACCTGCGGTCCGCGGGCCAAATGTGGCCCGGCTGCCTTTTATATGCGGCGCGAGACACATGGTCATAAATTCCTGTCTATAAAATTGAGATGTACTTGAAACATTTTTAGGACGTTGAAAGTTCTTTTATGTATTTTCGTGGGAAAAACTTTTTTCCCGTTATTTACTATGATTACTAAATTAAAGTTATATTAAAACATCTTAGCTACCGTTTCCTCAGTCAAAAGTTCTTTTTATATGTTATATTCTATTTGTATTATACGCATTTTTTAATCTACTAAACTAAAACATTATTCCAATTTAATTAAATTTGTACTATACATTTTTACATTTGAAGAAGAAAAAAAAAGTTTCTGCACTGAGAAAACGACTGATTTATTAAAGAAAATTCCTCTATCTGTTTCTTTAGAACTTGAAACGGTTGCATTGATATATTATTAAGTTTTAGCGCAGTGCTTACGTGGGACAGTTCGTGGAATCTGGAACATCGGGACATACTTCGTAAATCGGGACACCTGGTATCACTAGTTGCGGCCCGCGAGAAAAAGTGTTGAGTGTGGCTGTCCTAGAATTTTTTGCTTTAATCCGTGAACTAAAAGCTAGTGCGAATGCGCAAATACTAAAATTCCAAATGTCGCCGTTTTTAAAAAACATGCTTTCATTAATTTTAATTTTTAATAAAAAAAATGAAATTTATGATAATAATATAAATATCACATCTCGATTCCTCATTCAATTCCGTGTAGGAATGATGTATTATATTATACTACCATATATTTTGATTCCGTCTGTCTTTATGATATATTTTAAACCGAGTTTACCTGATTTGCATGTTCCTTTTGTAAACTGTAAATACATGAAGACACAAATATATATGCCTACATACAGTACAAAATCCTACACTCAACTTAACTGCAAAATTCGCAGCAACGGGAAAAATAAATTACATATAATTATATGTTTTCATAAAAAAAGTATTAATAATGTCAGTAGTAAACTCTTCACGGCGATTTGTATTTTTCTACTATATATACGTAGCTGACGTGATATGAGTAAAGTCCATATTAAATACCTTTCGCGGTAACACGTCTTACAAAATCAACTGCTTACTGAAATTTATATAGATGACAGAAAAATACATCTTTCTACTCTGACACGTTTACGGGCGGAAAAGTAAAAGAGGAAAAGAAGAAAGAAATGAATAATTTTAACTAAAAATGAGGCAAGATAACTAAAATTTAATAAAACTAAATCGCAACACGCCAAATCTTTTAATGCAAATTACTATTGGCATTCTCAAACATTTGTATGTTCATTCTCCAGCAGTCCGTCTTGATTTCACAATCAATGAATGAAAACTTCGTAGAGTTCCTCAAAGGTTTCTTAGAGAACCTTTAAACGCCTCTAATGGTAATAAAGGAGTTCGCAAAACTCAACTACAGAGCGTACAATATTTTGCAACTCTAATAAATGACTTCGTAGCATTCATACATCACACGTTTAAATCTTTAACCTGTTCACAAATCACAAATTACCTCATTCCTTGATTTATTAATTCAGAGAAATTAATACAATATTCCTGTGAAATTAGGATCACTAGTGATTGGAAAAAATCTGTTCCACTCAAATTTCCATCATAAGCAGGTATAATATTTTATCCTTTTTCCTCTCTGGGACCCTTTTTTCCGTTAAAGGCAAATTTTCTCCCCACAAGTTTTACTGTAACACATAAATAAAGGAGTGAAACCAGTCTGAATGATTTATTTTTATATTGGTGACAACCTAAGCATTTTATTAAAGTGAACGTAAGTATTTCATTAAAGAAAATGGCCCCACCAGTGGCCGAGAGGTTCTGCTCTCGAAGCTGGTAGACGGGAGGTGCTGGGCTCGATCCCAATCGCACCCGTCGGCCTAATTATTCGGAGTTTTCGTGGATCTCTTCGAACCTTGGTTCTCCAAGCGTAAATACGGGTTAGGTTCCCTTAGAAAGACCTCCACGGAAGGCACTCCCCCCCTTAGGGCCTATATCCCACGTGCAGATAATTGACCGACATAAATAGAACCAACCATTAAAGAAAATGTAAGCATTTCATTAAAAAAATACAATATGAAGATAGAAGCTCAATAGCAGAAGTATTCCGTGAGTGAGAAGTTTCTTCCCCTTATCACTACAGGTGCTGCGACTGTCATCACGTTACCATTATACCCTATGATAAAGTCTAATCTTGTATAATCATAAATAAAATATTTGTGCGAATTCCAATACATATGCCAAAAACGTTTTAACGCACATATACATAATCTTGTATGTTTATCTATGTTCTACACAACCACTATAACCGATAACATGCTGGAATGTCTGCACTAGGTGCTTTTTTCATTTGATGCCTTGTGCTTGGGGCCTCCGTGGCCGAGAGGATAAGACACCACTCTGCTAATCGCTTGAGAGCGTAGGAGGCTTGCAGGTTCAACTCCCGCTGGCTCCGTTGCACACTCTTTGTGGAGCTCCCGGATGTAAAAATTGTCTGTGTGGCAAATTTCATTGTGCTATCTCGTCCCTGTATATCGACGATGACTTATAAGCGGGCCTTGGGGTCAAGCACACAAGTCTGACGTATGTGTTCAATAAAAACCAAACCAAAGCCTTGTGCTTAGTGGCGCAGTGATTTTGGAACCGTGCATTTCGGAGTTGATACAATGGTAGGTTCTTTAGAAAATCAGATAATTCATCCTTCAGAATGCTCAAATATCCTACTCCCGTTACACGTGCTCTTGTAAAATACAGGCCACTAATAGCTTTTATTGAAAATACCACATCCAACATTAATCAATCAGCAACCGTTTTTGAGATAGTAATGACAAATACACAGTTTTCCGCTAGGTCGTAAAATAAGTTATCCCATCGAGTAGTGCATACTCACCTTTTTATACTTAGACACGACTGTTTTGACACAGTTCTGAAGTTAATGTGGGAGACCGACGTTCACTGGTTGTACTGTATACATTTAGTAGATGTATATCAGTTGCATGTTTTAATGCGTTTTTTTTATTTAGATTAATAAAAGAGCTTTTTAATGCTTTTCAGTGACGTTGTATAAAAATTATAATTCGACGCCTATTATGTTGATTTATGTTGATATATATCTTTTATGCTGATTTTTTCGTACGGCATGAAGTTTTTTAATTCTGTCTAGACATTAGCTTTAAATCTATATAGTTGTAGATTTGTTTAATAAAAATAAAGGAACGCATTTATTATGTGCCGTAAATTTTGAATATAAATAAATTGCAGAAGATCGAATTAACTTTAACGAATAAAACAACCGTCGAAATTTTAGCTACAAATATAAAATACACTATTAAAATTTAGAAAAGTAAATTTAAGAAATAAAATTTTCTTTACCAAGTTAAGAAATAAGCATAGAAAAATAAAAGTAATTTTAAGATAAATTAAAATATATATACATATTTTGCTTAAAATATGATACTTAAAATATTCCTTTCATGTAATACAGATAAAATATTTTTTAAATTATACAGAATTTTTTAAGTAACTGTACTTAAGTTAAATTCTTCACTGTCATTTTTAAGTTGAAATAACGTTCTTTCGAAATGCAGAGCTAAAAACTGTTTTCATTCTTTATTTCTTTCTCCTTAAAGCATAGTTTACTATTTATAATGTTTTATTTTTACTTTAACTTTTCAACTAGAATATAATTGGCTTTGAAAAGTTAATAAAAAATATAATTAGATATTTTCTTCCTGAAAGGTAATCATTTATTTTTATAAAAGTTATTTAAGAATTACTGTTAGATTTTTTTTAAGTTTACAATTTAAAATATTTTAATTATTGTAATATCCAATCTTTAAATATTTCTTCTAAACATTTCATGTCAGTAATATATCAATATTTATTAATATACCTATTACATACATTTCTTTGCAAGTACTATTCAAGATAAATATAAAACTTTTTTTGCTGTTTTGTTGTCGTTGGTTTTTCTTCTTTACCTTATGGAATTCAAGAGTTATTCATAATCTAATTAATTCTAGAATACATATTTTTACACCAAACCTTAAAAAAATCTTTTAAAATTGAGCGTTTAAAAATGAGAAATGGTTTCTCATGAATAAAGATGATAATTCGAAGATTGTCATAATGCATATGAACTTTTTGTGAGTATGTGTGATGTAAGTTGCCAAAAGGTTTGAGGAAATGAGTGGCAGAGTTGACTGATAAATAAGTATACCTAAATTCTTTTCAAGTTATTAATATTTGTTATAGACTTTAAACTTTTTATGCTTTTCATATCAACATTCGAACTTGATTGTTTTCTTTGTTATCAAATACCAAATTTCAAACATATTCATTGGGATTTTTATAACTTAAAAATGTGGGTAACACATTTCTGAATTTTGATTAATTTATATGTTTATGCGGATTTGGTTCCCTTTCAAATGTTTTTTGACTGGTGTTTTATACCTTTTTAACATATAATTAAATTTATATACGAGGGACAATGGTTTAATTAAGAAAAAAATGCAATTGGTATAATCAAATTAAAAAAATTAATTAAAACAAATAAGCATATTTAATACTGTTTTAAATTTTTTGAAAAAATTTTTCTTTTATGTGGTTTCTATAACCGTAAAGAAACTTTCCTGAAAAGTTATTTAGTTAAAAATAAATACGATGTCATTACATCTGTACACAATAAAAATGACTATTTATTTAGCATTTATATATTTATAAGATAATCTATTTATATCATTGCAAATGTGCTTCGAATTTCATAAAATACACAATAACATCAATAAAAAAATCATTTGAATTTAGATATAAATATTGATCATTTAGCACAGCTATTTTCAAGTTGAAATATTAGTACATTGAAAAAACACAAAATAAAATGAATTTAAAGAGTGTAACTCCAAGCCTTTTATATAGAAATGAATGCAACAAAAAATGCGTTTTCACATATTTATAATTATTGGACCATTATGTAACTTCGGCAGATTATACTACGTACGTATATTCATTGCTCAACAAAATTAGGGGAGCAAGCAAAAAAGTAAAGAGAACAGTGCGACACAGCCATGTATGGGCATAAAATTGAGAGTAACACGTGTATCAACGCGTAATACAGTAAAAAGAAAAACGCGCAAAAAACTTTGCAAGAGAGTCTTAATTCTCTGAAACGACGTGTAGAACGCGAACAGATGGTTTAGGGCAGCAATTTAATTACATGTAAATGACAAAAGAAAGTACAGTTTAGGAATGATGCAAGGTATTTAATATGGCGTGTGGTGCTTTTGAATAGGTAAAACTGTCGTATAACTGTTTTCCATGGATTCGATGACATTATCTATAAGTTTTAGGGGAGGACTGTTTCCCTTCTCAAGAATTTCAATCTCCAAGCCCCAGATAATAAAAGAAGGCTTAGTCTCGCTGCAATGCGTAGTCAGAGTGTGTCCCAAACATGCTCGATCGGATTCAGGTCAGGAGAGCATCTTGGCTATTCCATATGCTGTATTGTTTCAACTTTAAGAATGTTCTCCACAAGACGAGCTGTATGCGGCATGGCACTATCAAGCATGGAAAAAAGGAATCACCAACAGCTGCAATATAAAATACGACATCAGGTCTCAGTGTCTGTATAACTTTGTACTGTCAAAGTGCCATTCCGAATGATATGCAGGCCCGTACGCCCACCTGTTCAAATTCCAGGACATAGCATCAATCCACCTCGTCTGTAATGTGATATTTCACGAACGAATGTGGGATTATTTTGAATGCTTCTTTCTCTCCATGCCAAAACACATCAGATGTCACATCCAGACTGAATCGGGACTCGTCTGCAAAAAGAATTTGATTCCAACAATGTTGCTTCAAAACTCGATGTTCAGTTGCCCACCGATTTTGGGTCACACAGTTGCTTGAGGTCAACGAAGTACAGACCATTGGCTTACGTGCATAGAGACCACCCCGATGAAGCCTATTTCGGACTGTTTGGATGGATACCCTTCGTCCTGTGGCCAAGGGCAACAGAGTTTGCAGCTCAGTAGCATTAACTTTTCTGTCTCGACGAGATGTTAACAGGATATATCTCTCATCAGTTTCTGAGGTAGCACATGACCGACCTTGTCCTTGTCGATGTCTACCATCTCATGTTTCTTGGAATGGATTCCAAAGCCTTGCATTGACACTTCTTGGGATTCCAACAGCGTCGGCTGCACTTCGTTGTGCTTCCCCTGATTCATATGTCCCGATAACATGCCAAGGTATGGATTCCGGTAAATCACATTGTTGTGACATTTTCACGTCATCTTTTCTCAAATCACAAGCTGGGAAATTGAATTTTACAACTGAGCGTGTGAAACAGATGTTTCTGCAAAATCGCGATTTCTGCATTTATCTCCTTTTTCTTGTTTTTGACGTCATAAACTTTAATTTGCAGGTGAAATTTTCTTCGTCTGTTTTCTACTACACTTTAAATTACGTGTGTTTTATTTTACGTTACTTGTCGGCGTAAATATTTGCGTAATTTTGTTAAAACCATGTGCTCCCCTGATTGTTTTGGGCAGTGTACAATTTAAGCAAAAATTCGAAAATTATATTTTCTTCATTTATCTCTAAATGAAGATTATTATTTTAATGAAATGTCTGCCTGAAAGCATCGTGTTAGTGTAAAGCAATTAAGTTTCGTTTAATTGCTCAACTAAATATTTTTAATGAAAGTCACTTTGAATAGTTACATTCTCTGATACATTAAAGCTATACTTTTCTTCATTTCAGTATTCATAGAGGCCATGGAGCCAAAATTAACTGTTTGTTCACTTTTTTTTCAAAATTGCCTGAATGTACAATCAGCCAAAAAAAGGGAGAACACCCCAAATTTCTTAATCTCCAAATTGTCGCAGGGGGTGATATCGGGCAAACGAGGTGGCCATGCTGTAGGAAAATGGCGGATGAACACTAGTGCATCTGTGAAATGCTGTCTAAGCAATTCACAATCACACAATCGACGATCAATATGAGGAGGTGCGCCATCCTGGATGAAAATGATCTCTTGGCGGAATACACGCAGTTGAAGTTGTGGGATTACAATTCCCTCATCATATCACTGTACCGTTGTCCTATGATGGAACAGGTTTGGATTCCATTTGCAGTTATATCTTCAACAAAATACGGCCCAGTGATTAAAAATAGCCGTAAAACCACTGTCACCATACTGTCACTTTTCAGGTGCAAATGCTGTACCTGGATAGCATGAGGGTTTTACGCTGCCCATATTCTACAATTGTGTGTGTTAACTTGCTCATTGAGGCAAAAGTGAGCTTCGTCAGTCCACAGAATATTTCATGGCCCAGTGACGTCAGAACTATCAGAGCAAAGAACTGAAGTACAAAAGTTTTACGAACCTCTGAGTCCCCGTCCTGCAATAGTTGCATAGGCTCAATTTTGTAGGGATAAAATTTCAAAATCCGCCACACGAATTTTCGTACAGTGGAATACAGCATGTCTAATACACGGGAAACAACTTGCACACTCACACTACTATGCTGCGACTGACTGATGGCTTCAACGACCGAGGTAGCCACATTTTCGAAGCTAGAAGACTAGATTTGCTTTCTTCCTCTGTCTGGAAGAGTGCGAAATTGCCCAGTTGTTTCAAATTTCTTTATCATCTTGCGTAGCGCACATGTAGACATTGTGCATCTTCGTAACTGCTTCATAAGGCAGAATTCTTTTACAGTGCTAGTAGGCATGCGCTGTAACGCAAAGGATATTTTACATTTTCAATATATGAAAATAAATTCCATTTGTGTTATCGCATCCCTCTATTGGTGAGTTTTCATAATAACTTTTTTTTATTAATTAAATGTCAAGCACATCATTTGAATTATCTGAAGTTCAAATTTTATCTCATTTGGATCATTACAACGCATTCACAAGTCCTCTTCATGGGAAACTTATTTCTTACTAACCCTGTGTGTATATGTATATATAGAGAGATAGATAGATAGATAGATAGATAGATAGATAGATAGATTGTGTAAGAGAAAGTACTGTAATCAGAAGTGAAAAAAAGTAAAGCGGATTTCTCATCAACACACTTCGCCCTTTATAATACAATCCAGGCTCCCTTGTTATCATCCTTTTTCTCTTTTTTCTGAAACATTCAATCGTTTGAGAAATTATGACGTATATTTTGTTTTAAATAAAGACAAACTTAAAACTTCCTCACTTTTGCAAATCAATTTTTTCCAATATAACTTAAAATAAGATCTAAACGATCACATGAGTTATATCAAATGAAAGTTTCCGATTAATCTAAACTATACTAAAAGAAAATTTGTACAACAGGATGACATACAATAACTAAACTCCTTGCGTAATAATTTACAATGCTGTAGTGACAAGTTATTACTTGTTTCTTTTTTTCTGTTATTATGATTTATTTTTTTTTCTTAAAAATCTTCTGAATAAAAATGATTACTGGATTTTACTTTCTGTCGTCAGACAATTACATTTTACGAATAACTTTTATTATTTCATTTTTATTTGAGAGTTATTTGCGCTTATATGAATTTCTGTCTTAATTCTGTTTTATCTATTTGATTATAGTTTTACAATACTCAAATTTTCCGCAAAATTGTGTGAATTTAACATGCGTTACATCTTGAAAATATCGTTTATAAAGGGAATACTGAAAACTTAATCCTTGTGAATTAACGCAATATAAATATTCTATACATAAGTATTTCCTAAAGTAAATACAAAAGAGACTACGAAATCATCTTTTGAATTTATTTATGTTTATTCCTGAACTTTTTATGGATTTCAATAACACCAGAAATTGAAAGGACTCCAAAGCACTGTTAAATAAAAATATTATATAAACTGATAGAGAGATTGGGTCTTCCTTTTCTTTTCACAGAGACCTAATCGTACACTATGTGACAAAAAAGTTTTTTTATTTACTGTATATCTCATTTTTTAGACTTTAATCATTCATGAGTACAATATCTTCTATATCTTCATCAGTCCCTGTGTCCCCATTCGGGGACCTCTGTTCTTTTCCTTATAAAAACTAAAATGTCCGATTTTTTACATTTTCACATAACTTCTTAATAGTTTTGGGTTTAGAATGTTTTTTGGGTTCAAAGCAAACAAATAAATGGCAGCATGTAAGCTGATTCCCACATAAAATAAATGTTGTTTTCATCTGAGTTTGCAAAGTACCTAAAAATGCCCAAAAGACAGTATGACCAAGAAAGTAAGAAATTTTCATAAGTATTTTATTTAAACTTTTTCAATAAAACATTTTGAGGATTTGTAGATTGTTTACTTGTTTAAAGCTCTTAAATTTGTGAATGCGTTGTTTTAGGTTAATGGTTATTAAATTGATGTTTTTAAGGGGGTTTGTAGTTTTAGATCCTTATTTTTTAACTTAAATTACTACACGCCTAAAGGAACAATTTCAGGAAAGATATTTTTTCTGTCATTTATGATGTCATTTTGTTTAGAAAAAACAATGAATAAGCATTTGTATTATTATTTTAGTTTCGGAATGGAAGAGGTTAAATCACACTAAAACGTTTTGCGCCTTCTGTAACAATTTTTATATCATGCAACTTCATATCATCAATTTTTATTTCATGTCTAACAAGTCTTGGTGTTTTTGCATTAGCATATAATCCTCAACCTATTTTTAGGCAAAATTTCCTTATATATTCCATGAAAAGTACGATATTTTATTATATATCCTGATAAAGTTTTTCATTACTTTTTTCTGTTAAAAAAGTTAATTATAAATGTGCATTTGAGCGTAGAATTCTTTTGAGTAGTTAAAAGAATGAAATTTACTTTAGATAGCCTTTCAGTCATCTACATAGTCGTTAAAAAACTTATTTGGAGTAAAACTTTTTTTTTTTTGCTAATTGTTTGAAGAAGAAAACAAGAAACTAATTCAAATATTTCAGAAATTTATCTTAGATAGGCATTCAATCCACTACGCAGTCATTAAAAAAAGTTATTCAATGTACAATATTTTATAGATAATTGTTTCGAAAAGTAAAACGTAAAACTAATTCAAAGTATTTCTGTTTATTTTTTTATGATAATTGCATTTTAAAATTTTATATTGATGTCATTACCTAATGATGAAAGAAATGATAACACAAAAGCTGTTATTTAAGTTTAGATGAAGTAGATGTTTCAAAAGCAATTAGTGTTATTTTGTTGACAGTAGTAAAGAAAATATACACTAGCGTTTAATTCAAAATTATAAAACATATAATTTTATTTCCTTCATGTAATGTAGAAGGTCCATATCTCTCACCCGCAAGAAAAGTGACACATCTTGAAAAAAGAAAGCTTCACAGGAAAGGCAAAAGAAAATTTGCATGATTTTGCTGTAACATGATATTATAGCACTTAGCTCTGCATGCAGGAGTAAAAACCATCCATAAATGCGTAAAACTCTTAAGAATGAAGACGTATAAGATGTTTGGAGGGTTGAGTAATTTTACCTTCCCACACAATCCACCACCCCTTTCTGTAGTCACGAATGGACATATAGCGCAATAAATCGATTTTCCGTATAACTACACATGAGAGTTTTTCTGTATCAAGAATCTCCTATGACACATCTAGTAGTGGAATAAAACGCAAAATGAATGCATTTTTGCGAGATGTGTTACTTTTCTTGTAGGAGAGCTATGTGACCACTCTTTAGATCTATAAGAACACGGTCTAAACTATCATGAAAATTTTGAATGGGACTTTAAATGAACTTTGAATATCCCATTCCAGATAGGCTAAAAGTATAACGAGTATGTAGTTCATGGATTTTAATCTATGCGAGTGATGTAACAGAATATGACTATTAGCTCAGGATTGTCTTTTCACAAAATTAAAATTTTACACTTAAAAATATTTCTTCACTTTAAAAAATGTCTGTTTATTTAACAGAAAATACTGGCCCCATAACCAGCAATATAAAATATCCTAAATAAAAATCTAATTTTTTGTATGGTCTGTAATTGTTTACTCTATAAACATTTTTCAAAATGATAAACTAAAAATTTATTTTTCTGGCGATATGATTTAGTATTTTATGTGGACTCTGTTTTAGGAAAGATGTATTAGTACGTTTTTAAGGTTTCGTTGATCTCAGTCCTGTGTCTGTCTGTCCGTCACAGAGCACGTTCTCAGAAACTATATATGTTGGAGGCTTGAAATACTTATAACTGGACACCTGAGATCAAACGTCAAATCATAAAATTTTGAAAAAGTCGTAATTAACGGATGTCATTAATTAAAAACTTCCAATTTTACGTCTCATTAACGAAGAAACGGCATAAAATGTACGCAGGTACGAACAGACTCTCGAAATATTTTCATTTCTCCTCCGGGTTACTCCACATCTGTGCTTCGAGATGCGAAATTGCAGGTTTACCAGGGCGCGCTTCAAGCAGAAAAGTGTGCTGGACATTTTTAACCCTAGATCTGCCGGGAATTTTATTCAAGTTTTAATAAAACGTTCTACACCAGAATTTTTATTTAAAACTATTTAACTTATTTATTTACCTTATTTTTGTCTGGCTTATATACTTAGTTTATTTTAAAGAAATTTCTGGTTTGAATGAATATTTTGTATGTACCTGTCGGGTCCAATGGACCCGTCTGGTAGACGGAGGGTTAAATCGACTTGTATGTCAGAAAGTTTTCGGGCGAGAAATTTTTAATTTGCACAGATAGACGCAGAAAAAATCTTCTTTCATTTGGTATACAGATCTCGTTTCTCTGTGATGTGCAAAAGAGAAAAAAATCCTTTAAAAATCGATCGATAAAAATTTAATTTTCTTCCATTACAAATTCCATTGGTTTCTCATAGTGGGATATTTGAATACGGACTTTAAACTTTTTAAATTTTGAATTTTTAGATTAAATTTTTATACATCCGACGTGAAATGCTTCGCTGATTTCATGCATATCCAGTTCAAACCCCTATCTTAATTACATGCTGATATATTAATTATTATTTAATTAATTGTTTATATTTCTATCACATGCGTAGATTAAAATGAAGGCACGAACTTTTTTAACCGCGGTTTCATTTAAAGTAGGAAATCTGACAAGATGCTCTTTGAAACTTCAAGATATTTTATAAAACATAAGAAAAGTTTAAATAAAGAATGGCGCATGAACTTTCGTGTACAGGGGGCGGGGGGGGGCGCTAATTTCACTAATTGGTTTATTTCTATTATATACTTATTTTAAAAGGCAGTCACGTGATGTTTCATTGCAGTATTCTTCTGAACTGTGTCCGATTTTTATAAATACAGCATAAATGTTACTTATGCCAGATAAAATTTTCAGAAGTATTGATACCACTATTTTCGAACAGTAATTTCAGGAAATATATTAAATTCTTGGTTAAGACCGCCACTCTCCCCCCGACCCATGTATCTACCGATAGGTTGTGTAAATCAGTTTCGTTCAGATACACTTTTGTTAAGAATAGAGTGCACTCCCTGGTGGTGGAATGTGGAACTAACAGACCGCGATTTAATTTAAAGTAGGAATTCAAACAAAGAATTGAAATCATTTGAAACTTGAAGATAATTTATAACAAATACTAAAATATTATAAAAAAGAATGGCGCGTCACATTCCGTTTGGGGGGTGGGAGGGGCAGAGGCGCAAACAAAATTAGGCAGTATAACAGGGCGTTTTGTACTGTTTTGCGTGCGGTTTTTTCATGGCGTGATAACTATTATTTATTAAAAATCAAGAATTTTATAAGTGATCCTATTGCTATTTTCGAATAGTAATTTAAGCAAATATCTTAAATTCTTGGTTAAGACCGCCATCCCCTCGACTAGCATATCTCCTGATAGGTTGTTCAACGGAGGTACGTTCAGATACAGTTTTGTTAAAAATAGACTGTGCTCCCTCGTGGTGGAATGCGCAACTAATAGACTGCAATTTCATTTAAAGTAGGAAATCTAACAAGGCGATCTGTTTGAAACTTTAATATAGTTTATAACACACAAGAAAAAGTTTATAAAAAATGGCACCTGGAATTTCTGACAGGTAGAGTGAGGAGGAGGGGCGAAATATTTCTTTTTTTAACCTTAGCCTTTCATACCGTTTCACGTGCGGTTTTTTGATGGAGTCTTCGTATACATGCTACTTATTAAATATAAATATGTCAAAAGTTAAGTTACAACTATTTCCAGATAGTAATTTCAAAAATATCGTAAATTCTTGCTGAAGACCGCGAACCCTTCGAGTAACATATCTACTGATAGGTTGTGTAAAGGACTTTCGCTCAGATACGCTCTTGTTAAGAATGGGGGTCCCTCCCTGTGACAGCGTTTCTCTCCCATACCTTTTTTAATTCAAAATTTAATTGAAAACATAACTTTCTTACTTTTAGATCATATTATCCTCCCCCCCCCCTCTTTCCTATAACGAAATATGTGATTAAATTCATTTCTCAAAACCATCCAGAGTTTGCTAAAGCGATTTCTTTCATCTGTCTAAAATTATCTTTAATTCAAAGCGCTCGAATAATCATTTCCTTTTTTCTTTTCTTATTGTAAGCTGTAAGTACCCGTTTTTGCTGCGTGTGCAAAGAAATAAATAAGAATTAAGTAGCGCAGCTGCTAGTCTCATTTCATGTTCTTGCATTGGATATTTTTCCCCGCCGCAGTGTTAAGAAATTTTTATCGCGACTTATACATGAACGTTGAATATGCATTAACAATAAAAAGTAAAAATGAACGATTCTTATGGGAAGCATGTAGCTTTCGTGTTTTGTGGGCGAGCTAAAAGCCAGATGCCTGTGATGTCCGGCATTCTTCTCTGGCGGCGGTCTACTTTGTGAAAGCTGTTGGATAAACAATTTCGGTTTGTCTGTTACTTT
This sequence comes from Maratus speciosus, assembly GCA_963932465.1. NCBI lineage: Eukaryota > Metazoa > Arthropoda > Arachnida > Araneae > Salticidae > Maratus > Maratus speciosus. The sequence goes on along the minus strand of OZ010796.1, from coordinate 230,627,024 downwards.
TCTCATCCTAATTTGAAGCGCTTACTTGCAATCCACATTTTTGCGGTAATGTTGATCGCCAAAAGCCTTTGTACGCTTTCGCGCAGTCACCAAAAGTTGTAAATTGGCGATGCTGTGCCACGCCAAGATTTCTGGATTTCGTGCAAAAAACTGCACTTCTGTTTCAGCTCTCGAGATGTAGAGTTGTCTAATAAGAGAGGGGCGCTTCGGCGTCCCATGTATTGTGGGGTCTCTCTCTCCCATTTTGGCTCCTGAACCACCTTCCTTTTATAAGATTTTTAATAAAGAAATAGTTCCTGTAATATGGTTGGAGTTTTTTTGCATTTAAACGAACCATCCCACTGAACACTTTTACATAAAATTTGGCCCATCGGCCGGTCGTTTCTCCAACCTAAAAAATAAAAAAAATAAAAATGCTTTTTATTTAAGAGAGAGAAATTCCCCCCACCCCCCTTTTAAAAAAAAAAAAATGTTCTTATGCCGCACCTTCGACGTAGTACTCCTGCAGCTTAAAAGGACAATTTTATTCTTCAACTTCTCTGCCCATTCCTGATGTTTCTGTAAACACCAGTACATGATGAATGATCCGGATGATGTATGTGCCGGAGCACCGCTGCTACATGTCTTCAAAATTTTATTTACATTTTAATTGAAAACTGGACTAATTCTATGCACAATCCTGATACTACACTAGTGGCGTTGGAATAAAGACGTTTGTTACCTATCATCTCACCTGATATTATCATCAATGCCAATTTTGTGCTTAATCTCTCCTGGAGTCTTCTACATGTGTGTTATCAGTGATTGGAGTTTTTCCAAGTGATCTGTGTTTTCTTCAAAAGTGTGTCAACAAAAAAAAAAAACAACAATTCTTTTGGTGTTTGTTTGTGAAATTGCAAAAAAAGAAAAAGTTAAATCTAGTGATTCTTACAAAAAAGTGCACCTGACAAGGTCAAAATTCATCGTGCTTCATTCCGAATATTGCCTTTGTGATAGAAGTTTCTTTTCTTGTCGAAATGTGTTTTTACTCAAGGAAATCTAAAAAAAAGTGTTTCTCACTTACAATAACAGGGACGCACGATCTAAAAAGTATGTGCTTTACTGTGATTTATAAAATCTCAAAGTGAACTTAGTGTGACACTATTGTGTTAATTACCACAGTTAAAAAAGTGCATTTTTAGGTTGTGTTTTTAAAAAAAAATTATGAATTCAATACAAATTTCAACATGGACATTTTTTTTCTCCTTTTTAAAATCTTAATTTTACTTAATACAATATTTTTTTATATTTTTTTCCAGTTTCATCTCTTTTCAGGCTATGATAAATCTTCCTATATTCATACGGGGTTAAAATTTTATTACTACATACTATTCCATTTTGTTTTTAATAAGGCTGCTTATAAAAGGTAATAGCCGGAAGAAAGAAGATGTCTACTTTATAAAAAAATTATTGTGCTTTTTTTTTAAATCGTTATACTTGCAGCTATAATTCTAAGCTGCTCTTTGCATGTTAATGTTTAAAAGGTAAGTGCTATTGAAGTTCAGTTATTTTATGAATGTTTAAATATACTTTATTTTCATGCATGACAAGGATTTTGCTGGGTTTAACATTTATTGTGAAAGATATTGCGCTTGCACTCCTTGTCGCGATTGCACAAACAATAGCCTTTTAAAATTTATCTAATTTATCTGTGCACATTTTGTTGTTTTTAATTATAGTTATGAATGACATATTTTTAACGAAAGGTGTGTTTATTTTTAATTTAATTTCTATTTTGATTGGAAAGAGATGTATTTGTATTTATCTCTGTTATGAATATTTAATATGTTAGGTAATATTTCATCTGCTTTTAAAAATATAAGTTGTTACTTACAGATCGGCAGTTGAGGTGTAAAGTAAAATTTATGAATAATTGGGATGCATTTCTAAGGGGATAAAAAAAAGTGTAGCAATTTTTTTAAGTTTGTTGCATTTGATTCACATTAGAAACTTCCTGAGTATCTTGCATTGACACATTGACGCACTTCAGAGATAATATATTCTTTTTATTTTATCTCTAGGCCTTGAAGTTGCTTCTCTGTTGTTTTATCATTTGTTGCACATAAATACGCTGGCTCGTATGCTGTATGTTAACAGTATGATTTAAATAATATGTTGTGTCATATTGCAAGTTATTCAGTATAGTGTCTTTTATGAGTAGTTTTTTTGGGGGGGATTTTTTTAAATGTTTTTTTATTGTTAGTTAAGATGTTGTCATTCAGCCTTTCTTAATGATTGGGATAAAAAAAAAAGTCTATAGATATATTTATCTTGGATTGTAGATGACTTGCTTTTGAATACCTTTTACATTATTAGACCTGGGACACACTTTTGAAATTTATTTTTTAGAGTTAATAGATATATATTTTTTTTTCTATGCAGAAAGTTTTATGTTTTATGATGTTATTAATTTTTTTTGCACTAATTAAGAGTAATGTGAAATATGTTGGATTTGCATATTCGTGGCAATTTAAAATAAGTAGAGAGGAGGTGAGCATAACATTTTTTTTCTCAGATGTGGGCACTTGATTAGAAATTTACATACAGTTGGCGTAATCATAAGTTAAAAAAATATTAGATTATTTATCTTTCACATTAATATTTTCTTGGATTGTGAACTTTGGCAAAATATTTAGTAAGCTTAGATTAGTTTAGCCTGGCATACATTTTATTTAGGCATATTATATAGCTCGAGTCATCATGTCATGGTTACAAAAATATTTTTTTTCCCTTTTGGCTCTCGGTTGCTTTTGCAAAATACATAAGATGTACAACATAGGTTTGACGTATAGTTTTAAACAGTTAGTTTTTTTGTATGTTTCTCAATGACATGCATTCACATTAATACATTTTTTTTTGGTTTTTTTTTGGTGTAAGTTTGATTGCTTATACTTCTGTCATGGTTTATGTGGGATACTTCAGTCATTGCGCTATTTTCCATGGGATAGCAAAATGTCTGAGGTGTGTATTTCGATCTATGGTTAAGCAAGTTGGCCGCTAGCTTAATCAGAGATCGGATATGTTTCCCAACATGATTGATGGAGCTACACTAATATTAATTTTACAATTAGAGTAGTGTTTACATTTTAAAAATTATTTTTAGATTGCTAAAATTTCACCTGTAATTGTTTTCCTAATGCTGATGATGGATAACACCTTTACACTAATTTACACTTTATTTCTAACTTGCTATGGGCAGATAGCATTGTTAGGTATTAATCACACATGTTTTTTTTTTCCCTCTCATGCACATGGTTTGGGATGTCATGTTTGGCCTGGTACTTCACACACACACACACACATTGACTCGTTCAGTTTTGCTGAATTTTGTTATATTTCAATTAATACTCACCATGTTTAAGGACATTCAGTGCCGTCTGTGCATGTATTCGTTTCTTTTAGCATCATTTGTGTTTAGCTTAAAAATTGAATTTTTTTTCACTGCATTCACAACTTCGTAGTTTTTTTTAGTTAAACTTTCTTTTAATGTCAAGTCTTTTTTTTTGGTTCGTGTGTTTAAAAGTTTTGCAGAAATTATAACATAATGTAATTGTTGTACATTGTTTACACAGTCATCTTAAAGGGGTTTTTTTGTGCAAGGGATAATTAACCGGGTGTACAGTTTTACACATGCAGCTAATGTACTGTTTGACTTCATTGTTTACGCGCGGCTGGTGACTCGTTGCTATTTTAGTTATAACATAAGGTATTTTTTTTATTATAACTGACATGATATTTGATATCGGTAAGAGTTTTTTTTATAAAAAGTAGTCACATGCATAATGTGAGCTGTTAGGTACACTTTATTTTTTAAAGGGCTAGTCACATATACTCATTAAACTAAATCTTTGGCATTTTTTTTCTTCAGATTTAAAATTTCTTAATTTGCGAGTTCAAGTCTCACAGTTGTCTTGTGACGGAGACATACATTCATACCACATAAGGTACATTGCTTGTTATTTTTGGCTATCAATATGTTTTTTTTTCCCTTTCATTCTTTTCTTCGAACATGTTTGGCTTACATAACTTCTACAATTTTTAGCGGTGAGTTATACATTTTATGCACGCTTCTGTTAACTTAAGACCGTAATGACTTTGGCAGATGCAGTGTTATTTTCTTTTTAACCCTTAGTGAACCACTTATTCAACAGTTGTCTTTCACATGTAGTTCATGTGTTGGATATTTGTTTGTGTTACACAACAGTTGTTTTTTTAATACATTTTGGTGCATTCTTATACATACATTACACTAGTTCATGTGTTGATTTACATATTTTGTTCATTTGCTTTTACACATTGTACTTTGCTAGCGATTTATTCGGCAGTATTTCTTTTTGTTTTTTTTTTTCTTACAAGTAGTTCATTGAGTTGTACACACTGGCTGGTTTAGAGTTTAACCAGAGTTTTCACACACATTACAAGTAGTTCATTTGTTTTATTAACCCGTATTCATTGCATTTTGATGATAACTCATTAATTATGTAATTGAATCTCACTCGTTGTAAGTGTCTTGGGTTATTACACATATACTGTCTGTTTATTTTGTTGGCAATTACATTACAATTTTACTTCATTGAGACATTAATACATATAGTTCATGTGATATTATACAATTTGTTCATGTGTTTACTTACACGTTGTGTATGCTTGCGTACACTTTTGTTCATGTGTTGCATTACAAGTAGTTCATGAGTTTGGGAGTTTTTCCCCCTCCCTCCACACACATACAGTTTCTCCTTTTACTTTCCTATCTTTTAAATTTTACACCATGTTTCAATATTAAAGACTTCTTTTTAACAGTTTTTTTTTGTGTTTGCATAATGTCAGAACATATCAATGGCATCATCACTTTGTATCTATACAAAGATTTTAATGTTTCTAGGAGTTATCCGTCACATGACATATTAAACTACACATACATTTCGAAGTTGTTAATTTTAACAGGTAACATTTTTTTACACTTTCATTAGATACTTCTTACTTGGAGGTGGCAGATCGAGTAAGATATCTAGTTTCACTATACAAAATTGTATGCAATTTATTATTAATTATTATTTTTTTATAAGTTTGCCAGGGGTTAAATTTTGATCAATACACGGAATGTCAGGATGGCAGTGTAAAAATTCATAAAATGCTAAATTATAACATACTGTGATTTTTTTGGAAACCGGGGACTTAGTTAAATTGCAGCAATCTAAAAAAAACTACCCCTTATTATTTAGGGCAGAAGCCATAAGCTGATGCCACTAGAATTCACAAAATTGCAATATGTAGGGCTACACTTGTTTGAGTGCATGCAGCTTGCACAATTTTTGTCTCTGGTAGTCCTGTGCGTTATGCACAAATTTTTGTAAGTTTCTTATGCCAGTAACGAAGCAACCTAAGATAATACAAATAAGCTTCAATTTTATGAAAGAATTCATCTTTCCTTAAAGTAACAATTTTTTTTACTGGTGTGTTTTTGTCCTTTGATTTTATTTGCTTGCATTTATTTAATATTATGATCTCATGTAAGATCAAATTTTGAGAAGTCGTATATACAGTAAATGCTTCTCTATATAAATAGATACATGGCTAAAATGCTGGTACCAGCGCCACAATACAATGCCACAAAGAAAAAAAATTAAATATAGGATCCCGTATTATCAACTAATGTGGCCATTTTATTTTGTGGAATAGTTAATTAAAAAAAAAAGATTATTTTGAATATTATGAGCGCTCAGTCATGGACATAACACAATTCTTGTGAATTGTTTTGAAAGCAAGCAAATATTTCTTTTCTACTTACTTATACTTGTATAAAATATTTTACAGGAGCTAAAGAGTAATAGTTTCACAGACAAGTTAAAATAGATTTCTTGGTAGATATCAACTTAAATAGTTAATTTTACTTAGTTTGTCTTGGTGCATATTCTGTAAGTGCGAAAGTGGACAAAGGATTTTAGGTACATATAAAGCTGCAACGTACACGTTTCAGCTTTCTTCTGTTGTGGGGGTGAGTTATGTGACAGCGTTTCTGTCCCATACCTTTTTTAATTCAAAACTTAATTGAAAACATAACTTTCTTACTTTTAGATCATATTATCCTTCCCCCCCCCCTCTTTCCTATAACGAAATATGTGATTAAATTCATTTCTCAAAACCATCCAGAGTTTGCTAAAGCGATTTCTTTCATCTGTCTAAAATTATCTTTAATTCAAAGCGCTCGAATAATCATTTCCTTTTTTCTTTTCTTATTGTAAGCTGTAAGTACCCGTTTTTGCTGCGTGTGCAAAGAAATAAATAAGAATTAAGTAGCGCAGCTGCTAGTCTCATTTCATGTTCTTGCATTGGATATTTTTCCCCGCCGCAGTGTTAAGAAATTTTTATCGCGACTTATACATGAACGTTGAATATGCATTAACAATAAAAAGTAAAAATGAACGATTCTTATGGGAAGCATGTAGCTTTCGTGTTTTGTGGGCGAGCTAAAAGCCAGATGCCTGTGATGTCCGGCATTCTTCTCTGGCGGCGGTCTACTTTGTGAAAGCTGTTGGATAAACAATTTCGGTTTGTCTGTTACTTTTCTCATCCTAATTTGAAGCGCTTACTTGCAATCCACATTTTTGCGGTAATGTTGATCGCCAAAAGCCTTTGTACGCTTTCGCGCAGTCACCAAAAGTTGTAAATTGGCGATGCTGTGCCACGCCAAGATTTCTGGATTTCGTGCAAAAAACTGCACTTCTGTTTCAGCTCTCGAGATGTAGAGTTGTCTAATAAGAGAGGGGCGCTTCGGCGTCCCATGTATTGTGGGGTCTCTCTCTCCCATTTTGGCTCCTGAACCACCTTCCTTTTATAAGATTTTTAATAAAGAAATAGTTCCTGTAATATGGTTGGAGTTTTTTTGCATTTAAACGAACCATCCCACTGAACACCTTTACACTCCCTGGTGGTGGAATTTGGAACTAATAGACCGCGATTTCATTTAAAGTAGGAAATCTAAAAATGCGATCTATTTTAAACTTTAACATTCTTTATAACACATGATAAAAAATTATAAAGAAGAAAGGCGCGTCGTATTCCGAGGTGATGTGAGGGAAGGGCGCGAACAAAATTAGTAAATATAACTGGAAGATATGTTTGAAACTTTAATGTACCTTATGAAACATAACTTATGAAACTTTAATATACATTATGAAACATCAGGCCGCGTCAAAAATCATGGTGACCATCCCCCACATTGGCCCCCTAGGGGGACACATTTCTAAATTTGGCAGTTACCCGTCATGTGATATATCGTAGCATACAAAGGGGGGGGGGACGTACAAAATTAGGAAATTTAACAAGGCGAATCTCTTTGAAACTTTAAGATAGTTTAGGAAGGGTTTGTCAAAATTTAGAAGGTGTTCCATGGTGATAAATATACAGGACGTTTAGAAAGAAGGTATTTTGAAAGGAATATTAAACGAAACCCTTTGTGCGATTTTGATCACACTTAACCACTTGTTTTTAAATATATATTGTAATCTTATCTTTACAACATGATTAATTTTCGATGGTACTGATTACTATTTTAAGAAAAAGTTTCAACAGTTAATTATTTTACTAAATAAATTCATGAAGTTGCTTGAATTGAACACTGAAATTCATAAAAACGCACTCCATATGGTCCTTACCTGTGAGCTCAACGTTACATAAAATACAGACAGCCCCCTCCCATCTTGTGTCCGATAAAACCATAAAGAGATACGAGTTTTAGCCAGCATTTGAGGAAATTCATCACTGTCTTCTGTAAAAAAAAAAAAAAAAAAAAAATGTCCATAATGCAACATTTCGCTTACAGTTTGTCTATTTGTAAAATGAACATATTTTTTTTTTTTTTTTTTATAGTGTATGGAAGTATTTCTGCTTTTCAATACAGCCGCTGTTGTACATTGCCTAAAGACACTGTCTGAAATCTTTAGATATAATAACTATGCTTTCCGGAATTGACAACCTTCATCTAATTAAAATGGATACGATGATTTTAAATCGAATATCATAAATGGAAACTAGTTAAAATGATAATTTATGTCGAAGTGAGAAGTACTATAGCGATAACAAGAAAAAAAATCATAAAATTACGGAAAGTTGTATGACAATTTATGAATTCCACATTTTACGAATTTTCTAAAGAAATTCGACTCTTTTATAATAAACAATCAAAATGATAATGCGTAAAGAAATCCAATGAATGGTAGTAGACTGAAAAATCAATGTCAAAGTTATCACGAAGTCCAATGATATTCACCTTCGCTACATATAAATATGAAAATTCCGGAACATTTTCGTGTGTGTAAAGAGGAACATATCCTTAAAAAGGCATTTGACGTAGCAAGAGAAATTGCGTAATACTTGGAGAATAGAAAGAAGACAGTCAGTTTGTAAACCTGTAAAACTGGAATTTCGGTTATTGGTGTTCACACATCTTATAAAAGTTCTCTACATACCTCTAAAAAGTTAATAAATATAACATAAAATTTTCTCTACACCACTTTATATTACATTTCTTAAATTCGTATTTTTTTTTTTTTTTTTTGCCGAAGTATTTTTTTTTTCAAGATATGTCAGGCATGACAAATATAGAAATTTCATGAATTTTTGCACTGAAATCACTGAAGTTGCAAGAAATTTTAAACTTATTCCTTTTATTTTTCGCGCCAGTGTATATATACTCACGGCAGTGATTCTCAACCTTTTTGTAAATCCCAGAGCCCTATAAAATTTATTTTCGACAAGCGGTGAAAAATTATAGGAACGACAGAACAAAAGAAATCAGTTCACGTTTGCAATGCAAATGCATCAATTTTAAAATATTATTTTGTTAAATTAACGCTGCAGCAAAATTATAAGAACTCCGTAAATATTTCAGCCCCACCAGTGGCCGAGAGGCTCTACTCTTTGCCTTATTAAATGAAAATAAATTCTGTATTCAGATTTAGCGACCAGTACTTAACGAAATTTCTAAAATTAAAACACCTAAAATCCCCTGAATCATGCGTATGAACCCTGATACCTATACTAGATACCTATATTCACATATTCGAACGTCATTTGTTGAACGAGGGTGAAATAAATTGCGGGTTCTAACTATATAATTTCAACCACGCAATGCTTCATTTCAGTCTGCAAAAGACACAAAGAAGGGTTTTAAATATTTTTTTTTTAAAAAAGAAAAAAAAAAGCAATTTAACAAATTACAACGACCATTTGGAAAACGATTTTTTCAAAGACTAAAATTTAAGACATAAAAAATCGCACGGAGTTGATCATACATTACGTACGCCATGAATTAAACATTAATAGTGTTATTACACATAAAAATTGCCTGTGACTCGTCACATTTCCTGAAACTTACGTATTATCCAAGCATTTCATTGGCTTTTCGAAAAAAGGCTTTTCCAGCGTCCAAGAAATCTGACGACCAATTTTAAATGAAATTTCATTCTTAAACTTCTAGACATCCCACAGTATTACTTTTTACACCATCATATAGAGAAAAAAATTTACTTTTAAATGCAATTTATTTGAAAGCTGTATCTCAATTTGTTTCTGAGTTATTTTTTTTTTGTAGTTTTTATTACTTTTTTGTCATAGTGGAAACAGAAGTATCCATCTCTGTTGAAAATAAAGGTAAATACAGATTACTGTATAGACCAATCAGAAAACGAGTAAAATGCGGATTCAACCAATAAAACGCCACAGATATGTTTTTGATTTCCTACCCTGACAGAGAACAATAACCATTTTTCCAAATGGTTAATAAAATCATCACACCTTACTGGCCGGCCAATTGTCTGGTCCTAAGTCCGATGGAGAACGGTTTAGGTATTATTGTCACATCGACAATTTAGAAACCTTGTAAATTTTTTGATGCAACGCTGCATTGAAATTCTTAAACACAAAGGAAACACAATTGACACGTAATGTTTCTATAATTTAAGAAAAATGTGTTCCGTCCTTATCATTTTGCTCCGATTGCTTACCCAATGAAAATGCAAATTATTATATTCTAATAGTAACAATTGTTTAAAATGGCTTTCTTTATGTTTATGTTGCTATTTAGCTTGATAAAATCAATTAGTATGGTTTATATGGAGATTAATACAATTATTTATATTATAATTATTTTTATTATTTATTCAAATGATCGTTCTATCATTTTGCCCAAAGGTGTATGACGCAGCCCCTTAAGCTTACAATAACTTATGTTTTAGAAGAAATGATATTTGGATGCACTGCTATGGAGCAGGGGAAAAGGATGTAGACAGTAAACATTTATGAATTTCTGTAGAACAGGGAATGGAAGGTAGATAGTAAACTACTATGCATTGCTCCAGCAATGAAATTATATTTTGAAAAAATTACCTTAATACTCACAAGGGCACCACCAAACATGATGCGCACAGATTTTGATAATTTCAAAGTATGTTGTAGGGGTCATACCATTAATTATTCTGATGAAAGGGTTTCTTCAAATGGGCCTTAGTTTTTGAGAAATTGGGGGTTAAAGTTCAGCGTATATTTCAAATACCCATTAGTGTGACGTTCTTTATGTGAATTCGTGGTGCAGCGGTAGCGTGCGAGCTTACGGACCAAGACATTGCGGGTTCGATTCCACTTCGAGGTATTTTTTTTTTTTTTTGTCTTTTTTACAAATTTTTTATATTTTTTTATATTTTTTACACGTTAAAAAATTTAAGCAGAATTGGGCATTCTACAGCTTTGAACTTTGATATTTTCTTAATAAATTACATTTAAATTTTCGAATTTTTCATGGCAATTTATTTTTCTCTTCAATTTTTAAACTAATATTTTTATTTACAAAACTAATTTATGCCTAAAACTTTTTTTTAAATTAATTATTATTTACATTTTTTATTTTAAGCACAATTCTGCAATAATGATTTTTCTTTTTTTTTTTTAACTTTATGGAATTTTAAAGGAAAATGTATCCTTTTCTTGTGTAAATTATACAAAATAATTTTCAGGTGCAATTTCTCAAACGTATCTAGGATTAGATAATTCAAATAATGCATACCTTCGAAAGAGTTATAAAATATTAAAGTAGTAATGCTTAAATACAAGTTTTTTAGCAGTTGTACAAATTTTTAATACTTTGTAAAATACATTTATCTTTAATAAAGTTCAACCTAAACGTCATTTTTCGTTTGCACAAATAAAAAATGATAGATTACATTTAAAAATATTTTTTTATTATAACAAATAAAAACACTCTCTGCGTGATTCATAAAAATTCAACTGGATTGCAAAAATCGTCTGTTAATGAGATAAAATTTACGATACATATAAATATATTTATACATTTTTTAATCGTCTGCTTTGCTTTTCTCGGTAATATTGGAAAAAATAAAAATTTCTTTTCTTGATGTCGTTTAGCTTATTTTTCAGACAAATAAAAGATTTGAAATATTGTTACATATAGGGGAAATTTCGGTATGAAAATTAAAAGAAGGCTACAGATTGTGACAGATTGAATGCTAAGGATTGTGTTATGGAAGGAACCAGCGCTGATGCGGAAAATTCTCGTTTGGAAGAGAAACAAAAAGGCCGAATTACAAATGCATTAAAATATTGGGAGAAGTTGTTACAAAATAATGATCTGTTTACAAGTTCTCCACCGGATGAAATATCCGGTGCTTCAATTGCTATGGCTGAAGAATGTCATGGTGCAATTTTAGAAATATTAGAAGGTCGACAAATTATTGGAGGCCGAAGAATTGATATTGAATGAAGAAGATGAATTTAACGAATTTACAAAGACATAATTTTTTACTTTAGCCAAAAAAAAAATATATATATATATATATATATTCATTATATTTCATTGTTAAAAAAAATTGAAATCAAACGATTGAATTTTAAATATTTTTTTATAGTGTCCGAGATTTCATGAAGATGGTGAGACTTTTGTACTTGAAGAATTTGCACCTGAACCGCGCGATTATATTCCACTGTGGTACAAAAAGAATGCTGTTGCATTAGCTGAAGCCTGTAATAGATAAGTATAAAAGTAAATAATGAAAATAGAGCCCCAGGGTGGGATCGAACCCGCAATATCCTGACCCATAAGCTCGCACGCTACCACTGAGCCACGAATTCACATACAGAAAGTCATACTAATGGGTATTTGAAATATACGCTGAACTTTAACCCCCAATTTCTCTAAAACTAAGGCCCATTTAAAGAAATCCTTTCATCAGAATAATTAGTGGTATAAGCCCTACAACATACTTTGAAATCATCAAAATCTGTGCGCATCATGTTTGGTAGTGCCCGTGTCAGTTTATTCTCAGTTTTTGCCAATGCGTATAATATTGTCAAAACTTGATTATACATAGGACTGAACGCGCCAATGAGACGTTGGAAGAATCTAATGTCAGAAGGTCAAAATACAGCATTGGAATCAACTAAAATTATTTTTAATTGTTTTTAGAAAATACTTTTATATTATTTGTGCTTCCAAGATATTTTTTCAGTTAATTTGTAAAAATTTAAAAAAATTGTAAATTTTGTAATGTTAAAATGATTTATGTCCATTGCTAGCACTAAATAAATGTTTTTTTAATTGTGATTTCAACGTAGTTTTCAATAATTTTTTTACGTTGAAAAGTTTGTAAATTCCATATGTTGTAATAGTTTATTACAATACTCATTACGGTTAAAGTTACTGCAAAAAGGGGCAAGCAAGAGAAGCTAGATGGAACCGCGTAATGGTCCCAATGTTATTTGCTTCGCAATTCACGGGAGTTTGTCGGCGTTATACAGCATGTGGCGGAGCCCCCTTGTTCATTCACATTGTTTAGATACGAATCATACATATGAATATGTGATACATGTGAATATGTGTTTATACAGACATGTGAATATGTGATATTTCAAGCTCTAGAGGATTTGAAAATTTTCTACGATGGACGAATTAAAAACATGAATGTTTATAATAATGTTAGGAAATAATACTCAGCCCGTTTAGTATCAATATGTAAAATTTAATACTAGAATTCCCACTGACAAGGGAACCACTTTTGGTGTTGCTCGCACCTAGCATTGAGACCTGGTGTATTTTAAAGCCCCATATTATGAAGTTTGAGAATCGATAACATTTTTCTGTTAAAATAATATTTCTTGATTTTACAGCTGCATAACTTTCGGAAAATGCAAATTTCGAGACTGCTTATCGGACTATTAACATCGATTTTTTTTTTTTAAACAAAAGAATTTAAAAATAAAAGTTAGTTAATAATAAGTATAAAATATTAAAAAAAAGTTCGAAAATTCCTTCAAAAACCCACGAATTTGATTTTGAAAAATTGCAACATTATATTAATATTTTTGGCGGGAAAACAGTTGGCGTTTATTTTCAAAAGTAGAGCTTTCCGGCAACCCTAGCCAAATGTCATAGCTGAATTTGTAATGGCTGGAAATTGTAATGTCCGTTATATTTAGCAACAGTAATTTTTTTAAATTGTGTAAAAATATTAATTTACTTTATGATTACTTTTATCAAAGGACAATTTAATACAGCAACATTTCATTTTAAACATTCGAAACTTTATTCCATTCTATTTCAAAAGAAAACATTTTGCTTATTTTCTATTTCACTAAAAAATAGTTTTCAATGATCTTCGAAACTTTTATAGAATTATATTTATTACTTATATATTTATCGTCTTCATAGAAAAAATAAATAAAAACCTAATATTTGTTTCTTATGCTATCAATTATTTTTTAAAAATCGCAATCTGACATGCTAGTAATATGTAATGTACTGTATATTTACTCTTTGGATAAAGCGGGTGGAAAAATTGTAGCGCCATATTTGGCGACTTAACTCACTTTTGTCATGAAATAAACAAATAAAAATTTAATAATAAAAAATTAAAAGTATAAAAAGTATATAAAATATGATTTTAACAGAGAAATTTTATCGGTTCTCTAACTATTATGTATAGGGCTACAAAACGCACCAGGTCTCGATGCTAGGTGCAAGAAACACCAAAAGTGGTTCCCTTGTGAAATAAATCGTTATCTGATTAGCTTCCGATTTGCATAATATTTATAAGCATATGAAACCATTAATTTCGAAAGTGATATATTCCTGTAAGTAGCATTGTTTAATTTTGTTTGCCATTATTTTTAATAATAAAAATCGACTTACTTTATGTCATAACTATACGATAGAAATACTATATCAATATATTATATTTCAAGATCAAGAAAATGTCAGACTTTTGTATGACAAGCAGCGTAAAAACATGAATTTTTATAGTAATACTAGGTAATAACTCTCACCCCGTTATGTATAAAGATAAATACTATAATTTTCAAATTTTCACACTGGAAAATTATTTGCCAGGGGTTTTCTAAATTGCGTATTATTTACAAGGCATCAAACGTCATTAACTTTGAAAATTATACATCAGAGTACATGGCGATCCATATTTTCAATTGCTATTATTTTGGAATAGAAAACTTCACTTTATTCTATAGCATAATTCTGTGGTTAGATTACTATTCGGAAATTTTGGTAATCAAGAGTAAAAAATTCTATTCACCGTGCATATTTATAACTGCCAAATCTTTCGTATTTTGAATATCATCTCTGAACAGTAATTTTAGTTTTTTATTTAATAGCAAATTTCTCTCACGGTATAAGTAAAAGATTAGTATTTGAAATAGTTATTATGAAATTATGAATGACTTGGTGGATATGTATAAAAAACATATAACTAGTAATACTTGGGGTCTCCAGGCTTGCCAATACTTTGACAGTTAATGCAAAAAGTAATTGCTTTCAGTTTTAACAATTAATATAGTCCTTTTTAATATTCTGTAAAGATATAGAATGTCACATTTGCGTAACTATAATTTAATGCGAAATCTGCGCATATATTCTACGCAATACAGATGATACAAATAGAAATATAAAAATCCAAACTACTTAACTTTTAATAACAATTATTCATATAAATAATAATTATAAACTCCCCAAAGAAAACTATTTTAGAAAAGTAATAAATACATTCAAAATAACATAAGTATATACTAGTAATCATAAGAAGATAAACTAATTACAATATTCAATATTGAAGTCATTAATCTGTACTCAGATATATGAAATATTATTTAAAATTCAGTGCTTTTTTTTCAAATTTAGGTCACTTTTTGCCTTCCTAAAAAGATTTAAAGTATTAAATATAAATAGAAATTTTAAATTACTTTTCAATTTTCAGAAACGTGCAAATAAAATAATCTGCACAGTTTCTTATTTTTATAAATAGCACACTCTGAACACTTTTCAAAATTTAATCAGAGTTTTTAAAAATAACGCCTCAGCGAACAAAGTCGTTGATAAATTTGAATCCAATTTAAGTAAAAGTTTTACTTCTAAGGCATTTTCTGTCTTCACCATTTTTTATTTCATCAAAGTTTAAGGTGCATTCTGAATCTCGCAAAAAATACGAGTCTTTTTCTACATTTGTTTTGTAAATTGCTTTTGAAGATTTCCCGACGAGTTATTTCTTCCTGGAATACGAGACTTACTAGGATATAAATCTAGAAAATTTTCCTGTTTTTCAGATTATTAATTCTAAAAATATTTTGTATGAGAAACTTTTCCTGTAGTGTACATGTACAGTGGGTTAAAAAAATAGAACACTCCTTACTTTTTAAAAAACACATTCTTTCAGAAAGAAATAAAAGTAGCCATTTGAATGGAAATTATATTTTCCCTCAATTTATGCTTTAAAAAATAAGTTTAGAAGACCGTCTTCAAACTGAAATTGTTTCAAATTCTGCAATTTTAATATGTACACCTAATTTTGATGATATATTTGAATGTTTTGGAAAATGTTAAATAAGGTTATCAAACGGGAAGTCATTTGGTCAAGAAGTTTAGGAAATATTATCATTTGAAAATCGGTACCCCCAAAGCTATATTTATTTTTAATCCTTCCAAAACAGTTTGCAATGCGTGTAGCGTTGTATTAAGTAAGAATTGACCGAAACCAAATTTCTTTCACCTTCCTA
This sequence comes from Maratus speciosus, assembly GCA_963932465.1. Lineage (NCBI taxonomy): Eukaryota > Metazoa > Arthropoda > Arachnida > Araneae > Salticidae > Maratus > Maratus speciosus. The sequence continues at coordinate 230,610,917 of OZ010796.1, read as the reverse complement.
TTTTCGGTTGAAGAGGGAAATGAAAACCAAAATGTCTAAAATAATTAATATATACAAAAGTATACAGAGATATTAATTAATTAATTAGGCCGCAGTAATTATACAGTGGTCCAAGCTGGCTCTCTGTGCCTCAAATCAATATTTTTTATTTTTAAATACAATAAAATGTAATTTATTTATCTACGACACAAAATGATTTTCTAAGCATACGATTTTTTTTCCAATTAAAAATGTTTTAGGTGTACATACCTTGATTTATTTTTTATAATGATTTTTGTAAGTGTTCATCTGTTATAATAGAACTTTCTAGAGTATTCGAAAAAGTTCTGTAACTACAAACTAAAAATTATCTATTATTGTTATGTTTGCGGGTTTTAATGAGCACGTGAAAAGAGTCTTGAAAGTTTGCCACATATACATGATAATCTGCTTTATATGCATTATAATATTCTTAATAGTTTGCAGTTACGTCTTGAGTCATTCATCACTGATAATTATAAAGAGTGAGGTTATAGCAGTAAATTGTGTCTCATTTGAGCCGATGCACCTCAAATCAAAGATTAATGTTGAAAATTTCCGAAGGAAGAAACGAGATTTGTGGACTGCAGACAGTTTCGGTCCGTCCAAATTTTCGGCAGCGTTTTCGAAAAAAAAAATCGACAAAACTCAGTTTTTGGTCGGAAAAATGAAAATGAAACCGAATTTTCGATCGAAGTCAAAACCTACTTGACGAAAAGAGCTGTAATTTTAGATTTGCATACTTGAAGTTTCTAACAATCGATTTAAGTTATTAAAAAAATATATACGTTGCAATTCATTTTAATTTCGATAATTAATTTCGAAAAATATATATATATATTGCAATTAAATCTTTGAAAAAGGACTTAATTGTAACCTACCATTTATTTATCCGAAATTGGTTTAAGAAGTTTCAAATATGCTAATCCTAAATTACCGCTCATTACGCCAATTACTGTTTGATTTATGTTTTAAAAAACGACCCTCATTGAACGCAGTCTTGAAAGATTAAAAAAGAATTCAGGACTAAGAATGGAAAACGCTGAAAGTCCAAAAGAGGGGATTTTTAAAGAGAGCGAAAAAAAAGAAGGCGAAAGCACCTCATTTGTCACGTTTGATGTACTATTTTCCGACATTTTTGAATTATTTTCACTAGGGTTAGCACTTCAAGCGCTCTCCTGTTTGTTAAGCTTAGCGCTTAAGACATTTTGTCAAAAAATAAATTAAAAAAAAATCGATTTTTTGGTAATTTCAGCGTTTTTAATTCTTAGTCCTCAATTGACTACTCCAATTTTCCAAAATGTAAATCTTCCTATTTCCTAAACTACTTGATCGCATGACTTTCCACTGTGTAGCCTAATGTAATATTTACTGAAAAACCAAATAAGATGTGTGTATTGGTATACATAGCTACCAACTTTTACGCTTTCTTCCTACCACTAAAATTTTACAGTAAATATTGTCTTATTTAATCGTCGAAATCTCACGATTAAACAAGGCGAAAATCTCTATTAAATTTTAGTGGTAGCAGAAATGCGTAAAAGTTAGCAGCTGTGGGTATAGAACATTTCAGCGTTTGATACAATTTCGTTATGAAGATGGTCCCCTAAGCTTATTATTTTAACATCATTGAAAGAAAATATATATCTCAATCGAATGGATATATATTTACTTTTGTCTGGCACAATTTGGTGATTAAAATGTATGGGGTTTTTGACAACCCGAATCTTTCATTATGTATTTGAAGGGCCCATTTGCTTGTCTAGTGCGCATGGTTACGCTGTCTGGTTAAAATTTCGAATCAAGACTCAGTCATAGATGTTTGTAATGCCTAGGATTTCACTTTAAACGGAGTTACCTGTCTATTTGTCCCTTGCGTGCAAAAGATGACAGCAGCAAAAATAAAACGGCCAAACCGTCATTTTTGAAGGTATATTGAATTTTTTCTCATCTATATCAGCATTTGAGATATGACCAGTCATAAGTTAACAGAACTAAATTGCTACTAAATAATTGCCTATATATTTTCGTGGTTTTCAAGGATTTTCTGGTAATATATTATACTTACCAAAATGAGCTGAAGCCAAAACAAATGACAGCTTATTAATTTATTTTTTAAATATACAATTTGAATTACTAAGATTATACTGATCGAGAAGAAGTCAAGCAATAACAACTTCGCACATTAACCCGCAATGTTAGATATACGCATTCTACGCATTCAAGTTATGACTTTGATGATTTTTCTTGCATTTCCTGTATTTCGGTTAATATTCCTTTAAGACCTGACCTACATAACTGTGTAGGTGATCCTAAAGATAAAGAAAAAGCATTTTTCACGTTTTGCGTGATTTAAAGTCGAGCCTGCACCCACAGAACTGCGTAGATCCTCCCTTAGCATAACCTGACATCGGGTATTTTTTTACATATTTTTCCAATCAAATGTGATCCTATTAATTAGGGGAACTACCAAGACTTTTAATTTCAATCAATAATCTTCCGGTCTTAAAGGGATAAAAAAAAATAGCTGCAAGAGTGCAGACTTTTTTCACATACAGTAAAACCTCCCTAAAACGACCACGTTCCGTTCCAATAAAAATTGGTCGCTCTGAGAGGTGGTCTCCTAATGGAGGTCATGTTTAAATCCAGATTTTAATTGTTGAAAAAAGGTAACAATATTACAAAAATTTATTTTTCACATTAGGAAAAAATATGAAAATTTAAGTATCAAAACAAAATTTAATTTTATAAGTTAATTACTGCACAGTTTAAAAAATGAATGCATTGATGTTTACTTTGATTTTACGGTTTTATCTTCTATAACTTTTATTTTCAAATCCTTTCGAAGTTCAGTAAATAAATGCATTTCTTTTTTGGACGGGAACAAATAATGACGATTTCATTAATTTATCTATTTCTTCAAGCGTTTCCTGACAGAATAGAGCAGGGTAGTTTATTGACCGTCATTCTTAATTTGTCATCAGATGTACATTCATTGCCTATAAAGGTACAAAGGTGTGTAAACACTCAAAAGTTACCGGAATAAAGAAAAAATTCTAAATTTAGTTTAGAAGTTTGATGAATTATGCACTCTTCGGAATTATTTTTCTAAAAAACCTTCTTCAAGCAACCAGGAAAAACGGAATTTGTTGGATTTTCTTTAAACAAATGGGTCGCTCATGGAGTGAATTCAACTGGAATGGTCTCTGAATTGAGGTAAAATAAGTATTGAGCTTATGGGAATAAATTTCGTTCCTTGAAAAATTTATCGTTAAGGGAGGTGGTCGCTTAATAGAGGTGGTCGCACAAAGAGGTTCCACTGTATTTGAACACGTCGTCATTCATACTCACAATATAATATAAACATAATGTTTAGAGATGTAATAAATTTCGTAACAGATTGCTCATAAAAATCATGTGTTCCCGAAAAGCACATTTTTTTTATTTCTGAAAATCTATTATATTCATATCACGTCCTTAAAGCGTTTCGGATTCATAATTTTCTGAATTACCCTTTATAGCATCAATATGAAAAGTTTTTCTCTTTTTAAAGCCATTTAAATCGTTAATTTCTCGTTTCTTAAATAACATCTCCGGTTCCGATGAGTGCCGGAACAAAAATAGCCATAATTACATTTTAATGATCGTACAAAGAAAACAAAAACTGTTTTAGACAGCTAATTGTGTAGTTCTCAAATAAAACAATAACAAAAAGCGATATTTTTCTGAAAACTATCTACTTATAAGCTGAAGATTATCTACTATTAAGCGTAATTTCTAAGCTAACAACATTTCAGAACGTCTTACACTATATAAATAGCATTTATTATACAGATAGTATAACTGAATATCATCAGGTTGTATGCGTAATAAAATACGTAATTTAACTTTTTATACGCTGGCGATATCCTATGAATCATATTTAGAAAAATGTTGTCCTGCGTAAAAGAAGGACATTTACAACACCCAATTCTTTTACGATCAAACCTTAGCGAGTTATGATACTTTGAATTTTATGAAATTTCACAACTGTTCAACACATGGAAAATCACGGTGAATTCTAATAAACTCTAAAATGTGCTTTTAAAACAGTATTTTCATAAATATAACTAAGAGGAAATAGGGGCTGAATAAAATATAAAACTCCCTATGTTATTATTTGAAAATCCCTTTTTAAAACAAATGAAATATCTCAAAACTTTAGTCAATTTGTGTACTTTTAATAATTGGGTTCATATTTCTATGATCTGCAGTTTAAGAGATATTAGCCTTTACATTGTGTTGAATCACACGATATAGTTATTTCTTGTGCTGTAGAAGTAGTAAAATATAGTATATATATAATTTAAATACATTTCGTATCAACAAAGAGTTTCAGGTGAGACAAATAGTTAAGCAGATTTGAAAACTATAATACAGAAAAGATTATTTAAATATCGTTATTTACATTTTTTAACAAGGCCTTTACCCTTTTCCAAAAATAAGAAAACAAAATTTCGTACTTATATAAACTTTTTTTAAATCACCCAAATATGAAAATTAAAGGGAATGTTCTTCCGGTCCCAGAATTTTTTTGAAAAATCGGATTTACTTTATAGCATTTTTTGAACGCTTAATGAATCTGTAATACGGTCTTTAAACAGTTTTTTGTTCCAACCAAAGTTTAAGTCGTGACAGCCGGTTAAACAAGCCAATCACAAGGGTAAATGCACTTTCATGAAACATGTAATTTTCAATCTGTGTACGTTCAAGCCATCGCCTCCTGAATACTAGGCCTGAGCGCAGACAAAAAAATGGTGGCTATCGTAGGCGGATTTTTTAAACATATATACAGTGCCCTAAGTTTTGACACCGCTATTATATAAAATATTTCTTTGACTTGTTTAATCTCAAGAAAATAAAGTGGAAAAAACTTAAAATTATTGGTTCCGAAATTTAAAGGACGGTGCATATGCTGAAAACAAAGTATCAGGTTGTAACGAAAGTTTCCCGCCACAGCTAATACGGTCTGTGCAAACTGGTCGCGTTGACGTGTTTACTCATATTTTGTCAAACGATTTTTGGCATTTGAAAGCAATAGTCTTGTTTTATAACACTGTGTTATGCAGTTTGTAAAAAAAATATCGTTATCATTAATTATAAGGTGTCTGAAATGGAACTATCACGCTACCAGTTTAGAACCATCATTTACTTCCAGTTCTGTTGCAAAAAGTCAGCTACAGAATGTTACCGAATGAAGTGTAATGCTTTAGGTACTTGTGTTGTATCATAAGACACTGCGAAGGTTTGGCGGAATGGTGATTATATATAAAATTACAGTTAATTATATATATTATAATTAGTATTATGTAAAAAGGATTCGGCGAAAACTTTCGTTGCAACCTAATATACTTAAGTATATTAATTAAGTTAACTTAAGTATATTAATTTTTATTTCATAATTTGGTAGTCAGTATTTTGGGGCAACTTCTATAAAAAGTCCAGTCAAATGTTGTAAAAACTTAGAAAGATATAGTGAACTGATTGAAAAGTTGTGGAAAATCCCTTATAATAAAGCTATTTTTAGGAAGCAACTTACTATATCGACCCTATCTTTGTGAATTTTCGCAATATTTGACTGGACTTTTAATATACGTTGCACTAAATAGCTGACTACCAAATTATATCATAAAAATTTTAGGATCTTCCACACATGCGCAGTTAGAAATTATTTCATACAAATGCCCATATCTCATCAAATATTCAATATATTCATGTTTAAATTGCAGTACACTGTTCCTACAGTTCTTTGTCAGGTTTTCGAAAAGTTGCGTTATATTCGATTGAAAACTCAGTATGCTATAATAAAAAAACTTTTTAATATTTCACAGACACAATAACATCTTCACGAATATGAGTGCTATACTTACACAAATGCACTCACACGTTGAACAGGACCCAAATACTTATTTAACACAGTGACAAACCATTCCCAGCATTTTCCGTTGCATAGTTGATCGCAAATATTATTTTATTATTAAATTTATTATTAGCCCCCTAATTGTCCTCCCGACTAAATCTTCACCGAGAAAAATGAAATCAAACATGTTCTTTACATCCCAGAAGTTCAAGAACAATTCACCGATAATTTTGGTAGATATTCGACAAAACGTGTGCAATCGAAAGCATCCAGTCCCTGTACCATAATTTTTGAAGGCCAGTGTACATTAAAATATTTTATTTATCTTAGATTTATCATGAAATTTTCTTAGAAATGCATCATAAAATTAAGTTTCCAAAAAGTGGTATTGGAAAAATAAAATAATTGCCAATTGCAGCAATTTCTAATGATAAAACATTCATACTCAAAGAAACATAAACCATAGGTCTGTGAGCATACAAACCAACATTATGGAGTCCGTATCAAACAGTTTGAGTAAAAACTCTGGTACAAGTAGCCCTCAGCACGTGCTGTTGAAATAGAGTGGAGCTCATACTGCGTTTTCTTCTACCAGTTAATGTTAAATACCTATCCTAATTGTGTGTTTTTGCACGCGTACGACCTAGTCTTGTTCTTCAGCTAGCATTTCCATTTCCCCAAAATCGATTCCATATTCTAGAAATGACACTTTTCGAAACTCCGAACGCTTCCGCTACAACGGTTTGAGTTTGACCCGCCTCTAAACGACTGATGGCCCTGTAGGATACAGATTCAGCTAAGCCATGTTGTTGAGACATCATATTCACAGCTACAAATCATTCAAGGCATTGTTTTTAATCTCTCAGTTTAAGATATGCTGCATGTCGCTTTTCACTCTTTATCTAGAATGCGTCGGTTTCTATGTCACTGACAACATTTGTATATTTACAACTTTGGAAAAATTACGATTTTCTTTTTTAACCTCTTTTCATTCATTTTGTTAAAAGAGTAGTCGATTATATGGTCGTTTTCTACCAAACTCACGATATCCGTAATTGTTTTGAGCAGTGTATTTGCGGTTTTCGAAGAGAAATAGTTTTATTCGATTATTTAGAAAAAAGTGTGAAAAGCTTAGTTTTAATATTTCTACGTGTAAAATAAGTGGCATAATAAACAAAAAAGGAAAAAAAAAGTCAAAGTTTATATTCGACTGGGAAAATGGTAAAAGATGTATACCAAATAAAGGTACAATCTGCGCTTATTGTATCTAAAGTCGCATCTCATGTTTAAAAAACATCCTACCCACAAAGAACTATAGGAAAATCCTTAACGTCAATGGAACTGTAAACAAAATTAAAAAATCTTTTTTTAAAGCTAATCATAACAAAAAAAAAGCATCATGTTCACCGCCTAATGCGAAAACATATTTCTCAGTGTAAGACAATGTAAAGATTGATGCATGATTTTTTTTTTTGGCATGAGGGAAATGGAAATATGTAGTTACATTGATGAGACTTGGATGTGTTTATCTGATTTTAATAGAAAAATATCGAATTACTACCGAAAAAGAAGAGAAAATACCTAATATGTTGGTTCAGAGAAAATAAGGAAAGTTTTGATAAATGATTTATTTTACTGTTGCTGGATTCTCTTATAACGGAATACTTAAAATAAGGAAAGAAGCAAAAACAAGACATTCCATCACTTTTCTAAATGAAACATAATTGTGTTAAATTCAACCAGAATAAGACTACAAGCCATGCCTCTAAATCTACAGCTTTTATTTTTTAGAAAAAATAAGTAATTGAACCGAAATTGAGAATATTCTATTTAAGTGCATCCCAATTAAGTCCCTCGATGTGTCTCCTATGGATTACTGCGCATTTGGACTTTTAATCCTAGAATGCCACACGCTCGTAGTTATCACAATTATGTAATCTAAACTTTGTCTAGTATTCTACGGTTAAAGCAAGCTCTTTATAAGAGGCATTACAAAACATTGCACAGACTCTGGAAGACCGTGGTCGAGGAGTAACCAAAAACAACCTTGATATTTTAAGAACATCATTTTTAACTTGGGAGTCCAGATGTAACATGCTAGTTCCACAAATGTGCTATTGGATTGACCATATTAGAAAATTAAATTCTAATCCCTGTTTATATTTTCTTTTTTTTTTTTTTGCAAAATCATTACAAAAATGTTTTAACACCCTCTGTAGTACAAAAATTGCTTTGCAGTAACGTAATTGGAAAATTATACAACATATTTTCACTTCTATATATATATCATTCTGATTATATCGTATCACGTACAAATAGATAAAAGGATTTATTTATATTTCATATGTCATACATTAAAAATTTGTTGATTTAACAATTTTTTTATTATTTCACTATAATATAAAAATTCACGCTTTGAAATGGAACAAATGATGCAAAAGCATCTTTACATAAATTATTTTTAAGCACCTGGGTTTGTTTCCTAGGCATTCTACATAAAATATTTATGCCTTTGTCCATTCATAATCAACTAAAGAAAATACAGTTCGTTGCATTTATTTTGCGACAGACTTGAACATGTATTCAGTCAAATCACGGCATGTTATTTAGTTATCAATATTAAACATCATTCTCGCATCTGTTGTTACTATGTTTGCTGTTATTTCGTTGCCAGTCAGTTTAATGAAAGATTCATTAGAAGAATCTGAATAATAGTTGCAACGACAAAGAATAACGACAAATAATAGAATTATTTTGAAAGGAACAATTTAGAAAATAGAATTTATCCACGAACTATCGTTTGCACAAATGTTAAGAAACTACGATATAAGTTTTAAAAATATTAATTTTATAATTTAAACATCACAAATCATGAAAAATACTAACCAGATTGCAGAAGAGGAGGGGGGGGGGGGGCAATATAATCCCTGCCAAAATTTTAATCGTCCGATATTACGGGGAGTTTGTTTATTTATTCTTAAAAGTTTTTATTAAAAAGTTTAAACATATAATGTTTCGTAATTTCATCATAAAGCAGATGGTCAAAACTTCATTTATAATACGTTTCACATTTTTTAAAGGGAGAAGTCCCTTTAGACGCCGCAAAATCAGTCATTTTTCATTAATTTTTTTAAAGGTGATAAAGTAACCGAATCATTTTTAAATTGTAACATAACTTTATTACATTTTTGTAGAGTACAAAAAAAAAAAAAAAAAAATATTTTTTTTATTACAAAATGGCGGCTGAGTAAAATTTTTCTTCAGGCGTCTTAGGCGCAAGGCCCAAAAGTGCTGCACTCGTCACTTTTTTTCTATTGATCTGTAAAAAAAAAAAAAAAAAAAATATATATATATATATATATTTTCTTTTTCTAACATATACACGGGAAGGATAAACCTATAAAACGATAAAAGAGTATAAAGTAAAAAATTAAGTACGGTTTTTAATAAAATTTTCGGATGTTGTACTATTTTTTCGACATTTTTCATCCCTAAAAAAATATTAATTTACACGAAATCTTTTAAACTTTAGGTACATCCTTCCGGAAATGATATAAAGAAAATCCTCACCAAAAATCAGTCATATCGACCGATAACTTTTTGAGTTACAGCACGAGCAGTTTTTGAAAACATTGTTTCGAGATAATCACGTTTAAAGTTTCAGGATGATAAAATTACTGTTGTTAGTGACTTATCGATGAATCAGGTATCCCAGGTGCATATAATATACCTTCGGATTCCTCGAAAAGCTGTGTTTTTTTCGAGTTGCTGCTGTTTTCGGGCTGTGCGAGCTTCTTTTGTCTGAAAAAGACTCCTCCAGTTCTATCTCATTACCCGCTCCTCATCGGCGTTTTCGGCAAACACTTTGGCATAGGCGCTAACAACAATATTTAAGTTATCCATAACTCTAAGTACGGAAGTGTAGCCTTCATCGAATATCCCAGCAGCGATGTATGCTGAAATTTCAACAATTTGTTGTCCAGAATACAGGTGTTTTGGAGATAACCGCCAAATTTTTGCGTTAAAACTTTCGTTTGCATTCTGGATATGGCCACCCAAGCATCTTTGGAGTAAGTCATCTCTAGATAAATCTTGGTAGATTGGTAGGAGATGCTCTTGAATTTTTTGAGGAAGTAAGGGAGGGAGATCTTCATTTAATCTCTGCTAGCACAACATCCGGGCTCTGGCGCGCTCGACTAAAAGTGGGATAACTCTGTTAATATTGAAAATTTTGACTTTTTCTCTCGCCAATATATTCTCGAGATAATATATTTTTGAAATATGAAAAAAAAAATCGATTTTTTGACATTTCTAAAGGGACTCCCCCCCCCCTTAAATCCCTTTTACAAGATTTTTAAGCACATGATGAATTATAGTCCCTTTTCAGTTTAATGGTGAAAAAAAATTATTTTCAGGATTAGGGTTAATGTCAATGCATGAAAATATATAAGTATACAATCCGCATATTAACCCTCTAGATTCCTATGCAACTTGTAGGGTAAGTTTTTCTTTCCTTCTTAATTCTTCAAAAATAGTCACGGGCAAGTGTACTTCCATCTATTAAAATAATAATAAAAAAATAATTATAAAATGGGTGGGGGGTAAATAATAAGGGTGTTGAGATCTAATCAACACTCATTGTGATATCCATGTGACTTTTATAATTTTCCAAATTCCCTTGTGCATAATTTATTCACAATATGAAAATATGTTGCCAATATTTTTTGTTGCTATGAATGGCAAAAAATTATTTATCATTTGTATAAAATTGTTGTTTTATAATTTTAAAGTACTAGGTTGAGCAAAAAGTTATGGAAAATTTGTGAAAGTTGCGTTGTTATGCGCAAATTAACAACAAAAGCAACAAGGGCTATTCTTTAAAGTTGAGACCATCATATTCCACGACTTTGTGCCACCGTTCTGCCAGATTCCGGATTTGCTTGCTAAGTTTGTCGCCGTTACCAGCACCTTCATACTCATCAATCTCATCGACGGCTTTCAGAATCATTTGGCCTTTTCTCTAATAATGCCGGCTCAACACATGCAAATCATACTGTTCAACAGGCATTTTGGAGCCAAAGTTCCTGAACTCCTATAAATATACCACTAGTACTCCTATATACGATACAAATTCTGGTAACTATAAGATTAAAAATTTCCCAGAACTTTTTGCTCAACCTAATAATTATATCTCCAGTGTCCGATCCACACTGTAGTGTGCGGTTCTATGAAAAATCAAATAAAAGATAAAACTATTTGTGCTCCAATATCTGGTGCAGAAACAAAATAACTAAATACAGTTGTGAAAAGTAAAATTATTCCGGTAGATCGTACGGGAAAACTGAGTTGCTACACTCCAAAATTCAGGAAGAAAAATTATTTTCTAGCATATAATTTAAACTAATATATAAGGTTATCACAAATAAATGACCGGATTAAAAAAAAAATTTATTTTCAAAACTACTACACATATCATAATAAGTGACATATGAAAATAAAGAAGAACATTCCAAGTTTTTTTTTTTTTTTTTTTTTTTTTTTTTTCAGGTACAAATTGTTGATGTGCGAACCTTTCGTAATACGAAAAACACATAATGTGTAATCAAGTTCGTTACACACGATTGGTGCTTTTGAACAGTCAACGATTCTTAATGCAGCACTGATGCATTAACCTTTTCAGGGGCAAGGTACTTGTATTTGTAAATTGCTCAAATAATTTATTGACACTAGTATTAACAAGAGATTTTATTTGTAAAAAAGTAAAAGTAAATTTCCGCGTTCTTAATAAAGATGACATTTTCATCATAAAATTCCGGTGCCAATGTGGCAATTTGGGATTTAAATTATGTGATGCCGTGACGGCATCGCCGCACTTCAAGGGGTTAAAACACTAAATAATGGAGCACTAATGCACCGTAAGATGCACACGAAAACAAACAAACATTTGTTTATTTGCAAAGGGGAGTCTGAGGAATTACAGAACCTATTTCAAACTTAATAATAGCAAAATGAGGGTGAAAGTTCCTGCTTTAACATAGGCTATATTTTATGTCTATACTATTACCCCCAATGTGGGGTTTAGGTACAAGAAACGGTCTGAAATTATGATTTCTTTAATATTGTTGGGGATTGAAACTTGAAATTTTGTATGACCGTTAAATTTAAGATGTAAATACTCGCTAAGAACGATTTAAAAAAGAAAAACAAAATATAAATTTTAAACTGTAAGATGAACAGAAAACGTTCAGATTTACGATTTTTTAAAACTTGTTAGGGCTACAAACTTGAAAATCGACATAGCAGTTACTTTTAAAACATAAATGCGGCCACAGAACACGTTATAAGATATTCTAAATTTAAAGGAGTGAAAATGAGTGCAATACTTTTTAAAATTACGATTACTTTGGAGCTACCAAACTTATTTCAATCTTTCTTTCAGGATAATAAGGGTGACAGTCTCTACTTGAAAATGGGCTACATTTTATCTCTGTACGATACCCTCAAAGGAGTGGAACAACAAAAACCTTCTAAAATTGCGATTTCTTTTTTACTGTTGGAGGCAGAAAATTAAAATTTGGCATGCTGGTCAATTTATGGCGTAAATGCTTGCTAATAACACCCAAAAATTTCTATATTTAACCTCTTGAAGGGCAGTAATTCATTTTCGGATCACTTACTTTAAATCCTTAAATTTCGCATTGTCACGAGAATTTTAGAATGAAAAATATCCTTTTATTAACTACGTAAAAAAAAAATCATTATTTTAAAAGGAATTTGCTTGTAAAATCTTGTCTCATTGAATCATTTCAGCATTTTACCAATAGAATGACTTTGCTTGGTTTAACACTAGAACCACCGGAAATTTTAATCATGTATTATAAAAATATTTTACACCAGAATTTTTATTAAAAACAATCTAACTTATTTATTTAGCTTATTTCTCTGTGGTACATATTTAACTTATTTTAGAAAGAATTTTCTGGTTCGAATCGGAGTATTTTTATTTGGTACCTGTCAAAATGACCGATACGGCGGTTCTAGTGTTAAAGCGGTGAAAAGAACCAAAAGTTGTCTAAAATCGGTCTAACTTACGATTACTTTGGTATTGTTAGGACTAGAAATTTGAAATTTAACTTGGTAGATACTTTATGACGCAATTACTCTCTTAGAGCAGTTTCTTAGAAAATCGAATTTTAAAATCGTGATATGAGCGAAAGAGTAAAAGATTAAAACAGGGTTGCCACGCTTCAGGGAATTTTCCAGACAAAATACCAGTGTTTGTTTATAGAAAAATAAATCTAGGTTAAACGCACGAATTTTCGCCATATTTATGGATCGACTTTCTATAAGGAAATACTGGTACCGAAGAATTATCTGGTCTGGAAATTCCCTGAAGCGTGGCAACCCTGTAAAAGTAATGACAAAGTTGGAAAACGTATAATTTTCATGATTTAACTCTGTAACTATCGGGTGTAACTCTCGGGGAGCTTTAAATTTGACATACACGTTACTATTAGGACGTAATGCTAAAATATAAGAGTTCTTGAAAAACGTGAATTCCAAACAAGTCAAATGGGGAAAACATGTGCTGCAGTTATATGTTCACTATAACCTTTTTCAAACTATCGGTCAGCAAAAAATAAGATTGCCGTAGATATAATTTCTAAGACGTAGAATAATATTTTGTCTAATTTAAGTGTAAAGAAATGAAAAGAGAAGATATATAAATTATTTATTCATATCAGTATTATATACAACTTTTCCGAGCAATTGGAGAAAAGGCAAGTACCAGTAACTGCTATAGTTAATTGAACAGTAAAAAAAAAAAAAAAAAAAAAAAAAAAAAAAAAAAAAAAAAAAAAACGTGATTTCCATTTACTTAACGAAGTTCATAATATTTAGCTTTTTCCCATGCAAATATCATCCTTAAGCATACTAAAATGATATTTTCCAACTTATAACTTAAAGGTACTTTCATTTTTTATGGAGAATCAAGATATTCTAATAAAATTGTCATTTGTTTTTAAGAAATCTTCTCTAAAACTACTGAACCAATTTTAAAATTTATTTCACTCAACGAGAGCTGATAAATTAGTACCCAAGTACATTGTGTATCATGTGTTTTTTGAAGGAGGTTGGCTACATATAGGTTGAAATTAATATTTTGACATGATTTTCAAATATTTAGTAAAAAATTTTATTGATCGTGCTCATCTTATGCTTGAAAAGGATAAAGTTTCACCAAACTTAAACTTGATGAATAATATTTAAATTATCCGTAGCAATATGATTCCTCCCTCACCTACCCACACACGTTAGTAGACACGGAAATACCAATTTGCAAATTTATAACCACGCGCGCAAAGCCGCGTGTTTTGCTAGTCATTTATAAAAACCTTTAAGTACGATTACAATGGTAGTGATTAAAGTACAATTAAATTATTTCACAGATCGAAATTTTCAAAAGAATTATACGGAAGGACGTTTCTCTCATAATTGGAAGTATTCCATAAAATATTTCTATTTCTCCTGTCCATCTTTTGCAATAAAAACATGCAGATTTCTCAAACTGCGACTTAATTAATATTATTTAAGTCATACGTAGTCATACAAACCCCTCATGCCAGTAGGCACAGAAATAACAAAAGCCGCGAGTATTACTAATCAATTATAAAACCTTCAAGCGCGATAAAAATCATAAACTATTGAAGTATAGTTAAATTATTCACTGTAAAAAAAAAAAAAAAAAAAAAAAACGGACTAAAAAACGGAAATACTACTGGCAATCTAGATCTAGACGCCAGTACTATTTCCGTTTTTTTTACGGGAATTTTTACCCATAAATTACAGAAAAAATTCCGTTTTTAATCAGAAAAACGGAAAATTTTCTGTAATTTATGGGTAATTCCTATAAAAAAATGGAAATAGTACTGGCGTCTAGATTGCCAGTAGTATTTCCGTTTTTTAGTTCGTTTTTTTTTTTTTTTTACAGTGTTCCAACACACTGAAAACTATTATTAAATAATAACGAATATTGTTGCAACAAGCATTGAAATTGGATCAAAATTTCCGGAATGCAGAAGCACTTTGATCCCGCATATTCCTACTGACCACAAAAAATGAATTTTTTTTCTGCTCAAATTAGAAGTGAAGACAACATAAATCCTTTTAGCTTAGTCGAAAGAGTAGTCAGATTTCTCAGGAATGATTTTAAGGTACATACATCAGATTGCGTGCAAAATATATATTTAGAATTACAATTTCTATGTTCTAATTTTAGTAAGAAGAATAGAAAAATTATATTTTTTAAATTTTTAATTTGTAAGCAAATTATACATTTGACTTTGGGACTCTTTTTATAAAAACTTTAATTTCTCTGCGAATATACATGCTATTCTCATAAAAATGAACACAATTTATTACAATAAGGCACTCAATCATAATCTACAGTTTGAACGCTTTTGCTACATTAGTTTTTACAGGGTTGTCCAAAAGATATCCGTTATTTTTCAATTTGTTGAGGGTCCCTTATGGTGTTTCGGAAAAAAAAAACTTCACGGAAATATATGACCTGTACTATTCTGTTTACACACCTGGAGTTTCAGGATAATTCCTCATGTATTTTTCTAGATATTTAAGACAAGTGGCCGATCACCTTTGGCCATATAGTGTATATGGCATCTGTTTACAGACTTTTTTTCACCGTGGGAGTGAATAAAACAGATTTCTGTGCACCTTCTAAATGAACTATCTCATTTTTTTCAAAATTGATTTTGTCTACTATGGTTGTGAGCCCCTGTATTATGAACCAGAGAAATTATTTTAGTATATTTCACTTTTCAAATTAAAGAACTCTTAATTTTTTTATCGAAATCCAAGAAATATAATATGTATTAATAATGAATCGAAAATAGAGTCTCGCTGACTTTAATCTTATTCATATTTTTAACACATTCGGGACAGACGGCTGTTACACAAATTTTATTCGGTTGGCACCACTTTAAAAAAAAAAAAAAGTTAACTTATATAATCACCAAAATCCTCTAATTAAAGAAGAGAGGTATACATTATCTTTCTTACTGGTATCAAATATAGATTCTTTATCCACTTTTTGAAGGTCTATATATGCACCCATGCTCCCAAATGGTTTAAAGGGCCGTTATTTTCAAACGAATTACCGAATCTTCTATATTAAAGAAAATATACAATATATTTGAAAGATCCATACGTCATCTCAATTTGGTTCTAATTGGTTTACTATTTCGGATGTTATGGCGATGACAAGATTTGCAATATATATAATGATATATTTATGGAAAAGGAAAAATTAAATCAACCTACGCTTACTAGCATACGCTAATTAATTGAAATGAACCGAAAACGATGTTTTCTCACAGCTCACAGAATAAAGAAATTATTTGGGTGTTTAACACGCTCACGCCGGCGCGGTGGGTCACACTCGACTGTCTCAGAGTTGTCAAGTCTCCGGCTTTCTTCACACCACTATTATTTTAGAGAAAATGTTGTTCCTTTAAATCGCCCAATTGTTCTAATTAGGTAAAACAACATTTTCTGTATTAAAATACTGGTATCCAAAAAGCCGGAAACTTTGCAGATCTGAGACAGTCGAGTGTGACCCACAGCACCGGCGTGAACGTGTTAAGAGAACTTTGATTGTTACATACTTGACTAATGAGCTCATCTATGATACATGCAAGATAAATACACTCTTAGAAATTCATTCGAATTAATTCTGTATTTAGGATGTTATCTTTAAAACAAGTTTTGAATTACATAACTAGCTGACTAGCACGGTATTTCCTGGGTCTGTTATAAGTATCTTAAATGTACCTAAAATCACTGTTGAATAAATTTATATATTTAAAAGAAAATCTTCCTAAATGAACATTAATGCTGGGTCACTAGCGGTCTCTGGCTGCGGCTGCGGACCTGACGCGCTAATCACGCTCTGGTCTGTTTTGAATTTATATATTTTTATATTATAACTGGACCCGAGATAATAACCTTAAATATACCTAAAATCAGTGTTGAATAAATTTATATATTTAACACTAGAACCGCCGAAAGGGGTCGAAAATCCGCCGAAATTTTTTCATAATATATGTATGAAGCACAAAAATGGGCTAATTAAATAAGTTAAATAGTTTTAAATAAAAATTCTGGTGTGAAACACCCTTTTATAAAAATTGAGTACAACAGCCGGCCGGTGGTTCTAGTGTTAATCGAAAATCTTTCCACACAAACCTGAAAATGGGGGGCCCGCTGCCTTCGGCAGCTGAAAAGTGTTTTCTTTCGCCTTTTTTCCCACATCGGTTCATTCAATATTAAAAACAGCTCTTATTGTCCAAAGTCTTTGAAATTGTTATTTCTTGTAATGTTTCCGAGACCTGTGCATAATTGTCATGCTAAAATATTGATATTTATTTTTAACCCTTTATCTACTGACGGTACTTATAAGTACCATTAAAATAACTTGTTATAAAACTCATTTAATACATCGATTAGTTGTAATACAGTTTAGAATGAGTTATAGATACATTACTTTATCTTGTTCCAAAATCCTTATCGGTTACACAAAACAAAAATATTTTTAAAAGGATGATTTGTTTGGCCTTTGCATCTTTTCAGCTTTCTTAGCGTTGGTGGGGGGGGGGGGGTATTTTTCAGTTCAGAAATATTTCTATATTTCTATTGTAAGAACATTGTATTTGTACATTTCCTAATTCTACAAAATACTAAGAAAAATATTTAAAATAAAAGATTTGAGTGGGGTTATGAATATTTCACAAAATCCCTATAAATTCAAATTTAATGAATCCTTCTAAATCCTTCAATCCTTCTAAAATCCTTTTAAATTTATTAAATGACTATGTAAATCTTCTAATGTAGTTCAAACAATTCACGAAAAATGGCTTAGAAGATAAAATTTTTATGCATTCATAATTCAGTACATGAAGGGTTAAAGAGCTGTGTATTTCTTCTGACTTTTGTTGCAAATCGAAATCCTATGGATTATTTTTTTATATTTAATCTGATTATTTTATTCATAAATCTCATTATTTCTAAGATAAAAATTTACTTGAATAACTGCAAAAAGATTAGTTTAGGTAATTTAATTTTAGAGCAATAGTTGAAAAATAAGTTTAGGTTATAAGTATAAATATGAGTGCGTAATGGCATCTGTATGGGATTTTTTTTTTTTTCACATCGATTATTTTCCCTCATAAATCATAAAGTTTTGTAACCAAATTTGTACACGATCATTAACTAAAAGGTTAATATAGGATATTAATATATTAGAGTGATTGTATTTAACAGAGTATATGTTTTTAACCAAAATTCGCATAATGTTAATCCTACGAGAAAATGCGATGAAAAATGAAATTCGGCAAAATTGATTTTCGAAAATGAATTTTTTTCAGTGGTTTATATTCGTAATTGCAAACACCAGCCAGATGCCTACAGTTTTCGCCTTTATCTTTGAATTTGTTCACTCAGGTTATGCAAAAATATTACGTGGTACTGGCCAAGTGCAGTTGGATAATCCGGCTCTACATGTTCATAAACGAATCTATAGTCACAAAAAAAGGAGTAACCACTTACATCTCTGCCGATTTTTTGAACATTTTTTTTCAACAGATTTAGATTAGTGTTTGTTGACTGTTCTAGCTTATTCGCTTTCAAATCTCAAAGGTATTTTTAAATCTTACCAGTGGTAATGATTTCGTTTACGCATGTTTCACTATTTTTGCGGTTTGATTGTGAAGTTTCTGACATGTATCCGTACGTGACTCTGTTGAGACTTCAACACCCTTACCACCTATCTTGCGTACACGCATCTGATAAGCATAAGGTAATGTCCAATGGAATACTATAAACATTATATAATTTGATCAGTCGATGCATTAATCCACAAAGTCCTTTCGAACGTTCATATAAGCTGTACTTCTTGCGTTGTTACTTAATTCGCTAGCCAAGATACAGCACTACTTTGCTTTAAAAACAAAGCATTTCTTAAATTCCTTGAAGCAATCAAATGGTGTTAATTGAAGTAAAACATTTTCATCATATATTTGTTGTACCTTTTCATATTCTTCTTTGGTGTAGTTCAGAAAACAATAAAATTCCGATGTTTATAACTTTCAATATATTCTATTTTTTGAATGAGAATGAAAATCTTTTGTGTATTTTGTGTTTTATTAGAAAACATATTTTATTTTACTTACAAGTTGTATGTATAACTGCATGCTACTCGAGCTTGGAAGAATATCCTTAATATATATACTGGATGTGTTTTTGTTTTAATTCATGCTTAATCTTGTTTTAATTAAGGTATGACGCATTATAAAGAAGTTTTTTAATGAAAACATCTAAAACTAAATACAAAATAAATTAAAGTTTTTCTAACCCAATCATTGCTAGGATGTTACCCGTCTTCGTCGAAAAGTTCGCAGTACATTTCTATGTGAAAAATAACCACCTATAATTACAAAGAGAAATTGGCCACGATCATTACCAAAATGGATTTTATTGGATAAAACTTCCAAATAAAGTTGCATTATAAGTGTGCTATGCAAATACCTAAAAATGCACATAATAGCAATTGGCTCTGAGAAGTGTATGCAAATTGATAAAATAATATATTTCTTTCTGTGGCTTCTTACTTTTACTACAAACGTTCAATATTTAAGTTTTAATATTTAAAAGCACTATCATCATCGTCGTCGTCATTCTATGATTGATATGTTTTAAAGAAAATGTATAGATATCTGTAAATGAGTCCTGGAATTCTAAAATTCTGCCATACATTAAGAAGACTTCCCGAGTCCACTATTCTTTTATTTGCGGATTACAGGCCCGGTTACACAGTTGAGTATTAAATAGAAAAGAAAAAAAAGCTCTCTTCCTTGACATACATCTTCTAAATAAAATTACTTTTCACCATTGAAAATATTCACATTGTAGCTTTCTGGCAGCTACAAGCAGGCCTATATCGTTTACAAATGGAATCACATGCACATGCCTTTTTTGCACATACACCAATCATTTGTGTTCCAACGCTCAGCTTGCATATGTCCTAGCTCTTTTATTTCATAAACGTGTCAGTTGGATCTTAAGCGATATATACCTTTCACCAACGAATCCAGATTAGCTTTATAATCGGTAACTGACTTATAGTGACTTAAATTGAATATTGCTTTCATGAAAGAAGTTATTACAGATTATCAACATCTAAACACCATCCGGCGTTACTCTTTCTCTGGTGATCATATGACTGTTTGTAATTCGATCCCCTTCGCAGTACATACAAACTTCCATTATTTCCTTTACCGGACTATGATCGGCGGAAGGTATCGCTACAGAATCTTTTATTTCTATGTTTACTCTTGAAATAGGTGCAACTATATCTAAACCTTCAGGTAATCCTGTGTTAGTACCTGTTGACACATGAATTTCAAATAATGTTGTAGTAGCATGCATCACAGACTTATATCCTGTACATTATGCATCGTATGGTTTCTAGAGGAATGAAGTTTACCGACATAACATTACAAATACTATCCAACAATTTAAACGGACTTTCATAGAAGAGAGTGATAGCTTCCTACAACTTCATTTAATATTTATTTTTTTTAAATGCATCTCTGTTACAAAGCACGTTTTATTGTAAGCGAATGTCGTATTTCATATTTACGCGCATTTTATAATTAAAATTGCCAACGGCTATTTTATCTAAATTTTGTTATCACTTTTTAATTTGTACATTCAAACTTCTTTTGTATGTGATTAAACCTCCAGCCGCGGGCAACGTTTTTAGTGGGTTACTTTTTTCAAATTACGATTGTTTGATTCCCACCACTTTTTTGAAGTAGAAATCGTCAATTTATTTAATTACAGATTAAACAATGCGAGAATAAGCCGAATTATATGCTTTTAAAAAAGTGGTGGGAATCAAGCAATCTGAATTTTAAATAAGTAGCCCACTGGAGCGCGAAAATAGCGTTTTCTGCTTCTGGATGGTTAATAGGCTAAGGCTAAATTCTATTCTGTGTCGCTGCAATTTTCAGGAAAGTTGCGACTATCATCTGTGATTTTTCCGAATTCTCATTTCGTATTTCCTTCTGGAAGTAAGTGATGATTTAAAAATATCTGTAAAATCAACTTCAAGGTTTTGATTTTCGCTATCCTTAAAAATTTCATTTGAAACTCCTTTATCGTTTTGATATCTAAGTCATTTGCACTGAAGTATAAACATCCACATTTATTTCTTTCACTTCTAAGAACTGTTACTTTTGGAAGTTATAAATTTCTAATTTGACAATATAGGAATGTGCATTATGAGTGCGATAAGTGAATCCAGCTTTTGTTTATAGATTAACATTTAATACGATTCTGTAAAATTACATCATTTTTTCGGCTTACTAGTAATAACCAATATTTTTGTATACGATGTTGGTGTTGTTTTATGACGGCCAATTATCAACGCGAGGGATATAGGCCCAGTGGTCGGGGCTGCCCTCCGAGGGGATCTTTCTAAGAGAACCTAACCAGTATTTACGCAAGGAAACCCAAGGTTCCAAGAAAACCACGGAAAACTCCGAACTATTAGGCCGACGGGCACGATTGGATCCGAAACCAGCTTTTGCCGTCTACCAGCTTCGAGAGCAGAACCTCTCGGCCACTAGTGGGGCGTTTTTGTATATGCGTAGAACCTTTGTTGCAGTCTTTAAATGAAGACTTAAAAATCACTATGAAACTAACACAAAATTCTTTATTTCCACAAAAATCAAAAACAACAAGTTTTCTTCTTTTCAAGTATATTCTAACTATACACTGAAAATTTAGATACAGTAAAGTGTTTTATATTTAATCTACAACGCATATGCTTCTTCATTTTTCATGTCATATTTGGTTATATTTGGATATATTTATCAGCTTTGAATATTTTTGTTAGCGGGAGAATCTGTTTCTTCCTTTTATGAAGATTAAAAATAACCACACAATTTATTATTTTTAAGGGTGTTTCATAGTTACGCTTGACATAATGCAGCAGAATAGATTTTTTATAACTATTTTCTTATAGGTACTGATTGACGCTAAAAATATACCGATCGAACAGAAGACTACAACATTTTTGAAGTTAGATAAAGTCAGATGACACGGTAATAATATTACATACATATTTATGAGTATTATTCTGTCGAACGAAAAGTATTAGCTATTTCGTAAGACACAATAGAAAGGTTTTGTTTTATGTGTTATTATGCATCTATTTTAAAGAATGAATCTGTAGTGGAGTCGAAATTGTTTCTTCTCGATCTTGCAGTTCTCTTATCGTTTTTATTTTTTAATGCATCAAAAATATTTGGTACGATTACCAAAACATTAATAAACCATCTATATTCGTGTATTATGGGCATACGTACATAATGAGCATTCTGTTTTCGATTAGATGAAGGGGAAAATTATATCGTGTGTATAATCAACACAGTGTTATTTTATTGCCAGAAAATCTGAAATTAGAAAAGAAAAAATAACCCTGTAGAGATCCTGATTCCGATTTGTTTTCAGGACGGTGTTTAAAATTAACTTGTTAATTTATAATTAAGATATAAAAATATTAAAAATTATATTTTCATGTGAATAACAAATGTGCGCATAATTTTTTTCAAGTCTAGCGTATTGGGAAGTGGATATATCCAGTTGCGAAATTCCATTATTCCATACAAAAACAAAATTTAAGTTACATAAAACAGCGTAAACACAGTCAGATCTGCATTCTGATCTTTAATTGTTTTTTTTTTATTTTTATTTATTTTTATTTTATTTATTTATTTTTTTTTTTTGTAGTAGTACCTATTCACCAAATTTCATATTATGCAACAGTATAGAAGTTAAATTCTATTAAATTATTAAATAAAAAACATTTTATTAAGGGTCTCAGGACTCTTAAAGCTACAAAATTTTCGAAATTTTTAATTTTTTAGGTGTTAAACTCCTATCTTTTCTGAACATTTTGATATAATTATTTAATTGAAATTTCCATTAGAACAAAGGTAATCGTTTTTAAAATTATACCCGCTCAATGACTGAAGCGGCATTTCCGAAACTTTGAAGCCCTTTTCTCTAAATGACGTTTTTGGGCGTAACGCGCAGAATATTTCAAAAACTACTGAATATTTTTTCATGAAATTTTCAAAACATATGCTTCATGTTAGCCTCTATAAACTGAACCTAAAATTTCATCTTTGTTGTTCAAGCGTATATTTTGTTAAGTGATTATATTATTGAAATTTTCAAAATTTTGTATTAGCTAAATACAAATTTGCCTTAAAAATATATAAATGCTCTAATATAATGGTAATTCTAATGTTGAAACTAATGAAAAGGACTTATTTTTGTATTATACTGTATACTACACAGTCTATAATGGGCCTTGTCTAGATTTTACAGTTTACCAAGTATTTAAGGTAGATGCGCTCATGTTTCCTAATACACGGGTTTTAATGAATTCTTTCATTTGCATTAGCATTGCCATCGCCTGGTAGTTATTTAAAACAACTGAAATGGTCTGGATTTTGTAATATATATTCATAAGAGTTTAAAAAGATGTATTCCGTAAGCTTAGCCCATGTAGCATGTAAGAACCCTTTAGTGCGCAGCTTTGCATATATGCAAACAACAGTGTTTTGAATTTAATAGATTTTTCAATTCGTATATACCTAATTCACACCAGAAAATTAAAATAGCAATATTTGCTTTAATTAATTACAGACATTTAGTACTTAAATAAAGCGAAATTAACTATTTAAACTTTCTGGTGTAAAGTCAGATTCTCTAGAGTACGTAATTTCTAGAACGTATTCAATCATGGGAATTAAAGGGTTGAAGGTTAAGTTTTATAAAATAAATAATTATATAAAATAAGATATTTGGAGACATACTTATTAAAATATTTACTAATTTGCAATATTTTACAGTAAAACAGTCACACGACAGTAGTTTTTACTTATATTGCAGATGTGCAACAGAAGAAAAGTGCGTATTATATGAAAAATGTATCTCCGATTTTTTTCATTTTTTTTTTCTGTGTAATAAACCTTTCAGAGAATCATATATAATTTTTTCGAAACAAAATAAAAAATCGCGCATTTAAGGGTTAAAGTCCACGTGCATTCTCATTCGCGGAAGCACGCACCTGAAAGATGCGCAGTCATTGGTATTAGAATCTCGTTTGTCTGACAGGTATTTCAATCCGCCGAAATCGCTTGGCTTTTTAGATCCATATTATACAACATGTGAGAAATGTCTCGCATGAGTGTCAGTATTTATCAAGTATTTAAGTGGTTGAGCCAGAGAAAGATGTTTTTTCAATCAATATTAACCAACAGAAGAGTCTGGACATGTCATCGTATTTTTCAAACTTAATACAATGCCAAATTAAATTAAAATGTGATGATTTACCATGTACTAAAGTTACAGAGTAATTCAAAAAGCTTTAGCTTACTTTAAAATGCTGGCAATCTGCCAGGTCATGGCTACATGCGACCCTCCAGTTCAGATATGGTGGCTGAACCAGTTGGGAACACATTAAAAAATATAAAAATGTATACAGATATTTAAATATGTGTGCATCTGAATGTATTTATATAAATATACATCCATATACGTAGGATTTGAATTTAGCTAGCTTCATTTATTACATTTATAATGTACATGATCATATCAAGGAACTCTCTAGTACTTATTATGGTCTATAATTTGAATACATGAGATATAATAGTGAAATTCACTGATCACAAGCACAAGGACTTAACACTTCGAACATTAAAAAAGAGTCGGTGTATTTTTTCAGATCATTCATGAAGCATTGATATAGAGATAGCCAATAAAGCAATTGGCTATGTTAGGCCTAATTAGTATACTCGACGGATTATACGTTTAAGGGTTAACCCTAGTATACTGCAAGAAGCTAGTTATAGCTGGTTGACGGGAGGTGCTGGGTTCGAACCCAATCGCGCCCTTCGGTCTAATCGTTCGGAGTTTTCTGTGGTTTTCTTCGAACCTTGGATATTATTGCTTAAATACGGGTTAGGTTCCCTTAGAAAGACCCCCACCGAGGGCACTCCCCCTTCGGGCCTATATCCCTCGTGTGGATAATCGGCCGTCATAAAACAACACCAAGTGCTCTACCATTAAGCTACGAGGACGATACCTAGCTTGTCATCTGTCATTCTTCAATGTCGGTAAGGCTGCAACCGCAGCACAAGCTGGAATAATCTTCACGAGCACACAGCCGTGCCGCAAACATGAGACGAAATAAAGCCCAGCATAGGTAAACACATAAGTATAATTTTAATTAATTTTCAGCAGTGAAATTACGCTCGAAATTATTGAATATTAAATACCTGAAAATGTTTACTTTGCTAACTAATTGTAAACCAACAGAGAGAAAAATGTCCAAGCCGGTAATCAAACCCTGGAATAGTGCTCCAAGTGCTCTAACATAAAGCTACGAGGACTATATCCAGCCTGACATCCCTCACTCATAAATGTCGGTAAGGCTGCAACAGCAGTACAAGATAGAATAGTCTTTATGAGCCTACAACCATGCGGCAAACATGAGATGAAATAAAGCCCAGCGTAGGTGAACACATAAGTATAATCTTACGGATGTAGGATACCTTTGAATACGTCGAAAAAGTAAAAAATATCGCTATGTTCAAAGCTTTAAAACTTATGTAATAATTCAAAAATAAAAATCAAACTTCATTTAAATATAAAGCTCATTTTTAAATGTATATTTAAATTATATATATACTTGTAAGTTCATAAATAAATATTGAAATGATAAGTTTAAAAATATATGATAATAAGAGAAAAAAATCTTGCGCGAATGATAAAATCTGAAAATATGCATATACAGAGGAAATTTTGTACCTTAATACTAAAACCAGAATATTTGAAAAAAAAATATTGACTAAATAAAAAAATTAACAGAAAATTGAAATTTTTCTCTTTTTAAAAAATATTTTCAAAGTAAAAAAAACAGAAAAAAAATAAATTCTTACATTTTCTGGTTTTAAGTTGTAGATAATACAGAAATGAATATGTTTTGAAAATTTTTTTTGATTGCCATGCATAGTTTTTTAGTAACACCTAAGAAAATTCAATAATTTCGAGCGTAATTTCTCTGTTGAAAATTAATTAAAATTATACTTATGTGTTCACCTATGCTGGGCTTTATTTCGCGTCATGTTTGCCGCATGGTTGTGTGCTCAGTGCTCATGAAGACTATTCTATCTTGTGCTGCAGTTGCAGTCTTACCGACATTTAAGAGTGAGGGGCGCCAGGCTGGGTATCGCCCTCGTAGCTTAATGGTAGAGCACTTGGAATGCTATTCTAGGAATCCGGGTTCGATTTTCGGATTGAACATTTTTCACTCTGTTGGTTTACGATTTGTTAGTAAAATGAAAATTTTCACGTATTTAATATTCAACAATTTCAAGCGCAATTTTACTGCTGAAAATTAATTAAAGTTATACTTATATGTTTACCAATGCTGGGCTTTATTTCGTCTCATGTTTGCCGCACGGTTGTGGGCTCGTGAAGACTATTCCATCTTGTGCGGCAGTTGCTGTCTTACCGCCATTTAAGTGTGAGATAGCCAGGTTGGGTATCGTCATCGTAGCTTAATGGTAAAGCACTTGGAGCGCTATTTGAGGGATCCGGGTTCGATTCCCGGCTGCGACATATTTCGTAGTGAAAATTTATACGTATTTAAAATTCACTGAAATAGGATATTGAAAGAGTGTTCTATAACGACTGATCTTATTTTTTGAGAACCATCTTTGTTAGTTAATTTACCATATCAATCACATAGTTAATATTAATTTGCTATCGTTTATTGAAATTATTATTTACGTATTAATAATTTGTATATAATAGCATTTAATTATAATCTATAAAGACATGACTTCAGAAATTGCGGCACTAGAGCTCACATCTCTTTCTGATTTTGCCTCTAACACAATTTTTTTTAGTACTACTGATTTAAAACATACAAAATCTAAGCGTTTTGCTTCAGACTACCGCCGTAATTTGCAGAACAGGTGAATTCTTGCCCCTCTGCAAGACTGGTGGAAAGGGGGTAGACCTCATCACTGAAGTTCTCATCGCAAAAATTGAAGAGTTAAATTTAATAATTTGATGTCGCCTATCAGCAGGTTTGGGTGGTATGTTGCATTTAATGCATCGAACGAGTTTATTAATTTATACTCCGAGTTTACTCACTGTTTGTTTTTTAATTAATGACATAAAACAGAACAAAACACAACATTCTTTACATGGATTGAATCAAACAATTTAAAACAGCCAAAATAAAATCAGAATCACTTTTTAAGGAAAGCGAGATTTGGATTTATTAATACAGATGATTTTCATAAAAACAAAATCATATCGTCATCTTTCTAAAATATTTAACATGGAATTTTACGGATATCAGCGGACATTCTTCACTCATTTATGTGCAGTCATTAGCTGCAGTGTCTAAATTACTAGACATAATGAGATTTCTGAAATTGCACAAACATTTTGCAAATTGAATTTTTTACATCCTAAGAAATCATTTCAATGAGTATTCACTTTCATTTCTACACATGTTATATGTTTTACGGTGGTCAATACTATATATTCACCTGCTGATCCTATGAAGAAGAATATTATTATATTCCTAATATATGGCATTCTGCGATTTTTACTTTCCGTAAAAACTGAAATGGTTCTTTTTTACACCGCTTTCAAATTCATACGTAAATATCCAACATTAAGTATGATTAAAGTAAGAATTTCCTACCTTAAAATTTCGGTCATATCTTTGTCTTTTGAAATTAAAACAACAGAAAGTTAAAAATAAACTTCAGGTTATTAAAAAAAACATATGGTGTTCCTAATTAGTATAGTATGGTGACCCAATGTAGTTTTTAAACAATTTCGCATTTGTTTTAGTAATTCTGTAAAGACGGAAGATGCATTATTAGTTCTTTGAATGTAAGTTCACGTAATAGTTTTATAGATTTATTGTATTACATTTTGCCAATTCTTAAGATACCAAGATAATGTTTCTTGTCTATTTAAAACCATATTCTGATACATATGCTTTTTTTGATTGTGCAATTTGAAAGTGTTGTTACTAAACTTTAATTAAAGACAGAAATTCGCATTCGAACTTTGTATGCGATATGAAAAACGCATTTGAATTTTTAGTTTTAATTTTAGAAGGAAAATGCGTAATGTATGCGAACAATACCAATCTCTTGTAAGGTGCTTGTACCCAATAAGGACAGTGCTCTCAATATGGGCATCCCTAATATCTTTAAAAGTAACAATTTTGATCGAGAGATGGCGCTACGTGTCCGTGAAGAAAAGCAGTTGAAAAGGTAATTAAGCCTGGAAAGTGCAAAAAAGCGCGCTGTTCGCCATTTGGAAGGAAACTTGTTTCGTGGCATGATGATCGTAATTACAGGTAAGTTTAAATTCTTATTAGATATTGTAAAATTACTTTAAATATTGAAAAGTGGAGTGTTTTAGAAAGCTGATAAAACATATGTTCGATTGCTATTGCATATATTGCTTAAAAATATTTTCCTAGTTTATTTATTACAAGATTTAGTAAAACTATGCCCGAATCCCAATATGGACACCTTATGTCCCCATTGGAAATACAGCAAGCGAATCTTCAGATTCACAAATTTGTAAAATATCTGTTAAATGTTATTTTATTTCGACGTATTTTAATGTTATTTTATTTCAGATTACTCGACTTGGATTTGGGGAAATCTTTAGGAAGGTTTAAAATCGTTCGATGACTCTGTCGAACATAACTTCAGGTTTTCAGGCAACTGGAATTTCTCCTTTCGATCCAACTATAATTCCAGATGGAGCCTTCGCGCCTAGTTACATTACTACTATTCCGGAACCAATAGAAGGGAAAGAAAATACACCAAATTTGGAAACTGCAATAGATGTTGAAGCTCCTGTTAACAACTTACCTTCTCCTGTTATTGACCCACATTCATCATCTGCTAGATCATTTTCCATGGAAAATCCCTTCAAAAGCGTGTTATCGACTCCAACTGTAAGAAGGAAGGAGACACAACGTGGCCAGGTGATAAACTCAAAAGGCATCAAAGTGGTAAAATCCTTGTTCAACAAGATGCCATCTGAACAATCCACCAAGAAACCTCTTCCAAGAAAAAAATCCTCCAAAAAGCCCTTGCAGAAAAATCAAAAGAAGCCTCCCCTCAGTAGGTATGTGTTGGCGAAATCGCGTTACCAGCGATATGATGCATGTCCATAATAGGGACAGGTGGTTCCTTATATAGACACTTGTAAACATTTTTTGTTTTTGTCATTAAAATTAAACCAGAATAATTACAAGGTCGCTAATTTTAATAATGATAGACAACAGTCCAGGGATAGTGGTCATATATTTTTGGAGTCCTATGGCTTGCACATGGGGGTGAAAAAAAATCAATTTTCCTTAGGGTGTCCATATTGGGTACAGCTAATTTACAATAAAACTGAATTTATCCAAAGCAAAATAAACATGGAAGAACTTTTCTTAAATATTTTATATTTTAAATGCCCTTCAGACGCAATGAGAAAAAACCAAAGAAAATTATATTTATGAGCATCAGGCACCAGAAGTGAAAAAAATATTTTTATTGCTCTTAGATCATTTCTCATAAACATAAAATATTATATATCCGAACATAAAAGTGTTTCCTACTATAACGTTTATCTGCTAAATTTATCAGTTTTTCTCATTGTATGGATAATATAACAGAAATTGTATTCTGTAAAGTGATATGCTTTCAAATTTTATTTGAAAAATTCGAGGATATAAACCTTAAATGTGAATATACATAAAGTGTTATGTAATTATAATATGCGGAAACTCCCTGTATGACATTTATTGTACCAAAATGTATAGAAAGAATCAGTATACTGCTATTTTTCAAATCCAGGATTTATAAAGTCGATGTTGAAAAACGCATGATTATGCATATAATTTTAAAAAGAAATTTCTAATTCACTGAATAGATGCTACAGACAAATTAGTTTTGTACTTAAATAGTTTAAAACCCAATCATTTCAAGTAAATATTTTTATATTTACCGAAAATTTATCTATCTCATGGTAGCAGCATCGAATTTATGAAACATCATTTTCACACATAAAAAATAGTTTTAATTTCTTTTGGCGCAATACTTAGAAAATATATGCTTCTTTAAATATGAAAATGATCGTTCAGAAACTGAATGTTGCAATATGGTAGATAATTGTTGGGTAAACATTATTCTATTTAATCTAAAAATTGGGACCATATACTGCCTAAGTGCAAAGCTAAATTGTTTGAAAAGTGTTAGACTCACCTTTGCGTGTTTGGCGACATTTTTTGCTTGAACTCGGGGAAGTGTTTAATTTGTTATTGTTGATGAGACTGAATACGAATGGCTGACATTCTACTGTGCAAGAATGGTTTTTTGTTATTTTTAAGCCATCATTTTACACAATATACACCAGAAAGCCCTTTTAATCTCTGCTGAATATCTAGTCACGTTTAACAGTAATTATCATGAATAGTATAAGCATAGCTGCCAACGTTTATTCTATTTTTTCTTACCATTGTTATTGAACAGAAAAAGTATCTCATTTAACCGTCGAAGTTTAAGGATTTAATGCAGCATTTTTTTTTGTGTGTGAAAAAATTGTGGTTAAAAACAGCGCGAATGTTAACAGTTATGTATTCATCAAGTGGAATATTTGTAGTCCCAGTTGTGTGGCGCCGCTAAACAAACTCCTTACAAAACTAAAACATTACTTGTTGGTGGTAAATGTAATTGTTCTGACAGACAAATTATCGTTTTTAAAACAACAGATGACTTTCTTTATATTTCTGGGAAAACCGCTTCATTTTACTGTGCTTACATCACGAATAATGTTCTCTTTTTCGAGCACCCGGTATAAAACTAAAAGATATTATTTTGAAAATATAATTACTAAATTTTGACTCTAATGAATCGAAACTAGTGCATCGTAAGTAAATATATAAATTAAAATTACTACCCTTTTCGAATTCTAAGTGATTTGAAATTGCTGTATTGAGAACAAAAAACAATACGAAATTTCCTCAATAACGATCCACCATTGACAAATATGAATAGCACACGCAAAACGTTCATTAACAATCCAGCTTCCCGTATACGTTATTGAAACTCCAAAAACCTTCATTAATAAATGTTGCATCTATTAGAGAATCATTAGTTATAATGGTATATGATTATATATAAACAAATTTATATTTAGATATATATATATATATATATATATAGAGAGAGAGAGAGAGAGAAATATGAAAACAGCGAGAAATTAAAATTTAATGAGAGATCATAATAAAGGAGGTTTCGGTAAAACTGAAGTCTTGAATCAATGCATAAATCTGAAGACTTCAATCAATGATTTTTAAATTAGAGGCACATGAGGGTAATTAGAGATAGGACAAAAAAATCTATCCTTAATAGACATTGGAATATATAAGAAATATGCTGTAGTATAGTTATTACCATTGATTTTTTATTACCAATCTAATAATAAATAATAATTAATTTTTCATATTTTTGTCTTCGAAATATAACTTTACTTTAAACTACTCATAAAATTTCGACTTTTACAAAATAAAATTTTGTAGTGTAAAAATTTGTTAAACTCTTATGTATAACTGATATGCCAGTTTTTGAGTAATAACATGTTAATTCATATTGTACTTTGTAAATTGTGAGTAAAAAGTGGTGACGGACTGTAAAACGGACTAAAATACGGAAAGACTACTGGCAATCTAGACGCCAGTACTATTTCCGTACATTAACGGAACTTTTTCCCGGTAAATTACACAAAATTTTCCGTTTTTTTTTAATTAAACGGAAATTTTTCTGTAATTTACAGGGAACAAGTTCCGTTAAAATATGAAAATAGTACTGGCGTCTCGATTGCCAGTAGTATTTACGTATTTTAGTCCTTTTTTACAGTGTAGAGCTGCATATTAATATTTAGGAAAAATAAGGAAAATTTGTTGTGTAATTCAAGAAATGCATTTTTTAGCCAACTGTAATTCAAAATTGAAATTTTATCCTTTTTAATCTGGCAAGCCATTCTAAACGAGTTTTTTTAACTGGTCCTTCTATAACGCCATTCAGTTAATCACCATTCACCATAGTATCCTCGGTAAGTTCTGTAACACCTTGCTTTATATAAACAGTGAAATATCTGTCTCCTATCACTGCAAGTAGATAATAAGAAACAGACCAAGCCGATAACATTGCCTTTAAAGATCAGACATCAAAATTCCCTTTAAAGTTTTGATAATATATTTAAAACTTCATCAGAGTTGTGAAATGTAATGCATTTTTGCAAGATCGATTTCTCATTACAAAGGCTATAATTCTTTTCTGTCTCTTATTACCCCCCACCCCTCTTCCTTTTATAAAAATGATTTTAAGTGCCCAACTAACAGTTATGAATAAGTATTAAAACTTTTAGAACTTTTTTGACATTATTCTCTAGAAAGTCTCTAATGACCGAATCTGTGTCAATCACTTTAAGTTTGTTACATTTGAGGGATATTATTGTCAGATTCACTAGGTATTCTTGTAATATCTCAATTCTGAAATAGTTTTTTATACTATATTAAATGCACTTTGAATATTAAAGAAAGAAGAAATGTGTGGAGCGAAGTTCTCGCAAATATGAAAAAGTAAATTCAATTGCCAAACTATTGCATTATATCTTTATAATTTTTTTTAGATATTTCTTAAATTATTGCCAGAATCATAAAGTAAATAATTGTTGTTTAATTAAATAATATAATTTTTTTTCTACATAGCATATATTTAAGCGTATAACGCGGAAATATGATTTGAGGCAGTATTTTTCTATTTTTAGGTATATTCGCCGTATTACGTGCACCCCTGTTTCCAAATAAGCCTTTATGACATATGTAGCTAGAAATTACACTAAAAACATTAAAAAGTATCATAACTAGTACAACACAAATAAAATAAGCAAATGCAAGTTGAGGACACACGTTACTGGCAAGCCTATCTGTTTCAGTCCTTATAAAATACAAATTGGAAATTACACGCCAAACGTGGCAAATGAGGTGCGTTCGTACTATAACTAGTTTTATAAATATTTTTTGCACGCATATTGTACGGAATGTATATTGTAGTGCACTTCATAAGTGTATATTAATTTCATTTTTTTCGAAAGGCTGTAATATCATTAAAATGTACTTGAAATAATTTTTTCCCATTGACCGAAATGTAACGGAATTTTTTTTTTTTACTGTCAATGTAATTAAACTGTACAGTCGTGAAAAAAAAAAAGTATACACCCCTTACTAACTCTTCAACAAATTATCGTAGACGAAAGTTACTGGTACCAAACGATTTGAAATAAAGTCTACTTTTAAATGATGTATCTAAAATTTGCTTAGGGGGTCATCTACATATTAAAACTAACCAAAACCTCATTTTTTTCAATGGCAATACCCAATTTCAACGAGATATTTCAAATCTTCGATTCAAATTATGCCTAGGCACCAAATTTCAAGTCATTTGAATGAAAAGTTTTTTGAATTATAAGCATTCAAAATTTAGTGCTTCTAATGTTAAATTACATTTTCATATTTTTATTTATATCTCCTGAAATTATGCTCCTAATGTGCTATTTTTTGTGTAGCAATAAAACTAATGTGCCAATGTAATAAAACTGTGTGTGTAAATACGCTGAATTTGCAATTTTTATAATTTTCTGATATGAGTTATGAATTATGAAATTAATATTCGAAAAAATTATGAATTGCAACCTACAATTTTATTGATGGATTTAGATTTATTAAGGCCTGCTTTATTAAAATCCAAAATTTCACATTTTTCTTCCAAATAGTTTTCAAATTACGCTTAAAAAACGGCAAAATGATGGTTTAAGGGGCCGTCTATGATATAAGTCAGTAGATATTTTGAAATTTCTTCTGCTGCCTTGTTATCTAACAGGCGTCATTGATTGCTTAAGGTGCCTTGATCAAGAAGGGGCTCTCTCGGTTAGCAATCGAGTACCCAACTTCAATTTGGATACAGCCCTTAAAATACGCTCGTTTTAAAATAATTAATTTCTCGGAAACCTATTGTACGAATTTCATAAAAATTTGTTTTTAGGCTAATTGAAGGGTGTAGAGTTCATTTATGCTGTCAGAATCGGGTTTTGCCGTTGAAGACAATGAAGTTATGGTTCGTTTTAATATGTAGATGGCCCCCTAAGCAAATTTTATAGACATCATTTAAAAGTAGACATTACTTCCAATCGTTCGGTACCAGTAACTTTCTTCTACGATAATTTGCTGCGGAGTTAGTAGGGGTTGTTTACTTTTTTTTATCTACGACTGTACATCTGATTGTCATGAAATTTGAAATGACTCAAACAAATTTTGCTGCAATTACATATTTAAAATTTCTGCCATTCGGTTGCTTAGTTTTTCTCTGTTATATGCGGACGGACCGAAGGACGACTCTAGTTGCTACGTTTTATATAATTACGAACGCACCTAAAAATGCTTGTAATTGTACTTTCTTTCGTCCAAATATTCACGTCATGGCTCTTGTTGATTAATATAGAAATCTCACTTTTTATACTTCATTTTTAAATTTATACCGGCTTATAACGTGCATCTGTAAATTTTGATGAATTATCTTATTGCAAAAGTACACGTCGTACGCCAAAATACACTATATGGCCAAGGGTGACCGGTCACTTGCAATATTACACGTTTTGTCAAATATCTAGAAAAATACATGAGGAATTAACCTGAAACTGCAGATGTGTAAACAGTATATTATAAGCCATGTATTTTCGTTTCAGATTTTTTTCCCGAAACCCCATAGGAAACCGTCAAAATATTGAAAAAGAACGAATATCTTTTGGATAACCCTGTGAAAATTAATGTAGCAAAAGCGTTCAAACTCGAGATTATTAATAAGTGGCTTATTTTAATATACTGTGATCATTTTTATGAGGCTAGCATGTATACTCGTAGAGAAATTAAGGTTTTTATAAAAACAGTCCCAAATTTCGCCAAGTTTTTTGCTTATAATTTGCAGAGTTCTTAATATAAAAAAGAGTTCTTTTCAGAAAATATGACAAACAACATTGTACAAAATATCCTGCAATAAGAATGAAAAAATAATAACAATTGTATGAAAAAGGAGCAGGTTTATTAAATAATGATTCACTGCGCGTGCTCGAACGTAATCAAATATAATTTGCATAATGTGTTATCTAAATGTATAGAGCAACTTTTGTGAAAGTCTCAAAAACATAGTTTGAAAAGTCTGATAATAATCGTTTATAGAATAAGCTCAAAATCCGTTATTCCTAAAAGGAAGCAAAAACATCAGGGATGTATCCAAATACAGTAATACGTGCAATATTGTGTATGCTATATTGGCACTAATCAATGGATATATGGATACAACCCCTCATCTTTTTGCTCCATTTTGGGAACAACGGTTTTTGAGCTTATTCTATAAACGATTATGATCAGACTTTTCAAACTATGTTTTTGAGGTTTTACAAAATTTTCTCTATACATTTAGCTAACACATTATGCGCATTATATTTTGATTACGTTCGCGCATGCGCAATGAATCCTTTTTAGTAAACCTGCTCATTTTTCATACAATTATTATAATTTTTTCATTCTGATTGCAGGGTAATGTGTACAATATTGTTTGTCATATTTTCTGAAAATAACTTTTTTTTTATATTAAGAACTCTGCAAATTATAAGCAAAAAACTTGGCGAAATTCGGGTCTGTTTTTATAAAAACCTTAATTTCTCTACGAGTATACATGCTATCGTCATAAAAATGAACACAATATATTACAATGAGCCACTTATTAATAATCTCGAGTTTGAACACTTTTTCTACATTAGTGTTTACAGGGTTATCCAAAACATATTCGTTCATTTTCAATTTGTTGACGGTCCCTATGGTATTTCGGGAAAAAATCCTTGCGGAAAAATATGACATATACTATAGTGTTTGCACTCCTGCAATTTCAGGTTAATTCCTCATGTATTTTTCTAAATATTTAACAAAACGTGTAAAATCGCAAGTGACCGGTCACCTTTGGCCATGTAGTGTATATGGTATCCAATTTTAAAGAATTACCCCAATCTGTATATTCCATTTAAGACCATTTAAATTTATTTTTAAATACAAATTATTCTTGTATCGATAAACCTTAAAACCTTAAACCTTTTTAGGTAAACCTTAAAATAATTTTAATATACACACACATGCTCATAAATCAAGGATAACGACCGAACCTTTCGGTTTCAGCTGTTTTGTCAAACATATACTGAAAAGCTTGACAAATCGTCTATAAACTTTTGGGATATAAAGAACATGTTTGACATCGTACTTATGAAGCTTTATTCACGGAGGAAATAACAGGCCAAAAAGAAATCAAATAAAACAATAGTATTCGTAATCACCCTGTAACATAAAATTCTGAAAATAATCTGTAGCTGCAGCAAATGACTATGTGGGCCCTTTACTGCGTTTATACGTGATTTTGGTAAGTATAGAACGTATATCTGGAAAGATATAGACGTTTCTGTAAAAAATTCATTACTTTTGAAAACTTAAAATATGGCAGTAGAAATATAATGCTATAATTAGTAATTGGATTTATTGAACATCAGATAAGATATGAGCATTTGTATGATAAACCTTTTAACTGTGCATGCTCGAACGATGTGAAAAACTTATTTTTATAATCTTTTAAAAAAACTAGATAGAGCAACTTATAAAAAGAGCCAGTGAAATGTGTATTAATTCAGAAAGATATCAGCGGTGCAATGAGCTGATTGATAATTTGTTGGAAATCCATTATCATCCAACTACTTTTAGAAATCAATCGAAATGTCCGATATGTTTCCTAATTTTCGAGAAGTTATACATAACTTACCTATTTAAATTGCTCGATGTAGCTTTCTACTAAATTTTGAAAAAAAAAAAATTATATCATTCGCGCATGCTCCGTTAAAACTAATTTGATTCAAATATTTATGTCTCGTCAAACACTTAATATACTTATTTTTTAATCGCAGTATAAATTAATAGTTTCAAGTCCACTTTAGTAAGTTTTTAGAAAAGTGCATTAAATTTGGCTGAAGACGCTGCATGTTATATACAAAAAACATTTGATTTTTTACTGAAAGGTTTAGATAGTCACGAATGTGCTTTTATTCTTAGACAATCGCATTTCGAGCATTTGTTTTACAAGTTAATCGTAAGTATTATTTAAATTTAGAATTGGCCCCTTAACCCTTTATCTGCTCCATTATGATTCACAGCAATTCTTTTCATGTAATATATTTTTTTCAGTTACTACAATGAAAATTAAAGGATAAGCATAAAAAAATACTCACCCGTGAGAAATTTAAATATATAAAAGTAATTAATTAAAGTGGTACTTTAAAGTATTGTCAGTACACTATGACTAACATATCGGAATAGAAAACCCACAAGAAATTTCAAATGGCACCAGAAAATATTTTCGATTTAATAAGTATGTGAAATATAGGTTTTTTCATATTTAAAAATAAATTTTTTGGCAAATTTCGGTGCCAATCATTTATGTCAACACTTTTGAATTGAAAATGCTTTGCCCATGAAAGGGTTAAAAAAAATATTTTTTTAAGGTTTCGATTTTGTTAGCAGTTCTTTAGTTATGCGACGTCTATATTCCAGGGACAACATGTTCTCTCGCATCTCCACATATGCAATATATGAATTTACATATGCCATTTCTGGCATAGCAAAAACTAGCCGGTGCTACAACTTTTTTAATTTCCCATAAAAAATAACAATAAAACAGAAAAGAAATACCAGGGGAATCTTTACTACACTACCTTTTAGTAATTACATTTTAAAGCAGATGAAAACGATGGATAACTACACAGACGAAAAGTAGACAAGAAGTTTTTCTCCAACACCCAATGTACTGACGGTACTTATAAGTATCACCGAGTAATTCAAATGTTAAATCAAATGCATACACCGCTCACCTAAAATAGTTAGTCGAATTGTATTCTAAGATCATAATCAACACATAAAAAAATCCAACGCTTATCTTATGTCCTTTACTGTGTTTGCAGCAAGAAAAAGACGAGCCTGACAATCTGTAAGAAATGTTGCACAAAACACATTGTCTGTGTCAAAAATAGCCCCTTTCCTCGATAAAATCACAAACCTAGAACTACTGCTGCCATGTATTCCGATAAAGTGGAGTTAAAAGAGTGTTTTTGCAAAGTACCATTAGAATATTAGTTATATTCACTATGGGATGAAAGTTTAAAGTGAGTGGTACTTATAAGTACCGTCAGTAGATAAAGGGTTAATTTCCATCGTGACCAAATTATCACGAAAAACTTTCAGATCCGACATTTTCTTTACATCCCCGAAGTACGACGACAATTCGTGAAGCACTTGTGTAGATATTTGACGAAATGCCTAAAATCGAAAGTATCTCGACATTATCCTTAATTTATGAACATGAGTGTATTTACCTACGAAATTATTTTTTTACAGGGTTCTCATGATCGAAATCCAACTTTGAGAACATAAAAAAAATGTTTTGTAATTCTCTAATATGATTCTAAATGAGAAATACGACGGTGCAAGTATTATGGTTTCGGGCTATATTGTTAGGAGGACAAATGGTAAACAGGCAATAGTTCATGAAATTCTTGATCCTAGTAAGTTTACTGATATATTACGAGATCATTTGTTTAAAAGAGACAAAATTTAGGAATAAAAGACGAATTGTTTCTCAAACAAAACAACAATTTCTACATCCGGGACTAAAACAAACGAGTATTTATTATATATATTTCCACTAGCTGCTTTATGCAAGATTTTTATTCGATTGAGAACGTATAGGGATTGCAGGATAAAGATATTAGGAGGAAATTATAAAAATAATTTGAATTTCAAAACATTGTTTTGAGAAAAGGGCTAAAGATATTTTTAAATTTAGCAAAACAGAATAAAAAAATCGATGCCGAAAAGTTTGCAATTCATTTTAGACAATAATCAACTTTTTCAAAGAAATTATAGATTTCTGCATAAATGTTCATACATTTTCTCCCCAAATATTACATGCAAATTTCATTATTTTGATGTTACCATTAAATATTCGATAATTATTTTATATTATATAATTTCTAAGTGAAGTATTTTTATATGTAGAATTCCCAATCAAAATTATACTTAATTACAAAATTACGAGACAAATATCCCTTGCAGAAATATTTTTTCCGCCATCGTCCTTCAATTACAAAAACTAAATAATTTTCTTTTAAATAATTTAATGCTTGCAACTTTTTATTGAACATAATTTACTGAATATAAATGAATTTGACAAATGAAATTGTATTTCTAAACTACTTTACAAATTCTTGTGAAAAATAGATTATGCTTTTTTGTACAGGGTGCAATATGTTATCTATCGTGACCTTTATTTTCTCAACCGTTGGTTGTAGACATATAGTTCCAATTACAAATGAGGTAAACATTCATGTTTTGACATTAATTAAAGTGAAAAAATCAAATTTATAAAAATTACGAAAACAACAGATATAACACAAAAAGTTTGACATCTATGAAGACGTTTTTTGCTAGTGAAGAGATGGCCGTTTTGCGTTGACAAGGGTGAAAATTTTAACACCAGGTCCTATTAAAAAAAACTCCGATTCGGGTAAACGAAGGCTTAGTTTATTTCCATGATGAAAGTCCAAGGGAGAGGTACAAGGGGAAAGCAATAAGGAGCCTCTTTTAAGACGTCATCACGAGGCTAGAGACAGAGCAGGAATCTCCTGAATATACAGTTACAACTTTCTGGCTTGGCGGACTACAATATCGCCAATATAAAAGTATTTTTGCACCATGCACAAGAGGCGAGGGTAAGGGAAACATTGGCTGGTATGTTCGCCAAAAACATACGGTAGGCTTCTACCATATTAATTGTGTAGGGGGGGGGGGCAGATTGTGGGCTGCATACATTCCTGAGTCATGATAGACGCAGACTAATCTGTACATTGATACAGCTGCGGTTAAATGTAAAAAAAAAATAAAAAGTGTTTCTGAAAAAGGCATAGTAAAAGACCGAATTCGTTAGGCTAAAAAGCATGAGAATGTATTTTTCTAGACCAGATGTTAGATCAAAGATGAACCGCTTAACCACAAAAATGCAGAATTGCCATACATCTGAACAAAAGGGTGTGAAGCGAAGATAATTCTAATGAATAGATTGCATGTAAAGTGATTTTAAATGATGAGTTATATTCATGCCCAAATAAGGAAATGACCGAAGTTAAAATGCTTTTGAAACTAATAGTCAGCCGTAACGAATTTTGTACAAAGTTAAATCGTATGTGTGAAAGAATCATAAAGTAAAAATTGAAGACTGAATCACTGATTTTATTTTATTACAGAGATGTGTAACTAGAATAATTTAATTTAAATGTGAAGGGCTGTTAATACAATCGATTTAGTTTTTAAATGTTAAATTTAATTTAGGGGCTGCACTGTTTAACTATAGTGCACTAAAATAAATAAGTTATTAAACCGAATTTAATTGAAACTGTCTGGGGGGGGGATGGAATGTAAACATATATAACGATATAATCGTTATATATATCACCTGGGACACCGC
Source organism: Maratus speciosus (assembly GCA_963932465.1). Lineage (NCBI taxonomy): Eukaryota > Metazoa > Arthropoda > Arachnida > Araneae > Salticidae > Maratus > Maratus speciosus. Next base: position 230,570,138 of record OZ010796.1, on the reverse strand, counting down.
AAAAAAAACTTTTGTTGACCCGTGTGCATGGGCAAAACAGCAAGAAAAATAGTTACACATATAAATATATTTTCAAAACATAAAAGTTTTTTTTTTTTTTTTTTTTTTTTTTTTTTTTAAACAAGTTGCTGTCATGAACACAAAAAAAAATCTCTTTCATCAATAGTTCAACAGTCCTAAGAGATTTTATGAATTAATATTAAGTTTATGGATCTCCACCTTCAGTAAAATTTTCTTCAAAATTGCATATCATGGTATATTTTTTTTTTACTGAGTCGACTCTGACAGCAAATATTTAAGCAGCATATAACTAAACCATTGACTGCACATCATCAAAATATTGATCCTGATTCGGATCATTTTATGAAAAAAACACAAGTAATAACAATAAAAAAAATATAATATATAAACACAAATGCAACACTAGAAGTAAAGAGTAAATAATAATAAGTGAAATGTGTAATTGTAAACTAATAATCAAATGTAGTATGATTTAAAAGAAATTGGACATGATTAAAAAAATGTAATGTTTATGCATGCAGCATAGGATGACAAAAAAAAAGAGGTGCCTGAAGCACGCCCATGAAAAAGGTGTCACCCTGAATCTTGTGTAGACCACAAGTATTATGGCGTCGGCTTAGGGCTTCAGCCTTATATGAGGAGGGAGTTTTGAGACTCATACAGCGCCCGCTTATATGAGTCCCTGCTCCTCCGAAGACGCTAACGGTCCTCTAAAGGAGCACACGTCGGTTTACAAGAAAAAATTGATTTTTTGTGAATTGGAACATCAATTCCAAGGGGTTGTCTCTCAACGCAATGAAGTTTTGGACCCTAAGGGCAATAATTTTGAACGGGAACAAAACATTCGAAAGGGAGAATTAAAAATAAAAAAAATAGATATATGTCACATATATATCAAATCAAAAAGGGGTAGACAATCCTAGAGTGAAGAGAGACATAAAAAAATGAAAAAGTCATAATCAGGTTAAATAATGCACAAGTCATATACTTAGAAGGTAACTAACTGGTTGACAAGAAAATGTTATCAAATTATATGTGAAAAAATTTTTTTTTAAATAACTGCAATTATTAAATGTGTTAGTCGTCACTGTTAATTGAAATGTAATCGTAAAAGAATGAAATGTAAAATAAATGTTAAACTGTAAATAATAGTTAAGTGTATGTAAATAACATAAAAGTGTACAGTAAAATGAAAAGAGTGTAAAGTGATTCAAAATATTGTTCACAAGAGATCTTCGAAGCATACAGTCATGGACCAGCCATAATGTTGTCAAAGATCTGTTGTAAGCAACATACATACAACCTAGGCCTCTGGTTGTACACTTAGCTTCACAATACATGCCATAAGGAAAAAATGTAAACAAAAGTATATTATTTTCTGTTTCTTAAATTATATGTATGTGGCTGATAAACATTAGGGAAGTTGTGATTGTTTAAGTGACTTTTAGCATCGAATAAATGTCCATATCGAGGTGGTGCAAGAAGTAACCTATCAATGTGAACACGAAATGCTGTATTATCAGCAGCATATAACCTCTTGCTCGAGAATGACACAGGTGAATGTTTGAAAGTTACAATGTATGGTCCAGTATATTTAGGTTTGAATTTATCAACAGATTTTAAGTACACAATATCTTTGAGACAAATGGTTCTTAATTTAGCTTTTTGACCGTAATGTTTATATCTTTTATCCTGTGCTGTTTTAATGTTAATGTAAGCCTTGTCATATATTTTGTGTAAATTTTCAAGTAGTTTATGTATTTCAGTATGTTTATCTAGAAAAGGTTGATTGCTATTCTGATCAAAAGTGTCAAAAATTAATGAAAGTTCACGTCCAAAGTGGAGAAGATTAGGAGTGAATAATGTAGTTGAATGTTTTGAACCATTATAGAGCGACTTGTGTATAAATATTGCATTTTCAAATGAGTGACCTTCTTGCAAAATTAAATTAACAGAGTATTTGATAGATTTATTTATTCTCTCCGAAAGAGCATTGCTTTGTGGCCTCGAAACAGAGCTATGAAGTACCTTAATACCTAGAGTATCATTAAAAATGTTGTATATTTGAGATGTATATTGGGGTCCTAAGTCTGATAAGACAACAGAAGGTCTCCCAAAGGTGGTTATGTAAGAGAATAAACATTTAACGACTTTAGCTGCAGACGTATCATTAAGTGGAAAAAGTTCAACATGTCTTGAAAAGTGATCTGTAATAGTTAAAACATGTTTACCATTAGAAAAAGGTCCAACGAGGTCTGTACTGATGGTATGGCCAGGATATCTGGGCGTGTAGGTGGGTTGTAAGGGTGCAGGAGGGGTTTTGATGATGTTTACATTGAAGACATTTGACACATGAAGCTACAAAGTTTAAGGTGTCAACATACATGCCTTTCCAAAAGTATCTTGATGATAGGAACTCATAGGTTTTATTGAAACCAAAGTGAGATAAATGAGAGATTGTTAATTCTTTGCTTTTAAGAGAGTTAGGAACAACAATGTTATATGAAAAAGTGTTGTTAAGATTGTTTTCTTTTTTTAACACTAAAACTTTCGAATCAGGGTGTATGAAGTAATTAGGATATTTTTGAGAAGGTCCTTTCTTTAGAATATCCTTGTAAACAGTGGACAAGGTGGTGTCATTTTTTTGTTCAGTGCAGAAAGTTTCATTTGAAATTTCCAATAAAGGATCTGGATTTGTTTGTTTACCAGATACAAGATAGTTTACATATTTCCTTGTGGCACTCGAACATGAATTGTTACTGTCTGGTGCATCATAGTCAACAATAGGTAATGGTTGAGGGTCATGGATAAGTTCAGGGTTAGTATCCAGAGTTTGTTGATTGTTTTCAAAAGTACAGCGAGATAAATAGTCAGCAAGAACATTTTTCTTACCAGGAATATGTTTAAAAGTGTACGAGTACTCTGAAAGCTCCATGAGCCAACGAGAGATAATATCAGCTGGATTAGTAGTCTTGTTATATTTTTCTAAGGGTTTACTGTCAGAAAGAATTACAAATTGTCTGTTATATAAATAATATTTGAAAGCGGTAACAGATTTATAAATTGCCATGAGTTCTAATTTAAGTGCAGGGTATTTTTTTTCTGATGGCTTAAGAGATTTAGAAAAATATGCTACTGGTAAAAGTTGTTGATTATGCTCTTGTAATAAAACACCAGAAATAGCAACATTTGACGCATCTGTATTTAAATAAAATGTCTTGTTCCAATCAGGTAATCTAACCATGGGAGAATTAAAGAAAATTTTCTGTATTGTGTCCATGATTTCTTGATGTTTAACTGTCCATTTAAATTTAACTTTTGGAGTAGTTAGGTTTATCAGTGGTTGTACTAACTCAGAAAAGGATGGAATTAGACTCCTATAAAATGTAATGACACCAATGAGTCATTTTAGTTGACGTTTAGTTGTAGGTGTGGGAAAAGATGTTATTTTTATGATATTTGACTGAATCGGGGAAACGGACTGATTTTCTACATGAAATCCCAAATAATCAATACTAGGTTTATGAAAAGTACACTTGCTAGGAGACAGGGTCAAGTTATATTTGGTTAAGATACAGAGAATTTTTTTTTAATTTACTACACATTTCATCAAAAGAGTTTGCACCTACAATGAAATCATCCTGATATGTATATACACCATCTAATTGTAATTCATCAAGCAAAGAGTCCATTAAAGCTTGGAAAATAGAAGCACTGTTTTTTAATCCGAACACTAATCTCTTGTATCTAAAAGAACCAAACATAGTAGTAAATGTCAACTGATTTTGGAATTTTGCTGGCAAATCAATTTGATGATATGCCTGATGAAAGTCAAGAGAAGAAAAATATCGATACTGAGAAAGATTTGAAATGATGGTTTGAATTTTAGGTAGAGGGTAAGATGATCCTTGAATTACAGTATTGACCATTCGAAGATCTAAGGCGAGACGAAATTTTTGTTTACCAGTTCCGTCTGGTTTCTTTTTGACCAAAAGCATGGGGCAAGCCCATTCTGAACAGTGGCGTCCAATAATTTTGGCATCAAGCAGATCTTTAATTTGTTCTAAAGTACCTTTTTGCAAAGATTGAGGAAGGGGGAATGGAAGTGTTTTTATAGGGTAGTCATTAATAAATTTCAAATCAGGTACAATCTTATCAGTATGTCCAAGTGTATTTAATGATTTTGAAAAGGCAGGGTAGTAATTAAGTAACAGTTTAGTCATTGTATTTGCTTCATTAGAACTTACATGTGTAAGATCAAAATCGGTAGTTGCCAAATCCTCTTTCCTCTTTTTTAATGTTTCATTGATGCCTTGATAAAATTTAGGAAGTGTTGTTCTGAGTTATGATGCTTGTCCAAATTATCAGAGGGGTATTCAAGAATTTCCTCAACTTCAGATAAATGTCCAATTTTTGTGTGTTTAGGGAGATGAATGGTAGTGTCAGAATTATTTTTAAGTGAAATAGAAAAGAAATGATTTAATTGTACAGGCTTCCTTTTGCGTTTAGATTTCTTATCCATTTGAATAATGGCATCATGACCTATTACTTCTTTTTTATCTGCCAAATATGCAAATAGATAGTTTATGTCATGTTTGATATTATTGTTTGTGTAAACTGAGCACCATGTTTGCTCTTGGGGTTCTAGAATTATTTTACGGGTTAAGAAAACTTTTTGATTTGTCACTACATCACATAAGGTGTTACATTGATTACTTTCACTGACTTTTGACTTAGTGTGTGATGTTTCTAGAGGAATAGTCAAGCTGTTGTTAATGTGAATGCATTTATTGAAAGTATCAATGATAATGTTAAATTTACTAATGAAATCAAAACCAAGAATGCCTTCAAAACTGGAGGATTCAGGAATATCCACTATATAAAAGTGGTGCGAGAAGGATTTTTTTTCTAACTTAATGGATGCTCTAATACATGAAGAAAAAGAAACATCCGAATTGACGGTTTTAATATTTATGGCTGTGGATAGTCTCTTGTATTTTAATACAGGTTTAAGTTCATTAAATAAATTTTGTGAAAGTAACGAAATGCTACTTCCAGAGTCAGCCAATAGGGTGATTTTATGGTTTGCAATAGTGGCCTTTACAAGAGGGAGTGATGGAGAATGCGTATTAACACTATAAATGATGTGAACAATTTTATCGCCTTCATTTTCTGTTTGAGTAGTGATATTTCTTGCGATTTTAATGTGATCTGAAGTTTGTGACCCAGTTGAATTGACTAACCTTTCTTTAGAGATCTTTGGTACTGTAGGGTCAATAGGAAATGTTGCTGATGTTAAGTCACATGGTTGAAACACAAAATCATCAGCATAAAAATTGTGTCTCTGTTCTAGTTTTCCTGAACCTGGTAATTGTTGCGTCTGTTAAAATTTTCCCTTCTCTGTGTATTAACTCTTTTCCATTTAAAACACTGATGGGCCTGGTGGCCATTGCGGAAACAGAGTTGACATGTCACAACTTTTCTTTGTGGAAATTTGTGAGGGGAAAAACGGTTTGGGAAATTTCGAGTTTTGACATTTTTCCTATAGCGCATCGCATTTGCGTTATACTTTGGGCTACCTTGCATATCATTTTTTTAGTTTCAGTTTTGGGTCCAGGCGGTGCGAGTGTTAACGCATTTATTTTTTCCGAGAGTTCCTTCAATTGTTCTTCAACGTTATTTTGAGATTTACTGACAGAGGGTAAGGAATGTAGAATCTTTTCGTTATGCAGAATTTCGTGCAACGTCTGTGCTCTTTCAACAGCAGCACGATATTCATTGACGCCTTCTTCTTGTAACTTTATTCGTATGTTAGCTGGCACAGCTTCCATAAATTTCATAAGTTTAATTGTGTTACGGGCATTTTCGTCTTTATTATCTGAATAGACAGTTGCGGCTAACACGTTTAATCGGTGTGCCAAATTTTTAATTGACTCCGCTGGCAGAAGAGATAAGCTCGAAAGTTCAACGCCAGCCACGCACTTGCTCAAGGGTGAGAAAAATACCGCAAATTCTTTTTCAAGCGTATCTAGATCATTGATTTTTTGAATTTCCGGATTCTGAGCATAAAATTTTTGAGCGGGACCAGTTAACTTCCCTACAAGTACAGCAATGGTAGTCTGAGGGCTGTATTTGTTAATTTCAGCGACCGACCTAATTTGGTTAAAAAAGAATTTAATCAAATCCGGATCTCCATCAAATTGGTTAATGTTGATTTGAACTTGTTTATCGGACATGGTCAACGGTTTACCTAACACAAATTCTCTAATCAAAAATTGTTACTGAAATTCTGCATACATATATAAATATGATACATATAAACAGATAAAAATGCAAAGCAAATAAAATAATGAAATAAAATAGCATAATAAGCACATTAAAAAAATAACACACAACTTAAAAAAAATAAACAAAAGGTCTTTTTTTAAACCTTTTATCGAAAAAAATAGAGAAAAAGAAAACTTATCCAGGGACAAAATTGAGTTTCTCAAAGAAAAAATAATACCGTTGCTTATTTTAAGCAAAAGAAAGAGAAACAAAAATATTTCGCAATAGATCCTATTTTATTTTTTTTAAAATGGATGAAAATGTACGTCTTTCAAAGTAAAACTGGTAGGAGCAAGCAACTGAAATAAAAACTTATTTTATCCTTTTTAACAGCGAAAAAAAACTTGCTATCTGTCCTTGTTTCTGTAAAAGGACAGAAATTAAAAATCTCTCAAATTAAAGTATTTTCAAGCCGAAAGGCAAACTAGAAAAATCTTAATTTTACCTTCGTAGATAATAAAAAAATATATAGGATGAAGTATAATCCTCGTTAACTCTTTTTGAGAGAAAAAAAAAATTTAACATATTTTAATATGCATTAAGAGTTAAGTAGAGATGAATGTATTCCATAATAACTAAGAATATTGGAACATTCAATGCAATGGGAAAAAAAAACTAATTATATTATATTTATAAATATTATAATAGACAACACAAAATATCAGAAATAGCAATATCACTGTGTTTTCGTATCCTGTACAAAAACACAATAATATTAATAAAATCAATTATCAAGTACTTGTGAGCACTTATGAAGTAAGAAAGCATAAAAATGGAATGAAACAACTTTGAAATTTTTAAAACAACGTTTCCAGAATTAACTGAAAAGAAAATTAGTCGAAAGGAAAGCAATTAAATGGGGGGAATGAAAATATGCTTTCGTACACTAAAAATGCTATAAAAATTTTAAGGGACTGGTGCAGTATTTATTTTCACTTTTTTTTGCACCTTTATGACCTCTTTGTCAATATCATAAAACTTTGCTAGAAATTTATGTATGCGTGTGAATGAATCATTAAAACGATTCTTTGGCAGCAAATGACTTTCTGGAGAGATTTTTTTTTATCACAAAATGCCTCTTGAATAAAGATGAACAACTTATAAAACCTCACAAAAGAACGTTCTTGGAGCACTTAAATTTCATAAACTCGTTGTAGTATGGAGGAAAGAAAAAAAATCAACACACTTTTGAGAATTTTGAGGAGGCTGGCTGAATAAATAGAAGTGAGAGCGAGATCCGTGATTCAATCGCTGACTCGCTCAGACGTTCCTTTCATTTTCGTTTTTGTTGCAGGTTTTTTTTTGTTTTGAAATCAGTGTTTCACTGAACTTATGAATTCACACAAAATTTGTACCATTTTTCACACACGAAAGGTTTCTCAACGCGGAACTTGTCGAAGTTGTGACATCACCAATATTGCTATTATAAGGAAACATTTGCAGTTGATTTCTAATTTTTGTAGACTCTTTCACACGAAAACTTTCTTTAACACAAAACTTTCACAAGTATGATGCGATGATGGGCCGGGGGAATGGTCCGAGAGATAAGTTTGCACGCGGGAAGATTTCTTCGGCGACGGGGAGCGTGCAGTTGATTCCAAAACTCCAGGGGTTGGCAAAGGGGGAAAGCAGAAATGGAAATGAGCGAAAGATGTTTCTTCGGCAAGGGGTAGTTGACCGGGGCGAAAAGTTCACTCCATGATGAAATCCACGCAGCCGGTAAGCGAAGATAAGCCGCGCGTACCACTGGGAAGTGAAGAAAATCAGCGTGTCGTTGTTTGCTTAGGTGACGGGGCGAGATACTCGTAGCTCACAGCAACAGAGCGGTGCGACCGCTGGGAGGAATCCATCGCTCCAAGAAGTCGAAGCAGAAAAATAAGATTGGAAGCAGGTACCTCTCCCTTACATTTTTGTTTTGTTAATGGAGAAAAAAAACTGGTCAGGCGACCAATTTATATGAAGACGTTTTTTGCTAGTGAAGAGATGGCCGTTTTGCATTGACAAGGGTGAAATTTTTAACACCAGGTCCTATTAAAAAAATCTCCAATTCGGGTAAACGAAGACTTAGTTTATTTCCATGATGGAAGTCCAGGGGAGAGGTACAGGGGGAAAGCAATAAGGAGCCTCTTTTAAGACGTCATCACGAGGCTAGAGACAGAGCAGGAATCTCCTGAATATACAGTTACAACTTTCTTGCTTGGCGGACTACAATATCGCCAATCTAAAAGTATTTTTGCGCCATGCACAAGAGGCGAGGCTAAGAGAAACATTGGCTGGTATGTTCGCCAAAAACATACGGTAGGCTTCTACCATATTAATTGTGTAGGGTGGGGGGCAGATTGTGGGCTGCATACATTCCTGAGTCATGATAGACGCAGACTAGTTTGTACATTGATACAGGTGCGGTTAAATGTAAAAAAAATAAAAAGTGTTTCTGGAAAAGGCATAGTAACAGACCGAATTCGTTAGGCTAAAAAGCATGAGAATGTATTTTTCTAGACCAGATGTTAGATCAAAGATAAACCGCTTTACCACAAAAATGCAGAAATGCCATACATCTGAACAAAAGGGTGTGAAGCGAAGATAATTCTAATGAATAGATTGCATGTAAAGTGATTTTAAATGATGAGTTATATTCATGCCCAAATAAGGAAATGACCGAAGTTAAAATGCTTTTGAAACTAACAGTCAGCCGTAACGAATTTTGTACAAGGTTAAATCGTATGTGTGAAAGAATCATAAAGTAAAAATTGAAGACTGAATCACTGATTTTATTTTATTAAAGAGATGTGTAACTAGAATAATTTAATTTAATTGTGAAGGGCTGTTAATACAATCGATTTAGTTTTTAAATGTTGAATTTAATTTAGGGGCTGCACTGTGTAACTATAGTGCACTGAAATAAATAAGTTATTAAACCGAATTTAATTGAAACTGTCTGGGGGGGGGGAATGGAATGTAAACATATATAACGAGATAATCGTTATATATATCTGTATAACAAAAATTGACACAGTTATTAAATTTCAAAGTTTGAGATTTTTGCACATGATTTTGTATTTCTTGGAGGGATCAGTTAAAAGATGAATTAAACCAATTCAAGATCAAAATCAGGGTGCAATGTCCTTTTTACGGCGAAACCACCTTTAGCCGATATCGCTAAATTGGGGAATCACTAATAGTCCAGGAAATAGAGACCGTATAGGGACTGTACCTAGCAAAATTAATGGAAGTTCTGGAAATAGGCTTACTTTATGTATTTTGGGTCGCTGAATCCAAATTTTTAACTTCCCACCAAAATTTCCCACTACAACACCCCCCCCCCCCCAAATTGCGGTAAAATGCCCCCAAACAAGGTTTTTATTAAATAAATTCAATTTTTTATTGTTTTAGGGAAAAAGTATCTAGAAATTCAGAAAGCAGACAAAATTTGCAACAAATTAGATATATGACATTATGAATTAGGATGAAGGGGATGGGGGGATCTGCCTCGGAACATACGCCGTGGTGCTGCGTGGAGTAAGTTGCGCAATTCCACTTAACCACTCACACGTTTACATTCTCCCTCCCATCTCCTATCCGAACTTTCTCTATAAGGTTTACTTTAAGTTTTTTGGGTCGCTGAATCCGAATTTTTAACGTACCCCCAAAATCCCCCCCCCCCGCCGAAACCCCCCCAAAATAGTTGTTTTCAACTTAAATTTCTTTTTGTTTTAGGAGAAAAGTATTATGAAATTCAGAAACTAGGCAAAATTTGCAACAAATAGGATATATGACATTATGACGTAGTATAAACGGGGAGAGAGGGGGCTGCCTCGGAACATTCCCCGCGCGTTTTTCTCAAAAAAAAAAAAAAAAAATTTCAAAAATCAATTTTTTGGGGGGTTGCCGGGTGAAATTTTTGTTGGGAAGTTAAAAATTAGGATTCAGCGACCCGAAAAACATAAAGTGAGTCGAAATCCAGAACTAGTATTAATTTTTCCATGTAAAATCCCCTATTGCCTGGACTTCAAAACTTAGTGCACCTAGCGCCGCAGTGCATATTCAGAGGCAGCCCTCTATCTTCCCGTTCATCCTACGTCATAATGTCATATATCCTATTTGTTGCAAATTTTGTCTAGTTTCTGAATTTCGTAATGCTTTTCCCCTAAAACAATAAAAAAATTAAGTTAAAACAAGTATTTTGGGTGTTTTTGGGGGGCTAAATTTTGGGGGTAAGATAAAAAATCGGATTCAGAGACCCAAAAAACTTAAATTAACCTTATAGAGAAAGTTCGGAGGGGAGATGGGAGGGCGAATGTAAACGTGTGAGTGGTTAAGTGAAATTGTGAAACTTAGTCCACGCAGCACCGCGGCGCATGTTCCGAGGCAGATCCCCCCTTCCCCTTCATCCTAAGTCATAATTTTATATATCTAATTTGTTGAAAATTTTGTCTACTTTCTGAATTTCTAGATGCTTTTACTCTAAAACAATAAAAAAACTAATTTTTTTAATAAAAACCTTATTTGGGGGGCATTTTACCAAAGTGTGTGTGTGGGGGGGGGGGGGGGGGGGCTAGTGTTGCCGGGGGAAATTTTGGTGGGAAGTTACAAATTCGGATTCAGCGACCCTAAAAACATAAAGTAAGCCTATTTCCAGAACTTCCATTAATTTTGCCAGGTAGAATCCCCTATTGCTTGGACTATAAATAGGGTTATTTCATTTAAAAATTTGAGCTAACTTTTATGGGTCGAACAACATTCAAACGTATCGACGGACGATACCGGGTAAAGGTCATTTCGCCGTAATAAGGACATTGTACCCTGATTTTGATCTCGAACTATTTTAATTCATCTTTTAACTGATCCCTCAATGAAAGACAAAATCATGTACAAAAATCTCAAACTTTGAAATTTAATAACTGTGTCAAATTTGTAGTACAGATGTCAAACTTTTTGTGTTATATCTGTTATGATATGTGTAAATTTTTACTAAATATAACTATAAGAACTGGGGTCCGTATAAAAAGTTAGTTTTCGTAATTTTTATAAAATTGATTTTTTACTTTAAATAATGCCACTACATGAATATTTATCTCATATGAAACATTTTTGCAACTGGAACTATATGTCTACGACCAACGACTGAGAAATTTAAGGTTGGCGATAGATAACATATTGCACCCTTTATCTACGGTTAGTGTTCTTTTCTAGCGATTCGTAAAAAAGGTCGATACCTATCTCATCTGTAGTTTCATACCTATCAAGTACTTTAAACTGGCGATAAACAAAACAAGTTGTGAATTTTATTCACAAAGTTTCAAAACTGTATGGAAAAACGTCGAAGGTATATCAAAAGACTTTTGTGAAATGTGACAACTTTCTTAGAAAAACATTTCACAAAAAAATGTCAGCATACAAAATGATTTTTTTTCAAAACGTCACACATATATTTCAACGTCTTTAACTTTTTTCAAATGTTTGGAATTTCTGAAGTATTTCCATATTTATGGGAAATAAGGTTTACCCATTTGTGCCTGGTGTCCTAATTTTGGCACACTTTCTTCAGAAAAATCCCAATACAAATGAAATCATGATATCCGTTCAAAACTTTGTAAAATATATCCATAGTATTTTGTTTTAAATAGTTATCAATAAATGGCAGTGCATTTTTAAGAATAAAAAGGTGAAATAAATGTTTGTTGTAGTGTAAATTTGTATTTTCTTGAAATAAAATGGCGCGTAAGAAAAGGTAAAATATTTCTTTTATTTTTTATCAATTATTTTATAAGTGGTATTATTTATAAGACGAAATATTATTTTAGAATACATGTTTTTGCATTTCTTCAGTTTTTTACATTTTTGTTCGATTTTGAACCTTTATATATCGTTCTATTTTTGGAACGCTAGGCACGAAAGGATAGGGGTTTCCTCCTTCACTCTCTATGCATTAAATCTATGTTTTAAGCCATTTATATTGTTGCAAAATGGTTACATATCATTCGGATTATTGTTTGGCTATAATCATTTCTTTGTTATTGCTATAAGAGGGAGGAAGGGGGGCTGGGCTAGGCTGGGCTCGGACAAGACACCCACCCCTTCCAACCCATAGCTATTGGCTAAGTAAAAATTTAAATCATATTGTTATGTTTTGTACTATTTCAGTTTTTGACATCCACAGGTTACTTATATGTTTACTAATATATACCATATATACTCGCGTATAAGTCGAGGAATTTCTGACAATTCTCTGCAAGTAAATTAGCGGGTTGACTTATACGCAAGTGAATCACAAAAGCCAAAAAAAAAAAAAAAAAAAAAAAAAAAAAGAAGAAAAAAACTTCCAATACTGCAATATTCTGGCATTTTATGTGTATAAATAATAAAATAATATATAAAATACACAAGTAATAATAATTTATTGTTAAAGAATTTCAATGATTTGTTTCGTTTACTTATTACTTTTTCGCATTAGTGAGTGAAATTGTTGGTTTGATTTTATGCAAAATTGAAGTAAAAAGTTAGGGGGTCGACTTATACGAGAGTTTTTTATTTTTTGCAGAATTTCCATTCGTAAGTTAGGGGGTCGACTTATATTCGAGTATATACGGTGCATGCACTCTATTGGTAATTCTTGAGTATTATAAATTTTTACTATGCCAATCGCTAAGGGTGGGGAGGGGTTCTTGTATCGAGTGTTCTTGAGCCAAGCTCAGCCCCCATAGTAATAACAGATTTATTTAATAATAAATAATTAAATACAATACAGCCAAATATTACCCGAATGATAAATAGCCGTTTTGTAATAAAATGAATGACATAAAACTTAGATTTAATGCATAGGCTGTAACGGAGAAAATACGACAAAAAATATTATGATTCAATTTATAATTTTAAAATATTTACATATTAGTACTCAACCATTACTTACATATTATGTATATTAGTAAATATATAATTAACCTCAGGATGTCAAACAATAAATTGGTACAAAACATAACGGCATGTTATAAATTTTTGCTATGCCAATGGCTAAGGGTGGGGAGAAAGGGGGTATTGTTCCTGAGCCCAGCAGCCCCTCCCCCACACATATTAATAATAAATAAATTTGTATAGCCAAATATTAAAACGAATGATATATAACCTTTTTGTAACAATATAAATGGCATAAAACATAGATTTAATGCATAGGCAGTAATGAAGAAAACCCCTACCCTTCCGTGCCTAGTGTCCCAAAATTGGGAGGTTTAGAGTTTTAGAAATTAAATAAATATCTTTTCAATAATTTTTAAATATTTTATGTTTTTACATTCATTTCACACAATTTACTATAATTAAGCACAATATTCAGTTGAAAGAAATTCAGGCACTAATGGGTTAATATCAGAAAATTATTAATTGTTTCTTAAGCAAGAATTTTCAAGAAAATTTAATAAAACTTTGTGTAAATACCCTGCACTTACCATTTTACAAGGATCACATAAACGTATGATTTGTTTATCATACTTTTATTAATAAATGGCTTTCTAGAAAAAATCAAATCATTTGGCATTACCTCGACAGTATGGTAAGAACATATGGATTTGTAAATCTTACAAGCAATATTTTTTTTTTTTTTTTTTTTTTTTGAAAATGACAAAATAGCTTATTTTACAACTTTAACTATCGAACATAACAAACAATATTTCAATTATAAATTTAATGATTTAATATTTAAGAACAAAATGGTATTTATCTTCATTACACCTTGATAAGTTTCAGAAAAATCTTCACGTATTTTTTAGGTTTAGAAAATCGTTTTCGGTTGGACTGAATTTTTATCAAGTTGTGTTTCCGGCACTTCAAGCAGAACTTTCCTATATCCGGTTTTATTCAACGTGCAATATCCGATGATAACCCTTACCGGCGCGGATTAATTCTATTTATAAACTGATGAAATATTGGACTGACACCGCAATTTATAAACGAATTTATTAGAAAATACGAGCTTGCTTATTTTCATGTACATTATAATAGGAAAATTTGAGTTAAATTTTCTTGGTGTCGTTTGTCAGTTTTGGAATTAAAATTAGGTGTCCTTTTTTAAGGACAATCGCACAAATGCTGCGCCACTCATCCATCATTACATTAGTGAGAATATCTATCACAGCTTTATAAATTTTGTAGAAACATACCTTGGAGGGCGTTTTTCTTGCAATTGTTGCAGAAACTTGCCGCGGATATTTTTCTTACAAATTACTGGTTTTCAAAAAATGGACCAGTGGGAGCACTGCTGCCAGACATGACAATATACTCAGCAGAGCATTGAATTCCAATTCGTATTCTGATGCAATTCGTATCAAATGATAGCTTAACACTTTCAGATGCAAAGGAATTGTGTTACTAAAATTTTGAAAAGATTGATTACCAGAATTTACAAACAATTTGATTTGAAAGTAAATAAATGATTTTCTTTTGCGTGCATTACAAGAATAAAACTTTATTTAAAAACCTGTGTCATTTGACAGTTTAGAATTAAAAATTAAGTTGTATAAATAATATAAAACCGCCCTTCAAAGGGTTAAACTGCAGTTGATTTTCGACCATTACAGTTCTAACAACATGGGACAAATGCAACTCTTTTTTAATTCATGCTTTTCTATGAAAAACGCAAATGTCTTCTTGTGTATTTCTATGAAAAGAGCATCGCGCTATCGTCTATACTTTTCGCATTATTGAATTTTTATTTCTTTTGAGACTTTTAATTCATGCTGCATTTAAATCATAAAATTGAGTAATACATTTTCCCTTAAGTTACTGCCATTCTTTATTCTTTATGCATATTAACAAAGTATTGTAATCGAGAAAAATTTCCACTTCCGTTTTTTTTTATTTAATTACATATTTTGTGATGTCCTGAACACGATTTCATTATTTTGGGGAAATGTCTGTCAACTAGTCTGTGTGTGACACAAATGTTTTGAGCACCCTATCTCCAAAACTTGCTTAAGCATGATATTTAATCAAACTTCAGATTCAGTTGCACTTTGAAATAACTTAGTTATGATTAGTTTTGGAATATATCGTACAAGAGGTGGCGTTGCTATGCTACATTTATCATGGTTGCCGTAATATCTGTATCTCATAATTTAATGCATGGAATTTAGTGAAATTTCCTATTCAGTATCACCTTGACACATGACACATGTAGACGCTGATAAGTGTTTTGTGTATATCGCCTTGCAGATGGCGCTGCTATGCTCTGATATTAACAATTTTTGTGATGTCTATGTCTCAAAAACTAATAGGGTAATTCTAGGATAGATGGCCATAGAGGAGAGATGGCCAGTCTAAATATTTCAAAAACTGTATCATAGATTGCAGCATAAACATTTTCGTAAGAAATAGTTCAACGTGTTCATTCATTGTGACATACAGCTGTGCTTTTTAATTATAAAGTGTAATTTTAATGTTTATTTAATTTAATGGTTGGATATTTTTGTTGAGTTAGCTATCTGAATATTTTGCATTACGTATGTTACTTTTTTTTTTTTTTTTTTTTTTTTTTTTTTTTTTTTTTTGCTATAAGGACTTTTAAGGCACGTATATAATCTAATCTTTACTTTTAAGTCTAAAACAAAGACGTACAATGGCGAAGTGACTCTTTAAATTGGGTGGCAATCTGTCCATCAATTTTAGGATAGATAGCCACATCAAATCGAGGAGAGATGGCCACCTATAATCAATACTTTAAAATTATACGGAGTGAGGATTTTAACTAAATATAATTATTTTTAAAATAATTATAGGGCTCCCAAATGGTCCGCCAACTGAATACCAAAAAATTTTAACAGAAAATTTTATGATAGGTTTGCGCTAGAATTAACTTTCAACGGTGTTTACGGGGCGGTTTGTAAGAAAAATTTTCTAAAATAATATTGGTATTCAGTTGGCGGACCATTTGGGAGCCCTGTAATTACATAATTTTTATGTTTATAATTATATTAATTGATATAATTATTTAAATTTTAACTAATACAAATACTTCAATAACAATAATATAATATGGCCTAACGATGTACTTTCGTTTCAGAAAATATATAAAAACTTCGGGGACGTTCATCACAGCGACAGATAATGTTGATAAATAAAGTTAAAACCGTAAAAAAGTCTAAAATAAACGCGAGGAAAATACAAAAACACGACACTTCCAGCAGTGAAAAAGATGAAATACAATTGAATATATTAGATTCTACAGATTCCGAGGGGATAGAATTGGATGAGGATTACTGTGTTTGTTGTAGAGAAGACTATAATACTACAACCGAACAGGATTATTGGATATAATGCATAAGGTGACAGAAGTGGTTCCATGAAACGTGTACAAACTATCAAGAACATTGTTGAAAATCTGGTAAAATTTTACGAAAAGTGACGGATTGAAATTATACACTGGCCTCCAAAAGTTAAGGTACAGGGACTGAATGCTTTCGATTGTACACGGTTTGTCGAATATCTACCAACATTATTGGCGAATTGTTCTTGAACTTCTTGGATGTAAAGAACATGTTTGATTTCATATTTCTCGGTGAAGATTTATCGGTGGCGAAATTAGGGGGCTAATAATAAATTTAATAATAAAATAATATTTGCGATCACCTATGTAACAGAAAAGGATGGAAATGGTTTGTCACTGTGGTAACTGTGGTAAATGACTATTTGGGTCCTGTTCAACGTTTGTATGCATTTGTGTAAGCATATCACTCATATTCATGAAGATGTTAACGTTTTTGTGAAAAACTCAAAAGTTTTTTGATTACAGCATACAGAGTTTGCAACCAAATTTAACACAACTTTCCGAAAACCTGACAAAGAACAGTAGCAACAGTACACTTCAATTAAAACATGAATATATTGAATATTTGATGAGATATGGCACTTGTATCAAATAATTTTTAACTGCGCATGCATGTAAGATTTCAAAATTTTTATTTCATAATTTGGTAGCCAGCTAATTTGGGTAACTTCTGTAAAAAGTCCAGTCAAATATTGTGAAAACTCAGAAAGATGTAGTGAGTTAATTGAAAAGTTGTGGAAAAACCCTTATAATAAAGCTATTTTTAGAGAGCAACTCACTATATCACCCCTATCTTTGTGAAATTTCTCGATATATGACTGGACATTTTAAAGAAGTTGCCCTTAATAGCTGATTACCAAATTATGAAATAAAAATTTGGAAATCTTCCACACATGCGCAGTTAAAAATTATTTCATACAAGTGCCTATATCTCATCAAATATTCAATATATTCATGTTTTAATTGAAGTGTACTGTTGCTACTGTTCTTTGTCAGGTTTTCGGAAAGTTGTGTTAAATTTGGTTTTAAACTCTGTATGCTATAAACAAAAAACTTTTGAATGTTTCACAAAAACGTTAACATCTTTACGAATATGAGTGATATGCTTACAGAAATGCACACGAACGTTGAACAGGACCCAAATAGTCATTTACCGAGTGACAAACCATTTCCAGCATTTTCTGTTGCATAGCTGATCTCAAATATTATTTTATTATTAAATTTATTATTAGCCCCCTAATTCTCGGCCCGACTAAATCTTCATCGAGAAATATGAAATCAAACATGTTCCTTACATCCCAGATGTTCAAGAACAATTCGTCAATAATGTTGGTAGATATTCGACAAAACGTGTGCAATCGAAAGCATCCATTCCCTGTACCTTAACTTTTGGAGGCCAGTGTACTTCAGATTTTGTTTATTCAAATTTTATTCATTGATTTTCCGTGATATAATTGTATCTTTACAAATTTCTATATGTTTTTCATCATTAACTACATGAAATATGTTATTTTTTGCTATTTTAACTATATTTTTTCTTACTTGTATCAGATGGCCATCTCTCGTCGGCTTGAAGGAGAGATGGCCATCGGCCATTTTAATTTCAATTCTGTTTTCCACTTTTTGTTCTCTATATTTAATTATTTTTTAACCAAAATATGATGAGTATATGTATAAGGATTTCAAATATGCATAGACATTTCCTGTACTTGCATTTTAAGAATTTTTATTTCAATCTTTAAAAACTATGGCCTCCTTTCTATTCTAGAGTTACTCTATACAGAATCTCATGATATTCTGTTAGACCCCAGACAAAAGTAGATGCTGAAAACGTTTGGATGCATACTTCTTAATATGTTGTGATAACACGCTGCATTCTTCGCGATACCTGCGACAGAATATTCTCTAGAATTTATGCACGGAATTTCATCAAACAACATATATATCCTGATTCGATTTTGACTTTGATCATTCAACAGGTGCGCTGCTATTCTACGCTCGTGAAAATATTACTAATCGGGTTCACAATCAATTAAAGTAATATATCGAGCGTTGGCTGCAGTATTCTTGTAAATCTTATACTTTTTTAACTACTCTGTTGCCAGAATTGCTCATTTTTTATGCCAAATTTGTCTGTGATATGTCTGTCTGTGAACGTCATTACGGAATATCAACCCTATGTTTTTTGCGATGAACATTCATGTATATTATTATCTATATCGTAGAAATGAACCAAATTTTATATCTCAGTTTAATGATTAAAAATGTATATGATGCATTTAAAGTGTTAATACTCAACAGAGAGCACTGTTATTATGTTCATCTTTTAATTCATTGATCCCTGTAACTGCGTGTTAATTTTGAATACGTTGATTTTGCTGTATTTTCCTAATTGTTGATGCTATTATAAATTAATATATTAGAATAGTATGGAAGAACGTTTTTTGATGGCCACAGCATACTCGTTAAATTTTGAATATGAAATTACCATAATTTTTAACACTTTCCTACAAACTTGAAAATAGTTTATGAGATTGGTTAGTCTGCTTTTCTGTCCGTCTGGACGTGTTCTAACTCTTGTAAATATATTAAGGGGGTCCAAGACACAAAAATCTTCAAATTTTCTAAAAAAAATTTATTGGATTAAAAATTTCTCTGTCGTTTTCTGCTTCAAATGACGTTTAAATCATGTTTCTATTTTAATTAGAACAGGAAATAGTAATTTTTTCGTTTTGGTTTGTTTTCAAAATCTACCTTTCAAGCTATGGTTGTCAAGGAAACGACTTCTTGTGAAATTACGTTTTCCTTCATGATTGGTTTTTTCACCATTATTCATATTTAAGTTGTTATAAATAAAAATCCGTTACAGATAAATGGTTCAAACTTGGAACATATCTTTTCAATAGCTTTACTTTAATTTTGATTCAGCAAATTAAAATTAAAAATTACTTTTGAAAATGTAATTTTCTTTTAAAGTTATATTTTTTTTACTAATTTTTACTTTAAGTATTTTTAATTTCTTTTAAATTAATATATTTTTTTAAAAGGCTGAATCTAAAGTAAAAATGATATATTTATGTTTATTTAAATGAAAAAAAAATTCTATAGATAATATTTCGAGTTATAACGATTTTAAACTACCCCACATTTTTAACAAAATCAAAAATTTAATTTTTTTTAATTATGAGAGGTTTTATCATGAGGTTTTGTTTACAAATGATATTGTTAACCATCACAAACAATTTCAAAATTTTAACTGAATAAA
Source organism: Maratus speciosus (assembly GCA_963932465.1). Taxonomy (NCBI): domain Eukaryota; kingdom Metazoa; phylum Arthropoda; class Arachnida; order Araneae; family Salticidae; genus Maratus; species Maratus speciosus. Next base: position 230,550,210 of record OZ010796.1, on the reverse strand, counting down.
TAAAATTTTTTTGAAAATGTGTCCCGGACCCCCTTAAGAGTGCCATGTAATTTTTCTATGTTGGTTTGGAATATTTTATTTTGTATTGAAGTTTGCAGTAATTATAGTTCATTTACAGGGGGAAACAAACAAATAGCATCAGATTGTGGTTTGTAGGAGAAATCGTTTAAGATACATTTTGTTTTTGTTACATTATTTCAAACATAAAGACATGGTATGCATCACCGATGTGGGCAAACCTTTTCAAAACTATAGAATAACTAGCTATCGTAGTTAGCTTAAGTAGCGCACAAAATTCAATACATTATGATGTATGTGTAAAATCGGTTGCAGTGCATATTAATAATTTTATGATACTTTAAACATAATGAAGTTTAAACGGATCACCGATAATTGTTTATTTAGATATCTTAAAAAAAAAAAAAAAAAAAAAAAAAGATATCTAAATAAACAATTATCGGTGATCCGTTTAAACTTCATTATGTTTAAAGTATCATAAAATTATTAATATGCACTGCAACCGATTTTACGTCAACCGCTACTTAAACATATAATAAATACTATAAAAATAAGAAGAATGCAATGGTTAGGCCATCTATTCAGAATGAGGGATGAGCGAAGCACAAAGAAGATTTATAGTGGTAATTTAATTGGAAAAAGAAGTATTGGTAGACCCAGGAAGAGTTGGATAAGAGAGATATAAAAAGATCTTGCAGAAAACCAAATTATAAATTATAAAGTAAAGGCCAGAGATCGGAAGGTCTGGAGAAGTATATTGAGGGAGGTCAAAATCCTACATGGATTGTAGCACCATTGTGTAAGTAAGTAAGCTACTTAAACGCTTGGGTTTTTTTAGACAAGTTTTCCTTAGTACCCAGTACCGATTCATGACTACCTTTTTTGGGAGTTCTACATGTTATTTACATCGATGTTTTCGTATAGTGGACTACGGTTTATTTAAGATTACAATTATAGTCATGTAAATATAGTTGAGATTTGTCACTTTTTCGAAGAGTAATTTCTGCCGTAATTAATCTCAAAATTTATCTCATTAAATCAGACGAATATCTCTGTTAGAAAGAAATGGTAAATTACCCGCAAATATGTTCGTACGTATATTATTCAGAAATTGAATAATCCGAATATTATTAGTCAAAAATACTCATAACAAAAAGAGCAGCACGGTCAAAAGAGGGAGCCATGTGCCGCTACTGTAAATACTCCATGGGATTATATCGGTTAGCATTTACTTTTAATTATATATAAGTTTATGGGATAACGCACCTCCAATTTACATAAATTTAAAAGACGCAGAATCTTTAATCTCTTTTTGGAGCAATTATTTATTTTACTTTATATTAATGAATGCCAGAGAAAGATAGAGGAATTTAACTACATTTGAAGATTTAAACTCGATTTAATTTTGAAAGTGTTTTATTATAGTGTACTTTAAATCGGCGATGGAAGCAATACGGAACTGAATTCCACCTGGTAATAAAAGCAGTCTCTGTAAACTCTACGTGTTTATTTGAACCATTCACATGCAAAGCGAATTGTCAGCTACAGTAGAGAATCTTTTAAATAACTTAATGGAGAATAAATCTATTTTCACAATCGTATAGAGTGTTTTTGTAAATAAAAATAAATAACGATTTCGTTAAACATAGCACCAGATTTTGAATACTTATTCATTTTTTAGATATTTTAGTAAAATAAATTTTTAAAGTTCTATTTCAGATCACATTACAATGATAGTAACTTTTAAATACATCACAAAAATAAAGAAAAAAGGCAAAGTATTGCCAAAGTCTAAATTTTTCTTCATGAGTTAAGGAAATATGGCAATACTACGAGAGCAGAAGAGTTATAAGAAATAGTAAAGACAAATAGAAGTGAGAGATAAAAGATATAATGACTAAATAAAAAACAATTGGTTGCGCATATTCTTCCGCTTTCCTCAAGTAAGTTTTGTACACTCTGTCCCTTTTTCTCCTTGTCTTTTTAAATTCCTATGGTTGTTTCTTCTACTATTGTAGTCGTGCAACGTGCCTGATGAAAAAAGTTTGGAGTTTTTGGAAACTCTCTTGAATTTTCTTTATTTATATGGTTTATTTGGGAAATGTAGGGGAGCTAGGGGATGTATGGGACAAGGGATGGGTGGGACATTCTCAATATTTCAGGCAATAAACATTTATTTTAAATTGCTTCCTAACCCCATATACCTCTACCACAGTGTGCTTCAGAACTAAAAGTAGGACCACATTGGTGTTTTCATTTTCCTGCAAAGTTGCATTTTCTGAGATCTCTGCTTAAAAGTAAGTTTTTTTTTACATTTGAAGATGTGAAATATCTTATACAATATAAAAAAATTAAGCTATGTTGTAGTTATTTATTTTAAGGTTCAATATCAATAATTAAAATGAATGAATAGTAACCATTGTGACAAAATAATTTTTGAGGTAAAATGGCTGAGAAGGGATATTATGCATTGTGGGGATGATTGGGACATTTCAAATGGGGATGAATGGGACATTCTCACTCCTCCCTAGAGATGTTGAAAATTTTATTTATTAATTAAATAGTATTATATAGGATGATAAATCAATAATTTACGTCAATTAATAGTACTAAATAGTATTATATGAGTTGTTATTGTTTAAAATCTCTGAGTGTTACTTATTGTATTGTAGTAATTATTAATGGATTATCAAAAAATTGGTACTAAAACGTAATCAAAATAGATAAAATTGATAAAAATAGTATATGTGTATTGATCAAATGGGGGAAATTATATTGAATTTTGAAATGTTGCACAAATAAATCCCCACCCCTAACATATTGGGTCAATCGGAAAGTCGGGTCGTGTTGGGAAAATCAATTCGTACCGGAAAATTCAATCATTTAATTATTAGACTTTGATTCCGATATATAATGTCTAATAATTATCGGGCAGAGTTTTCCGGTACGATTTGATTTACCCAACACGACATGACTTTCCGATCGACACAATAATTTCCGTTCTGCATGTTTCCACGATACATTTAATTAATATTAATTAATAAGTTATGATTGAAAATTATTATCTATGCTATATTTAAAAGACATTTTGCACTTTCATATCAAATCTAAAATGCCTCATAAGTGGAAAAAAAGAACAGGTTGATACCCGAAGTCCGCATTAAAAGTTAAAAGTGCAATAAAAGAAGTTATTGAAAAAATATATATATATCGATTCGTGCTGTAAAATCATATATTACAAATATAATTTTCATATAAGGTTATAATTATAAATTTTAATTTGGTAAAATTGAATTCAGGGAGGAAAATCTGTGTGTCCATCCATCCCTATTAGTTTCCCATTCATCCCTGCTGTGGGGATGATTGGGACAGGGAGGAACGTTTTATTGATTTCATAATATTTTTATGAATAAATCATAATCTAGAATAAATATTGTTCATATATGTTGGCAAATACCTAATGTATGAAATGAGATATATAATATTGATAGTAACTTAAATAAATAATATAAAAAAATATTTTTGTGAAAATGTCCCATTCATCTCCCACCTCCCCTATATCATTGCATAAGATGTTCTAGATGCTTTGTGATGTTAACTAAAAAAATGGTATGTGATAACTCTATAATAAAAAAAAAGTGTTTGTTATTAATTTCCAGGTTTTATATCCGAAAAGGAAATTGTGGATAGATAATCTATAAAATATTTAAATTAACAAAATTAACAACCTACAATTACTATTTGTTTTTCATCCTTATCATGTGTATGTTGTTCATGCTTTGTATGTATCGTATTTTTCAGTATATAAATCTACTTTTTAAACTGCCAAATAATAAATAAAATTCAACATATAGCTTAAGCTCCATAAATAAAATCAGACATCCGATAATTTCAGTTTGTAGTTATAGCGATAATTAATAAGCGCCGATCATTTCTTAATGTTATAACTCACAAATTTTGTCATTTGGAACATATTTGGCCCAATAATAAAAAATTATTAATTTTTATATAATTTTTATTATAAAAACATAAATTTATTTTTCAAAAATAAATTAATTCTTAACTTATAACTATGTGACGTATGAAAACTTATGTACCATGAAAACGTATAACTCTGAAATGAACTAGACAAAAGAATTTATAAATTATTGTATTGTCAAAAATTTTGAGCGAAACATATCAATACAAAGAGGAATTTTGATCTAACACACCATTCATCGTACAAATTATTAATATGGAAACTTTAAATATTCTTCATCACTGTTACATTGGCAAAGTTCTCGGAAATCATTCGACATAAATAGAATCGTCGTACGGATGCCAATGTTTAATACATTTAATTTTATCTTCTTCACATAAAGGGGTGACTTGTACACTGAAAATACCCACAATGCGCTATTTCATGATTAAGGAAAAAAAAATGGTGGACTTATACATAGGAAAATACGGTATGTTTTGTATACAGAAACCCATATTTGTTATTGCATTACTGAATGTCCAGTAAGAAAGGAATGAACAACAAACATATTTGCAAATAATACGCTATTTCAAATTTAAAAAAAATAAATTTTTGCTATAATCTACTTTACATAATTATTTTGTAGTTATATTCGATAAAAGTTACAAATATGAAAGAAAAAGGCTCTGAAATGCTTTGTTACTTTAACGTAACGGTGTGTAACATCCGAATAATAGATAAATGATTATCTGGTAATTAGATGAATGTATATGTGCTGCATGAATCTTTTCTTGAAACAAGATAGATGAAGTAAGGTTATGAAGAGTTGCTCACATAACACGGTAAAATCACAATCAAACTTAAGAAGCAGGCTAAATATTAAATGCTATGACAGCCATTTTCAATTCCACAGCTTGCGAAGCTAGGTTATCCGTTCTGCTACGCGAAACACTGAAATACTTTCCATTTATATTGAAACAAGTTACACGCAAAATGCTTCACGCATGAAACTTCAACAGAAGGCAACTTACGAAAGAACAGTTGCCTATCGAGGTATGGGTTAAGCTTTAAGGGCAGTTGGAAGCCCTATACCTACCATGTTAAATTAATGTACGTTTTCTCAAACACCACCGAAAATATTCACTTAAAATTTTTTATATACAAAATATGAATAATACCTAATAAAGTGAAGTCAACTTTATAAAGCGATATTCTTCAGTTATTTTTTTAAAAAACTTGAAATAAAAACCACTTTTTAACAATAAAAAACTTCCATTTTTCCAAAGAATTTTTTTTTTTTTTTAATTTTGTAGAAATGTTTGTAATAAAAGTTTACTTCGGAGTGATCAGGGATATGTGTGAAATATTCTGGAACGATTGCAAACAATAATATGTAGTAGTTTCTATAAAAAGGTACATCGAATTTCAAAAAGCAACATTTTGAGAAAATTTAGTTTAAAGTTTGCGTATGTAATGTTCATGTATGATGTAAACAAACTGAATTACTTAAATTTTTTTAACTTCTTGTTGTCGTAGAAACAAAAGTAATGTACCTTTCGAAAGAGGGGAAATACAGGATTCAAAATATTAAATAAACGGTCAAGGGCGAGTATTACTCGCGTACAGAGGGTTTCGTAGAATAAATATATGGATTTGTAATTGTATTGTCAAAAAATAACCGTTGCTAAAAGAAAACTAAGACTTTCTAAAAAACTATACAACGTAGTGTTAGGTATAACTGTATATACTAGAAAAGTGCACATGGATATACCATGAAGCTTCAAAGAGATATGGAACATAATAATATCAAATATAGCTATTCTGTATAACTCATTTTTTAATATTATCCTAATCTGTTTATGATGAAATTAATTCGGTACTGACAAAGCAGTACATATTTATACTTCATTTGGCGTTTCATAAAACTAAATTCAGCGTAGTAATAACCTTTCTTTCTACAGTGTAGCTAAAACAAAACCTTTGTTCAAAGTTTAAATTTGGCATCGTGCTAAGCGAGCTTCGAAAGGAGGTAGCAAATTTGCAACGCCGCTTTTGTCCGTGCCGCGTTTTTCCAGATAGGTTTTTAATTAACTTTTAAAGTCACTCTAGGAGTATTGAGAGCTTCACATAATGCAAACTAGTCGAGAATCCCATAGTATTTATGTGATTCATTCTAACTAATGCGTCTCACGTCTCTTAAAGCTTCAAAATTTTAGAAATTTTATTTTTTTACATGTTAAACTCCTATCATTTCTGAACATTTTGATATAATTGTTACCTTTAAATTCCCATTAGAACAGAAATTATGGCGTTTAGAATTATACCTGCGCAATAGCTGAAGCGGAGTTTCCGAAACTTTGAAGTCATTTTTCTCCAAATGACGTTTTTGGGCGTAACGCGCAGGATACCTCAAAAACTTTTGAATATTTTTTCATGAAATTTTCTAAACATGTATTTCATGTTAGTCTGTTTAAACTGAACCTAAAATTTCTTTTTTATTGTTTGTTCCTTTTATTGTCCTTTTTTAGGTGATTATAATGTTGATTTTTTCAAAATTTTGTATTAGCTAAATACAACTTTGCATTAAAAATATAAAAATGCTTTAAATACAAATTTATTTAAGTTTTGGATAATTATTACAATCTGAAGAATAAGTAAGCACCAAAATTTTCATTCTAGTTGCAATATCTGTTTTGTAACCCTGCGCGTAAGCTGTCGAGCATCCAATTTTCTGCTCGACAAATGTTTGGCAGTTTCGAGTCCTCTATAAATATTAATTCCGCATCTTGAATTTTTTAAATACATGAAATGAAAGAACATACTCACATCTTTCATCCTAATAAAAATTGTGCTTTGACATCATATACATTTTAAGACATTAAATGTTGAAAATGGTCTTTTTTCCTTTTTTCAAATTTTAAGAGTTCTGCGACCCCTCAAAGTAGTCTGTTTTTAACAATTTTACGTTAATTGCTTTTATACTGCTACTGGACATTGAATTACATATATATATCATTAAAAGTTATTAATTGGGCTTTAAAAGCCGATGAGTACATAGAGTAGAGCACCCCTGTCATTATGTATGTCCAAACCGTTCGAATCTTTAAGGGTTGATATCTCGGATAATTACTGACGATTCTTTTCGAAAATCATTATCAACATTGCTTTTAAACTTCTGCTACGGTAGGTACCTCCAGCGCTGCTCAACACATTTGCTGAATAGCCGTAAATCGAAATTTGTACGTAACGGAAAACTGCGATTTTCTCAAAAACTATTTGACCTAGGGTAATCACAATAATTTTCCTTCAAGGTTTAAATTAACGTCTACTACTTCTAATTTTTTCATAATTTTACGTAGATTCGGAATTAGATGAGAGGGGGTGGGGACTTATTTTTGCGCTACATTTTCGACGACATTTTTAAAAATATAATACCTAAAAGTAAAAGGAATGTATTTTTTAATTCAGTGTTACGAAAGCTTTCACACGATACCCCACACGACATACAAAGAAAAGAGTTTTTTTTTTTTTTTTTCAAGTAGCTTAAATAGCCCCTCTACATTTTTACTTAATATATTTATGAATGTTTAATAATCTGAAAATATGCGGGTCAGTAGTCTTTATTACTTCCCCAATTTGAACTTTCCACGTTCCATAGTTTTCTAGTAAAATGGCTGTAACAGACAAACAGAAACAGGAGTGATCTTATAATGATTCCGTTTTTACTTGAGAAGTACGGGAAGCTTAAAAATAAATAAACGGTCAAGTGCGAGCATTAGTCGCGCACAGAGGGTTCCGTAGAATAAATATATGAATTTCTAATTGCATTATAAAAAAAAAAGGTTGCTAGAAGTATACTAAGACTTTGTAAAAAACTATACAACGCAGGGTTGGGTATAAATGTATATATTGGAAAAGGGTATACCATGGGTATACCATGAAAGTTCAAAGAGACATGGAACCTAAATAATATGAAATATAGCTATTCGTATAACTCTATTTTTAATATTATCCTAATCTGTTTATGATGAACTTAATTCGGTACTGACAATAAAAGCAGTGCACAGTTAAACTTCATTTGGAATTTCATGAAACTAAATTCAGCGTAGTAATAAAATTTATTTCTACAGTGTAGCTAAAACAAAACCTTTGTTCAAAGTTTAAATTTGGCATTGTGCTAAGCGTGCTTCGAATTGAGGTCTCAAAGATGCAACGCCGCCTTGGTCAATGCCGCGTTTTTCCAGATAGGTGTTTAATTAAATTTAAAGTCACTCGAGGCGTATTGACAGATACAATCAATGCAAACTATCGCGAATCCCACAGTATTTATGCGATTCGTTCTAATTAATTCTTTCGAGGGCGATGCCCTTAATAAAATGACACCTAATTTTAATTCCAAAACAGACAAACGGCACCAGGAATATATAATTAAAATTTTCCTTTTATCATGTACGTGAAAATAAGTAAGTTCGCATTTTCTAATAAATTCGTTTATAAATTCTGGTGTCAGTTCATTATTTCATAAGTTTATAAATAGAATTACTCCGTGCCGGAAAGGATTAAGTGGTCGCAGGACTCTTAAAGCTTCAAAATTTATGAAATTTTTATCTTTTTAGATGTTAAACTCCTATCTTTTCTGAATATTTTGATATAATTGTTTCCTTGAAATTCCCATTAGAACTTAAGTTTTGACTTTTAGAATTATACCCGCTCAATAGCTGAAGCGGCGTTTCCGAAACTTTAAAGTCATTATTTTCCAAATGGCGTTTTTGAGGCATAACGCGCAGGATCCCTCAAAAACTTCTCAATATTTGTTCATGAAAATTTCAAAACATATATTTCATGTTAGTCTGTATAAACTGAACCTAAAATTTCCTTTTTATTGTTGAAAAAAATATTTTTTTAGGTGATTTTACTGTTGAAAATTTCAAAATTTTGCATTTGCTAAATGCATCATTGCTTTAAAAATATAAAAATGCTTTAAATACAAATTTATTTAAGTTTAGGGAAATTATTACAATCTGAAGTATAAATATGCACCAAAATTTTCATTCTACTTGCAATATTTATTTTGTACTCCTGCGCGTAAACAGTTATGCCAATATTTTGTTCGACAAATGTCTAACAGTTTCGAGCCCCCTATAAATACTAATTCTGTATCTTGCAATTTTTTAAATACATGAAACGAAAGAACATACTTATATCTTTCATCCCAATTAAAAATTGTGTTTTAAAATCATATACATTTTAAGACATTAAATGTTGAAAATGGTCTTTTTTTCATTTTTTCCACTTTTTAGAGTCCCGAGACCCCATTAATTAGTATGTTTTTAACAATTTGACGTTTATTCCTTTTATACTGTTACTGGACATTACATTACACATATATATCATTAAAAGTTGTTAACTAGGCATAGAGTACGTAGCCCCTGTCCTTGTGTATGTCCAAACTGACCATACCTTTAAGGGTTATTATCTCGGCTAATTACAGATGATTTTTCTCGGAAATCATTATCAACAATGCTTTTATTCTTCTGCAACGATCATGGAAGACGGTAGTATTCCGAGTGACGCAGCCTTAAGCCTAAAATCGTATCGTATCGTATCGTAGAATTCGTAGATGGCGGAACTCATATATACAGCTAACTCGACATCAAAGAAAATGCGAAAAGCCGCCTGTTAATAACTCATCAAATATAGGTCCTATTGTTCTGATTTTTTAAAAACAGTCTTATATCTGCAGTCTAATCCTATTCTGAATTTTTTACAATTCTACGTGCAGTATATTTTCAGATCTGTAAGCCCATTTTGAAAGCAATTTCGATGGTGTAAGTTTGTCTTTTTTTTTTCTCCGAAACGGTCTAGATTTTTTTAAAAACATTAATATATAAAATGAATCTGTTTTTGACGAAGTGGATAAGACTAACCTAGTATCTAGGAAAACTCTTAATTTTTATATAATCCGCATGAAAAAATGGACTTCTTAGGATCGCGGATTACATGTTATTCTATGGGCTAGCAGACAGAACGTTGCACATCGGTTTTGCGCGGTTTAGGTCACAGTTAAAAATCTGAATATTGGCAATAAATCTTTTTTTAAACTACGAAAACAGTTTATTATGTGCTTTAAAATACTTAGAGTGATTTTTTAAAATGGAGCAGTATTTTGTAATTATAGGTATTTTATTTCATTGTTATTCGTAGTAAGTAAACATTTTTTAAGGAGAAAATATTTCACATTTTAAAAAAAATTCTCGTATCGAAATTCGATATTTATCGAAAATTCTCGTATCGAAATGAAAATTCATCGCGTTCGCCATAAGACTTCGCCATGTATCACTACGCGATACGCGAAGTTGACTGAAGAAATAAGAAATATCAAAGATCTTGAAATGGTATTCCAAGGGGAGAAAGTGAGTACAATTTCTAATTATCCAGACAGCATTCTTTGCAACCGATCCTTTCTAATTAGTATAATGTTCTGAATTGTTTTTATTTTCAACAATACTTATAACTGTTTTCCTTACAAAATAACGTTCATGTGTGGCATAGGTATTTCTTGTGATATGTGAGTGTAATACAGATAGATTACTAATTTAATTTTGAGTTTCCTTTTAAAGAAATTAAACAAAATCTTTCATTTTTAAAGAACGCACAATTTAAATAAAAGGTGTGACGAAATCAAAATTAAGATTTCCAATCCCGTTTATAAAATGATTTATTTGCGAATCGTTTCTAATAATATTATAAACGAAAATTGACTTAAAATGACATCTTTCGTTTATTTATTTATTTTTAATATAACTCTTTTCAGCTTCAAAAATTAAAGCATCGTAGTATTTTATTTTTATAAAATTTAACCTAAAGGGGAAAAAAATTCTTATTGCCGTTTATCTCTGTAACAAAAGAAAAACAGAAGGAAAAAAAAAACAAAAAACACCTGAAGCATTTCTTTTAGGCTAATTGATTACAAAGACTGATTTCAGTCTTGGACATATTTTTGACTGATAGTAAATTCTACTTTATATACTTAAATTATCACGATTAGCTCAAAATGAACCATTTTATCCTGACTGGTTGTTTTGAGCTCCTAAAAGTAAAAATTTTCATCATGATACTTTTCCTTATTTAGTAATTAAAGTTTATAGATAAATAAGATAAAACAGCTTTTTTGCAAAAGTAAGATACTTGTTTTTATTTAATTTTAAAGTTAATATGCTTAAAAGAAAGCTTTAAATAATTTACTTTTAAAAAATATAAAAGTAGCCCCCTTATATGGTATTTATGGTAATGAAGTATTATTGTAAATAAGAACAATTCAGAACATGTTACTATTTAGAAAAGATTGGTTTCACAAAATTTCATTAGCAGCTGCATTGTAGCTGTCATGATAATTAGACTTTGTATAAACTAATAAAGTGATTACTCAGTAACCATTTCAATTAATATATTAATCTGACTCGCATCTTAAATTAAATATTCAGTTTTTATTCTGCTTTCATTAAACCATTCACTATTCTGTAACATTCCGCATATTCCGACTACAAAAACTCTTTTTATCAATTCCACCTGTACACTGGAGGGTTGCCGTGCCACTTACAGAGTAGCGCGTTTATCGCCTCGTTGTGCAATAGCATTTGAAAGATCACCACACTAACATAAAAAAGTAGCATTAAAAGAAAAACAAAATTAATCAGTTGATTGTAAAAAACCCACTCCATTCTCGGTCGGGGGAGGAACATCACAAGAAAAAAAAAACCTCGCGAAATTTGACAGTATGTCAGGGGGGGGGGAATCCAAAACTTCATGAAAATAGTTGTAACTTTTCTAATAAATATGTTACATATAACATATGGTAGTAATAATCAGTATATCTGATGAAAATACAAGTAATTTTTTAAAATAAACTATTTAATGATTTTTTTTTATCCCTATTACTGTATTTGATTAATAGTATTTCAAGAGCCATAATTTTATATTGTAAAATCCTTAAAAGCACTCTGCAAGCAGTCCTTGTTCAATCACAAAAGCCTGCCACTAAAAAATTTTAATGCAGAAGATGTAATGTATTTCTCAGATATAAACAATGAATTTTTCAGTTAAGAAGCTCATGTATTTTACAAATATTGCTATTTCTTGGAACACTAAATATGATACATTATCGCCTTTAACACATTATTTTGGAGTAATGAAAACATTGTTATTATATTAAAATTTTTTGTAAATGAGTGTTATAATCAAACATACAGGTTTTATACAGGTTTTTCTTGCAGCACTAAAATGCATGCTTTCCAAAAGTTTTTTGCTGTTTTTTTATAAATCTTTGCCTTATTTAATGGAAGAAAATTCTGCTAAAAATAAGGCAAAGATTTCATTATTAAAAATAGTGAAAAAGAATAAATTGGCCAGCCATGCATTTAGTGTTCCCAAAACTGTCAGTCATGAGTTACCACTATTTATAATGATTTTGCCCAGGCATATTTGGATGTTATATTTCAAGGTAATATCTTTAAGGTAATTTAATAATGTGTGATCTATACCTATTATGTAAAATTTCATAATTTGCACATTTTCTGGTTCCAAGGAATGTAATTTAAAGCATGTATACGAAGTAAATTTAATGATGTATGAAATATGATCTATATAATGCAAAATTCTATAATACGCACAACTTCTCATACCAAGGTGTGCATTATAAAGATCTTCTACTGTATTCATATATAGTCCACACATCAAAAACCTTAAAGATTTAGTATCTGTAAGAGGACATTATTACAACTTTATATTTTTTTCATTCTGTAGCACAAATTACTCAGCTTAGAATTTGCCAAACAAAACATTGCCATCTTGATTTTTTCCACTGTCTTTATTTACCTCAGAAGTGATTAAGATTTTTTTATATTGTAAATCCTAAAGGTTATAATAGCAAAAAATCATCTTTAAGCCCTTGGGAATGAGCGACCGGTATACTTGGCCACTTAAGGTGTTCAGAATCCTTCATTATTCTCACCACTTATTTTTAATAGTAAAGTTTACCTCCTTTAATGGGAGCATTTCTGTGATTCAATTACAGAAAATTTTCTGTTTTTAAAAAGCTGTAGTAAAAGGTTAAAAATTAACCAAAGGGCTCTTGTCGCGAAGGGGTTAAACATCTTGAATTACAGTGAACTTTAATAACCCTTGGCTTTAATTGCCAGTACTCTTCCAATAGATCTATCTGTACGACAGCCCAGCCAACACAATATTCGCTCAGAACAACTATTATCATGACATCAATTGATTGTGTGAAAAATAATTAAAAGTGTACATGATTATATATTTTATTATTAAGCAACAGACTTTGCAGATCCGATTTTCTAAAAAGCTTTAAAGATTGAAATCTCTAGGCTGGAGTGGGAAAGTGGTAATTTTGAGGAATAGGAGGATAATTTATGTAGAAAAATTTTCTGTATAAAAATAAAGACTTAAATTTTTTTAATGTTGGGGAGTAGGGGGAGGGAGAAGAGGTGAAGTGTACAGTCGTGGGGAAAAAAAAGTAAACACCCTCTACAAACTCCTTAACAAATTATTATCGTAGACAAAAGTTATTGGTACCGAACGATTGGAAATAAAGTCTATTTTTAAATGATGTACATAAAATTTGCTTAGGGGGCCATCTACATATTAAAACAAATCCAAACTTCATTTTTTTCAATGGCAATACCCAATTTTAACGAGATATTTCAAATCTTCGGTTCAAACTATGCCTAGGCACCAAATTTCAAGTAATTTGAATAATAAGTTTTGGAATTATAAACATTCAAAATTTAGTGCTTCTAATGTTAAATTATATTTTCATATTTTTATTCAAATCTCCTGAAATTATGCTCCTAATGTGCTAATTTTTTGTGTAGCAGTAATACTAACATACCCAAACATAAATACGTTGAATTTGCAATTTTTATAATTTTATGATATGAATTATGAAATTAATATTCGAAAAAATTATGAATTGTAACCTAAAATTTTTTTGATGGATTTAGATTTATTAAGTCCTGCTTTATGGAAATACAAAATTTCACATTTTTCTTCCAAATAGTTTTCAAATTATGCGTAAAAAACGGCAAAATTATGGTTTAAGGGGCCGTCTATGATAGAAGTGACTAGATATTTTGAAATGTCTTACGCTGTCCTGTAATCTAGCAGACTTCATTGACTGCTTGAGTGACGCTTAAGGTGCCTTGATCAAGAAGGGGGCTCTCTCGGTTAACAATCGAGTATCGAACTTCAATTTGGATACAGCCCTTAAAATAAGCTTGTTTTAAAATAATTAATTTCTCGGGAACTTATAGTACGAATTGCATAAAAATTTGTTTTTAGGCTAATTAAATGGTGTAGAATTCATTTATGCTGTAAAAATTGTGTACTGCTATTGAAAAAAACAAAGTTATGGTTCGTTTTAATATGTAGATAACCTTTTAAGCAAATTTTATATACATCATTTAAAAGTAGACTTTATTTCCAATCGTTCGGTACCAGTAACTTTCTTCTACGGTAATTTGTTGAGGAGTTAGTAGGGGGTGTTTACTTTTTTTTTTCCATGACTGTACATTAGGGAAGTTAGTGCTTATTTATTTATTTATGTTAGTGAGCAACAAATGTTGCAGATTTTTTTTTTTTCAAACTAATTTTTGAAAGATTTTATTATTTAGGTAAGCTGGAGAGGTGGGTGCAAAAGCAGAAGTGGAATCTTCGGAGCTCAGGGAATTATTTTATATGATTTATTATTATTGTTAAAGAATTTTAAATAGGGATGGTGAAAGATTATTTTATATAAAATTAAAGAATGTTTAATTTTTTTGCACTAGGAATGAGAAAAGGGAGAAGCAGAAATTTGTAGTTTTGGATTTAATATAAATGTATGGAATTACTTTTATAAGTGAGCGATGATTGTTATATATATATATATATATATATAAAGGTTTAAAGAGTAATATTTCTTGCTATTTTTCTTAACAAAGTAATTTTTTTATATAGTAAAACTTAACATAGCTTTTTATATCTCTAAAGCAAACCAACAGAAATACCCTCTAAACATGCATGTTGTACATTACTTCCATATCTTACCAAAGAGTTCTTATAAAAATCTCATTGCACGGTGCTCTTTAAAATTGAAGTATGGTCATCCTTTTTTGCGGGGAAGGAGGGGAGAGAGATTGAAGGTGAATTGAAATCCTGACTATGAATTCTTTGTATTGGTCTTTAATTTTTTTTGTGTGTGTTTATTGTTTTATTTATTTTTTTTCAATAACCTCAAAAAAGTAATGATATCAATACAAAAACCCTTAACGGGTTAAAAGTTTGTGACGCAGCACTTTATCTTATGCTCTAAGAATTTTAAATATGGAACTTAAAAATAATGATATCAAATTTTGAGTGACGCTATGCTATTAATTATAATCTCTCTATATATTATTTATTTCATCTTTTTATTTTTTTTTATAATCGCATGTGCAAAAATTATGTTCAATTAAAAAAAATGTATAAAAGTTTATTCATTGATGCTTTAACATTTACACCTCTCATAAATTCCAAGTATGAGTTTTAAAAGATATGATATCAAAATTTTAGTGACGCTTTGATGTGGCTTTAAACGATTTGTTTTAAAAGTAAATTTAAATTATTTTTGTTTTGGCTAAGATATATTCACACATCTAAATATTAGTTTTAATTTTCCAATATACTTTAAATATGTCACTTTCACTGAATTTATATAATGCATTTAAATGTATTTATTTGAATAAATTGATTTATCCCTTTGTCCAATGCTATTAAAAATTTAAAATAAGATTTACGTAAATAATTTTTTTGCGTCATTGTATCCAAACTAAGGGAAATGTATTCAAATGGATACTATGAGGCAAAAAAATTATTTACGCAAATCTTATTTTAAATTTTTAATAGCATTGGACAAAGGGATAAATCAATTTATTCAAATAAATACATTTAAATGCATTATATAAATTCAGTGAAAGTGACATATTTAAAGTATATTGGAAAATTAAAACTAATATTTAGATGTGTGAATATATCTTAGCCAAAACAAAAATAATTTAAATTTACTTTTAAAACAAATCGTTTAAAGCCACATCAAAGCGTCACTAAAATTTTGATATCATATCTTTTAAAACTCATACTTGGAATTTATGACAGGTGTAAATGTTAAAGCATCAATGAATAAACTTTTATACATTTTTTTTAATTGAACATAATTTTTGCACATGCGATTATAAAAAAAAATAAAAAGATGAAATAAATAATATATAGAGAGATTATAATTAATAGCATAGCGTCACTCAAAATTTGATATCATTATTTTTAAGTTCCATATTTAAAATTCTTAGAGCATAAGATAAAGTGCTGCGTCACAAACTTTTAACCCGTTAAGGGTTTTTGTATTGATAGGTATATTCAGCGATGCTCAACAATGTTTCTGAATGCCCGTAAATCGAAATTTGTGTATAACAGAAAAATGCTAATTACTCAAAAACTATGTGACCTAGGGTAATCGCTATAATTTTCCGGCAAGGTTTATATTAACGTCTACTACCTCTAATTTTTTCATAATTTTAGTTTCAGTAGATTCGGAATTAGATGCGGGGAACATATTTTTGCGCTACATTTTCAACAATATCTTTAAAAATGTAATACTTACATTAAAAGGAATGTATTTTTGAGTTCAGCGTTACAAAAGCTTTCACAGAATAGCCCACATGATATACAAAGAAAATGTTTTTTTTTCAAGTAGCATAATTAGCCCCTCTGCTTTTTTACTAAATATATTTATGAATGTTTATTAATCTGAAAATATGTAGGTCAATGGTCTTTTTTACTTCCCCGAATTTGAACTTTCCACGTTCCATAGTTTAAGAGTAAAAAGGCTGTGACAGATAGACGGACGGACAAACACAGGAGTGATCTTATAATGGTTCCTTTTTTTACTTTTTAAGTACGGAACCCTAAAAAAATGTTTTTTTTTCACGAATTTTTCTTCCAACTGCCCTTGAGTATCTATCACACAGAAATTCTGATTGCGCTTTAGCTGTGTGTTGTGGATTCTCAAAACCGTTACGATATTCAACGATTAATTGCTGAATTACGGTGAGTGATAAATGCAAATTACCACAACTTTCACGTCTTATTACCGAAAAAGAAATTCTATAATATTAATTTTTTTTGGTTAAAAACCGTAACGATTACTGAGAATCCGTAGAAGCAGGCAACTGTGAATTAATCATGTGTTTTTACAAAAAGGTTCCCAAGGAACAAATTTTCTACGAATCCCTTCCAGAGAAAATGTATAGTACTTGATTACCAACCAGTACAAAATCCAGCTCTTATAGATTTAGTAATGAAAAATAAATATTACAGGCGTATGAAATTGGAAATTTTCATTCGATTTCATTAAACTATATTAAATAAAAATCAGCTTTGATAAGTTGACCGATGACCATCAAAAAAGGGTAAAGGGAAAGGAAGTAATGAAGTTACCTAACAGATACAAATGGCGAAGAAAAACTAGATTTTGCTATTAGCGAACTGTGTTTTTCTTCTTCTATAACAAACAAATTTGGGTTACCAGTCGGCCAGTTTATCGTACTTGTGCTATGGGAGACCGGGGCAGTCCTCATAAGTAGGCGCAGTCCTCATAAATCGCCTGTTTGCGTATAGATTGCGCAATCAGTCACAGAGTACCTTTCTTCTAGCTTTTTACAATCCTCATTGTAGTTTTGCAGCGTTACTTATGGGCAGTGGACATTTATTACGATTTTTCTGTTTTTCGCACTCACAAGTAATTTTTTGTTGCTTCATTCTTTCTCTAATTTCTAATACTTATCTTAATAATTGCGATTTAACTTGTGCAGTTTCTCTTAGTGTATGATTAACTGTACCTACCCCCATACGTGATTTACTTGGATTATTTATGCTTAGATGGTTACGTCTCCCTTTTGTGGAGAACTTCATTATGGGGCTAGTAGGCGCACTGAACACGGGGCAAGTTGGCTCGATGTCTGGTGTGTGCTGGTAGCTTGAAAAACAGCAAACACCGAGGAAAGTGGTTGCAATTCAAGATTTTGGGAACACAAGGTTTGCCCAAACGTAGTAGTCTACGATTAGAGCCTAAAATATTTCTGAGACTCGGGTCCAAAACTTTCATAACCCCATTATTATTACCCCCCCAAAAACGAAATCTTTTGTTCTAATTTTCGGTTCTCATACGTGTAACTGCATTAAATATAAACTTACATCTGATTTAATTAGCTTACAGGAAAAAAAATTTAGTGTCAGAAGGTTATTTATTTAAATTATTATAAACACCACAATCAAAACACTTTCCATTCACAAAACATTATGCGTAATTTAATTTACAAAAAGCAAGTAGAAACTGTATTTATAGTACTTTTATACATACTTGTGGAAATTAAATTGTCTGGCTGCAAATGAATTATTTTTAGAATGTGCGGAAGTACGAAAAACATAGTTTTGAGAAAAAAACATGCAAAGTTAAAAATCTATTGAAATCATTATTAAAGTACATATTATCAATTTAACATTGATTAGTTGTCAATTTAAATTTTTCCATGCGTTTTGTTTTGTTTGGTTAAAAATTTCAATTTTTTTTTTAAATATGAAAAACAAAACATTTACTTTTTGGAGGCTTAAAGCTGATGACACCCTTTAAATATTACCTAACGTTTAGTACGAAGTCATTTTTTTATGTATATTATTAATGAAGCCATATATTTTAATCCTTGAAGGAAGCGGAAATAACTACTGTTAAAAGACTTCAAACGGAAATGAAATTAAAATAGCGCCTGTTTGTCAACCCAAATATATTTGTCTGCAACTAGGATTAAAAAGCGTTCTTTTTTCAGTAAACGCTATTTTTTCAGTAGCAGGGATGCATGAAATTTTTTAAAACTTATTTTGAACATAAAATGGTTGAAATATGTTTATTACCAGAATTTATCTGAAGTTTGTATGAACTGTAAATCTACACGGTAACAAAAACTAACTAGGGCATGAATTGTAACTTATATTTCTTTTTTCTATCTCAGAAATAAAAATCAGACTACTAATTGATAAGGTACTGATATATGATTGACAGAAAAACAACAGGTTTCTGAAGTGGCAGCTTTTCGCTTTTAATTAGAAACGAAATATTTTTATAAAATTTGTATCAAAGGATCGAAACACATCTCTTGATATAGTTTGGAAATTCCTTCTAAAGGGATTATTTTCAAGTGACTTCAAACGTCTCTGAGGCATAAAACATTGTTTATCCACGTGGTTAATCACTAAAATGTACAGGTTTCGATTTTGTAGTCTTAAAAAGTCTGTTAGATGTGATTTGCATTCTTCCTGTTCCCTTCTTATTTTGGATGCTGAAAGTTAATCTTGTTGAAAAATAAATTTTTATTTCCAAAGTGCTCTTGGAGGAAAATAAGGAACAGTCTGCTTATCATGTTTTATCCGCACATTTGATGGTTTATTTTTACGCATTCATAAATATAAGCAAGCACTCTTTTCCCAGCTGAACAAATATGACCTCAAACCATAACTTAGTGATACTTTTGCCGTCTTTAGATACCATGTGTCCCAAAAATGACTGATGCATTTTAAAATTTAATAACTTGCAAACGGTGTCAAATATTAAATAATTCTTACAGGAGTGTTATGTCAGATGTCAGGATTTTTATGCTGCGGTTCTCAGTTTTAGTTACAAATAGAATCGATAGATGGCATTGCAAGCAATAACCACTAAATCCAGCCTAGATTTTTCGGCTTCTCTCTTCTTCCACGCGAAAAAAAAGAGATTAAATTGTATTGAATGGATCACGAAGTACCAAAAAT
Source organism: Maratus speciosus (assembly GCA_963932465.1). NCBI lineage: Eukaryota > Metazoa > Arthropoda > Arachnida > Araneae > Salticidae > Maratus > Maratus speciosus. The sequence goes on along the minus strand of OZ010796.1, from coordinate 230,530,340 downwards.
CGGGTCTGGACTGAGCGCCTACTGCTCTCAGCGCCATCTATTGCTTGAAATTCGAACTAAAATCAAGAATCACAGTAAAAAACTCCTGACATCATAGATAACACACCTGCAATATTTTTTAAATATCTTTCACCGTTTGCAAGTTATTGAATTTTGAAATCCATCAGTCATTTTTGGGACAGCCGGTATGTACCGTTTAACTAAGAGAACATTTCGATCAATTTACGTTGCTGTGCATGTTGTGAAACAGATTGTAAAAAAAAATAATAACTTTTTTCAATCCACCATGAGCGGTCTCGCCTTATTAGAGCTATCCGTTCTCGCCAAGATCTATGTTTTTCTTGAATACTCAAATATTATAGCACTGTTCCATTCTCTTTAACCAGTACACAGAGAAAGGTTTCACATTTTATCAAACCATCTCCTGGTTAATGTTCAATTTTTTTGTCACTTTATTTACTGTCCGTTTTCATCTCAACCTGGTCTATTCATATTATGGCCAAGCTATTTGAGTCGTTTCACGGTATCCGAAAGAATCTACAGCGGCGGTCAAAAGTTTCCGGCCAGTTAGATTTTTTTTATTTGTTTACCAGAATATTCCAGCAAAGAAGAAGTGAAATCGTTCCAAAAGTTAGCAATATGCAAATGACTTCTGACCACGTGATCATTTTGATTGGATACTGGAGGCACTTGATGCTAAGGGGAGGAATTCGAAATTCGCGTGTGCAAAAGTTTTCGGCCATTCGTCATTCGTTAGTATTTGTTATCGGTAAAATATCTTTTTGGCCGTGTTTGTTATTTAATCAACGTGAATAATGTAGTTTAAATTCCAAAAATGAAAAGTTCAACAATTATTATTCGTAAATGAGTGATTTGTTTGTCGCGAAAGGACCAATCCTCTCGTGAGATTGCGGCAAAGTTATCGATCGGAAAATCTACTGTGAACGATATTTAAAAAAATATAAAGATGGCCATGGCCTTCAGGACTTCCCACGGTCCGGGAAACCCCGGAAAACATCTATTCGTGTGGATAGAATTATTAGGAGAAAAGCAATTGATGACCCGCATAAAAACGCGGCTGCAATATCCCGTGATTTAAGGAGCAAAAATATTGCTGAAATAAATAGGTCTACCGTGTCAAGACGCTTACGTGACGTAGGACTTTTTGGAAGAGTCGGCGTTAAAAAACCTTTCACAAGTAAAAAAAATCAGACGGCCCGACTGGCGTTTGCCAAAGAAACACAAAGACTGGTCAAGTGAAAACTGGAAAAAAGTGCTATTTTCCGATGACTCGAAGTTCAACCTTTTTGGGAGTGATGACAGGCACTACGTTAGACGACTTAAAAACAAAAGATATGATTCGAGATATCATATTCTTACAATGAAGCATGGCGGAGGGCACGTTATGCTGTGGGGAGCATTTTCTGGAAAAGGAGTCTCTTCTTTTGTTGAAGTCCACGGCATGATGAATGGTGCTATGTATAAGGATATCTTGCAAGATCATTTGCTGCCTTATTGGAGTAAAAATTGTGGACGCAACTATTTGTTTCAGCATGATAACGACCCAAAACTTACATGCAATTTCGTCAAGCAGTGGATTTCGCACAAAAAAATTTCACTTTTGGAATGGCAAACTCAATCACCCGATCTGAATCCAATAGAAAATCTTTGGAACGAACTTGACAAACGTGTGCAGAATTATAAATATTCCAATTCAGCAGAATTTTCCCAAAAATTGCAAGAAGAGTGGAAAATACTTACCATAGACAAACTTCAACCGTTCATTGAATCGATGCCACGTCGCTGCGTCGCAATACTTATTGCTAAAGGTATAATGACAAAATACTAATTGTAAATGTTGTTGATTAATGTTATTTTATACTATAACACCAATTTTTTGCAAACTTTCCAAGATGGCCGGAAACTTTTGAGAACATGCGTTTTCCTTTGCAATTATTTTTGTCAATTAAATTCATTGATATTTATTTGTTATTCCATAAATAATTTCATAACTTCTATGTCAACAAAACGCATAAATATCCCTTTGAGATTCCTCTTCATATGGGTATACTTACAAATTAACCAAAAATTTTATGCTGGCCGGAAACTTTTGGCCGCCACTGTATTTCGGAACATTTAGCATTCGGTAGAATGCTAACGATCGAATGAAGGCATGTTGAGATCGAGTTCAATCGATCTCAACATGCCTTCAAGGTGTAATGTAAAATTCTGATTTTTCTTAGAAACCATTATCGCAAAGCTTAAATAACATATTTCAGTGAGGTCCGAGGTTAATGCCTTATGTATACATAATAATATTTTTATATTTGAGCTTACTGTTGTTTTTAATTTCAATTTTAACTTAATCAGAGTTATTTTTTATCAGAATATATTTTTAACTTAGTGGATAAATGAAGTTCTTAAATCCCGTAAGAGGCACTCTACGCTGCCAGATTGAAACACGGTGACTTTTAGCCTCGTAAAAAAATTATAAACGAATAACAGCTTTTGTTTTCTATTTGTTCGCAAAAGAAAATTAGCAAAGATGCTATATTTATTACTTGCAATGAAATCTATTAATAGTAACAACAATGTTTCAGTACATTTTTCAAAAGATGCTCGCCTAAGATAATTAAAAATATCTGACTTGGTATTAACTTTTATGGATTTTTTTGGCAAGAAAGACGAAAGAAAAGAATTTAAAAAGAAAGAAAATATGATTTAGCCCTTTATCTACTGATGATATTTATAAGTACCATTAAAATAACTTGTTATAAAATTCATTTAATATATTGTTTAGTAGTAATACAGTTTAGAATGAGGTATGCATTACTTTATCTTGTTCCAGAAACATTATTGGTTACACAAAACAAAAATATTTTTAAAAGGGTGATACATTTTGCCTTTGCATCTTTTCAGCTTTCCTTGGCGTTGGGGGGGCGGGGGGGGATTTTTCAATTCGGAAATATTTGTATATTTCTATTGTATGATCATTATATTTGTACATTTCCTAATTCTACAAAATACAAAATACTAAGAAAAATATTTAAAATAAAAGATTTGATTGGGGTTATGAATTTAATGAATCCTTCTAAATCCTTCAATCCTTCTAAAATCCTTCTAAAATTTATTAAATGATTATGTAAATCTTCTTATGCTGTTTCAAAAATTCACAAAACATGCTTTAGAAGATAAAAATTTCATGAATTTATAATTCAGTATATAAAGGATTAAGAGAGATGCCTTGCCAAAATTTAAAACATTCAATACTTGTGCAATATTTAAGCAGCCAATATCATATTGATTGGGCTAAAAATATAGTTCATTCATTTAACTTATGATAATTTAAAGTTTGAAATATTGTGAAGATTTGTGGTATCGTAAATAGTTAATATGTTGAATGACGAGTAATGCAAGTGGAAATTATAGCATAATCTTTTATTTCGGAAATAAATGCTTTAATGGATTTTTTTATATAAAAACTAACAAAGCAAAATTCTATACATAAATGAAGAACATACAGAAATTATACAAAAGCAAAAAAAATTATTTTTTCAGGCTTGGCAAAAGTAGACGAATGCTTATGTGAATGGAACTATTTATATTTCTGGAGTGTACAAGATTTAAAGATACTTACTTCTTAAAAAATGCATGAAAACATTTACGCGGGTCTCATTTCTATTATTCTATTCGAGACTGTCATACCACTTTTCATGCATTTTATTAAAAATGAGCTACTTTATTTTTTATTATGTTTCCCCTTATTTCTTGAAAATTAATACATTTGTTATTACTGACAGCATAATTAGCAATTAGCACTTGAATATTATAAAATAAGATTAAATATATATAGAAAACTATATTCTATAAGTCTATACTATAAGTCTTCTCATTTTTCACCCCATTGATGATGACCAGGGCTTGGTCGAAAGCGCTCGGGAAGTTTTTACCATCTGATTATTGGTTTTAATGTTTTAAAACCTGTTAATTGTATTTTTAGCACCTATTTTAGTAATAAAAACTGAGAATCATTTTAATGTATTCATGTTTTAATATAAAATAAGATATATATTATATTCAATTTCTTAAATCATAGCATGTAATTCATATAACAACTTTTAATTTGCCGATTAATCAATAAGTAGGTAATCATATCAGATGTAAATTTCCAACTGGGAGAAAAATGTCCGGACCAGGATTCGAACCAGGGATCTCTTGGCCGAAGCCGCCAATGCTCTGCCGGACGAATCTGATAGAACTTTTTCACCCAGCTAACCTTATTGATTATAGCATCTGCTCTGAAATCTGGTACAGCTCAACAGAATAATCACTGATAGTAGGTAATTACTGATTTTCGCATACACGCCCCCCCCCCCCCTTCAGTCTGGTTTAAAAAGTGTCTTCTTTCTGCGATATTTATATAGTTTTAGTATAATAAGGATTTATTGTTTTTTTTTTTTAATTTTTGTTTGAAGATCCTTTAAATGCGTTATGCATGATTAGGAACACATGCTTATTTGAAAAGAAAAAAAAAGTTATTTCGACCTACATTTATATCAGTTAGATGTGGAGCGCTTACAACACCATCGTATTTTTTACTTAATGTTAATATTTGAAATGTAACATAAAACTTATGTAAAAATTACGATTGCGTTATGAGCACTTCATATGTAAAAAAAGTCCTTCCGGCCAGTGCCGGGAGGAAGAGGTAGCTTTCATATTCCTTATTTTTTAAAAGTAAGCTTATATTATTCAAACATACGAAGACCAATTTAGTGGAAACCGATTATAGGAGATTCAATACTACTTTTTATCAATACTAAATCATTATGAATGAGAATTTCGCGAAATTAGTCGGCTTTATCCAAGCTGCTTTTATTTAAAGTAACTTATATTTGGTTGCCAAATTCGGCGATATCTTGAAGTTCCTGCCACTTTATAACAACATGGTGGATGAGGCTAACAAGTGAACTTAGTCGAGACCATAGTAATTCCTGCGCACATGCTCACTCACATCGGAATCGGTTGATATATACAATAGGGTGGGTCGAAAAAACCGAAATATTTGTAATCGAAATGTAATAGAGCGGAAAAGTTGCCTTTTGTAAAGAATAATAAATTCGCAAAATATTATACCGATCGGTTAATATCTTTTACCGCCGCAAGGGGACCAAAGTTTCCAAAAATCTCAAAAAACATGTTTTTTTCAATATTTTTTTTTAAATGATCAAAACATACGAATACAATTTCTAATAGGACGAAAAGCTACATGAAGATATAAGAAATGTACCGGCAAATGTTCATTATGATAAAGTCGTGTCTTTTACTGCCGCAAAGGGACCACATTTTTTTTAAAAAACTGTAAAAATTTCAAATTTTCCTTTTTTCTAAATTTTTATAATTTCTATAATATGTCTATAAGAAAATAAATTTACTTCATATCTATTAATATGTCATAAATTTTGTTAGCTGTTTGTTATAGACTGGAAAATAAAAGTAGTCATTCATTTTTCTTGACGATCGCTTCATCTACTGCTGTTTTGCTGCATATCGGCAGTTCATATACCAAAAATCACAAAAATGATATAAAATGAACAAAATATTTTAGTATTTTATTAATTAAAATAAAGAGATGTTTAACCGAAACGGATTAAATAATCTTAAAATGAAGAAGTATTTAAAGTAATTGAATTTTATAATATGACGTGCTTCCAAATAAATCCATTGTTCCTCGAGTGGCCGAAATTGATCATATGTGATCCTCCCTCCTTCTGGTCCACAAACTTTACCAGCAGTTCTTAGATTAATTTCAAGCATCTTTGTACTGATTGAGTAGGACAAGGAAAATTATAATAGCTAGTATCGTTAATCGAATATTCTAAACTCACCAGCGTCGTTAGACCATTAGTCTATAGAGAAACCGTAACTGGGGGTTTCGTCAGTTTGCAGTTTTGCCACTCGATTAAATGCATACAATTTTATGCTTGAAAGCTCAAGTCTGGAATTACGAAGTGACGGATGGCACTATTCGCGTCCACAGAACTTCGTGCTTTGGCAAATTTCTTTATGGCTGGGGTCCTGATATCCTCTCCTTCATATGCTATCGTTCTAATGAGGCTATTTTCATGATTTGCGAAACAGGCATTTCGTGTAATTACAGGAACTAAAATCTTTCGTAGATGATATGGTAAGTAACGGGGCTCCACAATTATAGTCACAAAATCTGAAAAACATGATGGATTCATTTTAATTGTGAACTAACTGATGCAGTACACTTTCAGGATGTACTCATTGAGTATATTCTGAAAGTGTACTGCATCAGCCGATTGCCAAAATTTAAAATTGCCAAAGCACGAAGTTCTGTGGACACAAATAATGCCATCCGTCATTTCGTCATTCGTAACTTGAATTTTGAAGCTTAAAATTGTATGGCTTTAATCGAAAGGCAAAACTGTATACTAAAGAAGCCACCTGTTACGGTTTGCCTATCGATTATCAACTATCTAACAACGCTGGTGAGATTAGAATGCTCGATAAAAGATACCAACTATTATAACTTTATTTGTCCCCTTCAATCAGTAGAAATATGCGTGAAATTAGTCACTGCAGTGCTGATAAAGTTTGTGGATCAGAACATAGTGAGGATCACATATGATCAATTTCGGTCTCTCGAGGAACAATTGCTTTATTTGAAAGCAGGTCATATTATAAAATTCATTTACTTTATATACTTCTCATTTTAAGTTTATTTAATCCGTTTAGGTTAAACATCGCTGTATTTTAATTAATAAAATGCTAAAATATTTTGTTCATTTTATATCATTTTTGTGATTTGTGGCATATGAACTGCTGATATGCAGTAAAAGAGCAGTAGATGAAACGATCGTCAAGAGCAATGAATGATTACCGTGTTTATTTTCCAATCGTTGACAAATAGTTTACAAACTTTATGACATAAAATAGATATAAAGAAAATTTATTTACTTCTAGACATATTATAAAAATTAGAAAAAAGTAGAAAAACTGGAACGTTGAAATTTTTACATTAAAAAAAAATATATATGGTCCCATTGTGGCAGTAAAAGATATAATTTTATCGTAATGAACACTTACCGGGACATTTTTTATATCTTCCTGTAGCTATTGCGTCCTATTAGAAATTGTATTCGTATGTTTGGATAATTAAAAAAAAATATTGAAAAAAAAACAAGTTTTTTGCGATTTTTTGAAACTTTGTCCGCCTTGCGGCGGTAAAAGATATTAACCGATCGGTATAATATTTTACGGATTTATTCTTTATTACAAAAGGCAACTTTTTCGCTCTATTACATTTCGATTGTAAATATTTCGGTTTTTTCGACCCACTTTAATATACAAGTGCTGTCGCAGGCAAAAAAATCCGATTTTTCAAAATGTCACTCACATTAGAAATTGAAACTGCTATATCTGAGCCATTTTTTTGGGATAAAGATAAAACAAAAAATGCTCCGGAATCCTTATATCATGGTCAAATACTTAAGAAAGAAACCTTTTTCAATTTCTAATTTTTTTGCACCTCACTTTAAATATTATTTTTTATTTAATTTAATGGCCTCCATTTTGAAACAAGATGGCTGATGAAGCTGGACAGCGAACTTGGTCGAGACATTACCATATACTATACACATGCCTTCTTACATCGAAAGAGGTTAATAAATACGCATGTTAGTTATCACGTGACAAATATCAGATCGTTTCAAAATGTCAGCCATGTTAGAAATTCAAAGTGCTATAATTCAATCATTTTTTAAGATATATACGAAACAAAAACTGCTCCGGAATCTTTGTATCAAGATCAAACACATAAAAAAAATCTTTTACGTTTTTAAATTTTAAATTTAAATTTTTTTTTAAATGGCAGACCTTTTGAAACAAGATGGCGAATGAAGCTGGCCAACGAACTCGGTCGAGACATTGGTATGTACTATGTACACACCAAGTTACATCGAAATCGGTTCCTAAATACGCCTGTTATCGAGTGACAAATATCATGTTTCAAAATGTCAGCCACAATAGAAATTCAAAATGCTATAACTCAGCCATTTTTTTAGATATAGGCGAAAAAAAAAACTGTTCCGGAATCTTTGTATTTAGGTCAAACACATACAAAAAAAAATCTTTTTCATTTTCTAAATTTTGGTACTTTATTTTAAATTTACATTTTTTTAAAACATTTTAAATGGCCGCCATTTTGAAACAATATGGCGGATGAAGCTGACGAACGAACTAAGTCGAGACATTGGTACGTATTATGTATACACCAAGGTACATCCAAATCGGCTTATAAATACGCCTGTTACCGCGTGACAAAAATCAGGTTGTTTCAAAATGTCAGCCAAGCTAGAAATTCAAAGTGCTATAACTCAGCCATTTTTTAAGATATAGATAAAACAAAAAATGCTCCGGAATCTTTGTATCAATGTCAAACACATAAGAAAAAAATATTTTTCAATTTTCAATTCTTTGGTACCACATTTCAAATTTTAAGTTTTTTTTTTAATTTAAATGGGTGCCATTTTGAAACAAGATGGCGGATGAAGCTGGCCAACGAACACGGTCGAGACATTGGTTTGTACTATATACACACGAAATTTTATCGAAATCGGTTCATAAATACGAGAGTTACAGTATGACAAAGATCAGATATATATATATATATCAACTTTTGAACGGAGGGTGGTTTCGGGGTCTGGGGGTCATGATCGATGAAAATGTACCAAAATTTTTTCAAATCGATTTCCTCCGAACGGCTGCAATAGGTAGCTTTTTGTAATGAAAGTTACCTAAAAGTCAAATTAATATAAATATAACGAGTCAAGTGTGAGTGTTACTCGCGTACAGAGGATTCCGTACTATAAATATATGATTTAGTAACAGGTCATTGCATTACACAAATGTATTAGCAGAAGTTTTTATCTAGGCTTTAAAAGCCGATGGCGCATAAAGTCTTTCTGTATGTCGAAACAGTCCGTGTCTTTATCGGTTAATATTTAGGTTAAGTACCCACAATTTTTTTCGAAAATGATTATCAACAATCCTTTTACACTTCTGCGACGATAGGTACAGTCGCGGGAAAAAAATAAATACGTCCTAATAACTCCTTAACAAATTGTCGTAGAAGAAAGTTACTGCTACCAAACGATTGGAAATTAACAGTACTTTTAAATGATGTATATAAAATTTGCTTTGGGGTGCATCTACATATTAAAACGAACCCAAACTTCATTTTTTTCAATAGCATTACCCAATTTTAACAAGATATTTCAAATTTTCGGTTCAAACTATGCCTACACACCAAATGTCAAGTCATTTGAATTATAAACATTCAATACATTGAATTATAAACATAGTGTTTGAATTATAAACATTCAAATTTTAGCGCTTCTAATGTTAAATTGCATTTTCATATTTTCATTAATATCTCCTGAAATTATACTCCTAATGTGCTAATTTTTTGTGTAGCAATAATACCAAAATACCCAAACATAAATGCGTTGAATTTGCAATTTTTATAATTTTTGATATGAATTATGAAATTAATATACGGAAAAATTATGAATTGCAAACTACAAATTTTTTGATGGATTTAGATTTATTAAGTCCTACTTTATGAAAATCCAAAATTTCACATTGTTCTTCCAAGAAGTTTTCGAATTATGCCTAAAAAACGGCAAAATGATGGTTTAAGGGAAGTCTATGATAGAAGTGACGACATATTTTTTAATTTCTTAGGCTATCCTGTAATCTAGCAGTCTTCAATGAGTGGCGCTTAAGATGCTTTGATCAAGAGGGGTCTCTCTCGGTTAACAGTCGAGTACGGAACTTCCTTTTGGATACCGCCCCTAAAATACGCTCGTTATAAAATAATTAATTTCTGGGAAACCTATCGTACGAATCGCATAAAAAAATCTTTTTAGGCTAATTGAAGGGTGTAGAGTTCACTTATGCTGTCAGAATTGTGTACTGCTATTTAAAAAGACAAAGTTATGGTTCGTTTTAATATATAGATGGCCCCCTAAGCAAATTTTATGTATATCATTTAAAAGTAGATTTTATTACCAATCGTGTGGTACAAGTAACTTTCTTCTACGATATTTTTTGCAGAGTTAGTAAGGGATGTTTTTTTTTCCACCGACTGTACCTCCAGCTAGAGGTCTGCACGGGCCGGAATTTCCAGGCCCGGGCCCGGCCCGGCCCGAACGAAAGCTATCTTGGCCCGGCCCGGCCCGGTGTAAAAATTGGAAGTTCGGCCCGAGCCCGGCCCGGCCCGTTTGCATTTTTACAGTTCTCGGCCCGGCCCGTAAAAAAATCAGTGAAAACAGGCCCGGCCCGACACAATTCCTACAAAAAAAAAAAAAAAAAAAAAAAATCCGTTTTTTCTCAACATACAATTAAGATTCTTTTAATGAATACTACATACATATTTATGGGAACATTTTACAGTATATTTTACATTACTATGATATTCGCAAAACAGAGAGCACACAATAGTAAACATTAACGATTACTTACAGTGTTTTAGTCATCATGTCTACAGACATTTCAAAATGGAAATAAGGATTCATTAAAAGATTAATGTAGTTCAGAATAAAGGATTAAAAACATGATAATTTTTGAAGCTGTATAATAAAAAGTAGATTTGTGAAAATATTTCTCTCATTTTTAAGGCTTTTCTCAAATCCAAAGGAGCTACATTTTGACACATTTATGAATTCTTTTCTTTATGGAAACGCGTAAGACTGGCAGGTATTCTTATTCAGAAGCTATGTAAATGTCGTTTTTTTCATAGATAAAAGCAATATATCTTTCTGGAAATACTGTCAAAGTTAGCGTTTTGAATTGAATTTCCGAAAGCGATAGCACAGGAAAGGGGAAAAACGTACAGTCACGTGACAGGAATCTCTGTTATCTCTGTAAGTAATTTATCAAATATGGAAAAAGCTATTCGTTTCCAAATGCTTTCAATAGGCAGGCCTGTCAATTTTACGCCTTTATAGTTAAAAATTTTGTCAGAAAATGTGTCTGAAAGCTTCGCATTGTTGAGCAGTGAATATGAGAACCACCTTAAGGTATATTTCCAAAGATACTGTTAAGAGAAGTTCATTATCAGTATTAATACTACAAAACACAATGACTGTTCTACACATCCTGAGATCGATTAAGATCAGTTCCGTCCCGGCACGAGTCTTCTGAAAAAAAAATTAAACTCGGAATCAGACATATTGTAACTGTACGATGTCGATCTCTACGATGGACATGTTACATTTCTGTAATGATGTTGTTAAACTCGCATCCGCTCGTGACGCACATTTATACTTCTCGAGAAAACCATATTAATTGAAAATGGCTCGTATTTTATCTGCTTCGCTTAAATTCTTATATCGGGCCGATAGGCCCGATTAATTTTTTTGCCGGCCCGGCCCGGCCCGGCCCGTTGAAAAAATTGTCCTAATTCTGCCGGCCCGGCCGGGCCGGGTACGGGCCTCGGGCCAAGCCCGGGCCCGTGCAGACCTCTACCTCCATCGCTGCTCAACTTCTTTGCTGAACACCCGGAAATCTAAATTTGTGAGTAATAGAAAAATTCGATTTTCTCAAAAACTGTGTGACCTATGGTAATCGCTATAGTTTTCTTGAAAGATTTTGATTAACTTCTACTAATTCTATTATTTTCATAATTTTAGTTTCAGTAGATTCGGAAATAGAGGGGGGACATACTTTTGCATTACACTTTCGGCGATATCTCTGAAAATATAACACCTAAAATTATTTTTTTTTTTTTTGAGTTCGGCGTTACGTAATATTTCACACGAAACCCCACACGATGTATAAAGAAAAGATTTTGTTTTTCAAGTAACTTAATTTTCCCCTCTACATTTTTCCTAATTATATTTCTGAATGGTTAATAATGTATAAATATATGGGTCAATAGCCTTTATTACTTCATCCAGTTTGAACTTTCCACGTTCCATAGTGTACCGGTAAAATGGCTGTGACAGACGGACAGTCAGACGCAGGATTGATCTTACAATGGTTCTGTTTATACGTTTTAAGTACGGAACTCTAAAAAGGTTAAAATGCATCCAAATTTGCTCAATTATTTCTTTTTCTTGTCTTATACAACCCATTTTAAATATCTTCAAACAAAAATCAATCATATAGGCAGTAAATATACATCTTGAATTATCGTAAAACAATCAAAACGTCTTAGGAAAATAAAACAAATGTACCGTATGGGCAGAAAGAGTCAAAAACCAATCCTTATCTATTACTATCTCATTTATGCTTGAAGAAAATTAGTTCCAATATTTTCTTTAGATAAAGACTGGTTGTAGACAATCTAAGATCGATATTATAACTGATTTGTTTTGAATACATATATATGAAGCAGCTTTATTTAACCTTTAAATGCCTGATTTTTTATTTTGTTTTGAAAAAATTATATATGATTCTCAGAAAGGTTCATTACACAGGAAAAATAATAAAAAAATAAAAGATACATTTTTCGTATAATACGTCAACTTTTTCTTATGTTGCACATCTGCAATACAAGTGAAAACTACTGTAATAACTAAAATATTGCAAATTAGCAAATATTTTAATAAATATGAATCTAAATACCTTATTTTATATATTTTTTTATTTTGTAAAACTTAACCCTTAAATGCATGAATTATTTTTTCAGATTTGTGATTTTTATTCTTATATTAAAAATTAGACATCAAAAATTTTAAGATAGATTTTCCACTTTATTTAGCAGCATATTTTTTTTTTTTTAATTTTTACAGGATTAATATTTCTATATAAATAAAGTGGTTGCTAAGAGTTAAATAAAAAGTGATGCAGATATGCATCACTATGCATTTAAGTGTTAATACTAAAACACTTTTTACAAAAATTCTTTATAAAAACTATACCAAATTCATTGTTTTTCACTTTGTTTAGTCAATTGTTTAACAAAGTAAAGGTAAAAATCAAATTATTAAGTAATATCATAACAGCAAAAATATTATACCTGGCGTTTCTCGGCTGACTGTTTTCTGATCAAATTTAATCCTGGAATGATAAGGTTAAAGAAGTCTCTAAATGTAGAACACTTTTGCCAAAATGTTACTACCGAAGTTCTTTAAAAGGAAGGAAATCAGGTAATTTCTCAACTGTCACTTGCAAATTAAATTTCATGTAACTTTTAAAAAGTAATATTTCACATTAGTATCATTTTCACTTTACTGCTATATATTGTATGAACCATATTTTTTTTTTTCAAGTTATATATCTAGACACTTTAAACACAAAGCGGATATGATAAGACCAATTTCGGCTGATCTGAGCATGAACAATCAGTACTTTAGGTTGCTTTTCTGCTGCTAAACGGAATGGGAAATCAACTTTCAACTGCTTTCGTTTCACAGGGGCATTTGTCTAAGTCCAGATGGCCGAGTGGTTTGAGGCAGTGGCTAACGAAAAAGACCGACTACCGCGGTGTATTCAACGTACCTTTTTTTACAGACCACTGGAGACACTTGATGTTCGAATGCACCAATGCAGGTGCACGAAAAGAGCATCACGTCAATCTAGCGGTCTGTAAAAACAGACATGTGGGATGCCCCGCGGTAGCCTGTCTTTTTCGTTAGCCTCGGTTTGAGGCGCCCGCAAGAGCAGTTCTTCTTCTCAAGAGACGCGGGTTCGAACTCCGCTATATGCATAAGATGCTTCTCAGATATTATTAGTTTTTTGATAACTCAATTTAATAATATAAAATATATTTTACTTCAGAATGAAAAGTTATGGAATTATTTTTTTTCATTTTCATTAAGAACAATTCACCATTCCCGATATTTATTTAATTAATGATTTTCTATTTAAAATTTTAAATTAAAAGCTTTGGCATGTAATTATCGATTAAATACACTAAAATGAATTATAAGTTTTGTAGATTTTTTTTATAACAATTGATTGATAAGGCTTATACACTCAAAGATGTACAATGGCTAATTCTAAACGGTTAGTCATAGAAATATAGTTCAAATTACAAAAATGTTTTAAACGAGGCAAAGAATTATTTTAAAACTCGTTTTGATCAATAAGAACATTTCGCAAAAAGTTTCGCAATTTAAATTTTTATACGCTTCTACCCGGTCCTTTAAGGGATATTTTGTAAAAATTTCCTATTACACAAACAAGTAAGACGAAAAAAGCCTCATTCGCCTAACACTAAAATTGACCGAGTGATGAAAATTTGAATTGTATGACTTTCTGCATCTAAACTCAGGTGAGTTGGGCCATGCTTCGAGGAATCGTACACAAAGTGCTTAACCCCTTAACGGTCGCATTAAATTACGGTTTAAAAACTCAAATTGCTTATTGACCCCACTTTTTTGAAAAAGAAATATTCACCTTATATAATGGCAGGTGAAATGATACCATGATAAAGCTAATTACACTATTTTACAAAACTGGTGGGAATCAAACAAATCTGAATAAATCGAAAAAAAGACGCAGCCCGTGAATATGACGGGCGCGAGAATTAAGGGGTTAAAGTATTAGAAGGATTTATTTCGCATTGCAGCCGGAGAGTCACTTCGAGCAAGTTTAAAGATAAGTTTAATTTTTATTAATTAAGCTTTAGAATGGATAATCCAATAACATTTTAAAATATGTATCATTTTTAGGTTTCCGACTTAAAAGGAAAAAACGGAACCATTATAAGGTCAATCCTATGTCCGCCTGTCTGTCTGTCACAGCCATTTTATTACCAAACTATGGAACGTGGAAAGTTCAGATTGGGGGAAGTAATAAAAACTATTGACCCACCCACATTTTTACAAATTATTAAACATTCACAAATATTTTAAGGAAAAGTGTAGAGGGGCTAATTAAGTTACTTGAAACAAAATATTTTATTTAAGTATTGCGCGGCAGCGCAATACTTAATTCCAATACTTATAAACTTCCAGTACTTATAAACGTACCACATACTTATTTCCAGTGTCACTTCTCAATGTTAATTTAACATAGAAAAGCCCATGGAAATTATAATTTTTTTTTCCTTTTTTCTTCCCACCTTTTTGTCCCTGATGCCACTCATTTTTTATTCTTTACTAATTCTAATGATATTATAAATTTAAAGTGTAAAAATATTTGCCTAACGTCAGGGTCAAAACGAATGGTAAAATGCTTTTGCATATGGGTGAATTATAACCCAGAGAAAAACATGGGCCATTTTTTTTTTTTTTTTTTTTTTTTTTTTTTTTTTTTTTTTACATCATTCAAATATTTTTCTTAATAATTCCAAATTTCGCTCTTTTCATTGAAAATCAACGGACATTTTTCATAGAAAATGTAACATTTTTTCTTCATTGTTGCAAAAATTTCAAAAGCCGTAATAATAATTTATTTATTTTTAGTTGAAAGATTCCCACGTGAAATATTAAATTGTACTAGCTTTTTTTTTTAGGAATTAAAAGGGTGAATTTGGCGTCATAGTAGAAATAAAAAGGAGATTTTCAGAATAAGTTTTTGCTTTGGTCAAGTTTACGTTTTAGTAAAAAGTTTCAAATGGATAGCTATTTTTATGCAGGTAGCGAACTTAGTGAAGAATTACATAAGTTAAATTTTAAAATGTATTTTTTCCGAGATGAGAACTATTTATACCCCAAGTTAAACTCAAATAATTATTTTCTGACGTGTTTACATCACCCGTTGAGAGAGAAGAAGATAACAAATTTTAAGTAAAACTTTTATTTTTTATTTTTTACTGTATCCCAGCTAAAATATTGTTAAATATTAGCAGTAAGGATTCAACACAATTTATTTTTGCATTCACAGCGTTCCTGAGTGGGAAATAGGGTATCTAAATTTAAGTGAAGTTAATTTTTTATATTTTGATTATAGATTTTTTACGTTCAGATTGGAAATTTTTGTCCAAACTACAGCAACCTGCATTACTACAGTGGTAAAATATTTTTCAATTATACATTGGTAAACTGCATCACACATTATGATGCAATACCGCATACATCAAAGCCTGATGATGATAACCTCCATTAATTTTGAAATGATTTCGTCTGAATGCAGTAGTTATTAAAAAACTTGACATATTAAACATAAACATAATTTGAAGAACAAATTAAAAAAAAAATATTTCCTACATTGCTTAGGCCCGAGAAGGGACAGATATTAAGATATTTCATTCAATTAGTTCTACATTTAATGTTAAATTTTTGTAACAAATTAGTTCAGCCAATTGAAGATTAAAAAATAAAAATAAAATTCATACAATATTATACTTAAAACACCCTGAAAAATTAGATTCCGTTCAAATGAAATCAACACAATGATTCAAATGAAAACACCTGTTACTCTGTCAGTTTTAAATGTAGAACAACGGAACTTTTTTTGCTTTACTTCTTAGTGTAATAGGATATTTTTACTGAATATAACTTATAGCTGCAAAAGATGGTATAAAAATTTAAATTTCGTGTTTTTTTTTTAAGAAATATTTTTATTGGCCCAAATCGCTTTAATAGTAAATACGTCTTTACCTCTTTCAAAACATTTTTGTAATTGGAACTAAAGTGCATGTCAAAAGTTTAAGCACAACATAAAATTTCAAAAAAAAAAAATTATTGACTGAAAGTTACTTTCCTTTTCACATGACCTATAAAATGCAGTTTTATTGGATATTTAACAGATTTCTGTTTTAAAATTTATCTCAAATAATAGAATTTATCTAAAGAACAAATTTGAGTGTGTCAAAAGTTTAAGCAAGCACAGTAGTTCTTTAGTCTTTAGTAGAACAAGAACAACAACAAAAAAAATATAATACTTGATTATTGTTCCATTCTGATGAATTACTTTAAATATACGGTCTTCCATCGATAAATCGAGGTTCTATATTTTTTCTTGTTCAATTTTAAACCACATGTTCTCAATGACATCTTTCAAATTTTTAACTGAAGAGTACTGCTTTCCATTTGGATAAACTACATGAGTGAGAATACCCTACATATTTTCTATAGGGTTTTAATGTAAAATTTGCATAAAAACGATTTTGTGCTTAAACTTTTGACACGGCTACTTTTGCTCCATTCATAAACTCCATGGTTTGAAATAAAATTTTAAAAATAATTTTATTAAATATGGTGTTAAAACTGCTATTATTAACATATACAAGACAGATATTGAAATAAAGTGAATATTTAAAATTTTATTTTAAAATTGTTATTGTGCTTAAATTATTGACACGCACTGTATATGTCTATGGCTAACGGTTTAGGAATTAGCCATTGGACAACATTGAGAGTAAACACCCTGTATAATAAGAAATGTAGGTGAATTTTTTTCCATAAAATAAAATATAAACAAGAAAAAAAGAAAAATATCTGTCTAAATAACTGTGGCGCCGTCTTTTTGTACTGTAGTACAGTTAAGTGTTTATACTTGAAAAAAAAAATTATTTTAACTTCAAAAATGTATTTTTTTTTTAAGAAAAAGAACGTGGAGTTGCTCTTTTTTGGATGTGAAAAAATAACTCTCTGAGAGATGTTCTGTTATTGGTATTCCTGTTAAGACAATGTGCAGACGCTGTCAGGCCTTCTATAAAAGACGAATTTTCAATTATTTCCAAAACATATCCTGTAAAATTGCCTGACATTTTAATGATATACTGAAACTTTTTTCTGGAGAACGTTTACTTTATTTACCGCCAATGTTGACGGTTACTATCTGCTTACCTTTTAAGTGAGATTAAGTATATCTTTCGGTTACTTCTTGAAGAAATTCTCTAAAAAAATTGAAATTTTAAAAGTGTAGTTAATAAAACTTACAAAATCTAGACATAGCATTCAAATTGTCATTGTGTAACTTTTAACAATATTAAAATATCTGTGTTATGTAATACTCTGGCCTATTACAAATGTTTTAAAAATAGAAACCGGTTCATTTATGCAGAGACCTCTATAAATTTATTTAAAACCCTATGTGCAAACAGCTGTGTATGTTTATTTAAATTTCTATTTACAAGAAACACGGTTATTTCCTATTTTTTCAACAGCTGTAAAAAGAAATAGTACAGTATAAGTGGCTGCAATTTTTTATAAATTCTATATCATTCTCAAATATTTACTTTGGGATTTTGAATTTTTTTCACCAATTTGTTTTCCTTTAAAATATGCTCTTTCTTACTCTTTATCCTTTCTAAAATCCTGAATATTTTTTAGTGCGTTTGACATTTTCGCAAATCGCATCTGTTTTTTTTAAAAAAACTTATTTTCAGAGCATTTTATGAAACTAATAGTATGCTTATTCAAGAGCTGTTTTCGAAAGAACTTGCGCGTAACTCGTTTAAATTCACAAATATATACATATAGGGAAAACAAATTTCATAAATAACCACATCAAGAGAGATGATTTAGGCAAATGTTAACCCTTTCAAGGGCAAGTAATTGTATTTCTGTAATGTTGAATTCACACCGGAATTTTCGAAAAAAAGCTATTTCAAAATATGGTAAAGTAATTTTACAACATTTTTCCACAAAACAAAATTTAATTAAAAGTTTCATACGAATTTTGAATAAAATTGGGTGGATATTCCACCGCCCCTCAAGGGATTAAGAAAGACTATTCAGAAAATATTTACTAAGCAGAATACATATTTATTTACACAAAGAAGAGTAAAAAGTAAACAAACGTCAACATATCGAAAGTTCTTTCGCCAAAATAAGGAGAATTTCATAGTTATTTTGATTCCTTTTCGTGTATGCATTAAAAAGCAGAATATTTCACCAAATTCGTTATTACTTGAGTTATAATTTTAGCCAAAGTATAATAATGGAATTTCACTTTCAATATCCCTATTGATATATGTTTTTTGAAATAATCAGAAGTGTCGATTTTATTAACCCTTTACCCCTTGGGGATGAGCGACTAGTATACGTGCCACATAAGGTGCTGAGAATCGTTGATTATTCTCACCAGTACTTTTTTATTGTAAATTTTGCCTTATTTAATCCGAGAATTTCCTCGATTCAATTAGGAAAAAATCTCTGCTTCAAAAAACCGGTGATAAAAGATTAAAAATTCTGTAAATGACGCTCGTCCCGAAGGGGTTAAGTAGTGTTGTGATACTTGTGTGCACAACTGTCGCACGGCATGCCGAAACAAATAATTTCCACAACATAGGCAAATGCTTTATTTATTTTCCTATGGTTTATTAACTATGTAGACTTCTTCTATATGTACCACAACCTAAGAAACTATGTATGTTTTTCCCTTACATACCGTCTTGCCCCGTTTTTAGAAGGGAATTTATCACAAAAATAGTCAAAACTTGTAAAACTAAAAATGAGTAAATTACGAAAAAAACTGTTATGAAACTCCAATTTTATATACTGTGAATTATATTTTTTCGGCCTATGTGCAACATTCTGTACCTATTTTTTTTTTAAATTATTAATTTGGTTTTGATGCCTATGGATAGCTCTTGATTTTTTTTTTTTTTTTTTTTTTTTTAATCATCGTCTTGTAAAGTAAAGATCTCGTCTGCAAAATCGTTGGTACATTCCTCATTTGTAGGCTTTTGAAGAGTGATAACCGTTGGGATTACTTGCGCTCAGATGAAACTTTGGCAGTTAGCAGTATTTTATTGAATGAAATTCCAGGAATGGAATTATGTATAAAGACGAGGAGACATATAGAGTACTGTCTACCAGTTGCGAGTGAAGTAACTGAGGAGGCTGTTACAAGATGGCGGCTGCTTTTTAAAATTCGGATCTACAGTTTCTTATTTACGCTGGGGCAAACTTCCAACCAGTAAAATTGAATAGAAAATTTTGTCTTATTTAAGCTTCTTATTCATGGAAATATTTTCTAACAAACTTGGTAAACATTTCTAATTGAATTTACTGGTGTCAGTTTGCGTGGCAAAACAGCCAGTTTGTTTCACAGGTTGTCACAATATGGCGGGAACGCAGGGCCTGACATCAGCCAAAGTAAACTTCCACCAGGAAAATTGGAAATCTGTTTCTGCCATTATTTATGACTGAAATTCTGTATTAATAAGGCGTTTAAATAAGAAGTAAATTTCTCAGTAAATTTACTGGTGGAAGTTTTCACCTGCGGTAATAAACCTCTGCGAAAACGGTTACAGTTGAAGCTTAACCATTTTAAAGATATGTCAGTCCCTCTTTATTTATAGTTCCATGATTCCAGGTAACAGAACATGCTTCTGCACTAACCTCATTAAAAAAAATAATTTTGCGTTTAAAAATAACAAGAACTTGACAGTTTTTAATAGAAAATTTATAAAATTAACACGAACGACTTGATAAACACTGGGAATCACTTCGTCAATGTCTGCAAAAAGAGCCACTTCGTCATACTGTGTTGTGTCACATGCTGCTATTTTCCTCCCAGGTAGTATTATTACTAGAGATCGACCGAAAATTTATTTTAGTTTTCGTTTTCGGCCGAAAATCTGACCTTCGCCGAAAATTCGTTTTCGGCGAAAATGAGGCTGATCATTCGGGCGGACCGAAACTAACAGTACTCAAAAATCTCGTTTCTTCCTTCGGAAATTTTCAATAGTACTCATCGATTTGAGCTGTACCGGCTCAAATGTGACTATTTATTGCTGCGAACTTCGTTGTTTATAATTATCAGTTATGACTGACTCAAAACGTGAATGCAAATTATAAAGCAAGCAATGCATAGATAACTAACCTTTTTCACGTGCTTATTAAAAGGTGCAGACATAACAGTAATAGAAAATTTTCAGTTTGAAACCGCAGATCTGTTTCGAATACTCTTTGAGAAAGTTCTAGTATAACAGATGATCATTTACAAAAATCATTATAAAAGAGAAATCGAGGTGTGTATACATAAAACTAAAATATTTTTTAATTAAATGAAATTCGTATAACTAGAAAATCTTTCTGTGTCTTTAATGAATTAATTACCTCTTATTTTATATGAAAATAAAAGTTTTGGGTCTAAGTCGCAAACTGCCAACCTAGACCACACGTATAATTATTTAATAATTATGTATATTTAATAAATAGGCATAATTAATTAATAATTATGCATATTTAATAATTACGTATAATTAATTAATAATTTCGTATTTTTATGCATGCATTAATTACTTTAATCCATACAATTTAATTACTTTTAAAAGAATTTAGACATTTTCGTTTTCGGCCGTAATCAGGAAGATCACCGAAATTCGGTTTCGTTTTCGGCCTTAAGAACCTGTTTTGGTCGATCCTTAACACGTTGAATCCCAAGTCTATTTTGTCTGTCTTTCGGTTTAGGCCGCGAAATAAGACTCCCGTTACAAAATCTATAAGTGTCAGTCACCAATAACTGACGCGGCCTAAACGGAAAGATCAGTGTCAGTCACCGGTGACTGACGTGGAATTCAACGTGTTAATTATAATCTTTAAAACCAAATAAAACGAATTTCTATTTAAAAAAAAAGTATTTTACATGACTGTATTTTTTAGTTGAATAAATCAGTAAGTATATCACTTATATACTTTATTAATTATATCTGAATTTTACAGAATGGTGCAGAAATTACACTGTAAATTAAAATGTCTGAAATTCAAACACTTAAGTGTCTGAAACGGACAATTTTCGGACATTTTGAAATGTCTTAATTTTTTCAGACACTTTTTGCGTCTGAATTTTAGACACTTCAAACGTCTGAATCGCATCCATTTTTTTGTAAGCATCATGCGTAGCCATGTATGACCACATTGAATCCTGGAAAAATATTTGGCTGTGGTCCTGCCCCTTCCACACCATACAGTTTTTTTTTTTTTTGTGCCCCCAATTTTGATATGCAATTTTCGTTAAGCTGATCATTTAAATCTTTTACGGCATTGTACTGATTATAATCAATATCTTGAACTTCAGGAGTAGAACAAGATTAAAAACAAAAAAATATTTATCTAAATATTAGATTTTTTTTAATCCATTTTTTTGTAATCTTTTTTTTTTTACTTTAAAAGTTCAAAATATTGATTATTATCAATACTATTTCAAAACAGATATAAAATATACGGTTTATAAATATTGCACATCAAATTTGGGGGCACTACAATCGTATGGGGACGGGGCACTGCCCAGTATGTCCATGCTTTAAACAAGAAGTTTTTTTTTTTTGCAAAAAATGCAACCCTGCATTATGATTATCTAAATTGAGATGTCCGGTATTCGGGAGTATCCGTTGTGGAGGTTAATGAACATTCCCGAATAGCGGACACCTCTATTTAACGAATGCTTTTTTAATCCGCTAGACATACACATTTGTATATTTTTACCTCACAAATGCAGACATCTCCGTTTATCGGACATATTCCGCGGTCCCGAAATGTCCGCTATTAAGGGCTTTTAAGGTACACGGATATATATATATATATATATATATTATAATCTTGTCCTACTCTAAAACTTCAAATTATTTATTATAATCGGTTGAATGTCGAAAAAGATTTAAAATATCAGATGCACGAAAATTGCAAAAATCCCCCCCCCCCCCCGCAACAACAACAAAAAAATGAAAATTCATATAATTTAAAAATTAGAATTAAAAAAAAATTATATTGCCACATAGGCAATTTTGCATATATAGCAGATGATAATCACAACAGCTATTTAATTATGAATAAATAAATAAATATTCTTCTTTAATAACATTGAGAAAAAAATTACTTCGGTATTTTGTTAAATATATTTGCTTTTGTAATCTTGTCCTGCTCTAAAAGTTTAAAACTTTCATTATAATCAGTGCAAGATTTAAAATATCAGCTTTACGAAAATTTCATACAAAATCCCCCTCCTCCCCCCCCCCAAAATGAAAATCCTTATCATTTAAAAATTAGATTTTTTAAAAAATTATATATTGCCACATTGGCAAGTTTTTATGTAGATCAGAGGGTAATCACAAAAGCTATTCAACTATCAATAAAAATAAATAAATACATATTCTATATTAATAACATGAAGAAAAAATAACTTTAAGTACCATACTTCTTTCGTCTTAAATATATATATATATAACATCTAACTGTCATTTTTGTATTTTTCGTATAAGTGCATGTAAATAAAGTTATTTTAAGTGCAAAATCTAGTTATAGCTTTTTACTTTTTCCCATTATAAATTTCAAATTATTTTTTTTATTAAAAATAATGAAAAAATCAATATTAGAGTTGATTGCAAATGAAATACATATGTATATTTTCACTGGCAGCTTCACATAATAGACGAGTCTCATGTACTTTATCTATCTTTTTTTAATCTGCGGTTTTATGCTAGGAAGTAAGAAATAATTACGTGATCTTTCAAAGCTTTTTTTTTCATTATTTCCTTGTGGTCGTCGTTTACTGAGAGATAAGAATTAGCCATTGAAAATAAAAACTGCCATAGAATATATAATTTGTAATAAAAGACAGCGTCCTAAGTTTAAAATATATACTTCTATATACTATAGTATTAGTGTGTTTTTTTTTCTTGCGAACAGATTCAAAACTAATTGAATATCATGCAAGATTTTGTTTAATACAATAAATAAAATCATAAAAGACACAAATTTTCGTACTATAAAGAAATTATGGCACTTACTTCGATCGCTGTTTGCAAGAGGTAAGAAAAATTCCTCGATTTGGAATTTTAAAAACTACCACAGTGCGGGAGAAAGACTTGCACTATTTTAGAAGAAAATCCCGTAATATATCCGACTAGCCATATTTAAAAAATGAAATGTTTCAGCCTAAAAATATAACCCGCCAGACAAAAGTTTTTTTTCCCCCAGCTTTGACTGGACGAAGACGAATAACACAATATTATTGATACGATACAAATTAGCACTGAGTCCATTGCACACACTTTGTAGAGTTCCCGGGTGTAATCTTCAAGTGTTGTTTACTTCCGTGTCTATCACGCCCTTATATCGACGACAGCTTATAAGAAACATTTGATGTCAAGCACACAAGTGAGATGTATGTATTCAATTTATAAATAAACTAAGTGAATACGAATCAAAATCATAGAACTTTACATTCCGCAAAAAAACAAATTAAAATACACGCGTACATAAAAACAAACTTTCAGTTTGAACTACAACGTACACTAATTCGAACGAAAGACATCTAAAACGCATGCGCAACTGAGAGTGCCCCTTGGTGGTTATTGCGTCGGAAAAATCAAAACGTCTTAAATTAAGACACGTTTGAAGCAACGAAGTGTCTTAAAATAAGACGTTTGCGGATATTTTAGACACTGTTCTCAGTTGTTTTACACCACGATCATAGTAAGCCACTTACGTATCTTAAATTAAGACATCTATAATTTCTTAACTTCAGATTAAGACACTTAAGTGTCTAAAAATATTTTTCAGTCACATATGTGTCTAAATTTAAGACGCATCTATTTGCAGTGCACGCGAGTTGAAAAATACATGGAAACTAAATGACAGGACAACAACTGTTAAGGGTTAAGTATACACAGTTCACTTCAAAAGTCCATGCATATAGAAAACAAACTTGAATATCCCTGCATAGAGAAAACAAATTGCATAAATAAAAAATTATTAGAGATGATTTAGACAAATGCTAAGACGGAATTTTCACTAAGCTGAATGCATATTTTTCATACGAATAACAGAAAAAAGAAACAACTGTCAGCTTATCGAGAATTCTTTCGCCAAAGTGATGAGATTTTTCTTAGACTGTCTTGATTCACTATAGAGTATACGTCAAAAAGGGAAAATATTTTTCTAAATTCCCGCCTCTTGAGTTATGCTTTTAGCAGGAGTATAATAGTTGAATTTCGCTCAAAATTCTACTGATATTTGGTTTCTGAAATGTGCACAAATATCTTTTTTTATTAACGCTTTCGAGTTTATTATTTATTTATGATTTTGCAGAAAGAAATTTTTTTAGGATTAAAAGATTAAACGTTAGCTACCCAAATCACAAAAGTTAAGATTTGCTGAAATTGAATGAACATGTCATTGATTGAAATCTAATGAATATAGCTATTTTGCGTATTGTTAAGGGGTTTCATATATTCTTGGCGGCTAAAAATTGACATAGTTTGGAATATTTGTTTTAGGAAGGGAGTAAATAAATTGAAAAACTATTAATTCCAAGTTGTTTCTCATTGCTAAAGGTATTTACAAATACTTTTCATTGTTAAATTTTGTCACATATTACGTCGGAAACCCGCAGCCACATAGACCTCTACCAAAATATCCGGGATCTATGGTCACCATCTTAACAACTTGTAGAATAAAAGATTATTAAAATTTCAGTTTCTTCAATTATAATAAGGTTGTAGCTAAGGGCCATCGACTAAAATTTTTGAATTTTTGAAAAATAATAAAATAGCGCTACTATAAAAAAAATATTTGCGTTTAAAATATTGTCCTTTAAACTTATTGGGAAAAAAATTAAACTTAAAAAAAATTGTTCAATGGCCCTTGGTAAATTTAGTTATTCGTAGATGAGTGCAAATTTTCTCGAAAAAAGTTAAAAATTGTTCAAGCTATCATGCTTTCCATGTTGAAAAATATAATTTCCAGAAAATCACGTTTGAACTTTTTGGATTCAATATATTTTAAACGTGCGCACGCTCACATTTTTTACCCGACTGAAAAGAAGGGTTATGTGTTTCATGCGTGTCTGGGTATGTGGATTTTTTTATACCCTCGAAACATCCCAACGGCTGGATGGATTTTAATGAATGGGCTCTCTATCGATTCGTATTAACCGTCCGATGGTTATAGGTTAAGTTTTGTTTTTATAAATTCAAAATGGCGGCCGTAAAATACAAAATGGCGGGAGAGACGAGAAAAAAATTTTACGCACCCTATTGAGTGACATATCATTCAATAGGTATTTCAAAATGTAGACGATGTTTTATTGACTATTTTACAGTCAGAAGCTCCGTTTAAATATTGCAAAACCTGGAAGATGTGTACATAGGATCTCTAGTTTTGCTGCAACTCTAACCATCATAGACATCTATAGGCCTCATCAAAACAGTGTTTCTAGATAGGAACTATCAATTAAACTCAACTTAAAAGTCATCAATACAAGTAAATAAAAAAATAGTTAAGTAATATAAATAGTTTCAAATTGATCAGAAATAATTAATTAGTTCGCTTTTTACGCAGTCGGGTTTTTTAATTTTTTTAATTTAATTTTTCTTATATCTTTCTTAATAATTGAGATATCCCTTTCAAACTTTTTGCCCTTAATTAAACGCACTATAGCGATTTAATTTCCCTGAAAAAAAAAAATCTATTTTTGGAAAGTTGAGAACGTATGTAACATCTTAAAGGAATAATTTTTGGAGGCTTTCAGGAAATGCCGTATTACAAAAGGATTCAAAAGAAAATACTTTGTCGGCTACTTTTAATTTTGTATCATAACTTATACATTTTGAGATGCAGCTGCTATTGTAAATAGAAAAAAAAATAAAACACGTGCTAGAAATAAAAGATAAATAGATTTAATTGGACTGTCTGTGCTTTTATTACTAAATGCTAAACATAAATTAAGAGATAATAGTAAATGTATAGACATTTAATGTTATTACTACATACAGATAATAGGAAAAAATTGTTTACGCAAAGTAATAATCATTTTTTGTTGGTACTATGTTACATAAACTATAGTAAATTTGAGTATCAAGGGTTTTAATATAATTTTACCTATTTGAGCAAGTAAAAGGAAAGTTTTCACTTGTTACCATAAGAAATTAACCCTTTATGTTGTGAATTATGAATTCATGAAAATTTTATCTTCTAAAGCATTTTCCGTGAATTTTTTAAACTACATTAGAAGATTTACATAATCATTTAATAAATTTTAGAAGAATTTTAGAAGGATTGGAGGATTTTGAAGAATTAATTAAATTTGAATTTATATCAATTTTGTGCAATATTTATAAACCCAATGAAAGATTTATTTTAAATATTTTTCTTAGTATTTTGTGGAATTAGGAAATGTACAAATATAATGTTCTTCCAATAGAAATATAGAAATATTTCCGAATTGAAAATCACCTCACACACACACACACACAAAGCCAAGAAAGCTGAAAAGATGCAAAGGCAAAAGAAACCCAACTTTTAAAAATATTTTGGTTTAGTGTAACCAATAATGCTTTTGAAACAAGATAAAGTAATGCATCTATAACTCATTATAAACTGTATTACAACTAATCGATATATTAAATGAATTTTACAGCAAGTTATTTTAATGGTACTTATAAGTACCGTCAGTAGATAAAGGGTTAAAGATAAATGTTTCTTAATCTGTAAAATATAATATAAACACGAATGTCGAAGTTACCAACAATTCAAAAAGCGGTCTTTATCTTACAAAACCTAGAAACTACCCGTAAGGCATGGTGACGTCACGGCGACGTCGTTGTGAAGTCACACTGTGATTTTGTGACCGTCGATGTGACGTCATAGTGACTAGAATGCGAGGTCGTTATGGCCGTTTTAGAGCTCGTTTGTGACGTCACATTGTGACCACTCTGTGAAGTCACGGTGTGACAAATTTGTGAAAAGTGTGTCATTTGTGACTATTTTGGCATTAACTTTGTGACGAACCTGTGACGAAAGCGACAATGCTTTGAAGTCACACTGTGACCAATTTGTGAAATATGTGTCATTTGTGACGAACTTGTCATAAACACTGTGATATCAAATGAAAATCAAATTTCAAATTAATTGCTTAAAAGACGCAAATAGTGAAAATGATTCCATGCTGGGACTCGAACCCGGGCCATCAGTACAGTCCACTGACATTCTACCGACTAAATCACATGGAACGATACCCAGGCTGAAAAATTTGTCACTATTGCATGTTGGCAAGGCTACAAACGCAGCACAAGATGGAATATTTAGCGTGAGCCACCAACATGATGCAAACACGAAACTTAATTAAATCCAGCATCGATTGAAATTATATTAATACTTGGGAATTTTTCCAAAGAGAACCATTCGCCTTGCATACAATATTTCAAATGAAAATCAAATTTCAAATTAATTACTTAAAAGTCAATTTTAATTTGAAATGTTGTATGCAAGGCGAATGTTTCTCCCTGGAAAAATTTCCAATTATTAATATAGTTTCAATCGATGCTGGATTTAATTAAGTTTCGTGTTTACCCCATGTCGGTGGCTCACGATAAATATTCCATCTTGTGCTGCGTTTGTAGCCTTGCCAACATGTAATAGTGAGAAATTTTACAGTCTGGGCGTCGTTCCATGTGGTTTAGTCGGTAGAATGTCAGTGTGCTATACTGATGGCCCGGGTTTGAGTCCCGGCATGGAATCTTTTTCACTCCTTTGCGCCTTTTAAGCAATTCATTTGATATTTGATTTTCATTTAAAATATTGTATATAAGGCGAATGATTCTCTCTGGAAAAATTTCTAAGTATTAATACAGCGATGAATTTTAAAATAAACTTTTGCTGTAAATATAAAATCTTATCTTTTTACCGTACTTTTTAGCAAAATATCGCTATTTTGGAGTCCTATTCTTCTAAAACATTTAAAATTTTTCCACTTAAAAAACAATGCTTATCAACTGCCATATTTTTTTATTAAGTTCTATGCTTGATATTGAGTTCAAGCTTGATATTTAGTACAATGTGTAAGTTTTTTTTAATTTGTTGTTATTTGTCATTGCTTTATTAAATATGAACATGGAGACTAACGGATATTAATACAACTATTATTTATAGAGCGGCATGATAAGCGATATTTATTTAAATTTTTTATTCCCGTGTATATTGTATTTTGTGAATATGAGCTAAATAGATTTGGTATGTTTTATAGGAAAAGACTGATCTAGGAAATAGAAAAAAAACGAGTAAGAAAAATCATGCGTTAAGCATAGATTATAAAATACTTTCCAACACTTTCTGAATGCTTTAACAAGACATCGTAATTTAGGGAAATGACGTAAATAAGATAACTAAGTAAACATTTCAGAAAACGCATAAAACATTTGAAAAACTGATTTCAACAGTTACCGCCCATAGCCAAATATTTTTTCCAATTCTTTTGAACAGCCCTGTATTTGATCTGTAGGTTGATACACTGAAAAAAATGAAGTACTCAAAAATGAGTAAACCGACGTACTCATATCGAATTGAATATTTTTTGATCAAAAATGAACCTATGCTTTCTCTATTTTGAAACATCACATGTTATAAAACCCAAACAAATGAATAGTTTTGTACCCTGTAATGGTTCATTTCATTTATAGCGGCATAAATGATGTTTATTAATGTAAATATTAAATTATGCACAGCATTTTAAAAATAATTTAAAAGTGCTTGGAAATAATGCTCTTGTCATAAAAATATTCGATTTGAGTGTCTTGTTAAGAATTTTGCTATTTTTCTTAATAAATAATCAATTAAACATTTCTTGTTAAGAACTTTGAACGGGAAATAAATGTCAGTACATTTTTACTTTAAATTTTAGGTTTTTTGGGGGGGGGTGGTGGGGGGGGGGCAGTGCATAACGATTCATATTTGATCACAACCATGGAATAAAAAATGAATACATGTGTTTCTCAACTTTGAGTACATTTGGATCGGAGCTATTTTGAGTATGTGACGCATTTAAAATTGAGTACTTCTTACTCAATTTTGAGTACCCATTTTTTTAAGTGTATATATACTATATAATGGGAAAATTTAGTTTAGCAAGAATACGCCTAACAGGTTGAAATTCTTTTTCAGCAATTTATACTAATGTAAGGAAAGATACTTGAATACTTTTGTACAACCCTGTAGTTTACCTAGAATCTTTATTACACGCCACTATTTAGTTAAAATTTAATTCAAACTAAGACACTCTTAAAACTGCTGAATTCACATTTCCAGAAATTATCATTTATAGACGTCCATGTATCCATTTCCTTGCGTGACCCTGTGTATCATTTTATCCATATTCTACAAACATTTATTGGTAAATTAAATGCAGTTCAGCGAAAAAAAAACATAACTCATTTAAAAACCATCTTTAAGCAATTTGCGCCCATACCCAGTAATCCTTACGAATACTTTTGTGTAGCCTTGTATAAATTTTATAGCATTTATATACACGATACAATGCATAAATATAGTGAATCATAAAAGCGCATATCATAATTAAAAATACATTTCCAGCAATCATCGCTAACGAACAGTACTTCGGATACAATAGAGTATCTGAAATATTTTGGGTGTCCCTGTAAATGCTATATACGTATTATTCGTATTATACATGAAATAATTTATAGTATGTAAAACTAAGCGACATACATCAATTTCATTATATATGAAAAAGATTAACATAATTAAAGTATGCTGCAAACAATTCCCTCCACCCCTATATCATTATGTATTTGAATTCTTTTTTAGCCCTGTAAATGAACAATAGCTATTCTGTGCATCACATAATCAACAGAATGCATATTTTAGTGCCCTTCATAAATGCATATAAATTTTATTATGTTTGAAAGCGTGCTTAAAATCATTAAAAATCATTTGAAACGATTTTTTCCCATAGGCCGTAATGTAACGGAAAACTTTTGGCTGGCCCTGTAAATGAACAAAGCATGCTACAAACTTCATTACAAATAGGTACCGTGCTATGGTAAACGTCAATAACATCCAAAAATTTCAGGGCAATCCGAGTATATTTTCGAGAGTTCGAGTGCGGACAGACTGCTAGACGGACAGACGGAGAGACAAACCTAAGTCATAAGCACTTTTCAACTTATGTCCTATATTATGTATCCTGTATTATATGAACTTTTAAAAAATATATACTAAAGCAGTTTAATCTATAACTTCCTATCAGGCATGAAAAACACTTTACTTCAATGCTTAAATATCATATTTTACTTTTTAGTGCCAATAATTACGCGTATCATAAACGTAGAAAATGAATTTACAATAGAAGAAAATTTAATAACCGATTCAGAATGTCTATAATTAAATGTTTGATTAAAATCACAAGCAGAAAAAATGCTTACATACAATTTAAAAAAAATAAATATACCAATTTGAAAAACACTAAAAATAATAATTAGTACTTATAATTGTACTATTAAACAACAGCAAAATACAATAAATAAATTAAATGCATTATTAGATTTAACAATATCTCAAAAATATTTCCGTATGGTATAAGGAATTACTATTATTTTATAATTTTGGCAAATGTTAAATCTGAAAACATTGGTTTGAAGATTTAGGATTTGAAAAGATAATTTAAAATATTATTAGCACTAAAAGAAAATTCTTTCAAATGTTTCACTACTGTAATATGTAAAAATATATTTTCCCAGTATAATGTTAATTTCTAATCTGAAACATTTTCGTAATCTCATGATAATCGAACATCATATTTAACCCCAAAATAATAATAACTATAAGTGTTAGTAATCAAAAAATAGTAAGAAGCCGATAAAATAATTCCAAATCATTGTCGTTCCATACATTTTCAATCTCAAGTAAGAGTAAATTAATGTTTATATTAATTCCAGTATGAACTTAAGCCTGAATCAGTCTCTGTGCAGATTTTTTTTTTCTGACAGTTAAAGATCAGTCTCTTACAAATATAACATAAAACTATTTAACTCATAATATACAAATCAGGAACAAAATATTTAAATTAAATAACACTTACATATACGTTCCATTAATATCCGTGTATCCTAAAATGGTCATTTCCTTAACTTAAGTGTTGTAGACTTGGTGATGTTCTAAAAA
This sequence comes from Maratus speciosus, assembly GCA_963932465.1. NCBI lineage: Eukaryota > Metazoa > Arthropoda > Arachnida > Araneae > Salticidae > Maratus > Maratus speciosus. Next base: position 230,498,508 of record OZ010796.1, on the reverse strand, counting down.
CAGTGAACAATTTCCCGCGTCTTCTCATATTTATTTTTCTGTGGGCAGACGATTTTCAAGCAGATGTTCTGTTACAGATTATTTGTTTTTGTATACAAGAAATATTGAACTTGAATGCGCAGTAATTTTCTGAAAGTATCGTTAATTAAAATTTTGTATTTGAAGACATGTCCAATATATTTAACCTTTTCTTTTTATCCGTACCAAATAATTCAAGTTAAATGTATTGTAAAGTTCCTTTTTTCTAAATAATTATAATAATAATATTCATAATTAGAGTTTATTAGATAAAACATTGTTTAAATTTTTAAAAGGTGTAAAAATAAATTTAATGGTAATAACGACCCTCCCCCCCCCTTTTTTTTCTTTTTTTTTTAAAAGTAAAGTTTGTTTTGCACAAATTTTGTATATTTCTTTTATTTTCGGAAAATGCTAATTTTATTTAAAAAGTCTGAAAGAAGTAGAATTTATGACTTGAATACAAATTATAAAAATATTCTAAAGCAAGAAATGCATAGATGACTAAACTCTGAAGACTCTTTCTACGTGCTCATTAAAAGGTGCAGATTTAACTGTAATAGAAAATTTTTAGTTTGAAACCACAGAAGTGTTTCGAATAATCCTGGTCGGTAAAAAAAGAAAGAAAGAAAGAAATTTCCTCCCAGCAAACTAAATATGTAAAGTATATAAATTTAATAATCCTAATTCTAAATATATTATCCAAATGCTAGATAAAATTGAAATCATGAAAAAGTATACATTCACTGTCTTAGATATCAAATGGATAAAATATAGCCTGAAAATTTAGTTTATTAATGCTTGTATCGTGCACTTTATTTATTATGCCCCCCCCCTCCCCTTTAGTGACAGAATTTACCATTTGCTATCCACTAATATATTTTCATTCCTTATGCCGCTATAACTCGTGACTGCTTAAAATATTTCTCTTCATTTTCAAAGATTTTTGAAGTTCATATTTTTGTCACACTGTGACTTACAATATAGTGTTTTTTTTTGTCATATATGTGACGTGACGTACGTTACATAGCAGTGACATAACAGTGACGTCACATTTTTTTTTATTGCCAGAAAAATATAATTTTACAGTAAATAACATGTTTTAAAGAATTTTCGTAATTTTTTAAAGTTTTCTAAGAAGTTCACATCTCAGTCACAATGTGACATCACTGAGTGGTGGCATTTTGGTCACAGATGTGACGTGACCACAGTGACTTACAGTGACGTCACAACGACGTCACCGTGACCATGCATGCTTTGAGGGTAATATATTTTCAAGATATAAAAAAGCATTTATAAAAACAGACTTTTTTTGTTGCCACTGATTTACGGAAACGTTTCTGAGATGTTTTTAAATGGTATTAATCAGTTTTCTAAATCCGGAATATAGGTATAGGTTTTTCGGATGTTATCAATTAAAAAGTAAACCTGTTCATGTTCAACAAACACATTTTACAGACAAACATGATAAAGTAACAGCATTCATATTAACTTTAACACGAACCTCGAAGTTACCAACATTTCAAAAAGCTGTCTTTATCTTAAATAACCTAGAAACTAATATATTTTCGAGACATAAATAAGCATTTATAAAAACAGACTTTTTTGTTGCCACTGATTTTCGTAAACGTTTCAGAGATGTTTTTAAATGGTATTAATCAGTTTTCTAAACCCGGAATATTGGTTTTCCGGATGTTATCAATTGTCAAGTAAACATGTTTATGTTCAACAAACATATTTTACAGACAAATATGATAAAGTAACAGTATTCATATTAACTTTAACACGAACATCGAAGTTACCAACATTTCAAAAAGCTGTCTTTATCTTAAAAAACCTAGAAACTACTTTCGAGACATAAATAAGAATTTAAAAAACAGACTTTTTGTCGCCACTGATTTTCGGAAACATTTCAGAGATGTTTTTAAATAGTATTAATCAGTTTTCTAAACCCGAAATATAGGTTTTCCGGATGTTATCAATTGTCAAGTAAACATGTTCATGTTCAACAAGCACGTTTTACAGGCAAACATGATAAAGCAACAACATTCATATTAACTTTAAAATTAATATTGTTTTGCTACTCTTGCATGTATATATTCAACTACGCAGCTGACAATATTTAAGGGGAACGGGTAAGCTCTATCTCAGCCATGTTAAAATACACCAACTTTATGTACCTTTTTCTCAGAAATGGTGAAAGATAGAGGTCTAGAGTTTTTAGAGTAGTTGAATAACATGCTTTACGAATTTACCAGACCATTTTCTTTCTAAGAGAAACTGAAAATTAATTATTATTTATTTATTGAAAAACATTTTTTAATTAGCATTTTTTGGTAAGATTTCACTGACTAAAATAAATAATTCTCAACAAATCATTAAGTCCCTGTGTTAAAGTATGCACTATAAAATAATATAAGTATTTAGAAAAATCTGAGTTCTTAAGTTTAATAGATATTGAAAAAAAGGAACACAAACCTCAAAAATCGAAGTTTTGAGAAAAAGTCGATTTAAGCTGTGAAGTAGAGTTGCCAGTTGACTATTTTTTTAAATTCTTACTTCTTGATTGGCACCACTTTTTTAAATATTAAAATTCGCCTTATTTAATAACATATTAATTAAGGCGAAACAATTGGAAATTTACCACTGCAGAAAAGGGGTGCCAATCAAGAAATCTGAATTTAAAGAAAGTGGCCCACTGCAGTGAAGTGCTCTTAGAAAGAATGAAGAAATTCAAAACTTTTTATATATATATAGACATGTGTAATACATCGTTGAAAAGATAAAAGTTTAAACTATTTAATGATATAAAAAGTAAAAATCGATTTTTTGTTTGAATTTCGCTTACCCAGCCCCCTTAACTGGGAATTGATAGCAAAATCCGACATTCCGTTTTAAGAAAACTAATTAATGCACTATAAAAAATACTCGAAAGCGTTTCCGAAAATCAGTGGCAGGAAAAGAAATTTTGTTTTTATAAATTCTTCTTTAAATCTTGAATATACATCTGTTTCTCAGGTATCTAGAGATAAAGAGCTTTTTTCGGAACTCTGGGTGCTTCAAAAAATGATATTGTGTATTTTCGTATGTGGTTACATTATAATTTAGTAGATTAAAAAACAACTTCCTTTTTCAGGTGCGTTCGTAATTATATATAAATACGTAGCTCCTGTTGTCGTCGTCTGGACCGTCCTTGTGTCTGGCCGCATATAATAGCGCAAAAACTACCCAACCGAATTGTTTGAAATTTAATATATATAAACGTTGCAGAATTTTGTCGAGTCATTTCAAATTATATGAAAATCGAATCACAACTTAAAAAGATATTTATAAAAGTTTTCTTCTTTCTATTAAATCCTATCATACGTAATTTATTCAATGATGTCCCATGATAGGTAATGATTCTAGGTTGCATGGTGATTACGTTTTATTTAAGAGGGAGTCATATTATTTCCGTATTACTCAATTTAATATGTGTAATCGTAATAAATGTTTCATTCGTGTATTTTTGATAAACAGTGCAGCAGCTATTGCACCAAGATATGAATATTTATGAAATTAATTATAGTACGAACGCACCTCATTTGCCACGATTGGCGTACAATTTCCGATTTGTTTACATTGTATAGACCAAATAGATAAATGCCAATACATAAAATAAAATAAAAATCACATGTTTAAAAATGTACCTACTAAACAGAATCTTCTTATTTCTAATTTCCGCGACATTTATTATCGAAAGGAAACTCAAAAGTATCAGTAATGATACTAACAATAGAAAAATGTGTTTATATTTTGAAAATTTCAAGGCGCCATAACAGCTGCACAAGAATATTAGCAATGCTGTTGTCAGATTTAGAAGATGTCCGGTAGTAGAAAAAAAAATATTTTCTTTCTTTCCTCCCCATAATCATTCTTTGGTCCTAGTTGCACACGGAGATTATGAAATGTTTGTAATATCTGAATCATTCTTTATCCGTGTTTGCCATGCAGAAAAAATAATGATGTGGTTGTCATACGCATCTTACAAAAATAGCGTGTTTTGCGAATGGAGCTAGGGGAAAAAAAAAGATACATCCGTGAAATACTGCAGTTCAAATTGTAAACAAGCTTATATTCTGTTGAAAAAATAGTTCTAAATGCTTGAAAACACGTTCTCTTACTGTACGTATCTTCCAAAGTTTCGGGTAAAATACTTATTAAATGTTCAATTTTTTTTTTTTAAAGTTCAACATTTTTAGTTGCAAGCGTTTATATTTATGTATGTATGAGGATGTGAGGTTCAAAATTCGCCTTATCCAAAAAATCAAATTTTGGGTAATCACGAAAAACTCCCGACAAGGGAATCACTTTTGGTGCTGCTCGCACCTAGCATCCAGGTCTGGTACATTTTGTAGCCCTATACATAAAAGGTAGAGAACCGATAAAATTTCTCTGTTAAAATCATATTTTATATATTTTTTATACATTTAATTTTTTATTATTGGACTTTTAATTGTTTATTTCACGCAAAATGTGAGTTAACTCGCCAAATATGGCGCTAAAAATTTTTCTTCTGCTTTATCCCTCTAGTGTCTAGTATATGTATATATTAGAATTAATAGCATAAGATCAAGAATTATTATTATTTTTCTATGCAGACGATAAATGTATAAATAGTAAATATATATCTGTTAAAATCTTTCAAGATCATTGAAAACTATTTTTGTACTGAAATAAAAAATAAGCAACACACAACAAGCAGCTATGACATTTGGATAGGGTTGATGGAAAGCTCTACTTGAAAAAAAAATGTGAATATAATGTTGTAATTTTTCAAAATCAATTTCGTAGATTCTTGGAGGAATTTTTAAACTTTTTTCAATATTTTATACTTATTACTGACTAATTTGTATTTTTAAATTCTTTTCTTTAAAAAATTCTATGTTAATAGTCCGATAAGTGGCTTCGAAAATTGCATTTTCGGAAAGTTTTGCAGCTGTAAAATAAAAAATATATGATTTCAACAGAAAAATTTTATCGATTCTCAAACTTCCTAATATAGGTCTTTAATATGCACCAGGTCTCAATGATAGGTGCGAGCAGAACCAAAAGTGGTTCCCTTGTGAGTGCGAACATTGGTTTTCATTGTAAACCAAGATTTTACAAAGACAGATATACACTGTAATAAAAATACTGCCAGTTTTCCGGTAGGAATCGGAAAAATAGTTGCCCTTATCGTACCGGAATAATTTCTGACCCAGCTCGGAATAAAATCCGTAAAAGTAAGGAAATAGTCAGTAAAACGGTATTTTACGGATTTTATTCCGATTTTATGGATTTTATTCCGAGCTGGGTTGGAAATTATTCCGGTACGATAAGGGCAACTATTTTTCCGATTCCTACCGGAAAACTGGCAGTATTTTTTTTTACTGTGTATACAAGATAAAACTAATGTTTTTGCAGATTGTTGTGTTTTTTCGGTACAAGTTTACTAATAGAAAAGATTGATAGAGAAAACACGATATTCTAAATTTTGGATAAGGCGAGTTTTGAAACTCGCGTCCTTATATATAACATAGCATTTTATAAGAAGTCATCCAAATTATACACTGTAAAAAAATACGACCAGTTTTCCTGTAGGAATCGGAAAAATAGTTGCCCTTATCGTACCGGAAAAATTTCCGACCCAGCTCTGAATAAAATCCGTAAAATCAGAATAAAATCCGTAAAATACCGTTTTTTTTACTATTTCCTTTTTTTTTACGGATTTTATTCCGAGCTGGGTCGGAAAATTTTCCGGTACGATAAGGGCATCTATTTTTCCAATTCCTACAGGAAAACTGGTCGGATTTTTATTTTACAGTATAAGAAATCATTTACATCTTAGACATAGACAAATTGTATAACATCATAACAGTACAGCGCAACATCGTAACATCCAGAGTACAAAATGCAAGCAGAAAAAGAAAAAGAAATAAAAGGAAATGAAATGAAATAAAATAAAATAAAAATATAATATGTAAAGAAAAAGTTTAAGGAATATAAAAACGAATGGAAAAACTTAAAAAGTGAGTTACTTCGTCAGTGTTGCCAGTCACACTTTACAAAGAAATAATAAAAGCTAAGAAATTTCTGTGTTGTAAAAAATTGTTTTCTGAATAAATATTTTTTCACCTAATTACTTGTTAAAATAAATAGATGAAACGAAAAGTAGAAGAAAATATGAAACACGGGAAAATAGACCATACTATAAATGATAAAAATTGAAAAAAAAAACTATGAAAAAAATCCAATTGACGGGGAAAGATAACATTAAAACATGCAGTTAAAATTTCGACATACGGGTATTTCCACGAGAACTTGTCGTGTAAGTCACATGCTACAATTTTTGACTACCAGTATTTTAGAAAGGAAAAATGTGACTTAGTTTATGGGAGATATCGCATTAATTCAAAAAGGCGAAGCAAACATTTCAAAAATAACGGTGGCCAACAAGTATAGCAGTTATCAGCAATGTGATTTATACTACAAAAACTCATGGAACTACCCATGTGCATTTAAATGATTTTATGAATATTAAAAAATAATAGTAAATCTATTTAATAAAAAACATTTTTAAAATTAATATACCTTATATTCCGGCGTATAAGACGCTTCAGTACATAACGAACACTTAGGATTTGATACTGTATATTTTTATTTTTAGGAATATTCTTCATAGTTTGCGCACACCCTTTTTTTCAAAGCCTCTTTCGTGAGACGTACAGTATGACATTTTAATGAAAATCATCAAAAAAAAAAAAAAAAACTAGTACAAACATAAAGAAAATAAGCAAATGCAAAATAAGGAAATAACCTACTGCCTGACTGCTTGATCACCCGCAAAGCGTTTGGAATCGTAGTTTTGTTCATTCATATAATTAGCATGAATAGTATTGTTATCTTGTTGATAAATATATACAGGGTGCGCCATAAATTCGTGCAAACTTTAAAAATCCATAATTAAAGAAATAATGGTCGGAAAAATTTTTGGTTTGCGCGAGTATGATCAGACGGATTTTGGATTTTTTTTCCATGAATAATAAAAAATGATTCCAAGAATAACCAATAGAGGGCACTCACATGCCATATTGAGACGTTTTATGCAAATCAGGCTAGCAATAAAACACCTGGATGGAAATGGATTCGTCATTCGATCTCGGCAGCATGCTATCGTTACCAGATCGAGCGCTGCTGGTCAAACTGTTTTACAAGAATGGGGAATCCACTACTATTGCATTGAGGAAGTTTCGCACGGAGAAAGGACTAAAGGCGCAAAAAAGCCCTATTTCGTTGAATGGAATACTCAATTTAGTACGACGTTTTGAGGAAACGGGGAGTTTGGAGGATCGTCCACGTAGTGGCAGACCATCCTTGAACGCGGATCGCGTCCATGCTGTAAAAAGTGCCATGGAAGAAATGGCAGCCGAGACATCAACGGGAAGTAGCAGTGCTCGTGAAGCTGGTAGAATAACGGGAATTCCGGAATCGTCGATTCGACGTATTCTGCACGGAATCTTGGATCAGTATCCGTACAAGATACAGACACTTCACCAGTTATTACCGGCAGATACAGATAAAAGACTAAAGTTTGCTACATGGGCACTGGCACAAATGGATCGTGACCCACAATGGTTGCTGAATGTCATGTGGACGGATGAAGCACATTTTTCACTCCATGGCGACGTCAATACGCAAAACAGTCGTATCTGGGCGACGTCAAACCCTCGGGAGTATCAGACCAAGCCAATGCATTCTCCTCGTGTGACTGTTTGGTGTGGTTTCACCGCGGCTTTCATTCTGGGTCCTTTCTTTTTTGAAGAGTCTTGTCCTGAATCCGGCTGGAAAACGTGTACAGTCACTGCAGAACGGTATCTTACGCTTTTGCGTAACCAAGTTGTGCCTGCATTGCAGGAAAGACATGCGTTACCTTCCGTCACCTTCATGCAGGATGGTGCCCCGCCCCACTTTGCACGTGAAGTCAAGGCGTTCCTGTTAGACACTTTCACTGAAGACCGAGTGATAAGTCGAGGTTGTAAGTTTGAATGGCCCCCACGATCTCCAGACTTGACCCCAGCAGATTTTTGGTTGTGGGGATACTTAAAGTCTCGTGTTTATCGGTCATCCCCAGCCACTTTGGCGGAACTGAAAGATGCCATTCGACTGACCGTCGGTGGCATCGATGCCGACATGCTACACTCAGCTGTTACAGGCGTATTGACACGCCTCACTTGCCTAATACCTTGTGCTGGTGGTCATGTTGAGCATCTTTTAGTACCATAAAAGTTAATGCGCAGTGTCATGTTATTGTGATTTCTTTCAATGTCTGTTTGTGTTTGTCTGATTTGCATAAAACGTCTCAATATGGCATGTGAGCGCCCTCTATTGGTTATTCTTGGAATCATTTTTTATTATTCATGGGAAAAAAATCCAAAATCCGTCTGATCATACTCGCGCAAACCAAAAATTTTTCCGACCATTATTTCTTTAATTATGGATTTTTAAAGTTTGCACGAATTTATGGCGCACCCTGTATATCTAAATTTTCAAGCTTAACTCTTGAGCTTAAATTTTTATACTAGGCGTATAAAGGGAACCTGTAATGATTCTTATTATTCTTTCATTTTTATTTTGATCCATTCTTATTATTTTTTCAAAGTACGCGTTTTACGTCGGTATATGCGGAAATTGTTTTTAACACTTTCCAACAGAGTTGAAAAGTATTTATGCATTCGGTTTGTCTATCCGTCTGTCCGTCAGTCCGTCTGTCCACGCTCTAACTCCCGTAAATATACTCGGATTTTTATGAAATTGATAAAGGTTATTTAGGGTCACCAAAGCATGTTTGGTATTCTATATGAAGTATGTAGGATTAATCGTTCATTTACAGGGGCACTCAAAATTATTCCATTACATTATGGTATATGGAGAATAACTCCCGTAAATATACTCGGATTTTTATGAAATTGATAATGGTTATTTAGGGTCACCAAAGCATGTTTGATTATTTATATCAAGTATGTAAAATTAATCGTTCATTTACAGGGGCACGCAAAATTATTCCATTACATTATGGTATATGGGTAATAACTCCCGTAAATATACTCGAATTTTCATGAAATTGATAAAGGTTATTTAGGGTCACCAAAGCATGTTTGGTATTGTATATGAAGTATGTAGGATTAATCGTTCATTTACAGGGGCACTCAAAATTATTCCATTACATTATGGTATATGGAGAATAACTCCCGTAATTATACTCGGATTTTCATGAAATTGATAAAGGTTATTTAGGATCACCAAAGCATGTTTGGTATTGTATATGAAGTATGTAGGATTAATCGTTCATTTACAGGGGCACTCAAAATTATTCCATTACATTATGGTATATGGAGAATAACTCCCGTAAATATACTCGGATTTTCATGAAATTGATAAAGGTTATTTAGGGTCACCAAAGCATGTTTGGTATTGTATATGAAGTATGTAGGATTAATCGTTCATTTACAGGGGCACTCAAAATTATTCCATTACATTATGGTATATGGGAAAAAATCGTTTGCAGAGTATTTTAATGACATTATGCTATTTCAAATGTATTGAAACTGATATAAATCACTGAATTTCACTACGATCATGTTAGAACAGGACATCATAGCATTTTTTATTCATTTACAGGGATACACAAAAGAAATCGGTTACAGTACTTTATTACAGTACTATTAATTACCGTCTTTGAGTAATAGTTGCTGGAATTCACGGTTTAAAATTCGTTATGCGCTTTTAAATTTAATTCATTTTTTTCATCTTACCCGTTATATATAAATTCTATACCTTAAATACAGGTCTTCACAAAAGTATTCACGTACCGTTCTCCTTATTAGAGGAAATTGCTGACGGTAAATTTTCAACTGAATATATGTAGCTCTTATGCGAACTAAATTTTGGCTTGAATGTAGCTAATAGATTCAAATCTATAAATCATATACATGGCTGAAATTCGCATAATTTTCCGATTTTGGACGGGAATAATTGAAATTGGATTCTGAAATGTATTATGCTTTTCCATATGGTTGAATTAGACGTAATATTTTAATTTTTTAAACAGTGCAGTTTTGTTACATTATTCTGAATGTGTTGGAAAGTGTTTCATAATCTATGCTTGACGCATGATTTTTTCTCTTACTTGTTTTCTTATGCAAACAATTCTTAAAATTAGTAAGAAACTGTATTTGTAAAATTTGCAGAATAATGTTTACATCAAAAGACTAAAATAATTAACCATATTTAAAGAAAAAAATAATTAAAAACATATATGTATAACTGTTAATATATACAGGATATCCTCTCTTGTCATTATCCAATAGCTAATTCGTAAGCATTTTTTAGAGGTATTGTTCCAATTGTAAGAAAATTAGAATTGATGTTCTCACCTTAAAAACTACTTTCGTAGAAATAAATATTTTTCTAACAGTTACAAAATTTATATCTTTATATGATTCTCGGGTTTCATCAGGGATATCTGGAAAAATATTCTGTATGTTCAAATAGGTAAAATAAAAAATATCCTTTTTGTACGACCCAAACATTTATGATACTTTAAATAATATGATTTTTCAGCGCTTTCCGAATTAAAAAAACATCTTTCGCCAGCGTTTAAAATGACCATATAATAAATTTTATTTTGCAATCAGGTGATTATCGTTAGATTTCGCTTAATGACGTTACCTTTGGTGTTTTTATGGTACTAAAAACATATAAGATAGTCATTATACTTAATCATTAAACTTCTTAAAATGTTAAATACATCTATATGTGTTGAAAAAATAGAAATAATCGAAAAGTCGTAAATATTTAAAAATTCTTTATTTCGCGGAATATTCAAAATAAAATAAGACTGTATAATAAAAAATAAAATAAGATATAAATAAAATAATACTATATTTTCAGAAATATCCTGAGATTGGGAGTTGTATTTTATTTGAATAAATCATTTTTTCTGATTAAACAATTAATTTCGTAAAACAAATCGGCTTCAGTCCGAGCAAATTTGCACTGTAAAAAAAATAAATAATAAATAAATAAATAAATAAATAAATAAATGTTTCTTCATTTAGCACGACGTTTTTATGAAAATATAATATAAGCTCTTCTGGGTTATCCACGATTGAAAAAAGCTTTCAGTTATATTCAGAACCTCAAATAGATTTAAGAGATTTAAAGAAGGATTTTTAAAACAAAAATTCATTTTTATGCAAGTAATTTTTTTAAACGTTACAAAGCAGTTTTAACAGTGCATTCTCGCATTATTTCTGAATGAATTCCTCATACGTTGGCCCACACGACGTAATCATTTTCTCCGACATTTCTAGCAGAAATTTTTAATAGTAATATTTTCTTTATTTAGTTCTATGCATTCCGTGAATCAATAAAGATAACACATTAGATATTTTGAACAACCTACTCTCTAATTCAGCATTGTAACAGCCTCCAGGTTTTCAGGGAATCAATGTGTGGATGGCTTTTAACCTATTAATCAGCATTATTAACCTGGTATCAACACGACATATCGGTTATTCTGAAGCAATGTATTCTAAAGTAAACATTTCCCTGTGTTCATTAAATAAGCATGATAAATTAACGGATTAAGAGGACATTATTATTTTCTCTCTCTACGTTAATTTCCGTTTTGTAATCTGCAATCCGTTTCGAAAAATATGAATATTAACACTGCAAATAGGGGCGTCTTAAATTTAGACACATATGTGACTGAAAAAGAATTTTAGACACTTAAGTGTCTTAATCTGAAAATTAAGACATTATAGATGTCTTAATTAAAGATACATAAGTGTCTTAGTATGATCATGGTGTAAATGAACTGAGAATAGTGTCTAAAATATCAGCAAACGTCTTATTTTAAGACACTTTGTTGCTTCAAACGTGTCTTAATTTAAGACGTTTTGATTCTTCCGACGCAATAACCACCAGGGGGCACTGGGGCACTGCCAGTCGCGCATGCGTTTTAGATGTCTTCGTTCAAAGTTGGTATACGTTGTAATTCAAACGAAGTTTGTTTTCATGTACGCGTGTATTTTAATTCGTTTTTCGCGGAATGTGAAGTTCTGTGATTTAAATTCGAATTCACTTGGATTATTTATTTATTGAATACATGCATCTGACGTGTGTGCTTGACATCAAATGTCTCTTAGAAGCTGTCGCCCATATAAGGGCGGGATAGACACAGAACAGAAGTAGACGACGCTTGAAGATTACACCCGGAAATTCTACAAAGCGTGTGCAATGGACTTAGTGTTAATTCGTATTAATTTATATCAATAATATTGTGTTATTCATCTTCGTCCTGTCGAAGCTAGCAAAAAAAAAAAAAAGAAACTTTTGTCTGGCGGGTCCTATTTTGAGGATGAAACATCTCATTCTTTAAATATGGCTAGTCGGATGTATTATGGGATTACCTTTTAAACTGATGAAAATCTTTCTCCCTCACTGTGGTTCTGGTAGTTTTTAAAATTTCAAATCGAGGAATATTTCTTACCTCTTGCAAACAGCGATTGAAGTAAGTGTTATAAATTTTATAGTACTAAAATTAGTGTCTTTTATGATTTTATTTATTGTACTAAACAAAATCTTGCATGAAATTCAATTAGTTTTGAATCTGTTTGCGAAAAAACCCATTAATTCTAGAAGTATATATTTTTAAACTTATGACGTTGTCTTTTATTACAAATTATATATTCTGAATTTTCATCTTTTTTTCCCAAATGAAAAAACCCATTAATTCTAGAAGTATATATTTTTAAACTTATGACGTTGTCTTTTATTACAAATTATATATTCTGAATTTTCATCTTTTTTTCCCAAATTTAAAGTAATAATATTACTAAAAGAGAGACATTTTAAGTTGAATATTCATCCTCTTGCTTTCAATCGCAGTTTCGTTTCAATGGTTAATTCTTATCTCACGTAACGACCACAATGAAAGAAAAAAAAAAGCTTTGGAAAGATCTTCCTTCCTAACGTAAAACCGCAGATTAAAAAATAAGATAAATAAAGTACCTGAAAACGTATGACGTTGTCATGATTCATCTATTACGTGCTCCTTAATTTTAAAACTGCCAGTAAAAATATACATATGTATTTGATTTGAAATCAAGTATAATATTGATTTTTTTATTATATTTAGTAGAAAAGTAATTTGAAATTTATAATGGGAAAAAGTAAAAAGCTATAACTAGATTTTGTACTTAATATTGTGATTTTTGTAACTGTATTTATATACACTTATACGAAAATTACAAGAATGACAATTAGATGTTAAGATATATATTTAAGACAAATGAAGCTTGGAAACTATAAATTATTTTTTCTTCTTGATATTAAAGTAGGATATTTATTTATTTATTTTTATTGATAGTTGAATAGCTTTTGTGATTACCCTGTGATCTACATAAAAACTTGCTGAAGTGGCATGTGGAAATATAATTTTTTTTAAGTTTAATTTTTAAATGATAAGAATTTAAAAAAATTTTCGGGAAGGGAGGTGGGGGGAGGGGGATTTTGTATTCAATTTTCGTAAAGCTGATATCATAAATCCTTTTCGATATTGCACTGATTATAATGAAAGTTTTGAACTTTTAGAGTAGGGCAAGATTAAAAACACAAAATATATTTAACAAAATACCGAAGTAATTTTTTTCTTAATGTTATTAAAGTGGAATATTTATTTTTTAATTTTTTTACTCATAGTTAAATAGCTGTTGTGATTATCATCTGATAGATATGTAAAATTGCCTATGTGTCAATATAATTTTTTTTTAAATGTAATTTTTAAATTATATGAATTTTCCTTTTTTGGGGAGATGGGGGGATTTTATTTGCAATTTTCGTACATCTGACATTTTAAATCTCTTTCGACATTCAACCGAGTATAATAAATATTTTAAACTTTTAGAATAGGACAAGATTATAAAAAAATATATATTTATCCATGTATCTTAAAAGCCCTTAATAGCGGAAACTTCGGGATCGCGGAATTTGTCTGATGATCGGAGATGTCTGCTTTTGTGAGGTAAAAATATACAAATATGTATGCGTGTGCTTTGCGGATTAAAAAAGTATTCGCTAAATAGAGGTGTCCGCTATTCGTGAATGTCCATTAACCTCCACAATGGATACTCCCGAGTACCGGACATCTCTATTTAGATAACCATAGTGTAGGGTTGCATTTTTTGCGAAAGAACTTCTTGATTAAAGCATGGGTATTAAAGCAGTGTCCCGTCCCCCTACGATTTAAGTGCCACCAAATTTAATGTGCAATATTTGTAAAGCTTATATTTTAAATCCGTTTCGAAATTGTACTGAATATAATCGATGTTTTGAACTTTTAAAGTAAAATAAGATTTAAAAAAAATCATATTCAAAATCATATTTATCATCAAAACAAATATTTAGATAAATATTTTTTGCTTTAATCTTGTTCTATTCCTGAAATTCAAAATATTGATTATAATCAGTAAAATGTCGTAAAAGATTTAAATAAACAGCTTAACGAAAATTGCATACCAAAATTAGGAGCACCAAAAAAAATCAGGCTGCGGGGGGGGAGGGGGGAGGGCGTGTGGAGGGGGCAAGACCCCAGCCAAATATTTTTCCAGGGTTCAACGTGGTCAAACATGGCTACGTATGATGCTTACAAAAAAAATGGATGCTATTAAGACGTTTGAAGTGTCTGAAATTCAGACGCAAAAAGTGTCTGAAAAAATTCAGACATTTTAAAATGTCTGAAAATTGAACACTCCGTTTCAGACACTTAATTGTTTGATTTTCAGACATTTTAATTTACAGTGAACCCTTTGAAGCCTTTTGCAAAAGTCACATTTGCGAATTCCTTTTATCTGCGATTTTTAAAGTTGTGTATTATATTCTTAAACGATAATGTAAATAAACCAAAGACGTTTAGATATATTTTGGATATTCCATGAAAAACGTACAAAATGTACCGCAAGTGACGCTTACACAAATATGTATATTTACTAACTCACAAGTTGTCAAAATAAAAAAAAAATATATTCATTAAAATACATATATTTTTGATTATGAATAGAGGTAGTATTTAATTTTATCACAAGAATTTCTATATAGTTACTAGTAGTAAGTAGTAGTAAATATAGCAGCATCAAAAGAAATATATAGTAGTATAAAAATTTATCCAATAGGTAGCACTGATCAGAGCGAAAAATGTCAGAATAACACTTCGTTTTACACTACTATATTGATAAATGAAGAATCAAAAATACATGGTATCTGGAGCTGTTACACCCTGTCAGGAGCTGTAGAGCACGCACACCTTGTGTTAGTTATTCTACGGATATCCTCACAATGAGCGTGTCATTGCCGGGCCGTACGCTGTTAGTGAAACTGTATTATCATAATAATGACATCGCAGCAACTACTCTTAGGAGGTTTAGGACACTTAAGAATTTAATAAAAGGTCCAATGACGACAAAAGGCTTACGGAAGACGGTTTTGAAAATTGAACAGACCGGTTCACTGATCCTAAAACCCGGTGGAGGAATGAAACCAGTGGATCCGACTACTGTGGAAAGCGTAGCTACTGTATTAGAAGAAGGATCAAGAAGTGGTGCAGGAAGCTTCAGTGCACGGGGCATTGTCGAACTTTGGACAGTACGGTACATAACGTTTTGAGAAACAATATGCGATGCTATCCGTACAGAACAAACCATGTGCCAGAACTGCTAGCTCCAGACGCTTCCAAATCGGGAACATTTTGCTTTGTAATTCCTTGCGCTCATGGAAGTGGACATCGCACGGCCGTACAACATTTTGTGGATAGATGAGGCCTACTTCCACCTGCAGAATGCAGTCAATACACATATTTGCCGAATATGGGCAACATAAAATCCGAACATTTCTCAACCTTTACCTCTTCAATCCGCAAATGTGACTGTGTGAAGAGGGTTTACGGCAGAGTTTGTCGTTGGCCCGTACTTTTTTGAGGAAGGCACTCCTTCAGATCCTGTTACCATCACTGCCAATGCCAACCGCCACAAATTACAGTGACAGTGTCTGGGTAGCACCGTATTTATGCAAGATGGTGCTACCCCATACATTTTGGCACACAACTAAAGAATTTTCTGTGGAGAACATTCGAAAATAATCGGATTATAAGCCACAATTTCCCAACAGCCTGGCCAGCTGCATCTCCTGATCTCAATCCCTGAGATTTCTGGCTCTGGGGGTACCTAAAGAATATTGCGTAAGTTCGGTAAGTATTCGGTGACTTACCTGACCTGAAGTCGCGTATTGTGCATTACACTGTAAAAAAAAAATCTGTAAAGTTACTAAAGTTTTTCTTGGAAACTGGGATTCCTAGAACTTTTTATGTGGCGACAACAACAAAAATTCCTGTAACAGACGTTGTTACAGGAATTTTTGTTGTTGCCATTACATAAAATGTTCTAGGAATCCCAGTTTCCTAGAAAAACTTTAGTAACTTTACAGATTTTTTTTTTTTACAGTGTAGCTGCATAGCATCCAGCCAGATACGCTTCGCTCTGTTGTGGAACACGCGGTTTCACGTTTCCAACTTGTAGCTGAAAACGGTTCCGTACGAATGCTTTACTCCATAATTTTATTTCGTTCTGTTTCTGCGCAGGTGTTCGCAGTTCCTTTTCCAAGTTACTGCACTCTGTGTGTTTTTGATATGCCTAATAATGTTTCTTTTTCTGAAAGTACCGCCAATTGTTTGCCTCCCACTGACGATATTCTTTGTTTCTGTCAACTTAGAACACAATCTGTCGCTGCGATTTTAAGTTTTTTTAAACCACGCCTACAAAATTATCATTTCTTTGGGAGCATACTGGTGAAATTTCAGATCATTTGGATCAGTGGTTCTTTCATTATAGGGTTTTACTTTCACAACTTAAAAAAAAAAAAATCACCCTATACACAAGCAGCATATTTATTTAGGTATGTTGACAAGTTCTTGAGGTGGTAAAAATAATTGTTTTATCACATGTAAACAGCTGAATTTAAAGTACAGTCCTGTAAAAAAGGGATCAATTATTTAAAAAATATATATTATTTCGAAATTAATTCTCGAAAGTAATATGCATAGTAATCTATAAATTTCCTATTAGAAATTCATATTTTGAAACTTCAAATACACCAATCCAAAATTACAGCTCATTCCGCCAAGTAGTTCTCGAGATAAGGTTAGAAAAATTCATTCCTGAATTAAATTCTTAATAATTTATCAATTTATATCAAAATCTATTAAAAATGAATTTATCATTATGAGTTTTAAACTATAAACCTGCACATAGCACAATTCCTAAACAACTTGACCGAATGACTTCCCGTTCAGTATCTAATAGTACAATTTACCAAAGAATCAAATATGATCTTAAAATTAAATGTTAGTGTTAAAGATGTAATACATTGTTAAAATTTCTATATGTAAACAACCTACTAAGCAAAATTTCCAATTAATTATTAAATGTTATTGCTAATCGATTTGCATTAATTACATTTTATTACGATGATTTACTGCACAAGTTAATAGGGTGTGATCCTTTTCCTTTTAAAACTGTACCTGATTCTCGAGAACTACTAAATTTTGTCTACTGCTAAAACTACTAAAACCTATTGAAATCGCATCAGTAGTTCTCAATCAAAAGGTACACCAATGTCACTTGTTTTAAATGTGATATATTTTTGTTTGAGAAATCACGTAACTAGTGTAATTTTTTATAGTAGATCAATGAATTTGCAATTTAGCTATTTACAAAACTAATAAAACTAAAAAAAGGAATTTTGAAATTGCTTCAGTAATTCCTGGGAATCGAAAAAAGCTGTTTTTCAATTCACATTTCACAACTGTTGTCCCCCCCCCCCTTAGATGGTGAATTGTAAATCGATTTAAATTCTATTATAATATTTTCTGTCTCGATATGATATTTTAATATTTAATCCCCCGAATGGCCTAAATCTGTTTATTAGTTAAATTATTATCATTAATTTAAATTTTCTTCGTGATTCCTGTTTATTCACATTGCACTTTTTTGAATTTGTTTGTAAAAATTTCTGGCGCCTCTAGTTTGTCTAGTTATTTGCTAATAATAAGAAGAATTGAAATCTTAATTAGTTTTCTAATTTTCGCTGATTAGTAAAAATTCTTAAATTATATTATTTCTGCTGTGAAATCAGGTCCAGATGTGCTTGCGCTTTTTACATTTTATGAAAAAATCGCGCCTTTGATGAGTTTTTAATTAATATCTCTGCTAATTATTAAAAAACTAAAAATATGAGCACCAGAGAGATCAGAACCTGCCTTGTATTGGACTACCTTCATCCAAATTTTCAGACTTCTATGTGAGGAAGATTTCGCTAGTCACCATCGACAGACAGACACACACACACACACACACACAAACATACACATACAGAGAGAGACAGGGAGAGATAGGGGAACTTTCTTTTATTAGTATAGATTCCAAAACTCCTGAAACATAAGGTGTTTGGAGCTGCCCCGCTCTCCCTACCTGATTCTCATTTCAGTGTCAAAAGTGTCAAACTTAAACTATGTAACAATAAATCACGCAGTTTATTTAAAGCTGTAATTCCCTTTGAAAAATATTTGAAACATTTTTTGAATACCTTATGACTTACGAAAGATTACGAAATTTTTACTTCACCCCTAATTACAAGAGTACAAAGCTTGAAATTGTAAATATACAATATTTAAATATATATATACTCTTTATAAACATAATTCATTTTTATAACTCATTAAGAACCAAAAAAGTTACTTAACAAGATACGTAATAAGCATATTCTTTAAATTATCATAATTATTGAATTATTAAATTTCAATAGAAAATTGAAAATTTAGTGCACAATTCACCTTGATTTTTAATAAACATATATAAGATACACAAAATGTAAAAACGTTGCTTACAGGTGTCAAGTATCAAAAAATCCTTTAAAAAAACATTAAAGTCATTTAAAATTCATAACGTTTTCGACCGACACTTACTCGGTCATCCTCAGTGAAAAACTAACAGCTGTTCTGTCTCCGCGTCTCTAGCCTTATCCGGAACAGACCATTTCATTTCAAGGGTGGATTGGAAAATAAGGAGGGTAACAGAAATGCTATTCTTTTATCGAAAATTATAGGTTTATTAACTATGTATTAAATCATTCCAGACTGCATGGATATCATATGATAATATATCGTTACAAACTATTTCTTTATTAGATATTATTACCAGAGATTCTCTTATGATAGCTTCTTGGTGGTTACTTGTATGGAAAATAATTTTGGCTCTATTGAAATCTACTTTTATAGGTTGAATTTGTGCTAATCTTGATAATGCAGTGTGGGGTCTATTCAATCTCAGGTCTGCTTCATGTTCCTTAATTCTGTCACGAAATTTATAATTATGTACATAGGTATGACACTGCGAAAATGTCGTCAAAAAGCAAAATTACTGTAAATTTCTAAAATTAAGGATTGGAATAAGCTGTTAATTTACATATCCATGTTTGTAACGATTGTGGCTCGGTTTATGTAAAAGTTAATGTTCCTAATTAATAATTTTTAAAGGAATTAATTAACATATATTTTTAATTGCAAGTGTGTTTTTGAATAAAAAAATGGAATGGAAAAGTTTCGGTCTATGCGTTGTATTTCATTAGGATGTATTGTGTATAAACTTCCACCAGATGATTTTTTGGGAATATTTAAATTAAAATTTGCCAAGTGAAATTATTATAAAAATCCTCAAACGTTGACCTCTTTTAACTCTATTAAGATTTAAGAAAAGGTATGAGAACTATACCCTTTTCGGGCTGTCATGAACCACAATACAGAAATATGTCAGAAGTGGATTTTACATTTTGAAAGTTCAAATTTGGTACAACTTTCCATATGCAGACGACTCCTATATTTTTTATAGGACTGACCATACATAGAAATTAATTTCAACCTCTAGTGCTAATCTAAAAAAAAAAACCTAAACAGTCTCATCAAATAATATATTTAAGAACAACTAAAAATACACTATATGGCCAAAAGTCACCGAATACATTCGATTTTAAACTTTTTGTCAGTATCGAGAGAAACACTTGACGAACTATTCTGGAACTTAGAAAACTTGTTTGACCTCATATTTTTAAGAGAAAGTTTGATCACGAGGGTAATTATGGTACCGACAACAAAATTAATAAAAAATGATCTACTGATGTATCACAAATGGATCTTGTACAACCTTTCTCTTCATTTGTATAAGAATAGTACGTATATGCTTAAAGAAATAAAGATTTCTTTATTAAATTCAAGAAACTGTTGTATGTTTTTTCTTTATAGCATGCAAGGTTTTTAATGAAATTTAACACAACTCTCGGGAAATTTGGCAAAATACTGTAGAAAACAACATACAGCAGTTTGAATATACATCTATTAAATATTTGATAAAATATGAGCATTTATATAAAATAATTTTGCCATGCGCAAAAGATTTTTTTTTCATAATTTATAGTCAAATATATATGGTAACTCATATAAAAGAGGCACTGGAAGATTGTGAAAATACAGAAAGTTATCAGCACTATAATGAGCTGGATTTCAGTTCTTTTCTAAAAGTAGCGGTATTATAAGTGATTTTGACAAATCTTCTTTTCTTTCGTTCACTTCCAACGACGGAGTTATAATTTAACGTAAATCCATGAGGAGCTTTATAACGGATACTTCCATTTAAAAGATTCTTTTTTGTTGTCATGCTCTAGTTCTTATTATGTTTCCAAAGAAAACTAAAGCATCAATAAAAAATCAAAAAGAAAATGAAAATGACAGTTTGTGGAAAGTACCTTTTCATTAAGATTATTTTAGAAATCGAATGAAATTTAGATCAGTACATCACACTTATTTTCCTGAATTTTTGCGATATTCGACAGTCCTTTTTATGTGTGTTGTCCTTTATAGTTTCACACACTCTTTGGAAATTCCAAGGAGTCTAGAACCATTATCATTGAAAAGGAAAAGTGTTTATTTCATTTTTAAAACAAAGAATTCTTCACCATCCCGCTTATTCACATAATTTGCAATAATTTTCTGCATTTAAATAAGGGAACAAAAACTGTTAAACATTTGTGGTAGAACTGTGCAAACACTGAGAAATTATGCAAAATAATAAAATAAATGAATAAAATATTATCTTTTGAACATGTGCATTAAAAAAATATTTCATGAAAGTTCTTATATTTCATTAAATATGTACTTCATCTATATTCTAAATGCAGTGTGCTGCTTAAATATTTAAATATTTGATGTTGGTTGTCCCAAATACAATGACCTCGTCTTTTATGCCTTAAATATTGATCATAGACAAGTATTATAAATTATAATGTTGCATAAAAATAGGTACAGAAAATTACGAAATCGATTTAAATGTTCAGGGATTACATTTGAAGAAATACAAAATTTTAATTTCTATACGGTCCCTGTGAAAAAAAATTCCCTATAAATAAAATAT
Organism: Maratus speciosus; assembly: GCA_963932465.1. Lineage (NCBI taxonomy): Eukaryota > Metazoa > Arthropoda > Arachnida > Araneae > Salticidae > Maratus > Maratus speciosus. The sequence goes on along the minus strand of OZ010796.1, from coordinate 230,476,897 downwards.
GCCCAATACACTAATAATGTCATGTACAAAATTTCAGTATTTTGTCATAAAAAGTCGCAGGGATAAGTTTAAACAAAGTTTTTAAGGGGTTAATCATAAATTTAGTTAAGTATAATAGTTAGAGTACAGATGACGCGACACAGAATTGCAACAACGCATTCAAGATGGTTGTCGTAACAGCACCGAACCAGTGCACAGACTCTTTTCAGACGAATGCAGCTGTTTATTGACATGAATGGAAAGCATTTTGAATAAGCATTGTAATCTTTCGCTAAAGAATATTTCTATGCAGTTTAGATACTTGTGTACCAATAAATAGCACAATAATTATTTATTTATGCAATCATTGTTTTCTATCGTAATTTGTGTACAACCCCTGCGACGCAATCATCTGACATGATTTTTTTTTTCAATTTGCGAACTCATATCCACTGGGGCACATTTCACTCAATGGGAAATTTTCGTGGCCGTGAAAGATTACAGTGGCCGTAATAAATGTTTTTCAAATTTAATTCCCCGAAATGACTCGATTTCATAAATTATGTAACTTTTTTTTACATCAATCATCAATAGCTAAGGAATAAAAAACGAGATCAATGTTTTTGAGACACCATGTATATATTTTCAATTGTCAAAAAATGTGTTTTTAAGTTGTTCATAATTCATCAGCTATTTAAGATATTTATATTCTAATTGAAGTATATTATTTCTACTGTATTTTGAGAAGTTATCTGAGAATGGCGTTAAATTTATTTGTAATCTTGCGTAGTATAAACATAAATCATGCTGGAGTTTCTAAAAAAAATGTTAAGAAACCTTCATATCTGCATGAATATACATGCTATTCTTACACACATAAACACACATTTTGTACAAGATCCACATAGTCATGTTCTATATCTACAGTTTCGAGCATTTTATTGCACAATATGATCACAAATATATATTTTTTAAATTTAATTTGCGGTTGGTCACTTACTGGAATTCGTGATTAAATCTTCGCATAAAAATATGAGATTAAACATGTTCTTTATATTGTCAAAATTCCATAAGAACCCATTAAGTATTTTTCTAGATATTTTAATAAACTTTTAAAATTGGAAGTGTCAATTAATTTCAGCCATATAGTAAATTTTAGGAAGTTTCCCTACAGCAAGTACGATGCATGCGTTGGTGTAAGCTTCCGTGCAAAAAGACAAATTGTAATATAAATTCCAGTTACGTTTTTTAATGAGTTGTAAATTTAAATAATTTAAAAAATGTTATACATAATTTTTCCTTTTTTTATAAGAGTTTATTATTTTAAAATAATGCATGGATTAAATGTTAAAATGTTTTATATTTCATAAAATCTAATTATTTTTCAAAAGAAAAAAATGTGATAAAATTAATAGATATTTTCATTTGATAGAATATTTTATCTTAAAAATAGGCGGGATAAAGTACACTGATTTACTATTCGTAATGTTATACTCCTTTATTTCTTAGGGCATCAGGTAATATTGGAATAACCCTTCTGTATTCAAAATATTCCCTATAAATCTAATTGAAACAATAACCCGCAGTAATTGTATTGGTTTACTGGGTTGATGGATATATGAAGTGTTGAACAATTATCTTACAAGGAGGGGGTCCGAGGTTGGTCTCACCGAATGCGATGAACATTTGTGTTTCGATAGACTATAATTAGTATATAAGTTATATAGTTAGTATATAAATATATGACCGCCATAAAGCGCAACACCCAGAGAGAGAAAATAAGTGGCAAAGTTTAAGTTATAGTTTATAATCAGATAAATTTCTTGCGTTTGCAAGCGCTTCGTGGCGTAGTCGGCAGCATACTGGATTTGAGTCTTTTCTACCCGGGATGAAACCCTGCTCGGACTTGTTTTTCGGAACGAAAATTTTTATCAATAATTTTCGAGCCGCAATTGAAAAAATATGTATAATAATTGAAATTTACCAAAAATATGAATTAAATGTATGTTTTGTAGCATATAAGTCCTTTTTTAACTACGAAATTTTACATGTTTAAATATTTAATATGAAAAAAAAAGCATATTTATATGTCTATAGACCATCATTTTTTGTGGCTATTTAAAATTATTTAAAGTTATTTCAATGAATAATCTACTATTTTTCATAGAGAAATAAATTAAAAAACTTGATATAAATGCGTGAATAATTAAATTACTTTAATTTTATTTCTGTGTGAAAGTATTTCGAATATTTTATGATTTTTTTAATACCCTTTTTAAAATTCTTAATATGACTTTTTTTATTTCGGATTTTTGGTTTTGTAATTATTAACTACGTAATAACTATTTGCAGCGGTTCAATATCTTTTTAGAACTTATTTTTAAGCACAAAGACAGTTATTTTAACTATAATCATAAGAATCCAAGATTTAATAAATTCAAAAGTTAAAAAGGTAGTTGGTAAAAACGATACATTTATTTCACTGTGAAAAGTAGTAGCTTATTTGTGTACATAACAGTAAATAAATTTTAAAATTAGCTTAATTTTATGGTTTATAAAAGTTCCAATTGACTTTTTTTTAGTTTGTTATTATTATTATTTATTTATTTTATCTTTACTTTTCATTAAATATATAAACATGCAAAGATTTGCACTTAAAATTGTATTTATATAAGTAAACTGCATTATATAAAAATATTAAACAAGAAAAAAAAAATTCCGAAAGAAATTACTACGTAGATACTTATTCTAATTAAAAATCAAGAATACCGAACTTTAAAAAAAAACATATTAAAAATGTAAAAGCATATTTTTTAAACCATGAAATATTTGAAGTGTTTAAATGAGGAAACAAAATGAAAACAATATATTTGTTTACTTATTTCAATTTATTTCGCTGTTACAAATTGTAGATATTCATTGAAATAACTGTAAATAATTTTATATAACAACAAAAAATTTCGGTTCTATAGACATATAAATATGCGTTTTTTTTTTCATTTTATATTTAAACATGGAAAATTTCTTAGATAAAAAAAAGCACTTATATGCTACTGGATATACATTTAATTCATATTTTTGGTAAATTTCAATTATTATACATATTTTTTCAAGTGCGGTTCGAAAATTATTGATAAAAATTTTCGTTCCGAAAAACAAGTCCGATCCGAGTTTGATCTCGGGTAGAAAAGACTCAGATCCAGTATGCTACCGACCACGCCACGGAGGGCTTGCTAAAGACGGATATTTATCCAATTATAAACTATGGCTTAAACTTTGAGACTTATTTTCGCAAGACCCCCTGGCGGTTGCGCTTTATGGTGGTCATATATTAATATGCTAACTATACTCTATCTAAACACAAATGTTCATCGCATTCGGTGAGACCAACCTCAGACCCTCTCCTTGTTAGATAAAATGTCAATGGCTTCACAGATTTATAAAGAGAAAATTATTGTTTGTAAATAGTGGTTTTTAGGTTTGACAGGTGTGGCCTGTGCACCAGTTTCTGCCACAAAAATTCAACTCTCGAATCTTTATCTATTTATGCACATTTAATAATTTAATAGAACATGGAACGATTTGCGCTCATGCACAATTCATTGTTTGATAGAAAGATGTTTGGTGAATCCGTGATTTCTGTGCTTTTTTGATTTCATGTATTAGTCATTGAAAACTTGATGTGGTAAAATAGCGTACTGTAGTATTCTCAGAGTAGTCGCAGGGACTCACAAGAGAACGCTGAACAGTAAAAAAGCCCTACTGCGTCTATCAATATGCATGCTTATTGGCTCTCTGTTAGAAACTCGACATTTACTGTCTGTGAGAAGTGACGTGACCACAGTACTCCGGTCCTAGTGAGGAAATTTCTTGTTTACCTCGTGTGAGCGATGTGTGATGCTGTCGTTTTGCAGTTTGCACGCGTGATTTTCTATTTACATTCACACGTAATGAGTTTTATAGTATGAAACAATCGTTATAGGTTTTGTGCTCGAGGCTAACGAAATGGACAGGCTGCCACACTGAGTTACTTGTTCCTCTTTCTTTTTACCTCTTGAGTCGTATGACGCTCTTTTCGTGACGCGGGTGCAAGAAAATCACGAATGCGGGCGTCCGGAAAGAGCATCACGTGGCTCTAGCAGTCCAAAAGGAGACGAAAGCGAAACGAGTGCGAAAACCTGTCTGTTTTGTTAGCTTAGCTTTGTGCTGTAAGCAGTTCACAGGCTTTTCCCTGCTGAAGCTGTTTATTGGTGCTTTCATCAGCTAGTACCGAGAGGAGAGGAGGCTATTGAGCCTGCGTGTTCTCGTTTTGTCCAAGGGCTCCAGTGTATTATGGGCAGAGTGGTCACAAGTATGGAACAAGCGACACCAAAACGGTAAAAAAAAACATTATACTGTCGAGCAAAAGACCAGTAAAGATTCTTTCTGTAAGATACTTGTTATATACTGTTCGAAAGAGATTGCGTTGCCCTTCTATAATGGGGAAGTTTTGTAAGCTTTAAGATGAAACTGGAGTATACATTGCTAATTATCTATTTTCCTCTAATACAAATTTTGCTGAGCATCTTATTGTAGGACTTAAAAAATTGTATACACAGACATTTTTGCGATGTTACACTCACCTAAAGGTACATGTTAAAGGCAAAAGTACGTTAGAAATTTACTACGTACAACCCCGCAAAAACAGTTTGATTTGGACGAAAAAATCTTTATCTACCATGCTTGTTGCTTTGATGATATTTCTAATATTTAACTCGTGAACTCGAAAGAAGTGATAATTGCCACCCACTAAAATTTCAAATGTTTCCGTTTTTTTTGTAAACATGCTTTCATTAATTTTCATTTTGCTTGAACAAAATGAAATTTTGATAAAAATACAAGCCACATTTCAATTCTGCCTGAAAATTTTTATTGCAATCATGTGTTATTGCATGTGTCCTGCAGTTGAAATTACGGAATCCCAAATTGCACTAGTGTGGAGAGTGTGGGTTCTGAACTGGAGTCCACGGGTTAAAGTGGTGAATATTGAAAAGTATTTTAAGAAGCGAGAACAGTCTAGAAATGATATTTAAAACATCTGACTTTCATGTGCAGTCCTGGAAAAAAAGGATCACCCCGTGTTGTATTATCGCCAAACTCTGCTATAATTACCGTTCGACTGATAGTAGTGTGTATTTTGTGACTATGAATAAAATTTTTGAAATGGAGATTTTTTACATATTAAAAATTATACTAGCTTTGAATTTTTAATTACTAACCCCAACATTTGACACCATATTTAACTTCCTTATATAAAAGCAGCCAGGAAAAATGCATAGTTTAAATATTTTGTTTAAATCTTCATAGTTAGAAAAAGTCAATTATTGAGGATCATAATATTAAACTAACGTGCGAAACCTATAAATGTTAAACGATTAAAATCAACTTCTATATAACTTTCTAGTTAACATATAAGATTTGTTTTGTGGATAGAAGAAATCACGTGGAGGTCCATTTAGACTGTCAAAAATAAAAAAAACCTCTCTAAATCTCAAAAACCTTGGGATTTGTTGGGTAGCATGTACCTCTGTTTTTCACGACGCTGATTCTTTTCATTTTATGAATAAAGTGACGTAGGTCATAATTCATAAACTTTTTATGTAAATTTATCAAAAAAATTTAAAATTAAAAATATGTTTTTGAATAGATAAAACGCCTAGATTATAGATTATGTTCGAGTCAATTCATTATATCGGATTAAAAGGGAAATATTTCAATATTGGGGGAATTTTTAGAAAGATATAAATTAAAGTTTGCTAAGTTGATTTAACATTACCATCCTCAAATTTTGATATCTTATAACTCTATGAAGAAGTAAAGAAGTTCATAGAAAATAAACTTTTATGGCCTGATTTTATTCAAGGAACTTGTAATATCTCAAATGTGTGTTTTTATTTGAAAAAAAATTTTTTATATATAATTTAATTTGTACTAGAACTCTGAAGACTAATTTGTTAATAGCATTAATCAGTATATATTATTCACATTCGATTGGTATCTATAGCATTTTTATAGGTTAGTTTTCAGCAAAATTAGTGGTGATATTTTTTTCCAGGATTATATTGCAAAGTCACCTGCTTTACAAATAATTTCGAAACTGTTGTCATCCCGTTGTGTGTCATGAACCTTTTTATGTGTATAACAACAAAACCTTCCACAAAAAAGTTCAGAGAAAAATTTTAAACAATAAATAAGCTTTACAGTGTTATATGAAATTTACAATATACATAACGAATGCGATGTTTATCAAAAGTTGTTTATTCTCTACTGTTATTGCTTCTGCTTTTCTTTGAAATCGGGCACGAACTGTTGAAATGGTGCGGAATCGAGGAAATGGTAAGAATTTTTTTCATTTGTTAACATGGTTTATACATTCAAGTTATATCTTGGATTTATCAAGTATATTTATTGACTATTTTGACATTATTTCTGAAGAATAAAAAGGTAGTTATTGATATAAAAATAAAACTAAATTAACTACCTTAAAACTAATAAACAGAATCCTAAAACCAATAGTATAGTTTTTTAGTGTATGAGCGTGTGTATGTGTTCTTTTTGTAAAAATATGCTTTTAGCATTTAGATACACTTTACACATCAGTCAAATACAGAAATGGATATAGGTACAGTCGTTTCAAAGAATAAAACAAACAATAGGGAAATAGGGATATTTATTGAAATTCAAGGAATATATACTCCAAATGGAGATAAGCGGCGATTTGTGGTACAGCAAATAGCAAAGAGGGAAAGCGCGATGCTTCAAAAAACGAATCAGTACAGATATACATAGATGTATATATAGATATATATATATATAGATATATTAATATATAACCACATAAGTTATTTCTCAAACAGCGAAAAAAATTGCTTATATTTAAAAATGACTTCCCAAAAATTTCTTCATCAACTATTATGTTTAGGCACTTCTTATAGACATTGAAGACACTCTCATATGTATTTGGCATCTGAAAAACTTTCTCCTTGAGGCAAGGTTCTATGATCGTAGAAACTGTCGGCTTCTCCTTCATTATTTGTAATTTCTTCGGATGCTTGACCTTTGGAGTTCACGATAGAGATGGATTTTTGGTAGCTGAATAGCTGACGTTCTAAGCTGTAATTTTCTGTTTGAAGAGCCATTATTTCCCGCCTGAAATATTATTTTTAAAAACATTAGACAATGAATATTTTTAATATTAATAAAATTATTCTTCTTTGTATACTAGAGTCCCAATTATCCGACACTCGTGGAAACTGTGGTATGTCAAAAAATCGAAATTGTCTGACAACTGGCTTGTTAGTCCAAGAGCCGGCAGCACAAAAACCTATGTTATCAAGCACAAGAAAAAAACCTTTATTTTATGGAAGAGTAGAAGTAGGGGAATCTAATGATCCATGTCCGCCGGAAGTGTGGTGCATAAGCCAAAAATTAATATCACCAGTGGTTGACTCGTAGGTTTATCCTTGTGTTTTCCTGCTCCCAGTCCTCCATGTTTTCATATCTTTGTTTGTAGGACAAACACAATGCTAAACCTACGAGTCAACCGCTAGTGGTATTAATTTTTGGCTTATGATCCACTTCACTTTCGGCACACATTGATCATTAGATTCCCCTACTTCTACTCTTCCATAAAATAAACGTTTTTTTTCTTGTGGTTGATAACATAGGTTTTTGTGCTGTCGCTCTTGGACTATATTAATAGTATACTTATTAATGATATAAATGTTCGATAAACTACAGTACACTTCGGATTATCCAGCAGAACTACTGGGACAATAGGGAGTGTTGTTTAATCAAGTGCATCAGATAACCATGTGTCGGATAATCGGTAATCTCCTGTATATGATTGATGCTACAGAATGATTAAAAATTATTAGTAGTGTAACCAAAACATATCTTTACAATCATATACAATATAATTGTGTTTCAACATTTATGAGTCAATCATATTCCCTACGATGTGGATGTGTCCTAACTTGTTACGAGTTTCAAATAACTTTGTAACACTATTAATCTATATTTACAGATTAGACAAAAGTTAACTAACATATTTTCAATATGCAGGTAGAGTCAAAATGAACGTACACCCACGTTTTAGGAATAAAGACATTATAACGTAGAGTTAAGAAAACATTCAAAGAAGAATACAATAAACAAAAAATAGAAATCTGTTTCGTGTAAAACATGTGTATCTGTTAATTATATAGAATTATCAACAAAAAAAAAAAAAATGCTGGAACATTCAAAACTTCCACTTTAGTATTTGTGACAAATGACTAAAATGAAAAAAAGTATTGTACAGTACGCATGCAATTGTCGATTTAGTTTGTAAATTGCATTTAGAACAGTTTTGAAGTAAGTTTTTTGAATGATAGTTGAATTTAAATTTCACAGCATTAATTTTCTATCTTTTTATGGAAACATATCATAGAAAACTAGTGAATACTTAAGTAAACTCATATTTCAATTAAGAAATAAACTGACGATTTGTGAAAAATAGTCACTTGACTGTTTAGAGCATCCTTAAAAGATATTTTGTAACTGAACTGTTAAAAAGCGTTTACATGCAGAACGGCTAAAAAGGTTGTTAAATGTGGGTATCCGTCTAGTTCTACGAAATGTTAAATAGAGTTCTGACAACGCCCCCTGAATACTAGGCAAGAACGCTGATACAAAAATGGCGGCTGCCGAAGGCGGATTTTTTTCAGCGTGTGTACGGTCCCTTAAATATTCGTACCAATAATTTTTAGGGTTCCGTACTTAAAAAGTAAAAACGGAACCATTATAAGATCACTCCTGTGTCTGACCGTCTATCTGCCTGTCTGTCTGTCTGTCTGTCACAGCCATTTTAATCGTAAACTATGGAACGTGGAAAGTTCAAATTCGGGGAAGTAATAAAGACCATTGACTCACATATTTTCAGATTAATAAACATTCATAAATATATTTAGTAAAAAAGTAGAGGGGCTAATTATGCTACTTGAAAAAAGAATATTTTCTTTGTATATCATGTGGGGTATCCTGTGAAAGCTTTTGTAACGCTGAACTCAAAAATACATTCCTTTTAATTTTAGGTATTATATTTTCAAAGATATTGTTGAAAATGTAGCGCAAAAATATGTCCCCCCCCCTCTAAATCCGAATCTACTGAAATTTAAAATTATGAAAAAATTAGAGGTAGTGGACGTTAATATAAATCTTGCCGGAAAATTATAGCGATTACCCTAGGTGACAGTTTTTGAGTAATTAGCATTTTTCTGTTATAAACAAATTTCGATTTACGGGCATTCAGAAAAATTGTTGATCATCGCTGAATATAGCGTTGCAGAAGAATAAAAGCATTGTTGATAATGATTTTCGAAAAAAATCATCAGTAATTAGCTGAGATATTAACCCTTAAAGGTATGGTCAGTTTGGACATACACAAGGACAGGGCGGCGTACTCTATGCCTAGTTAAAGACTTTTAATGATATATATGTGTAATGTAATGTCCAGTAACAGTATAAAAGCAATAAACGTCAAATTGTTAAAAACATACTAATTTAAGGGGTCTCGGGACTCTAAAAAGTGAAAAAAATGAAAAAAAGACCATTTTCAACATTTAATGTCTTAAAATGTATATGATTTTAAAACACAATTTTAATTGGAATGAATGATATAAGTATGTTCTTTCGTTTCATGTATTTAAAAAATTGCGAGATACAGAATTAGTATTTATAGGGGGCTCGAAACTGTTAGACATTTGTCGAACAAAAAATTGGCATAACAGTTTACGCGCAGGATTACAAAATAAATATTGCAACTAGAATGCTTACTTGTACTTCAGATTGTAATAATTTCTCGGAACTTAAATAAATTTGTATTGAAAGCATTTTTATATTTTTAATGCAATGCTGCATTTAGCTAGTACAAAATTTTGAAAATTTCAACAGTAAAATCACCTAAAAAAATATTTTTTTCAACAATAAAAAGGAAATTTTAGGTTCAGTTTATACAGAATAACAGGGAATATATGTTTTGAAAATTTCAGGAAAAAATATTCAGAAGTTTTTGAGGTATCCTGCGCGTTATACCCAAAAACGCCATTTGGAAAACAATGACTTTAAAGTTTCGGAAACGCCACTTCAGCTATTGAGCGGGTATAATTCTAAAAGCCAAAACTTCTGTTTTAATGGGAATTTCAAGGAAACAATTATATCAAAATATTCAGAAAAGATAGGAGTTTAACATCTAAAAAAAAAAAAAAAAAAAAAAATTCTTTAATTTTGAAGCTTTAAGAGTCCTGAGACCACTTAATCCTTTCCGGCACGGAGTAATTCTATTTATAAACTTATGAAATAATGAACTGACACCAGAAATTATAAACGAATTTATTAGAAAATGCGAACTTGCTTATTTTCACGTACATGATAAAAGGAAAATTTTAATTAAATATTCTTGGTGCCATTTGTCTGTTTTTGAATTAAAATTAGGTGTCCGTTTTTTAAGGGCATCGCCCTCAAAATATTTAATTAGAATGAATCGCATAAATACTGTGAGATTCGCGATAGTTTGCATTGATTGTATGTCTCAATACGCATCGAGTGACTTTAAAAGTTAATTAAACACCTATCTCGAAAAAACGCGGCACTGACCAAGGCGGCGTTGCAACTTTGAGACCTCACTTCAAAGCGCGCTTAGCACAATGCCAAATTTAAACTTTGAACAAAGGTTTTGTTTTAGATACACTGTAGAAATAAAGGTTATTACTACGCTGAATTTAGTTTCATGAAATGCCAAATGAAGTTTAACTATGCACTGCCTTTATTGTCAGTACCGAATTAAGTTCATCATAAACAGATTAGGATAATATTAAAAAAAGAGTTATACGAATAGCTATATTTGATATTGTTCCATCTCTTTGAACTTTCATGGTATACCCGATTACACTTTTCTAATATATATAGTTATACACAACCCTACGTTATATAGTTTTTTAAAAAGTCTTACAAGCAAAGGGCCAAACTTTTTAACCACAGATTTTGATCATTTTAATATATGTTGTAGTGTAGTGACCCCTTAGTGTCAGGTTCAACGGATTTTATCCAACGCTCCTTAGTTCTTGAGAAACCGGGGGGTCTAATAATAGTACACAACTTAAATACTTACATTGCAAACGCAATGACAGATTGGTCGTAGCTCCGTTGGTACGGTGTTCACTGGCTGATCTGCGGGACCGAGTTCGGTACCCGAATGCGCTACATTTGTTTTTCTCATTTTTTGTTTTATAAATATACTTGTAATTATAATTTAATAATTTCAGTTACAAATTTTAATATCATACATTAATTATCATGTTAACAAACTTAAATTTATCATTTTTTATTTTTAAAATTTAATTTATCATCATTTAAAGAGGTTTAAAAAGAAATTGGATGTATTATTAAATGATAAAAATTCCAAAATCGTTACAAAATTTGTTGTTGTGCCATCTAGTTATCATAAAATAAAATAATATTCAAATAAAATAAAAATAAACGCGAAAGAAGATAAAGGTGAAAGCAAAATAATTGAAAGCGCAAGCATACGTATTACAAATTTAAAAATCTTTAATATGCAAAAAATCGGTTGTAATTTAACTCTGATGCTAATTTTCAATGTAATTATGCTTGTTACTTTAAAAACAGAATAATAGTATTATCGCATTGACTTCCTTTGTTAAAGCAATGCGTAAATGATGTTTCTTTAAAATCACGAATTGACACAATTGCAATATATGAAATGCACTTTAAAAGTGATTTTTAAAAAAATTAGCAGTTTTATGATGTTTTATACAACTTTTTAATTAAAAGTAAAAAATTAAATAGGTTAAAATTATAATTGATATACAATATTATAAATTTTAATTTACAATAAGATTATTAATTATACTTACAAGTATATTTATAACACAAAAAATGAGAAAAACAAATTTGGCACATTCAGGTACCGAACCCGGGCCCGTGGCTCAGCCGGCAAACGCCATACCAACTGAGCTATGACCAACCCATCATTGCGGGTGCAAAGTAAGTATTTAAGTTCTGTACTATTATCAGACCCCCCGGTTTCTCAAGAACTAAGGAGAGTTGGACAAAATTCGTTTAACCTGACACTAAGGGGTCTCTACCCTACAACATATATTAAAATAATCAAAATCTGTGATTAACAAGGTTGGTCCTCTCCTTGTTAGTATTCTTTTAGCAACTTTTTTTTTTTTTTTTTTTTTTTTTTTTTTTTTTTTTTATAATACAATTACAAATTCATATATTTATTCTACGGAACCCTCTGTGCGCGAGTAATGCTCGCACTTGGCCGTTTATTTTAAGTTTTTTCCGCTTTATTTTTCTGAGATTAAACCAGTCAGAGAATTTTTAATTCAGTCTTTTATAAAATACTCGTGTCAACATTTAAGGGATCGTACCTACGTTTAAAAAAATCCGCCTTCGGCAGCCGCCATTTTTGTGTCAGCGCTCAGGTCTAGTATTCAGGGGGCGGTGGTCCTGATGCCGCCCGCTACGCTGGTCGGTTTTTCTAAAGAATTCTTGAATGAAACAAAATATATCTGTGAATTTGATCACGAGTTTTAAAGCAATTTGGACATTTACCTGGTGTATCCAACCGAATTGCTGAAAGCAATATGAATGTTATTACGCTATTATATCTTTTATTGAGTCATACAAAATTTAGACTGTTAAGGATCAATTTCTTTAGTTGATCTGTTAGTGTAGGATTCGGTAAAGAACAATAGAACAATATGTAATATACTAAAAGCGTTCATGAAGAATTATCAATGCAAACCTCATCAGAATCTGTTACTTGGACTTATTGAAAAGGCTGATCGCTCATAATAATTGGGTTCGCTTGATTCTAGAACTTTCATCTATAATTCTACAATCAAGAAACCTAACAACCATGCAACAGCAAATGATATGTGCTTTATACTAAAACATTCACTGAAATATTAACTAACTGATAAAGTTGCATCGAAATCCACTTAGCAGAATCTTTTAAACTGGAAAATATACTGAAACCTTTCCTAAAAATCTTCTAATTAACAGTTTAAATCCCATAAAAATTCATTCAGTGGAACCTTTAAAAAATCCCTGCCGGCTCTGGCCTACAGGCGGAGGTAGATTTCGATGTTAAGTACTAAATTCTCCAACAAAACTTAAATCAAGATTAGAGATAAAACCAAGTTTCTTCACAAAGAGCGAGCTGTAGGGAGCTAAACTTTTTGTGAAAATTGTAATATACACGAATACACACACACATATATATGGAATAGGTTTAAAAAATGGCTACAAAAAATTCAGAGAACCTTAAAGTGTTAAAATATGTTAATATTTCCATAGTCGGGTTTTTATCATGTTTTAATACATTTCTTCAAACTTACATGGCGTTACATATTCACCTGCTGAGGTGCATTATATTTCCAATATGACGCAATATACATATATTTTTTAATTCGTCAAACTATTTATTTTGAGTTTTCATGCTGAAATCTTGCTCTAGGAAACTTGCTAAATTCATTTCCAATATAAAATGATTGATTAATTTAACTACTAAAAGAAGAAAGTTTGTATCTGCTGTATATTATGGGGTAAGAGAAAAGCGGCAATCAATAAAGCTAATAGTTTAAAACGGTCGTTGTTTGCCAGGTATTATAATGAGCATCCCGTAGAATTGTAAGAAAATGTATAATTTACTGCTCAATCAAAATTTAGTACATTCATACATGAAAATGCGCAAAAATTTCAAGAATTACTAATTGTGAATTGTAATTCGTGGCAAACTACAACTAAATAATATCGTTTCAACAATTCATTATATAAGGGGGTTTCAAATGGTTTGAATTTGTACGACGGCCATCGGTGTTGTAGGCGAATATGCTTTTGTAGACTCTTTGAATGACTTTTGTTAAAAGGAATCTTTCTAGCCTTTTGTATTTGATATACTGAAAATAATAGTTGCAAAAGCGTAATGAAATTTTGTCTAAGAAGATTTTGGGTTTTTCAGCAAGACAGCTTTCCAAAGCATTAGGTTGAATTTCTAAAGCTTTGGATTCTCTATCATACTCTAAAACAACAACATTCAGAACACCAGTGGCAGGATTCGAATCTGCATGAGTTAGTCTAATATTCTGAAACAGTTATTCTAATATTTATAATTAACTACTAACATACTTAACACAACCACGGAACATGCAGAACAATAACGTATTTGGGGCATTCTCACAATCTTTTGAATTTGGGGGAAAAAAATCTGCCGAAATTAAACTTGCTAAAATAACATTTTAATCTGATAGACGAATGCCTTAATGATTCAAAAGAAAGAAAAAATGGTCAGCAGCGAAAAAATTTTTATTTAACTGAGGTTTAAGTTAAACTTGCGAGTTTAATTTTCCTTACCATTTTACCCCTAGACCTTTTTATTTTCTTCTACATTTTCACTTATAACGAATTTGCATAGTACCCACAGGACATTCAAATAAGAAATAATAAAAATGTAGTACTTTTAATAGAGAATTTTTGTATAACATTGTCTTAAAGGGGTGTTAAAGAAGGGACGGTAAGGTAAAAAAAGGGGGATGGTATACGAAAAAAGGGACGAAATGGTAAAAAAAGGGACTGTAAGAATGGAACGGTAAGGAAAATTACCACCTATTTTTAGGAAAATCATGTTAAGACTAAGTGATAGCCACAATGTTCATTGATTTTTAGAAACAGTTGTTAACATTGGATTAAATTAATTTTTTTTTTTATTTACCTCGAAAAGTGCAGGAATAAACCTTGGGAACGGTAACACTACCAATAAAGCCATGATGCTTGAAATTGATATTTAAATGCTGATTTAAATTCTGCAATAAATTTCCTGTCAAAGAATTTTAGACATCCTTTTTCCAGCATACTTTTGCATGAGAAAAAACTTGAAAAAAATTCTGTGGCTGCATCTGGAGTGATTTTCTGTATAATTTTAGAAGAGGGATGGTAAGGAATCTAAAACCCAGGGACAGAGTTTAAAAAATAATAACAACCCTAAAAATGTGTGCAGGTTACTTTTTTACTACGTATTTATATAGAACAATAGTTCCAGTTTCGGAAAAAACTTACATCGAATTATTTTTATTGAAACTATTTTATACAGACAGCTCCAAACTTAAAAATCAGCCTCAGGGACACGGGACGGTATAGGATTTTTCCAGGTATTTGGACCCCCAACATCGTCCAAAACTTATTTATCTCATTAATATTCTTATGTAATCATGCAATAGGATGTTCCCCAGTACATGAAATAAAAAACCCCACAAAAAAGTGTATTAAAATAAAAAATATTATTCAGGACATGAAAGTCAAAAGATTGTGAGAATGCCCCATTTAGGAAAACAATCTTGCGTTTCAAATGGTTTAATCAAAAGGATTTTTAAAAAGTTTAATTCTTCGCTTGCAGTCCTTTTTTACAAATAGGAAAACCAAACTTTTTTTCTATAATTGCATGCATTTGAATCTGACTGTTTCTTTTAAAGATATATTAAAATTATGAATGTTGCGTTTTACTTTTGGAGAAGGATTTATAATCGGTTCGTATTATCTGTATGTTTCTTCAACAGTTATTGTTCACTCATATGGTGACTTTTGTAAGATGACTAGATGGTACGTCATAAAAATAAAATCCACGGTTACGTCACGGTGGAATCACGAAGCAGCAGTTAGACGTTTGGCAACCATTATGATAATTGGTGATTTCATAGAGACATCACATCTACTGATTAAACCGTACGACATATTCCGATAAACTACAATAAAACATTACAATGTACTTGTTTTCTAACAAGCGTTTCTTGGATTAATATTGCAAGAATTTTATGCAATATTTTTAGACAAATTGTACCGTAAAAACAGGCTGAGGCAAATTCCTTAACACATTAAATTCAATAAAAAATATCCACTAACTGGCGTATGAAAATAATCTGGACGAAAATGATTCTTCATAAGTTAATAGAAATTAAAAATATATTGAAATTGCTCATAGGAGGCGCTGCACTTTTAAAAATTTCGAAAAGCATGAAAAACGCAAAAACAAGTTACAGCCCATTTATTTCTAACGTGTGCTACCACTTTTCATTACGTGCGGCTTTTCCAGCTCTAACCACACCCAAAAAGTTACTATTATCATTATTAGTATGAGTACTAGTATCATTCTACATATCGAAATATAATAGTAGATTGTGTAAAATATATAGTCTGTAATTACATAGCTTGACTCTTTTTTTTTTTTTTTTTTTTTTTTTTTTTTTTTTTTTTTTTTTTTTGCAAGTGTAAACATATAGCGCAATTAATGGTTGATTTTTTAAAAATTTCCTTAAACAAAAATTCCGGTTTTGAGAAGTATTTTTGTTCAAATCGCATTCCCGTACGCCATTTACTTGAATATTTAAATGTGTCAAGGACCTTTGGTCCAAGCTGTATTTTGGAATTAAAATGCCAATTTTTTTTATAGCATTGTTTAGAATAGAAAGATTTGAACTAAATAAAAATCATCATGGTTCCTATAAAAAATAGAATAAAGTAATTTATATATTACTAGTTGTGGTATTAGGAGAAATTTGAGTATATTGTAAAATAAATCTCATGAGTTGTAATTTTCGAACTGATAAATGAATTGGACGGACAATTCCAACTCAATTGGAAAATTACAACTCATGTGATTTTTTCACTAATTAGAATAATTGTGTTAAAATGAATCACGTATAATATTACTTATTCAGTTTTTATTTTGAGTTCCATTAAACGCGATCTTTTAGGTTGAGCTTATTCAAATAACAGACATGGTGCATTCAACGAAAGATTATCTGAGTGAATTGTGCCCACCATATTGGCCAGAACAGCTCAGTTGACACAGCATTGGCGACTTAAGCCAAATATAGCTGGTTCACACCCTAGCCTGATCACTTTTTACTCAGTTGGAAAATTACAACTCATATAAAGCTATTATGCCTGAGCTGATACGAAAAAATAAAATAATTTCTTTAGAGACTTTATTTGATATAGTATACATGTGAATGTAAACTTTATAAAGAAACATATATTCTTAGTTACTCTATATTTAAAGACGTTAAACATCTTAAAGTAAACTACATAAAAAGATATATTACTATTTATTTTGCGTGTTAGTCAAACGTTTCTTCTAAATTTAACAGTATGAATAAAGGATGTAGATTTCCTAACAGAAAGAAATCAAAATGAATATAATTAAATATTCGATCTGCGTCAAGTTCCAGGTTTATAGCAAAAAAAAAAAAAAAAAAAAAAAAAAAAAAAAAAATACAATATTTACATAAAACATTTTTTGATATTTCATAACTGTCTCTGACAAATGAAGAATAAATCTCGCATAGGAAAAAATTGAAGCTCTAAAAACAAAATTACAGTAAAAGAGTTTTCTGAAGAAATTTATTGATCTTATAGAAATATTTTATGAATTATTTATGCTTTTTTATGATCCACTGGTCCACCTGTCAATTCGTTCATCTCGCGCAAATGGAAAGTAATGAATAAGAGAAATCTGACGTTTTTGCTGACATTGTTGTATTTAATGAAATATTATCTTTCATGCTTATATTTAATGGAAAATAAAATAATAAACCCTTCACAATGTTTAATTATTTAAATTGGCAAGCTGTTGTACACGTCATAAAATATATTTTTAACATTATTTTCAATTCTTGGTAACAAAAATGCTTCACTAAATATTTTCACAATTAAGGGAGTATATAGTTTTCGAAAAGTAATATACTGATAATGAGCACGCTGCTTCTTGTCGATACTAATGCAATCTCGCCAGTTCGACCGTCAGTAGAAGCTTGATCCCAAATGCACTGGGTGAAACTTCCCATTTGACGAGGCACCATAGAGGTGGAAAACTGAGAGGCATAATTTTTTTCCATGATTCTGAACCTTATCTGATGGCGGATAGGAAATAGGTGTTGAGAACTCTATTCCACCTCCCAGTAAGTGGACAATCAATACCACAGATTTAACGTGAAGATCTGTCTAATCAGCACATAAACACAGACACCGGTGGTTGTCATGCCATTTTCTAACTATTCCCGATGTTGTTTATCCCCTGTGTTCTGTTGGGAAGAGGGCTGTAGAGTACCGAATTCTGTTGACCTGTGATGAACATTATTACAATTATAAACTTAGTTTGCTACACGTTTAGGACAATGGAAAATGCGCTTAGTAACTATTCGATACGCTAAACACGTACTAGACTACGGCATAGAACAAAAATCTCGCTCTACAAAAAAAAAAAAAAAAAAAAAAAAAAAAAAAAAAAAAAAACACTTATAGAGACCTGCTGATATATTATGAAAAAAATTCGTTAGTGATTAATTTATTCTGTTATATCATTCGTTATTACTCCTTTCATCTCCATTATCCCGCACAAATTGAATATAAATAATAAGAAGACATCATTTTACATTCATGCATCAGTATTATTACGTTCAGTGATACCGTTTTTTAATTTATTTTAATGAGTCAGGCAGGGGCGACATATCAGAGGAAACAAAGGTGGCTAATCCTCATTATAATTTAGTTTAAAATAAATAAAAGCCAAATTAAAGTAGTTAATATATAGGAGAACCTGTGGCACAACGAGGTACGGGACCTGAATGAATTTTGATGTTTTTTGGAGCCAAGGAGGTGCTGCCAGCGAGCACCAATAAGCAGAAGTAAGAAAACCTGTTTCCGTTCAACTTCGGCAGCCTTGTCACTCTAGTTTTCTCGAGCGATGGTACATGAATTTTTCGTTCTCTGATTTTTTGTTACTGTATTGTAATTTCTGATGATTTTATAACCAAGGTAAGGCATACATACTTGTTTACATTACAACTATAATTAGTTCATGCTTTAAATACATTTAATTTTCTTTAGTTTCGTCTAGTTAAACGTTTGTTGATGTATCTTTTCGAATGACCTTACCTTCCTAACCTTAATCGTGTTCCTGTGGCGGAGAGTGTGGGTCGGAATGGGGAAGTACTCCATTCTGCCCCAAAATGTTTTTAACTAACTTGTTCTGACTGGGAATGTTTATATTGCGGTGAATTTGACTCACAGTCAGTTGAAGGTTGGGTCGTTTGTTCCATGTGCAAAAAATGGGAACACAATTCGTGTCCGGCAATAGATAGCGACGATAAAGAGACTGTCTTAGTGTGTGAATTTTGTCAATGGGACACAATCAATGAAAACTGTAGTTAAAACTTTAAATGTTCCTTAAAACTAAATAAATATAGAGGAAACTTTTTTTTGCATTTTCACTAGTTTTATATGTTTTTATAATTACTTGTCCTTACCTCCCCGTTCTGCACCATACCCGGGGCAGAACGGGGTAAATGACATAATATTCTGTTTCTGAAAACAATACATTGTTCTTTTGTTTGCTTACAATATTATTAAATTTTTGTGATTATTACATCATAATGTGGTCATAGAAAATTTTGCATTTCTCTTAATTAACCCTTTTGTATTTTTCAAACAGTTTCTTTTAACTTGGTACCCCGTTCTGCCCCGTGTTCAATAATGAAATTTGAGATCACAATTTCGAACCATTCATCATTATTAAACTTAAAAATATTTTAACGTTAGCCCAATACCAATAATATAATTATTCATAAATCTTTTTCGAAGACGGAGGTTAGAAATGCTTTAGCGGCCTGTAATTTCGCTTACGAGTGAACTAATTTGCCGAGAGGGGGAGAGGAGAGAAGAGCTACGAGTCCATGTAGAATAAAAACTTCAGGCTATTTAGCCTTATTGTACATTTAAATGGCACAAAATATCTTAAATTATATAAATTTTAATTCTCTTAAATGTTATACTTTCGATGGAAAATCTAGGAATGTATTTCAAAATTTCTTTAAAGTTGTAAATTAATTACCTGTAAAATGCGTGCGATTTAAAGCACTCACTGCATTTTGTTACGTTTTCTTTTGAAATTTCTAAATGTATGCAACTGTTGTTAACTTAGAAGCATTAAATTAATTTATAATTCTTGGACCTTTAAATAAAATGCATTTTCTTTTTTCGTTCTTGCTATGGTACAGTCGTGGAAAAAAAAAGTAAACACCCCCTACTAACTCATCAACAAATTATCGTAGAAGAAAGTTACTGTTACCGAACGATTGGAAATAAAATCTACTTTTAAATGATGTATATAAAATTTGCTTAGGGGGCCATCAACATATTAAAACGAACTATAACTTTGTTTTTTTCAATAGCAGTACACAATTCTGACAGCATAAATGAACAGGCAATCAATTAAGCCTGTTAGCTTACAGGATAGCATAAGAAATTTCAAAATATTTAGTCACTTCTATCATAGACGGTCCCTTAAACCAGCATTTTGCCGTTTTTAAGCATAATTTGAAAACTACTTGGTAGAAAAATGTGAAATTTTGGATTTCATAAAGCAGGGCTTAATAAATCTGAATCCATCAAAAAAATTGTAGGTTGCAATTCATAATTTTTTTTAATATTAATTTCATAATTCATAATTCATATAAGAAAATTATAAAAATTGCAAATTCAACGTATTTATGTTTGGATATATTATTATTATTGCTACAAAAAAATTAAAACATTCGGATCATAATTTCAGAAGTTATAAAGAAAAATATGAAAATGTAATATAACATTAGACGCACTAAATTTTGAATGTTTATAATTGAAAAACTTATCATTCAAATGACTTGAAATTTGGTATCTTGGCATAGTTTGAGCCAAAGATTTGAAATATCTTGTTAAAAATGGGTATTGCTATTGAAAAAAATGAAGTTTGTATTCGTTTTAATATGTAGATGGCCCCCTAAACAAATTTTATATACGTCATTTAAAAGTAGACTTTATTTCCAATCGTTCGGTACCAGTAACTTTCGTCTACGATAATTTGTTGAAGAGTTAGTACGGGTGATTACTTTTTTTCCACGACTGTATGTTGATTGATTTGTTAAATGCTTAAATTAATGCTATTTACATGGAATTGCTTATCTGAAAATTATAATATTTATTTAGAAATTTTAACTTCATCAATTTTTCAATAGCATATTTTTGTGTCTATAGAATCGTTATAAATTTTTCTTACTAAATTTTATATTTCTCTTTTCTACTATTTTCCTATAATTGAGCATATCTCAGCCAATTGCACAATTTGAAAGTTTTTGGATTATTGAGATGAAGAGTTAATATAAGCTTTACTGATTTATTTAATTTCACTAATTAATAAGCCGAGTAGATTTATTGGACACGTCTATTAATTCGGGGCATATTTCTGGCTATTTTCATTCAAAAACAATTTTATGTTTAATTAAAAAAACTGGTAATGTGCAATCAGTTTCCTTAAGCACGGGGGTTCGGGGTGGAAGGTGAGGATTGTCGTGGCGTGGTCCGAGATTCGTCAATCTTTTCTTTTTTTTTCGACTTCAGACTTTGTTACAATAACTTAACTAATTTTGAAACTTTAATTCGATAACAATTTCGATTGCGTTATTAAGAAAATTCGGTACGTTTCATTTTCAGGAAAATGTGGAAATTATTAATTTTTCAATATTATGCTTAAATAATGAAATTTTGACATATTTAATGTATTTTGACAAAGCTTTGTGAAAACCTCATATGCAAAATTACCTTTATACTTCATCTATTTGCTTTTAAAAGATTTTGAGTTGAAATCTTTGATTTCACTTTTTTCAGATTCTCTCGTAGATTTTCAAAACATGAGTATGATAAAAATGTTAAAACTTATATTTTTTCCAATAATTTTTTCGATTGATTTGGTTTTTTTAATGGATAATTCTTTCAGTGATTATCATAAAATTAAGAATTCCTTAATAATTTCTTTAATAAAACTATTTAATAATAAGTCAAAAATGCATTAAATACACTAAAGAATATTCAAAGGGTACAGATTTCTCTTAAAAATAAATTTATTTTCAAGATGTACACGCCCGCTTATAAAAACTAGAAAGCATAGAAAGCAATTAGCAGCTCGATTTAGACACGTGCACGTTCAAAGTAAAACTTTTTTAATAGCAGATCTTTTGAAAAGCTGTCTATACGTAAAAGAGAAATAATTTTGGAGAAGTATATTTCTAAAAAGACGATGTCATACAAGTTCTCAAAAAAGAAAAAAAATTCTAAGACTAAAATAATGTTTTGAGGCTATGTGTAAAGACATTTTTAAAAGAAATCTGAGAGGGAAAAAAAATACATTAAAGCTAAAAATGTTTCTTTCTTCTTCCATGTTGAAGAGTTTGTGATTTATACTAAAACCATAGAATGGGAAAATGTACATTAGATTCTATTAAATCATATATATAATAGCGCTAAGTGTATGACACTTTCGGAGTGAACTCATCCGGATCCCGATAATCCTTCATTAAAATCAGCCATTTTATTTTAATTTTCAGGCATTTAATTTTTTCAATAAAGCTGCATAAGATTAACCTTTTTAGAAAGATTGTAAAAAATAAAAACAACATTAGTGATGATCTACATCGAAGCATGCATGTTTTTCCATATATCATGCGTTGAAAACCGTATCACTCGGCAAAGGTAAATAATATGTAATTCATTCCTTTGAGATTCATTAAAATAATAGATCGTTAATGCAATAATTTTGCTCAATGGCACGCAAAACTAAAAACATTTTGATGCTTTTTGCAATCGTTTCACAATTTCAAAAAGCAATGTTTAATTATGATTGTTTCCGATTAAAAAATAGACCATGGGGTTCATTGGCAATATAGTGATCTGAACGACAGGCCCGTAGCTAGACCATACTTCCAGGTAGGGCAAAGATTTTTCCAGGGGTGGCAGATTATTTCTTCATTTTTTTTTCTATCTCTTATTCGTAGTTCTTCAAAAATATGCATTGCAATTTTTGGGAGTTTTTTTTTTTTTTTTCATTTAAAATATAAGATATTTCTAAAGTCAGTACGAAATTTTTAAAGTTTCTTCAGAGACATAATAAAAATGTATTAAAGTTAAATAAAATATTTGGCATAACCAGGCCGTAGGAATCGTCTCCCATCCCCCCCCCATTTGGGGGGGGGAGGGCTGAGCAAGGTCAGGGGCCCAGTAGTAAGTTATTGTACCTTTGAGTCAAATAATGTTTTTTAACTTTTATAATTATTTTTAATGTATTTTAATAACATTTTAATTTGTTTTATCCAAATTAATTTTTTGTCAAAGATCTTGGTCAGATTTAGAAAACAGATATGCGCTTTCCTTCTATATCCACTATTCTTTATAAAGGGGCCCAGATGGAAGAGCTTTTGAAACCTTAAATTCTATTTTTTAAATATAATGGTATTTTAGTCTTTTTTTTTTTTTTTTGGTGTGTGTGTGAGAGAGAGGGGGTGTGGGGTCCTATAAATGGGAGAAAAAGATGAAACCAAAAGTTCAAAACTTTATTAATACTATTACTTCCTTCAATCAAAACAGATATGCACTTTCTTTCTACAGCCACCGTTCTTTTTAAAGGTGCCCAGATGAAAGAAATTTTGTAGGCTCTAAATTAATTCTTTTTGAATTGTCTTTTTTGGGGCCTTTTATAAAAGTGAGGAAAAGTTGGAACCCAAGATTCAAAACATTTAGGCCAAATTTTTTATTCAAATGTTTTTAAAAAAAGCTTTTTAATCTCATTGAGGACCCCAATAAGTTTCAAAACTTTCTTAATGCCATTACTTCCTTCAAAGAATTTGTGGGGGGGGGGGGGGGTATGAAAGGGAGGAAAAGTTGGAACCCAGGATTCAAAACTTATAGCTGTCACTTTTTTATTCAAATGTTTAAAAAATGTACTTTTTAATCTTGTTGGGGGTCCCAATCAAGCTTAATACTATTACTTTCTTCAACCAAAACAGACATGGGCTTCTTTCTACAGCCACCATTCTTTTTAAAGGTGCCCAGATGAAAGAAATTTTGCAATTTCTAAATACTTTTTTAAATTGTCTTTTTTAGGGTCCCTATTAAATGGAAGAAAAGTTGGAACCCAAGATTCAAAACTTTAAAACCTCATTATTGTTATTCAAATGTTTAAAAAAAATGTGCTTTTTAATCTCGTGGGTGTCCCAATAAGCAGGCATTTGTGTGCCATGCCTTTGCCTCCTATCCCCTTACGTTCAACCTGTTTATTTTTTAACGTTTCATCATGCTGTAATTATTTTATCTACTAGCGGTGCGTCGCTTTGCTTTGCTGGCTGGTTTTTCCAAAAGATAACCTTTTTTTGGGGGAGGGGAGGGGGGGGGGTTAGCCCTTGGGGGCCAGACTGCCTTCCGCAACGTAAATCCGTTCGGGATATCCTAAATCTGATCTTGAATCAAACAATTTTTGAATTATTGTACATTTTTTTTTCGATAAAGTGATAGTCCCCAGGTAAAAGTTAAATTTTCCAGCATCGTCGTTCATTTTGCTACAGGAGCCAATTTGTTATTTTCCCACCTTCATCTTAATCATGACAGCAGCAAAATCTACTGGATAAATCTTCGGTTCAGAAAAACTTGCCAAGAGGTCTTTCGCAAAACGCGAAAAAAAGGGTATAAATCGCATAAAAAATTGGACAAAAATTCAAAAATCGCAGAGAGCAAAATAAGGCTATATCGAGCCAAAAGATTGAATGTGGAATTTTAAAAAATACTCTAAAAATCACATAAAAGGTTTGTAAAAAAATCAGAAATTGCAAACGATAAACTTTCGTTATTGAACTAAAGGACTTAAACTTGATTCCTTTTAGGAATGTACAAAAAAAAAAAAAAAAAAAAAAAAAAAAAAAAAAAAAAAACCACGGCGGAAAGAGAATAAAACGCCGCACAGGGCAAAATTTACTATATTGGGATAAAAGATTGAAACCGGATTCCTTAATTCTCAAAAAATAAAATGAAATAAATAAATAAATCAGTGGACTGGAGGGGTTTTTTTCCGTTCAAACACTCACAAAGAAAAAAAAAAAAAAAAGCTTTAATTTGCCCATTTTTCGCAAAAGTATAGAAAGTCACCAATCTAACGTAACAATTACCCAACATCCTTCAATATAAAGATGCAGTTTCATCAAATCCCAATAGTGTTCCGTCAACTGTGTTGCATTGTACTTTTCATAATTAGAAACTGAACTTACGCATTAATATTTTTTCCTTCATAACACGAAAAAGTCGCGAATCAACGATCAAAATTTCTAGAAAATTTCAAAAGACGAAAATTTCTTCAAATATGAGAAAAATCTCTTCTAATCACAGGAGCTTAAAAAAGGGGGAAAGCGTTTAAAATCGCATAAAAAGTTTGCAAAAAATTAAAAAATTGCATAGGACAAAATTTTGTGCTTGTGGCTAAAAGATCGAAACCTGACTCCTTTTACTAATGTCAAAAAAATCCCGTCGGAACGCGAAAGAAAGTTAAAAATCACATAAAAGACTTCGTGAAATATTCAAAAATCGCAGAAGACTACTTTACTATATTCCGCTAAAATAGAAAGATTGAAAATGGATTCCTTTTATGAATGTAGATAGGAAAAGCACGAAATTTTTAAAAACACTAAAGATAGCATAAAAAATTAAATTTAAAAATTTCATAAGAAAAAAAAACCTATTTCGATGTGCATAATTTAAGGCATACGGGTATCCTTCCTGTCAAATCTTGTCGTGAACAGAAAAACATCTGGTCAGACCAAAAAAGAAAAAGAAAAGGACAGAGACTCTGTATGTCTTCATTTTTATCTAGTAAGAAACCCATCTTCGTTTCCCACAGAAAGGTACTGTATCTGAAGCCTTTCTTTTTCAATTTCTATCCGGAACACTTGGGTGACAATTTTAAATTGGAGAAAACTGAAAAATATGAAAACGACATCGCAAAGGTAATTTTATATATTTTGTAAATCTCTAAATATATATATTTTTTAAATAAAAGACACCGTTCAAAGCAGAAAAAAAGTTATTATAAATGAGTATTTTTTGCTTTAAAAAAAATCTGTCTGGGCCATGCGGATGGCATTGTCAAACTGAAAAAAAAAAAAAAAAAAAAAAAAAAAAAAAAAAAAAAAAAGAATAAGAAAGACTTCTATATATATATTTTTTTTTTTTATGTGCAATATTTGGAAGTTTTTTGTGGCGGTTCATTTGCAAAGGTAATTCAGTTTGAAACTTTTTTTTTTTTTGTCAAATTTTGTGCTCTGTTATTTTTGAATTTTTCGAAATTTTTTAGCTGTGATTCTGGTATTTTTTTTAACATTCGTTAATAAAAAATCCGGTTTCAATCTGTTATCATAATATAGTAAATTTTGCTCGCCATGAACTTCGAAATATCTTTATCAATTTTTGGCATCCTTTCACATTTTGCGGTGATTTTTTTACCTTTTTTTTCTAAATGGGGGATTCTCATTTAAATCTTGCTAGTCCTTTGATTAAATTCATGTTGTAAGAAAATCAAATCTGTTCCTGTAACACCATGAACAAAATGTTGCAAATTTTAATTTAATCCGGGTCGAAATAAAAATCTACAATAATTCATTTGTTTGATTCGAGATCTGAGCCGGCATAGCCCCAATGGGTGTACGCACATTGCCGAAAGCAGTTCAACCCAACTCTAAATTCGTTTAATTTGAGTTTCGTTTTGAAAAAAATCAAGTAGTGAAGCTCCGCTGATGTTATAAAATAGAACTCGGATAGCAAAATTAAATATAGATATTTTTCAAAAATCTTAGAGGCGGGGAGACCTGAAAAAAAAAAAGTTTGTGGGTGGCCTCAAAAGACCTTCCTACGGCCCTGGGCATAACGTAAATAAAATGTATTTCTTTTAATTAGGAACTGGAATCGAATACCGTTTTTCACTTTTCAATAAATGCATTACACTTTGAGTTGTAATTTATTTCTAACTTATGATGGTCTGTATCAGTTTGTCGCCTTGCAAAAATTGGCTTATATTGGCAACTTTGACGATCACTTTGGAAACTGATGTACTTTTAAGAAAAAGTGCAGAACAGTTTCATTAAACAACGCATTCAGTTTCTTCGTTTCTTAATAAAAGCATCTAACATTTTTTTAATTTAAGAATAAAAATGGCTTTATAAATGTGTCAGTAAGTAATAAATTTGGATTTGTAAAATCGTAAGTAACCTGACATATTGTATTGTTTAAATTTGAAATAATGATTGGTTTATTTTAGAAGCGACATTTAAAATTTTTTTTCAGTGGAATGGGAGACAGTCGAAGAGAGGAAGGGACAGACCTTCCATTATCTATTTTGTATTTTCACATGGGATGGGGGGGGGGGGGGGTGTCCTTTGGAATTTGTTGTAATCGGACCAAGTTTCCACGAAAGAAGCATTTAACTGTCATGTACAGCAAATTAAAGTTAAGGAAACAGTATTGTGGGCTGCTTCAAGATTAGTTTCAGAAGCCTTTGGTTTCAACCAGGGATGTAGTGGAGGGTATACGCGGGTATACGCCGTATACCCTCTGGATTTTTTTAAGGAGTACCGTAAACCCTCTGTTTCTCATGAAAACTACAGTATATACAGTCTAGGGTATACTCTATGCCTTGAACGTATACCCTCTGCTTAGAGCGAATACCCTCTGTCTTTTTTACGACTACATCCCTGGTTTCAACCCCGCCTCCTAACGATAAATTACGTATGATGACAATTGTATAAAGAGAGGAAGCTTTAGGGATTAAGGTAAACCCGATTTGTTGTTGAAGCGGTATGGGATAATTTCTACAAAGTGAAAAAGCGAGGCACGCACAATGGAGCAATTTTCGACAGGTCTGTTAAAGAGGGAGAGAATAAAAGCGTTATCGATGAAATTTTGCTATTTTTGTTTCCAGTCCAGAAAGGAAATTTAGGGGTAGAGGGCAAGGTCTGGAATGGAAAAATGAAAATTTGATGTTGTATTACATAAATTTTTTTAAAGGGAAATACTGAGTAAAAAAATGATCAGAATGTCGAGCTTCATTCTAGGTTGGACAAGAAGTGGTGGAAAACTGGAAATTTAATGTTTTTATCGGAATGCGCTAGGTCGGGCAAAATATTTTCCAGGTCGGGCTTTGCCCGACCTGGCCCCCACCTGGCTACGGGCCTGCTGAACGAACTCTATGCATTAAAAAATTCCTAAAAAATGCCAATTTAAAGCAAGCGAAGATGTGTATTAAATGCAATATTTTTAGAATTTTTATATTCGAGGGGTTTATTTTTTTGTTCACAGCCGTGAATGACTCCTGAGAATGATTCCACTGTTAATGGAGTTAATAAGAATTATATTCTTTCAAGTGGCATCACGAGTGAATGCTTACTGTTTAGATTTGATTTTTTTTTTTCAATTTTGTAACGTAAGTTCCTTTTTTACTATTAGCTAACAAATTTATTAGAAACTGAAGTTGTACAGTTTTTTTTATTTATAAGAAATTGAAAGTTATAGGTTTTTTAAATGCTATGAACGAAGGCGAAAGTCCCATTGCAAGATGAAGGCGAAGGATTAATGTGTGGCAAATCCAAACACGTCGTTCTGACGGGCAATCTTCTTCTTGTAAATACTGTCCTAAAAATAATTCATGCTATAATTCCAATATCTGCGGTAAATTTATTTACTGAAATCATGCATACAGCCATCTTAAAATAATAAACACTCATTTTCACTAATTAGTTACTTTATTATATACTGCTGACTAATAACATAAAGCATTAATAAAGAAATAAAGATCTGTCTAAATCCTTATATATATTCCACAAAAACGAAATTAAACGAGAAATAATTGATTTAAAGAAAATTATATCGATTTTTATACGTCAAAAGAAAGTCAACAATCTCCCCAACATATCTTTTTTTTTCAATTCCGATCAATTCGCCATATTTTTTCAGAATTTTAAAAGAAGTTGAATTCAATATAATATCTTCTTTTCAATTCTGTACTTGTGTTGTTTTTTTTATTTCTTTAGAATAGCTTAAGATGTTTCGCCCAGGGGAAGCAAATAACGTATAGAAACACGAATATTAGCTCTGAATTTGAAGCACAGGGAAAATCACTCTGCAGATTCGGTGAAATAGCTAAAAGGAACCACAATACAATAAAGATGACCACTGAAAATTGCTTCATTGCTACCACCTTTTTTATCACTACAAATATTTATCTTATTTAACCCATGGCACTCAGACCGCTTTTTTTCAAGTACGGACGTATATACCAGCTTTTAGGGTAAATGCATATTTTCAAATTTCACATGGGCGTAAGCTTTGTACGTCTTGTAGCCGTCTACGATTAAATCAGGACGTACGCATCGTACGTTCTGGAAGTCAATGGGTTAATAACAGGCTAATTAACCCTTTCACGATGAGCAACGTATATGTTCCATATAGGGTGCGCTAAATCATTGAATTTGAACAGAAATTTTCGTCATCTAATCGCAAACTTTCAGAAATTGAGTAAAGCAAAAATTTTTATTCAGAAAACCTGGCTCCTCAAAATGAAAAGAAGTGTAAAATATGCTCGTCATAAAGAGGTTAACGCGATTATCAATTTTTCAAAAACGTCATAGCAACCAACAAATCTGAATAAAAAAATGCCCAACCGGCAGCACTGAATTTGATCTTTTAATTATTTTGATATTTTTCAGGAATTTTTCTCTGTTAATTACTCTTATGACCGTTTGTGTAATTTGGTTTGAAACACGTTTAATCCTAATAAATAAATTTAATCCAAAATTTAATACTTTTTGGTCTTTATATTATAGTTATAGTAATTTATATTATACTTTACATAGTATTCCTACTTATATATAATGTTTATATTATAGTTTACATAGTGTTATTCTTATATATAATATTTTACATTTTACTTTAAATAATATTATAGTTATACATAATATCATATTTTATAATTATAATATAGTTAAATTAAAAATAAGGAATATGGTTAAGGGGGTTTGGTTAATTCGTAATCCATTGATTACGCCACTATTAAAGTGGGGAATGGGAGGGGGGGTAAAAATGATGATGTGGTGTCACATGGAGAGAGATGGATAACCGGGATGTCGCATGATATTTCAAAAATTCCTTAACAAAATAATTTGTCAAATCATAATGCAATTTGCAGCATAAGACTTGCAAAAAATTCGAACTTTTGTGGTAAAAAATATTCAATGAAAATTTTTTGATACAAAACATCCGACAATTCCAAAGGCCTTACGATGCAAACCATATGACAATTTTAATATTTGAATTTGAAACTTTCAATACGAATTTTAGAAATGTAGAAAAAATTACCAGGCACACTGTATGGAAATAATTTGCTAGGCATTCATTACAGAAAGTGTAATGCAGTTTATAAAAATATGTGATTTTACCCGTGTAACATTAGATATATAATTTTGAAACTAACGGGTTGTAGGAAAGCTGCACGACAAATCTTGGAAGTTTTATAGTATTTACATTAGTAGGTAATAGATAGTTTGTACTTTTTTCACATAAAATGAAAAATGTTGACAACGATGCTTTACCATTGAACGAAGCTGAAATTGCGAATCTTTTTAAAGTTACGCAATAGAAGGCGGATCGTGTGCAATGGCAGCGATAAATAACATCAAATACCAGTATGAAGCATTATAATTAATGCATTTTAACTAATGAAAATGTGAGAATTTTTAAGGTTGATTTTAATTTATGACACATTAAAAAGATTAAAAAATAATACAGTAGAGCGCCGATTATCCGAACAAGTTGGGACCGACCCTAGTTCGGATAAATGGACAGACAATTTGACGGATGTTCCTGACTATACTGAAATCTTCACACTTTATCCACGCTTTAGAATGACAACACTAGTTAATGCTTTCATGTTTAAAAATTGATTTTTGTCTTTTTAATTGTTTTGTTTACTTTTTATTATCATTTTCTGAACTCCAGAGATTATAATTTAAGCAAAAGTACTTTCGATTATTGCTTGTTTCAAAGAAGGCATTCTTTTCGATGCTGCCATATCTCGAACTCTTCTTAAATACGTTAGTTGAATAGGAACAGAATTCTTCTGCCGTTCGAGCCATTTCAGAGCTGTTTCCAAACATTCAAAGCTTCGTTATGTGATGGACCTTGATCATTTTCAGAGCATTCGTTTTCAATTTCTTTTTCGTCTTGAATATCATCCACAATCACATCATCATTTAAAATCTGATATGCAGGTCTAATAGGGTGTTTGGATAATTGGTAGTTCATAAAAGAAAATTGAGAGAAATAAGCTGTTCGGACAATTTGAAGCTCGGTTAAAATGTACTTTTTTGAGAGAAATTCGGATAATTGGAAGTTCCATTAATTGGAATTCGGATAAACAGCGCTCTACTGTAATTTAATAATCACAACGTTGTTTTAATTAAAATTAGCTATAATCTAACACTTGCATAAAATTTTACATCATAACAAGCATTAAATCGAATGTGACACAGGGTAAAAAAAAAGGGGGGAAACCAACAAATTACTTAATGACATATCATGACTTAATTAATACATGACATTTTAGATTGAAGGAGTAATGCCGGTGTAACGCCCGTTAAGTTCAGTTTTTTTTGTTGAAAATGGAAAAATTATTTTCAAACGAAAAAAAAAAAAAAAAAAAAAAAACAAACGATTAGATACAACAAATTTGACAAAAATAAAAATAATCTCATTGTCATGATGATCACATCCAAAAAATGATTCGTAATTACCATGACAAGACTTTTTGACTAGTAGACACCCATGGTTTTTAATGAAAGTTAACAAACAAACAAAGCAGTGCTTAATTTTTTTAAATTAAACAAATAATAATCAAAAACTATTCACTTTGACAGGTAAAATTACATTATTACTCTTTATAACACGTTGGAAAGTGCTTATGAATTTGCTTTGTCTGGCCGTCTTTCTGTCTTCCTGGCCGTGCTATAACGCTCCTAAATATACTCCGATTGTCATGCAATTGATATTTGAAGAGATTAGAGGATAAAGGTGGTAAGTGACAAAATCATCATTTTGAGAAAATGAGCTGTAAAGATCAAAATATTTATTTACGTTTATTGTCAAATGCCTCTTCTATCAATTAAAATCGCTTTGAGTACTAGGCAGAGTTGGACAAATTTGTAATCTGAATTATCCGCTGTATAATTACAGGTCAATTGCATGTAAATGATTATAGTTACACACATTCAAACACAGAAATTTTGTCACATAATGGGATATGGTTTGTTCCGGTTACAGTGCTGCAAGAAATTTCTACGCCATGTAATTTTAACTGTAATTAATTACATACAATTAAACTGTAATTACATTGCAGATAATTGGAATTATAAATTTGCCCAACTCTGGTATTAGGTTTTCAAATAGGAATTTAACAGATGGTACAGCACCATTGATTATCTTCAATCATGTGATTAACTCAATTTTTTTTTTATATTGTCACATACCTCCTTTATTATCTGAGCTCTTCATATTTTATTGACAATTGCTGTTGCATGTTCAATATTGAAAATGAAATGTGTAGAATTTATAATTCTGTTACAGGGATGCAGTCAAAGATTCCGCCACATTATCTTTAGGGAAGATATACATAACTGAGGTGCTCTACAAAATGCATATAGGAAAATATTGTGAGCATAGCATTGATCGTACCTTTACCAGGAACATGCAAAATAATGCGGCTACAGTACTGTCTCTGAGCAACAATTGCTAGAAATACGTTTTTATTTATGGTATGTGTTTTTAAATTTAACTGATATTTACATATAACTTGGTGTGTATAAATTATGCATATCATATACAAGTACACAATAATTCTAATACATTTCCGCTTATTGACGGAAATCGCCGAAGTGACATTTTCAATTCCTTTATATATTTTCCAACTGAACTAAATTTTATCCTGCAATTAAGTATATATACAACTGAACTAAATTTTGTCCTACATTTAAGTATATATACAAAATTATATATAATATATAGAGCTACACTAAATAATTCGGAGACTTTTATGACTATATATGGTAATTAGCGAAATTGGAATTTTAAATGTGTTAAGAGTTTTCCAAATTGTTTACCTTCATATCAACTTTCACCTTTCTAAAAGGTGAAGTTTTGTCACGGTATTCAGATTATGTTAGAAAGTATTTCATAATCTATGCTTGCATCATTAAGTTTCTTTCTTTTAAATTTTAATTTGAAATTTTGTTGAAAATCTGGATAAAGTGTTTTTTTTTTTTTTTTTTTTTTTTTTTTCAATCACGTTTGTTAATAAGTTAGAAATATAAAACACATGCAATGTTTAACTACAAAAGTACATGTCTCTTGTAACTTCACTCCCAATATAAAATCGATTGCTCAATTATTAACTTTCTTACAATGGCCAACCAATTTAAAAGACGCCATTTTAAAGAAACATATTTAAATGTTCTGTGAGATACTTATTATAAGATAGAGATGTATAAGATAAGATAGAGATATATAAGACAAGATAGGGAGAGATATATACACGGTTGAGCAAAAAGTCCTGGGAAATTTGTGACAGTTGCGTTGTTATGCGCAAATTAACAACAAAAGCCACAAGGACAATTCTTCAAAGTAGAGGCCATCATATTCCACGACTTTCTGCCTTCATTCTGCCAGATTCCGGAGTTGCTGGAAGTACCGTGGCGGCTCCTTGGAATCGAAAAACTCTTGATATGCTTCTTCAACTTCCTTAAAGGATTCTCATCGAAAGCTTTCATAATCGTTAGACCTTTTCTCCAATAATGCCGGATCAATACACGCAAATTATACTGGTCAATAGGCATTTTGGAGTCGAAATTCCTGAACTCCTATAGATATACCACTAGAACTCCTATATGCGATAAACATTCTGGTAACTATTAGATAAAAAATTTCCCAGAACTTTTTGCTCAACCTAATAATACTTTGTCAGATTTTTATCTCTGTTGTTTTTAAATTGAGTAGAAAAACAGCACTTTTTACGCTTAACATCATATTAATTTTTTAAGGTTTTACACCGGCAAACCCCTGAAATCACTATTCATTGGTAAGAATTAGGATTTTACTTCATTTGATGGCAGTGAAGTCTTCTAATATCATCATATTTGTGATAAGTTGCACTGAAGAGTAGCAATGAATCCAACCATTCAATTTGAACGGTCAAAGTTTTGTTTGTTTCTTTGATATTGTCTGAAAGCTCATCTACCTGTGAGGAAGAAAAGTAAATACTAGAAAAAAAGAACATTTCTGAAATCGTCGCTAAAATGCGGAACTACTGATTGTGAAAATTTCTAATTAGTTTACTCAAAATAACTCTGGGACTGACAGTTTTGTAAATTAAATAATAATAAAAAAAGGGTACTATTACAGATATTTTTTCAGGCGATTAATGAGTGAAATCAAGAATATGTTTACTACACTTTCTTTTTTAGTTCCAAATATCACTGATAGATAGATCTGCGATGTCACAAATAGTTAAAAGGCTTAAACTAACGTAAATTTATCTAAATTTCCTCAATTTTCACCCTTTTTTCTTTTCAGCTGTTGAAACGCGTTTTGAAATTGCACGGTTACTTTGAACAATATTACATTTTGAGACAGAGCAGTACCATCTATCAGTGAAATGTGGAACTAAACGAGCGTATCCTCTTAAAAAAATTCATACATTACGCTCTTGCAAGAATAAGTGAAAAAACTATCACCATATACTTAATACTCAATTTTAAAAACAGTCAGTACATTTTTGGGTACCTCATCGAATGCACAGTCCTTTTTCGTACTTTTTCAAGGTTTTTTAAAGTCTTTCCATTATCTTTTCTTGTACGTGATATCGCTATTCATCAAAAATACAATTGTAAAGAAGTAATCATGAAAAATAGGGTTTATAGCTGCCAACTTCTGATTATTTCGAAGTAAAAAAATCATGTTTTTAATCAGAAACCTTTTAAATCAACATAGTCTTGTATGTATATTGTATTCATTTGATTTCATTTTCCAAGTAAAATTTCTAGTTCGAAATTTGTTTATTTCGACTTAGAAAGGAAATTGCAAGTTAGAGATACAGAGGTATTTTTCACAATCAATAGTTTGCATTTGATCGACGAGATCATTTATACAAATATTCAGTGAGAGGAAAAGTACATTTTTATACAGAAAATTATATATAATTCTAAATTTCTTTTAAAATGAAATAGGACATAGATACATACCTAAGATAGATAGGACATACCTAATTAAACAGAAATCTTTGAGATTAAATGTTTCATGATTTAACATTTTTCTTATTAAATCCTCAAAAATAAACGTGAAAGATCAGTACACGAACTCTAACGTTCCGACTGTAAGACTGATATATTTTTTTAGAAATTTATATTAAAAATGAAAAAAAAAAACAAATTCTAATCTGCTAGCCGGGCGCAAATGATAGGTCGCTAAGTATTGTTCCGTTTGTTGTTAAGTGAAATGAAACGTTTCCCGTGATTCTTTCCCACTGATTTCCGGACAACCCCTTCGCGCGGCATGATTGGATTGTCTTGTTTCATTTAAAATATGTTTGCGTCACGTTTTGTTTCGTTTTATAATTTTGTTTAGGATTTAAGTTTAGGATTTGTCGAAAACGGATAAAGTAGTTTAAAATTTTTAGACTTCAAAGCTTAAAAAGGAGGGATTGAATCATTTCAAAGTTAACAAAACGTATAACATTGTTGATCCTGACAGTGAAGTTCATACTCAAAACTTTAAAAGCTTTGGTGTAATGCAAGATGACTTAATAAGATAGAACGTGGTACCGCGCGGGATCTTCAATAACTTAAGTTCCTGTTTCATACTTTCAATATGAAATAAATTCTTTCTAGTTTAGGTTATGTTTTATTTAAATATTTCTGTTACAGTGTTGAAATATTCCGTACATAAAATTAGGATAATTTTACGTTACTGTGGCGAATATTAAAATGTATTTAGATATATTATTGTGACATTGGTTTTAACGAATTTTACGCATTTTAGAGACTGCTGCATAACGAATTTCATGCATCCAGTGTTTTTTTTTTGTTTTGTTTAATAGGCGCATAGCGCTCGTACATCGGTTTGTGTTGGGGTTTTGAAGAATTTCATAAATTTTCGAGACTGCTTCACGAAGAATTTCAATGTGATGTGTTTTCGGTTCAATCGGCACATGGAACTCATTAATCGATTTGCGATTTGTGTTTAAACGAAATCCACGAATTTTAAAGACTGCTGCACAAAGAATTTTATGCATCTGTGACTTCTTTTTTTGGTTTAATGGGCGCGTAGCGCTCATACATCTGTTAGTGATTGGGGTTTTAACAAATTTCATAAATTTTAAAGACCGATGCACAACGAATTTCATGCATCCGGTGATTTTTGTTTTTTTTTAATGGGCGCGTAGCACCATACATCGGTTTGAGTTTGCGGTTTAAGAATTCCATGCATTTAAACATTACTGCATAACGATTTAGTGAGAGAAAAATGGTTGACGAGATTTTGGAGGTCGGTGTCGCCGGATAACAGCAATGTACCAACACATATTTTAACAACTTACCATAAACTGAACATAAATAGTTATTGTTCAATTCTGATACTTTTAACAGGCCAGTTGTTTTAGGTGACTGCGAAAAAGCATTTTTGAATACAGCAACCAATGCAGCAATCAGACAGAGGGCACATTACTGAATAAGGTTTATCAATAATCGCTGATTATTGATTCCGTAAAGTGTTACCTTTTTATTGAAAAAACATTCTTTTTCTTCAAATTTTGTTTTTTATTGTTCATATCTAAGTTGCAAGTATACATATACGATAGTTCAACTTCAGAGGGCCTGAGCGTTTTCGTACATATTTGCAAAAATGCTCATAGAACTCATGTTAACTTATTTTTTCCCCTGCTTTGTTGCTAACATATTTTTTATACTCTTTCATTTACACTATATAGCAAAAGTCACCGGACAGCATTGAAGATCTATTTCGAAGATCCAGAGAAATTTTGTCGAATTATTCTCTAACTTTGGGAATATAAAGAAAATGTTTCATTTAATATTTTTCAGCGGAAGTTTCATCAAGAGGGCACTTAGGCTTCCGACAACTAACATTTAGAATTACCTTAAAAAGTAAACTTCTTGAAATGTTCTGTAGCTGCAGCACAGCTCTGTGGATATCAATGAAATATGCGTTCATTCATGTAAGAATAGTATGCATATTTATGCAAATACATATCCCAACAAACACAGAACTTACGGGCCACTGATGGGTTTGTTAGCCTTGGCCGAATGTGTTCGATGGGGGCCCGGTATCAATGAAAGTTACGGCTCCGTAAAAAAACTGTCACGCCGGACACAATAAGGCCACAAGAAAATTGAACGTAAGTACAAGAAGTTGCCCACAATCGTGCCACTAACTTTTCACTATAAGTGTTAGATAGCCTTAAACTGCCCACAATTATTATTTTAATGGCCAGTAAAAATAAAATCTAACCAGAAGCTTGCCTTTGTCCTACCATTTGTGGTTGTAATAAATTAAATTTAGCCCAAACCTGCCCATAAAAAAGCCTATTATGGTTATTTAAAATGTAATCACTAGCCACTGTTGTGCCATAATGATTGTTTAGGCATAAATCAAAATTTATTCTATAAAAGAAAAAGCTTTTTATCAGGCTAATTAAATGATAAAATATTTTTGCAGGATTTAAAAATCTTATAATTATTTAGGTACACTTTTCAAGAAAATCAAATTCTTTCACTTTTAACTTTTTCAAAAAATTTCCAAAACACAATACTTCATATAGTGCATTAATTTATTTGTTCCTTTATTCACTTACATATTTACAAAATTTATATGCAATGCATTTTTAAATAGTTGCATTTCATAAAAATTTATAAAGTATATACTTGAAAAAATAAACTAATCAATTAATTCATTATCAAATATTGTATTTTGAATATTTTTGAAAAAGTTCAAGTTAAATAAACTTGATTTTCTAGAAAAGTATGTCTAAATAATTATAAGATTTTTTTTTACCTGACAAAACATTTTATCATTCAATTAACCTTCTAAAAAGTATTTTCTTTTAAAGAATAAACTTCGCATTATTGTTAAATAATATACGTGATTTTAACACAGTTTATTATATATTTTATATTAAAATGTGATGTTTTTGTGATGTTCTTTTTACTTAAATTTCCACTATATTTTACACTTGTTTGTTGGTAAATCTGTTATATTATGCTTATTCATCAAAGCTTTATTAAATCATTATAATTTAAATTTTTGCATCATTTCTGATAATTTTTTATTCAAATATTACATAAAAATAAGTTTAATCTTTATGTAATTAACGAATGACAGTATAATATTTCTCATACATTTTAAAATTTTGTTTTTATCAGATAATATTTAGACATTTATCTTGCAGCTTAATAGCCAAACATTAGAAAAAATATATTATTTCAACTTCTTCAAAATCCTTGAAAATTATTTATAATTATTAGAAATGCAAATATAGTTTAATAGTGATTTAAAAAATATATTCAATTAATCTTGATATTTTTAAATTTCATTAAAATTCAATTGTTTTAATCAATTAAATTTTCGCCAGTATAAAGTCCCATTTTTATAATTAAACTAAAATAAACTGTTTTAAAGAATAATGTCATCAGATATTTATAATGTTTAAAAATAAATGAAATCACATCTAAAAAACTAAAACTAAACTATTGGAGGGAGTTTTAGTAAAAATGAAAATATCTTTTAAATTTTGTTTTGCATTTATAAAAACTAAAATATAAATATTCTTTAAGATAAAATGATGCAATAAAACAGATATAATGAAATTAATAAATTTGTAGTGAATCAACATGAACTAACAAACTTACCGATATACGTATACGTGCTACGCTACATCTTGAAACTGTGTCCTTACTCCGACCACATAGTAAACACGAATGACAAAGCAGAAATGAAAACGCAAAGCCAAAGAAAAATTCTGAGAATTCCTCCCATTACCCTCTTATCGTACCGGACCGGAACCACAAAACTTTCAAAACTGCTT
This sequence comes from Maratus speciosus, assembly GCA_963932465.1. NCBI lineage: Eukaryota > Metazoa > Arthropoda > Arachnida > Araneae > Salticidae > Maratus > Maratus speciosus. The sequence goes on along the minus strand of OZ010796.1, from coordinate 230,437,773 downwards.
AACCTTGAGACTATTGAACATCAAGGTCCCTTCATCTATCTGATTTTTCTGGAGAGAGAGGGAGGGAGAGTAGTTTTACAAGCCAATACCTTATTATAATAAATAAAAGTCATTTTTTCTTAAATCATATATTTTTTCTGTTAATGTTATTTTTCGTCATTTGGAAAAAGAGCTTTTCGTATCCTTTTCTTTCTTTTTTTTTCTTTTTTAGAGAAATAAAGATTTAAGATACATCGTTCGAATTTTTAAACTCTCCATACAGTTTTCAGATAACACAAAAACATCCATTTTTTCTCCGATTTATCGATTAAATGGGCATTTTATCTCTTTTCTGTAAATTTTTACCCTTTTATCTTCCCAATTAAAAATTATATGATTTAAAAATTACATACATTTCTTTTTTTTTATTCTGATGTCCTCATAAAAAATATCTTGTTTATCTGTATATATCAAGGCTTATTTTTGACTCGAGACGATTTTACTTGTAACTTATAAGAAATGCGTAAAAATAAATAGAGCCTTTTCATGTTTATTTTAGGGCATAAAATATGCATATAGCATCTTATTTAATACTTTCATATAATGTCAGATTTTAATACCTATTCTAAATTTCGCCAGAAATAATTTTTCTAACTGGGTGAAAATGTATCCAGCTCGGGACTCGAACCCAAACAATAAGGCAAAAAAATTCTTGATTTATTCCACAATTCTTTACTTAATTCTGCGAAAATTCTTGATTTATTATCCAATTCTTCACTTAATTATTTTTATACATATGCAAAACAACACATGGCTTTATCTGTATTTCTAAAGTGTAAAATAATGGTAGTAAAATCATTAAATATATCTAAATTGTTAGGAATTTAAAATAGGCAAGAAATTTTATTTATATTTTCCGTTACAGTGGATTCAGAAATAAAAATTTCTTTTCCAGTATTTTACATGGAAATATGCTTCAAATTACATTAAAATTCATGTTTTAGTAACCGCTTTTAAGTTACCTTTTCTCCCTCCCCCTCTCCTCGCTCAAGAATAACTGCTTATTGAACCATTTTGTGCGTTTGATTATGAAAAATATTTTTTCATGAATGCTGAAAAAAAAGAGCATAAATAAATTGACATTTATCAATAAATTTTTAAATATGTTTAAGTAGTATTTATGTCTGAAGATTGCAGTGTTTTGCTTTTAATATATTATTCAAATTAGCGTATATTTTATATTATGGTATCTAATTATCTTCGCAATCAAAAATAATATAAAATAACCATTAAATATGTTCTTTTTTATTCCAGTGTGTTCAAAATATATTTATTTAAAGATATTAAACTATATTTTAAAGGCAAGAACGTTAAGTGTTTTTATGTTTTTTTTTTCATAAAATTTGTTTTTAATATAAACAGGGAATATATATATATATGCATACACACATTATTCCATAAAATATAAATCATGCAACGTACTTGATATTTTCACACAAATCCAGGTTTTAAATAATGAAAATTATCTTGAAAAATGTGAAGTCAGAAATTTGTTTACTTCTTATAATAAATATATCGAGTAGAATATACTGGGCCTCTGACTTCAACACGATTCAAGTTTTGTATATCCTGGCCGGAAACTTGCTTACATTCGCTAGTGGACACTGAATTTAAATACGTGTCTTTATTAGAAGCTTGTTCAAATTGGAATTTATTTAACGTTTAAAGGTTTTTCTTTAGAAGAAAACTTTTTGTTGCTGTATTCAAAGTGGCATATTGTGTTTTTGTATATTAGGAAAAATATTTTTAAGTGTATTCTATTTCATTCCAATGTGTTTATGAAAAACATACATATATGCATTTAATGCATAACTTATAGACAAGAGAATTTTATTTGTAATTTATAAAAAAGAAGAAGTCTTGTAATGTATATTTTAGCACATAAAAAAAAAGAAAAAAAAATTCACACCTTATTAAATGCTTTCTCCGAAACACAGATTTTGAATAAGTAAAATTATCGTTCAAAAGTGAAGAAAAGGTGATTATTCTACTTATTACAATCAATATATCTAGAATATTAAACTGGCCCTGCGCTTTTTTCCCTATTCTGGTCTTTTATATTATATACTGCCCAGAAATTTTACTTCAGCGGCTACTGGACAGGAAAAAAGCACCCAATTTCTCCCCACTCGCTCGTTATCAGTTAGACGAAGGCGACCGGATGTAATGGCGCATCAGTTAATATAAACCAGTGGCTTGATTCATATGGCCAGAATTCTGTGTTGGCCCCAAGGCTTACAAAATGCGGCCAGGAACTGTGTGTTTGCTGGGATGTTCTTTAAAAAAATCAAGAAATTTTCGCATGTGTTTTGTTTATAGAAAAACTTTCAACTAAATTTATCGCCACTTGATTTCTAACGCTATTTGATTTGTATGAAATAACATTTAACTGCGCATGGGCGAACGATACCAAAGATACCCCCCCCCCATAATTTGGTAAACTAATATAAAAAGATCAGTCAAATATATTTACAATTCAAAAAGATATCAGCGATAGAATGAGCTGAATTTAACTTTCTTTCTAAAAGTAGATGGATTATAAGGGATTTTCTAAGTTTAAAAAAATTTACAAGTATTTACCAAGATATTCGATAAGACGTCTAAAATCGAAAGTTTGTGGTGATTCTTAGCTATAGAGTGTATTTTTTTTAATTAAATTTGTTGAACTATTTTTGTCTATAATTAAAATAAACATATATACTAATATACATATATTAAAAAGTATACATATATATGGGATTGCTTGCAAGATTTCTCTTGATCTGACTTTAACATGAAAAATTTTTACTTTCCATAAAAAAAAAAAAAAAAAAAAAAAAAAAAAAAAAAAAAAACTGAAAACATTATACAAAAACGTCACGAATTTAAAGATTGTACCTATATCCTAAAACCGAATCTAAGTTTGTGTATAGTATTACAATATTTCCATTTTAAAAATAAGTTGAAACTATTGGATAATATTTTAGAGTTTATCTATGCATAATTTATTTTCTGGATTGACTAATAAACAAATTTAGCTCCAGTCTTAAAATACAGATATAATATATAAATTCGTGAAGATTTCATGCAAAAATATTAAAAAAGTATATGCGAAATCGTGCGCGAAAATGCGGAAAAAAAAATGTTTTTTACAATTTGTGATTAAACAATTTAAATTATCTTTTTTATAATTATTTATATGGAGAACACATGACACATTTAATCGTAACTGGCGTAATTAAAGGATTTTATTTTTTGTGGCTTTTTTAAAATACTCAGAAAATATTGCTCTTTCATATATACTTTTTTCTATTTTTTTATTTTTATTTTAAAGAATTAACAGTGATATTGCCGCTTAAGGTATGAGAATAATGCGACTGTCACATTTATGTGTGCGGTACCGCATGCGGATGCCACATTGAACATTTGTGAGACATTTAGGTGATATAATTACATTTATTTCGGGTAAGGCAGCAAGTTAGAATTGTTTATTTTAAAGGAAATGCAACAGTTTGGAACCAGGTAAAGATATTAATAGTTGGAAACTTTTCCAGAGAGAGACATTCACCTTGCATACAATATTTCAAATGGAAATCAAATTTCAAACTATTTGCTTAAAAGGCGCAATGGCCAACCAAGTTAGGTTGGCCTTTGCGCCTTTTAAGCAATAGTTTGACAACCTGTAGTAGTGAGAAGTTCCAGGCTGGGTATCGTTCCATGTGGTTTAGTCGGTAGAACGGCAGTGCGCTATACTGATGTCCCGGGTTCGAGTCCCGGCATGGAATCTTTTTCACTAGGTTGGCCTTTGCGCCTTTTAAGCAAATAGTTTGAAATTTGATTTTCGTTTGAAATACCAGATAAATATTTTAGAAATGCATGGTAAAATTAAGATTCAGCCAAGTTTTTTTATATATTTGATAAAATTATGCTTAGAAATTTTTTTCAATGTATTCGTTGAGCTATTATATATTCGTTATCTAGCTATCATTGCAGATAATTTAACTAAAACAATTTAATTACTCAAAAAATGTGTAATAACTACTTACCAGTGATACAGGTATATCTGTCTCCATAACTATTCCCATGTCAACACCTTCTTGTATATAATAATTCCAATGTGGAGCATTAAGAACCATAAGTAAATCAGTCTCTTTATTACTGGATTTGCTGCTTGTCCTTAAAACATAAGCATTCCAAGATACGTAGCGCAAGTGATTACGAGGTACATGGTGCAAATCGGAACAAAAAAGTTTTAACTTAAGACATTCTCCCTCTATATCACCTTCAGCTAGCCAAGCATGCTTTTCTCTGTCATAGCAGTTCGGTAATGATTCACTTGGGTCAACATTCTGCAATGGTATAAGAACTTCACTGACAGCATTTGCAAACATCATTTCCACATAAATCCTAAGCATTCCACGACGCAAAAGATCGGCAACGCTGCATTTTAGAGTAAAACCTCGTATGCGGCCAGTAACATCAGACATTTGGCACAACACACCGGAGTCGTACACACGGTCACCATCACCCAGGACAATACGGTACTGGACACGGACTGCGTGGTCGAAACCGGTAAGACGGTTCAGGAGTATTTTAGGACGGTTACTGGTTTCTTGATTTTCAGGGGTACCTGAAATAAAGAAATTATTATTATTTTTTTTTTTTTTGAAAAAATTAAAAAGGAAAATTCTGAGTAGTAGAAAAATATTAAAAATACATAATATATAGGATAAGGCGGTTTGGGATTGAGCAAGTTGAAATAGCGCGCATTCATCACAATAACGTACTGTAGTGAAGCACAATGCTAATTTCTATTATGCTTCGGCTGTGATGGAGGTTGTTTTCTTCTCCAGAAAAAGATTGTGATTTCATTAAAAGTAGTCACAACAGGCCAGTTCCAAATTTTCACAACTATTTGTCTCATTTTTTTCAAATTTGAACTTGTTGATGTTTCAAAATTTTATATACTTCTAATAACTTCCTCATCGTTTTGAATGACAAAGTTATCAAGGTGTTTTGGACGAACGTGAAAATTCTCATAAGAATTACAATGCATTAATAAATGGCACTCTTACATTCGGAGAGTAAAAGTGCACTGTAACGTCTATATGATATCTGTTAACTATTCCTAATACTTTTATTTTTATTTTCAAATATTTATGATTGTTTGCTACTTGATAATTAACCCTTTTAATTTGATGCCGCCACTGTGGCGGCATTTAATTTTAATCCACAAATGTCACATTGACATCAGTATTTTTAAACAACATGTTCGGCTTCTTATGTACACAAATAAATGTATTTACTTATTTACAAATAAATTTTATCTTAAAATCCGTTCCTTTTGTGGCATTTGAGGTTTAAAAAAAACAAAACTTTCCCGGTTCCTGGCAGGAGTACTTCGATCGTTAAGGGTTAAGGTTTAATAACGAATACAAGTAATTTTGAACATCATTATTTAATTCTTGATGGTAATTTCTTTTTTAAATTTACACTCTTACTCATCGATACCTTAAATAGACGGTGATCTCCAAGTTAAATCTAAATTGTCATAGTAAAATATTTTAATAAAAGCCTATAGATGGTGCTTTGTGGTGCTGGAGCGTAATGTCAATAGATATACTTTGATAAACTAAAAATCTTAAATTTCGAAACCTTTGAATAATACTATTTAATTAGCTTACAGCACAAAATTACATCAACTTTGCTCACATCCAATCGTCACATTTAAACGTACACGCAAACAAATTGCTTTTATTAAAAAAATATAATAACATTTCATTTTAACATAATATGTAAATTTTAAAGATTAGACGTAGCACACTTAGAAAACATCAATTGCAAAAATTAATTTTATTTATTTTTAAATCATTTTGCCATTATTTAATGAGTGCACTGAGATATTGTTCTTGATTTTTGTATTTGACAATATTCAATATTTGTACATAGAAACGCAGTTTACTATCAACAATAAAACGAAAAGATTAGTATACACACGGTAGAAGTAAAAAAATTAAACAATCGAAGAAAAAGTGTTCAACGGATGTAACAAAATTATACTTTCAATTTATCATAAAAAACATGACTTTTCGGTGAAAGCCGCATCATGTGGCATACGTGCAGCAATTCACAAAACTTTCTATATTTATAGAGTTTTTACTTTTTGTATTACATTTCGGTCACAGGTCATATATTTATATTTTCGAAATAACAAAATATAGTCTTTTCGTTCATTGTTAAAGTGAAGTTAAATATTTTATTCCATATAATAATAAATATGTTTATTTGGTAGATTTAAGTGACATATTTTCCCCTAAACTAAAAAATCCTCAAAAATAATTTACCCTCACAAATCTTGCAAATTAGTTAGCTCAATTTATTAAAGAAAACTTTCAATCCAGTTAATTTAAATAACTTTAAAAAATCTCCATTACTATCTCATTATCTGGATTAATTTTTGAACATTCTTCAAGAGTTTTCAAATATCTCTTAAAATAACTCCCTAGAAATCATTTTTTACATACTCATTTTGTATTTTCAAAAAAAAAAAATTATACTTCTGAAATATGAATTCAAAATCTTCCACGAACTGCTCTCGAAATCATTATAATTAATGGCCCACTAAAGGAAAGAAACTAGACGATTTAGTAGCTTTGAAATTTAACCTATTGACATGTGCGAAATTTATATACCCCATTTATCGGAAATGCGTTTTCACAGCTGCAGCTCCCTCATCCATTAGCAATTTTTCTTCACTTTCATACTATTCATTTTTAATATGATAAAGTGCAATTCAAATAATAATTTCTCATTTTAAAACACGAGAATGAAGGTCCTCTTTTAATTTTTCGAACCCGAACATTAAATGTATCCGTTTGGTAAGTAACTTTAATTTAAAAGTTTCTCAGCACACGCACATATAGAGGAATTCAATCGTAACTGAAGTACCATTTGATTATCGAATTGTGTTTTCAAAACTATGTAGAAAATTTACTAATAAAGCTAGAACAAATTTTTACAATTTAAAATATTTCTTACTACGTTCTTAATACCCAAATACCTGCAGATTATTTCAATCTCTCTTTTAGTGCCAAAAATTGCAATTCAAAATTCTGTAACTGACGTAACATAAAATATACAAACTTTTTTTCTGGTTTCAATGAAGAGTAAAAATTATCAAAACTATCCCGTTAAAAAAGTGATTTAATGTTCTCAACAACACTAAGTAATGCCAAATTATAACAGTGACTTGTTTAATTAATTTCTGAATAATAATAAAAAAAATGGCATTTACACGTGTAACGGACGTAACTTTTATTGTGTAACTGACGTAACATTATGACTTTACAAAGACAATAATGGTACTTAGTTTGTAAATAGTAATTTAAAATGCCTTTTTATTAAGATTTTATTATAGAATATATAAATATCAAGTTTTCTAATCAGACCCTTAAATTAAACATATTATAAATTTTATCCCCCGCCCCAAAATGATAATTTTCTGTGGAATTGCCCTATATATACAAAATAAGTATCCCTATTTGGAGCTGTCTGTAGCTTGAAGGAATAACCCGAATGAAGCCAAAATTTGTACACATACTATTTGAGGGGGAAGAAGACTGGAACAATAAAAAAAAAAATAATTGTAATAATCGCCGACAGATGGCGCTTTTGTGTTTGAAATGTAATGTGCAATACAAGAACAAAGAATTAAGGCACGAAACCGGATGGCATACCTAATTTATTGGAAATTTTCACAGTGATTGGAGTTAAGATTTCGCATGGCGGTGCCGATCAAGTTCAGGTTCCACATGACCATTGTGCAGCAAGACACAATCCAGGCGGTGGACGACGTGCTCAACTGCGGAATGCAACGCATCAGGAGTGATGTTTCGCACATGTTGTGATATGCGATCTTTTAAGTCATTGAGGTTTGCGACACCTACACGGTACACAATAGACTTTAAGTGCCCCCAAAGCCAAAAATCACATGGCGTCAGATCATGGGATCGAGAAGGCCACGTCATACGAAAATACCGGCTTATTACTCTATCATCTGTAAATTGTTGCCGTAACAACTGTTGTACTGCTCGCCCAATATGGGGCGGGGCTCCATCTTGCATAAAAATTGTTTCAGACAGGCACTGTCTTTGCTGAAGTTGAGGAACTACAAAAGTTTGTAACATGCGCAGGTATCTTTGTGCAGTAACCGAACACGTTACAGGGCCTGTTGGTCGTAACTCCTCAAAAAAATAAGGACCAAGAATAAAACTTGCAGTAAAGCCACACCACACAGTGACTTTTGGAAAGTGGAGGGGTATTTCGTGAATAACAGTTCGTGGCTCTGAAGCCCATATTCTACAGTTCTGCGTGTTGACTGTCCCATTCATATGAAAATGGGCTTCATCCCCCCATAAAATCTTGTATGGGAAGCATCATCCACCTCCATTCATGCTAAAAACGTTAAAGCAAAATCCAGTCTCTGCTGCGCTTCACCTGGTAACAATTGCTGATGACAAATAATTTTATACGGATAAAATTGGATTACCTTTCGTAGGACTTTTCGAACAGTAGCATGTGGAATACCCAAATTTCGGGCAACTCTACGTGCACTAGGACCGGCTTCCGGAGTCCCTGATGGCTCCACAATCGCAGTAGCAATTTCTTCTTGAATGCGGAGAGGTACTGGTTTCCTCCCTCTTCCACATTTTACAGTAAACGATCCAGTCTCCTCGAATTTTTTTACCATTCTTCACACTGCACACGGTGTCAAAGGACCTTTTCCTTTACGCATTCCTTTCACACGCCTAAATTCACGTAAAGCAGCTGCACTGTTTGAACTGTTAACGCAAAATAGTTTTAAAATTAAAGCGCGATCTGGTAAACTGAGAGCCATGTCGTACAACATTAATGGCAGAAATGACCACGTTTTAATTTTATTAATGATTACAACGGTGTTTGCACCGACAGGACCCGTAGCGCCATCTGTTGCCGATTATTGTAACTATCTTTTTTATTGTTCTATTCTTCTTCCCCCTTCTTGAATAGTATGTGTACCGATTTTGGTTTCGTTCGGGTTATTCCTTCAAGCTACAGACAGCTCCAAATAAGGATACTTATTTTATAACCACCCGGTATATGTACTGCACTGTAAAAAAAATTCTGTAGTTCTACAGATGTAAAGTTACATGCTTACTAAACTTTCATCTGTAACTGTACAAAAAAATCTGCAAATCTACAAAACTAGTTTTTGTAAAGCTACAGAAATCTGTAACTGTACAAATGAATCTGCTAAAATTACAGTAATCTTACTAAAATTTTATCTGTAACCTGGGTTGCAGTTACATGAAAAGTTCTAGGCATCCCAGTTTCCTAAGAAAATTCTAGTAACCTTGCAGATTTTTTTTATTTTCGGCGCAAAAGTGCGTCTGTTACAGGAATTTTTATTGTTACCGTTACATAAAAAGTTTTAGGAATACCAGTTTCCTTGAAAAACTTTAGTAACTTTACAGATTTTTTTTTTTTACAGTGTGGTGTTTCAAAAGTTCAGTGCGAAAGTAAAACGTGATAAAAAAAATTTATGGGTCGGAAAGGTATGCGGTTTGTTGATAAATATTCAGCGTGGTACGGGATTTTATATGACACAAAAAAATAAATCAAAATCTCGACAATTGAGGGCCGTATTTTAGATAATTCCATAGAATAATTCTATATCGCTCACAAAACACAGGATTCGGATACGAAAAGTGTACATGCTGTATTCTCTAATGTTTTTGTACCCAAATCTTGCGCTGTGTGAGCAATATGGGATTATTCCATGTTATTATCTGCAGTAGCGCCCTATTGCTATTGCCGAAATTCTGAACTAATTTTTTTGGTGTCGTACAAAATCCCGTATCAAGCTGAATATTTGTCTGCAAACCGCATGTCTCTCCGAACCAAAGATTCCTTGATTTTATCACGTTTTACTTTCGCTCCGAACTGTTGAAACACCCGGTGTATATAACGTGCCTGTTCATGTACGTATGCTTTCACAAACATGTATGTGCAAATATGAGTTTATGTGCACATGAAAAGAGGTAGACAAATTAAATTCTGCATAAAAATATTAAAGATTACATTTATAAATATTTAAAGGATTTGAAACTTAATACTTTTACTTTTGTTTTAGTAAATTATCACTGTTCATAATTAAATTAATAATAAATTATACATTGTAATATTACAAGCATGTGAAAAAAAAATCTGATTAGGAATAAAGTTTAAAAATACATTATGATAAAAATACATTTAAATAATTTTCCTAATCCTTGTATGCTAGAAATCAAATATTCTATCATAACACCTTTTCTATTTATTTATTTATTTATTTATTTTAGGGCGAATAATGTTTGATATATATAAGAAAAGATTTATTAAGTTCAAAGAAGATTATGAGATATTAAAATTTAATGTATTGCCATTTAATATTTAATATTCATAATTAAAAATTCAATATGAATAATATATTTATTCTTTGTACAATTAGATTTGTGCAAGACAAATTAGCCTTTGTGTATTTATCAAAAGAGAATTAAAGAATTGTTGTGAATAAAAATAAGAATATTTTCTGCCAACGTATTTAATACTTTATTCTATTTCCATAAGTAATTACAAAATCTGAATTTTTATTACAGAGTTGCTAAGTTTTGTGAAAAAAAGAGAGAGAGATTTCTAGTAAGTTCAACAGTTAGTCTTAAAGCCTCCTTTAGTTATATTTAAGTTTTTTAATTAGAATGACCACCTCTACTGTTTTGATAAAGAGAAGTATAAAATAAATGATTTTGACCTTTTAGTCACATTATTTCGGTATTATTGATTTTATCAGAATATTTTCTACGTTCTTTTGCTTGCATCCAGTACATTTTTTTTTTTTTATCTGGCTATTTGTTTCTTTTTCCTTTCTTCTGTCTTTAGAAGAAGAAAGTATTGGATTCGTGAAAATTTTCAACTTTCGGTTTTCGAAGCATTTATACGATTTCGAAAGTGCTGAATACGATTTAACTGTTTTCCGAAAATGTCTGTGTGTGAGTCTGTGAGTCTCTCTGTCTGTATGTATGTATGTGACAAATATTTTGTAGGTGCTCTATCTCAAGAATTACTGCACGTAATTTAATAGAGCTTTGGATTCAGTTAGACATTGAGATAAATTGGTGCTGATTAGTTTTTGGTGTAAATGAGCCAACAGGTAGCGCTGCTATGCTGTATTCTTCACGATTTCCGCTCTTTCTCAAGAACTAATGCACGGATTTTCATCAAACTTCATATTCAATTAGACATTAACATAAGTTGTTGCTCATTAGGTTTTGGTGTAAATCGCACAACATGTGCTGTTGCTAAGTTGCATTTCTCGCGATTTTTGCAATAACTATAACTCAAAAACGAATGCTCGGAATTTTATCAAACTTTATTATCTGTTGCACTTTCCCATAAATAGATCCTTAGTAGGCTTGGGTGTATATTGCTCATCAAGTGTCACTTTTTATGGTCTTGGGGTTGGGAATTTTTGTTGCAGACATCAAAGAGGGTGATTATTCAATACGTTATGTTTGAAAAATGCGCTGCTTATATCTCTTTTTTTAAATGCGCATAATTCACCGAACTTATACCATTAGAATCATCGTGATGATAGTCTTCTAATTTTGGTATGTGATAGCAAATTTTGAAGTATTAACATGTATGAGATAGAAGAAAACTTTGGTATTTTTATATCCGACTATTTTATTAATATTATTTTGTTATTTGACATTATTTTGTTATATTCATAAGCAAGAGCTAACAACTGTTACGATTTTTGCTCACCGCTAATACTAAATAGAAATATACCCGTTATTCAATCGCAAATGTCTGCAATTAAGTAAGTCAATGATTTCTGAAACGTAATAGTGGTGACAAAAAATTGTAGCAGTTGGCAGCTTTGCATAAGCTGATAAGTTCAAAGTGCTTATTCGATAGACGTTATTGAAATACAAAGTATGATTTATCTTCAATAGTTTGGATTAACAACCGAAACAGACGGTGTTGTCGGAATCAGTTTTCCATGTTATATAAACGTCAATCTTCGTATGAATTTTAAAAGTAATACATCTACACACGAATAATAAGCCTATGCAAACGCCAAATTTGTGTGGAGATACTCATCTCAATATACTTATCAAGTCTAAAGATTCTGGAGTATAATCCGCGCACAAAACAGACATTATTAGATTTTAATTAATGAAACATAATTTATCTCTATGTTATTTATAATTGGCACTATTTCTTTAAACAAAATTTCTGATTTAAAACATATTTGTTTGTTCCAAGAATTATGCGTGGAAAACTGTGATATATGAAAAAAAACAGCCATCGTCTGATCTAAACAAATTTTCTACCACAAAAGGCGATGTTTGTTAATATACATTCTTTTTAAAAAATCATATTCGGGAGATGCAATGTGAAGATGTTGAAAAAGAAAACAAGGGAGGAAGTTTTACGAGGCAAAATTTGAGTTATTTACAAACCATATACTTATGATTGTATTCACCATCTACTTCAATCTAGAAAACTTTGGTCTACCTCTAAAATTAAATTCACGATAAACATTATTGGACCGAAGGCGAAGAAAAATAAGATTAATGATAAATATCATTTGAGCGTTCAACCAAGGTTTTCTAGGCTTATGTACGTGGTGAATACGAGTATTGGTGTTATTTTTTCTTAATCTATCATTTCTGGACGCATATTATCTACTCACAATAATTTGTATTTTGGTTCCTTATCCCATCTTTTAAGTTTTGGTTACATAAATTTCAATCCCATGCACCGTGTTTAAAAAACTTTCAAGTAATACTTCTTAATAGGATTTCAAGAACAAGAAATCTTAAAAATTATTTTCTCCATGATGTTTTAGATTTTTTCTAAACTGAAATTTTATGGGATTTTAATAATTACATCAAGGAATATGCAATGTTAGCATAATCCATAAAATTCCATCTCTTACTGTATCAGGATTTCAATTTCTATGAAAATGGAAAATTTCAGTTTTTGGAAAATAATGCATTAATAAATTATGCAGTTTCTAAAGTATAAAGGTACGCAAAATATTTAATGAGCAGTTGAAGCCATAATAAAAATTTCTAAGTGTACAGATGATAAGATGAGGCAATATGATTAGATGAGGCAAGAGGGACTAAGTCTCCCTTTGTAAATTTCTTGAAAGGAACCAAATGTCAAATTTGAAAAGTTCTAATATTAACGAAATTTAAGATCACAATTTCACCAGTACAACAATTTAAAATATTCTACCATTTGTCCATAACTAATAGCAGGATTCATATACCTTTTTCGCAGTGGTGTCTGAAAATGTTCTGACCGCCTTTAATTCCGACTACAGGTTAACAAATTCACCGAAGGAGGTGTGAGAGGTGAGAAAGATCGCGCGTCAATGGTGTCTGGAGGTGTCAAGTATTTTAACCTCAGTAGTAGGTAGAAAAGATGTTATTTTGCCAAAATTTTATAATTTCGTGGAAAAGCTATGTATGTATTTAAAAATAGCTTTATTGTTTTTAAATTAATCACTTATAAAATGCACGATATTTGAAGCACTTGTTGCATTTTGCAATGTTTTTTCTTAAAAGTCCTAAATGTTCCTTATATTTAACACTGGAACTACCGATGTTAAATATATACCTAATTTTATCGCACCAGTCAAATTGACGGATTTTTGATCAAGGCTTTCATTGTAACTTTTGACTTAGTTAATGTAACTAAAAGAATATAATTTAACAAAAACAACATTTAATATAATAATTCATTAATTATTAATAAAAGAAAATTCTATTTGCATTTATAGTATAGCACATTTGATAAGCCACGCCTTCTGGTATTCCGACGGATTGTAGGGTTCCTCTATTAGTGAGTGACACCGGCTGTCGGAAATCAAGTTGTGCTTCACTTAATGGAAAGCAATTAGCCTTCCTAAAACACTATTTTCCGAGATTGGACTTTTTACAGATTACACTTTGCACAGATTGTACTTTTCACCAAGAACTTTATCACGTTACAAGTAAAACTGATAATGATTGCGTCCTGATAGTCCGAGAGCTGTTAAACATTTTAGGAAAGGTATTTGAGGCACCCTGGAAATTTGTGCAGCACTTCTTTTGTAATGCCTGAATACAAAATCGAATATCTGGCTGAAGGATCGTGGCCCGTAGCCCACCCGTAAATTTTTAAATTTCCTAAATTTTCGTTGCAAAAAAATATACTTGAGGCATTTTGAAATTTTAATACTTTCAAATTTAGTATTTAATGAAACGAAAAATAGAAAATCCAGACACTTTAGTCGGCCCAAAAACTGTGCCAGATACGTGTCAAGTGCCATTTTAACGACTACCGCAAAAAGGTGTTTGAGGCATGCTCAGATTGAGACAGAATAATGTTTACGCTTAAAAAAAATATTTTGAAAATGACAGGCACATTTGTTGGCACTTCCTACTTTCCAGACAACATAGAATGTTAAATGCGAGTGCCAGTAAAGCTGGACTTCCGGTGCCTTGCTGAAGATCCATTTACTGACTTACGATACAAACAAAGGGTAAACCGCGTTGCAACTTATTATGAATTTTAACTGGATGCGTGCGCAATCACAACAAATCTAACTGTGATAGGCTCTCGCAAGACCACATGACTCATAGCAAGCATGCAGTTGTTCTGAAAATTTTGGAGAAGTAATCATGGTAAATAAAAAAAACAAAAAAATGTGTTATTTATGCAAAAAGCGACGAAAAAATCACTGTTTTAGTGCAAAAATGCTACAAAAATGTTGTGAATTATTGAACATTCAGTAAAAACATAGGTTAAAATATAAAGATATTATTTTACCATCCAATGCTATCGTGAAAGAGGGTTATGATGGACATTGCTACAAAACTTTCATCGCTTTAATGAAGAAATACGGCGACGACAACGCTTCAGGAATATCCAATGTGCCTTCTTCTTCTTAACATCATATAATTTTAGAAACTTTTAACTAGGAAGGTTTGCATAAGTGCATACCCAAAAAATTTTGGAAACTTTTATGAAAAATACTCTTTAACAAAAAACTTTGTCTACTCTTTATACGGAACTAGTTTAAGAAAGTTTAACTTAAATAAATATACTTTTATAACTATGATTTTGTCATATACATTTATATGTATATATAATGAAATTTAACGATCGTTTAATGACGGTTAGTACAAAATTTAAACTGATTAAAATTGCTTCAAACTCAAAGTTAAGGGCCGATTCTGAGCACTGTCAATTTGACTTCGATAGTGTAAGTTTAAATTCATTAAGCACCGCGTATCCGAATAATAATTTAACAAGCAATTTTCAGATGCATTAAAATAGTCGCGTTTGGTGAGGAAAAGTTTTGCCCGCCAAATAGCGTGCGCATTCGTCTTTTAGCGCAAAATAATCGAAAACATTTTATTTTTTTAAAGGCTTTCTACTGAAATTCCACAGCTAAATTTTACTGATACTTTAAAACATACATATGTATAATAAGCACTTAATAAGCATATAAGTTTAATAAGCATTTTTAACACTTTCTAACAAAGTTAAAAAGTGATTGTGAATTTGGTTTGCCTGTCTGTCTGTCCCTCGGTGCTCTATCTCAATGGGTGGCAACGACAGAAAAATACATTTGAATTTCATTGGTTTCACGGCGATTTTATGCCGCAACTAGTGTTTGATGCTATTGTTAATGAGAGAGTCGAGGACAGAGATGAAAATGTTACAGGTAAGTTTCAACATTTCTCTTCTTTCATAATTATATTATTCATTCAATATAAATTCATTATCATTTTCAGATAATCCAGAAGAACCGGAAGAAGAAAAGTTTTCCAATTCTCATGAAGACTTCACTGTTGATGATGAAGCAACAAATATTGGCGATGAATAAAAAAGATCCAAAGGGCAGATTCATGCTTTTATACCCATATAAATATTTAATTATAAAAAATCTTATCAGAATATTTCATTTTTGTGTTCATTAATTTTATTTAACCTTCTATATTTCACTATAATAAAAAAAGTAATTAAAGTAAACAGAGGTTAAACAAAAAATATTTCATTTGTTGTTATATCGCGTATCAATAGATATACATCATATCTTTATCATTTAATGATAAATACATGAAAATTCTAAAAAAAAACATATGTGTACTACGACTGAGAATATTTTTGCTACTCCAAAATTTTTCGAAGAACTGCTTGCTTGCTATGAGTCACGTGGTCTTGTGAGAGCCTATTGCAGTCAGATTTGTTATGTTTGCGCACGCATCCAGATGAAATTCATCTTAAAATGCAACGCGGTTTACGCTTTGTGTGTATCGTAAGTCAGTAAATGGATCTTCAGCGAGGCACCGCAAGTCCAGCTTTACTGGCACTCGCGTTTAACATTCTATGCCATCTAGCAAGTAGAAAGTACCAACAAAAGTGTCTGTCATTTTCAAGATATTTTTTCTAAGCATGAATATTATTCTGTCTCAATCTCAGCGTGCCTCAAATATCTTCTTTGGGTAGTCATAAAATGGCACTTGACACGTGTCTGGCACAGTTTTGGGGCTGACTAAAGTGTCTGGCTGTCATATTTTTTATTTCCTTAAATACTAAATTTGAAGGTATTAAAATTTCAAAATGCCTCAAGGATATTTTTTTGCAACATTCGATTTTGGATTCAGATATTGCAAAAGAAGTGTTACACAAATTTTTATGGCGCTCAAATACCTACCCTAAAATTTTCAACAGCTCTCCTACTATGATTACATTTACCAGCCAGACCGTTCAGTTCTAAACTGAATCGAAATCGGACCAAAATAGATCCCGTTATAACGGCTGCCGAACACTTTGGGTCATTCAACTTTGAAATAGCCAAAGCAGGGCTTCACATTCGACTATTTTTCTATTCTATTCGCACCACTATTTTCAGAAAATAAATTTTGTTGTCAAACGGTATATCATTTATTTTTGTTTTGAAAAGGTGGTGCGAGGTAGAACTCTGTGCGAGGTAGGTCTCTTATTTTGTTCATCCTCCGTCACTCCTACAAAGTAAGTCAAATCATTGATAATAAAATTTAATGTACCTAGTTATTTTTCTATAATCCACATCATACGTATTCTCGTCACGTATTCAATATATTAAAACTTTTTTCTAAGCAGTAACCAATCAAAACTAATACTCTAATATTCTTTTCCTTTAAAATTTCATTGCAATATCGTCGAAACACCTCGTCGAATGAACCCATTATAATATCATAGTCAGCAGAACAGCTTACTTGAAAATAATAATTTTATTAATAACAAATAATAATGGAATCTTAGAAACTTTATATTTATTACAAAGTTACTAATTAGACATCACATGAGAATTCAAAGTAATAAAAAATATAATAGTTATTAAGGGGGTTCATACCTCATGAAAGGATCGACCGCCGGTGTAAGGTGATGTAGTTTCGAGTAGGGGAAGGTATTGTATATCGGTCCCATTTTGACATTTTAATTTTTAATTTAATTAAAATATGTAAATAATGGAATATAAAGATATTTTGTAATTATTTATCATGTTCTGCTTCCGTCATAATTTTCTTGAACTCTAATTTCAGGCCTATCATAGTTTTTCTTTTAATTAAAAAAAATTAATTTTAGAACCAAGGTACAACACTCGTGTAGTACCTTGGTTCTAGGCATGTTGTACCATGGACCATGCATCATTTTTCTATAAAAAATAAAAATAAAATTGACGAAATATTTTTATAGCGTATTTAAAATAAATTTTATAAGTATATTTAATAACAGTTTTGTCATAGATACTTATTTATAGTTTTTTTTTTAAAAATTAATATAAAAGAGAAGGCGTAATTAGAGGCAAAAAAAAGGTGGAGATATAATTCCAACCACAATAAATATCAATTGGATTTTAACTGCTTTATTGCATTTTTATATTTTTTTTACACATGTTTGTTTTATGAGACGCAAAATTAACAAAAAACACTTGCCTACAGAGCTAAGATTATTTTTCAAAAACCGATAATATATCAGGAAATACATAAAGAATTATTTTGTCTTTCAAAATAAGACTAGGTTCTGGCAAAATGCTAAAGATTTCTTCGCAACTGATTGAAAAACACATGTTCCTCAAGTATGAAATCTATTCTAATGCTGTTAAAATGTCTCATGGGCACAACAATAATCTATATTCTTCACCACTGTCATCATTTGTGCATATTTTCTGTATACAAATAGTGTACAAATAGAGCTGAGTTTTGGATTCCCTCCATTAATGATCCAAGGACAATCTTTCCTGAAATAACCTTTTAATTTGTCCGCTGTTTAATAGAATAATATGCAATTGTGTTGCACTTTGAACCTGTTCAAGGTACAACACTTGGTGACTTGAAAAATAATGACTTCTTACCATTTTCTTGCTAGGCTTATCATGATTTGAAACTCGTGTTCATAATGCACTATAAATACTTTTTTATGTATAACTTGTAATTTAAATCGAATAGCTGTGGACAGCGAGGTATAATGAAAAGTTCTAACTTTAAAATATTTTCTTTTTAGGGTTCCGTACTTAGAAGTAAAAACGGAACCATTATAAGATCACTCCTGTGTCTGTCTGTCTGTCATAGCCATTTCACTCCTAAACTATGGGGCGTAGAATGTTCAAATTGGGGGAAAGTAATAAAAACTATGGACTTTACCCATGAATGGCAACAGCCCGCCTCTGCGGGGAAAATCCCTCCTAAAAAGACTGTTTATTGGACGAAGGGGGAGCAGTGTTAAAATGTTCTTCACTCCTATTGGTGTTTTTCTTCTTTTTACCTGCATCTGCAGTCACATGGATAAAGTCCATTGACCCACATATTTACAGATTATTAAACATTCAGAAATATATTTAGGAAAAATGTAGAGGGGCTAATTAAGTTACTTGAAAAAAATAAATATTTTCTTTGTACATCGTGAGGGGTATCGTGTGAAAGCTTTCGTAACGCTGAACTCAAAAATACATCTCTTTTAATTTTAGGTATTATATTTTCAGAGATATCGGCGAAAATGTTGTGCGAAAGTATACCCCCCCCCCCTCTATTTCCGAATCTACTGACACTAAAATTATGAAAAAATTAGAGATAGTAGACGTTAATATAAAACTTGCAGGAAAACTATGGTCATTACCCTAGGTCACACAGTTTTTGAGAAAAGCGCATTTTCCCGTAACACACAAATTTCGTTTTGCGTCCGTTCAGGCAAAAGTATTCAGGAGCGCTGGAGGTACCAATCGTAGCAAATGTATAAAATCATTGTTGATAATGATTTTCGAAAAAAATCGTCGGTAATTAGACGAGATATTAACCTTTATAGACACGGATGGTTTGGATATGATTAATGACAAGGGAGGCGTACTCCGTGTACCATCGACTTTTAAAGCCTAGATTACAACTTTTAATGATATATTTGTGTAATGCAATGCCCAGTAGCAGTATAAAAGCAATACATGTCAAATTGTTAAAAGCAGATTAGTTTAATTAGAATTAACCACATGAATACTGTGGGATTCGCGACTAGTTTCCATTGAGTGGATCTTTCAATACGCCTCCAGTGCCTTTAAATTTAATTAAAAACCCATCTGGGAAAAAGAGGCACGGACCAATGCGGCGTTACAATTTAGCGACCTCCTTTCGAAGCGCGCTTAGCACAATGCCAAGTTTAAACTTTGAACAAGGGTCTTGTTTTAGCTACACTGTAAAAAGAAAAGATTATTAGTACGCTGAATTTAGTTTTATGAAATGCCAAATGATGTTGAAATATGCACTGCTTTTATAGTCAGTACCGAATTACGAATTAAGTTCATCATAAACAGATTAGGATAAGATTAAGAATAAGTTTAGATTAGGATAAGTTGAAGAAGTAAAAGAGTTATACAGAATAGCAATATTTGACATTATTTAGGCTTCATATCTATTCGAGTTTTTATTGTATATCCATTCATAGTTTTCTGGTATATACAGCTGTACCCAACCCTGCTTTTTATAGTTTTTTACAAAGTCTTATTATTCTTTTTGCAACGATTTATTTAATAATATGGTTAATAATTCATATATTTATTGTACGGAACCCTCTGTATGCGAGTAATATTCGCACTTGACCGTTTATTGATGATCAAATCATTTATTTAAGAGTTCTCTGCAACTTGTGCTGGCTATATTTAAGTGACCAGCTGCAAAGTGACATTAAGTAGTATACCTTAAAACTACTTTCATTATTTTCATTCAAATCCAATGGATAAAGCTAGAAATTGTGTAGGTCCAAGGTACATATATGTTCAAGGTACAACACTTTCCCCTACTCATAAATTTTCAAATACTTATTGAAGTTACACAAACCTCTCTAATACATTTAAACCATATTTCACACTTTTAAAATGTAAATATAAACACTTATAATATAATATAATAAAAAATACAGTTCAATTAAGATTACAAAATATTTTCACATAGTATGTCACAATCCGCTCGTTAACTTAACATAGAATGGATATAGGATATTAAAAGACGTGGTAAAATGACTTCATCATCATCATCTTCAGCATGGGTTAGGCTAAATCAGCCTTTTTTGGCTCCATTGATCAATCCATCGGAGCGTAGGTCTACCTTGGTCACGGTAACCCCTGGATAATTTAACCCTGTAATTCAGAAGCTTTTTTGGCAATCGGTCATTACTCATACGCTCTACGTGATTCTTCCATTTATTCTGATAATCTACTATTTTGTGGTTGATGTTGTATATTTTTAAGTAAAATGACTTCTAAAGTATATTTTATCGAATGAAATAATAATATATAAAGTATTTGACAGAAACTATATAAAAAATTAAATTAAATTTGAAAATCTAAACAAAATTTTTAAATTAATTAATTAATCATTAAAGAATACAGAAAATATTTAAGTATATCAATAATATTAATTCATTCAATAAAATATAGTTTAGACGTCATTTTAACACAGATTTCATATCTATATATCCATTCTAAATTTTGTTATTTTGCGGATTGTGACATACAATGTGAAGCAAATTTCTAATATTAACTGAAATAGATTTTTATATTATAAGTGCTTATACAGTGCGACATAAACGTTTAAGTACAACGCAAAAATTTTAATAAAAATAAAATTGTACAACGGAAGGATTTCAAATATCCACTATAGGTGCACACTGTTATCCTAAATATATATCTGATATATCTAAAGTTAGGGAAAAAACATCGTTACGAAAATAAAAAATTACAAAAAAAAAAAGTGATATCGCAAAAGTTTATGCACTAATGAGATTTTCTGCAAATGTCTCTTTAAACATGATAGGTGGAGGATCGGCGAGACTTTTTCCCTAGATTATAAAGTGTAGCGATCGCTGTGCGAGTTATCAAAATACTGAAATCTCTGCAGTTCTCGCCTGAAGAACTTATAGAAGTTTGAAAGCTGAAAGTTTTGCAAATCAGTTTGCAAATTTCAGTTATTTTAAATCGGTCTAAACGTGGTATTTAAATTTTTTTGCAACGTGTAAAATAATTCAAAAATGTGTATTGCTCTGGAAGGCCGAGAAAAACCATATTTCGTGAGGATAGATGAATTAAAAGAATGGCTGTAACTGGCAATTTGTCTCTTAATCAGATAAAAAGTCGACTTGGATCAAAAATATCACGTTACACCATACGCAGACGGATAACCGAATCAGGATTCATCAAGAACAAAAATTAGCTCGTAAGCCTTTTCTGAAACAGTGTGGCAAACAAGATTCAATGGGCAAAACAGCACATGTATTATCGTGACGAATGGGTTAGTGTTATTTTTTCTGATGAAAAAAAAATGAAATTTGGATGGTCCTGATGAGTTCTCATTCTATTGGCGGGATTTCAGGAAATATCCGAAGAGCATATTCAGCACGGAACAACGTGGTAGTTCACCCATGGTTTGGGACGCTTTTGGCGACATTGGATAAACGTCTCTTTGCTTCTTAAATGGCAGACAAAATTCACAAAAGTATCAGGAATCTCTGAGTGAGCGTTTGTTGCCTTTTGTTCAACTCCAAGGTGGTCCCAACTGTACCTTTTAACCAGACAGCGCATCGATACATACACCCCATTGCACAAAAGAATGGCTTAGATGTCAGAATATTAGTGTGATGAACTGGCTAGCACACAGCCCAGATCTCAATCCGATAGAGAACATCTGGGAAATTGTCTCACGTGACGTCTATAAATGTGAAGCAGTATTACACAGTGCAAAAGTTCAAATCCGCGATCGAGGAAGCATGGTACAGACTCGTTCCCGAAACCTTTTATACTCTCGTGTTATCAATGGAAAATCGCGTATTCGATCACATCAGGTGCAATGGAAACACCATAGACTACTAAAGGACTTCTGTACTTTGTGAAATGTAAATGATTCGTTTTTGTGCATAAAGATTTGCGACATCAAAATTATGATTTGTTTTTTATAATTTATTATTTTTCTTTCAATGAATTGTTTCCGAATTCGAAACATTAATTTGTAATCCAATTGTTTAGAATCAGTAAAAATTTCAAAGCATTCCGTTACATATTTTTGATTTTATAAAACATTTAGCTGGTGCATCAACTTTTGCGCCGCACTGTATTTACAATTTGCAAAGCCAGAAATATGGCTTAAATACATTAGAGAGGTTTGTGTAATATCAATAAGTATTTAAAAATTTATGTGAACTTGAAACTACATTACATTTTCCTATCGGTGGAGCCTTTGAAGTGGTATGAGATACAATTAAAAAGTTTTGTCTTTTTAATAATTTAATTTTTGGATGCATTAATACAAAATATATTAGTAAAACATTTTTCTTTATTGCTTAATTACATTTTGCTTACTTGAAATTCTTTATGAAATTTATTACGCCGTAAAGTATTTATGTAAAGAGATGAAAAATTGCTTATTCTTCTTCTTCCCTCTCTATGCCAACCCCGAGATATGTGACTCATTTAGCTGCAGTTTTCATTGCAAAGGTTTGGGATTCCGTACATTTAACTGTGTATAACTTTGTTGGAAATATAGTGATAATGAAATATAACACATAATGCCTATGCGAAATGCAATGCAGAATAGGATTGTGGTATTTATTGTATCACAAATTTCATTTTCTTATGAAAAAATAAATAAATGAAAGAATATTTAAAAATAACCGCGACATTTAAAGTTTTGCTTGGTACGGATTCGCATTAATGTGGAATTAAGGGGTTAACACGGTTTGCAAATGTTAAGCAATGGTTAATACTCTCCAGGTTTATCTTTATTGCTACATTCCTTTAAATATCATGTTGGGGTTCATTCCCATTTGAAAAATATTGCATAGAACACATTATTAGCATTTTGTCCTTCTGCCATTTTTCTAGACAGTCAGAGGGTTAACATGGTCATTAGAGAGAACCAAATTGTAATAATCTTACTGATCTCCTAAAAGCATTCCTCCTTTGGCACTATAATAAGAACTATCTTTTAACAGACACATGCAGCTTTTAATCATATTTGGACTTCCGTGTATTCCTTTTCATTATATGAAAGCATGTAGAACTTGCAGTACAGATAGGTTTGAGACACAACATCTTATACTAACTACTCAATGAAAGCGTGTTGATTCGAGATTAAAGTTAATTCTGCTAGCAGTTTGTTCTCCGCTCGGTTTCAAGAAAATGCTAAATGACTCTCAGATTTATTAAAAATAGTAAAACATAGAACAAATACAAATATATCATCAATTTGGTATTCTATCTTGATATCTGATGTTTTAGATGAAAATAAAAACTTATTGTTACTAGCACAGCAGCCAACGTCCGGCGTTTTGATTTCCAATATTTTCGTACAGTAAATATTTTCTCATTTAACCGCTGAATGCATTTCCTAAAAAAAAAAAAAAAAAAAAAAAAAAAAAAAAAAAAAAAATTACTCGAAATAAGTGGTAGCCACAACCGTAGATTCGTTAGCTCTGGTTATTAATATTTTCCGTAAAATTGTGTATCTAATATCGCAAATTTGACAGAAGATTATTAAACATATAAAAAATGCATAAAGTAATATATTCATTAAAACACCCTTTTTTACAAAAGGGCTTGGTGTTTTATTATTTACATTTAATTAGATGAATATCGTTCAACACTATTTGTCATCAAACGCAAAGGTTGGTGCGAAATTTAAATAGATAAAAGAATTATTGAAATTTTCCTCAGTTATTTTAATATAACACATGTTATTTCATTTATTCATATATTTTTTTTTCACCTGATATTAAATAAATTAGTTTACAAAAACTTACCTTGAGGGTGAATGCCAACATTCCACTCAAATCCACCAAAAGCAAAATAGGCAGTTTCGGCATTGTTTAGTTTTTGGTGACTTCCAAAGGGTAAATGCGTCATACGGACATCTACTTCATAGACAGTGATTGGGTTACTCATTGTAAGATCCATTAAGAATTCTCCATTTTCATCAGAAAATTTGCGAGAATGTAATTCGCTCATTAGGATCCATCGGGCTGGTCCTTGCACTGGTTGGTCCGCGTTGAATCTACATTGCTAAAAAGTTTGGTAATTGTTTTTAAATTATTCAATTGTTGCATTAAATAAAAATACAGTGTGTTTCATCAAGGACTCCTTAACTTTAAAACTAAATATACTGGAATTGTACTTAAGTTTTATAAAAAATATTTTACACCAGGATTTTTATTTAAAACTATTTAACATTTTTGTTTAACTTATTTGTGTGCGATTTAAATATTCTTTTTTTTTATGAAGATATTTCTAGTTCAAATCGAAATACTTTCATTTGATACCAGTCAGTTGACCGGTTGCTGGTATTTTTAGTGTTTAAATTTAATAATTAATTAAGATTGATAAATACAGATAAAATAACTGACATGTTTTAAGGAACCTCATCAATTTTCTATACAGTAATTATAAATGTAGCTGAAATTTCCGTCAATACATGGTGCTGCACTGTCCCAAACTCTAAAAATGCTAAAAAAAACTTTAGAATATAATATTAAAAATGTGTTTTGCGTGTTTCAATTGCTAAATAAGTAGGTAAAAACAGTGACATCTTAGATGCCGTTTTAAAAGTAAGTCGGAATATTCTTTATTTAATAGCTAAATAAAAAAAGTAAAAACTGTGACATCTTAAATGCAGTTTTAATGGTAAGTTGGAATATTCTTACAATTTGAAACAGCGTTGTACCATCTATTGGTAAACATTTGATATATATATTTTTTTAAATTATTGTATACAAATTTATGAACTAAGTGTTAAACATGTGATTTATTTCAGCTTTGTTATAGTTAATAAATTATTCAATTTTTAATTTAGGGAGTTCTGCATGAAAAACACTGTACCTAACAATGTAAATGTATACCAAATATTAATTAATATGGAATAAAATAAAGTTTAAAAAATCATAATACCATAATTTATAACCATAGCATCGAATTGAAATGTTCCCGAATTACCAAAACTGCCACCGTTAGTTTAACTTTTTTACTGCTCGTTAGAATAATAAAACATATTGTCCTTTTAAATTTCTTGTGATATAATTTTAGGATGCACTCAAGAAAACAAAAGCTAAGAAGCATTAAAACTATTAGGTAGCTTTCTTTACAAAAAAGCTACCTATTGCAGCCGTTCGGAGGAAAGCGATTTCAAAAAATTTTGGTATATTTTCATCGATCATGACCCCCAGACCCCGAAACCACCCTCCGTTCAAAATTGATATATATATATATATATATATATATATATATATATCTGACCTATGTCACACTGTAACTCCCGTAATTATGAACCGATTTCGATGTAATTCGGTGTGTACATAGTACATACCAATGTCTCGACCGAGTTCGTTGGCCAGCTTCATCCGCCGTTTTGTTTCAAAATGGCGGCCATTTAAAATTTAAAAAAAAAATTTAAACTTGAAATGTGGTACCAAAAAATTAAAAATGGAAAAATATTTTTTTGTTATGTATTTGACCTTTATACAAAGATTCCGGAGCAGTTTTTGTTTCGTCTATATCTTAAAAAATGGCTGAGTTATAGCATTTTGAATTTCTAGCGTGGCTGACATTTTGAAATGTCCTGAATTTTGTCACGCGATAAAAGGCGTATTTATGAACCGATTTGGATATAATTCGGTGTGTACATAGTACATACCAATCTCTCGACCGAGTTCGTTGGCCAGCTTCATCCGCCATTTTGTATCAAAATGGCGGCCATTTAAAATTTTTTTAAAAATTTAAAATTTGAAATGTGGTACCAAAAAATTGAAAATGGAAAAATATTTTTTTCTTATGTATTTGACCTTTATACAAAGATTTTGGAGCAGTTTTTGTTTCGTCTATATCTTAAAAAATGGCTGAGTTATAGCATTTTGAATTTCTAGCGTGGCTGACATTTTGAAACGTCCTGAATTTTGTCACGCGATAAAAGGCGTATTAGGTAGCTTTCTTTACAAAAAAGCTACCTATTGCAGCCGTTCGGAGGAAAGCGATTTCAAAAAATTTTGGTATATTTTCATCGATCATGACCCCCAGACCCCGAAACCACCCTCCGTTCAAAATTGATATATATACATATATATATATATATATATCTGACCTATGTCACACTGTAACTCCCGTAATTATGAACCGATTTCGATGTAATTCGGTGTGTACATAGTACATACCAATGTCTCGACCGAGTTCGTTGGCCAGCTTCATCCGTCGTTTTGTTTCAAAATGGCGGCCATTTAAAATTTTTAAAAAAATTTAAAACTTGAAATGTGGTACCCAAAAATTAAAAATGGAAAAATATTTTTTTCTTATGTATTTGACCTTTATACAAAGATTCCGGAGCAGTTTTTGTTTCGTCTATATCTTAAAAAATGGCTGAGTTATAGCATTTTGAATTTCTAGCGTGGCTGACATTTTGAAACGTCTTGAATTTTGTCACGCGATAAAAGGCGTATTTATGAACCGATTTGGATGTTATTCGGTGTGTACATAGTACATACCAATCTCTCGACCGAGTTCGTTGGCCAGCTTCATCCGCCATTTTGTTTCAAAATGGCGCCCATTTAAATTTTTTTAAAAAATTTAAAATTTGAAATGTGGTACCAAAAAATTAAAAATGGAAAAATATTTTTTTCTTATGTATTTGACCTTTATACAAAGATTTCGGAGCAGTTTTTGTTTCGTCTATGTCTTAAAAAATGGCTGAGTTATAGCATTTTGAATTTCTAGCGTGGCTGACATTTTGAAACGTCCTGAATTTTGTCACGCGATAAAAGGCGTATTTATGAACCGATTTGGATGTAACTTCGTTTATACATAGTACATACCAATGTCTCGACCGGGTTCGTTGGCCAGCTTCACCCGCCATCTTGTTTAAAAATGGCGGCCATTTAAATTTTTAAGAAAAATTTAAATTTGAAATGTGGTACCAAAAATTGAAAATTGAAAAAATATTTTTTTCTTATGTGTTTGACCTTGATAAAAAGATTCGGGAGCAGTTTTTGTTTCGTCTATATCTTAAGAAATGGCTGAGTTATAGCATTTTGAATTTCTAGCGTGGCTGACATTTTGAAACGTCCTGATTTTTCTCACATAATAACAGGCGTATTTATGAACCGACTTGGATGTACCTTGGTGTGTACATAGCACATACAAATATCTCGACCGAGTTCGTTGGCCAGCTTCATCCGCCATCTTGTTTCAAAATGGCGGCCATTTAAAAAAATTAAAAAATAAAAAAATTTAAATGAGATACCAAAAAATTGGAAAATGAAAAAGATTTTTTTTGTATGTGTTTGACCTTAATACAAAGATTCCGAAACAGTTTTTCTTTCGTCTATATCTAAAAAAAAAATGGCTGAGTAATAGCATTTTGAATTTCTCTTGTGGCTGACATTTTAAAACGACCTGATTTTTGTCACGCGATAACAGGCGTATTTATGAACCTATTTGGATGTAACTTGGTCTGTACATAGTACATACCAATGTCTCGACCGAGTTCGTTGGCCAGCTTCATTCGCCATCTTGTTTCAAAAGGGTTGCCATTAAAAAAAATTAAATTTAAAATTCAAAATGAGGTATTAAAAAATTGGAAAATGAAAAAGATTTTTTTATGTGTTTGGCCTTGATACAAAGATTCCGGAGCAGTTTTTGTTTCTGAAAATTTGTTCTTTTGTTGATATCTTAAAAAATGGTTGATTTATAGCACTTTGAATTTCTAGCATGGCTAACATTTTGAAACGATCTTGTATTTGTCACGCGATAACACACGTATTCGCCTATTTTGATGTAAGAAGGCATGTGGATAGTATACATCAACACCTCGACCAAGTTCGCTGGCCAGATTCATCAGCCATCTTGTTTAAAAATGGCGGCCATTAAATTAAAAAATATATATATATTTAAAGTGAGGTGCAAAAAAATTAGAAATTGAAACAGGTTTCTTTCTTAAGTATTTGATCTTGATATAAGGATTCAGGAGCATTTTTTGTTTGTCTTTACCTTAAAAAATGGCTCAGATATAGCAGTTTCAATTTCTATGGTGGGTGACATTTTGAAAAATCTTATTTTTTGCATGCGACAGCACTCCTATATATTAACCGATTCCGATGTGAGTGAGCATGTGCACAGCAATTACTAAGGTCTCGACCAAGTTCACTGCTTAGCCTCATCCACCATGTTGTCTTAAAATGACAGGCACTTTAAGAAATTGCCGAATTTGGCAGCCAAATATAAGTTACTTTAAAGAAAAGCAGCTTGGATAAAGCTGACTAATTTCGCGAAATTCTCATTCATTATATTGATAAAAATTAGTATTGAATCTCCTATATTCGGTTTCCACTAAATTGAGCTTCGTGTGTTTGCATGATATAAATTGGCTTTTTTTAAATAAGGATTATGAAAGCTACCTCTTCCTCCCGGCACTGGCCGGAAGGACTTTTTTTAAGTGATTTTTCCAACTTTAAGCAGTCACAAGCGACCATTTTTCTCGCCTACTTAATAATATATATTAATTAAAAGACCACCATATTTTAAAAGATATAGGTTTATTTAAAATAATTATAAAATATGTTTTAGTGAACTAGGAGGGGAATTGACACTTTTTGGTGCATGATGCACGAAAACTATGGCTCTTTGTCGAATCATAAAATCTTTCCCCACAGCAATACACATTTATGAATAAGGCTAAATCTGTGGAATGCTTATTAAGATTTTTATTTTTTCCTGTAGCTTTTGTAATTAACAGTCAATAAACTTTAAACTGCTACTTTTGGATATTTATAGAGGAAGTTCGGGTTTTATGGAATACTCGGACAATATGGAATATTTCAATATCTGACTCATATTGTTGCAGCCAAGTGTAAATCTGTCCTACGACTTCCTACTACTCCATAGAGGCACTGTACTCAGTTCTGTTTGGATACCTGTTGTTGAAGTGACGCGGTGAATTGAACTCTTATTCTGAATTTTTCCAGGTTTTTGCGGGTAAATTGTATAAAATACGTATTAATTATAAAATCTCATTGTCACTTATATTAACTAAGTTCAGTTTAAAGTTGAACATATTTATTGCTGCGTTAGACAGTTTTCCTCTATGCTAACTTATAGACGAAAGAAGAGTTTATGTTTTTCAATGTGGTAGGTCGGGTAGTATGAAATATCAACTAGACAACTGTTTCAAGACGAGTCAAAAAACTAAAACAATTTTTCAAAGAATCTGATGATTTATAGATGATATACTAAGGTTTACTCATTAAATAAAATTTTATTCTTTTAAATCGTGGTTTTTCTTCTAATATTAATCGTCTATATAATTCCTACTGGTTGCCATTAACCGAAATGTATAATATTTTTAAAAACATAAATACTGATATGTATTTTTTATTCCATATAATACATAAATAGTATTTTTTTTTTCTTTACTAACTTTTAACGTATCTCTACTTTTTTCTGTTGAATTACAAATGAAAATGTATATGGTATTCCATAATACCCGAACTTCCTCTCTCTCTCTCTATGTTATATATATATATATATATACATATATATATACCGAGTGTGTCAAAAGTTTGGTGCGAAAGTAGAACGCGAATAAAAAAAGATCTATGTGTCGGAGAGACATGCGGTACGCATATAAATATTCAGCGTGGTACGAGATTTTGTATAACACCAAACAAATTAGTTAAAAATAACAACAATAGAGGGCGCTGCTGCAGATAATTCCATGGAATATTTCCATATTACTCACACAACGCATGATTTGGATACAAAAGCATTTTTTAATCCAAATCTTACGTCGTGTAAGAAATATGCAGTGATTCCAGGGAATTATCTGCAATAGCCCCTCTATTGTTGAAATTTTGAACTAATTTTTTGTTGGTGTAATACAAAATCCCGTACCATGCTAAATATTTATCTGCCAACCGCATGTCTCTCCGACAAATAGATCTTTTTTATCGCGTTTTACTTTCGCACCAAACTTTTGAAACACCTCGTATATATATGTGTATATATATATAGTATGTGTGTGCGTAAAATGCGGGTATTTGTTTTCATGTGTAACATCGCGTTTCATGCAGAATTTTTGCCTTTTTAATAATAATATTAATAATAATTTGCCTTTTTAATTTTTTTTCTTAAACGTTCCAACTTTCTAAACTAAAACTGTAAGAATACTGGGTGTTTATAAAGTCCCGGACCCATTTTGATGTTTAATAACTCATAAAATAATAAAGATAGATTAAAATTAATAACATAAATGGTTAGATAGACTCAAAAAGTTTCTTGACCCTTGTCAATGAACTTCCACGTGTGTCTCCTTCGTCGCATGGAGAATATCAAGTCGATAGTCAATTTCACGCCAGGTAGCGGCAAGCATGTCGGCATCCACAGAGGCTATTGCGGTTGTAATTTAAATGTAATTTAAATGTAATGTAATTGCGGTTGTAATTTGACACATATTTCCACAACTAGAAGACCTTCAGCCACATGTCATTTTGCAACAAGATGGTGCACCACTTCATTGCGTACTTCTTTGAATGACCATTTTCCAGGAAGATGGATTGGGCGAGGAGGTCCAAGTCCTTGGCCACCCAGATCACCTGATATAACGCCGCTGGACTTTTTCCTTTGGGGATTTGTAAAGGACAATGTTTCAGGAGGAGAGTGTCGAACATTGATGACTTAAAAGCCAGAATTACAACATCAAGAGCCTCTGTGGATGCCGACATGCTTGCCGCTACCTGGCGCGAAATTGACTATCAACTTTATATTCTCCGTGCGACGAAGGGGGCACACGTGGAAGTTCATTGACAAGGGTCATGAAATTTTTTGAGTCTATATAACCATTTATGTTATTAATTTTAATCGATCTTCATTATTTTATGAATTATTAAACATCAAAATGGGTCCGGCACTTTATAAACACCCTGTATATAAATCTGATAAAAACTATATTACCTGCAACATAAAATATATAAGAATGATAAAGTATTTTATTCTCCCTGATAATACAAATGCCAACAGCGTAAAATTTAAATATAATTTTTTAATGTTATGTGCAATCCGTTTCATATTAAACGACCACTCTCTTTATTCACAGATCATTTACAATAAAATCAGAATATTTTTTTTTTGCATTATACACTAATGTCTGCTTTTAGCATAAGCTTTTAGTTTTTAATACTTTCCAACACAGTTGAAAAGTGTTTATGATTTTGGTTTGTCTGTCCGTCTGTCCGCGCTCTAACTCCCGTAAATATACTCGGATTGCCCTGAAATTTTTGGATGTTATTGAAGTTTACCATAGCACGTTCCAGATTTGAAATGAAGTTTTTAGCATGTTCAGTTTATTTACAGGGACAGTCAAAAGGTTTCCGTTATATTACGGCCTATGGGAAAAAATCGTTTAAAAGGATTTTTAATGGTGTTACACGCTTTCAAAAATAATAAAATTGATATACATTAACGAAATGCACTAAAATATGCATTCTGCAGAATATGCGTTGTAAAGAATAGTTATTATTCATTTACAAGTCCATGCAAAAATTCCGTTACATAATGATATAGGGGTGGAGAAAATTTTTTGCGGCGTATTTTAATTATGTTAAATTATTTCATGTCTAATGAAATTGTTATACGTTGCTGAGGTTTACTATAACTTATTTCCCGTATATTACGAAGTGCACAGCATTTACAGGGACACACAAAAGATTTCAGATACTATATTATATCCTAAGTACTGTACATAAGCGATGATTGCTGGAAATGCATTACGATATGCACTTTTATGTTTCACTATATTTATACGTATTATATGGTGTGTATAAATGCTATAATTCATATACAGGGGTACTTAAAAGAATTCGTAATGCTGACTGTATATGAGTGCAAATTGCTTAAAGGTGGTTTTTAAATGAGTTATGCATTTTTACGCTGAGCTGCATTTAGTTTACTAAAAATGTTTGTAGAATATAGATAAAATGATATACAGGGTCACGCAAAGTATTGGATAAATGACTGTCTACAAATGATAATTTCTGGAAATGTCATTTCAGTAGTTTTAAGAGTTTTTAGTTTCAATGAAATTTTAGCTAAATAGTGTAACAAAGGTACTAGGTTAACTACATAATTGTACAAAATTATTCAAGCATATTTCTATCTATTAGTATAAATTGCTGAAAGAAAACTCTCAACCTGTTATGCGTTTTCTTGCTAAACGAAATTTCCTCAGTGTATAGTATACATATCAACCTGCAGATCATATACAGGCTTGTTCAAAAGAATTGGCACACGTATTTAGTTATGGACGGTAATTGCTGAAATCAGTTTTTAAAATGTTTTATACGTTTTCTAAAATGTTTACTT
Source organism: Maratus speciosus (assembly GCA_963932465.1). Lineage (NCBI taxonomy): Eukaryota > Metazoa > Arthropoda > Arachnida > Araneae > Salticidae > Maratus > Maratus speciosus. The sequence continues at coordinate 230,404,763 of OZ010796.1, read as the reverse complement.
AGTTATAATCTATATAAAATTTTCCCCTAAATAACGAATTTTGTTAAAGCCTTCACGATGTGTTGGAAAGTGCATTATAATCTATGCTTAACGCATGATTTTTCTTTCTTGTTAAATTAGGTGTCATTTGCAAACTTATAATTGTATTAACTTTAATTTCATAAGAGCATTACCCCATGTTGTACAGTAAAACGATTTATCCTATTGCTTTTATTACAAATACAATTTTATTTTTACAAATATATCTATACTAATAAAAGAACTAATCGCTCTGTGTGTGTGTGTGTGTGTGCGATAGCTAGCGAAATCTACCGAACATAGAAGTCTAAAATTTTAGGCGAGGTTAGTCCAAGACAAGTCCTGATGCACCTGAGGCTCAGATATTTAATTTTTTAAGGGCCGGGGCCCATGGGTCCCTTTAATTTTTTATGCATTAAATTGTTAATAACTTGTCCTTTTTTTATCCAATCTTCTTCGTTTTAGGAAACCTTTCGCCATTTAGTTATTCTCCCCTTTCTACTTTCCAGTTATGACCCTAGACCCTTGGGCCCCGTTGCAGGGCACATTGAAGTTTTTATTCCAATAAATTGTTAATAAATTGCTTTCTTTTAATCCGATCTTCATTTTTGGGATCCTTTTTCCGTTTAGTTGTTGTCACGTTTCTACATTCCATATAAGACACTGGGGCCCACTAGGGAACCGTAGGGCCCGGCAAGGGCCCCTTGGACTTTTGTGCGCCAAGCATTTTTCCCTCCGTAATTTTCTCACCTTCTCAGTCGGAAATTTTTAAGTTGAGTCTTGGATCCTTCTTCCTGGACCAACACCCTCATATTTTTATTGGGGCCCTAGGTCAGTTTTTTAAACATTTACCCAATGTCTTGTGCATTTCTTTAAATATTATTCTTATGAATAATTCATGCCCAAAGCTTAATTTTGACTAATTGAAGATCTAAAGCGCTAAGTACTAAGACATTTTAACATGCTTTCATGTTAGGGCCCTGTTTTTAACTGTCAGTTGGCCCCTTTTGGGCCCCCTATTACAGCTCCTTTAAAAATAGTCCGATTCACTAGCTTTTTTTCTAACAACTTCTTATGTCCTCCAGCTACTACATGAACGACAAAAATTTTTTCTCAGACTTCAGCTACCACTAATTTTGAATATTAATCGCCTTCTTGGGGCCCTTGGATTAGCTTCTTTAAAAATGATTCGAATTCCTTGCAATTTTCTTTAACATAGTTCTAGCGTCTAATGATTATTTTAAAAACTACTAAAAATTATCTTTATGCAGAACTACATGCCAGAAAAGTCCCAGGCCCCTTGAAGATTTTTGCACCATAAATTATTATTAAACTGCACCCTCTTCATCCAATCTTCATTTTTGGAATCCTTTTTCCCTTTAGTTTTTCTCGCGTTCCTACATTTCAGTTAAGATCCTGGGGACACCTATGGTCCCGTATGGCTCAGACCAGGGTCCTTGAACTTTTTGTGCACCAAGCATATTTCACCCCCTTATTTTCTCACTTTATCGGTGCGTAATTTTAAAGTTGAGTCTTGGACTCTTCTTCCATGAGAAACACCCTCATATTTTTATTGGGGCCCTATGACCTTTTTTACAGCATTTACTCAATGTTTTGTGCATTTCTTTAAAATGTTATTCTAACCAATAATTCGTACTAAATGCTTAATTTTGACTAATTGAAAATCTAACGCGCTATGTACTAAAAGGTTTTAACATGTTTTCATGTTAGGGGGCCTTGCTCTCAACTATTAGTTGGCCCCTTTTAGGCCCCATAGCGCTCTTAAAAATAGTCAGATTCACTAGCTTTTTTTTCCTAACAACTTCTTAGGTTCTCCAGTTATTACATGAATGACAAAAAATTTTCAGACTTCAACTATCACCAATTTTAAATATTAATCGCCTTCTTGCGGCCTTTGGTGCAGCTTCTTTAAACAAGATCCGAATTGCCTGCAATTTTCTTTAACACAGATCTACCGTCCTCTCATTACTTTAAAATCTACTAAAAGTATCTTTATACCCAACTACATGCCATTTAAGTCCATGGCCCCTTGGGGCCCGGTAAGGTCCCTTTGAAGTTTTTGCACCATAAATTGTTCTCTTAATCCGATCTTCAGTTTTGGAATCCTTTTTCCATTTAGTTATTCTCCCGTTTCTTTAATCTAGTTAAAATCCTGGGACACCCTAGGGTTCCATAGGGGCGCAATCCGGGGCCCCTTGAACATTTTGTGCAGCATGCATTTTTCACCACCTAATTTTCTCGCATTCTCAGTGCAAAATTTTTAAATTGAGTCCTGCACTCTTCTCCCTGAACCAACAGCCTGTTATGTTTAGTGGGACCCTAGGGCCCTGTTTTAAGCATTTCCCCCCATTTTTGCGCATTTCTTTAAAATTTTATTCTAATGATTAATTCATACCCTATGCTTAATTTTGAATAATTGAAGATCTACAGTGCTAAGAACTTACACCTTTTAAAAAGTTTTCATGTTAGGGCCCTCTTCTTTAGTAGCAGTTGTCCCTCCTTGGGCCCTTTGTTATAGGTCCCTTAAAACGGTCCGATTCACTAGCTTTTTTTTAAACAACTTCTTAAGTCCTCCTGCTACTACATGAATGACAAAAAATTTCTCAGACTTCAGCTACCACCAATTTTGAATATTAATCTCCTTCTTGGGGCCTTATTTGCAACTTCTTTAAAAACTATTCGATTCTATTACAATTTTCTTTCACATAGTTTCAGCGTCCTCCGGCTACTTTAAAACAAACTACGAAAAAATGTTCTTATATCCAACTACATCCCAGTTAAGACCCTGGCCCACAAGGCCCGGTCTTTCTTTATACATCAGCTACCACTTTTTTCGAACATTAATCTCCTTTTTCAGGATCAACTGACGTTTATTCACAATAGTCCTAAATTAAAATAGTGTTACTTTAAAGCTAACTTTAGATGAGGGATTTCTTCCGTTTACTAAATATCGTGTTAATGTTAAAAGTGATTCATGAAATTTACAAAAAGGAGGGAGGGGAGCATCTCCCACCGCTTGGGGGCGCATTTTGTCCTTGGATTCTAAGGACCCAAGTTCAACAGGATTTGGTTCATTCAACTTTGATTACAATTCAGCTACTTTCTGAATTATGAAATTTTATCTTAGACTTCAGTTACCAGCATTTTGTAACATTAATGATGCATTCTTTTTATTTATTTATTATTATTATTATTCTATGGGTTTGATTACTACGAGGTTTGGCTCACTCAACTGATTGCCTCCGGCACGCGCGGAGCAATTCCGGTGCATGCTGCCTTAGGTAGTGGGGATCCACGTTATAGGTTCTTTCGGAAAGAAGTTTGTCGGGAACATACTAGGCACTGCGGATGGCAACGGGGGCCTCCGAAATTAGGTTCATTTAAAAGAATTTCAAAAGATTTAAAATCATACAAACTTGAGTTTTGTTTAAAGTTATTATTTACGAACCCCAAGCAACGCCGGGCGGTTGCTAATTGTCTGCTAATTTACAAATAAAGGAACTATAAAAGTAAATGTGTTAGGTGTTTGTAAAGTTATTATTTTAACAAAAAAATTCGGAATTTACTGGGAACTAGGTTAATTAAATTAGGAACCAGTAAAACACGCTAAAAATCTCAATATAAAAAAGCCTAATATTTTAAAATACCAACAATTATAAACTCATGCAGTTACTTTTTAAAATTCTCACTTTTGTCGATGAAAAAATAACATGCCTTCTTTTACAGTTGAAATACAAAATCTCTGTATATCTCTAAAACCAATGAAAGGAAAAATCTGTAAATTTATATGACCTGGCCATATTTCTGAAGATGGTGATTCTTTAGGTATAAAAAACTATAGGCCAATTTCATAATTCTTTTTAAAGAGTAATTTGCTAAGAATTGTTTCAATAAAATTATATTTGGGAAAAATCAATAGGAATTTTAAAAAAAGGTTTTTGTTTGATTCCATTCATTGTAACTCATTAACCTTCCGTCTACCAGACGGGTCCATTGGACCCGACAGCAATATTTAATGTAAATTTTTCTCATGAAAAATAGCATTCAAAGTTTCGCGATTACATGACTTTTCCTGCAATTGTCTCCTCTATGTATATGCAATTGCGATTAAAATTTTGTTCGAAATTTTTTACCTATTTTTAATTTGTTTCATTGTTTACCACGCGGGTCCATTGGACCCAACATTAAAACAAACGTAATATACTGTTGCTTTCTTTTTCTAGGGTTGCCATAAATCATGAGGAGGAACAGGGTTACCATAATTGGCTGTTTATCGCCCATTTGGCGATAGATTTTTAGCGCCAATCTCGCCAAATTTGGCGACTTTATAATGAAGTTTTGAGAACATTCTAGACTGATCTAGTAAACTTCGTGCTCTATATATAAAAGGTTACTTCTGGTTCAGAGAGTCATTTATCAACAGACACAGTTAGTGAGCGAATGGTGTCTATTGATGTTTTTGAGTCTTTTCATTGAAAATAGGACTTGATATTTGAAGACAAGTAATAAGTGTAGTTTGTACGTGCTTTGTTATTTTACAAATATTCATCATTTTCTTATTTCCTAACTTATTTTTTGTTAAAAACTGAATTGAAGATGAACAGAAAAAAAGTATTGACTCAAGAGGAAATTCAAAAAATTATGGAAAATCCGGACGATATAGAATTCGACACCGATGATGAAAATCTGTCGTCTGATGAAGGTGAAGTAGATTATGTTGAAATACATAATGAAATTTCTGATTCCTACTCAGAATCTGATAATGATTCCAATGAAGTAAATGTAGCAACCACAAGTACTTCAAATTCTACTTTTGTTTCCAAAAATAATTCACAGATCTGGTATAAGAATGAAGTTGCCAGACCACAAGGAAGACGTACTGAAATCAATATTTTACGTGAAAAATCTGGACCTTCAAGATTTGCAAATCGTGAAGTGGATTCCATATCATCCTCATTTCTTATCTATTTCCGAAAAAGACTTTTGGAAATTATAGTAAAATGGACGAACGCGGAAGGCAATAGAGTATTCGATAAAGAGTGGAAACCTATAGATATTATAGAACTTAAAAAATTCATCGGACTTTTATTACTTATTGGAGTATATAAATCGAAAAATGAAACAGTAAGCGAACTTTGGAGCATAAAAAATGGAAGACAAATATTTCGGGACATTATGAGTCGCAATAGATTCACAAGTATATTACGTGTCATAAGATTTGATGATGCTGCTGAGAGGCGTAAAAGAAGATCAACTGATAAATTAGAGCCAATAAGAGAATGCTTTGAATTGTGGAATAGCTATTTACAAGACCCTTATATTCCTAATTGGTCTATGACTGTCGATGAGCAATTAGTTTCTTTTCGTGGAAAATGTCCTTTCCGTCAGTATATGCCATCTAAACCTGGAAAGTATGGATTGAAGTTCTGGGTTATTTGTGACAGCGTAACATCGTATGCTTGGAAACTGGAACTATATACAGGCAAAAATGAAGTAAGAGAATCTCATCAGGGAGAAAATGTAGTTAAAAGATTGACGAAGGAAATTGAAAATTCTGGTCGTAATATTACATGTGATAACTTTTTTACGTCATATGCATTAGCAACACATCTTACTTCAAAAAAATTATCTCTTATTGGAACAATTTGAAAAAATAAACCTGAATTACCCACTGTGTTCACAAATCCAAAACATCGTTCTGTATATTCTACTTTATTTGGGTTTCAAGAGAAGGCGACCATCATCTCTTACTGTCCCAGAAAAGGTAGAATTGTTACTTTGCTAAGCACAATGCATAACACTTATGATATTGACAACAGCTTAGAAAAAAAGCCACAAATAATCCTAGATTATAATAAAACCAAAGGCGGAGTAGATACGATGGTCAAAATGGTAAGAGCATATAGTGTGAAACGCATGACACGTCGGTGGCCTTTGATTGTATTTTATAATATGATCGATATAAGTGCGATGAATGCATACATAATATGGTTGTCACTGAATGCTGAATGTGATCCGAAAATGAAAAAAAGGCGGAATTTCATTATTCAACTTGCAGAAGAATTAGTAGGTGAAGGAGGTATCGCCGTCTCAACATCTACTTCAGAACAACTTTACGCAAATAGTTTTGAACCGCCACGAAAAAAATCAAGATGTCATATTTGTCCCTCTAAAAAAGATCGAAAAACACGAACATTATGCAAGAAGTGTACGAAAAATGTTTGCGGAGAACATTCCGTCGTTATTTGTACTTCATGTACAGAATAATTTTATTATGATGAAAAACGTTTTGTAGTCATTATAATATACTATATATATTACTTTCTTACTGTATGTGTTACTTTCTTACTCTATTATTATATATATCACTTTTGTATATTGTATAAGGTGCATTAATAACAAATATATTCATTGTAGATAAATGGGTGTTTTGTATATTTTGAAATCCTATATATTTTACATATGGGTCCAATGGACCCGAATGGTAGTTCTTGCATATACTTTTTTTTGGTAGTCTGAAGGTTAAACAGAAATTATTTTTGCATTCATTCATAGTATCTCATTGAACAGAAATATTTCAATTTGAAGTGTTTTCGGGAATATAAAAATTAAATTTTGTGATGGGGATTCATTATTGACTTCCAGAAATTTTACTTATATGAAAATGAATTACTTACTTCCATTATATGAAAATGTAAGTCTAAATGCATAAACTATAAAATTTTACTGTCTTACTTGATCCAAGGAATTTAAATAAAGTGTGGAAAGTTGGTGTTCCTTTTTGCAAAAAGACAGCTGGTACGACTTTTAAAATACAGACATCACTTATGCAAGAAATACATACATATATGAAAGAATGTCATTATGATAAATCTTTTGACACTTTTGTTATGATTTTATTTTAAACGGTAGATGTAAAAGTTGAAGTATTAATATTTATGAAACCATCTGTAGAGAAGTTCTTTTTGTTATTGGTTATTGGAAAAAAAATAACCTTTAATAAATGGTTATTGGAAGCAAGAGAGATTTTTCACAGCAGTGAATTACAGAAGTCAACTGCAAGAGTTTATCGCGATTTATTTCTTTTTACCATGTGTTATGTTTCATATGTTTTCTCTTCCTCATAATGAATTGTTTTTTATGTCCATAATCATGTTAATTTTTTACTTCGCTATACAGTATAAATATGGAGAAATGTTTCCGGATTTATAGAAAATTTAGGCGAATATAAAAGAACCTATTCCGCGTTTTCCACTTTTCCAAAAAAGCGTTCTTTTATATTTTCCTTTTCCGTAAAATAATAGATTTCAAAAATTTTAAATAGAATGCCGGAAACATAAATTTCTTTTGCTACTTGTTTAAAAACAGAAAAAATAAAACGTTTCTGAGTAGTTTTTACAGCGCTTCAGTTTTCTCAAGACAGTATATCGGATTTTCGAATACTATCATTTATGAAGTAAAAATTATTATGTTTAACAAACATATTCAACAGACATACATGCTAAATTAACTTAATTACCAATAGTATTAAAATTAACGTACTCTTGCCTATCTAAATTTTGTTACGCACCTAAAAATGTTTATTTCAAAAATGATATAATCCGAAAAACTGATATTTTGTGTTGAGAAAACTGATTACTAGACTATAAAATCTATTCATCTATTCTGTGCTTTCTTTTTTTTTTTAACGAGCTGCATATTTTTTTTTCAGAAATTCTTCTTTAAACTTTGAAAATCTATTGGTTTCAAGGTTTCTTAACCCATTACCCGCTGATGTTGCGTTGACGCAAAGATAAGAATAAATGCACATGCTTAAATTAACTATAAAGCTACCCCTATTTTTGAATTTAAAAAATTGCCTTACTTAATAACTGAAACTTTGACCATTACATAAAGCTAAGATTATCTTTAAAAAATTGTAGTAGCAAACATTTTTATGCAAAAACGTTGAAAATTCCTATCTTATAGTTTCGGCGGTTATGGGTTAAGCTAATTAAAATGGTTTTTAAAATCGAGGATAACTTGGAAGATATACATATGTTTTATAACCGCATGTTACTAGATTCAGAAACATTTAGCTTTTTAAAAAAATACTTCAAAAAAAGGAGGAGTTTCTCAATTCGACATGTATTTTTTTTTCATGTATATTCATCAATTCCTCCGAAACTATGCGACCGATTGACGTACTTTTTTTGTATTGAAAGAGGGAAATACTTTTTTAGTTTTACTTTTTTAATTGAACAAAAACCAATAAAATCAATATTTTCGTCATTCTGTTTTCCGTTAGCTGCTTGCGAATCACTGGGATAGCTGGATGCGAAATTCCCATCGCGGCATGAGCTGCTAATGTACAACAGAACTACGCAAAATTATCTTTTTTTAATATTTTAATGTATGTTCACCGATTACTCGGAAACTACGTGACTGGGATTATTTTTATTATTATTAAAAGCGAATGCTCTCGAATTGGTCCTATTTATATTTCATCAAAATTGGTTCCGTACTGATTTATAAATTAAAAATATTTTATTTTCAACGATTTTCACCAAGTGGCGTTGCGCTGTCTGTCCGGCGAGAAAGTCTCTACCTGGCGATTTTCCTCGCTCTTTGTACGGTTTTGTTTCTAGGGTTGTCGTTGGAAAAACCCAAAAGCAATGTTTTAACCCTCTTGCTGCGTAATTGTTTTATCAAAATATCATAAAAAATTGCGTATTTAACCCCTTCGCGACGTACGTCTTTTAAGACTTTTTATTCTTTTGTTACCGGTTTTTCAAAACAAAAATTTTTCTCTAATTTAATCGGGAAAATGCCCCGATTAAATAAGGGAAAATTTACAATAAAAAATAACTGGTGGGAATAATATAGGAGGGTTATTAGTCGGAAAAAAGTGCATCCCCGAGGAACTCTCTTGTTGCGCAGATTTTGCTACTTTTACGTTGCCCGGAGATATCTCGGGTTGCGCAGATAGAGGTTTAATCGTTAAAACTTTTATGACTTAAACAAATAGTCAAAAAAAAAAAAAATAATAATAAATCTTGTAAAGCGTTTGAATTCACCGAAAATTTCTGTGGTACACTCGCTTTATTTGAATAACGATATTTTTACGGAGGGGGGATTTGAACGGCAATACCGGGTTTTGCAAAGTACCTGGACAATTTTTGAGTTCAATATAAAATCAAGTAATTGAAGTCGGGTTGGATAAAATGTTTATATTTATCACAGTGTAGTATTAAAGTTATGTGTAATTTATAAGAGTTTTAAATATTCTATAAAAAATAATCAATGATGTATTTTTTATTTTCAATAATATTTACTTCCCTATAATAGTAGTAAAATGAAAATTTACTTTTTTATATATTTCTAATACAAAAAATCTTCTGTAATTGGATATACTTTAAATTCATAAGTGTACTTACGTGAACATAAAAGTGACTTTTCTTATAATTCAATTCATGGCTAATTCAATGCATTTTAAAAATATTCCATGAAACTTACCTGCGCGATTATAAACATTTTGATATTTTTTTTTTTTACTTATTGCGAACTGAATATGCATTAATCGTGAACAATGAGAATGTCAGAGGACATAACGGAAAGCAGTCTCTTTATGAATCTCAATTGCAAGAAAATCTGAATGTAACTATAATGTTCTTTAAAACTAACAGTACTTACCTGTGCCAAAAAGTTATTTTTCCTCAAATTAAATTACTGAATATCACAATTTTCGTACTCGCCGCACTAATGTATGAGCCGTAGATGGTGCAACAAATATTACTAAACTTTAAGCATGCACAACATGTAAAAATATATTCAATTATAATTAATAACACATAATGCTGAAATAGACTTGAAACTTACCTTCTCTGAATAAATCTTAGTATCGGTATAATATTAAGATTTAGTTAAATATGAAATAAATGACTCCCTCTCTCTTAGGGCCTATATCCCTCGTGTTGATAATTGGTCGTCATAAACACAGCCAACCAACCATGGAACATTGAGATTGATGCCAAAAGTTGTTGTTGAAGACCAAAGAGTTTTGATGCAGGAACTGAAAGATGGGGTCGCAAAAAATCGTATATTAAGTACCCACTTCTATGAAAGACCAAAACCTTCCGCTTTCGCTCATATCTTTTTTTCAGAGAATCATCATAACTTCCGTTATTTATCCTTTCTCATTTACACGGATTATCACCGAATTCGGAAAAATTCTTTTTGAATTGTTTTCCGTCTAAAAAGTAAGCAGAGAATTAATTTGAATCCGTCAGCCTTACAAAACACATTGCACGTGAACGAAATTTCTCATGTCCGGTTTTGGTAATCGATACTGTTTCTCTGCCAGTTTCATTAGGGATAGGATTCGGTGGACAGTCAATAATCCATGACATATCATTTATATATTCTCAATTTGTGATACGTTATATTTTTCCTCTATTTATTCTGTCACATACATTAAAAAGGACATTTCTATTTTTCCTAGTCCTCCGGCAATTGTTAACGAATCATAGTTTTGGTTCATAATGACAATGAACACCGTTTCGTTTAACCACTTGAAGGTTGGTCGAATATAATATATTTCACATAATTTTAATTCCGAAACTGCACAATGGCACCGGAATTTTGAAATGAAATTTTGCTTTTATAATTATACCTGAAACAAATCTTTTATTTTATTTCATATCTTGGTCTTAACTGCCGGTGTCATTCAATGATTTCTACATTTTATTACCATAAGTACTTCGCCCCTGAAAAGGTTAAGAAAGGGGGCAAGCAATGTGAGTCATAGATTTCACAGAAGTCAATCGAAAAGAAGAAGGGACATGCATATTATTACCTATTATATAATTTCAGGCAGTATGAACCCCTTCTAAAATTTTCATAGGTGGAAAGTTCCCTTTTAACCACACAACTCTCGCCCGTAGTCGACGTCTATGGCTGGATCGCCATTAAAATAAAAAAATGTTCATTTATGTCGCCATTATTCTTGCTCTTAATCAAATTTTAGAATAGAAACAACAAAATCAGATATCTACTTAGCTGGTATCCATTCAGCAAAATTTTCTTCAGTACTTGTACGAGGGACTTTTTATTTCGTATGCGCCGTATCGGCCAAGACGGCAATTTATTTAACTTTTAGACTCATATGAGCCGTGGCTCATATTTCGAATATTACGGTAATTATGAAAGCTTTTAAATATGTGATTATATTTTTGAGTTAATGAATAAATCTTAGGTTTCCTTCTCTTTGAAACAGTTGAGTGAGGTGAGATACATTATATATTTAACGTGTTAAAAAATGATATAACTAAAAAATTCTAAAGAACTCCTGTACTTACCACCATAAGTTGATTATTTATATTATACAACCGAAGTGTTATTTTATAAATTTTAAATTTCGAGAACAATGAAGTGAAAGTTTTCGTTGCAAATTTCATTGATTTATTTTCCTCTTGGTAGCAAATGTCAGCACGTGGTGTAAAACCTCTCAAAAGGCATCATTAAAACTTAACTTATTTTTTATAAAAATTAGTAACGTTATTTTAATTATCAAATACAAAAGAATTAAATATTTAAAAAATAAAATTGTATATCATTAAGATTAATTAGAATCTTAGTATTTTAGATTTACTATGTGATAGACTTACCATATGATAGCACCTTTATCCATATAATAAAAAAAAATTGAGAAAAATGTGGCATAACACTTTTTTCCACTAAGCTCTTCAGTTAAAAAACTAACCAAGAGATAACTTATTTTACTAACATTTCCTGTGTGATAATTATTTTTTGCTAAACTTTATGCTTCTTGCATCATAGAAAATTTTATTTATGCATAATGAGTAAAGATTCAAAGCATCCAAATTATGTAAGGTAGTGTGAAAGTTTTGTAACAACTGCATTCAGTCAGGCACAGTTTTTATATCAATTATCAATACTTACCGATAAATATAAAAATTCCTTCTTTAATTTAGTTTCTAAGCAATACATGAAATATTTTGATTGTTTTTTTATTTACTTCTGTACATTAAAATAGAAATATTTTCTATATTTGCTTTAGGATTATTCTAATTTTAACATACTGAAAGATACTGATCTCCAAAGTTACAGGCCCCTTTAACCTAACCCATTTGCTCTTCTTTTTTACCTCAGTTTGTTCAGTTTTTATTGCGGGTGTATTAGGAGCAATAAAAAATCATAAAAGTAATATATTTACTTTAATAAAAATACTAAAGAAAAATATTAAAAGACATGCACTGTTCCAGACAATCACAATTTATGACAAAAATCTTAACGGCAACGTGATGTATTAAATTTAATCATAATTAAATTAGTATTTTCGTCAGTGAGATTCCTATACATTAATGATTTTCAAACTTCTCCCCTTCAAATTGTTAGCCAGCACAAGTTTCAAAAGAAAGTCTTTACTTTACTTTATTACAAAGTTTCTGTTATTAAAAAAGTCGATTTTTCTGCACCAACATAGCGATAGCTTGGAGGCCCACAGGCCACAGCTTTAAGAACTCTACAATAAATGTTAAAATAAAATTGAGGCAATTCTGTATTGCTATCCACATTGCAGTTCTGCACGGTTCTGTTTATACTGATCCGAACAGGAAAATTCTATTTGAATTTAACCCGACACCCAACCCAACTGCGACTCAATATAACCCAATATTTTAATACATTTATCCAACTTTTAATGCAATTATGAAAAGACCACTGTAATTATATTTCTAGTATCAGTTTTATCATTTATGAGTAAAAATATCATTTTGTGCTCATGTATAGTCAAATATACAGTTCTGTCATCTTAAACAAAATGTAGGACACTTTTGTAAAAAAAAAGGGGTTACCAAACTCGACCCATAAGAGTCACAAACCACACCGAACCTGAAATAATTAGAATAAATTCCTTCCAGATCGAAACAAATATTGTCAACCAGTCGGGACTCAAACAGTGGATCGGGTTACCCGATTTTATGCAAGGCTGTACTGCACATTCATTTTAAATCTGATGTTTGTCAATATCACCTATTTTGACGAAAAATAGAAGATCGCGTATAAAGATTCTTGAGGTGTCCCTGTGAAAAACCTATGCACGATGCAATTGACTATACTAAAAACATAAAATAATGCTGAACACCTTAAAACTACATAAAGTATCGTGATAAATGTTGAGATTTTACGAAAGTCAAAAATGCATGAAAAAAGACAGACATACAAGTATGTTATTTTTAGATTCTAACGATAGTGACACGGGTTCCTCTGCAGTTTGAGACCTTTCCAACGAAATAAAAGTATGAAAATCGGCCAATCCATTCAAGGGTTATGCGCTGACATATATAGAAGGGAAAAGATACAAACGAATTGAATAACCTTCTTCACTAAAAGTCGGTTAATAATGAATATGTACATGACAAGATTTTCTTTTTAAAGCAAGAAATTTTTAACTGATATGCTCGAATAGGTTATGAGGCTCAAGTATTTTTTCCTGAATAATTAATGATATTATTGATAGGCATGACGCAAACTTCCCATTTTAAATCACTTTCCTTATTAGTTGCTAAAAATATAGGTCTTTTTATTATACAGGGTGTTAATAAATTGTTTTAACAAAATAAGAGCAGTGATAGCACCAATCAAGATAAACAATTTTTGTACAGGAAACTAAGGTCTCACGTAACTTTTTGAACCAAACAAACAAAATGCCTTATCCTAAGCCAAACCTGGACATTTTTATTTACTTGTGTTAAAATAATGAATATGTTTTTTCGATCTTCTAAAAAAAGCTTTCCTTCTTCGTATGAAACGTAATGCCATCAAAGAAGTGTTTTAAACAGCTCACATTATCGGCCAAATAGCACTGAATTAAATATTCTATAATTCAGAACGTAGCGGTTTGCCGCTGCCGTCGAAATACTCAAGGCCAGAGGACACGAGTGGGACGTCATCACTGATTGATCGAGGCTAACGAGAAAGACAGGCTACCGCGGTGGGTCCGATTCTTCTTTTTTTACAGACCGCTGGAGTCACGTGATGCTCTTTTCGCACACCTTCATTGGTGCATTCAAGCATCAAGTTACTCCAGCGGTCTGTAAAAAAAGAAGAATCGGACCCACCGCAGTAGCCTGTCTTTTTCGTTAGCCTCGTAATCGATCGACTTCTCAGTAGTGTTGGAATTCACACCGGAAATTTTGAATAGCAATCTTCTTTTATTTTATTTGTGGAATATCTATCATCTTATAGAACAATAGTAACTATTTATATTTACTGGTGAGAATTTGGAATCCCTAAATAAAAATTCAGCCAGATGTGGAATTCCACAGTGTTGCTGATCTGGTTGAATTTTTCTACCCATTTTGCTAACACAGGTCAATCTGCATAACTGCTTCTAATATTTTTAACGGATACATTATTAATAATATTAGTAGAATTATATAATAAAAATATTTCATTTCTTAAAATTTTGTATAATAATTTTTATTTAATTTTCAACGCTGTTTTTACATTTCATAATTAGGGTATTTTATGCATTTCCTCAAGAAAGTAATTTAAAACTCTTTCTTGTACCAGTGCACTAAGCTTCTAATATCCTATTTTCAGGAGCTATTTTAATGGGGGGTTTTTTTAATCTTTTTTTTTCTTGTTATTTATAAAAAAATCTTTTAAGTAAGGAGATGTTTAGAGTTTCTCTTAGTGTTGAATATCGATAAATTATATTAATTTAGTGGCAAAACCTTTTTTTAAAAAGTTATTTAATTTTTTGCTGTTGTTTTCCGCGGAAAAGTGGTTTTTTCTTTACCTTTAGCACCCACAAAATTTAACTAAATAGCCTGAAAGCTTAACACCATGAAAAATTTAATAAAATACAAAATCTAACAGCACAGGCTTAATGTGTAATCGTAAATTAATAGGCAAAATTCCTTATCCCTTTTTTCTTCAATTTAAAACTTGAACGGTTCGAAAACATTTTTCTTAAGATCACATTGATTAGTATTTTATTTACGGGTGCTACACGTTTTTCGAATACTTTCTATCAGTTTCCTAGCTACTACCAAAACTGCATGCATTATTGATATAACATTCTTATAATCTGTTGTATTTCTAAATATAATATATATAACTACAATGAATCGGCAAAGGTTCATCACATGGCAGCCAGACATAATGATCTTACATAAAAAAAAAAAAAAAAAAAAAAAAAATAGTGCCTTTAAAAAACATCTGCGGCTAATTTATTAAATCAACTTTTTGAAAATGTTTTATTTTCCAATATTTTATTCAGGTCGCATAAGACTGTTCAAAAGATTTTCCGAAAAGACATTATGAAAGAGTAATATTTGATAAGGTTAATTCTTCATAAGATTAGCTATTTAAATATAACTCAAAAACTATTAAGCGGAATAAGCTGCAATTTCAGATCCATATAATTGAAACTTTTTGAAATTGATTTCTATTAAAAATTCATAGGTTACAATTCATACTTTTTTTGAAAATATAAATTTCTGAAATTGAATTCTTGATACAAACATAAAATATATTATTTGAACTTTAAAAAGCTCACAGTTTTACTTAAAAAGAGATGTTACAAGTTAGAAATATACATTTTTTAGTCGAGATTTTTTAAAATCATTTTAAAAAATCCTTCTTTATCTATAACTTACAAGTAAATAAGGCAAGTAGAGCAGTGGGAATCTTTCGTATCTCGGCAGATTTAAGATAAATAGTATGTTAACGCCCCCTCCCTAAACTTTCCCCCAAACAAAAACCCCTAAGTAAAATTTAAAAGTTTTAATTTCTTTTTTAAAATTGCTTCTTTATTTTTTATTTTATTTCAGCAATACTTAATGAATAATCTGAGCCTCCACCCCCAAAATCTACTTATTTTCATTTTATAATCTTTTTCTTCAACATATCACCCAGAAACTAGAGAAATATATATATATATAATTTCTTTATAATCAATTTCGCAAGTAATTAACTAATGATTACGATGACAAATGAATAACAGAACAAAAAGTATGTCAAAGGATATTTTTTCCTTGTGTTCACATGTGCCCCACGTGTGTTCACAAGTACCCCGTTGATGGGGCGTATGTGAACAATTTTTCGAATTTATAAAACTATTAAAAAATGTAAGAAGAACTATACAGGTGATTTTTAAAAAATTATCATGTATAAAAGAAAGTTCTATTTACTATATTGAGTAGGTTTTGTTTATAGAAATTAATCCAGTCATGAGAAAAAGCTATATTTGTGCGAACTGTTCACATGTGGCCCCATCTCCCCTATATTTTTAATTTGTAACATCTCTTTTATTATTTTAGTCACTTTTTAAGTAAAACAGTGAGCTTTTTAAAGTTCAAATAATATAATTTAAGTACTAAGTACGTAAGTTCTAAGAAGCATTTAAATAAAAGGTATATTTTTAACTTTTAATATCCGTTTTACTATTTCAGTTGCATTTTAAATAAAACAGTAAGCTTTTAATTTCATATTGTATATT
Organism: Maratus speciosus; assembly: GCA_963932465.1. Classification (NCBI taxonomy): domain Eukaryota; kingdom Metazoa; phylum Arthropoda; class Arachnida; order Araneae; family Salticidae; genus Maratus; species Maratus speciosus. Next base: position 230,388,217 of record OZ010796.1, on the reverse strand, counting down.
TTATTTGAATCAAGGCGAAATATTGCGTTTCGTCTTATGATTTTATTTTATTCTGAAATTGATTTTCTAAAAAAATGTGAATTATAACCTATATCTTTTTTAATTCGCTAAATTTCATTTTTGTTTCTGTATATTTCTACAGTTTCACGCAGATACAAGCAGTGTAAAAATAGATTTTAATTTACCTGCAAGTTATTTTCATGTTACTTTATAATAAAGCTATACTCAAAACAACTCTAAGTTAAAATTTGGCGAAATTATGAAAATAATTTACTAGATTAGTGAGACCTTTAAACTTTTTCCCCCGAAAAACTTTTGCCACCAGAAATTCCAAAAGATAATATTTGCTTCATTTAACACTAGAATTACCGTGGCGGGTCAACTGTGACCCAAGGCGTGATTTTTTGCTCGTATCAGTGTTGTTTTTCAAAATAAAACTTTGAAATTGTTTGACTTTTCCTAAATATTCACTATAATGCCTAAACATAAGTTTAAACGAAATCCAATGAATACTTTATTATCATTTATTATATTTCGGGTCATCGCTGAACCGAACAAAAGAACAGCATTTTCTTTATTTCAACAGGGTTTTCAACTTTAAATTCTTCAGTAACAAAAGGATAAAATAAGGAAATCTGTTTCACTTGCTATTTATGAATGGGGAAATGGTGGTTGTTGGGGCGGATGTTCACACATTTGCCATGCACATGCAAGACAGGTGTTGGAGCTTTTATGTAATTTCAAGCTATTCTATCTATGTATTTGGAATGTTGTAGAATGTTCTTATCTCTATTATGAGTTAAAACTAAGTAAAAATACTATTTTGCAGGTGTAAACTAAAGGCGCGAAAAAAAACCAGTCTGTAAGTAACATCCGAGTTTCGCACACGTATAACAATGGCTTCGCGCCGTAAAGGTCTTTCTAATGGGGAAATTATAAAATTGCTAAATGAACTATCTGAAAACGAGTCTTGCGACGAAATTACGTCTGATGATGATGAGAATTTTTATATAAATGATGAAACAAATGAAAGTGAAAATGCCAATAAAATCTCATCGTCTGAATCCAGTTAAAGTGACAGTGAGATAAATGAAAATATTTCAAGTAAAAGCAGTGGGAGAAGTGGTGAAACGCCAATAAGTCACAAAAGTGTTATGAAGAAAATACAAATTAATGGAAAAAACAAAAAAAGAAGATAAATAGAGAAAATCAATTACCTCTTCAAAGCGATTTGGAAGAATCGAAAGATGGAACTATATGGAAAATAGAGTCAAAATGTTCATATTCTTCTGGTCGAAGACCTATTCAAAATATTCTAAAAGAAAAGCCAGGACCTACACCTTACTCGAAAAGAAATGTTAGTAATAACAGTACCATGACTTCCTGGAGACTTTTCATAAATGATAAAATGTTCAATATTATAAAGAAATGCACAGAAGTAGAAGCAAGATCAAAACTAAATAATGAACAATGGAACATTTCTCTTGATGAACTTGATGCTTTTATTGCAATATTGTATGTTCGAGGAGCGTTAGCCACAAAAGGAATTTCCATAATAAGTCTTTGGTCAAAGACCTTGGGTCACTGTCTGAATACAGGACGAAATGTAACAAGTGGTAGTTTTTTTGCATCTCTGAAACTTGTAGAAAGTTTCAAAGAAAATGGTTTGAGCTATGTAGGACCAATTAATAGAGCAAAATAAGAAGTTCGAAAACCTTTGAAGAAAACTAAAAAAGAATTATATACGACAACATCCATGACACATAAAAATACAATTCTAGTTTCTTACCAATGTAAGAAAAACAAAAATGTACTTAGCACATTGCATTCATCACTAGACGTTACTCAAAATGAGAAGAAAACTCCTCAAATAATAGATTTCTACAATTCCACAAAGTTTGGAGTTGATGTTGTAGATCAAATGGCCAAGAAATATTCCGTGAAATCTGCATCAAAGGCCTTGGCCAATGCATGTTTTTTTCAATGTATTAGACCTAGCTGTCAGAAATGCATGCGTAGTTTTTAAAGAAACAACAGGTTGTAATATGAGCAGAAGAGACTACATTCTAAAACTAGCAGAGGAGCTGAGAGAGAAATATGTTGCGAAGGAACATGAAGCCATCTGCCCACGAACCATCCTAGAGGTTTCAAACAAACGAAAACGTTGTGAGATAAAGCACTGCAAACATAATAAGACTAATACAGTATGCGAAATATGTTTAAAATTTGTGTGCGGTTATAAGCACTGCAAAAAGAGAAACGAAGACCATTGCTATCTGTGTGGATTGTTTTGATGAAAATAGCGTAATGTAAGTAAAAAATCATGTAGCTATACATATTTCATATTTATTGTGCATTAACAGCTTATTAATATGTAGAAATATTATTTAAATGATATTTCTTACTTTTTATTTCATACGAACTGTTAGTATATTTCAAAGTATCTATTTCGAAATTAAAAGTTTAAATTTTTTGATTGTATCTATTCATTAAATTTCTTATTCTGTAATACTTTAAATGCTAAACTGTATTAATTCTTAATTAAAATAATTATATTAATCATCAGAACTTATTTTGTGTCGATAACGCGCAAAAAAACAAGAATAATGTAATTGAAATGCATGGGTCACGTATGACCCACTCCGTTAGTTCTAGGTATACAAGAAATACGGTAATTCTAGTGTTAATCACAAAGGCTTTGTCATTAAATAACACAAATTTTTCTATTCTAAAATAGTGGTATCCCGATGGCCCGTCCGTAGGCCACAGGTTGCAGTATTCTGTTCTAGATGTTTTATGCGGTACTTCTGCATAGCAATATCGTGTAATTTTAAGAATATAACAACATATCTGTAAGAATGTTTAAATATATGCAAGGCATAACACAATAGTCATGCATCAATACACTTCTCTTGAAAAGATTGCAAATGATGCTAACAAAGTAAAAATAGAAAAAGATATTTTGTAACATAAAGCACATATTTATACGTGTAACTATGGATGAAGGTAAACCTTTCTTTTAAAAAGAATTCTAGAAAGCATGATATAAAAACCTCAAGTTATTTAAAATTTTGTAAAAAAAAAAAAAAAAAAAAAAACTGTAAATGCAGGTAGGCGCTGGAACATGACTTTTGGAGATAAGGATGGTGATATTTTTAGATATTGTAAATACTTTAAGATGTTGCATTGATTGTCATTCAAATATTCTAAAAATTATCATTTTAAAATCACATTATACTGTATAACGTATTCTTAATACATTTACCATTACATATTAATAATATTTAATTCTGTATATTAGCAAAAAAATATTAATTAAAGAGACATACTTCAGGGGTTATACTTAAGCCAACTTGAAGAAGACCTTGGATCTACTGCTCCATATTAGATGAAATTTCCAGTTCAGATAATTCACATTCTGCACTAGGCATGCATAAAATCAAACTTTTGCAGTAAAAAAACCACACCACTAAATGTATTTTAGCCAGCTATGAATGAAAGCGTTGACAACATGCTTTTTTAAATATATGTTTGACTAGACCCACTGCAATAAATATGGTACGTTATAGGTTGAAAATGAAGCCGAAATGTGTTGCAATCTTATTTTAACTATTTAACGGGGTGGGGAGAGCATAAATCATATAGGGAAATAAATGTTTCTGAAGAATTTTCGTAGTCTTATTGAAGATTTATGTAAATATGTATCGGGTATTAAATTGGATAAGCCTACTGGAGAAGTCTGTTACATAGCTGCCTTTAGAAGAATTGTTGCATGAATAAATTATTTATTTATAGCTAAAATTTCGTGTCATAGCAGCAGAATGCACCCCAAAACCCTTTGAAGCAGGTAACTTTTTTTCTCCAACCCTGTACATAAATTAACGAGGAGCTGTCGTATTTTCGTGAAGCCCTGTAATAATATAAATTAGTTGAGATATTTTACTTACAAAATGTATTTTGTCAGAAACTAAAAAATTACAAGCTCATTTTCATATATAACTGCTAAAGAATTCAATATTTTCTTCTGAATTACGAATGACTTTATTAAAACAGATTTTATTTCAGTATACATTTCATTAAATAAAAATATATTAAAATTTTCATAACAAAACACATAATAAATTAGATACAGAAAAACCTCTATTTCTTTAATAAACTAGCAACATAATGTTTATTTTGAATTTCTTTAAATACGTTATTAACTAATTTTTTGTTATTTTTCATTTTTATTCAATCGTTTTAAACTACGTTATTTCCCTTTTTCTTTGATGAAAAAAAAGTAATTACAAACCACAAATTATTTGCAGTATTAAAAATAATTTTTATTTGCAACTTTTATTCCTTTTGTCATTTAACTTTTATTTTTCAAGAAAGACCATTTAAGGTTATTCTTAAATATAACGTAATAATTGAATAACATTTGGTGTTTTAATTAAAATTTTTATTATATAATGTTCATTTGTGTGAATTTTTCTATTTCATTTTTCAAAACTTTCTTCTTTTCTTAATTAGTGTTTAGAATATTAAATTTTATAACTATATCTAATTAAACACGTTTTTTAAAGATATACATTTCCTTTACAGCTTTGATTATTTATATATTTGAGTAATTTATTAGTATAAATAGTGAATTATTGTGATACTATCTTTTACGCGGACAAATTAAATGGGATTTGGATATACATTTCGAAACAATATTGTAACAAAAAAATTGTAATCTTCATAATTTAAATAATATCTGGTCTTAATGCTCCTATTTCAGTTATAATTTTCATAATCAATATAGTGTTAGACTATTTTTTATAGCTTGGTAAACCAAAAAGAATAATTTTAAAACTTCAACAAGAATCTTTTTAACCATCCATTATTTTATTAATCCATCATTTTTAATTTCAAAGCCATATACATAATTGCAAATCCACTAAAAGTACTGCTCATAAAAAATAATAATATTCATATACCTTTATTCAGTTTAACTAAGAATAAAAATATTAGTAAGTATCGTACAGAATAGACAATTAGTGACCTCTATTGTGATTACACTCACAATCTGACCAAGACTTTAAATCTGCAGCTGGTACAGTTGCAAAACTAGTCGGATGTGCCAATCGCAAAACTTTCTTCTATCTCATACATATTAATACTTGCTATCACAGTACCAAAAATAAATGTCAATCTATACTCATCATGAGAATTCAAAATATATGAAATTCCGTGCTTTAGTTCTTGAGATATGACTATCGCTAAAATCATGTAAATCCTGCAAAATGCAGCACGGCAGAGCCTCATGTTAGGTGATTTACACTAAAACCTAATTAACAACAACTTATGGCAACGTCTAACTCAATCTAAAGTTTTATGAAAATCCGTGCACTATTTTTTGAGATAAGAGCTATTGCAACAATTGGGAAAAAGCCAGCATAACATCGCCGCCTTTAGGGCGATTTACACCAAAACATAATCAACACCAATATTTATCAAGATATACCTGAATCTGAAGTTTCATAAAAATTCGTGCATTAATTCTTGAGATAGAGCTATTGCGGAAATCGAGAAAAATGTGGCATAACAGTGACACCTGTCGGGCGATTCACACTAAAACGTAATCAGCGCCAACTGATATCAAGGACTATCTGAATCGGAAGTTTGTTGAAAATCCGTTATTAGTTCTTGAGATAGAGCTATTGCAGAAGTCGTGAAAAATGCAGCATAGCAGTGACACCTGTTGCCCGGTTAACACCAAAAACTAATCAGCACCAATTTATATCAGATACTACCCGAATATAAATTCTTATTAAATTCCGTGCGTTAGTTCTTCAGATAGAGCGCCCACAAAATGTGTGTCACATACAGACAGATTCACAGACTCACAGACAGATATTTAGTAAAAACTTGCTTTTCAGGATCTTTGACTCCTAAAACGTGTAAATCCGCCGAAAACCAGAAATCGATTTTTTTTTATGTATCCAATACTTTCTTCTTGCAAAAGAAAAAAAGAAGAAAGTAAAGAAAAGAGGAAAGTAAAAAATAAATTTTAAAAGGTTACTGTGATAATTTATGTAATTATGTAGCAAGGAAATGAAACTTAATAATTTTACATACCAGCTTTTGGAATCTTAAAGGCATTTTTTCGTGAACAGAATTATACTTTTTTAAGTCTTTCTTCTATAGTTTATTATCTTGAATGTACCTGCATTTTTAACCGGAAAAATGTTATTATTTAAAACATTTAGAATGCAAAATCACTGCCATTGTGCATTTTTAGTAACGCTATTTCAGATGTGTCAGTTAAGGATGTGAAGACAGTTCTAAAATCGCATGTAAAACAGCTGATATTGATGTACCATTTATCAGGAACTACTGAAGCAATTTTGCTAGTTTTTCAATAGTTTCGCCAGTAGCAATACTAGAAGTGGATCGTTCGGCAAGAAATAAAAAGAATAGTTATTTTCCGAACAAGGAAACAAAAAAAAATGTAAAACTGCTTACATTGTTGCAATTTTTTTTTCTGAAAAATCACGGAAAAGAAAACTCATATACATTTCCAAAAGAAAATCTCATCAGAGCTTCCCTCACAAAAAATCTGACAATCACAATAATACGACTTACTAAATTGCCAAACTTTAGGAACTATTCTCACCGTGTTTTTAATATTCATTATTGAGCTATCACAACAAATGGCATTATACATTTACACTATAATCAAAGAAAATTTGACGCATCTTCATAAAGAAAAATATCAAAAAGAATACCAATAAACAACTTGATTAATATTTGTGAAACAAAATCTTGAGAATAGCACTTTACATACAATCTCCATTTTCCAGAAATTACTTTAAATACCGGCTACCATAATAATGATACTTGTTCCTTGCATGATTAACTATAACAAATAATTTGCTTCGAAAATATTAACATAATCTAATGCGGATAACGGAATACTTAACTGTAAGTTATTAATACTACATTCACGATAAAAATTAATGAATTAAGAAGAAAGATTTTTAACCACAATAACACTTAGAAGCTGTATCAATCGACCACTGAAATGAGTATTTCGTGATAAATCTCTGATCAACCAAACATCTCTAAATTGATAATACAATTAAACACTTCTGAGTTTCAGTTGAAAAAATAGAAGTTCAAAATAGAAAAAGCCAACGGAAAGTAATGTTAAGTAAAATTCAGACAATAAAATCACTCCATCCAATATCGCTAAATTTCTGCTCTCCCCCAGCTTCTTGCGGACTCGTTATTTCACAATATTCATAAAAAATAGACTATGGACTTTCTACTATGGATAAAAAGTCCATGTGCTCTTCATTAGGGTCTTCTATAATTAATCTGAGTTCGCTAAATCACATTTAACTTTACAATCAGTAACGCTTGATGTTTTTATTTAATATCCATATGTTAGTGATAAGTTATGATAATTAGAATTCAATGAACGAAACATTATTCTTCCCCCTATGTGGTTTTTATCTAAACTTCCCTATATCTACTCTTAATTTATCATAAATACATAATGAGAAAGAACTTTTATGATATTTAATAATAATTTACGAAGGCTGAAAAAAATATACTTCCGTGTTTTTTAAATGTTTCTCCATGAACTATCTTAAAGAATAAAATAAAGGAACATATCCAATGGGAGAAATTCAGAGTTGTGAATACAAAATTTACAAAATGCGTGATAAATCTCTGATCAACCAAACATCTCTAAATTGATAATACAGTTAAACACTTCTGAGTTTCAGTTGAAAGAATAGAAGTTCAAAATAGAAAAAATCAACGAAAGGTAATGTTAAGTAAAATCTCTGTTTGATTTAGCCATCCTTATTCTCATTTCTGCCCCTTCTACTTTCTAATGTTTCAAAACTGATCACTTTCACTGCATGCGAAACAGATGTAGCGTTCGTAATTCTATATACAGTATTGTTAAATATGCGAAAAACAGCTTCCAAAAAGTTTAATTATACCGCCTTTACAAAAGCATAGTGGTGGCTTTTGTTTCTATAAAACCTAAGTAAGTTATAAATACATATTCATTTGTATTTTATGTTTCAACTTTCTCTACATACCTATCCTCACATAATAAAAATTCCCTTTAAGATTCTAATTGATATGCACTGTCATTGTACCTACATGAGACGAGATTTCCATAGTTTTGTCCCATTAAACGTATAGATGTAATTTTATTAAATAAATACAACAAACTTCAGCTAGTGCGTCGGCATTCCATTTTACGCCCACATTAACCAAACTCCGCATAAAACAATTTCAACAATTATATGGTGTCAAATCGTTGAATAAATTGGATTCAGTTTTTGAATGAAATTAAATAGATTATCAATTTAATTCTAAAATAAACATTTTCCTCCTTGAATTTAGTAATTTTAGCTAAGACAGATGTTCGTGACAATGTTTTTATACGAAAGAATAAATTACTGGGGACAAAGAAATTATGTAAAGAAATTGATGATCTTGCATAATTTAATTTTAATTAAGTAAGCCCTCTCTCTTTTCTGGCGTAACATAAGTAAAAGATCTTTTTACCGCATCATGTTTCACTTTGCGACAAACTCGAAAATATGGTCTATTGTATCACATTTTAAATGGCGAACAGCTATTAGGAACTTTTGAACCTCTCAGATTTTGGTGATAGAAAACTTTCTTTCTCCTTTTTATTGTCACTGTTCTTAGTCTATTAATAACCAAATGTTCATCAAAGTAGCTTTTGAAATTAAATTTAAAAAATCAAAAAACTCAGAACTAATTAATTATTTCTCATCAACGTGAAACTATTTTTTATATTACTTACCTATTATTTATTTACTTGTATTGATGACTTTTAAGTTGTGTTTAATTGTTAGTTCTTATCTATAAACACTGCTTTTTTATGAGGCCTATAGATGTATATGATGGTTAGAGTTGCAGTAAAGCTAGAGATCCTACCTACACAACTTCCAGGTTATATAATATTTAAACGAAGCTTCTGACAGTAAAATAGTCAATAAAACATCGTCTTCATTTTGAAAGACCTATCCAGTGATATGCCACTCAATAGGGTGCATAAAAAAAATTTTCGTCCCTACCGTCATTTTGTATTTTACGTCCTCCATTTTGAATTTATAAAAACAAACCTATCCTATAACCATTGGACGATTAAGATGAAACGATAGAGACCTCATTCATTAAAATCCATCCAGTCGTTGAGATGTTTCGAGGGTATAAAGAAATCCACATATCCAGATACGCGTGAAGCACATAACCTTCTTGGCAGTCGGGTAAAAATTATGTACGAACGCAATTTCGATTCCACTCTATCAGTTTGTGAAAACAATTGTCCGCATTATCTGATGCAAATTATTTTTAGTACGACTTAAGCGATGTCTAAAAGTAGTTGCAAACAGAAAGAGATGAGAAAAATGAAATTGGCCTTAATAACAGGAGATACGTTCCAAGCGAACATGCATGAACGAAAGTCCACTGTTTGTATTTTAATAAGGAGGCAATTACTGAATACTGTCCTTTTAATTAAAAACTAACTGGTTTTGCAGAAATTGAATCATTATATTTAATTTAAGCAAATATTATATTATAGGATTTTCACATTTAGATAATTTTTGTCATATTTGCAGTATTTAAAAACTAAATGAAACGCACAATGTAACTAAATGTGGCAATGCATTTTACTCATGTCAGTTCATCCTTAAATATTCATTTAATTGCTCTCAATTTTTCAAATAATCAAGCGTACAAATACTTTGAAATGAGTCTCAAACGGACACGCATCAACGAAAGTCCACTGTTTATATTTTAAGAAGAAGGCAATTACTGAATACTGTTCTTTTAATTAAAAATTAACTTGTTTTGTACAAATTGAATCATTACATGTAATCCAAGCAAACATTACATTATACGATCGTCACTTTTAGATAATTTTTGTCACATTTGCAGAATTTAAAAACTAATCGTTGCAATGCATTTTATTCATGTCAGTTTATCTTAAAATATCAACAATCAAGCGTTGAAATACATGAAATTGTGACTTAATTAATTATTATTATATGATTGTCGCATTTATGTCATTTTTTTCACGGGTACAGTAGTTAAACTCTAAATTAGAAATCCGGAGTACCTAGATGTGACTTTGCTTTTTATTCATGTCTTCAACTTAAAATAATTTAAATGCAATTAATTTAAGAAATACTTAATCAAGCGTTGAAATAAATAAATGGAAAGATTATTATTAAACTGCTTACTATACTAACTAAATTTAGTAATAACACTGAGATACATAATATTAAATAGGGGAGACTGGGTTAGATGACCATAGGGGAGTTTTCACCCACCCCTCTGTTTTCATATTTAAAAGAGTTTCAGAGTTTTACCAATAGGTATCAACCAAAGCTATTGGAATGCTCAAACAACTGTCTTTGTTTCATACAGATAATCGAATTAGGTGTGTAAAAAATAAATTGTGAGGTTGTGTTTTTAGTAAGTCGTGATTTTTAAAAGTTGTGTATTTTAGAAATATTTTGTAAGCTTTTCTCAAATAAAATATATCATAGAAATTTAAGTAAGTAGGTTTTAAGTAATGCAGAAATTTTGTGCTTTCCTTCTAGGCCTAAAGACTGTACAGTAAGTTAGGCTTAACATAACAATGTGCTATTCTTTATAAAAGGGCTATCTTGGGAGGTTTGACCCAATCAATGTGAGGGAGGGTTGAGCAGATGGTCACGGCTCCATTAACCCCTTCGCGACGAGCATCTTTTACAAAAATTTTTATCTTTTATCACCGGTTTCCGTAAATAAAAACTGAATGCATCAAATGTCCTGATTAAATAAGGTAAAAAGTAACTGGTGGGAATAATCAAAGATTCTGATCACTTTATGCACCCATTATTATACGTTTCGCTCGTCCCGAAGGTCTTAATTAAGTGGTTTCGAAGATCTTTTTATTATACACTGTACAAAATGAAAGGTTAATGGTTACACACAAAAAAGAATATATATTTATTCTGTAAAACTACTGTAAAATGGGATGATGGAAAAGAAAATCTTTAAAAACTTATTAAAGAAATATGTCAAAAATTGCTATAGTATCCACTGCAAGAAAAAATTTAATGAAATATAAATGGGAAAGTTGAGAGGATTTTTTTTCCATTTAAATATTACCTACATCAGATAAATAGAAACAATGGAAAAGACTAGAAAGGACTAGAAAGAATGAAAAAAGCAGTCTTAAAAGCTGTTAATGATAAGCTACGTGCTCATGGGCCTCAAAAGTACATAGCATTGATCTAAAAACTTTAGGAATGTATGTAGACAAATTTCACCAAGATGAATACAATGAGGTGAAGCCAAACTGTGAGACAATTAGTGTTGCCAGGTCGAGTGTCACAAAAAGTAGGACAAGGAGACAAAAAAGAGGGACAATGGCTTTTTAATCCATACATAAAAAATACATGAAACCCTATGAAAACGGAACCTGCCTCTAACGGAATACTGTCTTAAACGTTCAAATTTCATTTTCCCTTCTTTACAATTATACTTGCTCAGACAAAATCATGTTTAGAACGGAATTTTCCTCCTGTGACTAGCAATTCTGCCTAAACAGGTTTGTTTAAACATCATATTTTTAAATAATAATTTTTATAATAATTAAAGCATCTAGCATAAAATTATTTTGCTTTTTTTAAACTGATTTTATTTCTCTTAAAAAATATTTCAATATAAAATAAAGTGGGTCAAGCCTTCCATATGTGGGGAGCCTTCATTCATTATTTTCTCATGATTAAAATCAATCATTTCTCAAATTTCATATATATTACACTTATGTAGCAATTTTCTTTTGATAACTGATTCTTTAACGAATAAACTGATATATAAAACTTTATTCTAGATTTAATATTTAAAAAATAAAAAATAATTTTGTAAAAAGTGGGTCAACCCTCCCTAGTCTCCCCTATATTATACAGTAAACTCTGTCTAAGGCGGAAGCGATCGGGACCAAGAAAATTTTCCGCAGTAGACAATATTCCGCCTTAGACAAATTTTACTCTATGTCTATGGATTCACAGGGACTTAAAAATCTTTCCGAGTTAGACAGATTTTCGTCTTACACAGAGTCCGCCTTAAAGAGAGTTTACTGTAATTAAATAATTGAATGCTCCAACATCAATACTTTAAACACTTTTAATTTCGATTATGTAAAAACAATACATAACTAATGAATGACCGATAAAACATGAATTTTACCAAAGCAATGTTCATTATTGTATACTATAAGGAAATATTTTCTTTTCGCTTTTAAGTCATTTTGCTTTTCATCATCCGTGTAGGTCTCAAGTTTTTCTGTCTGGTTTCTGGGAAATTCGGATTTAGATAATTTTAAGCTATAGGCTATCTTCATATCTTCTGTGTCTGCTGTACCTTTGCTTATAGATTGTTTTAGTGACTGACTTCGAGGTTTGCTAAATTCTGGTTTTCTAACGCTGATTTTGCTTTTTTAGTCTTTAATTTTTCCAGTCTTTAATTTCTCCAATTTTATTCGTTTTTTCCCTTTCATGTCATTGTCCTCTTTTATTTTTGTTTTCTTATAATCTTCAGCTGTTAAGCAGTATGCAAAGTTTGATCTTGCTTATTTTCGCTCTTTTCCTGGTGAAAATGTTTTTAAAAAAGCAGCTTTCAAATCATGAGGTATATTAGCTTAAAACAGATATAATTATAAGTCTGATTCTGTTTGCACTCCCGACTGTTCTTGATTAGAATCTGACCTGTTTCTCCACGTTAGTTTTTTTTTTTTTTTTTTTTTTTTTTTTTTTTTTTTTTTTTTTTTTTTTTTTTTAAGTCATGCATTGTTTACAAAAATTTTAAATCTTCATCACTTATATTTCTGTCCAATGTTAAATTTGTTTGGACAAACATATCTCACCTCTATTGAAGAAGTTGTTTTACTACCTTCATTATGGCTCAATTAATAAACTTGTACTGGCGGAACAATCAGCATTAGTTGTTAAATCCTCATTATCGATCATTATTAAATGCTCGTTAACGTCAAAATCGGGAGAAATATTATTTTCCGTTGGAGGGAGATCCTCAGTCAGAGTTGATTTATTATCATGCAAATCATTGGTAAAAAGCAATTTATTGGCAGCAAACACGCCAATGCAAATATCATCGCTAAACTCTCATCAGGCATGTTATTGTTGGGTATGTCTCGTTCTGAAGTATTTAAGTCATTTAATTTATCTTTCTGGATGTGTAATCGTTTATAGCTCTCAAAGGCAATGAAATGGAAAATTGATTTTGGAACAGGACACCGATTGAATGGGAAATGTCGGATTTTTTAATCCATTTTAAATTTAAGAGTTTTCTATCTACAAAAGAATTTTCTTAGCTTCAATAATATAAGAGTTTTGAATAATACAGAGATCATATTTATTTAATCTTTGATGAAATATGCCCGCTAATCTTACGTCATATTTTTAATTAAAATTTTTAAAGTCATGTATTTTACTATTTCGATCATTTGAAGTGCATATCACCCAGCATAATAAAAAAGCTCGTGTATGATCATAGGCGGAATGCTTAATTTATTAATTCAACAAAGTTTAAATGATCATTATTTCTGCATTAAACATAACTTCAATTAAATATATGAAAATGCCACATAAACGTATCGCAATAAATAGCTTAAAAGTCTCTCTGCATTTGAAGGATCCAACTCGTTGCTGATAGATCGCTGAAAAGAAAAGGAGTTCTCGTCGATAAGATTATTTGATCTTTAAAATTGAAAAAGCGAAACCGCGATCCGCGTTTTGGGATTACTTGCTGTATACGGGGAATTACGGATCCGCTTAATAATAAACGATGTGTATTATAATTTCAAATTTAAAAAAAAGTTAAATACATGGACATGTTTCGCGTTTTGTTCCCGAAATTGGGATGTTTTATTATAAAGCATTTATATACGATTCTTGCGTTAAGATTTTAGGTGCAAGAACATTTTCGCATTTATGGGTTGTCGCATTTAAACACGATGACTTTACAATATTTGGTATGATGCAATACCCTTTAAAAAAACAAAAATACTTTCTGCCACAGATTCATCTAATTTATTTTAGGTGAAGGTTTTCTGTATAATAGAAAAGTCAAAACAATTTAGTCATATTTCTTTCAAATTAAAGTTGTAATTACTATAAAAACACTTTTTTTATAAATTAAAAACTAGTTTGGAATAATCGAGGCTTTTACATTTCAGAAACATATTTAAGTTTCTGAAAACATGATATGATTTTGACACATTTTTCTACAAATGCTTCAATACCCAAATTATTTTTAAGTAGAAAAAAATTAGTTTATAAAATTGCAATGAACCAATAGACGTGAAAAAAAAGAATTCGTAAAACGATAATTATACAAATATGTTCTTTTCTTCTGTAGATTTCTGACATTGTTAAAAGTAATTTTCTGTCGACAGGCAAAATAAATTAGTAAATATGTCAGTTGTATCAATGAAAAATTATATGATGTTTTCTAAATTACATTTTTCATCTTAACATTTATAGATATTTTCCAAATAATTCATGCGTACAAAATATCTTTTGAAGGACATGCATAATAAGCGCAAAAATGAAACAATTGTTGTAACATAAATTTTCTTTAATCTATTTCCTTGTTATTCGTTAGAAATTACACTTCTTCTAATAAATTTTCCAGATTGTAATAAAAGCGCGGTGGAGATATTTCATTTAAAAGGTCTTCAGGGCTACCATTTAATTTAAATATGTAAATTTCAACTATTTATTTAAATGAAAGCTAGATAATTACTATAGATAATATTTTTACCTAAAATGTGAAGAAATTGGAAATTTATGGAATCAGTTTTTATATACATGGAAAAAAAAATAAAAAGCGTAACCTGTAATTATCAAATGACCAGTATTTTGCACTTTCGCCATTCTGCGGTGCGTTATGTTAGTGTTTAATCGTTTTAAAAGACAGAAAAAAACTGTTTCATAAAATCGTTTTTTCTCTCAATCTTTTCCAACAAGCTAACCTTTGGTTACGACATTTTCAAATCATATTAAAATTTCAAAACGCTGATATCAAGGTTCGCATGGTTCTACCTTAAGTACCTAGCAGTTTTCTTTCACCTTATTTAACTACAGAAAACTATTCCAAATTCTGCGAATAAACAAGGCGGTTATAAATTCTGTTTTAAAAAATTAAATAGCAATTGTCTTATCATTTATAGTGGTGTTAAACTCCTTGGAAAATTCAATGATTGTGCGAGTGCGATTATATATTACAATTTAAAGATTTAAAAACAGTCATTTTTTTTTCATCTGATCGATAAAATAAAAGTAATTTCCAAATATCATTATATAAACTTTTACATTCTGGCTGACATTGGCCTCAAAGCATTATATTTATTTTTAGTTTTTATTTAAGATGTTAATATTTAAATCTTTAAAGTTAATCTTTAAGTTTTTAAAATCTAGAGATGCGAGAAAAAATTTATAGTCTTTTGGCAACCGATTACTTCTTTAACAGAACCGCCAACCAAAATTAACCAAAATGTGAAAGCAGTGCGTCAAAAATACATCTCGTACTTTTCATGTGTCATGAGTCAATGTGATTCGATATGTCGCATTTTGTGATTAGGAGCAATTGACTCAGAAATGGGTCACCATAACGTCACAGTGACTTTGCAGTGGAGTCATAAAGTGGCGGTCTTATGAGAAGTGTGAATATGTCATAGTGTGGCGTCTTAATATGACGAATTAAAGGTATCACATTTTGATCGCCGTTGTGGGTGTGACAAATGCGTCATTATATCTACAGACTGTGCTATTAGGGTATTATTCCTTACCCAACGTCTCCGGGGCAATTTAGTTGGATCACTATAGAATTATTTAAAATAATGACCTTCTATTTCTCAGTGAATCCATCGAATCCGGAATTACACTAAATCCAGGTGTAAACAATGAATGTAAAAATTATCAAATTCCTTAAACAGATACTTTGAAAGTGTGACATGTTATTAGCCAAAGTTCAATAACAGTCTTTCATCTCAAAACTATAAATTGCATTTCTAGTGAATTTTTTTAACTGCGTCATCGACTCAAAAATACAAAGGTAAACCAAACTTATTTCCATATTTTATTAGCATCAACTTATCTTTATGTAATATTCTACTCCAATATTCAACGTGCAAAAAACACTTAGACATCGTTTTAACCTATTCACGATGTGATTACTATAACGACATTTTATTTTTATTATCAGTATTTCAGAATATAGTAGGGTCTGAAATGTTTTCTAGCTGGATTTTTGTTCTAAGTTTGATATATTTTTTTTTATTCTGTAGGTTTTAACATGTAAATTACAAATATTTTAGGTGCCATTTTTTAGCCACAGATTTTGTAGGTGATTTTCAACATGGCGTCCAAAAATACTATTATTGCTTGTTTTCTCTTTTGTGAAAGCTATGTGTTCCCTGGGAGATACATACTTATACTAGTAACTGTGTTAAAGTTTTAGAATACACAATGAATTCTTTAGTGTGCTTGAAAGGAGGACAACTGTGTCAAAAACCTGGAATACACTATCTCGAAAATCTGAGACAATACGCTACAAAGCGTGCAAAATTTGGTGACTCAAAGTTAGCTTCACCCTGTGACAGAATAAGTAAACTCACAGCAGATAAGTACCTTTAATCCAGATATCATAGTTCCTGCTACAAAGAAATTGCACATGTTCAACAAATGCAGAAAGCTCAAAAATGATTTCACGAATCTTCACCCATTCTATCAAAAAAGGGTCGTCCTTCAACTTCCTCATCGGAGTTGGGTGATGGTAGTGAAAGGGCTAAATCTACACGAAACCTTGAACGTGCTAAAGAGAAGCGGTGTACGTTTCAATGAACAACACCAAGCGACGGTGAATTATTTTTTGTTTCTACCAAAAACACGGCGGAGACATTTCTATTCATTAAAGCAAACCCAGAAAATAATAACATTGGTGCAGCGTGGTCAATGATAAAGAAACCATTCGATTGCAAGGATTTGGACATAGCATATCATCGTGAGTGTCTGCGCCATTAAGAAAGGACTTGTCAACGAATGATCAAAAAGAAAGAAGTTCCTAATAGTAGTGCCCGGTTTATTATGTTAAGGAATTTCCCTGATTAGTTTTGGGGGTTCATTGGTTAAGGATAAAGGGGGAAAAGGGGGGTTAGTCCACCACCTTAATTCAGATAAATAGTTTTTCATGCATAATCATTCTATTTGCTCCGAATTTGGTATACCGGTTTATTATGTTAAGGAACTTCCCTCATTAGTTTTAGGGGTTCATTGGTTAAGGATAAAGGGGGAAAAGAATGGTTATTCCACCCCTTTTAATTCCGATAAATGGGTTTTTCATGCAGAATTATTCGATTTGCTCCAAATTTGGTATACCGGTTTATTATGTTAAGGAACTTCCCTGATTAGTTTTGGGGGTTCATTGGTTAAGGATAAAGGGGGAAAAGGGGGTTAGTCCACCCCCTTGATTCAGATAAATGGGTTTTTCATGAAAAATCATTCGATTTGCTCCGAATTTGGTATACCGGTTTATTATGTTAAGGAATTTCCCTGATTAGTTTTGGGAGTTCATTGGTTAAGGATAAAAGGGGAGAAACGGGATTAGTCCACCCCCCCCTTAATTCAGATAAATGGGTTTTTCATGCAGAATCATTCGATTTGCTCCGAATTTGGTATACCGGTTTATTATGTTAAGGAACTTCCATGATTAGTTTTGGGGGTTCATTGGTTAAGGATAAAGGGGGGAAAGGATGGTTAGTGCACCCCTTTAAAATTCAGATAAATGGGTTTTTCATGCAGAATGATTCGATTTACTCCGAATTTGGTATACCGGTTTATTATGTTAAGGAACTTCCCTGATTAGTTTTGGGGGTTCATTGGTTAAGGATAAAGGGGGAAGGGGGGCTAGTCCACCCCCCTTAATTTATATAAACGGATTTTTCATGCAGAATTATTCGCTTTGCTCCAAATTTGGTATACCGGTTTATTATTTTAAGGAGCTTCCCTGATTCGTTTTGGGGATTCATTGGTTAAGGATAAAGGGGGGGGGGGGGCTAGTCCACCCCCTTAATTTAGATAAATGTTTTTTTTTTGCAGGATTATTCGATTTGCTCCAAATTTGGTATACCGGATTATTATGATAAGGAGCTTCCCTGATTAGATTTGGAGGTTCACTGGTTAAGTATAAAGGGGGAAACGGGGGCTAATTCCCCTTCACTTATTTTTTTGAGGGCATTATTCTTTAAAATAAGAGTATAAGATACAATTAGTGTGAAAAGCCTGTGAGATCAATGCCATCAGTTTAGCTGGACACTTTTCTTTTTTATTTGTTAATCTTTTAATTTAGTCAATATTTTTTACAAGTATTCTGATTTTAGTATAAAGTTAACATGTTAACTAATAGAGCACTATTATGTATTTATTTTCACCAAAATTTCCTCTGTATATGCATATTTTCAGATTTTATCATGCGCGCAAGATTATTTTTTCTTTTATTATCATATATTTTTAAACACATCATTTCAATATTTATTTATGAATTTACAAGTATATATGTATTTTTAAATATGAGCTTTATATTTAAATGAAGTTTTATTTTTATTTTTGACTTATTACACAAGTTTTGAAGCTTGGAACATAGACATATTTTTTACTTTTTCGATGTGTTCAAAGGTATCCTACCCACTTAAAACAGTCAGTATTGTACTCATTTTTAATTTGTTTAAAAGAATGGGTGGCAAACGTTGTGGAATACCTTTAACACAGCTATCAAAAAGGTAAACATCAAACGAAACAGAACTATCATGGACAGATTGAAAGATTCCGATTGTTTTTTTTTTTTTTGTTTTTTTTTTACCCGACCGCCAAGAAGGGTTATGTGTTTCACGCGTATCTGGGTAAGTGGAATTATTTATACCCTCAAATCATCCCATGGATTGGATGGTTTTTAATGAATGAGGTCTCTATCAATTCGTCTTAACCTTCTGATGGTTATAGGCTAAGTTTTGTTTTTATAAATTCAACATGGCGGTAGATATGGAAAAAAATTACGTACCCTATTGAATGGCATATCATTGGATAGGTCTTTCAAAATGAAGACGATGTTTCATTGACTATTTTACAGTCAGAAGCTCCGTTTAAATATTACACAACCTGGAAGTTGTGTAGGTAGGATTTCTAGCTTTACTGCAACTCTAACCATCATAGACATCTATACTATAGATAGGAACTAACAATTAAACACAACTTAAAAGTCATCAATACAAGTAAATAAAAAATAGGTAAGTAAAATAAAAAAAAAATAGTTTAACATTGATGAGAAATAGATAATTAGTTCGCTTTTTACACAGTCGGGTTTTTTGATTTTTTAAATTTATAAGTCAACTATTTTTAATCTTTTGATTTAGGAGTTGGGACACCGTCCGTCTTAGAGACTATCTGTCCATTCTATTGTTACCAATTTGTAAATATAGTCTCTACCATACAATTTTGCTAGTATTTTTTCAAGAGAAATTTACTACAAAGTAGATTTTTCGCAAATTGTGGTACGAGTGAATATAAAAATAGTCGCCACTCCTATCCCGTAATCAAAGATTAACATTATTTGAGTCAGTCTTCAATAAATTTATGTTACTATGTTTTTCTATATCGTATAGCGAGTCCTTCTTGTGCAATTACCGAAAAGAATTATAACAAAACAATAAAAAATAAAAATAAATAAATAAAAAAGCTACAATACTCTTGAAAAACAAACCTTAAACGTCAGAAACTGTTTAACCAACACGCCAGTGATACAACATCATGCTGTTTTGTATTTATTTAAATTTTTAAATTGTATCATGTTACGCTTTATCGTATAGCGAGACCTGCATTTCCAATCGCTGACATGAATTATTAAATGTTAAAAAAAAAAAAAAAAAAAAAAAAAAAAAAAAAAACAATGAGCTAGAATGCTCTTGAAAAGCAAACCTTAAAAATCAGAAACTGTTTAAGCAACACGCCAATGATACAATAACGTGCTATTTTGTATTTATTTAAAGTTGTATTCTGTTACGCTTTTTTCTAAAGTGATTTTAGCTGTAGAAAAACTTTCAAGTATACTTACCAGAAATCATAATTATTAGTTAAAAGTTATTTTGTCATTCATAGTAAACGCAAAAGGTTCGTTCGTGACTGCCATTTCAGAAAGTGTAATTGTTAGCATCAGTATGTACGTTTCGAACTTCGATTGTTTTATTCCGGATGTAACAGAAAGGAACAGAGTATTCTATGAGGCGTGCAGCTTTTGTGTTTGTGTTCTTCTTAAGAAAGGAAGTGAATATAAATTTAATTAAGAATTGCGCATAAATTATCCATGTACATTATTTATTTTTAAATATAGCTTGGTTATTTATGTCGAAAACTTATTTAGTATACGATTTAACGCAGAAAACAGTATTGCTTATTAATAGTTATTGCAAAATAATAGTTCTCAATCATAGACAAAGTACATTTATATCACAATTTCTACGAATTTGAAATGAAATTGAATTCTACAAATAATATACTTGTTTTAAATAATATAAGTCAACAAATAATTTGTAAGAAGACGCAAGCGCACGGTGTATTTTAAAATTTTCGTTTTTATAAAATTTCTGAAACAAAGTACAGTCGTTTATATTTTTAAGAATGAAAAAAATCTACATACAGGATGTGTCATAAAGCACGATTATTAAAATTATTCTCATTGTATTGTAGCGTGTAAATTTCGAAATGTCTTTACTACGCTTCTTTGTTTTAGTTTCAAATATCACTGATGGATACCGCTACGCTATCTCATGTGTTAGAGCAACAGAACTAACGTATAAATTTAGATCAAAGTGCAATTTTGCTTTCTGTTATGTTCTTCAAATGTCGAAAGAGTATTTTGCGTTTTAACATTGCAAGGTTGTTTTGAGAATTATTACAGTCTTATACAGTACGACGCCATCTGTCGGTGATGTATGATAATAAAACTAGAAAGCGCAGTAAAACAAAATCTGACTTTACCCATTATTTTCCTGTAAGAACAACTTTGACAGATACTACCACTTACTTATTATCGAATTCTTTAAAACAGTCACCCCATTTTGAGTGAACCTGTATATTAATACTGAACATTGATTGCAATCGTATAAATTTAACAGACAAATAAAATACCCTGCACAGATGGAACAATTTTTTTTGTAATTTATTTTGAATAAACGAGTTACTTTATAAATGTAATTGAGTCATTACTTTGGTACACAAATCTCTTTCTAACGAGTTGGGAATTTACAACCTATTGTATAACACCAGTCACATTAATTCACGTTAATACCCGACATAATTTAGCTTTATTGAGCAACTGACTAAAATGCTCAGTCATTAAAAACGAAGTAACACCAAACTTATAGCATAAGAAACTTTTATAATGATATCTTATGGATGGTTGCTATTTTATTTTATTTAATTTTTTTTTAATTTTCCATCGTTTATGGTAGCGATACAGCTTAATTATCACTTGTGCATAAATATAATTTTTAAAAGTTTTTTATGGAAGTAACTTTTATTTTGTTTACCACGTAGTATAATTTTTTTTTTTTTTTTTTTTTTTTTTTTTTAAGTGATGTATTTACCGTTACAAAAAATTATTTCTATACGTTGCGAGCGTGACGTAAACACAATACACGCAGTTTAACCTTGTAATACATTTTTCCAATTGCCTGCAAATTATGAAACAATAGGCAATTTCAACATATTTGTCATTAAAGATTATA
Source organism: Maratus speciosus (assembly GCA_963932465.1). Taxonomy (NCBI): domain Eukaryota; kingdom Metazoa; phylum Arthropoda; class Arachnida; order Araneae; family Salticidae; genus Maratus; species Maratus speciosus. Next base: position 230,366,346 of record OZ010796.1, on the reverse strand, counting down.
TCCTACAACATATCATTCTAAAAAGTGAATTAAATTTTCACGTATATTTATGAATAAATAAACTCGTGTTGCGGGCGTGACACTTTTGTTGCAATTGTGACCAGTATTTGATAAATATGTGTAAATAAAAGACTGGAAAAGCTCTTTTCCGTTGGATATAAAGGTTAAAATAGTAAGAAATATTATATTAAAAGATATTTGCAAACTAATTAAGTCAATTTCTTATTCTGCCTTTCGGGTTTATGATGCTTGGAGATGCCAAATTATACATGCTTTTAATTCCCATAATATATCGTGTTTCTCCGACCAAAAATATACATTTTCTGACACCATTTTAGGTGGTTTAACTCATTGACTATCGAACTTACCCCTTACCATACTGAAGAATCCTCACATCCCTGACACTGCAAATATTGTAACAGTTTCGAGTATTGGGGATTTCCTGACAATGTACTATATCTAAAGCTGCACAATATTATGCGTATGTGTTAACAATATGTTTTATAGAAAAATGTATCGTATATAACCAAACAATTTATGCAATTAAATAAGATGAATTTTCCTCTACGAAATTAGATGTATTTAAATTTCAATTGTAATAATTTCCCAGCATCAGCGTATAGTTCATTTTTCAGAGAAAATATTGCGAGTGTATTGGCAAAAGGAGTTAAGGGAAAATAAGTAGAAAGAGTTAATATTTTTAGCAACGAAACATTTGATATAGTCTTTGAAAATGAAGATTCCATACAAAAAACATCCCCAAAACACTGATTACTGGACATTTATCTTCTGCTTCACATTTGACTTCTAATTTCATCAGGTTTATTCTAAATTTTTAAGTTATAGTGCTAATGCTCCGTCAGCAATTGCTATAAGGGACAACATATAGCACAAGCTTCGAATTTCTGGAACGATCTTTGTTTTATTCAATCGTTCATCAAGCATTTAAAAAATAGAATCTTGCATTTCGCGTATAGAGATTAATTATTTACAATAATTTAAATATAATTTATAATAATAAAATAATTAGTGTTAATCTCTATTATTTTTAGCATGCCTCGGTACATTTAGTGATTTCAGAAGCTGTTTGCAATTTCATGTTTCTAACAAGAGCATTGGAAACGATATTTTTCACTGTCGTTACAATTCTACATCCTTTTCCCCATTTGATGTGACACAAACTCTCTGTTGCATAAACTCCATCTTCCATTTTATAATTTGGAAGGATAAAATAGTGTACATACTTTTAAATTCAGCCCCACAACTATAAAAATATTATTAATTTGTCTGAAAATGTACATTTTTTTGAGATGGTTAAAGAGGAAATTCATATGTAACTAAACCACGTGTATCCCATTTTCCTGTGTATTTGCGACAACCGTGTGTGATTGAAAGTTGCCGGGAATTAAGTGTTTGTTGTAAACAAAGCCACCTTTGAATGTGGCCGGTTGGCAGACTGGACTTCATTATGAAAAAAAAATCGAGTAATTTTATTCAAAATCTACTTACACAAATGTTTATCATCAACTATATTAATTTTCATTTTCTGAAATGCTTATATTCCACTGCTTTAATGTAGCAATACTTTTTTATGTGTACATTACTTAGTGTTGCGGAGGTGAAATTTAATCAGTCTTCCGACCGTAACAATTTTCATAATTAATATGTCCCACCTCACAATGTAAATTAGCAGCATTTTAAAACGGCATAAAAGATTATTTTGGTGTAAGTGATTACATTTTACTAAACTATTTTAAATATTAAGTGTCTTTTAAAATCGTTCAGTCGTTCTCCAGTGATAAATAAAAGTAACACTTTTTAGTTGCGAATGTAACAAAAAATAAGAGAAATTAAATATGCTTTTCTTGTTAACAAAAGGCGAGGAAATTTTTTCCATATGTGAATTTCTCGTCATTAATAAGTACAGATTTTGCTTGTAAAAGCGGAGTTTATTTATATAAAATCTGTAGCTGTACCAAGCCTTGATATTTCATTGACTTCAGTGAAATATGTTTTCGTGCATAATTATTTGTGGTTGTTCTGGACTGTTATATGCAAATTAGCATACTGTGGTCAGCTGGTAGGTATAAATATTGGATTGAGAGTTTCAAGGATCGGTTACGGTCGTGTTTCGTCTCTCAAGGCAACTTAGATTAGTGCTTTAGCACTGCAGAGTTTGGAGCGTGAACTATCCCATTTACTATCTGTGATTAAAGGATTGTGAATTTAAAGTCTCCAGCCAAGGCTTTTGACCTTTGGTAAGCAGTTAAAAGCGACATACTTCAGTAATGTATTTTTCGGAGTTTACAGAATTCCAGTTAGTAGTGACATTTAACATAGTTTTAAAGCGTCACTGATTCAGGTGTTTTCATTAATAGTGATGTTTTAATGTAGAAGTAGTCTTTTGTACGATTCTTGAGCAGCGATTTTCCTTACGGAAGTTCAGTTTAAATTACTAAATCTGAATTGAGTTATTTTAAGAGTTAATATCGAATATCGTAATTAAGTTTCACCCGCTACATTTCAATCCTAATACATTTATCGATTTCAAATAAACTTGTCATTTCATATTAAAATTCAGAGCCATGCCGACTCTATTACGTGACGGGCCCAAGGGGTTCGCCACAGTGATTGTACTTAACGTAGTGACAAATTTAATAAAGGAGATATCAGAATACTATTATCATTTGTCATGTATTCAAAAATTAAAACTGTACTAGCAACTTTATATCCCTACTAAAAAACTTAAAGTTAAACCCATTAATGAAGTGTAACATTTTCAGTTTGATTTTCTAATGAATGTTGATTTTTTATTAGATTTATTTGTTACTAAGATGGTCGGAAGCGCACAAATCTGAAAAAGAAAATCACATTTTTACATTTTTAATTAAAAATACACTTGGGCGTTTAGAATAAATTGACACAAGCTGCATGTAACTACGTTAATTAGATCAAAAGATATAACGCTTTGGGAATTCTACTGTTTGTGTGTGGTTGTCGCGGATTTCTAGGACTTAAATTAATTCGTCTAAGGATGTTTTTCCCAAGATTTGAGCTATTTCAAATCATATAGCTCAATATCTATGACATATTAAATATAACACTTTGTATAGTATTTTTCGAGTATATATATCCTTTAATATTCAATAAATTTTAGTTGTGATTTTTTTTTTTTTTTGAAAATACTATCCCCTTAGAAAAAATTACTCATAAAAAGACTTTTTTTTTAAAGATTTTTTTATGAATAGTAAAGTATAACCCGAAGACAAATGAGCATTGATTCTTTTCTGTACTGAAAAATAAACAAAAAAAATGCAAAAAGAGTTTTTTTTTTTTTTTTTTTTTTTTTTTTTTTTTTTTAATATATCAAATTATGTCTAACTTTTGAAAATATTTAATTAAAAAAATGAAATATAAACTATTTAAAATTTTTACATATGAAAATAAATATATAAACAGAAAAATGAGCAAAAAATGTCTATAAGTAAAAGAAGGAAATTTTTGTGTCCCTTTCTGTGCGCGCGTTTAAATCTTTTACACTAGCAGGCGCGTGACGTATTTTTTGCACACTGTAGTTACGCTATTAAAAATGAAATATATTTAATAATATTAAAAAGAGATATGTTAGAAAAGCAATTATCTATATTAAAAGTAAAATGTGAAATTTTAATTTCGATGCCATGCGTATGACCAAAATTTCGGAAAAGCCACGTTTGTCGTAAAAGTTTCGACAGCGCAATGGCCGGAAGGCTAACGAAAATAACCTAATCGGATCATTTGCTTGTCGGATAAGGGCCTTGCGTAGGAGAAAATCATGGGAATCTCTCTATCTTTGATCTTACCTGTGAAGAAAATAATCAAAATGCCTCACAACTATACCGATCTACTTAATTTTTAATTGATCTACGTCATACCTTTACATTTCCATAGAAAAGTCACTTTCAAAATTTTCAATTTTTCACTTTTACTTCATGATACAGTGAATGTTCCCGGTCTTAATTACAATTACAAAAAATAAATTAAATTTAAAAAATCAATAAATCCCGACTGCGTAAAAATCGAACTAATTAATTATTTCTCATCAATGTCAAACTATTTTTTATATTACTTAAATATTTTTTTTATTTACATATTATTATTGATGACTATTAAATTGTGTTTAATTGTTAGTTCATATCTATAAACACTGTTTTTATGAGGCCTATAGATGTCTATGACGGTTAGAGTTGCAGTGAAGCTAGAGATCTTACCTACACAACTTCCAGGTTGCATAACATTTAAATGAAGCTTCTTACTGTAAAATATTCAATGGAACATCGTCTTCATTTTGAAAAACCTATCCAATGATATGCCAGTATGATATGGTACGTAAATATTTTTTTTCGTTTCTACCGCCATTTTGTATTTTACGGCCGCCATTTTGAATTTATAAAAACAAAATATATCCTATAACCATCGGACGGTTAAGACGAATCGATAGAGACCTCATTCATTAAAATCCATTCAGACGTTGGGATGTTTCGAGGATATAAATAAATCCACATACCAAGATATGCGTGAAACACATAACCCTTCTTTTCAGTCAGGTAATTAGTGTCTTTGTCTTAATTATGAAATTATTTTTACTGACCGCCGTTACACGCGGAACAGGCCGAACCCCCCACTCCCCTCAACTGCACAAACACAGAAGATGTCCAACGAAAAATTTAAAGGTATCCTTTAATTTAAATACATCGCCTAGCGGATTAGGGAGGGTTGTGGCGAGTGTTGCTAGGTGTTCCGCGTAAATCGGGGATCCTAATGCTCTGGACACCAGTATTTTAAAGTAATTTTCTTCGACCTATCTAATGCAGAATTATCAGTGATTAATGATGGCGAAATAAACTGTAAGAAAATAGTGGTGTCCAGAGCATTTGGAGCCTTTATTTACGCTGGACTGCTGGCAACACTGGTTGAGACGTTTAATACAATGGACAACCGCGGCGGCTTCGCACTCACTCATTGTTCTCATGTAAAAGTGTCAGTCATCCCCATCCATATTCCTGAAAAAAAAGAAAAGCGTTCTTTTTTATCTATTTAATATAATAAGGAATCCGCACGCTTGTAAAAAATATCACGTTGTAGATATTTCCGCATTGTTCATGTATGAATCGTTTTTGTTTGAATCGATCATCTACATTATGTTTGACCCCATCCTCCTAAGTATAACAATAATGTCCATCGACCGCGTTAATAATGAAAAGATTCTTACTTTAATCAAGAAATATATACTCCTTTATGACCCTTTGAAGTAATGCCTGTCATCTGCAATGCACATTTGGCAACGATTATAAATTTCCTGAAGATATCGGATCCATATCTCCAAAGACATGTTACGATGCATTTCTATGCAATACTGAATAAGGACTTGGCCAGGAACTTTACAATCGTTGCCAAACGTGCATTGCAGATGACAGGCATTACTTCAAAGGGTCATAAAGGAGTATATATTTCTTGATTTAGATTTTTAATCTTTTGATTATATTAAGTGGTTCATTTTTGGACCACTTAATATTAATTCCTAAATGACACATTGGCACCAGAATATTACAATAAAAATTTTCCTTCTAGAAAGAACGTGAACAAAAGCTTTTGCTTATTTTGAAAGAAAAAAAAATTCCTAAATTCTGGTGCCATTCACTCATTTCAGCATTTTGCAAATAGAAGTACCTTACCCCTGGAAGTGTTAAATTAATCTCAGTTGTGGGGACAAAAAGGAACCTGTTGGATTAAGAACAGATGAATACGGACAAAGATCGAGGACAACTTCTCTATGAACCATTAACTCTTCCATGAAAATACGGCGGCCGAATGTGGCTGAGCATATTCATATCCAGGTAACGATTGTTTTCTAAGCGATGCCGAAAAAGGACTTTGCCTGGAAATTTTATAAAAAACACACAATTTTATGGACAGTCAATGTCAATTACTTCAACATTACTTAGAAGGAATATAAAGCATTTTTCGTTTATCTTTTCTTTATGAACACATTCACGGAACTTTATTGCCATACCATTAATCTATATTTCTTATAAATCGATCTAAAATAAAAGTAGACAAATATATATATTTCATTAATTAGAATATGTTGCTTCCTGGTGTAACACATTTCGTAATTTTCAAGTCCCTGAAATTTGTTTAAAACTTAGGGGGGCGCACTCGATTCTAAACAAACATCTATCCGAACGAAAACCCGTTTTACATACTATCCGTAGATATATTAGTCGTGGGGATTGGGCCCATATCACCCGAGATCAGAAGGCGCCCCTATTGGTAAAAATTGGAACTAAAATATGTAAGGCTATGGTGCATAATATGAAAGAATGGTCAAAGGGATGTCGGCAAAAGTTGGAAAAGTGCTCCCCGGGTGAAAAGGGCCGAGGTTAGAAAAATTGCTTAAAATATACAAGTTAGAGCACGGAGGAGTAAATAATATAAGACTTTTAGAAAATTTTATGATTTGTCGTGTGTTCTGAGGTATTCAGCTATACGTGTGCAAAAATTCATGTCTCCAACTTAATTAGGGGCTCTGTTAGAAAGAATTGCTTAAAATACATATGTTGTAGCTCAAAGGATTAAACGTGAGACTTTTTCAAAATTTATGATTTGTCGCCTGGCCTCAGGTGTTCTGCTATAAGTATGCAAAATTTCAAATCTCCAATTTAATAAGGGGCTCAGTTAGAAAGAATTTCTTAAAAAAAGCATGTGGGTGCCCAAAGGGTTAAATGTACGACTTTTCCAATTTTTTATTATTTGTCGCATGATGGTGTTCAGCAATAGGTATGCAAAATTTCACGCCTCCAACCTAATTAGGGGCTCACTTAGAAAGAATTGTTTAAAATATGCATGTGGGAGCCCGAAGGGTTAAATGTACGACATTTTCAAAATTTTATGGTTTGTCGTTTGATGTGAGGTATTCAGCTATAAGTATGCAAAATTTCACTCCTCCAACCTAATTAGGGTTCACTTAGAAAGAATTGTTTAAATTACACATGTGGGAGCCCAAAGGGTTAAATGTACGACTTTTACAAAATTTTATGATTTGTCGTTTGATGTGAGGTATTCAGCTATAAGTATGCAAAATTTCACTCCTGCAACATAATTAGGGTTCACTTAGAAAGAATTGTTTAAAATACACATGTGGGAGCCCAAAGGGTTAAATGTACGACGTTTTCAAAATTTTATGATTTGTCGTTTGATGTGAGGTATTCAGCTATAAGTATGCAAAATTTCACTCCTCCAACCTAATTAGGAGCTCACTTACAAAGAATTGTTTAAAATACACATGCGGGAGCCCAAAGGGTTAAATGTACGACTTTTTCGAAATTTTATGATTTGTCGTATGTTGTGATGTGTTCAGCTATAAGTACCCAAAATTTCATGTCTCCAACATGTATAGTTTCTGAGAACGGGCTCTGTGACGGACAGACGGACAGACAGACAGACAGAGAGACAGACAGAGGAGCGAGACGAATAGGGTTTCGTGAGATGAACGAAACCCTAAAAAATGGTCAGCAGCGAAAATATTTTTATTTAACTGAGGTTTATGTTAAACTTGCGAATTTAATTTCCCTTAGCAATTTTACCACTATAACTTTCTATTTTCTTCTAAAATTTTGCATACAATGAATTTGCATAGTACCCACAGTATATTCAAATAAGATATAATAATAATGTAGTATTTTTAGTACAAAATTATAGTATAACATTGTCTTAAAGAGGTGTTAAAGCAGGGACGGAATGAAAAAAAAATGTGGTTGGTATAGGAGAAAAAGGACGGTAATAAAAAAGAGGGATGGTAAGGATGGGATGAAAAGGAAAATTACCACTATTTATAGGCAAATCATGTTAAGACTAAGTGATAGCCACAATGTTCATTGATTTTTAGAAACAGTTATTTACACTGGATTAAATTAAAAAAAATAATTTACCTCGAAAAGTGCAGGAATAAACCTTGGGGACGGTAAGACTCCAATAAAGCCACGATGCTTGAAATGGATATTTAAATGCTGAATTAAATTCTGCAGTAAATTTCCTGTCAAAGGATATTAGACATTCTGACTCTAGTGTACTTCTGCAAAGACTTCAAAAGACTTGAAAAAAATTTTTTAGCTGCATCTGAAGTGATTTTCTGTATAATTTTAGAAGATGAACGGTAAGGAATCTAAAACCCAGGGACAGAGTTCAAAAAATAATATCAAACGTAAAAATGTGAGCAGGTTAATTTTTTGCTACATTTTTATATAAAACAATTGTCCCAGTTTCGGAAAAAAAAAATTACATCGAATTACCTTTATTAAAATAATTTTATGCAGACAGCTCCAAACTTAAAATTCAGCATCAGGGACACGGGACGGTATAGGAGTTTTCCTGGTATTTGGATCCCCCAACATCGTCCAAAACTTATTTATCTCGTTAATATTGTTGTGCAATCATGCAATGGGATGTACCCCCAGTATATGCAATTAAAAAAAAAACACAAGAATATGTACTAAAATAAAAATTATTATTCAAGGACATAAAAGTCAAAAGATTGTGAGAATGTCCCACATATTTTTAGGCGGAATTTCGGTTTATGAAAAGTTTTTAATTTAATTTCAATTAACTCCCAAAGCCCAGTCATAGAGTAAATAAATTCTAAATTATAATTATCATTTATTATTTTAAAAAAGGCCGACAGACATTCATTTTATTTATTTTAGTAAAATTACGATTCAGTTCGATAAATTCGTTCCGGCATAAAAGCTACACTAGAGTCAACCACTGTGCAAATAAATATTTAAAAGCATTCGTGCTTTATATGAAATTTTCTAATCAAGTTCAATACTAGTAAAAGGTTAAATTACCTGAGGAAAACTCTGATAGTAATCAATAAAAAAACTTTAAAAGGATTTAAAAATAGAAATTCAATTATCAAAATCCGAAATATGAATTCAAAAGTAATTAGGCTTCGATAATAATAAATAGTTTTATCTTGCTATTTGCTTCACTTATGCTTCCAATACTTTTATTATAGTTAATTTTATAGATTACATGATGAATAATCTTTAATACACAATGAAAAGAAATTATAGGCAAAACTTCATAATACCCCTAGATACATATTTTATTTAATTTTCTTAGAACTTAAAAAAAAAAATTATATAAAATGAATGTCTTTAGTAAAATTTTCTGGGAATTGTTTTTTTCATTAAACTTTTTTAATTACTCGAAAACAAACCAAACGAGAAAGAAAATATTGCATAGCGCATTGATTATGAATCACTTTCCAGCACTTCTGGACTACTGAAACGAAACCTCACTATTTATAAAGACAAAAATAAGACATCAAAATAACTTACAAAACACATAACACGCAGTAAAACTCCCTTTTTCAGAAATTAGCTCCCTTAGTCGATAAGATATTCGGATTCTTTTGAGCAGCCCTGAACAAACCGAACGTTACACCGACACACACCGAATATATTTTTTAATCTGATTCAGCTGTAAAACGCATATCACATTCGGAAATTTATCTGCAGCATTTGCAAGCCGTAGAAGGTTACTTGACATTTTCTGTGCAGCTCTTAATGTGATCAAAGCTTCTTATACATTATTAATATGAAATTTAATTCAGCTAGGAAATGCATAACACAACTAAACTCACACACGGAAATTACCATCCATACACGACTATATCGAGTTTTTACATAAATTTATTTGTATTCTGCAAACATATCTTTGCATATTAAATATACAGATGGGTGACAAAATAATATGAACACCTATGACACGAATGGCTTTCGAATTGAAACTCTGCCAAAATTGTTCAAATCATGAAGTTCCCTTTGCACAGTTTTTGCTGAAATGGGATTCTGGAGATGACTACTTATCTCTGACGTTATCTGGCATAACGATTGCCTGCGCTTTTGGACCGCTATGCGGGTCAACTCTCTTTTATCCCTCTCAGAAAGCTTTCTTTTCTGTCCACTGTTGTGCTTCGCATACGACACTTTACCACATTTCGTGTACGCTGTTATAACGGCTGGCACAGTACTCCTTGCACGCCCCAAATAATTGGCTGTTTCCGTCACGGAACAAACAGTGCACCACATTCCAACAATCATTTCTTTTTTGAATTCTGACAGGTCAGTCATTATTGAGTTTTCCAGAGCGTATGGTAAGCGCATGGAACACCTATGACTGACGTTGAGCGACTGATACCTTACCTTTCATAACCACTAGGAGGCAGAATTGAGTGCAAAGTGGCATGCCCGTTCTGCTTCTTTGAAATGGACCATGCCTTTTTCATGGGTGTTCGTATTATTTTGTCACCCATCTGTAGTTAAGATGGAAAATGCATAACACAATTAAAAAACACTTCTAAGCAATTCCCGCCCATAGACAATAATTAAGAATCTTTTTGCGCACTCTTGTATATTCACATATTTGGACAAAATGCGTAAAGTTTTTTAAGCTTAAAAACGCATGCAACATCTGGAAACTCACTTCCAGCGATTATCGGTCATAGACAGTATAGTACACGAATCCATTTTTGTGTCCATTTAAATGAAGAAATAAATGCTATGCACTCCACATTCTACAGTCAGGACCATTTAGTGCACATCAGCATTACACATCAGTTCATTATCTTTGAAATAGTGCAACATTTTTTAAAAAACACTACTAATGCATTTCCCGGTATTCCTTAATGTAACGTAATATATTTCTGTGTCCCTGTAAATGAATGATAAATGCTATGTACTCCATATTCCACAGGGAAAATGTTGTATTGTCCTTTAGTAATACATATCAATTTAATTATATTTGAAATAGATTAACTTTATTAATATTCACTGCAAATACGTTTTCATCGTAGCCCGTAATATAACGGAATACCTTTCAGTGTCCCTGTAAACAGACTATAAATGCTACAAACTACATTTTCCATAAAGAACACCTTATGATAAACATCAATAACCTATCCCAAGCGCATGGCAATGCAAGTATTTACGCACGTAGACAAGGCGAGAAAAACTGAATTCACAAACATTTTAAACAATGTTGGAAAGTCTGAAAAATGTACTTTGAATTTTAATTTGGCAACAACACATGTAAATAAAAAAGAAAAGTGCCCAGCTAAACTGGTGGCACAGGCTATTCACACTAATTGTATATTATAGTCTTATTTTAAAGAATAATGCTCCTCAAAAAAATAAGTGAAGGGGAATTAACCCCCGTTTCCCCCTTAATACTTAACCAGTGAACCTCCAAATCTAATCAGGGAAGCTCCTTAACATAATAAACCGGTATACCACATTTGGAGCAAATCAAATAATTCTGCATGAAAAACCCGTTTATCTAAATTAAGGGGGGTGGACTTGCCCCCTTTCTCCCTTTATCCTTAACCAATGAACCCCCAAAACTAATCAGGGACGTTCCTTAACATAATAAACCGGTATACCTAATTCGGAGCAAATCGAATAATTCTGCATGAAAAACCCATTCATCAGAATTAAGAGGGGTGGACTAACCCCCCTTTTACCCTTTATCCTTAACCAATGAACCCTCAAAACTAATCAGGGAAGTTCCTCAACATAATAAACCGGTATACCAAATTCGGAGCAAATCGAATAATTCTGCATGAAAAACCCATATATCTGAAATAAGGGGGGTGAACTAGCCCCCTTAACAGTAACCCCCTTAACCCTTAGTGTATACATAGTTAAGAAAGCTCCCTCTTTATTTTTTAATAGAAATACACACTTTTTGTAACCTATTTGAGTTCCTTGGGCAAAGGCAACTGTAAAGATCTGTAGTTTTTACACTTTTATTAAATCTTCATGGAGTTATAAAAGAATATATTTAAGGGTATATCAAAAAACTGAGAAAATATAAAGTAAGATCTCACAAGAAAATTTCCAGAAACTCACCAGTAAACTTGTAAGAAGCAATCTGCGTATAAAATTAAGTAAAAGAAACTTTTATCGCCCAATTTTTTTAAAGTCTTTCACATAAAATTTCTGGTTGCTTTTTTCAATTTTCTTATGCGTCATGAAACAGAATAAGGTCTCTTTAGACTTTCGAAAATACACTTTCGCTATATATCGAAAAATTAACGACTGAAATGAACCTTAAACTCATACAATTATGGTGTGGACGATGCCAATTCTGTTTATGAATAAATTAATGTAGTACATAATCTATGGTATTTTAATTTGAATTTATTAATAATTTTTATAATTAAAATATGCTTTCGAGTAAAAGAAAATCCTAGAACATGCTTTGGTGCATTCAATGTATTAAGCGGAAAACAAAAGAAAATTAAATTTTCTTGTGATTTTTCTCAAAATGTGATTTTTGGGAAGATGTAAAATTAAAGTTTGTCACCTGAATTTAATAGCATCGTAAAAATCTAACTTCTTCCAACTCCACAAAGACTTAACTAAAATACAATAAAACGTATTAACTAAAATATTTATATTCTAAAAGATGGCATTATTATGTGTTTAATGACATCCTAAGCGTGATTTGATTGCAAATAATAGTCCAGGCAATAGAGACCTTATAGGGGCTATACCTAGCAAAATTCATGGTAGTTCTGGAAAAAGGCTTACTACATGTTTTGTGGGTCACTGAATCCGAATTTTTAACTTCCCAACAAAATTTCCCTCAGCAAACCCCCAAAAAATGTTTTTATTAAAAAAATCATTTTTTTTATTGTTTTAGGGAAAAAGTATCTAGAAATTCAAAAAGTAGACAAAATTTGCAACAAATTCGATACATGACATTATGACTTAGGATGAAGGGATAGGGGGGGGGGGGATTTGCCTCTGAACATGCGCGCGATGTTGCGTGAACTAAGTTGCGCAATTCCACTTAACCATTCACACGTTTACATTCGCCCTCCCATCTCCCCTCGGAACTTTCTCTATAAGGTTTACTTTAAGTTTTTTGGATCGCTGAATCTGAATTTTTAACTCCCCCCCCCCCCCGAATCCCCCCCAAATAGTTGTTTTTAAGTTAAATTTCTTATTGTTTTAGGGGAAAAGCAATACGAAATTCAGAAACTAAACAAAATTTGCAACAAATAGGATATATGACATTATGACGTAGGACAAACGGGGGGGGGGGGGGGGAGGGCTGCCTCTGAACATTCACTGCGGCTCTACGTGCACTAAGTTATGAAGTCCAGGCAATAGGGATTTTACCTGGCAAAATTAATACTACTTCTGGATTTCGACTCACTTTATGTTTTTTGGGTCGCTGAATCCGAATTTGTAACTTCCCACCGAAATTTGACCTGGCAACCCCCCCAAAAATTGATTTTTTGAAAAAATTTGGTTTTTGAGAAAAGCGCGCGGGGAATAATCCGAGGCAGCCCCCTCTCTCCCCGTTTATCCTACGCATAATGTCATATATCCTATTTGTTGCAAATTTTGTCTAGTTTCTGAATTTCGTAATGCTTTTCCCCTAAAATTATAAGAAATTTAAGGTAAAAACAACTATTTGGGGGCGGGGGGGGGGTCGGGTGGGAAAATTTTGGGGGTAAATTAAAAATTCGGATTCAGCTACTCATAAAACTTAAAGTAAACCTTATAGAAAAAGTCCGGAGGGAAGATGGGAAGGCTAATGTAAACGTGTGAGTGGTTAAGTGGAATTGCGCAACATAGCCCACGCAGCACTGCGGCGCATGTTCCGAGGCAGATCCCCCCCTTCCCCTTCATCCTAAGTCATAATGTCATGTATCTAATTTGTTGCAAATTTTGTCTACTTACTGAATTTCTAGCTACTTTTCCCCTAAAACAATAAAAAAATGGAATTTTTTAATAAAAACCTTTTTGGTTTTTTTTTTTTTTACCAAAATTTGGGGGGGTTGCCGGGTGAAATTTTAGTGGGAAGTTACAAATTCGGATTCAGCGACCCAAAAAACATAAACTAAGCCAATTTCCAGAACTACCATTAATTTTGCTAGGTAAAATTCCCTATTGCCTGGACTATAAAGACATTTAAATAATTTTTTTGGACACTGACTGTGCCAAACTTGAATACTTTGAACAGAAACACCTAATTTTGTCATCATATTTGAATTTGTCGGCACATTTTAACTTGAGATATGAAGTCATTTGGTCAAGTAGTTTATGAAGCATGCAGGTTTAAATATTCGAACTCCAAATGCCAAAATTCAGTCTTTAATTGCTGCAAAACATGTTGCAATGTAGATAGTTTTTTAAGATTAACTAAAAAAAAAATACTTGACAGAATGAGCTAAAATTTTTTATTCGCATATTGGAAGCTACTGTTAATCAATTTCCGTTAAATTTTTTATCCGTTACAATTTCTTTTCAAATATTAATTAAAAAATATATAAAACGTGAAATATATTGTAGAAGAAAATGTGTATTGTGACCTGTAAAATTTTTAACAGGCTGTACGTTTGAAATTGTAACGCAACATTTTTCGGGAATCCAAATATGACATCAAAATTAGGTTTTTGTATTGAAAATCTTAAATTTTGTTACAATTTCTCTTTGAATACATACCCCAAAATCTTTTTTTAAACATAAATTGGCAGAATATATATTTTCCAATCAAATGGCTACTTTCGTTTTTTCTGCGACAGTTTGGCGATTAGGATGTACCGGGTGTTCTTTTTTTTTCTTTTTTTTTTTTTTTTTCGTCGACTGTACATTTCCATTCATAAAAAATATGTATAGTTAGGCCAAAAGGATATAATTTTTCTCTGATTTTTCGATCATCGTTAGATATTATTTGTTATTCAATTTTAGGCTTCGACATAATTCTCAATAAGTATTTTGCAGTAATGGATTCAAATACTGAAAAATTAAACATATATCATTACATACATATAAACAAACATACATAGTTTATAAAAAAGCACAGCTATCTGAAATGTTTCTGAAGTAATACAAAAAAAAAAAAAAAGAAAAAGAAAAAGAAAAATACATGTGAAATCGGAATATGTAACAGAAAGTAAGTGAAATTTTAGCATTCTTCAGTCTTTTGTAAAATAAATTGAATCATGACCGATGGCATAATGAAATCCAGAAACGGGTAAGATTTCCTGGAATAGTTTTTCGCTAAACCAGGGCTGTTTTATAAAAAATAAAGGTTTATCTTTAAACATAATTTTTATTTTAGAGCTTTATTTTTAAATCAAATACAATTCAAAAATAAAATTTCTTTTCCAAAACCCCCCTACACAAAGAAATTTAGTTTTTTTTTATATATATATATAAATCTAGGGAGCGCCAATAACCCATCTTGACTGGTTTCCTGCTGGCGCCCATGAAATGTACTTCATTATTTACAAATGTAATAAATTTAACCTGAGTAGAACAACTCAACCTTGTTTTTGCATTAACCAGTGTTCTCATCTCTCCAATAGATCAATATAAGCTGAACAGACCGGAAGCGTGAAATATTAGTCAGGAGAGGATTCTGGCTTTTTTTTTTACTTTTTCCTAGATAGCTTCCATTAAAAAGTAAGAAGTCACCTATTGCAGCCGTCCAGAGGAAACAAATTCTGGAAAATACCGACATATTTTAACCGATCATCACCCTCATACAGCAAAACCATCCCCCGTTCAAATATTGATTTATACATACATGCATATATACGATTCTGCATGCTGTAACTCTCGTATTTAAGAACGGATTTGAATATGACTGATATGTTGACTAGACATAGCAAAGTCTGGACTGAGTTCGTTGGCCAGCTTCATCCGTCATCTTTTTTTTTCAAAATGGTGACCACTTAAATTTTTTTTTAATTTTTAAAAATCCAAAAAGTTGTACAAAAAATTAGAAATTAAAAAGGTTTTTTCCTTTAAGTATTTTACCTTGATAGAAGGATTTTGGGGCTTTTCTTTTTCGCCTTTATCATAAAAAAATTGTCCCGATATAGTAGTAGTTTGAAATCCGTCATGGTTGACATTTTGAAACAATTAAAGTTTTGTCCTGTGATAGCACTCGCGTTTATTAATCGTTTTGGATGTGACAGAGCATCTGTACAAGACTTACCAAAGTCTCGAAATTCTAGAATGGCTGACTTTTGCACAATCAGCTTTCATTTCTGAGTTTTAGAAAACGCAGTTTAACGCAAATTTACTTTAATTGTTGCAACTATGGTTCTTATTCTCACACGTTTAAAATCACATAGCCAGCGTCAAATTTTGCCAAGCTTGGCAATAATTAGTGAAATATCGCCACTTTTCATCTTGTCAACTACAAATAGATCGCGGTAAATGAAGTCAACTTGGATACAGCTGACTAATTTTGCAAAAATTCTCATTCAGTTTCTGAATTGAGGAAAGATGGGATTGAATCTTCTTTAATGGGAATTCCCGCATTTTAATTTCGTGTGTTGGAGTATTTAGCAGAATTTTTAAAAACAAGGAATAAACAAGTAATTTTTAAAAACAAGTAAGGACTTTTTTTATATTTATTTATCTCCATATGCATTTTATTTTATTTTAATTTATGTTATGTTTAAGTTATTTTGAGAAGATCCTTAACTTTACACATTTATCATTGAATAACTATTTCTCATTATGTACCTCCCGTGTTAACTCTTTTCCTGATATCCTAATATTCCAATACCATACGATTTTACCTAATGTATTTATGCAATTATAACGATACTTTGTCGATGTGGTACTATGATGGGCACATTTAACTCAACTCTCGCTTCCATGTTATTCACGGGCTGTGTCTTTTATTCATATTGTTTGATTCTCACCAGTTTTAACAAATAGTGTAATTGGCTTTATTATGGTATCATTTTATCTGTCATTAAACAGGGTGAATATTTCTTTAAAAAAAATTGATGCCAATAAGCAATCTGAATATTTAAACCGTAATTTAATGCGACCGTTAAGGGGTTAAACATGCTCTTCGGTGTTGTTTATTTACCTCTAACTTGGGTGCAGATAGAATGAAATACAACGAAAAATAGGCATTTTAAGAAATAAATTTTCTATTAAGCGCAAATCTTATCATTAATATAAACGCTTATACTCGATATTATAGTTTTTCTCTTATTGTTTAAATTTTTTTATGTCTCTTGGTGAAATTAAATTTTTTTAAGTTTTATGAAAATCATACAGGTAAAGAAAAATTTCTAAAAAATTCAAAATCCTGTAAACAGCTATTGCATTCTTTTTCCCTGCCCCTGCTGATATCCATGAACTCAACTTTTAGGTAGATTTCGTATGAAATACTACCTATTACATTCTCCCCTATGTTGGAATTTTGGAAAATTTTTTGCAGATCTACACCGATCGTGACCCCTAGAACCCGAAACCACCCTCAGTAAAAAACTTTATATATACTATATCTATCTAACTATCTATCTATATCTATATCACTTTTTTATGAACACGATAACTTCCGTAATTCTGCACAAATCTCTTCCAAACTGATACATAAAATCAAGAGGCATAAAATCTCAGTCAAGTTCGTTCATGGGCAAAATCGTACTAAGGGGATGGAAATAGGGAGAGGTTTTGTGATAACAGAAAAAATCCCATAACATCGTAATTTTTGTACACATCAAATAAGTTTCAAGTTTTTATTACTTCTAAGAATAGGGCCAAAAATGTATGTATCACAGATTTTTGATAAAATTAAAAATGGGCTCAAGGGGCGCAAAAAACAGGGTTGTAGGGAGAAAAAAATTCATAACTTCGCCAATTCTCAATATATCAAATCCAGTTAAATTTATTATAAATTTTCTTCATATTCTCTACAACTTTTATATTGACAAGTTTTTGATAGAACCAATTCGCAACGCAAAAAAAAATTAAAAACTTAAACAAAAAGGTGGTTGAAGAAGAAAAAATCCATAACTTCGTCAATTCAAAAGATATAAAGTCCACATGAGTTTATTATATATCCGCTTAGTATTATCTACAATATTTATACTGACGGGTTTTTGATAGGACCAATTCTTACAGCAAAAACAAACTAAAAATACATAGTGGTTGAAGAAAAAAAATCATCGTATTAAAGGGTGTATTCAAATCCAAACTACTTTTTTTCTGACTCATTTTTGAATTCATTTTTTATCTCAAACGAATCCAATTTCTAGATTCTACTATTCAGAAACTATATAATGTACCGTAATGGTCGATATTTTGATAGAGGCAGAATATATATCAAAAAATTATGTCAAATTGGGCATTTTGAACCGAATTTCTCGAAGTAACTGTGTTGGAAACGTAAAATATTATCCTACTGAGAAAATATTTTCTTATAATTAAGTTTTAATTAATTGATCGAAAAAAAAAAAAAACGCAGATCGCTTATAAATCTCTTCAAAAATCACGTCAGCAAATTTCATATATTTAAAAAAAAAATGAATCTGAAAACATGCCAGAAAATTTCGAGTTGTTGAGCATGGAAAAGTATTTTTTTTTTTTTTTTAATACCGCCTTAACTTGATTCTGATAAAACCAGCTCTTATATAAAAATGTAACAAAAACTGGTCAAAAGTGGTCAGATAAAATTGTTAAAGTGGGTTTATCTCTAATCATGATTTAGTTTTTGTTGTTGAAATTAGCACTTGACTTCGAAATCTACCTGCGCCTGTAGGCAGAGCCGGCAGGGATTTTTTAAACTTCATTTCATAAAACTAGATACATCGAAACTTTCCGAAAATTACTGTGACGTGTAGGATATTTCTTACTCTTCCCGTGGATTTGGTGAAATTAAAAATTATAAAAACTACCTGAGATCATCGATATCGAAAGAATGCTTAATGAGTTTTTTACTAATATCAATGGAATTTTCAGTTCTTAAAGAAATAGACATTGATTCTATCATGACCAAATTCCCTATCATAAAAGCCCACAAAATAAACTTTTAGCATTAATCATACAATTTTATTTGATGTACACAAGTATCCTACATTTTTTCTTTTCATTATTTTTTATTTTTTCTTGATAAACTAAAATGAATTTTGTTAATTTGAAATAAAACTTTTGAAAATTTAAATTATCTTTGTAATTGGGTAACTCTTCATCCTAAAGTAGCACAACCGTTAATAAAAATAAATGAAAATAAATGTAGCATTCCAGATTCCAGATTTAATACTAGACTACTCAAAGAAAACAAGATTACAGCTTTCAACTTGCCTCATATATTTGACAATAGAAGTATTCCAAACAACATTCTTCTAATGACAACGTTTCTTCTGTTACTTAATTTAATGTTGTTATTTTTGTCCTAGACCATAGTCCTAGACCCAATAGTGATGTATTTTGTTCCACGTTTGGATCGCAATGTTACATATTAGAATTGATATTGAATATACAAGTCAAATTTCATTTTTTAAACTTCTTTTTAAGAAATACATACGCAAAGATTGAATTTGTATCTTTATGGGTAATTTTTAACCACTTTATATAATATCTTGTGTAATTAGGAAATTATAAAAATTAAGAATATTAAAAAAAACAAAAACTAATATAATCTGAACATTATTTATATATATATATATATATTTGGGGGGCGGAGTTCTTGGTTGATGCTTCCATGGGCACAAAAATGCCTTTGAGGAAGCTCTGGTAGGAGTAATAAAAAATGTAAACACGAAAAAGTATTTAGAAAGAAGTAACAGGTGCTGGTTGATTCTACATATGTACAGATAAAAGAAGGAAGTGTTTCAGATTTTAAGATAAATATTTGAAAATGCCCTTGCAGAATCTGTTTTTCGTTTTTCTGGTATACTGCTCTCTGCTATAACCCCCCCCCCCCCCCTAATGGAGCAAGTAGATATTTAATTGCGCTCGAAATAATAGTTATATCTCTCAAGTCATTTTATAAAGAGATATGCACATTTTTAATCTCAAGATTCAAATATAATTTCTGATTCATTCTTATGTATTTTTTGAACTACAAGAAATGTATATTTATCATTCATAATCTACTTACCTTTTCAAAATATACTTCATTTTTACTAAAATGTTCTCTGTTTAAAAGACAAAATGTGTAGTCCACGTAACATCGGGTACTCGCTGTAGCATTACGAAGTATCAGATGAACGCCCAACATTTTGGAGTCCGTACGATTGAAACTGACGACCCACTTGTGGTAGCCGTATGTAAACTCTTTTGTGGTTGCATCTCTGTGGAAATCTCTGGTAACAGACCTCGTGACAATGAAAGTGAAGACTCCTGTTCCTGCACTATCTTTAACCCGCGTAAATCGATAAAGCAGTGCCATCTAAGCATGAGTGGATTTTATAGGTCTCTATGCTTGTTTAGACTACCTTCAACCCTGAAAAAAAAAAGAAAATTGTTTTATTTTCTTCAAAAATCTATAAATTCAAATACAGGAGGTTCCACAAAGCTTTTATTACAAACACAAATTAACTGATCCCTGTATAGATAGTAGCACAATATTAGGAGTACATTCTCAAAAAAAACCTTCTTCTAATCACTGAAATTCTACTGGCAGCAGTGGTGCCGGTATATTTCCGAGATTTGACGAATATCTGTTTTTTTTTTCCCTCCGTTACAGAGGGAAAATACCCGCCTATTGGCGTAAGTTAGGAAAAAGAAAAAGCGCCAGACGCTGGATTCCAACCAGCCACCTTAGTGATGATACGAGACGAACGCGCTAACACTGAGCTATAGTCGTATAGCAGCGAAAAGTTATGAAGTAAATATGTTTGCTTCAGATGAATATGGCTTGATCAATTTCTTTAAAAATATTTTAATTTTGAGGTTCATTTCGGGAAGATTTCGTCTTTAATGAGATTGTGGCTGGAGTTTTTATACTTTAGTATTAATATAGTATAAAAATATGAATTTTAAATATTTTTACGTAGCTTGCTAGAGGTAAAATACGAATATTATATTTGAATTCGATAAGATTTTTTTTGAGTAATATCGATTTTCTTCCATTTAATTTTCCTAATTAAAATATCTTTTGAATGTGTTCATTTAAAATATAATTTAAACGCGAATATTTATTTATAAACAACTTTTTAAATTCAACTTTGTTTAACTTTATTCAACTTATTCAACTTTAAAAAATAAATTGTGAGTACTTTTGAATAAATGAGAAAAGTAATTGTTACTTATTTTGAAATTCAAAAACTTTGTCTTTTTTAATTAAATTAGAAACCTTCATTTACAGAATTTTTGGTTTTTCCTTTTAAAAATAAACTCGAATTTATTATTAATAGACCCAAAACACATGCTTACTAGAAATGAACGGAATTTCTCACTCTTTTTTTTTTTTTATGTTCGGGGAGAGTTCACGGATAAAACATGTTTTCTAGGAGTAAGGAAATTATTTGTTAAAAATTGAGGAATAATTTAGTGTATATTGACGAGTTTTTCTGACAGTGTAGAAAAATTCGTGTTGATACACAATTATTCATCATTTTTAAACAAATAATTTTCGTACTCCTAGAAAACATGCTTTTTACGTTAATTCTTACCGGAAGTCCAAAAAAGATGGAAAAGTTCCATTTATTCCTTACACGCATGCATATTGGCTGTATTAATACCGAAGTTCAAATTTATTTTTTAAATGAAAAACCAAAAATTCAATAAATTAAAATTTCTAATTTATTTAAAAACAAACAAACAAAAATAAATCTTTCGAGTTGATTGAAGTAGCAATTTTCTAATTCATTTAAACTTATTTGCAATTTATATTTTAGAGTATTAAAAAAAATATTCGCATGTAAAATATTTTTTTACTAAATGAACATTACTAAACGGACATTACTAAACGAACACATTTAAAAAACATATAATAGTTCAATCAAGTAAAAAAAATCAATTTTATTAAAAAAATGCGAACATTTCTTCTGGAATTTAATTAAAAATATAATATTCATATTTTACATATAACAATCAAGTTATGTGTTTAATAAGACATAAACTTTAATTTACCTGCAATTAACTTTAAATTTCCAAGATTTCTGAACAAGAAATTCATCAAGCCTTACCAATTTCCCATTTGAAGAAAACCGTATCTTCATTTTAAACTCGCTCTCTTCCAAGTACTTGCTGTCCGAGTGGTTAAGAGACTCTATTACAAACGTGCGTTCCCATGTTCAAAGCCGAAGTGGATCCGCAGACTAGAGACGGTTAAAAAAAAAAAAAAAAAAAATCCTTTTTCAGGTTACGGAAATTTTCTGTCCTAGAATGGAAAAAACGGACATTTCTTGAATTCTCGGATATCTACCGGTAGCAGTGCTTCAAAGAATATTCCCGTGAATTGAAGAAAATATTTCTGAGTGTATATATTGAATACCGGCTTAGTATTGTAAAAATCAAGAAGTTGATGAAAAAGAGTATCAGAGGAAAACGTCGGCGATTACCGCCTTGACGTGATTTTGCAGCCAATGTTGCACATAAAAATTTATGTTTATAAATATATACAAAAAAACTCCTCTATATAATCATAATATTTCACTACTTTCCATACATGTATCTGATTATTTATGTTTGTTAGCTTGAAATAATAAAAAAAAAACTTTGTGCACACCCTATATATATAAATTTGATATGTTTAATTTGTTATTATAATTTGACATATTGTATGTATTAATCACACACATATATATACATATATATAATTAATATATATGTATATATAAATTCAAAAAATCACATTTAAACTTTATATTAAAAAAATATTTTTTTTTTTTTTTTTTTTTTTTTATAGTATATGCAGCTGAAATTCCATTTAACGAATGTTATGGTTCCTACAAAAATATTCGTAATACAGTCATTTAATAAAATAAAAATTCAATGCGATACATTTTCCAAACAAAAAAAGCATAATGCATTTTTATGTTTATAGTCTGTTGAAACAACTGCATTTTAAAGTGGCATTTTAGCACATTTCTATATATGTTATATCGATTTAAGTTTATTCAGGAAGAATGCCAATTTGCCAACATTCTAGTTTTTGAGCTTAGCAACAGCACACTGTAAAAAAAAATTCAGAAACGTTTCTGAATATATGGGGCAGCTACGGTGCATGTAATTTTCAAAAACGTTTCTGAGTATTTCGGAAACCTCTTTCCGACATACTCAGAAACGTTGTTGACTATTTCAGAAATCACAGAAACGTTGTTGACTATTTCAGAAATCAAAAGGTTTTCTGAAATAGTCAACAACGTTTCTGAGTATGTCGGAAAGAGGTTTCCGAAATACTCAGAAACGTTTTTGAAAATTACATGCACCGTAGCTGCCCCATATATTCAGAAACGTTTCTGATTTTTTTTTACAGTGCATTATACTTATACATATTTAAGCATTGAAGACATTTTGTAAAAATGAAATTTGTTATTATATTTCTTTTACCTTTTGAACTGCTTGAAACACACTTTCGGGAAAATTTGATAAAACTTTTAATCCATATAGAACTGTTTGGAAAATTTTCAGACGGTTCTAAAAAATATCTTTTTTCCCGCTCAGCAACATGAAACTTTCTGACATTTTTATTAGTAAAAGTGAACTTAGTGCACTTGCAGGCATGGCTATTGAAAGGATTTGTCAGCCAACAGTTTTTTCGTTTTTTGATAAATTTATTACATCTTTGTTCTAAGCGATTGTATTTTTATAACGGTAGTCTTTTCCCTGTTCCACGCTGTCGTGCCACGATATTCGGTACAACACACCAAGTTTGACAGCATTTTCAGAAATATCTTCTGCCTTTACCGGAAAATGGAAAAACAGTTCACATAGTTTTAAATAAGAGAACCGCTAATTTCATGCGTTCGTGAATAAAAATGTATCAGAAAGAAGCCAGTTTGGTTGGGGAACAGCCTTAACCCATTAAAGACTGGCGTTCCGATTTCTCAACATTATGTTTGTGATCTTTTTATTTTATTGTGAATATTTTTTTCAACAAATTTAACATCAAATTTTGTATATATGACTTTTAGTTCTAAGAAAAAAAATGTTAATTGATCCCAGTTGTAAAATATTGGGAATATTTATGAAATAGTACGTAATGTTTTCAAAACTGTTATTGATAAAGGATCAAGGTCCATAAGCCGCGTTTTTGGCCCAAAAATATGACTAAAATTCGATTATGTTATACTGACTTAAATTATTTTACTTTACAATATTAGAAGGTATATATTGTACGATTTTAACAATAGTTTTTGTGTTTTTTCGGATTTATATGACTTACGCAAGCTCAAAGTTAGTATAATTCGTAGTTTTGATGAAAAATACGCGATTTCTGCTATTTTTAACTCATTTATATTTATGAGCGCAATCGTGCAACACTTTCTTTTTGACATATATTATAAAACACATAAAGATATTCAAAATATTTTGAAATAAAAGTGTTGCAAAGATTTGCTCGTAGTAAAATATTAAAAATAGAGAGTAAATTGATGTTAAATATAGCAGAAATTGCGTATTTTTCATCAAAACTACAAATTATACTAACTTTGAGTTTGTGTAAGTCATATAAATCCGAAAAAAAAATACAAAAACTATTGTTAAAATCATACAATATATACTTTCTAATATTAAAAAGTGAAATAATTAAGTCAGTATAACAGAATCGAAATTTAGACTATTTCATGGGCCTAAAACGTGGCTTATGGACCCTGATCCTTTCGGTTCATGTGCATAAGATGCAGTATAAATGATGAAATAAAATTCATAAATTCAAGATACAGATATTTTAGCAGTCAAGCTATAACTACGTACAGTAAACGTAATGTACCGCTTCACAGTATATGTTTTAAAAACGTTCATATGGCAAAAATATAGTTTATTTTTACTAACGTTGCGTTTTCGCAACATATCATATGACACATAAATATATAAAAAAATTATATTATTGCTTTTTTTCTCTTAATGAGTCATTAATGTGAATAAAATAAAATTTTACTTCATCTGTGCTACGTATAAGAAGGTGCGGTCCTTAATGGGTTAATCATTTCTCTTCGAGACAGATTTTGAGGAACGAACGCTTCAACATCATCACAAATTTTTTCTTTAGTGGTACTTCATATGGCATTTTTTTCGGATTATTACTTAAACGATCTAATTTTATTCAGAGATGATTATAACGTCAACGAATGTCAAGAAATTCGATAAATGTAATGCCTAGTTTTATTGCCTTTGTTTTTCAATTCCTGCTATTACACTGTTAAAAATTTGCAGCATTCTGGCAGGTCATTTGACCGTTTTTTTTCGAAAATGGTTACAGAACCGTAATTTAACACTATTCTGACCATATTATTGGCCATTTTATGGTCAGAATATAGTTAACTTATGGTTATGAAACCGTTTTTTTGAAAAAACGGTCAAATGACCTGCCAGAATGCTGCAAAATTTTTAACAGTGTAGTTCCAACTCTCCCTATATATATCTTGTTCAAATTTTCAAACGTTAATAAAGTATTTATTATTCAGCCACTCAAGTTCAAATACATTTTTTTTGAACTTGTAGTGGATGACACTTGATGTTAATACACTTTTTTTTCAAATATTAATTTATTAATTTAATTTAATTAATTAATTTTAGTTTTATATGGGAGAAAAATGTTCTCTTATTGAAATTTTCAATCCTTAATAAAATAATTATTATTCATCCACTCAAGTTCAAATACACTTTTTAAAACTTGTAGTGTATGACACTTGGTGTTAATACAGTTTTTTCAAATATTAATTCATTAATTAAATTTTATTAATTAATTTTATTCAAATTTTCAATCATTAACAAAATACTTATTATTCATCCTTTCAAGTTCAAATACATCTTTTTAAAATGTAGTGATTGACACTTGATGTTACAGTTTTTTTTCAAATATTAATTCATTAATTAAATTAAATTAATTAATTTAGTTTTATATGGGATAAAAAAATTTCTCTTATTCAAATTTTCAATCGTTAATAAAATACTTATTATTCATCCACTCAAGTTCAAATGCATTTTTTTAAACTTGTAGTGTATGACACTTAATGTTAATACTATTTTTTCAAATATTAATTCATTAATTCAATTTAATTAAATAATTTTAGTTTTATATGGGAGAAAAAAGTTTATTTTATTCAAATTTTCAATCGTTAATAAAATACTTATTATTCAACCTAAGTAGGAATTGACTGCAAAAAAGAACTTTTATATTACTTGTTCGCTTTAATTCAGCCAAGCACACTGACTTCTTCTGTGTAGTAGATCCATCAATGCCCATAAGTACAAACCGTTAATAGTGTACAATGATGACTAAGAAGGCAAATAAATGTATATTTCAAAAATGTCTTCCTTTCTTGGTTGTATATTAGAAAATTAAAATTTGGTCAGAAAAAACTTCATGAAATAGAAGTTCGTAATCGTTATTTAGATATTATATTCTTATGTTGTTTTTATTAAAAATTAAGTTGTCAGAAAATTGTTTGCTAAATAGAGAATTTTGTAAAATAGGTGTTCGTTTAATAGAAGTACAAATGTATCTATTATTCAATTACCTTACGTAGCTGTTAAATCTTTCTCTTTTGAGTACTACCATTTCCAAACAGTGGCCACAAATATTCGTGCTATTTACAAAAATCCAGTCCGCAATTATGCATGTTTTAACCTGGAAATTTGATTTTTTTTATCGGAAATTTGGCTCATTAAATAAATAATATTATTCTGAAGTAGTGGTATTCAAAATTCGGTAGATTTAGCAGCTATTATTTTAGACGTGGGAATCTCTTATGTCTTATCATACTGAGGAATACTGCATATATGAATAAATTAAAATTTAACCTGCAATAAATCTACACAGTTACTGGCTACCTCTATATCTGAAAAAAATACACTCGCCTTATGTAATTGCAGTATTATTCTGTTAAATAAGGCGAACAATACTATTTAAAAATTGTGGTATACAACCCTAAATTTGAGTATAAGAAACATACTTCCCAAAGAAAAAGTTCTGTAGTATAGGATTAGCATCTACTAGAATAAGAATTTTATCAAATTACAAAATAAAATTCCGAACACAGATGATATGTGTAATCGTATATACAGATAAATAGTCATACATCCAATATTCTCATAGTTATGTCTAAGAATTATTTTTATTGCGTTACATAATTTTACAAGAAGATAACTTTATACCAACAATAGACAAAAACATCTGACTTAAATGAAACCTATGCTAAAATATTGTACTATGATTAGGAATGTATGTCGTAGAAATATGTAAAATATAAGCATTTTAAATGTTTAAAAAAATGTAAAAATATCAACGTTAAAAGCACAAATAATTTTAAATTTTAAGCATACCGGTTTCATTAGCATATAGCGTACCGTCCTCAGTCTATATGCTACTGAACCCGGTATGCTTAAAATTTTAAATTATTAGTGCTTTTAACGTTGATATTTTTACATTTCTATTAGATCGCACCAAGCTCCATCTTAATAATTATTTTAAATATTTGCTATTTCTATTTTAGAATGTATTATGGATTCTCTTGATAAGGAGAATTTACTTGAAGATACACGCACAGAATAAAGGGCAGTCTAGACCATAATCCGATTATATCCATTGAGATAAGGCTCTTTCGTGTTTACTCATTGGGAAATACTCAAGCTTCTTAATTTTATTTCTAGAATTCTTCTAATTATTATTTTTTAGTTTAAAAGGGGATTCCAGTGTAAAACCTTTAAAAATCATATTTTAGTCTATAATAGTCTACATTCATTTTCATTCCCAATGCTGCTTTGCTCGTCGCTCAATAAAGAAGACCCATGTTTCTACAGACTTTTTTTTCAGTCTGTATGTCGAAGCGTCAATACCACTTTCAAATTATTTAAATGCGTTTTCCTCAAAATGGTATTTTTTGAACTAGTGGTCCCTCTGGCAAAGTTAGTAATTTAGCTATCGATTTTAAATGTGAAAAGACGCTACACTAAACACGTACGTATTTGGTAAACTGATAATCCTCTCTGTGTTTATTTATTTGTTTTTTTTTACGCAAATGTGACTCCTAATCAAATGGTTTTTT
This sequence comes from Maratus speciosus, assembly GCA_963932465.1. Taxonomy (NCBI): domain Eukaryota; kingdom Metazoa; phylum Arthropoda; class Arachnida; order Araneae; family Salticidae; genus Maratus; species Maratus speciosus. The sequence goes on along the minus strand of OZ010796.1, from coordinate 230,338,316 downwards.
TTTTTTTTTTTAACCAAAAATGCATTTTAAAACTAATAAAATAATAATGATAGATTTTTTTGTGAAACTAAATGATTTGCCTAATTTCTACATTCAGTTTACGATTCGTAAAACTTTTTTTTTCATTACCACCTGAAACAATAAGCAATGTTCTCCAGCGAAAAGTGTTTTGTGGTTTAGACTGCACGAATCTTTTCTTGTTCTGAGATTCCTGATGATCAGAATAATTTCATTTTTGTGGAATTTGCTTTTAAAGTTTATCTAATGTAATGATAATTTCAGTCTGAAAAAAGTTATCATTTTTCCCAAAACAAACCCTACAATCTAACCCTTCAATTTAACTAGGATCATATCCGTATTTCCTCCCATAAAAGTCACGTTTTAACAGCAGCATAATTATGTTTTTAACACCACACTACAGAAATTTTTCTATTGGAAATACGTTTTTAAAACTCATATTTACAATTAGATACCAAAATTCTAAAGAGTAATTTTTTGCTTAACTTAATTGAAGAATTCTGTGACTGCACATACGAGTATTTTTATTTTTAAAATGTACTAGCTGGGAATTAAATTTGTGCTTTGTATTTATATATGCAACACTGCGCAGTGTAGGTTAAAAATGTTAATGAAAAAGCGATTTTTGTTCGTAGGATCCCTTCCAGTTTCTTCTGAATGTTTTCTATCCACTTTCTTCTGGTTTTTTGCAAAATCGATGGTACAATAAATTAAGAAAAATAGCTAGTCTTAATTAACCGTCTTTTCATTTTAGAAAGAAAACGATTATATTAATTTACTTCAATTGTAATTGGCAAACGTTTTCACTCAAGAAAACTAAATGCAAAGTTAAGTGAAACTATTATAAAAATGAGTGCTTAGCGTACACCTGTGAACATGCTATTCCATTGGTATTTCATGACATTTGACATTTTTTTTTTTTTTTAATATGCATACGTTTAATTCATTTTTGGCTTCTGACTGAATATTTCTCAAGAATTTAATATTTTTTACGGTTTTTTTTTTAATTTTTCAAGTTTGCTAGCACATTTTTACACTCGTGAAAGCAATCCGATTTCAATCTTTTATCCCAATATAAACTATTAGTAACCATTTTAATTAACTATCGTACACACGATTCATGATCGCGACAGTAGTGGAAGCAAGTCTACGATGCCGAAGTCCCCAGGAGCCTCCCCCACAGAGACCCTCCTTATGATAATCTCCATATTAATGACTTATGAAAGAGAATACGGGCTAAGATGCTGTAATGGGCTCCAAAACACTGAAAACCCTCACCATGCTTAGCTACACTGAAAAATTTGAAAACAGATTTTATAAATTATATTTAAGGTAACTTCATGTATATTTAAGGTCCTCTTAGGCAAAACTGGACGGGTCTGCAAGTACATAAATAAATGGCACTATTTTACAAAGACACTCTTATTTTCAGTACATATATTTTATGACTTTCTACGTTACCCCAAAAGAGCACTAACATTAACGGTGGTTATGCTTTATTGCTTCGCCATTAAGGTAGATGACAGTTTAGCTGAACCTAAAAAGCTATAAGGGAAAAAAATCCCCCCAAAATAGGTGCTATATGTCTATATATTAGGAGTGATAGCAAAGATGATAAAGATTAATGCAGTAGTAAATTTAGAAAAATGAATTTTTGAAATGCTACTTTTTCAAAATATTAGCCATACACGTTCAAATACGTACTGAGTTTTTATTTCTGGTTTCTTTCAGATGTATTCTATCAAATATTTTGTAGGTAGTTTAATATGTTTCTTCTTAAAATATATATTACTTTAAACTTTGACTCAATACAATTGTCTTTTTTTTAGTTTCAGGTTAGTATATCTGTTCTAATTATTTATTTAATACTTTCCATTATAGATAATTACTAGCTGTTACCCGTGACTTCCTTCAAGTGAAAAAGAAAGATAACTGTATTAAGCAAAACAATTCACTTCCAAAAACTAAAAAAATGTATAATTAACCAACTCTTTATGAGATTTCATAGGAGAAAATACGGAATTTCTTATTTGTAGGGTCCTTGCAATAAATAAGTCATAATAAAAGTCAAAAAAAATTTTGTGCCAAATCATATAAACAACTGAACCAATGAAAATGGGAGGGCCAAGTAAAAACGTACAATTCGACGAATATTTCTTCGTAAAACGAAAAAAAAAAAAAAAAAAAAAAAAAAAAAAAAAAAAAAAAAAAAAAAAAAAACGCTCGGAGAGTTCTATTGCAACAATATATTTTAGGTGATGATTGTCGTGAAATTTGTGTATGTATTCATTGCATTCTATAAGAATTTACAAAAATCTATTATAACAAAAATATTTTAAAAAGCTATTTTTAAAAAATGACAAAATATTTTTCGAATTTTAAAGCTAAAAGAAAAGTGGAATTAAAATCTGGTTGCCAAACGTGTCTTCAAATATACCTCGAGCTCCCGAGCCTTAATTTCGATAATGGTAGAGAGAAAATGACTTTTCTTTGACGCAGTCATGTTAAACCTTCCTGTTTTACGAACAAAAATTCAACTTTTTTTACAAAATAAATAATTTTTATCATAGAATCTCGACAGAGTTTAACGCCAAGCAAAAGAAACAACAGTGCAATGAACTGTAAATGAAAGGAATTTCCGCCAATTAATGCCAAACGATATTTCAAAAACTTTTTAGTACTCTGTCAAGTTTATATATTCCGGACTGACCAAAGCGGGATTTTGACCCCTCTATATCTCCGGTTCTATTTATGATAGAAACAAAATTCTTGTTTCTATGGAATGGGGGGGGGGGGGGTGCCACGTGACTCAGAAAACGAAAATAAAGTTGAATCCGGCCAATAGGTTTTTAGTAAATGCGATTTTAAAAGTGCTGTTTTTTGCACTTTTGAAATTCTTGTTCTGATCAAAACTGTTGACAGGGCAACAGCAATGTGTAATTATCGGATTTTTACGCGGTTTACGGCTTTGGAATTGTTTTTATGAGTAGTTCACACCTTTGAAATTTTCATGTAAAAATATTAATTAGTTTTTGATTTATACCAGATTAAAGTCTCTTTATTTTTGCAGCATGGCGTGCGTAATATGTGAGGCATTCTCACAATCTTTTCACTTTTAAGTCCCTGAAAAATAATTTTTACTTTCTTCTATCTTTACAAGAAGAAAGTATTGGATTCGTGAAAAATCGATCGAAGCAAGACAAAATAATTTCTGTCGACACGCAACCGGAGCAGAACATGATAACAAAAACCTAAATCTCAAACGAAACAAATATGATAACCGACAAAAATATTCTAAAGCACCGTAAGCCGATCCGAGTAAAACAAAATAATTTCCGTGAACACGCAACCGGAACCGAACCTAAGAATTCCATTAGAAAAAACCCGAAATCTTACACGAACCAAATCTGAGACCCGACAAAATTATTTCAAAGAACCATAACCCGATCCGAGCAAGACAAAATAATTTCCGTGGACACCCAACTCGACCCGAACCTAAAATTTTTTTGAAAAAAAAAGAAATATGACGCGAACCTAATATGATAACCAACGAAAATAATATAAAGAACCAAAACCCGATCCAAGAAACACAAAATAATTTCTTTGGACGCAACACGACCCGAACCTAAAAATTCCATTAGAAAAAACCCGAAATCTGACACAAACCAAATCTGAACCAGATAAATATTCCAAAGAACCATAACCCGATTCGAGCATTACAAAATAATTTCTTTGGAGAAGCAACCCGAACCGAACCTAAAAATTCCATTAAAAAAACCTGAAATCTTGCCCGATTCAAATCTGAATCCGACAAAAATATCCCCAAAAACATAACCCGATACGAACAAGAAAAAATAATTTCTGTGGATGCAACACGACCCCAACCTAAAAATTCCATTAGAAAAAACCCGAAATCTGACACGAATTAAATCTGAACCCGACAATAGCATTACCAAGAACCATAACCCGATCCGAACAAGACAAAATAATTTCCGTAAACACGCAACCCGACCGGAACCTAATTTTTTTGTTGAAAAAAAAAACGAAACATGACCCGAACAATATTTGACAACCGACAAAAATATTCTAAATAACCATAACCCGATCCGAGCAGGACAAAATAATTTCTTTGGACACGCAACCCGAACCGAACCTAAAACTTCCATTTAAGAAAACCTGAAATCTGACCCGAACCATATCTGAATCCGAAAAATTATCCCTAAAACCATAACCCGATACGAGCAATACAAAATAATTTCCGTGGACGCAACACGACCCGAACCTAAAAATTCCTGTAGAAAAAAACCAGAAATCTGACACGAACAAAATCTGAACCCGACAAAAGTATTTCCAAGAACCATAACCCGATCCGATCAAGACAAAATAATTTCCGTGAACACGCAAGCTGACCCTAACCTAATTTAAAAAAAAAAACCCGAAATATGACCCGAACCAAATATGATAATCGTCAAAAATATTCTAAAGAACCATAACCCGATCCGAGCAAGACAAAATAATTTCCTTGGACACGCAACCCGAACTGAACCTAAAACTTCCTTTAAAAAAAACCTGAAATCTGACCCGAACCAAATCTGAATCCGACAAAAATATCCCCAAAAACCATAACCCGATACGATCAAGACAAAATAATTTCCGTGAACGCAACACGACCCGAGCATAAAAATTTCATTTAAAAAACCCAAAATCTGACACGAACCAAACCTGAACCCGGCAAATAAACTATTCCAAAGAACCATAATCCGATCTTAGCAAGGCAAAATAACTTCTGTGAACACGCAACCCGATCCGAACCTAAAAATTTGGTTTGAAATAAAGACAAAATATATGACCCGAACAAAATATTATAATAGACAAAAATATTCTAAAGAACCATAACCCGATTCGAGCAAGACAAAATAATTTCCGTAGACACGCAACCCAACTCGAACCTAAAAATTCCACTAGAAAACCCCCGAAATCTGAACCGAACCGAACCAAATCTCAATCCGACAAAAGTATTCCAAAGAATCATAACCGGATCCGAGCAAGACAAAATTATTTCCGTTGTCATGCAACCCGATCCGAACCTGAACGTTCTACTTGAAGTTAACCCGAAACCCGAACGGTACCCGAAATTAAAATACAACAGGCCGATCCGAGCAAGGCAAATTAATTTCTGTGTACACTCAATACGACCAGAATCTGAAATACCATTTGAAGCCAACCTGAAACCCTACCCGGAACCCGATCTGGAAAGGACAAAAATATTTCAAAGAGTCGTAAGCCGATCCGAGCGAGACAAAATTATTTCTTTCGACACGCAGCCGGATTCATTTGAAGTCAACCCGAAAACCGATCATAACCCGGTTTTGGATCGAGTTCAATTATAACTTTCTGGTTCGGATCGGGTTGCCTGTCGACGGAAATTATTTTGTCTTGCTCGGATCGGGTTATATTTCTTTGGAATATTTATCACGGGTTAAGATTTGGTTCGGGTATGGTTTCAAGTTAACTTCAAATGAAATTTTTAGGTTCTGGTCGTGTTGCGTGACCACGGAAATTATTTTGTGTTGCTCGGATCCGATTATGGTCCTTTTGAATATTTTTGTTGGGTTGAGATTTGGTTCGGGTCAGATTTCTGGTTTTCTTCAAAGGGAATTTTTAGTTTCGTGTTAGGTGGCGTGTGCACGGAAATTATTTTGTCTTGACCGGATCGGGTTACGGTTATTTTCAATACTTTTGCCTGCTATCAGATTTGGTTCGGGTCAGATTTTGGGTTTTTTCAAATGGAACTTTCAGATTGGTTCGGGTTGCGTGCAGACTGAAATTATTTTGGCTTGCTCGGATCGGCGTACAGTCTGTTGTAATTTATTTTTTGGGTTCGGTTCGGGTTATGGGTTTATAAGTCTAAAAAAATCACCCTGATTGGGAAATAAGTGGTTACTTGTCACTTAGCCTAACCGCTGTCTAGGCTCTATACAATAGGCCTGAAAAATATTAGGCTAATTGAAAAATGAGAGATGATTCTCCAATTAACCTACGACATGTAATTTCACATTGCAGTAAACATTTAAAGCAGGTTAGAACTCGCGCAATTACGGGTTGAACATAAAAAAAGGCGAAAATTCGCCAAAAACGTAAAATAAAAAAAAAAAAAAATTCAAAATTTTAGAGTTTTTGGCACCAACCGTTCATGAGGCCCCTAGCCTTCCGACTGTCTTGGAAAAGGGCAAAATTGTAATGTTATTTTCTCTGCATTTTGTTTTAAATGCTAAAAAATGATTCTTTGAACATTTTATAAAAAAAAAAAAAAAAAACTTAATAACGAATATGAATGCAATCCTTGGAAGTATTAATCATTGTTCAATGTATTAAAAATACATTAAATCAATAGAATTATATTACTTTAAATATTGCTTGTATTGCAGTGAAACCTGGAGCTTAGTGAACGTATTAACACGGGCTTGTCAGTGAGGGGGCTATAAGCAACCCGTGTGCCAAATTTCGCAGCCCTGCGCCCTGTGGTTTCCGAGTTTGTGAGGTTACATAGATAGATACGCGCACGGATTTTAATAGGATAGATGTTATTGTATACGACCCATTTATGCTTTCTATTGTAAGGCGGCAAGCATTTACGGTTCATTTACAAGGTCACATTACAACCGATAGATATTTACTGAGTGGCATGTATTTTAATGAGTTTGTACCTTTTAAATCTCTAGACAATTTTAGGTTACTTGAAAGTTGAATATGAATTCAATTTGTTCATCTAAAGGCTGGACGATCCAGGTTTCTACTTTATGAAAGATGTTTCTATTATCCACTTTATTAAAATGGTTCTAGATTTCAGCCCACACCCTTTTAAAATTCCAATACTATCGGTATTTTTGCACACAAAATTTAGATAACAATTAAATGAACTTTTATTTTGCACGAAATCAGAATGATTTTTGACGAAGGTACTGCGCACAATAATCATCACCGAATGTCCTGCTGATATTTGAGGAGAAACTGAATTATAGAAATGTGCCAGTGGATCTGGATTATGGAAAGATTCTAGGTAAACACTGACTACGGAGAAACCACAGAAACGGCTCAGAAAGATTAATGTAAGTACTTTAGTGAATCACAGAGTACTTATAGTCATGAAAAAAATTCGACAGAACTTAAGGATCACTGTTTATCATAGTGAAATAAGCGGGAAAGTGTTCAATTCTGTATTGCTTTTATACTAAAATGCACATACACTCAAATATTTTTTTCACCATTCCAAACTTTGTAATTTATTCAGTTTAAACCATTTTACAAAGGTAATACAGTGAGTTCGGTTTTTTATTAGATATTTTTTTTCATTTTTTTACAATCCTTTTATATCAAATACATTTTTGGCAGTTTTATTGGAATTTTTCCTTTTATTTTCATTTAAAAAGATTAAAAAGGGGATTTATTAAACTAATCGATTCTGTTATTTTGGACTTGGTAATTAAAGAATTTTATCAATATGCCAACAATAGCTTTTAGTTAATTTTTAATCAGATAATACAGCTACTTAAAAATTTACAAATATGACTGAAATTAGGGAAAATCATTTCATAACGATGAAATATCAAATTTTGAACTTTTATTGAAATGAATTATAATTTATCGTATGAATGATCCGAAATATGTGAGAAAATACTTGGAAAGCATATGACTTAGTACGTCTTGCTAGTCACGTAAAAAATAATTATGAATTTAGAAAGTGCATGCATTGAAAATTCGGACAATCCAACAAGTGTTGGAGCTTATGAAAACATTTTCTAAAAAAAGAGCCTTAATCAGATAATCTGAGTTTCTGCCGCGCTTATCGGAGGGTCATTGGATTTAAAAATTATAAAATAACTAATTTTATTTAAAATTTACTTCAAGCACACCCTGTGATAAAACGAATGCTCATTATTCAGTCTGTTTTTAAGTTTTTACATATTTTGTATAAAATGATGCGAATTTTGAAAATGTAATAGCAGTTTTTCATAAGTTATTAAATATAGTATATAGAAAAATCCTTATTGAGTTAATTTATGAATCACCCTATAGCTTATAGAACAAGAACTAAAAATATTGCTTGTTAGTTCGACACGTTTTATCATTTCTAAAAAATAAATGATTTCTTCTGAGATTTGTAAGAATCGATAAAATGTATTTGAATTGTTTTTAAAAAGTCCAACATTATGTTTTACTAGCTATATAACACTTTTGAAAAGTTTATAGCCTCACTATTAAATTATTTTTTTTTACTTCTATCATCTTTCGTTTATCTGTTCTTTTCTGAATTAAAATGGAATATGTATAATGCAAATGAAATACCTGACAAAAAGAAGTGATATCTAATCAAAAACAACTCGTTGTAAATGATGCCGCCAAGCCACAAACTTAAAACGTCAGTCATAAAAAGAAGTGATATCACATAAAAAAAAAGCGATATAGAAGTGTATACTCCGAGTGCCGTGTAAAAATCTATAACTACTCATAATGTTTCCAAAGGACTCGGAGTGAGGTACAGTATGTGAAACCTGCTTGGGGACCTGTAGGCGTATATTTAATTTATGCAGTACCTATACCAATTTCGAAAAATTGTGAAAGTCGAAAAAATTAATTTTAATTTCTCATTATATCACTCTTATAAATATTTGCAGGAGGAAGATCTGTAATAAATCAGAAAGATTTGTAAGACAAGCAGGAAATGGTATGTAATTGTGGTAATCATCTATTATTACAATTATACTTTTCATTATTGTAAACATAACTTTTAATTACATAAAGACGTTTAATAATACACTGTATTAAAATTAAAGGGAAAACTTCTAAAATGGATCCTGTTTATGACAGATTTGCTTCTTAAACGTAAATGTCATGTTTCCAACATAAGGAATATTATATAATACTAGTAGCCTTACTAGAACAGATTCCCCCCCCCCCCCCCTGTCATGTGCAATTCCGTTTACGCAGGCTTTACTGCAATATATCTTAGTTTAATTAACGTCTATTATTAGGTGCATTGTTAGTAATATTCATATGATCATTATTTCTTTTATTATTTTACAAACTCAAAATGTTTATTACATATTTACATAGAAAATCCTCCTCATAAAAGTGGTCTTTCTCGTTCAAATAATGGCAATCAACAAATCGATCCCATGATGTTAAATAAGAATGGGCATGTAAACACCATAATCTTCGAATTTTCACAGTTTAATGGGAGAAGTAATACAAGAAGAAAATTGTTAAACAAATAGTCATATGTAAGTGCAGGAAGAACAAACATTATAAAAGCCTGCAGGTCGCCAAGCAGTTTTCACATACTGTACCTCACTCCGAGTCTTTTGTAAACATTATGAGTAGTGATAGATTTTTACACGGCACTTGGAGTATGCACTTCTATATCGCTTCTTTTTAAGTGATATACACTTCTTTTTATGACTGACGTTTTAAGTTTGTGGCTTAGCGGCATCATGTTATTTATATAAAATTTTTTCAATAATATTTCATAAGCAGTCATAAAATTTTAATTAGAACATACAGCATGAAAAATTATGTAGCAAATTCATTACTTTAGGAAGAGGCAGTTGGTAATTACGAAGCTGAACACTGTTTCGAGAAAATTCTTAATAGGAACATAAGCCTTAAAAGAGTATCCTTGACGTAAACAGTAATTTTTTTGCTCATTTCTAACGCTACAGGTATAATTTTGTTGTTTCAAAAGTACCCTCTAAAATAGACTCACGTGTGTAGCCAAAAATAAGTATAGGTTTATTCATCAGTAGACTCAAAAGGTAAAAAAAAATCTTTTATTGTAAAAACAACATTAGACAATACTAAGATGTATTTCAATGACCAAGCACGGAACAAGAAAAATGTGATTGAACTGAGTGTCTTGTGAATAGGTGCAAGGATTACTGATTTTGAACAAAACTGTTCCCGAATAATATCTTCGCCTTAGTTTTGCTGCAAAATTATTAGATTTAATGAAACGTACACTGTAAAAAAATCTGAGATTCTACCGGCTAGACGCAGTACTATTTCCGTTTTTTTAACGGAAATTTTTCCCCATAAATTACAGAAAAAATCCGTTTTAATCCGAAAAACGGAAATTTTTCTGTAATTCATGGGGGAAAATTTCCGTAAAAATACGGAAATAGTACTATCGTCTAGATTGCCAGTAGAATCTCCGTTTTTTAGTCTGTTTTTTTACAGTGTATATTAGTATTCGTATATAGTGATATTAAAAATCCTTAATACTTTGCATCAATGATTAATGACAACCCTTTGATGCAGATGTTAGTGACTTATGTCTATTTTTTCAAACTTTCAATAAAAATAGAATTACTGGATTTTATTTATCATTTATAGGGCGCTAAAACGGATTTCTAGCAAAAACAGCAAATGTCTAAATTATATTTTTTAAATTTATTTCTTATAAAATAAATAACTAATAACCGATTAAAGCTTTAACGATCTAAGAAATATAATGAACCCAAAAATGTTATTAAAAATCTAGCATTTGTCTGAAGCACATTTTTTATTGATGCCTGAAACTTTCTTAATCTGTGACTTATGTAGTTTTTGAAATGACTTATTCAATTACCTAAGAGGTTCTGTACAGCAATATTAAATTTTAAAAGTATGCATACATAATAGAACGCAGGTTTCAATCATACAGTATAAACATATCAAGAGTAACGACGCGGAAATCTAAAGAAAATATGGTCAAAAAATTTAGGGGAAAAAAAGTAATTACTTTTCTCCCATTCTAACTTTAAGAAAGTGTATATATTATTTTAATCCATAAAATAAATAGCCCAAAAATGATTATTATCGTAAAATTGTGCATATATACAGTCCTCGCCACTTAATCGGGTCACGGATAATCGAATAGCCTGCTTATTTGAATAGAATCCTCCGGAACCGAATTTATTCCTATTGGTTCAATGTTATTTTTCCCCGCTTAAACCAAATACCTTTTACGAACGTCCCTGCTTAATCAAATAACAACTGTGTGACCGATATTTGAAAATAGGCGCAGAAAGCACGTTTCCGCTGAAATTCCCCTCCACGTTTTGTCATTTTCGGTTCATTTACGCTGAAAACAAATTTTCAGTTCTTCCTGCAGGGATTTCGACCGGCAGGTGTATAATGGACAGGTCAAATGATTTTCCCACCTTGATCTCCCCATCACCACTTCTTGCTGTTAAACAGGCTTTAATTGCAATGCGCCGTCACTTCGAGACTCCAGATTGTAGTTGTGGTATTTTGCACTGAATCGAAAAATAACGCGATATTTACTCCTTTAAAATCCCACTTAAACAAGCCACTTTAAACGACTTTTTTAAGGCAGTATAAGTAACGTAAATTTGAAGTAGCAAAGTTTCGACCAAATTCAAGCGAGCTGCATTAAGGGTGATGCAATGTAAATCATATAAATGTATGTACTGACATTAAATTAATACGTATTTACTTTATATTAGAATTTGTATTTATTTTAGTTTATGTTATTCTATTAACGATTTATTATATGCTGTTAATTAAATATATCGTAGATGGTTATTTTACCTTTTCATTACGCATTAAATATTACAGTTATGATTCCCTGTTTAATCAACATCCCGCTTAATCGAATATTATTTATGGAACCTTCACTACTCATTTAAACGGGTACGACTGTATATGTAAACACATTCATCGCAATGAATAGAAACAGCAGCGAAATTTTGAAATTTTATAATATATTATAGAATAATGTCTCACACGAAAGCTACAAATATGACACTTTTAAAAATTTCCTGGCAAAAAGTCTGCCATACTTGTAATAAGTAATCTCCTATAAGGAGTAAATTACAAAAAAATGATTTTACATCACGGCCAAGTGGCAAGGTATTTTAAAGTATTTTGTTTATTTTCAAAAAGTTGTTTCGTCTAATATTTCAAAACTATAATCTTTGTGGTAACTTTCAACTAATCTTCGAAGTATAGTATTTTTGTTTCGAAATAGTGGTAGACAAAATAATAAAATAATATTCGGCAGTGACAGCTCTGACTTTATCATATCGAACTTTGTTTTTTGGAAAAAAATAACAAACGCAATTGTAACTGAAGGAAACAAAGTAATTTTACACGGAATCAATTTTTCGCTTTCTTGGGGAAATTAAATGTTCCATAAAATCATGACATCGACTAAAGGGAGAAATCAAAATGTGAGCTGTGATATAGAATTTATTTTCAATCATCGAATTGGAGCTACAACAGAACATCCACAAATCTGTTTTTGAAGAAACATTAAATTGGTCTAAAAATGAATATAGTAGATAAACACCTTCATTTTTAGTGATGTAAATAAAGTAATGTCTTATTACATTTACCTCATTTTATTACATTTACACAAATTTTACATTTACAAGTCAAAGGTAAAAAGATTTTCAATTTTTGAAGTATTATAATAATATGTGAGCTAACTGTTAATTTAATTCTACCCCATATATATAAAATCCTAAAGAAACAAATTTATGAAACGGATATATGAACCGGCTGAAATGAAACGAATTTATGAAACGATTCTATGAAACGACTGATTAAACAACTGATTATGTTTCGCGGCGATTTCTCCTAAAATATAGGATACTTTGCAATGAAATTAACACCAAAAATCTATATTGATCCACAGATCTCAAAACTGGTATTAGAATTTATAAATTCAAATCAGTTTTCGAAATATTAATTTTTTTCTAATTTTAAATACTTTTTTCTAATGATAGCAACTGAAATTTTAATCATAACACATATTTTTTTTTTTCATATTTTAGAAGAGGTTATTATTTTAAACTAATTTGGCGACCAGTTTGGTCTTCCTTAAATGAATGCTAAGAACAATGCTTTTTTAAAATTTCATTATCATTTTATTTAATACAAAACTTTTATTTAAAAGTGAAAAATTTTAAATTAATGGCTTTCACTTTTTTCTTTATTTCTTTTTTAAACGAAACGAAAAGAAAAATATTAGGCGCAGATGTCATATACGTACCGGGTACCTAAATGGCGCCAAAATGGCGTTATGAATTGAATGAATGAAAGAATTCGTGAGAAACTTAAACCATAAGAAAGACAAGAAAAAAACCATAAAGCAGTAACACAATTTTTAGGTCCTAATGAAAGTGAAAAGGCACAACCACAAGAACGAGTCATTTGCAACAAAAAGAAAAGTTATGAAAATAGGAAAACCCGTTTAAAAGTTTTTCTTGAGCATGCGTAAAAAATAAATATACAAACAAATTGTATAATTCCTTTCTTGCAAGTTGGTTAAAAATAGTTAATTATTGTGCACTGTAAAATATCTTCAGTCACCTAAAACAGCACTTTTTGATCCGTTACTCTTGAGTCTCATCTGCGTCAACAGTGTTTTTCATGGGAAAATAATGATTTCCCCTGAATAAAAATTATTATAATTTATAAAAACATTAAACTTGCACTATATACCTAATTTTAATAATTAGATTTTCTTTACTTACATTCTTTAAAAGAATTAAGGGAAAACACCAATGCTGCCCAGAAAGTATAAGAAATTCTAAAATAAATTATTCGAACGAAAACTGTCCACTTTCTTTTTTTTCACTATAATTTTGTATATATAATCTAATTTGGTACTAATTAAGAACGTAGAATATTTGTAAAAATATCACTCTTATTTATGCTCTCTAAATTTTAACATATGCTAAAAACTTAGCTTGGAATAAATTAATATTAAGCGCGATGTCTTAATTGCTCTTCAGATTCAAATTAACAGAATATAGCTTCATGATTATGGTAATGTGATGCATATTTAGTAGTCAAAGTGGGTTGTTTATTTTGTCCGTTACGTCAAGTATTGAAAGTTACATTTAAATGACAACTCAATCGGTTTAAACTTTTTTCAGTTTTTAAAAGTCCTGAGTTATTTTCATAATACTCCTAGCTTTTACATCTGAAGCCCATGTGCAAAAATAATTAAATAAATATAGGTATTTCCAGTGTTAAATTGGTAATTTTTGAAACATGTATTTAAAGTGACATTGAAAAAAATTTGAATATTGCAACATATTTGAAACTCATTTTAAAAATTAAAATGGGAAATTATTTGTTTTTTAAATCAGATTTCAAAATACTAATTTATGGTCGCATTTTAGAGCCCAGATCTTTATACCAATCTTTATAACTGAAGGACATGTGATAAAAAATTTTACTTTCTTTATTACTGAAACATGTTACTTTAATGGTTCATTAGCTGGCTGTTAGTGCAAGCAAATTTTCTGACATTTAATTAATGAGTGTAAGCAGAATTCAATTTTAAATTTTCCGGAGACATTCGTCATACCTTTCCTCTACAGCTAAGTAGAGTCATTAGGATTACACTGTACGAAAGAGCGAGTTTAATAATGATCGTTAAAATTTGCATGCCAAGATTGCGTGTTAGGAACTTTACATTATTTTTGAGTAAGTAATAAAAATTTCTGGTGATAGCTAAATTTTCTGACTAGACTATCTTATTATTTTTCTAAACGGCATAGAAAATGATCAGTCGTATGTTTCGAAAGATAATAAAGGAAACAACAAACTCTTTTAAACTCTCATTTTTAGAAGTAAAGCAGGAAAATGCATGTTAGGTTTAGATAATTTACTCCCACTAAACGTCATTATGCAGTTAAATCTCAGAGAGCGCAAGAGCAAATATCATTTGCATCTCAAACAGTCGTGCGTTGTCGAAAATTATCAATTTTTCAGTATACATTTAAAATTTTATGCTAAGATGGAGGAGTTTAATTTTTCAGAAAACATTTATAAGTAAATAATATAAAATTTTACATGTTTCTCACATTCCGCAAAAGATTAAACAGAACTTGAAAGTATTCCTTTTCATTTTGAAATAAAAAAGGCGAAATAAAAAAGAAACAACATACAAGTTTAAATTAAATTGCGCTTATTATGCAGAGACTGAAAATATTTTTGAAATGGTTGGATTTTAATTTACGCTAAAGCACAATTTCTAGGGTATTTTTGACCTCATATGCCTTTTCTCTTGTTCATATATTCTGGGAATTCCAGTGAAAGGTTTCTAATTATTGCTTTATAAAATTAACTTTTGTCAAATGTCATAATTAGGATGAGCGAAGCGAATCCTCTACTAGGCTACACAAATTACATTTTGAAGTACACTTTACAAAAACACTATTCAGTATTTTGACTTGAAATTAAACATAAAAATGAATTATGATCTTTAGAAGATTTGCACAATGTTATTTTTTTACAGAATAACCTTAAAAAATTTATTATTTTAATTAATTTATTTTACATGTTTTTCCATTACGGACACATTTTTGCAAATAAAAAATGAAACACTTATATTTTCAAAAGAAAAAATAAATCATGGAGTTAGTCATTATAGATAGAATCATGTTTAATTAAATAGTTTCACGATTTCTTTTATGAAATTTTTAAAATACCTTTTTTATGAAAAGTATAGCATATTTTTTAACGAATTAAAATTTGTGAAAATTAAATTATTTGCATTCAATTTAAAATTATTTTTCAGTGTTAAGAAGTCCAATACACAATTTATTCTTATTATGTGAATTACGCAGACGATACTTACGCATTTTAAAAGAATTATATTAAGATGTTTTTTGTAAAGTGGCAACAAAAGAATTGTAAAAAAATAAAATTAATTGTTAAATTCATTATATCATAAATAAAAAATTCCGAGGAAATTCGTGGTTATTTGGCTGAATTTACATTTCTAAAATTAAAATGCGTCAAAACATAAAATAATGTTTTTGCTTAATAAAGATGCAAAAATAATATAAAAAATATTGTTACTTTCAAATATTTGTCTTATTAAATAATGTTTCGTGAATCCAAACAAAGCATGGCTTTTGCCAGTTAATTAGTTTAAATTGCTCGCGTAATACGTTTAAGGTTTCATTTATTCATCTCTGTGTTGCAGAATATTTTTTTGTCAGGTAGGTACAAGTGCTAAAGCAACAAAAGTGTTCTCATATGGTGCAGGATTAATACGAGTCATATTACGCTGAAAGCACGTGAAATATGTAAAGTAAATATTGCTATTCAGAGATAACTCAAACGTTTACATTAAAAACATCGCAACGAAATCATAGGTCCTGTGATTGGGACTTGCTTAGACCTTTGTACTAATTAAGGCGTATTTGGGAAATATGACGGATATTTGACTACTTCTGACATAGAAAAAAGCGTTACCGTGCTCAGGTTAATTTTAAAAATTCTATGAATAAAACTTGACATATGTATGTTTAAAGTACTTATTGGGTTTGGGAAACATGTTCAAATTCTGATTAACATAGCTCGATCGCGTTTCTTTTTTCAGCTATATGCAGTTATACACTGATGTGAGGTTGATTTCACTGTAAATCATTTTCTAATGCTAAAAAGAATTTTATTGTCTCATATTATAAAAAACGGAAATATGTACATAAAAGCAAAGCTTCAAAATTTTAGCCATTAAATAATGTTTTTCAATTGTATTAAAAATGTCGAATTATAATAACTTACATGAAATTGCTGTAGTGGAAACTGCATCTCATTTAACGGACACGCTTGGTCGGGACGAAGAGGGTTGATAAATTAAAAAAATAAATTAATTGTGTTCATAAATTCATGACTATTACTGTCAAATTTCCCTTTTGTGGGTGCATTTTTTTAAACTCGCCAAACGCATGACTGCGATTTATTTCATGATAGTATCAAATTAAACCCGATATTTACATTAGATTTCAGCGAGCTCAGAATAGAAAGATTTCACTTGTTGCTACCATGCACATCATAAAAATAAAAGAATTTTCAACTGCATTTTTACAATTAAAAGCAACAAATACTATGCATTTTCCAGCTTTAGTTTGGAAATGAGAATTCTTCAGAGTTAATCAACTGATTTACATCAATTGAATTTTAACAAGAGACCATTCTTAGTCATGAACTTATCATCAAGAATTTAACATAGTATTCCTGAGACAACCATTTTACATAATCTCGCAGCACTGAGTAATTAGTACAGTATTTATTTGTGAAATTGAAGACTATACGGTTAATACAGCACCTTTTTTCGTTAAATGTAATTTTATTCAAAATGTCATTTTTTTCTTTGTATTTAAACAGAAAGCATGTTCGTATAAGCAAATATTTAATTCGATACTTTTAACACGAACGCCTGGGAGATATATTTTTTCTATATTACGACGTAAATAGAAATAATTAAATTAATATAGAGCTAAGAACTAGTCCAGTAATATTTAAGGCATTTAAAAGCATTGTGGTTAAGGCGCACTTTCTTATATATTCCAAAACAATGGTCTTCCGGACGGGTTTTAATGAATTCCAGTGGAATTAATTTTATTAAAGACATTGAAAGTTCAACAAACTGTTTTGTGGAACTGTCTTTTAAACATATCTTCCCTTTTCTATCACGTAGGTCTAGATACATATAATTTGTAACAACTAGTGAAAATAAATCAATATTTAATTGTTGTTCTGTCATAATATAGAGTTTAATTCTCTACATAGCCTTCAAACAATAACTTGATCGATTCTTTTAGAGATTTTGCCATGGTACGGTACAGAACACATTCTTCCTAAAAGGCACAAATGGTAAAGGAAATACATTATTTAATTAAAACTAAATTGTGCTACTTACCAGATGTAATTTTCACCTTAGTTAACGAGCATATTAAATTAAACTTGTGTTATTCAGCGGTCAAGTTGGAGGACTATACTAATTGTGTCAAAATGAAAGCAATCCATAAATCTACTCGACCAGCACTTTTTGCAATGAAGTAGATTATTTAACAAAAAAAAGCATAAAATATTATTTAGAGTACTTTGCATTTGATGTGAGAATTGTGTTGCAGGCATATTTAAGATATTCAAACAACAAGTTATTCAACAACGAATTCAATGTTAAGATGAAGAAATGTCTTATTTTATGTCAGTCTTTTTTGTGGCTATCACATTTTTCAGTCACTTCATACGTCTTAAATGTCGCCATTTTTTTCTATCATTTTTAGAGAAATAAGCAACCATAATTAATTAAACTTTTAAGGCACTGTACGCAGCTATGTTTTACAGCATTGAATTGATCTAAATGAACTATGGGAAAATTGACCAGAAAAAATTCCTCTTCTATGCAAAAGAGAAATAGCCTTTATATTATGAGAACATAAACTGTCTTTGTTTCCGTTGACAGGGAATAAATCCACCTACTGAAAAAAATCGATTTTTTTTGTCATATATGTAAAACTTTGAGTTAATCTGGAACTTAATCCCGAAAACATAATACTATAGTAGTTGCTGCCCCCGAAAGAAATATTATTTGCGGAAGTGGCAGCCATTAGCAGTGCGTTGGCAAACGGATTGCTTCCGATTGAAAGAGCCCGTTCCATGATCGAGAAATGCATCTCTGCCATCGAGTAAGAATGATTTACTGAGATATTCTTATGAATTGTTGCAGCAGTATTAAAAAAGTAAACTGTGGTGAATATTTTTTCATTCGAATAATTGTATTGTGTTGTGTAGTACCATAATTATACAAAGCCTTTTAACATTTCCTTTGCCATAAAATAGCCTTTATTTATTTTTCTTTTCAGAACTGTTGATCATATTTCTGTATATAATTGCCAGAAATTGTATTGGAAGTTTAAAAAACACCAGTGTCCATTTTCCCTTATCTATTATGAACAGTAAAGATGTCTAGTAAGAAACCTTCAATTTCACATAATGAATTTAAAGTAAGGTTCAAAGATACTTGATAAATACATAAAAGTAATTAAAAGAAATAAGTTTGTCTTCTCGCATATGTTTTTTTAAAAATTGATATCATCCACATCTAATTATACAACTAAGTTAAATATATTTGTTCTCAAAGATTCCAAAAGGAAAATCAAACAAAATTCTGCTCAATGATAGCATTATACTGTGATGCAGACATTTTCGATTGGACAGTTTGTGCCAAACTGTGACAAGCATCGTAAAATTTTCATAGATTTGATCAAAGTAATAAATATATGTACATCTTTCCAAAATCACTTTGATAACGTACTTGTATTGCATCAGTAAGTATATGTGCGAATATCAAGCTTTTAAAGCTATTTAGAAAAAACTTTTAGGACACTGGAATTTTCTGTATTTCATGATATTCTACAGCTCATATTCAAAATATTAGAATAATTACTTCTTTTTACAAATTGAAAATATCGTTTGGTAATTTAATGTATTTTAATGCAAATATGCAAACGATATTTTTATTAAGACCTTATTGTTGATTAAACTTATTTATTATCTTAAAATGAATATAATTTTCGAAAAGATTAATTGAAAAAAAATTATTTTGAAAAGTCAGAATATTACAATAGTTATTCAAGTGGTTCAAAATATTAGAATATTTCACATTAATTCTCCTTTAATTGTAACCAATTTCTAACTGGTGACATCATTGATAAAATTCAGACAATTTTATTTAAAATCAGTATTCTTTGTGCAGTTTGTTTTATTTTTCGTCTTAAAATGGGTCATGTGAGTGATATTCCTGAATCTATTAAACTTCGTTTGGTTGATTTGTATCGGAACGGTAAAAATCAATGTTATAATGCAAATTAATTACATTGTTCGCAATCAAGCGTTAGTAAAATACTTACGCAATATTAAAAAAATGCAAAATTTCAAAATAATCGCTGAAATGGCGGCCGAAAACAAAAAATATCTGCTAGAAATAACAGGAAACTGAAGTGTATAGTTAAGAAAAGCCTTTTTAAAAGTGTGCGATTCTTGCACCTAAAATGAAAAGAAGAAGGAGTTGAAGTTTGTACATCGACAACATTACGCCGTCTCCATAAATTTAAGTTTGAATCTCGTGTATCGAAAAGAAAACCTCACATGACTGCAAAACAAAAGCGTATAAGATTGAATTGGTGAAAATCAAGACGTTTATGAAGCGAAGATGATTGGGAAAACATATTATTTAGTGATGAAAGTATGTTTTGTGTTTCATATAGTAATCAAGGTATTCGAGTTTGGAGGATGAATCAAGAAGCATTTGATAAAGAATACCTTAAACGTTCCGTAAAATTTGCTGCTAGTGTCATGGTTTGGGGTTGCATGTGTGCAGAAGGACCTGGAAAGTTATGCATCGTCTACGAAAAGGTGAACTCTCAGATATATCAAGAAATTTTGGAATATTACATTATTCCATTATCAGAAGATTTATTTGAAGATGATTTCATCTTTCAACAAGATTTA
Organism: Maratus speciosus; assembly: GCA_963932465.1. NCBI lineage: Eukaryota > Metazoa > Arthropoda > Arachnida > Araneae > Salticidae > Maratus > Maratus speciosus. Next base: position 230,317,973 of record OZ010796.1, on the reverse strand, counting down.
GCGTCACACTGTAAAAAAAAAAAAAAAAACTGATAAAAATACGGAAATACTACTGGCAATCTAGACGCCAGTACTATTTCCGTATTTTAACGGAACTTTTCCCCGGTAAATTACGGAATTTTTCCGTTTTTGGCATTTAACGGTAATTTTTCTGTAATTTACCAGTAAAAAGTTACGTTAAAATACGGAAATATCGTGTTTTCTGAAACTGGCGTTAAATTTGGTTGCAAACGCTGCGTGATATAAACAAAAAACATGCAATATTTTTTTTTTTTATCTTTTAAAAAAAGTCGATATATCTCCATGAATTCACGTTATATTCTTACACAAATGAATACACGTATTGCACAATATCCACATATTCGCATGCTATCGCTAGATCATTTCTTGCATTTTATTTTACAGGTTGATAGCAAATATTATTATTATTTTGTGATTTTTTACTGCCCACCTAATTGCCCCCCCTGATCAAATCCTCATTGATAAACATGAAGTCAAACATATTCTTCATAATCCTGAAATTCCATAAAAATCCGACAAGTATATCAAATATTGGACAAAACGTGTAAAATTGAAAGTGTCCGGTGATTAATGGCTGTGTCGTGTATTTAAAATTTTTATTCTGAATTTCTGTACGCATAAACAAGTACGTATCTTAGTTTCAGGCATATCATGAGTATTCTGACACTTTCTTGTGATTGTTTATAGCACTGGTTCGTTAAGACAAGTACGCGTCTTAAATTGAGACATCTTGATGTCTAAAGCTTTACATTCTGACAGTAGGTGTCTAAATTGCTTTTTCAAACAAATTTCTGACGACGAGTCTCTTTTTTTTTTTTTTTGTTAATACACGATAAAAAAAATCCTTTGATGGTACAAGAACACTGAAAACTACTGGAAATCTTTGAAGTCTTGGAGATGCGACCATGATTTTTGGTAATCACATCACATTATACACTTTACTAACTAATTTAGTCTTAACAGTTATAGACATACAAATGTACACAGGTATGTTATACAACAAAATATAGCAATTCCTAAAAATAATACCTACATATGAAAATTCTAACTGAACATTAAAAAAAAAAAAAAAAACTTTAATATTTTTTTTCGTTTTAAAAGTTGATAAGCTAAAAATAAAAGTATTATTATATAATCGCTAAAAAATGTATAAGACATGTGTATATGTAAGTTTTTTAACAGAAAATTCATAATTCTAATATGTTGTTATCAAATTTTTCACAAATTATCTACAATTAATTATTTTATAATATAATATATTAAAAAGCGATTACAATGTTTTTCCTCTCTGGTTACTAAATGACTAATTAGTCTCTTTTCTAATATGTGTCTGATTTGTTATTTATTGAAGAATTTTTTTTTTTCAGCGCAGTACCATCTTACGAGAAGAAGATAAGATAAAATACATATGTTCCACATTTTTTAATTAAATTATACTATCAGTCTATTGGTAACAGATGGATGAGAGTTACCAAATGACTGAACATAAAAAAAGCATTTTCTTTCAGATTTTCTTATGAATTCCAAGTAAAATGTTGATAATATATATTCTTTAAGAACGTTATTGAATTTCTGATAGTCTGCTAAGTGGTTGGTCGCAATGAAACGCAATAATCTATACTTGTAAAAGAACATGTCTTGATTGACGTACTGACATATCTGTCAACGCCGAACCTCAACCGTTGCTCCTAGGACTGTGAAATTTAGAAGACATGTTCCGTACACAAAATAGGCATCCACTAAGAAAGGAGTTTTATAAAATCAACCTCTAATGGGATTAAAGGGTTTCGCACGTTTTTGGTCATTTCGATATATTTCAGCAGCAGTTTTAGGTAGGAGCGAAAAATTCAGCATAACAAAAAAAAATCTACTAACAAAATGAAAAAAATGTTTCTACTAAAAGAAATGTTAACGTGTATCTCAGTGATTTTAGAAATTCAGCCATAAGGAAGTTAAATGGGGGAAGGTAAAAAATGTTAGCTCATTTCTCCATATCTCAGCAGCAGTTTTAAGTAGGAGCGTAAAATGCATTATAACAAATCACATTCAAACGGGAGCATCTGCAGAGAGAGACATTTCCAATGAGTAAAACTAAGGAAATTATTGTATCTCTTCAAATGTTATGCGTGGACGTACATAAAATAAAATAGACAAATGATTTATAATTTCCTTCACTGGATGTCGTTTAAAAATGGCCTAACTTCCACATAAATCTCCTTAACCATTATAGAACCCAACATCAATCTCCTAGTTTTTAGCTCATGACCGCTGGTGGCACTGATTTAACCAACTTTGAAAAAGTATTTAAATGTATTTTTTCATTCTCTTATTAGTATTTTTATTGAATATTTATTTTATATGTAATGAGTAACACTACATATAAGACAATTCTTTTTATGTTTACTGAATCCATCAGTATGGTCACTGATTTGACCGCGTTGGAAAAAAAATATTTCAATGCATAGCTGCCAACCTCAAACTAATATTCCGTAATACTTGCGTTAATTTGACCCTGGTTTAATACGTTTCAAACCAGAAAATTTTTTAAGAAATGAAAATAAATATGTTCCACGTGGAAACCTGGAAATAAAAAATAAGCATTCATGAAATAAATTTTCTGGTTCGAAATGTGGTTAACCTGGGTTAAATTAATCCAGACATTACGAAGATTAGTGGAAGGTTGGCAGCTATGTCAATGCAATTGTACAATATATTTTAATATCTTATGCATGGAATTTTTATTCCATGCCAAATAAGCAAAGACGGTTGAAATTAAAATAATTTTCTCTTGTAGGATTTTAACAATTTTTGATAAATTTAAAATAAATTTTTTATTACATATACATGAATAATAGCGTTCTAAGGTTTTTGATTTTCTGTTTTGAGCTGCCTTGTATATTGCAGAGTTGATTCTATTGCCAAACAGGACTTTTTTGAGTGAATTATGTTGGCAAAAAGTTGTCCAGTATGCATCAGTAGGTAGGGCATTTGTGCTTGAGGTGAAATGTCTCAGATTTTATTACTATCCTGGACATTTTGAACCCGCTTGGAATTAAAACTATATTTTCTGGTAAGATTTCACCTATTTCCGACTAAGATAAAATTAAATTGATACATTCTGAAGTGTTATTTTTATATTTAATGTCTCATTATTAACCAACTCTTCAGTTTTAACATTTAAAAATCTATAAATTATGTTCAAATCTCAAACTTATTTTTTTTAAGGAAAAGAGCCAGAAGGGTTCCTTCAACACTAATTCCTTCGGTTGTTATTCCCAATTTCTACATTCTGATCAGTCCGAATATCATTCATTCAATATTTCATATAATCTCCATCACATTATGAAAAATTAAAGGCAGTCTGTAGAGTATAAGCAAGGAAAAATATGTATACCACTTACACTGTGCGCAAAACTTAATCAATCATAAAATGCTAATTTTCAAGCACGCGAGTACGCAGGTACTATCCCTACATAACAGCTAGTCGATGTGACATCTCCATCAAGTCACACATGGTCATAAGTGTCAAAATCACTAAGGTGAAACAAAATATGGGATCTTTCATTCGTTTCATTATTAATCTCAGATGATCGATGTATGGTGACTCCATTGAAAAGTCACTGTGACTGTTGATTTGTGGTGAGTCCCGAAGTGACATTAGAATGAAGTCTTCTTGTGATTCTCATGTGACTGTCATTTGAAGACTCAATTCTGAAGTCATTGTGGGCATTGCATTATGATGAGTCACCAAATAATGTTACAATGAAGTCACATGGTGACTTTCAAATGACCGAGACACTACTGTGAAGTCGTTATTGCGTTCCTCTGTGTAAAGTTACTAGATGGTTTCATTTTCTGTCTCTTGGGAATTCGTCAAAAAACAGCTATCATGATGACTTTACAATGGAGTCTCCAAAAGACTGTCACATGAGGGTCACAAGGTAACTTCATTGTAATGTCACCTGGTGACTCATCAAAAAGAAGCAGTTATAGCGTCATCTCAGAGCAGTGACCAAATCAGAGTAGAAATGAGACGAATGAAAGATATCACATTTCAGTTCATTATAGTGACTACGACACTTATAATAATTTGTGAGTTCAAGGACAGTTCACATCGACTGACCAAGTTTTATGGTAGTACCTATTTTCTACACTTTCTGGTCATAGAAGTTTCTTTTGAGTACTCACGTATTAAGAAATTAGTATTTTGTGAATTTTTCTTACGTTTTGCACACTAGTATATCTTTAAGCCTGCTCACTTGCATCTTTTTAGACAACCAAAAGTAAAATTGAATTCTTAACTGATATATTTAACTTTCAACGGAAGATTGTTTTATTCCACGAGTAAATTTATTTCTATCTTGTAGTTTTTATTAAGTTTTCCTCATAAAAGAAAGTATTACAGTAAACAAGTGAAGACCCATAAGTTAGATTCCGTGTAGATAAAAAATTTTCTTACACACACGTTTATGTTATTTGGAGATGATTGCATTTAGATAAACATTTTTTAATGCGATCGAAGCATTAACTTTTAGATGAAAAATATTTTTCAAAGTTATACAAAGTGTACATTGTCTTTCTTTTAGGTATGAATGATTAATTTTAAATTAAGTATTTTAAAAAAACATTATTTCTTTTTTCCAAGTAAGCAAAAAAATTGGAAATATTAAAATAAGGGAAGTCTGAAGAAAAACGGAAAGAAAATCATATTTTTTTGCAATGAGAAAAAAGTCCTGAAAAAGAAAAATAAAACATTCCACAATTTTGATTAAACTTTGACAATTTTTCTTCAAAAATTTAAAACCAATTTTTTATATTTTTCATCATTCCTTTTTATAATTTTTTTTTTCAGTTTTACAAAATTGTCTGTCTTTTATTACTTCAACTTGAGTAATAAGGAATTGATCTTTCAACATTCATATGAAGACTATGTTAAACTGAAAGGAGTTATAAATGTCTTATTAAAAAAATTTTCCACATTTCTTGTCAGATTAGAATATATATATAAATAAATATATATATATAATGTTACAGAAGGCTAAAAAATTTAATTCTTGGAGTTCATGTTAAAATGTCCTCGATTTTCCCATCAATTACATATAAATATAGATATATGATTGATGCAAAATATGAACGTACAAAAATGACGCATAAGTTGAATTGAGAGACTGTATCTAAAACATTACACACAGAGATACAGATAGAGATAATAAGTGAAACTTTCTTTACTATCCAGGAGAGAAAGAACAGGGTTAGATGAGACTCCTGAAAATTCGTACAAAAAAAAAAAATCTTTTCATGATTCAAAAGTACAACGTAAACTAATATTATATTGATAAACGTATAAAAGTAAAAATACTTTTTTTAAACACTTTTTTTATAAGCATTCAATGTTCATCTTGAAAATCTAGCTTAGTTTTTTTTACTGCATTTCTGTACATTTCCCTCAAAATTTTCATTGCAATGAGCTAATTTGGCGTAGGCACATATAAATATAGATACATGATTGACGCAAAATAGGAACGTACAAAAATTACGCACAAGTTGAATTGAGAGACTGTATCTAAAACATTACACACAGAGATACAGATAGAGATAATAAGTGACTCTTTCTTTACTATCCAGGAGAGAAAGAACTGGGTTAGAAGAGACTCCTGAAAATTCGTACAAAAAAAATCTTTTCATAATTCAAAAGTACAACGTAAACTACTATTATATTCATAAACGTATAAACGTAAAAATAATTTTTTTAAACACTTTTATATAAGCATTCAATGTTCAACTTGAAAATCTAGCCTACTTTTTTTACTGCATTTCGTATATTTCCCTCAAAATTTCAATTGCAATAAGCTAATTTTGCGTGGGCACCAAACTGGATTTTTTGAAAATTTTACTGTTTTTCTTGCTTGGAAGAAAGCGCTAGAAGTGATATTTTGTCTGCTTCTTTTTTAAGATAGGGCAACAGAAAAAATTTAAACAATCTTTAAGCTATATTTTAACGATTTCTATATTGATTTCTCAATGTATAATGGTAAATTAAATAATCTTAAAGTATTAACAGTTAACCGCGTATTTTGAGGTTACTTAAAAAGCAAAAACGGAACCATTATAATATCACTCCTGTGTCTATCTGTCCGTCTGTCACAGTTATTTTATTCATAAACTATGGAACATGGAAAGTTCAAATTGGTGGGAATAATAAAGACTATTGACCCACGTATTTACAGATTACTAAACACTCACAAATATATTTAGGAAAAATGTAGAGGGGCTAATTATGTTACTTGAAAAAAAACTTTTCTTTGTCAATCGTGTAGAGTATCGTATGAAAGCTTTTGTAACGCTGAACTCAAAAATACAATTATTTTAATTGTTGTAGATATTATATTTTCAGAGATATCGTCGAAAATGTAGTACAAAAATATGTCCCTCTCTCTATTTTCGAATCTACTGAAACTAAAATTATGGAAAAATCAGACGTAGTAGCAATTTAAACCTTGCAGGAAAATTATATCGATTACCCTAGGTCACATAGTTTTGGAGAAAAGCGCATTTTTCGCACAAATTTACACACAAATTTCGATTTGCAGGCATTCAGCAAAACTGTTGAGGAGCGCTGTAGGCACCTATCGTAGCAAAAATATAAAAGCATTGAAGATACTGATTTTCGAAATAAATCGTCTGTAATTAGCTGAAATATTCGTTAGTGAGTCCAGTCCTGTCCGGCCGTATGCAGACGGACAAACACAAAAGGCTCAAGGGGCGACGCTCATCCGCCAAGGGCGTCTATGCACCACCGACCACAGAACCCAGAATTTATTTGAAAAGTCTTTAAGGGTTAATAGAATTAGCTGAAATATTAACCCTTAAAGACTTTTCAAATAAATTCTGGGTTCTGTGGTCGGGGGTGCATAGACGCCCTTGGCGGGTGAGCGTCGCCCCTTGAGCCTTTTGTGTTTGTCCGTCTGCATACGGCCGGACAGGGCTGGACTCACTAACGAGCCCCAACGTGTCGGGGAACACACCGGGAGAGACGTTAAGCTCTAAGGGGCCTGAGCAGTCTCTCTTAGGCTGCCTAACCCTTAAAGACATGGACGGGTTGGACATACAAAATGACAAAGGCGGTGTACTCTATGTACCATCGGCTTTTTAAGTCTAAATAACAACTTTTAATGATACATTTGTGTAATGCAATGCAAGGTAGCTGTATAAAAGCAATAAACGTCAAATTGTTAAAAACAGACTAATTTAATTAGAATTAATCGCATAAATACTATGAGATTCGCAACTAGTTTAAATTGAGTGGATCTCTCAATACACCTCCCGTGTCTTTAAAAGTTAATTAAAAAACTAAGTGGAAAAACGTGGCACGGACTAAGGCGGCGTTGTACATTTGCGACCTCCATTCGAAGAGCTTAGCACAATGCCAAGTTTAACTTTGAACAATGATTTTGTTTTAGTCAAATGGAAAGATTATTACTACGCTGAATTTAGTTTTAAGAATTCCAAATGAAGTTTAAATATGCACCACTTTTACTGTCAGTACCGAATTAAGTTCAACATAAATATATTAGGATAAGATTAAAACTAGTCGAATGTGGCATTCCCAAAACTTTCTTCTATCTCATACATGTTAAAACTTCGAAATTCGCTATTGAAGTGTCAGAATTAAATGACAATCTATAAACGTCAAATTGCATATGCAGACGGACAAACACAAAAGGCTCAAGGGGCGACGCTCATCCGCCAAGGGCGTCTATGCACCACCGACCACAGAACCCATAATTTATTTGAAAAGTCTTTAAGGGTTAATAGAATTAGCTGAAATATTAACCCTTAAAGACTTTTCAAATAAATTCTGGGTTCTGTGGAGATTCTTTAGAAATGAAATTTCGTGCATTAGTTCTTAAATATGACTATTGTTTAAATCGTGTACATCTTGAAACATGCAACATAGCAACGCCACCTGTTGGGTGATTTGCACCAAAACCTAATCAGCAACAACCTATATCAATGTCTAACTGAATCTGAAGTTTGATAAAAAATCCGTGCATTACTTTTTGAGATAGAGCTATTTCGGAAATCATAAAAAATTCTACATAGGAGTGCCACCTGTTTGGCACTTTACACCAAAAACTAAACAGCATCAATTTATATCAGGGACTAACTGCATCTGAATTTTGCTGAAAATTTGTGTATTAGATCTTGAGATATATTGCGAAAATCATGAATTATCCAGTATATCAGCGCCACCTGTCGGAGTTGTTACGCCAAAAAGTAATCACCAACAAACTGTATCAAGGACAAACTCAATCTGAAATTTTATGAAAATCCGTGCTTTAGTTCTTGAGTCTATTGCAGAAAATGTAAAAAATGCAGCATAGCAGCACCACCTGTAGGGCGATTTACACCAAAAAGTAATCAGCACCAATTTATATCAGGGCCTAACAGAATCTAAAGTTTTATTAAATTTCGTTCATTAGTTCTTGAGATAGAGTGCCTACAAAATTTGTGTTACACCCAGACTGACAGAGTGACATACAGACTCACAGGCAGCCATTTTGTGAAAACATGTTTTTGGGATCCCTGATCCCTAAAATGTGTAAATCCGTCGAAAACCGGAATTAGAAAATTTTCATGAATCCAATACTTTCTTCTTGTAAAGATAGAAGAAAGTAAAAAGAGTTATACAGAATAGCAATACTTGATATGATTTAGCCTTCGTATCTCTTTGAACTTTTATTGTATATCCATTCATACTTTTCCAGTATATACAACTATACCTAACCCTACGTTGTATAGTTTTTTACAAAGTCTTATTACTCTTTTAGCAATGATTCTTTTAATATTACAGTTAATAATTCATGTATTTATAGTACAGAACCCTCTGAGCGCGAGTAATACTCGCATTTGACCGTTTATTTAAAAATATTACACTCTTAATTTTTTATTTATAATTTGTTTCTAATTTTAAACTTTAAAATGTTTCATTTTTGCAGTCTCACAGCAATTTGGCATGTTTTGACGAGCACTTATGGGCGTATAATTAAATTCATTGTTTTTTCAAATCCTATACAATTGTACGTATTATAGAGAATAATTGACGATTTAGAACCTCTGTTGGAATAATTGAAAAATTCATTAAAATTAATGTATTATTTTATCATAAAGTTGTAAAAGCATTAAAATGTTGTATTGTCATCGAAAACACACTTTTCTAAATAATTTGTATAATTCTAGTATATCAGGAAGTAAATAAAAAAATTATTGCAAAGTTCCATCTTTACATACAAAAAACAGGGTGAGTTAAACAGAAAAGTGTAAAAAATAACATATCTAATAAGTTTACACTGTGAAATTGTATTGTGAAAGTGTTTCGAACTATAAACTGACCTTTTATTACAGTGTTCAAAGTGGAGGTATTTTTCTAATAGCTATCTATCTATATATACGTATATATACCGGAAGTCCCATAAATTCGTTAATTCTTTTAAAATTCATAAAAAAGTTTACAAATTGATTTATTTGAATGCGGTTTGCGGCAAAATTATTCTCATTCGAGAGGTCTTTTTTTGATAAAGAGAAAAAAATAGTGAACATTTTTGTCAATAGACGGCGCTGCACGCATTTCAATTACCAGAAATATGCAAATTAGATTCCTACAAAATACCGAGTGCACGTTTAACAGCTTATTTCAAATTTTTCTGATACTAACGCAGACGTACGTTTTTCCGTATGATGGTGACGTTGGTGGATAAGACATTGTTGGTGAAGCTTTTTTCCTTAGTCAGGAATTGCTGATCGAAGTTTTACGACAGTTTTGGAAGCAGAAAGGAATGGAAAAGGTCCAATAACGCCTCCTGGACTTCGCTTCCTCTTCCAACGTTTGGAATAAACGGAAAGTTTGTGTGATCGACCTTGCAGCGGCGCACCACGTTCACCAGTATCCTGTAACTTTGTTGTAGCTGCGCAAATGGACACTCTAAGTAAACAGTCCTCGAGCGGGGTAAGTAGAGCATGAGAAATACAGAGAATAACTGGCATACCAAGGACATCGGTATTCCGGCGCGTTAAACTTATATTCTTACAAGTTGCAATGCCTTCATCAGCACTTACCAAATGATACCGCTAAGAATGAGGTATTAGCACGGTGGTCTTTGATGAAAGTCTCAAATGATACAATGTGGCTTTTCCACATCTTGTGAAGGGATGAGGCTCATTTTTCATTGCATATAACAGTTAATACGCAACCGTCGAATTTCGGCACAGGAGAACCCACGTGCAAGTGCATACACTGAGGAGCCACTACATTCACCACGTGTGATTGTTTAGTGTAGTTTCACTTCGTCCATTAATTTGGTTCCTTTTTTCGTTTGAAGAGCCTTGTGAAAAAGAGGAACGGAGGCCATGCTTAGTTACTGGAGACCGCTATTTTAAAATGCTAAGAGAAAAAAATCATGCTAGCATATTGGAATGTAATGTCTTAAGCACAATGCCTTTCATGCAAGGGGCATATCCTCATATTAAATCTCCAGTAATGCAATTTTTGAAAAGCACATTTGGGGAAGAATGGCTAATTAGTCGTTAGAGTAAAAATGCATGCCCTCCTCGCTCACCAGACGTTTGATTTTTGGCTATGGGGTTACTTATAGTCTCGAGTTTACCGCAGTAGTCCTTATTCTTTAGCAAGATTCATTTCTTTTTTCTGTTTCTTTTAGTTAAAGGACGCCATACGCCACTAAATTACTTGCATCCATACGGATATGTTTCATGTTTCAGTTAACAGCGTACTCTCTCCCTAGCAAAGTGTAATTCCTTGTGGTGACGGACAGGTAGAACATTGACTACTATGAGCTTGTAAATATTTTCAACCAAATAAACGTACTTTTACATTTTGGGATTTGGATGTTAAATAGCCTTCTATTTATAAGAATTTTAACTTTTCTTTTTTCTTTACAACCCTTCTACTACCCGCATGAGAATAATTTTGCCGTAAACCGCAATAAAATAGACCGTTTTTTTTTTTTTTTTTTTTTTTTTTTTTTTTTTTTTTTTTTTTTTTTTTATGAATTTTTAAAGCATTAACGAATTTATGGACATCCGGTACATCATCATAACATTTTATTGGATAGGTAATGATAAATTAAAGGCAAAAATTATACTTTATCGTATTTTTCATACTTTTAAATATATATTTAGGATGAGTTTTTTCTGACTATGTCTCATTACATTCTGAAAGAATTGTTTCAGATAATTTTGAAATGCACACTTAATTCTGTACTAAAGATCTAAGAAAATGTTTTTAAATTATTAGATGCATAACTTAAAGTTTTTATATTAATTTGTACAACAATATCTGCTTTTTGTCAGATAATAAAATTTAATAACTATATTTTATCATAATAAAATGTTTTAATTTACTTAAACATTTTTTTAAGAAATAAGAATCATCGGATTTAATCTGTAATAAACAGTATTAAATAACAAAGTTTTCAATCTATTCGGAATCCCGAGTGCATATAAGCATCTTCAAAATGTGCATACAACAATTGTTTTTGGTACCAGTAATTGATTAATATTTACTTTATGTAATTATGGTATTTTCGTGTTTAATTAAGCAAAGGTAGCTCTTTAAAAAGGGGCAGAGGTAATCAAAACAATTCGTGTATAAGGTACTGGCCTCAAAGCGTTAATTACTCCCGTAGTAGGGTAGACCGGGGCATGTTGGTTGGCCCATCCGTGATATTTTTCAAACTAACCGGTAGATGACGTTACTAGATCAGCGGCGTGTGTCTTATCACATCATCTATCCCCCATAACAAAGGTCAGCAGCAAAAAAGAAATCAAACGAAAGCAACGTCAAAATTTTTAATTTTCACTCAGGTACGTTATTTGTTGCACTTAAAAATAATCGTTTCTGATTTGTTTCTAAATTTAAGTTTCACCTTGGTGAATAGCAATCTAAAAGACCGTTGTTCAAAATTTATTTTCAACTACTGATTTTTAAAAACATAATATTTTGATACAACGCTAAAAATAAATGGCGATATGGGATATGTTAGCCCGCAGTCCAAAAGTTTGTTTCTACATTAATAAGCCTATAGAAGTCAATAAAATTGCAGAATTATGTGAATTACCTGGCAGGGCGGTATTATCTAAAAGGCAAATAAGACAAGAATGAATTCAATATAGAAGATGCAAACGTTGGGCACACGAATCATGCGTCACTGGAGAAGCGATATTTTATGTTTGCATTCAAAGTTATGATGAGAAAGATTTAGGTGAAAGCAGTAGTTATGTTGAACAAAATATCTTTTCTTATACTTTGTATGTTTTATGTACCAAATTAAAATTACGATTGATATTTTATGTGGCTTTTTTTTTTTTTTTAATTTTCGTTAGTAATCCAAAAGCCAAATCAATTCATAGGGTCAACCTACCGCGTTCGATGGAGGGTAGATTGGCCGAGTGACTTGATGTCCTCCTGAGCTTCATATAGAAACTATTAGTTAATATTTTTCAAATTAATATTTCTCATACGTAGTTATGCTTTAAGATGCGTTGGTTATAAAAACTAAATTAAAATTAAAAAAAAAATTAATTTCCGTTAGTAATCCAAAAACCAAATCAATTTAGAGTGTCAATCTACCTCGTTCGATGGAGGGTAGATTGGGCGAGTGACTTGATGTCCTCCTGAGCATCATATAGAAAATATTAGTTAATATTTTTCAAATTAATATTTCTCATACATAGTTATGCTTTAAGATGCGTTGGTTATAAAAACTAAATTAAAATAAAAAAAATTAATAAAACCATGAAAATATATTAAAGAAAATATGGCCTAACAAGCCCCGGTCTACCCTAAATTTTTAACACGTTTTTTATTATGAAAATTACACCATTTTATTAGCTTAATTTTTTGAATGCATCATGGAAACATCAGTCTGAGCCCATCATGAAACACAAATTTTATATTATTTTCTTTTACACTACTGCTTGTACATGATTTTGAATTATCTTATGCATTATCTTTATGAATATTTCTTTTTTGTTCATACACTAAATTCGAGGTCTTAATCTTTTAGAAACGATATTTTTATGATTTACTTTTTTTATTAGTCCTTTTATGTGATTTCCCTATTTTACTACACATTTCTTATTTCGTTTATTTCACTTGCTTTCTGAATTTACTTTAACTATCTTCATGATTTTACCAGTTTAAGTAAATATTTTTATGGATTTTCTTTTTTTTAATACACCAGACTTTTTATTGTCTAACCATACTGTTTTTCATAAATAAACCCTTTTTCATATACAAATGTTATGATTCTACGTTATTTGAAAGTGTATTTGTGTGTTTTTGTTTCCATACATTTTATTTTATCATTTTCTTAATGCTACTTCAAAATAAATATCTTTTTTTTTTTCAAATATACATATGTTTACATTGGATTTAGTATAGAAATGTCTGGAAAATATTTTTCTCTTAGATTAAAAATGTTTTTTTAAAAATTACTTCTTTTATTGAAAGTGAATGCTTGCAAGTATCTTTCTATTGTTACTGAAAAAAATTTAATATGAAAAAAAAAAGCTTTTTCTAGTTTTCACTGCTACTTTTATCAAAATATTAATTTACTTTTATGACAATAGTATTAAAAAAAACTAGTAGAAGACCAATATTGATTATATTGGGTTTATTTGGAACCTTCAGTGAAACTGGAAATACTTGAAATGAAAAACGAATTTTTGTTTAACATTGGATCAACATTTGAAATATTTGCTATCAAAGGTCAATAGTACGGAAATATTGACGATTTAATTTAGAAATACTTTAACTCACGCGCCAATTTTAGAAATATTGATTGTATATCAGATTTTGTCAATATAGACTTTACATTATATACAGCCAATATAAATAACATTAGATACATATTGATTGACTGTAAGATATTTGTTAAAACTTAAATTCCCTCAACTCCGTGAGTTGAGCAGGAACACCTGTGGGTCCTATTGACATGCAATGTAAACACCATAGATATCATCTCACGATTTATTTTTCCAAATATACAACACAATTATATATATATATATATATATAAAGGATTATTTCTTACTCTAAACGCAAAAATTGTAGTTGAAATCATCTAAAAAACCGAAATGAAATTAATCTATTGCATATTTTAAATAAATTATGCAAAAGTTCTCTATAATTATAGTTTTAATTTAATATTTATCTTTTACGTAGAACAATAAGGATATAGGTTCTTATTTATATGCAAATAAACAGTTTTTTTAAAAAATCTGAAACAATATTGTGGACTGTACTTTTTCTTACTATGTGTATTACCAAAATGTGTTACAAAACCCGACCAGAACCTCAGGTCAATCCGGGGTCGGGTAAAATCCGGACACCTGATCGGATGCAAGAATCTTAATAGGCATTCGTTTTAAATACCATTTTTTACTAACATCATTCATCAAGATATTGATCTATTAAAATTCATGCGTTGTCCCTGTACAAAAAACTACACATACTGGTTATTTTAAAATCGTAAAGCAGTACTGTATATAAACATGGAAACATACCTATAATTTCTTAAAAAGCGTTAAAACATATAACGATTTTAGGTATGCTTTCTAATCTAGTCAGTTAACTTTCCCCTTTGAAAATGAACGCGTGTACGTTCGAAAGATCTCAGGGTTATATTAACAAATATCCTTATATGTTTTAACACCTTTTAAGAAATTATATGTGTGTTTAATGTTTATATTAATAACGAGGTGAAAATTCCTTCACGACACTAGTTTTAGTGCAATGTTTTTACTCTATTCAGTACTGCATACTTTAATACAATACTCAAAATTTTTGACGTTTGATTAATTTTTACGAAAGTTACAGTCTATAAATTAATAAACGGTCAAGTGCGAGTCTTACTCGCGCTCAGAGGGTTCATGCAATAAGTATATGAATTATTAAATGTATTATTAAAACAATCGTTGCTAACAGAAAAATAAAACATTGTAAAAACTATACAACGTAGTGTTGGGTATATATGTATATACTATAAAAATATGAATGGGTATACCATAAAATTTCAAAGACATATGAAGCCTAAATAATATCAAATATTGCTATTCTGTATAAATCCTATTTAAATCTTATCCTAATCTCTTCAGGATAAATTTAATTCGGCACTGACAAGAAAAGTAGTGCATATTTCAACTTCATTTGGCATTTCATCAAACTAAATTCAGTGTGATAATAATCTTTTCTTTTTACAGTGTAGCTAAAGCAAAACCCTTGTTCAAAGTTTAAAATTGGCATTGTTCTAAGCGCGCTTCCAAAAGAGGTTGCAACGTTGCAACGTCGCCTTGGTCCTTGCCGCATTTTTCCAAATAGATTTTTAATTAACTTTTAAAAACACGGGTGGCGTATTGCGAGATCCATTCAATGCAAACTAGTCGCGAATCCCATAGTATTTATGTGATTATTTCTAATTAAATTAGTCTGTTTTTAACGATTTGACGTTTATTGCTTTTATATTGCTAATGGGCATTGTATTACACAAATATATCATTAAAAGTTGTTATCTAGACATTAAAAGCTGATGGTGCAGTGGAGAGTATGCCGCTCCTGTCATTATGTCTGTCCAAACTGTCCGTGTCTTTAACTGTTAATATCTCGGCTAATTACCGACGATTTTTTCCGAAAATCATTATCAACAATACTTTTATACTTCTGCTACGATAGGTTTCTCCATCGCTCCTCAACACCTTTACTGAATACCCTCAAATCGAAATTTGTGTGTAACGGAAAAAAAGAACTTATCTCAAAACCTATGGGACGTTATGTAATCGCTGTAGTTTTCCTGCAAGGTTTAAATTAACGTCTACTACCTCTAATTTTTTCATAGTTTTAGTTTCAGTAGATTCTGAAAGACACGTGGGTAACATACTTTTGCGCTACATTTTTGACGATATATCTGAAAATATAATACCTAAAATTAAAAGAAATGTAATTTTGAGTTCAACTTTAAGAAAGCTTTCACACAAGTAGAAAGAAAAAAAATTCTTCAAGTAACTTAATTAGCCCCGCTACATTTTTCCTAAATATATTTGTGAATGTTTAATAATTTATAAATATGTTGTTCAATAGTGTTTATCACTTCCACTAATTTGAACTTTCCCCGTTCCATAGTTTACGAGTAAAATGGCTGTGACAGACAGACAGACACAGGAGTGATCTTATAATGATTCCGTTTTTACTTTTTAAGTACGCAACCCTAAAAATCAGTACATCTATGAAAAATGTCTGAACGCTGGAACATTAGGTCAAAAACCGGGATGATTTTGTTACATAACCTTTGAACAACTTAATTTTTACTGACTGCAGGGTTCGCACACTCTTACCAATAAACAGGCACAGAAGTGATCTTATAATGGTTCCGTTTTTATATTTTAAGTTCGG
This sequence comes from Maratus speciosus, assembly GCA_963932465.1. Taxonomy (NCBI): domain Eukaryota; kingdom Metazoa; phylum Arthropoda; class Arachnida; order Araneae; family Salticidae; genus Maratus; species Maratus speciosus. Next base: position 230,301,484 of record OZ010796.1, on the reverse strand, counting down.
AAACCTAAACAGAGACAAGAACCCTCACAAACAGAAAAACGTATTTTAATAAACAAGTAAATTTAAAAAATCAAAAAACCCGACTGCGTAAAAAGCGAATTAATTAATTATTTATCATCAATGTGAAACATTTTTTTTTTTCAATTCCTACTATTAGCTCACACTCTCGCTATATATATCTTGTTCAAATTTTAGATCGTTAATAAAATACATATTATTCATCCAATCAAACTCAAATTAATTTTTTTAAACTTGTAGTGGATGTCACTTGATGTTAATCTATTTTTTTTCAAATATTAATTCATTAATTAAATTAAATTAATTACATTTCAATAATCGAGAGAGCCCCCTTCTTGATCAAGGATTTTTAAAACCGAGAGAGCCCTCTTCTGATCAAGGCATTTTAAGCCCACGTAAAAGAAAAGCAGAATGGGAGGGAAAAAATTCTCTTATTGATCTAAGTAGGAATTGACTTAAAATATTTTTAGGTAGCTTTCATTAAAAAAAGCTACCTATTGCAGACGTTCGGAGGAAAGCGATTTCAAAAACTTTTGGTATATTTTCATCGATCATGACCCCCAGACCCCGAAACCACCCTCCGTTCAAAATTGATATATATATATATTGACCTATGTCACACTGTAACTCTCGTAATTATGAACCGATTTGGATGTAATTCGGTATGTACATAGTACATACAAATGTCTCGACCGAGTTCGTTGGCCAGCTTCATCCGCCTTTTTCTTTCAAAATGGCGGCCATTTAATTTTTTTTTTTAATTTAAAATTTGAAATGTGGTACCAAAAAATTAAAAATGGAAAAATATTTTTTTCTTATGTATTTGACCTTTATACAAAGATTCCGGAGCAGTTTCTGTTTCGTCTATATCTTAAAAAATGGCTGAGTTATAGCATTTTGAATTTCTAGCGTGGCTGACATTTTCAAACGTCCTGAATTTTGTCACGCGATAAAAGGCGTATTTGTGAACCTATTTCGATGTAATTCGGTGTGTACATAGTACATACCAATGTCTCGACCGAGTTTGTTGGCCAGCTTCATCCGCCATTTTGTTTCAAAATGGCGGCCATTTAAATTTTTTTTTAATTTAAAATTTGAAATGTGGTACCAAAAAATTAAAAATGGAAAAATATTTCTTTCTTATGTATTTGACATTTATACAAAGATTTCGGAGCAGTTTTTGTTTCGTCTATATCTTAAAAAATGGCTGAGTTATAACATTTTGAATTTCTAGCGTGGCTGACATTTTGAAACGTCCTGAATTTTGTCACGCGATAAAAGGCGTATTTATGAACCGATTTGAATGTAACTTCGGTTATACATAGTACATACCAATGTCTCGACCGGGTTTGTTGGCCAGCTTCATCCGCCATCTTGTTTAAAAATGGCGTCCATTTAAATTTTAAAGAAAAATTTTAGTTTGAAATGTGGTACCAAAAAATTGAAAATGGAAAAAATATTTTCTTCTTATGTGTTTGACCTTGATAAAAAGATTCGGGAGCAGTTTTTGTTTCGTCTATATCTTAAGAAATGGCTGAGTTATAGCATTTTAAATTTCTAGCGTGGCTCACATTTTGAAACGTCCTGATTTTTGTCACGTAATAACAGGCGAATTTATGAACCGATTTGGATGTACCTTGGTGTGTACATAGTACATACAAATATCTCGACCGAATTCGTTGGCCAGCTTCATCCGCCATCTTGTTTCAAATTGGCGGGCATTTAAAAAATTTTAAAAAATAAAAAAAATAAATAAAATGAGATACCAAAAAATTGGAAAATGAAAAGATTTTTTTCGTATGTGTTTGACCTCAATACAAAGATTCCGGAACAGTTTTTGTTTCGTCTATATCTAAAAAAATGGCTGAGTAATAGCATTTTGAATTTCTATTGTGACTGACATTTTAAAACGAACTGATTTTTGTCACGCGATAACAGGCGTATTTATGAACCAATTTGGATGTAAATTGGTCTGCACATAGTACATACGAATGTATCGACCGAGTTCGTTGGCCAGCTTCATTCACCATCTTGTTTCAAAAGGGTTGCCATTTAAACAAAAAATTAATTTAAAATTTAAAATGAGGTATTAAAAAATTGGAAAATGAAAAAGATTTTTTTATGTGTTTGGCCTTGATACAAAGATTCCGGAGCAGTTTTTGTTTCTGAAAATTTGTTCTTTTGTTTATATCTTAAAAAACGGTTGAATAATAGCATTTTGAATTTCTAGCATGGCTAACATTTGGAACGATCTTGTATTTGTCACACGATAACACACGTATTCGCCTATTTCGATGTAAGAAGGCATGTAGATAGTATACATCAATACCTCGACCAAGTTCGCTGGCCAGATTCATCAGCCATCTTGTTTCAAAATGGCGGCCATTAAATTAAAATATATATATATATATATTTAAAGTGAGGTGCAAAAAAATTAGAAATTGAAAAAGGTTTCTTTCTTAAGTATTTCACCTTGATATTCAGGAGCATTTTTTGTTTGTCTTTACCGTTAAAAATGGCTCAGATATAACAGTTTCAATTTCTATTGTGGGTGACATTTTGAAAAATCTGATATTTTGCGTGCGACAGCACTCGTATATATCAACCGATTCCGATGTGAGTGAGCATGTGCACAGCAATTACTAAGGTCTCGACCAAGTTCACTGGTTAGCCTCATCCACCATGTTGTCTTAAAATGGCAGGCACTTTAAGAAATCGCCAAATTTGGCAGCCAAATATAAGTTAATTTAAAGAAAAGCAGCTTGGATAAAGCTGACTAATTTCACGAAATTCTCATTCATTATATTGATAAAAATTAGTATTGAATCTCCTATATTCAGTTTCCACTAAATTGAGCTTCGTGTGTTTGAATGATATAAGTTGGCTTTTTTTAAAATAAGGAATATGAAAGCTACCTCTTACTCCCGGCACTGGCCGGAAGGACTTTTTTTTATATTATTACCTATTTTTTTATTTACTTGTATTGATGGCTTTTAAGTTGTGTTTAACTGTCAGTTCTTACGTATAAACACTGTTTTGATGAGGTCTATAGATGCCTATGATAGTTAGAGTTGTAGTAAAGCTAGAGATCCACAACACATACACAACTTTTAGGTTGTATAATATTTTAACGGAGCTTCTGACGTAAAATAGTCAAAGAAACATTGTATTCATTTTGAAAGACCTACCCAATGATATGCCACTCAATAGGGTGCGTAAATTTGTTTTCGTCCCTACCACCATTTTGGTATTTTACGGCCGCCATCATGAATTTATAAAAATAACACCTAGCCTATAACCATCGGGCCGTTAAGACGAATCGATAGAGACCTCATTCATTAAAATCCATACAGACGTTGGGATATTTCAAGGGTATAAAGAAATCCACATACACAGATACGCGTGAAACACATAACCCTTCTTTTCAGTCGGGTAAAAAGCATTTTGTAACTGAAAGGAAAACTGTACTCACCTTATTAAATCGTAGAATTTGTAATGTTTTTCTGCGATCAAATAAGACAAATAATTCCAGTAAAATATTGTGGTAGAACACATTTTTGCAACGATTTTGACTTTCTCCATGAGTTAATTATAAATGAAAAATAATAAAACGTGCATGGAATTTATTCAGAAAAAGGTATAATTATCGCCTGCATGATTAAAAAGATTATTTACTTTAAAATTTCGCTGGAAAATTAAAAGTAGATCGGAGGCTATATACAGTAGCACTCAAAAGTATTAACAAAGATAATAATTCACTTAATTGAAAAGTATAATAAAATACAAAAATCAATCATCTATTTAACCTTTAACTGATGTCACGCGGTCTCCCAGACCCCGCGACTCCCAGCTGTAAACACTTTTACAGCATTTCACTTTTCTGTACTGAAGTTAAATAATATGAATAAAATACTTTTTTCATGCAATTTAATTCACATGTTCCTAAGGGAAGTACAACGATATTGTTAGGACAAAATTTAAGTAAATTCAACCATTTGAGTTATTTTTTTTTATTCATTTTATTCGAAGGGTCTGAAAGACCGGATCACATCAGTTGTGTGACAAATTTTAGTCACATCAGTTAAAGGTTAACTATATTCAATGTTTGAGAGAATTTTAATAAATTAACAATAAATATTATTAATTTTAATAAAATTATATCTGAATTTTGTCATGCTGTAACTCTCGAATTTTTGAACCGATTTTGGTGAAATGTTTCATATGCATAGTACATACTAATATCTTGACCAATTTCTTCGGCTAGCTTCATCCGCCATCTTGTTTCAAATATGACGGCCATTGGAATTTTTGAAATTTTTTTATGTTTTCTAACATTGTATAGTTATAGAAAATGTTACGTTTCACAAAATGCAAACTCTTATGTATAATTTTAAACAGAATGTTAGAAACATTAAAAGATATTTTAAAGAGTCACACAGTGTAAGTTAACAATATAGATCATTTTAAAGAGAAAGTTAGGAAACCTAAAAATTTCCAAACGTGTTCACAAAATTCAAATGGCCACCATTTTGAAACAAGATGGCGGGTGAAGCTGACCAACGAAGTCGGCCGAAGCTGTATATACTATGCTGTATGTACTATGCATATGAAAAATTTCATCCAAATAGGTTAAAAAATTCGAGAGTTACAGCATGACAAAATTCAGATATATATATATATATATATATATAATTTTATTAATTTTATTAATATTTATTGTTAGTTTATTAAAATTCTCAAAAACATTGAATTTGGTTAAGTAAAATAAATGATTGATTTTTGTATTTTATTATTCTTATCGATTAAGTGAATTATTATCTTTGTCAAAATACTTTTGAGCGCTACTGCATATGCACTTTCCGAAACGAAACACTCTTATCTGATTGTTAAGAAAGGTGTGAAATGCATTGTTTTAACATTTCTAAAAGTAAATTAAGTGGCCTAATTTATAAAAAAGAAAATAAACATACTTGAAAATTTACATTTGACCGGGAAAAATGTAAAAAAATGCACACCCAACAAGGATACGTTCAGAGGAGAAAAAAGACCTAAAATGTTGGTTCCGAGAAAGCGAGTACATTTTGCTAAAGGTGTTATTGTTATTGATGGATTCTGTAATAATGGAAATCTTAAAATAAATAAAGTAGAAAAAATGTCAACTCCGATTACTATCATGATTATGTTTCAACACGTGTTTTCAGAGAAGATATTCCATCAATTTACTTAATCTTCATTGTCCTGCGTTCCATCAGGATAAGTCTACCATCCATACCTCTAAATTTACTGCTATGTTTTTAGAAAAAATGAGAAATGAAACCGAAATAGAGAATGTTCCATTTTAATGCATCTCACTCATGTCCCTCCAACGTATCTCCGACGTATTACCGTGCATTTAGGCTTTTAAATGAAACTGTTAATAAGTAACATCCCACGTTATTGGTTGGAAACTGGAAGATTGTGGACGAAGAGTGACATAAAATCAACCTTGATATTTTAAGAAAAGATCTTTTATATTGGAAATCAAGGGTAGTATGATAGTTCAACAAAAAAGCTATCAGATGGAAAATATTAGAAAATAAAGTTCTAATCTTTGTTTATATATTTCTTTTTCCAAAATCGTTGAAAATATATGTGAACCTTCTGTATTACATGTATTTTATGCATTTTATTAATGCTTCTAAACACTTAAAGCAAAATAAATGGGAATTTTGAAAAAAAAAATACAAAAAAAAAAAGCTTTTTGCGATATCCTTAAATGTTCTTATTTTCACTTATTTTTAAATAAAAATATCTAATTACTTAACCAGAACCTTTTTTTTCTTTTTTGAAACAACGTTCAAAATTTTGAATCCCGCAAAACGCAACATTTCGAAAAAAACAAATGAAATTTTTAATCATAAGAATTCTAGAAAAGAATTACAAATTAAATTGATTTCCGAAGTAATAATTTTCGATTTTAAATATGTCTACTCAAACATTATTTTTAATTATCTGTAAAAAATATATATATTTCTATTTAGGCCAATTCACAGAAAAATTCGTGACAACGTAACCATTCGTCAATATTCGATAAAGCGGCATGCTTTTATAAAGAGGATCTTTCTGCATTTCTGAAAAAGAAATAGCAATTTTCAACAAAACCAAAACATCTTCGCAAAAATTTATTCAAATGTCCAAACTTTCGTATTCATTTCGTTCCTCTAAAGTGCATGCTGTTTCGTTTTCTTTCGTGAAAGGTGTATATATGGATCTGTGTCTATGAAACATTGCGATAAAATCGTATTTAAATAAAATGATAGCAGTTATTTGTTTAGATATTCTTTAATTTCAGTTTATTTCAATTTTCTGATCTAAAAAATGAACTTTCATAACACTAAACATACCGAGAATTTTACACAAGTTTTATAAAAGTATTTCACACCAGGATTATTATTAAAAAGAATAAAAGATTTTTATTTAACTTATTTCTGTGTGATTTATATTTTATTAATTTTGTTAGAAGATTTCTGTTTCGAATCAGTATACATTTTCATTTGGTACCTGTCAAATTACAGCTTGTTCGTATATTTAGTGTTAAGGGCCCAGATAACAACCCACTGTGTGAACGAAAATCTATCATGATGTTTACAACCATTTAATTTGCTTATGAATAGATACGCGTGTTAAATTATTTTCTCATTTAAAAAAGTCATATATTTTAGTTTAAATACAACACAAAAGTAATACTTCCTACATGCATAATTTTATTTAGTATGAATGTTTAATATTTGCTTACTTACGATTACCTCAGTTAGGTACGCTCTTCTAAAACAATATCGCCGGGTTTTTTTTCTTTTAACATGCTATTTAAAAACATATAATTGAATAATAATAGAAAGAGTTTTTCCTTCTTTGCAAAAAGAAGAGAAATAAAAAAATGGCTGCTGAAACGTATACATAATCACATATTTTTTTTATTATTTCCTTGCATATATTTTGAAATATCATAGTTTCGTTCACAATTTAGTTAGTTATTAAAAAAAAAAAAAAAAACTACTTATCTACACAAGGATGAAAATTTTAAACTTTCTAGCTTTAATAGCTTTTTTATAAAAAAAAAAAAAAAAAAAAAAAAAAAAAAAAAAAAAAAAGGTGTACTTAAATACGTAAAAAATATATTCTGATAAAACGTGCTAAAACGATTTACATATATATTCGTGGTCATTATAAAGACTTTTCATACAAATGGAATTTTTCAAACTGCCTGAAAAAGTGCCAAATCCGGGATTCGAAACCAGAAACTTGACTTAAATTGCTGATTCTCTACCTTTTTAACTACCTGGGCCGCAAACGGTAGCGCATTGAATATTTAAGTCAAGGTTCTGAGTTCGAATCCCTGCTTGGGCATTTTTTCGCTCCGTTGAAAAAATTCAATTCGTATGATATCTTTATCGATCAGTATAACTGAGGGAAAAAATAATAGCTTATCTCTTTCAAGTGCACTACCCTTTAACTTTGAAACCCAGGCAGAAAAAAGCTATTTCGGCCTAAAGGAGTACACAGGTAAAATTTTGTAAATACTGCACTTAGAGTTTTGTTTCTTTGGATAGTCCATGAGCGGGAACATTACTACGCCACTAAAAGTCTGAAAAGCGCGGTTAAGCGAGCATTGCAGTGAAGCTCGAAAATGAATCAAAATTTTTGCATCGAATGAGAAAACACTGTTATAATTTTCGAATAATAAATATTTACATTTCTATATATAAACAAGTCCTATATACAAAAATATTAACATATTGATTTATTTTTTAGCTTCATGGTATTTTTGAAAGAAAGTCACACTATTTTGGTAAAAACACAAACCAAGATTGCAGGTTTTGCACATAAAACTAATTTTGTGCAGCTTTGTTTTCGTGCACATCTTCTGCGCGTACCTTTAACAGGCATGTGTTCGACGTTACTATAACGCATAAAATCTCAAACCTTTTAGGGGGGGGGGGGTATTTTAATGGTACAGGGGGGAATGACCCCTCTGAATTCAACACTGGACCACACACCACCCCCACATAGGAAAACAGAAAACTTAAACACAGATGTTTTCGCTATCATGGCTTTCAGATGCGTAATACGAGAAGCGTTGAAGTCGCAGTGTTCCTGCTCGTGGAACACCCCATTTTGTTCAACGATTCTACTTATGCTTTCTGTATAAGAAATTTAAAATAATATAGAATAAATAGTTTACAGATAGCCAACAAAATAACACAGAAATTTTCTTGCAAGCAATTATTTTTCAATCTCAGAAGAAAAAAAAAAAGTAAATAAATAAATTTAAAAAAACTAAAAAAAAAATAGACAAAGTTCCTTGGAAATATAATGTTTTAAATAACATTACACAGATTAAAAATTATGGATTGGCTGGAGTGGTGCTGCTATCTATTATTTAAGTAGAAAGATAAAAGTATATAAGAAACCTATTAAGGAAACTTATTTAACCGTTTGAGAAGTGAATCGAGTTGGGTCATTGACTTCTCATATAAGACTTCTTATCTTAACTCTGAGAGTTGGGTGTTCGATGTAATGGGACACTAAGCAACAAAGAGCAACAAAGGGTTAAAGGACTTTATTTATGGGTTTATATATTACGAAACTATATAAATTAATTATTGTCTGTATATGTTATATATTTTCCACAAAAAATTAATAATCCGAATACTTGAAGCATTTTATGTCATCTCTATCTTTAAAATGATGATATTTTTGCGTCAATTCAAACTGAAGCAATATGGTGAGTAATGTAGCAATACTGGGATTTTTTAATCTTTGCAATACACGACATTCGTTAAGTATTTTACACTTGTACGGATATTTGATCATATTTTACTCTTGAATTGACGTCATTATGGCAATAATCCAACATCAACAATTTTTTTTCTCGTTTCATTTAGTTACAAATTAATATTTATTTCTCATGCCTTCATAAAAACATAAAATTTAGAAAAAAATATTCATTATTGCTTTAAGTTAAGCTAATAATAAAAAATATCGTATCTTAAACAGCAATAAAAAATTCAGCACACGTTTAAATAAGAAGCAAAAATTACGCGCAATGGATAGTTTATGAAGCGTTTTCCAACATTTTCGGAATACTGTAAAAACCCCACTGCAAGATATCTAAATAAATAATTTAGAAAACGCTTAAAACGTTTGAATATCCAATTTTAGCGTTTAACGCCCACAGTCGATAAGATATTCAAATTGTTTTGAGCAGCCCATGTATATGATCTATATATTTGTTACAATCTACATAGTGTTCTAAAATATAAGTCAGCTATAATAGCTATAAAACATATTTCAATTTTTTTCAGCATTCACTACCAATATATATGGTGACTTGAAATAATTTGTGCAGCCCTGTGTATGATCTAAACTTTTTATACACACCATATGTTAAACTAAAATTTAATCCAGTAATGAAACACATAACAGAAATAACCGCATCTGAAAACACACTTCCAGCGATTATCACTTTTAAATAGTACTTTAACCGAATTCTTTTTTGTGTCCTTGTAAATAAAAAAATAATTACTATACACTCCATATCCATCGTAAGCACCTCTTGGTGCACCTCAGCAATGCACATCAATTTCAATCTATTTGAAACAGTTCAATATGTTAAGAATACACTTCAAATGATTTTTCGCATAGCAAATAATTTAACATAATTCTTCACAGCTATACAAATCAATTTTATTCTATTTGAAACAGTGCAACATTTAAAAAATGAGGTATCAATAAGTTTTTGTATTTACAAAGAAATAATTGAGTAAAATTTATGAAATTGCTACATTGTATTAGTCCTTTTCTATATAGTCACCGAGCACTGTAACACATTTCTGCAAACGGTATTTCAAAAAGAGGGGAGATGATATATTCCAGTTGGCGCGTAGTAGACCCAAAGGGGGCATTTTTCTAACACTTGTCGAGCCCCACATATGACATATTGTTAGAAAAGCCTGTGACGACTAATTCATGTTATGCACCCCCTTTCCCCTCCCCACAAATTTGCCCCCGGGAGCATGAATTGTGTTCACAAAATTTAGAAAATAGCCACCACCTGAGGGCAAATTCGGAGGGGGGGGGAGAGCTCGGGATGTTTATAACATGAATAAGTGGTCACAGATCTTTCCAACAATATGTCACATGTGGCGGGTCAGTAAAAGTTAGAAAAATGCCCCCGTTTGTGTCTACTATCGCGCCTCCTGGAATACATCCTCCTCTCTCTTTTTGAAATACCGTTTGCTGAAATGTGTTACCGTGCACGGTGACTATATAGAAAAGGACTAATACAATGTAGCAATTTCATAAATTTTACTCAATTATTTCTATGTCAGGGTAAAAACTTATTGATACCCCCCTCATACACTACAACTGATTCCCCCCCCCATAGTACATAATTTAACATAATTCTTTTGTGTCCCCCTGTAAATGAATGATAAATGCCATTTACTCCATATTCTACATAACAACTGTTGTACTGCACTTCAATAATGTACTCCAATTTTAGTATACATGAAATAGTGTAATTTTACTTAAACACACTGCAAACGTTTTTTCCCATAGATCATAATGTAACGGAATTATTTTGAGTGCCCCAGTTAACGAATCTAAAAAAGGGTACTACAACTTAAAACGCACGTCCAGCAATTATTGTTTATAGACAATCCTATAACCGAATTCTTCTTTTGTGTGTCCTTGTAAATGTACCATGCACGCCATAGTCAATAGTAAGCCTCTTTTAGTGCACCCAAGTGATATATATCTTATTCAATATGTTCAATGCATCGCAAAACTATTTTCCTCCATGGACCATAATGTAATGGATTTCTTTTGTGTGTCCCTGTAATCGAACTATAAATGCTGTACATTCCTTTTTTAATAAGAAATGTCCTCTTAAAAACCTGACTAATATGTACCAAGCTCAGAGTAATCCACGTATATTTACGCAAGTTAGAGCACGGAAAGACAAAAAAAGTCGTAAGAACTTTTCAACTACCGTAATTTTCGGCGTATAATCGCATATCAAACAATCACGATTAGATCCAGAATTTTTATTTAATAATTGAAATGAAATATTTACCGCGATTTGGTAAGTTACATTTTATCAAACAAAATTTCAAACGTAATTTTTCAAACAAAATTCCTTGATTCGTGGATTATACGCCGGAAATTGCGGTACTTTGTAAATTGTTAAAAAAGATAGAAAATTTATAAAATAAAATTTAATTCCTTAAAGTCAAAATGCGTAGCTTTTACTTGTACTTAGTTATGACGTTTTTGAGAAGGTTTTACAGGCAGATTTGTAATTCAATTATCTGCAACGTAATTACAATTTAATTGCATGCAATTGATTATAGTTTACACATTCTAGCAGAAAACTTTCTTCAAGTAATGGGATGGGTGATGGTTCCGGCTACAGTGATGCAAGAATTTTTTACGGCATGTAATTGTAACTATAATTAATTATATACTAATAAATTGTAATTACAATGGAAATAATTGCAATTACAAATTTGCCTAACTCTGACGTGAACAGAGCTTAACGTAATCGTCTGGAAATGCCCTATAAATTGATATACTTAAAATTACATAATTTGTACAAAGAGTTCAGAGAAAAATATTCGATGAACAATGAGCATAATTTAACGTTTTGTTTATTTTCACATTATGTGGATCTTATTACTGCTAATACTAAAGAAAATTATATTTACCCTAATAGAATTGTACACACCAAAAAAAAGCTTATATTCTTAGTATTTCATCTACTTTGACCCTATTTTATCTGCGATCATTTTTATCCGTAATGACGTAGTTCGAGAGATAGCTATGCTTATAAAACCACAAGATTAGGTCCATATAATACCGACGGAAAATTATGAAATCCCATTTGATGCTTCGTAATTTGGAAACCCTCCATACTATATGGATATAAATACTGGATTTCCTAAGGTTCGTAGCAAATGAATAAACTTGAACACACCTTTATTGTTGTATACTGAATAGATGAATAAATCATACTTACCAGAGTCATAAATATTCACGTATAAACATGAAACACATTATTAAGCGAAATTTAATAAAATTTAAACAAATATTGAAAATAGTAAGGAAAAATCTTAATGTAGAATACAATTCAGAGCATATTCTGACGCAACGTAACTTTTAATCCCTTGACTGTGGAATATATGTGAGAAAATGGAATTTTTCCCCCCTCTGAATGGTTTGAATGAAATTCGGGAAGAACTTAAAAATTACAAAAATCCGGCAAATAGACGAATTACAAATAGACAAATTTTAATCCGGCAAATTACAAATTCAGCGAAATTGCCGAAATTTTCGCGGGAAAGTATCGCCATCTATTTTAAAAATGGTAAATTACATATTATGCATTGGACGAACTGAGTTCGGGCTTCACGGAATATAAACACCGAATTTTTCCTTGCCTGAATTCAGGTCGGGCATTCCAAAATTTGCGCATTTGTGCACAGGCAAGGTGTTAACAAATTCCGCAAAACTTTATATTAATTTTATATTCAATGTAAAATAAAAATTTGTCTTTTTCTTGACAGCTTTCAGTTTACGGCCGAAGTGTTGCCCATAACCAAACGGTTTATTTTATTAAATGAAATTTTGGAGAACGTGTTTTTTAACCCTCTAAGTGTTTGGGGCGTAATATTTAGTTCACTAAGCTCCAGGTTTCACAGCAATACAAGCAATATTTAAGATAATAATTCTATAGATTTAATGAATTTTAAATACATTAAAGAATGATTAATACTCTCAAGGATTACATTAATATTTGTAATTGAGTTTTTTTTATATAATGGTGAAATAATCATATTTTCTTAGCATTTACAACAAAATGAAAAGAAAACAACATTACAATTTCACCCTTTTGCAAGACGCTCGGAGGGTTAAATTTTTTAAGGCATTCAATTAATTTTATCACTTATTGACGAATTCTCATGAATGACTACATCATATAAAGTACAGAAAATGGAATGTATGCGTAGAACTGAACAGAGCCAAACTGAAAACTTCTTGTTTTTGGCAGCCGCCCATAAGTGTACTACAAACTGTAGACGACGACGGAAAATCTGTCTATTATATTCGTGATGTCTATTGTCATCTGTCTATTGTAGTCACTTGGAAGAGAATCCAAGCACGAAAGATTAAACGAATTAAAAGTATAATAATGATAATTTATTATAAATGTACATATAAAGGGATATTATAAACGAGCAAAAAAAATTTTACTTTTTTTCAATTTGATATTTTGTCAAAATATTATTTGCTACATTTGTAATCAACTAAAATTTTAGATAAATGATTCAATAGAGGTGAGTCTGTCGGCTGTGCGTAAATTCGAGATGTTGTTGCCCCACGACATGAAATAAGTAACCTCGCATTCAAAATCAACTAACAAGAAATAACAAGTTGGAAATTGCACGTCAAACGTGGCAAATGAGGTGCGTTCGTATAACTAGTTTTATAAATATTTTTTGCACTGCATATTGTACTGAATGTATACTTCAGCGCACTTTATAAATGCATATCAATTTCATTCTATTCGAAAGGCTGTTATATCATTAATATGACCTTGAAATAATTTTTCCCCATTGGCCGTAATGTAACGGAAAATTTTGACAGTCTCTGAAATTAAACTATACATCCGATTTTCATAACAGTTGAAATGACTCGACAAAATTATGCAAAAATAATATATTTCAAATTTCAAGCGATTCGGTCGGATAGTTTTTGCGCTGTTATATGCGGACGGACAGACATGAAAGACCGAACGACGACTATAGGTGCTACGTATTTATATAATTACGAACGTACCTAAAAACAGCAACCAATTTTTGGCCGTCGTCCAAAAGTGGACAAAACATATTTTTAGTGAAGACGGAAAAGAAAGTAGTGAATTAAATAGTTCTCTACCGTTAATACAACTTCATACTTTATGCTGCAATAATAGATACACATTGTGCAATATTTAGTCATGAATTTAATTTTTGTAACTTCGAGGGGTCTTCTCAACAACCTACGCTCGGCAACCACCGTCCACACCCCCAAAGGCTCTGAAAATACGCAACGCTAAAACAAGGACACCGTTTTAAAATGATTACCCGATCACTGAAAATTAACAGACATGATCAAGACCAGTGGCGAATGTCTTATGTAATCGGGTTATCGTTCATTTTCTTTTAACTGATGGGATTTTTCGGTTTCCAAGGCCATATCTATCGTCGCTAACGCAGTATTTCGTGATTAGTTATGTAATACCTATCACAGATTTGAAACTCACTTCTATTAAATGGTTAGGTAAAAAAATGTCATCCATCCGACATTTACAAAAAGTTTTCTTTTCAGACGCTTTATTAAAATCGTTATCGTTTTAACGATAACGTACTCAGTGATGGAACAGTGCAGCAGCAGAGAATCAATTTATACCGCAAAATTTTATTAGTATTCTTCATCTATGTTCAGGACAGAAATTCTGAGATTTTTGAATGCGAAGAATACTATAAAAATTTAGTGGTGGCAATCGCTCAACTGCTGCTCCACTGTTCCATCACTGCGTAGTTTTCCCAATTTAAGGGTTTTCAAATGTAAAAATTTAATTGTTTTAAAGTTTTTATTTCTCTTTTCAAATACATGTGTAAATATATTTTTCAGTTGAAAAGTTCTTGGCAATATTATTAAGAACAGTTGGAAGTCAAATTCGTGAAAAAAGACCTTTTTTTTACTTTTTAATATTTTGAGTTCTTTATTTTCTCCCTTTCGAATGGTATATTACTTTTGTTTCTACGACAACAAGAAGATTAAATTTTTTAAATAATTCTGTTTTTTTTACATCATACATAAACATTACATGCGTAAACTTTAAACTAAATTTTCTCAAAATGTTCTTTTTGAACTTGGATGTACCTTTTTATAGAAACTATTGCATATTATTGTTTGCAATCTTGCCAGAATATTTCACACATAACCTTGATCCATCTGAAGTGAACTTTTGTTTCAACCATTCGTACAAAAATTTTATAAAAACAGTTTATCTTTGGAAAACTGAAAGTTTTATTTTCTTTTAAAATTGTTTATTATTCCATATTTAAAAAAATAACTAAAGAATGTCTGTTTATAAAGTTGACTTCACTTTATTAAGAATTAATCATATTATATATATAAAAAATTCATGTTAATATCTTTGGTAGTTTCTGAGAAAAGGTACAGTCGTAGAAAAAAAATGTAAACACCCCCTACTAACTCCTCAACAAATTATCGTAGACGAAAGTTACCGGTACCGAACGATTGGAAATAAAGTCTACTTTTAAATGATGTATATACAATTTTCTTATGGGGCCATCTACATATAAAAACGAATACAAATTTCATTTTTTTCTATGCCAATACCCAATTTTAACGAGATATTTCAAATTTTCGGTTCAAACTGTACCTAGACACCAAATTTCAAGTCATTTGAATGATAAGTTTTTGAATTATAAACATTCAAAATTAAGTGCTTGTAGTGTTAAATTACATTTTCATATTTTTATTTATATATCCTGAAATTATGCTCCTAATGTGCTAATTTTTTTGTAGCAATAATACTAATATACCCAAACATAAATATGCTGAATTTGCAATTTTTATAAATTTATGATATGAATTATGAATTATGAAATTAATATTCGAAAAAATTATGAATTGCACCTTGCAATTTTTTTGATGAATTTAGATTTATTAAGTCCTGCTTTATGGAAATCCAAAATTTCACATTTTTCTTCCAAGAAGATTTCAAATTTTGTTTAAAAAACGGCAAAATGATGGTTTAAGAGGCCATCCATGTTAGAAGTGAGTAGATATTTTGAAATTTACTCTGCTGTCCTGTAATCTAAAAGGCTTCATTGACTCCTTGAGTGGCGCTTCAGGTGCCTTGATCAAGAAGGGGGCTCTCGGTTAACAATCAAGTACGGAACTTCAATTTAGAAACGAGCCCTTAAAATACGCTCGTTTTAAAATAATTAATATCTCGAAACTTGTTATATGAATTGCATAAAAATTTGTTTTTATGCTAAATGAAAGGCGTAGATTTTATTTATGCTGTCAGAATTGTGTACGTCTATTGAAAAAAAAAAGTTATGGTTCGTTTTAATATGTAGTGGCCACTTAAGCAAATTTTATATACATCATTTAAAAGTAGACTGTATTTCCAATCGTTCGGTACCAGTAACATTCTTCTACGATAATTTGTTGAGGAGTTAGTAGGGGGTGTTTTTTTTTTTTTTTTTTTTTTTTTTTTTTCAACGACTGTACATTTATTTAGCATGGTAGGCATACAGACTTCCAACTGCCCTTAATTGCACTTTTTTTAAATATGGCGTAAGTTTCCTCATTAAATGCATTTCGCATTTAATTTTTTTTAATTTTAAAGCTTTATATCTTTTTAATATTCACGTGTAAAGATATATATTAATTGAAAAATGATTGGAAATATTATTATTTGAGCTTTTTTAGTCTGGCAACAGCAGAAAAAAAATAGACTTTTCGAAATATGAAATAAATCTCTTTTCAGAGAAATTTTAAATAACAAATTTAAAAAAGAAATTAAATTATTTGCCAATTAAAAGAAAATTATTAGACACTGCACATCACAGTCCCGCCCTGCGTAAGTTGGTTAAAATATCATACAATTTTTTTTTATTCTATAAGACTTACTTAACTGAATAATTTTGACTGAATTCAACATTTGATAGCAATTTAAAAAATATTCGATTTAAAATTGTCTACTTCACCGTAATTATTAAACAGTTCTCTCTACTCTATAAAGTTATGAGCTTTCTATTTTTACATACAATAGTTTATTATTATTATTATTTTTTTTTTTTTTAGTATAATCCGAGGAAGAGCACTGGTCACAATAAATTCAGTTACGGCAGCGACAGCAGCTTTGGTTATTCTCTTAGAGTAGAGAGATGCAGGAAATGAGGATAAAATGTGGTGCTCTTTTGAAAATTTCATACATATATCTTGCAAGCAACTTTAGATATACCCTTTTAAAGTTGATAAATTGTTAAAAAAATCATTCTGAGAAAAATGAAGTTTAAGTCGGGGACGAGGGACCTTAAAAATCAATTTTTTATTTTTTGTAAATTTCACTTTAAATATTATTCAAGAGTACATTATATGCATTATGGCATGCATTTATCACAAAAAAATTATTTTTCAGAAAAAAAGTAATTTTACGCGTTATCTTAGAAATTTTCAAAATGCCCCCTGCGCTTTCCATATCAATGAAAATCCCCAATATATTTTTTTTTTTTTATATAAAAGTTTGGTTTATATATATAAATAAAACTATGCATCGAATTTTATATATTTGAATATATAGGTAAGAAAAATTTTTAGTAATAAAAAAAATTCCATTTTTTGGAGAATTTTTAGCCCCGGACCCCCTTAACTTATATAACATGCAATGCAGATTTAATTAATAAAAGAGAAAAGTCCGGAGATTAATTTAATAAGTTTAAAAAAAATCCCGTTCGAAAAATTTTAAATTTTGAAAAATGTCTATGTATATTTTTTACTTATTTATTTTTCTACCTTTAAGCATAAGCTTAAAGATTTTTATATTCTTTCTTTTGGTGGAAATTTAACAGATGCAAGTCGTTGGACGACTTCCAAGTTTTGATGAAAAATATATTAGTCTTATTCAGTAAGCATATTTTAATATTTAATATAAAAAATGATAAATATTCTTCAGAGTCTTCAAGATGTATTCCATTAACTACTACAATATAGTTTTAGAATTTCAGTCAGCTTACAATAACCGTTATTTAAGACGTTTGCACATTTTGACAATTCACGAAAAAAAATTCCCTGTCTTATAAAATTAATGAATTTGGTATTCTACAAACTGATTATCTTGTTGAGGGGAATTTTTAAATGTTATTCTCGCATTTAGTTTTTTTACATCGTGTATGCTCCCGATAAATTCTTTATAGTAGTCATACATGAATATATACTGTATGAATACAGTGTCACATATAAACACACTATCAAAAATTGTATAAACATTATTTCATATAGATAAAGCATTTAAAATATTTTAGTTTGAGTTAACAATCATCCACAATTTTGAAAACCTTTTCTTTATATTGGTAAAACTTCGATGGAGAATGGTTAAACATTTAATTTTTTTTGAACGATATGAGGATGTATCAATAAGTTTTTGCCCTCACATAGAAAAAATTGAGAGAAATTTATGAAATTGCTACATCGTATTAGTCCTTTTCTATATAGTCACCGTGCATAGTAACACATTTCTACAAACGGTATTTCAAAGAGAGGGGGAGGATTTATTCCAAGAGGTGAAATAGCAGACCCAAAGGGGGTCATTTTTCTAACTTTTGCCGGCGCCCACATGTGACATATTGTTGGAAAGGCCTGTGATCACTTATTCATGCTATGCACTTCCCGAACACCTCCCCCAAAATTTGCCCCCCAAGGGCATGAATGATGTCCGCAAAATTTAGAAAAGTGCCTCCCGGGGATAAATTTGGGGGGGGGAGGTCTCGGGGGGTGCATAGCATGAATAAGTGTTCACCGGCCTTTCCAACAATATGTCACATGTGGGAGTCGGTAAAAGTTAGAAAAAGGCCCCACTTTGGATCTAATATCGCGCCTCATGGAATACATCCGCCCCCTCTCTTTGAAATACCGGTTGCACAAATTTCTTACTGTGCACACTGACTAAATAATAAGGATTCATAAAATGTAGCAATTTCATAAATTTTACTCAATTATTTCTATGTGCGGGCAAAAACTTATTGATACACTTTCGTATATGAAAAAGCGACTTTTTCTGTGCAATTTAAAAAAAACCGCACGAAAATTTTCTATGATTATGCTAGTTGTGACTAAAATGGCAATGCGCTTTCAATGTAAGCGATGGTTAAAAAGATGTTTTAAAGTGATTTACATCAAAATGTATTTTTATCCCTTTTTTGCTTAACTGCTCTTGCACTAGTTAAGGGGTCTCAAGACTCTTAAAGCGTCAAAAGTTTCGAAATTTTATTTTTTTTTTAGATTTTAAACTCCCATCTTTTCTGAACATTTTGATGATTTTTCCTTGAAATTCTATTTGATGAGAAGTTATGATTTTTAGAATTGTACCCGTTCTAGCTGAAGCAGCGGCGTTTCCAAAACGTTGAAGTTATTTTCCTCGAAAAGTTTTTGGGCATATCGCGCAGGATATCCCAAAAACTTCTGGATAATTTTTTCATGAATTTTCAAAACACATGTTTCATGCTAGTCTGTATAAACTGAACCTGTAATTTCATTTTTATTGCTAAATATATATCTATATTTTAGGTGATTATACTATGAAAAGTTTCAAAATTTTGTATTAGCTAAATACCACGTTGTATTAAAAATATTAACATGCTTTAAATCCAGATTTATTTACGTTCAGGGTAATTACTATAGTCTGAAGTATAATTAGACACGAAAAATTTCATTCTGGTTGCAAAATTTATTTTGAAGTCCTGCGCATAAGCTCTTATACCAATTTTCTGCTAGACGAATGCTTGACAGTTTGGAGCGCCTTATAAAAACTAATTCTGCATCTTGCAAGTTTTTAAATACATGAAATGAAAGAACATACTTATATCTTTCATTCCAATAAAAATTGTGCTTAAAACATATATATTTTAAGATATTAAATGTTGAAAATGGTCCTTTTATTTCATTTTTTCCAATTTTAGGAGTCCCGAGACACGTTAATAATTTTACACACAAAGTTCACAAATTTAAATATTGTGTCTATATCTTAAAACTGACCTAATTTTTTTCATTATTCAAGGCATGAAAAAATTGCGTGCATAGAGACAAACTCTGAAAAAATATGCAATATATAATATATAAATCCGCGAAGATTGCATGTAAAATAACGTAGTTAACGTGAAATCGTCTGAGCAATTTTAAATAAGCTCGTTTTTAACACTTTGAGTTAAACCGCTTTAAAGTATCGTTTTTACAACTGCTTACATTAAAAAGATCTGAACCATTATTTGTCACTTCAAGCGTAATTACAGGAATTGTTTTGTGCAATTGGTTTTAAATTTCTCAAACAGTATTGCTCATTCATTTTTTTCTCGAAAAATTATTTTTTTTTAAGTTTTAACAGAAATAGCCCTCTTATCTGATGATCAAAGGAAAAAACTCAGTAACAGCAGTTTTTTAAAATTAAAATTTTACGAAATTTAGGAGCAGTATAGGAATATTTTTAGCTGAGAAACATTTTCATACCGTCGCCCCGCCTCCCTGGCAAAAAACATATCGTGGATACCTACGAGTTTACATTAATGCTCATAAGCATTTTTGCTATATAAGAAAACTTGTGTTCAATATTGTATAATATGGTTCTCTAATTCCTACTGAGCAGTAATACTATAGTGATCGAATATTAATGTCAATATCAATATTTACAAAATTAACATAGAATATTATCAAACTTTTGGGTATACTGTTGTGGTTACTTACAGCCACTGCCATATTTTTATTTAAATTGATTTAGAAAATATTTTATTAATCTTTATTCTTTAATTTTAATATTCGAATTCTAAAATTATTTTATTTCCTTCTTTTAAAATCTTCCCCTATAAGTTTTTCTTTCTTCCGTAACATTTTGTTTCATTTTAAAATGATAAACATAGTTTTGAAATATGTACTTCCGGCAAAAGAATTCTCTGGAACATTCCCCAGGCTTTTAAATGTTAGGCAATTTCCTCTTTGTAGCTCCGCCTCTAGCCAGTCATATTCGAATCAGTTTAATACGTAATTTCAAAAATTGTAACACTTTACTACTATTTGGCATCTTATCTTAATGAAATCTATAAAATTTTCTCTAATTTAAATCAGCTTTTATATGCTTTAGAATTGCAATTGATGCCAACGCAGGGCATCAATTGCAATTCTAAATAACTCTTTGTATGTTTGTTCTTGCCAAATTGGCGAATCTCAATTATTACAGCAACCCTTTTCCCTTCCTCTACACAGAGCTTGTGCGTTTCTCATTTGAGTTCTGACAACGAACGCATAATCAGTTGCGGCCTACCCTTCTGCAAAATAAACGGATTTTGTGCGTGCAACGAAAATGGTAAAAGTGAAAGAATAATTTTTTAGCTTGTGTGATCGGCTGCATAATTTCTTCTGTTTTGCGGCGAGATTTTGATCAGTTCCTCTAACGGATATGCAACGATGATTCTTCAATAATAATAAGTGGGTCTAATCCGACTGATGGCTGTATGCCATGAGTTATTATTATTTTTCATTCAACTGGTGTTTTCGTTAGGAGTCGTAGAATTCGGTGTTAAAAATCATATAAATGCCTTATCTTTTTAGACTTGTACCTCCACACTCCCCAAGAGAAAAACTTATTATATTTTCTCTAATAAGTGCTTATAAAAAAAACATCAATTGTTTGTAGTCATCGTAAAAAAAAAAAAAAAAAAAAAAAAAAAAAAAAAAGAAAAAAAGTGCATCTAATGATTAAGAAATGTCCTCTTCAAAATATTTTTTTTTTTTTTTTTTTTTTTTTTTTTTTAACGAGAATTCCTATATAAATAAAGATTCTTCGATGAGGATTTTTGTTAGAGTATTTCCTTTCGCTAATGCCTCCACAACTTTTTTTAGCTTCAGGTCATTACAGGTAATGCTTTTCCTTTTTTTTTTTTTTTTTTTTTTTTTTTTTTTTTTTTTTTTTTTTTCTTGATTATCAAATAGATGAGAATTAGATACTGAATTATTTTAATGAGTGACTGTCATGTCAGAGTGGTCTTTTGTGGCCACAGCACAATGTAACAAACATTATAGTCTACATATTGATCACGAGAAATAATTCTTGGAATATTAATAGTATTTCAGCGTTTAAAAATAACTATACGATATTATTCTTTTACCTTTTATTATCCAACCGTCACATAGTTTGACAATATTGCCCAAATATTGGAAAGAAATATTTCTCGATTCCATTCTCAATATTTTCAATATAAAGCCAATACTACAATATCTTTGTTTCAATGAAACTATTTCCAAGATAAACATATATTTCTCAAATAGTGACATTTTAATTCACAAATTTCAAATGTAAGACCAATATTTGATTAATGTTGGCATTTCATTTTAAGTATTCCTGAAAAGCATTAAAAAAATATAGCAAAATATTTAATTTTAAGTCTCCGTATAAAATATTAGCAAAATAGTCTTAAACGTCTTTCTGCATTTGTTTACATTATTATTTGTGTGAAAAATTTTGTTCATCGTCAAGTTTCTAACATGTGGGTACCATTTTATTATAGACTATATAGAAAAGGGTCTAGCCGGATAAGCATACCAAAACGGCCCCCACGGCCGATGTTTGAAATAACATGTGTGGTAATAAGGCTCACCATGAGAATACAATAAAGAATATTTTTAGCATCTGACCTTGAACTGCCCTTGAGATAATGGGGAAGTATGCGCAGGCGTTACTATTTTCAAATACGTTTTTCTCAAAAGGTATAAACAGGGGCGTTCCAACCCAGTGTGCAAAGTGTGCACCGCACACAGGCGTCAGAATACTAAAGGCGCCAAATATTTTAGGTGAAGCTGAAATATTTGAAAATTTTTTATTTAATTTAAATTTATTAAACTCGAAAGTGGGTTATTTCTGATACGTTTATGAATTCATTTTTCTATTTAAAATATATAAAATTTGAAGATTTTTTCATCGGCGTAGCTTTAGGAGGGGTGGGGGAGGGAGCTTCAAGCCGAAAGGCTCCATGGTGTAGAAAGATAAGTCGAAAGGTCACGGTCGAAGGGCGCCACTTAAGGTTTAACGGCGCCTTCAAGCGACTGAAATACATTTAAAAAAAAAACTTGAAACTTTAAAAATTCGGAAAGGAAACCGCGAATGCCGTGTTTGGCATCCCTGCTCTAGATCAGGCCTTTCCAACCTTTCCGAAAACAGGGTGCGCGCCGCAGCTGGTGGCAAATATGGATGGACTCCATTATTCAAATGATTGAAAATATGTAACACGTGTATCTTACTGTAGTATTGGTAGCGATACACATACTGACGACCAGGGCTTAATTTCTAACAAAAAAGTACCGGAGCCCTAGTATTCTGCGTACCGCTACTAACAACCGTACCGTTTCCACTCCAAAAAAGTGGAATAGTTGACAGGTATACCTGTCAACTATTCCACTTTTTAGTTATCACTCCTTCTGAATAGTAATCTTTGCCTAATTTTAATGTTTATTAATTGCTGAATTCTTCGATTAAATATGGTAAGGATTATGATTTGGAAATAGTGTTAACACAAAAAAGGATAGTGTGCAGATACGCATTTTTAAGAAAAAAATAAAGTGAAATTTATAGAAATTAATATTTATATGCTGAAGAATGGACTAATGTTTTACAATTTCCTATAAAAGGTGCATATCTTAAACTATAATCGATTCCTTCTGCATAAAAATCTTTTGTGAAGAGTTCCTAAAAAGGAGATTAAATTAAAAATTTGACACAGTTATCGGAAAGACTCGGTGCTTTTATACAAAAAGGGGAAACACTGCTCGATTGCTTTCTATCAGAATAACAATGCATGGCAATTATATCTATTTACAAATGACTTCGTAAAGATGCAGAGCAGAGCCTTAGCATGGGCAATGTTCATGATACAAAATAAATAGAAAAATTACTAACGTGACTTTTATACTCGTACGCAATAGAAGACAAAAACCTCAAACTGATGCTCGTTGGTTAAAAACAGAAAATATTCTTTTCAGGTTAGATATCTAAAGAATAAAAAAAAATAGCCAATTAAAAATTATCCTACTGTCACAAAAGAAAATCGAACTGAAAGCAAATTCATCGCTCAGTCTCTTGAGTGGCGCCGTATCATAACGTCGCCGACATAAATCTGAATATAATAAATTTGAAATAGAAAAACATAATTTCTGTTTTCCCTTCATTCTGATCAAAATAGCATTAAAATGATTTGAAATAGAATATAACACGTAATTTTGAAGGAGGAATTTTTTTTCCCCTATGCATGAATAAATAAAATTTTGAATGCAAGACAGAATGAGCTTGAGTCAGACAATCCCAAAGATTAATATAAAAATTGAACCTTTTTCTTCGCCATGTCCTACGTGTGCGACACATTACGTTACGTATAAGTGTTTTGATAAAAAAGAATGCAAAAGCTTGGAGATGGAAAGGAAAGGAAATGGTAATTTAGGCTGCGGTTTTTCGGCAGCGCTATTGCACTGGGCTCTGTAGCCCTATACTTTTGAGCTCCGGTAAATTCCGATCAATACTTAAATATTTACTAAAAACAGAGAAATACCGCAGTCGGGCTCCGGTGCAAATTAAGCCCTTCTAACGATATATAAACGGGTAATACAGGGTGTCCGGTCTCAACGGTGTCCAATGGCTAATTCCTAAACCGTTAGTCATAGACATAGAGTTCCAATTAGAAAAATGCTTTAAATCAGATAAAGAAATATTTTAAAAGCGATTTGGGTCAATAAAAACAATTCTTAAAAAATTAAGAAATTTAAATTTTTATACGGTCCCCCGGTCCTATAAGTTATATTTAGTAAAATTTTCCTATTACACTGACAAGTAGGACAAAAAAAGTCCCATTCATAGGACACTAAAATTGTGAGAGTTATGAAACTTTAAAAATGCATGACTTATGCCACTTTTCTGCTCTGAAAACAAATGAGTTCGGCTTGGCTTTGAGGGGTCATATTCCAAGTGCTTAAAGTATTCGAAGATCTCATTTCATGTGTATTTGCGCTTTGAAAAAATCGTACATGTATTACGATTAAGTTGACATTTATTAAGTTTCAGATTGGCTGAAATAACATATGTTTTATTTTGTCAGAATTTGAGACTGTTTGTTTTATGATTTCTTTTAATAAAATTATGTTATTTTTATGAGTTTTTATGTTACTTCAATGATCTTATGTACGTTTTTCCAGTTTAAAATTAGTATTCGAACCTTAACCCACATTCAAATATCCGAACGAGATTACATTTTACATACTGGCACAAATCCGATAACAATCTAATATTATTATGATTTTCGGTGGTTACCATTTATACTTATTTTATAGGATAACACAAAAAATTTCGGATAGATTACCGCCAAGAAGTTTATGAAAAAGTTTTAGATTAGATAATACAAGACGGAGATTGTTGGGTTTTTTAACTTTTATGTATTTTTTAGCACTGAATCCGAAAATTGCCTTAATTTTTAATCATCATGTCAGGATATTTCGCTAAAAAACATGAAATAACCCAACTTTTGCTGGCTAGTGTAATCTAATAATATTTTTAAAAACGTATAATTTTGTAAAGAATTGAGGCTGTTAATATAGCATCATTTTATTTAACAAAAATTCTGTTTTTTTTCTTTCTTTTTAAATGTGTATTACAAATTGTATATTTTGCATAATAATAATTGTATATTTTATGTCAGAATGACTAAAGATTTCAAATTTATATTGCAATGTTAATTTTACTCTCAACCATTTTTTAATATATCTGACGAAATTATATTTTGACTAAATTTGTGAATGACCGCCAATTTGCAGCAAAAAATATGCTCCAACTTTAAACAGGTATTACTCGGTCAATTTTAATCGTAGAACAACGGGACTTTTTTTGTATTACTTGTCAGTGTAAAAGGAAAATTTTACTAAATATAACTTATAGGACCGGGGGACAGTATAAAAATTTAAATTTCGTAATTTTTTAAGAAATGTTTTTATTGACCCAAATCGCTTTTTAAATATTTCTTTACCTGATTTAAAACATTTTTGTAATTGGAACTATATGTCTATGACTAACGGTTTAGGAATTAGCCATTGGACACCGTTGAGACCGGACACCCTGTATATTATATTGCACAATGATAAAGCAACATAAGCCCCAGGTTATGCACGGTTCTCACGTAAATTGTCGAAAAAAGCACAAATTAAGCGGCTACATATAACTGAAACAATAAATAAGTAAAACAGGATATAATTTAAAATGCAATGCTTAAAAAAATGAAAAGCGCCATTCGATTATAAACCAATTTAATAGTCATGTCATGCCTATCATTTTATGCTTTTACGCCTAAAAAGTAGCCCATGAATATGTAAGAAAGTTCCATGTTGTTCAGGAGGTAAAAATATTTTTGAGAACAACCTCAAACTGAATTACGTTTCATGGAAATTTCAACTGTATTTATTAGATTTGCTTCGAACAAAGAATAATCGGTCAAGTGCGAGTTTCACTCGCGTACCTAAAGTTCCGTACAATAAATTTAAGCGTTGACTTTGTAAAAAAAAACTTAGAATTATTCTATTAAATATTTTTCAATAATTGAATTCAATTGGAATGAAAAAGTGGGACTATTTATCGTTATGATTCGACTTACCTAAAACATAGACCTTGTACAAAGTTTAAAGCTGGCACTGTGACAAGTGCGCTTTGAAAGGATGTCACAAATTTGCATCGCCACCTTGATCTGTGCTGCATTTATCTAGAAAGGTTTTTAATTAATATCTCGGCTAATTATCCAAAATCCTTATTGAAAATTATTATCAACAATCCTTGGATGATTTCGTGTCGATGAGTACTTCGAACTCCCCCCAATTTCCTCGCTGAGCGCCCGATAATGCTGCTTACTTGCTTAATGACAAAAATATTTTACATTTTCGTATTCGGAATAGAACATAATATTAATTTTCTGCAACAAAAAAAATATTTTTCATAATTGAAATCCAAAAGATAAAAAAATCCGAAAACGAAGGAAGGGTTAAGCATGTGACAAGGTAAAAATACGTTTTGACAATTATTATATAGCCGGCATAGCGGTTCTATATTTGCTAATATAAAACCAATTGTTCTGGGACTGGGAGAACATTTAAAAATGCACCTCTAATTATGATTTACGTGTGGTAATTGTTTAAATCGCATCTTAGAATAAAAATATTATAACGCGCTCTGTAATTTGAGAAAATATTTTTCTACCTTTATGTATATTTACCGTATTACGAGTACCCCTTTCTTTCTGTCGTGGTGCGAACATTGATTATTTAAACACATTTATATTTCTAAATTAAAGTTTATTTGAACTATTTTAAGTACAACTATAAATAAAGACGAACGCTTAAAAATTTGGGGAGAGATGGTGAAAGCCAATTTCTTAGGAGGTATGCCATTGTGGGGGGAGGTAGCAAGCAGCTGAAGCACATATTTTTTAGGGATGTCCGTTATTTACATAGCTGCCAACATTCATTATTTTTAAAGTTTAACAAAAATATTTTGAAGAAGAAATTAAATTTATTAAATGAAATAAAAAAGAACCCCTATAGAAACATGGCACATTTCATTAAATTAGATTTCAGGTTCAAAATTTGTTTATTTGACCTGGAGAAAACCCCGGAAAGTTGGCTTGGCAGGTATGCATTTATAGTTATTGAAAAAAAAATTATATATTTTTTTTTTTGGGGGGGGGACAGGGGTTTAGGGATATGGGGCGCCAAGTGAAGTTCTGCACACAGGCGTCGGATACTGCTGGCGCGCCCCTGGGTATAAAAGTTAAAAATATGAAACCAACGCCATTTATTGAAGAATGTATTAGTTCATATTATATTTTTTATTCACATTTTTACATAAATTTTAACATAGAAAAATAAACAAAAATATTTAAAAACATATATATTAATGTAGTAATTTTATATTTACACCAACCAAAAAAATGACAGAATAATGCTCAAAGTATGTACTTTTAAGAAAAAAATTTTCTTAAAATCAAAGATGCGCTTTTTGAGTTATAAAAAAAAATAATGCTAACAACTTGCTAAAATATTCATAACTTTCTCTGTTTGGATTTGCAGAAATACGCTACTATCAATGCATTGGTCGATTCATGACATTTCCACTCGGGCAGGATGAGCAGTACGCCAAAATAAGGGAATGTTTCCATTCTTCCACTTCGTTATAGGTTTGTTTCGTGTTTGTAAACTTTCTGTTATTTTGGCGTACTGCGCATCCTTCTCGCATAATAATATAAAGTCGATAGTCTAGTCGATTCTGCAGGTGAAGCTGAATAGGGGCTGTAAATACATAAGGTTATCAACTTTTGTGGCAATTTCAGACCCCTCTCCCAACCATCCGATATCATACGTTATCATTCTTCGAATCCCCCCCCCCCCTTATAATATTGTTATCAGTGTCTGAAAATAATTTTTATTTGTACATTTTTTTTTTCTTTTTATACGTTTGCAATGATTTACAGATGCGGTTGTACATTTTTTATTCGCATATTTTACTGATTTAAATAAAGAGAAGAAATTCATAAAATATCCTTGTTATATTAGAAATAACTTTGTATCAATTAACATTTTAAAGAAATACTTATTATTTAAAAGTTTTTACTAATAGCTCTTTGTTACATAATGCATTGAACAGTAATATTGCATTCTTGCAATATTACTATAAACCTTGAGCTGCGCTAAACACAAGTTGACACAAGTAAACAAGACAGGTTGATAACATTTTCCCCCATCTTTTACTAGCAAAAATAACAAGTATCATTTCAAATCTGGTTTTTTTAACAACGAATTATATACGCATATGGCAATAGAATATCAATGACGAACGTTTGGTTATTCCATATTTTGGAATGAAATGTTTCATAATTATTCAATAGTTTTAATAATAACTTTGTATTTTCATGAAAAGAAGAAAAGTCTTAAAAAAATTTAGATAACAGGTGTAAAGAAAAAGATACCAAAAAAGTAAATTTTGGTTTGATCAAAAATGATAACGATATCAAATGACAACCTCTCCCCCTACAGATATCTTCCGATGTGAAGTGCCAGACCCCCCCACACACACACACATAAACGCAATCCCCCTAAATTAATACGTTATATATGTCCCCATAGCCTTCTTCTATGTGAAAATCATCGTCAGCAAATGTTGACATTTTGTTTGTCAGCTCTTGATATCATAACGCGAGATGGATGCGCAGTACGCCAAAGTAACAGAATATTTACAAACACAAAACAAACCTATAACGAAGTGTTATGAATGGAAACATTCTCTTAATTTGGCGTACTGCGCATCCTGCCCGTATGGAAATGTCATGAATCGACCAATGCATTGATAGTAGCGTATTTCTGCCAATGCAAACAGAGAAAGATACGAATATTTTAGCGAGTTGCTAGCATTATTTTTTTTATAACTCAAAAAGCGCATTTTTGATTTTAAAGAATTTTTTTTTCTTAAACGTACATAGGGGAGAGTGGGGATGAAAGGGACATTTTGGACTTATAAGTTTATAAAATAATGACATTAACAGATATCATTATCATGATTGCGCCTAATTCTCGTCTAAAGCCTTTGCTTTAATACTAATAAAACCTCTTATCCTCAAATACAGTAATTTAAAATTTCTACGCATTTTTATAAATTAGGAAAAATTTCCCTTTTAACCCGTTGTGGGGGATGAAAGGGACACTGTGCGGGGTTGAAAGGGACACACATAAATAAAACAATTTTATGAACATTTTTTTTTCTTTTTTATTTGCGCTTACGTTATTCAAAAATAAAATATAATAATACACAATTAAAAATAAAACATATTGCATACATATTATAAAATACATATTATATATTACATATTATAAAACAAAACCAAGAAAAATAACTTGTTTAGGTCTACTTGACAAAAAAAAAACAACTTTAAATCAAAAATTTACAGAAAGATTTAGCTCTACCTGTCTCACCACCAGTTACGGATTTAGGTAACTTCATCACAATATCATTGATATTCGAGTCATTTATTTCAATAGTATCAGTAACTACAAAGTGATTTTCATCCTTTTTTCTGAAAAAATGTACTTCGAATTCATTCCGAATGCTTTTCAGGAGTTTGTGGATAAACTGTGACAGGAATGTTACCATAATTATTCCATTACCTTTAACAATTTTTATTGCCTTAATTTTTGTATTGCTTTCATGATTATAAAATAAGAGAAGAGTAGGATCAGTTTTGGAACAACTAGAATATTAGGCTAGTGCACAATTGCTTTAAAAAAATTCTGCGGTCATCCACCAACTTTGATGAGCAAGTCCAAGCCTTTGGGATGGGGCAGCTTCGAGTATGAACTCTTTCTAATTCTTCCTTGGGAAAACGAATACTGTTGAACAGAGTTACCTGATGCAGAAACAAAAGTGTGACAAGTTGACCACGTTCAGCTGATGTTACGTCAGAAAATTGCTTTCACTACGTTTTACTACTATATTTGGAAGCTTGTGCTCTGTCATTAAACCTGTTTCATCACAGTTATATGTTATATTCCGTGTGAATTTTTAGCGATTCATAACTGACTAAAGGTGTTTGAAAAATATCAACATTAGCTTTGTTCAAACTTTTACTTCTTTTTAAACTAATGGCTATATGTTTTCGTAAGAGAAAGTAATGAATTTTGTTGATTAAAATCTTGGAACCAATCATTTCCAGCTTGCTTGTTTGTGTCCCAAGACAGGGACATATTTCGAGAATTCAAAGAAATTGAATACTCATATGCACAATTGTTAAACCATAGTTCATATTAGATGCTTAGACGAAATTTGAAGCTAACTCTTTTTATTGACCTTCACAAAAAACTTTTTTATTACCAAATGGGTATATTGAAATTCATCTGCTTGCGCATTCTTACATTTTAGAACAATTACTTTTAAACAGGACTTTTCAATGCCGTATGCTTTAGCTGCTGATCTAACAGACACTCTTTTGTCCTCTTCTTCAGATACAGCACACATCATTTCTTCTTCAGTAATTCGATTTTCCTAAAATTTCCTTTTATATTTTCGAAGAATAATGACTTTTTGATGATTTTTGGAAAAGGAAAAAATACCAAAATTGTAGGTATATATTATTGTAACGCTATTCTACATACACTCACGTTTACGAAAATTGCAACACCACGAAGGAATCACGCAAGTGAGCTGAAAATTTCAGAGAAAACAAAGTATAGAGTGTGATGCAAATTATTCCAATTTCAGAGTCACAACGTATGCGTGGACTCAGCAGCGTCTTCTGGACTGCTGTTGAAACCGTACAAATAGAGGGCTGTAGCGGGACGTTGAAATTTGTCTATGGTTATCTGCTAGTGGGTAAATGTTAGTTGAGACGTAACTCTTCGACGAAAGAGGGCGACATTTCAACAACTGACGGAGTTTGAACTAGGGAGAATTATCGGCCTTCGTGAAGAAGGATTTTCCTATCGTGCAATAGCAGCTCGTGTGCAGCGTAACAGCAGCAGAATGATCCAAGTGTGGAAGCAGTGGACCGACGAGGATGGGTCAACTCGGAAATATGGGAGTGTACCCCGAACGGTGACGTCAACGGGCAATGATAGATACATGGATCGCATTGTGCTGACGAACCGTACACTTTTATCTACACAGTTGGCAGCACATTGGTCAACTGCTACAGGTGTGTCAGTGTCTGCTTCATCAAATATTTGACGTCTGCTGCACCGAGGGCTGTCGGTGATCCTTTATACGGGATCCCCCTGACTCAAAACCAACAACGCATGCGGTTGCAATGGGTTCATGAACATAGAGACTGGCGTGCAGATTGGTAAGAAGTGGTCTTTTCTGACGAATCCCGCTTTAATATGTGATACCGCTAATATGTGTTAGACGCTAAGCCGGTGAACGCCACTTTCTGGAGTGCATTATCGAACGCCATAAAGGAAGAACACCCGGAGTTGTCATCTGGGGTACGATTGCATATCATGAACGATCCCAGCTGCTACGAATTTTGGATATTCTGAACAGCAACAGCGGCATTAGTGAAGTGCTGGAGCCCAGGGTCTTTCCTTTCCTACAAGGCATTCCTGGAGCTATCTTTCAACAGGATATTGCACGCCCACATGTTGCAAAGAATGTTCAAGACTTCTTGTCAGCAGAACACATACTGCTTCTTCCGTGGCCCGCATGTTCGCCGGATATGTCGCCCATTGAAAATGCGAAGGATTTCGTTATTCGGCATCTCCCTCGTGATCCTCGTCCTACAGCTTCTACAGATTAAATTTTGGTACGCATACAAACAATAAGGAATGTTCTTCCCGAGGCAGGCATTCAAAATCTGTTCGAGTCCATGCCACGTCGTATAGCAGCACTTATTGCAGGTGCGTGGTGGCTACACCAAATACTGATATCCGACACTTAATATTTTTTTTTTCCTTTAAAAATGTAATCATTTTTTTTGTACTAATATCAGTCATTTGTGTATTAAATTTCATTTAATTCTGATGATTCCTTCATGATGCTGCAATTTTCACAATCACGAGTGTATAAAGATAACAAAAATTTAAACTATTCTGCTCACTATTTCTTATTCTTTTATATTATTAGAGGTTTCAATATCTTGTACACTGATTTTCTTTTTCTCTTAAATTTCTTTATTTGTGCTTAAAATTTAAAATACAAGCAAGGAAAAGTAAATGTTTATTCGAAGTCTCATGCCAGAATTTTCATATCGCTTTTTTATAGAACGGTTGTTTAAAATATACATCTAAATTTTGAAAAAAAAAAGATATACACAAGAAACATGTCAGTTAGTTTAATCTTTTTATAGTAAATATTCTTTAAAATAATAATTTTTTAATTAAAAATTTTTCAAACAGCTGCTTACTTCCTATTTTTTAAATGGTTCTGTTCCATTAAAATTTTTGACATGTTGTTATTAATATCTATAAGATAAAGCAAATAAAAGTGCGCGAGTAACGCTGATATCATATTGCCTGTGGCAACACCGCAATAATGTATTTCGCTTTTATTAAAATTATTTTAACTACTAAATATCGCACAATTTTAATTTTTAAACCGACGAATACGATAAGTAATTTTCTTTCAAATGCAATTTGTTTGAAAACTGTATGTCACTTTACTGAATTTTTATGGTATTTAAATTAATTTTCAGGTATTATTTTTTTAAATATATTTCAATTCCATGCAAGCCATATTTTCAATTAACCATTTTACATATAAAACAATCTAAATAGTTCAGAGTTTGTTTACGGGTAATATTCCAAAACGAAATTAATACTTCATCAATCATTAAAAGAAATGAAAAACTAATATAAATAAAACAAAATTTAACAGACATGTAATAAACCAATGCACTTAAACAACTGAAATTATGAGAGAAAAAATTCTTATGTAAGTAGTGAAGAAATAGGCAATTTTTCGGTTATTAGGCATGCGGGTAACATGAATGTAGAGCGTTTAATAAATTTCAAAATTTTTCTTACACATAACCGATACTTTCCCTATAAAAATATTTTTCATTGTTGTTAGTGGGCCATTGAGGAAAATATATTAAACATAAAAAAAAGAGTCCTCCACAAAAGAAAAGTAGTTCTTCACCCGTATTCTTTCTCCCGAGAAGCCCGGGTTGGATCCACTAGTATACATAATTACTCGGAACAAACCTGAAATCATTTTACACTTTTCGGTGATAATATTATTAAAAAAAACAGAAATTCTGCAAGAATTTACACATATATGGCATAAGTATTGGAAAACATAAATTTCTTAAACAAAGTAGAAAGTAATTACGAACTTAATGCGTAACAAGCAAAATGAAACTAGTCGGAAGTACCAATCGCAAAATTTTCTCCTATCTCATACTTGTTAATACTTCAAAATTCGGTAGTACAGTGCCAGAATTAAATGGCAATCCAAGCCAATCATGAGGATTCTAAAGATGTGAAATTTCGTGCATTAGTTCTTGAGATGTGACTATCGCTAAAATCGTGTAAATCATGCAAAGCGCGACATAGCAGAGCCACTTGTTGGGTGATTTACAACAAAAGCTAATTAGCAAGAACTTATGTTAACGTCTAGGTGAACTGAAGTTTAATGAATATCAGTGCATTAGTTTTTTGAGATACAGCTATTGCAAAAATCGTGAAAAATCCAGCATAGCAGCGCCATCTATTGAGAAATTGACACGAAAACCTAATCAGCAACTACTTGTGTCAACGTCAAACTGTATCTGAAGTTAGATGAAAATTCATGCGTTAGATCTTGAGATAGAGCTATTGCCAAAATAGTGAAAATGTAGCATAGCAGCATCATCTTGGGCGAGTTACACTAAAACATAAATAGCACCAATATTTATCAAGGTATACCTGAATCGGAAGTTTCATGGAAATTCGTGCATTAGTTCTTGAGATTAGCGCTCTTGCGGAGATCGTGGAAAATTCAGCATAGTAGCGCCACCTGTCGGGCGATTTACACCAAAACGTAATCAGCACCAACTCATATCAACGAATAACCGAAATTGAGTTTGATGAAAATCCGTCCATTAGTTCTTGAGGTAGAGCTATTGCGGAAATTTTGAAAAAAGTAGCATAGCAGCACCACCTGTTGGGCGATATAGACCAAAAACTGATCAGCACCAGTTTATATCAAGGTCTAACTGACTCTAAACTTTTGTGAAATTCCGTGTATTAGTTCTAGAGATAGAGCGCCCACAAAAAGGACTCACAGAGTGACAGACAGACTCACAGACAGACATTTTCTAAAAACCATCAAATCGTGTTCAGGACCTTCTAAAACATATAAATCCATCGGAAACCGGAAGTTGAAAATTTTCACGAATCCAATATTTTCTTCTTGTAAAGATCGAAGAAAGTAAAAATAATAAAAAAATAAATAAATAAAACTTTTACAAATATCCACAGACGAAACAAATCTATATCCAAGCCATTTTATTATTCACAATTTCCCCCATGAATCATGTATTCTTCTGAAGTGCAATACTCTATTTTACTAAACACAGTTTTGTTTTTGGAATTGTGGGTTTTCGACTAATGATTAAAAATGTAGTGCGCAGTCTTATTATTTTGAATTCCGCTTTCGTACGTGGAAAGACTATAAATTTTGAAATATTGATGTAACTCACTTGAAGGTCACACAATGTTTTTGATACTTAAACGTGCTGTCCCATTCGTGATTGCATAAGGGAATGGTGGAATTGGAAAAAAGAAAAAATACGATTTTTGTATTATTTTGTGCTAAAATTTATTTTTTTAATTTAAAAAATATCAATACACTGTCACATTATTTGCAGAAGTCTGTCACAGAAGTTTGCACTGTCACATATTATATTCACACTTCCTATAAAGTTAAGTAACGAAAATAATATTTCATAATGTTTTTTTATATGCATTTTTTTAAAAATAAATTTTCATCAGTCTATACATATTTCGAATGTTCCATGCGTTGTAATTTTTTTTCAAATTTCTCAATATCCCTAAGAAACAAACTTGATACCTGCTACAAAAAACTTGTGAAACAATCTTGCAATTCGACAAACAGTTATTTTATAAAAGACAAGAAATGGCAGGAAACTGAATTTTCCTCAACAATTCACACGTTAATAGCTTTTATTGCTATTAGCAAACACTACTTGAATTTCAGTCTTTTTCGCGCTGTCTCAATAGCGCAATGGTAGCGCAATTGCCTACTATTCAAATGATTTCTGGTTCAAAACTCAGCGGCGGAGTTTGAAATTTTTCCATCGGAATAGATTTTATTATTTAATAGATTCAATTTTACAGAATTTTTATAATTTTTTTTTTAAGGCTAAAAGTTGAAAGTTTCGCTTTTTTTGCGTTGGGGGGGGGGGGGGGAGGGGGGGGGTTCGTTTTTTTTTTTTTTTTTTTTTTTTAGCTAAAATTAAATCATGTAATTAAATATGCGTTTCAGATATACAAACATAACGCTCACCTGCGAGAAAAGTGACACATCTCGCAAAAATTCATTTTGCGTTTTATTCCACAAATAGGTTTGTCATAGGTGTGTCTTGCTACAGAAAACATTTCATAAGTATACTTATACGGGAAATCACTTTATTACGCTATTTGTCCATTCGTGACCACAAAAGAGAGGTGGATTCAGTGGGGAGGTAAATTTATCCAACCCTCCAAACCTCATCATATGTCTTTATTCTTAAGGGTTTTATGCTTTTATGCACGCTTTTACTTCTAAATGCTGAGCAAAGTGCTATAATTTAAAGTTACTGTAAAATCATGTAAAGTCACCCCCCCCCCCCTTATGCTTCTCCTGTGAAATTTACTTTTGTCGAGATATGTCACTTTTCTTGCGGGTGAGCGATGTGTTGTTACAATTGTCTGAGAAGCAGTTATCGAATATTTTTAATTTGATTAAAAAAAATAGCTTGTAATGATTATAAAGTTAAATTTAATGGTTCTGCGATCTATGTTCTTATTGATAAAGATTAAAGTGTTTTGTAAGGCATATTAAACGAAACCGTTTAAACGATCTTCGATCACACTTACCCACTTATTTATAACTCCCAGATGACTTCCAGTGAATTAAGATTTGAAAATGCAAAAAAAAAAAAAAAAAAAAAAAAAAAAAAAAATGAAATCCTGAAAACGAAGTTCGGATAATATTTTTTTGGAAATAGTAAATAATAAGATTTTTTAATTAAAAATACCAGAACTACTTGAAAAATTTATTTTTTACAGCCTGGCGATCATGATTTTAAAATGCCGAAAAAACGCAATGTATAAAAGGAAGACATTTCTTAATCTACAAAATATAATATAACAACGACCGAAAACGTACAAAAACCTCTTCCGATTTACCCACAATTCTGAAAAGGGTTGTTTATCATTAAAAACATCAGAATACAAACGTAAAATTCGAAAAAATTTTCGTTGCCACTGATTTTTGGAAACGTTTGCGAGTACATTTTATTGTGTATTAAGTTTTCTCAAACGGGAATGTCATTAATTCTCAATTAAACAATTCCAACAGCGTAATTGAATTTATACGTGCAAGAGTAACAAAATAATATTATTTTAACGTTAATATTACTTATGTTAATTTATTATGTTTGTCTGTAAAACCTGTTTGTCGCAGCTGAAAATGTTTAATTAAGAATTAATAGCATCCTAAAAAAACGATATTCCGGATTGGGAAAAAAAAATAATACACTGCAGAAACTAATAGGAAACGTTTTCAAAAATCAGTGACAGCAAAAGAAAGTTTTTTTTTTATAAATAATTCTTTAAACCTCTTTTCCGAGATTAAGAAATACAATTTAATTTAAATAGAAATATTTTAATACAGTGAGTCATAATCTATGCTTGATAAACCAGATTTTCTCCGTACGTACGTGGAAGTTATCTTAACGCCGGCAAACTGAGAAAATGTGAAACGTGTTCATTAGAGCTCGATGACGGTTTTTGATTATTATCTCGGCAAATTATCAAAAAAGGAAAAATCTGAATCCCAAGTGCGTTAGGCCTGCCTGCCTATCTTATCCAAATTCGGTGTAACAGGTCTACGTGAGAAAATTCCAGCCATCGCCAACAAACACGCACACACACACACACACACATACACAAATATCTTTCTTTTATTCATATATTAGCTCACCCGCCCGGCGTTTCCCGGGCCCATGTTAATATTCTTAAATGAACTTTAAATTTGTATGATTTTATATCTTTAACTCGATTTTGTCTGAAATACGTGCCCGCGGACTGTGTGAAAAATCAGTTAAAAAAACTGGTATTCAGCGGCAAAAAGGCCCGAGATAGCTACCATGGAAAACGAAGGAGGAGGGCGGTATATTTCAGACCACTGCGAAATTTTCGTGCTAAAAATTTGATAATTAACTGTAAAAATTTCTGACTTATGGATAACCATTATTTTTTCACACTCAAACCCTGAGTGAATTGTTTATTAAGTTTCAAACTGATTATTGCCGGAAAATATTATACTTCTCTCTTCTGCCGCCAGCGGGCGCACCCTGTTGTAAACAAACCACTTTAGGAACTAAACGCCGTCATGTGTCCCCTCTGTCTGTGGCACCATATAGCAGGCGTGCTGCTCACGCTCAGCAAAATCTGTTTTTGTAGTAATCCAATCTGTAGTTGTGGAATCCAATTTCCACAGCCAAGGGACGCACTCTGTTTTAAACAAACCTATATCCGAACGAAACACCGCCATTCAACCTATCAGTTGATATATTACTCGTGGGGGTGGGGGATTCAAATAAAATATTAAGAAATTATCCTCGCTGTGCGTTAGTTAGGAGTGGAGATAGTAATTAGCTTTGAGTGATTATAATAGTTAGAGCCTACACTGCAAATACAGGCGTTTTAAATTCAAAAATTTCAGACGTGATAGATGTCTAAATTTAAGACACATAAACGTCTTATGATCATGGCATAAATGAACTGAAAAAAATGTTAGAATTATTATTATATGTCTGAATTTAAGACACTTGCAATTTTAGACATTTCAGAAATTCAGCTATTTGAACCACTCACCAAGTAAAATGAACTGAAGTGAGTAGGTTTGTTTGTTGTTGCAAGCCTGAACGGTGCGCGAGAAGAACGCGACCGGATTTGATTATTGCTGTTTTGTTAGGCAACGGCTTTTATTCAACGGATTGGCGAAAGTGAATTAAAGTATCACAGTACAGTAAATTTGTCTGAAGTGTAAAAATTGCTTTTAAATTTATCAACATTTGATAAATTATTTGAAAGTGTGACGATATATTTTTCCTCAATCCGAAATTTCTATAATGACATTTGTTATTCACATAATAAATGGAATCATCAATCGTCGTTATAATCTTATAACGCATTAAAAGTTTCTGCTTTACTTCCAAAACATTACACTGATTGAAGATTTGAACTTTGAATTCTCTTACTTGTAAATCGAAGCTGAGTCAGAAAGTGAGTATATCATTAATGAAGAGAAAGTGGTGACGCAGTATTTACTTTCTTTTGTGAAATAGTATGCACATCTACATCTAGATCTGTTGGTGTGTTAGTCGTTAGAGAGAATGTTTTTTTAGCATAGTGATCCGATGTCTGTATTTTATATCTTTGTGCCTTGATTTAATAGATGCTAGACGGAAATTTATTTATTACATATTCTGTTTATTGGAATGGTTTGTCGGTACGTGCTTGTAAATGGAGATCGAAGAAAAAATAATCAATTGGGATTTACATTTTTCATATGGAAATATAAAAATTTCAATATTTCTACGATAGTTTTTATTCAAGACTCACCAAATATTCAAAAGAATATAGCATGATATCTATAAAAATACAGTGGTAAAAAAAAATGTGAATACGTATATATTTTTAAAATGGCATTCAATCATCATATCGTAAAAAAATATTTCCCTCAAACTGGATTTGCTGTTACAGTTTTGGATATTTGCGCCATGGTAAGGTATTCTACTGGTTTGGAATGATAATTCACAGAACGTTCTTACATATATATTATTATTTCTTTATTATTTGCATTATTCTTATTAGACTAATTTGCATTTTGAATATTTTTGTCTTTTTTTATCAAATAAATATATTTTGTGTGAAAAGATTTGTTTGCTTATTTCTGGTGCTTTTCTATGAGTGCATATGATTTTCAGTATCAATAAATATATTTAATTCTTATCTAGATCTTTACTTTATAAACTAAAGTTTCATGTAGTAAATAATCTATTTATTGTTTGAATAATACTGTTTTCGTGAAAAATACAACAGTTTCAATTAGATTTGGCAAGATGTAAAGAAGTTTTGAAATTATAGAATTAATGTTTCCTGCATGCTCTTAAAAAAGAATATTTATAATTTTGTTAATGATTGTTAAATAGCTCGTATCATCTGAGTAACATATTTAAAAATTGTTCAGTATAAGTTTTAAAAAATCTAATTTTTGTATAACTTTGCACAAGTAAGTTCTTTACTTGCGAATTCCTTTACTTTATGTTAGTGATATAATTTTACATACAAATTTTCATTTTTAGTGACAAGAGCGCCATTTAATTATCTTACAGAGTATATTATTGAAGTGATTTTTTTTTATATTAACAAATTTAAATTTATCTTTGAGAAACGTCATGAACTTTTTTTTTTTGCTTTATATAGTGGATATAGAGTGTGAAAAGAAATCTCGAAAGCATAAAAGTTTGTGTTATCGTGAATTTTGGAGTATTTTGTAAACTTGCAGTTTTTCCTATTGGAAATAAATCCCTCTTATTGTATTCAATTGCATGGCGATACTATTAATATATTTAATAATCCTTATGAAAATTTGTTTCAAAATATACCTATTATGTATTTCCTGCGTTACATCTCAACACCATACTTAAATTTTAAAACATGAAGCGATCTTGAAAGTAATTATAAACAAATTATAAAAATCGGCGTAATTAATTAAATATGCGCGGAAAATATTAAAAAATCAATTTAAATAACATCATGCAAAAAATTTAAATAATATGAGAAAAAAAAAGAAGAAGGGTATAAGAACAATTCTTGCCCATGACAGTAGGAGATATTTTTCTAAGAGGTTTCATTTTTGTAATAAAATTTAAAACCTAAATAAACATGTTCTGAAAACGCACTTCTAATGCAAGATTTCAAACAAGTATTGCCAATAATTCTGACTGATTGGTAAAGTGTAACTATGCTGATATTTAATATATTTTGAGAAAGTAACATGGTTTGAAGATTAATTATTCTTATGATTACTTTTGCTCCGAGTATGTATATATGTTCATATTATTATAACATTTTTTAATACAAATTATTTTTGTGATGTTTATGGGAAGAAAAATGTTTTTAGAAGTGCTTTTCAACCCTCAAAAAATTTTTTATGCATATCTGGGTGGTAAAAAAATCCATGAAAATAATAATAAAACAGAAACTAATAAAAAAAAATTAAAGGATTTTAAGGTTTTTTTCTTTTTCTTTTTCTTTTTTTTTTTTTTTTTTTTGTGTGTGTGTGTATGCCTGTGTTCGTTAATGACAACGTTAATATCAACGCACGTTATCTTTTTAATTTAGTTTGTAGAATATTATTGAGTAGTATCAACAACTGGACCTAGAATTTATTTGGAACATATTTCTTATACTGTCACAAAAAAAGGTAAACAATTTTTACCCTTTAGAATGTGCATATAAATGAATATACAGCAAAACCTCTTAATAGAGGACACCTCGAGAGCACGAAATTAGTCCGCTATTTGGTGGTGTCTACATTAAAGAGGTAAAGACGTACAGATTTAAAGGTGTTGGGGATAAAAAAAAAATAATAGAGGTGTCCGCTATTCGGCAATGTCCGTTATGGAGGTTTTACTTTAAATACACACAGTAAAACCTGCGTAACGGACATTCCTGAATAGGGGATACGTCTATTTAGCGGATCATACGGCTTCTTCCAGAAAGCTGGATCTGCTTAAAACATGGGCTAAGGGTCCCTCCTCTTTTTTTAGGTAGCTTTCTTTACAAAAAAGCTACCTATTGCAGCCGTTCGGAGGAAAGCGATTTCAAAAAATTTTGGTATATTTTCATCGATCATGACCCCCAGACCCCGAAACCACCCTCCGTTCAAAATTTATATATATATATATATATATATATATATATATCTGACCTATGTCACACTGTAACTCCCGTAATTATGAACCGATTTCGATGTAATTCGGTGTGTACATAGTACATACCAATGTCTCGACCGAGTTCGTTGGCCAGCTTCATCCGCCGCTTTGTTTCAAAATGGCGGCCATTTAAAATTTTTAAAAAATATTAAAACTTGAAATGTGGTACCAAAAAATTCAAAATGGAAAAATATTTTTTTCTTATGTATTTGACCTTTATACAAAGATTCCGGAGCAGTTTTTGTTTCGTCTATATCTTAAAAAATGGCTGAGTTATAGCATTTTGAATTTCTAGCGTGGCTGACATTTTGAAACGTCCTGAATTTTGTCACGCGATAAAAGGCGTATTTATGAACCGATTTGGATGTAACTTCGTTTATACATAGTACATACCAATGTCTCGACCGGGTTCGTTGGTCAGCTTCATCCGCCATCTTGTTTAAAAATGGTGGCCATTTAAAATTTTAAGAAAAATTTAAATTTGAAATGTGGTACCAAAAAATTAAAAATTGAAAAAATATTTTCTTCTTATGTGTTTGACCTTGATAAAAGATTCGGGAGCAGTTTGTGTTTCGTCTATATCTTAAGAAATGGCTGAGTTATAGCATTTTGAATTTCTAGCGTGGCTGTCATTTTGAAACGTCCTGATTTTTCTCACGTAATAACAGGCGTATTTATGAACCGACTTGGATGTACCTTGGCGTGTACATAGTACATACAAATATCTCGACCGAGTTCGTTGGGCGGCTTCATCCGCCATCTTGTTTCAAAATGGCGGCCATTTAAAAAAATTAAAAAATAAAAAAATTTAAATGAGATACCAAAAAATTGGAAAGTGAAAAAGATTTTTTTGTATGTGTTTGACCTTAATACAAAGATTCCGAAACAGTTTTTCTTTCGTCTATATCTAAAAAAAATGGCTGAGTAATGGCATTTTGAATTTCTCTTGTGGCTGACATTTTCAAACGACCTGATTTTTGTCACGCGATAACAGGCGTAATTATGAACCTATTTGGATGTAACTTGGTCTGTACATAGTACATACCAATTTCTCGACCGAGTTCGTTGGCCAGCTTCATTCGCCATCTTGTTTCAAAAGGGTTGCCATTTAAAAAAAAATTAAATTTAAAATTCAAAATGAGGTATTAAACAATTGGAAAATGAAAAAGATTTTTTTATGTGTTTGGCCTTGATACAAAGATTCCGGAGCAGTTTTTGTTTTTGAAAATTTGTTCTTTTGTTTATATCTTAAAAAAATGGTTAATTTATAGCACTTTGAATTTCTAGCATGGCTAACATTTTGAAACGATCTTGTATTTGTCACGCGATAACACACGTATTCGCATATTTCGATGTAAGAAGGCATGTGGATAGTATACATCAATATCTCGACCAAGTTCGCTGGCCAGCTTCATCAGCCATCTTGTTTCAAAATGGCGGCCATTAAATTAAAAAAAAGTTATATTTAAAGTGAGGTGCAAAAAAATTAGAAATTGAAAAAGGTTTCTTTCTTAAGCATTTGACCTTGATATAAGGATTCGGGAGCATTTTTTGTTTGTCTTTACCTTAAAAAATGGCTCAGATATAGCAGT
Organism: Maratus speciosus; assembly: GCA_963932465.1. NCBI lineage: Eukaryota > Metazoa > Arthropoda > Arachnida > Araneae > Salticidae > Maratus > Maratus speciosus. Next base: position 230,258,271 of record OZ010796.1, on the reverse strand, counting down.
TTCAATTTCTATTGTAGTTGACATTTTGAAAAATCTGATTTTTTGCATGCGACAGCACTCCTATATATTAACCGATTCCGATGTGAGTGAGCATGTGCACAGCAATTACTAAGGTCTCGACCAAGTTCACTGCTTAGCCTCATCCACCATGTTGTCTTAAAATGACAGGCACTTTAAGAAATTGCCGAATTTGGCAGCCAAATATATGTTACTTTAATGAAAAGCAGCTTGGATAAAGCTGACTAATTTCGCGAAATTCTCATTCATTATATTGATAAAAATTAGTATTGAATCTCCTATATTCGGTTTCCACTAAATTGAGCTTCGTGTGTTTGAATGATATAATTTGGCTTTTTTTAAATAAGGATTATGAAAGCTACCTCTTCCTCCCGGCACTGGCCGGAAGGACTTTTTTATTGGGGGAGGGGGGGATACAATTTTCGTAAATCTGTGAATTTAAAGATCTTTCGAAATTACACTGATTACAATGCATATTTTGAACGTTTAGAGTAATATAGTATGATTAAAGAAGGTTTTCGCTACATAGAGATTTCCGGTAATCGGGAATGTTCATTAGCGGACACTTCCGAGTCCCGAATTCTGGCCACTTCTATTTAACGAACCATAGCGTTGCTTTGGTTTTTTGCAGACGCAGGATTTTATTAAAGCATTAGCAAATTGGGCGGTGTCCCCTTCCCTTTGTATTTTGGTGGCCCCAAATTTGGTATTCAATTTTTGTAAAACTGATATTTTGAATGTCGTTCAACATTATGTTGATTAATGTGCTGTTGTCAAATGTTTCAATATTTATTGGTAATGATAAATAGAATAACAAAAAAGAATGGAGATAAAAAAAAGTAAAAGTTTCATACTCAATTTTTTTTTTATGTTGGGATCTCGTGTACTGAAAATTTTGTGTAATCTAGTGTTATATTTTATTTAACACAGAAATAAAAATGTCGCTGGGAATATCTAATTTAAATGTAAAAAAATTGTACAACAACGCAGGGATGAGATTCTTTCTGAAGGAGTGAATAATTTTTTTATAAATGGGAATAATTTGCTACCATAAAGCAGAGCTGATTGCAGCATGGACAAAGTGGGCTGTTTCTGTGTGCCTTTAGCTTTACGTGCTCCCACAGTTGGTATGAAATTTCTATAAAGCTGATATTTAAAATTTGTTTTGATCTTATACTTATTTTAATAAATATTTTGTACTTTTAGAAAATGATTAGGTTAAGAAAAAGATATATTTATCTAAATATAAATTTGATGGCATTGAACAGGCTTAATTTTTTTTTAACAATATATGAAGGCGGTGGGGTGGGGGTGGGGGGGGCGAATGAATACTAGATCTTTGGGCTAGAATTAATTTAAAGTTCTCACTGAAAGTAATAAACGTTTTTTATGCGCGCATATATGATATCACATAAATACATTTTTAGGTGAGTATATATATATATAATATCCTATTCCAAAACTACAAAATAGTGATTACAATCTTCATAAGTTCAAAAGTGATTTAAAGTATCAGCTTTATGAAAATTTCGTACCCAATTTGGGGTACCCTAAAATCAGGGGGCAGAGATGCTTCCCAGTTTTCCCACGCTGCGATCAGCTCTGCTTTATGGTAACAAATTATTCCCATTTCTAAAAAATGTTTCAATGTGGTAAAATATGGCTGCGTATGTGGCTTAGAAAGAAAAGTGTTCAAAGATGGCTTCACATTGGCGGGGAGGGAAAAAAAGGCTCAAAGATGGCCGAAATTAAGACATTTGAAATGTCTGAAATTCAGATGCAAGAAGTGTCTAAAAAATTTAAGACATTTTAAAATGTCTGAAAAACGAACACTCTTGTTTCAGACATTTAAGTGTCTGAAATTCAGACACAAGAATTGTCTGATAATTTTCAGACATTTTAAAGCGTCTGAAAATTGAACACTGCGTTTCAGACACTTAAGTGTCTGAATTTCAGACATTTCAGTTTACAGTGTATAGATATTGTCGGACTTAAAAAATTGATAATTAGTGAAGAAACGCTTAGATTTAACATTGTTTTATAATATTCTCTGTTTAATAGTTCCCGGATAATATTTTTGCCGTGAGAAAAGCAATTTTTTTTTTCTCGATCACTTCAATAAAATATTAATTAACATACCCGTTTCTAATTATGTGATTTTAATGAGAAAATTACATTTCTGGAATCAGCGTAAGATTCTGTGCACAGATGTGTAATTTTCCAGCCAGTAAATGCAGCATTTTTTTTAAAAAAATAGATAGAGCTCTGAATCCTCGAAATTGAATAAAAATCTGTGGTTTTATAATCTCGGCCACCTGTCTTGAAAACATGTATTTTTCATTGGGAAATGAAATGGAAAAAAATCTTTTCATTAAATCAGATTTTAATTGATATTTCGAGTTCTAATCGGAATATCGGAATAATTTTAGAAACTCTGAAAGAGAAATGCCTCTTACGCATGGATGTGTTAATTTGAAATCTATAAATACAATATTAAATATATATATAATGTCCCTTAAAAACCTCCAGTGTCTTTATCGTCATTGCATACCTGCCACCCTGCAACTCTTCCTCCTCTTGTCGAGTTTGAGAAAGAATTTTCTTTGCGGTCTGATTAAAATCCACGCTTTAGTTGAATTATGAATTCTTTTCCATTCTTTTAATTGGAGTTTTTTATTTAATAACTGTGCTAATTATTATAAATTTAAAATTCTGAGCCTGAGGTGCTCCAGAAGAGGCCTTCGACTACCCTCACAAAACTTTTCAGCCTTGAATGTGCCTAGATACTAGATACTCGATTTTGTTAGCTATCGCGAACAGACACACACACACACATACACAGAGCGTAATTTTCTTTTATTAGTATAGATTTGATTGACACAAAAACTACTTCCGTTTGATTTGAAGAACTATAATTAAACATAATTATATATTGTCTAAAACTACATTCATATATCCTTTACATAAACTTATGAAAGTTTAAATATACATTAAAATATCTTTAAAATATTGTTCTACTTATCTGCAAATATTTTAAATTTTTTCTTGACATTTTTCAAATTATATAAATGAATATTTAAGAAATCTATGTGATGGGTAACGCAAACAGTGTATTATACCAAAACATACACCGTTAGAGTCTTTTACAATGAAATTACCTGCCCTATTTTAATAACTATTGTTAATAATTAAAATCTAAAGAAAGATCTCAGCTCTGTCTTAATAATTGCTGCTAATAATTGAAATCAGAATCAAATAATAAATTTCAATACATTACCTGAAATTACTCCATCTGTGACTGGGGGAGCTTTCACCTCTATACATATATTAATAATTTGTTTCATGTTGTAAAGATCTATTCAGACTGTTAATTTCCACTCGTGATGCACGCAGCATCATTTTCTGGAAAGCTTTCTGAGAATGCAGAATTTGACTCTCGATAATACACTTCAACAATCCTTTTGAAATTTATTATAGAAGTGGCGGATTTTTAATGCTACTAGATAAATTATACAAAATATGTATGATGCCATTATTTATTAGTTTTAACAATTCTTGCTATACAGACAATAGGTAATATTCGATACAATGATCTGAATAGATTTCCTTCTTGTGAACGCAAGGCGTAAAGTCTTGTGTATGGAACAAAGGACGATATGTAAAATGAGTTTAATTAGTTAAGTTTGAGGAGTACTGACAGAAGATTAAATGTTATTATAAGCTCTTTCATATACTAAAAATAGCGAGGATTTTCATAACGTGGATCATTATCTAAAGTTTCGAATACGGCGGAAATAAAATTAATTTTCGCCATAAAAGCGCATAGGCGTGCGTCGTTACATAAGTTAAATTTCTGATTAAATTTAAAGTGATTATAGTTTGTACCTATTAAGTTAGTCATTGGTAATTAATATTTAATTCATATTTTTCTGTAAAAATCTACATTTTAAAGATTTTCAATGACATTTGGGAGTAAATTACAAAAAATAAATTAAAATAGAAATATTTTGAGGAGATGAGAACGAATCGAGTATTTTACACTAACTCCAATTTCTTTTGCGTGATATTATCTATTTATATTACCTTTAAAGAAATTCCTCAACAGATTTAGGTAGCCAGATTTAAATGAACTGAAAACAGCTCATGCAGTTTCTATGTCTAACAATTGTACCGCTCTTCGTGGCTTAAACAATAACTAAAGCATTCCGGCTTCATAGCCCCTAAATACGTAATAGAAGTACGCGCTGAATAAAAAATGGCGGATATGGTAGACGGATTTTTTTTAAGAGTCTGTATGATCCCTTGTGTTTGAAATACATTAAATCGAAACAGAAACCTTCGTCTCAATATTTTAGATGAAATGAGGCAAAGAATACTACCATAATATGGTGGTAATCAATTTCATGCGGCCATGCTTCTATTTGTGGTTGTAAAGATGACATCTAAAGAATTATTGTTGTGAGATGCACAGCCACCGCAATACTAACTAGGCCTCTTCACTACATCAAAAATAACGGCTTTCGTAGGTGAATTTTTGGTCCGGATTTTTGGTTTGTGGATTTTTACGGTCCGTTGAATTTGAGTACCACTAAATCCGAACAGTAATCTTCGGTTTATTTTTTGCGATTCATTAAGACGAAGAATACTATTATAATATTATGGTACTCAAATTCTAGAGACTGTGCAAATACTGAAAATAAATCAGCCTACAATATCCGCCAGAGTGACCTTTTGAGTGAGCACATACGACTAGTATTTAGAAGGCTGTGCCTCGCGATTGCGTATCATTATTGTGATATAAGTAGTCACGTATAAAATTAATCGAAAAGATCATGTTTAATGAAGATAAATGATTTAAGCCATCTTACTGGTCCCATGAACAGTGTAATTAAATGGAGAATTACTTTCGAATAGCTTCCTTATAGCCTTAAATGTATCATTTGCTTCCAATTACATAAACAATTTTCCGCAAAAGACGAAATATCAGGTATTAAGTTTGCATACCAGCTACTATCGTATCAAAACAAATTGGCAAACATTGGTTATACATTGGCCCACGTTGGCATAAAATATTTCTTCATAATGAGATATTTTGCCGCTCCATTGTCAGTATTGCTGAAAAATTGCCATTGCACTACAAATATTTTCAAATTCGAACCTATATTTGGGCAATATTACTATATTATTAGAAATATTTAACAAAACGCAATATTTCAGCAGTACTAGGACACAATAAAGGTAATACTCGTTAGTTACTAAGGACAAAATAATTCGTGGTTAGCTTTATCAAATTAAGTTAACTCTTGTTTCCCGTAAATAAGTATAAATTATAGACGAAGAATAATTTATACATTTTACAAAAGTAAATGTACTAGAATAAGATAAACTTCATTTTCTAAACAATGAAACTGTTATATCAGAAATGATACTGACTGGAGATGAAAAATATATGGAATTACACTGTTAAAAGTCTGCAGCAAACTTCCCGGTCATTCCACCGTTTTAAGGATGACAGTTACTTGACCATATTATGAAGCGTATCTGCAGCAAACTCTCCATCAATTCAACCATTTTTATAGAAGACGGTTACATAACCGCAATTTAATTTTATTCTGACCATAATAAGGTCAATAATAAGGTCAGCTGCGCTTAATAATATGGTCAAGTAACCGTTATCTTTAAAAACGGTCGAAAAGCTGGACAGTTTTCTGCAGATCGTTAACAGTGAACCATATAAGATTCAAATTGAGCTAAATTGCGGTTATGTAACCCTTTTCTGTAAAAACGGTCGAATGATTGGACAGTTTGCGGCAAATTTTTAATAGTGTAGGTGTTTTGTTATCCCCATATAATGTACAAATAACACGACTATAGTTTTGAGAGAAATTACACTTAATGTTGTTTTTACACAATCATAGGTTTAAAGGTATAAGGGAAATGAATACCACTATTTTTAATTTTAATATTCACCTTATTTAATTTCAAAAATCTGCGATAAAATAAGGTGAAAATTTCTAATTAAAAATAGTGTCATTCTATATCCGCATACCTTTAAATCTATGATTATGTAAAAACAGAATTAAGTGAAATTACCTGCTATCATCTTAAAGTGATAATAGGAGAAAGTAGTTATAGTGCCAATAACTACTCTCTTCCAAATTATGGTTTCATAGTTGCTTGGATAATCACTTTTTACTACTATTAGATGAAGATGAGAGTAGATAATCAATTGCTCTCAAGAATAAAGATGTGTTCATTTCGCATTACATGGACTGTATGGTAACTGTTATAATTTAAAAAAATTCCTCCTGGCCCGGCCTACAGGCGGAGGTAGATTTCGAAATTAAGCACACTAATTTCACCAACAAAAACTAAATCATGATTAGAGATTTATCCACTTTAACAATTTTATCTGGTTGCTTTTGACGAGCTTTTATTTCATTTTTATATAATAGCTGGTTTTATCAGAATCATGTTAAGGAGGTATTCAAAAAAATATTTTTCCATGCTCAACAACTCGAAATTTTCTGGCCCATTTTCAGATTCATTTTTATTAGAAAAATATTAAACTTGCTGACGTGATTTTTGAAGAGATTTATAAAAGACCTGTGTTTTTATTTTTCGTTCCATTAATTAAAACTTGATTTATGAACAATTATTTTCTCAGTAGGACAATATTTTTCGTTTCTAACACAATCGCTTCGGGAAATTTCTGTTCAAAATGCCCACTTTGACATAACTTTTGGAAATTTATTCTACCTCTATCAAAAAATCGATCATTACGGTAGATTATATAGTTTCTAAATAAGAGAATCTACCAATTGGATGCGTTTGAGAGCAAAAACGAATTTAAAAATGAGTCAGAAAATAAGCAGTTTGGATTTAAATACACCCTTAATAAGATGATTTTTTTCTCCAACTTCTATGTATTTTCAATTCGTTTTTTTTTGTAAGAATCGGTCCAATCAAAAACTTGTCTACATAAATGTTGTAGACAATATTAAGAAGATATATGATAAATTCATGGAAATTTTATATCTTGTAAATTGACGGAGTTATGAATTTTTTCTTCTTCAGCACCCCCATTTTCTTTTCGTTTTTAATTTTTTTTTCGGTACGAATTGGTCTTATCAAAAACTTGTGAATATAAAAGTTGTAGATAATATTAAGAAGATTTATAATAAAATCAACTGGATTTGATATCTTCAGAATTGACGAAGTTATGAATTTTTTTCTCCCAAAAACCCTATTTTTGCGCCCCTTGAGTCCATTTTTAATTTGATGAAAAATCTGTGATACATAAATTTTTGGCCCTATTTTTAGAAGTAATAAAAACTTTAAACTGATTTGATATGTACAAAAATAAAGAAGTTATGGGGTTTTTTTCGGTTTTCACAAAACCCCTCCCTATTTCCATCCCCTTGGTCCGATTTTGCCCATTAACGACGTTGACCGAGATTTTATGCCTCTTGATTTTATGTATCAGTTTGGAAGAGATTTGTGCAAAATTGTGGAAGTTATCGTGTCCAGAAGAAAGTGATATATATATATAGAGATAGGTAGATAGATAGATAAAGTTTTTTGGTTCTAGGGGTCATGATCGGTGTAGATCTGCAAAACTTTTTCAGAAATTCCAACATAGGGGAGAATGTAATAGGCAGTATTTGATACGAAATCTACCTAAAAGGCATTTTGAAACAAATTTTAGTAAAACTTGTTGAGCATCAGTATTTTATAAAATTATCTAGGATAGAATTCATCTTTTTATTGCATTCATCTAGTAAAAAGATTCAAATATTCTATGTGCATTTTATGGAAGATGTTTCGTCGGATTGTAGTAATCATTCCATAAAGCAATCGATCATTTGAAATACTGGATTCGTAAAAAATCCAAGAAACAAATCCTTGTCACTGAGAGATTATATTCATAACATATTTAGAATACTGAATAACTTGTAGGATCATTTTGTTTCAATTGCTGTTAATAATAACGTCGAAAAAAGCAAATTCCCTATTAAACATTTAACTGATGATGTGCACTGTCATTCATTATTTTACATTTCCTAATTAGCAAGCTCGCCATCATGTGAAATATGAAAGAAATATGAAAATGTGCAATGATTATTTCCATAAGCTCTAAAATTATCCGACATGAAACTTGTAAAAACAGTTGTAATTAAGGTATTTTAAAATATTTTTTATTTAAACAGTGTTTAAAAGAAAATCCCTCCCGGCTCGGCCTACAGGCACAGGTAGATCTCGAATTTAAGTAGTAATTTCAACAACAAAAACTAAATCATGATTAGAGATTAACCCACTTTAACAATTTTATCTGGTTGCTTTTGACGAGTTTTTAATTTCATTTTTGTATAAGAGCTGGTTTTATCAGAATCATGTTAAGGCGGGATTAAAAAAATAATTTTCCATGCTCAACAACTCGAAATTTTCTGGCATGTTTTCAGATTAAATTTTAAAAGTCCTTCCGGCCAGTGCCGGGAGGAAGAGGTAGCTTTCATAATCCTTATTTTAAAAAAGCCAACTTATATCATGCAAACACACGAAGCTCAATTTAGTGGAAACCGAATATAGGAGATTCAATACTAATTTTTATCAATATAATGAATGAGAATTTCGCGAAATTAGTCAGCTTTATCCAAGCTGCTTTTCTTTAAAGTAACTTATATTTGGCTGCCAAATTCGGCAATTTCTTAAAGTGCCTGTCATTTTCAGACAACATGGTGGATGAGGCTAAGCAGTGAACTTGGTCGAGACCTTAGTAATTGCTGTGCACATGCTCACTCACATCGGAATCGGTTAATATATAGGAGTGCTGTCGCATGCAAAACATCAGATTTTTCAAAATGTCACCCACAATAGAAATTGAAACTGCTATATCTGAGCCATTTTTTAAGATAAAGACAAACAAAAAAAGCTCCTGAATCCTTATATCAAGATCAAATACTTAAGAAAGAAACCTTTTTCAATTTCTAATTTTTTTGCACCTCACTTTAAATATATATATATTTTTTTTAATTTAATGGCCGCCATTTTGAAACAAGATGGCTGATGAATCTGGCCAGCGAACTTGGTCGAGGTGTTGATGTATACTATCCACATGCCTTCTTACATCGAAATAGGCGAATACGTGTGTTATCGCGTGACAAATACAAGATCGTTTCAAAATGTTAGCCATGCTAGAAATTCAAAGTGCTATAAATCAACCATTTTTTAAGATATCAACAAAAGAACAAATTTTCAGAAACAAAAACTGCTCCGGAATCTTTGTATCAGGGCCAACCACATAAAAAAAATCTTTTTCATTTTCCAATTTTTTAATACCTCATTTTGAATTTTAAATTTAATTTTTTTTAAATGGCAACCCATTTGAAACAAGATGGCGAATGAAGCTGGCCAACGAACTCGGTCGAGACATTGGTATGTACTATGTACAGACCAAGTTACATCCAAATAGGTTCATAAATACGCCTGTTATAGCGTGACAAAAATCAGGTCGTTTTAAAATGTCAGCCACAAGAGAAATTCAAAATGCTATTACTCAGCCATTTTTTTTTAGATATAGACGAAAGAAAAACCGTTCCGGAATCTTTGTATTAAGGTCAAACACATACAAAAAAAATCTTTTCCATTTTCCAATTTTTTGGTATCTCATTTAAATTTTTTTATTTTTTAATTTTTTTAAATGGCCGCCATTTTGAAACAAGATGGCGGATGAAGCTGGCCAACGAACTCGGCCGAGATATTTGTATCTACTATGTACACACCAAGGTACATCCAAGTCGGTTCATAAATACGCCTGTTATTACGTGAGAAAAATCAGGACGTTTCAAAATGTCAGCCACGCTAGAAATTCAAAATGCTATAACTCAGTCATTTCTTAAGATATAGACGAAACAAAAACTGCTCCCGAATCTTTTTATCTATGTCAAACACATAAGAAGAAAATATTTTTTCAATTTTCAATTTTTGGTACCACATTTCAAATTTAAATTTTTCTTAAAAATTTAAATGGCCGCCATTTTTAAACAAGATGGCGGGTGAAGCTGGCCAACGAACCCGGTCGAGACATTGGTATGTACTATGTATAAACGAAGTTACATCCAAATCGGTTTATAAATACGCCTTTTATCGCGTGACAAAATTCAGGACGTTTCAAAATGTCAGCCACGCTAGAAATTCAAAATGCTATAACTCAGCCATTTTTTAAGATATAGACGAAACAAAAACTGCTCCGAAATCTTTGTATAAAGGTCAAATACATAAGAAAAAAATATTTTTCCATTTTTAATTTTTTGGTACCGCATTTCAAGTTTTAAATTTTTTTTAAAAATTTTAAATGGCCGCCATTTTGAAACAAAACGGCGGATGAAGCTGGCCAACGAACTCGGTCGAGACATTGGTATGTACTATGTACACACCGAATTACATCGAAATCGGTTCATAATTACGGGAGTTACAGTGTGACATAGGTCAGATATATATATATATATATATATATCAATTTTGAACGGAGGGTGGTTTCGGGGTCTGGGGGTCATGATCGATGAAAATATACCAAAATTTTTTGAAATCGCTTTCCTCCGAACGGCTGCAATAGGTACATTTTTTGTAAAGAAAGCTACCTAAAATGCTATAACTCAGCCATTTTTTAAGATATAGACGAAACAAAAACTGCTCCGAAATCTTTGTATAAAGGTCAAATACATAAGAAAAAAATATTTTTCCATTTTCAATTTTTTGGTACCATATTTCGAATTTTAAATTTTTAAAAAATTTTTAAATGCCGCCATTTTGAAACAAAATGGCGGATGAAGCTGGCCAACGAACTCGGTCGAGAGATTGGTATGTACTATGTACACACCGAATTACATCCAAATCGGTTCATAAATACGCCTTTTACCGCGTGACAAAATTCAGGACGTTTCAAAATGTCAGCCACGCTAGAAATTCAAAATGCTATAACTCAGCCATTTTTTTAGATATAGACGAAACAAAAACTGCTCCGGAATCTTTGTATAAAGGTCAAATACATAAGAAAAAAACATTTTTCCATTTTTAATTTTTTGGTACCACATTTCAAGTTTTAAATTTTTTTAAAAATTTTAAATGGCCGCCATTTTGAAACAAAACGGCGGATGAAGCTGGCCAACGAACTCGGTCGAGACATTGATATGTACTATGTACACACCGAATTACATCGAAATCGGTTCATAATTACGGGAGTTACAGTGTGACATAGGTCAGATATATATATATATATATATATATAGATATATATATATCAATTTTGAACGGAGGGTGGTTTCGGGGTCTGGGGGTCATGATCGATGAAAATATACCAAAATTTTTTGAAATCGCTTTCCTCCGAACGGCTGCAATAGGTAGCTTTTTTGTAAAGAAAGCTACCTAAAAGAAAAAAAAGTCCTTCCGGCCAGTGCCGGGAGGAAGAGGTAGCTTTCAAATTCCTTATTTTAAAAATGCCAACTTATATTATTCAAACACAAGAAGCTCAATTTTGTGAAAACCGAATATAGGAGATTCAATACTATTTTTTATCAATACTAAATCATTATGAATGAGAATTTCGTGAAATTGGTCAGCTTTATCCAAGCTGCTTTTATTTAAAGTAACTTATATTTGGCTGAGATGTTGATGTATACTATCCACATGCCTTCTTACATGGAAATAGGCGAATACGTGTGTTATCGCGTGACAAATAAAGATCGTTTCAAAATGTTAGCCATACTAGAAATTCAAAGTGCTATAATCCAACCATTTTTTAAGATATAAACAAAAGAACAAATTTTCAGAAACAAAATCTGCTCCGGAATCTTTGTATCAACGCCAAACACATAAAAAAATCTTTTTCATTTTCCAATTTTTTAATACCTCATTTTAAATTTTAAATTTAATTTTTTTTAAATGGCAACCCTTTTGAAACAAGATGGCGAAAGAAGCTCGCCAACGAACTCGGTCGAGACATTGGTATGTACTATGTACAGACCAAGTAACATCCAAATCGGTTCATAAATACGCTTGTTATCGCGTGACAAAAATCAGGTCGTTTTAAAATGTCAGCCAGAATAGAAATTCAAAATGTTATAACTCAACCATTTTTTTAGATATGGACAAAACAGAAACTGTTCCGGAATCTTTGTATTAACGTCAAACACATACGAAAAAAATCTTTTTCATTTTCCAATTTTTTGGTATCTCATTTTAAATTTTAATTTTTTTAAATTTTTTTAAATGGCCGCCATTTTGAAACAAGATGGCGGATGAAGCTGGCCAACGAAATCGGTAGAGATATTTGTATGTACTATGTACACACCATGGTACATCCAAATCGATTCATAAATACACCTGTTATCACGTGACAAATATCAGGACGTTTCAAAATATCAGCCACGCTAGAAATTCAAAATGCTATAACTCAGCCATTTTTTAAGATATAGATGAAACAAAAACTGCTCCCGAATCTTTGTATCAAGGTCAAATAAATAAGAAAAAAATATTTTGTCACTTTTCAATTTTTTGGTACCACATTTCAAATTTAAATTTTTCTTAAAAATTTAAATGGCTGCCATTTTTAAACAAGATGGCGGATGAAGCTGGCCAACGAACTCGGTCCAGACATTGGTATGTACTATGTACAAACGAAGTTACATCCAAATCGGTTCATAAATACGCCTTTTATCGCGTGACAAATTTCAGGACGTTTCAAAATGTCAGCCACGCTAGAAATTCAAAATGCTATAACTCAGCCATTTTTTAAGATATAGACGAAACAAAAACTGCTCCGGAATCTTTGTATAAAGGTCAAATACATAAGAAAAAAATATTTTTCCATTTTCAATTCTTTGGTACCACATTTCAAATTAAAAATTTTTTAAAATTTTTTAAATGGCCGCCATTTTGAAACAAAATGGCGGATGAAGCTGGCCAACGAACTCGGTCGAGACATTGGTATGTACTATGTACATACCGAATTTCATCCAAATCGGTTCACAAATTTGAGAGTTACAGTATGACAAAGGTCAGATATATATATATATATATGGATATATATATATATATATATATATATATATATATATATATATATATATATCAACTTTTGAACGGAGGGTGGTTTCGGGGTCTGGGGGTCATGATCGATGAAAATATACCAAAATTTTTTGAAATCGCTTTCCTCCGAACGGCTGCAATAGGTAGCTTTTTGTAATGAAAGCTACCTAATATGGAACTTGCTGACATGATTTTTGAATAGATTTATAAGCGACCTGTGTTTTTATTTTTCGTTCAATTAATTAAAACTTGGTTTGTAAACAATTATTTTCTCAGTAGGACAATATTTTTCGTTTCCAACACAATCGCTTCGGGCAATTCGGTTCAAAATGACAACTTTGACATCATTTTTTTAAAAATATCCTGCCTCTATCAAAAAATAGACAATTACGGTACATTATATAGTTTCTCAATAAGAAAATCTACCAATTGGATGCGTTTGAAAGCAAAAATTAATTTAAAAATGAGTCAGAAAATACGCAGTTTGGATATTGAATACAACAGTAATACGGTGATTTTTTCTTCAACCGCTATGTATTTTTAATTTATTTTTGCTGTAAGAATTGATCCTATCAAAAATTTGTCAATATAAATGTTGTAGATAATATTAAGAAGATATATAATAAAGTCATGCGAATTTTATATCTTGTGAATTGACGAAGTTATGGATTATTTTCTTCTACACCCTGCCCCCTTTTTCGTTTTGTTTTAGGTAGCTTTCTTTACAAAAAAGCTACCTATTGCAGCCGTTCGGAGGAAAGCGATTTCAAAAAATTTTGGTATATTTTCATCGATCATGACTCCCAGACCCCGAAACCACCCTCCGTTCAAAATTGATATATATATATATATATATATATATATATATATATATATATATATATATATCTGACCTATGTCACACTGTAACTCCCGTAATTATGAACCGATTTCGATGTAATTCGGTGTGTACATAGTACATACCAATCTCTCGACCGAGTTCGTTGGCCAGCTTCATCCGCCGTTTTGTTTCAAAATGGCGGCCATTTAAAATTTTTAAAAAAATTTAAAACTTGAAATGTGGTACCAAAAAATTAAAAATGGAAAAATATTTTTTTCTTATGTATTTGACCTTTATACAAAGATTTCGGAGCAGTTTTTGTTTCGTCTATATCTTAAAAAATGGCTGAGTTATAGCATTTTGAATTTCTAGCGTGGCTGACATTTTGAAACGTCCTGAATTTTGTCACGCGATAAAAGGCGTATTTATGAACCGATTTGGATGTAACTTCGTTTATACATAGTACATACCAATGTCTCGACCGGGTTCGTTGGCAAGCTTCACCCGCCATCTTGTTTAAAAATGGCGGCCATTTAAATTTTTAAGAAAAATTTAAATTTGAAATGTGGTTCCAAAAATTGAAAATTGAAAAAATATTTTCTTCTTATGTGTTTGACCTTGATAAAAAGATTCGGGAGCAGTTTTTGTTTCGTCTATATCTTAAGAAATGGCTGAGTTATAGCATTTTGAATTTCTAGCGTGGCTGACATTTTGAAACGTCCTGATTTTTGTCACGTAATAACAGGCGTATTTATGAACCGACTTAGATGTACCTTGGTGTGTACATAGTACATACAAATATCTCGACCGAGTTCGTTGGCCAGCTTCATCCGCCATCTTGTTTCAAAATGGCGGCCATTTAAAAAAATAAAAAAATAAAAAAAATTAAATGAGATACCAAAAAATTGGAAAATGAAAAAGTTTTTTTTTGTATGTGTTTGACCTTAATACAAAGATTCCGGAACAGTTTTTCGTTCGTCTATATCTAAAAAAAATGGCTGAGTAATAGCATTTTGAATTTCTCTTGTGGCTGACATTTTAAAACGACCTGATTTTTGTCACGCGATAACAGGCGTATTTATGAACCTATTTGGATGTAACGTGGTCTGTACATAGTACATACCAATGTCTCGACCGAGTTCGTTGGCCAGCTTCATTCGCCATCTTGTTTCAAAAGGGTTGCCATTTAAAAAAATTAAATTTAAAATTCAAAATGAGGTATTAAAAAATTGGAAAATGAAAAAGATTTTTTTTATGTGTTTGGCCTTGATACAAAGATTCCGGAGCAGTTTTTGTTTCTGAAAATTTGTTCTTTTGTTGATATCTTAAAAAAATGGTTGATTTATAGCACTTTGAATTTCTAGCATGGCTAACATTTTGAAACTATCTTGTATTTGTCACGCGATAACACACGTATTCGCCTATTTCGATGTAAGAAGGCATGTGTATAGTATACATCAACACCTCGACCAAGTTCGCTGGCCAGATTCATCAGCCATCTTGTTTCAAAATGGCGGCCATTAAATTAAAAAATATATATATATTTAAAGTGAGGTGCAAAAAAATTAGAAATTGAAAAAGGTTTCTTTCTTAAGTATTTGATCTTGATATAAGGATTCAGGAGCATTTTTTGTTTGTCTTTACCTTAAAAATGGCTCAGATATAGCAGTTTCAATTTCTATTGTGGGTGACATTTTGAAAAATCTGATTTTTTGCATGCGACAGCACTCCTATATATTAACCGATTCCGATGTGAGTGAGCATGTGCACAGCAATTACTAAGGTCTCGACCAAGTTCACTGCTTAGCCTCATCCACCATGTTGTCTTAAAATGACAGGCACTTTAAGAAATTGCCGAATTTGGCAGCCAAATATAAGTTACTTTAAAGAAAAGCAGCTTGGATAAAGCTGACTAATTTCGCGAAATTCTCATTCATTATATTGATAAAAATTAGTATTGAATCTCCTATATTCGGTTTCCACTAAATTGAGCTTCGTGTGTTTGCATGATATAAGTCTGCTTTTTTAAAATAAGGATTATGAAAGCTACCTCTTCCTCCCGGCACTGGCCGGAAGGACTTTTTTAATTTTCTTTGCGGTACGAATTGGTCCTATCAAAAACTTGTCAATATAAAAGTTGTATATAATATTAAGAACATTTATAATAAATTTAATTAGATTTGATATCTTGAGAATTGACGAAGTTATGAATTTTTTTCTCCCTAAAACCATGTTTTTTGCGCCCCTTGATCCCATTTTTAATTTTATCAAAAATCTGTAATACATAAATTTTTTGCCATATTTTTAGATGTAATAAAAATTTTAAACTGATTTGATATGTACAAAAATTAAGAAGTTTTGGGGGGTTTTCCGTTTTCACAAAACCCCTCCCTATTTCCATCCCCTTGGTCCGATTTTGCTCGTTAACGAACTTGAATCAGATTTTATGCCTCTTGATTTTATGTATCAGTTTGGAAGAGATTTGTGCAGAATTACGGAAATTATCGTGTCCAAAAAAAGTCATATATATATATATATATATATATATATATATATATATATATATATATATATATACACATATATATATATATATAGATAGATAGATAGATAGATAGATAGATAGATAGATGTATAAAGTTTTTTACCGAGGGTGGTTTTGCATTCTAGGGGTCATGATCGGTCCACCTGCAACAAATTTTCAGAAATTCCAACATAGGAGCGATCATAATAGGTAGTATTTCATACGAAATCTACTTAAAAAAACGAATATTTTATGGTTAAAGAAGCTTTTCTTACATTTTCATTCTCCGTGGAGAAAACCCTGTTTGAGGGAAACACACAATTTAATATAGCTATTAAAATAACTTTAAGCATTTTCTTCTTTACAAGATGTGTTTTTGAAATATATGAAAATTTGTTTCGTCAGAAACACTCCACTGATACTTACATAAATAGGAAGAATGTGGAGATAGGTAAACTGTTGTGGTTCTATGGTGATTGTTTTTAAATAAAACAAGGGTGGACTGAATAGGAAGAAATATTTTAAACCTAATTATATATGAACCAAACTTGTTTTATTTTGAATGTATATTAAGTGAGTATTTCATACTGGTGGATTCAGTTTATAAAATACAGAAAGAAAGATATCGAGCTAAACTGATAAAATTTACAATATCAAAAAGATTTGAAATCTAAAATTATCTTATATGAAATGTGTAAAAACGTTATAACTGTGCTTTGCAAGTTTTGTGCAATTAAATAGTAATATCTATCTATATATCTATATCTATATATATATATATATATATTAGAAACAATGAATAGTTCAAGAAGATTTAATTAAATTTATATAGTTTATGAAGAAAAATCTGAACAAATGCAGCCAAGTTATAATTTGAAACAAATGTGCACATTTCTATGTAGCTATTTTAGTATATTTTTCTGCATTTCCAAAAAATATTCAAATTCATAATATCTCCAAAAACACTCCCCTGATGGATACGTGAGTTGGAAATTGAAATAACCTTTTGGGAATGACTTCCGTCTTAAAATATTTTTTTTTAATTTAAAGAGGGTAGATGAAATACGAAGAAGTATTTTAAAATTGAACTGCTTACGAACGGAACTTGTTTTAGTTCTAATGTATCTAAAGTGTATACTTTTTTACACAAGGAATTAGTTTGTAAAATATTGAAAGAAAGGTATGGTACGTTTCTAACAGCATACCAATGTGCTGTAGGCAATTACATAAGAACGCAGTTATCTATATTTTTTTTACCGAAGTATATAAATAATGATGATAGAAAAGTCAATAAATCTTTGGAAGTATAAAGTTATGTTCAAAGAAAGAGAATGTTAGTAATTTTGAAACATATATATTTTGTTTTTCAAAAACAGCTTTTAAACTGCCAGCTTTTTCTTATATCTATAATGGCTTGAAATTTTTATCTATTTTAAGGAGTGCTTAATTTATAAATGATTCTGAACTTTTAGGGTTCAATAGTGACTTGTTCTTTAAACAGAAAGTTTAGACAAAAATCATACCTGAAATTGTTCATGAGTTTAGCAGAGTAACAGCCACGTTTTATACCATCCAGCAATTTATCAAATAAATAAGAAAAAAACTCTTTCCTTAGAAATTTCTTCTTGTAACATAAATAGAGATATGTATAAAATATATCAAATAATGAAAAATTAATTATTTCTTAACAAGACACATTCTTCAATATAAAAATTAATTGGAATTTAACAGAGAATTAACCTTAAACGGATTACTAAATGAATGATAGCTGGTACAAAATAAGCTAGCTACAATAGAGAAAATTTGTTTGTATAAGTGAAACTGCAGTTATTTTGGTAGGAAGAAGTATAAACAAATGAGGAGATCACAACCATAGTAGGCCAAGTACATTTTGAAACATAAAATGCGATAGTACATTTAGAAGATACATAAAATCTTTTTTATCCACTCCCATAGTAAACCAAGTCTGTAAACAGATGACATGAAGTATGTGAAAACAGACTTGAATCACTATGGAAATGGATAAAACGGATTTTATGCAACGTCTAAATGGACTATCTCATTTTTTTGTAGGGTTCCGTACTTAAAAAGTAAAAACGGAACCATTATAAGATCACTCCTGTCTCTGTCTGTCTGTCTGTCACAGTCTTTTACTCGTAAACTATGCAACGTGGAAAGTTCAAATTGGGGGAAGTAATAAAGATTATTGACCCACATATTTACAGATTAATAAATATTCATAATTATATTTAGGAAAAATTTAGAGGGGCTAATTAAGTTACTTGAAAAAAAAAATATTTTCTTCGTATATCGTATGGGGTATCGTGTGAAAGCTTTCGTAACACTGCCCAGCAAACACATACCTTTCGGCACACGATCGGACCGCAGTTGGCACTGTAGGTTAAGTGTCGGCATAGGCACAGTGGTTTCGGTGAAGCGTCGGCAGCATGTCGGCAATTGAAACATAAGAATCTGCTTTTTCGATTCCGGTTACCGTAATCGGTCCTCTTATGTTTATATATCGGCAAGAGATTTACGCCGGCAAGTGAGGCAGGACCGATATGTGATTTCTGATAGTGGCCCGATCAGATTTGCCAACATCGGTCCGAATTCGGAATTTTTAGTCTTAGCTGACACTTTTTTTTTTCTTTTTCTTAGTTTGGTTTGAGTTTCAGTTTTGATAAGATATGTATATTTAACACTAGAACGGCGGCAAGGGGTCATTTTGACCCCTGCCAAACGAATACATGTCGATTCGAACCAGAAAACGTTTTATAATTTAAAATTAATATATGCTGCGCAAAAATAACTTAAATAAATAAGTTAAATAGTTTTAAGTAAAAATTCTGATGTGAAATATTTTTATAAAACTTGAGTAAAATTTCCCGCCGTTCTAGTGTTAATGTATTTCATATAAAATTATAACAGTGATAAACAAAATAAATGTCAAAAATAGCCTATATTTATTTATTAAAAAAAAAAGTTGTTGAATTAATTTGAAAAAGGACTTACAATTATTTGAATCATCAAAAGATTTTTTTAAATCGCTCCTTAAAATTATTATTCATTATAAACTTAATCGTAGAAAAAAAAATCATAAATTAATTGAACTTATTTTCTAGCTATTATATTCATTTTAAAAGCAATAGCTATGTTTCTTATTTTATCTAAAAATCAAATCATTAAAAAAGTGTTTCAAATTATTTTACAAGCTATAAAAATATAAAAAAAACTACCCAACTTTTTAGCATTAAAATTTAAAAGAAAGATTCAGAAATCTCACACTTCTAAAAAAAGATAAATTAATATTTCTATTTTATTTGATGATTAAGAAATGTTGATCATTATTGCTACAAAATTACTAAAAATATATTCTACATTAAATTATCAAATTACAAAAAATGACCTCTTATTCTAATTAAAGGTAATTAATTACCAACTTATTTTTTGATTAAAATTAGTTTTTCTATGTTACAAATATATATTTCTTGAATTAACACATTTAATTACATTATAATTCCTAAAGAGAAAATTGTATAAAGAGAAAAACCTCTGAAATTCACTTATTTTATTTAATAAGCATTCTTAAATTTATAAGAAAGATTCAGAAATATCCCCCATTTAAAGTTGTCTTCCAAAAGAAAATATATATATATATATAAATTAATATTTTTATTTTATTTTTTAATTAAAACTATTGATAACTAACAAATTAATATTGCAGCATACACATTAAATATATGTTCTACTTTAAATCATCAAAACGACATAAAATGAATTCTTATTCTAATTAAAAGTTATTAATTACCAACTTTTTATTTATTAAAATAAATTTTTCCATGTTAAAAATATATATTTTGTAAATTAAACCAACGCATGTAATTATATTATAAATCCTAAAAAAGAAATTTGATTAACTGAACAAAGCCTCTAAAATTTTTTTTAATAGTTAATTATTCTTAAATATATATATATATATATATTCTTAATTATTCTTAATTATATCTATATCTTAATTATTCTTAATTATATATATATCTTAATTATTCTTAATTATAACTATATCTTAATTATTCTTAAATTCGTTTGCTTTAACGAATTCGCTAAGGTATTTATTTCATTCATTTAAATATTAAATTAAATTTTAAATACACGCGCGTGAGACAATTACAAATAAATAAATAAAAAATAAAATAAAAACACTTCAAAATTCAAATTTTCCCATCTACCACTTACCTTCAACGACAACCAATACTTATCGATATATCTTCCCCTTATGACCTCATATAATCCTCCTCTGGTCAAGTCTCTGTGGCTGAGCGGTGAAGGCGTCTACTTCCTGTCCCTGGGTACGATGGATTAAACCCCGCCTCTCCCAACGCTGAAACACGTTCCTTCCAAATATACATTCGACGATGGCTCATAGATGGCGCCATCAAAACAGATTTTTTTTTCAAATTATTCTGGTGTCGGGCTGCGGCCGGCATTCATATGGATAGCTATCGGCGTGCTGTCGGGATAGTTTTCTGGCGATACCGGACCGGCTGCGTGCCTCATGAATCGGGCCGCATTCGCGCGGCGTATCAAAAAAGATACAGAACCGGTAGCGGCAACCGGTATCGTACCAATACCGCCGGTAGTGGCAAGCGGCTGTCGCCAGATTGCTTACCGATAGCTCTGTGTTTACTGGGTGAAATCAAAAATATATTTTATTTAATTTTAGGTATTATATTTTCAAAGTTATGGTGGAAAATGTAATGCAAAAATATGTTCCTACCCATCTAATTCCGAACCTATTCAAACTAAAATTATGAAAAAATTAGAGGTAATAGACATTAATTCAAACCTTGCAGGAAAATTATAGCGATTACCCTAGGTCGCATAGTTTTTGAGAAAATCGCATTTTCCTGTTACACTCAAATTTCGATTTACGGTCTTCAGCAAAAGTGTTGAGCAGAGCTGGAGGTACCTATCGTAGCAGAAGTATAAACCATTGTTAATCCTGAATTTCGAAAAAAAATCGTCGGTAATTATCCGAGATATTAACCCTTAAAGACACGGACGGTTTGGACATACATAATGACAGGGACGGCGTACTCTATGCTCCATCGGCTTTTAAAGCCTAGATAACGAATTTTAAAGATATATTTATGGAATGCAATGTCCAGTAGCAGTATGAAAGCAATAAACGTCAAATTGTTAAAAACAGACTAATTTAATGAGAATTAATCACATAAATACTATGGGTTTCGCGACTAGTTTCCATTGAGTGGCTCTCTCAATACACCTACTATGACTTTAAAGGTTAACTAAAAACCTATATGGAATAACAAATATACAGAATACCTATTTTTGCTATTATTTAGGTTCCATATATCTTTGAACGTACATAAATACTATGGGTTTTGCGACTAGTTTCCATTGAGTGGCTCTCTCAAGACACCTACTATGACTTTAAAGGTTAACTAAAAACCTACATGGAACAACAAATATACAGAATACCTATATTTGCTATTATTTAGGTTCCATATATCGTTGAACTTTCATGGTATATCCATTTATAATTTTAATGTACAGGGTGCAAAGGAAAGCCCCTTTAACCTGAAAATACTTGTGAACGGAGCTACAGCTATGCAAGTGAGATAATGGTATAGTAAAGCGACTACGCCCGATTTAATGAAAACGAAAGCAACGCCTCCTAGTGGCGTAATTTGGAAGATAGCCACTGCAAAGCGAAAACGAAAAGAGATAGAGCAAAAATTCCAGTTAGACAGTTTTAAAGCATCAATTAATTAGTAGAATACGACATTTGGTTTACCTGGATAAGATAAATCTTCGCCTATTTACCAAAAAATGTTCGAAATCAATGGACTCCATTTTGTGTAAACGTTTGAATTGAATAGTCAGAAGTATGAATAAATACGCACAATTTATGCTATAAATACGTACTTATCTCAATACATTTTGATAACATCACGCAAAAAAAAGACAAACTGTCTCACAGTGATAAAAAGTTAATATTCAGTATGTTCGAAAAGTTAGCCATTGCTCACGATACACGTATGTATTCGTGAGAGTAATTCTGCATGCACATTTCTCAGCATTGAACGTCTATTTCAAGCCTCTTCAATACGACGACATAGATTTAACCATTAGAACGGTGGCTAGACGTTCTAGCCGCATAATTTTAATTCCAAAATTGACAAATGGAACCAAGAATATTTTAATAAAATTTGAATTTTGTAATAAAAGTGCAAATTAGCGGGTTTTTGTTTTCTGAGAAATTCTTTTGAATATTCTGGTGTCAGTAAATTATTTCATCAGTTTATGAGCAGAATTCTTCTGGCCCTGAAAGGGTTATTCTAAAATTTTAAATGCATTAGAAATTAAATCTTTACAGACATTACAGCACAGTACAGCGTCACAATCTGTAATTGTGCACTGCTACATCCCGGAATGTGAATAGGCAAAGTAGAATCGTTGCTCATCGATTTCGAGCATTTTGGGGTATGCAGGCAACGATTTATCTTATCCGTGTGAAACAAATGTCGTTTCGTACTAATTAATTGATGCTCTAAAACTTCCTAATTGGAAAATTTGCTCTACCTCTTTTCGTTTTCGATTTGCAATGGCTATCTTCCAAATTTCGCCATTAGGGGTGCTGCTGTCGTTTGCATTAGGTCGGGCGTAGTCACTTTACTGTACCGTTAACTTACTTGTATAGCTGTAGCTCTCTCCGCTAGCAAGTATTTTCAGGTTAAACGGACTTTCCTTTGCACCCTGTATACAGCTATACCCAACCCTACGTTTTATAGTTTTTACGAAGTCTTAGTATTCTTTTAGCAACGGTATTTTTTTAATAATACACTTACTAATTCATATATCATTGTACGGAACCCTCTGTGCGCGAGTAATACTCGCACTTAACCGTTCATTTTGAAATAGACTTGGTCTACAATGGCTGTGAAACCCTCAAATATAATCTCATGATCTCCTTTTTATAAAATTTTATTTAAAAAATTCAAAAATAATATAAAATTTATCATAGTAATCGATTTTTTTATATTTCTCATTATATATCGAAAATTAATTACTAATATTCAAATTTCGACAAACTATTTTAAATCCATTTTCTCTAATATTTTAACAAATTCTGCACAAGTCAATCAGAAGAAGTGAAACTGAATCAAACTGAGGAAACTATTTTTTTTCTTTTTAGATTCCAATATTAACACTTAAAAAAGTTCGCTTAAAGCTATGCGCATCGATGCCTATAATTATTTCAATCATATGTTTCATTCTTTCAGTTTAAAAATAGGGACTACTGTTCTGAAAAATGATTTATAATAAAAAAAAGAAAACTACAGGAAAATTTTTTTGTCTATTCAATTCTGTTGTATTACATTTCCCAGATGTCTTCAAAAATCCCACTGCAATTATCATAACCTTTTCATCTCAATTCCGTACATCATGTTTTTATTGTAGATCGCTAATTTACGTACTATCATTACAATTATTATTATATTAGGAATAAATAAAATGTACAATGATATAGTAACATTTATATATGTGTGTGCGCGAATAAAATGATCTGGTGGTGATTGGGTTAATAATAAGCAAAATAACTATATTCGTAAAGTTTCAGTAAATCTTAATTCTTGTTATTTGAATGGCTACTTTAAATCGATAAAACCTAATAATAATCCCCCCCCCCCCCAAATTAAAGAAACATATATTCGGATCCGGAAGATTTAAGGAAGGGAGGTGAATTCGAATTTAGTATCAAGATCACATTCCTTTAGTAAAACAGATCGGGCATAAGCAGGTAACGGTTTGTTGGTTGGGTTGCATAGGGTTTAAAGGCGCCAAATCGCTTTAGGTTTATGCTGCGCCAAAACAGGAAGTAAAAGAAAACATGAAGTCATCAGCAAATCAAAACGTATGCTAAAATATATAAAAAAACGCAATTCAAAATTAAAGTTTTGTGCGAAATGCTATCTGTATTAGCTATCCCATCCAGATAAAATTATACAAATGAAAAAAAAAACGAATATTGTTTATTGTTAACAGTAAAGCTTATGAGTTGTCATACATCAAACAGAACTGCTATCTGGATCGGGATCCCATCCAGATGTAGCCAAACACGCACAGCGAACGAAGACTGTTAATTGTTAAAACAATAAAACACATAAATAATTATACAAGGTGGCCATAATTAAACTGACAGTATTCAGAGCGTTCTGTAGAGCGAGCTAATGGAGAGAATGGCATCAAATTTTGTGGTAAGATTAAACAAGACGGGGGACGAAGGATTCCGCGAAAAAAAATAGCTCCAAAAGGTCCCGCTAGCGGATTATGTGGCGCTGTGTAATAGAAAAGACAGTTAAAAAAACGCAGAATCAAAACTGAAATAAAATTACCTTTTATTTAGCAGATTCAAATCAGGCTCAATGTAACCACCGTTTTTCTGGACCACATATTGCATGCACAACAGCAGAAAGTAAGATGTCTGCAGATCTCCCGTACACTCCGTGTTATGTTATCCTTCAACATAGCCATGTTCTGGACAACTCCGTTATAGACCTTAGACTTTAGGTAACCCCATAGCCAGAAGTCGCATGGTGTAAGATCAGAGAACCGAGGTGGCCATGCAGTTGGAAAGTAGCGACTAAAGACTCTTTCTGTTGTGAATTTCTGTCGTAGCAGCTGTTATACCCGCAAAGCGATATATGGAGGGGCTCCATCTTGCATTAAAATGATTTTATCGAGGCATTGTCTGTACTGAAGTACCGGAATGATAAATTTGGTTAACATTTGGCGATATTTCTCTCCAATAACAGAAGAGGTTTCCGGTGCTGTCGGGGTTCTGATAGAAGAATGAACCTATGATCATCTTCGATGTGAAAACACATCAAAAAGTTGCCTTTGGTGAATGTAAGAAAATTTCCATGAATGCATTTAGTGATTTGTTATACCGAATTTGGCAGTTCTGGGTATTGACAGTTCCATTCAGGTAAAAGTGGGCCTCATCTCCCCACTAGGTTTTCCACAGCCAATCATCACCCACATCCATTCTGGCAAGAAATGCAGAGCAAAAGTCAATCGCTTATCATGGTCGGTGTGACGTTACTCTTGTACACAGCTGTTATTGTACAGATAGAAGTGGATAATCTTTTGTAACGCTTTCGATTGCATACTATTAGGCATATCCAGATTCCGAGCTACCCACGAGCGCTGGAAGTGGCAGCAAAATTGTCTTGTGCTGTGTCGACAATCGCCGTTGCAACTTCTTCGATTGTATCCTGTGGTACGTGTTTTCGTCCTCTGCCTGACTCAACCTTCAGAGAACCTGTTTTCCCAAACTTCGCAACCATAGCTTTTAAACCATTAACTGACAAAGAACCGTTACCTTTACGCATTTTTTGTGTGTTCTAAAAGCACTAAAGGAGGCTCACGCGTTGCACTGGTTGAGGTAAATGAATTTGAAAGGTAACGTACGCTCAACTAAATAAGGGGTCATTCTTGCACATAACTTTAAATCAAATGGTTTCTTAAAGTAACACATTGCCTTTAAAAGCGCAATCAGATAGCTCTGCACCACAGGGTGTAACGTGAAATTTGAGTAAACAACTTCTTCTGCTGCTTTGTTCAGGACTCAGTAAGTGAAATTGCAGATAATGTCCTTTATCAGTGTTTATATATAAAGTTTTAGCTTTTTAAAAGTGTTGCCATATTGAGCCTGAATTAAATAGTTAAATGTGCTAAATAAAAAGTAATTTTATTTCAATATTGATTCTGAATTTTTTTAAATTGTCATTCCCATTACACAGCGCCATATATTCCCCTAGCGGGGATTTTTGGAACTAATTTTTTGCGGAATCCTTCGTCTCCCGACCTGTTTAATCTACCTACAAAATTTGGCGCCATTATCTCAATTAGATCGCGCTACAGTACACTTTCAGTAGTGTCAATTTAATTATGGTCACCTTGCATTTTAAAATAAAAGCCAGCATGCTTTAAAAAAGTGAAGAGTGCCCTATGAGGTGTTTATTTAATGAGGTCTGTCAATGTAGTAATGACGTATTAAAATTCATTCTATACAAGTAACGTAGGCCTGCACAGTCAGTTAAAAGGTGGTGAATAGTCAGGAGATCACAGCGAGGACGCATGGGGCATTCGCCCTTAATAACAAATGTTTATGTGTGGTTCTGGAATGACCAATTTTGAGGCAAGTCAAGAGAATATCAGTTTTCCTTGGATAATATAGAAGCCAGGTCATGATTGATGGTTTAATATGATGCAGATTATTATCATATTCTAAATCCCAACTTTCTTGTCACTCATTTCGAATAATATGCTTTATTAGTATTTTAACTTGTGATAATGGAATTTTATGATGCAATTCATAAAGAGAACGTTTTGCCACCTCGTCTGCTTTCTCATTTCCAAGAATACCCATGTGTCCTGGCACCCAGCAAAATAAGATATTATAACTACGCCTTGTCAGTTCATTATAAGAATTTAGGTTGGATTAGATAGAGTGAAATTTTTAATGATTTTATTGCATCAGTAGAACTATTTGAGCCTATATATATGAGGGGCTCACAACCATAGTTGACCAAGTCCATTTTGAATAAAAAATTAAATAGTCCATTTAGAAGGTGCATAAAATCTGTTTATTCACTCCCACGGTGAACCAAGTCTGTAAACAAATGTCATATATGATAAAGTATGTGAAAACAGACTTGGTTGACTGTGGAGTAGATAAAACAGATTTTATGAACCATCTAAATAGACTATCTCAATTTTTTTCAAAATGGACTTTGTCTACTATGATTGTGAGCTTATCATATGATGAAGGATATGTTAGGATGGTGAGATATGTATAACAGGTCTCATTCTACAGCAATTACCGTAAAGACTGAAAAGCGGGACAAGCTAATGAGTCATACAGTTTATCGGGATTAAGATATAATGAATGTTACCATGACGAAGATTTTTTAAAGACACATATAAGAATCTTGACTCACTTTCTCAACAACATTTCTGTTCTTATACTTAAAAATCTACACTTTACATTTTACACTTACACTTTACACTTTATACTTATTTCACTTTATGAGATAAGTTAAATGCTTCGAACAATTATCATCCATCCAGTTTCAGTTAATCCTGTTCTTTGAATTAAAGAATAATTTGTTATAAAATAATTCTTATTTTCCTTTATACTACACATATATATTTTGGCATGATTGCAAACCTAAAACTCGAAAATTCAGCAATGCTTGTTTTCTTATTTAAATGTCTTATTACTTAAATGCTACTTCAAAAGTCTGAAGAAGATATTCTAAATTGTGTAAGGTTTAGGAAAACTCATCATGAAGTGTATTAGAGGCATATATTATAAAATTCCTTAACGCACAGTTTTAAATATTTAATCTTGAAACACTCCGAAATATCTTCCAAACTTTACAAAATTGCTGATATAACTAAGTATAATTAATTCCAAAAATTTTATAAAGTAACCATGTTTGAAATTTGAACATTGAACAAATTTACTGAAGTTAGAAATTTGTACCGAAAATTTTATTTTTGGAAAGTTTATATTATCCATAAATATAAATTTTTCACAATTTTTATCGTAATTAAAGTATGAAAGTACATTTCCATTATGCCTGGCATATTTATATTAACATACTTATAGCACTTGTATTGGATAAAAAAATTATAAGCATTACATTGTTTTTAAATTATTGGTATTATTTCTTTTTATAGGCTTCTTGGTGATATAGAGAAAACGTAGAGACCAAATTTGGCAAGAAAATCGTAATATTCAAAAACAATTCCTCGAAACTCTCTTTACACTTTAAAACTTCGCTTTTATAGTCATTAATATTAATGGAAGTAATTTTTTTATACAAGCAATTATTATAATATTTACATCATTTATTACATACATTCAGTAGCAATTTATTAATATATACATAAAAAGCCATATAATAATGCACTTTTCAAAGTGCATATATATTCAAATTTACTTTTCAAAGTGCCGTAAGCAAAACTACTTCAGAGCCGTCAAACTCGTTCACCAAGCAAACACATTTCTTCTTTTTGCAACTGCTTATATTGCTTTTTCAGATCATTTTTTCAATATACAGTTGTATAATATGATCATTTTCACCTATTCTTTCAGAAGGTGAAATAAGTTTCGATTGGAAGAAAGAATATATATACATATATGTGTGTGTGTGTGTATTTCATATATATATAATGGGTGACCCAAAATTCAGGAACAACTATAAAAATTAATAATTCTTAAATGAATAAAGAAAAAAGATGCGGTTTGCACCGAACAGATGGGAATGAAGTCGGATTTTTAAGACGAAATCAAAAAGAAAGCTTGAATAATTGCAAATGCTTGAGCAAAAAAGAATAGCAAAAGTTGTAAATTTCCAAGTGGATGAAAAAGTCCGGTCCAGGATTCGAACCAGGGATGTCTTGGCTGAAGCCGCCAATGGTCTACCAATTGAGTCACACCGGACGAATCTGGAGGACTGATTCACCCAACTAACCTTTAAGGATCACAGCATCTGGTCTGATATCTTAATCAGCTCAACAGAATAAATCAAAGGCTATTTTTGGAACTGCAGTAAACTCTACATGCGTAATTAGATTAGATTAATTTTTAACACATTTATTCAATTGATGAATAAATCATAACAGTTGTAAATTGTTAACTGGGGGAGAAAAAGTCCGCGCCAAGATTCGAATCAGGGATTTCTTGGCTGAAGCCGCCAAAGCTCTACGAACTGAGCCATTCCGGACGAATATGGAGAACTGATTCATCCAACTAACCTTTAACGATCACAGCATCTGGTCTGATATCTTAATCAGCTCAACAGAATAAATCAAAGGCTATTTTTGGAACTGCAGTAAACTCTACATGCGTAATTAGATTAGATTAATTTTTAACACATTTATTCAATTGGTAAATAAATCATAACAGTTGTAAATTTCTAAATGGGTGAAAAAATAATACTTTGAATCGCTAACATAGAAAGATGCCATCCGCCAAGATGAACCTGCCTCAAGATTATGCCTAATACTGTTAATGGTGCTGTGCCTAGTGTGATAGCTATAAGCTTACTTGCAACTTGTAAGTGAGTTTTCATCTGTAGACTATCTTTTAATTAAAAACTATTCAAGCATTAATTTTTGCCGCCGTAAAATGTCAGCCTTTTTTTATCTGCTCGGTGCAGACCGCATCTTTTTATCTTCTCTTCGTTTTCGAATTATCAATTTTTTAATCTGTTCCTGACTTTTGGATTATCTCGTATAGATCACCTTTTTACGACATTGGTAAATTAAAAATTTCAAACATTCCGATAACTTTAGAAATACAAATAATGTTAATTTAGCTCAGACAATTTTCGCGAGCTTAAAAAAAGGAAAACCACGTGTAGATTCGAATTTTTTCCTTTAATCGCCGTTTCAGTTTCGTGAATGTATTTTTTTTTTAAATTAAGCCTCTATAAAAATAAATTTGCAATTTATTTTGTTGTCATCAGATTGCCAACCACATTATTCGTGAGCGATACCGGAGATGTTAATAAATGTTGACACTTATAAAACTTTACAAATCGATTAAATAAAAAGAAATTCCGTAAAAATATCTTTCAATACGAATGATTACTGATTAT
The DNA here is from genome assembly GCA_963932465.1 of Maratus speciosus. Taxonomy (NCBI): domain Eukaryota; kingdom Metazoa; phylum Arthropoda; class Arachnida; order Araneae; family Salticidae; genus Maratus; species Maratus speciosus. Next base: position 230,228,123 of record OZ010796.1, on the reverse strand, counting down.
TTATTTTGAATTAATTAAATTATAAGTTTTCACTTAACTGTGTTTTAGTCAGACATAATTTACTTATTTAATTCCTGAATACCAGTCAGTTTGAAAATAAATATTTCAAATACTGGACGATTAAATTTCAATCGATGACAATTTTAATCCTTTATATCGAAACAACTACAGTTTAAAAAATAATATACTGGAATGTCAAAAATTTTGGCTTAGAACATATAAAATAGAGAAAAATATAGATGGTTATTTGCCAAAATGTAACCAAAATAACTTAGTAAAATAAAATACTAAGTATTTCTCTCTCTCTATATATATATATATATATATGCCCGTCTTAGAAAATAGAGGATGGTGTGAAAGTTACAATGTTATTTTTAAATTGATAATATGCGATTTAGTTTTTTTCTTTTAAATGTAGAGGGATTGTCATTCCTTATAAAAAAATTCAGAAAAACTCAATTAATAAAAATATTCAGGGAAACTGCAGGTATTTCGAACAAAGACCTGTATCTTCTACTGTAAGTAAAAAAAAAAAATGCATTTTTCCTTTAGGTAAAAACTTAATCTTCACTGCATGTTTTTGTCCAAAATAACTGTACTTTTCCTGAAAGTAAAAAAGTTACATCTCCATTACAATTTTCGTAAAGGTGTTTTTCTGACTTTTTCATGAAAAGACACTCGCAAGCTAATTTTAAACCAATTCAGAATTCTTTATAAGTAACAAAATGTTAAAATTTGCTTGTGAAAAATCTTAATTTTAGCAAAATTTGTATGAAATGTGTGGTAACTACAAGTAGCATTGTCAATATTACTTCTTTCTTTCACAGATGGAAAGGGCGAATATGCATCCTTGGTATTAGATGAAAAAAACATAAATTTAGGCGTGAAGCGGGGTACTATTCTACCTGTTAAACTCTCTTATTATTAAGGTTAGTTGGGGCAACTGGGACATGATTTTACAATGTGACTCTGGAGCTTCTGACAATTCAGCTTCAAAAAGCTAATGTTCATTTGAATTAAAGCCTGAACTTCTGTAAATGTGTTCAGTTAGGAGGTTCCCTCTATCAGGCAGAAACGCTCAAAATTACATTTTAATATTTAAAAATATAAAAATATGCATATTTCATATTTCTTTCCTCATGGGTCCAGTTGCCCCATAAAAATGGGGTAAGTGGATCTATGTTCCTCACGCATTTATTTTTTTTTTCATGTGGGATATCAGGTCCTGTTTGAAAAAGTGTAAACAACTTAAAACAATTTAAACCAGATAGATCACGTAAATTATATGTCAATAAAGAGCGTTGTAAGGGAAACCTTTGCTGTCAATGTGTCTAAAAAAAGCACTAAAAGTGAAAACATTAGATTTATTTATACCAGAAACATAAAAATTAAGTAAATAAAAGTCACATGGGTATATTAAGGGAAAAAATAGCAAGGTAAATCTATAACAAACGGCTACGTAAGTACTTAAGTACTTTATCTGTATCCAGGGGCAGCATTATATAGGGAAAATTTTATTGCCCTACCAGAGCAATTAATGAGTTACTTTCATGATAATTTTATTTAACATATTCTAAAGAAGGGTGCGATGAAGATATTATTTTCAAAATAGTGGTAAGAATAATAAAGTTTCCCTATATAATGCGACCCCTGTATCGTACAATTTCAAGGTTTGGCTATCTCGCTTTCAGGGGCAAGTTATTTGCATATGTAAAATGTTAAAATAATTTACTGACACCAGTATTTACAGGAGAATCTATTTGAAAGCAAGTAAAAATATATTTTCGCGTACTTAATAAAGGGGAAATTTTCATTATAAAATTCCGGTGCCAATGTGGTAATTAGGAATTAAAATTATGTGATGCCATAAAGGCACCACCGCCTCTCAAGGGGTCAAGAAATTTGATACAATATCACCCAATATGCTTTTTTAAATTTTATTACGTAATTTTAATAAGGTATTCTACAATTTTCTTTATTGTGAGCAAAAAACAATGGAGAAATTTACTTCCCGTTGTAAGAGAAACTCAAAAAAATTATTTATAATTATTGGGGTAACTGGATCGAGCATAGTCCAGTTACCCCGGATATATGTCCCAGTTACTCCATTCTTGAAAAATTTATGGGGTAACTGGGATACCGGGATTGCATTTGAAACATGAAGTAAATATGTATAGAAACCTAATAATATTAACCAATATTTTGGTTGAAACTGTCGGGAATTTTTAATTTCATTTCAATGTTTTAACGTCATGCCTCTTAATGTCATGTAAATTTTAAATGTGCTGTAAAGTTTCACATTGTACATTGTTTAGCAAATATATTAATATTTTTCAAATATTTTTTGCTGCTAAAAATATCCAACTACCTTGTGAGCCCTCTCTTGCAAACCGCACTCCTTTATCATAATTTCTGCCTTTTTATGAGTTTTTAAAGTTTTAACGAACTTTTGGTTCACTCGGTATTTATAAATAATAGTGATAGACAAATAAGAGAAAAAGAATAAAATTTTTAATGCAATTAGCATTTAACCTTTCAGTGGGCGAACTTAAATTTTTAACATGAGAAACTGAATGTATTATATTTTACACACAAGAGTTACATTTTACAAATGTAAGATACTTCGTAACATTTTAAAGAGAAAATAAACATATGAGTATTAAAAATTTTATTTTAATTGCAGTCCCATTTGTGAGAGCAATTTTTCGGAAAAATCACGTTTGCCGTAAAAGTTTTTATAGCCTGCTCACAGGAAGATTAAACTCTATAAACAATCATTGTTTTAAAACTTTCTTTTCAAATATTTAAAACATTTATATGCCAGTGTATGAACATATAAACTTTTATAACTCTAAGGCTTTAACGGAAAACATATTTTGTAAGATTTAGCATTTTCTAATCTGTTCGTAAAAATTATTAAAATACATTAAATCATTTTCTGCTGTTACATAATTTTATAGATAAGAAATATTCTAAAGTGTAGGTAAAATTGAACTGTACTTACTAATTATCCATTCGTTATATTAGCAAATAAATACATAGCTCCTTTTCCATGTTTCCCCCCTCCCCCTCAAAAAAGCATAATAAAAAGTTCTACCTTAACCATACTTTACTGAAATGGCATATTGAGGAATTTTAATGTGATAAGTATTTACACAGCGATAGTAATACACATGTTTTCGGCTAAAATGTTTTTTAGATAACTTACCATGCACAGATAAATCAATCCTGTTTTTGCACAACATAATATTGAGCGTGTAATAACCCTTTAAGACCCAACCCGCACGATCGTGCGAGTTAGATATTCATGTAAATTTTTGCTTCTGAAACAGTCGTATGTAATAAAAAACCGAATCGGACGATTGTTCTGGTATGCAAAAAGAACAAAGTATCATTTTTTATCAACAGATGACAGTTGTAGTACATGTTTTACTTTTAGCCGGCATGACTAGCTTTGTTTACAAGTACAACGGATACAGATCATCATTTTATCTGTCGTAAAAAGGTAATTATCAGTAGATTTCTAATTGCTTAGATAAATATTTTTGCTTTAATGTCTAAATAAGTGTAATATAATAAAAAACATTAATTATACACTATTTATGTTGCTCGTAGGACTCACTATTTCGTGACCCGCACGATCGTGCGACTTGGGCGTTACCTTAGTCAGTGCTACAGCAAAGGTATGAGCTTTCTGAATGTTCATCTTGATTTCTATTTCAATAATTTTGCTGACAGCCAGAATAAAAATGAAGTCTATTATTATATAATTAATGCCATATTATTTTCTTGGGTGTTGTCATGGATGAATTATTTTTTCTTTTTTGTTTTACAATTAATTTTTACTTTTTTTTTCTTTTCAATTAATAAAATTTTCTAATACATTATATTATTTTTTATGAAATATTTCGTTAACTTTTAACAAAGCAAAATGAAACACTTTTTCAGATGTCTAAACCGAAAAGAATTCTCACACAAGAAGAAATATTGCAATTGATGAATAAATCAGACTCTGAGACTCTGAATTTAGTGATCTCTCGGATGATGACGACGTTGCGGACAAAACATTTGAAACAGATTTATTAGAATGATAGTCAAGTTCAGATGAGCTCGATGGAGAAAAAATTACAAATATTTCTTAAGAAATAAGAATTTTGGATCATTCTTCCTCATCAAAGTCTTCTGAACTCAATCCCCAAAGTTCTACATCCAAACCAAATAGAATTAAAAAATAAAAATAAAAAACAATACAAGTAGGATGTTAAGAAGTTCATTTCTGTACCTCATCTTAGATTTCAGGCAATCGCAGGTATGTCTTTCATTTCTTAAATTTTAATTAAAAAAAGTTATAGACTTATAGAAAAAATAAAACCGATATTATAAAAAAGCTTTAAAAATATGGCAGACATTTTTGAATTAATTAAGATATGAATTTTTTGAAGTCGATAAGTACATCTCGAATATTAACTTTTTTTTTCTTCTTTTTTAGGCTTTTAGAGCCAGTAACGATTTCCATTGCAGTATTTCAGCCAATACTTCCCAAATCATCTTATAAGTAATACTTTCATAGGAAAAGCTCAACCCATACGATCGTGCGGGTGTGGCTTTCTCAGAAAAAGCCCAACCCGCAAGTTCGTGCGGGTACTCTCCACGCTCCAGGGGGTGACGATAAAATTTCTAATTATTTTTTTAAGTGTCATTAGAGTCAGCATAGAGTTAATAACCAGAAGAATGTAATATTTAAATATGAAAATGTTCCGGGTCTTAAAGGGATAACTGAGCGTTGATTTTAGAAACAAAGCTCCACAATTGATACTTTTTGCCAGAGGTTTTCTAAAAATATATTTCCTAGTTCTAAACAAGAAACTTTGATACAGTGATTGAGCTATTTTTATATGTAAAAGCATAAAATCTATATACATGTTTACTAAAATGTATAAAACTGATTTTTTTTTTTTTTTTTTTTTTTTTTTTTGCATTTTTATGATTCCGTACTTAAAAAGTAAAAAAGGAACCATTATAAGATCACTCCTGCGTATGTCTGTCACAGCCGTTTTATTCGTAAACTATGGAAGTGGAAAGTTAAAATTGCGGAAAGTAATAAAGACTATTGACCCACATACTTACAGATTATTAAACATTCACAAATATGTTTAGGAAAAATGTACCAGGGCTAATTCAGTTACTTGAAAAAAATATTTACTTTGTATATCGTGTGAAAGCTTTTGTAGGCTGAACTTAAAAAAACATTTCTTTAATTTTAGGTATTATATATATTTTCTGAGATATCGTATAAAATGTAGTGCAAAAATATATCCCCCCCCCCCCTCCGTCTATTTCCGAATCTACTGAAGTTAAAATTATGAAAAAATTCGAGGTAGTAGACGTTTATTTAAACTTGCAGGAAAACTATAGCGATTAGATAAGGTCACACAGTTTTTGAGAAAAACACATTTTTCCGTTACAGACAAATTTCGATTTAGAGACGTTGAGGGGAACTGGAGGTACCTATCGTAGCAGAAGTACAAAAGAATTGATGATAATGATTTTCGAAAAAAAAAGGTTGGTAATGAGCCGAGATATTAACCCTTAACGACACGGGCGGTATAGACATACATAATGACAGGGGCGGCGTATCATTGGCTTTTAAAACCCAGATAATAAGTTTTAATGATTTATTTGTGTAATGCAATGTTTATTCGATAAATGTATTGACTTACGAAAGAGTGCTTTAGCTGGGCGACCATTCTTGGACTGTTGTGCCTAAGAAATTTACTTAAAATACGAGTGCTTAAAAACTATGCTGGCAATATCGATGTAGGAAACATTTATTTCTCGAATGAAACAAATGTTCCTGTGTAAGACTGCCAATGAAGAGATTTGGCGCATTTGGATCGAAAATCCTCATGTTGCCATACCACCATTCCTGCATACACCAAAAGTCATGCATTCGGGCCGCCATTTTCTCTAAACGACACATTCAGCTAATTTTCTGACTCCAACCCTCTATCCGAACATTCCTCATAAATCGGTGGCATTACAAAATGCCTTGGACGACCGTGGGAATTCCTCCCAAGTCATGCAAGAGAGTGCTCGTCCGCATCATCGGCTGACGTCTTTAATTTCCTCAACGAGCATTTCGATGATCGTGCCATTGTCCCGAATTCTTACAAGCATGCAGCTGCTGGTATAGATTGGCCTCCCTATTGACCCAATTTAACTCTGTAGTACCTAAACAACGAGATCTACCGTCAAAATCCGCAAATGACTGCCAAAATGAAACAGTGCATCTCTGGAACCTGTGAGACGATTCCGGCATCAGCATGGGTTTCTGTAAATTTTGTTCCTAGATTGCTTCATGTTGTTACTTCAAATAGTGGATATACAGAAAATATAATCATATAGTTTTTGCAAGCTTCTTCGCAACATGTTCGTACAGTTTTCTGTTTTCCAACTTAATAGCGCCATCTACTGGTAAACATCGTAACTGAATTTTAAATTCTTTTTCTTCCAACATTTTCTGGTTTCCAATGTAGAATGCAGCAAACGGTTCGTTTATATCGATTTCTGTTTTCTTTTATTTAAATTTTCTAATGCATCCGTCATTTTTATGACATCCTCTATAATGTAATGTAATAAAATTCCTCGGAGTCTTCTATTTTGAAATATGACAATCATAAGAATGTTTTTATCTGCACATGTATATACATACATTTTAATTGTCAACATTTTAAAATAAAAATATACAGCTTCATGTAAAAAAAATTAGAATAATGCATTTCATTTGTATTTGGAATTGCATTTAGCTTTATTTCAGTGTAGTACAATTGAAAAAGGACAACTGTTCATGTTTTAATAAATTTGCATGTTATTAAAGAAAATTAAAACTGTAAAAGATTAAATTTTGAGTGAATATTGTATTTTTGTAAAATTATTTTGATTATTCAAAATAATAGCATACTAAAATAGGTGGTTCAAAAATTTAGAAGAGTTATGAATTTTCCTGATTGGTTCGGATGGTTGCATAAATTAAGCATAAAATTAGCTTCTGTGGGACTTCTTCTTAAGTTATAAAAAACGCTTTGCATCATCATTGTTTTCATTTTGTGTGAAACATGAGTCGTTCGTCCGACATAACGGAGCTTACAAAGCATCGTATTATATACTTGCATAAAGAAGGTCGTAATCAGCAATATGTCGCCAGTTACTTATAATGTTCTCAACCAAGTGTTAGTAGAGCAATAAAGCAATATTTTAAGGACGAACATTTTGAACAAAAAGCATCTGAATAGCGGCCAGAAACAAAAAACTACTCAGAGAGATGATAGAAAGCTAATGAGTATTGCTAAAAAAACCATTTTAGAAGAGTAAGATATTTGCATCGAAAGTGGAAAGAACACGGTGTTGATGTGAGTAAATTTTCAAAACTAAGACGTCTCCATAATCTTTTATTTCAATCTCGTGTGAGAAAGAAAAAGCCCCTCATGGCTATTAGACAGAAAAAGGAGAGAGTGAAGTGGTGCAAAAAATGTTTTATGGAGTCTGGATGATTGGAAAAATATATTGTTTAGTGATGAGAGTGTGTTTTGCGTAACATATGGTGATCAAGGTGTTCGTGTATGGCAAATGAAGCAAGAAGCATATGACAAGGCCTGCATGAAACGATCAGGGAAATTTGTTGCCAGTGTAATTGTATGGGATTGCATGACTGCAGATTGTCCTAGAAGGCTATGTATCGTTAAGGAAAGGATTAATTCTGAGATATATCAAGAAATCCTTGAGAATTTCATGATATCATCATCGGAAGATCTGTGTGGTGACGATTTTTTGCTACATGATTTAGCACCTTCACACATGTCAGTGTCTACTAAGAACTGGCTTAGCCAACAGCAAATCAACGTACTTCTCTGAGTAGTTTTTGGTTTTCAGCCGCTATTCATGTGCTTGTTTTCAAAATGTCCGTCGTTAAAATATTGCTTGATTGCTCTACTAAAACTTGGCTGAGAACATTTTAAGTAACTGGCGATATATTGCCGATTACGCCATTCTTTATGCAAATCAATAATACGATGCTTTTTAAACTCCGTTATGTCGGACGACCCATGTTTCACACAAAATGAAAACAATGATGATACAAAGCGTTTTTATTACATAAGAAGTCCAGCAGAAGCTAATTTTATGCTTAATTTATGCAAACTTCTGAACCAATCAGGAAAATTTATAAGTATTGTAATTTTTTGAACCACCTATTTTAGTGATCTAATATTTTGAATAATGAAAATAATTTAACTAAAATACAATATTCACTCAAAATTTAATCATTTACAGTTTTAATTTTCTTTAATAACATGCAAATTTATTAAAACATCATCCGTTGTTCTCTTTCATTTTTAGCATATACATTTTTATTTTAATGATACGTTGTTTTATCTTATATAATTAGTTTTTTTTTTTGGATTTGAACACATTTTTAAATGGGTAAATCACGTAATAATTCATGTTTAGTTTCAGTTTCTAGCAAAATAAGAATGATGTTCTGCCACCCCATTTTATAGACACTTACGTATAAATGTATGCTATAGGATATACCTGATCGAAAGAAAGACTGTTTTATGTACGTTTTGTTGCTGAATTTGTCATGATTTTATTATTCTAAATAATGCAGTAGCTAATTGTCTCAAAGCTAACCACAGATTCAGCCTACGGTGAAACATTAAAAAATCCCTGCCGGCCCGGCCTACAGGCAGAGGTAGATTTCGAAGTTAAGTATACTAATTTCACCAACAAAAACTAAATCATTATTAGATATAAATCCACTTTAACAGTTTTATCTGTCTGCTTTTGACGAGTTTTTGTTTCCTTTTTATAAAATAGCTAGTTTTATCAGAATCATGTTAAGGCGATATTAAAAAAAATATTTTTCCATACTCAACAACTCGAAATTTTTTGGCACATTTTAAGATTCATTTTTAATTTAAAAAAAAATATGAAACATGCTGACGTGATTTTTGAAAAGATTTATAAGCGACCTGTGTTTTTATTTTTCTTTCAATTAATTAAAACTTGATTAATAAACAATTATTTTCTCAGTAGGGCAATATTTTTCGTTTCTAACACAATCGCTTCGGGAAATTCTGTTCAAAATGCCCACTTTGACATCATTTTTTGAAATATATTCTGTCTCTATCAAAAAATCGATCATTACTGTACATGTATAGTTTCTGAATAATAGAATCTAGCAATTGGATGCGTTTGAGAGCAAAAATGAATTTAAAAATGAGTAAGAAAATAGACAGTTTGGATTTGAATGCACCCTTAATAAGATGTTTTTTTTTCTTCAACCGCTATGTATTTTTAATTTGTTTTTGCTGTAAGAATTGGCGCTATCAAAAACGTGTCTATATAAATGTTGAAGACAATATTAAGAAGATATATGATAAATTCTTGGAGATTTTATATCTTGTGAATTGACGGAGTTATGAAAATTTTTCTTCTTCAACCCCCCTTTCTTGCCTTCGTTTTTATTTATTTTTTTTTTTTTTGCGGTACGAATTGGTCCTATCAAAAACTTGTGAATATAAAAGTTGTAGATAATATTAAGGAGATGTATAATAAAATTATTGGATTTGATATCTTGAGAATTGACGAAGTAAGGAATTTTTTTCTCCCAAAAACCGAATTTTTTGCGCCCCTTGAGCCTATTTTATTTATCTAAAATCTGTGATGCATAAATTTTTGGCGCTATTTTTAAAAGTAATAAAAACTTTACACTGATTTGATATGTACAAAAATTAAGAAGTTATGGGGTTTTTTCGGTTTTCACAAAACCCCTCCCTATTTCCATCCCCTTTGTCCGCTTTTGCCCATTAACGAACTTGACCGAGTTTTTATGTCCCTTGATGTTATGTATCAGTTTGGAAGAGATTTGTGCAGAACTGCGGAAGTTATCGTGTCCAGAAGAAAGTGATAACACAATTGCTTCGGGAAATTCCGTTCAAAATGCCCAATTTCACATCATTTTTTGAAATATATTGTGCCTCTATCAAAAAATCGATCATTGCGGTACATTATATAGTTTCTGAATAAGCGAATCTACCAATTAAATGCGTTTGAGAGCAAAAGTGAATTTAAAAATGAATCAGAAAATAAGCAGTTTGGATTTGAGTGCATCCTTAATGCAATGATTTTCCAACACAATCCGCTTTGGGAAATTCGGTTCAAAATGCCCAATTTAACAGCATTTTTTAAAAATATATTCTGCATCTATCAAAAAATCGACCATTACGGTACATTATATAGTTTCTGAGTAAGAAAACGTACCAATTGGAAGCCTTTGAGAGCAAAAATGAATTGTAAAATGAGTCAGAAAATACGCAGTTTGGATTTGAATACACCCTTACTTAGATGATTTTTTTCTTCAACCGCTATGTATTTTTAATTTGTTTTTGTTGTAAGAATTGGTCCTATCCAAAACTTGTCTATATAGATGTTGTATACAATATTAAGAAGATGTATGATAAATTCATGGGGATTTTATATCTTTTGAATTGACGGAGTTATGGATTTTTTACTTCTTCAAATCCCTTTTTTGTTTTCGTTTTTAATTTTTTTTGCGATACGAATTGGTCCTATGAAAAACTTGTGAATATAAAAGTTGTAGATAATATTAAGGAGATTTATAATAAAATTAATTGGAATTGACATCTTGAGAACTGACGAAGTTATGAATTTTTTTCTCCCAAAAACCCTATTTTTTGCGCCCCTTGAGCCCATTTTTAACTTTATCAAAAATCTGTGATACCTAAAATTTTGGCCCTATTTTTAGAAGTAATAAAAACTTTAAACTGATTTGATATGTTCAAAAATTAAGAAGTTATGGGGGATTTTCTGTTTTCACAAAACCCCTCCCTATTTCCATCCCCTTGGTCCGATTTTGCCCATTAACGAACTTGACCGAGATTTTATGCCCTTTGATTTTAGGTATTAGTTTGGAAGAGATTGGTGCAGAATTACGAAATTTATCGTGTCCAGAAGAAAGTGATATATATATATATATATATATATATATAGATAGATAGATAGATAAAGTTTTTTACTGAGGGTGGTTTTGTGTTCTAGGGGTCATGATCGGTGTAGATCTGCAAAAATTTTTCAGAAATTTCAACATAGGAACGAACCCAATAGGTAGTATTTCATACGAAATCTACCTAAAATGATCAGATTTATTTGTCTAGATTAACTTGTCACGTCTCTATATACAGGGTGTTTCAGCACGGCGGTTAAAAAGTTTCAGGAGAGATACCGTACACCTAGACGATGGGAAATTACATAGCAATGCATGGCCGGAAACGCTTTCCTGGCGCAGTAGTGACGACGCGAAACACAAAAAAGGCCGGATACGAACAGGGTGAGAAAGCATGTTTATTATCCTTAGTGCCGAAAAAAATTAAGAATTAAGAACAAAAAGAAAGGCATCGATCGTCATCAAAAAAGGTGTTCGAAATTACGACATTCGGCCGTGATGCAGGCCTCCCATTTCCAGCGCATGGAAGATCTAATGTTCTCGAAAATGCCAGGCGAGTCCAGGACTTCTCCAGCAGCTGCCGCCACTATGCATACAACATGTTCCTCAGCACTGTTCGGCATTGTCCCAGCATTTTTGTGCTACTAAGAATAATAAAGATGTTTTCCCACCCTGTTTGAGTCCTTCCCTTATAGTGTTTCACGTCATCACTACCGTGCCAGGAAAGTGTTTCCGACCATGTATTGCTATGTAATTTCCCATCGTCTAGGTGTACCCTATCTCTTCTGAAAATTTGTAACCGCTGTGCTGAAGTTCCCTGTATATATATATATATATGTGTGTGTGTGTGTGTGTGTGTATATATATATATATATATATATGAAACTTTCTGTACGATAATACCATTGATAGATAATGAAAAGGACCAATAATCGGAAAACACAAACACCACATTAACCAGATGTTTTGTAAAAATTATAGCCCCAGTACTATCTTATTTTGATTAAAATGGAAGAAAAAAGAGATATATGGATACACATAAAATAAATAAATGAAATGCTTACATATTGAATTACTTTTTCAAGGGTACAGAATTCAAATATATAAGCAATGCAGTCGTTTTCTGTAGAGAGTAAAGCTTAAAGCTAAATTAATTTTCTTTCTCTGCACCCAAACGACCACATGACCAAAATAATAGAAGAAAAATGTATACTGAAATATATGAAAGGCCTTGAAATGAAAAAAATATATATATTATATAACTATTTAAAAAATATATATTATTATGTATAAATGAAAATATGTATTATTACTCAGCTTACCTTTAAAAATATAGTAAGATTTAAACCTAACTCCATGCATCACATGTAGTATTTTACCGCTAAAAGTATAAGGCTATTTTTACAGTTAAGTTAAAAGTATTATTATATCCAATGTTTGCAGTTAATGTTGTTAAAGTATCTTGATAAATACGTTTAATTAATAAAAATAGGAATAGCATTAATTTATTTACCAGTTTTACTAATACCATCATATCGTCTTTGGCATTTTCTATCGTCGGAAGTTACCTTCATCAAAATAAAGTAGTCTACTTTGATGTGGCTGCTTTTCGTTAGATTAGGTAAAAAAAAAAAATAGTTCAAAGATACTGTTAAAAATATTTATTTCGAGCCTATACTGAAAATAAACTATGTAGGGGAGATGGGGGCACATGTGAACAGTTCGCATAAATATATCTTTTTCTCATAATTGGATTAATTCTTATAAATAAAAAGTAGTCAGTATAGTAAACAGAACTTTCTTTTACACATGGAAATTTTTTTTAATCACCTGTATAGTTTTTCTTACATTTTTTAATAGTTTTATAAATTCAAAAAATTGTTCACATGTGCCCCATCAGCGGGGTAGTTGTGAACACTCGTGGGGCACATGTGAACACAAGGAAAAAATATCCTTTGACATGCTTTTTCTCCTGTTATTAATTTGTTATCATAACCATTATTTATATTATCAGTTAAATTCACCATAAATAAAATAAAAAAAAAAAAAATTCTAGTTTTTGAGTGACATGTTTAAACAAAAGATTTTAAAATGAAACTAAATATGTATAAAGCTGTTCTGACACCATACCCAAGAATTATATTAGTTATCAATTTGAAAATTTTACATTTTAAGAATGTTACTGATATCCATCCCAATTCAAATTATCCTATTCATAGCTGTTGTTTGAGAGATGGAAGTAAGCCATCACAGCAAGTTTGAGACAAATGAAAAGAAAAAAAATACAAAGTTGTTTGTCATAATATTCTTTGTATTAACAATGCATAAAAAATATTGTTTTAAACCGTTTACTAAAATAGTACATAACACTTATTGCATTTTAGGAAACATTGAATTTATTTAAATTATAATTGAACTCAAATGAGCTTCTTGCTCTTTGTGTACTTCCTGACAAATGTGGAAGTGGAAGTTTCAATACAATATCACTTTTTTGTATGACAGAAATGTCTACTATTTCAGGGAAATTATATGAATTGGATCTGAGATTCTTTCTCGGGAATTTAACATACATTTTATCATTATCAATTCTTTCTATTCGCACAACAGAGAAAGATTTTGATTTTTGTGAACTGTTCATATCTGCCCCAACTAGTCTGTTCACAAGTGCCCCGCATGGCTGCTTGAGTTAAATTGATAAATAATTAACATTTATAAATTTTAGGGAACAAAACAACTTTATCCAAAATATTCAATAGTAGTCATAGTATATGTTAAAACATTGAAATTCGAATAACTAACTAAATAAATAAACTTTATCACTTACCAAAGTTGAAACCGACATTTTACATTTGACATCTACAAACAGTGTTTTGGCTACTGAAGACAAACAAAATGTCAAAAAGCTTCAAAAAAGTTTTACCATACGTCCACAGGTGCTGCCATCTTTGGTAATTTTTTTCAAATAAAAAAACTTATAATAACTATTGAAAAACTGCGATGTTCACATCTGCCCCCTGTTCACATGTGCCCCCATCTCCCCTACTTCATTTTAGATCAAAGATCATCATAATGATAAACTGTATAGTGATATCCTTTTTATTTCTGGAATTGTCTGAAAGAAGACGCTCAGATCGTTCCGTCATCGATTTGGTTAAATTTTTGTATGTTGAATGGGGACCAAAGATAAATGACATCGTCGAATAATAAATTTTACCTCTCAAAAATAAAATAAGATGAATTTATAGTATAAGAAACTAGTAGAAAAATATTTGTGTATTTTGTATGTTAAGGTATCCAACTACGATTGATACCCATTTTTTAAATAAATTTCAAATTAATATAATGCTGATTGTTTTAAATTTTTTGGTATATAAAATGTCCATATTCAATGAGTTATTATGATCGAATTTTCTTTTAATTTTTACAATTTTAAGTACAATTTAGTAATATTTGTTACTTCAAAAAAATATCCTCGCGACAAAACTAAACATAATTTGCTAGCTTACATGTCAGCCTATGAAACTGAGAGGTTCCTTTTTGTGGGTATCGTTTGGGAGGTTCAGTTGGTCGAACGTTCAGTATGCCAGTCACCCGTGTTCGAGTCCCGTCTTGGACAATTTTTCACTCGTTTGACTTTACGCTTACTTAGCAATGCAAAAAAAAAAAAAAAAAAATTCTTCGCATTTCCGTCAATGACTATATTTTTTATGCTAATTATTTTTTTTATATTCTTATAAGAGTATTTAATATATTTAAATAAATTATACATTTAAAAATTGAAATTGGTATGATATAATTGGTTAAAACCGAAAATTACACATGCCTCTTGTATTTAATCCTCGTTGAAAAAAAATATTTAAAGATACTACGCGATGATTTTCATCACGCTCTTGAGATAGCAAATAAATCATCTGAGTAAAATGCTCAAACTTATATATTTTTATTGATAGAATAAATATAGTATAATTTAATTTTTGAGTGAGATATAATATAAAGAAGAGCAGCTAGGAAAATTCAAATGCATTTTTAGCAATAGATAGCTCCACGATAAAAGCAATAGCACGCTCCTCGGTTGTCAAAAAATATTATTCCTCGCTTAACAAAACAAAAAGTTTTAACATAAAAGCATGTTACTTGTAGGCATGATTATTTTAGGTGATTTGTGAACGAACATTGTTTTTCCATTTTTCGATAAATGAATTACATCTTGAGTTAGAAGCAATTATTGTCCAAGGAGAGCAGTTTTTTTTTCATTTTCTGCGCTGTCGTGTCCGGAAATTTAGTTCATAACGGGAACTTTAACAGCATTTTCTGAAAACTCTTCTACCTTTACCGAAAAATGAAAAAACATCCAGCTAGATAACATAATTTGGTAGTAATAGTAGCTACTAATTCGATATGCTTGGGAACAAAAATGAATTTGAAAATGTGTCTGAAAGTAGCCAGTTTGGTTTGAGAACAAGTTTTAAAGGTATGTTTGGACAAGATAATTTTTTAAATAATGATAAAAGATGAAGAGATAAAAGTGTATTTTATTTAAAATACTTATGAATCTTTCAAACATTCTGAAAGATGCCTATCAAACATTCTGTTTCATAGTGCATATGTAAATCATTGTTGACACGCAACATCTATATTATAAAGCACAAACATATTCGTGAGTAACGATGATGTTATATTGACGACGGAAACGATTTGGGTAATAAATTTCGCCTTCTTGTAAGTCTAATACTTTCTAAATGTCTCACAATTTCAATTTTTTCCCAACTGCATAGAGAAAAGTCGTACTTTCAAAAGCAATTTGTTTTAAAACTGTGTCCTGTGGATTTTACTTTATGTACTAGATACGTAACTTTAACTTGGTCACTTGGAAGGTTAATTTTGATTTTCAGCTGTGTGGATGGCGTGTTTAAGGGGCCCGGAGATCTTTATTTGGGGAAAAATAAAAAACTACTTTTCTGCATAATATTATTCTACAGCTTGTTCTGAGTCATTTGCGAAAAACCGCATTCAGATAAGATTTTTTTTCGCAAAATTTCAAGGAATTAAATTTTGTGCTCAAGCAATTTTTCGGACCTTTAGAATACTTTAAATATGTTTTTCTCAAAACTGGTTTTTCAACGTCTTTAGATATTTGAAAGGCTCCATACATCATAATTTTTGATCAAAATTCATGAAATAGATAGGGAAGAATCCTGATATTGTTTACAAAGAAACTGTGTTTGCATTTTCAAATTCGCCTCCATTAAGATAATTAAATTTGATTTTTAACTTTTAAAAGCCAAAATTTTAATGATAATCGATATGGAATTGAGAAAAAAATCTCTAAAAAATTAACTATTCAAGTGATTAAGCAATTGATACACAGATTTATTTTCAATACCGTTTTAAGTGATTAAAAAGGAAAATCGAGGAAATATCTAAAAAATTCAGACTCATGGAATATTTTAAAATTTCGCTTTAAAATTGTAATTTTTTTTAATCTTAAAATTATAATTCGATTGAAAATTTCGAAACAGATGTCATATATTCGCTAGGCCGCAATCTTGGATTTTTTTCTTGGTGTGAAAACCCCTTTTTCGCCAAGTAGTAAATGTCGCCAAGTAGCGATTTATGCGAATCTTAGGCTTAACGTAAATAAAATGCAAAAATTTAAATAAATATATATATATATTACTAGGGTGGTCACAAGAAATCAATTTTCTAATTTGTTTCCGGGGGACCCCCCAAAAAGTTGCCAATAGACTGGAAAATGAGATTGGAAAAGTTTTAGCTCATTTGGATAATATTAACCCGTGCCTCATAGAGGTTAAAATTTGAAAAAAACGTGATTTTTCGCAAAAAAATGCTGTTTTTCCTTCATGAAATAGATGCAATTGAACCCAGAAACATAATTCAGGTCTCATTTTATAAAAAAAAGCTTCGTGTTGAAGAATCACACACCACTTTTTTCTAAAAATGTATAGATTTAAAAATATGTGCATTTTTTAGGACCAGACTTCACCCGAATCCTAAAAATTTACTTTTTAGGAAAATGCGAAGAAAAATTGTAACATTCTATTTCATCTGCTTTCCACCTTTTGTTTTTCGTTTTTTTCATTTTGTACATAATAAAGGGTTTAATTTTTTAAAAAAATCCAAAGAAAATGAAAAAAATCTTATTTTAAACTGAAAGAATTTTAAAAAAGAGGCAAGAAAGTATAAAAATGAGATAAAATAATGCTCAAATGCGTTTTATTATTAAAGTTGTGTTACAAGAAAGGAAGCATAATAAATTAATATCCCTTACAATTGTCACATTAACCCTTTCCAGTACAGAAAAATTTTGTTCGTAAAATAATGAAATGATTGACTACATCTAAATTTACAAACAAGTAAGTTTGGAATTAAAATTATGTAGTCTGGACATGGGACCACTGCGCCAGAAAGCATTAAGGTGGTAAATGGCTTAAATAAGATGACTTTTGAAGAACCTTGAAAAGTTATTCTACATTCACATACAACTTTTAGCATATACTGTTTTTTTTTTCGTCTTTTGTTAAACAGGAATTGAAATCTCTGGTTAATTTTCTTCCCCTTTCAGCTATGTCATCGACAATTTTAAAACCATTCACTGTTTTCATGCTTTCAAATAAGGTTTATTTTCACACCATACATTAGGATCAGTATTTAAAAAATGCTTATTAATATAAAATCTCATAAAAATTTTTATAGTTTGAGATGAAACAAAAACATTGACTTCTTTGTTCAAAAAATCCACTTCGTTGAAAACTTTTGTTGTTTTTAAATTCTTATCATTATCATCATTCTTCAAATGACATTAATTTTACAGCCATGCTTATGTTGACTTTTTTTCCCAAAGTATCATCTAAAAATGAAAATGCAACTACATCCGAGTTAAGATACCAAAGACTGTTTATCAATTTAACGTGTGCTTTGTCTGCAACCTATTTATCAATTTTTCTGTAGTGAACAAGTGATTTTATTATTTGCAGGTCTTGGTTTGGGGTCCAAAGTGGGAGTCGAAGTATTGAAGCATGATTTTACATAAATATTGATTATGGATTGAAATTATTGAAGCAAAGGTCTCTAATACCTTCTTTTTCTAAACTTGTTATTGAGAGATTAGCTATGACAATATATTTTGAGAGAATAAATTGCCTGTGCTATCCATCTGACATGATTAAACTCTGAAAAAAGTATTTTGTATGAAGGAGCCCTATAAAAATTAAACAAAGTTGGATAAACTCTTTATAACCATCCCTGAGTTGTTAATTTTTAAAAGGTCCTGTAAGAAAACTTGAAATTTCTTCTGAATTAACTATTTATATGTAGTATTTCATCTTCAATAGCATTTTTATATTTACTCTGGTTTAATTTAGACCACCCAATCAGAATTGTTTTTTTAAATATCTGGCTGAGGGGTAGTGATTATTCCCACTTTACAAACAAAACCAACTTTCAGGATAATTTCTAGATTTTGGTGGCAAAATGGTAAATACAGAAGACTTTCCCTTTAACAATTGCTATAGAAAAATACAGGTTCATCTGAGGTGACCGTTGTTTACTGCAGTTGTATCAAAACATATTGCCTAGAATTTACCAACTTCCTTCACACTTCAACTGCTGAAAATACAGCTTTCGTCTGAATTATTCCGATACTATTTTCAAGCTGTGGAATTCGTAGTAACTGGTCTTCATCCCCACAACTAATTAAAACTTCTATCCTCTCTACATTTTCTTTATTCAAAAAATAGTGAAGCAGTTTTCCATCCCAGTGAATAACAGTTCTCTCTAAACCGGAATTTTTAAATCTGTTTTTGATGATCTCAGTTCTTTGTTTACGAAATAGTTATTTGCGGAGTCGATTGCATTTCTACTTAAAATTAAAGTCTGTGTTTAACAGCTGGATGTACTCTAAATCTAGCAGCTTCGCTGGCGTTCAGTTTCATTTTGCGAAAATTATAAAATAAAATACATAAAACTTGACGATTACTTGGTACCTTACTGTCGATGATTTGATAAGACAAGTGGCCAATTTAAAAAGTTTTACATTTTTGCCATCATATCAAAAAAGGGAGGGAGCTTTACGGAAAGTTTCGTCAATTCTAAAAATAGATAACGATAACAGGTAACAAAAAC
This sequence comes from Maratus speciosus, assembly GCA_963932465.1. Taxonomy (NCBI): domain Eukaryota; kingdom Metazoa; phylum Arthropoda; class Arachnida; order Araneae; family Salticidae; genus Maratus; species Maratus speciosus. The sequence goes on along the minus strand of OZ010796.1, from coordinate 230,208,958 downwards.
AGCCTTGTAATAAAAATAGAAATTCAGAGGTTCAACTGCAATACAAATCGAGAAGCTGTTTCTTACTAGACACAGAACTAGATAACTAATAATCAATTATAATTCGTGAAATATTTTTAAAGTTGCAAAAATTGTTCATTTATTTTTGCCTATTAATGAAAATAATGCAAAAAAAAATATCAAAAGTAATAAAATTATTAATTTGTCATTTTTCACTTATGTTTCAAAAATGCAGAGTTTGAGGGTATGGTTCACGAGCTGACTTGAAAAATACTAATTTTCATTAAATATAAGTTTTGATGAGAGTAAAAGTTTAAGGCAACAACTGTTTCTATGAAATAAAACAAGAATCGGGTTTCTAAGACAAATAGTTTTCATGTAAATAAAGAAAAACGACAATTTTTTGCCAAAAATTGCAAATTTTCAAGACTTCAACCTAGATGAGGCACGGGTTAATGTTATTCCTTTCAGTTCAAACTTTGCCAATCTCATTTTCTAACTAATTGGCAACTTTTAGGAGGGTCCCTCTGAAGAAAACGTTAAAAAAAAATTTCCCCATGTTGCTTGTGACCACACTAATATATACATATATACAATATTTAATTTTAATGTTTTGTAAAATCTTCAGAAATTGTGTTTCACTTTGCTAATTATTATTATTGTTGCAATACATTCTGCTGTTTGTTTCGTCCAATTGTTGAACTATTCCAGAAAATTAATATTGAGTACAAAACTATCCTCATCAATCGTATATGTAGAAATCATTTGTCATTTTTAAAATTTACTTTTCTACAATACAAACAATAAAAATAATAAACAACCCATAGTAAAATCTTTATTTTGTTTGTTTTTGTGAAGTCTTATGAAAATGAAACCCAATTCGACATTCCGTCATTTTTGACTTGGTTATATACTAGTTTACTTGTAGTATTTTATGTAGTTATCATTTCAATTCTCATTACATCCCTTCATTTTTTAAATGCATGAAAAAAATATCGTACGATCAGGTTGATGACATTTCCCAAAATGGCTGGCATTTTCCCAAAGCATGGACTGGATTACCCAAACAGTTGAGCCAGCCAATCCCCTTTTTTGGTTTGACCATCTAACTCATACCATGCTTAAATTTGGTCAAAATATCTTGTGGCGTTTGAAACTACAGTCATTTTGTGAGAAAATCGTCAAAAAAGTAAATCATTATCTAAATCCTATCACACATGGGAGCATCTCAAACATATGGTTGTAATTCCACCTTTTCCCTTGTGGAAAATCTTAACCTGAATATGCTTTCAGAGATATTCTAATTCTAATATAAGCACTAATATATTTAAAAAATCAAAAAACCCGACTGCGTAAAAAGCGAACTAATTAATTATTTTTCATCAATGTGAAACTATTTTTTATGTTACTTACCTATATTTTTTATTTACTTGTATTGATGACTTTTAAGTTGCGTTTAATTGTTAGTTCCTAAACGCTGTTTTCATGAGGCCTATAGATGTCTTTGAAGGTTAAACTTGCAGTAAAGCTAGAGATCCTACCTACACAACTTCCAGGTTGTGTAATATTTAAACGGAGCTTCTGACTGTAAATTAGTCAATGAAATATAGTCTTCATTTTGAAAGACCTATCCAATTATATGTCACTCGATATGGTGCGTAAAAAATTTTTTTCGTCTCTACCGCCATTTTGAATTTATAAAAAAACCTAGCCTATAACCATCGGACGGTTAAGACGAATCGATAGAGGCCTCATTCATTAAAATCCATCCAGCCGTTGGGATGTTTAGCGGGTATAAAGAAATCCACATACCCAGATACGCGTGAACCACATAATCCTTCTTGGCAGTCGGGTAATAAATAACGGCATTCATTTTTGTGGTAGTTTAGAAATCATATTAATGTGTATCTAGTGGTTCAATAAATGATTTTTATACAATAAAATTTCAAATGTATACAAATCTCATCTATTTTAATTAAAAAATAATACAATTAGCGCATATAACTTTGTGAAAACACCTGGCTATTTTTTTGTATTAAAATGATATGAAAATGATGAACTTCAATGATTCACATGCACGCTTTTGTTCAACTCCCTATATATTTAACAGTATTATATCCCTTCACTGCACGACGTGCCACATCTGGCACATACCTAAAAACATTATATTTCTTATTATGTGCCATGAATTTGGCCAATATAATCACTATCCCTGATCAAGGACAATCCAAAGTATGGGATAACACTTATTTTGTCCATGTCAGATGGCTGCATTTGACAAAAAATTGGAATTTGTTCTTCGGAAGCAAAAAAAAAAAAAAAAAAAAAAAAAAAAAAAAAATCTCTCAAACTATTAAGGTAAAATTTACTTTCATTATTTTTAGTAAATACTTAAAAATATTAATATAAAAAAGTTGCAGAGTGTTAAGCAGATAAAATTAATTCATTTAAGCTTATTTAGTTGCAAAATATAGCAATACAATATTTTAAAACCCTAATCGTGTACATAGGGTACACGCTATAAAATATCAAATTTTAGCTGAAAATTTGAAATCTAATTTTTTTTTCCCATTATTAGACCTATATATAGAATTCAAATAAATTTTGTTCATAAAAATAGAAAAAAATCGTGCAGTGAAGGGTTAAATATCCTCCTGAGACCTGGCATATATTTAAATGGAAGTTTTGCTTTCTCCTTCTATTGCGTTAAATTTCATTGTAGCAATCTAAAACCAGTTGGTTTTGGTAATGTATGAATCAAAAATCAACATTCATCTTTTGGATTTTGGCAACGGTAACTACTTTGTTTACAAAATGACGTAATAAATGAGTCAAGTTGGAATTCTACATTCTGCTGGTAAATTTCGTTTTTATGTTATTTTAATTTGTTTAAACTACTTTTATTTTGCAATTTTAAATCACATGTTAATACTTGCCTTAAGTTCTTTATAATAAATTCTATTCTTTTCCATACTTCTCGCATTTTTTAAATTACTTTAACGCGAGATATGGCCTGAACATCCATTTAGATGGATGTACTGTAAAACAAAATTAAAAAAATCGAAATTTATTAATTTCTTTAAAAACGTCATTTTTGATACCTTTGTGTTGAAAAAAACTCATATTTAAAAACAAATTATGCATTACATTTTGCTTGGGTCTCAAGAGGATATACCGGGTGTCCCAAAAATGACTGATGGATTTTAAAATTCCATAACTTGCAAACGGTGACAGATATTAAAAAAATTCTTGCAGGAGTGTAATGTAAGATGTCAGGAGTTTTTTTGCTGCGATTCTCAGTTTTAGTTACAAATAGCATCGATAGATGGCGCTGCAAGCAATAACCGCTAAATCCAGGCTCGATTTTTCGGCCTCTCTCTTCTTCCATGCATAAAAAGGAGATTAAAATGCATTGAATGGATCCCGCAGTGTCAAAAATCGGTTCTGGACTGAGCGCCTATTGCTCTCAGCGCCATATATTGTTTGAAATTCGAACTAAAATCAAGAATCACAGTACAAAAATACCTGACATCATGCATAACCCTCCTGCAAGAATTTTTTAAATATCTGTCACCGTTTGGAAGTTATTGAATTTTAAAATCCATCAGTCATTTTTGGGAAACCAGGTATATATATTTAAGCGTAGTTATTATAATGATAACAAAGAATAGAAATTTTATGTTTATTAGATCAAGTAAATTCTTGAATAAAAGAAGAATCATAAAAACACAACTGAAATTAAAATTTACAAAAACAATGTAACGAATAAAAAAAATTCGTTAAAGTAATTTAAGCATATGAAAAAATTTCTTCTCTCATAATTATATTTCATTGTTCAAAGTTAAAATATTTTGTAAGGCATCTCGTGTTATTTGTTTTGTTATTTATTTAGTTGTAGTTTCAATTATATTTAAACAATTTTCTGTTGCTCTAACATTTCCTTTAAAACATATTTTTCAAAACAGGAACAGCAGAATTTTTTTTTTGTTGATTTAAAGCATTTGTTTCATGTGAAAAAAAAAATGATAAACATGACTTTCGTTATTTCACAAATTAAAATTTTATTCACCTAGCCCAAGTTTTGCATACAATTAAATCGTTATCTTTCCTAAAATTTCTGAATTCATAATTGTCTACATACCGGGTGTCCCAAAAAGGGCTGACTGATTTTAAAATTCAATAACTTGCAAACGGTGACAGATATTTAAAAAATTCTTGCAGGAGGGTTATGCATAAGGTCAAAAGTTTTTTTACAGTGATTTTCAATTTTAGTTCAAATTGCAAACAATAGATGGCGCTGCGATCAATAGACGCTGAATTCAGGCTCGATTTTTGGTACTTCGTGGCCCGGATAATACATTTCCATCTCCTTTTTCAGCATGGAACAAGAGAAAGGACCAGAAATCGAGCCTGTATTTAGCGACTATTGCTTACAGCGCCATCTATTGTTTGTAATTCGAACTAAAATCGAAAATCACTGTAATAAAACTTTTGACCTTATGCATAACCCTCCTGCAAGAATTTTTTAAATATCTGTCACCGTTTGCAAGTTATTGAATTTTAAAATCAGTCAGTCCTTTTTGGGACACCCGGTATATAAATAAAATATAAATATTACAGAAATAAGTTAACACAAATAAACTGACTTTATAAATAGTCCATTTGAAACGTCAAATTCAACTTCGTTTACGTATAAAAAATATGAAAACATTAAAAAAATGATTCACTAAAATACATCACTAAAATAAGTGTGATGAAATATACATTTCTATATTTCATCAATCAAAAAATAAAACACAAAATTAAAAAATTAAAACAGATAGTAAAATAAGTGTAATGCAATATACAAATGATTTAAAAAAACAAAAACAAAAACAAACTTAAAAAATATAAAAACATTATAAACATTATAAACACTAGATGTTAAAAGCACTCTATTATTTAACACCTAGTGTTTTTAATTTTTTTTAAACCATTTATATATTTCGTCACACTTATTTTAGTAATGTGTTTTAGTGAATAATTTTTTGAATGTTTTCATCTTTTTTATATGTAATAGGTTAAAGAAAAAAATAAACAGTTTTAAATTAAAAAAAATATTTGATGTGAAATATTTTTATAAAACTTGAATAAAATTCCCGGTATGTTCAGTGTTAGGATACGTCAAAAACAGAAAAAGATTTAAAAAAACAATTCATGGGAACTAATAAACCCTTTAAGACCGGAAGATTTTATGAAAAGTTTTGGTGGTTTCCCCTAATTAATAGAATCATATTTCATTGAAGACAATATTTAAAAAAAATACCCGATGTCAGTTTATGACAAAGGAGGATCCGCGCAATTCTGTGGGAGCAAGCTCGACTTTAACCCTTAAATGCCTGATTTTTTAAAAATCATTGTAATAATGTTTTTCGGCTTTCATTTTTTAAATAATTCATGGTAAAAATACTTTAAAAAATCATATTTTGATTTATGTATGGTTTACGACTAGAAAACAGTTTGTTACTAATCGGCAATACTGGTCTTTAATTGAAAAAATAATTTTCCTTGATCAAATTCTATAATATTAAACACACAAGAATTTTAGGAACTATAACAAGAAATAAATTTTACTTCCTCACTGCAGAACAAAATAGGGTATTTCGCAAGCTGCCAAACAAAACAAAAAGCACAAGTAGCAACAATTAAAAAAATTTATCTCTTTATTCTTAAACAGCACAAGTGTTGCCATCTACATGTTGAAAATCGATTTAATAATATTTTCAGAATGTGTTTTATTGGCAACATTAGGCATTATAGCTTTAATATTATTCAAATAGTATTTTAGAGCCTAAATTGGGTATGTTGCCGAAAAGCAACACCCGGCATTTAAGGGTTAAATCGCACAAAAAGAGGAAAATGTTTTTTCATTTTCTCTAGGATCACCTACACAATTGTATAGGTCGGGTCTTAAAGGATTAACCGTAGAAAAAGCCAAATTTTTCTGAATCTACGGAAATATAATATAACTAGCATAAAAATATACAATAACATCTTCCGATTTACCTGTGATTCTGAAACACGGTCTTTATGAGTAGAAACCTCAAAAACCAATATATTTGTGAGAGTCAAAGAAGCATTAATAAAAATAAAGGATTTTTTTGTTGACACTAATTTTCAGAAACGTGTCCTGGTAGTATATACAGTGTATTCATCTGTTTTCTCAAAATATAATATTGGTTTTTAGGATGCTATTAATTTTCAATTAAACATTTTCAGCTGCGTAAATGAACTTATTCATAAAAAATTAATATTAATTATAATGTTAATATTAATGCTGTTAAAGGATCATGTTTGGCTAAGAAAATTTATGAACATGAAAATGCTTACTTGAAAATCTTTTGGCCTTTGAAAAACCTATATTACTTGTTTAGAAAACAAATTAAAACACAAATAAAAACTACTCGGCAACGTTTCCGAATATCAGTGGCAGTAAAAGAAAGTTTGTTTTTATAAATACTTCTTTAAATATCGAAAATAGTTTGCTTTACGAGCTTTCTAAAAATAAAAAATAAAACTTTTAGGGATCGTGGGTATATCAAAATATTTTATTGTATATTTTCGTTCGTTGTTAAATAATATTTTACTAATTAAGAAGCATCTGTATTTTTTTACAAAGTGTAATTTAATTTTTTTAATCATACGAGGGTTATCACTAAGTTTTTGCCCTCACATAGAAATAAGTGTGGGAAATTTATGAAATTTCTACATTGTACGAGTCCTTTTCTATATAGTCACCGTGCACAACTAATACACTTCTGCAAACGGTATTTCAAAGAGAAGGAGAGGATGTATTCCAGGAGATGCGATAGTAGACCCAAAAAGGGTCACTTTTGCCGACCCCCACATGTGACATATTATTGGAAAGCCCTCTGTGAATTTGCCCCCCGGAGAGCATGAATGATATCCGCAAAATTTTAAAAATTGCTTCCCGAAGGGCACATTTGGGGGGAGAGGCTCGTGCATAGCATGAATAAGTGGTCATAGGCCTTTCCAACAATATGTCACATGTGGAAGTTTGTAAAAGTTAATAATATGCCTCCCTTTGGGTCTACTATCGTGCCTCCTGGAGTACATCTCCCCCCCCCCCCTCTCTTTGAAATACTGCACAAATGTGTTACTGTGCACACTGACTATATAGAAAAAGACTCATACAATGTAGCAATTCCATAAATTTCACTCAATTATTTCTATGTGAGGGCAAAAACTTATTGATACACCCTCGTATTTGATATGTTAACTATTTACAATATGAAACACAATCAAAACATATCCTTTTTTTATTTTAAGAAATTAGCCAGTTCTGTTTGACATTCTTTCATAAATATACGTGTATACATAAAGTTTTCATTGAATATAGAAATGTTTTTTCTAATCTCAGTCCTTTGACATCTTTAATTTAATTGCGTTCGATCCATTTTGCTTAAACATGTACTTAGGGGAAAAGTATACAATAATATAATAAAATTATAGATTTTTCTGGTTGAAGCCTGTGTGCTGAATAAAATTTTCGAAATCTCAACTTTATTTTGAAATGAAGGAGTCAATATTTACTCCAGCATTTAAGTAAATATTAGATTTCATAATGCAAATATTTCGACAAGGAAACATATTCCAGTGAAAAAAGTAGTTTTATATCGTATTTCCTGAATATTGTCCGAGCATGAAAGCCGTATTAACCCTTTCCGGCGCGGAGTACTTCTGTTTGTAAAATGATGAAGTGATGGACTGACATTAGAATTTACAAACGAATTTATTAGAAAATAAAAACTTGCTTATTTCCCGTACTTTATAAAAGGAAAATTTTCATTAAATATTCTGAGTGCCTGTACTCTTAAAATTAGGTGTCCTTTTTGTAGACACCGCCTGCTAAAGGGTTAAAGCACCGAAAGACTTAAATGTTTTGTGAGATTTATATTATATAAATTATTCAAATGTTATAAATAGAAAATAAAATAGGAATAAAAGTATTTTTTTAATGTTCTTTAACAGAAAGACTCATAAATATGCTAAAAATGGTAACAGTACATGTATAAAAAAGGCTTAAAAATCTAATAATAAACGAACCGACTAATTTCGTGCACTTAATAACGGTGACATTTTCAGGGTCTTTGCATAAAACTTGAACTATGTACTCAATAAACAAATATCCCGATATAGCAGGGCGTAATGAATCGGTTTATCAAAAGATTTTTTTAAGTCTTCAGATTCATTTTGCTTAAACATGCACTTAGGGAAAAACATACAATAATATAATGAAATTATAGATTTATCTGGTTGAATCTTTCAATGTGTGACTAAAATTTTCGAAATTTCAACTTTATTTTGAAAAGAAGGAGTTAATATTTACTTCAGCCTTTCAGTAAATATTAGATTCCATAATGCAAATATTTCGGCCAGGAAATATACTCCAGTGAAAAAAGTAGCTTTGTATCGTATTTCTTGAATATTGTCCGAGAATGAAAGCTGTATTAAAGCACTGAAAGATTTAAATGTTTTGTGAGATTTGATATTATATAAATTATTCAAATGTCATAAATTGAAAATAAAATACAGGAATAAAAGTATTTTTTTAATGTCCTTTAACAGAAAGATTCATAAATATGCTAAAAATGATAATAGTACATGTATAAAAAAAGGTTTAAAAATCTGATAATAAACGACCCGACTAATTTCGTGCACGTAATAACGGTGTCATTTTCAAGGTCTAAAATGACAAATAAACTATCTTTGCATAAAACTCGAACTATGCACTCGATAAATAACTATCACGAGATAGCAGGGCGCCATGAAGCGTTTCTTAAAAGGTTTTTAAGCTTTTATGTAAATACGTACAGCAAACGCTTTTAGTGTATATATATAATGATTTAGTGTATATATATATATAATGTATTTCATTTCAATGATAAAAAAAAGATTTTTTTCTGATATAAAAATGTTCCTTATATAAGCATGCTATCTTAAACAGTTCTATTTAAAACAACAAATCCTAATCACACAAAAAAGAGAATATTTATGTTTAAGATGTTTCTGGTACAATAAGAAACAATTTTAGAGAAAACCAAAATGTTTAGTTAAAATCGACCAGAGAGTATACCAGTTAATCTTAAATGATGAAAATAAACTATTATAACACGTTATCATAATTAGAAAAAATATAAATGCTTAATTAAGAAGTTAATTTTATGAATAAACTAGATTCAATGAAATTTAAAATGTTTATCTTTCCATCCCAAAATCACCTCATTTTAAATAATTGTCAAATAAATTAATAAGATATTTCGGGAGAAAAAAAGCTAAGTAACAAAGGCAACTTCTTTTGGGACAAAATTATCATTTAATTAAAAAACATTTAACTTTAATGAAAAAATAATAAACCGATTATAATTACGAAATTATGTATGTTATCAAATAATTTCATTGTATGGGGAGTTAATTTTGATTTTAGCAATAGAAAAGTTTGTAAAATGACTTGTTTCTTTCTTTATTTACTTTTTTATCACTACCACAGTGATGAAACTGTGGCGCAGCAGAGAATCAATTGACACCGCTGAATTTTATTTGTATTCTTCGTCGTATTTCAGGGCAGAACTTCTGAGATTGTTTAAGTCAAAGAATACTATAAAAAATTATTGGTGGCAATCGCCCAAATGCTGAGCCACTGTTCCATCACTGCTAACAAAAATACAGGGTGTGTCTGAAAAAGGGGGCGAAACTTTACGGGGTGATAGAACACAGCTTTACGAGAAAATTTAATCATAGAATGTATGGACGGAAAGCAAGCGGTGAGAAGTTAAAAGATAGTTTTCTACTGTCGCAGATAAACAATTAACACAAGAATGAGAGGAGCTACTTGAGAAAACATTTTATTAACAGGAATGTCATTAATGCACATGCTCAAAGAAAGTGCTCTAACAATCTTCCGCCAACTGTAATGCATGCTTTACCTGCAGGAGAGGGACTGACGCACATTTGAGAAAACACCAGGCATTTCCCGAATATCACCGGCAATAACACCAATCCTGGTGACTAGATATATATCGGTTTCAATGAAGCACTCGTAAATTAGGCTTTTCATATGGCCCCACAGGATAAAGTCCAAACACGAGAGATCCGGCGCTCTTGGTGACAATCTATGGGACCACCTCGACCAATACATCGCCCTGGAACAGTGGAAAACTACCTTTCAACTTCTCACTGCTTCCGTTCCGACCATACATTCTATGACGAAAATGCTAGTATAACAGCGTTCTGTTACTCCGTAAAGTTTTGCCCACTTTTTCAGACCCTGTATATTTCTAAAAGGTGCGAATAATTCCGAATGTTATACTTTCAGTTATAGTAATAGAAACAATAAAAACTAAAAATAATTATAAATTCAGGAAGCATCGGTACAACAACAGTAACTAATCAAACAATTTTTAAATAATTATTTGAACTGAATAAAGATGAATTATGAATGTGTGTCTAGAATTCATGCTGTTGAACAGCTGTTTACTTAAAACAATTGTCCTTATAAAAAATGCCATCCAATATAATGTGTTCATCAAACGTTGATATGGAATCAACCAGTAACTACAATAACTCATAGGTGAAAAGCTCCCAATAATCTTCCGTAATATGTGGGATAATTTTACACAAGTTTAATAGGTTTCGAATCGGAATTTTTTTTAAAGAAATAAAATTAAGTAAATTCAACTTAGAACACTGAAATTTAATAAATAAAAATTCATCAATCAAATTTTCTGCTTCGAAACGTAGTTAAACTGGGTCACATTAATATATGGGTTAATGTAACCCAACGAACCTACGTTTCGAATTTATTTGAACTATACCTTACTAAACCTCCGTAATCGGAAGCTTAGTGAGAGGTTGGCAGCTATGTAAACTATTTGAAAGATCGCTAATTAATGCTTTTTTGATTTACTTTCAGTTGTAATAATAATAAGAAGAATAACAATAACAATCACAATAATAATAATAATAATAAAATGTAAGAATTTGTTATAAACCATCGGTATGCAACTAGCAGTAACAAACGGGGGCTGGTTTGAACTGAATAATGAATTTTTAAATTTTGTTGTCCTGTGCTCTCGTTTGTCCTGTCTGAAGGCGAAGCAAATATCATAGTTCTTGCCGAAATATTTCTCAGTGATATTTTACTCAAAAGTTTTGCTTTTTTTAAACCACTTAAGACATCTGTTCTGACATAATAAACCACGTATTTTTATTATTTTTCAAAGCGTGGTATGGAATCACGAGTACCCAGGAAAGAAAGAAACAGTGGGCCATAAGCTGGGAAAAAGATGGCAGCCAGCACTGCCATCAGCGATAAAGTGCAATGTGCCATTACTTAAACCAGTACAAAAGTGTCCGGTGTCCGTGCAGAATGCAGTTGGCCCATCAGTGATGGTCAACAGCAGACCAGCATTGGTATGCCATCACATTACTTCAGTCCGACACTTTTCCTCGTGCACTTCCATGGTGTGGTGGGCCAGCGCATGAGATAAAATAGAGGCCGATTAGAATTTTATCTGATGATTTCCAACAGCAAAGTTAACTGAAGCTGTCCAGCAGTGGTCATGCAGTGGTAGACCATTAACCAGCACGTCCCCATCACTGCCAGCACCTATCTTGTTGCTGGCCAGCAATTTCCTCTTTGCTGGGTAACTTCATGAATCATTTGAGAATTATTAATTAAAACAAATTTGTCTACACTTTAGTTATAGCAAAACAAATAATAATATTTAAATGTAAGTATTTGTTCAGAGGCATCGGTACACAATCATAAATAACTAATGGGGCCGTTTAATAATAAATATTTTAACAGAATGGTGAATTCAGAATTCCTATTGTCCCGTGTACATGTCGAAAATACATATTGTCGAAATCCACCCAAACGTTTCTCAGTGAAACTCCACTTAGAATATTTTTTTTAAACCAACAGTCCTTTACTCAACTGTCCTAACATAAAATACCATTCCAATATTTCTTCATTTAACAAACGTTGATACAGAATTGCCGTTTACAACACGAACACTTTGAGAATCATTAATTAAGTAAAATTTTATAATACATTCAGTTATAATAATAACAATAATAAATAAATATAATTTTTTTCCAGAAGCGTTGGTATGCAATCAATAGTAATTTATGGAACAATCTAATAATAATTATTCTGAACCGAATGATGGATTCTGAATTGCAAACGTCCTGAATAAACACGAATTATGTATTTTCCACTGAAATATACATCAGGTGAACTTCACATAAATATTTGATTTTTAACCAACGGCGTTTTACTTAAAACAACTGTTTCAACATAAATATTATCCAATATTTTTTGGTACTCACTGGTATAGAATTATTAGTAATTTCCCGAACATTTTTAAACTTATTAATTAAAGAAAATTTTATCATAGTTTCAGTTTTAATAATAATAATAATAATAATAATAATAATAATAATAATGTATACGAATTTGTTCAAAAGCATCTATGTGCAATCAGCAATAACGAATGAAACCGATTAACAATAATAATTTGTTCAATCGAACAATGAATTTTGAATTTCTGTTGTCCTGTTGTTTCAATCCCTTTTAAATTCCTGTCTGAACGCGATAAATATATGGGTATTTCCCTGAGCACTTGTCGTGTAAGTCACAAGCTACGATTTTTGACTACCAGTATTTTAGAACGGAAAATGACTTATTTTATGGGAAATATCTCATTAATTGAAAAAGGCAAAGAAAAGTTTAAAAAATAACGGTGGCTAACAAGCATAGCAGATATCAGCAATGTGACGTACACTACAAAAACTCATGGAACTACCCATAGCTTTCCTAGTCAAACATCGAGCATGTGAGACTCCACTAAAAATTTTTATTTATTTATTTATTTTAACATTTCTTTGCTTTAAACTGTTCTAACATAAAATAAAATGTAATCTTTTTTTTCCATAAAAGTTGGTAAGACATCACCTGTAGCTGTAATAATTCTTTGAGAATCATTACTTTAAATTTAGGATTCCCCTTTTAAGTCAATTAGATTATATTCCATACCGAAACATTACTTATACTATTTAAAATATTTTTTTCATTTCTAATTAAATATTTTTAATTTTAATTAAGATATTAATTTTAATTAAGATATTTGCTATCACAAAGAAATTTGTTATTTTTTTTTATGTCCGCCGAATCATATTAAAAAATAGAATTTAAAGCGATTTTGATTATATTAAGATGATGTTCTGAATTACCGATGTAAACTAATTACAATAAAACATATGTAAAACTGAAATTTAATTTTTTAGCCAACAGTGTTTTACTCAGAACAAATATTCTAACATAAAATACTATCTAATATATAATTTTCCCACAAACTTTGGCACGAAATCACCAATAACCACACGAACTCTTTAGAAATACAGTAGTGCAGTACCTTCAATTGCAAGATTGTTTACCTTTATTTCATGTATCATAGTTTTCTTAAGATTATTCGATTTCAACCTACGCTTCCGAAAATTATTCTTTGGAGTCTGATTATTATGTTCCATGACCTATTTCAATATCAATGAATAAAATTTTATTTATTACACGAAAATTCCCCATTTATATAAAAAGAAAAATTAACAAAATTGTTGCGCGCCACAATACAAGTTGAAAACTAAATTTTACTTCCAGTTGTGAGTTTTCATCAATATAGATACATTAGAAAACCTATTGTTTTGTAAAATATGGGATGCAAATTTTATTTGTCGTCATTAGAATGTATTTTTGAATGCGAAAATTTCCATAATTTAATTACATATTCTTCTCCATTCAAATATTTCCATATAATCTAAAACCTTTAGCTCTAGGTTTATATTTAATGTATTTACATTAATAAAAAATCAAAACTAAAACTAATAATTAGTTTTTGTGGCTGTAAGGTTGCACGTAACAATTATATTAGTATTTATTTTTTTATTAAATGGTGAATATTTTCCGTATCAAAAATGATGTTGGTATTCGTTGATCAGAAAATTGATCTTGGAATATAATTATTTCTGAGGAGTAGATTTAAATCAAAAAAAAAAAAAAAAAAAACCTGAAGAGAACTGTGATGCGTGCAAAATATGTTTTAATAAATTCTTGCAATTAAATGTACAATAAAACTGATAAACCCGCATAAAACGAATTTGATCATGTGAAAATAAAATTCAGAATCCAGTTTTAATCTACTTATGAAGAATATATTTTGCTCCAAAGCATTTCTCACAGGATCCCACTTAAAATATTTAATTTTTCTAATTAAATATTTTTAATTTAAAAAGATCTATATGACAAATAAACATCTAATTATTATTTTTTCTCAGAAATACTGATATGGAGTACCAGTACCTAGTCGAATAATTTAACAGAAATTACTTAAAGGGAATTAGATTACATTACGGGGAAGTTTGAATTAGTGTTGAAATCCAATTAAAAGAATTATATATTATATATATTTATATATATATATATATTTCAAATTGAAAGATTTCTCAGAAAATTAAACTTAAAATAATATTTTCCTTTTTTTCTCTGAGAGTGTTTTACATAAAGGATTTATTTTAATATAACATAATATTTTCTTTTTCTATTTTTATTAAACACTACCCCCAAATTTTATTTATCTCAGATATTAGTAAACTACAATTGTTTTAAAACACGAGTAATCCATATTGAACGAACTTTTTTTTTCATCATAATTTTTTTTTCTAAAAATATTAATTCCCATGCATTTTTAAAATATTGGGAAAATAATTTTTAATTATAAGATTTTTTTGTAATTATTTATGAAATACTCTTCCCGTCAAAGGAAACATATTATTATTAATATTACGTTTTTATTAATGACTACTCAAAAGTTTTTTTTCTTTCAGAGATATGAAAAATGCAGTTTTTGTAAAACACGAATAATCCTTTTTAAACAATATTCTTTCCATCTGTAAATTTTCTCTAGGAAATTAACCTTTATGCATTTTTTGAATATTAGAAAGATATTTTTAATTGTTAAACTGTATTATGACGCTTTATGAAATACTCCTCCCGAAAAAAAAAAATAATGAATTCATTTACTATATTTTTTCCTATAAAGTGCGATTTTTTAATAAAGTTTTGAAATATTTTATGTATTTTTATTAACAAACATACAATTTTGCACAGTGATAGGATATTTAAGGTATTTTAAATTATAATTCTAGATTGTTTTTGTAAATTTCAGCTAAAAAATATATTTTTTCAAAACTATGTTATTTAAAATTAACATATAAAGCAGATTTTCTCTCTATATATAATTTATTAATATAGACTTGTTTCTAAAAAAAATATTGCAATTATTAAAACCCGTAAATTTTACAAGACTACGGATCTTTAAAAATAGCTTGCGAGATTAACCAATCGAAAAAGTCCTTAGTATTTTAAACCGTGCATCAAATGTCCAATGAAAACTGATAATCTGTGACTGCATAATTTTCAAAATATAAAAATTAAACTTAACAAATATTTTTACTTTTATCATAACGCAGAAATATTTTTTCTCCTTCTATCATTCTAACGCATTTTTAAATTTATTTGTTTCCGAAATCATTCCCAAAAAGTGAAGTTGCAGGATGCCTGTTGCTCCTCCCAAACGCCGGTGCAAAAGAAAAACCGCCAAATGTCGATAAATTTGCGCTGAGCGCAGAAATAAGGAGGAAAAGGAAAATTGTCCGTACCTGACAAGGAGAAAATTCCACGACCAACACACATACTTTGTGCTCAGAGAAAGGTACTACTGAGTCGTATACTACCTTGCCGCGGACTTGTAGATATATGTTCTCCCAACTGATGCTCACTTCCTTAAGCTTAAGGTACCTCTCTCTCACGCCATGTGACTCTCTAGGCAATCGTTCATTGGTTAGAAACAGACGACTGACGTCAGAGGCCCTGGATGCAGACCAAATGAATCGTTACTCTGAGCACCCCTGCCTACAATTTCAAAATATTGATATTATTTTTTTAAATATCGAAAAAAATCTTCTTTTCTTAAAATATTTAAAAATTATTTTACTACAGAAAAGATATATTTAAACTTTTATCAAAAATTTGTTTAGTTTTTTAATCTTTTCGTCAATATCACTTAGTCGGATATTTTGGGATGGTCCTTGTATTAAAATATATGTATATATTTATTTATTTAAATTATGGAAGGAGATTTATATTTTGAGATTGAGTTTGTAAAACCTAAATTATAAATTACAGGATAAATCGATACATGTTTTCCTCTGCTGCATGGAAACGCAATTTTCATGCAGTTGTGATTTAAACGCTCAATAAATCTTTACATAAAAAAAACCCCTCGAATATAAATAAAAAGGAAAAAAGGGGTATAATTTTGCGTGTAATTTATATATTATATCACTGTTCGATTTTTTCTTTTCGCCAATCAATAGTAATTACTCAGAGCGCTGATTCCCGTGACTTTACCAGTAACGTTCAAAGAAAACGAATGTATAATAATTTCACTGCTAATTTTTTGGCTTTTAGCTTTTTTGTGTACTACATAAACATATACGGAGAAACAATTAGTCAAACAATAATTAAAATATCTCTATTTTTGGCTCTAATAGCCGTGACAGAAAACACTAGAAAATGTTATTTTTTCAGCTCTGTACTCTATTACAAAAATTCTTTTTTTTTTTTTTAATATTATAAAATGTTTAAATTTTAAAGATATAAATCTAGGCGGGAGTGCCTTAGATAAAGGAAATTCTGAAGATACTGCACTTTATTTACTTTTTTTCTCCGTAGAACATACAACCAAAATATACCTTCAATTTATTCTAATACAACACTTCTAAACCATTCATTTCTAAATAATTTATAGCTTGTGTATTTATTATCGCTGTCGCTTTATTGTAGGAGTCTGAAGCCAGCGAGACACCATGCTCCCATTGTTTTATAATAGAAAAAATTGCTTAACTAATTGACAGAAATTTAGCGATTAAATAAGGTAATTGCCTTTCGGTATTAGTGGTAGAAAACGACTTGCAGGAAAAAGATTGAAGACACGTACTTTATACATATTAGGAATTAACATATCTCGTATTTAATCGGAAGAAAAAAAAAATTAATAATAGAACAAAGATGAAAAGAAATAGTTTTGAAATTTTCAGACTATTATCTTTTGACATCGCCAGTGAGAATGATTTACGAAATAGACGAAAAATTCTATTTTTAAGGATTTTTCTTTTACTCAATTACGCAAAAAAGAAACAATGTCTTAAATATAACGTTTTTTCCCTTCTCTTCAATATAAAGAAACTATACCGAACTAAATTGCGTGCACTTCCTTTTCAATCTGTAGGAGGATCTCAACTGTAAAGATGAGGTTTAAAAGAGCATTAATCTAAGCTATTTTGAGCAACGAGAAAAAGAAAAACATATTATTTGACATGCAATAACGTCTACTGTTGAGTATATTTATAAATTAAGCTTAAGATCAGTCTAAATAATTAAAATTGTACCAGTTTTTAAATTTTTTAACAGCAACATTCAATTTTAACCAAATATGTTTAGTCTAATATTCTATGATATTTATGACAGACAACAAATTTGAAGTTGAATATACCGAATGTTATGGAGTTATAATTATTCAAAGTTTTTATCTTCTACTGTTAACCCTCTCGCTGCGTATTTTATTTTATTATTTTTTTTTATTATCAAAATAGGTTCAAAAATTGTGCATTTTTTTAATTACGTATTTCAAATCTATATATATTTTAGAGTTTAAATATGTAAACATTTTTGTAAAAGAGTTCAGGATCTTAGATGGGATAGGATATTAGAAAACTGGTTAAATCAGGTCCGTCACTGGATACTATTTTTATATTCTCGCACCACTATTTTAAGAAAATCAGCTATCAAATATGAGCTATTAAAATAATATTTCAATAAGTAGAATAGATATTATAAACTATAAAAGCTTTTGTACTATTTGATTGATCAACCTACGCGTATGCAAAATTTGAGTTTTTTCCTAAAAGTATTTTTTTATTTATCCTTAAAAAAGCATCTTGATACGGGCTTAGGGAATGATATATATTTGATGTGAGCAGCGGATTTGGAGAGAACTCCTAAAATCGGTTCTTTATAAAATACTAATAAATCTAAAACTAATCTTAGAAAAGTCGTGAAAATTGTATTTAGTTTAAATAAATACTATAGATTTCGTTCATTCTGTCAAATTTAACGATTACTACTGAAAAGTTATCGTTTATGTTCATATTTAATCGACTTAAAAAAAGAAGAGGTTATCAATTCGATGAGTATGCGTCTTTTTATGTATGTTCACTGATAAGTCTGAAATTATGCGACCGATTCTTATGATTTTTTTTTATTGAAAGAGGATACTCTTGAATTAATCGAATGCACATTTCGTCAAAATTGGTTCAGTACTTTTTTAGGAATAAAAAAAAATAAATAAATAAACACCTTTAAAATATTTCATTTTCAACGATTTTCATTTAGTGACGTAGCGCTATCTGTTTGGGGAGGTGGACCAACGATTCCAGACATTGTTTTTTTTTAATTTACTGAAAAATCAAGTAATTAGCGCAGTTGACAAAAATGTCAATTTAATAAATAATTTCTAACCATCCATTTTAATTGGACCAGATTCGGGAAAAGCCACGCACACAACTGCTGCTACACTGTAAAAAAAAAAAAAAAAAAAAAAAAAAAAAAGTAAGTCTGTAAAAGTTTTTTTTTTTTTATTCAGAAATCTGTATGTTTACTAAAAATGTATCTGTACACTGTACAGAAAATATATGTAAATCTACAAAACTAGATTTATAAAGCTACAAAAATCCGCATGCTTACCAATATTTTACCGGTAACTCGTGATAATTACATGATATTTTTGTTGTAGTTACATAAAAGTTCTAGGCATCCCAATTTCCTAAAAAATTCTTAGTAACCTTAGAGATTATTTTTTTTTTTACAGTGCAAACGCGAATCTGTTACATGAATTTCTTTTGTTGAAGTGACGTATAAAGTTTTAGGCATCCCAGTTTCCTAGAAAATTCTTAGAATCCTTATACATTTTTTTCACAGTGTATAGCAGTGCATTGCTTGGCAACAAAGTCAAATTTGAATCACTCGATTATAGTTTTTTCAGTCGGTATGTTTTGTTGAAAATTTTATATTATAATATGTAGATAGTTCTTTAAAAAATTTAAAGATACCAAATTAAACTAAAATTTACTTTCAATAGAATGGCATCTCTCGTTAACAAAGCAACAATCTCTGCCAAGTCTCCAGCTTTTTGGATACCTGTATTTTGGCACATAAAATTTTCCTTTATTTAATTGGAACATTTGATCAATTTAAAAGAAAAACATTTTCTCTAAGATAATAGTGGTGTGCAAAAAAGCCGGAGACTTGGCAACTCTGTGTTAAGGACAGATGTTTTTCAAAATACCATGGGATGGTGAGTTTTATTTCTACATTCAAATACATTTCTAATAGAATCTTAATAAAACTTTCAATAACTTTTCCGAGAAATATCCATATATAAAAACTAAAATTAGGTCTTATAAGTAGGTTAACCCTTTATATACTGATGGTACTTATAAGTACCACTCACTTTAAACTTTCATCCCATAGTGAATATTACTAAAATTCCAATGGCACTTTGCAAAAGCACACTTTTAACTCCATTTTTTCAGGATACATGGCAGCAGTAGGTCTAGGTTCGTTATTTTAGCGAGGAAAGAGAACCTTTGAAACAGTTGATGTGTTTTTTGCCGACATTTTGTACAGATTGTCACGATGGTCTTTTAATTGCTGCAAACATAGTAAAGGTCATAAGATAATCGTTGGATTTTTTTATGTGATCATTATGATCTTGAAATACAATTTGATTAGCTATTTTAAGTGAGCGGTGCATGTATTTGATTTAGCAGTTGAATTACTCGGCAGTATTTATAAGTACTGCCAGAACTTCTTGTTTACTTTTCATCTGTGTAGTTATCCATCGTTTTAATCTGCTTTATAACGAAATTACTAAATTGTAGTGTAGTATATTTTTTTTCATTATTATTTTTTTTTAAGAAATCGAAAAAGTTGTATCACAGGCTTTTTTTAGCTATGCTAGAAATGACATATGTAAATTCAAGTGGAGATGTGAGAGAACGTGTTGTCCCTGGAATATTAGCGTCACATAACTAAAGGACTGCTAACAAAATCGAAACCTAAAAAAATTGTTTTTTTATACCATCAAATTTGAATTTTTACAATTTTTTCATGTGTCAAATAAAACTATGTCAATTTCACATTTTTTTATACTTAACTTATGAGTGTCTTCTTGTTATTTGGCATTTTTACGAGTTTAAACCTTATTTGAAATATCATGTGGGTATTCTGTTACGATAGTATAGTGTACTGACGGTACTTTAAAGTACCACTTTAATTAATTACCTCTAACGAATTAATTTTCTCAAGTGTGAGTATTTTTTTAAAGTATAGAGTAGACCGGGGCACGTTTATGCATGGGGCATGTATACGCAGTGCACTTTTTTCGAAACGAGTTATAACTGGCGCGCCACCAGTCATGACATATTCATGCTGCTTCCCAGTGGGTATTTTCACACGTTTTTGAGCATCGGTTGAGCTTCGGTCTAGCATGCGGAAAGGAAACCTGTTTTATGTCAAGGTGAGTAAATTTTGTGTTGAACATATTGAAACTTATTTTGAACTAATATTACTTAGTTAAGGATAAACAAACATATGAACATTAGCAGAATTTTATCTTTTTTTGAGAACTGTATTTGTATGAACAGAAGTGTTATTAATTTTCGTTGCACGTTAAAAATAAATCCAGACATGGCGATGGGGCACGTTTACGCATTGACATTGGTGCACCTTTACGCACGCTAAAAAAGCAGAAATTACGTAAACATTTGCTAGTTTTTATGGAAGCAGAATAAGAAGACAGCAAAGAAAAAAGTATGAAACCAAAAACTGCAAAAGGGAAAAAGTTTGTACATTCTAAAATAAAAAAAAAATAGTAAATGAATCTGATGATGAAGATCAAAACTGTGTGTGTATTTATTGTTTGAAATCACACAACCAATCCAAAAAAGGACAAGACTGGGTTCAATGTCTTAGATGCAAAAGGTGGTCCCATGACAAGTGTGCAAAAGGAAATACTTTACTTTTTCTTTGTAAAAACTGTAACAGTGATGATGAAGATTAATAAATAGTTTCTGTTCTTAATTAGCAAAAAGCCCTATGATTTCAGTTTAGCCTATAAAATGTTCTTTAATTATTTATCTTTAATTTTTTTAAACAGTGTTTTAAGTTATAAATAAAACATTTCAATTTTATTAAATATTTATTTCATTTGCTCCTTGGTATCACTCCTAATATGCGTAAACGTGCCCCACTTGATGCGTGAACTTCCCTCGTTCCCGGGGCAAGTTTACGCAAAAGATTTGGACCTAAAAAATATATATATATATATATATATATATTTTTACGGTTAAAAACGTAAACTGAATACACAAATTTTGACTTTATTAACTGCTTTAAAAACCACAATGACTAAAATTTCCTAAGTTAAAACATAAAATTAGAAAATTAATTGAAAAAAAACGGCGTAAACATGTCCCGGTCTGCCCTATCCTTTAATTTTCATTGTAGTAACTGAAAAAATTATAATTGAAAAAAATTGCAGTTAATCATAATACAGTAGATAAACGGTTAAATAAAGACCATAGCTGTCGTTCATTCTGTTAAAATTAGGGATTACTGTTGAAAATTTATCGTTTGGGTTCATTTTAATATGTAGATAGACCTCTACGAATTTGATGATATCAAATTAACCTAAGTTTACTTTCAAACGAATGGCATCTCTCTTCTTCGAAGACATATGTTTTTCAAAATAGCGTAAGATAGTGCGTTTTATTTTAGCAACTGTACATTCAAATACAGTCGTGGAAAAAAGTAAACATCCCTTACTAACTTTGCAAAAATTATCGTAAAAGAAAGTTACTGGTACCAAACGATTGGTAATAAAGTCTACTTTAAAATGATGTACATAAAGTTTGCTTAGGGGGCCATCTACATATTAAAATGAACCATAACTTTGTTTTTTTTTGCGGTACACAATTCTGACAGCATAAATGAACTCTACACCCTTCAATTATCCTAAAAACAAATTTTTATGCAATTCGTACGATAAGTTTCCGAGAAATTAATTACTTTAAAACAAGCGTATTTTAAGGGCTGTATCCAAATTGAAGTTCGGTACTCCATTGTTGACCATGAGATCACCCTTCTTGATCAAGGCATCATGAGCGCCACACAAGCAGTCATTGAATTCTGGTAGATTACAGGATAGCATACGAAATTTCAAAATATCTAGTCACTTCTACCATATATGATAGAAGTGGGCCGTCTATAGATGGCCCCTTAAAAGGCTACTTCAGTCAAGTGAAAAGATCCGTTCTCTAATGCTAATCCTAAGGAAGAAATTTATAAAGATATCTCGGTTGCATTTCAATATTTTTAATATTTTTTTTTTTTACATTGGATAGCTGAGATCTATCTGTACAAAGGCCGTTTTTTACTTTTTCGATTTTGATTGCAGATTTTTTTTTTTTATGAGGATGCTTTCATTTTCGGAACCGGTTTCGAAAGTGAAAGCATCCTCTTGAAAAAAACCTGCAATCAAAATCGAAAAAGTAAAAAACGGCCTTTGTACAGGTAGATCTCAGCTATCCAATGCAAAAAAAAAAAAAAAAAAAAAAAAAATCATTCAAAAATATTGAAATGCAACCGATATATCTTTATAAATTTCTTCCACAGGATTAGCATTAGCAAACGGGTCTTTTCACTTGACTGAAGTAGCCTTTTAACCACCATTTTGCCGTTTTTTAAGCATAATTTGAAAACTACTTGGAAGAAAAATATGTGTGAAATTTTGGATTTCCATAAAGCATGACTTAATAAATCTAAATCCATCAAAAGATTGTATGTTGCAATTCATAATTTTTTCTAATATTAATTTCATAAATCATAGTTATTATCATAAAATTATAAAAATTGAAAATTCAACGTATTTATGTTTGGGTATTTTATCATTATTGCTACACAAAAAATTAGCTCATTAGGAGTAAAATTTAAGAAGATATTAATAAAAATATGAAAATGTAATTTAACATTAGAAGCACTAAATTTTGAATGTTTATAATTCAAAAACTTATCATTCAAATGAATTGAAATTTGGTGTCTAGGCGTAGTTTGAACCGAATATTTGAAATATCTTGTTAAAATTGAGTATTGCCATTGAAGAAATGAATTTCGGTTCGTTTAAATACATAGATGCCCCCCTAAGCAAATTTAGTATACATAATTTAAAAGTAGACGTTTTTTCCAATAGTTCGGTACCAGAACTTTCTTCTACGATAATTTGTTGAGAAGTTAGTAGGGGGTGTTTACATTTTTTTTCCACGACTGTACATTTCGAATAGAAGCTTTTAAAATCTTTTATTAAATTTTCTGAAATTATCTACATGTAAAAACTAAAATTAAGTCCTATAAATGGGTTTAATAAAAACTGTAAATTTTGTTCATTCTGTCAAATTTTGGGATTACTATTGAAAATTTATCATGTGAGTTCATTTTAATATGTAGATACTCTTCTAAAATATTTAAATATATCAATTTAAATTACAATGTACTTTCAGTCGAATAGTATACCTCTCTTTCAAGTACAGATAATTTTTAAATAGTATGGGATAATGCGTTTTATTTAAGTAACCGTACATTCAAATACGTTTTGAATAGCAGCTTTGAAAAGCTTTCAATAACTTTTCTGAAAAATATCCATATATAAAAACTCATTTAAAGGACAAAATTTAAGCTATAGTAATATCACAACTCTCAGAGTGTTTATCACACAGAGAGAACTTTGTGAAACCCATGTAAAAGCCATTAAATTCTTTTCTAATTTATTGGGAGATAAATTTTATTTTATAAAAAATACAATAAAATATACATAGACATTGTAAAAGAAGTATTTTATGTAATTTTAAACTAATATTTTTAAGGTTTCATTGGTAATTTTCACTGACAAGCTGTTAATAATTAAGTGAATTGGCACATTACAAGAAAGTAGATCGTCATTAAAACTCACATGCAATGGTAAAAATCCACTACTGGTAATGAATTTAGAACTGTTTTCTCATTAGCAAAAGCTTTCTCTTAGCAACAATTTTCTACAGAGTAAGTGTTACCGTCAATCACGACCATATATTCCAATTTTCTCATGATTAAAGTATTTTTATGCAAATTAAATAACAGATTTAGCAGATAGATATTAGAAAGGCAAACAAACTGAAATCATTAAAATTATTTATTTCTGATAGAAATAGCTAAATGACTAATTTTCTACTTATTATAGATTGAAAATGAAATTACTAATATAAAAGGAAAGTTATTACCGTAATTATCACGATCTGTTTTGAAAATATCAATAATCATTTTCTTCTAAATTTGATTTTGTATGTTTTGAATGGCATAAATATGGCATAACTTTTTTATTTAACACTTTCGTGTTGCAAGTTTTGTAAATAATAGATGTCTTAATTTTATTTTTTCTCTTTTTATATTATAGCATTTATAGTAAAGCGAGGACAGTCTGCGCACATTTCAAAAGACTAATAATAAAAAATCTAAATATTAATATTTTGCTAAACTATGCCTGAATAATTTTGACTTCATTTGTTTTTTAAGCATTTCCATTGTTATTTTGTTGTTATACTGTAAATTAATAGAACAGCAGTAATAAAACCAAGAAAACTATTTTGCGCAATCTCTCCTTACAGGGTAGGAGAGAACGCGCACATGGGTAGGAGAGATTGCGCACATAGGTTGAAGAGATTGTTATTAATAATAACTACAATTAAATTGTTAACAATAATAATTACACTTAATTGACATTTTGTGAGTAAATATTTTTGTATTAGGAGTGAATATTTCAACCAAATGTTTAAATAATAAATAAAAGAAATAACTTTAACAACAGTTAAAATTTTTTATTTAAAAAGATTAAAATATCAGAAAAAGCAAGCCTTACTATGATTACAAAAAAATATTCACCTAGTAGATAACATGTTTAACTTGAAAATTACTTCATTTCGATTTCCACAGTTTCACTGTATTTTGTTTGCTAACCGAAGTTGTCGTCGTCCACAATCGATGCACTTATTATTGTAAAACGTGCATCTTTCGTGCAATAACCTGCAGCAAGCAATACATTGAATCCAATCAGTTGTCGAAATTGTCTCCTGGTACAGTTCCTGATACTCAGTGCACTCATCCTCATTGACCTTCCTTTTTTTGTCCCTTGAGTTTTTTTATCCAACTTTTTGTAAAAGCACCTTATCTCCGGCTTTTTTTTTTTTTTTTTGTAGCGGCATCCTTCTTAAATCTTTTTTCATATATATTTTGTGGATCAGTAACATTAGTTGCACTCTGTTTCGATGCACTTTTGATTTCGATGGCATTACACTAGCTAAGAAAATTAATTTATTAGCAAATTAATTGCTCATAAATTAAATATATATATATATATATATATATATATATATATATATATATATATATATATATTTAATTAAATTATTAACAAATATATTATTAATTTATTAACAAAAATAATTACATAAAATTTATTTAATAACAACTGTATTATTAATTTATTAATAAAATTTTTATCTGCAAAAGTATTTTTTTTTTTTTGAAAATTAATTTATTGCCAAATTTAGTTTTGATAATTATGTGTTATTCCGAAATTATTTCAAAATTGATTCATTCATATGTTTTACGCGTAATTTGCAATTCATACAAATTTATCAATAAGCTGTGTTATCTTTAGTGATGAGTTTAAGTGCTCCTAGCACTTAAACTTATGGGGAAATGCGCCATCTCTCCTAAGTAGCAGATGCGCAAACTCTCCTATTTTGGTAGGAGAGATTGCGCGGTCTTTTATTTAAATACAGCCACTTCTAAAATGAATTTCTGGTGTTCGCATACTTAGTCCAGGTTAGTAGTTTATAAGAAATTGTTTAAGTTCAAAATATTTTGTATTGTTGACGCTCTATAAAAATTCTGACGAACAGTTATGAAAATTCAAGCACTTACTTTGGAAAAAAATACCAAAATAGCACTGCTTTATCCAAGACGCTTGGAACAATAAATATGCACATTCATGTAGACACTGCACTAATGCTGCTGTACAACTACCTGGAGTCGCTGGGCGCGCACTCTACTCCTTCCCGTCGAATCTCTTTGTGCGCAATCTCTCCTACCGCGTGAACTCTCCTCGCTTTACTATAACAATAAATAAAAAGAGTGGTTATAAAGTCTTTTAAACAGGAGTTTTATTTATTTTTATTAAAAATGGTAGGTACTAAATTATTTAATTTAAAACAGAAGAATCAAGCTATACATTTAAATTTGATAAGTTATGATATCCAAGTAAAAATCAGATTTGTTAAGTCTATACACTGTAAAAAAATCTGTAAAGTTACTAAAATGTTTCTAGGAAACTGGGATTCCTAAAACTTTTTATGTAACGGCAACAAAAAAAATTCATGTAACACATACACTTTTGCACCATAAATCAAAAAATCTGTAACTTACTAAGAATTTTTTAGGAAACTGGGATGCCTAGAACTTTTTATGTAACTGCAACCCGGATTACAGATAAAATTTTAGTAAGATTACTGTAATTTCAGTATATACATTTGTAAAGCTACAGATTTCTGTATCTTTACAAAAACTAGATTTGTAGATTTACATATATTTTTTACAGTGTGCAGATAAAATTTTAGTAAGCATGCAGATTTCATTAACTTTACATCTGTAGAATTACAGAGTTTTTTTTTTTTTTTTTTTTTACAGTGTAGTAGTGATCCCTGTGCCATTGATGTGATTTTTAAAATACAGGGTGATCGTAATTAAACGACCCTATTTTAAAGTTATCTTCAAACGAAGCTATTGTTCAGAATGTTGTGAAATTTATTGGAGGACATAAAAAAGATATGGGAATTTGCTTGCGCGAAAAGAAAAGTTCAAAATTTTACCGCCAGAGAGCGTTTTTTAACGAATGACAAATTTAGCATACATTTACGATAGTTTACAAATTTTGTTATAACCAAACATGTACCGCATGATGGTCATCATTTTCAGATATCATCTGTAATCATAAGATATCATGTTCCACAGTTGACCGCAGTGTGTTCTGGGAAATGCTAAGAACATGTCATGAAATGCTGATTTTACGATCATGTAAACTTAATAAATAAAATTTCTAAACAATCGTAAATGTATACTAAATGTTTAATTCATTAAAAAACACCCTCTGGTGGCGATATTTTGAACTATTTTTTCACTTAAACAAATTCCCATCACTTTATTATGTTTTTCACAAAATTTCACAACTTTATAAACAATAGTTTCATCTGTCGACAACTTTAAAGTAGGGACGTTTAATTATGGACACCCTGTATATCACAGAAGAATTAGTAACTAACAATAAACAATAAAAAAAGTATTATAAACACACTGAGTACAAAAGGAATTAAAAATGACTTAATACAAATTCATACTTATATAAAATGATTTATTTCTTGATTCTGCAGAAATACAATTAAATAAAAAAGACAGATAAAAATATTTTAAAAAATTTAATAAAATATAATTAACTTTATTTTGTAAACAAAAAGGGGTGTTTTATCAATTAAGGTCCAATAGAGGTACTAGTTGTATTTTAAAGTTTTATAAGCTCTTATATTCCTAACATAAACAATATCAAAATTTAAATAATACATTCGTTCGCTTTGTATGGGAATAAATAGATAAAATATGAAAATCAGTAAAAAGAGAGCAGAAATGTAAAAATTATACACCTTTGGCAATAAAAAAATATTTTTTTATTAATTGCAGTGAACCTAAATATTATATAATATAGGATAGATATAATAAAACATTAAAAAACTATAAAAAAGTGTTCCCTTTTTCGATGAGCAAAATTTCATTCTCTTATTGACCTTAGTCCTTTTTAACTATGCACTTTAGTTGAAAAGCTTTTATGAATTCGGTTTGTCTGTCTGCTTGTCTTTCTGCTTGTCTGCCGCCTGCCACATGTACGTGCGTAAATATGCTATGAAAATCTTACATATTATTCAGGTTTACTATGGAATGTAATTTTCGGTATTGAAAATTAAGTATGTAGAATTTATAGTTCATTTGCAGGGACCCTCAAAAGAATTACCTTGCATTATGACCTATGGGAAAAAAGCGTTTGAGGTGCATTTTATTGATGTCAAGATATTTCAAACATAACGGCATTGATAAGCAATACTAAGAAGAATAGATAATTCTGTATCCGCAATATAGAATAAGTAGCATCATTACTTCATTTACCGGGCTGTACAAAGATCTCCAATACATTATGGCATTTGGGGAAAAACAGTTTGTGGTGCATTTTAATGATATGATACTTCAAATATAATAAAATCGCTGAAGCGTACAACAAAAGGTTTTCTATAAATTATGGACTAGGGTAGACTGGGGCATGTTGGCCACAGAGGCACGTTGGCATATCCTCGATATTTCGCAAACTATCTGGTTGATGCCTTTTAAATCAAAGCGACGTGTAGCAACATAGTATATCTTCTTTTACCCACAACAGCATCAGCAGCCAAGAAGCAATCAAACAAAAGACACTTCAAATTTTCAGTCAGAATTTTTCTTTTGCACTTATAAATTATCATCTCTGATTTCTTTATAAATTAAAGTTTCACTTTGTGAATACCAATCTAACAGACCGTTGTTCAGAACTTGTTCTCTATCTACTATTTTTTTTTTTAAATATTAACAAATTATTTTGATACGATGATCAAAAACCAAATTGGTAATATGGAGCAAGTTGGATCATTTAATACGGGGACTGTTAGTCCACCTCTTCTAATGCATTTATTAGTACCTCACCCACCAGATTCTGATACAGTAAATAAAGAGGGAACTTCAGTCCAATAAAAAACTTCAGTTTAACTAGAAACTCTAACCATTTATAAAACCTATGTACCACAGAAAACTACAGATAATACTCTGCTTCTAATGTCTTGTCACCTGTAGCAGCAGTCACGGTTTCAGTGTCAAATAATCTGAAACCTTGAGATAAAGTGAAAAAAATATCTTTACTTATACTTTATATATTTTGTACATCAAATTAAAATTATGTTTGGTATTTTATGTGTTTTTTCATTTCCGCTGGTAATCTGAAAATCAAATCGCTTGTGAGGGCCAACCTACCCCGCTCGATGCGGCAAATTAGGTAAGTGACTTGATGTCCTTCTCAGCTTCATATAGAAACTAATAATCGATTCTTTTCAAATTTTCTCATATGTGGTTATGCTTTAAGATGCGTTGAATGTACAAACTAAAATAAAATTACAAATTTTAATAAAATTAAAAAGAAACAAAAATATTGAAGAAAAATGAGCCTACAACTTGTCTTACCCTACAAAGCATTTATCGTTCATTTAGAGAAAGGCACAAAAGAATTCGGTTTCAGGACTGATTAAGATCGATAATTGTAGGGAAGTGAGTTTTCAGCTGTGATACGAATTTTTAAACTTATTTATATAAGTATATTACGTGGGTTTATAAATTCTATAGATCATATGAGGGGCTCACAACCATAGTAGACTAAGTCCATTTTGAAAAATAAAATGAGATAGCATATTTAGAAGTTGCATAAAATCTGTTTTATCCACTCCCACAGTGAACCAAGGCTGTCTTCACATATTTTATTATATACATTATCTGTTTACAGACTTGTTTTCATTCCAATCGCGCCCATCGGCCTAATCGTTCGGAGTTTTCGTGGTTTTCTTCGAACCTTGGTTTTCCAAGCGTAAATACGAGTTAGGTTCCCTTAGAAAAACCCCCACGGAGGGCACCCCCCCCCTTTGGGCCTAAATCTCTCGTGATGATAATTGGCCGTCATAAACCCAACCAACCAACCAGACTTGTTTTCTGTAGGAGTGGATAAAAAATATTTTATTCACATTCTAAATGGACTATCTCATTTTTTTCGAAATGGGCTGTATACTATGGTTGGGAGCCCCTCATATATATGACTGCACGAAAGAATTCGCACACATTACCGCATATAGACCTACAGCAAATGCTGAAAATGGATTTTTACCGAGTAATGTGTTATTATAAGTTGCTGATTAAGGTATATCATTTTATTCAAGGAAAAAAGAAGTTTTTTAATAGGTTAGTGTTGGAAAGTGTTCAATAATCTATGTCTGATTCATGATTTTCGTTCTTGTTTTAAATAAAAATTAAACATAAACGTAAATCTTCATTAAAAAAATCAAAGCACATTCGCGCATTCACAATACGCTAAATAAAGCCATTAGTCATCAGTTAACTACATTTTTAATCTTTTGAACAACTACGTTTCATTTAATTGATTAAAAAATACATTTACTCAAAAACGAGAAAAAATTCCGATCTAAAAAGCTAAACAATCTTTGTTTGCGTTTTTGTTTCCTAACAGTCCTTAATGATAATGTGAAAATACAAGCTGTTCGTGAACTCTACCAACAAAATAAAAGAAATAATAATACACGCAAACACAAAATTTTGTATATGAATCTAGATTCTCAACAAATTATTATATCAAAAAGTGGAATCGACTTAAATTCGGAACCGATTCGGAAATTGAAAGAGCCCTCATAAAACAAAATTTGCAACCAATATCGACAAAGTACAGATCACAACGTTACACATCAGCATCATATACCATAAGCACAAACAAATCGTTTGAAAGTATTAAAATTCCAACGATAAATTTGAAGAGAACTATGTCGTTGGTTTAACATTAACTAACGAGTGTCGTCGCGTGACTAGTGCCTGTTATTAATTTTTGTAAACAATATTTAATTTTTTAAATTAAATTCACGGTTGTAAACGGAGTTCTGCAATTATTCAACATGCAATTATTCAACAGTGTAATTATTCAACAATATTCCGCAATTATTGCAACTATAAACTAGACGTATCTAATCTACTAAAAAACAAATATGAGACCAGTTTTTTACTAATGTATTTGCTAGCATTATAACAGGAATATTTCCAATATACTAAAGTCCATACTCATTTGGAGACATCTGATTCATAACGAGTTACTACTACTCTGGTTTTCAAATGACGGCCAAATGACGGCCACAATCCTGTGGTCATCACTTAGCTGCCATGATACTTCTAGCCTAGAAATCTAGATGCGTAAACGACATATTATTAGCCTGTCGTCAGCATTAGCAATCGTAAACAAGACACATCACTATACCACTCCGCTCTAATCGTCAATGATCCACTCATGCCATTATCTAGTACATGCAAAACGTTGCGCTTGGTCGCGTGCATAGACAAGTGATATACTGGTTTTACTTATGCTACTGAATCTTATCTAGTGTACGCAACTATGCACAACCTGTTTATTGACTGACTGTATAACCCCTTATCCAATTGAATGATCACCTAAGCTCAGCTTTGCTGTCACTGAAGGCATATGATACAGATGAATCTTAGATGAATCTCCTGTTCTTTCACATGCACCTTTCCTTTGTAGTTTACTCAGTAACTATACCTCTTTTCCACTAAGTGCCTATCGTCACCCTACTCCATGATACTGTATAACGAGAAAACCATTATGTTGTGCTCATCCTCAAACCGAATAACCTATTGTAGCGATCACTTATTCTTAGTTTTCTATCGAGAGAGTCGAAATCACGAATTTCCCCCATTATATAAGACATCCAAGTAACTGCATCATTTACGGATTACTGTCTCAATAAAATGTATTCTCCCTCAGTTAATACTTTCTGCCTGTATTTTTTCAATTTATTAATGAAGGGTTAACAAATCTGTGATCCAAGTATCACCAGCTTTATTTTCATGAAATGAGTTTGGATAACATTTACTATATTATTTATTGAACTGTTTCTAAAACCCTTCTTTTCCTAGAGCAAATCCTTTTTTGTGTTTGGGATTGATCCAATTACATAGATGGTGTTCTTACTGAAGGTTTATGGGTTTTTTCAGGTTCCTTTTTTCTTAAATAGATAATCTTTCCTTTTTATTTTATTTATTAAACTAGAATGAGGAATGTTGCCACTTTGGAACTCTTTCGTCTTTTTTCATTTTCTCTCTCATTGCAATAATTTCGCATTTGAATTTCACTTCAGAGTAGTTTAAACGTACTTTTGCTTAATATTTCATTTGATACATTAACTGCATTCAAATTTTCTATACTCTTAAATGAAGAAAGAAATTTTTTCATTTCATATTAATTGTTGTTTAATTTTATTCATGCCATTTTCTCTGCAAAAATTTCATTGCATCGGGAATAAATTTAATTTTTATAAAATAAAAATCAATGAATTTTATATATGCTTATACGTTTATAAATCCAAATACAGATAATATTTCATTCAATTATATTTTGGCTTATGTAGAAAATATAAACTTTTGGTAAATGCATTTAAGCAGTAGTAAATAACCATGAATATTTAGTAAATATCTACACTGCATACTTTTTGAATCAATTCTACCTGTTTAACCCTTTCAGTGGCAAAGTTCTGTTTCTAAATGTTGTAACGATTCAATTTTAACAAAATTTATGAACGAATTGGTTAAAACAAAATAACTGCACTTCTTCACGTACGTTATAAAAGCAAAATTTTATTCAAAAATGTTCGTGCAGAACTGCCAGTTGGGGATTTAAACTAATTCATATACATAGTATACATTGACCTTCAAATGGATAAAAGTAACTGAATATTGCAAAATAAATAATAATCTACGTGCTCATGTTCAAAGGTAAATTTTAGCTAGTCCGATGCGCGAATCCCAAAACTTTCTTCTTTCTCATAAATATTAATATTTCAAGAAGTTGTTACATATGTTAATACTTCAGTGTTATTGCTTCAATATTACACCTACTTTGATTTTCACCTTAAATTTCTGCTTTATTTTATTAATCGGAGTAAAAGTCAGTTAATCTCAATCATAATATTTAATAAAATCAGTATTTTTCGTTATTCTGTTGTACATCAGCTGCTTCAGAATAGCTATGTTAGCTGGATGCGAATTGCCCGCCGCTGCATGAACAGCCAATGTTCAATAAAACTATGAAAAATAGAAAAATCGCTATTACAGCGCATCCTTCCGGCAGATTGTTACCAAATTCACGTAGGACCTGCTGGCCATAGCCAAAATCATACACATGAAATTTGGTTCAAATCTAGGCATACCTCCAGACACTTTTCGATGATACAATAATGAAAATGACACAAAAATCGCTTTTACAGCGCTTCTTATCCTCGGCACTCCTTCTACCACAAGAATAACTTTAATTGGTAAGCCTAAAAAACATGACATGTTGTGGGCAAACCACAGCTGAAAGTGTATCAGTTTTCTCGCCAAATTTGTGTCTATCCCGACGCAGAGTCTCAAAACCTTTGTGAGTTGGCATTTTTCATCTGCCAAGTAGTGTTTGTTCTGTTGTAACGGTATTATCATCACTTCGCTCTCTGACTGCCTTCTGACTGTCTTGAGTTCAGCGCTCCGGCGCGGCGTGTTTGTGATCTTCTAATGCACCTCTCCTTGTACTCACGACCTTGAAAAGTATGCAATAAAAGTCCTGAAACATTTAGAATTCAGTTGGAGTTTTTTAATTTGAGTATATTCTAACCTGGGTACTTAATTTTTAACCCATGTGCCAAATCCTTGCCACACGCTTCATCCGCCGTGTTTTTTAAAATGCTGGGCACTCCAAGATATCACTGAAATTGGCGACAAAATATAAATCGGTCTAAAGGAAGCCAACTTGGATACAGCTGACTAATTTGCAAAATGCACATTTACATTCAGAATTAACGAAAACTTGTATCGAATCTTTTATAATAGGGTTTCACTAATTTTAGCTTCATGTGTTTAAGTAAAATAAGCTGTATTTTTAAAAATATGAAAGCTACCTTTCCCTTCCGGCACATGCCTGAACGATTTTCATAAATACCTATCGGCTTTTCACTATAATAAACGAAATCTAATTAAGCAATTATCTCACTGGGATTTTTGTTTTACTTTCAAAAAGCGAAAATTTCATCAAATATTTACAAAATTAATTAAAAGATTTCTAGCTGAATATTATGTATAAATATATAAATATTTAAATACCAATATTAAGTAAGTTAAACATTTTTTTATAAAATGTGTGATTATTGATTTTTTATTCGTTTCTTTTTGCAGATTAAATGATTTTTTTTTCAAAAACTAATTTCCTTAAACGAAATCCAACAACTAAATATTTTAACTGCATTAATTGTGACAACGTATAAAAACTGAAGTAAAGATATTAAAACATGAACTAGGATTACTAATTTAAAATGTGAAAGAAAAATTTTGCTTTTTGAAAAAAAAATGAATTATATTGTATTAGGTACATTAATTACTTGTAACAATTAATGAATAATATAGAAATTTAAAATTCAAAAAGTTTATTGTAATAACAAAAATAATTTTTGGCACTTAGACTTATTTTTTATCACACAACTTTAACAAATAGTGAATAATTGATTTTTAATAATTTATTTTTCTTATCTAATCATTTAAATATGCTAGTACCTTACTTCTAACCGGCACTGGAATACGGAATGCTTAAAATTAAATAAGCTATTAGGACTCTGAAAAAGTGGTATTCAAATTTGAGTTTCAACTCTGTGAAACGAGCCAGTAAAATGTTCTATATTTACACACTTTAAAATACAGTAGCGCTCAAAAGTATTTTGACAACATTACATTTGCTCTTATTTTGTTTAATATAAAACTATAAAAGACTAGTATGTTGTGGCCATCACAAAACTTTCTTCTATATAAATCACGTCAATTAAATCATATAAATAGTACAAGAAATAACAACGATTTAGCACCAATTCATATCAAAGTATATCTGAATTTAAAGTTGGATGAAAATTCGTGCATTAGTTCTTGAGATAGAGCTATAGCGGAAATTCTGAAAAATGTAGCATAGAAGCGCCATCTGTTGAGCGACCTGTTGAGCGATTTACACCAAAAATAAGCAGCACTAAATGATATAATGGTATACCTGAATCTGAAGTTTGTTGAAAATCCAAGCATTAGTTCTTGAGATAAAGCTATTGCGGAAATCGCAAAAAATACAGCATAGCAGCGACACCTGTTGAGCGATTTACACCAAAAATTAAACATCACTAATTTATACGTCAATTCATGTCAAGGACTAACTAAATCTGAAGTTTGATGAAAATCCGTGCAATAGTTCTTGAGATACAGCTCTTGCGAAAATCGAGAAAAATGCAGCACAGCAGCGCCACCTGTCGGGCGATTTACACCAAAAATTAAACAGCACTAATTTATATCAGGGACTAACAGAATCTGAAGTTTGATGAAAATTCGTGCATTTTTTCTTGAGTTAGAGCTATTGCGATAATCATGAATAATGCAGCATAGCAGCGCCACCTCTTCGGCGATTTTCACAAAAAAGTAATCAGCACCAAACTATATCCTGAACAAACTGAATCTGAAGTTTTACGAAAATCCGTGCAGCAATTCTTGAGATATAGCTATTGCAGAAATCGTGAAAAATGCCGCATAGAAGTGCCACCTATTGGACGATTTTCACCAAAAACTAATCAGGTCCAGTTTATATCAATATCTAACTAGATATAAGGTTTTGTGAAATTCCGTGCATTAGTTCTTGAGATAGAGCGCCCACAAAATTTTTGTCACATACAGACTCACAGAGTGACAGACAGAGTGACAGGGTGACAGAGTGACAGACAGACTCACAGACAGACATTTTCTAAAAACCATCAAATCGTGTTCTGAGCATTCTAAAACGTATAAATCCGTCGAAAACCGGAAGTCGAAAATTTTCACGAATCCAATACTTTCTTTCTAAAGATAGAAGAAACTAAAAATATATTCCCTATCATTGAGAACAATGTGACTGCAGTTATTTAAAGATATCAGATTTCAACTCGTTTGTTTACATTCGGCTCCGCCGAAGAAAAATGACTCCTCCTTAGCTCGAAAGTATTTTGAGAACTAGTTTGCATTTAATTGTTGAGAGCGGCAGTTGCTTTATAGCTTCGTTTAATGTTTATATTGACATATCGTGATTATTTTTAAATGCCTAAAAGCAAAAAATATTCTAGTGATTTTACAAAAGCTGTTGTAAATGCACTTAAGCAGAAGTTGCTCCAGTCAAAATGTGTCTCGACAGCTTATTGGTACATGGAATGAAGCTTTAAATAAACGGAAATTTCTCGAAAATAACCCTCAGGTGGCCGTCCGAAAACAACAACTTGCAATGATGACTGTATTATGAAAAAGATATTTACAAGTGATTTGTCGTAAGTCGGCTGTAGTAATAAAAAAATAATTGAAAGAATCTTACGGCATGGACATACACGTTTAAACTGCCAAACGACACCTAAACCTCTATGGTTTACATGGTCGAAGACCAGCAAAAAATCTTTGATATCTGCTAAGTATAGGAAGGCTAGACTTGCATTTGCAAAATGGAATAAATCGTGGACAAGTGTAGAGTGACTAGTGTTTTGTAGAGCGATGAAAGCAAGTTTAAGTTATTGTCATCTGATGGAATCAAGTACATTTTACTTCCTAAAAACAAAACATATGTTTGATACCAAATATCACCGTCAAACATGGAGATGGCAATGTCATTGTTTGGAATTGTTTTTCACGCAAGGGAGTTGGACCGTTAGATCGAATTGAGGGAAATATGGATCGTTTCATGCATGCTGATATATTAAAGACTCATATGCTACCATACGCTAGACAAAACATGCCTGCTAAGTGGTATTTTCAGAAAGATAATGACCCAAAACACAAATCCAAGTACGTAAATGATTTTATGAAACGCAAAAGAGTCAAGGTTCTAGAATGGCCAAGCTAAACTCAGGATTTTAACACCATAGAGCATCTGTGGAAGAAGTTAGATCGTAGAGTAAGATGGCAAAATTATTCAAATAAGGAAGCTTTATACGAAGCTTTTAAAAATGAGAAGAAACGAATTCTTTTAGATCGAATACAAAAGTTAGTCGGCTGGATGCCTGCGCATTGTGAGGCTGGGATAAAGGTCAGAGGAGATGCTACTAAAAATTGACTGATCCATTACTATATTTGATAATTATTGTGTTAAAACAATTATTTATTATTACATCAAAATACATTTGATTTATTATTTTTCTGATTCTTCTTGAGTTTCACGTTATTTTCTAGCAAAAGATAGTTAATTTAATAAAATTCTCTAAAACACTGCATATGGTTAAATAAAATAAATGATTGAGTGTTGTATTTTATTATTGTTTATAATTAAGTCAATTATTATCTTTGTCAAAATAATTTTGAGCGCTACTGTATCATATAGAAACTTTGCATCACCGGGAGTACATTACGATAAATAATAGGTGTACACTTGCTCTACAAATGACAGCAGCTGCAAAGTTTTCTATTTACCAGATTTTTAATTAATTTATTTCAGAATAGTAATATTCACATTATTTAATTTATCAATAACATCTGCTAAATTGCCAATATTGAGCAGATGCCGGGTAGCTATTACCGCAATGTTGTCAGTGACTAATTATTAAAACAAACATGGCAAGTGGAGAGGGAACAGAAATATGTATAGAAAAATATATTCC
Organism: Maratus speciosus; assembly: GCA_963932465.1. Classification (NCBI taxonomy): domain Eukaryota; kingdom Metazoa; phylum Arthropoda; class Arachnida; order Araneae; family Salticidae; genus Maratus; species Maratus speciosus. The sequence continues at coordinate 230,171,056 of OZ010796.1, read as the reverse complement.
ACATATTTTCTTATCCTGAAGTGCCTTTACATTTTTCGAAGCCCTCTACATTATTGCTATTTTTATAACTAAGTTCATTAGTTTATTTTTTTATTTTTTTCAATCTTTTAAATGATCAAGTTTTGAATAACTAGCAGTCATCGAATATTTTAATTACAGAATTATTTTTAAAAGACCATTGAAACTCTTAATATTTATATTATCAGCTGCATAAACTTACAACAGTGAAGGTGAAGTGCAATAGAATTATTTTATATTCGATATTTATTGTAATACTTAAATAAATATTTGGATGTCCCGTGAGTCCGTTCACATTTCAAAAATGAATAAATATTAACTAATTGTCTTTTTCGGAGTGCAATTTTCACCATCATTTGTGGAAAAAAAAATACTAGTTAACATTTTCTACACTGTTAAAAATTTGCTGCAAACTGCCCAGCCATTTGACGGTTTTATAGAAAACGGTTACATAAGATGCAATTTAACTGTATTCTGACCATATCATTGCCCATATTTTGGTCAGAATCGAGTTAAATTACGGTTAGGTAACTGTTTTCTATAAAAACGGTCGAATGACTTGACAGTTTGCTGCAAAATTTTAACAGAGTATAAAGAGTTTTTGGTGCGATAATTTCGACCATTTTGAAAATCCTACGCTGTAAACCGCACTCCTATAGGGAAGTCGCAATCAGCAAATTTACTTTTCATCCACCAATGAAAATTATCCGGTTGACCTCCAGCCGCGCCCATAATTCTCTCAGCTACCAATAACAGCTGCAGCTCAACGGTTGTTTGACCTCCACTAGTCGATCTGTGGCGTCATATGAAGCTGCCGTATACGAGAGGTCTGTTTAGTCGTCGCGTCGTGTGGAAAATATGACAGTCGCACCCCTAACCAACAAATCAACCATCTGATATGAGAGTTTGTTAAATTTTAATGAGTTTTGAAATGAGAATAGACATATGGAAATCTTTAAACTTTTCTTTAACCACGTAAAGTTCCGTATTTCGATGCGACAATTTTTTGAAATTTTAGGAATTTTTGAAATGTGAATAGACTTATGGTACACCTTGTATATATTGATGGGAAAAAAATATTTTCAGGTTACTATAAATATATCGTGGAACAACTATAAAATTATTAGTAAAATTATTATTGAATTATTTTTCAGCTTAGCGTTTATAATTAGAAGAATATCTGAATTCACCATTAATTATACAGAAACAAGTTATCATCAAAAGAACACCTAAAATGTTTAAATATAAATTAAAATCATAAGATGAAGCGGAATTTTGTTGAGAATATTAAATTCTAAAGCCTTCGTCAAAAATAAATTCGACATTGAGTAATTGTTTTAGGTAGCTTTCATTACAAAAAGTAAAAAGCTACCTATTGCAGTCGTTCGGTCGAAAGCACTTCCGGAAAATTTTGGTATATTTTCATCGATCATGACCCCCAGACTCCAAAACCAACCTCCGTTCAATATATATATATATATATATATATATATATATATATATATATATATATATATCTGATTTTTGTCATGCGATAACTCTCGTATTTATAAACCTATTTGGATGAAATTAATTGTATGCATAGTACATACTAATGTCTCAACCGAATTCGTTGGCCAAATTCATCCGCCATATTGTTTCAAAATGGCGGTCATTTAATTTTATTTTAATTTAAAAAGCTGTACAAAAAAATTAAAAACTGAAAAATATTATTTTCTTAAGAGTTTGACCTTAATACAAGAATTCCGAAGCATATTTTGTTCTGTCTTTATCTAAAAAAAAAATGGCTGAGATAGAGCAGTTTAAATTTCTAGGGTGGCTGATATTTTGGCTTCATTCGCTATCTTGAAAATGGCGGCCATTGGTTATTGGACAGCATTCAATGCAATTCCATGCTTATAAGAGACCATACCATAGGAGGGACCCTGTTCTGTCGCCAAATTCCACCAATTGTGTCGCCAACATGGCGATATCTCTAATATTTCGCCAAATTCCCATAGACTTCAATTGTAAACCAATAGGGTTTACACGCTTACAGAAAATCAACAAATTGAGATATTTTAATGCAACAAAAACAAATATTATCTTAAGGGATTATAGTAATTATATTTAAGGGTGTCCAAGTAAATTAAATTATGAATAAAAGTAACATGATACAATGCTTAGCATGCTTTTCCAAACATAAATTTTAAGGGAGACCAAACTGTTCGCCAATGGTGGCTAGTAGCTTACTAATTTGGCGCAATTCTCATTCAAATTCAGTACTGACGAATAGTCTCTTATCAAGTTCGTCGCATTTTAACTTCTTAAAATTTGAGTAAAATTAGCTTCGAGTAAAACTTGCAAAATTTTAAAACCAAGAAATATGAAAGCTACCTCTTCCTCTCGGCACTGGCCGAAAGATTTTCTGAAAACTGTTTTGCAAAACTTTTAACTTAGTTAAAACTCACTTGTTAACACATTACGCTTTTTTATACAGCTAGATGCACGTGGTTAGTTCAGTTCAGTAAAAAAATAAAGAAGAAAAAACATGTTTTTATTTTGCCAAATTATTTTCTTCTAGTGTAGATACAATTCTGTGTAGACTTACTCATGTTAATACTTGTTCTTTTCATAAAGTTCAGGACAAAAGATTTACTTACGGTTAAATAATATTTTCTTATCTAAAGAAGAAAAAAAATTAACAAAGGAAAGAAATTCTATACGCAAGTTAACAAGTTTGGGTCTGTCCTTTTCATAATAGGTCGGGTCTTCACATTAACTGATATTTTGTATTAACAATAATTTTTGTTATTATATGAATGGAATAATGATAATATTTTATATATTTATTCAGGGGTGGCGCCAAAATTTTCCCAAAGGGGGGGGGCACCGGCGGGGGAGAAATTTTGGTAAAATATATTTGATATCTACAAGGACTCTGACCTGTCCTAAAGTTTCATATCTGTCAGGGTACGGGGAAGTTTTCTTTCATAGAACTCTGACCGTGCTTAATTTTTTTTCTAAAGATTTGGACCTGGCACGATCTTAATTTTTTTCTCAAGACTCGATCCAAGCCTAAACTACATTATTTCTGAGACGGTCCCAGCACTTTCATTTTTTCTGGAGATCGAGCTAGACTGTGTCTGTATTTCATTTATTCTGAACTGTTTCGGCAAAGACTTTTTTTCACAGGTAATATAGTGGCAACTATCTTCCTTAATTGTTAGAGAAAAATGACCGATAAATCAACGCTTCTTTGTTTTATTTCTATGTTACATTTTTATACGTTGGTTGACTACTTAGGTAATACATATGTTGTCAGAGTGCTGTGAATGACTAAATTTTTTCTTAAATATTACATGTATTCAAATCCTATATAGGAATCTGAGTAAAATCTTATACATCTAGATAAAAATTTACAAAAAGCTGTAAAGATTTAGATAAAGATTTACAAAAAGCTGTAAAGATTTAGATAAAGATTTATATATATATATATAAGATTGTAATCTATTTTTCTTCTTCTTTTCTGAGAGACCGACTAAGGTGAATGCTAAAAGTAGTTAATGAAAAGTGAGATTATATGCAATTAGTTGTTTATTGTTGATCATAAGTAAAATATATAGCAATAATTGAAAACTTCCATCTCGGAAGAAAGAGCAGATTTCTTTATTTATTTTTTTATTTGAAAGTTCATACATCAGATATACTAAAAAATAAACAAAGTAGTCTCACTCTTTCAAAGTTCTCTTTTTGGTAAAAGACAAAACGGTAATTTCGAGGGAAATTTTAAATTACGCTTACCAAATGTAATTGAATAGGCATGATGCAATTCTATCAAAAATGATAAGATTTTGTTGATATCTTAAGTTAAAAATTACCCTAAGTCTGTAATATAACCGAAACCATTAAGTTAATGCAATCGAAAATTATGTATGTCCGTGTAAACGAACTATAATAGCAACATATTTGTTTAACGAAAAGATACATTCAGCACCATTACCACTGTCTGAAGTAGGTTTGACTTTGTTCTCTATTTAGGACGTTATGCTGATGACAAATTTTAAATGTCTTGATTTTTTGTGTCTCTATTAAGGGACTATAAGAGCTACATTCTTGATTATCAAACTTATCTAAGATACTTGGAAGATTAATACACTGTCCGAATTAATTTCACATTGGTTCGGTATTTTGGACGTTATCATTACGAGAACTTTCTTATGATTTTGCTTTTGTGTGTCACTCTAAACAAACACTAAGAGCACCATACTTGATTAACGAACAATTCTAAGATATCTGCAAGAACAATAGACTGTCCTATTTGATTCGAATCGATTCAGTATATCGCTATGGAGGTGAAAAAGTTTGGATGTTTTTGCTTTCTTGTACCCCTCTAAACAAAGTATAATAACTATATACATGGTTAACGAGTTCATCCAAAAGATTGTAAATATTAATACATTGTCAAAATTAGGTTCGAATTTGTTTAATATTTCGGACGTTATCGTGATGACAAGATTTGTATCGCATATAGATAGATTGATTCATACATAATACGAGGGAAAGCCAGTAAGTAGGTCACAAAGTGATATGAGAGGTCGGAAATTAGTAGCAAATTGTTTCCAAATATGCCAATAGGTGGCAGCATAATCCAACTATAAGATGTTAATTTCGAATTTATGAGACAGCAGTTGTACAAGATGAGCAGGTCGTTCAAATGTTGTTGTCGAAGAACGAAGTGGTCTTTCAGTTGAGATTGCGACAGAAGAATCAGTGTGGAAGGTTGACGAAATGGTTAGAGCTGACATGATAACAAAAATAGACAGCATAGCAACCATTTCCTCAACCTTCCGCACTGATTCATCTGTAGCAATCTCAATTGAAAGACCACTTCGCTCTTCTTTAACAACTTTTGAATAACCCTCCTCATCTTGTACAACTACTGTCTCATAAATTCGAAATTAACATCTTATAGTTGGATTATGCTGCCACCTATTGGCATATTTAGAAAGAATTTACTACTAATTTCCGACCTCTCACAACAGTTTGTGACCTACTTACTGACTTTCCCTAGTATAATGTCAAAAGTCAGTAGACACTTTCGATTTTAGATGTTTTGACGAACAGCTAGAGGAGGAATGAGGAATTCTTCTAAAGGAATTCTTCTAGATATTCAGGAGTATAAAAAACATGCTTGACATCACATTTTTAAGAGAAGGTTTAATCACAAAGGCAATTAAGGAGCCAGCAACAAATTGTATAAAAATATGTACGATCATCCTGTAAAATAAAACACTTAAAATGACATGTAGTTTTAGCGCATGGCTATCCGTATATTGTGCAGTATTTATGTTCATTTCTGTAAAAATAGAACATATATTCATCGTGATACAAAGGTTTCTTAAAAAAATTCAGAATATTTTCACAGGTTTTTTGTGTAGCACGCAGATTTTCAATCAAATTTAACATGACTTTCAGGAAATTTAATATATCAGAGTTGAAACAAAGTATTACAATTAGTAAATAATGTATTAAAAAGGTAATGAAAGTTTTTGGTAGTGATCTTGCGCGAACATCCTTTTGTATAATTTAGTAGACAATTTTATAGGGCAACTCATATAAAAAGGATAGACGAATATCATGAAAATTTAAAAAGATATTTGAGCTGAATTTCAGTTGGTTTCTAAAAGCAGCCACATGATAAAGGATTTTTTACAAATTGTCATTTTTTCTTAAGTGACTTTCAACAAAGGAGTTACTATTTAAAATATATCCGTGCGTAACATATTTGTAACGGATGCGTGGACTTCGAGAAATTCATTGTTCTTGAAATGGGTTCGTTCATAGCATGTTTCTTCAGAGAAAAAATAAATCGTGAATAAAAAACTAATATAAATAAAAGGTGATAAATGACAATTTGTAGAAAATCTCTCATCATCCATCTACTTTTAAAAAGAACTAGAAATTCAACTTACTATAGAGTCGATATTTTTATGAATCTTCACTATAGTCCATTGATATTTTTGTTTGTGAGCAGCCCTATAGTTGATAACCAGTTAAAAATTATTTCATGTAATGCTAATATTTCATCAAATTTTTAATATATTTATATTATATTATTTATATACCACTTTATGAGACATTATTGTATATAATTCTTTCACCAGGCAGTTACTCTACATTGTACATAAATACATATTTAAAAATCAATTAATTTGCTTTCTAAAATTTAAAAACTTTATTATCTGAAAGATATATTGTCCAGCCTTTATAAAAAAATGTATTAAAGTATCTTATATACAAGAATAATAGACGTAACATTTTAAGAAATATGTCTACGAGCTCACACACATTACAAAATATACTATAATAACGTTTCAACTCTAGCTGGAGCATCATGAGTTGTGATTTTTAAATGCCTTCACTTCCTTATTTATATTGACTAAGATTTAAACGTTCCCCTATTTTTTCATACTCCTTCTTCCAGCATTCTCTTCCATGGACAGTCGATTGTCGTGTGTATCATGTCATTGCAAACTTCAGTTTTAGATGTTCAGATTTCAATTGCTTCTCGTATTAGGGCATTTTGCATATTTTCATAATTCGCTATTTCCTCTATTTTCAAGGTTTCTAACTTTAAGGGGGTTATTGTATTTTTTCTTCCTACGGCTTTGGTTTCTTTATTTAGATTGAGGTCTCTGATATGCACTTCATTCGTTCTTCTATCTTTCTTTTTGTCAAGCCTATGTATTAGTTTATTTTTCATTTTTTTTATATCACAAAAATAAATATAGAAGAATTCTGAACGAGATATGCTCACCGGTTGTCGGCCCAGTTAGCTTAAACGGTAGAGAATTGGCCCTGTAAGGATCTGGGTTCGATTCCCGGTTTGAGCATTTTTTGCTCAGTTGAAAAAATTCAATTCGTATCACAAAATCTTCTTTATATATTACAAATATAAGTTATTGTTTAATTTGCAAAGTATATGTAATCTGCAAGGCACAGTAATGAGAAAATAAGTCAAATTTGCATAGTACTTGAATGTCACTACCAAATATTCAATAGAATCAATTAAAGATAATCTTGCCCTATTGATGAATGTAAAATCTGCTTAGATGTCCTTTCCCCTTTTACAAGAAATATGCATTACATTATTTCTAAAAACAATGGTATATTTAAATAACATTTATTAGTCACACTGCGAAATTTCACCAGTCTTCCAAACATTATTAGTAGAGGCATTTACGATTCAGTCTGCACTAATCTCTATTATATTCCAAATCAAGTGATAAATCTAATTCTAGTGCTTAACCAAGTTTGTGTCACTTAGTGAGGAAATTAACTGAACGACATTACTGATTTATGAAAATATTTAATTTTATTTTTTGTTTTATGCGTCTGAAAAAAGTTTTGTGTATTTAAAAGAGCAAAAACGACAAAATAATTTAACAAACTATGAAAAGTAATTAAAACAATATATACATGTACTTGAGCGTTGTACCATGGATATAACCGATATTTGAAACCATTTCATTAAATAATGTAGGAGAGTAAAACAAAAACTTCTTAAAACTGTATTGGTCATGGATAGAGGTAATCGTTAACCCCTTCGTGACCAGAGCTGTTTGCTTAAATTTTAAACTTTTACCACTGGTTTTTCAAAACAGAAAATTTTCGGTAATTGAACCGCGAAAACGCTCTGTTTAAATAATTTAAACATTGCAATTAAAAATGAATGATGAAAATAATGAAACATTCCGAGCACCTTCAGTGCACTGTAAAAAAAAAAAAAAAAAAAAAAAAAAAAAAAAAAAAAAAATTGTAAAATTACTACAATTCTTCTAGGACACTGGGATTCCTAAAACCTTTTATGTAACGGCAACAACAAAAATTCATGTAACATATTCTCTTTTGTACCGTAAACCAAAAAGTCTGTCAGGTTACTAAGGATTTTTTAGGAAACTCGGATACCTAGAACATTTTATGTAACTGCAACCCGGGTTACAGATAAAATATTAGTAAGATTACGGTAATTTTAGTAGATTCGTTTTAAAGCTACAGAATTCTGTAGCTTTACAAAAACTAGCTTTGTAGTGTTGCATCTTTTTTTGTACAGTGTACAGGTAAAAATTCAGTAAGCGTACAGATTTTTGTAACTTTGCATCTGTAGATTTACAATTTTCTTTTTAACTCTTTCCAACAAAGTTGAAAAGTGTTTATGTATTCGGTTTGTCTGTCCGTCTGTCCGTATGGCCGCCTGTCCACGCTCTAACTCCCGTAAATATACTCGGATTTTCATGCAATTGATAATCCATGTTTAGGGTCACCGAACCATGTTTGGTATTGCATATGAAGCATGTGAGATTAATATTTCATTTACAGGGCTACCCAAAAGAATTCCATTAAATTATGGTACATGGTGAAAAATCGTTTGCAGAGTATTTTAATAATATTACGCTGTTTCAAATATATTTAAACTGATATAAATCACTAAATTTCACTACGATCACGTTAGAACATGGCATTCATAGCATTTTTTATTCATTTACAGGGACACACAAAAGAAATCGGTTACAGAACTGTCTTTGAGTAATAATTGCTGGAGTGTGCAGTTTCAAATTCGGTATGCGCTTTTAAATTTAGATAATATTTTGCATGTTACTCGTTATATATCAATTATATACCTCATATACAGGGCTGCACAAAAGTATTCAGGTATCATTCTCGTTATTAGAGGAACTTGCTGAAGGGGAATTTTCAATTGAAGTATATGTATTTCTTCAGTGTACAAAATTTTGGCATGCATGTAGTTAATAGATACAAAACTATAAATCATATACAGAGCTGCTGAAACAATTCAGATAATTTTCGGATTATAGATGAGAACAGCTGAAATTGGGCTTTGAAATGTGTTATGCGGTTCCATATGACTGAATTAGACTTCATATTATAATTTTTTAAATGGTGCTGTTTTGTTACACCATTCTGAAAGTGTTGGAAAGTGTTTCATAATCTATGCTGATCGCATGATTTTTTCTTTCTTGTTTACAGTGTGGTACCGGTCGCTCGTCCCCCAAGGGTTTGAAAGTTGCTACCATAGGTAAATAATGCATTAAAACTTGCAAATGCAAACAAATGTTAATGTACCGTAGTTTCCGGTGTATAATCCGCCGATCAAGCAATCGTGTTTGGACCCAGAAATTTTATTTAATAAAATGTAGCTTGTTACAACGCCGTCAATATTTGAATTTAAATGTTAAATAAAATTTCTGCGTCCAAGCATGTTTGTTTTACCCGCGGATTATACACCGGAAATAATGGTAATTTATGCATACATTGTAACCCGTGAATGGAAGAATGAATCACTTTGACTCCTTGTCAGGGTACAACAAGGGGCAAAGTTGCCTTGAAGAGGTGCATTTTATCTTTAAAATAACTGGAATTTGTTGACCACTTAACAGTTTGCCCCGAGATTAGTCGGTGTTAAAAGCACTGTTTCCCCATACCTATCGCCGGTGAAGTGGTTAAGAGACAAATAACTAGTTAAAGCCAATCATTTAATTCTTCTATCCTCACAAAATGTGGTTTTACTCGACGTTTCTGAGCAATATACATTTTTGAATTGTCTTCCGCGTTCCAAAACACTGTAAACACCACGTTTAGACCGATTTAAAATAAGCGAAATTTGTAGAAAAAAATTATCTTCAGCTTTCAGCTTCCAAACTTCTATAACTTCTTCAGGCGAGAGCGGCAGAGATTTCGACATTTTGATATAACTCGTACAGCGATGCCTACACTTTATACTCAAGGAAAAAAGTCTCTCCAATCCTCCACCTATCATGTTTGAGGAGATATTTGCATATAATCTCATTTGTGCATAAACTTTTGCGACATCACAAAAACAGTTTTCTTGTAATTTCTGATTTTCGTAACGATGAATTTTTTCTAAACTTCAGATATATATTTATGATCATAGTATTCATCTACAGTGGATATTTGAAAGCATCCCGTAGTATTATTTAATCTTTGTTAAAATATTTGCGCTGTGCTTAAACTTTTGCGCCCTACTGTATTAACGTTTAAGCTAGCATGGTACGAATTTTCTCATATGCAGGCGCGCATCGCAGTTCTTTAGACACAAGTGTTCGTTTTGTTACTTTGTTATAAATGCCAGATATTTCACAACAGAAATAGTATAAAATAGATAAGTTTGATAAGCAATACATAGCAATAAAGAAGGGTAATTTTTTATAATATTTACATGCCGAAAAACTATCTATAATCATACATTTAAAGAATGTAAGTACAAATGTTTAATGATGAAACAATAAGATTATTTCATACAAAATATATGAAGTATTATTTAATACAAGAAGACTAATATAAAAAAATCTAATACGTTCAAAAGAGATCTATTATTTCTCAAAAATGGTCCAGTTTCATTTTCTATATTTTTCGTAAAATTTTTGTATGCCAGAAGGAACTTTCACAATGTACAACATCTTTTTATCTTTTGACCTTTTGGCACATTCTATTTTATGCCCTTTTTCAGTTATATCTTTCGATACATAAAAATTCTTAGCTTCAAATAATACTTCCGTATCTTTCTCAGAGGGGTTCTCTTTGATTTCTAAATATTTGTACCTTTGTTAGGAAAATGATTAAAAATGCAGGCAAAATTAAAAAAATTCTTTTAAATTAAATGGCTTTAAAAAAATTAAAAGTAACGTCCTTGATCATGGACGCCAGGAGCAAAAGAGTTAAATTATTTAGAGATTAATTAATATTACTCTCTATTGCAGTTAATACTGATTGCTTTTAAATAACTTTTTAAAAAATAAAAAATAAACTTGAATATGCTATCGAATCACGAGTTAAGATTGAAATTCTATCTCAAAAAGTTTATACCAATAAGAAAATTGTAAAAAAATCAAGAATCCCAGAATCGAGCGTAACATACACATTACCTTAATTGACAGAAAAAAAAAACAAATTCAGCTAAAAGTTGTAGACGGCCTAAATTTATAGCAAATAGGGAAGCCGAACACGTTGTGATCATGAGTTAACCTTAATAAAAGACAGCCAGCAACTGAAATTAACACGTTAAGCGCACGTCAGTAACAGGTGACTGGCAGTGAACTTTCCGTCAGAATTCGTCATTCAACGATGACTGACGGTCTAAAATATGATATAAAACTAAAAATATATATACTGTTTTAAGTAATTACTGAAAATTTATTTAAAATTTACTTACCTTTTATTTATTTCAGGATTATACTTTCTTAAAAATTACTTAAAACATTGTAAATCTTTCAGCTTCTGTGTCAGTCACCGTGGCACTCAACGTGTTACAGAAATATTGAGTAAAACTAGGAGAATCTCCAATATTCGTCGATACAGATAACGGGAGTCTGCGTAATGTAGGTTTGAATAGTCACATGGCTTGTCCGCACAATAAAATTTCTATTAAATGTTATATAATGCAATTTTATTTTTTACATTCTAATAAAAAATATTCTTAGAAGTATTTTCAAGACATATTATATTCATAATAACACAAAAATAAAGCAATTAAAAGACATAAAATTTCAGATTCTCATTTTCCTGGCATGTCACACTGTAATGTGTGCAAAGTATACAAATACAAAGTATTTGTACAGTATAGGCTTTCCGCTATACTGTACAAATAACTTTTTCTAGTTTTTTTTTTTTAATTTCTAATTATTAATTATACTTTATGTAACAGATATGAGGAAGGTAACAAATTCTACATTTTACAAATAATTTTCCATAATTTAAATATGATTGTCACTGAAAATGAATGTCATTGTGCTGGCCTGCACATTTTGGCTCTTTATGAGGTATAAGGATGTCGCTGCAGAGTAATGCTTCTTGTTCCTGAACTAGTTCAAGTCAGAAGTAGTAAATCATTGCTACCAGCAAGATCTCTTAGATATATCTTTGAAAATAATGTGTTTAAAGGCTTTGTAAAAATTGAGTACACTTTTATTATGTTATTTTCCTGGCTTCAGTAAATTACAAATAAAACTGAACGCTACACTGAATTTGAGGTACTATAGAAGAAACATGTTCCTTTAAACGAAAATAAAATGTTAGATCTAAAAATAAAAAAAGCAAGAATGTGAAAAAATGTTTTAGAATGAGATTGTAATTATCCTGGCATACATATGCCCAGAAAATGACATATAGTTATAATTACATAAAAATGAACTTAAGTTCTTCAAACCTTAACAATTTTACATGGAAATTCCTTTATTCAGCTGTTCAACTAACATTTTTTTAAAAGTCAGAAGCTTTGAAACGATTTAAAGTTTCAAAACTTTTTGTTTCAAAGTCTCACATTTTGTGATATTCACCCATAACCGTTATTACGACGTATAACTAAAACAAAACGTATTCAATAGGCTAATGAAAATCAATCTTGGACACAGAGTGAATGGGGAGCAAGTGTTTTACACTGATGAATTCAAGTTTGAATTTTTCGGAACCAAATGACTTCAGTGCGTTCGAAGAATGGACAGAGAGCGTGTACACTAAAATTGTTTAAATCACGCGGTGAAACATGGGGACGATAACCTCATGATTTGGGAGGGTTTGATGGAGTAAAACTAGGACATTTGGCTCATATTAGATCAAAAATTGACAAGAAATAGTATCACGGTATCGTAGTTCATTATGCAGTTTCATCTGCTACTCGAAAAATTGGCAGAGGATTTACTTTTCAATAATACAATGACCCAAAACACATATCTAATTTATGTTTAAATTATTTGAAAACATAGCTGAAGCAAAATGCTCTCAAAGTTATGGTATGTCCCCAGAGAAATTATGGGAGGAAATACACAGGAAAGTTCCTATAATGGCTTCAAAAAATATTTAAAGTCTTTGGGAATGCTTATATGATACCTGGAGAAACATAAGAGACGAAACACTGAAAAACTGATACCTCGAATGCCAAAATTGTGCCAAGCTGCAATACGCGCTAAAGGAGGCTGCATCGACGAAAGCAAAATACGAGTTTAATTTTTTTATGTTAAATATTTAAATTTTTCACTTATATGTTGTCTAAATCATATAGAACATCGTTCTATGTTAAATTCCTTACTATTTCGCTATTCTTTGTTCTTTATTGTTAATTTATATGTTTGACCAAAGACTTTTGTACGCTAGTGTATGCTAATGTTGATACATAAATTGGGTGAACTTATTAAGAGATTTAGCTCCAATAATTGGTAGTTTCTCATTTCAATTAGTTATTATTAAAATAAAATTTACTTTTGTTTTTTGGACTCTATCTGACTTGCCTTCGTTGCCCCGTCCCTGGGTAATAATCTTAAATATACTTAAATTCAGTATTAAATTCAGACATGTTTTTTCGAGAGGGATTTGGTGATGGGGGCGACACTGCCTTCATCAGCTCGCACCCTGGAACTCATTTATCATATCATTAAATTAAAATATATCCAAACGAACTTAGCGTTGAGAGTCCCACTACTTTCGGCAGCGTACACTCGGAACTGGTACGCACACTCTAGATGTTTTTTGTAAACAACCTTCGAATTTCTATAATTTTATATTTTTATAAAAAAAAAACTATCCAATCGAGCCTAGTCTCTGGGCCTCTGTTTAATGGCACGAGCAATGTGGACTGTAGCTTATTTTTTATATGTAAAATTCGACTAATTAAACTTTAACAAACCATTTTTTATTAACAATTGTTTTTGGTTTACGGAGCTCCTATGGAAATAACCGCACGAAACGAACGGCAATCAACAACTGGCGTTACATTTTCGCCAAGCGAAAGAAGATGCCAAGGTTGGAGCCAACAAACAGGTACCTCTGAAATATTTATTTCAGAAACATATCTTGGACAATGTCCTTAGTTTTAAAAAATTAAATTTTAACATTAAATCTTCAATGCTAAATATAAGTTTCAACTCAAATCACGAATATAAAATATAAATATAAAACTCAATTCAATAACATTAAGATACACAATTACTACAAATTTTCCAATATAAATGCACAAGAAAATGGAAGAAAAAATAAATATTTACATTATAATAAGGGGTTATTTATAGGTAATATATTGCAAATATTTGATATGCTGCGTTTGAAAACATCAGTTGGCGTTTTGACGAGCACTACCCTAACTTTACCATCATGGCCATAAATAACATCTTGAATGCGACCTACTGACCAGGTACACGTGGTTAAATTACTATCTTTCAATAAAACCATGAAACCAATTTCAACGTTTTTTTTCTCTATTAAACATTTACCGCGTTGTTGTAGATTATTTAGATAATCTCTACTCCATTTTTTTCCAAATTAATTGATTAATTTTGGTAACTCGCTGCCATTGGCTAAGCTTATCTGCTAGGTCAGTTAAGCTTGGTTCGCATATACTATTTAAAGTGCGACCAATTATGAAATGCCCTGGGGTTAAAGTTTCATAATCGCTAGGATCCGAAGATAAAGGTATTGGAGGCCTTCTGTTTAAAATTCCTTCAACCTAATTGACAAAGGTTAAAAATTCCTCAAAGGTTAGTTTTAAATTACCAATTGTTCTTTTTAAATGGTGCTTAACACCTTAACCTACAATGACGGGCATAGCCCGCGTACGATGATCGAGCCAAATGTAAATTCTTTTTACCACTAAAATTTCACAGTAAATATAGTTTAATTTAATTGTAGAAATTCCATGATTAAACAAGGTGAAAATCTCTATTAAATTTTAGTGGTAGCTATGGATTTGCCAAACCGTGGAGCTGTTAAAATTAAATCGTAGGTTAAGGGGTTAAAGTATTTGACTCTTGCCTCCCGCAAGCCACCAAAATTAGGAGGTCAGGGAGGCAAGAATTTACAAGAAATTGAGTTAGCTAATAAATAAGCAGTCAATTCATCAGATTGATTTTTTACAAGATTATGCAATTTTTTCAACTCTGAATTTGCACCAACAAAATTAGGGGCATTATCAGAAAAGATTGTCGAGCAAATTCCGCGCCTAGCTACAAATATTTTAAGGTAGCTATTAAGGCTTCAGAAGTTAAATCTGTTATTACTTCCAAGTGAACTACACGAGTAGCAAAACACTCGAAAATTGCGACATAAATTTTGTTAAAGACTCCTTTTTGTGGGTGTTTATATTTTATGACGAATGAGCCACATAGGTCAACACCTGAATTTGTAAATGGGGGAGCATTCCTTGATATTAATCCTTTCTTTGGGTAACGAAGCCATTATTTGTTCTACAATTTAAGCTTATTTTTGTAGCAAACAATACAATTATGGAATATTTTTCTGCCTATATTTCAGCACTTATTTGTTGCCTATATTTCAGCCTTGTGCACTTCATGTTAGAACAACCTCTAAAAAGAGGAAGCATGAAGGTGCAAAAGTTCTGAACAGCAATTATGATATTGTCGAAAGGAATGCAAAAGCTGCTGAGAAACATAATTCCCAGTCAGGACGTGCAGCTCTGCAAGCTTAGAAGAAAATTCGCCAATGATGAAAATCCAATGATGATGGGAAAGAAAGGTATCTTTCTAAGATAATGGTGTTGAAGCATGTCTTTATTCCAATGATTTATTTCATCACTCAAAACCGAAGGAGAAGTGAATAAAATGTGTTAAGTGTTCAAAGTGGGCACATAAAGATTGTGTCAGTTTTTGGTGTGCAAAATTTCTATGCTAGATTTTTGTATTATTATTTTGTATGCAAGTAAAATTAATAGCAACTTATAGGTGTATAATTTTAGGACAGCGGTGTAGATAAAATGACATAGTGCGGCATTTTATATAGATCGTTATTATAACATTTCGACTTTATTTGTTGCTTTTTAAAAGGCACCATTGCATTTTGTATACTTCGCAAAGTTTGTTTGTATAAATCAAAGGTCATGAGAAAACATGTGAATAGAAGCATTTTTTTCCTTAGGGTATGTCATTTTAGGACAGTTTCTGCTACTTCACGTTGTTTCAGTAATTCATGAAGGTCTTTTCAAAACTTTCTTATGGACAACTTTTTATATAAATTAGTGTGATCATGGAAGTTTTTCAGAATCAAAACTATATTGCAAAACATGAAAGTTGTCATAAAATGTCCCTTTGATTGTCTTTATAATGTAGTTGTTCCTCGTAAATAAACAAATATCCCAAACAAATCGTCCATTTTTCCCTTTTCATATTATGTTTATTCAGATTTTTTTTAATAAATGAAAATAACTCAAAGAATTAGTATATTTTACTAAATAATATAAATACTAAAAATGAATAAACTTAGTTGATTTCGTTTTAGAAATCTACTTAAAACTGAAGACTAATTTTTAAAATTTATTGATTTATGGGTCATTTTCAAAATATGCATACATATGCTGTCCCACAGTAAAAAAAAAAAAAAAATGTACTCATAATATATTATTTAAAACTGACTATAAATATTATATTTATTTAATTACACTACACAGCATATTTCTAAAACATAAAAATAATCACTTTCATATTTTTTTCCTAAAGATGCAGATTTTTGCATCTAGTAGAAGAAAAAAATAGCTGTCCCTCTTCTGTATTTTATAATTCTGTAATATTTTTTCACTTCATTTTTCACTTTAAAAGGAAAGTAACTGGGACATTTAATGAGATAAATCATCATTATTTTAAATTTCTGACATTATTCCAGCAAAAAAAAAAAAAAAATCTACAAAACATTTGGTCCCTCATATTTTGTCAAGTCTGTTACCAAGCTACAATTTCACCAAGAGACGGCAGCACATTTGCAATAAAAACACTTATACTAGTTAAATATTTACTTGTAGCCATTTTCTTTTGCAGTTGAAAAACAACAGTGTAGTGGAGTAAAGAATTTTTTATAAAGGTGAGTATTTTTATTCAATGTCAAGTCTGTTACCTAATTTTTTATGTTAAAAATATAAGTTTAGTACTTTCTTTTGCTTGAATATTATTATCTAGTTAATATATTAAAGATTTTGTTTTGTTTCTTAGTATTAATAATTAGCATGTACGTTTTGGAAGATATTTTGCTGTTAATGTCAAGTCTGTTACCATATTACTGGTAAATAGTGTATAAAATATAGTAAAATAGTGTATAAAAATTATACCAAAAGCTAAAGTGCTTAATTAATTATATTTACAGACACATCTAACTTATACATTATCACTTATTTCATTTTTAATGTGAAATGTAAAAGTAATTTTTTTTTAATGTTTTTCTGAATTGTATGCATTTATTGAAAATGACCCTTATAGATTGACGTTGTGTTAATATTAATGCATATAAAAGAAAATGTTTTATAAGATTTCGTGCAACTAGTTCGAAGTTTGCAGGGGGTAGGGGGGGGGGGGTGTTAGAAAGATTTAAAATAAGAATGAAAACAAAAATTAATAAGTTCATCGCAATGTTTAGAAAATGTATCTTTTAAATTATTCGCTGCAGCTGATTTTAATCCGCTTCTTTTACGGTTGCCTGTGTGATTGCCGCTTATGTGAATTTGGACATAATTTCTAATTATATTTCAAGCTATTTCAGTCATTCATTAAATTATTTTCGAAAACTTCTTGACAACTTGCTATTTAAAAATGTGTAATCATGGAAATTCTTCAGAATGAATAGCATATTCCAAAATATAAAATTTGGGATACATTTCCAATGTTGCCTTTATAATGTAGTTGATTCATGTGAATAAACAAATCATATAAATAATCATCTTCTTTTCAGATGTCTTTTTATGGTACTACTTATGGATATGGAACTTTAATCCATGAAAATTGATTAATAATTTTGAGATTTCACTGAATATTATAAAGTATACAAAAACGGATACATTCAGTCAACCCTCTTCACAAATCCACTTAAATATTCAAAAGTCTTAAATTTATATAGTTTATTAGATTAATTGTTGAAGAGGTATTATTACTACATACATAAGGAAACATCTTTTAAAGTTTTGAACAACTAATTCAAATGTTTTAAGTTTTAATTCTTTGTCAAATATTTAAAATGGGAATGAAACTAAAAATTAACTACTAATTCAACACTAGGATCAGAAAATGTCATTTATGATATCGCTGCAGCTGATGTTAATTTACATCATTTACAGTTCTCCATCTGACTGCCACTTGCGCAAAATTTAATATAAATTTTATTTTAAGTTGATTTGTAAATCATTAATGCCTTTATGTAAACTTTTTATTCTTTTGGTATGACATTACATATGCATGTATGAACATAGAAATACTTTAGAAGAAAAAGCGCAATGCAAAAGATGACAGATGAAATAAATATTCACTGTCGTCAGTCTAGAGAACTTGATTTATGAAGTAAATTGTAATCATATCTCCCAATTTAAACATATGCTTTTCACATAATGTCTAATCTCAGAATTTTGAATTTTTAAATAAATGAAAATAGATCAAAGTGTTTGGGTACACTTCAGTGAATAAAATCAGTACATACATACATATAACTGTAGTTTCATTGGCATATCTCAAACATACACTTAAATATTGTAACTTGTTAATTTTAGAATTTATTCAACTATATTTTGAATATATGTTAATAATAATGCATACTTAAAGAAGCATTTACTTTGGGTTTGGAAAAATAAATTTAAATGTTTTCATATTTTATTTTTTATAAAAGAATTAAAATGAATATTAAACCAAAAATTAAGACTTCCATCATCAGGTTTTCGAAAATATCACCTTGCATATTGGCTGCAGCAGATATTCATTCATATCATTTACGATTATTTGTAATGGACGCTTATTTGATATAGCATTTTTAATTCGGTTTCCAATTCTTTCCGGCATTCAGCAAAGTATTTTTGAATATTTCTTTTATTTTTAACTTACTAGGAGGAACCTACCAGCCTACTACCAGCTTCGTTCGCCAACCCCCGTTCAGACTCTTAAAACACGCTAATTTGATCGGCTTTTAAAATGATTACGGAAGATTGAATTATAATTAAAAATAACAGTGTCGATCTCCTTGTAAACGGATTTCAATTCATTTCCCTTTTACTGATGGACTTGTAAGGCATTGTGACGTCACGGCGACGTCGTTGTGAAGTCACACTGTGATTTTGTGACCGTCGATGTGACGTCACAGTGACTAGAATGCGAGGTCGTTATGGCCGTTTTAGAGGTCGTTTGTGACGTCACATTGTGACCACTCTGTGAAGTCACGGTGTGACAAATTTGTGAAAAGTGTGTCATTTGTGACTATTTTGGCATTAAATTTGTGACGAACCTGTGACGAAAGCGACAATGCTTTGAAGTCACACTGTGACCAATTTGTGAAATATGTGTCATTTGTGAGGAACTTGTCATAAACACTGTGATTTCAAATGAAAATCAAATTTCAAATTAATTGCTTAAAAGACGCAAATAGTGAAAAAGATTCCATACTGGGACTCGAACACGGGCCATTAGTACAGCGCGCTGACATTCTACCGACTAAATCACATGGAACGATACCCAGGCTGGAAAATTTCTCACTATTACATGATGGCGAGGCTACAAACTCAGCACAAGATGGAATATTTAACGTGAGCCACCAACATGATGCAAACACGAAACTTAATTAAATCCAGCATCGATTGAAATTATATTAATACTAGAAAATTTTTCCAGAGAGAACCATTCGCCTTGCATACAATATTTCAAATGAAAATCAAATTTCAAATTAATTGCTTGAAAGGCAATTTTAATTTGAAATATTGTATGCAAGGCGAATGGTTCTCTCTGGAAAAATTTCCAAGTATTAGTATAATTTCAATCGATGCTCTATTTAATTAAGTTTCGTGTTTGCATCATGTTGGTGGCTCACGTTAAATATTCCATCTTGTGCTGAGTTTGTAGCCTCGCCATCATGTAATATTGAGAAATTTTACAGACTGGGCGTGCGTCGTTCCATGTGGTTTAGTCGGTAGAATGTCAGTGTGCTATACTGCTGGCCCGGGTTCGAGTCCCGGCATGGAATCTTTTTCACTATGTTGGCCTTTGCGCCTTTTAAGCAATTAATTTGATATATGATTTTCATTTGAAATATTGTATATAAGGCGAAGGATTCTCTCTGGAAAAATTTCTAAGTATTAATACAGCGATGAATTTTGAAATAACCTTTTGCTGTAAATATAAAATCTTATCTTTTTACCGTACTTTTTAGCAAAATATCGCTATTTTGGAGTCCTATTCTTCTAAAACATTTAAAATTTTTCCACTTAAAAACAATGCTTATCAACTGACATATTTTTTTATTCAGTTCTATGCTTGATATTAAGTTCTATGCTTGATATTGAGTTCAACCTTGATATTTAGAATGTGTAAATGTTTTAATTTGTTGTGATTTGTCATTGCTTTATTAAATACGAACATGGAGACTAACGGATATTAATACAACTATTATTTATAGAGCGGCATGATAAGCGATATTTATTTAAATTTTTTATTCCCGTGTATATTGTATTTTGTGAATATGAGCTAAATAGATTTGGTATGTTTTATAGGAAAAGACTGATCTGGGAAATAGAAAAAAAACGAGTAAGAAAAATCATGCGTTAATCATAGATTATAAAATACTTTCCAACACTTTCTGAATGCTTTAACAATACACCGTAATTTAGGGAAATGACGTAAATAAGATAACTAAGTAAACATTTTAGAAAATTCATAAAACATTTAAAAAATGGATTTCAGCAGTTACCGTCCATAGCCAAATATGTTTTCCAATTCTTTTGAACAGCCCTGTATTTGATCTCTAGGTTGATACACTGAGAAAAATGAAGTACTCAAAAATAAGTAAACCGACGTACTCATATCGAATTGAATATTTTTGGATCAAAAATGAACCTATGCTTTCTCTATTTTGAAACATCACATGTTATCAAACCCAAACAAAGGAATAGTTTTGTACCCTGTAATGGTTCATTTCATTTATGGCGGCATAAATTATGTTTATTAATGTAAATATTAAATTATGCACAGTAATTTAAAGATAATTTAAAAGTGCTTGGAAATAATGCTCTTGTCATAAAAATATTCGATTTGAGTATCTTGTTAAGAATTTTGCTATTTTTCTTAATAAATAATCAATTAAACATTTCTTGTTAAGAACTTTGAACGGAAAATAAAGGTCAGTACATTTTTACTTTAAATTTTAGGTTTTTCTTTTTTTTTGGGGGGGGGGGAGGGGCAGTACATAACGATTCATATTTGATCACAACCAATGAATAAAAAATGAGTACATGTGTTTCTCAACTTTGAGCACATTTGGATCGGAGCTATTTTGAGTATGTGACGCATTTAAAATTGAGTACTTTTTACTCAATTTTGACTTCCCATTTTTTTAAATGTATATATACTATGTAATATATATAATGGGAAAATCTAGTTTAGCAAGAAAACTCCTAACAGGTTGAAAGTCTTTTTCAACAATTTATACTAATGTATGGAAACATACTTGAATACTTTTGTACAACCCTGTAGTTTACCTAGAATCTTTATTACACGCCACTATTTAGTTAAAATTTAATTCAAACTAAGACACTCTTAAAACTGCTGAAATCACATTTCCAGAAATTATAATTTATAGACGGCCATGTATCCAATTCTTTACGTGACCCTGTATATCATTTTATCTATATTCTACAAACATTTCTTGGTAAATTAAATGCAGTTCAGCAAAAAAAAAGCATAACTCATTTAAAAACAAACTTTAAGCAATTTGCGCCCATACCCAGTAATCCTTACGAATACTTTTGTGTAGCCTTGTATAGGAATTATAGCATTTATATACACCATATACTATGCATAAATATAGTGAATCATAAAAGCGCATATCATAATTAAAAATACATTTCCAGCAATCATCGCTAATGAACAGTACTTCGGATACAATATAGTATCTGAAATATTTTGTGTGTCCCTGTAAATGCTATATACGTATTATTCGTATTATACATGAAATAATTTATAGTACGTAAACCTCAGCGACATATATCAATTTCATTATATATGAAATAGATTAACATAATTAAAGTATGCGGCAAACAATTCCCTCCATCCCTATATCATTATGTAGTTGAATTCCTTTTTTTAGCCCTGTAAATGAACAATAACTATTCTTTGCATCGCATAGTCAACAGAATGCATATTTTAGTGCACTTCATAAATGCATATAAATTTTATTCTGTTTGAAAGCGTGCGTAAAATCATAAAAAATCATTTGAAACGATTTTTTCCCATAGGCTGTAATGTAACGGAAAACTTTTGGCTGTCCCTGTAAATGAACAAAGCATGCTACAAACTTCATTACAAATAGGTACCGTGCTATGGTAAACATCAATAACATCCAAAAATTTCAGGGCAATCCGAGTATATTTTCGAGAGTTAGAGTGCGGACAGACTGCTAGACGGACAGGCGGAGAGACAAACCGAAGTCATAAGCACTTTTCAACTTGTGTCCTATATTATGTATCCTGTATTATATGAACTTTTAAAAAATATATACTAAAGCAGTTTAATCTATAACTTCCCATCAGGCATGAAAAACACTTTGTTTCAATGCTTAAATATCATATTTTACTTTTTAGTGCCAATAATTACGCGTATCATAAACGTAGAAAATGAATTTACAATAGAAGAAAATTTAATAACCGATTCAGAATGTCTATAATTAAATGTTTGATTAAAATCACAAACAGAAAAAATGCTTACATACAATTTAAAAAAATAAATATACCAATTTGAAAAACACTAAAAATAATAAGTAGTATTTATAATTGTACTATTAAACAACAACAAACTCAATAGATAAATTAAATGCATTATTAGATTTAACAATATCTCAAAAATATTTCCATATGGTATAAGGAATTCCTATTACTTTATAATTTCGGCAAATGTTAAATCTGAAAACATTGGTTTGAAGATTTAGGATTTTGAAAGATAATTTAAAATATTATTAGCACTAAAAGAAAATTCTTTCAAATGTTTCACTACTGTAATATGTAAAAATACATTTTCCCAGTATAATGTTAATTTCTAATCTGAAACAGTTTTGTAATCTCATGATAATCGAACATCATATTTAACCCCAAAATAATAATAACTATAAGTCTTAGTAATCAAAAAATAGTAAGAAGCCGATAAAATAATTCCAAATCATTGTCGTTCCATACATTTTCAATTTCAAGTAAGAGTAAATTAATGTTTATATTAATTCCAGTATGAATGTAGGCATGCACAGTAGACCGGAGTGAAAAACAAAAAGTTTTGCAAATCGAATCGTAATAGTGCGGAAAAGTTGCTACTCGTCTATACAAGCACAGTGAAAAAAAAAATTGAAATCGGAGAATATCTTCCGTTCGCGCATCGCGTTCAAAGTTTTCGAATTTGTAAGCAAAAATTGTACAAATATACGAAAAATCGTAAAAGGGTGTAAACTTTTTCCGATCGAACACATTTTTTCGTACATACCATGACCTTGAGATGTAGAATAGAGGAAAAAATACTACACACTCCTCCTTTATCCCCTTCCAACCACTCAAGAGGATGAAAATGGCCAATTTTCGTGGAAAATACCGAAATTACAGAAGATGCAAATATTGACGAATCGGTATGATTTTTTTTTTTTTTGCATAAGGCAACATTGAGGCTAAAAGTCGAAAACAATCCCCCTTCTCCCTCGAGTGATCAAAATTGTGCAGCTCTTGGCCCGTACTTCTAAGGACGACTCAGGACTCACCACGGGAAGGTGGCTGCACTGTGAGTCCCCCCACACCCTTCCCAACCAACCAACCAAAATGTGGGCGTGGAGAATTATGCAGATGCAGATTCAGGTACTGCGAATTCTGATTTAGTGCCAAATTTTATCATGGTAGCACGAGAAGCTAGGGTGGCTCTCATAAAACCATCACGTCGCTCATGCCCAAACACTTTTGAGGAGGCCTGTGTTACCAGCTTGACACTGCACTCTACGGCTTGCGTATGACATGGTATGTCTGCCAGATTCAAAGGAATAGTTGGCTTTTCCCCCTTGGAAATCAAGTCAGCAATGTCAGCTGAAGAAATGTTTACCAATAGAGGAGGACAGGTAATCTTGGTTTTAGACCAATTTATAATGTCATAATAATCCTCGGCGTCAAAATTTATGGCCTGAACTTGAAAATTTCTGACGGATTTGTCTTTTGTAGGTGTGTTTTTGGGTTTCAGTACCCACCGAAGTCCCAGCTCTCGAACATGTTGCCTATCATCCACTACCACTGAAAGAAGAATGTTTTCTGGATGGGCAAAGAATGCATTTGTTTGGATGACCTTTGTTATCACTTCTTGGAGTTTTGCAGGTAAGCTTCTACATTTCTTGATGCATTCAAAAATATGTTTAGGTGCCTCAACTACTGCAGATCTTATCTTAATTTCAAACCACAGATGTACGTATACTGTCATAATATACGTGACAATGTTTATGAGATTTTCGGATGGCGTTTCCAATGAAATATACAGTCTCAGGAACCTGTTTGCTGTCGTTAACCACCGAGAATGAGATATTGGTCCCGGATCTCGATTTGCAAGGTCTGGGGAATAGGACCCAGCAGCAATGGAAACGGCAATGTCATGCAGGTATTTCTGATCTTTACTCAGGATTTCTGGGTCAATGTGCGGGATGTGGCATTTAATTCTCTTAAAAGCAACTACGAGCAAAGACTCGCAACCAGCCAGCTGTTTGCCAAGAGGGCCACAACTGACTGAGGCCCTGTGGTTTTACCATCAAATGTTTCTACAAGATGCCTCAAAGGCAGCTCATAAAAATACAGGAGACAGATAACCCACTGTGTTGGTCTCTTTAAACGCATTTCTATATGTTTGATTGGTCAACTTTTCCGGCCAGTGTTTGTTGCTGTACCATCCCACCCGCCGACTAGAATTTTAGAAGTATCTCTTCTGTTTTCTTCAAAATTGTCTACAATGGAGTTAGCAATGTCCTTTCCACTTTTTGAGGTTGGTACTAGATGGCAAAGGTACTTAGAACCCGGTTCCTCAACAACTGCCGTTCATTTGATGTTCCTGCTGCTCCAGATTGGTAAGAATTGCCCTGCACTTTTCTTTTTCTCGTCTAATTTTGCTTCTATCAACGATGAGAGATGTATTACTATCAGTAATAAGACCTACGTCTTTTAGCACGCTAGAGGTAATGGCAGCTGTTGCTCTGTCTGACAGACCAAAGCGATTACTTGTCAAAACAGTAGCTGGAAGCGACACGCGCATTTGTGAAGAGCCTGGGCTCCTTGACAGAGCAGACAAAGAGCGTGTGGGCTGAAAATCTAAATCATCCTCATCCTCATTGACATCAACATTTGTCTCCTCTCTTTCAGGATCAGTGCTGCAACCAGGCAAGCTTTGCATTTGTGTGCTGAGTACATCAAGATGACGAGCCTTTCTTTGCAACCATGATGTAAGATTTTGTGTTTACTTTTTATGCACCGTCGGTCCTGTTTTACCTAATCTAAGGTGTCTTTGTGCGTAAAGAAACTTCAGTTCCAATTTCGGTATTTTCCTGTCCTTAGAGTAATCGAAACTGACAGCTATAGGATTAGGACAAATACACTTGTCAAAGTTTTTCCCGCAAGTTTATTCTAGTGTCATCTCGCATTTGCAAGTTGATATGTCAAATAATGTGTTATACGATTGATGAATGAAGTCATTGTACTTCTTCTGTTTCCCAGCCGTGTCTTTGTCTCTTGGATATGATTTACGAAGAGCATAATAGCGATGTTGTAGTTGTTTCATCTTTTGGACGGCTCTTGCGTGACAAACTGTAGGAATCGAAGCCTTGAAATACAGTGACTCAATCTGTTGAGCTACAGTGCTTGCCACTTCTAAAATGCTCAACTTCCTTCCAGATTTAAAGTCACCAGACTGCAATAACATGGCGCATTGCACTTCATGCCAACATTTGACAACGTCAGCATTGGTGGGAAGAATTGCCGATGGCAGTGGTTTTGGTGCACCAAAAAGTGGGCAGGGAGTATGAACGCTTCGAGTGAGCGCCATAATGAAAGTAAAGGAAGCTAAATTTTGATCTATGAGATCGTTATCCAATTCAAGCTACGGGATTCTAAACGAAGCCGACAAGAAAAGTTTTCAGCAAGAGCAGTGCTTTTATAGCCGAGATATATTCTTTTACAAGCGAGACAAGCAGAAACACGCAGCGATGCTGAGGCAAAACTGAGTGACGTACAGCGATCGTTACCAGTTATGGGTACTATGCTAGCTCCTCCCCCACTCCATTTCTCGGAATTCCAGCGGTGCGCATGCTCAGCGAGCATTACAGTACACCGAAGAAGAAAGGGGCTGATGAGATGGAGAGGTCGAGTGACCGTGCGGCAAACAAACCAAAACATAATGTTTGCCGCAAGAAGTCGCCCCCTCGACAGGGTTCAAAGGGGATAGAGGACCTCTCGATGGGGGGGGGGGGATTGTTTTCGACTTTTATCCTCAAGGTTGCCTTATGTTAAAAACAATCAGGTCGATTCGACAATATTTACATCTCCTGTAATTACGGTATTTTCCACGAAAATTGGCAATTTTCACCCCCTTGAGAGGGTTAGAAGGGGATAAAGGAGGAGTTTGTGGTATTTTTTTCTCCATTCTACATCTCAATCTCATGGTATGTACAAAAAAATGTGTTCGATCGAAAAAGTTTACACCTTTTTACGATTTTTCGTATATTTGTACAATTTTTGTTCAAATTCGAAAACTTTGAACGCGATGCGCGAACGAAAGATATTCTCCGATTTCAAAAAATTTTTTTTCACTGTGCTTGTATTGACGAGTAGCAACTTTTCCGCACTATTACGATTCGATTTGCAAAACTTTTTGTTTTTCACTCCGGTCTAATGCACAGTCTCTGCGCAGTTTTTTTTTTTCAAGCAATGGCAGATTAAGATATTTTTCTTTACAGTTATCGAATTTGAAATTATCGCTTCTGTGAGTTAAAGATCAGTTTCTTACAAATATAATATAAAACTATTTAACTCATATGTACAAATCAGGAATAAAATATTTAAATTAAATAAAACTTACATATACGTTCTATTAATATCCGTGTATCCTAAAATGGTCATTTCCTTATCTTAAAGTGTTGTAGACGTGGTGAAGGTGATGTTCTAAAAACAGTGAACTATTTATTTCCCGCGTCTTCTCATGTTTATTTTTTTGTGGGCAGACGATTTTCAAGCAGATGGTCTGGTACAGATTATTTGTTTTTGCATGCAAGAGATATGAAACTTGAATGCGCAGTAATTTTCTGAAAGTATGGTTAATTAAAATTTTGTATTTGAAGAAATGTCCAATGTATTTAACCTTTTCCTTTTATCCTTACCAAATAATTCAAGTTAAAATGTATTGTAAATTATAATTATTAAATAAGAATTTACCTAAAAAAAAGAATTTATCTAAAAATAAGAAATATCTAAATAATTATAATAATAATATTCATAATTAGAGTTTATTAGATATACCATTGTTTAAATTTTCAAAAGGTGTAAAAATAAATTTAATGGTAATAACGAGCCCCCACCCCCTTTTTTTTTTTTTTTTTTTTTTTTTTTTTTTTTTTTTTTTTTTTTTTTTTTTTAAGTAAAGTTGGTTTTGCACAAATTTTGTATATTTCTTTTATTTTCGGAAAATGCTAATTTTATTTAAAAAGTCTGAAAGAAGTAGAATTTATGACTTGAATACAAATTATAAAAATATTCTAAAGCAAGAAATGCATAGATGACTAAACTCTGAAGACTCTTTCTACGTGCTCATTAAAAGGTGCAGATTTAACTGTAATAGAATTTTTTTATTTTGAAACCACAGAAGTGTTTCGAATAATCCTGGTCGGTAAAAAAAGAAATAAATAAATAAATTTCCTCCCAGCAAACTAAATATGTAAAGTGTATAAATTTAATATTCCTAATTCTAAATATATTATCCAAATGCTAGATAAAATTGAAATCATGAAAAAGTATACATTCACTATCTTAGATATCAAATTGATAAAATATAGCCTGAAAATTTAGTTTATTAATGCTTGTGTCGTGCACTTTATTTATTATGCGCCCCCCCCCCCCCTCCCCTTTAGTGACAGAATTTACCATTTGCTATCCACTAATATATTTTATTCCTTATGCCATGTAACTCGTGACTGTTTAAAATATTTCTCTTCATTTTCAAAGATTTTTGAAGTTCATATTTTTGTCACACTGTGACTTACAATATGGTGGTTTTTTTGTCACGTATGTGACGTGACGTACGTTACATAGCAGTGACATAACAGTGACCTCACAATTTTTTTTTAATTGCCAGAAAAAACATAATGTTACAGTAAATAACATGTTTTGAAGAATTTTCGTAATTTTTTTAAGTTTTCTAAGAAGTTCACATCTCAGTCACAATGTGACATCACTGAGTGGTGGCATTTTGGTCACAGATGTGACGTGACCACAGTGGCTTACAGTGACGTCACAACGACGTCACCGTGACCATGCATGCTATGAGGGGATTTTAAGGCCTAATCAGCTTCTGTTAATAGCCGTTTTCGTGTTTGTTAAATAAGGTTAGGTAAACATTTGAAAATCAGCTAACATAAAATGAACTACTTAAAAGAGACTTTGCCTCCCGGTATTTTTTAACAACGCTATAAGAAAATAGTAGTAAATAAGTCATTTTAAATGAATCGTTTTAAATATGACGTAATCTTCACGAAAGTTTTCTTTCTCTTTTTAATATTTACGTGAAAATACTTTTATTGTTAGAAAGGAAATATTATTTGCGCTGCCTTAGAATTGGCAACAATAGTTAAAAAGATCATCAACAAATAGGAAATAAATGCCTCCAGTAAATACATTTTTAAATTTAAGCTGTTTGGCAATGTTATTATTTGGCCATTATAAATATGACGTAATTTCCCCCATTTACTGCTTTGAATACATATTAATGAATTCATTATTTTAAAGTTTTCATTATTTTTTAATATTTGCGAGTAAATACAACTTTTATGACATAATTTTCAATATTTTCCTCTTTTTAACACGTAATCATTTAAATCTAATGTGAAAGGGTTTTTTTTTTCTGTTTATAATAGTCACGTGTATATATATTTTTTAATTTAATAGAAAATATTGATCTTTGTGCTGTTTTTACTATTGCCACCAATTTAAAATAACAACCATTTCTAAAATATGTAAAATATATTTCTCGAATTTCAATTTAAAATTGTAATAACCCCTCAAAAAAGTAATCAAATTACAAAAATAAATGCAGTCTGCACACCGCAAGATTCTAATGTATATCCTTAGAGAAAAGGCTTAAATTCCTATGGATAGATTTTGCTCCTATAAAACTTTTTCAATGTATCGATTTTAACCAACTTTAACATTAAATAGCTGTTAAGGCTACTCTCACACAGCTTCCGTATTAGCCTCGGCATTGTTAAGTCTATGGACGTTTGATGCATTTTATATTCAAAATATCTCCTCAGAAAATTAATATTCTTAACTTCTTTTTTCTGTGTACTCTTCTTAAAGGAAGTCTCTTTTTAGGTGCGTTCGTAATTATATAAATACGTAGCACCCAGTTGTCGTTCAGTCCGTCCGCATATAACAAAGCAAAAACCACCGAACCGAATCGTCTGAAATTTTAAATATATAATTGTTGCAATATTTTGTCGAAGCATTTCAAATTTTATGAAAATCGGATATAGTTTAATTACAGGGGCAGTCAAACGTTTTCCGTTACATTACGGCCAAAGGGGAAAAAAATTATTTCAAGTGCATTTTAATGATGTTACAGCCTATCGAACAGAATGAAATTGATATGTACTTATTGACGTGGACTAAAACATACATTCAGTACAATATGCGTAGCAAAATAATATTTATAAAACTAGCGATAGTACGAACGCACTTCATTTGCCACCTTTGACGTGCAACTTCCAACTTGTTTTCATAGTTTTCAAAACATTTCTAAAATCTACGCTTAATTTTATATGAAGTGTTAAAATTTTACTCCAAGTTCGTCAGTTTTAAAACATAAAATATTAAATTATGCATAGATTTTAGAAATATTTTGAGAACTAAGGTAAAAAGTGACATTTTTTAAGAAGAGAAAGCTGAAAAAAAAGAAGTTAAAAACATTAATTCCCTGATTAATTTTAATTATAAGAATCCATCAATCGTCCATAGACTTAACATTACCGAGGGGAATTCGGAATCTGAGTGACTAGCAGCCTTAAAATAATTCTTCGGTTTAAAATATATTGCGAAATATGAAATAAATTTTCAGTGTCCTCGTTATGATGTAGTTGATGCATGTAAATAAATAAAAAGCGCAAGTAAATCATCTATTTTTCATATTGTATCTTGTCTGAGAATTTTGAATATTTAAATAAATGAGAACAGATGAAAGACTTTAGTATATCTCACTAAAGAAATTAAGTAAACACAAACGAATAAATTTAGTTTCACAGCCTCTATAAAAGTAGACATCAAAAGTTCCAAAGTTTTAAATTTATAAAAGTTTAATTTAACTACTATATGTTGAAGATATGTTAATAATTATGCATACTAAAGCATAATAAAACTTTTAGTCTCTGAGCAAATAATTCAAAAGTTTTCAGTTTTTATTCTTTGATAAAGATTTAAAATAGGAATTAAAACAAAAATTTTGAAGTTTATCACGGGATTTAGAAAATGACATTTAATGTATTAGCTGCAGATAAAGTTAATTCAAGTCATTTGTGATTCTCTGCCTGGTAGCTCTGGCTGCCACCAATGCGAATTTTAACATAATATCGAATTCTATTTCAAGTTGTTTCTGTCATTCGTTCAAAACTTTTCGAAAACTTTAGTTTTGTGAATTTATTATTTAAAGATGTTTGGGCATATAAATTCTTCAGAATGATAAGTATATTCCAGTTTTTGAAAATTCCAGTGAAATTTGAAATAAATGCCGCTTTTATAATGCAGTTGATCTATATATAAATAATTAAAAGTCGCATATTATAAATATTTATTTTTCAAAAATCTTTTCTTTTATATGAAATATGTGTTTCAGAATATAAAAGATGAAATATCATGTTTTACGCGTTGACTTTATAATGTATTTGATGCCCGGTATATCTAATGAGATTTTCGAAGGTTCTATGGTGTAAATTTAAAAATAATCTTTCACATATAAATTCTTTTAACACCGTTCGACGTAAGAAACTTTATACGAAATATTTCTTGGAAATACTTAAAAAAGAATAATATGAGTAATTTTAAGTATGCGACAAATTCAAAAATATTCCAAATTCCAAATTAAAATGAGAATGGGTATCAATTAGAATTCATAAATTAATGTTACATATATTACTTTTTGTGAAAATCTTAGGCTTGGAAAAAACCTAAATATAAACAATTGCATTTTAATTTTACGTGAGTTTCTGAGTGATAAAATGCCGAGTTTTTACTTTCTTATGCAAAGAGAGATATGGGGTAGGTAGGGGTAAAGATATGAGCGGGGCAAAAATACGCACCGGCTGATTTCATATGAAGCAACATTTCGGCTCTCATGACCAATATGTGGCAGTTTTGTTTCAAGTGTAGGGGACACCGGGGGAATGGCGACACCTTAAGGGAATTTACATTTTTTCACCTCGAAAAAATGTTTATTTTTTAATAGTAAAAATTCTAAAGCTGAATCATGATCTTTAGTATCTGTATAAATTTAACCGTAATCATAACTGTAAAGTAAGCATACATAAAAAAATATTTTTTAAACCTCTGCACAGTAGCGGGATTACCCAGGACACTGGGGTAATTCCGCCACTGTACTGGGGTAATGCCGTCACTCTTTAATGACCTAGTACATGCATCAAATGGATACTAGGAAACACACAACCTACTGAAAATAGTTAGAAAGCAATGCAATTGAGCAGAATAATGGTTAAGCTTACAATTTACTTCATATTGCAAAAGTCACTCTGCTGAATCGGCTCCACTACATTAAAATGAGGCCATTTCTCACCCGATTTGCATGGCGTCGGCATTACCCCGAGAGGACAATATGGCGGAAATCCACAAGCAAAGCCGAAAGAAGAATCGAACTTGTTCAACACATTGCATCAAAATGTCGGCGAATGCATGTAGATTACGGGTCATATTATCTTAAATACCTAATGTTACAATAAAAGGTACTTATCTCTACTCATTTGAAGCTCCAAAATAATAAGCAACTAGATGAAAACTACATTTTTCGCTAGAACAGACGAACGACGTACAGCAAAGTCACTCCCACTTTAGGCACTGTTTATATTGTTGGCCGCTATAGTGCAGGCACATTCACTATCTCAAACTGCCCTTAGTTTTTAAACTAGGTGGGGTTGCGGCATAACCCGGGTTGGCGACATTCCCCCGGTCTCCCCTACTATTCATTTGTTTAAACCTTCGATAAAAGTAGCAATTTGTGCTAAGAAAATGAGGTAAGTTTAAATTTTCGAATTTTGATCTAATATTTTTAAAATTTCACTTTATTCTTTAGCTGATAGTACCTGGAATTTTTACAAATCCAAAATTTTAGTGGAGATCGAAATATTTTTAGCTTCTAAATGCCGTAGTTACCTCGATCACATTTGTTTATACTTATGGGTAGCCGGTTAAGCAAAATACTGCGGAATCGGGTAAAAGTACGCATCCTTCTTGGGACAAAGATACGCACATGTTTAAGATATGGGACTTTGCCCTATCGTTTTCGCTAGAAGCAAAGCTTTTCATAATTTCTAAATTTATATTATATAAAATATAATAGCTACTTAACTAATATAAGTTAGTAAACTACATTTTCCTTTTTCTAGTTAAGTTTTTTTTTTAAATATAGAACGTAGGTATCTACCTACCTACTTTTAAAAATCAATATTGTTTCATGAATCGCTATTGTTTTAAACCTTAATCCTTAACTCATGTTAACGGTCTCGCCGACCGCTGCAATATTCAGTTTTCACAGTTTAACTTGTAATTTTCAATTTAAGTAGTTATGTTAGTTTAATTTTGTTTCGTTTGGTAAATTAGAAGTATAGCTAAAGACTTCTGAATGCGGGAAATTTTACTATAATAGCCCTTTGCATGAAGTTTAGCGCAGAAATCGCCTCTTATGAGTCAGTCAACCATTTTATTCAATCTACGATTAAGCGGTCTCGGAGACCGCTTACAGTATTTATGAAACGATTTTTGTCACAACAGTTAGAGGTTAACTGCTATTTGCGATATCGCAGACTGCTGTTTTTTTGTCATGGTCTAGTTTAGAATTTTCAGTTTAAATACTATCAAAATTTACTAATGCTTTTACATTACTCATTCATTTTAGTGAAAATAGGGGTAAAATCGGGCCGTAATGGGGCAAAAATGTGCACTGCGAATATTTTGCCTCATCACTGCGTACTTTTAGCCCAACCAATGGGTCAAAGATACGCAGAGCAATGTTTTTTTAAAAATTACAATTTCTCACGGAATTATAATTTGACAGAATGTCGTTTGATAGTGGAACGTGCCTAAGATTTTAATACAACAATTTAATCAGTCGTCACATAAGTTTAGATCAATGTGCTCGTTAAAAATCAAAATTAATAAGTGCGTAACTTTAGCCCCCACCTATGCTACATCACTTAGGTGTGTCATGTGATTGTGAGCCATGTTGAGGACAACTTGTCACCAAGCGCCATTGAGATCAACCATGATGGTGAATATCGATGGCGCTTTTTAACAAGCTGACCTCACTTCAAATACTTGTGGGCATGATACCCACATATGTTTGAATATTAAAGAATATACATTTGTCCATTTTCCTACATAAAACATTGTTATTAGAGATGTAATTGTAGATTACATTTCATAGTATCAATAAAACACGATTTCCTTTCCTTTTATTTCGGGTTAGGGTTGAAATAAGCCTGGGTTTAGTTGCAGGTTGCCGGAAATTATTTTGGCTGATTCTGGTCAGGTTGCGGATCGAGGAAATATTTTTGGAGGGTTCGGGTCGAGTTGCGGGTTGCGGGTTGACTTAAGTATAATATTCGGTTTTGTGTCTGGTGCAACTTGACCCGTGCAGGACTACTCTGTAATCGGGAAATTTTCAATATATCAGGATTCGTACGGTCCTTAAAAGTACTTGCATTTTTCAAAAGGATTTTTTTGTGCTTGAAAGTGCTTATTTTCATACAAAATTTTTAAAAAGTCCTTTAAACTACTTTACTGTCATATTATTTCTTAATCGGTGGTGGAACTCTTCTGCATTTCTTTTCATTTCTGATTTAAAAAATAAAGATAAAACCGCCATTGCTAACCTTTCTTCTGAAATTTCACCTCCCCTTTTTACTCCCTTCTCCACAATACCAAAGTTTAAACTGTTTAAAACTTTTTTTTATCCTTTAACTGATGTTACCGGTCTCACAGACCAGTGCTTTTTTCAATTTTCATAGTTTAACTTGCAAATTTCAGTTTATTACAAACACACTGAAATTTTGTTTCGTTTGAAACTTTAGTACTAACACCAGAGACTTTTGAATAGGTGAATTTTAATTATAACACTCCTGTGCAAAAAGTGTAGTACAGAAACAACATCCCGTGAGTTTATCGCGGCTTTTATTCATCTTTCGTTGGAGCGGTCTCAAAGACCGCTTCACACTAGTTATGTGACAATTTCTTTGACATCAGTTAAAGGTTAAAAAAATTGCTCTACTGTATTTGTTACTTTAAGTGAATAAATAATCGGTCCTAAATTTCACTAACTATTCATTCCATCATATCCATTTCATTAAAATTTTATCTGAATTTCACCTTCAAAATTTCGTTTCCCCGTTTACTTCACCTCTCACAGTAATACTTTGTTTCAAAACTCTTTAAAACTGCTTAAATAATAATAAAAAAACTGTTCTGTGTCATTTTATTGTCACAATAAATAATCAATATTTTTCTTCCCACTCAAAATTGGCATCCCCCCCCCAAAAAAAAAAAAAAAAAAACTTTGAGCACATAGAATTTTAAAGTCTTTAAAACTCTTTATAGACCAGTGGTAGGGGAGGAAAAAAGGGCCGCATTTTGGAGTTAATTAAGGGAAAACTGGAAATTGTTTTAATCCCTTTACTTTAAGTCTAGAATGAATGTACCAAGTTTCCCCCCTCTTACTAGGTGAGTGGTTGAAGATATGTACAGATTTATAGTCAAAAAACACATTTTTATTAATTACCATAACAATATCTAAAAAAAAAAAAACTAACTCTATCAAAAACATTGTCAATACAGATATTGTAGAGGTTAAAATTCTGATTAAAATGTGTACTTAATATTTTTGTTGAATTTTTACAATGCCTACTTCGTTAATCAAGTGATTGAAGCCAGAACAGACGAGGTTATCAGTTCACACCTGTTTCTAATTTATATATATTTTTTAATTTATTGAGGTATTATTTGAGGATTTTGTAATTATTTTAGGCTTTATTTTGGATATTTTCAGAGTTATGGCTTAAACTCTTGATTACGGATTATAGCCCAGTGGTAGGAAATGAAAAAAAAAAGCCGAATTCCGAATTAAATACGGGAAAGTTGGAAATTGTTTTAATCCCTTCGACATAGGTCAGAAATAAACGTACTAAGTTTTCCCGCCCTACTAGGTGTGGCTTTGCCGCTACGAACAAATATATAACTTAAAAAGTGCATTATTTCATGATTTTTAGCATATTTCAAAAAAGATTTGTAAATGATGGGAAATATTGTTTATGATATCTGATATTGTATTTGAATTATGCGTCGTATTTAATTTGACATATATAGTGAATAACAGTGCGTATGCATCACATTTAAGGATGTCGAAAATAGTGGGGAGGAGCGAGGGAACAAAAGAGTGTGCAGGATTCTTGTCGCTAGAGGAATTATAGGTCAACCAATAGCACAATTTTAAACTTCGATATTTTACGAAAAGGACTAAGATGGTTTTAATAAAAATTATTTTCGACTAGTATACGAGCATCTTAAGTTAAATTCATAAAATTTTAAAACCTTCAGAATATTGAAAAAAAGTATTATTAGTTAGCTTAAAAAGTTAGCTTTACGTTTTTTTTTAACTAAGGTTTAAGGTTGACGATATCAGTTGAGAAATGGCATGTAAAACGGCTGTCAATTATGTACCTCTTTCTCGATAACTACTAAATTATAATCCTCAAAATATACAAAGTAAAGCATTAACATATTTACAGAAACATCGCGAGGGCCTCAACATCTTAAAGAAAATACATGTATGTAATAAACGGAGGCAGGGCTGATTGATAACTCTGTCTCTCTCCTGATTAGCGGTTAAGGCAAAATTTAGAAATAGGATTGCGACCTTAATGTTCAGCAAAAATATTAATATGGTACTCATTTTATTCGGAATTTCAAATTCTACAACATTTGTTTTGACAATGTTTTTGAAAGAATTAATTGTTCTGAGATATTAAGATAATTTAAAAAAAGGGGTTTTCGACTATAAATATGCACATATTTTCTAATGTTCACCTAGTACGAGGGATAAAACTTAGTACTTTCATTTTAGACCTAAACAGAAGGGATTAAAACAATTTCCAGTTTCCCACCCACATAATTTTGAGTTACACCCCCCGATCACGGGTCTTGGAAATAGAATTGTGACAATGTTCAACAAAAATATTAAATGTAGTTCTCATTTTCCTCGGAATTTTAAGCTGACGACAAGCTGAACACGGAAATTGCAAAACCTAAATTTCATTCCAGATTTCAAAGTGGTGCCATTTGCAAAATGACGTCAGCGTTACGCACAGATATATTTGTTTTTTATAATATTGATAGAGATAGATTTTATTTTCATATCAAAATCTTGGTGTTTTTTTTTTCTTTTCAAACTATTTTTTTTTCACCCTTAAATCCATTTACATCTGAGCCAAATCAATACTCGATCATTTCAAAGCTACTGCATAACATTAAGTGTGTATTTTTAAATAATATATACGTAATGTGAGTCGTACAGCAAAATGCGCAGAAAAACAGAAAAGTGACTTCGGACAATGGATTTTTTCAAAAGATTAATTTTCTATTTTTTTTAAATGTATTGCAGTATTTCAAAGAGAATTGAAAGTATATGCTTTTTGGTATTTTTATTATTATTTGGTATTAATATTCTGCAAAATTTGATTTTTGGAGTCTTATGTGTAACTTTGAAATATGCCTGGAAAGGGATGTGGGGGAGGGACAAGGTTCTTCCAGTATTTTAAATTCTTAAAGTTTGTCGTTATCATCCAGACTCTTTGAAATTTTTAGATGTTAAAAACATAATGCTTTCGTAGCCGAAAAAATAATAACATTTAGTGGCAAAAATGCTGGTAAGATTTTTACCACGATGTAACTAAGTTTTTTGCTTATTTTGTCGAAGTTTTTGCACATTTTATTTAGTAAAAAATTTTTTTATTTGTCCGAATGTTAAGAAATTTTCGTAGGTAAATGTAAATCTGGCCTGTTGATTTGCTCTAAAAAGATTGTTAAAATACGGACGTTAAAGTTCATAGCAAAACATACAGGTTTCATTATCCTCTTCTTCTGAAGATGTGTCCGCAATCTTTTTTAGTTTCTTTTTTTCTTTTAAAGAAACTTCTTTTTTCGTCTTGCAGTTTGTTTGGCTTATTTCTCCTTAATATCTGCTTCGATCTGTAATTTATAGGGAGAAGAAATCAAAATAAGTATTTCCCTTTCTTTTCTCAATTCTAAAGCCTTCCTTAGAAGGGGATAACATTTTAGGCGAAATTGGAAATACAGATTGCTGGGCTACATAGTCTGAAGATGTCGAATAGATAATTTTAATAATGTATTCTGTTGATGTAACATTTTGAATGAGTGATGACGTCTGTGATTGTGATGTTAACTGCTGCATCTGGAAGCAGCTCGACGTGAAAGACGCTGGATGTTGTCAACTCGTTTATGTTCGGAAGGTTGAGCTCCATTATCCTGTGATGTTTCAGAAATATTTATTTCTGCAGCTATGCAAACCTGTGACTGCATAGACCTAGGTGTGTTATCATGACTTTCATGGGTTTCTCTGTTACTTCCGAAGGAGCAAAAAGATGGTCTGGAAAAACATTGTTGTAGGGGAAAATCCCTGTTTTCTCGAACTTTCTGATTGCAGTATTTACAATTGCTGATCTCGAAAATGCAGTTTTAAATAATTTTCCAATTTGGTAAATTGTTACAGATCGCGCAGAGTTTGAAAATAACCACTTTTTCATCTCTTGTTCTTAGTATGAGCTTAGGGATGCATGAAAGACACATCAATGGGTTGAAATCGATGCGTTGCGTAAGGAAAGAAGCATATATAAATACATTGCTTTCTCTTACTAGATTAACTGGATTCTTTTATATGAATTGAACACCTATTAAGGATTTAAAGAACGGGCTTTTCAGGACAAGGATTGGAAAAAATTTGTACATTTTTTAACCAAATAAAATGAAGACCTCTTTCGTAATCCACCCACTCCTATTATATACAGCAAATGAGTCTGGGAAAGTTTCATTCATCAAGAGGGAATTTTTTTGCCTGTTTAATATTTGATAAAAAAAAATCCTGTTATATATTATATAGCCTAGTTATATAGGATTGGGATTTTATGCATTATTTGTCAATTTGGGCAGATTATTTTATTTAGAGAAACAAGTCACGAAATTTATTTGCATTTTAAGTGGACCCATAACGCAAGTTATTACACCTCAGATTAGAAAGTTATTTATTAAAATGTAATAAGCATAATATAAAATTATGCCTTAATTAGTACCATTATTTTGTTCATTAATAATTGCAAATTATTTAATTTCATAAATGTAAGTTAAAAATTAGACCCACTTTTTAATATAAAACAAAATCAAAATTAAAGTTTTTTCATTATAACTAGATAGATTTAGAATTATAATATAACTTAGCATGGAATTTTAAATTGCATTCTTAATGCTGTTAATTTATTAACTTTACTAAAAAAACATTCTATGAGTGTCGGACAAAATCGGGTATACCCAGTTTTGACCCACTCTAAAGTACCCGGTTTTACTCCAACATAACAGAGTTTAAAACATAGCGTCACTAATCTTAATCCTATAAGCAGAAGATCAGTAAAAATTTTAAAATATTATCAGGAAAGGAAAGAATTAGATATAGTACTCAGAAATATTTAATATGCTGAAAAAAAGTGGTTATACGCGTAAAATCTGGAATCAAATAAAACAATTTTTTAAGAGTAATTGAAACTAATTCCTTCATACTAAAAAAGACCGCACACAGTAACGTTTCAATCAGCTATAAATGCCATAATGGTTACCGACAAGCAATTTCTCGTGTTGGCTGATAGACAGAAGTACAACTGAAGGAGGGATCTGCGCTACCCGGTTTAACCCACCTACCCTGTTTTTTACAACTCGTCCATGTGTATATATATACACACATACAAAATAAAAATATTTTTTTAAACAAGAACGTAAAATAATCAAGCTTCAACGAGAGATTATAATTTTCCAACACATTCAGAATTATGTAAAAAAAAAAAAAAAAAAAAAAAAAAAAAAATCAACGTTTAATAAAGTTAAATATGATGGCTAAGTAAGCAAATTACAAAACACGTAACACATTTGAAAATTAAAGTTCAGCAATTATTATCAGTCATCGGAAAAATATCCGAATTCCTTTGTGCAACGCTATATATGATCTGTACATTTGAATATATACCAAATAGTATGCCAAACATTAGTTCATTTAAGAAACGCATTTTCACAGTTGAAAATTCCCCTTCAACATATTTCGTCAATAAACGGAAATATATACATCTTTTTTGCAGCCCTGTATATGATTTACAGATTTTATACATACGAAGTAAATAAATTAGTTAAATTAAAAAAAAAAAAACTCGTACCACAACAAATAACGAAATTCCAGCAATTATTGTTTATTTATACAGTATTATAAGCGAATCCTTTTGTTTCCCCCCATAAATAAACGATTAATGCTATGCTCATCATGTTCTATAGTAAGCATCTTTTTGTACATTTCAGTGATGTGTATCAATTTCTGTATGCTTGAAATAGTGTAATATCATTCCAATGTACTACAAATGATTTTTCCCTACAGACCATTGAAAGAGACCATAAAAAATCATTGATTAAAATCACAAATTTTCCCAAAAAAAAATCTGTTTATTAAAATCATGATTTAATCGTTGATTAAAATCATTAACACCTTATTGCAGCCAAATGGCAAGCATTAGTTTTTGTTAATCACGATTGATTGACGAATTTTTTGCCTCAACCAACTGACACTTTTTGCAATATTTTTCTACATTAATTTAAGAATTTCAAAATATTTTCCTTTTACCCAAAAAATGAAGAATTTTGCAGCTTTTTCTTACAAACTTTCCTTGCAGTTATCCAAAATTTTCAGCCTAATAAAATATAAAATTATAACTAAAAATTAAATAAACAGCACATAAAGAAAAAACTATAAAATTATTTAGATATTTTAATTCCAGTATTTCAATTGACTAAGGTTTAATGCAGTTTTATTTATTTTTTAAAATAAATAAAATTGTGTGATTTGTGTTTGGTTGCCGTTTTCTCTGAGACGGGAAAATTTAAGTTTACCTATGACCCTGTGAGAGTGTGTGTGTGTGTGTGTGTGGGGGGGGGGGGGTTACTGTTCCTGCTGACCACTAAAATTTTCAAATTAGTGGTCCAAATGAATTTTTGGTGTTCTCGGACCAGCGGACCACCAATGATTTCGAACACTGATTGATTTTTTAAATGCCGAAGATTTCCTTGTAAAAGAGATTTGAATTGATATACTGTTTAATTTTTTGATTAATTCCCCTGTGTGAAATCTGATTATTGTTATGTTTGCACAAGAAATATTTTATGTCTTAAAATATTTACTCTTTCATTTAAAACAGGTGGAGAAATTAACCCGATGCTTGGATCTATTCCATTTTACCAGACTTGAAATCCTCTTTTAGAACATACTAAGCTTCAAGAATTCCTTATATTTGATGACCTGAATGGTCAGAGAGGGTGCAGCACCCTCTTAAAACTGTCTGAGAGAAACTCTATGTAAAATGATATTATATTGCATTAAATATTAGTCTGACATACTATACATATAATTTAATGATTATATAATTTGTATTTCAATAAATGGAGAGGCATACCGCAAACCAACTTAAATGTGTTGCTATTTAATAGTGTCTGTAACCATTTCTTTTTCAGCTATTGCAAGGCTGCTGCTGGTGAATATTTTTCTTTTTTACGAGTATAGTTAAAAAATAAATAAATCGTCGTCATAGATTATCATTTAGGAATACTGAAAAAATACTTGTATTTGTAAGAATAATTAGTCGCTTGGTGGCGACACTGCTGTTATTAAATTAACCCTTCAAAGTAAGTATTTAATATACTATAGAAATACATTGTGTATTTAAAAAAAAGCTTTAAAGTTTAAAGTAATACTTTTGTATTAGCTGATATTAGAGGTTAAATGGATTCTGCTACTTATAGCTGCCTTTCTAATTAAAAAAGTCCTTCCGGCCAGTGCCGAGAGGAAGAGGTAGCTTTCATATTCCTTATTTTTAAAAAGCCAACTTATATTATTCAAACACACGAAGCTGAATTTTGTGGAAACCGAATATAGGAGATTCAATACTAATTTTTATCAATACTAAATCATAATGAATGAGAATTTCGCAAAATTAGTCAGCTTTATCCAAGCTGCTTTTATTTAAAGTAACTTATATTTGGCTGCCGAATTCGGCGATTTCATAAAGTCCCTGCCATTTTAAGACAACATGATGGATGAGGCTAGCCAGTGAACTTAGTCGAGACCTTAGTAATTGCTGTGCACATGCTCACTCACATCGGAATCGGTTGATATATACGAGTGCTGTCGCAGGCAAGAAATCAGATTTTTCAAAATGTCACCCACATTAGAAATTGAAACAGCTATATCTGAGCCATTTTTTAAGATAAAGACAAACAAAAAATGCTCCTGAATCCTTATATCAAGGTCAAATACTTAAGAAAGAAATCTTTTTCAATTTCTAATTTTTTTGCACCTCACTTTAAATATATATATTTTTAATTTAATGGCCGCCATTTTGAAACAAGATGGCTGATGAAGCTGGCCAGCGAACTTGGTCGAGGTATTGATGTATACTATCCACATGCCTTCTTACATCGAAATAGACGAATGCGTGTGTTATCGCGTGACAAATACAAGATCGTTTCAAAATGTTAGCCATGCTACAAATTCAAAGTGCTATAATTCAACCATTTTTTAAGATATAAATAAAAGAACAAATTTTCAGAAACAAAAACTGCTCCAGAATCTTTGTATCAAGGCCAAACACATAAAAAAATCTTTTTCATTTTCCAATTTTTTAATACTTCATTTTAAATTTTAAATTACATTTTTTTAAACGGGAACCCTTTTGAAACAAGATGGCTAATGAAGCTGGCCAACGAACTCGGTCGAGACATTGGTATGTACTATGTACAGACCAAATTACATCCAAATCGGTTCATAAATACGCCTGTTATCACATGACAAAAATCAGGTCGTTTTTTAATGTCAGCGACAATAGAAA
The DNA here is from genome assembly GCA_963932465.1 of Maratus speciosus. Lineage (NCBI taxonomy): Eukaryota > Metazoa > Arthropoda > Arachnida > Araneae > Salticidae > Maratus > Maratus speciosus. The sequence goes on along the minus strand of OZ010796.1, from coordinate 230,128,327 downwards.
TTCAAAATGCTATAACTCAGCCATTTTTTTAGATATAGACGAAACAAAACCTGTTCCGTAATCTTTGTATTAAGATCAAACACATACAAAAAAATCTTTTTCATTTTCCAATTTTTTGGTATCTCATTTTAAATTTAAAATTTTTAAAAAAATTTTAAATGGCCGCCATTAGGAAACAAGATGGCGGATGAAGCTGGCCAACAAACTCGGTCGAGATATTTTATGTACTATGTACATACCAAGGTACATCCAAATCGGTTCATAAATACGTCTGTTATCACGTGACAAAATTCAGGACGTTTCAAAATGTCAGCCACGCTAGAAATTCAAAATGCTATAACTCAGCCATTCTTTAAGATATAGACGAAACAAAAACTGCTTCCGAATCTTTTTATCAAGGTCAAACACATAAGAAAACAATATTTTTTTCATTTTTTAATTTTTTGGTACCAAATTTCAAATTTAAATTTTTCTTAAAAATTTAAATGGCCGCCATTTTGAAACAAGATGGCGGCTGAAGCTGGCCAAAGAACTCGGTCCAGACATTGGTATGTACTATGTATAAACGAAGTTACATCCAAATCGGTTCATAAATACGCCTTTTATCGTGTGACAAAATTCAGGACGTTTCAAAATGTCAGTCGCGCTAGAAATTCAAAATGCTATAACTCAGCCATTTTTTAAGATATAGACGAAACAAAAACTGCTCCGGAGTCTTTGTATAAAGGTCAAATACATAAGAAAAAAATATTTTTCCATTTTCAATTTCTTTGTACCATATTTCAAATTTTAAATTTCTTTAAAAATTTTAAATGGCCGCCATTTTGAAACAAAATGGACATTGGTATGTACTATGTACACACCGAATTACATCCAAATCGGTTCATAAATACGAGAGTTACAGTGTGACATAGGACAGATATATATATATATATATATATATATATCAATTTTGAACGGAGGGTGGTTTCGGGGTCTGGGGGTCATGATCGATGAAAATATACCAAAATTTTTTGAAATCGCTTTCCTCCGAACGGCTCCAATAGGTAGCTTTTTGTAATGAAAGCTACCTAACAATAATAAAAACAGGGTATGTATTTAAATCTAAAGAATTTTTTTTTCTTTGTGAATAAGCAAACACTAAATGAACTATAAGTGTAACTGAGTGCGAAGAAATATACCAAAATGTAAATGGATAGAATGATAATATTTGTGGGGGAAAAAATGTAACTATTTTGTGAAATCAGATCAAAATGGTTTACATTTGTTTTTTAAATATATTTCAAAGACAATAGAATCAATAATTAAAACTTAAATAATTTTTTGTTTAATGAAAATAAAAAATAAGCTTTCCTACTGCAAGATAATCTCGCATAATCTGAAATTTTGTTTATTATTATACCATAAAATGATAAATTGAAAACCAAAGTGAGGGGAAAAAAGTCCTTCCGGCCAGTGCCGGGAGGAAGAGGTAGCTTTCATATTCCTTATTTTAAAAAAGCTAACTTATATTATTCAAACACACGAAGCTCAATTTAGTGGAAACCGAATATAGGAGATTCAGTACTAATTTTTATCAATACTAAATCATTATGAATGAGAATTTCGCGAAATTAGTTATTAATTTCGCGCTTAATTAGTAAGATTATCCAAGCTGCTTTTATTTAAAGTAATTTATATTTGGCTGCCAAATTCGGCGATTTCTTAAAGTGGCCGCCATTTTAAGACAACATGGTGGATGAGGCTAACCAGTGAACTTGGTCGAGACCTTAGTAATTGCTGTGCACATGCTCACTCACATCGGAATCGGTAGATATATACAAGTGCTGTCGCAGGCAAAAAATCAGATATTTCAAAATGTCACCCACATTAGAAATTGAAACTGCTATATCTGAGCCATTTTTTAAGATAAAGACAAACAAAAAATGGTCCTGAATCCTTATATCAAGGTCAAATACATAAGAAAGAAACCTTTTTCAATTTCTAATTTTTTTGCACCTCACTTTAAATATAATTTTTTTAATTTAATGGCCGCCATTTTGAAACAAGATGGCTAATGAAGCTGGCCAGCGAACTTGGTCGAGATATTGATGTATACTATCCACATGCCTTCTTACATCGAAATAGACGAATGCGTGTGTTATCGCGTGACAAATACAAGATCGTTTCAAAATGTTAGCCATGCTAGAAATTCAAAGTGCTATAATTCAACCACTTTTTAAGATATAAACAAAAGAACAAATTTTCAGAAACAAAAACTGCTCCGGAATCAAGGCCAAACACATAAAAAAAATCTTTTTAATTTTCCAATTTTTAATACCTCATTTTAAATTTTAAATTTAATTTTTTTTTATGGCAAACCTTTTGAAACAAGATGGCGAATTAAGCTGGCCAACGAATTCGGTCGAGACATAGGTATGTACTATGTACAGACGAAGTTACATCCAAATCGGTTCATAAATACGCCTGTTATCGCGTGACAAATATCAGGTCGTTTTAAAATGTCAGCCACAATATAAATTCAAAATGCTATAACTCAGCCATTTTTTTAGATATAGACGAAACAAAAACTGTTCCGGAATCTTTGTATTAAGGTCAAACACATAAAAAAATTCTTTTTCATTTTCCAATTTTTTGTTATCTCATTTTAAATTTTAATTTTTTTACTTTTTTTTTAAATGGCCGCCATTTTGAAACAAGATGGCGGATGATGCTGGCCAACGAACTCGGTCGAGACATTGGTATGTACTATGTATAAACGAAGTTACATCCAAATCGGTTGATAAATACGTCTTTTATTGCGTGACAAAATTCAGGACGTTTCAAAATGTCAGCCACGCTAGAAATTCAAAATGCAATAACTTAGCCATTTTTTAAGATATAGACGAAACAAACACTGCTCCGAAATCTTTGTATAAAGGTCAAATACATAAGGAAAAAACATTTTTTCAATTTTCAATTTTTTGGTACCATATTTCAAATTTAAATTTTTCTTAAAAAATTAAATGGCCGCCATTTTTAAAGAAGATGGAGGATGAAGCTGGCCAACGAACTCGGACGAGACATTGGTATGTACTATGTATAAACGAAGTTACATCCAAATCGGTTCATAAATACGCCTTTTATCGCGTGACAAAATTCAGGACGTTTCAAAATGTCAGCCACAGTAGAAATTCGAAATGCTGTAACTCAGCCATTTTTTAAGATATAGACGAAACAAAAACTGCTCCGGAATCTTTGTATAAAGGTCAAATACGTAAGAAAAAAATATTTTTCCATTTTCAATTTTTTGGTACCACTTTTCAAATTTTAAATTTTTTTTAAAATTTTAAATTGCCGCCATTTTGAAACAAAATAAAAATAATAATAAAAAAGAATAATATATATATATATATATATATATATATCAATTTTGAACGGAGGGTGGTTTTGGGGTCTGGGGGTCATGATCGATGAAAATATACCAAAATTTTTTGAAATCGCTTTCCTCCGAACGGCTGCAATAGGTATCTTTTTGTAATGAAAGCTACCTAAAAGAAAGCTACAATCCGGTGTAACCATTCCTCATACAGATGAGAGAAAATCCTGAATCGTGATTCAAACTTTCAGCAAAAAATTGGAATAGAGAAAACCTTGAATTATGATTTAACCTTTTACCAGAAAATTGGATTTAAAAACAATCCTGATTCGTGGTCCAACCTTTTACCAGAAAATTTGATTTAAAAAAAAAACTAATTTATGGTTCAAACTGTTACCAGAAAATTCGATTAAAAAAAACCTGATTTATAGTTAAACCTTTTATCAGAAAATTGGATTTAAAAAAAAATCCTGATTTATGGTTCAACCTTTCACCAGAAAATTGGATTTACAAAAAACCTGATTCATTGTTTAACATTTCACTAATATAATGGTATTTGATAAAGCACCAATAAACTGATAAAACTTATCGACAATATCTTGGTTGCAGCTAAATTTCAGCGACTTTTCACCATTTTCTTGGTGAAACATCACACTTTATTTTTAACAGTGAATCGATAACATTTTTTTAAAAAATTTAGGCATACTTTATAAACTCAGTAATGATACTTTACTTTCATTAGTGTTTTTATTCGCTTTTTTAATTTAACTAAAAACCGTAAGATCTGCTTCTGATTTATCTGCTTATTTACTGCTGTTGTTATAATGCTCATTTAATATGGAAATGGTTTTGTACCTATCAGAATATCTACAGTGAAGCTTCAGTCAGTTTTTTAATGCATAACATACAAATATTTCTGGCAATTGCTGTGGTATTACTGAAAAACACTTCAGGCCATATTACTTATTTTGATCGAAGGATTTTGACTTTACTGCAATATCTCTTGCACGGTTACAAAAAACTTTCTGGCGAGAATACAAAAACTATTTTAGATACAATACTAAAAAATCATTGGTAATTTTTCTGCCGGTACTTTAATAAAGTTATCAACAATTTTTTGCTAAAGTATATGTAAAGTTTTGGGTACAATACTAAAAAAATTCATAGTAAATGTACTATGAAATCCTTCGCAAATTTACAAAAAAAACATTCTTAGTCAATGTACTAAAAATTCCTTTGTAAGTGTTCTAAAAAATCATTAGAAAATTCAAAGTATTCTTTAGGAAACTACCTAAAAAAAAGTTAGTACCTTGACTAAATTATCCTAAGTAAATTTACGAAAAATTCTTTAGTAAACTCCCTAAAAAATCGTTACTAAGTTTACTGAACAATATTTAGTAAACTTACAAGGAATTCTTTGGAAAACTCTCTAAACAATCCTTAGTACGTTTACTAAACTATCTTTGGAAAAATTACCACAAATTCTTTAGTAAACTCCCTAAAAAATCGCTAGTAAGTTTTCTAAGAAATATTTAGTAAATTTACAAAAGCTAATTAGAGAAACTCCCTTGAAAACCGTTAGTAAATTTACAGCACAATATTTAGTAAATTTACAAAAAATTTTTTAGAAAACGCCCTAAAAATGGATAGTACATTTACAACATATTCACTGATAAATTTACTGAAATTTATTTAGTAAACTCCCTAAACAATCGTTAGTAACTTCACTAAACAATATTTAGAAATGTACAAGAGTTTTTTGGGGAAACTGCCTAAAAAATCACTAGTACGTTTACTAAGCAATATTTAGTAACAGTTACTGAAGAAACTTTTGTAATTTTACATGATTATCTTTTGTTGTGGTTACATAAAATGTTCTAGGCAACCCAGTTTCCTACAAAATTCTTAGTAACCTTACAATTTTTTTTTAACAGTGGTATCAGTATTTTAGAGGGCAGTGAAATAAAAAATTATATGTGAGTATTTCTAAATAGAAATATCATGGAAAAGAAGGGTGAATAATGCATTTTAGTTATTTTACCGTGCTTATTTAATTCTTTTAAACACACTTTGTATATTAATTAATTTATCATGCAAAAAGTTTTGTGTGAAAGTTCTAATAAAATATAATGTAAAGAGCAGAGATCGCATGCCATATATTAAAATGAATTCTTTCATTTACTATCACTTGTTCCCCATAAATGTAATACTTTTGCTACTTTCTTCTTAGCATCATAATGTCTTTATCTTGTAAACAATGATGGTTTGTTACAACATATTCTGACTCAGAAGTTCGGGCCTAATTCTTTATTTTTACCAAATAATAAATCTTCCAGCACTATTTATATATTCTTAGTCATCCTGAAGCATCATCAACATCGATCTTGTTATCAACTGTATGTCAAGCTTCGTAGAATCACTCGCGATACAAACAATCTATGTATAATGCATAATTACGTCTAAGAGGAAAGTATCAATGCTGATTGCGTAAGTGGAAAGGAAAACTCAATTTCTACTATTTCCGATGAACGTTATGCGTTCTTCCGGGATATATTATGCACTAATCAGTGTTTCATTGTTCAGTAAGGATAGTATGTCTTTAAATATTACAAACTAGTGGCATTTATTTCTGTTTCATTGCATCATTTCAAACAACAAAAAGGAATTTTTCATGAAGAATCAGTTGCATTTTTTACGTTTAAATATTTTTAAGTGAACGCACTTACTTAAATAAAAAATTTTGAAACATTTCAAATAAAATAAAGATATAGGTAATAGGGTGGAGTGGGAAAAAAATCAAAATATACCGTTCACAAGTTGTGTGGGTCCCTCAGTAAAAAGACTGCACAGTATTTTTAGGGATCAAGTGTTATCTTACGGTACCCCCAGGCCCCCCAATTTTTGCCAAATTCGTCAAAAACGCTTTATAGAACTTAAATATCGAACTAAACATAAAGTTAGAAAATAGAAATATCATACCGTGGAAACGTTGTGTATGGTACGTAGTAATGTTTCTGCACAGGTTATTCGAAATCACATATATAAACACATATCGAAACAAACACACATATCAAAATTGCATTATTCACACTTCCAGGGCCACGGTCATTCGAAATTTCGAGGAAATCGGGTACATTCCCTTTCATCCGCATGTATAATAGCATGCATCGCACAAATAAGCAAAAGTGTGATACAAACATTTTATCTGTGAAAAGTGCACAAACAATTAAAGTTCAAGAATTAATTAGAAACATTTAAATATGTTAAAAGTGGTAAAAAAATTTAAAGATCAAATAAATCAGTCCATGCTCTTCGACAAAAAAATGAAAATAATTGAAATGTGTTGGCTTGATGCTTATTGTTGGTCCTGTTGGAGTTTTCTAACCTGGAAATCTGAGTTTCAAAATAGGGCATAATGACTCTTGATTTTAATCAAGATCTTATGAATCCATCCCTGTTCTTTGCACCATAAACTGTCGCGACAGCTTGAGTGACTACTCTGATACACCTAGGCAAGAGAAAGATAAAACCTTATATAAAAAAAAACTACAGCAAAATATTTCAAAAGAATTACATGGACTCTATGTAGACGATCAAAGACTCCATTCTAGTTAAAGAAAGGTAAGTAAAAGAGTTTTATAGGAAAACTGTAATAGAGGAATATATTTCCTTAGTGCAACTGCCCGAATCTGAATACCTTGGCTATGTAACTCCTTGATCAGGAAAGGGAAGGAATATATGTACTTTTATTCTTGAGTATTTAAGCAATGCCAAAATACATTTGGATGTGCTTGTTTCTGTTGGTTTCAACGGTACTGTAGTAAATATTTGATTCAAAGGGAGTGGGGGTATTGTAATATGATTTTTGAAGAAACACTTGCAAATGTTTTTAGTATGCAAATGATCTTCCATTGCGACATTTGCTTCAACAGCTAGGTGGATGCAGCAGGAGACCATACAGTTACAGTGGACCGATTGGAGTGAACGTGACGATATCGTTTCGTTCCCTGAGTTTCCATACCACACTGAAAGTGTGGAAAGGTGAGCCAGTCACTGAAGCTGCCACGACAGTTTGTGGTGCAAACAACAGCGATGGATGCATAAGATCTCGATTACAATCAAGAGCCATTATGCCCTATTTTCAAATTCAGATCTAGACACAGGGTAGTGTGTCAGCCAAGTTTGTCTGACATACTAGCGTGTTATATTACATGAACCATTTTGAGCTGTTTTTGCCAAATTTCGACACTCTACTACTGAGAATGTATGTGACCTACGCACTTGTAATACGAAGTAAGGCCACGCTAATTACCTGGAATCCAAAATTTTATAAATAACGTATAATTAGTTTCCGAGATCATGACATTTTAAAATGTCTGATAATAGATAATTTTATCACTGACTGACTCACTCACTCACTCACTCATCAAAAATATTTCATATATCTACTGCACCTACAGACTTCAAATTTGGTGCAAAGTTCGTTTACACTATAATGTAAAACTAAGGAATTTAAACAAAATGTGAAAATCGTTTAATTACCCACTTGGGGGTGTCAATTTTTACTTTAACATTACGTCTATTAGGCGAAATTTTGATTTGCCAAAATATTCGCCAAATGTTAAATCCGGGCTAAACATGCAACAAGCATAGTTATTCCCACCCATTATTTGTCATCTCGTAATCTGATTGGACAAATATTTTTGCATCAAAGTGGCTTTTCTTTGAAGGAAGGAATTGTGTTTGGCGAAAACCATGAAAGTAGAGAACTTATATAGGATGGGCGGGGAAGGGGAATAATCTACTGTATTTCAATAGACTTTTGTTTTTTACCCGAATGCCAAGAAGGGTTATGTGTTTCACGCGTATCTGGGTATGTGGATTTCTTTATACCCTCGAACCATCCCAACAGCTAGATGAATTTTAATGAATGAGGACTCTATCGACTCGTCTTAACCGTCCGATGGTTATAGGCTAGATTTGTTTTTATAAATTCAAAATGGCGGTCGTAAAATACAAAATAGCAAAAGATACGAAAAAATTATGCACCATATTGAGTGGCATAACATTGGATAGGTCTTTCAAAATGAAGACGATGTTTCATTGACTATTTTACAGTCAGAAGCTCCGTTTAAATATTTCATAACCTGGAAGTTGTGTAGGTAGGATATCTAGCTTTACTGCAACTCTAACCTTCATAGACATCTATAGGACTCATCAAAACAGTGTTTATAGATAAGAACTAACAATTAAACGCAACTTAAAAGTCATCAATACAAGTGAATAAAAGAAATAGGTCAGTAATATAAAAAATAGTTTCATATTGATGAGAAATAATTAATCAGTTCACTTTTTACGCTGTCGTTTTTTTTTTTTAAATTTAATTTTTACTTGTTTAAAAAAATTCGTTTTAATTAGATGTCAATGGCAAAAGGGATTTCTACAGAAAGAAGATTATTTGCAATAACTAATGTGAAAGGGGGCGTGGGCGGGGTCATCTACGTTTCGATAGCATTCTGCTATTTTTAACACTTTCCAACAAAGTTGAAAAGTGTTTATGACTTCGGTTTGTCGGGCCGTCTGGCCGCGCTCTAACTCTCGTAAATATACTCGGATTGCCCTGAAATTTTTTATGTTATTGACTGTTACCATATCACGATCTGTATTTCAAATTAAGTTTGTAGCATGTTTAGTTCATTTACAGGGACTGTCATTTCAATTTCATATTCCGTTACATTACGGCCAAAGCGAAAAAATCATTTCAAATGATTTTTAATGGTTTTACACGGTTTCAAACATAGTAAAATTGATATGCATTTAAGAAGTGCACTACATTATGTATTCTGTAGAATATGCGGTGTAAAGAATTGTTATTATCCATTTACACGGCCACACAAAAGAATTCCGTTACATAATGATATGGGGGGGGGGTGCGTTTGCTTGCGGCGTATTTTAGACAGGGCCAATTAGCATATTCATTGCGTTTAATCTTAATTCGCATCTTTTATGACTCTCCGTCTTCCACTTGTGATAATTTTGATGGATTTCCAAATTCTACTTCATGTTGTTTATACGAAAATTGTTTGTCTTATTGTTTATATGTTATTTTGTCTTTTAGCAGTTTATTAGATAAGGATGTGTGAGAATAGAAAGAAAATTATATAGCAAAGGATGAAATTAGAAAGATACATTCTTTGCCGTCATTATCATTTAATCTATGTAGTAAATAATGAAATATTCCACGTCAAACACCTAGTTTTCATACATTATCCAATCTGCGATTTTTGAATATATAAATAAATGAGAACAACTTAAAATTGTTTGTAGACTTTACTGTAAAAAAAAAAGAAATATACACAAACGAATTAATTTTTTCTCTTTAATAATCGACATAAATATTTAAAAGCCGTGAATTATAACAGTTTATTGAACTATATATTGAAAATATCAATATTAATGCATAAATAAGAAATGTATTTTATTTTAGTTTTGTGCAATTAATTAATTTTTTTTATTATTATTATTCCTTAGCAAGAATTTAAAATAGGAAAGAAAACAAATTTAATAAGTTCGTCACTAGATTTAGAAAGTGTCATTTAGCCTAGTCAAAGCACCATTATGATAATTAATATCATTTACAATTCTCTGTTTAACTGTCACTTCTGTGAATTTTAACGTCATTTAGATTTCTGTTTCAAGTTGTTTCCTTTATTCATAAAATTCTTTACGAAAGCTTCTTTTCTTTTCGTAATTTATTATATAAGTATGTATCAGCTTAAATATTCTCCAGAATTAAAAAAAATGTATTGCAAAAGAGGAAATACAAAATAAAAATTTATTGTCTTCATTATAATGCAGTTTATGTAATAATAAAAAATCACAAGAAACAACACGTGTATTTTTCATATAGTGTGCAATCTGCAATCTGATCTAATTTGCAATATAATCTTTAATCGAATAATATCTGATCTAATAATATCGATTTAATAAGATTTAATCTAATCTAAATGTTTAAATATTTAAGTATATGAGAATAGATCAAAAATTTCACTGAAGAAAATAGGTACACACAAACAATTTCATCATTCAAATTAATTTCATCAGTCTGTTTAAAAATCGACTTAAACGTTCAAAAGTTTTAAATTTGTAACAGTTTATTGAACTATGTTTTTAATAGACGTTAATATTAATTCATACATCTGCAGCGATTCCTTTATGTTTGGAACAAATAACGTGAACAATTTCAGTTTTTTTTTTTTTTTTTTTTTTTTTTTTGTCTAACAATGATTTAAAAAGAAAATTAAAACAGAAAGTTAAAAAATTAAGAAGTTCATCACCAAATATACAAAATGTGTCACAAAACATAAAATTAAAAAAAAAAAAAATTCACCAAATATACAAAATGTATCATATAACATTGAACGGCTGATGTTAATTCACATCTTTGTGAATGCCAGTTATGGGAATTTTGGCGTAATTTTGAATTGTTTGTCAAATTGTTTCAGTCATTATTTAACGTCTTTCTGAAACTTTTATTTTTCTCAGTTTAAAATCTCATAAATTTTACTTGCGCCTTTTCTAGTTTCCCAGATTTTATGAAATTTCGAAAAGAAATTCTCAAAACGAGTTTATTTGTCATAAAATACAATAAATGTTCGGATTTCTCTCCTGCAACTTCCTCACACGCATGTGCATTTTTAAACCTTCCGCCCTTAGTGTATTCAATAGAGAATATATGTTGTGTAGAGTCAGTGTTGCCAGATTAGGGACATTTTTGTCCCCAGATTGTTGATTGTCACCGCTTTTTTGAAATAGAAATATTCGGCCTATTTAAAAATAAATTAAAAATTCTGTAAAATAAGGCGAATTGTACTATTTTAAAAAAAGTGGTGCCAGTCAAATAATCTGAATTTAAAAAGTCCCCAATATGGCAACACTGTGTAGAGTTATTCCATGTGGGGCCAATGGGTTAATGATATTTACAATGTTTCTTTTCGACATGACAGAATATGATCATTACGAAACCGTTGCTTTATTCGGTAAACTGTTGAGTCAGATAGTACATAGTGTTCACCAGACATCTCACTAAACAGAATGGTTTAACCCACCAGAAGCAAAGCCGCGGTTCTGCGGGTATAAATACCCTCAGAAAAAGACTGTTTATTGGTCATCTGGGAAGAAGACTTCATACATCCTTCACTCATATTGATGTTTATTTGTATATACCCACAGCTAACGTGATATGGATAATATCCATTCCCCGTTTTGATACATTTTTTAGGGTAAAATATACATTTCAATAATATAATAACTCTTTTCCAAAGAAACAGCATGTTAACGTATATAAGCGTGCGCTTTTTTCCACATTATTCTAAACACCATTCGTTAGGCAGATTTAGTAGCTAACACAGCAGATTTCTGTGTTACACCTCGGGGTTATCAGAAGTCTCTTACGCTTTTCTTACTAGCGTATGGAATATATGAGTTCCCACACGTGGATTTTCCAGGACACAGTATATAATGATGAATAAGCATAGCCATGCTTCAGAGTTAAATATATATTCCAAAAAGTGAAAGGTGCAATAAAAATTCATTGTCTCACGTATAATATAACTGATGCATGTGAAAAAAATCCCAATTAAATGCTCTTCTTTTTATTTCAAAACTTTTAATACATAGAAAAATAAAAGTTTAAAGATATTAAATATTTCCCTGTATAAAACAAGTACGGAAAAACGAATTAAATGAATGTAATGTCTTTACAAATCTACTTAAAATTTGAAAAGTCTTTAATTTTTACAGTTTATTGATTTATATTTTGAATATATGTTAATATTAACACATATATAAAAAACTGTTTTATAAGGTTTTGAGTAACTAATTTAAAATTTTCAGTTATTTATTAGAAATATTTGAAATAAGAACGAAAACAAAAATTAATATGGTCATCTCCTAATTTAGAAAATGTATCATTTAAAGCATTCTCAGCAGTTGATGCTAATTCACATCTTCTATGGTCCCTTGAGCGATTGCCACCTATGCGAATTTTGACGAAATTTCCAATTGTAAGAAAAATTGTCCCAAAATGGCATACTCAGGTAAAATGACATACCTTATGTTTCTTAATATTGTCGCTGGAGTCCAACTCTTAACGATACCCAGTTGTGTTGTGGAATTGATCGGAAACGGTAAGCATTTAATGGCGAAAGTTTCAAGTTTGTATTTTTCCTTGTTTACAAAGAAAATGTTTACACCTACGTGAAAAACTTCTTGGGACTATTTTTTGGTGCTATTTCACTTCCGTTTCATTTTAGCGATTACATATCTGAAGTATGAAGTAAGTACTTACTTCCTTTTAGTTTATTTTCTGAACATGCAAAATTTTATATATGCATGTGTTCTGGAATTGTGCTTCTGTATATAGGGTAGACTGGGGCACATTAACACGGATTTTTTTAAAGGAATTTTCTAATTTTTATGTTTTAACTTAGGAAATTTTAGATAGTGTGGTTTTATAAAGCAGTTAATAAAGTCAAAATCTGTGCATTCAGTTGTTGCCTTATTTGTGTTTTTAATCCTAAAACAAGTTTTTTTAGGTCCAAGTCTTTTGCGTAGACTTGTCCTGGGAACGGGGCAAGTTCCTGCATGAAGTGGGACACGTTTCCGCATATTATAAGTGATACCAAGGAGTAATTGAAATAAATATTTTATCAAATTGAAACGTTTTATTTATAACTTAAAACACTGTTTAAAAAATAATAAAGATAATTAATCAAAGAACATTTTATAGGCTAAACTTAAAACATAGGGCTTATTGCAAATTAAAAACAGAAACTATTTAGTCATCTTCATTATCACTGTTACAGTTTTTACAAACAAAAAATAAAGTATTTCCTTTTGCACACTTGTCATGGGACCACCTTTTGCATCTAAGACATTGAACCCAGTCTTGACCTTTTTTAGATTGGTTGTATGATTTTAAGCAATAAATACATACACAGTTTTCATCTTCGTCATCAGATTCATTCTCTGTTTTCTTTATTCCAGAGTCTACAAACTTTTTCTCTTTTGAAGTTTTTGGTTTCATACTTTTTCCTTTGCTGTCTTCTTGTTCTGCTTCCATAGAAACTAGTAATTTTTTACGTAATTTCTTCATTTTGAACGTGCGTAAAGGTGCCCCGATATCAATGCGTAAACGTGCCCCGTCGTCATATTTGGATTTATTTTTAACGTGCAACGAAAATTAATACCATTTCTGTTCATACAAATACAGTTCTCAAAAAAGGATGAAATTCTGCTAATGTTCATATATTTGTTTATCCTTAACTAAGTATTTTTAGTTCACAATAAGTTTCAATAAGTTCAACGCAAAATTTACTCACCTTAACAGAAAACAGACTATGCTTTCCTCATGCTAGACCAAAACTCGATTGACACTCACAAACGTGTGAGAATACCCAGTAGGGAGCAGCATCAATCTGTCATGACTGGTGGCGCGCAAGTTATAACTCGTTTCGGGAAAAGTGCACTGCGTAAACGTACCTCATGCGTAAACGTGCCCCGGTCTATCCTACAATATTGGAATTGTAGGTAAAATGACATGGTGGTTTTTGAAAAATGAAATCTATTCCACGAATCCAGTCTTATTTCCGATTACGTTTTCTGTGCTTTAGTTGTGACAGACCGTCTACTGGAAAACAAGGAAATTAACCCCTTCGGGACGGGAGCCTTTTACGAAATTTTTAATCTTTTGTCACCTTTTTAAAAAAAAAAGAAATTTGTGTCTTCTTGAATCGAGAAAATGCGCTGATTAAATAAGGTAAATTTTACAGTAAAATTTTACTGGTGAGGAAAAACAAGGATTCTGAGCGCTTCATGCGGCACGTATTCGTGTCGCTCGTCCCCAACGGGTTAACGACTTTAAAAAGTTCTAGATATAACAGCATATGCAAGGTGTCTGAAAAGGTCATTTACAAACTTAACATGCTGGTCTGTCATATCATGATAAACAAGATTTACATAGGGACTGCTGTTCGAAAATACAAACTGCGACAGCTAGAGGGCGATAAGCGCAGGCTTACAGTAGAATGTGAAGCGTAATCATTTCAGGCGAGGACGTTGCAGGAGAAGGATGAATCGGTTTATTAATGCAGAATTGGCCGATATGCATTACGCATATGGCGCCGCGGATGGAAAGGCACGAGCCGCGGTGCGGATGTACCTTCAGCGCTTCTCAAGCAGACGTCAGACAATTCATGTTTTGTTTGGAAAATTGCACCGCAGATTGCGTGAAGCAGGAGCTTTCCAAGTACGTAGCTACATCGGTTGAGAACGCACTATACGCAAGCCTGTCGTAGAGGAAACCGTGCTACGGGAATTTGACAGAAACCCGCAAACAAGTCTCCGAGCAAACGATCGCGTCTTGGGTATGCATCGTTACAACATTATGCGCATATTGCATGAGGACACACAACACCCCTACCACTTATAAAGAATATAGGCATTGTGCGTTGACGATTATCTCAACGCGTTGCTTTCGCACGCTTGTATTTGCAACAACGGGTCGCACAGCCGGATTCTATATCGTGGATTTTGTGTTCGGATGAATCCTGTTTTACACAGGGTGGTGTCCTGAACCTGCACAACATGCAATTGTGAGCCCATGAAAACCCAAGATCTACACGTGCCCATGCACGTCAACAACGTTTCGCCGTAAACATTTGGGCTGGTATTATCGGTGACATTTTAATTTCCCCTTGCATACTACACTATATGGCCAAAGGTGACCTGTCACTTTTAATTTTAGACGTTTTGTCAAATATCTAGAAAAAATACATGAGGAATTTACCTAAAACTGCAGGTGTGTAAACAGTATAGTATAGGTCATATATTTAGGCGAAGTTTTTTTTTCCCGAAACACCATACGGGACCGTCAACATAATGAAAAATTAACGAATATCTTTTGGATAACCCTGTAAAAACTAATGTAACAAAAGCGTTCAAACTCGAGGTTATTAATAAGTGCACTAGATTAATTTTAACACAATTATTCTAATTGGTAAACAAATCATATTAGATGTAAATTTCCAACTGGGCGAAAAATGTCCGGACCAAGATTCGAACCCGGGACCTCCTGGCTGAAGCCGCCAGTGCTCTGCCATCTGAGCTATCCCGGACGATTCTGGTCGAACTTTTTCACCCAGCTAACCTTGATGATTACAGCATCTGGTCTGAAACCTGGTTCAGCTCAACAGAATAAATCTCAGGTAATGGAACTCCAGAAAACGCTGGTTTAATGGATGGAACTCCAGGAAATGGAACTCCAGGTAATGGAACTCCAGGAAACGCTTATCCAGCGTTTTCTGGAGTTCCATTACCTGAGATTTATTCTGTTGAGCTGAACCAGGTTTCAGACCAGATGCTGTAATCATCAAGGTTAGCTGGGTGAAAAAGTTCGACCAGAATCGTCAGGGATAGCTCAGATGGCAGAGCACTGGCGGCTTCAGCCAGGAGGTCCCGGGTTCGAATCCTGGTCCGGACATTTTTCGCCCAGTTGGAAATTTACATCTAATATTAATAAGTGGCTTGTTGTAATATACTGTGTTCATTTTTATGAGGATGGCATGTATACTCGCAAAGAAATTAAGTTTTTTATAAAAACAGACCCAAATTTCGCCAAGTTTTTTGCTTATAATTTGCCGAGTTCTTAATATAAAAAAAAAAAATCTTTTCAGAAAATATGACAAACAACATTGTACATAATAACCTGTAATCAGAATGAAAAAATAATAAAAAATGTACCTTTGGCCATATAGTGTATCTCAGCGCCTCAACGAGAATACTATCGTATTTTCTTAGAAAGAGTCTTACTGGATCTGATGGGTGACTTTCCAGCCGCTACACTCCGAAACATCTGGTTTCAGCAGGATGGAGCGCCTGCTCATTTTAGCTACACTGTGCGAGAATACTTCGATAGGACATATCCTAATTGCTGGATTGGCAGAGGCGGATCAGTCGCATGGCCACCTCGATCCCCCGACTTGACACCCCTGGATTTCTATATGTGGGGACACATGAAGTCCATGGTGTACGAGACGCCCGTAACATCGGACATGGATCTCGTCGCCAGGATCGTGGAAGCGGCGGCTAGAGCCCGTGATACACCCGCCCATTTTGAACGGGTCCGTGAATCCATGCGTCGACGTTGTGAAGCATTGCGGCGAATGGAAGGAATTTTGAACACCTTCTGTAAATTAAACCACGTTCTTTAATAAAAGTCTTTAATATATTAATACCTCTTTCGATATCCTTTCTTTCTTCCCCTCCACACCTGCGTTCATCGTCCTCTAGCGGTTGCAGTTTGCATTTTCGAACAGTTCCTCTGTAAATCTTGTTTATCGTGATATGACAGGCCAGCATGTTAAGTTTGTAAACGACCTTTTGAGACACCCTGTATAGACTTAATCCGTCAATTTTCACAGTTTCAATGTCACATCCTCTAATTAAAGCTCCGGCAACATCCATTTCCGATGCTCCATTGACATATATATATTCTCAACAGGCAGAATTTTCAAGTTCATCGTCTTCATTTACCAGACAACTTGAAGTATCTCCACTTTCTTGTGCACTTCATGTTAGAACATCCTCTAAAAAGAGGAAGCGTGAAAGTGCAAAGTTCTGACTAGCAATTCTAATATTGTGGAAGCGAATGTAAATGCTGCTGAAAAAAATAATTCCCAGTCAGGACGTTCAGCTCTACAAGCCAAGAAGAAAATTCGCTTTGCTACATCCAATGATGACGGGAAAGAAAAGGATCGATAATGATGATAAAGCGTGTCTTTATTCCCGTGATTTATTTCGTCACTCAAAACCGAAGAGAGAGTGGATAAAATGTGTTAAGTGTTCAAAGTGGGCACATAATGATTGTGTCAGTGTTTCGTGGTGTGCAAAAAAATTTCTATGCAAGTCTTTTGTATTATTATTTTGCATGCAAGTAAAATTAATAGCAACTTGTAGGTGTGTAATTTTAGGACAGCGCTGTAGATAAAATAACATAGTGCGGCATTTTATATAAATCGTTATTATAACATTTCGACTTTATTTGTTGCTTTTTAAAAGGCGCAATTGCATTTTGTATACTTCGCAAAGTTAGTTAGTAAAAATCAACGGTCATGAGAAAACATTGTGAGAATAGAAGCATTTATTTCCTTAGGGAATGTCATTTTAGGACAGTTTCTGCTATTTCAAGTTGTTTCAGTAATTCATGAAAGTCTTTTCAAAACTTTCTTATTGACAACTTTTTATATAAAGTCGTGTGATCATGGAAATTCTTCAGAATCAAAACTTTATTGCAAAAGATGAAAGTTGTCATAAATTTCCCTTTGATGGTATTTATAATGTAGTATAAAGACAAATAATAGCCACGTAAATAAACAAATATCCCAAAAAAATCATGAATTTTTCCCTATTCATATTGTGTTTATTCAGATTTTTTTAAATAAATGAAAAAAGCTCTAAGAATTTGTAGATTTTACTAAATAACATATATACCCAAAAATGAATAAACTTAGTCGATTTCGTTTTAGAGATCTACTTAAAACTGAAGTCTTCAATTTCTACAATTTATTGATTTATAGTTTGACGTGATATTAATATTAATGCGTATAAAAGAAAAAGTTTTATAAGATTTCGAGCAACTAATTCGAAGTTTGCAGGGGGAGGGGGGTTAAGAAAGATTTAAAATAAGAATGATAATAAAAATTAATAAGTTCATCGCAATGTTTAGAAAATGTATCATTTAAATTATTCGCTGCAGCTGATTTTAATCCGCTTCTTTCACGGTTGTCTGTGTGACTGCCACTTATGTGAATTTGGACATATTTTCTAATTATATTTCAAGCTATTTCAGTCATTCATTCAATTCTTTTCAAAAACTTCTTGACAGCTTAATATTTAAAAACGTGTAATCATGGAAATTCTTCAGAATGATTAGCATATTCCATAATACAAAATTTGGGATATATTGCCAATGTTGCCTTTACAATGTAGTTGTTTCATGTGAATAAATAAATCATATAAATAATAATCTTCTTTTCAGGTGTCTTTTTATGGTACTACTTATGGATATGGAACTTTAATCCATGAAAATTTATTAATACTTTTGAGATTTCACTGAATAAATTATACAAAAACGAATACATTCAGTCAACCCTCTTCACAAATCCACTTATATATTCAAATTCTTAAATTTATACAGTTTATTAGATTAATTGTTGAAGAGGTATTATTACTACATACATAAGGAAACATCTTTTAATGTTTTGAACAACTAATTCAAATGTTTTAAGTTTTAATTCTTTGTCAAATATTTAAAATGGGAACGAAACTAAAAATTAACGACTAATTCGACACTAGGATCAGAAAATGTCATTTATGATATCGCTGCAGCTGATGTTAATTTACATCATTTACAGTTCTCCATCTGACTGCCACTTGAGCAAATTTATTATCAATTTTATTTTAAATTGATTTGTAAATAATTAATGTCTTTTTGTAAACTTTTTATTCTTTTGGTATGACATTACATATGCATGTATGAACATAGAAATACTTTAGAAGGAAAAGCGTAATGCAAAAGATGAAAGATGAAATAAATATTGAAGGTCGTCAGTCTAGAGAACATGATTTATGAGGTAAATTGTAATCATATCTCTCAATTTAAATATATACTTTTCACATAATGTCTAATCTCAGAATTTTGTATTTTTAAATAAATGAGAATAGATCAAAGAGTATGGATACACTTCAGTGAATAAAATCAGTACATACATTCGTATAACTGTAGTTTCATTGGTATATCTCAAAAATACACTTAAATATTGTAACTTGTTAATTTTAGAATTTATTCAACTATATTTTGAATATATGTTAATAATAATACATACATAAAGAAGCATTTACTTTGGGTTTGGAACAATAAATTTAATTAATTTCATATTTTCTTTTTCATAAAAAAATTTAAATGAATATTAAACCAAAAATTAAGACTTTCACCATCAGGTTTTAGAAAACACCACCTTACATATTGGCTACAGTAGATATTCATTCATATCGTTTACGATTATTTGTAAAAGACGCTTATGTGATATAGCATTTTTACATCGGTTTGCAATTCTTTCCAGCCTTCAGCAAAGTATTTTTGAATATTTCTTTTATTTTTAACTTACTAGGAGGGAACTACCAGCCTACTACCAGCTACGCTCGCCAACCCCCGTTCAGACTCTTAAAAATCCCTTATTTGATCGGCTTTAAAATGATTACGGAAGATTGAATTATAATTTAAAAACTAGTGTCGATCTCCTTGTAAACGGATTTCCTTTCATTTCCCTTTTACTGAGGGATTTTAAGGCCTAATCAGCTTCTGTTAATAGATGTTTTCGTGTTTGATTATATAAGGTTAGGTAAACATTTGAAAATCAGCTACCATAAAATGAACTACGTCAACAGAGACTTTGCTTCCCGGTATTTTTTAACAACGCTATAAGAAAATAGTAGTAAATTAGTCATTTTAAATGAATCGTTTTAAATATGACGTAATCTTCACGAAAGTTTTCTTTCTCTTTTTAATATTTATGTGAAAATACTTTTATTGTTAGAAAGGAAATATTATTTGCGCTGCCTTAGAATTGGCAACAATAGTTAAAAAGATCATCAACAAATAGGAAATAAATGCCCTCAGTAAATACATTTTTAAATTTAAGCTGTTTGGCAATGTTATTATTTGGCCATTATAAATATGACGTAATTTCCCCCATTTACTGCTTTGAATACATATTAATGAATTCATTATTTTAAAGTTTTCTTTATTTATTAATATTTGCGTGTAAATACAACTTTTATGACATAATTTTCAATATTTTCCTCTTTTTAACACGTAATCATTTAAATCTAATTTCAAAGGGTTTTTTTTCTGTTTATAATAGTCACGTGTAAATATTTTTTTTTAATTTAGTAGAACATATTGATCTTTGTGCTGTTTTTACTATTGCCACCAATTTAAAATAACAACTATTTCTAAAATATGTAAAAGTTATTTCTCGAATTTCAATTTAAAATTGTAATAACCCCTCAAAAAATTAGTCAAATTACAAAATTAAATACAGTCTGCACACCGCAAGATTCTAATGTATATCCTTAGAAAAAGGCTTAAATTCCTATGGATAGATTTTGCTCCTATAAAACTTTTTCAATGTATCGATTTTAACCAACTTTAACATTAAATAGCTGTTAAGGCTACTCTCATCCAGCTTCCGAATTCGCCTCGGTAATGTTAAGTCTATGGGCGTTTGATGCATTTT
Source organism: Maratus speciosus (assembly GCA_963932465.1). NCBI lineage: Eukaryota > Metazoa > Arthropoda > Arachnida > Araneae > Salticidae > Maratus > Maratus speciosus. The sequence continues at coordinate 230,107,612 of OZ010796.1, read as the reverse complement.
ATATTCAAAATATCTCCTCAAAAAATTAATATTATTAACTTTTTTTTCTGTGTACTCTTTTTAAAGGAAGTCTCTTTTTAGGTGCGCTCGTAATTATATAAATACGTAGCACCTATAGTTGTCTTTCAGTCCCTCCGCATATAACAAAGCAAAAACCACCCAACCGAATGGTCTGAAATTTTAAATATATAATTGCTGCAATATTTTGTCGAGGCATTTCAAATTTTATGAAAATCGGATGTATAGTTTAATTACAGGGGCGGTCAAACGTTGTCCGTTACATTACGGCCGATGGGAAAAAATTATTTCAAGTGCATTTTAATGATGTTACAGCCTTTCGAACAGAATGAAATTGATATGCACTTATTGACGTGGACTAAAACATACATTCAGTACAATATGCGTAGCAAAAAGTATTTATAAAACTAGCGATAGTACGAACGCACTTCATTTGCTACGTTTGACGTGCAATTTCCAACTTGTTTTCTTAGTTTTCAAAACATTTCTACAATCTACGATTAATTTTATATGAAGTGTTAAAATTGTACTCCAAGTTCGTCAGTTGTTAAAACATAAAATATTAAATTATGCGTAGATTTTAGAAATATTTTGAGAACTAAGGTAAAAAGTGACACCCATTAAGAAGAGAATGCTGAATAAAAGAAGTTAAAAACATTAATTCCCTGATTAATTTTAATTATAAGAATGCATCAATCGTCCATAGACTTAACATTACCTAGAGGAATTCGGAATCTGAGTGACTAGCAGCCTTAAAATAATTCTTTGGTTTAACATATATTGCGAAATATGGAATAAAGTTTCAGTGTCGTTGTTATAATATAGTTGATGCATGTAAATAAATAAAAAGCGCAAGTAAATCATCTATTTTTCATACTGTATCTTGTCTCAGAGTTTTGAATATTTAAATAAATGAGAACAGATGAAAGACTTTTGTATATCTCACTAAAGAAATTGAGTAAACACAAACGAATAAATTTAGTTTCACAGCCTCTATAAAAGTAGACATCAAAAGTTTAAAAGTTTTAAATTTAAAAAAGTTTATTTTAACTACTATATGTTGAAGATATGTTAATAATTATGCATACTAAAGCATAATAAAACTTTTAGTCTCTGAGCAAATAAGTCAAAAGTTTTCAGTTTTTGTTCTTTGATAAAGATTTAAAATAGGAATTAAAACAAAAATTTTGAAGTTTATCACGGGAATTAGAAAATGGCATTTAATGTATATTAGCTGCAGATGAAGTTAATTCAAATCATTTGCTGTTCTCTGCCTAGTAGCTCTGACTGCCACCAATGCGAATTTTAACATAATTTCAAATTCTATTTCAAGTTGTTTCTGTCATACTTTCAAAACTTTTCGAAAACTTTAGTTTTGTGAATTTATTATTTAAAGATGTTTGGATATATAAATTCTTCAGAATGATAAGTATATTCCAAATTTTGAAAATTCCAGTGAAATTTGAAATAAATTCTACTTTTATGATGCAGTTGATCTATATACAGGGTGATTCATAAATATCGAAACAATAGGCCATTTCCTTAAATATTGCCCCTAGACCCATACTTCCAATTGCAAAGTTTCATAAAAAAAGGTGCAAATTTTAATGACATAAGTTGCAACTCCATGGGGGGTCTATTTGAAAAAATACGAAAATTAAATTTTTATACGGCCCCCGTAGTGTAAAAATTCCAATCAGGAAAACTTTCCTTATCCATTCCTGAATTAAACACAAAAAATTCCATCTTCATATCTGAAAAACTAGCAGAGTTATGGCTGTTTAAATAATTCATCAGGTTTTAAGGGATTAGACACAAATTGAAATGCGTGCAATCCAAGAAATAATGTTATTTTAGAGTTGTGGGAAACATGTAAAAAATACATTTGTTGAGTTAGAATTTTGATTTTTTCTTCTTTTTTTTGATGGTTAACCACATAATTTGCAAACAAAATCACATCCTAATATTTCTCATAAAGTTTTTAAAAAAAATTAAATGATTAGTATTTTTTTAAGCAGTAAAATCTTTATAACTCGAAACATGAACCATCGGATTTCAAATTTTTTTCACTTAATTAAAGAGGAAAGTATAATTTTAGTTTTGTTTCAGGATTTTTTTAAATATTAATTTTAAAAATATTAAAAATATTTATTTAAAAAATTATGTAACTTATTTTAAAAAAATTATATTTTCAAAAGTAAATTTTTTTTTTCAAATTTGCCGAAACAAAATTAATGTAAAATAATCAAAAAAACATGTTCCAAGTTTGCAAGTTTATTTACGATACTTGACTTATAATAATTTAAAGACGAGAGATGGTTAAAAAAAAAAAATTAAAAAAAATAATAACATGCAGAAAAACGCATTTAAAGTTTTAAACATTGATTGGCTCCTAATAAAATTTTTAAATGCATTTAAAAAAATTGCACTTGAAAAAGTAACTTCTTTCTGTAGCTTAAACTTCCGATTCAGTGTAGCTTTTGCCGTTGCCACCTCCTTTTTGTACTATTTAAATGTCCATAAATAAATGTTAAATGTGTAATTTGAAACAATGCTTTTTCTAACTTGCCGATTAAGAGTTTTTCATAATTTTAGCCCTCACAAATTCAGGTTATTTATTGTCCCGGCGGGGCCGTTAAAAAAGACTGTATTCTGGGACTGGACCAGACCCGGATTTGGCGACTTTCTTCTGAAGACTCGGCCAGGTCAGGCCTAACGTATTTTTTCATACCGAACTGGGTGTTGGTGTGATTTATGACGGCCAATTATCTCCAGGAGGAATATGGACCCGAACGGGGAAGGTGCCTTCCGTGGAGGTCTTTCTAAGGGAACCAAACCCGTATTTACGCAAGGATATCCAAGTTTCGAAGAAAACCAATGAAAACTCCAAACGATTGGGTTTGAACCCAGCACCTACCGTCTACCAACTTTGAGGGCAGAACCTCTCGGCCACTAGTTATACCGAACCGGGACTGGCTTTCTTATTTCTAGGTCTCCCATGGGCAAAAATTTTCAGTCCCGGTCTCGAGACAACCCGTATTAAAATCATTATCTCTCACTGACCTAGTCCGTGCAAAAATAACTAAAATTTGGCTCAGCTCAAAAACTTTTACAATAAATGCATATATTTTTAAATGGCCATTATTTTACAATAAAACTTTAAAATTCATATTTTTAAAGGATAGTAGATTTTAAGGCAAAAAATTTAAAATACAGTAAAACTAGTGAAAAAAATCTGCCTTTGAAGGAATCCTTTCTTAAACGGAAAAATATTTTGATCCATGGAAAATGAATATAATAATACCTGAGAAAAAATAGATTACATTTACAGTTCCTAAGAAGGGAACTTGTCTATAACGCTTTTTTTTTTTCTTTCCTATGTGATTCCATCTTAAAAGATTTTACTTTATAGCATTTTTCATTGTCTCCAACACATGGAATATGGATTAACGATATTAAAGGAGAAGTGAATCATTTACATATAAATAGAGATTCATTAATAAAACAAATAATTACAGATTTTGGAGCTTCTTTAAAAATAATAATTATAAACTTGAAAAAAGGAAAGTTATAATAAGTATTTTTGGTCAGAGCTCCTCCATACGAAAGAACATTTAACCATATCGATTAAAAAAAAAGAACTATGTAGAAATTCAGGCCAGGCTACGATTTGAATTTTTTATTTCCTATGGGTCGGTGCGGGACCGAACCTAGATACTTTGACCCGTGCAGACCTCTAGTGCAGACAACCAGCATATTTTGAAAACAGGTTTAACATAAAATCTATACGCTGCCTTATGTCCAAAGGAGAGGCACTCTCTTATATCGACTTTTAATAATGTACAATTTGTGGATGATCCCTATCTTGCATTCAAAATTAGTCAAAAACTCGTCGCTCAGGGGCATGGATAAATGGTGTAAGTCACGAATTTTGGATTTTGATATATCTGCGAATTTTGGATGATATCGAAATGAATTTTTTTGTGTTTAATTCAGGAATGGATAAGGAAAAATTTCCTAATTGGGAAATTTACTCTATGGGGGCCGTATAAATATTTAATTTTTGTATTTTCTCATATAGACCCCCAATGGGATTGAAACTTATCTCATCAAATTTTGCACCTTTTTTTATGAAACTTTGCAATTGGAAGTATGTGCCTAGGGGCAATATTTAAGGAGATAGCCTATTGTTTCGATATTTATGAATCACCCTGTATAAATAATTAAAAGTCGCATATTATAAATATTTATTTTTCAGAAATCTTTTCTTTTATATAAAATATATGTTTCACAATATAAAAGATGAAATATCATGTTTTCAGCGTTGACTTTATAATGTAATTGATGCACGGTATATCCAATCAAATTTTCGAAGGATATATGGAGTAAATTGAAAAATAATCTTTCACATATCAATTCTTTTAACACCATTCGACGTAAGAAACTTTATGCGAAATATTTCTTGGAAATATTTTTTAAAAGAATAATATGAGTAAATTTAAGTATGCAGCAAATTAGAAAATATTCCAAATTCCAAATTAAAATGAGAATTGATATCAATTAGAATTCATAAATTAATGTTACATATACCCATAATCTAATAATGTTAAACGATAAGAGAAAATAAAATGTTTTCCGGATTTCAGTCCATTTTTATTAATAAAATATATTGTGTCGATTGCGAGTTTGAACACACGAGACAACATCAAACTGCAAAGTAATATTTCTATTGTTCATGTATAAACCTTGAAAGAAATATAGCTTTAACCACTTTTCTAATTTGTTCTGACATATAACAAGGCTTACGGTCGGATCCGCTATATAAATAACGCACATTCTTGATTTACAAACAAATTAATTTATTTCCTTCTGAATCCCCTCTTCCTCCTAACTTTCGGAAATAAATAATTCATTATTTTTCACTGTTCCTTTTGAATTTTAATTCTTAAGAATTCTATATGTATCTGCATACAGCTGGCAAAACTACGGTATCAAAATTTCACAATTATTTCTTTCTTTATAAAACAATATCCTGCATAGTGTTCTGAAACTGTACCGCTGAAAATAACAGTCGTAAGATGCACATTCGCGGGCAGATGACATTGAGTGAAAATGTTTGCGAAGTGGGGTTTGTAATGATCAACCGAAGAAATTGAGGTTAGTTGGGGCAACTGGACTCACGAGGTAACTGGGCCATAGGCTATTTTATAAAAAACTGTTGATGTGTTTTAAGTTTTAGATTTGTGAACAATGCACCTTAATCTCTATTTCCTAAAATAACGTGTGCCAACTCAATCATAACTCTCACTTTGCTGTGATAGGTTGTCAAAAATTTACGTTTCTTTTTTTAAAAACAACTTCAATATGGCTGAACTTCCTCGGCTTTTTATTAAAATACTGTAAGTACATTTATTAAACTATCTTTTTTTAAGATTAGGCATATAACTAGATTAATGTTATTAGGTATCTAGACATATTTACTTCATGTTTCAAATGTAAGCCCGGTGTTCCAGTTACCCCATAAATTTTTCAAGAATGGGGTAACTGGACCATGCTGGATCCAGTTCCTCCCAAAAGTTATAAATAATTTTTTTCAGTTTCTTTTACTACGAGAAATAAATTTGTCCATTGTTTTTTGCTCAAAATAAAAAAAATTATAGAATATCTTAGTAAAATTACGTAATAAAATTTTAAAAAAGCATATTGCGGGGTATCAAACCGAATTTCTTGACCCCTTGAGAGGCGGTGATGCCGTTATAGCATCACATAATTTTAATCCCCTAATCGCCACATTGGCACCGGAATTTTATAATAAAAATTTCAACTTTATTACGTACGCGAAAATATACTTTTACTTGTTTACAAATAGATTCTCTCGTAAATACTGGTGTCATTAAATTATGTCAACATTTTACGAATGCACGTACCTTCCCCTGAAAGCGAGATAGCCAAAGCTTGAAATTGTACGATACACAGGGGTCGCATTCTATAGGGAAAATTTTATTGTTCCTACCACTATTTTGAAAATAATATCTTCATCGCAACTTTCTTTAGAATATGTTAAATAAAATGATCATGAATGTAGCTCATTAAGGGTTCTGGTAGGAACAATAAAATTTTCCCTATGTAATGCGACCCCTGAATACAGATAAAGTACTTCAATGCTTACGTAGCCGTTTTTTCATTGATTAACCTTGCTATTTTTTTTTCTTAAAATACTCATGTGACTTTTATACTTATTACCTATACTAAAGTACATAAGTACTTACTTAATTTTTATGTTTTTGGTATAAATAAATCTAATATTTTCACTTTTAGTGCTTTTTTAGATACATTGACAGCAAAGGTTTCCCTTACAACGCTCTTTATTTGATATATAATTTACATGATCTGTCTTGTTTAAAATTTTTTAAGTTGTTTACACTTTTTCAAACAGGACCTGATATCCCATATGAAAAAAAAAAAATAAACGCTTGTGGAACATAGACCCTCCTGGTCCACTTACCCCATTTTTATGGGGCAACTGGACCCATGAAGAAAGAAAGAGGAAATATGCATAGTTTTATATTTTTAAATATTAAAATGTAACTTTGAGCATTTCTGTCTGATAGAGGGAACCTAACCGAACACATTTACAGAATTTCAGACTTTAATTCAAATGAACGTTAGCTTCTTGAAGCTGAATTGTCAGAAGCTCCATGGTCACATTGTAAAATCATGGCCCAGTTGCCCCAACTAACCTTATATATTTGTTTAGTGTGTTTTGCATATATTAATCTCAGTTTACGTTGAACGGAGACGTGAACAAGTCAAATATGAGCATTCTGTAATTGGAGCAATACTAACTTTCTAAGGTAACAATTTTGTGCATCTGCGCGACTATTTTTATTTTATGGCACTACTTCTTTAAAATGCTTTCCCCTAAATAATCAATGAATAATTTGTACAGTATTTATAGAACTTTATCCAAGTCTTCTTCGTGACATTGCGAGAAAAGTAATGTCTATTGTAGTTCTTAAGCAAGATGGAGCCACCTCCGACATTCTTCATCCAATTAATATTCGGAGAAGCACATTTATGGAAATTGTAAAAACAAATGTCATTGTAAAAACTAGGTCATTGGAATTCACACCAGTTGATTTCTGGTAGTGGGGTTATTTAAAATCCCAAATTTAAAGAAGTTATTGAGACGTGAAATTGCATCGATTCGCCTGGACATACTGCGCTCCTTTGTTGTTTCTCACATCGAATCTAATTTATCTTGTTCAAGAGGGTACGGGTTACCTCAAATGACATATTGGTAGTCACTTTCAGTGTAAGTTCATTTCTATTCTACATCTTCGTTTATGAAAAGTTCTTTGCTTACAAATAACTATCATAGGTAGGGTTATCACAGCAACCCCGGACATATGACACAACAGAAAAAGGTATAGGGGAAATGTGCAAGATTGCCTTTAATTATACTGAACGTTCCCGGGCACCGTCCGGATGCGGTGAATCGCAGGATTCTCCAAGCAATCTAGGAACCATGCCATGTATAATCATCAGGAATATTTGCGCAAGAGCACTAAAATGCATTTAGGCGCTTTCAGCTGCCATCTATTACAAAATTTTGGTTCTAAAACTTATTTAAATATTAACTAGCGGATCAGTTAAATTATCTACATCATTCAAATCACTACAATATCCTCTGAAGTGAGTAAAAAAAATTCTAACCCTTATATTAAAGAACAGGATTTAAGTCATTTTATTATTTCTTATCAATATTTTAGAGGGCAGTGAAATAAAAAAATATATATGTGATTATTTCTAAATAGAAATATCATTGAAAAGAAGGGTGAATAATGCATTTTAGTTATTTTACAGTGCTTATTTAATTCATGCAGAAAGTTTTTGAGTGAAAGTTCTAATAAAATATAATGTAAAGAGCAGAGATCGCACGCCATATACTAAAATGAATTCTTCCATTTACTATCACTTGTTCCCCATAAATGTAATACTTGTGCTACTTTCTTCTTAGCATCATAATGTCTTTATCTTATAAACAATGCTGGTTTGTTACAACATTTTCTGACGCAGACCTTTGGGCCTAATCCTTTATATTTACTAAATAATAAATCTTCCAGCACTATTTATATAATCAATTTTTCTTAGTCATCCTGAAGCATCATCAACATCGATCTTCTTATCAACTGTATGTCATGCTTCGTAGAATCACTTGCGATATAAACAATCTATGCATAATGCATAATTACGTCTAAGAGAAAAGTATCAATGCTGATTACGTAAGTGGAAAGGCAAACTCAATTTCTACTATTTCCCATGAACGTTATGCGTTCTTCCGGGATATATTATGCACTAATCAATGTTTTATTGTTCAGTAAGGATAGTATGTCTTTAAATATTGCAAAATGGTGGCATTTATTCCTGTTTCATTGCATCATTTCAAACAACAAAAAGGAATTTTTCATGAAGAATTAGTTGCATGTTTTAAGTTTTAATATTTCAAGTGAACGCACTTACTTAAATAAAAATTTTCGAAGCATTTTAAATAAAATTAAGATATATGTAATAAGATTTAGTGGGAAAAAAATCAAAATATACCGTTCACAGTAATACCGTTAACAAGTTACGTAGGGTCCTCAGTAAAATGACAGCACAGTATTTTTCGGAATCAAGTGTTATCTTCCGGTGCCCCTAGGCCACCTAATTTTCGCCAAATTCGTCAAAAACGCTTTGTAGAACTTATAAATTGAACTAAACATAAAGTAAGAAAATAAAAATATCATACCGTGGAAACGTTGTGTATGGTACGTAGTAATGTACCTGAGCAGGTTATTCGAAATCACATATGGTGCATTCTCACAATCTTTTGACTTTCGGGAATAAAAATCTGGTGAAATTAAACACGCTAAAATAACAATTTAATCTGATAGATGAATGCCTTAATGACTCAAAATAAAGAAAAATAGGTCAGCAGCGAAAAATTCTTTATTTAATTGAGGTTTAAGTTAAACTTGCGAGTTTAATTTTCCTTACCATTTTACCACTAAAATTTTTTATTTTCTTCCAATTTTTTACTTATAATGAATTTACATTGTACTCACAGGACATTCAAATAAGAAATAATAACAATGTAGTACTTTTAATACAAAATTTTTGTATAACATTGTCTTAACACTAGAAAGCCCGGCAGGAGTCGTTTCGACTCTGATCATATGAATAAATGTCAACTGGGACCAGAACTTCTGTCATAAATTATGTTAAATTTAAACAACGCAGTTTCACGTTATATAAATTAGTCCAATAATTTTATATAAAAATTCTGGTGCCAAATATTTTTCTAAAACTTGAGTAAAATATCCGGGCGTTCTAGTGTTAAAGGGGTATTAAAGAAGGGACGGTAAGGTAAAAAAAAGGGGGACGGTATACGGAAAAATGGACGGAATGGGGTAAAAAGGGGACCGTAAGGATGGAACGGGTAGGAAAATTACCACGTATTTTAGGCAAATCATTTTAAGACCAAGTGGTAGCCACAATGTTCATTGATTTTTGGAAACAGTTATTTACTTTGGATTAAATAAAAAAAAATAATTTACCTCGAAAAGTGCAGGAATAATCCTTGGGGACGGTAAGACTATCAATAAAGCCACGATGCTTGAAATTGATATTCAAATGCTGATTTAAATTCTGCAGTAAATTTCCTGTCAAAGAATTTTAGATTTTCTTTCGGTAGCATACTTCTGCATCAGAAAAAACTTGAAAAAAATTCTGTGGCTGCATCTGAAGTGATTTTCTGTATAATTTTAGAAGAACGACGGTAATGAATTTAAAACCCAGGGACAGAGTTTAAAAAATAACAACAACCTTAAAAATGTGTGCAGGTTAATTTTTGCTACATATTTATATGAAACAATAGTTCCAGTTTCAGAAAAAAATTACATCGAATTATTTTTATTGAAACAATTTTATACAGACAGCTCCAAACTTAAAAATCAGCATCAGGGACACGGGACGGTATAGGAATTTTCCTGATATTTGGGCTCCCAAACATCGTCCAAAACTTATTTATCTCGTTAATATTGTTATGCTATCATGAAGTGGAATGTTCCCCAGTATATGAAATAAGAAAAGAAAAACATGTACTAAAATAAAAATTATTATTCAGGGACATAAAAGTCAAAAGATTGTGAGAATGCCCCATATATGAACACATATCGAACACACATATCGAAACAAACACGCATATCGAAATTGCTTTATTCGCATTTCCATGGCCACTGTCATTCGAAATTTCGAGGAAATCGGGTAAATTCCCTTTTATCCGTTGTGCGTGCATATATAATAGAATGCATCGCACAAATAAGCAAAAGTGCGATACAAATATTTTATCTGTGAAAAGTACACATACAATTAAATTTCAAGAATGAAATAGAAACATTTAAATCTGTTAAAAGTTTTCAAAAAATGTAAAGATCAAATAAATCAGTTCATACTCTTCAACACAAAAATGTAAATAATAGAAATGTTTCGACTTGGTGTTTATTGTTGGTCCTGTTGGATTTTTGTAACCTGAAAATCTCACTTCCAAGAAAAGCCACTTTGATGCAAAAATTTTGACCAATCAGATTACGAGATGGCAAATCATGGTTGGGAAAAAATATGCATGTTGAGCCCGGATTTAACATTTGGCGCTTATTTTGGTAAATTAAAATTTTGCCTAATAGACGTAATGTTAAAGTAAAAATGGACACCTCCAAGTGGGTAATTAATCGATTTTCACATTTTTTTAATTCCTTAGTTTTATAGTGTAAACGAACTTCGCACCAAATTTGAAGTCGGTAGGTGTAGTAGATATATGAAATATTTTTGATGAGTGAGTGAGTGAGTCAGTGATAAAATTGTCGATTATCAGACATTTTAAAATGTCCTTTTCTCGGAAACTAATTATACGTTATTTATAAAATTTTGGATTCTAGGTAATTAGGGTGGCCTTACTAGGTATTTCGTATTAGAAGTACGTAGGTCACATATATTTTCAGTAGTAGAGTGTCGAAATTTGGCGAAAACAGCTCGAAATGGTTCATGTAATATAACACAGTAGTATGTCAGACGAACTTGGCTGACACACTGACCTGTGTCTGAATCTGAGTTTGAAAATAGGGCATAATGACTCTTGATCATAATCAAGATCTTATGAATCCATCCCTGTTGTTTGCACCATAAACTATCGCAACAGCTTGCGTGACCACTCTGATACAGAAAGGAAAGAGAAAGATAAAACCTTATATATAAAAACTGCAGCAAAATGTTTCACAAGAATTATGTAGGCTCTATTTAGACGATCGAAGACTCCATCCTAGTTCAGGAAAGGAAAGTAAAGAGTTTTATCATAAAAGTCCTTCCGGCCAGTGCCGGGAGGAAGAGGTAGCTTTCATATTCCTTATTTTTAAAAAGCCAACTTATATTATTCAAACACACGAAGCTCAATTAAGTGGAAACCGAATGTAGGAGATTCAATGCTAATTTTTATCAATACTAAATCATTATGAATGAGAATTTCGCGAAATTAGTCAGCTTTACCCAAGCTGCTTTTATTTAAAGTCACTTATATTTGGCTGCCAAATTCGGCGATTTCTTAAAGTACCTGCCATTTTAAGACAACATGGTAGATGAGGCTAACCAATGAACTTGGTCGAGACCTTAGTAATTGCTGTGCACATGCTCACTCATATCGGAATCGGTTGATATATACGAGTGCTGTCGCAGGCAAAAAATCAGATTTTTCAAAATGTCACCCGCTTTAGAAATTGAAACTGCTATAGCTGAGCCATATTTTAAGATAAAGACAAACAAAAAATGCTCCTGAATCCTTATATCAAGGTCAAATACTTAAGAAAGAAACCTTTTTCAATTTCTAATTTTTTTGCACCTCACTTTAAATATATATATATATTTTTTAATTTAATGGCCGCCATTTTGAAACAAGATGGCTGATGAAGCTGGCCAGCGAACTTGGTCGAGATATTGATGTATACTATCCACATGCCTTCTTCCATCTAAATAGGCGAATAAGTGTGGTATCGCGTGACAAATACAAGATCGTTTCAAAGTGTTAGCCATGATAGAAATTCAAAGTGCTATAATTCAACAACTTTTTAAGATATAAACAAAAGAACAAATTTTCAGAAACAAAAACTACTCCAGAATCTTTGTATCAAGGCCAAACACATAAAAAAAATCTTTTTCATTTTCCAATTTTTTAATACCTCATTTTAAATTTTAAGTTACATTTTTTTTTAAAAAATGGCAACCATTTTGAAACAAGATGGCGAATGAAGCTGGCCAACGAACTCGGTCGAGACATTGGTATGTTTTATGTACAGACCAAGTTACATTCAAATCGGTTCATAAATACGCCTGTTATCGCGTGACAAAAATCAGGTCGTTTTAAAATGTCAGCCACAATAAAAATTCAAAATGTTATAACTCAGCCATTTTTTTAGATGTAGACGAAACAAAACCTGTTCCGGAATCTTTGTATTAAGGTCAAACACATACAAAAAAAATCTTTTCATTTTCCAAATTTTTGGTATCTCATTTTAAATTTATTTTTTTTTAACTTTTTTAAATGGCCACCATTTCGAAACAAGATGGCGAATGAAGCTGGTCAACGAACTCGGTTGAGTTATTTGTATGTACTATGTACACACCAAGGTACATCCAAATCGGTTCATAAATACGTCTGTTATCACGTGGCAAAAATCAGGACGTTTCAAAATGTCAGCCACGCTAGAAATTCAAAATGCTATAACTCAGCCATTTTTTAAGATATAGACGAAATAAAAACTGCTCCCGAATCTTTTTATCAAGGTCAAACACATAAGAAAAAAATATTTTTTCAATTTTTAATTTTTTGCTACCACATTTGAAATTTAAATTTTTCTTAAAATTTTAAATGGCCGCCATTTTGAAACAAAATGGCGGATGAAGCTGGCCAATGAACTCGTTCGAGACATTGGTCTGTACTATGTATAAACGAAGTTACATTCAAATCGGTTCATAAATACGCCTTTTATCGCGTGACAAATTTCCGGACGTTTCAAAATGTCAGCTTCGCTAGAAATTCAAAATGCTATAGCTCAGCCATTTTTTAAGATATAGACGAAACAAAAAATGCTACGGAGTCTTTGTATAAAGGTCAAATACATAAGAAAAAATATTTTTCCATTTTCAATTTTTTGGTACCACATTTCAAATTTTAAATTTTTTTTAAAATTTTAAATGGCCGCCATTTTGAAACAAAATGGCGGATGAAGCTGTCCAACGAACTCGGTCGAGACATTAGTATGTACTATGTACACACCGAATTACATCCAAATCGGTTCATAAATACGAGAGTTACAGTGTGACATAGGTCAGATATATATATATATATATATATATATATATATATATATATTGATATATATATATATATATATATATATATCAATTTTGAACGGAGGGTGGTTTCGGTGTCTGGGGGTCATGATCGATGAAAATATACCAAAATTTTTTGGAATCGCTTTCCTCCGAACGGCTGCAATAGGTAGCTTTTTGTAAAGAAAGCTACCTAAAACTGTAATAGAGGAATATATATCCTTAGTGCAACAGCCCGAATCTGAATAACTCGGCTATGTAACTCCATGATCAGGAAAGGCAAGGAATATATGTACTTGTATTCTTGAGTATTTAAGCAATGCCAAAATACATTTGGATGTGCTTTTTTCTGTTGGTTTCAACGGTACTGTAGTAAATATTGGATTCAAAGGGGGGGGGGGGGGGGGTAATAAGATTTTTAAAGAAATACTTGCAAATGTTTTTAGTATGAAAATGAGCTGTCATTGCCACATTTGCTTCAACAGCTAGGTGGATGCAACAGGACACCATACAGTTACAGTGGACCGATTGGCGTGAACGTGAAGATATCGTTTCGTTCCTTGAGTTTCCATGCCAGACTGAAAGAGTAGAAAAGTGAGCCAAAGTGGTCACTGAAGCTGCCGCGACAGTTTGTGGTGCAAACAACAGCGATAGATTCATAAGATCAGGATAACAATCAAGCGCCATTATGCCCTATTTTCAAACTCAGATCTAGACACCGGGCAATGTGTCAGCCAAGTTCGTCTGACATACTAGTGCGTTATATTACATGAACCATTTCGAGCTGTTTTCGCCAAATTTAGACACTCTACTAATGAAAAATCTATGTGATCTACGTACTTGTAATACGAAATACGTAGTAAGGCCACCCTAATTATCTAGAATCTGAAATTTTATAAATAAAGTATAATTAGTTTCCGAGATAATGACATTTGAAAATGTTTGATAATCAATAATTTTATCACTGACTGATTCACTCACTCATCAAAAACATTTCATATATCTACTGCAACTACAGACTTCAAATTTAGTGCGAAGTTCGTTTACACTATAAAACTAAGGAATTAAAAAATGTGATAATAGATTAATTACCCACTTGGGGGTGTCCATTTATACTTTAACATTACGTCTATTAGGCGAAATTTTAATTTGCCAAAATAAGCGCCAAATGTTAAATCCGGGCTAAATATGCAACAAGCTTTTTTTTTCCCGGCCATGATTTGCCATCTTGTAATCTGATTGGTCAAAGCTTTTTGCATCAAAGTGGCTGTTCTTGGAGTGAAGGAATTGTGTTTGGCGAAAACCATGAAAGTAGAGAATTTAGATAGAATGGGTGAGGAAAGGGAAGAATCTACTGTATTTCAATAGACCTTTTTTTATTATTATTCGTTTCAATTAGGTGTGGATGGCAAAAGGGATTTCTACAGAAAGAAGATAATTTGCAATAACTAATGTGAAAAGGGCGTGGGCGGGGTCATATACGTTTCGATAGCATTCTGCTATTTTTAAGACTTTCCAACAAAGTTGAAAAGTGTTTATGACTTCGGTTTGTCTGGCCGTCTGTCCACGCTCTAACTCTCGTAAATATACTCCTATTGCGCTGAAATTTGTTATGTTATTGACGTTTACCATATCACAATCCCCATTTTAAATTAAGCTTGTAGCCTATTTAGTTCAATTACAGGGACAGTCAAAAGTATTCCGTTACATTACGGCGAATGCGAAAAAATCGTTTCAAATGATTTTTAATCGTTTTACACGCTTTCAAAAATAATAAAATTGATATGCATTTAAGAAGTGCACTAAATTGTGTATTCTGTAGAATATGCAGCGCAAAAATAGTTATTATTCATTTACAGGGCCACACAAAAGAATTCCGTTACATAATGATATGGAGGATGGGGCGATTGTTTGCGTTGTATTTTAATTATGTTAATCTATTTCATATATAACGGAATTGATATACGTCGCTCAAAATTAGTATAAGTTATTTCATATATAATATAAAGTGCATAGCATTTACAGGGACACACAAAATATTTCAGATACAATATTGTATCCGAAGTACTGTATATTAGCGATGATATCTGGAAATGCATTTTTCATTATGATATGCGCTTTTATGTTTCACTATATTTATGCATACTCTATGGTGTGTATAACTGCTATAATTCATATGCAGGAAAAAACAAAACATTTGTTAAGGGTTAATGGGTATGAACGAAAATTTCTTAAAAGTGGGTTTTTAATGACTTATGCATTTTCACGCTGAACTGCATTTAGTTTACTAAGAAATGTTTGTAGAATAAAAATAAAATGATATACAGGGTAACGCAAAGAATAGGATTCACTGCCGTCTATGGATGATAATTTCTGGAAATGTGATTTCAATAGATTTAGGAGTGTTTTAGTTTGAATTAAATTTTAGCTATATAGTTGCTCGTAATAAAGCGTTTTTTTCCTAAACTATATTTTCCCATTATATAGTATATATATCAAATACAGGGCTGTTCAAAAGAATTGGAATACATATTTAGCTATGGACGGTTATTGATGAAATAAGTTTTTTAAATGTTTTATGAGTTTTCTAAAATGTTTACTTAGTAATCTTATTTACCTAAATAACGAAGTTTTATTAAAGCATTCAGGAAGTGTTGTAAAATGTTTCACAATCTAAGCTTAACGCATGATTTTTCTTTCTTGTTTAAAATATAATGAGGTTGGGTATCTAGATTTTTTACTTATTATTACTATAAAAAATAGAATAAAATATTTAATATATATATATAATTTTATACATTATATGTTGGCGGAGAAAGGTGGCGAAGTGAGAATTTCGGAGGAGAGCAGATTTATATATAAGATCTTTTACTGTAACTACAAATTAGCGACTTCATTAAAAAGAAAAGAAAGAAAAATTCAAAATAATATTAATAAATTTGTTGCATATTAAATTTAACCCATTAATTAAATTAGATTTTTTTTAATTTTCTGTTAATTTATAATTTATTTAATTATCTATATGGTTATTCTTGTTTCAGAAATAATAAAAATTTCGACTCAATGCATTTCGTTTCAAAACATGCATTCAATACAGCTCTATTAAAATATAGATTTTGCCGCAAATTGGCAGTTGTAGGAAATTTGTTGTTTGAAACTTTGTTGTAGGAAATTTAAGTTAAAATTGAATGTTGCTTGCTGAATAAATTAGTCACATGTAAACACATTAAGAAGCATTAAGTAAAGCCTCTAAATATATTGTAGCTTTACAAAAACGTAATTATATATCACAAAAACATAACTGTGAAAAAAGGGAGCCAAGTTCCGTTAAAAAACTGCCAAGAAAAGAAGTGATATGTAAGTGGGTGCCAACTTCAATATAATAAACTTCACTCAAG
Source organism: Maratus speciosus (assembly GCA_963932465.1). Lineage (NCBI taxonomy): Eukaryota > Metazoa > Arthropoda > Arachnida > Araneae > Salticidae > Maratus > Maratus speciosus. The sequence continues at coordinate 230,090,774 of OZ010796.1, read as the reverse complement.
TCTTCAATAATAAACTTCACTCAAACTTATCTACTGCAGCATTGTTTCAATTGTTTAAAAATAAAAACTATTGATAGCATATTAATAATAAATCTAGAACATGACAAGTTTTTGATAAATGCTATTCCTATTATTTCATGTTTTGATAAAATGTTGATGATAATATTAATAACAATGTCATTATAACAATTTGCAATATTGTTATTATAATAAACAAATGAGTCATGTTCAAGATTTGATAAACAAGTACACACACAGATACACTTCCTCTCGTCTTTGATTATCACATTAGCAATCACCCCCAAGAAACATCATTTCAAACAGACTAATGCCTGACAAAGAGACAGATACATATACGCTTGTCCTTGGCCATCACTCTAGAAACTCCACCCCTTTCAAGTGCCTCAATACAATCAAATTAAGGGCTCCAAACATGATATATCAAGTTTTGATATAATAATGTCATTAATAAAAATAAATGACTCGTACGTAAAAACTTGCCAAGCTCTAGATTTATTATTAATATGCTATCAATAATTTTTATTTTGAAACAATAAAACAATGCCACAATACTTCAGCAAATAAGTTTGAGTGAATTTTATTTGAAGTTGGCACCCACTTACATATCACTTCTTTTCTTGGCAGTTTTTTATTTATTTATTTATTTTTTACGGTACTTGGCTCCCTTTTTTCACAGTTATGTTTTTATTAGATTTTAAGGTTACACGACTTCAACAGGGCCAACAATAAACACCAAGACGAAACATTCCGAATATTTACTTTTTTGTTTTAAAGAGCACGAACTGGTTTAATTGATCTTTAAATTTTTTTTTGAACACTTTTAACAGATTTAAATGTTTGTATTTCATTTTTGAACTTTAATTCTTTGTGTACTTTTCACAGAAAAAAATATTGTATTTTCACTCTTGCTTCTTGTGTGAGGCATTATAATATACAGGGTGTCCAGCGAATAAGACCCTGATTTCAAAATTAAATATCTCAAAAACAAAGATCAATAGAATTATGTGGTAAACTGTTTGTTTATTAGCAAAACTGTAAAAATGTTATACAGAAGTTTCAAAATTTAGTTGCAAAAACCGTTAACAGATGGCACTATTATCGCAATACTTGTAAACTGCTTAGAAATCCAGAGCACTGGCGTCTCATTCCTAGATGGCTCCCTACGTAAAAACGAATGTTGGGAAAGTCCGTTTTTTCATTGGGGTGATGTGCAGAAGTGGAGACATCTGGTCACAGAATTATTGCATCAGCTTTAATTTTAGAAAATTTCAATTAATAGAATTTTCAATAAAATGTTTAGAAATCATTATAAGGATTTTTTAAATATTTTATTAAATTCAATCTTTAATGCCATATAGTTATTTAAATCAAAATGCATATATTTAGAAAAATAATGTTGTACTTTTTATTTATTTTTTATATTTTTAAATCACGGCATAATATTTTGATATTATCGTTTATACCTAAATTATTATAAGTAAAGAGTAATTTTTCACTTTTAATTTATTTTTAAATCACGGCATAATACTTTAGTTTTAGCACAACACATATATTTCTTTTCTTTGTAAACAAAGTTTTAGAGACAGAAATTATGCATTAAATTATTTCTTTTTTAAAAGGAATTGATGATAAGTCATATCATTAACATCAAAGAAAAAGTATTTTGCATGCTGCATTCCTTTCGAACACTTCGTATCCTATCACTAGGAGCTGCAACATATTTCTGTGCTCACTGATAAAAAAAATGAAGACGAGTTTCTAAAATTAAAAATTTTTTTTAACTTAATTAAGTTTTTAAAAATAGAAACTTTGTATTTTTTCATACAAACTATTCTTTACAATAAAAAAAATGATTTATGAAACATTATTATAAATGCTCAATGATTCTTAAAAAAGGGGTTTCTTTTAGCTTAATTAAATTTTAAAACCAGAAACTTTGGATTTTTTTATTCAAACTTATTTCACAGTTTAAATAAATATTAAAAAGTAAAGATTTCCATTTTTTTCAAATCCTCCTCTACTTGGATTCGATTCCACGATCTACCAATTAGGAGAGAAAAGACATATCACAGAGATATTGATATCCGGACCGAAGTAGCTTATAACATAGTTTGAAACAAATCTCAATTCTATCAACACATGGCTCCGCTTCTGCACATTACCCAAATAAAATATTTTTCAAGTTCTTATATAATGATTGCTAAACTTTTTATTGAAAATTCTATTAATTGAAATTCTCTAAAATTGAAGCATTGATGCAATAATTCTGTGACCAGATGCCTCCACGTTTGCACATCACCTCAACGAAAAAGCGGTCTTTCCCAATTTTCGTTCTTCCATAGGACGCCATCTAGGAATGAGACGCTAGGGCTCTCGACTTCAAATCACAATCTATAGGCATTGCGATTACAGCGCCATCTGTTAGCGGTTTTTGCAACTAATTTCTGAAACTTCTGTACAACATTTTTACAGCTTAGCCAATAAACAAACCGTTTACGGCATAATTCTATCGATCTTTGTTTTTGAGATATTTAATTTTGAAATCAGGGTCTTATTCGCTGGACACCCTGTACATTAGGGTGGGCCGAAAAAAACTTTTTTTTGATTTTCGATAATGGGTAGTGCGGAAAAGTGGCCACTAGTGGCACCAAGTTCGCACAAAAAATTTGAGATTTTTAGGACAATTCCTATATTTGCCGCTTTTGGCTTGAAGTTTTGCTAAAAGGCTTATTTTTGAACTTTTTTAGCAAAAATTTTAAAAATATTAAATTAAGCTTATTTTAATCGTATTTACTTGAAAAAGCATATTTAATGTTCCAAATGTATAAATATGCTCTGATAATGTATTATTTAATTGCTATGTGTATTTTAAATTAGACGATTTTTATAGCCTTTTCGTGTTTAAGTGAGCAAAAGTTGTGTGTATTGTTTGAATCTTTCAACAGTTTCTCTCCTTTGTCTTGTTTATGCCCCTTGGTCTTCCTTATTTTTTTCTATGCTTTAAGGGTCATATATTTGGGGGACGGACAGCAGAATCCCCCAGAAACAGATCTGGAAGGAGAGAAGGGGGTGAGGAGAGAACATAAGCGAACGCAGTGACTCATCGCGATGTTGAGGGAGTGAAGAAGGAAATACAAGAAGGGAGAAAGTGCGATAAGGGATGTTTATTATTTTTCAGTGCTCGGTTTCCCTGTGACACTTGTTCAGTGTAAAAGTAAAACCTTTTTCTCATGCAATACATTGCTTTTTGGATCGTTTAACGTGACTTTAGTGTGTTTTGTGCGTTTTATCATGACGAGTTTAGAAATGGCTAGTGCGAAAGTTCATGATCATGTAAAGCCATATAATAGCGTGAAAAGTAGCCATTTTGGGGCACCATGCAAATTGAAAGACTTGCAATTGCCTACTATTGCTGACATGCGCCACTACTATTGGTTGCGAAACGATATAGAAGAAAATCGAGATATTTATCTTCAACCAGTAGATGATATTATTAAAATGGCAGGTAAAAAAGTTTCCGAAATCTGGATAAAATCTTCCATACCAGTGGTTTCCCAACGAACAATTAACGGAAAGATTAAAAACTATTACAATGAGCGTAGATCATTGGAGAAATCTTGTAATCATACGGGCATTAAAGGCAAGGCGATCTGCGAAGATTTCGTACGAAATGCGGAAACCTCTCTCTTTGACATTGCAGCTTGTAAGTGTAGAGGCTTGAACAATTGTAGCTGCGACATCAGACGTAAAGTTCCACATCGGGAGGTGAACTTCTTGAAGGATCAAAAAACTGTTCGAAAAATGTTTATCGGAAATGTTGATTTAAAAACAAGCAAAACTCTTGCAAAGAAAATATCGTGGAAAATGAAGACGGATACAATTTCAACGATTAATAGTGGTTCTGCGACAAAGCCTTCAACGAGTGGAGTTAGATCCAGATGGAAGACAGTTATACCGTTGGAAGATTCAAGTAGTGGGAGCTTTCAAGCAAGCAGTTCGACTGAATCTGAATTTGAACCAGGCCCTTCAAAGCTAAACACTCCTAAACGCATATTCCTGTCTCACACAGTGTCCGCCATGTCTCAGGGAAACGGAACACTGAAAATAATAAGCATCCCTTATCGCACTTTCTCCCCTCTTGTATTTCCTCCTTCACTCCCCAAACATCGCGATGAGTCACTGCGTTCGCTTAAGTTCTCGCCTCACCCCCTTCTGTCCTTCCAGATCTGTTTCTGAGGGATTCTGCTGTCCGTCACCCAAATATATGACCCTTAAAGCATCGAAAAAAAAATAAGGAAGACCAAGTGACATAAACAAGACAAAAGAGAGAAACCGTTGAAAGATTCAAACAATACATACAACTTTTGCTCACTTAAACGGGAAAAGGCTATAAAAATCGTCTAATTTAAAATACACATAGCAATTAAATAATACATTATCAGAGCTTATTTATACATTTGGAACATAAATATGCCTTTTCAAGTAAATACGATTAAAATAAGTTTAATTTAACATTTTTAAAACTTTTGCTAAAAAAGTTCAAAAATCAGCCTTTTAGCAAAACTTCAAGCCAAAAGCGGCAAATATAGGAATTGTCCTAAAAATCTCAAATTTTTTGTGTGAACTTTGTGCCACTAGTGGCCACTTTTCCGCACTACCCATCATCGAAAATCAAAAAAAAGTTTTTTTCGGCCCACCCTACTGTACATGTACAACAGATAAAAGGGAATGTACGCCTATTTTTTCAAAAATTGGAATAACTGGCTCTGGAAACTATAATTTGATTTCGAATAACCTGTGCAGGCATATTACTACGTACTATACAAAACGTTTCCGTGGTATGAGATTTTTTCCAGCTTTATGTTTATTTCGATTTATAAGTTGCACAAATCTTTTTTGACGAATTTGACAAAAATTGTGGGACGCAAGAGCACAGGAAGGTAACACCTAATTAAAAAAAACTGTACAGTCTTATTACTGAGGACCATACACAACTTTAGCGCGGTAATACATTTCGATTTTTCGATGTAATTTGAATACTAGTTGGAGAATCAGCCCCTATGCGGTTACATTGCTATTTTATGGAACTCGCTATCATTCATCTGTTCACTGTCTGGCCTGCACTTTCGACATTTGTAAAGAGATTATTTTAAATTATCATTACCCTTCTTCACAAGTCTCACCGGCGAGAACCCAAATGAGACATTTTTACTTTTTACCCGACTGAAAAGAAGGGTTATGTGTTTCACGCGTATCTGTGTATGTGGATTTCTTTATACCCCCGAAACATCCCAACGACTGGATGGATTTTAATGAATGAGGTCTCTATCAATTCGTCGTAACGGCCTGATAGTTATAGGCTTGCTTTTATTTTTATAAATTAAAAATGGCGGCCGTAAAATACAAAATGGCGGTAGTGACGAAAAAATAATTTATGCACCCTATTAAGTGGCATATCATTGGATAGGTCTTTACAAATGAAGGCGATGTTTGATTGACTATTTTACAGTCAGAAGCTCCGTTAAAATATTATACAAGCTGGAAATTGCGTATGTATTGTGGATCTCTAGCTTTACTGGACCTCTAACCATCCTAGATATCTATAGACCTCATCAAAACAGTGTTTAGAGATAGGAACTAACAATTAAACACAACTTAAAAGTCATCAATATAAGTAAATAAAAAAATAGGTAAGTAACATAAACAAGTAATATAAAAAAAATATTTTAAGTCAATTCCTACTTAGGTCAATAAGAGAAATTTTTTTCTCCCAATCTTCTTTCCTGTTGAGTAGGGCTTAAAATGTCTTGATCAAGAAGAGGTCTCTCTCGGTTTTAAAATACCTTGATCAAGAAGAGGGCTCTCTCGATTATTGAAAATTAATTAATTTAATTTATGAATCAATATTTGAAAAAAAAATGGATTAACATCAATTGTCATCCAGTACAAGTTTTAAAAAATTTATTTGAGCTTCATTGGATGAATAATAAGTATTTTATTAACGATTGAAAATTTGAACAAGATATATATAGCGAGAGTGTGAGCTAATAGTAGAAATCGAAAAAAAAAATAGTTTCACATTGATGATAAATAATGAATTAATTCGCTTTTTACGCAGTCGGGTTTTTTGATTTTTTAAATTTAATTGTTTATTAAAACATGCAGTATTTTATCGCGAGATATAAGTATTTTTAACCTATTCTCTTAAATATCATCTATAATCTATTAGCATAATAAGTGATACAGAGGGCTCTTGTGTGTGCGCCTCCATCCAAATATTTTAGTTTCATTTATTTTTTTAGTTTTGTTCATGTTATGCCTTTTATTATTCAATTCCTCTTAGTACCTCATAATGTTTTAAATTATTTGAACATTTTGTGTGACGTACCATGACGACTTGATAACAATAAAAATAAAACAATCAATCAACCTACCAATATAATCAGAATGAACGTTGTCATAAGATACCTCAATTTTTAAACGATATATAATGCTGGTTGTCTAATATACAACAACTAGCGTTCATCATAGTACAAAGAAGAACACAGTGCTTTTCATTCGCATTGAATTTTGAACTAATCCTCGATTACCACTCACAATAAAATTTCTTGCCTTAAGATATTCCAAAAATCTCAAATAGCCAATTTTTGATAAATAACACAAAATTATTTAAATATTTTTATTTTAACGGCTATACAATTAGCTATTCAAAATAATTTTTGTTCTGTGTGTATGACTTTTTAGACGGGTAACACTTTTTATATGAGCTTTCAAACCTGAAGTTTGTATTTAGGTAACGGGAAATGTGTAATTAATTAACTTTAGTAAGTAAAATTTATATTTATGTTAAGGAAGGTGCCACATAAGAGACGTTGCTTATAGTAATAATGAAATCACCTAAGATTAATTTTTTTCATTGTAATAACTGGTGCATATTATTACAAGGAAATACTACTGAACTCGTTTCTGGTTATTGTGAAATTAATTTTGTACTTGAACGTCAAAAGGCGTGAAAATAGTTTGTTTGAAATAACTAATAAAATCATAATCTTTGTATTAATCGTTCAAACGCTTAACGATATGAAAATAAATTCTGCTTTATGATATAATATTGGCACCTAATGGATTAATTAAAAACTTATGTTCTCTTTTCGGTGAGAATAAATTTCATGGGACTATCATGATTGAATTTGAATAAATATAAGTTAATGAGTACGATAGAAATTTGAAAGTTTTACAGCATCAAATAAAACCATGGAATATAATCAGCATTTTTCTAAGCGTTTATTAGGATTCCGAAGAATTCTTAATAAATTTATGAATAAAATAAACTTTAAAATACAAGGAAAATCAATTAAAAATTTGGAAGCATTCCACAACATTCATAAATAAACAATTTTGATGCAAGATCACTTATGTATAATACCTAATATGTTTGTAAAAATCCAAAACTTTTCGAAACATTTTCCGCATTGTAAGCAAATTTTCCTTATTACGTCATTCCACTGGATTTGACAGTTTAGAAACCTGGTATGAAATTGCTTTTGAAGTGAATGCATGCTTCTTGTAAAATGTCCAACATTGTGGTTTTTAAATGGGCGAAGAAAATAACATGGAACATTTTGAATTATTTACTTTATACAAAGTCTTATAACAAAGGTATGAGTAGATAATTTCTTTTCACGACGGGTCAACTTTTTTAAAAATCTTATATTTGTTTCAATGTAATTTCGGAGGTTTATTTAACTTATTCAGTTTTTCTTTTAAAAATGTTATAAGAGATCAGAAACATGGGTTTATTTAGCAAACTTTTATATTATTCCAATCGATTCCATTCGATTTTTTCCCATATAATGATTACATATTATCGTCGTAGTTTTTTTTATATGTTGATATATGAATAAAATAGTTTAAAAACGATAGCGTTTTGAGCGGTATATAGTATAAATAAAACAAATATATTTAAAATACACAAAAATGTGCTAAGTAAACATATTTCTGATCTTAAATAATGTAAACGAACTTGAAATAAAAATCAGAGTCAGTAAATCAAGATTCTTTATTATATTAAAACAATCGATTTATCTTACAAAGTAAAATTTGACAAAATTGGTAGGCCAAAAAGCAATGCCCATCTTATTATTTTAAGTTCAGATCAAATTCTAATATTAACCCGGGAAAACTCGCAAATGAGAATGCCCAATTGCTTTTCTTTTATTTTACATTCATATAATATCAACTTTTTTTGGTTGGCTTAGTACTTTTATTCACAGAATAGGTAAAATAATTATAAAACATTTTGAAATTTTAATTAAAATGAAAAATGATTTAAATAAGAGTCTTTAAAAAGTACGACTGTGAGAGAAAATCTCATGCAGCGAGTTCTCCAGGGTTAATGAGACCGGGTAAGCAAAATTCAACCAAAAAATCGATTTTTACTTTTTATATCATTAAATAGTTTAAACTTTTATCTTTTCAAGAATGTATACACATGTTTATATTTTTTAAAAAAAAGTGTTGGATTTTTTTCATTCTTTCTAAGACTTCACAGCAGTGGGCTACTTTTTAAAATTCAGATTTCTTGATTGACACCACTTTTCTGAAGTGTTAAAATTCCCATTGTTTTCGCCTTATTTAATATGTCATTAAACAAGGCGAATTTTACTATTTCAAAAAAGTGATGCCAATCAAGAAATCAGAATTTTAAAAAAGTAGCCCACTGGCAACGCTGCTTCGCAGCTTTAAATGACTTTTTCTCAAAACTTCGATTTTTCAGGTTTGTGTTCCTTTTTTTCAATATCTATTAAATATAAGCATTTTGAAAAAATCTGAGTTCTTATGTTATAGTGCATAATTTAACAAAGGGATTTAATGATTTGTGGAAAATTATTTATTTTAGTCAGTGAAATCTTGCCAAAAATGCTAATTTAAAAGTGTCTTTCAATAAATAATTAATAATCAATTTTCAGTTTCACTTAGAAAGAAAATAGTCTTAAAATACGTAAAGCATGTTATTCAAACTACTCTAAAATATCTAGACCTCTATCTTTCACCATTTGTGAAAAAAGGTACATAAAGTTGGTGTATTTTAACATGGCCGAGATAGAGCTTATTCGGTCCCCTTAACACGATTCAAGTTTAGTCTTCCGAGATGCTTTGACCAGTAGACCAGAGGAATTAGCCACACACTTTAACATATACTTTGGAAATTTAACTACATGCTTAAAATACCTACTAGAAAGTGTGCAAGCACAATATATTTAAAAGGGTTAGACACTTAACGTACTCAGCGAAATATATTTAGTAACACTAGATGCAAAATTTTAAATACTTTATAGAGAGAAGTGGGCGGATACTTGTGGTTGGTGGAAATTGTTTATTTTCAGTGTTGTGTTTTTCTTTAAAACTAGCTGAAGTTATTATTATGCTTATGTCTATTTTAGAAAAAATGTATAATTTAAATTAATCTTTAATTTAATCTTTATTATTGTGATTATCATCCGAAAAGTCTTACGAGAAACACTTTCATGTTAATAATCGATAAGAAAAAAAATCCGTCCACATTATAATAAATTTAAAATTTTATCATTTTACTGCTTTACCTTTATACTCAATGCTGCCATCTGTGCTGCAATAAATTAGCTGGAGGGTAGAGTTTCCATTTTAGAAAATATCCCTCCTTTCTTTGATTTGTATTTTATGCAGCATTTGAAAACTGTACAGGGTTAACTCTACACCTACCAACGGGTCCAATGGACCCGACAGGTAGATCCAAAATTATTTTTCTCATTAAAAAAAAAATGACTGAAAATTCTGCAAGTATATGAGATTTTTGGAATGCTCTACACTTCATATATGCAGTTGCGATTAAAGGTTTTTTTTTAAATTTTTTCCAATTTTTAATTTGTTTCAGTACTTATCATGCGGGTCCAATAGACCCACCCATTAGAACAGCCATAATATCCCTTCAAAGTTTCATAGGGTTGCCGTAATTTATGATTGGGCAGGATTACCAGAATTGGTTAGTTATAGCTAACTTGGCAACAATTTTTATCGCCAAAGTCGCCAATTTTGGAGAGTAAATGACGATGTTTCGAGAACATTCTATATTGATCAAGATAATCTTGTGTAAGTTATATAAAGGGGAAGCATCTATTTTATCGGTCATTTATCAACATCCTCAATTTGTGTGCAAATTGCTTTAGTTTTTTCTTTGAAATGAAGACTTGTTATTTGAAAACTTTGGTGCAAAGTTCAGTTTCTACGATATTATTTTACAGTGCTCAGCAAAAGTTTAGACAATGATCAATTATGCTTCTGTAGTGAGAAGTATGTAACGAATTGTTGGAACTCAACTGTCATATATTAGTGGGGACTTATCTTTCATACACAAACAATAAATTTTAATTTATACACATTACATAATATATAATGACAAAAAAACAAATTTAATATTGTGGCAAAAGTATAGACAATTTCTCTGTTAACAGAAAAGTATCCATAAATTAAATTCGAACTGCACCTACATTGTCTGCTATTAATGCAACAATGTGAGTTCCCATCGAAAAAACTAAATCCTGCATCACTTGGTGGTCCATTTCGTACCAAACAGGTTCAACAGCAGATCGAAGTTCATTATTGAGGAGTATTGTCAAAAAAATGCATAAACCGTATGAGATATGATGCCACAAAAGTTTTTGATTGGTTTCAGATCAGGGCTACACGCTGGCCAGTCGAGAACAGTAATATTTTGAGAGTTAAATTATTTTTTTGATTTGTATGCAACATGAATAGAAGTGTTATCTTGCTCAAATGTATACTTTGGAAGAGCTAAATGTTCACCAAATGGCTTTCCAATGTATGTATGTAGTCTTACGCTGCTTGGCAACCATTGAGTAATTCCAGAGATACTTGAGAATTAAAACAAAGTGAGGCCCAAATCATTAACTCTTTCGAGGGCGGTGTCCTTAAAAAGCACACTTAATTTTAATTCCAAAACTGACAGACGGCACCAAGAAGAATAAATTAAAATTTTCCTTTTATAGTATACGTTAAAATAAGCAAGTTCGTACTTTCTAATAAATTCGTTTATAAATTCTGATTTCAGTCCATTATTTCATTAGTTTTATAAACAGAATTACTCCGCGACGGAAAGGGGTCAATTTGTTGTGAGATTTCAAGGCTGGTTGTTTTATCATTTTCATGTAAACTAATGTACATCTTTCTATAATTCATATACGAAGTAACCGTTGACACAGAAAGCTCTGACTCACTTTTAATACGATTAGCAGTCATCATTTGTCTAGCTACCAGTTTATGGTTCCTTCTATTATCTCGTTTTCTGGCCACACGAGACCTTACAAATTTATGTTTTGCTTTGAAAGAGTCACCCTTAGACAGTACTTAATAGATAGACTTCTTTGGACGATTCAAAGTGGCTGAAATTTCTGAAAAAGCCTTCCCTTTCGATTTCAGCTTCCATGCTTTAATTACTTCATCTGACTGAAAATTTCTAGCTTGCGGCATCTTCACTAACCGATATTATCGCGAGGTGCACTTAAATACTTCATGCATGTGACGTCATAAGTTTGAAATTTGCGTTTTTCCGTCAGCAGTTGCCAAAAAATCACAAAAGTGTCTAAACTTTTGCAGTATGCAAATTTCACTTTTTTCAGTTAAATTAAATAATATCCTGCTTAAAACCGTTATTTTTGTCCTAAAACATTTAAAATATATTAAAAAAAAATACAGCCATTTGTATAACCCAAGTGTTCGTACTTTTTATTTAAAGGTTAAAAATCACCAGTGTCTAAACTTTTGCTGAGAAGTGTAGTGCAAAGTTTTAGTATTTTCCTTTTCGCTTTGTTTCTATTGTTTGTTACGTAAGATCGAATTAAAGATGGACAGGGAAATTTTTTTGACTAAAGCAGAAATTAAAAAAAATATGGAAAATCTCGACGATATAGAATACAAAACAGCTGATGAAAATATTTTGTCTGATGAAGGTGAAATAGATAAAGTTGTAATAAGTAATGCATGTTCAGATTCTTACTGAGAATCGGATAATAATTGTACTAAAGAGAATTTGGCATGCAAAACTACATCACATAATTCCTTTGTTTCAAGAAATAACAGCCTTACATGGCATAAGCAGGGCTCCTAAATGGTCCACCAACTGAATACATACATTATTTTTGAAAAATTTCCTTTTTAGATTTTTCTTACAAACCGCCCCAGAATCACCTTTGAAAGTTAATTCTAGCGCAAACCTAGCATAACATTTTCTGTTAAAATTTATTGGTATTCAGTTGCCGGACCATTTGGGAGCCCTGCATAAGTATCAAATCGCCTGCTCACAAGTAAGATGCACTACTAATAATATTTTACGGGAAAAATCAGGAACTGCAAGTTTTGCAAATCGTGAAGTAGAAACTATTTTATCTCCATTCCTTCTCTATTTTCGTAAAAGACTTTTAGTCATCATAATAAAATGGACAAATGCTGAAAGCAACACAATATTTAGAAATGGGTGGCAAATGATCTATATTATATAAAAGAAAATCATTGGACTTTTATTACTTAGCAGAGTGTATAAAACAAAAAATTAAGTTTGCAAACTTTGGAGTATGAAAGGTGGAAGAAAATACTTTCGTATCATTAATGAGTCGCAACAGATTCACAAGAATATTACGTGTTATAATATTCGCTAATGCTGTTGAAAGGCGTAAAAGATGACCAAGTGATAAAAAAAAGACAATAAGGAAATGTTTTGAATTGTAGAACTGTTATTTAGAAACGCTATATGGCCATTCGTCACCTGACAGTTTCAATTTTAAACTTTTGTCGAATATTTAAAAATATACTTGTCGGAATCTTCTGGAATTTCAGTATTAATAAGAATATGATTGACCTCATATTTATCAATGATGATATGATCAGGAAAATAATTTGGAGGCCAACAAAAAAAAAAATCAAAGAATAATAATATTTTGGATCACCCTGTAAAATGAAATCCACGAAATAATCTATCGTTACAGTATACGAATAAATGGATATTGTGCAATATGAGTATTCATTTGTATTGATTAGTATCACGTGTATTCATGGGGATATAGCGATTTCTTTAAAAAAAAATTATATTTCTTCCATAACTTTTTTGTTTATATTATACAGGGTTTTCAACCAAATTTAACGAGTGTTTCAGAAAATGTGACAAAATGTAGTGGAAACAAAACAGCGCAATTGGAATATAAATATATTTAACATTTGATTAAATATGAGCAGTTGTATGAAATAATTGTTATCTGCGCATGCGCAAACGATAGCAAAGAAATTTTTCATGATTTAATGGCCGACTCTATTGAGCAATTCATATAAAAAAACAGTCAGATATCGTGAAAATTCAAAAGATATCTGCGACAGAGTGAAATGATTTTTAGTTGTTCTCTAAAACCAACTGAATAGTAGGAATTTTCCAAAAAATGTCATTTAATTTTTTTTTTACTGTCTTACATTTTAACAGGACTATTTGAACAAAAATAAAAACTTATCAAAATCAAAGCATCGTTCCAAAACAACTAATTGAGAGCCGGGCCAAATCAGCCGAAAAACAGCACTAATCGGTTTGCCATTCTGAAGCATGAATGGATCAAGATTCCTAGAGAAAAATATCGCAAATTTTAGAAAATGTTCCTCTAAGAGGTCTAGCAGTCACTGCGGCCAAGGGTGACTCTACTCGACTCTTACGTCCAGCTGAATCTCCTTTAACTTCATGGTATGAGGTTTCCGGTGACTAATTGTCATATACTATTTAATGAATGTCAGTGAGTTGTTGGAAACGGATGCCTTGATAAGTCTTTTTGTTCGAATAGATTAGTTATGGTAGTTTTCCAACGAGAACTAAAATATCAATACAAAATTAAAAAAAAAGTATAAAAATTAAAAATGTCAATGTGTGGAAAATCCCTTATAATTCAACAGCTTTTAGAAAGCAAGTAAAAATCAGCTCACTCTACAGCCACTATCATTCTAAATTTTCATACTATTTAACCGGTTGTTTTATATGAGTTGTCCATATTACACTATTAAATCATGAAAAAAGTTTTGTTATCGTTCGTGCATGCGCAGATAAATATTTCACAAAACTGCTCGTTTTCAAGAAATTTTTAATATATTTCTATTCCAATTGCACTATATTGTTTCTACTATATTTTCTCAAGTTATCTGAAACTGGCGTTGAATTTGGTTGAAAGCCTTGCATGATATAAAAAAATGTTCATGAATTTTTTGAACTTTTAAAAGAATCACTATATCTCCATGGATATACGTGCTATGCTTACACACATGAATACACGTATTATACAATATCCACATATTTGTAGGCTGTAGCGAGAGATCATTTCCGCATTTTATTTTGCAGTGTGATCACAAATATTTTGCTTCAATTTTTTGTTGGCCCCTTGTTCCTCCTGATCAAATCCTTGTTCTTAAATATGAGGTCAAACATATTCTTTATAATCTTAACATTCCAGAAAAATCCGATGAGTATATGTTTAAATATTCTACAAAATGTCTAAATTTGAAAGTGTCCGGCGCCGAATGGCCATATAGTAAAGGGTAGTCTAGGCAGGGCTAACCATAGGGAGGCTTGAATCACCCTTCACTTTTCATAGGGCGAGTCCAGCAGACCTCACCAAAGTCACCAGTGAAATTGGTTACGTGACGTCACGGTAAGTGACCGGTGTCTAACCGGTCGACAGACCTACTGAACGGCACTAGTGTTATTTACTATTGGTGCCATCTGTATTACGTTGCCGTAATTATTCTTTTATTGTTGTTTTATCATGTTGTTGAAATGCATTTTCGCCGATCCCAACTGTTATAGCAAAAATGAGAAACAGCGCATGCGTGGGGACTTTCATTGAAATTCACTAACTAGAAAACATGTATGTAAAAGGTTGCCAGCTTTTCGTTTTTATCATATCAGGCGTGACATTTTCATTCCATCAACATTTTTTTCAGTGTATTAGCAAAACTTTCTGTAAATGTTGTAGCAAGCCAATGCAATGGCTTATGATAAATAAAAATACCTCTACTATCAATTATCTATTTTTACTCTTATTGTTTAGTTATTTTAAATCACCTGCAAAATATATTTTTAAATAATTAAAGGTAATTTGTGAAAGTCCATGTAAAGTTTTATTAATTTCAACAGAAGGAACCGCATATTATTTAATATAATTCATTTCTTAAATAAACAGCTTTATTTAATATTCTATTTTCATTTGTTTTGTAATATCCTATGGTAATTACATTATTTTATTTTTATTGACAAACAACACTGCTTTAGAAATAGCTTCATGTGATTTTCTTAAAATATTTAATACTAACGCTATTAGGAAATTATTTATTACTCAACAAATAAAGAGTAAAATTCTGCAAACGAGCTTATCAATGAGTAATTTAAAAGGATTACTAATAAAAATATAGCTGCAAATAAACAGCTTTCGTTATCCCATGTTTTCCTGAACCACGCACAATAAAATGAGTAAAAACAGAAATGCTAGGAACCAGAAAAATATTTGTACAACATACTGGGTCTGTAAATATGATATAAAACTTATTTTTCATGACACGATTTTAATTTGTAACATGCTTCGTAAAATTAATCTCAGGGGAAATTACGAAGCTTAATCTAATTTATACATCTACGTACGACTTGTAAATTATACTAAATTTACTGATAATCTTTATTTAACATCGTGCAAATCTGATTAACTTTTTTTTCATTCTTGATCAAAAAAAAAAAAAAAAAAAAAAAAAAAAAAAAAAAAAACATCAACATTTCTTTCCAGAGCTTTGATTGCTGCCATTTGCCGATGCAAATGTAAATAAACTTTCATGTAACCGATCACGTGACCCAACTAACCAAGAATTTTCTTCGGTTATTTCGGTCTCTCACCGGTCACTTTGGTTAGTTGCGCTGAACGACATTGGTTGCGACCCGGTTAGCAGTACTGAACGCCTTGGTGACTAACCGATCTCACCGGTCACTAACCGGTGGCTCCTCTAGACGCGGCCAACTTTAACAGAGTTTTGCCAATATGTGGAAACCAAAGCTACTAAAATGCTCATACAATTGTCTTTGTATCATGAAGATAATTGAAACAGATTGTGAAGTATTTGCAGCTTAAAAAGTGAATTTTTTTAGAAAAAGATTTTTTCAGATAAAATATCATAGAAATTTAAGTAATGCAGAACTTTTGCGCTTTCATTCCAGGTTTAAAGATTGCACAGCAAATTAGGCTAAATATAACCATGTTGTACGCTTTAAAAAGCGGCTATGTGGGTAGGCTTGACCCGACTATTGTGGGGAGGTTTGACCATATTAAGTGTTTTCGGAAATCTTTTTTTTTACACACTGTACATAATAAGGGTTAATAATTAATAATATTGATCAAAACACTTTAGGAAGGTATGTAGACAAATTTTACCAAGATGAAAAGAATGAGATAAAGCCAGACTACGTGGCAACTAGTGTAGCCGTGTCAAGTATAAAAAAAGTGAGTGTTTAAAACGGGTTTTATCTTCTGTGCCATGTATTCCGTCTAAGCTGGTTTGTTTAAACACCACGTTTTCCCAAAACATTTTAAATATTAATTAAAACTAGTAGCATAATGTTTTTCTGCCTTTTTAAAAACTGATTTGATTTCCCTTAATACTAAGTTGAGCATAAAGTTCTGGGAAATTTGTGAAAGTTGCATTGTTATGCGCAAATTAACAACAAAAGCTATTGTGAAATGACTCTCTTTCCTTTTTTTATTTGTAAATAATGCCTGAAGATGGCAGCACCAAAACTGATTTAGACTATATTTACAGTTTGCAGTTCTTTTAATTTTGAGTTTATGTCTTATATCTTTCTTTATATCTTTTGTATATGTGTGTAAATTGTATCATTAATGTTTCTTAATTTTTGTTTTCAGTGTAGATTTAATAATGATTAATATTCTGTTAAATTATTCCTTGATATGTGATAATTGTGTATTATTTGAGATATTATTTTGATTCCTGCCTGGTAGATGGCGTGGCGAGCCCAGGAATCATGTTTTAGAAATGTACGTGTTTTTTTCTGCTAGCTCGCAGAATGTAGTAGTAAGATTGCTGTTCGGAGAAGTATGTTTGTTGTTCTGTGGAAGATTGTAGACAGATAAAAATGTGTAGGTGAAAATATATATGGGGCGAAGTTATGTGTAAGTCCCCTCAGTGTAAATAGTAGTTAATACAAAATGTTTGAATATGTGATCGTTTGTGCATTTATTTGTGACTGTTCTTGTTTATTTCTTCTGAAGAAAGATGCCGTCTACCCACGTAAGACGTAAGTACTATTTTCATTGTCTGATTAATTTTCTTTATGTACAAGTGGAAGAAGTGATGAAATATTTAAAGTGATAGTTCCAGTATTAAAAAGAGAGTTGGCCCATTTTCCTTCAATATAAAACTGGTAGTTTTATCTAGTTTAACCCTCCGTCTACCAGACGGGTCCATTGGACCCGACAGGTACATACAAAATATTCATTTAAACCAGAAATTTCTTTAAAATAAACTAAGTATATAAACCAGACAAAAATAAGGTAAATAAATAAGTTAAATAGTTTTAAATAAAAATTCTGGTGTAGAACGTTTTATTAAAACTTGAATAAAATTCCCGGTAGATCTAGGGTTAAATAAAATGTTTAGAACAGAAGCCTTAGTATAATTTTAAGTTTCGTTTTTCGCTATTGTTCTAGCATTAGTGGCGCCCGATTACAGGGACTGGGTTATTCCATTATTGCTCTTAATTGTTCATAGGCTCTCTATGTATTTTTAAGGTACTTAATTTATTGAATTTATTTGTTTATTTGCGATATTTTTTATAAAAGATTTTTTGAAGAGTATTATTGTATTATTTTTTGTATTATTATTATGGAAGCTTTAAAACTCAAAAGAACCGGCGTTCGCTCGTCTTTCACACGCACAGCAAATATTCTGAAAACAGAACTTGTAAAGGTCGATTGTGACATAAATTTATAAATATGCAAAATTACAAAACATACAAGCGGAATTAAATGATTTAGATAATAGAATTTTAGATTTGATAACCGCTGATGGGACGGCCGCGGGACAAATTGTTTCCAATGAAATAGAAAACAGAGAAGCTTATTCGGATGATTTCATCACGCTGACTCGTCAGTTTAATGAAAAATTTATAATCACAGAGGCGAGGCCAGACGGTGAGTTCAGCGTTACGCGCAATAAGATGAAGTCTTATAAGCTTCCGAAAATAGAATTAAAGAAATTCGACGGAGAATTAATTAATTGTCTGCCGTTCTGGTCCCAGTTTCAAAAAATTCACGAAGACCCAGATTTACATGACAGTGATAAATTTTCCTATTTAGTACAAAGTATGAAAACAGGGTCACGCGCTAAGGAATTTATCGATAGTTGCCCGATTACTTCTGATAATTATAAAAATGCAGTTGCGGCGCTGACAGAACGTTTTGGGAAGCCCGATTTATTGATCGAAGTTTATGTAAGGGAGTTGATTAAATTAATTATTTCGAATGTAAAAGCTGACAATAGAAATAAATTGCCCCTTGATAAGCTGTACGATAAAATTGAAGCCCAGTTGAGGGCTCTAGATTCATTAGGCCTAAACTCGAGTGAAAACACATCGTGGTTATATCCGATGGTTGAGTCTATCCTAACAGAGGATGTCCTGAAAGCGTGGCAGAGAAGTCCATTTTTCAATAAACCCGAGGGAACAGATCTCTCTCGCCTCAATAATTTGATGAAATTCTTAAAAGCGGAAGTTGAGGGTGAAGAGAGATTAAAACTAGCACGCAGCGGTTTTGAAAATAACAATCGTAGGGAAATATATCATGATAAAGTAAGAGGTGAGGTAAAGGATAAATTCAAAAAACACAATATTCCTACTGCATCAAATTTCCTAACGATTAAAGAGAGTTCGTGCATTTTTGTGATAAAAACCATGAGAGCAAAAATTGTTACGAAGCCCGTTTATTAACTTTAGAGGAAAAAATCGCTAAAGTTAAAGAGAAGAGGTCTTGTCTAAAATGTTTAGATCCTAATCATGTTGCCAATTTTTGTAAGCAATTTGTACGTTGCTATTCGTGTGGCAGACCTCATTTGATTTCGCTTTGCCCACAAATGCATAAAAAAGGGGAACCACCGAAGGAAAAGACGGTAACAGAGCATTCACAAATGACCGCTGCCAGGCAAACTTGCACCGCGGAAGTAGCATTAATGACTTTGTAGGTAAAAGTCGCGGGTGCGAATAAAGTGAAAAAAGTCAGAGTACTTCTAGATTGCGGTTCGCAAAAGTCATATATTTTAGAGTCTTTGGCAGTTGAGTTGGGTTTACCAATTATTTCTAAAGAAAGCATAGCTCATACTTTATCCGGGGGTGCTAGAACTGCTCCGAAGTTGCATAACAAATATCGGGTAAAAGTATGCTAACTAAATCAAAAGAAATATCCAGATTTAGAGTTTGATTTTTTGGACCAAGACGTAATCTGCGGTGACATTCCGCGTTTACCTAGAGGACCAATTTTAAGGGAATTGAAACGTAATAAAATTTGGTTATCTGATATGGGTGCAGATCATCCTAAAATTGAGATGCTTATAGGTAGTGATATATATGGGAAAATTCTCACGGGTCTAGTTAAGCAATTAAAAAGAGGATTGACCGCAGTTTGTACAAAGTTGGGTTGGGCCGTTTGTGGTGCATTGGATGATTTTTCTCCTCCTAAAGAGCAAGGGGCTACAACTTTGTGTACGAATTTGGCTATCAGAGATTTCAAAATTTCCGATCTTTGGGATTTAGAAACAATCGGAATATTAGATACGCCACAAAATTTGACTAAGACTGTGGAAGAAGAAATGGCCCGGGAACAATTCTTAGATTCTCTTTCTCGAAAGGAAGAGGGTCGTTACTGTGTAGGTTTACCATGGTTGGGAACCAATGTAGAGTTACCATCGAATCGTCATGTGGCCGAAAAGAGGCTTTTCGGTGTTTCCCGAAAACTTAAATCTTTGAATAAATTTGAGGAATATAATAGGGTTTTTGACGAATGGATGGAAGAGGGTGTAATTGAGGTAGTACCAGATGCAGAACTAGAGAGGAAAGGGCATTATCTTCCCCACCACCCAGTGTTTAAACGAGATAGTGCCACAACTAAGATAAGACCTGTTTTCGATGCGTCATGCAATGTGGGTAGAGCTCCCTCTCTCAATGACTGCTTATTTAAGGGACCAAATTTAATTGAAGAAATTCCTTCTATTTTGTTGAGATTTAGGGAAAAATGCATTGGGGTAACTTTCGATGTTAGACGTGCATTTTTGCAAATAGAATTAAGAAAAGAATATAGGGATTTTTTGAGATTTTTATGGTGGGAGAGAGAAAATGTTATAAAAGTATTGCGCCATTCTAGGGTACTTTTTGGGGTTACCTCCAGCCCATTTTTATTAGGATCGGTTATAAGATACCATTTGTCACAGGTGCCACCCGAAAAGAGGTTGTTGGCTCAGAAACTAGATAAATCTTTATATATAGATAATTGCGTAACATCCATTGATAATCAGCAGGAACTCGAAGAATTTATAAAATATTCTACCCAGGTTCTCGCCGAAGCGAAGATGGAGCTACGCATGTGGACCAATAATTCAGTAGGGACAGATATCGGTGCAATCTCACATGTCCTGGGTACAGAATCCGTGTTAGAGAATCCGGTATCAGTATTAGGAATTATGTGGGACAGAAACGAAGATAACCTGCACATTAGTATTAAGAGTTTGCCGATTTCAGAGAATTTGTCAAAAAGAGAGATTTTATCCCTAACGCAGATTATTTTTGACCCATTAGGTTTCCTGACACCTGTTTTGTTGACTGCAAAGTTATTGCTTCAGGAAATTTGGACTATAAAAGTAGATTGGGATACCCCTTTACCTGAAGAAATTAAAGTTAAATTCTTAAAGTGGTATAATAATTTGTGTATACTCACGGATTTAAAATTGACGTGGCGCATAGGTTTTGGAGATAGGAGTTCCTGGTCACTCCATGTTTTTTGTGACGCAAGCCAACATGCCTATGCGACCGTTATTTTTTTGAGATGTGAACATAAAGGGGAAATAGACGTAAGTTTAGTTATGGCTAAAGCGAGAGTCGCACCATTAAAAAAGGTTACAATCCCGAGAATCGAACTTATGGCGTGTGTTTTAGGGGTGCGTCTTTCTAAATATGCTACAGAAGCTCTTTCATTACAGGACTGCCCAAAAAATTTTTGGACCGATTCCACCACCTCGTTATCCTGGATTAAAAGAAATGATAGTTGGGGAACTTTCGTGGGCAATCGGGTGAAGGAAATTTGCGCTGTCACAGAAGTAAATCAATGGTCTTACGTTCCGAGCCAATTTAATCCGGCAGACTTGCCTTCTCGCGGCTGCTCCCCTCTTCGGTTTAGGGAATGTAAATGGTGGTTTGGGCCAAACTGGCTAAAAGAGCACAAAGACAACTGGCCAAATCTAGAAATAGAACCATATGAGACTTTAGTTTTTTCTGAACGCAAGAAAGGGGTAAATGTAAATTTAAGTTTAAATATTATAAAGGATCTTAAAGAAATTAAATGGTATGAGAGATTCTCTAAATTTTCAAAGATGATAAGGGATTTAAGTTGGGTAAAAAGGTTTATCAGTAATTCTTTAAAACGTAACATTAATAAAGAACCATTTCTATCTGCTTATGAAATTCAAGAAGCTAAAAACACACTTCTTTCACTTGTTCAGACGGACAGTTTCTCAGAGACTGGAGATTCTGTTCATGGTCTCCTGACGGAGAGAGATCAGAGAGGCCTACTTAGAGTAAAGACAAAAATTATAGAACGTGATGATCATTACGCTTTTAGATATCCTGTTTTGCTACCTTCCAAACATTATATTGTCCACTGTCTAATACGAGATTATCACTTAAAAAATTCTCATTCTGGTATTCAGACTCTTATGGTCATATTACGTGAAGAGTATTGGATTATAGCCGCTAGACGAACTATTAGATCAGTAATAAAGAAATGCGTATCATGTCAGAGATTTACGGTAAAGCCGCCAACTACTGCACCCATCCAATTGCCATTGGACAGGGTTCATGATGCCTTTAGTTTTGAAATGACAGGAATCGATTTATGTGGCCCCCTGATTCTCAAAAATAAAGTAAAAGCGTGGGTAGTTCTTTTTACGTGTGCTGTGTACCGATGTGTACATTTAGAACTTGTCACTTCTATAAGCACCGAGTACTTTATACAAGCTCTTCGTCGATTCATTGCCCGGAGAGGCCGTCCTTCTGTTGTGTACACGGACAACGGAACCAATTTTGTCGGAACGTCCACAGCACTGAAGAAAACTGATTGGGAGAAGGTAGTCTCTTATGAAACTTTAAACCCCATAAAATGGAAATTCATTCCGCCTACTGCTGCATGGTGGGGCGGATGGTGGGAGCGACTAATCCGCACCACGAAAATCTGCTTGTCAGAGTGCTAGGGCAAGCATCAGCAAATTATGAGGAGCTGCTCACAATTATTTGTGACGCCGAAGATGTTATTAACTGTAGACCACTCACGTTTCAAACGATACGGAAGATCTTGCACCATTGACTCCGCCGATGTTTTTACGCGATCTTCGAACCTCAGGTGTAGTGGATTTGGACTTCGTCGATAACAACAAACTGTTTGTTCGCCAACGTCAATGTGAAGAACTTCGTGAACAATTTCGGATGAGGTTTCGCCAAGAATATCTTAGCCAATTGGCACAAAAACATGGTCAAAAGGACTGTGATATCAAGGAAGGTGACATTCTGCTTATCGGTTCAGAGAACACCAAACGCATCAATTGGCCAATCGCTCGAGTACAGGAACTGTGTACGGGTCGAGACGGACGTGTAAGAGTACTTAAAGTTAAGACATAAAATGGCACATTAGTGCGGCCTGTGCGCAAGCTTTATCCTTTAGAAGTGTGCTCCTGTACCAGAGATACAAAATTTAGTTTTTGATTTGACTCTCACCAAATCAAAAGGTGGGAGTGTTGTGAAATGACTCTCTTTCCTTTTTTTATTTGTAAATAATGCCTGAAGATGGCAGCACCAAAACTGATTTAGACTATATTTACAGTTTGCAGTTCCTTTAATTTTGAGTTTATGTCTTATATCTTTCTTTCTATCTTTCTTTATATCTTTTGTATATGTGTGTAAATTGTATCATTAATGTTTCTTAATTTTTGTTTTCAGTGTAGATTTAATAATGATTAATATTCTGTTAAATTATTCCTTGATATGTGATAATTGTGTATTATTTGAGATATTATTTTGATTCCTGCCTGGTAGATGGCGTGGCGAGCCCAAGAATCATGTTTCAGAAATGTACGTGTTTTTTTTCTGCTAGCTCGCAGAATGTAGTAGTAAGATTGCTGTTCGGAGAAGTATGTTTGTTGTTCTGTGGAAGATTGTAGACAGATAAAAATGTGTAGGTGAAAATATATATGGGGCGAAGTTGTGTGTAAGTCCCCTCAGTGTAAATAGTAGTTAATACAAAATGTTTGAATATGTGATCGTTTGTGCATTTATTTGTGACTGTTCGGGTTTATTTCTTCTGAAGAACGATGCCCGCTACCCACGTAAGACATAAGTACTATTTTCATTGTCTGATTAATTTTCTTTATGTACAAGTGGAAGAAGTGATGAAATATTTAAAGTGATAGTTCCAGTATTAAAATAGAGAGTTGGCCATTTTCCCTCAATATAAAACTGGTAGTTTTATCTAGTTTAAATAAAATGTTTAGAACAGAAGCCTTAGTATAATTTTAAGTTTCGTTTTTCGCTATTGTTCTAGCAAAAGCAACAAGGACTATTCTTCAAAGTAGAGACCATCATAATCTATGACTTTCTGCCATCGTTCTGCCAGATTCCGGATTTGCTGGAAGTACCATAGCGGCTCCTTGGAACCGAAAAACTCTTGAAATGCTTCTTCACCTTCATTAAAGTATTCAAATCGACGGCCCTTGATAAAGTGTTGCATTCATCGAAAGACACCATAAATCAGATTGATCCACGTCTGGATTGTACCACTAATTTTCCTATATACGATACAAATTCTAGTAATCATTATTGGGCCGTTCGGAAAGTCGTGTCCGTTTGGAAAAATCAATTCGTACCGGAAAAATCTGCTCGGTAACAGACATTAGATACCGGAATTAATGTCAAATAATTAAATGATAGAATTTTCCGGCACGAAGTGATTTTCCCAAACGGATACGACTTTCCGAACGACCCAATAGATTAAAAATTTCCCAGAACTTTTTGCTCAACCTAATAAATATTTCAATATAAAATAAAGTGGGTCAAGCCTTCCATATGTTGGGAGCGTAGACTAATTATTTTCTTATCAATCATTTTTCAAGTTTCTTATATAGTACACTTATGTCGCAATTTTATTTTGATAACTGATTGTAGAGAGAATAAAATGATATATGAAACTTTATTCTAAGTTCAATATTTAAAAAATAAAAAATAATTTTGTAAATACATCAGCTCTTCCCAGTCTCCCCTATATGCCATTTAAACCTAAAAAGCATGTTTTAAAATTTTGGGTAATCTTTGACAGCATAACATCGTATGCTTAGAAATTGAAAGTATATACAAGCAAACCGGACAAAAGAAAATTGCATCAAGGAGAAAATGTAGTTAAAATACTGGCAAAGGAAATAGAAAATTTTGGTAGTAATATCACAAGGCGATATATTTTTTAAATCATGTGAATTAGCAATGCACCTTGCTTCAAAACAAATTATCTTTTATTGGAACAATTCGAAAAACTAAACAAGAACTACCTGTTTCGTTCACAAATCGAAAAATCGTGTTCTGTATTCTACATTATTTAGATTTCAAGAAATATCAACAGCGTCTCTTAGTGTCACAAAAAAGGAAAAGTTGCTCCTTTGTTTAATACTATGCATAATAACATGCATTTATGATGTTGCTACTAGCTTGCAAAAAAAAAGTCAAATTTTCCTAGACGAAATAATTATCGAACTTTATAAAACGAAAAGATGTGTAGACATAATGGACAAAATGGAGAGTAGTTACAGTGTGAAACACATGACACGCAGTTGGCCTTTGATTGTGTATTTTAATATGATAGATGTTAGTGCAATGAATGCATACATAAAATGTTTGTAATAAGAACGTTGAATGTGATCAGAAATTGAAGAAAAGATTTTCATTATTCAACTTGCAGAAGAATTAATCTGATATGAAGAAAGCGTCACAGTGTCAACGTGGGTTTCAGATGTCATCCATGCAGATACCTATGAACCGCCAAGAAAAGAAAATCACGATGTAATGTTTGTCCCTCTAAAAACACGATCTTTGTGTGCAAAATGCATGAAAAATGTTTACAGAGAACATTGTGTTCTAATTTGGTAATTCGTGTGTAAAATAATTCATGCATAACGAAAGTAAGTATATTGTATTTTTATATATTGTAACTCTTATTTTTTCCACTTTTATAGTGTTTAAAATCTATATTAATAAATATGTTCATTGTGAATCAAAAGAATATTTAGTATATTTTGGAATCTAACATTTTACATATGGGTCCAATGGACCCGAGAGGTAATTTTAGTAAGCTGTTTATTTATTTTTTTTTTTTTGGTAGCCCAACGGTTAAAATTTCAGCTTAACATACAGTGTTATACACCAGTGTTCAATAAAATTACTTAGTAACTTATGAAAAGCAACAAAAGCAGTCAGAAAGACAAGTTCGACTCGATGTACATAGAAGAGAAAGATTTCAAACAACTGCTGTTTTTATAGAACTGCAAATGTGGTTGCATTTGATACATTTCTTTTAAACTATAATATAATCCTACATTTGAACTTTCAGATATACGTAATATAAGTAATCAAAAAAATTTAACGAATGCTTACCATGAGAGATTATAAAAAATCCCATGCTTAATTGCAAAAGACTTTCACATTTTGGCATTTTCGGTTATATAATAAAAAGATTATTTAAAACTTAATGAGCGAGAACAATGGAGAAACACATGTAAAACAGCTGAGATTCATACACCATTTTCTTAAGAACCACCGAAGAGATAACAATTTATTAGTTTTAGCAGCAGCTAAACTATAAATTGATTGACCTACAAGAAATAAAAATAAAAAATACTTTTGTTTCTTTAATAAAAATCTAGGTTTTTTTCGCGGAATTGCGTAATGTTGTATTTTAACAGACCTCCCAAGAAGTTTGGGTTATACCATACGTTTATAGTTTTTGTTTCTATGTATGTTAATGCCAGTGGCGTGGCGTCCGGTCATCGCTGGATGCGGCGATGACCAAGCAATATTTTAAAACTCTTAATAAGCTTTTAAAACTCTACGATCCAGTTTTAGCAGAACATTTGGAGTTCATGTATAAGTGAAGGTAAGATTTAAAGTTTCTTTTTGAACATTCAACCATTGAATTTTAGAGTTAATAATTTTTCACCACAAACTTAAATAATTGCAATGACCACCGAAAATTTTCACGCCACGCCACTGGTTAATGCATAACTTTAACGGATAGTCAGACTTTCAAATTCAGATATTCGTTGGAAAATAGATGTTTCAACTTCAATATTATTACCACCTAAAAATGATAAAGCACGCATATTTCAAAAGTAACAAGTTTGTCAGTAAAGGCAAAATAATCCTGTTAACCCATGTAATAAAACTGAGTTAATAGAAGAAACCGTTCTTAAAATGAAAATCATGAATAGACTATCATTTGACTTTATTTATCATTAGTCTTTAAAAATTTACATTTGGCTTGTGACGTTTCATGCCGAAGTAATATGATTCGTGATGCAACAGGAGTAAAATAGAGTTTATTATTTTATTGTCAAAGAGTTAATTTCATCCGCTGCAAATCTTAAAATGGGCGATGGGGCAAACTTCCAGCCATAATTTTAAAATGTTAATATAATGTCTTAATAAATATGTCCTATAATGTCTTAACCCTTTATCTACTGCATTATCATCTACGGCATTTTTGTTCATTAATTTTTTTTTTCAGTTACATCGATAAAAATTAAAGGATTTACATAAAAAATATTCACCGATGAGAAACTCATTCCGTTAGAGATAATTATAGTGGTACTTTATTTTAGGCATAGTGTACTGACGGTACTTTATTCTCGTAACAGAAAACCCACATGATAGTTCAAATAAAATTTAAACTTTTACAAATGCTAAATAGCAAGAAGACACTCCAAAGTTAACAATAAAAAATATTAAATTGACAGTTTAATTTTACACATGACAAATGAGTAAAAATTAAAAGGCATATTTTTCTTAGGTTTCGATCTTGTTAGTAGGCCTTTAGTTAACTTATTTATTCAAAACATACATCTGACATCTGTGCCTGACATCAGGGGCTCGCTTAAAAGTCACCGTCAACATACAAGGACGAGATAGCAGAAAGAAATTTAAAACACCGGAGAATTACATCGGGGAGCACCACAAAGAGTGCGCAACGGAGTCAACAGGAGTTGAACCTGCAGCCGATCTCCGCTCTGAAGCGATTATCGGTGCCTGAACCACCCAGCCGAGGTGGGTCCGGTCCTTTAATTATGCGACGCCTATATTTCAGGAACAACATGTTCCCATGCATCTCCATATATGCAATGCCTGTATTTACACAAGCCATTTCTAGCATAGTAAAAAAGAGCCGATGCAACAATATTTTCGATTTCCTATAAATAATAATGAAACTAAAGAAATACCAGGAAAAACATTACCGCAATACAATTTAGTAATTACATTATAAAGCAGATAAAAACGATGAGGAATTACACAGACCAAAAGTAAACAAGAAGCTTTTCTTCAAATCCCAGTGTACCGGCGCAGTACAAGTAATTCAACTGTTAAATCAACTACATACACCGATCACTTAAAATAGCTAGTCAAATTGTACTCAAAATATCATAATGAACACAAAAAAATACAACCCTTATCTTATGTCCTTTACTATGTTTGCAGCTATAAAAAGACAAGCGTGACAATATGTACAAAATGTCGGCACAAAACACATTGAGTGTTGCAAAGATAGCCCCCTTCTCGCTAAAATAACGAACCTGGATCTACTGCTGCCATGTATAGAGAAAAAGTGGAGTTAAGAGTTTTTGCAATGTACTATTAGAACATTAATCATATTCACTATGGGATAAAAGTTTAAAGTGAGTGATACTTATGAGTACCGTCAGTAGATAAAGGGTTAATAAATCACAATGATTAATTAGAACAAAAAAAGTTTCATAATTAGAGGTTTAAGAATACCTAATTGCCTCTATCACGAGCGTGAAGTCAACATTCATGCTTTTATCTTGATTTTCTAAACTGATACATCTGTACTAATTAACCCTTCATCTGCTGACGATACTTATAAGTACCACTCACTTTAAGCTTTTATGCAATAATGAATATTACTAATATTCTAATGGTACTTTGCAAAATCACTCTTTTAACTACACTTTTTCAGGATACATGGCAGCAATAGTTCTAAGTTGGTTATTTTAGCGTGGAAGGAGGCTATCTTTGAAACAGTCGATGTGTTTTGTGCCGACATTTTGTACAGATAATCCCGCTTGTCTTTATTGTTGCAAACATAGTAAAAGACAGAAGTGTTGGATTTTATTTATGTGTTCATTATGATCTTAGAATACAGTTAAACTATTTTAATAGAACGGTATATGTATTTGATTTACCAGTTAAATTACTCGGCGGTACTTATAAGTACCATCAGTACACTGGGAGTTTGAGAAAAACTTCTTGTTTTCTTTTCGTCTGTGTAATTATCTGCCGTTTTTATCTTCTTTATAATATAATTACTAAATTGTAGTGTAGTAATATTTTTCCTGGTATTTCTTTTCTGTTTCATTATTTTCTTATAGGAAATCAAAAAAGGTGTCGCATCGGCTGTTTTTTGCTATGCTAGAAATGGCATATGTAAAATCATATACCGTATATGCGAAAGAACATGACCCTGGAATATACGCATCGCCTAAGTAAAGCAGCGGTCCCACCGTGGTTGAATGGTTAAGGCACCACACCGCTAACTGCTTAAGAGCGTAAATGGGCTGTCGGTCCAACTGCCGCTGTTTCCATTGCATACTCTTTGTGGAGCTAAACGATGCAATTCTTTGGTGTTGTAAAATTTCCTCGTGCTATCTCGTCCTCGTATATTAGGGTGATCGTAGACTAAAAATTTTTTAATTCAAAATCGGCCCGGTGTGCGAAAGTTGCGTATTGTATTGCTTATTATGTAAATAAAAACCCCTGAATTGATATCTTCATGCGCCACAAGGGGCGCGAAATCCCCGAATTTTAGCTAAATTACGCTAATTTTCCTGAATTTTAATAGCTATTAAAAAAATTAATTTGTTATTGGCTCATTGGGGATACAATGCTATTAAGTCCCCTTATTATATGTAAAAAGTTTCAAATCCCTTGAACATCATTTTCATGCGCCCCAAGGGGCACGAAATCCCCGAATTTTAGCTAAATTGCGCTAATTTTCCTGAATTTTAATAGATATTTAAAAAAATTAATTTGTTATTAGCCCATTGTGGATACAATGCTATTATGCCCCCTTACCATATGTAAAAAGTTGCAAATCCCTTGAATATCATCTTCGTGCCCCCCAGCAGGGTTAAATCACTATGAAATCTGACAAATTTGACTTATTTCAGGTTTATTTGAAGATATTAAATAATAAAAATCAATAATACATACATGTTTGACATTTTTATTAATTTTGACTACAATATGATATATGTTTCTTTTCCATGTTTACATTTAACTGCTCAGTTTTAATAAGCAAATGATAATTATAATAGGTAAGAGTATTACAAGTTTTTAAATAATTTCAGTTTGTACTTTGTAATCGTGTTTTCTATCAAAAGTCTTCATTCCGGGACATGACTCAATTTGAGTCCCAATTTAGCCTTCCCTTCTTTCATATCTAGATACTGATTCAAAGGGCTATGTTACTAATTTAACAGTTCTCTCAGTTAAATGTACTTGGAGTAAATTGGACCAAGTAATTAGAGTCGCCATTCGTTTTTTCACATCTGTCTCTAATCTTTGATTTCCATCAATTAAAATGACAGTCTGCTGCTGCAAAATCTATTTTTAGAACCCCAAACTTCCTTTTATTCCTGTTTTGTAGCGGTCTTCTTTGCTGGCTCTGCTTGTTTTCTATTTTTATGCGTCTAAATACGAGTTCCCTACTGTGCTTCCTATCATCTGCAAACATAGCAAGGAGTTTTCCTCATGAGCGAAATAGTTGTTTCTCAATCTCAGAACGTCAATAATATCCCTCAAATCAGACTCCAGATACATGGAATTAATATAAACAGAAACGGGCGCTTGTAACAATGATATGTGTTCTTTTAATAGGATGATTCGAAATAATTTCCTATTTTTTCTTGAAACAATATATTGTCCTTATGGCCATAAAAAACATTGCAGTTAATCATAAATTCCACTGTGATGATGACATATCCTGCCTTAACGTCTCGCGTCCCTGTCTTACTTTATTTTAGAAGTATCAAAATCAGCATCGTGGATGATGTCAAAGCCAGCAGCAGAGTCATCTACAAAACAGGAATTTCAGGAAGATTACGGTTCCAAAAATAAATTCTGAAGCAAAAGACTCAATTTCATTGATGGGAATAAAAAATTAGAGAGGGATGTAAAAGAACGAATGGAGACTCCAATTACCCGGAGATTGGGGACAGAAGGAATTGAAAGGCTCGAGTATGGTGCACTAGGTGTAGGGATTAAACCTCTTTCAAAACTGTTGAAATTGCCAAGTCACACACAAGCAACTGAGATAACTTAAATTTGTAAGAGACGCCTCCGAAGCAGTATGTGGATATGAAAGAAGTGATGAATACATTCGGACTCAAATTGAGTCACATTCCAGGAGAGAGATTTTCCATACAAAAAACGCGATTACAATGTACAAACTCATAGTGTTTAAAAAATCATATTACTCTTACCTATTCTATTTATTTGATACTTATTAAATCTGAGGAGTTAAATGTAAATATGGAAAAGGAACATAGGGTAAATGCACCAGTAGTCGGCCACTTTGAGATAAAATACGTTATGAATTGCTTATTTTTGATTTAAAATGAAATATTACAATCTCCCTATATGTAGCCATCCTTTATACGTCATAAGCCATCAGCAAAGAATTGTGGGTATTTTTATTGCGATAGTAATCAGACATTTTTTATTTGGTTGCGGTCAAATAACCGTTTTTTCTATTTTTTTTTGTTAACCGATGACAAAATTTTTAAAAGACTAGTATTAATTTATTTTTTATTATTTTCTAAAATTAGAAGACTCTACTATTAAAAAGTTTAATAAACTAATGTTTTTCAGTATCAAAATTCTATAAGTGTGCTTGTATTAATTAATTTTAATGTGGCCGACTATTGGTATTATATTTGCTTACATGTTCAGTAATCGGCCACCACGGTTGACTACTGGCTAAAAGGCTATTTCCCTTTTTTGAGTCTACTTTTAATAATTTGATTTTATTTTCGTAATTTGATTATCGCAATTTGAGATTTATATAACCTTTTACTTGCATTTTATTTTATGTACACTATATATAAGATGTTCTGGGGTAATAACGCCACGTTAAGATTCTACCAATTTTTACGGCTTAGTTTTAGACTTTTTTTCCACAAAGAAATATAGGATTTGATACAGTAACCTATTGATTATGTATACAAGAAAGGCTAATTTAGCAGATAGCTATTCATAAAATATAGTGGCATGATTTCTTGACCAATGCTATTAAGCGTTATTACCCACCTGTTGGGTAATAAAATAGCGTCTAAATCGCGGCCCTCAAAACGGCTCTTATCACAAATGCGCCAAAGAAATTCCCTTGCACTTTGCCCTGGCTCATACGGTGTCATTATTATTTACTTTAGTGTTGCATTTTTAGACTTCATAGTGTTGTCTTCATAGTGTTTAGACTTCATAAAAAATGAGAACAAGTAATAATTTAATTTAAAAAATAAAAAAAACCAGACTGCGTAAAAAGCGAACTAATTAATTATTTCCCATCTATGTGAAACTATTTTTATATTACTTACCTGTTTTTTTTTTATTATTTACTTGTATGGATGACTTTTAAGTTGTGTTTAATTGTTAGTTCCTATTTATAAACACGGTTTTGATGAGGTCTATAGACGTCTATGATGGTTAGAGTTGCAGTCAAGCTAGAGATCCTACCTACACGACTTCCAGGTTGTGTCATATTTAAACGGAGCTTCTGACTGTAAAATAGTCAATGAAACATTGTCTTCATTTTCAAAGACCTATTCAATGGTATGCCACTCAATAGGGTGCGAAAAAATTTTTTCGTCTCTACCGCCATTTTTATTTTACGGCCGCCATTTTGAATTAATAAAAACAATACCTAGCCTATAACCATATGACGAATCGTTAAGACGAATCGATAGAGACCTCATTCATTAAAATCCATCCAGCCGTTGGGATGTTTCGAGGGTATAAAGAAATCCACTTACCCAGATATGCGTGAAACACATAACCCTTCTTGGCAGTCGGGTAAAAAGTCTTATTAATATCATTCATGCACAAGTTAAATGAAATTGATTTGCACTCATACGTTCGTCAGTGACTGCAACGTTCACGAATTTCGTTCGTTTGTAATCGCGGATATCGCGTATTTAGTACGTTTTTGAGACTGCATCCAGTGAATTTTTTTTTTGTTTTTATGAGTGCTATGCGCTCATTCGTTCGTTAGTGTTTGCGGCGTTAACGAATTTCGTTCGTTTGAGATCGCGGCTTTCGCGAATTACCGCTTTTTTGAGACAGCTGCACGACGAGGTTGTTACACCCAGTAATGTTTATTTTCGGTTTTCAAGAGCGCTATGCGCTCATAACTGATTGCGGCGTTAACGAATTTCATTCGTTTCGGATTGCGGCTTTCGCGAATTCAGTGCGTTTTCGAGACTGCTGCACGACGAGTTTGCTGCATCCAGTGATGTTTTTTCGGTTTTCATGAGCGCTATGAGCTCATACGTTCGTTGATGATTGCAGCGTTAACGAATTTCTTTCTTTCGTGATCGTGGCTTTCGCGAATATATGCGTTTTATAGACTGATGCTCGACGAGGTTGCTGCATCCAGTGATTATTTTTTTCATGAGCGCTACGCTTTGATACGTTCGTAACTTATCGCGGCGTTAACGAATTTCGTTCGTTTGTGTTTGCGGCTTTCGCGAATTTAGTGCCATTTTGAGACTGTTACACGACGAGATTACTGCATCCAGTAATTTTTTTTCGGTTTTGATGAGCACTTTGCGATCATACGTTCGTTACTGATTGCGGTGGCAACGAATTTCGTTCGTTCGTGATCGTGGCTTTCGCGAATTACTGCGTTTTAAATGCTGCTGCACGACGAGGTTGCTGCACCCAGTGATGTTTTTTTCGGTGTTTATGAACGCTTTGTATTCATACATTCGTTATTGATCTCGACGTTAACGAATTTCGTTCGTTCGTGATCGTGACTTTCGCGAATTACTGCATTTTAGAGACTGCTGCACGACGAGGTTGCTACACCCAGTGATGTTTTTTTTTTTCTGTTTTTATGAGCGCTATTAGCTCATGCGTTCGTTAATGATTACGGCGTTAACGAATTTCGTTCGTTTGTGATTGCGGCTTTCGCGAAATACTGCGTTTTAGAGACTGCTGCACCCAGTGATTTTTTTTTTGTTTTCATGAGCGCTATTAGCTCATACGTTCGTTACTGATTACGGCGTTAACGAATTTTGTTCGTTTGTGATTGCAGCTTTCGGGAATTACTGCGTTTTAGAGACTGCTGCATGACGAGATTTCTGTGCCCAGTAATGTTTTTTTTTCTGTTTTCATGAGCACTGTGCGTTTATACGTTCATTACTGCTTGCGGCGTTAACGAATTTCGTTCGTTCGTGATCGTGGCTTTCGCGAATTACTGCGTTTTAGAGATTGCTGCAAGACGAGGCTGCTGCACCCAGTGATGTTTTTTTTGGTTTTCATGAGTGCTATTAGCTCATGCGTTTTTTACTGATTGCGGCGTTAACGAATTTCGTTCGTTCGTGATCGTGGCTTTCGCGAATTACTACGTTTTAGAGACTGCTGCACAAGTTTGCTGCATCCAGTGATGTTTTTCTTCGGTCTTCATGAGCGCTATGCGTTCATACGTTCGTTACTGATTACCGTGTTAACGAATATCCTTCGTTTATGATCGCGGATTTCGCGAATTTAGGGCGTTTTTGAGACTGCTGCACGATGAAGTTTCTGCATCCAGTGATTAGTTTTAGTTTTGATGAACGCTATGCTCCCATGCATTCATCACAAAAAAATGATAGCAAAAAACAAGATTTTTTTTTTGTTATAAAATCGCATAATTATATCAAAACGACTGTTACTATAAAATCACAAATCTATAATAATAAGATAACTACTAAAATAACAATAACAAACGATTTCTTTGTCACATGTATTTAAAATATCGAATAGGGGAAAACAACTGAACAAGAAACCATATTTTCCCTTAAATAAGAATTGGCGCCTCATTCTGCTCATATTGTTCAAAGATATTACGAGACAGACTGTAATATTTGTAATGTACTATTCGAGATATGCAACTTATTAAAATTACATTTCGAAACTCGATTACGAGATAGTAACGCGGAAATGAAGAATTGGCGCCGCGTTCTGCAAATATCTAACCACGAAATCACAAGATAAACTAAAATATTTGCATTGTACTAGTCGAGACATGCAACATATTAAAATTTCATCCCGAAACTCGTCGACATGATAGTAACGCTAAAATGACGATTTGGCGCTCCCTACTGCTGATATCACAATAAGATATGCATTGACAGATCAGTCATTCATGTTCTGTTAATAATCTTGTCCTACATCATAATTTCATTTTGAAACAGGATGACGTAATAATTTTTTCTCTGCCCGCAGCCTAGTCTACAACGGTTAAACAAAAAATTTCAAAGGCCCACTACTAGATAATTTGGTACTTTTAACTTTACTTTCCATATGAAACAAGAATGAAAAATCTTGCATGAAGAATAGATTATAAAAGCATTTCCCATGACTTGCAGAATTTTTCAACGAAATTGAGCTTCTTTATACCGTAAAAAAAGTAAACATTTTAGAAAAGGCATAATACTTTTGAAAACCAGAGTACGGTCCCTAACCGAAAAAGTAGTTCAATTCTTTTGCGCAGTCCTGTATTTAATCTAAAGATTTGTATATCATTCTATACATAGTATGATAAAACTTAGTATAGTAAGAAAATGCATAACAGGATGAAAATTTACCTTCAGCAATTTCTACCCCTATACGGAAACATACTTGAATTATTTTGTACAGCCCCGTATATTACCAATAGATTTTTATATGCCGCACATATTAAGCTAAAATTTAATTAAGGCTAAAACGTGGTTAAAACTACTGAAATGATACTTCCACACATTATTATCCCTGGGAGGTCATGTATTCAGTTTTTTGCGTGGCCCAGTATATGTTTTATTTATATTATACAAACATCTATTAGTATACTAAATATACTTCAGCTTGAAAGAGCATAAAAGCCTCTTTTAAGCCATTCACCCTGATACTCCACAAAGCTTACAAACTCTTTTGTGTAGCCTTGTATATGATCTATATCAGTTATACACACCGCATTGTAAGTTATTAAGGTTTAATTAAACTTAAAAACGCATGTCATAAACAAAATCACACTTACAGCAATTATCGCTAATACAAAGATACAGTACTGTATTCGAATTTTTTGCGTTTTCCTGTAAATGAACGATAAATGCTATGCATATCATGTTATACAACGAGTATTTTGTAGTAAGCCTCAGTAATGTTGTATATCAATTTCATTCTATTTGATGTAGTATAAGAGAAATAAAATACGCTGCAAACTGCTTATCCCCTGACACTATTATATAAAGGAATTCTTTTGCGGGGCCTATAAATGAATAATAAGTTCTTTGGACTCCATATTGTCTAGAATGCGTAGTTAAATGCACTTCATAAATGCATATCAATTTCATTATATTTGAAATTGCCAACATCATTAAAATAAACTTGAAGCAATTTTTCTCATTGAGCGTAATGCATCGGGAAATTTTTGACTGTCCCTGTAGATGAACTATAAATTCTACACACTTTATTTTCAATAGCGATCGTGCTATTGTTAACGCCAAAAACATACAAATATTTCAAGGAGATTCGAGTACATTTGCGAGTGTTAGAACTCGGACAGACTGAAGACAATCCAAATTCACAAACACTTTTAAACTATGTTGGAAAGTGTTAAATACTATTATAATATTTTAAATTATTACAGCAACATTATAAGAAAAGAATAAATTAACACATTTTATCATTAAAATGTTGTTCTGTTTAGTTGTCTGTTAAGTTATTTAAATAACAAAGCATTTAAGTGGCCGACTACTGATCCAGTGATGGCCGAACACTAGAATTGAGTGGCCGACTACTAGACCTTTGCTACTTTTAAGTTTAACTTTTTATAAATAAAAACTATAATCAGTTTTTTTAAAAAACAATTGCTGAAACAGTAAAAGAATAGTGTACATTAACATGTGTCACTGTTAAAAATGCTGTATCGTTTTTTAAAACTACGCTTTGAGCTATATACTTAAAGAGAGCGCTTAAGTGGCCGACTATTGGTGCTTTTACCCTATATAGCTGAAATTAATAAAAATTTGTGTAAATCTTGATTTTTATTATGTAACAGTATCTTCAAAAAAACCTAAAATAAGTCAAATTTTATCAAATTTCATGTTTTAAACAAGTTGGTACGCATGAAGATGATGTAGGAATTTGAAACTTTTTACATATGGTAAGGGGACATAATAACATTGTACCCACAATGGGCCAATAACAAATTAATTGTTTTAATAGCTATTAAAAGTCAGGAAAATTAGCGTAATTTAGCTAAAATTCGGGGATTTCGCTCCCCTTAGGGCGCATGAAGATGACGTTCAAGGGATTTGAAACTTTTTACCTATTGTAAGGGGATATAATAGCAGTGTATCCCCAATGGGCCAGTAACAAATTAATTTTTTTAATAGCTATTAAAAAATTCAGGCAAATTAGTGTAATTTAGCTAAAATTCGAGGATTTCGCGCCCCTTGGGGCGCATGAAAATATCAATTCACGGGGCGGAAATTTTTTTTTACATAAGAAATACAATACGCAACTTTCGCACACCGAGCCGATTATAAATTCAAAAATTTTTATTCTACGCTCCACCCTTTTTAGGTGCGTTCGTAATTATATAAATACGTAGCACCTATAGTCGTCGTTCAGTCCGTCCGTCCGTCCGTCTGTCCGTCCGTCTGTCCGTCCGTCTGTCCGTCCGTCTGCCCGCATGTAACAGAGCAAAAACTGCCCAACCGAATGGTCTGAAATTTCAAATATATGATTGTTGCAAAATTTTGTCGAGCCATTTCAAATTTTATGAAAATCGGATGTATAGTTTAATTACAGAGACAGTCAAAAGTTTTTCTTTACATTACGGCCAATGGGAAAAATTATTGAAAGTGCATTTTAATGATATTAGAGCCTTCCGAATGATCTGAAATTTTAAAGATATAACTGTTGCAAAATTTTGTCGAGCCATTTCAAATTTTAGGAAAATCGGATGTATAGTTTAATTACAGGGACAGTCAAAAGTTTTTCTTTACATTACGGCCAATAGGAAAAATTATTGCAAGTGCATTTTAATGATATTACAGCCTTCCGAATGATCTGAAATTTTAAAGATATAACTGTTGCAAAATTTTGTCGAGCCATTTCAAATTTTAGGAAAATCGGATGTATAGTTTAATTACAGGGACAGTCAAAAGTTTTTCTTTACATTACGGCCAATGGGAAAAATTATTGCAAGTGCATATTAATGATATTAGAGCCTTCCGAATGATCTGAAATTTTAAAGATATAACTGTTGCAAAATTTTGTCGAGCCATTTCAAATTTTAGGAAAATCGGATGCATAGTTTAATTACAGGGACAGTCAAAAGTTTTTCTTTACATTACGGCCAATGGAAAAAATTATTGCAAGTGCATTTTAATGATATTACAGCCTTCCGAATGGTCTGAAAATTTAAAGATATAATTGTTGCAAAGTTTTGTTGAGCTATTTCAAATTTTAGGAAAATCGGATGTATAGTTTAATTACAGGGACAGTCGAAAGTGTTCCGTTACATTACGGGGAATGGGAAAAATTATTGCAAGTGCATTTTAATGATATTACAGCCTTCCGAATGGTCTGAAATTTTAAAGACATAATTGTTGCAAAGTTTTGTTGAGCTATTTCAAATTTTAGGAAAATCGGATGTATAGTTTAATTA
The DNA here is from genome assembly GCA_963932465.1 of Maratus speciosus. Classification (NCBI taxonomy): domain Eukaryota; kingdom Metazoa; phylum Arthropoda; class Arachnida; order Araneae; family Salticidae; genus Maratus; species Maratus speciosus. The sequence continues at coordinate 230,052,177 of OZ010796.1, read as the reverse complement.
CAAGGACAGTCAAAAGTGTTCCGTTACATTACGGGGAATGGGAAAAAATTATTGGAAGTGCATTTTAATGATGTATCAGACTATGCGCTTTATGAAGTGCAAAAAAGTATACATTCAGTACAATATGGGGTGCAAAAAATAATTATAAAACTAGTTATAGTACGAACGCACCTCATTTGCCACGTTTGACGAGCAATTTCCAACTTGTTAAAAATAATTATTGGTTGCATTTTTAACAGTCTTCTCACCCATTGCAGACGATTTTTGTGAACTAATTTTACTGAAACTGGGCCTATTTCTTTGTAATAAGATGATTATTTTTTATTTTATGTAATAGTGTAAGTATTATTTTAATTAATTTTATTTTCAATTTTTAACTGACAAAACTAAGGTTTTTAGGTGCGTTCGTAATTATATAAATACGTAGCACCTATAGTCGTCGTTCAGTCCGTCCGTCTGCCCGTCTGTCTGTCCGTATATAACAGAGCAAAAACAACCCAACCGAATGGTCTGAAATTTTAAATATATGATTGTTGCATAATTTTGTCGAGCCATTTCAAATTTTATGGATATCGGATGCATAGTTTAATTACAGGGACTGTCAAAAGTTTTTCTTTACATTGCGGCCAATGTGAAAAGTTATTGCAAGTGCATTTTAATGATGTTACAGCCTTCCGAATGGTCTGAAATTTTAAATGTATAATTGTTGCAAAATTTTGTCGAGCCATTTCAAATTTTATGAAAATCGGGTGTATAATTTAATTACAGGGACAGTAAAAAAAAATCCGTTACATTACGGCCAATGGGAAAAAATTATTGCAAGTGCATTTTAATGATGTTACAGCCTTCCGAGTGGTCTGAAATTTTAAATATGTAATTGTTACAAAATGTTTTCGAGCCATTTGAAATTTTATGAAAATCGGTCTATAGTTTAATTACAGAGACAGTCAAAAGTTTTGCGTTACATTACGGGGAATGGGAAAAAATTATTGCAAGTGCATTTTAATGATGTCACAGGCTATGCACTCATGAAGTGCAAAAGAAAATATACATTCAGTACAATATGGGGTGCAAAAAATAATTATAAAACTAGTTATAGTACGAACGCACCTCATTTGCTACGTTTGACGAGCAATTTCCAGCTTGTTTATATTTACGACGACTTATAAGTGGGCCCCTAGTGTCAAGCACACATGTCAGATGTATGTGTTCAATAAACTAAAGGACTGCTTACAAGATCGAAACCTAAAAAAAGGCTTTTTTAATGGAATCAAATTTTTTATTCAATTTTCATGCGAAATAAAATTGTGTCAGTTTAATATTTTTTATTAACATTCGAGTGACTTCTTGTTATTTAGCATTTTTAAGAATTTAAATTTTATTTCAAATATCATGTCGGTAGGTTTGGATTATTTATCAATATAGTGCCTTTATTTATATTTTTTAATTATCACAATAACAATATCCAAGCTCCGCCTCTGACGATATATCCCAATAGCGATATCCAAGTTCTGCCTCTACCAATATATCCCATTTTTCCTTCCGTAGCGCGACATTAAACCAGGAAAAAAGCGCAAAATATTCCGTACCAATATCGCAATACCTCCCTACTTTAGCGAGCGCAATCATTCAGCGGCCCGCTCTATTCGGAGCAGAATATCCCCCTCCAGTGGTTATCTGTTTGTTCATATCCCAACATATCCCAATACGTATCGCAATACTTTCTCAAATCTTTACTTTAACGAAAGCAATTATTCAACGTCCCGCTCTATTCAGAGCAGAAGATTCCCCTCCAGTGATTATCCCTGTTTATTCATATCCCAAATATCCCAATACGTTATATACATTTGCTGTTATTAACCGCATATTTCGTTGCTCATTCGTTACTGAATAAAGCTGATATTGTCTGTGTAATTCCGCCGCTGCTATTGGTCTAGACGTATTGATATGTACCAAGACTTTGATATATCATCATATGAGCGAAATCGAAAGAATACTACTGTAGCTTAACATCTACTAAAAAACAACTTTTCAAAAGTAAAAAAAAAAAGCCAAGCAAAAAAAAAAAAAAAAAAAAGAAAAAAAAAAAAGAAAAGAAAAAAAAGGTGAAAGTTGTAGCTAAAAAATACTGTGATATCAAATTTTCAAGCTTATATTATGGTACTTATTTAACATTTTCCATTAAAAATTTACCATATGTAATTCGAGTACCTAAGTATGCGTTGATAGAAAGCCTTTTCTCCTTTGCTAAATACATCCTAAAGTGTTTCTGAAAATTACATTTTTAAAAATTATGCATGATGGGGTTGGCGGCCATCTTTCCGTATTTTACACACATTTTTTAAGCTCACAAGTTCGTTGTTAAGATCGGAAGTTCGAAATTGTTGCTAAAGCAAACATTTTATTCTTTTAATTTATGGAAATGAGTGCCTAGAAATTTGTGTCTTAAAATAAAGCTGAAGTAACTTCAGGTTTCATCTTATGATTCTTTTTTTCGGAGGGGGGTTAATTAATTAGTTAAAGCAGTAAAAATCAATTTGTTTTTTCAAAATAAAACTTTCTTAATTTATATGTCTGTAGCTAAAACTAGAAGTTCGAAATTATTAATAATGTAAACATATTACGAGCTTGAGTGCTTAGAAATTTGTGAAAATATGGAAAGATGGCCGCCAAGCCCATCATGCATGATTTTAAAAAATTTAATTTTTAGAAACACGTTATGATGTATTTAGTAAGGGAGAAAAGGCTTTCTATCAACGCATACTTAGGTACTAGACTTACATATGGTAAATTTTAACGGAAAATGTTAAATAAGTACCATAATATAAGCTTGGAAATTTGATATCACACTATTTTTTAGCCACAACTTTCACCTTTTTTTTCTCTTTTTTTTTTTTTTTTTTTTTTTTTTTTTTTTTTTTTGCTTGGCTTTTTTTTTTTTTTTACTTTTGAAAAGTTGTGTTTTAGTAGATATCAGTGCTTTTTTTAAAAAACAAATTATATATAATTGAAATAATTCTACTAGCTCAAATTAAAATTAGTCCTTGTATAGCCTTTATAAGCAGGGAGCAAACACAATAGTATACATTTTGTTTACCTATCATTCATTTTTTAGAGTGATTAATAATTTAAAAGTATGGAAAGTCAATTTCTTCTTTCAAAGTATCAGTCTTTCTCAATTTATATATCCTTAAATTTTTCTACGAAAGATGAAAATTTAGTAGAAAACAGAGTCGAAATAAAATATATACTTACAGTTAGTCTGTCAGTTAATTGTTTTTTCTAACTTTTTTTTTTTGCTGACGGTTTTGCAAAATAAATTTACCTTTACAAATACCTACGGTTAATCCGAGAATGAAACCCCGCAGGCATCTAAAAAATCGAAGATCTGTAAATCTAGTAATTCTAGACATAAGAAAAGAACATTCTTGATAAAAAAAAAAATCTAAAAATTTAAAGGTATAAACTGTACATATAACTTCACCTTCATTTAGATCGTGTTATAGAGAAGAAAGAATAAATATGTAATTTTACTCAAGTCTGTTTATCCATACCTATTTGCATAAATGTTAGGATATTAATTTACTATAAACTTTTCCCTAAATTGATTATCTTTAATAGTCTATTATTAAAGCCGCATATACATTAGAATTAAATATTTTTTGGTTAAAAATTGCCTGAAATCTATAGTCTTATCGTTCGTCAAATTTGTTTTATGGTTTTTTTTTTTTTTTTTAATACCCAGACTCTTTTTCTGAACTCTGACAAAAGATCATAGACATATTGAAGTTATCCAAATTCTTATACCTTTCTATCGTATTTCCTTTTTTTGGGGGGGGGGGGGGTAGGAACAGCCCTTAAGAACTTCGTTTTGTTCTCAGAATTCTGAATTATTCATTCAAAAGATTTACCTACATAAGTCTTGTTGCAGAATTTTCATTAGCTAAAAGTTGCATCAAGTTATACATCATGTGAATCTATTAAAATACTTTTGTGAAATACTAGATGGGAGCCATTGTTATTTCCAGACCATTTGCCTACATTTTAAACTTGAGTCATTTACTACTATTCATTAATTTTCTATACGAATTAAAGAAGTCGTTCTTTCCATGCCAACAGTACCTTTCACTATTGCTTGCTTGCTTGTTTGTTTGCTTTATTGAACACATACATCATATCACATGCGGATCACAGCGGGATTCAAATCTGCTTCCACCTACGCTCTCAAGCGATTAGCGGCATGGTGTCTTATCCACTCAGCCACGGTGGGCCACTATTGCTTTCTCTAATACCCAGATACTCAAATTTAACCAACTGCACTTAGAATCAGGGTCATAACAGAGAACATTTATATGTTAGAGTGGTGACATATGCACAAGTCGTGTACTCATATTCAAATTATTGACCAATATACGGTAACTCAGTTTTCAGTAATAAACGAGGAAGATTTCAATTAAACTAACCAGAAAAGTTAACAAACATTGGCTTCCTGATTTGATTTTATTCAAAATTATTTTAACCAACCAAAGTTAATGTCCGGGATCCAGATAAATTTTTCTCTGTTAGTAAAATTAGATTGACCAATCAGTAGCCTCCATCTTGCAGGCTTTTCGGTGTTTACTGCGAACATAAAAAAGTTCGGAAAAATGCAGACGTCTGATTGATCAATCTCATCTCGCTAATAGCGAAAAATTTATCTTGATCTCGGCCTATTCAACGCTCTTTAAATATTGCAGAAAGCCTTGACACGTGTCAGGAAAACGTCAAGGAAAGCAGGCAAAACAAAGAAGAAAAATCATTCATTGGCTCATTCATATTCACGAGCCAATGAATGATTTTGTTCCTTTGCTTTGCCTGCTCTGTGTGATGTTTTCGTGACGCGAGTCAAGACTTTCTCAAATATTTAGGGGGCTTTGGCTTATTTCACCACCATGAAGTTATGAAAGGAGAGGAACAGACATGTCAATCTTCCCGTGTGCAAAACTAGATACCAAAAAAAACGAGTTCTTTCCCTCTCTTCTGTCCTTTTCTCTCTTGATTTTGTCCGATAGCAGCCCATTTAGCAGTCTCCAGTACAAGATGCCGCTATATACGGTGGACGCAGGAGGGAGGGTGTTAGCGCGACCAATGACATAATAGGCCAGTTCATGATGTTTAAAAGTCACACGGAGTTGGATCGAGGTTAACGAAAAAGACAGGTTACCGCGGTGGGTCCTATTCTGCTTTTTTTACAAACCGCTGGAGTCACGTGATGCTCATTTCGCGAACCTTCATTGGTGGATTCGAGCCTCATGTGACTCCAGTGATCTGTAAAAAAAGAAGAATCGGACCCACCGCGGTAGCCTGTCTTTTTCGTTAGCCTCAGAGTTGGATCATCTTTACACGATGATTAGTACAAAGCTGCGTGGCAATTTTTTTTGTGTCCATTGCCGTGTACAGATAATCAACTCCGTATGACGTTATGAACTGGCCTTATATGTTGTTGGTCACAGTTTAGGAACAGCTTCAAATGACTTCATCAATATATCTACTCCGAGGCAAACGAAAAAGACAGGCTACCGTGGTGCTACAGCGCTTAGAATATATAGTGTGGAAATCGGCTATCCCAGTATTACTTAAAAAAGTGCTAAAATATTGCATCTCTTAAATTTCAAATGATTCTGAAATCCAATGTGTCGATCACAGTGATACCTGCAGGATATTTCCTAAAACTTCATGACGATTTGGTTACAGCGTCTAGAATACCTAGTGTGGATATATGTTATTAAACAACGCTAAAAATTTGTATCCCATAAATGATCGACGATACTGCTAAAATCCCAAGTGTGGATCGCAGCGAAATCTGCAGGACTTTCGTATTACATTGTATAGACTAGCAATATCTTGCAGCTATAGAAAATATCCTGCAGATGTCGCTGCGATCTGTATATTTCAGCAGCATCGTTGCACATTTAAGGGATACAATCTTTTAGCACTTTTTTAAGTATTACAGGGATAGCCAATTTCCATACTATATATTCTAGGCGCTATAATATTGGTCTAGACGCTGTAGCACAGCGCCTAGAAGATACAGTGTGGAAAACGGCTACAAAATAGTGCTAAAAAATTGAATCCCATAAATGTACAACGATGCTGAATAACAAGATGTCGATCGTAGCGCCTTCGTAGTGATTTAAAAACGATAGTCATTCTAAAAGAGACTCTTTAACCTATTTCGCGTCATTCCTTAACTAAATTAGCTTATAACAGACCAAAATATCTTATATTTATAGTTTCCGATATTTAACATTCTATAATTTTTGAAAACACAGTGTTTATATTGAAAAGAGTTACGAGATGGCGCTCGTATCAGCATATTGCCGCTGAGCATTGTTGGAGATTTATGGGATACAAGTTTTTAGTACTTTTTAAAGCATTACAGGAATAGCCGTTTTCCACACTGTATCTTCTAGGCGCTGTAGTTGTAGCATTTTTTTTTTAACGTTTTATTAACGTACATCTGACCTGTGTGCTTGGCGTCAAGCCCGCTGTAATAATATGATGTTTATTTTGAAATTTGAAAGTATATCACAGATGTCGCTTCGATCAGCTCCCTGGATATCAGCGTCAGTGCACATTTAAGGGATACAACTTTTTAGCGCTGCTTGGATAGCAAATTTCCACATTATGTATTCTAGACGCTATAGCGGTGCATTACACGTGTCTCCTTCTTCTTTAAAAAATATCCTACAGATGTTGCTGCAAATGACTGTTTGGAATTCAACATCGTTGTACATTTAAGGGATTCACTATTTCCGAGCATTTTAAGTATTGCAGGGATAGTCGATTTCTACAACATATAATCTAGGCCTATAACGGAGCTATAGTATCTAGAAGATACAGTTTAAAAATCGGCTTATTAAAAAGGTGCTAAAAAATTGTATCCCATAAATGTTGAACGAGGCTGAACGATGAATGTCGATCACAGCGACATATGGTAATTCCAACGTAACTATTTCAAAAGACATCAATTGAGAAAACGTTTCGCTCAGAGAAGATATAGAAAATGTTGCTGCTATCGACATTTGTCATTCAGTACTTTTCAATATTCATGGGATTCAATTTTTAGCAATTTTTAAAGTATTACTGGAATAGCCGATTTCCACACAATGACCGTGATATAGGTAGATTTTTCTCTTTTATCGCAACGAGATTGACCAATCAGAAGCCAGAATTTTCGCTAACTTTTCACTTTTTGCAAAAATGTACCTGGATCCCGGCCTATATTTCTAGACGTTATAACTGAGCTACAGCGCCTAGAAGATGCAGTGTGGAAAACGGCGACAAAACAGTGCTAAAAAATCGAGTCTCATAAATGTACAACGATGCTGAATAACAAGATGTCGATTGTAGCACCATCGTAGTGATTTATAAAAGTTAGTCCTTCTAAAAGATACTAAAGAGGGTAACCTATTTCACGTCATTCATTAACTAAATTAGCTTATAACAGACCAAAATATCTTATATTTATAGTTTCCGATATTTAACATTCTATAATTTTTGAAAACAGATTGTTTATATTGAAAAGAGTTACGAGATGGCGCTCGTATCAGCATATTGCCGCTGAGCATTGTTGGAGATTTATGGGATACAAGTTTTTAGCACTTTTTAAAGCATTATAGGAATAGACGTTTTCCACACTATCTTCTAGGCGCTGTAACTGAGCTCAAGAATAGTACAGAAAGCAAACTCCGTATTTTGATACATCAAGGCTGGGATCCAATTAGGAACAAATGTGTCACTATAACGAAGTAGCGACATATGGCCAATAAAGGTTTGTTGGTAGAAGTGATAAAAACAAATTTTTAAAGGTCTTTGCGAGCGTGTCATTATCGTCAGGCTTGTGCCTATTGAATTATTTCCCTAGTCTAATAAAGCTCGTCCACGCGCGTATCGTCTAAGGGAGGATATTCCAAATATGGGTTCAAGCCTGAAAAAGTCACGTGGTACCGGCAATTTACCTAAAGAACTTCTAACTGATGAGAAGGGAAACAGGAAACTACTACTGCTTTTTCCCGTGAACTGTTTCATTGGCTAGCGGGGATTTACATTACGTCGACGGAGCCTTCCCTTCTTTAAGTTAGACGTTTTTGCCGTGACCACGTGATCATAACATAGAATATCCTCTATTCAAAAAAGTGGAATGCCGTACTATAGCGCCTAGAATATATAGTGTGGAAATTGGCTATCCCGGTAACACTTAAAAAAGTGCTTAAATATTGAATCCCTTAAATGGTCAACGATGCTGCTGAAATATACAGATCATAGCGACATCTGCAGGATATTTTCTCAAACTGCAAGATATTACTAGTCTATACAATGCGATACTAAATCCAGCAGATGTCGCTGTAATTGATACTTGGGATTTTAGCAGTATCGTTGCACATTTAAGGGATACAAATTTTTAGCGTTGTTTGGATAGCATATTTCCACACAAGGTATTCTAGACGCTTTAGCCGTACATTCGGCAAAAACTTGAAATGAGCATGCCTCCTGTGCATATCTCACCACTGTTATGTATAAAGGCTCTCTGTTATGGCGATTCTGAGCGCTTTGTTGAATTTCTATAATTGTGTTTTAGAGAAAGCAATACAGTAAAGTACTGTTACTATGGAAACAACAACATCTTTAATATCGAAATGTATAGCAAAGAAGTTCATAATCAGTGCCTTAAATATTTTCGAATATGTATTGTTATGACAATACCCTTCCTGGATGTGGAAATGCAAAATCGTGTTCAACATGGAGGATATTTCATCTACATTTTGATCACGTGGTCAAGGTAAAAACTTTTATCGTAAAAAAAGGGAAGGCTCTATACGTGTAATGCAAATCCCCGCTAGCTAATGAAACGGTTCATGAGGCAAAGTAGTAGCATCTTCCCTTCTTATCAGTTAGAAGCTCCTTGGGTAAATTACCGGTATCACGTGACTTTTTTCAGCCTCGAACCCATATTTTGGATATCCTCCATTGGGCGCAATCTAGATAGATTTTTGTCTGTTAGAGAAACGATATTCATAAATCAGAAGCCTGCATTTTTGTGAACTTTTCGCTGTTTGCAGAAATGCGGGCTATTGATTGGTGAATCTCGTTTCGCTAACAGCGAAAAATCTATCTGGATCATAGCCTACATTTCTACAAACATTGCACTTCATCCATGGCACTAAAAAAATGACTCAAAACTTTCATGACATAGGCCGGGATCTAGAAACAGCAAATATTCTCAAACATGCAGGCTTCTGATTGGTCTAACAGCGAGAATATCTGAATCTCAGCCATAGTTTTCTTCGATGAAATCAATGCATAAGGATAATATAAAAGTAAGATTTCTAAAATGTTTTGGGTTTATCGCTATTTAGCATAATTTGTAAACTTTATAATTAACAGTTTTTCGCTAATTATGAATAGAAAATTTATGTTTTTAAAGCTGAATTTTATAAAAGCACGTAGATTGAGTAAATATCTGTCCAAAAATTCAATCCTTACTTTTTTCTGTCCATTATTTAAGTCTACCTCGATTGAAACATAAGGTGTGACGAAGAAAATAAATCTGTCATTTTCAGTATCTCAACGTTATTTTAAAAAATCTATATCTCTGTGTGTAATTTATGAGGATGCGTTTGATCTCAAATTAAAGATCTTGATTAGACCATTCTGGTTTTGGTTTTCTGCTACGATTGGTTCTTTTGATAAGGGAAATTTTACGCTGCCATGTTTGGTCGATTTAACATGGAGAATTTTTCTTCAGTGTAATAAGCAGTTACGGTGTCTTGCCGTTATTCTTGGCGTTTGTTTGGCGGGTTTAGCATTTTTTTCAGCTTTATTGGCAGAACGATCGTCCTGCTTGATCTGGAAAAATCGGCTCGAGAACAACCAATCAGAGTACGCCAATGGTACGCTTTGCATTAAGTAAGCTTCGCCTTTTTGTTTTTCTTCACCATGGCAAAGCCTCGCTTCTCCACTGGTTGCTTTTGAGTTGAATTTTCTAGCTACTAACGTCTAGAAATTGCCTCTGCTGTGCCGTATCATTCATAGAACATTAGTATGATCTTATTTTTTTCATCCGTATTAACGGTATAGTGAATGTGTTTCGAGTGAACTTAACGTAAGCTGCCGTGGTATTTCCGAAGACTTAACATACATAGACCGGCAATTCCCTTACAAAAGTATGCAAAATCATGGCAGCCATCTGAAGTAAATTGAAACACCTGAACCGCGAGGTTTGTACGCCAGCTGTGGTTATTTACCATTACGTGTTATGGCTAGAATGAGCTAAACTTATTTTTTATCAATATATGAAGTTTATGGCATATTTTTTTACATGAAGCTATTTTTATATCTAAATATGAGTTATAAATATTGAAATGTCAGTAATAAAGTTAAAGCGATTTATTAATAATTTTATGGATGGCATGTTTGGAAAAGTATCCAATTTTAACATGCCGTATAAACCTAAATAAAGGCGAAATTTACATGGAAACATATTTTTAAAGATTATAATTCCACTTTTTTTTTTTTTTTAATAAGTTTGACTTACAAAAGTAACTGGTAGGGACGTTCAGATTAAAGGTAGCAACTAAAATATAGCAATTTACAAATATTTAAATTACTTTTAAAGAAATCTGCGTTTTTTAAACTAATTTTTATGCAAAAAGGTAAAAAAATGCATATTAATGAAAGTAACATTTTTATCCTTGGAGGATGTTTATTGAAAGTTACTATACGGGAAAAAAAAAAAAATGAATAAGGTTTTTTTTTTTAAAGGCTAAATGAAATGGGTTAGACTAATACTTAATGATCCGCAACGAAAAAATACGCTAATAAAAGCATTTTCTTAGGTAAATTAAAATATAAAGCATACATACTGCCGTACAACAGCTGTGATCAAAAATCCTCAGTTAAACTGACAGTTTGCAGGTCTATGTATCTTAAGTCTTTGGGTATTTCAGCTTAAAATGAATATTACTCAATGAAAAAAAATCATTTAATATAAAACTATTTCCAGGCGTCATTTGATTAATATTTCAAAAAATGTTTCAATGTGGTATTCATGTAGTAAACAAATAGGAACGTATAAATACATTGACTTTTTTTTTTTTACTTTTCATTTTTGAATTATGATATGATACCATAGAGAAATACTGAGAACCAACATTTCTGCTGCATCTCCCATCCATTGAAACCTTAATTACAAGTATATTAGCGTGACATGTGGCAATAAATCAATTTCAATTTTTGCTTTTAACTTATTTTAACACTTTCAGGGGCAGAAAAATTCTCTTCGTAAAATGACGAAATAATAGACACCAGAATTTTAAAAACGAATTTCTTAGGAAATAAAAACTTGCTCTTCTTTATTTTCATTTTAAAAGTAAAATTTTATTAAAATATTCTTGTAGATGGTTGACAGTTTTGGAATTAAACTTAGTAGGTCAAGCTGTGTGACCACCGCCCTTGAAATATATATAATATTTAAGGGATACTGTCAGAAAATAGGTATAAAACAATTGATTCATTAAAAAAGCAGAAGAATTGATTCATTGCTTTCTAGAACCGTTTGTACTTAAATTGCTGCTATCTACCTACTTGTCTTTCGAAATAAGGATTTTTTCCACTCCTACGCACATTAAGGTAGGTATCGCAATATATCACCAATATCAACTCGTTGATATATTTCGATATTAAATTTCTGATATCGTCCATCTCTACATGTGGGTTTTCTGTTGCGAGAATATTTTGGGCATAGTGTTCTGACGGTACTTTTAAGTACCACTTTAATTACCTCTAACGAATTAAATTTCTCACGGGTGAATAATTTTTTTTTTTTTTATGTATAAACTTTAATTTTCTTTGTAGTAACTGAACAAAAATTACATGAAAAAAAATTGCAGTAGATCATAATGCAGTTGATAAAGGGTTAAAAGAAAGATGTTTATGTCTGTGTGCGATGGCTAAGAAATACCGTAGAAGTCTGAAAATTTGAATGAGGATATTCCAAGGCATGGGCTAATGCACCAAAGGCTCAGACTTCAGTTTCTCATAATCAGCCAAGTTAATTAAAACATGCAATTGAAAATGAGATGTGGAAAAAACGTCGCACGGTGTGGGCCGGAAAACCCCCATTAAACTGCGTTCTGGAGCTCCAAAGCAAAACAGAATCGATAACTAAATTACGGCTCTTTATCGACAGTCTAAACGCGCATCGGCCGAACCACTCGAAATATCGAAACTCAAATTAAAGACCGTGCTGTTACTTTTAAAACTGAGCAATCCGTCCGTTAATTGTTAACCTTTTAAAAAGTTTAATTTCGAGTTTTTTTTTTCAAACTTTTCATAGACGCTTGGGCTCACTTTGAGATACGGAGAAACGAAAAATACCCACTTAAAGCGGGCACCTTTTTCGCTACGACTCTACAATTCGTTTTCGAAAATACCAATTTTACCTTTACAAATAATTCGCGACTGGGAGTCACTTCGTGCATCTTGGAGAGTCTTTTCTACGCTAAAAGTATCCTCGCTTTAGTGCTCATCCTCTATTTAGTATGAAATGGCATCTTGCATATCAATAACAGGCTTAAAATACACCTCCCATCCTTCATAGATGTGTGGCTTTAAAAAGCAGATTTATTTTTGTAATAAAACTGATACATGTGATTAACGTATAATTTAATAAGAAACTAGAGTTAAATAAGCTTTGCGTGTCCATCCGAAAATATGTAGGGGAGATAGTGACATGTGAACAGGTCACAAAGCTTTCTCTTAACTGGCTTAATTTCTATAAAAAAAAATAATCTAACAAACAGAACTTTTTTCTACACATGGTAATTTTTTTTAATCACATTTATAGTTCTTACTTTAATAGTTTTCTAAATTCAAAAATTGTTCACACGTGCTCCACCGGTAAGATAGTAGTGAACACAAGTGCGGCACATGTGAACACAAGGAAAAAATATGCTTTGGCATGCTTTTTATTATGTTATTCGTTTGTCGTCATAATCAGTTATATTATCGGTTAAATTCACCATAAAGAAATATGTTTTCTCCAGTTTATGGGTGATGTTTAAGCAAAAGATTATCAAATGAAAATGAGTAGATATGGGGGGAGGGGCTTAGATGATTGATTAAATATTGTTGCAATAAAAAAATGAAGTTAAAAAAATATATATAGAAACTTAAATTTTGCTCAGTTTTTATTTGGGGAATGTTTCAGGAGGGGGCAATTAGATAATATTTATCGGAAATCTGCCGAAATACGATAGATTTTCACCCCTGTATTTGCCTTATTCACTTTGAAATTATAGATAAGTTTTTTAATGATTTTTTTTTAAATCTTGATTATAATTCCTCCCCCAAATTTAACTTTTTGCTTTTGAAAGAGTGAGGGGGTATTACAGTCGGGTTTTTACCATAGTTATCAGTTTAAAATATTTACTTTTTTATAATATTACTGATATCTATCTCCATTCAAAGCATCATATACATAGCTGTTTTAGAGATGGAAATAAGCCATCATTACAAGTTTGGAACAAATAAAACAGAAAAATTGGCAAACATGTTTAACGTAATACTTTTTAAAATAATTCATAAAAAAATGTGAACCGTTTAGTAAAATACATAACACTTATTGCATTTTAAAAAAACATTCAATTTATATAAATTACAATTGAATGTAAACGAGCTTGTTTCTCTTTATGTACTTGCTGACAAATGTGTTTGTGGAAGTTTCAATATAAAATCAACTTTTATGACGGAAAGGTCTATTTCCGGAAAATTAGATATTGGAGCAGACATTTCTCATGAATTTAACTGAAAGGAACAGATTCACAGAAGGATTATTGGGGCACTTATGAACTATTCATATCTGCTCCCAAATAGCTTGTTTACAAGTGCCCCACATGGCAGCTAGAGTTAAATTAATAGATATTAACATTTCTCAATTTTAGAAGAAAACCTTTATCAAGATATTAGTATTCATAGTATGTGTTAAAACATTAAAATTCAAATAAAGTTATTAGCTTATCAAGTTGTAACTGAGATTTTACTTTTGATATGTATAAACAGAATTTTTGCTACCTAAGTCAAACAAAATGTCAAAGACTTTCAAAATATTTTTAACATATGTATTAATTTTTTGCTCAGGTTACCATATGTTACCAGGTGCTGCCGGCTTCGGTAATTTTTTCCAAATAAAAAAACAACTATTGAAAAATTATGTTCCCCTATGTAAATGCATGATAGTGCATGCGTACTACTATAGTCGTTTAACAAAAAATACACTAGTTTCACAATTATAGCTTTATCCGTTGAAAGGATATTAGAGTACCGAGACTTTTCACACGGACATAGATGTGAATCTCCCGCTAAGCATGTGTTTTGAACTTACATTTTTTACCTTATACGTAAAAGGCCTAAATAGAAACGTTTTCTTGTAAATAAAAGTATTTTTTTCAGTGAAACTCTCGGCAATGGAATCATAAGTATCCCTTTTGAGGTATACACTTCTAAAAGCGGTCTTTAATTTATGAATGATTTTTGAGGGATTTCAAAAGAATAAAATTTCAGCTTGCGGGAAAAGACGTTAGCAGCTCATTGACATGTTTAGAGGTAACTAACAAAGTGATTTTTTAAAGTAATTGTTTCGGCAATTACTGCTTGTTAAGGATCAAAATTCATCGCGAATGGCTGTAGGACCTACTTTGAGGCAACGTGATGATAAATAGTGCCTTCTGATCTTTATTATTACAATAAACTTTTCAACACAAAACGTTGTACTAAAGCAAATTTATAATATACAAGGTTTCTTCCATCACGAGTAGTTAGATGACAAACTTTGTAATTTGATCATTTTTCATGGGGCAGAGAACGCTACAGAAGCACCCATGTCGCTCCAACTATACTTCTGACTGACAATTAGCAGATACCAATTTCAGACTTATATGTCTTGTAGAGATTACATCAAAATTGAAGGGGGTCAAGCAAGAGCCCTACCCCTGTATACGTGGAATGGGCCCTGTAATTTTGTATTTTTATATCTTAAGCTTTAAGAAATTGACTTCTGCTAAACTCTGCATGGGTTAGTTGATTTTTTAAAACAATATTTTTTATATTAAAATTTTAAGTATAGCATTTGGTTACTAGACGTTACTAGTTTCGATGGGTTTTAGTTCCATATTTATACAATGATTTGCGGTAAAATCAGTAGGGGCGATCACTTTTCGCCAAGACAGTATTTTTGTCACATAATGAATGTTATTGATTTTACTAGTGCTAACATTAAACTAGTAATTTTTTTTAGTTGTGTTACATTATAAATAAGAGTTCGTTATGTCGTTTGTCTTCATGTCTCTTGACTTTGTATGCTACAACTTTACATAAAAATTTACCATCTTCACAAAATTCTTTGTATGCTGTTAAGGTACATCTATTTTACGTTTTTAAGGCAGCCATGGTGTCGTGCTAAGGTTTTTACAAATACAGCTCAAAAATTAATACATTACTGCGTCAATTAAATTTAAAATTAATGGATTATATTTCTTGATCAGGTCACTCAATTTAACACGAACCCGGAAAAAATTTTGTTGCTGGCCGAATTAGTTGTCTGGCTGGGGTAGAGTTGAATGTATTTTGGCATTATGTGGGTCCAGTTTGGAAACACGTTCTTTTCAAATGAAAGTCCGAAATATTGTTTAGATGAAAAACATTCGATTATAAATGGACATATGTATTTTATATTTTTCTACAAAAATATAAAATTGATATAAAAATATAATTACAGAATTTTTCACAAGTGCAACAGAATATGGATTAAATTACATCATTCGGGTTAAGAGCGTTGATTTTGGTTTATGATCGATTAATATTTTCGTATTCAGATCAGTTATAGACCTATGCAAGACTTGTGAATAATACTAAAATGTTACCAAAAATCGTTAATTTAAGAAGTCCTTTGAGGTCGATATTTGTTAAAAATCATTTATTTTTATTGCTTCCCGAACATTCAAGTTTTAGTTTAGCCATTGCCGAAACAAAAAAGTATAGAAATTGTTTCACGAGTTCTTGCGGACAAAATAGACTAATTTAACATGCAATTTTTTTTGTTTGCGATCTCATAGCTATTGGGATTTTTTATTCTTGTCAAACGACATTTTATAATTTACGTACTACCAAAACTTGAAAGCGTATTGCAATCGTTCCAATAGTTTAAAACACTTGGCCCTTTTTTTTTTTTTAAGGATTATATTTAGAAAACACTTTCCCCTTGTAAAGTGAAATCCCTAACGACGTGCACGCATTTAAAATACAATTTTGCTAAACATACTTTAACTTTAAAAAACGTCGAACACTTCCCTTTCCAGGTATAACAGAAGAAAATTTAAGCAATATTTTACTTTTAAAGAATATGCAACTACGTGCTTTATAAAACTGAACTTGAAAATTCTAACAAATATAAAGAAACCTTTCATGAAATCCAAAATACGTGATGTGAAGATAGAACACAAAAGTTAAAAATAAACACATTCTGCAGTTTCAATCTCAAATTGAAGGTTTCGTTAATTTTAAAGAATACTTTGAAGATTCGCATGCATTCTAAAGTCTTCACACGTAAATGAAGAATTAAATTTCCTATATTCTAAAAATTCTCATTTGGGATTATGGGAAAGTCTTTGGGAGGGGGGGGGGGGGTCCGATTTTACGTTCATTATTTTTCCAATAGGTATAGATAAATTATTTTTGAAACAACTTATCGGTAATAAATTCATACGAATAGTAATTTTTCTCCGAGTAAAAATGTGTCCAAGCTTGGACTTTAATCAAGAACCTATTGTCAATTATCTTCCAATTTACCTATTTGGATGGCACCATATAAAACCTGTTATAATGTTAAAAATAAAGTAATTATTCATCCATGGCTTATTAGAGTTCCTTTACCTGTGGTTTATTTTGCGGAGCTGTTTCAAATAACGGACCATATGTCAGTGCATAATAGTTCCCGGCTGATATTGCTTTGATTGGGTTATCGTCCAGATAGCTCAATTGGAAGAGCATTGCCGATTGGCAAAAGCTCTGGGTACAGGTCCCAAATTGGACACATTTTCGCGTAGATTGAAAAATTACAGCTCAGATAAATTTCAGAAATCATCAAGATACGCCCCCCCCCCCCTTACGGTTTAACCCATTTTTCAGAAAAATGAGTATAACACCAATTGTTTCAAATGTATGCGCATAAAAATATAATTTCCAATATTAAATTATTTTGATACATCTTTTCATAAAGTTTACAATTTTAAGAATGCAAATTTGACTATAAATAAAATTTAACAAAAACAGTATTTTCCAAAATTATGCAGTTACAATTTGAAAGAATCAACTACAATCAAGATGAGGATACTCCTTAGAGTTCAAGAAATTTTGAAAAGCGGATGGCACAATTATTCCAGTTTGGGAATAATTGTGCCTTGATTTGGGGGGGGTTGGGGGCTTGATTTTTCTTCCTTCAGAATATTAATCTTTATGATTAAAAAAATTGTTTTCGACGGTTAAATAAGGCGAAAAGTTTTATTCGGAAAATCTGGTAGACGTACTCACCTCTACTAATCAGTTTGGTACCGGTTACAAGGATTTCAATTTCGGAACCGATTCCTAAACTATTGTACACTTATTGCTTCCTTTTTAGGGTTTCGTTCATCTCACGAAACCCTATTCGTCTCGCTCCTTTGTCTGTCCGTCACAGAGCCCGTTCTCAGAAACTATACATGTTAGAGACTTGAAAATTTTGGGTACTTATAGCTGAACACCTCACATCAAACAACAAATCATAAAATTTTGAAAAAGTTGGTAATTAACCGAATTACGGGCTAATTAACTTCTAAAATTAACCAATCCACCTTTTTAACGCAAATTCAAACTGACTTTCTCGAAATCATCCGTGTTTCTCCTAAGGGTTGCCAGTAAAATCAGCCGAATGCACGGTTACCACGGAGGAAATTAAGCCGAAAAATGAAGTGGAGATTTTAAAGCGAAATCGTATATCGGAAAATATTGCTCCGAGAAATTTGTAAATGAAATAGACGCAGAAAAAAATCTACTTTCATTTGGTATAAAGTTCACATTTCTGCGATCTGTATAAGTTAAAATATCCACTAAAAATCGATCGATAAAAATTTAATTTCTTTAATTGGAAAGACAAGGAAATAAAAAGATTTCAATTCGGCGGGAAAGCAGGTAGACATGACGACGCTGCGGTTTTCCATAATAGCATATTTTAATACGAAATTTTAACTTTTTAAATATTAAATTTTTTGATTAAATTTTTTGGCATCCCGATGTCAAATTTCTCGCTGATTTCATCGATACCCATATCCAAGTACTATCTTAATTACAAGCTGAAATATTAATTTAATTAATCCGTTTATTCCTATCAAATGCGTCGATTAAAATGAAGAGACGCGCTTATTTAACCACGAATTAAATTAGGAAATTAATTTGCCTGGGCTTTTTGAACAGCGATATGAGATAAGTATAACTCATTCATCATCAGAAAGTTTACTTCATACCACTATTTTCTAATAGTAATTTCAGGAAATATTTTGAATTATTGGTTAAGACCGCCAATCAGTCTGTTTGAAACTTTAAGATAGTTTATAACACATAGAAAAAAGTAAAAAAGAATGGAGTGTGTATTTCGAGGGGGGGGGGGGGGGAGCTAGAATTATTTTTTAAATCTTAGCGTTTGTTACCGCAGCAAATATTTTAAATTCTTGTTTAAGACCGCCACCATCCCGACCCATCTATCTACGGAAAGATTGCGTAAAGGGGTTTCGTTCAGATATGCTTTTGTTAAGAATAGAGTGCATTCCCTGGTGGTGGAATGTGGAACTAACATAACGCGATTTTGTTAAAATTAGGAAATCTAACAAGTTTATCTGTTTGAAACTTTAAGGTATTTTATAACACATAAGTGTAAGAAAGAATGACACGCGAAATTCCGGGGAGGGGGGGGGGCGCTAGATTTCTATTTAAAAAATTAGCGTTTCTGACCGCTTTAGGTGACTTTTTGAGGGAGTCCTGAGATATATGCTACTTATTTAATATAAAATTGTCTAAAGTTTAGTTACCACTATTTAATAGTAATTTCAGCAAATATCTTAATTTCTTATTAAGACCGCCACCACCTCGAGTAACATATCTACTTACAGGTTGTTTAAGCGAGTTTCCTTCCGATGCAGTTTTGTTAAGAATAGAGTGCGCTCCCTGGTGGTGGAATGTGGAACTAACATTTTTGTTAAAATTAGGAAATATAACAAGGCGATGTTTGAAATTTTACGATAGTTTATAACACATTAGAAAAAGTTTATAAAAATTGGCGCGTGAAATTTCGGGAAGGTGGGGAGAGGGGGAGGGGCAAAATATTTCTTTTTGTTTCATACCGTTTCAGGTGCGTTTTTTGATATAGTCCTCAGATACATGCTACTTATACTTAAATATAAATATGTCAAAAGTTAAGTTACCACTATTTCCGAATAGTAATTTCAACAATTATCTTAAATTCTTGCTGAAGACCGCCACCCCCTCGAGTAACATATCTACTAATGGGTTGTGTAAAGGAGTTTCGTTCAGATACGCTTTTGTTAAGAATACAGTGCGCTCCCTGGTGGTGGAATGTGGAATTAACAGACCGCGATTTCATTTAAAGTAGGAAATCTAACAATTCAATCTGTTTTAAACTTTAAGATACTTTATAACACACGATAATAAATTATAAAGAAGGGCGCGTCGCATTTCGAGGAGGGGGGGGGGTTGAGGGAGGTGCGCGAACAAAATTAGGAAATATAACTGGACGATCTGTTTGAAATTTTAATATGGCTTATAAAACCAATTTTTTTTAAATCAGGCCGCGTCAAAAATCATGGTGACCATCTGCCCACTGCCCCCCCAAGGGGGGCACTTTTCTAAATTTGGCAGATAACGGCCATGTGATATATCGTAGCTTTTTTTTGGGGGGGGGGGGCGAACAAAATTAGGAAATATAACAAGGCGAATTTGTTTGAAACTTTAACATAGTTTAGGATGTGTTTGCCAAAATTTAGAAGGTATTCCATGGCGATAAATGTACTGGACGTTTTGAAAGTGTGTTTTGAAAGGAATATTAAACGAAACCCTTTGTGCGATGTATGATCACGCTTACCCACTTGTTTAAGGTTTCGTTCATCTGACGAAACCCTATTAGTCTCACTCCTGTCTGTCACAGAGACCGTTTTCAGAAACTATATGTTGGAGGCTTGAAATTTTGGATTCTTATAGCTGAACACCTCACAAACGACAAATCGTAAAATTTTGAAAAAGTCTTGTATTTACCCTTCTGGGTTCTAACTTGTGTATTTTAAGCAATTTTTCTAACTCAGCCCCTAATTAGATCGAGATGTGAAATTTTGCATACTTATAGCGGAACACTTGCGATCAGACGAAAAACCATAAAATTTTGAAAATGTCTTATTTACCCTCCGGGATCCAATTTCTGTATTTTTAGCAATTTTTCTAACCTCCACCCTTTTCACCGGGGGTGCACTTTTAACTTTTGCTGACACTCCTTTGACCACTTTCATATTATGCACCATAGCCGTACATATTTTACTTCCAATTTTTACCGCCAGGGGGCGCATACCTATCTCGGGTGCTTGGGCCCGATCTCCTTGACTAATATCTACGGATAGTTTGTAAAATGGAGTTTCGTTCGGATAGAGGTTTGTTTAGAATAGAGTGCGCCCCCGGTTGCGAAATGTGGAACTAAGATTTTGCAAAAAGAGTGTTTTGAAAGAAAATCCTCTGTGCCATCTGTGATCACACTTACCCACATGTTTTTATTATATTTTCAAATATGCCGAGGACTATTAGCCAACCCTGAATAACCATAATTTGAGAAAACTGTAGCCGATTGTTCTTTAAAATTCTGTTCTCTACAAAGTTCATTAAAGAGACACAATCTTAACGCCTTGAAATTTAAGGTATTTGCGACATTTCACATTAAAGAAATTGTTAAGTTTTAAGAATTTAAAATCTCTTTAAAATAGAACACATTTTTGATTTAGTTGGTACATAAAAAAAGGAGTCTTGATAGCTGATAGGCAGGACTACTGATACAGTGCGCTCTACGGACACCGACTCTTTGTAGATTTAACCTAGAACAATGAGACAAAGATAGGATTTTTTTTTTAATTTAAAAGCTAATGAAATGTGTAGACTTTTTAAACATGCGCATTTATGACATCAATTCAAAGTGAAATGTTTATTTAAAAAATCGTTATTTAATGTTTTGCAGAAAATTGGGATATCAATATTTAAAAAACAATTACGTATTTCAGTAGTAAAAAAATCAGATGATTAATTTTCATAAAGATGAATGAAATTGGTGAAGCTAAAGAATCCACAGATTTTGAAAACGCTCTTTCAAGAAAAAGTTTTCGTTACTGTTTACGCTATGTGGCGTGCTCTACTTCTATGGCTCTAAAATTGCCGTTGCAATTTACATTTTTAACTAATAAAATATGATTTTATGGTAGTATGACTTATAAGGGGTACTTTAACACTAAAGCTACCGCGAGGGCTCAAATGACCCTTTTTGAATTTTTTAGGGGAATTTCGCCAACTAAAACATGACGAAATTTATATTTCACGACTTTTATTAGAACACATGATCATAATAGTCCTTAATATGCCTCATCTCCGAACTATTTTTTTTTGGGGGGGGTGGGGGGGGGCTAGAAAAAAATATTTTAGGCTTAAGTACCACAAGGGGTTATTGACCCCTGAATAAAATTATGTTAAATCAAAGGTATAAATGTCTTGTTTTGTAAGAACATTAGTAACTTGAGTAGTTTTGCTATTACATCATTCATTCTACTGCATTACATCATATTAACCCTTTCAGGGTCAAAGCATTTCCAATGTTAAAGTGTTGAAGTGTTGAAGTAAATAGTTGGCACCGGAACTGACCAAAAAATTTATTTGTAAATATGAAAAAAAGTATATCATACATATTAAAAGGAAAATATTTTACCAAAGATCTGGTGCCATTGTGGCGTTTGATAATTAAAATTAAGTCGTTAAATAAACGTACCACCGCCCCTGAAAGGGTTAATGTATGATGGTGCAATTAGATATTGACTTCACCCGGGTCAGGTTCTAGTCCTAACATTTGAGGTTATATCGAGAACGAATCTTAAAAAATATGTGGTGAACATAACAAATTCGCACAATATTTGTTTAGTTAATTTTCGAATTTCTTGAAGTTTTTGCGTAATATATATATTTTACTTTAATAAACAATTAATAAATTTGATGAAAATTTTTTATTTACATACTAAAGTGTATTAACTGGTATATTTTTTGTAAACATCGTAAAATAGATAATTGTTTATATAGAGGCCGTTTGACCCGTTTCGGTAGAAATAGGCATAAAAAATCGGTAGGTTTAGTGTTAAGCGACAAAACTTAATTTTGAACTGGTTTCACTACTTAATGTTTTAACCTAAACTATTGTAATTATCTTACAAAATCTTAAAAAACCATTTTAATTTGTTATTCATTCCATAATCTCTAAATACATTTTGGTTATTTACAGGGTGGCTACTAAATACTGTTACACTCCAAAAAATACGAATTAATTTTAATGGTTTGGGAAAACAATTTATTTCTCTATTTTAGGGTTTGGCAAGCTTCTATTAGTGCAGACGAATTTGGTTATAAAGCGAATATTTAAAATTATTTTAAAGAGGGAAGCCAAAAGAATGATGATTAAACAGCTCTTTGATCGCAGGTTTTCCTCAGGTAAAATCTTTAAGTAATTAAAATGCCCTGGTTTTTATGGAACATTTATATATAAAACTATAAATCGATTATTGGATACTAATAGCTATGTAAATATCGATCTAGGTCTGGTCGTCCACGCTCAGTTCTCACAATAGAGTGCATCAAAAGAATTCGCGAAAAGGTGTGAAGAAACCCACAACGTTCTGCAAATAAAATGGCTGCAGAAGAGAACGTGA
Source organism: Maratus speciosus (assembly GCA_963932465.1). Taxonomy (NCBI): domain Eukaryota; kingdom Metazoa; phylum Arthropoda; class Arachnida; order Araneae; family Salticidae; genus Maratus; species Maratus speciosus. The sequence continues at coordinate 230,029,096 of OZ010796.1, read as the reverse complement.
ATTGCAGAACTATGCAAGTTATTATAAATGAAGATCTGGGTTATTGCCCTTATCGCAAAAGAAAAATTCAAGGATTGACTTCTGCACAAAGTATAAAAAAATTACAAAGTAGGAAGAAATTGATGAAGCGGCACGCTAGGAAAAGTGTTGACAGAATGATATTTTCTGATGGGAAGCTATTTCGCACTTAACAGTGTTATAATGCTAAAAATGATATCGTATATTTAGCAACCCTCGAGGATATACCTGAAACCTTTCGAATTGTTAAACGCTTTCAGAACAAGAATTCTGTTATGGTTTGGGCTTCAGTGTCAAACAATGGAAAATTGCCTTTGAAGTTCATCGATAAAGGGATAAAAATCAATGCGAATATTACAAACAGGACATATTGGCTACATATTTATTACCACATGCTGACAGGTTGTATCCCAAAAAGAATTGGATATTTCTGCAAGATTTTACATCTTCGCACCGAGATAAATCAACGCAGGCTTGGCTCCCTGTCACCTGTCCGAACTTTATCATGCAAGAAGATTGGCCACTTTCTTCACCGGATCTAAATCCTTTAGATTATTGCGTCTGGGGATTTTAGAGGCTAAAGTAAGTAGCAACAAACACAGAAGTTTGGGCTCTCTCAAAGCTTCCATATTGCGTGCATGGTACCGACTACCTCTTAAAATGATTCGTGCCGCAGTCGGACAATGGCATAAGAGATTATCTTTGGTAGTCGATAAAAATGGAGGTCAATTTGATTAAAATTATTTCCGGTTAAACTTTCATCTCTGATGTTCATCATGTTAGTGTAGTTATCATTTTCTATTTTCTATTTGTAAAATAAAATGACTGAACATTTGTAACAATATTTAGTAGCCACCCTGTAAATACACACGTACGGGTTTAGGGCTGAAACAAAAACTTCTATAACTAATTCTATCGATCATACGAAGAAAGCCAACCAGTTTTGGATAGGTAGTTTAACAATCTTTCAACAAAAAAAAATTAGGACCCTAAGAAAATCAGCTGTTTAGCGTTATAGCTAAAACAGAAATTTAACCAGAGAAATTTCAGTATTAATGCGCACGACTACTTTTATGAATGAAAGTAGTACACTTTTAAAATCTTTCTACAGAAAGTCTCTTTAAAAACAGAAAAACACTGGGAACATTTATGAGCCAAAAATTTTCTTTATGTATTATAAGAACAATTTAAATAGAAAAATGGATCACACCATATGAAAAATACGTTATTTTAAAATGCTAACAAATCCATAATTCTAATTTAGGACTTTGAAATTATAAAAAAATTTTGCACGAATTTTAAAAAATCAACTTTCTGGGAGCCAAAGTCCATGTTGTAAGTTACACCTACAAAATTTAAAAGTTTACTTTTAAACGTACTACATAGAATTTCACAACCCACATATTCTAAACATATTGATTTTTCAAAAATGACAATTTTATATTCAAGGCTGACTTTCAATTCACGTCAGCATAAAAAGCACTCAAAAACCTGTGGCTAGCATGTTCACAATATCTACTCTGTTCAGATTCCGAAACGTTCCGATGGGCTCGCCAGATTCAGATATCCGAACCAATATGACTTTGAATGTCTTAGCAGTAGGAATTAAAATTTTGTTCCGAGCTACTTCGGAGTCGTCCTTCAGTACTGAAGAAAGAAAATAGAAATTTTTCAATACTTAATTAAAAAATACTTGGAATGAAAAAATTGGGAAATTTATTTAATATTTGAGCTATAAAAATAGCTTTAATGATTATAGAAATAGTCTATTTTTCAATGTTTAATAAAGTTATGAAAAAAATATTAGTTATTAGTTTATATAATCAATATTTATTTTTAAATAGAAGGCTTTCGTAGTTTTTTTTTTTTTTTAGAACTACTTAAATTCTTTATACTGGTAAAATATTTACCAGTATAAAAATTTTCATTATTTATGATCACATGAAAGAAAATTTAGAATGCATAAAGCAAATCAAAAGCTTTATTTAGCATTAATGGATACTGTCCATACAATGGCAACATACTTTAAAATATTCTATTAAAGTATTTTAAACAAAAATTTGAACACATTTTCAACAATATATACTAATCGGATGATAATCCAACCTTTTTAGTTATACAGCTGACCGTGTATTTGTTAACAGCTTTTGTTCCTTCGCTAACAGCATGTTTTGCTAGATCTCCAACTAGAAGCAGCCGTACAGCACTTTGTATTTCTCTACTTGAAATAGTTCGTTTTTTGCTGAAAGTAGCCAAGTTAGCTGCTTCTGCAGCCAGCCTTTCAAACATGTCGTTCATGAAGCTATTAAGGACAGACATCGCCATAGATGATATTTCCAAGTCGGGATGGATTTGTTTCAAAACCCTAAAAATATAAACACTGGAAAAAAGAAAATATGTAAGAAATTTAATAGTACTATGTTACTTTATTATTTATGTCAGGTGCTTGAACCAAAGACAAATATTATCAAAAATAAATTCTACCCTCAAAGTTAAAAGCATGTGCTGTTTACTGCGAGAAATAAAGGGATAAAACTTCGGCCAAAAACATTCATGAAACTTCAACATCTTTACATGCTATTTCGTTTAGTATATTTTTCTATAAAAGGTCCTTATAATTACCAACGGTAACAAAGTGGGGAAGAGACCAATGGTTGGCTTGTTTCATTATACGAAAACTATAGATCGTTCCAAACATCCCAATCTGGCAAGCCGCGTTGTAATACAGCATGAATATGTTTCATTACTACTAACTTTGAAAACACTAGAAGAAAAATAGAAAAAGTACGTCCAACTTGAACCGGGGATTTGCTAATAACTGCAAAGCGAGATAATACTCTGGCTCCAAGCACCTGATGAAACAAATATTAAGACTGCATACCTTGAATACTATTTAAAAATACATTTCACGCATGTTACAATATTATCATGCAAGACTAATAAACAACGTGGATGCTTATGTTTATAAGAGTTATGCCCAGGTGACAGCTTTTGTATGACTCAATTACGTCAATTACACAAGCATGCGATGGTTTTTTCATAATTTATTTTTATGTATTTTTTAGCGCTGAATCCGAAAATTATTTTTAACCATCACGTGAGGAAATTTTCCAAATCGTAAATTTCAAGTTAAAAAGTGAAAAAAAAATTTCAAATAGATGAGATGGTTGAGTTTACATTTTGATAATTTTTATGTACTCAATTTTAGCCGTAACGTCAGAATGTTTCGCAAATCGTAAATTTCTAAGTTAAAAAAATAGAAAGGCGAAATTCAGATACTATAAAATACATGTAAAACTTTATTCAATTTAATAATTTATTCAATTTTTTACTTACACTGGGTATCCTTACAGATAAAGCGCTCAGGGGTCCGATGAGGGGAAGGGGAGGGGTCACTTAAGTTTGAACCATTTAATTGACGATTTGCAAAATATCTTTACGCGAGGGTAAAAAAATGGTCATTTTCGGTTTCACCGCTACAAAAATACATAATTATCAAAAGATAAACATCACAACCCAAATTTTACAAGCTAGTGTTATTTGTACGTGTCACTAACTTGTGCATTGATATTTTCCACTCTTTAGTTCATTGCATCACAATAGTCATTTTAATGCACCCGCAATTAAAACTTTAATTTCCAATAATTTACTAAATTATGGACTTTAAAGAGAAAACGGGAGATTTTCGGCTTCAGTAAGTATTTCCTTAATATAAACATCTCAGATTTTCAGTAGCCCGCTTTTAAAAAATTAAACTCAAGATGCCGTTTTTATCGCAGTGCACGATCGAGTGGTACTTGATGCAAAACTTGCAAAAAAAATTTAAATATGTTCAAGTAAGTACTAGAAGTATCAAACAAATGAACAAATTCACTTTATTTTTCTATTAAAACACAATTTCAGAGTTTTTCGCTGAATTTTAGTATTTAATTTTAGTTTTATCAGACAAGATTTTTTGGCAAGAGCTGATACATTAATTTTGACCATTAGTGGTATTAATTTTTGGCTTATGCACTACTTCACTTCCGGCAGACATGGATCATTAGATTCCCCTACTTCTACTCTTTCATAAAATAAAGGCTTTTTCTTGTGCTTTAATACAAAAAAGGTTTTTGTGCTGTAGGATCTTTACTGTGACATTGAAAATAAATAGCCTTTAATAAATTTCACATTAACGAGGAACTTTTATCCCTTTTAATAGCTTTGTTGCTCATACAAAGTTGGTACATAGTTTTATAAAGTTCCTATGAGATAAATTACTCTAAACATTTAATTGTGCTGAAGGGCTGAAAACAGTATTTTTTTGTTTTAAATAGCTATAAAATTCCTACAACCAAACGACGAATACATATTTTTTTTCGAAATAATTTTGAAAATTTAGAAACTTGTTTCGCCGAAAAAGGACTCCTTAAATGCATAAAAGCTACATCAAGTAAATACCATATTCCTGAATTCAAAAAGGAAAAATTTCCTCTTAAAATTTCATTTAGTAACACTGTCAGCAAAAAGGAAATTTTCGTATGCAATTTTAAACAAAACTAATAAATTATATAAGGTTTTCAAAATGAGTTTAAGATTCTCGTATTTTGAAATAAATCTTTTCAACCCTTTAAAAAATCCCGTTTAAATGGCACTTCTCAATTCCCTTCTGTACGAAAATGGTATAACATACACTTTAAGTGTGGTGGCATTTGTAAGTTATTTAGTGTAAAAGCTATATTAATTAAAATGTGGCGTTCTTAGGTTAACTTTTCAAACTATGCATAAAAACGGGGCCGAATAATTTAAAAAAAAAATTGTCTAGATTTCCAAATTGTTTGCAGAACTAATGAGAACTGACCTTTTAAAAGTGGCATCTTAAAAATAATTTAAGGCTTTGCTAATGTCGCTCCACCTACCTAGTGGAGTCTTTTTCAACAGTTCATGTACTCTTTCTAAATAAAAATTCCTTTATTAAAATAAATTACAAAAACACATGCAAACGACAACAGCACATAACAGCGAAGGCTTACCAGAGGCGTCTATTTTATCTAACCCTAGTTAAAAAAAAAGGGGTAGATGTGCCAGTAATGGACACCCCTTGATGTTTTTGGTTCACAAAAAATAACTAATAAATATTTAGCTTTATTTTTTTTATAATTCCCGTTGCATGTTTTATAAAACTGGGTTGTTTTTCTGTGAAAATTGTTTAATTTATATATTACTTATTTTCTTGAAAAATTTGAATGTTTTTGAGTAGAAATAGAAAGTTTAGAATTTTATACACTAACGGCCATTTACAAAATTCCATTTATTTTTAAGGTCCTAAGAGGAGGTGTCCATTACTGAGATGCTTAATTAGTCATTTTACAGTAATGGACACCCCATGTAGAATGCTAAAATGCAATTTTAGTAATGTTCATAGTGCATAAAATATTTTGACTTAAATTTGGTTATTTAGGTTTGCAGTTAATTTTTAAGCTATATTTACAAAATGTAATAACACCAATACTTTTATAAATAGCGCTGCTTTTAAGTTATTTTATGCGAATAATAATATTTCAATATTTTATTTTTTTTTATGTATATGTACCTTGGTTATTTTATAATCGGTCAATCAAGCCAGCCAGGAAGCAGAAAATATTTAAAGAATTTAGCATTCTATATTCCCAAAGTTGAACTTAAAATTACCCTATGTAAATTACTTAGAGATGAAAAATATTTAAAAACGTTAAATTACACTAATATCCTTAGTACTTTCAACTATACACAGCCTTCGTCAGAGAATTCAAAAATACATGCGTCTTATTTTCAAATTTCACGTAGTTTGTGTCGAAAGGAGTGAAAGTCAATTTTTAGACCCGGAAAACATTGGGAAAATACGGATATTGAGGGATGTGGAATATTGCGTGTTTTCTAATTCTCTAAGCAAACTGGGTCAAATTCTGGGTATGTTGTAAGATAAAACGTCATTATAAGCAGTATTTTCTTTAGTAATAATTTCTATTGATTCACGGGTAATTAAGTCAATTCTTTAAGGGGCATATAATTTTTGCATCTTCGAAATTAACTTGTGTATTCTGCTTAAGTCTTGAGAAGGCTGTTTGCCGGTTGTACTTCAAATGAATCAATGGTACAGTCGTGGAAAAAAAAGTAAACACCCCCTACTAACTCCTCAACAAATTATCGTAGAAGAAAGTTACTGGTACCGAACGACTGGAAATAAAGTACTTTTAAATGACGTACATAAAATTTGCTTAGGGGGCCTTCTACATAGTATAACGAACCATAACTGTTTTTTCCAATAGTAGTACGCAATTATGACAGCATAAATGAACTACACCCTTCAATTAGTCTAAAAACAAATTTTTATTCAATTCGTACGATAAGTTTCCGAAAAATTAATTTTAAAACGAGCGTATTTTAGGGGATGTATCCAAATTGAAGTTCGGTACTCTATTGTTGACCGAGAGAGCGGCCTTCTTGATCAAGGCACCATTCGAGCGGTCGTTGAAGACTCATAGATCACAGGATAGCATAAGAAATTTCAAAATATCTAGTCACTTCTGTCATAGACGGCCCCTTAAACCATCATTTTGCCGTTTAAGTATAACTTTAAAACTACTTGGAAGAAAAATGAAATTTTGTATTTCCATAAAGCAGGACGTAATAAATCTAAATCCATAAAAAAAATAGTTTGAAATTCATAATTTTTTCGAGTATTAATTCCATAATTCATATCAAAATTATAAAAATCGCAAATTCGACGTATTTATGTTTGGGTATTTTAGTATTACCGCTACACAAAAAATTAGCCCATTCGGAGCAAAATTTTAGGATATAAATAAAAATATGAAAATGTAATTTCACATTAGAAGCACTAAAATTGGAATGTTTATATTTCAAAAACTTATCATTCAAATGACTTGAAATTTGATATCTAGGTATAGTTTGAACCGAAGATTTGAAATATCTTGTTAAAATTGGGCATTGCCATTGAAAGAAATGAAGTTTGGGTTCGTTTTAATATGTAGATGCCCCCCTAAGCAAATTTTATATACATCATTTAAAAGTAGACTATTTCCAATCATTCGGTACCAGTAACTTTCTCCTCCGATAATTTGTTGAGTTAGTAGGGGGTGTTTAATTTTTTCCACGACTGAACATTGCAGTTGAGAACGGTTTTCCAAAACGTATTAATAAACTAATCGACTCTCAGAAAAACCACATTAAGATACAAAAAACTCCCCTGAGTAATGGGCAATATTGCAAAATGAAGTACATTCCAGGACTTTTCGAAAAACTCGCATGCACTTTTTTGCTTTGGAGGAAACTTAATCGCCACTCCTCCAATAAAACAGATCTAGTTAGTGCCAAAATAGACCCGAACCCGAAAGATCAAGTTTCTGGAGTATATGTAATTCCAATGAGAACAGAAAATATTTATCTCGAATACATAGGCATGACTTCTCGTAAACTTAAAGATCAGTTGAGAGATTTTGAAGTACAACCGGCCAACAACAGCCCTGTCAAGACAACCAGACGCAGAATATACAAGTTAATTTCGAAGATACAAAAATATGCCCATTAAAGAATGATTTAATTATCCGTGAATGATTAGAAAATATTACTAAATAAAACACTAATGACGTTTTATCCTACAACATACCCAAAATTTGGCTCAGTTTGTTTAAAGAATAATGAAACACGTAATATTCCACTTCCCTCAATATCCATAATTTTATTTTCCCAATGTTTTCCGGATCTAAAAATTGACTTTCACTCCTTTCAACACAAACTACGTGAAATTTGAAAATAAGACGGTTGTATTTTTTAATTCTCTGACGAAGGCTATGTGTATAGTTGAAAGTACTAAGGATATTAATTTAACAACTTTTTAAATATTTTTCATCTTTTAAATAATTTACACAGTAATTTTAAACTCTGAAAATATTGTTTATTGAGCAGTCAAAGAGGGGCTCATTGGGCTTAATACCTCACCGTTTAAAAAATTACGTTACAGAAGCTATTAAAAATCTATTTTCTGTTTTAAATGTTTATTCACCTCTGATAAAAAAAGGGGGTAATATTCATGAAACTAGTAAATCTGTAGATCAGTGGCCTCAAACATCAGTTCTAAAGTTTTATTTTGAAATTATTTCATTTTATTTAGTATTTAAAATATTCAACTCAATATCATTTCTATCTTAATACATGGAAATTATTCCAGAGGGAAACATTCGCCTTGGATACAATATTTCAAATGAAAATCAAATTTCAAAGTAATTGCTTAATAGGCGCAAAGGCCAACATAGTGAAAAAGATTCCAAGCCGGGACTCGAACCCGGGCCATCAGTATAGCGCACTGACGTTCTACCGACTAAACCACTTGGAACGATACCCAGCAAGGAAAATTTCTCACTATTATATGTTGGCAAGGCTACAAACGCAGCACAAGATGGAATATTTACCGTGAGCCACCAACCTGGGGCAAACACGGAATATAATTAAATCCAGCATCGATAGAAACTATATTAATACATGGAAATTATTCCAGAGGGAAACATTCGCCTTGGATACAATATTTCAAATGAAAATCAAATTTCAAAGTAATTGCTTAATAGGCGCAAAGCCCAACATAGTGAAAAAGATTCCTAGAAGAAAGGCCTTTGCGCCTATTAAGCAATTACTTTGAAATTTGATTTTCATTTGAAATATTGTATCCAAGGCGAATGTTTCCCCTCTGGAATAATTTCCATGTATTAATATAGTTTCTATCGATGCTGGATTTAATTATATTCCGTGTTTGCCCCAGGTTGGTGGCTCACGGTAAATATTCCATCTTGTGCTGCGTTTGTAGCCTTGCCAACATATAATAGTGAGAAATTTTCCTTGCTGGGTATCGTTCCAAGTGGTTTAGTCGGTAGAACGTCAGTGCGCTATACTGATGGCCCGGGTTTGAGTCCCGGCTTGGAATCTTTTTCACTATGTTGGCCTTTGCGCCTATTAAGCAATTACTTTGAAATTTGATTTTCATTTGAAATCATTTCTATCATTTGTAATATTAATCAAATGATATATCAAGTAGTCTCTGGAAGATCATTTGCTGGAATTAGTGAGTTAAAAATAAAAACTCACATTCCAATACTTTATTTTAATTACCTTTTAAATCCCCCACTGTTTCAATAATTTGATAGCTCTAATTGCCCGATATTTAGTATTTTAAACTATCCATCTAAAATAATTAAACATCGATCTTCTGATAATTACAATAATTGATGCAAACAGTAAACTATTATCACAAATATTTTATTAATTACTGGTATCTTAATAGTTAAATTTATTTGAAAATAACTTATTTCATTAGTATGTATTCATTAAATTTTGGTTCTAAATACAGTCAAAAACAATTATATTTTACTTTTTATGGGTTGTCCAATACAAGAACAGAGGATGTCCATTACTGGGTTTTTTGGGTGTTTGATATATTTATGTTATTTAAAATTAAATTTCGATTCATATTGGGAAATGAGACTAAACATTGTTAAATATTGTTGATAGTTTAATATAATATTGAAAAAACTGGAATATAATTATAACAAAACAATTTAAGAAATTCCTTAATGGTGTCCATTACTTGCATATCTACCCTATCCCCATAATTAGAGAAAAAAAATTACGAACTGCAAATTGTCAAATTCAAGCTTTTAGCGAAAATTAAGGCGAAAAATAAGATTCTTTGTTTTTAGTGTTAAAGAACAAACAGTGAACAGTTAAAGCACCTCGCACATAAAACTCAAAACTTTCAGGAATAAAACTAAACTTTTAAATTACATTAATAAATTCATTTAATAAGTATAGAGGATATTTATTAATGAAATGACTGATGCATCAGGATCTGATAAAAATATTTCGCTACCTTAATGGTAGCTTCATCCAACACCCTCCTCCCTCCCACCACATAACATCAAAGCCAAAATCCTCCTAAATTAGTCATCAGTTGAAAGTATATACTTCAATCTTCTCACCGCTATCAATTATCGAATTCAAATAAATTAATGGAAATTTTAAAATTTTAAGTTTATATTGAGGTTTCTGCTAAATTTATATATTAACTATGAAATTTAAAGACCGAAATGTACATTCCACGATTTATCCTATTACTTTGAGAATACGCATGACGAATTTACCAATACTAACTACTTCAACCCACGTAAACAAGCAGCTCCCTTTCTTGTTGATGCTAAGCTAGAGTGAAAATTTAAACATTTATTCCCAAACATCGGTTGTGTTAAAATGTTGCCCTTGCTAAGTATTTTAAACCGTATAATTCATGAGGGGATCTGTATTGGATAGTTTTCACATTTTTCCTTCCAAATTAACTGGATGTAAAAAATAGACTAAAAAATATAGACTTTCCATATCAAGATTTTCAAAACGTTTATTAAATCGCTTGCCACTGATATATGCAAGAGAGCGCGAAAGCTGAAGATTTTTTCGTCCACTAAACTATAGCTTGGCGGATCCGAAATACCTTAAACATAGATTATCTTTAATCTTTTTTTTTAGTATAAATATACTTTAAGGATAAATAAGCTAGTTTACTTCGATTCAATAAACAATTAAGTTTTTCGTTTACTATTCGTTATCTCAAGACTTTAAAACTTTCTAATTCTTCTAATAAAAATATTTTTCCATTAACCTTTAACTGATGTCACAAATTGTCAACTAGCGTGAAGCGGTCGGCGAGACCGCTGCAACGAAAGATAAAAGGCATGATTAATTCCTAGGATGGCGTTTTTGTACTAAACTTTATGCACAGGACTATAATTAAAATTCACCTACTCAAAAGTCTCTGGTGATTGTACTAAAGTTCAAAATTGAGCAACATTTTGGTAACGTTTGTAATTAAACTGAAAATATGAAGTTAAACTATAAAAATAGAAAACAGCCGCGATCTGAGAGACCGGTAACATCAGTTAAAGGTTAACACCACTCAGCACTAAAATCTTGCTCTTTAAAATAGTTTATTTTGACTTTATGTAAAATATAAGAATCAAATCAAGAAATTATCGTATATGTACCCTTTTTAGGGGGCCCGGTTGGGGGGGTGTACTATAAAATTGAAGATTTACTAAATATAATTGGGAATTGCGCATATAAAATTTCAATATGTACAGTCGTGGAAAAAAAGTAAACACCCCCTACTAACTCAACAAATTATCGTAGAAGAAAGTTACTGGTACCGAATGATTGGAAATTAAGTCTACTTTTAAATGATGTATATAAAATTTGCTTAGGGGGGCATCTACATATTAAACGAATGCAAACTTCCTTTTTCTCAATGACAATACCCAATTGTAACAAGATATTTCAAATCTTCGGTTCAAATTATGCCTAGACACAGAATTTCAAGTCATTAGAATGATAAGTTTTTGAATTATAAACATTCAAAATTTAGTGTTAATATTAAATTACATTTTCATATTTTTATTAATATCTCAAGAAATTGTGCTCCTAATGTGCTAATTATTTTTGTAGCAATACTAATATACCGAAACAAATACGCTGAATTTGTAATTTTTATAATTTTATGATATGAATTATGAAATTATTCGAATAAATTATGAATTGCAACCTACAATTTTTTTTATTGATTTAGATTTATTAAGTCCTGCTTTATGGAAATCCAAAATATAAGATTTCTTCAAAGTAGTTTTCAAATTATGCTTAAAAAACGGCAAAATGATGGTTTAAGGGGCCGTCTATAATAGAAGTGACTAGATATTGAAATTTCTTCTGCTGTATTGTGATCTAGCAGGCTTCATTGACTTCTTAAGGTGCCTTGATCAAGATGGGGGCTATCTCGGTTAATAAACGATTTCCGAACTTCAATTTGGATACAGCCCTTAAAATACGCTCGTCTTAAAATAATTTCTCTGAAACTTATGGTAAGAATTGCATAAAAATTTGTTTTTTAGGCTAATTGGAGGATGTAGAGTTCATTTATGGTGTCAGAATTGTGTACTGCTATTGAATAAAAAACAGTTATGGTTAGTTTTAATATCTAGATGGTCCCCTAAGAAAATTTTATCTATATCATTTAAAAGTAGACTATTTCTAATCGTTCCGTACCAGTAACTTTCTTCTACGATAATTTGTTGAGTTAGTGGGGGGGGGGGGGGGGGGCGTTTACTTTTTTCCCCACGACTGTACATAACCTATAAATTAAAATATTGCCATGATACAGTGGTAACCAGAATGAAAATATTTTACTGAATTAGTGAAATTGAAAGAGGGTAGTGGAGGGCACCTAAAGATAACACGAAAAAAGTCAAAACGGTTTCCCGATCGTTTTTATGAGTTTTATTTAAGAGAAACCGATTGAAGTTAAATTTAGTTTAGTAATTTAAAACCTTGTTTTAATCTATTACAATAAAATGCCTACTGGTACAATTGGTATACCATAATTTTATTTAGGAATGTCGGATCTGTATAGTTCACATTACTGCATGAAGGTAATCTTTATTTTTTCATTTTTTCAGACTAGTGTATATATATTGAAATAATTATAGTAATGTATTAGATTTCAACCGTGCGCCGGCTGCATAAATTCTTAAGCTTACGAAAAAAGAAAAGGCATTTGAAATCAATATAAATTTAAAGAGAATTCTAGAAAATCCAATAAAAACATTTCATTGTGCAATTAAAAAGGAAGCTTAGCACTAAGCGACTTCTTAATATTCTGTTTAATAATATAATTTCATGTTGCATTTCTATTCTTCAAAAATATAAGTTTACATTCACTGTACAAAAAAGTTAAATAAGTTGAGAGCCTACATATGTCACGTAAAGAAATGCCCAAACTAATGTTAATCCTATGGGAGTGTTAACAGTTGCTGAATTGTCTCGGTTAACTTTTTTTGCATACGATTACCGACGTAGATATCTCTCATTGAGAGTTTGTACGTTTTCGATTTTGGTAACAATTTTAACCCCTTAGACTATTTTCGTTTCAACAGCCTGGGTCCAGAACGTAAAAAAGATCGCCGAGCCTTCGAGCCATTCCACGGTTCGGCAAATCGCTCCTAAGTTGTACCAAATGCACACGGCTTACGGAATGTAAATACATGTGCAAGATGCAACTGGTTTAATTGTGGAATATTTGATAAGTAATTACAACCTGATGTAATAATTGTGGTAGATGTACCACAAAATGTTTTAGTTATCCCGTTAGCCCATTGGCTCTATTATTGTACTAGGGGCCATGCCCGTAATATTCACATTTAGCCCAACCGATGTACTACGGGCCAGGCCCGTCATAATCAGTTTTGGCCCGAATATAAAGCCACGTGTCTCGCACGTAGTAGTAGGTTAACGGGTTAATAGGCGGACACTCACTTTAAGAACCGGTTCTGAAAGTGAAACTATCTTCACGTAAAAAAACCTACCCAAACCAAAATTGTACAAACACAACATTAGATATCGATCTCAGGTATGATATGCAAAATAAAAATCCTTTAAAAGTATTAAAAATACAAGCGAGAATTCTGTAAAGATTTCTCCCATAAGTTTAACATTAGCGTTACCGTTTCTTTGCGCGCTTAGGTGTAGATTCTTAACCCTGAAGTGGCGAGGTGATTTTTTTGAAGTAAGTGGTGAGGTGGGGTGCATAACCCCTAAATTTGTCTTGTGCACTCCACAAAATTTAGTTAAGTAAAAATTGTCTGAATTTTGCATTATTTGCTTGTTTAAAACAGAAAAAGTATCGTAAATATACATACATATTTAAATGTACAGTCCATCTATTAAAATAAAATGGCAATATTTCAGAATTTAAATTTCTCAAATGGGTGCAAAACACCATACCTCACCAGTTAAGTAAATGCAGTTCAGACAATAGATTATACATTATTTTAACCTACAACAAACAATCATTGACAATAGTCATACAAAGGTAATCGGAATAAATTGGTCTAACATTAAATGAATTAGTTAAAAATTTGTTGCTTCAATCGATATTTCAATTTATTCTTGCTCCTATTTTTATATTAGTATTTAACTCCTAATGAAGTTTTGTGTTTCAGGTACTATTTACAATATTTCACAATAAACAGTATTGATAACGTGCCTTACAGATTAATATGTTACCAAGAAGCTCGTATGGTCTATAGGTACATACTTTATAAGATTTGTTTATTCACAGGGCTCTTTCAGAAATATTTAAAAGTTAAATAAACAGAATAAACAGAACCAAAAATTAACAATGAAAATATTTGCATAGGAAACTAAATGTAAAAACTCATATGTTCAACAATTATTTTTCTTCTACATTATTTTTAACATCAAAATATATCGATAGTAACTACCTGAATGATTCTTTACGCTTTTTCTTCCTAAACCTTCTTTTCAAAGCTTTCTGTTGAGCTAGAGTCGTAAACTTCTTACGCGGCTGTTTTTTCGCAATACCGGCCATTATCGCACAACTAACGTTTCTTCAAGATTTATCAAAATAGCTTAAACTTCCCAATGTAGTGCTTTTATAGCATATCGGTTGGTTGAATGATATATTAGAATAATAGGCCAAAATAATTACTTGATACGGGATACAGCCATCCTTTTACAAATGTCCAAAATAATTACTTGATATGAGATACAACTATACTTTTACAAATGTTTACAGAGACCGCGTCCAGAGGAGCCACCGGTGAGATCGGTTAGTCACCAAGGCGTTCAGTACACTGTTAAAAATATCGTGAAAAATTACCTCTGTTTTAAGGCTATCTATTTTCTGACCAATGAAAACGCTCCATGGGCGTTTAAGTAGCGTTCTCATTGGTCAGAAAAAAGATAGCCTTTATAAACAGAGGTAATTTTTCACGATATTTTTAACAGTGTACTGCTAACCGGGTCGCAACCAATGTCGTTCAGCGCAAGTAACCAAAGTGACCGGTGAGACACCGAACTAACCAAAGAAAATTCTTGGTTAGTTGGGTCACTTGATCGGTTACATGAAAGTTTATTTACATTTGCATCGGCAAATGGCAGCAATCAAAGCTCTGGAAAGAAATGTTGATGTAATTTTTTTATTATTTATTTATTTATTTATTTATTTATTTTTTTGATCAAGGATTAAAAAAAAAAGTTAATCAATCAGATTTTCACGATGTTAAATAAAGATTATCAGTAAATTTAGTATAATTTACAAGTCGTACGTAGATGTATAAATTAGATTAAGCTTCGTAATTTCACCTGAGATTAATTTTACGAAGCATGTTACAAATTAAAATCGTGTCATGAAAAATAAGCTTTATATCATATTTACGGACCCAGTATGTTGTACAAATATTTTTCTGGATCCTAGCATTTTTGTTTTTACTCATTTTATTGTGCGTGGTTCAGGAAAACATGGGATAACGAAAGCTGTTTATTTGCAGCTAAATTTTTATTAGTAATCCTTTTAAATTACTCATTGATAAGCTCGTTTGCAAAATTTTACTCTTTATTTGTTGGGTAATAAATAATTTCCTAATTGCGTTAGTATTAAATATTTTAAGAAAATCACATGAAGCTATTTCTAAACCAGTGTTGTTTGTCAATGAAAATAAAATAATGATGTAATTGCCATGGGATATTACAAAACAAATGAAAATAGGATATTAAATAAAGTTGTGTATTTAAGAAATGAATTATATTAAATAATATGCGGTTCCTTCTGTTGAAATTAATAAAACTTTACATGGACTTTCACCAAATTACCTTTAATTATTTAAAAATATATTTTGCAGGTGATTTAAAATAACTAAAGAATAAGAGTAAAAATATATAATTGATAGTAGAGGTATTTTTATTTATTATAAGCCATTGCATTGGCTTGCTACAACATTTACAGAAAGTTTTGCTAATCAACTGAAAAAAAGTTGATGGAATGAAAATGTCACGCCTGATATGATAAAAGCGCCAAGCTGGTAACCTTGTACATACATGTTTTCTAGTAAGTGAATTTCAATCTAAGGCCCCACGCATGCGCTGTTTCTCATTTTTGCTATAACAGTTGGGATCGGTGAAATTGCATTTCGACAACATGATAAAACAACAATAAAAGAATAATTACGGCAACGTAATACAGATGGCGCCAATAGTAAATAACACCAGTGCCGTCCAGTAGGTCTGTCGACCGGTTAGACACCGTCACTTACCGTGACGTCACGTAACCAATCTCACCGGTGACTTTGGTGCGGTCTGCTGGACTCGCCCAAAGTGTTATTTTTGTCCATCGGTCTCGCACAGTAATCGGTTGGCCTAAACTCAAATGGTGTGTTCAAGATGCATACACGCGCTCTCGAACTCAGGAGACAGGAACATGGAGTGGGTCTTTATCGTAGATGGAATAAACGTTCAGCGTGTTCAGGAACAGATCATGGATTTGATTAATTATTGTGCTAATTATAAAGATATTCTGTTGCAAATGAAGGATGAGCTAGGCGGCTGAATGGATAGAGTATTGAACTCGAGACCGGGGGTAAAGCGACTAGAATACATAGTGTGGAAATCGGCTATACCTGCAATACTTAAAAAAGTGCTAAAATATCGTATCCCTCAAATGTGCAATGATGCTGCTGCAATATACAGATCGCAGCGACATCTGCAGGATATTTTCAAAACTGCAAGATATTGCTAGTCTATACAATGTAATACTAAAATCCCGCAGATGTCGCTGCGTTCGACTCTTTGTATTTCAGCAGTATCGTCGCACATTTAAGGTATACAAATTTTTAGCATTGTTTGGATAGCACATTTCCGCACTATGTTTTCTACACGCTGTACCAGGGGTTATGGGTTCGAATTCTTCGTGTCCCAAATTGTGTTTGTGATTTTTTTTTATTTTATTGATTGCTTTATATTTTTCATATAATACAAGATATTTTTGATAAAGATAAATTTTTATATTAATAATACAGAAGCATATGTATTTCTATTATATTAATAAAATACTTATTTAAATACGAGAAAATGAGGTATTTCTCGATGAAAGTTTTAGATTTGAACGCTTTTTAATATTCAAAGTTTCGTTTTAAAGTGATATGTGTATATATAGGGTGTGTGTATATATATATATATATATATATATATATATATATGTATGTATGTATTAAGGAAATGAAAAAATAAGTATTGTGCGAAAATATCCGTTTGAGCGTAGGGTAATTTCTGGATATTTTTCTTTCTCTTTTCTTTTTGAGTACTTTAGGAGTGAACTTTTATCGAGATTTGGAGGCAAATAATATTTTATGGTGTTAAAATCAACATGAAAATATTATAAAAATAAAATGTAATAGATGTACATTATTTTAGCTAAAAATATCTGCACATGTGTTTTTTAAAGCGATAAAATATATGGGGTTTGCCGTCTAGTTTTGTAGTGAATAAAATATGATTAGAATGTTTATAAATTTTCTACTAAAATTAAGTATTTTGCTTAACGAACGCGATTTTGAGTGTCATTTGTTTCTCATGTTTTATGATGTATTTTGGTCTGTTGTCCAGACGGTATTAAAATATGCAATCAAAAAATAAGAAATATATATGCTAACACCTTCTCTGAAAAATTGTCTAACTAACAGCGCAAATTCCAATATCTTGTAATATGTTGATATCCCAATCTTGATTTATTAACAGCATTCTATCTATCACGAAAAATATAAAGCAACTGATAAATCATTTTTAAATTAATAAAAAGAAAATTGTTAAAAAGTTAAAATATTTAGATCCCCAATTGAATTGTTAAATTGTATCAATCAACTTACCAAACAAAGCATAACCAATGAGCTTGTTCAGCAACCACGAACACTACGCCCGGGCGCGAAGGAGACTGAGGCATATGGAGTGGGATTCATTTTAAACATACAGTTACGGTGAACTTGGGAGCTAAATACACAGCAGCTTTGTATTACCCTCAGAGTAAAGATTACATGACAAGTCTGTGATATTACTCAACATTTTTATTAGATAAATAAGGCAGTGTTCCGCAAAGTGTTTTTTAAAGAGAATAGTAACATATGCACGGAACGAATGTTCAGTCCCAAAGTTTTTGTCCAATCTATGGCAGCCTATTACAGAGCTAGGTGATAGCCTAGTCTCTTCCTTCGCTTGAAAAATAGTGTTTTTTTTACAATTATAATTTTCGTTTTGATGCATTTTCTGATATAAATTTTGATGAGTGCTTTGTAATTGTTGAATATTTGCTAAATAAATTATGTCCTTTTTGGCAGTAAACTGCATGTTAAAGCACATATTTATCTTTTTCAGTGTATTTAAAGATAAAACTTTTTTAATCATTATTTTATAACGTTAGAAATTATTTTTTAAATCAATGTGTGGCACATTATTTTTCTTGAAACTTGTTTACATTCGAGAAAAAGTCATTAGGGAGGGAACTGCTTGTTAAGTTATTTGAATCCCACCACAGTTTTCTTTATATGATATATTTTGTTTTTTTGCCGAGCTGTTCAAGAGAATCTGTCAACCTACCAAACAAGGGAAAACATAAACAAAATAAGTCCAAGCACGTGATCATAACGACCACAGATGTTTTGTGGGTCAAGTGAGCGAAGACCGGGCGTAAAATTTGCTGCTGATCGGATTTATATCTGATCACGTGATATTTTCATGAATGTTTTGGATTTTGTTTGAGTGCATATAGACATGTATTTCTATTACGAGAGACATTGTATGGAAAGGTAAGAAGATTTAGTTATTGGTTTCACCTGTTTTGAACCATAAAATTACGAAATAATGTAATTATTTCGAAATTCCTTACTTCTTCAAGACCTACTCCATGATGGATAATTCCCTGCGCCCAGACGCTTTGATCTGCGTCTGTGAACAAGCTCAATGAAACATAAACACAAAACGGACAATCACGTTATCAAATCGCCCACATAATTTTTCTGATTCGCTCTCGCGGAGTTTGTGTGCAGTTGATTGAGTGCTGATCGAGCTGAAGTGGATAAAGTAGGTCATGTGACGCTGTTCTCGAATATTGGAATTTCATATGATGAACATAGGCATGTATTCCTGTTACGAAAACCATGTTTTGGATGGATAAAGAAATATAGTCGTTAGTTTTACCTGTTTTGAACCATAAAAATAATGAAATAATTGAATTGAAAATTCCTTTCTTTTGTGAGACCTACTCGATGGCAAAAACTTCTGAGCGCGCGCGCGGCGTTAGCTGCACTTCTGAACAGACCCAACATCGCGCACTGGAACGAAAAGTGATGACATATGGGGTATAAACTTTGATTGGTTGAAACGATTTTGGAAAAAAGCATCTTGGCGAGCTTGCCATTATCGCCAGGATAATGCTTGTTAATTTCTCTCACTCATATAATCAAACTTGCTCAACGCCCCCTAGATAAGGGAGAAAATCTTGATACGCTTTGTTGTGACGTCACGAAACGTCACAGGAATTCCCCACGCCACGTCGAATTAACCAATGAAGGTGTGAACACCAATGAAGCATCACGACACTCTAGTGGTCTGTAAAAAAAGACACGTGGGATCCACCGCGGTAGCCTTTCTTTTTCGTTAGCCTCGAATTCACCAATGAAGGTGTGCGAAAAGAGCATCACGTCATCTAGCGGTCTGTAAAAAAAGACACGTGGGATGTACCGCGGTAGCCTGTCTTTTTCGTTAGTCTCGACGTCACATAGTTGGAAAAAGTTCCGTTTGTCTAGCATTCCGTCTGTCTGGCATCTGGTTGTGCTCTAACTTGTGTAAAAATTTGCATTTTCAGAATATTGAGGTTTACTATAGTTACTGAGATCACTATTTACCGATTGAAAATGAAGTATGTAGCTGTTCGTTTGGAAGATGAGGAATGGGTGAGCTGGAAGTTGCTGGGGTTGTCTGATGTACAGGGTATCCTTTTTTAAAGAGACAGTGTTTGGAGCGCCCTGTACCGCGATCTAATAGCTGAAATGACACCAAACTTGGTATTTAGACTAATCAAGACATGGGAAAAGGGATTATGTGAAAAAAAATTAGTTCCAAAAATCGCCGCTAGGGAGTTTTGTGGCGCTTTGCAATGTATAAAATGTGAGAAAAGAAAAATACTAACACATACAATCGTACAGTTAAATTATTAATGTTTATTTACTACATTAACTTCCCCGGTGAGGAATTGGACCACCTTCAATGTGAGCACCGTTCTCAGAAATAACACCGTGCATTCCGTGCACAACGTTCTCCACAGCCGTACGTAACATATCACGAGGAATATTCCGCACTGTCTTTGTTATGTTGTCATTTAGAATAGACAAATTTGATACTCCACCAACATAAACTTGAGATTTCAAATAATTCCAGAGCCAAAAATCGCATGGCGTGAGGTCAGGGGAACGAGGCGGCCGCGCAACTGGAAAACTCCGGCTTATGACTCTATCATCAGTGAAGTTTTGGCGCAACAGCTGTTTTACCTTATTACTAATGTGTGGCGGAGCACCATCCTGCATAAAGATTGTCTGTTGGAGACGGTTTCTTTGCTGAAGTTGTGGAATAACAAACGTTTGCAGCATTTCGTGGTACCTTTTTGCATTTATGGTGCAAGTTTCGGGTCCTGTCGGAGTGATGGTCTCAAAAAAGAATGGCCCAATTACGAATTCGGCTGTGAAACTACACCAAACATTGACATTTGGGGAATTTAATGGGATTTCATGCACGGTGTGGGGCTGCTCAGAAGCCCAAATTCGGCTATTTTGTGTGTTTACGGAAACATTGAGATAAAAATGGCACTCATCTCCCCACAGAATGTGCCATGGAAAAGCATCATCAATTTCTACGCTGGCAAGAAACGATAGAGCTAATGTCACTCGCTTATCATAATAACTTGGTTTCAGTTCGTGTAAGCGGCTGATTTTGTAGGGGTAAAATCCAATAACGCGCCGCAAAACTCTCTATAACGTGGAATAATTCATGTCCAATTGTCGAGCTATACCCCGGGCGCTGCTAGTACCAGCAATGGTTCCCTGAGATCCTTCGACAATTACAGTTGCCACATCAGTTATTACATCTTCTGATACTCGTTTACGTCCTCTCCCTGCGTCAGTGACACCGTTTCCTCGAACTTCCTAATCATTTTCTTAAGACCATTCAGCGATAAAGTCCTATTTCGTTATTTTTTTCTGGTTCGAAATTCCCGAAGAGCTGCGAATGCATTACATTGATTCATATAATACAGCTTCATCAGTAACGCACGTTCCGGTAACGTGAGAGGCATGTCCACTGGGCGCTCGTTTACTTCAGCTGAGATTATTTGTCGGAGCTCTCTACTACTTGCTTTTATAGCCCCTATTACTGGCGCTGTCATCGCACAATATTTGCATTTTTCTTTGATACCCGTGTTTTATGCTAATTCTCGTTATTGTAAGCTACAGCAGCGCCACAAAATGCCCTAGCGGTGATTTTTGGAACTAAATATTTTTCACGGAATCCTTTTTCCCATGCCTTGATTAGTCTAAATACACAGTTTGGTGCCATTTCGGCTATTAGATCGCACTACAGGGCGCTCCAAACACTGTCACTTTAAAAAAGATTACCCTCTATTAAACGTCCAAGTCCTACCGAACCGGTGTGTTTAACTTAACGAAAGTTATTTTTAAATTTTCCGGTGGGATCTTAAGTACTAGGGACTACCTTCTTCCTAACAATCATAAAAAAATTCGTTACTTTATGGTATACAGGGGAAAAAATTGTTTGCTGTGCACATTAATGGTGTTACGAAAATTCAAACAAGAAATTTATATGGATCACTGAGGTGAACTTTAGCATGATTTCTATTGATGTGTAATGTGGTAATACAATATTCCTGACTTTTCTCAACGACAATACCTTGTTTATTGTCTATAAAAAAATTTCACAAAACAACAGAAAATTCTCTCTCTTTTGTTAACTTTTTTTATAAGCTTTTCTATCCTGTTATCAGTTCTATATCATATCTTTTCATTAGACAGATAAGCAAATAACTTAACTGTTCTCAAATCCAAACTGCCTTTATTTCGGAATATTTCTGACTTCATTTTTGTTCATAAATGCTTAAAACTGGCGGGTTGTTGCAATGTGTATACATGTATATATATATATATATATATATATATATATATACACTGCTCAAAACAATTAGAGGAGCAAGCAAAAAAGCAAAGATAACTGTGCGAGACAGCCATGCATGGACATAAAATGGAGAGTAGACGTGTATCAATGTACAATACAGAAAAAAGACGTAAAAAAAAAAAAAAAATTGTAAAAGAGTTTTCTCTGAAACGACAGTAATAACCCGAAAAGATGGTTTAGAGCAAGAATTTGGATACATGTGAATGACAAACAAATACCGTTTACGAATGATGCAAGGTATTTAATATGGCATGTGGTCCCCTTGAATAGATAAAACTGCTGTACAACTGTTTTCCATGGATTCTATGACATTATCGATAAGACTTTGGGGAGTACTGTCCCACTCCTCAAGAATTGCAATTTCTAAGTCCCAGACAGTAAAAGAAGGCCTTAGTCTCGCTGTAATGTGTCGTCCGAGTATGTCCCAAAAATGATCGATCGGATGCAGATCAGGAGGGCGTGTTGGCTATTCCATACACTGTATTCTTTCAGCTTTAAGCATGTTCTCTACACGGCGAGTTGAATGCGATCTGGGATTATCATGCATGGAAACAAAGGAATCACGCATTGCTGGAGTGTAAAATAGGAAAGGAGGTCTCAGTATCTCATCTAGGCCGTCAAAATGACATTCCGAATGATATGCAGATCCGTACGTCCACCTATGCTGATTCCAGCCCATACCATCAACCCTCCACGTCTGTAATGTGATCTTTCACGTACGAATGTGGGATTATCAGGTAGCTTTCATTACAAAAAGCTACCTATTGCAGCCGTTCGGAGGAAAGAGATTTCAAAAAATTTTGGTATATTTTCATCGATCATGAGCCCCAGACCCCGAAACCACCCTCCGTTCAAAATTGATATATATATATATATATATATGACCTATGTCACACTGTAACTCTCGTAATTATGAACCGATTTCGATGTAATTCGGTGTGTACATAGTACATACAAATGTCTCGACTGAGTTCGTTGGCCAGCTTCATCCGCCGTTTTGTTTCAAAATGGCGGCCATTTAAAATTTTTTAAAAAATTTAAAATTTTAAATGTGGTACCAAAAAAATTAAAAATGGAAAAATATTTTTTTCTTATGTATTTGACCGTTATACAAAGATTCCGGAGCAGTTTTTGTTTCGTCTATATCTTAAAAAATGGCTGAGTTATAGCGTTTTGAATTTCTAGCGTGGCTGACATTTTGAAACGTCCTGAATTTTGTCACGCGATAAAAGGCGTATTTATGAACCGATTTCGATGTAATTCGGTGTGTACATAGTACATACCAATGTCTCGACCGAGTTCGTTGGCCAGCTTCATCTGCCATTTTGTTTCAAAATGGCGGCCATTTAAAATTTTTTTAAAAAATTTAAATTTTAAATGTGGTACCAAAAAAATTAAAAATGGAAAAATATTTTTTTTCTTATGTATTTGACCTTTATACAAAGATTCCGGAGCAGTTTTTGTTTCGTCTATATCTTAAAAAATGGCTGAGTTGCAGCATTTTGAATTTCTAGCGTGACTGACATTTTGAAACGTCCTGAATTTTGTCACGCGATAAAAGGCGTATTTATGAACCGATTTGGATGTAACTTAGTTTATACATAGTACATACAAATATCTCGACCGAGTTCGTTGGCCAGCTTCATCCGCCGTTTTGTTTCAAAATGGCGGCCATTTAAAAAATTTTTAAAAATTTAAAATTTTAAATGTGGTACAAAAAAAATTAAAAATGGAAAAATATTTTTTTCTTATGTATTTGACCTTTATACAAAGATTCCGGAGCAGCTTTTGTTTCGTCTATATCTTAAAAACTGGCTGAGTTATAGCGTTTTGAATTTCTAGAGTGGCTGACATTTTGAAACGTCCTGAAATTTGTCACGCGATAAAAGGCGTATTTATGAACCGATTTCGATGTAATTCGGTGTGTACATAGTACATACCAATGTCTCGACCGAGTTCGTTGGCCAGTTTCATCCGCCATTTTGTTTCAACTTGGCGGCCATTTAAAATTTAAAAAAAAAATTAAAATTTGAAATGTGGTACCAAAAAATTGAAAATGGAAAAATATTTTATTCTTATGTATTTGACCTTTATACAAAGATTTCGGAGCAGTTTTTGTTTCGTCTATATCTTAAAAAATGGCTGAGTTGCAGCATTTTGAATTTCTAGCGTGACTGACATTTTGAAACGTCCTGAATTTTGTCACGCGATAAAAGGCGTATTTATGAACCGATTTGGATGTAACTTAGTTTATATATAGTACATACAAATATCTCGACCGATTTCGTTGGCCAGCTTCATCCGCCATTTTGTTTCAAAATGGCGGCCATTTAAAAAAATTTAAAAAATATAAAAATTAAAATGAGATACCAAAAAATTGGAAAATGAAAAAGATATTTTCGTATGTGTTTGACCTTAATACAAAGATTCCGAAACAGTTTTTGTTTCGTCTATGTCTAAATAAATGGCTGAGTAATAGCATTTTGAATTTCTATTGTGGCTGACATTTTAAAACGACCTGATTTTGTCATGCGATAACAGGCGTATTTATGAACCGATTTGGATGTACCTTGGTCTGTACATAGTACATACTAATGTCTCGACCGTGTTCGTTGACCAGCTTCATTAGCTATCTCGCTTCAAAAGGGTTGCCATTAAAAAAAATTTAATTTAAAATTTAAAACGAGGTATTAAAAAATTGGAAAATGAAAAAGATTGTTTTATGTGTTTGGCCTTGATACAAAGATTCCGGAGCAGTTTTTGTTTCTGGAAATTTGTTCTTTTGTTTATATCTTAAAAAATGATTGAATTATAGCACTTTAAATTTCTAGCATGGCTAACATTTTGAAACGATCTTGTATTTGTCACGCGATAACACACGTATTCGCCTATTTCGATGTAAGAAGGCATGTGGATAGTATACATCAATACCTCGACCAAGTTCGCTGGCCAGATTCATCAGCCATCTTGTTTCAAAATGGCGGCCATTAAATTAAAAAATATGTATATATTTAAAGTGAGGTGCAAAAAAATTAGAAATTGAAAAAGGTTTCTTTCTCAAGTATTTGACCTTGATATAAGGATTCAGGAGCATATTTTGTTTGTCTTTACCTTAAAAAATGGCTCAGATATAGCAGTTTCAATTTCTATTGTGGGTGACATTTTGAAAAATCTGATTTTTTGTATGCGACAGCACTCGTATACATCAACCGATTCCGATGTGAGTGAGCATGTGAACAGCAATTACTAAGGTCTCGACCAAGTTCACTGGTTAACCTCATCCACCATGTTGTCTTAAAATGGTAGGCACTTTAATAAATCGCCGAATTTGGCAGCCAAATATGAGTTACTTTAAAGAAAAGCAGCTTCGATAAAGCTGACTAATTTCGCGAAATTCTCATTCATTATATTGATAAAAATTAGTATTGAATCTCCTATATTCAGTTTCCACTATATTGAGCTTCATGTGTTTGAATGATATAAGTTGGCTTTTTTAAAATAAGGAATATGAAAGCTACCTCTTCCTCCCGGCACTCGCCGGAAGGACTTTTTTGAGTGCCTCTTTCCCTCCATACCAAAACACGTCAGATGTCACATCCAGACTGAATCGGGACTCATTTGTAAACAGCACATGACTGCGATCATGTTGCCTCCAATCACGATGTTCAGTTTCCCACCTTCTTTCGGCAGCACAGTGGCCTGAAGTCAATGGAATACAGACCATTGGTTTACGTGCGTAGAGACGACCCTGGTGAAGCTTATTTCGGACTGTTTGGTTTTTACACCCTTTGTCCTATGGCCAAGGACAATTGTGTTTGCAGCTGAATAGCATTGCCTGTCCCGTCTCGACGAGCTGTTAACAGGATATATTGGTCATCAGTTTCGGTGGTAGGACATGGCCCACCTTGCCCTGGTCTACGTCTAGAATTCCTTGTTTCTTGGGATCGATTACTCAGTCTTGCATTGACATGTCTTGCGACTCCAACAGCGTCCGCTACACTTCGTTGTGTCTGCCCGGATTCAACTGTCCTGATAATACGACTAGCCATGGATTCCGGTAAATCACGTTGTTGCCACCTTTTTCCAAAACAAAAGCTGAGCAACAGAATTTTACAACTGAGACAGTAAAATAGACGTTTCCACGAAATTTCAATTTCTACACTTATCTCATTTTTCTAATTTTTGACATCCTAAACATTGCATGCGAAGTTTTCTTCATCTGTTTACCACTTTCTACTTCGCTTTAAATTATGGATATTTTATTTTACGTACTTATCGGTGTAACCATTTGCGTAATTTTGTTAAAACCATGTGTCCCCCTAAATTTTTTGAGTAATGTATATATATATATATATATGTATATTGTAAACTGTATCTGTATGATGTGAACTGAATATTAATTTCAAAAGAGCAAAGGATATGTATATGTTCAGACCCACGAGGCATATAGTTGTCCCCAGTCAATTGATAATATCGCCGTCTCGTGGAGTGCATCAATTCATTTATGCATCTATGTAAAAACTATGCAATCGGACACTTTTCCCCTTTTCCGGTAAGGGCTGAAGATCTTTTTAAAAATGGTGTTAAGGAAGGTGATTTGAATCGAATTTCTGGACGCGACAGTGTAGGAAGTGAAAAAATAAAGCGATCATACAACAATTGTGTATAACTGAAAACGTGATTCCTTTATCGACGAATGAAAAGCATTCGATTACAAATCACTTCAATAGTCATGGTTCTAGTCACTTATTATGTTTTTACGTTTAAAATTTTCTCCGTAAATGTGTCAGAAAGTTTCAAGCTGTTGAGCGGGAATAAAAATATTTTTTTTCAACCGCCATAAAATGACATATTTTCCGTTACGGAAGAATAAAAATTTTCGTAATACATATATAATTACATTCAACGAATTAACAAATGCTAAATAAAGAAGAAAATAATTTTTAAACACCATTTCATTCTTTTATGCCTTAAGCTACTAAAGAATATTAAAGAGCAAAAGAAAGCTGAAGAATAAAATGTTGAACTTTACTTTTAACTTGAGGACAATTTTCTGTAACTTTGAGTTGCATGAAGACGGTTTCAGGGAAATTGTTATTAGAATTTCATTTTTATTCATTTTTTATACACTATCATAAAAAAAAAACAATCTATTCTGATTACGATTCAAATGTTAACTTTTTTACGACCAAAATGAAAGTTTTTAAACTTGTATTTAAAAATCTACTGATTATCATTATCTTTTTATTTCTTCACCTTTATTATATCTTTATTTTACTTAGTGGAAAGAAGCAATTTACTTGACATAAATTTACTAATGATTATTTAAAATAAACCATTCAAAAGTGAATTCGATAATTTTGACGGCAATTCGTTATTTATTATAATCTAATTCGTTTTAAATAATTATTACATTTTACAGTCCGCACAAATACATATATTTTACAAGGCTATGCATAATTATGACAGTGTTACTTTCATTTTTAGCGAGAAATGTGCAAACAGCTCAATTATTACTGTTAAGAATTTATCTAAAAATCAGTTTTCCGCGATAAACAACAGTGGGAATTTTTTCTATTGTCATTTTTTGCATTATTTAACATTTTCTTTTCTCTTCATAAGTTTAAAATTTTAAAATTGGACATGCAAATTGTCTTTATTATTAAATTCTTTTGTTTTATACATGTATGCATATTTTTTACACACGTTAATATTAATTTACATCTTTTATCAATATATTTACAATATATATATACACATGCAGACATACTGCTGTGATCAAAAAGTACCCGAAACGTTTGCATAAAATAAAAGGTATCAACTTATTGGTCAAAATTTATTGAATATTTACCTCCTCCGACCGCAATGTACTTCTGCCCATATTTTTTTCCAATCATCAAATCATACCTACGTTTTTGTGAAACACCTTCAGAGTTCGTACATAATTATATTTTATCAAATTAATGGACTCAAAACTTATACCATGAACGGACAATTTCAACAGTGGAAATAAGAAAAAATCACAGGGTACCATATCAGGTGAATACAGAGCTTCTGGAAAAGTATTTGTTGAATGTTTGGTTAAAAACTTATGGATAATAACTTCACTGTGCGAAGGCGCATTATCGCGGTCGAAAATCCATGAGTTTTCGCACCACAATCCAGGCCGTTTTCGGCGAAATGTTTCACTCAGATGGTTAAAAACGCTCAAATAACAAAATAATAATTTTTATTGACTGTCTGACCAGTTGGTAGGAATTCATAATGCACAGCACCACGACAGTTGACGGAAACAGTGAACATTACCTTGATTTTTGAGAGACATTGATGTGCAAAACGGTAGTTAAGTACACGAAAGTCAGTTTAACTTGCTTTTATTATTTAAACTTACATAAATTATGTTATCTGTTACATTTTAACTGAATAACATTGAAATTCCAAAATTCACTTGTTTAAAACAGTGCCAAAATTCAAAATATTACAAGTAAAGTATTTCATTATTTTTCTTGGCTATCGTGTCTAATATTACGGATGCCCTAGCTTCGGCGATGAATCTCAGTTTTTCATTTTATTATGAAAAATCTACTGAGATTCCACCTCTAAATTCGATTGGTCTTTTAGCGCATACATTAGGGTGTCCCCAAAAAATCATCGACTTTTAAAATTGTGAACTCTCACCCTCCATAAATGTTCTTCCTATGAATATAAAACACATTGAACTGTATCAGAATTTAATAAAAATATTTAGAAGTCTCCCAAGATCATTGAATTTACATAAAAACGGCGAAAATAATGTGAAATAGGGCATTTTTTATTATCTACATTAAAAACTATTAATGTTCAAATGACATTTTTTTTCATTTATGAAAGCTTCTTACATATTGCTTCAAACAAATTTTGTATAAATTATGTTTTTGCTCTGGTAGGAAGAGACGTAATATATTACTGAAATCAAGAGAAATGTGAGAAATGTGATTTTGCTGACATTTCTACCTTCTGTATAATTTTGCACAAAAAGCAAACTTAGGTAAACAATTATCTTACAGTTGGAAAATAAAACCAATAAAAAAGAATGTTTTAAAGCTATCACATATTTATTTACACATTTGTTTACACATTCACACATTTTTTATCAACTAGATTTCAAAACGATTTTGGTGATTGCACTTTATAAATTTCTTTCTGTGCATCCCTATCTCCACGACTTGTAACAAAACTTTTCTTGATGTTCATCCTTTGCTGAATAACTAAAGTCATGTATGGATACAACAGCTTGTTCAGCAATATAATTTACACAAGGAAGGTTTTTAGCAATTAATTGCAGCTTTTTTATAGGATGGCGTTTTGGGCCAACCTTTGACTGGTACATTGAGAAAACAATCTTCAATTTTAGCCGTTTCGAAGAAACTATTAGAAATACACAAATCATCCATGAGAGAAAGTATTTCTAATAGATGTGAATTAGAACCCCTTTCTTTTTTCATGTTGAAAACTATCTTTGATTTTTGCTCATCAGAAAGAAGATATGAAAACAAGCTAAGTGTTGCAGTTCTCCACTCACAAACCATAAATGACGTATCATTGTTTTTAATCCAATATTGCTTAATTGTTTGTCATAATATTTTTTCAACCTTTGAATCAGTGAAACCTCATTAGTAGGAGCGTCAACAGCAGATCGGCAAGTAAACCAAGACTGAAAATATACACATATACAACAAACCGATTAAATTGTTGTATATCTTGAAACTCTTGAGGAGTTAACACCATTGTGCTTTCATTCCATTAAACAATAACTTCATTTTCAAGGAATAAATTGCTTTTGCCATTCAGCTAGCTTAGTGAAATGCACCTGGTTTCCGAATGGTAAATAGAATGTCTAATCCAATCATTAATGTTGCAAGATTTAAAATTACTTTGTAATCATCCCTAGTTAGTTTTGTAGCAATTTTTAGTTTTTATTTAGTTTTTTGTTTTGTTACTTTTTTTTTGTCCGATGCTGTTATGATGGGTAATGATTGCTTTTAAAGTTCATGGTGGTTAAGCTTAGACCAGTTTTCTCGGAATCTCTTAAGTAAAAAGATTTCAGGCCCAGTACATTGCCCAAAACACACATTAAGTGCATCAGAAAGTAAACCTCAAACAAGTGATGCCGACATGCTATCCACAAAGGCTTTCTGCCTATTTTTTGCTCACGAATTGCAAATGCTCTTTTAAATCTTCCACTATTTGTATGGGTTGTATCAAAACACATGCCAATTACTTAAGTTTCACATTTCCACGATTTTAAGAGCTTGAAGACAGCATCAGCTGCGCCAATTCCAGATAATAACATAGAAACTCAAGGAAGCTTAGTACTTTTATTTTGCAAAGAAAAACTAGTACTGCTAAATGATCAATCTTTCCTGTGCTTTTTGATGACAAATTGGCTAACAGTTTTCCACCCCAATGAAGAACTGACTTTGATGCTTCAAAATGTGTTTTTAATTGTTGAAAGGTTTCTTGGCGAATATATTAGCATTCCCGATAAACAATACTTTTTGAAAGCACTGTGGATTTTTACTAGCGGGTCAGACGTCATGGTAGAGGAAGAGCAAGTTTCTTTGTTTATTACAGATGCTATTTTCATTGTGAATAATCTAATGCTGGTTTTAGTTCAATCTAAAATAGCAGCAACTCTTGGAGTAATAATGGATCTGCAACTGCAGAGCTTATATTTATTATTTTTGGGTTTTGTATTATCATTTGAATGTAATGTTACTACAAATTCTTCATCAGAGATTTCTTCGAAAGATTTATTGGCTTCATTGATATCCAAAACCGTCGACTGATAAATAACCAATGAAGCTTTCCTTTAACATCTGCGGAGCTGCCATCTATTATTAATATTAGAAATTAGAAACATTGTAGTACATGATATTCATTCAATGAAATCCAGAATATTAATAATGATTGAAGAGCATTACAAGAGTAATGATCAGACAAATGAAATATGGTCCTCGGATAGATTTGTATATATATAAGTTTTTATTAAAAAAATTAATAAAAATATAACATCAAATGAAATCATTGTTAAACATGATAAAATGTTCTTAAACAAATTTTAGGATACAAAAATTGTAAGAGAAGTGTAGTATAATTCTGCAATCCTGCATATTAATTAGAAATTCAAATTTTCCATAAGTTTCCTATTTTCTACTAGCTTGGGGGGGCCCTAAATCTTTGTGAAATAACTTGAGTTTTTTTGTAATATCATATTATGACAGAAAGAACATTTTTAAAAGGTGAGACTTGGCATTTTCAAACTTTTTATTTTTTTGGTCTCTCCAGAGACACCCTAGTATACATAGATTCTTCAATACATTTACCGACAAAAAGAATGTTAGACGAAATTCTACGCTAAAGACAAAAATTCAGTAAATTCAACAAGCGAAAAAGTACAGAACTACAGATAAGACTGAAATCACTTGATGTATTCGAAATTTCAACGCAAAAATGGGAAAAAAACTCGAACAATTAGCAAAACATAAAGTTTTTATAAATTTGAAAACGTCAAAAAGAATGTTATAAACTAAAAAAGGCGATCATTTGGCTGTGGAATTAACATTAATTAGTATTTACTTATGCTTCCCTTAGAAGTAATAAAATCGATTAGTCATTTGGGAATCGATTTGTACAGGTTTTGGACGAATTCGGTACAATTTGCGTTAATCTGGTTTACGGCGTCATCCGTTGCTCGCCAGAGCTCATCCAAGTTATTATATTGCAGCTTCTTCTCATAAATGATGTCGGGCATAATTTTGCACACATTTACAATCATATTTAGATCAGGACTCTTCGAGGGCCAATCGAAAGTATCCAATTGGATGGCATAGAAAAATTTCAGCGTTAATTTGGAGTTGTGACACGGGCAATTATCCTGCTGAAATAGATACTTTTTGCTAACACACTATTGATCAAATATCGGTTTGATATCTTAAGCGATAAATTTCTGGTAAACACTTGAATTTACCCGACCTTTAACATATTAAATATGAAGGTAGGCATTCGATAGAATCATATCCTGCAAAATAATATCACAAACCTTATTCTGGAGATTATTTTTGATAGATTTTCGCTTTTTTACATCCAACTGGACCACTCTGTTCCATCAAGAAAAATCGTCTGACCACCGACATACAAGGCCAGTTCATGACTTTTAAAACGTCACACCAAACGTGTGGAACATTTTTACACGGAGATTGGCACAAAACGATGGGCGCGCCGCTTTGTACCAATCACATTGTAAAGATGATCCACTGCGTGTGACGTTTTAAACGTCATGAACTGGCCTTGTATGTCGTTGGTTGTGTCAGAGTCCGTCGTTTGCCAACTCTCATCGTTTCGCGTTGTATTTTTTCATAATACAATTTTTTGGGTTCGCTGACAGTATCCAAATTTCATATCTCTCACGGTCCTCTGCATTGTAGAAACTTGGCTGAGCACGCAGTTGTTTTTAGCTTTTGCTGCTGTAACGCGTTCTCTCTTATCGTTCAACTTATCTTTTAACTCTCGTCACCTGTTTCCTCGAGAGTATTTTCTTACGACAACTCCTCTTGAGAATCTCCAAAGTCCGTCTGTCCTTGGACCAATCACCGCACCATCACTCCTGGTAGACCAAAGTTTTGAGAATTTTCCGAAAAACTTTTGAAAGCTTGATAGAAATTCAAAACTTTCTCTTGCAGAATTTTTTTTATGCATAATAAGACAAAAATAACTATTTAATACTTTTATACAAAGAAAAACAAACATTACTGCTCGTGCATCCTCACGTTCTCTTAACGTTCTTTTTATCGTCTTATCTGTGTGGTTCAATCGGCGAAACCTCTCCCACAACTGAATAATTAATTCGATTAGCTGGTAAACCGCAGATGTTTTACTCAACTCACTTCATTAACATAATATCAAATTTCGTTCGCGGTTTGCGCGAAAATTATAAGTTAAAACACTTTCCATGCTCTAACCTTCTTTTTGACGAGGAGTAAATTTCTTTTAGAATGTTTTTATAATGTGCTTTAAAGAGACCTTCCTTGTGAGTAGGGTGATGACGTTCACATCTTGCGTGAGACAAGAAAGGTGTCGCATGTTGAGTTAAAACAAGAATTTCTGTTTGTATGCCACTAGTTTCCGTGATATGTGGCTTATAACTTGAAATAGGACCCTCTCTTCCATCCTCCTATTTTTCTTAAATTAACCTTTTATTGCACCCTTGGCATTTGCTCTCGAACCGGCTAATAAAACTAAAATTCATATGAAATTCATCAAAAAATATAACTAAAATTCAGCTATTCGGAAGTTTCTAGCGATGGTACGAGAGCTCCAAACGAAAATGTTTTCACTAGTATGTAGAGTAGGTGGGGGTAAAGATACGCAATTTTCATACATTTTAATTTTTAACGCACACATTGGTCTAAACTTATGTAATGAGTGATTACAATGTTAGATTAGAACCTTAGGTAAGTGCCACCATCAAACAACATTCTGTCAAATTATAGTTCTGACTAGGGAACGTTTCCAGGTGCAAGTTGTGGATTTGGACGAGAGTGGTATGAAAAGAAAGGTCTCATCATGTACATTAAAAAGGCCAATGGAACTACCCGTCCGAATCCAACCGTTTTCGAGATATCCTCACTTGAAGTGTGAATAAGTAAATAAATAAATTGGCAGGCAGGCATATAAATTGTTCGCAATTTAAAAGTTTCTTTGCATTGTTTTAATCCTCTACCACTACCTTTTCCCGAGCTACGAGCAAAATCCTTTACACCCAAACATTTGCCGAAAAATTTGCGTAAAACAAGGTGCTGGAAATAGCAAAAACAGGTGGAAAAACTCTCCGAATGCAGCCGCACGCGAAAACTTCGTAGAATGCGAAGTGCCTGTCTAAAAGAGGGGAAATAACCGGCAATGTGTGGGTGTAAAGGATTTTGCTCGTAGCTCGGGAAAAGATATTGGTAGAGGATTAAAACAATGCAAAGAAACTTTTAACTTGCGAACAATTTATATGCCTGCTAGCCAGTTTATTTATTTACTTATTCACACTTCAAGTGAGGATATCTCAAAAACGGTTGGATTCGGACGGGTAGCTCCATTGGGCTTTTTAATATACATGACGAGACCTTTCTTTTGATACCACTCTCGTCCAAATCCACAACTTGCACCTGGGAACGTTCCCTAGTGAGAGGAATTGCAATTTTAAAAAACATTGTTCTGCGTATCTTTGCCCCATCGCTTGGGGTAAAAGTACGCAATGGTGGGGCAAAGATATGCAATGCGTATTTATGCCACATTACTGTGAGTTTTTGCTTCATTTCCAATGAAACGAATGAGTTATGCAAAAGCATTAAAAAATTTCAATGGTATTTAGAGTTAAACTGAAAATTGTAAATTAAACCATGAAAAAAAAAGAAAAAAAAACAACGGTCTGTGAGATCGCAAATGGCAGTTAACCTCTAACTATTGTGACAAAAATTGTTGCATAAATACTGTGAGCGGCCCCAAAGACCCCTTGATCATAAAATGAATAAAAAGGTTGACTGACTCATAAGACACTGTTTTTGCGCTAAACTTTATGTAAAGGCTTATTATAATAAAAATTCTCCTCCATTTAGAAGTCTTTAGCGATACTACTAAGTTTCCAAACAAATCAAAATTAAACTAACATCAATAGTTAAATTGAAAATTACAAGTTAATCTATGAAAATTTAACATAGCAGCGGTCTGTGAGACCGTTAACAGGAGTTAAGGGCTAAGACTTAAAACAAAATCGTTTTATGAAACAAGAATATTGATTTTTAAAAGTAGGTAGGGAGATACCAACGTTCTATATTGAAAAAAACTTAACTAGAAAAAGGAAAAGGTAGTTAACTGGTTTATATTAGTTAAGTAGCTATTATATTTTATACAATATAAAAAACAAAACTTTCCACAACGTAATTGTGGAAGCTTTGCATCTCGCTAAAACGATAGGACAAAGCCCTGAATCTTAAACTTGTGCGTATCTTTGCTTCAAAACGGATGCGTACTTTTACCCCATTCTGCAGTATTTTACTTAACCGGCTACCGACAAGTTTAAACAAATGCGATCGAGATAAACTATACGGAATTTAGAAGCCACAGAGCTTCCGTTCTCCACTGAATTTTTGTATTTGTAAAAATTCGAAGTATTGTCAGCTAAACAATAAAGTGAAATTTTAAAAATATTAGATCATTACCTCATTTTCTTGGCATGGAGTGCTACTTTTTTCACAAGGTTTGAACACACAACTACTACACTAGAGATCAAACTACCAACTAGCGGTCATGATTGTAGAAATGTTTCTTCATATTAAATCAGCCAATGCGTATCTTTACCCAGTGCGTACCCCCACCTACTCTATAGTTAAATTAAAAGATTCAAATTACACTGTGACGACTGAAAAAAGGCAGCTGTTTGTGAGACTGCTAATAGCAGTTAAGGGTAAATTTAAATACTTAGAAACCCTGTTCTCTATCTACGGTTGATTCTTATTTTGAGGATAACTAATATTTTTGTTATAAGGCAGGTATATATTAAAGTTAAGGTATGCGTTAAAGTTAAAACACATAATTAAACTAAATCCACATTTTTGCATGTACTAATTCGAGAGGCGTCTATAATTTGACAAACTGTGACCCTAGAAAACTGTCATAACTTAAAAAGTTGTCAGATATATGAAAGTGAATGGGGATAAATTTACTTAATCATTCCTATCTCTTTTACGTCTATATTCTTAAAATTTTGCTCTTTTATGTACACTTTTATAGCTGCATCCTGAGCTAGGGGAATCCGGGGAATGGCGCCACTCGGGGTTATGCCGCCACCCTGTCTAGTTTAAAAACTAACGGCAGTTTCAGATAGTGATTGCGCCTGCACTGCAGCGGCCAACAATAGAAACAGTGCCTAGAGTGAGAATGGTTTTGTTGTACGTCGTTCGCTTGTTCTATGGAAAAATTTAGTTTTCATCTAGTTGCTTCTTATTTTGGAGCTTCAAATGAGTAGAGGTAAACACCTTTTATTGAAACATTAGGTACTTAAGATAATATTACCCGTAATCTACATGCATTTGCCGACATTTTGTTGCAATTTGTTGAACAAGTTCGGTTATTCTTTCGGCTTTGCTGGGAGTTTTCCACTATATTGTCCTCTCGGGGTAATGCCGCCACCATGGAAAAGGGTGACTTTTCCAATTTGAGTTAAATTATAAGCTTAGCACATTAATAAATCTAGCTTAAGGAATATTGGAATTATTCATTATTATGATAAATTATTGCTTTCTAAACATTTTTAGTAGGTTATGTGTTTCCTAGTATCCATTTTATGTATTTACTAGGTCATTATAGAGTGGCGTGATTACCCCGATACAGTGGCGGAATTACCCCACTGTACAGAGGTTGAAAGAAATTTTTTTTTATGTGTGCTTACTTTACAGTTATGATTACGGTTAAATTTTTAGAGATACTAAAGATAATGATTCAGCTTTATAATTTTAGGTAGCTTTCTTTACAAAAAAGCTACCTATTGCAGCCGTTCGGAGGAAAGCGATTTCAAAAAATTTTGGTATATTTTCATCGATCATGACCCCCAGACCCCGAAACAACCCTCCGTTCAAAATTGATATATATATATATATATATATATATATATATATATATATATATCTGACTTATGTCACACTGTAACTCCCGTAATTATGAACCGATTTCGATGTAATTCGGTGTGTAGATAGTACATACCAATGTCTCGACCGAGTTCGTTGGCCAGCTTCATCCGCCGTTTTGTTTCAAAATGGCGGCCATTTAAAATTTAAAAAAAAATTTAAAACTTGAAATGTGGTACCAAAAAATTAAAAATGGAAAAATATTTTTTTCTTATGTATTTGACCTTTATACAAAGATTCCGGAGCAGTTTTTGTTTCGTCTATATCTTAAAAAATGGCTGAGTTATAGCATTTTGAATTTCTAGCGTGGCTGACATTTTGAAACGTCCTGAAATTTGTCACGCGATAAAAGGCGTATTTATGAACCGATTTGGATGTAATTCGGTGTGTACATAGTACATACCAATCTATCGACCGAGTTCGTTGGCCAGCTTCATCCGCCATTTTGTTTCAGAATGGCGGCCATTTAAAATTTTTTAAAAAATTTAAAATTTGAAATGTGGTACCAAAAAATTGAAAATGGAAAAATATTTTTTTCTTATGTATTTGACCTTTATACAAAGATTTCGAAGCAGTTTTTGTTTCGTCTATATCTTAAAAAATGGCTGAGTTATAGCATTTTGAATTTCTAGCGTGGCTGACATTTTGAAACGTCCTGAATTTTGTCACGCGATAAAAGGCGTATTTATGAACCGATTTGGATGTAACTTCGTTTATACATAGTACATACCAATGTCTCGACCGGGTTCGTTGGCCAGCTTCACCCGCCATCTTGTTTAAAAATGGCGGCCATTTAAATTTTTAAGAAAAATTTTAATTTGAAATGTGGTACCAAAAATTTAAAAGTGAAAAAATATTTTCTTCTTATGTGTTTGACCTTGATAAAAAGATTCGGGAGCAGTTTTTGTTTCGCCTATATCTTAAGAAATGGCTGAGTTATAGCATTTTGAATTTCTAGCGTGGCTGACATTTTGAAACGTCCTGATTTTTCTCACGTAATAACAGGCGTATTTATGAACAGACTTGGATGTACCTTGGTTTGTACATAGTACATACAAATATCTTGACCGAGTTCGTTGGCCAGCTTCATCCGCCATCTTGTTTCAAAATGGCGGCCATTTAAAAAAATTAAAAAAAATAAAAAAAATTTAAATGAGATACCAAAAAATTGGAAAATGAAAAAGATTTTTTTTGTATGTGTTTGACCTTAATACAAAGATTCCGGAACAGTTTTTCTTTCGTCTATATCTAAAAAAAAATGGCTGAGTAATAGCATTTTGAATTTCTCTTGTGGCTGACATTTTAAAACGACCTGATTTTTGTCACGCGATAACAGGCGTATTTATGAACCTATTTGGATGTAACTTGGTCTGTACATAGTACATACCAATGTCTCGACCGAGTTCATTGGCCAGCTTCATTTGCCATCTTGTTTCAAAAGGGTTGCCATTAAAAAAAAAAAAAAAAAATTTAAAATTCAAAATGAGGTATTAAAAAATTGGAAAATGAAAAAGATTTTTTTTATGTGTTTGGCCTTGATACAAAGATTCCGGAGCAGTTTTTGTTTCTGAAAATTTGTTCTTTTGTTGATATCTTAAAAAATGGTTGATTTATGGCACTTTGAATTTCTAGCATGGCTAACATTTTGAAACGATCTTGTATTTGTCACGCGATAACACACGTATTCGCCTATTTCGATGTAAGAAGGGATGTGGATAGTATACATCAACACCTCGACCAAGATCGCTGGCCAGATTCATCAGCCATCTTGTTTCAAAATGGCGGCCATTAAATTAAAAAAATATATATATATTTAAAGTGAGGTGCAAAAAAATTAGAAATTGAAAAAGGTTTCTTTCTTAAGTATTTGATCTTGATATAAGGATTCAGGAGCATTTTTTGTTTGTCTTTACCTTAAAAAATGGCTCAGATATAGCAGTTTCAATTTCTATTGTGGGTGACATTTTGAAAAATCTGATTTTTTGCATGCGACAGCACTCCTATATATTAACCGATTCCGATGTGAGTGAGCATGTGCAGGGGCGTGCCTAGCGGGGGGGTGTTGGGGGTGTAACACCCCCCCACTTATTTGGAAGAGTTGGTAAAATTTAGAATAGTCGGAAAGTTAAGAACACATCCTGCAAAAAATCCCCTCTCCTGTATCATTTCAATCCAGTATCATTTCAATTCTCTGTTGTCCGTCATTTAAAGGGAAAAAGAAATAACTTCTCACGGAAGATTGTGTATGATTCTGTGTTTGAGGGAGAGGTTGTCAGAGAGCGGAGGTGATAGATAGATAGAGAGAGAATCGCGTTTCTGAGAATTTGAGACTTTCGGGAAAGGAGAAGGTGGAGGGAGTTGTTGCAATCTCTATTGTAAGTTTTCCCATGTAGCATCTTTAATTGCTCCCTTCTGCTATGGATTGATTCTTAGAATTTGGTGACCTCTTGGCTCTGGATTTGGCGCTAGTTATTTGAGGTTGTTGCATTTAAAAGATGAAGTCACGGACACAGAAGAAGAGCAATTTGCGAAAGTTTGTTTTTGTCGCATGATGGCGAATATATCAGTGAAAAGTTTATGCACACACTGTGATCGTGTACACACACATTTCACAGAAAAAAATAAATTTATATCGCCATATAAGAATATTTCATCCGAATGAAAACATCAACCTCCAGAAAGGAAAACGGATTCAATGTACAATATGTAGATATTTCTGCATTTCTATTAGAGGCCTGCATAGTCATATTCAAACAGATCCTCCAGATGTAAAATTCAGAGCTTCGTAAAAATGTTTCCGAAACATCATTTTCATCACAAAATTTTACTGCGAATGTTAAGGCTTTTGCAGACCGGGTTCGGCACTACAGCGAAAGTTTGATTGAGGAATGCGATAAAATCCTAACTAGCAATTCTATGGAAAATGTCAATGTTTCTGAAAAGGAAGATTCCTCGACTTTTCTATGTTGTGATCCAGCCGATCGTATTGGAAAGAATTTAACCGAAAACCAGAAACTTTTCATCCTGTCTCGTGGACCTTATCAACCTCAGAGATCATCTTACCCTGTGAATCAAGACATAGATCCTAAGAAGCAGAATAAGTTTAGCTCCTGCTGGTATAAAGAATATCCATATTTAGAATACAGCGACCAACTGGTTGCCGCATTTTGTTTTGCTTGTTCACTTTGCTCTGATGGCCCGGGGCCTGAAAACGCAGAAGAAGCTTGGATCAGTCTTGATATTCGTGTATGGCATAAGATGAAAGGCCGAGGAAAAAACCGTAAAGGCAAGTTAATGGTTCATTTTACGAGCAATGCTCATAGAACCGCAGTGTATAAATTAGATAATTTGGCCCAAAAAAGTAAGCACGTTGACAACTTTCTATCTAGTCAACGTAGAAAGGCAGCAGCTAACGCGGTGCAAATTCGTCTAAGAAACAGAGAGATTATTAATATACTTCTAGACTGCACCAGATATCTAAGTCGTCAAGCATTTGCATTTTGGGGACGAGAAAGTGACAGCGGTAACTACATTCAGCTCATTAGATTAATGGCCAGGTGGATTCCAACTTTAAAAAACTGGATTGATGATAATCATCTTCGCCCATACCATGCCAACAAGTCACAAAACGACTTTATTGGGGTTCTTGGATCATGTGTCCGTGAAAAAATAGTTGCAAATGTCAAAAATTGTGGATTTTTTAGCGTTATGGCTGAAAGCACACCCGATATCTCTCATCTTGACCAGCTCTCAATTGTAATCCGATACGTGACCCAGTTTCACCCAGAAGAAAGGTTGTTAAAACTAAAAGATTATCTAGCTAAAACAGGCGAAGGAATGGCTAAGCTTATTTCTGAAATTCTACAATCAGTTGGAATATCGCTTTCCCAAGCTCGTGCACAGTCTTACGACACCACGTCATCTATGTCCGGCGCATTTTAGGCTGTCAATCAAAACTTTCAGAAATAGCTGGTAGATCTATTTTATACATACCCTGCCTCGCGCATAAAGTGAATTTATGTGTTGAACATGCGTGCAAAGAAAGCAACATAATAAAATTGTTCTACGACAGTATTCAGGATCTCTATAACTTTTTTTAACTGAGTACAAAGCGATTCGGCATACTGACAGAGAAAATAGAAGTTCTTCAGAAGAGTCTTATTTTGAAATTTTTGTCAAAGACAAGATGGACTATGGATTCAGTCAGAGCTATTTTATCGTCCTATGATGCCCTCATCCATACTTTGCAAATTATTTCTGAAGACATGAAGGTTGACAAGGATGCTCGAGGTAAGGCGGCAGGGTTAAGAAGCAAAATGATGTCATACGATTTCATTGTTTCTTTACTTGGAATGAAAACAATTATGTTTCAGACCAAGTTAGCAACAGAGCAATTGCAACGTGACGACCTGAACATTTTAGAGGGAACCGACATAATGCAGAAAACTTACGAAAGCATTCAGAAACTCCGGAATGATGACACGGCGGCAATAATGAACATCATTAAGGAAGCAGACAACATCTGCGAGATACATGGAATAAATCAAGATTATGAGTTCAATTTGCGGCACAGGCGACGGAGGCCTCCATCGAAAATCGACGAAAATACTAAAACTGCAGTTCTATTTACACGAGAGAATTATTTTAAAGCAGAAATTTTGAAGGTGGTAGATCGGCTTACAACTGCATTTGTAGATATTCATAAGTTGGTATTTGAGAAAGTTAAACCACTAGCCTGTCTCCTTCCATCTAGGATCAAGTATAGCTCTACCGAGGACATTTCTAAACTATATCAACTATTTCCTGGTGATCTCAAAGATGTAGATAACTTGGAATGTGAAATTGATCTCATGTCCTCAGAAATAGCTAGTTCTGAATCGGATACAATTGGCACAGCAGCGCAAAAATTTGTGGGGAAGGCTCATTTGTATCCTAACCTTTCTTTGGCCTACAAGTTGGCCTTAATTATTACAGTAACTGTAGCAAGTAATAAAAGAAGTTTCAGCAGGTTAAAGTTAGTAAAAAATTACTTGCGTACCACCATGTCGGAAGAGCGACTGGACTAACTAATGCTATTAACCTGTGAAACAGACAAAACTGACATGTTGGATTTAGACAGTGTAGCTGGAAAATGGGCTATTCTGAAGGATAGGCGGGTGATAATTTAAAAATGTAGGAGGATAATTTTTAGTCTCTTATACTAATATATATCTTATTTTTATCAAGCAAGATTTGTATTTTTTATGTATCTTAAAATTTATACACTTACATTACACAACAGCATGCGGTTTTATTTATAGAAACATAAATTCCGAAGTACTTCAAAATTCTTAAATTGTTACTTTTGAGAACTGGTTAATGTACAGTACATCCATACACATTTCCTTTTAAATCGTAAGCAGAATCCTAATTAATAACAGGATTCTGAACTCTACTTATATAGTAAAATAATTTTTAAAAAATTACACATATTGAACAACAACATTTAATTTCGACTGTGGTTAAGGAGAATGCAGGTGAACACTTAAGACTTTTAGTGATTTTTATAAATTCACAGTATTGTAGAACAGTTGACTCCGTCGCTGAGAGGGGGGGGGGGCTATCACAAAGTCTTTCTCACCCCCGATCTTGCAGTCGGCAAAATTCAGTTCACACCCCCCCCCACTAAAACAGCCTTCGGCACGCCCCTGAGCATGTGCACAGCAATTACTAAGGTCTCGACCAAGTTCACTGCTTAGCCTCATCCACCATGTTGTCTTAAAATGACAGGCACTTTAAGAAATTGCCGAATTTGGCAGCCAAATGTAAGTTACTTTAATGAAAAGCAGCTTGGATAAAGCTGACTAATTTCGCGAAATTCTCATTCATTATATTGATAAAAAATAGTATTGAATCTCCTATATTCGGTTTCCACTAAATTGAGCTTCGTGTGTTTGCATGATATAAGTTGGCTTTTTTAAAATAAGGATTATGAAAGCTACCTCTTCCTCCCGGCACTGGTCGGAAGGACTTTTTACTATTAAAAGTAAGCATTTTTTTGAGGTGAAAAAATTTAAGTTCCCTTAAGGTGTCGCCATTCCTCCGGTCTCCCCTAAGTGCTTTTGTTTCATATTACTGTAACAAAATGCGAAAATTCTTTTGCCTCTCCTGTGAAGTTTTACTTTTTTGAGCTGTGTCAGTTTTCTTGCGAGTGATCAATATGCTCTATATGATCAAATGTCACAGGGCAATTTCTATCTTATACTTTTTGGGGAAAATCCGGAGAAATACCTGTGGAACTTCAGGAATATAAAGAACATGTGTGATATCATATTCTTCAGCGAAGGTTTAATCACGAAGGCAATTAGAGCCAACAACAAAAATAATTAAAAAAATCTTTTGATTACCTTATAAAATAAAAT
Organism: Maratus speciosus; assembly: GCA_963932465.1. Classification (NCBI taxonomy): domain Eukaryota; kingdom Metazoa; phylum Arthropoda; class Arachnida; order Araneae; family Salticidae; genus Maratus; species Maratus speciosus. Next base: position 229,985,814 of record OZ010796.1, on the reverse strand, counting down.
GAACGAAACGACCCGTAACGGTAGCACATGACTATATGGATATTGTAAAACATTTTGTTCATTTGTGTAAGAATAGTAAGCATATTCATGGAGATATAAATATTTCTTTCAAAATTATTTAAGAAATTAATGGAAGTTTTTTGCTTATAGCTAAAGTGTGGTGGAAAAGTGTTTAATACGTTAAGCTGCCGGGCTGCAGTTCTGGTGATACCAACAAGTAAGTGAATTGTGTCAGGCAGCGAGTCATCTGGGTAGCTCAGAGGTAGAGTATTGGCACGTATAGGCAAGGTATCAGGTTTGAAATCTTGGCTGGACACGTTTTACACTGTTCAGAAAATTTGATAAACTTTCACTGAGGTGAAGGTACTAATTACGTAAACTGTATGCTTTTGTAATGTGTTGCAATCAAAGAACTAGATGAAGAAAATTCAAAAACAGGCATTGTTTCATTATTTTCTCTAAAATTTATAAAAAGTAGCTCAACAGCAAGTTTTTTAGTGTTTATACAATCCGATGTTAAAAGGGTCCGGGACACATTTTCAAAAAAAATTATTTATTGAGTTAAAATTTTGAAATTTTTTGTGATGGTTAACCATATCATTTGTAAACAAAATCGCATGATAAAACTTCTCATATTTTTTAAATTTAAGTTTAAATTTTTTTTTTAATGTGGGGTAGTTTAAAATCGTTATAACTCGAAATATTATTTATAGAATTTCAATTTTTTTTTTCATTTAAGTAAACAGAAATATATAAGTTTTAATTTAGAGCCAGCATTTAAAAAATATTAATTTTTAAATAAATTAAAAATATTTAACGAAAAAATTACAAAAAAAGTGGTGCAACTTTTTTTTTTAAATCATATTTTCAAAATAATTATTTTTTTCAAATATGCTGGCTCAGAAGTAAAGTAAAATAATTGAAAAAGAAAGATATGTTCCGAGTTTCAACCCTGTATCTTTAGCAGTTCTCGAGTTATAAGAATTTAAATATGAGAAATGGTGAAAAAACCTATCATGAAGAAAAACGCAATTTCAAAAGAACTCGTTTCCTTGACAACCATAGCTTGAAAGGTAGATTTTGAAAACAAGCCAAAACGAAAAAATTAATATTTCCTGTTCTAATTAAGATAGAAACATGATTTAAACATCATTTTAAACAGAAAACGGCAGAAAAATTTTTAATCTAATAAAAAAATTGAAATTCTGAAGATTTTTGTGTCCCGGACCCCCTTAATCTCTTTTTATAAAAATCTGTGCATCCGAGATTACCGTTAATTGTGTACGTTAACCTTTCAACATGAAAAAAAGGAATTAAAATACTCTACATCTTTTATTTTCTTAGAATCATTATTTTCTTATTTTACACCTTTTTCTCGAAATAACTCAATAATTCTGATATATTTAAAATATTTTGTACTATATAATATGTATCATAAAAAGATTTGTTATTATTTAACAAAACTTCTATTTTTTTTTCCATTCACGATGTGTGCCACCGTCATAAACAAAATTTTCCTTTCCAACTGTATTTTCTTATTACTGGTTTACAAATACCGGAATTTCGCAAATATTATTCTTGTCATTTGATTTTGTTATTTTAGAAAAGTATTTTCTATATTTTTTTCAAATATCATTTTCTCAGAACAATGTGTTTTATATGATTTTTAAAATGTATATTTTATATTTAATAGGTTTAAGTAGAAATACTTAATTTTGTCTATTGTATCTAATTGTTTTCTTTTTCTTTTTGCTATATTTCTTTTGTTTACATGCTAGTCATATAAAAAAATTTAAAATATCAAAAACGTTTAATACTTAAAATATTTTACTTAAGAACTAATAAAAGACAAATTTCGAATTTACTAAGAGAACAACAGATTTTTTAAATAAAAGTTCCGATTTTTTGTAATTAAATTTCGTTACTTTAGCAAGTTAAAGTTATTGCTTCAGCTCCCTAAAATAATCACTTCCGTCTTTAAATGGTTGATTGATGTTCGGACCTAGAGAATAAATTTCAGCTTATTAATACGCTATTTGAACATTATTATGTTTTGCAAAATAGTACTTATTTAACTCATAATGTTAAATATTTCTTGAGACTAAATGATTCAAATTATTTACAAAAGATGTAACATCAAAAATTTTATCCGTTAAAATTATGATCCATTGAAATTGTAAAACTAATAACACTCCCATTTCATTTATTATTTTATTTTAGATGATTGATTGCAGTTACAGAAAGACATTTAAAAGGTAAGGTCTTAGAAAATTTCTTTGTCTCAAAAACATGAATTTTCTCGTTTAACTTCTTAGGATATAGTTTAAAACATAAGTAAATTGATTTAAGAGACGTGATTGTTTGTTTTTTAACTGAAGAGAAATAAATATTTTTTAACCGCTAAGGAGAAAAATGTGCCACATTTCATTATAAATAAGTGTTGGGATTTATGATTTCGGTAGAAACACGTTTTGTATATAAGATAAAAGCCAGAATTAAAAGAAAATGATTAGATAATTTAATTTTGTCTGACAGCAAGATAATTCAATCATAATGAAAAAATTGATAGGCAGTTTATGTTATATTTTCAACATTTCTATGTATGTAAAAATAATTTTCAAATATGTTTCTTTCTTATTTCTTCATTAATAGTTCTTTAAAGAAGCCAGCTTGTTTATTTCTTCCTAAGTTAAACTGGGAAGTTTTCGTCATATTTTCATTTAGTTATTAGTAACGATAAAATTGTACTTTATCGTTACGAATCCAATTTACTAAATTTGTTATTTTGTAAGTTGTAATATCAGGGCTTCCATGTTATCCTCTTTTTGAATACAAATATTCTCCCAAGACATATTTCAGCACCGTCAACTGGGGTAACTTTGGCCCAAAAGAGAAAAAAGATTAAATCTGCTACATCGCTTGATCGACAAAGATTTGGTCTTAAAATATAGGTAGCAGCACTAGCGTGAGACTGGCAGCTCATAGTACATAATTCGCCAATGTTTCAACGTGGCATCATAGGCCAAATTTACCCCAAACTTGGGCCAAAGTTACCCCAAACTTGGGTGAAATTTACCCCAAACTTTGGTAAAAGTTACCTCAAACGTGGGCCAAAGTTACCCATGTTGACGCTAGTAGGTTTCTACGACATTTGAAGAACAATCTAAAATGAGGATTTTCGTTTTAATAAAGTTGTATTCACAAAACGGACCATTTAAGGCCCCTAAATTAAAGTAAGGTAAACATTTATTCTAGTTTTAACTTCATGGTCAATTACTTTATAAACTTTCGAACTGTTCTTTGTACGTAAAAAGGATTTTCAACTTTGTTTCTCTCTTATATCTTCATTAAGAGATCACTAAAGATGATAGTGTGTATCTTTCTCCCTTAGGTAAACTCAGAAGTTTTCGTCAAGTTTTCATTAAATATTGAGAACGTACGTACTATATCGGTTTAAATCTAATTTATTAAATTTGTAATTTGCAATAAGGGAAGTATTTGATCTAGTTTTAATTTCATGGTTATTAACTTTGCTGGTAAATTACTTTAGCCTCTTTCAACTGTTCTGTGCATGTAAAAATAATTTTAAAGTCTGTTTTCTCATTTTTTCATTAAGAGATCGGTAAATATGCTAGTTTGTTTCATTCTCCCTAGCGTAAACTGGAATATTTTCGTCAAGTTTTCATTTAATATAGAGAACTTACATAGTATACCGGTAGGAATCTAATTTATGAAGTTCGTGGTTCTGTAAGTTGAAATAAAATAAGTTGAGCATTGCTCCTCGTTTTAATTTCATGTTTAATTACTTTACTCGTTAATTATTTTAGTCTCTTTGCAACTGTTCTATGCATGTAAAATTATTTTCCAATCTGTTTCGCATTTATTTATTCATTAAGAGATCGCTAAAGATGATAGTTTGTCTCTTTTTCATCGGGTAAACTGAGAAGATTTCGTCAAATTTTCATTTAATGCAGAAAACTTATATTCTTTACCGTTATGAATCCAATTTACCAAATTTGTTATTCTATAAGTTGCATTGAGGTAAGATAAGTATTTCGTCTAGTTTAAATTTGAAGTTTATTATATTTACTGGTTAATTACTTTACTCTTTAAATCGTTCTGTGCATGTATAAATAATTTAAAAATATGTTTCTCTCTTATTGTTTCTTTTAGAGATCGATAAAGATGCTATTTTGTTTATTTCTCCCTCAGGTCAAACTGAGACGGTTTCGTTATATTTTTCATTAATATAGAAAAATTACCTATATTTTATCGCTATAAATCAATTTACTAAATTTGTTATTTTTAATGTCATAATACGGTATGTTAAGCATGTCATCTAATATTAATTTCCTCTTTTTTTTTTTATTTAGTATTTTTCTATGTATCTTGATCTTGCAAGAAGTTATACGAAACAATATATATTATAACCTCTTCTGAGTTACCCATGATTACAAAAAACATTCCCTTATTATCGGAAACCTCAGATATAATAACTTTATGAGATTGTTTATGCAATGTATTAAGGTTTACTAATATCCAGTAACACAAATATAAATCACAAATATAAATTATAAATTTATGTAAGAGTTATTGGTATTTATTGTCACCGAAATACATTCACATATAATAAATAACTCACACTAAAATATTTATGCTAAATTGAAAGAAAAACACGGAGTTTTGCGTAATTAAGTTATACCTCGGAGGCTCCTGCAGAGGAGGGTACTTCACATCCATATAATATTTTCAAGGGGCTGACATACAATAGAACAACAAAAATAAGTATTAGTAAAAATAAGATTAGCCTGCGTTTTAAGGGTCAAGGGTTATTTCGATGAAAAAAATCGTGAAACACACGTCCCCTTATTCTCAATGGAAGTACCCAAATTTGTCATCAAAATTTCACGAGCCAAATGTCTGAAAAGTCCCAAACCACAACACAAAAGTTATTGGCATGCGTCAGATTTCTTATCCCGGTGAAGCAGAAGGATTCACTGGGACTTGCTAAAGAACTATAACATACTTTAATTAAAACTTTAAACTATTTAGAGAACAATAAGAATGGAATGTTAAATATTCATTATGGTGGCTACGTTATCAAAAACGAATGTACACAATCTCCAGCATCGAAAAACATCAGAGACGAGATGTTTTCTTCATTCTTCATTCTCATCAGAATTCGACGAAAATCATCGAAGCACAAAGCAGCGCTCCGTTCCTAAGAAGGAGAACTTCGACGTCACATTATACATAATTTGAGCTGCTGTTCGGAAATACGCCATATCTCCGTGATGTTCAGAAAATTAATTCTAGAAATAGATCATTTGTGCTGTGATAATTAAGACCAGCAACAAGATTAACACTAGGAAGACGACAACTTACCTTATACCTAGAAAGACGGAAGGGGCCAATTTGGCCCCTCGATATTTCTTGATGTCTAGAGTAGGCTAAATGTTAAGTAAGAAGAGAAAAAGTGAGGAAAATTAAAGAAAAGGCAAATAAAATTTTTACTGACCTTTATTTCTTTACATTTTACACTTTATGCTTTCTTAAAGCAATCAGTACTAGTTCGAAATTCTGTAGATCCGCATTTGTCGCAAACTGGTCTTTTACATTCGAGGCAATTGTTTCTGGTATGATTTTCTTTGCAGCTTGTTTTCACTTTGCATTTTGATCTTTTCGTTCCACTGCTGCATTTTATGTTATTAACTGAAGTCACATTAGATTCTGTACCACATCGGGATGCTGTATATGGAGCCTGCAGTTCTTCACACAATTGCAGAATAAAATTTTTCCGACTGAGTTTCTCCTTTCCTGTCACTTCTTTATATAAAATCCAAGCATTTAAGGCCGACATATCTAAAACAATATAAAAGACGTGCATAGGCCAACGACGTTCCAGATTTAGAGGTATACAGGCGTAACATTTGGTCTACAATGTCCACTCCATACTTTGTCTGGTTATGAAACTGGACTGTCTCGGGTGTCTTTTTTTCATTATTGTCAATGGTAACATTGGGATGGAGGGAACTTAGTAACAGAACATGTTTCTTCTTCTTTCCCTGATACGACGTGATAGTTATACCATGTTCCTTTTGGAATAACGTTGTATAGTACAATTCTTGCTTCCCTATCTTGGCTGTTGGTGGCACTTCTTTACGATCTTTTCTACTAAGCTTGTTGAGTTGGCTCTGAATTTTTCACACAATTTTACAGATGTAAATTAGTTGTTAGTAGTTACATTTCTACCTTTCCCTAAATATCCTTGAGTGAATCTCATCACTACATGTTTATGAACAGCTTGATCTGCAGGTCTATTGATATCCTGGCCAGTATACGGGTATCCGTTGAGGATATATTTTGAATCTACACAGACAAATAGCTAAAATTTTATCCAAAACTTGTCCGGTTTATTTGGAATGTACTGTGTAAAAGGACACCTGGCTTTTGATGGCAACAATGGTTCATCGACCGTGAGATTTTCTCCTGGTTTCTAGCATGTTGCACTATTTTCAATGAACGAATCCCATAGTTCAGATGCCAAAGCGAACTTATCTGTTTTTAATTCCTCTGATCTTTCTGTTTTCAAATCAAAACGAAATAATCGAATTATATTTTTGAAACGATCTCTTGGCATAGTTTGTGAAAAAAAATGGCGGTCCCGAAACTGATGACCATAACGTATTTACTGGAAAATTCTTTGCTCCGTATACTCCTATTACATACATAATGGAAAAAACAGCGTCCAATTCATCTAATGTTACTGTCCATGTCTCATTTCCAAGTTGACGGCGAGCTTCTGCTTCGGTACATTTTTTTATATTGCGCACCATTTATCACTGAATATTAGACGCCACGCACTAATCACATTATCTGCATTTATACCTTTTCTCATATGAGGTCGGCCCTTGCAATTCCCGCAATACGTTTCTGTGTTGCACGACGTCCTTTAGTAGCAGAATGTGCAATCAATTTCCAAATTGTCCCGTCGACAGCAGTGTCTTCGTGTCGAATAAAAGGTGGACCAGGGAGACCAATAGATGTTTTCCGAGGAAGTTTTTGACCACGCCTTTTAGAATGCGCTCGTCCTCTTGCCGTAGATGTAGAAGGCTGGGAAATATTTTTGGAAAAATCACCCTCGGAATCACTTTCATAGATAACTTTGCTTTCTACTGACTGTAATTTCGATGATAAAAAAATATCAGGCACGCGTATTTTTTTTCAGGATTTTTTATTAAATTCTTCTATGGTAGTCTTATTTCTGTATTCTTGAGAACTTTTCACTGAAACACTATTTCGTGAAATTGTTTCAGTTCCATTTTCAGTGGAATTGCTGCTTTCCGTGTCTTCTTTTGGAGGAATATATTCTTTATCTCCATCTAAACTGCTGTCATCACTGCCACCTGACTCCATTGCATCTAATCTTATCAATTCCTTCAAAATCTCTTCGTGAGTGAGACCACGTTTACGAAACTTCTTTTCTATACTTTGTCACTTCAGTAACTGACAATATGTTTTCATTATATTGGTCACGTGGGTAGATCTTCAGGCGCGCTATCCAGTCAAGTCCAACTGCCGGTAAAACACATTTTACGAAGTGAGGGGGGACGTAAACTGAATGTAAAGAGGAATATGAAATCGAATGACTGGGATGCCATTTACAAGGTCATTTCGAGAATAAAGTAGTGAGATGCAGATAACAGTGAATGCGAGAAGAGGGGGATGTCATGGAGGGTCAATTTGGCTCTTCCCGTCATTCTAGGTATATTGATTGAAATCGGTGATTCTATTGAAGTTGGAAAGAATTTATTTCAAATATAGTGACAATAAGCCAAATAAATAAAAGTCATGAAATATCGAAATATATAGTTCATTAATATAGAAAATACAAAGTCGCAAACAGCGATAGGGGCCATATTGGCCCCTTCCGTCATTCTAGTGTTAATGTATTTCACTTCCCCACACAACTCCCTCTCCAGTCTCACACAGCCAGTGGGAAAATAAAATGAACCTTCATTCCAGACCTAGTAGTGTAGGTCGAAGAATCAAGTTCTTTTTCTAAGAAAAGAAATAGCAGGTTTTAACCTATCAATATTTATAAGATTTTTTTGACAATGAATGCGAAGCATAGAATCATTTTCCTGTTTGTTTACAACCTGGAATGGACGCTCATAAGAAGGTTCTAGAGCCCTCTTAAAAGTACATTTGCGGTCAAAAACATCGCTACAGTTATTTAGTTCTGTATATCGTAAATTCTTTGTTGGCCATGCCTAAAAGGTTGAGCGGGTCTCAAAGCATAAATGACTTTCTGTAAATTGGCTATGTGATTTGGTGGGTTTAACAAGGACGTATCTTCATATGACTGGCCCGGACGTCATAAGGTGGTTCTATATGTTAATTCAGCTGCAGGAGTACAAAGATCTTCTCATACTATAGTTAGGAGACCTAGCAAAAGCAACGAAAAAGCCTCGAACCAATCAACTTTATAGCACATTAAGATCTGCTTAAAGGTCGATGAAGTCACTCAAACAAACCATTACACTATGATGCAGATGAAGCTGTCATAGCTAGACTAGGATAGAGTAACCTTGCCAGAGTCTTGAAAAGTATGGACTCAAATCGTGTACCCTTATCGCATGTTATCCTCTGAGGCGTACCAAAACGAGAGATCCATGGATGCACAAAAGCTTGATCAACCGTTTCAGCAGTTATATCTCTTATAGGCACTGCCTCTGGCCATCAATTAAACCTATCAATCATCGTTGGACAATATCTGAATTCACGTACTAAAAGCAAAGGACAGATTATGTCTAGGTGTATATGTGTAAATCTGTCATCTGGACCAGAAATCCCACCGAAGGAGATTTAGTATACAAATGACCTTTGTCTTTTGACAGGGTATGGATGCTCTACACCACACAGCAACATCCTAATTTATCACTAGACAAATATATTTTGAACAGATTAACTGTTTAGAAGTCCGTATTTCTGGATGCGACAACCCATGTATTGACTCAAATACATTTTTCCTTAGAACCTGGGGGACATAAAACCTATTTACCTCCCCAGAAGTTTGAAAATACAATAATGTCTTAAGATCCGGCATTTGTACTTTAGATGATTTGCCGCTAAACGCAACTAATCCACCCAAAATAGCCTTTAGCTCCTCATCTTCCGTTTGGAACTTTCCCACAACCCTGTATCAGCAAGTGTCGAAAACTGAGTTTCACAAATTCTTCATTAACTATCAGTAACAAATTTTCCTTTGCCTGGCACATAACGTATTTCCGTAGAAAACTGGGATATAAAATCCAGTTGCCAAAGCCTTCTAGGGGAAATTTTTTTTTTTGTTTCTGGCGGAATGCAAAAATTAAGGGTTTACTATCCTTGTATAACGCAAATACACGAATCTCCAATAAAATATTGGATCGCTGAAAATACTGCTAACAATTCCCAGTGATATGTAAAATAATTGCACAGTGTAGGAGATAACTTACGTGAGAAAAATCCAAGTGGTTTTGGACCATCGGGGGAAAATTCCTGTAATACCCCACCTGTAACAAAATTACGGCAATCAGTTATAAGTGCAAGTTCCCCATCTTGAGAATGTTAATAAAGTCGTGTTAGCCATAGCCTCTTTAACTTGTTCAAAACTACTTTCAGCATCCGCATCCCACTGTACTTCTCGTTTATACCTTTTTTCGCCCCATTTAAGACCCTATTAACCGGTATCAATATTGATTCTATATTGGTTACAAAACGATGATAATAATTTACCATGCCTAAAAATCTCCTCAGATCGCTAACAATTTTTAAATTTTAGAAAATAAACAATCGTATTTAATTTATCTCTGTGTGCAACACAGACCTGTCTATTTATACTGTGCACTCTAAATTAAAATGTCTGAAATTCAGACACTTAAGTGTCTGAAATGGAGTGTTCAATTTTCAGACATTTTAAAATGTCTGAATTTTTTCAGACACTTTTTGCGTCTGAATTTCAGACACTTCAAACGTCTGAATCGCATCCATTTTTTTTTCTAAGCATCATACGTAGCCATGTTTGACCACGTTGAATCCTGGAAAAATATTTGGCTGTGGTCCTGCCCCTCCCCCCCCCCCCCAATACAGCCTGATTTTTTTGGTGCTCTCAGTTTTGGTATACAATTTTCGTTACGTTGATAATTTAAATCTTTTACGACATTGTACTGATTATAATCAATATCTTGAACTTCAGGAGTAGAACAAGATTAAAAAACAAAAAATATTTATCTAAATATTAGATTTTTTTAAATTTATTTTGTTTTTAACCTTATTTTACTTTAAAAGTTCAAAATATTGATTATAATCAGTACAATTTCGAAACAGATTTAAAATATAAGCTTTACAAATATTGCACATCAAATTTGGGGGCACTACAGTCGTAGGGGGACGGGGCACTTCCCAGTTTGCCCTTCCTTTAATCAAGAAGTACTTTTGCAAAAAACGCAACCCTGCATTATAGTTGTCTAAATTGAGATGTCCGATATTCGGGAGTATCCGTTGTGGAGGTTAATGAACATTCTCGAATAGCGAACACCTCTATTTAACGAATACTTTTTTAATCAGCAGACATACATATTTGTATATTTTTACCTCAAAAAAGTAGACATCTCCAATTATCGGACAAATTCCGCGTTCCCGAAGTGTTCGCTATTAAGGGCTTTTAAGGTACATAGATAAATATATATATATATATTTTATAATCTTGTCCTACTCTAAAAGTTCAAAATATTTATTATACTCGGTTGAATGTGGAAAAAGATTTAAAATATCAGATGTACGAAAATTGCAAAAATCCCCCCCCCCCAAAAAAAAAATGAAAATATAAAAAAATATATTGCCACATAGGCAATTTTACATATACATCACTTGATAATCACAACAGCCATTTAACTATGAATAATGAAAATAAATAAATAAATATTCTACTTTAATAACATTGGGGAAAAAATGACTTTGGTATTTTGTTAAATGTATTTGCGTTTTTAAACTTGTCCTACTCTAAAAGTTCAAAACTTTCATTATAATCAGTGCAAGATTTAAGATATCAGCTTTACAAAAATTCATGCAAAATCCCCCCCCCCTCCCCCCCCCAAAAATGAAAATACTTATTTAAAAATTATGTTTTTAAAAAATTTATATTTCCACATGGGCAAGTTTTTATGTAGATCAGAGGGTACTCACAAAAGCTATTCAACTATCAATAAAAACAAATAAGTACATATTCTATATTAAAAACATGAGGAAAAAATAACTTATGATTTCCAAACTTCTTTCGTCTTAAATATATACAGTAACATCTGTCATTTTTGTATTTTTCGTATAAGTGCATATAAATAAAGTTACCACAATTTTAAATACGAAATCTAGTTAGAGGTTTTTACTTTTTCCCATTATAAATTTCAAATTACTTTTTTATTAAAAATAATAAAAAAATCAGTATTAGAGTTGATTGCAAATCAAATACATATGTATATTTTTACAGGCAGCTTCATATAATAGACGAGTCTCATTTACTTTATTTATCTTTTTTTAATCTGCGGTTTTATGCCAGGAAGTAAGAAAGCATTAGGTCATCTTTCAAAGTTTTTTTTTATCTTTACTTCCTTGTGGCCGTCATTTACTGCGAGATAAAAATTATCCATTGAAACTAAGAACTGACATTGAATATATAATTCGTAATAAAAAAGAACGTCATAAGTTTAAAAATATATACTTCTAGAATTAGTGGGGTTTTTTGCGAACAGATTCAAAACTAATTAAATTTCATGCAGGATTTTGTTTAGTACAATAAATAAAATCATAAAATACACTAATTTTACTACTATAAAGAAACTTACTTGAGTTGCTGCAAGAGGTAAGAAATATTCCTCGATTTGAAATTTTAAAAACTACCACAACCACAGTGAGGGAGAAAGACTTTCATCAGTTTAAAAGGTAATCCATAATACATCCGACTAGCCACATTTAAAGGATGAGATGTTTCATCCTAAAAACAGGACCCGCCAGACAAAAGTTTCTTTTTTTTTTGCCAGCTTCGACAGGACGAAGATGAATAACACAATACTATTGATATAAATTGATACGAGTTAACACTAAGCCCATTGCACACGCTTTGTAGAATTTCCGGGTGTAATCTTCAACCGTCGTCTACTTCGGTTCTGTGTCTATCCCGCCCTTGTATCGACGACAGCTTCTAAGAGACATTTGATGCCGAGCACACACGTCAGATGTATGTATTCAATAAATACATAATCCAAGTTAATACGAATTAAAATCACAGTACTTCACATTTCGCAAAAAACGAATTAAAATACACGCGTACATAAAAACAAACTTTGTTTGAATTACAACGTATACCACTTCGAACGAAGACATCTAAAACGCATGCGCAACTGGGAGTGCTAGTGCCCCCTGGTGGTTATTGCGTCGGAAGAATCAAAAATTAAGACACGTTTAAAGCAATGAAGTGTCTTAAAATAAGACGTTTGCGGATATTTTAGACATTATTCTCAGTTCGTTTACACCATGGTCATAGTAAGACGCTTATGTATCTTAAATTAAGACATCTATAGTGTCTTAATTTTCAGATTAAGACACTTAAGTGTCTAAAATTCTTTTTCAGTCACATATGTGTCTAAATTTAAGACGCTTCTATTTGCAGTGTGGTCCAGAAAATCTATAGTTTTTTTTACCAAACTCACATTTTGATTGGTTAAGTATAACTCCATAATCTCTAAATCGTCTAAAGACCTCCTCCAAATGCTGCATCTGCTAAAGAATCTAAGAGGATAAATTCGTCTAAAGCGCTCCTCGAAAAGAATTAATATTTGAATTTGAAGAAATGTATCTATTTTAGCTTCGTATACTAGGCTCCGTTATACTGCGGAAAATGCTAGAGAATGTTTTAGTATCAAAACAATTTTGTGTTAATCTTGTTTGCATTAGCTATATTTTGGCTAATATTGAACCACAGATATTCCCTCAGTATTGGTGTCTTTATTGTTGTATCTTGCCAATAATGCACCAATAACTACAACAAATACATAGATATTTCATAAACAATATTTTCAATGTAAAGACAATATTTATTCAATACTGGTATTTCATTAGATTTATTTCCGATAATTTAAATATTGGTCTCATTCTGAGTGCATATATAGCTAATTTTTTTGGCTATTTTAGAATTGTCTGTAAATAAAATTGACTAAACGTACAATATATATCGTGCTAAGATCTGTTTTATTTCATGCGATATCACAAAGAAAATCTATAATTAGACAAAAACGCTATGTTGAAAACATACTTTTGTGTAAAGATATTTTGACTTGTTACATACCATACTAATAAAATCTTATTATGTTTTCGTACTTCAATAACACATGTTTAAATAATAATTGTTTTACTTAAAGTGATTGAAACGTATATGTTTCAATATTAGGGTAAACGGGGAAAAATAGAAACGTGTGTTTTATGTTTTTATAACGCTATCCTTTTGATTCGGGGCAATTACAAAAAATATGTGTGACAGGAAACAAATATAGCTACATCAATAAGTGTTTATAAAGCTGCGCTTTTGGTTTAATCGTTACATATATACTCGTATATATATAACACGGGTAGCCTATTTCCCATCGTCCCCAATACCCGCGTTTACCTAATATTTCTTCTATGCTTCTAAATTGAATTGGTTTTATAGAAAACGTTCATTTTTGTTACATATTCAATATTTTTCCCACGTTAGCATCTACAGAGATCATATGAACACAGGCCAAGGAGTATTAGTAATATTTTCAAACATCTTTGCAGCACTTTGAAAACAACCTAATTATAAAATTCTGAAATTAGGAGTTTTCATGAAGGGTTAAAAAATTTCCGGAGTTTAAGGGCTAAGAGATCAGTGAACGTGGTAGTTTTTTTCTTTCTCTCTCACGTAAAGTATTATAGAATCAAGTTTAGTACAGAGAAGTAGTATTTTACCGTTATGAATCAACTTTACTAAATCTATTATTTATAAGTTTGAATAAGTGAAGGTAAGCCTTTCATCTAGTTATCATTTCGCAGTTAGTTACTTCGAAAAATCTTTGCTACATTATTATTTATTCTTGCACAAATTTATTATTCGTTAAATTCTTCACTATCTTTCCAACAGTTCTGTGCATACGAAGAAAAATTAAATCATTTTCTCTCTTATTTCTTCATTGAGAGAGTAAAGATAATAGTTTGTTCCTTTGTTCCTCTGGTGAAGTGAAATGAAGTCAAAGTCTACTTTATCGTAATGTATCAAATTTACTAAATTTTTTATTATTTAAAATCTAATATAGTAAGGTAAACATTTCATTAAGTTTTAATATCAGGGTTATTTAATTTAGTCTCTTTTCAACTGTTCTATGCACGTAAAAATAATTTTCAAACCTATTTCTCTTTTATTTCTTTATTAAGAGATCAATAAAGATGATAGTTCGTTTATTTCGCCCTTAGGTAAACTAAGAAGTTCTCGTCATGTTTTCATTTAGTATATTGAAGTTGATTTTCATTGTTATGAATCCAATTTGCGAAATCGGTTATGCAGTAAGTTGCCATAGAGCAAGAGAATTCTTTCATCTTGTTCTAATTTAATGGTTACAATCATTAGTAAAATCATTAATCCCTTTATTTTCTTTATATTTGTTTACCCTGTCTGGTGTATATTATTTGTTTATAAGGTACTTGTACCTAATATGGACAGTGCTCTCAATATGGACACCCCTAATATCTTTAAAAGTAACAAGTTTGATCGAGAAATGGCGCTACATGTCCGTGAAGAAAAGCAGTTGAAAAGCTAATTAAGCCTGGAAAGTGCAAAAAAGCGCGCTGTTCGCTATTTGGAAGGAAACTTCTTGTTTCGTGGTGTGCTGATCGTAATTACAGGTAAGTTTAAATTCTTATTTGGTATGGTAAAATTACTTTAAATATTGAAAAGTGGAGTGTTTTAGAAAGCTGATAAAACATATTTTCGATTGCTATTGCATATATTGCTTTAAAATGTTTTCTTTGTTTATTTATTACAAGATTTAGTAAAACTATGCCCAATTCCCAATATGGACACCTTATGTCCACATTGGAAATACAGCAAGTGAATCTTCAGATTCACAAATTTCTAAAATATCTGTTTAATGTCATCTGAACAATCCTCCAAGAAACCTTACCAAACCTTACCAAACCTCCAAGAAAAACAATCCTCCAAAAAGCCCTTGCAGAAAAATCAGAAGAAGCCTCCCCTCAATAGGGTATCAGTTGGCGAAATCGCAGGTACCAGCGGTATGACTTCCTCAACAAAGGAGAGCTGGTACTGCTTCTTATGCAGTATTGATGCTGTTGCAGACATGCGGCTATGCACCACATGCTGCAGATATGTCCATGAGGACAGTGTGAGAATTTCCGCCCATAATGAAGAAGCTTTTATTTGTCCATCCTGTGAGGAATGGGGAATAACAGATGTAAATTCTGCAGATAGATGCAATAAAGCTAAGCAAAACCAATTATATTATTTCATAATATTTTGTAGTAACTGAGGTGCTTTGCATGGGTCTTCGAAGAGCCACAACCGAAATTGCCCCCCCCCCCTTTTAAAGTGCATGTTCTGAAGATATTTACTGTGCCCCCTCCCCCGCAATACTTTAAAATATATTGTTTTATCCCCTCTCCTGAAAAATCCCTTCGAAGAGTGGCTCTTCCATACACCCTGTGTAGTAGGTCAATAAGGAGCCATCTGTTCCTAATATGGACATGCATGTCCATAATAGGGACAGGTGCTTCCTTATATGAACACTTGTACACATTTTTTGTTTTTATCATTAAAATTAAACCAGATTAATTACAAGGTCGCTAATATTAATAATGATAGTCAACAGTCCAGGGATAGTTGTCATATATTTTTGGAGTCCTATGACTTGTACACGGGGTTGAAAAAAATCAATTTTTCTTAGGGTGTCCATATTGGATGCAGGTACCTTATATAAAATTTTATTAATCATTTGCCAGTTGTATATATAATTTTATTAATCATCAAAAGGCAATCTTATCTATTCTATTGTTGTCACCATAACAAAATCGTACACCTTTCATTTTCTAAAAAAAATTAAATTTTGAAAAGTCTAAAAGTAGAGTTTCTAATGTTGAACTGCATTTAGCTCGGCATCAATTGGCAAACAATTCACAGTAGTGGGCAAAATTGTGGGACTTTCTTAAAAGGTTTATTTTTTAGATATAATGCTCATAATCACTTTCTGTTTAATTAATACCATAAAATCATTTTTCACTGGAAAGTAGTTTAATTAATAATATAATGAAATAAATTTTGCTCAAATATTAGTATTTAATCAAAAGTTATAGACAAATAAACAACAACAACAAAAAAAATAAACATAACTTGCTTAGGCTAACCTGACTTAACTTTCCTTTATTTGAATGCAGCAAATGAGCATGGGTGTTTAGAAAGCCAATCAGGTGCCATCCTGTTCTGACAGTCAGTTAATCGAGTAACAATAGGATTCAATTGTTGTTGTCATGTTTTGTAGGACATTTCAGGACTGTGAGAGGACATCTGTCATTGATTTGTGTGATTGATATTAGAGTTTGGCGAAAAACAGAAAAAAATTAAAGAAATTTCACAAAGAGTTGGCTGATCAATTAGTAAGCTAAGTTAATTTGTACTGTCAAGGCTACAAGGTTACAGTTATGAAAAACGTAGAAAGCAAATTGATGGAAATATAAACAAATCGGGAATTACTAATTCTTTGAAAAGGCGTCTATATCACTTCAGAACCAAACTGATAAAGGCGGGAAGAGGTTTACAACGGCAAATGATGATAGAAGACGTAAGAGGATGAGCATAGGTGTCAGAAAAAATCATCTGCATGTATACAAGGTGAAATGGCGCAAGTCAATGTGATGTTGAGGGCAAGAATTCGGTTTAAATGCTAAAATTCCACAAAAAGGCCATACAACAGAGGTTAAAAATATAGAACTGGGCTAAAACTCATGTTAACCGAACAGCGGAACAATCAGAAAGTGTTGCTTTGTCTGGCGAGACAAAAATCTCCCTCTCTGATAATGATGGTATAAAATATGTAAAGAGGAAAATTGAGAATTTTTTTATCCTTATTGCATTACGTACATCGCAAAGCATCCAATTAGTGTTATGATATGTGGTTGTATGACACAAAAGGTGTTTGCAGAATTTGTGTGCTTAATAGAAATATTAATGCCAAAAAACGAAATGAAATACTTCAATCCCAACTGAAGCTTTTCGCACGTGATCTTTTTCCTGATATTGAACCATTTATATTTCAACAGGATTGAGCTCCATGCCAGGTTTCTAAAGTGTACAAAAAGTGGTTTCAAGATAAGAAGATTCAATATTACGAAGAAGTGAAGGAATCCTATGGTAGAATATATTCTTTTCTTATAAATCCTAAACGACACATCAAACAAGAAGCATCGGAATCTCATGGTCTGAAAATCTGCCGTTTGTTAAGTACGTGATATTTACTTGATCTTCTCTGAAAGAAACATCCATTCAAATGAAAATAATATGTCAGTATTAGAGTTGATTCGTTCAAAATGTTTTGCAAAGAAGTCCTAATGTTTGCTACAAAAAATGCACATCCTGTTCTGTACAGCTACTTTAAGGCGGCGTATAAAGTTTATTGAAAAGTTTTACTACAAGAAATATTTATGATTTTATCTAACTGCTCTATTGTTGTCTTTTGGATTAAAAGATGATATCTCGACGAACTGATCAGTTTTCATTATTTCTCATGTTATCTCCAGAAATATAAAGAGTTATTTTCATAAACTGCATAGCAAAAGGGCTAAGATATAGTGTGGAGTGGGCACGATTCTAAGTAAATCATTAAAGCTGCTCTCGTTCGAAGCACTAGAAATTGTATGTCTTACGTTGATATGCTAAACGACATTATTTTACCTAACGCGTTAATAATTAAATCTAAGGCCAAATGTTTCCACCAGGATAATGTCTCCAAACATATTTTTTTTCGTTAAATTCATAATTCGTACCCATTATTTTAAAATTGCTTGACTCGTCTGTTAAAAACCAACATTTAAATATTGTGATTGAATTTGGGCTAAAGAAGAGTGTAAAATTATATATAATCCCCCTTATTCTATACACGCGAATATATAACTCTTTTTGAAACAAAATTACAAAACATTTTAGGAACTAAAACGGATGAAATATGAAGGTTGTAAACATTCAACTTCATTTTCTGTAATTTTGGAATTTCACATTAATGACTCTGTAATATGAGAGATGTTATTATACCAAAATACATCTGATCTTCTATACTTAAACCAGGACAACGATGCCACAGGCGACGATTTTTGAACTCTTTTCCCACCAGTATTTATCTAATATAATTTTTAAAGTACGTTTCTCTTGCAAATGTTGTCAAAGTGTGTGTTAAGGATATCTGTTTTGAAAAATTGGTGCCAGTTAGAATTAAAAAGTAGTCCCCTGTAGCAGCCCTGTCAAAACAAACGTTGAGGCAATTTTCACTTCAGTTTGAATCTATTTCACCAAAACTTAAGAAATTTGCATTTTTTATATATTTTGTTTAATTATAAATGTACTTTGGTATAAAATGCATAGTGTCCCTTATACGTCTTTCCAATTTTTCATTTATATAAAGTTTAAGCCCAAACTAAGTATATTTTGCTTATATATTCTGTTTGACATTAAAATGTATCTAACATTAATTTTTATCAAGGGATATTTTACAAATTTCCAAAGTCTTTGCGCCGGCCAGGAATTAAACGGGTATTTTGATTTTGAGAAACATGTCTTGATCCTAGAACAGTCGGAAAGTTGAGATAATACACTTTATGCTTATTTTAGTCTCGATGTACTGTTACAAGTTTAAGATCATTATCAGATAATTTGGTAATGTTTTTCAATATCCTAAATTAATTTTTTCACAACCCTAAATAACGAATATGTAGAAAATACAAAACAATTTTATTTGGTTTATCTGTAATAATAGCCTTTAACAGCTACTTGAAAATCTTACCGCGTTTTATTTCTTCCTTTTCTACATTTGTATTTCTTTCTTCTATTGGCTTCTAAATCCTATTTTCGCAATCTCGCAAATCCTGTTTGTTATGTTCACAAATTGCCTTCACCATATACCAAACAAATAGAACTGTATACTTCGCCTGCAGTATACATGATTAACATTGATTGGCATAAATGAACTTTATCGATCGATATACAGCTATTTCTTAGTTAATTGTGGATATAAATTATTGATTGTCTGGATTACTACACTAATGTGTAATTACCACGACAGAAACATTTGATAACCTTCTCAGTATGCTGTTTTACTACTGTACAATTTGTATGACGTTATTATTTTGGCTTCAAAGTTTCATAAAAAAATTGTAGAAATCAAAAAGTGTTTATAAAGTTAGCTAAAACATGGCTTTCTAGTGTAAGAAATTACAGGTTATTTGTCAGCATTTCCAACATATTATTATTATGTTAAGTATTCCGCACAATTGCTCATTTCCCCAGAAATACATATATATATATATATACATATTGAATATGAAAATCAATAGAATATGATTTTAAAAATGATCGATTAATGTCGATTAATGAGGTAATAAAATGGCTTATAAGATCTGACTTAGTAACATAATCCATTATGAAATATTACCGCATTATTTTGAAATTTTGAAAATTCGAATCGCGTAATTTTACATGGAATAATGTATTCATCAAAACTTTCTAAAACTTGAGACCTGATTATACAATAGCTGAACAATATCTTAAATTCAATTTTAATTTTAAAAACTTCTATAATAATTACCTTTGTTAACTTTGCAATGTAATTAATCTTTACACTGAACAAAATTTTTTAATTATGTTCACGCTGAAATTTATTGCAGCTCAGTTGATTAGAAAATAATTTAGAAACTAACGTTAATATGTTAACAGCATAAATCGGAAAGCTTTGCACAAAAAATTACATAAATTTGCTTTAATAATAAACATATGGCTCACTGAAAGAGTTTGAAAGATAATTTAAAGTAAAAGTAGCCTTAATAGATAATTTATGTAAAACGAGAAGCACTAAATTTAAGAACTTGATCTCAGAAATTATATAAATTTTTATTAATATTTTCATACAATCTATTCGATAGTTAGAAACGTGATGTAGAGTGCATATGTTGCATTGCATTTTCCGCTTCTACATAGAAAGAGCAAGATCACTTTCAGGCTGTTTTGCAGCTTCTTAGTTTTTAAAACGATTGATTATTATTATAAACATTTTTAAAAATTTGTGCATCTGGATTTATACAACTGATGTACAAAATGGCCTCCTTAACCAGCTAATTCTCGCTCCCGTCAATATCTCGGGCGAAGGTGTCGTTCGTTATTTCTCGTTATTTCCGGGCTGGAGATTTAATTGCTGGAAAAAACTTCTGAAACCAGAAAAATTTTACTGACATTTCCATGTGAAGTCTTTGAATACTACCGATTGGGTTTGGTTTTTGGCGCTGATTGTGATGTTGGACTTCGTATTGCATGTTTCGAAATTTATCACGATAAAAAATTTTTAATAGGGTAACTCCGGGAGAGTCGCCGCATACGGGATAGATGCCGCACCCCTTGCAATGAGATTATTTTAACCAGTGTATAGCGTGAATCCCATTTCGATGTTTACTTGTAGAAGTACAATCCTTAATTTGACGTAAGTGCATGATTTCACTGTCCAAACTTTTAAACACGTTATGTTTAGATACTCTTCATACACTAATTACTAAATGTATGCATGATTTCGAAGTCAAAACTAAGTGTAGCGTTCGTATAGAGTACTGTGTGTATGGTTACGCCATTCCCCTTAGTGATGGCAGGTAACTGTGATGACCGATGTCTGCAACATGCAAAATGGGATATTCCGGTATACATGCCGCAGTATCTTCTGTACGGGATGATTAAGTTTTATTAACTTTTCTTTTTCTTTTTGCACAGACTAACCATGTTAGGCATGTTATCAAGTTTACTAAAACCAAAGGAGAAAAAGTGGAAAATAAAAAATAAGAAGGGCAAGAAAGATACAAGTCAAGATGATAATAATGAAAAATTGGATTACGCGTAACGCAGACGTTCTTTGCAAACTACTCCAAAAAAGAGGAAGTGTACTTGGCTTCGTTGCATCATGTGCATAAAGACTGTACTTTTTCGACACTTTTTCTGTAGATTGTAGTCGAAAAAAACAGGTCTCTTAACCCATTCGTGACCATAAATGCATATAAGGACCTTCATAAAGAGCTTACAAAATTTGTTTCTGGCACCAGTAAAAAAGAAAAGTAATATTTGTTTTGTTTAATTGGAGCATTTTCATGATTATTAAAATAAAGGTAACTTCTTTTTAAAAAGTGGTTCTAACCGAATAAAATTTGCGTAAAAGCCAGCGGTCCTGAAAGGGTTAACAGATAAATTATGTAAACACAATTTTACTGTTTTTCTTTTCCTTTTCTAATACACTGTTAGGTTGTTGCTGAAATAAGAATTAAAATTTGATGTAAAAAAAATAAGTCGATAATTTTAATAGTGAAAGTAGGCAACAATTATTAATTTGAATCTACTAATACGTTTCATTGTTACTCATTTAGCTTCATTTTGTTATTACATCGTTAATTATAGTTCAGATATGAATATTTTATTTAATATTTTTATTTATAATTTCATTCTGTTTTTATTACAAGCGCGGTATAACTACCGCACAAGTGCGGCGTCTCAGCCTGAATTTACGGGTGACGCACCGCGGTGTAATGTTATAGAATTTTTTTTTAAATATTAATAATTTGTTTTGAATTTTTTTGTCGCAGTACACGCATTGTATATTTAACATCAAATAACACAACATGATTTTTTTTATTTATTTTATGTCCACCGTGGGACTTTATATACAAATTAAAAAAAGTGTGCGGCATAAATCCCGGAATTACCCTACTTGAAAAATGGATTTCAAATGCACGTTTTTTCTATGCTGCCCAGCACTGTAACAAACTGTGTAATTATCAATATACACACCTAATTTTGATAGCATATTTGAGATTTTAGGTAAATTTTAGGTTTAGGATACCGAACGGATCATTAGGCGAGAAAGTTTAGGAAATACGACTTATTAAAGTTCTGTACTCCTAATGACAGATTCATTAATGATAGTTACAAAAAAGAATTACAATGCGTGTAGTCTTTTAAGCATAACTCAAACTACTTGGCAAAAATTGCTGATATTTAAAGCCTGTTTGCAGTTTATAGAGATCGACTTCTATTAAAATGTTTATAAGTTACAATATCTCGTTACAACGAATGTGACTTTAACGAATTGTTCAGTTTAACGAATATATTTTATTGGGGAAATATGTCCTATGTTTTATCAATATAAATATATTCTTTTTAACGAATTTCAAATTAACGATTTTTTCAGATCTTAAAAGAATACTCATTTCAGTTCAACGAACTCTGAGTTCGCAAAACGAACAACATTTACGGAAAAACTAGAATTTCACAAGAAAACTTTTTATTATTTTCATTACCCCCATGAACTTCAAATTTTAAGCGTATCTCGAAACTTTTTTTCGAGCGATTGGGCGAAATTGCTCCTCATCTTTAAAATTAAGAAATTCTTGCTTTACTTTTACATCTAATCAATTTTTCTCTTATAGCTTCTGCTGTTTGCTTTTACACTCATTTAAAAACAGGTAGGAAGTCCAAAGAACGTACTTTTGCAGCAGTTCGTTACCTTCGAATTTGACGATCAATAGTATTAGGGAATTCCCGAAACTTTTTTTCGAGCGATCGGGCAAAATTGCTCCTCATCTTTAAAATTAAGAAATTCTTGCTTTACTTTTACATCTAATCAATTTTTCTCTTATAGCTTCTGCTGTTTGCTTTTACACTCATTTAAAAACATGTAGGAAGTCCAAAGAACTTACTTTTGCAGCAGTTTGGTTACCTTCGAATTTGACGATCAATAGTATTAGGGAATTTCCGAAACTTTTTTTCGAGCGATCGGGCAAAATTGCTCCTCATCTTTAAAATTAAGAAATTCTTGCTTTACTTTTACATCTAATCAATTTTTCTCTTATAGCTTCTGCTGTTTGCTTTTACACTCATTTAAAAAAAGGTAGGAAGTCCAAAGAACTTACTTTTGCAGCAGTTCGTTACCTTCGAATTTGACGATCAATAGTATTAGGGAATTCCTAATTTATAACAATTCATTGTAATAATATTTTTTCTCTTTTTAAATGTAGAATACAGGAATAGAAAGCAATTTTTATTGGAAAAGAGGGTACTATACAAACAGTAATATATGGACGAAGGCAGGACGGTGTAGCGAAGGAATTTATGTTGCTACTGCTGTATTAAGTACCATTTTAAAAGAAAACACAACATTTAAATGATTTGGGACTAATTATACATATCGTCATCGTTATTATCGTCCTATTTCGTATAATTGTGTGACTAATTATGCAAAAGCGGTACTGTAGAAGAGAAATCATGGTTTAGACAAGTGAACAAGATCATCTAATAACAGCTGATGCAACCTACTATTTTTTTTTCTAAATTATGCATTGGCCGATATTCTTTACATTTCTGCCAACATATAAAAATAAACTTTAAATAAATTCAAAATCTGAGAAAAAACATTATAAAAAATCATAAAATTCCAATCACATTCACATTATGAAAACTATTATAATTACAGGTAGCTGCTGTTTTTGTTAAATCGGATAATTCAACACTTCTAAGTATTATAAAATGAATATTGAAAGGATTTTACGGTCTATAACAATAGCTGAAGCATATTAAGAGATTATAATGGTCATATAAGCAAGAAATAATACATTAATGGAAGTGACTTAGTCAATGTGTAGGTTTACAACAACCTTCGAGTACCGAACTTCCATTTGGATACACACCCTAAAAAATCCCTTTTTAAAATAAATAATTCCTCGCAAACTAATCGTACGAATTTCATGCAAATTCATATTTAGGCTAATGAAAGGATGTAGAATTAATTTATGGCGTCAAAATTGGGTCTTGTTATTAAAAAAAAAACAAAGTTTCAGTTTATTTTGATATGTAGATGACCCCTAAGCAAATTTTATATACATCATTTAAAAGTAGACTTTATTTCCAATCGTTTGGTACCAGTAACTTTATTATACGATAATTTTTTGCAGAGTTAGTAGGGGGTGTTTACTTTTCTTTCCATGACTGTACATACCATTTGTCGATGGGTTTTGAACTTTAGAGGAGCATCTTCTGATTAAAAGAATAGGGATTCTTTGAGAAAGGAAACAGAGGATACCGTAAATATTTGTGTATCGATAGAATATATAGTCAACAGACACATGAATGCTATAAAATGCAATGTTTAAGTAGTATTGAGAAATCAAGCCCCAAAAATATCGCTTCCATATGCAATAGGATAGATTAACCTTTAACTGATGTTACCGGTCTCACAGACCGGTACTTTTTTAAATTTTCATAGTTTAACTTGCACATTTCAGTTTATCTACCAACACTACTGAAATTTTGTTTCGTTTGGAACTTTAGTACTATCACCAGAGACTTTTGAATAAGTGAATTTTAATTATAACACTCCTGTACAAAAAGTTTAGAACAAAAACACCATCCTATGAGTTAATCGCGGCTTTTATTCATCTTTCGATGGAGCGGTCTCACAGACCGGTTCACACTAGTTACGTGACATTTTCTGTGACATCAGTTAATGATTAACAGCTTTTCAGAGTGTCTGTGTTGGAATATTGGCAATGCGCCAGACTTCTGGATTTTTAGTTTGGATTTGATTCCCAAGCAAACTATTTTTTACAGACAAATTCATAATCAAATAATTCCGGACCACAATTCAATAAATATATGTAATTACTTCAATTTTTGGCAAATATAATGAAAATCATGTTTTGTATATCACGTATATCTATTGTTTATCTATTGCCTGTACTCGATACATAAATGCAGAGAGAATTCTCTGTTTCTCCCCTTACTGGTTAATAAAACAAAATGACGAAAGATGTAAATCCTAAAAAAAGAATGCCTTTATATAGGCTAACTTGGGGTGAGATGACGTGTTGGACAAGATGCCGTGTTCTGTGGTTTTCTTATGCGCAGATACTGTAGGGAAACGCCGCTCAGTTGTAAGGAAGAGGGTTATATATATATACCGGGTGAGCAAAAAGTCCGTATAAACTTTAAAAAATCATAAAAACCGAAAAAATAACAGAAATGAAAAATTATTTTCAGGATTAGCATCTATAGGTCACGGGAATTTTTTAAAGACAGAAATAAAAAGTAACTCAAAAAACAGCAGACAGATGGCGCTGGTTCGTGAGATTTTGGTGGAAATACGCAAATGAAACGGTTTTAAGAATTTGCACTCCTAATCCAGAACTAGTTCACTAGTTGTGAGCCGTGTACTTGATCAAGGATGCTAAGTTTGAAGGATAAATCTTTGTTGGTTAAGTTATTTTCTGCGAACTAGTTCTGGATTAGCAGCGCAAGTTCTTATAACCGTTTCATTTGCACATTTCCACCAAAATCACACGAACCAGCGCCATCTGTCGGCTGTTTTTTGAGTTATTTTTTATTTCTGCCTTAAAAAAATGCCCGTGGCCTATAGATGCTAATCCTGCAAACAGTTTTTCATTTCGGTTATTTTTTCGGTTTTATAATTTTTTAAAGTTTATACGGACTTTTTGCTCACCCGGTATATATATATATATATATATATATGTAAAGACGTGTACATAGTGTCTTGAAGGGTGCAATAAAACTTCAGAAGAATGTGATTGGATCAAATGCATTCAATGAAACTTTTGGTTGTAAAAGTTTCTCAAAGTTCCTAAACGAATGTGCAGTTTGTGGCAGATCTGAAATATTGCTGAAAAGAACAGAGAGACATGTGAAAAACATCAACAGAAAAACTGGACTCTAAAGCGGTTTATCACAGTGGCTTTACCGTACTTAAACTTGTTATTAAGTTTTAAAAATAGGCTAACTTAAGAGCCATAATTCTTTTAAATGTTAAATAGAACATAACCTTTTTGTTTTCAAATATTAGTTTGTCTGTTTTTTTTAAATCGCAAACGTTTGTTACATTCATATTTTTATAATATCCTAATATTAAGTAACAATTATTGTTTATAATTTATTAAAATTCCTCAAGACCCCATAGACAGTCCTTCATTGGCGTAAGATGCCAAAATGCAAGCTTTTACAAAAATGAAATTTTTGATATATCCCATAATATCTGTATAATGAAATATATTTTTAAATCATACATAAAAGTATAAATTTTAAAAAGAAATTAATGAATAACAAGTAAAACAAATAGTCGATAAAAAAATAAAAAACTACGACATTTTTACCCAATTTACCCTAATTTTGCTTTGTTTGGTCTTTATTGGCATTCCAAATAAGGGTGTAAATTTTGCGGCGCCATATATGTATGTGCATAATTTACATGAATATAATTTACTTGAATAAGAAAAAGAATGCAGACATTTTTTAAAAACTGTATAATTAATGAATTTGAATATGTTTAGTCATTTTATACATTTGTATCTTCATACATTTATGCATTTTTATATGCATTTTGCTGAAGCATTTTGCATCTCCTAAATAAAAGCTATGCAACCTTTATAAATCTCTTTCCTATTATGCCTAATTGTTTAGTTCCATTTGAATTTTAAGCAACTGATTAGAAATAACTAAAAGTTTCTCTCAGAATCGTAGTTCATTTTGATTATAGTGTGTTAAAGAATAAGTTAAATGCACTCAAAGTTCAGACATTACATTTTTATCGTTGATACCTGATATCGTTGAAGTGCATAAAAATGGTATTTTTTTTTAATTGTATTATTCATTAAGTTAATTATTTCGATCAATATTATCAAATAGTGTAATTTGACTTATGAAAAGCGGATCTATCATCACATTTTTCAAAAGAATCTAGCTATATAAACTTCCATAAAAAACATACTGATATAATGTTATTCATTTAAATGGCAGTTTTGAATAGTTATCAAGTATACTAATTATTTACGCACTTCGAATTCTTTAAAAAGTATATTCTTCATGTTAGAGATATGTTCAATAAATTTGCTGAAAGTATTATCATAACTTTTTATAAGCTTTTCTATGTAATTCCCTATGCCTTTTTCTGAAGAAGAAAAAAAATGATAAATATGACATTTTAATTACATTGTAATGATTTTTCATTTATTAGGTAGCTTTCATTACAAAAAGCTACCTATTGCAGCCGTTCGGAGAAAAGCGATTTCAAAAAATTTTGTATATTTTCATCAATCATGACCCCCCAGACCCCGAA
Source organism: Maratus speciosus (assembly GCA_963932465.1). NCBI lineage: Eukaryota > Metazoa > Arthropoda > Arachnida > Araneae > Salticidae > Maratus > Maratus speciosus. The sequence continues at coordinate 229,958,338 of OZ010796.1, read as the reverse complement.
ACCACCCTCCGTTCAGAATTGATATATATATATATATCTGACATATGTCACACTCTAACTCTCGTAATTATCAACCGATTTTGATGAAATTCGGTGTCTACATAGTACATACCAGTGTCTCGACTGAGTTCGTTGGCCAGCTTCATCCGCCGTTTTGTTTCAAAATGGCGGCCATTTAAAAATTTTTAAAAACATTAAAATTTTAAATGTGTTACCAAAAAATTAAAAATTAAAAAATATTTTTTTCTTATGTATTTGACCTTTATACAAAGATTCCGGAGCAGTTTTTCTTTCGTCTATATCTTTAAAAATGGCAAGTTATAGCATTTTGAATTTCTAGCGTGGCTGGCATTTTGAAACGTCCTGAATTTTGTCACGCGATAAAAGGCGTATTTATGAACTGATTTCGATGTAATTCGGTGTGTACATAGCACATACCAATGTCTCGACCGAGTTCGTTGGCCAGCCTCATCCGCCATTTTGTTTCAAAATGGCGGCCATTTAAAATTTAAAAAAAATTTAAAATTTGAAATGTGGTACCAAAAAATTGAAAATGGAAAAATATTTTTTTCTTATGTATTTGACCTTTATACAAAGATTTCGGAGCAGTTTTTGTTTCGTCTATAACTTAAAAAATGACTGAGTTGCAGCATTTTGAATTTCTAGCGTCCTGAAATTTGTCACGCGATAAAAGGCGTATTTATGAATCGATTTGGATGTAACTTCGTTTATACATAGTACATACCAATGTCTCGACCGGGTTCGTTGGCCAGCTTCATCCGCCATCTTGTTTAAAAATGGCGACTATTTAAATTTTTAAGAAAAATTGAAAATTGAAACGTGGTACCAAAAAATTGAAAATTGAAAAAATATTTTCCTCTTATGTGTTTGACCTTGATAAAAAGCTTTGGGAGCAGTTTTTGTTTCGTCTATATCTTAAGAAATGGCTGAGTTATAGCATTATTCATTTAAATGGCAGTTTTGAATAGTTATCAAGTATACTAATTATTTACGCACTTCGAATTCTTTAAAAAGTATATTCTTCATGTTAGAGATAAATCTCAATAAATTTGCTGAAAGTATTATCATAATTTTTATAAGCTTTTCTATGTAATTCCCTATGCCTTTTTCTGAAGAAGAAAAAAAATGATAAATATGACATTTTAATTACATTGTAATGATTTTTCATTTATTAGGTAGCTTTCATTACAAAAAGCTACCTATTGCAGCCGTTCGGAGGAAAGCGATTTCAAAAAATTTTGGTATATTTTCATTGATCATGACCCCCAGATCCCGAAACCACCCTCCGTTCAAAATTGATGTATATATATATATATATGGATATATATATATATGGATATATATATATATATATATATATATATTTATTTATTTATTTATATGACCTTTGTCACACTGTAACTCTCGAATTTATGAACCGATTTGGATGTAATTCGGTATGTACATAGTACAAACCAATGTTTTGAACGAGTTCGTTGGCCAGCTTAATCCGCCATTTTGAAACAAAATGGCGGCCATTTAAATTTTTTTTTAATTTTAAATTTGAAATGTGGAACCAAAAAATTGAAAATGGAAAAATATTTTTTTCTTATGTATTTGACCTTTATACAAAGATTCGGGAGCAGTTTTTGTTTCGTCTATATCTTAAAAAATGGCTGAGTTATAGCATTTTGAATTTCTAGCGTGGCTGACATTTTGAAACGTCCGGATTTTTGTCACGTGATAACGGGCGTATTTATGAACCGATTTGGATGTACCTTGGTGTGTACATAGTACATACAAATATCTCGACCGAGTTCGTTGTCCAGCTTCATCCGCCATCTTGTTTCAAATTGGCGGCCATTTAAAATTAAAAAAAAATACTAAAATTTAAAATAAGATACCAAAAAATTGGAAAATGAAAAAAAAAAAATTCTTATGTGTTAGACCTTGATACAAAGATTCCTGGAGCAGTTATTGTTTCGTCTATATCTTAAAAAATGGCTAAGTTATAGCATTTGGGTAGCTTTCATTACAAAAAACTACCTAATGCAGCCGTTCGGAGGAAAGCGATTTCAAAAAATTTTGGTATATTTTCATCGATCATGACCCCTAGACCCCGAAACCACCCTCCGTTCAAAATTGATATATATATATATATATATATATATATATATATATTTGTCATACTGTAACTCTCGTATTTATGAACCGATTTCGATTTAATTACCGACCATCATCAAAAACTGCAATATTGTGAATGATTGACTACACGCCATAAACCAACAATATAGAACTGTATGTGTAAAATAAAGTACCGTATACCTAATTACAAGAATTAACATGGGAGAAAAAAAAGAAGAATATGGATTCCGAAAAAATTGGAAAACTTATATATTGAATTACGTTTTCAAGAGTACAGAATTCAATGATATATATATATATAATATATGTTTGACTTTTGTCACACTGTAACTCTCGTATTTATGAACCGATTTCAATGAAATTCGGTGTGCACATAGTACATACCAATGTCTCGACCGAGTTCGTTGGCAAGCTTCATCCGCCATCTTGTTTAAAAATGGCGGCCATTTAAATTTTTAAGAAAAATTTAAGTTTGAAATGTGGTACCAAAAACTTGAAAATTGAAAAAATATTTTTTTATGTGTTTGACCTTGATAAAAAGATTCGGGAGCAGTTTTTGTTTCGTCTATATCTTAAGAAATGGCTGAGTTGCAGCATTTTGATTTTCTAGCGTGGCTGATATTTTGAAGCGTCCTGAATTTTGTCACGCGATAAAAGGCGTATTTATGAACCGATTTGGATGTAACTTCGTTTATACATAGTACATACCAATGTCACGGCCGAGTTCGTTGGCCAGCTGCATCCGCCATCTTGTTTAAAAATGGCGGCCATTTAAAGTTTAAAAAAAATTAAGTTTGAAATGTGGTACCAAAAAATTGAAAATTGAAAAAAAATATTTTTTTTTTATGTGTTTGACCTTGATAAAAAGATTCGGGAACAGTTTTTGTTTCGTCTATATCTTAAAAAATGGTTGAGTTATAGCATTTTGAATTTTTAGCGTGGCTGACATTTTGAAACGATTTGATATTTGTCACGCGATAACAGGCGTATTTTTGAAAGGATTTGGATGTAACTTGGTGTTCACATAGTACATACGAATGTCTCGACCGAGTTCGTTGGCCAGCTTCATCCGCCATTTTGTTTCAAAATGGCGGCCATTTAAAAAAATTTTTTTAATTTAAAATTTAAGATGAGATACCAAAAAATTGGAAAATGAAAAAGAATTTTTTCGTATGCGTTTGACCTCGCATTCGCCATCTTTTTTCAAAATGGTTCCCATTTAAAAAAAAAAAATAATTTAAAATTTAAAATGAGGTATTAAAAAATTGGAAAATGTAAAAGATTTTTTTTATGTGTTTGGCTTTGATACAAGGATTCCGGAGCTGTTTTTGTTTCAGAAAATTTGTTCTTTTGTTTATATCTTATAAAATTTTTGAATTATAGCACTTTGAATTTCTAGCATGGCTAACATTTTGAAACGATCTTGTATTTGTCACGCGATAACACACGTATTCGCCTATTTCGATGTAAGAAGGCATGTGGATAGTATACATCAATATCTCGACCAAGTTCGTTGCCCAGATTCATCAGCCATCTTGTTTCAAAATGGCGGCCATTAAATTAAAAAAAAATTATATTTAAAGTGAGTTGCAAAAAAATTAGAAATTGAAAAAGGTTTCTTTCTTAAGTATTTGACCTGGATATAAGGATTCAGGAGTATTTTTTGTTTGTCTTAATCTTAAAAAATGGCTCAGATGTAACAGTTTCAATTTCTAATGTGGGTGACATTTTGAAAAATCTGATTTTTTGCCTGCGACAGCACTCGTGTATATCAACCGATTCCGATGTGAGTGAGCATGTGCACAGCAATTACTAAGGTGTCGACCAAGTTCACTGGTTAGCCTCATCTACCATGTTGTCTTAAAATGGCAGGCACTTTAAGAAATCGCCGAATTTGGCAGCCAAGTATAAGTTACTTTAAAGAAAAGCAGCTTGGATAAAGCTGACTAATTTCGCGAAATTCTCATTCATCATATTGGTAAAAATTAGTATTGAATCTCCTATATTCGGTTTCCACTAAATTGAGCTTCGTGTGTTTGAATAATATAAGTTGGCTTTTTTTTAAAATAAGGAATATGAAAGCTACCTCTTCCTCCCGGCACTGGCCGGAAGGACTTTTAAAAAATGTTTGCAATAATTGAGGTTTGATTTTTTAAAATAATTTTTAATGTATTGTTGCGAGGTATGATTTTTTATGAGACACAAAATCAGTTTGTTGGAAATTTTTAAAAAAAAATTGTTTCGATATCTTAGTTTATTCTTAAATTACTTTTTTTTCAACAGACTGAAAAAAAAAAAAAAAAACAGTATTTTTATTTGCTTGAAGAACCTCATTTAATTTCAGTCTGAAATACGTAATGCAATTCTTTACCATTAAAAGTAATAGATGGAGTACTAAAATGTTGTTATTTTTTTAATTAACACTAAGTTTTTAGAGAACTATCTAGTTATTAGGGAACAAAAAATAATTATCAAAGAAAAGGGAATATTTAAATTCAAGATTTAAAATATTTCTTTTATTTTAAAAACCTTACATGCAATGGACAGTATTCTTCCTTTGGTTTCGAGGCTATAAAAAACCAACTGTTTTGGGGAAAAAAATGAAAAAGCGCTCAAATTGAATGCCTCTTAAAGAACTCATTTATTTTTTATTCTGCACTAAAACGTCAGACATTTACGCAATAGATCTGAATAATATAAGCAATATTAATTTAATTTCATATTAATTTTGTTTTAATTATCTAAATTAGTAGAAGTATCATGTTAAAATAAATTAGGGTATAGTCAATTTCTATAAAAATGAATGAACGTTTAAGTGTTTAAATTGAGATTTCTTTATAAATTATGTAAATTAAATTTATTTTACTTAATTATGCTTTTAATTCATGATTTTAGTAGTTAGTATTTAGAAAAAGTTTCATTTAAATTTTTCTTTTTCAGATTTATCTATATTTGTTAATATCGAAAACTTTTTTTCAGCTATCTTTCAGAGGATAAAATATAGATTATATCTCACAAAAATGTATCTTTATATATAATATATTTATCAAAAGTACTTTATTTTTCTATTTTAATTTTTTATTCTTCTGTTTATCTTTTTCTTTACCATTGTTCCGTAAACGCTAATTAAAATTAAAAATGCGCAGAGAAATTTTTAAGATATAAAAGGCTCTAAGAACTAAGGATCTCAGACTTAATTTTTCCAGTAACGAGCTAAGAAAACAATGAGTTTTCAAAATAAAATTTTAAAATTAATGACTTTAGGTAGCGCTTAAATATGCTTCGTCTCCCTAAAATAATGACTTCCTGTTTTAAATGTCTAAATGACGTTCGTACTTAGACGTTCGTAATAAATTTTACTTAATACATGGAAAAATGTATATAATACCAGATCATTATTTTACCCATTTTCTAGCAAATCTGCATTCATTTAATTCTAACAATTAAATCTTTCTTAGAAATAAATGATTCAAATTATTTACAGAATTTAAGCAAAATTACATACTAATAAACTTTTTGTTTTGTTTACTTTTTATTCTCTGATGATTTATTACTCTTTAAAAAATCCCTGCGGCTCTGCCTACAGGCACAGGTTGATTTCGAAGTTAAGTACTAATTTCACAAACAAAAACTATTTAAAGATTATACAGATAAACCCAGTTTAACACTTTTATCTGGCCCGCTTTTGAGGCGTTTTTAATTTAATTTTTCTGTAAGAGTTGGTTTTATCAGAATCATGTTAATACGATATTTTTTCTCCAACCCCTATTTTTTTCATCCCTTGAGAATATTTTTTAATCATATCATTCATTAGTAGAATTCATCTTCTAAAAAACTTGTCACTACAAAAGCTATGGATAATATTAAGAAGATTTATATAATAAATTTATGATGATTGTTTCATGCAATGATTGTTTCATTAAATGAACTACATACTATATTTTAAATTCTGAAGTTCTTTTCATTGAGACACGCGCGCATTTACTAATGTAACCCTATATAAAGCATCTCTGACAGTTGAAAAAAATTTCAACACGCCAGTGATATTTTTTATCGCCTTAGTTGCAGATTAACGGAGATGTGTTTTTTTTCCTTCTACAACCATCCCCACCAATTTTTAATTTGTTTTGTTGTAAGATTTTGTCCTAGCAAAACTTGTCAATGTAACAGTTGTAGATAGTATTAAGAAAATTTATAATAAATTAAGTGGATTTGATATCTTGTGAATTGACGAAGTTATGATTTTTTGCTTTTTAAAACCCTATTTTTCAACCCTTTAGGCCATTTTTAATGATATCAAAAATCTGTCATGCATAATTTTTTTACCCTTTTTCTAGAAGTAATAATAACTTTAAATTCTCTCGATATGTATCATAGTCAAGAAGTTATGGGATTTTCTGTTTTCACAAAAACCTACCGTATTTCCATCCCCTTCGTTCGGTTTTGCCCATTAACGAACTTTAACGATATTTTCTGCCCCTGGATTTTATGTATCAGTTTGGACAAGATTTGTGCAAAATTATGGAAGTTATCGTGTCCGTAAGTGATATATATAGAGAGAGATGAATAGATAGATGGATGGATGGATGGATAAAGTTTTGAACTGGAAGTGGTTTTGGGTTCTGGGGGTCATGATCGGCGTAGATCTTCAAAACTTTTCAGAAATTCCAACATAGGGGAGAATGTAATAGGTATTATTTCTTACGAAATCTTCCTAAAAGCACATATTTTCAAAGTTCTTTCTAATTTAACTTTGAGCAGAAAAGCTTGAATAGCATTATTCTGTTATTCAAGTTTTTGTATAATAAATAACGATAATAGTGTACAGATCATAAGTGTGTTTCCAAACCTTACTCACGGTGTTATTTACATATGTGTATGAATAAGTACTGTAATATTCAGAAGTAGGAGTCATACATTAAATTAATCGATAGATTTTATTTTAATAAGGCAACAAAGAAAATGAGCTGTTTATTTATTTTTAAAAAATCTATGAAAAAAATAGTCTTTATCAAGAAAAAGACTTATTGTTTATTTAATATTTGATTACTTTTCAAATCTACACTGAGTGGGCAAAAATTAGAGACACCCATTATTTGAAAGTGAGATAGACCGAAAGTGACGTAGAATGACGTAACAATGCAGAGTTGCTTACATACGCAACTCTCAGCTTCGTATGACGTATTTAGCAAGGAAGTTACTGTACAAATGAGTAACACGAAAGATTTAAGTGGATTTTAACGAGAGATGATCGTCGGTGCAAGCAGAGCTGGTGCCAGCATCTCTGAAACAAAGACTCTTTTAGGATTTTCTCGCCCAACAGTACCTCGGGTGTTTAGAGAATGGCTGTTAAGAAAAAATCTTCTACCGATAAGGACCATTGTGGTCGGAAAAGGCTGGTGAACGAGAGAGGTGAAAGGCGAGTAGCACGCTTAGCCCACAGCAACAGAAGGGCAACAACACGACAAATTACAGCTGAAGTCAATGCTGGTGCATTACAAAGCATACCTCAGCGCAAAATCAGACGGACTTTGCAAAGGATGGGATTTATTAGCAGGAGACAATAAAGAATGTCTTTGGTATCACAGAAAAATAGGAAAAGAAGCTGTCTGTTTTGCACGAATGAACGACGAAATTGGCTACTTGAGGACATGAAAAAAGTAACCAGGTCTGATGAATCTCGTTTCCTGATCCATCCTGCAGATGTTAGGATCAGATAATGGCGCAAACAGCGCGAGTTTATGGACCGTGCCAGATGACAACTCTTCAGGCTTGTTTTGGTGGAATTATAGTGTGAGGAATGTTTTTTCTAGAGTGCACTTAGTCCCTTGATATATGTGGACATAACTCTGATATATGTGGACATAACTCTGTTTACCTTAACATCGTGGCCGATCACATGCACTCGTTTATCGCTGTAATGCTCCCTTATGGAGATGGTTCCTTTCAGCAGGACAATGCACCTTGCCATCGTGCTCGGTCGGACTTAAATTTGTTTTAGGAACATCAATCAGAGTTTAACCTGCTTCCATGGCCAGCTCAGTCCCCTGATCTCAATCCTATTGAGCATTCGTGGAAACAGTCGAAAGAGCGCTTCAAAGGTTGGAAACGCCTTCATCCGACCTGGCACAACATACAGCTGCCATTACGTCAGCATGGGCCAACATTTCTCAGCAACGGTATCAGCAACTTGTTGAGCCCGTGCCAAGAAGAGTATCGGCTGTGATCAGAGCTAAAGTGGACCAACTCGTTATTAAAGGGGCAAAAATCGACATGAATAAATAAAGGTTGCTACTCATACATTTGAATTCTTCAATGCTTGACGGAATAACACGGCCTTAACCCTCAAAGTAGTTTGTGGCAATAACAAAAATGCAAAAAAATATATATATATAATAGCGATGCAATAGTTTAGCAATGCTGGTTTGTCTTTTCACTAATGGATGAAACATAGATAATTTTAACATAAAAAATAAAAATTATATTTCTTAAATAATGTCTTTCACTGAAGTATTCCCATATTTAAAATCTTATTACATTTAATGTTATTAGTAGGAATGGTGTTAACCACGCTAACAACTCGTTAGGGATAAAATACGCATTACAAATACGCAACTGTATTACAATCTCATTAAAATAAAGTTAAAATATAACCACCTAAAAATAACTTTTATTAAATAATTTGGCTTCTTTTTAAATTCCCATCAACGCCTAAAGCCAGCTGTATTCTTAACATACGACATTTTCCTTTGTAAGTATCTAACGTTTGTTTGGTTTATTAATGCATAAAGTCTTAATGATTTAAAATATGGAATGGTGCAATTTCATCTCTATTAAAACTATTGCGCATTACTCTTAAAATAACTTTGTTGCGAAACTGAATGTTTTTCAGCATTACTGTTGTCTAAATTGGCACAGGTTTCAGAAATCATTATAATGGTGAGTTTCGATTTCAGTTAAATATGTTGTATTATTTTGAAAATATTTTATAAGTCAAACTCAATTGATTTTTAATTTATCTGACAGATACGTCCGGAAAGAGTAAAGTGTATAAAATTTATTTGTTATATAACCTTTACATAAAAACTAGTAAAAGTTTTAAACAAAATAAAGTTTTAATAAATTTATCACAACTTTTATATAAAATTTATGTTTAAAATACGCAAAGACATTTTATGTTATAGATTTATATATCTTGGTGTGTAAATTTTTGAATTCTAAACGTACAACGCTTTAGTTATCCGATGCGACCACCTAAAGCAGAAATATACCTGTATTTGAATTTTCTTTCAAAACGATAGGAACAATTTTTACTTCATGAATTATTCATTAGAATGTAAGTCACGCTTTTCTATTTTTATGTCTTTCGTAATGGAACTGACTGTATACACACTATAGCGGTTGTCTTTTTTAAGCTTTAACACTAGTTAACAAAAGGTGCATGCAATTAAGAAATAAAATTTACAAACTACCTCGAACAGTATGATACACTAAATATACAAACAACTCAAAAATAGAATATGAATCAAAAGTTTTAGTTTAGTTTCTATATTTTATTAAAACAAATAAAATAATTTTTTTAAACAAATAAATTTGTATGAAGACGGATATAAGGTAAAATACATATTTTGAATTATAAAATTTGAATGATAGATATATTTATTTTCTAAGAAAAATATTTTATTTGTGAAATAGTGAAGTGCGTGGAAAATGTTATTCTCATAGATAAGAGGACACTTAAAATTTAACCTTTTATGCTCCGACGGGGCTTTTAACTCCCATAAAATAAACTGCTACATAACATGTATTTAATACGTCTACTAATAAAAGTATATGGTATTTTTCATACAAAATACTTTGCCGCATCACATTCAGTAAGCACAGCGAAACAGTCGAAGCAAAATATTTTTTAATGTGTTCATTTTCTCAACCATACATTGACTTAGCTTTTATCCTATTAAAAAATGTTTACAAAAAATTTACAACTACAAAGCACTTCTCAGTTACAGAGAGGATCAAAATACATTTATCTACATTGTTCTTGGAAGAATTGTGAGGTTTCCATAACTGTATATTTTTGTTAATTAATCTAACTATTCTTGTAAGTACTTTTAAAAAGACTGTAATTACCGATTTATTAAATCAGATTTATTTAAAAATCTATCTAAAAATCAAATTATTATTATATCAGTTGTTTCTGATATTTTCAGACATTAACAAAGATAATTATTGAGAAGGAGCAAATTTCTGCTTTATAATTCGGGACATAAAGGGTTAAGGGAGTCCGGGACACACAAATCTTCAAATTTTGCAAAAACATTTTATTTCATAAAATAATTCTCCGTTTTCTCCTGCTTAAAATGACATTTAAATCATGTTTCTGTCTGAATTAGAACAAAAAATATTAATTATTTCGTTTTGGTTTGTTTTCAAAATCTTGCTTTCAAGCAATGGCTGTCATGGAAACGACTTCTTGTAAAAATGCGTTTTTCTTCATGATAGGTTTTTTTCACCATTTCACATATTTAAATTCTTATAACTCGAGAACCGTTAAAGATACAGGATTCAAACTTGGGACATATCTTTCTCAATTATTTTACTTTAATTTTGATTCAGCATATTTGAAAAAAAATATTTACCTTTGAAAATATGATTTAAAAAAAAGTTGCACCACTTTTCTTGAAATTTTTTTGTTAAATATTTTTAATTTTTTTAAATAAATTAATAATTTTAAAAATGCCGAATCAAAATTAACACTTATATATTTCTGTTTATTTAAATGAAAAAAAATGAAATTCTATAAATAATATTTCGAGTTAATACGATTTTATATTACCCCACTTTTTGAATAAATTTTAAATTTAAATTTAAAAAAAAATCTGAGAAGTTTTATCATGTGATTTTGTTTACAAATGATAAGGTGAACCATCACAAAAAAATTCAGAATTTTAACTCAATAAATAAAAATTATTTTAAAGTGTGTCCCTGACCCCCTTAATATAGAGGAACGTGAGGTAAGATGACAAATGGGAAAATATGACGATTTCAGTATTTATCACAGTTAATCACAGGCGCTAACACGTCACGATATGAAAAGAGTACTCTGTAGGCGGAACATGCGCATCCCTAGGATAAACACGCGCATTCCCACTTCGAGGGAAGTTCTGTGCATTAGTTCATTTTCAATATGTTTCTCTAAAATGTTTGAACATCAAATCGTAAGGAATAACCTTTTACGGTAAGCTTTTCAACTTTTTCAGTAAAATATTTTGTAAGCAGAACACAAGACCTACAAATTCGTAGAAGATCCATTTATTATGCAATAGTCTTGGTTACTGGTTAACTTGCGACCAAGATGGAAAAAAAGGTAATTTTGTTTCAACTTACCCCATGGTTGGGGAAAGATGACTAAAATTACCGTTTTCTTTTATAATCACGTGGTTTGTGCCTTTATAATTAAAAGTGGAAATTGAAAATATTCATGGTATCAGGCAAGATATGGACGAAAATCTCATGCAAATATCAGAGTAGAGTTTACGAAAGTAAAATCTACAGGTTATGTGGAGTACGTTGTATATGAATCTAAAGGAAGAAGAAATTGTTTTAAGTATCGGTAAGTTTTGGTTGTATTACTGTAGAAGAATTGTTTTAATCCATTTTCGGCCAAAGGTGCGTAAACGCACCATTTCAATAAATATTTTTTTATTAACACTGTGACGAATATTTTTCACTAATTTTATTCTTTTGCTATTTATAAGGGTTCTGGAGACATCTGTAAAATGTCAGTAATTCAGTTGGAGTAAACACTTTCTGTTGAGAAATTTTCAAAATACGCTGGTCTTTTAACCTGGTTTAAAGTTACCCGGCCATTTAGGGTAACTTTGCACCATATGATAAATATTATCTAAAATAATTCATTGTAAAAGGTTGTATTTACGTCGGCCAATTATCAGCATGTGGGATATAGGCCCTAAGGGGAGGTGCCTTCCGTGGAGGTCTTTCTAAGGGAACCTAACCCGTATTAACGCTTGGAGAACCAAGGTTCGAAGAAAACCACGAAAACTCCGAACGATTAGGCCGACGGGCACGATTGGGATCGAACCCAGCACCTCCCGTCTACCAGCTTCGAGAGCAGAACCTATCGGCTACTGGTGGGGCCAATTCATTGTAAAAAAAAAAAAAAAAATACTATAGTTAGGGCAACTTTGAACCCCCAAAAATGTTTTCAGATATGTAAAGACTCCGAATTTACATATCCCAACATCACAAGATTTGTATAATTTATGATATTACAACAAATATTAGACATGATAAAAGCGGAAGAAGAGAACCATGTATATTTAGAAATTTAAAAAAAAACTGTTAATTGTTCATATAAAACATAAAAATGCAGTGAAGAACAATTTTCAATGTTTTAACTCAATAATATATCCATAGTTACAGTAATACATACTACGTACTAGTATTATTCAAACAAGAATAAAAAATGTCGAATGTATGAAATGTCAAATTTGAGTAGCTCCGTCCCGAATAACGCTTTTAAATGAATTTTATGTATGTTACACATATTTGTAAAAATATTTACATGTTATATCTAATGCACACTTTCGGCATTTATGTAAAATATACGTGCAAATATGAGAAATTTTTGACAGTAGCACCTATAATCAGTAAATTATGAACATCAGTATAACTTTGAGCCGGCTCAAAGTTACCCTGAAAATGTGGTAAAATGTTAGTGCCTTTTTATTTTACATTTTATTAACTATTAATAAATAAATAATCACAAAATATTAACACATTTACAACATTTAGATAATAATATGTCTGATAAATGAGTATATTGCTACATACTACGAAAATTTAATTGGATTAGAACAACTTCAAAACAGCATTCAAAATTAACTTGAAAACAGTACTTCACAAAAATAGTTAGATAATGCAATTAATTGTGAATAATGTTGCTAATTTATTTTCTAAAATAAAGAGTAGAAATCCCAGTTTAGAACCTTGCCAACAGAGCACAGTTCTGGAGTTTATTTAGTCTTTTGGAGTAAAATATATTGAAAATTAGGAGGTGGTGCAAAGTTACACCCTACGGTTCAAAATTACACCGAATGACTGTATTTTTTTAAATTTAATGGTGCGTTAGCGCACCATTGACCGAATGCATGAAAATGCCGAATGCATTTTATTTCTCAAGTCAAATATTTTTTTCATGTACGAAAGTTTTTTTAATTTTGTCTTAATGAATGTAATTTAAGCTTGTTTCAATGAAAATAATACCACATTTTATATTATTTCTATGATTGGCCTAAAATGGGTTAAGATGAGTTGCTTTCGGAAGTGTTGCTTTTCAAGGGACGGTGATCCGGATTATAGTTTTCCTATAACTGAAGACTCGAAAACGTTGCAATGCTCAGTCCACACACTTGGACCATGCTTGTATTGAACTCGAGAACATCCGCCCAATCGCCTCGTAATGTGGTTAGCATACAAAGCCCTTAGCTACATGAGATTCTTAATGAAAAATTATATTAAAATCTATAAAGCAGTGTTAAAAATAAAGAAAATTAAAGTAAATTCAAGATTATAACAGAGTACTTAAATAGACACATTACACAGAGAAGGGCTCTAAATACGAAAGAAAATAAAAATACATTTACAATTGATGATCTTCAGGTACTGTATCAATAAATTTAAGGTGTTTTGAAAGGACAGTAATAGGGCAGTAAGGTAAATATTTGACATAAAAGTTTTTGATGCCACGAAAATCAGACTCCAAAGGGTTTTTAGAACCTAGTCACTAAAGAATGTACCAATCATGATTTGTAAGATACCTGGGCCCTTTATGACCCGGTTCCCAATATGGCCCATGTCGTATATTTCATTTACTTTCTTTTTGATTCAATAGATGACAGTATACATTTGACCCCCAGGACGATAGAAAGTGGGAAAAAACAATAAAGGCGAATTCGTATCACATGGGCGACGCTACTGACAGGGGGAGTGAAAATTTCGGCCAAAAAAGTCGTGTTATTATTTCTTAAAGGTAAGGAATATTTCGTATTATTAATATTTGTTAACATTTAATACAAAGTAAAAATGAATATATTAACACCGTTAATCTACTTTAAGACACTATCAATACTTTTATCATTACTTATTAGTATTTCCGTTTTGGGGGGTAAAATAAAAAATGGCGGAGGTTCCCATTATGGCCAGGGTGGACCATATGTTTTTAATGACTTCAAGCATATATATATATATATTACGAACATAATTTTGTTTCACTTCTGTTCTTCAATTAATACAATTCTTAGTAAAAATAAATAAATATATATATTTTTTAATTTTTCTTGTGATTTTCCTGGCTTTTAAAAAATTGAAATTATTATATATATCATATGTATATATATATATATATATATATATATATTATAACATATAATAATTTGCAATTTTCTAATTTTATTTTGAAATTTTCTAAAAATTTACAAAGTGGGCTATATTGAGAACGGGGTGTTCCCAATATGGCCCATATGACACATTTTATATTTCAACGTATATAGTTTTTAATAGTATAATTACAAGTATAAAGTCTTTTAATTTATTTACCACATTAATCCCTCTTAGCAAACGCATAAATAGTTTCCGGAAAAAATAATATTAACATGATAAAAAAAAGCAATCAAACCTTAGGGTGGGCATAATGGGGCCAGGTACCTTAGATTGAGACCAGACAAATCTGAAATTCGAGCCTTGTTGGCGTTAATGTATCAATTACAACTGAAAATTTTTGAGACTATAAGGTTGAAATCGTGCTTCTTTGTTTTACATTAAGAAAAAAATTATTGCTCAAAATCATAATATAATTTTTTTAATTATTATATTTTTTATTATATTTTTTATCATTACATTTTTAAAATATTGTATTTTTTTAACAATATTATAAACTTTAATTACTCAAAATAAAAAATATATTGTAATTTTTTTTTTCATTCAGTCTACCCTCTCAAAGAAAAATTCCTGTTCTTTTTTCAATGTATTCAAAAAAGATATTATTTATGTAAGAAAAATAATCTAAAGAAAATTATTTCAACGTACTTCATACGTTGAATAATTTTCTGTTATATTTTAAAACAACAAGATTATTGTTATTTATTCAAAACATTTCACTTAAGCAAGGTTTTGTTAAAAAGCATTTAAAATTATTTTCAAAATTTTAGATTTCTTTTCAACACTCGTGCTATTATGATTGTCAAAGTCTTTTATTTTTTTCAAACATCCTCCTCTTTTTTATTGGTTAGAAAATACTATATACCATGAAAGGAGTTCTTGATATTTGATTTTGTTATTCCAGAAAAGAATATCGTTTTCATCTTCAGACATTGTTTTAAGAGGGAAAATATTTTTTGATAAGAGAGCAAAAATCAATTTTTATATTTAATATATTTACGTAAAAGTACTTTAACTTCCTACGTTTATTTACTTTTGCGTTTTTCTTTTTCTATCTATAGTCCAGTGAACAATAACTAAAACTCAAAAGATGATTAAAAAGCATTTAAGTTATATATTTTTAAACGTACGTATATATAACGTACGTAAATTATATTATATAAACTTTAAAAAGTTCACTGTTTTACTTAAAAGGTGACTAAAATAATAAAAGATATGTTACAAGTTAAACATATATATTTTATTTAAAACTTCTTAGTACTTTCAAGCTTTTCCAAGCTCTTCATCAGAGAATATTTTAATAACTAATTCTGTTCGTTTATACAAATACTGTCACTTCGTTTTGAAAATGAGAGAGCCAATAATTATTAGAGTTGAAAGTAGAAGTAGCCTTAATAAAATAAATGGAAAGATAAAATAAAAATACAATGATGTAGATAAAATAATTGGAACTGCAGTTAATAATAATATATATTTTCTTTAATTAGGTTCAATCCAAGAAACTGCTACTTCTACTTTCAACTCTAATAGTTATTGGCTCTCTCATTTTCAAAACGAAGTGATGTATTTGTATAAATAAACATAAATTGGTTATTAAAATATTCTCTGGAAAGAACTCGGAAAAGCTTGAAAGTGCTAAGAAGTTTTAAATAAAATGTATATTTTTAACTTGTAGTATCTCTTTTATTATTTTAGTCACCTTTTAAGTAAAACAGTTAACTTTTTAAAGTTCCCTTTTTAAAGTTCATATGATATATTTTATGTTTGAATCAAGGTGAAATATAGCGTTTCGTCTTATGATATTATTTGTACGCATAATCTTTTTTTATTCTAAAATTTTCTATTAAAAAATATCAAAAAACTTAAATACCAATTTAATGAACTATGAAACAATCAATTTATGTAAAGAACCCTTAAAACGAGTAGCGTTATGCTGATCTTATAAAGACGCTTTGCGGATATATTTCCTCTATTCGATCGTGAAATCCCATGTTAACTATTAAATGCCTGCCCTTTCAAAAATCATTGTAATGATGTTTTTCGGCTTTCATTTTTTAAATAAATTATGGGAAAAGTACTTAAAAAAATCATGTTTTGTTTTAAGTATGGTTTACGGCTAAAAAACAGTTTATTACTAATCGGCAATACTGGTCTTTAATTGAAAAAATAATTTTCCTTGATAAAATTCTATAATATTAAACACACAAGAATTTTAGGAACTATGATAAGAAATAAATTTTACTTGCTTACTGCAGAACGAAATAGAGTATTTTGCAAGCTTCCAAACAAAACAAAAAGAACAAGTAGCAACAATTGAAAAAATAAATCTATCTTTATTCTTAAACAGCACAAGTGTTGCCATCTACATGTTGAAAATCGATTTAATAATATTTTCAGAATGTATTTTATTGGCAACATTAGGCATTATAACTTCAATGTTATTCTAATAGTACTTAAAAGCCTAAATTGGGTATGTTGCCGAAAAGCAACAGCCGGCATTTAAGGGTTAACTTATGGGGGAAAATGGTTGATTACTCATTTCCTCAAATAATTATCAAAATATGTTTCTTTTTTTTACCATCTAATGTCTCATGGTGATAAAGTATGCTTTTAAAAAAATGTCATTTTAAAAATGTCATTAAATTTTATGTAATTATAAAACGATATAAGTTTTTAAATTCTTTCTCGGAGAATGTTTTCAAATTTTATCCCTTTTTTAAATGCATAAATTTTAAGAAGACAATTTTTAAAAACTAAATACGTCGTCATCAGTCATCTACTTTTTGATGGTGAAAATCGTATTTTCATAATTATGTTAGGTAATATTATAGCGTCTAGAATAAATAGTGTGGAAAATCTGCTATCCAAACAGCGCTAAAACTTTGAATCCCTTAAATGTGCAATGCTTCTGAAATCCGAAGAGTCGATCGCAGCGGCATCTGATGGACATTTTCATACATCATTGTAAAAAATCGTATTATTACAACGTCTAAACTAGTAATCGTCTTGCAGTTTTAGAAAATATCCTGCAGGTGTCGCTGCGATCGACTCTTCGGATTTAAGCATGGTTGGACATTTAAGGAACTCAGTAATTTAGCCCGTTTGTAAGCAGCCGATTCCCACGCTGTTTATTCTAGACGCTATAGTAATATGTAATTACTTATTCAAAATTTCCGGTAGGTTAACATGTATGATGAAGAGTTCCCTTAAATGCACTGCTTCGTATCTTTAAAGTAATAAGTTCAAGCCTATGAACTCTGATACACCTAGAAAGCATATTATAGTTCATGCATGAAAAACCTACACACCGTGACAATGTTATTATTATTTTTTTATACTTATAAACTTTCTGCTTTACATATCGTTTATGATTCTCGGATGATATACAGTAAAACGTCCCTAAAGCGTTCCAATCAAAATTCGTCGCTCCGAGAGGTGGTCTCTTAATGGAGGTCATGTTTAAATCTAGATTTTAATTGTTGAAAAAAGGTTATAATTAATGTTCCTAAAATTTTCACATTAGGAAAAAACATAAAAATTTAAGTTTGAAAACAAATATTAATTACATAAGTTAATTACGGCAGAGTTGAATACGTTTGCTTTGGTTTCACGGTTTTATCTTTTATAACTTATATTCCCAAGTCCTTTCGAAGTTCAGTAAATAAATGCCTTTTTTTGGGGGGGGGGGAGGAACAAATAATGGCGATTTCATTAATTTATCTATTTAGTTGAGAGTTTCCTGACAGAATAGGGAAGGGGAGTTTATTGACGGTTGTTCTTAATTGGTCATCAGAGTTAAATTCATTGCCTAAATAGGCACAAAGGGGTTTAAACACTTAAAGGTTAACGTAATAAAAAAAAAATCTAAACTTAGTATAGAAGTTTGATGAATAATGCGCTCTCCGGAGTTATTTTTCTAATAAAACCTTCTTCAAGCAACCAGGAAAAAACGGAATTTATTTCATTTTCTTCCAAGAAATGGGTCGCTCATGGAGGGAGTTCAACCGAGATGGTCTCTGAATGGAGGTAACATTAGTATTGAGCCAATGGAAATAAATTCCGTTCCATGAAAAAATGATCGTTCAGGGAGTTGGTCGCTTAATGGAGGTGGTCGCACAGGGAGGTTTCACTGTATTATATTTAACAGAGAATAAGCTTAAAAAGTTTATTATTGATTTTATTTAAACATGTAAAAAAAAAAAAAACTTACCTCAACAGATCAGAATATAGTCGAAAGAAATAACGACAATAATGTACTACATATCATTGTTTATTTAGAAAACCTATGTATATACTTTTTACTTTTGTTTTAATCGGTACATTAACATAAAAAATCATGCATTGATTCCTTGAACTGCGATATCCTTTGTCTCTAATGATCCTCTTATTTAGTGAATCTTAGTCCATACACAGGACTTTACACAGTTTTCTTTCTTTATTTTTACATATAGGGTGACACAGTCAGTAGTTGATGAAATAAGATTGGTGATACGGGGTTTTTATTCTATTTCCTTCCTTTTAAGTTTTAGAAGTAAACTTACATGATTGCTACAGCCCTTAAGGAATGAACTATAATGGGCAAAAATGAAATCTGCTGAAATTAAATAGCAACAAAATTATAAGTAAATAGTTTCTTTAATTGCCATTTTCATAGTAAGTTGATCAATCGAAGAAATCAGTCGAAAATTCAAAAATTATTCTTTAAAATATCATGCTCAAGCTGTGATTAACAATAATTCATATAAAACTATTATTTGAAATAAGCAAGATAAAAGTGGATTATTTTTACTTGCCGTAATTGTCTACAACTAATCAAAAACTAAATGTTTACATTTTCTAATAAAAAAAAAAAAAATTATAAAATGGCTTCTCTTACAGCACGGCTGACAACAATGGTACAACAAGTTCTCCAACATTCAAACAAAAATATTATGTCTAGTGCTCCCAGTCCTCCATGTTTTCATACATTTGCTTGTAGGACAAACACAATGATAGACCTACGAGTCAACCACTGGTGGTATTAATTTTTGGCTTATGCACCACTTCACTTCCGGCAGACATGGATCAGTAGATTCCTCTACTTCTTCTTCCATAAAATAAAGGTTTTTTTCTTGTGTTTGATAACATAGGTTTTTGTGCTGTCGGCTCTTGGACTATTACAGGGCATACTCAGAACATGTTGAAAAAAATGCTAGTGAAACTCTCATGTTTGTAATAAGGGATGAGTTAAATTTAGCGGCGGAATTCCAGTAGAAAGTTTGTAAAAAAAATAAAATATTTTCGAATATTTGGCGCGATAATACGAAAGTGACATGCGATTTGGCAAGCAGGATTTTTCCTCGCTAAAATCAAACGATTTTAATGCATCTGAAAATGGCTTGTTAATTGATTTTTAGAATGCACGGTATTTAATGAATTTAAACTTAATCAATGTAAGAGTTTATTATATATTTTTTATATGTTGCTTGTTGCTGTAGTTATTTAATTTTATCATCGTTAAAATATTTTCGATTCTTTGAAAGTTGCAAATATCTATTTTAAGTTATAGCCTGTTGACATTTGATTGCCGTAATACATTTCAATATTGAAGAAGTCGTTTCCATAGCAACAAAATCATATAGTACTCTATCTGTCTTATCTTTGAGCTTGAAACAATTTAAATCAATTTAAATTTTGTTTTAAATCGTGAAATATGATATTTAAATTTCATTATAAACACATATAAATATATATGACAAACTATAGTTTAAACAAACTAAAAACGACAAAACTGAAGTTATTTAAATTAAACTTATATAAAAAATTCTACATAAAAAAGTTTTTTCCTTAAAGAGTATTCTACATAAAAGCTTATTATTTTTTTTTTATCATCGCCAGCCGGTGATAAATCGCCAAATAAACGAATATTTCATTATTTTTTTACGGACGCTGTATTGGTGTTCCATCAAAAAAAATTTTATAAACATATATATCCGTATGAGAAGAACATTCTATATATTTTTTTTTAGATTTTTCGGAGTATGCCCGTATGGAGACCTTCCTTGTAAGTGCGTGCAATGGAACTATCGGGAGTTCAACCTCTCACTAACACCGTAAAAAACGAACGCGTACGTGCGCTAGGCCACAGGGAGCCCAAACTCCCCTGCATTACAGTAAAAAATCGTCCTTCTGGTTATAAACAGAATAATAATATTCATAGATTAATTTTGGTACAAATTGCTTAGTTCTGTTGCATAGTCCTACTTGTCTAGTGGCTAGGGCGCTGGCTTACACAGAAGGTGCCGGTTTCGTATCCCGGCTGAGGCATGGATATTTGTCGTGGATCGGATTACTCTTTAAACGGAGGTTCTAGTCTGTTTAGTTTTTCAGTGCCAAAGATGACCGTATCTTCCGCAACCAACCTGTAAATACACATCAGTATATATATATATTTAAGTTTGACTCTACAAAAGACAATCCTAGTAATGCCAGTTAAGCACGCTGTTTGTCTGTCCGTGCTCTAACGTGGCTTAGATATACCCGAATTGCCATGTAATTGATACATGTTATTGAAGTTTACCATGGTATGTTCGGTATTGGAAATGAAGTAAGTAGCATTTATAGTTTGCTTACAAGGCATTCAAAAGAATTCGGTTACATTATCGTATGAGGAGAAATATCGTTTCCAGTGTATTTTAATGATGTTACACTATTTCAAATGCATTGAAATTTCTATACATCACTCAAGTGCATTACAATATTCTTACTGTAGGTGTACATAGCATTTAGTGTTTATTTAGAGGAACGCACAAAAGAATTTTGTTAGAGTACTGTCTATGAGCAATAATTGCTAGATATGCATTTTTAATTGTTGTATGAATTTTTACGTATAACTAATTTTTGGAATATTACTTAGTGTCTATAAATTCCATAGATCATATGTAGGGTTGCGCTGAGAAGAATTCGCGTAAATTTCCGCTTATTTACAGAAATTTCTAAAGAGGAATTTTCAACAATGCTTTGAGTTTCCTAAATGAAATAAATTTAACCTATTATTTAGTATAGTCAAATCTATATATAATATAACGGCTGCACTAAATAATTCGGATATTTTTCCGACTATAGGTGGTATTTTCTGAAATTGCGTTTTTAAATGTATTATGCGTTTTTCAAATTGTTTAATCGGATTGCACTTATACTCCGGGATTGCACTTATACTCTAAAGCGACAGATGTGATCCAGGGGAGGTCATCCCTTGTCATCCCCTTGATTACTCGGGCATCACCCTTCACCTTATTAAACGATGAAATTTTGTTACAGTATTCTGAATATGCTCAAAATTCATTATCTATGACTGACGCATGATTTTTTTCTTGCAATATTGATTTCCTGTCATGTCTTTTATTTTATAATTATAGAAATATATTATATAAAGTGTATCTGGAAAAGTGGGAAATATTTTATGGGATGATAGAACGCAGCTATACGAGAAAATTTCGTCATAGAATGTATGGTCGGAACGCAAGCGGTGAGAAGCTAAAAGGTAGTTTTCCACTGTCGAAGTTAAAGAATTAACACAAGAATGAGAGGAGGTACTTCAGAAAACATTTTATTAACAGTGATGTAATTAATGTACAAGCTCAAAGAAATTGCTCAAAAGGTCTTCCACCAGTTGTAATGCACTCTTCATATCTCCGGGATAGGGACTGACGCAAAGTTTCGAAGACATCAGGCATTTCCTGAATATCGCCGGCAACAACGGCAATCCTGGCGACTAGATCCATATCTGTTTCAATGGGCACTCGTAGATTAGGCCTTTCGTATGGCCACACAGGCAAAAGTCCAAGCACGAGAGATCCGGCGATCTTGGTGGCCAAGCTATGGGACCACCTCCACGAATCCATCGCCCTGGAACAGCGGGAAACTACCTTCTAACTTCTCACCACTTGCGTTCCGACCATGCATTCTATGACGAAATTTGCTCGTATAGCTTCTTCTATCATCCCGTAAAGCTTTGAACACTTTTTCAGATACACCCTGTATATGTTTCTAGCTGGAAGATTAAATATCGCAAATGTTTATGTAAAACAACATGTATGCACATAAATAAATTAACGTTTGTAAGGATAGCTTTCAATTACATAATTGAAGTCTAAATCAAAATTATTACGTTTGTTTTACAAGTAGCTTAAGAAATCATATTTGGCCCCACTGCAGCTAGTCGAAAGCAATTAAATAGAAATCAATGATTTAGGTATTTATTTATTTTTGTATTATATATTTCGGTTTTGTTCGGAAAAGAAATACTTTCACCAGCAATTAGTATTAGTTAAAAACAATTTAGACAAATCTTGAAGATTGATTAATAAAATTATATTTTGAAAAAATATTTTTTATATGTTTATTTTATAATATGCTTTTCACTTCATGAACATTTCTGTAAATACTCTATAATACCATACAAAACACTTTTTATAAACATATAAAGCTCGATATTTAAATTATTATTATAAATAATAAAATTCTATTTGATAAAATCTATGAATAATAACACACACATAATAACCTACAAAATATAATCCGTAAAGATTTTCATTCCTTTTATTGAAGTCCGATTAACATATTACTTTATTGTAATGTTTCTTCTAGTCTTATATTCTACCATTCTAAAGTGCAGTTTTTTTTTATTTTGTTGCCGATATTATTTAATATTTATTTATTTATTTCCATTTTTAAATTATTTACGAACATAAAACAAAACCATAAGTTTAATTTCGATTTCATTAGAAAAATAAATTGGCCAATGAAATTTCAACCTCTATTTATGGCAACATTAAGGTAAATTGTTTAATGTTTCGTTCAGTTAAAAAATCAAACCACATCTCTCATATATAAACTATAGAGTATAAAGTAACTTAATATTCATATTAATTTATACTGTACCTGAAATTCGAACCATTAATTTTCATCGTGAAGGCCACTCTACAATAGCAATTAATGTAAACTAAATACGGTTGCACACTCTGCATCTAATATTAACGTAATATACACTTTTTTCGGTGTATTCAACCAACTTTTGGTGCTGCAGCAGCTGCAACCATAAATTGTAAAATCTCTTTGAAAAATTTAGAACTAAGAATCAATCGGAGATCTAAATGTTGGATCGAGATTTCACCATCTTATGGTTGCAGCCGTGGTAGTACCAAAATTTAGTTCAACCCAGCACAAAATTTTTAACTATATATAGAGTGAATGATAATTATCGTCACAATTTGGATAACCTAAAAACAATAAGTTAGAGAAGTTTTTTCTTTACATCTTACACTATACAATAAAGTTTTATTTGGAATAAAAGTATTTTTAAGCAAACAATAATTGTGAATTGGCAACAGAGAAATAAATCCAAGACTAGTGTATTGGTTCTGGCAGCCTTACATCTAGTCCATTTAGATCACCAGATATCACGATGTGGGATTTTTTTCTATTGTTATACAGGTTTTGTCTAAATGGTTCATCGGGTTTCAAAACACTGTTACTTGGGAGGTATACGATCTAAAAATATGGGTGATACATGACAAGATACATACACTCACCAAGTTTAAAATCCCGTCTTATGGCTCGCGTGCAGGAACGCATCACTGCTGCTGTGACAGACATTGACAGAAGCATGCTATTGAACTTACGGATGGAACTGGATTACCGTTTGGATGTGTGACGGGTGGCTAAGGGTGCACATATTGAACACCTGTAATATGTACCAGAAACTTGGTGAGGATATGTATCTTTTCATGTAACACCCGTCATCCCATATAGCACAAGAGCTCCCAGATTCCTCCCCGGGAGCTCCAACTCATCCCAAATTGCTCCCAAAATTAAAATGACAAATGCAGGCTCTCCTGAGGAAGCTAATTTAAGGATATCCTGAGGAGTAACGTCCTGAGAGATTCCCGAGGAGCAACCTCCCCGGGACAACATTCCTGGGGATGTACCTAGGAGGCCACCTTCTAGGAAGACCTTCCTGGGGACATCCCTGGGAAGACCCTCCTGGGGACATCCCTAATAAGTCATTTATTTGGTATTCAATAGATTTTTGTTAAAAATAACAAATATATATTTATAATTTGACTCTGAAATATAATATAAGATATGTGTGGTTGTGAATAATAACGTGGAAAGACGCAAACGAAACATGTTATCCAATAAACTATAAAATAAACAATGTGAGCGATGGAACAATCATCTTATTAAACATGGTAATACAATACACATTTGTATTTTAAAGAAAGTTTTTCTAAAGATATAATTTTAATAACTCAGAATGGAAATATGCATTTTTCCATTGAAGCAGTTTTTTTTTAACTGTAATCTTCGAAAATATCTATCCATTCGCATCAGCACTTCGCGCACTTCAACTTGATATAAGCTTTTGAAGTTTCATCTCAGTTAGCTAGCATTGCATTTCCTATTTCCTGTTACCTTCGATAAACGCTAGTTTTTGCTGATAAAGTCCGACTCTTCTTTTTTTTATTTAAGAGGTAAGTAAAGTTTATTTTAATTTTTCATAGTGTAGTATTTATGTAATATATAAATTCTCGTTTGATATCGTGATTGCGCAGTAAAATAGTAGTATACTCATTTCACACGTGTAATACAGTCACTTGGAAATATGATCATTTGTACGTTTATTTGGGTCTTGAGGTCTTATACTGATTGCAAATATAATTTTAGATTCCAATTATTTAGGAAATCAGAAAAAATGCGAAATATCCAGGGAAAAAGAATCCTATGCAATTGGAAAAAACAGCAAAGTTTAGTTTTTAATGAGACAATTCATTTATTTTCGGAAAATTTTTCATTGTTTTTATTTCATAGTCTAATATAATTTGTGGTACTGTAAAGATTTTAAAAATAGTAATTAAAATTTCAGGAGGGCAGTCTATGCAGTTTTTTTTTTTTATGGTGTCCATTTCGCAAGTTATTTTTTTGAAAAATACAGTGGCTCACATTTGTTTTCGGACACTTGCGTTTTTGAAACTTACTTATAAAAAACATCATCTAAATATTAAAGAATCTACTTAAAAAATTTTTCATACAAACTTTATTTTCTCTATAATAAAACATATATTGTAATGAAAATAAATTCAAAACTTTTTTTTCAAAAAATTAGTCTACTGAGAAAGGGCTAAAAACAATCTCACATAAGTAATTTGATACTTTGAAGATTCAACAAATGTAAACAAAAATATGCAAATAATCGAACATTTTAATACTTTGTTGGGTATCCTTTAGCTGAAATCACACTTTTAAAACGTTTTGGCATGAATGCAACTAGTTTTTTGTGTAAGAATGTTCAATTTTGTTTCATTTCTCTGTTAATACTGTTTTAAGTTGTTCTTTCGAAGAAATATCCATGTTTTCTAGTTCTTTTCTCCAGTTCATGGCGCACATTTTCAATTGAGTTTAAATCTGGAGAATATGGTGGAGTCTTGATAACTTTGGAACAGTTGTACAGCAGCCATAAGCGAACATTTAGGGATGTATGTTTGGGATCATTATCTTGATACAAGTTGAATGCATTTTGAATTCCAAGTTTTTGGGCAGATATTTTCATTTTTCAAGCTTTCTTTCAGGATATTTATATACTTATATTGGTCCATATTATTTCCAATGGAAACTAAATTTCACATACCAGAAGTAGCAAAACATCCCCAAGCCATTATGCTTCCATATCCATGTTTGACAGTTGACAATACATTTTTCAGATTGACCTCTTTGTTGGGCTTTCACCACACAGTTATTCGACCATCAGACCCAAATATGTTAAATTTTGATTCATCCACAAATATCACATTTTTTTATAAAACGATACATCCTTGTCTACCATGGATTTTGCAAAATCCAAGTGTAACTTTCTTACTCTTTCATTAATGAATTTTTTTCTTCTGGCAACTCTACTGTTGTATCCATATGATCTGATAACTTGTCTAACAGTTTCAGGGTTTATTTTTATTGCAAATCTGTTTTCTAATTCTGTTGCAAGTTTCACTGCGCAAATTCCTAGTTTTTTCTTGATTTTATGCATAATAAATCTTCGATTCCTGAGAGTTAGCTTGTGAGAAGCTCCTGATTTTAGTGCTTTTTCAACAGTTTCATGTAGTTTCCATCGTTTTATAATAGCAAAAACAGTTGAATGATTCACTTTAACAAGTTTTGCTATAGTTCTGATGTTTTTACCATCTTTAAAATGTTCTATGATTAAATTACGAATGGAATTTGATGTAATGTTGTAGCGTCCGGCCATGTTTGCTTCAAATATAGAAATGTAAACAAATTTACACGAATTAGTAGTAATTTCAAAGTGCAGACGATAATATTTGATATATACCGGGTGTCCCAAAAAGGACTGACTGATTTTAAAATTCAATAACTTGCAAACGGTGACAGATATTTAAAAAATTCTTGCAGGAGGGTTATGCATAAGGTCAAAAGTTTTTTTACAGTGATTTTCAATTTTAGTTCGAATTACAAACAATAGATGGCGCTGCGATCAATAGACGCTGAATTCAGACTCGATTTTTGGTACTTCGTGGCCCGGATAATACATTTCCATCTCCTTTTTCAGCATGGAACAAGAGAAAGGACTAGAAATCGAGCCTGTATTTAGCGACTATTGCTTACAGCGCCATCTATTGTTTGTAATTCGAACTAAAATCGAAAATCACTGTAATAAAACTTTTGACCTTATGCATAAACCTCCTGCAAGATTTTTTTAAATATCTGTCACCGTTTGCAAGTTATTGAATTTTAAAATCAGTCAGTCCTTTTTGGGACACCCGGTATTTCCATTTATAATAAAAAATAAATAACAAAAAATATCGTCTGTCAAAAAATTTAGTAAAGCTTTCAAGTGTCCAATTACTTATGTGAGATTGTTTTTAACACTTTCTCGGTAAATTAATTTTTTGGAAAAGAAGTTTTGAATATTTTCATTACAATATGTAGGTTTTATTATACGGAAAATAAAGTTCATATGAAAATATAACTAGATCCTTTAATATTTAGATGATGTTTTTTATAAGTAAGTTTCAAAAACACAAGTGTCCAAAAACAAATGTGAGCCACTGTATATTTTGTAACGAAAGATGAAATCCTCATTGTTACTCAAATGTTACTCAAATTCGAGCCAAGTATTTATTAATCATATCTTCTGCTAATTTTTTCTTTTCTGGTAAGCATGTTTTGATTGCAAATTACATTTTAAAGCCTAACCAAACAAAAAGTAGTGATAATTTTGTGAAGGGAACTATTTTAAGGGGAATTTTATGAAGGAACCTATTTCATTAAAAAGAATTTAAATTTTGTAAATAGGCCTGTTATTTGTTAAATTGGGATTATCAGTTCGTTAAATCAAAATTTTTTGTTCCATTTTCGTCAGGAGCATTAAAAAATGCACTAAATCGAGAAATCATTAAATTGGGGCCGATTGTATTTTGTAAATCTTTAATATATGATTAATAATTCATCTAAAAATATTCCCTTCCCCCCTCCCCCCTCCAAAAAATAAATTCTTTTTTGCTCCCTCAACTCACGAAGTTAACCTTTTTTAACTTTTCTGCTCAGCTGACTTAGTTCAGGGCTTGAAATTCAACTTTTCCCCAGAATATGGATCTTCCTCCCAACATTTTATAAATGGAGGCGAGTTCAACTGTTCGTGGAGGAGAAGGAGGGGGGGAAGATAACCCAGTTATTCTTTATGTGTCACCTAAATAACTACGGTAATACTGACATAACAAAATACTATAAATCAACAATTTGGAATAATTAACTGAAATGTTTATTTTAATTAAAATAAAAGAACAAAATCAAGCTTTATCCCCATATCTATTTTTCAACTTTCATCAAATGTCAATTGACAATTGGGTCGTAAATTTAGATTTTATCTGATTTTCTGTGCTAAAGCTGCTTTCACAAGGTACACTTTTGACAAACACAGAGCAACTTTTATAACTTTGGAAGTAAGTTTAATCTCATGGTTATTAACAGAGACCCGGAGCCAGAGCGCTCCAAAGCTATGTTTTCCCTGGAGCTGGAGCTCTAAATTTCCCCCTGCTCCAGGGCTCCTTTAGTTTTTAATATTCTTTTAAATCTTTTTTTTCCCGTCTTTTAAGTTTCCAGGCTTAAAATATTTTAATTACATCATTTTTCAGTATTCTAATTATATCATTTTTTAGGTTTTTTTTTTTTTATTAGAGATGAAAAACTTTTCAAAACATGGTAACCCTACTTTACTTTTACTTTCTACTTGAGCTAAATGACAAAACTATTTGAAAACAAATATGGCCGCCTGTTGTTTACATGTGTAGTTGTACAATTTTGGTTGTTTGAAAAGTGTAGAAGAAATTTAAGATTTTTGTGTTTAAAATTCCACCAAACTTTCTATTTTAAAAGTAAAAGCTAAAAGATGTCATGTTGTCTGAACAAGCATTTCAAGTTTCATGAGAAGAAAAATGCATTTTGTCGGATCTTTAATGAAGGTAAAGGAAGAAAGAATTTGTGAGCAAAAAATTAAATGTATAAATTAAAATCTGCAACTCAAAAGCGCAAAGTCTGAGCCGAGCTGGAGCCGGAGCCACAGTATTTTATCTAGGAGCGGAGCTGGAGCTGGAGCATCAAAAATTGTTCGGCTCCGGGTCACTGGTTATTAATAGTGGTGTACCGTATATTTTCAGACTCAGGCCAAATTTATAGTAGTAAAAGAAATGCCCTGTCTACTGATAATGTAGAACGTTTGGTGTTTTTGCACCATAAATTGAAATATAATAAATTTAACTATTAATTTTTTTATTACATTTATTGTATTTTCAGTTACTTTATCCAAAATAGTAGTCTTTTCTGTTTTCTTATATATTTTAAACGAACTTATTTGTATAAATGTGAAACTAAATTTTAATCTGGAATTATTTTATGAGGGTTTTTGTTCTTAACTTTTTCTATATTTTGTAGACAAGACATATTGTTAAATACCGGGTAAATAGTTTTATGAATTATTGCATATATTATACATTGACATTCGAATAACTTTTTACAGATCAGTTTTAAATTCATTTGCTTAAAAAATTAAATTCTTCCAACTATTCGGTATTAGCCGAGTACTCTGCCAAAATTTTGTCGAGTATTTACCGAGTACTCAGTACGGCTCTAGTTATTAACTTGTAAATGGAGGGGGGATCAGAAATTGGGTTAGTAGCCAGTGGCCAGTAGACTGTTTTATTAGTGGCCACTTTTTAAAGTGTCCAACTATGTTTCAAACTTTCTTGACATCTAAATAAACCATAATTGTATATAAACTTATTTTTCTATAAATCTGAATATTTTATACTGTCCAACGGTTCATGACAGGAATCGGGAATAAGGAAAATTTCCTTAAGATCAGAAAGCCTATTATCACTTTTTAGAACATATTTATGGATTATTTGTATATGTTCATAAACACACATTAATCAAATTTATTTACGTTCTTTATATAAAAAATAAGTTAACCCGGAAGGACACGTGCTGTGAAACGTAACACGAGAACGGGCATGGGGTGTCAGCACACCCCAAACATATTAAATAGGCATAAATATGAAAAAAACTTTAGAATTCTGTCTGTTAGTGAAATTCATGATAAGTACACTCTTTCTCGTGAAAAATGATAGCTAAAATGTTAAATTATCGTTAATTAAAAAAAAAAACAATAAATTAAAAGCACTCACCGACAGCAGACTAATATTTTCTGACGTGGGGTGTCAAGTACCTGTCCTGCTGGGTTAATCAAAATTCCAACAACGTGTATTAGGGATGCACAATGTGTGGCCTGTGATTTCATCAATGAATAGTGCAAAAAATTGCAGTTTTTGCTCGTATGTCGCAAAACAAAAAAAAGTGAATTTCATTAATTAGTCATATGAAAATCAAATTTATCGATCTGATGCAGGAAAATTTGTGAATTTCGTCAATTTATTGCAGGGAAAATTCTTGTGAGTATCATCAGCAGGGTTGCTGGCTTTTAGCCAGGCCTCGTTTTAAACACTTAAAAAAAAAAAAAAAAAAACAGCTGTTATTGAAAAAAGGCAGATTTTATTTTTAAAAGTTGGTTTACAGCTAATTTATATTAAATTTGGATCAATTAATTTTCAGTACACTTAAATATTTTCTACTAAAAATATTATAAATTTCTATTAAATTTTGCAAAATAAATAAGTCTTTATAACTGCTAGAAGGCAACTGTGAAGGAATTATGTCTCAAAAAAAATTATAAATATTGAAAAGAATAGAAGTTACTCTTCAAACTGGTGTTTTGAAATTTTATATTACATAGCTCCACATTATTTTAAAGATTATATTTAATTAAACAGTGACAAAATGTAACACATCAAAATGGAAAAATTCTTATGTGGCCATATGGAGAGATTAAGTTACAAATGCTAAAAGAGAAATTAGAGAGGATATAATATTTGAGGAAAGTTTGGTACATAAGTGTGTAAAATAAAGAGCAATTAAATTTAAATAAACACAACTAAAATTTTCTAAATAAAATTTTGAAAAGCATGTTTCTATGCATATTAATGCATATGCTATTCATAATATTGTTTTTAGTGAGAAATGGTGTTTTTATTGTGACTATATATGATTTTAAATGTTTATGAGAAGTAAAATAGGACTTTTATATTAATTCTTAAAATTAGTTAATAATAAAACATGTAACTAAGTAACCATTGTCCTCTTTAATTTTATAAAGCATTAAAAAAAGGGGGGGTGAAAGGGGTAAATGGCCAGTGTAAACCAGATAAAGCAGTTGGTATGGCACTTTTAAATTTTAGCTGACCTGACTCCCTGTGGCAGAATGTGCGCGACGAGCGTCGCAGATGTTTCAAGGCTCCTGCAGACCAAAAACATGTAATACACAGCAGAAGAAAAAAAACCGGGGTGAAAGCGTTTGCTAAGTGAGAACGGTCTGAAAATTAAAATCTGTCATCGGTCCAAACATTTGGAAATAAAAAAGAAATCACTGAAAAATATCGCAAATTATGACAAGTGATTGAAAAAAAAAAGCTTTTTTTTTTTACTCTTTGAAACTCTAATTTCGTCGAAGGATCGCGGTGAAATGCGAATTTCGTCGAAGGATCGCGGTGAAATGCGAATTTCGTCGAAGGATCGCGGTGAAATGCGAATTTCGTCGAAGGATCGCGGTGAAATGTGAATTTCGTCGAAGGATCGCGGTGAAATGTGAATTTCGTCGAAGGATCGCGGTGAAATGTGAATTTCGTCGAATGATCGCGGTGAAATGTGAATTTCGTCGAATGATCGCGGTGAAATGTGAATTTCGTCGAATGATCGCGGTGAAATGTGAATTTCGTCGAATGATCGCGGTGAAATGTGAATTTCGTCGAATGATCGCGGTGAAATGTGAATTTCGTCGAAGGATCGCGGAGAAAACGGGAAGTTTGCAAAGACTCGCGTAAAGAAATGCCATCAAAGAATTGCGTATGAAACACATTTCGAGAAATGATCACAAAAAAATGCAAATTTTGTCTAAGGGACATTAAAATAATGAGAATTTCGTCACAGGATCGCAGAAATAACACAAATTTCGTCAAAGGATCGCGGGAAAAAAAAAAACAAAAAAAAAAAACAAATTTCTTCAAGGACTGCGAGAAAACGCAAATTTCTTTAAAAGATCGTGATCGTAATTTTTTTTTTTTTTTTTTTTTAATTTTATACATCATTTGCTGTAGTTGTTGAAGTTTTAAAATTTTCCCTACATTTTGCAGAAAAATTTTCTGCTTCATTGAAAATTTTGAATTTTAGAATTTTTTAGATTTAGCATCAATATGTTTCGGGCTCCTTTGAATTGCTGATCTATATTTTCCTTCCATACAAGGATTTAAGTTAAGTTCACATTCACAGAACTTAGGCCATACAATGCAACACAGCAGTTAGAATAATCAAAACTCGTGAATGTTAAGGGATTACTGTATTTTAAACCCTGACTAATACTATTCTTTAATGATTCAATTTATTATTCATTAATAGTATGTTTTGATAAATATTTCTGTTAAATAGGATATTGGCAGAAATGTTCAAGAGAAAGAAAATAACATATTCAAAACGACATGTCCGCCGCTTGATTAACAGGGACATATCTCGGTCAGAGTCTCATAAAATAGTTCTGAATACATGAGGAACCTTTCTGAATACCTGTCGGAGACTACAAGCAACCTTATAAGGCCCCAAAGTTTGGAACCTTCAAAAAAGTTTGGGACCATATCAAGCTCAGAGGAATCTGAAGATGAAAGATTTTTACATAGGGAGCCTTTCCCAGAAACACCTGATTTAGGACAACCTTCAGCTTCAAAAACACCTGATCTGTCTTCGATTTCAACAACACCTTCAGGTAGTTAATAATTAAAATGCAAATCTCTGTTAATTAAAATGCAAATCTCTAATAATTAAAATGCAAATCAACTAATGCTGTCACTACCGACGTTAATGAGCTTTTGTCTTTCTTCGTGAATATTAAGAAAACTGCTGCATACAAAAATATAAAAATTGGTTGTACAGTAGACTCCCTTAAATCTGCCCTTCTGAAACTTACAGTTCAAATGTAGAAAAGCAAAATTACAGAAATTTGTAGTTTTATATCATTCTGTATGTATTTCAATATGTAATTCTCAATAATGACTGAATTTGTAGTTTTTCATAAAGGAAGTATAAATTAATTTCTGAAAAAAATCAAGATATTGTCAGTAATAATTGCAAGCTTTTTATCAAATATATTTATGTGTTAATCAGGTATGTATGGATTTTGCAGGAAAATATTGAAACATTCTTCAATAGGTCCCAGGAAAATATCACAATTATACCTGTAAAAGGAGATTCTAAACAAACCATTTAAAAATGTTTTAAAATAAGGCCTTTTTATGAACAGTGTGCTTGTTTGTTTTTTTCAACTACCATTTGTGGAAATTAGTGATACTTTTTATGCCTGATTTTTCTGACTGATGACCTGTTAAAAATTTTCCTATATTTAAAAAACTGAACATAACTATCCCTGGTTTGTGAAGACAAAATTATTTTTCCTGTATTTCCCTCCCCCTCTTTTAGCCAATTCTTTTTTATTGCTGCATGTTCTTTTTGTATTAGAAAGTATCGTGTCATCGACTGGGAATTTTTAGAAGTCTACCGTGATGTGAATTTTATGAACACACGATCCTAAGTGTATGTGAATGAGACAGCAACTAGAAGGTGCGGCAGAAGATCACAAATTTTAGTAAGTCGTGTTACAAATACGTTGATTACATCAATTGGTCGTTCTACTATATCCATCGTTTATAGATAAAAATCATAAATTTTGGCATTATAACATTAGCAGCATTTTAGTCACTAATTTCGTCACTAGTTCATTATATCATGAAATTTGTCGATTGTCCATTAATAACAATCATATTTTCGGCAGTCACTTCCAGTTAAAAAAAAAAAAAAATCTGATTTTGTCAGTTAGTTGCAGAAGTATTAAGTGAAAAAAATATAGCTTAAAAAAACAAAATTAAGTACAACTTCTGAAATGCTAATATTTTATTCCTGACATGTGTTCAAAATTCTTGAAATAGTCAGAAGAGAACTTTAAATTTACTCTTGATATAGTTTTTGCAATGTTGATGTCTGTGATATTTCTTACTAAAACATGTGTAGCTGTATTTACATATAAATAAAATTCCTTTACTTTCCTGAAAAAAATCCTATATCATTATCCTATAATATTTTTGAAGAGTCATTTCTAGGCTTGCATTTGATATGTGCAGATTTCTATTTGACTTAATTGCTTTGTGACTTTTTATTTAGATAGGGAGAAAGGAAAAAAAATCTACAAAATTAATAAAGTTGGTTGCAAAACTTGAATTCAAAGTTGATAAATTAGTCAACATCAACATTAGATCTATTTATGGAAAAATTCAGTGAGCAACAGATAATTTCGATTGACACTATTGCCAGTGAGCATAGACTTCCTCAGTTTCCTCTTGAGACCCCTGAAGCTGTAGAAGAACTATACTTGGGGAAGACCTTAGTTGACAATGGTGATTATACTGAGCGAGCCTTTTTACCGACTCTGGCGTTGTAGGATTTCCATACTGGGAGATATAGCGATGAGTTTGGTGCACAGAAAATCCTTTTTCGGATTTAATTTATATTATTCGTTTACTGCTGAAGTATATTCTTGGATCGCCAGACTGTTTATCGTTGTTTGGAGGAATAAATTTGCGCGAGTTGAATTTACCAATTTGTTTTTTTTCCCGTTCCATGCAGATTTTTTTTTTTAATTCCTGAAAGAATTCCAGTTGATGATAGACAGCCAAAATACATTTAGAATAAAATTATTTTATAAAAAAAATGAAAAATCCCCTTTAGGGACGCCGGCTGGGGAGGGGCCAGGGAAGGCCACCGCCTCTCTCTGGATTTTGAAAATTAATTTTAAACGAAACTTTTTTCATTTCTGATTGTTAAAAATGAAAGATAAAAAACTGCCTTGCCTTCCTCAACCCCTACCATGGCAAAGAATTTTTAATACTTTTTCTTTAAATTTTCTTTTTACATTCACGTGTTTTTAATTTATCCAAAAGGGATCAAAGATCCTGTGGCGGGAATTTTTTTTCTTTTTTTTTTGAATTGTCAATTTTGTTAAATGTTTGTAGAAATATATTTTTGAATAGTTACTATTTTATTTTTTAATTGTTGTATTATTTTATTGCTTCTGAGTATGTTTAAAAATTGTCTTAAATGGAGAATTTTGTCAATTTTTTTTTAATTTAGCTTATTTCATACTTACATTCTGCAGCGGGCAAATGTAGCCATAGACCTCAGCCATCCAACAACAAAAAGCAATATTTAAAAATGTGCAAATGCAAACGAGATATTAGAAAAGTAACCTTCCCATTGGTTTAACATTAACTCACGTGTAAGGCTCCTGTTCCTACAGGCAAAGACACTCGCGAACTAATGCTAACCCTATGGGGAGGTTATTTTCTAATATCTTGTTTGCAACTAGGAATTTTTAAATATTTTTTTTGCATTGGATAGCTTAGGTCGATCTCTACATCAATCTTTTTTTTTTTTTTTTTTTTACTTTTTCGATTTTGGTTGCAGATTTTATGGTTAATATTTTAAGTGATTTGAAAAATTTTCACAAGATGCCATAGTTTAATTAGTTTGAAATTTTGTGTAAAACTGATTATTTTAACAACTTTCGATATAGTTTGAAAGTTTATCCCCCCCCCCCCTCTTTTATTTAAACTTGCTGTTAAAAATTATAGAATGTTTTTTATAAATTATCTTTATTTTTTTTCAATATATTTCTGGTTAAATTGTGGTCAAATTCAGAAATGAGTCTCATTGCAAGTGAAAATTTGTCACATTTTGTTGGTAATTTAAATTTTCATGAGCAGTTTCATCGTATCTTGTGGTGATGTTCCTATTAATAAATTAAATCAATAAATGGATTGACTAATAGCACTATTAAATCGAAAAGTTTCAGTACTTGTAAAGTGACTATTAAATTGCTTGCAACGGCCACTTTCCTATGAGAAAATTGTAAAATTTGGGGATTGGGGGGGGGGGGGGGGCGAGGAGTTAGAAATATTTTCAGTTTTTGCTAAAGGGAAACTTGCACCCATAAGCAGAATTTTCTGTGTCAGTCTGCAGCAAACTAAAATTTATCTGCGACCCATTAAGCCTATTATCATAAGAAATAACAGAAACACTTAAAGTAAGCAAAATTTCCATTTATAAAGAAAATATAAGGATACAACAAATACCATAAATCTAGAGACTTAAAGCAAATTTCAGTCATTTTTTAAGCCCAGCATTTCTTTTTAAGTTGGTGAATTAATCTGCAAGGTTTAAAATAATCTGCAGCGCCCGCTTCCGTGCTTCACTGTTTCTGCTACTGGGCTGACCAATACATTCACAGGCAAATTGTACGTAAAATGAAAACTGCAATGATTAAGTGGTTAATAAAATGGATGTAAATTAAAACTTTTATTTAAATGAATTTCATTCTACTGTAGGTAAACAAGATATACCATTTACAACTAGTCACAGATGTTTAAATAATAAAATGATATGCTGGTTAAATTCAAATAGATAACTTTTTGATTTTGTGTATTTTTGATAAAATAAAATTTCTTTGAGTTACCAATGATTGAGAAGTTTTAGTCAAATATGTGATCTTGGCTAACATACTGATGTAATTAATTTAGCCCACACAGTTTAATTTTTATAGGCATAATTAAATTTACTTAAGGTTTGTTTATGATTACCTAAAATAAGATGCATTTGTATCTTCAGTTGAAACATATGTGGTAAATTTCTAAAGAATAACAATATCTTTCATTTGGAAGAAACTTCCCAGCCCTGTTATGCACCTGTAGTATAGAACCCTTATAAAGACAACTCTAAAATGACATTGATTACCTTTTCTGCGGATATACTAGTTTAATAAGCTTCTGTAATTAATTAGTATCATTAATTAGAGCCGTACCGAGTACTCGGTAAATACTCGGCACTCGGCCTACTCGGCCAATTTGCCGAGTACTCGGTGAAATTTTGGCCGAGTACTCGGCCAATACCGAGTAGTTGTAAGAATTTCATTTTTTAAGCATATGAATTTAAAACTGATCTGTAAAAAGTTATTTGAATATCAATGTATAGTAATATATGCAATAATTCATAAAACTATTTACTTGGTATTTAACAACATGTCTACAAAATATAAAAAAAATTAAGAACAAAAACCCTCATAAAATAATTCCAGATTAAAATTTAGTTTCACATTTATACAAATAAAAATAAGTTCTTTTTAAATATATAGGAAAACACAAAAGACTATTATTTTGGATAAAGAAACTGAAAATACAACAAATGTAATAAAAAAATTAATAATTAAATTTATTATATTTCAAATTATGGTGCAAAAACAGAAAACGTTCTGCATTATCAGTAGACAGGGCATTTCTTTTACTACTATAAATTTGGCCTGCCTCTGAAAATATACGTTCAGAATAAACAGTGGTTGAAGGTGCACATAAGAATTTTTGGTACTTTTCAGTTAGCCGGGTGCCAGTGTTATATATGCATATTTATATACATACATATATGTAAATATACACATATATCCATATACACATATTGTATATATATACACACATATATATATGTATATATACATATATGTATGTATATAAATATGTATATATAACATTGGCGCCCGACAAACCAAAAAGTACCGAATTTTTTTGCAAGGTTGCCCATAATCAGAAAGGTTTTTTTTTTCTCCCCCCACCATGCAAATGGAGTGTCAGTTTTACATAAGTCTTCTGTTAAGAAAGCCTGTATCGCTTTTTGTACCTCTTTTTATTTTTCTCTTTTTTATTTTTAATCAAAAGAAAATAAGGTACAGTTACAAAATAAATATGAAATGTTTTGCATTTTTCAATGAATTGTTACAGTAACCAATAAACATTTTTATTTTTGATAGACAGATTTCAGGTATCGGAATAAATTAGAGGGTTGAAGAATGTTTTAATTTTATATTGGTTAATAATTGTACTTGTTATGTGTCAATTCTTTTTTTTTTTTTTTTTTTTTTTTTTTTTGGCTGTTTTGAATTGTCAAAAATTGTCTTTAAAAGGTGCACAAATAAATTTCAAATTTAGTTAATTTATATATATATATTATATATATGTACACACAGGTATATATATATATATGTACACAGGTATATTTATATATATATGTACACACATATGTACACCTAAGCTCACATTATATGCACATCAGCATTTTTTTTCCTTATTACACAACTACTCGGCCGAGTAGTCAGTGGCCGAGTACTCGGCTACTCGGCCAAAGTACTACTCGGTACACCACTATCATTAATGTTAATTCAAGTTTTTATTGCTATATTTATATATAGGTTAATGAGCTCAGGAAACTGGGTGGTCTATATGCAAAAATATTTGCATTTTCACCTTGGCAACGAAACTGATTTGCCTATTTTATATACATATTTTTCACATGCTAATTAGTCTTTCCCAATATTTTTTAAAAGATGCACATGGTATGAGTTTTTTTATATTTAACACAAATTATGGTGTCCTCATGATCAGGTCAAATGTCCTTGTTTTCTGTAGATAGTGCGTATATTGAAGGCGAATTACCCATTTAAAAAAATTTAAATGATCAATTAGCATAACCTGACCAGGTGGCCAGCTGAATCAAATTAGCTATTCCGTCAGATGTAGATAAATCTTAGAATTTAATATTTTTCAGAAAATGAGGAAATTTTCTGGTCACACAATATCCATTGGCCGCTGTATGAAGTTGTTAGACTAAATTTTGAGTTCAGATTTAAAAAACTGTCAACCAATAATACTTAATGAATATTTGGCATTTTTTATGTTTTTATCTTGTTTTTTCTCCCAAATGAGATATTAGCAAGCTCGATAAGTGTGTTATAAGAGGAATCGTCATACATGAAAAAATACCATATGTGTATCGTTAATAATGAAAATCGGGGAATTCTGAAAAAGATAGTCAGGGAAATCATGGAAAAATCAGGGAACTTTTTTTTTTACAATTTCTGTAGACACCCTGCAAGAAGTTGTATTGAGGGCAAAAAGGTTGCTGTTTATGTGATGAAGGGCTAGAAGGGTGCTATTTCTTAACCAAAGCGCAGGTAGGCTGCAGCCACCTCTCCCTGAAACTGTCCAGGAGATAATCTTTGTGCTTATTACATTGTAGCAATCTAAAGGTACACAGACTTTCCAAAATAAAGTCAATGAATGAAAACACAGCTTTAGTTTTCTCTAAATACATCTGGTTATTATATAGGGTGTTGGTGAATTCGACCTACACATTCAGAAGGGTGATAGTAGACATCAAGAGGATGAAAAATTGTCATAGAACAAGGGATCACAAACAATTTTTAAGTGGGAGAAAATAGCAAACATAGTTATGAAGGATGTAACATTGAGGGGAATGAAAAAGGCCAGTAATTAGTAGAAAAAAATTTGATGTAAAGCAGGATTACAATGGCATTACAGTTCAATGTCAGAAAGGTGATGGTGAGACTTTTTATAGGAGTTTTTCCAAGTTGCAGTCACAAATGTCATTGAGGCCGACACTGACAGATGAAGAATTGCTGGATGCATATACTTGGTGTGCTGGTGATCACTGCTGAAGCGATAATTTGTGTTGTCAGATCGTCCAGGTCATCCACACCACATCTGTCTGATAAACAACCAATTTCAGATGGTTCCAAATGAAAAAATAGAAAAGATTGATCGGCATCTATTTTTGTGATTGTCACTGGCTAAACATTGTTTGCAATCCCATATTCTATGGTAATTTTTCTTCCTCTTGCCTCCTCTTTGATTTTGTCTGTCTAATTCAACAACATCCTGTATATCATAAATGTTCAACTGGACTCTATTGTAGTATTATCATGCAAGTATAATGGAAATTTAATCTTTTATTTATTTTTTCTCCTAGATGCTGTTAGTTTATTTTTTCCCACTGCCACGAATGAAGACCTTAAGGAACCCATAACAGACATGTCTACGGCATTGCAAAAAGAGGCTGCAAAAGAGGAAGAGTGCCGAAAGTTTAATTGTTGTTGTACATTTATTTTTTTTTAAATAAATTTTATAAATTTAAATTGCTTGGTACTTACTAATTCTTTTTTAGATTTTCTAAATATAACGTGGTTCAAAAAAATTTTTCAATCAATGTAAGAAAATAGATTTGTTCACCTTACATGTGTAGCGTACTTTTTTTTTTTCCTTTTTTCTCCATGTAAATGAAGAAAAGAACTTCGGTTCTTCAGTAACTCTTTTTTCTTAATACAAAGAGAAATTCAGCAGATTAAAGTAAAATCTCGATATTAGCATTAAAATTTTTGCAATTTATGCAGATAATAACCAAACCATTCAAAATAATATTTATCTTGAAAAATTAATCATTGTACTTCATGTAAGTTCATTAGATATAGTTGGATAATCGTATAACTTAGCAAACTGTCTTCAATTCTGTTTTGATTTAATGAACCTATTCATTTATGGTTAGTTTATTTGTTTTTAATACTTTCTAAGTTGCAAAAAGAAATTAACACTCATATGTACAGTTATATTTAATTTTATTGTATAAATAACTTAAAGTAAGTATAAATTTACGAGTTTAGCTCCAAAAAAATTTCCTTTTTTTTTCCGTATTTCCCACTTTCATGTCTGAAGACAAGATAAAACTAAAAGCAAATTTTACTTTTAATTTAGATTTCAACTGGAACAAAATTATGTATCTTGCATACAAATATTCACTTACATACATGCTTCTGTATTACTGTAATTTCCGGTGTATAAGCCGCGGGTAATTTAAGTCTGTTTCAAACTGGAAATTTTATTTAAAAAGGGTAGTCAAATAATTGTTAAGCAGAAGCAAGATACATTTTATTTAAAAACAATTCTGGTAGAAAACTGAATTCTCTGAGCCGCGGCTTATACACCGGAAATTTCGGTAACTATACTAAAATTTCCATATAAATAGCAAATTAAGTACTTTTTTTTTTTTTTACTTCCAAATAGTATATTTCAAGACAATTTCATAAAGCATGAATTACTATTAAGAAATCATGTCATAACAAAAGTTGGCAACTATGTTTAAATTCATACAGATCACGAAAGTGCTGATTTATTTTATTTGTCATGACATACCACATGAGACATAAAGTTAAAAGTATGTACAACGTAGACTAAACTGCAGTAGAGTTTCTACATCACCTGGAAAAGTCTTGGGACTTTAGAAAATTGCTTATCTTCAATATTTTGTCCAAAATCTGTTGTAAAATTTAATATTTCATGGTGATCATCAAATAAGTGAAAGCTTTTTTCTACATGATGATATTTCGTTTAAATCACCCTCATCCAGAAATTCCTACGTTTGCCATACTCACCTCTACAGTTTTAAAACTGCAATGCACATTTTAGTATTTTTGAATAATGCAATATTTATTTTACCACCAGCATGCACAGTGAACTCGCCACCACTAAAAATTTCTTAAATACTTGTAGTATTTCATATTAATTATGTAACTAGCACTTTTTAATGTCACTAATAATAAGCTAGAAGTAGCTCTGAGTCGTTCGGTAGCTTCATCCTGATGGGCCGCCGCGGCGAGCGGCCCATCTTCGTCCGCAGCC
This sequence comes from Maratus speciosus, assembly GCA_963932465.1. Classification (NCBI taxonomy): domain Eukaryota; kingdom Metazoa; phylum Arthropoda; class Arachnida; order Araneae; family Salticidae; genus Maratus; species Maratus speciosus. The sequence goes on along the minus strand of OZ010796.1, from coordinate 229,916,465 downwards.
CTTTATTCTTCTACTCTACTCCGACTCTTTTGCGGAAGCAAGATTCTTAGGTCCCCAGCCACTTCCCGAGTAAGAGACTCTCTAGCAAAAGCCAGATTGAAAAAAAAAAAAAATTAAAAATTGAAACCGGACAAATTTAAAAGGGAAATTACACAAATTAAAGACACCGAAAAGCGGGAAGGGTTGGTCTTGGGGCGATGAAGCTACCGAACGACTCCTAGCTACTTCGAGCCCATTATTAGATGTACATTAAAAAGGGGGGAGGGAATGTGTCAAGAAAAATAACATCTTAAGAACCTACTGCATTTGCATGCTGCTGTTAATATTGTAGTGAGCATTATTTAAAAATGTTTGCATTTCAGTATTTTGAAAAAAAAAATCACTTAACCTACCTCCAAAAGGAAATATCCTCATTTAAAAGAAAGAAAAAATGTGCAACCAAAATCAAAAATGTAAAAAAGTTCCTTTGTAGAAATCAACCTCAGTTATCCAAAATATGTTGGAATGCACTCGAACCATCTTAGCCCTTTCTCTTCCCTTCCACCCTTTCCCCAGAACTTTTAGTTTGAAACAAGTAATATGGTAAAGTTGCTATTTAAATTAAAGTTAAAGAATCTTTTTTGTCTAATTCAAAAAGCACTTTTTTTAAAGGATTTGCAGAAGCTGGTATAGTATTTTATAGCAGAAAATAACATTTCTAGAAAACTTGAAAGCAAAACTTAAATTTTGTTTTAAAATTGCATTATGTTTTGATTGTAATGCAGCATTGTGTACCAAGTTTTCACTAGGACATAAAGGAGGTGCAAAGGGAAGTAATTTTTAATGGAATTCCTAAAAATATACTACGACACTCTAGTACAGGCCTTAATATGCTAATTACTAATTATGTGTTTTAAAGTTTTCTGAAATTGTATGAACATATGCAAGATTTAAAACCAGATCAGTGAAAGTAGCTAATTTTGTGTGCATGGAGGGGTGTCAGTTTGTCAGATACAAAGGAATATTAGTATATGATGGTAAGTAAATTTGCCATCAAAAACATCCCTTTAGAAAGCATTGTAGTGCTTTTTTTAAAGAGCAACTTCTCTAGATTTTCATTTTAGAGCATTTAAGAAAATGTAACATGTACCACTTGGTCTTTAAATGTCTCGTATGTGCTATTAAGAACGAAAATTACACAATTAACTTTTATAAAAAAAGAAAAAAAAAAGAGGCGGGATTAGGTAGTGTATTGCAATTAATTTATGTTCTGATTCTATTAAATCAATTCTGATAATATGTGCAAAAATTTTAGCATTTAGTTTGGTATTTGTGTTTCACATTTAGTTTTGATATGTGTGTTATACAAGCTTGCTGTACTGGCAACTAAAATTGGGTGATGCCACTCTGCCTCTGGCATAATTAGAATAAAAAGAAAACAAAGTAGAAATTAAAATGGAATGGAAAGAAAGCTAAATACAGCTGTCATGTAAACAACAATCATTAATTCATCAAAATTAAAAAAGCTTCAAAGTAACTTTACCTTTGAAAGTTTCTTTTAAAAACACAAAAAATCTTTCTGAAAGTGAGGGTTTTTTTAATTAAACTTTTCTTTTTTAAGCAACAAGGTTAGTCAACTGAAAGTCTTAACATTATAAAGAGTGTAACATCCTGTATTTCTTTCTAAATAAATTACCCTTTTTTCTTATACAGAAATTTTCTATTATAGTGAGCTCTGAGAAATATGCAAGACTGAAAATTCAGTTTAAAAAAATGCATATAATGTAATATATAACCCTCTCCTTCCTCAAAATGTAAAATAAAAACTTTTTTGTGTTAAATTTGTTATTCTGCAATAACAATACATTAACGTAAAAAAAAAAAAAAATAATAATAAATGCAACTTTTCCTAGCCCAAAGTAGCACATCTTTTTTTGCACTTTTAAAAGAGTTTTTTTTTTTTAAATCTTGCACACTATATTTAATAACACTATATTTAATGCAGATAGGCTGATATCAGCCTGTATCTCTGCCACAATTAAGTATTCCAAATTTCTTCTTTGCTGCCTCCCATATTCATCCTGAAATCCTCCTGTGAACGATTCGCAGGTTTATAACCTTGAAGTATCCCAAAATCTTCCCTGTGATACATCCCATAAACTTCCCGGGGAGTTTTTATGACCTTGAAATATCCCAAATTCCTCCTAAATTGCTTCCCATACACTTCCTGAGGAGGGTTTTAAAGCATACACTTGTGTGACCTTGAAGTCTCCTAAAGTCCTCCCAATTTCAAATCCTCAAATCATCCTCAGATCCTCCTGGGGAGGAACGTTAGGGAGGTCCTGAGGAGCTCTCCAGGATGCTATAAGGCGGACATTTACGGTTCCTGAGGACCTCCTGATGACAATTTTCTGCATCCTCAGGGATGCCTTGGGGATGAGGATAGTGGATTGTCAATACTCCCCAGGATATCCCTGGGAGGCAAATGTGCTATATGGGATTGTACATCGTATACTTGTAAATAAACAGTCTTTTGAAACACAATGAATCATTAGGCTAACCCTGTACATTAAACACTCAACGTACCATATCTAAGTGTATAAAACAATGATTCGAAAGAAATAATTAGAATTGAAATTACAAACATTTACAAGGATATATGGCCATGTTTGGAAAAAATGGAATCGACTCGTAAAAGAAAAAAAACTTTTCTCATAAATATAATTTTATCTGTTGCTGTTATGTGTAAACGCAACATAAGTTAGCTATCTTATTTCTTTAAGATTTTATTGAGCGTAAAAAGATAATTCTCATTCCCCTGTATTAGCATAGATGATAATAGGTTGAAATATTTAAGTGTAGTTTTTAAAAAGAAACTAAATATTAGGATTGTTCTGTCAAACTGTAAAATGCTGTATCTGCTCTAACTCAGAAATACGTCAGAATTTCGTAGTGATCTGACACTTTACAGAGGAAAATTGGAGAGAAAAAAATATAAAGCATAAGAGATCATGGTTTACGTTTACTAGGAAATAACAGAAAAACCAATACATAAAAAGAAATAACAATCATTTCTTCACTACATACATTCAAAAGTAATACATATAACTAAACTTAAACTTTAATTTTTTTCTACTAAATATTTTGCTATAAAAATTTATATACATTTTACATTACATATGATTATGTATCGCAAGATATGATGAGAATAAAATTTATGTTATGCATAACAAAATTAGTAACTTTTAAATCGTCATATATTTATTTTTTTTTATTTAAACTTCTGATTTTTAAATGAAAAAAGAACATATCCTTACTAAAGGTACTGTTACGGTAAATATATATATGATTATTTGAACAGAAAACAAGGGAGTGAGACCTGACTGTGAACGAACGACTTGCAACTATGCACTCTGAAATTTACAAAAAAAAAAAAAAAAAAAAAAAAAAAAACAATCGAATCGATGAAACATTCTCACAACCTCTCTGAAGTCTAATTCGTAGTTGAATTTTGAAATTATCCAATCTTTTCATGATTAAAATATGTACTAAATTCCAAAGTGGTCTACACTATATTGCCATTAATGACCGGCAACTTTCAATTTTAGACATTTTGTCGAATATTTAGAAATATACTTGACAGATTCTTCTGGAATTTCAGGATTGAAAAGAACAGGTATCACCCCATATTTAGCAATGTCGATTTGATAAGGGGGACAAATAGGGGCCAACAAAAAATCAAAGGAAAAAATTAATACTTGGGATCGCCCTGTAAAATAAAATGCACGAAATGATCTATCGCTACCGAATATAAATATACAGACATTGTGCAATATGTGTATTCTTTTGTGTACGAATAGCATGTATATTAATAGAGATATAGCGATTTATTTAAAAAAATTAAAAAATTCTTGCATGTTTTTTGCTTATAACATGCAGGGTTTTCAACCAAATTTATCTCCGGTTTCATAAAAATTGACAAAATATAGTAGAAACAATATAGTGCAATTGGAATATTAATATATTAAATATTTTAGGAAATATGAGCAGTTGTATGAAATACATTTTATCTGTGCATGCGCGAAGGATAACAAGGATCATTTTACATAATTTAATACTCAACTCTATGGAGCAACTTATAAAAAAAAATCTAGTCAAATAACGTAAAAATTCAGAAAGATATCGGCGTTAGAGTGAGCAAATTTTTAGTTGTTCTCTAAAAACAGCTGAATGATAAGGGATTTTCCACAAATTGTCATTTTTAATTTTAATTTTTTTTTTTCACTTTTTATTGATGCTTTAGTTCTTATTTGATAACCACCAGAACGAGCCTATACCATGATCAAAGGAAGTATCAAAATCGAAGCATTTTTTCCAAATCTACTCGTTGATACTCACTAAATAGTAACTTTTTCCTGAAAGTCAGTTAATAATAAATGCAATTTGTGTAAAATCCCTTATCATTCAGCTGCTTTTAGAGAACAACTATAAATTTGCCCACTTTAACGCCGAAATCTTTCCTAATTTATACGATATTTGACTAGATTTTTTTTAATAAGTTGCTCCATAGAGTTGACTATTTAATTATGTAAAATGATCCTTGTTATCGTTCGCGCATGCGCAGATAAAAATTATATCATACAACTGCTCATATTTCCTAAAATATTTAATCTATTTATATTTCAATTGCACTATATTGTTTCTACTATACGTTGTCAATGTTTCTGAAACCGGCGTTAAATTTGGTTGAAAACCCTGCATGTTATAAGCAAAAAACATGCAAGAATTTTTTAATTTTTTTAAATAAATCGCTATATCTCTATTAATATACGTGCTATTCTTACACAAAAGAATACACATATTGCACAATGTCTGTTTATTTCTATTCGGTAGCTGTAGTTCATTTCGTGCATTTTATTTTACAGGGTGATCATAAGTATTATTTTTTTTCTTTGATTTTTTGTGGGCCCCCTAATTATCCCCCTTAACAACTCGACATTGCTAAATATGAGATCATACCTGTTCTTTTTAATCCTGAAATTCCAGAAGAATCTGTCATGTATATTTCTAAATATTCGACAAAATGTCTAAAATTGAAAGTTGCCGGTCATTAATGACCATATAGTGTATGTGTCAATTTTTTGACTTACAGCTAATGATAACCTTAAAAAAATTTTCAAAAGTTTTTAAAAAGGGTGAAATACCAAGCAAGATTTTCCATTAAAATGAATCTATATTTATATGTTATAATAAAATGTTTTGTTAAATTTTAAATGCAAGATAAATGCAGTGTTCAAAGAATTTAGCAGGTCATAAATTATTGCCAAAGAAGTCAAATAAATATAGCTCTATCTTTGGAGGGGAATAAAGGAGGGAAATAACGAGGGGAATATGATATATAACATATAAACATACCCATTTTATTAGATTTTTTTTTGTTTTGTTTTGTTTTGTTTTTTATTTACTAACAGCCACTATCATGAAAATAAAGGTAATAAAATTTACTTAGATTATTTAACTTTGGCGAGTTCACAAAAGAGCTTAATCATACGTAACGATTCTTTAATATTATCGATTTCCTGCCGCGATTCCTGTAAAAATAAATGTAAAATATTTTTCTTCCACAGTTTTTTATAAAGAGATCGGAAAAGATGTTGCTTTGTTTTTTTTTTTTCTGCTAAATTATGGTGAGAAAATTCTCATTGTACTTTAAAATAATGTATGAGAACAGCATTTTATTGTGAGAAATCTAATTTACTAAATTGGTCGTTGTGGAAGTTGCAATACGATAAGCGAAGTATTTCCTTTCGCATATTTTATCAGGACCCCGTTTTACATTTATGAGCATAATTTAAAGCTACAAATACTTTTTCAATGCATTTACACGGAAGCTTATCATGTATCCTTAAACATTAAACGGAACTTTAATATTTTCATTTCTATAAGATAAAGAACGTGTGTATTTTCGGTTTTTAAATTTAAAGAAAATGATTTTAAAATGCCCAAAGGTGTAGTTTGCAATTTGCAGCCAAATTTGATTCAGCAAAAAGTAAAATGTTTTTGACTGTAATATTTGATCTTTTAAACGACTGTTTTAATTTTCATAATTCCATATTCTTAATAACACTGACACCTGTAAGAGAAAGGAAACTATTTTTATTAAAATAAAGAACAAATTATTTTTTTCCTTCTGAAATGCATATTTTGAGTTATATGCATATACATTTAACATTTGCTTTGTTAAATTTTTTCGTTCTTAAAGAAAATCAGGCATTGCAATCACATCTAAATAAGAAAGTAAAAGACAATATGGGTTAATAGAACAAGTTGATTTTCTCATAAAATAAATTGGTTAAATATTCAGCATTTTGTCATTAGTTAGCAGTTACCTGGATTACATAAACGCATAATTTTCAAGATTTCTTTTTTTACCATTAGCTGGTTGTAAAGTAAAAAGCAAAATATACATAAGCTTAACCGTAAGGGATTTTTTTATGCTTAATAAATATTTCTTTTGATAAATTCAATGTGATTGAGTTGTATTTTTCATGAAATGAAAACTTATTTTTACATATTCAAGCTTCTGGGATCAGTTTATTTTAGAAAGCTAAATAATCGTCTGTCGACTGGAACATTGAGATGAATTCCATTCACGTAAAAAAGAAAAAAAAAATCCATTGTAGCTTTTTTAATTTAATATATAGTAGAAAAACAGATTTTCATCTATTTCTTTAAGATGGCGATTAAAACTTTTCATAAGGACGTTAACAACAAAATGTTTTAGCGAGAAAAATTATATTTCTCTAAGGATTTATTTTAATTCATAAGTATGAAATGCTTTTGAATAAATTAGCCAAAACAAAGTCATTTTTGTTCACCCAAATGACGACATTTCTACTAGCTCTGAAATTAGAAGCCAAATCTTGGAAGAACGAAAAACTAATGGCAAATAAAGTTATAGAATATGTACATTTTTATTGGGAAATAATTTGACTTAAATTTTAAATATAATTTATTATTTGAAATATCGTATTTAATAAAATCAATACTCTAATTGCCTTCTAAATTTACAATAAAGTCAGATTTCATTTTCCCCAAAAGATTTGAATGATCTAATGCAATTAAAAAGATAAACATCGCGTTGGCACGCAACTAGTATTTAAAAAAACATGAATTATGCAACATTTTCTTCAGTGACTGATAACGGAAGGATGATTCAACATTTTCCTTATAGCCTGACAGCCTAAACAACGCACGGTGGGTGATTTACCGATTCTAGCTGGCCAAAAGTCGATTTTTAAAAGTTTATCCTAGCGTAATTTATTTTTTGCCTGTTATAGAGCAATAGTTAGGGCGTTGTACCCTGCTATTGGTTTTGATATAAATATAATTGTATGGTCCATAGGCTACCGCAAAGTTAGTGCTTCTTAGTTGGGGAAGAATCAATCAATTTGAGTATTGTTCTTTAATCTGTTACTTGAAGCGGAATAAAATATACTGCTAGATTATGGACGCTTCCAAACAAAAAATAGACTTTATTTTATCGGATTTATGTGCATAAAGTTTGCGCATATCAGCTGTTAGTTCATATTTAATGCCGCAAAAAAATTCTATATTTTTTTTACAATTTTTCAGTTTTAATATAAAAAAAAGTGATATGATAAAGCACGATTAAGCTCAATTTTTGATATGATTAAATAGTTTAGATTATTACCTTTTCGTTCCAATTTCATCTGTCTGCCCCTAGGTGCCCTCCCCCCTGTTTTTAGAACTGTTTATAACTTATTACGTCTAAATATTTTTTTTTTGGCATTTTAGTTCAAGTACCATTTTTTTTAATATCAAAGACAGCAGGATTTAAGTTAGTCACATAAATAAACTTTTGCACCATTATGTAACGGCAACAATATTTTAAATTTAACGAAAATGTGAATTTGGTTGAAAATATTTTGTTTATAGAGGAAAATTACAATGAAGAGCACGTGAAGTTTTGCAAGAGCGATATGTTTAAATTTATGAACAAATTTGGACAAAAATGGCCAGTTGTACGTAGATATATCAGGACAAAATGATTTAAAATATATTACTTGGCAGCAAATTTTGAGTGGTTAAAACATTGATCCAAACAAATTCTCCAAATTCAGATTTGATACAATGCAAATCATAATGTAGGCATTTTTTCATGATATCTTACGATTCCCTTTTTTTTTTACATAAGGTTCTGTGCAGAGATAAATATAAATATACAACAGAATATGCAACACAGCAATTTTCATTAAAGCTGTCGAATGTTTGCCCCGTACCATAAATTTAAGAAAAAGAAATTTTAGGATTTGTTATAATAATACAAAAATAGTTTTATCACTTTAGTTTATTAAAATTTTCAAGAAGAACGTAAAATCATATGTCAATCAGATTGTGGCAGATTTTTCAACTCATTCGGACTATTATAATAAAACTTCATAGTTTAATAACGTGAAAAACGATGTCTAAGTAAAAAATTGTAAAACATATAACACGTTTGAAAACACAATTTCAACCAAAGTCGGAAAAATAGCTGAAAATTTTATACATCCCTGTATATAAACTATAGATTTATCATATAATTCACAATATGCTAAAATTTAGAACACTTAGTGAACGCATAGCACAGTTGAAAATTCCTCGTTAGCAATTTCCGGCAATAAGCGGGAATATACTTCAGATGTTTTGTGCAGCCCCGTATATGATTTATACAACTTATACACACTAAATAGTATTCGAATTTTATAATTTAAAAAAGTGCTCCACAGCTGAAAACACACTTCCATCAACTATTGTTAATACAGAGAAAAATATAACTCATTTATTTTGTGTGCCCCTGTATATGAAAGATGAATGGCACGTCATATTCAATAGTAAGCATCTTATAGAGCACCTCGGAGATATATATCAATTTAAATACTTTTGAAAAAGTGTAACATGAACAAAATACACCGCAAATAATTTTTCTCCACAGACCTTAATGTAACATAATTCTTTTTAATGTCCTTGTAAATAATCGATAAATACTATCCATACCATATTCTATAGCAACCATCTTGTAGTGCACTTCATAGATATGTATATAAATTTCAAAGTGTTTGAAGTTATGAAACATCATTAAAAATCACCACAAACGATTTTCCCCATACGCCGCAATGTAATGAAATACTTTTGAATGTCCCTGTAACGAAATTATGACTACTATACGCTAAATTTTACAATACCTAACATTCAATTGTGAATATCAATAACATTTTTCAATTTTATGGCTATGCGACTATATTGACGCCAAAAATAATTATGGCCAGCTAGAATCGGTAAATCACCCACCGTGCAGCTTACTAACAGTGATAGTAAAAAAAAAAAGTCATAGTTGTCCTTGATGTTTTAGTTTTATTAATTACAAATATCTAAATTTCTCTCGTAAACGCCCGGAAAAAATTGGGCTATCCATAGTGCATATATTGTATTTATATTGTATTTAATCTTTATATTCTCAATTGGCTTTCCTTTAGGTTCCTCCGGGTTCTTTTATTATTATTATTATTATTATTATTATTATGTGTGTGTGTGTGTGGTGACGGCGGTAGTAGATGCAAATCGCTGGGTGGGGCTTGTGAGTGCTTAAGCCATTTAGTAGGCCTCCCCACCTAGCTGACCCTTGGTATCCACGTATAGCACAATATTCGAGGTTTCACTTTTGGCCTGGCTATTTTTCACTTAGTCGGAAATGAAAGGAAATTTGCTGATTAATTTTGTTCCTAGAACTGTGTTTTCGTCTGTTGGGCTGCGTTATATTCCAGACTAGATACCATTACCAACACGTTCTTTGAATGCATTATATCGGTCAGAGTTGTGCGGATTTATTCAGTTGGTAGAGCGTTGGTGCGCGAACCCGAAAGTACCAAGTTCGACTTCTGGCGTGAACAATTTTCAATCAGATGGAATTAAAATGAAAGTCTCTGGTAAGATTCAATAAATTTATACATAAGATAAATTTAATAAAATAACAAACTAACGGGAGGTGATAAAAAATAGAACTTCTTTTTAAAAGCAGATTATGAGTAAGAAACCATTATAGTTTCGAGAGCAATTAATTAGCAGCTCATCTTCATTACGCGATTAACAAGAAAAAGTTATTACCAGATTCAGCTATGTTGATAGAATCTGTTTCACCCTAGCCGGAATAAGTACTCTGTAACACCAATCATTTTAAAAACCTAACACTTTAAAAACCATTTTCTTCGCTAACTTGGTGTTAAAGCATATGAAATTCTCGTGAGAAATCTATCCCAGTTGGTCATTTTTGCATTCCTCTCTTTTGTACGTAACTGCCTTATCACCTAAGTTTGAATGAAAATCGGTATACGATTTAACACTCAAATGTGTGCAATATTGGAGTTTGGAGATTTCCTGTAAAAAAATCTGGAGTACTTCCACTCGAACTTCACAAACAGTGGTGCACGTATTCAGGTATTTTCCCTATAGAATTGGGTGCAAATGGTTTGAGAATGGTTTAATAATCGGCCAAGTGCAATTTTCACCCTCGTACAAAGGGTTTCGTGCAAAGACGGTGTACAAAGTTTAAACGTTGCATTGTGCAAGCGCGCCTCGAAAGGAGGTCGCCAAATTACTACACCCCCTTGGGCCGTGGCGCTATTTTCTAGATAGGTCTATAATTAATATCTCGGCTAATTACCGACAATGATTTTCGAAAATCATTATCAAAAACCCTTGGATAATTCCACGTCGATAGTTACCTCGAGAGCCCCTCAACTCCCACGATGAGCGCCTGCGAAGTAAAGTTTGCTTGTATCGGAAAAATGCATTTTTCTAAAAAAAATGGTGACCTAAGATAATCGCTATAATTTTACTGCAAGGTTTAAATAATCCCTCTTATTTTTTTTTTATAATTGCAGCACATTTTCAACGATATTTTTAAAAATACAATACCTAAAATTAAAACAAATATATTTTTGAATAGGAACTATCGCTTCGGAGTAATCGTACTCCATCGCACACAAATCATTATTACAATACTTTCTTTACACTGTATGTTCCAAAAGTAACAAAGAAACATTTTTTAATCATAAGCTAAAATTCGTTTTATAAAATCATATAATTTTTATAGATGACAACACTATTCATTTTACGGTTAAAATGTGAATAACACTTTTTTTTGTAAAAAGTCAACGAAAGCAGAATATTTCATTCACTATTTGTCGATATAGTATTACTATTAAACATGACACATGATAGACATCTTTAGGAAACTGGGAAAAGCAAAATAATGGCTTTCAAAAGTTTGGACGAATGTCAATTTTTGGTTGTCAACAGCATGTTAGTTTTCGTGAAAATAGATGGATCATGGAAAATAATTTATATGTTTTTTTTTTTCGTATCCGGTTACAAGCGCCATTAAAAACGCAATTTCTAACCACAATCCTAAAATTGCTAGTAAAAATCGAATGATCGGAACTAATCAATCTCGTGCGAATAAAATAGGAACCTAATGAATTAAACATGAATTAAAATTATCTGTTGCTATACGAAATTTTAGAAATATATTGGGGGAAACATCTGATGTTCGCTATGCTAAAATTTACATGTTGTCCATCTATTTCTAAGCACCATAAAATGATCAAATAAGAGTTCGCCAAAAGATAACAATTATTGAGAATATCTGGCAGAAATCTATCTTTCACGATTTAAAAAGAACTTCCTTGACAAAATGAATGATTTTATTTATTTATTGTCTATTCCATAAAATAAAGAGATTTTTTTGAACTTCAATTGATTCTCTAATTGTCTAGTAGTCTAACTCCGTAATTCTTGAAAATTTGCCATAGAGAAAATCATGCCTATCTACCGGGTGTCTCAAAAACGACTGATAGATTTTAAAATTCAATAACATGCAGACGGTGGCAGATATTTAAAAAAAAATTCGGTAGAACTATGTAAGATGTCAGGAGTTTTTATGCTGGGATTTAAAGTTTTAGTTACAAATAGCAGCAATAGATCGCGCTGCAAGCAACAGGCGCTAAATCCAGGCTCGATTTTTCGGCCTCTTTCTTCTCCTATGCGAATAAAGTAGATTAAAATGTTTTGAATGTATCCCGAAGTACCAAAAACCAGGTCTGGAGTTAGCACCTACTTCTCGCAGCGCCATCTAGTGTTTGAAATTTGAACTAAAATCAAGAATCACAGTAAAAAATCTCCTGGCATGATAGATAACCCTCCTGCAAGAATTTTTTCAATATCTGTCACCGTTTGCAAGTTATTGAATTTTAAAATCCATCAGTCATTTTTGGGACGCCCGGTATTAATTGTTTGAGGAAACTAATGAAAGTGTTGATATCTAGTCAACACTAACTCTTGTATTAACTTGGTACAAAAGTAGTGCACAATTTTACAATGCAAATTTCTTATAACTATTTTGTATACAGAATTTTTAATTCTAGTGGTACGTATTATATATAATTTGAAAGCTTGTTTTAAGCACTTTTTTTTTTAAAATTCCTAAATTTTATTTATTTTTAGGCTATTAATTTATTTTACAAGATGAGATGTCAAAACAAGATTTACATCAAATTTAATTTTATAAGTTTAAACTCGGTCGTAGAGCAGTACAAACCGCGCGAAACATTAATGAAGTTTGGGGCGAGGAAAGCTTGAACGTAAGAACAGTTGAGTATTGGTTTCAAATTTTTCATCGAGAAGATTTCGACATTCAAGCCAAGGCTGGTCACAGTCGTCCTTCTGTTGTTGGTAAGGTGAAGAAACTCGATAACTGGGTGCCGGTCGAGTTTAACGACAAATCACGTCGCACAATTGACCCTCCAAAAGTTACACGCGTTAGCCTACGAAACACTAGCTGCCCCACTGGCTGTTAAAATCTAACGTCCATCCAACCAATCAGGGATCTCTTTGCCTGCTGTGAACCCCACCAGAGTAAGATCGGCAAGCTCAGAGGTCATAATAAAATGGCCAAACTACGCAGGAAATCCAAATGCTTGTTTGACTCGTTTTCCAATGTTTTGTGATCAACTCATATAACTGCTACAGAAAGCAGTAATCTAGGCTTATCAGTTCAATGAAAGGGGGGGGGGGTGATATAAAGAAAAACTTACTAAGACAAAATTGAAAAAGACAGGGGAATTTTTCGATTTAAGCAGGTTATGTCATAACAGGTAGCGCAATTCTAATACAATGAAATCTGCTTAGACGGAAACACATGGGACCAAACGAATTCCGTTTTAGACAGATTCCGGTCTTACAATAAAGATGCAGATTCCCAAAATCTCGAAGGGCCCAGTGGCTTCTAAACCCAAAAAATCCAGTGACCACATTGTGAAACAAATGAATAAAAAAAAAAAATAGTGTTTATAAGGGGAGGGGGACTAAAAAAAACCCCTCAGGAGTTCAAAGTGAAAAATTTGAAATTGGATGTATGACATGTATGTACATGGGTAATCATATTAAATGAGACGAAGGATTACTAGTTTTTGAATATTCAAAAACTAGTGCGTTAGCAACATGTAGTGAGCTGACTGCCTATGAAAAAAAACATGTAATTTTTTTCTTTTTGATCTTAGTTCAGTTTATATATGTTTTTGCACTAAACATGTAACAATTTGTTCGCGTGACCTTAATTGATTTATGTACTTGAAACTATAGTATATAATTTAATAAATATTTCAACATTAAAACAAAAATTCAATATTTTAATTTTTAGCATTTGGTATAAAAAGGTTAATTCTAAATTAAATTCTAAAGTGCTGTTGCGATTCATTACTATGAATTTTCAAATTAATAAACAATAGTGCGAATTTTGAGCAATATTTCAAATGAAAATATGACTATTTCGATAAGTGCAAAAGCTATTTTAAATAAATATATATATCAAAATTGGTGTTTTGAAGCAATTTTTCAGCACAGACAAAGCGAAAATAGGTCCCCATGAGACATGAATCACACATAACAGTGACTCCAAATTTTCAAAAATATTGAGTGGGCTCAAAACGATTTTAGTAAAATGGCACGGCCAGTTTGTTTTTCTTTGACGGGTGGACAAATTGTGAAAGATGACAACTCAAAGTCAAGTTACCACGTTTTAATAAAGTTGTAATTTTATCAAATTATATTTTCGCGCGTTTTTCCAAATAAAGACACTAATATTTATAATTTCATCATACTATGAATATAACAACAAATTGAAAAGGCAAAAAGTTAAACATGGAGCAAAACATTTCAGTCATTTGGGATTTCTGGGTGTCAGTCAGAGAACGAAAACAGATGGTCATTGGTAAAATAAATTTTGTTCCAGGCTGAAAAATAAATAATTAAATAATAATGAAAAATGTAATGAAATAGAAAAAATAGAAATTGGACATGCTAGGAAATGATCAAAAATAGATTTTAAAAACTATTTGATTGCATAGTTTTTGACTAAGAGCAACTGCCAATTTCATGCGTTTGCGAACAAAATGAATTAAAAAATGCGTCAGAAAGTAGACAAATTTGGATTTGAGAACATCCTTAAATGAAAATTTCAAAGTAGCTGTTCATATGTGATAAGGCATTTTAAATTAACAATGAGTAAATATCCCAGAACTTGCCTTTTACTATTGCTGCTAATGTCACGTCATCTTTTTAATCTTGAATATGTGAACACTGTATTGTATCGTATGGATTTTGAAAATTTTCCTTTATTTATTCTTTTCCCGATTGAAAATTTTAATGCTTATTAAGTTTATTTTGTTTCTTTACACATAAAAAATCTTTTTAGAACAGCATAAAAATTGCGAATATAAATCGTAAAAATATTTCAATGATTTTCAAAATTCGCCACAATATATATTTTACTTTATTTTTAATATGTATTTGATGCTTATTATTCTTTTATGATGAATTTTCAGGAGGCATAAAAATTTTGAAATTAATGTGTTCATTGCTTTTTGAAAAAGGTTACCCGAAGTCTAGAATTGCAAATGTTTTAACGATTCTTACGAGTATTTAATATAAAATATTTTTTCATGTAATTCGCACTTTTAGGTGCTGGCAAGATCTAGGCAACTATTAAAAATTAGGTTAATGAATATCTTAATTTATCTATAAATTCCCTAGCACAAGCTAACAAGAGTGTTGGGCGCACCCTTTTCTCCGAACTTACTTGATCCAAAAGAAAATCTATCTTATAGGGGCCTCTAATTATAGAGGACCTGGTGATCGTAAAGCCTAGTTAGCTAATAGATAACCGACGGTCATTTACCTAAAAGGTTATCTCGGATAAATAAGACAATGCGTTGTGAAATGTTTAGAAGATAACTAACCTATGGCCAATTGGTTTGAAGGGAAATATATAATAAAATCAAAACCACTAAATATAACTCCCCAATTTTCAGACAAACCAACCCTACAAGATAAATGTAATTATACTTTTACATATATGGTCTAATAATAATATTAAGCAGTCAGGTAATTTCTAAATACTTAAAATAAGTAATTAACAAGACTTTTAAAAAATAATAACAAAGAAGGGAATTAATAATAATAAATCATTTATTTACACCACAGGCAAATTATATTAAGTTACAATTAAATAATTCATACTTTTACCATCCAAAATAATAACTCATTATGTAAAAAAAACCCTAATTTGGATATTAATTGAAGTTGACAAGTTCTCCTGGGCACCCTATTCCCAATTCAAACATTTGATATTAATACGGTACACAATAGAAAAGAGAACATCTATAAAATCGTACCTTTTTCCCCATTGGTGTCACAAGATCCTTTTAGAGTTGTAGACTTGACAGTATATATATCCAAAAGTTCTTTTTTTTGTTTGTAGAACCACAACACACATATTCGTGTTCCGTAATTTTAGTTTTATTTACACAAAATTCCACCCAGGTCTGGGCCAAAAGCAAAAATGTTTAAATCATTTTTTTAAAAAAATTAACACTACTATATTGCTCGTCATAGACAGAGCAAGTAAACATGGGCGGATAAGCCAAAAGGGGTTGAAAATAATAACCACCGCACTCTGGAACTCTTTTTGTAGCTCTGTATTTTTTTTTCGAGAAAAAGAAAATCTCTCTCTGTTAAAAATTTGCATGTGCGGCCCTGAGTGGTGGATGCGAATTAACATATTCAGCATAATTAAAATCTCCAACCACTCGCCGCTGCCTGGACCCGCCTTCGTGTCGGCCAGTGGTCAGTGGGTCCCCGGAATGCTCAGGGCCTTCCGACCCTCCTACATCCGATATTTCAAACCCCACTTTCTCACGAGACCGCGGGCCCCCACACGAAGATCCTGCAGCTGTCCCATAAAACATGAGGTCATAAAAGTCCCTCTTTTGTATCAAAACTGTCCAATTCTTTACTTTACTCTCGTAATATCATACATACAGATAGTAACTGGCAATTAAGCTTTCCTCTTAGCAAAACACTTGCCTGGGAAAATACTTAATGCTCTTGGTACCCATCCTTAATAAAATAATAATACTGTACTAATAGATGCATACATAAAAACAACATAATAAAGAATTAAATAAATTGGGTCTTAAAAAGGTTTGCACTATGCCCTGCACCTAACGAGATCTAAATTCCGTTTTATTTTAACTTTAAGGTGAAGGCAAGCCCTGTACAACAGTATACTTAAAAGTAGATTATACTTAATCTCCACCCCCCCGCCCCCACCAGTGGCCGAGAGGTTCTGCTCTCGAAGCTAGTAGACGGGGGATGCTGGGTTCGAATTCAATCGCGCCCGTCGGCCTAATCGTTCGGAGTTTTCGTGGTTTTCATCGAACCTTGGATTTCCAAGCGTAAGTACGGGTTAGGCTCCCTTAGAAAGATTCCCACACAGGCCACTCTCCCTCGGGCCAATCCCTCGAGTAGATAAATCGGCCGTCAAAAATCAACCCAACCAAACATACCCTCCCCCTTTCCTAAAAAAATTCGTTTAACAGTGACAAATTTTCTGACATTTGCAAACTCATTCTTAAACATAAAGCATGGAATTAGCAGATTGTACTTTGGAATGGAATGTCGTTTTTTATTGTTCGATAAATGCATTGCAATTTCATTTTGGTTTATGTCATGTGTGATTAATGTCTCATGGGGACCTTTTTTTCGCTTTGTCTGTGCTGAAAAATTGCTTCAAAACACCAATTTTGATATATATTTTTTTTTTAAATAGCTTTTGCACTTATCGAAATAGTCATGTTTTCATTTGAAATATTACTCAAAATTGGCACTATTGTTTATTAATTTGAAAATTTATTAATTTGAAAATGAATCGCAACAGCAATAATAAATTCATTCAGTCATATTACACACTTTAGATTCTAATTTAGAATTAACCTTTTTATATCAAATATTAAAAATTAAAATATTGAATTTTTGTTTTAATGTTGAAATATTTATTAAATAAATTATATACTATAGTTTCAAGTACATAAATCAATTAAGGTCACGCGAACAAATTGTTACATGTTTAGTGCAAAAACATATATAAACTGAACTAAGATCAAAAAGAAAAAAATTACATGTTTTTTTTCATAGGCGGTCAGCTCACTACATGTTGCTAACGCACTAGTTTTTGAATATTCAAAAACTAGTAATCCTTCGTCTCATTTAATATCATTACCCATGTACATACATGTCATACATCCAATTTCAAATTTTTCACTTTGAACTCCTGAGATTTTTTTTTAGTCCCCCCCCCCCCCCTTATAAACACTATTTTTTTTTATTCATTTGTTTCACAATGTGGTCACTGGATTTTTTGGGTTTAGAAGCCACTGGGCCCTTCGAGATTTTGGGAATCTGCACCTTGATTGTAAGACCGGAATCTATCTAAAACGGAATTCGTTTGGTCCCATGTGATTCCGTCTAAGCAGATTTCATTGTATTAGAATTGCGCTACCTGTTATGACAAAAACCTGCTTAAAACGAAAAATTCCTCTGTCTTTTTCAATTTTGTCTTAGTAAGTTTTTCTTTATATCACCCCCCCCCCCCCTTTCATTGAACAGATAAGCCTAGATTACTGCTTTCTCCACTGCTTTCTGTAGTAGTTTTATGAGTTGATCACAAAACATTGGAAAACGAGTCAAACAAGCATTTGGATTTCCTGTGTAGTTTGGCCATCTTATTCTGACCTCTGAGCTTGCCGATCTTACTCTGGTGGGGTTCACAGCAGGCAAAGAGATCCCTGATTGGTTGGGTGGACGTTAGATTTTAACAGCCAGTAGCTGCCCCACCTCACTCACCGGAACCCTCTCCAACCGACTACCACGTCTTTAAATAATTAGACAACTTCTTGAGGCGAAACATTTTCGTCAATCAAGATGATGTCGGAAACGCCTTCTGAGAGTTTGTCGCTTCCTGAAGCCCAAACTTTTATGTCACAGAAATCACTAAGCGAATTTCTCGTTGGCAGAATTGTACTGATTGTAACAGCTCTTACTTTGATTAAATATATTTAGTTTGAAAATGCTATAGCATTTTAAATTTTAATTGAATCATCATGCATTATTTTTGTACTAACCCAATAATAAGATGCCTTGCATAAATTGTCCAGCTCCCTTGTGCACTTTTGACTTTCAACGCTTCAACATTGCCTACATTTTGTGAGTACCATGAATTGTAAATTGTAAATAATTTGTGGCTCTAGGAAAAATAGTTCCGTGTCATCCTTATACATTCTATTTCCTTTTGCTAGAGAGTTTTAGTTATCCCAATTAAAATTCAAGAGCATTTTTTTATATTTTCATTGTCAAAATTATTTAAAAATCTCTGGAAATAAATGGGAACACAAGAAGTGGATTTTGGTAACTATAATTCTTGTTTATGGATTAATTCTAGAAATCAAGTTATAATTTCTCGCAATTTAAACGATTTATAATATAATGTATCGTTGACAAAATCATGCGTTGTTTTTTGTACTAATCCAATAAGATACCTTGTATAAGTTTACCAACTTCCTTGTGCACTTTTGACTTTCAACACTTCAACGGTGCCTGCACTTTGTGAATACAATGAATTGTAAATTGTAAATAAATTGTGGCTGGAGGAAAAATAGTTCCGCGTTATCCTGATACATTCTATTTCCCTTTGCCAGAGAGTTCTAGTTGTCCCAATTAAAATTCAAGAGCGTTTTTCTATATTATCATGGTCAAACTTATTTGAAAATCACTGCAAATAAATGGGAACACAAGAAGGGGATTTTGGTAACTATAATTCTAGTTTATTAATTAATTCTAGAAATCAAGTTATAATTTCTCGCAATTCAAACGATTTATAATATAATGTATCGTTTCATCACCAAGAAAATTATAGACTAGAAATTCTCGATCATTTCGTCTATTCAGTTTATTTGTTTACCTTATTCGTATAACTCGGAAATCTATATACTAGTTAAGGGATTTAGAAAATGACTACCTATTCGTTCTAGATGAAAGTGGTATATTTTTTCTTTCAGTGTATAAGGTATTAAAATTTTAGAGCAATAATGTAAAAAAATTTTATGTTATAAATGTTAAGTTAAAGTGTTATGATATAAGTTATAAGGTTGCGCAATGTTAACAGTATTAGAATATTTTTTTAAACTGATTATTTTCCCCCTAAATCTCATACTTTCCGAACGATATTTAGCTAAAATACTCGATAATTAGCTAAAAAGCCAGTATATGGTATTGAAATTTCAGTGCGATTGTATAAAATTAAGAGCATTATTTAAAGCAAAATGTGCGTAATAGGAATCCTATAGGTAAATGCGCCCAGAAAACGAAATTCGTCAAAAGTGACTTTAATTTTTTTTTTTTTCAAAAATATAATATTCGTTTTTTTTTTTTTTTTACCAGAATGCACCGTTGGAAAAAAAGGGACGTACATGTTGTTTGGTATTTTTTTTCTTTCCTTTGCGTATTTTGATTTATCGATGCGTAATGATTTTGAAGTATGCCAGAAAAAAGGGTGGGAAGATCCTCGTGTACATTAGATGTTAAAAAAAATACAGTCTTTATTGTCCAAACTCTATTGTACCAAGTATACTATTGTACTCCATTGTACCAAATTCTATTGAAATTACAGTGAATTAAATATATAATGTTTTCGTAGGATGCGTAAAACATTTAAGAAAAAATATTGATATTTAATTTTAAAAGCGGTTGTAATAAAACTTTTTTTCTCTTCTTGTTGTTTAATATTAAGAAAAAATAGTTCTTATTGCCCTACTCTTAACGGGTAGAAAAATAATAGTTTTGCAGCCTGTGTTAGAAATTTGTGAAAAAAAAACCAAAATCTAAATGTAAAAGATCTATCTACGATGATATCTGAATGTAAAAAAACTGTGTTTTCTTCTCGCTTTTTTTGCGTGGGGTACTTTAATATTAAAAAATAGTTCTTACTGCCCGCACACTGAAATTTTTTGTCAGTTATAAATATACGGGTTTCATAGCTTGCGGGAAAATTTCGTGGAAAAATATGAATATTTAGTCGTGCAAACATAAGTCGAAGCCGGCCTCTTTTTCGCACTCTGAGCAAAGCTTTCTCAGACTTTATTTTATTTTTAATTTTTCTAGTTGTGCGAACATTTCAAGATTTTCACAGGTGATGTAAATCCGATGTTCTAAGAATGTGCAAAAAGTTCTACTTCAAAATACCGACGTTTAGTTACTTTTACAGTAGAAAACAGTGCGTCTCCGGAAGGCTCGAAGTGACCTGCATTTTCAAATTTCTTTGAAAGTGTTAAAATTCGTATTTTTGAAAACGAATTGCACCGTAGTAAAGAAGGTCTCCGCTTTAAGATGGCATTTTTAGTTTGTTCATATCTCTGCAGTTGAGCCCGTTCTGAGCGTCGGCGAAAGGAAAAAAATAACCCGGCGAAATCTATCTTTATTTTTCGAAAGGGTAAATATAAATATTTTTCATACGGATTTATACGTTTCAAACGTAAAATATTAGGACTATGTCTACAGTTTTTGCCGTACCTCAAACAGTTTTGCTGATGCGTGCTTCCAAAGAACGCTAATGAAAAACAGCCTCTGGTTCTTTTCTGCATCGGTGCTTCCGGAGGTGCGATCGGCTGCATCCTGTGTTAATAAAATCTTTAGATTCTATAAACATTTCTAAAAACTATTATAGAAAATAAAACAAAATATCATTTTAAATTATGATAGAAAAGAAAAGAAAACAACAATTTAAAGGATTATAGGAAACGAAACAAAAAAAAGGTCTGAATCAACAACGCTAAACTCACGCTTGAAGCTTGAATGTAACAAAATTTTGGTATTGCGTCGCTGAAAGCACATTATATATTAGGTAGATTTCGTATGAAATACTACCTATTACATTCTCCCCTCTATTGGAATTTCTGAAAAATGTTTGCAGATCTACTCCGATCATGACCCCTAGAACCCAAAACCTCCCTCAGTAAAAAAATTTATATCTATCTATCTATCTATCTATCTATCTATATATATATATATATATATAACTTTCTTCTGGACACGATAACTTCCACAATTCTGCACAAATCTCTTCCAAACTCATACATAAAAACAAGGGGCATCAAACCTCGGTCAAGTTCGTTAATGGGCAAAATCGGAATGCTCTACTCAAATTTTTAGCTACCTGATAAGCATGGCACTTATTTTATATTTGTATTTATTGTACTTAATGAAATATTTACTTTTAAATTTATAGAATACTTTATGAAACATCCATTATATTAACATTGAAAAGAAGTAGTATTTCTAGTTAGTTCTGAAAAAAATTGCTAACTTAACGGATTATTATAACAGTTAGACTTCATTAGATCTGAAATATATTAAGTTCTTAGAAGTTTTTTAAGAAATAAAATCTTTATTTCAATAAAAATATACTAGTTAAAATTATTTTTAAAAACTAACATGCTCCGTGCATTGCGAGTAAAAGTTAGAAAAAATTTAGATTTGAAAATTTGTCATAATTCAGTTATCGTCTTTTGACTTATAAATACAAAATATACATTTATTTAAATTATCTTTCACAATGATAGGAACTTCTTTCGCTACATGAATTATGCATAAGAAAGTAAATTCGATTTTTTTTCTGCATATATTTGTTTAGTTAATATAGGTTAATTTATAAATGCTATGCCGATCATTTTTTTTATAGTTTGGGCGAGAGGCAAAAGTAAACAGATAAAATAAAAAAAAATGCTTTAAACTTGTTTATAAAAAATTAAAACATCAAATAATTTATAAATAAAATTTCAAAGAATATTTTTTTTTATATTCATATACTATATTAAAAAAAAATTAGGGAATATTTTATGTTAGAACATAAGTTTGAGAAAATCAATTTTTAAAGTACAAATGCATAGGAATTAGATACATTACTTCGATACATTAGATACACATGGCTAACATAACTGCTAATTTAAACATTTATTCTTCTATAACTCCCGCAATATTTTCATTTAATCAGATTATTTTAATAAATGAAACAATGAGTCTTATTAAAAACATTGGAATTAATATTATCCTTTAAAGTTACATTTCCGAGCATTATGAATAAAAGATAAGTAAAATTTCGACTACAAAATCCCTGACAATTTTGTTATCGCCTTTGGGCCTCTGAACCGAAAATATACATGTACTTAAACTGTCTTATAAAATGATTGCAACTTCTTTCACGACATGAATTATTCATAAGGATGTAAATACGTTTTTTTTTTTTTTTTTTTATCTTTTTTCTGTTATTTAATGCAGCTTTTTAAATAAATCCTATGCCGATCATATTTTTTTTTTTCAAGTTAAAAGTAAACAAATAAAAAGTGTAAAATAATTTGCTTTTATATTCTATATGAAAAGCATGAAACATCAAACAATTTTCAAATACCATTTCGAAATACTCTTGTGTTACTTTGTCCATCTACGTTTACAAAAAGTTTTATTTAATTAGGGGATAATTTTTGCTATAACATATGTTTGAGAAAATGCATCTTTTGACGTACACGCACGTAGGGATTAGACCAGGAATAAAAATATCTTAACTAATTTTATCTGTGATAATTCTGATACCTGATAATTTACATTTGTTTATTTTCTCGGTAACACACAAAGCTATTTTTAATTAATTCCGTATATATAAAAGAAATATTAGTTTATTTGTTTACAACTTTTGCTTACTTAGGGAATATTTTTTTCACATAACATCTGTTTAAGAAAATGCATCTTTTGACGTACACGTGCATAGGGATTAGACCCATTTGAATAAATCAATCTTTACAAATTCTATTTCGGTTAATTCTGATACCTGTTAATTTGCATTTTTTTATTTCCACGGTAACAGAGAAAGCTATTAATTAATTAATTTCGTTTATATAAACAAAATATTAGTTTACTAGCAGACCCGCCCGGCGTTTGTAAATAATAACCTTAAACAAAACTTAAGTTTGTATGATTTTATATCTTTGGAAATTACTTTAAATGAATCTAATTTCGGAGGCCCCATTGCCTTCCGCAGGTTCCTATCAAGCTTCTTTCAAAATGAACCTGTAATCTAGATCCCCACTACTATTTTTATTGATATTTTCAAATTTTTTTATGTTTTATCAATGTTTATTAAAAACATAAAAATAAAAAAAGTAAGTTCAAGTGGTCAGGTACTTTTGTAACATCATAATCCGTTAAAGATTCCAATGTCTCAAATTTAACAATGTTTTAGCTAGGAAGCAGTTAAATAAACGTTAATAAATTTTCCAGTTGGAAAAAGGTGGTATATTATCCATTTTATCAAGAATTTGGTTATTTAAAAAATGCATCATGATGCATCATGATGCATCATTTACTACAGGGCAGATTAAACGCATCACCATTAATGCACCATTACTAAATGCATCATTTACTACAAAACAGATTTATCAAAATAAAGATCATAAACAATTTTCAGTTTCTTTCATGTTTTGGCAACTTATCATTAATACTTAATGACCTGATAAATTTGTAGCCAGTATATTTTATATTATCCTTCGAAAAGTGTTCAATTTTGTAAAAATAATTTTTAAATCTATTTCTGTCTCATATTTCTTCATTGCTTTTGCACTAAAATATCTGTTATCCATATCCCTAAGGTATACAGTTTTCGTCACTTTACCATTAGTAGTATTTTGTCATTAATAACCTAATTTTACTAAATTTGTAATTACGAAAGTTTTGGTGAATAAATGAAGCATTTCCTTGCGAACTTTTTATTTATATCCAATTTTATATTCTGCATTTTGATTATAAACGTATTGCATACTATAAATCTCACTAATTTGTATGGTCTACGGTTATTTCTATACCGATATGCGTTACTCCTTTAGTTATCGAAAGCGACTGAAATCGTCTTTTCCCTCATAATTATCGTTATTAATTACAATGTCCCAGAGTCTAAAATAAAAAAAAAATGAAAATTGGTAAATTTCAAATATTTATAGATGCTATTCACAATGTTCAGGTGCATCCAACTCACTACTGTTTAAATATTAATTTATTTATAATTCATATTTGAAAAACAATTGTAAAAAACTTCATAATTTCATCTCAGTATTAGTACAGGCAACAGTTAGGAGAAGATATAAAGCAAACCTTTAATAAAATAATGAACTAAACATTTTTATAGTAAAAGGCATAATTTGAGTTTATGTATGTGTTTATAATTGATAATAGGGATATGTAGAAGTTTTCGTAGTGATGAGAAGTCATGAATTAAGTATCATTTGGAAATGTAAAGTCATTTATTTTAATTACAACAAATTATTGCGATCAAAGCAAGAGTGTGTAACGTAGAATTTCAAAACACTAATTCCGGGATAAAATTTTAAACACTTT
Organism: Maratus speciosus; assembly: GCA_963932465.1. NCBI lineage: Eukaryota > Metazoa > Arthropoda > Arachnida > Araneae > Salticidae > Maratus > Maratus speciosus. The sequence goes on along the minus strand of OZ010796.1, from coordinate 229,891,595 downwards.
AAATGCTTTTGAAATACTAACTGTTGCAAAAAATAAAACGTGTGGAAACTCAGAGGTTCTGGTAAAGCTTTATTTTTTTCTCGTTATGAAAAATTTGGGAATGATATCAATATAAAATCTGTTATTCAATTTTAAAAGTATTGAACGTTATCCTTTACCTATCCATGGGCTCTTTTGTTCAATTTTGGATCTTAGATTTTTCTGCTTGTAGATATAGTAATGTGCTAGGGGCGTGTATCACCTATTTTCAAGAACCATCCATGCGTACTCATATTACACGTACAGAAAACACTTTTCTCCCTTGGATATTCTATATAACAGTGGATTTTGGTGGATGACTTCTGATATCCCAATATCACTTCCGTATGTTATTGTCACAATACATCCATTAATTTTTTGCGCTCTCTGTTTAAAAAAAAAATCTACATTGTGCTGAAGAATCTAAAAGAATTATGTACACTTGCCGGGTGGTGCTGTATCTTGTTCTGTTAATTCATAGGAACATTCTTGTCAATCTTCTATATACTATTATATGCCTTAAGGGGGTCCGGGACACAAGAACCTTCAAATTTTGCAAAATCATTTTATTTCATTAAAATTTTCTTTGTTTTTTCCTGCTTAAAATGACATGTCAGGTTTCTATCTGAATTAGAACAAAAAATATTAATTTTTCCGTTTTCGTTTGTTTTCCAAATCTAGATTTCAAGCAATTCGCTGTCATGGAAACGACTTCTTGTAAAAATGCATTTTTCTTCATGATATGTTTTTTCACCATTTCTCGTATTTAAATACTTATAACTCGAGAACCGTTAAAGATAAAGGGTTCAAACTTGGAACATATCTTTTTCAATTGTTTTACTTTAATTTTGATTCATCATAATTGAAAAACATATTCAATTTCGAAAATATGAATTTTTAAAGATGTTGAAAAAATTTGATTACATTTTTTTTTTTCGTTAAATATTCTTAATTTTTTTAATTAATACTTTTAAAATGCCGAATCAAATTTAAACTTATATATTTATGTTTATTTAAATGAAAAAAAATTGAAATTCTATAAATAATATTTCGAGTTATAACGAGTTTAATGTACCCCACTTTTTTAATAAATTTTAAATTTTAAATTTCTTTTAAAAAATATGAGAAGTTTTATCATGTGATTTTGTTTACAAATGATAAGGTTAACCATCACAAAAAAATTCAGAATTTTAACTCAGTAAATAAAAATTATTTTTAAATGTGTCCCGGGCCCCCTTAAATACAGATCCATCAACTAATCTACTTTTATACATTTTGCCAGTTCAGATAAGGAATCTGATATTTGGCCAGAAATTATGCTCTACAGTGTAGAGCGCAAATTTTTTCAATAAAATCGCATTGCGAGAAATAGGCCCTTTCGGCCACAGCCGAGAAATACTGTAAGAAGGAAGTTGCAAAAAGGGAGAAGGTAATATTCAAGTAATTAAATTAATACTGCATTATTAAGTTGTTATTGACTTCAAATTATTCTTAAATGGTCGTGAGATGAGTAGTGCTTTTTAGAATTTCAAAATTCCTAAAAACAAGGTGTTGTGCACAGCTAATTAGGCAGACCTGTTCTTTTCTTTCAGTTTTCTAAAATCATGCCTCAATTCTATGAATTAACGGAATCATAAAAAACTGACCCTCTACATACTTCATTACCAAGGCATTCACTTTATCATAAATGTTTTAATTACTCATTATTAAAAATCTAAATGATTTTTCGTAAACGTCATGTCAAAAAACCGTTCAGATATAGAGTAGAGTATATATTTTACTTTGATTGAACCATTACATCAACTCTTATTCGAAACAGTATAAATATTGTCGTACGTTGATAATTTATACGAAATTACTTTATCCTACGCAGTAGGGTAAACTAAGGTAACTGAAATCACGAGGTAACTGGACCATAGGCTGTTTTATAAAATACGGTTGATGTATTTTAAGTTTTATCGTTTGTCAACATTGCACCTACTTCTTAAAACAAGGAAACATTGCATCTCTACTTCTTAAAACAAGGTGTGTCAAGTCAAGCATAACTCTGTCTTTGTTGTGATAGGTTACCGGAAATTTAGGTTTCTTTTTTTAAAAACAACGTCGATTTGGTTGAACTTCCTTGGCTTTTTATTAAAATACGGCAAGTACTTTTATTAAACAATTTTTTTTTTTAAGATTAGCCACATAAATACATTAATATTATTCGATTTACTTCATGTTTCAGATGTAAGGCTGGTATTCCTGTTACCCCATAAATGTTTCAAGAATGGGTAACTGGGACATGTATCAGGGGTAACTCGACTATGTGGGATCTAGTTACTCCAACACATATATATATATATATATATATTGAGTTTCTCTTACTACGGGAAATTAATTTCTCCATTGTTTTGTTGCTCGCAATCAAGAAAATAACATAATACCTTATTAAAATTACATAATAAAATTTAAAAAAAAGCATGTTAAGGTATCAAACCAAATTTCTTAAGTGCGATAGCGATAGCTCGAAATTTCATTATACAGATAAAGAGGCGTACATAAGGCAAAGTGATATTATTAGAAAATTATCCAATCGAATAAAAGTAGCTCTGTTCGATATAACAATATGGTTACATTCTCCACAAGTTTATTGGACATATCAAACTTTCATTATGGTAAATAAAAAGATAATGAAATACTTAAGTACTTACGCAGCCGTTTGTTCATAGATTTTCCTTGTTATTTTTTCCTTTTTATACCCATGTAAATTTTATACTTATTACCCATACTAAAGTAGATAAGTACTTACTTAATTTTTATGTTTTTTGTATAAGTAAATCTAATATTTTCACTTTTAGTGCTTTTTTTAGAGACATTGACAGCAAATGTTTCCCTTACAAAGCTCTTTAATTGATATATAATTTACATAATCTGCCTGGTTTAAATTTTTTTAAGTTCTTTACACTTTTTCAAACAGGGCCTGATACTCCATATTGAAAAAAAAAAACGCGTGTGGAACATAGACCCTCCTATTCCACTTGCCCCATTTTTATGGGGCAACTGAACCCATGAGGAAAGAAAGATGAAATATATATATTTTTTATTGTTTTTCGATATTAAAATGTAATTTTGAGCATTTCTGTCTGATAGAGGGAACCTAACTAAACTCATTTACAGAAGTTCAGAATTTAATTCAAATGAACATTAGCTTTTTGAAGCTGAATTGCCAGATTCTCCAGAGTCACATAGTAAAATCATGGCCCAGTTGCCCCACGTAACCCTAAACCTTACTTCTAAGGTCAAATGCACTAAATGATTATTTCAAGAGCAAAGTAAAGGACAAAAGACTTGAAGATTAACCTATCGTGCATGTAAGTGTATACGAAAACCTTTTAGAAAACGTACACTGTAAACTGAAATGTCTGAAATTCAGACACATAAGTGTCTGAAACGGAGTGTTCAATTTTCAGACATTTTAAAGTGTCTAAATTTTTAAGACGCTTGTATGTGTCTAAATTTAAGACACTTCAAACGTCTGAATTGCATCCATGTTTGACCACCTTTAATTTCTCTGCAAAAGCATTTTTCCACCTTTTTTTCGGTAAGCTTTAATACACAGAAAAAAAATCCTTTAAAATATAAAAACTGTACCGCCAATCAAAACGCCAGTACAATTTACGTATTTTAGTGGAAATTTTCTTCAATTACCAGAAATATTTAAATTTTTTTTGGAAATTTCTATATTTAAAAAATAAAAATTATTCTCTCAAGGAAGGGACATTTCACCTTCTTCAGTAGCTCTCAGAGATTTTACATGACTCACTCATCTAATTCATTTTACAACATTAGCAATATTACACTTACCCGTCGCGGGATACGAACTCATGATCTTATGGTCTGTAGACTATGTGATAATCCGTCTCGGCCACGCCTCCACAGCTAGGAAGTTCAAATATTGTTAGTTATTTGTGACTCACAATTTATTTTACGGAAACTGTAAATATTTTGTCAATCTGCTTATAATTCTGAAAGATTTCACACATCTTCTCTCTAGAATTTTGAATATTTTGCTTTTTAATTTCATGCGATGTAGAACCAGTAGAAAATTTTTTTACTTCTATCGAAGAAATTTTCAGAACACAAATATTATTGTTTATCAGAAGACACGTTATTTTTGAAATATTAAAATATTTAAAATGTTTTAACAGTGCGTATGTATATATATATATTATATATATATATATATATATTTAATTCGGGCTTGTCCCGTTTCAGTTGTGTGTGTGTGGGGGGGGGAGGGCAACCTTTAAAAATAAAATCAATTTTTCATTAAAAATAAATGCATTTCTTATTGCCAAAAGCCTGTGTTTAATTTTAATGCGAAGGTATGTGTATATGAAAGTGTGTGAAGGAATATAGTGTTCTGTTTTCTTTGATTATTTCTTCTTTTTTTTTTTCGTTTGATCAGTGAATGATATGGCAACATTTTTGAAATTGGTTTGGTTTGGTTTGGTTTGTGTTTATGACGGCCGATTATCAACACGTGGGATATGGGCCCTGGGGGGAGTGCCCTTCGTGGGGGTCTTTCTAAGGGAACCTAACCCGTATTTACGCATGGGAATCCACGGTTTCGAAGAAAACCACGAAAACTCCGAAACGGTTAGGCCGACGGGCGCGATTGGGTTCGAACCCAGCACCTCCCGTCTACCAGCTTCGAGAGCAGAACCTCTCCGCCACTGGTGGGGCTTTTGAAATTGGACTCATTACTTCCTCCTATATGCTAAATATTCTGAACAAAATTTCTCAGTTATAAATATTATGTATAATTTTTCTGCAAAAATAATAAAAATCATTGGTTTACGCACAAATTTCTTGTCTTCCTTTTTTCCCTCGATCAAAATACAGCGTAAAAATTTTTGATGAAACTAATTTTCCCACGGTGAAATCCTGAAATCACGGTGAAATCATACCTGGAGTAGATCGATACTGAATCATTAGCTAAAAAGTTACATAGTAAGAATTTTCAGAAATATTCCATAAAAAAAAAAAAAAAAAAAAAAAAAAAGTTCGACTTTTCAAAAACACGTTCTAATAAGAATATGTTCCACTAATAATAATACGTTCGACTCAAACTAGATGGCGCTACTGAATTTGGTGTATTCAAGTCATTTTTCTCTTGGGAAATTTTCGTAATTAAACTTGACATTTTCTATCCAGGATTGCGATTTGGAGAGGCATATTTTAGAGGAGTATATGTGCTCAGATCTGGCCAGGTCTTTCTCTCATTTGATTTGATGGGACATGCCTGATCAGGTGCTGACTTTTATTTTTCTGCAGACTGGAGCAAAGTCGTCAGTGTTGAATTCAGACACATTTCTTCGGGAGGGATATCTGAGACTCCGGTGTGGGGGAGGGGGGGGGGACATTATTGAGTTCCAGGGGGGATTGCACTTTTTGACCATTGAAAACACAAAATCTCAAATTTTCCGGAGGGACATCTCTTTGCTCCGAGAGGAAATTTCTCTCCCCCGGGCCACCCCCTGAATTCAACACTGATAAGTCGTAACCAGCCAGAGGAAGCTCTGGAAAGTTTTAGTGGGTGTAATTCTGAATGCTTTTAAGATGTTAAATAATGAAATACAGTGCTAAAATATATCTAAATTTTTGCGATTTTTTTGGTGTGTTTCTGTATTTGGATAATTTTAAAGTGTGTTTGCAATCAAACAATTTAAAGTTTTATTATTAAATTAGCAAAATATTATGAAGGTTAAAGTGAACAAGAGGTTACACTGTGTCTTAAATGTATAATTAAGTAAATTTCAAACATGCTATAATTTCGAATTTCATTACAAAATTTATAAAAGAGAAAAAAATTGTGTGACAAAATTAATATCTTTTCAAAAATTCCTATTTTTAAACCTATTAAAAATAATAATAATATTCTTTCATAATTAAAAAAATAACAATATCTAGTCTAGTCTGGGAGGGGATTCAGCCTTCTTAGCTCCCCCCCCCCCTATAACGGCGTTACCGTTATATATTCATTATTCCTCCTTTTCCCCTCAAAAAAATCAACTTTTAACTTTACTGGTTTATTATAAATTGTCATTATTCTCCCCCCCCCCCCCCTCAAATAAAATATTTAGTTTAAATTTGACATTTTAGAGTTAATTTCATAGGTCTTTATTCATTCTCTCTCCCCCCCCCCCCCTCTCACTACTGTAAGTTTCGCTTTTACTTTTTAAAGTTCTTTTCAAATGCAGACATCATTTATCTCGATTCCTTTTTCTGTCTTTCAAATTCACACGATAGAAAAAGATCTTAACCGCAATTATTTTCCATTGAAATAAAGTAGAAGAATAAAATACAAATGAATCTCTTTTCGCTCTGCAGCCGACGTTATCTAATGCATATTTTCCCAGCCTCTGGGGCTTGCATTAGTATTCAATTCTCACCCTTGTACTTTGTCGGATACAAACCATATGCCCATTGCTGACTAATTTGCAGCTGTAGTTAGATCTGTAACGTGCATATGAAAATCACGTGTTCCTATTTCTTTAACCACTTTTCCTTACCGCAAGAATGTCAAGATACGTGTAACCATATAGCCGCGCCATGGCGTAACTTTGAATTCTATGTAATACTTCGGGATTCTTCTGATTCCTTTGTCCACGCCACCAATTTTCATCGTCAATACTGTACATATGCTGCTATTCATCTCGCCAATGAGTGAGTGATTGTAATGAATATTTTACCACTACTGCCTCTGAACTTGAGTGTGACAGACCTCGGCTCTCTGCCCTTCGGGGCTGCCCCGTCGGGCAGTCTCGTCTGTGACTTCTCCCGTCCACTGTACCATCATGGCCTTCCTTTTAAAAAGTTTCATAATAAAGAAGTAAGTCCTCGAAAGCCTCGTGTTGGAGTTTTTTTTCATTTATTCATGAACCTGGAATCCCTAATTAAATCTCCTCTATACAAATTGGCGCCGTTGCCCAGATTTTTTCTCCAACAGTAATAAAAAAAGAAAAAAAAAATACGAGGAGAAGTATCGTTCCTTCCGTATCATCCTGTACCAGCGACGCGAAAGGATGTCCATAGATCTTTTCCCACGGGAGTTCCGGCTGCCCTACTCTGTGTTCGCTCGCCGATGTCAACTTCAGGGGATTTCCCTTTCTCGCTACCCCAACGGATTTGGAGAGTGCCTCTTTCTTCCGGACTTTACACTAGCCTATAACGAGAAGCAAGATTTAGACTGCGGTGCTCCAACGGGGTCATCGAACGACGTCGCCTCCTCCAGCAGTTCCTTTTTCTACGAAATATCACACCTGCATCACTTATTTCCCTGCGTGAAGTTGTGGCTTCATACTCCTACTCATTACGATCGAAAAAAGTCTGTCTGTAATCCAAAACAAAAACGACAGTTTCTGTTTTTTTGTGCGCGATCTTCAACCTTCAATCAAACGTGTTCGTGCTACCAGTGTGAGTGCGAAAGATTTTGTGAAAAGAAAAAGTTCCATCTGAACGTACATCCATAGTGTCCCAAAAGGGAAATGTTTTGTGAAAAAGTCTTCACCTAGCTGTGGTATGAATTATCCGCACAAGTAACACAAATTTTAAACAAAGTTCTCAGTGCAACAAGTCCAGGAAATGTGCGCCGTTTCGCTTTGTTTGTGATCTTGTGATTAAGATTTCCAGTGCAAAGTGTCCAGGAATCCCACAGATTTGGTGACAACACAGTGAAATATGCTAAAAAAAAGAAATATAATTTCGCGAAAGTGTCCTAGTGTTCAAGACAATTGTGAAATTTTTCCAATTATTTTTGTCTCTAAGCTGATATCCACAATTTTTCAAAACAGTTCTTCAAATTCATTCAGTGTGCAATAATTAAGAGGAATAATATTTTTCCTCCTTTTAGTGGTGTGTTTCAGCAATATAAAAAAAGAAAATTACCCTACTGATGACCATTCTTCAGTTAAAAAAAAAAGAAACCACTCTGCATTAAAAAAAAAAAGAGTGTACTAAATCACACTTCACAGGTTGTGTCATCTATCATTCAACATTATTATAGCATTCAGAGTACGAAAATAGGACGTTAATGATTTTTTGTTTTAATTTTTTTTCCGTTGCTAATTGTCACTAAAATCTTTTTATTTTAACTCTTTTTTCTAAAAAAACAAGCGTTGTTTTCTCATCGCTCTGTTTTTGTACTCCAAATGAATGCTCTCTACAAAGAATGACATACTAGTTCATCGATTTAAATGAAAACACTTGTGTCACAATACTTTATAAAAAAAAAAAAAAAGAAACACAGTTTGCATGTAAGTATGAACAGGGAATACTTTTACATTAAATTATTTACTCTAAATTGTTATAACCTTTTTCTTTCTTTTCAATATCAGTAAGTATTATCAGTTTCTATCCATGTTATAGTTCCCTATTCATACTTGTACTTTTACCATTTGGATTTTCATAAGTTTGTTGATTTGTCAGCTTGAAAGGAGAAATCACTTCTGAACTATTTTTTTACAATATTTTTAACAGTGATAGCATATTAGCTCCTTATTATCTTCTTCCAAGCTGCGTTTGTGTGTTTGTATTTTTTTAAGTACTTTTTGCAGTTAAAATGATAAAATTATTATACTTTTATTAACATTTCACTTATAATGTTTTTATGGTTAAATCATGACATACTTCTCATATTTTTTTTCTCTAACGTGAATTTACATAAACATGCTATGTTTCCTTTTTCGTAAAAATGATTTTTATGCATTCAAAAATCTAGAGTTTAACCCTTTAACCCCACTGGCATATTTTGAATGTACACTTATTCTGCCGATAGGCAACAAAAAAGTTCTCTGCTCCAGGTTTTGCAGTATTTGATATTTTTATATAAATATGTGCATACTTCGCTCACAACGTTTGCACATTTTCATTTGTGTGTGACATTTGCACAATTATTCTCAGCATGTGTTGCTCGACTCTGACCTTGTTTGTTTTGTTTTTTTGCATTTTTTTGTATTTTAAACCAGAATTACAATTTAATTACTTTTTTTTATTTTATTGAATTTCGGAAACTTTAATCCAACTGGATGTTGACAGAAATCTAACTTTCAGAAATGTTGTGATTGATACACTCATATATTTTTTTACACTCCCCCCCCCCCCCCTCCATGTTTTTTTCCTTTTGTGTATAATTTATTTATGCAACTTATTGTGTTTTATTTTATGTGCATGCATTTCATTTCTGCTAACTAGAGTTTTTGCATACATACACCTTTTTGAAATACTAGTATTATTTATTTTGCATTTTTGTGTTGCTCTCTCAAAAAAAATCCCTTCTTTTTTCCATTTTGGCTGTCAAAAAAAAGTAAACAACAGAAATTAAATAAACACGAGATTAAAAAAAAAAAGGTTTTGGAGATAACAGACACTTCACCAGTTTATTTTTAAAATATGGCAGCTAATGATAAAAATTCTAGTACTGATTTTAATCACCCCATTTCTGTATCTCCATGGGTAGATTATTTTGAGGAGATATTATTCAGATATTCGGATTCCATTAATATGGAAGCCACATCTATTCAAAATTCACTTAAGACCGAAAATGCTGCATCCATGTCTGAAAATATTATAGATTTCCTTCAGATCATTAAATTCAATTTTCACGTGCTTAAACTAAACTTTAATGTTCTAAAGGATGATTATTCCAAATTAAAACAGGATAAAGATAATTTATTTCTTGTAAATCAGAAACTTATTGAGAGATTACATGAAATCACAGCCCAACAGAAAAATAAGAAGAAGCTTACTAAATGTAGTAAGACTATGGTTGATCAGATGGTAGATGTCAACAACAAACTCCCTCCATCTGCCCTAGATAAATCTACACAAACTATCCCCTCTTATATGTGTAAACAAGAAAAGTTACCACAACTGGAAAATGATAAAAAAAACACATATCTTAGCTCCGACCTGCACACTCAAGGTAAGCACAATGAAAAATTTACAGATATTAGCGATTCCTCTCTAAAGTCCTTATCCCCTGCTAAACTTAATGTACCTAAGCCTAGTCGTGTTATTATTTTTAACCTCCCTGAAAATTTAAATATTCCTGATATCTTGTTTGGTATCTCAGATTTAATCCATATACCTGAACCTGATTTTCACTTTGTTAAAAAGTACAAGCTCCTACATATTAAGTCCTTTAATTCGATCTTTGAGCTTGCACCACAGGATGCTAGGCAATTATTAATGCATAGGGAAATTATCATACAATCAAAACCGTACCCTGTTAAACCATATATAAATGTTAAACGTTGTTTTAAGTGTCAGGTATACAATGATCATCTTGCAATTTCATGTTATAATGACATTAGATGCTCGGTGTGTGCCTTGCCACACATTGACCCTCAGTGTAGAAATCCTCCAAAATGCATTAATTGCATTAGAAATAATGATAGCAATAACACCAACTTTGACATTTTCCACAGTGCTTTTGCACCTTATTGTCCATCATTAAAAAAATTCATCAAGCAAATGCGAGAAAAAGTATACAACTGCAATACATTCCCATAAACATCTCATACAACTTCCTTTTAAAAAAAAAAAACAAAAAAAACAAAAAACAAAAAAAAAACAATGTAACATACATTTTACATTTTTCGTTTTTATTTAACACACATTACTGTGAAGGAGTTACTATCTACAGCATTCCTTTTAAAATTTTTATTTTCCTATACATTTACATACATATGTCAGTTTTCGACAGCATTATTCATACTGATTTGATGTTTACAATTAACTTAATTCTTTCAAAATTTTTTTTTTATAAACACAAGTGTACAGTAGGTTGCTTTTTCATTTGATTATTTAGCCGGCAAATAGTTAAATGAATGTCGAATTGGAACAAAAGTGAAATCGTTTCTGATACGCGTTGTCGGACTATATGTTTTTCACGTTTTGGAAGATTTTGCTGAAAGAGTACACATTAATTCAACTTTAAACATTCATCATTACACTAGTTACATCTTTAGATTTATTTTTTTTAGAAATTTGGATATAATTTCACTTGTTAATCTTAGTTAAGTTTATTTACTTACATTTCACCACACAAGTAGCGTTTCCTGGTTACATTTTATCCTTTTTCACTTTCCTTTACTTAAAAGCACAATTTTTTCTTGATTTATTTGTTTTAACGTTAGGCGATGCATTTTTGTACTTGTGATACAAGGCTCTTGGTTCCATATGTACACAATGAGTTTGTGTTCATAGTTTATACAACTGATACATAGGTTACACAACTGAGTTCATAGGTTACACAACTGAGTTCATAGGTTACACAACTGAGTTCATAGTTCATTGAGTTCATAGAAAATACACTTTACACGAGTTCATAGATAAAACACTTTACACGAGTTCATAGATAAAACACTTTACACGAGTTCATAGTTCATTGAGGTCATAGAAAAAACACTTTTACATGAGTTCATAGCATTGTCAATTCTTTGTGTACTTCAGGGACCAATTGCACTATCATTTTTGTTTCATGACAATACTTAGTTCATAGAATATTTCCTTACACATTTTAGTTCATAATTTGTTTTCTTTGTTGTGATTTGTTTTGCAGATCAGTTCATACCAATTTTTGTTTTGGTAGACACTTCAGTTCATTGGAATATTTTTTTTTGTTAGACACATGAGTTCATTGTAAGTTTTTTTTTTACACATTTGAGTTCATCGTATTACTTTTACACTTTAAGTCAGTGAAATACTTGCTCATAATTTGTTCATTGAGGTACTTAGACTGCTGTGTTTACAAACATACACCTAAGTCGTTGAAATTTTCCTTTTCTTTCACTGACATACACCGTTTTAGTTCATAGTGAAATACTTTTTCCTTGCTTCATTCATTGAAATATACATTTTTCTTTGATTCATAGGGATACACTTACAACTTAGTTCATTGTTATTACAATTGAGTTCATTGATATTTTGTTTGGTAAAAAAAAAAAAAAAAAAAAAAAAAACATTATACACAATTGAAAATATTTTGTTTCTAGGTTTCAACGTTACACATTAGGATATTTCCTTTTTGTTTTCATTATACCAGGAACTACTTTTGACCTCACATGATATTCACAAATTAAACATTTATTAAAAGGTTAAGTTTTAACACATTCTTAATTTTTCCATTATTATTATATTCCTTTTATGCCATGACATTTCACGTCACCATCACTTTGTTTCACAACAAAGAATGCCCAGTTTACAGGATGCTACCCCTTCACATGCATTTTCTTTAAATTTCAAACTTATGATGTTTTTATTGTTTTCATCACACTTGTTTTGGTTTTCTACATGTACATAATTACACGTGTTCTTTTAAATTTGGAGATTAAATAAAATCTCTGGTTAAGCTTCACTTAGACAAGACACACGTCTAAGATATTATGTCGTTCTTGTAATAACATAACTTCACAATAACACAAAAATTTTTGTTTATAACTTTAGTAACCTAGTGCGGCTACACTAAAGGTTTCAAAACATTACTTAAGGTCTTACAATACACATACAGTTCAGATCCTACTCGATACATTGTAAGGAATACAAAGTTAGAATTTACTTAAAAAAAAAAAAAAAAAAAAAAATGTGGTTGTTATACTTACCCGATCATGTCACCAGTCTCTCCACACACTCGGATTGTCCTTTTACCGTTGATATGTGAGATATTTATCTCAGTTTTTTTTTATTATTTTTAATCTATCCCCTGTGAAGTTTTGTTCCCGTTCAAAATTTTTGCCCTAAGGGTCCAAACTTCATTGTGTAGAGAGACAAAACCCTTGAATTGTTGTTTCAATTCAATAAACATAACTTTTTATATGATACATTGACGCATGCTCCTTTGAAGATCAATGTGATCTTTGGGGAGCAGGGACCTAGGTATCACTTGGTGTCTGGGTCTCATAACTCCCTCCCCCCCTAGGGCTGATGTTATAAACTGACGCCATCACACTTGTTTATTAACAAGATTAAGGGCTACACCCATTCATAGGCATGCTATATGCATCCCGTTCTTTTGTAGTCCTGTGCGGTGTGCACGAAAACCAATTTTCTACTTTTATTTTTTATATTACTTCATTTAGCTTTTATTCACAGACATGCATATGTCATTTATTTTCTATTTCATTTTAAACTAGTATCTGTGTATTTTGTTGCTTGCACTTATATTATATTATTTTTATTTTGAGAAGATATTATAACAAGTTACTAAAAAAAAATATTTACTTCTCTTATTTTGGTCATGAAAAATGCTGGTACCAGCCTCTTAATCAAATACTAAAAAGATATTTAAAAAGGATCCTGTTAAATCAAAAAAATATTATTTGCACTTTCTTGGTGACTGTAAAGACTAATGAATACCAAGAAATGAATAAAAATAAAAAGGCGCCATTTATCATGACCTGAAAAGTTTTGCTTTATGCAAACATTTAAAGAATTGCAAGCACACAGTTATATGTTATATATATATATATGGAGGCTTATCTTTCTTATTATGTAATATCTGTTTTAAATACTTATATGTATGGAGTGGACAAAGTAATCGTCAAATATAAAAAAAACTGTTCTTCAAGATTCACAGTTTTTTTTCTGGTGGTAATGGGTGATATATATAACGGCGTTACCGTTATATATTCATTATTCCTCCTTTTCCCCTCAAAAAAATCAACTTTTAACTTTACTGGTTTATTATAAATTGTCATTATTCTCCCCCCACCCCTCAAATAAAATATTTAGTTTAAATTTGACATTTTAGAGTTAATTTCATAGGTCTTTATTCATTCTCTTCCCCCCCCCCTCTCACTACTGTAAGTTTCGCTTTTACTTTTTAAAGTTCTTTTCAAATGCAGACATCATTTATCTCGGTTCCTTTTTCTGTCTTTCAAATTCACACGATAGAAAAAGATCTTAACCGCAATTATTTTCCATTGAAATAAAGTAGAAGAATAAAATACAAATGAATCTCTTTTCGCTTTGCAGCCGACGTTATCTAATGCATATTTTCCCAGCCTCTGGGCTTGCATTAGTATTCAATTCTCACCCTTGTACTTTGTCGGATACAAACCATATGCCCATTGCTGACTAATTTGCAGCTGTAGTTAGATCTGTAACGTGCATATGAAAATCACGTGTTCCTATTTCTTTAACCACTTTTCCTTACCGCAAGAATGTCAAGATACGTGTAACCATATAGCCGCGCCATGGCGTAACTTTGAATTCTATGTAATACTTCGGGATTCTTCTGATTCCTTTGTCCACGCCACCAATTTTCATCGCCAATACTGTACATATGCTGCTATTCATCTCGCCAATGAGTGAGTGATTGTAATGAATATTTTACCACTACTGCCTCTGAACTTGAGTGTGACAGACCTCGGCTCTCTGCCCTTCGGGGCTGCCCCGTCGGGCAGTCTCGTCTGTGACTTCTCCCGTCCACTGTACCATCATGGCCTTCCTTTTAAAAAGTTTCATAATAAAGAAGTAAGTCCTCGAAAGCCTCGTGTTGGAGTTTTTTTTCATTTATTCATGAACCTGGAATCTCTAATTAAATCTCCTCTATACCCCCCCCCCCCAATGCACTGGTTTGAATGGAACCAATGCACTGGTTTGAATATAAATAAATAAATCATGTCTAATATACATGGGTTTAGAAAATGCTGATTGCGAAATATATGGATTTGTCCTTGAAAGAGTATATTTTACCTTTTAAATGGAAAATTTTAAATACAGGAATATGCAAAAAATGGAAAATTTTCTGGAATTTAAAAAAGAAAATTTGCATTAAAATACGTAAATTGCCAGTATAATTTCCATATTTTAACGGATTTTTTTTATATTGTATAAAGCTTACAAAAAAGTGAAAAATTGACTGCCTATTACCGAACTTCCAGATTGGTCAAAAATTGGATGCGATTCAGACGTTTGAAATGTCTTAAATTCAGACGCATACACGTGTCTTAAAAAATAAGACACTTTAAAATGTCTGAAAATTGAACACTCCAGTTTCAGACACTTATGTGTCTGAATTTCAGACATTTCAAATTACAGTGTTTATGCCATGATCATATAGTAAGATACTTAAGTGTCTAAATTTCAGACACCTATGATGTCTGAAATTCCATATTCAGACACTTAAGTGTTTGAATTACTTTTTCAGTCACATATGTGTCTGAATTTAAGACGCCCTTATTTGCAGTGTACTTTATCTTAATAGATGAAAATTTCTCATTACCTTCTCAAAGATTATAAACATCATGATATGTAAAGTATGATGTGAGTAAAAATAATATTATGCATAATGCAAATAGTATCTTTTAAATAATTTATTTTCTTTATATCTTTGACCTAAAAAAAGACTTTTCTTAAAATTATATTTATAGCAAATAGCTAAAAAGTTCTTTTAAAAGTAAAAGAAACTACATTACACCCGTTTATCAACTTGTTATTTGAAAGTAATTACTCTCTTAAAGAGTGTAATTTAAAAAATAATTGATTTCCACTGGCTTTTCAAACTCCTGAAATTTCTATCAGTGTCAATAAAACCAGAATATTTAGAGACTTGCTGGGAGTTGAAAGCTTTAGCTGATCTTTTAATTTCAAGAAAACCTCTCAGAAAACTGGGACATCTGGTTAATGTCTATCATAACACAAAGTTAATTTAACGCTTCTTTGTTTGGTTTGTGTTGTGTTGGTTTTATATCGTTTTTAATTCTATGGAGGATTATCACGAAGTACTTAAATTGAAATACGAAATAGATACAGTGTTTAGAAACTTTCCCCTCATATATTTTAGATTCGGAAAATTCAGATAACTGTTATTTTATTTTTGAGGTGACCAGTGATATATATTACTTAAAGTTTTAATGATTGATTATTTTTTTGCTTTGATAAAATAAATTTCAGGGATTGCATGAAAGCCATAATTTTTAAAATGAAGATCATCAATATTAATTAAGTTTTCTTCAGTTTTAGCATGTTCAAAATAATATTTATATTGATATCTAACGACTTTATACGAAACTCCTTAACTTTTCATACTATTTAGCATTAGTAAGTAATAGTAAATGCTGGTTTGTTTATATTTCTTCATTAACCCTCGCTGTTCTAAGATGGGATCAATTTGACCCCATCTGGACATTTTGCAGTTTTTTTTTTATTTAGAATGTGTATACTAAAATTATTTTCTAGGAATTCGCTTACAAAGGTTTCTTTCATAATTTTGTTTACTTATTAAGTTTCGCACAGTTAAATTCTTTTCTTTGTTTGTATAAATTGCCAACGAAGTCACATTGATCACATCGTAGGCAATCAGGGAATAAATAAAAACTTTCTAACGTTCTATCTATCACGTTTCAAGAGAAAAAAAAAAGAAAATTTTTGGCATCTTGCCAAATGTAGTTCACTAGATGGCACCGTGGGTACAGCGTTTCGATACAAGCGAGTGTAAGAGCGTCCAGCATTTCTTGTTTATGTGCTCGGTTATGAGTAAATTTCGCTGTTCAACGGAATGAATCGTCTCAGTTCGTCTGTCGAAGAGGCACATGCTTTGTTATTTGATGAAGATTTTTGTCAAAATACCCCATCTTAGGCATTTACATAATATTTTGATCTTAGTGTTACGAGGTTAAAAGGTCTTTAAAAATGTTAAATGGTTTCCTTTTTTTAATGATAACAAAGACGTTTTCACGATGTTTTAATTTTGTGCTTGGAAGTATATCGATAACCTTTCGATTCTGTATATCTTATTAAATTTTATCTTTATGTTATATGTTCTCTTCAAGTTTTCAATAAAACTACAGCTTTTAAACTTGCGGATTGTTGAAATAATTATATAATGATTTAATAATAATAAAAAAAATCTTCGCAAAATTATAATATCTGGCTAAAAGTGGCCATAACACAACATTTTTAAAAGCCATTTAAAAATATGATTATCTTATGTTTTCAGGTATGTCGAAAAGAATCACGAACTACTTATACCTATAATGAAATATAGAAAAATAAGGAGTTCAGGAGATTTCCCTGGCCATATGTTACTCGTAGATTTAGATAATTCAAGTTAAATTTATTTTTTTTTATCTCTGAAAAGATCACTGTTTTATATTACATAATTTAAGAATGATTTACATTGCTAATTTGTTACAATTTAATTTTGGGCATCGTTTAAAGCAGTTTTTTTAAAAATTAAGGATCATAAACCATACTTGGGTTACTTCTGTTTAGACAAGTTAGGGAAAACAACGAAAATTCAAAATTATAAAAAATATTCAACCAATTACTTTGACTTCTAAAGAATAACTTTTAGAATTGTACACATTATCGCCAAGTAATTGTACCATATAATATTTTAGAGAAGATAAATAATTTGCGAGGATTGAAACTGTCTTATAAAGATATAAATGCCTCAATGAAATTGCATTAATTAGTACATTGTTAAAAGTTGAAAACCATAAATATGCATTTAATTTTAAGGTTCAGAGCGCTTTTTAAAAAATATATACAATATTGAATAAATACATATTTTTGTTCTATTGTAATACAGAATGATGAAAAAACATAAAACTCTAACAATATCTTCATAACATTTTAAAGAATTGGGATTTTTTGCTATTTTAAAGCAAAATTTCACGCTTTTGCGGGACAGCGTACTCAATTCAACTAAATATATTTCAATTCCCATTTGTACAACATACTTACACTTATCTGTGCACTGAACTAGCAGTTTTCAACATCTTCAAAAAGAACAGAAAATTTCCAAAATATTGCTAGTCCACGCAATGGAGACAGTATAGGGGCTCTACCTAGCAAAATTCATGGTAGTTCTGGAAAAAGGCTTACTTTATGTTTTTGGGGTAGCTGAATCCGAATTTTTAACTTCTCACCGAAATATCCCCCGGCAACCCCCCCAAATTTTGGTATAATGCCCCCCAAAAAAGGTTTTTATTAAAAAAAATCAAATTCTTTATTGTTTTAGGGAAAAAGTATCTATAAATTCAGAAAGTAGACAAAATTTGCAACAAATTAGATATATGACGTTATGACTTAGGATGAAGGGGAAGGGGGAATCTGCCTCGGAGCTTTCGCGCGGTGCTGCGTGAACTAAGTTGCGCAATTCCACTTAACCACTCACACGTTTACATTCGCCCGCTCATCTCCCCAACGAACTTTCTCTATAAGGTTTACTTTGAGTTTTTTGGGTCGCTGAATCAGAATTTTTAACTTCCCCTAAAATTCCCCCCCCCCGAACCCCCCCCCCCAAATAGTTGTTTTTAACTTAAATTTCTTATTGTTTTAGGGGAAAAGCATTACGAAATTCAGAAACTAGACAAAATTTGCAACAAATAGGATATATGACATTATGACGTAGGGTAAATGGGGAGGGGCAGGGCTGCCTCTGAACATGCACTGCGGCGCCACGTGCACTAACTTATGAAGTCCAGGCAATAGGGGATTTTACCTGGAAAAATTAATACCAGTTCTGGATTTCGACTCACTTTCTGTTTTTGGGGTCACTGAATCCGAATTTGTAACTTCCCACCAAAATTTCACCCGGCAACTCCCCAAAAAATTGATTTTTTTGAAAAAATTTGGTTTTTGAGAAAAGCGCGTGGGGAATTTTCCGAGGCAGCCCCCTCTCTACCCATTTATCCTACGCCATAATGTCATATATCCTATTTGTTGCAAATTTTGTCTAGTTTCTGAATTTTGCAATGCTTTTCCCCTAAAACAATAAGAAATTTAAGTTAAAAACAACTACTTTGGGGAGTGTTCGGGGGGAGGGGAATTTTGGGGGTAAGTTAAAAATTCCGATTCAGCGACCCAAAAAACTTAAAATAAACCTTATAAAGAAAGTTCGGAGGGGAGATGGGAGGGCGAATGTTAACGTATGAGTGGTTAAGTGGAATTGCGCAACTTAGTCCACGCAGCACCGCGGTGCATGTTCCGAGGCAGATCCCCCCTTCCCCTTCATCCTAAGTCATAATGTCATATACCTAATTTCTTGCAAATTTTGTCTACTTTCTGAATTTCTAGATACTTTTCCCCTAAAACAATAAAAACATTGATTTTTTTAATAAAAACCTCTTTGGGGGTGCTTTTTGGGGGTGTTTCCGTGGGAAATTTTAGTGGGAAGTTACAAATTCGGATTCAGCAACCCAAAAAACATAAAGTAAGCCGATTTCCAGAACTACCATTAATTTTGCTAGGTAAAATTCCCTATTGCCTGGACTATTCGGAAAAAATTACTTTTTTTGTTTGAGTATCGATAAAATAATTACATTATCGCATAGAGCTTAGATTTTTGTTCAGAACACAGTGAGTAATATGGAAAATGTTCTGACAAAATTTTACTGAAACATGTTTAAATCATTTTATGTAATGGAGTTTCTCGAACATGGATATAATAGGAAAATTGATTTTCCGGAGGTCAGATTTAAATATTTCTTACGTATATTGTTTCATACCTATAAAATTAATCAAGAAATGTCAATAAAGGTTTATAGTGTTTCTAAGTAAGAAACCTACGAAAATCATGCATAGAAACATTGTTTGCATTTTTCCTAGCCTTCATGGGGCCACTTCCGCGGCTTGACTCATTGCTTCTTGTATATTAACTTCACCATTACTCTTGTTCTATTAATCGTAGGAATAAAATCAAAACAGATTTAAAATAATAAAAGATTGCTTTTTCAAACAAAAGAATAAAAATGCTTTCGAAAAATTTTACCAAAACGGCCATTTTAATGTAGTCTTCTTATCTATGAACCAAAACTTTTCATACGTGTATAGCCAAAGCGAATGGAATCGGATTTATTTGATACCTTAAAAAAATATTTTACAAACGTGTTGTCATCTGGATAAGGGGGATCGTAACACCATGCTTGAACCATTTTTTTACGGGGTAGAAGTGACGACTATTTTTATATTCAATCGTAGTAAAATTTTCAAAATAAATTCCCTCTGTTACATTTATCTTGCAAATATCCTATTATACGTCTATGGCAGGGATTTTTATTTAAAGTGTTACGAATAGATCAAAACAATAGTCCACTGGGATGTATATATCCCAAACCGTAATCAATAGATTAATGGTTTGTTCAAAAAATAAATTTTCTTAGGTTTCAAATATGCAGATAAGAGTCAAGAACTTCTCACATTTAAATTGAAATACGAGTAAAAAATAATACTTGAGATTTACCTGGACACGTTTTATACTCAGAAAATTCCAATAAAAGTTATGCCGTTTACGTAAAAATCAATGTTATAACGTATGAAGGTTTTATATTATTACTTTAAAAAAAAAATCATTTAAACGATTTGGTAAAAATAAGTTTTGAAAAGAAAAATCATAAAAATATTACATCATTTCAGTTTGAAGATTTAAAAATTCGTGACGGTCAAACGAAATTATGGAAAATTCTTTTTATATTTCTTACTATTTACTACTCGTAAACAGCATTAAGATTTTACTTGCCTTCAAAACATTTTGAAATAAGTCAGGATCTACTAATGCTTAAATTGATATGCGAGACGGATAAAAAGTTCAAGAGATATATCTGGACACATTTTAGCTACACAAAATCAAAATGAATGGAGGGAGAGAAGGAAGATTCTGTTAAGCATCTGCCATATTTGGTAAACATAAAACCGGTTCTTTTAAAGGACCCGTTTATTCAGTTTGGGAGAAAATCATTTTCTTTTTTATTGTAATTTTCTTTATTGAAAATTCATATAAAAATGTTAAAATACCAATTGAGAACATACATGAGATATATGCTGATTAAGAATATATAAAATTTTAAATATATTATTTCATTATCCTTTCCATTTTACTTGTCTTATAACACATGAAATAAGCCCTTTCAATACAAAATCGGATGGTCATATCACATCGTGTAGGGAAGACTAGGGAGGGTTGACCTACTTTTTATAAAATTATTTTTTATTTTTTAAATATTGAACCTAGAATAAAGTTTTTTACATCATTGCATTTTTTAAATCATTGATTTTAATCATGAGAAAATAATGGGTCAAGTGTCCCTACGTATGGGAGGCTTGACCCACTTTGTTTTATATAGAAATATTTGTGAAGAGGAATAAAATCGGTTAAAAAAAAGCAAAATAACTTTATGCTACATGCTTTAATTATTATAAAAATATACTTTTGTAAATATGATGCTTAAACAAACCTGTTTAGACGCAATTGCAAGTCAGAGGAGAAATTTTTTTTTAAACATGATTTTGTCTGAGCAGGTATAATTGTACACATGTGCAGCAGGGAAAATTAAATTTTGACATTTAAGACAGCATTCCGTTAGAGACAGGTTTTATTTTCATAGGGTTTCATGTATTATTATGACCGGATTAAGGAGCCACAGTCCCCCTTTTTTGTCTCTTTGTCCTAATTTTTGTGAGACTCGATCTAAAAACTCTAGTTTTGACATAGTTTGGCTTTATATCACTGTATTCATCTTGGTGAGATTTGACAGTACAGACCTTCCTAAAGTTTTTCAATCGATACTGTGTTCTTTTGAGGCCGCATGAGCACTTAACTTATCATTAACATCTATTAACGCTTTCAGTGTCAAAGTACTTTCAGTAATAAAGTGTTGAAATAAAAGACTGGCCCCGGAATTTACGAACAAATTGATTTGGAAATAAGATAAAAAGTATATTTCACATACATATTAAGTGGAAAGGATGTTAGCAAAATTCTGGTGCCATTGTGGCGTTTTGAATTAAAATTAAGTGGTTTCATAAACATACCACTGCCACTGAAAGGGTTAAAACCATCGGTGCAAGAAGTGTATGCAAGCCAAGACTGAAAACTTTTCTCAGTATTAAAAATAATCAAATAAAGATGGGCTTGAAGATTTATATGCCTTTCATTATGGCTAAACAGCTCTCTTACAATAAAAGAAAGTCTTTTAGAGTTCTTGATATTAAAATTGCTATTATTTAAGTATATAAAGTAGACTTTACTATCACCCAAAAATATCTTCAAGACTGAAATCAGTCCTGAGACTGAAGGTCTTGCACCATTGGTTAAAACTGCTACTTTCATACTTTCTAATTTCCACTGATTCAATTTACCTATAAGTAGTATTTAAATGCAAAAAAGTTCCTATCAATTTTCTCATTTATATTTCATTAAATTTTTTCTTGCAGTGGATACTATAAAAAAATTTCTCATCTTGCTTTAATCAGTTTTAAACATTTTTTTTCCATCACCCCATTTTACTGTAGCTTTACAGAATAAATGCACATTATTTTAAATGAACATTAACCTTTCATTTTGCACAGTGTATAACAAAAAGATTTCCAAAACCACTTAATTAAAGGAGCCTTGAGCATTTGTTCAACCCTCCCTCACATTGACTGGGTCAAGCCTCCCCACATATCCCTTTTCTAAAAAATAGCACACTGTTATCTTAAGCCTAACTTACTATCATGTTGATATATTGTCTATTAAACTTCCCAGTTCACTATCTCTAATTTAATATCTTAAATCCGTAGTCTTAATTATTCAATCTTTAATTTTAATGTATCATTTTTAATCCATCTTAAGTTTTCTCTTTTAATATTCATTATCTTATGTTTTGATCAAATGATCAACTGTTTATCAGCTTTTATCGTTTTATTTCTGAAGTTCAGTCATTACGCATCCTCCTTTTTATCAATAGTACCGTTTTGGCGAAATGCCAACTCTTTGCAAGCGTACGCTCCTTTTTCTGAATGAACAGCGTTTCACATCGTTGCGCGCGCTCTTTCTCCCCGTTGTCATTCCTTGGCGAAGCAAGTTTGCCATGAAATCCATTTTTGGCGCGGTATTGTTTTGGCTTTGTTTGGCGTTCGTTTTCCGCGGCGTTTTTGAAAACGCTCTCACAGAGTAACAGGCAGTCCATGAGTCCTTCGTATGAGATAGCTGTGCTTTTGCGCAGTTCCCGGTCTTAATATGTCGCACAGACCTCGTGATCTCTGTGCTAGTGTTAACTATGTGCTGAGAAAGGCACTCCATTTCCACTTTACTTCAGTTAATGTTTAATTATGCTTAAGATCAATTTTATTTATCCTTAAATCATGCTTTGTAATAAGTATCGCGTTTATGACTTAATCTGAAGTTACACCATCGATCAAGCCATGCATCTCCATTCCGAAAATCTGCACGTCCAGAAATAAAAAGATGTTCCAGCTAATTTTTGTATTCTCTGTTAACAATCACCTCTACACCAAGTTTCTACAGGTAAAAGTTTTTGATTACTTCTTTAAAATGATGGTGGATCCGATCCTGTCCACAACGATCACGATACCAGCTTACTGTGAACTTTTAACTATAGTAAATTCTACCTGAACAATATTTTAATTACAAGCTGAAATCCAGTAAAAATCATATTCAAGTTTAAAGGAATTTTCCTATTTAACATATGGTGCACGTGCCAGCGCACAAACAGTGCATTGGTTCGCCATCAAAAATTTATTTTGAACTTTGATAATGCTGTAATTCTATAAAAATAAGTTATTATTATTTAAAATATGAAGATGCTAACTCATTTTAAGCAAAAGTTTGGTCATTTTTGATGATAATATGTACAGATGAATTAAGATTTAAAAAAATATGTTCTTTTCTGCAATATGGTTGCACATGGCATCTTATTTCAAAATTTTTCTTTTTGTTTCTAAGTTTTAATATCAATAGTTAGTAATAGTAATGAATGTGCATATTTTATAAAATTTGAAGATATACAAGTTAATTCTTTAAAAATAAAATAAACTACAGAAGATTTCAAATTCAAGTGAATATATAAGAAAATTTTAAGTGTGTATTTTGAAAAATTATATGTATTTTTCCCTGAAATTTTGATGACATCCATACAATAGTTATTTTCTTTACCCATATTTAAGTCTACTCATTGTTTAATTTATACAAATATGGAGCAAAAAATGAACAGTGCACAAGTTTTTAGCATTAATTGCTTTACATGAATTTCATAAATCTATTCCCGAAACTATAAAATATTTAATTGAATCCAACAACAGTAAATTTTCAATAGATGATAATGCAATAAAGATGATAATTAAAACTTTTGAATTTGAAGCAAAAATTTTAATTGAGCTGAATGAACTTTTCATAGAAAATAAATTTAAGGAAGCCATGCAGGACACTGAAAACCTAAAACAAGTTAATAAGCAAATCCTTGAAAGATTAAAAAAGGGTACATCTACAGAAAAAGTAAAGGTTTCAACTTGTGATGTAGAAACGCAAACAGATTTCGAAGACTCCATCATTCCTGTGAATGAATCCTTTAACACATCCGTTTTTGATTCCTCAATAGCTACTACATCTATCTCTAATGATCAAGTTAATCTTTCTAACATATCTGATAATTCAAGAAAACTCAAGAAAATTAAAGTAATTATCTACAATCTACCTAACAATATTAATGATCATCAAGTAATCCATGCAATAGGAAACACTGTTAACACTGACTTTCCATCAGTCACCTTAATTAAGAAATATAGAAGCAAGGCTGGTAATAGATGCAATCAAGTGATCAAGGTTCCTGGTGACATTGCTCACGTGATTCTAAAGCACAGATCTCTATGTATTGATGATGTTCTATATCCAGCTAAGCGTTTTATTAGGATTATTAGGTATTTCAACTGTAATTCCTTTAATCACACAGCAAAACACTGTTCAAAACCACGGTCATGTGTATGGTGTGGTGAAAACCACGAAGAAGGACATTGTCATAAAAATGCTCACTGCATCATTTGTACATATAATAATTCCACGGGTCACAATTTTGATCCGCACCACCCAGCATTCTCTAAACTTTGTGAATCAAGAAAATATAACATTTTAAAGTTGAGACACAAACTCAACTACAAGATTTCTTAACATTTTATTTGAAGTTCATACTTGTATTTACCATAATTTATTTTTTTTCCTTTAAGTAATTTTTTTAATGTGAATTTGTATCTTGTTGGCAGAGTTATATGTAGTACCCAATGGAGCGGTACTCTCAAGCTATCTTGATACTTCACTAACTCTCGTCCAACAGATGCAAAATTTCATTCTTTTTCAATAGCAGTAGTAATAACCATAATTTTTCTTACCTTTTTATGTCATCCATACAATGTCTTCCTTTCAGCTATAATTTTTTTCTTATATTTGTGAAAACTGCATATTATCTTTTTAACAAAAAGGAACTAATTTTCATTTTTAATAATGTTTATGCATAACTGTTTATTTCATATGTCTGTCAAGATTATAGTTTTTTTTTTTTCTCCCAGTATGGTTTTCAACATGTAATAATTTGAAATTATGCTCAATATTTACTTAGATTAATATTTTTATTTACCTTTTGCAATTTTAATTCTTACCGTATTCTTTTATAATTACAATCTCATGCTTTAAAGCATGTGGTGCATTCAGGATGAGTTTTTTTTTTTCACTTGAATTTAAACTTTTAAGCTTTTCATTCAACAATTCAGTTTTTTGAAAATTTTATACGTATCAAGCTACATTTTTCATTCTTTTTATGCTGTGGTCTGGTAACATTGGAATTATCGTCATTTATGATTTGAGTTAATCATTGTTTTTTTTTCCTTTTACTGCTTAACTTTAAGATTTTAAGCAATAATGCATTTTTTTATTTTATCCTAGTTGTGATTTATTTCGCATTTCAGTCCCTTCAGACTTTAAACGATTGTTTTTTTTCACATTATGATAGATTTTTTCTTTCATAACCTTTTTCTATTGTTTTAATTATAAGCATTTACAATTTTCAAATTTGAAATCGCCTTAAATTCAACAGTTTATCAATTTCAAAATTTTATCTGATAAATAATAGTTGAATATTTTTTTGGTAATGTGTAATTTTTGTTGACATATTTCAAAATACACGGTAATTTTTATTTTTTCCACTGTACTCCTTTGAAAATTTTGGTGAAACTTTAACTATTGTGTACGTCAACAAGATTTATATATAAATATATCCTTCAACTTTTAACAATGATTGTTTTATACCTTATACCCATGGATATGGATAAGTATTAAGGATATATATAAAGTATGCGATAAGCATACATATAAGTAAACAAATATGAAAGTATAAATATAGCTGTCAACTGCTGTTTTTGTTGGTAATAATATAGTCCATGCATGCCAATTCAAAAAAAAAAAATTACATGATCATGTTTTCTTTTTGTGTTTATACATATAAACTTTTGGAACAATTTATTTTGTGCAGTAAGTATGTTTATATAATGTTGCAGAGTTACAATACATATTTTTTATTTTTGTCCCTATTTTTTGTGGTACCACACTTTTTATTTTCCCCACTTTTTGTATTTTTCTTAAAATTTTTATTTTGGGTTTAATTTTTGGGGTTTTGTTGTAAGTTTATATTTTTTATAATATGTGTTCATGTATTCTGTAACTTTATTTCAGCTGTACAAGGTGTATTTTACAGTATGATATACAAACTTCAGGTACCCACCTATAGGATATGTGTTTGTAAACCCCATGTATTTCCGTACTGGATTGATTTAATTGACTTTTGGATTTTTTTTTTCTTCAATTTTTTTAGCATCCTGATAGTTTTGCTAGTTCTCTTTTTGATGCAATTCAAGTGATGTCTGGTTTTCTTTTAGATTTAATGTCTTAGATGATGTTTTCGATCAACATTTTAGAATCTCATCCAGTATGTAAGTTTTAATAGTTACAATTTTCATTCATGTTTTTTTCAGCCTTTATTTTAATCTTGGATCAATTTTAGTGTTTTTCATACATATTTGGTATTTTTGATCAATGTTTTGTATTCTAGTTTAATCTTTGATTTTCTCATTCATTTTTTTAAATTTCCTTATTCTGTTTTCAATCGACTCATGGTGTTATATAATTATAGTGAGTTTCTTAATTCTCATCTGTTTTCGATTGATCCGTCATTTTTGTTAATTCTCAAATTTACTTTCAATTCCTGGTTTATCGGAGTGTCATAATTTTTTTGTTTTGTTCATTTATGGTTCTTTCAAGTTTCTTTCCCTATTGTTGGCGGAGTAATATATCATGTTGATACATTGTCTCATAAACTTCCCAGTTCACTATCTCTAATTTAATATCTTAAATTCCTAGTCTTAATTATTCAATCTTTAATTTTAATGTATCATTTTTAATCCATCTTAAGTTTTCCTTTTTAATATTCATTATCTTATGCTTTGATCAAATGATCAACTGTTTATCAGCTTTTATCGTTTTATTTCTGAAGTTCAGTCATTACGCATCCGCCTTTTTATCAATAGTACCGTTTTCGCGAAATGCCAACTCTTTGCAAGCGTACGCTCCTTTTTCTGAATGAACTGCGTTTCGCAATGTTGCGCGCGCGCTTTTTGGCGGTATCGTTTGGCTTTGTTTGGCGTACGTTTTCCGCGGCGTTTTTGAAAACGCTCGCACAGAGTAACAGGCAGTCCATGAGTTTCCTTCGTATGAGATAGCTGTGCTTTTGCGCAGTTCCCGGTCTTAATATGTCGCACAGACCTCGTGGTCTCTGTGCTAGTGTTAACTATGTGCTGAGAAAGGCACTCCATTTCCACTTTACTTTAGTTAATATTTAATTATGCTTAAGATCAATTTCATTTATCCTTAAATCATGCTTTGTAATAAGTATTGCGTTTATGACTTAATCTGAAGTTACACCATCGATCAAGCCATGCATCTCCCTTCCGAAAATTTGCACGTCCAGAAATAAAAAGATGTTCCAGCTAATTTTTGTATTCTCTGTCTAACAATCACCTCTACACCAAGTTTCTACAGGTAAAAGTTTTTGATTACTTCTTTAAAATGATGGTGGATCCGATCCTGTCCACAACGATCACGATGCCAGCGTACTGTGAACTTTTAACTATAGTAAATTCTACCTAAACAATATTTTAATTACAAGCTAAAATCCAGTAAAAATCATATTCAAGTTTAAAGGAATTTTCCTATTTAACACTTACTGTACAATCTTTATGCCTGGAATGAAAGCTCGATATTTCTGAATTACTTAAAACCTACTTACTTAAATTTCAATGATATATTTTATCTGAAAAAAGCTTACAAAATAGTTCTAAAAAACACAACTTTTATGGTAAAAACAATTCACAATTGATTTTTCCCACACATATTTCGATTATCTGTATGAAACAAAGACTGTTGTTTGAGCATTCTAGTAGCTTTGCTTGACACCTATTCATAAAACTCTGAAATTCTTTTAAATATGAAAATTGATGGATGTGTCAAGCCTCCCGTGTGGTCAACCCTCCCTAGTCTCCCCTATAGTAAAAGTTTAAAGAATTAGAGCGACATTTTTGTTATAGCTTTGAATCTAAACGATTATACTGAGCGTTAAATATATTTGAAACTTTGAAAAAGCACTTTTATCCATTATTTGAAATCTAAAAAATATATTGTATTGAGATAAGATCAATGTTCACTTAAAATGCTGTTATTTTTTCAATAAAATAAATGAGACTAAGGTAACAAAAATTATTTTTGTTGTTTCGGGTAACATTTGTATTATAAACAATAGCTTAGTATCCATCATATCCTTATTTTTTTCGTCCAAATTTGTTTCTAATAAAAAATATTATCACTGAAGTTTGCAATTTTTGGTAAAAGATAATCTTTGGAAAATAATCCATATAAAATATTCGATTCCACTTCATTCCCTTCGCTTAATCATTTTCAGTTATTTCTATCACGAGGAATTATTTATTAGTCATTAAACTCTTTTAACAGATACATTATTTACCACAAAAAAATTGTAATAGTTTGAAATTATTTTTAAAAATATTATTATTTTCATTATTCTCATTATTTTTCACTGTTAAAGGGTCTTTCAAAATGGATTTTACTTTTTATCGGTTTAGAATTAGCAAAATACCGTTAAAATACTCCTTGGTGTTGCATTTCGTTATTAAATAAAAGCACTCTGTTTCTTTCTTCAGGCATTTTTCACCGGAAGAACTTTAGGCGCTAGCAAAAGAGAATTTTCTATTTAATATGTTTATGTAAATTCCCCCGAATTTTCTTGTTTTTAAGCTTTTGATCAATCTAAAATTCTATTGTTCCTCTTCATTCTGTGAAAACTCTATTTAAAATTTGAAAAGGAAGAAAAAACGTGCTTCTTTAAAGACGATGCTTCATAAAAGCACTGATAAAAGACTTGAATTTTTATTGTAATAAACAAAGAAAGTATTACATTTTTTAAATAGAAATTAAAAATTAATTACTTTAGCAAGAACTTAAATGCACTGCTTAATTTTTCTAAAATAAAGACTTAAAAAATATGAAGATTTTGACGAGAAGCAGATGTGCAAGAAAAGTTAGAAGTTGTGAATCTTAACGTATTCCACGTCGCCAATCTCACGTAAGCAAACACTGCTAAATTTTAAGGAATTAAGATGAATCGAACACGTTTTTGTTGCGATTTTAAGTTTTTGAATATACAGGGGGTCATAAAATACTGTCGGTTTTTCTTTACTCCATAACTTAGATTAACCCTCTGACAGTCTTGGAAAAGGGCAACATTGTAATGTTGTTTTCTCTGTATTTTTTTTAAATGCTAAAAGAAGATTATTCTTTCAACATTTTATAAAAAAACTTAATAACGAATATGAATGAAATCCTTGGAAGTATTAATTATTGTTAAATGTATTAAAAATGCATTAAATCATTAGAATTATATTACTTTAAATATTGCTTGTATTGCAGTGAAACCTGGAGCTTAGTGAACGTATTAACACGGGCTTAGAACATGACGAAAAATAATATTGCCTATACGTGAAGTACACCCCAAATAGTTTTATAATAACACAAAAAGAGGTACATATTCGTAAAGTTGCGTCTCAAAAAATTATTAATCGCACATTTATTAAATTTACCACAAAGTTGTTAATAATAAACAAAATCTACGGTAGCTAGTTTCGTCATGGCAGCCTTTCGTGATAGGTAACAGTGAGATAATGAGTTCCCTGGTGACGTGTTACGTGCCCCGAAAGCCGTTGCTATAAACTTTTTGAGTTTTACTTTACGAATATGTAATAATGTTTTTCATAATGTTTCTTTAATTAAGCATTGTGAAGTAAGTAAACGACGCTATTAATTTAACCGACCTCTCTGTATATAACGTTGCGGAAGAAAGGGCGAGTGTTCTGGGTTTAGAATGTAAAGATCTGAGACCAATTCTAAAAAATAACTTGGTCAGGAATCAGGAATCATGACCAAAACAATAATAATAAATAAAAACCGTAAAACAAATAATTATGAAGTCGTATTTTTAGTTCAGCATTACATCGCTTTTGTCCCTACAATTTTCTCCCACTTTTTATTCTTCAATTTTCTTCGTCTCTGCCAATTTTATTCCTCTGTAAATTTCTTCCGTTCGGATTGTTTTCATGGACTAACGATTTCTTAATGATCTGCGTACTGCTTCGTCGTCATCTATCTTTCTCTATATATTTCAGTTGATTTATCATTAATCTTTATCGCATTTTGACGACTCCTCTATTTTGCAAATAATATTAAAAATAGTATCTTAGGAAGATACTTTTACGCCAAATTTAACTGCAGATCAACTTTCCTATACCCGGTTAATTACGACCTATTAACCTAATAGCATATAGTACCGGCGCAAAAATTATAATACATAAAATGTTTATATTTAAAAATAATAAAGACATCAGATATCCTAAATACCTGCAACCTTAAACATTAAAACATAATCCAATTTCAAATTATACATAAATAAGTAAACACGTGTGAATGAATTTTGACAATACGTTTCAAAATTTAAAAGAATTATTCATCCTTCAGGAAATTTGATATCTACTCTGAAAGTAATTTCACGTTTATTGAAAAACACAAAATATCTATGTCAAAACAAGCTTACTATTTAACTTACTGAAGTTTAACGTTTTAATTTTTGATTCTCTTTTAACAAAATTCTATTAAAATTAGTCTCTTCATTCAGGTTTTCCCGATACAGAATTTTGACAATTTCACAAAAGCAATAAGTCTAATAAAATAAAAACTCATCTAAATAGAGAAACTCAAAATCTCGTTACCTTATTAAATTTACGGGTTAGGTTCCCTTAGAAAGACCCCGACGGAGGTCACCTCCCACCTCGGACCTATATCCCACTTGTATATAATCGGCCATCATAAACAATGCCTATACCTTATTAAATTTTGACATAAGTAATATCAATTCTTGAAATAGTACTTTTATGTTTTAAATTATACTTGCTAAATGGATTGCTCAAAACACAAATATCTACTAAATAAAATATGTAACAAATTATTGTGTAGCCTCAATATGAATGAAAGTGTAGCTTACCAAGAAGGCGATGTATCATCTGTCGATCTTATGCACTTGTTTCGGTGCTGTTCGCTCTGTTACAAGATAAAACTTCTTTCGCTCTTTCCTCTTCGTCTATCTCAGGACCGCGGGACATTCCTATTTTCTTGCAGTCTTGTTTGGGAGACTAATTCTAGACTGCTCTCCGTATGAAAGCCTTTTTGCGTAGAATTTCTTGAATTTCTGGACTGGGGTCTGTCAGCTGTTTTCTCTTCTTGGAGAAGATGCTCTTCGACGCACGCTCTTCTGTTTTCACGTCCTGATGAAGAGACTCTGCGATGAACTATTTGAATTTCTAGACTGGTGTCTGCTTTCTTGATTTATCTTCTTCATGAAGATGCTCTGCGATGCACTCTTTTTACTGATATGCTTCGGTCGGAAGCAAGTCTTTCAGTAACCTGGTTCTTTCGCCTTTTAATTAACGCTCTTAAAATGTTCTAATATCAGTATTATCCCACCACTTACATTGTAAATGTCTATAAAAAACTGTGATTCCATGAAATAGAGTAAAGCAAGGCGAATCAGGTCACATCCAAATAATTCAAATAAAAGAAATTTATAATTAAAAATAAACAATCTGTAGGTTAAATTTGAAATATATAGATTCGGGCTATAACAAACCGTGTAGAACAGTAAGTCTCACTCTCTGTTGAACATTGTTCCAACACATGGACTTCTATTTCGCAGGAAGTATATTGTTTTTTAACATGTAAATTCTATGAAATCAAGTTATGTAAAGCCTGTACTTAAGGAAATTTGCATTTTTCCTTGAGGAAAATAATATGCAGTTCCATTAAATCATTTAGTGGTGACTCGTTAGTGGTGGGAGAGACTGATGCTCGTTTACCAGATAGAGTTCGTGATTAACTCCGTACTTTACTAATCCGTGCTGGACCACACGATCTTACAGCGGATGCTGTTCCATATTCCAAGAGCCAATTGCCCTACGCTGATACAAATAGCTAACTCCTTTTATTCACTTCCCTTGACATTACAACTCCTGGGGGAATAAAACTGGGTGTTTCCTGACCTTTGACCACGTGATCAGAGAGGAGGCATTTCCGTCGAACGTTTCGGTTCACACGCTTTTTAAACGGTTTGGGGATGTCATCTTCACACGGCTTTGGTGACCACGGCCTGATTACCAACAGGACAAACTTCTACTAGTAAAAAAGGAATATAAAATTCTGCGTTATTCATGACAGTAAATTTGCATGATTATGGCGTTTAACTCTTTATGTACTGAATTATGAATTCATGAAAATTTTATCTTCTAAAGCATTTTTCGTGAATTTTTGAAACTACATTAGAAGATTTGCATAATAATTTAATAAATTTAAGAAGGATTTTAGAAGGATTCAGAAGGATTAATTAAATTTTAATTGATAGGGATTTTGGGCAATATTTATATAACCACTCAAATCTTTTATTTTAAATATTTTTCTTGGTACTTTGTAGAATTATTAAATGTACAAATATAATGTTCTTACAGTAGAAATATAAAAATATTTCCGAACTGAAAAATCCCCCCCCCCCCCCCACCTTTAACGCCAAGAAAACTGAAAAGATGCAAAGGCAAAAGAAATCATCCTTTTAAAAATATTTGTTTTGTGTGACCAATAATGCTTTTGGAACAAGATAAAGTAATGCATCTATAACTCATTCCAAACTGTAGTACTACTAATAGATGTATTAAATGAATTTTATAACATGTTATTTCAATGGTACTCATAAGTACCGTCAATAGATAAAGTGTTAAATAACACAAAAATTTAAGATTTACTCGTGGAAGTTTGCACCGTTGGTAATCAGGCCCTGCTGGTGGCCATCACATGAAATTTTTTCCATTAATCAAGGCCATGAACTAAGTGCTATTCTGTTTTGATCCAACGTCACGGAAGCTTAGAAAAAAAAGATGGAAACATTCCCTTTCAAGTTGTAAGCAGCGACTTTTGTACTTAAACTTTAGAATTCTCTCATTAACATGGAGCCTATGGGACTTTTCCTGATGGGAAATTTATTTATTTTAATAGATTTCACAATATCTAAGAAATTGAGTTAGCAAAATAAAGTTCTTTAAAAATTTATCATTGTATAGCAAATTTTTATAGATAGTTTTCGAAATGATTAATTTTAGCTTCCAAGCCCTTGTTAGTTACATCGGCCCCGTTCAAGCTAGATTTATAAAACATTAGCTAGATATTGTACAAATATTTTATAAAATTTCATGATTTATTTTTAAATATTTAGCTTCAATAATAGGTAAAATTACTTGTCAGATATTTATGGAATATTCGTGCAATATTCAGATTAAATACAAAATATTTTCAATAAAACGATAATATTTTTTCATTCTTGTGTTATATTGCAAATAAGCAATTTTTGATTGCATTATAAGTAATCCGTATTTTCTAACGCATTGTAAGGAAATATCAAAATTACAGAAGATATACAAATTGATTAATTTCAAAGCCATAGAATTCGCGGTTTGCAGAGAAATGTAATATAAGACTTTGAATAATTTTTAAATGTACAAATATAATGTTCTTACAGTAGAAATATAAAAATATTTCCGAACTGAAAAATCCCCCCCCCCCCCTTTAACGCCAAGAAAACTGAAAAGATGCAAAGGCAAAAAAAAAAGTCATCCTTTTAAGAATATTTGTTTTGTGTGACCAATAATGCTTTTGGAACAAGATAAAGTAATGCATCTATAACTCATTCCAAACTGTAGTTCTACTAATAGATGTATTAAGTGAATTTTATAACATGTTATTTCAATGGTACTCATAAGTACCGTCAATAGATAAAGTGTTAAATAACACAAAAATTTAAGATTTACTCGTGGAAGTTTGCACCGTTGGTAATTAGGCCCTGCTGGTGGCCAGCACATGAAATTTTTTCCATTAATCAAGGCATGAACTAAGTGCTATTCTGTTTTGATCCAACGTCACGGAAGCTTAGAAAAAAAAGATGGAAACATTCATTTTCAAGTTGTAAGCAGCGAGTTTTGTACTTAAACTTTAGAATTCTCTCATTAACATGGAGCCTATGGGACTTTTCCTGATGGGAAATTTATTTATTTTAATAAATTTCACAATATCTAAGAAATTGAATTAGCAAAATAAAGTTCTTTAAAAATTTATCATTATTGTATAGCAAATTTTTATAGATAGTTTTCGAAATGTTTAATTTTAGCTTCCAAGCCCTTGTTAGTTACATCGGCCCCGTTCAAGCTAGATTTATAAAACATTAGCTAGATATTGTACAAATATTTTATAAAATTTCATGATTTATTTTTAAATATTTAGCTTCAATAATAGGTAAAATTACTTGTCAGGTATTTATGGAATATTCGTGCAATATTCAGATTAAATACAAAATATTTTCAATAAAACGATAATATTTTTTCATTCTTGTGTTATATTGCAAATAAGCAATTTTTGATTGCATTATAAGTAATCCGTATTTTCTAACGCATTGTAAGGAAATATCAAAATTACAGAAGATATACAAATTGATTAATTTCAACGCCATAGAATTCGCGGTTTGCAGAGAAATGTAATATAAGACTTTGAATAATTTTTAATAACAAATATTTTTGTGCCAGAATACTTATATTTAAACCAACAAGTGGTGTTTTAGCTCTGACAGCAGTGCGCACAACGACGCTGCATAGTTTGCAACGAAACTAAGATTACAAATCTTCAGTTAGACTGATATCATTTTCTTAGAATAATCCCTAAATTTGACAAGATACTGTGCAGAGCATTGGCCTGGATTTCCACTAAAATCCTGTCACGTGATGGCTTAAATAACGACAAGCAGCAGCTATGGCGGCACTAGATAACTAATTATTTATTCTAAATTGTGCTATACTAATAAGATATTATCATAAAAAATCCAATATCTTTCTGCACCACATCTTACTATTGTCTGTGCTTTTTGAATTATTCAATTTTTTATTTTTCTGCAAATTTTCTATTACACTGTATAAATTAAAATTAATTTGTATAATAATAAATATGTCCAACGTTCTTGCCAATATTAACAGTATATTACTAGTAGTTTGTGTAAATGTCCTCTAAAACCATTATATAATAAACAAGCTAACCTTCGCCTGTCCAGACGGTCCCTTGAGGGGAGGGGGAGGTGAGGGATGGAAATGACTTCTAAAGCGTAAAGCCCGGACTTCGCCTGTGTCCCACAAAGTACATTATATTAAACAGAAAAATATAAATAAAATACATTATTGTAAATTATAGGAAAATATCTATTAAAAATATAAAAAAACATGTAAATGGTAAATTTTATTCATGAGCCCCTGGACTCAAAGAACTGCTCGCCCCAGCCCGTGCTTATCTAGAGTGATGGCAGAGCTTCGAATAAAATAAACAGAAATGAGATAACATAAGCTATATGACAATCATTCTAAATGAACTCTGTGGGTTTCGCGTCCATAAATATTTAATAAGGTGATCAAAATAACGTGACCCTGTATGTTTCTCAGCTATATATCGTTGATACTGCGATCACTATAATAAGGTCCTGTGAATTTTGCTTGCATAAATCGTTAAAATGACAATCATTTTAACAGAGCACTGCGGGTTTCACGCCTATAAACTGATTATACGGCAATCCCTACAACAAAGCCTTGTGTATACCTTAGCCCATATGTATGTCGATCATTTTTTAAATCGTAAATCTTTAATTCCAAAAAATGCTTTTTGGTAAGAGGAAAAAATGTACTATATTTTGGATTAAGATTGAAGTTAAATTGCTAAAAGACGAAAAACGCAAAAAACATTTATAAAATATGAAAAAAAAAATGTTTTCCTAGGGAAAATATCGTACGCAAAATATATAACCAAAAATCAGCAACAGTTGTATTATTCGTCTAATGTCCCATGATCGAATTCATAGCAGATGTTTGCAGCAAAATCTCCTGAAGTCGCTGAAATACCAGTTTAACATTTTTTTTGCAGAGTTTTTATGCTAAATTTCATGCTCCTACCTAACACTGCTGCTGTGATATGGTAAAAGGGCTGAAACTTCCTAAACTCTCCCCATTTGACACCCTTTGTCTTTCAATTTCTAAAATAGCTGAAATACGGGTTTAGCTATTTTTTAATCAATTTTTTGTGCTATATTTCATGCTATCATTTAAAATCGCTACTAAGATATGACGAAATGACCTAAAACTTTTGACTCCTTATTTAACTGTCTTAGGGGGTGAATTCAAAGAAATCCTTTCTTTGTTGTTGAGTACATTGTGTAAGTAGCACGTCTTCGAAATTTCATTGTCCTAGGAGTAACGGTTGAGGTTCGACATTGATTATGAGTATTGATAGATAGAACGATTGTGGTAATATAGGTACAATATCATACTTTCCAAACTTCCGTGAAACTGTGTCAGTTGGACATCGTCAAAAAAATAATGTTTTGATCCGGAAAATTTATTTAAGAAACCATTTCCTGCCTTCGCATGGCAATTATTTGATTTCATTTATCAAGTAAAATTTTAGGATCGAAATATGTTTAATTTATTGATCTAATTGCACAGTTTTAAGGGAGTTTGGCAAATCTACAATATTGATTTGCTGTAAGGGTAGAAGGTAAAACATCACGAATGTTGAATTAAGGTATACGAAAAATAATACTCATTTAATAATTACATTCTATTAATAAATCCACATTTAACCCCTTAAAAATTTTCCAAGAACGCCGCTCAGGTAAGCAGAGCTTACTTATATCGTTACTAAAAGCTTTTTGATATCAGTAGTTTTTTATTTTAATCTTCGCTTTATTGATTTACAGAGATTTTTTTTTATTTTATAAGCCAAATAATTTAGTATAGGAATAGTGGTGTTTCCGCCTTATTTTTAGTTCTTTGGGGTAAAAAAACGAAACTGTTAAGGGGTTAATAAAAAGTTATTACGTCTGTAATATGAGTACCATTAAAGACATTTTTATCGCCATTCCAAAAAATACGATAGCAGTTAAACTCAAAGCTGACAATCATAAAAAATAATTGTAATCTCATTAAACTGTAGTTGTGAAATAATCGTCTTTAATATTCTTCCGTTTCTTTTCACTCGATTCTACACAAGAGAGACTACACACTCCAACTTAAAGCATTTTGATTTACATCTTTTCTATTTATAAGTCTATTTTTATTCATTTTATTGCACGTCAAGTTTTAATATTATTTTTTTACCATAAAATTCATGAAAACTTATTACCATAAACCGTAAACCACGTATTTAATTCCAGCTTTATCCTTAGACTGAAGCTTTAAAATAGTACTTCTTTTTACGTTAAACTTTCCTCATATTTTTAAACAACTTTCCAATTATTTTTTTATTATATATTTTTTTCGGGCACGTCTTCTTATATTTGTGATACTTGTAACACTTAAAAAATGATAATAAAAGCCATGAATAATAATCATTTAGAAAAGATAACACTTGTAGACATTTTATTGAAGCCAAGATGAAAAATTAATCGACTGTAAAGCGTCTTTCACTTTGAACGCCCAAGTATTCTTAAGAGCAAATATTTAAAATGTTTAAATATATTATATTGATTCATATAAATTGTTTAAAAAACAAACGCAAAACCCAAAATTATATTTCCATTGTTATTCCAGTATAAAATTGCTTCAAATACATTCAATTGACCGGGCTTTTCATAGTTAAGATATTTTCCTTAATGTTCTACATTGTTCAAAATAAAAAAAAATATGCAAATATAAAAGGATGAAACACAAAATATAAAGAAATATATAATAGTAACTCCTAATTTGACTGGTATCCAAATCTTTATTCTTCATTAGCTAGTCAAATCTACGAATGCCTGTATCTTAAACCATTTAATGCTCCTGGTGCTGAAACGCATCGTTTTATTTTGTCTTTCTTTTTTCCATATATATATATATATATATACAAATGTTTGTATCAACAACAATATTTTTCTTTAATAGTAGAATGTGTAACTAAATAATTCTTTTGGTAAACAGCCGGCTTTTTTATATTAAGAAAAGAGTAGTTACAGTTTTTGACTCTGCAAAATATTCAACGTCACTGTACATACAGTAGAACCTCTTTTATCCGAAACTCTTTAAACCGAAAATCTCGGTTAACCGAAATCCCTTTTTAATTCTTTTTCTTTATTACTATCACATTCCTTGTGTGCAAGCGGTCCTTTCCGAACCACGAGTACAAATAAATATTTGGGAATTGGGATCCCCTTTCTTAGAATTTCTTTGAATTTAACTTGAGCTACCGTAAACTTCGTATTGGACTAGAACACAGTAGGAGGTGGGAGAACCGGAATGTGCGAATGTGGTCTA
This sequence comes from Maratus speciosus, assembly GCA_963932465.1. NCBI lineage: Eukaryota > Metazoa > Arthropoda > Arachnida > Araneae > Salticidae > Maratus > Maratus speciosus. The sequence continues at coordinate 229,852,787 of OZ010796.1, read as the reverse complement.
GGGGGTATTTTCTCTGTTCAACGGAAGATTAATTAAATGTGTATTGTGGGGAGTAAGCAGTGAGAAAAGAATTCGAGTGTGTGCCAAACAATTGTTCTGCTTCTCACTGGTCATTAGTCAGCGACACATGTGAAAGATAATTGTTAAAGTTATTCACTCTATCAAGAATAAGTTCTTCGTGATACAGTTTCAAAGCAAAGGCAATCAAAACTGCGACTAACAAAACTTTGTTTCAAACTCTTGTGAAATATGTAAAAGGTACTTAATTTCAAAATTAAAATTCAGGTAATTTATTCTGGTTTCTATTTTGCTATCGTTTTATTTTTATTAAGCACTTGTTACCAGAATAAGAAATAGCGTAGTATACATTTTGTCCTTAATCTTAAAATTAAAGCATTCTCGATTATCCGAAAATTTCAATTTTCCGAAAGATGGTCGGTCCTAATTAGTTCGGATAATCGAGGTTCTACTGTACTAAATGCTTGAAATATTTAATAAAAATTAAAATTTGATTTTTTTTTTTTTTTTTTTTTTTTTTTTTTTTTGAGAAAGAATTTATGTAAGTCATACTTTTGTTTTTCTGCTTTACCTATTTCTGATTACATCTATTTTTTTTTTTTTTTTTTTTTAATAATTTCTGCTCCTGGTATGTGTTTTTACATTGTTTTGTAATTCTTAGAATAATATGGCTATTTAGTTTCTTTGCAGTTTAGTCAATAGTGTGACCTTTTAAAATAAAATATTTGTAAGAAGCAAAAATTTTAATAAAACATTATTATAGCAGGTAATTATGCATACTGCATGTATTATTGAAGTAATATACCGACATAGTTGATAATAGTTTTGACTTTTGAAATAGTTATAAAAAATACTGTGTAAATGATGATTTAAAAAAAAAAAAGATAAAATGCTGTGCTTTGCTTCGAAAATACCTTCAATTTACAGAGATTTTGAGTTTCCTTTTTTAAATATGGATATTAGATTAGAGAAGAAACACGCATATGAATAGCCTATGATCTTATCCTAAATGCTTTCACTGGCGATTAAATGAAACACTACAGTTGCGAAGTCCGACGGAAAACAGCTTATTTTGAACTTTTTTCGGTATCTAGTCAAGCAATTTCAATATATATATATTTTTTCTTTGATGTTATAATATATATTTTGATCACTTTGTTTTTTCCGGAATATCTAACAATCTTTAGTAGAGTTAATTAAAAAAAAAATCTTTGAAAATTCGGGTAATTAATGCACTGTTCATTTTTAGTTCTTGCCGAACAATCCATTTATAGTTTAGCTATAGCAAATCTACTTTTTAAAAATATTAAAATAGCTTCATTAGTACCTTAGAAAAGGTACTAATGAATAATGTTTCCGGTTTCTTGCTATTCTAAAAAAAATAACTAATGCTATCGCCACCGTAAATGTTTTTTTTTTCTTTTTGTGATTAGAGTTCTTTCTCGGTTAATATTAAAAACATTATTGCATAGAAAAATATGAAAAATGGTAGTTTTATAGAGAAATGTTCGATAAACACTGTAGACTACAGATTTTTTAAATCGAAAAATTATTTTAAGCGTTATTTAATGTTGAATTCCGTCAAAATAGTTCCGTTAAAAAAGTTTTACAGAATCAAAAACTATGCATAGTAGTTTAACAATTATTTGCAGAGACATACTTGACGAATTTGTGGTGTGAAGTGTGCAATATTTTTTACATTTAACTTTTTTTAGGGTTTTTTTTTTTTTTTCAAAATTTCATCACATTAGTATAATTATTTCATATTTTCGAAGGGTCATATTTCATATCGTTAACAAATTGTAGAGCAGCGCATTTTCCATTCAATTAAAAAATGTATTTTCAAGTGACTATTAAAATCAAAAAGGAAACTTCAAAACAATAATTAAATTATTATGCGTTACAAACTGTAAATGAGGAAAATAATGTTTAAAATATCCTAATAATAATATTGTCAAACAGTTTCATTCTAAAAATATCGGGAGATTTATGCCACATTTCAAGTATTTTTACCTATTGTTACCAATTTCAAAACGGCTCAAATAACAATATCCCTTTTCAATTTAAAAATGTACTTTCCCGTGAATATTTAAAAAAGAAAGAAAACGTTGAAAAAAATTATGGCTTATTTAAAACGTCTTATTTAAAATAATTTGCTTATATCGTCGTTATAAAATTCCGGGAAGTAGCGATATTGTTTACTTAGCCCTTTTATATAAGCTAATTTTCAAATATTTATATGATCTTATCTAATAACTCACGAAAAGAGCCATTAGCTGTCGCGATAGCAGTTGATTTCTCCTTAAAAATCCCCAGTCAAAATGAAATGAATGGAAACCCGATTACGAAGATCGCCAATGGTCGTTTAACGCCTTTGTATCACCGTGTTGCAGATCTGCAACATACCCAAAACGTCATTGTTATTTCAACAGTAAATTTCAAAAGACGATTTTGTTCATTGTTGTTATTTTATTACACTACTATTAACATAATTATTTCATTATATCCGCAACAAATATCTATACTGATTTTTTTTCACGCTAAAATTTGATTTATCGCTTGATCAGCTACACGTGATTTTTGCTGAATTAAGCTTTGAAATACAGGGGTTAAAAATGTCTGCAGACGTCTACAACTATATTCTTTTCAAAGGTGAGTTTAAATTCTTTATTTAAAGACAATTTTCGAGCTAGGAAATTTATAATATGTATAAGATAAACGTAAACTTCTGTTTGTTGCAGATCTGCAACAACGCGCCATATCTTCTCTTGTAATGGATTTTTTTAAAATATCAAAAGAGCATCGAAAATATCTTCTAATGATTATTTAAGTTGCATTTCTTTCAGAAGAGCAAAATTATTGAAAAGGGGAAACATTAGTCTGTTTTTATATTTAATTGCTATAGGGTAAGTTAGGGATCTCTCCCCACCCCCCTCTGTAAAATTAACACCAAGTCCAAAGCTAGCAAAAAAGGGAAAGATCTCGTAGAAAAAAGAATTCAACAGAAAAAGCACAGAGCGCCTACTCTACATATTCCACCAAAACAAGTGCGCCTAGACGAAATTGAGCACTGGCCATATTGGGCAGAAAAAAGAATATGTTGTAAATACCCCGATTGTAAAACTTTAATCAAACTATTTGTGAGAAATGTGGTGGGGGGCTTTGCTACAACAAAACTAACAATTGTTTCAAAAAATTTCGTGCAAATTAAAATTTTGAATATTTTCAGTTTTTGTGTCATTTGGCAAGATGTTGCAGATATGTAACAAAACCATTTTTCCAAATAAAATTTTATTTTTCTGTTCTGAAATTTTTTTATTATTTTTTCCATGCTTAAAATAATGCATTTTAATATCTGTGTAAGAATTTTTCAAATCGGGTTTGTTGAGTTACAAAGGGTTAATTATTATATAATCTTCCATAAACTTAAATAATAAATAAATTAGCGTGTTGTTGGAGGCTATGGTGTCTAAACAGAAGGGTTCACGAGCGTATCGCATACGGAGCAAAGCCTTCTGGTAATGTGTAAAAAATATTTTCTTCCGTGTATGAGTAGTATGTAAAACGAGAACATGCAGTTAAAGACGAACATAATCCTAATATAAATTATATGCTATAATTGCAATCGTATATCCTTCCTTAATAAAAAAGAAAAGTGCCCAGCTAAACTGATGGCATTGAGCTCACAGGCTATTCACACTAATTGTATATTATACTCTTATTTTAAAGAATAATGCCACTCAAAAAAATAAGTGAAGGGGAATTAGCCCCCGTTTCCCCCTTTATACTTAACCAGTGAACCTCCAAATCTAATCAGGGAAGATCCTTATCATAATAAACCGGTATACCAAATTTGGAGCAAATCGAATAATCTTGCAAAAAAAAAAAAAAAAAAAAATTATCTAAATTAAGGGGGTGGACTAACCCCCCTTTATCCTTAACCAATGAATCGCCAAAACGAATCATGGAAGCTCCTTAACATAATAAACCGGTATACCAACTTCAGAGCAAATCGAATCATTCTGCATGAAAAACCCATTTATATAAATTAAGAGGGGCGGGCTTTTCCCCCTTTACCCTTAACCAATGAACCCCAAAACTAATCAGGGCAGTTCCTTAACATAATAAACCGGTATACCAAATTCGTAGCAAATCGAATCATTCTGCATGAAAAACACATTTATCTGAATTAAGGGGGGTGGACTAACCCTGATTTTTCCGCCCCTTTATCCTTAACCAATGAACCCCCAAAACTAATCAGGGAAGTTCCTTAGCATAATAAACCGGTATACCAAATTCGGAGCAAATCGAATCATTCTGCATGAAAAACACATTTATCTGAATTAAGGGGGGTGGACTAACCCCGTTTTTCCCCTTTATCCTTAACCTATGAACCCCCAAAACTAATCAGGGAAGTTCCTTAACATAATAAACCGGTATACCAAATTCGGAGCAAATCGAATCATTCTGCATGAAAAACACATTTATCTGAATTAAGGGGGCTGGACTAACCCCGTTTTTCCCCCTTTATCCTTAACCAATGAACTCCCAAAACTAATCAGGGAAGTTCCTTAACATAATAAACCGGTATACCAAATTCGGAGCAAATCGAATGATTCTGCATGAAAAACCCATTTATCTGAATTAAGGGGGTGGACTAACCCCCCTTTTCCCCTTTTATCCTTAACCAATGAACCCCCAAAACTAATCAGGGAAGTTGCTTAACATAATAAACCGGTATACCAAATTCGGAGCAAATCGAATCATTCTGCATGAAAAACCCATTTATCTGAATTAAGGGGGGGAGTGTGGACTAACCCCTTTTCCCCCTTTATCCTTAACCAATGAACTCCCAAAACTAATCAGGGAAGCGCCTTATCACAGTGAACCTAGGAAAAAATTTTGAAGCAAATCGGATGTTTCTATCGAGAGTTATCGCGTTACGTACATACATACGTACATACATACATACATACATACATACATACATACATACATACAGAACAGGCGGGCACATTAGCTCTCAGGCTTTGATAGCCTGTGAGCTAAAAAGGATGAAATATTAAAAATAATGTGATTAAAATAAGCTAATTAAATTTAAAATATCAAAAAACCCGACTGCGTAAAAATCGAACTAATTATTTCTCATCAATGTGAAACTATTTTTTACTTTACTTACCTACTTTTTTTAATTTACTTCTATTGATGACTTTTAAGTTGCGTTTAATTGTTAGTTCCTATCTATACACACTGTTTTGATGAAGCCTATAGATGTCTATGGTGGTTAGAGTTGCAGTAAAGCTACAGATCCTACCTACACAACTTCCAGGTTGTGTAATATTTAAACGGAGCTTCTGACTGTAAAAGAGTCAATGAAACATCGTCTTCATTTTGAAAGACCTATCCAATTATATGTCACACAATACGGTGCGTAAATTTTCTTTTTCGTGTCTACCACCATTTTGAATTTACAAAAACCAAATCTAGCCTATAACCATCGGACTGTTAAGACGAATTGATAGAGACCTCATTCATTAAATTCCATCCAGCCGTTGGGATGTTTCGAGGGTATAAAGAAATTCACATACCCAGATACGCGTGAAACACATAACCCTTCTTGGCAGTCGGGTAACAAGGATAATGCAGAAAGTATCAAACACTTTAATATATTTCAGATGTATATTTTATACTCCTTTATGTTAGTATTTAAAAGAATATTTGTATTTTTAAAAAAATATATATTTGTCTCACGAATCCTGACGCTTCAGTTTATATCAAAAGAAAATATATTAGAACTGTACACGAATGTAGTTTTTGTAACTAATTGTACTCTAAAATAACTGAAAGGCTATCATCTATTTGTGATGATTGAAAATTTCCCAGAAAGATCTTAAAGTGTCCTTAAAATTGCAGTTTGAAAAACGTTACTCAGAAGTGAAAACATCAGATATTCCTTTAATTCAAAGAAAACCTGCTACAAATTTATCTCAACTGCTAAGATTGAACGTAACATCACGCTTTAAGGGTTTCTTTAAAAGTATATTTTGTTAGCTTTTCAAATACGCTGAAAAGAATCAGGATCATCTTAACCCCTTAATTCTTGCTCCCGTCATATTCACGGGCTGTGTCTTTTATTCAGATTATTCAGATTTGTTTGATTTCCACCAGTTTTATAAAATAGTGTAATTGGCTTTATTATGGTATCATTTCATCTGCCATGAAATAAGGTGAATATTTCTTTTTCAAAAAAGTGGTGCCAATAAGCAATTTGAATTTTTAAACCGTAATTTATGGCGACCGTTAATGGGTTAAAGTTAATTTGAAATACAAGACACAAATAGAGTTCGAGAGATTTACCTGAATATACAGGTGGTTATAATTAAACTTCCCCTATAAACAACATCTTACAGCGCAAACGGGTGAGCGGAATGCAGTGAAATTTGGTATATAGACTATACACGAGATGCGGTAACGGAATTTCGAAAAACAAAAATTGTTCCAAAACGTCCACCAGATGGCGCTTTTTCGGAAAAACATTAAATTTAACACAATAAACGACCAAAACGGAATACAAAAACAATATTAACAATCCAGAACAAGAATTATGAGTAATAAAATGTAAAACCGGCTGTTTTGGCCGCTTATTATGTTAAATTTAATGTTTTTTTTCGGAAAAGCGCCATCTGGTGGACATTTTGCAACTAATTTTTTTTTCGAAATTCCGTGAGCGCATCTCGTGTATAATCTATATACCAAATTTCATTGCGTTCCGTTCACCCGTTTGCGCTGTAGGATGCTGTTTATAGGGGAAGTTTAATTATAACCACCCTGTATATATTATCTGTATTATTTAAGTTCAGAGAACTAAAGTAAATGTAGTTTTATTTTTGTGGAGAGCAATGCTATACATTATGTAACATATTGATAGGGAGAAAAGAAAGGTCATAAATACTGCTAAGTTATTTCCATTTAAACGCATTAGAATGAAAAAAAAAATGAATGATACCTAATGCGTTTACTAGAAACTGTTATTTATATTTCACACAATTTAGTATTTGTAACTAATAATAAATGCTATTCTTTAATATTTCTTCATTAAGAGATTTTTTTAATGGCAGTTTGTTCCCCTTCTTTCATTACATCTGTGAAATTTTCACGGTGCTTTAATTTTGTGTTTTGAATGATATTTTATTTTTCAATTTTGTATATCTTATTATCATTAATCAGAGGTGAAAACATTAGATATGCATTTAATTTAAAGGAAACACGCGACAAATTTATCTCGACTGCTAAGAGTGGACATCACACTTTAAGGATTTCTTTAAAAGTATATTTTGTTAGCTTTTCAAATATGTTGAAAAGAATCAGGATCATCTTTAAGTTAACTTGAAATACAACACAGAAATAGAGCTCAAGAAATTTACCTAAATATGTATATTATCTGTACCATTTAAGTTCAGAGAATTAAAATAAATGCAACAATGCTATGCATTACATAACGTATGGATTGGGAGAAAAGAAAGTTCATAAATATTATTAAGCTTATTTCAATTTAAACGCGTTAGAAGGAAAAAAATTAATGTTACCTATTGAGTTTATTAAAAATTGTTTTTTATATTTCATACAATTTAGTATTTGTAAATAATAATCAATTCTATTTCTTTCATATTTCTTCATTAAGAGATTTTTGTAACGGCAGATAGTTCCCTTACTTTCATTGTATCAGTGAAATTTTCACTGTGCTTTTGCTTTGTGTTTCGAAGCTTCTTTTATTTATCGATTGTTTATATTTTATCATTTTATCGATATATTATCTATATTTTAACGTTATAAATTTAATAGTACAAAATTCATTATTCTGCGTGCTCTAGAAGTATGATTAATAATAAATTCCTAACAGAGCAACTTATTGCGACTTTTTTCAACGGACTATCAACGAAAGAGTTTGTACAATTTGTTTGTATTTATTTTTTCTGTGTATATCCACTCAGCTTTTGAACGGTTGGCCGAATTTGCCTGCATTTGTATGCTCGAAATGTCTCGGCCTGCAAACGGTCCATTTTCAATATAATTAGCAAACGAAAATGATAAGCTTACCGTCTGTATGTATTCAAACATTTTTTGGCATTATAGGCTTTAAGTTCTGCAAAAATTAACCGATAATCACGAAATTTTAATATGATGATAAGATTCACAGCACAGATTTTCATTTTTAAAACAGCCGTTAAATCGTGTGTAGATTTTTTTTACAGGAACACATAAAAAATTAATTCCTATATGATCGTCTACTGTGTGCCAAAATAAGCGATATTGGCAACATTGAGATTTTACCAATCAACCACGCAGTATGGTTCGGTTCGATTTGACAATACCTATATTTTTGTTGCGCTTCAGGTTGATTCTAACTGTCTTGGGATGTTTACTCTTGCGTGTAAGGTTTGGTAGCCCTTAATAATAATAATAATAATAATAATAATAATAATAATAATAATAATAATAATAAATTAAGAATATTGTTTAAGGTGGTCCGGGACACATTTTAAAATAATTTTTATTTATTGAGTTAAAATTCTGATTTTTTTTTTTTAATGGTTAACCTTATAATTTGTAAACAAAATCACATGATAAAACGCCTCATAATTTTTTTTTAAATTTTAATTTAAAATTTATTAAAAAAGTTGGGTAATTTAAAATCGCTATAACTCGAAATATTATTTATAGAATTTAATTATTTTTCATCTAAATAAACAGAAATATATAAGTTTTAATTTTGATTCAGCATTTAAAAAAATATTAATTTATAAAAAAATTTAAAATATTTAAAGAAAAAATTTAAAACAAAAGTGGTGCAACTTATTTTTTTTATAAAAATCATATTTTCAAAAGTAAATATTTTTTCAAATATGCTGAATCAAAATTAAAGTAAAACAATTGAAAAAAATATGTTCCAAGTTTGAACCCTTTAACTTTAACGGTTCTCGAGTTATAAGAATTTAAATTCGAGAAATGGTGAAAAAACCTAGCAGGAAGAAAAATGTATTTTTACAAGAAGTCGTTTCCATGACAGTCATTGCTTGAAAGCTAGATTTTGAAAACAAACCAAAACGGAAAAAATGGTATTTTTGTTCGAATTCGGGTAGAAACATGATTTAAATATCATTTTAAGTAAAAAAAAACAGAGAATTTTTTAATGAAATAAAATGTTTTTGCAAAATTTGAAGATTTTTGTGTCCCAGACACCCTTAAGATGAAAAAATCATGTTTTTGAATACAAATGATTACATATGTAAGTTTTCTTTTCAAGATAAAAGATAAAATTGGTATTAGAAAAATAATTACAGAGTGCTTTTTCATAGCTGCATTAAAATATACATTAAAGCATTAAAATATACCGGGTTGAGAGCATTGGTTTCGGGTTGAATTCACATAGAATTTTTTAATTTTGGTTTAGATATAATCTGACCTGTTGAGGATTCTTATGCAGATAAGAATACAGGATTGCCACAAACACATGAAAGTAGTAAACGATCCTTTATAGCCGGTTTTATTTTTTGTTAAAAATTACTTTTACGCTTTTTTAACCTTAGGATTGTACATAGTGAACTGCTTTCTGTAAATCACTACAACCCAAGATTTTAAATTAATGCCGTTTGAATAGTTTTTTTCTAATTTTTAACTTTTTTTATAAACATGACATATAAAAAAAGATAATATATTTATATTAAATATAATAGTTTTTCTTTTCAAAAAATGCAATAAAAAGTTTAAATAATATTTTTCACCTTAAAATATAAAAAAAATAATATTTACTGTGCACATACATATATATTTTTAATTATAAATTATTTTAATAAATATTGTGAAAAATCGAGACAATTTCGTCAAAGAAAAATTTAAATGATAACATAAATTTCAAAAAAATTGAGAAGACTTAAAAAAACTTATCAGCTACACAATGACTATTCAGTTTGACAGTGTAAAAACAATTAGTATATTCTGTATAAGGTAAAAATAATATTTTTATTATCAGCAAAAGCAAAATTTTTATGCATTTTCATAACTTCTTTAAATTTTGTGATTCAAGCTGCCGCTTTTCGTTGCAGTTAAATTTAAAATTGAATTAGATCTGTCCTATACTATACTTCCTGAAGTTTGGCATATACAAGACCATGATTAGTGCAAGTGTAATAGTGTAAATTGCATATTCCCCATGCATTCTTGAAAAAATTAATCAATTACAGGAAAAATGACAAATGCTGTTCAGGTCACAGACACATTGTGGGCTGACCTACCTGTATTAAAGTCACATCACAAGCACACCGGAACTGTCATCGTGATGCTCACAGAACAAACGCTTAGAAAATTATTTTTATACTTGATACTTAACACCTCGGAATCATAAATCCTCATACATCCGAAAGTAACCCTGAAATTAACCACTCAAATAAATCTTCTTTCAAGTAGGTTATTTGTTTCCATGTCTATAACATATCCTACCTTTTTATACGACAAAGTAACGTTTTACACTTATGTCTGAAGAAAGTAAAATAAATTACAGGTCATATATTTGACAGTTACAAACATGAAAGTAAATTTTGTACAAAGATTATTCTTCATGAATTTAAATAAAAAATGCTGGGCAAATATTTGAATTCAACATCTACAACACTTCAGTTTTCAACTCAGTCTTATGAAACTGATACATACTTAAACTTTATTTCAAAAGGAGTGTAAATTTTTTCACCAGATAAATTATTCATAAAAGATAGTCCAGATTTTTCCGAGTTTATTCCTTATATTAGTGTCGCTTTCTGTGCAGATGCAAAGGTGATTATCTTTTTTAAATTTGCCATTTTTTCAGATAAAAACAGACTCATACAATTTTGAAACAAAATTTCCCATTAAAACAAATTTTCGCTTAAATTTCACGAAAATATTGAAAGTATTAAATATTTGAAAAATAAAAATTTAGGATGAAAAATATTTACTTTCTTTTCCATATCTTAATTTAATACAAAATTTCCTTAAAAGAAAATGATTGTTTTTCTTTTATAATACTGGAATATTAAAATGTATCTTTTGAGAGTAACTGTAAATTCATTATTGTTAATTTATATTTAAAAATATTTTTCTTTCTAGATATATATAGTAGAAGAGGAGGATGAAGTGGGATAATTTTCGTTAAAAATTTCTTATTCAAAATTTTTTTCTCTGATTTGGAATGCGCTATAAACAAGGAACATACACTCCTTAAAATATCTAACAAGTACGGTACTACAGTTTCATTTCAAAAATCTTAGCCTAACATGTTTTCTTCATAATTATAATCTTTCATCTATTAACCTAAAAATGTGCAATATTTTTGGTCCATTAAATAAGTGTTTTTGTAGAAAAACTCTATGCACCCTGTATATAATAATGTTTAGAATTATCTGAAGCTAAAGAAATATACGAATTGTCTAAATATTTCAAAATTTTAAATATCCAAAGCATTGGAAATTTATCTCACTTCTTCCACATATGCAAGACGAGTGGAACATATGTGAAAAGTAGAGGTAACGTATAAAGAATTTACATTTTAACAGGTATTTTTCTTCCACAGATCTAAGTTAAATGAAAAGCGTGATTTTACTTGATTTTTCACTTCGTGCTCTACAAAATTTGCAGCTACAAGATTAAAAACATTTGTAGTTGAAAAGAAAAATTATAGATGAAAAGTAAATGGTGATTTCTAATTGGAAATTAATTTTGACATTTATTTCAATATATATGTCGTGTCATAAGTAAATCGAGCGTGAATGAATTGCGAGTATCAGGTAGAGACGATGCTGTGCGTATGTTAAGAAATCTGGCTGTTTGCAAAGATAACCGGGCTAATTGGAGAATCATCTCCGTTTTAGCAAACAGCCTGATATTTTTTAGGCTTGTTGCAAAGAACATGAAGAATGTTAGGCAAACTGGAATAAGGCATTTCTATTATGAAACAGCCTAATTTTTTTTAGGTTAATTGCAAAGAGTCTAGATAGCGTTAGGCTAATTGAAAAATGACCACTTGCTTCGATTCCATCGAACCAAAACCCGATCCGAATAAGACAAAATAATTTCCGTCGAAACGCAACCCGATTAGAACCTGAAAATTCCAATTGAAGTCTACCCTAAACCTGATCCGAACCCGACAAAAAAGAAAATTCTATACAACCGTAACCTGCTCTTTGCAAGATAAAATAATTTCCGTCGAAACGTAACCCCACCAAAATCTGAAAATTCCAACTGAAGTCTACCGAAACCTGATCCGAAGCCGATAAAAATCCATCGAACGGTAACCTGATACGAAAAAGACAAAATAGTTTTCATAGGCATGTACCGACCGGAACCTGAAAATTCCAATTAAAATCTACACTAAACTCAATCCGAACCCGACAAAAAAGAAAATTCCATCCAACCGTAACCCGATTTGCGCGAGATATAATAATTTCCGTCGAAACGTAACCCCGTCAGAACCTGAAACTTCCATTTGAAGTCAATCCGAAACGCGATAAGAAACCGAAAAAAATCCACCGAACCGTAAACCGACCTGAGAAAAGCAAAACAATTTCCGTGGACACGGAACCTGAAAATTTAAATTGAAGTCTACCCTAAAACCGAAACATTTCAAGCAGAACTCGAAATCCTTCAACTCAAATACTAACTGAAAGGAAATTAAATCATCTTTTAATGCAATTGTGAAAAGTAGTCTACAATTACATTACAAATACCATTTTTTCTTTTATATTTAAAAATGATCATGTTGCATTCTAGGATGAATGAAATCGGTAAGTGAGGCAGATTTTTAACGTTTTTTCCAGAATTATACGCATTGTAGATGGTACTTATGAAAATTATTATGAAAAATATAGCTCAAATGTTTTATATTAATTAAATCTGCTAATAAAGCAGATTTTTAATGTTTTTTTTTTTTTTTTTTTTTACACAGAGAAGATGGTTTGCTAAAAGAAATTATTATGAAAATACATATGAAAATTTTTATATTAATTAAATTTGAAGATGTGGCAGATTTTTAGTCTTTGTCCTAGAAGTAATTACATAGAGAAAAATAGGTTGCTAGTAAAAATTATGATAAAAAATATATATGAAATTTTTTATATTAATTAAATCTGCAAATGAGGTAAATTTTTAATTGATTTCGCAGCATTAAGCTAGGAAGATGGGTTCCTAATGAAAATAATTATAAAAATGTATATCAAAACTTCTGCAACAATGTCGACTGCAGATGAGGCAGATATTTAATGATTTTAAATTATTACGTAGAGAAGATAGGTTGCTAATGAAAACAATTAGAAAACTACATAAGACAGTTTCTGTAATAAGGAAATCAGCATATGAGGCAGATTTTTAGTTTTTTCCCAGAAGTACGCAAAGAAAATAAGTTGCTAATGAAAATGATTATGAAAAATATATTCAAAATTTTTCATATTAATTAAAACTTCAGATGAGGCAATTTTTTGTTGATTTCCAAGTATTACGCTGGGAAGATGGGTTACTAATGAAAATATTTTAAAGAGTTTAAACAACAATAACGTCTGCAGATGAGGCAGATTTTTAAAGTTTCCCCAGCGTTATGCAGAGAAGATCGGTTCTTCTGAAAATTAAGGAAATATATTTTAGGAATTTTTTACAATAATCACATTTGCAGATGAGGCAGACTTTTTTTGTTTTTCACCTTATGTACTAGAAAGGTGGGTTGCTGAATCAAAATAATATAAAAATAAGTAAGAAAAGTGCTCTAACAATGACATCTGCAAAACAAAAAAAAGAAAGAAAAAGAAAACCGCTTTATTGACAAATTTTATTTACGCAACTTGTTTATAATTAAGGTTAATAAACACCTTTTCTTTACTGGCAAAAAAATTATCCCTCCCACTCCCCCATCTTCGCGTAAAGATAAAAAAAATCGCTGCCGGCCGGCCTACAGGCGGAGGTAGATTTCGAAGTTAAGTATATTAATTGCACCAACAAAAACTAAATCATGATAAATCCACTTTAACAGTTTTATCTGACCGCTTCTGACGAGTTTTTATTTCATTTTTATATAATAGCTGGTTTTATCAGAATCATGTTAAGGCGGTATTAAAAAAAATACTTTTCCATGCTCAACAATTCGAAATTTTCTGGCACATTTTCAGATTAATTTTTGATAGAAAAAATACGAAACTTGTTGACATGATTTCTGAAAAGATTTATAAGCGACATGTGTTTTTATTTTTCTTTCAATTAATTGAAACTTGATTAATAAACAATTATTTTCTCAGTAGGGCAATATTTTTCGTTTCTAACACAATCGCTTCGGGAAATTCTGTTCAAAATGGCCAATTTGACATCATTTTTTTTAAATATATTCTGCCTTTGTCAAAAAATCGATCATTACGGTAAATTATATAGTATCTGAAGAAGAGAATCTATCAATTGGACGCGTTTGAGAGCAAAAATTAATTTAAAAATGAGTAAGAAAATAAGCAATTTGGATTTGAATACATTCTTAATAAGATGATTTTTTTCTTCAATGCTATGTATTTTTAATTTGTTTTTGCTGTAAGAATTGGTCCTATCAAAAACTTGTCTATATAAATGTTGAAGACAATATTAAGAAGATATATGATAAATTCATGGGGATTTTATATCTTGTGAATTGACGGAGTTATGTAATTTTTTCTTCTTCACCCACCTTTTTTTGTTTTCGTTTTTAATTTTTTTGCGGTACGAATTGGTCCTATCGAAAACTTGTGAATATAAAAGTTGTAGATAATATTAAGGAGATATATAATAAAATTAATTGGATTTAATATCTTGAGAATTGACATAGTTATGAATTTTTATGATTTTTTTCTCCCAAAAAAACCCTATTTTTTGCGCCCCTTGAGCCCATTTTTAATTTTATCAAAAATCTGCGATACATAAATTTTTGGTCCTATTTTTAGAAGTAATAAAAACTTTAAACTGATTTGATATGTGCAAAAATTAAGAAGTTATGGGGGTTTTTCGGGTTTCACAAAACACTTCCCTATTTCCATCCCCTTCCCCCGATTTTGCACATTAACGAACTTGACCGATGTTTTATGCCCCTTGATTTTATTTATCAGTTTGGAAGAGATTGGTGAAGAATTACGGAAGTTATCGTGTCCAGAATAAAGTGATATATATATATATAGATAGCTACATAGACATATATATATATATATATATAAAGATTTTTACTGAGGGTGGTTTTGTGTTATAGGGGTTATGATCGGTGTAGATCTGCAAAACTTTTCCAGAAATTCCAACGTAGGAACGACGCCAATAGGTGGTACTTCATACGAAATCTACCTAAAAATATGCCATGAAGACAATGACTACGATTACAAAAAGTATTCTATAGTACAAAGAGTTCTCTTTATATTTTCGGTTTACTTCAAATGAAATTTACAGGTCTGTCGAGTTGCGTTTTTACGGGAATTATTTTGTCTTCGCAGATTCAGTTCCGGTTGGATGGAATTTTCTTTTTTTCGTGTTCAGATCGAATAAGATAGACTTCAATTGAAATTTTCAGGTTCTAGTCGGGTTGCGTTTCGACGGAAATTGTTTAGTGTTGCATAGATCGGGTTACGATTATATGGAATTTACTTTTTGTCGTGTTCGGATCGGATTTAGGGTAGACATCAATCGGAATTTTCAGGTTCTGGTCTATGCGTGTCGACGGAAATTATTTTGTCTTTCTCCAATCGAGTTACGGTTCGTTGGAATTTTTTCTGGGTTCAGATGTGGTTGACTTTCAGATCAGTGTGTCGACGGAAATTATTTTGCCTTTTTCGGATCGGGTTACTGTTCGGTTAATTTTTTTTCGGGTTCGTATCGGGTTTCCGGTTGAATTCAAATGAAATTTTCAGGCTCTGATCAGGTTGCGTTTCGACGGAAAATATTTTATCTTACAAAGATCAGGATAGGGTTGAACAGAATTTTCTTTTTTGTCGGTTTCAGATTGGGTTTAGGGTAGACTTAATCGGAATTTTCAGGTTCTGGTCTGTGTGTGTCGACGGAAATTATTTTGTCTTTTCCGGACCGAGTTACGGTTCGTTGGAATTTTTTCTGGGTTCAGATGGGGTTGACTTTCAGATCGGTGTGTCGACGGAAAATATTTTACTTTTTTTCGGATCCGGTTACGGTTCGGTTATTTTTTTTCGGGCTCGGATCGGGTTTCGGGTTGAATTAAAATGGAATGTTCAGGTTCTAGTCAGTGCGTGTCGACGGAGACTATTTTGTCTTTCTCGGACCAGGTTATGATTTGGTGGATTTTTTTCGGGTTCGGATCGGGTTTTGGGTTCAATTCAAATGGAATTTTCAGGCTGCAGTCGGGATGCGTTTCAACGGAAATTATTTTGTCTTGCTCGGATCGGGTTATGTTTCGAATGAATTAAAGCAAAAAATTTAGTCTGTTTGAGAAAAGAATTGCCTTATTCCAATTAGCCTAACGTTGTTTAGGTTCTTTGCAATAAGCCTAAAAAATATCAGGCTGTTTGAAAAAAACGAAGATGATTCTCCAATTTGCCCGGTTTTTTGCAAAGAGCCGAGTTTCTCAATTAGCCTACGACACATATAATAAATAAATTATTTGGCTTGATGATATTTCTTGACAGGATTGCTATGACATTAACAGCCACGATTTTAAGATTTTATCAATGTTATTATACCACTTCGGGTAATGTGTGAGAGCAGGCAGTAAATTCGTGGTATGAAATATTTATGAAGAAAAAAAGGCAATAACAGACAAATGAAATTTCACTTCAAGAAAACAGTCAATTGATCTTCATCACATTTTATTTACCTCAACAGCTCTGTTCAACAAGCGCAAAATGTTTTAACACATTTACAAATTCATTTTTTAACGGAAAGATATAAAATTGGAAGACCTGACTATAGAAGCGATTTAGAATCGAACTCTGTTTTCCATTTTTTGATATATAAATTGCGTATTGTGTTAGCAGCGATTTTGATCACGTGACACGATGTTTTTCTGCCTTCGCTGACCGGTTTTTCTGCTTTCTTCGGGAACTATGGTTCAAAACGTCAACTTTGACACTATTTTCTGAAAGATCTATTGCGTTTGCAAAAAAAACCGGAAAAAACAGCTCAATTACATAGTTTCTGAACAACAAACCTGCTAGTTTCATGCATTTCCGAACAAAAATAAATTAAAACTTATGTCATAAATTTGCCCTTTTGGTTTACCTAAACCTTTAGGTTTTGATTCTGCACATTGCAATACCAGCTTTTTTAGGTAGATTTCGTATGAAATACTACCTATTGACGTCGTTCCTATGTTGGAATTTCTGAAATATTTTTGCAGATCTACACCGATCATGACCCCTAGAGCCCAAAACCACCCTCAGTAAAAAACTTTATATCTATCTATCTGTCTATATATATATATATATATCACTTTCTTCTGGCCACGATAACTTCCACAATTCTGCACAAATCTCTTCCAAACTCATACATAAAATCAAGGGTCATAAAATCTCGGTCAAGTTCGTTAAAGGGCAAAATCGGACCAAGGGGAAGGAAATAGGGAGGGATTTTGTGAAAGCCGAAAACCCCCCATAACTTCTTAAATTTTGTACATATCGAATCAGTTTAAAGTTTTTATTACTTCTAAAAATAGGGCCAAAAATTTATGTATCACAGATTTTTGATAAAGTTAAAAATGGGCTCAAGGGGTGCAAAAAATAGGGTTTTTGGGAGAAAAAAATTCATAACTTCGTCAATTCTCAATATATCAAATCCAATTAATTTTATCATGAATCTCCTTAATATTATCTACAACTTTTATATTCACAAGTTTTTGATAGGACCAATTCGTACCGCAAAAAAATTAAAAACGAAAACAAAAAGGGGGGTTTGAAGAAGAAAAAAATCCATAACTCCGTCAATTCAAAAGATATAAAATCCCCATGAATTTTTCATATATCTTCTTACTATTGTCTACAACATCTATATAGACAAGTTTTGGATAGGACCAATTCTTACAGCAAAAACAAATTAAAAATACATAGCGGTTGAAGAAAAAAATCATCTTAGTAAGGGTGTATTCGAATCCAAACTGCTTATTTTCTGACTCATTTTACAATTCATTTTTACTCTCAAAGGCTTCCAATTGGTACCTTTTCTTACTCAGAAACTATATAATGTACCGTAATGGTCAATTTTTTGATAGAGGCAGAAAATATTTAAAACATGCTGTCAAAGTGGGCCTTTTGAACCGGAATTCCCGAAGCGGATTGTGTTGGAAAAATCATCGTATTAAGGGAGTATTAAAATCCAAACTGCTTATTTTCTGACTCATTTTTAAATTCATTTTTGGTCTCAAACGCATCCAGTTGGTAGATTCGCTTATTCAGAAACTATATAATGTACCGTAATGATCGATGTTTTGACAGAGGTAGAATATATTTCAAAAAATGATGTCAAAGTGGGCATTTTGAACGGAATTTCCCGAAGCGATTGTGTGAGAAGCGAAAAATATTGTCTTACTGAGAAAATAATTGTTTATGTATCAAGTTTTAATTAATTGAACGAAAATTAAAAACACAGGTCGCTTATAAATCTCTTCAAAAATCACGTCAAAAAGTTTAATGTTTTTCCTATTAAAAATGAATCTGGAGTTATGCCAGAAAATTTCGAGTTGTTGAGCATGGAAAAGTATTTTTTTTTGAATACCGCCCTAGCATGATTCTGATAAAACCAGTTATTATATAAAAATGAAATAAAACTCGTCAAAAGCGGCCAGATAAAATTGTTAATGTGGGTTTATCTCTAATCATGATTTGGTTTTTGTTTGTGAAATTAGTGTACTTAACTTCAAAATCTACCTCCGCCTGTAGGCCGGGCCGGCAGGGATTTTTATTTGTTATTGAGAAGAGCTACTTAAATAAAAATAATGGTCATTTTTCCTCCAGTTAACTACTCATTACTACTATTTTATTAATTTTAAAAATTCCAATTTTTGATGCAACAAAGTAGATAATGAAACATGGACGCGATTGAAACGAAGTTTATGTTTGTAGTGCTAGATGTCAGGCCGTTCAGTGGTGTTTTAATTGCAGTTTCATTTAATTAATTAGTTATTTTGTTCAAATTTTATAAAAATAAAATACTTTTCTTTTATCCAAAGTTTACTCATTTGACTCTGTTACAGATCACGAAACTTCAGTTTAGTAGTAAGTGGTATTTCTGTTCGAATATCATAAATAGTATGTAACAAAGCTGAAGGTACATAACCATTATCTTTTCTACAAATCGAAATGGTACAGATTAAGACGTGGAATGCTGGTACATACTGAAACGGTGTGTAACTGTGTATCATTACAATTTTTTTTTTCATTCCACAAAACAAATGTGCATTATGCGCTACTTCCATGTGCTTTTATGTGTTTGAGATGTGAGCGCCTGTAGTAAGGGGCACAGTTTTCACCTTATGACCACATAGTTGACATAAACACGAGTACGGCGACTGATCAGTTTTTGTACTCATTGAACAGATGTACAGTGCGGCTGTTGATACATGGATATGCCTAGAAATCCAAGCACAACAATGCCTTATATCAGATTGCTGAATGTGGCGTGAATCCCATAAAAAAATCAGCACTATCTCACTATGTACAAGGTGTGGTAGAAAATGAAGTACATATGAATTATAATATTTTTATAAAGTGAATTTCTTCACCTTTTTACTTTCTTCTATTTTTACTCTTGTAAAGGATTGTATTGGATTCGTGAAAATTTTCGACTTCTGGTTTTCGATGAATTTATTCGTTTTAGAAGGTCCTGAACACGATTTGATGGTTTTTAGAAAATGTCTGTCTGTGAGTGTATCTGTCACTCTGTGTGTGAGTCTGTCTGTATGTGACAAAAATTTTGTAGGCCTACCACACCTATCTCAAGAATCACGAAATTTCATAAAACTTCAGATTCAGTTGGATCTTGATACAAACTATTTCTGATTAGTTTTGGTGTATATCGCTCAACAGTTGGCGGTGCAATGTTGCATTTTTCTCGATTTTCACAATAGCTCTATCTCCAGAACTAATGCACGGATTTTCATCCAACTTCAGATTCAGTTACAAGTTGACTTAAATTGCTGCTTATTATGTTTTGGTGTATATCGCCTAACACGTGGTGCTGTTATGCTGCATTTTACACGCTTTCAGCGATAACTCTATCTCAAGCACTAATGTAAGGAATATAATAAAACTTTAGATTCAGTTAGACTTTGGTATAAACTGGTGCTGATTAGTTTTTGGCGTATATCGCCGAACATGTGGCGCTGCTCTGCTGCATTTTGTACTATTTCCGCAGTAGCTGTATCGCAAGAACTAATGCACGGATTTTAATCAAACTTGATATTTTGATGCATTTACACGTAAATAAATCCTTATTAGGCTTGGGTATATATTGAGCAACTGGTGGTGATTTTATAGTCTTTGAGTTGGAAATTTTGGATGCGGACATCTAAGAGCTCCGAAATTCAAAAATTTCTTTTAAAACGATGCGATACATATATCTTCTTGTTAAATGCATCCAATTCAACGAACCTATATACTTTTACAATAGTCATGATGTGCTTAGATTGTCATATAACTTTTGCATAGTGATAGCGAATTTTGAATTATTAGCATGTATGAGATAAAAGAAAGTTTTGGGATTGGCACATCCGACTACTTTTCATGTGTGTTAGCAAATTCTGCATGAAAGATTATTATAAAAATATATTTATATATCCAATGGTTAAAACTCTTTCGTTGGATTATATCTAATTCTTACATAACTTTATTTTTATATTTCTGTCTCAGTGCACACGACAGCTCCCCTCTATTAAAATTATGCATATTTCTAAGTTGTTTTAATCCAGTGAAAGTATTAAACAACTATAACGTGTTTAAGGCAAAGGGAAAAGTCAAATAATAACTTTATATGCTTGTTATGGCAGATTAAATCTAACCACGATAAGCAGCATTAATGCATTTCAAAATCTGTTAATCAGCAGAATTTTCGAAAACAGAGTTTCCTAATGCGCTTAAAATAATGAGGGTTGCAAATTATTTTACGTTTTAAAGCAAATTACTGAACGCTAAAGAAACCCGTATATTCCGTATATTAATTTTGAAAATCCGTTTCATTACTAGCAGGAGTATTTTTGTAACAGTAAAAATTTACACGATGGATTACAATCCTAATTTTTTTGAAAATTCGCTTGCCTACACATTTTAATGAGGATAATGCATGATCTGTGTTTAATTGTTTTTAATGTTTTTTGTAAATTTACTTATAATGTTTTCTCATGAAAAGTAAAAATCGTTTGATTTTATAAATACTTTAAGCCGGGTCGAATGTATCATATGTCAAAGGCAAAGGATAAAATCCTGGAATTTTAAATGCAATTCTAATTAATAAATTATATTAATTTTGAAAATGATTAATAAGATTAAACATATGGTTATAAAGAATATTAAATTTTTTAACACATTTTATTCATTATTTTACAATCTCTGGAGCTTTAATTATTACTTAACACATTTGTGCTGGTGTTCTAATTTTGGGACGCTTTCTTTAAAAAAAAATCCCAATACAAATGAAATTATGATATCCTTCCAAAATTTTGTAAAATATACCTTTAGTATTTGTTTTCAATATTTATTCATAGATGGTAGCACATTTTTAAGAATAAAAATGTGAAATAAATGCTTGTTGTAGCATAAAGCTAGATTTTCTTGAAATAAAATGGCACATAAGAAAAGGTAACATACTTCTTTTATTAATTATTTTATAAATGGTATTATTTATAAGAAGAAACATTATTTTAGAATACGTATTTCTGCACTTTTTCAGATTGCTACTTTTTTGTTCGAATTTGAACCTTTATATGCCGTCCTATTTTTGGGACACTAGGCACGAAAGTGTAGGGGGTTTTGTCCGTTACTGTTTATGCATTAAATCTATGTTTTATGCCATTTATTTTGTTACAGAATGGTTTTATATCATTCCGGTAATTATTTTGCTATACAATTTGCTTTCTTATTACTATAAGTCGGGGGAGGAGGGCCTGGGCTCGGCTCAAGAACAAGACACCCCCTCCCCACCCTTACCGATTGGCATAGTAAAAATTTTTTGATACCGTTATGTTTTGTACTAATTTAGTATTTGACATCCTGAGGTAACTAATATGTTTACTAATATATATATATATAAGAAACAATAATAGGGTTGTTCCTGGATCGTCATCCAGTGACCATTTATACTCTCCTCCTCGTCTATTATTTTTTTCGCAAGTGTTTAGATTCTAGATGCAAGACTTGTCCATGCGCTTCTCAGTCACAAATTGTCTCAGATCCCAATTTTTCAAATTTTTGTAAAGCCTTTAATGTAATTTATTGTATAAAGTGGAACTTATGTAACTTGAAAATATAGGTGAAATATCAGGTCCAGTACATAAACGAATCAATCAGCATCCTTCAGACACTAACAAAAACAAAGCAAAAAATATACAGTCTACAGCTGAAATTCAGCATTTTCATAAACATCAATTTAAAAATACGCCAATTGAAATCCTACAAATTCTAAAAAAAAAAAAATCAGAAAGTCTTTATATGGAGTCATCATATATGAAATATTACAACACCATTTATCCATATGGACTTAATAGTGAAATATTTAATAGACCTGTTAAAGTGTTTTCATCTATAAATAATACTATTGATTATTCTCCAATTCATTCTACTCTAAATCATAATTTAAATCGTAAAACAACACGAAAAAAGCTAGGAAAGTATTCTTTAGCTGTTGTAGTTTCCAAAAAATATATAACTAAACAATTAAATAATCTTCACAGTAACTATTTAAAGAATTATAACTGGTTATTAATTCGAAAATACATATTTGCTATTAAAAGGAAACAGATTTTACAACATTTAAATGTATTTCTCAGTAAATCTTTCGCTAAACATTTCTCTGATATATTTTTTTTTAGATCTCATTATGACTAGAGTTAACGTTTCAACATTAATTTACAAAAAAAATATAAAAAAAAATAAAATTCAAAACACGAATACTCAAAATCAAATATTTAATAAAATTAATATTAATTCTATAATTAATTATAAAAACTGTTATTTTCCTATTAATAATCTTCAAATATCAAAAATCTTTAAATAACCGAATACAATCGGTAGAAAAATTTTTAACTATAATACATGTGTAGCATTTACTTTTCCGTGTAAACGCAATGAGCCCGCTCTAAAAAAGTACATAAATAATGATCATGGTCATATAATCACTGGAAATCTTAATATTGTTAATGATTTTTAATTGAAAAAAAACTAATGGGTTATGGTACTAAATATAGACTTCCATCTAAATTTAACGTAAAATCTATTATAAAACAGTTTACATATGATATAGATATTTTAATTTATAAAATTTCAATCTCATACAATAAACCTATTGAATATTTTAATCAATGGAAAATGCTAGTTATTGAAAAATTAACTAAGGCTTTAAAATATAAAATTTCGGATTTGGTTACTATTAACACAAAGCATTTTTTCTAGCAAAAAAAAAACTACGTTATTACATATGTAGACAAATCTCCTACTAATTATGCAATAATATGTAAATCTTATTAACACCAACGTCTTGCATCCTGTATTTCTTCTAATAAATCTTTTCAAAAAACTAATGGAAATTGTAATAGTAAACAATCTTAAAATTCAAAGTTAT
Organism: Maratus speciosus; assembly: GCA_963932465.1. Lineage (NCBI taxonomy): Eukaryota > Metazoa > Arthropoda > Arachnida > Araneae > Salticidae > Maratus > Maratus speciosus. The sequence goes on along the minus strand of OZ010796.1, from coordinate 229,828,964 downwards.
TATAAACTATTAAATATTTTCTCTACTAACTTTAATTATCCTTATTTAGTTCTTACACCCAAATTTCATAAGAAACCAATTAAATTTAGAACTATATGGGTTGGGTTGGGTTGATTTTTGACGGCCAATTATCTACACGAGGGATATAGGCCCGGGGGGAGTGCCCTCCGTGGGGGTCTTTCTAAGGGAACCTAATCCGTATTAACGCATGGAAGATCCACGGCTCGAAGAAAACCACGAAAACTCCGAACGATTAGGCCGACGGGCGCGATTGGGATCGAACCCAGCACCTCCCGTCTACCAGCTTCGAGAGCAGAACCTCTCGGCCACAGAACTATATGGATAACTATTGGATTAACTATTGGATGCAATACATATAATAATATAGCCAATAAACTTCTATTAAAAATTCTCAATCAAATATATATACTAACAACAACCACAGATGATACACATTGTATAAAAAATAGCTATCAACTGGTCAATATTATGAAAAATCTTAAATGTGTAAACAATATAACGACATGTGATTTTAAAGACATTTTTAATAATATAGATTTATTAGATCTACATAATATTATAAATGCATTATTTAAAAAGTATCATCATAAACTGGATTTACCATTTAACATAGATATAGCTTATTTTAAATCTTTAACAAATTTCATTATGTATAATAATTATATTTTGCAAGATAACACATTATAGTTACAGAACGTCGGTGTAAAACAAGGTGGATGTACATCCAGTTTATTATCTGACTTATACTTATATCACTATGAACGTACTTTTACTAATCTAGATTTATATCGTTATATTGATGATATAATTTTAATTGCCACTGATCAAACTAATATTTCTCAATTTCCAGTAGATTATCTTACTAACTTAGAATTAACGGAAAACCTCCTATCTAACAATATAATTAACTTTTTAGATCTTAAAATTACAATAAAAGAAAACAAAACAATAACTTATCTATGTGATAAACGTAAAGAATTTAAATTCAAAGTTAATACATTTACTAATTTTATATCTTGTCTTCATAATTCTGTATATCGTAATATAATCCTTAATCATTTATATAGAATAAAGTGTTTTTGTTCTTTTAACTAATTTATGATGTATTAAATCATGGTTTTCCAAAAAAATTCATGTATGCTTTAATGTACAATTAGTACTTAAATGATCTTAAAAAGCAAATTAACACATGAGTAAAAAGAATTACAAAAAAATATATAAAATAAGAAAATAATTATAAAAAAATAAAAATTGTAAATTAGTAATAAAAAATTATTAAAGGACGGTTGGATGGGTAGATGTTAGAGTACGAAGGAGGGTGGCGTTGTCTGGATAATACGCAATGGTTAATTTTTTTAAAAATGGGACATTTGATTTATAACTACGTTGCTAATACACATTTTATAATGGATGTTGATTCGATACTTTTATATGTATAATGGTGTAGTTATATTTATATATTTATCAATTCATATTAAATTTATTCATATTTATTAATATTTAATAAAGTTAACGATTAATTTCTATTTAAATTTTAGGCTACTCAGGACAATATCATATTAATTTCTAATAGTATACTATCTTAAAAGAGAATAAAATGCATAATGAGTGTATTTGTTATACCTAATGCTATGACAGTCTGGATTTTAATTTGGTAATTTGTTTTTTTTTCCTCTATCCTTTTAAATCTTGTTTCATTTTTAACTTAATTGGTGTCCATTGGTTTATTTCTCGGTTTTCTGTGTGTGGTAGTCCCAAATTCATATTCTTTAACTAATTTATGGCTAATATGAAGATTAAACCACACATTTTATTTGGGGAACTTAAGGCAATTGGCACCTGACGATTCTGTCTAATTTCTACAAATTTCCATCATTCCATTTCTGTTATTCAATATCTGCTGTTTTTTACCATGTTTTTGGAATCTATGTTAACTGTGTTGGGGGAACTGTATTTGTTAATGTCATTTTATTCATAATTTCACAGTTTTTGCTGGTGGTCGGTAATGTTTATTTAATGGTTATATATATATGGATTACTATAAATTTTTACTATGTCAATGGCTAAGGGTGGACAGTTCTTGTTCTTGTGCCAAGCCCAGCCTCCCCCACCACCCCCTTGTAGTAATAACAAAGAAATTTTTATAGCCAAATAATAACCCGAATGATATATAACCATTTTGTAGCAAAATAAATATCATAAAACAGAAATTTAATGCATAGACAGTAACGGAGAAAACACGTCAAAAAACTACTATTATTGAATTTATAATTAAGTAATATTTACATATTGCTAATGAGCAATTATATATATATATATATACATACTTTTATAGCATATATATGTATATATATATTAGTAACCTCTGGAATTCAAAAATTGTACTAAAATTGTACAATTGTATAAATTTTTACTATGCTATGGGTGGGAGGGGGAGAAGTCTTGTTCTTTAGCCGAGCCCCCCCCCCCCCCACCTTTATAATAATAATAAAGAATTTTTTATACTCACATAATAACCCGAATTATATATAACCATTTTTGTAACAAAATAAATGTCATAAAACATAGATTTAATGCATTGGCATTGACGGAGAAACTCCCTACCCTTCCATTCCTAGTGTCGCAAAATTGAGACGTTTAGATTTTTATAAATTAAATAAATATTTTTTCAAAGAGAATATTTTTTAATTATTTACGTTCATTTTACACCATTTACTATGATTAAGCAGAATATTGTGTTGATAAAAAAATTCTGGCACTAATGAGTTAATATTTTTTTTTTTACAATTTTCTTTTCATTTCATGACAACTTCTGAAAATGCTCTATAATACATTACATTTTTAATAATTACAAATTTATAAGTACAGAAAGCACTACATTTAAATTATTACTTTAATTTAAAAAATATATATTTGATAAAACTATAAATAAGACTATTAATTCGCATTGCTTTTCGTTCTTTTTATTCTAGTCGAAATAGTATATTACTTTACTGTAAAGTTTCTTTCAATCATAATATCCTAGTATGCAAAAGTACAAAATATTAAAACTTTGTTACCAATTATTTATTTTCATAATAATAAAAGAGCTGGGGATTTACACCATGAAAAGTTCAATATTAACGTGAAAATAAAAAATCTCAAATTTACTAAATGGTATATACACAATGTCAAAAACTTACCAAACATTAAAATATAATTATAACAATCGACGTTTCGATCATCAGCTATGACCATTTTCAGGAAATAGTTGTTATATTTCTTAATTTTTAAAGGACCTGAAATTGATTAAAATTGAAAATATTATAATTATTTTCATTTTTTAAATTTATTTATAGACAGATACAAAAGCTGCAAGTTTAACTTCGATTTCATTAGAAAATTAAATTTGCCAAGGCAGATAAAGTTCCTTTCAATATTAATATCCTAGTATTCAAAAGTACAAAATATAAAAATTTTGTTACCGGTTATTTCATTTCATTTTTAATTTATTTACAGACAGATACAAAATCTGCAAGATATACATCGATTTCATTAGAAAATTAAATTTGCCAAGGCAGACTTGAACCATATTTTATGGCCACATTAAGGTACATTACTTAATGGTTTGTGCAGAATCATGTTTCTGATATAAAAAATGTAGAATATAAAGTAATTTTTGATATTAACCTCTGCTATATCAGGAATTAGAACCAATAATTTCCATCATAAAAGCCACCTAACACTGCCATTAAGGTAAACGGAAAGCGTTTACAAACTCTACATGTGATATTCAAGTAATATACAGGGTGATTCTAAATTGTTTTTACAAAATAAGAGGGGTGAAAGTACCTATCCAGACGAGTAATACTCAACATAGAACATGAGGTCACAAACCACTTATTGAGTCACAAATACAGGGTGTTTCACCCAAACTGAAATCGGCTTGTCGGTAATCATTTTTCGAAAAATAAAAATATTGCAATAAAAATGCAACGATATGTACCTTATTTTGTATGAAATGTGATAACATCACAAAAAAGTGATAGAAGTTTACATTATACGCGCAGCAGTATGCATTTGACGCATCACATTTTGGACTGTGATTATCAGTTCATACGGTATCACCGATTGTGTGAATACCCTCTTTTTCCAGAACATTTTGTGATGTTATCACATTTCATACAGAATAAGGTACATATCGTTACATTTTTATTGCAATATTTTTATTTTTCACAAGATTATTACCGACAAGCCGGCTTCAGTTAGGGTGAAACACCCTGTATTTGTGGCTCAATAAGTGGTTTGCGACGCCATGTTGTATGGCATTTATTACTCATCTGGATGGGTACTCTCACCCCACTTATTTTGTAAAAACAGTAAAGAATCACTCTGTAAAGTGTGAATTTAGTAATATGGGATGAATGAAGTTAATTAACTTTACAATTTGTACACTTCATAAAATGTAAAAGCAGTAAGATAGAAGAGTATCGTTTCTTGTGCATGTTACTACAACAAATAAAGTTTTGTTTCTAATAAAAGTATTTTTTAAACAAACAAGAATTGTAAATTCTTAAGCAAGAAAATATCCTTGACCTGTGGATTGACCATGGCGTGTGTGTTTCGTTTATGATGGCCGATTAGCTACACGAGACCCGAAGGAGGAGTGTCCTCCATGGGAGTCTTTCTAAGGGAACCTAACCCGTAATTACGCAAGGAAATAGAAGGTTCGAAGAAAACCACGGAAAACTCCGAACGATTAGACCGACGGACGCGATTAAGTTCGAACCCAGCACCTCCCGTCTACCAGCTTTGAGACAGAACCTCTCGGCCACTGGCGGCGCGGATTAATCATGGCAGTCTAGTATCATGACTATTTAGATCATCAGATATAAGGTAGCGTGATTCATCTTCCTAGAGTTATACATTAATAGCTGAATGTACTGTAGTACTTGAGTGAATAAATTAATGGTTTGAAAATAAAATTCACATTTCCAATTGTAAACATTCATTAGGATGTAAGATGAAGCACGTTTTGAAGTAACTGGATCCTCTCTTGAAAATAAAAAAAAAACCCCACAAAACACACTGTTCTTACAAATATAATTTTATATGTTGTTGTTACATTTACATCCAACATAAGTTAGTTATCTTATCTCCTTCAGATTTTAAAGCGTGTGAAATGATAATTCTCGTTCGCGTTGTCATAACATTAATGATAATACGTTTTCAATATTTATATGTAGTTTTTACAAAGAAGATAAAAAATTTGTATCGCTCTGTCATACTGCAAAATACTGTAATATATCCGAATTTCACAGTGACCCCACACTTTTTAGAGAAAAATTGGAGAGATAAAAAGATAAAACCGTACAAATCATGATTTATGTTTATGGACTTACTCGCCAAATCGCTACATGAAAAGAAATAAAAATAACTTACTCACTGCACACATACAAAAGTAATACAAGAACATATAAATAAACTTAAACTTTGATGTTTTTCAAAGAAAGATATTTTCTTTAAAATATAATCTATATCCTACATTACATATTATTATGCATACATAACAAAATTAGTAAAATTTTAAGTGTCACATATGTATCTGTTTTAGTTAAACTTCTGATTTGTAGACAAAAAAGAAGATGTCCTTCATTAAGCCCTTGACATCCAGGACTTACGCTTCGTACGTTCTGATTTTATCATAGACGACTACCAGACGTACAGCGCGTAGGTTTATGGGAAATACGAAAATACAAATTTACACTAATCGTTGTCATGTACAGTCGTGGGAAAAAAAAGTAAACACCCCCTACTACCTCCTCAGCAAATTATCGTAGAAGAAAGTTACTGGTACCGAACGATTGGAAATAAAGTCTACTTTTAAATGATGTATATAAAATTTGCTTAGGGGGGCATCTACATATTAAAACGAACCATAACTTTGTTTTTTTCAATAGCAGTACACTATTCTGACAGCATAAATGAACTGTGCACCCTTCAATTAGCCTAAAAACTAATTTTTATGCAATTCGTACGATAAGCTTCCGAGAAATAAATTATTTTAAAACCAGCGTATTTTAAGGGCTGTATCCAAATTGAAATTCGGAACTCGATTGTTAACCGAGAGAGCCCCCTTCTTGATCACGGCAACTTAAGCAGTCAATGGAGCCTGCTAGATTACAGGACAGCAGAAGAAATTTCAAAATATTTAGTCATTTGTATCAAAGAGGCCCCTTAAACCATCATTTTGCCGTTTTTTATGCATAATTTGAAAACTACTTGGAAGAAAAATGTAAAATTTTGGGTTTCCATAAAGCAGTACTTAATAAATCAAAAGCCATAAAAAAATGTAGGTTGCAATTCATAATTTTTTCGAATATTAATTTCATAATTCATATCATAAAATTATAAAAATTGCAAATTCAACGTATTTATGTTTGGGTATATTAGTATTATTGCTACACAAAAATTAGCACATTAGGAGCATAATTTCAAGAGATATAAATAAAAATATGAAAATGTAATTTAACATTAGAAGCACTAAATTTTGAATGTTTATAATTCAAAAATATATCATTCAAATGACTTGAAATTTGGTGTCTAAGCATAGTTTGAACCGAAGATTTGAAATATCTCGTTAAAATTGTATATCGCCATTGAAAAAAATGAAGTTTGGATTCGTTTTAATATGTAGATGGCTCCCTAAGCTAATTTTATATGCATCATTTAAAAGTAGACTTTCTTTCCAATCGTTCGGTATCAGTAATTTTCGTCTACGATAATTTGTTGAGGAGTTAGTAGGGGGTGTTTACTTTTTTTTCCACGACTGTACGTCCGTACTTGAAGAAAGCTGTCCGCAAATATGTAAAAGGTTATTTGAACAGCAAGCGGAGGAAGTTAGACCTGGCTATGAAAGAACGACTTGAAACTACGAATTCCGAATTTTAGAAAAACTATAAAATCATGTCTAATCCAAGAAATCTTCTCACAAAATCGTTTAAGTATAATTTAAAGTAGATTTTTATCTAATAGTTTAAAATACAAAGTTTGAACAAATTGAGTACAAAATGCATTTAATTTAAAATAGGTCTCTTTGCCAATTTTTGACATCTAACTAATGGTAACTGGAAAAAAAATTTCAAAATCTATTTTAAAAGGGGTAAATTTAAAGCAAGATTTTCCTTTAAACCAGAATCTAGAATTTATTTTGCTAAATTTAAATGCAAAATAAATGCATAGTTCAAGGAATTTAGCCGTGCATAATTCAGATCCTTTATATCTAGAGGTGAATAATGTGATATATTATGTAACGTATGAATGTTCTATTTCATTAGGATGGTATTTCTTTTAATTTACTAACAACCGCAGTCACGAAAATAAAGGTCGTAAACTTTAGTTAGATTATTTTTTTTTCGATCTAGCAAAAGAGCTTAATCATACTTAACGATTCATTAACATAATCTATTCTCGTCGCTAGTGCCTGTAAAAATAAGTTAAAATCTTTTTCTCTCACATTTCTTCATTAAGAGATTGGACAAGATATTGCTTTGAATTCTTTCTGCTAAAATATGGTGATAAATTTGCACTGTACACTGTTAAAAATTTTGCAGCATTCTGGCAGGTCATTCAACCGTTTTTTGAAAAAACGGTTTCAAAACCATAATTTAACTATATTCTGACCATAAAATGGCCAATAGGTTGGTTGGTTGTATTTATGACGGCCAATTATCTGCACGAGGGATATAGGCCCAGGGGGGAGTGCCCTTCGTGGGGGTCTTTCTAAGGGAACCTAATCCGTATTAACGCTTGGAAATCCAAGGTTCGAAGAAAACCACGAAAACTCCAAACGCCAACGGGCGCGATTGGGTTCGAACCCAGCACCTCCCGTCTACTAGCTTCGAGAGCAGAACCTCTCAGCCACTGGTGGGGCAAAATGGCCAACAATATGGTCAGAATTGTGTTAAAATTACGGTTGTGTAAGCGTTTTCGGAAAAAACGGTCAAATGACCTGCCAGAATACTGCAAATTTTTAACAGTGTAGTTTAAAATAAAGTATGAAAACTGTATTTTACTGTTAACTAACTGACCCGTCCGGCGTTGTCCGGGCCCGTAATGAATGACCCTTAAATGAAACTCAAATTTATATGATGTCATATCTTCAACACCATTTTGTCTGAAATTTAATTTTAAAATGAGAAAATTGCAAAAAAAATTGAACTAAAGTAATATGCTATTTGGTATTTTATTTTCTGGGTAATTTGATTTTTGGATTTTATGATAACCAAAAGCAAGTGATACCTCAAACGAAACACTTAGGTTTTTACTAAATTTCGTCCAAATTTTGACACATTTTCTTTTGTAAAATAATATTTCTACCCATCCGAACGTTTCAAAATTTTTGTAGGTGACGTAAACCTCGACTACTTTGATGTTAAAAATAATTGTGTTAAAATACAGGTTTTTTGTATAGTTTCAAATAAAGTATGAAAACTTTATTTTATTTTTAATCAAATTTACCGGATTTGTCGTTGTTTAAGAGGAAATACAACAAGTGAAGCATTTATTTACGCATCTTTTATCTGATCTGAGTTTTACAAATATGAACATTATATAAAAATTACAAATGCGCTTTTTTATATACACTATATGGCCATTGATGATCGGACACTTTCAATTTTAGACATTTTGTCGAATATTTAAAGATATATTTGTCGGATTATTCTGGAACTTCAGGATTATGAAGAGTATGTTCGACTTCATATTTTTCAACGGCCGTTTGATCAGAAGGACAATTAGGGCGCCAACGAAAAATCAAAGAAAAATAATAATGTTTGGGATCATCCTGTAAAATGAAAAACACGAAATGATCTATCGCTAAAGTTTACGAATATATGGATATTTTAAAATATATGTATTCATTTGTGGACGTATATTTATGGAGATATATTGATTTTCAAAAGTTTTTTGCATGTTTTTTGTTTATATCATGCAGGTTTTTATATACCAAATTTAACGCCAGTTTCAGAAAATTTGACAAAATGCAGTAGAAATAATATGGTGTGATTGGAATGTAAATATATTAAATATTTGATGAAATATGAGCAGTTGAATGAAGTATTTTTTATCTGAGCATGCGCGCATGATAAAAAAATTTTTTTTTTCATGTTTTGATAGTCAACTCTATGGAGCAACTCATAAAAAAAAGACAGTCAAATATCGTGAAAATTCAGAATGATATCGGTAATAGACTGAGCTAATTTTTAGTTGTTCTATAAAAACAGCTAAATTATAATGTGTTTTCCATAAATTGTCGTTTTAAATTTTTGCTTATTTTAATTTTGATTGATGCTTTTATTGATACTTTAGTTCTTCTTGGAAAATCACCAGAACAAGCCTATTCAAAGGAATAAAGAAGTATCAAAATCTAAGTATTTCATCCAAATCTACTCGTTGACATTCATTGAGTACTCCTTTGCTGAAAGCCAGATAATAAAAAATGACAATTTGTGGAATATAATAAAAAATGACAATATTCTATAATCATGAAAGGGAACATACATATTTTCTATATTCGCAAGATAAAGAAATTGCTCATTTTCTGCTTTTAAAATTTATAGAAAAGGAATTTTAAAATGCTCAAAGGTTTCGTTTGCACTTTGTAATCATATTTGGATCAGCAAGAAGTAAAATGTAATATTTGGTCTTTTAAACCATTATTTCAATTTTTTATAATTCCATGTGATTAATAACACCAACATCCATCAGAGAAAGGAAAAAAAAATTATTAATATAAAAAACAAATAATTTGCTTCCCTTTTAAAAACATATTTTAAGATACACGGATCTACATTTAGCATTTCCATTTTTCAAAAATTTATCGTTCTTATAAAAACAAGATAAAAAAATCGGGTGTTGCAGTCACATATAAATTAGGGAGTAGAGGAGACTGGGAGTTAATGGAACAGGTGTATGTTTTTCATAAATCAAATGAGTAACATTTTCAGGACATTATCTTTCAATAGCAGAAACCATAATTACACAAGCACATCTATGCAACATTTTTCTTTACGATAAGCTAGTTACAAAGTAAGAAACAAAATATACCTACGCTCAATTGCCAATTTTTTCTGTTTAGTAGATACTTATCTGTATTATAAAAGAGAAACGTGTCTGTGAGTAACGCTGACGTCATGTTGACTGCGGCAATAGCAGACAATTAAATTTAACTTTTATTAACATTTAATGCAATATTTTAAACTTCTAACTACAGCACATTTTCAATTTTATTTTCAATTTTTACACCGTTGAACACAGAAAATAACGCACTCGTAAATGCGATTAGTTTGAAAACTATATCAAAATTTATTTGAAAACTGTATCGCAATTTACTAATTTTTTATTCTTTTTGAAATAATTTTCAAGCATGATTTTTTAAAAATCTATCTCTATCGCTTGAAGACGATTACGAAAGACAAATCCGTTTGCGCTTAAATGAATATGAATAGCTCTTCATGTGATTCCAGTTTAAATTCTTAACGAAATTGAAACATTCATCAATCAATAAATAAAACAATAAAATATAAGTAAAACACATATTTAATACATTTAATCGAATTTCGCGCTTAATACACTGAAATGCACAGAATCAAAATGTCTGATTATAAATAGCGGTCTTTGAAGATTTCTTCTGCTGCTAACTCCTGACGTAAGGCCAATATGAAAATATCTCTTTTAATACGTTTCAAAACTTTACTTGAGTGCATTATTGCTATATTTCATATGAATGTGATGTTTAATAATGTTAGTGGACATTCTAAAATATATATTAATTGTAACAAATCAATTAGAGTTATCAATTAAAACAGTAAAAAAATAGACCCCTGCGAGGCTTTCTCACCGCAATCTTTGAGATTATTTGTTGATATGTTTTTCATTAATTTTTAATTAACTGCAATTTTTTATATCAAACAACGTGTTTCAAGGATATATAAGCGTACTATGTCAAAAGCCGCTTGCGTAACCTTTCTAAAAATACCTCACTCATCGCTGTGTCTTTAGTATGTGAAGAAAAACAATGGATGTTAACATCAAAAACAATATAGGGGAGACTAGGAAGGGTTGACCATATGGGAGGCTTGACCCACCCATCAGTTTTCATATTTAAAAGAATTTCAGAGTTTTATCACTAGGTGTCAACCAAAGCTACTGGAATGCTCAAACAACAGTCTCTGTTTCATATTGATAATCGAAATAGTTGTGTAAAAAATCAATTGTGAAGCGTTTCCAACCTAAAATTTGTGTTTTTTAGAAATATTTTGTAAGCTTTTTTCAGATAAAATATATCATAGAAATTTAAGTAAGTAGGTTTTAATTAATGCACAAACATCGAGCTTTCTTTCCAGGCATAAAGATTATACAGTATGTTAGGCTTAACATAACAATGTGCTATTCTTTAGAAAAGGACTATGTGGGGAGGCTTGATCCAGTCAATATGAGGAAGGGTTGACCAGATGTTCAAGGCTCCCGTAACACATTCACGATGGGAAACGATAATTCTCGTTTTCATTCAAAAAATATCATTGACTAAGGACGTGGCTTTTACCTTACAGAAAATGTATTTATGTCATGTTGTCCATATTTTTTAGATTGTAAGACACTTTATATTAAATTCGTACATTGAAAGATATTTACCGATGCATAAACTTGGGAAACCTATCTAGAACACCAATTTACAAAAGACTTTCAGAACAGGGGGGAGCTTCTACTGTTTTAAAATTCAGATTTGATAAAAATTGCCTGTCGGCAATGTGTTAATTAAGGGGTTTTGGAAATCTTTTTATTATACACTGTGCATATTGAAAGATTAATGGTTATATATAGAAATGAATGTAAATTTATTCTGTAAAGCTACAGTAAAATGGGGTGATCGAAAACAAAACGTTTAAAACTGATTAAAGAAAGATACGAAAAATTGCTACAGTACCCACTGCACGAAAAAAAAAATAATGCATTATAAATGGGAAAGTTGGTAGAACCTTTTTTCCATTTAAATATAACTTACAATAGGTAAATAGAAACAGTCGAAAAGACGATAAAGTATGAAAGGAGCAGTCTTAACCGTTTAAGGGCAGTGGTATGTTTATAAAACCACTTAAATTTTAATTCCCAAACGCCACAATGGCACCAGAATTTTGCTAAAATCTTTTCAATTTAATATGTATGTGAAATATAGCCTTTTTCATATTTCCAAATAAATGTGTTAATACATTCCGGTGGCAATCATTTATTTCAAATTTTAGCACTGAAAGTACTTTGCCACTGAAAGGATTAAAAGATGTTAATGATAAGTTAAGTAATCATGCGGCTGACAAAGAACATAGCATTGATCGAAAAACTTTAGGAAGGTATGTAGACAAATTTCAACATGATGAATAGAGTGAGACGAAGCCAAACTATGTGACAACTAGAGTTGTCAGGTCGAATGTCATAAAAAGTAGGACAAGGAGACAAGAAAAGTGGGACAGTGGCTACTAAATCCGGACATAATAATGCATGAAACCTTATGAAAACAGAACCTGTCTCTAGCGGAATACTGTCTTAAATGTTAAAGTTTCATTTTCCCTGCTCTCAGACAAAATCCTGTTTAAAACAAAAAATTTTTCCTCTGACTTGCGATTGCGTCTCAACAGGTTTGTTTAACCATCATATTTTCAAAAATATTTTTATAATAGTTAAAGCATGTAGCATACAGTTATTTAGCCTTTTTTAAAAACTTATTTTATTTCTCTTCACAAATATTTCAATATATAAAACAAAGTGGGTCAAGCCTCCCATATAGTAGGTCAACCCTCCCATATGTGGGGAGCCTTGACCCATTATTTTCTCCTGATTAAAATCAATAATTTTTCAAATTTCTTATATATTACTCTTATGTAGCAATTTTATTTTGATAACTGATTGTATAACGAATAAAATGATATATGAAACTTTATTATACGTTCAATATTTAAAAAATAAAAAATCATTTTGTAAAAAGTGGGTCAACCCCTCCTAGTCTCCCCTATATGATGGTTTTCGTTTATAATCCGTAACCCCAGAAGTCCGGGTTTATCCCCTTGTTTTACTGCAGTACAAAATAATAGAAATATCCTTGAAACATTTCAATATTCAATAGATGGCACTGTGATGCTTCAAAGCATAAGCATGCCCAAATTAACGAGAAAAACGGCATGAAAGATATCCCAGTGTTTACTTGTCATCTATTTAACTAACGAAACGATAAAAAAAATGCTTGGTTTAAAATTTTGAAGATAACTTGAGCCCTTTTACAGTTTGAGACAGAGCACTATCTATTTACAAAAATTTAAACTAATTGTAAAATTACGCAAAACAAAATTTAGGAGCTTCCTGATAAGCATGTCACTTATTTCGTAATTACATTTATTGTAGTTAATCAATTATCGAACTTTGAATTTAGAAAATGCTTGAAGAAACTTCCAATGTAGGTAACGCAATGTAGGTAACGGTGTCTTTCCTGCAATGCAGGCACAACGTGGTCACGTAAAAGTGCCCCACCTGCCTAATGCCAGGTCGTAGTGGTCATGTTGAACATCTTTTACTTTAAAATAAATGCACAGAGTCATGTTATTGTAATTTGTTTCATTGTCTGTTTGTGTTTGCCTGATTTTAATAAAACGTCTCAGTATGGTGTGTGATCGCGCTATTTCCGTTAGTTTTGGAAATATTTTTTTATATACTTGGAAAGAAAATCCAGTGTCCTTCGGATCATATTGGCGCAAACCGAAATTTTTTCCGAGCAATACTTCTTTTACTATGAGTTTTTAAAGTTTGCACTAACTTATGCCGCAACCCTCTATTATAAGGAGAAGCATTTCTAATTAATTGTGATACAAATTGCAAACTTAAATGATTATTTTTAAATGATTAGTTAGACTTCTGTAGCTCTGAAATAAATTAAGTTTGTAGGATTTTTCTAAGAAATAAATATTTTTCTCAAAAAAAATATGCCAGTTAATATTACACTCATGTTTGTGAAAATCGCAACACCATGAAGAAATGATCAGAATTAAATTTTATTTAATACACAAACGACTGGTATTGGTACAAACAAATGATTACATTTTTAAAGCAAAAAAGCAATATTAAGTGTCCGAAATCAGTATTTGGTATTCCATATCAGTATTCAATATTGTTTGTATTCGTACCCAAAGTTTATCCGTAGAAGCTATAGAACGAGCATTACGAGCGAGACGCCGATCAACGAAATCCCACACCTATTCAGTTTTACGACATATCCGGCGAACACGCAGGCCTCGTAAGAAGCTGTATGTTTTCTGCTGAGAAGAAGTCTTGAACATTCCTTGCAACATGTGGGCGTGCATTATCCTGTTGAAAGATAGCTCCAGGAATGCCTTGAAAGAAAGGAACGACTTCGGACTCCAGCAGTTCACTGATGTACCTGTTGATGTTCAGAATACCCAAAATTTTTAGCAGCTATCATCTTCCATGATATGCAATCGCACCTCAGACCATAATTCCGGGTGCTCGTCCTCTATGACGTTCGATAATACAATCCGGATAGTGGCGTTCACACGCTTAGCGTCTAACACGAATGCGGCCATCATGGTATCACAAATTAAAGCGGTATTTCTCAGGAAATACCACTTGTTGCCAATCTGCACGCCAATTTCTATGTTCACGAACACATTGCAGCCGCAGGCGTTGTTGGTTTAGAGTGAGGCGGGTCCTGTATAAAGGAGTTCTTGCACGCAGTCCACGGTGCAGCAGCCGTCAAAGAATTGACGAAGCAGACAGTGATACACCTGTAGCAGTTGACCAATGTGCTGCCAAATGTCTAGATGAAGCTTTACGGTTCGTCAGCGTCATGCGAACCATGTGTCTATCATCGCGCGATGACGTCACCGTTCGGACTCCACTCCCATATTTCCGAGTGTTCCGATCCTCTTCGGCCCACTGCATCCAAACTCGGATCACTCTGCTGCTATTAAGCTGCACACGAGCTACTATTGCACGATAGGAAAATCCTTCACGAAGGCCGATAATTCTACACCTATCAAACTCCGTTAGTTGTCGAAATGTCGTCCTCTTTAGTCGAACAGGTATAGTTACGTCTCACATAGCGTTTACCACTAGCAGATAACCATAGACAAATTTCAACGTCCCGCTACAGCCCTCTATTTATACGGTATCCGCAGCAGTCCAGAGGGCGCTGCTTAGCCCACGCACACGTGGTGACTCTGAAATTAAAATCATTTGCATAGCACACTATACTCTTTGCATTCTCACAGATTTTCAGCTCAATCGCGCGATTTCTTCATGGTGTTGCAACTTTCACAAACATGTGTGTATTTTAAAAAACATGCATCTACGCTGCATTGTGAATAAAAGTTGAGAAAAATTTCGATTTGAAAATCTGCGACAATTTAGTTATCGTCTTTGGACTTATAAATACAAAATATACACGTATTTAAATTTTCTTTCACAATGATTGAAACTTCTTTTACTACATGAATTATTCACGGGAATGTAAATTCGCTTTTTTTTATATTTATTCCTTTCCTTAATGTAAGTTTATTTATAATTGCTATGCCGATCATTATTTTAGATTTGTAGGACTAAAAAGTAAACGGGTTGTTTTAGAAAAAGCTTTAAAATTTTTATGAAAAATGAAAATAAAAATAATTTTAAAATAATATTTCAAAAGAATATTGGTTTATTTTTAAATATTAATTTTCTACATTTAAAAAAAAAAAAAAAAAAAAAAAAAAAAAAAAAAAGTAAAATTTTATAGTATAACATAAGTTTGGAGAAATCAATTGTTTGACGTCCAAATGCATAAGGACTAGATACATTAGATATATATGGCTAACATAACTTCTAAATTAAACATTTATTTGGTTTTAATTTAGAAATATCTTAATTTGTTCTTTTGATTTATTTAAAAAATGAAACATTCTTTCTCATTAAATGTACAGGAAATAATATTATTCATAAAAAGTTATATACCTCGTACATTGTGAATAAAATATATGCAAACTTTCCACAAATTTATTATCGCCTTTAGACCTCTGAACCGTAAATATACATGCACTTAAATTTTTTTACAAAATAATGGCAACTTCTTTCACAACGTGAATTATTCATAAGGATATAAATATGTTTTTCCTCTTTTATACCTTTCTTTAATGTAGCTTTTTAAATAAATACTATGCCGATAATAATTGTGATTTTTGAAAAGCTTAAAGTAAACAAAAATTGTAAAATAATTGTTTTTATATTGTATTTGAATGTATTGTATTTTATATTGTATTTGAATAATGAATACATCAAATAATTTTCAAATACAATTTCGAGATCTCTGTAATTAGAAGGTGTTTTCGAGGCAGATCATATCATTTTATCGTTTATTTAGGGTTCCGTACTTAAAAAGTGAAAACGGAACCATTATAGGATCACTCCTGTGTCTGTCTGTCACAGCCATTTTACTCGTAGGAAGTACGTGGAAAGTTCAAATTGGGGGAAGTAATAAAGACTATTGACCCGAATATTTACAGATTTTTAAACACTTACAAATATTTTTAGGAAAAATGTAGAAGGGACATTAAGTTACTTGAAAGAAAAAAAATATTTTTTTTTATATATCGTGTGAAAGCTTTCGTATCGCTGAACTAAAAATATCCATTTCATTTAATTTTCTGTATTGTATTTTCAGAGATATCGTAGAAAATGTAGTACAAAAATATGCCCCCTTCCCATGTATTTCCGAATCTACTGAAACTAAAATCATGAAAAAATTAGAGGTAGTCGAGGTTAATTTAAACCTTGCAGGAAAATTATAGCGATTACCCTAGGTCACATAGTTTTTGAAAAAAGCGCATTCTTCCGTTACCCACAAATTTCGATTTGCAGCATTCAGAAAAGATGTTGAGGACGGCTGGAGGTGCCTATCGTAGCAGAAGTATAAAAACATTCTTGCTAATGCTTTTTGAAAAAAATTGTCGGTAATTAGCCGAGATATTAACCCTTAAAGACACGGACGGTTTGGACATACATAATGACAGAGGCGGCGTACTCTATATACCATCGACTTTTAAAGCCTAGATAACAACTTTTAATGATACAATTGTGTAATATAATGTCCAGTAGCAGTATAAAAGCAATAAACATCAAACTGTTAAAAACAGACTAATTTACAGCAGAACCTCTTTTATCCGAAATTCTTCTAAATGAAACTCTCGGTTAACCGAAATCCATTTTAAACTTTATTATTATTATTATTATTATTATTATTATTATTATTATCACATTCCTTGTGTGTAAAATTCATTTTGAAAGCATTTTTTTAAAATATCATATTCCTTGTGTTCAAGCGGTCCTTTTTGAACTACCAGTACATATAAATATTTTCGATCCCCATTCTTAGAGTTCCTTTGAATTTAACTTGAGCTCCCGTATGCTGCGAAGTGGAACGAAGAAAACGAACAAATTAGCGATTCGCTTTTGAATGTTTTGCAAAAGGTTTGGCATGGCTGGAGCAGCCGAAAGACAGTGATACTGGTAAACTAATAATATTAAAAAACTCCTTGATAGAGCTTCAAAGCAAAGGCAATCAAAACTGCGACAAACAAAACGTTTATTCAATCCCTTGCGATATATGTAAAAGGTACTTAATTTGAAAATGAAAATTCAGGTAATTTATTTTCGTTTCTATTTTGCCATTGCTTTATATTTGTTAAGAACTTGTTACCATAATAAGAAATATTGCACATATTTCTCCTTAATCTTAAAATTGAAGCATTCTCGATTATCCTAAAATTTCTATATTCCGGAAGATGGCCGGTCAAATTACTTCGGATAATAGAGGTTCTACTGTAGTTTTATGAAATGCGAAAGGAAGTTTAAATATGCACGCCTTTTACTGTTAGTGCCGAATTAAGTTCGTCATAAACAGATTAGAATAAGATTTAAATAAGAGTTATACAGAATAGCAATATTTTACATTATTTAGACTTCATATCTCTCTGAATCTTTACTGCATATCCATTCATACTTTTCTGGTATATATACAGCTATACCGAACCCTCCGTTGTATAGTTTTTTACAAAGTCTTATTTTTCTTTTATTAACTTTTTTTTTATAATACAGCTAATAATTCATACATTTATTGTACGGAACCCTCTGAGCGCGAGTAATACTCGCACTTGACATTTTATGTAAATATACGTTTAATATTTTTTTTTTAATTATGGAATAAATTTTGCTGTAAAACATATTTGAGAAAATGCATCTTTTGCCATACAAGTGCATAGGGATTTGACCCATTTAAATAAAACAATATATACTAATTTTACATGTCAATCGTAATTCTTATAGCTGTTAATGCGCATTTCTTTAGTTTTACGGTAACAGATAAAGCTACCATTTAATTAATTTCGTACAATGTTAAAAAATTTGCAGCATTCTGGAAGGTCATTCGACCGTTTTTTGAAAAAACGGTTTCATAACCATAATTTAACTGTATTCTGACCATAAAATGGCCAATAATATGGTCAGAATAGTGTTAAATTCACGGTTGTGTAACCGTTTTCGGAAAAAACGGCCAAATGACCTGCCAGAATGCTGCAAATTTTTAACAGTGTATATAAACGAAATATTTATTTCATCAGTTTACGAAAAGTTAAAAAAAATACTTAGAAAATTACAGCAATAGAATAAATTTTAAGTTAAATATTCAGTATTTTGAATAAAAATAAAATAAAATTAATTATCTAAATATAAATAATAAAAATGAAATTTTTGTAATTTTTTCAAGTTTTTAATTTACTCCAAATACATTTCTGCAGCTAACCTAATAGCACAGGCAATATATTTAAAGGCCTTGCGATTTCGTAATCGTCCCAAATTGTCATTGTAACAACGGAGACCAAAGGAGTGACTATTTCGTCATATTATGGTTCTAATTTTACCTTCACTTTGTGATTCTACACTGTTAAAAATTTGCAGCATTCTGGCAGGTCATTTGACCGTTTTTTCCGAAAACGGTTACACAACCGGTAATTTAACACTATTCTGACCATATTATTGGCCATTTTATGGTCAGAATATAGTTAAATTATGGTTATGAAACCGTTTTTTCAAAAAACGGTCGAATGACCTGCCAGAATGCTGCAAAATTTTTAACAGTTAACGATTTTTGAGTGACGCGTCACAATAGGACTACAAAATACGAATACAAAATAAAGCCACTTTTAACTTATCACAAAGCGGTACACATGTATCCCTAAGGCTGCATATAAACGCTTGTTTTGCAATCCTTCTACAGTTTTCCAGAAAATCTTTTGTTCTGAACCCTTCTGCAATTTATTCACAAAAATCACCAATGTGTCAGGAGATAAAGAGCTCAACTCTACTTGACGGACACGTTCCTCTTTAGCAGGACATCAGTCCCTTTCCTTTTAATGTCATTAAAGATAAAAATCACCGCGTTTCCACAAGAAAAGACGCCGATATTGATAACTGTTAGAGGGATGGTCTATTCGTAGCTTAAGGCTGCGAACGCACCATCCTTCTAACTGTTATCAGTGTCGGCGTCGTTTATTGTGGCCATGTGGTGTATTTGATTTTTAATGGCTTTAAAAGGAAAGGGACTGGTGTCCTGCAAAAGAGGAACCTTTCCTTCAAGTAGGGTTGAGCTCCTTATCTCCTGACCCATTGTTGATTCCCCTCATTCTTTTGTGAATAAATCGCAGATGGGTTCAGAAGAAAAGATTTCCACGAAAACAGGAAAAGGCTGGCAAAACACGCGTCTGTGTGCAGCCTAAGGCTGCTTTTAGAAAGCAAAAATGGCTGAACGTCCTGCTAAAGCAAAAAACCATTCTTTTCTAACCCCATACGTGATTTTTAATAAAAGGACGGGAGGATCAATAATGGATTCAACAATGGGTAGGTAGATAAGATAAGATTGTACTTGAAGGACATCCAGGACTTTACATGTACAGTCATAAAAGATGAAAAAAGCCGCAAAACCACAAAAAGTGCCGCCTGGCCCAGAAAAAAACCCCTGCAAGTAGCATGATAGTCTATCTGAATATCTGAAGCTTAACGCAGTGACGCTCAAGTTCCCCGATGGCAGTGTGTACAGTAAGAATAATATTTGGGTCACGTGCTGTCACATTTTGGTCCAATTAGGTCTGAGTGCTATTAGGGCTGGTTCTGTGAATGAATCGTTAGGACAGATCTTTGTAATTAAGGTAACCATGTACCTAGGCCCACTGCTCCTATCTTGAAAAGTATGTGAATCTAACTTTTATTAATCAGTATTTAACACATTCCAACAAAGTAGAAAAAAATTTTTTCCGTCCGTCTGTCTGTCTTAACAATTTTGGATGCAGTCATTTTTTTTTTCTCTGAAACTACTTTCTATTCTGGAACCAGTTAACTATCACAGGAAACTGAAACCAAAATCGAAAAAGTAACAAAAGTTCCGTTTAAGCATGGATCTCAATTATCTTATGTACAAAAATCCTTTTAAAATATTGAAATGAAAACGAAACTTTTTAAAAGAACGCTTTTGTTTCCTTGCCATTGTCATCGAGTGACTAGCCTCTTTCTAGACCAGATGTCTCAATGATTTAAAAGGTCCAAACTAAGCTAAAAATTGCTAAAAGCTATTCTAAAAATTGCTATCATTTTTAACAATTTTTAGTTTGTTTGTATAATTTGAAGTGATTTTCATACATGATTTAAATTTTTTTTAAAAATCGAAAAAAAAATGGAATTTGTACTGATCATGGTCCTTGGTAAAAGAAAAAGAAACAAGTCCGAAATTGTACGTCAAACATGGCAAATGGGGTGCGTTCGTACTATAACTAGTTTTATAAATATTCAGATCTTGGGGCAAGGTGTTGCACTCTTATGAAAGAATACATGAATATAAAATTTATTACGATTATATATATATTGAATTCAGTAATACGGAAATAATATGACTCCACCTTAAAAAGGACGTAATCACCAAGGCAACCTAGAATCATTACCTATCATGGGATATCATAGAATTAATTCCGTATGATAGGATTTAATAGAATGGAGAAAACTTTTATTAATATCTTTTTAAGTTTTGATTCGATTTTCATAAAATTCGAAATGACTCGAAAAATTTCTGCATTGATTAGGGTAAAATCACCAGTGATGACAAGGTTAAGGACGAATTTTTTGGCTTTTAGCTCATAATTACTATGCCGCACGAATTTCTTTCATACCGATGGTCAAAATATAAGAAGAAAGGATGGAAAAAGACTTTCGTGTCAAGAAAATCAACAAAATATAAATTTATTCCTTTACAAGATTTGTTTTACTACAAAGTACAAAAACATTAGTAATGGCCCGCTTTGCATCCGTAATGGCCCATCACCGCATTAGTGATGGCCCACCGAAGTCGATTCTTCCTTTTCTGATTTTTTTTTTTTTTTTTTCGCAGAATTTGGCCTTGATATTTTGGTGGCTTCTTTGTTGGTCATCTTAAATCTTTTGTTGACCATCTCAGCTTCTTTTTTTTTTTTGTTTTGTTTTAGAGCTATTTCTCTCTGTTTTACTACTTTTTGTTACAATTCTTCTTGTTTCTTCCGTACCTTGTCTTCTTGCAGCTCGTTCCATCTTTGCGATGTCAGGTTGAAAGGCATTCTCTCCGATCTCCTCTTTCCTTTCCTTTCTGGACTGTGCGGCCATTCAAGGATTTCTTTTAACCGTTGAGGTATTCAGCTGTGTAAGTAGTATTGTTGTTATTTTCCGGCTCTGAAAAACTGTCTTCGTCGAAACTCTTCGGCCCCTGATTAACAGCATCAATTGCCTTCTCAACTTGATCTTTCTGTTCTTTACTCGGTTCTTTTGGAGCCATTATCTGTATTCTAAAATAAAAAAGAGATAGCTGTACTAACACAGCAGAACCGCAGAATTAAAGTTTTATTCTTTGCTTAGCTTAATGCCAAAAGGAAAAATAAGGAAACTGTATCATCCCATGCCGCGAATTAGTTATTAGATATCTACACACTATCGTGTCCATAGTAAAAGTAGCCTGTGAATAAAAATTTCAATTTCATTAAACAATTCCATGTTATTCGTAATTTAGACTCTTTTCAGCTAATTTAAGCTTTTTAAATTTTGATATATTTTAGAAACCGTTCTTAATGAGCGTTTATATCTTAGAAATAACCACCATGAGAATTTTTAGTTTCTAGCCCCACCAATATCTAAGAAATTGAAACTTCTTTTTCTCCTGCACCCTTTTAAATTACGATTTTTTAAAAACATTTTTGTGCGAGAATAACTCTTGTTATTCTCTCGATTATTCTTCTTGTTATAACGAGTTGAGTCTTAAATGTAACAGCCACGTAAAGTTTCAAGTTTTATATTTCAAACAAGACCATAGAAATCTTAATTTAGAACATTTGCTGCTCATTTGACCCTTTTAAATTAAAATTTTTTTACAAAACATTATTGACGTGAATTTGTATCTTAACCACCATAACACATGTTAAGTTTCTAGCCCCTTCAGTATCACGAAAATCGGAATTTTAGAACTATTTCAGCACACTCTTCTCTTAAAAAAAAACTGTTTTGTGCGTACATTTGCGATTTAAAAATAACAGCCATGAGAAGTTTAAATTTTATTGGGTCGTTCGGAGAGTCGTGTCCCATTGAAAAAATCAATCCGTACCGGAAAATTCTTTCATTTAATTAGACATTAATTCCTATATCTAACGTCTAATAATTTCCGGGCAGGATTTTCCGGTACGAATTGATTTTTCCAAACGGACACGACTTTCCAAACGACCCAATATATCCTTAACAATTCTATAGAAATCGTAATTCTATAGAAAACGTTTTCTTCGCATTCATCATCCTTTTTGAATTTTGAATGTTTTACAAACTGTTTTTAGAGAGTATTTACATCTTGCAAGTTACCATCAAGTCAAAATTTTAATTTTTATATCCTTGAAAATCACAAAAATATGCATTTTAGAAAGATTTTGCTCCTGCATTCCGTTGGGATTATGATACCAACATAAAATATAGCCTACGGTAAGGTATAGACGTTCAATATCATTTTGCCAACATTACTTTTGAAATACGTTATTAGTTCCATAGATTAACACCTACAAACAAACGTTTCTTCATTATAACATTAGTATAAAAGTAATATTAAAAATACCTAAAGATAAAATTGTTTTGAATTATTTTTATAACTTAATTAAACATACTGAAAAATATATATTTTCTTATTTCAAGATTTTTGCTCACTATATACGAATACCAGCCTAGTTATGAATCCCTCTTGAGCAAACGTCATACATTGAACTACCTTGCACTCTAGAAATCTTAAAGCTAAATTTTAAATATTCACCCTGGCTGTAGACGCTAGTTGTGATACTTAAGTTAGGCAGATAGGGTGTAGATTCTAGACTAAAAAACTAGTAAATTATGTCATTTACAAAGGAATGTCGGGGGTACAAAATGTATAGAATAAAATGGACATAAATAAGAGGAATATGCTAATATAAATTTGTTATTAAACACTTTGCTTTAAATGTTTGAAAGAAATAGATGTATTAAAAACTTTAATTAATGACAACAAATAGCTATAAAATATAAAAAGTAAGTGTGGGCCATCACTACTGCGATCATGAAAAAACAGCATCAGTAGTGGCCCACCCCAATTGCTGGCTTAATAAGTTTATTTTGATAACACCACTATGTTTACATATTCCTTGAACTTTATATAAGTTATTAGAACTCACTTTTTTTCGTTTATCCTACTTGGAAATTTCGCACACAGCATGAAACCAACTTTGCTCACTAAAGATCTTGCTAAGAAACCACAGCTGAAACAGGAAAAAAAGGGAGCTTCGGTAGGAGCAGCCACTGTTCACGTGACGTGCGTTGATTTGTCAAAACAAAGGCATAATGTGACAGTCGAAAGACCATTTTATCACTTCTCAGTTGCGCTAAGTTCAAATATTGGGCGTTTCGCGTCTAGCGTCGTAGGGATATTAAATGGGCCATTACTGGTATATGGGCCATAATAGGTGATTTTACCCTATATATATTAAATTTCAAACGATTCGTTTGTGTAGTTTTTGCGCTGTTATATGCAGACAGACGGACAGACCAGACGACGACGTATTTATATGATTACGAACGCGCCAAAAAAAGAACATGAATTTCAGCATATTTGCAAAATATGTCAAAGAGAGTTAACAATTTATCACTTATAAAATTAAAAATATACCAAACTACCGATTAGATTTTAAGTTCACAAAATCTGATAAAATACCAGGCATGTGATTTCCGCGTTTTGGACACCGGTATTTTGTTAGAGAAAATGTCTTTTTATTTAATCGGAACATTTTTGCGATTTAAGAGACCAATATTTTCTCTAAGAATATATTGGTGTGCAGAAAAGCGGAAATCACATGCCTGAATACCTCTGGTGTTTTTATAATAGGAATTTCGATTGCGTTATTTATTTTTTTTTTTAAGTGTAAAGTGCAATCAAATCAAGTGTAAAGTTTTAAAATGCATCATGAATGGCGTGGACTAAATGCATCATTACTTATGTATAATTTACTAAAATAAAGAATTATCAAATTGAATAGTTTGTTTCATGTTTCGGCAACTTACTAATAGTGCTTAATGACCTCCTGATAAATTTATAGCCTGCACATTTTATATTGCCCTTCAAAAAGTGTTTAATGCTGTAAAAATAATTTTTAAAGCTGTTGCCCTGTCATATTTCTTCGTGAAGTGAACAGTAAAACAGTCTGTTTTCCATTTACCAAAACTATGTGGGAGTTTTCATCACTTTATCATCTGTATTATTTTATTATTAAGAATCTAATTCTACCAAATTTGTTATTAAAAAGTTTTAGTGTAATAAATGAAGCATGTCCTTGTGAACTTTTTTATTTATATTCCATTTTATGAATATAAAGGTAGTGTTTGTTTTTGGAAAGCAAAATCCTAAGTGCTTTTGCGCATGCGTGAGGTCTGCTTTGATTTTATCAAAACAGGGATGAGCGGAGTTTGTTTAGCTGCGTTTGGCTGAGCGCCAATCTTAGTGACAATGTACAAGTGAACGCCGAAGTAAGAACTCCGGAAAATATCCATCTCAGCGTAACACCCATTTGGACAGTAGAATCGTCTCAGAATGCAAGGCGAGGCATTCAAAAACGAACGTTCCAAACCACGTCACTTGCGCGTAATATTGTCACACTAAATCAATTATTGTTTTTCTGTCCTCATTGTTTTCCAAAATATATATATATTGTAATGATGCATCTAAGAGAATATGTACACTTGTCGGATGGCGCTGTATCGTGTTCAGTTAAATCATGGGAAAGTTCTTGCCAATCTTCGATATATTCTTCCAATCTACTTTTTTAATTTTCGCCAGTTCAGTGATGGAATCTGACATTTTGTCAGAAAAGCAACTTTCTTCAATCGATTCGTGTTGTGAGAAATATGTCCTTTCAGCTACAGCCACTAAACGCTGTGAAAAGGGAGTTACATAAAGTAAGAAGGTAATATTCACCTCATTAAACTAATATTACAATATTAAGTTCTAATAACTTCAAATTATTCAAAAATGGTCGTGACATGGCATGGGTAGTGCATTTTAGAGTCGCGAAATTCTTTCAACAAGTGTTGTGCACAGCTAATTAGGCAGCGCTGATCCTTTCTTACTGGTTTCCAAAATCTAGATTTTAATTCTATGAATTATCGGAATCAGAAAATGCAGACTCTCTACATACTTCACTGCGAAGATATTTAACTTTGTCATAACAATTTTAATTTTAAATTATTAAAAATTTAACGGATTTTCCGTAAACGCCATGTCATAAAACGGTTCAGTTATAGAGTAGAATGTATTGGAGTTTCAATGAAACATTACATCAGCTCTTATTCGAAACAGTATATATTTTCCATTCGATGATAGAAGACGAAGTTATTGTACCCAACTCACTAATGATTACGTCTAAGGTCAAATTCGTTGGTATGACTAATTCACTCAAAAGCAAAACAAAACATATAAAACTTGAAGATTAATCTACTATACATGTAAAAGACAATAAAATCTTTTACAAAAGGTACTTAATTTCTAATAGACGAAAATTTTCTTATAACCTTCTCAAAGTTTCATATGCATAAGGTTGTGTAAATTATGATGGGAGTAAAAATAATATTATACATAAATGCAGTTAGTAACTTTTAATCCTTCACTGCACTATTTATCTATTTTTATGAAAAAAATTATTTGAAATCTATATATCGGTCTAATAATGGGAAAAATAGCAAAATAAAAATTAAATTTCAAATTTTCAGCTAAAATTTGATATTTTATAGTGTACAGTCGTGGAAAAAAAAGTAAACAACCCCCCCCCCCTAACTCCATACAGTGTACAGTCATATGTACAGTCGTGGAAAAAAAAAGTAAACAACCCCCCCCCCCCTAACTCCTTAACAAATTATCGTAGAAGAAATTTACTGGCACCGAACAATTGGAAATAAAGTCTACTTTTAAATGATATAGATAAAATTTGCTTAGGGGGCCATCTACATATTAAAACGAACCATGACTTTGTTTTTTTTCAATACCAGTACACAATTCTGACATCATAAATGAACTCTACATCCTCCAATTAGCCTAAAAACAAATTTGTATGCAATTCGTACCATAAGTTTCCGAGAAATTAATTACTTTAAAACGAGCGTATTTTAAGGGCTGTATCCAAATTGAAGTTCGGAAATCGATTATTAACCGAGAGAGATCAATCTTGATCAAGGCACCTTAAGAGGTCAATGAAGCCTGCTAGATTACAATACAGCAGAAGAAATTTCAAAATATCTAGTCTCTTCTATTATAGACGGCCCCTTAAACCATCATTTTGCCGTTTTTTAAGCATAATTGGAAAACTACTTGGAGGAAAAATGTGAAATTTCGGATTTACATAAAGCAGGACTTAATAAATCCAAATCCATCAAAAAAATTGTAGGTTCCAATTCATAATTTTTTCGAATATTAATTTCATAATTCATAATTCATATCATAAAATTATAAAAATTGCAAATTCAGCGTATTTATGTTTGGGTATATTAGTATTATTGCTACAAAAAAATTAGCACATTAGGAGCATAATTTCTGGAGATATTTGAACCGAAGATTTCAAATATCTTGTTAAAATTGGGTATTGTTATTGAAAAAAATGATGTTTGGATTCGTTTTAATATGTAGATGGCTCCCTAAGCAAATTTTATATACATCATTTAAAAGTAGACTTTATTTCCAATCCTTCGGTACCAGTAACTTTCTTCTACGATAATTTGTTGAGGAGTTAGTAGGGGGTGTTTATTTTTTTTTTTTCCACGACTGTACACAATTAGATATTTAAAATGTTGTATTGCTATATTTTGCAACAAAGTTAGCATAAAATATTTAATTTTATCTGCTTAACACTCTGCAACTTTTTTTATATTAATATTTTTAAATATTCAGTAAAAATAATGAAAGCAAATCCTACCTTAATAGTTTGATCGATTTTTTTTTTTTTTTTTTTTTTTTTTCCGAAGGAAAAATTCTAATTTTTTTGTCAAATGAAGCCATCTGACATGGACAAAATTAGTTTTATTCCATCGTTTGAACTGTTCTTGATCAGGTACAGAGATCATATTGGCCAAATTCATGGCACATAATGAGAAATCAGATATTTATTTTTATTTTTGAGTCAATTTATTCGCTACTAGAGGGTCAAGAATATATTCAATGAAAAAAAAACTTTTGAGCACGCAAAATGTGTCATTTTGGAGCAAAAATCTTATTCCTAAAATTAAGGTACTGTTTTTTAATTATATTTGTTATGCAACCATCCTAAACTATTTCTTGAAGTTATACTTGTGGAGATTGATTAGTTAAAATATGCCGATGATACATTAGGGCCATGATTTATAGTTTATAGGTATTTAATTTTCCTTAATGAGGGGAGTTGTCAGTTATTGGTTATAATAAAGAAAGTTGCAATCTGTTATTAGGACGGTGGTTTAAAAATGCATAATAATAATTTAAATTTATTTTGTAGTAAAAATTATTAAAATTTATGTTATTTTAACAGTGTCTGACACTATATGTCAATTACTGGTTCATAAATGTCAGTTATTGGATATCTGCACTAGTGATAATTTAAGGGGGTCCGGGACACAAAAAATCTTCAAATTTTCATTTTTTTTTTTTTTTTATTGGATTAAAAATTTATTTGCCGTTTTCTGCTTAAATGCTTAAAATGATGTTTAAATCATGTTTCTATATTAATTAGAACAGGAAATATTGATTTTTTCGTTTTGGTTTGTTTCCAGAATCTGCCTTTCAAGCTATGGTTGTCAAGGAAACGAGTTCTTGTGAAATTGCGTTTTTCTTCATGATAGGTTTTTTTCACCATTTCTCATATTTAAATTCTTATAACTCGAGAACCGTTAAATATACAGGATTGAAGCTCGGAACATATCTTTTTCAATTATTTTACTTTACTTTTGCGCCAGCATATTTGAAAAAAAATATTTATTTTTGAAAATATGATTTTTTTTTTAAGTTGCACCACTTTTTTTGTAATTTTTTCGTTAAATATTTTTAATTTTTTTTTAAATAAATATTTTTTAAAATTCTGGCTCAAAATTAAAATATATATATTTCTGTTTATTTAAATGAAAAACAATTTAAATTCTACAAATAATATTTCGAGGTATAACGATTTTAAACTATGCCACTTTTTTCATAAATTTTAAATTTAAATTTTTTTTAAAAAGCTATGAGAAGATTTATCATTTGATTTTGTTTACAAATGATATGGTTAACCATCACAAAAAAATTTCAAAGTTTTAACTCAATAAATATTTTTTTTTTTTTTGAAAATGTGTCCCGGACACCCTTAAAACTTGAAAAAAGGACGCATGCACATGTAGTATGATATCAAATACAAATAATAAATTTAAATAACTAAATACTATTAAATTACATACTATCTTAAAGTGAAAAAGCAAATTTTACAAGACTTATGCAAGCAATCATTAAAACCCATTTTAAAAATAGACTTTATTTTGCTTTTAATTTTAATTTGTAAAAACTCCACTGAATTTTGGAAGCAACCAAAATTCAGTATTCTCTTGACGTTGTGGATAATACCATATATGCTGTGCAAGAAGGAATAAGTGTATTACATGCAAGTAAGCAATTTGGAGTTCCTTGAAGTACAATAATAACAAGACATGTATCGAATGGTAAGACATTATACAAAAACAGAGAAAAAAGACTAAAACTAAAAAAGAAAAAAGAGACTAAAATAAAAAAAAAATTAGAATTAAAAATACCAAGTACAATTCAAGTAAATACAAATCGTAACACACACACACACCATTTACCGCGCCAACATTTTTTACTGATGGATCTCGAACAGCAACAGGCGTGGGATCAGCTTACTGTGTGACGAAAGTTACCTCCTTCATCTACCAATAGCAATGCAGACAGGACGACAACAACACGGTTTACCAAACCGAGCTATATGCTATCCTCCAAGCACTTGTATAGATCGATACACAAACCGACACTGCCCTACATCTTATACAGGGTGTATCTGAAATGCTTCAATAATTTTAGGGAGATGATAGTACTCATCAAGACGAACAAAAAATGCAATGGAACATGGGGTGCAAATCACGTTTAAATGGTGAAAATAGCAAAACCAATAAAAATATCGAAATATCGCATGCTGCTTTTCTGTAGAACTGACTAGTAACACGAAGCTGGTTTCACTTTGTGCATATCCGGTCAAAAAGAGATAACAAAAACTTGGAAGAAAGCCAAACAAATCTGTGAGCAGGAATCCACCTATGCAAATTTGAGCGTGTCCGCCAGTCGTTCCTCCGTAGATGTACTCTGTGTAATAATGTCCGCGGTCGACACTTTGAACAATTGTTGTAAAATATTTGTTTTCTCTGGACATCACAAGCTGTGTTGTACCTATTCTGTGCAATAAATAATTTTCTGGAGTGTTTTTTTCTTGTCTCAGTTTGTCCATTTCCAGACGTATTTTCTTGATTTTCATCATTTAACCCTTCCCACTCCGTTGGCTCCGCTACGGAGACATTGTTAGTCTTTGCAAAAATTTTTTTTGGTACCAGTAATAAAGGAAAATAAAATTCACCTTATTTAATCAGAACATTTTTGAAATTGTGTACTTGAAGGAAACTGCTTTTTAAAAAGTAGTGCCGATCGAATAAAATTTGTGTATGAGACGCCGGAGCTTTAAGGGTTATACGTCATTTGCGACCCCATGTTCCATTCCATTTTTTGTTCGTCTGCATGAGTACTCTAATCCCTCTAAATTTGTTGAAGCATTTCAGATACACCCTGTGTATAGCGACAGTCTGTCTAGTGTGTAGGCATTAAAATCCCACCGAACCAAACACCAACTAGTTCTTAGCATTAAACAAAGTCTATTAGCTCTTGTAAAGTGCGCTCGAGTAGGTCACGTGTCTGCTCACAAGGATATATTCGGTAACGAACTGGCGGACATTCTAGCAAAAGAAGCCACATGAAAACCCAAAATAGATCATTACCTTCCACTTCCACCTAGCTTCATCAAACGTTCTTTAAAAACAAATATTCTTAAAGGCAGGCAAACACATTGGACCACTTCAAATAAAGGCCTACACAAAAGTCTCCTACACAATATTCTACCTCACTCCCCACGCTACAGCTTTTTGGTCATAATCCCTTTCGCCAGTATCTATACAAATTCCATTGTGCTTCTTCAGACCGATACGAGTGCAGTAAACAAGGATCAGCGTCACACCTATATTTTCAATGCATTCTAACAAGCCAATGGCATCTAAGTTACATTCAAAACCCTCCTAGAAATTGGCTTACTAATATCCGCACTCGTCCAATTCTTAAGAGAAAACTCAAAAACTCATATGGACACTTACATACCACTCTAATTTAACCTAGGAAATGCGTCTGTCAATTCTCACTTCTAATCTCCGTCACAAGCCGCGAGTAGACTTCCAATTTTACAGAGTAACGCGACGGAGTTTCTCAGGGCGTAGCCAGACGTTCCCACCACCTAATAATGCCCATCGCTGCCCAGCGTTGCGTGTGAAATCTGTTTTTCGGCAGCGATTGCCCACTCTTGTAAAGCCTTAGCCAGTCCCTGCCCCTTGCTCGCCATCGAGATATCCCTGGCAAGGATTGCCGTAGGTCCAGAACTTTTCTCACGAACATTTATGGAAATACCGACCACTGTCGCGTTTTCTGGCGGCTTCAGCTCTGGCTGAAAACTGTAATTTTTTAAGACCTCAATAATGGGAAACGGGAGATACATCATGCTCTACAGACTTGGTTTCCATGTCTAAACAGTCCCTCTTAGGCAATCAAATCAATTACATTGCAACATGATGTATAATTTCTTGTCTTTTTCATACAGAAATGAGGGCATTCTGTTATTTTAGGAAATATTGACCACACAATTTTATAAATAATGTGGTATGGTGAAACATTTTACATGAAATATCTACGGGTGCATTTTACTACATTTAGAAAGGCAGGGTGCTTTTTTCAGATTGTAAAAAGTGTAGCGAATTGCGCCTTTTAAGAAGACCCTAGAGGTAACACGATATGAGTATTTTTCGGACCTTGATTCAAATCATGATCTGAATGAAGACACAAAAAACTCTTACACTAAAATAAAATCTCACACTCAGTTGAAGACAGTATGTTATTATACTGTGTAGTATGATGAGACATGTTATATTGGGTTTATCATTAAAATTAATAAAGAATGTTGTACAGCAAAATTTCGGCCAGAAATAAAGGAAAATTCCTATTCATGGTCGTAGAAAACAGACAATGTTGTGATAAAAAGCTGTTATATGTTTTAATGGGACTTTAACACCCATGGGTAATGCTCTTGTTTATAAAATGTCACTTTATGTTGATACCGCTATAATTGGGAAGATAAAGACAGACTATCACCAAATAAAAAAACAATGATTTATATTTTTCCTTACATTACATTTTAAGGAACATTTTAACAGCATTCTGCTTGCTTAAAAGAAAAACATTAATTTTGTAAGACTACAGTTTTTTTAATAACAACTATATTAAATGATGTCAGATGTTTATTTCTTTTTTTCTTTAACCCCTCACTGACAAGCCCGTGTTAATACGTTC
The DNA here is from genome assembly GCA_963932465.1 of Maratus speciosus. NCBI lineage: Eukaryota > Metazoa > Arthropoda > Arachnida > Araneae > Salticidae > Maratus > Maratus speciosus. Next base: position 229,796,647 of record OZ010796.1, on the reverse strand, counting down.
ACTAAGCTCCAGGTTTCACTGCAATACGAGCAATATTTAAAGTAATATAATTCTATTGATTTAATGTATTTTTAATACATTGAACAATGATAAATATTTCCAAGGATTGCATTCATATTCGTTATTAAGTTTTTTTATAAAATGTTCAAAGAATCATTTTTTTTTTTTTTTTAGCATTTAAAAAAAAAATGCAGAGAAAACAACATTACAATTTTGCCCTTTTCCAAGACAGTCAGAGGGTTTTAAGATGAAAGTATATCACTTAAAAATTATAAGTTTTTGCCTCTTTTAAAATTTAAATCCCACTTTTTATGATAAAGATTAAAGTACACTGTTAAAATTTTTCCAGCATTCTGGCAGATCATTTGACCGTTTTATGAAAAAACGGTTTCATAACCATAATTTAACTATATTCTGACCATAAAATGGCCAATAATATGGTCAGAATAGTGTTAAAATTACGGTTGTGTAACCGTTTTCGGAAAAAACGGTCAAATGACCTGCCAGAATGCTGCAAATTTTTAACAGTGTATTTTGCTTTTATGATAAATATTAACGTATTTTTAAAGCATAAGTTCATTAAATTATAAAATCATTTTTTTTTTCATCTTTGCAAATAAGGTGTCAGACGTTGTTTCACCTGGTGTCAGTTATTGGTGCTTCAAAATAGGACTGGTGTCGGTTACTGTAGTTTTTCGCTATATTTATTAAAAAAATAATTTTGAATAATAAAATGAATATTTTTCAAGCATTTGTCAACAGTATTTTTTTAACACGTTGACGGACACTTGCGTCTATAGCCGGCAAAGCGAAGTTCACTATGTGGCATAATGATTGATTGACTCCAGGATTTACATGAAAAAGTATATGAAAATAAGTAAAAGCTTAACTTCACGTACATTAAATAATGCAAAATTTAGTTTTAAAATACTGGTGCCAATTTAGGAATTAAAATTAAGTGGTATATATAATATACCGGTGCCCTTCAAAGGGTTAATGTATCTCTACTATACTTTCATAAACAAAAATTATTGAAAAATTTATTTTAAATTTTTAATAGTGATTTGAACAAGAAAGAATTCTTAAGGCGTTAGTTATTGGGGCTATCACCCTATTTGACCTAAAAAAGATATTTTTCTTAAAGTTAAATTTTTTTTCGCAAACAAGTAAAAATGTCTTAAGACCAAATTAAATTACATTGCATCTGTACATCAACCTGTTGTTTGCAAATAATTACACTGTTAAAGAGTGCAATTTAAAAGATAATCAGTTTCTAATGGATTTTCCCCTTAATTTTCTTAAAATCTCAATAAAGCTATAATATTTAGAAACTTACTCAGAGTTGAAAACTTTAGATAGTATTTTACGTCCAAGAAAACCGCTAACAAAATTCTGACATCTGGTTAATGGCGATTATAGCACAAAGTTAATTTAAAAATACGGTTTCCTTAGGTTTTTATTTATGTGGAGAAGAGAATCATGAACTACTTAAATTGAAATAAGAAACAGATGCTGAGTTCAGAAAATGTCTCCGAACATATTTTGGATTCAGAGAATTGAAATAAGTGTAATTTTCCTTTAGATCATTAATGTTATATATTGCATAATGTTTTAAAGATTTATTTTACTGCTTTGTTAAATTGCCTTTTGGGGATTGCATCAAAGTCAAAATTTTTAAAATAAAAATCATCAATAGTATATCGGTTATTTCAAGATTAGCATGCTAGAAAGAAAAAAATATAATGATATCTAACGACTTAAAGAGAAACTCTCTTAATTTGCATACAATTTAGTATTAGAAATATTAAATGCTGGATTTTTCATGTTTCTTCATTAAGAGTTCTTTAAAAATTTTAATTTGTTTTCCTTCTTTAATGATAACACAGAAGTAACAGCCATCCTTTATTTTGTATTTAGAAGTATAGCTAAGCTTTCGTTTCAGTATAGCTAATTATTGTTTTATATATATGTTATGTATTCTTTTAAAATTCTCAAAATCTCAGTAAGTCTACAACTTTTCAAAACTTATGGATAGCAGACACAATTATATAATGATTTAATTTCAAGAAACAGCTCACAAAATTGTGAAATCTGATTAGTGGAGGCAAATATACAGAATTTTAAAAAATAACTTAAAAGTATAATTTTCTTATGTTTTCGGGCATATAAAACAGAATCACGAACTAATTAATAATTAAAACTAAATACGAGACAAAGAAGGAGTGCTGGATATTTTCCTGGACTTGTGTAGAGAGATAATTTAAATTAAATTTATTTTATTTATGAGAAGATCGTTGTTATTTATTACATAATGTATGAATGATTTATATTGATACTTTGTTACAAATTCCTTTTATGAATCGGTTAATAGCCAGAATTTTGATAATAAAGATCATAAATATTACTTAGGTTAATTCTGTTGAAAGACATTAGGAAAAGTACCCAAAATTCAAATCCAACATTAATCTGAAATATTCAAACAATTCTTTTGACATAAAGAATTTTTTTTTTTTAATTTAACACTAACATATGATTGTGAAGTAATTGTACTATAAAACAATTTAGAAACGATCAATAATGTATAAGGATTGAAACTGTCTAATAAAGATTTGAATGCCTGCATGAAATTGAATTTTGTAGAACATTATTAAAAGTTGAAAACCTTAAGTATGCATTTAATTTAAAGAAAATATTTTACAAACATGTTGTCATCTGGATAAGGAGGATCACTATGCTTTAAACCTTTGATTATGGGCCAGGAGTGGCAACTATTTTTATATTCATTTGTACCACAATTTACAAAACATTTTCTCTCTAGTAGATTTCTAATTAAAATATCCTGGCATACGCGTATGGGAAAGATTAGTTTTGAAAAAGTGGTAGAAAATACATTAAACAATAGTCCGCTTGGACATATATGTTCCACACTCTAATTAAAGGATTAATATTTTATTCAAAAATTAAGTATTATTCGGTTTCTAATATGTAAAAAAGAGTTAGGGACTTCTTATATTGAAATTGAAATACAACACAGTACCACAGTTCCAGAAATTTACTTGTACTTCTTTTATGTTCAGAGATTTGAAAAAGTTATTTTATTTACGAAAAGATCAGTGTTATAACATATTAATGATTTAAATTATCAATTTGTTAAACATTCATTTTGAGGATTAGGTAAAAGTACATTTTCAAAGTAAAAATCATAATTCTCTTTTAGATTATTTCGTTTGTCAATTTTAAAATGCTTGAGGCTCTGATGACATCGTGGGAAACACTTTATATATTTCATACTATTTTGTGCTTATAAAATATATTAACCCTTAAATGCCGGGTGTTGCTTTTCGGCAACATACCCAATTTAGGCTCTAAAATACTATTAGAATAATATTGAAGCTATAATGCCTAATGTTGCCAATAAAATATATTCTGAAAATATTATTAAATCGATTTTCAAAATGTAGATCGCAACACTTGTGCTGTTTAAGAATAAAGATAGATTTATTTTTTCAATTGTTGCTACTTGTTCTTTTTGTTTTGTTTGGAAGCTTGCGAAATATCCTATTTGTTCTGCAGTGAGCAAGTAAAATTTATTTCTTATAATAGTTCCTAAAATTCTTGTGTGTTTACTATTATAGAATTTTATCAAGGAAAATTATTTTTTCAATTAAAGACCAGTATTGCCGATTAGTAACACTCTGTTTTTCAGCCGTAAACCATATTTAAAACAAAAAATGATTTTTTTAAGAATTTTTCCCATGATTTATTTAAAAAAGGAAAGCCGAAAAACATTATTACAATGATTTTTTGAAAAATCAGGTATTTAAGGGTTAAGATTTTTGTAGCCTCCCAAACAGGTTCAGAGACATCGGGATCTACTAATGTTTACATTGGTATTCGGGGAACAAAAGTTCAGTTTTAGATACTCAAAATTAAAATAAATGTTGAATGAGGAGGACAATTTTGTAAAGTATCTGCCAAATTTGACTATATTGCTATAGAACGGATGCCTCTATTTGGGACATTTGAAGGGAAAGCAACACGAATTTTTTATTGTTCTTGTATAAAGAATATTTCCAAGATCTTGAACACTCACAGTACCCAGACATCGCTTGTTTCGAACCCTCGAATATCAAATGAGCTGTTGTGAAGGAGAATGTAGTATATATCTCATATAGCATTACGAATGAATGATTTATTCATTCTTTATTTTACTTTGATACAGATCCATTCTGCAAATTTACACAAAAAAAGCCTTTTCAAAACAAAGATAGGCATTTCTTACGTTTTTTTCAGTTTTGCCACTTAGCAAAGATCCTAGCATATTTATAACAAGTTCTTTTTTTATGACCCATATATTCAATTTAAGAGGAAATAATTTTAAGAAGTTTTTATTTATTATTGACATTTTTTAAGTGAACTTTTTTAAATGTTAAAATATCAATTGAGAACCTAATAAGCCATTTGCTAACTAAGAAGATAGAAAAGTTTCAACTTTTTATTTCAGTACACTTTCCCTTTTACTTCTCTTATAATAAAAACAACAAGCCATTTCAAATAAAATCTGTTTTTTATATGTTATGTGTATAACAGAGTTTTGAGGAATTCCAGTGAAAATTTACATACAGTAGCTGGTCAACGTTTTAAGACGACATGCGTTTCTGACCTAACTTTTTCTGTAAGAAAAAATTCTTACTACTGTAAATTAGTAATTTATACCCCCTTTATAGCTCAACAAAATGAAACATTAGAACAATTGTGACATATGCATGAATTAAAATAATTCGGAAATTCGGAAAGTTACTTAAGCAAAATTTTGAGACGATTCAGTTTATCTAAACTGTTATTGAAATTAAGCGTCTTAATGTTACGCAATACAGCATTATTAAATATTTAGTTGCATATCCTTTTGCCTTGAGGACATCATCGGGGCATGGAATTAACAAGGCTTTCTAAGGGGGAACTAGGGATTTTCGCCCATTCCGGCGGAAGATCCTAAAGAGTTCTGCCTTTCAAGAATGCTTCCGTGTCCCGACTAATTGGATTAAGGTGAGGTGACTGACTCGACCAGTCCACAACTTTAGTTTTCTTAGCTGTAAACTAATTTGTCACCATTTTAGAGGTGTGCTTGGAACCATTATCCAGCTGAAACATCCATCCACGAGGCATCTTTTCACGAGCATAATGCAGCATGTAATCTTTTAAAATGTTTTTATAAACATTTCGATCCATAATCACATTGATGTGGACGAGGGGGGATGACGCCATCAAGACGGAAAGCTCCCCAGAGAATTACTGATCCGTTTCCGTGCTTCACTGTTGGACGTTGGTACCGGGGATTCATTCTTATGCCTTTTGGGCGACGAATCTAACGTCGGTCATCACTTCCAAACGAATTGAATTTGGATTCTTCTCTCCAAAGAACCTTCTTCCAATCTTTGATTCTCCACGTCCCGTGCTCCGAATTAACGAATTTCAATCGGATTTTCCTACTCTTTGCCCGGATGGGAGGTTTTTTTGCAGGAACCCGTGCACACAATCCAGCGGCATCTAGACGACGTCTTATGGTGTCCTTACTCACTGTGAGTCCATGTTCGGTGGCCATCCCCATACATATTTAAGCAGCGTTCTTGTTTGAGTCAGCGACCGACTTCTTTCGGATCAACGCGTCTTGACGTTGAGTCGTTTTTCTTGGGGTTCTTAATCTTGGAAAATCGCGCACACCTTTACTATTCTTCTACTTCTTTACTATGAAGCCAACAGTTGATTTTAGAATTCCCAATTTGCTGGCGAAAGCAGAATATGACATTCCTCCCCGCTTCTTTAATAATTAAAAGACGAATGGCCAAAGGTGTATTTTTCCTTGTCTTTGTGATGAAACTGATACCTATACTAACATTAAAATTTGTAGGTACGAAATAGAATTGTAATGCTTTAAGGATTAAGCAAGTGAGTTTCGCATACAACAAAACGGCTGAGGTGCCTGGTTGTTTCAAACCCAATCGCGCCCGTCAACCTAATCGTTCGGAGTTTTCGTGACTTTCTTCGAACCGTGGATTTCCATTCGTAAATACGGGTTAGATTCCCTTAGAAAGACCCCCACGGAGGGCACCCCCCCCCTTAGGTACTATATCCCTCGTGTTGATAATTGGCCGTCATAAACACAACCTGAGTGTTTCGTGCTTTATATTTGAAGCATTGCATATTCTAGAACATTCTGGCAACATGACAAAGTAAAGCTACTAATTTTCATATCTGCACTAAGTTATCGAAATTATAAAGTCATTTGCATGCAGCTCGCATAGAAAAGAAATAACAAAAATGTAATTTAAATGCTAGGGGCGGGATTCGAACGCACATCTTCTGCGCGGAATTTCTCTGCTCTAGCCACCCAGCTAGCAGAGCCCTTGTCTGTGTGACAATATCACATGTATTTAAGTCAAGTATTAAAAACGAATTTTATCAGATGTCTCAAAATTTCTGCTTTCAACTTTTCAAATTCACGTTTTTTTTTTTTTTTTTTTTTTTTTAATTAACAATTTTCACACATATCATGAGTTGCGCACTATATAGAATGACTAAAGCAACAAATTTACATCATTAAGAAATTTTGCTTACAGAAAAATTTTAGGACAGAAAAACGTATCGTTTCGAAACATTTGCCAGCTACTGCGGGTATGAAGCAAAGCGGTTTTATTTAGAAAACGGAGGTTAAACGGCTATACTTTTAAACTATCGATCCCTTTTCCATCCATTTTTTAATTCTAAAATATATTTTGCATTGAGATAATATCAATATTCCATTAAGATGCTGTTAATTTCTGAAAATCTAAATATAACACTAAGTTAACATAATTTTTTCTGTCGAGTGAATAATTTGTTAATTAATGTGATGTTTGTGTGATAACATGTAGCTAACTATTATTCATATAATTTTTTTAGTCCAAATTTCTCTCTAATAAAAATTAGTTTTACTGAATATTAAGAATTTTTTAAATTATAATCTTTAAATTAGAAAAATAATCCATAAAAAATATTTCATTCCACTTGCTTCCCTTCGCTCAGTCGTGTCCAGTTATTTCTCATATGAGGAATTATTTCTTATTTATTAAAAAAAATTTGATGAGATAAAAAATTTGCTACAAAAAATTGTAATTGTTTGAAATTATTTCTCAAAATATTAATATTTTTATTATTCTCACTATTTGCCACTGAAAAACGTCCTTTTAAAATAGCGTTTACATTTTAACGGTTTACAACTACGAAAATAGCGTTAAAATACTTCACGATATTGCATTTCGTTATTTAAAAGAAACACTTTTTTCTCTTAAAACATTGTTTTCAGCGAGAAAACTTTTTTTTAAAAGCATTTTTATATTTAATATGTTTGTGTAAATACACGTCAATTTTCAGTGTTTTTAAGCTTTTGCAATTTATGATATTCTATTGTTCCTCTTAATCTGTGAAAAATCTAATTAAGGTTGAAGAAGGTTGAAAAAACTTGCTGTATTAAAGCACTCAAAATGGACTTGAATTTTCACTGTAATAAACAAATAAACACCGTAAAACGGGGTTAATCGGAGCAATTTTTAACTTTAACGCAAAAAAAGGCAACTATCGATTTTTTTTTATTCTTTATTTTTTGACTAGAAACTTCGGTCTTGTTTTGTTCTTGAAATTTTAAGCAAAAACAAAACTTTGTTTTGTTTTTGCTTTAACTTAAAAAAACTGTAAAAACAAAACATTTTTTACAGTTATTATGTATATTTTTTATTTTTTTTTAATGGTGTTCCGATTCACTCCGCAAGTAGGGGTGAATCGGAACAAATGTTATAATCTTTATTTGTTCCGATTCAGACTTTAATAGAGATAATAAAAACGTGTAATAATGATAAGGGATGAATAGGAGCACGTAGTTGCTATCAAACAATTCCTTTATTCGGTATAAAAGTAAAGGTATAACTTTTAAGAAATTAGAAAACAACTTTGAACTCAAGAAAGATTAAAATGTATTCTAAGAAAATGTATTTGAATTGAGAAAGATGGAATTTAATACAAATTCAATTCACTCATGTCGTTCACAAAAGTTAGCATATCCTTCAAGCGAGCAGATGGTTGAATGTTGTCCTTTAGCTTAAGTTTCTTTATAGCATCTTCTGGAAGAAATGCTGCCTCCTCTTCCACCGTTTCTTGAAATCTCTAGGTATGGGGGACCCTTTTGTAAAATTTCCCCACATAACCATCATCTTCTGGGTACAGGACTTTGGTCACATAGAGTGTGTATGACTTTTTTTCCATGCACTTTAACGACAAGGAAGTCTCCTGGAGCAAATTTGTTTGAAAGTTGGGGATTTTCTGTGATTCCAAAATCTGGGTCTTCTTCTGAAGTAGTAGGCATTATGAACCCTTTCGCTGTCTTGAACAGAATAATTGGAATTTGAATCTTCAGACGATGACATTCTGGATAGTTTCCTTCGTCTCTTTTTCTGTCCTTTTAAATCGCTGCATATTTTAATACGATCTACTAATACGGATCTTCCTGAGCACTTAGTACTATTTGCCCTCCTCTCTTTTTAAACTGGTTTCCCATTTTTAGATGTCTGTGTAATGTTGGTTGACAGAGAATATTTCTCTGCAACTTTTCTTAGGGATTTGAAGTTTTTTAATTCTTCTATTGCCTGTTCCATATCTGTTGGATTGGGGGTTAACATGTTTCGTTTAGTTAAGTAATTTCTTGGCATCTTTAAACTCTATAAATAACTGGAACAAATAAAATATTGTTGCAATACGATCTGACATGAAAATATTACTGTATGGAAGAGTAAACCCTGACAAAACCGATTCACCCGATATGTTCCGATTCACCCCGTAAATCTTAAACCTATGATGTTACAAGACATTTTCCACTTTATCACTATGTAGTTTTAGAAATACATAAAATCTAATACAGTATATTGTTTATAAGTCTATCCCTAATAAAAAAAAAACACTACTCTTAGGTTTGGAATATGAAAAAGTTTGTAGTTACATACAAAGTTTTGCAGATGTTGAAAATATGAGGTTTTTGAAGAGTTTTTTTATATAACCCAGTAGTGATGCCAACATGAGAAAACTGAATTTCCCAATACTTCATGATATTACTTTCTTAAAAAAAATTGGCAACTAAAAATATTCTCTTGTATATTTATTTTGAATTTATTTGTATGACCGGGAAGTTTCGTTCCTGCTCACCCCGCTGTTCCTATTCACCCCGTTTTACGGTATAACTTTTTTTTAAATAGAAAAAAATACTTATGCAGGAACTTAAATGCACTGCTTTATTTTTATAAAATATAGACTTTAAAAATCTGAAGATTTTTAGACTTCGAAGAAAAGTTAGCAGTCATACATCGCCACCTGAATACTAATCTCACGCGCTGACACAAAAATAGCGGCTGTTGTATGTAGAACTATTTCACCGTTTTTGAGGTCCCTTGAATTCTAACACCAGTATTTTCTGAATGTATTCTTCGCCTTCTATAATATCAGAAAAATAAGGCGAAGAAAACTTTTAGTTGTTGTTGTTGTTGTTGTATTTTATGTCGGCCAATTATCTGCACGTGGGATATAGGCCTTAAGGGGGGGGTGCCTTCCGTGGAGGTCTTTCTAAGGGAACCTAACCCGTATTAACGCTTGGAGAACCAAGGTTTGAAGAAAACCACGAAAACTCCAAACGATTAGGCCGACGGTCGCGATTGGGATCGAACCCAGCACCACCCGTCTACCATCTTCGAGAGCAGAACCTCTCGGCCACTGGTGGGGCAGAAACTTTTAGAATATACTGGTAATTTCAAGGGCCTCTATAAACGCTGAAAAAAATCCGCCTACGGCAGTCGTCATTTTTCTGTCAGTGGTTAGGCCTTGTTTCAAGGGGCGGTGAGTCATGCACCTGCGAGGGAATTTCAGGAAATCAATCCTGTGCAAGCGCACACTGCGCAAATTTAAAAGTGTAGTGGAACTTAATTATTATGGATGGATCGAACATGGTTTGCGTTGCGTCATCCGGTCATTGTATATACAGAGGAGTCATAAAATATTGTCGGTGTTTCTTTACGCCATAGCCTCAGAGCAAAGAACGCGATGAAAAAACGCGTATTTTTGAAGTACAACTCAAAATATTTCTTCACAATAGCTTAAACGAATATACATATTCGTAAATTCAGAACTCAAAATTTTATTAATCACACATTTATAAGATTTATTAAAAAGCTTTTATAATAAACACAAACAAAGCTAGATATTTTCATCATGTTCTGTCTTCAAACGTTATCAGGTGCAAAAGCGTAAACATGCTCCAATATATTTGTTACCGGCCACCCTGTATATAGCGCTACATGTTACGCTACATATCACCCTTTATTTTTAGAATGAACGCAAAATGTAGTTTGGAATTGGAAGAACCGGCCTCGTTTCTCAAAAATAACTTTGATTTAAAAAGAATCAAATATTAGGAACAAAGACAAACAAGAAAGAAAAAAAACGTAAAATCAATAAACATGAAGCGTAATTATGAAACTGAGCACTACTGGGTCAATTGTCACCATTAAATTTTAATAATATTATTCATCAAATTTAATGGCAGAATTTCTCAGATTTAATAGGAACATTTTCTCTTATTTTTCGCTCATTTAGTATTGAAAACTTCCTTTAAAATTGTGGTAGAAATTACTTGATATAAGGTGATGTTAAAACATTAAGTAAAATTACGAATATTAATAATATAACTTACCTTATACATGTATACTAGGGTGGGCCGAAAAAACTTTTTTTCGATTTTCGATGATGGGTAGGGCGGAAAAGTTGCCACTGGTGACACTAAGTTCACACAAAAAATTTGAGATTTTTCGAACAATTCCTTCATCTGCCGCAAATGGCTCGAGGTTTTGTACAAATGCTGATTTTTTTAACTATTTTAGCAAAAAATTAAAAAATGTTAAATTTAAGTTATACTAGCTAAATTTACTTGAAATGTCATGTTTAGTGTACGAAATGTTTACATAAGCTCTGATTATGCATTATTTAATAGTTATGTGCATTTTAATAATTCCAAATGCTTTTTATAGCTTTTTCGCGTATAAGTGAACACAAATTGCAGGAATTTTGACAACAGGGAATAAGGATCTAGTCATCAATAAAGACTTGGTTAGGAGGCAGAAAAAGAAACTTGGAAAGAAGATACAGGAGGAGGAGGATCTTGGAGGAAGAAAAATTACAAGCATCTTTTTTGATAGGAGAAAAAATAAAAAGGTCTTCATAGAAAAAAAGGGAGCTAGCAGCACCGTCGACAGAAAGACGAAATAAATATGACCGCGTTGTGTGAACGTGGTTCGGAATATTTGGGTCACTTGACACCTCCTTCTGGTCCCTGCGGAGAAAGAGCAGAAACATTACATAAATTTCTAAGCCAGAATAACGTCTGCTTTGGAAAAAATCAAGAAGAGAGCAGCAACATTTGATATGCATTCTTCATACGAACGAGCTTCCACTCTGACAGCGACATCAAGTGTATAAACTAGATGGTAGAACCACTTGACCTAAGACCTTTACCAGCTGAAACGGAGCTAGATCAACATAGTACTCAAATCTTTAGCCTTTTGTATTTCTGACGTCCATGAAACAGAAATAGGCTCGTAGAATGGACACGTACATTTTAGCACGCCATTAGTGATATGTGCTTCGTATTTCTCTCGACGGTGCCGCTTGTTCCCTTTTTTCTATGAAGATCGTGTTATTATTTCTACCATCAAAAAACATGATTGTAATTTTTCATCCTCCAAGATATTCCTCCTAATGTATCTTCTTTTCAAGTTTCTTTTTCTGCCTACTGACAAAACCTTTATCGATGACGAGATCCTTATTCATGGTTGTCATAATTATTGCACCCTGAAGCACAGATGAAGCTCTTAACGAAATTAACCTATATAATATACCAGTTCTAAATGTGGCGAACGCTGTGTGAAAAAGGGATATGCCTTTGGGAGTGTCTGCTTTTGAAGACCCTTGTTCAAATTCTGATTCTGACAAACTGCCTGCTTCAAAGTTCCCACTTTTTGAATCTTCTTACAGTAGCTGTATTTTAGAGCATAAAAATAATTAACATCCCATCTCGCACTTACACCCATCTACTGTATCCTCCCTCATCCTCATGATGACTGATTGCGTTTTCATTGGTTTCTACTCCCCATTCTCCTCTCCTCCCACAATTACTGTCAAGATACGCTATGGTCCGACATTCAAATATGTGACTCTGAACGCATCTAAAAACCGAAGGAAGAGAGAGGAACATAATAAAGACAAAGGTGAGAAACCGACGAACGAACCAAACAATAATTACAATTTTTGCTCAGTTATACGCAAAAAGGCTATAAAAATCGCCTGATTCAAAATACACATAACTAATAAATAATAGATAATCAGAGCTTATTTAAACATTTCGTACACTAAACATGACATTTCAAGTAAATTCAGTGAAAATAAATTTAATTTAACATTGTTAAAAATTTTGCTAAAAAAGTTAAAAAATCAGCATTTAAGCAAAACTTCAAGCCATTTGAGGCAAATGAAGGAATTGTCCGAAAAATCTCACATTTTTTGTGTGAACTTAGTGCCACCAGTGACAACTTTTCCTCACTACCCATCATCGAACATCGAAAAAAAGTTTTTTTAGGCCCACCGTAATGTATACTATAGATACAAATTATGGAAACAAATACAAGTATCGACTCATACCATCGCTATTCTAGTAACTGAGGATTAAAAATGGTAATGCGATGGCGCATTACTATTCATCATGCGATTTTTTCTGCTAGGCGTTGGGTCATTCGGCCGCTTGCAGTGCCCTCTACCAATGCTATGCTCTGTAATTTATAAAACTACTCATGTAATAGTCCAAGCTGGATAATTTATTATTTTAATTAGTCATATACTGTTAAAAATTTGCAGCAAACTGTCCAGTCATTGAACCGTTTTTTGAAAAAGCGTTTACATAACCGTAATTCGCTTGCGTAAACCCTAATGCGTTTAATTCTATTACGACCATGCCGTTAGATTGTTAAAATTTTTCACTGTGCAGAAGTCGCACTTGCATTCTTTCGTTACTTTCTTACCCCAACGAAATCTTTTATATAATAATCTAACACACAAATTTCTCAATTTTTAGTTTGCATTTAGGGAAAATAATAGATTGTAGTGGTTTTGATGGCAAGAAAAGAAGGTTTTACATCTATATTTTTTTAAAGGAAAGTTGAATTTCAAAAGACCAGAAATAAGAATTATTGTTTATGTGTTAAATTTCGTTGGTAATAGCTAAAAAAATTATACTAATGTCATATGCTTAGCAGAATAGACACAGGTATGCTCAATACATTATCTATAAGTTTAATTTCACTATTTTAGATTAAGCTAAATAATGCTATAAAAAGTGATAAAATATCTTTATTTAGTTTATTTTTAGTTAGTATAGTTTATTTATCTACTTTTAGCTTATTAAAGTTTGTGTTTTGTGTACCAATAAGCAATATTGTGTCTTTATTTATTAACTTTATTTAGATTGAGAACGTTTCATCGCACAAACGGCGACATTTTCAAAATCCTTCATGATAGAAATATTTTCACAAAATTAAAAAAAACAATAACTTGGTAAACAATGTCACGAGACATCGTGCCTAGTGACATCTTTAATGACGATGGTTTTTAAATTTTGTGAAAATATTTCTATCATAAATGATTTTGAAAATGTCGCCGTTTTTGCGATGAAACGTTCGTCAATCTAAATAAAGATATTTTATCACTTTTTATAGGATTATTTAGCTTAATCTGTTTATAAGTGACTATTATACATGTTATTCACTATTTTAGTTGCTTCTTATAAATTTTGAAAAATTATCCTTCTAAGATTATGATTTAATGTAATATTTTCACCTACAAGTGTTAAATACTGATAGAAATAAATTATTTTAAAGAAATAAGAAATTAGAGTCACCGTAATTCCAGGATTCTGTGCAGGGTTATTTGCTGAAGAATGGTCACAGAAGAGTTAAATTACGGTTTCTGTTCAAAACATGTTTATTTGATTCAATAAATTGAGACTGTTTTAAGGGAGTTTGTGAAGTACGCAATATTGGTTCGCTGCAAGCGTAGAAATTATAAAATCGCTAATGTTAAATTAAGGACAACGAAAAATTACACTCATTTAATATTTGCATCCTATTATTAAATCCACATTTAACACAAGTTTATTAAGTTTGCATTATGAATGGCATTAGGGAAATTTTTATCCCCACTTCAGAGACACAGCAGCAGTTAAACTCAAATTGAGAAGCATAAAAAATAATTATAGCCTCATTAAACTGTAGTTGTGAAATATTTTTCTTTAACAATTTCTCGTCTTTTTTTCACTGCATTCTACACAACTGAAGCACAAAGGCTTCATCACAGAACATTTTAATTTGTATGTCTCTTTTCATAAGTATGTTAAGTTTTTACATTTTTCATACCATAAAAGCAAAGAAAATGTATTAACAGAAACTGTAAATCTTTGCAGTTATTTAATTAGAGCTTTATCTTCAGAATGAAGCATTAAAACAATATTTTTTATTAGGTTAAATGTTTCTCATATTTTTTTTAACATCGACAACTCCCTTTGCAATTACTTATTACAACATATTTATCTGGCAAGTCTTCTTCAGGTATTACATTTTTTATAATTAAAAAACATAGAATAAAACTCATTAATAATAATCTTTTAGAAACCATAATCCTTATAATATTTTATTGAATCACATATGGAAAATTAATTGACTGTAATGACTCTTTCATTCCGTATCCTCCGTTCTTAAGACCAAATATTTATATTTCGAAACATATTATTTATTTCAAATGAAAATCAAATTTCAAATTTCAAAGTAATTGCTTAAAAGGCGCAAAGGCCAACATAGTGAAAAAGATTCCAAGCCGGGACTCGAACTCGGGCTATCAGTATAGCGCACTGACGTTCTACCGACTAAACCACTTGGAACGATACCTAGCTCGGAAAATTTCTCACTATTATATGTTGGCAAGGCTACAAACGCAGCACAAGATGGAATATTTATCGTGAGTCACCGACCTGGGACAAACACGAAACATAATTAAATCCAGCATCGATAGAAATTATGTGCATAAACAACATATAATAGTGAGAAATTTTCCGAGCTAGGTATCGTTCCAAGTGGTTTAGTCGGTAGAACGTCAGTGCGCTATACTGAATTCGAGTCCCGGGTTCGAGTCCCGGCTTGGAATCTTTTTCACTATGTTGTCCTTTGCGCCTTTTAAGCAATTACTTTGAAATTTGAAATTTGATTTTCATTTGAAATATTGTATGCAAGGCGAATGTTTCTCTCTGGAATAATTTCCATGTATTAACATATTATTTATTTTGATTCTTTTCATTTGTTTAAGTAACAAATACAAAACCCAAAATTACATTGTCCATTATCATTGCAACATAAAAATTCTTTAAATACAGAGTAATGATCGGGCTTGTCATAGTTCAGATATTTTCCTTAATGCATCACTGCGAATGTAAGTATGTTAACCCATTCCATAACTACCAACTTTAACGCTTTTTTTCTGCTATTAACTTTAACAGAAAAAATTAATTTAGTTACTCCTTAAATTTTGACGGTTAAATGATTTTTTTCTGTTCAATAATAGTGGTAAGAAAAAAGAGTAAAAGTAGGCATTATTTTCTGTAGATGCAAAAACACATGATTTTATTCATATTTTTTTCTATATTAAAAATAAATGTTTGTGTCAACAACAATATTTTTCTTTAATAGTAGAATGTTTGAAAAATCCTGCAACTATAAATATGCGCAATAAATAGACGAATTCATATATGTATATGAAAACATAACAACTTACTTTAGTTTTTACCCGACTGAAAAGAAGGGTTATGTGTTTCACGCGTATCTGGGAACGAGGATTTCTTTATAACCGTGAAACGTCCCAACAACGGCTGGATGGATTTTAATGAATGAAGACTCTATCGATTCGTCTTAACAGCCCGATGGTTGTAGGCTAGGTTTTGTTTTTATAAATTCAAAATGACGGCCGTGAAGTACAAAATGGCGGTAGAGACGAAAAAACATTTACGCACCCTATTGAGTGGCATATCATTGGATAGGTCTTTCAAAATGAAGACGATGTTTCATTGACTATTTTACAGTCAGAAGCTCCGTTAAAATATTATACAACCTGGAAGTTCTGTAGGTAGGATCGATAGCTTTACTGTAACTCTGACCATCATAGACATCTATAGACCTCATCAAAACTGTGTTTACAGGTAGGAACTAACTATAAAACACAACTTAGAAGTCATCAATACAAGTAAATAAAGAAAATAGGTAAGTAATATCAATTAAAATAACCTTTATCTTATTGCTTGTTAGTGTTTTCTTTACATCATAATATCCATTTGCATATATTTCGCTTAGTTTGGATACAATTACGCAAAGAAATCACTTACATAAATTTTACTTTTGATTTTGGATAGCGTGGCACAAAAGATAAATCAATTTATTCATATAACTACATTACAGTGCATTGTACAGGTTCAGTGAAAGTAGTATTTTTAACAGTGTATTGGAAAATTAAAAGTTTTGGTTAGATGCGTAAATATATTTAGCCAAATCGAAAACAATTAAAATCGAATATTAAAACAAATTGTTTAAGGCTACATAAAGGCATCACTTAAATTTTGATATCATATCTTTAAAACTCATTGTTTGAATTTATAAAAAATATGAATGATAACGCATCAATGAATAAATTTTTATACATCCTTTTAAATTTAACATAATTCTTACGCATGCAATTATAAATAAAACAAAAATAAAATGATAAAATAAATAATATAGCGTCACTCAAAATTTGATATCATTATTTTTAAATTCCATATTTAAAATTCTTATAGCAATAAGATAAAGAGCTGCGTCACAAACTTTTAACCGGTTAAGGGTTTTTTTAATTGATATCATTACTTTTTTTTAAGTTAATAATAAAAAGATAAAAAAAAAAATTAAAGACTAATGATAGGAACTGATAATCGTGATTTCCATTCACCTTTAATTCCCTTCCCCCACAAAAAAGCATACCTCATACTTATATTGTAAAGAGTGCTGTGCTATTTGATTTTTTAAAGAACTTTTTAGTAAGATATGGAAGTAATATACAAAATGTGGGGGGTTATGGTTTGTTTCTCAGATATAGAAAGCTTTGTTAAAACTTACTATCTAAAAAGTTCACTTTCTTAAGAAAAATATAAAGAAATGTTACTCTTTAAACCTTTTTATTTAAAATACAATAAAATTGTAAGCAAAAAAATATTCTCAAATAAAATTTATTTGGGAAATTACTGATTTTTTATTTTTTAAGAAATAATTTTCCATCATGTAAGTTTTTAATCTATAGTTGTATTGGGGTGGTAGGATATTAAATTTACTGGATACAACTGTATAAAATGCATAAAATACATTATTATTGCTCCCATTATTGAAAAAAAAGTTTTATTGTGATATCCCACCCCATTGATTGTTAATGCTGAATTTAGCTAATAGATGGCAATACCATGCAGATAAGCATTTAATTATTGATGTATTTAACTAATGTAACAAACAACTTATATTACTTCAAAAAGAGATTTAAATTATATTTTGTACCTTGAAATTTTTAATGCTAGGCAACGGTTTAATAATTTAGTTAGCCAACTGAATTGTTTAATTTGAGGTTTTATTTCACTTATTTTTTTCTGTGAATACATTTCCCATTTATTGTTAATGCTGAATTTAGCCAATAAATGGCGATACCATACAGAAAATCATTTAATTATTGATGTATTTAACTATCAACATAAATTATTCAGAAACAGATTTTAATTATATTATGTACCTTGTAGTTTTTTTAATTCTAGGCAATGGTTTAATCATAATAAGAAAAAAAAAATCTTGATTAATACATAAATATATTTGGAAAAAAGATTGTGATTACCAGCGGTATCAACAATATCTTGATTTAAAAAAATAATAAATTTATACTCCTTTCATGGAAAAACATGAATTCAATCATGCTATTAAGAATTACATATTAAAATGCACACAGGTTGAAATAAAACTAAAAAATTCTGCAATTGTGACCTTACATCTGAAAGTTTCATTGTTTACATATGTAAAGATGTGTGGATTTTAGGGTTTCAGATTTGAGAGAGTCAACAGTACTAAAAAAGATTAGGTTTTTTTATAAAATAAAATGTATCTTTACTGTACCTTGGCCATGAACGCTGATATATTTTAGTATCATCTGCTTAAAAGTACTGTTTGTCTTTTCGAACTTCAGCTGTGTAATGATCCCTTGATGTAAATTTACCATGATGAAATATTGCACCTGATAATGTGTAATTCATATTGCAAAATCTTATTTTACTTTGTGGAACTCTTGTCAGTACCAAGCCAGTATTTTTCTGCATGTTTGGTTTATATTCTTAATGGTTTGAATTCTTGCATTGTAATACACCAAAAGTCTCAATATTTTTCAACATTGTATCAAATAGGTATGTAGAAATTGACGACATGAAAAATTGTTGTTGTTTCCTCATAAATCTATGTAAAATAATATTTTATCACAATAAGATCCACCTTTGGTTTATTAAACCACTATAAATAAATAAAACAACTCACAAAGTGTCGCAAGAATTTATGAAAACAAACTGTGTGTGCATATTCAAACATTATTCAAAGATTTAATTAAATATAATCGAGTAAAAGAAATATTTTAAAATGTGAAATTTTAACACTATTGCTTACTCATAAATAGGAT
Source organism: Maratus speciosus (assembly GCA_963932465.1). Taxonomy (NCBI): domain Eukaryota; kingdom Metazoa; phylum Arthropoda; class Arachnida; order Araneae; family Salticidae; genus Maratus; species Maratus speciosus. The sequence continues at coordinate 229,777,759 of OZ010796.1, read as the reverse complement.
ACTAATAGAAATAATTTATCTAAATGAAACTGCTTTAGCCAACATTTCAATAATTAAGTGTAAAACAAGCAATATTTGAAAATTCAAGCGTTCTATATTCTTAAGACTTTACATTCCCTTTTTACACGTTTCTATGAAAAAGCAGACAGTTATTATAAAAATAATTTCATGTTTGGTTTATATTCTTAAAAGTTTGAATTCTTGCATTGTTATACACCAAAAGTCTCAATATTTTTCAACATTGTATCAAATAGGTATGTTGAAATTGACGACATGAAAAATTGTTGTTGTTTCCTCATAAATCCATGTAAAATAATATTTTATCACAATAAGATCCACCTTTGGTTTATTAAACCACTATAAATAAATAAAACAACTCACAAAGTGTCACAAGAATTTATGAAAACAAACTGTGTGTGCATATTCAATTATTATTCAAAGATTTAATTAAATATAATCGAGTAAAAGAAATCTTTTAAAATGTGAACTTTTTAACTCTATAGCTTACTCATAAACATGATACTAATAGAAATAATTTATTTAAATGAAACTGTTTTAGCCAACCTTTCAATCATTAAGTGTAAAACAAGCGATATTTGGAAATTTAAGTTCTTCTGTCCATGTTCTTCTTTCCATGTTCCATGTTAAGCTCTTTTATTTTTTCTCAGAAAATACATTTTGACAACATGATTGTATAAAAAGAACTTTGAAGCAGGGTATGAAAATAAATCAAAAGATATTTAAAGCTTTCTTTTAAGAATATTAACTTTAGAATTAAATAAAAACAGGTATCTTACCTTTGCAAAAAAAGCCGTGCAAATCAACAAAATTCGCTATTTTTCACACCCGATTAACAAAATTCTCTATTTTTCCATGCCCGATCAATGAAATTCGTGATTTTTCCATGCCCGATCAACAAAATTCTTTATTCTTAACTGACTGACGAAATTTTCAATTTTTCCCACGCAAATTGACGAAATTCAAGTATTTCTCCTTCGACCTACGGGCAAAAATCTCAATATTTTTCAGTTATAATTTGACAAAATTCTTGCGCCACACAGTAACCGATCGTGGGCCACAGGTTGTGCATCCCTATTCTAGAAGATCATATTCCGCCCCTCCACCCCCAGGTTTTGAATAAAGAAAAAGATGATGTTTCGCATCGAAGCCGCATCATAAAACCGTTATTGAAAACACCATATTCTTCAGATTTAAGTGACTTGTATTGTTTGTGGTTTATTCAATATCTTTTAATTTAATGTTTGTTCATTATACAATTTTAGAGGTAAATAATGAAAAAATATAGAGTTTATCTTCTGTATAAAGGTCAGTTGGTGCCGATTTGGCATGCAATCTCTTTCTACGCCAAGGCTGTTAATCCAAATTTATATGTGTTTGCCAAATTACTTATACATTTATCGACACGCTTGACAGACCGGCCCAGAAGTAGAATTATACTCAAAAATATAATGTTCATGAAATTTTAAGCAAAATTTATATTATTATATAAAAGTGAATAAAACATGCCCTTTACTCAAAGCAATACTACCCCGCACATATTTCAAGGGAGGGGGGGGGGGTGCCAAATGAAGATACTGATTGTTTATAGTTTCATACAAAAATGTATGTATATATGAAGTAACAAGATAAACGCAAGCTCATGTTAAAATTATGGGAGCGTTCTTTTGAAATTTGTGAAATTGAAAGTAACTTAAAAAAAAAAAAATCTGCAACCAAAATCGAAAACGTAAACACAAACCCGGTTAGAATTCAATCTCAGCTATTCTAAGCAAAAGAAATAACCATTTAAAACTATTAATATGCAAGGGAGAAAATTTTAAAAATACGTTCCCATAGGTTTAACATTAGCAATTCTAGTTTCTTTTCATGACTAGTGCAGATCCTAACATTCAAGTTAATGTTAATTCTATGAGAGCGTTGTTTACATATTTCTTGCTAGCATTTTAATTCTTGCTAAAATGATTTTTATCTTTTAAGGATTATATATATATATATATATATATATATATATATATATATATATTGCATAGGGTAAAGCTAGCGAGTAACGTAAACAAACAAACATCCATTACAAAGTAAGAAGATAATCTGTGGCCTATAATCTTCTAAAAAATGTAACAGATTTTGAAGGGAAAGGCGTTTTAGCATGTAACCTTAGATTACCCTCCCCCTCATCCCCTTCACGATCAAATCAACATACCCAATTAGGTTGGCAAGACCATATCAACAATTTAGATTTTGTATAAAACAAACATAGCAAGCTCTTTTTGTTTTTGTTTTTTACTCGCTTACAAGTAAACAAACAAACGTGGATTAGGATTCAAGATTCAATAAACGATTCAAAAGGTTGCTTTTGATCTCGCTTTTGATGCAATCAAAGCAATGGTCGGGTCGCCAGTCGAAAACCACGAGCTACGATCATAATCAAGAAATTAAAAATATTTTTTTTTTGAAAATTGAAAAAACAATTATAAATAACAATTATATTGCATACATATAATTTAAAAAAAAATTCCCCTTTTTTAAAAATGAATCTAAATATTTTTTCGACAAAAAGCAGAAATATGAAATAATAATTTCTTTATAACAAAAGAGAAAGATAATATGAATCGAAATTTCATTTAATATATTCAATATTTTAAAATACATAATAATTAACATTTTAACATTTAAAATTTTAATATTTAAAAAGAAAAGATTTACTGCCTACATTCAGATTGTTAACTCAACCTTACCTAAAATGACTTTGCAAATTTTGTTTCTGATTATACCCACACACAGCACTTGATGGATTAAGACTCCTCCTACGTACGAAGTGACGTCAAACCTACTGACTAATCACAGACGAGAAAAGTAAAAAAGAGATTTTTAAAAATAGAACGAGTTTTCCCAGATTAAAGAAAAGTCTTATTCATTCCATCTTAATCAGATTCATATTATATATCAATTTAAAGAAAATCGCCCAAGCCGTTTTCGAGATTTTGACATTAGGAACTTCTTCCAATGCGTTCCATCGCTTTCGCTTGAAAAATGGCTATATAGATCTCAAAATATACTGCACGTAGAAATGTAAAAATTTCAGAATACGATTAGACTGCAGATAAGAATGTTCTAAAAAAATCAGAACAATAGGTCCTATATCTGCTGAGTTATTAAAAGGCGGCTTTTCGCGTTTTCTTTGATGTCGAGTTAGCCATATATATGAGTTCCGCCATCTACGAATTCTATGATACGATTTTACGCTTAAGGCTGCGTCACTCGGAATACTACCGTCTTCCATGATAATTCACATTGATGAGAAATAATTAATTAGTTCTCTTTTTTGCGCAGTCGGGTTTTCTGATTTTTTAAATGTAATTCTATTATAAAATATTCACTTACGTTTAGTAGGAAAAAATTAGAACAAAACAGCTAACTTTAGTTTTTTTTTTTAATTGTCTGAAGCACATGGTAGGCGGCTGCTTCTTCAAATCATGAGTGACGTCATTCTGATGAGTAGGATTTCATCGGTAGATGTAGTCTATTCCTGTAATTAACGGCAGAATTGCAATGGTCCAATTAAAGCGGTGGTCCAAATATGGCTACTCTCCCCTATTTGTTTCACTGTCTGTATTCAAGTCGAATTTATAGGCTTTAAATTCCTAGAAAAATGATGAATAGCCACGAAATTTTAATTTTGTGTTCAGTCACACAGCACTAATTAAATTTTTAAAACGGTCGTTATTTCGTGCGTTGTTTAATTTCGGATATTTCGGTATATTAAATTTTGCTAACGGAACAAAAGTTCCTGGAATAAAGTTATGTTTCAACTGTGCAAACATTTGTGACTTCGTACGAAGCTTAATAAGATATAATATGGAATCAAATCACTTATAAAATGAATCTTCATTGTTTCCCCGTATCATAAAAGTTCGGAGAAATTATGAACATGGTTCTGTAGATCCTTGAAAATTAGTAAATCCCAAAAACTCAGTGGTGTTTTTAAAGATTAATTATTACTTAACAATTATTGTTTAACCTCTTCAGGGACGATTTTTTTATGGTGAGAAAAAATGACTTTTTTTTACGATTTATTTATTTTATATTAATAGGAATTCAAAAAGCAAAAACAAATGGAAAAAACAATAAAAATTTACAAAACAAATAACATCCACTTTTGTGGCCGCTGAGCGTTAATAGTAATTTATGAGTGAAATGATTTCTTATAAGATAAAAAACTAACAGTAAATTCCTTTATTATATTTCTACAAATTATTAAAACTTAATACATTTAATATATCATATATTATTTTTATCAAACATTACCGATTTCAAATAATCCAACGACGCTGACTACCAAAAATTTGCTTCACGCTTTTCTTATATCTCTACATGTAGATCGGAAATAACAGTATCAGTGCAGCTAAACCATTAAATTTTTACTTCTAATGTTGATGGATTCTGCGGTGAAAACGTTATTATCAAATTTTTGTTTAACCATAATTATAAAAAGTAAACGTTCACATATGTGGCAAAGGGTGTACAGAGCTTAAAAACAACGACTTATCTTGATCTTATCTGATATAAAAGAAGAATATACATAGGCACTAAAGAACTGTTTGTCACTTTTACTAATTAAAAAATCAATATACGCGAGCAAGAGTGCCTACGTGAAGCAGAAACGGCGGGAATTTTCTCATTCAGCCAACAGGAATGTAAACCTTTGATTTTACTTTACCTTAGTATCAAATATTCTCACATGAGTTTTAGTGGAGCTTGTTCTTAAGTGCTCCATGTTCATAATTATCCAAATTGACCCTACATCTGCCAGAATGTCCTGAAATTCTCTATCTGTTGCTTTTTCAGCTTATCGTATAATTTTTTCAACATCATCAACTTCATTTCCAACGTTCGAAGTTTTATTTGTAATCCACATATCTTCATCCGAGCCGTCGAATTCTTCTTCGATATCAATTTCTGAGTCATTTTCCATTTGTGGAATCCTATTTTAGTTATGGTTAATCTCCAACTGCTAACATTTGCTATCGTAAAACTTTTTCTTCTTACCTGTGATTATGTTTCTTCTTCCGTTGTTATGGTTCTATCCATTAAAAAATTAACTAAATTAGGTAACTGAATATAATCCTACATAAAAAAAAACATTATTAAAACATTCCAAAAGTTGCAATAAAAGAAATTAATGAACATTTCCCTTTACTAAACAGGGGTTAGGTAAACGCCCAAAGTCTCTAATACTGCATATTTTACAGAATTAAATGCAACATTTACGCTTTATAGGTTGTAAATTTTCTCTCCACAATTCCTTCTCATAATTAAAAAAATATGCTTCCTAAAAAACCATAAAAAGGCAGGTCTGTGAAAAAAATCTGCGGTCCGAAAAATGTACTGGTATGCAATCCAAGAGTTAATCCTTATAAATATTAATAGACATTAGAAATCTCAATATTTTTTTTATGCAAAATAGATTTATCGAGAAATATATATTTCGCTTTAAATTATGAAACTTCAATTGTATGGTTTGTATAGATGTTTTTTGTAGTGACGTTTTGTATTCTTTGGTTTCTAAATTATGAAATACAAATCCCAATTTAACAAATTTTTTGCGCTGAAATCGCGTAATTTATAAATTTATGACGAAGAAAATACGTAAATGTTAAAAAATGTAGTTCCCAATTGTAAGATTATAAGATCTCTAGGCAGATTATAAAATCCTAATTCCTATAGTTTTTATTTTCAATATTATTTAAATTTCCATGACCACATCTGACTAGTAAAAATGAATTAAATTACAGGACAAAAGAAAATATTCAATAAAATGGTATATAAATGTTAAAAATTTTATACTAAAACACCTATTTTCGGTGTTATTTGCCGTTCTCTTGCTTTTGGCGATATTGAACATTTTAAAAGTAAATATGACAAGAGATAACAAGAAATATACAGATATGTATTCAATAAAATATTGGCTGTAAGCTACTATGATATTTTGCCATATTTTAGATATAAATGAATCCTTATGCGTGTAGAAATTCTGGAGTTTTAGGGTGAAGAAAAAAATGAAGAATTTTTGCGCTGCTATTGAAAGAAACAGCCATTATTATTTGAGGCACTGTCGCATTTATAGAAATGACTTATAATCTTCGGTTGTAATTTCCGTATATGCCAAAGCTTCCAAGATCCAAATATTCAAGACAGCTTTGTGATTACGCTGACATAAGGTTTGACATTGTTTCATTAGAGAGTTATTGGATCATAACCGTTTCGCTCAACATAGGTGGTTTAATATACGTTATGCAAGGTGTGCTCTATAATATAAGATAGTGTATTTTTTCATGGATATTTGTTTCGTATTGAATGTGGATGAGTATCGTAAATACTTTTAAGATTTATTCCATTTGCATCTATTACTGTGAAGTATTTTTTAGAAATTGCAATCATTTAGAAATTTTCCATTCATATATTTGACACACTCATAGTTCAGCATTGTTCTAAGTATATTGTGCCAATTTCTAATAAGTACAATATAAGACTGCCACCATACATAACAGTTAACTGATCAATTTCAAAAGTTTTTCCTTTTTCATGGTGAAGATCTTTCAAAATATCTTCCATGTTAAATATAGTTTTGCATTTATTTCGAACAGTTATCCCAGCTCGTTACCTAAAAATTTCTTTAAGGGAAGTTACCATTCATGAAATAATGGTGTTTGTTTTTTTATATTTTTCAAATTCCTATAGTGTTTAGAACAGACCTGGAGAACGGTTAGGTGAAATTCGAAATCTTTAAGAAATTTCATGCAATTGAAAGCTAGAGCAGACCGGCTAGATGTACATAGCCTGACGGTGCAAATCGCTTGCTGAATTATTTTCTTCTTAGGTATAAATCCACAAATCCCGAAGAAAGTTTCAAAATATAAAGATTCACTACAAAATTATACTATTTTTCTTTAATAAAACATTAAACAATAAACATCTTTTGAAACAACATTTTTTAATGCACCGTGTAAAAAAGCGTTTAAATGAGTCAACCAATCTACTTTTTGCTTCGTTTATTTTGTGGAGCCATAAACCATTTTACATGTAGAAAAATATTTATATTTGTTAATCCACGTTGAAGTCAGAGAAGAAAGGGCTAAAAAACGATACTTTTTTTCAAATAGAGTAACTATTTTACCCAATTTCGTTTACTTTCACTAAAAATAGTATCATTCTCACCTCCCCACAAATTCAATATATTTTCTGAAAAAAATTAGTTTGATTGTTTAAGATAACTTTCACAAATTATCTCCACAGATTATCGTCATTATTTTAATAAATATTGTATTAATAAAAATACTTAATATAAAACTCTATGAATTATAACTGGGTAAATTCAGTTTTTCTCTCACTTTTTTCTATAAAAAAAGACCGTAAAATCATGCGTCAAACATAGATTATGAAACACTTTCCAACACGTCCAGAATACTTTAATAAAACTTCACCTTTTAATAAGGTGAAATATGATGTGTAAAAAAAATAATAATAATAAATAAAAACGCATAACACTGCAGAAAACCAAATTTCAGGAATTACCATAAAGACTTGGAAAAAAATCCGAATTATTTTTTCCAGCCCTGCATATGAACTATAGATTTGTATATACTATACTATGCTAAAAGTTGTATATACTACATGATGCTAAAAGTTAGATCAGTTGGGAAACGCATAACACAAATGTAAATTCCCCTTCATTAATTTGCGTCAGTAAAGAGAAATGTACTGGAGATCTTTTTTGCTGCCCTGTATAGGATCTACATAATTTGTACGCACCAGGTAATTGACCAAATATTAGTTTAATTTAAACAAGTTGGAAATTGCACGTCAAAGTCGCAAATGAGGTGCGTTCGTACTATAACTAGTTTTATAAATATTTTTTGCACCGCATATTGTACTGAATGTATATATTAGTGCACTTCATAACTACATATAAATTTCATTCTGTTCGAAAGGCTATAACATCACTAAAATGCACTTGAAATAATTTTTCCCATTGCCCGTAATGTAACGGAAAACTTTTGACTGTCCCTGTAATTATACTATCCATCCGATTTTCATAAAATTTGTAATGACTCGACAAAATTTTGCAAAAATTATATATTTAAATTTTCAGACCATTCGGTTGGGTAGTTTTTGCTCTGTTATATGAGGACGGACTGACAGACAGAACAACCGAAAAATATACTACGCACCTATACGCACCTAAAAACGCGTCCTACAACTTAAAAGACACTTCCAGCAATTATTGTTAATATACAGTCCTTTACCCAAATTCTTCTTTTGTGTGTCCCTGTAAATGAGCGATGAAAACTATGCACACCATATTCAATAGTAAGCCTCTTTTTGTGCAGCTCAGTGATATATATATATTTTTCAATATGTTTGAAATATAGTAACATCATTAAATTGCACCGCAACACGATTTTCCTCCACAGACCATAATGGAACAGAATACTTTTATGTGCTCTTGTAAATTACCTATAAATGCTACTCACTTCATTTTTCATACAGAACATGCTATAACAAACCTCATTAACATGTACCAATTCCATGACATTCCTAGTATGTTTATGCGCGTTAGAGTGGGGACAGATGAACAGACAAACTTAATTCATAAACACTTTTCAATAGCCCAGTGGTTAGGGGATTGGATTCGGAATTATTTAGGATAAAGCTGGAAATTGTTTTAATTCTTTGGTTTAGGTCTAGAATGGATATGCAATGTTTCCCCCCCCCCCCCCGTACTAGTCAAGCGTTAGAAAATATGTATGGATTTATAGTCAAAAAACACGTTTTTTTAAAATACCATAACAATATCTCAAAACAACTAATTCTATCAAAAACATTGTCAATGCAAATGTTGTCGAGCTTAAAATTTTTAGTAAAATGAGTACCTACACTTAATATTTTTGTTGAACATTAAGGTCACAATTTTACTTCAAAGTTTTAGTCCGTGGTCAAGGGGTTGAATTCAGAATTAATCAGGAGAAAACTGGAAATTGGTTTAATCCCTTCAGTTTAAGTCTAGAATGAACGTGCAAGATTTTTCCCTCTCGTACCACGTGATCGTTAGAAAATATGTACATATTTATAGTTGAAAAACACGGTTTCTTTAATGACCTTAACAATATCTTAAAACATCTAACTATATCAAAAACATTGTCAATACAAATGTTGTAGAACTTAAAATTCTGAATAAAATGAGTACTCCCATTAATATTTTTGTTCAACATTAAGGTCGCATTTCTATTTATAATTTTGCCTTAATAGCTAATCAAGAGCTTGAAGCCAGGAGAGACCAAGTTATCAGTCCGCCCTGCCTCCAGTTGTTATATATATATGTATTTTTTAAGTTGTTCATGTCTTCACGATGATTTTGTAATTATGTTAGGGTTTTATTTTGAATATATTGAGGATTTTAAAAATTAGAAGTGTTCGAGAAAAGGGTACATGAATGACAGCAGTTTTATTTCTCATTTCGAACTGATACCTCCAACCTCAAACCATACCTTTAAAAGAAAGATTTTCGTTTTTTTACGTAAAGCTTATAATACTTTTTCCAATATTCCAAAGGTTTTAAACTTTTATGAATTTAAGTTAAAATGCTGGTATACTAATCGATAATCATTTGTATTAAAACCATCACAGTTCTTTTCGTAAAATATCGAAGATTAAAATTCTGCTTTTAGTTGACCTTGAATTCCTCTAGTGACAAGGCTCCTCCATACTCATTTGTCCCCCCCCCCTCACCAATCCTCGCACTTTATTTTTGGCCTCCTTAATTCTAAAACATACACACTTATATGCACTCTATATACGTCATATTAAATACTACGCATATTTCAAATACAATATCTGAGATAATAAACAATATTTTCCATCATTTAGGAATCATTTTTGAAATATGCTAAAATTCAGGAAAAAAATGCACTTTTTTAGTTATTAATTTGTTCGTAGCCGCAAAATCTCATCTAGCAGGAGGGTTAAACTTAGTACGTTCCTTTCTGACATTTGTTGAAGGATTAAAACAATTTCCAGTTTCCGCTAATTAATTCCGAATTCAGCCTTTTTTTCATCCCCTACCAATGGGCTATAGCCCGTAATCAAGAGGTTACATCATAATTCTCAAAATATACGAAATAAAGACCTAAAATAATTACAAAAACATCGTAAATGCCTCAATAAATTAAAAAAAAAAACATGTATATAAAAATTATAATCAGGGTGGACTGATAGCCTCGTCTGTTCTGGCTGCAAGTTCTTTATTAGTGATTTAGGCAAAACTTTGAAGTAGAATTTTGAGCTTATTGTTCAACAAAAATATTAAGTGTGGGTACTCATTTTATTCCGAATTTTAAGATCTACAACATTTGTATTGACAATGTTTTTGATACAATTAGTTTTATCTTTTTTTTTTTTTTTTTTTTTTTTTTTTTGAGATATTGTTTAGGTAATTAATATAAATGTGCTTTTTACGATATATCTGTAGCTATTTTCTAACGCTCACCTAGTAAGAGGGGGGAAACTTACTACATACGTTCTAGACCTAAACTGGAATGTTTAAAACAATTTCCAGCTTTCTCTTAAATAATTCCGAGTTCGGCTTTTTTTTCGGCCCCTACCACTGGGCTGACTATTTTGGAAAGTATTATAAAATCCGATGATGATCTATTTTTCCGGCCGTTGTACGGAAACTTTTCTTTAATCTGCGTGAACGTCCAAGGCTTCTTAAAACCTAACTAATACATTCAACTTCTTAAAACTTGCAAATTTTTCTTTTATGTCAGGTAACTCATTTTGATACATATCTATTTATTATTGTCATTTCAAGTTAGAAATAAAAGTTAAAAAGTGTGAAGCTCATTCTTTATCATACAATTTCCATCATTATTCGTAGGATACTATGTAGAAGATTGCTAACTCATTTTCTATTTTACAATTCATTTCAAATTACAATTCAATTGTATTTTAATGTCTATAAATCTATACATATTACAGTTATCTACGAGAAATTTGTAAAATAGGGACATTTAATAAATATTTATTATTGATCTAACCAGCATTATGTTGTTTAACCCTTAAATGCCGGGTGTTGCTTTTCGGCAACATACCCAATTAAGGCTCTAAAATACTATTAGAATAATATTGAAGCTATAATGCCTAATGTTGCCAATAAAATACATTCTGAAAATATTATTAAATCGATTTTCAACTTGTAGATGGTAAAATTTGTGCTGTTTAAGAATAAAGATAGATTTATTTTTTCAATTGTTGCTACTTGTTTTTTTTTGTTTTGTTTGGAAGCTTGCGAAATACCCTATTTTGTTCTGCAGTGGGCAAGTAAAATTTTTTTCTTATTATAGTTCCTAAAATTCTTGTGTGTTTAATATTATAGAATTTTATCAAGGAAAATTATTTTTTCAATTAAAGACCAGTATTGCCGATTAGTAACAAACTGTTTTTTTGCTGTAAACCATACTTAAACAAAATATGATTTTTTTAAGTATTTTTCCCATGATTTACTTAAAAAATGAAAGCCGAAAAACATTATTGCAATGATTTTTGAAAAATCAGCCATTTAAGGGTTAATATATATATATAGGGTGATTCAAAAAAACGTTGACAAAATGACATGGTAAATCAGGCATACAACAAGGATAAAAAATCACATAGGAACATAGGATCGGAAATCACATATTGAGTCACAAAAACAGGGTGTTTCCTGCTGACTCAATTTGGGTTAACGGTCATAACTTTCAGAAAACTGAAGTATATTATAATAAAACATTTAATAGGCTTTCTAACTTTTGTTGTAAGTGTGATAACACCAAACAAAAGTGGTAGAAGTTTACAATATACGCGCCAGCAGTATGCACTGGACGCCCCACATTTTGGTCTGTGATGATCAATTCATACGGTATCATCGATTACGTCTTGATCAACGTTTTTTCAGAACTTTTTGTGATCTTATCGCATTTCACACAAAACAAGGTCCATATCGTTGTATTTTCATTGCAATGTTTTAATTTTTCTCGAAATAATGACCGTCGACCCGAGTTCAGTTAAAATGAAACATCCTGTATTTGTGACTCAGCAAGTGGTTTGCAACCCTATATTCGTATGTCATTTTTTATCCTTGTTGTATGCCTGATTTGCCATGTCATTTTGTCAATGTTTTTTTTTAATCACTCTGTATATATACACTATATGGCCATTAATGACCGGCAACTTTCAATTTTAGACATTTTGTCGAATATTTAGTAATATACTTGACAGATTCTTCTGAAATTTCAGGATTAAAAAGAACAGATATGACCTCATATCTAGCAATGTTGATTTGTTAAGGGGGGCAATTAGGGGGCCAACAAAAAATCAAAGAACAAAAATAATACTTGGGATCACCGTGTAAAATAAAATGCACGAAATGATCTATCGCTCTAGAATATAAATAAACAGACATTGTGCAATATGTGTATTCTTTTGTGTAAGGAGTTCAAAAATGCTTCCACAAATGTCCTGGTACACGTGGATTTTTTTAAAAAATTATTAAAGAAAATCCTTTTCTAATATTTATTTGCATATCCTTTCATTTTCAAGATTGCTTTAAGTCTACTTATCATTGATTTTACTAGATTTTCTATAATATTTTAAAAAATTTTATTCCATTCTGCAAGTAAAGCACTTTTCAACTATTTTTTAATTCCTGTATCGTAACTATTCCCTTGCTGCTGTAAGATACACTATAAATGTTTAGAGGAATTTAAGTTGCAATTTGTGAATGGGTGGCAAGTGCGTGGAGGGCATTGTAGAGTAGCCATAATCGGACAATATGAGCAGTGTCGAGACACCTAACTTTAAAACACTGTCCTCCAAATTTTATTTTAAACATTTAACTATTCAGATTCGTCGATGATAGTTTAGCGATATCTAAATTTCATACTCCTGACATACAGCCCTAAATCATTACAACTCTTCCAACATGCTTTGCAGTTTTTGTCGTATATCTGGTCGTATATCCTCCAAAGTATTGTTCGTCCATTTATGCTGAAAATATTAAACTTAGACTCATAAAAAAAATATATGTTTCAGAAATGCATATGATTATTTTCTGGCAAATTCTATTCTTTTCTTTCTGTTGATCAGAGAGATGTGCGGTTTCCTCCTTACAGATCTTGATCTAAATTCAGCATCATTAATGACCCTGTTGATAGTTTCTGTATATATTATGTAATTGCCATACTTTTTCAATTCTTACGTTATGTTTCTAGCACTAATTGGGGGATTTTCAGAAATGCAGAGTACAATTATTCTAACATCTCTCTTGTTAATTTTTTAGGAAGGCCGCTTCAAGCTTTATTACCCGACTGAAAAGAAGGGTTATATGTTTCACGCGTATCTGTGTATGTAGATTTCTTTATACCCTCGAAACATCCCAACGGCTGGATGAATTTTAATGAATGAGGTCTCTATCAATTCGTCTTAACGGCCCGATGGCTATAGGCTAGGTTTTGTTTTTATAAATTTAAAATGGCGGCCGTAAAATACAAAATGGATGGTAGAGACGAAAAAAAAAATTACGCACCCTATTGAGTGGCATATTACTGGATAGGTCTTTCAAAATGAAGACGATGTTTCATTGACTATTTTACAGTCAGAAGCTTCGTTAAAATATTATACAACCTGGAAGTTGTGTATGTAGGATCTCTAGCTTTACTGCAACTCTAACCATCATGGACATCTATAGACCTCATCAAAACAGTGTTTATAGATAGGAACTAACAATTAAACACAATTCAAAAGTCACCAATACAAGTAAATAAAAAATAGGTAAGTAATATAAACAAGTAATATAAAAAAAAAAGTTAAGTCAATTCCTACTTAGGTCAATAAGAATTTTTTTTCTCCCATTCTTCTTTCCTCTTGAGTGGCGCTTAAAATGCCTTGATCAATAAGAGGGCTCCCTCGGACTTAAAATACCTTGATCAAGAAGAAGGCTCTCTCGATTATTGAAAATTAATTAATTTAATTTAATTAATGAATTAATATTTGAAAAAAACTGAATTAACATCAAGTGTCATCCACTACAAGTTTTAAAAAAATTATTTGAGCTTGATTGGATGAATAATAAGTATTTTCACTAGATTAATATTGACACAATATTAATCTATATTGTGTCAATATTAATCTAGTGTAATTTCGTATCCAGCGTTTTCTGGAGTTCCATTACCTGAGATTTATTCTGTTGAGCTGAACCAGGTTTCAGACCAGATGCTGTAATCCTCAAGGTTAGCTGGGTGAAAAAGTTCGACCAGAATCGTCCTGGATAGCTCAGATGGCAGAGCACTGGCGGCTTCAGCCAGGGAGGTCCCGGGTTCGAATCCTGGTCCGGACATTTTTCGCCCAGTTGGAAATTTACTTCTAATATAATAAGTATTTTATTAACGATTGAAAATTTGAACAATATATGTATAGCGAGAGTGTGAGCTAATAGTAGGAATTGAGAAAAAATAGTTTCACATTGATGAGAAATAACTAATTGGTTCGCTTTTTACGCAGTCGGGTTTTTTGATTTTTTAAATTTAATAGTTTATGTGTAATCCTTTTTTTTATTTATTTTTTTATACCTTACTTTCTTCTGATGGAATGGCTTCGAGACATTATTTCAGATGTTTTTTTATAAAGATTTTTTAAGATTTATCGTTTTTTTTCCATGAAGATTAACATTTAATTTTGTTTCCTTTACTGCAAGTTCTTTTTTTGCCATTTTAAAAATTCGTATGAGATTTCTTCTGCTGAGATAACAACAAATACATTTATATATGCTGTGAATTCTGTGGGAGTAAGACTATGTTCAGTAACATATGCAAATGAGTGAAAATTTTAAAACTTTTACGAATGTACCATGAGTTTTGTGGAAGAATTTTTGAACTATAATATGTTTATAATACTTTTTCAGTATGTTCAAAGGAAATTTCCATTAACATTTCATTGTATAATGTAACAAAGGCTGCTAATTAATTATTTCAGTTTATTAACTAATTTTATTTCTATTCACCATGGTGAAATTTGCATATTTTTCAAGAACTACTCTCTGTACCTTCACTTTTGTGCAACACTGTACATCTAATCAGTTTTACAATTCCTTACATCTCCATTCGGGGAGACTCAACTTCGTTCCTGATTAGGAACTTTAACCCTTTATGATCCGATGGGACTTTTAAGTCCCATTAAAGAAAGTGCAATATAAGATTTATTTAATTCGTCTACTAATAAAAGTATATAGTACTTTTCATACGAAATATTTTGCTGTATCCCGTTCAGTAAGCACTCAGTCTAAGCTAAATATTTTTAATGTGGTTATTTTCTCAACCAGTTACATGGATTTAGCTTTTCTCCTATTAAAAATGTTTTACGAAATGTTTGCAACTACAAAACACTTGTCAGCTACAGATAGGTCACATTACATTTGTTAACATTGTTTTTGTAAGAATTGTGAAGTTTCCAAAACAGTATTTTTTGTTAATTAATCTAATTATTCTTGCAAATATTTTGTTAAAAAAAAACCTCTAACTCCCGATTTATTGAATCAGTTTTATTTAAAAATCTATCTAAAAATGAAATTGTTATTATATAAGTTGTTTTGGATATCTTCAGACATTAACGAAGGTAATTATTAAAGAGGAGCAAATTTATGATTAATAATTCCGGACATAAATGGTTAAAACACAAGAAACAATACTCGCAAGTCCCCTTCCCTACAGAATTCTTCACCAAAACTGAACATTTCAATCCACGGGTTTTCCAGCATTTTTTTACTTTTTAGGTTTCCGTACCTCAAAAGAAAATAAGTGCAAAAGTAAAAATAGTTTTTTTTTTTTTTTTTTTTTTTTTTTTTTTTTTTTTTTACACTTTCTTTGATAAGCATTCGACGTTCATCGCGAAAATCACGCTTCATTGTTTGACTGCAATTCATGTTTCTTCCAAAAAAAATATTGTTACAATACATTGATTTGGCGCGAGCGCTGAGCTCGATTATGAACAGTTCACTGCTTTTTTACGTTTGCGCAAGCAAGTGAATTTATTCAAATATACATAAATTTTGATTTGTTTCTTTTCAAAAGAAGAAAAAAGGAAAAATTGGGTTTCTAAATTGATTTCTCAGCGTTTAATCGTAAATTAATTAACAGTACATTACAAATTGATAAAAGCGTATTTTGTCTTAAGTATTACATTCTTTATTTCTTGTTTATAATTTATTGTCTACTTTATAGCCGTTATAATATTTCATTGTTGCAGCTTATGGCAACTATTAGGCATATTTTGGCGATCATGTATTGACACATAATTAAATCCATTTTCTTTTTAACTCTAGATTTGTACGCGTTACAGAGAATATTAATCGATTTATCGCCTGTGGCAGGATAACAGAATAAAGACTTATTATTAATGTATTAATTTAAAATTAAGTTTTAAAAATACCAAAATATTTTATTATCATCGTAAACACACTTTTGTACATAATTTTTATAATTCTATTATAACAAGAAGTGGGTTAAAAATATTTGCACTCAAAAACCAGGTTAAGTTAAATAAAAGAGTGTAAAAAAGGAACTATTATAAATTCGCTTTCCAAATCCTGATTATTAAAAATCACGTAATAGATAGACATATAATTATAAATTAATGATTTTGGGAATTTTACCTTTACATGTTCTATACGATCTTCATTCGTCCCAAATTTCAAAGTTCTGGGTCAAACGGAAGTACCCTATAGGTTTTAAGAGTAACACCTGTAGGGTTCTTACGGTTGACTTAAAAACTTGAAATTTGGCCCGAGGGAAGGCTTTGTAAACACTCTCAGAAATATTTTCTTCAATTCACGAAAATATTCCTGGCAGCACTGCTGCCGGTATATCTTCGAAAATGGAAGACATTTCCGTTTTTTTCATTTTCAGTTCTAGGACAGAAAATTTACGTAATCTGAAAAAGGAGATTAAAAAAAAAAAATACGTCCCTCGTTCTTCCGTGGATCCGCTTGGATTTGAAGCCGGATTTCAATCCAGAAACTTAATCACTTGGCCAGCCTTCACTTGGCAGAAGGCGAGTTTAAAGTTAAGATATGTATTTCTTCAAATGGTGGATTGGTAAGGCTTGTTAAATTTCTTGTTCAGAAAACTCGGAAATTTAAACTTAATTACAGGAACATTTCGTCGTTATGAAATGAGGGGCTCACAACCATAGTAGACCAAGTCCATTTAAAAAAAAAAATGAAATAGCCCATTTAGAGGGTGCATAAAATCTGTTTTATCCACTCCCACAGTGAACTAAGTCAGTTTTCACATACAGTCATATGTGTCATCTATATCATCTGATTACAGGTTTGGTTTACTGTGGTAATGGATAAAACAGATTTTATGCACCTTCTAAATAAAATGTCTCATTTTTTTTTTCAAAATGTACTTGGCCTTGTTGTGAGCCCCTCAGATAATGTTTGGTGTTTTATAGAATAATAAATTATAGAATAATAAATGTTAGAATATAGATAGAATTATATAATAATGATAGAATTATATAACACTTATAGAATAATAAATGATTAATAATACGACATATTAGACATATTTTTAATAAGACATAATTTGATTGTTAGATGTAAAATATGAATATTATATTCTTAATTAAATTCGAGAAGAAATGTTTGCTTTTTTTAATAAAATAGATTTTTTTTTACTTAATTTAAGATACATATGTTTTTAAATGCGTTCGTTTAGAATACATTTTACATGCGAATATTTATTAATACTTTAAAAAATAAATTGCGAATAAGTTTAAATGAATGAGAGAATGGCTACTTTATTAAATTCGAAAACATTATTTTTCTTTGTTTTTAAATACATTAGAAATTTTAATCTATTGAATTTTCGGTTTTTCAATTTAAAAATAAATTCGAACTTTGATATTAATACAGCCAATGCACATGCGTGCAAGTAATAAACGTAATTTTTCGCTCTTTATTAGACTTCCGGGAAGTATTAACGGAAAAACAACGCTTTCTGGGAGTACATAAATTATTTGTTTAAAAATGACAGCTAATTTAGTGTATAAAGACGAATTATTTGACATTGAAGGTAATAATCCGAAAATCCTTAATTTATAAATCTATGTCCATTTATTGCATGACAAATTCATCAATTTCCATAATCGGTATTTGTAACAAATTTTTGCACACATTAGCAACATGATATGGAGATGATTCTTGTTTAAATATAAATGCTTAATTATCTTGAAAAGATCACGTTAGGAAATCTTTAGTTGGGATTGAAGAATTTCATTTATGTATTTTGGGCATTCATGTTCCTATTCATCACGCAAATTCTGCCCACACTTTTTCATGTCATACAACCCCATATAATAACACTGACTGGATGCTATATGGCATGTGCAATGCAATTGGGATGCAAATCTTCTAAGATTCTTCTCCTTACATATTGTATGCCATCACTACCAAAACGGGAGATTTTGGTCTATTTAGAAGAAGTAACACTGCCTCATTGTTCTTCTAAACAATTAATATTAGTTTTGGCACATTTTAATGTTTTCAACATTTTTGACGTGATAAAAATGGCTTTTATCGTGGAATTCTAGCGTTTAAATCAAATTCTTACAGTCTACGCCGAACAGTGCTTGCTGTCAGTATCGCACTGGCTTGCGCCATTTCACCTGGTCCAGATGATTTTATATGATGACCTATTCGCAGTATCTTAATTCATCTATCATCACATGCTGTTGTACAACTTTTCGTGCCTTTTACCAGTTTGGTTTTCCAATGACATAGTCTGTTTATACCGCTTCAAAAATTTAGAAATACAAACTTTATTACCTTTCCACCAACTAGTGTCCTTCTAGTGTCTTTTGTAACTGTAACAGTGTTCACTTAAATGTACTATTCAACATTGCTTTCTAGGCGACCAGTCAACTCTTTGTATCATTTCTCTAATTTTCTTCTGTTTTACATCACACTTTAATATTAAACACATAAAGCTTTGACAAATGGCCACCTTACAGTCCTCAAATGTCCCCTCTAAAATATGACAACAGTTAAATCATACTGTTACTTAATTGGTTTACTGCCAAAACAGGATGGCACTTGATTCGCGCTCTAACCACTGAAGTTTTTTGGCTGCATTCAAATAAAGGGAAGCTACTTCATGTTAACTTAAGCAAGTTGTGGTTCTTGTTTTTGTTGTTGTTAAATTGCCTATAACTTTGATTAAATATTAATAATTGACAGAAATTTATTTTATTATAGTCTGGATTAAATTCTTTTTCCACAGATAAATGATTCTATGGTATTATTTAAACAGAAAGTAGTGTTATAAATCATATAAACGGTCACGTGCGAGTGTTGCTCGCGCTCAGAGGGTTTCCTACAATAAATATATGAAATATTAACTGTATTATTTTAAAAAAATCACTGATAAAATAATAGTAAGACTTTGTAAAAAACTATACAACTTAGGGTTGGGTATAGCTGTTTATACTAGAAAAGTATGAATCGGTATATACCATAAAAGCTCAGAGATATGAAGCATAAATCACATCAAATATTGCTATTCTGTATTATTTTTTTAATCTTATCATAATCTTTTATAATAAATTCGGTACTGACAAAAAAAAAATAGTGCATATTTAAACTTCATTTGGCATTTCATAAAACTAAATTCAGCATAGTAATAATCTTTTCTTTTTACAGTGTAGCTAAAACAAAACCCTTGTTCAAATTTTAAACTTGACATTGTGCTAAGCACGTTCGGAAGGAGGTCGCAAAGATGCAACGTTGCCATGGACCGGCCGTGTTTTTTCTGATACGTTTTTAATTAACTTTTAAAGACATGGAGGTGTATTGAGAGATCCACTCAAAGCAAATTAGTCGTGAATCCCATAGTATTTATGTGATTAGTTCAAATTAAATTAGTATGTTTTTAACAATCTGACTTTTACTTCTTTTATACAGCTACCGGGAATTGCATTACACAAATATATCATTAAAAATTCTTATCTAAGCTTTAAAAGCCGATGGTATATAGTCCGCCACCCCTGTCATTATGTATGTCCAAACCGTCCGTGTCTTTAAGGGTTAATATCTCGACTAATTAACGACGATTTTTTTCGAAAATCATTACCAACAATGCTTTTATACTTTTTCTACAATAGGTGCTTCAGCACTCCTAAACAACTTTGCTGAATGCCCATCGAAATTTGTGGGTAACGGAAAAATGCTCTTTTCTCAAAATCTATGTGACCTAGGTTCATCGGTATAATTTTCCGGCAAGGTTTACATTAACTTCTACTACCTCTAATTTTTTCATAATTTTAGTCTCATTAGATTCGGAAATAGATGGGGGGGGGGACATATTTTTGCAGTACATTTTCGACGATATCTCTGAAAATGTAATACCTAAAATTAAAAGAAATGTAATTTTGACTTCGGCGTTACGAAAGCTTTCACACGATACCACACACGATATACAAAGAAAATACTTTTTTTTTTCAAGTAACTTAATTAGGCCTTCTACATTTTTCCTAAATGTATTTATGAATGTTTAATAATCCTTAAATAGGTAGGTCAATAGTCTTTATTTCTTGCCGCAATTTGAACTTTCCGCTTTCCATAGTTTACGAGTAAAATGGCTGTGACAGACAGACACAGGAGTGGTCTTAAAATGGTTCCGTTTTTGCTTTTTAAGTACGGAACCCTAAAAAGCACAAAAAATGCACCTTTTCAAAAAGTTTTCCACAATTTTGGACGTTATTCTAATTTAAATCATATTTTGCGATGTGAATCAAATCAACATATACAGGCTTACTTCAAAAACTTTAAATGAATGCAATTTTTCACTATTTAAAAACACAGCATAGTATTTCGAAATGTAATGTAAAATCGAAGGGAGTAGTAAAATAAGATATTGATTACAATATAAAAACATAACAATTTTTAAATAAAATTCTATACAAATTTTATAAATCATAAATTTTTTCTGGTCCAAGATCCTGCTTTTTGTTTATTCCAGTTAGTTATCTTTGTATCCACCATCTCTTGGAGTTGAAATTTAAAATTAAGTTATATCTGTCCATATACATACACTATATTCCTGATGTTGGAACAAATATAAGACCATAGTTAGTTCAACTGTGTTCTTGGAAAGTGCATTTTGACACAGATGAACACAGATAACACAGATGAACTGCAAACTGCTTCGCAGTCCACAGGAACATTGTGTATGGGCCACGTGTTTTTAATCCTTGTGTTACAGTAACATCACAAACACAACCGAGTTCTCGTAGAAAGATATGGTGTTGTTCACAGAAAATGCTTGTAAACGTATTTGTACACCTAATTCTTTACAGATTCAGTCCTTCGAAATCACAAATCTTAATCCATTTGCAAGAAGTTCTCAAATTAACTGCTAAACAAAATCTTATTTTAAATAGTTAATTCTTTTGTATGTCTATAAAATATATTCCTTTTATATCCGACAACGAATCGTTTTCATGCTTATGTCAGAAGAAAGTAAAAGAATTTACAGATTACACATTTATCTGTTACAAACACGTAAACAAACAATTTACAAAGCTTATTCGTGTTATGCATCGTGAATATAAATAAAAAGTGCTAGTCGAATCTTCGACTTCAACATTTACAACACTACAGTTAACAGCTCTGTCCTCTGAAACTGATATATACTGGAATTTACTTTAAAAAAGAGTAGCTTTTTTCACCAGATAAATTATTCATAAGAAGGTAAGTCCTGATTTTTCCTTTTTTATTCCTTTTCTTAATGTAATTTCTATGTGGATGCAATGGTGATTATCTTTTTTTATATTTCAACTTGTCTCTGGTCGAACAAGACGCATAAAATCTTAAAACAAAATTTTGTACTTTCAACTTTTCTTAAATTGCATGAAAATAATGGAAGTATTAAATATTTGGAATATGAAAACTTGGAATAAATACATATTTTCCATTCCTTAATTTAAAACAAAATTTCTTAAAAAAAATATGTATTATTTTTCATTTCAAAAGAATGAAAAAATATATATTTTGAATGTAACTGTATAAAGATCAGATAAATTTATATTTAAAAATATTTTTCTCTTATATTTATATAGGGGAGGAGGCAGGGATGGAACAATTTTCGTAAACAATTTCTACTGAATATAGTTTTATTAGATTTGGACACAATTGTACTACACTGCTCAAAAAAATTAGGGGAGCAAGCAACAAATTGAAGAGAACAGTGCAGGACAGCCATGCATGGGCATAAACTTCAAGGGGCCAAGTACAGGGCCCCTTGACAGGGTTCCAGGGTCTTAACTGAAAATGTAGAAATGGGGCAGAAACTGAAAGGAGAATTCACCCCAAAAACGACGAAGATCGGATAGAAAAGAGGCATGTTATTAACAATTTAGTGCACTAAAACCTCAAGGGGCCCTCTAACGGGCCCCATGCAAGGGTGCCAGGGTCTTAATTGAAATGTAGAAATGGGGTAGAAACTGAAAGGAGAATTCAACCCAAAAACGAAGAAGATCGGATAGAAAAGAGGTATGTTATTAAAAATTTAGTGCACTAAAACTTCAAGGGGCCCTGTACTGGGCCCCTTGACAGGGTGCCAGGGTCTTAAATGAAATGTAGAAATGGGACAGAAACTAAAAGGAGAATTTACCCCCAAAACTAAGAAGATCGGATATAAAAGAGGCATGTTATTATCAATTTAGTGCATATAAACTTAAAGGGGCCCAGGGGCCCCGGCCCTTAAAAAATTAAAACTCTGAGCCTCAGGTGCATCAGGACCTGTCTTCGACTAATCACTTCTGATTTTTCAGACTTCTACGTGCAGTAGATTTCGCTAACCATCGCCAACAGACACACACACACACACATACAGAGCGATTTGCTCTTTTATTAGTGTAGATCAGCTTAGAAAATTGCTCTATATACAAAATTTATTGTTCTATTTAACCTTCAGACTACCAAAAAAAAGTATATGCAAGAACTACCATTCGGGTCCATTGGACCCATATGTAAAATATATAGGATTTCAAAATATACAAAACACCCATTTATCTACAATGAATATATTTGTTATTAATGCACCTTATACAATATATAAAAGTGATATATATAGTAATAGAGTAAGAAAGTAACACATACAGTAAGAAAGTAATATATATAGTATATTATAATGACTACAAAACGTTTTTCATCATAATAAAATTATTCTGTACATGAAGTACAAATAACGACGGAATGTTCTCCGCAAACATTTTTCGTACACTTCTTGCATAATGTTCGTGTTTTTCGATCTTTTTTAGAGGGACAAATATGACATCTTGATTTTTTTCGTGGCGGTTCAAAACTATTTGCGTAAAGTTGTTCTGAAGTAGATGTTGAGACGGCGATACCTCCTTCACCTACTAATTCTTCTGCAAGTTGAATAATGAAATTCCGCCTTTTTTTCATTTTCGGATCACATTCAGCATTCAGTGACAACCATATTATGTATGCATTCATCGCACTTATATCGATCATATTATAAAATACAATCAAAGGCCACCGACGTGTCATGCGTTTCACACTATATGCTCTTACCATTTTGTCCATCGTATCTACTCCGCCTTTGGTTTTATTATAATCTAGGATTATTTGTGGCTTTTTTTCTAAGCTGTTGTCAATATCATAAGTGTTATGCATTGTGCTTAGCAAAGTAACAATTCTACCTTTTCTGGGACAGTAAGAGATGATGGTCGCCTTCTCTTGAAACCCAAATAAAGTAGAATATACAGAACGATGTTTTGGATTTGTGAACACAGCGGGTAATTCAGGTTTATTTTTTCGAATTGTTCCAATAAGAGATAATTTTTTTGAAGTAAGATGTGTTGCTAATGCATATGACGTAAAAAAGTTATCACATGTAATATTACGACCAGAATTTTCAATTTCCTTCGTCAATCTTTTAACTACATTTTCTCCCTGATGAGATTCTCTTACTTCATTTTTGCCTGTATATAGTTCCAGTTTCCAAGCATACGATGTTACGCTGTCACAAATAACCCAGAACTTCAATCCATACTTTCCAGGTTTAGATGGCATATACTGACGGAAAGGACATTTTCCACGAAAAGAAACTAATTGCTCATCGACAGTCATAGACCAATTAGGAATATAAGGGTCTTGTAAATAGCTATTCCACAATTCAAAGCATTCTCTTATTGGCTCTAATTTATCAGATGATCTTCTTTTACGCCTCTCAGCAGCATCATCAAATCTTATGACACGTAATATACTTGTGAATCTATTGCGACTCATAATGTCCCGAAATATTTGTCTTCCATTTTTTATGCTCCAAAGTTCGCTTACTGTTTCATTTTTCGATTTATATACTCCAATAAGTAATAAAAGTCCGATGAATTTTTTAAGTTCTATAATATCTATAGGTTTCCACTCTTTATCGAATACTCTATTGCCTTCCGCGTTTGTCCATTTTACTATAATTTCCAAAAGTCTTTTTCGGAAATAGATAAGAAATGAGGATGATATGGAATCCACTTCACGATTTGCAAATCTTGAAGGTCCAGATTTTTCACGTAAAATATTGATTTCAGTACGTCTTCCTTGTGGTCTGGCAACTTCATTCTTATACCAGATCTGTGAATTATTTTTGGAAACAAAAGTAGAATTTGAAGTACTTGTGGTTGCTACATTTACTTCATTGGAATCATTATCAGATTCTGAGTAGGAATCAGAAATTTCATTATGTATTTCAACATAATCTACTTCACCTTCATCAGACGACAGATTTTCATCATCGGTGTCGAATTCTATATCGTCCGGATTTTCCATAATTTTTTGAATTTCCTCTTGAGTCAATACTTTTTTTCTGTTCATCTTCAATTCAGTTTTTAACAAAAAATAAGTTAGGAAATAAGAAAATGATGAATATTTGTAAAATAACAAAGCACGTACAAACTACACTTATTACTTGTCTTCAAATATCAAGTCCTATTTTCAATGAAAAGACTCAAAAACATCAATAGACACCATTCGCTCACTAACTGTGTCTGTTGATAAATGACTCTCTGAACCAGAAGTAACCTTTTATATATAGAGCACGAAGTTTACTAGATCAGTCTAGAATGTTCTCAAAACTTCATTATAAAGTCGCCAAATTTGGCGAGATTGGCGCTAAAAATCCATCGCCAAATGGGCGATAAACAGCCAATTATGGTAACCCTGTTGCTCCTCATGATTTATGGCAACCCTAGAAAAAGAAAGCAACAGTATATTAAGTTTGTTTTAATGTTGGGTCCAATGGACCCGCGTGGTAAACAATGAAACAAATTAAAAATAGGTAAAAAATTTCGAACAAAATTTTAATCGCAATTGCATATACATAGAGGAGACAATTGCAGGAAAAGTCATGTAATCGCGAAACTTTGAATGCTATTTTTCATGAGAAAAATTTACATTAAATATTGCTGTCGGGTCCAATGAACCCGTCTGGTAGACGGAAGGTTAAACAAAACCAATCGTTTGCAATTCATGTGATGTTGTGTGAGTAATGAAACATCGGTTTAAATACAGGTGTTTTTATAGACTAACACACAGATAATATAAGAAAAGTTATCAAAGTGATCATTTGAATATGTATGGAAATTTTTATGCTATGTCTTAAATTGTAGTTCATTACATTTTTGTTACTTCAAATAGTACATTTATGGAAGTAATGAGTAAACAACCATTGTTTTTGTCGTGAAGATATTTTTGGTAAATATGAAAAATGCATACATTTTTTTTAATTCTAAAAATGGAAAAAAATGTAATAATTACTATTATACTCATTTTTGTTTTATTTTAATAAAATTGTCGCCAAACGTAGTGGTCTCATCCAAAGGTATCATTTCAAACTTAAGTATACATTAGGTGTTCATCAATCTCATAACTTAAACAAAGCACGGCAATATTTATTGTGGTATTTTTTCAGTATTTCCCATTTTTTACAGTGTTATTATTGCTTAAGGTAACCGTAAATGGAAGTTTTTTTAAATCTCTTATATAGACAATTGTAAGGTAGGAAATTAATCAAATATCTTTTATTTTCAAAAAGATTATGCTCATAAAGTATTGCCACTCTTCGTTAAATATACATCATTAATTTTATGAGAAATATTTTTTTGAGTTTGTTATTATTTTTATGCCATTAACTGATATTTTAATAATAAAAGTCACATACTATTTTAATAGTTTCCTGCTTAATTTTTGTGAAAATAAATACACTTTGTAGTGAATCAGATCCTTTCAAATTTAAATTACTCTTAAATAATTTGGTTTCAGATAGCTTATATTTTCTGCTAGTTTAAGGACACATAGAATACAAAAATGGTTCAAATTTTTCAGTTTTCAATTATCCGCTTAAAAATAGATCTAAAAGATTATGGTGCTAAATGCTTATGAATCTAAAATATTATGGTGCTGGAAGGTTTTTAAATAATACATTTTCAGCACTGTGGGTGTGTATATATATATATATATATATATATATATATATTTTTTTTTTTTTTTTTGCCTTTTTTTCCAAATGTGTTTTGTATGCTTTGGTACATTTCTAAAATTCTATTTTAGGTAAACAGTTGAAACTTTCCAAAATTGTTAACTAACTTCTTTCTTTAAAAATATCTAACATTATAGGTCAGAGTACAATTTTTTTTTTTAAATAACGAAAAATATGTTTTTAAAATTTTTAGGATTTTCAAAGTTTTTTAGCAAAATATTTTTATTTTTATTTCTTTTAAGCCAAATGAAAATCGCTTCTTATTATTCTCAAATAGTATATTTTCTGACACCACAACAAATTTTAAGGTGAAATAATTAACAGTTTTTTAGAAAAGTGTACCGAACAGACATATTGTTAAAAAAATATGTAAAAAGTTAATTAGTTCTTGAAAACTAATGCACGATTTATGAACGAAATTAATTTCATTTTATTTATGTAAGAGCTATAATGTGTATATTTTCTGTAAAAAAATTCATTTCTATGTATATTTTAAGTAAAATACAGTATGCTAAATATTTCGTAAAAACTGCTTCAGTTTATTTGTCGAATGTCCCATTTGCTCTTAAATCCTTAGATTATTAAGTTCACTTTCTCTATGCGTGATCTCAGTAGGAACTGTAAGTGTTTCGTTAATCCGCACTTTAATTTTGCTTTTCAGTGTTGTCTGTATCTTCATTTAAAAAATTCAGCAATCACAAAAGTTTTAAAAATTGATACAACTTTGTTTTAGAAATTATCTTCGAGACTTACACTGTCAGTTATAATTTAAATTTTGAAACTTAACCTCTATCTCTCTCCCCACCCGTATTTTTAAGCAGCTGCAAAATGCTCAGTGCAGATTATTGTACATTTTAGTAAATTTTCATGAAAAACAGGCTAATATAAATTTTTGAAATGTGTAGAATCTAAAATTCAGTAAAAAAGCTAATGAATGAAACACCAAAAAAAAAAGAAAATTCATAATTCAAAGAGAAAAAAAAATTCCAAGACTATTCAAACTTGAAAAGATCCGCCTTGCCCCCTCCCCATCTCCTCAAAGTGGGGATATTGTGGATTTAATAAAAGCTTTTGAAATTTGGTTAACAGACGCTCTGAATCTTTTATAATGCATACCACATGATCGATTATATTTTAAATGCTGGATGTCAAGTATGAGACCGCTGAAAATTAAAGTGAGAAGGGCTTCCTTGCAGTAATACATTATTCTGTTTTGTTCCGCGATTTTATGCTTCTAAACAACATGATAATTCAGAAATATATGTTTAATAGATCCATCTGTGATAAGAAGTGTATATATTTTATTTACATCTAAGACAATTTGGAGAAAAATTAACCTCTAAAAGCGTATACGATCTATCCAAATAAACTTGCATTCTATAAAATCAATAAAAATAATTTACGTTTCACAGAAATAATTATGCTTATTTGCACTATGAAATTCTTAAATGCGTTCCAGAATAGTATAAATGATATTTTCTTATGAAAGGTACAATGTATGCTTGCTACTATTTTAAATGTTATTGGAAATCATAAACTCCACATAGGAATACATCACATAACTTCAGTGTTTAAAGAGTACAAGAGAATCTTAAAACCATGGATTAGTAATATATAGTTACGCTGTAAACAAATCATTTATCATGATAAAGTTTGCGAAGTAAAATACGTGTGGTGTTTATTGTGTCACAATGTATGCATATCAATTCTGAATACGCAAGCAGAAAATTATAAATAGCTAATATTAATTCAATGTTTAACGGTTTACGGATTTACATAAAATGTATTAATTTTAAACAGCCGAATTTTGTAGTTAAATTTTTATATCCATTTTAGAAGCAGATAAACTTCGTATTGAAAATTTAGTTTGTGTGTGTGTGTGTGTTATCAGGGTTCGCATGCCTCGGGGGAAAAATAATAGAATTTTCGAAAAGTGATATTTGCGTTATTTAATGAAAAAATTTTCTTTGTTTAGTTAAGTCGACCATTGGTGGCGGCGGTTGACTGGTTTTATTTGGGTCACTAAATGCATGGCTGCGATTTTTTTTTCTTTTTTCACCACTATTTTTCAACATAAATCTTTACCATATTTATTCGCAAAAAGTCCTGTCATTAAACGAGGAAAAGATTTCTTTAAAAAAATTAATGGTAAGAAATAATAACTTTTTCATCCGTGCATTTAGTGCCCCCCCCCCCCAACCAAAAAGCCAGCCAGGAGGCGCCACTGGCGACCATTACTCTACAAAAATTCTGTTATTCAAACCTCTTAAATCCACTGAAACTCCTGAGGCTTACAAATACTGCTTATGTTTCTGTGATAGGATAAAATTTAGTTTCTACATTAAAAAGTACTGCTTTAAGATAATGTCAGACGAACGTCTGTTTGCACGCTTCTTGCTTCAACATGAAAAAGAAACCCCTACTACACTGTTAAAAATATCGTGAAAAATTACCTCTGTTTTTAAAGGCTATCTATTTTCTCACCAATGAGAACGCTCCATAGGCGTTTAAGTAGCGCTCTCATTGGTCAGAAAATAGATAGCCTTTAAAAACAGAGGTAATTTTTGACGATATTTTTAACAGTGTAGCGAAGGTGTTTCTTTTTCACGTTGAAAGAAAAAGCGCGCAATATTTTAAAAAGCGCTCGAAGAAACAACTAAAATTTACAGTTTAATAGTAAGTGGTATTTCATTTCAAATATCATATGTATGGTAAACTACTTTTATACTTAATACTCGTACTAACAAAGCTGAAGGTACTTAACCATTATTTATCCAGAAATCGGAAGGATGCACATGAAGACATGAAGTGCTAGTATACGTGAAACGATGTGTAACTGTGTATCATTATAATTATATTTATTACGCAATAAATAACTTGCATTATATGTTATTTTAATATACTTTTATATCTTTGATACATGATTATTCAAATGATAGTGGTACATTTCTCATCTTACCAGCATATAGCTGCCACAAACTCCAGTCCCTTGACTTATCAATTTCTGCACTGTTCAAAAAGTTCTACAGTGCATTCGTTGATAGATGGAATTTTAGAAATCTAAGTACATTAATGTGATATAACCAGATTCCTGAATGTGCCGGGGAAGCATATAAAAAAATCAGCATTCTTACTATGTAGTAGAAAATGAGATCTATAATGAATGTTAATATTATTACTAAGTGAATTTCTTCTTCTTTCTTTTCATGTGTATTAGCAAATTCTGTATGCAAGATGCTTCTAATATGTAGATTTATATATGCAATGGTGAAAATTCGCACATTGAATTTTATCTAATTCTTAGATAACTATCGACGGGCCCTTCGGGCTCGTCACTTAAATAAGTAGCCCTGACAGGGAAATAAAAATAAAAAATGTTTATTTAAAATCAATGACACATGAGGTTGGCCGTGAAGTTAACACTGATCAAATTTAAAACTTGAGCACTAAATAACCAAAGGGGAAGCTGATCATAAGATTTTTGCTAGGATCTATCACTAACTTCAATTAAGATAGCTAGGTAGATTGACACTCGTAACACTGAAAATGTCACTAATATATAATATCACTGGAAGCACTAAATATATATATATATCACTAGATAAAAATGTATGCAACTTGAAAAGAATCCCGTGGATCTCAAAACACTTTTATTGAAATATGTGCATGTAACATCTTACCACTAGGCAAAATTACTCAGCTGAAGTCGCTATTCCATATTCAGACAACAACGAACATCACTAGCTGTAAGCCTGTGGAAAAATCCAAACTCTAATTTCAGAATCAATGAAGTTCTGGTCTATATTCCATACATGGCTCAACACGACCAAATACAACAATACTTGCTACTACTATCGTATTTATACTAGACAGCGGACAACAGACATCTCATTTTCATAACACTGCGTAAAATATAATTTTTATTTGCACCACTTAGAGAGGTGTTAAATGTACGAAACATAGGTTAGAGAAAAGATAGCTTTTTAAAATAATAGATGTTTTTAAAATAAAATACACAGAAAGTATTTTTTAAAGCTCTCAAATGTAAACGTTCAGCAGATTTTATTACTTTTTAAAGTACTTATAACTGTCAAAATCTTTTCAAGATTTTTATATGTAATAATATGTACCCAGCGACTCTAAAAATGGCTTATAAAATACTGGTGTTTAGTGATAAAAAGGCTCGAAATAAGTGTAAATGTATGGATGGAGGGAGACGTTTTAACTTTAAAAAAAATACATTTCTTATCATCCAAGATCATTGAGCGTTTGTGATGCCTGTACATAATTTTGCCGTTCAGAGACACGCATGTTTGCTACTTGGTTTATTTAACCGAAGAATTGTGAGAAAACATGCAAGCAAACAATCCGTGCTGGATGCCACGAAGATTAAGATTTGAATTCAATATATTCTATTTTCACATTATTATTTAGACATCTGAAAGAAATTCCCAAAACACGAAACTTGGCAGAAGGAAGATTAAACTGTATTGTTAAAAAAATGTTATTTGTAAAATAAATTACACAGAACGTATGTTTTACAATTCTCAAATGCACACTCATAGGTAAACAATCAGCAGATTTTATTTCTTTTTAAAATACTTATAACTGTCAAAATCTTCCTGTAACAATGCTTTCTTGAACAGGTGGATGATACTCCAAACGCACCAGAAGGCTGTAAATCAAATATTAATTATTTGAATAACAAGACAAGATGCAGTTGAAATAAATGGATTCAGTGGTATAATGATTGAAGGTCTTTATTACGACCCGGGATTCCTTCAAACACAGCCGAGATTATCCGACGAATGCCGATGCTGGAGAGGAAAGCAAAGTATTACATTTTTTATGTTGACAGTACCACAGTCAAACAAGGAATGCCCAAAATTACATTTTCTCCAAATGATCGAGTGTTGGCAGAAAAACATATACATTTTTCGCCAATTATGTATGCTATATGGCGAGAATAAAGTGAGTGAAGACATGCGGTCAGAGTTCGTTAATTATAACTGAATGGGGGACGTCAAAAGAGTAATATGAATTATTTACCGCCAAAAAGATATGCTTAGGAATTATGGTGCAGAAAGCGTAAAAGAACATTCTATAGGGGGGTTTCCGAAAATCTCACGGGGCTGAAACGACAGAAAGCAGACGTTAAAAAATAAAACAAATTAAAGACAGGGTACCAATAATGAAATTATTAATATATTACATCTGGTCTAACGGTCGCTAAAATGTAGAAGTAGAGAATCTGACAAAAATCTGCTTAGCATCAAAAATAAGGCATTATCATGAAATCTGAAAAGGCGTTGCTAGGCGGAAAAGCATATTATTTCACTTCTTTTAAATGCCGTGCGCTGCGGTTAAAAGATTAAAGAGAATGAGAAATGACTGCTTAATTTTCTGAAAGGAAAAGAGCGTTACAAAATAAACTGAATCCAAATGTAGACAGATAATTAAATTTAAGAAATTAAAAAGGCATAATTTTAAAGGGGGGAAAGGGGAACTATTAACATTAATGTGTGAAGGTAGAATCCTTCACATATATCTCCCCAACAACCGAACAGGAACAGCGTGAGCCGCGGTAGAAAATAGTACATTAAAATAAATAAAGTATTAAATTGAATTTTGAAGTGAAACTGCGGGGGGGGGGAGGAATATAATGAAAACATATATAACATGATAATCGTTATACTTCCAAGTTTTTATATGTTATATAAAATATGTATACGATGTTTCTGTAAAATATCGGTAATAAAATATTCATATTTAGTGGTAAAACGGTTCGAAAGAAGTGTAACAGTATGGGGAGGGGAGGCGGGCTTCCGATTTCATTTCTATAAAGTACATTTCTTATCGTCCAAACTCATTGAAATTTTTATAAGTTATAAATATAATGTTGATAAATTGCCAATAAGTCGTACGGTAAAATTTTTTTTAAAGGTTAATATTCGTATTCTATAAAAAGGATTGTATAATTGCAGAGAAGAAGGTACCCCAGTTAAGTGAGTATAACAGTTTTTTGTTATATATCCTGTATTTTAACTTTTTCCCCATTAAATTATAAAACTTTAATAATAATAGTTAATTCAATTATAGTATTTAAAACCATATCACTACTATTTGCATCCCTCTCCTCTGAATTTAAGAAACTAATGTTTTATCAGTCAGAAAAAGGCGATTAATATTTCTGTATTCTTTCAGTTTATCAGTTTGCGTTCCCATGCACTTAACTAGTAGCAATAATGAAGCAAACAAAAAGGAAGTGCATCATTTTTAACGGCTGCACATTTTTAACACGTACTCTCGGTTCATATCTTTCGCCGCTCCTAAAACTTTCTTGTAACAGCAGCCGCTTGCTCAGTTTTACATTTTTGTTTTCGTTCATTTTTATTTCGGTATATCCTTTTCATCACCCCGCATGTCAAACATTAAAGTTTCAGGGATGCCAGTCTGTAATGTAATGAATTCATTCTCACCACTCTCTTGCCACAAGAATTGCATATCGTGCAACTCTAAAACCTCTGTGTACGTGACTTACCATTACTCGGAAATCCTGTAATGCAAAGAGCCAAATACTTTGTCTACTATTCGCATTATTGCCAAACTTTTGTGAAGTAGCTTCTTTCACCACCAAATTTCGGCAATATGCAATTGAGTTTTACGTCACTTCGTTGTTGATCTCCGCCCACTGAATACTAGGCCTGAGCGCTGACATAAAATTGATGGTTGTCGAAAGCGGATTTTTTTCAGAGTGTGCACGGTCCCTTAAATATTCGTACCAATAATTTTATTTAAGTTTTTCCGCTTTATTTAACTGAGATTAACGAAGTCAGAGAAATCTTTTATGAAGTACTGGTGTCTACATTTAAGGGACCGTACCTACGTTAAAATAAATCCGCCTTCGGTAGCCGCCATTTTTGTGTCAGCTCTCAGGCCCAACATTCAGAGGGCGGTGTCCTGACCAGTGCTCTGAAGAGATGTAATCGAGGCGCTTCGGCGCATGTGATTTCACGGGCTTCTCCTGTTGCATCCTTTTCACGGCCTCCACTGTAATGCTTTTAATAAATTATCTGTCACGTGAAATTGTTGGAGTTATGTTGATCTTTCTCCTTTCTTGGAACTGGGTCTTGTTTGTCACAGAATGTGTTGCTAAAAAATTATGCGCAGGCATCGCAAACAGTATATTTATAAATCAAAATAATTCAATGAGTTTGTATGATAAGGAATGTATTTTTTTTTAAGTTAAAGTGGTTAGCAACACCTGTGACAAACAACTGCGTAATAGTGGGCATATTCCGTTTCTCCGTATCTAAAAAATGTGAGGCCGATACCGGCTTCGAAAAAATGGAGTTGCCGGGAAACGAAATATAACATTCTTTAAAAGAAAACATGAAAGGATTAAAATTCTTTTTTTTAATATTTTGTCTGCTTGAAAGTAAAAAGTACGGCATTTGAGTGTGTATTGTAAGTTTCAGCGTATTTCAAACGGTTGGTCCGATGGGCACTTTGAAAAAAAAAAACAGCGTTTCAGACATTCAGATCTTCTCAGTTTCTTCTCATCTTTCAGAACGGGCACTGCGCACCATTTACAGAAATATAATGTCTTTTTGATGATAGTTCGTTGTGCTTTTTAATTAATACCTCGGGTTATTATCAAAAAAGAAAAAATGATCTTCAGTTGCATTAGGACCTGCCTTGGACTATCCTCACCAAATTTTCAGACTTCTACGCGCAGTAGATATTTCAAGCCATCGCCGACAGACAGGCAAACTCTTCTTTTATTAGTATAGATTTCTCCTTCACTGTGTACGATTGTCCCTTATATTAAATTATGCATATGCATATATGTAAGTTGTTTTAATCCATTGAAAATATCAACCGAATAATGTGTTTACGGGAAATGAAAACCCAAAATGATAATTTTATATGTTTGTAAGCGAACATTAATTCTAACCACGATAAACAGCATTAATATATTTCAAAATCTGTTATTCAGCAGAATTTTGGAAATCCAGGTTTCCTAATGCGCTTAAAATAATAAGCTTTGCAAACTATTTTACGTTAATAAATAAAGTATCGAACTCTAATAGAAAACCATTGCGTTCCGTAAGTTAACTTTTAAAATCCATTTTTTTTCTGGCATGAATATGTTTGTAACATAAAAATTTACATAATGGACTTCAGAGCTAAATTTTATTGAAAATTCTCTTGGATATACATTTTAATGGGAGTGACAAATGATCTGTGCTTGTGTAATAACATGATTAATATTATTAAGATGTTGTCGTAAATTTGCATATTGCTTACTGTACAGATAAAAATACAAATCTTTTCATCTTATAAATATTTTAACCCAAGTGAATGCATTAAATGTCTTCAAAGGCAAAGCGGTAAAATTATCGAATTATAAATGCAGTTCTAAGTAATAAATTATATTAAATTTGAAAATGATTAAATAGATTAAACGTCTGATTATAATGATTGTTAAACATATTACCTCGTTTTATTCATACTTTGGAAACCTCTGATGCTTAATTTTACTGAATAATTCAGCTTTCATATATTTTCTACCAAACATGCGTTTTTCGGTAGAAAAGCCTCTATAAGAGATGCAAATACAGGATGTCTCATAAGTCCGTTCACATTTGACAAATTGATGAAAAAATTAAAAAGTAGTCATATCGAAGTTCGGTTTGAACTTGACAATGTGTTCGATATTTTGTGGCAAATGAAAAAAGAATAGTTAAAGCTTGTTTGTTTTTTAATTATTTTTTGTTACGAAAATTGCGATCACTTTCAATACTTAATGTGCAAACCGCGCCCGATACGTCAATTAGTTAAACCTTTATGATATTTTGAAATTTGAACGGTCCTATGCTGTATGTTAAGTTAAATCGACCCCCACCCCCAACTTAGAACTCAACAAATTGTGCTTGTGTGCTCACTTTTTTGTGTGATATTCGAACTTAAGCATAATGTGTCAGAAGGGGGTTGTTACAAACAAGTGAATTGAATTATATTCTAATTTTCGTGCACGTTATATTTTTAAAACGTATACTGTTACCACCTTGAACAAAAATCGCGAAATTTAACTCGGATCATTTCCTGTTTGTTGCACAGAATAAAAGTTATATAAGTCCATGGAAACTAGTTCAGAAATTTATACTTATAGATTAAATAATCTATGTGTTTGTTTGTATGAATGTTTGAATGTATGTGTTTTTATTTTTAAATCTTAAAAAATAAATAACGTATTTGCCATGCATAGATCAAGCCAAAGAGCCTGATATTTATATTCGGGGATCCCCTTCTTATACTGCTGTCACTCGATACCTTAGAATACATATATGAATATTCAACTAAATATTTAGACAAATGTAAATTTTATTTTTAATCTTATCCTTCTCTAAAAGTAAAAAAATATTGATTATAGCAGAAAATCAAAGGAGATTTAAAATGTAAGATTGACGAAAATTGCATGCCCTCAAACATCAGGGGGGGGGGGGCTCTAAAGCACCAAAATGCTTGGCCATGCTTTAATTGAGGCCCTGATTTCGACATATATTTTGGATGAATTTGTAGTGTTTATACTTGGGTCATATGCATAACTGACAATTATTCTACTTTTCAGTTAAAACTATTTCCGAATAGTTACTTTTTTTAATCGCATAATTTGTTGAATAATGTGATGATTATAATTCAAAAATAGTGATAGTAAAAAGTGGAATACTTTGCAGCTATTCATATGTACTCTAATTGCTTCATTTGGGAACAGCATATTAGTTACTAGTACGAGAGGATTGAAGAAGAGTTTAGAGAAAACGCTAAAAATAATATGATTATTTAGAAGAAGTACAACGTATTTCGGATGTAAATGTATCTTTCATTTTGTGTATTTTAGTGGAAGTAAACTGTATTTTTATGTCGTAATATTTTTATACATAAAAAAGTTTTATTCAAAAATTGTTATTAATTATTCTTAATGGTTTTTAGGGTTCCGTACTTAAAAAGTGGAAACGGAACCATTATAAGATTACTCCTGTGTCTGTCTGCCACAGCTATTTTACTCGTAAACTATACAATGTAGATATTTCAAATTGGCTGAAGTAATAAAGACTATAGATAACCACATATTTTTAGATTATTAACCGTCAACAAATGCATTTAGGAAAAACTTACAAGGGCTAATTAAGTTATTTAAAAAAAATTCTTTGTGTATCGTGTGAGGCATCGTGAGAAAGCTTTTGTAACGCAAAACTCAAAAATACATCTCTTTAAATTTTAGGTGTTATATTTTCGGAGATATCGTCGAAAATATAATGCAAAAATATGTTCCCCCATCTATTTCCGAATCTATTGAGGCTAAAATTAGGGCAAAAATTAGGGATAGTAGACGTTAGTTTAAACCTTACAGGAAGACAATAGCTATTATCCCAGGTCACATAGATTTTGAGAAAATCGCATTTTAACGTTGCACACAAATTTTCACTTGCGGGCGTTCAGCAAAAGAGTTGAGGAGCGTTGGACGTACCTATCGTCTCAGAGGTATAAAAAGATTGTTGATAATTATTTTCGAAAACAATTGTCGGTAATTAGCCGAGATATTAATGCTTAAAGACACGGACGGTTTGGACATACATAAATACACGCGCGGCGCACTGTGTGTGCTATCGGCTTTTAAAGCCTAGATAACAACTTTTAATGATATATTTGTATAATGCATTGTCCAGTAGTAGTATAAAACAATAAACGTCAAAATGTTATTCACATCAGAATTAATCACATAATTACTATAGCATTCGCGACTAGTTTCCATTGATTGGTAATATTAATACACCACTCGTCTCTTTAAAGGTTAATTAAAAACCTATCTAGAAAAAGGCGGTACAAACTAATGTGGCATTGCAATTTTGCGACCTCCTTATGAAGCGAACTTAGCACAATGCCAAATTTAAACTTTGTTAAAGGGTTTTGTTTTAGGTACGCTGTAAAATAATAAGATTATTACTACGCCAAATGAAGTCTAAATATGCACTACTTTTATTGTCAGAACCGAATTAAGTTCATCATAAACAAATTAGGATAATATTAAAAAATGAGTTATACGAATAGCTATATTTGACACTATTTAGGCTTCATATCTCTCTGAACTTTCATGGTATATCCGTTTATACTTTTCTAGTATATATAGCTATACCCAACACTACGTTGTACAGTTTTTTTTTAATAAGATCTTATTATTCTTTTAGAAACGATTTTTTTTTATAATAATGCAGGCACTAATTAATATATTTATTATACGGAGCCCTCTGTGGCCGAGTAATACTCGCACTTGACCGTTTATATTTTAGATTTGGTCTAAAATGAAAGAAGCAGATTGATAAAACTAAATTTTCTTTTTTGAAATTTTATAGAAGAGTAGAGCTAAACGACTAATAACCCATGAGATTTTCTATGTACGCTGAAGATTTTTAAAATAAATGCTCAAACTTTAATCAAAATATTTTAATCCTAATCGATGACGGAAACTCTGTACAGATTTTTTCTTTTGTTGATAGTATTATTTTTCTTTGGTATTACTTTTTAAAAGAAAAAAAAAATTAGTTAAAATTGTCATTGCCTAAGAAGTTGACGTTAGCTAGAAATGCATACACTTACAAATGGAAATAATTTTTATTGCCAAAGCTATGATTTTTATTTCAGTTGATTGTGTAAAATAATGGGTATTTAAAAAAAAAGAATTTCTGTTTAATATATATTTTAAACAATTATTTTCAACTAATATATAGCAACACGAGCAAAATTGTTTGCTCTTATATTTATTTGACATTTCTATTCAACTTCCGCTTTCTGTATCTCATTGTTAATCATGTAAAAGTTAGTAAATATATTTATTAGATGTAAATAGTTGAAACATACGTAAAAATTAATTGTTTCTCGTTCCAATAAAATAGTCTATGGCTGATATTTAATGTAGCATAAAGTCGTATACAGTGAGAAAGTGTTGATAATGAAACACCGACGCTTTTAAAAGGAAGTTTGTGTTTACATCACATAACGTTTTCATCATTGTTTGTAAATAAATGTCCTTCATAAACCTACTTTCTGTAAAGATTTTATTAAAATTAAAGCTGGTCGAGCAGAAACCACATTCATATTTAGGTCACTTGGCGTGGAATGACACAATATTCAACAATGTGACCACGGTATGTGGTTCCATATAGTTCAATTTTAAAGGTGTATATAAAGGCTCCATTGCCTCCTATTTTAATGATGCAATTGCATCCTATTGGTAAAGGGAAAAAAATGTTATTGGAAAATTTGTCTCGCAAATTTGAATGTCGCTGCTCAGTTACAATTAACTTTCAAACATTTCCAATTAAATTATTCAATATTCTTATTCACACACAAACGAAATATCCTGTTCTTTACATCATATATAAAATCAATCTAAACCAGTGTTTCTAATTTATGATAAACGAAAATTCTGTTTTAAATACATTTTATTAATAAATTTGTAATAATTTATATTTATTTAATTTTTTTAATTCCCATTAGGAGTATTCACTGTAGACTTCGATTGAAATAGAAATATTACCAATTATTATTCATTATTATTCATGGATAAACGATATTTTTCTTTTCTTAGGTGAAAGATGAAAATTGCGTCTATTTGTGTTGCTAGCTTACGATTATTTCGGCTGTGATGTAAAATATGTGTCGGCGATTTTCACCACTAAATTTTAATAGTATTATTCGTCTTGTTAAATCTGAAAAATTGTCATTAAGTAAGGCGAAGAAAAGTATTAAAATTTAGTGGTGACAATCGTTCTGCTGTTGCGATTATTTTCCACCGCTGTTTCTGGTTTTGCTTCTTTTCATGAATGTATTCATAAGTATTATTTTTAATCAATGTTTGGACTTTTCGGAGCATATTTCTCTCCCTTATACCTTTCAAAAAAATTACGGAAGTTTTTAAATATGCTATTCAATTCATCTTTTCACTTTATTTTCAAGTTTTCTCCTAAGGAAAGAAAAACTGAAGTCATAAACAACAACTAATCTCAAAATGTTTGGTTCGGGAACACAAAACAAAGCTGAAAAAAAGACAAATATCATTATAACTGTTAAAAAATGGCAATTCTTTAACGATTACAGATTAATTAAACTGCTGTATACAATTTAATTCAGATTAACTTGCATTACATTATGAGTTTACAAAATTACATTCTGAACAAACATACTTGACACTAATTTGTATTTCTCTATTCATTTGCAATAAATCGTATTATACTTTAAAAGACATAATTTGAATTTACTTGTAATACATTAAACGTTAATTGGATTATACATTACTAAAGCATAAATGGAACTTCCTTGTAATGTATTATATGTTAATCGATTGCTTGTAAAAAGATTATAATTTAATATTAATCTACAATATCATTATTCTGTAATCAGATTCTGCACACCTCTAATCTCTCGACATATGAATTTTGATGCTGCCAGCGGAATTTCTTTAAAGCTCTTAATAAAATGTGTTGAACTTTTCAGAAGTCACAAATATCGCAATTTCTTATATAAAGAACTAACATTTTTGACATAAACAAATTTTAAATGTGAAGAAATTGAATAATACTAGATTTTGCTAACATTTTTTGACAAAATATTTTTATTTTCTAAAGTATCTACAGCATTGTAGTTCATTTTACAAATAAGTCTTGTACAGGGTGCAAAGGAAAGTCCCTTTAACCTGAAAATGCTTGCGAACAGAGAGAGCTACAGCTATGCAAGTGAGGTAACGGTATAGTAAAGCGGCTACGCCCGAACCAATGCAAAAGGGGACAGCGCCCCTAGTGGTGAAGTTTGGAAGATAGCTATTGCAAATCGAAAACGAAAAGATATCAAGCAAAATTTCCAGCTAGAAAGTTTTAGAGCATCAATTATTTAGTACGAAACTACATTTGGTTCACACGGATAAAATAAATTATCATCTGTATACCCAAAAATGTCCGAAATCGATGCGCGACGATTCTTTTCTGCATATTCTCATTTCGGAAATGTAGCAGTGCGAAATTGCAGATTGTGACGTTGTACTGTACTGTAATGTCTGTAAAAATGTAATTTACAAAACATTAAAAGTTTTAGTTTAACCCTTTCAGGGGCAAAAGAATTCTGTTCGTAAAGTGATTGAATAATTGACTGACACCAGAATATTCAAACGAATTTCTTATAAAATAAAACCCCTCTAATTTTCACTTTCATTACAAAAGCAAAAATTTATTAAAATATTTTTGGTGCCATTTGTGAGTTTTAGAATTAAAATTAGGTGGTGAGACCATCTAGTCACACCCCTTGAAAGGGTTAAATCTATGTCGTCTTATTGAAGAGGCTTGCAATAGACTTCCATGCTGAGAAATGTTCCTGCAGAATTACTCTCACGAATACAAACGTGCATCGTGAGCAATGGTGAACCTTTTGAACATATTGAATATTAACTTTTTATCACTGTGAGACAGTTTGTCTTTTTTGTTTTTTGTGTGATGTTATCAAAATGTATTGAGGTAAGTACGTATTTATGCAATAAATAGTACGTATTTCTTCATACTTCTGGCTATTCCATTGAAACGTTTGCACAAAATGGAGTGCATCGATTTCGGACATTTTTGGGTATACAGACGAAGATTTACCTTATCCATGTAAACCAAATGTCGTTTCGTACTAATTAATTGATGTTCTAAAACTTTCTAATTGGAAATTTTGCTCGATCTCTTTTCGTTTTCGATTTGAAATGGCTATCTTCCAAATTTCGCCATTAGGGACGCTGCTGTCGTTTGCTTAATGTCGGGCGTAGTCGCTTTACTATACCGTTGCCTCACTTACATAGCTGTAGCTCTTTCCGTTCGCAAGTATTTTCAGGTTAAAGGGACTTTCCTTTGCCCCCTGTATTTGTAACTTTTCAAAATTTTAGACCTCTTCATTTAGTAGTGGTGAAGCTGTCCTAAGTTGCCGTTATTTATTTTTCCAGATAAAAGAGTTAAAAATTTCTGAATTAAAGAAACAATAGAAATGCTTCCTTCTTTTGTGCGATATTTTTTAAATAAAAAGCATTAAAACGTATATTTGTTATTAAAATGCTCAGAACTAAAAAAGACTTCAGAAAAATGAGAAAGTGAACTTTTAAAAAAATCGTTTATCCTAGTAAGATAAATTAATTGAGTATTTTTCAGTTGTAGCTTTATAGAGTCAAGCGAAGCATCAGTGGAAGTGTTTTTTTTTTTTTTTTTTTTATTTCGGGGAAATTTTAAATTAAATTTCTTTTATTTTTAGTTTTTAAAATAACAAAAAGCTGTTTGTTTCTACAAATTTCATTTTAAAAATTGTCCCAACAGCTAGTGTTAATTAAAAGAAGTCATACTTTATATTTACATCTGCTGAAAAATTAACTACAACAGTTTCTACGCTAAAGACCTGCATTTTCTCTTGCACAATGCGAAGCCTTTTTTAGCTACTTATTCATTTCCACCTTTTAAATTTTTATAGTACTAATGATTACACATGATAATTTTGCATAATATATTGTCATAAAATCCACTTACTTTTTACGAAAATGTGACAAATGTGTTTAAATTTGTGTTCACGTATTGATCCTAACATTATTACTGAATTACCATTTTTTTTTTTCTATAGGAAATATATGAAAGGTAAAATAAAATTTAAAATAAATTAAATACTTATTTATAGCTATGATTAAAATATAAACCAAAAAAATCTTAATATAGCAGACATTGATTTTGGAGCCGGGACCATCGGAACAATAAGCGAAGCGTTTGTCATGGAGCGGAACGGCACCTCGGCTTAGTTTCGCAATCTACAACCAAATTCATCCCTTCATCTCAAGATAAGGTATTTTTTTCGGTACATGGTAGTTCATTTTTACAGAATTTTTCCCATTAATTAAATTCAATTACGATATTAATTCATATATGTAAAGCTTTATGGAGATATTTACCGCAAGTTTCATATCAATGAAATATTACACTAAATGAGCTTCTGTATCATGAAAGAAAACATTTTTTATTTGTATCATCCGTAGTTGTGTCCTCCGTTGGAATATTATCAAGGTACCCCCAAAATCCTTACAAAAGAAATTATTCTCCCAAAACGTTTCCTTTTTAATTCGGTTCAAAACACCTACTTTGTACACCAGTATTTTCTGAAAGAAAATCTCCCGAATTCCATGCGTCTGCGAACAAAAATGAATTCAGAAATGTGTAAGAAAGTAACTCCTTTGGATTTCACTTCTTTGAAAAAACATTTATCGTATTCATCTTCATCCAGGTCTGCACGCTAGATCAAAATTCTTATATTTATACAGAAATATTGTCCGCCATTTTGCATCTCTCGGAAATATAAAAGTCACTTGAAATTTTAACAGGTTGAACAAACACTTGAATGATCAAACACTGGTGACTGGCATAGTCATGAAGCCAGTCAACTCTCAAAGACAGAATATCTCTTTGTTTTGCATCGCTCTTCGTGGATTTTTGTAATTTTTGACTGTGCACATTTCTTTTGATTGATGCTCTTTCATAACTTGGTGGGAGAGGCAATCTTGGGCAGATACATTAACGCACTCCGAGATCAAGTGCAGCCATTGTTTTAGACACTGCAGTTGAGGGAGCTATCAGGGTCTGCTTTCCGGTGGTCCAAACTTCCACCAGAAAAAAACGAACAGAAATATTTGCCTTATTTTTCACAGAAATTCGGCATAAATAAGATGTTTTCCATTAAAATTACTATTCAAATTTACTGGTGAAAGTTTCCCCGTACGGTAATGAGGACCTGAGAGATGTGATGAGGAAGGTGCGCATACATCCTGTGCGTAACTGCAGATCTTAGAGGCTTTTCCTTCCCTTTTCGACACGATCGAAGTTAGATAAAAATAGCCTACGTAAAAAGGTGTTTCTGATTTCTTTCCCAATGCGTGGATTTTCCGTTGTTGACCTTCAGCAGGCATTTATATACGAGAAAAAAAGAATCAAATTTAAGCGATAAAATCTAAGATACTAAATTTTAACTTATCACTTGCCTTTATAAAATAAAATAAAAACCATACATAAATTAGGGCTTCAATATATTAGATATATCTATGTTTTTTAACCCCTATAATTGTAATGAATTTTTTTCTAAATTCTCCTTTTTAAACTGTGAGGGAGCTTATTTACATTGATAATACGAAAAATAAAGCTTATAAATCTCTCAAAAATTGTCAGTATTTTAGAAAACAAATAAGAAAAATATCTGTACATTTCTAATAAAAAAATTATCACAGACGCCATATGTGCTTTTGGATAAATATTCTCAAATTTAAAATATCTGTTTTCTTCTTAATTCAAACATAAAATTAGTACTAATATTGTTCATACAGATAAGTTAAACATCCACCATTTATAAAATGAAGACTTTTTGCATATTTTCATTTCGCAATTAATAGCTAAAAAAACATTTATAGCCATATTAACTTCAGAAGCAGAACACACAGATCGATAAGGGATTTTAGTTTAATTTTAAAAGCAGATTATTATAC
This sequence comes from Maratus speciosus, assembly GCA_963932465.1. Classification (NCBI taxonomy): domain Eukaryota; kingdom Metazoa; phylum Arthropoda; class Arachnida; order Araneae; family Salticidae; genus Maratus; species Maratus speciosus. Next base: position 229,733,500 of record OZ010796.1, on the reverse strand, counting down.
GTTTGAAAAAAATCTATGAAAACAAATTAAAGTACAGAATAATATTTTGATTAGAATAAAAACGAAAATATAGGTTCCTTCGTCGTGAATGTATTGATTTCTTTAAAGTAACAGGATATAAATAATAAAATTTATAATTATTACTGTCATAAATTTTAAAATTACTAAATAAAAAGTTGAATTATAGTTGAGTTCTAATTATCACATAAAGATATTGGTATCCAATAGCAAACCTAATTTAAAATGACTTTTTTATATGAGGTTTTTCATAAATAAAACAAGAAAGAAAAATCATGCGTCAAGCATAGATTATGAAATACTTTCCAACAATTCCCGAATATTTTAAGAAAACTTAGCCATTTCATAAGATAAAGAAGATACTTAACTAAACATTTTAGAAAACACGTGACACATTTGAAAACCAGATTTCAACAATTGCGCCCATAGACAGGAAGGTACTCCAAACCTTTTGTGCAGATCTTTTTGTGATACATATATTTGTACAGATTCTACATACTATCAGATGTAAATTTCCAACTTGGTGAAAAATGTCCGGACCAGGATTCGAACCAGGGATCTCTTGGCTGAAGCCGCCAATGCTCTACTATCTGAGCTAGAAAAACAGAATAAATCGCAAGTAATGTAAATCCAGAAATGGCTGGATACGTTACGTATCCAGCGATTTCTGGAGTTGCATTACTTGCGATTCATTCTGTTGGGCTGAACCCAAATTTCAAACCAGATGCTATGCTCAATAAGTTTAGCTGGGTGAAAAAGTTTCACCAGATTCGTCCGGGATAGCTCAGATGGTAGAGCATTGCCGGCTTCATCCAAGAGATCCCTGGTTCGAATCCTGGTCCGGGCATTTTTGGCCCAGTTGGAAATTTACATCTGATATATTTATTTACCAGTTGGAATAATTGTGTTAAAATTAATCTAGTCTACCTACTATGTTAAAATTTAGTTTTCTAAGAAAATACATAAAACTGTTGAAAATTCACGCACAGCAATTTCTATCAATAGACGGAAACACGCTTGAATTCTCTTGTATAGCCCTGTATAATGCATACAGACACTTATACACTTCACATATGAAGATATTGAGCTGAAATTTAATTCAGGCAAAAACATGCTTAAAATTACTCAAATCAGTTCTTTGCAGTTCTTTGTTTCAGTTCTTTGCATAGTCCTGTATATGATTTTATTTATATGCTACAAACATCGATTAGTATACTAAATGTAGTGGAGATAAATGTTGAGTTTGAAAAAAAAATATTTAAGCAATTCCTGCTCATTCTCAGTAATGGTTGAAAATTCTTTTGTGTAGCGCTGCATATGGTCTATAAAATTTATGCACAGCACGTAGTATGCAAAAATTTAGTTAAACTTCAAAACGCATTCTACAACTGAAAACGCAATTTCAGCAATTATCTTTAATAGACAACAATTAGGATACTCTATTGTATCCAAATATCTTTTATGTGTCCCTGTAAATGAACAATAAATGCAATGCAAATCATATTTTAATGGAAGCATCCTGTAGTAAATCTCAAAATGTATATCTATTTCGTCAGGTTGGAAATAGTGCAACATTATACACTATATGGCCAAAGGTGACCGGCCACTTGCGCTTTTAGCCGTTTTGTTAAATATCTAGAAAACTACATGAAGAATTATCCTGAAACTCCAAGTGTGTAAATAGAATAGTACAGGTCATACACTTCCGTGAGGATTTTTCAAGAAACCTCATAGGGGACCGTCAACAAATTGAAAAAGAGCATTGAAAAAGAGCGAATATCTTTTGGATAACCCTGCAAAAACTAATGTAGTAAAAGTGTTCAAACGGTAGATTATGATTAAGTGGCTTATTGTAATAATTTGTGTTCATTTTTATGAGTATAGCATGTATACTCGTATTGAAATTAAAGTTTTTATAAAAAGAGGCCCAAATTTTGCCAAGCTTTTTGCTTATAATTTGTAGACATCTTAATATAAAAAAAGTTATTTTCAGAAGGTATGACAAACTACATTGCACACAATACCTTGCAATCAGAATTTTTAAAAAAATAATAGTTGTATGAAAAATGAGAACGTTTACTAAATAGTGATTCACTGCGCATGCCCAAATGTAATCAAATTTTAATTTGCATAATGTGTTAGCTAAATGTATAGAGCAACTTTTGTGAAAGTCTCAAAAACATAGTTTGAAAAGTGTGAAAATTATCGTTGGTGGAATAAGCTCAAAATCCATTATTCCCAAAACGAAGCAAAAAGATGAGGGGTTGTATCCAAATACAGTAGTGCGTGCAATATTGTGTATTCCATATTGCACTAATCAATGGATATACGGATACAGCCCCTCATCTTTTTGCTTCATTTTCGGAACAACAGATTTTGAGCTTATTCTATCAACGATAATTTTCAGAATTTTCAAGCTACGTTTTTGAGACTTTTACAAAAGTTGCTCTATACATTTAGCTAATAGTCCAGGCAATAGGGAATTTTACCTAGCAAAATTAATGGTAGTTCTGGCTTACTTTATGTTTTTTGGGTCGCTGAATCCGAATTTGTAACTTCCCACCAAAATTTTCCTTGGGAACCCCATCAAATTTTGGTAAAAAGCCCCCCAAAAAAGGTTTTTATTAAAAAAATTTTTTTATTGTTTTAGGGGAAAAGTATCTAGAAATTTAGAAAGTAGACAAAATTTGCAACAAATTAGATATATGACATTATGACTTAGGATGAAGGGGACGGGGGGATCTGCCTCGGAACATGCGCGCGGTACTGCGTGGACTAAGTTGCGCAATTCCTTTTAATCACTCACACGTTTACATTCGCCCTCCCATCTCCCCTCCGAAATTTCCTTATAAGGTTTACTTTAAGTTTTTTGGGTCGCTGGATCCGAATTTTTAACTTACCCCCAAAATTCCCCCCCCCCCCCCCGAACCCCCCCCCCCCAAAATAGTTGGTATTAACTTAAATTTCTTATTGTTTTAGGGGAAAAGCATTGCGAAATTCAGAAACTAGACAAAATTTGCAACAAATAGGATATATGACATTATGACGTAGAATAGACGGGGAGAGAGGGGGCTGCCTCGAAACACTCCCCGTGCGCTTTTCTCAAAAACCAAATTTTTTCAAAAATTAATTTTTTGGGGGGTTGTCGGGTGAAATTTTGGTGGGAAGTTACAAATTCGGATTCAGCGACCCAATAAACATAAAGTGAGTCGAAATCCAGAACTAGTATTAATTTTTCCAGGTAAAATCCTCTTTTGCCTGGACTTCATAACTTAGTGCACATAGTGCCGCAGTGCGTGTTCAGAGGCAGACCTCTCCCTCCCCGTTCATCATACGTCATAATGTCACATATCCTATTTGTTGCAAATTTTGTCTAGTTTCTGAATTTCGTAATGCTTTTCCCCTAAAACAATAAGAAATTTAAGTTAAAAACAACTATTTGGGGGGGGGGGAGTTTCGGGGGGGCGAACTTGATTTTTTTAATAAAAACCTTTTTTGTGGGGCATTTTGACCAAAATTTGGGGGAGGGGGTTGCCGGGAGAAATTTTGGTGGGAAGTTAAAAATTCGGATTCAGCGACCCAAAAAACATATAGTAAGCCTTTTTCCAGAACTACCATGAATTTTGCTAGGTAGAGCCCCTATACGGTCTCTATTGCCTGGACTATAATACATTATGTACATTATATTTTGATTGCGTTCGGCCATGCGCAGTGAAACATTGTTTAGTAAACCTGCTCATTTTTCATACAATTTTTACTATATTTTTATTCAGATTGCAGGGTTATGTGTACAATGTTGTTTGTCATATTTTTTTTAAAGAATTTTTTTTTTTTAAGAACTCTGCAAATTATAAGCAAAAAACTTGGCAAAATCTGAGACTGTTTTTATGAAAACCTGAATTTCTCTTCGAGTATACATGCTATCCTCATAAAAATGAACACAAATTATTAAAATAAGCCACTTAATCATAATCTACAGTTTGGACGCTTTTGCTACATTAGTTTTGACGGGGATATCCAAAAGATATTCGTTCTTATTCAATTTGCTGACGGTCCCCTATGGGGTTTCCGGAAAAAGTCTTCGCGGAAATATATGACTTTTACTATACTGTTTACACACCTGTAGTTTCACGTTAATTCCTCATGTATTTTTCTAGATATTTAACAAAACGTCTAAAATCGCAAGTGGCCGGTCACCTTTGGCCATATAGTGTATAACTGAACTATTTTGTGTGTCCCTGTAGATGATTGTTAAATGCTCATATTCTACAGAGAGTAAATTTATGACACATAAGAAATTCATATCAAGTTCATTATCTTTGTGACAGAATAACATCACTAAATTACGCTGCAAATGATTTTTCTTCATAGGCTATAATATAACGGAATACTTTTGAGTTCCCCTATACGCGTACTGTTAAACATAACATATTTTATAGTGGCCGTCTTATAATGTACCACAATAATGTACATAAATTTCATTATGTTTAATATTGTGTAACACTTAAAATACACTGGCCTCCAAAAGTTAAGCTGCAAGGACTGGATGCTTTCGATTGCACACGTTTTGTCGAATATCTGCAAAAAATATTGGCGAATTGTTCTTGAACTTCTGGGATGAAAAGAACATGTTTGATTTCATATTTTTCGGTGAAGATTTAGTCGAGCCGACAATTAGGGGCTAATAATAAATTTAATAAAAAAATAATATTTGCGATCAGCTATGCAACAGAAAATGCTGGAAATAGTTTGTCACTGCGTTAAATGACTATTTGGGTCCTGTTCAATGTTTGTGTGCATTTGTGTAAGCATAGCACTCATATTCGTGAAGATGATATTGTGTTAGTGAAAAATTCAAAAGTTTTTTCCTTATAGCGTACAGAGTTTTCAACCAAATTTAACACAACTTTCCGAAAACTTGCCAAAGAATAGTAGCAACAGTAACTGCAATTAAAACATGAATATATTGAATATTTGATGAGATATGGGCATTTTTATGAGATAATTTTTAACTGCGCATGCGAGAAAGGTTTCAAATTTTTTATTTCATAATTTGGTAGTCAGTATTTTGGGGTAACTTATATAAAAAGTCCAGTCAAATATCGAGAAATTTCGAGAAAAGTCGAGAAAAATCGAGTCAAATATCGAGCATAGCTGATCGCAAATATTATTTTATTATTAAATTTATTATTAGCCCCCCTAATTGTCGGCCCAACTAAATCTTCACCGAGAAATATGAAATGAAACATGTTCTTTTTATCCCAGAAGTTCAAGAAAAATTCGCCAATAATTTTTGTAGATATTCGACACAACGTGCGCAATCGAAAGCATCCAGTCCCTGTACCTTAACGTTTAGAGGCCAGTGTACACCCTAAATGATTTTGATTTTCCGCATAAACCAAAATGTAACGGAATACGTTTGAGTGCCCCTGTAAATGATTAATCTTGAATGGTACACACTTCATTTTGAATACCGAACGTGCCATTATGATTCTCAATATCATATATCAATCACATGGCAATCTGACTATATTTACGCGAGTTAGAGCACTGTCAGACAGAATGATAGACAGATGAACAGACGGACAGACAAACCCAATTTATAAACACATTTCAACATTGTTGGAAAGTGTTAATAAGAAGAGAAAAGAAAAATTGTTTGTTCTTTCGCAAAACTTTTACATTAAAATATTTGTTATTACACAATTTTTACTATTTAGACAGCAGATGAATGATCGATTATTCTGTAAACTTATGAAGTTTTGTAAAGTTATATTCATTCAGCACCAGTTTGTGCATGTCATTTTATCAGTACACGGTTATACAACTTAGATTTAAGTTAAAATATTTTATGCTGTAAAGTAATTGGAAGAATTTTTCGGATTTTAAATATATTAAATATTTTCAAACAACGACAGACTTATTGACCACAAACCACTAATCCAAAATTGTAGAAACTTCTAAGACCAAGTTTTCTTTTATTTTCATTTTTTACATCCTGCATTTTAACGTGTAAAAAATATTGCTCTTCGATTGAACATTTTAAAGTTAACTTCGGTTTTATTTTGCATATAAAGCAATATATAATCATAATGAGTACTTTTTGAAAGAAAGCAATGCCAGGAATTCAGTTTATATGAATTTCTTTCTACGATGATCTGATATCGCTCATTTATTTTTATATAGAGGGTGACAAAAATTAACTCGGACAAATGGTTTAATTAAAAAATATTTCAATTAGTAATCACTGAAATAAGAATCAACTTGCCAATACATAAAATATAGATCTGTGATTTACAGAAAAAGCTAACAGTTTCTGAAGCAGATATTTTTTGCTTTTGTGCACAAGCGAAATCTTTTGTAAAAAAATTACAAAACGTAATTTTTAATTCCTTATAAATTTAGCCCATTCCATCTGAAGAAATTCTCTTCTGGGACTCCACACATCAGCGCGGTTAAAATAAAGGTTTCTCCGTAAGTTGATCATGCAGAATAACTCATCTTGCTGATAACTGGAGATACAAAGTTATTCTTGCTTCTTAAGAAGATTGGCAGATGTGGCTTTTGCACCATTCCTGTGCTACTTTTTGTTCTGCGTGCTGAAGCAAATTATTGCTGGTAAATTCACTTGTCATTCCCCAAGTGCATTTGCGACAAGCGAAGCAAAACACTCTTCAAGATGTTTTAACCGCACGTCTGATAGTTGATTTTGTTCCTTCATCCAGAAAAGAAAGTGGTATTTCGCCAGTTGAACAAATTGAATCTCAAACTGTAACAGACTGTGGCTTTTGCCGCATTTCGATAACTGCTGATGGTCTAAGAGTGTACGTCCTTCTACCGAAATCTGTTGTCACGTAGATTATGGTTCAGTTCGACAATGAAAATTTTGAACATTTTTTTTTTTTTTTTTTTTTTTTTTTTTTTTTTTTTTTTTTTTTTTTTTTTTACCGCTGATCATGAGTGGCACACTTCGTTAGAGCTATCTATTTTTTAAAGTTTGGCCTTTTTCTAGGACACCATATTTTTCACATACACTGTAAAAAAAAATCTGTAAAGTTACTAAAGTTTTTCTAGGAAACTGGGATTCCAAGAACTTTTTATGTAACGGCAACAAAAAAAATTCCTGTAACAGGGACTGTTACAGGAATTTTTCTTGTTGTCGTTACATAAAAAGTTCTAGGAATCCCAGTTTCCTAGAAAAACTTTAGTAAATTTACAGATTTTTTTTTTTTTTTTACAGTGTACTGTTTCAGTCTTTAAAGCTGAATTTCAAGAAATTCTTTCCCAATATTTCAAAGCGTTTCCCGATTAATCTTCATCTAGTTCGTAACTTTTCTTTTCTAAAAGCTGGGAATGAGCCAATTCTCTTTACAGTCATTTCGAATTTTCTTGGAAAGTTGACTGTTCATTTTAGAAAAAAAACTATTTTGATTTCGTCTGTCTCTATTGCGGACAAGTAGTTACAAAGGTTTTATGACAGCTGACACAACCTATCTTTGACTTTTCAGCATCCGAACGAACTCTTACTGTCCATGTCATTAGCATATAATCCCAGAATAGCATTTTCTAGAGAGATTAATATTACAAAGCTAAAACAAGGGGTGTTAGAAAGATCCATAGTTTTTTTCATGTAAAAGTAACAAAGTTTCAGTGATGAAGTTTTGCAGAGTTTTTATTTCAACTTAAAATATGTCCGTGTTATTACTTGTCATATTGTATTTCTAAGAATATTTTAAAATGAATGAGCTTTTAAATTTCACCCTCAGAAAAAAAGAAACATTTCGAAGATGTGAGTTTTCCTCGAGTTTATGGTTTTTGCTAAAAACCCTAAATATATAGATCTGTACTTACACTTTTATCTCTAAATGCGTAAGCAAGAAAATATTAAATATTAGAGTGCACTGTAAAAAAATCTGTAAAGTTACTAAAGTTTTTTCTAGGAAACTGGGATTCCTACAACTTTTTATGTAACGGCAGCAAGAAAGATTCCTGTGTCTGTTACAGGAAATTTCTTTCTGCCGTTACATAAAAAGTTCTAGGAATCCCAGTTTCCTAGAAAAACTTTAGTAACTTTACAGATTTTTTTTTTACAGTCTAGGGATGTTTTATTCCCTTTTCAGTAAAATGCTCCGATTATGTGATTAGCGTGCAATAGCATCTCAGTTTGTATCACTTAAATAGCTTACTGTGTATCTTTTTACAGTGTCATATATATAAAAAGATCAGATCTATATATACTAAATGATTTTTTTAACGAATTTCTCGTAACTCTGCAAACTGGGTCAGACCACCCGACTTTAGAGAGATTCTACCCGTAAATAATATAAATATATTTCTATTACAACATTTTTTAATAAAATATAACTTACTTCTGTATGGCATTTATTTATTTCGTTTTACTAAACAAAATTTTTGATACGACACATCTTTATTTGACCTGGAAACTAACAAAAGCTAATGATCCTTAGTATATAATATCTCGCATTCATAATTTTATAAATCAATAAAAATTTTCATAACCAGAGAAGTAAAATCTCATTTTGAAGATCTCTCTTCTTCAAACAATCTGGTGATTGGATATGACAGCTTAAGAGCCTTCTTCAGTTAGGCGATGCAATCGTAAGTAAAACCAGTGGACGCGTTATTTACAAATTTCTTAACTCTAAATAAAATGGAGTGACTATTCACTCCTCCGGAGTGAATAGTCAATCTATCGCAGAGTCAAAATAGGCCCAACCTCTTTAGAGTGACTATTCACCCTGAGCAAAAGTGAAATTTTTGACTCCATGAAAGAGTGAACTGTCACTCCTGGGAAGTGAATATTCACTCTAAACAGGGGTGGATAACCACTCTTTCGGAGAAGTGACTATTCACGCTTGCAAAAGGAGTGCGTTTTTTCACCCCTGGTAGTAGTGAATAGTCACTCTTTCATAGGAGTAAATGTTCATTTTTTATGGAGACATTTTTTTTTTTTTTTTTTTGCATTTATGTTGCTTTTAAAATAATCACATATTTTACAACATGAATGAAAATAGACACAAGCGTGGTAAAGATTGAAATAAAATACTTTGTTAGCAATATTTATTTAAGTCATAGTTTGAAATATTAATTGAACTTTTAAGGGAAAATTCAGTTAAAGTTACACGTGAATTTAAATTAGATTACTGACAGAAATAAACTATATATTTTATTCCAATCTTATCCTTTGTGTTTGCTTTTATTGCGTGCCCTATAAAAATATTTCTTTTAGAGTTTTATAGGGTAGATATGCCAGTAATGGACACCCTTAAGGAATTTCTTTTAAAATAATTTTTTATTAATAGTTATAATTATTATATTCCAGTCTTTTCAATATTATATTAACCTATCAACAATATTTAACCATTCTTATAGTCCCATTTCCCAATATGAATCAAAATTTAATTTTAAATAACAGAAATATATCAAAACACTCAAATGCCCAGTAATGGACACCCCATATAAAAAATAAATATAATTGCTTTTATAACTGTATTTAGGACCAGAATTTAATGAATACACACTAATGAAACAAAACAGTTATTTCCAAATAAATTTAACAATTAGGATACCAGTAATTAATAAATATTTGTGATAATCATTTACTGTTTACATCCATTATTTTAATTATCAGAAGATCGATGTTTTAATTATTTTAGATGGATAGTTTAAAATACTAAATAGATAATTACAGCTATTAAATTATTGAAACAGTGGGGGATTTAAAAAGGTAATTAAAAAAAGTTTTGGAATATTATTAGTGTTTAGTTTTGTCTCACTATTTTTAACAATTATAAGGAATATAAATATTTCAGAGACTACCTGATATATCATCTATAATAATTAATATTACAAATATGAAAGAAATGATATTATGAGTTAAATATTTTAACTACTAAATAAAATAATTTCAAAATAAACTGATGTTTGAGGCCACTGATCTGCAGATTTACTAGTTTCATGAATATTATCTATAACTTTAATATTACTTTTTTTTCGTCAGAGGTTAATAAGGAAACATTTAAGACAGAAAACAGATTTTTAATAGCTTCTGTAACTTAATTGTTTTTATTTAAACGGAGAGGAATTAAGCCCTATGAGCCCCTGTTTGACTGTGCTGTTAAACAATATTTTCTGCTTCCTGGCTGGTTTAATTGCCAGATTATAAAATATGCAAGGTACATATACATAAAAAAAAAGAATAAGATATTGAATTTTTATTAATCACATAAAATAACTTAAAAGCAGCTATTTATAAAAGTTTCGGTGTTATTACATTTTGGTAAGTATAATTTAAAAATGAAATTTGATTATTTAGCTTTGCAGTTAAGCCAAAATATTTTATGCACTATAAACATTATTGAAATTGCATTTTTAGCAGTGTCTACATGGGGTGTCCATTACAGGAAAATGACTAATTAACCATCGCAGTAATGCGCCCCCTCAGTAAACATACGCCCCCTCTTAAAACCTTAAAAATAAATGAAATTTTATAAATGGCCTTTAGTATATAAAATTCTAAGTTTTTTATTGCTACTCAAACAAAAACATTCAAATTTTGCAAGCAAATAAATAATATATAAATTAATTAAACGAAGCCATCTAATTAAACGAAGCCAAGAATCGCTGGATACGAAATTACTACGCTGGAGTAATTTCGTATCCAGCGATTTCTGGAGTTCCTTTACCTGAGATTTATTCTGTTGAGCTGAACCAGGTTTCAGACCAGATGCTGTAATCATCAAGGTTAGCTGGGTGAAAAAGTTCGACCAGAATCGTCCGGGATAGCTCAGATGGCAGAGCACTGGCGGCTTCAACCAGGAGATCCCGGGTTCGTATCCTGGTCCGGACATTTTTCGCCCAGTTGGAAATTTACATCTAATATTATTTGTTTACCAATTAGAATAATTGTGCTAATATTAATCTAGTGTAATTTCGTATCCAGCGATTTCTGGAGTTCCTTTACCTGAGATTTATTCTGTTGAGCTGAACCAGGTTTCAGACCAGATGCTGTAATCATCAAGGTTAGCTGGGTGAAAAAGTTCGACCAGAATCGTCCGGGATAGCTCAGATGGCAGAGCACTGGCGGCTTCAGCCAGGAGATCCCGGGTTCGTATCCTGGTCCGGACATTTTTCGCCCAGTTGGAAATTTACATCTAATATACCACTATTTAGCTCATAATCATCTATCTACACGAATAAATGGTTAAAATTAAATAAGACTTACCTTATGTGTTCCATAAAGAGTCATTTTAATGATATCCTAATCTGTTAATCCTAAGATGGCGGACAAAAAAGTGATCATTTTTCTTATCTTACAAGGGCAATGTCACCTTGCTTTTCTGATTGGGTAATAAGCAATGCATACGTAAGTCACTCTTTCAGGAGTGACTAATCCACTCGCGATGAAGTAGTGAGATATTTCACTCCTTTCTAAAGAGTGGAAAATTCCACTCTTTAAGGAGTGTATTTTTACAAAATGCACTCCAAATGGAGTGCAAATGCCTGTCACTCTTTCAAAGAGTGAACTTTTCACTCCTCCCAATTTTAGAGCGTTGTTTGCATTTTAATATATTTTTAAATAATTTACTATGCATAGGATATATGAAGTTGATACCATAATGTAAATTCCCAATTTACCTAAATGACCTTAAAATAATAAAAAATACTCCAAATATCTAAACTAAGCTACTTCAAAAAATATCTTTCTCTACAATGGCTATTCTTCAAAATATTAAACGTATGTTTCTATTAAATGACTTCACTTCACAGTATAAATTCAGTCTTAGTAGGATTTAACCATATAATAAAGTGTCCCTAGAAAATTCTAACCTTAACGAGAATCCATGAGTTTCAATCTACTAATTCGAAACAAGCAATGTTTCTGTATTACCACAAGCGACGGTTTAGTCCATGTAACTAGAAGCAACCTCACGGCTACATATGAGGGTAGGCTGAAAAGAAATGCACACATGCTTGTAGAACGCGAATAAAAACAAATAGCAAGATCGGACAAAAATTCTTTAAAATACAATTCTTAAGCTTCAAAATCATATATTTATTTTTCAACATAGTCACCGTTAAGGCTAAGAAATTTCTCCCACCGTGTAACAAGTTTTTTTTTATTCCGTCACTGAAATTTTCTTCAGACTTTTCTCGAATCCAGGACTTCACAGCTGCCTTCACCTCATCGTCCGATGTGTAATGATTACCCTTGAAGTCTCTCTTGAGTAGTGGAAGAAAATAAAAATCGCTAGGTGCAAAATCGGGGAATTACGGAGGGTGTGGAATCGGTTCAAATTTCAGGTTTCGCAGAGCCTCTGAAGTTGCGGATTTTACGGTATTCCAATCGATCAATAATGAAGACGACACGTTCCTTGGATATTCCAGTATGGTTTACGATACACTTTTGAGTGATTTGCTGGACATTTTGAATCAAATCAACGACGAGATTGCGATTTTTATCGTCTGGGCAGTAATCGGACGTCCGCTGAGTTTTTCATCAACAATTATGACATTTCTTGGTTTGCAATCACAAACTTTCTTCCGATAGATTTACAGTAGACTTATAAACAGTATCATCATCTTTAAACGACGATGAATCTCAGCATGAGTCACTTTTTCAGCAATTAAAAATTCGATAACAGCACGTTGTTTAACTCGTGTTGACATAGCTCTAGAACACGTCTCCATACTTCCGCTTCTCAAAACACACTGGTTGAATTCAGCAGCTTCTAATCTGCCCATGCGTGCAGAGGAGAATGTTACTTCCACATGCCACCATGCGCGTTTCTGAAGGCCATTTCGTTCGCGTTCTGCAAGTTTGTGTGCATTACTTATCAGCCTACCCTCTTAGATATACTGTATCCGCGTTATGAAGTGTGAAAGTGAGATATCTCTTCCAGCTTCAAGTCACTTCAAGCGAGAGTCCAAATTACAGTAACTAACATTCCAATTCCTGGTGGACTCTGTTCAAATAATTTGTTTTAGCAGTAAATACTTTACCTAATGTCGCAAACAACGACATGTAAAACTAATTCATTTAATTTTACAAACTACCAGTTATAACGATTATCCTGTTATATATGTTTCCGTTCTACTCCCCCCCCCCCACCCCCGCAGTTTCACTTCAAAATTCAATTTAATACTTTATTTATTTTAAGGTGCTATTTTCCCCCAGTGCGGTTCCTAATTAAATCTAATATTTAAAATGTATATCGCTTGTACTAATAGTCCCTCACATTTAAATTAAACTATTTTTAATTACTCATTTACTTTAATAAAATAAAACCAGTTATTCAGTCTTCCCATTCTACTTTGAGATATTTTCTCACATATATTTTGCCTGTAGAAAAAACGTTACGGCTGTTAGTTAATACAAAACATTTTAGTTTCTCAGCGGTCCTTATTTGGTAATGTGTCTGGCGCATCATCAAAAGTACTTAACTTGCAGTCTATTCATTACATTTATTCTCTCACTGCACCCTAAAATCCAGACCGTTAAATTAAATTCATATGTATTAGAATCCTGCATATTTTTCTAACAGCTGCAATCTGCACTTCACGCTGAACTTCGTATTCACATCTGTCTTACCAACCGCATTCACACGCCTTTCGCCTAACGATTCTTTAATTTCTACAGCCTTTGTCTATATTCGAAAACATCTTCCGTTACTACTTAAAACGCATTATATCCGAAGTGCAATGTCATTTTTGTTCATCTCCCATACCACAAGAATCTAGTAATCTCAAAATATGGTACCCCAAATATGTATAAGGTCACCGCTTGTATTTGGCTAATCCTTACCCGCCAATGTTTTGTTTTTACCTTGTGCATGACGCAAAAATACTTGTATATTGGCAAGCACGTGAATTTTAGCTGCGTAGTCACGACACTTCTGCTCTCGCCCTCGCCTATGAATGTTGTGCTAAAAAGAGGCTGCTGTTCTTCGTCCCCTGTTTGTACCTCTCCCCGCTGTTCGTTATGACGCAATAAAATCATCTTCGTATATCATTTAGGAGTTTTTTTAAAATCTTGCACCCATCTGCTTATTGTGGTTCGCTTTTTATGATCAGTTACGGCTTAGAGGACAATCTCCTTTATACCATTAGCACTCTAACTCCTCTGAGCACTTTCACAATTCGTCAAACTTATATCGAGACAGGAAAGATTTCAGCTTCCATTCAGAGGAATTAGCTTACTAGTACAAAACGAACGTACTCAAAACCGAGTCACCCGTAGAGTATCGTCGTAAAAGAAAAGTAAAATACATGGGTAATTCGTTACAAAGTTAGATGCTCATGGCCGTTTCACATACACTCGATAAATATCTTTAAATAAAGGAGTCGGAAGGTGTAAGTCAAGCGTGGCAAATGAGGTGCGTTCGTAGTATGACGAATTTTATAACTATTCAGATCTTGGTGCAATAGCTGTTGCAATCTTATGCAAAAATATATGAATAAAAAGTTTATTAAGTTTATATATATTAAGTTCAGTAATACGTAAATAATATGACTCTATCTTAAATATGACGTAATAATCATGACAACATAGAATCATTACCTATCATGAGATTTTCTTGAATTCATTACGTATTACAGGATTTAATAGTTAAATCACCATGGCAACCTAGAATCATTACCTATCATGGGATATCATTGCGGTAATTACGTATGATAGGATTTAATAGAATGAAGAATGATTTTATAGACATCTTTTTAAGTTTTGATTCAATTTTCATAAAATTTGACATTTTTCGACAAAATTCTGCTACGATTATATATATTAAATTTCAAACTATTCGGTTGGGTAGTTTTTGCACTGTTATATGCGGACAGACGGACAGGTCGACGGACGGACCAGACGACGACTATGGGAGCTATGTTTTTATATAATTGCGACATTTCCCCATAGACCATAATGTAATGGAATACCTTTGAGTGTCTCTGTAAATAAAGTATGAACGCTACATACTTTATTTTGACTACCGAACATGGTATAGTAAATCTCAGTTACATATATCAATCACAGAACAATCCAACTATATTGACGCAAGTTAGTGTTCGGCCAGACAGACAGACGGTTAGACGGCCGGACAAATCAAATTCACAAAATCTTTTCAATTATGTTGGAAAGTGTTGAAAACGCGTTATAGGTTGAAATTTCACTTTCAATTTATACTAATAGACAGAAGAACACTTGAATACTTTTGTACAGTCCTGTATTTTACTTACTATTTTTATATACACTCCACTGTTTAGCTAAAATTTAATTAAGACTAAAACACGGTAAAAACTACTGAAATCACACTTCCAGAGATTATCACCCATAGACGGCCATGTATCCAATTGTCTGTGTGTCCCTGTATATCATTTTATCTATAATCTACAAATATATCTTATTAGTCTAAATGTAGTTCAGCGCAAATATCCATAACTCATTTAAAAACAACCTCTAAGCTATTTTCGTTCATACTCAGTAACCCTTACGAATTATTTTATGATTTTATGTAGCCCTGCATATGATCAACAGCATTTATACACACAGCGTAATACACAAAAATTTAGTTAAACTTAAAAACTCATATCACAACTAAAAGTGCACCTCCAGGAATCATCGCTAATATACGGTAATTCGGATACATACTGTATCCGAAATCTTTTGTGTGTCCCTGTAAATATTATGCACTTTCTATTATACAGGAAGTAACTTGTAGTAAACCTCAGCAACGTATATCAATTTCATTATATTTGAATGATTTAACATAATTAAAATACCTTGCAAACAATGTTTGCCCGTATACCATTATATAACGGAATTCTTTTGTATACCCTGTAAAAGAATAATAAATATTCCTTGCACCGCATATCAATTTCATTATGTTCGAAAGGGTGTACTATCTTATAATGCACTTAAAACAATTTTTTCACATTGGCCGTAACGTAACGGAATACTTTTGACTGTCCTTGTAATTGAACTATAACATGCGATTTCCATAAAATTTGAAATGACTCGACGAAATTCTAAACGATTATATTTTAAATTTCAAACTATTCGGTTGGGCAGTTTTTTCGCTGTTATATGCGGACAGACGGACCAGATGACGAATATAGGTGCTAGGTACTTATATAATTACGAACGCGCCTAAAAACTCAATTTCTATTGATGACCAATTTGGAATTACATTAAGAATTTCTGTAAATGGCTTGCATCGACGTCACGTTGCTATTAGCAACGACTGATGCTCTAATCTGGTATTGCATCTGGAGCACACACGGAACGTCAAAACTCCCTGTTTGTCGTTAAAAGCATGTGTTGTCTTTCTGTTTAATTCAGATCTTTCTTATTTATTATTATAGTGCTAATAATTCTAATAAGTCAAATGGAGAGCACCACATTCGCTTTATATTTGGGCGCCATATGAAGCAATGTCAGATTCTTCTGAACATGTGACGTCATGTGCAAATCTTCTTTAGAAAGAATATTTATTAATGTCTCTTACATTTTCTAATAATTGCGAGCATGTTATTATGTATTTTTAAAAAATAAACTAAGTATTAAAGAATAATTTGTAAACCTTTAGAGCATAAATGTAAATTATACTTATATGAAACTAGATAGTGTATCTTAGAATTATCAGCCACGTACTAAACAAGCACAACAATCTTTATTACAAGCACAACAATCTTTATGCTACAAAATACAAAATATGCTACCTTTACCTTTACGTACCAATTATAAGGTTTATTTTTAGCTTCATTACATTCAAGTGCCTTCTGTTTTCCTTCAAACCCCTTCTCTGCGAGTCAATCGAAGACTGATTTAAAATTAAAATCATCTCGCTGAGACGATTCCATTCAACGGAATACATTATGCATACCGATGAACTTTTGATATATGGCACTACATAATTATTAAGATTTCATTGATCAGAACAGCATTTCCGTGCTGTCATACTTTATTGATCATAATAACTTAATTTAAAGCATGATGTCAAAGGAAAGAATATATTATTAGACTATCAAAACTCTCCAGTAATTTTTGTTTTTCTGAAAAAATATTTTAAATTTATATACATCTTTATTGTAATTTTAGATATTACTTTATGAAGATATATATTAAACAATTTAGCTAATATTTATTGTATTATATAAATATACGAGGTGTGTAACAAAGGACTCTCTTATTTTAAAATTAATTAATTCGGAAATGAAGATCGATAGAAGAAGGAAACAAGTGGTATGTTTATTTTGAAAGCTGTAAAAATATGATACAATAGTTTCAAAATTAGTTACAAATTGTGTCGACAGGTAGCACTGTACAGTGAAGTCGCAGTACGGAGTCGCAGAAATAGGCTGCAGACTGTACTTTGCAAGCAGTCGTTCCCATCACCAGCCACTCTGCCTGTTCACTGAAATTTCTCAAACTTTGCAAATTGTTTTCTTATCAGCACCTTTTGCAAACTACAATTGAAAACTGCGCCTTGTTGCCGTAGGAATGCAATTTAACCACACGTTGCTTCACAGAATAGATGACTTCATTCATTTCCTTCAGAAAGAAGATTTATCACTCTGTGCTTCAGAGTACTTTGTTTAGGGATCTCTCAGGAACTACAGTGCCACCTGTCGACACAATTTGTAACTAATTTTGAAACTATTGCATCATATTTTTACGGCTTTTAAAATAAACATACCACTTGTTTCCTTCTTCTATCTTAGTTTTTGAGTTATTTGATTTTAAAATCAGGGAGTCCTTTGTTGGACACCCTGTATACATATTCTTTACACATTTTGATATAATCATATTATTAATTATCCTTTCTGTACTCGATATTGTTCGATTGTAAAAATAGTTTATTTAATTTTCTATTTGCGAAATACCGAGCTATGAATGTACCTTACTAATATTTGAAACATTATATTTTATAAACAGAATACTATTACTGATATTGAATATTTATGCATAATTCACAAAAATATATGTACAATTTTATAAAATTCTAAGCATACCAGTATAAATAAACTATTTTCTAGTAAACTGCGCAAAATGATGGTTTTGGAACTAAGGAAGATTTTGTTTGACATAATTATGTGTTACAAACAAATTTCAATGTTCTGGAATTCAGTCGTTTCAGAGCTACAAACATGTTTGTTATTCTAATATTTCAGTTAACTAATATCTCTTTCAGTTAATTCTTTTATCTCTCTTGAAGTAACACAGATTTTCTGTAGCTATAAATGTGTATTTCTTATTAAATGTGTTTCGAGCACGGGGCACATTTCATAAAAGGCAATTTTATGAACCTGAAGTACATATTGCTGGTTACACTGAATGAGACTTAATAGCTTGCCTGGCTAGAAGATGGTATATTTATCTGTAACCTTTTGAAAGACATATCAGCGGACTTCATATAACTCAAAGAAGATAGCTAAATGTAAACCGTTGGAGCATAAAGAGTTAAAGAAAACAAGTGTGTGAAGAATTTGAATAGTTTTACCTTAAGAGTCAATTTTAGATTTTAAAAAGTATGTTTAATGTTTATTTCTTCTATTTATGAATTTGCTTTTATTGTAAACTTTCTATTTATATAAGTTTTATATAATTATAAGTTTTATATAAGTTTATAACTAAATTCAGAAAAAAAAGACCCTGATAAGCTTAGTACCTCCCCAACCCCTGTGGAAAATTTATTTTGTTGATTTTGTGCGCTTTGCTTTCAAACATTTTATTAGCAAAAGAAAGGACACAATTGACTACAGAGAACCTTTGAAGAGCGAATAAAAGGACACAGTTGACTACAGTCTTTGGGGAAAGAAACCAAAAAATAATTTATAACACTCGTCACAGAATGTGATTTAAACGGAGCCGTATATGGCGTGCATGGCTTAATAGTTAATTCTTATAATTATTCACAAATTAATAAGTTGTCAGTATAATGTGCGATAAACGCTAACGGCCTATGTGTTTTAAGTATAAGGTCATTGAGCCTAAATGTGACGACCTCTAAATGCTACAATGTTTTCTATTAAATATCTAAATGCAATAATGGTAAATAAATGCTATATAATGAGACATCCGAACATCAGGAACAAGACTCGAAACATTTCCCTGCATTTAAAACGTGTTTTTTTAATTCAATTAAAATAGGCATCGTTCATTATAAAGGGCGCCCATCTTCTCTAAATGAGGCAAAAAATCCCGAAAGTGGTTCACGGTTTTTCTGTTTAACTTTGAAGATCAAATAACACTATGGACGTGAAGGGTTACGACTTATATTTCATTTACCTGAAGTATAAGCTCAAGAAAAGTCGACCAAATTTAAAGTTAGAGTTATGAAAAATTCTACGCATTTTGGTGACTTCCTTTAACTTCAGATACTTATTAGCGACAAGCTGAATGCCCTAAATACGGAGAGACTATTAGGGTATTAACGAGGTAGATTGATATGGTATTTTTCATATATTGTTTGAAAATAATGTGTAAAGTAGAAATTGTGTTTAATTAAGCTGTTTTGAGTTAGTAAATTAGGAATTTCAGCATGATCCCCGAACAGTGTTTTTCTTTAACCGGGTTCTTAAATATGTATTTAAAATTCTCAAAAAGGAAAATACGTGTCTTTAAATTCACTAACAAAATAGCGTAAGAATAGCGGTGTATATTCGAGACAATATAATAAACATACATGATTACGGGATTCGCAATACTTGTAACATGATGAAAATTCTGAAAAATCTTGTATACATTGAAAACACTTAATTTATGTTAATGTGATTAAGTAAGTTAATTTTAAAAACACTAAAACGTTCGGTTGATTAAATGCCGAATCTAATTAAAGAATGATGCAGCTGAGTTATGCCCTCGTTTGGAGGGCTCCAAATTTTTTTTACACTTTTTCTTAAACCTAAAATTTTAATTCTGTTTTCAACTTTTACTCATTATAATAAACATGTTCTACTCTTAGATTAGAATAAGATCAAAAAAGAAAACTGTATTTATCTAAATGAGTATTTATGTTTCCATATATTGTAAGGAATAGAAAATATTCGATTTTTTGTGAAAATGTATGGAAAAGGAGAGAGGTGGAGGCAACACAATATCAGACTATAGACTTCTCTTTGGCTTAATCAGTCCTGCTTAAACTGAATTATTAAAAACATTGAACGATTTTATCTGTTTACAAGTAATATTTTTATCATGTGAGATTTTATAATAACTAGAGTTAGAAATAATAATTTTTCTTGTTAACAATGTTATGCAAATTCCTATTTTTAATTAACAAAATAAGATTTTTGATAAAAATCAATATCCCATTTCGATTCCTTATTAAATTTTGTATAGGAATCATGCATTGTATTTCATTATCATTATAGTGCCAACAAAAGTATACGCAGTTGAAGTTACGGAATCCCAAATCTCACTACTGTGGAGTTTACGGATTAATATTCACTTACGAATTCCGGGAGTTTTAACCACTTGAGGGGCGGTGGGATAAATTTTATCCCACCTACGATTAATGAAGATTTGCACCAGAAAAATTTTATTAAATTTTAGTTTTCTAACTTTGGTGGGAAAAAGTCGTAAAATTGCTTTTCCTTATTTTGCAATAAATCTTTTTGCAGATTCCGGTGTGAATTCAACATTGCAGAAACACAATTACTTACCCCTCAAGGAATTAAACGATGCTTTCCGCAACAAGTTTTTAACCATTAAGTTCTCTTAATGTTCTCACAGACCACTTCCTTTTAAAATTGTCACGGATTGAGTTGAAATTTTAAGTTTAAGTAGTAAAAGTATTTGTGAATTTTTTTTCTTTTGGAGCTCTAGTACTAATGCTAGAGATTTCTGAATAAGTGATTTTAAATTATAATATTCCCGTACATAAAGTTCAGTACAGATACAATATCCTATGAGTTAATAAAGATTTTTATTTATCTTTCATCAAACGACCTCGGAGACCGTTCACAGTAGCTATACGAAAATTTATGTCACAGCAGTTAAGGGTTAAATAAATATTTTCAGATAAAATAGCATGCATAAAACGCATTGTCACATTTAAGGCTGTGAACATCTCATTTAGGTTTTAACTGCCGTAAATGCTGCAAAAATCACCTAAATGCGACAATCGTATATTGTGGGATTATACTAGGGTGACCGAGCCAGTAGTTGAACAAATAAGGTCATTGCTACGGGAGTTTTATTATATTTCTTTCCTTTTAAGCTTTAGAAGTAAACATGATTTCTACAACCCTTAATGAATGTCCTATAATGGACAATAATTAAATTCTGCAGAAATTAAATAGCAACAGAATTATAAATAAATAGTTTTTTTAATTGCCATTTCCCCACACTGTAAAAAAAAACGACAATTTTACAGTACAAAGTACTGCTCATCTCGCGCACAAACTGGATCACAGTTGAATGTACTGTATCTTTCTTTGGTTTCCTGACTATTTAAACATGGAAAATACAGTAGTTGGGTAAAATTAACAGCACAATGTACTGGCAATTTGGACGCCAGTAGTTTGTGCTGTGGTCCAAATGCGTCCAAAATTGCCAGTACATTGTGCTGTTAATTTTGCGCAACTACTGTATTTTTCATGTTTAAATAGTCAGGAAACCAAAGAAAGATACAGTACATTCAACTGTGATCGAGTTGTGCTGGCAAATTTACAGTGTTTTTTTTACAGTGCAGTAGTTGATCAGGCGAATTCAGTTTTTGATCGATTTCATTCCAGTAGTTGATCACTGGTCATTTTGATCTTTTTTTCAATGTATAAAAAATTAAACAATTTGAGAATAGTAAACATTTTAATGAGACGAATAAAAGTAAAAAATACAATAACTTATAAGATATATAGAAAGTCTAATTCAGGGACAGAGAAAAGATTTCTTGTTCTGCTGAGTTTTGGGGGCTCTATATGGAAATAACTTGATCCCACCTATAAAAAGGAACAACTTTCATAGGCGCCCACATGCCACCGTGGAAGCCACCATCGCTCATTCTTTTTCCATTTCCAATATGACAACGCTTTCATATATATACTTTTGCACCGTCTGCCAAGTATAGGCAGTTTTCGCTTCTGAAGATTCCACTCACACACTCTCGCCGGACGAAACTTTGGCACTGGACTTAAAGCTGTGTGAGTTGCTCAGTCGTTGTTTTTTTGGCTAGTCGGAATTTTAGATAGTCCTATATCTTGTCTTTTATGTATAATTTGTTGCTTCCTCTCTTCCCTTTTCTGAATGATTTCTTTCTTTCGGGTTTCTGTTTCTTCCTTTTCCTTTTCTTCGAAAGACTTTATCCACTGTTTTGACGTTGTCGCATAAGGCAACTGTCTCCTTTTTGGCTTTTTGGTTTTTTTCTTCTCTGGCGTGTCGTGAGGTCATAGAATGTTGTTTGCAAAAGCTGGATTTTAAGTAGCTTTCATTACAAAAAGCTACCTATTGCAGCCGATCGGAGTAAAGTGATTTAAAAAAATTTTGGTATATTTTCATCGATCATGACCCCCAGACCCCGAAACCACCCTCCGTTCAAAATTTATATATATATATATATATATATATCTGACCTTTGTCACGCTGTAACTCTCGTATTTATGATCCGATTTGGATGTAATACGGTGTGTACATAGTATATACCAATGTCTCGACCGAGTCGACCCATTTTGTTTCAAAATGGCGGCTATTTAAAATTTAAAAAAAAATTAAAATTTGAAAAGTGGTACCAAAAAATTGAAATTGGAAAAATATTTTCTTTTTATGTATTTGACCATTATACAAAGATTCCGGAGCAGTTTTTGTTTCGTCTATATTTTAAAAAATGGCTGAGTTATAGCATTTTGAATTTCTAGCGTAGCTGACATTTTGAAACGTCCTGAACTTTGTCACGCGATAAAAGGCGTATTTATGAACCGATTTGGATGTAACTTCGTTTATACATAGTACATACCAATGTCTCGACCGAGTTCGTTGGCCAGCTTCATCCGCCATCTTCTTTAAAAATGGCGGCCATTTAAATTTTTAAGAAAAATTTAAATTTGAAATGTGGTTCCAAAAAAAGAAAATTGAAAAAATATTTTTTTCTTATGTGTTTGACCTTGATAAAAAGATTCGGGAGCAGTTTTTGTTTCGTCTATATCTTAATAAAAAAGAAAAGTGCCCAGCTAAACTGATGGCATTGAGCTCACAGACTATTCACACTAATTGTATATTATACTCTTATTTTAAAGAATAATGCCACTCAAAAAAATAAGTGAAGGGGAATTAGCCCCCGTTTACCCCTTTATACTTAACCAGTGAACCTCCAAATCTAATCAGGGAAGCTCCTTATCATAATAAACCGGTATACCAAATTTGGAGCAAATCGAATAATCTTGCAAAAAAAAAACATTTATCTAAATTAAGGGGGTGGACTAACCCCCCTTTATCCTTAACCAATGAATCGCCAAAACGAATCATGGAAGCTCCTTAACATAATAAACCGGTATACCAACTTCGGAGCAAATCGAATCATTCTGCATGAAAAACCCATTTATCTAAATTAAGAGGGGCAGGCTAACCTCCCTTTTCCCCTTTTACCCTTAACCAATGAACCGCAAAACTAATCAGGGAAGTTCCTTAACATAATAAACCGGTATACCAAATTCGGAGCAAATCGAATGTTTCTGCATGAAAAACACATTTATCTGAATTAAGGGTGGTGGACTAACCCTGTTTTTCCCCTTTATCCTTAACCAATGAACCCCCAAAACTAATCAGGGAAGTTCCTTAACATAATAAACCGGTATACCAAATTCGGAGCAAATCGAATCATTCTGCATGAAAAACCCATTTATCTGAATTAAGGGGGGGGTGGACTAACCCCGTTTCCCCCCTTTATCCTTAACCAATGAACTCCCAAAAGTAATCAGGGTAGTTCCTTAACATAATAAACCGGTATACCAAATTCGGAGCAAATCGAATGATTCTGCATGAAAAACCCATTTATCTGAATTAAGGGGGGAGTGGACTAACCCCGTTTTTCCCCCTTTATCCTTAACCAATGAACTCCCAAAACTAATCAGGGAAGTTCCTTAACATAATAAACCGGTATACCAAATTCGGAGCAAATAGAATGATTCTGCATGAAAAACACATTTATCTGAATTAAGGGGGTGGACTAACCCCCCTTTTCCCCCTTTATCCTTAACCAATGAACTTCCAAAACTAATCAGGGAAGTTCCTTAACATAATAAACTGGTATACCAAATTCAAAGCGAATTGAATGATTCTGCATGAAAAACCCATTTATCTGAATTAAGGGGGGTGGACTAACCCCGTTTTTCCCCCTTTACCCTTAACCAATGAACCCCCAAAATTAATCAGGGAAGTTCCTTAACATAATAAACCGCTATACCCAATTCGGAGCAAATCGAATCATTCTGCATGAAAAACACATTTATCTGAATTAAGGGGGGTGGACTAACCCCGTTTTTCCCCCTTTATCCTTAACCAATGAACTCCCAAAACTAATCAGGGAAGTTCCTTAACATAACAAACCGGTATACCAAATTCGAAGCAAATCGAATCATTCTGCATGAAAAACCCATTTATCTGAATTAAGGGGGGGTGGACTAACCCCGTTTTTCCCCCTTTATCCTTAACCAATGAACTCCCAAAACTAATCAGGGAAGCGCCTTATCACAGTGAACCTAGGAAAAAATTTTGAAGCAAATCGGATGTTTCTATCAAGAGTTATCGCGTTACGTACATAAATACATACATACGTACGTACGTACATACATACATACATACATACAGAACGGGCGGGCACATGAGCTCTAAGGCTTTGATAGCCTGTGAGCTAAAAAGTGGCTGAATTATAGTATTTTGAATTTCTAGCGTGGCTGAAATTTTGAATCGTCCTGATTTTTGTCACGGGATAACAGGCGTATTTATGAACTGATTTGGATGTGTGGTACAAATATCTCGACCGAGTTCGTTGGCCAGCTTCATCCGCCATTTAGTTTCAAAATGGCGGCCATTTAAAAAAAAATTTAAAATTTAAAATTTAAAATGCGATACCAAAAAATTGGAAAATGAAAAAGATTTTTTCCGTATGTGTTTGAACATAATATAAAAAAGATTCTGGAACAGTTTTTGCTTCGTCTACATCTAAAAAAATGGCTGAGTTACAGCATTTTGAATTTCTATTGTGGCTGACATTTTAAAACGACCTGATTTTTGTCACGCGATAACAGGCGTATTTATGAACCGATTTGGATGTAACTTCGTCTGTACATAGTACATACCAATGTCTCGGCCGAGTTCGTTGGGCAGCTTCATTCGCCATCTTGTTTCGAAAGGGTTGCCATTAAAAAATTTAAATTTCAAATTTAAAATGAGGTATTAAAAAATTGGAAAATGAAAAAAAAAATATGTGTTTGGCCTTTATACAAAGATTCCAGAGCAGTTTTTGTTTCTGAAAATTTGTTCTTTTGTTTATATCTTAAAAAATGGTTGAATTATAGCACTTTGAATTTCTAGCATGGCTAACATTTTGAAACGATCTTGTACTTGTCACGCGGTAATACACGTATTCGCCTATTTCGATGTAAGCAGGCATGTGGATAGTATACATCAATATCTCGACCAAGTTCGCTGGCCAGCTTCATCAGCATCTTGTTTCAAAATGACGGCATTTCAAACAGGGCTATTGATTCGAAATTATGGAAACACCCTTTTCTCTTACGTCTTCAACGGCTGTTTGCAGATCATCCTCTTAATACTAAAAGAATTTTTTTTTAGTGGAATAATGAATTCTGAAAATAAGCATTAATGGCTTGGTAAGCAAATAAATTAAAGAATGATCAACTAATGGCTACGCATGTTATTAGCCAGTAGTTGATATACTGATCAATAACTAGAATCCTCGAAACCAATAATTGATCACAGCTGATCAATTTCTGGAATTTGTTTATTTAATAAGACCAGAAGTTGATCAATCAAATTTTAATCTCTAAAAAGAAGTAAATCGAAAATCTAAAAATGAATATTTAAAATATGATCCTTGGCCTGTGATTAACAACAGTTCTTATAAAAATATTATTTGAAATATGCAAGATGGAAGGGGATTATTTTAAGTTACCGTTATTGTCTCCAACTAATCAAAAACTAAATTTTTACACTTTCTAATAAACAAATTTCATAATATGGCTTCTCTTACAGAAGACAGTTGGAAACTATGTGACAACAGGTGCACTAACATTCAAACAAAAATATTATGTCTAGTGCCACTAGTAAAACTCATTTCCGTCGGAAATGGCGCAGTATTTCAAAAAAATTGATCAATTACTGGAGGAGTATGAACTACTGGCGCAGTCACCCTAGATATATCGATTCCATTTCTACAAAACAAGTTAGCTTGGAACTAAAGGCACAGTATTCACTAATTTTCTGCGTAATAAAATATATATATATATATATATATTTAATAAAATGTCAAATATACCATAAATGCGACAAAACCATGGGTAATTGTGTCTCATTTAGGCACAGTGATCTTACATATAAGAAAATTTAAATAACTAAAACATTATATTCTGTTTCATAAAACGGTAAGCTTCGTATTTGTTCATCATGCAGGTTACTCAGATATTCTAATTTGTGTAACGAATGTAATTAACTTATGCGATTGTAGTTTACAATATAGTACACTCGAAAAATAAACATCCTAATCTAATTGGATATAGGCAACTCAATAACAATTTCATATGAATGAATTAAATATTTACTTTCTTCGAAATAAATTGAAACAATTATTGAGCATTTGTTGGATAATTGTCAAATTTAATAAAGCAGCCATAGGAATTTCAAATTTAATAAAGCAATCAAAGAATATTTTATCTATAAAAAATTACTTGTATAAGAAATAGCACCAAATAACCATAAGAAATAGCATGAAATAGAATTATGCTTGAATAGCGATTTTCGAAGTTTCTAATCGAATTAATCGGATTATAAAAGTTTAAAAATTAATTTTTATCCTTTGTATACACAAATAATTCCAGTGATGTCTATTAGTATTTGGATTAAGGGACTGTGCAATCTATTCAGCCTATATTTTTATCATCTTAATGGAGTTAAGGGTGCATAGGACGGTTAAATCTTTAAAAACTTCGATTCTTTAAAAAATATAATATGAAAGAGCCCCGTTTCTGGGAATTTAAAAGAGACTGCTCAAAAAATTCTAAGATTACACTAGCTATGTGAAACAAATTATTAGGCCTTAACTCTGTAAATAATGAGTACAAGGATACTTTAAACGCGATTTTCTCTGAACATTGTTTTTAATTCTGTACCTAATCGAAATAATAGAATAATCGGTATCATAAAAGATTTTCTTACCTTTTTGTTTAAAAAAACTCCTTCCGGCCAGTGCCGGGAGGAAGAGGTAGCTTTCATAATCCTTATTTTAAAAAAGCCAACTTATATCATGCAAACACACGAAGCTCAATTTAGTGGAAACCGAATATAGGAGATTCAATACTAATTTTTATCAATATAATGAATGAGAATTTCGCGAAATTAGTCAGCTTTATCCAAGCTGCTTTTCTTTAAAGTAACTTATATTTGGCTGCCAAATTCGGCAATTTCTTAAAGTGCCTGTCATTTTAAGACAACATAGTGGATGAGGCTAAGCAGTGAACTTGGTCGAGACCTTAGTAATTGCTGTGCGCATGCTCACTCACATCGGAATCGGTTAATATATAGGAGTGCTGTCGCATGCAAAAAATCAGATTTTTCAAAATGTCACCCACAATAGAAATTGAAACTGCTATATCTGAGCCATTTTTTAAGGTAAAGACAAACAAAAAATGCTCCTGAATCCTTATATCAAGATCAAGTACTTAAGAAAGAAACCTTTTTCAATTTCTAATTTTTTTGCACCTCACTTTAAATATATATATATATTTTAATTTAATGGCCGCCATTTTGAAACAAGATGGCTGATGAATCTGGCCAGAGAACTTGGTCGAGGTGTTGATGTATACTATCCACATGCCTTCTTACATCGAAATAGGCGAATACGTGTGTAATCGCGTGACAAATACAAGATCGTTTCAAAATGTTAGCCATGCTAGAAATCCAAAGTGCTATAAATCAACCATTTTTTAAGATATCAACAAAAGAACAAATTTTCAGAAACAAAAACTGCTCCGGAATCTTTGTATCAAAGCCAAACACATAAAAAAATCTTTTTCATTTTCCAATTTTTTAATACCTCATTTTGAATTTTAAATTTAATTTTTTTTTAATGGCAACCTTTTGAAACAAGATGGCGAATGAAGCTGGCCAACGAACTCGGTCGAGACATTGGTATGTACTATGTACAGACCAAGTTACATCCAAAAAGGTAAATAAATACGCCTGTTATCGCGTGACAAAAATCAGGTCGTTTTAAAATGTCAGCCACAAGAGAAATTCAAAATGCTATTACTCAGCCATTTTTTTTTAGATATAGACGAAAGAAAAACTGTTCCGGAATCTTTGTATTAAGGTCAAACACATACAAAAAAAATCTTTTTCTTTTTCCAATTTTTTGGTATCTCATTTAATTTTTTTTATTTTTTAATTTTTTTAAATGACCGCCATTTTGAAACAAGATGGCGGATGAAGCTGGCCAACGAACTCGGTCGAGATATTTGTATGTACTATGTACACACCAAGGTACATCCAAGTCGGTTCATAAATACGCCTGTTATTACGTGAGAAAAATCAGGACGTTTCAAAATGTCAGCCACGCTAGAAATTCAAAATGCTATAACTCAGCCATTTCTTAAGATATAGACGAAACAAAAACTGCTCCAGAATCTTTTTATTAAGGTCAAACACATAAGAAGAAAATATTTTTTCAATTTTCAATTTTTGTACCACATTTCAAATTTAAATTTTTCTTAAAAATTTAAATGGCCGCCATTTTTAAACAAGATGGCGGGTGAAGCTGGCCAACGAACCCGGTCGAGACATTGGTATGTACTATGTATAAACGAAGTTACATCCAAATCGGTTCATAAATACGCCTTTTATCGCGTGACAAAATTCAGGACGTTTCAAAATGTCAGCCACGCTAGAAATTCAAAATGCTATAACTCAGCCATTTTTTAAGATATAGACGAAACAAAAACTGCTCCGGAATCTTTGTATAAAGGTCAAATACATAAGAAAAAAATATATTTCCATTTTTAATTTTTTGGTACCACATTTCAAGTTTTAAATTTTTTAAAAAATTTTAAATGGCCGCCATTTTGAAACAAAACGGCGGATGAAGCTGGCCAACGAACTCGGTCGAGACATTGATATGTACTATGTACACACTGAATTACATCAAAATCGGTTCATAATTACGGGAGTTACAGTGTGACATAGGTCAGATATATATATATATATATATATATATATATATATATATATATATATCAATTTTGAACGGAGGGTGGTTTCGGGGTCTGGGGGTCATGATCGATGAAAATATACCAAAATTTTTTGAAATCGCTTTCCTCCGAACGGCTGCAATAGGTAGCTTTTTTGTAAAGAAAGCTACCTAAAAACGAAAGCTTATATATAAAGTGGCTATAAAATAACCTGATGTGTTCGGTGATCATAAGCGGATCATCATTTGGGTGAAATGTAACATTCGGTATACATGCACAGTAAAGCATGCGGTTTAGATTTCGAAAGAAATAAAATAGTATCAAAAGTCCCCAACAGGAGAAAATGATGTTGCGCTGAAAGGAAAATGATTTTTTGGGGCGTTGTCGATAGATTTCAATGCATACTCCTTGCTATTCGATATGAAGTCATTAGGATATTTTAGACTCTAGCGAGTTTCGAGAACTTTTTTTCTTTTTCGGTTACCGCATCATTTTTCACATACTTCGTTATGTGGAAACGTATATAGAAAAAAGGGTAAAATCAATTTACAAAAACAAATTAATCTTAATAATAATTTTCTTTAAAGTAGGTCTAAGAGGGGATTTTACAAGTTTTTACAAAATCGAAAATTATTATAACCTTGCATAATTTTTAAACTAATAGAGACAAACAAAAAAATTCAAGTGATTGAAACTACACACGTTTTTTTTTAACAGATCATGTGTAAATATTATGGATTTATCTTTACTTTTCAAAATATTTGAGTACATTAAAAACTACTGAAATAGTTCTAAAAATGTCAATTGTTTAAACAATATATCTCATGAAGAGGAAAAGATATAAAAAGAAGTCCTTTTATATGTGTTATTTTTATTTCCAAAGTTTTCCAGGAAAAACAAACAGGCTGAAATACGCTTTCCTCTTGCATTATATGAGGTTATTTTTTTTATCATTGGAATTTTTGGTTGCTTGTAACTTAAAATGGACAAGTGATATTCATAAGAGATTTTATCATAAGCGGCAAGAAAAAAGCTTTACATATCGTGTCCATAATCTGAAAGTCTCACTCTTGCCTTCCAAATGGCCTGTGTGGAAGAGTCTTGAAATTGAAGAAATAAAAGTCAGCCACGAATGAAAAGAACTTTTGTGCTATAATTAAATGTTCAAGATACAGAAGGATTCCCTAACAATATATATTATTCCTGCATTACCATATTCAATGCGCGATGTTTCCACAGTTATGTCTCGATATTAATATGCATGAAATATACAAAATATACATTTTGCATGAAATACCCCTTTCTGAGTATTTTATTGACACAAAAATCACTAAAGAAAATATATAAGAAATTATTTCCTTTCACGAATTTCGCTTGATGAGCCCATGATATCGCATATTTTCATGATATAATCTGTTTTTTGACAGTTAAAAATATGTATGCTTTATGCGAAAACCCACATATTTCTAAGTCGTATGTAAACGTTAAGAAATATTTATATATATATTTTTTCATGCCGAAATCTCTCATGTCCTGTTAAACTTATAAAGAAAATGAGCAATTTTCATTAATATAAACGGAATTTTAAAAAGAAAGGGATAACGTTTTATGAGTCAATGCTTAAACTGATAAGTCAGTTTTAATAACAAATCTAATAAGCAAGCTCATTATGTAACTAAAATTTTCTCCCCTGATAGAATCAACGTCTCGCGCTATAATGTGATTCAGTTACCTGTTAAAGTAACAATATCTGAAAGAAGAAAAAAAATGTAAAATTGTGAGAAACTTGACTTTGAAATTTTAATTAACTCAATTTGTTCGGGTTATTTTTATTTAAAAAAGAAAATTTTTTTTGAGGAAATAAATGTATTAAAATCTTTTTTGAAATCTAAAAAATATAATTTCTTATATATTGGTCACGTATATTTTTTTTCTATGAAAAAGTGATAAGTTATTGGGAGCTGCATAAGGGGCAAAGAAACTGGCTAAAGACAATACTCAGATTGATGAAAGCATAGGCGTAGCGTCAGCGAATCCGGCGGACGCGTTGCTCTCAAAATTTAAATAACTACAAAAGGACTTCCAGTTCGGCCAAACCGTTTTACAGGGATAATCCACAGACTATAAAGAAAAGAAAAGAAAAGCGCATAAAAAATTGATTTTTTCAACCGAAAAAGAAACAAGTCCTCTTAAAGAATTACTCTTTTTTTTAAATATGTAAAACAGAATTCATACTTTTTATTGTTTTTTCAAATTCACATAATAATAAACTTTAATACATTTTATAGTTTTATAATGAACATATATATATAATGAACACAATTCCATATTTTTCACCTGATTTGCAACCTCATTAATACAATGAACCGAGATTGACATGTATGAATATTTTACGATGACGAAAATAAATAATGAATAATTTTTATTTAGTTGTACTCTACAATTTATTCTGATATATATCTGCTTAAAAAAAAATCATTCTGGACTGTAATCGTTCTGGTGAAAAATGTAGCTTCCATATTCGTTGTTTTTAAAAATTCAGCTAATTTTACTAAAATACTGGAAGCTATAGTGCGAGGAACACGATTATTATCCCAGTTTTCGTCAATACTGAATTTCAATGAGAATTTCGCCAAATTAGGCCGTTATTGCCAAGTTGGCTTCACTTATGGCAATTTATTTTTTATCACCAAATTTAACGATATTTCGCCAAGTATCACTACGTTTGGAAAAAATTTGATGCTGGCGGATATCACTATGTGGTTTTAAGCGTATGAGATTAGAAACAACGGGAACAACATTTAAAGTAAATTTGCATAAAACCACGGTTTTTAAAGCTCATAAATAAAACCTGATTATAGAACAATCAGACACCCTATAAATCCAAGCCGCTATATCTCAGCCATTTTTTAAGATAGAGGCAAAATAGAAAACGCTCTCGGACTCTTGTATCAAGGCCAAACACTTAAGTGTAACAGCATTTTAGATTTCTTAATTTTTGTACAACTACTTTAATTTCACATATTGAAATGGCCACCATTTTTAAACAAATGGTGGATGAAGCTGGCCAACGAGCACAGTCGAAACATTGGTAGGTCCTGTACACATGTTCAGTCACGTAAAAATCCGTTAATAAATACGAGTACTGTTGTCTGAAATATATCGGAGTGTTTGAAATTGTCAGCAACCCTAGAATTTCAAACTGAATAAATAATATATAAGCCGATTTTCATATCAGAGGCGAAACAAAAATACTCCGGAAATATGTGTCAAGGACACTTACAGGAAAAAAACATTTTGAATGTCTAATTTTTTGAATATCTTTTTTAATTTAAAAATTTTAAGTGACCGTCATTTTGAAACAAAATGTTGGGTGAAGCTGGCCAATGAACTCGATTGAGAGCTTGATATGCCCCGTTCACATGCCCGGTCCGATCCAAATCGGTTTATAAATGCGAATGCAATGGCATGACAAAAATCTAATTGTTTCAAATTGTTAGTCACACTATCATTTCAATTTGCCATATGTCAGTCAGTTTTATTAGATTAGAGGAAAACAAAACTTGCTGTGGCATTCTTGTATTAAGGTCAAACACTGAAAGAAAAAGACTTTTTCAATATCTAATTTTTTGCGCATTTTTATTATTATTTTTTAAATAAATAAAATTAAGTGGCCACCATTTTGAAACAAGATGGCGGATGAAGCTGTCCAACGAACCCCGTAAAAACTTTGGTATATCCTGTACACATGCTCTGCTCAGTCACATTCAAACCGGTTAATAAATACGAGTACTATTTCATGACAAAATTCAGATTGTTTCAAAATGTCAGCCACCCTAGATCTTCAAATTGCTATATCTAAATCATTTTTTAAGATAAAGGTCAAACAAAGAATGCTCTGGAATCCTTGTACTAAAGTCGAATATTTAAAGGAAAAAACTTATTTAATTTCTAATTTTGTACATCTTTTTGAATTTTGAAAATTAAAAAAAAAATTAAGTGTCCCTTATTTTGAGACAAAACGGCGGATGAAACTGGCCAACGAACTCTGTCGAGACCTTGGTATATCCTATAAACAAGCTCGGTCAGATCCATATCGGTTTACGAATACATGTGCATTTGTGCACTCGCATGACTAACGTACAATATATAGTTTCGAAATATCAACCACCCTAGTTTTTCAAGTTGCTATAACTCAGCCAAGTTTTAGGAGAGAGGCAAAACAAACAATGCTCCGGAATCCTTGTATGAAGGTCAAACTCCTAAAGGAAAACTTTTTTTTTTTTTGTAAATTTTTAA
Source organism: Maratus speciosus (assembly GCA_963932465.1). NCBI lineage: Eukaryota > Metazoa > Arthropoda > Arachnida > Araneae > Salticidae > Maratus > Maratus speciosus. Next base: position 229,699,753 of record OZ010796.1, on the reverse strand, counting down.
AATGTATAAATAAAAAAAAAAATAAGTGGCCGCCATTTTGAAACAAGATGGCGGTTAACGAACTTGGTGGAGGTCTTGGTATGTCCTGTATACCTGCTCAGTCACATCCGAATCAGTTCAGAAATATGAAAGTTACAGCATGTCAAATACGAGGGTGTATCAGTAAGTTTTTCCCCCCACATAGAAATAATTGAGTGAAATTTATGAAATTGCTACATTTTATGAGTCCTTTTCACCATAGTCAGTGTACACAGTAACAAATTTGTACAACCGGAATTTCAAATAGAGGGGAGAAGATGCATTACAGGAGGAGGGCTAGTAGACCCAAAGGGGGGCATTTTTCTAACTTTTACTGACCCCCATATGTGGCATATTTTTGTAAAGGCCTGTGAGCACTTATTCATGCTATGCACCTCCTGAGCTCCTAACCCCAACTTTGCCCTACGAGGGGCACATTTCTTAATTTTGCGGATATTATTCATTCCCCCAGGGGCAAATTTGGGGGGGGGGGAGAGGATCAGGAGTGCATAACATGAATAAGTGTCACAGGCCTTTCCAACAATATGTCACATGTAGGGGTCGGCAAAAGTTTAAAAAATGCCCCCCTTTGGGTCTACTCTCGCGCCTCCTGGAATACACACTGGAATCAATTTCATAAATTTCGCTCAATTATATCTATGTGAGGGCAAAACATATAGATACATCCTCGTATATTATATATATATATATATATATATATATATACTTGTATTTGTATTGGATATATTGATATATATGCATATATATTAATATAGTATATGTATTACGATAAATATGAAAAATCCGGTGATTGTGTATAATTACCGAAAATTATTCATAATCACCACTAAATTTGGTAAATGTGGTAAATTATTGAATATTTATGAATAGTTATCAAATTTACTGGTTAATTTATAAAATCACCCACTCGTAATGGGAAATGTAATAAAGTTCATAACTTTACTAAAATTCGTTCAGTTTGCGCAGCTGCATGGCTCCAAGTCTAATAAGTGCACATGTAAAAAAATCTGGCAAACTTTGTAATTTTAAATGTCATAACTGTCTAATGTGTCTAAATAAGTAAACTTACAAGTAAATGTAAGTAAATGCATTTTTTTCTAGAATATTAGTTTAGCTTGTTTTTGAGTTTTCTTTATTCAGGTCTTTTGTTTGACAAGACATTAAAGGTATCTAGAATACTAGTTATTATTTAATTCAAAGTTCTATTATGTTTAGATAAAAATAAAATATTTACTCAAATAACAAGCTAGGTTTTATTTTATTTTTAGTAGTTTTGATCATTATATATTTTAAATACATTTAATGACATATATTATAGAACTTACGCTATTATCTAAGATATCTAATGAAGGTAATGTACACAAGCGTAACTTTTATTTAATTTTTTAAATTGAAATATTATTATAAGTTTTAATAGCTATCATGACGTTATTCTAATTCTTTTAATGAAATTTTTAGTGCTATTTGAAAATTTTCATTTTTTGGAAAAACACCACGTTACTCCACAAAATAATCCGAATTTGTTACATTTCTCATTAAGAGTTGGGAATTTTATAAACTAACCGGTAAATTTGATAAATATTCAATAATTTATCACATTTACCAAGTTTAGTGGTGATTATGAATAACCACCGGTAATTATACATAATTACCGGTTTATTACATTTACCTATCAACATTTGAATGGGCGGTATTTTGGGGTTCTGAGGGTGATGGTCGGAGAAACTATACCGAAATATTTTGGAATTGCTTTCCTCCGGGCGGTTGCAATTGGTAGCTTTTTGCTTTTTGCAACGGAATCTACCTAGAAGTTTCCCAAATCAGGCATGAAATGTAAAAATAAAATTGAAATGTGGACATACTATTTCATTTTAAGCAAAACAATCCATACTTGTCCTACATTACTTTAGAGTTGTTTCCAGAACTTTTATATGACAAAGTCAAGATTAACCCCTTAACAGTGACATTTGTTTTCTTACAAAAAAATTAAAAATGGGGCTGGACACCACTTTTTCCATACTAAAAGATTTACGTTACTTAATCGAAAAATATCTGACAATCAATAAAGATAAATTTACAGTTACAAATTAGTGGTATCAAAATGCTTTTAATAACGAAGCAAGCAAAGTGTTCTTGGCCGAATCCAGTTCGGGCCACTCTGTTAAGGGGTTAAGTGGTGTTTTAGAAAATATGTAATTTCTTAAATAATTTAAAAAATCCATTACGCAAATAAATATCTAGTACAAAATTAGCGTAAATGTATTAACCCATATTGGACCACACCAATTAAATATTTTTGAAATTTTTTAAAACTTCGATTATATGATTAATATGGTGTAATTAAGTAGATACTAGCAAAATTTTGAAAAAAATGTTTTTAATTTTTTAAGCAACTAGCTGTCCTATAAACAGGACATATTTGTAGGACACATAGTAAGGACATATAAAATTCATGCATAAACTAATTTTATGAGGAAATATTTTATTTTACTTTAAAAATACTGTTTATGTTGTTCATAAATACTCTATGATTTCTCCAATAAAAAGATAATAATAACGGTAAAATTCTAGATTATAAGATCACAATTAAAAAAAATTTAAATAGATTTTTTTCAATTAAATTTTAATTGGTTACTTGTTTTTTGTTTTATATGTTATACTTTTATGTATATTAAAGACGTCATAACAAAATGCATCCAGAAAATCATTACCAATTGTATTTTTTAAAATGTTTTATTAGCTAGTCCAATATGGGTTGGGATGTTTTAGTCCAATATGGGTTAAAGTATAATAGAATGTACAGTGTGAACAATACTAATCATGGAACTCATAGAGTAATTTATTATCACAAGATTGTTGTATGGTATGGTATTTGGCATGTGAGAAGTTTGGTCATATTACTATAGGAAGCATGCTTTCAGAGAAAGCATTTGAAGGGAAATTGTCCGAAATTGTCATTTTCGTACAGGTAAACCCTAAAAACCTTGTACACCAACCCTGCTCAGATCACGCTGGTAACGAATCCGCAAAATACCTTCAAGCTTTTCATTTTGTTGTCAGCATGCTAATCACTGCTCTAAGGCCCTTCTATTATCACAAGAGATATTTATTTAGAAATATACATCTTCATTAATTATCAAAATAAAATTATATATCCGTTTATTTATTGTGAACAGAGATATTTACTCAGAAATATATATTTTTCTTTTATTTTAAAAAACAAATCATATATACAGGGTGTCCCAGAAGTAATGGGGCAAACTTTAAGGAGAGGTAGGGGACATCACAAGGATTCAGATTTGCATAGCAACCCAGGGTCGGAAACGCTTTCCTGTCGTGGTAGTGACGACACAAAATACAAGAAAGAAAAGCCACGGACAGGGAGAGAAAAAATGTTTATTATTCTTAGTACTGCAAAAATGCCGGGACAATGCTGGAAAGTGTTGAGGAACTTGCTGCACGCATCGTGGCAGCTGCTGGGGAAGTCCGGGGCACTCCCTGTATTTTCGAGAAGATTAGATCTTCCATACGCCGGAGATGCGCTTCAATGCATAATGGCCCGGGGTCGTAATTTCGAACACCTACTTTGATGACGATCGTTGTCCATTTAACGTTCTTTCTTTTAAGTTTTTTTCATGTACTAAGGGTAATAAACATGTTTTCTCCTCTTATTCGTATCCTGACACTATTATGTACTATTCGTATCCTGTCATGATCACTATTTCGTTTATTTTATCATTTCAAAAAATCGATCGCTTATATCAAATAATTTTAATATTTTCTTATCATTTTCGTTAGGGTTAAGTCTTTATGAATTTACAATTAAACAATACGTTCAAAAGTACAGTTCGCGATTTTTTAAGGGATTCAGCTTTGTGGATATAATATTTTGTTTTTAATGTTTCATGTTTCGAAGTTAACCTTAAATTTAACGAAGTTAACGAAGTTAACCCTTTATTTCTTTACAAAAAATAAATGTATGTTACAATAACCAACACATTAAAATATGAAGAACAAAAAATAAATTATTTTAAACCTGAAGCGCAAATAATGAAATCACATTTACGAATAAAAATAAACACGATCAATCTTCTTTGTGTTTACTAGTGTTATTAGGGTTAAAAAACTTTACGCTATCTAAGGAGATATGAAGCAAGGAAAATGGGTATGCCCACATTTTTATGCTGAATATTGCCTTTTACTATTAATAATTTATCATTGCCCTTTTTAAATATTTTTCAGAAATTAAATTATTGTAATGTCAAAAAATAAATGTATTTCTATAGAAATTCTTGTGATTCAAAGCAACGAACAACAAACAAATTATTTATCATCCAAAACGTTCCTATTGACTTAAACGTTCACTATGTGCCAGGAAAATGTCACATGCATCGAAATAGATGAACATTTTGGTGCATTGTATTTAAGTCAGATGTTTGATAACGTTCCAATTTGAAAAGTGTAGTATTATATTCTTGGTTATACAGATTTAAGGTCTGGAATCTTTGTGATACAATATTATTTGGTCATGGTTGTTTTGGTTGGTTCTGATATTTCAAAGTACAGTCTTCCAAAAAATTAAATACATAAAAGAACACTCATACATCTTAATCGCCACATTGTCAGACAGAAAACAGAAAATAGCCGTATGATTAGAAATTATGTCATCTTTCAATTTATATATTTTTAAAAGATTAGGGTCCATTCATATTTAAATTGTAACAAACTTTTAAATTTTCAAGGCGAACACCCAATTTTGACATGTATTTGGATTCTTCGGATACTAATCTGAAAAGCCGTTCGTTAAGATTGTTTTTAAGAGTGTAAAATTTGGAATTCTTAATGTTAAATTCGTTTTAACAGTTACATAACTCACTGCAAGATTGTTAACCATAACTTGTAATTTTTTAAGAACTTCTCAAACATTACTTACGCGAATGAACTGTTATTTTGAATTTGCATATTTAAAGTTTCTAGTATTGGATTTCTGTTAAATTGTTATAGTTTACAATATATGTATATATAAATATAGTTAATATTAATTTCATAATATAAAAATTATGGAATGGGGAAAATACTACGCGGAATCGACTTAGATACTGTCCATGTGCTCAAAGAGTGTCATATTGAATTGTTATGAAGTGAGGAATAGAATCTTTGAGCTTTCTTCTTTAGTATCCTCAAATATGGTCACATCATCGTTGTTTACAATGACGTTAAAGTCATTAGTAATGAGAGCAATCGTTTTTACTTAACCTATATTTTGTATAGTTTAAGAGATATGAAAATTTACTAAAAGTAGGTACATGAATAAAAATAAACACGGAATAAGCCGATTTTGCAAAAAAATCCTCGACGCATACCTGAAGACGGAGATTGCTAATTGCTTTGTGTGATTTGAGTTGTCTTTCAAATATGGTTCAGTTTCTTAAACTGTGAAATATTGTTAGGCCAAGAGTCGGCAGCACAAAAACCTATGTTATTAAGCACAAGAAAGAAACCTTTATTTTATAGAAGAGTAGAAGTAGGGAATCTAATGATCCATGTCTGTCAGCAGTGAAGTGGTGCATAAGCCAAAAATTAATACCACCACCGGTTGACTCGTAGGTTTATCATTGTGTTTCCCTGCTCCCAGTCCTCCATGTTTTCATATCTTTGTTTGTAGGACAAACACATTGATAAACCTACGAGTCAACCACTAGTAGTATTAATTTTTGGCTTATGCACCACTTAACTTCAAGCGGACATGGATCATTGGGTTCCCCTACTTCTACTCTTCCATAAAATAAAGGTCTTTTTCTTGTGCTTGATAACATAGGTTTTTGTGCTTTCGGCTCTTGGACTATGTGTTCTAACGCAAAAGCATATGGATTTTCGAGAGACCTGGACATTTTTCTAAAACAGAATATCGCTTGTGTTTTGCAATAAAAGCGTAAGGCACAAATGATTAATTGCTCAGGAGAGCCAAAACAAAGAATTCTTCACCCTGTAATTGCTTACAATGTAAGCACCCTTCGGAGAAAAGTTTAAATTTTTAGATATATTTCACATCCAATTTCTTCCTGCAAAGTTTGTGATTGATAATAACGGTTCAAGTGTCTTCTTGAGCTCTTCATGCACTACACCAACGGATAGTACCTGTACCTTAAGCCCCAATCAACTCCCTCATTAATAGAGATACACGTGCGCCCTATTACATATATATTGCTTCCTGACTCTACGTATGCACTTAACTCAATTTTGAAAAATATGTGCCTTGTGTCCTTATTGCAAAACAGAGGCAATATGTTTACTGAGAAGAAGTAAAAAACCATTTTAAAGGCAAGCTTATACAATATCATAAAGGACAAACGTGTCCGTCTGCATCACGGACGTCATTTCGACGGTGGAAACAGCAGACGATTAAATTTAGCTTTTATTATTTTTATTGCCTCATTTTGTTTCAAAGTACCGCACATTTTCCATTTTTACACCTTCGAATATGAAAAAAATATGCACTTCCAAATATAATTGATTTTTAAATTATATCATAATTTGTTTGGAAACTGTATCGCAGTTCTATCGCTTTAAATCGTGCAGACGATTACGAAAGAAAAATCCATTTGCACTTAAATTAATATAAATAACTCATCATTTGTTTTGAGCTTATACGAAATAATAACGAAATTAAAACATTCATTAATATATAAATAAAACAATAAAATATAAATTAAACACAAATTTAAGAAATGTAATCGAATTTAGCGCTTAAACTACTGAAATGAACAGAATTAAAAAGGCTAATTGCAAATAGGGATTTTCTGGCTATTTCTTCGGCTGTAGTCCTGACCCGCGGGCAATATGAAAATACTTCTTTTAATACGTTTCAAAACTTTATTTGAACTCCTTATTGCTATTTTTCATATAAATATGATTTTTAGTACTGTTAGTGGTGGCATTCTAAAAAAATATATTAAATGTAAAAAACGTATCAGAGTTATCAATGATAATATATATATGTATATATACCCGTGCGAGGCTTTATCGCCGTAATCCTTGAGATTATATTTGCTGTTGCGTTTTTTCATTAAATTTTGATTAACTGCAATTCTTTTTTATCAAACAACGTGTTTTAACGAAATATAAGTATAATACGTCAAAAACTGCATGCAGAACTTTAAAAAAAATACCTCATTCATCGCTTTGTCTTTAGTATATGCAGAGAAAATAGGATGTTAACACGAGAAATAATATATACAATCGTTTTTAACTTAATTTTGTAACACGCGAAGCCCGAGTTTATCCCCTTGTTTATTATGATTCACTAAAAAGGAAAAAAATGTTGAAGGGAAATTGATTAAAATAAATACCCTTTTTTAAAGAAAAAAATTAAATTGAAAGTGCTTTTTTAAGAGTTTATTTTTAAATAAAAAGGATATACAATTTTAAATCCAGCTTCTTGGCAAGAAAAAAACCCGATCAACATCTTCGTGAAAATCGAACCCAGATCCATTCATACTCTGTGCGTAACTGAAAGTCGACGCCTATATTTACCAAACATGCAATGGTTCAATAGAAGGACATTAGCTTATTTCTGAAACAATCAATGACATTTACGCGATCAAATGTGTGATGAAATTTACGTACCCTTATTGGACAAATGTTTTTGCCTCTGAGAAGTGTCGGAGGCAAATTGTAAGTATTTTATTTACAGCATATTGCATTGTCACCGGTATTGAATCACACTACCAAAAGTTATGACATTTGTGCTACAGGAAGTATGTTAAAACTGGATTGCAATATTTGAACCGAACGGATACACAGGGTAAGTTAAATAACAGCTTGTACAAAATAGTACATTCCCAGTGAATTCATACAAAACGAACATGTCATAGAAACACATTATCATAAATTTTGTTCTCAAAAATATTGTAATATTATTTTTTATGCTACAGTAATTATGATACAAAGTAAAATAGGATGCGATGAAAACCAGTATTACATATAAAGTAATAATATATGTATCAGCAGTAAATATTTCAAGTTTCATATTTTATGTTTTTATATGTTTGACATGGACTTTGGGGATATTTTTCTCAAAATGATATATATCTCATATATCTAAAGTATTGTTCTAACATCCTTGCATCTGATAATGATAATACCAATACAATGATGCTTACCAGAGTTATACCACGGTATCTAGAACTAGTTCTAGATACCGTGGGTTATACCTTCTTTAGGTATTAACGAGCTTCGCAATCCCGGGCACCTGAGCGATCTTTCTATTTTCCATTTCCTTTCCCTTCTCTTGTCCATTCTTTCTACTTTGTTTCACTCTCATTGTGGTTTCCACTTTAGAGGTGAGGGCAATTCTGTATAAGCCGATATCATCCTGTCTATATCAACTTATGGAGAATTTTAAACCGCCCACGTGTTTCCCGTGCGTGGGGACCTGTGTCCCTGGTAAGGGGATCCTGGCAGTTGAGGGAAATCGACACACTGCTTTGGCCTCTGCTGTAGTTAGACGGGAGGTGCATACTGATCCCGTATGCATCAGTCAGCTGGTCAGCTGACTTGTATCACTGGCTGGGGATCAAGTGAGTGGGCTCTTACTAGCCACCTCCTTAAAGGTGGGGACTGGCATAAGAGTTTCACGTAAGCGTGTGAGCCCAGGTTAGCACTGGTGCACGAATTTCCATCCCCTTGTTGGGCTGAGTAGTGGGTGGTGAGGTCGTGGTCTGAATTATATTTTTTTTTCTCATTTGGATGGAAATGGTTCACTTTCTTCTATATCTCTTCCATGTGTAGAGTAACAAACTTTACAGACTGTTTCATTCACACATTTTCTTGTCATCAAACTCACTGATAGCCAGTCTGATAATTCCTTTAAGAGAATTTCACCTTTCCTTATTGCAAAAATATTTCAGTCTGTTTTGGGGGATGGTCATTCGCTCAAAAAATTGCAATCTGGGGACTTACTTATTCAGGTTTCTTCAGCCAAACAATCACAACCTCTCTTAATTTGCTCTACAATAGGCTCTGTTTCCGTTTCTGTTCAGGTACACAAGGTTCTAAATACAAGCCGTGGTGTAATATCAAAACCAGATATTGTATTATCTACAAAGGAAGAACCTTTACAAAATTTAAAAAACTAAAATATCATAGATGCACATCGTATTACTACCGTCGGAATGGGCAAGTGCTTCCTATGAAGCACATCATTCTGACTTTCAATAGCCCTTTACTTTACCAATAAGAATCGTAGCCGCTAAAATGTCTAAAAGATTCTTATAAATTTCACCCAAATGATAATGATGATCAATACAACGATATGATGTATTGATGCATGATATGCACATGACTTTGTTATTTGCAAATAATTATACTCTAAAATATATTAGAAAGGATAACTAAAATATTATGGCTGAAACGTTCTCATAAACATCTGAAAGATTCCGTGAAATTTAAAGTTTCATAAACTTACTGATAGTTGAATGCATTACATATGCATTTAATTTCAAGAATACCTTTTACGAAGTTGAGATATTTGGATAATTGTATTCGCAACACAAAGAGTTTATTTGAAAAGTAGGATTTTCGTCAGCTTAAAAATATATAATGTAGAATCAGGATCTGCCAGGTTTTAAATTAAAACATGAGATAGATGCAGATTTCAAGGGATTTACATGGATATGTTTAAGATAGAGAGAATTCAAATGCATGTTATTTTATTTCTGACGGATTCAATAGTACTTGTTGCATAACCTAAAAATTATTTATTTCAATCCATCGGTACGAATACATTTTTGAAATTGGGCTAAAGCTTGAATTTTGAAAAATTATGATAATAGACATTCGTTGTGTTATTTTCATTTTGGCATGTCTAGAAAAATAATTAATGACACCTAAAGGCTGAGATCATAATATTAAATGGTAATCAGTATTTTTCGTTCATATTTTTAAATTATGAGATCTTTATAAAGTATACAATTATTTCTTCTTTTAACATCAGAAAAAAGTTTCATCAAATTAAATTTTATAATTAGAAGTAAAGTTTATCTTTGGGTATTTTGGTTTTGTGGTTTACACAGAGTGATCCAAAAAATCTCAAAAGAGATAAAAGTTCTGTAATTCGAAAAGTATAGACAATAGAACGATGCTATTTTGAAAGTTATAACAGAAAATCATGGCATATTTTTAATAACAAAAACATCCATTAGAGCATAGTTACATATACCATCAACAAGAGGCGCATCAGTTCTCTTGTAGTTTATTTCTATTATGTCTCTACAGTTATATAGAAAAGTTTATAATTCAGCTGAGAATATAATGCTGAAGTTGAGAGAATTCAGAAGAATGTCCATAAGATATAGCACGACACTGCGAGCAGCGTCAAAATAGTTTCAGCTGTAATTTTTGTGACATGATGGTAAATAGCGTGCTCTAGCGTAGCTAATGCCATCAGATGACCTCAAAACACCTGTAACTTCAAGTATCCCCGAAATAAAATGTCACAGGTCCAGAGACAGTTAAAACTTCATTGATGCTGTGAACATAGTCCTTACACGTCTGATGGCCTTTATTATAAATGGCGACCGTCACAATGAGTTTTCTTTTCCTAGCTGCATTCTAAAATTTGGATCAGAACTATTCAAACGGAACACAGTTGTTCAATAAAATAATTAAAGCCCCACCTGCAGTGGTAAATTTAACTCTTCTTGAAATATTGTTTCCTTATTTAAAATATTCCCATATTTTTCTGTGCACTTTTGTGAAAATCGTATCATATTACCGGCTATATTTTTCGAATTATTATATTTTTTATTTCTTTTGTGATGTTTGGATTACTCGGTATGCGGGAACGTAGGTTAATAAGAAGCAAACGAGGTAGTAAAAGAACAATGTGGAAATGATCTTGAAAAAAATACATTATATTCCACGACTTTTGAGAAGGTTTTTTCAAAACTTTAAAGCTAATCTTAAGTGCTTAATTTGTTTTAATATTTTTTTATAAATCTTGTGCCTGATATCCCTTGTTGGGTAATAAAAGACTCGTATTCTATCTTTCATGTAACGACAATGTTAAATTCAATGGGTTTAACCCCAGAGGCATTTAAAAATACGCTTTCAACACAGCTTGTCAGATAAAAAAATAGCACTTTATTTTGAGCGACAAAAAGCTAAAAAATAAAGTTCTTTAATAATGCTACAATGTTTGTTTTTTTGTTTTTTTGTACAACAATTAAATATACGGCTCTAGTTATATAAGTGATGCAAAATACGAAAGTATACAAACAAAGAATAGATTAAAATAAAGGACTAAATCTGAAACTTTACACAGAAACCTTTTACGCTAGTTTCTTGTTACTCCCAACGTTTCATATAAATCACAAAATTTTAATGTGAAATAGTTTTGGATTATTAACAGTAATTCTAAGTGAAGTTACACTAAAGGAGTAAAATAAGTATGTTTTCGCCAATTTTTATGGAAATTCAATTTTTTAGACGCAGCCATAGAGTGTGTCTCAAAATAGAATCGTTGAAATTTCGAATCAAAAACAAATAATTTCCTTTTTGTATACACTACAACAGATGTTCAAATTATCCTCCTCTAACTTCTAGAAAAACACGTGTATATTAAATTATGTTCACGAAGTATCGTTTCAGAAAGTCAAATTATGATTATTACAAAGTCACTGCATTATTCGGTTAACTGTTGAGTCGGACAGCGAATACCGTTCGTCAAATTTCTCACGAAATATTGTTTTCACATTTTTAATCCCTTCGCTAGGGTCATCCAGTATACTTCTTTTAACCCTTAAATGCCGCGTGTTGCCTTTCGACAACATAGCCAATTTAGTCTTCTAAAATACAATTAGAATAATATTGAAGCTCTAATGCCTAATTTTGCCAATAAAATACATACTGAAAATATTATTAAATCAATTTTCAACATGCAGATGTCAGCACTTTTATGCTCTTTTAAAATAAAGATAGATTTATTTTTTCAATTGTCGCTACATGTGCTTTTTGTTTTGTGTGGAAGCTTGCGAACACTATTTTGTTCTGCAGTGAGCAAGTAAAATTTATCAATTATCATAGTTCTTAAAATTCTTGCATGTTTAATATTATACAAATTATCAAGGAAAATATTTTTTAATTAAAGCCCAGTGTTTCGGATTATCAACAAACTGTTTTTTAGCCGAAAACCATACTCAAAACAAAATTTGATTTTTTAAAGTATTTTACCCATGATTAATTTAAGAAATGAAATACGAAAAACATTTTTAAATTGTTTTTTGAAAAATCAAGCATTTAAGGATTAATTTTTAGGCACCACTTCTTTTAATTAGAATGTTTAAAATTCAAGGATTATACACATGCGGCAGATTGTACGATACGCATATGGGTCAATATCTCAAAACTGGACAATTTCACTCCAGAATTTTAATTTTTTTGAATTAATGTGCCAAATACAATTATATACTATGATACATGTTTTGCCATTTGAATGCTGTAGTGTATTGAGATCCAGGATGTATATTTTATGCATAGGATAAACTTTTATGGAAAAAAGTGTCTGTTAACACCATAATCAGTGTCTAATAATTGGGACTGAGATGATGGGGACTGAGGTGATGTTTTTGTCTTAACATCTGCACAGCTATTTTGTTGGATCATTTTGCACACATGTAATTATTAAATATGCCATATAACATTTGTATGTTACATAAAAAAAGTTATAATATTTTTTTTTTATAAATAAAAATTTAAATAGGGGGACCTGAATGATGCTATAAAAAATACTCATCCCTTTTCAGAACAAAAACTAAATATTTCTAAAAATGAAACAAAGAGAAGAACAACTTACCTTCATCCATGGTAGACAGTTGAACTGTAGTTGTTGTTGCAGTGAAAATAATTCTGCCAGCGCCTCCTAGTATCTGTTAACCTAAATGTGTGGTTAGAGGGACTGAGATGATGTTCAACCTCAGGGACAAATATATTTACTACAGTATTTTACTATACACTCTATACTAGTAAAGGAACATTATATTTTCCCATACTGTATGTATATAGGTATAAATATATAATAGCAATAGTTAAAAATATTTATAAAATTTTCTACAGCATACATTTAATATTGGATATGTGTACCTGGCGACAGGGACTGAAATGATGATTTCGTTTGTTCAAAACTTAAAATTAATTATTTATACATCATCATAAGTCCATTTATCATTGGTAATTGTTATAACAAATGTTACAATATATTACTTTTTTCAGTTTTGGTTTTAGTATGATTAATGTAATATTATTGGCAGTGGACGCAAATTGTCCATTTTTCAGATATTGACCCATATATTGCTAAAGAGATAAATAAGAAATTTAATTTTAGAAATAGAAACTTCCATGGTGTAGCGACACTCTTCTGGTAAAACCACATTGTTTACGTACACACTATAGAAAAAACTGCTGGAAATAATACGCCTTAATATGCATAAGTGTACAAAATATATAGTATTTACAGCAACGTTCTAAATGGTATTTGTACAAAGAAAGAATGTAAAAATTATTATTATTATTATTATTATTAGTGTTGCATGAAATATTGGAATTTATGTTGTTGGTATTATTATTTTATTAAGATAAATATGAATCAGTGTGTATATTATATTAATTAAATTGTATCTAAAAAGGTAAGTTGTTTACCAAGATAAGATGAGATTTTAGGTGGTCCAGAATAGGAGATTCCTATCTATTTCCCAGTAACTTTTATGGCCCAGGACGTAGACCTGATGTCGATGGGTTCACAATGGAACGGACAGGTCATATCGGTCCCAATTTATGAACAAATTTATGGACACAAAAACTGAAGCTCCCACAAGTTGGATCCTTGGGGCCAAAAAGGCAGATATGAAGAGGCCAGACAGAAGGAGGTGCCTTTAAGACATTGGTTAGAGAAAGCTTCGAATAAGAAGTATTATAGATAGAAGAGCATTCTGGATTGCCTAGATTTTGAGCAGGAGACCAAAACCATGCCCCCATTATCCAGGAGAAGACAAGAAAAACACGGTGGAGTTCTAGAGAGATATAGTTCTAGGTAAGTTCGATGAGCAAATTCGGTTTAGATGAGTAGAGTTCGAAGTTACGGTTAGATATGAGTTTCGCAGTTTTCCGCTGAATCTTAGTAAGAGTTGAAGCAGACTCTGAAGTTATGTGTGCATTTGAGCCACATTTAAATAGCAACATGTGCTTCATCGCACTAGCGTACCCAAGTCTTGGTAAAGAGACAAAGACGGTACAAAGCTTTCGAAGTTTAATTTAAATTAATAAAAAATAGACCATTTTAGCCATAATACTATTGTGAGTTAGGTGTGACATGGGGTCTCGTGCTAAAGACGGTGTTGTTAACAGATCACCTGGACCATTCCAAGCCTTTATCTCATCTGTCTAATAGATGTTTTCAGGTACCAATTTCCTCATATTTGTACCATATTACAATTGATGTATTCGTACAAGAGTACTATAAGGGTACTGTGTGTCCGATTGGAAGCGTAAACCTAAAATGGTCAATTATGATGAGGTTAAGATTCATTAACAACAATGAAATTAATTGTATTAAATGTATTCCTTAATTCTCGCAGGGGAGAGAGAATTAAATTGTTTTAATGCTTAATTGTAAATATGTGGGAGTTTAATAAATGTTTATGCATATTAATTATTAGTCTTTCCTTCACATCATGAGTCAGAGTTATTTATCTAATATTTATATTTATCTTTAAGATTACGCTTGATTTAAATTATTGGGAATATTATATATAATTATAGATTTAGTTTATAGTACGTAAGTATCCTTTCGGGAGGTCCATTTTGCATAATAATGCATGCGCACGGATCAATAGGCTAAAACTATTTACTAAAAATTCACAACACAACCTGGCGGTTGAACAGGCCTTCCCGTCTTCATTCACGATGATATGGTATTATTATCAAAGGTTTTAACTAGGATCAAACGATCACTTTATGTTTTATTAATTATGACTATTACATACTATGAGTCTTCAGGCAAAGAGTATTTATACTCAAAGGGTGATTAGATTTAGGCTTGTCTATTCCACCCATGCAGTAAATGGGTTTACTTCCCCATTTACAACCTAATAACTCCCACGGGAAAGTTATCCCCCTCCCCCAGCTGTACTGTTGTGGTGGGTCCTTAAAGGGTTAAGGGCAGTTATTTACATGTGCCTAGATCCCCACAACAAGAACATATATAGAAAGAATTCGGTGATTTTTGTTTGTTCCCTCCTTTAAATGATCATTAATAAATTACGCATACTCATATTGTTTTGAAAATTTTCCGAGCGATATTATGCATTTGAATACAAAATTTTCAATGCGTTCCTAGTTTCTGTATTTGTACTTTTTAAGGAAAATTTGCTCTTTTTGTTTTTTTATTTATCATCGTTATTTTCTATTTCTTCGCAAAGCTCTTTATTCGAGATATCTCGAGGAACGCTTTCCAGTATTTCTAAAGTTTTCAAGTCGTCATCTTTTTTAGCGCCACACAATCCTCCACTAATAAAGCAATTTTAAATTGTAGAAGGAATTTTCTATTCCATGCATTAAATAAGCTTTCAAAAAGAATTCCGCTTTAATTGCACACTTTTCATGAACAGTTCTGCTGAAAAAGCGACAACATAAAACGAAAAATCTCATTACACAAAGCGACTGACTTTGTCGAGTTAAATATAAGTGATCGGTCCCGGCTGATTTCGGTATCATTAAGTGATTGATAATAAAATCCGTATTTATATTAAGCGACATCTACTGCATCGCTTCAATCGAAATACTCAAGACCAGAGGACATGAGTGTGACGTCATCACTAATCGACCGACTTCTCACTAATGTTGGAATTCACACTGGAAAATTATGAATAGCAATTTTATTTTATTTTATTTGTGGAATATTTATCATCTTATAAAACAATAATAACTATTTAAACTTACTGGTGAGAATTTGGAATCCCCCCCCCAAAATCAGCCTAATGCGGCAACACTGTAGATATTCAGCAGCTGGCTGAATTTTTAATTAAGGATTCTGAATTATTATCAGTAAGTTTAAATAGTTATTATTGTTTTATAAGATGAGAGATATTCGACAAATAAAATAAAAGAAAATTGCTATTCAAAATTTCCGCTGTGAATTCCAACACTAGTGAGAAGTCGGTCGATTACTGATGACGTCACACTTGTGTCCTCTGGCCTTGAGTATTTAGATGGCAGAGATTGTATGTATAATATGTTGGGATATGTATTTTGTCTCTCCACTTTTGATGTATTCTTTCTATTGCCTTTTGTCTCATTATCTGATTCTGTCTGTTCAATAGTAGTCCAGGCAATAGGGAATTTTACCTAGCAAAATTAATGGTAGTACTGGATATCGGCTTTCTAGCTGTTTTTTGGGTTGCTGAATCCGAATTTGTAACTTCCCACCAAAATTTCACCCAGCAACCCCCCAAAAAATTGATTTTTTGAAAAAATTTGGTTTTTGAGAAAAGCGCGCGGGGAATGTTCTGAGACAGCCCCCTCTCTCCCCGTTTATCCTACGTCATAATGTCATGTATCCTATTTGTTGCAAATTTTGTCTAGCTTCTGAATTTTGTAGTGCTTTTCCCCTAAAATAATAAGAAATTTAAGTTAAAAACAACTATTTGGGGGGGGGGGGTTGGGGGTAAGTTAAAAATTCGGATTCAGCGACCCAAAAAACTTAAAGTAAATCTTATAGAGAAAGTTCGGAGGGAAGATGGGAAGGCTAATGTAAACGTGTGAGTGATAAGTGCAATTGCGCAACTTAGTCCACGCAGCACTGCGGCGCATGTTCCGAGGCAGATCCCCCCTTCCCCTTCATCCTAAGTCATAATGTCATATATCTAATTTGTCGCAAATTTTGTCTACTTTCTGAATTTCTAGCTACTTCTCCCCTAAAACAATAAAAAATGTAATTTTTTAATAAAAACCTTTTTTGGGGGCTTTTTGCCAAAATTTGGGGGGGTTGCCGGGGGAAATTCTGGTGGGAAGTTACAAATTCAGATTCTGCGACCAAAAAACATCTAGAAAGCCGATTTCCAGTACTACCATTAATTTTGCTAGGTAGAGTCCCTATACGGTCTTTATTGCCTGGACTATAGATCTTATAATCTTTTCTTAGTACATAAATATTTTTGCGTGAAGTTTGAGTTGAATGGTACTGAAATTCAGCTAAAATAGCTAATCTTATGTGCAGAGGTGTAAAAATCTAGGCACCAGCGGGCAGTCTCCCACCACTAAATTTTATTAGTTTTCTTAGCTTAAATTTTATAATCTTTACAAAAAATTTGGAGGAAATATTATACGAAAAATAACGAATAAAATTAAGTGGTGAGAGACTGCCCGCTGGCGCCTAGATTTTTACACCCCTGCTCATCAGAGAAACTTCACATTTTTTGCTTAGATTATGAGAATCAAGACCTGATGACGTTTCTCATTGATGTAGTCTATTTTACTTCGTTTCATTGTTTCTTGTTTAATATTTTGCTTCTGCGCGTGTTTTCTGTTGATGTTGAAATTGTATGTATACATATATGAAAGGTTGGTAAAAATCTTCATTTCAGTTTTCTAATATACAAAGAGCATATTTTTCCTAACTACACATCAGGGGCGTGGAAGAATCACACTTTCAACATTTAACAGTTTTTAAGTTTTTTTAATGTTTTGAAAATGCTACTGTCCAGCACCACAAACTGCAAAATCCTGAAAAAGAATAATTTTTCAAATTAACTCCAGTAAAATGTAAATACAGGATAAAAAGAAACATGGCTGAATTAAAGTGGCTAATTTCATAATTTATAAAGTAGAATATGAATTAGTATTTCATAAAATATCAGTTTACATAAAATTTTAACCCATTTTATGCTATAAAAATGTACTGTGAAAAAGTCTTGATTTTTTATTAGTAGTTCAAAGTAAAGATATTTTTCAAAAATAATATGTATATATATACAGAATGTCTCAGAAATATAGCGACAAACGTTTAGGAGATGGAGGGCGCATCATAAAGTTTGAGAATGGCATAGCAACCCATGACCGGAGACGTTATCTCACACCACTAGGTGGTGCTGTTCACACGAGCATTGGAGGGGCAATACCTTCTTTATCGCAGTCATTCGGGCAGTAATTGCCTTGAGAAGAACATTTTACAGACAGGGAGCTGGCAGACATTCAGTTCGTGTCGAGATTGACTGGTGGCAATGCACCATCAGCTCAAGGACTGTATCGAGAACAGTTCCCACAGAGAGATGTACCGGACCGCCGGATATTTTCAAATGTGCATCACAATTTGTAAGATTATGGGTCCTTAAGAGGTAGTAATGTAAGTTATTCAGACGAATTGTGATTCATCTTGAAATTGTTGCATTTTCTTCTCATGGCAACTGCTGCTCGAATGACTGCAATAAAGCAGATGTTTCCCTCGTGTATTCTCGTGAACAGCACTACCTAGTGGCGTACGATAACGTTTCCGGTCATGGTTGCTATGCAATTTTCAATCATTAAGATTTACCTACATCCCCTAAAAGTTTGTCGCTACATTTTAGAGACACCCTGTATATATATATTTATTTATTAAAATCTTGATAACTTTTTATTGGCCAGGCAATAATACATTAAAGGTAAAAACTATATTTTAATTTTTTTGTTATTTTTAACTATATATTATGGGTGCTTATTTTTGGCCTGTTTCCTATTACCCCTACCTTCCCCTTTTATCTTTTATTTATTGTATCAGTATTTTATATATATTTTACCTTTTGAAATATTATTGTCCCTCATTAGTTATGCAGCAAATTACTGTAATATGATTAGGGAAGAACTGATCTAAATAGCAGTTCTATATGATTTTTTTTATTTATGCTTAGTTTTATCGCTGTATACATTAGTGAAAATTAAGAACCTCATTAATTTTCATTTGTTAAAGTGAGTTGATTCGAAGTATAATTGTTTTAATTGTAAAAAAGAAACATTATCATTTTAGTTATAATACAAATAATTTTTAAGGAAAAAAATCGACTTTAAGAAAGTATTCAGTGACAACAATTTTTTCTTATCCCCATTGAAATTACACCTGTAATATGGCTGTACCCGACTCGAATACGAAACTTTTGTCTGAAGTTAACTAAAAATACGATACAAACCCGAAATATTTTTTTCATTGACTTGAATGATAAACAAATT
Organism: Maratus speciosus; assembly: GCA_963932465.1. Classification (NCBI taxonomy): domain Eukaryota; kingdom Metazoa; phylum Arthropoda; class Arachnida; order Araneae; family Salticidae; genus Maratus; species Maratus speciosus. Next base: position 229,680,460 of record OZ010796.1, on the reverse strand, counting down.
ATCTATATTTTAATTAAATTATAAAAGTCTCACTAAAGTACTCTATGATTATTATAACTATAATATCAACTTTATTCTTTATGTAGAAAAATGTACATACATGCATTCATTTATATTCACAGTCTTTCTATCTGAAGCAATATAGTGGGCTATATTTTAATAAAAAGCTTACCAAACCTGACAGGCAAGAGTCAAAGTCTAACACAAAACAATGAGAATCAACCTGATCCGCGACGACAAAAATTAGCACCGAGTCGACCTGCTGCTGGGATCAGGTTCCGATAAAATCGAGTTACCATGCTAATGCAGGACTCCTATTCTTTTTAATTCCCTTTGTTGAAAATATCGCACATTTTGAGGCACACTAAACCATGATATATTAAACATTTTTGACGTGTCCCTGTAAAAGAACAGCAGAGCAGACTGGGGAGGGGTGACCATAAGGGAGGCTTAACACACCCTTCAGTTTTTATATTTAATGAAATTTCAGTGCTTTGCTAACATGTGACAACCAAATCTACTTAAATGCTCAAATAGTAGTCTCTTTTTCATGCAGATAAGTGAAACAGTTGTCGAAAAATCAATTGTGAAGAGTTTTCAGCTTAAAAAGTGTATTTTTAGAATCGTTTGTAAGATTTTCACAGATAAAATATAACACAGAAATTTAAGTAAGCAGGTTTTAAGTAATGCAGAAATATTGAGCTTTCATTCCAGGCATAAAGATTGCACAGCAAAGTGAGCTAAACGTAACCAGGGTTATTCTTTAAAAAGTGTCTATGTGGGGAGGCTTAACCCAATCAATGTGAGGGAGGGTTGACCAGATGGACAAAGCTCCCTTAATTATGTGTTTTTGGGAATATTTTTATTATACTCTGTACATAATGAAGCGTTAACGCTTAAATTTCTAAAATAATGCAAATTTATTCTGTGAAGATACAATAAAAAGTGTTGATAGAAAGGATATTGTTTGAAATTGATTAAAGAATGATGTAAAAAATTGGTATAGATTCAAAAAAAATATTTAATGGAATATAAATGGGAAAGTTGATAGAAACTTTTATTTCATTTAAATATTACCCATAGTAGGTAAATAGAAAGATAAGAAAAGACAAGAAAGGATGAAAGCAGAAGCCTTAACCCTTTAGTGCGCAACTTTGCATGTATGCAAAGAACACTGTTTTGAATTTAATAGATATTTTTTATTCTTATATACCTAATTCACACCAGAAATTAAAATAGCAATATTTGCTTTAATTAAGAAACAGACATTCTGTATTTAAATAAAGCGAAATTAACCATTGAAGCTTTCTGGTGTAAAGTCAGATTCTCTGAACTACGTAATTTCTACAACGTATTCTTTTTTGGGGAATTTAAGGGTTAAATTTTAAGTTTTATAAAATAAATAATTGTATAAAATAAGGTATTTGGAGACATACTTATTAAAGTATTTACTTATTTGCATTATTTTAGCGTAAAACAGCCACAAGACAGTAGTTTTTACTTATATTGCAGATGTACAACAGACGAAAAGATTACCGTATTATACGAAAAATGTATCTCTGATTTCTTTTCATTATTTTTCCTGTGTAATAAACCTTTAAAGGAATCCTATATATTTTTTTCGAAACAAAGTAAAAAATCGCTCGTTTAAGTGTTAAGAAATGTTAAGTGTTTATGCCTCTGCAAAAGAATATTACATTGATCAAAACAATTTAGGAAGGTAAGCAGACCAATTTCACCAAGATGAACATAATTAGATGAAGCCAAACAACGTGGCAACAAGTGTTGCTAGGTCGAGTGCAACAAAAAAATGGATGCATGCTTAAAACGGAATTTTTCTCCTGTGCCTTGAATTTCGTCTAAGCAGGTTTGTCTACACATCGCATTTTACCAAATAATTTTAATAATAATTAAACCATGTAGCATAAAGTAATTCTGCCTTTTTTTAAACTGATTTTATTTCCCTTAGCAAATATTTTAATATAAAATAAAGTGGATCAGTTTTCCCCTATGTGGGGAGCCTTGACCCATTATTTTCTCATGATTAAAATTAATCATTTTTCATGTTTCTTATATATTACATTTGTGCCGCAATTTTTTTTTTTTTATAACTCATTGTATAAGAAATAAAATGATATGTGATACTTTATTCTAGGTTCACCATTTAAAAAATAAAAAATAAAACATTTTGTAAAAAAATAGATGAACCCTTCCCAGTCTCCCTACACGATACAATGATTGTTTTAAAAAGTATGATAGTACTGTTTTTCTTAACATCATGTTACTTTCGTGACGATTGAGCAATTCTTACGAAATTCAAAGCTTATAAAATTAAAAAAAGACATCGAAAGACAAAATAATATTGTCAGATCCCTATGATATTTTAGCGGGACCAACGGTACACTGAGACCTTTCCAACAAAATAAAAATTGAAAATGGAAGCATCCGTATAAGAGTTGTAACATTTGGTGAATTGTTTTCCAGCTCCTGCGAATATTATATTTTGTCGAATATACATGGGAGATTCTCAAAAGGTGGGATCATTAAACGTTAACTATATGTAATTTTTAAAATTTTCAAATTTAAGGCCATTTTTTTTAATAGTATAGTATTTTGTCTATAAATATAATATATAAATATTTTTAATAGTATGTCTACAAAATTATACACAAACATTAAAAGACAGCAACTATTCTGGAAAATTAATTATTAAAGAATTTAATTAGCAGTTGTGTACGTTACAAATTTTGGACATTTTTTTCGCACGTACGTTACAGATTTTGGATGTTGCTCTTAATATTTAAAAAATTCTTAAGACTAAGAATGTAATAAATGTGTCCTATAATTGTATGTGTATACATATATATATGTATAATTAACTTTTTGTTATCCAGTAATAATAATAATAAAATCAAATGCTTTGTTACGTACGTTACTTTCGGACATAACAAAATACAGAAAAATTCTTTATAGAAAAGTCCTTCTATCTTCAAAAAAGCAATAAATCAGCCTGCCATCTCTTAAAGAAATTATCAAAAAATTATCCGTTTCCTTTATGCATTCGTTGTTTACCATTAGAATCACCTGGAAAAAAGTTAAAACTCTTTTTCTTGGTGGTACATTGGAGCAGTTAACGTTATGAATGTCCGAAATTGGCCTCTTTAGCATAAAATAATAAAATTTTAAGATATTTATACAAAGCTTTTACAATAAATTATATCATTTTCTGTCTCTGAATAGAATTAAAAACTCAGTGTAAAAAAAATAATAATAAAGTCAATGATAATTAAAATTATGTTTGAAAGACTTAAAGTTATGACGTGTGTCCAGTGCCCACCTTTTGAGAATCGCCCACATTAACTAATGTTAAAAGTGTCAATAAACTCATTTTGTGAGCGCTGGATATGCCGTGAAACCTGTCGCAAAACTTATGCATTTTCTCTTAAAACTAATTGTCGTAGAGGTGTCGGTCTTTGGTCCGATAACTGATATAGGGGAAAATAGGGGAATGGCGCTCACTTAAGAGAAAGCATGAATAGCTAATCAAATTTAGACAAAAAAAATCAATATTTTATTAACGAAGTATAACTCCACAGCATAAGGAACAGTTTTCAGTTAACTAATTTGCATAAAATTTAAGGAATTCTTTTTATCGTTTATTTAAATAACCATCGATTGAGCGGTAATGCCCGACATGGTAGGTTAATTGCGCTGAAAGTTTGAATACAACATTTAAGTAAGACAAAAGTGACATATGTAGTTGTGTGGGCTGTTCACATCACTGCGGACTTTTTGCGACAACTTTACACATATTGTGCACACAAATTGTGTTACACATATAGTGGGCTACTTTTTTTAAATTTAAGTTTTTTGATTTTCATCACTTTTTTGAAATCGTAAAATTCTCCTTGTTTAATGACACATTAATTAAGGCGGAAACAGGGGAATTTTACCATTTCAAGAAAGTGGTGTTAATCAATAAATTTGAATTTAAAAAGAGTTGCCCACTGGCAACACTTCTGGAATTCCACGCGAGCACCATTACCCATTACCGCCATGTTGGGTTTTAATGCATTATAATTGGCGTAACAACGCACTACAAAAATAAATAAAAGCATGAAAGTACAGCTAAATGTATATATTTTGTAGACATAATGAGTAAATTAATATTCGAAAATAAGAGTGTACACTTACCTTCAAGTTAGATTCTGTAGAATTTTATAATAAAACAACTGCAAACTAATAACGTGAGGACACAAAAATACTTTCCTTCCGATGGTCACTATATTTTTACTGGGAACTTACGATGAAGTTTTCTAGGTGCCGGTACCGATAGCACGTTTTCAATTCTGTTCTGTTTAGAGATTTTGGGTGAGCGGGATTACCCTTCTGAGCGTCATTACCCTGCTTTCTCCTACCGTATATTTACTTTCTAGTTTAGCGCCGCAATAAACAAGATTTTACTGGTTTGAAAACAAAAATGCGGCGAATAACTAGGTTCGGCTAGTAAATAGCATCACATTTACTACCGAACTTTATTTATAAATTTGGAAATCGCTAGAAAAAAAGTTTTAATCCATGGTCTTATGTCGTATCCGAGAAAATATAGATATTATCACTCAGACGGCGAGAACGTAGAGCGTAAGAATGGAGCAATTTTCATAAGAAGAATGTTGTATTTTGACACCAAATCGCCACACTGTAAAAAAACCACTGTAGATTTGCCAGAACAAACTCGATCACAATGAATGTGCTGTATCTTTCTTTGGTTTCCGGATTATTTTAACATGGAAAATACAGTAGTTGCGTAAAATTAACAGCACAATGTGCTGGCAATTTGGACACATTTTTTTACAGCACAAACTGCTGGCGTCCAAATTGCCAGCACATTGTGATGTTAATTTTACGCAACTACTGTATTTTCCATGTTAATATAGTCAGGAAGCCAAAGAAAGATACAGCACATTCACTGTGATCGAGTTTGTGCGCGAGATGAACAGTACTTTGTACTATAAAAATGTCGTTTTTTTTACAGTGCACCAGTCACAATGGCTCCCCTCAAGTTCGCCTCATAGCGTCTCACATGCCATATGAGGAATAACTTCTCCCTCGGATCAAGGATTCTAGCTAGGTTTAGTTTACGCAGTTTCTTGACGGAACTCTCTGTTTATATAAACAACTCTCTTTTGAGTCAGGTGGGAAAAGTTACCCGCATTGGAGTTCCAACTTAGGTCCTAAATAATACTCTAGCTAATGACTTCCCAGTTGGTATTCAAAACGTAACCGGAAAAATCCGAACATTATGCCAAATCTCGGTGTTTGTATTGAAAATTTCACAGTTTGTTACAATTTCAGTATGGAGACATCCTCAGAAGCTCAATATCGTATAACAAATATACGAAGCGTTATGGAAGAAACCGATTTCATTTTCAAATTTAGCGTCAACAAGAACATAAAATTAAATGCGGTTTCAGTTCCGAAAATTATTTTTTAATTTGTAGACTAGTATAGTTCTGTTCTTCATTCGCAGTTAAATCTAGGGAACCTCTATATGAGAATGGGAAATAAAATGTTATTGGTCAAAACAATTATGGACATATATGAACCGCCAAGTATGTTACTGAGTCTGTCATAATCGCAAAATTAATATTCTTTGACTCGCCTCACTTACCTAATCAAACTTGAAGGGAAATATCACCAAGTCAGAATGTCGGTGACCATAGTTTGTCAACAATTTCAGTCTGAGAATGCGTCATGTGCATATATCGCCACATATTTTATACAGACAGTTAGTTATATCATCAGACAAATCTTATGTATAAGGAAAACTAAATATATTCGAAGATAAGCATTCGATTAAAATCAAAATAAATTTCATTTTACAAAAGTTATATGTTTTGTGTATGCTTAATAAACGTCATTAAAATTTCGAATTTAAAATTTGCAACACTTGACTTATGATCTTCAACTTCCTGATTTTAAAATTTTAAGCTATTTGCAAATATCTGTAAAAAAAAAAACATTGCTTAAACAATATTAGCAGTTTATTCATATTCTTATTTTTTTCATATCAGTAAAATATCTCGCCCTTTTCACAATTAATGTTAAATCTTCAAATTTGTGTCTGAAAAAATAATATACGTGGGTGGTTCAATAATTATTGTCCCTAGTAAATTTAAAATATTTGTACTGCAATGGTTGATGTGGAATATCGAAGCCTAATTCTTAAATGCCTATATGTTCAATTTCAGAACAGTAGCTGCTATATTAAAATAGTTCAGAAGGGAGGGGTGAAGTTTTAAAGACCTATTTTTGAGGGAGTTTTTAAGGAGGGGGTGAGGGTGAAATGCTAGTTTGGAGCTTATAAGGCTACATTTGTGACAGTGGATGAGATGTAGCTACATCACTATGATCCCGAGTCCAAACGACAGTAGTTACGCTCATCCACTGACACAAATCTAGACCCATAAGCTAAAAATCCGCCTTTCACTCCTCCCTCCAAAACTATGTGAATATAGCAGCTACGGTTCTGAAATTCAGCATATAGACGTCTAAGACATTAGGCTTCGATATCCCACAACAAACATTGCAGTACAAATATTTTATATACACTAGGGACGATAATTATTGAACCACCCACGTATTTTACGAAATATATATTTATCTCTTGCAAACATGGAAATAAAATTGGTTTTACAATACTTATGTATTATGATTCGAGAATAAAATCTGCACAATTTTTTTAATTCAATATCTATGACACATTAGTTATCATTTTCTGTCCTTTGAACTTGATATATAGTTTTACTTAAACTTTCTAACAATAGGAAAAGATTTTTTTACCAAAACATACATTATTCATTAGATTGTAAGACTTGATTTCTCCATTTTTATGACTTTCCTTAATGTAGCTTTCTGTAGCGCTCCAATGCGATTATTTATTTAAAGCTTCAACTTTTCTGAGAAAAACGCATAAAATTTTTAAGACAAATTTCATACATTCTGGTTTCTTAAATTGCAAAAAAACTATAAAAATACTAAAGATTTGGAAAACGAAGACATAGATTGAAAAATTTACTTGCTTTTTTCTGTCTAAATCCAAAACAAAATTGCGTTTAAAAATTACTTTTTTTTATGTCAAAAGAATGTAAAAATGAATCTTTTGAATTTTAAAGATTAGATAAAATTTCTGTTTAAAATCTGTCTTTAGTTTTAGACATAAACATAATACTAATACTTATTCGAAAATGTTTTTTAATGTCATACCAAATCACAAAGGTAGAATTTTATGAATTTAACATCCCTAAAAAATTCTCAGATTTGTTTACGAAAAAGAAGTGCAAAAATATATGGAAACTGGATTAGTTATAGCAGTGTGTTCCTTACAAGCCATATTTGGTAGCTGAACTCTTATGAAAATTAGCCATCTTCTTTTTTAATAGCAGAAGTTTTGAGATTAAAAAAGGCGAAATTAGCTGTTTGGAAATACCGGTGCTATCGAGACACTGCGGGCCACAGTTAATCCACACTGAGTTGGAATAGACATTGTTTGAGCATACCGTATTTTAAGTGAAAATGAAAGAAGACAAGGAAGTAATATATTAAATTTTAGAAATGTACAATTATTCCATATTATTATGCACGAGTTAAATGATTACATGCTATTTAAACATCCCCAAAAAATTATCAGATTTGTTTGAAAAAACTAGTCAAAAATACGTAGAAACTACATTAGAAAGAGCAACTTCGGCCCAACTGTGGCTTCCAGGGCATAGGTGGCAGCAGTATTCCCGAATAGCAATCAATAATCATCTTATTTAGTAGCAGAAATTCAGAGATTAAAAAAGGTGAAGATAAATGTTTAGAAATACTGGTGCTTTTGAGACTTAGCGAGTAACGATTGGATCACACTGACCTAGAATTTGTTAAGCATCCGCATTTTAAATTAAACTAAAAAGAGACTAGAAAATAATATAATACATTTAACAAATGTAGAAACTATTTCATATTATTATCAAGAAATTGTTTTACTTGATTGGATGCGATTTAACTAAAAAAAGACTCGGAATATGTAAAACGTATAATTTTACGTTTTCACGTGTTTAAAGTAGTTAAAAGTGTAAAAAAACTGAAAATTCTATCCGAGCATGGCAATATTTTTAATTTTCATTCCCATCATATCCACAATTTGCAATATTTATGATTGCCGTGGATTTGTTGAAAACTTTGAAAATAATGAATATCTTATTACGAAATTTTCAACAGACTTATTTCGCTTTGCGATAAATACAGTGGTATGAAGAAAAAAGCTGGAATTGCATAGTAGTATTTCGGTTAGTGAGACCTTTATTAATTACATTCGGAAATATGGAACTTCGCATTCAATGCTATTTGGTGGAGAAGGGTGGCCATTTCTATCGGTTATTGTGGTAAGGATTACATTTCACGAAAAAGAAAGGTAAGTCTGTAAAAAGTTTTGTTACAATATCTTCATTGCTGTAAACGTAATAAACAAGCATCCAGATTCAGTTTGAATAACACTGCACATTTGACTGAATAAATGGATTACAACCTTGGTTTACTAAACAAAAATGTTTTGTTGCAATATTTTCACCACCTCTTAATGTGTGTACTAGTGTGTGCACTACTAGTTCAGATGTCCCTCTATATATTGTGTATTTTACACTGCTGTTGCTTGTAGCCAAAATAAATGTATTTATCCCTGTGCATAAAATAATGAGTCATATAAAAATAATACTTTCACGTAATAAGGCACTCATAAGTAAATTATGTAACTGAATAAGGCATATATATATGCCATAAAAAGGAACATAATTGTTTGTGTGGTCTCTCTCCTTTATAAGCGCAATTTTTTTAATAAGGAAGAGTAGTATTTTAAGGATTTATCATTAATTAAAACTACCATTTTAATAATATACAAGGTACGTCTAAAAAGTTCGGCGAATGGAAGCATAAAACAAATGGAAGATTCTCAACAGGTGGGATCATTAAACGTTAACTATATGTATTTTTTAAAATTTTCAAATTTAAGGCCAATTTTTTTTTTTAATAGTATAGTATTTTGTCTATAAATATAATATACAAATATTTTTAATAGTATGTCTACAAAATTATACACAAACATTAAAAGACAGCAACTATTCCGGAAAATTAATGATTAAAGCATTTAATTAGCAGTTGTGTACGTTACAAATTTTGGACATTTTTTTCGAACGTACGTTACAGATTTTGGACGTTGCTCTTAGTATTTAAAAAATTCTTAAGACTAAGAATGACATTACTGGTAATTGGTAAATGTATCTGTAACATATATATATGTATAATTAACTTTTTGTTATCCAGTAATAATAATAATAAAATCAAATGTTTTGTTACGTACGTTACTTTCGGACATAACAAAATACAGAAAAATTCTTTATAGAAAAGTCCTTCCAAAAAAGCAATAAATCAGCCTGCCATCTCTTAACGAAATTATAAAAAAATCATCCGCTTCCTTTATGCATTCGTTGTTTCCCATTAGAACTACCTGGAAAAAAGTTAAAACTCCTTTTCTTGGTGGTACATTGGAGCAGTTAAAGTTATGAATGTCCGAAATTGGCCTCTTTAGCATAAAATAATAAAATTTTAAGATATTTATACAAAGCTTTTACAATAAATTATGTCATTTTCTGTCTCTGAATAGAATTAAAAACTCAGTGTAAAAAAAATAAAATAAAATAAAATAAAGTCAATGATAATTAAAGCTATGTTTGAAAGGCTTAAAGTTATGACGAGTATCCAGTGCTCACCTTTTGAGAATCGCCCAAAACATGGAAAAAAATGCATTTAATTACCTTAGAAGTAACATTCGTTGGCCACAACACACATATGACATCGTTGATAAAACTGCTGGAATGAGTCGGCGAAGGCCTTTTTTGTGATCGACCGAAACACAGATGTCACACGTCGTCAGATGCCTGGTGCTAACACTGTCCTTGCTAATTCCCAGTCCCTTCAATATCCTTTATAAAGTATTGATAAACTATTTTAATGGCATTTTTTAATGACATTTTCATTTGACTGTTTTATTTTTGCCATCTAAGCAGTGATTTGAAATACAGGACATTATAAGACTTCTTAGATTCTTCTTTAAAAGTGATTGATATTTATTGCAGTTTGAACTTATGTTCAGTTATTAAAGCATCAGTATTTGGAATGATTTTTCAGTTGAAGTGATTGGGTTTCACTTTGAATTATATGTTATAACATAGCTAGCATTATTGGGTCATCTGATATTATTTTGTGGACTTTTCGTTGATGAATACAGAACAGTTCCGTTAATAATTGTGCTACATTTAGTGTATCAATTTGGCGTCAGTCACTTTGACTGACTTTCTCACTGTTTATTTCCTGTGGTGCAGCCTTGACTGTAGGCTAGTCTGTCATATTGTTTGTTGTTGTTTTTTTTTGTTTTTTTTCTTTCATTTGTTTTATTTTACAAGAAATTGTACTTGTTTATATATTTTTTTCATTTTCAGGCGCAGTGGCGTCTGACTTTGTTGATCCAATATAACATAATTGCTGTCTGTGTTCAGGGCCTATTGCCTTAGATGGGCCTTCGCGGGTGGTAGAGGGGACTTTTCCTCCGGGGCATTCAGCCTATGCCAAATTTGGTTGCCGCCCCGGTTGGGTGATCCTTGTCCTTGTCCCTTTGATATCCATCGTAAAGACAGCCGGCGATTGCTTAACAGCATCTGTCGCGCCCGTTCGATGTTGTCTGTCGTCACACTTGTTGAGGATCGACCTGAACATGGTTCGCATCCACGGTTTCTTTTCCCTCCCGAAAACGTTTAAACCAGTCGTACTGCGTCTGTTCCGTACACCTGGACCAACACTGCATGCGTTTTTGTGGCGGTTTTTCCCAATTTGTAGCAAATCTTAATGTTTATCCCTTGCTCTATTTCAAAATGACGCGAGTTTTCAAACATACACCGTTCGACAGCCCATTGCAGGCTATTCTTCACTTGGTTTCTTGCGTTTCTTGCTACGTGTCGTCTCTCCAATAGTCTCTACCTGTGCATGCGCAATGACGCATTTTTAACTCGCCTTGTTTATGATATATCCATCCATTCACCGAACTTTTTATACGCACCTTGTAAATCAATTGTGAGATTAAAGAATTTTCGATTTAATTTCTACGTAATTACAAACAATTTGTTGGTTTGTCTATGTATTATGAATCTCATCCTGCCAAAGTTAAATACATCTGAGAAATAATTTTATTTTAAGTAGCTGACATTTTGTGGTCGTTAAAATCATTAGAGTATTAAATACCATGGTTCGTACGGATACCGTTATTTCTCCAGGAAACTACCAGTAACAGTTTATAGAAAAAGAAATCTAGGTTAAACGCGCAAAATTTCGCCTTCTTTTAAGAAGAGATTTTCTATAAGAAAATACTGATGCCAAAAGCTTTTCTGGTCTGCAAAATTCAAGTAGGAGTACGAACCATGAATAAATTTTGTGGGCGGGTGGTAAAACATCGCCCTCCCAGAGTTTAATTGATTTTTATTTTGTAGCACAGAATAAAAGTTGTCGCCACTATCAGCCTGTTAAAATTTTATCAATCATAAAAATTATCAAAACAAAAACTCCCTTACATTAAAGATAATTTGTTTCAACTTAATCAGCCTATTTATATCTAGAATTTACGGTTTTAATTTTTTTTTATTGTGTTAAAACAACTGCCACATAATTTTATGATAATTTATGAATGCATAGACCGAACTATATTACGTACAATACGGGGTGATTCAAAAAAGTTTAGACTAATTTTAAGAGTTTGTAGAGTACAATATAACAAACAAATTTTAGACAGTAAGTACAGGTTTCAATCCAATTACTCAGCCAAAAATACAGGATGTCTCACTCCAAGCCATTCCCCTAATAGTTCATAAGTTAAATATACTTTATTGAAATTTTCAACAAAATAACGTTAGTTTCACTAGATTAATTTTAACACAATTATTGTAATTGGTAAATAAATCATTATAGATGTAAATTTCCAACAGGGCGAAAAGTGTTGGACCAGGATTCAAACCAAGGATCTCCTGGCTGAAGTCGCCAGTGCTCTACCATCTGAGCTATCCCGGACGAATCTGGTGGAACTTTTTCACCCAGCTAACCTTAATAATTATACAGTCGAACCTCTATTTAACGAACCTCTATTTTGCGAATTTCTCTATTTTACGAACTTTTCCTTGGGACCAAGAACATTTCGCGAATTTCTTCGTAAAATAACCTCCAAATAGCGAAGTGCATTCTCTATTTAACGAACTTTTTTCTTGGAATCTAAAATTTTTTTCTCCCTATTTGTCAAAATATTACTGGACATCTCAAAATTAGTCTTTCTTTTAACACATTTTATGATGATCAATGACCATGAACAGGTCTTACCAGCACCTAACTCACTGAGAGCAGTAAAATCGCTGTGATTATTTGCTTTTCATCCAAGAAGTGTCTGCCTCGTGTCCTTTAACTAGAGTCTGTCATTTTCTAGATCATTCAGTCGTGCTGGTAATTTCGGTTCTTTTAGCGCGAAAATGTCAAAGAGAAAGTGCTTGGTATAAAAGAAAAAAAAATCTTGATGTGGTGGATAAAAGCGTGACGAAAAAGAATATAGCTTTAAAATTTGGTATTCCTCCAAACAGCTTATCGACCATAATAAAAAATCGTGATTGTAATGTAAAATTATTTTTTTAACTGAAAATACAATGTATTTTCAGACAATGTTTTGTTTCATTCTTATTTCCCTTGCAAGTTTCTTTTTGAAGGGTAAAATATATAAAACAAATAGATATAATTTATACAAAAAGTGTGATTAATTACTTTCTTTAAATTATATTTAGTGTTTATGGGTTTAAAATATGTTTTATGTAGTTTAAAGTATTTTAAAAGGTGACTCTCTATTTGACGAATTTTCCATATAACGAACTTTTTTTCGGGATTTAGCGACTTCGTTAAATAGAGGTCCGACTGTAGCATCTGGTCTGAAACCTGGTTCAGCTCAATAGAATAAATCACAGGTAATGGAACGCCAGAAATCGCTGGATGAGTAATTACACTAGATTAATTTTAACACAATTATTCTAATTGGTAAATAAATCATAATAGATGTAAATTTCCAACTGGGCGAAAAGTGTCCGGACCAGGATTCGAACCAGGGATCTCCTGGCTGAAGCCGCCAGTGCTGTACCATCTGAACTATCCAGGGCGAATCTGGTGGAACTTATGATTTATTGACCAATTAGAATAATTGTGTTAAAATTAATCTAGTATAATTATGCATCCACAGATTTCTGGAGTTCCATTACCTGTGATTTATTCTGTTGAGCTGAACCACGTTTCAGACCAGATGCTATAATCATTAAGGTTAGCTGGGTGAAAAAGTTCCACCAGATTCGTCCGGGATAGTTCAGATGGCAGAGCACCGATGGCTTCAGCCAGGGGATCCCTGGTTCGAATCCTGTTCCGGACTCTTTTCGCCCAGTTGGAAATTTACATCTATAACGTTAGTTTGTGTGAAATGTGAAGACATCGTGGGAGGCGATGGAAAAGAACTGCAATTCACTGAGTGTTATCATACGTGTGGCAAATAATGAAGTGTCTTGTTCAGTGCTGTTTAAGGGGACGGTGGACGTTAATATTTTTTCTTTTAATATACATCATAAAGATATGAAATTTTGTGAAAATATGCATTTCACCATAAGAATATACCCTATATGGCTAAAGGTGACCGGCCACTTCCGATTTTAGACGTTTTGTTAAATATCTAGAAAATTACATCAGGAATTATCCTGAAACTCCAGGTGTGTAAGCAGAATAGTACTGGTCATACATTTCTGTGAAGATTTTTCCTGAAACCCCATAGGGCGCCGTCAGCAAATTGAAAAAGAACGAATACATTTTGGATAACCCTGTAAAAACTAATGTAGCAAAAGTGTTGAAACTGTAGATTATGATTAAATGCGTTATTGTAATAAACTGTGTTGTAGCATGTAGGATAGGATGTATACTCGTAGAGAAATTAATTTTTTTATAAAAATAGTTCCAAATTTTGCCAAGTTTCTTGCCTATAATTTGTAGAATTCTTGATATAAAAAAAAGTTCTTTTTATAAAATATGACAAACAACATTGTACACAATACCCTGCAATCAAATTTAAAAAATAATAAAAATTCTACGAAAAATGAGCACGTTTACTAAATAATGGTCCACAGCTCATGCCCGAATCTAATCAAAATATAATTTACATAATGTGTTAGCTAAATTTATAGAGCAACTTTTGTGAATGTCTCAAAAACATAGTTTGAAAAGTCTGAAAATTTTCGTTGATAGAATAAGCTCAAAATCCGTTATTCCAAAAAGGAAGCAAAAATATGAGGGGTTGTATCCAAATACAATAGTACGTGCAATATTGTGTATGCTGTATTGGCACTAATCACTGGATATATGGATACAGCCCCTCATCTGTTTGCTTCATTTTGGGAACAACGGATTTTGAGCTTATTCTATCAACGATGATTTTCAGACTTTTCAAACTATGTTTCTGAGACTTTCCCAAAAGTTGCTCTATACATTTAGCTAACACATTATGCAAATTATATTTTGATTACATTTGAGCATGCGCAGTGAATCATTATTTAGTAAACGTGATCATTTTTCATACAATTTTTATTATTTTTTAATTCTGATTGCAGAGTTTTGTGTACAATCTTGTTTGTCATATTTTCTGAAAAGCACTTTTTTTATATCAAGAACTCTACAAATTATAAGCAAGAAACTTTGCGAAATTTGGGACTATTTTTATAAAAAATTTAATTTCTCTTCGAGTATACACGCTATCCTACATGCTACAACACAGTTTATTACAATAAAGCACTTAATCATAATCTACAGTTTGAACGCGTTTGCTACATTAGTTTTTACAAGGTTATCCAACATACATTTGTTCTTTTTTAATTTGTTGACGGTCCTCTATGGGGTTTCGGTAAAAAATCCTCATGGAAATGTATGACCTATACTATTTTGTTGAAAGACCTGGAGTTTCAGGATAATTCCTCATATAGTTTTCTAGATATTTAACAAAACGTCTAAAATCGCAAGTGGCCGGCCAACTTTGGCCATGTAGTGTAGAACACCTTACAAGAAATTTCCAATCTTATTATAATTTTAAGATTTTTTTAAGTTAAAATTTTAAGACTCATTTTTAAAATGCTCCATGCACATAGCTGCCAACTTTTACGCTTTTTTCCTACCACTATTTTTGATCACGAAAATTTGCCTTACTTAATCCTGTGTTTTCGATGATTAAATAAGACAAATTTATCTGTTAAAAAATAGTGGTAGGAGAAAAGCGTAAAACTTGGCAGCTATGCATGCGTCTTAATTTTTGAGACGTTTCCTCGATGTTGTATTTTAATCACATAAAATTCTCCTACAAACAAATTTTTGTATCAATTTTTAATTCCCTTGAATAGTTAATTTTTTAATGATTTTTCTTAAGAATTCCATATCGATTTTCATCAATATTTTGCCTTTTAATATGTTAAAAATCAAATTTAGTTATTTTCATGAAGTCGAATTTTAATATGCATGCACAGTTTCTTTGTCAGTAATATCAGGCTTCTTCTTTACCAATTTCCTTAATGAGAATTAAAAAATAAGACGCAAGGAGCATTTCAAATATCTTAAAACTTTGAAAAATTAGTTTTGAGAAAAATATGTTTAAATTATATTAAAAGGGCCAAAAAAATTGTTTGTGTACAAAATTCAAACACTTGTAACTTCGGGAAAAATAATCGCAACTGCTTGCGGTTTTCGCACATGAACAAACTGAAAAATAATAATATGCACAAAAATATTTTTCAATTCTTGGTTCGATTTTTCCACAAATAAAGGTCCACGAACCCCTTAAACAGGAATAGTGATTCTTTTCAGCTTTTTTGTGTTGTCGTTCACATTATACAGAAAGCAAAATAAGTCTGTGTAAAAATCGTTAAAATTTCTTCATTATCATTACTAGTGGATCCAACTGGGGCTTCCCGGGTTAAAGAATATAGGTGAAACCTTTTTTAAAAAAATTGAAAAATCAAATAGATTCATTTCATTCAATATATTTTTTTTAGATTGCTCCACTAACAACACCCAAATTATGCACTTACAAATGCAAATAAAGTTTTTAAATTTAATAAAAACTATCCTTTCGTGGAATATAAGCCGGAAAAAATGCTGAACTATTTATATTATTTTAAGTGCAAACGGATTTATTTTTCATAATCGTCTGCACGCGATAGAGATAGATTTTTAAAAATATATCATGCTTTGAAATTATATTAAAAATGAATAAATTGCGATGCAGTTTTCAAAAAATTATGATACAGTTTTTAAACAAATCGCGAATGAAAGTAAATTTTTTCCGTAGTCGACGATGTAAAAATTTAAAATATGCGAGGTTTAGAAGTTTAAAATATATCATTAACCCCTTGGGGACGAGCGACCGGTATGCGTGCCGCGTAAGGTGCTCAGAATCAGTGATTATTCTCAGCAGTAAATTTTAATTGTAAATTTTGCCTTATTTATTCCTAGAATTTTTCAGATTCAATGAGGCAAAAATTTCTGTTTTAAAAAACCGGTGATAAAAGATTAAAAATTCTGTAAAAGACGCTCGTTCTGAAAGCGTTAAAAGCGAAATTTAATCGTCTGCTGTTGCCAATTATAAAATGACGTCAGCGTTACGCCCAGATACATTTTCCCTTTATATATAGATAGTTATGAACGAATATCTGGGTGCGGTTTGCATTGAGAATCTTTGTATTTTTGGTTAAATAAGTGGATTGCGATCTGTGTATCCTAAACGACAATTGTTTGTTATATTGCCCTCTACCACCTCTTAATGTACATCGATTTTTTTTTTTTTATAAATCATCCTACAAGTCAACCCCTTAACACTCTCGCTGCGTAATTGTTTTATCAAAATAGTTTCAAAAATTGCGTATTTAATCCCTTCGCGACGAGCGTCTTTTAAGAATTTTTATTCTTCTGTCACCGGTTTTTCAAAACAAATTGTTTTGCCTAATTTAATCGGGAAAATACTCCGATTAAATAAGGCAAAATGTACAATAATAAAATAACTGGTGGTAATAATTAAGGAGGGTTGATTAGACGGAAAAAATCCATGATCGAGAAAATCTCGGGTTGCGCAAATTTTGCTACTTTTATGTTGCCCGGTGAAATCTCGGGTTGCGCAGCGAGAGGGTTAAAGGTAGCATTAAATTACGGCTTAAAAATTCAAATAGCTTATTGGCACCACTTTTTTTAAAAAGAAATATGCAGCTTATTTAATGACAGATACCATAATAAAGCCAATTACACTATTTGATAAAATTGGTGGGAATCAAACAATCTGAATAAAAACACAGCCCGTGATTATAACGGGAGCTAGAATTAAGGGGTTAATACGCGTTTTACAATTTTCTAAAATCCAGTTTTTCGTAACAAA
Source organism: Maratus speciosus (assembly GCA_963932465.1). Taxonomy (NCBI): domain Eukaryota; kingdom Metazoa; phylum Arthropoda; class Arachnida; order Araneae; family Salticidae; genus Maratus; species Maratus speciosus. The sequence continues at coordinate 229,662,900 of OZ010796.1, read as the reverse complement.
AATAATGAATAATGTATGAAAAGAAAATAATCAATAGCTCAAAAGTAAGAAAAAAAAAACATTTCCAAGGTTATTCGAATAGATCACTGAAATCTTGTCTCCTTCTTACAAATAGGGGAATAATTTGTTTTCAGTTTGAAGTTTCGAAATGGGTCTAACAGATGTCACGAGACTTTTGTAATGTGTACCACATGATAGATTATCTTACAAACACTGAATGTCAAGGAAAAAGAAAACTCTGAGTAACTGCTGAAAACTGGAGCGAGAAAGTTTTCCTTGTATGTAGTAATCTACTATTTTTTCATTTATGGATTTTCAGTTTCTAAACTCTATATTAAAGCAGTAATGTATGTTTTATAACTCCGTTCGGAATAACTAACCAAATTTATTTTGTTTTATTAAATCAAAACAGGATTTACTTGTAAAAACTAACATTGTATACGCAGAAAACATATATTTCAGTTCTAAAACAAAGAAAGAGATAAATTTTAAACGCAATAAAAATTTTACATTTTTGGGGAAATAATTAGTGAAATTTCGTCATATGTATGAAGAGATGTTAAAGTGAACACTAAAAGGACAGTGAGGGACCATTTGGCCCCTACCAAATGAATATATTTCTGTTCGAAACCAGAAATTTCTTTATAAGATAGGTTTAAAAGACAAATAAGACGAAAATGTTAGATAAATAAGTTGAACAGTGTTGAATAAAAATTCTGGTGACAAATATTTTTATAAAACTTGAGTAAAATTCCCGGTCTTTTTGTATTAACTTTGTATAAATATTACTCCGTAGACAAATTTACATTGCATGCTTACTGATTACTACATTTAGAAATTGTAGTACAAATCTTGTAGTGCAAACACAGCAACGAATCATATGTTTCAGTATTTGAAGAGTACAAACTAATATGAAACCATATATTAAATTCATATATGTACGTTGTAAACGTATAATTTATCTTACTAATGTTTACACAGGTAATTAAATTTAGTGTAAGTATATCATACTGCATTCATTCCATTTCTAAATATATAAGTAGACATTTATTTATAGATCATTTTATTTGAATACTTATATTAGATTATGCATGTCAGATATATTAATAACAAATAGTAACTTATTGTTATTAAATATTTCATTCATTTTAAAAGTTAGCATAATTAATTTCTAAAAATGAGTTTCATTTCTTGAGTTTTATGTTTCTGTGAAAACACTATGTTAAGCGACTGCATTCAAATACCTGGTTTTGGATTAACCGTTTAGCAAATTTTACGACAAAAGTGATATTTCTTAAACTGTTCTCAAATACGTCACTTAAATTGCCTCAATGTTATTGCTATTCCGCAATTGAAGTTTTACTTTAGAACCAGTATCTTTGATTCCCAATGCAGTTTAGCGCATCTTTGATGAATTTGCTTTGGACGGACCCTATAGCAAGTAGGAGCATCAATCATTTATTTCACGTTTTAAAGTTTTATTTCTGTAATTATGCAGTTGCTATGTGTTATGCAAAGTTATTTTGTTTTACAGAATGAAACGAAAAATATTTAATAGAAGCTTTAACATTCAAGCTAACATAACATATAACTTTAGCATCAAAAACGAAAAAAGGGAAAGGTATACAGGGTAGGCCAAAAGACCTTAACTAACTTTAAAATTTCAATAAAGCATAAAGCAACTGGCGTGCGGGGGTAAGCGGTTTAAACGAAAACTCTTCCAGCTATAGAATGTTTTGTATAGATAAATAATTGTTATAGGAATTTTTCATATATGGTGATGCTTTTCAAAAGCTTACGAACGGGTAGGGTACCTTTTTATATAAGAAAATCATATAAGAACAGGGGCAGGCTTACATTGGAGTTTTTATCCAAATTATGGCGTTCTATATTCTAGAACTTGGCGGTACTTGTATGTATGAGTTCAGCTAGACAGATTAAACAAGTCAGCAAGTATGACGGTAGTCAGTGGTACGGGTGATGTACAGGCAGTAAAAAAAACTCCAACTCTAATTACGGGAACGAAATTTATTGAAGAGCTATTTTAAAAAGTTGCCAAGGAGACTTTATATTTCTAAGTGCTTAAGTTGAGAGACAGAGAACCCCTCATACAGAGAGCATCAAAAGGCGAGGATATTATATGCTTACATCAAAGCAGTCAGGATCGAAGTGCCAGATTTCACAAGATGTTTAGATCGCTTGGAGTTACAATCTATTGCCAAGTTGAAACATTAGAACCGTGATCGAAGAGTGAACAAAGGCATTGGCGAACACAATTGACTACCCTACATAATCTGGTATCCGTACAAGCCATAACTCACCAGGATGTAAGATAATTCTTTATTTCATGAAAATCGGCGACATAAAATCTAGATTTTGTTTATTTTAACACCAATGAATTAGCTTAAATGTAATTGCGCAATATATAACGGAGGTATAGAAAATGCATAGAAAAGGCATATGTCCTAAAGTACATGAAATATATTTGAGACCGCAATTCCCATAAAATAATTTTATTTTTGTTATTTCTTTTTAACCGTCAGATTCTAGCTGCAATTAAGAATGACTTATTTACAACACGGATAAAATACGATAACAAGGAATTGTAACGTAATGAAAGGACAGCTACACTTTATATCTTTTTTTATTTATTTAATGACTAGAGTATTAACAGAAATTAAATAATTCTGTGATAATTTTTAACGGTTTTGTTATTCTACCCCTCGGGATTGCACTAACACTCTAAAGCGAAAGCTGAGTTCCCGAGATGGTCATCGCTGTTATCGCTGTTAAAGACGTTAGCAGAAAAGGGAAATAATAACTTCTTAATAAAACTCCACATGGTTTTAATAAATGAATTTAATTACATATTTTAGTTGAACGAGGGGGAGGAGAACAACATCTTTTAAAAGCAAAAATATATGTTTTAAATTAATTTTTAAGAAAAGGCGATATGTGACAGAAACTCTGTCACATAACACACCGGGACAACCGAAGAAAGCTGGGACGTGTACGTCGCAGCTTTATACCTACTTACACCCTTTGTCCACCTTCACACATACAGAATATTTACAATAACAAAATAAGAATGTAACTATTTAAGTTGGTACATAAGGAGAAAACTATTTTAAACCTATGTCTCAAACTTTTGAAATATTAGCTCCCGTAAAATATGTTATACACTATGACGCAAAAGTTTAGACAATGACGTCATTCAGCTTTAAAATGTAGAATTATGACGTCAGAATTACAAAAACCTGTAAATATATTCAAAAACTGATTTAAAATGCTATGTACAAAAGACAGTCGTTTTATTTGCTATAATACTAATTTTTTTCATAAAAATTCAAATGTGCTTGTCGCAAAAGTTTAGACACTATTCTAAATTTCTTTGAATATTCGCTGGCATATGCAAATTTAGAATCGATGATGTCACAAATTTGGAGTACTTAAGTTCTGCAAACGATTGCGCTTCATAGTCGACATGCCGAGAGCTAAAGAAATTCAAGTGAATGAGGTTTCAAGGATTTGGCAGTTGAAAGATGAAGGGAAGAGCGTTTCTGAAATTTCTGCTATTATTAATAGGTCAAAAAAATCTATTTATCGAGTTTTATCGAGTGGTTCCGAATATAAAGCAAAATGTCGGTCTGGGAGGCCACGTGTGACAAATGTACGAGAGGGTCGCCTGATACAAAGACTAGCGAGTACTCAACAAATGAGCGTACGTGGAGTTCAAAGCTCATCGGGACTCTCTGTATCAAAGGATACGATTCGTAGACGAATTTTGGAAAAAGGAACAATCGTTTATAGCAAAATGCAGAAGAAACCAGCTCTGAAACCACATAATAAGTTACAAAGACTTATGTGGGCTCGAAAGTATATGTCATATGGAGAGAAATGGCAGTCAGTCATATTTAGCGATGAAAAAAAGTGGAATCTGGATGGTCCAGATGGTTGTTTACCGTATTGGCATGACTTTCGGAAGGAACTTCGACGTTTTTTTAGTCGCAGACAAGGAGGGGGCTCGATGATGGTTTGGGCAGCCTTTTGCTATAATGGACAAGTATCTCTGACCTTCACCAGTGGTCGTCAAACTTCACAGCATTATACACAGACATTAGAAGAAAACCTACTGCCATTTGCTGAGCTTCTAGGGGGTCCTCAGTGGGAATTTCAGCAAGACAATGCTTCAATTCACACTGCAAAACATTCAAAATCTTGGTTTAATTCCCATAATATAAGAGTTCTCGACTGGCCAGCATGTAGCCCAGATCTTAACCCTATAGAAAACCTCTGGAGCATCATGTGTCGCAAAGTTTATAGCAACGCTAGACAATACTCTTCTGAAAAGGAACTTAAGACATCTATTGAGAATGCATGGTACGATATCGATCCACAAACTATGCAAGATTTAGTTTCTTCCATGCAATCTCGTGTATATGACGTAATACATAAGCATGGATGCGCAACCAGGTTTTAAAAATTGTTTATTTCGATTTTATTTAATTTGTGTCTAAACTTTTGAGACAGCAGTTTATTTTTGTTACCATTTAATTTATTGCAATATGCACAATTCCACTTTTCTTTGTTATAAATATTGTTTATATGTACAGCACATTAATTTCAAGCAGTGATTTGAAAATTGAATAAATATTTTTCAAAGTATGTAAGAATTTCTTCATTGTCTAAACTTTTGCGTCATAGTGTACAACAATAAGTGAGTAGATAAACACATTTGCTTGCTTTGAAAACAATTCACAAAAATTGTATTTTCTTCATGACTGAACGCTCATATTATTCAAAACAAATTTTCTTTTTAATTAAATATTCCACAAAATAAGAGTGCCACATTTGTTGATGACATAGGATCCTTTAAGTATTTTAATTTGTTTGTGGCGTTGTGTTTTTAGCGCTGGTACCAGCTATTTTGTCACGTATATTCACAATGAGAAGTATCCACATTAACTGTATTTATCACTTCTCAAAATTTGATCTTACATGAGATCATAATTTCATAAAATGCAAGCAAATGAAAAAAAAATTAAAAAACAGAACACCAAGCAAACATTTGTAAATAGAAAGAAAAGTGTATCTATTTACAACGTATAAGTTTAAATCTACTATATTAGGTTACCTGTTACTGGCATATGAAAAAATTGTGCTTAATGCATAGGACTACCAAAAAGGATGTGCAAGTAGCACGCCCGCAAACATATGTAATCTTCGGGAAGACCTTACTTGTCAATGGTGATTATACTGAGCGAGCCTTTTTACCGAATTTGTAGGATTTCCATACTGGGAGATGTAGCGATGAGTTTGGCGCGCAGAAAATCCTTTTACGGATTTAATTTATATTATTTGTTTACTGCTGAAGTATATTCTTGGATCGCCAGTCTGTTTATCGTTGTTTGGAGGAATAAATTTGCGCGAGTTGATGTTACCGATTAATTTGTTTTTCTCCCGTTCCACGCAGATTTTTTTTATATTCCTGAAAGAATTCCGGTTGATGATAGAGAGCCAAAATACATTTAGAATAAAATTATTAAGAAAAGAACGAAAGATCCCCTTTACGAACGCCGGATAGGGAGGGGCCAGGAAGGGCTACCGCCTCTCTCTGGATTTTGAAAATTAATTTTAAACGAAACTTTCTTCATTTCTGATTGTTAAAAATGAAAGATAAAAAACTGCCTTGCCTTCCCCAACCCCTACCATGGCAAAGAATTTTTAATTCTTTTTCTTTAATTTTCTTTTTACATTCACGTGTTTTTAATTTATCCAAAAGGAATCAGATACCCTGTGGCAGGAATTTTTTTTTGTCAATTTTGTTTCAATTGTCAATTTTGTTAAATGTTGGTAGAATTCTTTTTTGAATATTTAATATTTCTTAATTGTTGTATTATTTTATTGCTTCAGAGTATGTTTAAAAATTGTCTTAGATGGAGAATTCTGTCAATTTTTTTTTTTAATTTAGCTTATTTCATACTTACATTCTGCAGCGGTCGAATGTAGACAATGGACCTCAGCCATCCAAAAAAAATTAAAAATGTGTAAATGCAAACGAGATATTAGAACGGAAACTTCTCATTGGTTTAACATTAACTCACGTGTTAGGCTCCTGTCCCTACAGGCGAATGCACTCGCGAACTAATGCTAACCCTATGGGGAGGTTATTTTCTAATATCTCGTTTGCACCTCGGAATTTTTAAATATTTTTTTGCATTGGATAGCTGAGGTCAATCTCTACATCGCTCTTTTTTTTTTAATTTTTCGATTTTGGTTGCAGACATTTTTTATTAAGTTACTTTCACTTTCGAAACCGGTTCCGAAAATGAAAGTGTCATTCTACAAAAATATCTGCAACCAAAACCGAAAAAGTAAAAAAAAAAAAAAGGAGAGATGTAGAGATAAACCTCAGCTATCCAATGCAAGATAAAAATAAAATAAAAATGTCGAAACAAGTTTTTAAAAAGAAGACGTCCTTAATCAGAAATTTGTATTCGGGTATGGGTTAAGGGACGGTGAAACTTTGAAACGAAAAATGTATGTACTTTCATTTAGAAAAAAAATTCTCGATATGTATATATATATAATTTCTTGTAACAATCAAAATAAGATGTTTGTGTTGGTAGTCGCGCCCCTCAATCTCCGCGTCTGGGACGACTGCCCCCCCCCCCATTTCGCACGGGCCTGATTGATTTATGTCAAGTTGAATTATAATTTTACTTATCAAATCAAATTAACTTACATTTATGCATAAAACTGTAGAATGCATTATGAATAACTGGTGAATTTTTTCTTGTTTTTTGTGTCTAAAATACTGTTAAAATATTGAATTTATACTATTGTTTAAAAGACAAATTAATTTAACTGCTGATCAATTCTTTCTAAGTAAAATAAGAATAGTTTAAACTTCTGTTTGCGGAAGGATAGAAATTATATCGTGAATGTACTTAAGAAAAGCCGCATTAAAAAAAAATAAAAGATTAGTTTTAATTTATACAAAAAAGAAAATTCTTGTTATTTTACATGTTCTTTCCATTTGCTTCATATTTACTTGAGATGAAATTGTCTAATCCACCAAGATATTCTATCCAACGCGATTGTCCAGTAAATTAAAGAAATAAAAATAAATTCTTAGATAACAATTGCTTGTAATTAATTTACCGGAAACTAAGAAAAGCTGTTCGATTTCAAATCCCTTCAAATATCATGCCTGCAAGTATCCTGTTTTTACGTTTAAAAACAAGCCCTAAAACAGAAAGTTTTCGTTCTTGGGCGGGGAAAAATAGTTTTATGAGAACAATCTTAAAATAAAGAGCTTCTTTTATTCGTTTTGCATAAGAAATTTTTCTTTGTTATTTTAAATGTCTCAGCCATATGTTGGGTATGTACTTGTGGTGAAATTTTCCGAAAAATTCGAATCCACCGAAAATTTTATCTATATTTAATAGTTTAAAAAAAGAAACTTTTGATTGAATATTAAAAATTTACTATCTCTGATAATAAGAGGAGGCAATATCTATTGACCATCACCCCGCAGATCTCTGTTGGGGGTCTAAGCCATTTGCTTGCGCCGCGCCAAATTCTCGCCAGAATCCTTCCTTGCGAATAAATACATTTCCTTGATTATTATTAGATATTCATCATAAAAATGAATATATGTTAAGTTCAATCAATTTTAATTAATGAGTCAATCATTTTGCATATAAAAATATGGAAAAAAAGAGATTTCATATGCCATTTCTTTCCTATTCAGTACAGAACTATTTGTTGTCGCGGACTTACACTCCTCCCTAGTATAATCTCCATTGGCAACTAAGGTCTTCCCCAAGATTAGCGCTAAATCTTGTGGCGACCACAAGTATAATGGTGTCAGCTTAGGGTTTCTGCCTTAGATGAGAAGAGTGATATATATTTTTTTTAAGATTCCTGCAATATAATTGAGTTTCCGCTCTCCGAAGGTCATATTATTTTGTTATTTAGCATTTGCTGAATTTCCACACTACCGTCCTGAATTTATGTGTATTGATTAGAATTTACCATCTTTCGATCAAGACTCTGCGTCAAATTAAGTAACTGTGTAATTACTACAGTGATTTTTTAACTCCTGAAAATAATATTAAAAATTTAATAAGAAACTGCATACAATTTTTATGTAGTGTAATAAGATACCTTACTCGATATGCCACCTTCAAGTAAGACGTATCTAATGAAAGTATTAAAAACATGTGACATGTTAAAAGTGAACTGCTTCGAAATGTATATCGTGTTATATTTTTGCCGATGCAGTGGCCACATCTTTCATTAATTATATAATTAATATCTCAATAAATTTTAAAATGTTTTAATTAGTTTACAACAAACGAAATTCGGATTTTTATTGTGATTTGTTTCTGCATAATTCAAACAGCCTCAGCTGTAAGTTAAATTATGTCTATTTAGTTCTGTTTTAGAAGCCCATGATTCTGTTTCAGAATGTCAAAAATTATGATGAAAAAAAAAACTTATGTAATCGTAAAACAAAATATTAATTTGGGACAATATGGTGCAATCTGCGATCAAATGCTTACTTAACTTGTTTTTTATGTTTTTTGAGTGAGTTTGCGGACGTATGGCATCTATGAGAAATTTTTTAAACTATTCTTGTTTTATTGAACACCACTTTGGATCATCAGGAGCATTTTCATCCAAATCAACACTCCTGCGACCATTATTGAAATTTTTATTGAATTTTAAAATTTTTCATGGACTTTTGGTCCACCCTGCATACCTGCCGACAACACAAAAGAAATAGTTAAAAAAAGATAAAAATTGTTATATTGGAAAATATACAACAATAATGGCGTAGAATAAATTATCCCAAAAGTTCGAAACCAAAATAATTGTATGTTGTGGAAGTTCTTTTTGATATACAAAAGTTGGAAAAAGATATAGACTTTGAAATTGGATCATTTTTTAAACTAAAAGTTCTTTTGGAAAATATTGATTTTCTTATCTTTGCTATTGATTTTCTTATCATTAAAATATGCTTGATATATTTTTAAGGGAATAAGGTGGTGAATAATAACCTTCACCGTTTATAAATGGTACATACCATCTGTAAACATATATTTTTACGCATTATTTTCTGCTTGAAAATATTATTAAAATTTAACTTTCACTACTGATATGAATAACTGTTTTTTTAACTTAATTCTTTTATTAGTATTATAAAATAATTTGCATTTTTCACAGCGTAACTAGTAAGCAAAACACTTATGTCTTAAAAAGTTCGAAAATTATGGCACGCGTGCGGAAATGTTAAAAAAGCATTATTTATTTGACTATACATATGCTATAAAAAACACACATCGATTTTTGGATGCAAAAAATGATCATATAATATGTTCATTTAAATGCTGAGGACATTGTTATAGAAATGATATAAGGACGTGAGTTTCAAATCTCACCTTATCCAAAAAATCAAATTTTGGGAAATCGCGAAAAACTTCTAAATGCGTCCATTGGTTTTCATTTTAAACTAAGATTTTACAGTATAAAATGCAGGAAAGAATTAGTTCTTTTTGCAGATTGTTGTTTTTTTTCGATGCAGGTTTACCAATAGAACACATTGATAGAGAAAACACGATTTTCTAAATTTTTGATAAGGTGAGTTGTGAAACTGACGTCCTTATATAAGATAGATTCAAGATAAAACTCTTGAAATACCTTCCGTTTTCTGATGATTTTTCGATAAAAGAATTTAAATATCATCTTTCATGCCTGTAAATGAATGTACTAAAATCTTCAACACTGTAATCCGACAAAGAATTGAGACAGCAAACAAATCTTCAACATGCTTCATTGGCAAGACAGGCATTTAACATGTATCATGTAACATTTTTATAACAATTTAAATTTGACTACTTAACTATAATAAAAGAAATCACTTATACAATAGCCAAATTGGACCTGAACAACTTAAAATGATGAAAATTTAACTTCATTGCCACAGTAGGTACAGTAAATGCATCATACACTGTCGAACAACACAACTTTCCCCTAAAGCCCTTGTTTAACCTTCTAGTATTACGTCATCATTGTTCCAAATTGGCATTGTCCCGTCTGTTGATCAAATCATCATTAATAAATGGTCGACGTAGCTAAGTCTGGCCTTATCAGTTTTCGCCACATTTAAGTAAGCATTTTACTATAGAAAAGGTAATAGGTATATAATTACTATAGAAAGGTAACACATTTAAATGCTACTAACACATTCTTTTAGTTTGTACCCATTCTGAATAAAAGGAGGAAAATTAATTAGTGGAATTATTTTTAGCAATCGCTTTATACATATACTTTAATTGTGCATTTTTCAATCAGAAATAACGTTGAAATGAGCTCCCTTAAAAAAAATATAAATGATTACGTCACTATATTTTAATGTGTGATTTTTTTTGCATAAATACGTATTCAATATATATATATATATAGCTGTATGCATGCAATTCAATTCTTTCAATGGGAGTATTTCATAGATATTTCATTAGTGTAATTTGTCGGTAAAATATACGCAATTATGTAAATTTAATTTTAAGCATTAGTCTAATATATCTGTTATACCCCTATATATATTTCAAAGACTTACTGAATCATTCACATATTTTATATGTTCAATTTTAATCCTTATTTGTATTTTCATTAGAGTTACATTAATTATTCAACTGACATACATGAAACTACATCATTCACTTGAAAATTATTTTTAATAAAGCTATTTAAAAGAAACACTCATCATAAGCGAAGACTGCTTCGTTCGTCAGTAACTTGTAAATTAATTTGAATATTGAATTTAAGTTATTCATCAGACTGACAAGAGGATTATTTTTTATGAAAAAAATGTTAATTGGAACTAAATATTTCTCTTAAGTTGTATTTCAAAATTTTCATGCACTGATTATTCACTATTAGGTTGTTTATCATGTTTTCGGAGACAAAATTTTATAATTCTTTCAATTTCATAATTAAAACGAACTAATATTACTTAATTTCAAACATAATGGCCCGGATTCTTTTGTGAATCTGTAAGTATCGCATAGATTAAGTAAACTTATTAGGGTTTTTATTTTATTAGAATTGATAGCGTGTTGAACAACAAAAATTAGACATAAATTATGCCGAATTTTAATTTTAGGCTAGCATGACTAAGTAAAATTTAATTATTCTATGCAAAATGTATGAGAATTTAAATACCTTCTTTCAACAGCACTCTAATGAAAAATGGAGAAACAATCGCTCCAAATTTGCTGGCCATTTGATTGAATGCGTTTTGTCTACAAAATTTGCAAGATTACAAAAATTTATCTTTCCTAAAGGGATCTAACGTATTTAAAATTTAATAACAAGCAAACACTGAAATATATTTAACTTTTTCTTGTAGAAGAGTAAATTCACTAATTTATTTAATTTGTTTCCTTGTTTTAGTTTCATATATCACTCATAGATAACGCTGCACTTTTTTTTTAAATTTAATAATGTTGAAAATAACCTTGCAGTTTTAAAACACAAACCATTTTTTGGTGTTTAAAGTGTTAAAAGGAATGAAGGATAAAATTAAATTAACTCTGATCCATTTTTATACTTTAGTTTCAGCGTTTGATTAAAAGGTCGCAGCGCCATCTAGAGCTCATATTTATAACAAAAACAAGGAAGTTAAATAAAGATCAAACTGGACATATCAATCGCCTGCCAGAAAAACTTCAACAGCTTTCATCATTTACTTGTTATTAACATTTAAAAACAGCCAGTGAATTACGTGCACCACTCTTGAACCCTGTCTGCATACAATGCAAGGAAAACGGAGCCCACCGTAACCAAAAGTATCAGCACCCATTTTATCAGATATTTTCGCAGCAACGTTTTGGAGTATAGGAGACTTTCTGCTTTAAGGGGACTCGGTACCCTTCATTTGGTGAAAAATGACGAAATTATCGATTTTCTAATTTTTTCCTTAAATTATGCTTATTATCCCTAGTATATTCTGATAAAGTTTCGTAAACATCCGAGTATCATAAATACAGTTAAAAGCGATTTTAATACATCGCTGTCACTTTAAATGCCACACCCACTTCACTTAAAAGTGGATTTTCTAAGTTTGTGTTTTTTCTACGAATTAGCATGTTCAAAGTATAAAACTTTTATGTACATTTTTCAATTGACTTAAATTTTTGTTGTTGTTGTTGTTCCTTATGGTTTATTTGATAAAACTAAGTATCGGATTTATAATAAAGTAAAAAGTTTTTTTTTCACATAGAAAAATACAAAATAAATTCAATTTTTACTGTAATTTTACACGTATTTGCACATTTTTTTCTTACTAATTAATTAACTTATGGTAAATCCGATACTTAAAATTATACAGCACACCTTATACAGTTTTTAAAAAAATAGCTCAAAATGTTGAAAATTGCACGAGAAGATACATTTTAAAATTTACTTAAATTAAAAAAAATTTTCAAATTTTCAAATTTTGCCATTGAAATCGAACAATTTCGTCATAGAATCATTTTCCTTCATTGATTCCTTTATTATTATGCCACAAATGTACCTTAACATGCTTAATTTAAAAAAAGTTCAAATAGTACCGGGTCCCCTTAAACTTTTCAAAAATAAAGAATATGGAGGCCAAATTTTCTTTTAATTTATATTGATTGACACTGGCATCTAAACTTCCTGAAGATTTATGATTTTTTTTATAGATTTTCGGATTCTGTGCATACATTAATATCTAAAAATCTTTGAAAATACATCAAGTAAATTTTTACCTTTGCTCTTTTGAATAAATAGCTACCCCTTGAAACTATTAAAATCCTTTTAACCCTTTATCCTTTTACACGACTTTTAAGTCCCATTAAAGATAATGCAATATAAAATGTATTTAATTCGTCTACAAATAAAAGTATATGATACTTTTCACACAAAATACTTTGCTGAATCACATCTAGAAAGCACAGTGAAACAGTCGAAGCTAAATAATTTAAATGTGGTGTATTTCTCCACCATTTACATGTATTTAGCTTTTCTCCTATTAAAAAATGTTTTACGAAAAATTTGAAACTACAAAACACTTCTCAGTTATAGATAGGATCACAATACATTTATTTACATTGTTCTTGTAAGAATTGTGACGTTTTCACAACAGTATTTTTTGTTAATTAATCTAATTATTTTGTAAATATTTTACAAAAAAAAAACTTTAAATACTGGTTTATTAAATCAGTTTTAAAGAAAAATCTATCAAAAAATGAAATTATTATTATATAAGTTGTTTTAGATATCTTCAGACATTAACGAAGATAATTATTGAAGGAGCAAATTTCTCTTTAATAATTCGGGATATAAAAGATTAAATGTTCCTCTAGAGTAAAATCTTACTCCTGTTTACAATATGAAAAGACATTATTTATTATAAACAAATCATTCTCTACAGGTCTGCTGCTCTTATCTAACACTCGATCCGCATTAAGTCTTATTTAAATATTTAAAAATGTAAACGACGCCGAAAACTGAAGACAGATTTCATTAACGAGATTGAAAGTGATTTATAGAATTTACAGAGGAAAGAGACGGCAGGATTTTCTCTAAATTAGTTTATTTTTCAACGAAATGTTAAATCACGTAATTGGCACCGAGAGTTTTAAAGTAGATGCCAATAAATTCAAAAGCTTTGGAACCTTACAAAAAAAAGTCATTTAAGTAAGATAAATCAAAGCGATTTGTTTTATGCAGTTTTTATTTATTTCTCCTCAAATCTTTAGAAACTTCTTCAGATATAAGCCTTCTTTAACTTCTATGTTAGCTTAGTGAATTGGGATTAACTGTCTCATAAATGCTGCTTTTAATGAATAGATTCCTAGAATGTTCTTCTCCAGTTAATATTACACTCTGTTGCAAAAAAAAATATATGCACCCAGAAAAAATTGAGCTACGAACATGAAACTTGGTATGTGAATAGTGTGTTGTTAGATGAACAAATGATTATAAATTCAGAACAAAAAAACATTTTATTGACAAGTAGCAGCAAAAAGAATGTCAATTTCAGTAGGTTATAAAGACACATTTGCCAGTTATAAAATACGATACTCAGTGAGGCATGGAGTCTATTAAGTTACCTATGTCCCTCTGCGGTAGATTCTGCCGTAAGGGTAGCAACTGATAAACTAGTTGGGTGGTATTCCGAAACGGCTGAAGTCGCCTTTCCAACATGTCCCAAATCTTCTTTATTGGAGCAATATCAGTTTCCCTGGCAACTCATGGAAGGATATTATATCCTTGTAGTCATTGTTGCGAGAGTCGTGCAGTATGTGGCCAAGCGTTATCTTTCTGATAAATGGCATCTAGGAGACTTCATAGCATAGACCATACCACCGGCTGGAAAATGTCGTCTACGTACCTGAGAGCCTTAAGAGTATCTTGCAGCACGAGTAAAAGTGATCAGCTATCCCAGCAAATCGTTCCCCAGAATGTCACTCTAGCTGTTATGGCAGTATGTCGTTCAGTAACAGATGCAGGATTGGACCGCTGACCTCTCTGCCTCCACACACGTACGGTAGACAGCAGCACTGGGAGTAAAGCGACGAAAAAATGATTTTAAATTCAGAACAAACAAAACTTTTTGTTGATTAGTAGCAGCAAAAATAATGTCAATTTCAGTAGGTTATAAAGACACATTTGCCAGTTATAAAATACGATACCCAGTGAGGCATGGAGTCTATTAAGTTACCTATGTCCCTCTGCGGTAGATTCTGCCGTAAGGGTAGCAACTGATAAACTAGTTTAGTGGTATTCCGAAACGGCTGAAGTCGCCTTTCCAACATGTCCCAAATCTTCTTTATTGGAGCAATATCAGTTGCCCTAGCAAGTCACGGAAGGACATTATATCCTTGTAGTCATTGTTGCAAGAGTCGCGCAGTATGTGGCCAAGCGTTATCTTGCTGATAAATGGCATCTAGGTGACTTGATAGCATAGACCATACCACCGGCTGGAAAATGTCGTCTACGTACCTGCGAGCCATAAAAGTATCTTGCAGCACGAGTAAAAGTGATCAGCTATCCCAGCAAATTGCTCCCCAGAATGTCACTCTATCTGTTATGGCAGTATGTCGCTCAGTAACAGATGCAGGATTGGACCGCTGACCTCTCTGCCTCCACACACGTACGATAGTCAACAGCACTGGGAGTAAAGCGGGATTCGTCGCGAAATATCACATTTCTCCTAGCAGACACTGCTGAGCTTGCTCGAGATCGACACCAGTCCAGACGACACTGACTATGTTGAAGAGTTAGAAACAACTACCTAAATGGACGTTGAAAGATGGGACCAGAGTCGGCATGTTATGTACGGTTGGCATGCCTTAACACCACTGCATCCATATCAATTGGAAAAAGGTGTCGAAGAGATGATAGTGACATTGTTGGTGTAGATGTGATTACTCTTCTGATTGTTCGATCCTCTCATGCATTACTGGCCTGGGGCGTCTTGAGCCACTGCAGCGGCTGGCCGTGTTTTCTCTAATCCACTGATGCCAACTCTGCGGATCTGTAATATCGCTTCGACCAAAATGCTGACTGATACGTCTGTTGGACCAACCCGATTTTTTAGGCCTATGGTTCGACCCCTGTCGAACTCGGACCACTGTTCGTAGTGCCGTCGAGTACGCCTTAAAGGTATCGATCTTTCAAATCCCAAGTATCAATAATGGTAGTCCAGTTCTAATTACCCGTGGATTCGAATACCGACTCTTTTAAACGCGCAATTTAAATGCGCATTCCACAAGTCCCCATTGGTCATAGGGACTTAAATGATTTAAATAACTGATCGAATCACATTAACACGCCAAGTTTCGTAGCTCTGACTCAATTCTTTCAAGAATTATCTTCCTTAATTTCTAAAGATATGTTAAAAAAATTATATAATAATAATTTAAAATTTAGATAAGTTTTTTCATTCATACTCACTTTATAAATCGGTAGTTATATAACTTTTTGTAAAATATTTTCAAGAATAATTAAATTAATTCAGAAAAGTACTGTTATGGAAATTTCGTAATTCTTACAGGCACAGTATAAATAAATTATTGGGCTCCTATCTGTTAATGGAAAGTACTTGTAGTTACAAAATTTTCATATAAGTCCTGCAAAAAGCCTGTAATAGTGATGGAAGGTTCGGACAATTACTTCCAAATTTAACATGAAAATTGAAATCTTTAAAAATATACAGTATTTTTCCTACCCTACTTTTTGTTTACTTTCGAATTCACTACTTTCCTCCATAGTCGGGGGGGGGGGGGTGTCTTACCTGGATTACGAAAAAGCATTTTGGTTATTAGCTTAAATAATGGATAAATGTTCACTGCTGGCATAGAGTTTTAAAAAATCATGCTCCAAAATTACTTAACGTGTCATGCAAAAAAACAATAAATTGAGTTAGAGTTTTCTAGCAAATTGCATTTAAAAGTACTTTTTTCTGTTCGATTATGTATAAATGTGTATATACAGGGTGCCCACGTCCATTTCCACCCTCTTTACTGCCGAACAGCTGAAGCTACACAATAAAAGTTTAGTCATAAAAGTGGTGTCTAGTATAGTAAAGTGACTATGCGTTACTAGAATAGCCGTTTATAGCGCCATCTGGTGCAAAACGGCGGAGTTAGCGTTCCTATCTCGAAAATGGCATGAAATATGGGGAAAAAGTTAATTAGAATGTTGTAGAGTTTCATCGATTTAGTACGAAAAGACACCGTGCGAGAATGAATGCTAAAAACTAAAGGCTTAAAATACGCATTTGTTTGTTTGTCATTTCCTACACTGTGACCTGATGAAAAGATCTGAGAAAGAAAAGAAGCAACTAATTATCACAAGAAACCTTTATTTTCGATGGTCAAACTTTTCTCCGTCATCTACAATGCACATCAAATTTGCACGTTGAATACGTTGAAACATAGAGGATGACACGTTCGCACAACCATCCGTAATGCGTCGTTGGAGTTCCTACAATGTTGGCGGAATGGTCACATGATGAGGGCTTACTTTTCGTCCGAAAGATAACCTTTTCTTTTTGTTAAAATTTCGTGACGTCACAGTTATGGAAAAGCCCGTTTTAAGCGTTGTACTTTTAGAATTCATGTTCACAAGGTGTCTTTTCATACTAAATCGATGATGCTCTACAACTTTATAATTAACTCTTTTCCCATATCTCATGTCGTTTTCGAGATAGGAACGCTAACTCAGCGTTTTTTTACCAGATGGCGCTATAAACGGTCTCATATAGTAGCGCATAGTCACTTTACTATACCTATACACTACTTTTATGACTATATCTGCAGCCGTTCGGCAGTTAAGAGGGTGGAAACGGACTTTAGTGGGCACCCTACATATTATTTAATTCCTTTTTTATTTATTGATGCAGTTTTAATTTCATTATATAATATTAGCCGTAAGCAAATGCCAAATTACTTGCATTGTTTTAAGTACAAGTGGATTAATCTTCCATAACCGGGCTGCACACAATATAGGGATCAATATCACAAAATACGGAAATTATTATTATTATAATTATCACAAAATAAAATGTCTATTTAATGTTATATAATGAATTTTCTTTTTTACATTCTAATAAAAAATATTCTTAGAAGTATTTTCAAGAGATATTATATTCATAGTAACACAAAAATAAAGCAATTAAAAGACTTACAATTTCAGATTGTCATTTTCCTGGCATGTCACACTGTGATGTGTGCAAGTAAAAGGCTTTCTGCTATCATGTACAAATACCCTTTTCTAGTTTTTTTTATTTATAATTAATAATTATACCTTATATAACACATATATAAGGAAGGTAACAAGTTCTGTATTTTACATATAATTTTCCATAATTAAAATATGATTGTCACTGAAAATGAATGTCACTGTCCTGGCCTGCTCATTTTAGTTCTTTATGAGGTATAAAGATTGCGCTGTAGAGTAATTCTTCTTATTCTTCACATAGTTCAAGTCAGAAATAGTAAAATCATTGCTACCAGCAGAATCGTTTATACATCTCTTTGAAAATAATGTATTTCAAGGCTTTGTAAAAATTTAGTAGAATTTTATTATGTCATTTTCCTGGCTCCTATAAATTACAAATAAAACTGAACATTACACTGAATTTGAGGTACTATAGAGGAAACATGTTCCTTTAAATAAAATTAAAATATTAGATCTAAAAAGAAAAAAAAAATGTGAAAAATGTTTTAGAATGGAATTGTCATTATTCTGGCGGTCATTATCCTGGCATACGTAGGCCAAGAAAATGACACATAATTATAATTACGTAAAAATGAACTTAAGCTCTTCAAACTTTAACAATTTTACATATAAATTCCTTTATTCAGCTGTTCAACGAACATTTTTAAAAAAATCAGAAGCTTTCAAACGATTTAAATTTAAAAAAAATTTTGTTTTCAAAATCTCACATTTTGTGATATTCACCCATAGATAGATTTTTAAAAAAAGATGCTAGTAAAATATTTTAAAATGCATAAAAATTTAGTATATTGAGATGCAGTTTTCAGACAAATTACATTTTAATGTACATTTTTCCCCTCTGCGAAGGTGTATAACTTGAAATTGTTCAAAGTCTATTAGTTAAACAAAATTGCAGTAAAATCAAAATTAATTTATAAATTTGTTGCCACCATCAAAATGACGTCATCGTTATTCCTGGACATATTTCTGCTTTATAAAATAGATATGCACTTGTAAGTTGTTTTAATCTATGGAAAACATTAACTGATTGACATATTTTATGGAGGGAAAAAAATAAAGTCGTAAGTAGTGTATTTAAGGGAAGATTAAATCTTTGTACGATTAAGCAATGTCGTGGTTAGATTTAATCTACAAAATCTTTTATTCGGCAGAAGTTTATAAATCTCGTTTTTTTAATTCACTTTGAAAATTTACTAATTATTTAACATTTTAAAATAAAATATCGGACACTTAAATAAATCCCTGCGGGAATTGATTTTGAAAACCCATTTAGTTAGCAACAGAAATAATTTTGTAGCAGCAAAAATTTAAGTAATGGATACACTTAAAAATTTATTGAAAACTCACTTGAAAAGATATTTTAATGATAGTAAATATATATTTTTTTTAAATTTAAATATTTCTGGTTATTCATAAAATACACAAATCTGTCGAATTCATAAATATTTGGCGAGATCAAATGCAGGAAAAAACAAAACGGTAAAATATAGGGAAGAGAAATGCGTTACTGGGAAATAATTTATGTTTATTTCAAAAGAAATAAATATGTTAAATATTTGCTTGAAATGCTTAATTAAAATTTTAAACACACTTTAATGATAACTTTAGATACTCTAAAGTTTAGTAAATTAATATTTCAAATTAATATAGTTTCTAAATACGTTCTGTTGAATGATCGTGTTTTTTTCTGCAAACGGACTCTTAAAGAGATGTGAATTAAAGGAAAATTTCCAATAGTTGCTATCGAAACACTTCATGATTAATATTGTAAATTATTAAAATTTCAGGATGATCAGAAATAACAGCTCGTAAAAAGTTTTTAAACCATTTATTATTGACAGCATGTGTTCTAATCAATTTGCACAATTGTTTTGAAACATTTATTGCCATAGAAATCGATGTCTTCATGCAATGTGATTAATTGAATCGTCTTAGCTTCATGATTTAAAATTCTACAGTACAATGCAAAAAAATATTTCTTAATCTAGCAAGAGGTTTATGAATGTGTATTATAAATTCTTCGAGTTACGTACAATTCCAAAAACAGTTCTTTTATCTTTAAGAAACCTCATAAAATACATTTCCGTGATTTAAAGAAACTTTTTTAAAATAAAAGTTTTTTTATGCCCGTAATATTACCCTATTAATAATACCCGGAAAAGATTCGAAGTTGTTTTTACAGTGTAGTAATTTGTTTTCTCAATCCCGAATTTCGTTTTTTCGCTTGCCATCAATTCTCATGTAAACATTTTCAACTGCATACTACAGTTTCAAAACAGTCACTGCCATCGAAATACTCAAGGCCAGAGGACAGGGGTCGTGACTTCATCACTAATCGACCGACTTCTCACTATTATTGGAATTTACACCGGAATCTTTTGAATAGCAATTTTCTTTTATTTGTGGAATATCTATCATCTTATAAAACAATAATAACCATTTAATTTACTGGTGAGAATTTGGAATCCCCCAATAAAAAATCAGCCAGATGCGGCAATACTGTGTCATTCCGCATCTGACTGAATTTTTATTTAGTGATTCCGAATTCTCTCCAGTAAGTTAAAATAGTTATTATTGTTTTATAAGATGATAGGTATTCCACAAATAAATCAAAGAAAATTGCTATTCAAAATTATCCGGCGTGAATTACAACACTGGTGACAAGTCGGACGATTTGTGATGACGTCACAACTCGTGTCCTCTGGCCTTGAGTATTTCGACGGCAGCGATACAGTGCGTGCAAAAATTTTAAGGACAGCAAAAAAATGTAAAAATTTTGATAAATTTAAAATGCGATAATTGAAATGATAATATGATGTTGATCATAAAGTAGAAACACTAATATAAAAGTCAACAAAATGTATTTGTGAACTTTTTATTGCGAAAAAATAATTATGCAAACAAACGCTATTTTTGCCTGTGTAAAAACTTTAAGGACACCACTATTTTTTTAAAAGACAGGTTGCATATAATTATATGCACGTTAAAATCTCTTTGTATAGTGATTTTTCTGACGTTTTATATAAGGAATTTTGTTAATTTTATAATATTGCCAAAAGCAAGTAAACTGACTGAATATGAAAAAGGTGCTGTTGGATCTTTCGCATTGTCAGGAATGAGTTGTAGGTCTATTGAAAGAAAGGTAGGAGTATCTAAAACCGTCATCAACAATTTTTTAAGGATAAAAGACGTGTATGGGAAAAAACCGCAGGAGGCAGACCAAAACCCTTGTCATCCAGAGATGAAAGGAGTATTTTAAAGTTAGTGTCAACTGGAAAATACTCAGGTAAAGAATTTTTACAAACGACTGGTCTCAAAAAGGGCAAGAAAACAATCTGCAATACAATTAATCAATCTGGTAATTTCCAATACACAGCAAAATTCTGTAAATCCCCTTTGCTGAGTAGCCACAAAACACAGCGTTTACAGTTTGTAAAACAAGTGATGACTTGGGACGAGAAACGGCTGCAGATTATTTTCTCCAATGAAAAGAAATGGAACTTAGATGGTCCTGTTGGCTGGAAATATTATTGGAATGATTTGAGTAAAGTAAAAGAAATTTTCTCAAATCGTCATTTAGGTGGCGGATCCATTATGACATACGGCTGATTTTTATTCAATGACGTGGGGTCACTTGCACTTCTTTCTGAAAAAAGTTAATACAAAGGCATAGCTAAATACACTTTCTGACCATCTTTCCCGTGGATTTATCTGCAAGATAACGCGCCTCACCCCACAAGCCATGAGACAAAACACTGGTTCCAGAAGGAAAAATTTGAAGTTTTGCATATCTACCCGGAAGTCCTGATCTAAACCCTATCGAGAACTTTGGGGGGATCTAGCAAGACGAGTTTGTAAAAATGGAAGACATTTTTTCTCAGTTTCAGAACCCAGATCTACGATTGAAGATGAATAGTACAAAAGGAGTCCCAACTTGTGACAAAATTAATAATGTCCCTGAAAGATAAACTTGGTCATTAAGTGTAATGGTGGGTGCATAATACATTAAGTATTTGTTTTTATTTTTGTTACTCTATTGTTTTTATTTCACTATCCTTAATGTTTTTACACAGGCCGAAATAGTTTTTTTTTTGTACAATTACATTATTTTTGTAATAAAACACTTACAGATGAATTTTGATGACGCTTTTATTAGCTTTTTAACTTTATGACACACATTATAGTAAACTTTTTTTCAGCTGATTTGAAATTGAACAAAAAATGAATATTTTTTTGCTGTCCTTAAAGTTTTAACACGCACTGTATGTAAGGGTAATAAAAGAATGTTATTTTTAATGTTAGTGTTGTTAATTTAGCATATTTGTCCATTGAAAATGAAATAATTGTTTACTTGAGAATTGATAGTATCTTTTATTTTATATAATTTGCATGATGGAGAGTGATAAAAAAGAAACTTAGCTCAGAATTCCTCATACACTATGCGATTCAAAGTTGTATAATTCATAGTCCAGGCAATAGAGACCGTATAGGGGCTCTACCTAGAAAAATGCATGGTAGTTCATGAAAAAAGCTTAGTATATGTTTTTTCGGCCGCTGAATCCAAATTTTTAACTTCCCACCAAAATTTCCCACGACAACTCCCCCCCCCCCCAAATTGGGTTAAAATGCCCCCAAAAAAGGTTTTTATTAAAAAAAATTCAATTTTTTATTGTTTTAGGGAAAAAGTATCTAGAAATTCAGAAAGTAGACAAAATTTGCAACAAATTAGATATATGACATTATGACATAGGATGAAGGGGAAGGGGGGCTCTACCTAGAAAAATGCATGGTAGTTCATGAAAAAAGCTTACTATATGTTTTTTCGGCCGCTGAATCCAAATTTTTAACTTCCCACCAAAATTTCCCACGACAACTCCCCCCCCCCCCCAAATTGGGTTAAAATGCCCCCAAAAAAGGTTTTTATTAAAAAAAATTCAATTTTTTATTGTTTTAGGGAAAAAGTATCTAGAAATTCAGAAAGTAGACAAAATTTGCAACAAATTAGATATATGACATTATGACATAGGATGAAGGGGAAGGGGGGATCTGCCTCGGAACATGCGCGCGGTGCTGCGTGAACTAAGTTGCGCAATTCCAATTAACCACTCACAGGTTTACATTCGCCCTCCCATCTCCCCTCCGAACTTTCTCTATAAGGTTTACTTTAAGTTTTTTGGGTCGCTGGATCCGAATTTTTAACTTCCCCTCAAACCCCCCCCCCCCCACCGAAACACCACAAATAGTTGTTTTTAACTTAAATTTCTTATTGTTTTAAGGGAAAAGCATTACGAAATTCAGAAACTAGACAAAATTTGCAACAAATAGGATATATGACATTATGACGTAGGATGAACGGGGAGGGCCTCTGCCTCTGAACATGCACTGAGGCGCTACATGCACTAAGTTATGAAGTCCAGGCAATAGGGGATTTTACCTGCAAAAATAAATACTAGTTCTGGATTTCGACTCACTTTATGTTTTTTGGGTCGCTGAATCCGAATTTGGAAATTCCCACCAAAATTTCACCCGGCAACCCCCCCCCCCCCCCAAAAAAAAAAATTGATTTTTTGAAAAAATTTGGTTTTTGAGAAAAGCGCGCGGGGAATGTTCCGAGGCAGCCCCCTCTCTCCCCGTTTATCCTACGTCATAATGTCATATATACTATTTGTTGAAAATTTTGTCTAGTTTAGGAATTTCGTAATGCTTTTCCCCTAAAACAATAAGAAATTTAAGTTAATAATAACTTTTTTTTTTGGGGGGGGGGGGGTTTCGGGGAAGGGTGAATTTTGAGGGGAATTTAAAAATTCGGATTCAGCGACCCAAAAAACTTAAAGTAAACATTATAAGGAAAGTTCGGAGGGGAGATGGGAGGGCGAATGTAAACGTGTGAGTGGTTAAGTCGAATTGCGCAACTTAGTCCACGTAGCACCGCGCGCATGTTCCGAGGCAGATACCCCCTTCCCCTTCATCCTAAGACATTAAACGTTGGTTTTTCTGCTTTTTAATAATGTCATATATCTAATTTGTTGAAAATTTTGTCTACTTTCTGAATTTTTAAATACTTTTTCCCTAAAACAATAAAAACAATTGATTTTTTTTAATAAAAACCTTTTTTAGGGGGCTTTTTACCAATATTTGGGGGGGGGGGGGGTTGCCGGAAGAAAATTTGGTGGGAAGTTACAAATTCGGATTCAGCTACCCAAAAACATAAAGAAAGCAGATTTCCAGAACTACCATTAATTTTGCTAGGTAAAATTCCCTTTTCCTGGACTATCAATCCAACAAAATCAATTTTTAGTTTAATTTAACTAGGGGATAAACCCGGGCTTCCCTGGTTACAGAATATAGGAGAAAACCATCACATATGTTATTTCTGATGTCAACATTCTTTTTTCTTTGTACATACTAAAGGCACAGTGATGAATGAAGTATTTTTCGAAAGGTTCTTCAAGCAGCTTTTGAAGTCGTATACTTATGTATACTGCGCATACTACTACACTCTAAGAAAAAACTGTATAATAATAAAGACAATCCACATATTATTACAGTTCTAGCCCATCTGTTAGCAAAAATACGGTACGACACCGTACATTTTCCTCCGCTAGAGTATAACCCTTCATTTTAGTCGTGTTTCGAAAAATAATGTCACTTAATCGTGACCGTAACATATTTTTTAACCCGCCAAAAAAGCGATTCTGCGATGATTATCTAACGTGCTTTGTGCTACGGAACAATAAGTAAAGTGTTATTGTGTTTTAAAGTGCATTATATCATATTTTAAGGAATTGTATTACTTTGCCCCGCCAAACTACGGTCTGCACAAAATGGTGGGCATGGATTTTTTATTTTTATTTATTTATTTTTTTTTTTATGGGGTATAACTGCAATCTCTGTTGCCGGCCTCTGCCCGTAATTTTACAGAGATATTTTTAACAGTGTATATGTCGTTAAAATGCATTGTTTGATAAAAAAAATTACAGTTAATGAAAAACGTATCAACAAAAAATCTTAAAGATGACTTTGAAAAGCCTCCCATGAATCTACTGTTTTTTTTTTTTTTAATTATTATTCATAAATCTAAAAGATTTTTTACATTTAATATATTTTCTAGCATGTCCATTAACAATACTAAAAACCATATTTATATGAAAAACAGCAATAATGCGTTCAAATAAAGTACTGAAATATAGTAAAAGCATATTTTCATATTAGTCTCGTGTCAGAATTTAACAGCCGAAAAAAATAGCAAAAGATCGCTATTTACAATCAACGTTTTCAATTCTGTTCATTTCAGTTGTTTAAGTACGAAATTCGATTACATGCGATAAATTTGTGTTTATTTATATTTTGTTGTTTTTTTCCTATTGATTAATGATTGTTTTATTTTCGTTATAGAATATAAGCTGGAAATAAATCATGATCTATTTAATATTAATTTATGTGCAAAAGGATTTATCTTTTGCTTCATCTTTTCGATAAACATGAAGAAAAACCATTGCTAAAAAATTATTTTAAAAATAATGAAAAATGAGTAAATTGCGATACAGTTTTCAAACAAATTGCACTTGAAAGTATATTTTGGTTCCTATACAGTGTCAAAATTTAAAATGTCCGATGTTTAGAAGTTTAAAAAATTTAAAAAATCATCTGTTGTTTCCATTCGCAAAATGACGTCAGCGCACGGTGGGTAATTTATCGATTCTAGTTGTCCAAAATTATTTTTGTTGTCAGTATAGTCGTATCGCCATGAAATTGAAAAATCTTATTGATATTCACTATTGGATGTTAGGTATTGCAAAATGTAGCGTTTAGCAGTCATAATTTTGTTACAGGAACATTCAAAATAATTTTATTACATTACGGCCTATGGGGAAAAATCGTTTGCGGTGGTTTTTAACGATGTTTCAAAATTTCAAACTCTTTGAAATTTATATACATATCTATGAAGTGCACTACAAGATGATTGCTATAGAATATGGCATGGACAGCATTTATCGATCATTTACAGGAACACTGAAAAGAATTATGTTACATTACGGTCTATAGAGAAAAATTGTTTGTGTTGTATTTTGTTCATGTTACACTATTTCAAAAGTATTTAAATTGATATATATCTCCGAGGTGTGGTCTATAAAATGCTTACTGTTGAATATGATGTGCATAGCATTCATCTTTCATATACAGGGGCACACAAAATAAATCAGTTATATTTCTCACCATGAAAATAATTGATGGAAGTGCGTTTTCAGTTGTGGAACTCTTTTTAAATTATAAAAATTGCATACTATTTAGTGTGTATAAATTCTATTAATCATATACAGGGCTGCACAAGACATCTAATGTACATTTTCGTTTATTGACGGAAATTAATGACGGGGAATTTTCAACTGTGTTACGCGTTCCCTAATTGTTCTAAATTTTAGCATATTCTGAATTGTATGATAAATCTATAGTTCATATACAGGGATGTACAAAATTTTCCGTGATTTTTTCGACTTTGTTTGAAATTGTGTATTCAAACGTGTTATATGTTTTACACATTATTACTTAGCCATCATTTTTCATGTTATTAAGCGATGAAGTTTTATTATAGTAGTCCGAATGGGTTGAAAAATGTTTCATAATCTTATTGACGCATGATGTTACATTCTTCTTGATAATTTTAATGATAATTTCTTAACGGTATGGAATTAAAGTGAAAAAAACTAGTTTTGTATTATTATAAAAAATCCTAAAATTTCTTTTTATATAATTTAAGATACGGGTCAAACATTCAACAGCTTTAATGAAAATTGCTGTATTGTATATTCTGTTGTATATTTTTATTTATCTCTGCACAGAGGAACCCTAAGTAAATTGCGGGAATCTTAAGATATCATTGACAGATGTCTACATTATGTTTTTCATTGTATCAAATCAGAATTTGGCTGGATCAGTTGTGTAAGCACTCCAAATTTGAAGCCAAGTAATATATTTCACACCAATTTGTTCTGAGCTGTCTACATACAACTGGCAACTTTTGTCCAGTTTGGTCATAAATTTATACATTTCGAGCTTGAAAAACTTCATGTGCTCTTCATTGTAATTTTCCTCTATAAACAAGATATTTTCAACCAAATTCACAATTTTGTTAAATTTTAAATCTTGTTGCCGTTGCATAATAGTGCAAAACTTTATTTATGTGACTAAGTTAAATTCTGTTATCTTTGATCAAAGAAAAGGGTACGTGAACTAAAATTAAAAAACAAAAATTATTTATATTTAATAAGCTAAAAACAATTCTAAAAACTGAAGAGGCACCTAAGGGCAGACAAATTAAATTGGAACGAAAAGGTAATAATCTAAGCTATTTAATCATATCAAAAATTGAGCTTAATCGTGCTTTATCATATAACTTTTTCTACATTAAAACTGAATTTTTCTTAAAAAAACAGAGTATTTTGCTACATTAAATATAAAGTAATAGCTGATAGGTGCAAAATTTATGCACATAAATCCGATAAAATAAAGTCCATATTTTGTTTGGAAGCGTCCATAATCGAGCAGTATATTTTATTCTGCTTCAAGTAAAAGTTTTTAACTATACTCAAATTGATTGATTCATTCCCAACTAAGAAGCACGAACTTTGCACTAGTCTATACAATTATATTTATATCAAAACCAATAGCATGGTACAACGCCCTAACTATTGCTCTATAACAGGCAAAAAATAAATTACGCTAGGATAAACTTTTAAAAATCGACTTTTGGCCAGCTAGAATTGGTAAATCACCCACTGTGCAGCGTTCCGCACAGACACGTTTGTCCTTTATAATATAGATAGGTTACAAATTGATGTACTGCGTCTAACATACTGTCTTTTTCAAAATTTGTAATTTGGATTCGAACTATTTGTATTCTGAGTATCTAAAAGGCAGGGTGAACACTAACCTCATCGGGCTGAAGTGTGTTAGCAAAAAACACTGAAAGTAATGAGCAATGCAAATTTCATGTCACAGTTTTTCAGTTTTTTTCGCAAAAACTTACCATTTCGCAATATTGTACTGTTCTGTTTTTTCTGTACTGTTCTGTCTATTGTACTGCCATATGATGCATTTAAAAGTGTAATACTCATGAACAACCACATACATAGTTCACTAAATACTTACATTTTCAGTAAAACAAAAGGTGACAGGGAGAATCAATGACTGGGGTGAGAAAATGAATGATGTTGTACCCATTTTGCATAAAAAATCCTTTTCAAGTAAAATTAGTATATATAAAATTTTGCAGAAATCTCTGAAATTAAAGAAAAATACTTTATACAGAAAAATAGAAAAAATTGATTTTAGATTTACATATTGTGAACCAATTTTCTTATTCTTATTTCTTGATTGACTCAAAATAAACATTTTTTTACACTATATATTTTAATTCTTAAAAGAATTTATACAGATAGAAACAAATATACGTTATAAATTAGAAAATTAAATTACTGGATAAAAGTATATTTATATATAACTTATAAATCTCAGTTCCGTGGGAAAATAACCTTTAGGTAGATCCAAGGACTTGATGTTTAGGGGAGAAGGGGGCAAATGTGAACATCGCTGTTTTCCATAGTTATTATATGTTTTTTTATTTGAAAATAAAAACCAAAGATGACAGTGCCTGTAGACATATGGAAAAAATTCTGAAGCTCTTTGACATTTTGTTTGTTTTCAGTAGCCAAAACACTGTTTATACATCTCAAAAGTAAAATTTCAGTTCCAAATTGATAAACGAATAACTTTATTTATTTATTCATTTATTAGAATTTTAATGTTTTAACAAATACTATGAATACTAATAAAAATTTTGATAAAGGTCTTTTTCTTCTAAAATTGAGAAATGTTAACGATTTATCAATTTAACTCTAGCAGCCATATGGGGCACTTGTGAACAGGCTAGTTGGGGCAGACATGAACAGTTTATAAGGGCCCCAATAATCATTCTGTGATTCTGTTTCTTTCCGTTAACTTCATTAGAAAAAATGGCAGCTCCAATATCTATAATTTTCCTGAAATAGAAGACATTTCCGTCATACAAAATTGATTTTGTATTAAAACTTCCGCAAATACATCTTTCAGCGAGTAAATAAAGGGCAACGAGCTTGTTTACGTTAAATTGCAATTTAAATAAATTAAGGTTTTCTAAAATGCTATAAGAGTTATGTATTATTTTACTAAACGGTTTACAATAATATTTTTTTTATGGATTGTTAATACAAAAAGTATTACGTTAAACAGCTTTGCAAATTTTTCTATTTCATTTGTTCCAAACTTGCAATGAATACTTACTTCTATCTCTAAAACAGATATGTATACATGATGTTTTCAAAGGAAATAGACATCAGTAATATTTTAATAAAGTAAAAATTTTCAACTGACAACTACAGTAAAATCCCGATTGTAAACCGCCCCTCTCCCTCTTTCAGAATCAGTGTGTCCTTTCAGAATCCTTTTCGTTCGTAGTTTAGGTACAGTAAATATTAATATTGGACCATTAGAGTTATTGATATGAAACTTTTCACAACTTTTCAATCAAGAGAAATGGAGTCGGATGTCTGATGTTTGGAAAAATGTTTCGTGATGAAATAAATTATTTTAAACTTTCTTTCGCATTGAAAGAAAATGTTGAATCTTACAAGAATCTAATAAAGCTATGAACTTATCCGAATTTGCTCTCCCAATTTATGTATCTAGTAAAGGTATTAAGGTGTGAACATATTCAGCTTTTTTATAATTACTGTCTCTATAGTATATAGGGTAAGTTCAAATGATTGGTCCAATACAGATGATAATAATGTTGTTGTAAACAACGACGGAAATAAACAATCTGAACAGAATACAGGAGGAAGTTAAAAGGTTTATATGCGTATTTTATAACTGTTCTGTATGATTCTGCTTGGAAACAAAGACATAATTGAAAAGGTAATGCATTTAAAGCGCGACACTGTGATGAATGCTCATAATCACTAATACCCAGTATGAATACGGAGGTGCGGAACGAGACACATCTGTAACTTACCTGAATAACAGCTGCATGTAACAAGTGCCAATGAAAAGAAAAAAAACTGCACAACATTCCTTTCAAAATCACAAAAAAAAAAACTGTTGATAACAGATTTTTTCCTGTGTCCAAGGGATCATTTACAAGTTACTCAAACAAAACTTTGGGCTTTATTGTGTATTGCGCTTAAATTATTTCTTACTATCCTTATTTAGAACGATGCTACTGCCATTTGAAATCAGGGAAATGATCCTGTACAGCTATTCATGTACTATTTGTATCCTGATAGATCAAGTGCATCCTGAAATGTTGAGTTCTTACTCGCAAGTGACGAATTTGACATGATGATAGTGCAACCATAAACCTTTGTTTAATGAAAATTGAGAATTTAACTTTATTGAGAAGATTTGGAACAAGTTGTGAGATTTTAGAACGATGCTATTGTCATTTGAAATCAGGGCAATGATCCTGTACAGCTACTGATGTACTATTTGTATCATGAATAGCTGTTGTATATGTTCTATGCTGAAATAGTTATTAGAGAGAATTTAGAACGATGCTATTGTGATTTGAAATCAGGGAAATGTTCCTGTACAGCTATTCATGCACTATTTGTATCCTGATACATCAAGTGCATCCTGAAATGTTGAGGTCTTACTCTCAAGTGACGAATTTGACATAATGATAGTGCAACCATAGATTATATGTATAGTATTTGAGAGTGGCACATTGAATTGAATTCCAACATTTCCTTTGTTTAAAGCAAATTGAGAATTTTACTTTATTGAGAAGATTTGGTGCCTATTGAAACACTTTTACGGGATCAATCACTTCTGCTATCTACATTACAATATCTAAAATTGCATGTAGCAAGTACAAGGAATTCGCTAGACTTTAATAAATGAGAAATCTTCTTAGAATATATGCAAAAAATGAATATTTTGTTATTTGAGCAATAAAGACATCCAATAAAATGTTAGTGTCAGGATTCTAGTTGATTGACAGGGGCTGTATGTTAAGATTTAAAAAAAAATTCCTATTTATTCATGCTAATTTACCTATTCACATAAACAGGGTGTAATTTAATTAAACGCGGTTTTATCTTTTACAATTGGGGACACGTTGGCAATGAAAAGAGCAAAAGGGTTCAAAATAATGTAGGGAATAAAATTATGTTAATGAAATAGTCCTTCCATTAATTTATGAGAAGTTGCACTTTAAAATTTTTGAACGACCCCCCCCCCCCCCCTCCCCTAGACAAAACTAGTCAATTAGCATTTTTTTCTTTTGCTCCAACAAGATCATTGTAAAAATCTTCGTAAACGTATCTTGAAAATTAACTGAATTATGCTAATGGAAAAAAGGTAACATACATCTTATTCGAGCCTCTCAAAACGCTGTCCCATCAGTGAAAAGAGGGACATTCATAAATCGTTCACACATTGATTATGGCGTTCTTTAGATCAAACATACCGGGTGTCCTAGAAAGGACTGACTGATTTTAAAATTCAATAACTTGCAAACGGTGACAGATATTTAAAACATTCTTGCAGGAGGGTCATGCATGAGGTCAAAAGTTTTTTTACAATGATTTTTTATTTTATTTCGAATTACAAAAAATAGATGGCGCTGTAAGCAGTAGGCGCTAAATACAAGCTCGATTTTTTGGTCTTTCTGTTCTTCCATGCGGAAAAAGGAAATGAAAATGTATTGAGGGGGTCCCGAAGTGCAAAAAATCGAACCTGAATTTAGCGTCTGTTGATGGCAGCGCCATCTATTTTTTGTAATTCGAACTAAAATCGAAAATCACTGGAAAACAATTTTTGACCTTATGCATAACCCTCCTGCAAGAATTTTTAAAATATCTGTTACCTTTGGAAGTTATTGAATTTTAAAATCAGTCAGTCCTTTTTAGGACACCCGGTGTATTAACCAGTGTGAAAAAAATTCCATTAGAATTACTTATAAATAACGAATTACAAACGTAGAGATTTATGTAAAGATACAAATGCAGTTTTTCATTCTTGAAACATAATATAAAGAAAATTAATTCACAAAGCATTTTTAAAGTGTTTTCTCTCATATCCAATACAAAACGGAGATCATGTAACAATGCTTCTATAAATATTTTGAAGTATTTTGCGACTAATAACGTTGAAAGCATACATTACCTTTTATTTCATATCAAATGCATATGTATTATCGTGCGCGTTTCTTTTTCTTGCAGTATCTTACAGATTTACATTTCTAATTTGATATATGGACTGTATTTACTATGGTCATCTTTTAATTGACAATACCTCATTTTATTCAAATATGGAGTTTTTTTGTAATGATCTTGTTTCAGCAAGAGAAATGAACTAAAAAGTGTAACCTTTTGAGAATTAACTGCATGATTATTTAATTAATATATTCTCATTTCTTACCTTTTTTTGCGCACGTTTGCTATTTACATTGCACATTAGCCTCCAACAGATAAAAGAAAGAAAGGGATTTCCAACCTTTTTGGAACACCCTGTATGTATGCATATCCAACAAATTTATTTCTTAGTATAAAATAAACTAAACTTTTCTTACCGCAGAAAAAATATATACAGGTAAATTTCCATTAAAACATTCATCATTGCTCAGATTTCTTTATCTGGTCTACAAAAATTTCATTTTACGTTACCTATCAGAGTTTTTTGCAATTTTAGAGTCGTTTTCGGATATCATTTAATATGTCAGAGTAAACAAATCACCGAAATATATATGAGTTTTATTAAAATTCAGTATCTATACGAACACGAAAAACCTTTTCTCTTCAGGTAAGTTGACACAAACGTACTCAAGGAGATCAATCAAAAGGGAAAATAATACATAATAGAAGTCCAAAAGTCAAGCTAAAGTATTAAATGTATTTATTAGTTGTTTTGATTTAAAAATAAAACGTATGTTAAAAATGCAATTACACCAGCCACAGTGAATTACTCTTCTATAAAAATTATTCACTCCCCAAAAGAATACAACAATGTAATTGCAAGTAATTCGACTTAACAAAATGCAATTCCCTCTGTATTTCGTTTGCGTTTGTTTTTTAACACTAGCACTACCGTGATCAGTGTTGCCAGTGGGCTACTTTTTTAAAAAAAATCGGATTTCTCGATTGGCATCACTTTTTTGAAATGGTAAAATTCCCCTTGTATTCGCCTTAATTAATGTGTCATTAAAAAAGGCAAATTTTTCCATAAGATTATGTTTCCGTTCAAACCAGAAATTCGATTATGAAATAAGTTTAAAAGATACAAAGAAGAAAAACTTTAAATAATAAAGTTAAACTGTTTTAAATCACAATTCTGGTGTGAAATATTTTTTTTTTAAATTTGACTCAAATTTCTGGTAGTTCTAGTGTTAAAACTAATTATTAAATCTGCTAGTAATTATACTTGATGCAATATTTTTTTTTCATTTAGAAGTTAAAATAAGCTAACGGTAACACCACTTTAAGCTTTTCAAAACTTCAAAATTTCCTTTTTTTATTAACCCTTTAAGACCGGAAGTATTTTGGTAGAAAATGATACGTTTTGGGGGTCGCCTCTAATTAATAGGATCATATGTGAGTGAAAAAAAATTTTTAATAAAATATGCGATGTCAGATTATGTCAAGGGAGAATCCACGCAATTCTGTGGCTGCAGGTTCGACTTTAAATCGCGAAAAAAAGAGGAACAAATTTTTTCTTTTTCTTTAGGATCACCTACACAATTGTTTAGATCAGGGTTAAAGGGTTTAAGTGCTTTTCATGCATACGAAAATAATATTTTATTTGTTAAAAATTGATTTCGAAAGTGAAATGGCAGTTTTGGAGCTATAGAAGTAGAGTGTGGCACAGCAACTGAAACTTTAAACTCATTTCTGTCAGAAATGTGTTAGAAATATTGGTATCTCGCTTTTATGCGTAACTTAAGTAACGAAATTTTTGCTTGAAAATTTACATTTTGGTTTCAATAGATTCAATCTCCTTGATAATGCATATTTGAAAAAAAATGGCTACGTATTTAAATAGCTTTTGAAATAAAGAAATTGTCTGTATTTGTTTCAGTGTTCAAGATCAATTCTTCGGTGAGTTACCTTGCCCATCACATGTCCCTCTTTCCTCGAAGAGTTCCCGCCGATCAGCTATGCTGTCAAACCGCAAATTTATTTATTCAACTTAAAAAATACCGTTTTTAGCATTAATATATGTAGAATAAATTAGTGTAAATGGATTTTAGTAAACACTTCGCATTTCCTATTTTAAAAATAATCCCAAAAAAATCCCAATAAATCATTTAATTTCAGGGCGTCAAATTAGAGTTCCCCTTAAGGCTGTTCTCAACTTCTCTGCTCAACAAGCACAAAACGTTTTGACAAATTTACAAATTCATTTTTAACGGAAATACATAAAATTGTAAGACTTTACTATGAAAACGGTTTGGAATCAAACTGTGTTTTCTATTTTTTGATAAAAAAAATTATCTATTGAGTTATAAGCGATTTTGATTTCGAGACAAAGACTTTTACACTCTTTCTTGAGTGGATATTCTACTTTCAAGCGGTAATTCGGTTCAAACCGTCCACTTTGAGAATACATTCTGAAAGATCTATTACGTTTGCAAAAAAAAAAACAGATAAAATAGTTCGATTACATAGTTTCTGAACAACAACACTGCTAGTTTCATGCATTTCCGAACGAAAATAAATTAAAACTTACGTCATAAAGTTTCCCTTTTGGATTTGAGAACAGCCTTACATCCTTTAAAATTTTGTAACTAAATTAAAAACTCTTCGACAATGTTAATACATGAACAAGCCTCAGTAAATTACTCTTATGTGAAGAATATTCACCCCTGAAAAGAATAAAACAATGGAATTTCAATTAATTATTATTTTTTTTAAATTCAGTTCCTTCAGTATTTTTTTTGCATTTGTTTTTGAAAAACTATTTATTATATCTCCTTGTACTTTATGTAACACAGGCAGAGATTACCTAAAGAGATGTCACAAAGATTCAACATTACGCTGCCAGAGATTATATAAAGATTGAAATGTAGTTTTAAATTCTAAAAACATAAAAAAGAAAAGGAATTCACAAAGAATTTTCAAAGTGTTTTCTCTCACTAATACAAAACTGAGCAATTGTAGCATATGCGTCAGTAAATATTTTGTTGTTCATCGCGACTAACGTTGTTGAAAGCATAAATTATCTTTTTATGGTTTCGTTCATCTCACGAAACCCTATTCGTCTCGCTCCTCTGTCTGTCTGTCCGTCTGTCCGTCACAGAGCCCGTTCTCAGAAACTATACATGTTAGAGACTTGAAATTTTGGGTACTTATAGCTGAACACCTCACATCAAACAACAAATCATAAAATTTTGAAAAAGTTGGTAATTAACCGAATTACGGGCTAATTAACTTCTAAAATTAACCAATCCACCTTTTTAATTTATCAAAAGCACCTCTCTGACTACAATTGGACCCTTTTTGCGAGGCTAGCTTCGGAGCACTACCATTGGAGGATTCAAGAAAGCTGAACCCCGATTTTATCTGGCGAGGCTAGCAAACTGCAGACTTGATTTTTTATCTCAGACATTACGGCGCGCTCGCGGTTTTTATTTTAATACGAAATTTAAACTTTTTAAATATTAAATTTTTTGATTAAATTTTTTGCCATCCTGATTTGAAATTCTTCGGTGATTTCACACATACCCAGTTCAAACTCTTAGCTTAATTACAAGCGGATATATTAATTATTATTTAATTAATTAGGTTTCATTTCCATGAAATGCGGGTGGCACGTGCTTTTTAAACCACGAAATAATTTAAATTAGGAAATACACTGCTCAAAACAATTAAAGGATATTTGAAGTTTTATATAAAATAAAGATATAAACGAAATTTTTTTTGCCGAAAATAGAAGAAGAGAATCACAAATGCAAATTTTTCTGGTTTTCAAACTGTGGAGTATGCAAATTTTGAGTTCGACGTCTAAAACGTCGCTTCAGCGGCAGCGAATGAAATTTGACTTTCAACTGGATAAAAGAGAATGAAGACAAGGATGATCGGCATTCAGTGATTGCTTTGTTTCGATGAGTACGATGTCTCAGCGAAGTCATTTGACAGATTCAGAAGCTTTGAGAGTTGTTGGTAGGTTAGAAGGGGGCCAAACTCAAGCCGAAGTAGCGCAAGCCATTGGAGTGTCACAAAGTGTCATTTCCAGGATCTGGAACCGTTTTTTGGAGAGTGGATGTGCAGGCCGAAGACCAGGGCAAGGTCGTAGACGGGCAACAACGCCCAATGAAGATCGGTATTTAGCGTTAACAGCTCGGAGACACCGAACCATGAACGCTGCTCTTCTCCAACAACACCTTCGCTCGGCTACAGGCACCACGATTTCAACTCAGACTGTCCGAAACCGGCTCCATGTTGTAGGTCTGTATGCTCGCCGACCGATGGTATGTGTTAGATTAACATCAAGGCATCGTCGCGACCGCAGGGAGTGGGCAACCGAGCATGTCAACTGGAGGAGAAATGAATGGAGCAATATTCTGTTTTCTGACGAGTCCCGTTTTTCTGTGCATCCGGATAATAGGCGTATTTTCATCTGGAGGGACCGTGGCAGTAGGAATAATCCTGCGTTCGTGCACGAAAGTGTCAGATTTGGCGGTGGAGGAATGTTGGTGTATGGTGGCATCTCCATTGACGGGCGCACTGACCTCTACATCATTCGAGATGGAGCTCTGACTGGTGGCCGATATAGGGATGAGATCCTCAGACCTATTGTAGTCCCTTACGCTGCAGCAATCAGAGATAACTTCATTTTAATGGACGATAACTGCAGGCCACATCGTGCAAACCTAGTGGAGGATTTCCTTTTCGAGGAAGGAATCGTTCGAATGGAATGGCCAGCGTGTTCTCCAGGCATGAATCCAATCGAGCACGTTTGGGACGCTCTAGGAAGACGAGTTTCTGGCCGCCAACAACCCCCACAAACTCTCCAAGAACTGGAAAGAACTCTTCTGGAAGAGTGGGGCAGAATACCCCAACTCGTCATTAATAGCCTCATTGAGTCCATGCCTCAAAGGTGTTCAACGTTGCTGGCCGCCCGTGGAAACCATACCCCCTACTGAAAATGATTTTCTTTGAAGAAAACACCTTTTCTTATTCTTTTTTTCTCATATGCACAAATTGTGTTTTTTTCCTTTAGTACACAAATGCGCAATAAAATGCATTTTTTTCTGCCAAACATGTGTAATTTATTCTCAAATAACCTACTATGTCTGTCGACCATGTATCAATCAGCTAAACAGTTTACCAGATACAAAATCCACCTAAAACTGCAATATCCTTTAATTGTTTTGAGCAGTGTATATCAATTTGCATGAGGTTCAGTGCTATTAGATAAGTATATTCGAGGTG
Organism: Maratus speciosus; assembly: GCA_963932465.1. Taxonomy (NCBI): domain Eukaryota; kingdom Metazoa; phylum Arthropoda; class Arachnida; order Araneae; family Salticidae; genus Maratus; species Maratus speciosus. Next base: position 229,625,650 of record OZ010796.1, on the reverse strand, counting down.
AGAAAAAGCGTGCTTCGCCAGGTATCGCATAATTTTTGTTAGGTTTGTGTCGATGGGAAGGGGGGGGGGGTAATACTTTTGATTAAATATCCCAATTAAATCGAATTACAGATATTATTATGACAAAGACCAGCGTGCTTCGCCCGTTATCGGATAATTTCTATATTTCTGTGCGTGATAGCTTATTTGTAAGTTGCGATATTAATTTTTATTTAATGAATCTGCATGTGTAGTGGACAATGAGTTGCGTTTTGGATCCTTTTTAGGCAAACGGGGAGAGGCGCTGGTTTTCTTTTTTTTTAATTAGCTTTTATGACCTTTTTAGATACCGTTTTTGAGGGAGTCCTCAGATATATGCTACTTATTAAATATAAAAATGTCAAATATTTAGTTACCACTATTTCCGAGTAGTAATTTTAGCAAGTTTCTTAATTTCTAGCTTAAGACCGCCACCAACTCGAGTAACATATCCACTGATAGGTTTTTTAACACAGTTTCGTTCAGATACACTTTTGTTATGAATAGTGGGCGCTCCCTGGTGGTGGAATGCGGAACTAAGAGAATTCTTGGTTAATAACGCCACCATTACGACTCCTGTATCTACGGAAAGGTTGCGTGAACGAGTTTCCTTCAGATACGCTTTTGGTACGAATAGAGTGCGCTCTCTGGCGGCGGAATGCGGAACTAACGTAACGCAATTTTGTTAAAATTAGGAAAAATAACAAGTACATGTGTCTTGAAACTTTGAGATAGTTCATAACACATTGAGATATATGCTACTTATTAAATATAAAAATGTCAAAAGTTTAGTTACCACTATTTGCGAATAGTAATTTGTGCAAATATCTTAAATTCTTGCTTAAGACCGCCACCACCTAGAGTAACATATCTACTGGTAGGTTGTTTAACGGACTTTCCTTTCGACACAGTTTTGTTATGAATAGAGAGCGCTCCCTGGTGGTGGAATGTGGAACTAATAGAATTCTAGGTTAAGACCGCCACCATCCCGACCCATGTATCTACGGAAAGGTTGCGTGAAGGCGTTTCGTTGAGATATGTTTTTGTTAAGAATACAGTGCGCACCCTGGTGGTGGAATACGGAACTAACATAATGCGATTTTGTTAAAATTAGGCAATCTAACAAGGCGATCTGTTTAACATATCTACTGATAGGTTGTTTAATGGACTTTCCTTCCGATACAGTTTTGTTATGAATAGAGTGCGCTCCCTGGTGGTGGAATGTGGAACTAACAGAATTCTTGGTTAAGACCGCCACCTTCCCGACCCATGTATCTACGGAAAGGTTGCGTGAAGGGGTTCGTTCAGACATGTTTTTGTTAAGAATAGAGTGCGCTCCCTGGTGGTAGAATGTGAAACTAACATAACGCGATTTTGTTAAATTTAGTAATATAACAGGGCGATCTGCTTGCGACTTTAAGATAGTTTATAACACATTGAGATATATGCTACTTATTAAATATAAGAATGTCAAAAGTTTAGTTACCACTATTTCCCAATAGTAATTTGTGCAAATATCTTAAATTCTTGCTTAAGACCGCAACCACCTCGAGTAACATATCTACTGATAGGTTGTTTAACGGATTTTCCTTCCGCTCCAGTTTTGTTATTAATAGAGTGCGCTCCCTGGTGGTAGAATGTGGAACTAACGTAACGCGATTTTGTTAAATTTAGGAAATATAACAAGGCGATCTGCTTGCGACTTTAAGATAGTTCATAACACATTGAGATATATGCTACTTATTAAATATAAGAATGTCAAAAGTTTAGTTACCACTATTTCCCAATAGTAATTTGTGCAAATATCTTAAATTCTTGCTTAAGACCGCCACCACCTCGAGTAACATATCTACTGGTAGGTTGTTTAACGGACTTTCCTTTCGACACAGTTTTGTTATGAATAGAGAGCGCTCCCTGGTGGTGGAATGTGGAACTAATAGAATTCTTGGTTAAGACCGCCACCATCCCGACCCATGTATCTACGGAAAGGTTGCGTGAAGGCGTTTCGTTGAGATATGTTTTTGTTAAGAATACAGTGCGCTCCCTGGTGGTGGAATGTGGAACAAACATAACGCGATTTTGTTAAATTTAGGAAATATAACAAGGCGATCTGCTTGCGGCTTTAAGATAGTTCATAACACATTGAGATATATGCTACTTATTAAATATAAGAATGTGAAAAGTTTAGTTACCACTATTTCCTTATAGTAATTTGTGCAAATATCTTAAATTCTTGCTTAAGACCGCAACCACCTCGAGTAACATATCTACTGATAGGTTGTTTAACGGACTTTCCTTCCGCTCCAGTTTTGTTATTAATAGAGTGCGCTCCCTGGTGGTAGAATGTGGAACTAACATAACGCGATTTTGTTAAATTTAGGAAATATAACAAGGCGATCTGCTTGCGACTTTAAGATAGTTCATAACACATGGAGATATATGCTACTTATTAAATATAAGAATGTCAAATGTTTAGTTACCACTATTTCCTTATAGTAATTTGTGCAAATATCTTAAATTCTTGCTTAAGACCGCCACCACCTCGAGAAACATATCTACTGATAGGTTATTTAACGGACTTTCCTTCCGACACAGTTTTGTTATGAATAGAGTGCGCTCCCTGGTGGTGGAATGTGGAACTAGCAGAATTCTTGGTTAAGACCGCCACCTTCCCCACCCATGTATCTACGGAAAGGTTGCGCGAAGGGGTTTCGTTGACACATGTTTTTGTTAAGAATACAGTGCGCTCCCTGGTGGTGGAATGTGGAACTAACATAACGCGATTTTGTTAAAATTAGGAAATCTAACAAGTCGATCTGTTTGAAACTTTAAGATATTTTATAACACATAAGATAAAGTGTAAGAAAGAATGACACGCGAAATTCCGGGGAGGGGGGGGGGGCGCTAGATTTCTATTAAAAAATTAGCGTTTCTGACCGCTTTAGGTGACTTTTTGAGGGAGTCCTAAGATATATGCTACTTATTTAATATAAAATTGTCTAAAGTTTAGTTACCACTATTTCCTAATAGTAATTTCAGCAAATATCTTAATTTCTTATTAAGACCGCCATCACCTCGAGTAACATATCTACTTATAGGTTGTTTAACGGAGTTTCCTTCCCATACAGTTTTGTTAAGAATAGAGTGCGCTCCCTGGTGGTGGAATGTGGAACTAACATTTTTGTTAAAATTAGGAAATATAACAAGGCGATCTGTTTGAAATTTTACGATAGTTTATAACACATTAGAAAAAGTTTATAAAAAATGGCGCGTGAAATTTCGGGAAGGTGGGGAGAGGGGGAGGGGCAAAATATTTCTTTTTTGTTTCATACCGTTTCAGGTGCGTTTTTTGTTGGAGTCCTTAGATACATGCTACTTATACTTATTAAATATAAATATGTCAAAAGTTAAATTACCACTATTTCCGAATAGTAATTTCAACAATTATCTTAAATTCTTGCTGAAGACCGCCACCCCCTCGAGTAACATATCTACTTATGGGTTGTGTAAAGGAGTTTCGTTCAGAGACGCTTTTGTTAAGAATAGAGTGCGCTCCTTGGTGGTGGAATGTGGAATTAACAGACCGCGATTTCATTTAAAGTAGGAAATCTAACAATTCAATTCTGTTTTAAACTTTAAGATACTTTATAACACACGATAATAAATTATAAAGAAGAAGGGCGCGTCGCATTTCGAGGAGGGGGGGGGGTTGAGGGAGGTGCGCGAACAAAATTAGGAAATATAACTGGACGATCTGTTTGAAACTTTAATATGGCTTATAAAACATAACATAAATTTTTAAAATCAGGCCGCGTCAAAAATCATGGTGACCATCTGCCCACTCCCCCCCCCCAAGGGGGCACTTTTCTAAATTTGGCAGATACCCGTCATGTGATATATCGTAGCATTTTGGGGGGGGGGGGGGCGAACAAAATTAGGAAATATAACAAGGCGAATATGTTTGAAACTTTAACATAGTTTAGGATGTGTTTGCCAAAATTTAGAAGGTATTCCATGGCGATAAATGTACTGGACGTTTTGGAAGAAAGTGTTTTGAAAGGAATATTAAACGAAACCACGATCACACTTACCCACTTGTTTTAAGATCAATTGCATATGTATTATTGTTCGTATTTCTTTTCTTCTTGCAATATTTCGCATATTTACATTTCGTATTTGATATATGCACTTCATTCATAGTGTTCATTTTTTAATTAAGTATAACTCATTCAATTTCAAAGATACAGGTATGCAGTTCTTTGTAATGAACTTATTGCAGCAAAAAAGAAACAAAATTTAACTGACCAAATTCGTCTTCAGGTGGCATAAAAATGTATAAAGCACAACCTTTTGAGATATTAACGGCTGGACTATTTAATATACTTATTTCTCAACGTTTTTGTACACTTTTGCTATTTACAATGTGTACTAATCTCCAGCAGAGAAAAATAAATCTTCAACCTTTTTGGAACATCCTGTAAATGTATATAAAACACATTTATTTCTTAGAATAAAATAACTTTTCTTATCACAGAAAAGAAATTAAATACACACATAAAAATCCATTAAAACATTCATTATTGGTTAAAGATCATTAGCTGAGCATCAAAGCTTTAATTTTACGTTACCCCTTACAGTTTTTTGTAATTACAGAGTACATTTCAGATGTCATTTAATACGTTATAGTGAAGAAATCACCGAAATATGTACACGTTTAATTAAACTACAGTATCCATACAAACACGAAAGTTTTTTTCTCCTTTGGCAAGTTCATACAAACATTCATACATTTACATAAGTTCATACTCAAGGAAGTTTATCAGAAAAGAAAATTAATCTATAGTATAAGTCCAAAAAGACAATAGAATTGATGAAATAAAATTTATCAGTTAACTAATAAACACTAATTGTCACTATTTTTTTAAGTTAATGAATTATTGAATTTTAAAATTTGAATGTCCTTTATAGGACACACTGTAGATTTCCCCTGATATATCGTTGTTGTTGTTGTTTTTTTTTTAAATATGAATATCTTCCCTGCCTGTAGCGATTGTATGTTGTTTAAATAAATATGTTTATCCTACGTTTGAGTATTTGTGTCTCAGTGTTAAAATGCTCCCCTGCCAAATGTTCAATTTCTAGTAATAATAAAGGGTATAGTAATAATATGTAAGGGTACGCCACTCTAAATAATTTTTATTTATTTTAACCTCTTAAGACCTGAGACATTTTAAATATTAAAAAAAAATTGACAGTTTTTCCGTCTTTTCGTATGTACTGGAGCAAATTTTTTTAAAAATAAATAAAAATAATAATTAGTTTTTATTTACTAGCAGGTACACATATGTGCACCTTGAATTCGTACTGCAAGAATAAACAACACCTCTTCTTATTATTTTTTTAATTCAAACAAAGAATTTGGGGTACAGTTGAATTTGTGTGTGTTTATATATATTAAAGGCTTATTTTAGATGGTATTTTTCAAAAGAATTATTTTTTTGCAGACAGAGGTACACGATGCACTTTGTACATATAACACTTTTTCTTGATTTGCAGCCTTCATACCTACATTTTAAAGCACGTTTATCCTTTATTAAACAAGGAAAATGCCCTTGTCGTATCTAATATCAGAAATGGCTTTTTGAATAACCTTACGTTTTCGTGTTGGCTCATTTTTCGATTGATTTCAAACGAATAAATTTAGCGAGATCTTCGGGATTCACTTCCTTGGCCCTCGTATTTTATCAGTACTTGAGAAGACAGACAATCTAGCTTTTCGAGGAATTTCACCATCTTTACAATTTCTGAAGTACATTATCTAATTGAAAATAACTAAATCTATAAAGTGTATAAAAAAATTCTTGCTGGCCGCATTTTTGTACGAATAACACAGTTTTAGTAAGCTAAAAAAAATATCGCATGTATCTATTCCGCCCGTACATTTAACTGTATGTCCTCACAATTGCAAGTTGTTTGACAATTATTTTTGAGTTTTGATTTATATGCCACCAAAGACAACAGCTCTCGGAATCACTATCAGTTCAAATTGAAAATAAAGTTACAGATTTATTATACCATTAAAATATGCGCATCTCCTTCAAATGCCTTACCTTCTCATCTCATTCAGCACGCTAAAGGTCTCGATCATTTTAATTTTTTTCCTACTGCTCCAAGTTTATTGTGCATGATCATTCCGGTTTGGTATATATTGTTCCCTAATAAAATTTCGGCACATTATGTTAGTGAAAAAACGATCCATTTAAATCGCCCACCCGTGTGTTGCCCCTTGGAGTAATTTCAGAGAGCAATTTGACAATACATACACCTAAACCGAGTTCTTTTAAATCATCAGCTGGTATCCTTGCATTTGCGTCATATATTTAGAAGTTAAGGGAAAGCTCATCCCTGGCATATAAAACAAAGATTTTTATTCTTAATGGTTTAAGTTTTAATGGTACATATTGCCTGAATCTACAACGTTCATCAAATGGAATCATCTGTTCAACTTATGATAAATGTTTTGGGCGCAGCAGAGAGATACATTTATTTTTAACTTCATTCGCGACAAGGTTTACTTTCCATATACGAGAAGGTTTACTTTCCATAATTAGTCATACGTTGATTGATCAACTGAGTTATCTCCAAAATAAGAAACTTTCAAATATAAAAAAAATGATCATGTAACATAATGGCTGTAATCTACACGAGGGATATGGGCCTGAAGGGAGGGGGTTGCCCTACTTGGGGGTCTTTCTAAGGTAACCTAACCCGTATTTATTCAAGGAAATCCAAGGTTCGAAGAAAACCACGGAAAACATCGAACAATTAGGCCGACGGGCGCGATTGGGTTCGAACTCGGCACCTCCCGTCTACCAGCTTTCAGAGTAGAATCTCTCGACCACTGGTGGGGCAATGATTCTAAAGAGCTTTGGATGTTGGAATCTGCTTCTTGATCCTAGTAAACATTTTTTGATTCTCAACATATCATTCTAAAATAAATAAAAATTTGCGAAACGATTAGATCTTTATCGTCAATTAATTCATTAGATAACCAATCATTACTCTCATTCATATTTCTTTCATTCACATCCCAAGTTAAATATTTAAAAAATAAATAATATTTTATTTTACAAAGGTATATTAATTATGATTTTTAAAAAGTAATCCTTAATTTAAAAGGTTAACAAAATGAATTCTTATTTATAAGTGAGCTTAATTTTAGAATCATTGAAACACTATAGCACTGCACCAATTAGATATAATTCAATGCAAAAATTTCAGTGAGATGACTTCTTTCCAAAAACTTTGAATTGGAGCTGTAAGTGCACAAATTGCACGCCTCACAAGTTACATCTAATTTAAATAGATATTTTGATCTAGTTTAAAAAATTAAATGATTTATTCATTACCGAAGTGTTTATGAACAATCTAAAAAATTATTGAGAATAAATAACTATTTTCTAATTTAAAAAAATTATTTACTTTTTCAATGTGTTGTATTTGTCGACATTGCTCTTTTACTTCCCGCGAAATCATATGAATTGAGATAGCCTCGGCTTGCTAAAACTAGAAAACATGAATTTAAACAAATGACAACATCTGGTCTCAATTGAGTATTTTCAAATAATAAGTGAGATACGCAGTTAAAACTAATGGTGCACGAATATGCACATTTGGTCTCAAAAGCTTAAAAGATCCCAACATTGATATTAATCAGAATGTACACAACACTGTCAGTAGTTTGTATAAATACATAGTAAAATACTTACTCTATATTAATAGGAAAATTGATTAAGATATTCTCTGTACTTCTAATTAATTTTATTCTGCATTTCGTTTATGGGTCATTCTCAGAAAAAAGGGAAATTTTATTTCCTTGACCGAAAAAATGAAATTCAATGTGTCTAATATGAATGTTTTAGTTTTATTTTTAAAAATGAACTGTATTGTACAGTCGTGGAAAAAAAAGTAAACATCCCCTATAAATGCTATAAAGCGTTCGCTTTTTACGCAGTCGGGTTTTTGATTTTTTAAATTTAATTTTTACTTGTTTAATTTTAGTTTTGGTTCTTTTGTAATAATTTATTAACTTTACACTAGTATTTCATAAACCAAATTTTTAGGATTGTTCCAACAACTACAAATTTATTTGAAAGTAATCCATTCAATAATTTAGCTTTATAAAAACAAGGTTTATCAGTAAGTTTAACAAATAGCCGATAATTATGAATATTTATGTATGTTTATTCAAATATAAATAAAATTGTACATAAGGTTCAAAAACAGACTATAGTGTCTGCTACAGAGTCTTTCTTACTTGTCTGTAATATATTTTGATATATTGGACAAAACGTTTCGTATTTTTTGAGCTTCAGCATTACTTTCAAAGAACTTATATATTTGTTCTTTTAAATGCAACCACTCATCTAAAATTAATTACAATATAAAGCGAGAAGCTCATTAGTATGAAATTGAGATTTTCAAACAATTTTGAATCATTTAGCCGCAAGACTGCTTTGACACTAAGAAAAAATGCAGCGCTCAAAGAGAATAATAGATTAAGGATCATGGAAGTGTATATACTTTCTCGTTTATGATCTAAAAAAATTTCCAGTTCCGAATACCGTTCAACGATCAAAAGCCGGAAGTCATTATTTTAGGGAGATGAAGCGGTGCCTTTAACCGTTAACTGGTCTTGTGGTGACATTTGGTCTCCACGTATTTTTCTACTCGTGTAATTTCTTCACCAGTCGGTAAGGTTCAGAAAAAAATATAGAATATATAAGTGATATACAGTCGTGGAAAAAAAGTATATACCCCCTACTAACTCCTCAGAATATTCGTAGAAGAAAGTTACTGGTACCGAACGATTGGAAACAAAGTCTACTTTTAAATGATGTATATAAAACTTGCTTAGGGGGCATCTACATATTAAAACGAACCCAAACTTCATTTTTTTCAAAGGCAATACCCAATTTTAACAAGATATTTCAATTTTTCGGTTCAAACTATGCCTAGTCACCAAATTTCAAGTCATTTGAATGATAAGTTTTTGAATTATAAACATTCAAAATTTAGTGCTTCTAATGATAAATTACATTTTCATATTTTTATTTATATCTCCCGAAATTATGCTCCTAATGCGCTAATTTTTTTTTTTTTTTTTGTAGCAATAATACTAATATACCCAAACATAAATACGCTGAATTTACAATTTTTTTAATTTTATGATATGAATTATGGAATTAATATTCGAAAATTATGAATTGCAACCTAGAATTTTTTTTGACGGATTTAGATTTATTAAGTCCTGCTTTATGGAAATCCAAAAGTTCACATTTTTCTACCAAGTAGTTTTCAAATTATGCTTCAAAAACGGCAAAATGATGGTTTAAGAGGTCGTCTATGATAGAAGTGAGTAGATATTTTGAAATTTATTCTGCTGTCTTGTAATCTAACAGGCTTCATTGACTCCTTGAGTGGCGCTTAAGATGCCTTGATCAAGAAAGGGGCTATCTTGGTTAACAAACGAGTACGGAACTTCAATTTGGATACAGCATACAGCCCTTAAAATACGCTCGTTTTAAAATAATTAATTTCTCGGAAACTTGTTTTATGAATTGTATAAAAAATTATTTTTAGGTTAATTGAAGGGTGTAGAGTTGATTTATGCTGTCAGAATTGTGTCCTGCTATTGAAAAAAAAAACAAAGTTATGGTTTGTTTTAATATGTAGATGCCCCCCTAAGCAAATTTTATATACATAATTTAAAAGTAGACTTTATTACCAATCGTTCGGTACCAGTAACTTTCTTCCACGATAATTTATTAAGGAGTTAGTAGGGGTTTTTACTTTTTTTTTTCACGACTGTACAATAGTACGAACATGGAAAAATAATAATTTGATTATTTGAAAAAAAATTAAAACGTTGCAAATGTCATTTCCATGTCTTGTCACTATCTACAAATTTAATAGTTCAAAGTTATAGTTTGGAGTGTTTGAAAACCTTAGAGCAAAAACAAAACCAATATAATAAAGCTTCATCTCTCTGCTTCTGATATAATTAGCATTTTAACTTCAATGAAAAAAACATTTTAATTACCTTTAGTTAAATCTTTGTCCTTGGAGTTACACGTCATTACCATGTTGGAAGGTGCTTTCCTAGATCATCACTAGAGCATTCTAAAGTACTCTTTATATTGCTATATTGTAGTGTAACACATGTCCTTACAAGCAGGGAGTACCTCCTTCTGTTGAAATAGGTAGTACTGTTTCATTTTAATAATTTCTTAAAAAATTCTGAACCATATCTTTATTATGTGTCATCACCATGTTTCATATTACTAAAATATAAAAAAAGATATTAATAATTTATTGGTTAAATTATAAAGAGCTCTGGGACTGTTTTCAAAGTAAATATGCTGTTAACCTCCAATCACTATAATTAAGTCTAAAATCAAACTTAACATTAAAAATGTCATTACCATGTCTTTTTGAAACCGTGGTAATGACAAAGAGACTATGGAAATAAGCATTTTTCTTAATTTTCTAAGTTAAGGTCAAACCATTTTGAAAAAATATGTTTAGGGAGTTCTTCCCCTTCTTCATCTATTTGAGGCTACTAGTAAATTTTCCGGTTATTTCTTATACTCAAAATGTACAAGATAAAAAAAATGACCACTAAAGAAACGCTTCTTCGGAAACGAAAAAGGGAAAGAAAACGCCGTGAAAAAAATAAAAAATGATCCAACTGCATAATCCCATATCATTACCATACAACACTAAAAGTCAAATTTATTAATTACCACTAAAACCGCCATAAGGGTTATTTGGATCCTACCAAATCAATATTCAGGGTGTCTCAAAAGGTCGTTTACAAACTTAACATGTTGGTCTGTCATATCATGATAAACAAGATTTACATAGGAACATGCAAACTGCGACCATTAGAGGGCGATGAGCGCAGGATTACGGGAGAGTGGGAAGCGTAATCATTTCAGGCGAGGACATTGCAGGAGAAGTATGAATAGGTTTAGTAACGCAGAATTAGCCGATATGCATTAAGAATATCGCGCCGCGGTTGGAAATGCACGAGCCGCGGTACGGGTGTACCTTGAGCGCTTCCCAAGCAGTCGTCAGCCAGGTTATGTTTTGTTTGAACAATTGAACCACAGATTGCGTGAAGCAGGAGCTTTCCAAGTCCGTTGCCACATCGGTCGAGAACGCACTATACGCACGCCTGTCGTAGAGGAAACCGTACTACGGGAATTTGACAGGAACCCGGAAAAAAGTCTCCGAGCAAGCGAGCGCGTCTTTGGTGTACATCGTTCCAGCATTGTGCGCATACTGTATGAGGGCACATAACTCTCCTACCACTTACAAAGAGTACAGGCATTGTGCGTTTACGATTATCCCCAACGCGTTGCATTCGCCTGCTGGTATTTGAAACAACTGGTCGCACAGCCGGATTTTCTGCGGGGATTTTGTTTTCGAATGAATTCTGTTTTACACAAGACGGTGTCCTGAACCTGCACAACATGCACATATGGGCGCATGAAAATCCAAGGTCTACACGTACCCATGCACGTCAACAACGTTTCACCGTGAACGTTGGGCTGGTATTATCGGTGACATGTTAATTCGCCCTTACATACTATCTCAGCGCCTCGGAGGAAATACCTATCGCATTTTCTTAGAAAGAGTCTTGCCGGATCTGATGGGTGACGATCCAGCCGCTACACGCTGGAACATCTGGTTTCAGCATGATGGAGCGCCTGCTCATTTTAGCTACACTATGAGAAAATACCTTGATAGGACATATCCTAATCGCTGGATTGGCAGAGGTGGACCAGCCGCATGGCCACCGTGAACCCCCGACCTGACTTCCCTGGATTTCTATCTGTGGGGACACATGAAGTCCATGATGTACAAGACGCCTGTAACATCGGATATCGATCTCGTCACCAGGATCGTGGAAGCGGCGGCACGTGTCCGTGGCACGCCTGCCCATTTTGAACGGGTCCGTGAATCCATGTGTCGACGTTGTGAAGCATGCATTGCGGCGAATGGAAGAAATTTTGAACACCTTCTGTAAATTAAACCATGTTCTTTAATAAAAGTCATATTAATACTTCTTTAGATATCCTTTCTTTCTTCCTCTCCACACCTGCGCACATTGTCCTCTAGCGGCCACAGTTTGCATTTTCGAACACAAGTTCCTATGTAAGTCTTGTTCCTCATGATATGACAGACCAGCATGTTAAGTTTGTAAACGACCTTTTGAGACACCCTGTATTTCGATTCGAACCAGAAATTTATTTATATATACATATATATATATACACTACAGAGAAACAAGCTAAATAAATAAGTTAAATTGTTTTAAATGAAACTTCTGGTGCAAAACATTTTTTAAAACCTAACAATATTTCACGCGGTTCTAGTATTAAAGCCATAAATCAGGGAAACGATTTCCGCCGATGTTTATCTCAAAACACGCAAACATTTTTGTTGATTTTCGGGGCACACAGAGTTAGCAGAATAGCTCGACATAAACATTTATTAATACTAACTCGAAGACAAAAATATATACATAGCTTAAGTAAGACTAAGCACTGACATGTTTTTAACAGAACCGAATTTTGGAGAAACGTCACTGTACGCGCTTGCGCTGAAACAAAAGGGTAAGATAAATGGACGTTGTATTCCAACAATTCCCCCTGTACAATGTGCATTTTCTTAACAAAACACTAATCTCCTATTAATCAAATTACAGGGAAATAATATTAATATAAAAATTACAAATACAAATTATATACTTATATGAAAAAAAAGGATACAGAATAATGCTGAAAATTTTAAACATTTTTTTCTATCATTCCACAACATTTTATTTTTTTATAAGCGTTTAAAATTTTGTTTAAAATGTCTGCAGGCATATTTTCTGTGTCTAGGTATTTAACCTCTATTTCGGCATTATCGTATATTTCGCGCACAAAATGATAACGAATGTCGATGTGTTTCGTGCACGAATGGTAAACCGGATTTCGTACTAATTTTTTAGCATACTGGTTATCACAAAATATTATAGTAGGCGCAGTCACTGTTTCAGGAGAAAGTTCACTTAAAAACCGTCTGAGATGCAAAATCTCTTTGGTGGCTTCTGACAATGCCCTGTACTCCGCCTCTGTCGTGGATAATGCGACAGTTTGTTGTTTTCTCAATTTCCACGATATGGCTCCACTGGTGTATTTAAAAATGTAGCCAGTATATGATTTTCTGTCTTTCACATCCGATGCCCAATCGGCATCAACAAATGCGATTACGTATTCAGAATCACTCTTAAAGATCAGTCCTTGATCCTGGGTTCCTTTTAGGTATCGCAACATTCTTTTTGCAGCTATCCAATGATGTTTACCTGGATTGTTGTTAAATTGACTTAGGAAATGAACAGCATGAGTTATATCAGGTCTAGTAGCCACTGATAAATACATAAGGGACCCTATTAGTTGACGGTAGGGAATATTATTCATTTCAGATTTTTCTTCTTCAGTTTTGGGCCACATATCTTTAGTAAGCTTCACGTTATTATCAAAAGGTGTAGATATTGGTTTGGATTCCTGTATATTAAATTTACTCAGAATATCTTCAATGTACTTCTTTTGGGTAATTTTAATATTGTCCCCGTTTTGCATAAATTCTATGTCCAAACAATAGTGTAAGAGACCTAAATCTTTCATCTTAAATGATTTTGCTAATTCATCTCGAATATATTGATAATCTTCTTTACATTTAGTAAGAATTGTGAGATCATCAACATAAACAATGGTAATAGCTTCAGTGGCAGTTTTAGAAAAATACACACATTTATCAGCTTTAAGTGATTGAAACTTTATTTGTTTCAATTTTTCATCTAATTTTTTGAACCATTGGCGACCCAATTGTTTTAATCCATAAAGGAATTTTTTGAATAAGCAAACTTTCTCAGCATTAGATTCATTTTTAAAACCTTCAGGTAATTCCATGTATATTTCTTCAGTTAAATCACCATTTACATAAGCCATAATAAAATCTAATTGATATGCAGTGAACCCATTTTGGATTGCATATACGATCGCAGTTCTTATTGAACTTATTGATCTAGCTACAGGAGAAAATTTTTTGTCAAAATCGATACCAGGTTTTTGTGTACAACCTTTTGCGACCAATCTCGCTTTAAACTTCTAGATTGACCCATCTGGCTTATATTTTGTTTTTAAAATCCATTTAGATCCTTTAATTTTCTTATGTTTTGGCCTATCTACTATTTGCCATGCATTTTCTTTATTTAATGAATTAAATTCTAAATTTGTCGCATTTATCTATTCGTTTTTATATGGACTATTTAGGGCTTCAGAAAATTCAGGACAATAGTCAAAAGAATTATTTACTGCAGTTTGAGATTTTTCTTCTTTCGGAATAATTGTTTGATATTCCTTTCTAGGTCTTTCCTTTTTACCTGTTTTTATTTTCCTTGGCCTACCGCCCGTTCTGAAAGAAGGGGGGTGGGGGCGGAAATTTCATCAGATTGCGAATCAATTTCTCGATCACTGTCGCAACCAGAGCTGTCTGGTTCCTTTTTGATGACTGGAAATATTTCTGACTGTTGCGTAATTGTGTTTGTGCTCATATTTTCACTATTTTGAAAGAAAGGAAAAATTATTTTATTTCGGTGTTACAGGAGGGATCATTTTCAAATTCGTTAATGAATCGAACATCTCGGCTTATAACAGTTTTTCTAGATTTCTTGTTACAAAGCCTATATGCTTTTGATTCATTAAAATAACCTACAAAGATATGTTCTTCTGGTCTAGGATCAAATTTCCCCTTATTTTGCCTTTTATTAAGTACGAAACATTTTTGCCCAAATATTTTGAAGTATGATAAAGTTGGCTTGATGCCAAAGAATACTTCATATGGAGTTTTATTTTCGGTTGAACGTCGTGTCGGGCAGCGATTGCGTATGTAAGCAGCACAATTTATAGCTTCAGCCCAAAAAGATTGTGGAAGATTACTTTGTAATAGTAAACACCTTGCCATTTCAGTTAACGTTCTATTCGATCTTTCAGGGGTGCCGTTCTGCTGAGGGGTTAAAGGGGAAGAAAAAACTCGTTTTATACCGCATTCTTCGATATATTTATCAAATTCTTCGCCGCAATATTCTAATCCATTATCTGTACGAAGAAATTTTATTTTCTTTCTTAGTCGGTTTTCGACTGCCTCTTTGTATTTAGCAAATGCATTCTTACCTCATCCTTGTTTTTAAGAAAACTAACTTCAATATAACGTGATTTATCATCAATAAAAGTAACAAAATATCGCGATCCTCGATGGGAAGGGACCCTCATGGGCCCACACAGGTCTGTATGGATCCGAAACAATAGATCATTACTTTGAAAATGTGATTGTTTAAGAAAAGGGCGGACAGTTTGTTTACCTTGAATACAAACTTTGCAATCTTTAAGAGACTCATCATCATTGAAATTTAAATTTCTAACCATATTATTAGATTTAAGTTTCTTTAAATCAGACTCATTTAAATGCCCTAACTTTAAATGCCATTTTACAAAATCACTTACATGTGCAATTGCAGCTCTTTCGGTGACTGTATGTACATAATATAAATCATCTTGACGAACAGCTTGTACTACTATAAAACCATTAAACTCAATTATTTTGGCATATCGTTCTTTAAAAAGCCCAGAACGATTATTAGCCGTTGCTTTTGACGTTGAAATCAAATTACATTTTAACTCAGGTACACACAGAACGTTCTTAAGTGTGAGATTAGTAGTCCCACTACCGTTAGGCACTGTAATAAGAACTGTTCCTATTCCTGTGATTTTTGCTGTTTTATCAACTGCAAGTTGTATTGTAGCATTCTCACGAGGAAGAAATTCTGTAAATAAATTTTAATCTTTGCACATATGAGATGTACAACCGCTGTGACCATGCAGTAGATTGATGGTATACGTCGTTAAATGCTATACTAACCGGTTCTTTATAACTAATTACTGAACTTTGGTTTCTTTTATTTAAAGATGCAAACTTTCTGTCAGCTATTTTCTTTCTACAATCCGAAGCTTTATGTCCGATTTTGAAACAATAATTGCACTTGAAATTACGATAATTTCTTTCAGCAGGAAAGTTTTTATTCGTATTAGTTTTCCATTTTTCAATTTTCTTCTGTTCTTGATTATTTCTCTTCTTTTCTATATAATAAGCATTTTGTGAATCATGAGTCGTTTTTCCTTTTCTAGCTTCCCATTCTTCTAGCATCTTAATTTTCAAAGAATTAGGTTTAGGTAACTCATCTCTCGATTCTATAGCGCATCTAAAATTTTCGAAGTTCTCAGGAACACTGTAGAGTAGAAGAATTGATAACAAATCATCCGCAATTTCTATTTCCATTTCTTTTAATTTATCAACAATCCCAAAAAAAGATATTTAAATGTTCAGACATCGTTTCACTGAAACTCATCTTTTGAAACAGAAGCTGTTTTAACAGAGTTGTCTTCTTTGCGGGGCCTCTCGATTCATAAACTTCTTTCAATTTATTCCATACAGAATTTGAAGTCGCACAATGTTTAATGTGACACAATTCACTAGGACTTATGGCCAGAATTATATCAGCACGAGCTTTTTGATCAGCCTGGAGCCATTTCTTTTCATCAGCGCTACCTTTGGCCGGTTTCTCTTCTTTGCCGGTTACATAATCCCAATGGTCATTTTTTTATTAATACTGCTTCAATTTGAAGCTTCCAGCTATCAAAGTTGTCTTTACCGAGCTTTTGAATTGTCGTAACATGAGACATGATTAGACAGAATAACTCGCAACCACAAATCAAAACAGTTAATGACAGAACGTAGAAGAGTTCTTAGTTTCGGTTTAGGCTTAAGACTTTACGATTCGGAAGTTCGAATTAAAAATAATTTCTGCTATTTACAGCGCAGTGGAAGCGTGCTAGACCCATAACCTTTGTTGGTTTTGGGGGCACACAGAGTTAGCAGAATAGCTCGACATAAACATTTATTAATGCTAACACTAAGACAAAAATATATACATAGCTTAAGTGCGACTAAGCACTGACAGGTTTTTAACAGAACCGAATAATCTCGCTCGCAGAGCGGATTTGGAGAAACGTCACTGTACGCGCATGCGCTGAAAGAAAAGGGTAAGATAAATGGACGTTGTATTACAACAATTTTATTAGCACAAAAATAGGGGCTTAAAATAAAAGCAAAAAATTTCTTTATATCGAAGCCAAAATTTCCCTTTTTCTGAGAATGACCCTTATATGAAGTTTATGAGGGAAAATTTGAGTTACTTTATATACATGTCAGGTTTTTAACTTCATGTTTATTAAGTTAATGAATTATTGAGTTTTAAAGTTCGGCTATCCATTATAGAACACTGTAGATTTTATACCTAATACATTGCTTAAAAAATGAAATATTTTCTATAATAAAAATCGACAACCAACTTATAATAAAGAAAATTGTTAAATTTATTCATTTCAGTTCTTTCAACTGATAGCTAACTTTTTGAAAACTTCAAAAATGTTTCATTTAAACAACAAATAAGTGAAAGGAAAATCATTAATTCTAGTGATATTATTATGTTTGAAATTTTAAAACTGAAGAGCATCAATAGTGCTCCTCTATAATGAAGCTCCTGGTAAAAGATTTTCGATACTTATTCATGGTAAAATAACTCTTGTTGTTATTGATTCTTTTTTTCCGAATGATAGTTCACATCTTATATTTTTCATAGTTATCAGTTTTTTGTATAATAGAATTCATTAACTGAATAAGTCTTTTAGTGATAATTTTATTTTCATACAAGGCTTTTGAGATAATCTTTACCAAATATATTTTATCCAAATAATGATTATAATGGTAAACTCGTGGAACATTCTTTAAAGATAACATTTAAAATTAGAACATAAGATTTTAGATATTTCAAAATATACGGAGAAAAATGCTGCTGAAAGAATTGATTTGATTTTAAGAAACTTATTTTAAGTATGTGAGAAAAGGTTGGCATTATTGAATTTGAAATAAAATTATAAATGCAGTAAACTGCAAATGAGATGAAATTGAAAAAAAAAAAATCAACAAATCTTCACAGGTAGCACATGACGTAATTATAGAGTTGAAAATAGTCTGTACTGTTGAAAATTGATTAAATTGTTTTATGTTCGTTGAAAAATATACTTTATTGTTCAATATTTTTGACATTGATGTTTTTGACTGATTAAGTCTGAAATTTAATCAGTCATAGAAAATACTTTTAAAAAACTTTTTTTATTCGCCATAATATTGAGTTTTTTGTCTAACTGCTTTTGACGACTAAAACCTCCTTTCTCACAGCTAAAATTCGACTAATGAAAAATTCTACTTCAACCAACATCCGCATTTTTAATTGAACAGATGAAGTTCCCTGCTTCTGTCTTATCCTGTTTTTCGTCTATCATTCTGATGTACTATCTATCTGGACCCTCTGTAACAAGGATTGTCAACTTGTGTTTAAAATTGAATTATTAGAAATAAACTTTGGATTATTAGTGATGAAATGAAAATTAATCATGAAATAACAAGTTATTTTACACTACCTTGTGTTTTTGAAATATATTTAATAGATGTCTTCGTTTTTCCAAGTTGAAGTCATGTGTGATATATAAATACAAAATTTATTTATTATAAATTATACAGAGAATATTGCAATGACCAAACAAAGGTTGCAGGTCTTCTTTCTCAAAACTTATTCTTATTTACAAGGTTCATATGGTCCGTGAAAGTCTACACAATAATATAAAGTTGTTTTACAAATATGTTTTTACAATATTGATATAACTGAACTTTAATATATATATATATATTATACTGTAAAGCACTAAAAATCAAAAAAGCTTGGTAAGAAGCGCATGAAAGTTTAATAAAGAGATCAGCTATTATAAACTATTTTTATCTGAAGATTTATTTAAATACGCATTTTTGATCGCAAGCAAACGATAAATTGTAGAAGCTCAAACACTGACAGTGCGGAATGGTATAATACTGGATTCAGAAAAGTATCATATACACAGAAAGTGATCGTTGCAGTTTTTCCCTACAAGCTTATTCTCTGACACTATTTTGACTATATTTAGCATTTTAAAATGTTTTTTAATGTGCTTTATCGCAAATAGGGCTTAGTGACTTTATTGAAGTGGTTTTTATATCTTCAAATATTATCGGGTCACTTTTTGGATAAATATTTTTAAAAGTAAATTGATTAGAACTGTTTTTCTGAAAAAAAAAAAAAAGGATATGCAAACAAAATGTATGTTAATATTTTAATTTGTAAACTGCCCTTTTATGTCTACGTGTGAAATTAAATTTCATTAGCCATTCAATTTTTCTTTTTTTTTTTTTTAATTTCATGAATACTAATTAATTTAAAGCGTATTTGAAGAAAAATAAGGATGTGGTATCTCTTAATTTCGGTTTAATGCTGAATATTTAATGGAGTTCCGAATACAGAGGGGGGGACATTTCGTGTACTGTCTAGAAGTTGCGAGTGAAGTAACTGAGGAGGTTGTCACACGATGGCGGCTGTTTTTTTCTAAACCGGATCAACAGTTTCTGATTACCGCTGGGATAAACTTCCCTCCAGTAAATTTGAAGAGAAAAATTCGTCATATTTAAGCACCTTATTCATGGAAATATTTTCTCACAAACATGGTAAAAATCTCTATTTGTTTTTACTGGTGTCAGTCTGCCCAATTATTGTAATATTTTCCGCTGACATTGACAGGAGGTTGTCTAGGTTTTCACAATATGGCGGAAACGAAGGGTTTTACTACCGCTAAAATAGACTTCCACCAGTAAAAATGAATATCTGTTTTTGCCATTATTTATCCCTGATAATTTGCATTAATAAGGCGTTTAAATAAGGAGAAATTTTCTATTTAAATTTATTGGTGGAAGCTTCCCCCGGCTTTAATCAACCCTTGTGAAAGCGGTTACAATTGAAGCTTCACTATTTTAAGATATATCAGTTCCTCTTTATTAATAGTCCAATGGGTTATTTTCTTTCGTGTAATTGCTGTCTTGTTAATGGGACAGTGAACTATCAAATAAGTAAAAATCAGCTAAAGCAATAGAATTTTGTTTTTGTGATATTAATATTTATATAGTTAAAAAATAATTATACATTGCCATATATTTGAAAGTATTTTTATCACAAAATACACAATATGAACTTAAAACAAGCTCACCGTTTTACTTAAAAGGCGACGAAAATAGTAAAATAGATTTAATACTTTATTGCACACAAGTTTACTTTTATGTTCCATTGTTAGCTTAATGTGTAATGAATACGTGGTAATTTTGTTGTTCATTTATTTCTAGTTTTACGTCAGTGGCAGCCATGAAAGTTCAGATACTTCCAGTATCGTCTACGGAAACGATAACGGCTACACGCAATGAGCAAGTATGGTCTTGCCAGATGGAAATTTTGCTCTTGCCGATACAAATCGAAGATTATGCTATAAGAGATTTATGGAGAGTCTCTTCTTCCCTGTAGCAAAGTTAAATGATGATTTGAGATGTTTAAGGGGTCGCAGGACTCTTAAAATTGGAAAAAATGAAAAATAAAATGGACCATTTTCAACATTTAATATCTTAAAATGCATTTGATTTTAAGATACAATTTTTATTGAGATGAAAGATATAAGTATTTTCTTTCATTCCATGTATTTAAATAATTGCAAGATGCAGAATTAGCATCTACAGGGGGATCCAAACTGTCAGACATTTGACGAGCAGAAAATCGGCATAACAGATTTCGCGCAGGATTACAAAATAAATTTTGCCGCTAGAATGAAAATTTTGGTGCCTACTTATACTTCAGATTGTAACAATTATCCTGAACCTAAATAAATTTGTATTTAAAGCATTTTTAAATTTTAAAAACAAAGGTTATTTAGCTAATGAAAAATTTAGAAAATTTCAACAGTACAATCAACTAAAGAAAATTTTTTTTGAACAATAAAAAGGAAATTTTAGGTTCAGTTTATGCAGACTAACATGAAACATATGTTTTGAAATTTTCATGAAAAAATAGTCAGAAGTTTTTTAAATATCGTGCGCATTATGCCCAAAAACGTCATTTGGAGAAAAATGACTTCAAAGTTTCGGAAACGCCGCTTCAGCTATTGGGTGGGTATAATTCTAAAAGCCATAACTTGTGTGTTCTAATGGGAATTTCAAGGAAACAATTAAATCAAAATGTTCAGAAAAAATAGGAGTTTAACATTCATAAAAATTAAAATTTCGAAAATTTTATAGCTTTAAGAGTCCTGAGACCCTTTAAGAAAGAAAAAGACAATCATCTTCAAAGAAGATGAACACGGAGTTCCTGTAACTGAGCTTACAGAAGTCAACATAATACCGTCTCTATTATTATCAGAGAAGATTGTTAGATATGAGAACTGTTAAAAATATTGCAGTTATAATGGCGTGCCACCCGCATGTTGGTAAGAGAAAAGTGAACACGAGACGTTTTTGTGGGCCTTGAATTCCGAGACTCCTCATACCCGAACAACAGTATGTTCGCGAGGAGGTTGTTCGAAACGGAAGGTGGTGTTACATGAACATGAGATGAATCCCTAATGTAAATGTCCCTACATGCCCTAAATGCCCCTAATGTAATTTAATGTCCCCTAATACGCTTCGACTGACGATTTCTTCAGGCGAAAGCAAAATTTCCATCAGGGAAGAGATTACTTGCTCATTGCGTGTTGCCTCCATCGTTCCCATAAGCGATACTAAAAGTATCTGAACTTTCATATGACTGCAACTGACGCACTACTGGAAACAAATTAACAAAAAAATTACCGGAACATAAAACTGAATTTGTGTGCAATAACGTATGCCAATAAAAAGAAATATGATCATTCTTAATTGAACAGCCCTCGTATTTGTCAAAACTAAAGTTTAAAAAATTCATTTATTGAAGTTAAATTTATTTTAACTGATTCAGTGGGTAAAATAGAAACAATTCTTGGGTAGATTCAAAAATAATTATATTTTTTGTGATATATTAGTAGGAATCTCTTCCCTTAAAAAAGTATTTTCATATCAATAATTTTTTAATTAGGTTTGAATGATTAATATTATTTAAATATTTAAATATTATTTTAAAAATATAATTATTTTTGAACCCAACCCGTGAAATGGAAGGTAAATTACCACAAAACAGTATTTTTTATTTTTCATTGTGTCGCAAATCTGCGATAAATTGCCAAATAGCGAAATGTTCATCATCTTTATACGGCCGTATAATTGAGATTCCGAAGAATTTTTTTTTAATGTATAAACAGGTACAAACACATGAGAAGTACATAAAGATTTTTTCAAACCTTTTTCAATATGCTTTCATTCAGGCCTTCCTTGTTAAAGCTCTCTGTGCTGGAATATTTATTCTGGTACGGTTTATTGAATTACACTGCGACTGTTGCGTACACTGTAAAAAAAAATCTGTGAAGTTACTAAAGTTTTTCTAGGAAACTTGGATTCCTAGAACTTTTCATGTAACGGCAACAACAAAATTTCATGTAACAGACACACTTTTGCGCCGAAAATCAAAAAATCTGTAAGGTTACTAAGAATTTTTTTGGAAACTGGGATTCCGAGAACTTTTCATGTAACTGCAGCCAGGGTTACAAATAAAAGTTTAGTAAGATTACTGAAATTTTAGCAGATTCATTTGTAAAGTTACAGATTTTTGTAGCTTTACAAAAACTAGTTTTGTAGATTTGCAGCTTTTTTCGTACAGTTACAGGTGAAAGTTTAGTAAGCATGTAACTTTACATCTGTAGAACTACAGATTTTTTTTTACAGTGTAATAGTGTTTTCCTGCTGCTGAGAATATTACTTTCTGAAAATAAATATTGTGACCCAAGGACTGTTTTATTAATGGCTATTAATCATTCAAACCCAATAAAAAAAATATATTGATATGAAAATTCTTTTTAAATGGAAGAGATTGCTACTAATATACCACAAAAAATTTACTTACAAAGGTATCCATGTATACAGGTACCTTATTGCCACTTCTCTTTTGTGGTTACATACACAAGCTGTGAATGCCTGCTATTTCATAAAAAATGAAAATTCCTAAAAATTTATGACTTTATAGAAACTGACAGATTACATTCTAGCTGTTTTTAAAATGTTAATGCCATTAATAAAAATCAATCATTAAATAATGTGGAAAAGTATGCCTTTTCACACTTTTAAAAATTTCAAAAAATATAGATAAAAAAATTGGTGTCTTTACAACCAAATACTGACCTTATGAAGTTATAAATGAAATATCAGGATTATTTAAATTTCTCTTGAGTTAAGAAAAATTTTATGCCTATAATGAATAAAAAAATATCAGAAAAAAACCGCTACGACAGTAAATAAATCAATATATTATGTACGAAACAGCTAAGTTTTTACTTTATTATCTGAACCAAAATATTACTTTCTATATCAAATTGTTTTTATAGATTTTTCTAAACATAAAATAAGCTGTTTTGAATATAAAATAACTGCCTTATCGATTCCGATATTTTCCTTCCAGTTGTATGATATGACGGCCATGAGTTTATTACCTATTAACTACGAGATTGACTGATACATAAATAGATATTTGCAATAAAAAACTGACTACTTGTTTTATGCTATAAATGATAGATGCTTAAATTTCCTGTACAAGCATTATGCTTATTTCATTGGGGAATTCAGTGGGGAAAAAATGATTAAATTAGAGATTTTCTTTTAAATGAGATAAGAATGGGAGATAAATAATTTATATAAAACGGTATAATTGAATTTGTATAAATGTTTTTAGATATACTGATGTATTCTTAGAATCTCATAGATTTTATTTTTTGTAGTAAAAATATCGATCAGATATTAAAACAACTGAAATGATAATGTGTGAGTTTAGTCTTAAAGGGTAGTTAATAGGATTTGATATAATGTAGATATAGTTTGCATCTCCCATCCGAAAGGTCCCCACTACACTGTAAAAAAAAATCTGTAGTTCTACAGATGTAAAGTTACATGCTTACTAAACTTTCACCTGTAACTGTACGAAAAAAGCTGCAAATCTACAAAACTAGTTTTTGTAAAGCTACAAAAATCTGTAACTTTGCAAATGAATCTGCTAAACTTTCAGTAATCTTACTAAACTTTTATTTGTAACCCTGGCTGGAGTTACATGAAAAGTTCTCGGAATCCCAGTTTCCAAAAAAATTCTTAGTAACCTTACAGATTTTTTGATTTTCGGCGCAAAAGTGTGTCTGTTACATGAAATTTTGTTGTTGCCGTTACATGAAAAGTTCTAGGAATCCAAGTTTCCTAGAAAAACTTTAGTAACTTCACAGATTTTTTTTTACAGTGTAATGAACTCAAGTTACCTGAAGTCTAAGAAAACAAAATTTAAATTCCTAATTTTCGAAAAATTAAAGCTTTAAAGAGATTTTATATTTCTGAAAAATATAATGAACAATCATAAAACAGTTTGCTGTTTATATAAGTATTAATATATGTATTGCTGTAACACTAATTGTGTTAAACGATAAAATGAAACTGAAATGTTTCAAAAGTTAAGCTGTTAAAAAGTCAAACTAAGGTTTTCTACTTGTAAAATGTTTTAAGGATTGCATTTTATGTTATGATTAATTTTGAGTAAAGAGGTCTTTTCTAGAATAAATTGCAATGTCGATCAGCGAAATGAAAAATAACTGAATTTAAATTAGAAGAAATATGCATATAGCTGAAATATGCATATATTTGTTTTCAGTACATTCAAATATGCATATGCTGAAAACGCAACCAAAATATATAAGCTACTATATATCATTATCAGATATTGTCGATATTGCCTGATTATACAATATATTCATTCAATATTTATTATTTTTTAATTCTGATTGCAGGGTATTGTGTACAATGCCGTTTGTCATGGTTCCTGAAAAGACTACTCTTTTATATTAAGAACTGCGCAAATTACAAACAAAACACTTTGTGAAATTTGGGATTGTGTTTTATAAAAAACCTTAATTTCTCCACAAGCATACGTGCTATCCTCATAAAAATGTAAACAGTTTATTAAACGAAGCCTCCTAAACCTGTGCTACAGCATCAATGTTTTTGCTACATTAGTTTTTCCAGGGTTATTCAAAATATATTAGTTTTTCTTCAATTTGTTGACGTTCCCCTAAGGGATTTCGTGAAAAAAATCTTCGCAGAAATATATGACGTCTACCATGCTTTTTACACGCCTGAAGTTTCAGAATAATGCCTCATGTATTTTTCTAGATACTAACAAAACGTTTAAAATCGCAAGTGACCGGTCATCATTGGCCATAGAGTAGGTCATATATGGATACCGATCAAAGATCATGCAGTTCTAAACGGCTCCAGGTGCACCCGCGATAACTGGTTTATGAGCTTAGAACTATATGATCATTGATAATAATCTAGGTATCTAATGAAAGTATCATCAAACTTTTCACATTGCCTGAAGCATTTGGCATGCAAAATTTGGCGATTAATGCCACAGCATGTGAGTAAATAATAAAAGGTGATTTATTCTAGAAAAATAGAGATTATTAAAAAATTGTTCAGATTACAAGATGCGAAACTTTTGAAGTAGGGGAAAGGTGATGTAATAAGAAAAAAATCATCATTTGTTTCATATTGTGGGAAAAAGGTTTTGCCAAAATGTTATACTCCATAACTTTGACGAAGTTTTGACAAAATTTTAAAGACAATTTGTTTTTAAAAATTTTCTAAAATTGCCTGTCTCTTATAACGTAGATTTATAAAAGATTGTTCTTTAAACATTCATATAAAGACTATGTTAAAAAGAATAGTGTTGGAGAAGAAACGCTTTAATTTTTAAAATTTACTCTTTTAAAAGAAATTCTTTGAACGTAGCTTGTCAGAGGAAAACAAAACATTTCATCTTTGAGAAACAGAAGTCTTAAAGGTATACTAGACAATGCCCGTCAAGATTTGACGGAAAATAACTTGAATGTTTCATCAGAAAAAATCTTGAATTTTTAATTAGTAGCTTTTAAATTAATTATTGAATGACGAATTTCTATATTGCATAAGTGATTCCTATTTCTTTAAGGCGATAGATGGTGCTGTCAGTCCACTGCAAATAAAGGCGTCTTAAATTAAGATACATATGTGACTGAAAAAGAATTTCAGACACTTAAGTGTCTGAATCTGAAAATTCAGTCACAATAGATGTCTTAATTTAAAACACCTAAGTGTCTTACTATGATCATAGTGTACACGAACTGATAAAAGTGTCTAAAAAATCTGCAAGTGTCTAATTTTAAGACACTTTGTAACTCCGCTCCGCATTCACCAGGGGTCACTCTCAGTTGCGCATGCGTCTTCCTTTCGAACTCGATGTTCGTTTGTAATTCAAACTGAATGTTTGTTTTTATGTACGCGTACATTTTAACTAATAATTTATTTTGACTCGATTGTTTTTTGCGGAATGTGAAGTTCCGGGATTTAATTTCTATCGACATAGTGGTACTCCGTATTAATATTTATCTGTAAAACTAATACAGTGTTCTTCATCTCGTCAAATTTGTAAAGAGAACTGTTGTCTGGCGGGCTATGTTTTCAGGATGGAAATTTTCCATTCTTTTAACAGAGCTAGTCGGATGTGCAAGGGGATTTTATTTTTTAAATATCCAAGTCTGCCTAACTAACGGATACTAACGTAGCCTCCAATCCGGACGTCCTCTGGACGAATGTGCTTTTGGAATAATCAGACCTTTTCCCAGGTACGTGGGGTCTTAACTATGTATTTAAAACTCTCTGTGATTGTTTTCTCTTTAAATGAAGACCTCACACGAGTCTATAGCTTTATTAGTTCCTGAGTTATGCCAAAATATGTTCAAAGCATTTTGCCTATGGTATTTCCATGTTAAAATTTTATTTTGCTAATATTTAAATTTCTACTCTCCAAATCATCTGCAATCATATTTCTGTATTATTTTCTATCCAATGTTATCTTTAAAATAAATTTTGGTGTCTCTGCATGGTGTATATTAGCGGTTACTGAATTTATTAATTTTACACCTTCCTAAGCCTTTTCTTATGTAGCCATTACTTTAAAAATCGCAGTGACATCGCCTGTTGATTGGCTCTTACTTCTTAATTACCATCAAGACTACCTTAATAGTATTATTTTGGTGTAATTATTACTCTGAAGTACCCTTTTTAATTATTTATTTACGTATACAATATTTTTATAAGCATTTAATGCGGCAGCATTTGTAATGTTTACATCGATTTTTACATTTCTGATAGATTTATTATGTGTTATGTACTGGAATTCAAAAGCATTTATAGTAAACATTCCTGTTAATAGCTGCTTTTATTTATTATTTATGCTTTTCTTGTCTAATGAAGCTTTCTTCTGCCTCATAGTGTGTACATCATAAATTTAAAAAAAGAATATAGTTCGAACATCCTTCCATTCATTGATTCCCCCATATATTTAATACAGCGAATTACTTGTGTTCATTTATTTATTTTAAAATGTTTTGACTGATAAAACTCATTAAATCCGGTCATTCTAATTAAAAGATTTCCCTTTGCTATAATTTTAGTGTTTCCGAGTATTTTAGAAATATCCCATTTGCCATACTGAAAATAGTCAACATATAATCTTTTTATGATTCAAAAGTCAAAACCACAGCTTCACGATTTGATTGTTTGAACGGAAATTGACGTCACTAATGTAGACGTTGAAGAAGAAAAAAACTTGTTGATGTCAACAAAGATTTAGAAAAAAGGATCTCGCGTTATCTCTAGTCACTATGTTAAATTTTAATGATTATTTGTAGATTCTTAAATTCATATAATCATGTACCGTTAACGTAATTGTAAGAATGCGGTAAAAATATACAGATATATTTCAGTTGAAATAATTATATAATATTGATTTTTTGATTACTTTTAGTTAAAAAGCAATTTGAAATTAAAAATGAATACAAAGTAAAGAGGTAGATTTTTATAAAATATTTATTTGCATATAGCTAGATTTTGCACTTAAAACTGACACGTACATTTATCGAATCATAATACAGGGTTGGACTTTTTCCAGAAGGAGGGCCTGATTAAAGCATGGGCAGCCCCCCCCCCCTACGATTTTACGTGCTCCAAATTCGATATGGATTTTTTTTTTAAAGCTTATATTTTAAATGTGTTTCAACATTGTATTGATTATAATCAGCATTTTGAACTTTAAAAGTAGAATTAGATTAAAAACTAAATAAAAAAATAAATACAGTAAAAACTCTCAATCGCGGCCACCTCGCGAATTGAACGCGTTTTGGAACGTTGAATTTGCCTGCTATTCGATTGTGTTCGCTTTTATGAGGTAAAAAAAATGTATTTATCTTGAAAAGGGTCAGTGTTCGCTGAAGAAAATTGTCCTATGAAAGTTTTGTTGTAAAATCTCCATAACGGACACTCCTACATAGAGGACACAACTATTTAAGAAGCACATTTTTTATTAACAACATGCACATATTTTATATTTTTTTTACCTCAGAAAAACAGACACTTCCGAATGGCGAACAAATTCCACGGTTCTAAGGTGCCTACTATTGAGAGGTTTTACTGTATTGTGACAAATATTTTAATTTTTAATCTTATTCTACTCTATAAATTCAAAATATTGATTATAATCAGTACAAAGTCGAAAAAGATTTCAATTATCAGCTTTATGAAAATTGCATACCATATTTTGGAGCCCCTAAAATCAGGCTGTGTGTGTGTGGGGGGGGGGAGAGAGTAGGGCAGAATAACGGCCATATACATTTCCAGGATCAACGTGGTCAAACATGGCTACGTATAATGCTTTAAAAAAATGGCTGCGATTCAGACGTTTGAAGTGTCTAAAATTCAGACGCAAAAAGTGTCTGAAAAAATTCAGACATTTTAAAATGTCTGAAAATTGAACACTCCGTTTCAGACACTTAAGTGTCTGAATTTAAGACATTTCGATTTAGAGTGTCTAACCTATTAAATGAAGTGAAAGAATTTTAAATTTATAATTTAAAACCAATTATGCTTGCTTTTAATCAATACCTAAAAATGCCGGGTAGAGAATTTAATTTTATTTACTATGGCCTATTTTATTTTTTTTTGTGAAAAAATAACAATATTTTCATTTATTTATTTATTTATTTATTAAAACTACACGACGATTAAAAGCTGCCATGAATTTCATTTTTATCTGTCTCATTCTCTTAAAAACCTAAATTTGAAAATTCATGCAGGTAATGGTTCATAATATACTTTTTTTATTACTTGAATTTTATTTTACATTTTATACATTTTTTAAATATTAAACCTGGATGCCAAGGTAATTTCTTTTATAGCTCTTATACGAATGTTTTTCTTTCTTTTCGTTTTATTTTTTACGGAAAAGAATGACAAACTTTTCTTTCTGACACACACACATATATATTCTTGATAATGGTCAGAAAATATAACGAAAATTGTAGATCAGCTCAATTTATTTAATTTATAATTACATGCAAAATATTTTTGCTTAAATATTTTAAATATAAGATCATTATTTTTTTTTTTAATATTATTGAGTGTTAAATTTTATTTAATTATAAAGCATTCATAATAATAATAATAATAAAATAAAAATCCTATATCTTCTCTTCCTAACAAAATATGTCATTACTGAAATGAATAATCGACAAAAATATTACACATTTTGAAAGACTTGGTTTCGAATCTGCGCCCGCTATAAAAATTCTGAGCTTTAAACTCTTGCGTTAACCCGCTACACTAGCTGGAACTCATTTTTCGCTCTACTAAATTGAAGAGGTTCGAAGAACAGTTGACGCATACATAATTGTCTAGAATTTGAATTTTGATCTTACAGAAAAAGTTTGGCGTTTTAATATTTATACCTTACTTTTTCAAAGAAGTAGCTACAACTTAACATGCTAGTTTCCCAATCTTCGTGTGTAACTATTGGCAATTTATAAGATATAACTTTTAGCCTCAAATCATTGTGTTTATCTTCTGTGTGTAATATGACCAAAACAATATGGTACTCCCGAAATATACCGTATCTAGCTCACACCGTAAATTTTTGAATTGTTAATAATACTGAAAGAGCCAAATAATATTAAATCTATAAAAGAAAGAAAAGCTAGTTTACAGTAAGATCGAATAGCAGACGAACTTAAAACAACTTATACCTGGGACGTGATAGTTCAACTGAGCGAGCATCTTTGCGCATTTGCAGGGCGTCACTGCAAAGGCAGACTTGTACTTATATACTGCGCATGCGCAACTGTAGAATTTTAATTTAAAATTACGGCTTATTAATAAAATATTTGAACAAACAAATGTACGATAACAAATCTATGGCCAAATATCTTTCATTAAAAAGAAAAAAGATTGATGTAATTTGATGCAGTAGTTTCTTCTCACGGGCTGTCGAAAGAAAACGCTTAGCGTTTTAAATACATAGATTTCTTGAGTTGAACAACAAAGTTTCTATATTTTCCTGCAAGTTAATGTACAGATACACATATAGGGTTGATGCGAAATATGAAGCTATATATTAAGCGTAGACTGAAAATAAACGGTCAAGTGCGAGTATTACTCGCGCTCAGAGGTTTCCGTACAATAAATATATGAATTATTAACTGTATTATTAAAAAAATCGTTGCAAAAAGAATAATAAGATTTCATAAAAAAACTATACAATGTAGGTCTGGGTATAGCCTATAGCTGTATATACTAGAAAAAGGGCTATGCATATATAACGTTGTCACTTTAGGGGGTAGGTGGGATCTGGCACTTGTTTTCGTAAGATATATCTGGGGGAGGGGGGGGGTTGCTTTTT
Organism: Maratus speciosus; assembly: GCA_963932465.1. Lineage (NCBI taxonomy): Eukaryota > Metazoa > Arthropoda > Arachnida > Araneae > Salticidae > Maratus > Maratus speciosus. The sequence continues at coordinate 229,594,632 of OZ010796.1, read as the reverse complement.
GATATCTTTATCATTTTTTATCCAACCAAATTTTTCTTTTTACAGAAACTTTTTCTTTACGTCCAAATAATCTGTTTCCTTCATTATTATTTTTTATATGTTTTTTATGAAAATACAAAGCTATTATTAAAGCCATTAAATGTTTATAAAATCATTTCATTCCAAAATTTGGAATACGACAACGTTTGGCATTCCTGTTCTTCTGCCATATGCACGTATAATTCGTTAATAGAGAAACCAGGAACATAATATGTAGGACATTATACTTGTTTTTACCAATAAAGAAAAACAAAGAATGTTGTGCAATGTTTTATTGCCAGAGCTGCCACAGGCAACTATTTTTCCATTCTGTTCACACCTCTGTTTAAAAAAAAAAAAACAGATTTTGTAGAGTATATTTCTCTTGCAAATGTTCCCGAACAGTATATCAATAATTTTTGTTTTGAGAAAGTGGTGTGAGGTAGAATTAAAAAATAAGTCGTGTGTGGCAGCCTTGTATTGATAAGTTCTGCTTTTAACCTCCCCGGGCTAGTGCAAGAAGACAATATTACTTTTGAATACATTATGTAATAATATGCTATTATTAAATGCTTTTATATAGTAACTAACTCTTTTAGATGTTATTTGATATAAAATTTTTTTTTATTAATATTTTATTGACTTTTTGAATCCGTAAAGTATGCAAATAATAAATGTATAATCATATTTGTATATCACTGTAAGCGTATAAAACGAAAAAAAATAATCTAAAAATAAAATAATTTTTTGACATTGATAAAGATATTAGGAACTAATAAATGTATAATCATATGTGTATATCACTATAAGCGTGTGAAAAGAAAAAAAATAATCTAAAAATAAAAAAATAAAATAATTTTTAGACATTGATAACAATTTCATAGGATGGGTGGGGGGTTGACGAATGATAACGTATACCGTAAGGGGGGGGGGAGGTCCAAAATTAGCAAAATGTTCATAACGTTACATATGTAATAGCCCCAAACTATGAATTGGTATACCATAAAAGTTCAAACAGGTATGAAGCCTAAATAATATCAAATATAGCTATTCTGTATAACTCTTTTTTTAATCTTATCCTAAACTGTTTTTTTTTCTTCTTTTGATGAACTTAATTCGGTACTGACAATAAAAGTAGTGCATATTTAAACTTCATTTGGCATTTCATGAAACTAAATTTAGCGTGGTAATCAATAATTTTTTCTTTGTATGGTGTAGCTAAAGCAAAATCCTTGCTCAAAGTTTTTGGCATTGTGCTAAACGCGCTTCGAAAGGAAGTCGCAAAGTTGTAACCCCGCCTTGGTCCGTGCCCCGTTTTTTCAGACAGGTTTTTAATTAACTTTTAAAGACACAGGAGGCGTATTAAGAGATCCACTCAAAGAAAAGTACTTGCGAATCCCATAGTATTTATGTGATTAATTCTAATTAAATTAATCTGCTTTTAACAATTTTACGTTTATTTCTTTTATACTGCTACTGGGTATTGCATTACACAAATATATCATTAAAAGTTGTTATCTAAAGTTTAAAAACTGATGGTACATAGAATACGCTGCCCCGTCATTATGTATGTCAAAACCGTCCGTAACTTTAAGGGCCAATATCTCGGCTAATTACCGATGGATTTTTTCGAAAATCATTATCAACAATGTTTTTATACTGCTGCTGCGATAGGTACCTCCAGCACCCCTCAACACGTTTTCTGAATGCGCTTTTCTCAAAAATTATGTGACCTAGGGCAATCGCTATAATTTTCCCGCAAGGTTTAAATTACCGCCTAATCCCTCTCATTTTTTCATAATTTTAGTTTCAGTAGATTCGGAAATAGACGAGGGGAACATATTTTTGTACTTCATTTTCGACGATATCTCTGAAAATATAATACCTAAAATTAAAAGAAATCTATTTTTGAGTTCAGCATTAGGAGAACTTTCACATGATACCCCACACGATGTACAAAGAAAATAATTTTACGAAATCTTTCACACGATATAAAAACAAAAGTTTTTTTTTTTTTCAAGTAACTTAATTAGCCCCTCTAAATTTTTCCTAAATATATTTGTGAATGTTTAATAATTTGTAAATATCTGGGTCAATAGTCTTTATTACTTCCCCCAATTTGAGCTTTCCACTTTCCATAGTTTACGAGTAAACTGGTTGTGGCAGACGGACAGACAGACACAGGAATGATCTTATAATGGTTCCTTTTTCACTTTTTAAGTACGGAACCCTAAAAAAGAAAATCTAGAATGTTACACTGAGAAATATAGAAAGACAATAAGAGAATATTATCTTTCATACCCAGGCAAAATAACAAACAGAGAAATAAGAGACGTCTTCGGAAATACGTACCTAAAAAAAACTTTTCATAATTTTTATAATAGAATAGGAACTAATATCTTATTAGTCAAAAATCGACATGCCAATTATATCTAAGATTTTAACCCATTTTACGCGAGAAAATTTTATTGTGGAGAAGTCTTGAATTATTGCAAGTAGTTTAAAGTGAAGGTTCAAAGACAAAATATTAAGCATAAAATAATCATAACTTTTTTATTGGATAGGTTAAATATGAAAACTATATGTTAGAATATTCGTTATATTAAATACTAGCTGATAAGCCCTGCGATGCCCAGGCCCGTGATGAATGACCCTTTAATGAACTTCAAATTTGTATGATTTTATATGTTTAACTCCATTTTGTTGATTTCATATTTTTTTCAATTCAAAAATCGCGAAAAAAATATTGAATTAAAAGTATATGCAGTTTTTCTTCGGGAAGGATTTCTGTGGCTCCTGGGAGGGGGTGGGAAATCACTTTTTGACCATTGAAAACACAAAATCTCAATTCTTCCGGGGGAATGAATGTCCCCTGAATTCAACACTGTTTTTAGACGAGTGGATAAATCGCATCCGTCCACTTTTCCAGAAGTTCAGTTTTCTCAAATGGAGCTTTCTGCGCATGCGTGCCCGAACGCTCCAAATTGACTGTATTCCAGTTTAAAACAAACTTGGTGGCGCCATCTAGCAAACATAACATGAAATATTTCAAGAATTAGCATTTTTTACTTGGAGGGGTGAAGGGAAAAAAAAAAAAGACATATACTTTTGTGCAGGGATGATGCAATTTTTTTTTTCATAATTTATATGCAGTGATTGATGTAATTTTTTTTTATTTTGTAAAAGATAAAATGATACAATGGAACTTATAAATTTATTAATATTAGCTTTTTTATAAGCCCATTCCTAACATTTTTTTTTCTTTCTTTGAACAAATTAACGTTTATAAAATATGCATATCAAATTTTATTTTTTGCCGGGATCGACTCAGAATTTGTAATGTGTTAATCATTATAGATAATTAAATGTGTTTACTTGCTTTCCTTGGTAATATTAATTCTAATTATTAATAAAATAGTTAAAATGAGATTTTTTTTAAAAAAACTAAAATCTAGTTAACTTGTAGTAATGTACATTTTATATTTAATTAGTATCACTTTTAAGACTATTTTTCTTTTTTTTTTCAAAAATACATATAGATTTTATTATTGTTGTATAAATACTACTATTGTATTAAAATTAAGAAACAGATATTTTATTTTTAGAATGTTATAGCTTTTTAAAAGCACAGAGAAAAACCCATCACTCAGACAATGGGCTGAAAGCTATTTCAAGACTTCATATAAGAGACTCCTTCTTTTAGAATAAAATAAAAAGTGTTATCAAAATACCATGTGCTGCTGCTATTTCTAATTCCCTTTCTCTCTTTCTCCTCAAATTGTTCTTTTTCATGAAGCCTTGAAACAATTTAATGTTATTTTTTTGCTATGTTTTCTTTTAGTTATTTTTTACACATGATTTATTTATCATAATTTAAGCGTTCTTGTTCTTACTTTATATGTTTTCAATTGATCTGGAAGGAGTGTTTAAATACCTAAATCTCGTTCTTTGCTGTGGCGGTGGTATCTCAATTTTCGATTGCAATTTTTTTTAATATTATTATTGTTGATCAGCAAAAAGTCCTTTAGCTTTCTTCTTATTAATAAGTCAATGCAATAAGTAAATAAATATTCTTATTTGTAAATAGAAGTACAATTTTTTTAAAAAATCATCTTTAATAAGCACACCCAATGTTCCTCTTGAAAATATCCCTTAGTTTTTCAGTGTGATTCATGTTTTCCCCTACAAATTCCCAATAATAATACATTATTTTGGTGTGGACAATGAACTTGATTAGAAACATTTCATTGTTTTTTGGTACACTTTATAGAAAGTTTAAGCAAGCAAATTTTATTAAAAAATACATAGTTTTTGCTCTGTTTTTTTTTTTTTTAAGAAATTAAACATGAAAGAAAAAGTAAAGCATTATTAATGGTACCTTCTTGGGATTTCTAAATTATTTCTCAATATAGAATTGTAAATTTAATTAACTATTATTTGATAAAAGTGTATTTTTGTTACACTCTTCATCTTTTATTTATAATTTATTTTCTATTTAAAATGTTTCATTGTTGCAGTTTAAAAGTGCTTTGGCATATTTTGGCGAATTTATTGGCATATTATTAAATCCGTTCTTTTGTCAATTCTCCATGTAGTACAGGGGCGTCGCCATGGGGGGGTATGGGGGGGGAACCTCCCCCCCAATATATGTGAAGTTGGGAAATTTGAGCTTAGAGTTTGGAAATTCTAGATTTTTGTGACAATTTCTTTTTTAAAAGTAATAGTAAAAAAATTACGAAATTTTTATTGTTTTGGTGATTATGTTTCTGAGTACTGTAACAGTAAACAAGTTAAATTATAAAAAAGAAATACAAAAAGAAATCAGCCGCACTCAATTTATCATTGTGTTTTTCAGTTATACAAAAATATTATACATCTACCAGACCTAAATTTCTCTACTCCTGTCCATCAATAGCTGACTATCCAGTTCCTTTATTTTCTCCAAAACTTTGTTCCTTTCTCAAAAATTTCAACCTACCTCACCTTCTCCTCCTAAAACAGAATCCAGCTATTTATAATCCAAAGGGATTGCATCTTCTTTTGAAAATTGGAGATCACTCGTAGCACAACAAAAAGGAACTACTTGACACACCTACTTGAAACACAGCTGGGCAAGAAGATTTGATGTGTTTTCACAAATTGCAATAATTTTTTAACTAATTTCCCGATTTTTGGACAATATTTTACTCATTCTCGTGATTCTTTGGCACAAAGTTAACCCTTCGCAGTCAAGAAAAGGGCGTTATATGAGCAAACGTGTATATAAGAAGTCGTTGGTTCTGATAAATTTGTCACATTTTACTTTTATTTGTGTGTGTGTGCGAAATATATATTAGTCCTGTTCGTTTATATTTATGGGTGTTTGTGAAATTTTAAACCAAAAGTCCAGTGTTGTGTGTTTAAAGCTGTTTTAAAAAATGACTATAAATATCAGAACGAAAGAACCCTTCATAATAGGAAAAGAGTTGTCGTGGAAGATTTTTGAGCATGTAAAAATCCATTCGAGGATGATAAAGGCAAAAAAAGGACGATTTGAATTTGGAAAGAAATATGACTATGAAAGCTGTCCATCATCTGAAGAAAAAATCGACATTCACGGTAACGCTGACACGTTACACTTGAATAAAATTTTGAAGAAATAAAGATTTCCTTATAGACAAGTTCACAAACAATTATGAATATTAGGATTTGACTGAAGAAGCTGACTTCCGAAAGCGCGGTAGGAAAACAGTTTCACCAAAGAGAAGAGATAAAAATAATAGCACAGCAATGAACATTGATACACATAAGTTTCACAGTTAATAATTATAAGAAATACAAGAAAATTTCGACAATTTAGTAATGAGCTTAAATGACAATGTTCCCTATATCAGGAGAATATCGCACCAATACATTTCATATTTAAATTTCAATTGTGCAAGGCAAATTTGAGTATCACTAACTTAGAAAAGTTAATAACGTTTCCACCTGTATATGAGAAACAGATGTACATGACTTGCAGAGTCAAATAGAAATAAACCAAATCCTAACTGACTAGCTGCTATCCGATTCACCAACTTTTCAGCCGACTTTAAACCCAATTTTTTCCCGTTCAAAGGGAGAAAAAGGTTGTCGTTGCTAAAGTTGGAGGAAAACCAGTACTACTAGTACCAGCCGTTAATATATATCGCCTATTCGTATAAATCGCTTATCTCTGATTGGCTGAAATGTTGAAAGTTGGGGGGGAAAAGCGCGGCTAGCGCATACTTTTTTAGAGCTGTGGTTGGGGATATTGCTGTTTGCTATCTATCACACTGGGTGTTGTGACAATATTTCAAGATAAGTTGGAGGAAATCAAGAGTTGGCTCAAAAATTGCTCGAAAAGTTGGTGAATCTGATAGCAGCTTTAAACAAACTTTTTACTCATGCCATGAAATTCAAAGACTATTTGAGTCATGCGTCAAACTATATACTCATATCTTAACATTCACAGAAGCTTATCTTTATGGCGTTGCATCTAATGAAAGATTCTTTAGTCAAATAAAAATTAAAATATATATATATTACAAACTACATTGAGGGATGACAGGCTTGACAGCCTAATGCTTTTAAAATGTGAAAGCCAAATAGTGGATTTTATTAAACTATATGGTGTTATCATCAAGTTGGCTTCTTTGAAGACAAGAAGAATTAATGTTAAATGAAAACAATTCGGATGTGCCAATCGCAAAACTTTATTCTATCCCATATATGTTAATACCTCAAAATTTGCATCCACAATGCTAAAATTAAATAATAATTCTATGCTCATAATAATGAATTCTAAAGGTATAGATTCGTTTAATTGTGTTCATTTAAAAAGGAGATAGAAGCCTCGCATTTTTCAAACAAATCATTGAATTTCGGCACACACCCTGTTAGATGCAACCAAAATTCCAAACCCAAAGAACACAAAAGTGATACCTTTGGAAAGTAAACACCCAAGCCCAATAAGGAAGTGCAACCGAATATGAAGTTTGACTAAATTCCGTGCATTAGTTTTTCAGATATAGCTAACGCTAAAATCGTGAAAAATGCTGCACAGCAGTGACACCTATTATATAATATACACAAAATCCTAATAAGCACCAAATTATGTCAAGGTTTAACAGAATATGAAGTTTGATCAAATTCCGTGCAACAGTTTTTGAGAGATAACTATCGCTAAAATCATGTAAATCGTGAAAAATGCAGCTTAGCAGTGCCACCTTTCGGGCGATTTACATCAAAAACTAATCAGCATTAATTCTTATCAAGATATAACTGAATCTAAAGTTTTATTAAATTCCGCGCATTAGTTCTTGAGATAGAGCAACCACAAAATTTGTGTCACGTACACACAGACAGACATTTTCTAAAAACAGTCAAATCGTGTTCAGGACCTGCATGTTTGTTTTTTATTAAACAAACCAATAATTAGAATTTTTATGTTTCCAGTTTCAAAATTTTTTTTTTGGAAATGAATTTTTTATGCATAAGTTTCATTATCATTATTATACACATTGTGGTACACGTATTATACACTTTAGTTGAAAGTTGGAAGAATTTGTTTGAAGTTGGGAAATTTTCGAATTCTCCCCCCCCCCCCCCGAAAAAATATCTGTAGCTACACCCCTGATGTAGTATTCCTAAAAATCAATGAATTAAGAAGTAAAAATATTAAAATGTGGTATTGTCATTGCAAATGCATCTTTTTACATAATTTTTATAATTATAACTTATCAGGAGGTGAGTTAAAAATCAATTACAAAATACTATCTTTCAGGGTTCAGTGGTATATATCAATGGATATGTATCCAATATTTATTTTTAAAATATCATGAAGTTTGATGTTTTTATAAATTTGACACTTATTTTCAAAATATTGCATATGATATTTTTTTCTACTTTCAGTTAAAACAAGTGTAAAGGAATTTTTTTAACTGTTATTGATTGTCTCATTCCATAGATAAGAACTTAGGCTTTGACAGGCTCTTTTGCCCCCCTCCATCTCCACACACAAAAAAAAAAAAAATCTTTTCCTGCTTTACATTTGAAGCTGAATTTTTAAATGCAGAACCAATAATTAGGTGGTACCTAAAACAGCTATTGAAAGATAAACTCTCTAATTTCTAGAAGTTTTTTATTGCTTTATAGAATCTTTTTTGGTTTTGGTTTCCTTTAGTTTAAACTACACAACAGGTTAGAGAATGAAAAAGGACACAAGCTTTCATTTATATTAAAATTTTTCGATAAAAATGAAGTATATTGTATATAATTTTGTTGTATAAAACACAAAATTTTCCGGAAACTTGATAATTAATCCCTGTTTTTTGTGAATGTAAAAATTAAATTGTATCTGTTTTCAATTAACTGATCTTCAATTTTTCTACATAAGTGAAAAAAAATCATCTACATATGTGCAAAGAAACTTGTCTTGCTAAAAAAGGGCTTTCCGCAAACACATTTTCTAAAAACATCCTTGTGTATGTTTTTCACACACAACCTACGATGTCTATAAAAAGTAGCCCTAGAAGTGAAATTTATGCTACAATTTTCACACGTCCACGACATATCAGACATACCAATATAAGCACGACATGGACATAAGCACGATCAGAACGTAAACAAACAAACACAATCAAATAAATCCCGATTTCGAACGCATGCGCAAAACGCACTGCTTGAGAAAACTGAACTTTTGGAAAAGTGGACGGATGCGATTTATCCGCTCGTGTTTTTAGCGGTGCGAAGTCACCTCCGTTTCGAAGAAATTTCACACGGTTTTGCAGTGCTGCCATCTATATATGTAAAATAAAATACTTTTCCATATTTTTAGAACTTTAGGATTATTTTTATTTATTTATTTTCTTATGGATATGTATGAATGTAATCCTTAAAATTTCAGAAAAAACGAAAAGAAATTTCTTTCATTTATAAACAGAAAATTCAATAGAAAATTCAATAAAATAATTTATTTATTTCACTAATTTGATAAATATTTTTTCTGAGATGTTTTGATTCTTTTAAAAGAGTTTAAGATCTATATTTTCTGACTCTCTGAAGTTGAAGATTGCAAAGCTGCTACAGGGTACTATTTTTATATTCCGTTCGCACCACTTTTTTAAAAAAATTACATTTTGTGGTGTATTATTTCTTTCACCAATTTGATAAAAATAAAGGACACAATTCGTCTGCATATATTTAGAAATTGGAAATTTATTTTTATTTTCTGATATATAAAAATAAGCTTGCATATAAATGAGACCCATAAAATTTCACAAAAATAAAAGAAATTTCTTTTAATTATAAACAGAAAATTTCATCTTTGGTCCTACCGAGAATCGACCCAGAGACCTTCAGTTTGGCAGGCTGGCGCTTTAACCAACGGTCTATGACGACTTGTGAAATTGTTCGAAATTTATATTCAATTTCATAGGGATGCGTATTGGGCATGCGCGTTGATAACTGGAGATGAAATAGCTACTTTTTTATGAGCATGAGTTATGGTTGTTAATTAATAACTCAGCTGTTAATTAGAATTTTGAAATTCTGAGAACCAGGTACATCAGGAGAGACTTTGGGCTATTCTCACAAAAATGATGAGCCTCGTACGCGCCGTAGATTTCGTTAGCCATCGCCGACAGACAGACACGCATACACACAGAGCGATCTGTTCTTTTATTAGTATATATATATGAGGGGCTCACAACCATAGTAGACCAAGTCCACTTTTAAAAAAAAATGAGATAGTTCTTGTAGAAGGTGCAGTAAACTGTGGTTTATCTACTGCCATAGTGCACCAAGTCTATAGTTCCCATACTTTCTAATAGATTGCATCTGTGTCTAGAGTTGGTGAAGTAATACAAGAAAGCTTCACAACCATACTGAATCAAGTCCATTCATCAGTGTACTACTCTTTCATCTGTAGTCCATTTTTGTCTAAATCTTGCCTCATTGCTATCAAAAAACGTTGTAAAATAAATAAGTAATGATTTCAAAACTTCTGATGAAAAATAAACGTTCGTGAATCATGATATGGATAAACTTTGAATGGAAAGTAATATTGTTTTTATGAGTACCCTCCCCCCTTTCACGGTAAACAAACGGTAAATGCACTGACAGCACTTTTCTTAACAAAAATCGTTACAAGGAAAAAGCTCTAATCACATAGTTCGATCTTCTGCCTAGAGAAAAATGTATGTACGACAAAAATAAGACCCACGTGAAACAAAAATTCTATTACAAAGTTTTCAGCACAAAGATTAATTAAGCCGTCAAATACAGATACATGTAAATTATGTAATGACATGTCAATCAAGCTTTCGACAGAAAATGATGAAAACGCTAGAAAAAGTCTTGTAACCGAAAGAGAGCTCCATTTGCGGAAAGCTAAATAGGCTAAAGAAAAAATTAAAACTTAAAACCTCAGATGAAACTTACTGCTGTACATTCGACTTGCAAAAAGCACTTCCGTTTCCTAAGTTTTCAACATCCATAGCGTATTATAAACGCAATTTATATGTTTAAAACTTTAAGGTGCATTCTTTTAATAATAATGTGGGATACATGTACGTCCGGAATGAAATATAGAGAGGAAGATGTTCTCAAGAGCTTTCTATAGCATTGTTGCAAGAAACCTAAGAGAGAAAACCTCTAAACGTAAGAAAATTATTCTATATTCTGATGCCTGTGGTGGCCAAATTAGGAACATCAAAATGTCTCTTACGCTGTTGAAACAAGCTAATAGTACAAACATAAGAGCAGAGACAATTGACCTCAAATCCATGGTGTCCGGCGACTCTTTCCTTCCAAATGACGCAGAATTTCACTTGCTTGAAGCAGCAAGTCGCAAGAAATAGTACAGTTATGTTCCAGGAGGCTGGAAGGAAACTATTATTAATACAAAGTAGAAATGTCCTAAATTTGATGACCTTGAAGTTAAGAATTCCGGCTTTGTTTCTACTACAGCTTTGGAACAAAGTATCACAAACAGAAAGAAGGATACCGAGGAATCTTGTTTTAGTTGGATTGAAATTGGATGGCTGCGACTTGTGAGAGATTCTCCCTTGATATTAATGTTCAAAGAAACCCTCAATGAGGATCAACCGTTTCGCAAAATAAATTTGGAAAAATGGGCTCTTGGGCGCAAGTTACTTTATTTGTCAAATGTCAGTCGTAGAAAATCCCTTTGGCCAAAAACAAAGATATGATGGTTATTTCGCCATACATTCCGCGAATTCATCATGCATACTTCAAGAATTTTCCAGTAGACGTCAATACCAGGCTCCAAGCTACTTCCTCTAAAGTACATCATGATGACGATGATGATGATGAGTTTGATAGTATTGTGTACAGTATATGGCTTACGATAACTGGTAATGTGTTTAACTATTTGTGCTTAATTTAGAGTAAAAAATAGAATAAGTAAATATAAATCAAAATCAAGAGTTTTTATAATCCTAATAAACAAGTCTTTATTTACGCATAGAAATTTCACCACCATACTGGACCAAGTCCTCATGTTTTAAAAAAACGTATAAATTTCCAATAGAATTATTAATTTGTCATTTGTAAAAGTAGGGCACTATAAAAATGATGCTTTAAACTGAATTTTGACACATATAATCCTTATAAATCACTTGACATGAATTAATTATTTATTAAGAACTTTAAAGCGTTATTATTCACAATAGAGAAAATTGGACTTGGTCTACTATGGTTGTGAGCCCCTCATAAATAATAAAGATGGGTTTTCCATCGTCTCTTGTTACCCGCCATTCCTTTAGCTTTAAGTAGCCAAAATAAACATTAGATTTCCCACAGAATATAGAAAACTGAATGTTAATGATGAACTAAATTAGGAAAATTCCAATTGAAAAGGCATTTGATAATTGAAGAGCTCAGATGAAAAGGTGGTAAGTTACACAATTATCATTTAGAGTAAACCAGCTGTAAAGTTAAAAAAATATATACGAGGGACGTTCCGAAACAAAGTTTCGTCATTTTTTTTACACGGAAACTTTATTGCCAAAACAAACTCTATGGCATCATCACCTATATACCTTGCACTATTTTTCGACATAGTCGCCGCCGACATTAACACATTTCTCCCAGCGCGCAATCAGTTTGAAGAAATCACTCTGGTAAAACTCGTTACCCTGCGATGCAAGGAATTGTCGCACCTGAGCATTGTTTTGGACGCATCAAGTGATCGAGGCTGATTCCCATTCTTGCGCTTTTGTGATCCGGGGTCAGGACTCAGCCGTACTCTCGGGACGTCACTTCTAAAACAGTGCTGCAGTAGAGCAGTCTGCGCGACACTTTCTTGCATTGCAGGGCACCGAGTTTTACCAGAATGGGTTCTTCAAACTGATTGCAAACTACGAAAAATGTCTCAATGTCGGTGGCGACTGTGTCGAAAAATATAGTGCAAAATGTATAATTCATGATATCGTAGTGCATATCTTTTGGCAATAAAGTTTCAGTGTGAAAAAATATGACGAAACTTAGTTTCGGAACGTCCCTTGCATATACACCTTGCATATATATTCCGGGAAATGAGCGTTTTTTTACAAACGCCATCTGTAACAGTTAAAAAAATAGAAACGATTTTAAAATTTTCAAAAAAACAGATACGCTATTAATGCCAAAATTTAAAAATAAAAATGCGAATACACTGGTGGTCAAAATTATAAGGACAGGGGATAAATCGCCAAATCTTGGCTACATTTGGCCGGAAACTTATGCGAATTTAATGGATGGAAACTAAAAGAAAAATGAAGAATATTTTTATAAGTTTTTATGGAAATATGTGGAAAATTCATATTCATAAAATTCATTATGGATTTATACAGCCATCTGATATGGACAAAATTATAAGAACAATTGTATTTTTGTGCTCTAAAAAGTAAAATTTGCATGTTTTTTGTTCTGCACACGGAGCTCCAGGACGATATAAATGCGTAGTAAGCGTTTGGAACCGTCATATTCTGTTTTTCAGTCATGCCGCTAGGTACAAAGCTTTCGGAGTTTGAGAAAGGAAAAGTGGATGCATTTAAAAGTTCAGGACTTTCTGTACGACAAATTGCGAGAAAGCTTAGTAGATCAAGAACGGTTATTTACAATTATCTTAAAAATCCCGGTAAATATGGACGGCAAAGACATACAGGTAGGCCATCTTCTGTTTCTGTATGGGAGAAAAGAATGATAATAAGGCGAGCTTGCTCCAAAAAACAAACGTCAACAGAAATAAAACGTGAATTGAACTTATAATGCAGTGCTCGAAATGTTCGATGTGTTTTACAAAAAGAAAAAAAGGTTAGCTATAGTAAACAAATGTCACGACCGCTTCTTACAGAAGTTCATAAGAGACTGAGGATGGAGTTTGCCAAAGAATGCATTACTATGGAAAAAAAGTGGGATGATGTTGTCTTTTCAGATGAGAAAAAGTTTAATATGGATGGACCAGATGGTTTTCGCTACTTCTGGTATGATCTACGTACAGAAAAAGAAATTTTCTCAAAGCGTGCATTTTTGGAGGTGGCTCAATAATAGTCTGGGGAGGTTTCGCAACTGGTGGTACTACTTCAATAGTTTTTGTGCAGGGTAGAATGAATTCTGAGAGATATGTTGATGTATTGGGCGATAATCTTTTACCGGAAGCACGGTTAATAACGAGTGGAGACTATTTTTTCCAGCAGGACAATGGCTCAGTACATGTTTCCCAAACTTCAAAATCGTGGTTTGATGCTAATTTCGTGAAACTACTTCATTGGCCAGCCAGAAGCCCTGATCTGAATCCAATGGAAAATCTGTGGGGTATTCTGGCACACGAAGTATACAAAAATGGTATATAATATGAAAACAAGCAAGAACTCATGTCCTCCATCGAAAAAACCCTGGTCAAAAATTTCCATGAACGTTCTTAAGGAACTGTCAAACTCCATGACGTCAAGACTGATCAAAGTGATTGAGAAGAATAGAGAGATTATTAATTATCAGTGTGTTTCAGGCAAAAACATTCTTTGTCCTTATAATTTTGTCCAATTTTTACAATGGCATATTTTGTTAATTATGGCAAAACATTCCTATTTTGCATTTTCCAATGTTTTGCATTCTATAATGATTTTTAGCATAAAAAAGCATTTTATGTATAAATTTCACTTTATTTAATTGAGAAATAAATTTTTTCTGTGCAATTTTCAATTGTTCTTATAATTCTGACCACCACTGTATCTCCAAAGTATTCATATATGTATTTTAAAACGTAAAAACAAATACAATGCATTGGTATTAGATTTGGATAAATTTTACTGACGATTTTAAAAATTCAATTATAAGTAAACAGTGACAGTTATTAAAGTTATTCTTTCAGGAGATTAATGTATGAAAACGACAATTTTTTTACTAAGCATTTTTATATTTGTTTCAAATATCACTGATAAATGGCGCTGTTCTATCTCAACCTGCTAGAAAGTTTAAAAATGGATCAGTGTTAACTCAGTTTTTACCTCACATTCTATTTTGATCATTATTACAATTTAATCCAATGAAACTCCACCTATGGGTGACATTTGGAACTAAAATAATTAAGCATATTCAAGAATTCCCTTGACTTACCACATAACTCTTCTGCAAGAAAAAAAATAATAGCTATAATCGTTTATTTGTTATTGTATTTTAATAACCGCCATTCCACTTCAAGATAATCTGTAGAAATTTCTTATTTTAATCTATACGATTTTAAGCATGTTTGTAAAATTATAAATAAAACATGTAAAGCATTTCATAAATATAATTTTCTAATATTTTGTACACTTAATCGAATTAAAATTAATATGAACCACTGTAAAGGAGATATTTTCGATTCCAGAATTTATATCTCTGGTTTCGCAGACATTTGGTGTCTTCGTTCCTTCATAACCCTGCATGTGTATTTTTTTTTATAAAAGACGCCATTTCATCCTTCTAAATATTTTGAACCAAGTTTATTTGGAGTCTGTGGATCCCTCTACTTTCCTCCCACGTGTATCAATTTTTTACTTGCGGCAGTTGCTCTTGAACCGCCTAATACCTTCTTACAAGACAAAAATGGCGGCTTGTATCACAGAGATACAGATGCGACTACCACAGCGTTAAAACATCTACGAAATTAAAGTATATTTGAACCTTGATATCTTGAACCTCCTTATACCGAAATTCTTGCTATCTCGAATTTTTTTCCCCCTGGATTCGTTCCTACTGGCAATTTGTCATTAGTCGTTTGTAAAATGGTAAATAAAACCATGTAAAAATATTTTTATTTCCACATATTTAGCACACGTAACCCTTTAAAAAACAACACACATCATTATCTAGAAAAGTATTTCGTTGTCAGAATTGTTTTTCTTTGGTTTTGAAGATATTTGATATATTCGAAAAAACTTAAAATATCTATGAAATTAAGATTATATTTCCTCTCTTTTTGTGTAAGCTAAGGTTACGCAAACATTTTAAATAAAAAAAAATAATATTAAGAAAAGTTCATATGTCACTGACCATAAAACGGAAATCCTAGTATATTTTCAGAAAAATATAGAAATGCAGTTCATTACGTGAAGTTTTACTGTTAGAAAAATATTCTTTCCTCAAAGGAAATGGATTTTTAAAATTAAATCTGGGAATATAATGGGTTTCTTTCAACGTTCAATATTTCATTTTAAAATATTAAAATAATTTACAAAGATCATTATTTAAAACACATTAGCAAACCGATATTTAAAAAACCTGACGACTACAGAAATTTAAAATACATTTAACATTGCTTAATAGCTGATGATTTTACTACAAAATTCCATAGAAATTCATTATTTTATGATTGCTTAAAATTTGGCAATTAATTAATAATTTACATAAATTAAGCAGCTTGCCTGAATCTGTATATTCTCAAATGTTTAAACCTTTTTTGTTTGCTTTTCGACTGATTTATACGTTTTAGAATGCCCTGATGACGATTTGATGGTTTTTAGAAAATGTCTGTCTGTCACTCTGTCACTCTGTCTGTCATTCTGTGAGCCTGTATGTGACAAAAATTTTGTGGGCGCTCTATGCACGGAATTTCGCAAAACTTTAGATTCAGTAAGACCTTCATATAAACTGGTCTTGATTAGTTTTTGGTGAAAGTCGCCCAATAGGTGGCGCTGCTATGTGGCCTTTTTCACGATTTCTACAATAGCTATATCTCAGGAAGTACAGCACGGATTTTCATGAAACTTCAGATTAAGTTAGTCCATGATATAGTTAGGTGCTGATTAGAATTTGATGAAAATAGCCCAACAGGTGGCGCTGCTATGCTGCATTATTCATGGTTATTGAAATAGATCTAACTCAAGGAAAAATGCACGAATTTTCATTAAACTTCAGCTTCAGTTAGCCCCTGATATAAATTAGTGCTGTTAAGTTTTTTATATAACTCGTCCAACAGGTGACGCTGCTGTGTTGCATTTTTCACGATTTCCGCATTAGCTATATCTCTAGAACTAATGCATGAATTTTCATCAAGCTTCAGATTCAGTTACTTCCTGGTATAAATTGGTCCTAATTAGTTTTTGGTGTAAATCGCCCAACAGGTGGCGCTGCTTTGCAGGATTTTTTTTTTCTATTTTCGCAAAATCTCTATCTAAAAAACTAATGCACGGATTTTCATCAAACTTCAGATTCAGTTAGAAGTTGTCAAAGTTGTTTATAATTAGATTTTGGTGTAAATCATCTAACAGGTGGTGCTGGTAGGCTGCATTTTTCAGGAAGTATTAACATGTATGATATAGAAGAAAGTTTTGAGATTCCCACGTCTGACTAGTTTTATTTTGGTATCTCATTTCATTGTAGGTAAAAAAGAAAATTTCTTAACAATTTTATTATAGTGTTGGAAAGTGTTTCATAATCTATGCCAAATGCAGGATTTTTGTTCTTGTTTAATTATGTGGTCATAGTGCCGCCATCTTGGAATTTTTCTTGGCGTGAAAACCCCTTTTCTGCCAAGTAGTAAATGTCGCCAAACACCGGTTTATACACATGTTTCGCTTAACGAAAATAAAATGTAAATAATAAACAAAATTCGTTAAAGCGGCAATCAGTAATCTTGTATGAGCGCGTCGCGCACATTAACCAAAAAAAAAATCACTGCATTCAGCAGTTCTCCCGGTGTAGCATTCTTAAAATTCAGCAGTTCTCGCTTTCTAGCAATCTCAAAATGTAAAAAACTCTTAAAGAAGCAAAATATACATAAAAAAATAAATTCGCTAAAGTGGCAATCAGTAATCTTGTATGAGCGCTTCGCGCAAATTAACCGAAAAAAACATCACTGCATTCAGCAGTTCTCCCAGTGTAGCATTCTTAAAATTCAGCAGTTCTCGCTTTCTAGCAATCTCAAAATGTAAAAAACTCTTAAAGCAGCAAAATGTACATAAAATTATCAACATACCTTAACAGATACCTGCTTTCTTGAAAGCTCCAGCACGAAATCTCTCTCATAACACCACCGTCATTTACCAAAATAGGCTTATGAATGCGCATTGAGACACAATATACAAACCTACTTTTCTTCTCAAAATTTCCTCATATTTCTTAATTACTTCAGCAAAAGCGTTTAAACAGATTACAGAAACCATAGTCAGTCAAATACATCCAATAAATTTAACATAAAAATATAAAGACAGAGCGATAGAACACTATATCAAAATACATCCACAAAATCCACCACTTCTCAGGGGTTGCCAGAACACAACACGTTAGAATACACTTGTCACACGGGGTTCCACATATCGAGGTTGCCATATCTATAAACACCGCCAACAAAAAATCGCCAAACAATTCATAACAACGGCTGATGGAACATAAGGCATCTAAGCCGCAGATATTAATCGTGCCTCAGTATAATATTCTCCTTTTCCCAGCGTATTCAAAATAAATTATTAAATGCCTTACAACTTAAAACAAAATTTTATGTACTATATTTTAATTAAACTAGAGGAATGTTGACTAGCGTTTTTTCTGCTTCATCATGTTATACAGAAATACAGTATTCACAGCAGAAATAAGTACTACATTCTTCTTACATATTAAGTATTTACTTTTATAAATTATTAGCATTACAGAAGTTGTCGTTTATTTTGCTTATGATTTTCTAGTACGATTACTATATTTCGAAAGGTGTTTATACATCAGCAACAATATACAATTTTTATTCGAGGGCATCGAGTATTGTTCGTTTTCTAAAGCCGTGCGTAGCACTCTGGGACGATTCTGCTATCCAAAGGGGTGTTAAGCTCAGATGAGTATTTTCCGAAGTTCTAGCCACTTCGTCACAGTCTGCTGTGGCCCCCGTGTTAAGAAACAAAGAAATCGAATGCATATTTTCATTTTTCGATGCCAAAAAGCCAGTTCGTCACAGTTTGCTGCCGTCACCGTGTTAAGAAACAAAGAAACCGAATGCATGTTTTCATTTTTCGATGAAAACAAATACGCTTTGTGTTTTGAACCAATTTTTGGGATGCGAAAACATGGGATAGGTCGTCATAAGATAGAAATCGATTATATCCTAACACTTTCAAGGGCGGGGCTATGCTTATGAAACCACTTAATTTTAATTCTCAAATGCCAGAATGGCAGCAGAATTTTAGTATACATTTTTTCCCTTTATTATGTATTTCAAAAATAGCTCTTTCTGATTTCCAAATAAATTTGTACGTAAATTCAGGTGTCATTCATTCATTTCAACATTTTAGTAATGGAAATGCTTTGCCCCTGAAAGGGTCAAGATGTAATATATTTATTGGAATATGGAAAGACGATCATTTTAATAGAAGTCTGCTAATTCCACACTTTTATTTATAAAACTAACTTTGTAAAGGATTAGGCAGTTTAACTTATTTTTGAGAACGCCTTACTATGCTTTAAATATACATGCTAGTTTGGTATATCAAACCAGTTAGTCAATATTTACGTCAAATTTCAAAATTTTATATTAATATAAATTTATATAATAGCAATTTCATAAATTTCACTCAATTATTTCGATGTGAGGGCAAACGCTTATTGATACACCCTCGTAGAATGTATCATTAGTTATGTATCATATGCAGGGCTCCCAAATGGTCCGCCAACTGAATACCAATAAATTTTAACAGAAAATTTTATGGTAGGTTGCGCTAGAATTAACTTTCAAAGGTAGTTCCGGGGCGGTTTGTAAGAAAAATCTAAAAAGAAAAATTTTCTAAAATAATATTGATATTCAGTTGGCGGACCATTTGGGAGCCCTGCATATGACTTCATCAAGAGCGGAAGTACCCAGGCCAGTATGAAAAGCGGCTATTCTGGAAGTGAGCAGAGACCGATTACCTGTAAGAATAGTTATTACCGCCTTATTTATGACAGAAATTTTGAGTTTAAATAAACTGATGATAACTATTTAGAAAAACTAGTTGAAGTTTGCTCCTGCAGTATTCAGACTCTGGAAGCTTGACTGTAAATTACTGCAATTAGCTTTTTAATATCTGGTGAAAATTGTTTTAATAAGCCATTGTAAGCAGCGAAAACTCATATAGGGTCATTCCACGTAAAATGAGCAAAAATTTTAAAAAAGTCGTGACTACATAGTAACAGATTTTAATAAAATTTGATATACAGGTTCAATTCATATTCAAATAGAGCTCTGCAAAATATCTTCACAAAAAAATAAATTATTTTAGCAGTTTTGGACATTTAAAAAACTTGTGATAAAGAATGGCATGTGTGCAATCGTCCAAATTTGCAGGTTTGAAGTTCTGCATCTTGAAAACTATTTAACTGAAATGAATTTTTTTTAAATAATATAACCTCTGAAAAATTATCTCCATATTTATTGAGCAATAATAATCTGGTAACACCATGATTATTCTTTAATTGGTTGTAAAAATTGAAAATTTGCAAATTTTGAGAAAATTAAAAACGTAATAAAAATTAAAGGAATTCAAAAACATCTGAGAAATTAATGCCTGATGTAGTTTTACATATTAAGATCGAATTACTAAAGTTTTTAAGTTGCTATGTATTTCCTTCACCTTTAAAAAATTTTAGAAACTTTAAAAAAAAAATGAAAATCTTAATTTTTCCTCTTATTGATAGGTAAAAAAATAATGAAAGAAATGTCCCACATTGCAGTTATTGCACAGACATAAAGATCAATAAGTCCATAATCTGCTAAACAAATTTCAAGCATGCCTTTTTGATTCCTAACGTCACAAAATTGGGTTAAAAAAGGCAATATTAACTACATTCCATGAGCTATTTCTTTTTAAATTCGCGCGCGTTTCTTAAAATATTGCACGATTTCAAGGTGAAAAAATTTAGTGCTGCCATCTATTTTCTGTATGTGGGTTTAGATATTAATATATAATTTTCTGTTCAATTGAGCTTTTTTTCTACTTTAATTAAAAATCTTCTTGAGGAAAAAATTAACTGAAAGCAAGTATAAAAGTTTTTATATTTAAAATATATACTGTTATCTATAATATCAAAAGAATTAAAAGTTTAAAAAAGCTTTCTTTCACGTCGAAACAAGTGATAGAAATATTGCATTTTATCCTCAACATTTTTTACTATTTATTTTTTTTCTCATTAAGGAATAAAAAAGGCAAGAATGAAAGTTTAAATATTTAATATATATACTTTTAGCTATAACGTCAAGCAATTTTGATATTGTAGGAGGTGTCCTTCATCTCAATAGAAACGTTGCATTTTTCCCTCAAATTTTTTCAAAAATAATTTTTTTCTCATTAAGGAATAAAAATACAATTACTAACTTACGCCAATCTGTTACTTATTATTCATTCCTAATTATAAATAATTTTTAATATAGTCTTTGCATACTTAAGGCTAATAACCAAAATTGAAACTTCAAGCATGTAGCCAAAACCACGATTTTGCATCCACTTTTAATATAAATTTTAATACTTAAATCAACGTAAATTTTACTAACAATCCTAAAATCTATTATTTTACATTTACTCATAAATAGATATGATCTACTTACAAAATGATTTTCGTTAAAATATGTGACATGTCTGCCACAGGTGGTTTGCTCATTTTGCATGGAATGACCCTAATAGCAAACCGCCTCAAAATAAAACTGAGATAAATAGAAAACTTCCAAATAATACTCCGATACTACTGAAACCTTTTACACTTTGTGCACCATAAAATGTCACAGGAAATTATTCAGCTTCCGCGCACAAACAGATGAGTCAGCACACAAGTACAACACGAACGAATTCAAAATAGAGTCTCCCGTAAAGTGCCCTCATATAAATAAAAATGCCAGCATGTGAAACCCGCCGCTTTTTCTTTTTCAGTTTTTTTTTTTTTCAGTTTTTTTTTCTTGTTTTGTGTCCATGCTGTTAAAGTTATCTGACTGATTTATTTAACGTAAATCTGCGTTCTTTAAATTTAACTTATTTTATGAAAGAATTTCTGGTCTCAGTTGACATTTAGCCATATGGTCAGAGTCGGATCCGCTCCTTCCGGGCGTTCTAGTGTTAAAGTATCACTAGCAGGTATGACCGAGCTAAGCTCGGTCAAAGTTAGCTTTGTGTTTATCTCGATAGATTATTCCCTCTGAATCATTCTTGCTGTTTTAGATGCGATTAGCTTGACCCTGAGACATAATGACCCAAAATAACACACTAATCAATTTTTTTTTCGAACATGCGGCGTAACACAATGCTCTTCTCGAGCCTGAAAACGATGGAATACAAAATTTAGTGAAAATCGTTAGTCGTTTTCTAGATAAAATAAGCTTGACCCACGTTGATTCAAAAACCCACTAACCGAAATTTATCGAACATGTGGGCTATTTCAATGGTCTTTTTATACTGTGAAATGGTATAACGAAAAAAGTTGTAAAAATTGTTTGAACCTTTTTGAGATGCCATTAGCTTGATCCCGACCCATTATCACCAAAATGACCCACTAATAGAATTTTCTTCAGCATGCGACCTATCCCAATGGTTTTATCTTGTCCAGAAATGGTGTAGTACAAAGTTTTGTCAAAATCTTTTGAGCCATTTTTTTTACAGTTAGCTTGATCCTGATGCATTAGGACCCAAAATGGCCCATTGATTGGATTTTCTTGAACATGCGACCCTGCCCAATGGTCTTATCATGCCCGGAAACGGTATTATATAAAATTTTGTCAAAATGTTTTAAAGCGCTTTTTAAATGCAAATACATTGACCCTGACCCATTGTGACCCAAAATGACCAACTAATCGAATTTTCTCGAGCATGCGACTTAACCCAATGCTCATCTCATGACCAGAAACAGCCGTATATTAAAAAAAATTGTGAAAATGTCTTGAGCCTTTTTTTAGATATAATTAGCTTGCCCCTGACATATAATGACCAACTAATCGAATTTTCTCGAACACATGACCCATCCCAATGGTCTTTTTCGTGCCCGAAAATGGTTAGATACAAAATTTAGTTAAAATCGATTGATCCGTTCTCTAGATATAATTAGCTTGACCCTGATCCATTATGACCCAATATGACCCATTTATCGAATTTTATCGAACACGAGAACCATCCCAATGGTCTTTTCGTACCCGAAAACAGTAGGGTGCAAAATTTCGTCAAAATCGTTAGAGCCGTTATATAGGTAAACTTAGCTTGACCCATGGTGACCAAAAATGACCCACTAATCGTATTTTATCGACATATGACTTAGCCCAATGGTCTTCTCGTAATCCAAAACTGTAGAATATAGAGTTTAGTGAAAATCGCTAGAGCCGTTTTTTTAGATAAAAATAGCTTGACCCACTGTGTCCCAAAAATGACCCACTAATCGAATTTTCTCGAAAACGTGACCCATCCCAATGGTCTTTCGTGCCCGAAAACGGTTAGATACAAAATTTAGTTAAAATCGATTGAGTCGTTCTTTAGATATAATTAGCTTGACCCTGACTCATTATGACCCAAAATGACCCACTAATCAAGTTTTCTCGAACACGAGACATATCCCAATGGTCTTTTCATGCCCGAAAATGGTTAAATACAAAATTTAGTCAAAATCGATTGAGCCGTTCTCTAGATAAAATTAGCGTGACCATGACCCATTATGACCCAAAATGACCCACTAATCTAATTTTCTGGAACACGAGACCCATCCCAAGGGTCTTTTCGTGCCCGTAAACAGTAGGGTGCAAAATTTCGTCAAAATCGTTAGAGCCGTTATCTAGATAAACTTAGCTTGACCCACGGTGACCCAAAAATGACCCACTAATCGAATTTTCTCGAACATGTGACTTAGCCCAAAGGTCTTCTCGTAATCCAAAACTGTAGAATATAGAGTTTAGTGAAAATCGTTAGAGACATTTTTTAGATAAATATAGCTTGACCCACAGTGACCCAAAAATGACCCACTAATGGAATTTTCTCGAACACGTGACCTATCTCAATGGACTTTTCGTGCCCGAAAGCGGTTAGATACAAAATTTTTGTCAAAATCGATTGAGCCGTTCTTTAGATATAATTAGCTTGACTCTGACCCATTATGACCCAAAATGACCCACTAATCGAATTTTCTTGAACACGAGACCCATCCCAATGGTCCTTTCGCACCCGAAAATGGCAGGGTGCAAAATTTAATCAAAATTGTTAGAGCCGTTTTCAAGATAAAATTTACATACACACACGCACAATTTTTGCTCGCATAAGATAATTAATCCATCCTTAAGAGTGTGACTTTTGCAGTCTTTATCGAAATTAATATGACGGGATGAGATTTTTATTATTATTATTTTATTTTGTATTTAATTTTTTCGAATTTGAGTAATTTTTTTAAAAAATGATTTTTCTAAAAGAATTAGTTTAGCAAGATTGTGGTGAAAAATCGAAATAGTATTAATTACACAAGCCTGCTATGTTTGAGTTTTTTAACTTTTGTTAGTTTATTGGTTTTTATGTATTTTTTAGTGTTGAACCCGAAAATGACCTTCATTTGTACCCACCACGTCATATTTTTCGCAAATTGTACATTTCAAAGTTAAAAAGTAAAAAAGTAAAAAAATAGCGAAAATCTGATGCAAATGTAAATAAGTACGAGTAATAAGCCAAAATTACGTCCACTAATAACCATATCACAATATTAAAAAAATTATTTGCTTAAAAGACGATATAAAAACAGATTAAAAGTAAATTAAAAATCTATATTGACATGTTTCAACTCTTTCACTGAATCGTCATCAGAATATATAACAGAAAATTACAAATGCAATGTATATGAAAAATAGAAAAAATCATGGAACATAAACAAGTAATCATATAACGCGCCTTACATTTTCGCGATCGCACGTGTACGCTCTATGTCGAGACTTCGTAAATTGTCCAACTATTCAACCCATAAATTCGGGATACGAAAAGATCGTTACAAACTCTTAAATAAATTTCAATGGATTCTCTTTGAATAATTGTAAATCACTTATAAATAATTATAAATAAAAATTATACCTGTAGATTATTATACTCTCGTTAAAAAGTATGTTAATGTTCTCTATTTGATTAGCCGGGATTCAGTATTACCTCTAATATATTTTATGTCCGGTATATGTTCTTTACATCTGATATTGAATTTTTGTTGGGTTATACTTATATAATGATTTTTGATCCCCCCCCCCCCCTCCCTAATAAATGGAATCATATAAACTCATCAGAGGTCACCCCTATTAATAGGATCAATTTTAGTGTTTAAAAGCATCTTTAATTTCGAAGAAGGCTTCGCGATCAAACATAAACCAAAATTTCTTAAATGATTTTTTATATATTCAAAGAAATCCACTTTTCCCCTTTAAGTATACCATTGAAATTATTTGTTAATTTTTTTAAGTTTATGTGTTAAAAAATCATCTCAAACGTGTTCAAGGGACAGTGTTTAATTCAGGTGGCGGTGACACAGCCCTCCCCCCTCCCAGCTTTTGAAATTTAATAAACACAATTTTATTTTTCTCCCATTTTTAAAGATATAGAAAATTTATAATTTGCAGGTAACCTAAAATAATTTAACAGTAAGAGAAAGATCAGTTTAAAATTTTCTGTTGGGGGGGGGGGGAGTTATTCTTCTATATCCGCTTTGGTAATTATTTTTTAGTTTTGTTTCTTTTGATATTTAGATGTTAAAAACTAATCTCAATTGGGTGATTTAAGACAGTATTAAATTCAGGAGAGGGCCATCCCGGATTTTAGATTTTAATGAACAAAAATTTTTTTTCTACATTTTTTAAAGATATACTGCATTTTTTTCGAGAAAGTTAGAATATTTAAATTCTAAGAAACAGAAGAAAAAATTCCTTTATAGGGGGCGGGGGGGGCTCCCCTAGAAAACTCTCCTAAAAGTTAAATCCCTCATAGAATTTAATCCACCCCCATAGAAGTAAATTTAAAAAAATAGAATTTATACTTTACATCTTGCAAAATTGCAATGTACAGTGAAACCTCCATAACGCAAACTCCTGAATATTCCGTTAAGGGAAGAGGGCTTAGGTGATCCATTAAACCTCCCTCGAATTTGAAATTTAACTAAGTTTTTTCTCCGATTTTGAAAAACAAATTGAAATGTTATCTTTTCTCTTAGCTTAAATAAAAGAGAAATTAAGAATTTTCTGTTGGAGGGGGGGGCGGGGGGAGGGACGGAGCTATAAGACAGCTATTGTCTCGCCCCAGATTTGAAAAGTTAATTTAATTTATAATTAAAATTTCCTTTTCTTCTATTTTCAAAAAACATAGTCAAATTTATACTTTCGTGTAACAAAAAAAAAAAAAAAAAAAAAAAAAAAAAAAAAAAAAAAATTAAAAAAATAAGCATTTGATGCTACCAAGCAATAACAAGTACACAATCCTTCATTTAAGTACCTACCTCATCATTATTGGGAAGAGACTTGTGTAGCAAATTAGCAAATCTTACAGGCACATAGTATGTCATGCTCTTTTCTATCAAAGCTGGTTGCATAGCATATTATGCTGGCAAGCATAAAAAAGCATATAATAGCATATAAAGGTACCTACCTCTCCATGCTTTGACAGAAGCTTAAACAGCAGTTAAGCACATAAAATGCTTGTACATAGCTTGTGATGCTATTTCTTCCTGAGCTGGCTGCATAGCATATTATGCTGGCAAGCATAAAAAAGCATATAATAGCATATAAAGGTACCTACCTCTCCATGCTTTGACAGAAGCTTAAACAGCAGTTAAGCACATAAAATGCTTGTACATAGCTTGTGATGCTATTTCTTCCTGAGCTGGCTGCATAGCATATTATGCGGGCAAGCATAAAAAAGCATATAATAGCACGTTAAGGTACCTACCTCTCCATGCTTTGGAAGAAGTTTGAACAGCAAATAAGCATAACGTGCTTGTACATAGCTTGTCATGCTATTTCTCAATAAGCTGGCTGCATAGCATATTATGCGGGCAAGCAAAAAAAGCATATAATAGCACGTTAAGGTACCTACCTCTCCATGCTTTGGAAAAAGCTTAAAATGCAAACAAGCATAAAATGCTTGTACGTAGCTTGTTATGCTATTTCTACCTAAGTTGGCTGCATAGCATATTATGCTGGCAAGCATAAAAAAGCATATAATAGCACGGTAAGGTACCTACCTCATCATGCTTTGGAAGAAACTTAAACAGAAAACAAGCATAAAATGCTTGTATATAGCTTGTCATGCTATTACTGTGTAAGCTAGCTATATAGCATGTGATGCTGGCTAGCATTATAAAGCATATACTAGCATGAAAATCTAGCACACAAAGCAATACATAGCAATAACTAGCATATTTCTGATGCTAGTACTAGCAAGAATTTTGACCTGGAAGGGCGCGTTACATGATTACTTGTTTATATTAGATGATTTTTCCATTTTTCATATGCATTGTATTTGTAATTTTCTGTTATATATTCTGATGTCGACTCAGTGAAAGAGTTGAAACATGTCAATATAGATTTTTAATTTACTTTTAATGTGTATTTATAACGTCTTTTAAGCAAATAAAAATTTTAATATTGAGATATGAAAATCTGATACTTTAAAATAGATATGATGGTTGTGCTTTTAATTTTTGATAATTGATTTTTATGTATTTTTTAGCGCTGAATCTGAAAATGACCTTTATTTTTAACCATCACGTTAGGATTTTTCGCAAATCGTAAATCTCAATGTTAAGAAGTCAAAAAATAACGAAAATACTCTCAAAGAAATTTTTCTAAGCCTTACCAAAGATGGGAATTGTTTTAAATACATCTGCGACAAATTTCCAGCCTTATCAACCGCTAAAATAAAAGAGGACACCGAGATGAACCCCATGGAGAAGATAAAAGAGAATCGCGGTTCAAAGAAACTTCCACACATAGAATAAAATTGTAAGGATTTTAAATACACAATATTTTAGATGTTTAGCTATAAAAATGCTGAGTATAAGCCGAAATATGAATAAATTGTTATGAAAAAACGTTACGTCTATTTTATAGTAGCAGATTTTCTCAATATTTCGAATTTTAAAAATTTAAAAATTTGCGATTTGGGAAATTTCCTGATGTGATGGTAAAAAATGAATGTCCTTTTTGGGTTCAGTGCTACAGAATACATAAGAATTAATTATCAAAACCTAAAAAAACATAAGCATCACATCTATTTTTTAGTATGAGATTTTCGTTTTTTTTTTTTTTTTTTTTTTTTTACGTTTTAATTTAAATGTACGATTTGCGAAAAAACTTACTGTGGTGGTTAAAATTGAAGGTCATTTTCGGATTTAGCACTACAAAATACATAAGAATCAATTATTAAAAGCTAAAAAAACATGACAAAACCCAAATTTTGCAGACTAGTGTTATCTAAGAGTATCTAAAAGTGCATTACTTATTAACTTGAAAAACACCCGTGTGGATTTATTAATAAAAGACATCGCTCTTTTTCAGCCTCCGAGGAAACATTTAATCCTGTTATATGACTGACAGTTAAGTTCAACAACTTTTAAGTCCCAGCAGGTTTCAAACAATTTGAGAGAAAAACCCAATAAATTGCATAGAATAAATTGCTCGAATTTCTCCTACTTTAACGACTTTTTGTAAGGCTCTAAAACGCTCGAATTTTGTGTTCTTTACTTTGAAATTCTCGGCGCAATTACGAGATTTAACATTTTAGTGATAAGTAGACTGATTTAGAGCAAATCCTCCAATCTCTTTTCTCTATATATTTCCGAAATCACTTTAATTCTCGTTAAAGCACCCTGTTTTTTCAAGTTTCTACGTTTATCGTCGTTTATTTCTTTAAATATTTATCCAAAACTTAGTTTTCTTGAGTGCCTCAAGATCAAGTATTGAAAAGAAAAATAGAACTAGATAATTATTTCTTTTTCAAAGATTAATGGTTTTTTTTTTTTTTAAATCTTGTATAAAATTCAAGATTCGATGATTTAATGAGATTTCTGTTTGTTGCGTCCATTTAGCATTCAACTTTTTTTTGCCTCCTGAAATGTGTAGAATATATACCTGAAACAATTTTGATTATTCAAATTAGTTACGAAGTTATGGTCCTTTAAACATAAACATGCGTCTTCTGAAAAGAAGGTAGCTTGGTTTTCTTCATGCGTTTTTCTCAAACCCTTGTTTTTCAACACTCAGTGCAACATAGCATTCGAACTGATCAATCAATTATTTAAACATTAGTCGGGTTAGAGAGATAACAGTTTTTCGGGTGCCATGAACTTATTTAATATTAAAAAAATTAAACATTTTTAAAGAATATTTTGAATATTTTTAAATATTATAAAAGTTAAATATATTTGCCAAAATTTTAAAGCTGAAAAAAACCTTGCGAAATCTGAAAGTCGATTTTCAAAACAGTGCCATTTTGTGTTCTTTGGGACAGTTTTATTAAAACCGTCCAGCAAATTTATTTGACATTCATAATCAGTATAGCTTTACGTAACTTTACATAAAGTAAAAAACTACCTATTGCAAGCATCCAGAGGAAAGTAAGTTTGGAAAATATTGGTATATTTTCACCGATCATGACCCCCTGACCCCAAAACCACCCTCCGCTTATATATATATCTGATATTGTCATGCTGTAACTCTCGTATTTATGAACCGGTTTAGGTGTGACTTAGTACTAATTCCTAAACCGTTAGTCATAGGCATATAGTTCCAGTTGCAAAAATGTTTTAAATGAAGTAAAGAAGCATTTCAAAAGCGATTTGGGTCAATAAAAACAATTCTTAAAAAAATACGAAATTTAAATTTTTATACGGTCACCCAGTCCTATAAGTTATATTTAATAAAATTTTCCTATTACACTAACAAGTAAGACAAAAAAAGTTCCGTTCATATAACACTGAAATTGACCGAGTTATGAAACTTAAAAAATGCATAAGTTATACCACTTCTCTGCATATGAACACTGATGAGTTCCACCATGCTTTGATGGGTCATATACCAAATGCTTAAAGTATTCGAAGAACTTATTTCATGTGTATCTGCGATTTGAAAAAAAATTGTACAAGCATCGAATTAACTTTTATTAAGTTTCAGATTGACCAAAATCATTGCACTTTAACATATGTTTTATTTTTTAAGGATTTGAGACTGCTTCTTTCATGATTACTTTTAACAAAATTTGTGTTATTTTTATAAGTTTTTATTTAACTTCAACTATCGTATGTATCTTTTTACAGTTCAAAATTTGTACTCGAACTTTAACTCACTTTCAAATATCGGATCGAGGCTAAATTTTACGTATTGGCGTAAACCCGACGACAATCTAGTATTACGATTTTCGCTGGTTACCATATACAGTGTGTCCACGTATAACCTGTCCGACCTTTATTTTCGCAACCGTTGGTCCTAGATGCATACTTCGAATTACAAAAATGGTCAAAATTAGGTGCAGGTTTAAAATTAAAAAAGTTTGAAGCGAAAAAACAATTTAGCGGAGAATTAGAAAATCTAAATTTTTATACGGTCCCCCGGTCCTATAAGTTATGTTTGGTAAAATTTCCCTGTTACACTGACAAGTAAGGCAAGAAAAATCCCGTTATTCTACGATTAAAATTGACCGAGTAATAGCTGTTTAAAGTTGGGGTATATTTTTTGCTGCATATTAGGGGTCATTCACAAGTTTAGTAGAAATATAATTTCGCCAGATATATTAAAGAAAAGGTTGAGAGTAAAATTGAACCACCAATTGGAAGAAGGGAATAAACGCCACTTTTTGACACATTCATTTTTCTACATTTTTACATTCTTTAGACGTGTAGCGCTTAATTGTGAGTTCGAAGAAAATAACAAAAACCATTCGCTTCGTATGTTTTTTTTTATTTTCTTCGAACTCACAACTAAGCGCTACGTCTAAAGAATGTAAAAGTGTAGAAAAATGAATGTGTCAAAAAGTGGCATTTATTCCCTTCTTCCAATTGGTGGTTCAATTAGCATTGCAATATAAATTTGAAATCTTTAATCATTCTGACATATTACTGCAAAATGTACAATTTATACTGAATATTATAAGAGGATAAAAATAACAGATATTTTGTTAAATAAAAGGATGAAAAACAACAGCCTCAATTCTTTACAAAATGATACATATTTTGAAATGCTGTTACACTGTCTTTCAAATTTTGTGTTGTGGCATGTTTTTTAGCTTTTGAAAATTGATTCTTATGTATTTTTTACCACTGAATCCGAAAATGACTTTAGTTTTAAACCATCACGTTGGGAATTTTCTCAAATCGCAAATTTCAAAGTTAAAAAGCTAAAAGTTAAAATTGATCCCCCCCCCCCTTCCCTCCTAACGTCCTAACCTCATTGGACCTCGGAGCTGTTTATCTGTAAGAAATACAGTATAAGCCAAAAAATCTAATAAATTATTGAATTAAATAAAATTAAACTGAATAAGAACGTCTTACATCTATTTTATAGTATCAGATTTTTCGCTATTTTTTAACCTTGAAATTTACTATTTGCGAAAAATCTTGACATGATAGTTAAAAGTGAAGGTAATTTTTTGATTCAGCGTTAAAAAATACATAAAATGTAATTATAAAAGTTAAAGAACACAACCATCGCAGGTTTATGTTATCTAATCTAAAACTCTTTCTTAAACTTCTTGACGGTAATCTATCCGATTTTTTTTGTGTTATCCTCTAATATGAGTATGTATAAGATGGTAAGAGTAGAAAATCATCATAATAATATTCCATTGTCATCGGATTTAAGTCAGTATGCAAAATTTAACTTCGATCGGACATTTGAAAGTAAGTTCGAGTACAAGGAAAGACAATCATTGCAAGATAAATAAAACCTAATGAAAATAACATAATTTTAGTTAAAAGAAATCATAACCTCAAATCCTTACAAAATAGAACACATGTTAAAATACAATTATTTTAACTAATCTGAAACTTAACTAATAAAAGTTAATCGTAATATTTGTACGATTTCTTTCAAAGCGCAGATACCTTGAAATAAGTTTAAGTACTTTATACAAGACCCCTGAAAGCATGGTCGAAATCATCTGTTTTGATATGCAAAAAAGTGGTATAAGTCATGCATTTCAAAGTTTCATAACTCGGTCCATTTTAATGTTAGATGAATTGGACTTTTTTTGTCTTACTTGTTAGTGTCACGGTAAACTTTTAGTAAATATCACTTATAGGACCGAGGGACCGTATAAAAATTTAAATTTCGTAATTTTTTAATAAATGTTTTTCTTAACCCAAATTGCTTTAAAAATAATTCTTTACCTTATTTAAACCATTTTTATAATTGGAAGTATGCATCTAGGACCAACGGTTGCGAAAATAAAGGTCGGTCAGGTTATACGTGGACACACTGTATACTTATTTTACAGAATAACACAAAAAATTTCGGATAGATTACCGCCAAGAACTTTAAGATCAAGTTTTAGATTAGATAACATAAGACTGAGATGGTTGTGTTTTTTAACATTTATGTATTTTTTAGCACTGAATCCAAAAATTATCTTAATTTTTAATCACCATGTCAGGATTTTTCGCAAATCATAAATTGTCAAAGTTAAAAAATAGCAAATATTGGATACTATAAAATAGAGGAGATAACTGTATTTTTTAACTTTTCATAATTCCTTTTTACGTACTTTTTAGCACTGAATCTGAAAATGACCTTAATTTTAACCATAACTTTAGAATTGTTTTGCATTTCGTGAATGTCAAAGTTAAATATAGATATATAAGATATAGCGAAAATGTGATACTATAAAACAGATGTAAAACTTTTTTAATTTAATTTAATTTAATTTAATTTAATTTAATTCAATAATTTATTCCTTTTTTTATACTGGGGTTTTACAGCTAAACAGCTGAGGAGTTCGATGAGGTGGAGTTGGAGGTTCAATTTTAACTTTGAATATTTTAACTTTGAAATTTACAATTTGCGAAAAATCCTGACGTGATGGTTAAAAGTGAAGGTCATTTACCGATTCAGCGGTAAAAAATACATAAAATCAGTTATCAAAAGTTAAAAACACAACAATGACATATATTTTGTAGTATCAAATTTTCGCTATCTTTTCTTTATTTTAACTTTAAAATTTACGAGTTGCAAAAAATCTTTACGTGATGGTAAAAAATGGAGATCAATTTCGTACAGAATACATAAGAATCAATTATCAAAATCTAAAACTGTTAATTTTCATCAAATTTATTTAACAAAAATTCTGTTTTGTTTCTTCTTCCATGTTTATTACAAACTGTATATTTCGAGTTAATATGTCAGAACGATTAAAGATTTCAAATTTATATTGCAATGTTAATTTTAACCATTTTCAACCATTTTAACCATTTTCAACCATTTTTTAATATATCTGACGAAATTATATTTCTACTAAATTCGTGAATGACCCCTGATTTGCAGCAAAAAATATGTTCCAACTTTAAACAGTTATTATTCGATCAATTTTAATCGTAGAATAACGGAACTTTTTTTGTCTTACTTGTGAGTGTAACAGGAAAATGTTACTAAATATAACTTTTATGACCGGAGGACCGTATAAAAATTTAAATTTCGTAATTTTTTAAGAAATATTTTTATTGACCAAATTGCTTTAAAAATATTTCTTTACATCATTTAAAACATTTTTGTAATTGGAACTATATGTCTAAGACTAACCGTTTATGAATGAGCCATTGGACACCGTTGAGAGTGGACACCCTGTATACCAGTATCTCGACGAAGCTCCTTAGCCAGTTTCATTCGCCATCTTGTTTTACAATGGTGGCCATTTAAATTTCTTTAAAAATATTTAAATTTAAAAAGAGGTACAAAAAATTAGAAATTGAAGAAGTTTATTTTATTAAGTGTCTGATCTTGATACAAGGATTCCGGAACTTTTTTTGTTTAGTCTTTATCGTAAAAAACGGCTGAGATATAGCAGTTTGAATTTCTAAGGGGGCTGACATTTTGATGCATTCTGATATTTGACATGCGATAGCACGCGTATTCATTAGCCGATTTGGATGTGACTAAGCATGTGTATTTGACATTCCAAGATCTCTACCGAGTTCGTTAGTTATCTTCATCCACCATCTTGTTTCAAAATGGCTGCCATTTAATATTTTTGGGAAAATTTGAAATTCAAAAAGAGGTACAAAAAATTAGAAATTGAAAAAGATTTTTCTTTTAAGTGTTTGACCCTGATACAAGGATTCCAGAGCATTTTCTCAACCTTATCTTAAAAATGGCTGAGATACAGCAGTTTGAAATTCTGGGGTGTCCGATATTTTTGAAAAAACCCGAATCAATCATTTGTCATGCGACAGTACCCGTTTATATTAACCAATTTCGATGTGAGCGAGCATGAGTACAAGAATTACGAAGGTCTCGACCAAGTTCATTGGTTAGCTTCATCCACCGCGTTTTTTTTTAATAGCGGGCACTTCAAGATATCGCCAAATTTGGCGACCAAACATAAATTGATCTAAATGAAGCCAAATTGGATATAGCTGACTAATTTAGCGAAATGCTCATTTATAGTCAGTATTGACGAAATTTTGTATTGAAATTTCTATAATCGGGATCCACTAATTTTTGCTTTGTGTGTTTGAGTAAAATAACCTGGATTTTTAAAAACAAGAAATATGAAAGATACCTTTTCCTCCCGACTCAGGCTGGAATGACTTTTCGTGTTTCAGATGGCTCTACGAGGTTATCCTGAGCCGAGCAAAGTCGTTCACACAGCATGTTTTAAATTAATGATTCCGTCACCTATTTTTTATAGTTTTTATATACCTTTAATCTTTGTAGACCTATAACTTATTTAAGAAACTTTTTCAATGTTTTAACAAGTAAAACTGTAAAAAATCCATTTTTGTTTTACCGCCACTAACCAAGTCATGATACTTTAAACCTTATGCATTTTCAGCGATTTCTGACATTAAAAAGATAAATGCAAATTTAGCGCAGGGAAACTGGAACTTTTACATTCAATTCTTCTACTATGAAATCACTCAAAAAACGTTCCAGAACACTGGAAAGTTTTATTTAAAACACACGCTGGCATATCAATTGCCATAATACATAAAAAATGGTTTAAAGGTCACCAAAATCCTCTTCCTGTTATTGAATCAATACATGAAACAGCAATGAAAAGGTGTTTTTTGTCCATATACTATGTTTCTAGTTTCAACTGCTTTTAACCCCTTAAATCTCGCTCCCATGATATTCACGGGATGTGACTGTTATTCAGATTTGTTTGATTCCCACCAGTTTTATAGATTAGTATAATTAGCTTTATTATGGTATCATTTTACCTGACATAAAATAAGCTGAACATTTCTTTTCAAAAAAGTGGTGCCAATAAGCAATTTGAATTTTTAAACCGTAATTTAATGCGACCGTTAAGGGGTTAAACATACTTTACAACTCTCCCGTTCTTAGCTGGCCAGAAATTATTTTTAAGGAATGGATTCAAGCAGATTTCAAGTAACTGCCACATAGACGAAAAACACATTTAATAAAATAAATTTCCTGTCCGAAGTATTTTTTTTTCTAAATTAGAAATGAGGTTAGCAAGTGTGCATTAAAACATTTCTCAATGTCTACCTATCATTAGGGGTTCGAATAATTAGGATTAATAGATATTCACTTCCTTTGCTTTATAATTAACAACATTTTCCTTAGTATTCATTAAACAGTATGTTGTTTTATGAAAAAATAGGTTAAAGGTAAAAATCTTCTCGCAAAATACAATAAAATTAACATTTATTAAAATAATGTATGCAGATAATCCAACACAGATGTAAAACACTATTTCTTGTCTGTGTTTAGCAACTCAGAGGTGTGTAGTAGGGTGGGTCGAAAAAACCGAAATTTTTATAATCGAAATGAAATAGCGCGGAAAAGTTGCCTTTTGTAATACAGAATAAATTCCTAAAATATTACATCGATCGGTTAATATCTTTTACCGCCGCAAGGGGGCCAAAGTTTCAAAAAATCGCAAAAAACATGTTTTTTTTTAAGTTTTTTTTTAATTATCCAAACATGCCAATATCATTTCTAACAGAACGTAATAGCTACATGAAGATATGAGAAATGTTCCGGTGAATGTTCATTATGATGAAATCATATCTTTATTTGCCGCAAAAAGACCATATTTTTTGTAAAAATTTCAAAATTTTCTATTTTTCATTTTTTTTCTAATTTTTTCTAATTTCTATAATATGTCTAGAAATAAATAATTTTACTTTATATCTATTAATATATCATAATTTTTTATAACTATTTGTAATAGACTTGAAAATAAAGTTAATCATTCATTTTTCTTGAAGATCGCTTCATCTACTGATGTTTTACTTCATAACAGTCAATTCATGCCGCAAAAATTATATAAAATGAGCAAACTGTTTTAGTATTTTATTAATTAAAATATAGAGATGTTTTACCGAAAAAGGTTAAATAAATTTAAAATGAAGAAGTATTTAATGTAAATGAATTTTATAATATAACTTGCTTTCAGATGAAGCCATTATTCCTCGAGAGGTCAAAATTGATCAGATGTGATCCTCCCTCTGTTCTAGTAAACAAACTTTATCAGCACTTCAATGACTAATTTCGCGCATCTTTCTAGTGACTGAGTGGGACAAGGAAAATTATAATAGCTGGTATCTTTAATCGAACATTTTAAATTCACCAGCGTTGTTAGTCGATAGAGAAACCATAACAGGTTGTTCCGTTAGTTTTCAGTTTTGCCAGTAGACTAAAGCCATACAATTTTAAGATTCAATGTCGAAGTCTGCTATGATAAAGTGACGTATGGCACTATTCTAGTCCACAGAACTTCGTGCTTTTGCAATTTTCTTCATGTCTGGGGCCTCTTCATATGCTATCATTCCAAAGAGGCTATTTGTATGATTTGCGAAATAGTCATTTCGTGAAAATACAGGAACTATAATCTTTCGTAGATTATCTGTCAAGTAACGTAAGTTACTAACTATAGCGCACAGATTATGGAAAACATGAGTGATTCATTTTAATTGTGAACCAACTAATGCAGTACACTTTCAGGATGTACTCAAAGAGTATGGCAAGTTAAGAAGAGGGTTTCTTTGTTCCAACGTAGAGTCTCAAAATTCGAATAGCAGTAATGATCCACCTTGCGTGAAATATTTGTTCAGGGACTCAGCAAAAAGGTCAATTGTATACACGCGTGTTGAAAGAGCTTGCAATATTTCAGACATATACTTATGGTCAGTTGACAAATCATCTTTATCAACAGCTAGGTGATCAGATTAAACTGGCTTAAATTTTGCAATTAGCAATAATTCGCAAATCACAAGAGATCAAAGAGAGAGTTTGAAAAGATGTCTCAGTGGAAGCTCATTGAAGTGAGGTCAAGGAAGCCAATAAAGTGGTTTTTTAAAAGTTGTTCTCAAGTAATCCTCATATAACACCATCTTTGCATCCTGTTTTGAAGACAGTTCCGCGAAATTCGACTGCAATTATTATTACAGTTTGGATTTCATTTTTCTTCAAAAAATCTATAATGTCATTGCATATAGAAGTCGCCTTGCCAGACGATGGGGTCAAATGACGAAAATAATTGAGACCTGGTATCAAAAAGATATGTTCCTCCTTGACTTCGCAAAGATGGAACTTTGCCACTTCTTTAACCTGGTAGATATTTCTATCTTTAGGGCCATCAAAGTATAGAGTAAAATGAGTACATTACAAAAAAAACGAACAAAGTGAAACGTGGCCCTCTAGCAGCGAGAAATTAATTTTACATGCAGGCAGCTGCAGGTGTTTCTATCATTGAGCAAATTTTTTTTAATAGAATTACTGTGATCATGGTTAACAATGGGCATGAAATTAACAACATAAAATGCCTTTCCCAGCCTATAAGAAATGTAAATAATCGGAAAACATTACAAAAGTTGTGAAAATTGAAAAAAAATGAAAAACTTTCATTTTTAACATTTTTTAGAAATTTTGGCCCTGTTGCGGCGGTAAAAGCAACGATGTCACAAAAATGAAATGTTAATGTTACATTACTAATACCTTGGCGTGGCTATTACGTTCTATTAGAAATTGAATAGGTATGTTTGGATAATTTAAAAATAAAATTGCAAAAAGTATGTTTTTTGCGATTTTTTCGAAATTTGGACCCCTTGCGGCGGTAAAAGATATTAACCAATCGCTGTAATATTTTACGTATTTTATCATTTTTACAAAAGGCAACTTTTCCGCGCTATTACGTTTCGATTATAAATATTTCGGTTTTTTTCGACCCACCCTAGTGTGTAGAGAGTCTTCCAGATATGATCTTGCGAATTGTTGCTACTGCGATATATTTTTCTAAATATCACACAAAACATATCAGTTCTAGTTGATAAGATTTTTTTTTTTTATAAAAAAAT
This sequence comes from Maratus speciosus, assembly GCA_963932465.1. NCBI lineage: Eukaryota > Metazoa > Arthropoda > Arachnida > Araneae > Salticidae > Maratus > Maratus speciosus. The sequence continues at coordinate 229,556,658 of OZ010796.1, read as the reverse complement.
TAAAACTAACGTTTCCAAAATTTTAGAATTTTCACACAGATAAAGATAATATATAAAAGAAACGATACAGAAACTTCTTTGTTGAATGTTACTTTTTTAATAAAATAATTCTATATTGAAATTTATCTTAGTTTACTTGTATCATATTTTGGTATCTGATGCAAAGTGGCCATTTTGTAATATTTGTTTTAAAGTAATGTGTACACATTAAAATAATTGAAATAAAATAAAATAGCAATTGAAACTAATGTTATTATAGTTACTATTGATACATGTTTCTAGAACGTCACTGATTAAAAAAGTATCATAAAAGTTCATCACACCTTAGAGTGGCCACTTTATCCTTCCTTCCCCTAAATATTTGAGTCAGCATTTCTGAAAGCTGTACATTATGAGTATGTAATCATTTGAAAATTTTCAGAGCTCATTTAGGTGTTAGCTCATATAAAGTAAACAGCATTAATGGAGATGATGGACATTAAGTCAGTAGGGCAATTTTAGCTAATTAAGGAGGCAATAACCCTTAAATAGTTAACAATCCATAGCAAGCGGTCCCAGAGATAGGAAGAATTAAAAAACAGTAAAACTGTAAAAAATATTGTCTCAGTATTTACATAGATATTATCGTTATTTTATTTTCGTCTTAAATGTTTAAAAGTACCAAGTTTTTCAAAAATGAACTCAACCAAAGAAAAATCCGAATTTTCAAAATAAAATATCTTGACATTTAACTAACTTTGTAACTGGTAGCGAAAATAAAACGCCTAAGAGGAGCCAACGACTCCGACCAAGTGATTAAATGTTGATTTGAACCAGAAATTTCTTCATGAAATAAGTAAAACATCTGCCACACAAATATATGTTAAATAAGTACCTTCAATAGTTTAAAATAAAAATTTCGGTGTAAAATATTTTTTATAAAGATTGAGCAAAAGGTCTGTTAACCCTTTTAAGGACGGTGGTACTTAAGTATAACTCGAAACTGCCAACCGGCACCCAGAATATTTTAATAAAATTTTGCTTTTATGATGAACGTGAAAAAAGGCAAGTATTTATTTAGTAAGTATTTCGTTTGTACATTCTGTAGTGAATCAATCATTTCAGCATTTTACGAACAGAACTACTAAGCCCCTGAAAGGGTCAAATGCATGCTTTGTAAGATAATGAGCAGAAAACGTATTTTACTTTGGAAACATAATAACAAATGTTAAATTATACTGCAACTGGCATTGTTACTAGCTTCTAGTGTTTCTTTAACCGGCGAAGCAATTCACTTGTTCAAGTGTTAAATTTAAGCTTTCTAATATACGTTGTAAATAATAATTATCCAACATTCTTATTATATTATGACTAGAAAACTTCATTTGACATGAACAATATATTCAGAATGAAATTTTAAAGATAATTTCTATGAAATTCTAAAAGTTATATTTTTACTGTCAAATTTTTTTTATATCATTCGAAATATTTTTTTACCTTTATCATAAAACAATTTGTTTTATGTGTAGCAGCCTGTAACGCTGTCCGTAAAGCTTGTTTCAAGTTTGAAACACTATAAATTCCTTCGATTCTACTGTGATATATCAATTTAATCCATTGAAATTTAGTGTAGCATTGAGGAATATACAATTGAGGACTAAGAATGAAAAACGCTGAAAGTACAAAAAAATCGAAAACCTTTTTTTTACGAAAAAATGTCATAAATGACAAGCTTAACAAACGCTTGAAGCCCTAGCTCTTAACAGTAATAGTTTAAACAAGTCCGAAAAAAGTTGTACATAAAACGTGGCAAATAAGCTGCTTTCGCCTCCTTTTTTTTCGCTCTCTTGAAAAAATTCTTCTTTTGAACTTTCAACGGTTCCCATTCTTAGTCCTCAATTATTTTTCTCATAATATGCTATAATGGTAAAAGCTTCATAAGAAGAAAAGATTTACTAAGATTTATAATATTACAAACATTTTTTAATGATAGGTGAGTTATGTGTGCTCTAATTTGATGGATTTGTCGAGAGTTAGCTTCGATATTGTATTTAAGCAAGTGGGGTGTTTGAAAATTACTCTGACACACAAAGGTTGTTGAAATGACAAATTATGAGTCACTGATAGTAAGATTCTTTATCGTTAGAAAGGTTTCTTTCAAAATGTGGGAAGTTGAAGTGAATTTAAAATAGATATACGATACATATGGTAAACAGAGGAATTTTGTGAAAATTATGGTTTTTGAGTGATGTGAATGTGTTTTATTACATTTCAGGTTATTTAACACATTTTTTGTAGGTTTTCTTCGCTAAGCCTCTCTTTTAATTTTAAAAGTATCAATGACCACCAATGAAAAGATTTTCAGCTATCTGTAATTATGCTAATGTTAATCTTTTTCAAGCTTGATTTCAATATAAAAGACCGAGGATTCGAACTTATGGTGCAATTTTAACTGGTGGTCCACTCCTCAGCAATTTGGTGTGGCCCAGGTCAGATTCAATTTACTTAATCTCGAATGAACTCTATAAATCCATTAATGCTTTCAGGTTGTATAAGTTTAGGGATCTTAAATCAAGTGAGCTAATTTTGTAAAAAGTGGTATAATAAAGACAAAGTTGCAATAGAGATTTAACCTACTGATTCTACCTTGATTTCAAGATATCAAAATTTAATTTAAGTGACTCAAAATGTTTACAGTGTTACTTAGTTTTCACTTAGTTAAGGTGCTTTTAGTTGTTTTTACTAATCAGGACAATTAAAATTTTAGTTCAATAAACTAGTTTTACTTTACTCGAAGTCTGTTTATTTCATGATGTCTGATATCCATGTTGCTGTCTCAGAAGGGACCTTACAAATTAATGATGAAATAGCAAAATATAAATGTTGTATGTATAATATTTTATTAGTTTCTGAGTTCCAAATAAGTAAAACATACATTATTTACATTTTCTTCTTAAATTATATTTTTGTCTGCTTAAGAATGGTACTATTGAATCCCACTTGGAATTATTCAGCCACCGTTACTGACTTTCTACATCGCTTGTTTAGAAACATCTTTTATTAAAAACAGCTTAAAAAATAAATTTCTTCTTTCGCTAGAAATTTATACTAAATAGTGGATTTCTCAACCAAAAATCTCCTTCAGGGTTCTTCTCCAATCGCTCGTCCACTTTGTAGCAGTTTACAGTTTCTTTTTTGTATTCTCCCTGTTATGCTTCAAACTGTCTCGTGTTTATCTACCTATAGGTATAAAATCCATGAATTTTAGTAGAAATTCACAAGTATTTCTTTGCACGCATTTTAATCTACAAGGTACCCTAAATAAAACTATCCAGACATCTCTGTTACGCATGAAAACCAAAGAACCAGGATATTTTTATAAGGACCAGTCCAGGTTTGTTCAATTATCAAAGCTCCGAACCACCCTGAAGATGAAAGTTTCGTAGTTTTTTCTTTACATGTGTCAAAGATCTATTCATGTCCAAACCAGTTTCATTTGGACAACCCTGTACCATACTTTGTAGTTCGTATGACGTCAAGTTTTAGTTCCACAATTTACAGATTTCTTGAATTTCAAATTTTTTCTAGTTTTAATTTTCTCGCCGTTCATCGTAAAAGTCCATTTCAGTTGAAAGATTTTTTATGGACGGCACTACGTCTCGTGTCTCAGCAACGTGCTGCGGAATACTTTGTAAATTTGTTCTGTAGATTTGATGTTCTTTCGAAAGGATATTGCTTTTCAACAGAATAATTTCTGATACCCACTGCTTTTCACCTTTCTCCACTTCACTTTTCCAGATTCATTTCACATGATTTATCCTGATGATGATGATTAGGAATACTCAGTTGTTTGAATATAAAAGAATGGAGTTTTTAAAGCCTCTTCAGATTTTTTGTTATGTGCTCAATTATGTTCATATTGATTGTTAAACATTATTTATCATAGGTTTCGTATAATATGAGGAATGGTTATTGTTTTTATTTTTCACTATAGGTTGAAATGCTTTCGTTTTACTTGGCACTTAAACTTTAAAATTCAGCCAACTGTATGATTTACTTTGCACAATCCTTGTTTCGTTTTTTTTCATATTTCATTTTGTATTATAAATATATTTTCCCTTTTATTAGTTTTCATTGATTTATGACCGTCAAATGCTTTCAAAACTTTTTACTTTCTGAATTGACATTTTTTTCTCCCCATGCTTTGTTCAATAACGGAGTTGTAGAAACGTATACTTTAGATTTTAACGTTTAATAGGCTATTTACCACGAAATATTTTAAATATCATATTGTCGTTATCTTCATTCACATATCAGCATTTGACAGCTGTTTCAAAAAACGAAAAAACACAACTTTAAATTGTAAATTATAAACCGACATCTTTAGCTGTGAAATTGATTAATAAAACATAACTAAAATAATTTTGAGATTTTAGCAAATGTTTTAATATTTTAGTGATATTAAAACAATATTTTTTTATTCCGTACCGAAAGAATAAAAATCTCTATAGATGTAGCATTGTGCGAGATTCAAACTAAAGGGATACACTCAATTGTTTTTTGAATGGATAAAACTAATACTGTGGGGCAAGAGTATATCAGTAATAGAATGTCTATCCTCTATCATATGAAAGTGATTGAAGCTACTTTGGTGGCGAAATTTGCAAGTTATACACCGTATCTTGAAAACTACGAGAGATAGCGAAAAGGGTAAATTACAGAAGTGTAGAGCGTTCTTGATTCAATAGGAAATTATGTCTTACAAGTAAAAATAATTTTAGAAGTACGGAAATGTAAATGAGAACCCCAGAAGCCAAGAGATACAATTGACAAAATTTAGATTTGGAGTAAATTGAGTTCAAAGTTGGAACATCAAAAGTAATTGACTGAATTAAAATATGAAATTGTTGCTTATTTCACAGCGGCCTTTGAACTCTTATTTCAATAACTGTTAAAGAAAAGTGGAAAAGTGTCTGAATATATGTGTACCTTTAATAATAAAATGTTGGAATTGAGACATTAATTTATGTGCTTTTAAATATTGTATGTGGATTGTTGATAAAGAAATATATTCAATAGTTATCGCGTCTTCCTGTGCTATCTGATAGATAGACGGTGACGTTCCCCAACATGGTTCATTAGTGAGAGGTTGCCGGGCTGGGACATCGGACGGTGTACCTGAGTGGTTAGAACAACAGCACGGTGCGCTGTGGGCCCTGGTTCGAGTCCTGAACCTGGCTGGTTTTTCACTCCAGTTGGGTTTATTGTATTAACTGTGTTTAAAGTGTGCCTTAATATATGTGTACCTTTAATAATAAAGAAAAGTGAAATACATTTTTTTTAAATTTAAGTAGAGATTAAGGAGTTAAGTAGTTAAGTAGTTGAAAGAGCTTAAGTAATTGACCTCTAGAACGCGCACATAATTAGAAAATCACTTATATTTTTGTCCTCTAAACGAATAGCCTTATTTCCATATAGCCTGTGCACTTATCTCAGTTTTTTCAATTTTGTCGCTTATGCCCCTTGGCTTCTGGGGTCCTCAAATATTCTGTTATCCGATCACTATATCAATGAAACTTAAGTACAACTTAAGCGTGACACTAAAACTTAATATCTGAATTACATTTAAAAACATTTCACTGAAAAAGTTGAAAGCATGATTTTAGATGATAGTTTAGATAGTATTATTCATATGGAAACGTGCCACCATTATCTTATCGAGAAGAATAAATTGATGACAGGGAAGATGCCAGACAGCGTATGTAATGTATTATTAAATTTAACTATGCCTATTTATTCAACAAAGGTTACTGCGAAATTATTATCTTATACGGGAAATGCGGACCACGGACAAGAGAGATAACTCGACAGCAAGCATTAATTTCCCCTAATCGTTTTCATCTTAATACGTGTTCTATTATAAAAGCCTCGTTCGTAGAGAAACAGGGAACTTTGAAAGTCGTTCTCATTCAGTAGGCCCATATTTCAAGGTGTGCAATCGAACCCATGTTACATTTTGACATTTTCGCTATCCCACCACAATACGCTGGACAGCTAAACATGTAAGACAATTTTACGCCAGTTTAGTGCTAAAACTTAAGCACTAACACAAGTTCAAGAGTTGCCGATCTGTTATGAATGGTGCAACATAATGATGAATTACGCTTCAGCTTAAAAGTTTGTATGGAAGTGACAGGACGCAAGCACGGAAAAAATGGTTTAGACACAATACAATATGGCAGGATACATTGCTTCCCACATCTGCGTTTTGGATGTTAAAAGTCGGTCTGAGTGACTGTCACTATATGTATCACTTTGTACAGTCGTGGGAAAAAAAGGAAGCACCCCTTACTAATTCTGCAAAAAATTATCATAGAAGAAAGTTACTGGTACCACATAATTAGTAATAAAATCTTCTTTTAAAGGATGTATATAAAATTTGCTTAGGGGGCCATCTACATATTAAAACGAAGCATAACTTTGATTTTTTCAATACCGGTACATAATTCTGACAGCATAAATGAGCTCTACACCCTTCAATTAGCCTAAAAACAAATTTTTATGCAAATCGTACGATAAGTTTACGAGAAATCAATTATTTTAAAACAAGCGTATTTTAGGGGCTGTATCCAAATTGAAGTTCGGTCCTCCATTGTTGACCGACAGAGTCGCCTTTTTGATCAAGGTAAAATAAGCGCCACTCAAGCAGTCATTGAAGACTGTTAGATTACAGGATAGCATAAGAAATTCCTAATATTTTCTGATAGAATGAAGCAAAAAGATGAGGGGCTGTATCCATATATCCATTGATTACTGCCAATATAGCATACATAATATTGAACGTACTACTGCATTTTCTACAGCCCCTCATCTTTTTGCTTCCTTTTGGAAATAGCGGATTTTGAGCTTATTCTATCAACGATCATTTTCAGACTTTTCAAACTATGTTTTTGGGACTTTTACAAAAGTTTCTCTATACATGTAGGTAACGAATTATGTACATTATATTTTGATTACATTCGGGCATGCGCAGTGAATCATTATTTAGTAAACCTGCTCATTTTTCATACATTTTTTACTATGTTTTAATTCTGAATGCAGAGTATTGTGTACAATGTTGTTTTTCATATTTTCTGAAAAGAACTTTTTTTTATATTAAGAACTCTACAAATTATAAGCAAAACATTTGGCAAAATTTGGGACTCTTTTTATAAAAACTTTAATTTCTCTACGAGTATACATTCTATTCTCATAAAAATGAACACACTTTATTATAATAAGGCACTTAATCATAATCTACAGTTTGAATGCTTTTGATACATTAGTTTTTACAGGGTTATCCAAAAGATATTTGTTATTTTCAATCTGTTGACGGTCCCCTATGAGGTTTCGGGAAAAAATCTTCAAGGAAATATATGGACTGTAGTATTCTGTTTACAAACCTGGAGTTTCAGGATAATTCCTCATATATTTTTTTAGATATTTAAGAAAACGTCTAAAATCGCAAGTTACCGGTCATCTTTGGCAATATAGTGTACATACTTCACTTTAAATATGCCTATACACGTATATACATATAGTTATAGCGCTCAGACTTATGTTATAACTTTCTTGTTTGTTTACTGAAACTAATTTAATCTAAATAATTATTATGCACTTCATTTTCGAAAATATTTTTTTAGCAAAATACAAAAATGTATTAGTACCACAACGATGAAATAAGATAATAATAATGCTATGTACTATATCACATTTATTCATTCAGCGATAAAATGAATTTGATTTGTTTTCTCTTTATTTAAAGCATATTCTAGTAAATATCTTAAACTCTGTTTTGCATTTAAAATTAAGTAGAAGGAGATTCTGATACTTCTCGACTTCTATTGAACGCCAGGAAAAATTTTTTAAATACTTGTGTAAGCGATGGTAAAGTCACCATTAGCTCAGAATTTTGTGGGAAAGTTTTGCGCAATAAAAACGTTTGGAACTTTTTAAATTCTGAAGAAATTTCTAAGAAATTGTACTTTAAATGAATGTTTGAAAACATCATGAGAAAGTTTCCCCGATAAAAAATTAATTATTTTCTTTAAAATGTTTTAGAGTGCACTTACTCGCAACTGATAGGTTAATATTTGGATCGAATTTCTTCCCATGGGTTGTTAAAAGAATCGTTAAGATATCTGAAATGTGTAATTTTAAGAAAATCTACTTTCATTTCTTTTAATAAAAATATGAAAAGTTCGCAATTGGAAAAATTTATTATGTATAAGGAAATTTTGCTTAAGTTATTTCATAATCAAGTTAACACTAAAAAAAAAAAATCCGTTAAAATACGGAAATTGTACTCGCAATCGAGACGCCAGTACTATTTTCGTATTTTAACGGAATTTTTTTCTTTAAATTTTGCGAAAAAACGGAATTTTCTCTGGAATTTACGGGGATTTAAAATACGGAAATAGTACTGGCGTCTCGCTTGCTAGTACAATTTCCGTATTTCAGCGGAATTTTTTTTTTTTTTTTTTTTTTTTTTTTTTTTTTTTTTTTACAGTGAACAGAATACGTTCGATTAATGTATTTGCTCAGATTAGGAAAAAGAGAAATCTTCAATACTTACAAGGTGTCCCATAAGTTGCTTCACATTTCAAAAATTCATAAACAATTAACAAGATTTGTATTTCAGTGCGGATTGCACCACAAGACTTCTCAAAGTATAGGATTTTTTGTGGAAAAAGAAAACAATAGTTTAAATTTTTCCTGAACTATTTTTTGCTACACAAATTCCGACCAATTCTTAGGTACAAAAGGCACTACGATCCGACAATTTAATAAAGTTTTATGAAATGTGAATGGACGTTTTGAACTAGTTTCTTTTCTTTCCTATGAACAAATTCACTTTTGTGACATGTCTTATGATCCAAACTGCACTCCGATACGGCAGTTTGTTTCAATGGATTTTTAAAATATGAGAGGACTCATGGAACACCCTGTATTTTTGCAATAAAATAATATTATAAATTTAGAATGTATTTGTTGTTGTTTTTTATAAATTGTGTTTATAAGCCACTAGCTACCAACCAGCCTGTACCATTTTCATTTACAAGGGCAAATGGTAGTTTTTTATTTTACTTTAATGGTAATTTTTATATTCTCTACCGGACTATATTCACCATACGATTAGATTACGCAAATTTATATAATTGAGATTAAAATGTTGAACAACTGTTGTGATACAATAAAAACAAAAACAAAACCCTAACACCATAAAATTAAGAAATGCACGAGGTCTTTTGAAAGAGCTTCATTTTTCTTCTTCAGACGAATGAAGACGTGCTAGCACTTTGACGGCAGGAGTATGACTGAAATGAAATGGAAGGGAAAGGGACAAATTAAAAAAAATCCCATCAAATTGGAAAGTGGAAGGCATCAACCAATCACATAAGAGATAATAATGATCTGTTTTTTGATAAAATAAACAGTTACAGGGGGGGGGGGGGGTCCATTACTTTTTGATAAAATAAAAAGTTACTGGTGGATTCTTTCCATTTTTCGAACTTCTGAAATAGCATATTATTTTGCGTATATATGCCAATTTTCAAATCCTTAAGTGAAATAGTTTTAAAATTTTCCATTTAACTTGTAATCTCTCTGTAACCTATCTCTCTGGCAACCCGGATTTATCTGTCAACACTCTTCAGCTCTGAACTGTCGATACATGTGTTGATGCGTTTGTTTTATGGTTTTGGAAGGTTCTGCGAAATGGCACATATTCTTGCTCTTTTAATGGAGTTTTTGGTGAGTTTTTAATTAATATCATTTCTAATTGTCAAAATTTTAAATTCCTAGTCTCAGGCGCATCAATATTTTCCTTGGACTATCCTCACCGACATTTTCAGACTTCTAGGTGCGCTAGATTTCGCTATCCAACGCGGTCACACACGCAGACACACAGAGCAACACTTTCTTTTATTTTTATATACTATTATTATATCTAATTTGTTTTCTAATTCTTTAATTTGTTTGTTTATTTTTTTATATTTTCGTTTTTGTTTATTATATATACAGGGTGTCATATAAATATCGGGACAAACTTTAAAGGGGGGGGGGGGGGTAAAGCACATCAAAAAGATTGAGAATTGCATAGCAACCCATGACCGGAAACTTGATTTTACGCCACTAGGTGGTGCTGTTTATGAGAGCACTGGAGAGTAAATATCTGCTTTATCGCAGTCATTCGAGCAGGAGTCACCTTGAGAGGAAAGAGCATGCAACATTTTACGAACTGGAAAGCGGCAGATATTCACTTCATGTACAGATAGGCTGATGGATATACACAAGCAGCTCAAGGACTAAATATAGAACGATTCCCACAGAGGGATGCACCGAACTGCAGGATTTTTTCAAATGTGCATCAAAATTTGTGTGAATATGGATCCTTAAGATGTGGTAGGCATAGTGAGGGCAGGCCACGTGTGACTCGTACGCACTCCATGGAGCAGACTGTGTAGGATGCCGTAGATAGGAATCCAAGTACCACTCTATGTGTTGTCGCTGCTACCTTATGAGGATCTTGGAATAGTTTACCTCGTGTTCCCATATCATCTCCAAAACGTAGACTCTACTTCCAGCAGATCATACTGCACGTGTACTTTTTGCATGGTGGTATCTCAACCAAATTGCCCAAGATTCTAATTTCCCATTATATGTTTGTTTAAGGACGAAGCTTACTTCATGCGAGCTGGCGCATTCAACCAGTACAATGCGCATTTATGGGCTCACAAAACCCCCCGCGGGGTGGCAAGCAAAACATAAAGATGTGCAGATATTTCCCCTTCAGTGCACTTGTGAGCTGCATCACCTAGTGGCATATGATGACGTTTCCGGTCATATGTGCTATGAAAATATACTCAATCCTTTTGATGCACCCTACCTCCCATTAAAGTTTGTCCCAATACTTATGGGACACCTGTATATATATATATATATATAGGAGAGTAGTACACAGTGAGACGTGGTACAAAATTAATTTAACTTTGAGACAGCAGTCACTTTGACATATAGTTGTAACTTTTTCTCCTAGCTGGCACTCACACATAACCAACTCATCATATGCAACACGTGGACGTAGTTTCGGTACTTCGGTTACTCGCCCGACAAAATAATAAATACATCTTTATTTTATAGTGCTTAAAGTTACATAAAGGTCTACTTTAGAGTTAATTTCCTTCATTATGGCATATATTTACTTAACTAAATCTAGCTATTTCTAATACACTATATGGCCAAAGGTGACCCATTATTTTCGATTTTAGACGTTTTCTTAAATATCTAGAAAAATACATGAGGAATTAACCTGAAACTGCAGGTGTGTGTAAACGGTATAGTATAGGTCATATATTTCTGCGAAGATTTTCTCCCGAAACTACATAGGGGCCCGTCAACAAATTGAAAAAGAAAGAATATCTTTTGGATAACCCTGTAAAAACTAATGTAACAAAAGCGTGCAAACTCGAGATAATTAATAAGTGGCTTATTGTAATATACTGTGTTTATAGTTGTAACTTTTTCTCCTAGCTCGCACTCACACATAACAACCTCATCATATGCAACACGTGGACATAGTTTCGGCACTTCGGTTACTCGCCGACAAAATAATAAATACATCTTTATATTATAGAGCTTGAATTTACATAAAGTTCTATTTTAGATTTAATTTCCTTCATTATGACATATATTTACTTAACTAAATCTAGCTATTTCTAATACACTATATAGCCAAAGGTGACCGATTACTTTCGATTTTAGACGTTTTCTTAAATATCTAGAAAAGTACATGAGGAATTAACCTGAAACTGCAGGTGTGTAAACAGCATAGTATAGGTCATATATTTCTGCGAAGATTTTCTCCCGAAACCCCATAGGGGACGTCAACAAATTGAAAAAGAACGAATATTTTTGGATAACCCTGTAAAAACTAATGCAGCAAAAGTGTTCAAACTCGAGATAATTAATAACTGGCTTATTGTAGTATACTGTGTTCATTTTTAAGAGGACAGCATGCATAATCGTAGAGAAATTAAGGTTTTTATAAAAATAGTCCCAAATTCCGCTAAGTTTTTTGCTCATAATTTGCAGATTTCTTAATATAAAAAGAGTTCTTTTCAGAAAATATGACAAACAACATTCTACACAATACTTTGCTATCAGAATTAAAAAATAATAATAATTGGATGAAAAATGAGCAGGTTTACTAAAAAATGTTTCCCTGTGCGTGCGCGAATGCAATCAAAATATAACGTGCATAATGTATTAGCTAAGTATATAAAGCAACTTTTGTGAAAGTATCAAAATCATGGCTTGAAAATTCTGAAAATTATCGTCGATAGAATAAAATCGAAATCCGTCTTCCGCAAAAGGAAGCATAAAAGATGAGGTGTTGAATCCAATGTGTACGCTATCTTGACACTTAATCAATAGATATTTGATACAATCCCTCATCTTTTTGCTTCTTTTTGGGAACAACGGATTTCGAGCTTATTCTATAGACGATAATTTTCAGAATTTTCAAGCTATGATTTTGAGAATTTCACAAAAGTTGCTCTAAATCCTTGGCTAATGCATTAAGCATATTATGTTTGATTGCATTCGCGCATGCGCAGTGAAATATTTTTTAGTAAACCTGCTCATTTTCATCCATTTTTTATTATTTTTTAATTCTGATTGCAGGGTGTTATGTACAATGTTGTTTGTCACATTTTCTGAAAAGAACTTTTTTTATATTACGAACTCTGTAAATTATAAGCAAAAAACTTGGCGAAATTTGGGACTGTTTTTATAAAGACCTTAATTTCTCTGCGATTATACATGATATCCTCATAAAAATGAACACTGTATATTACGATAAGCCACTTATTAATAATCTCGAGTTTGAATGCTTTTGCTACATTAGTTTTTACAGGGTTATCCAAAAGATATTCGTTATTTTCCAATTTGTTGACGGTCCCATACGGGGTTTCAGGAAAAAATCTTCGTGGAAATATATGAGCTATATTTTACTGTTTACACACCTGCAGGTTCAGGTTAATTCCTCATGCATTTTCCTAGATTTTTAACAAAACGTCTAAATTCACAAGTGACCGGTCACCTTTGGACATATAGTGTAATAGACTATTTCGACAAAACGACACGGACTTTTTAAAGCGATAAAATTGATGACACAGATCTGGCATCCATTTTTTTACAACAAGTGAAAGTACACAGTGTGACACATAGCTGTAGTACACATTGAGACGTGTCTCACTATATCGTTATGATGTTAAAAAAAGTTATTTATTAATAAAAGAAAGTTTCGCTTTCTCTCTCTGTGTACGTGTGTGTATATGTGTGAGTGTGTAATGGCTAGGGAAATCTACTAAACTTACGAGGCTGAAAAATTGCATGAAAGTAGCTCAATGTCTGCTATTGTGCACCTGAAGCTCATATTTTTAATCTTTTGAAAATCTACAAATATTAATTAGAAATCATAAACGACCTCAAAGTGGCGCAATGCTGATCTAGGCAACAGAAAACTTCCCGTAAAAAGAATAAAGGAAAGTCGGAAACCATAACTTTATTTCCCACGTCTTCAAAAACACTCAAGACGGTGCAGAATGGTTCGTCCTCAGATGACACATCTGATGAAGATACAAAGATGGTTCTAGACGATTCTTCTTACGACGATGAATCCTTTAGTTTTCAGGAACTAGTACGGCAGTTGGTCCTTGGTAACTATGTTCTTATGCAATTCCCATATAGTGTGTAGGAAATATGACTATGTTGGAAAATTTTAACCTATAAGGATGAAGATGGTGATTTTTAAGTGATTTATCTTCGCAAGAGTGTGAAAGCAACAGGGTTCTTGCCTCATGTTCCAGATATGGCGTCTGGTAATTAATCAGACATTTCAATGCTACTGCCAGAACTACAATTTATGATAATAAAGCAACTATCAGGATGCCACCGGTTTCCGATTTCCTTCGGAAATTTGGATGTACGTTCAGTTACACACTGTCATTCTTAGACATACTCTTAAGCCTTTATTTAGGAAGGATAACTATATAGTTGAATTACCTCAATCCACCATACGTGTTCAGTTAAGCTCAAAATGTGGTTGAATTGTTAATAATATGTGTACTTGTAACTACTGAAAATTTCTTTGTATTTTTACTATTGCTGTATCAAAACTAGACACCGAAAATTTCAGATTAAACTGCAAGTGATAACCACAGTTTCAGGCAGTAGTTAAGACATTATTACACTGTAGAAAAATATGGATAGGGTGTAAAAATGTATGATTTATGAAAATATATACATTGTATCACTGTGTGCCACAAGTGGTACCCAGTGAGACAATGTCCGATACTTCGTTATCATGCTTCTATGCTTTTAAAAATAGCTTTTTTAAAACAATGTGTAGCGTATTTGTGTTGCTTTAAGAGGTAGTGAAAATATTTTCAAAAGAATAAAAATAGTCGCCATACGTTAAGAAATAATATTTTTCGCCTCACTGTGTACTACCCGCCCCTATACTATTTCTTCTTGTAATTTCGACTAATTTTTTTTATTCAGTTTGCTTCATATTTTTCCTACTGTTTGGTCTTCTTCTGACTCTTGCGTGATTGGCGGAAGACATCTGCTTTTTTATTGGCTGTTTTATTTAACTTGTCCCTTAGCCTAACCCTTTCCCTTCTTTTTCCTTTGTGTCTTTCTCTTGCCTTCAAAGCGGTAGCCCTTCTTCGTACGCCGGAAGAAAAAAGACAAAGTTCTTTCGAAAGGCTAGGTGCATTTCTTAATTTTTTGGCGTTATTAAGAATGTTTTTTTTTCTTTCAATGACTTCAAATGCCAAAAAATTTATAAAAGCTTATAATTATTACTTACAGGCTCATCGTTTAGTTGGCCGTTTACTATTGAATCCTATAGTAACAAATTTTAAAACTTTCAATGTTGATAACAAAATTTGACTTTAAATTTTGATTTCACAGTAAATTTGAAATTTAGCTAACAAACGGAATTTCGGTCAAGTAACTTAAGAGGTATAAAGATAAAAAAATTTCAATCGCCTAATGTTAAATTAATTTTTGCTATTTTCATTTACATCTTCTGGAATAATTATTTTTCCAGGTTTATTTGTTTTTGTAGGGGTTTTGTTGACCATCCCAACACGTACATTTTAAAGTTTTTATAATTTTGAAATTATTTATATGCAAAATATGAATTGTGAAATTAATATTTTAAAAAAATAGTTGTAACATATGAATCTTTTTAACAGAAATTGATTTTTTCAAACTTCTAACATGCGAGTGCAAAATTTCAGCTCGATTATCTACACTAAAAGAAAAAATATACCGCCTTCATCTAGAATGAATAGACAGTCATTTTCTAAATCCCTAAACTATAAATATAGATTTACAAGATATGTCAATAAGATAAACAAATAAACTGAATAAAAGAAATGATCTAGAATTTTTAGTCTATAGATTTCTAGGTGATGAAACGATACTTTATATTATGAATCGGTTGAATTGCGAGAAATAATAACTTTATTTCTAGAATTAATTCATATACTAGAATGATAGTTACTAAAACTCACTTCTTGTGTTCGCATTTATTTGCATAGATTTTTGAATAAGTTTGTCCACGATAATATTGGAAAATGCCCTTGATTTTTAATAGGCATAACTAGAAGTCTCTAGCAAAGGGAACTAGAATTTATAAGGATGACATGGAACTATTTTTTGTAGATTCACAATTTATTTTCTAGAGTGGTAGAAAAATTTTTAAGTGTATGTCAATAAAATGATAAAGGCAAAATAAAGTGATAATTTTTTTTTTAATTAATATGCAGAATTATAACGTAATACATGTAAAAATACAAAAGAGTGTTTTACGAAAATACCCCTTTACAAGAAAAAAATACTTATCAGCATTCTAATTAATAAATATAATGGTATTTTCTTATCCTGCTATACTCTTTGGCAAAGATTCCTAAAGCTAACATACAACTTCTATAGGACTGAAACTTCTTAAAACTTAGTTAAAGAGAAAAAACAAACTATTAGTTATAAGATTCAAGAACTTTCACAAAAATTGCATTAAATTTATTTTTGCAGGAATTGAACATTCAGGAAATCGTAATATAAAATGAGCTCGTTACAAAATTTTCAGGTACCATTAAAGATATTTGCTAACGTGCCAAAACTTAAATAATTTAAGTAATGGTTATGATAGTATTTCTAAATTCTGAAATTTATTAAATTTTCTAAATGGCATCCATTACAAAAGTAATGAATTCGTACGTCATGTAACGTATTAGAATATTCCATCCAGAAATAATGCATTTACCGAATATTTTTAGCCAAAACACGATCTGGTAAATGTTTTGAAAGTCACATATAAATGTCTCTGTACATGTTTCGACATTTCAAATTAAGTGTACGCTAAGTCCTCTATTTATCTGTAAAGCTTGGAGAATTTTTAAATAAATATTTAAAGACCGTGTTATGATCACCATTAGTCAGATGACGCAGCACTCTGCGAGATTTTCTTTAAATGGACTGTATTTGTAACTTTTTTTTATCGCTCAGTGAATTTTGGCAAAAAAATCTCCCCTTTAATGAAGCTTTAAGGATATTAAGAGAAAGTATCATTCTTTTTGAATTTTTTCCTGAATCATCATATGTGTATTATGGCCACCATTAGTCAGATAACGCAACATTGTAGAATTATTGCATTTTTATCTGTCGGCGCTCTTCAAAAAAAAAAAAAAAAAAAAAAAGTCACCTTTAAAGACACTTTGAGAATATTAAGAGAAAATGTCACCTATTATTTTTTTCCCTAAATCATAAACATACAGGATATCCTAAAATGGACTGAGTGTTTTTAAAATTCATGAATAAGTAAACAGCGAGAATTACTGAAGTTATTTTTGGAGGAGATTTTAATATGTAAAATTAGGAATTTCTTTATTGTGTGCCTTTGTTTTAGATTCTAATTTCACCGATAGATGACAGTGCATTGTCTCAAACTGTTACAACACTCAAACTAACCTAGATAAAAGTTCATTCAGTTTTTATCCTTCATTCTGCTTAGCTGTTGATATGCGAAAAGAGGTCTTACTTTCGAAATTGCGTGGTTATTTTGAGCATTTTGCAGTATGAGATGATGCAGCACCATCTATAGGAGATATTTGGAACTAAAACAAGGAGACCTAGTGAAGAATTTCCCGACATCGTATATTACTCTCCTGTAAATAAAACTTCTAAGCTGTCACCATTTACATGTTCTTGAATTTTAAAAACAATTCCATTTAGGGCATTCTGTATTTTGCTAATAAGTTCATGTTGAGGTCAATTTTTTGTCCATTCGTTACAGCAAGGAATTGGTTCTGTTTTTAAAATTAGCATGATTATAAGAAAAATGACACTTCCCGAAAGTTGGAAGTATAAAGAATGAAGTTACTAATTTTTACCCGACTGCCAAGAAGGGTTATGTGTTTGACGCGTATCTGGGTATGTATGTGGGTATGTGGATTATACCCTTGAAACACTCCAAAGGATGGATGGATTTTAATGAATGAGAGCTCTATTAATTCGTCTTAACCGTCCGACGCGACGGTTATAGATTAGGTTTTGTTTTCATAAATTCAAAATGGCGGCCGTAAAATACGAAATTGCGGTAGAGACGAAAAACAAATTACGCAACATATTGAGTGGTATATCATTGGATAGGTTTTTCAAAATGAAGACGATGTTTTCTGGACTATTTTACAGTCAGAAGCTCCGTTTAAATATTACACAACCTGAAAGTTGTGTAGGTAGGATCTCTAGCGTAACTGTAACTGTAACCTTCATAAATATGTATAGGCCTCATCAGAACAGTGTCTACAGATAGGAACTAACAATTAAACACAACTCAAAAGTCATCAATACAAGTAAATAAAAAAATAGGTAAGTAATATAAAAAAATAATTTCACATTGATGAGAAATAATTAATTAGTTCGCCTTTTACGCAGTCGGGTTTTTGATTTTTCTAATTTAATTTTTACTTGTTTAAATTTTAGTTTTGGTTCTTTTGTAATAATTTATTAACTTTACACTAGTATTTCATAAACCAAATTTTTAGGATTGTTCCAACAACTACAAATTTATTTGAAAGTAATCCGTTCAATAATTTAGCTTTATAAAAACAAGGTTTATCAGTAAGTTTAACAAATAGCCGATAATTATGAATATTTATGTATGTTTATTCAAATATAAATAAAATTGTACATAAGGTTCAAAAACAGACTATAGTGTCTGCTACAGAGTCTTTCTTACTTGTTTGTAATATATTTTGATATAATGGACAAAACGTTTCGTATTTTTTGAGCTTCAGCATTACATTCAAAGAACTTACATATTTGTTCTTTTAAATGCAACCACTCATCTAAAATTAATTATAATATAAAACGAGAAGCTCATTAGTATGAAATTGAGATTTTCAAACAATTTTGAATCATTTAGCCGCAAGACTGCTTTAACACTAAGAAAAAATGCAGCGTTCAAAGAGAATAATAGATTAAGGATCATGGAAGTGTATATACTTTCTCGTTTATGGTCTAAAAAAAAAATTCCAGTTCCGAATACCGTTCAACGATCAAAAGCCGGAAGTCATTATTTTAGGGAGATGAAGCAGTGCCTTTAACCGTTAACTGGTCTTGTGGTGACATTTGGTCTCCACGTATTTTTCTACTCGTGTAATTTCATCACCAGTCGGTAAGATTCAGTATATAAGTGATGTACAGTCGTGGAAAAAAAGTATATACCCAACTACTAACTCCTCAGAATATTCGTAGAAGAAAGTTACTGGTACCGAACGATTGGAAACAAAGTCTACTTTTAAATGATGTATATAAAATTTGCTTAGGGGGCATCTGCATATTAAAACGAAACCAAACTTCATTTTTTTCAAAGGCAATACCCAATTTTAACAAGATATTTCAATTTTTCGGTTCAAACTATGCCTAGTCACCGAATTTCAAGTCATTTGAATGATAAGTTTTTGAATTATAAATATTAAAAATTTAGTGCTTCTAATGTTAAATTACATTTTCATATTTTCATTAATAGGTCCTGAAATTATGCTCTTAATGTGCTAATTTTTTGTGTAGCAATAATGCTAAAATGCCCAAACATAAATACGTTGAATTTGCAATTTTTATTATTTGATGATATGAATTATGAATTATGAAATTAATATTCTGAAAAATTATGAATTGCAACCTACAATTTTTTTGATGGATTTAGATTTATTAAGTCTTGCTTTATGGAAATCCAAAATTTCACATTTTTCTTCAAAGTAGTTTTCAAATTATGCTTAAAAAACGGAAAATAATATACAGTCGTGGACAAAAGTTTAGGACCACCGTGCAGAAACTAGCGTTTTTACAATTGAAACCACTGATAATGTCATAAATCAAATTGATTGTCTCAGATGGCATCATTCCCTCTGGCAGTGGAGTACTGTATTCACTCTTCGTTTGATATTTGAGTAATAAGCGTCACAGGCGCAATGTTGCTTGTTTTACAAGTTTTGAAAACCTATGAAAATGGGTCGAAAATCGTCAGTTTCTGAAGCTCAGCGTGCACAAATTGTTATTCTTCATAATGAAGGATATTCTGAATGATTAATTAGTGAACTAGTAAGACGTAGTAAGAATGCAGTTCACAATGCGATCAGGAAATTTAAAGAAACAGGGACTTATGTTGATGCCAAAAGGTGTGGTCAACCTCATAAAACCACACCTAGATATGACCATGTCATGAGAAGAATAGCAGTTCGTTCTGCAATGAGTTCCGCAAGCAAGATAAGGTCAGTACTGCTTGCAAAAGGTGCGGATGTCAGTCGTAGAACAGTAAGTCGGCGTTTGTTTGACGACTTTAATTTAAAATCTCATAAACCTGTGAAAAAACCCAGGTTAATAGCGGCCATGAGAGATAAGTGCTTGGACTTTGCCAAGAAACATGTCAAATGGACAATTCGTCAGTGGCAACGTTTTTTTCTTCCGGACGAATCTACCATACAGCAGTTCTCTACATGCAAGTACTATGTCCTTAGATCTCCTGGAAAGCGATTCAATGAACGTTACACTTTACAGACTGTTAAACACTCCCCAAGAGTCATGATTTGGTGTAGAATGTCAGTGAACGGGACGGCTGCATTGTTCATCCTATCACCAGGAACGACTATGAATGGCAAAAAATATGTGGATTTGTTGAAGGAGAAATTAGAATTACACATGACCGTTCATAAATACACGATTTTTATGCATGATGGTGTTCCATGTCATCGCTCTAAAATTGTTACTCAGTTCTTAAAGACGAAGAAAATTCCAATCCTTGACTGACCTGGAAACAGTCCCGATTTGAATCCAATTGAAAACTTATGGACTCTCTTAAAGCACAAGGTCTCTGAGAAACAGCCAACAAGTGCTAAGGAACCGGAAAAAGCAATTAAGGAAGTTCGGGTGAAAGAGTTATCAGCTGCGTACTACCGCAGTCTGGTAGAGAGCATGCTAAAACGTTTGCAGGCCGTAATAAAAGCTAACGACAGACCAACAAAATATTAATTTTCTGTAAAATTTATGTTTAATGTATGTGATTTATATGCGTAGAAATGTAATATTTATGTAATAAAGGGAGTTTATAATTTTACTAACGAGTAAGTATTCAATTTATTGTCTGGATCTTAATTTTCAGTGGTGGTCCTAAACTTATGGCCACGACTGTACAAGTGACTAAATATTTGGAAATTTCTTATGCTATCTTATAATCTAGCAGTCTTCAATGACTGCTTGAGTGGCGCTTAAGATGTCTTGATCAAGAAGAGGACTCCCTCGGTCAACAATCGAGTAACGAACTTCAATTTGGATACAGCCCCTAAAATACGCTCGTTTTAAAATAATTAATTTCTCGAAATCTTATCCTACGAATTCATAAAAACTTGTTTTCAGACTAATTGAAGGGTGTAGAGTTCATTTATGCTGCAGGAATGTGTACTGCTATTGAAAAAAACAAAGTTATGGTTCGTTTTAATATGTAGATGGCCCCCTAAGCAAATTTTATAAACAACATTTAAAAGTAGACTTTATTAATAATCATTTGGTACCAGTAACTTTCTTCTACGATAATGTTTTGCAGAGTTAGTAAGGAGTGTTTACTTTTTTTTCCACGACTGTACTTGCGAATTTATTCATCTGACAAATACAATTTGGTAAATATCCCATGGTTTTATGAAAGGCCTTTTTTAGGTGCGTTCACAATTATATAAATATGTAGCACAAATAGTCGTCTTCTGGTCCGCCCGACTGTCCGCATGTAACAGCGCAAAAAAGTACTACCTAACCGAATGTTTTGAAATTTGTTATATATAATCGTTGCAGAATTTTGTAGAGTCATTTCAAGTTTTATGAAAATCCAATCAAAATTAAAAAGATATTAATAAAAGTTTTCTTCCTTCTATTAAATACTATCATACGCAATTAATTCTATGATACCCCATGATAGGTAATGATTCTAGGTTGCCGTGCTGATTACGTCATATTTAAAAAGGAGTAATATTATTTCCGTATTACGAAATTTAATATATATATAATTGTAATACATTTTGTATTCATGCATTTTTTGCACAAGAGTGCAACAGCTATTGCA
Source organism: Maratus speciosus (assembly GCA_963932465.1). NCBI lineage: Eukaryota > Metazoa > Arthropoda > Arachnida > Araneae > Salticidae > Maratus > Maratus speciosus. The sequence goes on along the minus strand of OZ010796.1, from coordinate 229,534,955 downwards.
ACAAGATATGAATATTTATAAAACTAGTTATAGTACGAATGCACCTCATTTGCCACGTTTGACGTACAATTTCAAACTTGTTTTTATAAGTTATAATATTAGCTGGGGACAAAATGGCACCACGACGCCAGTCCGTTTCTGAGCTAAAATTTATTTCTTGGATCCAAACACATTTCGATGTTCAAAAGCCGGAAGGCAATATTTTAGGGAGATGAAGGTGGGATTGTAAGTGCTTAAGTGTTAAGACATTAATTTTTAACTTCTATTTTAAAAACTTATTACTTTCTCAGTTCATTAATCTAAAGTTCTAAGTTAGTTTTTAGTTCTTAAATCAAGCATCTCATATTTTGAATGTTTTTCGATACTTTTATATATCTAATTAGCGTTCACATAATAATTAAAAAATGGAATCGAATACGTTAGAAAACAGTAAAAGATCAAAGTACTTCTGTACAAATCTATCAAATACGAAAATTAATCATTTTGAATTTTCAATTTCCGCATAATATATGTTTTTCCCGGAAATGCTTCACTGAAGAAAAAAAATGTTTTCCTGAATTAAGTCTTTAATTTTTGATTTTTTAAACCACATTTTAGTATTTGTAAACCACTAAAAAAATGCGTTTTTGGCAGTGTCAAATACCGTGAATAACCAAGAAATTAAAGTTTTGTAATATGCTTTAAATCTTTCCTTAGAAATTTAACTTTTGTAAAAGGTTTTCAATGCATAAAAATATTTCATGATGCCAAAAAAGGTATTAAATTAGATATGATGTGTTTTGATATGTTAAGCAAGACTTTTCAAATTTTGAAGCCTGAACATAATTTTCAGCGAACTAACTTTCTGTGTTATTTTAAATGCAACCACTTATCTGATACTAAATACAATATAAAACGAGAAGCTCGTTTTCAAAGAAATTTGAATCATTTAGACGCAAGAATATTTTAACATTGCGAATTAAATAAATTGATCTCTGAAATAGAATAACAAAATAGGGATCAAGTAGTGTGCATACTTTTCGTTTAACAGAAATTTATTTCCTAAATCCAAACAGAATTTAACGTTCAAAAGCCGTAAGTCATTATTTTAGGGAGCTCAAGCATTGCCTTTCTGTGCTTGCCAGAGTCATTAAGTTTTAACTTCAATTTTAAAAGTTTATTATTTTCGTAGTTCATTAAATTGAAATTGTAAGTCTTTTGTTCGTTCTTAAATCAAACATTGAATATTTTAAACTTTTCAGATGCTTCTATATCTTTTATTAGAGTTCACAGAATGATTAAACGAGTTGGAAATTGCACATCAAACGTGGCAAATGTGGTGCGTTCCTACTATAACTAGTTTTATAAATATTTTTTGCAGCGCGTATTGTACTGAATGTATATTTTAGTGCAGTTCATAAGTGCATATGATTTTCATTCTGTTCGAAAGGCTCTAACATCATTAAAATGCACACAAATAATTTTTTCATTGGCCGTAAAGTAGCAGAAAACTTTTGACTGTCCCTGTAATTAAGCTATACATCCGATTTTCATAAAATTTGAAATGACTTGACAAAATTATGCAACAATCATATATTTTAAATTTCGGGTAGTTTTTGTGTTGTTATATGCGGACGGACGGACAGACGGAAAGACAGGCGGGCTGAACGGCGACTATAGGTGCTACGTATTTATATAATTGCGAACGCACCTAAAAATGAGAAAAGCAAAAGTTAAGAAAACAGTAAGAAATCTGAGTATTTCTAAATAAATATATCTAATATGTAAAATTGATTTTTGAGAACGCGTAATATACATTTGTCTTCCGAAAACAATCATAGAAGGAAAAAAAATGTTTCTGCAAAATAAAAATAAAATTTTATTTGAAGTTTTAAACAGCTTTTTGTCTGTGAAATGTGTTACGTTTCAGACAGTGAAAAACATCGACAGTGAAAAATGTTAAAAGAAATGAAAGTTTTGCGAAAGATTTTTGAATCTTTGCTTCGAGAAATGATTTTCTTTAAAAAATTTTAAAGCATATTTTTCCCTTTTGTAGAATTGTGGGATAATAAGTAATATCCGAACATAAATTAATACCCTCAACAATGCAAAATTACAAACTCAAGGGTTCAATTAGTGGATAAACGGTATCATACAGAAAGAAAAAGCATAACACAAGGGAGTGGAGAAATTACAATATGATTGTTACTTCTTAAAACTTAATTTAAAATTCAATGTTAATATTTAACAGACTCATCAAATAAAAACTACAACTGTAGTGTCATAGCAATAAATACGCTTTTAAGCAACACATAAATCTGAGTCAAAGATTACGAAAGCACTGTAAACTGAAATGTCTTAAATTCAGACATTTAAGTGTCTGAAACGGAGTGTTCAATTTTCAGACGTTTTAAAGTGTCTTAATTTTTAAGACACTTGTATGCGTCTGAATTTCAAACGTTTCAAACGTCTGAATTGCATCCATGTTTGACCTCTTCGACAAACATTTTTTCACTTTTTTTTTCTTTCGTAAGCAGTATACAGTGTAATATATATATATATATATATATATATATAATCCCTAAAAATATGGAAATTGTAGCCACTCGAGACTCCAGTATAATTTACATATTTTAATTGAAATTTTCTGATGTAAATTCCAGAAAAAAATCCATTTATTTTGCATATTTCTGTATTTAAAAATGTCCATTTAAAAGATAAAATATAATTTTTCAAGAACTAATCTCCATATTTTATATACAACCACATACCAAAGGCCACATGTTACATCTGATTTATATATTCAATTCAAACTACTGTAAACTTTTAACACTTACCCGAGATGGGATTCGATCCAGGGTCCTCTTGCTAAAGAGAAAAGTGAACTAACCATTCACCCACGATTTCGTCGGCCAACCTTCGAAATAATGTTATTTATGAAGCACAAGCAATGTTTTTAAGGGGACCGGGAAAGTCGTATCTCCGCCATGTTAAATTCACCAACTTTATGTACCTTTTTCTCAGAAATGGCGAAAGATAGAGGTCTAGATTTTTTAGAGTAGACAGAATAACATGCTTTACGTATTTTAACACACCATTTTTGTTCTATGTGAAACTCAAAATTAATTATTAATTATTTATTGAAAGTCATTTTTAAATTAGCATTTTGTAAGATTTCACTGCCTAAAATAAATAATTTTCAACAAATCATTAAATCCCAGTGTTAAAGTATACAATATAACATAATACAAGAATTAAAAAAATCTCAGTTCTTAAGTTTAATAGATATTGAAAAAAGGAACATAAACATGAAAAATGTTGAACATAAACATGAAAGAAAACCAAGTTTTGAGAAAAAGTCAATTAAAGATTTAAATGGCCATTAAACTGTGAAGTAAGTACTCTTAGAAAGAATGAATAATTTCAACAGTTATTTTTTTTTATATATAAACATGTGTGACACATCGTTGGATAAAAGTTTAAACAATTTAATGATATAAAAAAATTAAAAATCGATTTTTTGGTTGAATTTTGCTTTTCCGATCCCCTTAAGTAGCAGTAAGTTTTTTCCAATTTAGTATAATTCTGAACATTTTACACACAGTGTTGTAGTTGTAAAAAAACAGAGGGTACACGTACGGCAGAGGGTATACGCTAAAGTCATTAACGTCATGTATCGAGTTTTCGTTGTAGTTTTATTTGAGAAACAGGGTATACGGAGTATTTTTTAAAAATCCTTAAGGTATACGGTGTATATCTCCGCATACCCTCCAGTACAACCTTGTTACACATTTTATTTCTAGAAATTTGAATATGGGGCATTTTAAGTTCAGTTTTTTTTCTACCAGAGGAACTTTTAGAGTACAAATGAGGACCCCCCCCCCCCCCCGCCAGAAGCCAAGGGATGCACGCCATAAAAAAAAGGTTTTAAGTAAACTGGGTTCTAAGTTGAATAGTAATTTACTGATTTAAAATATGAAAGTGTGGTTTATTTCATAGTGGTCTTTGAACTGTTATTTCAGCAACTTCAAAAGAAAAGTGGACTACAATATTTTCTTTAAATTTAAGTAGTGATTATGAAGGTTACGAATTAAGTAGTTTACAGGGCTTAATTAGTTGACTTCTAGAACGCAGCACATAATTAGAAAATCACTTTCTTTTTACCTGCAAACAAATCACTTTATTTCCAGATAGATTACTTTGACTACATGAGATGGCGCCACTATTCATTCTTAAAAGTTGAAGGTATAATTTCGATTCCAAAGAAAAATTCTTCTGAGAGGTTTGATGTTTTGGAAATGTATAAATTTTAATTCATTTTTGTTCATAAATCATGAAATTGGAAGGTAATGTTATTCAGAAACTATGGGATCGAAATAAGTTTTCTATTTTTTTATGAATAAATTACCTATCGAATTATAAGCGATCCTCTTTAAACAGGTTTTTATAACAGTAGGTAACGCACGTATTATGCAATCAAACTTTTTAAGACGGAATCGTATGAGACTGGTCAAAATTTCGCTTTCAGCATGGTTATATCGTATATTTTTAAACGGACTACTGAAAATTATTTGCTAACTGTAACTCAATAAACAGTAAATAAAACTGAAGTAAACCTCTGTATAACGGAAAATTGGCTGAAATGAAAAATTTCATGATTTCTTCGAATAACACACTTTTTAAGATTAAAACATGCCTTTTGCTAAACTTCCGTAATTAAGTCTGATATTTTCTATAAATTTCGGAGGGGGCATCCGCCAACCCTTCCGATACGCCACTGGTTTGAATATAAATAAATAAATCCTGTCTAATATACGTGATGTTTTAAAATGCGGATTAAATTATATGGGTTTGTCCTTGAAAGGTTATATTTTATCTTTTAAATAGAACTTTTTAAATACAGAAATATGCAAAAAAATTGGAAATTTTTCTGGAATTTACGGAAAAAAAAATTACATTAAAATAAATAACGTAAATGGGTGTCTGAATAGGCAGTACAATTTCCATATTTTAACGGATATTTTTTACAGTGTATAAAGCTTACAAAAAAGTGAAAAAACGGCTGCCTATTGCTGAACATGCAGGTTGATCAAAGATGGATGCGATTCAGACGTTTTAAATGCCTTAAATTCAGACGGTTCACGTGTCTTAAAAATTAAGACACTTTAAAATGTCTGAAAATTGAACACTCCATTTTCAGACTCTTAAGTGTCGGAATTTCAGACATTTCAGTTTACAGTGTTTATACCATGATCATAGTAAGACACTTAAGTGTTTTAATTTCAGACACCTATGATGTCTGAAATTACATATTCAGACACTTAAGTGTCTGAATTACTTTTTCAGTCGCATATGTGTCTGAATTTAAGACGCCTTTATTTGCAGTGAGGCAAGTTACATATACAAAACTTTAATATAAACTAAACATTATCACTCCATTACATTCTCGTCAGAAAAATTATCAAATTATCTGACGTCAGAGGCGCTTACGTGCAGCATAGAATAAATAGGTTGACTGCGCCAGTAGTTGATACCCCTCCAGTAGTTGATCAAATGTTTAAATGTTGCGCCATTTCATGAAATGAATTTTAGACGTGGCACTATAGTAAAGTGGGGACAGATGCCGCAGTTTTTCTTTTCTTCTTGTAAAATGTAAAATAACGCAAAAAACAACAAACTAAGTACCAGAAATTATTGATCAAACCCTTTAGAATCTCATTTTGATGTTAAACAAGTTTAAACCTTCTGAATAAAGTAGACATAGTTATTTTTCCACAGGTCCTTTTTTAACATCATTTTTATGTGCTGGATAAGATGACGCATGGGGTGTGGGACAGATGCCGCATGGAGAAAAATGCTAGGCTGTTTATATTTCTTCAAGCAAATCACATTTTTATTTTCTCAAACTACTTAAAACGAAAATAAATAAGAGTAAACTTACAAAATTTATGTATATCACTAAATTGTGCAAAGTTTAACGAAAATGAAAAAGTGCATATATATAAACATGCATCTCTATAAACAAAACTTAAGACAAAAAATGAAAATGAAAAGAAAATCATTTGAATTTACATGAAAGGATAGCATAATTACTGGAAACAATAGACAGAATAATTCCAAAAAAGATATAAATCACTGGTTTACATCCAGGCAAACATTGCAGTTTGCTCTTAATATAAGTATTAGTTCTATTCTGTTTAGGCCCCTAATTTTTGGCCTTTCTTCTCATTCTTTGATTTTGTATTTTCATTCGCACACAATCATACCACACTACCTGTTGCAAAAGTAAAGTAAGCGTTTTTCGTGCAGTTAATGATTGAATTCTATGCACTGAATCCTGTCCGCTTTAGACTTCCTCCTTGATAAAACTCCAGTAACTCAACATATGCAGAGTCATCAAATTCTAATCCAGTTCTGCCATCAGAATCCATAAGAGGAACAATTTACCCATTGTCGGAAGATGACTCATATTTTAGATTTTACCTTAAGTAAGGCGTTTTCAAGTTGATTTTTTCCTTCCTTTTTTTACACATTTTACTTCCGCCAAGTTGTCGTTCTTTGACGCTTTCCAGTTTCTTTTGTTTTTCATTTCCTTCTTCTTTTTTATTGTTTATAAACTCTGTGCTTGTGATATTTGCATCCTTTTACTTTCTCTTACTTAGCTGTATAGGTCTTTTGACCATTGGGGTAGGAGATATTTTGTTTAACAGTTTAGATGGTGAGAATTGTAAATGGCCTACGTTTCCCTTATTCATACATGGTAAACCAACATTGTTGCTCAGAATATTTTGATAAGTATCAGAATGCGTTAATATACATTCATTTAAATGTAATGCGTTAATATACATTCATTTAAATGTAAGTTCTACTTAAATAGCAGTGATGAATTTATTGAACCGAAAAACAAAACTATATTTGCGGCATCTGTCCCTCAACCTCGGTGCGGCATCTGTCCTATAGTAGCGGGTAAGATGCCGCGCCGCCATTTTGTGACATGTGAGCTACGCGAGAGAAAGGCAAGTGCTTTTCTGTATTCTACGAGGATCTAGACTATAGTTGCAATCGGTTTTGGGATAAAATCTCTGTTTATTTTTCTTAAAATATGTAATAAAACTTCATTAGAATAATTTTAACAACTTATCACGCAGGTTCGAGCCATAAAACCTGGCATAAATATGTAAATATTGACAATTAATCTGTTGAAACGCATATAACACATCACACAGCACAGAGGAACACTCCGAGCTTCTAAAATTGGTCTAGGGCACGCTAGTGTAGCCTACACAATCTCTGCGGCATCTGTCCCACCGCGGCGTCTGTCCCCACTTTGCTATAGACATAATATTTTTGTTTGAATGTTGGGTCACCTGTTGTCACATTGTTGACAGCTGCCTGCTGTAAGAGAAGCCATTTTATGATTTTTTTTTAAAATAGAAATTGTAAAAATTTAGTTTTTGGTTAGTTGGAGACGATTACGATAAGTTGAAATAATCCACTTTCATCTTGTTTATTTCAAATAATAGTTTTATATGAATTATTGTTAATCACAGCTTAAGAATGGTATTTTAAAGATTAATTTTTGAATTTTCGACTGATTTCTTCGATTGATCAACTACTGGGTAAATAGCAATTAAAGAAACTATTTGATGCTGAAATAACATTGAAGAAACATTGCTGCTGGTAAGAGAAAGTTAAAGGGAGCCATTAGGTCCAAATGTACATGGTTCAAAACTTACAAGAGGACAATGGCGGCTTCTACTACGGAAATACACATGCGGCTAACGCAGGGTGAAACAATCTCTATACATATTTCTCTTACGTGGCGCGAAAAGAAGGTTAAATTTGTGGCTTGTCGTTTGTCAACAACCGTAGTTTGCGGAGCGACCCTTCTAAGTGATTCATTTTACGGTCACATGATCCATTCAACAAATCAAAATTCAGAGCATTATTTCTTTCTATACACAGCACGATCTTTCGGCCAATGTATGAATAACGATGGTCATTGGTTCATTTTGCTGTCACTTGATTCATTCAGCACGTCAGCTTTTTCATACAGAGTTTTTTTTAGATACAGCAGAAAACGTTTATTTGAGAGACATTGTATTTTTCAAATCGAACGAACTTTAATATCGAATTAAAGTTGATTAGTATTGAACTATCTTTTTATTACGTAAGGTTTTTTGAAATGAATTTAAACCGTGCTGTGCAATATTATAGGCGCAATAAACGGAGAAGGACTGAACGCGTCAGAGACATTGGAAGAATCGAATGCCAAATAATCAAAATACAGTGGTGGTACACAACCGTAGTTTCTGGTTGATGCTTCTCAGTGATTCATTTTATGGTCACATGATCCATACAGCAAATAGACATTCAGATCAGGAACTCTTTCTATACACAACACGATCTTTCGGCTGATGTATGCATAGCGATGGTCATTGGTTCATTTTACTGTCACTTGATTCATTCAGCAAGTCAGCTTTTTCTTCCAGAGTTTTTTAGACACAACAGAAAACGTTGTGTCTGAGAGACATTATATTTTTCATGTCGAACGAGCTTTAAATCGAATTAATGTTGATTAGTATAACTACCTTCTTATTACGCAGTGTTTTTTTAAATGAATTTAAACCGTGCTGTCCAATATTATAGGCGCAATGAACGGAGAAGTGCTGAAAGCGCTAGAGACATTGGAAGAATCGAATACCGGAGAATCAAAATACAGTGGTGGCACCAATTAAAAATACTTTTAATTGAGTTTTCAAACACGTTTTAAATTGTGTTTACAATGTACTTTTTCAGTTAATTATTTTGCATTTCAAAAATTTGTAAATTTCATAATGTAAAAATGATTTTTGCCCAATGGTATCACAAACTACATGCATTTTTAATTGTGTTTTCAACAAACTTTTCAATTACTTTTTCTTACATTAAAAATTTGTAATTTTCATAAGTTGAAATGATTTATGATAGTAGGAGAAAGTGTTGTACCTTGAACATAGATGTACCTTGGACCAACACGTTTTTTTACTCTATCTATTGTATTTTTATAAAACTAGTCAATGTCACTTTCCAGTTGGTCATTTTAATATAGTCCGCACATGCTGCAGACAATTGTTAAAAAATTATTTGATCATCAAAATCAATTTTGTTAAAGTTAAACATTTCATTATATCTCGTTATCAACAGATATTTGCTTTAAATTCAAAGTTGTGCATAAAAGATTATTTATAGTGCATTATGAAAATGAATTTCAAATCATGTTAAGACTAACTAGAAAACTGTAAGAAGTCATTATTTTTCAAGTCGCCAAGTATTGTATCTTGAACCTAGCAATAGTGTTGTGCCTTGAACTGGTCCAAAGTACAACGCAATTGCACATCTTTCTATTAAAAAGGCCAACAAATGTAAATGTTATTTCACGAAAGTTTTTTCTTGTATCATTAATGGAAGGAATCCAAAACTCAACTCTATATGTACACCACTTGTTTACAGAAAATATGCATAAATGATGATAATGGTGAAGAAGAGATTATTGTTGTGTCCATGACACATTTTAATACCATTGGAATAGAATTCATACTTGAATAAAATATGCTTTTCAATATCTTGCGAACAAATCAGGAGCATTCTGCCAGAACCTAGTCTTGTTGTAAAAGACAGAATAATTATTTATGTATTTCCATATATTTTCAGCTTTTGAAAAATAATCTTAGCTTTTTAGGCAACTGTTTTCTGTAAATTTTGCATTGTAATAAAACAAACCTGTATAAAAAAACATAAAAATGCAATAAAGCAGTCAAAATGCAACTAATATTTAGAGTGATTGGAATTATCCCCCCCCCTCCTTTTCCCTCTAATTACACCTTCTCTTTTAAATGAATTTAAAAACTTTAAAAAACTATCTATGACAAAACTGCTATTAAATATACTTTTAAAATTTATTCAAATACATCATAAAAATGTTTCGTCAATTTTATTTTAATTTTTTTAAATTGATGCATGGTCAATGGTACAACACGCCTAGAACCAAGGTATTACATGGGTATTGTACCTTGGTTCAAAAATTAATTTTTTTTTAATAAAAAAAACTATGATAGGCCTAAAATTAGAGTTCAAGAAAATTATGAGGTAAGAAGAACATGATAAATAATTAGCAAATACCTTGTTATTTCATTATTTACATGTTTTAGTTAAACTAAAAATGTCAAAATATTACAGATATACATAGCCACTCCCTACTCATTCTGTTTAGACTTGCTACAAAAAGTTGTGAGCGAGTGGAGCAAGCTGGGATCACAATTCACGAGGGCTGGAGAGTGCTAACGAACAGGTTCGAAGCCCTTAGTATTATTCAAATTAATTAGCTACATAAATCAGTATTTAAGAATTTGATTAACGCATACTATAATTACTAGTTCTTTTGTTATCGTTCAATACTTAGATATTGTATGATATTAAAGTGTTCAGATATTAATCTTAGCGATGATAAAAGATGTACAGTCGTGGGAAAAAAAGTAAACACCCCCTACTAACTCCTCAACAAATTATCGAAGAAGACAGTTACTGGTACCGAACAATTGGAAATAAAGTCTACTTTTAAATGATGTATATAAAATTTGCTTAGAGGGCCATCTACATATTAAAACGAGCCATAACTTTGTTTTATTCAATAGCAGTACATAATTCTGACAGCATAAATGAACTCTACACCCTTCAATTAGCTTAAAAACAATTTTTTTTTTGCAATTCGTACCATAAGTTTCCGAGAAATTAATTATTTTAAAACGAGCGTATTTTAAGGTCTGTATCCAAACTGAAGTTCGGTCCTAGGTTGTTAACCGAGAGAGACCCCTTCTTGATCAAGGCATCATAAGCACCACTCAAGCGGTCAATGAAGCCTGTTATTTTACAGGACAGCAGAAGAAATTTCAAAATATCTACTCACTTCTATCACAGATGGCCCTTAAACCATCATTTTGACTTTTTAAAGCATAATTTGAAAACTACTTGGAAGAAAAATGTGAAATTTTGTATTTCCATAAAACAGGACTTAATAAATCTAAATCCATCAAAAAAATTTTAGGTTGCAATTCATATTTTTTTCGAATATTAATTTCACAATTCATAATTCATATAAAATTATAAAAATTGCAAATTCAGCGTACATATGTTTGGGTATATTAGAATTATTGCTACACAAAAAATTAGCACATTAGGGGCATAATTTCAGGAGATAATAATATAAAAAAAAAATAAATGGAAATAAAAATATGAAAATGTAATTTAACATTAGAAGCACTAAATTTTGAATGATTATAATTCATAAACTTACCATTCAAATGACTTGACATTTGTTGCCTAGGCATAGTTTGAACCGAAGCTTTGAAATATCTCGTTAAAATTGGGTATTGCCGTTGAAAAAAATGAAGTTTGAATTCGTTTTAATATGTAGATGGCCCCCTAAGTAAATTTTATATACATCATTTAAAAGTAGACTTTATTTCCAATCGTTCGGTACCAGTAACTTTCGTTTACGATAATTTTTTGAGGAGTTAGTAGGGGTGTTTACTTTTTTTTCACGGCTGTACTTCGATAGTTAATAAAACAAAAATATGTGAGTTTATAAAAAACAACATAGATTTAGCGTAGTTCTTTATTCACGCTATAATAATGTCCTATTCAGACATGTAAAACTAATGTGACCGAACAGCCCGAATTTTGGGGGCGCATTCAACATTTAGAATGTCACACTCAAGTTTTGAATTAAAAGAGAAAACTTATTGAGTTTTAAAACGGTGTTAATTTTATGATGGTTTAAAATGCAACAGAGGTTAAATTTGACCGTTTTAAAAGCTTTCAAGTTGAAACATTTTTAAAATTTGGTCAGTTTATGTAAAAACGAATTCATAAAATAATGTCACGTTGGATAAAAGTATTATAAGGAGTCCTTTAAGTGTGAAATAAGTGGCTCTGAATTTGTCTTATTTATTTGATTTGATTTGCTTAAGAGGGACTTCTCAGACGAGAAAGCCAAGTCCGCAGAGCATAATGTCCCTCCCGGATTCCTTTATTAATTCCTTTTATACCGGACTTAAAAAAAAAAACATGCATTGTGATGAGAAAGCGTCATATGAGTAGATTTAAAAAAAGATGATTTTTCTAACGAAAAATTATGCATCGCATTTCAAGAAATTTAACTTATGCATATCTGACAGCCTTCCGGGTTTTTAAGTAACATAAGCATATTTTGAACAAGACACAGTGAAATTAAATTAATACGACGTAGAAACATGAAACATTTTATTAAATAAATATTTTGGTTCAAAATATGTTTATTTCATTTGGAAGAAAATCTCACCGAAAACTGGGTATCTATGCTTATACACCACGCAATGTTTCCCCATAAATAAGAAAGAAGCGTAAAACTACTCGTATATGAACCCCTTTAGGAGTAATTTTCTGAAAATATCCCCAACATGTATTTTATTTAATATTATGTGGACATACAAAAGAGAAATGGAAATTTAAAAATTACTTCCTTTTTCAAGCATATGGATTGATACAGTTTATGATAGTAATTATACCTTCCAGTGCAAAATTAATGAGTGCACGATCAACCGTTATTACTATATACCCGTAGATTTAACTTTTTTTCCGGATAAGAGCATGTTCTTGCTAGATGAAATTAATCACGCGATAAATCATTCATGCTGAGAGATAGCTTCTATAATTTTAGTGGATATTTCGTGAAACACTGCAAGTTTTCGATAAAAACCCGCAAACTGTAATAAGATGAAACAGATATCGAGCAAAATATCTCAGAATTTAATACTAAGAAAATTGATTTATATGTGAATAACATATAACTTGAGATGCAGTTAGAATAGACGTTTCTAACATTTAATTTTACATAAGATAAAGTGCCATAAAATTTAATCTTTTTTTATATTTAGATTAATAAGTTGTAATAATCTTTTGCCTTTTTGTTTACGTGTGTGCATCGAGACATTATAGACAGCAGTTACTATTGCGTGGAATTTTGCTGAAACGTGAGAGATGTCCACCCGTGATCACGAAACTATTTTTTCTGTTATTCTATGCAGGGATGGCGCGCCGCCTTTTTACCTTCGGGTGCAAAAATTCACAAGCAATACCTATCAACAGAGCAATCAGCCAAACTATTAAAAAATATATTGTGCAATATTCTGCTTATACAAGACACTTATAAATATAATCGGTTGCTTTCATGCATGACATATTGAAGAATAATTAATAATCAAAATGCAATTTCTCTTTATATTAGAATCAGCCATTAAGTAAAATTTTGATTCGTAAATGCGATTCATTAGTACGTGGCACGTAATGTAAAAAAAAAAAAACGCGATTTTTTTATTGTAGTAATTTGCAACATCCTTAATGCAACATTTAAGTTGTAATTATGCAAGTTGAAATAAAAATGTGTTAATAATGTACTGATGAGATTTTTGATGTTCTACAGATGCCCAAAAAGAGATAAAAGACAGAGAGTTGCCCTACTAACTCTACCACAAATCGTCGTATAAAAATATATATGACAAGTATAAATCGATTGGTAACAACATCTGCTAATTAATGCTATACATAAGCGATTCAAGTTATGGGGGAGACTAGGGACGGTTGACCATACGGAAGGCTTAACCCACCCATCAATTTTCACATCTAACAGAATTTCAGAGTTTTATGAATAGGTATCAACCAAAGCTACTGGAATGCTCAAACAACAGTCTTCGTTTCATGCAGATAATCGAAATAGGTGTGGAAAAAATCAAGTGTGAGGCGTTACTACCTAAAAGTTGTGTTTTTTAGAAATATTTTGTAAGCTTTTTTCAAATAAATTATATCATAGAAATTTAAGTAAGTAGGTTTAAAGTAATGCAGAAATATCGAGCTTTCCCTCCAGGCATAAAGATTGTACAGTAAGTTAGGTTTAACATAACAATATGCTATTCTTTAGAAAAGGTCTATGTAGGGAGGCTTGACCCAGTCAATGTGAGGGAGGGTTGACCAGATGCTCAAGGCACCCTTAATTAAGTGGTTTTTAAAATCTTTTTATTATACACTATGCATAATGAAAAGTTAATGGTTATAAATATAAAATAATGCAAATTTATTCTGTAAAGCTTCAGTAAAAGGGGGATGATGGAAAAGAAAATGTTTAAAACTGACTAAAGGAAGATGTGAAAAATTGCTAGAAAATGGGAAAGTTGATAGGAACATTTTTCCATTTAAATATTACTTACAATAGGTAAATAGAAACAGTTGGAAAGACTAGAAAGGACTAAAAAGGATGAAAGCAGCAGTCTTAACACTTTCAAGGGCAGTGATATGTTTACAAAACCATTTAATTTTGATTCCGAAACGTCACAATGGCACCAGAATTTTGCTAAAATCCTTTCCCTTTAACATGTATGTGAAATATAGAATTTTTCTTATTTCCAAATAAATTTTTCTTAAATTCCGGTGCCAGTCATTTATTTCAACATTTTAGTACTGAAAGTACTTTGCTCCTTAAAGGTTTAAATTATGCTAATGATAAGTTAAGTGCTCATGCGGCAGCAAATGAACATAGCGTCGATCGAAAAACTTTAGGAAGGTATGAACACAAATTTCGCCAGGGTGAATACAGTGAGATGAAGCTAAACTGTGTGACAACTAGTGTTGTCATGTCGAGTGTCACAAAATATAGGACAAGGAGACAAAAAAAGCGGGACAGTGGCTCCTAAATCCGGACAAAATAACATGAAACATTACGAAAACCGAACCTGTCTCTAACAGAATACTGCCTTAAATTTTAAAATTTCCTTTTCCCTGCTCCACAATTATACCTGCTCAGACAAAATCCTGTTTAAAACAAAATTTTTCTTCTCTGACTTGTTGTTGCATCTCAACAAGTTTAAGCATCACATTAAAAAAAATATATAATAATTAAAGCATGTAGCATAAAGCTATTTTGCTTTTCAAAAACTGATTTTATTTCTCTTCACAAATATTGCAGTATAAAACAAAGTGGGTCAAGCCTCCCATATAGTGAGTCATGAGTCAACCATCCCATAGGTGGAGAGCCTTGACCCATTATTTTTTTCATGATTAAAATCAATCATTTTTCAAATTCCTTATATGTTACACTTATGTAGCAATTTTATTTTGATAACTGATTGTATAACGAATAAAATGATATATAAAACTTTATTCTACATTCAATATTTAAAAAATAAAAAATCATTTTGTAAACATGGGTCAACCCTCCCTAGTCTCCCCTACTTAAATTTTGCGTCGGTGATTGTATACATATAGAAATTGTATCAAATTAAAAAAAATTCAGTACTAACATCTGTTTTTGACACCTTATTTTGTTCGTCTTTACATTTTACCCTCGAATACTGAACGATAAATCATTCAGCCAGTACATTAGGAATTAGGATTTTTTTTTTTTTTTTAGTTTGAAACTTCTAAAGTTAAATTTATTTTTAATAGTTTGAAAACAGATTGCAACACGGATAGATTTTAATCATAACTCAAACAACTTGACGGAATGAGCTATAATTTTGGCTCGTATATTTGAAGGTTCTGAAAATTTATTTTTCTAGAATAATTTATAAGTAGCATTTAATAGTTTTTTAAGTAATTAAAAAAATATATTTAAATTATTTTTCGATATAATATGAACTGTAACTATGGTGTAGACTTTTTTTGTTATTTGGGTGTTCATATAAACAGATGATGAAAGATGATAACCCGGGTGTTCCAAAAATGACCGACCATTTTAAAATTCAATAACTTGCAAACGGTGACAGATATTAAAAAAAATCTTGCAGAAAGGTTATGTATGATGTCAAGAGTTTTTTACTGTGATTCTTGATTTTAGTTTGAATTTCAAACAATAGATGGCGCTGACAGGGATTTGCGCTCGGTCGAGGCCGAAACTGACATCACTCAGCATTGATGCGAAGGGAGGAGATTAAGGCTATGGAGTGGGTCTCATTCGCCAGTACAATCTGGCTCTTAGGCCCCGATTCTGAACTCATTCTATATGATTTCAATGGACTGCCTTGTTGCCATGGAAACAGTAAATTCTTCGATAGTGGGATACAGCGTTTAGAACTGGTTAAACAGGCAACTTCTATTATTTGTTTTGAGGTAGTTATTTTGAACAACAATACCATTTTCACGATTATTTTTCAACATTCATACATTCAACTGACGAACATCCTTAAAAGATATAAAATTTCTTGGAATGTACAAGGTGTCCCAAAAATGACCGACGATTTGAAAAATCAATTAAAGAAAAACGGATAGCGATAGAAATGTACGGTTTACTTTATTCTGCTTAGGTAACCAGTAGGACTGGGCGATATATGTAGAAATTTCTTAAATCGATTTATCATCCATCTAATATCGTGATTTAGCACTAAATCGCGATTTAATAGATTTTATCATTTAGAAAATCGAAGCCTATTTTTTAATTTTTAATAACAAAATACGATCTTTTTGCACCCCTCCCCCCACCTTCTGTATTATTTAGTATACTTAACTTTTAATTTTTCAAAACCTTTGAAAAGAGGTAATATTTTACATATAGAAATTCTTTGAATGCCCCAAGACACTCATTTTTTCCACTTTAAAAATTAGTGACATATTTTAATACATTTTATAAACTCATTCTTTAAGAAATATTAAAAAAGAAAATGTTTTTTTTGGTCTGACATGTTATGGACGCTATAATCTAAATTTCTTAATGGGGAAGGGGGCATTCCCCTAGTTTACCCAAATAGCACCTCATTGCTAATAAAACACACACTCTTTTCTTTTTTTTACAGACACAAAATAAAAACCTTATTGTGGTAAAAACGAACCAGATTCAACGAATTCAATGATGAATTTAACTGTGAGAAAAGTGTAATAAAAAAAGTGGGAATATATGAGAAATAAGGAGTACTTTTATTTATTTTCAAATTTTAGATTATAATAAAATTTTTTTAACATAAATGCTGATAATCGTGTAGTGGATGGAGAAGGACTGAAAGTTTGAACCTCTGAGCACATATCTAAAATTGCTGATTTTTTTCGTGAGTGTTGGCAAACTGTAAGATTAGTATTAAAATAAAATCTTAAAATATATTTCTTTTTTAATGATAACAAAATGTCAAAAAAGCAGAAAATTGCAGATCTCAAAAGCAAAAATCACATCATTAAGGTTTGCGCCTAGCTTGATCTACATACAAAACGGAACAATTCAACAGGAGCCTGAGACTTACACATGAAGCATTTTAACCAGAGATCATTCTTACACTGTTACCCACAGCTTCACATACACACAGACCGCACAGATGATGCAATCTTTACTTTAATAATACAGCGCGTGTCAAAAGTTTAAGCACAACAGCAATTTTTAGTAGTTATTTTTTTTTTTTAGAAAGTCAATAATGAAAAGGTTAACTTCATTATTGCTCAGTTATGTTTAATGATATTAAATACAGAGTATTTCATCGATTAAATAGGTTATGTATAGTTTGCGGCTTGATATCAAACCAAGCTTTCACAATGGTATATTTAATTTTTTAATTCCAGAATAAATACTATTTACGAATTTTTTAAACTGCGATTGGGAGAATTTAAAAAAAAACTAAACCTCCGGCGCTACAATCTCTTAATGATCATGGCCTCGAGTGCCCAGCCCTGTTTTCTTGACTATGTACCCTGAGGTGCTATACAGCATATTTCTCGGTCAAGTAGTCCCCAGATAGCATGAACATTAGCACCAAGTTTGATTTTTTCTGACATTATCTTGCCGCGACGAAATTCAATTAAGAAATTCGCAACAAATTTCCCACAAGGTATACCATCCCCTACTTGCATGAGTAGTTTGTTGTGAAACTGATGGCAAGACTGTCTTTAATTCACGAAAGTGACGAAAGCAAAAAATCCATCTGTTGAGAGAATAGACAACCAGCACATACGCAGAAATTGCAGAAATTTTATTCGGTTGGCACCGGTTTTTCTAAATGCTATACTTTTCAAATACCAAAAAAGGCTCGTATTGAAAAGTGCAAGTATTACCTTAACTTGTTTATGGTGTGAAAACGATGCATGCACCTTCTGACGGAGTGTTCGCATAAATAGACCTGGTCAAGTCTATGGACACCCCCTTATAGTGCAAGAGTTGTAAACAGATAGTAGGCCGTGGAAAGATTACTGCTTTGTATTAAGTTTGATTACTACTTTAGATTACTACTTTACAGTATTTTTGATTACTTGTTTGCCGTTAATTTGTAATAAATTTGATACAGCATGCATTTATCTTGCACGACAAGTTAACTGCAAGTTCAAAGTGTGGTGACTTCGGCGTTTGCGTTATCTTGCTGCATTCTTGTTATGAACTTTTAGTCTTGTCATGCTAAGCTTGCTGCAAATTTGCAGGTTTTCAAAGCAAGACTGCTGCAAATTTTCTGAAAATTAAAAATACTATCTGTGTCAGCATAACGCGGGACCCTCGGTGTTTAGTTCGCAAACAAGCTTGGTACTTCTTTTATCGTCCCCGAGGGGATGAAAGATTTAGTAAACCTTGATTAGTACGCAGTCCGAAATCGAACTGGAAATCTGTACAGTTTTAGCGCGACACGCTGACCACTAAGCTGCTGGGCTTCACGAGTATGAGAATACTCATGCTTTATATTGGGTTTGAGTCAAGACGAAGTGATGTCAGTTCAAAATCGATACCATGTTAGCTCTATGCCACTGTGGCGTTGAGTTGGAGGTATGGGTTGAAGGGTCCTCACGTTGAAAAATCCAAATTTCTGCAACAGGAAGCAAATGATTGCCAAGTGTCTCTTGAAAGTTTTCAGTTTTGACGACCACTCATAAAATAAGGAACGTCTGACCATCGAAAGAACTAGCCCCCATGACATGAGCCCTAGCCACCACCATGTTGTCTACAATATACGCTTTGATTCTTTTCTGAGATCATGACAGTAGTATAGAAACCCACAAAGAGCGCTTAAATTACATCTTTCATTGCTGAATATGACATTCAGCGACTTATCAAATGACATAGGCTGTTTGGACCACAGTAATACAGCTTCTTTCTAGTGTGCTTTCAAGTATGGTAATCCCGCCACCTTAAAATTTTTCATGTACCCCGATTTTAAAACACTTCACTGAATAGACATTTTCGATATTTGTCCTCCAGTTATATTTTTAATTTGAGAATAAGAACAATCACCAGATGTAGAGAAGTGTCTGATGCGCCGGTCCTCGCGGAAACTGGCGGCTGGTGGATTACTTGAACGGGATATCCGCTTGAAATCTTCTCCAAGGTGCAAAATTTATAATTTTCCAATTTTGATCTTTTTAATGCAGCTGCTATTACGCAAACGGACTTATGTTTTGCTCTCATACTTTAGATTTTTAATACCTCCTCTTGTGAGAATTCTTTTGAATTTGCCATTATATATTAACCCAAACACAACAACCTTGTGCTCCTTATAAACCCAGTAATTTTCAATACACTTTTAAATATATTAATTTCACTCATTCCATATTATGCATTTAAATGTATTTATTTCAATAAATTGGATTATCTTTTGTGCCGCGCTATCCAAAATTGTTAGTAAAATTTGTGTAAATGGTTTCTTTGCGTCATTGTACCCAAACTAAGTTAAATGTATGCAAATAGATAGTATGACGCAAAGAAACTATTTACATAAATTTTACTTAAAATTTTGGATAGCGTGGCAGAAAAGATAAATCGATTTATTGAAATAAATACATTTCAAGGCATAATATAGGTTTAGTGAAAGTGATCTATTTAACAGTGTATTGGAAAATTAAAAGTATTGTTTAGATGTGTAAATATATTTTAAGCAAACCAAAAATAATTTTAATTGAATTCTAAAACAGACCATTTAAATACACATCAAGGCGTGACTTAAATTTTCATATCAAATCTTTTAAAACTCATATTTTGAATTTATGAGAGATGTGGATTAGAAAGCATCAGCGAATAAATTTTTATGAATCTTTTCCTGTTGAACATAATTTTTTAAATGCGATTATAAATAGAAAAAAAATAAAATGATGAAATAAATAATACACATATATAAAATCATACTGAAACGAATTTATGAAACGACTGATTAAATTACTGATTATGTTTCTCAGCTATTTCTCCTACAATATGGAACGTTTGGCGATGAAATTGACATAAATTATCCGTAATGTCCGTGGATGTCAAAAATGTTATTAGAATTTTTAAATTCTAATTAGTTTTCGAGATATTAATTTCATTTTTAAATTTCATGACATTTATGTAATTATGGCAACAAAATTACTCCATTTTTGTGGAAAAAAATGGGGGGGAGGGGGGATTGAAAAATTAGGGATTATTAGATTTTCCTTTTTTTTTCGTCATTTTCAAACTAAATTTGCAGTGATGGAACAGTGTAGCACCAGAGAATCAATTGACACCGCTAAATTGTAATAGTATTCTTCGTCTTATTTCAGGATAGAATTTGTGTGATAGGCGAAGAATACGATTTCAAGGCGAAGAATACGATTAAAATGTAGTGGTGACAATCGCCCAACTACTGCGCCACTGTTCCATGACTGCATTTAAAATTATCTTTAATTTCAATCGCAAGTGAAGAAAATATTGTGATTAAATTATGTTTTCCGGGAAAGTTGAAAAAATAATTCATTAAATAATAATAATAATAAATAAATAAATAAATAATAATTTCTTATTTTAATCAAATTTTAATCATTTCAAGATATATTTTTTTAATATTTTAGAAAAGGTTAATATTTTAAATTGTTGCCATTTGTTAAAACAGCGCAAAGAATAATATTGCCTTACGATTAAAAATTTATTTACACGTGAAGAAAAAATCTTTAAAATTAGAATTAAATGATTACGTGTTAAAAGCAGGAAAATATTGAAAATTACGTCAAAAAATTGTATTTACACGTGAATATTAACAGCGAAAGAAAACGTTGAAATAATAATTACATTAATATCCGTTAAAAGAAGTAAATTGGAGAAATTACATCATACTTAAAATGCGCAAAACAATTTAAAACTAAAATTATATCTATGCGGGGCATTTATTTCATATTTCGATATGATCTTTTTAATTAATGTTTCCAATTCTAAGACAATGCTGATAATAATATTTATTTCTTAAAACCAAAAATATTTTCATAAGAATGTTAAAAAGGGAATGAAAACTTTGGTGAAAATTATTTAAACCGATACATTCAAAATGTCTGTATTGTATTTTTTCAATCTTTTCATAACGTTGTTAAAAAATAACGGGATGGCGAAGACTCTATTTACTTAACTCCTTTTATTTTAGCTTATTTTCAAATGTTTAAATGATCTTATTTAATCAAACACGAGAACGTACACTGGATGTAGAAACAACAGCTGAATCGGCCTTAAAATTTCTCAATCAAAGGGAAATAAATGGAAACCCGTTTACTGGGAGATCGATACTGATTTTTTAATTATAATTAAATCTTCTCTAATATTTTTAAACCGGATCAAATTAGCGTGTTTTTAGATTCTGCGGTGTCTGAACGGGAGTTGGTGAGAGTAGATCGTACAGAGCTGAGCCACCCTAGTATACATATATATCAATTAATAGCATAACGTCACTCAAAATTAGATAT
This sequence comes from Maratus speciosus, assembly GCA_963932465.1. NCBI lineage: Eukaryota > Metazoa > Arthropoda > Arachnida > Araneae > Salticidae > Maratus > Maratus speciosus. The sequence continues at coordinate 229,513,271 of OZ010796.1, read as the reverse complement.
CATTATTTTTAAGATCCATACACAAAATTCTTAGAGACATGAGATAAAGTGCTGCGTCACAAATTCTTAACCCGGTAATGGTTTTTGTATTGATCTACAAATCCAAAAATTCATTGGAGAATGAAAACTGTTTATTTTCTAACTGCCGTGAAGTTTACCTCGATTAAATTTAGTTAAACTTTCAGGTGGCCGGTTAACCAAACGCTTACTAGCGCAATGAGATAAAAACAGCTTTACGCCTTCGAGCAAAGATACGCACATATGTTAGATGCTGAGTTTTGTCCCATCGTTTTGCCTAGATGCAAATCTTTCCCAAATTACGTTGTTGGAAGATTAATATTTTTTCTAAGGTACTATTGTATGGAGTAGATAGATATCTGTTTAACGTCTTTTATACAACTACTTTTATCTTTTCAAGTTCTTAAAAAAATCGTTAGGTATCTATCTACTTTTTAAAGTCATTCTTTTTGTTCCCTGAAACGCGTTTGTTTTATCTCTTCTAATGAGCATAATAGTCCTCAAATAGTCCTCAATAATCCTTAAATAGTCCTCAATTTATCAAAAGCGGGTAGTTATGTTGTTGTCAAGGTACAAAGCAACACTGACTGTTTTCGACTCTATATCGTCAAAATTATTTCGGGAACTTTTAGGTTATAGCGGTCCCTAGATTTACGATTATGTCAAGTTCATCGCATAGCTTATCTATGCAAATATATACGAAATATATTTTACAAACAGTCATATATGTGCTATATACGTCATACGAATATTTTTAACGTTTTATAGAGCATATATACACTGTAAAAATTTATGTCTGTAAAAATAATAATCTGTAATTTATGGGTAAAAATTCCGTAAAAAAACGGAAATAGTACTGGCGTCTAGATTGCCAGTAGTATTTCCGTTTTTTAGTCCGTTTTTTTTTTACAGGGTATAGCATATAATCTTATACACATGTCAAATAGAGGAAGTTCAGGTATTATGGAATAGCCGGACAATATAGAATACTTCAATATCTGGCGCATACGGTGTTGCAGCCAAGCATAAGTCTGCCATATTACTTCCTAGTACCTCTGTGAAGCACTGTGCTCAGTTATGTTTAGATACAAATTGTTGGAGCGACACGGTGAAATAAAGTCTTATTCTCAATTATTGCAGATTTTTGCAGATAAATTTCATAAAATCCGTATTAATTATAAAATCTCATTGTCAATTATGCTAAAAATGTTCAGTATAAACTTGAACAGTTATATTGGGTGAGTGCAAAAGTTCTACCCGTTTTTTAGCGAAAACAAAAAGGCGGAGAACACAAAAAGTTGAGCCCTTATGGATTAACGCAAGCATCAACATTATGTATGACCTCTTGCCATCTGTTTGGTAGTAAGTGAATCCCACGCCGATAAAACTCCTCTGTTTTAAAATCCAAATACTGTTGTAACGCCGTTTTTACAGTCTCTACATTATTGAAAGTTCGGTGAGCGAAGGCGTCGTGTAACGGTCAAAAAAAGTGATAAGTCGAAGGAGCAAGGTCAGTGGTATACGTCGGATGAGGTAAAACTTTCCAACCAAGGTCCAGTAATTTTTGCCGAGTCCTTAAAACAACATACGCCTGGCGTTGTCGTGATGAAAGAGAACTGCTCTGCGATTAATAAGTGCTGGCCGCTTAGACGTGAGTTTTTCTCGCAGCATGTCCAATAAATAGTTGGTAGTAGGAGTCTGCATTGATCGTTTGGTTTGGTAGGAGAACCCCCTAGTTGGTTATTTCCTTGGAATCCCACCATACACTGAGTAAAACATATTTGGGATGGAGTCCTCCTGTTTAGGTTGATGGAATACCCTCTTCAATATCGGCATACGGTACTTCGGCGCTTCACATTACGGTACATTACCCACTTCTCATCACCTGTTACAATTCGGTTCAAAAATGATTCCTACTGTTCCTGGAAAGCAAAGAAAGCTAATACTGAACTTCTCTTCTCGTTCCCTTACTGTAAGCTGGTGTGGTACCCACTGATCGCACTTGGTGATGCAGCCAAGCGCATGCATCCGTCTTTCGACTGTTGTTATGTGTGCCGAGAACGTTATCTCTAATCTTTCGACTGTTGGATGTGGGGAATTTGTTATGTTTGTGTCCAGAACCTCGTCAGAAACCACTGATGAGCGTCCTGAACGGGCATGATCTTTACAGCTCCTGTCTCCGTCCCAGAATTTCCTAAACCAACGGCAGCAGATGCTATCGTCCACGGCATCCTCCCCATACACTTGAAAAATGCTGCGGCAAGCTGCGTCTGCTGTAATGCTTTTATCACACTCGTACAGTAAACGATGTCTGATGCGGTCTTTCTTGCTTGCCATGTTGTTTCCCGTTCCGCATGAGTTCTTCTGACAAACATTGTGCCTATACAAACTCTACTGCTCGACGCATTATTGGCCATTTTCCTTTCCTCGAAATGTCAGCTGTAACGCCCGTACTCCACTCGACATTTACATATGCTCAAAACGGGTAGAATTTTGCTCAACCCAATATTTATTGCTGTGTTAGTCAGTTTTCCTCTATGCAAACTTGTTGACGAGTGAAGAGATTATGTTTTTCAAGATGGTGTGTCAGGTAATATGGAATATCAACTAGACAACTGTTTTCAGACGAGTCTAAAAATTAAATCAATTTTTCATAGAATCTGATAATTTATAGATGTTGTACTAAAGTTTGCCCACTAAATAATTTTGGTTATTCTTTAAAATCGTGGCTTTTCTTGCAATTTTAATGTTCCTTATTACGCTATTCTATATTACCCGACTGTTTGACATTACCCGAAAAGTGCAACTTTTTTAAAAGCTAAATATTGGTATGTATCTTTTCTTCAGCATTAGACACATTAAAAATGTGTTAAGAAATAGTCAAAGTTTGTTCTTTACTAACTTTTAATGTATCTCAAAATTTTTATGTCAACTTACGAATAAAAATAAAATGGTACTCCATAATACCCGAACTTCCTCTATATAAAGTCATAAATGCTTCATATATGGCTATAAATGGGCCATATGCTTGATTAAATGTTATTTACATCATATATTATTACATTGTTATATATGCTTTATAATTTGGCGATAAATCTTGGTTGCTTAGCTTTTCATCCTCGGGGTCACTATAATGCAAACGTGCAAATTTTGTTTTACGATAATGGTCACCATAGACAGTTTTATAAGATAGTACCGAATAGTTACATATTCTGTGAAACGACTGACGATGCCTTGATGCGCAGTCAATGAGTTCCATTTCTTTTATCTAAACCGATCCAAAATAGTTCTCCTAAATAACCAGATAGCACACATTTCGGAAATAACTTGCCAAAGTTGAACATCGAGTAATCGTTTTATAAATTTTTAATGGCTGCCTACCTTTGTAAAATTCAATAAAGCTTTGACTTAACTCATTGAAGTAAAAGCTTTCACTTAATCAATTCGTTTAAGTGGAAATAGGACAAAAATACGCAGTGCTGGACTTTGCTCCATTACTGATGGTTTTTACGTTCTAAATAACCAAAGACACGCAGAGCAATGTTTTTAAAAATTCGCAAAATTATAAATTGAGTTAATCTAGACTGGTGGTGATACTGGCTAAGGTTCTGATATACCATTTTAATCAGCCATCAAACAAATTTCGACCAATCGTTTATTCAAAATCAAAATTTAGTGAAAGTGAGGGTTTTTTCCTTACCTACCTTACATTACCGTTTGAAGTATGTATATGCTGATATAATGCAGATATAAGCTTTGCGATGATCTTGACGAAATCATAACTGCAATCTTGGCATAATCGTAATTATGGGAGCTAAGTAAAAGTACTCGAAATAATTTGAATACGTAGAGCCGAAAGCAGTCAGCATTGTTTAGTACTTCGACAACAACAGCAAAACTACCTACTTTTGCTAATTGAGGACTATTTATGCCCTGCTCATTAGAATAGTTAAAACGAAAGCATTTCATGGGACAAAAATAATGTTTTTAAAAAATAGGTAGATAGATAACCAAGTTCTATTATTCCAAGAGACTTAACATGGAAAGAAAAAAGTATATAAATAGAATACGTTTATCAGATATCTATCTACTTTATAGAAAAGTAACTTAGAAAAATATTTAGCTTCCCACAACCTAATTTGGGAACGACTTGCATCTAGGTAAAACAATGCGACAAAACTCCGAATCTGGCAATTGCGAATATCTTTGCCCCGAGGCGTATGGGTGTTTTTACCCCATTGCGCTGTGTTTTGCTTAACCGGCTAACTGCAAGTTGAAATAAATGCAATAGAGGTAAACTTCACGGCATTTAGAAGCTAAAGAGTCTGCCTTCGTTCACCACTTAATTTTTTTATTTGTAGATATTTGCAGTAATATCAGCTAAACAATTGCTTAAGGCTTTAAAAGTATTACATCCAAAACGAAAAATTTAAACTGAGCACATTTTCTCTGCACGGAGTGCTAGTTTCCCCGCAAGTTATCAACACAGAACTCGTATGATTGTCTGCCATCTACTGGTGAAGATAATAAAAAAAAACCTTTACTTTCATATTAAATATGCCAGTGATTGTTTTTGCCCCGCGCATGTGTTTACCCCCAACTGCCCTAATGCATTGAAATCTATTCTCAAAGTAAGTCAAGAGCTTTTCTAACAATGTTATCCCTCTTACATTAAAGTAGAATGAAAATATAAATTACTTCATTCTTTAAAAATTTATTTTTACCGTTTTACTTTTCGTCCATGCAATTGCACTAACATTCTGTTAAAGGAAAAAAAAAACTGAAAATTTTTTGATAAAATGAAAAAGTAACGAAACTGTAAAACTTTCTTTACAATAAAAACATGATTTATCCTTGTCATGTGCTTAACGTGGAACAATAATGTTTGCTCAGCAAAAACTATGCATACACATAAAATTTTCTGCACAACGTTTCGTAATCAACTTTTTAACTCACTTAAACTGTTATATAAAAATACTTCAACACTTCTTGTGAAAAATTGTAAGACCTTTATTCTCCAAACTGTAAATATTTGTTTTGTACTCTTTTATTTTGGTAACATTTATTCTAATAAAAGTTTTAAAGCCTTTCCTGTTTTTTTTTTTTTTTTTTTTGTTTTTTTTTTTTGTTTTTTTTTTACATGATAATAATTTGTACCAAAAGAATAGAAACATATGAAAGTGGTTAAAGGAGTTTTCCTTGAACTATTGTCTAAATAGTTTAAAATTCTATGAAATTTAATATCAATCCAAACTTTATAAACAGTATGAAAGCTTTCAACAGCGTTTTTGTAAATTTATATACAGGGTGGTCATAAAAAATCTTCCCCGATATATGTGCCCCTAGCGACCTAACCGCTGAACCAATCGAAAGGAAATTTCAGATTTAGTTATTTGAAGGTATGCGCTCGAGATCGTGAGGATGTAAAACAATAGATCTCTCATGGTTAAGATTAAAGTGAAAAAAAATTTCGAAATTTTCAAATGACAACACCCTTTTTTTCATGCACAAATTAATCAGCACATTGAAAAACCATAAATGGCGTTGGAACGATACACGTATGACTAAAATTACCGGTGTAATATTGTGGCACTCAATCCTAATCCGTTCCTATGTAACGTAATATTCAGCACTCTAAAACATAAGATTACATTTTTATTTCCACAATGTGTACACAAACACAGCTCAAAAGCACATTTTAAAACAAATCTTACAACATTACTCAGTTCAGAAGTGAAAAAAAATTGGCTACTGAAAAACATGTCTTGTAGCCACTTTTTCGTTCCTCGCAATGGTCTTTTTACCCGACTGAAAAGAAGGGTTATGTGTTTCACGCGTATCTGTGTATGTAAATTTCTCTATACCCTCGGAACATCCCAACGGCTGGATGGATTTTAATGAGTGAGGTCTCAATCAATTTGTCTTAACGGCCCGATGGGTATAGGCTAGGTTTTGTTTTTATAAATTCAAAATGGCGGCCGTAAAATACACAATGGCGGTAGAGACAAAAAACAAATTACGCACCCTATTGAGTAAGCATATCATTCGATAGATCCTTCAAAATGAAGACGATGTTTCATTGACAATTTTACAGTCAGAAGCTCCGTTAAAATATTATACAACCTGGAAGTTGTGTATGTAGGATCTCTAGCTTTACTGCAACTCTAACCATCATAGACATCTATAGACCTCAACAAAACAGTGTGTATAGATAAGAACTAACAATTAAACGCAACTTAAAAGTCATCAATACAAGTAAATAAAAAAATAAGTAAGTAATATAAACAAGTAATATAAAAAAAAATATTTTAAGTCAATTCCTACTTAGGTCAATAAGAGAATTTTTTTCTCCCATTCTTCTTTCCTCTTGAGTGGCGCTTAAAATGCCTTGATCAGGAAGAGGGCTCTCTCGGTCTTAAAATACCTTCATCAAGAAGAGAACTATCTCGATTATTGCAAATTAATTAATTTAATTTAATTAATGAATTAATATTTGAAAAAACTGGATTAACATCAAGTGTCATCCACTAAAAGTTAAAAAAAATTATTTGAGCTTGATTGGATGAATAATAAGTATTTTATTAACGATTGAAAATTTGAACAAGATACATATAGCGAGAGTGTGAGCTAATAGTAGGAATTGAAAAAAAATAGTTTCACATTGATGAGAAATGATTAATTAGTTCGGGTTTTTTGATTTTTTAAATTTAATTGTTTATTTGCAGGTATTTTAAGCCGGCAATTTTTATCGCACGTGTATCATTCCAACGCCACTTATGGTTTTTCTCTGCGCTGATGAATTCGCGTATAAAAAAAATGGATGTTGTCATTCGAAATTTTCGAAAGTTTTTCATTGTAACCATAACCGTCAGAGCTGGATTGTTTTAAATCATCACGATCTCGGGCGCATACCTACAAATAGGTATATCTAAAATTTATTTTCGATTGGTTGAGTGGCTAAGCCGTAGGGGTTCATGTTTTTTTATGACCATCCTGTACATGCTAAAGTGTCCCGCCCCCCTCAAATTAAAAAAAAAAAAAAAACGCTAGTGAAATTTAGAAAAAATCTTATAAATGTCCCTTTAAACTGTATTTTTATTTAATACTATTTAATTTGATTATTTAAATTTATTCTGTGCGGTATATAATTGAATTATTTTATGAAGAAATTTCTGGTAAGAATCGAAATATATTTATTTGGTTACGGTAAAGCTGATCGCTCTGGGCTACTTCAATGAAAACTTGTCATGTCTAACACATACTATGATTTTTGGCTACCAATATTTTAGAAAGGAAAAATGTGACTTATTTTATGGGACATATCTCATCAATTGAATAACGCGAAACAAACTTTTCGAAAATAATTGTGGCCAACAAGCAGAGCGATTTTTAGCTATGTGACAGACATGACAAGTTTTCATGGAATTGGCCTATGACCCTTTTATTGTTAAGGCAATGATAATTGTTATTTTTCTAAGAGCTCCGAAGTATGAATTTTTAAGCTAGGAAACCAGTGATATTTAATGACTCTATCCACGAAGGAAAAAGCTCTCTATATTAAGATAATGCATTATTTAGAAAAGTTGTGCTTGAAAAGAGAACAGTATTTTTGTTGGAATGTTATTCCATATGGAAGGCATGAATACGAAATTCCTCAATTGGTAAACAATAAAAAGTTAAAAGTTTTACCTTTATGTTTTGATGCATTTCAATAGAAATATATTCTTCTTAGGATGAACAAAAAACATTTATTTGAAGATTCAATACACTAGAATAATATATATGCTGGACACAATACTAATCACGCTTCACAATAAAAACTATACAGATGAATAAAACTATTTACAAACACAAAGAAATACTTTGAACTATGGTTTGTTGCAGTTTTTTTTAACATATTATATTCCTTTGGAATATTATTCGATTTTTAATCCACCAGCATTTTGCTGCCAACTGCTATAAGAGAAGGAGAAAAACTAACTGTACTGAGTGTCTGTCACAGTAGATCAAATAATAAGGATTGTCTGATGCTGCCATCTGGTGGAATGTTCTTGAAACAAAAGAGCATTTTCTAACATCTCTCCCGTTTTGTGATAGAATCTGACGCCAGGTGGATAAGGTTTCTACAAAGTTCAAATTTGGCCTTTGGCAGCGGCTTCGTCATGATATCTGCTATCATTTAATTTGTTGATAGATATTTGACATCTATAAAATTTTTCGTTTTTAACTCTCGTATGTAATGATACTTTGTATCAATGTGCTTAGTGCGAGATTTAAATTTTTCACTTTCAACCAATTTAATTGTAGATTGGTTATCCTCAAAAATTCTAATAGAAAAATGTTGTTGTAAATTGAGATCTTTACATAATTTTAAGATCCATAGCACCTCTTGAGTTCCTTGTGACAGTGCCACATATTCAGCTTCTGCTGATGATAATGTCACACATGTTTGTTTTCGTGAGAACCAAGAAATGCAGCTATTGCCTAAGAAGATTAGATTTCCTGAGGTGGATTTTCTATCTGTAGCATCTTGTCCCCAGTCTGCATCCGAGTATGCACCTATATTAGGATATTCTTTTGAAGAAATGTGGAGATCAAGGTCTTTCGTTGTTTTTAAGTATCTTATTACCCTCTTAACAGCATTCCAGTCCTTTTGTCTTGGATTATTGCATCTTCGACTTAGTATGTGTGTAGGAGCGGTAATATCAGGTCTTGTGCATGAGAAAATATATAAAATACTTCCTATAGCTTGTCTATAATTATCATTTGATGATAAAAGATTTTCTTCTTTATCTAAACTATAATAGTTAGTTTCCATTGGGGTATAAGTTGGTTTGGCTTCTTCAAGCTGAAAATCCTTAACTAATTGATTTATTTTACTTCTTTGTGAAAGTAAATAACTTCCATCTTCTTTTCTGTAAATTTCTATACCTAAGAAGTATTTTGCTTCTCCTAGTCATGTTATGGGGTAAGATTTCTTTAAATAATTTATTACTTCATTAACTTCATTTTCATCTTCTGAGCTTATCAGCATATCATCTACATACAGTATGAGATGAATTGTCTTCTTTGATTTTTCTTTTACGAACAAACATGGATCAGCTTCACTTTGTTTAAATCCATATGCCTTTAGAGTATTCTCTATTTCTTCATTCCAGCACTTGGCGGCTTGTTTAAGACCATATATAACCTTTTTTAATTTATAGACTTTGTCTTTATTTTCTTCATCATGAAAGCCTTCTGGTTGATGCATGTATAATTCTTTATTATCTAGTTTACCATGTAGAAAGGCTGTTTTAACATCTACTTGGAATACTCTGGCTTTATGATAAGCTGCCCAGGTCAGAAAAGCTCTAATAGTTGTATGTTTGGCGACAGGAGAGAAGGTTTCATCATAATCAGTGCCTAATTTTTGAGCGAAACCTTTGGCAACTAATCGTGCTTTGCGTTTTATTTCTTCTCCATTTTCATCACGTTTTGTTTTGTAAACCCATTTACAGCCAATGGCGTGCTTACCTTTGGGTAAAGTAACAAGCTCAAACACTTCATTTTCCTTTAAAGAGTTAAATTCTTCCTTCATAGCTTGAAACCATTTCTGTTGATCTTTTACTGGTAATTGTAAAACATCTTTAAAAGTTTCAGGATCTTGATTTTTGGAACAACTGTCTTCAGTTTTGTAAGAATATCTTTCTGGTGGAATATCTCTCTGTTAGATATTCTTCTCTGGAAATTATCTTCACTTTCTTCAGTTGTTGGGCTATCTACTGATTTTTCATCCGTATTTATTTCTTCTGCAGTATTTTCTATTCGGATAGCTTCACTATCATTTTCAAGATTTTCTTCTGGAAAATTGAAATGCATTAAATCTGAGATTTGCTCTTCAGGATTTTCTTTAAAGACATTTTCACAGTTCATATTTTCAAAAAACTTCACTGTTCTGCTTATCACTATTTTTCTACCACCTATATAAATTCGGTATCCTTTGCTTCTTAAATCGTAGTCAAATTTTTGTCTCTTCTGTTTATGAACATACACATATGCTTTGCATCCAAATACTTTAAGGTGACTCAAATTTGGCTCATGCCCATTCCACAGTTCATATGGTGTCTTTTCAGTTGATTTTCTAGGTAATCTATTTTGTAAGTAGGCTGCTGTAGCTATGGCTTCTGCCCAGAATGTTTTTGGCAATTTAGCATTTATAAGCATGGCTTTACTCATTTCAATAAGCGAGCGATTCTTTCTTTCTGCGATTCCATTTTGGGACGGTGAATATGGCGTCGTTGTTTCATGATTTATTCCTAAGTTTTTAAGGTAGTCTTTGACAGATTCGTTGCAATATTCTGTTCCATTGTCACTACGCAAGGATTTAATCTTCAAACTAAATTTGTTTGTTGTTGATGCAACGTACTCTTTTAATTTATCAAATACTTCATCTTTAGAAGACATAAAATATACTTGCGTATAACGAGATTAATCATCAATGAATGTAACGAAATATCTTTTTGATCCCATACTTTTTGTTTCCGCAGGACCACATACATCGCTGTATATCAAATCAAGTGGTTTTTTACTTCTGTATTGCGTTTCTTTTGGAAATGATTTTTCTGTTAGCTTAGCTTTTATGCAACTTGAACATTCAGTATTATGAGAACAATTATTCACAGTAATACCTAAAGATCATCCGTTTGAATTTTCCTGATGGATTCCAAATTTCTATGGCCCAGCCTTTGGTGCCATTTTAGAATGCAGTTAACGTTAGAACAAACTGGTAATATTTCTGAAGCACTATATACCTTTTCATTTGTAGGTATTATTTTTAATCTGTATAACCCCTCATCAGCTTTTGCATCTGCAACTAAGATGTTGCCCTTTTTAATTAAACATATATCATCTTTAAATGTTACAACAAAACCTTTATCAGTACAAGACTGGACAGACAATAAATTACTATCCAACTCGGGAACATAAAGCACATGATCTAATGTAACTCTATTTGTTTGACCATTAAGTGTTTCAATATTAAAAGTACATTTACCCTTTCCCTTTGCAGTTAATTTAGTTCCATTAGCAATTGTAATTGTATCTTTATTCGAACTTTTTAATTCTGAGAACAGTTCCAAGGAATTAGCTAAATGAACAGACGCACCTGAATCAATAACAAAAGACAATTTTTTTGTTTCTATTTCCATTTTGTTGAGATTTCATAACAAAACTCGAAGAATTTGATTCTTCCATTAATTCATGATAGTTTTGAGAATCTGATAGATTTTCATTTTGACTAGTAGTTGAAGCAGAGAAATTGTTTTTTTTTTAAACTGTTGACGTGATCTATCTTGAGTATAATTTGGTTTTGTTTTTTAGTATTATTAGCCTTTAAGTGAAAACAATCTTCACGGTTATGATTATTCTTTTTGCAATGAGAACAAAATTTTTGCTTATTCAAATGCTTTGGTTTATCCCTATTACCCTTTAAAGCAATAGATTCAAATTTTGTTGAAATTTGTTTAGTTTCAACTCTTCTAAGATACTCATCAATTAATTTGTTTTGAACATATTTTAATGATAAATCTGTTTCATATTTACTTTCAATAGCAGTTATAAAGGTACTATAAGAATTTGGTAAGGAACAGAGCAAAATAGCTATTAAATTATCGTCTTGTATTACTTCACCTATACTTCTTAATTTTTCTGCTAATTCTAAGACAGAATTAATATGTTCCTGCATTTTTACACTTTCATTATATTTAATGGAATACAGCTTCCTAAGAAGATAAAGTTTATTTGTTAAATTTACCCTTTCATGAACAGATTTCAATTGATCATATGTTTCTTTAGCACTTTTAGCATGTCTGACATGAACAATTTGTGAATCTGAGATATTTAAACAAATTAATGCCCTAGCATTTCTATCATTTTTTACCCAATTATCATCATTTTCCTTTTTAGGTTCAAATACAACATCATACAGACCTTCTTTGATTAACAATTGTTCTATTTTGAACTTCCAAACTGGATAATTGTCATCAGTTAATTTATCAACATAATAAGATTCTTTAAGACTAGACATTATGATATAATAATATTTGCTTATTTCACAGAAAATAAAACTTTTTATATTATTAATATATCAAAACAACAATTATAAACTCAAATATAATGCTAATTATGAAATAAGAACAAAATAAAATTCTTGAGAACAATTTTTGAAGTTACTTTTGATTTCAGAAAAACTGTTCTTAAATGTTCAATTGTTTGTTTAAAACATAAATTTACATTTGCAACTTGTATAATAAAATTTCAGTAAGAAATTGGCAAAATAAAATTCAAAACAATTTCTTTTCTTATCAATACACAATACTTTTGATTTCAAAATAAGAACAATTCTTTGAATTTTCTTTTATATCATTCACTTGTGAAAAATACAATATTCAGAAAATAATTATTTCTTTGAATTTAATTATATTATATTTTCTTCTTTTATATTATTACATTTAAAATTGAGATAACTTCAGTCTCATAATCGACTATTGGAATGTTATTCCATATGGAAGGCATGAATACGAAATTCCACAATAGGTAAACAATAAAAAGTTAAAACTTTTACCTTTATATTTTGATGCATTTCAATAGAAATATATTCTTCTTAGGATGAACAAAAAACATTTATTTGAAGATTAAATACACTATAATAATATATATGCTGGACACAATACTAATCACGCTTCACAATAAAAACAAAACAGATGAATAAGACTATTCACAAACACAAAGAAATACTTTGAACTATGGTTTGTTGCAGTTTTTTTTTTAACATATTATATTCCCTTGGAATATTATTGGATTTTTTATCCACCAGCATTTTGCTGCCAACTGCTATAAGGGAAGGAGAAAAACTAACTGTACTGAGTGTCTGTCACAGTAGATCAAATAATAAGGATTGTCTGATGCTGCCATCTGGTGGAATGTACTTGAAACAAAAGAGCATTTTCTAACAATTTTGTTAAAATTTTGGCCATTATTTAGGTTCTTGGCCTGGACACCTTTTTCACTCAATTTGAAAAATACAACTCATGTGATTTTGTTTCACAATTAGAATAATTGTGTTAAATGCTAATCAAGTGTAATTACGTACATTTACTTAGAGTTTCGTTACTTGTGATCTGATGATCTGTTTCAGATAATGGATTAGATGCTTTAATCACAAACTTATCTGAATGAATTGTGCCCGCGAGATTTCTCCAGGATACCTAAGTTGGCAGAGCATTGGCATCTTAAGGGGTCTCAGGACTCTTAGCTTTAAAATTTTCGAAATTTTAATTTTTTTAGATGTTAAACCCTTATCTTTTCTGAACATTTTTATATAATTGTTCCCTTGAAATTTCTATTAGAACGGAAAGGTATGGCTTTTAGAATTATACTCGCTCAATAGCTGAAGCGGCGTTTCCGAAACTTTCAAGTCATTTTTCTCGAAATGACACACTGTAAACTAAAATGTCTGAATTTTTTCAGACACTTTTTGCGTCTGAATTTCAGACACTTCAAACATCTTAATAGCATCTATTTTTTTTGTAAACATCATACGTAGCCATGTTTGACACGTTGAATCCTGGAAAAATATTTGGTTGCGGTCCTGCCCCCTCCACCCCCCCTACAGCCAGATTTTTTTGGTGCTCCCAATTTTGGTATGCAATTTTCGTTAAGCTGATAATTTAAACCGTTTACGACATTTTACTGATTATAATCAATATTTTGAACTTCAGGAGTAGAACAAGATTAAAACAAAAAATATTTATCTAAATATAATTTTTTTTTATTTGTTTTGTTTTTAATCTTATTTTACTTTAAAAGTTCAAAATATTGATTATAATCAGTACAATTTCGAAACAGATTTAAAATATAAGCTTTACAAATATTGCACATCAAATTTGGGGGCACTAAAATCGTAGGGGGGCGGGGCGCGGCCAAGTGTGCCCATTCTTTAATCAAGAAGTTCTTTTGCAAAAAATGCAACCTTGCATTATTATTATCTAAATTAAGATGTCCGGTATTCGGGAGTATCCGTTGTGGAGGTTAATGGACATTCCCGAATAACTGAAACATCTATTTAGCGAATACTTTTTTTTAATTCGCATGGCATACATATTTGTATATTTTTGCCTCACAAAAGCAGACATCTCCGATTATCGGACAAATTCAACGGCAAGGTCTATTGAGGGCTTTTAAGGTACATGGATAAATATATATATTTCTTATAATCTTGTCCTACTCTACTTCATATAATTTAAAAATAGATTTTTTAAAATTTATATTGCCACATAGGCAATTTTACATATATATCAGATGATAATCACAACAGCTATTTAACTATGAATAAATAAATTAGTGATGCGATGAATAATGGTTTGGCCGAATAACCGAATACCAATTATTCGGCCTATTCGACCACCGAATAATGAACTCATTTTTGACTAAAATCAAAATATATGCACTATACGATCAATTCTTATATATTTCACAATTAAAATGTATTATTTTCTTTTTAAAAAATTATTTATATGCAAATTTAATTTTTTAAAGCATTAATTTATTCTGAAAAAATATTCGGCTATGTTCGGCCTAAAAATTGCCTCAGTAATATAATTCGCACCCCCCCCCTCTCCCCCCAAAGTAAAAACCTCCTTAGGTACAGTACTGTTACATTTTAGTAGATATTATGTATGTTGTTACATTTTAAAATAATGATAAAATTTTAAAGTACTAGAAAATATAAATGTCAACTTTCATAATGAAAGAAGGTAAAAAATAAGAAATCTTAATATCGTAAGAAAAATCACTGATAGGAGAATATCCTGTAAAATGGTGGAAATAATCACTGTAGACTTTATAAAGCTCACAATTAACAAAAAAGCTCTTTTTTTATGTCACCATCAAGAAGTGTATAATGAATGTTTTCAGATTTATAGGAAGGAAATATCTGTATGGAAAATAAATTTCAAAATATTAACTATGCAGTATCTTAGGTACTGTATTGTTACAATTTAATAGATATTATGTGTGTTGTTGCTGGTACAGTCGTGGAAAAAAAAGTAAATACCCCCTACTAACTCCTCAACAAATTATCGTAGAAGAAAGTTACTGGTACTGAACGATTGCAAATAAAGTCCACTTTTAAATGATGTATATAAAATTTGCTTAAGGGGTCATCTACATATTAAAACGAACCACAACTTTGTTTTTTTCAATAGCAATACACAATTCTGACAGCATAAATGAACTCTACACCCTTTAATTATCCTAAAAACAAATTTTTATGTTATTTGTACCATAAGTTTCCGAGAAATTAATTATGTTGAAACGAACGTTATTTAACCCGGGAGAACTCGCTGCATGAGATTTTCTCTCACCCTCGTACTTCTTTTAAGACTCTTATTTAAACCATTTTTCATTTTAATTAAAATTTAAAAATGTTATTTCAATTATTTTACCTATTTGTGAGTAAAAGTAGTAAGCCAAAAAATATATATATATATTAAGCTAATGTAAAATAAAAGAAAAGCAAATGGGCACCGTGAGAGAAATTCTCACTAGCGAGTTCTCCCGGGTTAAGGGCTGTATCCAAAATGAAGCTCGGTACTCGATTGCTAACCGAGAAATCCCCCTTCTTGATCAAGGCACTTTAAACACCACTCAAGCAGTCAATGAAGCCTGGTAGATAACAGGACAGCAGAAGAAATTTCAAAATATCTACTCACTTCTATCATAAACGGGCCCTTAAACCATCATTTTACCGTTTTTAAGCATAATTTGAAAACTATTTGGAAGAAAAATGTGAAATTTTGGATTTTTATAAAGCAGGACTTAATAAATCTAAATCCATGAAAAAATTGTTGGTTGCAATCCACAATTTTTTCGAATATTAATTTCATAATTCATAATTAATATCATAAAATTATAAAAATTGCAAATTCAGCGTATTTATGTTTGGGAACATTAGTATTATTGCTACACAAAAATTAGCACATTAGGAGCATAATTTCAGGAGATATACATAAAAATATGAAAATGTAATTTAACATTAGAAGGACTAAATTTTGCATGTTTATAATTCAAAACTTATGATTCAAATGACTTAAATTTTGGTGTCTATGCATAGTTTGAACCGAAGATTTGAAATATCTCGTTAAAATTTGGTATTGCCATTTGAAAAAATTAGGGTTGGATTCGGTTTAACATGTAGATGGCCCCCTAAGCAAATTTTATATACATCATTTAAAAGTAGACTTCGTTATATATCGTTCGGTACCAGTAACTTATGTCTACGATAATTTGTTGAAGAGTCAGTTGGGGGTGTTTACTTTTTTTTTCCACGACTGTACATTTTAAAATAATCATAAAATTTTAAAAGTACTAGGCAACATAAATTTCAAGTTTCAGATGAAAGAAAAGCTACATTAAATAGTGATGTAAAACATACATACATACTAATTAAAAAAAATAGTACTTACGTTTCTTTCGTTATTTAATAAGAAATAGTAACACACTTTAAAAAATTACTAAAATTATATTAATACATCTATATCTAATCTATAGTATATATTTATGTTCTTTATAGGTCTAATTAAAAATATCATTGAAAGAAAGATTTTTTAATGTAGCAAGGGATAAATATTAAACTTAACATGATTCCTAAATGACCCTCTTATATAAAAATGTGTAGATAAAATCCTTTCAGGGTATGAAAGTTAGAGAAAAAAAAGCGTTTGTTAATTTCAAATAAAATTTTCATTATACATGATGAATATAAATTGTCAAATTAAAAAGTTTTACTGTGTAAATATAAAAAAAAATGTGCAGTATTATTCGGCCAAGGCCGAATGATGGACTTGATATTCGGCCGAAGCGGCCGAATAATCGTTGCATCTCTAAAATAAATAAATATTCTACTTTAACCCTCGAGTGCAAAGGGTTAATATTGAGAAAAAAATTACTTCGGTATTTTGTTAATTATATTTTGTGTTTTTAATCTTTTCCTACTCTAAAAGTTCTGAATTTTCATTATAATCAGTGCAAGATTTAAGATATCAGCTTTACAAAAATTTCATACACCCTCCCCCCTCCTAAAAAAATGAAATCCTTATCATTTAATAATTTGATTTTTTAAAAATTTATATTGCCACATGGGCTTATTGTTATCTTTCCTATGAGCTACTAAACCCTTTTCATTAGACATCTTTAAAGCAAAAAAAGTATAAAGCCGCAAGCAAAAGAAGTTAGCACATAATAATCACTATGATACACACTTGCGATGCTTATCAGTAAAGTCTAATTAGAAAATGACCTTCGAAGTGAAATATATTTTCTATACACGCAGCGAAATCGAAATAAACAATTGATTTCATTTTTCCTGACTGGGTTACATCTGTTTCCAAGTGAAAAGATTTCCACACTGAAAGATTTAAAAGCTTTAATATATCCAAGAAATACTTGAGATATATATTCTTTTTCAATAATATATAAATTTCATAAAAATCAATTGATTTTTTTTCCAAAAGCGAAAGTCTATAAATATATTTTTTAATTTCAGCTGAATATTGTTCCATTGAAAAAAAAAAGACAATCCCGAAAATCCCGAGATTTTCGGGATTAAAATTAAAGCGGGATCCCGGGATCTCAATCCGGGATTGTAATCCCTAGCTAGGAAGTAAGAAAGCTTTAGGAGATCTTTCAAAGTTTTTTTTTCTCTATTTCCTTGTGGTCGTTTAGTGTGAGATAAGCATTAGCCATTGAAACTAAGATCTGCCATATTGAAAAACAAAACAAGGGAATGAACTTAACTTAAAATATGTCTGGTTTTTAGTGATGTTATAACTTTAAATATGGGAAAAAAGATGAGTAAATGATGCATAATTTGTAATAAAAGACAACGTCGTAAGCTTAAAAATATATACTTCTAGAATTAGTGTCTTTTTTTTTTTTTTTTGCAAAGAGATTCAAAACTAATTAAATTTCATGCAAGATTTTGTTTAGTACTTTAAATAAAATCATAAAAGACACTAATTTTAGTACAATAAAGAAATTGTGACACTTACTTCAATCGCTGTTTGCAAGAGGTAAGAAAAATTCCTCGATTTGAAATTTTAAAAACTATCACAACCACAGTGAGGGAGAAAGACTTGCATCATTTTAAAAGGAAATCCTATAATATATCCGACTAGCCATATTTAAAGAATGAAATGTTTCATCCTGAAAACATAATCTGCCAAACAAAAGTTTTTTTTTTTTTTTTTTTTTTTTTTTTTTTTTTGCCAGCTTCGACGGATGAAGATGAATAACACAATATTATTGATATAAATTAATACGAATTAACACTAAGTCTATTGCACACGCTTTGTAGAATTTCTGGTACTTCTGTTCTGTGTCTATCCCGCCCTTATATCAACGACAGCTTCTAAGAGACATTTGATGTCAAGCACACATGTCAGATGTATGTATTCAATAAATAAATAATCCAAGTGAATACGAATTAAAATCACAGAACTTCACATTCCGAAAAAAACGAATTAAAATACACGCGTACATAAAAACAAACTTTGTTTGAATTACAACGTATACGAACTTGGAACGAAGACATCTAAAAAGCATGCGCAACTGGGAGTGCCCCCTGGTGGTTATTGCGTCGGAAGAATCATACGTCTTAAATTAAGACACGTTTAAAGCAATGAAGTGTCTTAAAATAAGACGTTTGCGGATATTTTAGACATTATTCTCAGTTCGTTTACACCATGGTCATAGTAAGACACTTATGTATCTTAAATTAAGACATCTATAATGTCTTAATTTTAAGATTAAGACACTTAAGTGTCTAAATTTCTTTTTCAGTCACATATGTGTCTAAATTTAAGACGCTTCTATTTGCAGTGCATTTTTGGCCAAAACGCGCACGATATCTTAAAAACTTCTGAATATTTTTTCATGAAATTTTCGAAACACATGTTTGATATTAGTCTGTTTAAACTGAACCTAAAATTTCCTTTTTATTGTTCAAAAAAATATTTTTACGTGATTATACTGTTGAAATTTTCTAAATTTTGCATTAGCTAAATGCAACTTTGTATTTAAAATATGAAAATGCTTTAAGTATAAATTTATTTAGGTTCAAAATAATTATTGCAATCTGAAGTATAAGTAGGTACCAAAATTTTCATTCCTGTTTCAAAATTTATTTTTTAATCCGGCGTGTAAACTGTTATGCCAATTTTCTGCTCGACAAATGTCTGACAGTTTGGATCCTTCTGCAAATGCTAATTAAGCTTCTTGCAATTTTTTAAATATACATGAGAAGAAAGGGCATATATATTTCAATTCCAGTAAAAACTGTGCCATAAAATCAAACACATTTTAAGATATTAAATGTTGAAAATTGTCTTTTTTTTTTTTTTTTTTACTTTTTTCAATTTTAAGAGTCCTTGAAATCCCTTAAGCTAAAGGACTCAGGTTAAAATACTGATCTGGACATTTTTTTCAATCGGTTGGTAAATTACAAATCGTATGATTTACTAATCAATTAGAATGATTGTTTTAAAAATTAGTCAAGTATAAATGATTCATTGTATTACTATAAAAGTTTGAGCTATTCATAGAGAAATGTTTAAATTTTATTTCCCAAACTTTGAATATCTGTGACGTTATTTCCTGAAGAAAATCTTCAAAAAGAAATTTACATTTTTTTTCAATGGGGCATAAAAAAAACCTGTTGCCATGTAGTATGGATAAAGAGATTTCAACAGTTTTTGTGAATACATATTTTTTTTTCTCAGAAAAGAAATACTATGTCTCGAAGATATTTCTTCTTTTTAAGTTTTATTTTGGAGTTTGTTACGATATACTTCAGACAAAAGTTTGGAAAATATAAGAGATGCTATAAAAATAAAAAATATGTAATAAAAGTGAAAATTTTGTTATTGTTGACTCTAAAGAATTAGGATTAGTTAAAGTACATATTTCCTGTAAGCTCTTATTGTCGTGTTCATCCCATTTTAAACTCAAGGAAAAGAGCATAATTATGAAGGACTTTATGTATAATAGAAATAGATTCAAAGTAAAAGAACCATAAAATTACAAGTCGAGAGAGTTTAGAAATAGTCTTTAAGATTTTTAAGATTATTTCTATAAGTTATTGTTGTTTGAAGAAAATATTAGAGTACATTAAACATGAAAAAATCTGAATGAATAATATTTTATCGTATTATTTAAAAATGAGATGGATTTCTTGTCATAGTAGTTATTTTAAAGTTTGAGCCATTTTAATTTTCCTGTTACACGAAAGTCTTTGCGTATAAGTGAGCATATTCTAATGAATATCTTTTAGATTCGAATATATTTAGGGTAAACGTAGCAATAATTGACAATGCGCCAGTCGTTGACATTTTTCTCTGTTGTATATAAATAAACAACAAACAATGAAAAATGTTTTAAAAAAATCTAAATACGATACAGATTTGGACTATGCAGCATTTCGAATATTAGATTACTTCTAAAAGATATCAAAACTACTTCGAAATCAAGCATCACACAAGATAAAGATAGCCAGATTTTCATAATACTGAAAGCGGGTTGACCCGTCTCGACGTTTCGAGATAAGATGACTCCATCTTATCTATGACGTAATCATCATGGCAATCTAGAATCACTACCTATCATGGGATGCCAATGAATTAATTACGTATGATAGGATTTAATAGAATGAAGAAAATTTTTATTAATATCTTTTTAAGTTTTGATTCGATTTTCATAAAATTGAAATGACTCGACCAAATTCTGCAACGATTATGTATATTAAATTTCACGCCATTCGGTTGCATAGTTTTTACGCTGTTATATGCGGACAGACGGATGGACCAGATGACGACCATAGGTGCTACGTATTTATATAGTTATGAATACACCTAAAAATCTTCCTCTACCATTGGTTGGCACTTACGTGAAATACAATTTAGTTTTTGGACCTGTATATCGACCAATATATATATATATATATAGCGGGTGTCCCAAAAACCTGTTTACGTTTGTTCGTGAAAATGTCGCGTTGGATGTCGGATTTTATCATAAGACTTGTAAAACAGTTGTAATTTGTTTGTGAATAAAAAAATCTAAAATGTTTAGTAATAGGTGGCGCTATTAAAGTCGACGTTATTAGAAGATATAAACAAATATTGAGACTACGCAAGTGGTATTTGTTCACATTTCAGAATACAGTATATTTTAAACATCATGTAATAGTAGATACAGGGGGATCGAAAAGTCACACAACCCGTGAAAATATATTTTATTTAAAAATGTATACATGAGTCAAACTACAGATATGAATTAAATTTAAAGAGATATTATTTTGGGAAATAAAATTGAAAGAAAAATGAATATTGTCGCAAGAGATGTTTAATATGTTATCTGTTTCCTCAAATACAGGCAGCAATGAATTTTAACCCATTAATTGCCCGAATTTGGGTTACCTAACGATAAATCGTTGTTATGTTTGGATCAAGAATATTTGGGTATGCTTCAATGACATTAATTAAAGATATTGTGGTTTTATTTGTGGTAACATTTCTTAGAAGTAGAAACATAATCTACAACTGAAATTTCTACTGCCACGTAACTTTCAACAGTATAGAGCTCTTGTATATCGAAAAATAATTATTTTGGATTTTGAAAAATTGTTAATCTTCAATCACCCTTTATGATGAAACTGTGATAAGTGACATACTATTGTAAAAAAGAAAGTACTGTCAATCAGGGTAACTTTGAACCACCTCCTATTTTTCAATATTTTTTACTCTAAAAGACTAAATAAACTCCAGAATTGTGCTCTGTTGGCAAGGTTCGAAACTGGGATTTCTACTCTTTATTTTAGAAAATAAATTAGCAACATTATGCTGCGCAATTAATTGCATCATCTAACTATTTTTGTGAAGTACTGTTTTCAAGTTAATTTTGAATGCTGTTTTGAAGTTGCTGTAATCCAATTAAATTTTCATAGTAAGTAACAATATACTCATTTATCAGACTTATTATTATCTAAATGTTGTAAATGTGTTAATATTTCGTGATTATTTATTTATTAATAGGTAATAAAATGTAAAATAAGAAGGCACTAGCATTTTACTGCATTTTCAGGGTAACTTTGAGCCGGCTCAAGCTTACACTGATGCTTATAATTTACTGATTATAGGTGCTACTGTCGAAAATTTCCCATATTTGCACGTATATTTTATATAAATGCTGAAAGTGTGCATTAGATATGACATGTAAATATTTTTACAAATATGTGTAAAATACATAAAATTCATTTAGAGGCGTGATTAGGGGCGGAGCTACTCAAATTTGACATTTCATACGTTCGACGTTTTTTATTCTTGTTTGAATAATACTAGTACTTGTATGTATTACTGTAACTATGGATATATTATAGAGTTAAAACATTGAAAATTGTTTTTCACTGCATTTTTATGTTTTATATGAACAATAAACAGGTTTTTTTTTTATTTCTAAATGTTCATGGTTCTCTTCTTCCACTTTTCGTATGCCTGATATTTGTTGTAATATAATAAATTATACAAATCTTGTGATGTTGGGAAATGTAAATTCGCAGTCTTTACATATCTGAAAACATTTTTGGTGTTTAAAGTTGTCCTGACTACAATACTTTTTTTATAATTAATTATTTTATATAAAAATTTATCATATGGTGCAAAGTTACCCTAAATGGCTGGGTAACTTTGAATCACGCTAAAAATTCACTTTTTATTGCTTTTATCCTTATTATTCCTTATTTTTTTATAGTCAAACAATAATTTAGGATCATTTCTTCTCTTTTATGCCCCCAGTTGCGACAATATTCTTCAAATAAGAGTGTGGCAGATGAAAATAGAGAAAATGCGGATCAAAGTTACCCTGATTGACTGTATTGAAAATTTTGTTTCTTCTTTATCGCCAAATAAAAAAAGTAATTTTTTATGTTAAAAACATTATTGTTAACACATTGTTAATACAGGGTCATCGGAAAAGGTGTCCCTGATTTCGATTTAAAATAACAAAGACCTTAATAAAAATAAACTATATATTTTTACACTGTTAGATTGGAAAGATCTTTTTTTTTTTTTTTTTTTTTTTTTTTTTTACTTTAATTAGAAAACTTCAATTCGAGCTCCCGCTGTTGCTCGGTAAACATCTAAGTGGTAGTCCATTTCCTTCCGGGTGTGCTTTAATTTGGTTAAACCAACGAACAATGGTTTTGATTGTAGGTGTATCTTCTCCATACGAACGGCGATAATGACGTTGTACGACAATAACAGATTTAAGCCACAACACGTATTGTGCTTTCTACTGTACACTCACCATGATTGCTGTGAACTGACTGATGAGCGAAACGGCATCGCGTCGCGAAGTGGCGTCGGCGCATGCGCGCAGTCACGTCAAGGTCAACGCAATCAACATTACCAAAGCATATGTTCTACAATTTCACGTTGGTTTCGTACCAATTGATTCCATATTTCTCCTACAATTTATTTTTTAAGTCAGGGACACCCTACTCTATGACCCTGTAGTTTAATATATAATGTTTATTAATAGTTAAGTAAATGCATTTTAAAAATTAAACCTTAAAAGTTCGGTATATTATTCTGCTGGTTTAAAATACGTTCATTTAAAAACAGTTAAAACCTTAATTATTAGATGTTTCAGTTATTAGAAAATAAAGTGCCAACTATTGGGTCTGGCCAGCAAACTATAGTTGAAATGAAAGGGTTAGACGTTTAAAAACATTACATATTTTTAAACTGATATTTTATTTTGCTTTTATCATGGACTGATAAACAGTATAAATTATAAACTTCTGTTAAAATAAAGGCTTCTTTTCACATTTAAATAGTAAAAATAAATTTTTTATAATGTGAACTACCGTAACACTCATCCTACTATAAAAATTCATCAATCAATTCAGAATAGATAAATGTATGTGTCTAAATGTAAATTAATGTTTGCTGTTGTGAATGCGTTGTTTTCCGATACACTGAAACACTAGCATTGCAGTGACAAATGAAGATTTCAGATGATAAAGATGGTAAGTGACATAATCATAATTTTGAGAAAATGCGCTAAAAAGTTCCAAATATCTGTTTGCGTTTATTGTAAATGTCTCCTATCAATTAAAATCGCTGTGAGTATTAGGTTTTTTCAAATAATAATTTAACAGATGGTAGAAGATTATTGATTATATTCAATCCTATGAATAAATCTTTTTTTTTTTTTTTTTTTTTTTGTCACATACCACCTATATAATTTGATCTCTTCAAATCTAAAATTTCAATATAAAGTCGAACAATTGAAATTACCGTCGAACTCGCTTATAACGAGCCCTGATTTAACGAGAACCCATATTTAATGAGGAAATCAGAAATACTTGTTAGGTACAATGTTAAGTCTATGGGATCATAACTCGCATTGAACGAGCAAGCCCCAGTTATAGCAAGTAATATTTTTGTGATTCTTATAATTTCTATTGACTTCCACCTTTCCAGCTCAGCTAATTGTTGTTTGGAAAAATTCCTTTAACATTCCGAAGTCAACCGAAACTTAGCGATGAGTCCTAAATCTTGAGAACGACGATGATAACGACGAATGTGAAGAATTTCAAGCTGAACCGACCCCAACATACTCAACGGCTTTTGAGTGCGCAGAAAAACTTTAAACTTTTTTCTAAGCCATGCATGATTTTTTATAATTTTTTACGAACCCGTTTTTTA
Organism: Maratus speciosus; assembly: GCA_963932465.1. Taxonomy (NCBI): domain Eukaryota; kingdom Metazoa; phylum Arthropoda; class Arachnida; order Araneae; family Salticidae; genus Maratus; species Maratus speciosus. Next base: position 229,488,453 of record OZ010796.1, on the reverse strand, counting down.
CGAGCCCCGGTTATAACGAGCAAATATCACGGTCCCTTCACGCTCGCTATAAGTGAGTTCGACTGTAGTAGTTTATATGGTTCACTCAGCTTAGGGGTGAACATAGAACAAAGGCCACAAACAGAAGAGCTTGGTATAGAAGTTCAGATTCAACATCGCAAGCGGTAACGGTATGGCTATGGTATCAGTTTTCTTGAAATAAAGGTCACTCTTTGTTGCATTGTATTCCCTGATTGCATTCCTACCAGCGTAATTTGTTCAAGTGTGAATCTTGTCTAAACACATAGATATTTAATTATTATTGCTTTTGCTTTCTTTTTTAAATTTTGCAAAATTCGTCCTTACAATCATTAAAATCAATGAAACCATCTAATATAGATTTAAAAAGAAACCAAATGATATTTTATAAACGTGGTAATGAATGAACTTAAAATTCAATGTTCCATTTTTTACTGTCATTTCCAAAAGCCTTTAGAATCGAAACTAGATTTATTAACTACTATAGAAATGGCATTGGAATGACTAAATCGTAGAAATAATGTCAGAAGAAGATATTTCATTTTTCAATCTTTTTTCGTTGAATTTATGACACGAATAATAAATCATTCGGAAATGTCGAAGCTAATTTCTTTACACATAAGGACTTGATCTTATTGAGTAAACTCATTAATATATATAATATAATCTTGTAACAATGTTAGTATTCCTGCAATAATAAGTCATTTAAATTTTATTAAAGCTTAAATCACAAAATTATACGCCTTTGTAAGATATTTAAATTTCTTTATTCCATTAATGGTTTGAAAAATCACAAAAAACTTTTTTTTAATATAAACAGAAAGTATTATACTATTACAAAGCTTTTCAAAAAAAGAATTTCATCCTATGAACTTTAAAAGGATAAAGAAAACAATTACAAAATTATTTACTTAAAGACATAAAAATTATAACTATAAAATAGAAATCATAAAATAATTGTTCACTTCATGTGGAATAGCACCAAATTCTCATAAAGACATCTGAATAGGACTTAATATATCCAGGTATGAGAAATTGCAATACGAATGTGTTTTATAGCGATATAGATAATAAACAAGATTCAAATCGGGATGCAAAAGCAATAAAATATTGTGAATAATAACTGAATGAAGGTGTATGTGATATGTACCTAATATAATTTGTATGTGATATTTTCGTAGTATAACTTACAAATAGTGCGATGAAATAGCTTTTTAATGTAGCAAGAGGATAAATTCGGGCATCTCGGGTTACATTATATACAGTGGTGGCCAAAATTGTGGACACTTTTAGGTAGCTTTCATTACAAAAGTAAAAAGCTACCTACAGCAGACGTCCGAGGGAAAACAGTTCTTGAAATTTTGCTATATTTTTGCCGATCATGACCCCCAGATACCAAAACCACCCTCCGTTGAAGTGCTGACTTATATATATATATATATAACCATTAATTGAACATTACCGACCATCCACAAAAATTGTGATAGTATGAATGAATTGACAATAATACAGTTTCCGCAAAAAACACATTGAATGGATACCAAAAACATATATACAAGCTGCTATGTATAAAATAAAGTCCCTTGTACTATATAACAAGAATTAATATGGAAGGTAAAAGAAGAATATGGATACCGAAAAAAAATAATTGAAAAGCTTATATATTGAATTACATTATCAAGAGTGCAGAATTCAATTATATAAGCAAATTAGTCGTTTTTGGTGAGAAAAAAAGCTAAAAGCTGATATATATATATATATATCCATATATATATATTTATTTCTCAATTTCGTCATGCTGTAACTCTCGAATTTTTGAACCGATTTGGATGAAATTTTTCATATGCATAGTACATACTAATGTCTCGACCGAGTTCGTTGGCCAGCTTCATCCACCGTCTTCTTTAAAAATGGCGGCCATTTGAATTGTGTGGACATTTTTGGAAATTTTTAGGTTTCCTAACTTTCTTTTTAAAAGAACCTATGTTGTTAACTTAAACTGTGTGAGTCTTTAAAACATCTTTTAATGTTTCTAACATTCTGTTTAAAATGTTACAGATTCAGATTCAGATTCAGGCTGGCGGGGAGGCCTACCAATTGGTTTGAGCTCAACTAGCCCCACCCAGCAATGTTTATTTAAAAAAAAAATTACAGAGCAATTATTGAGTAATAAAATAATGGTAGGTAATAACAAATAATTGAGATAATGAAATAAGTATAGGTAACAATAGTAAGATAGCCGAGTTGAGTGCTTTACAGACGTATAACATATAATGTTTCTTTAAAACAGTTATATAATTAGTGTTATTGTTAAAGTAAAAGTTTGATTAGTTCAATAGCTGATAATCATTATCATATAATAGGTCCTGTGGAGGCATTTGGAAAAGTCCTTGATTGTTTTCAATCAGTGTTATGCAGTTTATAATTTTTTGTAATAGTGCTGGTTGTTTTCTGATTATTTTGAACCATGAAGACAGACTCATCGTTCTGGAGATTCTGAGGTGGTATATGGATGTTAGTGTGCATTCCGTTACGTAGTGCAGCGAGGTTCCTCGTTTTCCACACGTGCAGTAGCCCGAGTCGGCTTTTCCGAACTTTACAAGATAATCCGGAAAGGGCCCGTGATTTGTTGCAAACAAGAAGAGGTTTCTGTGTGATAGTAATGTCTCCTCTGAGACAATAGGTAGAAGTGAATATGTAAACCTTCCTCTATGATCAGAGTCCCAAATTCTCTGCCATTCCTGTTGTATTTGTAATTTTAGTTGTCGTTTGAGATGAGATTTGGGAAAGGTAGAAATACTTCTGGTAAGTTAGGATTTATGATTGCTTCTTTTGCCTTTTGATCTGCTGCCTCGTTTCCTGCTATTCCGGAGTGTCCTTTTATCCATTTTAGTATTATCTTTTTATTTGTATTCTGTAGTAATTGAATTATGTTCTGGACCAGTGCTATTTTTGTTGTGCTGTCTTCAATGGCTTGTATGCTCGAGAGGCTATCTGAATATATTATTGCACTTCCGTACTTGCTTTTTTCCATCCATCCCACTGCTCGAAGTACCGCTAGCAATTCCGCCTGGTATACGGTGTTTTCTATCCTTAATTTTGTTTGAAAAGTATGGCACAAGATTGAGTTTTCGTATGCACAGAACGCTAACCCCGTCCCTTCTTCCATTTTGGAGCCGTCTGTGTAGATTTGTACTTCCATTTGGAGGTTTTCATTTGCCTTGTGTAGGTAATTTTTGTAAGGACATACTGATGAATTTGGGGATTTACCTTGATAGAATTCTGTTCTAAATTCTTCTACTGGTGTCCCCAATCTTAGTACTTTCCCCGATGTAGCAATCTGAGCTACCCTGAGATGCAGTGGAGGGATTCCTGTTAAGGCACAAAGTGCAAGGGTGGCCGTTTTTCTATATGCGCCCGACACAAAAAGAAGGCACTGGGCCTGTACTGAGGACAGTAAGCGAAGCCCATGAGATTTCTGTAGGTGGTCGTACCAAACAGCTGCTCCATACGTTATCTTCTTTTCTAAGATTGTTATATACCAGATTTTTAAGATATTTTTATTTATTCCTCCTTATTTTATGTAAGTTTTAGTAGATTCTGGATTATTGAATTCAGCTCTGTTCTTTTATTTCTTAGGTGAGGCAAAAATGACAGTGTTTTATCTAGGGTTAAACCAAGGTATAGGAGCGTATTTTCGGATTTCAATCTGTAATTATTTATTTTAAAGATTAAAGCTCTTTTTAGATATTTAGGTTTTCTGAGATTTAATGCCTTACATTTTCCATATGAGATGTTCATTTGGTTTAAGTCTGCCCAGTCACTCACTATTTGCAAAGCCTCCCTGGCCATCTCTTCTAGTATTTTTCTTGTTCTTCCATACACCACCAACAATATATCGTCTGCAAACCCTATCACTCGAAATCCTCTTCTTCTTAGTAAATTTATTAACTTCTGTATAAACACTCTCCACAGGAAAGGTCCTAAACAGGAACCCTGAGGGCAGCCCTTAGAGAGCCAATGCAGGATTTCTAGTAGCCAATTTGGATAAATGCCCCTCTTCGATAAATAGGACCTTATGGTGTTGACATATGCTTCTTCTATTTGTAACTCTTCTAATTGTTGTATTGTAATATCCCACGGCAAGTTGTCGAATGCATTCTTAATGTCTATAGATAGGAGGGAAATATATACATCTTCTTGCTTAAGTAAATCTATTTGTGAGAAAAGGTCTCTTATTGCTGTTTCCGTTGATCTATTTTCCTGGAAGCCATGCTGGGAAGTAAAGGTTTTATTTGTTGTATGCAGATAGTAATTTATTCTTTTTAGAAGTATTTTTTCGTAGACCTTTCCAAATACTGAAAGTAGGGTTATCAGTCTATAAGATGCCGCTTCATTTGCTGTTTTGCCTGGTTTTAGAAAGAAAACAGCTTCACCGACTTTCCAATCATCAGGAAAATAATTCAGAGTTAATAATGTGTTGTACATTTCTTGTATTAATTCTGGCTGCGTCTTGAATAGATTTCTGAGTATTACGTGGTCTATTTCATCTGGACCAGGAGCTTTGTTTTTGTTAAAAGCATAGATTGCTTGTTTTATTTCCTGTAATAAAATTTTTATAAGAATTTTCATTTTGTGAAACGTAACATTTTATATAAGTATACAATGTTAGAAAACATAAAAAAATTTCAAAAATTCAAATGGCCGCCATTTTAAAACAAGATAGCGGATGAAGCTGGCCAAAGAACTCGGTCGAGACATTCGTATGTACTATACATATGAAAAATGTCATCCAAATCGGTTAAAAAATTCGAGAGTTACACCATGACAAAATTCAGATATAAGTATATATAGATGGATATATATAGTATATATATATATATAAGTCAGCATTTCAACGGAGGGTGGTTTTGGTATTTGGGGGTCATGTTCGGCGAAAATATAGCAAAATTTACCGAAGGGTTTTCCTACAGACGGCTGCAATAGGTACTTTTATTACTTTTTGCAATGAAAGCTACCTAAAGGTGACCACAATTTTGGTCACCACTGTAGGTGAAAACCATTTTTTTTTAATTCATAACTCTAATAGATTTTTTGAATTTAATACAGTTTTTGGAATGTCAACTAACAATACCAACTAAAATCATATTATATGAAAAATAGCAATAATGCATTCAAATAAAATTTTGAAATTTATTTAAAGCGATACTTTCGTATTGTCCTCGCGCCAGTGGTTAACAGTCGAAGAAATTGCCGAAGATCACTGTTTAAAATGAGCATTTTTGATTATGTTCATTTCAGTGGATTAAGCTCATAGTTCGATTGCATGTGTTAAATTTGTATTTTATTTATATTTTATTGTTTTATATATTGATTGATGAATGTTTTAATTTCTTTATAGAATATAAGCTGGAAGCAAATGCTTAACTATTATGTTACTTTAAAATCAAGCAGATTTCTCTCTCGTAATCGTCTGCACGCGATTCAGATAAAAATTACGTTTGAAAATTATTTGAAAGACAATACAAATTGAGTAAACAGCGATGTTTCAGTGTTGAAATCAGTAGGTGGAGGTGGGGGTGGCCCAGGTATTTTTGTTCTGGGATTTTATGCTCATTAATGGTTTAGAAGTGCAACCACCCCTTCGCCTTCCCGGAGATTCAGAAATCCCTTCCAGAGAGAAATGTTTGACTTCAGTATTGTTAAGTCTAGTGAAAACACATTAAATTCATATCTGCCTTTATGGATATTTTTATGGTCTTTCTTTTACCGGTTATCAAATTTCTAATAATTCAAAATTATTCTTGTGTGGAAAAAATATTGCTAAAACTGTGTCCATCTAAAAAGATGAAGGGAAGATAAACTAGTTGATTTCATGAATTTTTATTCTCATTTGTTCTCTTCTCATTTAACACTGAATACCCATTAAAAGGAAACGTGAAAAAATGGAAGTCCTAAATAGAAAATTTTCATAGTCACGGCAGTAAAGACTTTCCTTAGTTAAAGATCTATTTAACACATATAATGTTTAAGAATATGATTAACCCATAAATAAATTTAAATTCACTTATATATTTTTTAAAAACTGACGTTCTTTTATTAAAGTAATATAGTATACTAGCAGGGGCATAGAAGAGGGAGGGTTAAGTTGATTCAAGCCCTTCTCATCCAAAAACAAGACAGTTTTTTTTAACCAAAAGTTCTTATCGACTTTTTAAGAGATTATTGTTTTCGGATTTTATCTGGTTAACTATAAATACATGTACATATGCGTGTGTAAACATGTTTATGTATATGATATGAAATACTTAAGTGTATGCGTGTGAGTGTGTGTGTGTGGGGGGGGGGGGCGAGCAGATAAACGATTCATGCGTGAAACAAATGAAACTGTACATTTTGTACAGTACCGTAAAGTTTGTAAAGTTCCATCCACCTCTTTAGTGACTGTGAATTTATCAATCAATCTAATCCTTTAAATGGCCATAGCTAACAACCTTCTGTTGTTTTATAAAACAAGCATATCCGGAAATTTTTTTAGATAAAAGAGATTAATAAATAACAACATAGAAAGAAGAAACATTTCTGTAAATATTTTTTCTGGTTCAAATTATACTTATTCGACTTAAAAATAAACTAGTAGGTTGGCAGATCCAGTTATGAATTACCCTAAACCAGGGGTCGTACTTGTCCTGAAATTTCACGACCGAAATATTTTTTGTTACCAATATTTTCTTATGGAAAAATCTCTTCTTAAATAAGGCGAAATTTTGCGCGTTTAACCTAGATTTATTTTTCTATAAACAAATAGTGATATTTGTTCTGAAAAAAATCCCTTAAGCGTAAAAACCCATGTCCTAAACATATCACATTTGAATCCTATTAAATTTTAGCGAGTTATCATTAAAAGGCCTCTCTTTTTAAGGAGGATTCAACAAGTATTTTGGAATAGAATTCCACTTAAGTTAACTGAATGTCCAGTCAAATCATCTGTTTATAAACAACAAAATCAACGTTATCAGCTGTTTTGGAGGAAAAGTTTTGTTTGTAATTTTCTTTAAAAACTTAAATCTTCAATACTTCAAAACTTGCATTTTAATAATTACGTTGTTTTACACCTAAGCACTCCATACAGAAAAATTTTACTTTTTCGACGATAAAAGTTTTCTATTATCAAAAGATCCTCCTGAAGAAAAAAAAAAAAAAAAAAAAAAAAAAAAAAAAAAAAAAAAAAAAAAGCGAAACTTACATGAAAAATTTTGCATGTCATCCTTTCATATAAAGTAAGTTTATTTTATATTTACAAACTCCGTATAATTTTACTGCTGACTAATACAGTGTTTTCGGTACTTTTCTTTGGAAGATTTTAATTTCATTTTCCGAAATTTATGAATAAACCCTAACACGTATTCCTTTATAACTCCATGAAGATTTGAGAAAAAGTATAGTCACTCAAGAAACTCTAAAAAAGTGTTTTAAGTGGGTGCTATCATTTGAAAAGTGAAAGTTTGTGGAATTTTCAATAAGTAGACGACCTGTATTTTAAAAACTGCATTCATTTTCGGAAAGTAAATTCAATTCCCTATCGAATGGCATTTCTCACATCTCTCTGCCATAATCCGTACTAATAAAAAAAAGAGTTTTCTATGTATTTATGTGTGCGATTGCTAGGAAAATCTACCTGACATATAGGTATGAAAAGTTGGACGAGGATAGTCTAATGCAAGCCTTAATGCACCTGATGTTAAGATTTTTAATTTTTCATAATTAGCTGAGATATTAATTAAACTTTGAAATTAAGAAGTTCCATTGAAAAAATGTAACGCCGGTGCGTGTGAATCCCTTTTCCGAAACTCGGAAATAGGACATCCGACAGTGGGTAGGCAACCGACTTCGTGACTTCGTTTAGAGCCGAAAATATTTTAGCCGAAAACTACAGGGGACTGTTAAAAATGAAAATACTGAACTGAGATAAGGAGTCCAGTTTCTTCTTATTTCCTTTTCACCCTCCCTCTTAACCCTGTCTCATTACTGTTCTTCGCACCCTTATCTCCGGTTTCACGAAGGCTACGCTACAGACTGTTTTTTTCTTTTCTTTTCGAATAACTTACTTTATGGAAGATTATTAGATTTGATTCATAAAAGTTGCTAATGTGATTAATTAGTGATTCATATAACCGGTATTTTTGTGTGTGTGTGCTGGAGGGGGTAATGCGATTAAATAGTGATTCATATAACCGGTATTTTTGTATGTGTGTTGGAGGGGGGGGAGGGGGAAGGCAAGGCAAATATGCGTAAAAGGCAAGGGGCAGTGGCGTATGCAAACGAAATATTTTATAAAGCTCTTATAGCGAGCAAGTATTTAAGCTAATTTTAAAAAAATGTCAGAATAAAACAGTATTAGGTGCTCTTCAGATGCGCACAATAAAATCAAAAGACCTCCCCCCCCCCCCCCATTCAAGAAAGTTTTGAAAAGGTGCCACTGCCCTATTTAACTAAGCAATAATGCGTAAAATTTGTTTTTATCGTCAATTTGAACGTACCTAAGCAAAAAGTACCTGTAATGCTATGTATATGGAACAAAACAAAAAGGAAAAGAAGATGGGGAGGGGGTGGTGCATTTTTAGTGAACTGTTATTCAAAAACCAGATGAGTCTCAGTCATAAAATTTACAAATTAACTTTATAGTACAAAGATGTTTATTATCCTAAGTTTTCAGAATTTCTTAGTCAGTCCTTTTTGAGATATTAATTAGTGAAAATTGCCAAAAGCAGACTTAACACAGTTTTTGATGAGCTGTACGAAAAAAAAAAAAAAAAAAAAAAAAAGGGGGGCGGGAAACGGTTGTCAGGATTGAAACTTATAAAAATGAGTAGTCTTATAAGATATATATTTTTTTTTTTAAATATTTAAGGTGAGTCTCATTTCCTTCATGAAAAACAATGGCAGCGTAATGCGGTGTTTGACCTTTTATTTCTCCGGTTTTTAAGCATGTTTTTGGTCTAGATCCTAGAGTTTAATGATAATTTTATAATTATATAAAATGTCGACAATTGTATGCTGAACATTTTGGTTTTTGATTCCTCTTGATAGGTAAAAAAATAAAGCTGTTACAGTATTTTCCGTAAAACACGTTTATCTCCCAAAAAGGGCTGTGTAGTTTGTTAAAAATGGCCCCTCCAAAAAACTATATGATGAAAAAAAAATTTAGTCATTTTTTTAAACTCAGAAAGCTATGAAGAAGCCTTTGTTAAAAGATTAGAAAAATTAAAAATGTCGAGCGACACCACCTGTGACCCTAATATGTGAATGGTTATTTTGCGTCACAGTATACTAAGTGAAATGTATTCAAACGATTAATATAACGCAATGAAATAATTTACATAATTTTTTTTTTTAGTTTTGGATAGCATGGTGCAATAGATAAACCGCATTATTCAATAAATACATTTCGATGCGTAATATAGGTTTAGTGAAAGTGATATACAGTAAAACCTCCCTAAAGCGACCACGTTCCTTTCCAATAAAAATGGGTCGCTCCGAGAGGTGGTCTCTTAATGGAGGTCTTGTTTAAATCTAGATTTGAATTGTCGAAAAAGGGTAACAATTAATGTTAATAAAATTTATTTTTCACATTAGGAAAAAATATGAAAATTTAAGTATTAAAACAAAAGTTAATTGCATAAGCTAATTACTATAGAGTTCAAATAAAAAATGAATACATTGACGTTTCCTTTGATTTTACGGTTTTATCTTTTATAACTTTTATTTCCATGTCCTTTCGAAATTCAGTAAATAAATGCATTTTTTTTTAACGGGTGCAAATAACGACGATTTCATTAATTTATCTATTTCTTTGAGAGCTTCCTGACAGATTAGGCCAGGGAAGTTTATTGATCGTCATTCTTAATTGGTCATCAGAGTTAAATTCATTACCTAAAGAGGCACAAAGGGGTTTAAACATTTAAAAGTTACCGGAATAAAAAAAAAAAAAAAAAAAATTCTAATCTTAGAAGTTTGATGAATAATGTGTTTTCCGGCATTAGTTTTCTAATAAAACCTTCTTCAAGCGACCAGGAAAAAACGGAATTTGTTTCATTTTCTTCAAGGAAAATAGTCGCTCATGGGGGGAGTTCAACTGGGATGGGCTCTGAATAGAGGTAAAATTAGTATTGAGCCTATGAGAATAAATTTCGTTTCATGACAAAAATGGTCGTTCAGGGAGGTGGTCGCACAGGGAGGTTTCACTGTATATGCAATTATAAATAAATAAAAATAACATGATGAAATAAATAATGCATGGTTAATGATCAAAAGATTTAAAAAAAATGAAATTAAATCAAATATGATATTTTAATGCAGAATTTATGGAGATAAAATCGAAAAACTTACGTTTTCTTCATATTAGAAATACCCTGTATATCATAGGTTTCAATTCCGAAACAGATGTGACTTAAAATAGATGAAAATGATGTCACTCTGAAGCAACTGTTATCAAAAGTTTCCCTTTTATGAATAAAAATGCAAGTTTACTTTAAGTCTGTTTTAAAATCCAATCTACCTAGTTCTTGACATTAGTTTTCAATCAGAATAACTAGAATTCAGAATTTCGATAATTCAGAAACTGTGTAATCCAGTTCCATTTTTCGGCAAAGTCAGACTATTTTTCAGAAAATACTTTGGAAGTTAGGATTTTGAACCACACTTCCAGTCGGCGACAGTGAGAGAAAGGAAACAAAATGCAGTCTTGTAGACAACAATCGCTTTTAACTCAAGATGTAAATTCATTTATCCAAAAATGAAAAAACTTCAACGACCATTTTCATTTACCAATAGCCATTTAAGTTTTCTATCTAGTAAAGCAGAGTGTGTGTGTGCATGTTGGAGGTGGGGGTGTGGGTGTGGGGATGTAACTAAAGCACCAATATAGGTAACTTTCTTACATATAATTACTTGTCGCTGAAGAAATGAGAATTTTTTTCAAAAAAAAAAAAACTTTGTTTATTACGTTCTTCTATCTTTACAAAAAGAAAGTATTGAATTCGTGAAAATTTTGGACTTCCGATTTTCGACGGATTTATACGTTTTAGAATGTCCTGAACACGATTTGATAGTTTTTAGAAAATGTCTGTCTGTGAGTCTATCATTCTGTATGTGACAAAAATTTTGTGGGCGCTCTATCTCAAGAACTAATGCACATCATTTCACAAAAGTTTAGATTCAGTTAGACCTTAAGATATTAATGAAACTTACTTCCATTGTCACACGAAGACTGAACAGAAGTGCATGAGACACTGAAAAAAAATTGTGAGAAGAAAATTCTGACAGAATTTTCTAGATCTTTTTGTCTTGTTACCCTTTTATTGGTTAGATGATACAATGCATAGTAAAACACTATTGAGCTAAGTCGAAAAAAGCAATAAAAGAATATATTCTGCTCGAACATGATCCACGACAGCAAACCCCACCCTCTTAATGACTAAAAGTGTAGGTGGGAACTAGAATGGAGCAATTCTTCGTGATTTTGTTCGGATTCACAGGGATTCAGAACTAAACGTTGACACTATTCAACTCCTGTATGATCCCCTACATTTCCCCCTCTTAATGACTTTCGGCTAAAATCTTTTCGGCTCTAAAGGAACAAACCGGCGACTTTCGCTCTCCTCCGCGTCTTACGAAACTCGCATTATTCTATGAATTATTTTTCAATAATTGCCTTCACTAATTGAATTGAATTCGAATGAAAACCGTTTATTATTTATCAATATGATTCGTCTAACCTAAAAGAAAGACATTGTACAAAGTTTAAAATTGGCATTGTGCCAAGCCCGTTTCGAAAGCAGATCTTAAAGTTGCAACGCCACCTTGGCCCTTGCCGCGTTTTCACTATACGTTTTAGTTAATATTTCGGCTAATTACTGACACATTTTTTGAAAATAATTATCAACAATCCTTCGATGATTCCATGACGATAAATATCTCGAGCGCCACTCAATACTCCCGGTGAGCGATCACAAAGCAAATTTTGTGTGTAACGGGAAAATGGGATTTTCCCCAAAACTATGTGACCTAGGATAATTGCTATAGTTTTCCTGCAAGGTTTAAATAAACTCCTACTACCCCATATTTTTTCAGAATTTTATTTTAAGTAGATTTGTAAATAGGTGGAGGGAGGTTGGGGGCATATTTTTGTAGTGCATTTTCGCGATATCTCTGATAATACAATACCAAAAACTTAAATAAATATATTTTTGAGTTTGGTGTTACGAGATCTTTCAAAGATACCCAACACGATATAAACACGATATATCATGGGTGCAAGACCCTCAGTCTCAGGACTGATTTCAGTCTTGAAGATATTTTTGGCTGATAGTAAATTCTACTTTATATACTTGAATAATAGCAATTTTAATATCAAGAACTTTTAATCACTTTCTTTTATTGTAAGATATCAATTTTTAGCGATAATGCAAAGCATACAAATCTTCCAGCCCATTTTCATTTGATTATTTCGAATACTGAGAAAAGTATTCAGTCTTGGCTTGGATATACTTCTTGCACCCATGCGATATATATACTTTACAAGTATCTTAGCTAACCCCTAAATTATTCCTAAAGACATTTGTTGAAGGTTAATCTATATATAGAAAAGAAAGTCTGGATTGGGTATTAATCAACGCAGACTAATTTCAACCAAACTAATGAACCAAAGATCTTGAAAATTGGGGTAAAAATACTTCTTATGACATAGAGAGCCGCTATGAAAGGATTTTCTAAAATTACACCCCTAAGGGGGTTAAAAAAGAGAACGGACTTTTAAAAAATTCCTTGAAAATCTGATTTTAAAGATATTTTAGTGTACTTTTGTATGCTGAATAGAATAGTACTAACCAAATTCTTTTAAGTTCATGAGATATTTCATATTTTTTTTAATTTGGCGATGTCTTTGTCGTAAAAACGTCAAATTTTCAAGTCATAATTTCTAAAAATACATCTGTTACTGAATAATTTTTTAACCAATTCTTTTGGTTAAATAATTAAAACAACTATGTCAGTTAGGGGGAAAAAAATTACAAACACCTCAAAAAATAAAAAAAAGAAAAAGAAAAAAATGTGGTACTTTTTCGTTTTGCTAACACCATGCCGAAATGTATGTTAACGCGCCATTTCTTTCAACCCTAACCATGCAAAGGATTTTTATTGCAAACGGTGGCAAACATTAACATTTGCTATTTATTGAACGTGAATATTTTTTATGAGTATTATTCAGTAGTATTCTCGCAAAACTTTTTAATTTGTTATTTTTTTAATTCAAAATATTTATTATTAATTATAACTTACAATTATTACTCATACTGACATGCATTTTACCATTTGGCAGTTATCTGATGATGAGGAAGCTGCAATAAAATTATTTGAAAATTTAGGAATTATAAATATAAAAATGTTTTGTTCAAAAAACCATGAATGTCTTCATTCAAAAAATTAAATGTTTACTGGAATGTGAGACATATGTCATACGAACGCCACGCTGCAGTACTAAGAGACATTTAAAATTTCAATCCTGCAGTTTAAATTGACTTTATTTTATTACTTGCAAAATATTTATTTGTTCTTTTATTTTAAGTTCTTATTTTTATTGATTTAAAAAAAAATAGTCCATCAAAGTCTGCAATTTTCAAAAGTTACATTTTTTAAATGCTAATTTTTTTATCAACAAATTTTGTTTTCAAATGTTTCATTTCATCTTGCTCCAACTATTACGCTTGGCGACAATGGTCTTGGCATAACGGAAAAACAGTTACTGATACCAGTTACTGTTACTGTTACTGTTACCAAAACAGTTACTGATTTTATTTCAAATGCAAAGAAAAAAGGTTTAATGAGAATTAAATATTGTAAAACGAAAGCATTTAATTTAAATATAAAAACAATGTTTGTACGGCTTAAAAAAATGTTTTCATTTTCAAAGGTTTCAGTTTGAATTTGGTGATTTGTCGTTTGCTCTTGGATAAGCAGAAAAAAATGGGTACTTTTAAGTTAGCCATGCGCAAATAATATCGCCAATAAAGTTTTGGAAATCGCAAATAACTGCACTTATATATTTACACGTCATCATTTACTATATATGTTAAACGCAAATTCCTATTTCATTTCAATTGATTATAACTTATTGATTCTACTGAACAGAATTTTGTAGAACTTACACTGTTATATAGTAAATTCTGTTTATAAATGGTTTAATGTAAAAACCATCGTTTTAAGTTGCCTAGTAATAGCTATGGTAGTTCTAAAATTAGGAAAACACGATTATGAAAGATTTTAAGTTTTACTGAATGAATTTTAATGACAGTTGCACAGTTAGTTAGATAATATTTCACGGATTTTTTCAATATTTATTAGGCCATTCTAAATTGCTTAGTTACGGAGCTATGCGGAAAAGTTCTCGGTGGTATAGTAAGTGGTATATACTAGAGAGTAAATATGCTAAATTTATGGAAGTTGTGCAGAGTTTTTTAAAAATCTGAAAGTGATGCGGCTTATTCCTACCCCTACATCACTCAGAGTTCTATAATCAGATTAACACGATTATAAAAGCTATATTTAACTATCTCAATATATATAAAATGCAAAGAGAAATTTTACTACGGCCGCTGATAACTTGATTTCTGCTTGATAGAATTTGATGGGACTTACAATGTTAGTTAGATAATTTTTCAGAAAAGATGTTACTATAAAATATAACGTTGTACGTTGCTTAGTTAAATAATTATGGGGGAAGATCTAAATCAGAAGAACCCAATTTCGAAAGATTGACTTTTTTTAAAGGTTCCGCTGAATGAATTTTGTATGGGATTTATATTGTTAATTAAATCATTCTTAGGGAGAGTTTAGGTACATTTTCCAGTTTAAAAGATTCTGCTAAGTAGATTTCGATGAAACTTGATCGGTTAATTAATTTTTCAGTGAACGTTTTAGTATAATACACATATCATTTACTTGCTGTTGCTTAGTCGTCAGGTTGCCTGCTTGTAGAATTATGGTTGAAAGTTCTAGAATCCCGTAAACCCAATTATTATGAATGATCAGCCTTTTCAATAAGTCCAATTAACGAATTCTGATGAGACTTGCATTGGTAATTTTTCATGAACTCTTTTAGTATATTACATATTGTTCTATCGTTCTTTACAGAATTCTACACTAAAAGTTCAAATGAAGAAGTTGGTCTTTAACAGCCTTTAATTTGTATGACTCATAAGGAGATGGTCCGAGATTGGTCTCACCGAATACGATGTACATTTGTGTTTCGATAGAGTATAGTTAATATATGCATAAATGACCCCCATAAAGCGCAACCCTCTTGAGAAAATAAGTCGCAAAGTTTAAGCTATAAGGTTAGTTGGGGTAACTGGACCCTAGAGGTAACTGGGCCATAGGCTATTTTATAAAAAACCGTTGATGTACACTAAGGAACATTGAAAATAGCGACCCAAGAAGAAAACTATGTACAATCGCGAAACTTTGCAAATACGTACAGCGTAATGTGATATGCAAATGATCCAACATTTGTGCCAATACGCATGCTCATACACGCCGAGATGGCGCTACAATCAGGAAGAGGGTGCTATATAAGCCAGCGCAAAATCGAAGATTCATAAACGCGACGATTACCTACCGATTGAAGGAAGACTTTGGTAAGCGAAACATGCCGGGTAACCGTGCTAGAAGACATTTCTCACAGTTAAGCGAGTTTGAGAGAGGCCTGATCATCGGGATGAAAACTGCAGGCTGGTCGACGCGTCGTGTTGCTGGCCAGGTGGATCGTTCGGAGTGTGCCGTTAGAAAGTGTTGGGAGCAGTGGGCACGAGAAGGTACCCACGTGCGGAGAACCGGGTCTGGAGCGACCAGGAAGACGACGAGGAGAGAGGATCGAAGGATCGTGCGGCAAGCACTCGTGGATCCCACAGTGATTCGTTCATCGATACGAGCAGACGTATGCGTAGCAATTGTTCCACAAACAATTTCCAGACGCCTTGCAGAAGCAGGTCTAAACTCCAAGCGCCCTTTTCGTGCATTCCCTTTAACACCGGAACATCGGCGACTGCGTCTACAGTGGTGCCAAGCCAGATCAATGTGGAATGTCACAGATTGGCAAAACGTTGTGTTTAGTGATGAATCCCGGTTTGTTTTGGGGACAGATGACAACCATATACGTGTGTGGAGGCGCCCTGGTGAGCGGTACAATTCCTCCCACACTGTTCTACGTCACACTGCCCGCACAGCTGGTGTAATGGTCTGGGGGGCCATAGCCTATGATAGCCGGTCCACTCTAATTGTGATTCATGGAAACTTAACGGGCCAACGTTATATTGATGATGTTCTTCGACCCCATGTAGGACCTTTCCTAAATGGTCTCCCAGGGGCGATTTTCCAGCAAGAGAATGCTCGTCCGCATACAGCAAGAGCTGCTCAAGACTTCCTACGTCAATTTCAGACTCTTCCGTGGCCGGCCCCCTCCCCCGACTTATCCCCTATAGAGCATGTGTGGGATCAGCTAAAACGTCAGATGCCATCGTGTCATTCGGTGCATTATTTGGAGTTGGCTGTGCAAGATTTGTGGACCCATCTGCCTCAGGACAACATCAGGTGCAATCAACTCTATGCCGGACCGTGTGGCGGCATGTATTGCAGCTGGAAGTTGTCCAACGCGCTATTGAAGTTGCCCTGTATTTGTGTCGTTGCACACCCTGTATTCGTTTAATTGTCTTGATTTTGAGATCAAGTGAATCTCTCATATGTATCATTATGTGTATTAAATTTCATTTCAATCCGATGCTTTCTTCTTGGGACGCTATTTTCAATGTTCCTGAGTGTATTTTAAGTTTTAGCTTTTGTGAACAATACCCCTTAACCTCTACTTCCTAAAACAACGTGTGTAAACTCAATCATAACTCTCTCCTTGCTGTGATAGGTTGCGAAAATTTACGTTTCTTTTTTTAAAAACAACGTCCATTTGGTTGCACTTCCTCGGCGTTTTATTAAAATACTGTAAGTACTTTTATTAAACAATCTTTTTTTTTAAGATTAGGCATAACACTACATTAATATTATAAGGTATCTATACATATTTACTTCATGTTTCAAATGTAAGCCGATGTCCCAGTTACCCCATAAATTTTTCAAGAATGGGTTAACTGGGACATGTATCCGGGGTAACTGGACCATGTTGGATCCAGTTACCCCAATAGTTATAAATAATTTTTTTTTTTTTTTAGTTTCTCTTAAAACGGGAAGTAAATTTCTCCATGGTTTTTTGCTCACAATAAAGAAAATTGTAGAATACCTTATAAAAATTACGGAATAAATTTTTTTAAAAAGCATATTGGGTGATATCAAACCAAATTTCTTGACCCCTTGAGAGGCAGTGATACCGTTATGGCATCACATAATTTTAATTCCTAATTGCCACATTGGCACCGGAATTTTATAATGAAAATTTCACCTTTGTTAAGTACGAGAAAATATACTTGTTTTCAAATAGATTCTCTTGTAAATACTGGTGTCATTAAATTATTTCAACATTTTACGAATGCAAATACCTTGCACACGAAAGCGAGATAGCCAAACCTTGAAATTGTACGATACACAGGGATGTATTCTGTAGGGAAACTTTTATTGTTCTTACCACTATTTTGAAAATAATATCTTCATCGCACCTTTCATTAGAATATGTTAAATAAAATTATCATGAAGGTAACTCATTAAGGGTTCTGGTAGGAACAATAAAATTTTCCCTACATAATACGACCCCTGGATACAGATAAAGTACTTAAGAACTTGTGTAGCCGTTTGTTCATAGATTTACCTTGCTATTTTTTTCTTTAAAATACCTATGTGAATTTTATACTTATTACCTATACTAAAGTACATAAGTACTTACTTAATTTTTATGTTTTTGGTATAAATAAGTCTAATATTTTCAATTTTGGTGCTTTTTTTAGACATATTGACAGAAAAGGTTTCCCTTACAATGCTCACAATGCTCTTTATTGACATATAATTTACATGATCTTCCTGGTTTATTTTTTTAAGTTGTTTACATTTTCCCAAACAGGACCTGATATCCCACATGAAAAAAAAATAAACGCTTGTGGAACATAGACCCTCCTGGTCCACTTACCCCATTTTTATGGGGCAACTGGACTCATGAGGAAAGAAAGATGAAATATGCATATTTTTATATTTTTAAATATTAAAATGTAATTTTGAGCCTTTCTGTCTGATAGAGGGAACCTAACTGAACACATTTACAGAAGTTCAGACTTTAATTGAAATGAACATTAGCTTTTTGAAGCTGAATTGTCAGAAGCTCAAGAGTCACATTGTGAAATCGTGCCCCAGTTTCCCCAACTAACCTTAGTTTATAATCAGATAAATTTCCTTCTTTGGCAAGCAGCTTCGTGGCATGTTCAGTAGCATGCTGGATTTAAGTTTTTTCTACCCGGGATCAAACCCGGCTCGGACTTGTTTTTCCGAACAAAAATTTTTATCAATCATTTTCGAACCGCTATTGAAAAAATGTGTATAATAATTGAAATTTACGAAAAATATGAATTAAATGTATGTTTTGTAGCACATACGTGCTTTTAATTACGATATTTTGCATGCTTAAATATATAATTTTAAAAAACCGCATATTTAATGTCTGTAGACCAGAAAATTTTTGTTATTTAAAATTATTTACAGATGAATAATCTACTATTTTTCACAGAAAAATAAATTAAAACACGTGATGTAAATGCGTGAATAATTATATTACTTTAATTTTGTTTTTATATGAAAGTATTTCGAATATTTCATGATTTTTTTTAATACCGTTTTTAAATTTCTTAATATGATTTTTTTTAATTTCGGATATTTGGTTTCGTAATTATTACCTACGTAATAACAATTTTCAGCAGCTCAATATCTTTTTAGAACTTCTTTTTAAGCACAAAGACAGTTATTCAAACTATAATGACAAGAATCCAAGATTTTAAAAAGATCAAAATTTAAAAAGCTAGTTGGTAAATAAATGGTCAAGAGCGAGCATTACTCGCGCACAGAAGATTCCGTAGAATAAATATATGAATTTGTAATTGTATGATTAAAAAAAATAATAAATAAAAATAAATAAATAAATAAATAAAAACGTTGCTAAAAGAATACTCAGACTTTGTAAAAAACTGTACAACGTAGGGTTGGGCATAACTGTATAAATTAGATAAATGTAAATGGGTATACCATGAAAGTTCAAAGAGATATGGAACCTAAATAATATAAATATAGCTATTCGTATAACTCTTTTGTTTAATATTATCCTAATCTGTTTATGATGAACTTAATTCGGTACTGGCAATAAAAGCAGTGCATAGTTAAACTTCCTTTCGCATTTCATGAAACCAAATTCAGCGTAGTAATAACCTTTATTTCAACAGTGTAGCTAAAACAAAACCTTTGTTCAAAGTTTAAATTTGGCATTGTGCTAAGCGCGCTTAGAATTGAGGTCTCAAGGTTACAACGCGCCTTGGTCAGTGCCGCGTTTTTCCAGATAGGTGTTTAATTAACTTTTAAAGTCACTCGAGGTGTATTGAGGGATTCAATCAATGCAAACTATCGCGAATCCCACATATTTATGCGATTCATTCTAATTAAGTCTTTCGAGGACGATGCGTTTAAAAAACGGACACGTAATTTTAATTCCAAAACAGACAAACCAGACACACGGCACCAAGAATATTTAATTCAAATTTTCCTTTTATCATGTACGTGAAAATAAGCAAGTTCGCATTTTCTAATAAATTCGTTTATAAATTCTGGTGTCAGTTCATTTTTTCATAAGTTTATAAATAGAATTACTCTGTGCCGGAAAGGATTAAGTGGTCGCAGGAATCTTAAAGCTTCAAAATTTAAGAAATTTTAATTTTTTTAGATGTTAAACTCCTATCTTTTCTGAATATTTTGATATAATTGTTTCCTTGAAATTCCCATTAGAACAGAAGTTTTAGCTTTTAGAATTATACCCGCTCAATAGCTGAAGCGGCGTTTCCGAAACTTTAAAGTCATTATTTTCCAAATGGCGTTTTTTGGGCATAACGCGCAGAATACCTCAAAAACTTCTGAATATTTTTTCATGAAATTTTCAAAACATATATTTCATGTTAGTCTGTATAAACTGAACCTAAAAATTCCTTTTTATTGTTCAAAAAAATATTTCTGTAGGTGATTTACTGTTGAAATTTTCAAACTTTTGTATTATCTGAATGCAACATTGCATTTAAAATATAAAAATGCTTTAAATAGAAATTTATTTAAGTTCAGGGAAATTATTACAATCTGAAGTATCAGTAAGCACCAAAATTTTCATACTAGTTGCAATATTGATTTTGTAATCCTGCGCTTAAACTGTTATGCCAATTTTTTGTTCGACAAATGTCTAACAGTTTCAAGCCCCCTATAAATACTAATTCTGTATCTTACAATTTTTTAAATACATAAAACGAAAGAACATACTTATATCTTTAATCCCAATTAAAATTGTGTTTTAAAATCATATACATTTTAAGACATTATATGTTGAAAATGGTTTTTTTTCATTTTTTCCACATTTTAGAGTCCCGAGACCCCTTAAATTAGTATGTTTTTAACAATTTGAAGTTTATTACTTTTATATTGTTACTGTACATTACATTACAGATATATATCATTAAAAGTTGTTGACTAGGCATAGAGTACGCTGCAGCTGTCCTTGTGTATGTTCAAACTGACCGTACCTTTAAGGGTTAATATCTCGGCTAATTACCGATGATTTTTTTCGAAAATCATTATCAACAATGCTTTTATTCTTCTGCAACGATAAGTATATTCAGCTATGCTTAACAATTTTTCTGAATGCCCGTAAATCGAAATTTGTGTATAACAGAAAAATGCTAATTACTCAAAAACTATGTGACCTAGGGTAATCGCTATAATTTTCCGGCAAGGTTTATATTAACGTCTACTGCCTCTAATTTTTTCATAATTTTAGTTTCAGTAGATTCGGAATTAGATGGGGGGGGGGGCATATTTTTTGCGCTGCATTTTCAACAATATCTTTGAAAATATAATACCTAGAATTAAAAGAAATGTATGTTTGAGTTCAGCGTTACAAAAGCTTTCACAGGATACCCCACATGATATACAAAGAAAAGATTTTTTTTTCAAGTAGCATAATTAGCCCCTCTACTTTTTTACTAAATATATTTATGAATGTTTATTAATCTGAAAATATGTGGGTCAATGGTCTTTATTACTTCCCCGAATTTGAACTTTCCACGTTCCATAGTTTACGAGTAAAATGGCTGTGACAGACAAACAGACGGACAGACACAGGAGTGATCTTATAATGGTTCCGTTTTTACTTTTTATGTACGGAACCCTAAAAATGATACATTTATTTCACTGTGAAAAGCAGTAGCTTATTTATGTAAATAAGAGTAAATAAATTTTAAAATTAGCTTAATTTTATGGTCTATAAAATTCTAATTGACTTTTTTAAAGTTTTTTATTATTTTTATTTATTTATTTTATCTTTACTATTCATTAAATATATAAACATGCAAATATTCGCACTTAAAATTGTATTTATATAATTAAACTGCATTATATAAAAATATTAAACAAGAAAAAAAAATGATTTCCGAAAGAAATTACTACGTAGATACTTATTCTAACTAAAAATCAAGAATCCCAGAATTTAGAAAATCATATTAAAAATATAAAAGCATATTTTTTAAACCATGAAATACTTGAAGTATTTGAATGAGGAAACAAAATTAAAATAATATATTTGTTCACTTATTTTAATTTATTTCTCTGTTAAAAATTGTAGATATTCATTGAAATAACTGTAAATAATTTTAAATAACAAAAATTTTCTGGCCTATTAGACATTAAATATGCGGGGGTTTTTTCATTATATATTTAAACGTGCAACATTTCGTAGTTAAAAAGCACTTATATGCTACAAAAGATACATTTAATTCATATTTTTCGTAAATTTCAATTATTATGCATATTTTTTCAATTGCGATTCGAAAATGATTGATAAAAAATTTCGTTCCAAAAAACAAGTCCGAGTCGGGTTTGATCCCGGTAGGAAAAACTCAAATCCAGCATGCTGCCAACCATGCCACGAAGCCGCTTGCGAAAGACCACAATTTATCCAGTTATAAACTATAGGTTAAACTTTGCGACCCATTTTCTCAAGATCGCCTGGGGGTTGCGCTTTATGGCGGTCATATGTTTATAGGAACAGATGTCATAAGTTCCCCCCGGCCGCCATCTTGGAATTTTCTTGGCGTGAAAACCCTTTTTCCGCCAAGTAGTAAATGTCGCCAAGCACCGGTTTATACGCATGTTTGGCTTAACGAAAATAAAATGTAAATAATAAACAAAATTCGCTAAAATGGCAACCAGTAATCCTTGTATGTGCGCTTCGCGCACTTTTTCCGAAAGAAAACATCACTGCATTCAACACTTCTCGAGGTGTAGCATTCTCAAAATTCAGCAGTTTTCGCTTTCTAGCAATCTCAAAATATAAAAAACTTTTAAAGCAAAAATACACATAAAAAAACAAAATTCGCTAAAATGGCAACCAGCAATCGTTGTATGTGCGCGAAGCGCACATTTTCCGAAAAAAAACATCGCCGAATTCAGCATTTCTCGCGATATAGAATTCTCAAAATTCAGCAATTCTCGCTTTCTAGCAATCGCAAAATGTAAAAAACTCAAAAGCAGTAAAATACATAAAATTATCAACATACCTTAACAAACATCTTCTTTCTTGAAAGATCCAGCTCGAAATATTATCGCCGACATTTTCCTAAATAGGCTTATCAATACGTATTCACAAACTATAAACAAACCTTCTTTTCTTGTCAAAATTTCCTCATATTTCCTAATTATTTCAACAACAGCGTTTAAACGAACTACAGAAAACATAGTTAATCAAATACATTCAATAAATTTCACATAAAAATAAAAAGGCAGAACTATACAATATGATATCAAAATACATTCACAATATTCCAACATTAACTTCTCGGTTGCCAGAACGACACGTCACAAAAACACGTCACACGACATTCAACATATAGAGGTTGCCATATCCATAACCACCGTCAACACGCCAACAAAAAATCGCCAAACATTTCAAAACAACAACGGCGGAGGGAACATACGGCATCTAAGCCTGTTTATATACTAACTTAATCGAAATACAAATGTTCATCGCGTTCGATGAGACCAACCTCGGACCCTCTCCTTGTCAATAAAAGATATAAGGTTAGTTGGGGTAACTGGGCCATAATTTTACAATGTGACTCTGGAGCTTCTGAGAAATCAGCTTCAAAAAGCTAATTATCATTTGAATTAAAGTCTGAACTTCTGTAAATGTGTTCAGTTAGGTTCCCTCTATCAGACAAAAATGCTCAAAATTACATTTTAATATTTAAAATTATAAAAATATGCATATTTCATCTTTCTTTCCTCATGGGTCCATTTGCCCCCAAAAATGGGGTAACTGGACCAGGGAGGTCTATGTTCCACACGCGTTTATATTTTTTCATATCGGATATAGGGTCCTGTTTGAAAAAGTGTAAACAACTTTAAAAAATTTAAACCAGGCAGATCATGTAAATTATTTGTAAATAAATAGCGTTGTAAGGACAACCTTTGCTGTCAATGTGTCTAAAAAAAAGCACTAAAAGTGAAAATATTAGATTTATTTATACCAAAAACATAAAACTTATGTAAGTACTTATGTTCTTTAGTATAGATAATAGGTATAAAAATCACATGGTTATTGTAAGGAAAAAAAATAGCAAGGTAAATGTATGAACAAACGACTACGTAAGTACATTATCTTTACCCAGGAGTCGCATTATATAGGGAAATTTTTACTGTTCCTACCAGAACCCTTAAACAAAGTGTGATGAAGGTATTATTTTCAAAATAGTAGTAGGAACGATAAAAGTTACCCTATAGAATGCGACACCTGGTTATAGTACAATTTCAAGGTCTGGCTATCTCACTTTCAGGGTACTTGCATTCGTAAAATGTTGAAATAATTTACTGACACCAATATTTACAAGCGAATCTATCTGAAAACAAGTAAAAGTATATTTTCGCGTACTTAATAAAGGTGAAATTTTCATTATAAAATTCCTGTGCCAATGTGGCAATTACGAATTAAAATTAAGTGATGCCATAACGGCATCACCGCCTTTCAAGGGGTCAAGAAATTTGGTTTGATACCACTCAATATGCTTTTTAAAAAATTTTATTCCATAATTTTAATAAGGTATTCTATTATTTTTTTTATTGTGAGCAAAAAACAATGGAGAAATTTACTTCCCGTAGTAAAAGAAACACAAAAAAAAATATTCATAACTATTTGGGTAACTGGATCCAGCATGGTCCAGTTACTCCATTCTTGAAAAATTTATGGGGTAACTGGGACACCGGGCTTACATTTGAAACATGAAGTAAATATGTATAGATACCTAATAATATTAATGTAGTTATATGTGTAATCTTTAAATAAAAAAATTGTTTAATAAATGTACTTACAGTATTTTAATAAAAAGCCGAGGAAGTTCAACCATATTGACGTTGTTTTTAAAAAAAGAAATGCAAATTTTTGACAACCTATCACAGCAAAGCTAGAGTTATGATTGAATTGATACACGTTGTTTTAGGAAGTAGAGATTAAGGGGCATTGTTCACAAAATCTAAAGCTTAAAAAACACCAACAATTTTTATAAAATAGCCTATCGCCCAGTTACCTCGTGGGCCCAGTTACCCCAACTAACTTTAATAATGAATGACGTTCATATTGTTTTCAGCAATTCGATTGGACATTCCGGGTAAATGTCCATATTGCTTTAAAACACAGGTCAATTTCACAGATATATTTCGTTTGATTCAAGGTTTCTTTAGAAAACCCGACCAGCGTAGCGGGCGACGACTAGTAACCTATAAATATGTGGCTCAATAGTCTTTATAAATCTGCCAAGTTGGAACTTTCAAAGTTTCATAGTTTTCAAGAAATACGGCTGTAGTAGACGGACAGATAGACACACAAGTGATATTATAATGGTTCCATATTTATTTTTTAAGTACGGAACACTAAAAATATTAATATTAAGCCTTTGAAAAAAAATTCGTATCCGAAAGTCACTAACGCGAATTTCGTTTTTTTCTGCAATGTTTAAAAATCTGCATCGCCTTTGGAAAATCAAAATACGAAAAAAAACGAAACATACAAAGCCATATCCCATTAACCATGTTCATTTTCCTTTAAAACGACACATTTGGTTTTAAAAGATAGCAATATTAATCCTTTCAAAAACGTTCGTTTCCGAAAGCTACTTATCCAATTTTCGTTTTCTATATGCTTTAATACTCTGCATTTGAAAATATAAAATCTTTCAACACTTGTTTTAGGTATATTTAAGGCTTTTATGATAGGCTATGCCGAGCGGGTCAGCAAGTTTGGTATTAGTAGTATTTTTTCTCTTTTGACGACTATAGCTTTATTTAGTACTTTCCACCAGTTCCGTTTCTCGACCACTATTTAATGTTCATATTTTTGTCTAACAGGAACACTGATTTCTAAGCGACGGATTAACATTCACTTACATAATACATTACTATTACAAAATTCCTTACTATTACAGTGTGTCCGTAAAGTCATGATGTACTTTCGACCGGTCACAGGAAATCAACGAAAAGGGATGGAAATGTGACATCCTCACCAAGTAAAAAAAAACTCTCTAAGTTTCATACCTGCTCACTGCAGTTCGATGTGGCCTCCATTTGTTGCCCTACACACATCCAAACGATATTCAAGTTCTTCCCACACACAGTTAAGGACGTCGAGTGTAACATAGTGAATAATGTCTGTGATTCTCTGTTTCAAATCGAGGCCACATCGAACTGCACTGAACAGGCATGAAACTTGGAGAGTTTTTCTTTCATTTCGTGAAGATTTCACATTTCCATCTTGTTTCGTTGATTTCCTGTGACCGATCAAATGTGAACCATGACTTTACGGACACACTGTAGAAACAAGAAATGTTAATTCAACTATTATTTATTTTCTTGACATAAGGATACGTTTGTTCTAAATGTATCGTTTCAAAAAAGCAAATTCCTAAAAATTATTCTTAAAGTCTTTGTTAATCAGATTTACTGTAATTATGCAACACACATGATACTACTACTTAAAAATATTTCAGCACACTGCACATGTCAGCATTTCATATAAAAAGTATCTGGTAACGGGGGCTGATCTATGTAAATCTGGGAGAGAGGGAGCATGGAAAAGCTTTTAGACATGAAAATAAAATGACTTTAGAATGATAGCTTCATTGTTATCATTCATATTTCAGATCATATAATACGAGCAAATCTTATGTGTGTCTATGTCTGTGTATGTAATTTTTATCTAAAAAAACGGCTCTAGCGATTTTGACTAAATTTTGTATCCTACCGTTTTGGGGTGCCAGATGACCATTGGGCAATGTAATATGTTCGATAAAACTCGATTAGTGGGTGATTTTGGGATCGCTATGGACCAATGCATTTCAATGAGAATGAAGATTGAAACAGTTATTCAGTTTCTGTGCAGTAAACGAAGTCGGAAAGTTTGCAACATTTCGCCAAATTTAGCGATATTTGGCAAAATGTTCGCGACAGTTGCGAGATTTGTGCGGGGAAATTCAAACTCAACTACCAATTACCGCTGCCAAAACACATGCTTGCCGCCGAAGGAAAGGATATCGCCAAATTTGGTGATATTTCGCGAAATTTTGACAATATTTGGCGAAAAAAGTTTTTAATTAGCATCTTATGACGAGTACAGCGAAATCTATCAGTCAACTTTTACACTTTTTTTTCTTTCGCAACAGAAATTCCCATTGCTTTACGTTTACTCAGATGAAATAGCAGGTCATTCTGACCAGTGGTTCTTTTTTAAAGCCTTTTGAAAGTGCAACTTTAATTATTTTAGCACTGATTTAATTTCTTAAATATAATAACAGAGCTGCCACTGGCAACTACTTTTTTATTATTTTCTTCACCACTCTTCTAAAACAAAAATCATTAGGGTCGATTTTTTATAATCTTCGAGGTAGATTGTTTTAGTGTAGAAGTAGTGGTTAAAAAAAAAAAAAATACCCAATCTCCAACGGCCGCTTTGAATTAAGATGCTTAATTTGTAAGTCTAGTCTTCCATAGTATGGACCTAATAATTCATATTTGAGGAACCTGACCAAGGAAGTTTTCATTTGTAAAATTCTTCCTATCTGATTTTTGCTCAAAACACAAAATTTGTATATTATTTTGATAATAAAATATGTCAGGTATGTAATGATGTGCAAAATTTATTCTGACAGACTAGGAGGCTACTGTGCCGCTTAAGTACAATTATTATAATATTGGAAACTTAAAATTATTTGAATATATACGCAAGTCCCTAACCAATCTCAATTCTAATTTCTTTCTGAAATTCATTCATTCATTCAAAAAAAAAAAAAAAAAAAAAAAAAAAAAAAAGATCAACAACAATAACGGCAAAAACATTACAAGCAGAAAATTCTAAATCGCTTTCAAGATTTCCCTGTTGTTCTGATGAGTGGTACACAAGATATAGCACCCTGTAGAAAACGATAAAAAGAGGAAAACCAATTATTGAAATTGTGTTAATTAACACTACAGCTGCCAATGCATCCTTCAGGATGCACGTCTTTTTAGCTTTGTAATTCTTGGAAAAATTGCCAAATGCAAGTTCAAGCTCATCTCTTGTCTTCTTGAACTAATGACGATGTGATATCTATTTACCGCTTGCTATTATAAAAATATTTTTTTGTAATGTTCCAAACTTTCTGTTGACATTTATACTCTCGACACTTCAACGTTGCTTAAGTTTTGTGTTTACAATGACTTATAAAAAGAGAGGAATAACACTTTTTTAAAATTCATCGCTGGTATAATAGTTTTAAAAGACTGTATAAGAAAAATATCAAAGAATTATTGCTCGAGTACCCAATGAACACTGCGGTGTGCAGTTATATAACAACGAAAACACTCCAAACATTAGAACTGCAAATACAGTGACACTCGTTAATACGCCTACTCTTAAAACGTATCTCCTATTAGTGAGGGCAATTTCGGTTTTATAAATTATGTTAAGGACATCGTATAATATGCCCCATTGGTTAATGGGGCGATTTTTTCACAAATTGACCCTTTTTCACAAATTGAAGAATCAAATCTGGTTTCGTACAGCATTTCTTCTTTTTTTTTCTTAAAAATAATCTTTGATTATCAGAAGATCAAGAAACTGCCAGTGGCAGTAGTGAATAAAAACAAAATATTGCACCATCAAAATATGTGAAAGATTTAAACACTTAGGGATCAGCGACTCTCCTGCGAATGTAATTCTGTTTGCACCACTCTTTCTTAAAGAGTTATCTTTACATATTTAATCAAGAAAATGCCGAAGTAAATAAAGCAGAAACTCTTAAGCCAATCTTAAACATATGAAAGCGTTCTTTTCAAATTTCTCGCTTACATTTTAATATTTTTAAATGATTTTTTTTTATAGGATAGCGGAGGTCCATCTCTAACTGGGCTCGTTATTACTTTTTCGATTTCGGTTGCAGATATTTTATATAAAGGTGGTTTAACCTTCAGAACCGGTTTCGAAAGTAAAAGAAAAAGTACAAATTAACAACATTAGAAACTGAACTCAACTACCTTGTGCAAAGAAATAATTTTAAAATATTAAAATGTAAAAGATAAAAAATTTAAAATGTAAACGAATTTGAAAAAAGAACCCCACTTCTATAAGTTTAACATTAGATTGAAGTATCCTGGGGTTACTAGTGTATGCTCTTAATGCAAGCTTCTGTTAGTGCGGACTAAAAATGGACGCCCTCGGTAGTCCGCATTAACGGTATCTCAAGGTATTTGGCTTTTTTAAGCTACTATCAGATTCACCAACTTTTCGAGCAAACTCTTGATTTCCTCCAACTTTTCGCGAAATATTGTCTCAACACACAATGTGATAGCAAACAGCAATATTCCCAACTTTTTATCCACAGCTTTAAAAAAGTCTGGGCTAGCCGCGACTTTTCCCCCCAACTTTCAACATTTAAGCCAATCAGAAATAAGCTATTGATACAAATAGGCGATAAATATTAACGGCTGGTACTAGTAATATTGGTTTTCCTCCAACTTTAGCAACGACAATGGTAACCTTTTTCTCCCTTTGAACAGGAAACAGTTGGGGTTAAAATCGGCTGAAAAGTTGGTTGCTCGAAAAGTTGGTGAATCTGATAGAAGCTTTAGAGGCTAAATATCTAAAATAAAAAAGAAAATCTAAAATTACTTCGTTAGATCTCATGTGAGAATTAAAGCATTTATGTTAAAAATACTGAAATAAAACGAACAATTATCTCGGATTGCTGTAGTTTTATTTTCATGGTCACAAGAAAACTTTCATTATATTCTCATAAAAAAGAGGGAAAAGGAGAAGAAAAAACTCTTTACCATTTTCGAAAAAGTAGCTGCATCAAAAATTATTTTGTTTCCAAAATATCCCCCCCCCACACACACACACGCATATGGAAATTAATGAAGAACCTTTTGAAATGTTTACGTTTATTTTATATAAAATTCTAAAGACTTTTCTCAATGTTCTTATAGTCTTTGTTTTTCTTTATTTCTAGTATGACAAAATATTCCATATTGATTCATATTTCCGATTTCACCAACGGGGATTTTGAGCAATGAATGAGAAGATTAATTTATCATATCAGACTCAGAAACATCAAAAGAAACAAACCGAAAATGAAATTCAGTATTTGTCAAAGCCAAACAATTCTTTTCTAAACTTAAAAGCATGGTCAATGAATAGAAGAAACATATTTTTATGTCATCGAAATAGATATATGATTTTTAAAAATTGTGAGAGATTTATGTTGCAGATGTCGTTTTCATTTTTAATAAAAATATCTTTTGTTCTAAAGGTTATCGCTATTTTGACTACATAAATTCTTGTTTATTCGCTGAAGGTGTATTATATAATCTATATAAAAATACATTTAGAGCAGTGGTACGCACTAAAACGTAGTGAGACCCAGATATTTGTAAAAAGTATTATTGGCATTATTTAATGTAAGAAATTCTTGGATTAAATAAGATAAAGATTTCTTTTAAAAAAGGGGTATGTCTGAGGACCGCGCGCCGTGTAGTGAATACCACCGATGTAGAGTAATTCTTTACCCAATGATTTCATAAGCTTCTTGGCTGGCTACATAATAGAGTGGGTCGAAAAAGCCGAAATATTTACAATCGAAATGTAATAGAGTGGAAAAGTTGCCTTTTGTAATAAAGAATAAATTCGTAAAATATTATACCGATCGGTTAATATATTTTACCACCGCAAGGGAGCCAAAGTTTCAAAAAATCGCAAAAAACATGTTTTTTTCAATATATTTTTTTTAATTATCCAAGCATACGAATACAATTTCTAATAGGACGCAATAGCTACAAGAAGATATAATAAATGTTCATTATGATAAAATCATATCTTTTACTGCCGCAAAGGGACCATATTTTTTTTAAATGTAAAAATTTCAAATTTTCAGTTTTTCTAAATTTTTATAATTTTTATAATACGTCTAGAAGTAAATAAATTCACTTTATATCTATTAATATGTCGTAAATTTTGTTAACTATTTGTCATAAACTGCAAAATAAAAACGGTAATTATTCATTGTCCTTGAGTTTCGCTTCATTTACAGCTGTCTTACTGCATGTCAACACAGTTCATATACCACAAATCACAAAAATGACATAAAATGAACAAAATATTTTATCATTTTATTAATTAAAATACAGATATATTTAACCTAAACGGATTAAATAAACTTAAGATGAAAAATTATTTAAAGTAAATGAATTTTGTAACATGACTTGCTTTCAAATAAAGCCATTGTTCCTCGAGTGACCTAAATTGACGAAATGTGATCCTCACTCTTTTCTGATCCACAAATTTTACCAGCACTTCAGTGACTAATTTCAAGCATCTTTCTACTGATTGAGTGGGACAAGGAAAGTTATAATAGCTGGTATCTTTAATCGAATATTCTAAACTCATCAGCTTTGTTAGATCGTCAGCCGATAGACAAACCGTAACAGGTAGTTTCTATAATTTACAGTTTTGCCTTTCGATTAAAGCCATGCAATTTTAAGCTTCAAAGTTCAAGTCTGGAATGACGAAATGACGGATGGCACTATTCGTGTCCACAGAACTTCATGCTTTGGCAATTTTCAACTTTGGCAATCGGCTGGATGCAGTATACTTTCAGGATGTACTCAATGTCATCCTGAAAGTGTACTGCATCAGTTGGTTCACAATTAAAATTAACCATCATGTTTTTCAGATTCTGTGGTCTATAATTAGTGACCCCTTAATACTTACCATATTACCCACGAAAGATAATAAATCCTGTTATTTCATGAAATGCCTGTTTCGCAAATCATGAAAATAGCCTTATCGGAATGATAGCATATGAAGGGGAGGATATCAGGACACCAGCCATAAAGACAATTGCCAAAGCACGAAGTTATGTGGACACGAATGGTGCCATCCGTCACTTCGTCATTCCAGACATGAACTTTGAAACTTAAAATTGCATAGATTTTATCGAGTGGCAAAACTGTGAACTAAAGAAACTACCTGTTACGCTTTGTCTATCGACTGACGATCTAACGACGCTGGTGACTTTAGAATGTTCGATTAACGATACCAGCTATTATAATTTTCCTTGTCCCACTCAATCAGTAGAAAGATACGTTAAATTAGTCTCTGAAGTGCTGGTAAACTTTGTGGACCAGAACAGAGGGAAGATCACATATGATCAATTTCAGCCTCTCGAGGAACAATGGCATTATTTTGAAACACGTCTTCAATTACTT
The DNA here is from genome assembly GCA_963932465.1 of Maratus speciosus. Classification (NCBI taxonomy): domain Eukaryota; kingdom Metazoa; phylum Arthropoda; class Arachnida; order Araneae; family Salticidae; genus Maratus; species Maratus speciosus. The sequence goes on along the minus strand of OZ010796.1, from coordinate 229,456,368 downwards.
TAAATACTTCTTCATTTTAAGTTCATTTAATACGTTTTAGTTAAACATCTCTGTATTTTAATTAATTAAATGCTAAAATATTTTGTTCATTTTATATCATTTTTGAGATTTTTGGTGTATGAACTGCTGATATGCAGCAAAACAGCAGTAGATGAAGCGATCGTCAAGAAAAGTGAATTATTACTGTTTTTTATTTTCTAGTTTGTAACAAATAGTTAACAAATTTATGACATATTAATAGATATGAAGTAAATTTACTTACTTCTAGACATATGATAAAGATTATAAAAATTTAGAAAAAATGAAAATTTGAAACTTTTACATTTCTTTTAAAAATATGGCCCCTTTGCGGCAATAAAAGATAAAACTTTATCATAATGAACATTTACCGGGAAATTTCTTATATCTTCATGTAGATATTGCGTCCTATTATAAATTGTATTCGTACGTTTCGATAATTGAAAAAAAATATTTTATAAAACATGTTTTTTGCGATTTAAAAAAAAAAAAAAAATTGGAACCCTTGCAGCGGTAAAAGATATTAACCGATCGGTGTAATATTTACGAATTCATTCTTTATTACAAAAGGCAACTTTTACGCTCTATTACATTTCGATTATAAATATTTCAGTTTTTTCGACCCACCCTACTACATAACCGTGCACATATTTTTTATGGACGAGAAATATGCCGGAAAAATTACAAATTAATGATTCCTTAAACAATATATTTATATTTTATGCTTGAATTGTCCTTACCTCTTTTATAACGTTAATAAAATATATAAATAAATCTGCTTAAAACAAATAGGCAAGAAAAGCTGCCAACCACCACTACTTTTAAAATCAGATGTACATAACTTGAAACAGAATTAAAAAAAAATAAAATGTTGCTTTCCTTCCTTGTTGAAGTTATATCTTTTCATTCTTTCTATATATCTTTCATTAAATAAAATTTCTGTTTGCGATATGTTTGCTTGACTTTGAAAAAAGCCGGAACGTTGGCAACTATGGGCAGGAGTTTAGTAATTTAAGACAAATGCTATTTTATAAAATATTTCATTTAAGTCTGTTCTCAAACTTTTATTTTCCTCGCCGAACATGACGAAACATTCTAATACGTTCATGAATTAATTTTTCACCTAAATGCTCACTAATCTGCAAATGTTGCTATTTAAGTGCTTAGAAATTGAATAGAATTTTTCAATTTCCGGAAAATGGGATGCATTTTGAAATATATTCGATTATTTTCTGATGATGACCATTCTCGCGCCTGAAAATTCTGAAAATCAGCATTAAATGATCTTCTTCAAGCAAAGCTTTCGCGCGATAGTCAATTTTCTAAATGGCGAATTGTTGTCTAAGGGAGACATAAAATTTAAAAGTATAATGTTTTGTAAATGAATGGGACGACTACTTTTTTAACATAATCTTATTAGCCCCCGGTATGCTATTTCTTTCCCCCAGCAAATAAAATGTCGTCTCCAAAAAATAACGTTACATTCTGTAAGCCAGCCGTAAAACAAAGCAGATGTATCATTGTACTCTTAAATACTCTACTGCAATTTTTTTAACTTATAAGCATCGCACGGTTTCAAGTTTTATACCGTCGTATTGGGGAAAAAAGTACTTTTAAATGCAATTTGTTTGAAAACTGCATCTACATTTATTTTTGAAATGTTAATTTTTTTGTAGCTTTTGGCGTCATTTGTTTACTTTTGGCAACTCAAGGACTCCATTTCTGTAAAAAATAAAGGAAAAATAGTTGGAAAATAGCAATTATACCTTTTTGTTGCAATTTTCCCATAAAAACTGAAAAAAAATGTACTTAAAATACGTGTTATGTACAGGATGTCCATAATTAAACGACCCTACTTTAAACTTGTCTACAGACGAAACTATTGGTCAGAAAATAGAGAAATTTTGTGATGGACATAATAATAAAATGAGAATTTGTTTGAGCGAAAAAAAAAATTTTTAGTTCAAAATTTCGCCACCAGGGGGCTATTTTAATGAACTACACATTTTTAAAAGTTTTTACGCTTCATTTTTCTCAGATTAAATAAGACAAATATACAGACCACACCCTGAAAAAAACAAAACGTAAAAACTTTTAAAAATTATTGGTGTTCGAATTGAATGGACCCTACTAACTTTGAAAAAAAAATCCGCCTACAACAACCGCCATTTTTTTTACAGAGCTCAAGCCTAGTATTCAGTGGGCGGTAGCAAAATGTGTAATTCATTAAAAAACGCCCCTGGTCGCGAAACTTGGAACAAATTTTTTTTCACTCAAACAAATTCTCATTCCTTCATTATGTCCTACTCAAAATTTCACAACTTTTTGACCAATAGTTTCGTATTTAAACAACTTTAAAGTAGGGTCGTTTAATTATGGACACCCTGTATTTTGAAAAAATATAAATGAATGATTTCTGATAAAACATGGAGCTATTATAAACTAAATTTAATTTTAAGTATCTATATTAATATTACAAACAAATGAAGGCATATGAATCATTAGATAGCCGATTTTATTTTTATTTATTTATTTATTTATTATTTTTTTTTTACGGGTTTCTTGAATAACGATATCTCTTTTTTTGGATTTGAGTATTATTCAGCAATAGTGACGTCATATGCGTACTTTACTGTAGATGTTGTTTAATACTGGATCCCAAATGAGGAATTCTTCAGCGGATGCGGATGCGTCATTTTATATCAAATAAGAGCATGTCTTTTAAATCTTAAAACTGAAATATATTTTGTACTATCTATATATATATATATATGTAATTTTTTTTCATCGGGGGCGACACTAAATTCTAAAAAAGCAGAATTCCTGTTTTCTAGTGTTCAGACTTGTAGTTTACCTAGTTTTCTACTTTGTTTGGACGCTTTGCAATTTACATTGTATTCTTATCTCCAACAGGTAAAAAATTAAACCGCGTTTCGATATTTTTGGACATCCTGTATATCAGGAAGTTTAATTATATTAAGAGAATAAGAATATTTCGAAAAAAAATTTAGATATATCGGCAACTAATCTGTGTCTCCAAAGCACCAAAAAAAGAAAGTACAGTATAATCTCGAAAATCCGGCATCGTCGGGACAGTAACTAAGCCAGATTTTTGAAAATTCAGGATTTCTGAAAGAATATAAAAAAATACTTCCGATATTTTTAATGGTGTCTTTAGTGGTAATTTAATTCATAACCAAGGGATAATTATGTAAGAAAAAGAAAAAAATGAAATATAAAAAAAACTTACTTTAATACATATTTTATGTTACAAAAAACAAAACAAAAAAATCTAATAAACAGTAAAATCATTTTCCATCATATAATTTCCGAAATATCGATGTCAATTTTATTTGCTTAGATTTTTTTTTTTTTTTGCCACTCTTTAACACGATTTTCCTGTATTTTACGCAAGTTAAGAATATCTATTTCGGAACGACAGTCCTATTTCTCTAAAGAAATTATTTTTCTAGTCAAATTTATGAACTTTTCCATTGACAGCTTTTCTTCTCTGGATTCCTCGTCCTCGTTATCTGAGCTGCGACTAATAAGGAAGGTCTCCATACGGGCATGCTCCGAAAAATTCTGAAAAAATTATAGAATGTTCTTCTCATGAGGATCGATATGTTTATAAAAAAAATTTCGGCGGATACTCGATAGAGTGTCCATAAAAAAATAATGAAAATTTCATTATTTGGCGATTTATCACAGGTTGGCGATGGAATAAAATTTCATAAAATACTTTTTTATGTCAAATACTCTTTAAGGGGTCTCAGGACTCTTAAAGCTTTAAAATTTTCGAAATTTTAATTTTTTTAGATGTTAAACTCCTATCTTTTCTGAACATTTTGACATAATTGTTTCCTTGAAATTCCTATTAGAAGTGAAGTTATGGCTTTTACATTTATACACGTTCAATAGCTGAAGCGTCGTTTCGGAAACTTTGAAGCCGTTTTTCTTCAAATGAAGTTTTGGGGTATAACGCGCACGATATCTCAAAAACTTATGAATATTTTTTCATAAAATTTTCAAAACATATGTTTCATGTTAGTCTGTATAAACTGAACCTAAAATTTCCTTTTTATTTTTCAAAAGAATATTTTTTTAGGTGATTATACTGTTGAAATTTTCTTAATTTTGCATTAGCTAAATACAACTTTGTATTAAAAATATAAAAAAGCTTTAAATACAAATTTATTTATATTCAGGGTAATTATTACAATCTGAAGTATAAGTAGGCACAAAAATTTTCATTCTAGTTGCAATACGTATTTTGTAATCGTGCGCGTAAGGTGTTATGCCGATTTTTTGTTCGTCAAATGTCTAACAGTTTGGAGCCCCCTGTAAATGCTAATTCTGCATCTTTTAATTTTTTAAATACATGCAATGGAAGAACATACTTATATATATTATTCCAATTAAAATTGTGTCTTAAAATCAAATACATTTTAAGATATTAAATGTTGAAAATGGTCTTTTTTTTTTTCATTTTTTCCAATATTAAGAGTCCTGAGACCCCTTAAGTTAAAAATGCTTCATGTTGAACTTTTTTAAATAAATTTAATTTAAATAACTTTAGTTTTGTCAGTTTTACTTTGTTTTGACTGTAGTTTTGTCATGTATATATTTACACTGAAAGTTAACTATGAAATCTTTCGAATTAAAACAAAATTTAAATTAATTAAAATTGTTTCACTCTCAAAATTAAATCCAATTGAACACTGTCGATTCAATTTTGTTGCTATGGAAACAAAAACCTCTCCGATATTGAAATGTTTAACTGCAGCATACTTCATCTGACCTTTATTTTGGAATACGCTTAAATATATGAAAATATATTTTTCAGTATGAAAATATTTTTTATATATGAAATTATTTTAACAGTGTTAAAATTAAATAACTGCAGCAACGAGCAATATAAATATGTAATACAAAAAATATCTGCATTAAACTCTCTCATTGTTTAAGTATAAAATCATTACATGCTATTTACACGCATTCTAAAAATCAATTAAAAAGCAATTTTCAGATGCATTAAAATCGTTTGCTTTTGGCGAGGAAAAGTGCTGCTCGCCAAATAGGGTGATGCTTTCGTCTTTTCGCGCAAAATACTCGAATGTATTTTATTTTTTTACAGACATTCTACTGTATTTCCGCCGTTAAATTTGACTGATCCTTTATTACATACATAAGTAGTCTAATTAGTATTTTTCTCAAAATAATCTGAGTATGCCCAGTAAGGAGACCTTCCTTGTAAGTTTATCTGTAGTTCTATTTAGCACACCGTGGACGATCTCGCTGTTCACTACATGTTTATTTTTTTTTAATACGTAAACAATTGCGATTTTTCTTTTTGTCGTAAGTTGGAAGTGCAAAAAAAGAAGGAAGGGAAGATGACTTTGATGCAGGATTTTTAAAGTTGCCGGATTTTTGAGGTCACACTGTATCTATTAAATAACAATGTAAATTTTCATAGTATCAGTAATTCTGTGAGCTTTAATGGTCTGATAAATTGGATTAAACACTTTTGCCAGCAACAATAGAGTCTTTTTATTCACTTTTTTCTTCTTTATCTTATATAAATAATTTTTAACAATATAATTTTTTTATTGTTTAACAATAACTTAGAAACTAATTTTATTTTTGAAATGTGTGCACATTGGGGGAAAATATTAGGAAAACATTTTGTTAAAAAAGAGTAAATATTTAAAAGCACATATGCAATTGCTATTGAGTTACTCATATCTAATTTGATTGGAATGTTAATTTTACCAGTAACGTCATAAATTACAAATATATAAGTTAATTACCTTCGTTACGCATATTTGCAGAGGTCTGTTACCCGTATGATGCAAAAATGTGAAGCCTGGTTATGGGTCTCTAAAGCAGAACACATGAGACGTTGGGTATAATGAGGGCGAAGTCACAAAACAGAAGTTTATAGAAATAACAGTTTAAATTTACACATCTATCATTATCGTCAGTCAGACAGTTTGTTTTTAAAGCAAATTTCAGCATGCTAGAAGCGAAATGGACTTTTCAACAGATTGCACCATGCTATGCTTAAACAATAACGAAAACTCTTGCAGCAGATATAGATTATGAAATATTTCCCAACATGGACAGAATATTATTAGAAATTTCATTTTTGCATACAACGAAAAGAGATGTTTAAATAAGCAATTTAAATAAAATGTACCGCAAAAGATTTTCCCTGAAAACCATAATGTAACAGAAATATTTTTCTCCCTGTAAACGAACTTTAAATCTTACGCACTTCATTTTCAATAGCAAACTTTATATAGTGAACCTCATTAACAAGTAAAAATTATATGTCAGTACGAGTATATTGACGGCAGTTAGAGCACGGATAGATGAACAGACAGGCAGACAAACAGGATTCAACGGTGTCGAAAAGTTTTTGAATATATAGACCTTTCTCGAGCTGGCTCTTAATGTCCGCAACGACTCATATCGTTTTAGTTGTTTCATTTTTTTTTACTTATACATTTAAAGGACAAAATTTTTCATCTTTGTCGCACTACAGTCTGTCAACTTATTAATACACTGGTGGAAATTGATTTATGAAAACACTGTTTTTTAACAAAAACTTCTATAATATTCATTAAAAATGAATGAAATTTCATGGGATATGCATAGCATGTATAACAAATGAGTTACAAAAATAAAATTTCATACATAATATTAAACAAAACAAAAAGTCAAAAATTAGATTTTCGTAATATGCAAACATGGAAATTGATTTATAAAATATCACTTTTCATTGGCTATTCCGAAGTAATATGACAAAAATTTGCATAAAACAAGGTAACGTGTCATACAGAGTACACATAAAAAGCGTTATATTTTGGAAGCAATACGTTTCAGTGATACTTTTCACGATGAGTAAACGAAAGAAGTTGTCTGGAGAAAACAAGAGTTAAAATCAATGCATATATAGGATGTGAAAGTCTGTTTGGGAAAGTAGAAAATTAATTAAAAGATCAGTTGGCGTGATATATAACTATAGAAAAGATCCAGTAAATTATGGCAAACATTTTAACAAAAAGGTAATCCACGTTTAAATAAGAGAGAGAAAAGCAGGATTCTTCAACTTGCATCGAAAGCCGACCACACTTCAAAGAAGATTTGTGCATATCTCTTCCTGTTACTTCTGGAAGAGTTAGTCAAATTTTACATTATTCTCGAAACTTGAGATGGTGGAAAATAAAACCTGGTACAAAGTTACATCTGCGTCACAAGCAGATTCGTTTGCAGTATTGCGAAAAGTACATGGCAATGGGTGACAATTGGAAGAAAGTCATTTTCTCCGACGAGAAAAGGTTTAATTTGGATGGCCCGGATGGTTTGACGCATTATTGGAGGGATCTCCGAAAAGAATCAAAATCTACATTCAGCAGAAATTTTGATGGAGGACGTGTTTGATTATGTGGGCAGCGATCGCTTATGATGGCAAAATTGAAAGTGCATATTTAAACGGTCGATAGATTTCTTTTGATTACAGTTTCGTTTTAGAAAATTCACTTCTTCTATTTGCATGGCAATATTATGCTTTAGATTACATCTTCATGCAAGACAATGGAAGTATTCACATTTCAAATGCAACGAAAGATTGGTTTGACGAACAGAATATTGTTCTTTCAGATCATCCACCTATTAGTCCTGATTTGAACACAACAGAAAACATTTGGGGACAGCTTGTTTGAATGGTTTATCCAAATGGGATTCAGTAGACATCACTTGTAGACTTGAAAGCTTCAATCTGTCAAAACTGGAAATTAATTGATCAGAAAAACATTCAAAATCTTGTTTTATCAATGCCATCTAGAATAAAAGAAACACTGATGAATAAAAGCGGCTTTACTAACAATTAATTTAAATTAAATGTGATATTTCATAAATCAATTTCCATGTTTTATGTTAATAAAATCTAATTTTTGACCTTACGTTTTAGTTTATTAATATGTATGAAATTTTATTTTTCTAAATTATTTGCTGTACATAGCATATATAATGAAATTTTATTTTTCTAAATTATTTGTTGTGCATAGCATATATAAAATATGAAATTTCATTCATGTTTAATGAATATTATAGAAGTTTTTGTTAAAAAACCGTGGTTTCATAAATCAATTTCCACCAGTGTATTGCGAGTACTTTAATATACTAAGAATTTACTATATGTTCTTAATATAAAACTAAAAATCATAAAAACTGAAACTGAGATTACGTTATCCAGTTAATGGTTGCAAATAACCTTAAAAATGCAGTGTAAGTAATAGTAAATAGCTGCATTTTCCAAAAGAAACTATTTTCTCTGCTTTCAGTAAATAAATTTTCTCGGTTAATAATTTGTTAAAATGCAAGTTTACATGTTAAATAAACCGTAAATTTTTATGCAGTCAATTCAAAAAGGAAGAAAAATTAAACACGATTTTTTTTAGAATTAGCTTCCAAGATAAAACTATTCCAGTTCTTTACAAGTTTTTCTTTTTTAAAACAAGCTGGAAGGTGCCCTGAGATTTACAAGCTAATGGAAAATTAACAGGCGGTTGATGTTTCACAAAAATCTAATTACCATTTTCAGTTTACATCTGGTTTAATTTACAAGCTTTAGTTCTTTGAAAAGTTTATTATAAACTTTATATTTTCAAAATTAAAGATTGATGTATGAGATGAAACAAGAAATATTTTGTTATTTTTAGAGTTGCAAGAAAAAGTTTATTCTTTTACATTTTAGAGATGATTGGTTTGTTGATTGAGGTTTAATGGCACAAAGTCATTTTAGGAACATGCTGCGCCAAGACAAAATTAAAATAAAAACATAGAAATATATTTTAACTAAGATGAGATAAAACAATGCAGTTTAATGAAAATAGTAATTATATGTGTATAATTAAAACCATTTATTAAAGTCAAAATATCATAGTTAAAAGACACAAAAAAAATCATTACAATAATAATATGTAAAATTTGTAAAGTAAATGATTGTTCAAAAAACAAAGTAAAAAATGTCGTACTAATACTGCAAAAAAAACAAGTTTAAAAACCACATATTATTAAAAACAATGTAAAATCATTTTGGCTCAACTCATTCAAAACAGTATGTCCTTCATCTGCACTTGTGTCATAACTATAAAATTCTGATTCCATAGCCTCTTCCACATAGTTGAGCAGCTATTTAAGATCCTTTATATTAGAAAATGATGGGATAAAGCATGATTTCTTGTATTTTTATTCGCAGTTTTCGACTGTGAAGAGGATTGAGTTGAGGTTTTCTTTCTCTCTTTCAGTGCACACGGTTTTTGCTTTACTCTCTGAGTTGGAAAAACATCAGGTTTCTGCACTGTGCTTGCAGATGAAGCAGAGGTTTTCTCAGTCTCATGTGTGGTTGACCATTTGGTTTAATCTGAAGATTTTTGTGGCCGATTAAGAAGGTATTCTACTTTAACAGGTTCTTATGATGGTGCCCAAAGTTTTGGCGAAAGTCTTACTAGTGATACAGTAGACATCATGGGTTTTTTCTTTGAAGTGCTGGATGATAGTGTCATAGATGAATTACTTAGTGGAAAACAACTTTTAGTCTGTGTTCTTATGTGCCTTACGGGTTTTGATTGTTTTATGAGTAAACTAAAGTAAGATACCGCGACAGACGGGATCCTGGATTCAACAAGTTTGCGAACTTCAGATTAAGAAAGTTTTTTAGAAATTTTAACAGCAAGAATTCCTTTTCAAGGATCCTGTTTGGAAAGAACGGGATTATGTTGCGTGATCACCCTTACATTTTGTGCAACGTTTAGAATTTTTGCATGATTTACAGCCGCGACCGATTTTTGCACAATGACACGTGGACAGGTAACAAAACCACGATAAGTAGTTGTAGTATGGACGTAACTTTGACACTTGAAACAACGGAGAGGGTTGGGAATATAAAGGCCGGAGAGTCTAGGTTAGATAGACAGCTTTAATTATAAATGATAAACTAGAGCTATTGAAAGTCAGAATAATGTGTTTCGTAGTAAGCACTTGCCCATTCCGACGGTTAGTAATACGGCGTGCATCTATGACATTTTGCTCTTTTACATTTTTTAGGAGTTCTTTGCAGAGAATAAAAGCTCTGGTTCAGATATTATGCCACGGCAATTATTTAGAATTTAATGTGCCTTAACAGAAACAGAAAAGAAACTATTGTATTGCAATTTGAGAAAAGTTGTGATTGGTTGGTTGAAGATACCTCAACAAATAAATCTCCATACTGCAGTTTTTTAAGTAAACATTCGTCTTCAAAAACAAAATGAAGTGTTTTTGAAATAAGAAATGGTGAATTTCTCTTAAAAGAACTTTCTGAAAGACTATCGGTGCGTTTGATGCCAAGGAATCAAGTAAATGAATTTTGTTGTATAGATTGTTGCTCACCACATGGGGGAGTAATAGTAGAAAGTTAATTACTTCCATCGATGGTAGAAAAAATTACAATTCAGACACTGGCTGCACCATCCACTACTGAGCCCAAAAAAGGGATGCACATTCGTGCAACAGTTTCTTTATATGAATATTAAATTTTATAATGAAATTTTCTTTTCAAATCTTTTGCTTGAACTGATGTTACAAACGTTTCACGTATCCTCCGTTGCAAGAAAATCCTGTGTATCAATTTCCAAAATATAGTACCATTCATCACCTAATAAAAAATATTTAAAGGCTAAAGGTATCCTTTTTTAATTTCAGCTGTAAGTCGTGAATGGGCACAGTATCGTTTGTCATTAATCTTGAAATGTTTGTGCTGAACCAGAAATGTGGATTTATTGTGTGTACATTCCGTTCTTTATTTAAAACTTAAGTATGATTTATTTAATAACAGTTCTTAATTCATATACGAATTCATTTTAAAAGATATTTACTTCAAGTTTTAAATTCTACCCTAAATAAGTATGACATTATAAAATAAAACATTCTGTATTTGGAACCCCCGTTACAATATTAAAGAAATTTCCTCCAAAATATGTTTTGTTTAAAATAAATTAATCACCAAGTAATAAGAAAAGACTGTACGAGTGCCTATATGAATCTTAAAAGAAGTGAAAGATGAACTACTAATAGTATTAAAAAATGTTTCTGTTTACATTTTTGTATTAAAATTTGTATTGAAATTTTAAAAAATGTTTTTATAAATATATAAAAATACAATATAGATTTTGGTGATATTTGAAATGCAATTTCTACAAAATAAATTACTGTCAATAGCTAGCGATAAATTTCAAGCAATGAATAATCTGCAGGACTAAATTTAACGTATTCTTTTTTTATTGTCAAATTATTGCCAACTACCACCTTCATTAACAGGAAATTATAATTATTATTATAATTTTTCAGTAATAATTCTAGATATGAATAAAATACATCTCTTTTTTGGAAAATAGCTATACACATTAATATGCAAAAATTTATTTTAAAGTTTTGGAATTCACTTGAGATTAATTACAACTTCGGTTAAAAATAAAACGAGATAAATCTAAAATATTATAGAAAATCTAACTGCCCAAAGTTTTTCTTGTTAGTGACCCTCTCTCTCCGTCTCTCCTACTCTGTCTATTTATCTATCTATCTATCTATCTATACAGGATGTTTCACTACCAGACCGACAAACTTGCAGGAGGGCACAGAGGCGACTCGGAATCACATAGCAATGCAGGGTCGGAAGTGCAATCCTAACGAGATAGAGTGGTTGTTAGGGTCTGAATCATAGTGATAGAAAATTGACGTTTAAAGACCATAAGCTTAAAATAAGTCATAACTTTCCTGATAATGAAGGTCCCCAAAATTTTCTGCCTACGTGTCTTGTTCTTACCATCTACGGTTTTGCAAGTTTGAGGTAGTAGAAGCGTTTTGAAATGGCGCATCTCCGTTGCTACCTCAAACGTCCGAAACACCCCCGGCGTATTTCAAAACATCCGAGATTCCAGGTTACGAATGTTTCATTCACACATTACGAAATATCGGACAACTTCGTTATCAGGGAAGTCATGACTTATTTTAAGCTTATGGTCTTTAAATGTCAATTTTCTATCACTATGATTCAGCTCCTGACAACCGCTCTATCTCGTTAGGATGGCATTTCCGATCCTGCATTTCTATGCGATTCTGAGTCGTCTCTGTGCCCCCTATATCTTCTCTAAGTTTGTCGGTCTGGTAGTGAAACACCCTGTATAGTTAAAACACTGTATATTTAAGTATCCTAAATTAGCTGGCCCATTTTACTATAATGCATCAAAAATCAAATAATTGGCGGATGAGTTGCAGACTAAAACTCTTCCCCTTATGAAAAGAAAACATTAAATAAGAGAAGTTAATTACCCATTTTGGCAGTGTTTACAAGAATGGCTCTATACACAAGAAAAAAGCGAAACAAGTTGGAAATTGTACGCCAAACGTGGCAAATGAGGTACACACGTACTATAACTATTTTTGTAAATATTCAGATCTTGGTGTAATAGCTGTTGCACTGTTATGCAAAAATGCGTGAATACAAAATTTATTACAATTATCTGTATTAAATTCAGTAATACGGAAATAATATGACTCCATCTTAATTATGACGTAATCACCATGTCAACCTAGAATAGAATCATTACTTATCATGGGGCATCATTCAATTAATTACGCATGATAGGATTTAATAGAATGAAGAAAACTTTTATTAATATATTTTTAAGTTTTGATTCAATTTTCATAAAATTTGAAACGATTCGACAAAATTCTGCAACGGTTAGACATATTAAATTTCAATCCATTCGGTTGGGTAGTTTTTGCGTTGTTATATGCGGACAGACGGACAAACAAACACACGGACGGACCAGACGAAGACTGCAGGTGCTACGTATTCATATAATTACGAACGCACCTAATAAGTATGAATAAGCACAAACCAAGGATTTATAGAGCATTTATTTTCGACTATATGCTACACTACATGAACGTCAGCTCCCTTTTTAACCCCTTAACTGATTTGCTTGTACACCGTACGTGCAAGAAGAGTTAGCTTGCTCCATTACTCATCTCTTTCTGATACCATTAATATTTAATAGTAATCTTCGCTTTATTTAATAAGAGTAATCTTTAGATTCGATAAGGCAAATATTTTAGTTCGGGAAAAAGAGTGGTGCATACTTTTAGTTTATTGAGTCAAGAAAAGAAACGGTTACGAGGTTAACTCAAACCACATCCAAATGGTACTCAGTTTCAATACACATGACCAATACGCAATTTCAATACACATGATTTCAATATTCATTGAGTAGAGGACGGAATACATGCACACTTGTAAAAATGTGATAAAATGTAATATGCGAATTACACAAAATCAACTGTACCCGCTTCTGAGGAAACAAATGCTCTATAACGGCTTAGTTTGCGTTTTTGAAGCCCTTTTCTTCTTGTTTTTATAAGTGTAATATATTGAACCTCCCCTTTTTTTCCCTTTTTTGCTGAAATACATTTTTTTAATAATGGGCAGCATTTTAACCCGAACCTCTCACTCGTCTCGTGTGCCGATTACTTGATTTTATAATGAATTTTAAATCGAGGCATTAAATTTTGAGGTACCCTGTATATATATAAATATATAATTTCTATGCAGATAGAACGTAATAACTTTATCTGTAGAATCACTAGAATGATTAAAGTAAAATAAATTTCCGGAAAAGTGATATTAACTATCTTAAAGACCCAGTGATTCTATCCAGACGTTCAATTTGTCTAAAATATATGATTTTACTATGCATAGCTATAGCAAACTTTAAGCAGTTTTAACTAAAGTTAAAATTCATACATTGCAAAAGTGTATTGGGGAATATTTAATTAAATAATTTAATTGCACTTTTCAACTGAAATAATAATTATATATAGTGAAATTTATAGTAAACTTACTAATTAGTTAAAAAGCGAAAATATGATACTCTAGAATCAGCATGCATTTTCCTAATTTTGGAAGCTTCATTATTTGAAAATTCATAGATATACGTTTCTGAGTAATAAATAATTTTCACGGAAATGTAATTTAAAAACGTTGTAGTAATTGCATTTTGAGAAATCGATTTATTTTTTAGATTAAAAGAGAAATATGTATTTCGACTACATTATCCCCCCTTTCGAACTTCTTCTATTATAGAATATTTTGCCTTTTCGATGGATCATCTAGATATTCCTTACGTAACCTCACCTGGTAAGAAAAGAATTTTCATGTTTGTATTACTGCTGCATTTTAATCAAACATTTATATTTGGTAACTATTTGTTTGATCCATTTAGTGACATCAGAAAAATACTCAGTAATTACAAATAATCAGTATTTATACAGACACATTATTTAAAAATAAACTCCACATCTTGCTACTCAGATAATAAAATTTCACAAATACTGAATTTGACAAAACGTATTGATGTGCACATTTTGTCTTTTAAGTAATTAGAAATATGTAGAAGAAATAAGTTCCTTTACTTATATATTTTATGTAACATGTTTTTACATTATTGCATCTAATTTAAATATTAGCTGAAAATTAAGGGAGTGGACTGAAATGTAACATGTGTAATGCATGCGCCTAAAAATTGGAAAGGATTCCGTAATTCATGGCCAATATGAGGTTTCCTTCTTTTCAGGATTCTTTACTTGAATTAAAAGCATAATCGTTATAAGATCACTCGTGTGCCTGTCTGTCCGTCTGCCACAATCGTTTTTTTTTTTTTTTTTTCGAAAATTATGAACGTGGAAAGTTCAAACTTGCCAGAGTTATAAAGGCTATTGACCCAAATATTTATAGATTATTAGCCATTCACAAATATTTTTAGGAAAAAAATTAGAGGAGGGGTGTCAATTCAATTATTTAATTTTCTTTTTTTATATATTGTGTGGGGTATTGTTTGAAAGATCTCGTAACACCGAACTGAAAAATACATTTGATTTAATTTTAGGTATTATATATTATATATTATGTCATATTACATCTTCCAAAACGTACAGCAAAAATATGTACCCCCTCCCTATTTAAGAATCTACAGAAACGGAAATTATGAAAAAATAAGGGGTAGTAAAAGTTTATTGAAATCTTATAGGAAAACTATAGCTATTATCCTAAGTCACATAGTTTTTGAGAAAATCGCATTTTTCCGTTACACACAGACTTTACTTTGCAGCCGATCGGAGGGGTAGTTGAAGGAAGTTTGAGGTACCTATTGACACGGAATCATCGAAGGATTGTTGATAATGATTTTCGAAAATCTTTGTCTTTAATTAACCGAGATATTAATTAAAACCTATCTATAAAAACAGCTGCACGGACCAAGGCGACGTTGGAAATTTGCGACCTACATTCGAAGCGCGCTTGACACAATGCCAAGTTTAAACTTTTTACAAGGTCTTTGTTGTGCGAACCCTTTGTGCGCAAGTAAAACTCGCACTTGACCAATTATTTGTTTTTCATCATAGTGTGCCAAAGACTTTTTTACTTACACTACAGATAAGTTTCGACTATTATTCGACAAGACTTGTGGTGCAATCCACACTCTGGCACGATTAACTTATTTTTTCCTTTTGCCACAAAACATTTGACTCTTTGACAAAGCTTATGGTACAAGTCCCATTCCATATTACAATGGGTTCATTTTTAAAGAATTGTTGATATCTGAACTTACTTATCTGACACCCTGCATATCTATGTTATGTTGCGGTTAAAAGGTTTCAGGAAACTCCACATACATATAGAACAATAACTCTTCTTCCTTCCAGAAAATAAATCACAGTGTATTTGCTTAGTTTACAAGTTGTTTATTGAACTTACTGAATTATATTACCATTATTATATTACATTAGTTTTTTTGTCCCCAGATTGTTGATTGTCTCCGCTTTTTTGAAATAGAAATATTCGGCCTATTTAAAAATAATTAAAAAATCTGAAAAATAAGGCGAATTATAATATTTAAAAAAGTGGTGACAGTCAAATAATCTGAATTAAAAAAATCCCCAACCTGGCAACACTGTATTATATACTATTAGCAGTATTATAGTACATACAATAAAAGCTGTGCGACGTTGCCAGTGATTAAATAACTTAAATTACCGTATGTATTTGCATGTATCAATCTCAAATTTTGAAGGAATTAAACCGCCCTTCTGTTTTAATACCAGAAATTTTTTATACGCTTTATTTAATCACTTCATTTATAGTAAATTTATGCAATTAGCCCCTTCGCAACGAGAATCTTTTACAGAAATTTTTAATTTTTTATCACCTGTTCTTCAGAACAGAAATTTTTGCCTAATTGAAACAGGAAAATGTCCATATATAATAAGGCAAAAGTTACAATAAAAAAAACTGGTGGGAATAATCAAGGATTGTGAGCACCCGAAGGGGTTAAATAACCCGAACCTTTTTATATGGAAATATTGGTATTCAAACGAATCATCATGTTATTTCTCTGGAAACCGGGTTACGTTTTAGTATTTCGATTTTGATTGCAGATTTTTTTTTATAAAGTTACTTTCACTTTCGGAATTGGTTCCGAAAGTGATGTAGATTCATTAAAAGAATTGCAACGAAAATTGAAAAGGTACAAATTAACAGCATTAAAGATCTATCTCAAATATCCTCTTAAAAAAATCATTTAAAAATATTAAAATGTAGGCGAAAAATTGGAAAAGAACGCTCCTATAGGTTTAACATTAGCTTGCGAGTTTCTTGGCGGAACTAGTGTAGCTTCTTAAGAAAACTAAGCTGAAAATTTCAATCATATGCCATAAATCGTTTAAACAACAAACCAATGGAATCCTTCGTTAATACGCGACATCGTATTTAAATAATATATTGCGTTAAAACGCGCACTTATAAAATAGCTTTATAAAACTAAACTCTGAAAAATGTCTGCGCAAAAAAATAAATAAATAAATAAACTGTGAACGAAAACCAGAAATCGTTACAGTAACAATCGCTATAACTCTGATTCTTCATCAATAAGCGGCATCATAAAAAAATATATATATATTTCGTTAAAACGCACAATCGTTAAAAAAGTAAAATAACAAACTGAACCCTTAAAAAAAGAAAATACATCAAAATTTCTCTTATTGCAGATATTTTTCAAAATAATATGCACGATATACGGTCACGGGAACATTCAATGGCACGTGTTTGTTACCATACCAACCGGTTTCGTCCGTCAGGCAATGCAGAACGCAATAAGAAACAAAGAGCCTAAAAAGTGATTTAAATATTTGTATAAAATCCAAAAGTCCCTATACGAACTCTAAAGAAAGTTTGTTGAAAAGAAGACAAAACGAACTATATTGGGTTAAAATTTTTAAATCGGATCTTTTTTTAGGAATGTCAAAAATTCGCTACAGAGCACGAAAAAACGCTAAAATCAGATTAAGGCTGTTCTCAAATCACAAAGGTTAACTTTATGGCATAAGTTTTAATTTATTTTTGTTCAGAAATGCATGAAACTAGCAGGGGTTGTTGTTCAGAAAGTATGAAATCGAGCTGTTTTTTCCGGTTTTTTTTTTTTTTTTTTTTTTTTTTTTTTTTTTTTTTTTTTTTTTTTGCAAACGCAA
This sequence comes from Maratus speciosus, assembly GCA_963932465.1. Taxonomy (NCBI): domain Eukaryota; kingdom Metazoa; phylum Arthropoda; class Arachnida; order Araneae; family Salticidae; genus Maratus; species Maratus speciosus. The sequence continues at coordinate 229,438,725 of OZ010796.1, read as the reverse complement.
TAGATCTTTCAGAAAATAGTGTCAAAGTGGGCGTTTTGAACCAAATTTCCGAGCGAAAGTGGAATAACCACTGAAGAAAGGGCGAAGAACTTGTCTGTCACGTGATCAAAATCGCTTATAACTCAATAGGTAAATTATTTATCAAAAAATAGAAAACACAGTTCCATTCGAAATCGCTTCCATGGTCAGGCTTTCCAATTTTATATCTTTCCGTTAAAAAAATGAATTTGTAAATGTGTCAAAACGTTTTGCCCTTGTTCATCAGAGCAGTTAAGAATAATCCGAAAGTATGAAATGACTCTAATCATCTTTATAAGTACCTTATAGAACATATCGTTATACCGTGATATTTTGTAATATACTGTGAATTCAGATAATTTTCTGACACGATGGAATTAACCCTCTCGCTGCGCAGCCCGAGATATGCTCGAGCATGCATTTTCCCGTCAAATTAATACTATTTGGTTATTCCCACCAGTTATTATTTAGCGAAAACTTTGTCTGATTTAATCAGGACATTTTCCCCGATTACGATAGTCAAAAATTTCTGCTGTAAAGAACCGGTGATAAACGATTAAAAATTCTGTAAAAGACGCTCATCGCGATGAATTACTTACGCAACGAGAGGGTTAAACACTGGATTCGAATATTGGACATCCTTTTTTTAACATTTAAATGTCTGATTTAATCAGGACATTTTCCCCGATTACGATAGTCAAAAATTTCTGCTGTAAAGAACCGGTGATAAACGATTAAAAATTCTGTAAAAAACGCTCATCGCGAAGAATTACTTACGCAGCGAGAGGGTTAAACACTGGATTCGAATATTGGACATCCCTTTTTTAACACTTAAATGCATTGTGATGAATATCTGCATCACTTTTTATTTAACTCTTAGGAACCACTTTATTTATACAGAAATATTAAACCTGTAAAAATTACAAAAATATGCTACTAAATAAGGTTAAAAATCTATCTTAAAATTTCTGGTGTCTAATCTTTAATATAAGAATAAAAAACACAATTCTAAAAGAATAATTCATGCATTTAAGGGTTAAGTTTTACAAAATAAAAAATTATATAAAATAACCCAAACAGCAAATAATCCTTGGCTGAACTTTCGCCAAAAGTCCTAACTCGACTATATTTCATCCTGGCGATCTCATTTTCCGGGGTCGGCAGATATGACTTCTTGTCTGCAAGGCTGATCACCTGTCGAGCATCCCCTCCCGACTACAATTGAATCGATTATGAAGCCTTTGCGTTTTAGTTTTCGACAATTTGGTCACTTGGTAATCTTTTACCGAGTCAGGGGTGATTGTGACTCAGAGTGAAAAACCCTGAAAATTAATTGATACAAAGTGAAAAACCCTGAAAATTATCGATGCAAAATATACCAATATCAATTTACATAACAACTGATTCTGCAACAGCATGACAATCAAATGACATATTTCTGCTATTGTTTGAAATATACAAATTGCAGAAAAACATAATTCGGTAAACTTACATTAATTTCACTGAAAGCTAAATGACTTCATCAAATGGAGAGTCAGGGGAGATTCCGAGTGAAATTTTTTTTTCGGAAATTAACATCACATTTTTAGAAATACATTGGCGGCAGCGGAATTACGGTTTTTCGCGATCTTTTTACGAAATTTGCCGTTTTTTCGCGATCCTTTTTACGAAATTTGCCGTTTTTTCGTTATCTTTTGTAGGAAATTTGCCGTTTTTTCATTATCTTTTGTAGAAAATTTGCCGTTTTTGCGATCTTTTGGGGGAAATTTACCGTTTTTCGCGATTTTTTTGGTGAAATTTGCCGCTTTTTCGCGATCTTTTGACGAAATTTCCTATATTTTTCGCGATCTTTTGACGAAATTTGCCGTTATTTTTCGTTATCTTTTGTAGGAAGTTTGCCGTTTTTGCGAACTTTTAAGGGGAAATTTGCCGTTTTTCGCGATCTTTTGACGAAATTTCCTATTTTTTTCACGATTTTTTGACGAAATTTGCCGTTTTTTCGCGATCCTTTTTACGAAATTTGCCGTTTTTTCACGATCCTTTTAAAGAAATTTGCCGTTTTTTCATTATCTTTTGTATGAAATTTGCCGCTTTTTCGCGATCTTTTGACGAAATTTCCTATTTTTTTCACGATCTTTTGACGAAATTTGCCGTTTTTTCGTGATCTTGTGGGGGAAAATTGGCCGCTTTTTCTCGAAAATGCAATTTTACTTCTAAGTGGCTAAGTATTAGAGAGAAAAAAGAAAGAAAAATAGAAATTTTGTTTGTTTTCCTAGCTTTGCTCTTACACAAGGTAAATTTATTTTTCCTGCTTTCTTCCTGGGTATGCAATTCTGGACATTCTTGTACTGAGATTGAGATGGATAACACTTCACAGCAACTTCTCTGAAAGGAGAGGGGCAGCAGAGAGGGTGGGGAGAGAGTCATCCCTGGCTCTAATTATGTGTTTTTTCTGCGATCCTTTCACGAAATTCGCTTTTTTCTGCGATCTTTCGCAAAATTTGCATTTTTTTCGCGATTCTTTGACGAAAATCGCGTTTTTTCCCCCGTGATTCTTTAACAGAGTTTGCATTTTTCTTGCGATCCTTCGACGATATTTCCGTTTTTCTAGCGATCCTTTGACGAAAATCGCGTTTTCCAGCGATCCCCGGAATGGGGGGGGGGGTTAATCCCTCCCGGTTTTAATTATGCGTTATTTCTACGAAATTCGCGTTTTTTCGCGATTCTTTAAAGAAATTATTTGTTTTTTTTTTGTGATCTTTTAATGAAATTTGCGTTTTTCCCTCGATCCTTTGACGACATTTCCGTTTTTCCAGCGATCTTTGGACGAAAATCGCGTTTTCCCCCCGATCTGCTGACGAAAATCTTTTTTTCTTTCGCAATCCTTTGCAAATTTTGCACTTTTTCGCGATCATTAGACGAAATTAGTTTTATTTCGAGATCCTTTGACATAATTCGCGTTTTTTACGCGATTCTTTGGTGAAATGTGGGGTTTTTTTTTTTTCGCAATTCTTTAAACAAATTCGTGTTTGTTCCGCGATTCTTTAACGAAATTTACGCTTTTCCCACAATCCTTTGATGAAAATCGCATTTTCCCCACGATCATTTAACGAAAATTGCATTTTTCCCGTGATTCCGGGATGGGGTAAATCCTTCCTGGTTCTAATTATGTGTTTTTTTCTGCGGTCCTTTGACAAAATTCGCGTTTTTCCGCGATTCTTTATAGAAATTCATGTTTTTTTTTTTCGTGATCCTTTAACGAAATTCGCGTTTTTCCCGCGATCCTTTGACAATATGTCTATTTTCCCCGCGTTCCTTTGACGATATGTCTATTTTCCCCGCGTTCCTTTTACGATATGTCCGTTTTCCCGGCGTTTCTTTGACGTATGTCCGTTTTTCCCGCGATCTTTCGACGAAAATCTCATTTTTCTCACGATGTTTTTACGAAAATCTTAGTTTTTTGGGAGATCCTTTGCAAAATTCGTGTTTATTTCGAGATTTTTAAACGAAATTTGCGTTTTCCCACAATCCTTTGACAAATTGTCGATTTTTTTTCTCGGCGACCATGTCGAAATTCGCGATGTTTTTTTATGTCCAAATTTTCCATTAAACGTAACGATCTCATAAACCCGGAAGGATAGATCGAAAAACCCGGAAATCCGGGCTACACCCTGAACACAATCACCCCTGTACTTTGCAATATCATATGATCTTTTACAGATTAGCTAATCATATCAAATAGAAGAATTTGTACGATGCTAAAATAGCATTTAAAACGTAAAAAAATTCGTTTTAATTCAAAAAAATAAATATTGTTAATTGGGAATATTTTCCACTATAAGATGCAAAAATATTTCCATATCAAGGATGTAACTAAATGAAATGTAATAAATCTTGTTTTGTTTAAAGTCAAAATATTGTTGTTAAATAATTTTACAATTAAAATTACAATTAATTTTAAATTGTAAGATACAAATAAAATTACATTTAATTTAAAAGTTATATTCTTGCTTATAAGTAACTCACACTGTTGATATACAAATGTTATTGCATCTTACAAAGAATAATTAATTGTAATTTTCATCCCGAGATCAGCAATATTTAGAATTTAAATTAAACAAAATGTATTACCTTTTAATTAATTACGCCCTCGATATGAAAACATTTTTGTATTTTATAGCGGAAAATATTTCCGTGTAACAATATTTACTGTTTGAATTAAAACAAACTTTGATACATTTTAATTAGATAATTTTTTGCATGGTACAATGTAAAATATTCTCATTTAACATTACGTCCTGTCTGTGAAATTTCTATCATTTAAAGCGTCTCATTAAATTTTTGTTATTTATGGAAAAAAATTCTTTTTTTCTTTTATTCAATATCTAAATAATTATTTTAATAAAAGAAAACAGTTTTTTTTTTTTTTTTTTTTTTTACTTTTAAAAGCTATAAAATGAAATTTATTATTATCTGGAGAAAAAAAATAGGATCAAATTCTTTATAATTTATACAATAACATTATCATAATTTTTTCTAAATAAATTATTTTTTAATCAGAAATTTATAATTCATAACTAAGAAAATACATTTAGAGCAAATATTTTGTTGTTGTTGTAAAAGTCTAAATTTCAGATATTATCCTGATATAATCTAAATTTCAGATCTTAAAATTTTCAATAATGAATTTAATTAAAAAAATTATTCAGTCATTTTTTTAACTTTTAAAAAGGTATAAAATTAAATTTATCACTATTTGGGGGGAAAAAAGATAATAAACTTATTTATAATTTAAGCAATACATTATCTGAATTATTTTTAAATTAATTTTTAAATCAGAAATTTCTAATTGTTTGTTGTTGTAATAGTCTAAATTTCAGATATTATCCTGATATAATCTAAATGTCACATATTATAAATTTCAATATATTCATCTAATAATTATTTTAATTTTTAAAAAAAATGTTCAGTCATCTATTTTTAACTTTTAAAATGTATAAAATTAAATTTATCACTATCTGGGGACAAAAAGATGATGAACTTCTTTATACTTTATACAATAACATTATCGGAATTATTTCTAAATTAATTAATTTTTAAACCAGTAATTTCTAATTCATAATTAAGAAAATACATTTAGAAGAAATAGTTCATTGTTGTAATAGTCTAAATTTCTGATATAATCTAAATTTTAGATCTTATAATTTTCAATTTATTTATCTAATAATAATTTTAATAAAAAAATGTTCAGATATTTTTTTAACTTTTAAAAGGTATAAAATTAAATTTATTACTTTAGAGAGAAAATAAAAGAAAAGATGATCAAATTCATTATAATTTATACAATGACATTACCTGAGGTATTTCTAAATAAATTAATTTTTAAATTAAAAAATTTTAATTCATAACTAAGAAAATGCATTTAGAGCAAATAGTGTTGTAATAGTCTAAATTTCAGATATTATCTTAAATTAATCTAAATTTCAGATCTTATAATTTTCCATTTATCTATCTAAATCAACAAAACATCAAATATCTCTAAACATTTTATTAAGTATAATTTTAAGTATGAATGTCTATACGTAAATATTGAAAAAAAGAAAGAAAGAACAAACAAATGCTTTTAAATTGTCAGTTTACTTTTACAGTAATTGCCCTGCTATCTGTAAGTTTTTAAGAGATTTAAGTTTACTGATTTGCAAATAATAATGCATTCTCACCAAAGAACATTTCTTGGAAAGTATTTTTTCTCCTATTCCTTCGACTGTCCATTTACAAATGATGTCCTTGAAACGTAAAGAAGTATTTTGAGCGGGAAGCAGATAAGATATTGCAGCACATTGGACAGATTTATTCACGTGACACACACCCCCTATCATCACTGCAGGGGGTATCTATACAGCGGAAACAAACAATAACAACTCAGTAAAAAGATTCATTTTTCATTACTTTCCGATTGCCGGACAATTACATGCATAAGAATACTTTTCCGATTAATTGAATTGTAACAATAATACAATTTCCTGCCGACGTTTTTCCACGATATTATCTAGATTAATCGCTAGATTTTGTTCAGACGATATTATTTAAAGCTCTCCATTCAACTACTTATCATTTCCCGACAATTCTGGTATTAGGCCGAAATTAAGCCCATATTTCTTGCTATTGGGGAAGGTATTTGCATACTTATTAAAATATTTACTAATTTACAATAGTTTAGTTTTTACCGGTATTGCAGATGTGCGACATAAGAAAAGGTTAACGTATTATACGAAAAATGTATCTCTGATTTTTTTTTTCCTTATTTTTCCTGTGTAATAAACCTTTCTCCTAATCATATATACGTTTTTCGAAACAAAATAAAAATTCGTGCATTTAAGAATTAATACTGGACACGTTCTCTCTCAAATATTTAATATAATTATACCAAGGGTGTGAAATTGTGTCCCGTCTGATGCCACTAAAATTTTATAGTTATCATTCCCTTATCTAATCATCGAATTTCTGCGATTCAAGAAGTCGATTATTACTTTTAAAAAATAGTGGTATCCGGTGGACCACAGTTTGACACCCCTGATCTATATTCTAATTATACTATGTTGTTTCAACTGTATTTTCTGTAAATTTGTAAAAGTGGCGTTTAATTAGGTTGAAAATCCTGCGTGCAATAAACAAAAAATATGCGAAAAGTTCTTGACTTTTATGAAGAAACCTTTGTATTTTCATAAATGTACAGTATGGCCACTAAAGTCAATCCCCACACCTCTTACCTTTGGAACGGCTGCTGCTATATTCATAAAAGTAGTGTTACAGAATAGCAACAGTCAATAAAATTGTCTTTTAAATCTCACTGTGGAAATAACATTGACTTTTTGGGTATGTTGCATCTGCAACGCGGTGATACAAAGGGTTAAAAAAAAGGCATGAGAATAAAAGAAATGAAGCAAATAATGTAATTTATGTCCAACGGCAAAACGTCAAAGGAAACAGTGGATCTAAGTGTGGAGCAAACATTCAAACCATGCTTTCTCCTTTAGATACAAATTTTTAAAAAACACAAAAAACTGATAAATTAGAAAATAACGTGCATTTAATTCTAATTTTTACTGTGTATTTTTATTACTGATTATTAGAAAGAATTGGAAGCATACGTGAGTTATTAAACCTAAAACAAATTAATAAAATGCATTTAATATTTGGAGAAATCACGTTTTGACCGAATTCAGAGGAGGAAACATGTTTTAGTTGCTTGACAAGTGGATAAAACGCATTTTGAATGAAATAAGTTCTAACTAACAAATTATACAAAAGCATTAGTTTATTTGAGCAAATACTGAACTTCAGTTTATTATTAATAAAATAAAAGGACAGATTATGGTAACTGGTAGTATTCATAAATATGTACTAAATAAATACTCTTTTGCCTAAAATCCACTCCAAATGTTAAAACTAATATCTTCATCTAGACAGTCACACACTTCCCCTTCTTCTTCATTGCAGGCTGGTAAATCTTGGTTAATGCGGTTGTACCCTTTGAAGACATCATCAGGTTGATTTTGCCACTGTTTACCATACAATACCTTCAAAAATTTTTCAACATCTTTTTTTCTTTTCAACTGATATGGCGTGTCTGAGAGGAAGAGATTCTAAAACAACTCTTTGAACACGGGTAACAGTAACTCCCTTTTTAAGAAGATCGACACCATATTCTTCTCTTAGATCTTGAAATCTATAATTCTGGAGGCCTTTAACATTAACAGTTTTCTTATTTTTCTCTAAAACAATCCGTTTCAATTGTGATATGTATGGTAGGTCTCGAAAGTGCACATTATGTGACAACTGTGATTGGCAGACTGGAGAAATCACTGTTTGACTGCATGCAGGCTTTGGAGGAAACACTCTTTGATTGAAACGCCAAGTTTTAAAATTGGTTTATAAACGAAAAAAAAATTTTTTTTGTTAAAGCAACCGGTTATTTCTGTGCAATTTAACACAGAGTTCATAAAACTAACAATAACTGATTCTTTATTTTTTTGTGAGAAAACACGGTTTGCATGTTTGCTCCTCAAGTAACCTCGGTACATATGACGTAGATGGAATGTGCAAAATCCATTTTGAAAGCTTTTTTTTAAATTACCATGTTCCTTGTATGCAAGCGGGCCTTTCCGAACTACGAGACCATATAAATATTTTCGATCCATTTTCTTAGAGTTCCTTTGAATTTAAATTGAGCTCCCGTAAGCTGCAGAGTGGAATGAAGAAAACGAACAAATAAGCAATTCTGAAGCTTTTGAATGTTTTACAAAATGTTTGGCTTGGCTGGAACAGCAGAAAGACTGTGATGCTGGTGAACTAAAAATATTAAAAAACTCCGTGATAGAGCTTCAAAGCAAAGGCAATCGAAACTGCGACAAACAAAAGTTTTTTCATACCGTGCGATACATGTAAAAGGTACTTAATTTCAAACTTAAAATTCAGGTAAATTATTTTTGTTTCTATTTTTCTATTGCGTTATTTTTATTAAGCCCTTGTTCTCATAACACGAAATATTGCATCTATTTCTCCTTAATCTTAAAATTGAAGCATTCTCGATTATCCAAAAATTTCGATTTTGCGAAACATGATCGGCCCCAATTACTTCAAATAATCGAGGTTCTACTGTAATCCCAAATTCTCACAAGTCTGGATGCCATTTCTTTAAATCACTCTCTCTTTTCCCACACTTTATTTTGTGTTTATACGTTTTTCTACTTCATTCTAAATGGGTTAGGTGCAGTCTTTTCATTAGTCTCATATAGAGCCTCTAGAGTTTACTCTAGTAGTATCTCCAGTAGGATCTCTAGAGAGTATCTCTAGTAGCTTTAGTCTCATACAGCTATGTCATACATACCAAGGTGACTTCAAGGTGACCAGTGACTCACAAATTTGAGTATACACCATTCACGCTCTTCTTTCAAGGTCTAAAATGATAATATTTAGTTCTTGTTTAAGCATGATATTTTTAGGAACGGTAAAGTACATATTGAAAAATGTAATATGGTAAAATAAAAGTAAGGGGCCAATAATATTTCAGTTAGTATAAATTGTATAAGAAAATTGAGTATATAGATCATAAAAATTATGATTTTCCTGCAACAATCTTTTTTGAACAAATCAGTATAATGGTACTTTACCTTAAGATACTAATCCTTTATATTCAAGTAAAAATAAATAAATTTATTACAAAAGTGGTTTCTAAAATGGAAACATTTTTGAAAATTTGAAAATTTGTAAATCAGATGTTCAAAAATAAATTTTTATCCAAATTTCAAAGCAATTTAATAGGTGATACCGTGCAGTACAAACAATATTCAAAAGAGTTAAAATATCGGGGGAATTCGAAATAAGATTGTCAGAAGAAAAGATTAATTCTCTGTTCCAGAAGCAAGAAAAAAGTCAATTGAGAAGTAACGGGAAAATATATCAAATTGATTGCTATAAAAATGATTACAAAAACTTTTCCATGAATAAAAAGAAGTGTTTATCAGCAAAATATTGAAAAGAAACAATCAATTTACAATGGACATATAACTAAAAGAAAAAAAAATTATCTCTAAAAAATATCGAGAGCAGAAAGTTTAGGTAGAATACGTAAGAAATACTACTTATTACTTTCTCCCCTATGTTGGAATTTCTGAAAACTTTTTGCAGATCTACGCCAATCATGACCCCTGGAACCCAAAACCATCCCCAGTTAAAAACTATATCTATCCATCTATCTATATATATCACTTTTTTATGGACACGATAACTCCATACTTCTGCCCAAATATCTTCCAAACTCATACATAAAATCAAGGGTCAGAAAATCTCGGTCAAGTTCGTTAATGGGCAAATCCGGACAAAGGCAGTGGAAATAGGCAGGGGTTTTGTGCAAACCGAAAAAACCATAACTTCTTAATTATTACACATATCAAATCAGTTTAAAGTTATTATTTCTAGAAAAAGGGTAAAAAAATTATGTACGACGGATTTTTGAAAAAATTAATAAACGGTCAAGTGCGAGCATTACTCACGCACAGAGGGTTCCGTAGAATAAATATATGAATATGTAATTGTATTATATAAAAAAAATGTTGCTAAAAGAATACTAAGACTTTGTAAAAAACTATACAACGTATGGTTGGGTATAACTGTATATATTAAAAAAGTGTAAATGGGTATACCATGAAAGTTCAGAGAGATATGGAACCTAAATAATATCAAATATAGCTATTCGTATAACTCATTTTTTAATATTATCCTAATACGTTTATGATGAACTTAATTCGGTACTGACAATAAAAGCAGGGCATAGTTAAACTTCATTTGGCATTTCATGAAACTAAATTCAGCGTAGTAATAACCTTTATTTCTACAGTGTAGCTAAAACAAAACCTTTGTTGAAAGTTTAAATTTGGCATTGTGCTAAGCGCGCTTCGAATTGAGGTCTCAAAGTTGCAACGCCGCCTTGGATAGTGCCGCGTTTTTCCAGATAGGTGATTAATTAACTTTTAAAGTCACTCGAGGCGTATTGAGAGGTACAATCAATGCAAACTATCGCGAATCCCACAGTATTTATGCGATTCATTCTAATTAAATCTTTCGAGGGCGATGCCCTTAAAAAACGGACACCTAATTTTAATTCCAAAACAGAAAAACGGCACCAACAATATTTAATTAAAATTTTCCTTTTATCATGTACGTGAAAATAAGCAAGTACGCATTTTCTAATAAATTCGTTTATAAATTCTGGTGTCACTTCATTATTTCATAAGTTTATAAATAGAATTACTCCGTGCCGGAAAGGATTAAGTGGTCGCAGGACTCTTAAAGCTTCAAAATTTAAGAAATTTTAATTTTTTTAGATGTTAAACTCCTATCTTTTCTGAATATTTTGATATAATTGTTTCCTTGAAATTCCCATTAGAACAGAAGTTTTGGCTTTTAGAATTATACCCGCTCAATAGCTGAAGCGGCGTTTCCGAAACTTTAAAGTCATTATTTTCCAAATGGCATTTTTGAGCATAACGCGCAGGATACCTCAAAAATTTCTGAATATTTTTTCATGAAATTCTCAAAACATATATTTCATGTTAGACTGTATAAACTGAACCTAACATTTCCTTTTTATTGTTCAAAAAAATATTTTTTTTTTTTGATGATTTTACTGTTGAAATTTTCAAAATTTTGTATTAGCTAAATGCAAGATTGCATTAAAAATATAAAAATGCTTTAAATACAAATTTATTTAAGTTCAGGGAAATTATTACAATCTGAAGTATAAGTAAGCACCAACATTTTCATTCTAGTTGCAATATTTATTTTGTAATCCTGTGCGTAAACTGTTATGCCAATTTTTTGTTCGACAAATGTCTAACAGTTTCGAGCCCCCTATAAATACTATTTCTGTATCTTGCAATTTTTTAAATAGATGAAATGAAAGAACATATTTTTATCTTTCATCCCAATTAAAATTGTGTTTTAAAATCATATACATTTTAAGACATTAAATGTTGAAAATGGTCTTTTTTTCATTTTTTTCCACTTTTTAAGAGTCCCGAGACCCCTTAAATTAGTATGTTTTTAAAAATTTGACGTTTATTGCTTTTATACAGTTACTGGACATTACATTACACATATATATCATTAAAAGTTGTTAACTAGGCATAGAGTACGCCGCCCCTGTCCTTGTGTATGTCCAAACTAACCGTACCTTTAAGGGTTAATATCTCGGCTAATTACCGATGAATTTTTTCGAAAATCATTATCAGCAATGCTTTTATTCTTCTGCAACGATAGGTATATTCAACGATGCTCAACAATTTTTCTGAATGCCCGTAAATCGAAATTTGTGTATAACGGGAAAATGCTAGCTACTCAAAAACTATGTGACCTAGGGTAATCGCTATAATTTTCCGGCAAGGTTCATATTAACGTCTACTACCTCTAATTTTTTCATAATTTTAGTTTTAGTAGATTCGGAATTAGATGGGGGTGGGGGACATATTTTTGCGCTACATTTTCAACAATATCTTTGAAAATATAATACCTAAAATTAAAAGGAATGTATTTTTGAGTTCAGCGTTACAAAAGCTTTCACAAGATACCCCACATGATATAGAAAGAAAATATTTTTTTTTCAAGTAGCATAATTAGCCCCTCTACTTTTTTACTAAATATATTTATGAATGTTTATTAATCTGAAAATATATGGGTCAATGGTCTTTATTACTTCCCCGAATTTGAACTTTCCACGTTTCATAGTTTACGAATAAAATGGCTGTGACAGAAAGACAGACAGACAGACGGACAGACACAGGAGTGATCTTATAATGGTTCTGTTTTTACTTTTTAAGTACGGAACCCTAAAAATGGGCTCAAGGGGCGAAAAAAATAGTGTTTTAGGGAGAAAAAAATTCATAACTTTGCCAATTCTCAAGATATCAACTCTAATTAAATTTATTATAAATCTTCTTAATATTGTCTGCAACATTTATATTGACAAATTTTTAATAAGCCAAACTCTTATCGCAAAAAAAATTAAAAAGGAAAACAAAAAGGGGGGGGGGGGGTTGAAGAAGAAAAAAGTTCATAACTTCGTCAATTGAAGAGCTAAGTGGAAGAACATGTTAAGTAACAAAAATTACATTTCAAGAAATTTGAGGTGAAGGTTTTTGCTGTAGATTTTAATGATTTATTTTTTGGTTGATACCATGTGTTTAAAATATTCACAGGTATGGTACTAAACTCTCTCAGAAAAACTTATTCATATTTAATTTTCAAATATTGAAAATAATTAATATTATTGACATTATTAAATATTAAAATATTAAATATTAATGAATAATCTCTTAAATCTTCAAGACTAAATAGAATCTTAGTATTTTAGCTTCACCATGTGATAGGATACCTCATAACACTTTCATCCAAAAGATTAAAAAAAAAATAGAAAATATAGCATAACATGTTCATCCACTCATCTCTTCAATTCACAAGATATCAAATCCACTTAAATGTATTATAAATATTCTTAATATTATCTACAACTTTTACATTGACAAGTTTTGTCATGACCAATTCTTACAGCAAAAACATATTAAAAATTCATAGTGATTGAAGAAAAATTTATCGTATTAACATGATTCTGATAAAGATCATGTTAGACAATCACTTAGAGAAAAATAGATAGAAAAATAAAAAAATAAGATCTCTTAGAGAAATAAAATTAAAAACTTGTCAAAAGCGGCTGGATAAATTTGTTAAAGTGGGCGTGTCTCTAATCTTGATTTAGTTTTTGTTAGTGAAATTAGTACTTAACTTCAAAATCTACCTGTGACTGTAGACCGAGCCGGCAGGTATTATTTTTTACTAAAAATTGACTTTCAAAGTTTCAATTCACACTGAAACATATATTATTCATAAAAAACAAATTATTATACGTTTAGGGAGTGATGAAAAATTTTATGTTTGGCAGCAACTTAGGAGTAAACTTCCTCCTGAAAACAAAATCTTTTCTCGTTGTCAAACATGAAAGTGATACGATTCATGCAAAGCAATGCTTGTCCTGGACGTTGAGAAAAACTTACTTTTATTTATGATAAATTTGTGGATAAAATGAAGTCAGTGAATACATTAAAAAAATAATCTGAAATGAAATGCATAAAATTTAGATTTTATGCACTTTATTTACCTTTTATTTTTCTACAAGACAATGAGCGCAAGCATATAGCTAAGATTTTCAACTTATAGTTATTGAGAAGTTGTAAAATGCAATTGATCACTATATCGCAATCTCCAGATATCAGTGTGGTAAAAATTATTGATCTCAATTGAAACAAAATTGTTTGATAGTATTATTTTAAGAGCAGAGGACGATTAGAAATGTTTTTACAATGACAATAGCCTGAAATAATCCAGCAAAATAACACATACTTTTGTCAACGTAATGCCACACCTTAGAGAAGCAGTTCTGAATGAAAAACAACATAGAACAAAATGTTAATGTGTCTTTTTTTTTTTACCGAATTGTATTAAATATAGGGGAGGGTAGTACACAGTTAGACGAAAATTATTATTACTTAATAAATGGCGAGGATTTTTATTCTTTTGAAAAATTTTTTGCTACATCTTTAAACTACACAAATGCGCTACACATTAATGTATAAATGAATTTTAAAAAGTTATTCATAAAAGCACAGAAGCAGCATAACGGAGTATCGAAAATTGTCTCACTGTGTACCGCAAGTAGTAAACAGTGAGACAATGTATATATTTTCATACATCATACATTTTTACACTCTATCAATAATTTTCTGCAGTTTATGATTTCTAATTAATAATTCTAGATTTTCAAAATATTAGAAATATGAGCCTCGGGTGGACAATGGCAGACTTTGGGCTACCTTCATGCAAATTTTCAGCCTCTTACGTTTAGTAAATCTCCCCAGCCACCGCATACCCACACACAGAGAGAGAAAGAGAGAGAGAGAAAAAAAACATTATTTTATTAATAAATAACTTTTTTAACATCAGAACCACATAGTAGGTATACAATAAGACACGTCTCACTGTGTACCACAGCTGTGTGTCTCGCTGTGTACTTTCGTTACGTTGTAAGAAAATGGATGCCACATCTGTTACATCCATTTCATCACTTTAAAAAGATTATGTCGTTTTTCCGAAATAGTCTATTATTTGATATAGCTAGGTTTTGTTAAGTAAATATATGTCATATTGAAGGAAATAAACTCTAAAATAGACGTTTATGTAAGTTTAACCACTATAAAATAAGGAATTATTTACTATTTTGTCGGACGAGTAACTGAAGTGCCGAAACTACATTCACGTGTTGCATAAGATGAGGTCGTTGTGTGTGCGTGCCAGCTTGAAGAAAAAGTTACAACTATATGTCAAAGTGGCTGCTGTCTCACTGTGTACCACTGCACTGTAAACTGAAATGTCTTAAATTCAGACATATATGTGTCTTAAACGGAGTGTTCAATTTTCAGACATTTTAAAATGCCTTAATTTTTCAGACGCTTGTATGCGTCTGAAATTAAGACACTTCAAACGTCTGACTCGCATCCATGTTTGTCCACCTTTCATTTCTCGGCAATAGGCCATTTTTTCAACCCCCCCCCCCCTAAGCATTATACATTGAAAAAAAATATCCGTTAAAATGTGGAAATTGTACCGCCAATCGAAAAGCCAGTGCAATTTACATATTTTAATGGAAATTATCTTCCGTATCTTTCCAGAAAGTTTTAAATTTTTCTGGAAATTTCTGCATTTAAAAAAAATAAAAATGTAAGCTTTCAAACCACACTTCAATCTAAGGTCAAGTATATTCTGCAGGAACTATTTATTTAATTCAGATTACTTTAACCATGTAATACTTACCCGTCGCAGAATTCGAACTCAGGAACTCTTGCTTACAAGGACAGTGACATATCCATTCGACCCCGCCTTCACGAGGTAATGATCCAAATATTGCTATTTATCAAGTGCACGAAATGTATTTTACGGTAGTGGTAATTTTTTCTCCAATCTAGTATAATTCTCAACGTTTTACAAGTTTTCTTTCTGGAATTTTGAATCTGACGGTGGTATATGCCGTATACCTTCTGGAATTTTTTTAAGGAACACCGTATACCCTCTGTGACTCAAAAAAGCTATAGCATACACTTTCTGGGAATACCCTTTGCCTTGAACGTATACCCTCTGCATAGAGCGTATACCCTCTGCATAGAGCGTATACTCTCTGATCTTTTTACGACTACACCACTGAGAACAACGCTTTTTTTTTCTTCTGACGGAGAAACTTTTAGAACACAAATATTATTGTTTTATACAGAGGAACGTTATTTTTGAAATATTAAAATATTTTAAATATTTTAACAATGTATACACAGTGTATATTCAGTAATCCCTTAAGATTCACGAATTTTGATTATTCTCGCAATAGAACATTTCGACATTCGCGAATACTTAACTTGGTTATTCGCGAATTTTGTTTCGAGAAGAATATTTTTTACAAAGTAAATTTGCTTTGTTTTACCAATTTCGTAAAGTATTTGACACTGGACAGCTCTGCAATTTAGAGAAGAATAATTTAAAAATGAATCCGAAAATAAGCAGCTTTTCAATTGCTCTCCTCAATTAAAAAAAATTATACACGCCAGGTGGCGCCACTAATTAAAAAAATCTTATCCGTGAAATCGCCTGATACTTACGAAAATAATTTTGCCATGTTTTATAAAACCAGAGCCGAAACTAGCATTTTTTGCACTCAGGGCAAACATGGATTTTAGTGTCCCTTCCCCACTCCTCCGAAAAATATATTTACAAAGAGGATTTTACTAATTTTCTAATAGCCGACTTATTTTAAAATTTAAAATGTGTAATAATACAATATCTAATACTGAACTATGTAATCTCTTTTGTCAAATATTGATTCATTGAAATCGTGAAAACGGAATCGAAAAAAATTCCGGTTTATACAGGATCCTTATGCTATATCATCCTTAGATTCTTCTATGCTTTAGCATATCCCAGACAGCACGAATTTAACAATACCGTGCTATACATAGACGTGAGAAAAATCGACAAACAAAATCTTCATTTGGCGCACCTTCGTTCTATCACTAGGTGCACATTCCCCCCCCCCCCGTTAGATTCAGCCCTGTATAAAACATTATCGAGATGCTGAACATTATCTATCTAATAGAAGACAGTTAATGGCAATTTTTGTAGCAAACAACAAACAAAATCTTCATTTGCAGACCTCTTCGTTTTTCATTATGGCGCCCGGGGCAGACCCCTCCCCCCCCTCTAGTTTCGGCCCTGGTTTGATTTAAATAAATAAATCATGTAATGCACGTGACTTTGCATAGTGGTTGAAATATGTGTCTTTTATCTTGAAAGATTGATTATATTTTATTTTTTAAAGGAAAAATTGTAAATATAATACGCAAAAAGGGGGGGGGGATTTTCTGGAATTTACAGAAGAAAATTTACCGTAAAATACGTAAATTAGTAGCACAATTTCCATATTTTAACAGATATTTTTTTAAGTGTATAATGCTTACAAAAATAAAATAAAATAAAATAAAATAAAAATGACTGCTGATCAAACATTTCTGCGATTCAGCCGTTTGCAATGTCTTAAATTCAGACGCATACACGCGTCTTAAAAATTAAGACACTTTAAAATGTCTGAAAATTGAACACTCCGTTTTAAGACACTTATATGTCTGAATTTCAGACATTTCAGTTTACAGTGTTTATGCCATAATAATACAGTAAGACACTTAAGTGTCTTAATTTCAGACACCTATGATGTCTGAAAGTTCATATTCAGACACTTAAGTGCCTTAATTACTTTTTCAGTCACATATGTGCCTGAATTTAAGTCGCCTCTATTTGCAGTGTGTGTAGTCCCCTACCCTATACTCAGTTTTGTGACTTCAAAACTTGTAATTTGACTTAACAAAAATAACCTAATCGAAATATTATAGGTAACTCATTCTTGTATTTTAGTCTAACATATTTCTTTATGTGCATATTAAGAAAGTTAAAAAATTAACAATTTAATATTAGAGTGAGTGATTAAGTGTGAGTAGTGTTTATTAGGATAAACAAATGTTACGTTTGTCTCTCTGTCTATTTTTATGTCTCTGTAATCTTTAACTTTCGCAAAAATTGTCAAATCGTCCCGAAATTTTAATATGGTGCTAAGGTACACAATACTATTTTACGTTTTAAAAATACCCGCGGTATCGTGTATATTTTACTTTACAGAAACACATAAAAAAATTGTTATATCACCGTCTACTGTGATTGAAAGTACGTGATATTAGCAACAATAGAATTTCAAAAGAATATGGATTTCCAAATTATATCAAATCCTGCATCACGTTGGTTAACCAAATTCTACCGGCACAGGACCGAAAGGCGTTCGGGTCGGATTCAAAATTTGTTTTCGTTGCGTTTCGGGTTTGGGTCTCCTTCAGGTTGGATTTTTACTCTCTCGATCGGGTTTTGTAAACTCTTTTTATAAAAAGAAGTCCGTAATGTTTTTAAAATGAAAAAAAAACGCTATATATTTGAATATACATTAAAATATATGGTACTATATGTTCATTTTTCTACATAAAAGTATCAGGGAATATATCAATGGATATCAGAGATATAACTGCGGAGTATGTTCTCATGACTGTGTCAGATTATGGTTTAATTTTCTTCCATTTCGGATTTTAGGTCTGTTTAGGATTGAAGCGCGTCTTTTTCGGGTTGATTTCCAACGTAATTTTCGGGTGCGGGTCGGATATAACCTGACACGTATAGTACTCTAATGTGGATACAATTAAGTAATTAAAAAAAATCAATGCGACTTCAATTAATTGTTTCTTAATAGACGACTCGCTTCTAATTGTGAATAAAACTGATGGTATTAACATTACCAATTTTTTTTACATATTGAGTGTCCGATGGAGTATTTTGGCTAGATTGGTTTGGAAGAAGAGAGCGTTTTTCGTGACAAACAGGTTCAATTTACTACTTGCTGTTGCTATTTTAGCGTCTTTATAAATAAAAGCATAGTGGCATACGCATATGCCGCATACCCACATTGGAAATTTTGTCCTAAGTGTTGCAACCACTGAGCTCTAACATAAAATGGAGAGTTAGCTCCCTACACTTTAAGAGCCAGCAGTCTATTGGCTGGATACAATTTTTCCATAAACTTTTTTTCAGTCAATTTCGTTTTGAAGGAAAACTATAGCAAAACATTTATTTCTAAATCTCCCATTGTCGGAGAAGTTACGCTCAAAATGGTGCGATGCGGTTTTAGCAGATAAAGCAGATCGCCAAGTTAGCCCGCCGTTCCATATTAAAGCTCAATGGTGCAATCCATATTCCAGAACTTGGCAATACGCTCTAAAATAAGTTCACTTAAACAAGTGAGATAAGTCAACAAGCATTATCTTGGTGATAATTGCAGGCTCTCCAAGATTTTCTCCGAAAGCCTCTCGACCAATCAAATTTTATTACCTTTATTTCGTCACTATCTCATAAATAAATGCACTCAACGTAGGGTGCCTATCTATGTGTAGAGACAAAAGTGAAATACAATTTGATTGGTCAAGACTACTTTGAACAAAATAGAATCGCTAAGCATTAGGAATAGAAGAAAAAAAATATATCGATTGCATAGAAAATTAAAATTTATATAAAATGCAGACGTAGCATTTTTTAAAAAAAAAACACCACCAGGAAATCCCAGAAGGTGTAAAAATATCAACATTAAATTTACCATTTCTTTAAGAGATAGTTAATTAAGTTTTTATTGTAAGTAAAACTTATTGCATTTTTTTCAGAAATAATCTTTTTTTTTCTTTTAGTATTTTTATTAACCTGTCCATATTATTTTTCTAAAATCGGTCTTTTTATTATCTCCGCGTCTTTCAGAAAAAAAGTTTAATTATAAGCATAAATATATCGAATTACCAAAAACATATAAGAAAAAACGTTTTTTTTTTTGTTTTTTTTTTTATGGAAAGGAATCTGGTACTGGAAAACATATGTAAAAGTTTAAATAATGATTAAAAGAAATTTCTTACGAATTCATTAATAAAATGAAGGTAAGTCAGAGTAATAGGCATTCGTAAATTAGTAACATGAGTTAAAACGATTTTTTTAAATATAGAACTAGAAATATTTTGTATAAGACATTAATAATGAATAATAACTGGAAATATTTCTATTTTCATCCACATGTACTAATGATAATATTGATAAATATTCAAAATATGGAATAGAACTAATTATTTATAAATAGAACTAATTATTGTAAAATAGACTAAATCAGAATTCTCTTTTTATCCGACTGCCAAGAAGTGTTATGTATTTCACGCGTATCTGGGTATGTGGATTTCTTTATACCCTCGAAACATCCCAACGGCTGGATGTATTTTAATGAATGAGGTCTCTATCGATTCGTCTTAAGCGTCCGATGGTTATAGGCTATATTTTGTTTTAATAAATTTAAAATGGCGGCCGTCAAATACAAAATGGCGGTAGCGACAAAAAAAATTTTTAGGTACCATGTTGATTGGCATATCATTGGATAGGCCTTTCAAAATGAAGACGATGTTTCATTGACTGTTTTACAGTCAGAAGCTCCGTTTAAATGTTACACAACCTGGAAGTTGTGTAGGTAGGATCTCTAGCTTTACTGCAACTCTAACCTTCATAGCCATCTATAGGCCTCATCGAAACAGTGTGTATAGATAGGAACTAACAATTAAACACAACTTAAAATTCATCAATACAAGTAAATTAAAAAAAATAGATAAGTAATATAAAAAATAGTTTCACATTGGTGAGAAGTAATTAATTAGTTCACTTTTTATGCAGTCAGGTTTTTTGAATATTTTAAATTTAATTTTTACTTGTTAAATAAACTAGAAACATTAGTGTTCATAGTTTACTTATACAAATTAACACTTAACTACTATGACAGATATTGTTGCATAACTATAGTGTGTGTAGTATATATTGTGACATTATAGTCCTAGGCGTTGGGGTTCAAACGTTAAAATCACAAGACCCAACCAATCAGCGGCGACGTGAACAGCAAATGAACACGCTGATTGGTTGGGAAACCCGTGTCTCGCAGACTTCGTAGACCTGGGGTGACAGTTAGCCATAATTTAAACTCAACATTAAGGTCATTTACACATCATCATCCGAAACATTAGCGTTCCAGGGGTTAAATCATAAATCTCACCAATCAGCGGCGACGTAAATAACCAATGAACACTCTGATTGGTTGGGAAACCTGCAACTCGCAGGCCGCATAGACCTGGGAAGATGATTACGTCGTAATCTAAACACAGCATCAGACTGCTCCATCGAAAAATGAATAAAAGGCTCGATTATCTCATAAGATAGTGTTTCTATGCTAAACTTTATGTACAGGATTTTCTTACCGGGACATTATTTATTACTGAAAAATATCCTTACAGTTCTACAATTATCGCTCTGAAAAAAAATTGATTTCTCTATACAAATGTATTCATCGAGATACCCTATAATGAACTGATAATCAATACTTTAATAATGCAGCGGAAACATAAATACCCAATATTGGTGGTACCTTATGAATCAGAAATGGCGAATTTTTAAAAAATAATATTCATGTTATTGAAGAACTTTAGTTTAATTTGTTCTATTAACCTCGTTACCTACAACTACGTGTGAGACACGTGGTCTTGTATTCGGGCCAAAACTGATTATCACGGTCCTTGCCCGTATCGGTAGGGCCAAATGTAAATATCACGGGCATGGCCCCTGGTACAATGATCGAACCAAATGTAAATATCACGGACATGACCTGCGGTATTTACAATCAGTATTTATACTTCGTACTCAGTATTATACTTTATTAGTTGATTTGCCGAAGCATGGAATGACTCAAATGGCTGCGCGATCTTATTTACGTTTTGGAACCAGGGTGTTGAAACCTACATCGTAGGCTAAGCGGTTAATACTATCGGAATATTACTAAAATATAAACACTCGAATATTGGAGCAATTTTTCATGACAACATTGTATCAAAATTTAGCCAATATGTAACCAATACTGGCTCGATAATTTTTGCAATGCGAGGAAGCGTCCTTAAAATTTAAATATCTAAAAATAAGAGATATTTTTTTCATTTAAATATGCACTGCTGAAAACAATTAGGGGGTATTGTGAGTTTGGCAGAAAACGACCATATAATCGACAACTCTTTTCACAAAAACGGGAGAAAAGAGGTTAAAAAGGAAAAATTATAACGCTTACAAAGTTGGGAATATGTAAATTTTGTCTGTGACGTAGAAAACGACGCGTTCTAAAAGCGACCTCGCATCATTCCTTATAAAGAAAAGATTAAAAACAACTGGCACCTGTTGAATTTTTTGTAACTGTGAATACGATGTCTGAACAATATGTCTCAGCTGAATTGGTAGCCTGGGGAGACCATGGGTGGTTTAGAGGTGGGTCAAAAGTAATCCGTTATAGCGGAAGCGTTCGGAGCTTTGTAAAGTTTCTTTTCCAGGCTATGGAATCTGTTTTGTAAACTGGAAACGTTAGCAGAAGAACAGGAAGAGTTCGGACGTATGGAACAACACAAAATGAGGATAGGTATTCAGCATTAACTGCCAGAAGAAACCGTAGTATGAACACCACTCTATTGAAATAGCACCTTCAGAAGGCTACTGGTACCAGAGTTTCGACTAAAACTGTTCGAAACGGACTCCATCATGTTTGTTTGTATGCTCGCAGAAACACGTTTGTGTTTTTTTAACAGCGAGCCACAGTTCTGCGCGCATTAGTGTGCACAAAAGTATCTCAGATGAGGACGTGACGAGTGGTGCATTGTGCATTTCATGAACGAGTCCCGCTTTAGTGTATAACCTGACAATAAGCTAATTACGATGTAGAGAGACCGTTGCACTCTGAAAAATCCTGCATTTGTGCACGGAAGTGTCCGATTTGACGGAGGCGGAGTATTGGTGTGGGTCGGTATGTCTCTCAATGGGCGCACCGACTTGTACATAATCAGGACTGCAGCTATGACGGCTCGGCGATATAGAGATGAGATCCTCAGAACTACTGTGGTCCCTTACGCTGCAGTAATTGGGGATAAATTTGTTCTCATGGATGATAACGCCAAACCATATCGTGCTCGACTAGTGGGCAATTTCCTTTTCGACGAAGGAATTCTTCAAATGGATTGGCAATCATATTCCTCAGACATGAATATGTTTGAATTTTTGGGCCAGGGAGAAGGGTTACCGGCCACTTATCCCCCCCCCCCCCACAAGCAATTCAGCAGTTCTCTCTTCTACAGGAGTGGGAGAGATTACCCTAATGCAGCCCTGATAATCTCATTGATTTCAAGCCTTGTAGTTGTGTGATATTGCTTTCGGTCAAGGGAAACGTTACCCCTTATTGAAACTCATTAATATCCGATAAATGACATTTTTTGTTTGTTCGTATGATTGCGCATTTTTTGTTTACCGACAAATAAACATTTAATTATATCATGTCCGTTACTTATTTTTCTTTTAACATACCTTACAACATATATAGATCATATAATAGTCAAAAAACATTTCCTCATCCACATTTTATATCAAAAATCATAATATCCTCCAAATGTTTTGAGCAGTGTAGTTGGAAACTGTAATAGAATAGGAGATATTCGTAATTTAATAGCTTAGGTGTTATGGATTTTTTTTAACCTACCTTACAGAAGTAGGAAACATTGTTTGTGTGACTGATATTAACAAATTATATATGGGCATTGTTAATTCAATCTGAGTAATATAACAGTGTAAGATATGTTTTTCGTATGTTTATATTATATATTGGAATATAGAATATATGTGCAGAACATTCATATGGTTCTATGAGACAGTTAGTACATTCCATTGTCAGTTAAGATCATTTAATGCTTCATAAAGAACGATTTATGAGGATATTTATCCGGAAGACATCTGTTTTGTTCGTTTTTCCAAAGAAGATTGATTATATGTTTTGGAGATTGATATTTCTTTACATAAAAATCAAATAATAAGTATGGATAAATCTTCTAAATAACTTAAAGTATATACTCGGATAAATTTACAAATTTGTTATCTGACGAAGTCATTTTCATTTGTGATAATGAATATTTCCCATAAGTAGCTTTTATAAAAATAATATTTTTTCTAAAACAATTTTGTAGGTATAGTTTCAATTTCAAAAATGTTTCAAATGTTGTTACTCATGATATGAAAATCCATTTTATCCAAAATAGTTATTTTTAAAAAAAATTACGAATTAAAAATGTATTGTGTTTCGGTGCTTGGATCCCATAAGTGATATTTAAAAAAGCGTTCTCAATTCCCTAATAGATAAAACAGTATAAATTCAGTTCTTTTGCGGAAAAAACGTATTATGATACTTCTCACTTTATAAATTTTTGGCGTTTTTTGGCGTTAAAAACAGGAAAACGTGATTTTGGAGCAAGAAAATTAAAAACAAAATGCATAAAAATTATTACTCAGTAGGTTATGGTTGTAGAAGAATAGAACTTTGACTCTTTTACTTGTTAGAGCATGGGAAATGTTTTTCTAAAGATAACTTAAAGGGTCCAGGAACAGTATGAAAATTTTATAACTTTTAAAAAATATAAAAATTTTGACGTAAGTGGATTTTAATATGATGCAGAACAACATTTGAGACATTTTAGGTAGCTTTCATTATAAAAGGATACCTATTGCAGCCGTTCGGAGGAAAGCAATAACAAAAAAAAATTGGTATATTTTCATCGATCATGACCCCCAGACCCCGAAACCACCCTCCGTTCAAAATTTGATATATATATATCTGATCTTTGTCACACTGTAACTCTCGTATTTATGAACCGATTTGGATGTAACTCGGTGAGTACATAGTATATACCAATGTCTCGACCGAGTTCGTTGTCCAGCTTCATCCGCCATTTTGTTCCAAAATGGCGGCCATTTAAAAATTTAAAAAATATATTTAATTTGAAATGTGGTACCAAAAAATTGAAAATGGAAACATATTTTTTTTATGTGTTTGACCTTTATACAAAGATTCCGGAGCAGTTTTTCTTTCGTCTATATCTTAAAAAAATGGCTGAGTTAGAGCACTTTGAATTTCTCGAGCGGCTGACATATTGAAACGTCCTGATATTTTTCACGCGATAACAGGCGTATTTATGAACCGATATAGATGTACCTTGGTGTGTACGTAGTACATATCAATGTCTCAACCGAGTTCGTTGGCCAGCTTCATCCGCCATCTTGTTTCAAAATGGCGGCCATTTAAAAAAGTAAAAAAAAAATTAATTTAAAATGAGTTACCAAAAAATTGTGAAATGAAAAATATTTTTTTCTTATGTGTTTAACCTTAATACAAAGATTCAGGAACAGGTTTTGTTTCGTCTTTATCTAAGAAAAGTCCTTCCGGCCAGTGCCGGGAGGAAGAGCTAGCTTTCACATTCCTTATTTTTAAAAAGCTAGCTTATGTTATTCAAACACACGAAGCTCAATTTGGTGGAAAACGATTATCGAAGATTCAATACTAATTTTTATCAATGCTAAATCCTTATGAATGGGAGTTTCGCGAAATTAGTCAGCTTTATCCAAGCTGCTTTTATTTAAAGTAACTTATATTTGGTTGCCAAATTTGGCGATATCTTGAAGTGCATGCCATCCTAAGACAACATGGTGGATGAGGCTAACTAGTGAACTTGGTCGAGACCTTAGTAATTCCCGTGCACATGCTCACTCACATCGGAATCGGTTGGTATATACGAGTGCTGTCGCTTGCAAAAAATCAGATTTTTCAAAATGTCACCCACATAAAGAAATTCATACTGCTATATCTGAGCCATTTTTTAAGATAAAGACAAAATAAAAAAATGTTTAGGAATCCTTATATCGAGGTCAAATACTTTAGAAAGAAACCTTTTGCAATTTCTAATTTTTTTTGCACTTCACTTTAAATATAATTTTTTTTAATTGAATGGCTGCCATTTTAATACAAGATGGCGGCGGAAGCTGGCCAGCGAACTTGGTCGAGACATTGCTATATACTATCCACATGCCTTCTTACATCGAAATAGGTTAATAAATACGCGTGTTATCGCGTGACAAATATCGGATAGTTTCAAAATATCAGCCACGCTAGAAATTCAAAATTCTATAACTCAGCCATTTTTTTAGATAAAGACGAAACAAAACCTGTTCCGGAATCTTTGTATTAAGGTCAAACACATAAGAAAAAAATCGTTTTCATTTTTTAATATTTGGTACCTCATTTTAAATTTTATTTTTTTTTTTATTTTTTTAAATGGCCGCCATTTTGAAACAAGATGACGGATGAAGCTGGTCAACGAACTCGGTCGAGACTTTGGTATGTACTACGTACATACGAAGGTACAAACATATCGGTTCATAAATACGCCTGTTATCGAGTGACAAAAATCAGGACGCTTCAAAATGTCAGCCACGTTAGAAATTCAAAGTGCTATAACTCAGCCATTTTTTAAGATATAGACGAAACAAAAATTGCTCCGGAATCTTTGTATAAAGGTCAAACACATAAGAAAAAATATTTTTCCATTTCCAATTTTTTGGTACCACATTTCGAATTTAATTTTTTTTTTTAAATTTCAAATGGCTGCCATTTTGAAACAAACTGACGGATGAAGCTGGCCAACGAATTCGGTCGAGACATTGGTATGTACTATGTACACACCGAGTTACATCCAAATCGGTTCATAAATACGAGAGTTACAGTGTGACAAAGATCAGATACACACACACAAATATATATATATATATATATATATATATATATGTATATATATATATATATATATATATGTATATATATATAAATATATATGTATATCAACTTTTGAACGGAGGGTGGTTTTGCGGTCTGGGAGTCATGATCGATGAAAATATACCAACATTTTTTGAAATTGCTTTCCTCCTAACGGCTGCAATAGGTAGCTTTTTATAATGAAAGTTACCTAAAATGGCTGAGTTACAGAATTTTGAATTTCTATTATGGCTGACATTTTGAAGCGACCTGATTTTTGTCACGCGATAACAGGCGTATTTATGAACCAATTTGGATGTAACTTGGTGTATACATATTACATACCAATGTCTTGTCTCGAACGAGCTCGCTGGCCAGCTTCATCCGCCATCTTGTTTCAAAATGGCGGCCATTTAAAAAAATTTTAATTAAAAATGAGGTATCAAAAAATTGGAAAATGAAAAAGATTTTTTTTATGTGTTTGACCTTATACAAAGATTCCTGAACATTTTTTGTTTCGTCTATATCATAGAAAATGGCTGAGTTATAGCACTTTGAATTTCTAGCGTGGCTGACATTTTGAAACGATCCTATATTTGTCAGCGGATAACCAGCGTATTTATTAACCTATTTCGATGTAAGAAGGCATGTGGATAGTATATAGCAATGTCTCGACCAAGTTCGCTGGCCAGCTTCCTCCGCCATCTTGTATCAAAATGGCGACCATAAAATTAAAAAAAAAATTATATTTAAAGTGAAGTGCAAAAAATTTTGAAATTGAAAAAGGTTTCTTTCTTAAGTATTTGACCATGATATAAGGATTCCGGAGTATTTTTTCTTTTGTCTTTATCTTAAAAAATGGCTCAGATAAAGCAGTTTGAATTTCTTTATGTGGGTGACATTTTGAAAAATCTGATTTTTTGCCAGCGTCAGCACTCGCGTATATCAACCGATTCCGATGTGAGTGAGGATGTGCACAGGAATTACTAAGGTCTCGACCAAGTTCACTAGTTAGCCTCATCCACCAAGTTGTCTTAGAATGGCATGCACTTCAAGATATCGCCAAATTTGGCAACCAAATATAAGTTACTTTAAATAAAAGCAGCTTGGAAAAAGCTGACTAATTCCGCGAAATTCTCATTCATAAGGATTTAGCATTGATAAAAATTAGTATTGAATCTTCTATAATCGGTTTCCACCAAATTGAGCTTCGTGTGTTTGAATAACATAAGCTAGCTTTTTAAAAATAAGGAATGTGAAAGCTACCTCTTCCTCCCGGCACTGGCCGAAAGGACTTTTTGCAATTGGAGTTATTCCTTTGGAAACTAAAAGTTTAGGAATAAGCTATTAGTCAACGATAAGAAGCGACACCCTGTATATCACTAATATAGATTTTCACTTTTTTTTCTTGTACTCCGGATATACTGAAGAAGTACGTGATACATTTCCAAGTGAATTTTATAACTTCTAATTTTTACGAGTGTGTGTCCCAAGTGAATTTTATAACGTGAAAATGATAGTTATCATACATTATAAATAATATAAATCAATAACATTGGTTTCTGGAAAATGTTATGATGCACAGCTGTCGAAATTCTTCTTTCACCTTTTTGTTACCTCTACTTCCAAATAGTAAAAATCGTCTTATTTAATCGCAGAAACTTTAATATTAAATAAATTGCAGAATATAAAGCGAAGCATATAACCTGTTTATAATTAGCGGTAATAAAAAAGCGTAAAAGTTGATAGCTATGGGTCACGACTTGTCCAACAACCCAATATTTATATCAATTTGAAACGTACTCTTTATACTTATGCCCGAATTAAAATAATTATTTTTTTGAAATCTTAAATATATTTGTCGTATTTTATAGAATATATTTTTATAAAATATGTTCCTACTCTGTGTATAGAATTTACAAGCTTTCACAAGTGACATTTTCAATAAATATTCTTTTGAATTAAGAAAATAAAAGAGGTAATTCTTATTACCTGAAACTGAGTTCTGAAATGTCTTTTACCCTCTTGCTATTTCATTTAGAAACATGATAATGAAAATGAAGCTGAATAATGTATGACTGCATGGAAGCGCTTTTTGCTTCCTTTTTTGACAATTTGCAATGTTTTCTGCGTACCGGGGGATTGAAAATAGAGATTAAGGCGGTTATCTGTTAAAGTGTTAATGACATAAACATACTTGCAATTGGGTCATTCCACGTAAAATGAGCAAAAATTTTTAAAACGTCGTGACCACATAGTAACCGATTTTAATAAAATTTGATACACAGATTCAATTCATATTCAATCAGAGCTCTTCAAAATATATTTACAAAAAAATAAATTATTTTAGCAGTTTTGGACATTTAAAAAACTTGTGATATAGAATGGCATGTGTTCAGTCGTCCAAAGTTGCAAGTTTGACGTTCTCTGTCTTGAAAATTATTTAACATAAATGAAATTTTTTTTATAATATTGTAGCCTCTGGAAAATTCTCTTCATATTTATGGAGTAATAAGAATCTGATAACACCATGATTAATCTTAAATTAGTTGTAAAAATTGAAAATTTGAGAATTTTGGAAAAATTAGAAACGTTAGAAAAATCGAAGGAATTAAAAATATCTGTGAAATTGATGCCTGATGTAGTGTTACATATGAAGATCGCATTCCCCAAGATTGAAAGTTGCCATTTATTTCCTTCATCTTCAAAAAACTTACAAAATCACAATTTTTCCTCTTATGTATGCACAAAAAAATAAATAAAGGAAAGGTTCGACATTTACAATATTGCATAGACATAAAGATCAATAAGTCCATGATATGCTCAAAAAATTCAAGATTTCCTTTTGATTCCTAATATAACAAAACTGGGTTCAAAAAGGTAATATTTGTTACATTCCATGGACTATTCCTCGTTGAATTCGCGCGCGTTCCTTAAAATATTGCACGATTTCAAGGAAAAAAATTAGTGCTGCCATCTATTTTTTCTATCTGAATTTAGGATTAATATATAACTTTTTGTTCAGCTGAATCAGTTTTCTGTTCCAATTTAAAATATTCTTGAGGCAAATATAAACTGAAAGCAAGAATAAAAGTTTCTATACCTAAAATATGCACTTTTATCTATAATATCAAATAATTTAAAAGTTTTAAGAGCTTTCCTTCATGTTCAAACAAGTGATAGAAATATTGGATTTTTCTTCTGAAAATTTATCATTATTTATTTTTTCTCATTAAGAAACAAAAAGGCAAGAATGAAAGTTTCTAAATTCAAAATATATATTTTTATCTATACCGTCAAAAAATTTTTAATTTTAAGAGTATTACTTCATGTTGAAACGAGTAATAGAAATATTCAAGTTTTCCTTAATTTTTTTCATTATTTATTTATTTTTTCATTATGGATTAAAAAGACAGTTACTAAATTACGCCAATCTGTTACTTATTATTCATTCTTAATTGTAAATAATTTTTAATACAGTTTTCCGTTCCTAAGGCTAAGAATCAAAATTGAAATTTCAAGCATATACACAAAACCTCGATTTTGTATTTAATTTTAATGCAAGTTTTTATACTTAAATAAACAATCATAAAATCTATTATTTTGCATTTACTCATCAATGACTATGATCCCCTTACAGTATGATGATTTTCATTAATATCTGTGACATGTCAGCCACAGCTGATTTGCTCATTTTGTATGGAATGACCCAATTAGAAACGTACTTCTAAATAAGAGCGTGCTTCTAAAAACGAGTCTTTCCATTTTTAATGTCAGAAAATACTGAAAAGCCATACCATTAAAATTATCAGAACTCTGCTACGTTTTAGTCATAATCGAATAAGAAGTTTTTTAATGCTCTTGTTAGATGCAGGACATTTATATGAAAAAATAGTATAAAATTTTGAATTTCACATTTTGACATCTAAAATCCCCCATGTAAAACAAATGCAATATCTAAAAGATATACTTGATTTGAATACTTTTCGTAATTCTAAGCATGCTTCTATAATCAACAGTTTAACCCTTCCCGACGAGCCTTGCGTATATGTGACGCATGAAGTTTCAGAATCCTTGATTATTCCTATCAGTAGTTTTTAATCGAAAATTTTGCCTTAATAAAAACATTTCTGTGATTAAATAAGGCAAAAAATTCTTTTTTTAAATCCGTAAAGGATGCTCGTCGCGAAGGGGTTAAGAGATAATAGAAATAATCGACATAACCACCATTGTGATTCTCTCTGTATATGACACCCACGTTTGACTGATAATCGACCATACAGTCTTTATAAAAAAAGAGTCTAGTAACGTCTATTTTCTCCATTTGGAAACTCCAAACTGAAGACCCACTACCCGGAGTTTGTTTTAGAAGAAGAGGCAGAATTGAATTGATTTATAAACATTGGATAGCCTTCGAAACGTTTTTATTTGTTATCTGCGATTTTCTTCCTTCGCTATTTTAATAATTAGCTTTGTTATTGAAATCTAGATATTAGATCTTTGAAAAGAGCATAGAAGCTTGTTTACTATAGAAATCTAATAAAATAGATCGTTATCTACGGTAACAAATTAGCTTATGACAGCTGCATAAAAATGCAAAATCATTAAAATCATATGCTTTAAACTGACAGCTTAAGTTGCCAAAATGATTTGAAAAGGAAGGAATATAGTTGAATCCCGTTATTCTAATCAATTTTCCACTTCCGGTTTTCGACGGATTTACACGTTTTAGGGGGCAGAGGTGCTACAAAACACGTTTTTATAAAATGTCTGTCTGTCCGTGTGTCCTCTTTGTATCATCTAAAAGTTTTAAGCAAACAATTGAACCAAACTTCATTTATATGTATTTGATTATGGCCGCCAGGTGCCATTGGAAATTGGGGACATTCCCTCAGAAGAGGGGGGATGCTGTGATAGTGCTTTTTGTGAGATAGTCTCGATTATTTTGCAATGTAGGTGAAGCTTTTCTGAATATTTTTCGGGAAATTTTTACATTAAGATGTAATGTACAGTGAAATACGTTTAACACGAAACTCAGGGGACCGAAAAAATTTTTCGTGTTAAAAGATTCTTAAAAAAGAACAAAATTAACAAATATTTTCGGTGTCATCAAATTTCATTTCGATTTCCTGTTAAACTACTAGTAAGTTGCAACCATTAAGTTAGAAGCAAGTAAACAAAATATTGTCTTTGGTGGAAAAAAACAGATATCTTTTTCTTTAGGTGTCTTCTTCAACATTCTGAGATCTAGCTTGTTTGAACCAAATAAGTTAAGCTGTCTCTAAATCTTCCTTCTTAGCAGTTCTCATAGGTTTTCTCTCAGGCTTAAACATACTGCGCTCAAACATTAACGTAATGCCCCCTTTTTATTATTGTTGATAATGTATAATTGGTAAAGCAAAACTCTTTGCAGATTTATGTTTTCGTTCTTCGTTTTCATCATCTGCATTAAGCAACTTCATCTTAACTTCAAGCGAAATAGCAGTTTGTCTTTGCACCGATTTCTCAGTCATTATGCTCATGAAACATAAGCTAATCTACAAAAAAAAAAACGAAATTCTCTGATTTTCACCAAAAATTCATTGGTTTTAACACAAAATTCACTAATTTCAACTTAAACTAACTAGCTCGAAAGCGATTTTTTTTTCGTGTTAAACGATTTTTGTTTCGTGTTAAAAGGACAAAATATATTAAATTGCATCGTATACTGTCCGGACCGCTACATCATTTCGTGTTAAGCGTTTCATGTTAAACGTATTTCACTGTAATAGGCCGAGACTTGTGTAAAATCTTGGAGAAAATCTTCCTGAAGGTAGCAAATTTTGCTCAATTTTCGGGATGGACGCGGTAGCTGTAACAAAAAAAATAATACCGAATTACCCAATTGTCTGATCTAGATTTAACTTGCACAATTGCAATAAGCAAACTTTTTCACGTTTTTAGATATATTACCCGTTGATTAGACTTCATTACGAAATTTTTTTTCCTCCCCCTAATCATGGTTTTGAAACATTTCTTTATATAAAAAAACTTGAAATGTAGTAAAAAATAAATAACAGATCTGTTAATTACTCATTTTTAGGGTACCGTACTTAAAAAGTAACAATTCGGAAATTGCTCGTCAAACGTGGCAAATGAGGTGCGTTCGTACTATAACTAGTTTTATAATTATTTTTTTCCCCATATTGTACTGAATGTATATATTTTTTAACTTCATAAGTGCATAGTCTATAACATCATTAAAATGCACTTGCAATAATTTTTTCCCATTCCCCGTAATGTAACGGAAAACTTTTGACTGCCCCTGTAATTAAACTATACATCCGATTTTCCTAAAATTTGAAATGGCTCGACAAAATTTTGAAACAATTATATATTTAAAATTTCAGACCATTCGGAAGGCTGTAACATCATTAAAATGCATTCGCAATAATTTTTCCCGTTGGCCGTAATGTAAAGAAAAACTTTTGACTGTCCCTGTAATTAAACTATGCATCCGATTTTCATAAAATTTGAAATGGCTGGACAAAATTTTGCAACAATCGTACATTAAAAATTTTACACCATTCGGTTGGGTAGTTTTTGCTCTGTTATATGCGGACAGACAGACAGACAGACGGACGGACGGACGGACTGAACGACGACTATAGGTGCTACGTATTTATATAATTACGAACGCACCTAAAAACGGAACCATTATAAGATCACTCCTGTGTCTGTCTGTCACAGCCATTTTACTCGAAAACTATGGAACGTGGAAAGTTCAAATTCGGGGAAGTAATAAAGGTCATTGACCCACATATTTTCAGATTAATAAACATTCATAAATATATTTAGTACAAATGTAGAGGGCTAATTATGCTAGTTAAAAAAAAATTATTTTCTTTGTATATCATGTGAGGTATCCTGTGAAAGCTTTCGTAACGCTGGACTCAAAAATACATTTCTTTTAATTTTAGGTATTATATTTTCAAAGATATTGTCGAAAATGTAGCACAAAAATATGTCCCCCCCCCCCCCATCTAATTCTGAATCTACTGAAACTAAAATTCTGAAAAAATTAGAGGTAGTAGACGTTCTTGCCGGAAAATTAGAGCGATTACCTTAGGTCACATAGTTTTTGAGAAATTAGCATTTTTCTATTATACACAAATTTCGATTTACGGGCATTCGGAAAAATTGTTGAGCATCGCTGGATGTACCTACCGTTGCCGAAGTATAAAAGCACTGTTGATAATGATTTTCGAAAAAATCATCAGTAATTAGCCGAGATATTAACTCTTAAAGATACGGCCAGTTTGTACATACACAAGGACAGGGGCGGCGTAATCTATGACTAGTTAACAACTTTTAATGATATATATGTGTGATGTAAGGAGTCGATCCGACTCCGACCATATGATTAAATGTCAACTGGGACCAGAAACTTTTTCATAAAATAAGTTAAACTTAAACAACGCAGATTTAAGTTAAATAAATCAGTCAAATAATTTTAAATAAAAATTCTGGTGTCAAATATTTTTATGAAACTTGAGCAAAATTTCCGGGCGTTCTAGTGTTAAAATTTATATGATTTTAAAATACAATTTCAATTGGGATGAAAGATAAGTATGTTCTTTCATTTCATGTATTTAAAAAATTGCAAGATGCAGAATTAATATTTATAGGGAGCTCGAAACTGTTAGACATTTGTCGAGCAAAAAATTGGCACGACAGTTTACGCGCAGGATTACAAAATAAATATTGCAACTAGAATGAAAATTTTGGTGCTTACTTATACTTCAGATTGTAATAATTTCCATGAACTTAAATAAATTTGTATTTTAAAAAAAAATTATATTTTTAATGCAATGTTGCGACCACTTAATTCTTTCTAGCGCGGAGTTATTCTATTTATAAACTTGTGAAATAATGGACTGACACCAGAACTTATAAAAGAATTTATTAGAAAATGCGAACTTGCTTATTTTCACGTACATGATAAAAAGAAAATTTTAATTAACTATTCTTGGTGCCGTTTGTCTGTTTTGGAATTAAAATTAGGTGTTTTTTTTTTAAGGGCACCGCCCTCGAAAGGTTTAATTAGAATGAATCGCATAAATACTGTGGGATTCGCGATAGTTTGCATTGAGTGTATCTCTCAATACGCCTCGAGTGACTTTAAAAGTTAATTAAAAACCTATTTGGAAAAACGCGGCACTGACCAAGGCGGCGTTGCAATTTTGAGACCTCCATTCGAAGCGCACTAAGCACAATTCCGAATTTAAACTTTGAACAGAGGTTTTGTTTTAGCTACACTGTAGAAGTAAAGGTTATTACTACGCTAAATTTAGTTTTATGAAATGCCAAATGAAGTTTAAATATGCACTGCTTTTATTGTCAGTACCAAATTAAGTTCATCATAAACAGATTAGGATAATATTAAAAAAAGAGGTATACGAATAGTTATATTTGATGTTATTTAGGTTCCATATCTCTTTGAAATTTCATGGTATATCCATTTACACTTTTCTAATATATACAGTTATACCCAACCCTACATTGTATAGTTTTTTACAAAGTCTTAGTATTCTTTTAGCAACTTTTTTTTCTTTTTTTTTTTTATAATACAATTACAAATTCATATATTTATTCTACGGAACCCACTGTACGCGAGTAATACTCGCACTTGACCGTTTATTTGTTTCTAAAATGCATAATTAAAAAAAATAAGCTTTTTAAATATTAACACGTATGAGATAGAAGAAAGTCTTTGGATTGACGCATCTTTGTTGAAAAGAAGCTACACGCGTTTCATTAAGTTTAAGCCAATGCTTTTTCTTTGTTATGTTTATTCTTGAATTTCTCAAATGTATGTTTTGCTGAAGATTGTAAAATGTACCACCGGTGAAATTCGAGATTAACCCTACAGGTCAATTACTTTCGAGATTAACCCTACAATTCACCTTCCAGGATGTGTCTCTTTTTCGCTTCGTATTTCTTGAAACATTCGCCATCAACAAAACCAGAGCCATGTAGAATTCTTGCAGAAAAAATGAAGGAGCTTATATACAGTCAACAGGTGCAGTTATAATCAGATATTTGTTTTATAATTTTCCAAACTTCCTATTCACCTTTGAATTTCGACACTTCAGCAATGTCTTAAGTTTTATGTTTAAAAAGAATTGTAAAACGTGATTACTCACATTGTCTTTCATGATCTATTGTTATTATAATAAATTTAGAATTCTTATGTATGAAAATTGTCAAGGAATGCCTGCTACAGGGTTAAATTCACACTACAGAGAGCAGTAGTACAAAAAACATATAAAACAAACAAAAACAAAAAATAAAAATTGCATCTATTTCTCTTGGAGTCTAAATAACTAAAATCAAGTGAGAAAATGAAATTTGAGGAGCTCAGAAACATAGTAGACCAAGTCCATTTTGAAAACTAATGAGGTAGTCCATTTAGAAAGTGCATAAAATCTGTTTTATCTACTCCCACAGTGGATTAAGTCTGTTTTAATATAGTTTCTTACATATGGCATCTGTTTACAGACTTGGTTTACTGTGGGAGTTAATTAAGCAGATTTTGTGCACCTTTTTTTTTCAAAATGTATTTCATCTACTATGATTGTGAGCCTCTCATTTTGCTAAAACCTAAGGGGAGACTGAAGGGTTAACAAAACAGCGGTATTTTTGGCTTTGGTCAACCGCAGAGAAAATGAATTTATGCTCGAATGAGTTAAATTACCAGTAAATGTCAGCTGTCAAAAATCACATTTTTATCGGATATTTTCAACTTTCAGAGGCCGAAATTCATAGTTCAAATAAAAATCAACAAATTATAGTGAATCACGCTAAAATGTAACAGAAGTATCTTGAATATAACACGTGATTTTTATTGTTGAAATGACTGTTTTAATCAATGATAAAAGTATAACTCTTTGACATTCAAAATCATTATCCATTTAAGGTGGGCCGGAATACGAAATTTTATTTTTTGATTTATGAATATTTTTACTTGATTTTCTTTTTAATTTGAAATTTATATACAGGGTGTTTTCTTAATTTCGTTTCGCCTCAAATAACTGTTAAACCGAGTTAGCTACAACCATGAAGGTGGTGTCTAGGTATTTTAAAACGGGTATGCCCTCCACGACGCGATACCTGACAGCGGCCCCAAGGAGCATACTTCGGAGATGGCATTTCAATCTCGAAAAGTGTACGAGATACTGGGAAAAGGCAATTACAAAGTTGTACAACGTTCTCGAAATGGCATGAAAGGACGCCATACATTTAAAAATACCTTTATTGGAAGCAATAAAATGTACTTTTTATGTTCCGTCACCAGGTTAAATATGCCACTAATTGCATATAAAAGTCCCTATTATAAGACGGACGCACATTTACTAACATCACTATGACATGTAAGCGATGTATAATATATTTTAATAAGAAACGTGAATTAACCATGTTCAATGTGTCAGTAATCATCAGTAAAGCATTCATTAGATAATGGACCATTCATCATATTTCACTCGATTTTCTGATTAAAATAATCTGGACCTTTCTTGCATATCTTAGTGTTATTAGTAAATGCGTATATGTCTTATAATGAGACACTTTTGTACGCAATTAACAGCGTAATAAAGCTGTTGATTAAATATATAAATATTACAATTCGGGGCTTCTAATAAAGTTATTTTTACATGTAAAAAGGAATTTCATACAAAATTGGGGGCTCTCTATTACGTTATAATTGACTTTTTACCGGTATCTCGTACCGTTTTCGAGATTTGAATGCTAACTCCGTAGTTTGCTGCTAGGGACACTGCTAGGCCTAGCCTTCGGTAGTGCATACTTGTTACACCTGTTACCCTGTTACACTGTTACCACGTTCATTGCTATAGCTGAGTTTAACAGTTATTTGGGGTGAAATTATCCCTTAAATGCGCGATTTTTTATTTTGTTTTGAAAAAATTTTATATGATACTCTGAAAGGTTTATAACACAGGAAAAATAATAAAAAAAATCAGAGATATATTTTTCATATAATACATCAATCTTTTATTCTGTTGCACATCTGCAATATAAGTAAAAACTACTGTCGTGTGGCTGTTTTACGCTAAAATAATGCAAATAAGTAAATACTTTAATAAGTATGTCTCGACGTTATAATTGACTTTTTACCGGTATCTCGTACCGTTTTCGAGATTGGAATGCTAACTCCGTAGTTTGCTTCTAGGCATATCCTTCGGTAGTGTATACCTGTCGCACTGAACCTATTATCCCGTTACACTGTACCACGATCATTGCTATAGCTGAGTTTAACAGTTATTTGGGGTAAAATTAACCCTTAAATGAGCGATTTTTTATTTTGTTTTGAAAAAATTATATATGATACTCTGAAAGGTTTATAACACAGCAAAAATAATGAAAAAAAAATCAGAGATATATTTTTCATATAACACGTCAATCTTTTATTATGTTGCTCACCTGCAATACAAGTAAAAACTACTGTCGTGTGGCTGTTTTACGCTAAAATAATGCAAATAAGTAAATACTTTAATAGGTATGTTTCCAAATACCTTAATTTATATAATTATTTATTTTATAAAACTTAACCTTTAACCCTTTAATTCCCATAATAGAATACGTTCTAGAAATTACGTAGGTCAGAGAATCTGACTTTACCCCAGAAAATTTCAGTGGTTAATTTCGCTTTATTTAAATACGGAATGTTTTTTTTTTAATTAAAGCAAATATTGCTATTTTAATTTTCTGGTGTGAATTAGGTATATGCGAATAAAAAAATCTATTAAATTCAAAACAGTGTTGTTTGCATATATGCAAAGCTGCGCAGTAAAGGGTTAAGGTTCTGTAAGTATTCCTTTTAACCCTTTCAGGGGCAAGTAATTGTATTTATGTAATGTCGAATTCACACCGGAATCTTCAAAAAAAATTATTGCAAAATAAGGGAAAACAATTTTTCTACCTTTTTTCCACCAAAGTTAGAAAATTA
Source organism: Maratus speciosus (assembly GCA_963932465.1). NCBI lineage: Eukaryota > Metazoa > Arthropoda > Arachnida > Araneae > Salticidae > Maratus > Maratus speciosus. The sequence continues at coordinate 229,400,287 of OZ010796.1, read as the reverse complement.
AAATTTAATAAATTTTTTCTGGTGCAAGTCTTCATTAATCGTAGGTGTGATATAATATATCCCACCGCCCGTCAAGGGATTAAGAAATTGTTTTTTTAAGTAATTTATTTTTATAGCTTTATTTAAAATATGATATATTCGTTAAAAGAATAACGCTTTTTAAATATTTTTTTTCCGGTTTGAATACAAAAAAGCACAAGTGTTAATTTATAATTAAAAATTAGATTTACAAAGATATTTATTTAGAATTTTATATTTTTTAAAGGAACATTAGTAATTTTTTTTTTGTATTTTTATTTTGAGAATGATACTTTCTCTCGAAACAAAATTTCAGAGGACAGTCTCTACACTGCAAAAAACAATCTGTAAAGTTGCTAAATTTTTTCTAGGAAACTGGGATTCCTAGAACTTTTTATGCAACGGATTACAACAAAAATTCATGTAACCGATACACTTTTGCACCGTAAATTAAAAAATCTGTAAGGTTACGAAGATTTTTTTAGGAAACTCGGAGTCCTAATACTGTTTATGTAACTGCCACCCGGATTACAGATAAAATTTTAGTAAGATTACTATAATTTTAGCATATTCTTTTGTACATCTACAGATTTCTGTAGCTTTGCAAAAAATAGTTTGGTACATTTACATGTCTTTTTGTATAGTTTACAGATAAAATTTTAGTAAGCATACTGATTTCTGTAACTTTACATCTGTAGAATTACAGATATTTTTACAGTGTATATGTTAAAGCAAAAACATTTCAGTGGGGAACGCTGGTGACATATCGACGGTGGCAACACATGAAAGCAAATTTTGTTTTACTTCAGTTTGTTTAACTTCCACACATGGTACAATTTCAATTTTTACACCGTCGAACAGGAATAGAAACTACTTACAAATGCAATAAGTTCTAAAACTACACTTTAATTTGCTGATTTTTTATGGATTTAAAAATATTTTTCAAGCCTCATTATGTTTTTGAATTTATCTCTATTGCGTGTAGCTTGATTACCAAAGATTAATCCGTTTCCACTTAAAACAATATAAATAGTTAAATATTTGTTTCCGGCTAATACTCTATAGCGGAATTAAAACTTCACCAATAAATGAATAGAATAATATAAATAAAACACAAATTTATAATATAAAACACGAACTTAAGAAACGAGTAATCGAACTACGCAGTTAAATTATGAGAATAAAACAGACTGCTGTAATTAGTGAAATCTTTGGCGAATTTCTTCAGCTATAGAATCCTGACTCGATGCTAATACGAAAGTATCGCTTTTAATAAATTTCAAAACTTTATTAATATTTTTCGTTTAAGAATGATTTTTGGTCTTGTTTGCGTGCAATCTGAAAAAATATATTAAATGTGAAAAATCTATAAGTTATCTATAAAAAAAACTTGTTTTCATGTATATTCTGCAATCCTCGAAGCCGAGGTTATATCCCCTAATCTGTTTGTTATATAACCGAAAATAATTTATCTCTATCTTTCATGGAGATTTATATATATCCATTTAAATATGACGAATCTTAAATATATTCTGAGATAAATAGATTTAAAATTTATGTATTTCTTAGGCAACCACAAATAGTAAAATATAAAAAGAATATACCATTTGATTTTCTTATATTATTTACATGCGGTTAGCATATATTAATTCTAAAGACTTATATACTACGTTTTAACATAAGAAAGTGATGTTTTTCAGATCGGTGCGCGCCGGATCACCTTCATGGATAGAAACTACCTAAAATGTAACATTCATGTTTATTGCTCGTATGTATTTAATTAACCCCTTACGATCGAATTAAATTAAGGTTTAAAAATTCAAATTGTTTATTGGCACCACTTTTTTGATAAAGAAATGTTCACCTTATTTAATGACAGGTAAAATGATACCATAATAAAGCTAATTACACTATGCTATAAAACTGGTGGGAATCAAACAAATCTGAATAATCTGAATAAAAGACAAAGCCCGTGAATATGACGGGAGCGAGAATTAAGGGGTTAACCTAGTGGCCAAAATTAAGGAAACCTTTTGTAAAAAATACTTTTTTAAAGTTTGATGGGTCATAACATTACTTTTAGGTAGCTTCCATTACAAAAGAAAATGTTGGTATATACTCACTTTTAAATCTCACTTTTAAATACTTATGCGATATCATTATGGGTACTAACTTTTCCAGTATTTCTGCAAATTTATTTAATTTTTATTATAAATATAAATATACTGATAATTGTAATAGGACTTTAAATATTTTAGATATATTGATCACGGCTGTTTTTATAATTTCATTTACATAATGAATGACACTAAGATTGTTTACGGTTAAATTGGGTAAATAACGATCATATTCATATTACAGATTTCTGAAATATTTAATTTTGTAATTTGGAAATAACACGAAATTAGATTTATATGACAAAAGAAACAGTTTTAGCTTTTTTATCTGGAGTTTTACCAAGAGAAAAAACATTTTCATCATTAAAAAAAAGTTGAATAAATTAAACTGGACTGACATGCATGTTAACCAGACAAAGAAACTGTGGGTCAGTGTTATTTGAAGTGATGAGACAAATATTTCCATGTTTGATAGTGATGGCATAAAATCCAGTAGAAGAATTAAAAAAAAATGCATTCTGATTGCATTACAATTTCATGAAGCTTTCAGTTAGTCTTATGATGTTCTGTAGAATAAGATCTAAAGTTATCTCTTGTGTGATTTATGAAAATATAAATGCCAAAAAATACATGAATGAGTACTTGAACCCGAACTAAAGCATTTTACGCGATGTTTTACAAAAGAAGGAAGTATTTCTACTTTAAAAATTTTCAGCTTCATATCATGTTGACGATGCATACAAAATGTGCTTCAAAACAATCATATCTCACAATTGGAATAGCCTATCCTTCACTTAATTGAAATTCTATGGCAACAACTATATAAATTTGTTCGTCAGAAACAACTCTGCAACTAAGACTAATTAGCAAAAACAATAATTTAGTATTAAATCAGTCACATAACTAATAAAATGGTTCACTTCATGGGAAGTCGTTTGAAGGCCTCTATTAACCCTAAAGTTTACTCAATAATTAACTGGCTTGGTAAAATTTCTTGCACAGCTACCTTTCTTCTTATGTTTCCCTCTTCTTCTTAAAAACTAGTATTATAATAAAAATAACTTTTTGACGATTATTGCATTGTATTCTGAATTAATTTTTTTTTCATTTAAATACAATTTTATGGTTTACTTAAAAATTTACTTCTATTTTTAAGTATCAAACTTTACAAATCCTGTTTTTCCAAAAGTTTTCCATGGTTTTAGCCAAAACTGTACAGAAACGTATTACGTTAAATGACTGAAGCTATAAAGGTTGTTACCGAATTCGACCGACAAATTAACAGGAGTGATAATAGGCAACAAATGGATGAAAAATTGCCATATAATATGGGGCCGCAAACCACGTTTAGTGAGAAAAAATCACAAAGATGTTTATGAAGGGTGTGACGTCGAATGGAGCAAAAAGGGTCAATAATAAGTAGAAAACATTTATTTGATGTAAAGCAGGATTTCAATGCATAAAAGTTCAACGTCAGAAGGAGACGACGAGAAATTTTTATTGGAATTGTTCGAAGTTGCGGCCGCGAAGATCATTGCAAAGCCGACATGGACGGACAAATGATTGCCGGACGCATACGAGAAAGTTTTATTTTATTTTACTTTTAATATTCTCTTATTTTTCTCATACGCATGGGAAAATTGCATAAACCGCCGCGGCGAGCGGCCCATCTTCGTCCGCAACCCTTTATTCTTCCACTTATTCCGACTCTTTTGCGGAAGCAAGTTGCATAGGTCCCCAGCCACGACCCGAGTAAGAGACTCTCTAGCAAAAGCGAGATTGAAAAAAAAAATCAAAAATTGAAACCGGACAAATTTAAAAGGGAAATTACACAAATTAAAGACACCGAAAAGCGGGAAGGGAGGGCTCGGGGCGATGAAGCTACCGAAAGACTCCTGCTGCTTCTAGCTTATTATTAGTCTCGGTGGCGGTTGGGGGTGGGCGGGGGGGTCAACCGCCGCGGCGAGCGGCCCATCTTCGTCCGCAATCCTTTATTCCTCCACTTATTCCGACTCTTTTGCGGAAGCAAGTTGCATAGGTCCCCAGCCACGTCCCGAGTAAGAGACTCTCTAGCAAAAGCTAAATTGAAAAAAAAAATCAAAAATTGAAACCGGACAAATTTAAAAGGGAAATTACACAAATTAAAGACACCGAAAAGCGGGAAGAAGGTTTCTTCTTCTTGACCGTAGTGCTTTTAATCCTCGAATTTGTTTGGCCATTCTCTTCGTCAGGTTCACTGTCCTCCCGACGTTTATTTTTCAATTCGTACTTAGTTCCCATTCTCCCTATATATATCTTGTTCAAATTTTCAATCGTTAACAAAATACTTATTATTCATCCAATCAAGTTCAAATACATTTTTTTTAACTTGTAGTGGGTGACACTTGATGTTAATACAGTTTTTTCAAATATTAATTAATTAATTAAATTAAATTAATTAATTTTCAATAATCAATTCCGTACTCCATTGTTGAGCGAGAGAGACCTCTTCTTGATCAAGGCTTTTTAAGTGCCACTCAAGCAGTCATTGGAGACTGCTAGATTACAGGACTACTATTAGTTCACACCCTCCCTATATTTATATATCTTGTTAAAATTTTCAATCGCTAATAAAATACTTATTATTCATCCACTCAAGTTCAAATACATTTTTTTAACTTGTAGTGGATGACACTTGATGTTAATAATGTTTTTTTTAAATATTAATTCATTAATTAAATTTAATTAATTAATTTTAGTTTTATATGGGAGAAAAAAATTTATCTTATTGACCTAAGTAGGAATTGACTTTTTTTTTTTTTTTTTTTTTTTTTTTATATATATTACTTGTTCGATTTTCACTGACTAAACGTGGTTTGTGACCCCATGTTCTATGGTAATATTTTTCTCCTCCTGTTGCCTACTATCACCCCTTTGAATTAGTCGGTTGAATTTGGCAACATCCTGTACATATATATACAAGACTCATGAGGGTATGTTCTAACATGACCAACAGGGACAGTACAGTATCAATGTCAAATGGGCAAAAAATAAAAGCAAATTGATTACTTCAGAAAATAACACCAACATGTCACAGAGTTAGAAAATCTACTACTTATGGCCACCTTAAAAGTACACTGCTCAAAACAATGAAAGGATATTGCAGTTTTAGGTGGATTTTGTATCTGGTAAACTGTTTAGCTGATTTATACATGGTCGACAGACATAGTAGGTTATATGAGAATAAATTACACATGTTTGGCAGAAAAAATGCATTTTATTGCGCATTTGTGTACTAAAGGAAAAAACCACAATTTGTGCATATGAGAAAAAAAGAATAAGAAAAGGTGTTTTCTTCAAAGAAAATCATTTTCAGTAGGGGGTATGGTTTCCACGGGTGGCCAGCAACATTGAACACATTTGAGGCATGGACTCAATGAGGCTATTAATGACGAGTTGGTGTATTCTGCCCCACTCTTCCAGAAGAGCTCTTTCCAGTTCTTGGAGAGTTTGTGGGGGTTGTTGGCGGCCAGAAACTCGTCTTCCTAGAGCGTCCTAAACGTGCTCGATTGGATTCATGTCTGGAGAACACGCTGGCCATTCCATTCGAACGATTTCTTCCTCGAAAAGGAAATCCTCCACCAGGTTTGCACGATGTGGCCTGCAGTTATCGTCCATTAAAATGAAGTTATCTCAGATTGCTGCAGCGTAAGGGACTACAATAGGTCTGAGGATCTCATCCCTATATCGGCGACCAGTCAGAGCTCCATCTCGAATGATGTAGAGGTCAGTGCGCCCGTCAATGGAGATGCCACCATACACCAACACTCCTCCACCGCCAAATCGACACTTTCGTGCACGAACGCAGGATTATTCCTACTGCCACGGTCCCTCCAGATGAAAATACGCCTATTATCCGGATGCACAGAAAAACGGGACTCGTCAGAAAACAGAATATTGCTCCATTCATTTCTCATACAGTTGACATGCTCGGTTGCCCACTCCCTGCGGTCGCGACGATGCCTTGATGTTAATCTAACACATACCATCGGTCGGCGAGCATACAGACCTACAGCATGGAGCCGGTTTCAGACAGTCTGAGTTGAAATCGTGGTGCCTGTAGCCGAGCGAAGGTGTTGTTGGAGAAGAGTAGCGTTCATGGTTCGGTGTCTCCGAGCTGTTAACGCTAAATACCGATCTTCATTGGGCGTTGTTGCCCGTCTTCGACCTTGCCCTGGTCTTCGGCCTGCACATCCACTCTCCAAAAAACGGTTCCAGATCCTGGAAATGACACTCTGTGACACTCCAATGGCTTGCGCTACTTCGGCTTGAGTTTGGCCCCCTTCTAACCTACCAACAATTCTCAAAGCTTCTGAATCTGTCAAATGACTTCGCTGAGACATCGTACTCATCGAAACAAAGCAATCACTGAATGCCGATCATCCTTGTCTTCATTCTCTTTTATCCAGTTGAAAGTCAAATTTCATTCGCTGCCGCTGAAGCGACGTTTTTGACGTCGAACTCAAAATTTGCATACTCCACAGTTTGAAAACCAGAAAAATTTGCATTTGTGATTCTCTTCTTCTATTTTCGGCAAAAAAATTTCGTTTATACCTGTATTTTATATAAAACTTCAAATATCCTTTAACTGTTTTGAGCAGTGTATAATAAAAAATAATAATCATTTCAATAGATTGGAAAAGATTGATAAACAGCAATAATGTGCATCTCAAGGCTTCGTGCCAATTTTGTGTTAATGACTCATTAAAAATATGGAAACATAAATTTATTTTTCAGTGTATTTTAAGTGTTTTATACTTACACATCATATAGGCATAAAAACAATCGGGTGTTTAGCTAAAATCTGGACGATATTTTTTGCAGATGTTAAAAAGTATTATTCTATGAGTCCATTTAATGTATTAAAAATACACCTTATAGTAAATACCAGTACTATCTTTATTTCTAGAAGCAAAGATAAATTTTAAAAAATATATGTTTTAAAACTTTATGATTTCTCATCTAAGGTTGGTTGGTTGGTTGGTTGGTTTTGTGACGGCCGATTATCTACACTAGGGATATAGGCCCGAGGGGGAGTGCCCTTCGTGGGGGTCTTTCTAAGGGAACCTAACCCGTATTAACGCATGGAAATCCATGGTTCGAAGAAAACCACGAAAACTCCGAACGATTAGGCCGACGGGCGCGATTGGGATCGAACCCAGCACTTCCCGTCTACCAGTTTCGAGAGCAGAACCTCTAATCCACTGGTGGGGCGTTTCTCATCTAAGAAGATGACATTTCTCATTTTCCTATCTTTTTCAAAGATACCCTTTTCATGAAAATATTGTATTCAATTAATCTGAAGAAAAGAAATTAGTTGTTTATTTATGTTATACTATTTCGTATTTTCATTGTATAAATATATAACAGTTTTATTATATGAGGACGTGAGTTTCAAAACTCGTCTTATCCAAAATTTAAAAAATCGAATTTTCTCTATCAGTCTATTCTCTTGGTGAACCTGCATCGACAAAAACTAGTTTTATCATGTATTTCTGGCACTGTAAAATGTTGGTGAACAATGAAAACCAATGGACGCAGTCAGAGGTTTTACGCAATTTCCCTAAATTTGATTTTCTGGATAAGGCGAGTTTTGAAACTCACGTCCTCAAAAAGATTCTGAGCAGTGGGAAATTATAATATTTCATTTGGTAGCAAAAATTAACTGCATTCTGTTCAATAAAAAAGAGACTGCCATAATCTGGAAAGAAGGAACTGGGATTAATTTTGTTTCTTTTATTTTTCTTTATTAGCTATTGCACAATTACCTAATATTTCATCCAATCACCTCCAGTATTGATTATGAGATGATATTTTTTCTTTAGCTTTCGAAGAAGTTTTCTGCGTACTCATTTGGCAAATATTGTCATATCTTCTTGATTTGAAATATCAGCTACTTCACCGTGACTTTCCTTTAACCACTTAATTTTCACGTATTTTTTTTACACCATAAACTAAAAACAGGGAGCCAACACTACTTTTTAAGTACAAAAATATTTGCCTTAAATAATCAAGAAAAGTCTGCCATTTAATGAACCGAAGATTTCAGGTAAAAATTAGTGGTGTGGTAAAGCTTTTAGTAACGAAGCAAGCTAACTTTTCTTGCCCGAACAGAGTTCGGGCAAGACAAGTTAAGTGGTTAAGCTTCATTTGAATTTACGACTACGCATTATCAATCGGATTTGCATGTGGAGGCATTGCCGGTCATTAGATAGTAGTGACATTATTTTCCCGTATCTATGCACTACACAAATTGCTGCGATGCTTAGGTTCATTGTCTTGTTTTAACACACAACTTGTTCTGTTACAACCAAACAACTTTTCAGTAGATTTCAGCATTTATGGTAATTGGTTCGCATTTTCTCTGTGTCCATAGGCGATTTGATGTATTATTCTTTGTTGTTGTCGTCCAGTCTAGTCGCCTCTCCGGCAGATCGTCCATATTCCCAAACTCCTAATGTAGCTTTACTCACTTTTTAACGAATGCCCCAAATTTCCGCAAAAGTTTTGCAGTCATTTTATATTGCATTTTAGGCTCTTTCGCGTGATTGGCTAAGCAACACTGTGTCGGTCTGCTTGAGTAATTTTGACCGTATTGTAATAATTATGAATTAATTGACATCTACAGTATAATTTGTCAGCAAAGGAAACACTACGCTTAAGAACACAGATTAATGATTAAAACTTATTAAGACAGATGGAGCTGCGATGTTCGCTACATAAAATAATGACGGTCGCTTTCATTTTGAACACACCGTATTTATTAAGCTTTTTATCTTTGCTTGGTCGACTAAGGCAATGGCCGACCATTAGAGCACTTAACTTTGCATTTACTTTAAGGAAATCGTAAAGTATGTAAATTTGTTTTCAAAATTTTATTTATGAGTTTAAGAAATGAAATATCTATTGCATCGATACAGGAAGCTACATTAAAGAAAGGCATAAAAAAGGAAAAATGAGTAATTATCATCTTATGAATAATTTATATTTTGACAAATTTTCCCTCATTTTGAAAGAAAGTTTAAGTACAAGTACTTATCAGATTAAGGGCTGCAAATAATATTTTGAATTCGAAAATTTTTACATTTTTTATTCACGATACACAAAACATAGGTTTAAAAAAAGAAAATTTATTTAAATATTTGTAACAAATATATGTTTCACAAAATAGATTATTTTTTCAGACATTTATACGAAGATGTAACACTGCCTGATAAAAAAGGCAAGATATTTTACAGATATGAAAACAAATTAAGTTAATAAACAGTTATTTTAGCAGTATTTTTTTAAGCTAGTTTCAAATGGATTAAAATTTAAGTTTCAGAAAGTTCATTTTGAACTTTTAGTACAAGTATATGTTAGTCTCAATGGTCTGCAGGTGATAAGTAAAGTTTTGTAGAAGTTGCATTTGTTGCGAAACTTCTATAAATATACACAGATATATAAATTAAATACGTTATTCAAAGTAAAATTTTCATTGAATTACTTTTAAACACAGAAAGTCGTTCACACTTTATGGAAACAATTCTTACAGCTAATTTCTACGCAGAAATGTGGTATTCCTTGGTACAATATGACTATATTGAAAGACTGTATTGGAATCTTAGCTATAGCTCTGGCTCAAAATTTCCATGTTTGTAGATATTTTCTAAGTGTGGCATATAAATTTTCTCCCATATGCATTGGGCGGCTTTCCAAAATATTTTCAATGTTCGTGGAGGGCTTCATTCCATCACTCGCTTTAACCCCTTAATTCTCGCTCACGTCAAAATCAGGGACTGAGGTGTCGTTCGTTATTTCTCGTGCCTGTGATATTTCCGGGCTGGAGATTTAATTGCTGGAAAAACTTCTGAAACTAGAAAAATTAAACTGGCATTTACGTGTGAAGCCTTTGAATATTACCGTTTGGGTTTGGTTTTGGGCGCCGATTGTGATGTTGGACTTTGTATTGCGTGTTTCGAAATATACCACTCTCAAAAAAATTATTAATAATCAAAATTTAATGTATATATATATATTATTTCAAATAATATTTGTAAAAATTTGTGTGGTGATGATAAATAAAGATCTAAGATGTGAAAAAGAAAAAGTCATATTCGCATTAATTTGTATGGTGTAAAACAAACATTAAGACACAGAATTCTCGCATGATGGATTTTCTACAAATGCTAATTTGTTCTATAACATTTTTTTTTTTTGCCTTAAAAAAGAATTAATTGCATATTTCATTTAGAAATCTTATAAGTATTCAATTTATGTAATAAGTATGATAGGTACTTTTTTAGCTCACAGGCTGTCAAAGCCTGAGAGCTAATGTGCCCAACGGTTCTGTATGTATGTATGTACGTAACGTGATAACTCTTGCTAGAAATATCCGATTTGCTTCAAACTTTTTTTCTAGGTCCACTTCCCGTATTAGTTTTAGGGGTTCATTGGTTAAGTATAAAGGGGGAACGGATGTCTAATCCCCCTTTAACTTAGATAAATGGGTTTTTCATGCAGAATTATCAGATTTTCTTCAAATTTGGTATACCGGTTAATTCTGATAAGGCGCTTCCCTTATTAGATTTGAAGGTTCATTGTTTAAGTCTAAAGGGGGGGGGGGACGGAGGGCTAATACCTCCCTTAATTTAGATAAATGGATTTTTCTATACGATTCGCTTTATATTTTGTATACCGGTTTATTTTGATAAGACGCTTCCGTGATGACATTTGGAAGCTCATTGGTTAAGTATAAAGAGGGTAAACAGAGGGGAGGGCGATTCCCCCCCCCCTTAATTTATTTTTCGAGGGGCATTATTCTTTGAAATAAGAGTATAATATACAATTAGTGTGAACAGCCTGTGAGCTCAATGGCATCAGTTTAACTGGGCACTTTTCTTTTTTATTGATGGTTTTTCCAAACATTAAACGAACCTTAAGGGGTTAATAGGAGAAATGCAGAATAGTCCATGGGGGAAGCATCAAGTATTTTTCAGGTATTTCATCAAATGAGACAGAATTAATTGCCTTTTCTAAGTAAGTTCTTTTATGATTCTGTTTTAACTAAATATACAGCAAGTGACTTCGAAGTAAGACTGGTTGCTTTGTGTATATGAAACTTAAGGATAGCGAACAGAGTTAATTTGATGTGAAGAATGTGGCATTTATGCGTACAAATTAGCTGTTATAATTGTTTCCATAAAGAGGGAAGGACATTTTGTATACGTCTTGCAAATTATTTTACTTTATTCAAATTTAAGTATGTTGATGTAATTTTAACTATTCTGCAGATATACAAAAACCAACCATTTTAAAAAACATTTATTTTAGTAGTCTAATTTACAGCTATTTCCAAATGGTTTGAAATTTAAGATTACCGTAACTTCCTATGTATACGCAGCAACTCAAAAAAGTATCATAAGTACCAGGAATTTTACTGAAAAATGTACCACGTATAAACAAGTTATATTTTATTAAATAAAATTTCTGACTGCAAACATAATTTTATTATCTGCCGGAAATAACGGTAAGTAAACGAAGCTCATAAATACTATCAGCTACTAATAACATACTAGTAAGTAAGTGTACTATCGATTTTTAATTAGAAAACCTGAATAGCGTGTATTCAGAATGCACAAAGATATAAAGTTTATAAAATAAAATTCATTTCCGTTTTAACTCATTAGGAGTTGCGTGGGCGCATCGGTAGCTGCGTATGAAAAATAATATTCCAAATTGCGACTATTAAATAAATGTTTATTTACTGGCACAATCTTTACAATTAAATAAAACGAAAATAACTTGCGAAGCGACTTTCAGCAAAAAGGTTAGACCCTGCCTTAGAATTTGGGTTAACCAATGTTTTCTTTCCAAAAATATTTTCTTTTCTTCAGAAGATTTGCTCGATGACATAGCAGTGTCCTGAAAACGTGATATATTTTATAGATAAGGCAAAAAGTACCTATTCGAATAAAACAAAAAATACAGAGCAGATTTAATAAGCGTTTTTCGCTAAAACTTCCGATAAAGTTAATGTGAAGTAAGGGAGATATTTTAAATTTGATAGTAGCAATAAATCACGTTTTCAGATTAATTCTAATTTTTATATTAATTTCAGAAATTGTTTGTTGTTATAAAATGATGTTTGTTGATGTGTTGATTTATAAAATTGATAATTATGCAGATGTTTAAAGCTATTACAACAACTATTGGGAAAAAAATTCAATCATAAGTACAAGTCGCACTTTTCATTTGCAATAAATACACTACTGAATTATTTTCACACAATACAGAGTAAATCTCAAGTCGCTATACCTTTCTGTGATATATTTACTAAATATATTTTACTTCTAGGTAATATGACAGAATGCTACCAAAAGAAGAACGAATCGATGTTGTTTCTTCTCGTCTTCTTGGAATGACGTAGGAACAGGTCAGACTAGACCCGTAGATTTAGGAAACCAGGCCCTACGAGTCTGGCTATAAAGACCCTACTCAACAAATTCCAGCACATTGATAGTAATATAGATGAAGTGCGTCCAGGGAGACCGAGAATAACTCCAGATACCGTGAAAAGTCTGAATCAAGCTTTTCCAGCTATACGGATTGGTCGTGCCTCACGAAGGATGTGGGGGCCCCGCTCTCCTGATCCGGCATTTTTGCCTGGGAATTTATCAAGTCCAAGGTTTACCAGGTAGCAGCATTGAACACTTAACATTATCTCCATTTTTAACCACCACGCAGGAGTTTTTGCAAATCGTACATTTCAAAGATAAAAAACCAATAAATAGCGAAAATCTGATACTGTAAAATAGATATGATTTTAATGTTTTTTAACATTTAATAATTGCTTTTTATGTATTTTTTAGCACTGAATCCGAAAATGACTTTCATTTTTAACCTTCACGTCATAAGTTTTCGCAAATTGTACATTTCAAAGTTTAAAAGTCAAAAGATAGCAAAAATCTGTCAAAGCCTTATCAAAGATGTCAAATGTTTTAATACATCTGCGGCAAATTTACAGCCTTATCAAGGATAAGAATTTTAAATATACAATATTTTACAGGTTTAGCTGAAAAAAATGCATAGTACTAGACAAAAGATGAATACATTATTACGAAAAAAAAAGTTTTACGTCTATTTTATAGCATCAGATTTTCGCAATATTTCGACGCTTTGCGAAAAATCTTGACCTGATGCTAAAAAATGAAGGTCATTTTCTGCGCTGCACAAATACACACGAATCAATTATCAAAAGCTATAAAACGCAATCTTCACATCTATTTATACTATCACAATTTCGCTAATTTTTTTTACCTTTTAATTTTTAAATTTACGATTTGCAAAAAAACCCTGACATGATGGTTAAAAATGAAGGTCCTTTTCGGATTTTGCGCTACAAAATACATAAGAATCAATTATCAAAAGCTAAAAAAAGACACAACCCAAATTTTGCAGGCTATGTGCATCTTATTTAACTCATTACAAGGTTTACCAATTAATTTGACATACGCCAGTAATTCTGAATAGGGTGGCAGAGCCAGTAGTTGATCAAATAAGGTCGGTGCTTATCGGGGTTTTATTATATTTCCTTCTTTTTAAGTTTTAGAACTAAACTAATATTATTGGTACAACCCGTAATGAATGTCCTATAATGAACAAAAAGGAAACCTGTTGAAATTAAATAGCAACAAAATTATAAGTAAATAGTTTCTTTAATTGCCATTTTCCCAGTAGTTGATCAACCTAAGAAATCAGTCTAAAATTCAAAAATTAATCTTTAAAATGTCATGCTTTTGCTGTGATTAACAATAATTCATATAAAACTATTATTTAAAATAAGCAAGATGGGAGTGGATTATTTTAACTTACCATGATTGTCTCCAACTAATCAAAAACAAAATTTTTACGTTTCCTATTAAAAAAATAAATAAATAAATAAATAAATAAAATTCATAAAATTGCTTCTCTTAGAGTAGGCAGATGACAACAATATAACAACAGGTGTTCCAACATCTAAACGAAAATATTATGTCTAGTGCCACGTGTAAAACTCATTTCCGCCTGAAATGGTGCAATATTTCAAAAATATGATCAAATACTAGAGAGGCATCAATTACTAGCGCAGTCACCCTATTATGTAAAATTTTACAGAAGTAAATAGCATTGTGATGAGGACTGTGTGGAAAACAGTTTTTTGTTTATTTGTGATATATTTCAATACACTGAATGGGGCTGTTCATGCCTTTGAGTCTGGAAATAATTTCCAAAGAGCTTATTTTCTAAGTCTGTGTTCTTCTAAAAACTAATCACTCAACTGTTAATAAATAGAATATGAAACGAGAAACATTAGTATGAAATTGTGATTTTCAAAGAAATTTGAATCATTTATTCGAAAGAAGGTTTTAATTTTATGAATTACACGAATGCTACTTTGCCAAAAAATAATAAATTAAGGATCAAGTAGTGAATTGAATTTTTCGTTCATTAGCTAAATTTTATTTCCTGTATCTGAATCTCATTATACGCTGAAAAGTCGGAAGTCATTACCTCATGGAGATAATGCAAAGTGCTTGCTAAAGCTATTAAATCTTAACTTTTATTTAAAAAATATTGTCTTGTAGTTCATTAAATTGAAAATTCGTGCGTTTTGTTACATCTCAAAAAAAAAAAAAAAACTATTAATATTTTAAGAGTTTTTCGCTTTTTGCATTCACAACTTTGAATATCGTTAACACAACAATAGGACAAAAAAAAATAAAAGTTAAATAATATAGAAAGTGGAAATAATAAAAAAAAAAGTACATCTGCATAAACATATAAAATATAATAATAAATTTTTATATATGTTTATTAATATCCAGAAAACAACCACAGAAGAAAAAAATCAAAATATTTTTTTCGGAATAACGCAGTTCGATGTTTTAGATTACGAAAATCGTATATTGCCATTATTAAATCTATAAAATATGTCTGAAAGGAAATATTCCGTTTTGGACAGTGTTAAAAATATAGCAAAAAAAGAAAAGCAGAAATTTTGTAAAATGTTTCCAAACTTCAAATAAGTGATTCATCTTTACACCAACATTTCTATAGAGAATGGAGAAAAAATATCTTGTAAAAAAAGTCTCTGAATGCTTACGAAATCTGTTCTTCTACATAAAAAGCACAAAATGACCTGAAATGTAACTAAATAGAGGCAGGATATAAATAAATAAATTGACGAAAACTGTGTTAGGATTCTTGTTAAATCGTCAATGTCATCAATACTTATGATCAGGCATACCGGATATCGGAACATTAACGAGATCATACTCTAAAACTATATTTACAGTACCAAGTAAGCTGACGTAGAGAAGTGAATTTTCACTTTGTGTTACACCATAAGTTATTCATCTTTAGACCAACATTTCATAAGATAAATTCCTTTACAAAGATTTAATCAACTGCATGTTTACTCAAAAGTAATCTTTTATCTTATTTAGGTCATTAACAGGAATGTTTACAAATTAACTTAACATATTGTAATTATTCTGAATAATCTGAGAATTTATAAAAATGTAGTAAATATCACTGTTATGAAGGTTTAAGAGTAGATTATGATGTGTGGTAAAAAGTTTTTTTAAATTTGATTGAAATAGATTTCGATGTGTAGAAGGTGGCACAAGAAATTTCATGCCTTTCAACCTGAAAAATAATTTTTAAGAAACTCAGAACTTGCATAGGCTCTGAAGAGCCTACACAAGTCACTCGAAGAAACGAGAACGCCAATTTTAATCCTATGGTAGAAATCTTTAAGGGGGCTCGGGGCTTGAAAGCTTTAAAAAAAAATTTTTTTTAGTAGCTATTTTGACTATTCAATTAACTATGAACACAGCGCAAAAAAACGCATAAAAATATTTGCATTTTTCACGGAGTTAAAAGCATTTATGTAACAATGACTTTCAAAGCCGCACCCATTTAATTGCAACTTTAAGTCGCGTTTTCTCAAAACTTGTTTTTTGACGATTATCCGTAAGATAAAAAAAAAACTATTTGATGGAATGGCTTAATTTTTTTTTTTTTTTTTTTTTGCATGCATATGACATCATTATCTATAGAATGAATTAATATACGTTAGATAGTTTAATATTTTGAGTATTTTCAATGAAAAAAAAATTGTAATTTTTAGGGTTTTTTAAATTTTTTAATTTGAGAGTTTTTTTTAATAAGGTTTCCTTTGAGTGATAGTTATATCCTTAATTCATTCTATAGAGTAAAGTTTCCTGATCAGTTTAAAGCAAAAATTAGGTTCTTATGTCAATTCAACGTTAAGATATCTTACGGATGGTGATATGACACCTAAATTTTTTTTCGAAAATTGTGTTATATAAATTTTGCTACATTATTTTATTACATTGAAGTACTTCATTTTATAATTTTATAAGACTACAAACATACCTTAAAAATATCAGGAAGTTTAAATTAGTTGCATTGAATACTTCTGTTTTTATATGGACTGGAAGCGAGAGCTGTGTTTACATGTTTTTCAGTATCGATCAAGCCCCGAGCCCCTTAAAGATTTCACTCTTGTATTTTAAAATTTTTAAATGATTTTTAAGACATAGGATACCTGAGGTCGATATCTTATATTGCGCATTTGTACTTTTTCGAATTTGGTTACAGGTTTTTTTACTTTCTTCTATCTTTACAAGAAGAAAGTATTGGATTCATGAAAATTTTCGAATTCCGGTTTTCGATGGATTTACACGTTTTAGGGGTCAGAGATTCCAAAAAACATGTTTTTACAAAATGTCTGTCTGTGACTCTGTCTGTCTGTCTGTCTGTCTGTCTGTGTGTATGTGACACAAATTTTGTGGGCGCTCTATCTCAAGAACTAATGCACGGAATTTAATAAAAATTGATATTCTGTTAGTCCCTAATACAGATTGATGCTGATTAGTTTTTGGTGTAAATCGCTTAACAGGTGGCGCTGCAATGCTGCATTTTTCACGATTTTCGCAATAGCTCTATCTCAAGAACTAATGCACGAATTTTGATCAAACTTCAGATTTAGTTAGTCCATGATGTGAGTTGATAATGGTTACGTTTTGGTGTAAATCGCCCAACAGGTGGCGCTGTTATGATGAATTTGTAGGATTTACACGATTTCCCCAATAGCTCTATCTTAAGAACTAACGCACGGATTTTCATAAAACTTCAGATTCAGTTAGTCCTTGATATGACTTGCTACTGATTAGGTGTTGATGTAAATCGCCCAACAGGTGGCGCTTCTCTGCTGCCTTTTTCACGATTGCCTCAATAGCTCTATCAATAGAACTAATGGACGAATTTTCATCTAACTTGAGATTTAGTTGTATGTTGACACAAGTTTTTGTTAATTATGTTTTGGTGTTAATCACCCAATAGGTGGCGCTGCTATGCAGGAATTTTCACGATTTTCGCTATTGCTCTATCTCAAAAACTAATGTACGGATTTTCTCCAAACTTCAGATTCAGTCAGACGTTGACATAAATTGTTGCTGATTAGGATTTGGTATAAATCACCCAATAGGTGGCGCTGCTAGGCAGCATTTTGTTGAATTTAGACGATTTCAGCGATAGTCATATCTCAAGAACTAATGCACGGAATTTCATATCGTTAGAATCCTCATGAGATGCATAGATTGCCATTTAATTTTGGCAGTGTGATAGCGAATTTTGAAGTATTAACATGTGAGAGATAGAAGGAAGTTTTGGGATTGATACATCCGACTAGTTTTTTTTTTTTTTATATATGATGGTAGTTTCAGTTTCAGAACCGGTTCGAAAAAGGAAATGGCATATAAAAAAAAATTTTAATGAAAATCGAAAAAGTACAAATCCATAATATAATATATTGACCTGAGGTATCCCATGCAAAAAGAAAACTTTTAGAAATATTAAAATACAAGGAAGAAATTTGTAAAGATTTCTCCCATAGGTTTAACATTAGCGTTCTCGTTCCGTCGCGTGACAAGAGTAGGCTCTTAAGTGTTCACGAAAGTCGTTAATTCTATAATTCGTAAACATATCATATCACAATTACATAATCATATCGAAAACATAACAAATCACAACATTCTGTATTATTTAACTAAAAAAAGCAAAACTTAATAATCTTTTCACATAATTCATTAAATTAAAAGTTTAAGCTTTTTGTTACTTCTAAAATAAAACATTTTATATTTTAAATGTTTTACGAAGCTTTATGATTTTAATTAGTATTAACAAAACAATAGGAGTAAAACAAAAGAAGAATACTGAAAATGGAAATGTTACAGAACAGTAAAAGAAAAACAACAACAAAGTACTTCTGCATAAATATATCAAATACAATAATACAATTTGATAGGTGTATGCGTTTCTCCAGGAAACAATCACAGAAAAACGGAAATATTTTATGAAGTAACAAAATTTGTTGTTCTGTATTATTTTAACTGTAATTTGGTATTTATAAATCTGTAAAAAAGAGAGAAAAATCGGTCCGAAAATAATTTTACGAGTTTGACAGAGATAAATATGAACAAAGACATAATTTAAATTTTGTAAAATAATTTCAAATATTTTAACACAAAACAATCTTGTAAAACAGTTACTGAATAGATAAGAATTATTTTCTTATGCCGGAATCATCGTAAAATGGACTCAGGATATAAAACACGTGGGTAAGTGTGATCACAGATCGCAGAGTGGGTTTCGTTTAGTATTCCTTTCAAAACACTTTATCATTTTGCAAAATCTGTTACTTCCACATTTCGCAACGAGGGGGCGCACTTTATTCTAAACAAACCTCTATCCAAACGAAACTCGTTTTACAAACTAACTGTAGATATATTAGTAAGGGGATCTGGCCCATAGCACCCGATATAGGTAGGCACCCCCTGGCGGTAAAAATTAAAACTAAAATACGTACGGCTATGGCACATAATATGGAACAGTGGTCAAAGGAGTGTCGCCAAAAGTTAAAAAAGTGCACCCCGGGTGAAAAGGGTGGAGGTTAGAAAAATTGCTAAAGATACAGAAGTTAGAGCCCGAAGGTGTAAATAATATAAGACTTTTTGAAAATTTTATGATTTTTCGTGTGATCGCAAGTGTTCTGCTATAATTATGCAAAATTTCACATCTCCAACTTAATTAGGGTCTGAGTTAGAAAAATTGCTTAGAATACACAAGTTAGAGCGCAGAGGAGTAAATGTAAGACTTTTTCAAAATTTTATGATTTGTCGTTTGATGTGATGTGTTCAGCTATAAATATCCAAAATTTCAAATCTTCAACTTAATTAGGGGCTCATTAAAAAAAAAAAAAAAAAAAAAAAAAACAGCTTAAAATACACAAGTTAGAGCCCAGTGGGGAAATATAAGACTTTTTCAAAATTTTATGATTTGTCGTTTGATGTGAGGTGTTCAGCTATAAGGATCCATAATTTAAAGTCTCCAACATATATAGTTTCTGAGAATAGGCTCTGTAACGGACGGACAGACAGACAGAGCAGTGAGACGTCTGGGATTTCGTCAGATGAACGAATGCCTAAAAATAATCGGCGGGAACGTCGCTACTATTATTATGGATAAATCTTGAAATTTGTGACCAATACTCATGTTCCAGACCGGATATCGCAACATTAACGAGGGCATCTTCTAAATCTAATGTTATAAGTAGAGAGTGTCCACTCTCACCAGTGTCCAATGGCTAATTTCTAAACAGTTAGTCATAGACATATTTTCCAATTACAAAAATGTTTTAAATTAGATAAAAAATTACTTTAAAAGTTGCTTCGATCAATAAAAAAATTTCAATAAAAACATTAAAATTTAAAACCATAGAGGCCCTAGGTGCCTAGGTCAGATAGTTTAAGAAAATCGCATTTTTCCGTTTCACACAAATTTCAATTTCCGGGCGTTCAGCGAAGGAGTATAGGGGCGCTAGCGATACCTATCGTCGCTGAAGTATAAACGGATTGTTGAAAATGATTTTCGAAAGATATTCTCGATAATTATCCGAGATATTAACCCTTAAAGACACGAACAGTTTGGACATACATAAAGACTTCGGAAGCGTACTCTATGCACTATCGACATTTAAAGCCTAGATAACAACTTTCAATGGTATATTTGTGTAGCGCAATGCCCAGTAGTAGTACTCTTTGCAAACAGCCTAGGCTGTTTGCAAAGAGCCGGATTTCTCAATTAGCCTACGACATATCCATTTATACTTTTCTAGTATATGCAACTATACCCAACCCTACGCGCTCTAGTTTTTTAACAAAGTCTTATTAATCTGTTAGCAACAATTTTGTTTTGTAATACACTGACCTCCAAAAGTTAAAGTGCAGGGACTGGATGCTTTCGATTGCACACGGTTTGTGGAATATCTACCAACATTATTGACGAATTGTTCTTGAACTTCTGGGATGTAAAGAACATGTTTGATTTCATATTTCTCGATGAAGATTTAGTCGGGCCGACAATTAGGGGAGCTAATAATAAATTTAGTAATAAAATAATATTTGCGATCAGCTATGCAACAGAAAATGCTGGAAATGGTTTGTCACTGCGTTAAACGACTATTTGGGTCCTGTTCAACATTTGTGTGAGCATAGCACTCATATTCGTAAAGATGTTAACGTTTTTGTGAAAAATTCAAAAGTTTTTTGTTTATAGCATGCAGAGTTTTCAACCAAATTTAACACAACTTTCTGGAAACCTGACAAAGAACAGTACAACAGTACACTTCAATTAAAACATGAATATATTGAATGTCTGATGAGATATGGGCACTTGTATGAAATAATTTTTAACTGCGCATGCGTGGAAGATTTCAAAATTTTTATTTCAGAATTTGGTAGTCAGCTATTTAGGGCAACTTATCTAAAATGTCCAGTCAAATATCGAGAAATTTCACAAAGATAGGGGCGATATAGTGAGTTGCTTTCTGAAAATAGCTTTATTATAAGGCTTTTTCCACAACTTTTCAATCAACTCACTATATCATTCTGAGTTTTCACAATATTTGACTGGACTTTTTACAGAAGTTACCCAAAATAGCTGGCTACCAAATTATGAAATAAAAATTTTGAAATCTTACACGCATGCGCAGTTAAAAATTATTTCATTCAAGTGCCCATATCTCATCAAATATTGAATATATTCATGTTTTAATTGCAGTGTACTGTTGCAACAGTTCTTTGCCAGGTTTTTGGAAAGTTGTGTTAAATTTGGTTGAAAACTCTGTATGCTATAAACAAAGAAACTTTTGAATTTTTCACAAAAACGTTAAAATCTTCACGAATATGAGTGCTATGCTTACACAAATGCATACAATCGTTGAACAGGACCCAAATAGTCATTTACCACTGAGACAAACCATTTCCAGCCTTTTCTGTTACATAGGTGATCGCAAATATTATTTTATTATTAAATTTATTATTAGACCCCTAATATTAGTACCCCCCGATAAATCTCCACCGAGAAATATGAAATGAAACATGTTCTTTACATCCCAGAAGTTCAAGAACAATTCGCCAATAATGTTGGTAGATATTCGACAAACCGTGTACAATCGAAAGCATCCAGTCCCTGTACCTTAACTTTTGGAGGCCAGTGTAATACAGTTGCTAATTAATATATTTATTGCACAGAACCCTCTGTATGTGAGCAATACTCGCACTTGGCCGTATATTCTTTAATATGTCAGAAAAACGTAGATTTCAACTTTGTATTGTAATGTAAATTTTACTCTCAACTGTTATATTTTAGGTGCGTTCGTAATTATATAAATACGTAGCACCTATAGTCGTCGTTCAGTCCGTCTGTCTGTCCGTCTGTCTGTCCGTCTGTCCGTCCGTCTGTCCGTCCGTCCGCATATAATAGAGCAAAAACTACCCAACCGAATGGTCTGAAATTTTAAATATATGATTGTTGTAAAATTTTGTCGAGCCATTTCAAATTTTATGAAAATCGGATGTATAGTTAAATTACAGGGACAGTCAAAAGTTTTTCTTTACATTACGGCCAATGGGAAAAATTATTGCACGTGCATTTTAATGATGTTAAAGCTTTCCGAATGGTCTCAAATTTTAAACATATAATTATTGCGACATTTTGTCCAGCCATTTGAAATTTTATGAAAATCGGATGTATAGTTTAATTACAGGGACAGTCAAAAGTTTTTCTTTACATTAAAGCCAATGGGAAAAATTATTGCAAGTGCATTTTAATGATGTTACAGCTTTCCGAATGGTCTCAAATTTTAAACATATAATTATTGCGACATTTTGTCCAGCCATTTGAAATTTTATGAAAATCGGATGTATAGTTTAATTACAGGGACAGTCAAAAGTTTTTCTTTACATTAAAGCCAATGGGAAAAATTATTGCAAGTGCATTTTAATGATGTTACAGCTTTCTGAATGGGCTGAAATTTTAAATGTATAATTGCTGCAAAATTTTGTCGAGCCATTTCAAATTTCATGAAAATCGGATGTATAGCTTAATTACAGGGACAGTCAAAAGTTTTCCGTTACATTAAGGGGAATGGGAAAAAATTATTGCAAGTGCATTTTAATGATGTTACAGACTATGCACTTATGAATTGCAAATAAATACACATTCAGTACAATATGGGGTGCAAAAAATAATTATAAAACTAGTTATAGTACGAACGCACCTCATTTGCCACGTTTGACGAGCAATTTCCAACTTGTTTTATATCTGACGATTATCTATATTTCTAGTAAATTTGTAAATTGCACCTATTTCGCAGCAGAAAAGATGCTTCAACATTAAACAGCTATTCCTCGGTAAATTTTAATCACAGAAGAATGGGACTTTTTTGACTTACTTCTTAGTCTAAATGGATAATTTTACTGAATATAACTTATAGGACCAGGGTACCGTATATAAATTTAAATTTCGTAATGTTTTAAGAAATGCTTTTATTGACCTAAATCGCATTTAAAATACCTCTTATCTCATTTAAAACATTTTTGTTACTCGAACTTATATGTCTGTGCCTGACGGTTTAGTAATTAACTTTTGGACACCGTTGAGAGTGGACACTGTATAGTTAATTGTCTGTGGTAGGGAAATAATTTGTGACTTTTTGTTACAGCGTAAGTGATGCATATATCCGCTAGCATTGCATAAGACAATTTTTTTTTTTTTTAAGTCGAAGTCAACTACACACTTGCTTAAAAATAATCTATTTGCCTTATTTCGAATAGTTACAAGAAGGTTTGCGAATTGATTTGACACATACCAATAATTCTAAATATTATCTAAATTATTTTTTGCGTAAACATCACCGTGGTGAAGGTTTACAAGTGGACTATGAACTGTGGCGACTTTTTTTTTTTTTTTTTCATTTCTTCGGGATATATTACGATACGTTAAATAAGACTGTTTGTGCTTTTGAACATAGAAAAAACTTTTAATGAATATTGCTTTTAAGTTTCTGTGTCTTTAAAAGCTAAGCAACAGAAAATAAATAGGATATAAAAGACGAAACTTATTAGTGTAAAATTGAAATTTAAGGAATTTGAATCATTCTTAGTAGGAATATGTTAACTTCATGAATTAAACGAATGCAAAACTGATGCAAAAATAAAATATGGTTCAAGTACTATAAATAATCACTCGTTTATTAGTTAAAATTTATTTCCAAGATTAGAATACGATTCTGCGCTCAAACGCCGGAAGTCATTATTTTGGGGAGATGAAGCAGTGCCTTTAATTGCTTTCTAAAGTCATTAAATTTAACTTTTATTTTGAAAGCTTATTGTTTCTGTAGTTCATTAAATTGAAAATTTAAGTCTTTTGTAACTTTTTAAATAAAACATTTTGTATTTTAAATGTGTTTCGACGGTTTCATAGCTTTAATCCATGTTAACATGACAATAGGAATAGAAAGGAATATAAAGAGTAAAAACAGTCTAAATACTTTTGGCTAAACATATCAAATATAATATTGCATTATTTTTATAAGCGTATACTTTTCTGTTAGAAACAACAGTAAATATATATATATATATATATATATATATATATATATATATACAGCCGTGGCCATAAGTTTAGGACCACCACTGAAAATTAAGATCCAGACAATAAATTGAATGCGTACTCGTTAGTAAAATAATAAACTCCGTTTATTACATGAATATTAAATTTCTGCGCATATAAATCACATACATTAAACAAAAATTTTACAGAAAATAAATATTTGGTTGGCCCACCGTTAGCTTTTATTACGGCCTGCAAACGTTTTGGCGTGCTCTCTACTAGACTTCGGTAGTATGTAGCTGATAATTCTTTCACCCAAACTTCCTTAATTGCTTTTTCCAGTTCCTTATCACTTGTTGGCTATTTCTCAGAGACCTTGTGCTTTAAGAGAGTCCATAAGTTTTCAATTGAATGCAAATCGGGACTGTTTCCAGGCCAGTCAAGGATTTGAATTTTTTTCGTCTTCAAGAACGGACTAACAATTTTAGAGCGATGACATGGTGCACCATCATGCATAAAAATTGTGCATTTATGGACGGCCATGTGTAATTCTAACTTCTCCTTCAACAAATCCACGCATATTTTGCCATTCATAGTCGTTCCTGGTGGTAGGAAGAACAATGGAGCCGTTCCGTTCATTGACATTCCACCCCAAATCATGACACTTGGGGAGTGTTTAACAGTCTGAAAAGTGTAACGTTCCTCGAATCGCTTTCCAGGAGGTCTACGGACATAGTATTTGCGTGTAGAGAAATGCTGTATGGTAGATTCATCCGAAAAGAAAACACGTTGCTACTGACGAATTGTCCATTTGGCATGTTTCTTGGCAAAGTCCAAGCGCTTAGCTCTCATGACCGCTGTTAACTTGTTTTTTCGCAGGTTTATGGGATTTTAAATGAAAGTCGTCGAACAAACGCCAACTTACTGTTCTATGACTGGCATCCGCACCTTTTGCAAGCCGTACTGACCGTATCTTGCTTCCGGAACTCGTTGGAGAACGTACTGCTATTCTCCTAATGACATGGCCATCCCTAGGTTTGGTTTTACGAGGTCGACCACACCTTTTCGCATCAACATATGTCCCTGTTTCTTTAAATTTCTTGACCGCATTGTGAACTGCATACTTACTACGTCTTACTAGTTCACTAATTAATCGTTCAGACTATCCTTCATTATGAAGAATAACAATTTGTGCACTCTGAGCTTCAGAAACTGACGATTTTCGACCCATTTTCATAGGTTTTCAAAACTTGTAAAACAAGCAACGATTGCGTCTGCGCCGTTTATTACTGAAAGATTAAACGAAAAGTGAATACAGTACTCACTGCCAGAAGGAATGACGCCATCTGACACAATCGATTTGATTTATGACGTTGTCAGTGGTTTCAAATGTAAAAACGCTAGTTTCTGCACAGTGGTCTTAAACTTTTTGCCACGACTGTATATATATATATATATATTTTCTAGGAATGAAAAAAATGATGCATACTGGGTTATTTTAACCGTATTTTGGTATTTGTAAACCATTTAAAGGAAAAAAAAGTCTAAAAAGAAAGTTTTCTGTTTAAGGCAGTGATGAATATCCTGAATAATGAATTACCTCTGAAATGATGAAGCATGAAGGTGTAAAAGTTCTGACTAGCAGTCCTAATATTGCCGAAGTGAGGGCAAAAGCTGCTGAGAAACATAATTCACAGTCAAGACGTGCAGCTCTATACGCTAAAAAGAAAATTCGCTTTGTTACATCCGATGATGATGACGACAAAGACATGGATCTTTCTGCTTCTGCTTATGATGATGGTTGGTTGGTTGTATTTATGTCGGCCAATTATCTGCACGTGGGATGCTGCTTATGATGAGGCCTGTCTTTATTGAAAAGGTTATTCAGTCACTCAAGACCGAACAGTGTTGCCAGATTGGGAACATTTTAATTCAGATTATTTAACTGTCACCACTTCTTTAAAACAGTATAATTCGCCTTATTTTTTAATATTTTTAATCTATTTTTAAATATGTCGAATATTTCTATTTCAAGAAAGCGGTGTCAATTAACAATCTGGGGACAAAAAAGTCCCCAATCTGGCAACGCTGAGACCGAAGGAGAAGTGGATAAAATGTATTAAGTGTTGAAAGTGCATATAGTGCATGTGCCGGTGCTTCTTGGTGTGCAAAAAAATTTATTTGTGATGTATGGAAGTAAAATAGATTTCAACGTATAGGTCGTTTTAGGACAGCACCTGTAAAAAAAATTAGATGGTGCAGCATTTTTTATAAATCGTTATTATGACGTTGTGACTTTATTTGTTACTTTTTAATAGGCATCACTGCATTTTGTATGCTTCGCAAAGTTGTTTGTAAACAATAAAGGTAATGAGAAAAGATTTGTGCGAATAGAAGCACTTTTTCCTTAAGATATGCCCTTTTAGAATAGTTTCCCCTATACTTACTCCAAATAATTTTACCATTTCATGTAGATAAATAACTAGAAATTTGACAAGAATATTATGTAAATTTCCGCAAATGTAAGTAGCACTGTAATGAAGATTCTGACTATGACGTTTGATAAATAATTTTCTTTCTGTTGTAATAAATTTCTATTTGTTAGGCAAGTATTTTGGTGTAAGTGAACCTAACAATAATTTTCAAAGAATTTTTTTTCTAAGCTTGTGTTATTTAAAAGCAATACCCCAATTGATAATAGACAGAAGCTAAAACCAGAAACTGTAAAGATGACACTTTCAAAGAAATTTGAATAATTTTTAGTAGGAGAAGGTGGTCTAAAATGATCGCTTTAAGGAGAAATCTTGTGTAAAATATCATAACTGTTTAAATAAAACATTGATCCTATGCTAATATGTTTTATACTATATTTTGCATCATAAACATACTTTAATAATATTTTAAGCCCAAATTGGATAATGAAAAAAAATAGATTTTGAAAACGTATCCAAAGGATCATTTTACCCGCACCCAAGGGCAAAATGATCCTTCATTTAAAAATAATTGTAAATTTTTTATCGGCAAAATAAAAGATATAAAAGTAATCATAACAATAAATAATGAAATAAAATAAGTTTTATAATCAAATAGTATACATAATTTATTTTAAGTAAATTTTAAAATAAAAAAGTGTCACAAATAATTTTGAAAAAAAAAACAATAAAATGTAATATTTGTAAATTACGATCCAAAAGTAATAGCTCATAATAACCGCAGAAAGAAGTTAAATAATGCCTATTTCCGCCCCATCCGAAAACTCGGAATATTTAAGCACATATCGCAAAGATACGCATAATTGTCATTCTCATCTATCCCTGCGCATGCATTTGCGCCCACTTACGACACTTCTGACTCTGGATTGAACCGTCACCTGCTGCAGAGGAGGCAAATGGTTCGTCGCAATAAATGCACTTGCGTTCATCTTCTGAATCTGTTTCACTAAGGTTAGTTAGGGTAACTGGACGCTCGAGGTAACTGGGCCATTGTCTATTTTATAAAAAAAAAACGTTGATGTATTTTAAGTTTTAGCTTTTGTGAACAATGCCCTTAATTTCTACTTCCTAAAACAACGTGTGTTAACTCAATCATAACTCTCACTTTGCTGTGATCGGTTGCTAAAAATTTACGTTTCTTATTTTAAAAACAGCGTCAATATGGTTGAACTTCCTCGGCTTTTTATTAAAATACTGTAAGTACTTTTATTAAACAATCTTTTTTTTAAGATTAGGCATATAACTACGTTAATATTATTAGGTATCTATACATATTTAATTCATGTTTCAAATGTAAGCTCAGTGTCCCAGTTACCCCATAAATTTTTCAAGAATGGGGTAACTGGGACATGTATCCGGGGTAACTGGACCATGCTGGATCCAGTTACCCCAATAGTTATAAATATTTTTTTTTAGTTTCTCTTACAATGGGAAGTAAATTTCTCCATTGTTTTTTGCTCACAATAAAGAAAATTATAGAACACCTTATTAAAATTACGTAATAAAATTTTAAAAAAGCATATTGGGTGATATCAAACCGAATTTCTTGACTCCTTGACAGGCAGAGATGCCGTTATGACATCATATAATTTTAATTCCTAATTGCCACATTGGCACCGGAAATTTATAATGAAAATTTCACCTTTATTAAGTACACGAAAATATACTTTTAGTTCTTTTCAAATAAATTCTCATGCAAATACTGCTGTCATTAAATTATTTCAACATTTTACGAATGCAAATACCTTGCTCCTGAAAGCGAGATAGCCAAACCTTGAAATTGTACGATACAGGGGTTGCATTCTATAGGGAAACTTTTATTGTTCCTACCACCATTTTGAAAATAATATCTTCATCGCACCTTTCTTTAATATATGTTAAATAAAATTATCATGAAGGTAACTCATTAAGGGTTCTGGTAGGAACAATAACATTTTCCCTATATAATGCGACCCCTGGATACAGATAAAGTACTTAAGTACTTACGCAGCCTTTTGTTCATAGATTTTCCTTGCTATTTTTTTCCTTAAAATACCCATGTGACTTTTATACTTATTACCTATACTAAAGTACATAAGTACTTACTTAATTTTTATGTTTTTGGTATGAATAAATCTAATATTTTCACTTTTAGTGCTTTTTTTAGACACACTGACAGCAAAGGTTTCATTTATAAAGCTCTTTATTGACATATAATTTACATAATCTGCCTGGTTTAAATTTTTTTAAGTTGTTTACACTTTTTCAAACAGGACCTGATATCCCACATGAAAAAAAAATAAACGCGTGTGGAACATAGACCCTCCTGGTCCACTTACCCCATTTTTATGGGGCAACTGAACCAATGAGGAAAGAAAGATGAAATATGCATATGTTTATATTTTTAAATATTAAAATGTAATTTTGAGCATTTCTGTCTGATAGAGGGAACCTAACTGAACACATTTACAGAAGTTCAGATTTTAATTCAAATGAACATTAGCTTTTTGAAACTGAATTGTCAGAAGCTCCAGAGTCACATTGTAAAATCATGGCCCAGTTGCCCCAACTAACCTTATATTCCAAATATTGGTTTTAGGCACCCTTTTTTTCTTTATGGGAATCAGTGTTGCCAGTGAGCTACTACTTTTTTAATTCAGATTTCTTGATTGGCACCACTTTTTTGCAATAGTAAAATTCGTCTTATTTAATGACATATTAATTAAGGCGATAAAAAGGGGAATTTTACCATTTCAGAAAAGTGGTCCCAATCAAGAAATCTGAATTTTAAAAAGTAGCCCACTAGCAACACTGATGGGAAATACGTCTTTGCTTTGACTTCATGCTCTTTGCTTTGCTTGTTCTGACTATTTCGTTTTTGATTTAGTATATTTTAATTGGATTTTCTTAGCTGCAGTCTGTTTTATCTTCTCTTTCTGTTCTCTATTTTTGTTTTCAAGCTCAGATGATTCTTATAAGGACTGCTCGTTAAAATGGCACTTTCCATCGATTTCCTTTTTCCCGAAGTACTTGATTCCGTTTTCTTTGGATACGGTAGGATAACACGTGAACTCTAAGAGAAAGGTTTGGGGCAGTCGCACATCTGGTTCCCATGATGGCTAGGAACTGGTACCGGATTTTCTTCAGACAATAAAATGATAGTAAAACAATCCCCATAATGGATCATTTTACCCGGCAACATGCCGTCCATTTTAGGTCATATAACTGGATGACGCCGAGAAACATAACAAACTTAGCACGTGTATTTTACATCTAAAAACATACTCTATTAAATAAACAAAGCCATTTCTATACATGAAAGACTGTATATGTAAATAAATAGGAAAGTTAGTGCTTATCTTATAACAGATGTTATAAAATCCACTTTTTCAAAGGATTCTATTCAGACGCGTAATACTGCGATCGTTTGAATACCGCCATTGCTTCTTTTTCACTTGGGACAACTAGTTTATGTGTTACCCTGTAGATAGCGCGGACTGTCAGGAAGAAAACCTATGTAGATCGTTTTTCCCGCTTGGAACATTTTAGGCCACCTTCTCCTATCAACGTTTTAATTTTACGAATTAAATTAATGCAAAATTGAGAGAAACTAATAAATAAGGATCAAGTAGTGTACATAATATCTTGTTTATAAGCTAAAATCTATTTTCAAAAACCGTGTAGCCTTCTACGCTCGAAATCCGGAAATCATTATTTTAGGGAGATGAAGAAGTGCCTTTGAATGCTGTTCTAAAATCATTAACTTTAAAATTATATTTTAAAATATCTTTGTTTTTGTAATTCATTTAAGTGAGAAAAATATATTTTTTTTTTCACAAACAAAACTTTTTATTGTTTAAGCTTTTTTCAACGCTTTCATAGTTTTAATTAGTGTTTACAGAACAACATGAATAAAAAATACTACAGAAAATGGAAATGTTAGATATCTGTAACAATATCTGCGTACTGCATAAACATATCAAATATAAGGTTCGTCTAAAAAATTGGTGAATAGTCCAATATTTAAACAACAATTTTGTATAGGAACATGCACGTGTGAATGCGCATTAAAAGACATGAGCGCCTAAAGAACATGAGACTAGGAGCGCCTCCTGTTGTGGAAATCAGTACGTTCAAGCAGAGTTGACGGCTGTGACCAATCTAACGGAGTGAGTGTGACACGTCATGTTAAATACAGTGGAGCAACGCATAATAATCAAGTTTTGTTCCAAATTGCAGAAAACAGCAAAGGAGACTCATGCCTTGTCGGTGCAAGTGTGTGAATCAGAAGCAGTCTTGATGCAGTCAGAAAGGAAACTGTTGATGATTAGCCGCTTTAGGGTCGACCGTCGACAACAAAACACCAGACAACATGAAACAGTGCGACAGATGCTTGCTGATGAGCGGAAGTCATGGAAGTCTCCCAGTCGAGAAATGCCTACAATTTGCAGATATACTGAAAATTCAACAACGCCTAACATCGACGCTTCGAAAGATTCCGAGCGGAGACATCGCGACAGTTTCCCGCAACTTTACAAACGTTGCCGATACAGTGTTGTGGCTAATGGAGGTTACTTTAAAGGGCAATAAAGATTTTTGTAAGGATTTTTCATTTTCTTTACATTATGAGATCATCTACAGACTTTTTTAGATGAACCTTGTATGACAGTTCACTTTCATAAGCTTACATTTTCATCCTGGAAAAAGTCCACAGAAGAAAAAAAAAATTATTTTTACAATAAAAAAATTTGGTGTTCTAATTTATTTTAATCGTACTTTGATATTTATAAATCTGTAAATAAAGAAAAAGTAATAGTCTGAAAAGAAAATGCACGCTTATGACAGAGACAAATATAAAAAATAAAAAAAAATTACGTTTTGTAAAATAATTTCAATGCTTTCCGTAGAAAAAAATATTTTGTAAAAAAGTCCTTCCGGACAGTGCCGGGAGGAAGAGGTAGCTTTCAAATTCCTTATTTTTAAAAAGCTAGCTTATGTTATTCAAACACACAAAGCTCAATTTGGTGGAAACCGATTATAGAAGATTCAATACTAATTTGTATCAATACTAAATCCTTATGAATGAGAATTTCACAAAATTAGTCAGCTTTATCCAAGCTGATTTTATTTAAAGTTATATTTGGTTTCCAAATTCAGCATATCTTGAAGTTCCTGCTCTTTTAAGACAACATGGTGGAAGAAGCTAACCAGTGAACTTGGTCGAGACCTTAGTAATTCCTGTGCACACGCTCACTCACATCGGAATCGGTTTATATATATGAGTGCTGTCGCAGGCAAAAAATCTGATTTTTCAAAATGTCACCCACATAATGAAATTCAAACTGCTATATCTGAGCCATTTTTTAAGATAAAGACAAAACAAAAAATGCTCCGGAATCCTTATATCAAAGTCAAATACTTAAGAAAGAAACATTTTTCAATTTCTAAATTTTTTGCACCTCACTTTAAATGTAATTTTTTTTAATTTAATCGCCGCCATTTTGATTCAAGATGGCGGATGAAGCTGGTCAGTGAACTTGGTCGAGACATTGCTATATACTATCCAAATCCCTTCTTACATCCATATAGGTTAATAAATACGTGCGTTGTCGCTTGACAAATATCAGATCGTTTCAAAATGTCAGCCATGCTAGAAATTTCAAAGTGCTATAACTCAACCATTTTTTAAGATGTAGACGAAAAAAAACTGCCCTGAAATCTTTGTATCAAGGTCAAACACATTAAAAAAACCTTTTTCATTTTCCAGTTTTTGATACCTGATTTTAAATTTTGAAAAAATTTTTTTAATGTTCCCTTTTTAAACAAGATGGCGAATGAAGTTTGCCTACGAACTCGGTCGAGACATTGGTATGCACTATGTATACACCAAGTTACATCCAAATCGGTTCATAAATACACCTGTTAACGCGTGACAAAAATCAGGTCGTTTCAAAATGTCAGCCACAATAGAAATTCAAAATGCTATAACTCAGCCATTTTTCTAGATATAGACGAAACGAAAACTGTTCCGGAATTTTTATATTAAGGTCAAATGCATAAGGAAAAAATCTTTTTCAATTTTTTGATGCCTCATTTTAACTTTAAATTTTTAAATTTTTTTAAACGGCCGCCATTTTGAAACAAGATGGCGGATGAAGCTGGCCAACGAACTCAGTCGAGACATTGGTATGTACTATGTACACACCGAGTTTCATATAAATCGGTTCCTAAATACGCCTGTTATCGAGTGACAAATATCAGGTCGTTTCAACATGTCAGCCACAATAGAAATTCAAAATGCTATAACTCAGCCCTTTAAGATATAGACAAAACAAAAACTGCTCCGGAATCTTTGTACCAAGCTCAAACAAATAAGAAAATAATATTTTTCAATTTTCAATTTTTTGGTACCACATTTCAAATTTTAATTACAAAAAAAAAAAAATAAATAAACGGCCGCCATTTTGAAACGAGATGGCGGATGAAGCTGGCCAACGAACTCGGTCGAGATATTGGTATGTACTATGTATACACTGAGTTTCATCTAAATCGGTTCACAAATACGCCTGTTATCGAGTGACAAAAATCTGGTCGTTTGAAAATGTCAGCCACGCCAGAAATTGAAAGTGCTATAACTCAGCCATTTTTTAAGATATAGACAAAACAAAAACTGCTCCGTAATCTTTGTATCAAGTTCAAATACATAAGAAAAAAAATATTTTTCAATTTTTAATTTTTTGTACCACATTTCAAATTTTAAATTAAAAAAAAATTTTAAATGGCCGCCATTTTGAAACAAGATTGCGGATGAAGCTGGCCAACGAACTCGGTCGAGATATTTGTATGTATTATGTACACACCGAGTTTCATCCAAATCGGTTCATAAATTCGAGAGGTACAGTGTGACAAATATCAAATATATATATATATATATATATATATATATCAACTTTTGAACGGGTCTGGGAGTCATGATCGATGAAAATATACCAAAATTTTTTGAAATCGCTTTCCTCTGAACGGCTGCAATAGGTAGATTTTTGTAATGAAAGCTACCTAAAAGTTTCTGAAAGCATAAGAATTGTTTCCTTGTTTCAAAAGCATCAAAAATTTATCTAAATTTTAACTAAATAATCCCAGGGTTAAAATAATCAAGTCTAGGAAATTTCTCTGTGGTAATACTACCCTATCCTTATCCTATCCTATCCCTATTTATCGTTAAATGGAGGTGTTTGTCGCCAATTCACATGCTTCAGCATACCGAATAGAGAAACAGCAACGAGATTTTGGTCTAAAGATACTTTAAAAGTGCAAGTAAACATGGTTAGGGAAGTGATTTTTTAGGTGCGTTCGTAATTATACACTGCTCAAAACAATTAAAGGATATTGCAGTTTTAGGTGGATTTTGTGTCTGGTAAACTGTTTAGCTGATTGATATATGGTCGACAGACATAGTAGGTTATATGAGAATAAATTACACATGTTTGGCAGAAAAAAATGCATTTTATTGCGCATTTGTGTACTAAAGGAAAAAAACACAATTTGTGCATATGAGAAAAAAAGAATAAAAAAGGTGTTTTCTTCAAAGAAAATCATTTTCAGTAGGGGGTATGGTTTTCACGGGCGGCCAGCAACGTTGAACACCTTTGAGGCATGGACTCAATGAGGCTATTAATGACGAGTTGGGGTATTCTTCCCCACTCTTCCAGAAGAGCTCTTTTCAGTTCTTGGAGAGTTTGTGGGGGTTGTTGGTGGCCAGAAACTCGTCTTCCTAGAGCGTCCCAAACGTGCTCGATTGGATTCATGTCTGGTGAACACGCTGGCCATTCCATTCGAACGATTCCTTCCTCGAAAAGGAAATCCTCCACCAGGTTTGCACGATGTGGCCTGCAGTTATCGTCCATTAAAATGAAGTTATCTCCGATTGCTGCAGCGTAAGGGACTACAATAGGTCTGAGGATCTCATCCCTATATCGGCGACCAGTCAGAGCTCCATCTCGAATGATGTAGAGGTCAGTGCGCCCGTCAATGGAGATGCCACCATACACCAACACTCCTCCACCGCCAAATCTGACACTTTCGTGCACGAACGCAGGATTATTCATACTGCCACGGTCCCTCCAGATGAAAATACGCCTATTATCCGGATGCACAGAAAAACGGGACTCGTCAGAAAACAGAATATTGCTCCATTCATTTCTCCTCCAGTTGACATGCTCGGTTGCCCACTCCCTGCGGTCGCGACGATGCCTTGATGTTAATCTAACACATACCACCGGTCGGCGAGCATACAGACCTACAGCATGGAGTTGATTTCGGACAGTCTGAGTTGAAATCGTGGTGCCTGTAGCCGAGCGAAGGTGTTGTTGGAGAAGAGTAGCGTTCATGGTTCGGTGTCTTCGAGCTGTTAACGCTAAATACCGATCTTCATTGGGCGTTGTTGCCCGTCTACGACCTTGCCCTGGTCTTCGGCCTGCACATCCACTCTTCAAAAAACGGTTCCAGATCCTGGAAATGACACTTTGTGACACTCCAATGGCTTGCGCTACTTCGGCTTGAGTTTGGCCCCCTTCTAACCTACCAACAATTCTCAAAGCTTCTGAATCTGTCAAATGACTTCGCTGAGACACCGTACTCATCGAAACAAAGCAATCACTGAATGCCGATCATCCTTGTCTTCATTCTCTTTTATCCAGTCGAAAGTCAAATTTCATTCGCTGCCGCTGAAGCGACGTTTTTGACGTCGAACTCAAAATTTGCATACTCCACAGTTTGAAAACCAGAAAAATTTGCATTTGTGATTCTCTTCTTCTATTTTCGACAAAAAAAATTTCGTTTATATCTTTATTTTATATAAAACTTCAAATATCCTTTAATTGTTTTGAGCAGTGTATAAATACGTAGCACCTATAGTCGTTGTCTGGTCCGTCCGTCTGTCTGTCCATCTGCCCACATATAACATTGTAAAAACTACCCAACCGAATGGTTTGAAATTTAACATGACTCTTAATTGCTATTTATTGAATGTGAATATTTCTTTTATTAGTATTATTTAATCGTAGCAAAACATCTTAATTTGTTTTTTTTTCGAATAGAAAATTTTTATTATTAAATTATAACTAACATTTATTACTGATACTGACATGGATTTTACCATTTGCAAGTTACTTGATGATGAGGAGCTGCAATAAAATTATTTCGGAACTTAAGAATTATACATATAAAAATGTTTTGTTAAAAAAAAACATAAAACTCTTCATTCAAAAAATTAAAATGTTTACTGCAATGACAGACATGCGTATTAGGTATGCCACGCTGAAATATACTGACCTAAGAGTCATTTACAATTTCAGACATGCAGTTTGACTTTTTTTTTATTGTAAAATATTTATTTGTCCTTATATTTTAAGTATTGATTTGTATTGATTTAATAAAGTAGTTGGTGAAAGTCTGTAATCTTCAAATGTTATAAATTTTAAATGCTCATTTTTGTATCAACAATTTTTTTTTCAAATATTTCACTTCGTTTTGCACTAATTATTACGCTTAGCGACAAAGGTGTTGGTTTAACGGAAAACTACCAAAACATTTAAAATACAAAGAAAAAAGTTTTAATAAGAAATAAAAGTTGTAAAACGGAAATACTTTATTTAAATATGAAAGCAATGTTTGCACTGCTTAAAAAAAGTTTTTGTCTTCAAAGGTTTAAATAAAAAAAATATTTTGCATTTTGTTATTTGTTCCTGGTTAAAAAGAAAAAATGGCCACTTTTATGTTAGCCGTGCACAAATCTCGCCAATAGCATTTTTTAAATCGCAAATACCAACACTTACATTTTTACTCATCATCATCTACTATATATATAAAATGCAAGTTCTTACTTCATTCCGATTGACTATAACTCAGGTTGTACTAAACGGAATTTCCTAGAACTTACACAGTTAGTTAGGAAATTTGTTTTAGAAGTGTTTTAATGTAAAAAAAAAAAAAAAAAAAAAAAAAAATCATTGCTGAGTGATAGCTACGGGAGTTTTAAAATTAGGTGAACTCGATTATGAAAGATTACCTTTTGTTTAAAGTTGTACAGAATGGATTTTGATGCTATGCGAGACAGTTCTCAGTGGTGTAGTAAAAAGCTAGAGGAACTACGCTATATGCAGTAAGCATATGCTAGAAAATATATATGCTATAGCTATGGATGCTGTGCAGAGTTTCTTTAAAAATCCAGAGAGTACATGACGTAAAAGAGTACATGACAAAGAGTGATAGAGAGTACATGACCCCTACATCCGTGAGAGTTCTATATTCTGGTTAACGCGATTATAAAAGATATTTAAATTCAACTATATATATTATATATGAAATTCAAAGAGAAATTTCGTTCCGGCCGATTAGAACGTGAGTTCTGCTGAATAGATTTTGATGGGACTTACATTGTTAGATAGTTTTTCAGAAAAGGTTTTAGTATATCATATCGTTCTACGTTGCTTGGTTAAATAATTATGGGGGGAAATTCAAAATCAGATGAACACGTTTATGGAAGATTCGCTTTTCTAAAGGTTCTGCTAAATAGCTTTTGATGGAACTTAAGAGGGCTGGTCACTCAGCGTCGGAATTCTCCTCCGTAATGTTAAGTCTATGGACTTTGGATACATTCGTATTTTTAAAATATCTTGTCCAGAAATTCATATTTTTAACATATTTTTTCTGTGTACTCTTCTTACAGGATATCTCTTTTTTCTTAGTTTTCAAACTATTTCTAAAATCTATGCTGAATTTAATATTTTATGTGTTAAAAATGGGCAAAGTGTGAGTAAGATTCTAACACCTCATATAAAATTAAGTCTATACTTTAGAAATATTTTGAGAACTAAGAAAACAAGAGACATCTTTTAGGAAGTGTACACAAAAAATAGAAGTTAAAAATATTAATTTCCCGAGAGGATATTTTAAATATACGAATGCATCAAATGCCCATAGACTTAACATTACGGAAGAGAATTCCGAATCTGAGTGACCAGCCCTCTTAAACTGTTAGAACGGGGTGCGGTAGCACAGACTGTTTGAGTTCACGGCTGAAATTCCAGAATTAGTTAAAACTCGATTCGCATATTAACCCCTTAATTCTCGCTCCCGTCATATTCACGGGCTGTGTCTTATTTTAGATTTATTCAGATTTGTTTGATCCCCACCAATTTTATGAAATAGTGTAATTAGCTTTATTATGAAATCATTTTACCTGTCTTTAAGTAAGGTGAATATTTCTTTATCGTAAAAGTGGTGCCAATAAGAAATTTGAATTTTTAAACCGTAATTTAATGCGACCGTTAAGGGGTTAAAACGCAACTGGTCTGCCAAGTCATATCTTGGTGTAAAACACCTGAAAACCCGATTTCAGCGGTTGACTGTTGGGTTTACCAATGTGTTTTCCTGCACTTAAAGGAATGAAAACATGGAGGACTGGGAGCAGGAAAACACAATAGTAAACCTACGAGTCAACCGCTAAAATCGTGTTTTCAGGGATTTTATACCAAGATATGACGACAGACAAATTGCGTTTTAATATGCGGATAGAGTTTTAACTAATTTTGAAATTTCAGTCGTGAACACGATGAGGTGATTATCTGTGCTACCGCCTCCGGTCTATGTTAGATAGCTAATTTTTAGAAAAGGTTTTGGTGCATTTGATAGTTTAAAAGATTCTGCTAAGTGGATTTCGGTGGAACTTGCTCGGTTATTTAATTTTTCAGGGAATGTTTCAGTAGAAAACACATATCGTTCTAGGTTGCTTGGTTCTAGTATTTTGGCAAAGTACTAGAATAAGGTGAATCCAATTATGAAAGATTAGCCTTTTTAATAGGCTCTATTGCACGCATTCTGATGATAATGCGATTGATAAATTTTCAGAGGAAGGGTTTTTTTAGTATATTACATATTATTCTATCGTATTTTACCAAATCCTACAGTACAGGGTCAACTAAAGAAGTTGGTCCTTAACAGCTCAAATTTTGTCTGTCTCAATAGAAGATATAATAACATAATGACGTCCATATCATTTGTAGCAATTCGGTTGGGGCATTCCAGGTAAATGTTCATATAGCTTTCAAGCTCATGATCAAATTCACAGATATATTTCGTTTGATTCAAGGTTTGTTTAGAAAAACAGACCAGCGAAGCTGGCGAAGGTTGATAGTTTAATATATATAATTGTTGCAGAATTTTGTCAAGTCATTTCAAATTTCATGGAAATCGAATCAAAACTTAAGA
Source organism: Maratus speciosus (assembly GCA_963932465.1). Classification (NCBI taxonomy): domain Eukaryota; kingdom Metazoa; phylum Arthropoda; class Arachnida; order Araneae; family Salticidae; genus Maratus; species Maratus speciosus. Next base: position 229,361,373 of record OZ010796.1, on the reverse strand, counting down.
AGGTACTAATAAAAGTTTTCTCCATTCTATTAAATACTATCATACGTAATTAATTCAATGATATCACGTTACAGGTAATGATTCTAAGTTGCCATTGTGAAAGCGTCCTGTTTAAGACGGAGTCATATTATTTCCGTATTACTCAATTTAATATATATATAATCGTAATACATTTTGTATGCATGCATTTTTGCATAAGAGTGCAACAGCTATTGCACCAAGATCTGAATATTTATAAAACTAATTATAGTACGAATGCACCTCATTTTCCACGTGTAACATACAATTTCCGACTTGTTACTTTTTTTACAGCATAAGTGAAGCATATTGATACCAATATTTCATAAGATAAAGTCCTTTTAAAATGATCTAATCAACTACATGTTTACTCGCAATAATCTATTCATCTTATTTAACTTTTTAACAAAAATATTTCTAATTACCTTAACATATATCAATAACTCTGGATATTATTTAAATTTATAGAAATGTAAGTAGCACTATAATGAATGCTGAAAAGCAACCTATGATGCCTGGCAAACCACTTTCTTTATTTGGTTGTGACACATATGTCAAACAAGGTTTTCAAGATTCCTTTGAATCTGAAAATAATTTTTAAAGAGCTTACATTCTCAGTCTGCGTTATCTTAAAAGCAACCACTCAACTGATAATAAATATATCACAAAATGAGAAAGTTGTTAGTATAAAATGGAGATTTTCAAAGAATTTTCAATCATTTATTAGTAATATTCTTTTAGCTTTACGAAATAACAAATGCAACCTTGACATAAAATAATAAAATAAGGATCAAATAGTGTATGCATTTTCTCATTTATTGTACTAAAATTTAATTCCTCGATTCGAATACTATTATGCGTCGAAAAGGAGAAAGTCATTATTTTAGAGAGATGAAGCAGTGCCTTTAATTGCATGCTAAATTCATTAACTTTTAACTTTTATTTTCAAAAGTTATTGTTTTCGTAGATTAAAATGAAAATTTGAGTCTTTTGTTACTTATCAAATAAAACATTTTATATTTTAAACTACTTCTGGGCTCTTTCATAACTTTAATGAACGTTAACAGAACAATGGGAATGAAAAAGTATATACATAAAACGAAAAATTTCGAAAACATCTACAAAAGAAAAAAACTAAATAGTTCTGCATAAACATATCAAATATAAATATAAGCTTAACCCTTAAATGCCTGATTTTTCAAAAATCATTGTAATAATGTTTTTCGGCTTTCATTTTTTAAATAAATCATGGGAAAAATACTTTAAAAAATCATATTTTGTTTTAAGTATGGTTTACGGCTAAAAAACAGTTTGTTACTAATCGGCAATACTGGTCTTTAATTGAAAAAAAAATTCCTTGATAAAATTCTATAATATTAAACACACAAGAATTTTAGGAACTATAATAAGAAATAAATTTTACTTGCTCACTGCAGAACAAAATAGGGTATTTCGCAAGCTGCCAAACAAAACAAAAAGAACAAGTAGCAACAATTAAAACAATGAATCTATCTTTATTCTTAAACAGCACAAGTGTTGCCATCTACATGTTGAAAATCGATTTAATAATATTTTCAGAATGTATTTTATTGGTAACATTAGACATTACAGCTTCAATATTATTCTAATAGTATTTTAGAGCCTAAATTGGATATGTTGCCGAAAAGCAATACCAGGCATTTAAGGGTTAAGTTCCTTAATCTAGGAATAGCCACATCTCGGAATCTATCTAAGAGTTTAGAAATCTATAGCCACGAACGAATATACAGTGTGTATCTAAACTCTTGGGCAAAACTTTAAGGGGTGATAGTACACATCAAGACAAACAATATTAAATAGGAAACTAAGGATCCCAAACGTCTTACGAAAGAGATAGGCGCCTTTAAAGTTTAGGGTCCAAAATTTCTAATGATTATAAAAAACAGAAAAAACGGCCGATTCGCTTGCGGTTTTCCCTAAAACTATTCTTTATGTCAGTATTTTCTTGAAAATAAATTTTAAAGATACAGTTCAAAAAATGCCGATAGAGGGCGCTTTAGACTTTGGAGTAACCAACAACTATTTTTTACCGTTATTTTTTGTATCTCATTACATGCTTTCAAAAGGTTAGACTTAAACTTCAATTTTGAGCTCAAAATCAAAATCGTTGGGAGTGGTTAAGTAGCGCAAACTGCACTGTGTTCAGGAGTTAAAATTTCAAATGATTATAAAATATGGAAAAATTGGTCGATTCGTTTGCGGTTTTCATTAAAATTATTCTTTATTTTAGTATTGTCTTCAAAATAAATTTTAAAGATAAAGTTTAAAAAATACCGATAGAGGGCGCTTTAGACTTTGGAGTAACGAACAATTATTTTTTAACGTTATTTTTTGTATCTCATTACATGCTTTCAAAAGCTTAGACTTAAATTTTGAGCTCAAAATCTGAATCGTTGGGAATGGTTAAGTATCGCAAACTGAACTGTGTTCATGTGTTGAAATTTGAACCCCCCCCCCCCAATCCCCCTCCTGAACACAGTTCAGTTTGCGCTACTTAACCACTCCCAACGATTTAGATTTTGAGCTCAAAATTTAAGTTTAAGTCTAAGCTTTTGAAAGCATGTAATGAGATACAAAAAATAGTTGTTGGTTACTCCAAAGTCTAAAGCGCCCTCTATCGGCATTTTTTGAATTGTATCTTTAAAATTTATTTTCAAGAAAATACTGACATAAAGAATAGTTTTAGGGAAAACCGCAAACGAATCGACCAATTTTTCCGTTTTTTATAATCATTTGTAATTTTAGCTCATAAACACAGTTCAGTTTGCGCTACTTAACCACTCCCAACGATTCAGATTTTGAGCTCAAAATTGAAGTTTAAGTCTAACCTTTTGAAAGCATGTAATGAGATACAAAAAATAACGGTAAAAAATAGTTGTTGGTTACTCCAAAGTCTAAAGCACCCTCGATCGGCATTTTTTGAACTGTATCTTTAAAATTTATTTTCAAGAAAATACTAACATAAAGAATAGTTTTAGTGAAAACCGCAAAAAATTCGACCAATTTTTCCGTTTTTTATAATCATTTGAAATTTTGGACCCTAAACTTTAAAGGCGCCTTTCTCCTTCGGAAGACGTTTGGGACCCTTAGTTTCCTATTTAATATTGTTTGTCTTGATGTGTACTATCACCCCTTAAAGTTTTGCCCAAGAGTTTAGATACACTCTGTATACAATATACCCCTTCCGAGTTACTAACAATTACGAAATTGTACTTTTAGCTCTCAAGCTATCAAAGCCTGAGAGCTAATGTGCCCGCAGGTTTGGCATGTAGGTACGTAGCGCGATAACTCTTGATAAAAAATATACGATTTGCTTCAATTTATTTTCTAGGCTCATTCTGATAACGCGCTTCCCTGATTAGTTTCGGGGGTTCATTGGTTAAGTATAAAAGGGGGAACGGGGGGGGCAAATCCACCCTTTAATTTAAATAAATGAGTTTTTCAGGCAGAATTTTCCAATTTGCATCAAATTTTGTAAATAAGTTCATTCTGATAAGGTGCTTCTCGGATTACTTTTGGGGGTTCACTGGTTAAGTATAAAGGGGGAACGGGGGGCTAATCCCCTCTTAGATAAATGGGTTTTTCATGCAGAATTACCGGATTTGCTTCAAATTTTCGATACAGGTTCATTCTGATAAGGTGCTTCCCTGATTAGTTTTGGGGGTTCATTAGTTAAGTATAAAGGTAGGAAGGGGGCTAATCTCCCCTTAATTTAGAGATATGGGTTTTTCATGCAGAATTATCCGAATTGCTTCAAATTAGGTGTAACGGTCTATTCTAAAAGGGGTTTACCTGATTAGATTTAGAGGTTCATTGGTTAAGTATAAAAGGGGGAAAGGGGGAAACCCATTTATCTAAATCAGGGGGCTGACCCTCCCCTTAATTTTTATAAATGGGTTTCTCATGCAGAATTATCCGATTTGTTTCAAATTTGATACAGTGAAGGCGTTTCCCTGATTAGATTTCGAGGTTCATTGGTTAAGTGTGAAATGAAGAAAGGTGTACTACCCCCCCCCCCCCCCTTAGATTAGATAAATGGCTTTTTCATGCAGAATTATCCGATTTTCTTCAAATTTGGTATACCGGTTTACTCTGATAAGGTCTTTCCCTGGTGAGATTTGGAGGCTCATTGGTTAAGTATAAAGATGGGAAAGAGAGGGGTGGAGGCTAATCCCCTTTAATTTTGCGATGTCTGGTGTACATTTCTCTGGCCAGAGCTGGCGCCTCTTTGGTCATGTGACACACGTGACGTGCGGGTGTAGGAGAGGAAAAAATGAGATTTTGTTTTGGAGAGTGATGGGGACGGGTACTTTTTTATGCCGTGCGGCGTGCCGGCAGAGTTTTGATATATAAAACGAAAGTGATTGTAGGTACTGCGAGCACCGAGAAAGTAAGAAATTTAATAGTATGGTAAAGGAGTATTATGTGTGTAAGAATAATATGAAGGGGGTGTGCATCCATGTGAAACATATAATTAATTGTATATAGTTGTGCCGTCAGTGGTGTGATCATCGTTACTGTATTCGTCTTGTACTATTTGTCCATATACATATTAAATAAACATTTATTTGTTATAAAACAAGGAGTGTTCTGTTCGAAAATTGGTAGCCTGGATATACAGAAGTCGATAAGGTCATCACAAATTTATTTTTAAAGGGCATAGTTCTCTGAAATAAGAGTATAATATACAATTAGTGTGAATAACCTGTGAGCTCAATGTCATTAGTTTAGCTGGGAACTTTTCTTTTTATTACTTTAGAAACTTCAGAGACCAATATATTGTCGAGATTTAAAAAAGCATTTATAAAAACAAAGTTTCTTTTGCTGCTACTTTTTTTCGGAAACATTTCCGAGTAGTTTTTACAGTGTTAATCAGTCTTGTGAACCCAAATATAGGTTTTTCGCATGCTATCACATTTCAAGTAAAAATTTTCATGTTCAATAAACATGTTTTACAGATAAATATGATGAATTAACAGCATTAATATTAACATTAATATTATTTTGCTTCTATTGCATCTATAAATTCACTTACGCAGCTGAAATTGTTTAATTGGGTGTTAATACCATCCTAAAAACCGATATTCCGGTTTGAGAAAACTGTTTAACCCTCCGCCTACCACACGGTTCCAATGGGCACAACAGGTACAGCTGTGGGAATAAAAAGTAAACACTCCCTACTAACTCTGCAAAAAAATTATTATAGAATAAAGTTACTGGTACCAAACAATTAGAAATATAAAGTATACTTTTAAATGATGTAAATAAATTGGCTTAGTGGGGCATCTACATATCAAAATAAACAAAAACTTTGTATTTTTCAAAGACAATACCCAATTTCGACACAATAAATAAATTGTACTCCCTTTAATTCCCTTTAATCCCTAAATCCAAATTTTCATGAAATTCGTACGTTTAGTTCCCATGAAATTAATTATTTTAAAATGAGCATATTTTAGGGGCAGTATCCAAATTGAAGTTTGGTACTGCATTTTTGAAATGCTACAGAATGACTAATTCACTTTTATAAATGTATTATTTCTTGCCAATATAACCATTTCACTCACTTAATATGTTTCGGCTATTATAATATGCATGAAATCCTCTCCAATATTCATTTTATAATATTTACAAATGTTAAATTATCCGATTTCAAAATATATAACGTGTCTGTAATTAAAATAATTTTCGAATACGCAAATGTGATTGGAATTTTATAGGATTTTTATAATGCTTTTTCTCAGATTTTGAATTATTTAACTCACTGTTTTTTTATACTTATTTGTAAAAATTACAATTTTTGATTGATATACAAAAGTTAGCAAAAGATAAATTTATCATTTTTAAATAACAATCAAAAACTTTCGTGGGAATATTTTATCTTACAGACATTCGGTGTAATATTGTAAACAATTTAACAAAATTTGAGTAAATTGAATTAATAAGTGTAATTATCTCAGCGACTACATTGTGGATAAATAATATAGTTTAAATATTGTAAAAAATTTTTGACACAAGTTTTCGAAGTATAAAATGTAAGAATTATATTAAACATTTACCGTAAATACATCATAGCTATCTAAAGAATTAAAAAAAACTTTCACGTGTCCTTCTATTTTATAGAATACATTGTAATTAATTACTTCATGCTTACACCCCTAAATTCGCTTTGCTCTCTGGAGTTTCATATTAATCTGATCTTCACAGATTCTTTCATCAAAATTCAACATCAACCAAACGGAAACATGGTATACGAGGACAAACTGATCCGCATATTGAAACTAAAAAATCACCATTCTCGTTTTCATTCGAAAAACATCATTGACTAAGGGCTACCTTACTAGAAAATGCATTTATATCATTGTGTTCATATTTGTTTTAGGTTGTAAGGCATTTTATATTAAACTCATACATTGACTGATATTTACCGATACATAAACTTAGGAAACCTATCTAGAATGCCAATTTACAAAAGACTTTCAGAACAGGGAGGAGCTTGTACTGTTTTAAAATTCAGATTTGGTAAAAATTGCCCGATTGCAATGTGTTAAAATACTGAAATTTATCTAAATGAAAAAATATGATTACGCCAAATAACAAAAATTATTTCATATGATAGAACTTTATCAAAAGACTAGCATAAAATTACGGGCAAATGACACAGAAAAAATCAGAAGGCAAATAACCTCACCCCCACTAATAAGCCACACGTTGTGCTTATTTTTTTTTTAAAAAAGGGCGAGGGAAATCTGTTAATATGATGTATAACAACCGTTTTTATGAGGAACTTCTTGTAATATCCATGTGACTGATTCTAAGACACTGTTACAAATATCAGCATCTCTTCGAATAATTTTCCAAGTTCATGAACGTAGAATAGATTTAGTTTAGCTTAAGATCGCGGTTAACGCTTTTTTTACATCATAAGACAGACTCTTAAGTGATCTGAAGCGAGGCACCGTAATTCCAATCCAAATGTTTCAATAAAATGAATAATATATTTTTTTCAAATTATGCTTTTGTGCACATCATAGACGGCCCCTTAAACCAGCATCTTGATGTTTTTTAAGCATAGTTCGAAAAATACTTGGAGGAAAATTTTGAGGATAATAAATATAATAATAATTATAATAATATAGTTTAAAAATATAAATCCTTCAAAAAAATTGTAAATTGCAATTCATAAGGTTTTCGAATATTAATTTTATAATTCATAAATCATATTATCGAATTTTTAAAATTACAAATTCAATGTATTTATGTTGGGTTTTTTAATATTATAACCACACAAAAATTATCCCATTAGGATTATAATTTCAGGAGATAGTACTGAAAACATGAATATGTAATTTAACATAAGACGCTCTAAATTTTGAATATTTATAATCTCAAAACTTATCATTCGAATGACTTAAATTTTCATATGTAGGCATAGTTTGAATCGAAGATTTAAAATGTCTTGCCAAAGTTGTATGTTGCCATTGAAAAAAATATAGTTTGGGCTGCTTTTGAATTGTAGATGGCCCCTTAAGCAATTTTTATACACATCATTAAAAAGTAGACTTTATTTCCAATGGTTTGGTACCAGTAACTTTCTTCTACGATAATTAGTAGGAGTTAGAAGGGAGTGTTTACTTTTTTTCCAAGTCTGTACATTCAAAATAATTTTTCTCATGAAAAAAAAAGACTGAAAATTCTGTATGTTTGTGATTTTTCCTGAACTGTTCTATTCTTTTTATATAAATCTTGTTATATAAACCTGTCGGGTTCATTCTACACGTCTGGTAGGCGAAGAGTTAATATATTATACAAACTACTCGGAGACGTTTCCGAAAAGAACAATTGTTTTTATAAGTTATTCCTTTAATATTGAAAATATATTGGTTTCTGAGGTTTGTAATGACAAAAAACGCTATTCGGAATCATGGGTAACTTGGGAGAGGTTATTATATATTCATTCATGGTTATACTTTTGCAGATTAAGAAATTTTTGTCTTTTTTTACAGTGCACGTTTTTCTTAACGAATGCATTTTTCCAGGAAGTAATCACAGCGAAAAAAGAATGAAGTACAAATTTTGAATAAATATATTTAATGCTCTAAAGTATTTTAACCGAATTTTATGTAATCCAGGAAAAAAATTCTAGAAAAATAATAATAATTTATCCAAATATTATAAAAGAAAATCAAATCTTTCTGCAGAAAAAATATTTTCTAAAAACGTATCTGAATATATAGTAATTATTGTTTTATGCCGGAAATAACACAAACATAACTCAAATTATAAATAAATAATACGAAATATTTATATTTATATTTTACCTGTATTAAAATGTTATATTTTAGAAAAAAAAAATAGCATAACTTACTGACGCTGAATTCTTTTTTCTGACTGGAGAAACTAGATTAGATAAATCGTAATAAAATTGATATTGAGTAATCTTTTATGATATAGTTTTTGCAATTCGTCCGTTATTATGTCTTCTTTTTTAACATTCGGATTTTGCTGATTGGAAAATTAACAGTATGTTAGGTAAATAATAATTTTACCTTGTTTGAAACATTACCTTTTTATTGAGTAAAAATGTTTTCTTATTCCTTCAATGGAAGCTACGGCTATGATATCCTGCACCATACTAACTCCACGCTGCCTATGGCTGACTTGATTTGGTGGACTTAAGGCTGCTAGTCACTGAGCTTCCGAATTCCACTCGCTAATGCTTAGTCTATGTGCGTATAATGCATTCGTATAATTAAAATATCTTCTCGGGAAATTAACATTTTTAACTCCTCTTACTGTGTAGGGGAGGTAGAGGAGATATGATACACATTATTTTTACTAATTTTTTACAACCCTTAGAAAGCTATTTAAAAAAAAAATCGTGTTTTCTTATAAAGTGACCTTTTATTCATTTATTAAAAACTAGCAGGCATGACCGAGCCAAGCTCGGTCAAAATTAGCCTTGTGTTCAATTCGATATTTCATTCTCACTGTATAATTCTTGCTGTTTAGATAAAATTGGTATGATATTAAGCCATAGTTACCCACTAACCGAAATTTTTCGAATATACGACCTAAGCAATGCTCTTCAAGAACCCGAAAACGATAGAATAAAAAATTTAGTCTAAATAGCTAAAGTCATTTTATAGATAAAATTACCTTGACCCACGGTAACCCAAAAAGGACCTACTAATCTAAATTTATCGAATATCTGACCTATCCCAATGGTTTTCTCGTTCTAGGAAACGGTGTAATAAGAAATTTTGCCAAAATCGTTTGAGCCATTTTTTTAGATAAAATTAGCTAAACCTTCATCCATAGCTACCCAAAATGACTGGTTAATCGAATTTTCTTGAGCATGCGACCTAGACCAATGATCTTCTCGAACCCGAAAACGATAGAAAACAAAATTTAATCAAAATCATTAAAGCTGTTTTCTAGATAAAATTAACTTGACCCAGAGTGACCCAAAAATGAACCATTAATCGAATTTCCTAGAACATGTGACCTAACCCAATGATCTTCTCGTGCCCGGAAACAGTATAATACAAAATCTTGTCCATATCGTTTGAGCCTTTTTTTAAGATACATTTAGCTTGACCCACAGTGACCCAAAAATGACGCACTAATCGAATTTTCCCGAACATGTGACTTAGTTCAACGGTATTGTCATGCAGAAACGATATAATACAAAATTTTGCCATAAAGTTTTGAGCCGTTATTTTAGATACACTTAGCTTGACCCACAGTGACCCAAAAATGACCCACTAATTGAATTTTCTCGAACGTGTGACTTAGCCCAGGGGTCTTCTCATGACCAGAAACTGTATAATACAAAATTTTGACAAAATTGTTTGAGTCGTTTTTTAGATACAAATAGCTTGTCTAACAGTGACCCAAAAATGACCCACTAATAGATATTTCTCGAAAACGTGACTTAGCCCAATGGTCATTTCATGCCCTAAAACGGTATATTACAGAATTTTGTCAAAAGGTTTTGGGCGTTTTTTAGATTCAATTAGCTTGACCCTGACCCATTGTGACCCAAAATGACCACTAATCAAATTTTCATGAACATGCGATCAAGCCCAATGGTATTCTCGCGCCCGAAAACGATACAATACAAAATTTCGTCAAAATCGTTAAATCCGTTTTCTAGTTAAAATTTGCTTGACTCACAGTGACCCAAAAATGACCCACTAATTGAATTTTCTATAATATGTAACTTAGCTCAATGGTCTTATCGAAATCCAAAACGACAGAATACAAAATTTAGTCAAAATCGATAGAGCCGTTTTTTAGATAAAATTGGCTTGACCCAAAGGGACCCAAAAATGACCCGGTAATAAAAATTTCTCGAACATGTGGCCTAGGCCAATAGTTTTCTCGTGCCGAAAAACGGTTGAATATAAAATTTAGTCAAAATCGATTGAGCCGTTTTGTAGATATAATTAGCTTTACCTTGACCCAGTTGACCTAAAATGACCCACTAATCGATTTTTCTCGTACATGTGACTCAGTCCAATGGTCATCTCATGCCCGGAAACGGTATATTACAAATTTTTGTCGAAATGTTTTAGGCCTTTTTTGTATTCAATTAGCTTGGCCCTGACCCATTGTGACCCAAAATGACACACTAATCGAATTTTCTTGAACATGCGATCAAGCCCAATGGTATTCTCATGCCCGAAAACGATAGAATAGAAGATTTCGTCAAAATCGTTAGAGCGGTTTTCTAGATAAACTTTGTTTGACTCACAAGACCCAAAAATAACCCACTAATCGAATTTTTTCTAATATATGACTTATCCCACTGGTCTTCTCGTAATCGAAAACGACAAAATACAAAATTTAGTCAAAATCGTTAGAGCCGTTTTTTAGATAAAATTGGCTTAACCCATAGTGACCTAAAAATGACCCACTAATCAAAATTTCTCGACTATGTGACCTAGCCCAATAGTTTTCTCGTGCCGAAAAACGATTGGATGTAGAATTTAGTCGAAATCGATTGAGCCGTTATTTAGATATAAATAGCTTGACCTCGACCCATTATGACCAAAAATGACCTACTAATCGAATTTTCTCGAGCACGTGACCTAGCCTAATGGTGTTCTCGTGCCCGAAAATGGTAAAATACAAAATTTTGTCAAAATCGCTGGAGCCATTTTCTAGATAAACTTTGCTTGATCCACAGTGACCCAAAAATGACCCACTAATCGAATTTTCTCTAAAAATTGACTTAGCCCATTGGTCTTCTCGTAATCCAAAACGACAGAATACAAAATTTAGTCAAAATCGTTAGAGCCGTTTTTTAGATAAAATTGGCTTGACCCAAAGGGACCCAAAAATGACCCACTAATCAAAATTTCTCGAACATGTGACCTAGTCCAATAGTTTGCTCGTGCCGAAAAACGGTTGGATATAAAATTTGGTCAAAATCGATTGAGCCGTTTTTTAGATATAATTAGCTTGACCTTGACCCATTATGACCCAAAATGACCCACTAATCGAATTTTCTCGAACACGTGACCTAGCCCAATGGTCTTATCATGCTCGAAAATTGTAAAATACAAAATTTCGTCCAAATCGTTAGAGCCGTTTTTAAGATAAAATTTACATACGCACACACACATACACACACACATACATGCACACACAATTTTTGCTCGCATTATAGTATAAGATATAGTGAATTTAAAAAATAGTCATTCAAAAATATATCCCAGTTATTTTGAATGGTTACTACTGTAACAAATCTCCCCATTACTGGGGAGGATTGATACACCAGCAAGGATGGTTTGATACATTGTCATGTAAATTGAAAAAAAAAAAAAAAAAAAAAAAAATGCAGACAATTCAATTTACGCGTCATACAATTTTTTATGACAAATCATGAAATATTTAAGTAAAATTTAAAACGAAATGACATTGACATGTTTTTGTTTCAGAAATGTTTTTTTACAAAACTATTTAAATTATTGCTATTATTTAAACAATCCTATTTACACTCTTTTTAGAAAATAAATAATGAAAAATCCCCCAGAGATCAAGCTGCAAGGAAAAATGAAGTGAACATTGCTGATTTGCAAACAATTTAACATAAATTTATCACATTTAAGATTCCTTTAACCCTTTCAGGGGCAAAGCATTTTCAATGCTAAAGTGTTGAATAAATGAATGGCACCGGAATTTACCAACAAATTTAATTAGAAATAAGAAAAGGGATATATTTCACTTTCATGGTAAATGGAAAATATTTTACCAAAATGCTGGTGCCAATGTGGTGTTTGGGAATTAAAATTAAGTAGTTTCATAAACATACCACCACCCCTGAAATAGTTAAAAGAAAAACTATTGACTCTATCATTTTTATAAGTAAAATCGGGTAGATTTAATGTTTTTTTCAATTTGCCCTTCGTCAATTATAGAAACATTTTCCCTTTCAGGCCATTTAAACTTTTTTTCTTTCTGCATGACGAGCAAAGCGAACTAACCATCAATCATTGCATTGCTTTTCTATGTAACCTACATAATGTCTATGAATAGTCTCTTTGTTCTTCCTTACCAATTTCTGTAGCTCTTTCTGTAAATCAATAATGAATATTATAGTCCTATATTAGTTTAAAGGTAAAAAAACAAAAAAAAAACTATTAAATTTCAAATATACAAGTGAATCATTTCTCCCCAGCACTAATGTATCATTTCTTCCTATCATGCCTTATTGGATTTTCAATCACTTTGTATAAATGCAGTTGCAAAATTCCAATCTGCTTTCTAGTAAAACTCACCCTAAAAATGTGCTTTACAAATAAAAAATAATTGCAAGATATTATCTTCACTAAAATAAGAGATATGAAAGAAAATCAGTATTAAAAAAAAATTACATTGACATTCAAAAAATCTTCAAAATAAAAAAAAAAAAAAAAAAAAAAAAACGTTGTCAGTTCTTCACTTCTAAGTCCAGCTAATGATGGCCTCTTCTAATGAAAAAAGCCTTTACAACTGCTACAATAGCTGTTAATGCCATTTGTTGAGAAAATTTGTCAATGTATCAACCCTCCCTATGTATCAAACCTCTCCTACCTCCTCTACTCTTCTTAAGGATAGCTCTTTTTTCTTAATTCTCAAAATATTTCTGAAATCTATGCTTAATTTAATACTGTATGTGTTCAAATCTGACGAACTGCGAGTAAGATTTTAATACTTCATAATAAAGATCACAGAAAAAAGGAGTTTAAAATATTAATTTCCCGAGGAGATATTTTAGATATACGAAATCATCAAACGCCCATAGATTTAGCATTAGTGAGGGGAATTCAAAGCTGTGTGACTAGCAGATTTAACTTGAATTTCTTATTAAAATAAAGTGCTCCTTGCTTACATGTCTTAGATTTATTAGTAAATAAATACGTAGGGTAGACCGGGACACGTTTACGCAGTTCACTTTTTTTTCGAAACGAGTTATAACTGGCGCGCTACCAGTCATGACAGATTGACGCTGCTTCCTAGCAGATATTCTAACACGTTTTTGAGCGTCATTCGAGCTTCAGTCTAGCATGCGGAAAGGATAACCTGTTTTCTGTCAAGGTGAGTAAATTTTGTGTTGAACTTATTGAAACTTATTGCGAAATAATAATACTTAGTTAAGGATAAACAAATATATGAACATTAGCCTTTGAATTTTATCCTTTTTTGAGAACTGTATTTGTATGAACAGAAATGTTATTAATTTTCGTTGCACATTAAAGAAAAATCCAAACATGGCGACGGGGCACGTTTGCGCATTGACATCGGGGCACCTTTACACACGTTCAAAAAGAAGAAATTACGTAAAAGTTTATTAGTTTCTATGGAAGCAGAACAAGAAGACATCAAAGGGAAAAGTATGAAACCAAAAAGTGCAAAGGGGAAAAAGTTGGTACACTCTGGTAAAAAGAAAATAGTGAATGAATCTGATGACGAAAATGAAAACTGCGTGTGTATTTATTGTTTGAAATCATACAACCAATCCAAAAAAGGACAAGACTGGGTTCATTGTCTCAGATGCAAAAGGTGGTCCCATGACAAGTATGCAAAAGGAAATACTTTATTTTTTATTTGTAAAAACTGTAACAGTGATGATGAAGATGACTAAATAGTTTCTGTTTTTAATTACCAATAAGCCGTATGTTTTCAGTTTAGCCTATAAAATGTTCTTTAATTATTGCTCTTTATTTTTTTTATTTTTAAACAGTATTTTAAATTATAAATAAAACATTTAAATCTGATTAAATATTTATTTCACTTACTCCTTGGTATCACTTATAATATGGGTAAATGTGCCTCACTTGATCCGTAAAATTGGACCTAAAAAATATTTTTTTTACGGTTAAAAACACAAATAGAGCAACAACTGAATACACAAATTTTTGACTTTATTAACTGCTTTATAAAACCACAATGTCTAAAATTTCCTAAGTTAAAGCATAAAAATTAGAAAATTCATTGAAAAGAAAAAGCTTAAATGTGCCCGGTCTACCCTATCTGTTTTATGACGCCTCACTTCTGTGTGCTGTTATTGATTTATTTAAGCTGGTTATTGAATAAAAATAAATTACAATCGGTCTTCCAATGAAGTTCTTTTTACTCCCAGGACATTATTTCATACTAAATTGAGGTCGGTGTGTAGCATTTTAAATGGTTATCTTCCCGTATCTGGTACCATTTTCTAGATAGGAATGCTAATTACGCAATATGCTGCTAGGGGCCATTATAAAGTACCTCGTCGTGCAGCGTATACTTGTTGTACGATATGTAGACATCACGTTCATTGCTATAGTTAACTCGGTATGTCAGTTATTTGAGGCAAAACGAAATTAAGGAAATACTCTTTATACAAAAAAGCGTTATCTAAATATTTGAAAGAAAATCATTTATTACTTTTAATAAAAATAAATAGTTTAATTCTTTCTCTTTTAAAAAAGAGATGAGTAAATATGCATTGACATTTGGCCCCTTCATAGGGCCTATTATCTGGGGATTGAATATGATGAATTTACATTTGATAGCTTCTAATGAAGTTAATATTACGTGCAAAACGTCACTTCATATTAAATCGATGTGACTCTATTCCTTTGTATCTCACTCTTTTCCCGTATCCCAGACCGTTTTCGAGATTGAAATGCTAACTCTCCAGTTTTCCGCTTGAAAACATAACCAGGTTCATCATCGTGTAGGGCATACCAATCGTGTAGGGCATACCAATTTGTCTATACCTACACACCATGTAATATTATGTTCGCACTGAGATAGTTGAGTCACTTAACTTGAAGTTTTTTGAAGCGGGCGTAACCGGAATCAAGATTATGACTTGAGCAAATTTCTGAAACAAACTTAACTTTTGATACTCTCTTAACTATAAGTTGAGTGGAAATCTAGCTGCTGAACTCTTTTTCTTATTTGAAACTGTTGTTACAATTAGAGTTCAGTTCTACAAATATATATTAAACTTTTTCGAATGATCTTTTGAATCGTTTACTTAATTAACACACCGCAAAGAATAAAAACAATAATAAACTATGTATGATTGGATGTTGTAGTTACAAATTTAACATAAGTTAAGTCTCTTAAAACTTTTTGCAATGTGAACAGGTGAAGTCTAATTCCGGGGTAGCTAACTTGGCTCACCAGTTATTTGAAGCGAAGCGGAATTAAGGAAACATTTTGATGTACAAAGACTAGTTAATTATAGCTAAAGATTTTGTTTAAAATGTGTGATGGTTCTTTTTTATGGAAATAATGCAATGTGTTAGGTCTTCTCTAAATTAACTGTGGACATATACGAAACCTTTTTACTTTCTTCTATCTTTACAAGAAGAAAGTATTTGAATCGTGAAAATTTTCAACTTCCGGTTTTCGAAGAACTTATACGTTTTCGAAGGTCATGAATGCGATTTGACGATTTTTAGAAAATGTTTTGTCTGTGGGTTTGTCTGTATGTGAAAAGAAATTACGGGAGCTCTAGTAATAAAACTCTAGATTCCGTTAGTCCTTGATGTAAATTGGTGACGTTTAGTTTTTGGTGTAAATCGCCCGGCAGCAGGCGCTGCTTGGCTGCTTTTTTCAGGATTTTCGCGATAGCTATATCTCAAAAATTAATGCAAGAAATTTAATCAAACTGCATATTCAGTTACATTTTCACATAAATATATCCTTATTAGGTTTGGGAGTATACTACCCAACAGGTGTCGCTTCTATGCTCTTTGGGTTGGGAATTTTGGTTGTAGGAATCTAATAGGGTGGATTCCGAAATTCAATTATTTGTTTGAAAAATGCGATGCTTATATTCCCTTTTTAAATGCAGACAATTCAACGAACCTATAAACTTTAGGATCCTAGCTTGATGTCACATTTCTTAGAGACAGTTTGAAAAAATTTTACCCTTTAGCGCGCATATGTCCAAACAACAGTGTTTTAAATTTAATAGATTTTTTTATTCGTATATACCTAATTCACACCAGAAAATTAAAATAGCAATATTTGCTGTAATTAATAACAGATATTCCGTTTTTAAATAAAGTGAATATAACCATTGTAACTTTCTGGTATAAGGTGAGATTCTCTTAACTACGTAATTTCTAGAACGTATTCTATCATGGGAATTAACGGGTTAAATGTTAAGTTTTATAAAATAAATAATTACTAGCGGGCATGACCAGCTAAGCTCGGTGAAAATTAGCCTTGTCTTCCATTCGATATTTCATTCTCACTGTATAATTCTTGCTGTTTAGATGAAATTGGCATGTCCTAAGCCATAGGGACCCACTAACCGAAATTTTTCGAACACACGACCTAACCAAGGCTCTTCTCGAACCCGAAAACAATAGAAAACAAAAATTTGTCAAAATCGCTAAGGTCATTTTATAGATAAAATTAACTTGACCCACGGTAACCCAAAAAGGACCTACTAATCTAAATTTATCGAACATCTGACCAATCTCAATGGTCTTCTCGTGCTAGGAAACGGTGTAATAAGAAATTTTGTCAAAATCGTTTGAGCCATTTTTTAGATAAAATTAGCTAAACCTTGATGCATAGTGAACCAAAATGACTGGTTAATCGAATTTTCTTGAGCATGCGACCTATAACAGTGGTCTTCTCGAACCCGAAAACGATAGAAAGCAAAATTTAATAAAAATCACTAAAAGCTATTTTCTAGATAAAATTAACTTGACCCACAGTGACCCAGAAATAACCCATTAATCGAATTTTCTCGAACATGGGATCTAACCCAAAGATCTCCCCGTGCCCGGAAACAGTATTATACAAAACTTTGTCGAAATCGTTTGAGCCTTTTTTAAGATACAATTAGCTTGACCCACAGTGACCCAAAAATGACCCACTAATCGAATTTTCCCGAACATGTGACTTAGCTGAATGGTATTCTCATGCTCAGAAACGATAGAATACAAAATTTTACCTTAATGTTTTGAGCCGTTATTTTATATACACTTAGCTTGACCCACAGTGACCCAAAAATGACTCGCTAATTGAATTTTCTCGAACATGTGACTTACCCAATGGTCTTCTCATGCCCAGGAAATGTAAAACACAAAATTTTGACAAAGTCGTTTGAGTCATTTTTTTAGATACAAATAACTTGGCCCACAGTGACCCAAAAATGACCCACTAATCGATTTTTCTCGAACATGCGACTTAGAGGGGTCATCTCATGTCCGGAAACGGTATATTGCAGAATTTTGTCCAACGTTTTGGATCTTTTTTTTAGATTCAATTAGCTTGACCCTGACCCATTGTGACCCGAGATGACCCACTAATCAAATTTTCTTGAACATGCGACCAAGCTCAATTGCATTCTCGTGACCGAAAACGATAAAATACAAAATTTTGTCAAAATCGTTAGAGCCGTTTTCTAGGTAAACTTTGCTTGACCCACAGTGACCCAAAAATGAACGACTAATAGGATTTTCTCTAGTATGTGACTTAGCTCATTGGTATTCTCGTAATCCAAAACGACAGAATACAAAATTTAGTCAAAATCGTTAGAGCCATCTTTTAGATAAAATTGGCTTGACCCATAGGGACCCAAAAATGACCCAATAATCGAAATTTCTCGAACATGTGACCTAGCCCAATAGTTTTTTTCATGCCAAAAAACAGTTGGATATAAAATTTAGTCAAAATCGATTGAGTCGTTTTTTAGATGTAATTAGCTTGACCTTGACCCATTATGACCCAAAATGACCCACTAATAGAATTTTCTCGAACACGTGATGTAGCCCAATGGTATTCTGGTGCCTGAAAATGGTAAAATACAAAATTTCGTCAAAATCGTTAGAGCCGTTTTCTGGATAAACTTTGCTTGACCCACAGTGACCCCAAAATGACCCACTAATCGAATTTTCTCTAATATGTGACTCAGCCCATTTGTCTTCTCGTAATTCAAAACGACCAAATTAAAAATTTAGTCAAAATCGTTAGAGCCGTTTTTTAGATAAAATTGGCTTGACCCATAGTGACACAAAAACGACCCACAAATCGAAATTTCTCGAACATGTGACTAGCCGAATAGTTTTCTCGTGCCGAAAATCAGTTGCCTATAAAATTTAGTCAAGATCGATTGAGCCGTTTTTTAGATATAATTAGCTTGACCTTGACCCATTATGACCCAAAACGACTCACTAATCGAATTTTCACGAACACGCGACCTAGCCCAATGGTCTTATCATGTCCGAAAATGGTTAAATACAAAATTTCGTCAAAATCATTAGAGCGTTTTTTAAGATAAAATTTACATACATACACACACATACACACAATTTTTGCTCTCATTATAGTATAAGATATAAAATAAGGTATTTGGAGACATACATATTAAAATATTTACTAATTTTCATTATTTTAGCGTAAAACAGACACACGAGAGTTGTTTTTACTTGAATTGCAGATGTGAAAACGAAGAAAAGATTGACGTATTATATGAAAAATATCTCATTTTTTTTAATTATTTTTCTGGTGTAATAAGCCTTTCAGAGAATCATACATATTTTTTTCGAAAAATAAATAAAAAAACCTTCCACCCAGTGCCGGGAGGAAGAAGTAGCTTTCATGTTCCTGACTTTTTAAAAAGCCAGCTTATATTATTCAAACACACGAAGCTCAATTTAGTGGAAACTGATTATAGGAGATGCAATACTAATTTTTACCAATGCTAAATCTTTATGAATGAGAATTTTGCAAAATTAGTTATCTTTATCGAAGCTGCTTTTATTTAAAGTAACTTATATTTGGTTGCCAAATTCGGCGATATCTTGAAGTGGCTGCCATGGTGGATGAGGCTAACCAGTGAACTTGGTAGAGACCTTAATAATTCCTGTGCACATGCTCACTCACATCGGAATTGGCTGATATATACAAGTGCTGTCACAGGCAAAAAATCAGATTTTTCAAAATGTCACCCACATTAGAAATTCATACTGCTATATCTGAGCCATTATTTAAGATAAAGACAAAACAAAAAATTCTCCGGAATCCTTATATCAGGGTCAAATACTTAAGAAATAAGCTTTTTTCAATTTCTAATTTTATTGCACCTCATTTTAAATATAATTTTTTTTAATTTAAAAGCCGCCGTTTTGAAACAAGATGGCTGATGAAGCTGGCCAGCGAACTTGGTCGAGACATTGCTATATACTATTCACATGCCTTCTTACATCGAAATAGGTTAATAAATACGCGTGGTATCGCATGGCAAATATCAGATCGTTTCAAAAGGTCAGCCATGCTAGAAATTCAAAGTGCTATAATTCAACCATTTTTTAAGATATAGACGAAACAAAAACTGCTCCGGAATCTTTGTATCAAGGTCAAAAACATAAAAAAAAACTTTTTCATTTTCCAATTCTTTGATACCTCATTTTAAATTTTAAATTAAAAAAAAATTAAGTCGCAGCGGTTTTGAAACAAGATGACGAATGAAGCTGGCCATCTTGTTGAGACATTGGTATGTACTATGTATACACCAAGTTACATCCAAATCGGTTCATAAATACGCCTGTTATCGCGTGACAAAAATAAGGTCGTTTCAAGATGTCAGCCACAATATAAATTCAAAATGCTATAACTCAGCCATTTTTTTAGATATAGGTGAAACAAAACTGTTCCGGAATCTTTGTATTAAGGTCAAATATATACAAAAAAATCTTTTTCATTTTCCAATTTTTGATACATCATTTTAAATTTTAAATTTAAAAAGTTTTAAATGGCCGCCATTTTGAAACAAAATGGCGAATGAAGCTGGCGAACAAACTCGGTCGAGACATTGGTATGTAGTATATATACACCAAGGTACATAAAAATCGGTTCATAAATACGTCTGTTATCGTGTGACAAAAATCAGGTCGTTTCAAAATGTCAGCCACGCTAGAAATTCAAAGTGCTATAACTCAGCCATTTTTTAAGATATAGACGAAAGAAAAACTTGTCCGGAATTTTTGTATCAAGGTGAAACAAATAAGAAAAAATATTTTTCAATTTTCAATTTTTTTGGTACCACATTTCAAATTTTAAATTAAAAAAAATTTAAAACCATTTTGAAACAAGATGGCGGATGAATCTGGCCAACGAACTCGATCGAGACATTGGTATGTACTATGTATACACCAAGTTACATCCAAATCGGTTCTTAAATATGAGAATTACAGTGTGACAAAGATCAGATATATGTATATATATATATATATATATATCAACATTTGAACGGAGGGTGGTTTCGGGGTCTGGGGGTCATGATCGATGAAAATATACCAAAATTTTTTGAAATCGCTTTCCCCCGAACGGCTGCAATAGGTAGCTTTTTGCATTGAAAGCTACCTAAAAATCGCGCATTTAAGGGTTAAGAGTTAAGGTAAAGTTAATATTAATTTACAGTATATGTTAGACAAGTTATAATCTATTATATTTTACTCCATTACATGCAATTTTATGTCAGATTACTATTTGCGTACAGGATGCACGTAAAAATATTTAAGACAATCTACTTTCTAAAAATACCTTTCATCCTGACTCTACTGAAACAATTTCGGAAAAATCTAATAGAATAGCAAAAGGTTTTGCTAGAGATGCAAAAGTATTTTCTTATTGCAATTTTAACTTTACAGCTCATACACCTTTGAGTATTTTCTCTTTAACCCTCTCGCTGCGTAAGTAATTCTTCGCTATGAGCTTTACAGAATTTTTAATCGTTTATCGCCGGTTCTTTAAAGCAGAATTTTTTTACTATTGTAATCAGGGAAAATGTCCTGTTCAAATCAGACAAAGTTTTCGCTAAAAAATAACTGGTGGGAATAACAAAATAGTATTAATTTGACGGGAAAATGTATTCTCTAGCATATCTCGGACTGCGCAGCGAGAGCTAATCTTGAGTTAAAGCTTTAATATAACACAGGAATGTAATCTAATAACACTAAAATGAAATGTCTAAAGATTTCCTCTGTTTAAATAGCTATTTGTTTTCCTAATTTAAATATTAATTTTTTTAATGATTTATTTTTTTTTAGTTGTAAAAGTAATCGAAATAAATGTATCTTAAAACAGTATGTTAAAATAAAATCTTGCGATCCTTTTCAAACATCTGACATCGAACAATATTTATCAAGAATGTTATCTCTCTACATTCTCTCAATAAAGTTTCGTAATCAACTCTTCAATTTTCTTAAATGGTTTCATTATAATAATATACATATTCCTAAAAAAAATGCAAAACCATTATTATCCATTATTTAAATACTCTTTTTCAGTTGTTTTCGTTTTTGCTGCGAAACTGCGTTTATCGTAGAAAGGGTCCAAAATATTTTCTAATTTTCTTTTATTTATGAAAAAACACATCAGTAATTGACTAGATACGTTTTCCTTAAATTTTTGTTCAAAATAATTTAAAATTCCATGAAAATTTAATATCAGTCTAACCGGTCTAAAAGATTTGAAATCCTGACAGCTTTTAATAGCGTTTCGCTAAAATTTCGTGTGTTCTATATAATTTAAAGTTTTCAAAAACTTTAAAAACATTTTAATTGTTCCAAGTGGCATGGAATGCGGTTAGTTTATAGTATATCATTAAATATTCTCATCTTTGTTCTGCAGTGGGAATAAAAATATCTTAAGGATTTAATGAATTTTTAATTGAACCAGTAAAGCGTTTTAATCTCACACTGTTGAAGGTAATTATCATGTTATTTACTAATGCTAAATAACAGAATTTCAGTAACGGATGAATCTAATTTTAAATCATCTTTGCAAGGCATCTTTTTTGTTCTTTTTTTCTTTGATAAAGATTTTGCTGAATAACAACAATATTGATTAAATATATGTTTAATCTGTATAAAATTTTCAGCGTCATGAAAAAAAAATCAGTCTTAAATTTAAAATGCAGTCTTTTAATGTTGTATTTGGAGTAAAAAAAATTAATACTATTGTAACCGAAAATACATTTTGCAAAAACGTTTTTTATCTTCAATTATTATATACAAATAAGCAACTTTTTTTCTTTGTATAAACTTTATTTGCCTATTTTTATAAATTTTGCAAAAGAAATACATTTAAAGCAACATTTGTACAGAAATAGGACTAACAGATGTTATAAAGATTACTTACACACGCATATGTGGACGTGAGTTTCAAAACTATCCTTATCCAAAATTTAAAAAATCGAGTTTTCTATATCAATGCATTCTATTGGTGAACCTACACCTAAAAACACTACAATTTGTAGCACACTAGTTTTATTCTGAATTTCTGGCATTGTAAAATCTTAGTTTGCAATGAACACCAATGGACGCAGTTAGAGGTTTTTCGCGATTTCCCCAAATTTGATTTTCTGGATAAGGCGAGTTTTGAAACTCACGGCCTCATATACACTACTCAAAACATTTAAAGGATATCGTTGTGGATGGATCTTGCGCCTTGGAAATTGTTTAGATGATTGTTATATAATCGACAATCGTGGTAGGCTATATGAGAAAAAAATTACACATGTTTGGTAGTAAAAAATGCATTGTACACTGTAAAAAAAAATGGACCAAAATACGGAAATACTACTGGCAATCTAGACGCCAGTAGTATTTCCATATTTTAACGGAACTTTTTCCCGGTAAATCACAGACAATTTTCCATTAAGTTCCAAAAAACGGAAATTTTTCTGTAATTTATCGGAAAAAAGTTCCGTTAAAATACGAAAATACTACTGGCGTCTAGATTGCCGGTAGTATTCCCGTATTTTAGTCCGGTATTTTTTTTTCCAGTGTATTGAGCATTTGGGTGCAAAGGGAAAAGAACATAAGTTGTGCCGATGAGAAAAAAAACGAATAAAAATATGTTTCCTTCAAATAAATTCGTTTTCAATAGTGGGTATGGTTTCCCCGGACAGCCAGCAACTTGAACACCTTTGAGGCATGGAGTCAATGAGGTTATTAATGAAGATCTGTGGTATTCTATCACAGCCCTCCAAAAAAGCACTTTCCAGTTCTTGGAGAGTTTGTATGGATGGTAGGCGGCCAGAAACGTGTCTGACTAGCATGTCCCAAACATGCTCTGTGAAGGCGGTTCAGTGGTTTTGGGTTCATGCATGCTATGAAAAAACTCCAACACAAAATACGGGAACAAAAACTTTATTTTAACTATTAAAATTACTAGAAAGCATTTAGAATTTCAATGAGGGGACATGGATTTCCTAGCAATAATGGAGAGAGCGAGGCCCCCATTTAAACAAATGCACCGAAGTGCCGATACAGAAAGTTAGTACTTTCTCAGTACATAGTCAGCATAGGAGTGACTCATTTTACAAACAGCTTCGATAACTTGCCGTTACAAATACATCGCCAATTTTACTATTATAATCGTGAACGAAGAGTGAACAAAGGTTTATTGGCGCGCAAAATGATTATACCACGCAATCTGGTATTCCTCAAGGCATCAATCAAATGGTTGTTAAATAACTGTCACAAAGCGTAATCAAAACGGCGTCAAAGTTCTGAATTGAATAAATTTGTTTATGCTTAATAATGTATTATATGATAAAATGACCGTTACTTGAAAATGTGCTATACTTATAAAAGGCATCTGTATTAGACAAAGAGGAAGTTAAAATTAACTGCAATCATTTTCCGAGACATAAGTTATAAACTTCATTTTATTTATGTTTTATTATTACCTCGTAACCGCGAAAGAAAAGGAGCAAATAAGAGTGAAAGAATTCAGCGTGGGCATATACGAATCAAAGTTACTAACAGCTGCGTTTCTCTTTTTGTGATTTATTTAATGACCCACAAGTTATCTGAAAGTAAATTGCTTTTCTGGGAATGACAGATTCCAACCGTTTAAAATGAATATTACTACTTTAAATAAACCGAGGACATTGAAAGAAAGAAAAACCTAAAAGATAAATTTCGATACGGAAAATAAGCCCCTAATTAAATTATAAAATTTTAATTCAACGAGGGGGAATAAAAACACGTTTTAAAAGAGAAAACAAAATGATTTAAATTAATTTAGAAGAGGTCGTGATATGTGATAGGATCTCTATCACATGCTCTAATTGGGTTCATGTCCGGAGAACACGCTGGCCATTCCATTCGTATGATTCCTTCCTCGAAAAGGAAATCATCCACCAAGTGAGCACGATGTGGCCTGCAATTGTTGTCCATTAACATGAAGTTATCTCCAATTGCGAAGCGTAAAGGACTACAATAGGTCTGAGGATCTCATCCCTATATCGCTGATCAGCCAGAGCTCCATTTCGAATGATGTGGGATTCGGTGCGCACATCAATGGAGATGAAAGCATAGAACATCACTCCCTCACCTCCAAATCTGACTCTTCCTTGCAGGAACGCAGAGTTGTTTCTAGTGCCACATACCATTCAGATGAAAATATGCCTATTATCAGGATGAACAGAAAAACGGGTCTCATAAGAGAAGAGTATATTGCGCCATTCATTTCTCCCCCAGTTCACATTCTACGTTTCCCACTCCCTGCGGGCACCATAGTGCGTTGCTGTTAGCGTAGTACATACCATTGGTCTGCGAGCATGCAGATCTACAGAGTGAAGCCATTTTAGGACAGTTTGAGTCGAAACTGTGGTGCCAGTAGCCGAGCGAAGGTGTTGTTGAAGAAGAGTGGCATTCATATGTCTCCAATCCATAAGCGTTAAATATTCATCTTTATTGGGCGTTGTTGTACGTCTACGACCTTGTCTTGTTCTTCAGCGTGCATTTCCAGTCTCCAAAGAACGGTTCCTGGAAATTCCACTTTGTAAACTCCAGTGGTTTCTGCTACTTCGGCTTGTGTTTAGCTCTTCTCTAACCGATCACTGTCCAAGCATTTAATTCGGTTAAATGACTTCGTTGAGACATCTCATTCATCGAAAGAAAGCCCTTACTGAATGTCGATCATTGTTCACCTCTTTGACTTTCAGTAAGTTGAAAACCAAATTTTATTCGCTGCCACTAAAGCGTTGTTTTTCACGTCAAACTCAAAATTTGTATACTCCGAAGTTTGAAAATCAGAAAAATGTGTATTTCTGACTATCTTCTTCTATTTTCTGAAAAACAAATTCACTTATACCGTTACTTTATATAATACTTACAATATTCTTTAATTGTTTTGAGCAGTATATATACTCGTATATATATATATTACATAGCTTAAAACCTGGAAGTAATTCCTTAGATTCTTAGGCTAATGTTAGACTAATGTATGTTTGCACGCTTTTTCTTTCAACATGAAAAAGAAACACTTTCGCTAACAGGGGTTTCATTTTCATGCTGAAACAAAAAGCGTGCAAATGGACGTTCGTCTGACATTAGCCTAAATTGATGAACAAAGTTAAAATGGCACCAGAATTCTTTTTTGGGAAGGGGTTTCGACAATGTAGAATGAATTGAAAGTCTGACACATTTTTAAAATTTAATGAAAATTCGAGTAATTTTCGTATGAGGGTTCAGTTTCAACGAAAATGCTTCGCATGAACGAAAGTTTCAGCACATAAAAAATTGTATTCCCAAAAATATCTCATACATGGCGCTACAGCTGCAAAACTACCCTAAAAGGCATCAGAAACGTACAATGAGCATGAGCAACCATTTGACAGATTGCGCAATGTTCTCCTGCAATTAAAATTTTATGGGGCCCTAAACTTAGAACAGCAAAGTCAGTGAAAAATTACATCATTTGACGCAATTATAGTAATTATTTTCAGCTTTATGAATAAAAAGATACGTGTATGCCGTTATGTTTTAACAGTGGAAGCATTCCGTCGTTTTGTGTTTAGGACCCATCGTTATATTATGTCTTTTCTATTTTCATATTTTAATTTTGACGCTGTGAATCAGAAAGATGGAAAAAACATTAGATTAAGAAGACATAACTCACAGCAGAGGTTCGGAGAAACATGCATAAATAAATAAAAATAAATTTATATGAAAACTAATTAAAACATTTAAAAAAATGCTTAAAAGGTTAATTACATTATTAATGAAAAATACGGTCATTACATCTACCAAAAACTAACACATTCATTATTAACCCTTTAAGCCCTTGAGGGGCAAGTAATTGTATTTCTGTAATGTCGAATTCACGCCGGAATCCGCAAAAAGATTTATTGCAAAATAAGGAAAAGTAATTTTACAACTTTTTTCCACCAAAGTTAGAAAAGTAAAATTTAATAAAATTTTTCTGGTGCAAATCTTCATTAATCGTAGGTGGGATAAAATATATCCCACCGCCCCTCAAGGGGTTAACCGGCTGGCCCGGAACTTTCCGTTTCTAGAAATCATGTTAAAATGGCTGTAGGCAAAAATATTTTAAACAGAATTTTATTTTGAACCATATATAGAAAGAAGTGATATTAACCCTAGAACTACCGGAAATTTTACTCAAGTTTTATAAAAACATTCTACACCAGAATTTTTACTTAAAACTATTTAATTTGTTTATTTAACTTATTATTGTCTGATTTATACATTTAGTTTGTTTTGAAGAAATTTCTGGTTTGAATAAATATTTTGAATGTACATGTCGGGTCCATTGGACCCTTCTGGTAGACAGAGGGTTAAAGATATTATAGCATCAAACTGCGATTAATAAATATATATATCCTGGAATTTACAAGCATTCTTATAAAAATACAGGAAAATCTTCAGACGGTGAAAGGATAGAGCGACAATGAATATGGACACTTCAAGATTAAAAAGCGAAAGCTAGAAAACTAACTGAAATGCAGTTCTAGACTAAACAGTATTTCTTGAACAACATGTTTTTCACATCGTGAGAAGCACAATGGGTGCATTTATACATAACACAGTGGTGACATTAGAGCAATAAAATTTGATTGGCCGAGACGGTTCTGAATGAAAGCGCAAGCATCTTGGTGAGTTTGCTATTACCGCCAAAATAATGTTTGTTGAATTGTTTCCTCCGCCTAATCAAAATGAACCAGACGAGTATAGCAAAGTTTTGGAATGTATGTTATTATAGTTTGGACAAAAACGTCATTCTCAGGATGCGCACTGTACAAATGTGCCAATCATATACCGGGTGAGTAAAAAGTTCGTTAAAACTTTAAAAAGACATGTAGAGGGCGCTGACGACTCGAAAATCAATGAATAGGACAACAATACGCTCTATTAATTTGTTCTTCCAATAACAAATGTTCAACATGACCTCCAGAACATTTTACGATACAAGTATTGTCCTGTTCATTGTGTTTCGGGTCGTCAGCGGTCGTCCCTCTATATGTGATTTTTTTAACAGAATTTTTTTTTTTTTTTTTTGGCTGCTAAAAAAAAAATCTGACTACCTTGTGAGCCCTTTCTTGCAAACCACACTCCTTTATCATAATTTCTTCCTTTTTTATGAGATTTTAAAATTTAACGAACTTTTGGCTCACCCGGTTTATGAAGTTACTCTACATGTTTCATGTCTTTGCATGTGTAGTTCCATCAATGAGAATTTTTTTATTTCCTTAAAGGAACTTTTCGATCCTAAGAATTACTTTCGTCCACCCCACAGACTCATGTGATGATTATTTGATTTTGTTTATTGAAATTTAAATTATGTCAAGGTTTTTTAGACCCTTCTGTAGATTAGTAGTTCTTACATGGAGGCACAGATTTTTATTCTACTAAATGCGAATTCGTTCACGAAAGTTACAATTTTTTTAGGACAAATGTGAATTTATTGCATGCTGCTAAATGTAATTATTTTAATTAGTTAAACAGATTTGTAAAACCGTTAAAACTGCTAAATAGATTGAAACAGATAAAGATTGTGTTCCTCGTAGCTTTATCATATTTTAGAAATATACTCCATTTAAATCTGCGTTTATAGTAGTTTGGAAAGATTAATTTGATTTCTAAAAGAAAGAGAGGAGGGGGATAGATGTAATAGAGAAAAAGAAATATAATTGGAAAGAAAATTAGTTTAAACTAACTACTCATTAGTTATCTAAGAAATGACAGAAAAAGACTGTTGTTGGCACTTATATAATATTAAAAAACCCTTAACGGGTTAAAAGTTTGTGACGCAGCACTTTATCTTATTGCTATAAGAATTTAAAATATGGAACTTAAAAATAATGATATCAAATTTTAAGGGACGCTATGCTATTAATTAATGTATACATACATACATTTATATTATTTATTTCATCATTTTATTTTTGTTTTATTTATAATTGCATGTGTAAGAATTATCTTAAATTTAAAAGGATGTATAAAAATTTATTCATTGATGCTTTATCATTCACATCTTTCAAAAATTCAAAATATGAGTTTTAAAAGATATGATATCAAAATTTAAGTGACGCCTTGATGTAGCTTTAAACAATGTTTTAAAATTCAATTTCAATTATTTTCGGTTTGGCTAAATATATTTACACATGTAACCAAAACTTTTAATTTACCAATACACTATTAAAAATATCACTATCACTGAACCTATACAATGCACTGCAATGTATTTATATGAAATAAATTTATTTAACTTTTGTGCCACGCTATCCAAAATCAAAAGTAAAATTTATGTAAATGATTTCTGTGCGTGATTGTATCCAAACTAAACGAAATGCATGCAAATGGATAATAATGGATAATTGATTGAAATAAATTTTTATACATCCTTTTAAATTTAACATAATTCTTACACATGCAATTATAAATAAAACAAAAATAAAATGATAAAATAAATAATATAAATGTATGTATGTATACATTAATTAATAGCATAGCGTCCCTTAAAATTTGATATCATTATTTTTAAGTTCCATATTTAAAATTCTTATAGCAATAAGATAAAGTACTGTGTCACAAACTTTTAACCCGTTAAGGGTTTTTTAATTGATATCATTACTTTTTTTAGGTCAGTAATAAAAAGATAAAAACAAAAAAATATTAAAGGCCAATGGACCAAAGGACAAACTCATAATCGTGATTTTCATTCATCTTTAATTCTCCCCTCCCCCTCTTAAAAAAGCATACCTATGTACAAAATGGGTTTTTTATGGTTTGTTTCGTATATATAAAGCTTTGTAAAATTTTACTACGTAAAAAGCTTACTTTTTTAATAAGAATATCAAGGAATATTACTCTTTAAACATTTTTATTTAAAATACGATAATTGCTCACTATTAATAAATAAATCTATCTAAATCAAATTCTAACCTACAATTTTTTGCTTAATAATTGAGTATACATTTTCATTTAGCAACAGTTCGAATATACATACATTCCATACAGGAAGCACAGGAAAGCATCAATCTTCCACAGCAGTAAATGAAATTCCACTCCAAGAAAAAAGTTGCCAAAGTGAACTGGTAACATTAAATCGCCAAGATCTCGCTAAAATGTAATCTCGTTGATATCCTGATAAAGCAACGATAAATGACTAAATCTCTTAAATATAATTGCTGTTCATAAAAGATATTGAAGCTTTGTACTAATCTGAATTTTAGAGACCCAAATTAAAATTTTGGGGACTATTTACCAGTATTTAAAATTGCAAATGTACGAAAGAGGTGTTATATGGAATATTATTATTTTTACATTTGAAAGACAGATGGCAGCACCAGAAAACACTAATTTCAATAATTCAGAAATGTAAACGGGATTGATTTTACTAGAGCTAGCTAAAAACTTTGAAGGTTATTAATTATTTGCTAAATATCTAACAAAATAAAACACGCAAATTGGTAAAAAAAGACTGTCGGGTATTTTTTGCGTTTGTAATCTTCAGCACCATTTTTTAAAGTGAAATATTAATTAGTAATGCTTCTTAAGTTTGTAACAAAAAAAAACATGAACTTGTGCATTTATTTATAATTTTCTTACACATACAGAGAGTTCAAAGTATGAAGTTTCCATTTTATGAATTTAATGAAAAGTAAAAAAGAAAAATGCGCGCATTTTTATTTGTTCAATCGACATTTTCGTTTTATTTACAGTTTTTTACACATAAAAATTCGTATTTTGTTATTCGTATTTATTCATAAAATTTCGTATTTGTATATTATATGTATTTATTTATTATATGTATTTGATATATCTATCAGTTTCAAAGTTCCATTTACCGAATGCTTTTCGGTTGGCTGTATTTATGTCGGCCAATTAACTGCTTGTGGGATATAGGCCCTAAGGGGGGGGGTGCCTTCCGTGGAGGTCTTTCTAAGGGAACCTAACCCGTATTAACGCTTGGAGAACCAAGGTTCGAAGAAAACCACGAAAACTCCGAACGATTAGGCCGACGGGCGCGATTGGGATCGAACCCAGCACCTCCCGTCTACCAGCTTCGAGAGCAGAACCTCTCGGCCATTGGTGGGGCCGAATGCTTTTCGGTTTTAAAATATTCTTTTTTCCGTCTCATGTAAAAATTGGCTTTCGGCGGACCTTAAAAAAACCTTTCCGTTTCCGCGTTAGACAGATTTCGGCTTATGGAGCACGTATTAATGTTATTTTCAATTGATTCGCCGGGACTTGAAAGTCTTTCCGCGGTAGGTAGATTTCCGACTTACACAGAGCGCGCCTTAGGCAGATTTTATAGTATTTTTACTGTCTGAAAAATTGTCACGAAATAGTGATATTTGAAACTCTTAAACAAAAAAATCAAAATAAACCAGTACATTTTTATAGAAACATAAAATCAAATTTACTTTATTAACTCACTTTAAAAGGATAAGAAAAAAGTGCTTACTGTTTCAAACAGGACAGACCTCGCAAACTGTGTATTGCTAGGCCAGCGCTTAAGAGCCTACTCTAGTCAATTCGAAAACCGAAATCCCATATCACAGTTTAAGCGTTGCCACATGGGAGGCGTATCCCAAACACAAAGATTGGCATGTTAAAAGACCAATGATATTTCCTAAGCATATAATTGACAAACAAATTGGCCATCCCATAGCATAAAAATAGGCTTTCTTTGCCTCCAGGCAACAGGGCGGTATTTTAGACAAGCTGACCGGGAAAAAGTGATTAGCAGACAGGAATGAAGACAGGCTTCCAATTACATCTTCTGAGAAAGCAGATCTCTACGTAGGTTTTCATTATTGGGACCCATTTTGCGAAAAGTAAAAGTTATTTTTGGTAATTTTACTATATTTTTGTGAAAAATAACATTTTGTAACGAAAGTTAAAATCTAGTTACTCAAATTTGTACCAAAAACTTCTTTAAATCCTCTTTCTAAAGTTTTTGTTTTTCGCGATCTAGTTTCATTTACAAATTACACATTTTAAAACACTTTTTATAAAAAAGAATTTTACAAAGGGGTCTATTTTATTAAAAGGAATTTTATGAAGGGGCACGTTTTATTTAAGTTCATTTTTGTAAAGAGTCCCATTTTATTAAATTTATTTTTGTGAAGAGGCCCATTTTATTAAATTTATTTTTGTGAGGAGGCCAGTTTTATTAAATTTATTTTTGTGAAGGGGCCTATTTTATTGAATAGATTTTTGTGATGGCCCTGAATAGGCCCCAATTTCTACCTGGACCGACCCCTGGAAAGTTGTTCTGAAGTCTAAATAGGTTATTCACCAACACATTTTCAAAATCATATGCATATTTTTAAGTGCACGAAATTTACCGATATTCTTATTCAGATATTAAAAAATCAAATACTTTTTGATTTACTTTTTGAGAAAGAATCAAGTACATTTTAATAATGTTGCACCATTTCAAACATAAGGAAATTGATACGTATTTATGAGGTGCAAAGCATTTATTACTCATTTACAGCACCTCACAAACGAATTCCATTACATAATAGTCTACTTGGAAAATCTGTTTACAAAATATTTTAATGATGTTACACTACTTCAAGTACAATGAAAATGATATACATTACTGTGGTTTCATACCATAACCATATACTTACAGTAGAATATGATGTGCGTATCATTTATCGTTCATTTACAGGAACACACAAAATTTATCGGATACAACACAGAAGTAGTGTATATTAGCAATAATTTCTGGAAAGTTACGGTTTTAGTTGTGATACACATTTTAAGTTACTAAGTTTTGTGCACTATTATGTAATTGTGAAAGCGGGGGGGGGGGGGATACGGTGTGTCATATACAGGGCTGTACAAATGTATTAAAAAAATTTTAGCCTATTGATAAAAATTAATCCACCCGAATCTTTGCCAAAAACGAATTAACTCAGATTTTGGGCCGAAAAAGTAAAAAAGCGGCCTTTGTGCAGATCGACCTCACCTATCCAATGAAAAAAAAAAGAATTTACAAATATTTAAATACAAACGAAATATCTTTATAAATTTCTTCTATAGGATTAGCATTAGCGAACGGATCTTTTCGCTTGACTAAAGTAGCCTCTTCTCGGTTGCATTTCAATATTTTTAAATTTTTTTTTTTTTTTTGCATTGGATAGCTGAGCCTATCTGCACAAAGGCTTTTTTTTCTTTTTCGATTTTGTTTAGAAACATTTTTAATGAGGACACTTTCAATTGCGGAACCATTTTCGAAAATGAAAACATCCCCATAAAAAATTTGGCAGTCAAAGGCCAAAAAGTAAAAAGCGGCCTTTGTGCAAATCGATCTCAGCTATCCAATGAAAAAAAAATTTAAAAATATTGAAATGCTACCGAGATATCTTTATAAATTTCTTCCTCAGAATTAGCATTAGCGAACGGGTCTTTTCGCTTGACTAACGTAGCCTCTTCTCGGTTATGAATTTCAATATTTTTAAATGATTTTTTTGAATTGGATACTTGAGATCAATTTGTACCAAGGCCGTTTTTTGCTTTTTCGATTTTGTTTACAGATATTTTTTATTATTATTTTAATTAATTTATTATTAATTAATAGTAAGGAATTATTTAATTATTATTTTAATTAATTAATTATTAATTAATAGCAAGGAATTATTTAATTATTATTTTAATTAATTAATTATTAATTAATAAGGAATTATTTTATTAATTGAATTCCTGGTTATTCCAGTCAATCTTTTTAAAAATTGTGTTTACCTCCTCCCCGCATCAAATATGCTGCTCTGTTGTACAAAAATATTTTTAACTGTCATAATTATAGTAAAATTCCTGTTAGCTTAGGCTACAGGCACAGGTAGATTTCGAAGTTAAGTACTAATTTCGCCAACAATTTTACGGATTAAAGGCAAATGTGATTTTTTGTCTTCTACACACACATATACATTTTGTTTTTCTTTTTGCCGTAATAGTTGATCTTATCAAAAACATGTCAATATAAAAGTTATAGATAATACTAAGAAGATGTATAATAAATTTAAACGGATTTGATATCTTGTGAATTGACGAAGTTATGAATTTTTTCTTGTTCAACCCACTTTTTTTTTTTTTTTTTTTTTTTTTTGCTGTAATAGTTGGTCTTATCGAAAACATAACCAAATTTTATGTTTGTCTTCATTGTAATGATGAAAATGATATCGAGTTAATCAATTAATTCTATTTATATCTGTAAATTGATTTTTATTTTACTTTAGTCCTTTCTATCTCTAATTAATAATTTTACATTTTTATAATTTTATGGCTTCATTAAGGAACGTTGTATGGTAGATATTCTTTAGGCTATATTGTGTTTTCGTTCGTACGAAACATAAATTAAGATTCGGTAAAATTTTGAACATTTCTTAAACTTCTGCACTATCAGAACATTAAAAAGTTACGTGGGCTAATTAACCTCGCAATCGGGGCAGGTTGGCCCAGGCGACTTGGTCTCAGTTTGAGCTTCTAAATTAATATTTATAAATAATATTTTCAAGTTTTACCATTGTGAAATACACTGAAAATACACTGATAATGGTAACATAAAAAGAAATTTAAAATGTTGAATTTTATTTTTAAAAAATATATATATTAGAAGAAAAAGCGGAACAAGAAGACTGGCAGAGCATTAAAAATTATTTATTTTACACTTTTTTTAACTTATTAAAAATATTAATTTCTGTCTCATATGTGATTTTAACATAATCTTACAAATGAGGCGATACATCTTCACTTTTCTGCCAAAAACTGATTTGTTGTGTCTTTCCAACTTACCTGAATATTTAACAAAAGTGTTACAGAGTCGGCGTTCTTATCTTCGAAAAATGCTTCTAGAGACTACTGTTACATTTAGCATTAAGATGCATAATATTGACACATTTCATAATTCTTAGTAACTTATTAAAAGTGTGTGAAATTTTTCAAATAAAATATCTCGGTTCAATATTTTTAAATTACTATTATTATTATTATTATTATTATTATTTTGCATTAGATAGCTACGATCGATCTGTACGAAGGTCGTTTTTTACATTTTCGACTTTGTTTATTGCAGATATTTTTAGTGGGGACACTTTTATTTTCGGAACCGGTTTCGAAAGTGAATGCATCCCGAAAAAAAAATCTGTAGTCAAAATCGAAAAAGTAAAAACCAGCCTTTGTACAGATGGACCTCAGGTATCCAATGCAAAATAAACTCATAAAAAATATTGAAATGCAACCGAAATATCCTTATATATTTCTTCCATAGGATTAGCATTCGCGAACGGGTGTTTTCGCTCTGGAGTAGCCACATTGCATTTCAATATTTTTAAATGATTTTTTTGCTTTCTTCTAAATTTACAAGAAAGTATTGGATTGATTTTCGACTTCCGGTTTTCGACGGATTTACACGTTTTAGGGGGCAAAAAACCCCAAAAACATGTTTTTACAAAATGTTTGTCTGTCTGCCTGTATATGACACAAATTTTGTGGGCGCTCTATCTCATGAAGTAATGCACGAATTTAATACAAATTTATATTCAAGTAGTCCCTGATATAAATTGGTGCTGATTAGTTTTTGGTGTAAATCGCCCAATCACAATTTCAACAACGGCTCTATCTCAAGACCTTATGCAAGGATTTTCATAAAACTTCAGATTGAGTTAGTCCTTGAAATGAATTGGTGCTAGTTTACGTTTTGTTGTAAATCGCCCAACAGATGGCGCTGCTATGCTGAATTATGTAGGATTTACACGATTTCCGCAATAGCTCTATTTCAAGAAATAAATTCATCAAAAAACTCAGATTCAGTTAGTCCTTGATATGAAATGATGCTGATTATGTGTTGGTGTGAATCGCCCAGTAGGTGGCGCTGTTGTGCTGCATTTATCATGATTTCCGCAATAGCTCTAATGGCCGTTTTTTGCTTTTCCGATTTTGTTTACAGATATGTTCAGTGAGGGCACTTTTATTTTCGGAACCGGTTTCGAAAGTGAAAGCATCCTCATAGAAAAATTCTGCATTCAAAATCGAAAAAGTGAAAAACGGCCTTTGTACAGATCGATATCAACTATCCAATTAAAAAAAAATCATTTTAAAATATTGAAATGCAACCGAGATATCTTTATAAATTTCTTCCAAAAGGATTAGCATTAGCAAAGGGGTCTTTTCGTTTGACTAAAGTAGCCTCTTCTCGGTTGCATTTCAATATTTTTAAATGATATTTTTTTACAATGGATAGCTGAGATCGATCTGTACAAAGGTCGTTTTTTGCTTTTTCGATGATGTTTAGAGATATTTTTAGTGAGGACACTTTCATTTTCGGAACACGTTTCGAAAGTAAAAACACCCCCATAAAAAAATCTGCAATCAAGATTGAAAATGTAAAAAAACGGCCTTTGTACAGATTGATCTCAGCTATCCAATGCAAAAAAATCATTTCAAAATATTGAAATGCAACCGAGATATCTTTAAATGTTTCTTCTATAGGATTAGCATTAGCGATCGGGTCTTTTCACTTGACTAAAGTAGCCTCCCCATAACAAATTCTGCAATCAGGCTCGAAAATGTATAAAACGGCCTTTGTAAAGATCGATCTCAGCTATCCAATGCAAAAAAATGATTTAAAAATATGGAAATGAAATCGAGATATCTTTATAAGTTTCTTCCATAGCATTAGTTTTAGCGAACGGGTCTTTTCGCTTGACTACAGTAGCCTCGTCTTGGTTGCATTTAAATGTTTTTTGCATTGGATTGATGAGATCGATATGTACTAAGTCCGTTTTTTGCTTTTTCGATTTTGCTTACAGATATTTTTAGTGAGGACATTTTCATTTTCGGAACAAGTTTCGAAAGTGAAACCACCCCCATAAAAAATTCTGCAATCTAGATCGAAAAAAAATGGTCTTTGTACAGATTCATCTCAGCTATCCAATGCAAAAAAAAAATCATTTAAAAATATTGAAATGCCACCGAGATATCTTTATAAATTTCTTCTCTAGGATTGGCATTAGTGATCGGGTCTTTTCGCTTGACTAAAGTAGCCTCCCTATAAAAAATTCTGCAAACAAGATCGAAAATTTAGAAAACGGCCTTTGTGCAGA
Source organism: Maratus speciosus (assembly GCA_963932465.1). Taxonomy (NCBI): domain Eukaryota; kingdom Metazoa; phylum Arthropoda; class Arachnida; order Araneae; family Salticidae; genus Maratus; species Maratus speciosus. The sequence continues at coordinate 229,324,430 of OZ010796.1, read as the reverse complement.
TCGATCTCAGCTATTCATTGCAATAAAAATCATTTAAAAATATTGAAATGCAACCGAGATATCTTTATAAATTTCTTTCATAGGATTAGCATTAGCAAGCGGGTGTATTCGCGCGACTGAAGTAGCCTCTTAGCATCACTCTCTGCTGATTTGAATTGCAACGAAATATTCTTATTATTTAATCAAAATGTTTCGAATAACCTTAAAAATTATTCGATTGCTTTTCAGAAGGGAAAAAAGAAAAGAAAAGAAAACCACACATACACAAAGCAGAAATGTATGATCTGTGTATGCGGATTTCAACGCAATGGAATGTATTTGCTAAACGATTGAAAATTAGCCGAAATTTTCGGTAAAGCAGTGGAAAGATATCTTTCTTTAAATTTTGAGAGACAGATTTCTAAGTTTTAAATTAGTGTAATAAAATTTAATAATGAAATGTACAATAGTTATATTTTAGTTTTCTGTATAGCACAAATGTTTAATTTTTATGAAAGAAACATTTAAACTAATTCAGTAAGAATTACCTAATAAATGATAGAAAAAAAGGTATTATAAAAAATTTAAATACAAATGTATTTATTCTCCGAATATATCTATTAATTTTTAAAAACATTAGTAACCATTGTTATTTCCTTTCTCTCTCCCCCCCCCCCTCCCCTTCTCTATCGAGTGCGGATGACAAAATGATAATTCTAGTATCTTTTGAGAATAAGCGACTTCTTCATTTTGATGTTGTATGCAAAAAAAATAATCTTTCGAAAAGTAAACTTCAAAAGTAAGAAAGAAAAATAATAGCAATGATAAATTTGTTTTAATTTCAAATCAATAATGCTTTTAAAATTCATTTTTGGAACAGGTATTGAAAGTGAAAATTCCCCATAAAATATTCTACAGTCAGGATCGAAAAAGTAAAAAGCGGCCTTTTTACAGAATGATCTCAGCTATCCAATGCAAAAAAATCATTTAAAAATATTGAAATGCAACCGATATATCTTTATAAATTTCTTCTACAGGATTAGCATTAGCGAGAGGGTCTTTTCGGTAGACTAAAGTAGCCTCTTCTCTGTTGCATTTCAATATTTTTAAATTATTTTTTTGCATTGGATTGCTGAGATCGATCTGTTCAAAGGCCGTTTTTCGTTTTTTCGATTTTGTTTACAGATATTTTTAGTGAGGACGCTTTCATTTTCGGAACAGGTGCGAAAGTGAAAACACCCCCCTAAAAAATTCTGCAATCAAGATCGAAAGACTAAAAAACGGCCTTTGTACAGATCGATCTCAGCTATCCAATGGAAAAAATCATTTAAAAATATTAAAATGCAACCGAGATATCTTTATAAATTTCTTCCATGGGGCTAGTTTAGCGAGCGGGTCTTTTCGCGTGACTGAAGTAACCTGTTCCCGGTTGTATTACAATATTTTTAAATGTTTTTTTTTTTTTTTTTTTTTTTTTTTTTTTTTTGCTTTGGATAGCTGAGATTGATCTGTACAAAGGCCGTTTTTTGTTTTTCCGATTTTGTTTACAGATATTTTTAGTGCGGACACTTTCATTTTCGGAACAGGTGCGAAATTGAAAACACCCCCATAAAAAATTCTGCAATCATGATCGAAGAAGTAAAAAATGGCCTTTGTACAGATAGATCTCAGCTATCCAATGAAAAAAAAAATCTTTTGAAAATATTGAAATGCAACCGAGATATCTTTATAAATTTCTTCCATAGGATTAGCATAAGCAAACGGGTTTTTTCGCTTGACTAAAGTAGCCTCTCCATAAAAAAATCTGCAATCAAGATCGAAAATGTAAAAAACGGTCTTTGTACAGATCTATCTCAGCTATCCAATGCAAAAAAAATTCAATTAAAAATATTGAAATGCAACCGAGATATCTTTATAAATTTCCTCCATGGGATGGGATTAGCTTTAGCGAGCGGGTCTATTCCCATGACTGAAGTATCCCCTTAGCACTGATGATTTGAATTGCAACAAAATATGCTTATTATTTAATCAAAATGTTTATAATAAATTAAAAAAATTTTCGATTGCCTTTCAGAAGAGAAAAAATAAAATAAATGCAAAACAACGTATACAGTAAGCAGAAATATATCATCTGTGTATGCTGATTTCACCGCAACAGAATTTGCTAAGTATTTATAAATTAGCCGAAATTTTCGGGTTGGGTTGGTTGATTTTTGACGGCTGATTATCTACTCGAGGGATATGGACCCGAAGGGGGGTGCCCTTCGTGGGGGTCTTTCTAAGGGAACCCAACCCGTATTAAAGCATGGAAATCCAAGATTAGAAGAAAACCACGAAAACTCCGAACGATTAGGCCGACGGGTGCGAATGGGTCGAACCCAGCACCTCCCGTCTACCAGCTTCGACAGCACAACCTCTCGGCCAGTGGTGGGGCCCGAAATTTTCGGTAAAACAGTCAAATAAATTTCTTTCAGAGACACACTTCTCAGTTTTAAAGTAGTGTAATTTAATAATGAAACTATACTGTAGTTATCTTTTAGTTTACTATATAAAACAAATGTTTAATATTTGTGAAAGAAACAAATTCCGCTAGAATTACCTTATGAATTATTTAAAAAAAAAAAAAAAAAAAAAAAAGATATAGAAAATTTAAATACAAATGTAATTTTTCGCCGCATATATCTATTCATTTTAATGACACTAGTCAATTATTATTATTCTATTTCTCCCCCCCCCCCGCTCCTGCCGTGTGCGAATGGCATATTTCTGTTGAATGAGAGACATTTGCCTTTTGACGTTTACGGAATAAAAAATTCTATCCGGCATTATACTTCAGAAGTGAGAAAGAAAAATAAAGATTATAAATCTGTTTTAATTCTAAATCAATAATACTTTAAATTAATTTTTGGAACAGGTGTCGAAAGTGAAAACACCCCATAAAATATTTTGCAGTCAGGATCGAAAAAGTAAAAAGCGGCCTTTGTACAGATTGATCTCACCTATCCAATGCAAAAAAATCATTTAAAAATATTGAAATGCAACCGATATATCTTTATAAAATTTCTTCTGCAGGATTAGCATTAGCGAACCGGTCTTTTCGTATAAAAAAGTAGCTTCTTCTCTGTTGCATTTCAATATTTTTAAATGTTTTTTTTTTTTTTTTTTTTTTGCATTGGATAGCTGAGATCAATCTGTACAAAGGTCGTTTTTTGATTTTTCGATTTTGTTTACAGATATTTTTAGTGAGGACACCTTTCATTTTCGGAACAGGTGTGAAAGTGAAAACACCACCATAAAAAATTCTGCAATCAAGATCGAAAATGTAAAAAACGGCCTTTGTACAGATCAATCTCAGCTATCTAATGGAAAAAAATCATTTAAAAATATTAAAATGCAACCGAGATATCTTTATAAATTTCTTCCATGGGACTAGCTTTAGCGAGCGGGTCTTTTCGCGTGACTGACGTAGCCTGTTCCCGGTTGCATTTCAACATTTTTAAATGATATTTTGCTTTGGATAGCTGAGATTGATCTGTACAAAGGCCGTTTCTTGCTTTTTCGATTTTGTTTACAGATATTTTTAGTGAGGACACTTTAATTTTCGGAACCGGTTTCGAAAGTAAAAGCATCCCCATAATAAATTCTGCAATCAAGATCAAAAAAGTAAAAAATTGTTTTAGTACAGACTGATCTCTGCTATCCAATGCAAAAAAATAATTTAAAAATTTTGGAATACAACCGAGATATCTTTATAAATTTCTTCTATAGGATTATCATTAGCGAACGGGTATTTCTGGTAGACTAAAGTAGCCTCTTTTCGGTTGCATTTCAATATTTTTAAATGTTTTTTTTTTTTTTTTTTTTGCATTGGATAGCTAAGGTCGATCTGTACAAAGACCTTTTTTTGTTTTCCGATTTTGTTTACAGATATTTTTAGTGAGGACATTTTCATTTTCGGAAGGGGTGCGAAAGTGAAAACACCCCCATAAAAAATTCTGCAATTAAGATCGAAAAAATAAAAAACGGCCTTTGTCTAGATCGATCTCAGCTATCCAATGCAAAAAAAACCTTTAAAAATATTGAAATTCAACCGAGATATCTTTATAAGTTTCTTCTATAGGATTAGCATAAGCGAACGGGTTTTTTCGCTTGACTAAAGTCGCCTCACCATAAAAAGTTCTGCAATCAAGATGGAAAATGTAAAAAATGGCCTTTGTACAGATCGATCTCAGATGTCCAATGGAAAAAAAATCATTTAAAAATATTAAAATGAAACCGAGATATCTTTATAAATTTCTTCCATGGGACTAGCTTTAGCGAACGGGTCTTTTGGCGTAACTGACGTAGCCTGTTCCTGGTTGCATTTCAATATTTTTAAATGATTTTTTTTTTTTTTTTTTTGCTCTGGATAGCTGAGATTGATCTGTACAAAAGCCGTTTCTTGCTTTTTCGATTTTGTTTACAGATATTTTTAGTAAGGACACTTTCATTTGCGGAACAAGTTTCAAAAGTGAAAACACCCCATAAAAACATCTGCATTCAAGATCGAAAATGTAAAAAACGGCATTTGTACAGATCGATCTCCACTATCCAAAGCAAACAAAATCATTTAAAAATATTGAAATGCAACCGAGATACCTTTATAAGTTTCTTCTACAGGATTAGCATTAGCGAACGGGTCTTTTCGCTTGACTAAAGTAGCTTTCCCTTAAAAAATTCTGCAATCGAGATCGAAAATGTAAAACACTTCCTTTGTACAGATCGATCGCAACTATCCAATGGAAAAAAATCATTTAAAAATATTAAAATGCAACCGAGATATCTTTATAAGTTTCTTCTATAGGATTAGCATTAGCGAACGGGTCTTTTCGCTTGACTAAAGTAGCCTCCCCATAAAAAATTCTGCAATCAAGATCGAAAATGTAAAAAACGTCCTTTGTACAGATCGATCTCAGCTATCCGATGCAATAAAAATCTTTTAAAAATACTGAAATGGAACCGAGATATCGTTATAAATTTCTTCCATAGGATTAGCATTAGCGAGCGGGTGTATTCGCGCGACTAAAGTAGCCTCTTAGCATTACTCACTGCTGATTAGAATTGCAACAAAATATGCTTATTATTTTATCAAAATGTTTAGAATAACCTTAAAAATTATTCGATTGCTTTTCAGAAGGGAGAAAAGAAAAGAAAACCAACATATACACTAAGCAGAAATATGTCATCTGTGTATGCGGATTTCACCGCAATGGAATGTATTTGCTAAACGATTGAAAATTAGCCGAAAAATTCGGTAAAACAGTGAAAAGAAATCCTTCTTTAAAGTTTGAGAAACACATTTATAAGTTTTAAATTAGTGTAATCCAATTTAATAATGAATTGTACAATAGTTAACTTTTAGTTTGCTGTATAGCACAAATGTTTAATTTTTATGAAAGAAACATTTAAACCAATTCAGTAAGAAATTACCTAATAAATGCTAGAAAAAGGGTATTATAGACAATTTAAATACAAACGTATTTATTCGCCGCATATATCTATTAATTTTTATTGACTCTAGCAACTATTGTTATTTTCTTTCGTTCTCTCTGTCTCCCCCCCCCCCCCCCTGTCGAGTGCAGATGACAAAAAGATATTTCTAGTATCTTTTGAGAATAAGCGACTTCTTCATTTTGATGTTGTATGCAATTAAAAAATCTTTCGGAAATTAAACTTCAAAAGTTGGAAATAAAAATAATAACAATGATAAATCTGTTTTTATTCCAAATCAATAATGCTTTTTAACAATCTTTATCTTTACTATTAGATTAGATGCCTAGAAAAACAAACCGTTTGAAATCAACATCTATTTAGAACATTTCAGGAGCGCATTTTTAATAAAACTTCGTTCTTTGCCCAAGAAAAGAAAATTGTTTTTAATCAGACACCTAAAAGTTGCATCCAGTGCAGAAAATAGCCACAGGTGAAATTTCACACTATAAGAAGACTTTCCCGTTTACAGACTCCCCGCTGAACAGGTGTCGTCTGAAACCCCCCTGTACTAAGGCGGTAACCTTGTAGAGGCGGATCATGGAGCATTTTCGTCTGTTTAAAAGGAGTGCTTTTCAACTTTTTATAAATGTAGCATAGATTAAAAAAATTTTTAAATCAAAATAAAAAGCATTTTTAGAAAGCTTAATTATTAAACTATGCATGCCACTTTACGAAATTTTAAAATGTCCAACAGATTTTTCGCGATAAGGTAGTAAAGGCGAATCGTTAAACAACCTATAATAAAGCATCTAGAACGCCTTAAAATTTAAAACAATAAATAAGATTTTAAAGTGCCCTGCATAGTTTAAGAGTACAGCTTTTAAAAGCTACAAAAAATATGAAATTCGATCAAAATGCAAAAAAATAACAGTTATAAATTTCTCCCATTGAAAAAACATTAGCCGTTCTATCTCAGAGCGTTACTGAAGTAGGGCCTTAACCGATTGAGCTACAGAAGGTACGTAAACTTCCCAATAAAAGTTGATCAGAAGAAATTAAGCGCACGAATACAGTGGCGCATCTTCGGTGAAATTCCCATAAATGGCGGAAAAATATAGTCCGATTTTTCATGCTTATAATATAACGAATACAGGTCTTCCTGGAAGCAAATATGGTCTTATTTGGCTCATCTAAAATAGATTCATATTATATATTAATTTTAATAAGATCGCCCATGTCATTTTCGGAGGGAAAAAATGTGAATAAAAAAAAAAAAATTAGAGTTTTCCCGGAAACAACTGTTATCTTATTCTCTTCACATAAAACAGATTTATATTATTTATCAATTTAAAGAAAATCGCACGGGCCGTTTTCGCGTAATAGTCCAGGCAATAGAGACCGTATAGGGGCTCTACCTAGCAAAATTCATGGAAGTTCTGGAAAAAGGCTTACTATATGTTTTTTGGGTCGCTGAATCCAAATTTTTTACTTCCCACCAAAATTTCACCGGTAACACCCTCAAATTTTGGCAAAATGCCCCAAAAAAGGTTTTTACTAAAAAAATCATTTTATTTATTGTTTTAGGGAAAAATTATCTAGAATTCACAAAGTAGACAAAATTTGCAACAAATTAGATATATGACATTATGACTTAGGATGAAGGGGAAGGGGGAATTTGCTTGCGCGCGGTGCTGCGTGAACTAAGTTGCGCAATTCTACTTAACCACTCACACGTTTACATTAGCCCACCCATCTCCCCTCCGAACTTTCTCTATAAGCTTTACTTTAAGTTTTTTGGGTCGCTGAATCCGAATTTTTAACTTCCCCCCAAAATCTTCCCCTCCCCCGAAACACCCCCCAAATAGTTGTTTTTAACTTAAATTTCTTATTGTTTTAGAGGAAAAGCATTACGAAGTTCAGAAACTAGACAAAATTTGCAACAAATAGGATATATGACATTATGACGTAGGATGAACGGGGAGGGGGAGGGCTGCCTCTGAACATACACTGCGGCGCTATGTGCACTAAGTTATGAAGTCCAGGCAATAGGGGATTTTACCTGGAAAAATTAATACTAGTTCTGGATTTCGACTCACTTTATGGTTTTTGGGTCGCTGAATCCGAATTTGTAACTACCCACCAAAATTTTACCCGGCAACCCCCCAAAAAATTGATTTTTTGAAAACAAATTGGTTTTTGAGAAAAGCGCGCGGGGAATGTTCCGAGGCAGCCCCCTCTCTCCCCGTTTATCCTACGTCATAATGTCATACATCCTATTTGTTGTAACTTTTGTCTAGTTTCTGAATTTCGTAATGCTTTTCGCCTAAAACAATAAGAAATTTAAGTAAATATCAACTATTTTGGGGGGTTTCGGGGGGGAAAATTGTGGTGGTAAGTTAAAAATTCGGATTCAGCGACCCAAAAAACTTAAAGTAAATCTTATAAGAAAAGTTCGGAGGGGAGATGGGAGGGCGAATGTAAACGTGTGAGTGGTTAAGTGGAATTGCGCAACTTATTCCACGCAGCACCACGCGCATGTTCGGAGGCAGATCCCCCTTCCCCTTCATCCTAAGTCATAATGTCATATATCTAATTTGTTGCAAATTTTGTCTATTTTCTGAATTTTTAGATACTTTTTCCCTAAAAGAATGAAAAAATTGATTTTTTTAATAAAAACTTTTTTTGGGGGGGGGGGGGGATTTTTAACAAAATTTGGGGGGGTGGGGTTGCCGGGGGAAATTTTGGTGGAAAGTTACAAATTCGGATTCAACGACCCAAAAAACATAAAATAAGCCGATTTCCAGAATTACTATTAATTTTGCTAGGTAAATTTCCCTATTGCCTGGAGTCTAATCAAAATTAGGAATTTCTGACATCACTTTTGCTTTAAAAATGCGTATTTAGATCTCAAAATATACTGCACGTCGAAATCTAAAATTTCAGAATAGGATTAGACTGCAGATATAAGGCTGTTTTAAAAAAATCAGAATAATAAGAGCTATATTTGCTGAGTTATTGAAAGGCGGCTTTTCGCGTTTCTTCGAAGTCGAGTTAGGTGTACATATGAGTTCCGACATCTACGAATTCTACGATACGATACGATACGATTTTAGGCTTAAGGCTGCATCACTGGAGTACTATCGTCTTCCATGATAATCTTTATGTAAAGTTGTGGATATGAAAAGCCTATGTAAAAATTGTTTCTTCTTAAGGGGCAGTTTAACATTTCAAAAATTTTGTTTATTTCAAAAAATATGTTCAAATGGTGAACTCACTGACTGCATTTCAATGTTCAACTAAATGTACATTTTGAAAAAAAAATTAAATGCATATTTAATTAAAATTTTAAGAAAATCTATAAAAATTTGATTTTTTTTAAATCCCTACTACTTCTTTAAAAATAGATATTTTTGCCGTTTTTATGATTTTCAAATATGTATTACACAAGACTGCGCATGAAGTTTCAGATACATTTAACAATACATTTAATATATTTTTTTTACTGATACATATAGTGTAAAATGATGAAATCTAACACATCTTCATGTACTTTTCTTTTAAATAACAAAAAATCTGAAGGCTAATTCCATGCGTGGATTTATCACATATGTAATAAAGAACATGTACAAAAAAGTTTAAATCTCTATCTCAAATACAAAAAAAAGCATTAGCATTTTTAAACATGAAAGTGAAAAAATATGAACATGGAGAAATTGCCATTTAAAGTTTTAATTTGTATGAGTAATTGCGCTGAGTATATTAACAAAATTTGCAATACATTGCGATATAATAACCGTACGGGTACAAATGAGGTGTCAAAATATTCACAATTAAACAGGCTTTTATTTAATATTAAAAAAGAAAAATCGATTTTTTGACCGATTTTAACACTAGAACCGCGGAGCGGGTCAATTTGACCCAAATCGATGTTTCCTTTGTCACTGAGCGAAAAATATTAATTAAAAAAATATTTACCTCCGTGACTTTTAATATTTTAAATTAAATAAATTATCGAATTTGAAAACGCATAACAGAAATAAATTATACAGTTATACCTAGAACCGCGAAGCGGGTCAATTTGACCCGTTATATGCTTTTACGCATAAATGACAAAAAAGTTAAACATTTTGTTGGAAGTAAGGAAAAAGTACTTCTGTCTGACCCTAAATTCCTCTAATGGTCAGAACCAGGAGAGGGAATAGTGAAGGTTTTCCATTAAAAGTCATATGCTCGTTGAGAAATTGGGTCGAATGTAGTAAAAAATTACAATATATGTTTATACAAATTTTTGAGGTTGATTCTATTCTGTATTTATTAAAAGTATAGATAAGATGTAACGATGTCGTAAACGTAGCGTGAAAGAAGCCTTGGAATAATTGCAACAATTATCTAGAAATGAGTCAGAAAGTGATAACAATGATGATAGTCTTTCGATTTTGAATAGTGGGGATGAATATCTGCCTGCAAATGAAGGAATTTGAATTCTGATGAAGAAAATGAAAGTGACAACGACTCTGATAGTGCCCTAAAAATCGCTGGACCTTCTCATAGCATTGATGACATCGCATGATACTATGAAAAATTGTTATACAATACTGGAGCTTTCAGAAATATTAAAATCCAAAAACACCAGGCTTGAAGGTGCAAATTGTTCAAGAGGAGAAATATCAGTCTCTATAAAAATGTCAAAATCGGAATTGCATGCGACTACTGTACTAACCCATAAAGTCATCAGTTTAGCTGTATACCAGGGAAAAAATATATAAAAATGTTTTTTTTTGTTCAATAGTCTATATCCAACTATTGAAGTGTGAGATAAAGTTAAAACAAAAAAAATCCCGGATACACTTGCTTACTACAACGCAACTAAATTCGGTTCAGATGTGTTTGACCATAAGACAAAGAAGTATACTCTCAAATATGCTTCATGTAAGTGTGAAGGGCATGTGTTTTATAATATTTTGGATCTTGCTGCTATCAATGCTTGAGTTTCATACAAAGCCATTACTTGGAAAACTCACAGAAAATGGCAATTTATTCAAGATTTAGTTGAAGAATTACGAGAAAAGTTTGTTTTCTCAAGACAAAAAAAAGCTGTCATTTGGATGCGAAGCAACCACTGAAATCGGAGGAAAACCGTGAACTAATCATAAACGAGACCGTTGTCGCACTCCAAAATTTAAAAAGAAAACTCAGGATGTTTTTTATAAAATGCACACATTTCCACATATACATTTGCACATTTACACATAAATGCGTCCAAAATTTATTACCAAGTTTTCGATGCATACAATAACATGGATTAAACAAATCTGTAAAACTAGTAAGTTACTAGTATTTGTTTTATATATTTCTTTAAATTAATCTTAGAAATTATGTCTAAGCTTATTTGAATGAGATAATCTATTTTCTATAAAAAATATGAAGTCTAAGTTTATTTTTGTTTGAAATATATGTTACTATACTTAAGGAAATACAATTATGAATAATATCATTTTTTAAACTATTAGGTAACTTCTGGTGACTTATACATAAATTGTAATGTAAAGAGTGAGAAATATTGATTATTGTATGAAAATATAATGTCTTAGTTAACTAAATTGAACATTTGTGCATATTTGTTTATTTCCTCTATCTAGGGTCAAAATGACCCGTTCCGTGGTTCTAGGTATACTGAAAGTCCCGCGGTTCTAGTGTTAAGGTAAACTGTCCCCTTAAATTACAATCAAATCATTCACACGTGACAAGCACCTATGCCAAACTGAATGTGCGAAATAATAACTTGTGATCGAATTTTAATGTTTAATGTGAAAATAAGTAAACTAACTCCTTAAATACCTCTTATTATTTTAGAAAGTTTGTAAAAAACGCTTTTCCTGTTTAGCATTTAAAACATTTTAAAATAGTTACCGGTGTGGCGAAATTCACACATTTCGCTGCAAAGTAATGAATGTTGGTAAACCGGAGTCCGTAAAACTAAACGACGCAATGAAAAAAATTCGTACACGTGTGAGATGATGAGTTGAACGATTAAGGGAAGAAATCGATATTCCAGGCACCCTTACATGAAATCGATATTCTAGAAAATAAAATTCTGCAAAAAGTCAAAATAGTGCATTTCCTTAATTTGTGATCTAAAAGTTATGTCCATACGTTCTGATGTAGTTTAAGTAGTTATTTTTTTCGAAAGATATTTTACTACTAACCATTTTAATAAACCCCCAACATTCTCATAAAGTCTTAATATTTATGCCGTCATGTCAATCATAATTTTTCTTAACTATATATAAAAACAATAAATGATCGAAATAAGCATACTCGGTTATTTTTGTAATAATTTCAATACTTTATGAATAATAATGTGTTATAATGTTCTAGAATTTTAAAGTAAATTCTGATAAAAGAAGAATTTAGTTTGAAATTTGGAACTGGTATCTCATTAAAGACGTGAATATCACTTTGCTAACTAAGTGTAAACCAACAGGGTGAAAAATGTCCAAGCCGGGAATTGAACCTGGACCCCTGGAATAGCGCTCCAGCGCTCTACCATCTAAGCCATGAGGACGATGCCCAGCTTAGCATCTCTCACTCACATAAGTCGGTAAGTCTGCTACTGCAGATGTTAGATGGAATAGTCTTCATGAGCGCACAATCTTGCTGTGTAACATGAGACGCAAATGAACCCAGCATCTCTGAATATACAATTTTAATTAATCCTTCAACTACTTCTCAGCAGTGAAATTACGCTTGAAATTATTGAATATTAAAGACGTGAATTATTACTTTGATAACTAAGCGTAACCCAACAGAGTGAAAAATGCCCAAGCCGGGAATCGAATCCCGACCCCTGGAATATTCCAGGGGTCCGGGTTCGATTCCCGGTTAGGACGTTTTTCATATTACACTGATTGGTTACGCATTCAATTTTTCCAACTGAGCCACAAACAGTCGGGACTCCAACCCAGAAGCTTTGACTGACATTGTCAATGCTTTACCGTTTGAGCTACTTGGACTCACAATCGGCGGGCATATTTCGCTGAGATAGCCTTATTGGTAATAACATCTCCTCTGTCATGTTGATAGCTCAACAGAATAAACCACAGGTAATGGAACCCCCTTTTTAAACAGCGTAACTCAAACGGTAAAGTATTGGCAATATAAGTCAAAGGTTCAGGGTTCGAGTCCCGGCTAGTGCATTTTCTCACTCAGTAGGAAGTATTGAATTTGTATATAAATAATAAAGATGGATAAATGTTCTCTCTGTGTGTATCTACGCTGTTTCTGAAGAGACCGTTGCAGGCAGAGCCACAAGATTTACAGAAACCGATATTATAGAAAGGCACCTGTATGTCTAAAATTATGCACCTTAAAGCCAATTTCTGGATATTTGGATTATTTATTTTATTTAATTTTTTTGCTCTTTTATATCGTTTTGCGGAGATTTTTCCACGTTAGCAAAAGTGATCTGGCGTTCATATTTTCGTTTAATACAGCCAATTTGGTCCTCTTTTTAATAAAGTTTATTAAGAATTCGTACAGAGATTTTAGAATTTTTTCAAAACTTTTATGTTATTTTTTTTTTTTGCCTTTTGCCTTTTGCGGTGAGTTTTTGACATTCCTAAAAGGAATCCGGTTTCAATATCTTAGCTCAATCTTTTAGAGTAAAATTTATCCTTTGCGATTTTAGAATCGTTAAGGGCTTTTTTTATATGATTTTCAGTTGGTTTTCTTTCATCCAGTGAACAATTTTTTATATATGTAAAAGAATCCCGGTTTCAATATTTTTAGCCCAATATCAAAGATTTTGTCCTTTACGAGTTTTGCATTTTTCACGAATTTTTTACGCGATTTTTAGCATTTTTTCGCGTTTTGCTAAGGTTTTTTTACATTCACAAAATTAATCTGGTTTCAATCTTTTAGTTCAATGTAGTAAATGTTGTTCTCTACGATTTTTTGTTTGTTCCTGAATTTCATATGCGGATTGTTGCGCTTTTTTCGCGGCAAATCTTTTTCTCAAACGGAAAGAATCTCGGATAAATTTTGCTACTGTCGTGATTCAATTCAAGTTCGTAGAATGCGAAATCGATTACAATAGCAACGTGAACGACGATGTTTAAAATTTGAATTTCATAACATTGAATATAAAATTTGAAATAAAGTAATCACAGATCGTTTCATTCAATATCGGAGCGGGTGTAGCTCGTACGTATGCACGCTATCGAAGGTAGTACGATCACTAACCTCAGATTCGTTTGAAAAAACCGACTAGCGAAATGTTAATAATGAAAATATAAATAATATTATAGTTGTATTCCTCAAAATACTGGTCTTTAGCATCTGTGATGTTTCTTAACAAAGAATTTCTTTTTAAAAAATAATAAATTCACAGTATTTTTCCAATGCAGCATAAAATATATGTTATAACCCAGTACGGTTGTAAAGGGCTTAAGAGTTTTTTCTGAACACATGTATGCTTCACAAAAGAAATATTATTATATCTCGAAGATATTTCTCCTTCTTTCTTCATTTTTATATCCGATTTTCTTATGGTATATATCAGAAGAAACGCCATGAGGCGAAAAAATAAAAACAATGTTAGAAAATGTAAAATGTTTAATAAAAGGGAAAATTCTGTCACTTTTTTTCTAAAATATGAATAGTTTAAATATAAATTTTCATATTAAAACTCAAAGTAAAAATTAATAATTATATATATCTTGATGAAGAAATGATGGAGACATTATTAATGTAGTAAAGCCCAAAAAACACAATCAGTCTCAATATAGAAATTAATTTTACTATCTTTAAATAACTGATGTTTGAAGGAAAATCTGAAACACATTAAAATGTATAATTGATTTTTATTTTTTTATTGCAATATAAATTGCATTTACGAGAAATAGATAATATTTCATCATATTACGTAGAATTGCGGTGCATTTCGTACCATCTCTCTTTTATTTTAAATTTTCAGACATTTTAATTTTCTAATTATATAGAAGAAATCTTCTTGTAAAAGTGAATGTCTTTCAGGATCAAATATTTGTACTATGAATATTTATTTGCATTATAATGAATATTTATTTGCATTTGAATATTTATTTGCATTATGTAATTGCCTAAATGAAAATTACTATTTGCCTATTAAGTAATTTTTTTCAGAAGTTGTGAAACATATACATTCAAATGACAACAGTAATTTCTCAACATACATAAAATCGAATAGTTAGAGTAAGCAATAGATAGGGACCACTCAGTTTACTGACTGACGCGCTAGAAACAAATTTGAGAAAATCAAATCCGAATTTCGCTCGATTGATTCCTCCAGTGACTTTAATGGTGGATCTATGCGACGTTTCAAAGTATTTCTTGCACACATAAAAAAAAGAATTCAAATCAATTTTCTGTTCTAATATCCTCCTTAAAGCATTTCTTCCACTGTAATATGTTCAAATTTAAAGGTTTGTCTAAGCACACATATACAGTAGTGGCCAAAATTGGGGAAAGCTTTCTTAGATGGTGTATTTCTGAAGTTTGATGGATCATAACACCACTTTCTGTTTAATTATAATCATAAAATTGTATATCAGTGGAAAGATAATTCAATCAAGAAAATAATAAAATAAATTTTGTTCAATAACAAGTATTTAATCAAAAGTTATAGGCAGATAAACAACAACAAAAAAGTAACACAACCTGCTTAAGTTAACATGAAGTAGCTCTCCTTTCATGCAGTCACTGAGCATGAGTGTTTAGAGAGCCAATCAAGTGTCATCCTATTTCGATGTAAGTCAATTACGTAACTGTAGGATTCATTTATTGTCATGTTTTGGAGGACATTTGAGGACTGTAAGGGGGACATTATCGGTGCTTTATGTGAGTGATATTAGAGTTAGATGTAAAACATAATAAAATTAAAGGAATTGTACAAAGAGTTGACTACTCACCGAGAAAGCGATGTAAAATAGTACTATTAAGTGAACAAGGTTACAATTATGAAGAAATTAGAAGGTAAATTGGGGGAAGTGTAACCAAAGTTGGCATTTCTAAATTTTTGAAGGGTTTAAGGAGATTATGTCAGTACAAAACAAACTGGTAAAAGGAGGTAAAATCTACGCCAGAGAGAATTAGGTTAGAAGAATTAAGAGATCGTGCAGAATGCTAACATGAAAATGGAACAATGGGACAGTGTTATTTTCAATGAAGAGACCAAAATCGCACTGTATGGTAGAGATGGCATAAAATACATAAGGCAAAGATGTACATCCTAACTGCATTACACACATGGTGCTGTATAACATAAAAGGTGTGGGCATAATTTGTGTCATTAATGGGACTATGAAAGCCGAAAATTCATAAATGAAATACTTCAATACCAACCGAAGCTTTCCGAATGTGATCTTTACCAAGATAATGAAGCTTTATATTTCAACAGGATTCAGCTTCTTTTCATGTTGATAAAGTGTTCAAAAAATGGTTTCAAGATAATCATGTTCCAGTTTGGATGACCCGGAAATAGCTCAGACCTTGACTCAATTGAAAATCCATGGAGTCCACTAAAGAAACTTTTGCACAGAAGCAACCCACTAATAAAATCCAATTAATAGAAGCAATAATTCAATATTGGTAATAAATTAAAACGGCAACAAAACTATAAGATGTGTCATATTCAAGGCTGGAGTAGCACAGTTGAAGTTTATTCCAACAGAGTGAAAAATGTCCAGACCAGGAATCGAACCTGGATACTTGGCGTGCCGTGCCAATGCTTTACCTTTGCGTTGGACATTTTTCGCTCTGTTGTAATAAACTTCAACTGTGCTACTCCAGCGTTGAATATGATTTAATCCAGTTGAAAAAATATTCGTTCCCTTCATTATGAACTAAAAGGTGTGGTTTACTGCATCGGAAGGCGAGGTACTGCCGTAATTAAGAGTAAATGTTACCCTACTAAGTACTAACACATATCGTGATAATATTTTCTCATTTTGTTGATATGCTGCAATTTTCTTCTTTATGACCACTGTTCTAATAAATATTCCATCATGAAATTTTTTGCATTATGTTTTTGAATAAATTTTCTTTCTGTTGGTGTATAAATTTACGGTATTACTTAAAGAAAAAGTGCCATTATGAACAATCAAAATTCATACATTAAACTCTTCAAAAAGTTTTCACAATTTTGCCCACTACTCTACATCAGTGCTCGTAAGGTACGGGTTTTTTTTCTGTTCGTTTTTTTTTTTTTTTTTAATATTGAATTTCCTCATCATCCTTCAGGTGAATGATATTATGGGTTGGGTTGGGTTGATTTTTGACGGCCAATTATCTACACGTGGGATATAGGCCCGGGGGGAGTGCCCTCCGTGGGGGTCTTTCTAAGGGAACCTAATCCGTATTAACGCATGGAAGATCCACGGCTCGAAGAAAACCACGAGGGCGTCAGCTAGGTGGGGAGGCCTACCAAATGGCTTAAGCACTCACAAGCCCCACCCAGCGGTTTCCATCTACTACCGCCGTCACCACACACACACACACACAAAAAAAAATAAATAACAATAATAATAACAATAATAATAATAAATAAAAGGCCCGAAGGGACCTACAGGAAAGCCAATTGAGAATATTATGATTAAATACAATATAAGTACAATATATACACGGTGGAAAGCCCAATTTTTACTGGGCGTTTACGAGAGAAATTTAGATATTTGTAATTAATAAGATCATGAGATAATAGATAATAGGATTTTTAAACTTGTAGGAGCGGCAAAAGCTCAATTACTCTGCAAAGGTGGGCGTTCTGCAAAAATACAATAAAAGCTACGTATATGTATACTAAATTAGAAAGAGATTCATAATTTTAAAAATAATGTAGAATATAAAAAATAGGTAAAATAGTGAATAATTATGATGAATATTATATAATTATATACACACACAAAAGTTCAAAAGTCTATTGTTCTTGCAACAGTTCAATTATAGTTCAATCGTGTTGTTTGTGGCTAAGAGTTTATTTTGAATTGGTGGTATCTGTCTATTTGTTAAGATACGTTCTCATCATCATCTATAAATGGCAAAACATTTTGAAACAAGTAATGGTTGTTTTCTAAAACTTTCATACATTCAATTATCTTTTGACAAAATGATGGATTTGACAAAACCACTGAGAACCACTGAGACAAAGAAATTTTTGGAGATTTTCTTATATGGTAATATGATGTAAGGGTACATTTAAAGATATAATGCAATGATGTAGCCCGCTGACCGCATACACATAATGGAGAAGGAACCCTGTCAAATTTATAAAGATATGATGAAAATGGGCCGTGGTTAGTGGCAAACAGAAAAAGATTTCTATGCAGCAGGATTCTCTTTTCCGAGACTTTTGGGGCTAAAGCGTATGTGTACCGTCCTGTGGTACCATAGTCCCAGCGAGTCTGCCATTGTTCGTGTAAAGATGATTTTAGAAGCTTCTTCAAGTAAGAAGGAGGGTTGGGAAAGAATTTGTATTTGGCATGTGATGTGGCTTTGGTTGCTTCTTTTGCCAAAGAATCTGCATGCTCATTCCCCACATTACCCACATGTCCACGGACCCATTTAAAGAAGATCTTTTTTCTTGTTTCTTGGAGTAGTTTGATAATTTGTACTGCGATGAGATTTTTTTAAAAAACATCTTCTATTGCTAAGAGACTTGAGAGACTGTCCGAGTGTATTAATACTTCTTTATGAGGGGAGTTCCTAATCCACAGCACAGCCTCTTCTATGGCCAGGAGTTCTGCCTGAAAAACAGTATTTTCTTTACTTAACTTAGTTTGATCATCGTGGATTAACTCTCCTCTCTGATACACACAGAAGGCATATGCCGTTTCATCTTCCATCTTGGAACCATCCGTATAAATGTTTATTTCTACATGTGGAGTATTTTCTGGATCTATTTGAAAGAAATATTCTTTAAATGGTTCAACTTGATCTGACTTCATTTTTGGTTGGTAAAATATTGGTTCTTGATTTCCTGTCGGGATTTCAAGACGTAAGACTCTTCCTGTTGTTGCTATATATTCAAGTTGAAGTGCCAAGGGCGGAATACCTGTTAAAACACAAAGGGCATCCGCCGAAGTTTTTCTGTAGGCACGTGAAACTAATAACAGGCATTGGTATTGTATTGATGAGATCAGACGAAGCCCATGGGCTTTGCTTATCCGGTGAAACCAAGTTGCTGCAGCATACGTGATTTTCTTCTCCAAGATACTATTGTACCAAATCTTCAGAATTAATTTGTTTACCCCTCCGTAAGCTGAGGCAAACTTCAATAGGTCTTGCGAAAGTTGTGTAATTTCCTGCCTTTTCTTTCGTAAATGGGGGAGAAACGACAACGTACTATCCAGAACGATACCTAAGTATTCTAAAGTTGGCTCACTTTTTAATGAATGGTTGTCAATTTTGAGTGTTGGAGCTCTTTTCAAAAATTTTGGTCTTCTAAGGTGGAGAACTTTACATTTATTGTAAGACATTTTCATGTTGTGATTTGACATCCACCTACTAATATAATCTAAGATGTCCTTTCCTAATTTTTCTAATTCTCGCCTTGTTTTACCATTTAATATAATTAAAATGTCATCTGCATAAGCTATTATTATGTAACCTAACGATTTTAAATGGCGTAAGAGAGCGTTTAGGAAGATTCTCCATAGGAAGGGCCCAAAGCATGAACCTTGTGGGCACCCCTTCCTAAACCAATGAATTTCTTGTGCTAGCCAATTTGGTTTCGCTCCTCTGTGAGATAAAAAGGATTTCAGGATATTAACATATGGCTCCTCCAACCCCAAAAATTCCAGTTCTTGGATTGTTGCGTCCCAAGGTAAGTTGTCAAAAGCATTTTGGATGTCTAATGATATTAATGAAATGTAGTTGTTTTCTTGTTGAAGTAAGTCAATTGTTGAGAGAACTTCTTGTATCGCTGATTCAGCCGATTTACCCTCTAAGAATCCGTGTTGAGAACTCTGTAGAACTGTCGAATTTCGAAAATGATAATTTATTCGTTTTAATAATAATTTTTCAAAAATTTTCCCCAGAACTGGGAGTAGAGTTATTGGTCTGTATGACTGAGCAGATTGTGGGTCCTTACCTGCCTTTAGAAAAAAGACTAGTTCTCCAATTTTCCAACTTTTTGGGAAGTAATTTAAGTTTAACCCGTTAATAGTCGCGCGTTGGTCTTTTCCCCGCCCGAAATTCGTTATCTTCCTGTAACTCATTTCCCATTAAAGTTACGATAGCCAAATTCCGTGTAGCTGACCTTGAGTGTTCACACTCTTGTGTAGTAAAATTGCAAGTCATTCCTGCTATTTCTTAGCATTTTATCGCATTCTTAAGTTTCAATCGGTCTAAATGACCGCGTTGCGACCACTTGCGTTAGTTGAATTTTCCCCCCTCGTGTTCATCCTTTCCCATTTCCGCGAAATCTGTGGGGGAAAGTTTCTTCGAAGTCCGGACTCTGCCTGTTGTTATTTCGTCTTTCTATCTGCTATTTTACCCGTACATAGAATCTTTTTTTTGCTTTTAGAATGTGACTTAAAATTGTTTTATTATATTAGTTGTGAAGTCAGTTCGCACAAAAAACTGATGGATGGTCACTTACATTTTTTTTTCATTGTCAAATATTGCGGGAATAAATTCTCAAATTGACAATCGTTTAAATATGGAAAAAAAGGGAAATTCATCATCATTATTTCAAAGAACTTGCTTTCCATTTATTACCGGAACATATAAATGAAAGAAAACAGACAATAACACTGCCAAACCATTAAAAAAGAGAGAAGAAAATTTTGTGGGAATCAGTAAAAAAATTGCCGTATCTCCAAAAACTGAAAAGTATCATTTTTGTACAATAAAACAAATTCGAAAGATAAAACAATTTTCTCAGAAATGTAGTATGTATATCTGTGAAGAACATACATATAATTTATTTGTACAATAAGAAAAATAATGAGATTTTTATAATGTAGGTTAGAAATTACGAAATAAAAATCTCTTTTGGATAATTCAGTGAATGTTTATAATATGATTTAAAAAAATATTTTAAGTATTTTTCTGAAATTTATCTATTTTTAAATTTTTATACTGTGAGTAAAAACACATTTTTTTTAAACAATGCCTCAGAAAATGTTTTTATTACTATTATTATTATTGAAATCCAATAGAGGCTTGGAGGCGGTATCTAACAAATTTAAATTTGTTGTCCTTCATCAATTGTTCAAACTATTTTTCAGAATAATGTTTTCCAGAATATGAGAGAAAATTCATTTAAATTAAATTATTGCTGCATATTTATAATTTCGGAGAAAATTTTCTTATTGTTTTTATTATTTTAATGAATGTTATTATAAAACAATAAATTATAACATTAATACCTTATTATGAAATGTACAATTGAATATTTATTTTAATTAAATAGTTGCTGTAAAATACACCCCTATTAAGATGAACCTTTCAATGATTCTATTGATTAAAATAATTTATCCATCTTAGGATTTAAATCTACAATTGCAAATGTATTTAAATTAAATATATAATTTCAATAACTTATTTATTATTTACTTTATATAAGCGAAGTTCGTATCCAGCGTTTTTATTCAAGGGCATTGCTCCCACCCTGAAATAAGTACAAAAACTACAAATCGTGCATTTTCATTTGAAAAATGGATTTAATCACAAAATCTCGAGAGCCCCCCCCCCCTCCTCTCCCCCCTCATACACACACAGACACCCCACAAAATAAATAAATAAAACGTAGTTACAACATTTACATTTATAATTTCGAAGTTAAGCATTTTTTACCCTTTTCTTTATTATATATATATATATATATATATATATATATATATATATATACCATGAAGGTATACATATATATATATATATATATATAATATGCTGGTAAATTAGTGGTATTGTATTTGGTTTTTGTGTTGCATGTCATGGGTTCCATTTTTATTTTCAGTTTAATTGTTCAATTTAATGTCAGTGTAATATATTTATGCTAAATTTATTAATTTTATTTTATTAAATGGATATAGAGTGCCGGAGTATCATAAAAATCTACCTGACTCTGGATATGTCCTTCCAAAAAAATAAATAAATAAATAAATAAATAAACCCTATCACGAATTTAGATTCATATTCGTAAATGTTTTCCTACTAATTATTGATTCATAGTAACATCAGAAATTGAATCAAATGATTTACTATTTACTTTTAAGTATTTATGCAAAACGAAGAAAGAGTTATTAAAAACACTTATCTAGATGCCAACTGAATATATACTTAAGCGAAATAAATAATTGCTGTAAAAGGTTGTGAAATAAATAATTGCTGTAAAAGGTTGTGAAATAAATAATTGCTGTAAAATGTTGTAAAATGAATAATTGCTGTAATCTTTTAAAATTCGGTCAATATTTTCACCCTACGTTATCCGTTTTCGATCATCTGATAACACCGGCAAGTCCCCGGCAAATGGACCGAACGCGACTACTAACGTTCTAAAAAATGTCGCGACTACTCTCGGGTTAATAGAGTATTGTAAAGATTCAGTAATAGAGATGAATGTGAGTGGTAAATATTTCGTACAATCAGATGGTCAACATTATCAGGACCTGGTGCTTTATTCCGATTGAACGAGAAGATGGCAGCTTTTAGTTCTTGGAGTAAAAATGGATTAACTGGCTGGGTTGAGCGCGGATGAATTTGATGCGGTTGCAAGTCCGAAGGACCAAATATTGAATTGGCAATTTCTGCATAAAAAGATTGTCTTGAGTGGGTTGCTGTAGTGGAATCAGAAAGAGCGTAGACTTCCTGTCTGTAAAAATCTCTAAATGCCGTCTTTTTTAGTTTCCCAAAGGGGTCTTTGGTATTTTAGCAAAAAGAACTCCACGCTGTTTTCTTTGCTTCCAGAATTTTCTTTTTATAGAGTGCTCTATACTTTTTTAATTTGATCATGTCTTCCTCTGATGCAGACAAAAGTTTTGTTTTCCTATAAAGTGCTTTAACAAAGCTTCTCATTTTCCTAAGTTCCGCTGTCCACCAAGAAACTGTTGGTTTAAATGTGGAGTTTTTTTTCTTTAAAGTATGGTCACAGGTTTGTGTTATTATATTTATAAAGTTGTCGTACTCTTTTTCAAATGCCCCCGTCGTTTTTATATCCTGGAAAGTTATATTATTTTCTTGCAATGATTTAGATAATTTTCTATTGAATTTTTTCAATGAGACATTCTTTGTCCGATATCTACGCTTTGGAAGCTTCGGGGTTTGGATATCCATATACA
This sequence comes from Maratus speciosus, assembly GCA_963932465.1. NCBI lineage: Eukaryota > Metazoa > Arthropoda > Arachnida > Araneae > Salticidae > Maratus > Maratus speciosus. The sequence continues at coordinate 229,301,661 of OZ010796.1, read as the reverse complement.
AGGTTATCAGCCTGTGGTCACCGTAGTGCATATCATCCTCAACAGTCCATAAGGAAACTTTTGGGAACAGTGGGAAGGATGCTAGTGATACATCTGGCCAACCTTTCAAATACGTGGTTTCAAATGTTGGTTTTGAGAAAGGATCATTTAGGACTAATAAGTGCATCATATTGAGATGATTGATGAGGTGTTGTCCTTTTTCGTTATCATTCTCATACCCCCACAGGACACTATGAGCATTCAAATCACCCAGCAACAGAAGTTTTGAACTCATACCCGACGTGTTCGCCCAATCTTGTAGATCTTCTTTTAAATTAGCCGATGGTGCGGAATACTGACTGCCTATAGTTATTTGTCCTTCTGTTGAGGAGATATTCACGAAGACTGAGTTATCATTTTGTTGAACTCTTATATGTTGTAACGATGTATCTAAGATTATTATTTGGCAATTCTTTTTTTTTTTGAAGAGTAGCAAGGAAGTCCTGAGGGAAGGCCATGTGGTCTTCCTTTGACTATATTGGAGTCCTGTATGCATGCTATTTTGTAGTCTTCTTGAATTAAGAATTGAAGGAGTGAAGCTGTTGCACTTTTATTCTTTTGAAGATTAATCTGTGCTATTTTAAAGGATGATGATATTTGATTAGTTGTTGAAGGTACTTGCATGTTTTGATGTTGTCCTTGCGGAGAAGAGTTTGAGTCCGAGAGATGAGAAATTTTTGTAGAATTTGGAAATGAAGGTGAGTTTGAGTTTTTGTTTGTATTTGATGAAACGATTTTTGTATTGTTTAGTTGGTTGAATGTGGAGCAGATACATTTATGAAGGTTTTCCTCGATTGAAATCGAAGTTTAAATAATGGACATTCATTTGAATCCGCTCTGTGTGGGAAATCATGTTTTGTGTTCAGACAATTGATGCAGCATATTTTCTTAGGATCTTCTTTATTTGGGCAAGTTGTTGTTGTGTGATTATACGCACAAATAGCACAGGCAGCTTCAAATCTACAGTTGTTACCTGTATGGCCATATCGTTGGCATTGCGAGCAGCGGATTATTGGGCGATAATCCGCAACTTTACAGGAATTAAATCCAATCAGGATACGGCCTTGCTTCGTCAGATGACGGGCATAATTGATATCTAAATCCAGGACCAAATGGTAAATTTGTGATTTTTCTCGGTGAATTTTTTTATGTATCGCTATTGGGATTTCTCGATCATAATCTTTCAAGATTTTCTCTGTGACTTCTTCTGGTTGAGTAAATAAAGGGATTCCAAGAACAATTATCTTCTTAAAATTTATAGTTTTGTACGTTAATTCAGTGATATTTTTAAGTCTTTCAATTCCTTCTATTATTCGGAGGGTTTTTTCAGTATTTTCTTCACTGTTGGATCTTATAATTAAGGTGTTTCGATCACGAGCTGTTTCACAGTAGATTTTGGGGAGGTCCGGAATGTTTTCTCCGAACGATTAGACCGACGGGCGCGATGGGGATCGAACCCAGCACCTCCCGTCTACCAGCTTCGAGAGCAGAACCTCTCGGCCACTGGTGGGGCCGAATGATATTATGATAAACCTAAAAATCGGTTTACATTTTAAAGACGTGGTAATGAATGAACTTTAAACTTGTATTGAACTCGTGATTCAGATTCATGGCTTTCAATTAAAATGAACACTAGAACCATTAAAATTTAACAACGTTTATCAAAATAAAGTTTAGTACAAACAACGTTTCTTAAAATTTAAATAAGGTACGTATAGTGAATTGATGGTATTAGTCTCCAACGTTTCTGTTGTAGAATCTACACTGCAAAAAAGACAAATGTTTCTTACCTCCGACAATATAATACAACTACGAACGAAAATATACAATAACCCCTTTTCAGTTACTCACGATTCCAATTCGCGATCTTTATTTTTAGAAGTCACAGAAACTAATACATTTTTGAGATTTAAAGAGCGATTTATAAAATCGAAATTTCTTTTGCCGCCGCCGATTTTTGGTGTGTGTTATTTATTGGTGTTATACATGACGGCCGATTAACTGCAGAAGGGATATAGGCCCTAGGGGGAGTACCCTCTGTGGGGGTCTTTCTAAGGCTGCGTACGCACGCGTATTTTGCCTACTTCTCCAGTTTTCTTGGAAAAGCTTTTGTACTGGACCCATCTGCGGTTTATTCACAAAAGAATGAGGGGAATCAACAATGGGTCAGGAGATAAGGAGCTCGACTCTACTTGAAGGAAAGGTTCCTCTTTTGCCGGACATCATTCCCTTTCCTGCTAAAGACGCTAAAAATCAAAGACACCGCGTCGCCACAAAAAACGAAGCCGACACTGCTAACAGTTAGAAGGATGGTGCGGTCGCAGCTTAAGGGAACCTAACCCGTATTTACGCAAGGTTTCCCAATGTTCGAAGAAAACCACGGAAAACTCCGAACGGCTAGGCCGACTGGCGCGACTGGGTTCGAACCCAGCACCTCCCGTATATCAGCTTCGAGAGCAGAACCTCTAAGCCACTGGTGGGGTCCACCGATTTTTGGAAATGCTTCAAAGTATAGCGCTATTATAGTGCGTAATGTTTCAAACTGCAATACAAGGTTTTTCGAATGCTATATATTCTCAAGTAAACATTTTCACTTTCAAGAAAGCATATTTTACAGACGAACATAATAAATTAAGAGCATTAACAAAAAACATTAAAATTAATAGTATTTTGTTACTCTTGCATGAAGACATTCAGTTACGCAGCTGAAAATGTTTAGTTGAGGATTAATAGAATATTAAAAAATGACATCCTGGAATGATAAAAGTTTTTAATTCAATATAAAATCTACTCGGAAACGTTTCTAAAATTTACTGGCAGCCAACAAAGCCCTGCCCCTTATTTTTAGGGTTTCGTTCATCTCACGAAATCCTTATAGTCTCGCTTCTCTGTCTGTCCGTCAGAGCCTCGTACTCGGAAACTATTTAAGTTACAGACTTGATTAATTTTTTACATTTAATTGTCCGATAGATTTAATTAAAAGAAATTTCGAATTTTTAGCCATTTTAAGGGTTTATTTTTTATTTTTTTTTTTATTTTACGGTTGTTTTTTTTTATAGTTGTTCTTTTTTTTTTTTTTTGCAGAATTTAACATATCATGATTTTATGACCATTTTTCCATTTTATAAATACTTAATTTAAGTTTTTTTTACAAAAAATATAAAATAATCAATTATTCTGGATTATACATTAGCATATAAGAAATGTAAAGAAATATAAATTACATTTTACAACTAGTTAAAAAAAAAAAGTAATCGTAAATAATTAATTGGTATTTGATGGTAATCAATTATCCATTAATTTCATGAAAAAATATCAGTTAAATACATTTTAGTTTTTTAAATAAATTACGCGTATAATAAATTTATTTTGTTTTATTTTTTAAACTATTTTTAACTTTACACTTGTTTTTGTTTTTTTTTATATGTTTCTCAAGTAGCACTAATAATTGAAAGAGGAATTCAAAACATTTTTAATTAATAACGAAAAAAAATTCTTTACAATCGGATTTTGGGGTATTTTTAGATGTTATTTCAAAATAAAATATCCTTGACATTTTTTTTTTTTTTTTTTTTTTTTGGTGCTGACATCTATTGGCAAAAAGGAATTTCGTATTTTTAGGCGTTTTATGGGTTTTATTTATTTATTTATTTAATTATTTTCAGAATTTAACATATCGCGATTTTATGACGATTTTTCCACTTTATAAATATTTAATTTAAGTTATTTTACAAAAATTATAAATTAATAAATTATTCTGGATTTTAAATTAGAACATAAGAAATTTGCAGATATATAAATTACATTTTACAACTAGTTAAAAAAATAATCGCATATAATTAATTGGTATGTGATGGTAATCAAATATCTAATTATTATACAAAACATTCAATTAAATGCATTTTAGCTTTTAAAATAAATTATTTGTATACTAAATTTATTTTTTTTTGCTTTTTAAACTATTTTTACCTTTATACTTATTTATTTTATGTGTTTCTCAAATAGCGGCTTAGATGTGTTATTATCCCGGGGTCGGCCATCTTGGATTTTTTTTTTCATGCATGAAAACTCCTTTTTCGCCAAGTAGTAATGTCGCTAATGGTTAAATACTGTTGATAGGTTAATATAATATTGAAAAAACTGGTATATAATAATTATAACTATTAATAAAAAAATAATTTTTAATACAAGCCAAGAAAACAATCCAAGATGGCGGACACCGGGATAATAACACATCTGTTCCCAAATAGCTCTTATAATTGAAAGAGGAATTCAAAATATTATTAATTATTAACGAAAAAACATTTCTTTAAAATGTGATTTTGGAGTATTTATAAGTGTTATTTCAAAATAAAATATCCTTGATTTTTTGGTGCTGCCATCTATTGGCAAAAAGGTAACGTATAGCCAACGTTATATTTCAAGAGACGTTGTTTAATTAAATATAATATTGCTGCCAATTATGTAAGATTTTCATAATTATAAATTAGCAATTTTGATTTATTAATTTAAGGCTAAAGTGTTTTAAAAGACTTATTAAACGAAACCCTCTGTGCGGTCTGCGATCACACATATCCACTTGTTTATAAATGCTTCTTTAAATCTTGAAAATATATTGAATTTTGAGATTTGTAAAGAAAAAGAAAGCATTTCGAAATAGTGGGTAATTCGGAAGAGGTTACTGTATAGTTTCGTTCGTGATTATAAGATGTTTTTGTTGATTAAGAAACATTTCCCTTTTTTAAACGTGTACGCCTCCCAAAAATCATCAGTTCTAAGACTTTACTAATTGAAATATAGTTCAACAACAAATAAATGTAAAAATAACTTTTTTCAATGAAACCACTAATTAGAAAATTATCGGCAACTTAATCTCTAACACTACTACACTGGTGTCCAAAATTAAGGAACAATCACAAAATGCTAATTTTCAAGTACGCGAATACTCAAAAGGAAATAATATAATTCAAATAATTACTATCTCTAGAACACAGCTAGTCCATATAACATCCCATTCATGTCACACATGGACACAAGTGTCACAGTGACTACAGTGAAGCAAAAAAATAGAAAATTCCATACATCTCATTGTGAGTCTCAATTGATCGTTATATGTGACTCCACTGAGACGTCACTGTGACAGCTGCTTTGTGACGAGTCACCATGTGACTTTATAACGTAGTTACATTCTGACTCTCATGTGACTGTCATCTGTAGACTCAATTTGAAAGTCATCGTGAACGCTGCATTGTGATAAGTTACCCAATAATGTCCCATTGAAGTCACATGATCACTTCAGGTGACAGAGAGACTACTGTGAAGTCACCATTGTACTCTTTTGTGAAAAGTCACCATGTGACTATAATGTGATATTATTTGGTGACTTATCATAATGCAACTTTCATGATGACTTTGAAATTCAGTCTAAAAATGGCAGTCACACGAGAGTCACAATGTAACTACATTGTAAAGTCACCTGGTGACTCGTCACAAAGCAGCAGTCACATTGATATCTCAGTGGAATCACATATAGTGATCATTTGAGACTCATAATGAGACGCGTGGAATTTCTTATTTTTTGTTTCACCGTAGTGACTGTGACACTTGTGACCATGTATGACATGAATGAGGTGCTATATGGACTAGCTGTGCTGTAGGGATAGTAATTATTTGAATTATATTATTTCCTTTTGAGTATTCGCTTACTTAAAAATTAGCATTTTGTGACTGGTCCTTAATTTTGGACACCAGTGTAGATTATGTGAATCTGAAGACAACTTTATTGGTTTTTTAATAGTAAAATTCTCGTCATGTGCAAAAAAAACAACTTGATTTGAGGTGCTTTAGTGCTGGGTGATCACAGAAAACACCACCATATTCAAACACTTTTTCTTGATTTTTTCTGAATAGCCACGTGCTGAATCTACATTTTAATAAGATATACTGTTCTCCAAAATTTAACTTCTGCAAAGACTCAATCAATAATTCTGTAAATCACTATACCGGTTTAGAAAAGTAATGTATGTTTGCACACACATGGTTACGAGGACAACGCGTTCATATTAAAGCAGAAAGTTCGTACTCTGCGAACGTTTTCCTTACAATCTGCATGTCTCATCTTGCAAAACCATTTCCAGAAACCTTTATAGTTGAAACTGAGCTTATTTAACTGTATGGAATTTTTTCTTATTGTATAGAAAAGTTTTATTAAATGGCAAAACCAATAGATTTGAATTATATATTTTATATTATAAAGGTATGGACCTTTACACCATGTACAGTTTAAATAACTAAATAAAATGTGATAATACACACATTGCTAAATGATGTACTTCGTTAAAAACATTAAAATTATATTAAAAACACACAAATTGACAATTTCAACCCTTTTCTAGGGGTCAGCATCAGGATCTAGAGTCAAACATAATCGCGATGTTTTCCGACTTCACTGTGCCCGAGAATTCAAGGCATGAACAATGACCAATCAGCGCCAACATAAATGAACGGTGAACTAACAGCAAAAGCCATCTAATGGATTGTACTGTTACTTCAATAAATGTAACCAAATTCCAGAAATGTTATACGACATATTATCGTTGCACGCTTTGTGCCCCTCCCCCATCGATGGGGAGAAAATTCGATGGATTCTTTTATTAAACTTCTTTTCACTATATTACACGATACTATAATCTTAGCATTTTCAAAATCGGTTATGGATCCAATATTATTCATATAAAATCTAGATATGGCAGTAGAATGCTTATGATATTTAATGTCACTGCGATGTTTTTTAAGACTTTCTGCGAATTTTCTCTTTGTCATACCTATATAAAAATTTTTGTAGCCGTCGTTAACCCGAGATTGCTCGCTCAGGGCATGTCATACCCAGGCTGGCCACGGTTATTACATATTAAATGACGATTATTGTTTGACTTTATTGGTGGCAAAGTGTTAATCGTTCATATCCTGGATATACGCGAGCATTCTCGGGTTAAGATGGATAGAAATCTCATAGATTCCCGCAAGATGTTTGGAGGGTGTTGTATCTAAATGAACTGCAAGCCTGTCTAATAAATTCGAGATGGGGAATCGCAACCACGTGAATGTCACATTTAACCCTTAAATGCCGGGTGTTACTTTTCGGCAACATACCCAATTTAGAATCTAAAATACTATTAGAATAATGTTGAAGCTATAATGCCTAATGTTGCCAATAAATTACAATCTGAAAATATTATTAAATTGATTTTCAATATGTAGATGGCAACACTTGTGCTGTTTAAGAATAAAGATAGATTTTTTTTTCAATTGTTGCTACTTGTTCTTTTGTTTTGTTTGGAAGCTTGCGAAATACCCTATTTTGTTCTGCAGTGAGCAAGTAAAATTTATTTCTTATTATAGTTAATAAAATTCTTGTTTGCTTAATATTGTAGAATTTTATCAAGGAAAATTATTTTTTCAATTAAAGACCAGTATTGCCGATTAGTAACAAACTGTTTTTTAGCCGTAAACCATATTTAAAACAAAATATGATTTTTTAAAGAATTTTTCCCATGATTTATTTAAAAACTGAAAGCCGAAAAACATTATTACAATGATTTTTGAAAAATCAGGCATTTAAGGGTTAATTAAATACTTCTTAAACCTCTCTTAAAAAACTGGGATGTATTGAAACTTCTTAAACCTCCGTTTAGGACCATTACAGGCTATAATGATGAATCACCGGATATTTGACTTATTTATAATGTTATTAATATAATATATTTAATCGGGGAATAATGGTTCAAAGCAATATTTCTAATCCGTTTAATCTAATAGTGGTCTAATCAGGTTTGAAACTGTCGATTTGTGTGTTTTTAATGTAATTTTAATGCTTTTCACGAAGTACATGAATTAACAATGTGTGTGTTGTCACATTATATTTAGTTATTTAATATATTTTATTTTTAAACATCTTTTATTAAAAGTTCTATTTTTAGGAACAGTATACACTTTCTATCGGATGCAACGTATTTCTTAAAGTATAATTACTTATTATTATGTGAACACATTTTTAAACGTCATGAAATTTTTTAACAGTATTTATATTTAGGCAAAAAAAATCGTTTTAATTTTATTTAATTTTAAATCTCAAATTTAAAAACATTTTGTAAAATTTTTAACACTTTAATTGTATTAATTGATTAAAAGACTGAAAAACATAATTTTAAAGCTAAATTATAATAATATCACATTACTTTTTGTTTCTTAAAAATGAGTTTTAAGCAGTCAACTTTAAAATGATAATGAAGAATAATTATAACTTTAAACACATAAAATGCAATTATTCGTTTGTATTGCAGCGAGTTTGTGATGATAAAAAAGAGTATTTTTGCAGCTCCTCCAAGCATAACAAGCTTGAAAATTTCTTAAAATATCATGTAATATTTTGAGAGCCATTTCTAAATAAGGCTGCGTTTCCTTTAATATTCATGTCATTGACTGCAGTTTGAAGTCGCTTTGAAAATTGCTATAAGTAAAGAAACAAGAACAGCATCACAGTTTCCATTGAACCGAAGGCTATTTTCAAAGATCTCAGTACCCTTAGACCCGATTATTTTTAAGAGCACCATTTTACAAAGAAATACTGCCATTTCATCATGCATTTTCAATACTTATCAATACTTTGGGTGATACATATAAAACATGAAATTTGCATGTCTTTGCTTCCGTTTTTCTTTATTTCATAAAAGGGATGAAAAAATATGTGCATAAACATGTTTTTATGGGAATAACATATATCCAAGCAATATTACATTTATTTACAGAAAAAGGTAAATTATAATTTTAAAAGTAAGAAAGGTTATTTTTCTGGCATGCTACAGGACATGGTTGGTACATGATTGGACATGATTGGTATTGTAGCAAATTTTAAAATGCACCACATATATATATTTTCATATTTTTTTTCATTTACAGTATACATATATATTTTTTAAAGTAGTATTATTCAAAAATAAATATTTAATATTATATACAGGGCTCAAAGCAGATAGGAGAAAATTTATTTTTCCTACCAGTATCCCCAATCCATAATGTTTGGAGTACATTTGTATAACATGTGCAATAGAAATATAACACGAACATTGGTACAAATATTGATAGGAACAATAACATTTCTACCATATATTTCGAGCCCTGTATACGTTCATTGGAAACAGAAATTGAACAATTTGTGTATATAAAAACTTTGTCACTGAGATCTATGTCATTTTTCTGGACTGTACATTTTATAATTTGTGGAAACAACTTGAATGATGGATAGAAAAGGCATTTACTAGAATAGTTTAAAACAGAATTAAGGAAAACAGACTTAATTCAGAGCATTCAGAAATTATTTCAAATGCCAAGTACATCAGTTGCAATTTCGAATGTGTAAACTTTTATGATATTCTTTTACTGACTTTCTTATACAGGGCCTTTTGATACCACCTCACAAACTGTACAAAACGAGAATACGATGTTTGGAGGGTGTTATATCTAAATGATCTGCAAGCCTGTCTAATAAATTCGAGTTAGGGAATCGCAACCACGTGAATGTCACATTTAAGCCTCTTCTTAAGCCTCTCATATAAAACTGGGATGTATTGAAACTTCTTAAACCTTTGTTTAGGACCATTACAGGCTATAATGATGAATTACCGGATATTTTAACTTATTTATAATGTTATTAATATAATATATTTAATCGGGGAACCATGGTTTAAAGCAATATTTCTAATCAGTTTAATCTGATAGCAATCTAATCAGATTTGAAACTGTCGATTTGTGTGTTTTTAATGTAATTTTAATGTTTTCCACGAAGTACATGAGTTAGCAATGTGTGTGTTGTTACAATATATTTAGTTATTTAATATATTTTATTTTTAAACATCTTTTATTAATTAAGTTCTATTTTTATGAACAGTATACACTTTCTATCGGATGCAACGTATTTCTTAAAGTATTGGGTGTAGTAAGAAGTTGTAAAGCGAATTTGGTCTGACGTTTACTGCGAAATAGCACATCAATCAGTTGACCCTGTGTGTGTCATGTATACGGACCAGCTCAGCGTTTTCAAGTTGACGCAGAAGCTCGGAGAAAAGTGAAAGTAATGTTGAAATTTCAAAAATTGAAAGATGTCATACGATAAGTCTTTTATTCGTCACTGCATTCGTTACGAATTTCACCAAGAAAAAAGTGCCGCAAAAGCATGTCAATCAATCTGTTCTGTTCGTGGAGAGGAAATCGTATCAAAAAGCACATGCGGTTTTTGGTTTCGACGTTTTAAAGGAGGCGATTTGATGTTAGCGATCGATAACGTAGCGGCGCTCCACTGACGGCTATTCATGAGGATTTGCAAGCACTGCTTCATGAAGATTGATATCAGACGCAAAAAGAGCTTGCCGAATAATTAGGAGCATCACAGAAAATATTTTTAATCATTTACACGCAATGGGAAAGATTTAGAAAGCAGGAAGATGGGTGCCACATGCATTGAGCCAAAAGAAGAAGGATGAGCGTGCCTTGAAATGCACGAATCTGCTAAACAGACAGAAGAAAATATCTTTCTTTTGGAAAATCGTGATGGGAGATGAAAATTGGATATATTATGACAATTTGAAACGCAAAAAAAAATATTGGTTGTATCCCGGCGAAGCAACAACATCAAAGCCGAAACAAGCCATTCACTGCAAAAAAGTTCTCCTTTGCATTTGGTGGGATATGAAGGGTGCGTTCTGTTACGAACTGTTGGAGCCTGGTGGAAGTGTACCTGCTGAACACTAGAAGCAACAATTGCTTCAGTTGAATCAAGAAATCAGTCGAAAACGTCCATTTATGCGCCCCATGAAATTGCTCCGCCAAGCCTTATGTTGCAAAACCAGTCAAGGACACGTTAGTAACTCTTGGCTGGGAAGTTTTGGAACACCAGGCGTATAGTTCAGCCATAGTCTCTTCGGACTATCATTTGTTTCGGTCGATACAGAATGTCTTGTCTTCTGTACACTTCCGGACAGTGAACGATGTGCGAAACTTGGTTGACGAATTCATCATGTCAAAAGACGAATCATTATACACTGCTGGTATCCGTCAACTTCCCGACCGATGACAGAAGGTGTTAGGTAATGATCGAGATTATTTTGATGAATAAGAGTATTATTTTCAGCTCTTAATTGCATATTTATTTCACTGAAAAATGCTTTAAAACTTTTTACTTCACCCAATATAATTACTTATTATTATGTGAACACATTTTTAAACGTCATGAAATTTTGTAACAGTATTTTTATTTTGGCAAAAAAAATCACTTTAATTTTATTAAATTTTAAATCTCAAATTTAAAAACATTTTGTAAAATTTTCAACACTTTAATTTTATTAATCGATTAAAAAAAAGAAAAACATAATTTTAAAGCTAAATTATAATAATATCACACTACTTTTTGTTTCTTAAAAATGAGTTTTAAGCAGTCAACTTTAAAATGATAATGAAGAATAATTATAATTTTAAACACATAAAATGCTATTTTTCGTTTGTATTTCAGCGAGTTTGTGATGATAAAAAAGAGTATATTTGCAGTTCCTCCAAGCATAACAAGCTTGAAAATTTCTTTAAATATCATGTAATATTTTGAGAGCCATTTCTAAATAAGGCTGCGTTTACTTTCACATTCATGTCATTGACTGCAGTTTGAAGTCGCTTTGAACATTGCTATAATAAGCAAAGAAACAAGAACAGCATCACAGTTTCCATTAAACCGAAGGCTATTTTCAAAGATCTCAGTACCCTTAGGCCCGACTATTTTTAAGAGCACCATTTTACAAAGAAATACTGCCATTTCATCATGCATTTTCAATACTTTTCAATACTTTGGGTGATACTTATAAAACATGAAATTTACATGTCTTTGCTTCCGTTTTTCTTTATTTCATAAAAGGGATGAAAAAATATGTGCATAAACATGTTTTTTATGGGAATAACATATATCCAAGCAATATTACATTTATTTACAGAAAAGGGTAAATTATAATTTTAAAAGTAAGAAAGGTTATTTTTCTGGCATGCTACAGGACATGATTGGTACATTTTTGGACATGATTGGTATTGTAGCAAATTTTAAAATGCACCACATATATATATTTTCATATTTTTTTTCATTTACAGTATACATATAGGGTCAATCCATTTCAAGTGGTCCAGCACTGGTTGCTCGACCATTTTTAAAAAATCTGAAATTTTTTGTACAACAACCCTAACATGATGGAAGTTCAAAATGACTATTATTTTAATTTTATTATTTTTTGTTTGTGTATGGCGGCCATCTTTGTTTCATCATCTGCAGCAATTTTCTCACATGAAGGGTTTACGAAATTGTAAATAATTCATTGTTTATTTTTCCAATTCAAGTGCGGATTGTTGCAATTTGTACAGAATACATTGGGCTAAAGATGTGATAATAGAGTAGTTTCCGAAACTACCTACTTATTGGTGAAATTTAAGCATAAAGTTTCAGTTTTTTTCAAAAATTTGTCCGTTTACAAGTCGAAATTTTTCTAGCAGGGAAAACTGTCAACATGACATAATTTTTTTTACAAATAGGCCAAAAGTACTTGTACTCACACGCCAAGTTCCAGACCTGAGATTTCGTTTCTCTTCGCTAAAAGAATTCCCAAATTTTTCAAAAATGTCAAAAATCGCACTTTTTAGGCTTAGATATCTCTGGTGGGGCACGAGATAAAAATCTGAAGTTCTGGTTTCTGAGAGTATTGTATGGTAGTGCTATGCACAAGAAATTTCTGGATGGAGATTTGACTACAAGCTGAGATATGGCAAGGGCAACATGTCAAAAGAATGCTGCCAAACTATTGTTTTGCTGTAGTCACAGCTAAGTATTTATCTCAGAGTGTCATTTAAATTTATTTTTTTGATTATCCTTAAAAAATAGTAACAGAAAATAAAGCCTTTTGCAAAGCTTAGCAATTAATTTAAAAAATAATTATGCCTAAGGCCTACATTTTGTATGGTTTCAGTAATTTTTTTTTTGTAATTTTAGTAACCAAAAGAAACCTCAGCACTTTTATCTATATAAAAAAAATATTTTTATACAAGACCTGAGACAAAACAGAATAGGGAAATAGAAAAGCTGTTAATGTTGGCATACTTGTTGAGACATGGTCAAATGTGTCAAAACACATTCCTACTTGTTGGTTTAAAAACCACAATTTTAATGCTGCTTGCCAATCCCTGAAACTTGTTGCCACCATAAGTATATTCCTGTAAATGAAACATCATACGATGTTACCATGCATCAGCCTCAAGTAAATTTTAGAAAGTAAAGATATCCAAAGCCCTTTCAAAATTTACACTTCAGAAAATGACATTTTTGCAGAAGAAGTAAGCTAGGAATTATTAATGAACTGAGACTTGCACATAGTGATTACGAAGTTTATTTCTATGAGCCAGCAGGGCCAAGATCTTCAATCAAGTTATCAAGAAATGACAAGACTTGGTTCCTACAAATAAAATTTTGAGAAAGATCAAAATTGTGGCTTTAAAACCAACAAGTAAGAATGTGTTTTGACACGTTTGATCATGTCTCAACAATTATGACAACATTAAAAGCTTTTCTCTTTCCCTGTTCTGTTTTTGTTTCAGGTCTTCTATAAAAATATTTTTTTTCTTTATGTAAATGTGATGAGGTTTCTTTTAGTAACTAAAATTACTTACAACAGAGTCAATCCATTTCAAGTGGTCCAGCACTGGTTGCTGGAGATATTTTTAAAAAATTTGAAATTTTTTGTACAACATCCCTAACATGATGGAAGTTCAAAATGACTATTATTTTAATTTTATTATTTTTTGTTTGTGTATGGCGGCCATCTTTGTTTCATCGTCTGCAGCAATTTTCTCACATGAAGGGTTTACGAAATTGTAAATAATTCATTGTTTATTTTTCCAATTCAATTGCGGATTGTTGCAATTTGTACAGAATACATTGGGCTAAAAATTTGATAATAGAGTAGTTTCCGAAACTAACTGCTTATTGGTGAAATTTAAGCAAAAAGTTTCAGTTTTTTTAAAAAATTTGTCCGTTTACAAGTCGAAATTTTTCTAGCAGGGAAAACTGTCAACATGACATAATTTTTTTTACAAATAGGCCAAAACTACTTGTACTCACACGCCAAGTTACAGACCTGAGATTTCGTTTCTCTTCGCTAAACAAATTCCCAAATTTTTCAAAAATGTCAAAAATCGCACTTTTTAGGCTTAGATATCTCTGGTGGGGCACGAGATAAAAATCTGAAGTTCTGGTTTCTGAGAGTATTGTATGGTAGTGCTATGCACAAGAAATTTCAGGATGGAGATTTGACTACAAGCTGAGATATGGTAAGGGCAACATGTCAAAAGAATGCTGCCAAACTATTGTTTTGCTGTAGTCACAGTTAAGTATCTATCTCAGAGTGTCATTTAAATTTATTTTTTTGATTATCTTTAAAAAATAGTAACAGAAAATAAAGCCTTTTGCAAAGCTTAGCAATTAATTTTAAAAATAATTATGCCTAAGGCCTACATTTTGTATGGTTTCAGTAATTTTTTTTGTAATTTTAGTAACCAAAAGAAACCTCAGCAATTTTATATATATATATAAAATATTTTATACAAGACCTGAGACAAAAACAGAATAGGGAAAGAGAAAAGCTGTTAATGTTGGCATACTTGTTTAGACATGATCAAATGTGTCAAAACACATTCCTAGTTGTTGGTTTAAAAACCACAATTTTAATGCTGCTTGCCAATCCCTGAAACTTGTTCCCACCATAAGTATATTCCTGTAAATGAAACATCATACGATGTTACCATGCATCAGCATCAAGTAAATTTTTGAAAGTAAAGATATCCAAAGCCCTTTCAAAATTTACACTTCAGAAAATGACATTTTTGCAGAAGAAGTAAGCTAGGAATTATTAATGAACTGAGACTTGCACATAGTGATTTCAAAGTTTATTTCTATGAGCCAGCAGGGCCAAGATCTTCAATCAAGTTATCAAGAAATGACAAGACTTGGTTCCTACAAATAAAATTTTGAGAAAGATCAAAATTGTGGCTTTAAAACCAACAAGTAAGAATGTGTTTTGGCACGTTTGATCATGTCTCAACAAGTATGACAACATTAAAAGCTTTTCTCTTTCCCTGTTCTGTTTTTCTTTCAGGTCTTCTATAAAAATATTTTTTTTTCTTTATGTAAAAGTGCTGAGGTTTCTTTTAGTTACTAAAATTACTTACAACAAAAGTTACTGAAACCATACAAAATGTATGGGCTTAGGCATAATTATTTTTTTAATTAATTGCTAAGCTTTGTAAAGGGCTTTATTTTCTGTTACTATTAATTAAAGATAATCAAAAACATAAATTTAAGTGACACTCTGAGATAAATACTTAGCTGTGACTACAACAAAACAATAGTTTGGCAGTATTCTTTTGATATGTTGCCCTTGCCATATCTCAGCTTGTAGTCAAATCTCCATCTTTAAATTTCTTGTGCATAGCACTACCATACAATACTCTTAGAAACCAGGACTTCAGATTTTTATCTCGTGCCCCACCAGAGATATCTAAGCCTAAAAAGTGCGATTTTTGACATTTTTGAAAAATTTGGGAATTTTTTTAGCGAAGAGAAACGAAGTCCCAGGTCTGGAACTTGGCATGTGAGTACAAGTACTTTTGGCTTATTTGTAAAAAAAAAAAAAAAATATGTCATGTTTACAGTTTTCCTTGCTAGAAAAATTTCCTTTTGTAAAGGGACAAATTTTTGAAAAAAACTGAAACTTTATGCTTAAATTTCACCAATAAGGATTTATTTCCGGAAACTACCCTATTACCACATTTTTAGCCCAATGTATTCTCTACAAATTGCTTCAATCCGCACTTGAATTGGATAAATAAACGATGAATTATTTACAATTCCGTAAACCCTTCTCCTGAGAAAATTGCTGCAGTCGATGAAACAAAGATGGCCGCCATGCACAAACAAAAATTAATAAAATTAAAATAATAGTCATTTTAAACTTCCATCATGTTAGGGTTGTTGTACAAAAAATTTCAGATTTTTTAAAAATGGTCGAGCAACGAATTAATGATTTTCTGGACCACTTGAAATGGATTGACCCTATATATTTTTTAAAGTAGTATTATTCAAAAATAAACATTTAATATTATAAAAAATAATATAAAAGCAAATAGGAGAAAATTTATTTTTCCTACCAGTATCCCCAATCCATAATGGGTCATTCCATACAAAATGAGCAAACCACCTGTGGCAGATATGTCACAGATTTTAACGAAAATCATTTTGTAAGTAGATCATATCTATTTATGAGTAAATGTAAAATAATAGATTTTAGGATTGTTTATTTAAGTATTAAAATTTATATTAAAAGTGGATGCAAAATCGTGGTTTTGGCTACATGCTTGAAGTTTCAATTTTGGTTATTAGCCTTAAGTATGCAAAGACTATATTAAAAATTATTTATAATTAGGAATGAATAATAAGTAACAGATTGACGTAAGTTAGTAATTGTATTTTTATTCCTTAATGAGGAAAAAATTATTTTTGAAAAATTTTGAGGGAAAAATGCAACGTTTCTATTGAGATGAAGGACACCTCCTACAATATCAAAATTGCTTGCCGTTATAGCTAAAAGTATATATATTAAATATTTAAACTTTCATTCTTGCCTTTTTTATTCGTTAATGAGAAAAAAAATAAATAGTAAAAAATGTTGAGGATAAAATGCAATATTTCTACGACGTGAAAGAAAGCTTTTTTAAACTTTTAATTCTTTTGATATTATAGATAACAGTATATATTTTAAATATGAAAACTTTTATACTTGCTTTCAGTTTATTTTTTCATCAAGAAGATTTTTAATTAAAGTAGAAAAAAAAGCTCAATTGAACAGAAAATTATATATTAATATCTAAACCCACATACAGAAAATAGATGGCAGCACTAAATTTTTTCACCTTGAAATCGTGCAATATTTTAAGAAACGCGCGCGAATTTTAAAAAAATAGCTCATGGAATGTAGTTAATATTGCCCTTTTTAACCCAATTTTGTGACGTTAGGAATCAAAAAGGTGCAATAACTGTAATGTGCGACATTTCCTTCATTATTTTTTTACCTATCAATAAGAGGAAAAATTAAGATTTTGTCATTTTTTTAAAAGTTTCTAAAATTTTTTAAATGTGGAGGAAATACGTGGCAACTTAAAAACTTTAGTAATTCGATCTTAATATGTAAAAGTACATCAGGCATTAATTTCTCAGATGTTTTTGAATTCCTTTAATTTTTATTACGTTTTTAATTTTCTCAAAATTTGCAAATTTTCAATTTTTACAACCAATTAAAGAATAATCATGATGTTACCAGATTATTATTGCTTAATAAATATGAAGATAATTTTTCAGAGGTTACATTATTAAAAAAAAAATCTTTTCAGTTAAATAGTTTTCAAGATACAGAACTTCAAACCTGCAACTTTGGACGATTGCACACATGCCATTCTTTATCACAAGTTTTTTAAATGTCCAAAACTGCTAAAATAATTTATTTTTTGTGAAGATATTTTGCAGAGCTCTATTTGAATATGAATTGAACCTGTATATCAAATTTTATTAAAATCTGTTACTATGTGGCCACGACTTTTTTTTAAATTTTTGCTCATTTTACGTGGAATGACCCTAATGTTTGGAGTACATTTGTTTAACATGTGCAATAGAAATATAACACGAACATTGGTACAAATATTCATAGGAACAATAAGATTTCTACCATATATTTCGACCCCTGTATGCGTTCATTGGAAACAGAAATTGAGCAACTTGTGTATATAAAAACTTTGTCACTGAGATCTATGTCATTTTTCTGGACTGTACATTTTATAATTTGCGGAAACAACTTGAGTTGATGATTAGAAAAGGCGCTTACTAGAATAGTTTAAAACAGAATTAAGGAAAACAGACTTAAGAAGCATTCAGAAATTATTTCAAATGCCATGTACATCAGTTGCAATTTCGAATGTGTAAACATTTATGATATTTTTTACTCACTTTCTTATACAGGACCTTCTGATACCACCTCACAAACTGTACAAAACAAGAATACTGCTTCAAGTGAATTATAAATGTCCAACAAACCATACCTTTAAAACGCATAGTTTTCGAGAAAATTGCAAAAGAAAAATGACGTCACAACTGAAGCACCGAAAATGAACTTTATTCAACTTCGATAAACTGAAAAACGTATCAGAAACGAAGATTTTAAAAATATAAATATTTTAAAATATAAAAATTATACCCTAAGCTTGCGAAATGAGGAACAATTGTAAAATAGATGGACGGTATGTGTGTGTCTAAAATGCAGATGAACATCTGTCCGTCGTCCGGCTTGTATTAACCCCTTAACGGTCGCATTAAATTGCGGATTAAAAATTCAAATTGCTTATTCGCACCACTTTTTTGAAAAAGAAACATTCACCTGTCATTAAGCCAGGTAAAATGATACCGTAATGTAGGGATGCACAACCGGTGGCCCGCGGGCCAAAAGTGGCCCGCGATGGGTTAACTTGTGGCCCGCGAACTTCGTAAATTTTTAACTGGAAAAAATCCCCCATTTAATCACCCAAAATTTTTGACCATAGGTCGCAGGAAAAAATTGTGAATTTCGTCAATTTTTCGCGGGAAAGAATTGCAAATTTCGTCAGTCAGTTAAAAATCGCGAATTTCGTTTATCGGCCGGCCGATACCATAGATATCAACATAAGAAATTCCCAAGTTTCCAACTTCGTCAGTCACTAGTCGAAAAATAATTCGAATTTCATCGTACGGGCACTGGAAAATAGCAAATTTCTTCGTTCGGGCACAGAAAAATCGCGTGTTTTGTTGATCGAGCACAGAATAACCGCGAATTTTGTCGATAAAGCGAGGGAAATCAGAAAATTTAATTGAAAAATCCCGAATTTTCTCGATGAAGCACGGAAAAATCACAAGTTTCGGTGATTGGGCACGGAAAGATGACGAGTTTCATCGATCGGACACGGAAAAATCGAGAATTTCCTTGATCGGGAAAGATAAAATCGTGAATTTCGTCGATCGGGCGTGGAAAAATCTCAAATTTCATCGATCAGGCTCGGAAAAAAATTGCAAATTGAGTCGATCAGGAGCGGCAAAATAGCTAATTTTGTGACTCAGGCGAGGAAAAATCGCGAATTTTGTTGATTGGGCAGAGAAAAATCACAAATTTTGTCGATGATGGGCGGAAAAATTACAGATTTTGTTCATCGGCTGCAGAAAATCGTGAGTTTGGTCAGTTTATTGCGAGAAAAAATCACCAATTTTATCAAATTACCGCGAGAAAAAAAATGCAAACTTCATCAGTCAGTTAAGAATCACAATATCGTCGATCGGGCGTGAAAAAATCATAAATTTTGTAGATCAGGCGTGAAAAAAAATCACAAATTTCGTCGATCAGGCAAGGAAAAAGCTCAAATTATGTCGCGATAATCGCAAATTTCGTCAACTTGGCACGGAGTCACTTGTCAATCAGTTAAGAATTGCGAATTTTGTTGATCGGGTGCAGGAAAAATCGACAATTTCGTGATCAGGAACAGAAAATTTTCGAATTTCGTTGAACAGGTGTGGAAAAATTGCCGATTTTCCGTCGAAAATTTTTTGTCGATCAGGCGCGGACAAATCTCGTTGATCGGCTGTGGGAAAAATTGCAAATTTCGTCAGAGTCAGTTAATACCGAATATCGTTGATAAGGCGTGGAAAAATCATGAAGTTCGTTGATCGGGTGCGGAAAAATGGCGAAATTTGGCGATCAGGCATGGAAAATTGTAATTTTCGTCTATCGGCACGGGAAAATCGCGTGTTTTGTCGATTGGACTCGGAAAAATCGCGTTGACGATCAAGGATTAACGACAAAAAAATTACAAACTTTATCAGAGTCAGTTAATAGCGAATATCGTTGATAGGGCATGGAAAAATCGCGAATTTCGTTGATCAGGCGCGGGAAAATCGCAAATTTCGTTGATCGGGAGCAGAAAATCATAAATTTCGTCAATCGGGCCCAAAAAAGTCGCAAATTTTGTCGATCAGTAGAGGAAAAATCTCAAATTTAATTGATCAGCTTCGGAAAAATTTCGAATTTTGTCTATAAGGCGTGGAAAAATTGAAAATTTCGTTTATCGGGTGCAGAAAAAAGCATATCTTGTTGATTGGGCGCAGAAAAAAAAGGAATTTTATTGATCAGGCACGAAAAAAAGGGAATTTCATTGATCCGGTGCAGAAAAATCTCCAATTTCATTGATCGGTTTCTCCTCCCCCCCTTCGTTCATAAAGTTTTCATTTTTTTTTCGCCACTAACCACTTTCATGCCTATGTTCGTTTTTTAGCACTTTTAATAAAGCAAAATTTGTAGTCCTTCGAACAAAGTCAAGGAGTATTATCACTACCTGAAAATAATTCTTGCTATATCTCTGTTACATATATGTTGTAAACTGTTGGTATATCCTTACCGATTAAATTGGATATGTTGACTGGGTAAGGGAATCTAGAGGGGTAAAACGTCCCCCACCTCTGAAACCATGTTTTTATCCGATTATATTAGGCCTCAGATCACCTCTCTGAAATAGAGTTCTCTGTGTTACTGATGTGGCCCTCGACAACCCAGACATTTTTGTAAGTGGCCCTTCTCTTAAAAAGGTTGTGCACCCCTACCGTAATGAGTCCGATTACACTATTTTATAAAACTGGTGGAAATCAAGCAAAAAAAAAAATAAATAAATAAATAAAAGACACAGCCCGTGAATATCACGGGAGTGAGAATTAAGAGGTTAAAAAGCGGCATCTTGAAAGTATCGACAATCGTCGCTCAGTCATAATGAATTACATTCGTGAGTATTGCGATACATACTTTGTCTGGAATAGAGGTTCGTTAAAGCTTACTTTCGGTTCACTGGATGTGACTCATACTCTTTTTTTTAGCATTTTCTCTAAAACTATGCTTTTCAGAGTTATGGTTCTCTGGACACTTTTCATGCACTCAGAGTTAGGATCCCCGTTCTGCACTGTTTGTGAGGTAGTATCTGAACACCCCATATCATGTAATACAGTAAAACCTACCTAAAGCGACCACGTTCCGTTCCAATAAAAATTCGTTGTTCCGAGAGGTGGTCTCTTAATGGAGGTCATGTTTAAATCTAGATTTTAATTGTTTAAAAAAGGTAACAATTACTGTTACTAAAATTTATTTTTCACATTAGGAAAAAATATGAAAATTTAAGCATCAAAACAAAAGTTAATTACATAAGTTAATCGCTGCAGACTTTAAAAATGCATACATTGACGTTTGCTTTAATTTTACGGTTTTATCTTTTATAACTTTTATTTCCAAGTCCTTTCGAAGTTCAGTAAATAAAGCTAATTTTTTTGGACGGGAACAAATAATGACGATTTCATTAATTTATCTATTTTTTTTTTTTTTAGAGTTGCCTGACAGAATAGGGTAGAGGAGTTTATTGACCATCATTATTAATTTGTCATCAGTGTTAAATTCATTGCCTAAAAAGGCACAAAGGGGTTTAAACACATAAAATTTACCGGAAAAAAATTCTAAATTTAGTTTAGAAGTGTGATGAATAATGAGCTTTCCGGAATTATTTTTGTAATAAAACCTTCTTCAAGCGACCAGGAAAAAACGGAATTTGTTTCATTTTCTTCAAAGAAATTGGTCGCTCATGGAGGAAGTGCAACTAGGATGGTCTCTGAATGGAGGTAAAATTAGTATTGAGCGTATGGGAATAAATTTCGTTCCATGAAAAAATGGTCGTTCAGGGAGGTGGTCGCTTAATGGAGGTGGTTGCACAGGGAGGTTTCACTGTATATAAATTTTAATTCAATAATCTGTTGCAGGACACAGAACATATTAACGTACTTTATACAGTATCAAACACGCTATGTCTAAAAAGGAAGTTATTTTTTTTTTGTTTGAAGTTTTAAGCCATAAAAGTCGCATTATAAATTATTTTAATCTAATATACAGGGTGTCCACTCTCAACGATGTCCAATGGCTAATTCCTAAACCATTAGTCATAGACATATTGTTCCAGTTACAAAAATGCTTTAAGTTTGTGTTTGAAGTGTTTGAAGCTTTAAGCCATAAGAGTCGCATTATAAATCATTTTAATCTAATATACAGGGTATCCACTCTCAACGATGTCCAAATTCCTAAACCATTAGTCATAGACATATTGTTCCAGTTACAAAAATGCTTTAAATGAGGTAAAGAAGTATTTAAAAAGTGATTTTAGTCAATAAGAACATTTCTTAAAAAATTACGAAATTTAATTTTTTATACGGTTTCCCGTTCCTATAAGTTATATTTAGTAAAACTTTCCTATTATACTGACAATTAAGACAAAAAAAGCCCTATTATTAGACAAATAAAATTAACCAAGTAATAACTGTTTAAAGTTGGAGCATATTTTTTACTGCGAAATAGGGGGTCTTACACAAATGTAGTAGAAATATAAATTCGTCAGATATATTAAAAAATGGTTGAGAGTAAAATTAACATTGCAATATAAATTTGAAATCGTTAATCATTCTGCTATATTAATGCAATATATACAATTTGTACTAAACATATAAGCGGAAAACAATAACAGAAATTTTTTTTAAATAAAATGATGAAAAGTAACAGCCTCAATTGTTTACAAAATGATACATATTTTAAAATGTTATTAGATTAAACTAGCCTGCAAAAGTTTGGTTATGTCCTGTTTTTCAGCTTTTGATAACTGATTCTTATGTATTCTGTATAGCTGAATCCGAAATTGACCTTCATTTTTTACCATCACGTAAAGAGTTTTTTGCAAATCGTAAATTTTAAAGTTGAAAAAACAAAAAATAGCGAAAATTTGATACTATGAAATACATGTGATTGGTGTGCTTTTAACTTTTGATAATTTATTTTTATGTATTTTTTACCGCTGAATCCGAAAATGACCTTCATGTTTAATCATCACGTCAGGATTTTTAATAAATCGTAAATTTCAAAGTTCAAAAGTTCAAAGTTAAAATTGAACCATCTGTCTCACCTCATCGGACCCCTGTGCTATTTAGCTGTAAGAATCACTGTATAAGCCAAAAAATTGAATAAATTATTGAATAACATACAATAAAATAAAATAAAAAGATTTACTTCTGTTTTATAATATCAGATTTTCGCTATATTTTAATTTTGACATTTACAATTTGCAAAAATTCTAACGTTATGGTTAAAGATGATGGTCATTTTCAGATGCAGTGCTAAAAGTACATAAAAATCTATTATCAAAAGTTAAAAAACACAACCATCTCCTCCATTTTATAGTATCAGATTTTTGTTATTTTTTAATTTTGAAACTTACAATTTGTAAAAAATCTTGACATGATGCTTAAAAATTAAGGTAATTTTCGGAATGCGTGCTAAAAAATACATAAGAGTAAAAAACACAACCATCGCAGTCTTGTGTTATCTAACCTGAAACATTATCTTCAACTTCTTAGCAGTAATCTATCCGAAATTTTTTGTGTTATCCTGTAAAATAAGTATAAATGGTAGCCACCGAAAAGCATAATAACATTAGATTGTCATCGGATTAATGTCAATATGAAAAATTTAATCTCGATCGGATATTTGAAAGTGAGTTAAAGTTCGAGTACAAATTTTAAACTGGAAAAACAATCATACGATCGTTGCATGTTAAATATAAACTTATAAAAATAACATAATTTTTGTTAAAAGAAACAGCCTCAAATCCTTAGAAAATAAAAAATATGTTAAAATATAATTATTTTAGCCAATCTGAAACTTAATAAATTTAACTCAATCGTAATATTCTTGTACGATTTCTATCAAAGTGCTTTTATTCAAAGAACAGATACACGTAAAATAAGTTCTTTGAATACTTTAATATACGGCCCTTTAAAGCATGGCCGAACACATGTGTGTTCAGGTGCAGGAAAGTGATATAAGTCATGCATTTCAAAGTTTCATAAGTCGGTCAATTTTAGTGTTAGATGAAGGGGAATTTTTTTGTCTTACTTGTCAGTGTAATAGGGAAATTTTACTAAATATAACTTATAGGACCGGGCGACGGTATAAAAAATTAAATTTCAGATTTTTTTTTTAAGAAATGTTTTTATTGACCCAAATCGCTTTTAAAATACATCTTTACGTCATTTAAAACATTTTTGTAATTGGAACTATATGTCTATGACTAACAGTTTAGTAATTACCAATTGGACATCGTTGAGACATCCTGTATATATAATGCAAATGGAAATTTCATTCCGAACACTCATAAGTCACATTCGGCGAAACGAATTTTTATGGTATTACTTGCATTGTTAGTTAAGTAATTTTTCTGGGAAGGTTTTAGTGTATAAGACATCGTATTACGTTGCTTGGTTTCAGAACTATGGCAGAATGTTCTATAGATAGGTCAATCTGAATATAAAAGAATATTTCATTCTGAACGCTTATAACTCATGTTCCGCGAAACAGATGTTTATGGGACTTTTTTCTGTTGGGTAATATTTGGGGGGCGGTTTTAGAGTATAATACGTTGCTTAGTTATAGAGCTATGGGAGACAGTTCTATAATTAGGTGAATCCGATAAGAAAAATTAACTTTAAAAAGAGCTCTACTTAAGGAATTTTGATAAGAGTTGTACTATTAATTAAATAAATTATGGGAAAAAAATTGAAAATATTTTACGTAAAATTTTCAATCTGAATTGCAAAACTTACATTCTATCTCAGCGTAAACACGAGCAACAGCTTCTTTGTAATAAAATTATATAATTTTAAAACAAAATTAGCTTCCCTTTTTACCATGTTACAGAGAAGAAAGTGCTTTACCTATTTCCCAAATAAAAAGAGCCCCCGCCCCCCCCATGCTATTTAATACCAAATTATCGCAAACATTTGGGAAAGGTACCATTTGACAGGGAATTGTATCTTTATTTTCGAATACGAATATAATTTTTCAAATAGAAGCCATCTACTTTTTTTTTTTAAAGAAATGTTTTTATTGACCCAAATCGCTTTTAAAATACATCTTTACGTCATTTAAAACATTTTTGTAATTGGAACTATATGTCTATGACTAACAGTTTAGTAATTACCAATTGGACATCGTTGAGACATCCTGTATATATAATGCAAATGGAAATTTCATTCCGAACACTCATAAGTCACATTCGGCGAAACGAATTTTTATGGTATTACTTGCATTGTTAGTTAAGTAATTTTTCTGGGAAGGTTTTAGTGTATAAGACATCGTATTACGTTGCTTGGTTTCAGAACTATGGCAGAATGTTCTATAGATAGGTCAATCTGAATATAAAAGAATATTTCATTCTGAACGCTTATAACTCATGTTCCGCGAAACAGATGTTTATGGGACTTTTTTCTGTTAGGTAATATTTGGGGGGCGGTTTTAGCGTATAATACGTTGCTTAGTTATAGAGCTATGGGAGACAGTTCTATAATTAGGTGAATCCGATAAGAAAAATTAACTTTAAAAAGAGCTCTACTTAAGGAATTTTGATAAGAGTTGTACTATTAATTAAATAAATTATGGGAAAAAAATTGAAAATATTTTACGTAAAATTTTCAATCTGAATTGCAAAACTTACATTCTATCTCAGCGTAAACACGAGCAACAGCTTCTTTGTAATAAAATTATATAATTTTAAAACAAAATTAGCTTCCCTTTTTACCATGTTACAGAGAAGAAAGTGCTTTACCTATTTCCCAAATAAAAAGAGCCCCCGCCCCCCCCCATGCTATTTAATACCAAATTATCGCAAACATTTGGGAAAGGTACCATTTGACAGGGAATTGTATCTTTATTTTCGAATACGAATATAATTTTTCAAATAGAAGCCATCTACTTTTTTTTTTTTTTTTTAAGAAATGTTTTTATTGACCCAAATCGCTTTTAAAATACATCTTTACGTCATTTAAAACATTTTTGTAATTGGAACTATATGTCTATGACTAACAGTTTAGTAATTACCAATTGGACATCGTTGAGACATCCTGTATATATAATGCAAATGGAAATTTCATTCCGAACACTCATAAGTCACATTCGGCGAAACGAATTTTTATGGTATTACTTGCATTGTTAGTTAAGTAATTTTTCTGGGAAGGTTTTAGTGTATAAGACATCGTATTACGTTGCTTGGTTTCAGAACTATGGCAGAATGTTCTATAGATAGGTCAATCTGAATATAAAAGAATATTTCATTCTGAACGCTTATAACTCATGTTCCGCGAAACAGATGTTTATGGGACTTTTTTCTGTTGGGTAATATTTGGGGGGCGGTTTTAGAGTATAATACGTTGCTTAGTTATAGAGCTATGGGAGACAGTTCTATAATTAGGTGAATCCGATAAGAAAAATTAACTTTAAAAAGAGCTCTACTTAAGGAATTTTGATAAGAGTTGTACTATTAATTAAATAAATTATGGGAAAAAAATTGAAAATATTTTACGTAAAATTTTCAATCTGAATTGCAAAACTTACATTCTATCTCAGCGTAAACACGAGCAACAGCTTCTTTGTAATAAAATTATATAATTTTAAAACAAAATTAGCTTCCCTTTTTACCATGTTACAGAGAAGAAAGTGCTTTACCTATTTCCCAAATAAAAAGAGCCCCCGCCCCCCCCCATGCTATTTAATACCAAATTATCGCAAACATTTGGGAAAGGTACCATTTGACAGGGAATTGTATCTTTATTTTCGAATACGAATATAATTTTTCAAATAGAAGCCATCTACTTTTTTTTTTTTTTTTTTTTTTTTTTAAGAAATGTTTTTATTGATCCAAATCGCTTTTAAAATACATCTTTACGTCATTTAAAACATTTTTGTAATTGGAACTATATGTCTATGACTAACAGTTTAGTAATTACCAATTGGACATCGTTGAGACATCCTGTATATATAATGCAAATGGAAATTTCATTCCGAACACTCATAAGTCACATTCGGCGAAACGAATTTTTATGGTATTACTTGCATTGTTAGTTAAGTAATTTTTCTGGGAAGGTTTTAGTGTATAAGACATCGTATTACGTTGCTTGGTTTCAGAACTATGGCAGAATGTTCTATAGATAGGTCAATCTGAATATAAAAGAATATTTCATTCTGAACGCTTATAACTCATGTTCCGCGAAACAGATGTTTATGGGACTTTTTTCTGTTAGGTAATATTTGGGGGGCGGTTTTAGCGTATAATACGTTGCTTAGTTATAGAGCTATGGGAGACAGTTCTATAATTAGGGGAATCCGATAAGAAAAATTAACTTAAAAAAAAGCTCTACTTAAGGAATTTTGATAGGAGTTGTACTATTAATTAAATAAATTATGGGGAAAAAATTGAAAATATTTTACGTAAAATTTTCAATCTGAATTGCAAAACTTACATACAGCTTCTTTGTAATAAAATTATATAATTTTAAAACAAAATTAGCTTCCCTTTTTACCATGAGCCCCCGCCCCCTCCCCCCCCCCCCATGCTATTTAATACCAAATTATCGCAAACATTTGCGAAAGGTACCATTTGACAGGGAATTGTATCTTTATTTTCGAATACGAATATAATTTTTCGAATAGAAGCCATCTACTTATTTAAAAAAAAATCCAATTTTCCTTTTTCAAATGGTAACACCCATTTGAGGCAATTTTAATTTCTCGAGATCTTGAAAAAAATATACTTTCCATTCAGTGTAAATAAAAAGAGAAATATTTCTTAATCTAGAAAGAAGAATTACAAAAATATAAATCTCTTACAAATTACCTATGATTCCAAAAAGCTTTCCTTTATCTTCAGAAAATTTAGAAACTAATCGATTCTGGAGATTTAAAGATCCATTTCTGAAGAAAATGTTTTTTTTTCTGCTCGTAATTTTCGTAAGCGTTTTCGAGTAGCTTTTACTCGAAATACTAATTTTTTTTTTTTTTTTTTTTTTTTTTTTTTTTTTTTTTTAACCGGTATTGACATGAAATATCAATGTTTCGAATACTTTCAATTCAAAAATAAATATTTTCAATTGTCTAACAGAATTCATACATGCATGTTTAACAAAATAATATTCATTTGAAGCTGTTAATTTAGTCCGTGTGTCTATTGTACATGATTTTTTAACATGAAAATTTTTGATTGACAGTTGATAGCATCCGAAAAACATTTCGTATTGATGTTGGTTTTAGAAAACTAATTAATGTACGGTAAATATTGCGCGGAAAACGTTTCCAGAAATTACGGCAGCAAAATAAACTTTTATTTTAGCAATAACTCTAATAGAAATTTCTTTAAATGTCAGAATTCTATTAGTTTCGGAGGTTTCCGAAAATAAAGGACCGCTGTTCGATATCGTGTATTACTATAATGGGCGATTCTCAAAAGGTGGGCACTGGACACACGTCATAACTTTAAGCCTTTCAAACATAACTTTAATTATCATTGACTTTATTTCTTTTTTTTACACTGAGTTTTTAATTCTATTCAGAGACAGAAAATGACATAATTTATTGTAAAACCTTTGTATAAAAATATCTTAAAATTTTATTATTTTATGCTAAAAAGGCTAATTTCGGACATTCATAACGTTAACTGCTCCAATGTACCACCAAGAAAAGAGTTTTAACTTTTTTCCAGGTAGTTCTAGTGGTAAACAACGAATGCATAAAGGAAACGGATGCTTTTTTGATAATTTCGTTAAGAGATGGCAGGCTGATTTATTGCTTTTTTGAAGATAGAAGGACTTTCCTATAAAGAATTTTTCTGTATTTTGTTATGTCCGAAAGTAACGTACGTAACAAAGCATTTGATTTTATTATTATTATTACTGGATAACAAAAAGTTAATTATACATATACATATGTATACACATACAATTATAGGACACATTTACTACATTCTTAGTCTTAAGAATTTTTTAAATACTAAGAGCAACGTCCAAAATCTGTAACGTACGTGCGAAAAAATTTCCAAAATTTGTAACGTACACAACTGCTAATTAAATGCTTTAATAATTAATTTTCCAGAATAATTGCTGTATTTTAATGTTTGTGTATAATTTTGTAGACATACTATTAAACATATATATATATATATTATATTTATAGACAAAATACTATACTATTAAAAAAAAATGGGCCTTAAATTTGAAAATTTTAAAAATTGCATATAGTTAACGTTTAATGATCCCACCTTTTGAGAATCTCCCTAATATAAGAAGAGGTTATAATAAATTTTCAGAAAGCTTCTTGCTACATAAAGGATTATCTCTCTTTTTTTACAGAGTACCTTTACTTAATTCTTCACAGAATTGGAAGATACTATCGTTGAATCCAAGTGACAAACTTAAATTTATACCTCTGCAAAAATAAGTGAAATGTTTCCTTTTTGAGATACAATGAATATACGACCTACAGCCATTTTTCTCTATTAACCCTCTCGCTGCGTAAGTAATTCTTCGCGATGAGCGTCTTTAACGGAATTTTTAATCTTTTATCATCGGTTCTTTAAAGCAGAAATTTTTGACTATTGTAATCGGGGAAAATATCCTTATTAAATCAGACAAAGTCTTCGCTGAAAAATAACTTGTGGGAATAACCAAATAGTATTAATTAGACGGAAAAATGCCTGCAGCGAGATTATCTCGGGTTGCGCAGCGAGAGGGTTAACACGTTGAGTGCCACGTCAGTCCCCGGTGACTGACACTGAACTTTCCGTTTATACCGCGTCAGTTATCGGTGACTGACGCTATTAGATTGTGCAAAAGGAATCTTATTTCGTGGCCCAAACGGAAAGACAGACAAAAACAACTTGGCATTCAACGTGTTAAATAATATGTTTTCATTTGTAAAAATTATTAATAAATTAATATTCAAATAAATTATGAATGATGACCTACATTTATTTTACAGAAGATGAATGAGTGTTATCCTAAACATGGCTGTATGCTTTTTCAACTCACTCCTATCGTTTGTTTTTATGATATAGAGAAATTTTATATTTCAACTCTCTAATAGGGCCATTTTGTGTTATCAAAGGATGTACAAAAGAGAAAGAATCTTACCGGAAAATGTTTGTAGAATTTTCTTTTGCATAAATGAGAATTTACTTTCCCTTTTAAAAATTCTGTAGTTTTTTTTTTTCCTTTAACACTTCACTGCACCACGTGCCATATCTGGCACATACCTAAAAATATTATCATTTTCATTATGTACCATGAATTTGGCTAATATGATCACTGTAACTGATCAAGAACAATCAAAAGAATGGAATAACACTTATTTTATCCCTGTCAGGTGGCTGCATTAGACAAAAAATTAAAATTTATTCTTCGGAAACAAAAAAAAATTTCGATTAAGCAATTAAGGTAAAATTTACTTTCATTATTTTTACTGAATACTTAAAAATAATAATATAATACAAGTCGCAGAGTGTTAAGCAGATAAAATTAATTAATTTAAGCTCATTTAGTTGCAAAATATAGCAATACAGTATTTTAAAACCCTAAGTGTGTACATATGGCGCACACCATAAAATATCAAATTTTAGCTGAAATTTTGAAATTAAACTTTTTTTACTATTTTCCCCATTATTAGACCGATATATAAATTTCAAAAAGAAAAAAAAATCGTAAAAATAGAAAAATTCGTGCAGTGAAGGGTTTATTAAATATATGTGTTCCAGGTACATTTCATTTTAATATCTTAATTCTTTTACAAAACTTATGGATAAACACATTTTGTTTATAACTCTATGAATAGTATATAAACAATATATACACACTTTCACGTTGATTCGATCCGAGAAACTCAAATATGGTTTCAAACATGCCAATATTTGGAAAATAAAATTTGATGCAATTTTTAATAGGTAGAAGACTCCTATTTCAAATATTGCATTCATATTAAAAAGAAGACAAAACTCTCTGTCATATGGTACCTCTCGCATTTCTCTGCCATATGGTATACCTCTCGCATTTCTCTGTGATACTTAGGTTCTAAAATATCACATAAGCTTTTCTTTTTCACGGAATGCACAAGCAATGTAACATTTATAATTTTCTGTAATTTCAATACGATTTCTCAAGCATGATGTGCTTGAAACTGTACTTCATGTGCTTAAAAACATGCCATAGATTCCTCCTGCTATTTATGATAGTTTAGTCTAACGTAAGAATGATTTTGCTTATAGAAATCCCATAATCTACTTATGAGAATTATAAATCTGCAGAAGTAAATTTCTAATTTTTATTTACAACTTTTTAAAACTTGAAAATAATTCTGCATATTGCACATACTTTCATTGAATTACTGAAGAAAATAGGCATGACACATAAATGAAGATTTTTGGAAAAAAGAAAACGAACGCACATAGCAGTAAGTCCAAAATACCAAATACTCAAGTGCAGCAATATTAAAAATATATTAAAAATAGGGAAAAATGCTTTGAAAAAAAATCCTTAAAGAGGCATAAAATACTGAAATATTTCCCATCACTTCGAATATTTTCGATATCAATATTTTGGAATTTCGCAGTTCTTGAATCATAAAAACAGGATCATGGCTAATAAAAGATATATAGCTGGACGCAACTATGCGAATAAATGTAGATTTACTTCAATGTTAGAGACAAAATCATTCGCCCGCGGATATTACGCCCATAGCTTATGAAAGTTTGGAATTCGGCTGGTTGAAACTGAGGGATGATAAGTGTGAAAATACTCTCAACTTTCTTTTTACAGTTTTTAACTATTTCACTTATGTATTATTAAACTTAATTAATGTGAGGTGTTTTAAATCCCTGAAACAGTCGGTAAAATAATTTTCAACAATTACTGGCTTTTAAGGTATGTCCCTACCTTCGGGGCACTTTTTTTTTTTTTTGAAAAATATGAAATTTTTATCAAACACATGTGCTTTTAGTTAAAACAGAGAATGAAACTATGAATTCATATAAATTTTTAATGGAATTTTAATTATCTTTTCAAATTTAGGCAATATTTTGTCAAATTTTAGTAAAGAATTGCGTTTATGCCAAACCTTCTATAACGAAATCTATTCAATATATTTCAATTTTTTTTCAACAATATATTGGCAAATCACTTACCTGTGTTATGAAGGAAAAGATTTGCAATATCTCTTAAATTTACTAACATATACCAAATTTTGTATACAAACATGATTTTTGAAAAAAAAAATGTGTATTTTTGAATAAAAATAGTTCTTAAATTAATATATACAACGTTACAAGCTATATTTTGCTTCACAACATACCAAGAGATGAACAGAACCTTGTGACAAAATTTTATTTCAATATCTTAAAAACTTTTTAGGATATGATGTTTCTCGTAAACGTACACAATGAAAAAAAGCAGTTTCCAGAAAACACAAATTAAGATTTTGATATAGCGCACGAAATTATGTATAAAATGTACAACTTTAAAATCCATCATATTTGTAGGTGTTTATGTATTTGTGCATATATTTTATATTATATATTTGTGTATTAAAATGTACTGTTTATCTTTCTGTGGCTCTTTAAACGGTCACTTCCGGTTTCAGAAAGTTCATTTCCGGTTTATTTTGGGCTATAACTTTGCTTCTAATTATTTCTGAACCAATAGTAAGGCATTTTTGGAATCCTAAGTGTTTGAACTTTAATTTAAAATAATTTAAAAATAATCGAAATTTTTCGCAAAAACAGCGGTTTGAGGGTAGGCACATACCTTAAGGAGACCAGAAAGATTTTAAATGATGAAAATTGGCTTAAGGCTGTTGTTCTCAAATCCAAAGGAGTTACTTTCGGACACATTTTTCAATTAATTATTGTTCGGAAACGTATGCAATTTGCAGGTGTTCTTATTCAGTTCTTTTCATTTATTGGTAAAGGCAGAAGGTCTTTCAGAAAATATTCTCAATATGGACGTTTCGAACGGAATTCCCGACGCAGCAGCTTCAGAAAGGCAAACAAATTGCTGTCACGTGACAAGAATCGCTAGCTCAATAACTCATTTATTCATCAAAAAATGGAAAATGCTGTTCGATTCCAAATCTCTTCAAAAGTCTGGCCTGCTGATGGTGTGTCTTTATGTTTAAAAGTGAGTCAGAAAATGTGTCACAAAATTTCGCGCGCTTGAACAGGGAATTTGACAACCACTTTAACTTTGCCGTGGATCAGCAAGCCTGTAATTAATGTTGACAATTAATTACTTTTGTATTTATTTAATGACTAGATGATCGGCCTGCGTCGACTAAACCTTAATTAAATTTAAAAAAAAATGAATTCAGACATTTTGCTCTAGGAGGAATTTAGTGTTGGGGTCTACTCTGCCTGCGGCAGCGTACTCCCTCAAATTTATCTGATATTATATTTTTAAATGAAAATTTATCTAAAAAACTTAAAAGTAAAGCCCCACGGTAGTGTGTACTCAAGGATGCTACCCACGACCGGTTTGTTTCTACAAACGACCCTCAAGTTTCAATGATTTTATTTTTTTTTAAGAAAATATTTCCAAGCGAACTTTATGTCAGGGCTCCCTTGCTTCCAGAAACGGGCACCATCGAATTTGTATGATTTCATATTATTAAAGGTAAATCTATCCAAAGGAATGTAGAGGTGGAGAGCCCGCTACTCTCGGCAGCATACACGGCTCATGCTATGAACACTGCGCTCTGTAATTATAAACGAACCTGGGAGTTATACGGTTTTATATTTATTAAACGAAAATCTTTGGAAACAAAATATAGGGCCTCAGTTATAGTAATTGCCGATTTAATATCCGACATTTATATAGAGCAAAGTTTCAACTTTGATCAAAAGTTCTTGAAAAAATCCAAAATAATAAAAAAAGTACCTCCAACCCTCACTATTTTAATGATATCTTCTATCTACGGGGTGTTTCTAAATGAATATCGGGGTTTTAACGCTTGGTAGTATTTATTAAATAAAACTTAAAATTATAATTAATACATAAAATGAAAGAGCAACTCAAACAGTTTTACCTACATGCCTACAAGTGTTCGTTGTGAGCAAGCATCTTATGTCACACGGCACACATCAAGTCGATAGCTCAGTTCTTCCCAAACGTTAATTAGTGATTGTGGGGTCATTGTTGCAGCAGCTGCAATGGTCAGCTGGTAGTGGAGGCACATACACACGATCCTTTATGAACCACCACAGGTAGAAATCACATGGCGTCAGATCGGATGAGCGTCTGAACAGAACTTCTTTGCTAATCAACGTTTGGGAAGAGCTGAGCTATCGACTTGATGTGTGCCGTGTGACGAAAGGTGCCCACATTGAACACTTGTAAGCTTTTAGGTAAAACTGTTTGAGTTGCTCTTTCATTTTATGCATGAATTATAATTTTTAAGTTCTATGTAATAAATACTACCAAGTGTTAAAACGCCGATATTCATTTAGAAACACACCGTATTAATGATATCTCGGGATAATGACGCGCAGTGCTATGAAACTATTCAGGTTTCATTATTCTTCATTAAACATGATTGCATCTACATAAATAGCCCTCTGTCTTTTGTAGTATTTTCCAAAGTTTCTAAAATTAATATTTTTATCATTCTTTATTATATCTAAATAAAACTTTCAATACAACATCAATGGAGAAGTTTATATGCAGGTCGTTTTAGTAAAGAAGTAGATTTGAGTTCACGCTATCCATTTCTTATTCGATGTATCGAACTACAGAAGGATATTAAAAATCATCTTAGAAATGTTTTAAATGCTTACAAATTGGTATATAAGACGTTCAGGTACAAAATGATTCGATAAATTATTGTTTCTATAAAATAAATTAAATCTATAAAGCATTATACAGTATACTAATTTCAAATGCTAAAAGGTATAAATTAAAACTTTAAAACCCGTAAAAATACGTTTATTTCGACTGTTTACATGTTTCGACTCTCCCCGAGTCATTTACAAAACAAAATAGTTGGATGTGTCAATCCCAAAATTTTCTTCTATCTCCTATATCTTAATATTTCAAAATATTGTTACAAATGTCATTATTTCATTTTTATTTGTTCAATACTATATCAACTTTGACTTTCATCTTAAATTTCTGCTTCATTGAATTAATCGGTATAAAAACGAGTTAATCTCGATCATGATATTTATTAAAATCAATAGTTTTCTGTTATTCTGTTGTATATTAGGCGTTCGCGAATAGCCGGTTCAGCAGGATGCGACGTTCCATCGCTAACGGGCCTCTGATATACATTAGAACTACGAAAAATCAAAAAAATTAGACACAAATTCCTATTACAGTGCCCCTTCTTGCAGAAAATTTCGAAGTTGAAGGACGACCTGCTTCCCATGGCCAAAACCATACACAAAAAATTTCGTTCAATTCTATGCATAATTTCATACACTTTCATACACTTAGTTAAAGATTATCGACAATAGTCACTGTCTTTTTTAATGCCCGTGTTCTACTTATATTCATCTTATACCACTATTTCAGGCATTATTATTGTAGTAGCTATTAGAGTATAGACATTTTTCTTATCTGTTATTACATTAATATATAAAAAATATAAAAAAATCATGAGATCTCTTTTTTATTTAAAAATTCTTCACTTGTTTCTATACATATTAAAATCAATTTCCATAAAATACATTACCGTTACTTTTTCATAAAACCTTTATGACATCTTTCCTTATTTTATTTATTGTAAAGTCTGCTGAAATACATGTTTTTAAATAAAATAAAGAAAGATGTCATAAAGTTTTTATGAAAAAGTAACGGAAATGTATTTTATGGAAATTCATTTTATTATGTATAGAAACAAGTAAAGAATGTTTAAATGAAAAAGAGATCTCATGATTTTTTTATATTTTTTATACATTAATATAATAACAGATAAGAAAAATGTCTATACTCTAATGGCTACTACAGTAATAATGCCTGAAATATTGGTATAAGATGATTATAACTTCATACACTTTTCCATGTACAATATTGAAAATGGCAGAAAAATCGCTATTACAGCGCCCCCTTCCGTCGGAAATTTTCCAAAATTAGGGAGGACCTTCTTGCTACGGCCAAAAACATACAAAAAAATTTTATTCAATTCTATGGATAACTTCATCAACTTTTCGATAGTACAATATTCAAAATGCCACAAATATTGCACAAAAATCTCGCTAGTACAGTGCCCTTTTCAGGCGGATTTTTTTCCAAATTAAGTTAAGACCTGCTTGCCATAGCCAAAAACTTTAAAAAAAATGTTAAATTCTATGCATAACTGCACATTCTTTTTGATGGCACAATGGTGACAGACACTCGGACAGACAAACATTTTCTATGAATTTGTTTTGGGGGGTTTCTAACCCCTAAAACGTATAAATCCGTCGAAAACCGGAAGTCGAAAAAAATTTCGATTACAATACTTTCTTCTATTGAAGATAGAAGAAAGTAATAAGCAAAATACTCTAAACTTGCACGGTCTATGAAATGCCATCATTCAAATTTCCGCGTATTTTTTCATATTATGCACGTTATTTTTTATTTTACTTGGATGTTTAATTTATTTTTATTTTCATAACCATTGAGTAGCTCGAGACATATTTTTGGTAAATGGAATGATGCTGCATCGTTACATGTTGAATTTTTGCGCTTTACAATCTCTATGGTTTCTCTTATAACTGATGAATAGTATAGACTGGAAGAGAAAATTATTTTACTTTCATTGAAATTTATTTGGATGGTTTCTTCTTGATAAAAACTTTCTAGGGCTTTGGTTTTTCTATTTCATTTAATATCAGTTATATGATCCTTTTTTCTATACTTAAATTTCCTGCTAGTCATACCAATATAGTAATTCCTTGATCCATCTGCTCTAAGAAATAGTATTTCATAAACTCCAGAGTAATTCTCAAAAATGACACTTTAAAAATGGCTCGGGGAGAGTCAAAACATGTAAACAATCGAAATAAACGTATTTTTACTGGTTTTAAAATTTTAATTTACACTTTTTAGCATTTGAAATTAGCATATTATTACAAGGTGGTAATTTGCCCTTTACATTATCCAGTGACATACAGGGTGTATAGGAAAGTCCCTTTAACCTGAAAATACTTGTGAACGGAGAGAGCTACAGCAATTCAAGTGGGGAAACGGTATAGTAAAGCGACTACGCCCGACCTAATACAAACGACAGCAGTATTCCTAGTGGCAAAATTTGGAAGATAGCCATTGCAAATCGAAAACGAAAAGAAATAGAGCAAAATTTCCAGTTAGAAA
Organism: Maratus speciosus; assembly: GCA_963932465.1. NCBI lineage: Eukaryota > Metazoa > Arthropoda > Arachnida > Araneae > Salticidae > Maratus > Maratus speciosus. The sequence continues at coordinate 229,264,190 of OZ010796.1, read as the reverse complement.
GTTTTAGAGCATGAATTAATTAGTACGAAATGACATATGGTACACACGGGTAAGATAAACCGTCAACTGTACACCCAAAAATGTCCGAAATCGATGAGCGACGATTCTACTTTGCATATCCACATTTCGGAAATGTAGCAGTGCGCAATTGCAGATTGTGACGTTGTACTGTACTGTAATGTCTGTAAAAATTTAATTTCCAATGCATTTAAAATTTTAGTTTAACCCTTTCAGGGTCAGAAGAATTCTGTTCGTAAAATGATGAAATAATTGACTGACACCAGAATATTCAAACGAATTTCTTAGAAAATAAAAATCCGCCAATTTGCACTTTCACTACAAAAGCAAAATTTTATTAAAATATCCTTGGTGCCATTTGTCAGTTTTGGAATTAAAATTAGGTAGCTAGACCATCTAGCCACCGCCCTTAAAAGGGTTAAATCTATGTCGTCGTACTGAAGAGGCTTGCAATAGACATTCCATGCTGAGAAATGTGCATTAGGGGGGAGCGAAAAAAATTATTTTTTTTAAATCAAAAACGGGTATGTGCCAAAATTTGCCTTTATACTAGTACATCATCTGCGTGCAATATTACCGCTAAAAAAATGGCTTGAGTCTGCGCTTTTGGTTCAAAAGTCGAAATTTTGAGTAAAATTTGACTTTTTTTTCAAAAAAATTAAAAATTTTCTATAGAGATGGTTATTATTTAAAAGTGTTACTTAAACCTTTATTATTAATGAACATATTTAAACGATAAAACGATATCTTTGCTTTGTATAACTGGAACTAATCTGACAACTTTTGGTGAAAAAAAGGCGTTGCCACTCTGTTGTGTCATACAACTAATTGTTGTTTAGAATACAGCTCTTACCTAGTCGCTTTCAAAACTTCCCAGGAGGTACCACGTGGAGGTGATTGCATTTCATTTCACCACAGTGCATAGCTCGACCACCCCACAGATTAAATATCTGTTACAGATATGACTCTTCCATAAGCTCAATGGTAACCGAATCCCAACTTCAGAGCCCCAAGTGACAACAGTCGTAAACATTTCGGGCAGGTCGCAACAACTAGTTGTTACTTGTCTTATTTGTATAGTATCTATCTTTTTTGTTGTTATGCATCGCTAGCGATTTCGGCATTTGTTTACGTTTGTTGTTGTTTAAAACATAGAACGTGTTTTATTTTATTAAGCAGATACTAGAAATTTTACAAATAATTACCGAAATATGTACTTACACATTTCTTCTTAAAGATTTAACCTTTTTTATAATAATTTAAACACAGAAATTTTCAGATATTTAAATAGTTTCATACTTGTAAAATTTGAATGCCATGAGTTATAAAAAGTGTCGTAAAATAACTTTTACATTCCTCAGTGATGTACATGTGATTATTTAGAAAAATAATAAATGTAGCACATTTTCAAATACTACTTACTGGCGCATTTTAAATAATTCGATTTTAAACATTATTTAATACGACAACAAGTAAACGTGACAGTGACAGCACAAGTCTGAGAGTGACAGTTTATGTTTACAAGCTCCGTGCTTTGTTCCCGCCGAGGTTACCGACTGTTCTCAGTAGTGGCGCTAGAATCGCGCCGGTACAGGTTTTTGCTCCTCTGTCATATCTGTGTAAAAATATTTAATCTGTGGATCACCCTACCATCTGAATTATATAAGTACTTTATTTATACATTTAATTGGGATTTTTATCAAAGACTGACTTACGTTTACTATGTATCAACCTAGTACATCTCTTCTTTGGATCCACAGACTTCTGATGCTGCTGCTGTGATCTCCTTTACGTATTTTTCTACTGTTTGTGTAAGAGAAGACAAAAAGTGTAATGCAATGCGGATGATATTAATTTAATATATTTAGCCGTCTATTATCTTCAGTAAGTTTGCACCCGATAAACGCAAACTGATTAGGGGTTCTGTTACCACAACATTTTTCCAATGAATTAGATTTATATAATTATCCGCTTCAAAGTTGATTGTCGATATTTCAGATTTGTGTATCTATTATGTGCCGAGCAGCTAGCTGTTGAATGTGATGGCGATCGTCAGAGAGCATTGAAATAAGAATTTCCTCTTTGTTTGCAAAGCAACCATTATCCTAAATAACATTTTTTAGTATTTGTTTTATTCCATTTTGTGTGTTGTTTAGTAGTCGATCAATTTCCCATGAGCTTTTAGATCCCTTCTTTAGGTGTGGATTACATTTGATTGTAATCTATCCTGGGCCAAACTTGGATTACACAGTTCTTTTTGAGTGAACGTAGAGACTCTGGTAGGGAGTGAGTGCTCATTTGAAGGCGGATAATTCTGTTCATCGTTGTCATCCATTCTGCGAGGGACATGTTTAGGATGAACCATTACAATGGATCATATGCCACGTCCAAGTCCAGTGAATTTACTCTGCATCATTTATTAGACAAGATCGTTGGCAAAAATTAGATTCTAACCCACAAGTATTCGCCGCACCAAAAGGAAAATCTTTGTCCATGTGCTATGCCCTTCTTATTTCAATTTTTAAAGCCATAGAGCGTAATTTTCAAACATTATTTCCTGAAATCGAGAAAAGAGTACCAGCACATACCAGAAATACCTGCTAGACATTTACAAAGTTATTTCATCAAGATATTGCTCGGAAGAACAAGTGAATAGGAATTCAAGAAACTTGTCCTACGCAAGATGTCTCACAAAGACGAATACAATTATTCGCCTTTACATAAGCACTGATTGACCTTCAGAGTCTGTAGGTTCACTCACAAAGTATGTAATCCAAGTTTATGCCGCAGGATGGTTTACACCAAATGTAATCCACATCTAAAAAATTGATCTAAAAATTTATGGGAAACTACTCCGCTACTAAACATCACAGAAAAAGCAAAAACAAATACTACAAAAATTTATTTAGGACAATGGCTGCTTTTCACATCGAGAGTAAATTCTTATTGCAATGCTCTCTGACGATCACCATCACTTTAAACAACAAGCTTATCAACATATATTAAAATTCAATAGATAGAGTAAATGATGGCATACTCAAATATGAAATATCTAAATGTTGTAAAATGTTGTAGGAACAGAACTCCCAATCACTATTCAGTAACTGGATGCAATTTTGGTGACGATACTAGACGACTGAATAGATTCCATTCATTCCACTGCATTACTCTGCTTACCTTATCATACACAAGCAGTAGAAATATACGTGAACGAGTGTCACAGCAGCATCCTCCAACGTCTGTGGATACAAAGGAGAGATGGACTAGGTTGATACATAAAACACTTATGCCAGTCTTTGATAAAAAATCACAATTCAGTGTATAAATAAAACATTGTGCTCAGATGGAAGGGTGATCGAGTTATGCACCGTTGTGTCATGAAATGCAGCCACCTCCACGTGATACCTTGTGGGTAGATTCGAAATCAACGTAAGAGCTATCTATCAACGTAAGCGAAATCTACATAAGAGCTGTATTCTAAACAACAATTAGTTGTATGACACAACAGAGTGGCAACGCCTTTTCTTACCAAAAGTTGTCAGTTTTGCTCCAGTTATACAGAACAAATATATCGTTTATCATTTAAATATGTTAAGTCATTAATAATAAAGGTTTAAATAACACTTTTCAACAATAGCAAGCTCAATAGGATTTTTTTAATTTTTTTTGAAAAAATGTCAAATTTCACCCAAAATTTCGACTTTTGGACCAAAAGCGCAAACTCAAGCCATTTTTTTTCAGCGGTAATATTACACGCATATGATGTACTAGTATAAAGGCAACTTTTAGCACCTACCCGTTTTTGATTTAAAAAATTAATTTTTTTTGGCTCCACCCTAATGTGCATGCAGGATTTCTCTCACGAATACAAACGTGTATTGTGAGCAATGGCGAACTTTTCGAACATTCTGTATATTAACTTTTTATCACTGTGAGGCAATTTCTCTTTTTTTTGTGTGTATGTGATGTTATTAAAATGTATTGTGATAAGTATGTATTTATACAATAAATTGTGCGTATTTCTTCATACTTCTGGCTATTCCATTCAAACGTTTACACAAAATAGAGTGCATCGATTTTATATACTTTTCGGAATACAGGCGAAGATTTAACCTCGTTTCGTAGTAATTGATTGATGCTTTAAAACGGAATTGGAAATTCTAATTGGAAATTTTGATCTATTTCTCCTCGTTTTCGATTTCCAATGGCTATCTTCCAAATTTTGCCACTAAAGGCGCTGCAGTCGTTTGTATTAAAACGGGCTTAGTTGCTTTACTATACCGTTACCCCACTTGCACAGCTGTAGCTCTCTCCGTTCGCAAGTATTTTCAGGTTAAAGGGATTTTCCTATGCACCCTGTATATCAACTTTAATTTTATGTGTTTAATGAAACTTCTATGGTGGAAATCGGGTTACTTTCTATGTTGCAGAAAAAAAGTAAATAACGGGAATGATTACATTATTATATTTCATAATTATATTGTTATATTTCTCTTGCGCGTAAAAATATACATGGTTCAAAAATATAAAACGTACGTGTAGAAAGTTTGCGTTAGTGAAAAGTTCTTCAAATTGCTGGACATGGGGTTACAACCATTGTTGCAGCGAAAAGGAAAATAACGGAAATGATTATAGTGTTATATTTCATAATAATCTCTTTCGCGTGAAAATATATATGAATCAAAATTATTAAAAGTACGTGTAAAAGGTTTGCTTTGGTGAAAACGACGTTATGATAACCCCATATACTTTTTTAAATTGATAAGAAAAAAAGAAAAGAAAATTATATTACTGCATTGTTTATTTTTCATATTAAACATTAGAATTAGAGCCTTTACTAATTACTTCATTTTTATTATTTTTCTTGATTACATGTCATTGATTATTTTTCTATGAAATACCTTATAGATTAAATGAATAAAGTTTATATTTATATATTATATTTCTTATAAAAAAATTTTTAAAGTAAAGGATTTCAGGAAAATTAAAATTAAAACAAATAGTATTGTGGAAGACAAAAAATAAGCAATGATATTTTTTGGTGTTACGTTAGCCAGCGTAAGATACTTTATTGGATAATTTTTGTAGTTTTATTATAAGTTCATTTAACAGTTTCTTGTTACTAAGAAAGTCCTATTTCTTTTACTATGGATTTTTCTGCTATCATCAAAAAATCGTGGTTCACTTTTGGACATCCGACAAAACCATGTTGCTATTTTAGAAATGTATAACGATTTTAGCAACCACCGGCGCTACTGCTTTCATGGATCTTTCACTACATCTAAATATGGCATAATTTCATCACACAATTTTTACATCATTGGATCGAAGGAAAATGTACTTTCGAATGAAATTTATTTGTAACTGTATCTCAATTTAGTGACTTTTTATATAATTTTCAAAACATGAATTGTTTTTAAGTCTATCTTAACAATAAGCATCGGTTTGCTTCAATCAGGTAAAGTAGCTACTGACAAAGTTACCGCAATTAGGAATGGATTTCCAAGTACAAATTACAAAGAAAAAATTCCGATTAACCATCAGATCCGATTACCCACAAGATACAGAACTTTGGCGCTAAACTGAAATCTATCAAAAAAAAAAAAAAAAAAAAAATTCATTTTATCTTACAAATAAAATTATTACCGAAGTGAATTGGTTGGAATACATGTTCATAAAAACATGTTCAGAATTCTATTTAACACTTTGTTGCGTACGTCAAAACTAGCAAATACCCAACGTTAAACTTGTTATTTCCTATTTGCTAAGTTACCCGGCTTGTATTGCTATCTCAATTTTTCTACTGAAAGCATAGATGTCACAGGGTAGCATAAGCTTTGAATAGGAACTGTAAATGAAATAGTTTAGATAGGAGAAAAAATAACATTTTTGTCCAGTGTAGTGGACGGTATGCAACAAAGGGTTAATTTTTTTAACAGTGTAGGAGCGATTTTCACATAATTTTGACTTTTAAGTCTCTTAATAATAATTTTTATTTTACTACATAATCTTAGTTTTCTTTTATTTCTTATATTATAAAACATACCATTTTATGATTGTATAACAATTTTAATGAGATAAATAAGTGTTGAACGAACCGCTTCAAAACGTTGCATTAAATTCCTTATCTCCCTTGTCCCGCATGCTGATTTTTTAGTTTAGAGCTGTCCTGAGAAAATTGTTTCAAGAAAAGTAGTTCTACTTAATTTTTTACGACATTGGAACTATTATTTTATAAAAATATGTAACAAAAATTAGGCTGCATACAGTTTTGTGGTTATTGTTATTTTTTGAACTCTGTCCCGGGATTTTCGATTCCTTACCACCCCTCTTGCTAAAATTATGCAGAAAATCACTCCAGATGCAGTGACAGAAGCTTTTCCGAATTTTTCCTCATACAGAACTATTATACCATAACTATACCAACTATACCATAGAGAAAAAATGGCTGTAGTTCTTTGACAGTAAATTTTCAGTAAAATTTTAATCATTTAAATATCAATTTTAAGAATTGTGACTTTATTGGTAGTCTACCACCCACAAGATTTATTCCTGAACTGTTAGAGGTAAATTAATTTTTTTTTGCTATTTACTTCAATATAAATAATTGTTGATAAAAATCACTGAACATTGTGGTTACCACTTCGGCTTAACATCACTCGCCTAAAAATAGGTGGTAATTTTCCTTACTGTCCCTTCACTATCGTCTCTGTTCTATTTTCCTAATAAATGGAGGGCAAGGGTCTCACAAGGATTGTACAGTATTAAACATTAATGCAGAGCAAGAACATGTTTATTTATAGCAAAAAGAACACTAAAATTTAAAATGCTATTTTATTAAGTTGAATTTCACCATGTGTCTTATTCTTGAAGGTTAAAAGTTTGGGAGATTGGCTAGTATATTAATTTATATGAGGGAAAGGATCCTTGATCGTGGAAAAAGAGGCGTTCATCTAGATTATGGAAAGGAATGAAGAAATCATACAAAAAATTATCAATTGGAAACATTAAAAATCTGCCTCATCTGCACTTTTATATTATTATTGTAAAATATTTTACAAAAAAAAATGATGAACTTAAAACAATGACTACGTTTCAGACAATATGAAATTAAAACAAACAATAGTTGAAAAGGACATTTGTAAACTTTATTCCGTCGAATTTCAAGTGGGCTGTCCGTGGTTGAGTTGTTATAGTCAATTATCCCGCTGATCACTTGCGAGGGTAGGAGAGATGGATTCTATTACCACCTTTGGTCAAGGCTGTATTCTTTCGATTATTGTATATTTTCAATTTTTTCTGTGTCTATCCCCATCTTGACGAACACTTACAAGCGGACTTCAAGTCAAGCATACAAGTCGGAAGAACCAATTAACAAGTCATATCTATTTCCAAAGTATTTATAGACCACTATTTTTAGTACTATTACAACCATTTGGGTTTTTAACCAAAATGGTGATGTATTTTTTATTTTATTTTTACAGAAATTGGGCCATTATAGTAAGACACTTTCTGGAAATATTATCTTAGAGTAAAAGAAATTGATTTCGATTGGTGTAAAATTTCTTTAAATATGTGAAAATGCGGGGGGATTCCTAGGCGGTTTAAAAGGAAATCAGAAAACCTTTTTCTGTCTTTATTATTTTTATTTTTTAAACAGTTTTTCACATTGACATGATGTTCCTTATAGATTTAGATTCTGGTCTCTCGTCTGTGAGATTGAAGAAGATTGTTTCACCATATCAGCCCAGAAAATTGAAAAGAAACAAATCGATAATGAAATTTTGCATTTGCCGAAGCCAAAAACGTCTTTTCTAAATTTAAACGAAAATTGAAGTGATATAAGATGTAAAATAAATTTTTCTTTACGATACTGAAAAATAGATTCATGAAAAATTTCATGTATAGCGGTGGTAGTGCAATAGTGTTTATTGGAGTAAGGTATATATCATGTATATTAAGTATAACTTTATAAATAATTTTTTTGTTTAAAAATGCATTGCAGTTTTTAACAATCTAGATATTTTTTACTGATTCTTATATGCGGAAATTGTTAGTGAAACCTTTTAAAAAAGTACAATCTGTATCGCCGGAGCTAGGTTGAGTATATTTTACCACAGTCTATTTTATTTGTATCAGAGTAATGTTTTCCTTTTTACTTTCTTCTATCTTTACAAGAAGAAAGTATTGGTTTCATGAAAATTTTCGAATTCCAGTTTTCGACGGATTTGCACGTTTTATGAGTCAGAGATTCCAAAAAACATGTTTTTACAAAATGTCTGTCTGTGAGTCTGTCTGTCTGTCGGTCTGTCTGTCTGTCTGTCTGTCCGTCCGTCTGTCTGTCTGTATGTGACACAAATTTTGTGGGCGCTCTATCTCAGGAACTAATGCACGAAATTTCACAAAACTTCATATATAGTTAGATCTTGATATAAACTGGAACTGATTAGTTTTTGGTGAAAATCGCCCAACAGGTGGCGCTGCTATGTGGCATTTTTAACGATTTCTGCAATAGCTGTATCTCAAGAACTACAGCACGGATTTTCATAAAACTTCAGATTCAGTTAGTCCAGGATATAGTTTGGTGCTGATTGCTTTTTTGTGAAAATCGCCCAACAGGTGGCGCTGGTATGCTGCATTGTTCATGATTATCGCAATAGCTCTAACTCAAGAAAAAAGGCACGAATTTTTATCAAACTTCAGGTTCAGTTAGTCCCTGATATAAATTAGTGCTGCTTAATTTTTGGTGCAAATCGCCCAACAGGTGGCGCTGCTGTGCTGCATTTTTCACGATTTCCACAAGAGCTGTATCTCAAGAACTATTGCACGGATTTTCATCAAACTTCAGATTTAGTTAGTCCTTGACATGAATTGATGTATAAATTAGTGCTGTTTAATTTCTGGTGTAAATCGCTCAACAGGTGGCGCTGCTATGCTGTATTTTTTTGCGATTTCCGCAATAGCTTTATCTCAAGAACTAATGCTTGGATTTTCAACAAACTTCAGATTCAGGTATACCTTGATATCGTTTAGTGCTGTTTACTTTTGGTGTAAATCGCTCAACAGGTGGCGCTGCTATGCTACATTTTTTTCAGAATTTCCGCTATAGCTCTATCTCAAGAACTAATGCACGAATTTTCATCCAACTTCAAATTCAGATATACTTTGATATGAATTGGTGCTAAATCGTTGTTATTTCTTGTACTATTTAAATGATTTAATTGATGTGATTTATATAGAAGAAAGTTTTGTGATGGCCACAACATACTAGTTTTACTTGTGTCTCACCTGTTATTTACGCTTGTTTTCTCGTTAGAATATTAAATATGAATTTTTCTCAGTGGATGTTGCACTGACCGCGAATATGAGGAACTCGAAGTCGAATGAATGGATAGATTGGTTTATAATGGCGCTACGTCCTACAAAGCATGTTTCGTCCATCAATATTAATAAAATATATATATTATATAATATAAAATAGAAAACGTATTAATAATATCAGAAAATGTTTGGATGTTTGATTCTGAAAGGGGTTGACGGAGTAAGATTTTCAGGGGCCCTTGCACGAAAGTAGAATCAAGCCATTTGTCTTAAAACAATTCTGTACAGTCGACTTTCCCATAAGGTTGACATAACGATGAATTTACTTTACCTTAATTTTAATTAGCTTCCCATTTTTCCTCTTTAAAATTGGAGTATCAGAGAATGTATACACTCTAAAAACGACATTTACAAAATTGAGTAAAAAATACTCATATCTGAGTATGTCGCATAGTCAAAATGGCTCCAAATCAAAATTACTCAAGTTTGAAACATTCTGACAAGTACTCATTTCTGAAAACGTGGACATACTCAAATATGAGTACATAACGCTTTATTCATGATGTTTTATTCACGGTTATACATGATGTTTGTATTTATATCTTGCTGAAGGTTGTCAAATTCCACCTGGGAAGTCTTTCATTTAGGAATTCATCCATTCTTCGATTTCGAAGGCTGAAGGTTAAAATTTAGGCTTTCGCGATTATATTACGACGGCTTTTGAGTGTTCTTTCGCGAACACGATAAAAATGTAGTTCGCCACATTTCATGTTATAAATTATTACTGAAACGAGCGTTTCGTTCAAAATCATAACAAATGAAATAATATGAATAAATTCAACTACCCTTGGTGAAATTTACTACCTTTAACGAATACTAAGTAATTTTGTTTGAAACTGGGTATTTCTGGTATTTCAAAATTGAAAGCATTGTGTCATATTTGAAACAAAAAGTTTCATAACAAAATGAAAACCTAGATTTACTCAGATTTGAAAATGTCATTTTTCTCAGTGTAGATAAAAAGATAATTATTTCTTAAGAATATCATTCATCGATAATTATTTCTTAAGAATATCATTCATCTAAAATTCCGAAAAATGAGAAAAATATTTAGACGATATTTCAAGATATAGATGAATATGGATTCAGTAATGATGAAAAATATACTTATCATATTCACATACCATCAGATTCACATTGTTCATCTTCATGAAATATTCCTTATATTAACTTTATAAAAAGTACGTGAGGAATATTTTTCAAATATGTCAAAGTGAAATTTGTGAAAGATTTGACGCATATCCTCAAGACAAAAACATTAATATAAGCATTAATATAAACAATCATTAAAATAATGTAAAGCAAAGTTCGCTTTTTGAAACAATATATTATATGAATATAGTTATCCCAAAATCATCAAAGCTTAAAATAACAAAAACCAATATGGTTTTTGTACCAACCTTATAGATAGCGTGGTTACAATTAAACTGAAGATGCTGGTGGGTTTCTGAAAGTAGTTAGCAACCGATGAATATAAATTTTGAATATGTTATGATCAAAGTATAGGGAAAAAATTTGGCAAAAATTAAAAAAAATAGTGGAAAATTTCACCATAAAATATGAATGCGGCACAGTAATAATGGCAATGACACGAGAATTGGCAAAAATAATATTCAAAAAAGCATAATTAAATAAAATAGTACGTACTCATGAGAAAATTATCTTCTTATTTAATAGTGTGTTCATAAATTATTATCGCGGTTTAGTTACCTCATAACGTTTCATTAGAGAACATCACGAAAATATTCGCAAACTATAAATCAAAAGGTTTTTTTATAACGCAAACAAACTTACATTTGCGTAAAGTTACAATTCAGCACGTTATTAATCAAATAACAATTATAATCAAATGATAATTAATATTAAAATGTTATCAATTTTATCATAAAGTTATTAGTGAATTATAAGCGCAAAGTTAGATAGTTAAATAGAACCATAATACGCGAAATACTTTCTCTTGTGCACTCACCATTTTGAATTTTCACGTCTCAGCCTTCTACAATGCGACGCCACTAGAATTGCCACATAAATAGATGGAGAATACTTAACTTTGTGCTATTAAAATAACTTTTTGAGTTCTACTTTACGGATATGTAATAAAATTTTCGTCATATTCAAAAGTTATGAGATAAAGAATCCCCACAAATAATTTAAGGACATCCTGTATGTTCGAGTTTCGCAATAACAAATGCTGAACATGATCTGGCTTGGAATTTTTCAATTATGTTTCCTTGCATCAATCTCATTAAGATGTTTGCAAAAATATACAGGGGGGATTGAAACCTAATTTGGATACATCTAAAAGCCTCTGACGCTCGTATTCACCAACTGCTTCGAATCCGAGTTATGCCGATAACCTCGGTCGAACGATCAAACGGTGTGCACCGTTAATTCTGATCGGATGTCTCCTTGATAATGTCCAATCAAATGTTATCGTGAATTTCATTTGAGCGTTCGACCCAGGTTTTCTAGGTCGAGGTAGATGGTGAATACGAGTATTAGAGTCACCAACTGAGATACTACGAAGATTTGACCCTACAAAGCATTGTCCTTCCTTCATTTATTCAGTGATCACTATAATTTAAAACTGGTAGCACAAAACCTCGCAACTCTCTAAAACAAGCTATCCAAAATTTTACTCTCCTAGTTGTCATGTTTCTTCTTAGAGTGAAGTGTGACTATGAAAAGAATTCGAATTTGTTTCGTCAACAGAAAGCAAATAATTTTGACTAAGTTTGTACAGGTTTGAGAAAATGTTTTTGAATGAATATCTGATAGATTTAAAAAAAAATAAAAGTGAAGTCTCTGATCCTAAAAGAAAATCCGTCGACTCAAAGATCCATTGCATCGAAACTAGGAATGTCTTCTGGCACTGGAAGTAAAATCATTCATAAAGATTCAAAGTTAAAAAAGAGGTTTAAACCTAAAGTTCATCTTTTTTTGCCAAAGCAAAAGAAGAAAAAAAGAAAAAAGTTCTGAAGAAGAAAGAAGAAAGTTCTGAAAGAAAAACAAATAGTAGAAAATTATATGAAAAACACCTAGCTGCTGAAAAATGGAAATTATTGGTAAGACTTGATGAGGCATGGTATATTTAAGTGACGGTAATAAAAAAATCATTTTCTATTGCTCAACTGACGGGAAGGACCTTCGTCAAATGGTTTCGTCAATGTAAAGAAAAGTTCTCAAAGGGATTCGGGATAGCTGCAGGATTTTGTTACAACGGCTAATTAAAAATAAAAAAAAGTCTCAAATAAAGCGAAAATTAATTCACTCTACTATCAGCAGAATATTTTAGAACCAATTTTTAAAGAAGAATTTCCAGCCTTATATAGAAAGAGCATTGAAAAAAATTGAGTTTCATATGGACAAAGCCTCTAGTCACACGTCTAAATCAACTGCCACTTATTTAGCAAAGAAAGAATCAAAAGCAGGAATAAAGTTTATCCCATTTAATGAAAAATCTGTAAAATCACCTGATGCTTCTCCAATAGACTTTTTCTCTTTCGGTTTATTAAAGAGAGCCTTAGTAAAATGGCATCCAAGAACACTGAACGGACTTTGGAAAACGGTCCAAGATAGAATGGGGTAAAAGTGACATGACAGTACTAAGAAAAAGTTTACGTTCATAGAAAATTCGACCTAGAGCTATTGTCAAGAACCATGGCTATCTAATAGAAGTGAATCGACGCAAAAATATGGAATTTATATGCAAAACTTAAATATCAAAATCGTTTCCATAAAGTGCGAACAACCTTCTGTAAACCTCATGTGTTAACATACTCCAAATGTTCTCAATTGGGTTTCTTTCCAGGCTTAAAGCTGGCAAATCTAAAACGTTAACATTTCGGGCGGAAAGTCCACTCTTTCGTACTATGCGAGTTGTGCATTGAACCATTGTTGTTCTAAAATCTCCAAAAGGGCCCCTAGGATGTCACCAAAGGGAAGTAGATGTTCCTTTAGCGTCTCTCCCTACTTTGTTGAATTTGATTTCCCATGGAGAAATTTTAGGCAGGTTTTTCTATTAAAGCTAATTGCACACCCCCAAAAAATTATCAGAGATTTACCGCCTTGTTCTAGTGAAGAAAGCACGTGACTGTTTCCTGAAGTAATGCCAGACACAATTCCAGCCATCAGCCCCATCTAGATTCCACTTCTTTTTATCGCTGAATAATACTGTGAGGCACTTGTTACCATACGACATGTACTTTCGGGCCAATCCATTCTGGCCTACTTGGGGTGTGAATTTAAGCGCGTTCTGTGATACATTTTCTTTAACACGTTCACGCCGGCGCCTTTATTCATGTTTTTCGCTGTCAGGCGGCGCTCGAATTCATATTTTGCTTCATCTGGCGGTGCAATACTTTTGCTTATTCAGACACTGTATGTAATGGCACGCCCCTCTCTTATTTATTACATTGAATTCAAATATAACAAGCAGAGTTGATTGTGAATGTCTGAAAGTTCGTAAGGAGTAAGCAAATTACTTAGAGACATGATTTTATTGACTGCATATGTACGAATTTAATATAAAATGTGTTAAAATCTAAAGAAATATGGACAACATAATACAAATGCATTTTCTGTAAGGTAGAAGCCACGCCCTTAGTCAATGACATCTTTTGAATGAAAACGAGAATTTTCGCTTCCCGTCGTGAATGCATAAGGTTTATAATATTGAATTGTTTTTACTACTGAATTTTCTAATATTCAAATGTGACCCACCTGTAGTGCACGCCGTCTATGGCATAGTCGAGTGTGACATACTTGTAGTGCACGCCTTCTATTTAAGAGTGAAGTGTGATCCACCGCCAACGGTGATGCACGCTGCCCGATGGGGCAGTCAAGTGTGACCCACCGGTGATGCACGCCGGCGTGAATGCGTTAAAACAATGTTCTTTCAGTCTCTTGTGCGTCTATGTATTGTGCGGGCTATGTCTGCACGCAGCTTGGTTTCCGGTCGGAATTTTTATTTCGACAAGTACTCTATATAGCCCTATTGAACGGTTTAACATTCTAGAAAATTCAATAAGTGCTTATTTTTCAACTTCAAATTAAATATCTCTAAAATTTCCCCTTTTGTGAATTCCGTAGCTTTAAGAATATTAAATAACCAGCGGATATTAAATATTTACTGTTATACTGCTCCGGGAAAACGGTTCGTTGGTTGGGACGGTTGATTGCTTGAAGCCAATTCAGCATTTGTTAATGTTTACCTAATGTGGATAAACTTTTGTGACAGTTTGTTTCTAACACAAATATAAAAGTTCGTATTTTAAAAATAAATAATGCTTATGAAATCATTATAACATCTCTATTGTGTTATATTTCAATTATATTTTGATTTTTTTCTGAAAATATTCCACATTACTCCTTCTGATTTTATATTTTACTTTGTATCTAAACTTTTGAGACAGACTGTAGTAAAACTCTCTTTAACAGATGAAGATGATTATATGATAGATCGATCAGTGTCTCTAATGATAGCGCAGTTTTGTATTGAGGAGATTAATGTCAAAAGTGTTAAGATATCTCCCTTAACAGACAGAAGGCCTCCTTTTACAGATTTAAAGACAGCGGAAAGAAAAAAAAATTGTTTCATCCTGGTGAAGCTTCTTTAGCATATTATTTTTCTTAAATATTCAGGGTCAATATTTAATTTTTATGAAAAAAGTTATAACTTACCAAATCCAATTTCTGTTTGAATAAGAATTTATTCAAACTAAGCTAAAAATTGATAAAAGTGATAAAAAATACATAAGGCATATAAATACCTTTTTTCAGATCGACATATGTTTCATAGATCAAACAGCGACATTCTTAAGATGATACGAATATTTTCGCAAAATGTTTAAAAAAAACAAGAAATTGGTAAGTAAAATCACAAGATCACGTGTACAGCTCATATTCAAAATATTAGAATAATTGAGAAAAAGTAATAAGAAAAAAATATTTTTCATTTATTTAATTTGGATACTAAGTAAATGCAATTAAATTTCTTATAAATTAAACTGGAATGTTTAGATAAGATTTTAACGTTTACAAAATATAAAATACAGTACAATAAATTAGGTGTACAGCTTTCTGAAACACATAAAAATATTAGAATAAAATTTAGATTGGTTCAAAATATTAGAATATTTTATTTTACGCAACAATATTACCTTATGAATATGAAGTAAATAGTAGTTAATATTTTGTAGCATCCCATTTACCTTTCATAACAGCGTACAATCGATCTTGCATGTTATATACAAGGTGTTTACAAACATTTCTATCAATATTAGCCCAAATAGACTTTATACGTGCCACTAAATCAGTTTTACTTGAAGGAGGATTTTCTTGGAGTTTTTTCTTCATTATACACCATAATTTTTCGATGGTATTAAGGTCTGATGAGTTTGGCGGCCAAGGAAGTACCTTAATATTGCGTTGGTGGAATCAATTCTTAGTTGACATCGAGGTATGCGGTGAAGCTAAATCTTGTTGAAAGATGAAATCATCTTCAAATAAATCTTCTGATGATGGAATCATGTAATATTCCAAAATTTCTTGATATATCTGAGAATTAACCTTTTCGTAAACGATGCATAACTTTCCAGGTCCTTCTGCACTCATGCAACCCCAAACCATGACACTAGCAGCAAATTTTACGGAATGTTTAAGGCGGCATTCTTTATCAAATGCTTCTTGCTTCATTCTCCAAACTAGAATACCTTGATTACCATATGAAACACAAAACATACTTTCATCACTAAATAATATATTTTTCCAAACTTCTTCGCTGCATAAACGTCTTGATTTACACCAATTCAATCTTATACGCTATTGTTTCACAGTCATGAGAGGTTTTGTTTTTGGTACACGAGATCCAAACTTAAATTTTTGGAGACGTCTTAATGTTGTCGATGTACAAACTTCAACTCCTTCTTCTTTCCATTTTCGATGCAAGAATCGCACACCTTTAAAACGTTTTTTCTTAACTATACGCTTCAGTTTCCTGTCATCTCTAGCAGATGTTCTTGGTTTTCGGCCGCCATTTCGGCGATTATTTTGAAATTTTCCATTATTTTAATATTGTGTTAGTATTTTACTAACGCTTGATTGCGAACAATGTAAATAATTTGCTATATAACATTGATTTTTACCGTGTCGATACAAATCAACCATACGAAATTTAATATATTCAGGAATATCACTCACGCGACCCATTTTAAGACGAAAAAGCAAACAAACTGCAAAAAGAATACTGATTTTAAATAAAATCGTCTGAATTTAATCAATGATGCCACCAGTTATGAATTGGTGATAATTAAAGGAGAATTAATGTGAAATATTCTAATATTTTGAACCACTTGAATACATATTCTAATATTTTGACTTTTCAAAATATTTTTTTTTCAATTAATCTTTTCAAAAATAATATTAATTTTAAGATAATAAATTAGTTTAATCGACAATAAGTTTTTAATAAAAATATCGATTGCATATTTGCATTAAAAGACACTAAATTACCAAACTATATTTTCAATTTGTAAAAAAAAAGTAATTATTCTAATATTTTGAATATGAGGTGTACAATGAAAACAAGTTCAAACATAAAATAACATAAAAATGGATATTTGAACGTGAGTTAACTTCTACTATTGTTTCTTATTCTGCAGAGTATCTACTTCAAAATTGTAGGCAACTCAATGGAGGCTGAATCATTGCAGATAATCTCACTGCGTAATAAGATCTGCATTGATTTCCGAATAATGGATGGTAAAATTAATTTTCATGGATAAATTATTCTACTATATTTAAAATTAATCTGTAAAGGTTCTTTGTTACATAATCTGGCGAAACCTTTAGTTCTCTTGTTGTGTTTGATGTCTGCTACATGTTCTTTGATTCTAGTTTTAAGTTTTCTGCTTGTCCTTTCTATATGAAATTGCACTGTTCCATCCTCTTCGGGTGAAAGGTATTTCATATACTCCTGGTAAATGGTTTGGTTCAATTAGATTTATTTTCTTACCGACCCCTTTTTTTAATTTTACGGAAGGTTTTGCAATAAGGGGAATATTGAATTTATTCAATTTATATTTTAATCTTTCGAAGAATACATAATTTTTAATAATTTATTTTCAATCTTTCTTTAGTAAGACTGTGGTACTCACAGCATGATCAACGGGCCGCAGAGATACCAGTTTTTTAAGAGCAAAATTCAACTTATTTAGTCACATAATTCCTGTTATTAAATAAGGTGAACAGTACTTTTTTCAGATAGTGGTGTAAGAATAGTTTTCGCAAAAATTAGTGAGTACCATTTCTATAAGAGATAATAATTTTATTTGCTTTTATCATAAACGTTGTAAGAACGCACTGCTATCAATTATCTCTATTTATTGAGTAATATTTGAAAAATATTCATTTTTGACAATCTGAAATTTAGAGTAATCATCTCTAAAATTTTAAACTTAAGTAATAATTTTTTAATATATTTGAACGCTGACTTTTAAGGCAATTGTATAAAGTGTAAGTCAAATCTCCCACAGAGTAAGTCAAACTATTCATATACTGATTCCGTGATTAGATATTTCTTATTCGTAAAATTCATGATGCTTACATTTTATTGCAAATTATACATTGTATTTTTATTTTGAAAACAGAATTTATGAAGTTTGTAACAGTATTCATATATTATTGACCATCGAAGGCTAGTGAATTGCTACGAAAGTTCAAAAGTATTTGCAAATAATCAGAAGTGTTTAATCAATCTCGCATTTAACTTTTCTCTGTAATACTCTCTCAACTATCTTATTGAAATCTTATTATAGAATAAATGTAAATCCTTAAAATCCAAAAATCGATATGAAGTTTTACTTTCATTTTTATTTTTGGACAGCATGCAAGAGTTATAATTTGCACAGCGGTAAGAACTAAAATGATACTAAATATTAAAATTGGATAGAAAAAGCTAAAAATTCTGAGACAAATCGCCCAAGCTTTATCTCGGTTCATGTAAAGTTTTTCAGGCTGTCTAGAAATGTTTTGCGGCAAATATAACTTAATTTCGTTTTCACGGTTATAAGGAAATTTGGACTGTACACTTTTAAAACTAGACAAAAAAGAGAAAGACCTCCCCCCCCCCCCACACACACACACACAAAAAAAAAAAAAAAAACCCTTGTTCCGCAAAATGTAGCTCCATGAAAAATTATTTTATAAAGCTTACACGTCTTAACCCCCGACCCACAACAAAAATTGAAAACAGCAACAACATAGAATGTTTAAATCTATTTAAAAAGGAAGGAGAAAAGCTTTTCCTCAATATTAATTCTACCATTTCTTGTCATTATTTTTTTTAGTATGGCAAAATATCTTCCATTGATTCAGATATTTGACTTCTCAAACGGGTATTTCAAGTAATACTCGAGACGATTATTTCACCACATCAGTCCCAGAAATGTCAAAAGAAACAAATCAATAATGAAATTCAGTATTTGTCAAAGCCAAAGAATTCTTTTCTAAATTTAAAAGCGTATTGGATGAAACAAGATGTCGAAGAAAAATCTTTTCATGTCACTGAAATATAGATTCATGATTTCTAAGAATTGTGAAAGATTTATGTCGGAGATGTTAAATTCAATTTTATATAAATACTTTTTATTCTAAAGTTCATCTCTATTTTAAAATATAATTTCTTCTTTAATCCCTATATATCGAAATACCCTGAATTCCGGAATAAGCCTTTTGTATACTATACTATGAATACATACCCAGTAATTTTTTAGTCAGTAATTTTAAACATTTTAGTATAAGCTATTTCATTGACAGAACAATCTTACATACTTTTTGCGGACCAGGGATATTCCATAAAAAAAAGCCCTTCCGGCCAGTGCCGGGAGGAAGAGGTAGCTTTCATAATCCTTATTTTAAAAAAGCCAACTTATATCATTCAAACACACGAATCTCAATTTAGTGGAAACCGAATATAGAAGATTCAATACTAATTTTTATCAATATAATGAATGAGAATTTCGCGAAATCAGTCAGCTTTATCCAAGCTGCTTTTCTTTAAAGTAACTTATATTTGGCTGCCAAATTCGGCAATTTCTTAAAGTGCCTGTCCTTTTAAGACAACATGGTGGATGAGGCTAAGCAGTGAACTTGGTCGAGACCTTAGTAATTGCTGTGCACATGCTCACTCACATCGGAATCGGTTAATATATAGGAGTGCTGTCGCATGCAAAAAATCAGATTTTTCAAAATGTCACCCACAATAGAAATTGAAACTGCTATATCTGAGCCATTTTTTAAGGTAAAGACAAACAAAAAATGCTCCTGAATCCTTATATCAAGGTCAAATACTTAAGGAAGAAACCTTTTTCAATTTCTAATTTTTTTGCACCTCACTTTAAATATATATATATATTTTAGGTAGCTTTCATTACAAAAAGCTACCTATTGCAGCCGTTCGGAGGAAAGCGATTTCAAAAAATTTTGGTATATTTTCATCGATCATGACCCCCAGACCCCGAAACCACCCTCCGTTCAAAAAAAAAAAAAAAAATATATATATATATATATATATATATATATATCCATATATATATATATATCCATATATATATATATATCTGACTTATGTCACACTGTAACTCTCGTATTCATCAACCGATTTGGATGTAATTCGGTATGTACATAGCTCGACCGAGTTCGTTGGCCAGCTTCATCCGCCATTTTGTTTCAAAATGGCGGCCATTTAAAAAATTTTTAAAAATTTAAAATTTGAAAAGTGGTACCAAAAAATTGAAAATGGAAAAATATTTTTTTCTTGTGTATTTGACCTTTAAACAAAAATTTCGGAGCAGTTTTGTTTCGTCTATATCTTACAAAATGGCTCAGTTATAGCATTTTGAATTTCTTACATTTTAAAACGTCCTGAATTTTGTCACGCGATAAAAGGCGCATTTATGAACCAATTTGGATGCAACTTCGTTTATACATAGTACATACCAATGTCTCGACCGAGTTCGTTGGCCAGCTTCATCCGCCATCTTGTTTAAAAATGGCGGCCATTTAAATTTTTAAGAAAAATTTAAATTTGAAATGTGGTACCAAAAAAAAGGAAAATTGAAAAAATATTTTTTTTATGTGTTTGACCTTGATAAAAAGATTCGGGAACAGTTTTTGTTTCGTCTATATCTTAAAAAGTGGCTGAGTTATAGCATTTTGAATTTCTAGCGTGGCTGACATTTTGAAACGTTCGGAATTTTGTCACTTGATAACAGGCGTATTTATGAACCGATTTGGGTGTACCTTGGTGTGTACATAGTACATACAAATATCTCGACCGAGTTCGTTGGCCAGCTTCATCCGCCATCTTGTTTCAAAATGGCGGCCATTTAAAAAAATTTAAAAATTTAAAATTTAAAATGAGATACCAAAAAATTGAAAAATGAAAAATATTAATTTTTGTATGTGTTTGACCTTAATACAAAGATTCCGGAACAGTTTTTGTTTCGTCTATATCTAAAAAAATGGCTGAGTTATAGCATTTCGAATTTCTATTGTGGCTGACATTTTAAAACGACCTGATTTTTGTCACGCGATAACAGGCGTATTTATGAACCGATTTGGATGTAACTTGGTCTGTTCATAGTACATACAAATGTCTCGACCCAGTTCGTTGGCCAGCTTCATTCGCCATCTCGTTTCAAAAGGGTTGCCAATAAAAAAAATTAAATTTAAAATTTAAAATTTGTTATTAAAAAACTGGAAAATGAAAAAGATTTTTTTCTGTGTTTGGCTTTGATACAAAGATTCCGGAGCAGTTTTTGTTTCTGAACATTTGTTCTTTTGTTTATTTCTTAAAAAAAAGATGGTTGAATTATAGCACTTTGAATTTCTAGCATGGCTAACATTTTGAAACGATCTTTTATTTGTCACGCGATAACACACGTATTCGCCTATTTCGATGTAAGAAGGCATGTGGATAGTATATATCAATATCTCGACCAAGTTCGCTGGTCAGCTTCATCAGCCATCTTGTTTCAAAATGGCGGTCATTAAATTAAAAAAAATTATATTTAAAGTGAGGTGCAAAAAAAATTAGAAATTGAAAAAGGTTTCTTTCTTAAGTATTTGACCTTGATATAAGGATTCAGGAGCATTTTTTGTTTGTCTTTATCTTAAAAAATGGCTCAAATATAGCAGTTTCAATTTCTAATGTGGGTGACATTTTGAAAAAAACTGATTTTTTGGCTGCGACAGCACTTGTATATATCAACCGATTCCAATGTAAGTGAGCATGTGCACAGCAATTACTAAGGTCTCGACCAAGTTCACTGGTTAGCCTTATCCACCATGTTGTCTTAAAATGGCAGGCACTTTAAGAAATCGCCGAATTTGGCAGCGAAATATAAGTTACTTTAAATAAAAGCAGCTTGGATAAAGCTGACAAATTTCGTGAAATTCTCATTCATAATGATTTAGTATTGATAAAAATTAGTATTGAATCTCCTATATTCGGTTTCCACTAAATTGAGCTTCGTGTGTTTGAATAATATAAGTTGGTTTTTTTAAAATAAGGAATATGAAAGCTACCTCTTCCTCCCGGCACTGGCCGGAAGGACTTTTTAATTTAATGGCCGCCATTTTGAAACAAGATGGCTGATGAATCTGGCCAGCGAACTTGGTCGAGGTGTTGATGTATACTATCCACATGACTTCTTAACATCGAAATAGGCGAATACGTGTGTTATCGCGTGACAAATACAAGATCGTTTCAAAATGTTAGCCATGCTAGAAATTCAAAGTGCTATAAATCAACCATTTTTTAAGATATAAACAAAAGAACAAATTTTCAGAAACAAAAACTGCTCCGGAATCTTTGTATCAAGGCCAAACACATAAAAAAAATCTTTTTCATTTTCCAATTTTTTAATACCTCATTTTGAATTTTAAATTTAATTTTTTTAAATGCCCGCCATTTTGAAACAAGATGGCGGATGAAGCTGGCCAACGAACTCAGTCGAGATATTTGTATGTACTATGTACACACCAAGGTACATCCAAATCGGTTCATAAATACGCCTGTTATTACGTGAGAAAATTCAGGACGTTTCAAAATGTCAGTCACGCTAGAAATTCAAAATGCTATAACTCAGCCATTTCTTAAGATATAGACGAAACAAAATCTGCTCTCGAATCTTTTTATCAAGGTCAAACACATAAGAAGAAAATATTTTTTCAATTTTCAATTTTTTGGTACCACATTTCAAATTCAAATTTTTCTTAAAAATTTAAATGGCCGCCATTTTTAAACAAGATGGCGGATGAAGCTGGCCACCGAACCCGGTCGAGACATTGGTATGTACTATGTATAAACGAAGTTACATGCAAATCGGTTTATAAATACGCCTTTTATCGCGTGACAAAGTTCAGGACGTTTCAAAATGTCAGCCGCGCTAGAAATTCAAAATGCTATAACTCAGCCATTTTTTAAGATATAGACGAAACAAAAACTGCTCCGAAATCTTTGTATAAAGGTCAAATACATAAGAAAAAAATATTTTTCCATTTTCAATTTTTTGGTGCCACATTTCAAATTTTAAATTTTTTTTTAAATTTTAAATGGCCGCCATTTTGAAAGAAAATGGCGGATGAAGCTGGCCAACGAACTCGGTCGAGAGACTGGTATGTACTATGTACATACCGAATTACATCCAAATCGGTTCATAAATACGTCTTTTATCGCGTGACAAAATTCAGGACGTTTCAAAATGTCAGCCATGCTAGAAATTCAAAATGCTATAACTCAGCCATTTTTTAAGATATAGACGAAACAAAAACTGCTCCGGAATCTTTGTATAAAGGTCAAATACATAAGAAAAAAATATTTTTCCATTTTTAATTTTTTGGTACCACATTTCAAGTTTTAATCTTTTTTAAAAATTTTAAATGGCCGCCATTTTGAAACAAAACGGCGGATGAAGCTGGCCAACGAACTCGGTCGAGACATTGGTATGTACTATGTACACACCGAATTGCATCGAAATCGGTTCATAATTACGGGAGTTACAGTGTGACATAGGTCAGATATATATATATATATATATATATATATATCAATTTTGAACGGAGGGTGGTTTCGGGGTCTGGGGGTCATGATCGATGAAAATATACCAAAATTTTTTGAAATCGCTTTCCTCCGAACGGCTGCAATAGGTAGCTTTTTGTAAAGAAAGCTACCTAATACGAAATGATACGTACACATGAGATTCCTCAGGGGGACTGACTACTCTTTAGCATTTTTTCATAATTTAAGTAGGGAGACCTTGGGTTAACGGTCTTCTAAAATAAATCAATCATCAATTGTCTTTTCTTGTAAAATAAATCAATGAAAACGTCCTGTCTTTTGTCAATAAATAGAAGTACTAGCATTACTCAAGCAAATGTATAAAACAATTTTTTCCTATTAGCTGGTTGCAAAGTAAGAATCAAAATATTCCTAAGCCTAACTGCGAGGATTTTTTTTTTATATTTAATACTTGTTTTGATAAAGTATGTAGCCTGTTTTTAACAATAGTGCATGTGATGAAGCTTTTAATCAATGCTATTCATCTGGAATTTTCTTTTTGTATTAGTGCCAAACAATTTATAACAAGCCTAAAGGTAGTCCAAAATGGTATGTGGACTAATGGGGCATGTCATATTGGTGGATTTGAATGATAAATTTCGTGTACCAAAAAAGCTAATGTGCCTTATTTCTGTTTATCTGTTTAAATTAATGCCATTTTACCAAATTAATTTTCAATAAAAGCATGAGATGGTAATAAAGACCTCAATCAAATTTCCTTTTGTAAGATTTACTAAGTTAGATGGAAAATTTAATTTTGAAAGTAAGTTTTTTTTTCATTGAATTTATAACAGTGCTGATGTAACTCTTGAATGTGCCTATTTATGAAAATTTTATGCTTCATTAACGTGTTCAATAGACCCACGGCTCAGTAGGCCCCGGAGTCAAGATCTAGTGGAACAAAGTTTCATTAAAAACATTAAGGTTATTTCTCTCTCAGGAGGAAAACCGATGAATTAATTATCCGTTCTCTTATTAATCTCAGTGGTTCCTGCCTACGATATTGGAAATGTTTCCTAAAAGCACGTAACTCTGACGTCACAAGAATACATGCAAATGCTATGGATTTTACAAAAAATGTAATTAATATATCATAATAAAATATTTTGTGCAACTTTTCTATGTTTATTTTCGTATTCTAAGTTATTTATGCAATTTCCTGATTATGTGTTGAAAAAGTCTTCTATCAAATTATAATCATATGGTGCTACTTCTTATTTGAACACAAAAAATTCACGGCGACAGTTAAGGGTTAATTACTTTGAAAATGAACAGAAGATAGCGCTGGAAAAAATGAGTCTATTTTACATAAAAGCTGTAGGATAAGCGTTGAGGATTGGGACAGTAGGTTTTGGAACTTATTGCATTATTTTGATTATTTTATAAATCATACACTAGAACTAAACGAAACAGTGGTAGTACGATCTTTAGTTTAAACAAGTAGCTAATGCGCATAAACTTACAAATGTATAAAGAAAATGTTATTTCAAACCTCAGAAATAATTTTATTTTATGTACGTTTTATGCTTTGTGTACACTGGCCTCGAAAAGTTAAGGGACAAGGGACGTAAAAAACACGTTTGATTTTATATTTCTCGGTGAAGATTTATCGAGGGGTACAATTAGGGGGCTAATAATAAATTTAATAATAAAATAATATTTGCATCACCTATGTAACAGAAAAGGCTGGAAATGGTTTGGCACTGTGGTAAATGACTATTTGGGTCCTGTTCAACGTTTGTATGCATTCGTGTAAGCATAGCACTCATATTCGTGAAGATGTTAACGTTTTTGTGAAAAATTCAAAAGTTTTTTCCACACACATTAACATCTTCACGAATATGAGTGCTATGCTTACACAAATGCATACTAACGTTGAACAGGGCCCAAATAGTCATTTACCACAGTGACAAACCATTTCCAGCCTTTTTTGTTACATAGGTGAACGCAAATATTATTTTATTATTAAATTTATTATTAGCGCCCTAATTGTACCCCTCGATAAATCTTCACCGAGTAATATCAAATCAAACATGTTCTTTACATCCTAGAAGTTCAAGAACAATTCGCCTATAATGTTGATAGATATTCGACAAAACGTGTGCAATCGAAGGCATCCAGTCCCTGTACTTTAACTTTTGGAGTCCAGTGTAAATTTATGAGTTGTTTATGTGTAGCTGTAATAATTTCCGTATTCATATAACATTTTACTGATATCCACGAATTAAAATAACCCTAAAAGCACCAGAGTTAATTTTACAAGTAGTTTAAGGTAAAGGAATGTTGTACGAAGACCCATTCTTCCTTTTAATAGAACGAATGTACGTTTCTAACAATATCCAAATTTTGCATACGAATCAATCAAAAAATATAGAATCTGTTTTTTTTTAACTGCATTTTTTCCATTTTTAATAGTGTACCATTAAATATACTCTTTCCTATCAATATTTTCACCACATTAATCAAAAATACTATTTTCTTTATCTTTTGATTTGTGATATATTTATTTTATGTTGAAATATTGCAGTAAATACTTGACTGTGAAACGAAATTACTGTTGATACAACCTAATATATATAATGTTAGACGGACTCAGATTGTTTTGAAATGGCAGTTTGCTGAAAGACAATTCAGCAGGACAGACAATGAAAAAGCAGGATTCACTCGTAATGTTCTGGAGTCTGTATATAGAAGTTCTGCTATCGTATAAGTACATATCATAGTTTTGTTTGAAAATTTGAGGGAAAATCCACATTGATGAATTCTACACGCCTCTCAAACATGGTGCTTGGGCCGCTCGATACGTCATCATTGGATAGAATTGCTTCGCCCGTCAGAAGGATCTCTTGCCCCAGGTGTAAATCAGGGTGAAAGAAATGTGTATGGCTTATTATATTTCCTGGCCTAAGTCCAGACATTCTGGCGACTAGGTAAACACATTTTTTAATACATTGCAGCCCTATAGATAACATGCCTAAAATAAAAATCCTATTAAGATATTACATAAACATTACACAATTCAATATATGAATTGTATTTATCTTAATTAATAACATAGTTTTTAAAAATTATCCTTGCTTTCTGCTTAGAGATATTTTATGTTAAAATTTTTATTTCGAAATAATCTCGCTATCAATGAGGATGTGGATTCAAAATACGGGATTTGGATTTTTTGTGCAGCACATGTATTTCGCCACACTCTTCTAGAGGCATCTTACGCATACATAAACTGCCTAAAAGGAAAAGTTACATTCAGATTTGTTTAGTAACTGCTGAAAAATTGGAAGACATACGTACCGTCGAGAAAAAAAAATGTAAACACACCCTACTAAGTCTGCAACTAATTACACTGGTTTCCGAAAATTAAGTAAAAACAACAAAAGCCGAGATTACTCAAAATGTTACAAGTAGATTTTAATAAAAACTGAGCCACAATGTACAATACATAGTAAGGTATAAAATAACATTAAAATAAATTACCAGACGATTGTGGTGTTTCAGAAATTAACACAATTATAATGTATACAAAATAAATGTGTTAGTTTGGTATCGGAAAATTGCCTTTAATATAGAGTATGATCACCTCTAGAAGAAATACAGCACATACAGCGATGTGTGATATTGTCAATTATGCGATCAATAAGTTCGCTGGGAATTGCGAGCCATTGCTCTTGTAAAGTAGTTGTAAGCGTGGCAAGAGATTGAGAGTAGCAACACATCTACCTAAAGCATCCCAAACATGCTCGATGGGATTTAAGTCCAGTGATCGATCTGGCCATTCCATGCGCTGAATTGTTTGGTGCTGAAGATATTCTTCTATGATGTGAGTCCTGTGCGATGTAGCGTTATCGTCCTGTAACAGGAAATCATTACCTATTTCACCGGCATAAGGGTGCACATAAGCATCAAGAATGCCATCTCTATAGCCGTGAGTATTCACAGTTCCAAGTGGAACGACGTGAAAGTCTGTACGTCCGCCCAAAGAGATACCATCCCAAACACAGACATTGCCTCCTCCATACGAATCTCTTTTACGAATGTTTGATGGATGATAGCGCGTTCCCAGTTCTATCCAAATAAAACAATGCCTACTATCGCTTTGGAGGCTAAACTGGAATTCATCCGTGAAGAGAACACGCCTCCATTGATCAGCAGTCCAGTGGACATGCTGATGTACCCACCTTAAACGTTCACTCCGGTGACATGATGTGAGCGGCACACAAATGTCTGGTCTGGTCGTATCGCGTAAAGACTACCTTTATGAAGCCTTTTACGGACAGTAGACGTTGATACCAACCTTCCAGAGACTCTAAGATGAGATGGGGTTGTCGTTCTATTCCTTCGTACACATAACAGCAAATATCGGTCATCAGTACTTGTCGTAGCTCTTGCCCATCCTTGGCTAAACCTTCTGGAGGCTGAGCCAGTGGTTTGAAATTGTTTCCAAAGCTTGTGACCAACAGGACTCAGATTTAGCCATCTGACCACTTCTGTCTGACTTTGCCCTACCTCCAATCTTCCAATTGCTCTATATCACAGTTAAGAGGACAAATGATACCTCGAGGTCATACTAACGGCTGTCTCAGTTTTCTTATCTCATAATCACAGCGACAGCAGCAGCCGTACTCTCTAGCATGCATTTTTATTCTCCTCACAGATGACGCAATTCGATTGCAGCGCCACTGATTTTCATTTTGTAATTTTACACAGAATCTTTTACTTAACAACATATGCAAATTTCATATGGATAAGCTAATTTTTGAACGAGTTATCGTTCTTTTTGTGATTTTTCCTTAATTTTTGGAAACCAGTGTGTAATAGAAGAAAGTTAGGTACCAAACTACTGTAAAAAATGTCTACTTTTAAATGATGTATATAAAATTTACTTTGGGGGCATCTACAAATAAAAATCAGACCAAACTTTGTTTTTTTCAATGGCAACACCCAACTTTGACAATATATTTTGAATCTTAAGTTCAAACTGTGCCTAGAAACGAAACAGTCATTTGAATGATACGTTTTTGGATTATAAACATTCAAAATTGAGAGCTTCTAATGTCACATTAAATTTTAATACTTTTATTATTATCTCCTGAAATTATTATCCTAATATAATATATATATATATTGCGACATTGTGCTATCGACTTTTGAGACATTCCAGCGACACTAGTATATCTCGAAGTAAAACGTAATAGAATAATCAAGGCCAACCATCCATTATCATGAAAATATCGGATTGCAGTCAGGGTGGCGAGTAAGGCAGGCTTCATAAACATTGAGACATATCCCATCACATAATGAATAGAGTCATCGTAACTTTAAACTGGTTTATTTGACAAAAACATATCGAACATTCCCAGTAGCTTGTTCATCAACTCTCAATAATCGATCATCCACTTCATAAAACTTAAGATGTTACAAGATTAGGATCTACACATTAGAATCGTTCACTCCAAGCGACGTACTAGATTATTTAAACAAAACATTTATTAAAACGTAAATTCTCTCACTCCTCGACGATGTAACGATACATGTACTCCAAGCAACAGGGCGCGGAAGGATACAGAAAAGTGGAGAACCAACGTCAGAAGAGAGATGGGGAGGAATGGGACAGAAAACAGGCTACGATTCGATGGGAAGGGGATGACGTCGATAATGAATTCTTTATACGGCGTCAGAATTAAAGCGCCATTAAATGTTGGCGGGCGCATGGAATTGTAGGTAAAGAACATGATCGAACAAATGCTATTAAAAAAACATTCGAAAGAAAAAAAATTTAGTTTTAGAAGAAAATGAAAAAGTAATTTAATGGGTTTTATAAGATTAGACGAATGCATTAAGGTTTTTAGAATAATAAAAGAAGACGCAAATTTAAATGCATGAAATAAAAGACCAAAGATATTAAGACATTATTAAAGGTAGCTAAAAAAGGAAAAATATTAAGAATTTCGAATAGTTTTACAAAGAAAAAAGGGCAAAAATTTTTATTATTACACACATATATATATACTGTTAAAATACTAAAAACCCCAAACATAAATACATTGAATTTGTAATTTTAAAATTTGGGTGATATGAATTATGAAAATAAAATTCGAAAAATATATTAACTGCAATCTACATTTTTTTTAAAGTTTTATATTTATTATGTCCTGATTTATACAAATACTCAATTTCAAATTTTTCATACAAGTAGTTTTCGAGTTATGATTAAAAAACGTGAAAATGACGGATTAAGGGGCCGTCTAGGATGTGCAGAAAAGCATAATTTGAAGAAAAAATCTTTTTTACTCATTTTATTGAAACATTTGGGCATATTGGCAAGAAATGATACATCAATATAAGTGACATAGTCATTCTGTAGCATTAAAAAAAAACAATTTAGTCCCGAACTTCAATTTGGACACATCCCATAAAATATGCTCATTTTAAAATAATTAATTTCTCTGAAACTAATAGTGCGAATTTCATGACAATGTGTATTTAGACTAATTGAAGGGATAGAATTTATTTATGACGTCAAATGAGGGTATTGCTATTAAAAATCAAAGTTTGGATTCGTTTTGATATGTAGATGGCCCCCTAAGCAAATTTTATGTAAATAATTTAAAAGTAGATTTTATTTCAAAACGTTTGGTACCAGTAACATTCTTCTACAATAATTTATTGCAGGATTAGTAGAGAATGTTTAGTTTTTTTCCCCTATTGCACATTCATACATATATAACTAACGGCCACATACCGAAGATTACTTATTTTAAGTCTCATAAAAATTTGTAAACTAAAATTTAGATCATGTTATCCAATTAATGTTTTAGAAGAGTCTATAAAACACAGAGAAGTTAATTGTAATTAGATACATTAAAAAATAATTTTACAGGTTTTAGTTAAAAGCTTTTATAAAACTCAAATTTTCATGTTACGCATACTGTAAATTTTAATTTAGATAATTTAAGAAGAAAAAGACACCAAACAGGTTTTTTTTAAAATTTAGAATTAACAATTAGGATAAAAAATCAAAATTCTCCACAGGATTTCTTTTTTTAACAAGATGGAAAATGCTTTAAGATTTTCGAATTAATGTAAAATTAACAGGCTTACACCATTGCTGCCCATATCAGAAAAACTAATTAGTATTTGTGTTCTGCATTTGCTTTAATTTACAAGCTTAATACTTTGAAAAGTTTATAAAAAACTTTGTATTTTCGAGCATGAAAATTAAGGGATGAGACTATTTTTTTTTCTTTTTTGCCGTTTTCAATGTTGTACGGAAATTTTTATTTTTCAAAATTTCAGAGACAGACAAACAAACAAATTTCTTATAATGATTTCACGAAAATTCAAATATTGTCTTTCTAATGTGCATTGTTGAGATTTTTAATTTGTATTCAAACAAGATTTATTTTCCTAATAAAATTAAATTTTAAGATGTGTTCATACGCAAATTTTCATGGATTATTGTAAATAGTGTTGTGTAAAATTTAATTATTTAATAAATAAAAATTCTGTTTGAAAGTAAATTACATGCGTTGCCATTCTGCTGAAAAAGATACGGAACGATGTTTCATAAACTCTAAGGCTGGAATCTGTAAGAATAATTTGTAAAATGTTTTTAAGTAATTTTTTAGAAAATTGAGTCATTTAAATTATGAATAACAGTTTCAGCAGTTAGGGGAGACCGGGAGAATGGCGACACCTTAAGGAAATTTAAATTGTTTCATTACAATTTTTTTTTTTAATAGTAAAAATTCTAAAGCTGTATCATGATCGTTAATAAATGCCGTTAGTTTTTAAACTAGGCGGGATGGCGGAATAACCCCGAGTGGCGGCATTCCCTCGGTCTCCCCTACTTATATTGCTTTAGGAATAATTATGTGTCAGCGTTAAAATATCGGAATATAGAAGAAATTGTTGCAAACTAAAATTATCAACTCAAACAAAATGAAGGTTAACAACGATTAGTTTTAAAATAAACAAAAAACTAACGTAATTATTTAGTATTTAAAACTTAACCGAAGTTAGCGGTCTCAGGGACCGATACATTTTTCGATTTTCATAATTTTCCTTTTAATTTCCAGTTTAATTACAAACGCTACTGAAATTTTGCTTCCTATGGGACTCTAGTGCTATCGCCAGAGATATTTAAATAGGTGAATTTTAATTATAATAGTCCTGTACAAAAAGTTAAGTACAGACGTACCATTTTATGAGCTAATCGTGACTTTTATACCTCTTTCAACCGAGCGGTCTCACAGACCGCTTCACCGTAGTTGTGTGGCAATTTCTATCACAGCAGTTCTCACAGACCGGTGCATTTTTCAATCTTCAAACTTTAAGTTGCAGCTTTTATTTTAAGTATTGATACCAGAGAGTCTTTGTTTCATTTTGAGCCGTATTATAATAGTTAGAGGATTCTGGATAGGTTAATTTTGATTATAGAGCTTCTGTACATAAAACTTCGTATAGAAACAGTATCTTAAGGGTTAATCTAAACTATTATTCATCATTCGATCAAAATGATTTTGGAAACCGTTCTCAGTAGTTATGCAACAATATCGGCCACGGTAGATACGTGTTAAACATGTTTCGTGGAATAAGACCCAGAACTCTGCTATCTAACCGTGAAAAAAATACTCATAAAATGTATACACATTATTAATACAGACTATTCCTCTAGAAGATAGGGGATACCGCGGGAATGGAGACACCTTAAGGGAATTCAAATTTTTTCATCTCAAAAAAAATGTTTATTTTTTAATAGTAAAAATTCTAAAGCTGAATCATGATCCTTAGTGCCTGTATAAATTTAACCGTAATCATAACTGTAAAGTAAGCACACATAAAAAAAAATTCAACCTCTATACAGTGGCGGGATTACCCAGGATACTGGGGTAATTCCGCCACTGTATCGGGGTAATGACGCCACTCTTTAATGACGTAGTAATAGTCCAAGAGCCGACAGCACAAAAACCTATGTTATCAAGCACAAGAAAAAAGACCTTTATTTTATGGGAGAGTAAAAGTAGGGGAACCTAATGATCGATGTCTGCCGGAAGTGAAGTGGTGCATAAGCCAAAAATTAATACCACGAGTGGTTCACTCGTAGGTTTTTCATTGTATTTTCCTGCTCCCAGTCCTTCATGTCTTCATATTTTTGTTTGTAGGACAAAAACAATGATAAAGCTACGATTCAACCACTGGTGGTATTAATTTTTGGCTTATGCACCACTTCACTTCCAGCAGACATAGATCATTAGATTCCCCTACTTCTACTCTCCCATAAAATAAAGGTTTTTTTCTTGTGCTTGATAACATAGGTTTTTGTGCTGTCGGCTCTTGGACTATAAATACATAAAATGGATACTAGGAAACACATAACCTACTGAAAATATTTAGAAACAATGTAATTTAGCGGAATAATGAATAATTACAATGTTCCTTAACCTTTAACTGATGTCACAAAAATTGTCACATAACTAGTGTGAAGCGGTCTGTAAGACCACTCCATCGAAAGATGGATAAAAGCCGCGATTAACTCATAGGATGTTACTTTTGTACTAAACTTTTTATACAGGAGTGTTATAATTAAAATTCACCTATTCAAAAGTCTCTGGTGTTAGTACTAAAGTTCCAAACGAAACAAAATTTCAGAAGTGTTTGTAGATAAACTGAAATTTGCAAGTTAAACTATGAAAATTGAAAAAAGCATCGCTCTGTGAGACCGGTAACATCAGTTAAAGGTTAAACTAGATTTATTAATATGCTGAGCTCACAATTTAACTCAAATTGCAAAAGCCACCTTTTACCATGGTGGTGGCATTTCCCCGAGAGGACAATATAGCGGAAACCCCCAGCAAAGCCGAAAGAAGAACCGAACATTTTCAACAAATTGCATCAAATTGTCGGCGAATGCATGTAGATTACGAGTAATATTATCTTAAGCACCTAATGTTACAGTAAAAGGTGTTTACCTCTACTCATTTGAAGCTCCAAAATAAGGTGCAACTAGATGAGAACTAAATTTTTCACAAAATCACTCTCACTCTATGCACTGTTTCTATTGTTGGCCGCTATAAGTGCAGGCGCATTCACTATCTCAAAATGAAGTTAGTTTTTGAACTAGGCGGGGTGGCAGCATAACTCCGAGTGGCGCCATTCCCCTGGTCTCCCCTAATCCCGAAAATAGTGCATTTTTTAAGGGCAGGAATATGTATTTCAGCTGTGTTTAGAAGCTCAGGAAAGACATATCTAGCAAAGTGATGCAAAATTTAACCTTTAATAGTTGTTAGCGGTCTCACTGACCGCTGCCTTTTTTAATTTTCACAGTTTAACTTGTTATTCCCAGTTTAACTATAGTTACTAATGGAATTTTGTTTAGTTTGCAGTCCTAGTACTATAGGAGGTTCTGCTCTCGAAGCTGGTAGACGGGAGGTGCTGGGCTCGATCCCAATCGCGCCCGTCGGCCTAATTGTTCGGAGTTTTCGTGGTTTTCTTCGAACCTTGGATTTCCAAGCGTTAATACGGGTTAGGTTCCCTTAGAAAGACCCCCACGAAGGGCACCCCCCTTCTGGACCTATATCCCTCGTGCAGATAATTGGCCGTCATAAATACAACCAACCTAGTACTATAGATAGCGACTTGAATAGATGCACTTTAATTATAATAGTCCTGTAGATAACGTTTAGTACAGAAAAAATATCGTATGGGTTAATCTAGCGATTTATTTACCTTTCGATCAAGCGGTCTCAAAGACCGCTCACAGTAGTTATGCAACAATCAGTCATAGCAGTTAAGGTTTCATTGGGTAACGATTAAAATTTAATGACTAGATTATAATCACTATTAAAAATTAACTTATTAAAATTCGTTTTAATCATATTCATAGATTAATGGTTAAATTATTATAAATAGCATTTGATTAACTATTAAATCAATCATTAATCATTATTCACCAGGTACAGTGGCGGTCAAAAGTTTCCGGCCAGTTAGTTTCTTTGATTTGTTTGGCAGAACGTTTCAGCTAAGAAGAAGCACAATTTCTCCAAAAGTTAGGAATAAGCAAAATACCTCTGACCACGTGATCATTTTGATTGGATACTGAAGATACTTGATACAAAGAGGAGGGATTCGAAATTCACGTGTGCAAAAGTTTCCGGCCATTCGTCATCCGTTAGTTTTTGCTATCGGTAAAGAGTTTTTTTTTTTTTTTTTTTTTTTTTTTTTTTTTTTTTTTTTTTTTTTTTGCCGTGTTTGTTAATTAATCAACGTGAATAACATATTTGAAATTCAAAAATGAAAAGTTGAACAATTTATTGTTCCTAAACGAGTGATTTGTTTGTCGCTAAAGGAACAATCCTTTCGTGAGATTGCGGCGAAGTTGTCGATAGGAAAATTTGCTGTGAACGATATTTTAAAAAAATAAAAGATGTTCTTGGCCTTCGGAATTTGCCACGGTCCGGGGGAATCCGGAAAACGACTATTCTTGTGGACAAAATTTTCAGGAGAAAAGCAGTTGATGACCCGCATAAAAATGCCGCTGCAATTCCCCGCGATTTATGGTGTTAAAATATTGCGGAAATAAGTCGGTCTACCGTGTCAAGATACTTACGTGACGTAGCACTTTATGAAACAGTCGGTGTTAAAAAACCTTTCATAAGTAAAAAAAAATCAGAGGACCCGAATGGCGTTTGCCAAGGAATACAAAGCTGGTCAAGTGTAAACTGAAAAAAAGTACTATTTTCCGATGAATCGACGTTCGATCTTTTTGGGAGGGATAACAGACACTACAACCGACGACCTAAAAACAAAAGATAAGATTCGAGATATGGTATTCCTACAATGAAGCATGGCGGAAGACACGTTGTGCTGTGGGGAGCATTTTCTGGAAAATGTGCCTGTCCGTTATTTGAAATCCGTGGAAAGATGAATAGTGCAATGCATAACGATATCTTTCAAGATTATTTGCTGCCTTATTGGAGGAAAAATTGCGGTCACAACTATTTGTTTCATCCTGATAACGACCAAAAGCATACATGCAAGCTCGTCAAGCAGCGGCTTTCGCACAAACAAATTCTGCTTTTGAAATGGACAGCCCAATCACCCGAACTGGCTCCTATAGAAAATCTTTCAAACTAACTTAAAAACGTGTGTGGAATTATAAATATTCCAATTCAGCAGCATTTTCACAAAAATTGCAAGAACTGTAGAAAAAACGTAACATTGACGATCTACAACCGTTCATTGAATCAATGTCACGTAGCTGCGCCGCAGTACTTATTGCTAAATGTATGAATACAAAATACTAATTGTAAATGTTGTTGATCACTGTTATTTTCTGTTATAATACCATTTTTTTTCCAAACTTGCCAAAGTGGCCGGAAACTTTTGAGAATATGCGTTTTCTTTTGCAATTAATTTTGTCAATTAAATTTATTTAATATTTATTTTTTATTCCATAAATAAGTTCCTAACTATTATGTCAATAAAGTGTATAAGTATCACTTTGAGATTCTTCTTCATACGGGTGTACTCACAAATTAACCAAACATTTTATGCTGGCCGGAAACTTTTGACCGCCATTGTATATAGGAAATAAATCATTACCGATTAATTCAATGTTTAATTATATTAGCTAATCTATATAATGATTAACGATAAAAAATAAAGTCATGTTTTTTGTATCAAGTTTTGACAAAGTGATGATATTTATTCAAATCAACTTGATAATATTTCCGCAAATGAAGTCACTCCCAAAATTGTGTACACACTAGGTGTTCGCTTGGAATTTTACGTGTAAAAAGTTGAAATTTTGTATGAATGAATTGGAAGTTTTTTAGATGATACTGCATATAGATTCTAAAGAAAAGGTTGTGAAATAGCCACAATATTGATGTGAAATCAGCATAAAAAAATTAAAATTCCGCATATAATCTAAGGCGGACATAACTGTCACATACTATTTATTCTAGTATACACTAGAATAAATTCATTCGTATTAACCATATTTTATTTAAAATATTTAGAATTTATATTTTTATCGACTCTTGTTGATTATAACTCCCATTAAGTTTTGCATTGTAATAATTTTCGTGCCAAATTACTCCAAAATAAGCAATCAAAAGGAGTATTCAATGGAAGAGTGTAATTTGTTTATTAAATGGTCAACTGAAAGCAAATCTATCTGCAAAATCGCTTCTTTGATTGACAGAAGTCATGGGTGTATTCGAAAATTATTAAGAAGTGCCGCATAACTGGAACAATAGTGATTACGCCTGAAAAAGGACGCAAACAATTCCTCAACGATACTGCAAAAAGATAAATTATTCGTAGTGTGAAGAAAAATCCAATGAATAGTGCCACGAAACTTGTTGCATCTGTAAATTCAGTCATACAGAGAAATGTTTCTGCAGAAACTGTGTGCAGGACTCTGCGACAAGCAGATTATAATGGTCGTGTACCTAGGCGAAAGCCACTCATCAGTGAAGTTAATCGTAAGAAGAGACTTTTATTTGCTAAAAATCACTTGTCTAAGTCCCAAGATTTTTAGAAATCAGTGATTTTTAGTGATGAAAGTAAATTTAATCTTTTAGGATCCGATGGGCGTCGGAAAGTTTGGAGGCCACCTCGGACTGAACTGGATCCTAAAAGAATACAATACCGAATGTCAAACATGGTGGTGGATCTGTTTTTGTCTGGAGTTGCGTGGCTGCTGGAGAGGTTGTAGAACTTGTCTTTATCGATGGTATTATGGACAAGATGTTATAGCTAAATATTCTTAAGAATCTTCTTAAAGCTAGCTCCAACAAGCTAGGTTTGGGATCGAACTTCATCTTTCAGCAGGATAACGATCGGAAAATTGTGAAGTTGTGACTTCTGTATAACTGTCGTCAGAAACTGCATACTTCACCACGGTGCCCGGATTTAAATGTAATAGAAAATTTGTGGCTTCAATAGGAGAAAGCGGTTCAAAAACATCACATTACATGTCAAGAGCACTTGAAAAGTGCTTTGAAAAAAGATTGGCTCAAACTTTCAATGGAAACCACAAAAACTCTTATCGAATCAATGCCTACGCGATTACAAGCTGTTATTCGAACAAATGGATATACGAAAAAGTACTAATTTATTGTTATATAACATTTAATAAAAGTGTATACTCAATTTTAAGACCCTTGTTTTTGCTTTCTACTGTCTTTGAAATTTTTTTCATAAAATCCATTTCAATATTTTTCAGTTTTTCTTGATATCTTGTTAGAGAACTAGATACACTATTATCTACAATATTTTTAAATATTTTCCTATAAATTTAATTTTTCTTACACACATATTTAGAAACGATCAGTTTGGGTATACTCAATTTTGGAAGCGACTGTATAAATTCGGAAAGATATGCGATATTTAATGTTTCTTTTATTTTGAGAAATTAAATGAGCAAAACATGACCTTAGTATTTTAAAAACAACTAAACAATAAATTCTAACAAGACTCGAAACTTTTAAAAATTTTCTCCCGTTTTAAGCATTAATATTAGAATTAAATTGTACTCTTATAAACATCTCAAAAATACAATCTTATTTTGTACAGAAATGTATATGTAACATAAAACTGCAGATTTCACTAAGAAATGTTATCTCCATCTATGTTCAATTAGATTAATTAGCGATTAAAATTAATTTTTCCTATTACAGACTATCTTAATGAAATTGTGGTATAATTTAACTGCATTTACTTTTATAATATCTTGCTTTAATTAATCGTATTTCACTAAAAATCTTGAATATCCCCCTCCTTTCTAATACAACGACAAATAAACACGCAGCCTTCTACGGTCTGAAAGAAAAATATTTTATTAAATAATGTAACTAAAACTTTTAATAAATGGAAGCAGTGTTCAAAGGTGGAAGAGATAAAAATGTAACCACCGTTTTCTGTCTTACAAGCTCCTCTGGCCAAATGACATTATTCCAGTAAGTACATAATGAAAATAACGCATTTTATCTTACTTGTGAATTATTTCCTCTGAAAATGTTGCGTGTTCTGCGGTTTTACTTTACATAAATTAAGGTTGAGATGGAGACGAGCTGCATATCATTTTTAGGTGCGTTCGTAATTATATAAATACGTAGCCCTTATAGTCGTCGTCTAGCCTGTCCGTCTGCCCGCATATAATAGCACAAAAACTACCCACCCAACCAAATGGTTTGAAATTTAATATATATATAATCGTTGCAGGATTTTGTCGAGTCATTTCAAATTTTATGAAAATCGAATCGAAACTTAAAAATATATTAATAAAAGTTTTCTTCATTCTATTAAATCCTATCGTAAAGAATTAATTCAATGATATCCTATGATGGGTAATGATTCTAGGTTGCCATGGTAATAAAGTTCTATTTAAGATGGAGTCCTATTATTTCCGTATTACTGAATTTAATATATATAATTGTAATAAATTTTGTATTCATGCATTTTTGCATAAGATTGCAACAGCTATTTTACCAAGATCTGAATAGTTATAAAACTAGTTATAGCACGAACGCACCTCATTTGAAACGTTTGACATACGATTTATGTCTTGTTAAATTTGGAAATGTTATCTGAATTTTCATTATTAGTACTTTGCAATATAGTTGAAAAGTATTTATGAATTCATTTTGACTGCCTGCTCTAACTCGCATCAATATACTCCTGATTACTATGCAAATAATATATGTTATTGAGGTTTACTGTGTAATGTTTAATATTGAAAATGAAGCTTGTATCATTTATTGTTCGTTTACAGGGTCACTCAAACGAATTCCGGTCTATGGGAAGAAATCGTCTGAAGTGTATTTTAATGATACTACACTATTTCAAACATATTGAAATTGATATTCATTACTCAGGTGCACTAGAAGAAGCATGATATAGATTATGGTGTGCATATGGCGCACATTTCTGTTTATTGGAGAAATTGTTGAAAAGCATATTTTCAATTCCTGTGCGCTTCCTAACTGAAGTAAATATTAGCATACTATGAAGTACATATAAAATTCTAGAGATCATATACAGGGCTGCACAAAAGAATTCGAATATTTCCCAGACTATTGATGATGACTGTAGAAATTGGGTTTTCGAATGTGTCATACGTTTTCCATGTCAGAAAAGATGCTGAAATAAAAATGGAAACGTGGAGAAATTTTGCATTGTCATAACCTCGAAAACGTGCATTTTCATAACCTCAACAACCCCTCTGAAATCGGGGTTAGCGAAAGAGTATATTAACCACACGACAGATTAAATCGATAAAGATAGCAACGATCTTTCGCTAAGTGATGATTTGAATGTTAATGGGTAAAGTCCAAAAAATAAAAATATACTGGAAAACAGATTAATGGGTGTGTAAATATAGCGATTTTAAGCTAGTTGAATGTGCTAATCCCAAAACTCTTTTCTATCTCAGTCATGTTAATATTTAAGAAGTTGGAAATTGCACATCAAACGTGGCAAATGAGGTGCGTTCGTACTATAGCTGGTTTTATAAATATTTTTTGCACCGCATATTGTACTGAATGTATATTTTAGTGCACTTCAATAAGTCATATCAATTTCATTCTGTTCGAAAGGCTGTAACATCATTAAAATTCACTTAAAATATTTTTTTCCCATTGGCCGTAATGTAACGGAAAAATTTGACTGTCACTGTCATTAAACTATGAGTCTGATTTTCATAAAATTTGAAATGGCTCGACAAAATATTGCAACAATTATATATTTAAAATTTCAGACCATTCGGTTGGGTAGTTTTTGTTCTGTTATATGCGGACAGACGGGCAGACGGACGAACTGAGCGACGACTATAAGTGCTACGTATTTATATAATTGCGAACGCACCAAAAAAATGTATTTTTTTTTAATTACATATTTTAGAAACAAACAAGAAAAAAAAATCAAATTCCAAGAATAGAGTATGAAACACTTTTCAGCACTTCTACAGTATTTTAGTAAAAATTTGCTGTTCAATATGGTAAATAAGATACTTAAGTAAACATTTTAAAGAACGCATAATACATTTGAAAATCATATTATTAGCAATTACCATTCACAGCCAAAAAAGTACTCCAATTGTTTTGGGTAGTCCTATATATGATATGTAGATTTCTAAATATTCTACATAATATGCTAACATTTAGTATATTAAGGAAACGAATAACACAATTGAAAATTCGCCTTCTGCAATTTCTAACAGTAGATGGAAACTCATGCTGAGTTTTTTGGTACAGCTCTGTATAATTACCTATAGATTTTTATACACGACACACATCAAACTAAAATTTAATTCAGGCAAAAACACGCTTAAAACTACTGATATCAAACTTTTAGAAATTATCCACCGGTCATATATGCAGTTTTTTTCGCAGCTGTGTATATGATTTTACATATAGTCAACAAACATATCTTGGTATACTTGATACACTGTAAATTAAAATGTCTGAAATTCAGACACTTAAGTGTCGGAAATGGAGTGTTCAATTTTCAGACATTTTAAAATGCCTGAATTTTTTCAGACACTTTTTGCGTCTGAATTTCAGACACTTCAAACGTCTGAATCGCATCCATTTTTTTTGTAAGCATCATACGTAGCCATGTTTGACCACGTTGAATCCTGGAAAAATATTTGGCTGTGGTCCTGCCCATCCCCCCCCCCCCAATACAGCCTGATTTTTTTGGTGCTCTCAGTTTTGGTATGCAATTTTCGTTACGCTGATAATTTAAATCTTTTACGACATTATACTGATTATAATCAATATCTTGAACTTCAGGAGTAGAACAAGATTAAAAAACAAAAAATATTTATCTAAATATTAGATTTTTTAAATTTATTTTGTTTTTAACCTTATTTTACTTTAAAAGTTCAAAATATTGATTATAATCAGTACAATTTCGAAACAGATTTAAAATATAAGCTTTACAAATATTGCACATCAAATTTCGGGGCACTACAGTCGTAGGGGGACGGGGCACTTCCCAGTTTGCCCATCCTTTAATCAAGAAGTACTTTTGCAAAAAACGCAACCCTGCATTATAGTTGTCTAAATTGAGATGTCCGGTATTCGGGAGTATCCGTTGTGGAGGTTAATGGACATTCTCGAATAGCGAACACCTCTATTTAACGAATACTTTTTTAATCAGCAGACATACATATTTGTATATTTTTACCTCATAAAAGTAGACATCTCCAATTATCGGACAAATTCCGCGGTCCCGAAGTATTCGCTATTAAGGGCTTTTTAGGTACATAGATAAATACATATATATATATTTTATAATCTTGTCCTACTCTAAAAGTTCAAAATATTTATTATACTCGGTTGAATCTGGAAAAAGATTTAAAATATCAGATGTACGAAAATTGCAAAAATCCCCCCCCCCCAAAAAAAAAATGAAAACTCATAATTTAAAAATTAGATTTTTTAAAAAATATATTGCTACATAGGCAATTTTACATATACATCACTTGATAATCACAACAGCCATTTAACTATGAATAATGAAAATAAATAAATAAATATTCTACTTTAATAACATTGGGGAAAAAATGACTTTGGTATTTTGTTAAATATATTTGCGTTTTTAAACTTGTCCTACTCTAAAAGTTCAAAACTTTCATTATAATCAGTGCAAGATTTAAGATATCAGCTTTGCGAAAATTTCATGCAAAATCCCCCCCCCCCCCCAAAAAAAAAGAAAATACTTATTTAAAAATTATGTTTTTAAAAAATTTATATTTCCACATGGGCAAGTTTTTATGTAGATCAGAGGGTAATCACAAAAGCTATTCAACTATCAATAAAAACAAATAAGTACATATTCTATATTAAAAACATGAGGAAAAAATAACTTATGGTTTCCAAACTTCTTTCGTCTTAAATATATACAGTAACATCTGTCATTTTTGTATTTTTCGTATAAGTGCATATAAATAAAGTTACCACAATTTTAAATACGAAATCTAGTTATAGGTTTTTACTTTTTCCCATTATAAATTTCAAATTACTTTTTTATTAAAAATAATAAAAAAATCAGTATTGGAGTTGATTGCAAATCAAATACATATGTATATTTTTACAGGCAGCTTCATATAATAGACGAGTCTCATTTACTTTATTTATCTTTTTTTAATCTGCTGTTTTATGCCAGGAAGTAAGAAAGCATTAGGTCATCTTTCAAAGTTTTTTTTTTTTTACTTCCTTGTGGCTGTCGTTTACTGTGAGATAAGAATTATCCATTGGAACTAAGAAGTGACATTGAATATATAATTCGTAATAAAAAACAACGTCATAAGTTTAAAAATATATACTTCTAGAATTAGTGGGGTTTTTTGCGAACAGATTCAAAACTAATTAAATTTCATGCAGGATTTTGTTTAGTACAATAAATAAAATCATAAAATACACTAATTTTAGTACTATAAAGAAACTTACTTCAGTTGCTGCAAGAGGTAAGAAAAATTCCTCGATTTGAAATTTCAAAAACTACCCCAGTGAAGGAGAAGGGCTTGCATCATTTTAGTACGAAATTCCATAATATATCCGACTAGCCATATTTAAAGAATGAAATGTTTCATCCTCAAAATAGGACCCGCCAGACAAAAGTTTCTTTTTTTTGCTAGCTTCGACAGGACGAAGATGAATAACACAATATTATTGATATAAATTAATACGAATTAACACTAAGTCCATTGCACACGCTTTGTAGAATTTCCGGGTGTAATCTTCAAGCGTCGTCTACTTCTGTTCTGTGTCTATCCCGCCCTTATATGGACGACAGCTTCTAAGAGACATTTGATGTCAAGCACACACGTCAGATGTATGTATTCAATAAATAAATAATCCAAGTGAATACGAATTTAAATCACAGAACTTCACATTC
The DNA here is from genome assembly GCA_963932465.1 of Maratus speciosus. NCBI lineage: Eukaryota > Metazoa > Arthropoda > Arachnida > Araneae > Salticidae > Maratus > Maratus speciosus. The sequence continues at coordinate 229,220,755 of OZ010796.1, read as the reverse complement.
CGCGAAAAACGAATTAAAATGCACGCGTACATAAAAACAAACTTCGTTTGAATTACAACGTATACCAACTTTGAACGAAGACATCTAAAACCCTTGCGCGACTGGCAGTGCCCCAGTGCCCCCTGGTGGTTATTGCGTCGGAAGAATCAAAACGTCTTAAATTAAGACACGTTTAAAGAAATGAAGCGTCTTAAAATAAGACGTTTGCGGATATTTTAGACATTATTCTCAGTTCGTTTACACCATGGTCATAGTAAGACGCTTATGTATCTTAAATTAAGACATCTATGGTGTCTTAATTTTCAGATTAAGACACTTAAGTGTCTAAAATTCTTTTTCAGTCACATATGTGTCTAAATTTAAGACGCTTCTATTTGCAGTGTATACTAAATATAGTTCAACTTTAAAATGCATAGCTCAGTTAAAAACCACCTTTAACCGATTCACACTTATACGTAGTAATGCTTATGATTTTTTTGTGTGTGTAACCATGCATATGGTCTATGGGATTTATACACACCACGTAGTATGAAAAAAATTAAACTTAAAAGCGCATACTTTAACTGAAAACATACTTCCAAGAATTATCGCTAATAGAGAATACGTCGGATACAGGGGTGTATTCGAAATATTTTGTGTCTCTCTGTGAATGAACAATAGATGCTATGCACATCATATTCCATAGCAAATATCTTGTTGAAAACCTCAGTAAAGTATATGAATTTCGCTATATTTCAAATTATGAAACATAATTAAAATACGCTACAAACAATTATTCCCCATAGATCATTATGTATCCGAAGTCTTTTGTGTAGACCTGTAAATGAATAGGATAGTTTCATGAGTACTTGTAGTGTAAGTCACATGCTACGAGTTTTGGCTACCAGTATTATAGAGCGGAGAAATATGACTTAATTTATCGGAAATATCCCAATAATTGAATAAGGCGAAGCAAACTTTTTGAAAATAACTGTGGCCAACAAGCATAGCGGTTATCAGCTTTGTGACTTACGCTACAAAAACCCATGGAACTAGCCAATAATAAATCCTTTACACTCCATATTCTATAGAAAGTATGTTTTAGTGCACCTCAGAAAGTCATATCAGTTTCATAATGTTTGTAATAGTATAAGATGATTATCACAACGATTTTTCCCCATAGATCATAATATAACGGGCTTCTTTTTAATGCCTCTATAAATGAAGGATAACTGCTACACATTCCATATTCTATTGAAGCATTTTTTAGTGCACTTCAGTCATGTATACAATTTCAATATGTTTGAAATAGTTATTAAATACATCACTGAAATACTCTGCAAAGTTTTTTTCCGTAGACAAAATGTAACGGCATTCTTTCGAGGTGGTCCTGTAAACGAACTACAGATTCAACATTTTACACATTTCATTTTCAATACCGAAAATGCGATGATAAACTTCAATAACATAATCATTTACGTGGCAATCCGAATATATTTGCGGGAGTTAGAGCGCGGCCAGACAAACACTGAATGCATAAATACTTTTCAACTATGTTGGAAAGTGTTAAAAAAGAGTATATAACTTACCTGCTATTTATGTTATTATATTTGTTTGTCAATAAACTTTTAAAGCCGTGAGGGAAAAAATCGTGTGTTAAAAAGGAGTGAGTCGGGGGGTTTTAAAAAGGAATAGATAACTTACCTGTTATTTATGTTATTATATTTGTTTGTGAATAAACTTTTAAAGCCGTGAGGGGGTGGAGGTGAGGGAAAAAATCGTAATGAAGTCTATTCAACTGGTAACATATCAAAAGAGTCTACATTCTTGCTTATTACAAATATGAAAATTAAACCTAGATTGGAAGATTACATGATTTAATACAATTTTTTTTTATCAACACCTACCACACCCGTCCTGGAAATCGAGCAAAATTCGCTATCGCAGCGCCACTTTCAAGCCGTTTTTATCCAAAATTTTATACAAACCTCGGGCTATTACATTACATCTAAATATTAAATTTCGTCAAAAATTATTTCTAAATTCTTCGCTTAAATTTCACAAAATCGAACAAAAATTGCTCCCCTTCCGGGAGAATATCCCCATTTTTAACTGGGACCTGATAGTCATATCCCAAATCATATATATGAAATTTTTCTCAATTCTTTATAAAACTTTATAGGCTTTCCTATTATACAAAGAGGACACACACATGGACAGACAGACATTTTTTTAAAACGTGTTTTCGGGATGTCTGAACCCCAAAACATTTCAAATTTAAATTAAGTGTTATATATAATATACCATCGCCCTTAAAGGGTTTAATTATTGTTCAATTAATCACGATTACATTAATCAGCAAAAAATCTTCAAAGGAGTAACATTTTAAAAATTTCAATTAGGATTAAGTCAGTCGGTATTAAATATTTTAATTATACTGGCATGTTTCGGAATTTATTATGCAAATATTTGTCAATACTGGGTGAAAATAGATAGCGCCACTGAATAACTAATGACAAAAAAAAAAAAAAAAAAAAAAAAAAAAACTCCTCAAGTATTAACGAAATATTGCATAATTTAGATTCAATATTTTTCAACAATAAATTTTATTAGAGAATATTTTTTTTTACTGCATGGTTAAAGCCACCCTGGTTGTCCGACATATTAGACGTCCCAGAACTCCTGAGCCCGCTGGTCAATGCCTTAAACTTATTGAATCTCGCTTTAAAATTTCTTTAGTGAGGTCTTCCGTAATCAGGGCTGTCTCTTTCACAACAGTCTTCCCCAAACTTTGAAGGGTGTCGCGGTTCCATCTTTTCAGCAAGTAACGAATGACAATGATTTTATAACAACAAAAGAAAATAAGTTATTGATAATAACTTCATAATACTTAAATAGGTTCATATATCTTTGCTAACCCATTATTTCATCATTATAAAATATTACCTAAAGTCATAATAAAGATATAAAACAAAGTTCAAATCATGTTTCATGAAAATAAAAATTACTGAAGCTTTTTGATATTCCTACAACCTATCCATTCCTTTGATATCAGACTTTAAATTAACTTATTTTGATTCTGATAGCATAGAAATTCTTTTCTGATGAATGACACTTTAATAATTATACAATGTCACATTTCAAAAGTTTATCAGTATATATAATGTATTGTGTTGAAAGGATTCTTATTCAGCGAGATGATTTAAATTTTAAATCAGTCTTTGAATAAATCGCAAAAAGGGATTTGCCGAAAATAGAGCACATGTGTTCGAATGTAATGAAGCTAAAAATAAATTTTATAACTGGAATATGAAATTGGCGTCTTTTACTAGGCTAATATATCATAGAAGATTGTTTGTGCAGTCACTGATAATTCTACAAGGACATTCTGTAGATTTATATCCGTAGAATTAATATTTTATGCGCTAAACGTTTCTGAAACATTCTTTTTCAGCATTGAAAAACGTGTAAGTTACAGAAAATCGTTAAAACGCGTAACAGAATAGAATGAATTAAATTAAAATTTTGTTCAATTAGGTTCTTAAATGTAATTCATTGATGCTAATTCTTTAATAATTCGGTAATGTTGTATTTTGAAAGTTAATCGGAATGCATAATGTATCTCGTTCAAAGGAATAATATTCAGAGAAATGATTTTAATTTTAAATTAGTCGTAATAACTCTCAGAAAGGGATTTAGAATAATATAAAACGTATTTGTCTGAATGTAATACAGCTAAAAGTAAATTTCATAACTGGAACCTTAAAGTAGCTTTTTTTGATAGATAAATATGTCATAAAAGATTGTTATCCTTGTTTGGATTATGAGTCGCTGATTATTCTACGATCAGTGAATTTATTAATCTATAAATAGAATTAAAATCGTAAGTGAAACAGCTTTTAACATATTCTTTGTAATGTATTTCAGTATTGAAAACATATATTCAGAATTTATAGTAATATGTGTATAATATATGTAGAAAATCGTTAAAACACAGAAAGGAATGAATTTGTTTCAATTTATACGTTTTGAAGAAACAAGTAATCACCCTTACTAACTTTGCCAAAATTCAAAAAGTGACCAAAAAAAAGTGACCTTTGCCAAAAGGTTAGGAGCTTCGTTTGCTAATTTAAATCAGATTTTAAGTTGCCTTGTTTTATTCGTTTATATTTTTGAACTTGTTCACATGCATAATGTAGATATTGAGTATTTTTTTTTTATTTTTTTTCACGACCGGCAACAATTTTGAAGCTGCCAAGCAAGCGATAACGTGCCAAATCTGGAACCCTTTACGTGAGTAAGACCGATCATGTTGGTGAATGGAGTTATTAATAAAGAGGACTAGACATATAGTGTACATAGATTAACATAAAACATGGGACATTCACAGCAAAATCTGTAATGGCTATAGTACTAGTGTCACTACCCACAAAGGGGAAGAATTAACAAGCCTCCAAAATTTACCTATGTTGATGAAATATGTTTATGCTCTATGTTTTGAATATCTATTTTTTCCTATACGAAGAAGAGGCAGACGATATTGTATTTATGTTTGATTTATTTAGCTTTTGTTTATCGTACTTGTTGTTCGTTCACCTTTAACTTACAAAATGATAATTATTATAATAATATAAAAGAAAAGCCCCAGAAGATTATGTTGAAAACGCAAATATGTAAGTTAATGAGATAAAATTGTAAGAAATTAAATCCGGGTATTGTGTTAATTTATTCTCATCGAAGGCAATTTTATCAAGTGTAATATCAGTATCTCTATGTTTTGCTTTTTATTTAACTTTTAGATTTATATAATTCTAAAAATTTGCAAAAAGGAATTCTTTCCTATCTGTAATTTTATTATTCGTTCTTATATATTAATATTATAAATATTATTGAACTGATTGTACGTTATTTACATTAAAAACAATCTTTTTATTTTATTTGTGAGAAAGTGAAAATGCGTAGATTTTAAAAGATTATTGTAACTATTGTTTGATACACTAAACTTCATAAATTAATAAAACATCGGCTGTAAAATTTTTTCTACAAAATGGGAATACTCATGAAATTTTCTGTGACATGTAGAATGCAATATTTCGTATATTTTTACATTACACCATCGCTTTGTGTAGCTTTAAATTCAATTATATCATATTTACTTGACGTATAATATTCAAGACGAAGTTTTTAGCTTGTTATCGTTGCACTTAAATAGTTCATCCACCATGTACGAATATATATACACTGCTCAAAAAAATTAGGGGAGCAAGCAAAAAAGTGAAGAGAACAGTGCAAGACAGCCATGTATGGGCATAAAATGGATAGTACACGTGTATCAATTCACAATACAGAAAAAAAGACGCAAAGAATTTTGTAAGGGAGCTTTTATTCTTTGAAAAGATGGAAAGAACATGAAAGGGTGGTTTAGGACAGCAATTTGGTTTCATGTAAATGATTAAAAAAAGTATTGTTTAGAAGTGATGCAAGATTTTAATATGGCGTGTAGTCTCCTCGAGCAGCTAAGACTGCTGCACACCTGTTTTCTATGGATGTGATGAGGTTATCGATAAGACTTTAGGGAATACTGTTCCACTGCTCAAGAATTGCTATCTCCAAGTCCCGGACAATAAAAGGAGGCCTCAGTCTTGCTGCAATGCGTCGTCCGAGTGTGTTACAAACATGCTCGATCAGATTCAGGACAGAAGAGCATGTTGGTTATTCCATATGCTGTATTATTTCAACTTTAAACATGTTCTCCACAAGACGAGCTGTATGCGGTCTGACATTATCATGCAAGGAAAAAAAGGAATCACCAACTGCTGCAATGTAAAATACGACATGAGGTCTCAGTATCTCGTCTGTATAACTTCGGGTCGTCAAAGTGCCATTCCGAATGATATGCAGGCCCGTAACTCCACCTATGGTGAATCCAGCCAATAGCATCAACCCACCTCGTCTGTAATGTGATCTTTTACGAACGAATGTGGGATTACTTTGTGTGCCTCTTTCTCTCCATGCCAAAACATATTGGATGTCACATCCAGACTTAATCGGGACTCATCTGTAGGCAGAATTTGACTCCAACAACGTTGCCTCCAAACTCGATGTTCTGTTGCCCACATTCTTTGGGCCGCACAGTTGCTTGAGGTAAACAGAATACAGACCATTGGCTTACGCGCATAGAGACCAGTCTGGTGGAATCTATTTCGGACTGTTTGGCTGGACATCCTACGCCTATGGCCAAGATCAACTGTGTTTGCAGCTGTGTAGCATTCCCTGTTCCGTCTCAACGAGCTGTTAACAGGATACATCGGTCATCAGTTACTGTGGTAGCATATGGCTGACCTTGCCCTTGTCAATGTCTACCATTCCATGGGTCTTGGAATCGATTCCACAATCTTGCATTGACACTTCTTGCGACTCCAACAGCGTTTGCTACACTTCGTTGTATTTCCCCAGATTAAAGTGTTTCGGTAATATGCCAAGCCATGGATTCCGGTAAATCACATTATTGTGACATTTGCAAGTCACCTTTTTTCAAAACACAAGCTGGACAATTGAATTTTACAACTGAGACAGTGAGACAGACATTTCTGCAAAATCCCGATTTCTGCACTTATCTCCTTTTTCTAATTTTTAATGTCATAAACTTTGATTTACATGTGAAGTTTTCATCATCTGTTTTCTACTACACTTTAAATTATGGATGCTTTATTTTACGTTACTTATCAGTGTAAATATTTGCGTAATTTTGTTAAAACCATGTGCTCCCCTAATTATTTTGAGCAGTGTATATATATATATATATATATATATCCTTGCATGAAAATAAAATAAATAGTAGATATATAGAATTAAATATATTTTCCATGTTCATGCATCACTCTAACATTCTCATGAAAACGTAGACATGCAACATTAAAAAAGAAAGATCAAGATAAGATAGACATTCAATAACAAAAAATATTACAAGGATGGGAAGTTTCTTCCCCATTGTCACTAAAGGCGCTGCGATCGCTATCGCATCACCATTACGCTCTATGGAAATGTCCGATCTTGTATGTTAATCTATATCATGAAAGACGGTAGTATTCCGAGTGACGCAGCCTTAAGCCTAAAATCGTATCGTATCGTATCGTTAAAATCGTATCGTATCGTATCATAGAATTCGTAGATGGCGGAACTCATATATACAGCTAACTCGACATCAAAGGAAACGCGAAAAGCCGCCTTTTAATAACTCAGCAGATATATGTCTTATTGTTCTGAATTTTCTAGAACAGTCTTATATCTGCAGTCTAATCGTATACTGAAATTTTTACATTTCTACGTGCAGTATATTTTGAGATCTAAATAGCCATTTTTAAAGTGAAAACGTTGGTATCATATCGAGGAAGTTCCTAATTTGAAAATCTCGAAAACGGTTCTAACGATTATTTTTAAATTGATACATAATATAAATGTGATTAAGGCGAGGTGAATAACACTTTTCTTTTTTCTGGGAAAACTCTCGTTCGTTAAATAATTCGATTTTTTTTTCTCTCGAAAATGACACGGGCGATTTTTTAAAAATCAAATAAATATGTTTCAGATGAACCAAATAACAATTTACTTGTTTCCAGCAAGACTCTTGTTCTTTTATAATGCGCATGAAAAATCGGACTATATTTCTTCGCCATTCTATGGAAATTTCACCGAAAATGGATGACACTGTATTCATACACATGCTTTCTTTTTAACCACTTTTGGGGAGAAAAATTTTGTCTTCCCACTGGCTGAGTGGCTAAGGGCCATCGTTTACTGATCATACGATAGGCAGTTCGATACTCCCTGATACGTGTTTTTACATGTGAGTGTGTTTTTTTTTTTTGTTTTTTTTTTTAAAGTCTGCTAGTTGACCATTATTCTCAGTTCCTTTGTAATTTTTTTAATTGCTATTAAGTTAAATAAAATTACAATTATAATGACGCCAATTTGATGATGATTATTTCTTGGCAATTTTTCAACAATAAAAATATTACCATAAATTTTATAAATATATTTAATTTCAATCACTTTACAAAAAATATACATTAATAATTATTATTTGAATATAAATCACACGATCAAAAACGTAAAAAAACAATTCATTTCAGCTCTTCTTTTTATAATATCATTTTTTATTATTATGACGGTCAATCAATATATAATCACTGACATCCATAATATTATTATTATTATAATTATTATTTTCCTTGCATAAAAGCTATTGTGATGTAATAATTCTTTTATAACAAATAATTTAGTTGAAATGTTTTATTTATAAATATCAATGAAGTTTGATTACAGTTTACATAATAAGCATATCAGACTTCTGGTGTCGCCATCTTTTGACGCAATTGCGTAGTATTATAGAGAAATGTTTGATAAAAACGTCTATCCATCTATGTAACTATCCATCTATGAAACACCATCTATGTAAGGGTTTAATAATTATAAATTAACATTTTGGATTTATTAATTTAAGGATAAAGTGTTTTTAAAGGAATATCAAATGAAACCCTCTGTGCGATCTGCGATTATACTTACCCAGTTGTTTTTATATACAAACTGCTGTAAGGAAAATTGTAATAAAATAGTAAAAATTAAATCTGCATTAAATTCCATAAGTATCTTTTTTTTTAATCATTTTATCACTAACCTCAAAAAAGTAATGATATCAATGCAAAAACCCTTGACGGGTTAAAAGTTTCTGACGCAGCACTTTATCTTATGCTCTAAGAATTTTAAATATGGAACTTAAAAATACTGATATCAAATTTTGAGTGACGTTATGCTATTTCTTAAAAAATATATTTGTATTTATTTCATCATTTTATTTTTGTTTTATTTATAATCGCATGTGCAAAAGTTATGTTCAACATGAAAAGCTGCATAAAATTTCATTCGCTGTTGCTTTATCATTTACATCTCTCATAAATTCAAAATATGAGTTTTAAAAGATATAATATAAAATTTAAGTGACGCCTTGATGTGACTTTAAAAGGTTTGTTTTAAAATTCAATTTAAATTATTTTTGACTTGGTTAAAATAATTTTTTACATCTACACAATACTTTTAATTTTCCAATTCACTGTTAAATATATCACTTTCATTGAATCTATACTATGCATTGAAATGTATTTATTTCAATAAATTGATTTATCTTTTGTGTCACGCTATTCAAAATTGTGAGTAAGATTTATGTAAATGGTTTATTTGCGTCAAACTATCCTTTTTCATACATTTCATGTAGTTTGGACACAATGACGCAAATAAACCATTTACATAAATCTTACTCACAATTTTGAATAGCGTGACACAAAAGATAAATCAATTTATTGAAATAAATACATTTCAATGCATAGTATAGATTCAATGAAAGTGATATATTTAACAGTGAATTGGAAAATTAAAAGTATTGTGTAGATGTAAAAAATTATTTTAACCAAGTCAAAAATAATTTAAATTGAATTTTAAAACAAACCTTTTAAAGTCACATCAAGGCGTCACTTAAATTTTATATCATATCTTTTAAAACTCATATTTTGAATTTATGAGAGATGTAAATGATAAAGCAACAGCGAATGAAATTTTATGCAGCTTTTCATGTTGAACATAACTTTTGCACATGCGATTATAAATAAAACAAAAATAAAATGATGAAATAAATACAAATATATTTTTTAAGAATATATAGTATACTGTCTACCAGTTGCGAGTGAAGTAACTGAGGAGGTTGTCACAAGATGGCGGCTGCTTTTTCTAAATCGAATCTACAGTTTCTGAATACCGTCGAAGCAAACTTCCCACCAGTAAAATTGAATAGAAAATTTTGCCTTATTGAAGCGTCTTATTCATGGAAATATTTTTCTCAAAAATATGGTAAAAACTTTTATTTGTTTTTGCTCGTGTCAGTTTGACTGGTTGTCACAATATGGCGGAAACGAAGAATCTGATTACCGCAAAAGCATATTTACACCAGTAAAATTGATAATATGTTTCTGCCATTATTTATGACGGAAATTTTGTATTAATAAGGCCTTTAAATACGGAGAAAATTTCTATATAAATTTACTGGTTTAAGATTTCACCAGAGGTAATCAGCCCTTGCGAAAGCGGTTACAGTTGAAGCTTCTCTATTTTAAGAAAATGTCAGTTCCTCTTTATTAATAGTTCCATGTGTTGATGCCACTTTTCGAAGGAAGGAATAAGGGGAAAGTGCATTCCACCCCTATTTCTTTTCTATGATAATAACGTCTACTTAAAAGTACTATACTTAAATTTTTCTTAAGTGTCGTCTTCATATGGAAAATTCACCAAACGTAGCAATTTTCAATACAAAGACCTAATTTTGATATCAAATTTGGATTTTCCGGAATATTTTATCTTCGGTTACCAAACGGCAAATCATTCGGTCAAGTAGTTGAAAAATTATGTAGCTTTAACACAATTAGCAGCAGGTTTTAATTTTTGATGAGCGTTCGTAGTTTTTCATGATATAAACCAGAACTTTAATTATAAAGTGTTTTTTTTCTACAAGGTGTCTATTTTATTTTATTTGTTAAGTTTAAATAAGATATTTTTCTAGTTCAAAACATAAAAAATACCGGATTTTAAAAAATGGAGTCGCAAAAGACACCAATGGTACTTGGAGGGTTAAATTTTGAAACCCCTAATGTTATTGATTATTTATCGCTGGAAAACAGATTACAATGCGGCAATTTTTTAACAATAACTCAAAAATTACTTTTCTGAATTATGCGTAATTTTGCATTCGCATATTTGAAGCTTTTATAAATCGTTTTCCGTTAAAAAATAATATATCTTACAATTCCCACTTTTCTCAAATATTGATTTCGAAAAATATATATATTTATTGTTATCCACATTCACGTTAATTCCCATTGTTATTAATTTATCATGCCAATATCGCTCATTTAGAGACGCCGTAAGTAATCCTATGTTAAATATTTGACGTTTTCCTGTCAAAAATCTATATACAAAATGACTGCCATTTTAAAAACACGAGGTTATATTTTGGATGAGTCCAAATTTAGATTTGGTTGGAGAGTAGATGTTGATACGAGTCCAATTTACTCACAAAAGGCACGTATGTTCGTTTTCATGGTGCTTCATTTGAATATTGTTTGTTTAAATATCTTGGAATGTCGAACTATAAACCTGATATTTAACAAAATCATATACTAAAATCTCCGGTTGAAAGGATTTGTGGTCGTTATGCCCATGAAATAGCACCTCCTACAGAAACGGAGTTGTTCTAGCAATTAAGTCAATTGCTCTAAGCCATCCAGACTGAAACTTCAGATAAGAGTACATTGTAAGGATTTCACCGTCCTGAATAATGATCTGGTAGCGCTAGGACAGGAAATCATTCATGATTAAACTTTTAGCCAATTTTATTCTTGTTTAACTAATAGTAAAATAATTATGCAACTACAGAACTGGGTTCGCCATCAATTCCAGTATGAAAATCCACCCTCCATTAAATCCAGGACAGCTACAGAGTCCAGTTTGTGCACGAGACTGATGTCTCTTCGAAAAACGGGAATCGCCAGCTACTAGCTGCCAGCGAAAACCAAATAGTCCAGTCACAATATTGAGTTCAATAATTTCTCGAGACAGGATGTCTCTCTGAGGTATTGAAATCGCCAGCTGATGCTGTCTGCGAAATCCAACCACACTCTCTGAGTCTCAAAACGCTTCCCTCTCGTCTTATTTCTCCATCTTCTCCTCTCAGAAAAAACGGGGCGGGGGCACGTCCCTCTTACCGCACTTCCAAAACGCGAGGTCCCTGTGTGCTGATAATCAAGCTCTTTGTTTTCCTCTCGGTGCCGGTGTTGCAAGCCGACGTCTGTGAGATTCTGAAACTCTGGCCCGCGAAGGTCGACCAGGGGAGAAATCCATCTATAAAGGCCGGGCCGTGACGAATTTTTAATGTCACTGGGCATAGAAAATAAAATACCTTGCGAGGCTTGCTTATTGTCCATGTAAGACAAATTGTTTCCTGCCCGTGGGAAACTGCAGTCCGTTGTAAAGTCTTAATACAGGCACAGTTCTGTTAAATTAATTCACTAATTACTTCAAGATTTTACAACATGAAAACTTATGAGACAATAATAATAATCTGTGTTGAACTTACATTTAACCTTTAGCAAATTATTTAATTACAAAACTAACCAATTAATTCGTGTCCACCCTATAATTTAAAACACATATTTAAATTTTAATAGTAAAACTCCTTTGTGAATTGAGTTTTTATATAGAAATTAAACTTAAATGTTTACATGTTATTTGGTCTTACTATTATTTTAAAATATATTTCTTGAAAAAATTCAGAATATAAAAGCACATGCTTAGAGATAGTCACCAGAAACATAAATTAGCTTGACACCAACTAACTTACATAATAGTCGTATCATCATATGCTATACCTTTTATTTGTATTATACTTTTATATGTATATTTATGAGTAAAATTATTAGTCGATAAGCAAACGGGATTCCTGAAACCTATTTGCTTGCACTTTTTAAGGCATAAGTATAAAACTCGTTCAACAGAATTATGGTTTTAAACAAGAAGCATAAACATGAAAAAATGCTCATATTTTTGAAAGGTTTCATAATTATATATTGGAAAAATTAAAAAGTTCCTTTGATATAAATTTTAAAATTATGTAAAAATTCGAGATAGAATTAGGGTAAGAATTGAAAAGTTATAATATAAACTGAATTGCTTCAAAAAGATAAATAAATTTCAAAGTACTAATAATGTACGTGACCAGTTTAACGAATTCTCAATTGATTATTAGTATATTTGCAAATACAACCTTTATTAAAATGAAATTTCAGTCGATTATTTTCGTTTTTAGCTCACAGGCTATCAAAGCCCGAGAGCTATGTGCCCGCAGGTTCCGTATGTACAGTCGTGGGAAAAAAAAAGTAAACACCCCCTACTAACTCCTCAACAAATCATCATAGAAGAAATTTACTGGTACCGAACGATTGGTAATAAAGTCTACTTTTAAATGAGGTATATAAAATTTTCTTAGGGGTCATCTACATATTAAAACGAATCCTAACTTCATTTTTTTCAATGGCAATACCCAATTTTAACGAGATATTTCAAATCTTCGGTTCAAACTATTCCTAGACACCAAATTTCAAGTCATTTGAATGGTAAGTTTTTGAATTATAAACATTCAAAATTTAGTGCTTCTAATGTTAAATTATATTTTCATATTTTTATTTATATCTCCCGAAATTATGCTCCTAATGTGCTAATTTTTTTGTGGTAATAATACTAATATACCCAAACATAAATAAGCTGAATTTGCAATTTTTATAATTTTATGATATGAATTATGAATTATGAAATTAATATTCGAAAAAATTATGAATTGCAACCTACAATTTTTTTGATGGATTTAGATTTATTAAGTCCTGCTTTATGGAAATTCAAAAATTTCACATTTTTCTTCCAAGTAGTTTTCAAATTATGCTTAAAAAACGGCAAAATGATGGTTTAAGGGGCCGTCTATGATGGAAGTGAGCAGACATTTTGAAATTTATTCTGCCGTACTGTAATCTAACACGCTTCATTGACTCCTTGAGTGGCGCTTAATGTGCCTTGATCAAGGAAGCGGCTCTCTCAGTTAACAATCCAGTACGGAACTTCAATTTGGATACAGCCCTTAAAATACGCTCGTTTTAAAATAAATAATTTCTCGAAAACTTATGGTACGAATTGCATAAAGATTCGTTTTTAGGCTAATTGAAGAGTGTAGAGTTCATTTATGTTGTCAGAATTGTGTACTGCTATTGAAAAAAACAAAGTTATGGTTCGTTTTAATATGTAGATGGCCCCTTAAACAAATTTTATATACATCATTTAAAAGTAGACTTTATTTCCAATCGTTCGGTACCAGTAACTTTCTTCTACGATAATTTGTTGAGGAGTTAGTAGGGGGTGTTTCTTTTTTTTTTCCACGACTGTACATATGTATGTATGTAGTATGTACGTAACGCGATAAATCTTGATAGAACATCCGATTTGTTTAAAATTTGGTATGTAGGTTCATTCTGATAAGACGCTTCTCTGATTAGTTTCGGGGGTTCATTAGCTAAGTATGAAGGCTGGGAACGGGGGAGCTAATCCACCTCTTAATTTAGATACTGTTTTTCATGCAGAATTATCCAATGTGCTTCAAATTTTATATATATGTTCATTCTGGTAAGGCGCTTCCTGATTAGTTTTGGTGTTTAATGGTTAAGTATAAAGGGGAGAACAGGGGGATGATCCCCCTTAATTTAGATAATTGAGTTTTTCATGCAGAATTATCCAATTTGTTTCAAATTTTGGATATGGGTTCCTCCTGATTAGGCGCTTCCCTGATTAGTTTTGGGGGTTTAATGGCTAAGTATGCGGTTAATGAATTCTTCCCCATTGATAATAATGCTTACAAATTCTTTGCGTAACCCTGTGTATGTTTATCATTGTCATATTATACACACCACGTAATATAGCTAAAAACATATTCCACAACTGAAAATGTACCTTCAGCAAATATCGCGCATAGAGAGTATCTAACGGAAGTCTTTTGTGTACCCTTGTAAATGAAAGATAAATGCTATGCGCACCATCTTTTATAATAAATATCTTATAGTGCACCTCAGTAATGTAATGTCAGTAAATTTCATTATATTTGAAATAGGGCAACATCATTAAAATACACTGCGAACGATTTTTTTCTTGTAGACCGTTTTAAACGGAACTCTTGTGTGTGATCCTATAAATGAATGGCAAGTGATTTCTTATTCAGATTCTGCAGAAAGTATGTCTTAGTGTACCTAAGAAATGAACAACAGTTTCTTAATGCATGGAAAAGGACAACATCATTAAAAGACACTGCAAAATATTTTTTCCAGTAGACATTTTACAACGGAACTCTTTTGTGTGACCCTATAAATGAATGACAAATGATTTGCGTTCCATATTATACAGAAATACGAGTGCACCTGAGCAATTAATAACAATTTCATTATGTTTGAAATAGAGCAGCATCATTAACATACATTGCAAACTTTTTTTTCCAGTAGACCATTTTGTAACTAATCTTTTTTGTGTGACCCTATAAATGAATGACAATTGTTGTGCGCTCCATATTCTACAGAAAGTATGTTTTAGTGTACCTCAGAAATGAGCAGCAGTTTCATTATGTTTGAAGTATAACACCCTTAAAAGGCTCTGTAAACTATTTTCCCCACTGGCGGTAATGTGACGGAATAATTTTGAGTGTCCCTGTAAACGAAATATACATGCTACACATTGCTGTTTTTTATACAGTGTCAGACATGATAATCCTAAGAATGAACATGGATTTTTTTTTTAATTTTTTTATTCAAATGTCATTTTACTGGTAATCATTGTTCTTGTATGTGCAAATCAGTACATACCAGGATAGTGGTTCAGATGCAGGGTTATGTTATTTTGCAATAATAATTTTTATTTCTGTAGTAAACATCTACGAAACATTCATAAATAACTAAAAGTGAACGTAAAAATGTTAACTTTAGTATTTTAAAGCATTGCCAATTTAAAAAATTTCGTTTCGAAATTTTCTTGTTTTACGAGCATTACCCGTATAGTCATCCTCTAAAAGATTATTTTAGTTCTTTTTAATTCAAATGAAATTTTAAAAGCTTCAGCAGAAACTGTTTGTGATTGTGTTTGAAAATAAATGGAGATAAAACTAAAATGCGGTGTGTTTGAAAAAAGTACAGAATTTATGTTGCTTTGCCAGGAATGTTCTAATTTCTTTTACTTTCAAATTTAACTAACATGAAATACTGGCTGAAACCAAACTAATCTTTGAGCAAAGGCTGGTTGGTTGTGTTTATGACAGTCAGTTATCAGCACGAGGGATATAGGCCCTAAGGGGGCGAGGAGTGCCCTCCGTGGGGGTCTTTTAAAGGGAACCCAACTCGTATTTATGCTTGGGAAACTAAGGTTCGAAGAAAGCCACGAAAACTCCGAACGATTAGGCCGACGGGCGCGATTGGGATCGAACCCAGCATCTCTCGTCTACCAGCTTCGAGAGCAGAACCTCTCGGCCACTGGTGGGGTCTTTGAGCAAAGGAAATGTATCAATCTGGTTTTCTGAGGCACGTCTTCAGCAATAACGGGATCAGAACGCACATGAGTTTGAATACAGGTGTTAAGTTTATAAGTCGTTCATTATTGTAGTTATCTTTCACAATTCCAAATTAAGTGTATGTTTAATAAAAAAATATATTACATACCTATAAGTTAATACATACGGTTTAATTATGTGAAAAAGTTCTTGAAATACCCTGTAGAATTATAAAAACTTGTTCTCGCAAGTTTTTCACGTTCCTAACTTTCTCTTTCTCGTCGATTTATCTATCTGTTTATCTATCTATATTACTTACTAGCAGGAATGACGGAGCTAAGCTCGGTCAAAATTATCTTTGTTTTTATATCGATATATTATTGAACTGAATCATTCTTGCTGTTTTAGATGCAATTAACTTGACCCTGAGCCATAGGGACCCAAAATGACCCACTAATCGAATTTTTTCGAACATGCGACCTAAACCAATGCTCTTCTCGAGCCTGAAAACGATGGAATACACAATTTAGTGAAAATCGATAGTCGTTTTCCAGATAAAAGAAGCTTGACCAACGTTGTTCCAAAAATGACCTGCTATCCGAAATTTATCGAACATGTGACGTATTCCAATGGTTTTCTCGTACTGGAAAACGGTATAATAAAAAAAATTGTCAAGATCTTTTGAACCTTTTTGAGATGCAGTTAGCTTGACCCTGAGCCATTATCACGAAAATGACCCACTAATGGAATTTTCTTGAGCATATGACCTAGCCCAATGGTTTTCTCTTTCCCACAAAAGGTATAATACAAAGTTTTGTCAAAATTGTTTGAGCAATTTTTAAGGTACAGTTAGCTTGATCCTGATCCATTAGGACCCCAAATGACCCACTGATTGAATTTTCTTGAGCATGCGATCTAGCTCAATGGTCTTATCATGCCCGTAAACGGTATAATACAAAACTTTGTCAAAATCGTTGGAACCGTTTTCTAGAAATATTAGCTTGATCCACAGTGACCCAAAAATGACCCACTAATCGAATTTTTTCGAACATGTGACTTAGCCTAATGGTCTTCTCGTAGTACAAAATTGTAAAATATAGAGTTTAGTGAAAATCGTTAGAGCCGTTTTTTAGATAAAATTAGCTTGACCCGTAATGACCCACTAATTGAAATTTCTCGAACATGTGACCTAGCCCAATAGTTTTCTCGAGCCCAAAAAAGGTTGGATATCAAATTTAGTTAAAATCGATTTGGCCATTTTTTAGATATAATTAGTTTGCCCTGACCCATTATGACCCAAAATGACACACTAATCGAATTTTCTCGAATATGTGACCTAGCCCAATGGTGTTCTCGTGCCCGAAAATGGTGAAATACAAAATTTAGTCAAAATCGTTAGAGCCGTTTTTAAGATAAAATTTACATACATACACATACACACACAATTTTTGCTCGTATTATAATATAAGAAATATGTAGACGAAATGTAATAACGATAAATATAGGATCATTAAATCAATTATAATAAAATAAATTGCTGAAAATTTATAATGTTGAATATATTAATCATTTGGAATTTCTGGATAGGAAAATTCTTTTTATTATACAGAAATATTGTAAAATTTAATACGTAAATTTCATTAAAGTAAAAAATTTTGAAGAAATCTATGGGGAATACTTAATTAACTAAGTAATTTTATGGAATATTTTGCATCACCGTATATAATGTTTTTAGAAAGCTGAATAATTACTTTCGAAAAAATCTAATACATTAGTGATAGCATAAATTTTCTTTTTTTTAAGCTGTGTTATTTGTACATACGTACATGCTATTTGAATAAATGAATAATTTTCAGAGAAATGTAATTTACTAAGGCTGAAGTAATTGCATTTTGAGCAATCGATTTATTTTAGATTAAAATAGAAACATATATACCAAATAGATTAACTCACCTTTTCGAACTTCTATTATAGAATATTTTAGCCTTTCTATCGATCACCCAGGGCTAGATCATCCTTTTGCAACCTTATCTAGGAAGAAAAGCCTTTCCGTGTTTGTATGGCTATTGCATTTGAATCAGAGGTATATTTTCAGTAATCTTTTTATTTAGTCTGTTTAATGAAATAGGAAAAGAGCTGAGTAATTACAAATAATCAAAGTTTATATGCAGATATCGACTAAAATGAACGTTTTGTTTGTATCGAATAAAATGAACGTTTTATAAATGATGATAAATATGATAAAATACCACTAGTAATGTTATAATGACATTTGTTGCTATATAATTTTTTTAATCAATAAGAAGCACAATGAAAAAATAAATACGTTTCATACGTAGATTTTACATTTTACTGTTTAACCTTGCAAATAACCGCATTTAATTCAAGCGTATCCTTCTGGAATGTAAATAAAATGAGAATAAAAGGTTTGAATAGAAAAATATTTTATAAGTTTTTTTATGTACAGGGTTATCGAAATTAAATTTCCGCTACTCAAAGGACCCTGGAGGCCGTTCTACTAGTCCGAAGAGAAAAATATTTGGACAACAGACACTTCGGAGGATGCGCTCGAGATTTACCAAAATAAAAAAAATGATTTAAAAAATCGCCACCAGATGGCGCTACGAGTTATCGTGTGAAAAGAGGAAAAACTGAGATCCCGAAACACTGAAGGACCAGTGGTCTTACACAAAAGGAACACAATAAGGACAACAACACAATTAAAATATCGCACTTGCAATTTATTACAACAAAAACACTTCTCTAAATGACATTACAAAGCATGCAAATCAATCCTTTAAAACATGTTCAATATGCGAACCATCATGTTCGACAACGCACTCCATTCTGGAAATCGCGCTTTCTACCACTGAACGGAGAGAGTCAACATTGATGTTTTGAATATGGCGGCGAATACTGTTCTTGAAATCGGACACAGTTGTAAAACGTTCCCAGTAAACTTTGTCTTTCAAATCTCCCCATAACCAGAAATCGCAAGGCGTGAGATCGGGCGATCGCTGAGGCCAAGCTGTTGGGAAACATCGGCTGATCGTACGTGCGCCTGTAATTGCCCGCCTCAACAATTGTTGGACTCGGTTTTCGATGTGCGGTGGGGCCCCATCTTGCATGAATATGGTTTCTTGTAGACATCCTCGTTGCTGGAGAGTAGGAATGACGTAGGTCTGTAACATGTGATGATACCGTTGCGCATTAGCAGAACAAGTGGTAAGTCTTTGAGTTGTTACTTCTTCAAAAAAATAAGGTCCGATGATGAATGCAGCAGTGAACTCGCACCATACGGTCACTTTCGTATCACGCAAGGGTTTGATGTGCACCTCGTGGGGGTTTTCTCTCGTCCAGATGCGACAATTGTGGTTATTCACCTGTCCATTAAGATGGAAGTGGCCTTCATCCGGTCACAGAATGTTCCATGGCCAGGAATCATCAACCGCCATTTTCACGATAAATCGTAGCGCAAAAGTTTTGCGAGTCTCAGAGTCGTGCCTTTCCAGTTGCTGAACCGCTTGAATCCTATACAGGTAGAAGTTCAGAATGCTACGCATGATATGTCGGACAACAGAGTAGAGCATATCAAGGGTACGTGAAATAGTCGGTACATTGACAGTTCCGTGTGGCAATTCAGTGCTTGCTTCCACGACCGCTGTAGCATGATCATCTACGATGGCGGTGGCGATCGTTTTTCTTCCTCTTCCCGGCAAAACGCATAGCTGTCCTGTTCGCTAGAATTTCACCATCATGTCTCTGAGAGCACGCTCCCACATTGGTCCACGTCGTTGTTTCTTGAGATGGTTGAACTCTCTCACAGCTGCTGCTGCATTCTCACCGTTGCGGTAGTACAGTTTGACTAACAGTGCTCTTTCCGACAACTTCAGCATTCTGCAAGACTCCTCTAATTGTGGCACGAACAACTTCTTCCTTTTATCGTGCGTGACATTTGCATATGTTGCAGCAATGTTCTGCCCCGCTGCGCCATCTGGTATCGATTTTTTAAACTATTTTGTTTTATCTTGGAAATCTCGAGCACATCCTCCGAAGTGTCTCTTTTCCAAATATTTCTCTCTTCGGACTAGTAGAACAGCTTCCAGGGCCCTTTGAGTAGCGGAAGTTTAATTTCTCTAACCCTGTAGAATCTACAGCACGTTTTCAAAATGCTGTGTCTTATGTGCTGCCTGCGTCCAGTTTCATGCCATAAAAACAACTGAAATACGAGGTTATTGAAATCAAACATCACGAACTGGTAAAGCTGTTTAGGATGATTTATGTGTTATATTGTCATAAAGTTTGGACAACAAACAGCTTATAGAATATGATCGATTTTTAGTAAAAATGAGGAAGAATGTCTTCGTTGTAGATTCTGATATAAGTAAAATGCTCCAATAACAGAAGCAGTGTTCTCGATATTCTTACAAAAAAGCTTTACGAATGAAAACTTTGTATTTTAAGGTTGTCATTATGCTTTAGAAATTTCAAAATCTTCGTGTGCAGCGACTATAATTTTCTTTAATTGTATTCGTCAATTGCGTATTTTTAGCAGTGGCTCATTTTTTAAATCCTGCCATTATCACCAAGCAAATGTTTTTCGACTTGTTTCACTCGTCTTTATCGAACTCGCTGAGGCAAGCATCGACAAGTTCTTGAAAGTGGACTGCAGTAATTTGGGCAAAATCTTCAGACGTACATGCATGTGCCCTGTGCGTGCGTCGCCACTCTCTTGTAAAGTTACCTATAGTAATAATATTTTTATATATGCAATTAAAATATGCATACATATAATGCACACATTAAAATGTATAATACTCGTATTAAAATAGGCACAGAATAAATAGCACAGTTGTTCACTCTGGTCATAAATGTTCATTGTGAACGATTCGGTTTAAAATGCGTTCGTGTTGTTTCTAACTGGGCCCACCGTGGCTGAGTGGTCAAGGTATCACACCGCTAATCGCTTGCGAGTGTAGGTGGGTGCGGGTTGGAATCCCGCTGGCTCCGTTGCGTCCTCTTTGTGGAGCTCCCGGCTGTATTTCTCTGTGTTGTAAATTTCCTTGTGTGTGCTATCTCGTCTCTGTATATATTGACGATGACTTATAAGCGGGCGCTTGACGCCAAGCACGCAGGTCAGATGTATGTTAATTAATAAATGAAATAAATGAGATGTGGTTGTTTCGGAGCTGTAATTTGTGAGATTTTCGCTGGACAATCCGGATTTTGCCAAGAATTCTTTCCCAAGCAGTTAAAACAAGGTTTACGAGTTGCTGTTTCACTTTGTATCCAACCTTCCTATAGCGTCTAGAATATATTGTGTGGAAATCGGGTATCCCAGTAATATTTTAAAAAACTCTAAAATATTGGATCGCTTAAATGTCATACGATACTAAAATCCAAAGAAACGATCGCAGCGACATCTGCAGAATATTTTCTAAACCTTCAAGACATGTGGGTCTAACACACTGTAACAATACGATGGTTGCTTTGAAATTAAAAAATATTCCGCAGATCTCACTGCGATAGGCTTTTTGGATTTCAGCATTATTGCACATATAAGGTAAACAAATATTTAGCTTTTTGGATAGCAGATTTGAACACTATTTAATCTAGGCGCTGTACCCTTGTTACAGCGTCTAGAATACCTAGTCTGGAAATATGCTATCCAAACAGTGCTAAAAATTTATATCCCTTAAATGTGCGACGATACTGCTAAAATTTCAAGTGTCGATCGAAGCGACATCTGCGGGATTTTCGTATTACTAGTATTACATTGTATAGACTAGCAACAGCTTGCAGTTGTAGAAAATATCCTGCAGATGTCGCTGCGATCTGTATATTGCAGCAGCATCATTGCACATTTAAGGGATACAATATTTTAGCACTTTTTTAAGTATTAGATAGCCTATTTCCACACTATCTATTCTAGTCGCTATACCCTTGTTATTTAAGGATTTTAACGATATTTCTGATTGACAGTAGCGTTCGAGCAAATCAATGGACTTATTCCAAATCTGGGTTCGAGGCTGAAAAAAAGTCACGTGGTACCGATAATGGACTTTATTCCAAATCTGGGTTCGAGGTTGAAAAAAGTCACGTGGTACCGGTAATGGACTTTATTCCAAATCTGTGTTCGAGGCTGAAAAAAGTCACATGATACCGGTAATTTACCCAAAGAACTTTTAACTAATAAGAAGGGAGGCTACTGCTGCTTTCCGTATGAACTGTTTCACTGGTTGGAGAGAGTTTTTCATTACGTCTACGGAGCCTTTCCTTCTTTACGCTAGAAGTTTTTACCTTGACCACGTGATCAAAACATAGATGGAATATCCTCTATTTACCCAAAGAACTTCTAACTGATTAAGAAGGACGGCCACTACATAGATTAACATCCAAGATCGGACATTCCCATAGAGCGTAATGGTAATGCGATTGCGATCGTAGCGCCCTTAGTGACAATGGGGAAGAAACTCCCCATCCTTGTAGTATGCTTATTATTGAGTATCTACCTTATTGTGATCTTTCATTTTTTAATGTTGCATGTTTACGTTTTCGATAGAATCTTACACCGATACATGAACATAGAATAGACATTCTATTTTATATATCTAATATCTATTCTATGTTCATGCACGGATATATGTTTTTTTTCTTTTCTTTTTTACATGATTAGTGAACGGTTTTAAGTGCAACGAATACTAGGTAAAGATTTCGTCTTGAATGCTATATATCAAAAGCAATGGTGTAATATAAAGATATACGAAATGTTGAACTCTACAAGTCCCAGAAAATTTCATAATTATTCCCCTTTGGCAGGAAAATCTTTATAGCCCGTGTTTTATAAATTTATGAAGTTTAACGTATTAAACAATCGTTACAATAATCTTTTAAAATTTATGCATTTTCACTTCCTTACAGATAAAATAAAAATATTGTTTTTAATGTAAATAACGTACAATCAATTCAATAATGTTTATAATATTAACATATAAGAAATAATAATAATAATATTACAGATAGGAAAAAATTCCTTTCGGCAAATTTTTAGAATTGTATAAAAAAAGTTAAAAATAAATAGAGGTACTGACATTACACTCAATAAAATTTTATTCGATATGAATAAATTGACACAATACCTGAATTTAATTTTTTACAATTTAATCTTATAAACTTGCATATTTGCATTCTTAACAGAATTTTCTGCGGCTTTCCTTTATATTATTAGTCTAATTATCATTTTGTAAGTTAAAAATGAACAATACAAGTACGGTAAGAAAAAAAAAGCAGCTAAATAAATAAAGCATAAATACAACATCGTCTGCACACTTCGTTTTAGGAAAGAATAGATATTCAAAACATAGAGCGTAAACATATTTCTTCAACATAGGTAAATTTCGGAGGTTTGTTAGTTCTTCCCCCTTGCCGATAGTGACGCTAGTACTGTTGCCATTACAGATTTTGCCGTAAATGTCCCATCTTAGTCCTTAATCTATGGGCCACTACTGCTTTCCGCATGAACTGTTTCACTGACTGGCGAGGATTTACATTACGTCTACGGAGCCTTCCCTTCTTTACGCTAGAAGCATAGCGCCTAGAATACATAGTGTGGAAAATGGCTATCCCTGTAGTACTTAAAAAAGTGCTAAAATATTGTATCCCTTAAATGTGCAACGATGCTGCTGAAATATACAGATCGCAACGACATCTGCAGGATATTTTCTACAACGGCAAGATATTGCTAGTACAGGGATTAGAATACCTAGTGTGGAAATATGCTATCCAAACAGTGCTAAAAATTTGTATCCCTTAAATGTGCGACGATACTGCTAAAATTTTGTCCCCAGATTGCTGATTGTCACCGCTTTTTTGAAATAGAAATATTCGGCGTATTTAAAAATAGATAAAAAATTCTGAAAAATAAGGCGAATTATACTATTTTTTTAAATGGTGGCAGTCAAATAATCTGAATCAAAAAAAGTCCCCAATATGGCAACACTGCCTTCGCGCCAACGCCCCCGCGAGAATTCAAAACAACATTTGTTTGACAGTTCGTCATGAAACTTGGAGATTTTGATAGATTTTTTAATATGACTTGTTCATCATCTGTTGTTATGATATATTTTCTGTATTGCAAGTAGATAGCCGATGAATACGTACAATGGAAAAATCTTCAGTGTTGCAGGACTCGGTAAAACAATAAATTTTCTGTATCGAAAGTTCCACTTTCACTCGAAAACTAACATAACAACTAACAGATTCATCTAATCTTCTGCACCTAACGTATTGTATGATCTTCGCGAGGATCTTTGACCTAACTTCTAGGAAAGAGGGTTTGGATCCAGATAGATTTTGCGCTGTTAGCGAAACTAGATTGGTCAATCAGAAGCCTGCTTTTGCGAGCTTTTCACTGTTTTATGTACGCAAATTTTCTGATTGGTCAATTTCGTTTCCGTAACAGCGCAAAATCTATCTGGATCCCGACCTTTGGCTCCCTCCACGGAAGGGGGAGAGCGCACCGCTGTTGCACGGTGACCACAACTTTACATCTCATTTTCATATTGATAATGGAGGATATTCCAAATATGGGTTCGAGGCTGAAAAATGTCACATGATATCGGTAATTTACCCAAGGAACCTCTAACTGATAAGAAGGGAAGGTACTACTGCTTTGCGTCATGAACTGTTTCATTGGCTAGAAGGGATTTGCATTACGCGTCTACGGAGCCTTCCCTTCTTTACGCTAGAAGTTTTTACCTTGACCACGTGATCATAACGTAGATGGAATATCGTCCATTATTGCTACGGGCGATTACGCCAAAGCGTGCCAAGTGAACCCCGTTTTATCTTCCGGCCCTGTGGGCGACTTCAACAGTTTAGCTGTTTGCACTGTTTCGCTGACAGTCGGGGATTTACATTACGTCTATGGAAGTTTCCGTACTTCACGCTTCATTATCTTTGGTTTAGTTTTCCTCTACTCTTTACAGTTTACTCTGCATTTTTGCCGATTCAGGGCTCCTTTACACTAGTGCTCAATAATGAAAAATTCGTAGGAACTTCTGTTAATCCTCAATCGTCTTCCATTCAAAGTTAACGGATTTTATGTCAATTTTTCCGTTTCTGAGCACCAGTGTAAATGAGTCTTTAATCAGTTTATTCTGTCCAGTAATTCACTGTGTCTTCCTTTGAATGTCAAATAATTTTTTTAATTATTTGTTAATTCTTGAAACTGTTCAAATGAATGCTTTGCAGTACCATCGTTATACTTATAGAATTGGTCAATATGATTTCGTGTGTCTGATGTTTGAATAAATTATAAACTGGCATATTTTTAATTTACAACAAGTAACATGCAAAAAAATTAAAGTGCCGAATGGACAGAGTTGTGTTATAAAAACAGTACATAACATCCCCAATTTAAAATTAACATAAATTTAAATTTTGATACTTTATTTATTAAAATCTATCAAATTGACAGCAAAATTTACCAAGTTTTTAAACTTTAAAAAAAATCTAAAATCTTTATTCTTAATTATTTTAATTTGAAATCACGTTTATTAAATTCTAATATTTTTTCTCATTCCTCTGTTAAAATTTCAGCGTAATTGCTTTTATAGTTTACCAGTTAAACAAGAAAGTAATTTCTAGACTTTTCTTTATTTATAATCGTTTTCAATTCATGCTTCGCCTCAAAAAAGCATCTCCCAATTCAAGTGATGTATCTTATCGTGGAATGCGAGACCGGAAATTCCAATACCACGTCACCAGGCCACCCAACCTGTAAGCGCCCCTTTTTATCCCGCTCAAACAACTGTTGCCATTCCACAGTCGTAATTCTGGCACAAAAACATTTTTCGTCGGCTGTGCGTCCGACCAGCACTTGGGAAAAATCTCTCATTGGCTCGTTTCGTCGAGAGCGTATTTCGATTTTCAATTTATTTATTTTTGTTGGCATTTCGTTATTTTTTAAACACACATTGTATGAATGTAATGAGTGAAAAAATATGCATATATAAAAAGTAAATGATAACATATGTAAAAAAAAATATGCTAAATATGTGTAAACACATATTGGAAATCGGTAGTCTTTATAGGGCATTGTGTGTCAGCAATACTATGGAGAGACGTGCTTTGGTAATAAACACATTGCTTAAATTTCATCTAAGTAGGATTTTTTTTTTTTTTTTACGTTTTATATACTCCTCAGCACTCAACGTTTAATTAAATGACATTCTATAATTTCATTAAAAAAATAAAAAATTAAATTAAATTAAACGATAATAAATAAATTGGAAAATTTATATCTGTATATAAATCAATATTTGATACAGAATCAACATTACTACTTCTAATTATTGATTTATTTTTAATAATTTTTCATACATTTTCTATAACAGTCATTTAATAGCTTAGTATACTTTCTTCAATAGAAAATTTAATTTCTCTGTATTTTTCTGAGGAAATTTAAGAGAGCTATAACATACAAATCTACCTTTTGAAGTTCTAAATGTTCTTTTCCATCAAAATTTTTGGAAGGCTTCAAAAATTCCTAGAAATTTCTAATTTTTATTAACGACTGTTGTATGAAGATTTCACTTTTATTATAACATGTTATTAATTTAAGTTTAAAAGGATGCCTAACAGTGTTAATGAAATCATTTTCTTTCTTAGTATAAAGATGAACAATTTGAATATATTGTTTTTTATATTTATCTGGTAAACAGAATTACTGTTCTGTTAGCGTCAGAAATGAAATCTTGGTTAAATTGTTGACTATTAATTTGGTTCTCATTTATATTGATTTATTTGTATACTGGTCGTCTGCACATGAGAGTTACAGGTTTTCATGTTCTAATTCACAACTCACCCCTTCATTATGTATGTCCTACATCTGTTGAAATATTTTGGGTTTTGCAGAGTGCTAGCTGTTTGTTCCTATGTGATATTTTAAATTTTATTACATCATACATTTCAATTACATTTAATATATGTTTATTTACACCGTTACAGTTATGTATTATGTATATATTATATTTTATGTACTGTGCTTAAAATTCATATGTTTTGAGGTGCTGTTTTTATAGTCAGGTCCTTCTTAAACTCAAATTTAGTAGAATTTTGAACTTTTGCAGCTATAATTTAGAATTTTAATTTCTCTTTAATCTTTTTTCAAGTGCGAGCCTAAACTTTTCAAAACCTTTTTATAATCATGTGATCTTCTTAAAAAGTTTATAGGTATAGTTAGGATAGATTTATTGATCAAATTGCATGATTTTCCTTGTTTCAATTTAAAAAATGTTAGCAATGCTTTTTGTTTTTTAAAAACCGTTGACTAAACATTTTTTCTTCTTTTTTTTTGTATGCAGCGGAGATAAAATATTATGTTATAAAAGCAGTACATAACATTCCCCATTTAAAATTTACATAAATTTAAATTTTTATACTTTATTTATTAAAATAAACAACTTCAAATTCGATCTATCAAATTGACAGCAAAATTTCCTAAGTTTTTAAACATTAAAAAAATCTAAAATCTTTATTCTTAATTATTTTAATTTGAAATCACGTTTATTAAATTCTAATATTTTTTCTCATTCCTCTGGTAAAATTTCAGCGTAATTGCTTTTAAAGTTTACCAGTTAAACAAGAAAATAATTTCTAGACTTTTCTTTATTTATAATAGTTTTCAATTCATTCTTCGCCTCAAAAAAGCATCTCCCAGTTCAAGTGATTTATCTTATCTTGGAATGCGAGACCGGAAATTCCAATACCACGTCACCAGGCCACCCAACCTGTACGCGCCCCTTTTTATCCCGCTCAAACAACTGTTGCCATTCCACAGTCGTAATTCTGGCACAAAAACATTTTTCGCCGGTTGTGCGTCCGACCAGCACTTGGGAAAATTCTCTCATTGGCTCGTTTCGCCGAGAGCAATTCCGATTTCGACATGCATTTCAAAAAGAGTTCAGTTGTTAGATACTTCAGGATAAGACAGGCATCGTAAAGTTTTGGAAGTTTTGACGCAGCTGGGTCTTAGGGCCTGGCGGGCGCATGATTGTAATTCTTTGGACGTTGGAGATAAGAAAATAACTCCATTTTGGTATTTATTCATAGATTTCATTTAATACAAGTAATTCCACGTTGTCTTTAAGACTCCCTATAAAGAGGAAAGCTGCACCTTCTTTAAAGTATCAGTAGTTCGTAAAGATAATCTTTCATAAACGTGACTCAACGGCTCTGTCTTCAAATGCGACGCTTCTTTAATAATAATTCCTTTGAAGAATTTGGTGTTAAACGACGTCATCATTCACCTGGTTTGAATGCGATGGCATGTATGGATTGCATGTATTGCAATTAATATTTAAATGTTCCTGCCTTTAAATTCAATGCTCATTAACTATTGCTTCCTGCTAAATATAAATATTATTCACAAAGATCTACTCATCCTGAAATGTTCATTACAATGTCCTGCCGTGTACAATCATCATGTTGATCTTGGATTTTTATTACATTCCTTTTGGAGACTTTTGAGACTGTGCAAGAACTGTTTACATTTGTGAAAAAGGACTTTTAGAATTGTTACTTTAAATAATAGAGAGTAATATTCTGTTTCCTCACAACAATTTAATATTTGCTGATTTAATTTTTAATATTAAACCCTTCCTCCAGATCCGGATATATCTTGAAATTTTTGATAGTTTACAATACAATACATGAATATGTAATTCTTTCTGATCATTTAGTGTGACATATTATTTCTTTTGATGTTTGTCAAATGGGGTGAGTAATTATATTTGAGGACCCTAGAGGCCAAGGGGTACAAGTGACAAAATTTAGATTTCGAGTAAATTGAGTTCAAAGTTGAACATCAATAGTAATTAACTGAATTGAAATATCAAACTGTTGCTGATTTCTTAGTGGTCTATGAACTCTTATTTCAATAACTGTGAAAAGAAAAGTGGAGTACAATTTTTTTAAATTTATAACTAAGCAATCTTTATAATCATTCGGTACTTGTACCCTTTGGCTTCCAAGCGGTACACAAGAAATGAAAAATTATGAAAGGAAAAAATGAATTTATAAAAGTTTTAAGAACAATGTTGATACAAATGAATTAAAGAACAAAATCATGTTTTAATAAGTTTTAAAAATAAAAAAAATTATGAAATAAAAAAAAAGAATTGATGA
The DNA here is from genome assembly GCA_963932465.1 of Maratus speciosus. Classification (NCBI taxonomy): domain Eukaryota; kingdom Metazoa; phylum Arthropoda; class Arachnida; order Araneae; family Salticidae; genus Maratus; species Maratus speciosus. The sequence continues at coordinate 229,191,420 of OZ010796.1, read as the reverse complement.
AAAATTTAAGGACAATGTTAATACAAATGAATGAAAGGACAAAATTTTGTTCTAATATAAGTTTCAAAATTTTATTATAAGTTTTGAAACATTGAAATTTTTTAATTTTTTAACCGTTAAAATGCATTTATTTAACGTATAAGAAAGAAATTCTAAAAATAAAAAAAGACACGAAACAATTTTAAAATATGGAACAATACTCTTCTAGTGATAACATGGGAACAACACATCTACATTATCTCATCCTCATCTGCTTTATAAGCACGAGAGGCTCATCAGCCTGATCTTCAGAAGCATGCGGGGTTTCAGTCTGTCCTGGTGTCACTTGGTGAGGAAGATCTCGGTAGAAAATGTGGTACACTCGATGTACAAACTACAATAATTTAATGAGATTTTTAAAATAAAGTTACTTGGTTTTCAGCTTTTCTTGTGCTATGGGAAGCTCAGGCAGAACTGTAGGGCATCTTCCGGTACGGCAGGACTTCACCTTTAGCTCGTGGAAAGGTTCTAATTCTCCACCAGCAGTTTCTTTGTAGAAAAATGAGAAGGGATTTTTTTCTCAAAATGCAGCCACTGTATATTTCGAGATACGTTTCACTGACTTTATAAAGAATGGTGCACGTGACTCGATTAATAAAATTTTCACCTTTTAGCACTTCTTTAGTGAAGTTTTAGCTAGAATCATTTACAAGTTCAGCCCAGCGCTCTGGAACATACAGATCCCTTTTATTCCTCTTCTTTCTGATTTCTATAAGCTCAAAGTCTTGGTCACATTCATTGTAGGAGTGTCCTGAAATCAAAAAGTGGTGATCGACTGTTTCTATGTGTGTATTTTTTATGATGTACAGCCAGAACTGCACAATCAAGTGGCTTTTATACTGTCCTCCACAATTGTCACTAAAAGCTGTAATATACCTGACTTGAGAGGAAGAGTATTTATAAATTTCAAAGGACAGAATGCGATCTCTTGACATCCGCGAAAAGCCTGGCCTTCATTCCACATGTACGTGTGGGCAGTTCCGCTTTTAAGGTTATGAATGTTCAAGTTGTACGTCCAAAGTTGACGTAGGTAATAACCTTAGCATTGGTTACATGTGGAGTTGGCATGATCTTTTTCAAGTCAAAGCATATCGCGAACTTTGAATCATCCTTTAAATTTTTGAATGTGTCTTTGGCTAATCTGGCAGCTTCTGCTTTACGGAGATGTAGTTCCTTTTGAGTTTCTGCTTATTGTTTCTCATCTGCATTTCCATGGTCTATTTTCAATTGTAGCTTGTCACATATAACACATACATCAGTCTCCGGTCGGTGAAAACTGAGATTAAAATGGATGTTAAAAATGTGTCTATAGAAACTTTCCTTGACCAGCTGTACGCGCTTTTCTTCTAGGTAAATGTGAACACAGAGTTTGTACATCTCCTTTAAATTGAGTTTTGGATTCAGGTATTTACGGTTGGGGGGTTTTCTCTCTAGTGTAATGGCTTGTGTATCGAGGAAACTTGTTTATGTGTTCTTTGGTCAATACGGTCTTTTGGAATTTTATTCGATGGTCCTTTCCTTCCTCTTTCATCGCGAGAAGGTGCGGCAGAAACTGTTCCTTCCTTTTTGTTTACTATGTTCTGCAACCGTTTGTTAGAAACATCTCCGTCTTTTTGTGCCAATCGCCGTTTAAAGATGATTAAATTCGTGTGGCGTTTTAACAGTCATGAACTGGCCTTGTATGTCGTTAGTCTCGATTCAGCTATGTGGATGTCACCGGATACAATTGCACTTATACCCCTTGACCTCCACGTGTTTCACCGTTTCGAGAAAGAGGTTAAGTAATTGACCCCTAGAACGCAGCGCATAATTAAAAAATCACTTATATCTCTTTACCTACAAACAAATAGACTTATTTCCAGATAGCCCGTGCACTTAACTCATTTTTTTTAATTTTGTCACTTATACCCCTTGGCTTCTGGGGTCCTCATTTTATATTTGTTTGATTTATGAATTAATCAATTTTAAATTAATTTAGTTACAACGCATATGTCGGCCACTATACATCCGGCTGTGGTGTTATTCTGGGGGTGTGAATTGGATTTATTTTGGTTCGATTTGAATTTTTCAATTAAATTTTCTTTCCAATTTACATAATCCAGGGTCACATTACAGACAGTATTTCTGCGACGTACCATAAGATAAAATGGCGATTTTTAAAGCCTCGAACCGAAAGGAAGAATAGGCTCCATTTCTTTATGTATTATTAGCTGGAAAATTATGCTAATCTTTTTATTTTCTTTTAAGTGTAAATGAAATTTTCTGTAATCATTTGCATGCAACAAGTACGATAGACAGTATTCTTGTGACATCACATAAGGTAAAATGGCGATTTTTATAGTCTCTAACCGAAATGAAGAATAATACCCATTCAAAGGATAGGTTTAAATACATTAAATAAGGCCAAGATATACAGGTATCCGTAGACTGTTATCAAAGGTACAAATGGTTTTCACCCTCAAACTTCTTAAACTTGAATTATTTCTTGTGTAGATAGGAAAATGATAATTACGCAAAATAACTTTAATTCTATGTTATTTATCTTTATTATTATTACAGTACTTAATTTTTGCTGTAAAACTAATTGCGCTTTAATTAACTGCGATGACGATGAAGAATGCGTGTTTCTCATATGCTTATGTTATATTCGGAATATAAAGTATTTTTGAAAAGCATTTATGGGGTCTTATAAGACATTTACTACATTCCATTGTCAGTTGAGCTCGTTTCTTGCTTCATAAAGTACGATTTAGGAGCATGTTTATCCCGGAAATACCTGTCTTATTTAGTTTGCCCAATAAGTGGATTGATAAGAATCTAATGTTAATAAAAATAGTACAATTAATATATACTATTTAATATAATAAAAAAAAATAAGTTATGTTTTTATGGTACCCCATTGAAGTGATTGAGATGCCAAATTCAGATTATGCCTAATTAAAAACAATGTATTAATATATTTCCTGCAAAATAAGTGATGATAAAATTATAAATTAATAAGGTATTTGTATTACAAAACAAATACCAAATATTTACTATTATTTGTAATGGCTGTAAATTAAAAATCTTTACAGTCTGATATCGACGTTATGTTAATATTTGCTTTTAACTGGACGGATTTGTAAATTACTCTAAATATTTTGTCTCTGAAATAATTTGATCGAAAAGACATTCATTGTTATGCCGAAATTTAATACGCAAGGAATATAAATTGGTGAACAGTATTTCTTACATAATTTCAAACTAAGATAATCCTAATATTGCACAATAATCATTCACTATTGGGACAAAATTCACCTTATATTTCATCAAAATAGACTTTTTATCAGGGATTAAGCTCAAATTATTTCAATCAATTTTATGATTGAGGCATACGTCATAAGAATCTTGATTTTCAGATACGCATGTTCTCCTGAACAAACATTCTTGTATTTTGTGAACAGAATTTAAAGCATAAATGACGCCTGAAAATTTTCCAATTTGCAGCTTAAAATTCTATTTTGCTATTAGAGATCTGTGAATTAAAATTTATGTGAACGCATTGAAAAACTATCACTAAATAGTAAAATCGGAATTTATAAGCTATTTATTTCTTAAATGGAAAAACTTAACATTTATTGGCATTTTTATTAGAAAATAAACTAAAATATTTTTATGCAAGTTTATTACTTAAAAATAAATGGAAAATTGAGTATTAGCGTCAAATAATAAGAAAAGCAACTTTGTTCGTGTAATTCTACATCACACAGATTAGATTAACATATTAGTTTCAATATGAAAACGTAGATATCCACATTTTAGTTTGTAATGTCTGTTTTTATAATTTTCCCGTTTACATGCCAAATATCAAACATTATTTAATATTTTAAAAAACAACTTTACTATTTGTAATATAAACAGGTATGTTTTTATAAAAATATATTATTGCTTGTTAAATATAAATCGTTATAAACTTAACATTAAAAATATATATATTCATGAGTTTACATTAACTATACAATACACTACAAGAACGCTTTTGCTCCTACTGGAGCATCCTCAGTTGACTAACTGTCTCCGCTTCAGTATTTATCATGTTTCAAGATCAGTAGATTCTTTAGTTTTCCCCTTATTCCGTTTTCCTAAAGTTTGCAACGATATCACACGCGCAACTATCGATATCGATGGAAGAAAATACTAGAGTAGGGAGAACGAAAAGAGGATAAATGGAAAATAAGGGAATCTACTGCTCTTCGAACATGATAAATACAAAAGCGAAGACAGTAAGCCAACTGGGGATGCTCCGGTAGGAGCTAAAACGTTCTTGTAGTGTATTGTATAATATATGTAAACTAATGAATATATTTTTAAATGTTACGTCTATAATTTTTTATATATAACAAGCTATAATATATTTTTATAAAAACAAACCTGTATATATTACAGATAGTAAAATTGTTTGTTTTTTTTTTAATATAAAATTATCCCTGATAATTTGTATGTAAACGGGCAAAATATTGGTGTAAATTGTGATTATCGCAATGTAAATTATGCATTAGGTAATAGTATACTTCATATTCTTAACTGTAGTTTTACGTTTTCATAATACATTACATTCCTAAAGTGTTTCCTTAAAAGAATCTCTTTATAGTTTAATGCATATTTTAACCATTTCAGGGGTAGAAAAATTCTGTTCGTAAAATGATGAAATAATTTTATTCCCACAAAAACAATCAATATTTTAAACAAATTAGAAATAGGAATCTGGTATATTCATATTAGTTAAAATAATAATGAAAATTATGTTTATTTTATACATTATTTTTAAAAGAGGCCATTCTTTTATGCAAACAAATAATTAGAAAACGCTTTGTTCTTATACAAACATTTAGGATTGTTTCTGTTAATACAGATTTGCGAATTTTATATAGTAGATAGTTAGAGTCAAATTGTTGGACTGTTGTTTCAAACGGTAAATCCTTTTATTTATTAAAAAATGTAAAAGTAAAATAAAAATAAAGAGCTATCGTCAAAAGGGAAAAAAAAGTAGATCCAACTTTATCGTAATTTATTAGGATTAGATTATTTTCTTCAAAGTTTAAACAATTATATGAAATATGATCAGGCTAACAAGAAAATTTAACGAATTATCAGTTTGTTATCTCTCTTATCCCTTCTGAGCACTGTCGAATTGAAGAAATGAGATTTTTTTGCTTTATTTCTTTTATTTTGGAATAAATAAATCATAACAGTATTGACATAAAAAAAAATCTTTGTTTACCTTAGTATGCTTTTAAACCTAGAATACAAAGGCGTCGTCTGTCAGACTACTCGACTATTTCCACCCCCTCCTTTACTTTGAAAATACGATATTTGACGCTGTAAACTTACGTCTTGATATGTAATAAAGTTTATTACATATCAAGAAGTAAGTTTGAGGGTTAGGGTAAGTTAGGGGGGGGGAGAATAGTCGAGTAGACCCCTTTGTATTCTAGGGTGAAACATGATTTTAACTTGGTATTAGATAGCTTAAGAAGCGCACAAGGAATTTCTTCAAGTCTTAAAAATAATGTATGACATGAAAATTAACATAAAAAAATAAGTAAAATAGTTAAAGGAATGGGTAGATAAAGTTCATTGTTGGCCCCCGATAGGTCTCACTTCGTTATTATTTTTCCAAGATGCTTTGACTGGTTTAATATGTTTTAGTATCTGCATTTACCGCCTCTCTGTCTTAATTTTGTTTGGCGATTATTTAAATGTATTATTTGCACTTAGAAAACTTAGATAGACTTGATTATTTTTCGATAGGAAGTGCCCATAAAACCATGGTAATTTTTTATATGTTTTACTTTTTGATACACATATTAAAAAGCAAAAGTAAATAAAAACAAAGAGCTATTGTTAGAAAGGAAACGTATAAAACAATTATGTTGTTGTTATGAGCTAATCACATAGAAAAATAATCAAATTGTTGGATCCTATTTTAACCCATCATTTGGCGAAATCTTGCCAAACTGTCGATAGTCAGCCAGATGTTGCACTTTTATTGTTGGAAAGTTTAAGTAATGATAATTTTGTGATTTCACGTTTTTTACGTTAAAGTGATTCATAATTCAACGTTTTATTTGTATTTTTAATAATTTTAATGATTTATCAGTTTTTGCGTTAATTAAAATAACAGTTACGTCACTAAATGATGACATCATGATATTAAAATATAAAAAACATTGAAAAGTGTCATCATCTTCTTTTTTATTTAAAACACTGTTTTTACTTTTTTTGTTGTACCAATAAATAATTATGTCCTTAATCGGTTACCTCATGATATTGAAAGAGGAAAAGTATTGAAAAATTGTCATCGTCTGCTTGTTTATTTAAAACACGATTTCTTTTTCTTTTTTTATTGATGAAAGTTACCGATAGTCGATGTTTTAGTGATCATTATATTAACGACTTTCAGATATTTTTGGGATTCCGATACATGGAAGTTGCTGCGTCCAGTGGTGTCTTTTTTTTTTTTTTTTAGTTTTCATCTGCACGAAGCGCTCATACATGTGATAAAGTGATAGCTGCATTAACAATTTTCGTGTATTTTTGGGATTCCGATACGTGGAGGTTGCTGTGTCCCGTGAAGTTTTATTCTAATTTTCGTGTGCGCGCAGCGCACATACATGCGGTAAAGTGATCGCTGCATTAACAATTTTCGTGTATTTTTCGATTCCAATACAACGAGGTTCCTGCATCCGGGGATGTTTTCTTAGTTATCATGTGCGCGAAGCGCTTATACGTACGGTGAAGTGATCGCTGCATTAACAATTTTCGTTTATTTTTCGATTCCAATACAACCAGGTTGGTGCGTCCAGTGATGTTTTTTTTCTTTTAGTTTTCATGTGCGCGAAGCGCTCATACGTGCGGTCAGGTGATCGCTGCATTAACAATTTTAGTGTATTTTTTTTATTCCAATACAACGAGGTTGCAACGTCCAGTGATTTTTATTTTAGTTTTATTTGCGCGAAGTGCTCATACGCGCGGTCAAGTGATCGCTGCATTAACAATTTTCGTGTATTTTTCGATTCCAATACAACAAGGTTGCTGCATCTAGTGATGTTTTCTTAGTTTTCTAGTTTTCATGTGTGCGAAGCGTTAATAAGTGCGATGTAGTTACCGCTGCATTGCTGATTTTTGTGTACTTTAGTTTGTATTTAAATCTTCCCATTAATCGTTAAACTTTCTGCAATTTTCCTGAAACATGTATAAAAATTTTATTTCTTGCCGCTCATATAATCTTTTTTTATATCTATCTTATTAAATTTGTGAAATAAAATATTTATATTTAACTCATAAATTCGCCATCTAAATAAATCATCAGTTTGATTATGGTTTAATTTGATAATTCTGTATTTCCAATATAATTTTTTTGTCCAAAATTGCCTGAACGAATCAGATTTCACGTCCGGTATGTTTCTACGACCATGTAAAGACAATCTACTTTCCAGTGACGTTTTTATCTCTAAAATCATTACTTTCCTATGAGTAGATATATTTAAAAATAAGAATGGCAACATTCTACCTTTTATTTATTGGGGTTACATTACGTTAAATGCAAATAAACAATCAAAAAATCGTCATTTTGGCATATTTTTTTCAAAAACGCCAAATGGTGGGTTGAAATAGGATTATGCAGATTTAATTGAAATAAAATGAACCTATAACTCTGATCTTGTATAACACATACACATTTAATGAATTTTCAAACAAAAGTCAGCCAGAGAAACGGTAAATATAGATTCAAAGTTATTTTAAAAAGTCAAACCATCTTAGAAAAGAGGAAAAAAAATTGTCCTATCGGAAGGCCAAAAATTATCCAACTGCTTTCTTCTCTCTGCTAGTAAATTATTCAAAATGGAAGAAATTTTACATAAAAATGTCTTTGTATTTCTTTTTTACGACTGCTTTTCTTATTCTTAAAACAAGATCAACTACTCAAGAGGTGCCGACGGTGAATCCCACTTCAGGCATAGATGATTCTACTGTTTAGGATTCCACAGAATGTCTGTCTAAACAGCAGTTGAGACAAGTCGGAAATTGTACGTCAAACGTGGCAAATGAGATGCATTCGTACTATAACTAGTTTTATAAATGCATGAATACAAAATTTATTACGACTATATATATTAAATTCACTAAAATTGAAATAATATGACTCCATCTGAAATATGACCATGGCAACCAAGAGTGATTACCTATCATGGGATATCATTGAATTAATGACGTATGATAGGATTTAATAGAATTAAGAAAACTTTTAATAATATCTTTTTAAGTTTTGATTCGATTTTCCTAACATTTGAAATGACTCGACAAAATTCTGCAATGTTTATATATATATTAATTTTTTTCGCTGCTTTATGGGGTCAGATGAATGAACGGACCAGACGACGACTATAGGTACTACGTATTTACATAACTAATAACGAACCTAAAAATATTCCTAACATGCCAGACCAAACAACAATATTAGGTGTTGTTTATGACGGCCAATTATCTACACGAGGGGTATAGGCCCAATAAGGGGTGCCTCCTTTCTAAGGGAACCTAACCAGTATTTACGCCGAAGGTTCGAAGAAAACTCCGGAAAACTTCGAAAGATTAGGCCGATGGGCGTGATTGAGTTCGAATCCAGCACCTGCCATCTACCAACAATATTAGGATAATTATATACTAACATGCAAATGTAGGTCCCAAAGCAATTCTGACTCTGTGATGCGTTATTTCTTACGATTTTCTTTTTGTAAATACGGAGAACACTTTAGGTTTTACTACTTCACAACCTAAGCATCTCAATTTCGAGGCGACAATTGCTTTTAAATTGCAAAAATATCGCTCCAGTGGCTTTCACAAATACCAAATAAACTAATTTGGCTTATCATTTATATTTTGTATACTTTTACTCCCTGTTTTTATTCAACAATTTCAATGAAATCTGTTTCATATTGATCTGAGGCTGAATAAACTAATTTGGCTTATCATTTATATTTTGCATGCTTTTACTCCCTATTTTTATTTAACAATTTCAATGAAATCTGTTTCGTATTGATCTGAGGCTATTTGCTATAGCATAATGCAATTTTAGAAATGCAGCTGGTCTCCAGATTCATACTTTAATACACATCTCCTAAACTATTGTTTCTATCTTTCTATAAAATCTTTTCTAAAAACTTAACCCTTCACTGCACGACGTGCCATATCTGGTACATACCTAAAAACCTTATAATTTTCATTATGTGTCATGAATTTGGCTAATATGATCGCTGTAACTGATCAAGAACAATCCAAAGCATGTAATAACACTTATTTTGACCATGTCAGACGGCTGCATTATACAAAGAGAATTTGTTCTTCAAAAACAAACAAAAAATTCAATCAAGCTATTCAGGTAACATTTACTTTCATTATTTTTACTGAATACTTAAAAATACAGCTCATATTCAAAATATTAGAATAATTGAGAAAAAGTAATAAGAAAAAATTATTTTTCATTTATTTATTTTTGATACTAAGTAAAGGCAATTAAATTTCTTATAAATTAAATCTGGAATGTTTAGATAAGATTTTAGCATTTACCAAATATAAAGTACAGATCAATAAATTAGGTAGGGGAAACTAGGGTAATGACGCTCAGAAGGACAATCCCGCTCACCCAGAATAGAATTGAAAACGTGCGATCGGTACCGGCACCTAGCGAACTTCATCGTAAGATCGCGGTAAGGATATAGTGACCGTCGGAAGGAAAGTATTTTTGTGTCCTCACGTTATTAGTTGGCAGTTGTTTTATTATAAAATTCTACAACATCTAACTTGAAGGTAAGTGTACACTCTCATTTTCAAATATTAATTTACTCATTATGTCTACAAAATATATACATTTAGCTGTACTTTCATGCTTTTATTTATTTTTGTAATGCGTTGTTACGCCAATTATAATGCATTAAAACCCAACTTGGCGATAACGGGTAATGGCGCTCGCGTGGAATTCCAGAAGTGTTGCCAGTGGGCAACATTTTTTTAATTCATATTTATTAACACCACTTTTTTGAAATGGTAAAATTCCCCTGTTTTCGCCTTACGATTTCAAAAGAGTGGTGAAAATCTAAAAACCTAAATTTAAAAAAAGTAGCCCACTATATGTGTAACACAATATGTGTAAAGTGGTCGCAAAAAGGCTGCACCGGTGTGAACAGCCCACACAACTACATATGTGACTTTTGTCTTACTTAAATGTTGTATTCAAACTCTGAGCGTAATTACCCTACCATGTGGGGCAATACCGCACAATCGATGGTTATTTAAATAAAACGATAAAAAAAAATCCTTAAACTTTTATGCAAATTAGTTGATTGCAAACTGTTCCACATGCTTTGGAATTATACTTCGTTTATAAAATAATGATTTTCCCTAAAGGGTCTAGCCGGATAAGCATAGCGAAATTGCCCCTACGGCCGATGTTTGAAATAGCATGTGTGGTAATAAGGCTCATCATGAGAATACAATATAGAGTGTTTTTAGCTTCTGACCTTGAGATAAGCGGGGAAGTATGCGCCGGCGCTACTATTTTTCAAATACGTTTTTATCAAAAAGTACAACAGTTACAAAATTGAAACCAATGCCAATTATTGAAAAATATATTAATTCACATTATATATTTTTTTTCACATTTTTACACAAATTTTAATATAGAAAAATAAACAAAAATATTTTTCAAAAAATTATTAATCTAGTAATTTTATATTTACACCGACCAAAAAACTACAGAATAATTCTCAAAGTATGTACTTTTAAGGAAAAAAATTTCGTTAAAATCGAAGATGCGCTTTTTGAGTGGTAACAAAAGTAATGTTAGCAACTTGCTAAAATATTCCTATCTTTCCCTTTTTGTATTTGCAGAAATACGCTGCTATCAATACATTGGTCGATTCGTGACATTTCTACTAGGGCAGGATGCGCAGTGCGCCAAAATAAGAGAATGTTTCCATACATACCACTTCCCTATAGGTTTGTTTCGTGTTTTTAAACATCCTGTTATTTTGTCGTACTGTGTATCCTTCTTGCGTAATAATATCAAGTTGATGGTCTAGTCGATTGTGCAGGTGAAGCCGAATAGGGGCTTTAAATATATAAGGTTATTAACTTTTTGGCAATTTTGGACCCCATCCCAAACTTCCGATATCATACGTTATCATTTCCTCGAATCCTCCTCCCCCTAATAATATTGTTATCAGTGTCTAAAAATTCTTTTAATTTTTACTTTTTGTTTACTTTTTTTTCTTTTTATTACGTTTGCAATGATATAAAGATATCGTTGTACATTTTTTATTCGCATATTTTACTGATTTAAATAAAGAGGAAAAATTAATAAAATATCACTGTTATATAAGAGATAACTTTGTATCAAATAAAATTTTAAAGAAATAGTTATTTAAAAGTTTTTAATAATAGCTATTTGTTACATAATGCATTGAACAGTAATATTGTCTTCTTCCACTTCACCCTTGCACGGGTCTAAACAGAATTTCTTGTAAACGAAACAGGTGGACAACATTCTTCCCCATCTTTTACTAGCAAAAATAGCAAGTATAATTTCTAATTTGGTTTCTCTAACAACGAATTATATACGCATATGGCAGGAGAATATTAATGGTGAACGTTGGGTTATTCCATATTTTGGTATTATTACGCGAGTAGGATGCGCAGTACGCCAAAATAACAGAATATTTACAAACACGAAACAAACCTATAGGGAAGTGGTATGCATGGAAACATTCTCTCATTTTAGCCCACTGCGCGTCCTGCCCGGGTAGAAATGTCACGAATCGACCAATGCATTGATAGTAGCGTATTTCTGTAAATACAAACAGGGAAAGTTAGGAATGTTTTAGCAAGTTGCTAGCATTAGTTTTGTTATAACTCAAAAAGCGCATCTTCGATTTTAACGAAATTTTTTTTCTTAAAAGTACATACATTGTGTATTATTCTGTAATTTTTTGGTTGGTGTAAATATAAAATTACTACACCAATAATTTTTTTGAAATTTTTTTATGTTAACATTTGTGAAAAAATGTGAAAAAAATATATAATGTGAACTAAGATATTCTTCAATAATTGACATTGGTTTAATTTTTTTAACTTTTGTACTTTTTGAGAAAAAACGTATTTGAAAAATAGTAGCGCCGGCGCATACTTCGCCGATTATCTCAAGGACAGTTCAAGGTCAGGGGCTAAAAACACACTATATTGTATTCTCATGGTGAGCCTTATTACCATACATGTTATTTAAAACATCGGCCATGGGGGCCATTTTGCTGTGCTTATCCGGCTTGACCCTTTGACTAGCTATTCATGTTTTCCCTTAAGTGAGCGTCATCCCCCTACTTTCCCCCATACAGCTTTCTGAAACAAATCAAAATATTAGAATAAAATTTAGATTGGTTCAAAATATTAGAATATTTTATTTTACGCAATAACAATACCTTATGAATATGAAGTAAATGGTAGTTAATATTTTGTAGCATCCCCTTTAGCTTTCATAACAGCGTACAATCGATCTGGCATACTATATACAAGGTGTTTACAAACATTTCTATCAATATTACCCAAATAGACTTTATACGTGCCACTAACTCAGTTTTACTTGAAGGAGGATTTTCTTGGAGTTTTTTTTTCATTATGATACCATAAGTTTTCGATGGGATTAAGGCCTGGTGAGTTTGGTGGCCAAGAAAGTACCTTAATGTTGCGTTGGCGGAACCAATTCTTAGTTGACACCGATGTATGCGTTGACGCTAAATCTTGTTGAAAGATGAAATCATCTTCAAATAAATCTTCTAATGATAGAATCATGTAATATTCAAAAATTTCTTGATATATCTGAGAGTTAACCTTTTCGTAGATGATGCATAACTTTCCAGGTCCTTCTGCATTCATGCTACCCCAAACCATGACACTAGCAGCAAATTTTACGGAACGTTTAAGGCATTCTTTATCAAATGCTTCTTGCTTCATTCTCCAAACTCGAATACCTTGATTTCCATATGAAGCACAAAACATACTTTCATCACTAAATAACATATTTTTCCAATCTTCCTTGCTCCATAAACGTCTTGATTTACACCAATTCAATCTTATAGGCTTTTGTTTTGCAGTCATAAGAGGTTTTGTTTTCGGTACACGAGATTCAAACTTAAATTTATGGAGACGTCTTAATGTTGTCGATGTAGAAGCTTCAACTCCTTCTTCTTTCCATTTTTCCTTCTTTCCTTCGGTGCAAGAATCGCGCACTTTTAAAACCGTTTTTCTTAACTATACGTTTCAGTTTCCTGTCATCTCTAGCAGATGTTTTTGGTTTTCGGCCGCCATTTCGGTGATTATTTTGAAATTTTCCATTTTTTTAATATTGTGTTAGTATTTTACTAACGCTTGATTGCGAACAATGTAAATAATTTGCTATATAACATTGATTTTTACCGTGCCGATACAAATTCAGCATACGAAGTTTAATAGATTCAAGACTATTACTCACACGACCCATTTTAAGACATAAAAGCAAACAAACTGCAAAAAGAATACTGATTTTATATAAAATCGTCTGAATTAAATCAGTGATGCCACCAGTTATGAATTGGTGATAATTAAAGCAGAATTAATGTAAAATATTCTAATATTTTGAACCTCTTGAATAAATATTCTAATATTTTGATAAATATTCTAATATTTTGATAAATATTCTAATATTTTTGAATATATATTGAATAAATATTCTAATATTTTGATAAATATTCTAATATTTTTGAATATATATTGAATAAATATTCTAATATTTTTTTCCAATTAATCTTTTCAAAAATGATATTAATTTGAAGATAATAAATAAGTTTAATCAACAATAAGTTCTTAATAAAAATATCGTTTGCATATTTGCATTAAAAGACATTAAATTACCAAACGATGTTTTCAATTTGTAAAAAAAAGCAATTATTCTAATATTTTGAATATGAGCTGTATTAATATAATAATAGTTGCAGAGTGATAAGAAGGTAAAATTAATTAATTTAAGCTCATTTAGTTGCAAAATATACCAATACAATATTTAAAAACCCTAAATGTGTACATATGTCAGACACCATAAAATATCAAATTTTAGCTGAAATTTGGAAATTTAATTTTTTTTTTACTATTTTTCTCATCATTAGACCGATATATAGATTTCAAAAAAAGTTTTTGTAAAAATCGAATAATTCGTGCAGTGAAGGGTTAAACATGCAGGAAGAGTGTTTTTTTTTTCTGTACACGGAAAGCTCTGTGTTATAACTACTTCGTTCCGCCTACATAACCTGTACAGTCCCCTATCTCAAAAGTACTATTCAGCTTTTATTTATAAAAACATGTCTTCAAAATGCAGTTACGCATTACCAGTAAGTGATATTTAGATCGGACATTCTTAGTCTTAAAAGTCACGTTACTGATGGAACACCCACATCGACTTTATTTGGGTGTACAGTAGCAGCAACTTTTGAAAAATATTGGGTAGGCTCAAAAATTTTTGAGTAAAACAACACATATAATTTTAACCACTCAGAGAGTGTGGAAACAGAGGCGAAGGAGGGCGAATCAATAAAGAGGATAATTCGAAGTTAAATAATGTTTTTATTTATTTATTTATTTAATTTTTTTTTTGGTAGGTAAAATATATTATTATAATTATAATTATTATAATTATAATTTAATAAATAATTTTATTAAATTATATTTTTATGAGCTCTTTTTTATAAATACTTTAATATTCATTATAAATAACATAAAAATTACTAACTATTGAAAGTACAAAAAACTAAAAGTCAAGAAAACATAGAGTTTAGTCACCTAATTGCTTTATCAATTCAAGATATTAAAGCAGACGGCAAAATATGCAGAAAATTTGTTTTTGAGAAAAATGTAATTATACATCCGCTTTCAATGCTCCTGTAAGTCTAACCGGTGCCCTTACTATTTTTCAAACATAATTATTTTGAGAACGTCAAAAATAAAAAATCATTTCAGTGAATAAATAAATAACCAATTAAATCAATTGAAATTGGGTAGACGCACAGATCAACTTATTGGGAGGGCTAGCGCCCCCTTGGCCCATATAAGTTGGCGCTACCGTGTATATATATATATATAGGGGAGATGGGTGCACATGGGAACTGTTCACATAAAAAGATTTTTCTCATAGCTGGTTTAATTTCTATAAACAACAGCTACTCAATAGAGTAAACCGAACTTGTTATTACACATGGTCATTTTTTAAAATCATTTTTATAGTTATTCTTACTTTTTTATTAGTTTTATGAATTAAAAAAATTGTTCACATCTGCCCCACCGACGGGGCAGTTGTGAACACACGTGGGGTACATGTGAACACAAGGAAAAAATATCCTTTGACATGCCTTTTATTCTGTTATTCATTTGTCATCATAATCATTAGTTATATTATCTGTTAAATTCATCATAAAGAAAAAAATTATTTTCTGCAGTTTCTGGGTGATATGTTTAAGCAAAAGATTATAAAATGAAAATAAGTAGATTTTGGAAGGGGGGGGGGGGGAGGCTTAGATAATGGATTAAATATTGTTGCAGTAAAATAAAAAATAAGGAAGTAAAAAAAAAAAAAATTCAAACTTTTAAATTTTGCTTAGGGGAGATTTTAGGGAGGGGGTATTTAGATAATATTTATCAAAAATCTGCCGAAATACGAAAGATTTTCACCCCTGTATTTGCCTTATTTACTAAATTAATGATAATAAAGGGTTTTTAATGATTGTATAAAAAAAATCGCTATTATAAGCCTCCTCCCCAAATTTAAGTTCTTTTGATTCTTGAAAGAGGGGCGGGGGCTTACAATCGCGATTTTACGGTAGTTGTCAGTTTAAAAATTTTACTTTGTTAAAATATTACTGATTCTATTTCCATTGAAAGCATCATATATACATAGCTGTTTTAGAGCTGGAAGTAAGCCATCATTGTAAGTTTGGAACAAATGAAATAGAAAAATTTCAATATTGTTTAACGTAATACTTTTTGTATTAACAATACATAAAAATATATTATTGTAAACCGTTTAATAAAATAATGCGTAACACTTATTGCACTTTAGAAAACATTAAATTTATTTAAATTGCAATTGAACGTAAACAAGCTTGTTGTCCTTTATGTACAGTCGTGGGAAAAAAAGTAAACACCCCCTAGTAACTCCTCAACAAATTATCGTTGACGAAAGTTACTGGTACCGAACAATTGGAAATAAAGTATACTTTTAAATGATGTATATAAAATTTGCTTAGGGGGCCATTTATTAAAACGAATCCAAACTTAATTTTTTTTTCAATGGCAATACCCAAATTTAACAAGATATTTCAAATCTTCGGTTCAAACTATGCCTAGACACCAAATTTCAAGTCATTTGAATAATAAGTTTTTGAATTTTAAACATTCAAAATTTGGTGCTTCTAATGTTAAATTACATTTTCATATTTTTATCTCCTGAAATTGTGCTCCTAATGTGCTAATTTTTTGTATAGCAATAGTACTAATATAACATAAAATTATAAAAATGTGTAATTTTTATAATTTTATGATATGAATTATTAATTACGAAATTAATAATCGAAAAAATTATGAATTGTAACCTACAATTTTATTGATGGATTTAGATTTATTAAGTCCTGCTTTATGGAAATCCAAAATTTCACATTTTTCTTCCAAGTAGTTTTCAAATTATGCTTAAAAAACGGCAAAATGATGGTTTAAGGGGCCGTCTATCATAGAAGTTACTAGATATTTTAAAATTTCTTATGCTGTCCTGCAATCTGGTAGACTTCATTGATTGCTTGAGTGACGCTTAAGGTGCCTTGATCAAGAAGGGGGCTCTCTCGGTTAACAATCCAGTTCCGAACTTCAATTTGGATACAGCCCTTAACATACGCTCGTTTTAAAATAATTAATTTATCGGAAATTATGGTACGAATTGCCTAAAAATTTGTTTTTAGGCTAACTAAATAGTGTAGAGTTCATTTATGCTGTCAGAATTGTGTACTGCTATTGAAAAAAACAAAGTTATGGTTCGTTTTAATATGTAGATGGCCCCCTAAGCAAATTTTATATACATCATTTAAAAGTAGACTTTATTTCCAATCGTTCGGTATCAGTAACTTTCTTCTAGGGTAATTTGTTGAAGAGTTAGGGGGGGGGGGGGGGTTACTTTTTTTTCCCACGACTGTACTTGCTGAAAGATGTATTTGTGGAAGTTTCAATACAAAATCAACTTTGTATGACGGAAATGTCTTCTATTTCAGAAAAATTATAGATCTTGGAGCTGACATTATTTCTCATGAAGTTCACTGAAAGGAACAGAATCACAGAATGATCATTGGGGCCCTTATGAAATGTTCATATCTGACCCAACTAGTCTGTTCACAATTGTACGACATGGCTGCTAGAGTTAACTTGATAAATCATTAAAATTTCTCAATTTTAGAAGAAAAAAATCTGTATCAAAAAATTTTATTAGTATTCATACTATATGTTAAAACATTAAAATTAAAATAAATTAATAATTAAATAAAGTTGTTCGCTTATCAAGTTGGAACTGAGATTTCCCTTTTGAGATCTGTAAACAGTGTTTTGGCTACTGAAAACAAACAAAATGTCAAAGATTTTCAGAAATTTTTTTACCATATGTCTACAGGTCTGTCATCTTTGGTATTTTTTTTTCAAATAAAAAAACATATAATAACTATTGAAAAATAGCGATGTTCACATCTGCGCCGTATTCAATTGTGCCCTCTTCTCCCCTACAGTAAAATTCTAATCAAAGAAAATTGATGGCAGTTTGAAGGTGTGGAATCTCATGGTAAGGGATATACGAATATTAACTCTTTATAAAATTAGATTTTTCGTAAAGGGTATACATGAGAACGCAATAATGTCTAAACATTATTAAAAATTATAAAAATAAATTCCCATAATTACACTAGTTATGACTAAAAATGTGCCAGCCGTTTTGAATATAATCATGAATTAACAGGATGCTTTAATGTGGTTTATCACAAAATGTTAAAAACGTGCTTTTTTTAATCCCTTAGCCTACTTAATATTTTTACATAAAATCTTCAGGAGTTATAGATTATATCTTGAATTAACCAGCAAAATTTCTATTTTTATCAAAGTTTCTGTTTTTTAAATAAAATTTAAGGTATTGCATGCTTTTTCGAAATTTATCTATACATAATTTTGTGTCTGGAATACTGAACAAATTTGGTTTCAGTTGGAATGTCCCCTTAGTACCAAAAGAGGAATTTTACCGCTTAGATATCTCTCCTAACAAGATGACATTGCACACTATTCATTTTAAGTGCAGGTATATGGTACCTAGATGGAGCCAACTGCAGCACAGTGTCACAAGAAATCACTCTGAGAAGTACTGACCTCGTCCTATGCTGTTTAACTTCAGTATTCTAATCGAATCCTCGCGGTACCGAAGCCTATTGATTCCATGTTGATAGTAAATACAGGGCTTCCACTAGTCCGTTTATTCAAAACAAATATTTTTTAACATTTAAATTCGTGGTAGGTTCACTGAAAACTGCCATCGGCATCTAAAAAATAAATTGTGGATCTAGGAAAAATAGTTCTGTGTCATCCTTATTAATTTTAGTTCCCTTTGCTAGATGGTTCTAGTTATCCCCATTAAAATTCAGGGGCGTTTTCCTATATTATCGTGATCAAACTTATTTATAAACCTCTGCAAT
The DNA here is from genome assembly GCA_963932465.1 of Maratus speciosus. Taxonomy (NCBI): domain Eukaryota; kingdom Metazoa; phylum Arthropoda; class Arachnida; order Araneae; family Salticidae; genus Maratus; species Maratus speciosus. The sequence continues at coordinate 229,172,557 of OZ010796.1, read as the reverse complement.
AAATGCGAACACAAGAAGTGAATTTTAGTAACTATAATTCTAGTTTATGAATTAATTTTAGAAGTCAAGTGATAATTTCTAGCAATTCAAACAATTCATAATATAACGTATCGTTTCATCACCTAGAAAACTATAGACTAGAAATTCTCGATCATTTCGTCTATTCAGTTTATTTGTTTACCTTATTCGCATAACTTGGAAATCTATTTTCTATTTGGGCTATTTAGAAAATGACTGCCTTTTTGTTCTAGATGAAGGTGGTATGTTTTTTTCTTTCAGTGTTTTTGCAACAATATCAACAAAAACGCCTTTCCAGGTAACTTTCTATGAAAACTATAAAGAAGATATCTCTTTTTAAAACAAGTGGTGTTAAAAAGGTCCCTGTGGGAGTCCTGTAAATAGGAATATTCTATATATACGAGTGCGGTATAAATAGATAATTTCTTCACATTATCTGAATTATTGTAAATTTAGGAAACAGAACTACTGCGTAAGGTACTCTGAATGAATTTTCAAACCTTTGAACAGAAAACATTTTTTTAATCATAATCTTTTGGTTGCTATCAAGTTCTTAGATAGAATCTCTTATGATTTTCGCAGAAAAGTTTGAATTTTATTTGAAATGTAATACTGAAGACAAAAAAACGTAAAAAGACAAAAATAAATTACTGAATATGATTTTTTATTGCATGTTTTAGAGTTCCCAACATGTTACAATTGAAGAGCTGAGTGGAAGAACATGCTATGCTACATTTTCTTAAAAATGATTTTATCTTTTGGACGAAGGTGTTATCAGGTATTCTATCACATGATAAAGCTAAAATACCAAAGTTCTATTTAGCCTTGAAGATTTAAGACATTATTCATTATATATTTAATATTTTAATATTTAATAATGCAAATATTAATATTTTTTAATATTTAAAAATTAAATATGAATAAGTTTTTTTGATAGAGTTTAGTACCACCTGTTAATATTTTAAACGCATGGTATCAAACAGAAAATAAATCATTAAAATTGACAACAAAAACTTTCACATCAAAGTTCTTCAAATGTAATTTTTGTTACTTAAGGGGGTCCGGGACACAAAAATCTTCAAATTTTGCAAAAACATTTTATTTCATAAAAATGTCTGTTTTTTCCTGGTTAAAATGGCATTTAAATCATGTTTCTATCTGAATCAGAACAAAAAATATTAATTTTTTCGTTTTGGTGTGTTTTCAAAATCTAGCTTTCAAGCAGTGGCTGTCATGGAAACGACTTCTTGTCAAAATGTGTTTTCCTTCATGATAGATTTTTTCACCATTTCTCATATTTAAATTCTTATAATTCGAGAACCGTTAAAGATGCAGGGTTCAAACTTGAGAGATATCTTTTTCAATTGTTTTACTTTAATTTTGATTCAGCATATTTGAAAAAAATATTTACTTTTGAAAATATGATTTTTTTTTTAAAGTTGCACCACTTTTTTTGAAATTTTTTCGTTAAATATTTTTATTTTTTTATAAATTAATATTTTTAAAAATGCTGAATCAAAATTAAAACTTACATATTTCTGTTTATTTAAATGAAAAAAAATTGAAATTCTATAAATAATATTTTGAGTTATAACGATTTTAAATTACACCGCTTTTTGAATAAATTTTAAATTTAAATTTTTTTTAAAAAAGAATTCTGAGAAGTTTTATCATGTGATTTTGTTTACAAAGACATGGTTAACCATCACAAAAAAAATCAGAATTTTAACTCAATAAATAAAAATTATTTTAAAATGTGTCCCGGACCCCCTTAATATGTTCTTCCACTTAGCTCTTCAATTAATTTTGCAACATTAAAGTAAATAGCAAAGAGTTTTTCAGAAATCATTTTGCGCATAAAATTTGAATTCAGCTTAGTAAATAATGTTACAGAATAATCAGTAGCAGCTACATGAAGTATGCTCCAACTTCTTTCAGGATGCTGTTGTTTGGAAAAATATGCTACATTTATGTTCAAGTAATAAATTTATTTTTATCGTCATTACATTCGAACGAATGAGTTCTATTTTCCTTTGAACCATTTTCTTCGAGACATACAAAGACTGATTTAAAATTAAAATGATCTCGCTAAATACTATTCCTTTCAACAAAATACATTATGCATACCGATTAACTTTCGAAATGTGGAATTACATACTTATTATGGTGTCATTATTCATAAAGAAAATTTCCCTGCATCCATATGTTATTGATCAGAAGACGTTAAAGTAAGATATCAAAAGATATGAGTAAATTATAAGAATATCAAAACTTTTCAAACATTTTGTGTTTTTGTGAATAAATGTACATTTAGTTCGTTTTGATATTATTTTTCGTAGCTAAAGAAAATGTAATGTTTAATTAATACGTGGGAATTTGTTTACTGATCAGGATAACATTTTATTACCACAATATACTTTTGCTTTACATAATGAGCTAAGCGCCAGATAGAGAAAGGCGGGGTACTAAAAAGCAAAAAAAGCCCATATTTTGTAATGCGAAAAAAAATTCTAAAAATTATATTACATTTCAAAATATTGATAATGGTATGACAAATATTTTCAAACTTTTAAAATTTGTTTTTCGGATTTAAATCATTATTTCAATTTTACTGAAATATTTTGTCTCATCGTATGATTTCAAATCTAAACACTACCCTCGTTTTAAGTAACATATTTTTCTTGTCGGATCTCGTTCTTAACACAATATCGCTCACCCGCAAGAAAAGTGACACATCTCGCAAAAATTCTTTTTGAGTTTTATTCCACTAATAGCTCTGTCATAGGTGTGTCTTGCTACACAAACAGTTTCATAAGTTTAGTTATACGGAAAATCCATTTATTACGCTATATGTCCATTTATGACCATAGAAGGGTGGTAGATTGTGTAGGGAGGTAAAATTACCCAACCCTCCAAACCTCATCATACGTCTTCATTCTTACGAGTTTTATGCTTTTATGCACGTTTTCATTCCTGCATGCAGAGCCCAGTGGTTAGGGAGTTGAATTCGGAATTAATAAGGGAAAAGCTGGAAATTGTTTTAATCCCTTCTGTTTAGGTCTAGAATGAATATGCTATGTTTTCCCCCTCGTACTGGGTGAGCGTTAGGAAATATGTATAGATTTATAGTAAAAAAACACGTGTTTTTTTTTGCATACCACAACAATATCTCAAAACAGTTAACTCTGTCAAAAGTATTGTCAATACAAATGTTGGAGAGCTTAAAATTCTGAGTAAAATGAGTACCTACACTTAATATTTTTGCTGAACATTAAGGTCACAATTCTACTTTAAAATTTTAGACACGTGCTCAGGGGATTGAACTCAGAATTAATTTGGAGAAAACTGAAAATTGTTTTAATCCCTTCAGTTTATGTCTAAAATGAACGTACTACGTTTTCTTCCTCGTACTTGGGTGAATGTTAGAAAATATGTACATATTTATTTTCGAAAAGCACGTTCTTTTTAATTACCTTAACAATATCTCTAAACAGCTTCTCTATAAAATCATTGTCAATACAAATGTTGTAGAGCTTAAAATTCTGAATAAAATGAGTACCATCATTAATATTTTTGCTCAACATTAAGGTCGCAATTCTATATCAAAATTTTGCCTTAATCGCTAATCAAGAGCTTGAAGCCAGGAGAGACCAAGTTAACTTAACAATATCTCAAAACAGCTAACTCAATTAAAAACATTGTCAATACAAAAGTTGTAGAGCCTAGTATTCTGAATAAAATGAGTACCTACACTTAATATTTTTGTTCAATATTGAGACCGCAGTTTTGAGATATTTTTAAGTTAACTTGGTCTCTCCTGGCTTCAAGCTCTTGATTTGAAAATTACTTCATTAATAAAATATGGATTTTTTGTATAAATTTGACTAACTATTTATGTTTTCCCTTAAGTGAGCGTCATTCCCCTACTTTCCCCTAAATCCGCCGAAAACGAGAAATCAAGGAAAATTTCGATTACAATATACCTTATAGATGAAAGAAAGTAAAAAACGTAATATTCAATGGTATGAGAAATTTTTGTTATCGAAAATATATATTTTCTTATCTTAAAATAAGTACCCAATTTAGAACTTTATTAACAATAAATAATGAAAATTTTCGCATCAACAGATTTTCAAATATAACTGCATTAATGAAACTTTTGCTATAAGAAAAAGAATTAAATCTCAGAAGCATGTTTTAGAATTTTCATTTATTCACGTTTTCTTTTCAGTGACATCATTATGGAAAGTAAGTTTATATTTCCCTTAAGTATAGGATTTAAAAAGCAACTTTTTCTTTAAAACTGCATTAAAAACTCAAAACTATTTCCGCTTTATCTCATCCGTTAATTTTTATGCTTCAAAATAAAAAGTTTTTAATAAAATTTTCAAAAGATTAAACTTCTAAATTAAAGCAAATGCAAACCGCGAAAGGTAATTAGATTTTTCTGAAAACAACGAACCGCTGGTGTAAGCTTGTTACTTTTCCATTAATTCTCAAATCTTCAGGCATCTTCTAGAATGTTTAGAAAAGAAAAGGCTATTAAAAACGGAATAGTTTTATCTTAAGAATTAATTCTAAATCAAGAAAACGTGTTAAATGTTTCTCTCTTCTTAAATTGACTGTATCAACATTTACAATATATTTAAAGCGCAAACTTGCATTATCTGTAAATTTTTAACTGAACACAGAAAAGTAATAGTTTAGTATAGTGTATCTAATTAGGCGAGTTAAGTTTAAAATAATCAAAATACAACTACTCCATGTTTTCATTGTGTTCATTTTGCACTAACTCGGGAACGTCTGGAATATTAGAGGTGACGAAATCTTGCTAATATAACTCAACTATATATACGTGTCCATTCATTAAAAGCAATCGGATATCACGCATGAAAGCCTATGGACATACCCGGGTGCATATGATCTCTTCTTTTGTCACCACTAATTCGGCTTATTTTATTTCAGAATTTGTTACAAATGTCTGCGTTTAAAAAAGATAAAGATTATCATTTGTGACAAAATTAAATCCGTACACACATTTATACTTCGATATACAGGATTAGAAATAACAAGTCGGAAGTTGTACGTCAAACGTGACAAATGAGGTGCGTTCGTACTATAGCTAGTTTTATAAATATTCAGATCTTGGTGCAATAGCTGTTGCACTCTTACGCATAAATGCATGAATACAAAATTTATTACGGTTATGTATATTAAATTCAGTAATACGGAAATAATGTGACTCCATCTTAAATAGGACGTAGTCAGCATGGCACCTATCATGGGATATCATTGAATTATTTACGTATGATAGGATTTAATAGAATGAAGAAAACTTTTATTAATATCTTTTTTAAGTTTGATTCGATTTTCATAAAATTTGAAATGATTCGACAAAATTCTGCAACGATTATATAGTATATTAAATTCCAAATCATTCAGTTGGGTAGTTTTTGCACTGTTATATTAGGACAGACGGACGGACCAGACGACTAATGGTGCTATGTATTTATATAACTATTAACGCACCTAAAAATGTTACCCACTTCAAGAGGCTCTGAATTGCATCCTATTGCTCAAATTGAGACGCAATTAAAGCTACAGATAACACAAATGATACGCTTGTCATTTCTTAAATAAAATTTTCTAGTATAAAAATTTTCTGAAATGTCACACTGTAACACTCAAATTAATGTTATACATTAGGCTTATACACTTTAATGCCCAATATGCCTTCACACGAAAGTTTAATAAATGCCCATTACGTTCTCTTAATTGTCAACAACGTGTTATAATCACAAAATCATATTTTCGTATTTACACCAGCTCTAAAACAAGCATTTGTCGCTACTTTCAAAATATTTAGAAGATTTATTAGACCAAGCGGTCGAAAAATACAGGGCAATTCCATGGTAACTTACGTTACATTTAGAACGATTTACTGTAGTAATTTTAGTAATATAAGACTAAACAAGTGGATAAGTGTGATCACAGATCGCACAGAGGGTTTCGTTTAATATTCCTTTCAAAACACTTTATTTTTTTGAAAAATCTGTTAGTTCCACATTTCGTAACCAGGAGGCGCTCTCGATTCTAAACAAACATCTATCCGAACGAAAACACGTTTTACATACTATCCGTAGATATATTAGTCGAGGGCATTGGGCCTATAGCACACGAGATCAACAGGCGCACCTGACAGTAAAAAATGGAACTAAAATATGTAAGGCTATGGTGCATAATATGAAAGAAGGGTCAAAGGGGTGTTGGCAAAAGTTGGAAAATTTCTCCCCTGGTTAAAAGGGCGGAGGTTAGGAAAATTACTTAAAATACACATGTTAGAGCCCGGAGGAGTAAATAATATAAGACTTTTTGAAGATTTTATGATTTGTCGTGTGGTTTGAGGTATTCAGCTATACGTATGCAAAGTTTCATGTCTCCAACTTAATTAGGGGCTCTCTTAGAAAGAATTGCTTCAAATACATGTGTGGTAGCTCAAAGGGTTAAACGTAAGACTTTTTCAAGATTTTATGATTTTTCGCTTGGCCTCAAGTGTTCTGCTATAAGTATGCAAAATTTAAAATCACCAATTTAATTAGAGGCTCAGTTAGAAAGAATTGCTTAAAATACACGAGCTGGAGTTGAAAGGGTTAAACATAAAACTTATTCAAAATTTATTATTTGACGTGTAATCTGGGATGTTGAGCTATAAGTATGCAAAATTTCACGCCTCCAACCTAAATAGGGGCACACTTAGAAAGAATTGTTTAAAATACACATGCAGGAGCCCAAAGGGTTAAATGTACGACTTTTTCAAAATTTTATCATTTGGCGTATGATGTGTGGTGTTCAGCTATAAGTATGCAGAATTTCACGCCTCCAAACTAATTAGGAGCTCACTAAGAAAGAATTGTTTAAAATACACATGCGGGACCCCAAAGGGTTAACTGTACGACTTTTTCAAAATTTTATCACTTTTTGTTTGATGTGAGGTATACAGCTATAAGTATGCAAAATTTCACGCCTCCAACATAATTAGGGGCTCACTTAGAAAGAATTGTTTAAAATACACATGCGGGACCCCAAAGGGTTAAATGTACGACTTTTTCAAAATTTTATCACTTGTTGTTTGATGTGGGGTGTCTAGCTATAAGTATGCAAAATTTCACGCCTCCAACATAATTAGGGGCTCACTTAGAAAGAATTGTTTAAAATACACATGTGGGAGCCCAAAGGGTTAAATGTACGACTTTTACAAAATTTTATGATTTGACGTATGATGTGAGGTGTTCAGCTATACGTATGCAAAATTTCATGTCTCCAACTTAATTAGGGGCTCTCTTAGAAAGAATTGCTTCAAATACATATGTGGTAGCTCAAAGGGTTAAACGTAAGACTTTTTCAAGATTTTATGATTTTTCGCTTGGCCTCAGGTGTTCTGCTATAAGTATGCAAAATTTAAAATCACCAATTTAATTAGAGGCTCAGTTAGAAAGAATTGCTTAAAATACACGAGCTGGAGTTGAAAGGGTTAAACATAAAACTTATTCAAAATTTATTATTTGACGTGTAATCTGGGATGTTGAGCTATAAGTATGCAAAATTTCACGCCTCCAACCTAAATAGGGGCTCACTTAGAAAGAATTTTTTAAAATACACATGCAGGAGCCCAAAGGGTTAAATGTACGACTTTTTCAAAATTTTATCATTTGCCGTATGATGTGTGGTGTTCAGCTATAAGTATGCAGAATTTCACGCCTCCAAACTAATTAGGAGCTCACTAAGAAAGAATTGTTTAAAATACACATGCGGGACCCCAAAGGGTTAACTGTACGACTTTTTCAAAATTTTATCACTTTTTGTTTGATGTGAGGTATCCAGCTATAAGTATGCAAAATTTCACGCCTCCAACATAATTAGGGGCTCACTTAGAAAGAATTGTTTAAAATACACATGCGGGACCCCAAAGGGTTAAATGTACGACTTTTTCAAAATTTTATCACTTGTTGTTTGATGTGAGATGTCTAGCTATAAGTATGCAAAATTTCATGTCTCTAACATAATTAGGGGCTCACTTAGAAAGAATTGTTTCAAATACACATGTGGGAGTTACCGACCCGTTTACCGACATTAATTCTTCTGCGAGTTACACCGATTAATTAAATAATAATTAATATTTCAGCTTGTAATTGAGATAGGACTTAGAAATAGGTATCAATGAAATCAGCGAGAAATTTGACATCGGGATGCCAAAAAATTTAATATTTAAAAAGTTAAAATTTCGTATTAAAGTATGCTACTATGAAAAACCGCAGCGTCGTCATGTCTACCTGCTTTCCCGCCGAATTGAAATCTTTTTTCCTTGTCTTTCCAATTAAAGAAATTAAATTTTTATCGATCGATTTTTAGTGGATATTTTAACTTATACACATCGCAGAAATGTGAACTTTATACCAAATGAAAGTAGATTTTTTTCTGCGTGTGTCTATTCCATTTACAAATTTCTCGGACCAATATTTTCTGATATGCGATTTCGGTTTAAAATGACCACTTCATTTTTTGGCTTAATTTCTTCGGTGGTAACCATGCATCGGCCGATTTTACTGGCAACCCTTAGGAGAAACACGGATGATTTGGAGAAGGTCCGTTTGAACCTGCGTTAAAAAGGTTGATTGGTTAATTTTAGAAGTTAATTAGCCCGTAATTCAGTTAATTACCAACTTTTTCAATTTTTTATGATTTGTTGTTTGATGTGAGGTGTTCAGCTATAAGTACCCAAAATTTCAAGTCTCTAACATGTATAGTTTCTGAGAACGGGCTCTGTGACGGACAAACAGACAGACAGACGGGCACCCAGACAGACGGACAGGCAGACAAAGAAGTGAGACGAATAGGGTTTCGTCAGATGACCGAAACCCTAAAAATAGTCAAACATAAGGTTGACATGATTTGTTAATTAAACCTGTCCAAAGCTCAATTTGGCTGAAAAGTACCTAAAAAATGATAATAAAAATTACATTTTTTATGGTAACATACGTTCGTTTTTCAGTAATTTCAGTCACCATAATAAACGTAGCTGTCAGAGTTCAAGAAATAACACTAAAATTAGGTAATTTTAATCTAAATTGAGGTTTGAATAAGTTTAATTAACAAATCAAGGCAAATTTACATTTTGAATATTTTTTGGGGTGCTATATTATTAAAATTAGTGAAGTAAATTGTTCTAAATGTAACGTAAGTTACCATGGAATGACCCTTACAACACTTTGTTACCAATGAAGACGGACATATCGAGTATTTATTGCAGCACATTAAACAGCCCAAAGAATATAGACCATCAAAATGTATAAACTAATTGAACATTTATTTGAATGCTAAAGCGCTAACTTTTGGAAAATAATTGTACTAAAATGTTTACTTTATAAATGACAAGCGCATCATTTCAATTACACTACAAAAAGAACAATCACTGAACACTTTCGATTTTAGATGTTTTCTCGACTACCTAGAAAAGCACTAGACAGCTCATTTTTGAACTTCATGGATGTAAAGAACGTGTTTTTCATTGAAGGTTCCAAAAGCACCTAGCGGATCAACAATAAATTGAATTGCATGATATTTCCGATCATACTGTAAAATAAAAGGCTCTAAAGGATCTATCGTTGTAGAAAATAACTACATAGACATTAAATAATTAAATAAGCTGGTGTGAAATCAGAAAAAGAACTTCTTTAAAACACCATACAAGTTTTAACAAATGCGCACGGCCTTTCGAGAGAACTAGTCTTTCTTCATCAGGCACAGAGAATACGTCCTACTACTTTGAAAACATCAGCAAGACTAACTCAAGAAAATACTAGTTCTTTCGAAATGCCTTGAGCATTTATTAAAATTTTTATGGTGTTTTTAAGAAGTTATTTTTATCTTAACTACATGGAGCCTGTACAATGTTTTAACCCTTAAATGCCTGGTGTTGCTTTTCGGCAACATACCCAAATTAAGCTCTAAAATACTATTAAAATAATATTGAAGCTATAATGCCTAATGTTGCCAATAAAATATATTCTGAAGATATTATTAAATCGATTTTCAACATGCAGATGGCAACACTTGTGCTGTTTAAGAATAAAGATAGATTTATTTTTTCAATTGTTGTAACTTGTTATTTTTTGTTTTGTTTGGAAGCTTGCGAAATACCCTATTTTGACCTGCAGTGAGCAAGTAAAATTTATTTCTTATTATAGTTCCTAAAATTCTTGTGTGTTTAATATTATAGAATTTTATCAAGGGAAATTATTTTTTCAATTAAACACCAGTATTGCCGGTTAGTAACAAACTGTTTTTTAGCCGTAAACTATACTTAAAACAAAATATGATTTTTTTAAGTATTTTTCCCATGATTTATTTTAAAAATGAAAGCCGAAAAACATTATTACAATGGTTTTTGAAAAATCAGGCATTTAAGGGTTAATATGTTTAAAATAAATTAACAAATATACGAGGTGTGGCTATTAAATAAACGAACTGGTGCTGCCACCAGCAAACAGCCAGCATGGTACAGTCTAACTTCCCTGACGCTGTTACATGGTATCTCTGCCATCGTTTGCTCAATCTTCAAGGTCGCGTATCGCTTAGTTTGACTCTTGCATTTGCTGGAAATGAATCTTGCGGCAGCGACCCGCTGGAAAAACGACAAGTGTTTAAGATGGAGCAACCAGCTAACCTGTTAAAGGGCTCCCTGTTAACTTAATTATGTCACTTATGTCTAGAAATTAAATATGCAAAAAAAACCTTGGAAAAAATGAAGAGAAGTTAATGGTTGTAAATACAGGGCAGCCACGGGCGACTATTTTTTTATTCTATTCGCACCGCTATTTTTGAAAATATAAATTTTCTAGTACATTCTCTTGCACATGTTGTCAAAGTACGTGTGAAATTTTTTTATCTGAGAAAGTGGTGCGAGATGAAGTAAAAAATAGTCCCCAATGGTAGTCTTGCAAATGTATTGGTTCGTGTACTGTGTGTGTGTTTGTTGATGCTGAACATTTGTAGTGTTCACTGGTGGTTGTGGTCTTCAATATAGAAGTGTGCAGAAAGCCATTAACAGCAAAAATTATAAATTTAACGACATAACAAATGTTACAACATAAATACATTATAATAAATAAACATCAATTGTCAAATATCTCGAAAACAGCTGATTTGCGAGGGGTAATTCAATTGAATTTTTTTACTCCCCACGAAGAGACCTTTCGAACTATACCACTCTCGTCAAATTTGGTGCGTAACACTTCTTGCACTCCCCTAGTTAGTACTCATTTTATTGACTCCGAAGGGATAAAATGTTGAGTGGACACTGTCCAAGTTCGGATTATGCTTAGAACCTGTAGCGTGGCAGCGCAACACGGTGTGTAAGCTAACGCAAACCACTAAGCTGCCGGGCTTTTACGTAGGAGAAAGTAGGGTATTGACGCTCATCGGGCAATCCCTCTCACCCAAATATCTCTAAACAGAATAGAATTGAAAACGTGCGATCGGCACAGGCACCTAGTGAACTTCATCGTAAGTTCCCAGTTAGCCCAGATCTATATTCATGTTGGTATTTGTTTGCTAGACAAGCATTAAATGCTGTATCCCAGCAAAGTAAACTAGCATAAACTACCACAACACATTTGCTGGTTCCACCATAAGTACCAGCAAGTCATGGTGTGTATTGGAACACTTTTCTGCTTGGCCAGCATACATATTCCAGCTTGTGTTGCTTGAATATGTTGCTGGCTTAGCAGCAATCAAGATCACCACTTGCTTGTAATTTCTGATATTCTAGCAGTAATTCACAAGGAACATATACTTTTTTTTGTTGCTATTCTACCATTACATTTCTACAATCAGCTGCTTTTCATTTTTGCTAGGCTGGCATTACATTTCTAGCTTCACTTGCTTTTAATTTTTGCTATGCTAGCATTACTTTTCTAGCATCACTTGCTTTTATTTTTTGCAATTCCTCCAGTTAAACAAAAAAGACGTTAGCGGCACCATCTTTGGAGGATTTCTGTACCTACATTTTTTAGAATGGGAAACTTATATCGGATATTCTTTTCCTCTGAGAAGGGCAGAACTCACTATCTCGGATTTGGGAACACAATGCTCCACTAACTTCGCAACTGGGGCCGTGTTTGTTAACGATTTTAAATGCGAGTAATGAGTGTAGAGCTGACTCTGCTGTGTGTTGATATTTTATAAGATAAGGGTGAATTTATCGATGCTGTTATTCTCCAAGTTTCAATTAATAAGGTTAATTTATTATTAGGGTTGTTTCTATGTTTAATGGATAATTAGAATATGACTTAATTATTATTAAGCCATACTCTAATTAAGAATATTAAGCCATATTCTATATTAATAAGCCATATTAATTATTATATTAGTGGAATTTTCTTTACTTAATGAATGGTTTGAATATGGTCATAATTATTTGTTGCAGAAAAATAAAAGATTTTGAAGTGTATTTAGGATAAAATTTATCAATTTCAGGTGAGGGTTAAGATTTTCAAAATTTAGTCCATATTGGAGGAGGGGGGGGGGGGGGGGGGGGTCAATTGTACATATTTTCAATTCGATTGTCATGAATTTATTTCTTAAATGAAACAGTGCTCCTTGAATTTTGAAATTTAACTGACTAAATTATCTTTTTGAAAAACACGGATTTTTTTTTGTATAATTAAAATAATTAAGCACTAAGACAATGAACAGCTAAGAATTTTACGATGGGGAAGTGGGGGGGAGGCGATTTTTCCCAAAAATCCTTCATGGAAATTAATTTTCAGTTTTTTTTTATATTTATGTGTTACACTCTAAATAAAAAAGAGTGACTATTCACTCCGGAGGAGTGAATAGTCACTCCATCGCAGAGTCAAAATATGCCCAACCTCTTTAGAGTGATATTCACTCTGAGCAAAAGTGAAATTTTTGACTCTCTGAAAGAGTGAATAGTCACTCCTGGAAAGTGAATATTCACTCTAAACAGGGGTGGATAATCACTCTTTCGGAGGAGTGACTATTCAGTCTTGCTAAAGGAATGCGGTTTTTCACTCCTGGTAGGAGTGAATAGTCACTCTTTCATAGTAGTGAATGTTCATTTTTTATGTAGTCGGTTCTTTTTTCTTTTGCTTTTATGATCATTTTAAAAGAATCACAGATTGAAATAAAATACTTTATTAGAAATATTTATTTAATTCATAGTTTGTAACACTAATTGAACTTTTAAGGAAAAATTCAGTTAAAGTTACATACGAATTTAAATGTGATTACTGACAGAAATAAACTAAAATATTTTATTCCAATCTTATCCTTCGTGTTTGCTTTTACTGCATGCCCTATAAAATATTACTTTTAGTTTTATTAATAACTTTTTAATAGATGGATGTTATATGTTTAACAATGTTTGATTTGATTTTAATTTTTGTTTTAAATATAAAACCGTAACTTTTTCCTAAAATTATTGCTATTTTTGCGAAGTCCTATTGCTCTAAAATATTTTTAATTTTTCCATTTAAAAGCAATGCTTATAAACTCACTTCTTTTTTAAATAAGTTCTAAGCATGATTTAAATGTTAAGAATGCGTAATTTTTTTTATCCGCTGTGATTTGCTTTTGTTTTCTTTAATATGAACATGGAGTCTAAATTTTGAGTTCTCTGGAATATGTATATATTTTTCTTTTAAACATATTCCTTAACTTAATCATGATTTCTAATTTTCGTCCGTTATTGATGAAAAATGGAATTAATACAATACTTATTATTAAAAAGACACGTTAAGTCATATTTAATTTAAATTTTTTATTCGCGTAGATATTGTATTTTGTGACTATGAGCAAGATAGATTTTATATGTTTTATAGGAAAAGATTGACCACGGAAATAGAAAAAAAGCAAACTTAAAAATAAAGTAAATGACTGCATTAGAAATATTCTAACTGATTGAAAAACATTTTAATATAAAAAAGTAGTTATTAATCTCTTTAAAAAAAATATTCAGTCCTGTATTATGTAAGTAATTATTAACATTTTTAAAAATATACTAAAGAAGTCTTATCCATAAACTTCAAAACAGGCATAAAAAACATTTTATTCCAATATATTGTTCTATTGTTTAGCGCCAAAAATTACTTGTATCAAAAACGTAGAAAATGTTTTTATAATAGAAGAAAATTTTATAACTGATGCAGTTTATCTATAGTTAATTTTTTTTATATTACTCTGTCTCGAAATTTTAAAATCATAACCCGCAGAAAAATGTTTAAAATTTAGATAAAATTTTTAAAAATTAATATACAGTAAAACCTCCCTAAAGTGACCACGCACCGTTCCAATAAAAATTGGTCGCTCCGAGAGGCTGTCTCTTAATGAAGGTCATGTTTAAATCTAGATTTTAATTGTTGAAAAATGGTAACAATGTTACTAAAATTTATTTTTCACATTAGGAAAAAATATAAACAATTAAGTATCAAAATAAAAGTTAATTACATAAGTTAATTACTGCAGCGTTTTAAAAATGAATACAATGACTTTTTGCTTTAATTTTACAGTTTTATATTTTATAATTTTTATTTCCAAGTCCTTTCGAAGTTCAGTAAATAAATGCATTTTTTTATGTACGGCAACAAATAATGACCATTTCATTACTTTATCTATTTCTTTGAGAGTTTTCGACGGAACAGGGCAGAGATGTTTATTGATCGTCATTCTTAATTTGTAATCAGAGTTAAATTCATTGCCTAAAAAGGCACAAAGGGGTTTAAACACTTAAAAGTTACCAGGATAAAAAAAAAAGAAAAAAAATCTAAACTTAGTTTAGAAGTTTGATGAATAATGCACTCTCCGGAATTATTTTTCTAATAAAACCTTCTTCAAACGACCAGGAAAACACGGAATTTATTTCATTTTCTTCAAAGAAATCGGTCTCTCATGGAGGGAGTTCAGCTGGGATGGTCTCTGAATGGAGGTAAAATTAGTATTGAGCCTATGGGAATAAATTTCGTTCCATGAAAATATGGTAGTTCAGGGAGGTGGTCGCCTAATGGAGTTGGTCGCACAAGGAGGTTTCACTGTACCAACGTTTTCATATCATCATAAACATCAAATATCATATTTAACTCCGAAAGAATAATAAATATTCTTAACTGTATATAATCCGAAATCAGTAATAAAACAAAAAAAAATCTCATACAACGACAAATTAATGTTTTCGAATGTATCTGCTACGAATTGAGAGAAAATCCAGATATCTTCTCTTATGAGTCAATCACCCTTTCAAACGAAAGAGATAAAACTTTTTTGTTTTGATCGTCGTCGTGTAATATAATTTGCAACATAGCATTGAAAGGGAAGAATAAAATATTTACACTCATTTTTTTTTATTCACATTTCCCGAACTAATGAAGTTTTTTTTTTTTTTTGCTGAGCATTGTGTGAGGTCTGCACGGGCTTAAATTTCCAAGGGCCGGGCCCGACTCATAGAAAAAAAATTCGGCCCGGCCCGGTAAAAAACTTAAAATTTCGGCCCGAGCCCGGCTGGAAAAAAACTTAAAATCACGGCCCGAGTGAATTTAAACAAAACATCGATTTTTTATTTTTTTTAAATGTTAAAAATCTGGAAAATGCTATGCAGTAAGACGGAATTGCATAGAAAAGAAAAAAATGGGTTATAGACAAGTTCCCTTCTTAGCGAGTGTAAATGTATTATATATTCTTTTTTATGCATTAGTATATTAATTATGCATGGATCAACACGTTAGTGAGTTTAAAACTGGGTTCGTCATACGCAGGTTCTTTTTCACACGTTTTACTATGTTTTAATTTAGTTATATTTTAATAAGCGCAGAAATCTAGTGTTCTTTAAAAAGAATAAATTTTAATGTTTATGTGCAAAATAATGACGATTTAAAAATGTATGCATTTTTTGCAAAAATATTTGGGCCAGACCTAATTTTACTTACCTTTGAATAGACCAGGCTACGCTGAGACAATGATTTTCATACGGGCTGGGTCAAAATTAGGACTGAAAATTTTGGGCCGTGAAGACTCGGAATGAACCAGTCAAGTCTTTGTACAGAAAAAATAAGTTAGGCCCGGTCCGGCCCGAGCCTTCAGAAAAAAGTGTGGCCCTGGCCCGGCCCGAGTTCCGTGAGTGAAAATCGGTCCGAGCCGGCCCGTGCAGATCTCTAGTGCGTATTCAATTGTTAAAAGAATTATATTTCAAACCGCTACATGAAGAAATATAACAGACAATCACTTTTAAACACCCTAACGATCAATCTTTTTCTATACAATATACAACTATTTAGCTAATAATCTTAACATTCCACATATCTACACAGATAAATGCTTAAAATTAAATAAGACTTACCTTTATTTTATGTATTCCATAAAGAATAATTTTAATGATATCCTAATCTGTTAATCCTAAGATGGCGAGAGAAAAAGTGATCATTTTTTCCTATCTTTTAAGAATGTCGTCGCCTTGTTGCTCTGATTGGTTAATAAGCAATGCACACGTAAGTCACTCTTTCAGGAGTGAGACATTTCACTCCTTTCTAGAGAGTGAAAAATTCCACTCTTTAAGGAGTTTATTTTTATAAAATTCACTCCAAAAAGAGTAAAAATGCCTGTCACTCTTTCAAAGACTGAACTTTTCACTCCTCCCAATTTCAGAGTGTAAAATTTTATCTAAATAGGGGGGGGGGGGCGCTTTTTCGCAATATATCCTTTATAGAAATTAATTTTCAGTTATTTTTTTTTTTAGATTTATGTGTTTAGATTTTATCTAAAACGGGTAGACGAAGGCAGTATTCAATTTACGTTGTAGTGGTTCCAAAAGGAAATCTACCTCCCCTGGATTTTGAAATTTAACAAACTAATATTTTTTTCTCTGATTTTAATAAACACAGTAAATTTAATTTTTTCGAGAAACTTAAAAGTATTAAATGCTAAGAGAAAGTGCAGCTATGAATTTTCTTTCAATTCGAGGGGGGGGGGTCCCTTTAAGTCTACCATGGAAGTTATTTGTTAATATTTTTAAGTTTATGTGTTAAAAATTATCTCAAACGTGTTCAAGGGGCAGTGTTTAATTCAGGTGGCGGTGACACAGCCCTATCCCCCCACTCCCAGCTTTTGAAATTTAATAAACAAATTTTTTCCCCCCATTTTTTAAGATATAGAAAATTTATAATTTACAGGTAACCTAAAGTAATTTAAGAGGAAGAGGAAGATCAGTATAAAATTTTCCGGTAAGGGGGAAGTTACTCTTCTATATCCGCTTTGTAAATTAATTTTTAGTTCTGATTCTTTTGATATTTAGATGTTAAAAATTAATCTCAAATGGATGGTTTAAGACAATATTGTATTGAATTCAGGAGAGGACCAGCCCGGATTTTAGATTTTAATGAACAAAATTTTCTTTTTCTCCGTTTTTTAAAGACATACTGCATTTTTTTCGAGTAAGTAGAATATATTTAAATTCTAAGAAACAGATGAAATAAAAATCCTTTATAGGCGGCGCGCGGGGGGGGGGGGAAGTGGAGGACTCCCCTAGAAGACTCTCATAGAAGTTAAATCGCTCACAGAATTTAACACACCCCCATAGAAGTTAATTAAAAAAATAGAAGTTATATTTTACATCTTGCAGAATTGCAATGTACAGTGAAACCTCCAAACCGCAAACTCCTGAATATTCCGTTAAGGGAAGAGGGCTTAGGTCATCCATTAAGCCTCCCTCGACTTGAAAATTTAACTAATTTTTTCTCCGATTTTGAAAACAAATTGAAATTTAATCTTTTCTCTTAGCTTAAAATAAAAGACAAAGTAAGAATTTTCTGTTGTGTGTGTGTGTGGGGGGGGGGGGGGACGGAGGTGGAAGAGAGATATTGTCTCTCCCCGGATTTAAAACATTAATTTAATTTATAATTAAAATCTCTTTTTCTTCTATTTTCAAAAAACATAGCCAAATATATATTTTTCAAGTAACTAAAAAAAAATAATAATAATAATAAACATTTGATGCTGCCAAGCATTAACAAGCACACAATGCTTCATTTAAGTACCTACCTCATCATTACTGGTAAGAGACTTGTGTAGCAAATCAGCATATGTTACTGGCACATAGTGCGCCATGCTGTTTTCTATCAAATCTGGTTGCATAGCATATTATGCTGGCAAGAATAAAAAAGCATATAATAGCATGTAAAAGTATCTACCTCTCCGTGCTTTGACAGAAGCTTAAAATGCAAATAAGCACATAAAATGCTTGTACATAGCTTGTCATGCTATTTCTCCCTGAGCTGGCTGCATAGCATACTATGCGAGCAAGCATAAAAAAGCATATAATAGCACATTAAGGTACCTACCTCTCCATGCTTTGAAAGAAGCTTAAACAGCAAATAAGCATAACATGCTTGTACATAGCTTGTCATGCAATTTCTCAGTAAGCTGGCTGCATAGCATATTATACTGCTAAGTATAAGAAAGCATATAATAGCACATTAAGGTACAGTCGTGGAGAAAAAAAGTAAACACCCCCTACTAACTCCTCAACAAATTATCGTAGACAAACATTACTGGTACCGAACGATTGGAAATATAGTCTACTTTTAAATGACGTATATAAAATTTGATTAGGGGGCCATCTACATATTAAAACGAATCCAAACTTAATTTTTTTTCAATAGCAATACCCAATTTTAACAAGATATTTCAAATCTTCGGTTCAAACTATGCCTAGACACCAAATTTCAAGTCATTTGAATGATAAGTTTTTGAATTATAAACATTCAAAATTTAGTACTTCTAATGTTAAATTACATTTTCATATTTTTATTTATATTTCCTGAAATTGTGCTCCTAATGTGCTAATTTTTTGTATAGCAATAGTACTAATATACCCAAACATAAAATTATAAAAATTTGTAATTTTTATAATTTTATGATATGAATTATGAAATTAATAATCGAAAAAATTATGAATTGCAATCTACAATTTTTTTGATGGATTCAGATTTATTAAGTCCTGCTTTATGGAAATCCAAAATTTCACATTTTTCTTCCAAGTAGTTTTCAAATTATGCTTAAAAGACGGCAAAATGTTGGTTTAAGGGGCCGTCTATGATAGAAGTGATTAAATATTTTCAAATTTCTTATGCTCTCCTGTAATCTAACAGGCTTAGTTGAATGAAGTGTTTGAAGTCTAGAACTACCATTAATTTTGCTAGGTAGAGCCTCAATACGGTCTCTATTGCCTGGACTATCTAACAGGCTTCATTGATTCCTTGAGTGGCGCTTCAGGTGCCTTGATCAAGAAGGGAGCTCTCTCTGTTAACAATCGAGTACCGAACTTCGACCATGCACGAGCCAGCCGCCAAGAGCGAAGCAAGCAGCCAGCGGTAGGACGCTACAGGTTAGGACCGGTCGAAAGAAGGAAATCTCCGGCGAAAAAAGAACCCCCTCCCTGTAAGGCGCTTGCCTTGATCAAGATCGTAGCTCTCCCAAACGCCATTTTCTCCAACACTGGCTACTTAGAGGTAAAAGAAGGACGCCATCTTTTAGTAAACAACATCTTTAGACGATACAGGAGTCCTGGCCTGGAAAAACAATACGTAAGTAATTTACAAATTAAAATTCTTTAGGTTAAATTCTTCATTACTACAGCTCCCTTTTTTTTTTGTTATTTTTGTTCCGTTTAACACAGTATTATTTATTATATTCATTATAAAACTGCCCCTTAATTTTAATAACTCTCTGTATTAATTAATCAGCCCCTTCACCTTTTATTCTCCAAAACTTTTATTTTTCCTAATAACCTAGACATATTATTAAACTTAATTTAATATAATATTCAGTCATTTAACTCCTACAGTTCACATTCTTAACACAGCATATAGATTCCAACCGTGTCCATACACCACATAGCTAATAGATAAGTAACAATAGAAGTTAGGGTGCGTCAATCATTGCCCAGTACAATAGATAGTCTCCCCTACGCATCGGACTAATCCTTCGTGCACCTATAATCCCTTCGTCTTCAGCATACCAGTTCATTGTCTCCCAAGTCCCCACTCTTTGAAAGATAACTAGATTAAGAACTAATAACTTTTTTTTAACAAACCCCTTCCACAGTAGATAGATAAGCTCCCACAGCAAGCATTAGTGAGCCATTGTATTTTAAATACTATATATTCAATTTTTCAGCTCCCCAGTTCCTAGTTTCTACAGCTTACTAAGAGAACAACTAACTCGCAATTAATCAATTAAGTATTCAAATTAAAACTTTTGATTAATCAACCAAGTTAACAAGGACTAATAAATCAATAGTGTCTTTCTAAGACTTTTAACAGATTCTATACCTTTATTCTACCCACTTCCAGCCTATTTAAGGATTTGCTTAGTCCCCCCCCCCTTCCCCCTAGTTCATTTTTCTCACTGCATTTTAGGAGTTAGTAAGTGATTAAATATTATTTCTTAGTACCCAACAGAGCATAAGTTCTAGCATTCTCTCCCCCCCCCACAATTGTTTAACTGCTTGTAAACCAATTACCATTAGTATTTATTGTGTGAAATCAATTTATGTTTATGTATCTTTGCCTCCCCCCCCCCCACTCCGCTGGGAAGTAAAATAAAATAAACAAGTACACTTAGAGGTGAAAACAGCGTAATAGAACACAACAAAATGCCACCCGGCACTCGCTCCTCCTCTAGGAGTAGCATAAACTCTCCAACAGACATACGTAACAATACACCAAAAATCAACTCAAAATCAACAACACTAAAACCTAAAATACAAAAAAAGACACCAGTAGTGGCAGGTGGATCCGGCTCCGCTCGAAAGGAGCTACCTGGTCAATCATTGAAGAATTCAACTAAAAAAGAAGAGCTCCCCGAAAAGACAGTAATAACACTGAAGAATATACAAGAATATTTCGATCTCACCAACGATGACGAGACAGAAGTCGATTCCGACGAAGATAGCCAACATAATGCCTCAAAAATGGAAAATAAAGAGACAGATGAAATCAAGAATAAGCTAATGAGTTATTGTGATCTGCCAGAAGCAAATAAAAGAAGATCGTTAGAAGTTGAAAGAGGAATGCTGGCAATTAGCTATATTAAATCAATCGCAGCAAAATCTACAAAAATCACCGCTTCGACGCGCACGGCCATAGAACGAGCACTCCAAATAGTGATAAATTCACTAATGGAGATCGAGACTAGGGCTGTGCACGCCGAGGCCAGTATATAAGTTATGAAACAATCAACAGCCTTAAGAACAACGATCAATGAAGAAATAACTGATAAAGAAGAACTGGTAAGTATGAAAACGTCGATCGTAAAATCATATGCAAGAGCTGTACAAGAAGCTACAGCTACAGTAATAATCCAAGCTAAAGAAGACAGAACAGCAGAAGAAGTGGAGCAACAAGTAGCCAGCAAGATACAAAACAAAGACGGGGTGAAGAATGTCAAGAAGATACGCAACGGTATGAAAATAGTATGTGATTCGGCGCCACAAGCCACGAGGATAAAAGATGCCCTCACAGAAAGCGAAGAAAGTAGCAGCGGTTTGAATATCAAGACAGCAAACATGAAGATGAAGAGAATCATAATCTTCCACGCACCAGAGGAAACAGATGAAACAACAGTGAAAACGAAGATATGCAGGAAGATAGGCATCAGCCCCAAAGATAATCTGGAAAAGATACGAACCCTACGGTATCTGCGGGCATCAGCGGGAAAAGTGCGCATACCGGTATCGCTCCCCGAGCCCTTGGCAAATCACATGCTCAGAGAGAGAACGGTCTGCCTGGGACTGAGGGAATGCCCAGTAAAGAACTATGTCACAATCCTAAGATGTCATCGATGCCAAGGGTTTGATCATCTTGCAAACCAGTGTACCCAGAAAGAAGAATACTGTCCAATTTGCGCCGGCCACCATAGATACGAAGACTGCCCCAAAAATACGAAGCGGTGTGTCATGTGCACAACCTTCAATGAATGGAATAAAGATCACCTCATAGCACATCTACCAATTGACACACGGCTCATGACGGGAGGTGCAGGGTCTACCGTAAACTACAGACAATAAGGCAGTTGGAACTAGAAAAAGGGAAAACAAAACTAACCACGGGTGAGGAAGTTTTAAAAGACTTAGTAACAGTAAATACATACGGGGGTATTCCACGATTGTATAGGCGTACACAAGCAGAATTCAGAGAACGTGAACAAAGAGTACGTGAACTAAATAGAGTCAATTATGCACCACGCCGACATTAAAGATAGCGCGTGCCAAAAAGGCACCCAAGCGTTAAACATGCAAAAACAGAAAAATAAAAAAATACATATAGCAAGCTCCACCACAAAAGAAAACTCGCAAGATAAAGACAATATTAAATTCATACAAATTAATTTACACAATAGCTTTCATGCCACTAACTCATTAAAGGGTTACATGAGTGAAAACAAGATTAACATAGGACTGCTTCAAGACTACTATCAAAATAAAAGAACAGAAAAAATAACAGCCTTTAGTGATAAAAACAGCATCTGGAAAGTAACCAAAACAAAACATAATCGATCAGCCATAGTAACGAACATAGGCACAAACCCAATAACAATCGCAGAAAAAGAATATACAACAGCAATCAAAGTAGAAAATAAAAAAGAAACTATAACAATAATAAACGTATATGCTCCCCCCTCGGCAGATTTCGCAATAGTACTTCAGGAAGTGGAAGACACACTGAAATTAGCAAAGGGCGAGATTCTACTGGCGGGGGACTTCAACGCACACTCGCAACAATGGGGGTACGCAGATATAAATGACAGGGGTGAAAAACTTACAGATTTTCTACTCCTAAACTCGCTCTTTGTCCAAAACCCTCCAGGAGCACCAGCGTCTTTTAGTACAATAAGGGGACAAAAGAAACTAGAGGGATGGCCAGATTTAACAATAGCTACAACAAAACTAGGGACTGAAATTACAGATTGGGAAGTGAGCGATGATGAATCGGGCAGCGACCACAAGTATATTAAATTTAAACTACAGTACGATAACACTAATTATCAAAGACACAGGTTAGAAACGAAATACGGAAAACACGCTAAATTTGAGAAAACAATAAAACAAATAAGAAATAGATATATTAAAGATCTTAAAAGAATAACAAACACAGACCAGTTAGATAAAATAACCTTAAGACTCCAAAACGAAATTAAAACAATAGCGTTTAAATGTTATAAACAAAGGAAAGCACCTGTCATAACAGCGCCGCAATGGTGGACGCAAGAGGTTAAGATAGCAAGAAACAGGGTCAGAGCGTTTAGGAGAAAATTTCAAAAACAAGAAGACGGGAAAAAAAACAGAAATTACACATAGAATACAAAAAAGAAAGGGCAAAACTTAAAAAAATAGTACAAAAAGCTAAACGCGATTCATGGAAGAAATACTGTGAAGAAGTTAAAAATACATACGGACCACAATACAAGATATCGTCGGGTAAGAAAACATGGCCATCAAGGTTAGTCAATATCCTGCCAGACAACAAAGAAGTCACAATTAAAAATACACTAAACCACTTCATAAATAGCCTTTACTTAACAGACCCAAAAATAGAACATAAATTAACATCGGAAAAGCCAAGAGAAGAAGAAGAAAACCCCCCTGCAATCACGCGACAAGAGCTGAACAGGATAATTAAAAACATTAAACAAAACAAAGCCCCTGGTTTCGACTATATTGATTATAACCTAATAAAACGAATTCACAATGCAGCGCCACAACTTCTTTTAACATTATGCAATACTTGCCTCCACTTTAACTATTTTCCAAAATGTTTCAAAATAGGTACAGTGGTTCTGTTCCACAAGAAAGGTAAAGACCCTAAAGACCCAAAAATTATAGACCAATCAGCCTATTACCGGCATTCAGTAAAATTTTAGAAAGAATAATACACGGCAGAATATCCCACCACCTAACAGTAAACAAATATTGGAGCGATAAACAATACGGATTTAAAAAAGGGATCTCGTGCGAACATGCACTTAATAATCTTATAAAAACAATTAAACAGGATAAAATAGAGGGTTACCAAACACTACTCATAGCAATGGATATAAAGGGAGCATTCGATAATATCAGATGGCCTATTATATCTGAAAACCTTAAGCAGTCCCCCAATCCAACTTATTTAACAAACTGGATATTGAGCTTCCTAAAAGACAGGTACGTCACAATCGAAGAAAACGGCATTATTTTAACAAAGCAGACATTCGGGGGCTGCCCACAAGGCAGCTGTCTCGGGCCTTTGCTGTGGCTGCTCATAGCAGACACGGCTCTCAAGAAAAATTGGGGAATTAACGTAAGAATACAAGCATTCGCGGATGATTTTATAATAATACTTAGAGCAAAAACAAAAATCAAATTAGTTAAACTAGCTAACAAAATAATCAAAGAATTCAATGAATGGATTACAGGAAATAAACTAACGCTAAACTGGGATAAAACAGAACTGCTGTATCTAAACAGAACACACACAAGGAATCTTCCAACAGAGGACACATATAAAATAGAAGGCATAAAATTCAATGACAAAGAACTTGAAGGAAAAGAGCAAATAAAATACTTAGGAGTCATAATACACAAAAACCTCAACTGGCTAGCGCATTGCCAAACACAAGCAGCAAAAATAAGAAACACATTCAACATGTTGGGAGCAATGGCATCCAGGAACTGGGGCTTAAAACCAGAAATTATTAAAACTTGGTATAGGACAGTAGTTGAAACGACACTAACTTATGCCGCCCCTATTTGGGGCCACAACCTGAATACAAGGAGCAAGGAGGTATTATCCTCTTGCCAGAGACACTTCCTGCTGTCCATTGTTAAGGCATATAAAACTGCCCCTACTGCGGCCCTTCAGGTACTTGCAGGCCTGATTCCAATACACCTACAAGTAAAATACGAAGCAACATACGGTACAGTATCAAGACTGAGAGAAAATGTAAACCTCCATGGAACAACAATAAATCACACGGACTATACAAAAAAAATAAACGTATGGAACACACACCCCGCAGAAACAATCGAACCAAGAATAGGGCACAACGTCAAAGACATAAATATCTACACAGATGGCTCAAAATTGGAATCAGGAGCTACGGGTTCGGCATTCGTAGCCTTCAAAAATGAACAAAAAATTAAATCGTGGTCAGCACCTTTAAGGAAGTTTAATAGTGTCTTTCAAGCCGAACTACTGGCCATACTACAAGCAGCATATTGGGGCAACAACACAGGGATGGAATACAGAATCCGCTCGGACTGCATGTCAGCCATCCAAACACTAAGCAAACCATTTAACACCACACAACTAGTAAATGATATACAAGAAGCAATTAAACTCTCAAATAATAGGTTCAAAATTAGCTGGGTTAAAGCACATGTGGGCATCCAAGGAAACGAGGATGCCGACGAATTAGCCAAACAAGCAGCAGAAAATAAAATAAAAGATTCCATATAACTTAGAAAGGCCAATAACAAACCTTAAAAAACAATTAAAGAACTAATTATTAAACAGTGGCAGTTCGAGTGGGATTACGGGGACAAGGGCAGGACAACATATCAATACTTCCCAAAAGTAAGTACAAACAGACTAAGGAGTTGTAAATTACTCAGCCAGATATACACGGGACATGGAGCATTCCCAGAATACTTACACAGATTCAAGCGCAAAGATGAGCCAAACTGTGCATGCGGGCAATTGGGAACCCCAAAATACTTTCTAACAGCCTGCCCACTTACACAACCACACCATCTGATTCAAATCACAGCAAACAACGAGCAACTTTGGCATAATCAGCTAGCAAACAATAAACATGTACAAAACAAGGGCAAAGCAGTTATCAGATGGTTAATAGAAAACATAGACTCCATCTCTCAATAAAACATAAAAGAACAAAGCTAAACACATACCATCCCGGCGGACATCGCCACCCCAAACTAACTAACTGCCTTATTTTCAGGTTTAATATATATATATATATATATATATAAAAAAAAAAAAAAAAAAGGTCCGAGTCTAACTATTAAGTTGACCGCGGCCGCAGGTGAAGGAACCTTTTACTTGCAAAAAAAAATCGATTTATCGCACTTCTGAGAGGTGGAAGTCATTTATGATGAACTGATAGTTACGGCTCACTCACACAAACCCAACGAATCATCGGAAGATAGTTAAGTGGATAAGGAAAAGATGTGTTTAAATATGAAACAGAGAAGCCAACTACATGCTAAACCAAGACAACTACAACAAAGGAGAAATTATAACGATACATCTTGTGAAAACAGTCATCATAAAAAAAATTGACGGACTAACGGCGATGGAACAAGCCCCACTCCAGTAGTGCACAAGCCTTTTCAAATAGCTCGCAACAATGTTGCATAAATCGTGATAACAGCCATTAGGTTCCAATGGACTGATCGCTATGTGCGCATTCACGTATCAAGGTAACATACAAACAAAGGAAAATGAACCTGTTAAGTGATCAAAGCCAACTCAAAGGGTCACAATTAAAGACCACAAGTCGTCAAACCATCAGCGGCAAGTTCGCAAAGTGACAAAACCTCAAATTTAGACATCCACCATTAATAGTCATAAAGGAAAACAACCTACGATAGAGACAAGCATCTCACGGTATGTGAGAAGCATATATCTAATCAAGGATAAAGAAAAGACCCTCAAGAATATGTCAAAATACTAAAAAGACAACCCTCACGACAGTGACCAAATACCAAGACAAGGAAACCTCCTCAGAAGAACAAGTCCACTGGGTGAGATAAGTATATTATACTAGACAAATATAATGAATTATTAAATTAAATGTTAATTTAGGTCAAACCCAACCCCCATAGCTTATGTCTAAGTTACAACCTCAAGCAGCTAGTTCAATTAGAAATTAGTATATTAATCTCACTAGGTCAGCTCGTTAGTCTCTTATCAATTCCCTCCTAGCTAAGTAATAGTATGCCAATTCATAGTTAACTTGTCATAAGATAATATAAAAATAATAATAATAATTAATAAATAAAATCTCGATTCTAATATTAGAAATGATTAAAATATAAATTCATTTTAAATAGCCAGGCAATATTTAAGTAATCTAAAGTAAATTACTCTAGTTCGTTTAGTATCACCTAGTGCTATAGGATAATATTAAAACAATATATGTAATAAGTGGTAGTTAAGTAAATAGCTATAAGTAAGTTTTAAGTGTAATAACATGTACAAGCTAACCCCTTTCCCTTTCAGGTTTTTTTTTTCTTTTTGACTACCGCCTCTTTATTATTCTTAGTGCACATAGCCTGCACAAGCCACCGGACCCTCTCCAGTGGGAAGTCTACGGAGTCAGTTTCTACGCGGTGGGGTACGGTAGATAGGCGGAGTCCCATCCCCCTGCATCGTTATGTTTGTCTAGCATTTCGGCCCAAAATTAACTTTTGGTGCAACTTGTCTATCTGCGGCGCTCCATTTTTTTTTTAATTTCTTTTTCTTTAAATTCTTTTTTATTTATTTTTATTTATTTATTTATTTATTTATTTTATTTATTTATTTATTTATTTTTTTGCTTCCTCACCCCCTCCAATCCTTTTTCTTATGACAAGTCTGCACCAAAAATTCGGCTTCTAAACACCAGGTCATTCAGAAGTAGTTCGGGCAGCGGTGGCCCAGTTGGCAGAGCATCGAATCCGCAGCTAAGGCCGCGGGATCGAGGCATACTGCTGGCTATAATCCGCCATGTACGCTAATGGCGCCTGGTGCATGTAAAATCCGTCGTGGGTGCAAAGTCCTCCAAGTTACCTGTGAATTATACCTCTGGAGGTGCCTGGCCAGGTGAAGGTCTCGTCATCTGATCAAGGTTCTAAATTACGAGACCAACATGAGTAGCAATGTGCAGGTGCCGTACAACTGGTTATAACGTTAAGTAACCGGCAAAACATGGTATACACAAACGAGCAGTAGGCACTGCAAATAGGATGACAATCGAGGCAATGATGTCAGGTTTATTGCCGCTTCGCGGCGGTTAGGCGGTCTTTCGCCCCGATGTCAGGTACTAAACCCGTTAAGCTGGGGCATCCCGGCAGGTAGGGGCCTGGTCATCGGTTAGAAAGAAAGAAAGAGAGTACCGAACTTCAATTTGGATACAGACATTAAAATACGCTCGTTTTAAAATAATTAATTTCCCGGAAACTTATGGTACGAATTGCATAAAAGTTTGTTTTTAGACTAATTGAAGGGTGTAGAGTTCATTTATGCTGTCAGAATTGAAGAGCTGAGTGGATGAACATGTTATGCTACATTTTGTAAAAAAAAAATTTAACTTTTGGATGAAAGCTTTATGAGGTGTCCTATCACATGGTGAAGCAAAATACTAAGATTCTATTTAGTCTTGAAGATTTAAGACATTATTCATTAATTTTTAATATTTTAATATTTAATAATGCCAGTAATATTAATAATTTTAATATTTGAAAATTAAATATGAATAAGTTTTTCTGAGAGAGTTTAGTACCATACCTGTTAATATTTTAGACACTTGGCATCAAACAGAAAATAAATCATTAAAATTTACAAAAAATCTTTCACTTCAAATTTCTTCAAATGTAATTTTTGTTACTTAGCATGTTCTTCCACTTAGCTCTTCAATTGTGTACTGCTATTGAAAAAAAAACAAAGTTATGGTTCGTTTTAATATGTATATGCCCCCTAAACAAATTTTATATATGTCATTTAAAAGTAGACTTTATTTCCAATCGTTCGGTACCAGTAACTTTCGTCAACGATAATTTGTTGAGGAATTAGTAGGGGGTGTTTACTTTTTTTTTTTCCACGACTGTACGTACCTCTCCATGCTTTGGAAGAAGCTTGAATAGCAAATAAGCATAACATGCTTGTACATTAGGGTGAAGTGAAAAAAACGAAAGTTGGAATTTTGATTTCGGATAACAGCCAAAAGTTGCCTTTTAGTACCTCTAATAAACGTGCAAAATTTCATGAATTTCGAAAAACTCCTTCAGGGCTCTACCAAAGCCTTTATATTTTCATTGTTTAGTACAATAGATTCTTATCATAAACTGTACATTTACAGTGTTTTTTGGTAATCCTGTTTAACATTTTTAAATTTAAAATGTTTAGTGTAACTTCCTATATAATTTTTGAACTTTAAGTCTTTATTTTTAAATATTTAAAATGTTTTATTGAGTTCTACACATCGTTAGTTCTGATTTTTATAGTCAAAATGAGTACGAGTAAACGCAAATCGAAGTTTACCATTACTAGAAGTGCAGTGGAATGTCCCCCCCCCCCCCATTTGGTACTCCTTCAAAACCAAATGAAGTTGTATTAAAAACAATAGCAGATCTTATAAAATATTACTTACATGCAAGACAATAATTAAAGCACAGCAGGAAAAGTGAAGATCCACTAAAGTCAGAGATAATTAAAATCCTCAGAGAAAAGATCGAAGAAATTTGGAAAAAAGGATCAAATTGTAGTTTCCCAGAGGCGTATTGATCAAATACTAAACAACAATGTTTCTGAATACCAGAAACTTATTCGAATCCGCTAATCCAAAAGAAATGATAATTACATGAAGAAGGTTGTTTTACAAATCCGAAGCTGTAAGTAAACTTCTAGATATTTCGGCGTGCAAATGCAAACCAATTCCAAAGTATACCTGCGAAAAATCAAAGAAGCCTCTAAAAGAACAAGAATTTCTTCTTGACCAAACGTCAACAAGAAAGATATTTATTGGCATGCTCGATAAAGCCAAGTAAATTGAAACAAAGATACGACATACAAACAAGGGACTCGATGGGGGTAGAAAGGAAAGTTCAAAGTCTGCAGCTAATCAGAACAGTACAGTTGTTATGTATTGTGACAGTGGTGATGAAGAAAGAAGTATGGCGTTTCTGATGGATGCGTGGCAGCAATAACTTCTGCAATTCTAGAACATGTTGGCATTGTAACAGAAAATGATTCATCACATATAATTGACAGACGCAAAGTATGCAGAAAACGAAAGAAAACTAGTAGTAGGAGAGCTGTTGAACATTTTTGAGTAGGTATTTGAGGCACCCTGAAAATTTGTGCAACACTTCTTTTGTAATGCCTGAATACAAAATCGAATGTCTGGCTGAAGGATCGTGGCCCAAAAACTGTGCCAGACAAAAAATGGCACTTGACACGTGTCTGGCACAGTTTTTGTGCCGACTAAAGTGTCTGTCATTTTCAAAATATTTTTTTCTAAGCATAAATATTCTGTCTCAATCTCAGCATGCCTCAAATACCTTTTTGGGGTAGTCAAAAAATGGCACTTGACACGTGTCTGGTACAGTTTTGGGGCCGACTAAAGTGTCTGTCGTTTTCAAAATATTTTTTTCTAAGTATAAATATTATTCTGTCTCAATCTCAGTGTGTCTCAACTACCTTTTTTGGGTAGTCAAAAAAAATGGCACTTGACACGTGTCTGGCACAGTTTTTGGGACACGATCCTTCAGCCAGACATTCGATTTTGTATTCAGCCATTACAAAAGAAGTGTTGCACAAATTTTCAGGGTGCCTCAAATACCTTCCCTAAAATGTTTAACAGCTCTTGGACTATAGAGAATGGGCTAAAATGAAAACCTTATCTGAGGTGATCTGACAGCTTTAGAAGCACGAATCGAAAGTATATATTCTGATGAAGGAAAAGATAAAACACAAAATCAGGAGAATTGGAGATAGATTACATCGAAGCTGGGATATTAGCCACTACAAGAGACGACTAATCTTAATTTCAAAAAATCTAATAGCACCATTCTTTTTCCCAGTGTTTACAGTTGTTTCGTTACAACATATGGCCATAAGTGTATCAAGGTTTAAGTTGTTTTCAGTGCAGTATTTAAAAGTGCTTTCTGCAATATGCTTTTCTCATCCAGAAGATGGTGTAATGTATCCCAGATACAGTGAATTTGGTTCTTCAATAAGAGATACATGTTTCTTCACTTATAGTTCTTCGATGTAATCTATCCCCAATTCTTTTGATGTAGTGTTTCATCTTTTCATTCATCAAAATATATACTTGTGATTCCTGCTTCTAAAGGTTTCAGATCACCTTTTTAGCACATTCTCTAGCTTTCTTTTGTTCTCTGCGTACTTTGCGTCTGTCAATTATATGTGATGAATCGTTGTCTGTTACAATGCCAACATCTTGCAGAATTGCAGAAGTTATTGCTGCCACGAATCTAACAGAAACCCCAACCTGATCTGAGACCCTTGAAACCATAGGTAGATGCGTTCTCATTTGTCTTTGTGACTCTTCCTTAGGAGTAAATGCTTGTGATATGGAAATTAATTTTTCACACCCTGATGAAGTGCTACTACTTCTTTCTTCATCACCACTGTCACAATGCATAACAACTGTACTGACCTGATTAGCTGCAAACTTTAAACTTTCCTTTCTAGTCCGCATAGAGGCTTTGTTTTTATGTCGCCTCTTTGTTTCAATTTACTTAGCTTTATCGAGCGTGCCAATAACAATCTTTCTTGTTGCCTTTGGTTAAGAAGAAATTCTTGTTCTTTTAGAGGCACCTGCTTTGATTTTTCGCAAGTACATTTAGGAATTGGTTTGCATTTGCATGCCGAAATTTCTAGAAGTTTACTTAGAGCTTCAGCTTTGTAAAACAACCTTCTTCATGTAATTACCATTTCTTTTGGATTAGGGGAATCGAATAAGATTCTGGTATTCAGAAAAATTGTTGTCTAGTATTTGATCAATACGCCTTTAGAAAATTATAATAGTTGATGCGTTTTTCCCAAAGTTCTTTTCTCTGAAGATTTTAATTACCTCTGGCTTTGGTGGATCTTCACCATTACTGCTGTGCTTTAATATAATTGTTTTGTATGTAAGCAATATTTTATAACGGTTGCTATTGTTTTCAAAGAAACTTCATTTAGTTTTTTAAGGAAAACCAAATGAAGAACATTCCACTGCACTTCTAGTAATGGTAAACTTCGATTTGTTTCCACTCGCACTCATTTGGACCCTAAAAAATGAGAACAAACAATTTGTAAAACTCAATAAAACGTTTCAAATATTTTAAAATAAAGACTTAAAGTTTAAAAATTATAAAGGAAGTTACACTAAACATTTTAAATTTTAAAATGTTACACGAGATTACCAAAAAAAAGCACTGTAAACGTGCAATTTATGGAAAGAACCTATTGTATGAAACAATGAAAATATAAAGGTCCTGGTAGAGCCCTGAAGGAGTTTTTCAAAATTCCTGAAATTTTGCACGTTTATTAGAGGTACTAAAACGCAACTTTTGGCTGCTATCCGAAATCAAAATTCCAACTTTCGTTTTTTTCACTCCACCCTATTGTACATAGCTTGTCATGCTATTTCTTCCTAAGCTGACTGCATAGCATATTTTGCTGGTAAGCATTAAAAAGCATATAATAGCACGTTAAGGTACCTATCTCTCCATGCTTTGAAAGAAGCTTAAACAACAAACAAGCATAAAATGCTTGTACATAGCTTGCCATGCTATTTCTCCCTAAGCTGGCTGCATAGCATATTATGCTGGCAAGCATAAAAAAGCATATAATAGCACGTTACGGTACCTACCTATCCATGCTTTGGAAGAAACTTAAACAGCACACAAGCATAAAATGCTTGTATATAGCTTGTCATGCTATTGCTGTGTAAGCTAGCTATATAGCATGTGATGCTGGCTAGCATTGTAAAGCATATACTAGCATGAAAATCTAGCAGACAAAGCAATACATAGCAATAATTAGCATATTCTTATGCTAGTACTAGCAAGAAATTTTACCTGGGAGGGTATAGTAACCGTCGGAAGGAAAGTATTTTTGTGTGCTCACGTTATTAGTTTGAAGTCGTTTTAGAATAAAATTCTACAACATCTAACTTGAAGGTAAGTATATACTCTTACTTTCAAACGTTAATTTACTCATTATTTCTACAAAAAATTTACATTTATCTGTACGTTCATGCTTTTATTTATTTTTGTAGTGCTTTGTTACGCCAACTATAAATAACGCCAACTTAATTGTTGTATTCAAATTTTGAGCGCAATTAGCCTACCATGTCGGGCATTACCGCTCAATCCATTGTTAATTAAGTAAAACGATAAAAAAAAATTCCTAAAACTTTTATGCAAATTAGTTGATTGCAAACTCTTCCTCATGCTTTGGAGTTATACTTCATTAATAAAATATTGATTTTTTGTGTAAATTCGACTAGCTATTCGTGTTTTCCCTTAAATGAGAGTCATTACCCTACTTTCCCCTAAATGTTTCACAGTTGTAAAAAAATCATGAATCCATATTTGGGAGACATGATTTTTCTTTTAACATAGCTTCTCTTCCAACACGTTTCTAAGTTTTGGAAAAAATTCTTTATCTTTGGTATCACAAAATTTTGTTACTGATATTTTTCCTTTTGCATCAGGTACTGATATGAAAAAAAAATTCTTATTCGGTGCTCAAAATCACCTCTTGATAGGCCTAACACCTCTAGTTGTGGGGAGTATTATTTTAAAGGAAATAATGAATAAAAAGCATGACAATGATAAAAAAATTTTGGGTTGGCGAGAAAGTAGTTTCGGTTTTCACACATAGAGAGCGTTAAGTAATTTTTTTTGAATGAGTGATGTTCTTGGCATTTCGCCATTTGATAGCAGTGACATTGAGGGCGCTTTAGAAACAAGTGTAGTATGATTTTGTTTGCACCTGTTGGTCAATTTTAACATGGAGTCAAAAACAAACATTTTCGGTATCTTTTACTTTTTTATTTCTGTAAAGGAAAGAAGGCTGTAGATGCTCATAAAGATATAGGGAAAGTAGCGCAATGCCGCTCACTTAAGGTAAAACATGAATAGCTATTCAGATTTACACAAAAGATCAATATTTCATTAACGCAGTATAAGTCCAAAGCATAAGGAACAGGTTGCAATCAACTAATTTGTATAAAAGTTTTAGGAATTTTTTTTTTATCGTTTTATTTAACTAACCATAGATTGAGCAGTAATGCCCGACATGGCAGGATAATAACATAGCGCTCAAAATTTGAATACAACATTTAATACAAGAAAAGTCATATATGTAGTTGTGTGGGCTATTCACACCACGGCAGACTTTATGCGACCACTCTCCACGTATTATGCAGCGAAACCAAGACCCACCATGCCGGAAAGGGTTAAAGAGCTATACTTTTTTTTTATTCAGGTTTTTTGGTTGCCACCACTTTTATGAAATCGTAAAATTCGACTTGTTATACGCCTTGTCGACATATTAATTAAGGCGAAAACAAGGGCAATTTTACCATTTCAAAAAAGTGTTGTCAATCAAGAAATTTGAATTTTAAAAAAGCAGCACACTGGCAAAACTGTTTCTGGAAATCCACGTGAACACCATTACCCTTCATAGCCATGTTGGATTTTAATGCATTAGAGTAGGTGGGGGTAAAGATACGCACTTTCCATACATTTTGATTTTTAACGCACATATTGGTCTAAACTTATGTAATGAGTGATTAAAATGTTAGATTTGAACCTTAGGCAAGTGCCACCATCAAACAACATTCTGTCAATTATAATTATGTGAGGAATTGCAATTTTTAAAAAACATTGCTCTGCGTATCTTTGTCCCATCGGTTGGTGTAAAAGTACGCAGTGGTGGGACAAAGATACGCAGTGCGTATTTTTGCCACATTGCTGTGAGTTTTTGCTTGATTTCCAATAAAACGAATGAGTTATGCAAAAGCATTAAAAATTTTCAATAGTAGTTAGAGCTAAACTGAAAATTGTAAGTTAAACCATGAAAAAAAAAAGAAAAAAAACAACGGTCTGTGAGATCGAAAATAGCAGTTAACATCTAACTATTGTGACAAAAATTGTTGCATAAATGCTGTGAGCGGCCCCAAAGACCCCTTGAGCATAAAATGATTAAAAAGGTTGACTGACTATTTGTAAAAATTGTACTTGTTGTATTTGTAAAAATTCGAAGTATTGTCAGCTAAACAATAAAGCGAAATTTAAAAAATATTAGATCAAAATGCGAAAATTTAAACTTACCTCATTTTCTTGGCACGGAGTGCTACTTTTTTCACAAGGTTTGAAGACACAACTACTACACTTGAGACCAAACTACCAACTAGCGGTCATGATTGTAGAAATGTTTCTTGATATTAAATCAGCCAGTGCGTATCTTTGCCCCGTGCGTAACTTTACCCCCACCTACTCTATATTTGGCGTAACAACGCGCTACAAAAATAAAGAACGTACAGCTAAATGCATATATTTTGTAGACATAATGAGTGAATTAACATTTGAAAATAAGAATGTACATTTACCTTCAAGTTAGATGTTGCAGAATTTTATAATAAAACAACTGTAAATAATGTGAGGACACAAAAATACTTTTCTTCCGACGGTTACTATATCCTTACTGGGAACTTACGATGAAGTTCGCTAGGTGCCGGTATCGATCGCACGTTTTAAATTCTATTCTGTTTAGAGTTATTTGAGTGAGCGTCATTACCCTACTTTCCCTTACGTGAAGTTTATGGTGTTGATTACATAACAGAGCGCATGTGTCAGAATTGGTTTTAAAAATTTCGTTCTTGAGATTTTTCACTGAAAGATGGCCAAAGTTCTGGTCGACCGACTAAAGTTTGTGATGACCAAATCAATGTCATTATTAAAGAGGATCATCATATAACTGTTCGAGAGGTTGCAGAGAAGTTAAACGTATCGCGCACAACCACTAAAAATCGCTTAAAATGTCTTGGACTTATTAAGAAGCTCGATATTTGAATTCCCCGTGAATTGAAAAATATCCACTTAACACAACGAATCAATATTTGCGATATGCATCGTAAGCGCAATAAAAATTATCCTTTCTTGAAAAGAATCATCACTGGTAATCATCATTTGAAAACGATGATGGTCCAAGCATGATAAACCAACACAAATTACATCGAAAGCTGAATTGCATAAAGAAAAAGATCAAGTTGTCAATTTGGGGGGATTACAAAAGATGTTATGTATTTCGAGCTGCTTCCAAGGAACCAGACAATTAATTGAGATGTTTACTGTCAACAACTAATGAAACTGGATGAAGAAATTAAAAAAAAGCGGCCAGCATTGGAAAATCCTGAAGGAATTGTCTTCCACCACAATAATGCCCGGTCTCACACATCTTTGGTAACTCGTGGAAAATTATTAGAGCTTGGTTATGAAGTGATGTCACATCCCCCCTACAGCCCTGACCTGGCACCATCTGATCACCCTTTATTTCGAAGTTCGCAGAATTCTTTGAATGGTAAAAATTTCACTAATGACGATGACCTTAAATAGTTCTTAGTTCAGTTTTTATTTGATTAGGACCAGAAGTTCTATGAGCGCGGAATCATGCGGCTGGAAGAAAGATGGCAAAAGGTCGTTGAGCAAAATGGATAATATATAATTGATTAAAGTGTATTTCTTGTCTTAAAAAATGAGTTTTTTCCATACTAAAAAACCGAAATTACTTTCTTGCCATCCCAATATATATATTAGAAAAACCCTCCCTTATTTCTCTTTAAATCGATTAAACTTCCCACAATGATATTTGTTTCTTTTCTATACTGAAAATCGTTTTAAATTACTAACCAAAAATATATATAGTTTGTTTCCATAGTATAGGTCAAACATATTTTTAGTCGGTTTATTTCAGCATAGTGTGAAAAGAAAATAGAAGTTATATAGGTTAAAATACAAGTAATTTTTGAACAAAGATATATTTTTAAAATTCAATTTCACATTTGCGACATAAATGTTTCACAATTATGTTAAAGGAAAAAAAAGAACAAAAACATGTTTATGATTAAAATAAGAAAAGGAATCCTTTATTTATTTCTTAAATAGATTAAACATCACACATTTTTTTACCATTCTACACAGTTTAAGTTCTCTTAAAGTATCCCACTACGATTAAATCTTCAAATTTGCACAAATATCACAAATTTATTTTATTGTTTTATTTGAAAGACTGTTCAAGATTTTTCAAAATTGCCTTTTTTTCTTCGTATGATTATAGGAAGTTCAGTTACGGTTGTTTTTGTGTCAGATCTCAAACCGGAAGTGTGTATATAAGTAGCTAGTAATTACTGCTTAAGACTGTTCTCAAATCCAAACTGGCTATTTTTGGACTTTTTTAAAAATCATTTCTGTTTTGAAATGCAAGAAATTGGTAGGTGATCTCTTTCAGGAACTTTGTAATGGAACAGTTTTCCCATTTTTCAGTAAACTTTCGGTAAATTTTGGTATTTTTCAATCTTTCTTTCAGTGTAGTCAAAATTTCATTAAATGTTGTTCAGTCAACATACCTGCGATTGTTACTCTTTTACGTTTAAAATTAAGTCAGGACGTTTAGCATACTTGAAAAGGGGAATATGTTTTTTTTTTAAGAACCTAAAGAAAAATAAAACTTCTAATACTAAAATTGAAAAAGGTACAACATATAAATCTATAGAATTTCCAGAACCTGGTGTGCATAATTCTAATAGAATTTCAGAAATAAAAACATTAAATGAACTTTCTGAAAAACGTGATTTTAATGGCAATAAAAGAATGCTAAAATTTGGAAGCTATGCATTCGCCATCTATTGGCTAGAAAAAGGAGTGCATGCATTTAAACAGCATTATTCGTCACATGATTTGTGTGTAAAAATCACATAAAGTATTCCAAAGGATTAAAATGTAATAAATATTTCGGTATGTTTTTGTAATTTGGAAGTTTTCAAAATTTATTTGATCTTCTTTGATAATAAAACAAAATTATCTTATTCTTATGAAAATATAACTAATGTGATTTAGATTGACAGCCCAAAAAGAAATCTGGTGTTTGGTGTTGTTTTATGACGGCCAATTATCTACACTTGGGATACCCGAAGGGGGCAGGTGCCCTCCGTGGGGAGGGGGTCTTTCTAAGGGAACCTAACCCGTACTTACGCAAGGAAATCCAAGATTCGAAGAAAACCACGGAAACTCCGAACTATTAGGCCGACGGGCGCGATTGGGTTCGAACCCAACACCTCCCGTCTAGCAGTTTTGAGAGCAGAACCTCTTGACCGCTGGAGGGGCCAAAAGAAATCTGAAGTCACAGGAATAGTTGCATTTTGATTTCAATATCTTACATTGAAATTGCTCTAAGTTACTAAGTAAACACATGTGTGGTTCGTTTACATAGTTATATATTTCTTAAAGGTTTATTGCAGCACTCCCAAACTGTCCGTTTTTTAATACTACTTTAAAGAAAAAAAAATTAGATTTTTCTTGCAAATTTGTAGAAACCTATCAAGATTTTTTTTTCTTCTTTTTAGAAAATACTATGGTATTCAAAAAGCTGATCACTTGAGATATCTCATATTGCGAAAAGAAAACAGAATTCACAGAAGTTTGAAATAGAAATAATTTTCGAACAGAGATATATTTTTTAAATTCAATTTGACATCTGCGACAAAGATGTTTCCCAGTTGTAA
The DNA here is from genome assembly GCA_963932465.1 of Maratus speciosus. Lineage (NCBI taxonomy): Eukaryota > Metazoa > Arthropoda > Arachnida > Araneae > Salticidae > Maratus > Maratus speciosus. The sequence goes on along the minus strand of OZ010796.1, from coordinate 229,133,914 downwards.
GAAATCATGAATCTATATTTCAGACACATGAAAAGACTTTTTTAATCTCTTTTTATCTGACAGGTTTCTTAGTTTGGAAAAAGTCTTTTGCTTTTGGCAAATACGGAATTTTATTATTGATTTTTTTTTTTTTTTTATGCTGCTGGCATTCATATGAAAAATAATCTTCTCATTCAAAGCTTTGAATCCCCTCTTGAGTGCTCAAATCCTATATCTGTGGGAAATATTATGTTAAAGGAAAAGAACAATAAAGAACAAGAGAGTGATGAAAATAAGAAAAACATATCTTTCTTTTTTAATCGTTTAAGCACCCCGCGATGTTACTCTTTTCTAAACAGTTTTAGTTTTCTTAAAGACTAATATTTTGTTTTCTAGATGCTACTGTATTTTGGAAATTGTCAAAATTTAATTATGTCCTTCCATGATAATACGCATTTAACCTAACGGTGAATTAGCGTTTGTAAACGAGGTTATTTAAGTAAATAAAAGGAATTAAAAGTGTAAAATAAACTTACAAACTTCTATGAAAAGAATAAGAAAAAATGAAAGCTAAATGTTTATTGAAAATTATTTATTTTTTTTTTTTTGTCTAAGCCTCCCCACTCCATTTCCTTCTAACTTTTAAAGCATCATATATCCGAAACAGATACATGTAAATTGTAAAGAGCAAAGTAGACATAAAAGATTGAGAGTTAAACATGGGCACGGTGTTTCCTAAAATTGAGTATACACCACACACTCTCTTCTTTGAAGGTCTAAAATAGTAACATTGAATTATCATTTGAGCTTTATATTTACAGGAACAATAAAGTACATAATGAGAAATGTACTAGGTTAAAAATAAAAGTGAAGAGCCAAAAACATTTCAGTTAGTATAATTATTATGTGAAAATTGCAAAATTGAGTGTATACTTCATAAAAAACGGGATTTTTCCGCACAACCGTTTTTGACCCTTAACCCTTAAATGCATGAATTATTCTTTTAGAATTGTATTTTTTATTTTTATATTTAGGATTAGACACCAGAAATCTTAAGATAGATTTTTAACTTTATTTAGTAGTATATTTTTGTAGTTTTTAGAGGATTAATATTTCTATATAAATATAGTGGTTGTAAGAACTTAATTTATGTATTAAAAATTAAATAAAAGGGTGATGGAAATTTACATCACTATGCATTTAAGGGTTAAATGAAGGATTTTTTCTTTTGTTTCGAAAAAATTATATATGATTCTCAGAAAGGTTTATTACACGGGAAAAATAATGGAAAAAATCAGAGATACATTTTTCGTATGATACGTCAACCTTTTCTTATGTTGCACATCTGCAATCCAAATAAAAACTAAAATATTGCAAATTAGTAAATATTTTAACACTTTGCACTTCGTTGTCGCCGCTGCGGCGACATGGTAATGTAAGTGTAAAACTCCGTTGTCGCCGCTGCGGTGACATCATCTTTCCTTACAAAATTTGTTTTTGGCAACAGTAACAAAGGAAAATAAAATGTGCCTCATTTAATCAGAGCAATTTTTAAATTGTGTACTTGAAAAACTTCTTTTAAAAAAGTGGTGCCGACCGAATAAAATGTTTGTGTAACGACGTGGAGTTGCTGGTAGCCCATACTCAAAGTAACGCGGAGTGCAAGGGGTTAATAAGTATGAATCTAAATACCTTATTTTATGTATTTTTTTACTTTGTAAAACATATCCCTTAAATGCACGAATTATTTTTTCAGAATTGTGTTTTTTTATTCTTATATTACAGATTAGACACTAGAAATTTTAAGATACATTTTTAACTTTATTTAGTAGCATATTTTTGTACTTTTTACAGGATTAATATTTCTGTATAAATATAGTGCTTGCTAAGAGTTAAATGAAAAGTGATGCAGATATGTCATCCACTATGCATTTAATGGTTAAATGAAATTGTGTAATAGTTTTCTTGTATCAAAATACTAATACTTCATTTTTAAATTTAAAAAATCCCTGCTGTCTCGGCCTACAGGCACAGGTAGATTTCGAAGTTAAGTACTAATTTCAACAACAAAAACTAAATCATATTAAAGATAAACCCACTTTAACAATTTTATCTGGATGCTTTTGACGAGTTTTTAATTTCATTTTTATATAAGAGCTGCTTTTATCAGAATCATGTTAAGGCGGTATTAAAAAAAATGGTTTTCCTTGCTCAACAACTCGAAATTTTCTTACACATTTTCAGATTCATTTTTAAAAGAAAGAAAATGAAACTTGCTGACGTGATTTTTGAAGAGCTTTATAAGCGATCTGTTTTTTTTTTTTTCGTCAATTAATTAGAACTTGATTTATAAACAATTATTTTCTCAGTAGGGCAATATTTTTCGTTTCCAACACAATCGCTTTGGGAAAAAATGCCCACTTTGACCTCATTTTTTGAAATATATTCTGCCTCTATCAAGCAATTGACCATTACGGTACATTATTTAGTTTCTGAATAAGAAAACCTACCAATTGGATGCGTATGAGAGGGAAAAAATGAATTTAAAAATTAGTCAGAAAATAAGCAGTTTGGATCATATTGGATATCATTTGATTTGGATATCGCTTCTTTTTATGACTGACGTTTTAAGTTTGTGGCTTGGCGGCATCATTTACAACAAGTTGTTTTTGATTAGATATCACTTCTTTTTGTAAGGTATTTCATTTGCATTATACATATTCCATTTTAGTTCAGAAAAGAAAAGATAAACGAAAGATGATAGAAGTAAAAAAATAATTTAATAATGATGCTATAAACTTTTCAAAAGTGTAATACATCTAGTAAGACATAATGTTGGACTTTTTAAAAACAATTGAAATACATTTTATCGATCCTTACAAATCTCAGAAGATATTATTTATTTTTTAGAAATGATAAAACGTGTCCAAATAACCAGCAATATTTTTAGCTGTTGTTCTATCAGCTATAGGGTGATTCATAAATTAACTCAGTAAGGATTTTATTTTAATAACTTTTGAAAAATTGTCATTACATTTTCAAAATTAGCATCATTTTACCCAAAATATGTAAAGACTTAAAAACAGACTGAATAATGAGCATTTGTCTTATCACCGGGCGTGCTTGAAGTAATTTTTAAATAAAATTAGTTTTTTTATAATTTTGAAATCCAATGTCCCTCCGATAAGCGCGACAGAAACTCAGATTATCTGATTAAGCCTCTTTTTTTAGAAAATGTTTTCATAAGCTCCAACACTTGTTGGATTTTCTGAATTTTCAATGCATGTACTTTCTAAATTCATAATTGTTTTTTACGTGACTAGCAGCACATACTAAGTCATATGCTTTCCAAGTACTTTCTCACATATTTCGGATCATTCTTACGATAAATTATAATTCATTTCAATAAAAGTTCAGAATTCGATATTTCATCGTTATGAAATGATTTTACCTAATTTCAGTCATGTTTGTAAATTTTGAAGTAGCTCTATTACATGATTAAAAATTCACTAAAAGCTATTTATGGCATATTGATAACATTCTTTAATTACCAATTCCAAAATAACAGAATCGATTAGTTTAATAAATCCCCTTATTAATCTTTTTAAATGAAAGGAAAAGGAAAAATTCCAATAAAACTGCCAAAAATTTATTTGATATAAAAGGATTGTAAAAAAAATGAAAAAAAAATGTAATAAAAAACAAGACTCACTGTATTACCTTTGTAAAATGGTTTAAATTGAATAAATTGCAAAGTTTGGAATGCTGAAAAAAATATTTGAGTGTATGTTCATTTTAGTATAAAAGCAATACAGAATTGAACACTTTTCCGCTTATTTCAGTATGATAAACAGTGATCCTTAAGTTATGTCGAATTGTTTTCATGACTATAAGTACTCTGTGATTCACTAAAGCACTTACATTATCTTTCTGAGCCTGTTCAGTGGTTTCTCCGTAATCAGTGTTTACCTAGAATTTTTCCATAATCGAGGTCCACTGGCACGTTTCTATAATCCAGTTTCTCCTCAAATATCAGCAGGACATTCGGTGATGATTATTGCGCGCAGTACCTTCCTCAAAAATCATTCCGATTTCGTGCAAAATTTATTTCGTTCATTTAATTGTTATCTAAATTTTGTGCGCAAAAATACCCATGGTATTTGGAATTTTAAAAGGGTGTGGGCTGAAATATAGAAGCATTTTAATAAAGTGGATAATAGAAACATCTTTCATAAAGTAGAAACCTGGATCGTTGAGCCTTTAGATGAACAAATTGAATTCATATTCAACTTTCAAGTAACCTAAAATTGTCTAGAGATTGGAAAGGTACAAATTCATTAAAATACATGCCACCCAGTAAATATCTATCGGTTGTTATGTGACCTTGTAAACGAACCGTAAATGCTTCAATGTCGCCTTACAATAGCGAGCTTAATTGGGTCGAATGCAATAACGTCTATCCTATTAAAATCCGTGCGCGTATCTATCTATGTAACCTCACAAACTCGGAAACCACAGGGCGCAGGGCTGCGAAATTTGGCACACGGGTTGCTTATAGGGGGCTCATGAATGATTGGGGCCAAAAAATTTGAATAATTTTTTTTTTACGTTTTTGGCGAATTTTTGCCTTTTTTATGTTCAATCCGTAATCACGCGAGTTCTAACCAGCTTTATATGTTTACTGCAATGTGAGATATACATGTCGAAGGTTAATTGTAGAATCATCTCTCATTCTCCAATTAGCCTAATATTTTTCAGGCCTATTGCATAGAGCCTAGACAGTGGTTAGGCTAATTGGCAAGTAACCAGTTATTTCTCAATCAGGGTGATTTTTTAGGCTTATAAACCCATATCCCGAACCAAACCCAAAAATAAATTTCAACAGACTGTACTCCAATCCGAGCAAGGCAAAATAATTTCAGTCTACGCGCAACCCAACCCGAAACTGAAAGTTCCATTTAAAAAAACCCGAAAACTGACCCGAACAAAATCTGATAGCAGACAAAAATATTGAAAATAACCCTAACCCGATCCGATCAAGACAAAATAATTTCCGTGCACACGCAACCTAACACGAACCTAAAAATTCCCCTTGAAGAAAACCAGAAATCTGATCCGAACTAAATCTCAACCCAACAAAAATATTCCAAAGAACCATAATCGGATCCGAGCAACACAAAATAATTTCCGTGGACATGTTACCCGACCCGAACCTATAAATTCCCTTTGAAAAAAAAAAGAAATGTGATCCAAACCAAATCTGAACCAGACAAAAACTTCAAAGAACCATAACCGGGTCCCAACAGAGAAAATAATTTCCGTGGACATGTTACCTAATCCGAACCTAAAAAATTCCATTTGAAAAAAAACCCGAAATCTGACCCGAACCAAATCTGAACTCGACAAAAACATTCCATTGAACCATATCCCGAACCAAGCAAAACAAAATAATTTCCGTAGACACGCAACCCGACCCGAACCTAAAAATTTCATTTGAAAAAAAAAGAAATTTCAACACGACAAAAATATTCCAAAGGTCAATAATCCGATACGAGCAAGACAAAATAATTTCCGTTGACACGCAAACCGATCCGAATCTGAAAATTTCATTTGAAAGAAACCCGAAATTTGAATCCGACAAAAATATTCCAAAGATCCATAACTGGATCCGAGCAAGACATATTAGCTTCCGTGATCACGCAACACGACCAGAACCTAAAAATTCCATTTGAAGTTAACTTTAATCCAAACACGAACCAAATCTTAACCCGAGATAAATATTCCAAAGAACTATAACCCGATCCGAGTAAGATAAAATAATTTCCGTCGACAGGCAATCCGATCCGAACCAGAAAGTTATAACTGAACTCGATCCGAAACCGGGTTAAGGTCGGTTTTCGGGTTGACTTCAAATGAATCCGGTTGCGTGTCGACAGAAATAATTTTGTCTTGCTCGGATCGGGTTACGGCTCTTTGAAATATTTTTGTCCTTTCCAGATCGGGTTCGGTGTCGGGTTTCAGGTTGACTTCAAATGGAATTTTCAGATTCTGGTATTATTGAGTGTACATGGAAATTAATTTGCCTTGCTCGGATCGGGGTACGGTCTGATGTATTTTTATTTCGGGTAATGGTCGGGTTTCGGGTTAACTTCAAGTAGAACTTTCAGGTTCGGATAAGGTTGCATGACAACGGAAATAATTTTGTCTTGCTCGGATCCGGTTATGATTCTTTGGAATATGTTTGTCGGATTCAGATCTGGTTCGGTTCAGATTTCGGGGGTTTTCTAGTGAAATTTTTAGGTTCGAGTCGGGTTGCGTGTCCACGGAAATTATTTTGTCGGATCGGGTCGGGTCGGGTTATAGTTCTTTAGAATATTTTTGTCGATTATAATATTTTTTTCGGGTCATATTTCGTGTTTATTTCAAACTAAATTTTTAGGTTCGGATCGAGTTGCGTGTCCACAGAAGTTATTTTGCCTTGCTCAGATCGGAATATGGTTCTTTGGAATAGTTTATTTGTCGGGTTCAGATTTTGTTCGTGTCAGATTTCGGGTTTTTTTTTTAAATGGAATTTTTATGCTCGGGTCGTGTGGCGTCCACGGAAATTATTTTGTCTTGCTCGTTTCGGGTTATGGTTTTTGGTGATATTTTCGTCGGATTCAGATTTGGTTCGGGTCAGATTTCAGGTTTTTTTAATGGAATTTTTAGGTTCAGTTCAGGTTGCGTGTCCAAGGAAATTATTTTGTCTTGCTCGGATCGGGTTATGGTTCTTTAGGATATTTTTGTCGGTTATCATATTTGGTTCGGGTCATATTTCGTTTTTTTTATTTAGTTCGGGTGGGGTTGCGAGTTCACGAAAATTATTTTGTCTTGATCGGATCGGGTTATGTTTCTTGGGAATATTTTTGTCGGGTTCAGATTTTCTTCGTGTCAGATTTCGGGTTTTTTCTACAGGAATTTTTAGGTTCGAGTCGTGTTGCGTCCACGGAAATTATTTTGTATTGCTCGTATCGGGTTATGGTTTTTAGGGACAAATTTTTCGGATTCAGGTATGGTTCGGGTCAGATTTCAGTTTTTTTTTAAATGGAAGTTTTAGGTTCGGTTCGGGTTGCGTGTAAAAGGAAATTATTTTGTCTTGCTCGGATCCGATTATGGATCTTTTGAATATTTTTGTCGGTTATCAAACTTTGTTCGGGCCATATTTCGTTTTTTTTTTTTTTTTCAAAAAAAAATTAGGTTCGGGTCGGGTTGCGTGTTCACGGAAATTATTTTGTCTTGTTCGGATCGGGTTATGGTTCTTCGGAATGCTTTTGTCGTGTACAGATTTAATTCGTGTCAGATTTCGGGTTTTTTCTAATGGAATTCTTAGGTTGGGGTCGTGTTGCATCCACGGAAATTATTTTTTCTTTTTCGTATCGGGTTATGTTTTCTGGGGATGTTTTTGTCGGATTCAGATTTGGTTCGTGTCAGATTTCGGGTTTTTTCTAATGGAATTTTTAGGTTCAGGTCGTGTTGCGTCCAAGGAAATTATTTTGTGTTTCTTGTATCGGGTTATGGTTCTTGAAATTATTTTCGTCGGTTATCATATTAGGTTCGGGTCATATTTCGTTTTCTTTTCAAAAAAATTTTAGGTTCGGGTTGAGCTGCGTGTCCACGGAAATTATTTTGTCTTGCTCGGATCGGGTTATGGTTCTTTGGAATATTTTTGTCGGGTCTCATATTTATTTCGTGTAAGATTTCGGGTTTTTTCTAATGGAATTCTTAGGTTCGGTTCCGTGTTCACGGAAATTATTTTATCTTACTCGGATCGGCTTATGGTGTTTTAGAATATTTTTCTCGGTTATCATATTTGGTTCGTGTCAAATTTCGGTTTTTGTTATCAGGTTCTGCTCCGATTGCGTGTAGACAGATATTATTTTGTCTTGCTCGGATCGATTTTTCACGAATCCAATACTTTCTTTTTGTAAAGATAGAAGAAAGTAAAAATTATTATTCAAGGGCTTAAAAGTCAAAAGATTATGAGAATGCCTCACATATTACGTATGCCACGCTGCAATAATAAGAAGCTAGCGGATATTGCGATAATATTCTTTTACTAAAATAAAAATTATTATTCAGGGACATAAAAGTCAAAAGATTGTGAGAATGCCTCACATATTACGCACGCACCACGCTGCAAAAATAAAGAGACTTTAAACTAGTATAAATCAAAAAATTAAATATTTTTACATGAAACTTTCAAAGGTTTGAACTACTCATAAAAACAATTCTAATGCCGTAAACTGCGTAAAAATCTGATAATTACAAATTGCTGTAGCCCTGTCAACAGATTTGGTCAGAACAAGAATTTCAAAAGTGCAATAAACAGTACTTTTAAAAATCGCATTTACTAAAAATCTATTGGCCGGATTCAACTTTATTTTCGTTTTCTGAGTCACGTAGCACGCCCCATTCCATAGAAATCAGAATTTTGTTTCTATCATAAATAGAACTGGAGATATAGAGGGGTCAAAATCCCGCTTTGGTCAGTCCGGAAAATATAAACTTGACAGAGTAATAAAAAATTTTTGAAATATCGTTTGGCATTAATTGGCGGAAATTCCTTTCATATACGATTCATTACACTGTTGTTTCTTTTGCATGGCAAGAAACTCTGTCGAGTTTCTATGATAAAAGGCTATATCAATTCATAGGATACTGTTTCTGTACTAATATTTCTGTACAGGATGTCATCTATTTAGAAATCTCTAGTGATTGTACTAGGGCTCCAAACGAAATACAATTTCCCTAATAGGGGAGAGTTGTACAAAACCGGGTAGCGCAAATTCCTCCTTAACTTGTCCTTCTATCTGTCGACCAACACGAAAAATTATTTGTCAATCGCCATTACAGTATTTGTAGATAAATGACACGCTACAGTGTACGGCTCTGTTTTGTTTGAAGGATTTCGTTTGAATTACTCTTAAAAATTGTTTTGTTTGATTCTACGTTTTAGGCATATATTCACTGTTTGTCTGCATATTAAATATTGGTATGTACTATATCTAATTCTTTGCTTTCCTGCTAATATTTTAAAATTTTCACTGACATTTTGCTATAGGATTGAGAGCAGTGATATGATGTTTTTAAATCTGTGTCATGTTGGGGTAAAACCGAGTACTTAAGAGTGGGTCGAAAGCGAGTAGGGGAGATGGGGGCAAATGTGAACAGTTCGCATAAATATAGCTTTTTCTCATGACTGGATTAATTTCTATAAACAAAACCTACTCAATATAGTAAATAGAACTTTCTTTTATACATGGTAATTTTTTTAAAATCACCTGTATAGTTCTTCTTACATTTTTTAATAGTTTTACAAATTCAAAAAATTGTTCACATGTGCCCCATCAGCGGGGTAGTTGTGAACACACGTGGGGCACATGTGAACACAAGCAAAAAATATCCTTTGACAGGCTTTTTATTCTGTTATTCATTTGTCATCATAATCATTAGTTAATTACCTGTGAAATTCACCATAAAGAAACATATATATATATATATTTCTCTAGTTTCTGGGTGATATGTTTAAGCAAAAGATTTTAAAATGAAAATAAGTAGATTTTGGGGGTGGAGGCTTAGATGATTCATTAAGTATTGTTGAAATAAAATTAAAAAAAATAAAGAAGCAATTTTAAAAAAGAAATTAAAACTTTTAAATTTTGCTTAGGGGTTTTTGTTTGGGGAAAATTTTAGGGAGGGGTCATTTACATACTATTTATCTCAAATCTGTCGAAATAAGAAAGATTCCCACTACTGTATTTGCCTTATTCACTAGTAAATTATTAGATAAAGAAGGGTTTTTTAATGATTTTAAAAAAATCTCGATTATAACCCGACCTCTCCTAACTTCTTTTGCTTTTGAAAGAGAGAGGGTGTTACAATAGGAATTTTACGGTAATTAGCAGTTTAAAAATTTTACTTTCTTAAAATATTACTTATATCTATCTCCATTCAAAGCATCATATACATAACTGTTTTAGAGATGGAAGTAAACCATCATTGCAAGTTTAGAACAAATGTAATAGAAAAATTTGCAAAGTTGCTCAAGGTCACTTTTGTATTAACAATGCATAAAAAATATTGTTGTAAACTGTTTAGTAAAATAATATATAACACTTATTGCATTTTAGAAAACATTAAATTTATTATTTAAAGTACAATTGAATGTAAACGAGCTTGTTGTTCTTTATGTATTTGCTGAAAGATGTGTTTGATGAAGTTTTAATGCAAAATCAACTTTGTGTGAGGAAAATATCTTCTATTTCAGGAAAATTATAGATAATGGAACTGACATTATTTATCATTAAGTTAACTGAAAGGAACAGAATCACAGAATGATTATTGAGCCACTTATGTACTGTTCATATCTGCCCCAACTTGTCTGTTCACAAGTGCCCCACATTTCTGCTTCTGTTAAATTGATAAATCATTAACATTTCTCAATTTCAGAAGAAAAAGAACTTTATAAAAAATATTTATTAGTATTCATAGTATATGTTAAAACACTCAAATTCAAATAAATGAATAAATAAATAAAGTTATACGCTTATCAACTTGGAACAAAGATTTTACTTTTGAGATCTAAAAACAGTGTTTTGGCTACAGAGGACAAACAAAATATCAAAAAGCTTCAAAAATTTTTTACCATATGTCTACAGGTGATGCCATCTTTAGTAATTTTTTTCAAATAAAAAAACATATAATAACTATTGAAAAATTGCGATGTTCACATCTGCCCCCTGTTCACATGTGCCCCCATCTCCCCTATAGCGGTTTTATCCTACACTCATGAAATGGTTTTTTTAGTATAGTTAATAAATTAACTTGGAGCTTTAAATTGCATTTTTAATGCTGTTAAGTTTCCTTATAATTCTAACTTTATCTAATTATAGTTAAAACGTTAATTTTGATTTTGTTTTATATTAAAAAGTCGGACTAAATTTTAACTTGAAGTTATGAAATTAAATAAACTACAATTATTAAACTTTAACTGATGTGACAGAAATTGTCACATAGGGTAGACCGGGGGAATGCCGCCAGCCCGGGTTATGCCGCCACCCCACCTAGTTTAAAAACTAAGGGCAGTTTGAGATAGTGAATGTGCCTGCACTATAGCGGCCAACAATATAAACAATGCCTAAAGTGAGAGTGACTTTGCTGTACGTCGTTCGTTTGTTCTAGTGAAAAATGTAGTTTTTATCTAGTTGCTTATTATTTTGGAGCTTAAAATGAATAGAGATAAGCACCTTTTATTGTAACATTAGGTATTTAAGATAATATGACCCGTAATCTACATGCATTCGCCGACATTTTGATGCAATGTGTTGAATAAGTTCGGTTCTTCTTTCGGCTTTGCTTGGGGATTTCCGCCATATTGTCCTCTCGGGGTAATGCCGCCGCCATGCAAATTGGATGAGAAATGGCCTCATTTCAATGTAGTGGAGCCGATTCAGCAGAGTGACTTTTGCAATATGAAGTAAATTGTAAGCTTAACCATTATTCTGCTCAATTACATTTCTTTCTAACTATTTTCAGTAGGTTGTGTGTTTCCTAGTATCCATTTGATGCATGTACTAGGTTATTAAAGAGTGGCGGCATTACCCCAGTGTCCTGGGTAATCCCGCCACTGTGCAGAGGTTTAAAAAATATTTTTTTATGTATGCTTACTTTACAGTTATGATTACAGTTAAATTTATACAGATACTAAAGATCATGATTCAGCTTTAGATTTTTTACTATTAAAAAATAAACATTTTTTCGAGGTGGAAAATTTTAAATTCCTTTGGGTCATTCCATGAAAAGTGAAACCAAAGTACTACTTTGTTTTTTATTTATAAAACAAATAATATTTAATTTATAAAGTCATGTAATACAATTTTTAATAGCTTAGAGTGTGAATTTTTTGAAAACATGCAGTTTAAGTATAAACAGTAAATTAAATAAAAGTATTAGCACTAAAAAGGGTGAGAGTGATGAGACTGAGAACATTTCACTTAACACTAGAACGCCCGAAAGGAGTCGATTCGACTCCGGCTATATGATTAAATGTCAATTGGAACCAGAAATTCTTTCACAAAATAAGTTAAATTTTATAAACGCAGATTTACGTAAAATAAATCAGTCAGATAATTTTAAATAAAAATTCTGGTATAAAATATTTTTATGAAACTTGAGTCAAATTTCCGGGCATTCTAGTGTTAAATTATGGTAAAGTTTAACAAGCTATTGTCATTTCAAAAATTATTTGTAAAAGTTGTAATTAGGCTAGTTTTTGTATTTGAGTATTCTATTTTTAAAATTTATAAAAGAAATTATTGAATATATTATAAATGAATTAGAATTCATAAATAAATTTTGATGTATTGAATTGTTACGTCCGCAACAGGCAAATGTTACGTCTGTAACATTTTAATTATCCCATATATTAATTAATAATTATTTTAATGTTTTCAAAATTGCAGTTTCCAACAGCTAATACCCTAATAATGAATTATTTAAGAAAAAGTTAATTGTTCTTCCTTAAAATTCACAGGATTATGACAATAACTGCAACTATATGCAATTGTGACTGTTTTGTGAATTACGTCCGTAACACCTATATTTTATTTTTTCAAAAATTACGGGAACATTTTTCATATTTCAAAATTTAATATTCTATTTACAATCCTTGGACCGACCTTAAATATAAAATAATCCATGTAATAAGTATTTTTTTTACATTATTTATGAAGCTTTAAAGTCTCTGTTTGTTACGTCCGTAACCATGGAATGACCCCCTTAAGGTGTCGCCATTCCCCCGGTCTCCCCTAACTACTGTGAAGCGGTCTGTCGGACCGCTCCATCGAAAAATGAATAAAAGGCGAGATTAACTCATAGGATAGTATTTTTGTACTTAACTTTTTGTACGGGACTCTTATAATTAAAATTCATCGGTTCAAAAGTCTATAGCATTAAAGTTCCAAACGGAACAAAATTTTGGTACTGTTTGTAGTTAAACTAAAAGTTACACGTTAAACTATGAAAATGGAAAAAAACAGCTGTCTGTGAGACCGGTAACATAAGTTAAAGGTTAATGAACAAAATATTGATACTAGTTAAGCTATATTTTTATATTACGCTCATTACATTTTAATCCGGGAGAATGCGCGCATACCCAGAGTATGAAGGGTTTTTAATTTGTCACCAATAAATACAAAGAATAATCCTCACCTTATTTCATCGGAGACAATTTTGCGATAAAAGAAGTTGAAGATTACTTTTAAAAAGATAGTGGGGACAATTGTAAAAATCGTACGCACTCCGGGTCTCTCAGGCCCGGCGTGCGTCCTCGCGGGTTAATGAATAACTTTCTAATCTGAGGTATAATAACTTGTGTTATAGGCCTACTTAAAATTCAAAATATATTTTGCAAATTGTTTTTTTAAATAAAATAATGTGTTCTAATTGATATATAATCTATAAAATCTCCATTCCACATGACTAGGATACATATTCTATAACAAGATTTTTTTTTCTCAAATAAATATTAACCCTCTCGCTGCGTAATTGTTTTATCAAAATAGCTTCGCGACGAGCGTCTTTTAAGAATTTTTATTCTTTTGTCACCGGTTTTTCAAAACAAAAATTTTTGTATAATTTAAATGGGAAAATGCTCCGATTAAATAAGGCAAAATTTAAAATAAAAAAATAACTGGTGCGAATAATCAAGGAGGGTTAATTAGACGAAAAAATGCATCCCCGAGAAAATATCGGGTTGCGCAACGAGAGGGTTAAACAAGCAATGCATGAAATAATAAATAACTATGTAGGCCGTATATATAAATAATAAAAGGCCTAATAAATCCTAAACAACTGGTATAAAAGATGTAAATAATGTCAAAAAAGGCTTCTTAATTTCTAATAGTCAATCTTAATTTTCAGGTGACAGAATGCCTCGTAACTATCAAAGGACGACTACGAGACAAAGTTGATCAGAGAAAAGTATGGCTGGGGCCATTAAATAAGTTCTAAAAGGAAAGTTGGGCTATAAAAGAGCATCTGAAACATTCAACGTTCCTCAAAGTACTCTGGAGAACAAGGTGAAGAAGGCTCGACAGCATGGTGTAACTCCTGTAACAGCTGCTGAAAAAGGGTAAGGTAGATTTAAATGCGCTTTTACTGAGGCAAAGTAAAATTAATTGGTAGAGCATGTAGTTTTATTAGAAGAAAGATTGTTTGGTCTTATACTAAGAGATTTAAGTGAACTTGCCTTTGAATTAGCAGAGAAAAACAGCCTTCCTCATATATTTAATAGTAACAAAAGAATGGCGTAAAAGACTGGCTGTATGGATTTCTTCTTATACGTAAACATCTCTAGCTAAGATACTTTGAGAAAACATCCATCGCTGGTGCAAAAGGCTTTAACCATACTTCTGTCCAAAAGCTTTCCAGAGTGTTAATGGCTACTTATGAAACGCATATGTGTTCCCCTAATGACATCTACAATGTCGATGAAATTGGCATACTAACTTTAATTCAGAAACCATCAAAGGTACTAGCTCTTCGAGAAAAAAACAAATAGGTTGTTTTACTTCTGCCGAGCGGGGTGTCCTCATAATGGTTGAAATTTGAATGAATGCAGCTGGCAACTTCATGCCCCCAATGTTTCTTTTTCAAAGAGTATAAGAGAAAACCCTTTCTTGATGTATGATGCTTTCCAAAAATTATTTGCTGTATACAATAGGAGTGGATGCATTACGAAAGAGGCCTTCATTATTTGCTTCACAAAATTTATAGAGTTTTCCAATCCCTCTCCTGGAAAGCCTGATTTTTTTATCCTTGATGGGCATTCAATTTACTCTAAAATCATCGTGTTAATCAATCTAGTAAGAGAAAGCAATGTAATTCTCTTATGCTTCCCTCCATACTCAACACATCGACTTCAGCACCATGATGTGTCATTCATGGTACCTCTAAAATCATACTACGAACAAGTGAATAAGAAGGAAGGGCTTGCTTAAATTCCAATCATTGGCGATCTGTAACAATTTACCAAATTGGAAAATTATTCGAAGCGGCATTTTCGAGAGCAGCTGTTGCAAATACTGCAGTCAGAGGGTTTGAGAAAACAGAGATACTTTTTTTCTCTATCAGAAAAGACAGAGAAACTCATGAAAGTCAGTGATAAGACATCTAGGTCTACCCAGCCACAGGTTGATATAGCTGCAGCAATGAATATTCCTGAAGCATCACAAGATAACTGAGCTTAACCTTCAACATCTAAAAGATTTACATCTCACATCCATCAGTTGGCAACATCAAGTCTCTTCCATAAACACCTTCAAATTGTGTAGTCCAGCAATCTTCATTTCCAATTTCGCCTAAAATGATATTACCCCCTTCGCAGGTAAACTTTAGAATTGAGAAAAGCGCTGATAAACGAAGGGGGAAACTTTTGACTTCTTCTTCCTGTAAATTAGAGCTTGAAATAGATATTAAAGAGAAAGAAGCCAAACAAACTGCAAAACGAAAAAGCAAAATTCTTAAAAAGTAAAAAGAAATTACGAGTCAACGGAAAAAGAAACGAAGAAAGGTTGAAGAGACATCGTCAAAAGATGAAGAAGATATTGAAGCCGGCATGTTTTGCAATGAACTTTACTCCGGTTTCAAATCCAAAATAGGTTGGATAAAACGTTTGAAATGCCACGGATGGGCACACAAAGCATGTAGTAATGCAGAAGAATATGATGGCAAATTCATTTGTGATTTATCAAGTTAAAAGAACTTTAACCCGGGAGAACTCGCTAGTGAGACTTTCTCTCACGGTGACCAACTGCTTTTTTTTTACTTTACATTCGCTTAATATCAACTTTTTTGCTTGACTTAGTACTTTTATTCACAAAAGAGGTAAAATTATTGAAATTACATTTTTAAATTTTAATTAAAATGAAAAAGGAGTTAAATAAGAGCATATGTACGACGACGAGAGAAAATCTCGTGCAGCGAGTTCTCCCGAGTTAAGGCTTTTAGTGTAAAGTAGGTAGGCCTATACAATGTAGAAAATTTTCAACAGATTTATTATTAACACTTGAAAAAAGACATGCGCAATTTCGTTTTGTTAAAAATATCAAACATGTATATTTTTACTACATTAAACAAGAATTTTCTGATCAAAATGAGTTTTCCATGAGTTTTAAATGGATACCCGGTTTTATCCAACCAGTGGGGTAAAACCGAAACCAGTTTATTTCTGCATATACCTGAAAAAAGATATTTTTTATATATAATCAATTATATTTTTTATTGGAAAGAATATGTTTTATTATAGCCAAAGATTCATTTAATATTAAAAACTATGTGCAGAGTTTGTTTTCCCATTTGACTGCATTTGAGAACAACAAATATTTATGCTACCCAATTCTGCGCCACCTTCCCCTATCTCTAGTTAAACTGAAAGTTACAAGTTAGCCTTTAACAGAAGCTAGTGGTCTCACAGACCGCTGCTTTTTCCAATTTTCACAGGTTAACTTGTAACTTTCAGTTTAACTGCAGACACTAGTGAAATTATCTTCCGAGTTCATTGGGCCTTTTATTAATCTTCGATCAAACGGTCTCAGAAATCACTCACAGTAGTTAGGCTACAATTCCTGTGGCAGTAGTTAAAGATTTAACTGTGGATTTTTCTTTAATCGGTCTTTGAAACCGCTAAAATCAGTTAAAATTTAAGTAACTTGATAGCGGAACCGGACCAAATTGAAATATTATAGAGCAAATTAAAGCTAATTGATAGCAAATTCGGAGTATACTTTATATTGAAATATTCGAAATGGAGTGCTGGAGGGCATGTTAACTTACCTGACTTGAATCCAATTTTCAGATCTGCCTTTTCATTTCAGTTGTAGCGAAAAACATTTATTTTGGCCCCTGACAGACTATAATGGAAATTTTAAATTCAAAATTATAATTGATTTAATAACTAGAGTTAAAAATTACTTAACATTTCAGCATAATAGTCAATGATCGGTCACTATTCAGCTCAAAATTACTAACTTAATTCTAATTTTAAAATTCTTAATTTCCATTACATTGTTCTACTAATAATTATTCAGTTTATAATTACAATTGCTTCCATACCTAGCTTGAAGATATATCATTATCATTAAAATTTTATTGTAACTAAAAATTTTTAATTACCATTTGAATATTGTGATTATAATGGTAACTTTCAAATGCATAGTTGCATAGCTGCAAACTCTACCGCTTTTTTGTACCACACAAATTTAATAGAAAATTTTGCCTTATTTAATCGGCAGATTACACGATTTGAAAAGGCAAGATTTACTATAAAATTTTTGTGGTAGAAAAAAGCGTATGATATTGGCAGCTATGATAGTTGTAATCCAATCTAATTTTTAAATTTATCATTACCATATCATGTAATTGTACTTATAACTTCTTAATTACTATTTTACTAATGATAATTTATAACGCTAATGATATGCCTAATGTTTAGGATTCTTTTTCTAATGTTTTTTTTTCAAATTTATCATTAACATTAAGCTTAATTGTTACTATAACTTCTCAATTACCATTATTGTAATGTAATGAAAATTATATCCTTTATGACTATGATTGTAATGCTAATGTATTAAGAAAACCATCATTACCATTGTAAATAATTGTAATTGTAATCTTTGAAGTGCCGTTAAATTGTAATTACATTACAGGTTAATCGAATTACAAATTTTGGCAAATTCTACATTCAGGTAGCAGTGGCTATTAGGATTTCTTAAGGAATCTGGTTGTTATTTCTTTTTTTTCGTATTTTCACTATTTTCACTCGAACAACATTATATAAACGAGAAAATTTTCAAAGTCATGAAATAAATTACAATGATATATTTTAATTACTGTCCGTTTCAAAATTTTATGCACACACTAAAATATAGCGCCGCTCACTTAAGGTAAAACATGAATAGCTAGTAAAATTTACACAAAAAATCAATATTTTATTAACGCAGTATAAGTCCCAAAGCATAAGGCACAGTTTGAATCAACTAATTTGAATAAAATTTTTAGGATTTTTTTTATCGTTTTATTTAATTAACCATCAATTGAGCGGTAATTCCCGACATGGTAGGGTAATGGCGCTCAAATTTTTAATACAACATTTAAGTACGAGAAACGTCACATATGTCGTTGTGTGGGCTATTCACACCAAGGCAGACTTTATGCAACCACTTTTCACATATTATGCAGCGACACCACGACCCATCATACCGGAAAGGGTTAAAGAGCTAAGCATTTGTTCGTAGTTTTCATCCTGTAGCACTTCTGTACAGTGTTGACAGTGGGCTACTTTTTATTAAATTCAGGATTTTTTTATTGTCACCACTTTTTTGAAATCGTAAAATTCGCATTATTTAATAACATATGAAAACAAGTGGAATTTTACCATTTCAAAAAAGTGGTGTCAATCAAGAAATTTCAGTTAAAAAAGTAGCACAATGGCAAAACTGCTTCTGGAAATCCACGTGAGCGCCATTACCCTTCATAGCCATGCTAGATTTTAATGCATTATAT
Source organism: Maratus speciosus (assembly GCA_963932465.1). NCBI lineage: Eukaryota > Metazoa > Arthropoda > Arachnida > Araneae > Salticidae > Maratus > Maratus speciosus. The sequence continues at coordinate 229,115,335 of OZ010796.1, read as the reverse complement.
TTTGCGTAACAACACACTACAAAAATAAATAAAAGCATGAACGTACAGCTGAATGTACGTATTTTGTCGACATATCGAGTGAATTAACATTTGAAAATAAGAATGTACACTTACCTTCAAGTTAGATGTTGTAGAATTTTATAGTAAAACAACTGCAAACTAATAATGTGAGGACACAAAAATACTTTCCTTCCGAAGGTTACTAAATCCTTACTGGGAACTTAGGATGAAGTTCGCTAGGGGCCGGTACCAATCGCACGTTTTAAATTCTATTCTGTTTAGAGATATTTGAGTGAGCGGTATTAACCGCTGAGCGTCATTACCCTACTTTCCCCTACTAATAAAACCTGAAAAGGGACATATATGAAATAATTTACCGGAAAATACTCAAAAAATAGATGAAATTAAATATAATAAAGATATTTCGTTGGCTACAAAAGTTTTTTTTTTTTTTTTACTCTTTTTTCGATTTTTTTTTTAAACCCGTTGCCTCAAAAGTTTAATCATATTATGCAAATTTTAACAAATTCCGGATTGGTTGGTTTAAAAGTTGTTTACAATGAGTAGTATAAAAATAGTTATTCAATTTCCGTTTCTTATTTAATATACCAAAGGCGATGGAATTCATGAAAAGTTGAAATTGTAAAGCTGTTTCTTGGACAGAAAGTTGAAATCGAAAGATAAGAGCCTTTATCGAACTTTTTGCAATTTTAACCCTTAACTACAGTCACAGAAATTGTTGCAAAGCTTTTGTGAGCGACCGCTGCGACCGCTTTATCGAAAGAGAAATAGAAGGTTAGATTAACTCATAGGATATTACTTCTCTAAAATGTATGTACCGGAATGTTTTAATACAATTTCATCTATTCAGATACAACTTCATCTAGCGCCTCAAACGAAACAAAATTTCCCTAGTGTCAGTGTTTAAACTGAAAGTTATTAGTTAAACTGTGAAGCTTGAAAAAGGAGCGGTCTGTGAGACCGCTAACAGCAGTTAACCAGCTAAATTTACAAAAAGGTAGAGCAATATGACTCTACTAAAGAACTCAAAGTTGCCGTAGAGAAATCTTAGTATTCTCTACGATCGACAACAAAGCAAAAAAAAACTGATCGATTCGATGCAAAGACGCTTATTTGAAGTTACTAAAACCAGGTTATAAAATTAATAAATAACATCATGAGTAAATGTTAAATGATAATTGTTTTCCATTGTGCATAAAGTTTTGAGATACTGCATAATTACAGGGTGGCTACTAAATACTGTTACAAATATTCAGTCATTTTATTTTACAAATATAAAATGATAACTACACTAATATGATGAACATCAGAGATGAAAGTTTACAGGGAACAAATTGTACTCTAATTGACCGCCATCTTAATCGATTACCATAGATAATCTCTTATACCATTGTCAGACTGCGGCACGAATCATTTTAAGAGGTAATCGGTACCATTCACGCAATATGGAAGCTTTGTGAGAGTCAAAAGTTCTGTGTTTGTTGCTGTTAACTTTAGCCTCTAAAATCCCCCAGACGCAATAATCTAAAGGATTTAGATCCGGTGAAGAAGGTGGCCAACCTTCTTGCATGATAAAGTTTGGATAATTGACAGGGAGCCAAGCCCGTGTTGATTTAGCTCGATGTGAAGGTTTAGAATCTTGCTGAAATGCCCAATTCTGTTTGGGATACAACCTTTCAGCTTGTGGGAATGAATGTGTAGCCAATATATCCTGTTTGTAATATTCGCATTGATTTTTATCCCTTTATCGATGAACTTCAAAGGCAATTTTCCATTGTTTGACACTGCAGCCCAACCATAACAGAATTCTTGTTCTGAAAGCGTTTAACAGTTCGAAAGGTTTCAGGTATATCCTCGATGGTTGTTGAATATACGATATCATTTTTAGCATTATAACACTGTTCAGTGCAAAATAGCTTCCCATCAGAAAATTTTATTCTGTCAACACTTTTCCTACCGTGCCGCTTCATCAATTTCTTCCTCCTTTGTAATGTTTTTATTCTTTGTGCAGCAGTCAAACCTTGAATTTTTCTTTTGCGACAAGGGACATAACGCAGATCTTCATTTATAATAACTTGCATAGTTCTGCTGCTCGCGTTCTCTTCTGCAGCCATTTTATTTGCAGAACGTTGTGGATTTCTTCACAACTTTTCACGAATTCTTTTGATGCGCTCTATTGTGCGAACTGAGCGTGAACTTCCAGGCCTTGGTCGATCTTTACATAGCTATTAGTATCCAATAATCAATTTATAGTTCTATATATAAATATTCCATTAAAATCAAGGCATTTTAATTGCTTAAAGTTTTCACCAGCGGAAAATCTGCGATCAAAGAGCTGTTTAATCATCATTTTTTTGGCTTCCATCTTTAAAATAATTTTAAATATTTGCTTTATAACAAAATTCGTCTGCACTAATAGAAGATTGTCAAACGTTAAAATAAAGAAATAAATTGTTTTACCAAACTATTAAAATTAATTCGTATTTTCTGGAGTGTAACAGTATTTAGTAGATACCTTGTATATATTTTTATGAGTTTTATCAAAGTCATGATAATGTCAATAATTGTTCATTTCGATATGAGTTGTTTAAATCCTTTTACAGAATCTAATAAATAAATATTGTTATTTAACAAAAGGAATTTTTTTGTTTTGCCTAAACTTTCGAGAGGAACTCTGCTATTCAAAAATATGCTCAGCTCGTAGACCTCATATAAGATTTAATTTTTGAAAAATTTATTGAGAATCATTCTGCACGTAATTAGAAAATAACCGATCAAGTCCGAGTACTACTCGCGCACAGAGGGTTCCGTACAATAAATATATGATTAGTAAGTTGGCATTGCATTACATAAATATATCATTAAAAGTTGTTATCTGGGGTTTATAAACCGATGGCGCATAGAGTACGCCGCACGTCCCTTTTTGTATGTCGAAACCGTCCGTGTCTTTAAGGGCTAATATCTCTTCTAATTACCGACAATGTTTTTTGAAAATCATCATCAACAATCCTTTTTTACTTCTACGATGAATGGTGCGTCTAGCACTCCTCAACGCCTTTGCTGAACGCCCGCAAATCGAAATATGCGATTTTCTCAAAAACTATGTGACCTAGAGTAATCGCTATCGTTTTCCTGCAAAGTTTAAATTAATGTCTACAACCCCTAATATTTTCATAATTTTAGTTTCAGTAGATTTGGAAATAGAGGGGAGAAGGAACATATTTTTGCGCTACATTTTCGACGATATCTCTGAAAATATAATACCTAAAATTACAAGAAATGTATTTTTTAATTCGGCGTTACGAAAGCTTTCACACAATGCCCCACACGATATACAAACAAAAGATTTTTTTCAAGTAACCTTTACATTTTTCCTAAATATATTTGTGAACGGTTAATAACTATAAATGTGTGGGTGAATAGCCTTTGTTACTTCAGCCAATTTGAACTTTCCACGTTCCATAGTTTACGAGTAAAACGGCTGTGACAGAAGGACAGACAGACACAGGAGTGATCTTATAATTATTCCGTTTTTACTTTTTAAGTACGTGGCCCTAAAAATGAATTCATATAATTATAAATATCGATATGCTTTCAAATAAAAGATATATTTATAATATTGAATTTAATATTTCTAACACAACTTTTTCAAAACACTAAGAAATTATGAATATTTCTTTTAGTAAAATGCAAATTCTATTCCACATTTCTTTCCATCCAATATTCGTTTAACTTTTGAAAAGAATTCAGCAAATACAGAATTTCATTATTGGTTTCGTTTGATGTTTCTGCATTTTATATGGTAAAATAATCTTCTCGTTCATCATTTGAAATCACCATCTGAAAGATTTAAAATCTAAATCAAAGTATAGAAAACAATAATAAAAGGAAACAATAAAAACGTATAAAGACCTCAATGATTTCTCATTATATCTTGTACGAGTTATTATTTTTTCAAGTTACTGTGTTTGGAAACAGTCTGTTTACTTCATCACATTTCATGATTAATGAACAGAAAATTACATCAATATTATTTATTAAAAATTGAAATAATTTATATCGGTATTAAAACAAGAGTCTTAAAACTCTGAAAAGATGCATATCACCTGACATAAAAAAAATCTGCCAATCATTATATGAATGTTATATACAGTAGAACCTCGATTACCTGAAGTAATTGAGACCGATTTTCGTTTGGAAGATCAAAATTTTCGGATAAGCAAGAATGCTTCAATTTTAAGATTAAGGAGAAATATATGCAATATTTCGTATTATGGTAAAGTGCTTAATAAAAATAAAGCAATAGCAAAATAGAAACAAGAATAAATTACCTGAACTTTAATTTTGAAATTAAGAACCTTTTACAAGGGTTGAAAAAAATGTTTTGTTTATCGCAGTTTCGATTGCCTTTGTTTTGAAGCTCTATCACGGAGTTTTTAATACTATTAGTTAACGAGTACCACAGTCTTTCTGCTGCTCCAGCCATGCCAAACTTTTTGCAAAACAGTCAAAAGCTTCAGAATTGCTAATTTGTTCGTTTTCTTCGTTCCACTCCCCGGCTTACGGAAGCTCAAGTTAAATTCAAAGGAAATCTAAGAAAGGGGGGCGAAAATAGTTATACGTATTTGTAGTTCGGAAAGCACCGCTTGCACGGAAGAAATATGGTAGTTTACGAAAAAAAAAAAAGATTTCACAATGGATTTTGTACACAAAGAATGTGATATTTAAAAAAAAAAAAAAAAAAAAAAAAGCTTTAAAAAGAGATTTCGGTAAATCGAGAATTTCGGTTAAAAGAGTTTCGGATAAAAGAGGTTCTACTGTAATTGTATTCATTTACTATGTATCCATTAAACACTTCATCATGTGCATACTGTTCAGAAACGCCGTCTAATCCCATTTGTTTTATATACTATTAGATTATATAGAGAAATCTTCAGACACGTGTAGTGTATTATTTTGAAGAGAATATTGAGTCATTTGGCTCTTTGGAATGTTGGAGACTGCGTGAATGTAAAAAATTCAAATTGGAAAATATATCAAGTTGAATGTTATTCAAAAGTTCAATATAAGATAATATACCCTGTTTTTTAAAAGGATTTTCAAGGCAATGTCTCTTTATCAGTTGTAAATGGAAAGAGGTTAAAGTTTGATGAAATCATTTTAAGACTTAAAATAACACATACATATACGCTTATCGTTTATGGTATATTAACTGTGAGAGGGGGGGGGGAGCAGCTACGCCCTAGAAAATGTATTAGTATTTTTTATTTACGGACTGCTAAATATTAAGTGGATAGAAAACTTTGTTTTCAAGTAAACGAAAGTTTATTCCAACAAGATGATTGTTCCACACATTATCATTGTGCTGAGCGTCATTATATGAATCTCAATGGCAGATAACCTCCAGGTAGCACAAGAAGCTTTGTAAATGTTGAAAATTAGTATGAACTTTTGAAAAGCAGTTACATTGTTTCCTCACATTTCTTCTTATTTTCGGCACATTTGTCTTTTCGTTGAAAGATTTTAGTTTAGCGTCAAAGTGTGGCATCTTATGGATAATCTTTCGTAATCAGGCACATATCGAAATAGGTCCATATTTGAGCAAATGTGGTATAGCGCAAGTATGTGTTTTAAAATATTTAATTATTCACGTTGACTTTAACCCCAAGAAGGGTGGTGGTACATTTTTGTACTACCTTATTTTAATCACCAAATACAGCAATGGCACCACTATTTTGTAATTTTAGCTTATTTTCAAATAAATTTGTTCGTAAATTCTCCTGTCCATCAATCATTTCAACATTATAGCGACAGAAGTGCTTTGCCACTGAAAGGGTTAAAGGACATTGAAATCATGATTGCAGTGCTCCGATGTAGATTCAATTAAGGAAGTTAATCAAATGTAAATAAATAAGAAAAAATGAAATGGTTAGTTGGAAATCTGCACGCGCTTTTTCCCCACCATAGGCTTTCTGCACAATGCATTCTATCAGAAATTATGTGTTGAAGTACGTTTGCTAAAATAAAATAAAGGCAAAATAAACTGTAAAACATACAGCAGTTAGGATTTTAAACAAATTATACAATAGAAACTTATCACATGTTTTTTGTCTGTAACTTTGATTAGGATTTAAAATATATATATATCTATAATCAGAAGGCGTCTGTCGCTTGTGCGTGCGGAAATCCCACGTGCGGCAGTCACACGACATCTATAGAATAGATACTAAATCGAAAAAATAACTCATAAAGTATGAAATAAAAATAGCAATCGGTTTTGGCATCCGTCCGGAAATAGAACACGCATATGTGACGGTGACGGAAAAATCCGTAGTGATAGAAATAGGGCTTTATCGCTATTAAAGTACTAAAACTTAAGAGAATGTGATTTAGCACCTTCACTAATAAGTTACTGTATGTAAATATACAAGCTGTTCCCAAAGTTATTTTATGACCAGAAGTGTATATATATATATATACGGGGTCTCCGAAAAAAAGACTCTTGAACTTAAAAATTCGATAATTCTTTAACTATAATATGAAATAAGTGACATGTTTAAAAGGTTATTCATAAATATCATATGCATATATTTTAAAATTGGAGGAATTTTTAGGCCATAGCTACACTCTCTCAATAAGTAGGAATGCTAAAAATTGAGTTAACTGCAAAACGTTTTTTGCTTGTTAAAAAAAAATAATCGAGTTCTCGTAGTTTTGACTATAGTGACAGAACTTCGAAGAATTCAAATTTGAGCATCCCGTTTATTTTCAACACAAGGTTAACAATGAAAAACCATGAAAAGCTTTAAATAACTAATTTCAGCAATAAAAATGGCGACCTAAAACAAACACAAATAAAAGCAACAAGGATAACAAACGGGCAACAAAATAAAATCATTTTATTCGATGACAACGATTTTATTTGGATTAGAGGTCTGCACGGGCCCGGGCTTGGCCCGAGGCCTGGCCCGCGGGCCGGGCCGGCGGAATGGAGGAGAATTTTCAAACGGGCCGGGCCGGGCCGGCAGAATTAGGACAATATTTTCAAAGGGCCGGGCCGGCAAAAAAATTGAACGGGCCTGCAGGGCCGGGCCGATAAAAAAAATTAATCGGGCCTATCGGCCCGATATAAGAATTTGAGAGTAGCAGATAAAATACGAGGCTATTTCGAATGAATATGACTTTTTCGAGAAGTATAAATGTGCGTTACGAGCCGATGCGAGTTTAACAACATCAATACAGAAATGTAACATGTCCATCGTAGAGATCGGCATCGTACAGTTACATGATGCCTGATCCCGGGTTTAATTTTTTCGGCAGACTTGTGCCGGGACGGAACTGGTCTTAATCGTTCTCAGGATGTGTAGAACAGGCATTATGTTTTGTAAAAGTATTAATAGCGATAATGAACTTCTGTTAACAGTATCTTTGGAAATGTACCTTAAGGTGGTTCTCATATTTACTGCTCAACAATGCGAAACTCTCAGACACATTTTCTGACTCATTTTTAACTATAAAGGCATAAAATTGACAGGCTTGAGTATTGAATGCATTTGGGATCGAATAGCGTTTCCATATTACATAAATTGCGTACAGAGATAACAGAGACTCTTGTCACGTGACTGTACGTTTTTCTCCTTTCCTGTGCTATCGCTTCCGGAAATTCGATTCAAAACGCTAACTTTGGCAGTATTTTCTGAAAGATATATTACTTTTTTCTAAGAAAAAAACGACATTTACATGGTTTCTGAATAAGAATACCTGCCAATCTCATGCGTTTCCGAAAAGAAATGAATTCATAAATGTATCTCCTTTGGATTTGAGAAAAGCCTTAAAAATGACAGAAATATTTTCACAAATCAACCTTTTATTAAAAGCTTCAAAAGTTATGTTTTATAACCCTTTATTCTAAACTACAATAATCTTTTAATGAACCCTTATTTATATTTTGAAACGTTTGTAGAGACGTTGACTAAAACACTGTAAGTAATCGTTAATGTTTACTATTGTGTGTTTTCTATTTTGAGAACACATAGTAATTTAAAATATACTGTAAAATGTTCCCATAAATATGCATGTAGTATTCATTAAAAGAATCTTAATTGTATGTCGAGAAAAAACGGAATTTTTTGTAGAAATTTAGTCGGGCCGGGCCTGTTTTCACTAATTTTTGTACGGGCCGGGCCGGGCCGAGAACGGGAAAAATGTAAACGGGCCGGGCTCGGGCCGAACTTTCAATTTTTACACCGGGCCGGGCCCGGGCCTGGAAATTCCGGCCCGTGCAGACCTCTAATTTGGATCCACAGACGATGGATGACATGTCGGACGCGGTAGACTGTGGGCAACAATAAATTGCGGCAGAAAAACACTGCAGAATCTTACGTTTGATGCCGTTTATTCATGTCCGACTTATTTGGGGATATTTCAAATGAAAATCAAATTTCAAAGTAATTGCTTAAAAGGCGCAAATGCCAACATAATGAAAAAGATTCCAAGCCGGGACTCGAACCCAGGCCATCAGTATAGCACACTGACGTTCTACCGACTAAACCACTTGGAACGATACCCAGCACGGAAAATTTCTCACTATTATATATTGGCAAGGCTACAAACGCAGCACAAGATGGAATATTTATCGTGAGCCACCGACCTGGGGCAAACACGGAACATACTTAAATCCAGCATCGATAGAAACTATATTAATACATGGAAATTATTCCAGAGGGAATATTCGCCTTGCATACAATATTTCAAATGAAAATCAAATTTCAAAGTAATTGCTTTCAAAGTAATTGCCGTGTTTGCCCCAGGTCGGTGGCTCACGATGAATATTCCATATTGTGCTGCGTTTGTAGCCTTGCCAATATATTATAATGAGAAATTTTCCGTGCTGGGTATCGTTCCAAGTGGTTTAGTCGGTAGAACGTCAGTGTGCTATATTGATGGCCCGGGTTCGAGTCCCGGCTTGGAATCTTTTTCATTATGTTGGCATTTGTGCCTTTTAAGCAATTACTTTGAAATTTGATTTCCATTTGAAATATTGTATGCAAGGCGAATGTTCCCTCTGGAATAATTTCCATGTATTAATATAGTTTCTATCGATGCTGGATTTAATTATGTTTCGTGTTTGCCCCAGGTCAGTGGCTCACGATGAATATTCCATATTGTGCTGCGTTTGTAGCCTTGCCAATATATAATAGTGAGAAATTTTCCGTGCTGGGTATCGTTCCAATGGTTTAGTCGGTTGAACGTCAGTGTGCTATACTGATGGCCAGGGTTCGAGTCCCGGCTTGGAATCTTTTTTACTATGTTGGCATTTGCGCCTTTCAAGCAATTACTTTGAAATTTGATTTTCATTTGAAATATTGTATGCAAGGCTAATGTTCCCTCTAGAATAATTTCCATGTATTAATATTATTTGGGGATTTTGACGTTACAACACACCTGGAGCACTAAATGGTCTTGTTTTCTTTTATTTTTCTCCATTTCTACTGATAGAATTAGTTTTTTAATGCCAGACGGTCATTTTGCAACGAAAAACAGCGGATGTTGCAATCTGAAATTTTCAAAATTTTGTCATTGTAAATCTAACTCTGAACGCTCGATTCTTTACTTCTCTATATTGAGCCCATAAAATACCCGCATCCCAAATGGCATACTCTTTTCTTGAACGGTACTGTCACCAAGGGCTCATAAACGTACCAAAAGCTTGAAATGTGCTCTAGTTTTTACCTGCTGGAGATGCATATGCAATATAAATTACCAATGTGTTCAAATTAAAGTAGAAATTAAGACCATTTTTATGAAAATTTACCTGCAATTAGTTTTCAAAAAGTTATCATTTTTAAAAAATTTATACGGTCCTTGAGTACTATAAGTTATATTAGAAAACAATTTACATGCTCTGACATGTGCAACAGTAAAATTTCAGTATTTCTACGCTCAAAACTCATCGAGTTATGATACTTTGAATTTTATGTAACTTCGGAGCTTTCCGAACTATAAATGGACACACGGTATTTTAGTGCAGGAAAGCTCCGAAGTTTCATGAAATTCAAAATATCAACACTTGGCGAGGTTTGGTTGCAGAAGAATGGAAATTTTAGTGTTGTACTTGTCAGAACAAGGAGAGAGATTTTTCTAAATATAAATTACAGTAGCCGAGGACCTATGCAATTTAAAAATATACTTTTAAAATCAATAGCAGAACCATTTCTTATTTTCTCCATATCCTAAATTCTTACCTTATTTTGAACACTTTTGCGATTTACACTGCTTACGTTATATCCAACAGCTAAAAAATGAAAGTTTCACTTTTTGGAAGGCACCTTCTGTTAGAGATCTGCACGGGCCGGCCCGTGGCCCGAAGCCCGAGCCCGGCCCGGCCCGCGGGCCGGGCTCGGGCCGATTTTCATTCACGGCACTCGGGCCGGGCCGGGCCCGGGCCATACTTTTTTCTGAAGGCTCGGGCCGGGCCGGGCCGGGCCTAACTTAATTTTTCTGTACAGAGCCGGGCCTGGTTTCATTCCTAGTCTTCATGGCCCAAAATTTTCAGTCCTAGTTTTGAGCCAGCCCGTATGAAAATCATTGTTTCAGCGTAGCCTGGTCCATTAAAAGTCAGTTAAATTAAGCCTGGCCCAAAAGTTTTTGCAAAAAATGCATACATTTTTGAATCGCCATATATTTTGAATCGCCCACTTAAACATTAAAATTTATTATTTTTAAAGAATAGTAGATTTCTACGCATATTAAAATATAACTAAATTAAAATACAGTAAAATGTATGAAAAGGAACCTGCCTATGACGGAAGCCTGTTTTAAACTGAAAAACGTGTTGATCCATGCAAAATAAATACACTAATAAGTAAGAAAAGAATATATAATACATTTACACTTGCTAAGAAGGGAACTTTTCTATAACGCATTTTTTTTTTCTTTTCTATGCAATTCCATATTAGAAGATTTTACTGTATAGCATTTTTCCGATTTTTAACACTTCTATACATGGAATATGGATTAACAATATTAATGATAACTGAAACATTTACATACAAGAAATAGAGATTCATTAAAAATATAAATATCGCAGCCTGCTGCACTTCTATAAAAATAAAGATTATGCATGAAAAAAAAAATTTAAGATAAATATTTTAGGTCAGAACTCCTCCCTCGTACAAGACAAATTTTTAACCAATTCGACGTAAAAATCAATGTTTTGTAGAAGTTCACTCGGGCCGGGCCGGGCCCGGGCCGAGATTTTAACTTTTTTCCGGGCCGGGCCGGGCCGGGCTCGGGCCGAACTTTCAATTTTTTTATCGGGCCGGGCCAATATTATTTTTTCTACGGGCCGGGCCGATTTTTTTTTCTCTAAGAGTCGGGCCGGGCCCGGGCCTGGAAATGTCGGCCCGTGCAGACCTCTACCTTCTGTCTGTCTCTCTCTCTTTATTTATATATGTATATATGCATCCAATTAAAAAATTTTTCCTACCCCTTTCTTCGAAGAAAGTATGCACAACTCGATCACATTTCAGTCAACAGTTTCATACCCCCAAAAATACCTAAAGTTATGTTAATGTTAATGTGTCTAATAGTAACTAAGGTTAGTCACGATAAAAGAATATCGTACTTCATTTTATGTCCCTTTTCTCCCAAACCTTGGGATATACAAATATCATGGAAAATATACGACAACATTCATAAACAGTTCACAGTTATCTTAAAAGCATATTAAAACGGCAGTTAACCAGACGAAACACGAATACAACTAAATAATAATTATGAAATAAAGATAGCAAGGCAATTGTTTATTCTAGTCTAGCATCTGAAATACCACCGGTGCTGCATGACAGCATATCAAAAGGGCTTTTATCTCCAGGTATTATAAATTGAAATTCATATGCGTTTCAAAGTTCTGCAGATTATAACTAGAATTCAAATCGTGACGTATATGCTAGAAATGCATATGATTCATAATGGAATTAAGGTATAGGAAGGAATGCATATGATTCATAGTGGAATTAAAGTATATGAAAAAAAATGCATATAATTCATAGTGAAATTAAGGTATGTGCTAATTTCGTAATATAATATAAAAATGTGGTGATGATGGTGCTTTTAGATGTATTTGATATTGCTACAAAATTAAACTAGTGGGATGTGGCAATACCAAAACTTTCTTCTATCTCATACATGTTAATACTTCCTGAAAAATGCAGCATATCACCACCACCGGTTAGATGATTTACACCAAAATCTAATTATCAACAACTTTGATAACTTCTAACTGAATCTGAAGTTTGATGAAAATTCGTGCATTAGTTTTTTACACACAGCTATTGTGGAAATCGTGAAAAATGCAGCACAGCAGAGCGATTTGTTGGGCGATTTGCACAAAACATTAAGCAACACTAATTTATATCAGGGACTAACTTAATCTGACGTTTGACGAAAATTCGTGCATTTTTTCTTGAGTCAGAGCTATTGCGATAATCATGAATAATGCAGCATAGCAGCGCCACCTGTTGGGAGATTTTCACCAAAAGGTAATCAGCACCAAACTATACGTCTGAATCTGAAGTTTTATGAAAATCCGTGCAGTAGTTCTTGAGATATAGCTATTGCAGAAATCGTGAAAAATAACGCATAGCAGCGCCCCTGTTAGGCGATTTTCACCAAAAACTAATCAGGACCAGTTTATATCAAGGTCTAACTGAATCTAAAGTTTTGTGAAATTTCGTGCTTGAGATAGAGCGCCCACAAAATTTCGTCACGTACAGACTCAGAGTGACAGAATGACGGGCAGACTCACAGACAGACATTTTCTAAAAGACATGAAATCGTGTTCAAGACATTCTAAAACGTATAAATTCGTCGAATACCGGAAGTCTAAAATGTTCACGAATCCAATAATTTCTTCTTGTAAAGACAGAAGAAAGTAAAAATTGAAAATCTTTGTTTTTTAATGTTTGGACATTTTTGCGTCGATTGCAATAAAGAAACTGCAACTAATGTCATTGTGGAAAAAATTACTCTGTATCCACAGCAATTTCCTATCCGCATTTACGACTCCTACTGTATAGAAGAATTCAGGTGATCAGATTGGTCTACAATTAACAGCTCAGTAGTACGATTGGTCAACGTCGCCATGATAATTCCTGCATAGATCGCTAAAGAAAAAACGTAGTTGGTAGACAGTGTATGTGAGTGTTTGTTTGTAAACATGCCCTTTCCTTATATCTCTTATTAAGTGTATATATACACCGACGAGCTAAAACATGAGGACCTTCCCCACATTTTGCAATGAGCTCTTCTGGATGAAATGGAGAGCACATTCTCAGATAGGACAGGTATTTTACTGCTGCTAGGGGGGGGGGGAGGCTCAGTAATCATTCTTGCTCTTACTTATGCGTGTGATGCGAAAGGGTGCTGATTTAACCGACTTTAATAGAGGGCAGTTTGAAATGTCCCGAAGGCTCAGAACGAGTATCTCCGAAACTGCACTGCTTGTGGGTTGTTCGCGACCTGCTCTTGTTAGTACTTATGCAAAGTGAATGAATGACAGTGAAACCAGCAGTAGATGCCATAGCGTTGGACGTCCACATGTTATGAAGAAAAAAAAGACGTCCGAGACTGTCTCGCTTGGTGATGCAAAATCGACACTAGACAGTGGCTCAGATGATAGCACAATACAATGTAGGTACAAGTATAATTGTTTCGGAGCACACAGTTCAGTGGCCACTGCTGGATATGGACTATACAGCAACCGTTCCACTCATATGTTTCTGTTAACTAAGCATCATCGTCAACTACGCCTACACTGTGCCCGGAAACATCGTGACTGGACTGATCATTGGAAGAAAGTTCCTTGGTCGGTTGAATATAATTCGTCATTCATCACGTTGATGGTCGTGTCAGCGTAAGCCGTATTCTAGGCGAACAGTTGCTCCTCCAATGTACAGCAGGTCATACACAGGCTGGTGGCGGCGGTTTTTGAGCTTTGGGGGACGTTTTCATGGGCGTCCGTGGAACCCGTGGTTGTGGTAGAACAGACCATGAAAGCAACGGACAATCTAAACATCATTGCGGACCGGTTGCGCCATTATATGGAGTTTTTCTTCCTAAATGGAAATGGATTCTTCCTGCAGGACAACGCTCCATGTCACAAGGCTCTGATTGTGCTTGACTGGTTCCAGGAACATAATTCATAATTCCAGTTAATGTCCTGGCCACCTAACTCGCTGGATCTTAATCCGATAAAGCAAATTTTTTGGTGTCATGGAACGGCAGCTCATAGTTCAAAAACCACCATGTCGGAATATCCGGTATTTGCGTGACCGCTGCTTGAACATCTGGTGCAATCTGTCTCAGGCCATCTACTAAGGACTTGTGGCATTCATTCTAAGGCATGTTGCAGCTGTTTTGTGGGCCAAAGGTGGGCCAACGCGTTATTAGTTAGGTGGTCATAATGTTTTGGCTGTTCAGTGCATATGTGTGTATATATATATATACGTATATTAATATAATATATTTTAAAGCTTTAACTTATCTTAAAACTATTTTAAATTTTTTATCACATTTTAATTTAATTATTTCCTTTTAAAAAATTTTATTCCATTGTTTAAACGCGTGTCATATTTTTCATTCTTTTTCTTACATTCCCCTCTTGAAAAATTCCTTTGGCTCTGCGCCGTAACATTTTTGCCAGTCTGAATTCAATCGATTTCAAAATATTCTTTTTGATTATAAGCCTATTTTAGTTTATTCGAAAGACGCTTTCGAGAACTTTTCCCGCGTTTTGGCGGGAAACCGAATTACAGCCATTTGATGCATGTGCGGTAACTTCCCCAATTCGCTTTCTCATTAGCTACGGGTTTCTGTTGCATTGTGTATTTGTATCTCTACGCTCTAACTAATCAAATACTTTGCACTGTATCAGTGGAGAACATTTTTGTCGTTTCTCTTGTCTCAAAGCACGTGGCTCCAATTGTAGTGGAATTTAATACCGTATTGTACACAGCTTGATATTTTTTTGGCTAGTTTATTTTGCTGGCATAATTTTACTTAACCTGCTATGTGAACATGTGGAATATCTTCAGTTCATAAAGACTGACAGTGTCTTGAGAAGAATTCTCTCATATTTTGTTACTTTTTATTTATTAATTAAAGACTTGAAGCTGCAATTGACTATTTTCTTTTATGTGAATCTTTATTGGTTTGTTTCAGCCATTTCCATCCGTAACCATTTGGTACACGTCAGCTGCCTATTATATTTTTCTTTACTTCATGCACGGAGTTATATTATATCACCAATAATATCCTAAGATAATATATGGTAACACCTTAAAGATTGGATCGCCAAACATCACAACGATCAGTAGATCTTATTACCTGTGTAACGTGGTCGCTTCAGCTGTTATTAGTTGATCTTGCTCACACATCAAAACAACTCCTCTACAGCACCGATTTCTGTCATATGTATATATATATGTAATATATGCGGGGACCAGTCATCGGGGGAGCTCTGAATCGCGGGCGACTACGGGGCGCTGTTGAGCAGGGCGATCCGCTCCGGACGGCCGGTACTGTGCAGGGGCACTTGCAAACCGTGGCTGGTTCGTCGAACGGCGTGGTTTTCTGGTAGTCGTGGCCAATTCATGGTGAGTAAATGCGAGTCCAAGCAAATAAGATAGAGTTCGTTCGGACCTGGTTTTTATTGGGCCTGCCAGTTACATATGATCCTTCAAAGCCCAGGTCCAGATGACTTGAGAGTTGTCGCGGGACGATTTCCCCAAATGCGCTGCCGAGGGGCGGCAGTTACTTTAGCACTTCATAGTCATAAAAAGGCCACGGGTTTTTCGTTGTCCCGTCTTAAATATGGAATATTTCCGCTAGAGTGCGGCACTACCGAAATAGGAGGTGATCTAATTTAACAGGCTAAAATTTATCCAGACATTATGACGTTTTATGGGTTTGGCAAATCTGGGCTCAAACTCTGCTCACGGGATGCCGATGGAATTTACAATTGCGTTTACTCAGCATTTCTTATTCTTAAAGATGGATCAATTTTGAGTCATGAAAGTAATAAATGTTGGGTTGGAAAACCAAGTTAACAGGGGTAAATCAGATTTAGACTACGGCATTTCAAAAGTTAAATAAAATTTGGGCGTTTTAAATTTAGAACTTTTACTTTTAAACTTTAAATTTTAAAAAGGTTTAAGTTTAAAAAAAAGGTTTAATCTTTATCCTTTCATATATGCATGTATATACACATGCATACATACATATATGTATATATATATGTATACATATATCTGTGTGAGTGTGCGTATTTATATTTACACTGGTGGAAAAAATTAAAGGAACAAGTATAAAAAATAATATAACTTGAATGATTTTGCATCTCACACCATGGTACTTGCACAATATCTTTGCTTTGACATGTTTCACATATCTTCAAAATGCAGAATATCTGATTTCTGAAAAAAAAATTAAAATAAGATAATAGGAAATGCAGTATAAAGTGGGGTAGGGTAAAGTTTAACAAAGGAGGTGGGTTGATAAGGGCTGTTTTTCGCCCATCATATACTCAAAAAAAAATTTCGGATTCCGACAATTGTTTAACGTTTTTGTAAACTTAAAGATATGTATTTTTGTTTAATATAACATTTACGTGGTAAATAAAATACTAAGTCATAGAAATTATAGCCCGAAAATAGTGTTTTGGCTTTTTCCTACATGTTTGTCTTTTTTTATGTTTGAATTATAATTTTTTTAAGAAGCGTTCCATGAACCAAATTAATTTGACTTGCAATGATACTACTCTTTATATTATTTTATATGAGCATTATTTTTTCTTGGTTCAATGTGCTCTTCTACCTATTAAAGAAAAAAATATTTCGTGCGCGAGTATCAGTTGCATTGCCATCGGAGCGCGTTCAGATTTGTTTTGCCGCGCTCAAAAAGTATTTACGTTGTTCAGATGTCAATGTTGTGTTCGGAAACTGTTGTTGTAAATTTTTATTGAAGAACTTAATAATAAATAATGCCTGGAAGTCAGTGTGATTGTTGTAAAACTTGACGAAAAACAAATAATGATTTTCGTATCTGTTTCAAACAGAAAAATTATATCGAGTTATACCGATACTTAGAAGTTCTAAAAGCTGCGATCTGCAGAATGGTTCTAAGTAGTGCTCTAAATGCAGATCATATCGCTCACCCGCAAGAAAAGTGACACATCTCGCAAAAAATTCATTTTGCGTTTTATTCCACTAATACGTCTGTCATAAGTGTGTCTTGATACATAAACAGTTTCATAAGTGTAGTTATACGGAAAATCCTTTTATTACGCTATATGTCCACTTGTGATTACAGACGAGGGGTGGATTGTATAGGGAGGTAAAATTACCCAACCCTCAAAACGTCATCCTATGTCAGCATTCTTATGGATTTTATGCTTTAACGCACGTTTTTATTCCTGCATACAGAGATAAGTGCTGTAATTTCATGTTACAGTAAAATCATGCAAATTTTCTTCTGCCTCTCCTGTGAAATTTACTTTTGTCGAGATGTGTCACTTTTCTTGCGGGTGAGCGATATGTATTTCGTGTACTTCGGGTTCAAAATACTCCTATTTCTTCTTCTGTGGTAACAATAAGAGATTATGCGTCAACGATTACTGCCGACGACACCACAAATAAGAAACCTAATGTACACTTATCAACATTTCGTTGTCACAACTCTAACACTTGTATAATATGTAAGAGTAAGAACTACCTCGTGAGTGTATCAAAAGCAGCTCAAACTCAAGCCTTTATAGAAACAAGAATCTACATTTTGTCGGGAAAACGATGCTGTAAAACTCATATTACAGGAGGGTATTCATAAAGTTGGCTCTGCAAGATTTACGCCCTGTAAGTGAGAATACATCAATGTATGAAAAAGATATTGAAAGTCTTTTAAACAATATCAGAAAGGTAGCAAAAAAGAGAGGTCTCAATTTTGACACACCAGGACAGCTTTCTGAGTCCGATTATTAAACTCTCATGGGTATATCCATGTCTGATTTTGACTATATTTTTGAACTAGTAAAGTCCAAAATGCGTTCCTCGAAAAAGAAGTGATCCCGTACTTGCTTAGTAGTGTTACTTGTAAATCTTAGAACCGGCCTCTCTAGTGGGGTTTTGTCCACATTCTTCAATATAAGAATCTTCTGTGCTTAATATCTTCTGTACCGATATGCATGCCAGGCATTAATTGAGAATTTTGTTCCACTACTCCTTGCAATGGAACACGTCGCCAGAAAAGAGGTTATTAAAAAACATACGAGGCATTTAGCAAGAAGATTATTTTTTCCGGATGACGACAATGATACTTGTTGATGATGGCACATACATTTATATCCAGAAGAGTGCGAACTATTCCCTTCACAGACGATCTTTCTCGCTACCGAAAGAAAGACCTTTAGTTAAGCCTATGATGTTGGTCACTACTTTAGGTTACATTAAGGATGTCTTCGGACCTTACTTCGCGGATTCAAAGAGCAATGATGCTAACATACTTACAGATACATTAAAAAAGATGCACGCAATATCAAAGAGTGGCTGAAGTCAAATGATGTTATGATTATTGATATAGGCTTCCGGGATTGTTTGGAACTTCTGCTAGAAACGGATTTCGTACATGAAATTCCTAGATTCCTAAATAATTGATTTCAAACCTAAATAAGCAGCAATAATTTTCGACAGAGGATGCTAAGAAAACACGTATCGTGACTAAAGTTCGAGTGTTCGACACAAGTGCTAAACTCTATAATATTTGGATAAAAATAGAGCGAAGCAATCACACAATGGTACTGTCAATGTAAAGTGAGTGCAAGTGTCGTAGGGTGCTGTGCGCACGTTGCTTTCTTATTATGGTTTCTGGTTTACTGGCGCCACAACTCAACCGAAGTTTTAAAAAAAACAAGTCTTTAATATGCTCATACACTACAAGATGCCGCCACCGGTTGGTCAAGTAGCGATTCGGGTGAAGAAAGCAAGTAGGAAAACTAATCTGAAACATATTACCAAAGGAGATTGAAATTGTATGATTATTTTTGGTTATTGATTATTTCCGATATTTCATATATTGAAAAAATAGTCTTAATAAGCTTCATTAATCTTAATTTTGCATTTAGTGTTGCATTTACTATTGATCATATGGATTAAAACTAATGCCAATAGGGTTTATGTCCGTTAATTTACACAATGCTTACTTATTTATATGTATTTTATTTTTTCCATCAATTTTAGAACTTCCATTTAAAAAAAAATTCTTATTTGTCATGAGGTATACTAATGAAAAAAAATATGTGTCACATCAAGGGGCTGGCGGGCGAAAAATGGCCCTTATCATAACCCGCCTCCTTTGAGAGATATATAAAAAAATATATATAAGATGTGTGTAGATACACCTGACCGAAATGCAAACTTTGTAGTTTTGCAAAACTTATTGTCCTTCTTCCATTCTTTCAATTAAACGCCATTTATCTGAATCCTTCAGACACCTTCTCAATGACATGTTCCACATTCCACGGGCAAAAATTTTATCGTATTTGCATATTTCTGTGTAGCGAAGGAGAATACCATTGGAGTAGAGATATCGTTGTACTTGAGCTACAAACTTACTAATTTTCACTGGATTTCACTTAATAGAATTAACATAGTTTATGTTAAATCTATTGGTTAAGCAAAGTTAGTTTTAATTGTTGCCTTAATTTTTTCCTCTAGTATACCTATTTATACATATACCGGGTGTCCCAAAAAGGACTGACTGATTTTTAAATTCAATAACTTCCAAACGGTGACAGATATTAAAAAAATTCTTGCAGGAGGGTTATGCATAAAGTCAAAAGTTTTATTACAGTGATTTTCGATTTTAGTTCGAATTACAAACAATAGATGGCGCTGTAAGCAATAGTCGCTAAATACAGGCTCGATTTTTGGTCCTTTCTGTTGTTCCATGCAGAAAAAGGAGATGGAAATGTATTATCCGGGCCACGAAGTACCAAAAATCGAGCCTGAATTTAGCCTCTATTGATCGCAGCGCCATCTATTGTTTGTAATTCGAACTAAAATCGAAAATCACTGTAAAAAAAATTTTTGACTTTATGCATAACCCTCCTGCAAGAATTTTTTTAATATCTGTCACCGTTTGGAAGTTATTGAATTTTAAAATCAGTCAGTCCTTTTTGGGACACCCGGTATATACAATTAATCTTTTTGAAAAAAAAACTTTTAAATCAAAAGATAATCGGCACTATAGAAATTAACTAATACGTTAGAAAATAACATCAATCCAATATTGCTAAATACAATGATTATTGAAAAGTAGGAGAAAATAAATCTAAAACACACGGTAAGAACCTTACAATAAGGAAATGGAAACTGGTATTGTGAAACACTATATCAATAACAATATTCCCCAATATAAAATGCAATAGCAATACCAATAGAAAAATGCCATATCAATAAACAATAGAAAACTTCATTAAAAATAAATCCAATTTAAGAAATAAAACAATAGAAAAACTTAATATACGAATACTACCCAAGCGAAATTATCTGGAAATATAAGTGTTACAGACACATGGAAAAATTACATTTTAACAGTTAATGGGTAACAGTTATTTCACCTAAATTATGGAATAACCATAAAAGTAAATAATTTAACTGAAAATAAAATATTAATAAATATTAAATGCCTACTTGCAAAACTATTTAGAAAAAATCTCTCCTTTAACTTCCCACTAACACAAAAAAAGTGAAAATATGAGGCAACGTTTTTTAAGTAAGTACTGTTTTGATATTAAATAACACAATGCCACTCTTTTTAACAATTTTATTTTTACATGAAAGCCTGGGCTTTAATCTACTTTGCAGATGCTTCTTTATGTGCAGTATAAAATAGAAGCTAGCTTAGGGTTAAACCTAGGATCTCCTCCCGTCATATTGTTGGAAACTACTTCATCACCCTCCGAGTAGAACCCGGTAACTTGTTTCTAGGATTCTTTTTAAGTTCTACCTCCCTGTGTCCTGGTGCTCCTCAATCGGCCCCTCCGTGAAGGACAGGATTAAGAGCCCATGCTGGGAGCGCTGTGGTCTCGAACCGGCTACTGGAAGTAGGTGTTTGAGGTTGGGCGTCATTCCAGGAGGCACCGCTCTCCCAGGTCCCTTCTTCTCTGTAAGATGACGGGAATCTTGGATGTCAAGAGAAAGTCCTTTCGTACCTGGGCAGAAATTCGGGCAAATTCTAGGGAAGGGGATAAGGGAAATCCCAAAATTTCGGACGCTGCCGCTTGTTATGTGGTTAGTGAGGGGAACGCGTATCCTTCTCGGCGTTTTTAACCCGGCAACTTGAGTGTGGAAGACGACCGGAAGCGGAGTCCCTTAGAGAAGGGGCGCTTCTGATTAGTAATCTTTCATGTTTGAGCGCAGCCACTCATTATGCAGAAACGAGAGGAGTGCCCATCCTTCTCTGTGATCTCGACTTGGCCACATGAGTATGGAAAAAGACCGAGAGAAGAGCCTAAAGACGGGGCGCTGCTGTGTCCGATTGGTCGAAACGGGGTAGTCTGAAGGCATTGTCGCGATGTGCTTCGAACCAACGCCCCCTAGATACGTAAAAAGCCTTGACATGCGTCACGAAACGTCACACAAAGTAGGCAAAACAAAGGAAAAAAATCGAATAACTTGCGTGTTTCGATTTGTTGGCTTGTGGAATTATTAATTCTTATTTTCTAATAATTAATAATTACACGAGCCAAAAAAAACGAAACATGCAAGTTGTTCGAATTTTTTTCTTTGTTTTCCCTGCTTTGTGTGACGTTTTCGTAACGCGTGTCAAGGCTTTCTCCCTTATCTAGGTGGTGTTGTTCGAACGCGGTGCACAGCGTTTTTCACGGTTTTACTTTGTGTGGAATTAAAAAAATTGGGTCATCTTCTCATAGTCCTCCCTGAATCCGGTTTCTGTTTCGCAGTATGGTCGACGGTTGTGGCTGTCGTGGTCTGCCATTGCAGCCTGTGTACGTGGACGATGCTGGTATTGACCTACACCTAGGCGTTGGCGGGTGGTGACTGGTTCCTACACTGCTCCCTGTGTGTTGTACTGTCCGTCTGGCAACGGATTCATGTGTCTGGTGGAGCCTGCTGTCGCACCGGCAGTGTTTCGCGCAGATCTAACCAATGGTTGTGGATCTCTTGATCCTTGGACGGTATCGCTCTTGGTTAGCTAAAGGTAATATAATAAGAAATTTATAATAAATGAAAAGAAAAAGATAAATAACGATATAATTATAAAATAATATATTTATTCCTATATTAAGAACTGGCTAAAACTACACGATTCTAATTAACATTAGATTAAAAAAATAAATGCTCTAATTTATATATTTTTAGATACAATAAAGCAAGTGCTGTCATCTGTATTCTGAAATGATGTACTGTATATAAAATAATAAAAAGTTTAAAATTATTCGGAATTAAAAGAAAATTTATGCAATGATTTCATAATTATATGAATTATATAATGAGGAATACACAAAATATGAATTATCGTGATAGTAATAAAACTATTCTTTAGGATATATATTTAAAAATTTTAAATGCATAAGATGCTGTTATACACTCAAGACTGAGATGAAAAGGTTAAAACAGAAAACTGAAATAATACTGTTAATTTTATAATTAGAATATGAGAAAATAAAATAAATTAACAATAAATAATATTTAAAAATTAAACTATAATTTAACCATTTTTAAATTACAAAAAAAATGGAAATAATAAACACTAATTAAAATAACAATAAAAATATAAAAGAAAGATTAATAAAATGGATTTTTCATTTCTTCATGTTAAGTGATAAATAAATTAATAATTAGTGAGAACATAAAAGAAATTAGAGATAATGAAATTGAAATGATATAATTAAAGTTGATAAAAGAAATTATATTGAGATTTTTAAAAAAAAATAGACTGTAGAATAGTTTAAATATTAAAGTTAAATTTTTAATATTAAAATTAAAAGTTAAAAAGAATTAATTTAAAAATTATTTAGTAATTGAATAAAGTAACACACTTGCATTATGATTATAAAATTATATACCCATAATTGACATTTGTTGCAATAAAATACTCTAAATGCAATACACATTAAACCAGTGACCAATAATTATACACGATCCCAAGTATTATAAATGTTAGTTTATTTTTTATATGTGATCCCCATTATTTAAATATATAAACTCAAACAACCTAACTTATTATCTAACATCTACCTTATATATATATACAGGGTGCAATATGTTATCTATCGCCGGCCTTTAATTTCTCAATCGTTGGTCGTAGACATATAGTTCCAATTACAAAAACGTTTCAAATGAGGTAAATATTTATGTTGCGACATTATTTAAAGTAAAAAATCAATTTTATAAAAATTACGAAAACTAACTTTTTATACGGTCCCCCAGTCCCTACAGATATTGGGGACTGCCTAATTGGGATATTAGAGGATATCCGCCTAATTGGGGAATCACCAAATATTCATCTAGTTATTTCATCTAAAAATTTGAGCTAACTTTTATGGGTCGAACAATATCCAAACGTGCCGACGATACCGGCTAAAGGTGGTTTCGCCGTAAAAAGGACATTGCACCCTGATTTTGATCTCGAATTACATTAATTCATCTTTTAACTGATCCCTCAATGAAAGACAAAATCATGTGGAAAAATCTCAAACTTTGAAATTTAATAATTGTGTCAACTTTTGTAGTACAGATGTCAAATTTTTTGTGTTATGTATGTTATGATATGTGTAAACTTTTACTAAGTATAGCTATAGGGACTGGGGGGACCGTATAAAAAGTTAGTTTTCGTAATTTTTATAAAATTGATTTTTTACTTTAAATAATGCCACAACATGAATATTTACCTCATTTCAAACGTTTTTGCAATTGGAACTATATGTCTACGACCAATGGTTGAGAAATTAAAGGTCGGCAATAGATAACACATTGCACCCTGTATATGTCCTACTTTAATCAAGCAAAAGACGATCAATACAATTATTTTATTTTATTTTTCTTTTGAAAAGATTTTTTTATTTATTTATGAAGAATTTCTAACATTTATGATCATTTTTTAATTTTTTAATTTTTTAACGTGTGAGATAGTTGTGAACATGCTCCGGGCAGATGTGTACAAAGCTTGAAACAGCCACATTTTTTTTTGAAAAATAACAATATATACATATTTTTAGTTCCGTTTCAATACACAATAAAAAATTACATTTCATCAAGTATTTACATTTAAGTACATATTTTATCACAAATAGAAAAACATTTTCAAATTAAGGAAAAGTTTTAAAAAATCAGTGGTAAATGCAAAATGACGAAATTTGCACAAGGTACTCCTTTTAGAAAACAAATTTTGTATTTTGGAGCTTTTTTAAACCAGTAAGCTCTGTTTAAATGGTATTTTCGGGTTTTCTCAATATTATTTTGTGCCTTTCATGAAGCATTTTTTGCAGCCATTTGCAGCAGATTATTCTTTTCACAACACAGGAAATGTTTATGATACTTAATTATAATTACAAAACATTTGTTTTTAACCCTTTCCCATGTAATTGAAAAGTGTTTATGACTTCAGTTTGTTTGTCCGTCTAGCCATGCTCTAAATCTTGTAAATGTACTCGGATTGTCCTGTCATTTTTATATGTTATTGTCGTTTACTATAATGCGATCGCTAATGAGACTGAAGTGTGCAGTATTTATAGTTCGTTTACAGGGAAAGTCAAAAGTATTATTATTAAGTTAAAAGTACATATTATTATAGTAGTACATAGCCGTCAATGAAAAAAATCTTTTAAAGTGAGTTTCGATTATGTTACACCATTTCAAACGTAATGAAATTTATACGCATTTATGAAGTTTACTAAAATTTTCTTTCTATAGAATATGGTATGCAAAGCATTTATTATTCATTAACAGAGTCGCCAAAAATAATTCTCTCAAATGATGTTCTACGAGGGAAAATCGTTTGCAGTATATTTTACTGATGTTAAACTATTTAACACATAAAATTTATATGCATTACTCTCGTGTCTCAGAAGTTTCTTACTGAAAAGTATGGTATACAGGGTGCAATATGTTATCTATCGCCGACCTTTAATTTCTCAACCGTTGGTCGTAGACATATAGTTCCAATTACAAAAACGTTTTAAATGAGGTAAATATTTATGTTGTGGCATTATTTAAAGTAAAAAATCAATTTTATGAAAATTACGAAACCTAACTTTTTATACGGTTCCCCAATCCCTATAGTTATATTTAGTAAAGTTTACACATATCATAACAGATATAACACAAAAAGTTTGACATCTGTACTACAAAAATTGACAGAGTTATTAAATTTCAAAGTTTCAGATTTTTTGCACATGATTTTGTCTTTCATTGAGGGATCAGTTAAAAGATGAATTAAAGTAATTCGAGATCAAAATCAGGGTACAATGTCCTTTTCACAGAGAAACCACCTTTAACCGGTACCTCCAAATCGGGGTTAGAGAGGGTTATTTCATCTAAAAATTTGAGCTGTCTTTTAGGGGTCGTATACAAAGCGAAGAATGAAATATAGAAATTAAACAGAAAAATAAATATCAATTTATTATAATATCAGAAAACGGTGTACTATAAAAAATGAATACATCAAACGCCGGGATCTACTAGAGATACTGCTCAAAGGGTTCTCCATTGGTGGCAATGCACAATTAAATGCGTGGCAGTACTGAGTCCTGGACACGCTAGAGGGCGGACACGCAGGTGTGCAAACTGTACGACAATCAAGAATGATGTGCGGCTGCAGATGAACCAGAGAGGTGGTCTCAATCTAGAGGTCTGCACGGGTCCGGGCTTGGCCCGAGGCCCGTACCCGGCCCAGCCCGCGGGCCGGCGGAATGGAGGAGAATTTTCAAACGGGCCGGGCCGGCAAAAAAATTGAACGGGCCTGCAGGGCCGGGCCGATAAAAAAAATTAATCGGGCCTATCGGCCCGATATAAAAATTTGAGAGGGGCAGATAAACTACGAGGTCATTTCCAATGAATATGACTTTTTCGAGAAGTATAAATGTGCGTTACGAGCCAATACGAGTTTAACAACATCAATACAGAAATGTAACATGTCCATCGTAGAGATCGGCATCGTACAGTTACATGATGCCTGATCCCGGGTTTAATGTTTTCGGCAGACTTGTGCCGGGACGGAACTGGTCTTAATCGTTCTCAGGATGTGTAGGACAGGAATTATGTTTTGTAAAAGTATTAATAGCGATAATGAACTTCTGTTAACAGTATCTTTGGAAATGTACCTTAAGATGGTTATCATATTTACTGCTCAACAATGCGAAACTCTCAGACACATTTTCTGACTCATTTTTAACTATAAAGGCATAAAATTGACAGGCCTGAGTATTGAAGTCATTTGGGATCGAATAGCGTTTCCATTTTTCATAAATTACGTACAGAGATAACAGAGACTCTTGTCACGTGACTGTACGTTTTCTCCTTTCCTGTGCTATCACTTCCGGAAATTCGATTAAAAACGCTAACTTTGGCAGTATTTTCTGAAAGATATATTACTTTTATCTAAGAAAAAACAGCATTTACAGGGTTTCTGAATAAGAATACCTGCCAATCTCATGCGTTTCCGAAAAGAAATGAATTCATAAATGTATCAAAATGTAGCTCCTTTGGATTTGAGAAAAGCCTTAAAAATGACAGAAATATTTTCACAAATGTACCTTTTATTATAAGCTTCAAAAGTTATCATGTTTTTTAACCCTTTATTCTAAACTACAATAATCTTTTAATGAACCCTTATTTAAATTTGGAAACGTCTGTAGAGACGTTGACTAAAACACTGTAAGTAATCGTTAACGTTTACTATTCTGTGTTTTCTATTTTGCGAACACATAGTAATTTAAAATATACTGTAAAATGTTCCCATAAATATGCATGTAGTATTCATTAAAAGAATCTTAATTGTATGTCGAGAAAAAACGGAATTTTTGTAGAAATTTAGTCGGGCCGGCCGGGCCTGTTTTCACTGATTTTTGTACGGGCCGGGCCGAACTTTCAATTTTTACACCGGGCCGGGCCTGGAAATTCCGGCCCGTGCAGACCTCTATCTCAGTCACATAGACCACAGTAGATTCCGTCGTTTGATGTTCTCATTTTTTACCCGACTGCCAAGAAGGGTTATATGTTACACGAGTATCTGGGCATGTGGATTTTTTTATACCCTCGAAACATCCCAACGGCTGGATGGATTTTAATGAATGAGGTCTCTATCGATTTGTCTTAACGGTCCGATGGTTATAGGATAGGTTTTGTTTTTATGAATTCAAGATGGCGGCCGTAAAATACAAAATGGCGGTAGACACGAAAAAAAATTACGCACCATATTGAGTGGCATATCATTGGATAGGTCTTTCAAAATGAAGACGATGTTTCATTGACTATTTTACAGTCAGAAGCTCCGTTAAAATATTACACAACTTGGAAGTTGTGTAGGTAGGATCTCTACCTTTATACAATTCTAACCATCATAGATATCTATAGGCCGCATCAGAACAGTGTTTATAGATAGGAACTAACAATTAAACACAACTTAAACGTCATCAATACAAGTAAATAAAAAAATAGGTAAGTAATATAAAAAATAGTTTAACATTGATGAGAAATAATTAATTAGTTCGCTTTTTACGCAATCGGGTTTTTTGATTTTTTAAATTTAATTTTTATAGTACACCGTTTTCTGATATTATAATAAATTAAATATTTATTTTCCTGTTTAATTTCAATATTTCATTCTTCGCTTTCTACACGACCCCTAAAAGCCAGCTCAAATTTTTAGATGAAATAACCCTCTTTGGTGATACCCCGATTTGGCGATACCGGCTAAAGGTGGTTTCGCTGTGAAAAGGACATTGCACCCTGATTTTGATCTCGAATTACTTTAATTCATCTTTTAACTGATCTCTCAATGAAAGACAAAATCATATGCAAAAATCTCAAACTTTGAAATTTAATGACTGTGTCAATTTTTGTAGTACAGATGTCAAACTTTTTGTGTTATATCTGTTATGATATGTTTAAACTTTTACTAAATATAACTATAGGGACTGGGGGACCGTATAAAAAGTTAGATTTCGTAATTTTTATAAAATTGATTTTTTACTTTAAATAATGCCACAACATGAGTATTTACCTCATTTGAAACGTTTTTGTAATTGGAACTATATGTCTACGACCAACGGTTGAGAAATTAAAGGTTGGCGATAGATAACGTATTGCACCCTGTATATTGCATTTAGGGTTCATTTACAGGGACATGCAAAGAATTCGGTTACAGTGTCTATGAGTGATGGTTGCTGGAAGTGCGTGTTCAACTTTAGTTTGCTTTTTTAAGTTTAACCAAATCTTTGCATATTACGTGGTATGTGTAAATTCTGTTGAACATATATAGGGCTATACAAAGGAATTCGTAAGTATTACTGACTATGGAAGAGAATTGATTTAGGGTAAATTTTAATTGTGTTATGCATTTTCCTGCTTAATTGTATTTAATTTACTAATAGAAGTTCGTGGAATATAAATTTATGTGCAGGGTACGCAAAGAATAAGATAGAGTCGTGGAAAAAAAAAAAGTAAATACCCCCTACTAACTCCCCAACAAACTATCACAGAAGAAAGTTACTGGTACCGAACGATTGGAAATAAAGTCTACTTTTAAATTATGTATATAAAATTTGCTTAGGGTCCCATCTACATATTAAAACGAAACATAACAATGTTTTTTTCAATAGAAGTACACAATTCTGGCAGCATAAAAGAACTCCACACTCTTCAATTAGCCTAAAAACAAATTTTCATGCAATTCGTACCATAAGTTTCAGAGAAATTAATTATTTTAAAACAAGCGTATTTTAAGGGCTGTATCC
Organism: Maratus speciosus; assembly: GCA_963932465.1. Taxonomy (NCBI): domain Eukaryota; kingdom Metazoa; phylum Arthropoda; class Arachnida; order Araneae; family Salticidae; genus Maratus; species Maratus speciosus. Next base: position 229,086,285 of record OZ010796.1, on the reverse strand, counting down.
AAATTGCAGTTCCGTGCTTGATTGTTAACCGAGAGAGCCCCCTTCTTGATCAAGGCACCTGAAGCGCCACTCAAGGAATCAATGAAGCCTGTTAGATAGCCCAGGCAATAGAGACCGTATAGAGGCTCTACCTGGCAAAATTAATGGTAGTTCTAGAAATCGGCTTACTTTATGTTTTTTGGTTCGCTGAATCCGAATTTGTAACTTCCCACCAAAATTTCCCCCGGCAACCCCCCCAAATTTTGGTAAAAAGCCCCCAAAAAAGGTTTTTATTAAAAGAATTAATTTTTTATTGTTTTAGGGGGACAGTATCAAGAAATTCTGAAAGTAGACAAAATTTTCAACAAATTAGATGGATGACATTATGACTTAGGATGAAGGGGAAGGGGGGATCTGCCTCGTAACATCCGCGTGGTGCTGCATGGACTAAGTTGCACAATTCCACTTAACGACTCACACGTTTACATTCGCCTTCCCATCTACTTTAAGTTTTTGGGGTCGCTGAATCCGAATTTTTAACTTCCCCCCAAAATCCCCCCCGACCCCCCCCCCCCAAATAGTTGTTTTTAACTTAAATTTCTTATTATTTTAGGGGGGAAACATTACGAAATTCAGAAACTAGACAAAATTTTCAACAAATAGGATAGATGACATTATGACGTAGGATGAACGGGGAGGGGGAGGGTTGCCTCTGAAAATGCACTGCGGCGCTACGTGCACTAAGTTATGAAGTCCAGGCAATAGGGGATTTTACCTGGAAAAATTAATACTAGTTCTAGATTTTGATTAACGTTGTGTTTTTTGGGTTGCTGAATCCGAATTTGTAACTTCCCACCAGAATTTCTGCCGGCAACCCCCCAAAAAATTGATTTTTTGAAAAATTTGGTTTTTGAGAAAAGCGCGCGGGGAATGTTCCGAGGCAGCCCCCTCTCTCCCCGTTTATCCTACGTCATAATGTCATGTATCCTATTTGTTGCAAATTTTGTCTAGTTTCTGAATTTCGTAATGCTTTTCCTCTAAAACAATAAGAAATTTAAGTTAATAACAACTATTTTGGGGGGGTTTTCGAGGGTCGGAAATTTTGGGGTAAATTAAAAATTCGGATTCAGCGACCCAAAAAACTTAAAGTAAACCTTATAAGGAAAGCTCGGATGGGAGATGGGAGGGCGAATATAAACGTGTGAGTGGTTAAGTGGAATTGCGCAACTTAGTCCACGCAGCACCGCGCGCATGTTCCGAGGCAGATCCCCCCTTCCCCTTCATCCTAAATCATAATGTCATATATCTAATTTGTTGCAAATTTTGTCTACTTTCTGAATTTCTAGGTACTTTCCCCCTAAAACAATAAAAAAATTGATTTTTTAATTAAAAAGTTTTTGGGGGCTTTTTACCAAAATGTGGGGGGAAGGTTGCCCTGGGAAATTTTGGTGGGAAGTTACAAATTCGGATTCAGCGACCCAAAAAACATAAAGAAAGCCGATTTCCAGAACTACCAAAAATTTTGCTAGGTAAAATTCCCTATTGCCTGGACTAAGATTCTGGACAGCAGAATAAATTTCAAAATACTTATTCACTTCTGTCATAGATGGACCCTTAAACCATCATTTTAACGTTTTTTAAGCATAATTTGAAAACTACTTGGAAGAAAAATGTGAAATTTTGGATTTCCATAAAGCAGGACTTAATAAATCTAAATCCATCAAAAAAATTGTAGGTTGCAATTCATAATTTTTTCGAATATTAATTTCATAATTCATAATTCATATCATAAAATTATAAAAATTGCAATTTCAACGTATTTATGTTTGGGTATATTAGTATTATTGGTACAAAGAAATTAGCCCATTAGGAGCAAAATTTTAGGAGATATAAATAAAAATATGAAAATTTAATTTAACATTACAAGCACTTAATTTTGAATGTTTATAATTCAAAAACTTATCATTCAAATGACTTGAAATTCGGTGTCTAGGCATAGTTTGAACCGAAGATTTCAAATATCTCGTTAAATTGGGTATTGCCATTGAAAAAAATGAAGTTTTGATTCGTTTTAATATGTTGATGGCCCCCTCAGAAATTTTTATATACATCATTTAAAAGTAGACTTTATTTCCAATCGTTCAGTACCGGTAACTTTCTTCAACGATAATTTGTTGAGGAGTTAGTAGGGGGTATTTACTTTTTTTTTTCCACGACTGTACATTGCCGTTTATGGTTGTTAATTATTTTGCCGTTTATGTTTGTTGCGTTTTTTTTTTTAACCTGAATTAATTTTTAGCTTAATATGGGATGTGTATAGAAGTCTTTAGATAGTATACACAGCTGTACAGAAGAATTCGAGTGCATTTCCATCCATTGGCGCAAAGTGATAAAAGTAAATTTTAAAACTGAACAAAATTTTAGCATTTTATGTAGTACATACGCAAATCTATAGATCATATAAAGGACTGCACAAAATAATTTAACTACTTTTTTTACTATGCAGAGTAATTGCTGAAACTGGAGTTTTAAATGTGCTAGATGTTTTCTAATTTTTTTACCTTATTTAACGAAGTTTCCTTACAGTTTTCTAGATGTATTGAAAAGTGTTTCATAATCTATGTTTGGCGTATCATTTTTCCTTCTTGCTTATTTTTATGTGACCTTTTTTTCTTATTTAAAATCTCCTTAATAGATTTTGCTAGAAAGATTTTCTGTTGATTGATGAACCCTTTCTTAGCTGCATACGCATTGCAGTGTGTATTCTTTAATGGAGTTGTGGTTATTACCTTATTGTCCATCCTATAAAATTTGTTAATTCTCTTGAAAAACACTGTGGGATTCAAGCTTAATGTTTCTTTTGCAGTTCGATCACTTCTGAACTTTTCACATCTAACCCAAATTCACTGGCTTCCAAAAGTTAAGAAATAGTGACCGGATGCTTTCGATTGTAACGATTTGTCGAATAGCTACCAAAATTCTTGACGAATTGTCCTTAAACTTTGAGGATGTAAAGAACATGTTTGACTTTCATATTTTTCAGTAAAGATTTAGTCGGGGAGGGGGACAAATAGGGGCCAACAATACATTTAATAAAATAATTTTTGCAATCACCAATGTAACAGAAAATGCTTCGAAAGGTCTGTCACTGTAGAAAATGACTATTAAGATCCTGTTTAACGGTCGCGTGCATTTGTGTAATCATAGCACGCACATTCGTGAAGATATTAACGTTTCTGTGTAAAATTCAAATGTCTTTGTTTATATAATACAGAGTTTTTGACCAAATTTAACATCCCTTTCTGAAAACTTGAAAAAGAAAAGTAGAAACAGTATACTATTAAAATATCAATATATTGCATATTTCATGAGATATGGGCATTTGTATGAAATAAATTTTAACTTTGCATGCGTGGAAGATTCCAAAATTTTTAGTTCATAATTTGTTAGTCAGCTATTAAGAACAATGCACATAAAAAGTCCAGTCAAATATTGCGAGAGCTCAAAAAGATACACTGAGCTGGTTGACAAACTGGAAAATCCTTTATAATAAAGCTATTTTTAGAAAATAAATCACTACATCGTCCCTATCTTTCTGAATTTTTGAGATATTTGATTGGACTTTTAATATAAGTTGTCCTAAATATCTGACTACCAAATCTTGAAATAAAAATTTTGGAATCTTTCACGCATGCGCAGTTGAAAATTATTTCATGCAAATTCCCACATCTCATCAAATATTCAATATATTTATATTTTAATTGCAGTACGTAGTTTCTATTGTTCTTTTTCATGTTTTCAGAAAGTGGTGTTAAATTTGGTTGAAAACTCTGTATTCCATAAACAAAAAATATTAGAATTTTTCACAGAAACGTAAGCACCTTCATGATTTGGCGAGCTATGCTTACACAAATGCACACCACCGTTAAACAGGACCCACACAGTCATTTGATACAGTGATAGGCCATTTTGAGCATATGCAGTTACATGGGTGATCGTAAACATTATTTTATCATTAAATTTATTGTTGGCCTCCTAATTGTTCCCGCGACTAAATCTTCACTGAAAAATATGAAGTCAAACATGTTGTTTAAATCATCGAAGTTCAAGGACAATTCGTTAAGAATTTGGTAGATATTTGACAAACCGTGTACAATGGAAAGCATCTGGTTACTGTTCCTTAGCTTTTAGAGGCTAGTGTATAGAACTTGTTTTTAGTTCAGTAAGTTACGAAGTACAGCTTACAACACACCTTCTAAAACAAATAAATTGTTGCAATACGAAAACACAATGGTGGATTGCCGTACACGTTTGACCGACAAATGGTATAATTGCTACCAACAATTGAAAATTTAAAAACATTTTTATCTGAAATAAATTAGATGAAATGGACGTTGTTCGCATGTATATATATATGTGTGTGCGTGTGTGTGTGTGTGTGTGTGGCTTAAAAGTACATTTTTGTACGAAAGATTAAATATTGGATGTTGTTTATTTTGCCATGAAAGATCATCAATATATTAAAATTGAATCTAGGTTTTCGTTGAGTTATATCTTATAAATATTGTAAATACCGAGAGAATCATCTAATTCTTTTATTGATTAATTGGAAATATAAATATATATTGAGTCACGAATGATAGCTATTTTTCTATAAATGCAATGCGTCCAACATACCAAATTTTTTAGAGAAGGAATATTAAAAATATAATAAGAGCAGAGGAAAATATTTTGCAAAATTTCGTAGAAAGCCATAAAATACTGAGGTATCTCCCATCACCCCGAATATATTCGACATCAATATTTTGGAATTTTGAAGCTGTTAAGTAATAAAATTCAATCGTGAATAATAAAAGATAAAGTGGGATGCAAATATGTCAATAAGAATAAATTTCCTTTCGTGTAATCGGGAAATTTTTTCAATCGCAAACTATCTCCATAGTTTGTGAAATTTCGCTAGAATTTCATTTGTGGAAGAGGAGATACGTTACGTCAAAAAATGTCTTAATTATTTTGAATGTTTTAATTTTTAAGCTCAAATAGTATTATTATTATTATTAGTTTTCTTTAAAATAATATAAGTTATTAAATAAATAAATGCTACTGTAGAATAAACTTTAAATTGTGTAAGATTTTACTGTCATTTCACTTAATTGGATGTTAGCAAGAGTTTAAAATCATTCAATAAATATCAAAGGTATTTTAAGTTATGTTTTTTAGGTGCGTTCGTAATTATATAAATACGTAGCACGTATAGTCGTCGTCTGGTCCGTCCGTCTGTCTGTCCGTCTGTCTGTCCGTATATAACAGCGCGAAAACTACCCAATCGAATGGCTTGAAATTTCAGATATATAATCGTTGCAGAATTTTGTCGGGTCATTTCAAATTTTATAACAATCGGATGTATAGTTCAATAACAGGGACAGGCAAAAGTATTTCGTCACATGACGGCCAATGGGAAAAAATAGTTTAAAGTGCATTTTAATGATGTTACACGCTTTCGAACATAATGAAATTGATATGCATTTATGAAGTGCACCAAAAAATACATTCTGTAGAACATGCGGTGCAAAGAATATTTATTATTCATTTACAGGGATACACAAAAGAATTTCGTTACATAATGGTATAGGGGGAACTTTGTTTGCGGCGTATTTTAATTATGTTAAACTATTTCTCATAGTTTAATGAAATTGATATACGTAGCTAGGTTTGTGTCCGAAGTACTGTATATTAGCGATGATTGCTAGAAATGCATTTTTAGTCGTGATATAAGTTTTTAAATTTAACTATTTTTTGGATATTAAGTTATGTATATAAATGGTGTAGATCATATACAGGGTGTCGCGAGAAGAAGAAACCCACAGAAGCCATTTTTACTTTGTTGCGAATGGCAGCGGCAGGTTTGTTGATAGAATGTTGTTCGGCGATTTTGAGTCGTAACAATGGAATGCGGAGGAAAATGCTTTTATTTTGATATATAAGATGTTCAGAACGAATGCTTCGAAACAAAATCACTTTTAATTGTAAATATGTAGATATTAGGCGCTTTATATTTAGCTGTGTGTGTTTAGTGGAAATATTGTGTTATATACAAGTAAAACAATGAAACTTATCTACATCGTCTGTCGTCAATTCCAGCGAAGTCTCTCATTTTATTTGAATTCGTAGTTTTTTCTACATTTTTGGCGCCCCCGGGTGGTCGATTTCGTTGGATTCTGGCAGATTCGTGTAGCTAAGAAAAGATTGAAGGTAAGAACGAAACTTTCCATTTTGAAGTTATATAATTATTATGTGCTAGAATTTAAAAATATTGCATAACTCAGATAGTAAAAATGGAAGTTTTAAAGAGAAATAAAACGACTCAACGTTCAGCTTTTGCCAAGGCATATAATAAGTTAGAAAGTATATTGAATGACACAAATGCCGAACATGATGAAATCGAAATTTATTAATATTTATATAAACTGAAAGCTGACGCGTTAGAGATTACTCATAAGAATTATTTAGATGGTTTGTCAGATGATGCCGAATTTGAAGCAGAAATTGATTCCGTTGAAGAATATAGAGAAAAGGCTTTAAGAATTCAAATAAAAGAACAGCGACGATTAGATAATTTTAAAACAAAATTAAAACAAGATTTAAATCGAAATGAAAATAATTCGGCTAGTAAATTTGAAACAGAAAATGATAAAGTAAAAACTTTACGACTCCCTGAAGTTGAACTGTATAAGTTTGGGGGAGATTTAAAGGATTGGCTTACCTTTTGGAACCAATTTAAAACTATACATGAAAATAAAAATTTAACTAACGTGGATAAATTCCATTATTTAATTCAGTCAATGAAAATAAATTCAGAATCCAGGGAATTAGTAGAGTCGTTCCCAATGACAAATGTTAACTATTCTTTAGCGATTGATAGTTTATCAGAAAGATATGGTAGATCCGATCTGTTAATAGACTTTTATGTGAGAGAATTATTGAAACTAGTATTGAATAATGCAACAAAAAAGAAAGTTGATTCTTTGAGTAGTTTATATAATGAACTTTCGACCCAAATCAGGGCTTTGGGTTCTCTAGGTGTTACTACCGAAATGTGTAGTGTTATACTGTATCCGTTAGTTGAAAGTGCATTACCTGTAAATATTTTACGATCATTCGAAAGGCAGAGGAAAACTATAGAAAATGAACAAAAATTATCCAGCCTCGACGCTATAATTCTATTTCTTAAAAATGAAGTACAGTCAGAGGAAAAAATAAAATTGAGTAGATCAGATATTTGTAACTTTGTACCAGAAAGAAAAAATTTGGCATCAAGCCAGAATTCTAAAGGCAGTAATTTTTCTGCTGCAGAATTGATTTCTCATAATTATAATGATGCCTCATGCGTGTTTTGCTTAAAAGATCATGAATCGCGTTTCTGGAAAAAAGGCCTTTTTTATGCCTATGCCTGAAAAACTTTCGATCATCAGAAGTAAAGGATTGTGCCGTACGTGCTTTGCTAAGGGCTACACGGCTGTTTCGTGTACTAGATCGAATATTAGATGTCAAAATTGTTCGAAAAGACATGTAAAATTTATGTGTCCTAATTTATAATGTAATAAATCTAAAGAAATATCAAAATCACCCAATGATGAGACAAAAGAAAAAAGTGTTGATGCACTTTTTACACATGACCGTAACATAAATAAGAAATTTTCTTCTACCAATGAAGTTTCATTACAAACGCTAGTTGTAAATATAAAAGGGAAAATTTCAAACCGTAAGGCAAGGATAATTATAGATACAGGATCCCAAAAATCTTATATTTTAAAATCAACTGCTAAGGAACTGGGTTTTGATTTTCAAAGAGAAGAAGAGTTTTGCCATTCATTATTTGGCGGTAGAAAATCAAAAATGTTTAATCATAAATGCTACAAAATTTATTTAAGTAGTCTTGATGGTAATTATGTTTGTAATTTGTATGCTTTAGATCAAGATGTTATATGTAATGATATTTCTGCGATTAAATATGGTTATTGGATACGCGAACTAAAAGATAAAGGTATCCACTTGAGTTATACTCGAGAATTAGGGCCTATTGAGGTACTTTTAGGAGCAGATGTTGCTGGTAAGCTATTCACAGGAAAAAAAGAACAACTAAAATCTGGTTTGGTGGCTATGGAAACTAAATTGGGTTGGACTTTAATAGGCAAGATCCTCCAGTTTAATCGTCAGAATTATGTGAATATGACTGTTGTCAGTATGCTATCTAAAGAAGATGTGCCCGTACTTCTTGGTATTCGAGATTCTATTGAGCAAAATAGTAAAGAAGATTCGGAAAGAGCTGTCATGCTACATTTTGAAGATACAGTTAAACAAAAGGATGATGGAAGATGGGAAGTCCATTTGCCCTGGAAGAAGGATCATTCTTTTCTACCTACTTATTATGATCTAGCTTTAAGAAGGCTTGAATCTACTACCAAGAAATTAGAGAAAACTGGGTATCGAGAAAAATACCATCAAGTTTTTGAAGATTGGCTTCATGAAGGTGTAATTGACGAAGTTCCTGAAAATGAGTTATCATTATCCGTTGCTCATTATCTCCCTTATCGTCCTGTAATAAAAGAAACGTCCTCATTGTCTTCTATGAAAGTAAGGCCTGTTTTCGATGCTTAGGCTAAGACAACTAATTTCCCCTCAGTGAATGATTGTTTACAGACGGGAATTAATTTTATAGAAACTATTCCTTTAATTTTGACCAGATTTCGTCTTTATGAAATTGGTGTTATTTCTGATATAAGAAGAGCTTTTTTGCAGATCTCTTTTCACGAAAATGACAGAGATTTCTTCACGATTTTTTTGGTATAATGATGATGGCTCTATAAGGGTTCTCCGCCATATTCGGTGTGTTTTTGGGGTTACAAGTAGCCCGTTTCTTCTGATGGCAGTTATTCATCACCATTTATCCCAAGAATTATTGAAAGGAGAATTTTTCAAAGAAATACTTGGTAAATTGCGTGACAGTTTTTACGTAGATAATTGTGTAACAAGTGTTCACAATACTTCAGAGTTAGATAATTTTGTAAGAACATCTACAGAAGTAATGAAAAGAGCAAAGTTTGATCTTAGAAGTTGGGAAAGTACTACATACAATAACTGCGATACTTTTCCTCTAGGAAATTCGAAAACGTCTGTATTAGGTTTAATATGGGATAAGAGTTCTGATACTCTCGAGATCGATTCTGAAATCTTAAATCTTGATGAATCAGAAAAAATAACTAAGCGGAAAATTTTGTCTCTTATCAGCAGAGTCTCCTATCCTATAGGATTTATTTCCCCTGCGTTAATACAACCTAAACTTTTGCTTCAAGCTATTTGGAAAACGAAGGAACCATGGGACGCAGATCTAAACGAAGATACAAAAAGAAAATTTCTTGGGTGGTTTAAAGATCTACATCTCTTGAAGTCTATAAAAATTCCAAGATGGAGCGGTGCCACAGAAGAATTTAATTTAAGCTTACACACTTTTGTTGATGCTAGTCAAAATGCTTATGCGGCCTGTATTTTTCTAAGATCCGGGTCCCCTGATGGCACAGTGAAGGTCAATTTATTGCAAGCTAAATCACGGATAACGCCATTAAAGAAGATAACTATTCCAAGATTGGAGTTGATGGCGGCTACTATCGGAGAAAGATTGTTTAAATTCATAAAAGGTGCTCTAGAAGTCGAAAGCATTGACGAGTATTTTTGGACTGATTCTTCAACAGTTCTTAGTTGGATTAAACTACAAGAGCAATGGTCAGTTTTTGTCTCTAATCGAGTGAAAGAAATAAAACAGCTCACAGAACCTGAAAATTGGTTTCATATTCCTGGTGAGCTGAATCCCGCTGATCTTCCATCCAGAAGATGTGGAATTAAGCAGCTTCTTAAGTCTCAATGGTGGCTAGGACCTACATGGTTAAAGAGTTCAAAAGAACAATGGGCCAAATCCGTTGTCAAAGTTAACGAAGATGAAATTGAACAAGAAAAACGAAAGACAGTTGTTTCTGCTAGCAATGTAGCATTTAAGACTATTGTTTCTGTATTAGCTGAAAGAATTTCGAAATTTTCCAAAATAGTGAGAGTGCTAGCTTGGATTATTCACTTTCAACCCAAAGCTCGTGATTTGAGAAAACATACATTGCTTACAAAGGAAGAAATATTGAATGCACTGAAAATACTTTTCCATTCTGTACAGACAGAATACTTTTCTCATGAAGATGGAAGAAAATCTTTTTCTAATTTCCAAGCTTTTGAAGATGAAGAGGGGCTATTACGATTGAAATCAAGACTCACTAATGAAGATGAAATATATGATTTTATTGCTCCAGCGATTCTTCTTTCGAAACATGCAGTAGTAAAAAGGCTTATTGAGCAAGAGCATATTCGGAACAAACGTACTGGAACATCTATAGTCTTTACCATTCTCCGAGAAAGATTTTGGATTTTAAAAGGAAAAAGAACCATACGGAGTATAATCAACGAATGTATTATCTGCAAGAAGCAAAAAGTAAAACCCATTGAAGTGCCATTTCCCCCTCTCCCTACAGATCGAACAAAAGTAGTAGGAGTTTTTCAAGTCTCAGGAGTTGATCTGGCTGGTGCGTTGCTGGCAAAATCTGGAGAAAAGGTATGGATAGTCTTGATTTCTTGTACAGTATTCCGAGCGGTCCATCTCGAATTCATTCCATCTCTTAGTACTAATGCTATGATTCAAGCTCTGCGACGATTTATAGCAAGGAGAGGGCGCATATCTGTGTTGTATTCCGATAATGGAACAAATTTTACAGGCTTGAATAAAGCATTGAACGAACTGGACTGGGCAATGATTCAACGAACATTTGAAGTCAATTAAATTTGTTGGAAGTTTAACCCACCCTCCGCCCCATGGTGGGAGGGGTTTTGGGAAAGGTTAATTGGGATTCTTAAAGATCTGCTCAGGAAAAACTTAGGACATTCATCTTTGACATATGAAGTATTGTTAACTCTTGTCTGCGAATGCGAATCAGTAATGAACAACAGACCACTAACTTATATATCCGAAGAATCAGATTTAAGAGCTCTAACCCTTGCATCATTTCTACAAGATCTTCGCACAAGTGAAGTTCCTGATTTAGACCAAATTGAAAAGACTAACATTTTGAAAAGATGGCAACATATTCAAAGAGTAAGAGAGAATCTAAAACAGAGATTCAAAAAGGAATACTTACCCAGCAAAGAAAAAATTGCTGGCCAGCAGCAAGATAGGTGCTGGCAATGATGGAGAAGTGCTGGCTAATGGTCTACCACTGCATGACCACTGCTGGACAGCTTCAGTCTACATTGCTGTTGGAAATCATGAGACAAAATTCTGTTGGGCCTCCGTTTTATCTCTTCCGCTGGCCCACCACACCATGGAAGTGCACGAACTTTTGCAGTATTATTGCTGGGAACCCCTATGCTAGGTGGCGTAATTCATCTAAGTTTTAAAAAAATTCACTAGTTGTAATTTTTATTCAAATATTTTAATCTGAAGTGTAAAAATATTTAAACAATTACGTTTCAAGTTTAACAAATAATAATTTATTAGACTTTTAAATACTTTGTAAAGTCAATATTAAAATAAGTGTTATTTTTATCACCACGCGGCAAATTAATGAATTTGAACACATATCTGAAATGAATATCTTAACACAATTTAAGCTGCCAAACTATTTTTTTTTTGAAACTGTAAATAATACAGGGTGTCCCTAAACTCATGGTACATACGCTAGGGGCTGATAGAACACATCAAGACGAGTAATAGTAAATAGGAAACCAAGGGTCCCAAACGTATTCCGAAGGAGATAGGCGCCTTTAAAGTTCAGGGTCCAAAATTTCAAATGATTATAGAAAACGGAAAAATTGGTCGATTCTTTTGCGGTTTTCACTAAAACTTTAAGTCTGTATTTTCTTGAAAATAAAGTTTAAAGACACAGTTCAAAAAATGCCGATAGAGGGCGCTTTGGACTTTGGAGTAACCAACAACTATTTTTTACCGTTATTTTTTGTATTTCATTACATGCTTTCAAAAGCTTAGACTTAAACTTAAATTTTGAGCTCAAAATCTGAATCGTTGGGAGTGGTTAAGTAGCGCAAACTGAACTCTGTTCAGGAGTTAAAATTTCAAATGATTATAAAAAACGGAAAAATTGGTCGATTCTTTTGCGGTTTTCACTAAAACGATTCTTTATGTCAGTATTGTCTTGAAAATAAATTTTAATGATAAAGTTAAAAAAATACCGATAGAGGGCGCTTTAGACTTTGGAGTAACGGACAATTATTTTTTACCCTTATTTTTTGTATCTCATTACATGCTTTCAAAAGTTTAGACTTAAACTTAAATTTTGAGCTCAAAATCTGAATCATTGGGAGTGGTTAAGTAGCGTATACTGAACTGTGTTCAGGAGGGGGGTTCAAATTTCAACACATGGACACAATTCCGTTTGCGCTACTTAACCACTCCCAACGATTCAGATTTTGAGCTCAAAATTTAAGTCTAAACTTTTGAAAGCTTGTAATGAGATACAAAAAATAATCTTAAAAAATAGTTGTTCGTTACTCCAAAGTCTAAAGCGCCCTTTATCGATATTTTTTAACTTTATCTTTAAAATTTATTTTGAAGAGAATACTGACATAAACAATAGTTTTAGTGAAAACCGCAAACGAATCGACCAATTTTTCCGTTTTTTATAATCATTTGAAATTTTAACTCCTGAACACAGTTCAGTTCGTGCTACTTAACCACTCCCAACGATTCAGATTTTGAGCTCAAAATTTAAGTTTTAAGTCTAAGCTTTTGAAAGCATGTAATGAGATACAAAAAATAACGGTAAAAAATAGTTGTTGGTTACTCCAAAGTCTAGAGCGCCCTCTACTGGCATTTTTATAACTTTCTCTTTAAAACTTTTTTTAAGAAAATACTAATTTAAGGAATGATTTTAGCGAAAACCGCAAATAAATCGTTTTCAACTTCCCATTTTTCCCTTTTTTATCATCATTTGCAATTTGGGACCGTAAACTTTGATGGCACCTGTCTCCTTTGGAATACGTTTGGGACCCTTGGTTTCCTATTTACTGTTACTCGTCTTGATGTGTTCTATCACCCCCTAGCGTATGTACCATGAGTTTAGGGACACCCTGTACAGCACCACTGCCACCAACAAAATAAATAAGTAAATGAATAAATAAATAATTTTTTTATTTCAACACATTTTTTTTTCTTTTTAAATCTGGTTTCACTAAGTTACAAAGGATTTCGGTTTTCATAATTTACACAGTTGAGAATCAACCAACGTATAATATGTATAGGATTTCTATACAATACAATAATTTCTATAGAAGTTTAATGATTGGGAACGCAAATCACAGAAGAAACAAACTTTAAATAATGTAATGAGAGAGCGAAAACAACGAGACGTAGTAGAATACGCTGAAAGTACTTTTTCATGTTGGGTCACGAAAACCAAACAGCACCGAGCGTGGTTAGTACTTGGGAGGGTGACCGCATAGAAACAGCTGCAAGTTCAAATATTTCTATAGACAATTCTATAGCTGCTGGTGAAACTAGCTCATAGAAAAACGGGCTATTATTCTGTAATACTTTTTCGATAAGTTTTTTTATAGTATTCTCTAAGAAATTTTTGTAAGGGAAAGTGCTGGGCCAGCAAAGAAATAGCAGTAGGATAGGTGCTAGCACTGCAGAAAAAGTGCCGGATTGAAGTAATGTGTTGGCTTACCAATGTTGGCCTGCTGTTGGCCATCACTGATGGGCCAGCTGCATTCCGCTCGGACACTTTTTACAGGTTTAAGTAATGGCACCATTGCACTTTACTGCTGATGGCAGTGCTAGCTGCCATCTTTTTTCCAGCTGTTGGCCACTATTTCTTTCTTTGCTAGGTAGGATTTCTGCGATCTTCCATTTCTAAAAAGTATGACAAAATTAAAGTTGGGGATGTAGTTTTGATTGGTCGAGATGATAAGAAAAGACTGTATTGGCCTCTAGCAAAGGTTATAGCACTTTTTCCTAGTAAAGATAGAGTAGTCAGGCTTGTTAAATTAAAAACAGCAAAAGGAAATTTATTGAGACCAGTACAAAGACTTTACCCTCTCGAGATCACACAAGAAGACTGTGAACATTTTTAGTTAGATCCTGCATCAGTTACAGTTGATAAGATCAACGAACAATCAAAAGACAGTAAATCTGTAAAAAAGATAGACATTCAGACTCGTTCTGGTAGAAAAGTAAAACCTCCAAAAGACTTGATATGGGTCATTCCATGTCAATTCAACCAAATTTTTTATGGTTTGTAACCCGACCCCCAGGGATTTTGTTAGAAAATGCTCTTTTGTTTTCAAGAACATCCACCAGATGGCAGCATCAGACAATCTTTTTTATTTGATCTACTGTGACAGACACTCAGTTCAGTGAGTGTTGCTCCTTCCCTTATAGCAGTTGGCAGCAAAATGCTGCTTGATTAAAAAAATCCAATAATATTCCAAAGGAATATAATATGATAAAAAAAACTGCAACAAGCCATAGTTCAAAGTATTTCTTTGTGTTTGTAAATAGTCTTATACATCTGTTTTGTTTTATTGTGAAGTGTGATCCGTACTGTGACCAGCATATATATTATTCTAGTGTATTCAATCTTCTAATAAATTTTTTTTGTGTTCATCCTAAGAAGAGTATATTTCCATTGAAACACATCAAAACATAAAGGTAAAACTTTTAACTTTTTTTTATTGTTTACCTATTGAGGAATTTCGTATTCATGCCTTCCATATGGAATAACATTCTAACAGATTTGGATGAAACTCGGTGTATATACTAATTCTATCATGATATGAATGCATCAGAAATTTTTCCTTCCTAGACCTCATAGTTTGTGAGATATGGGGGGGTCCAATTTTTGGATTTTTCTCAAATCGCACTTTTCTGAGTCTGTATTTTTAGACTGCAGTTCCATTTTCAAAAAATTGTTTCTCTGGATCTAAAATGCGAATCATCTTAAAAATATCACAGTAAGTACATCAAAAGATGCAGATTTTAATAAAAAAAATATTTAAAAAATTAATTTAAAATATTTAGGGCCAAAAAATTTAACCAAAAGTTATGGTTATTTTTCCAAATTTTTGTGATTTTACGAAAAAGGCTCTACACTAGGGTGGTCACAAGCAACATGGGGAAAAATTTTTTAAACATTTTCTTCCGGGGGACCCCTCTAAAAGTTGCCAATTAGTCAGAAAATGAGATGGGGAAAGTTTCAGCTCAATTGAATAATATTAACCCGTGCCTCATCGAGGTTGAATTCTTGAAAATTTGCGATTTTTGGCGAAAAACCGTAGTTTTTCTTTCATTAGTTGAAAACTATTTGTCTTAGAAACCCAATTCTTATCTTATTTCATAGAAAATGTAGTTGTCTTGAAATTTTACTCTCATCAAAACTTATATTTAATGACATTTAGTGTTTTTCAGGTCAGCTTATGAACCATACCCTCAAACTCTGCATTTTTGAAAAATAATTGAAAATGACAAATGAATAATTTTTATTAAATTTGGTATTATTATTTTTATTATTTGCATTAAAAAACAAAAGAAATTGAACAATTTTTGTAACTTTAACAATATTTCCCGAATTATAGTTAATTATTAGTTATCTAATTCCGTACATGCAAAGAATTCCCAATTTGTATTATTTGAAGTGAATTTAAAACGAACCTCTGAATTTCTCTTTTTATTACAAGGCTGTTTTTATTACCTGCTATCTTTATTTATTTTTTACATTGACGAAACATTCTGACCCCCACCCCTTCTTTTGGTATCATGGTAGCAATGCAAGATTTTTTTATTAGGCCACATGCTCATCAAATCACCGGCAGTAAGTTACCAAGTAATTGTCAAGTTTGATGCATTTTGTTTCATAATATTCCCAAGTGAAACTGAACACCAGAGAAGCTGCTAGACTTACAGTACACCCACCAGTTAATCCCAAATTTTAATTTTAAGTAGAAGTGTAATACGCAAATAACTATTTCAAAAATAAAGATCTGAGTTCATCAAAAACAGATTTCATAATTCCGATTTACAGGGAGCTTTTGTTAGCTACGATGGAAAACTGTTTCCTCATTTTTCGAATAAGGATAATGTCTACAATTTATTTATTCAAAAGAGATAGTAGTTGATTGTGGATAGCAGTTTAATTAGTTGTGGAGATGAGGAACACGTAATAAGAGTTCCTCACATTGAAAAATAGTATCGGAATTACTCGGGAAAAAACTGTATTTTCAGCAGTTGAAGAGTGGGTGGGAGTTGGTAAAAACCAGGCAGTGTATTTTGATGCCACTGTAGTAAACACTTGTCGCCTCAGAGGAGCTTGCATATTGCTAAATCAATTATTAAAGTAAAATCTTCTGTATTTACCATGTCGCCACCATAATTTACAAATTAACATAAAAGCTCTTTTCAGCCAGTTATTTATTTAAAATAAAATTCAGATTGGATGGCCTAAGTTGGACCATATTGAGTATGAAAATGATATTGATGGTAAAATATTATATATAAAGTACTTAATTCAGTAGAAATTTCAAGCTTTCTTATAGAACACTCAAAAAAGTAATAGCCCATGGGTGATTATAAAGAATTTATCCAACTTTGTTTAATTTTCATTAGACGTCTTCCTCCAAAAGACATCCAATTTTAATTCATCGACAATGGGTATCACAGGTCCTTTATTCTCTCAAAATAAACCTTTACAGGGCTCAGTTCTCATTAGCAAATTTGGAAAAAGAAGGTGTTTGAGATATTTCATTATTTATAATCAATATTTATATAAAAGCATGGTTCAACGCTTCTACTTCCAGTTTGACCCTCAATCAAGACCTGCAATTATTAAAATCACTTGTTGAGTGCAGAAAAATTGATAAATATCTTGCAGACAAAGTACTCGCTAAAATGATAAACCACCTTTGTTATCTGAACTCTATTCAAGTTGCATTTTCATTTTTTGATAATACTTTGGGGAGAAAAGTGAAAATAAGAATGGCTGTAAAATTAATATCAGTTGAAAAAGAAAATGATGATAATGATAGGAATGTAAGTACAACAATAGGCTTCAACCAACTTTTGTATTATTTATTGAACAAGGAAGTCGAAGTTTTCGTTTAATATCAAGCTGATTTTTTTATTAGATTGTATGTTAATATACAATTTCTAAATACTGATCCCCACGTATGGTGTGAAAATAAACATTAATCGAAATCAAGAAAAATACTGAATGATTTTAAGATACACAGCTGAAAGGGGAATAAAATTAATTCAAGATTTCAATTCCTGTTTAACAGAAGATGAAGAACAAAAGCGTTTCTTCTAAAAGTTGCATCTGAATGTAGAAAAACATTTCAAGACAGACCTTATCTAAACCATTACCACCTTAATATGACAACGGGGTATATGATGTAAGGGATAGTAATTTCTTTTCTCGATAATGCTTCCTTTCTTGTAACGCAACTTTAATAATAAAATGCATTTTAAAATTTTTGTTTCCATTTTTATACTTTCTTTGCCCGTCTTTTCTTTTAAATCATTCAGTTTAAATTTGTTTTCATAATTAAACCCTTTATTATATACAAAATGAAAAAAAAAAACAACAAACGAAGAAAAACAAAATGTTGAAAGCAGATGGAAGGGAATTTTACATTGTTTTTTCACATTTTCATAAAAAGTCAATTTTTAGGATTCGGATCATGTCTGGTCCGGAAAAACGCGCATGTGTATAAATCAATACATTTTTACAAAAATGTAGCGATTGGTTTTTCAAAACAAAAATATTTTTTATGAAATGAGCTCAGCATTATGTTTCTAGGTTTAATTGTATTCATTTCAAAAAGAAAAAAACTGCATTTTTTTTTTTTTTTGAAAAATCACGTTTTTTCCGAACTTTGACCTCAATGAGGCACGGGTTAATATTTTTCAAATGAGCTGAAAGTTTTCCAATCTCATTTTCTAGCCAATTGGCAACTTTTAGGTGGGTACCCCCCAAAAAATTCGAAAATTGATTCCTTGTGACCACCCTACTCTACACAGAAAGGTAAATGAAATTTCCAATTTCTTTTTGTTGTAAATAAAAGTTTACACTTTGGGATTCTAGTTATGAAATAAAAATGATGTCTTTCTCATGACTTATGCAAAATTTTGCCCTGTTTTGGGAAACTGCACCAATCAAGGAAAAAAAAATCTCTGCCTAATTTTACTGAGGTACCTAACTAACTACTGTGGTTCCTATGACTTGTTGAATATATTATTCAATGTTCTTTCTTCCTTTCTTTTCAAAGTAATGTTTTTGCTTTTTTTTTCTTTCTTCTGAGTAAAAGGAGGGAAAAAGTCTATGACTGCAGTCTATCCTCCCTCCATTTAATTTTGTGCATATTCCTTATGTTTCCATTATTTATTCATTCATATATTTTCTTTTATTATTAGCATTTTTTTTAATTTAAACAATTCCTTAATTTTGTGTTTACAATTTAACTGTAAACAAAAAATCAATTGTTGATGTAGAATAAGAAAATGCGATAATGACTTTTTACCCATAAAATTTTCAATATTTTTTTTCTGTGTGTGTATGTGTGTTTGAATTAAAATATTTTATTTATATTTAACATTCTTTTATCTTGTTATCTTGGATAATTTAAATCATTTTAAATATGTTTTTTATAGTTTAAATGCCTTATATATAACAAAGCCTAGTTCATTTCTACAATATGAAACGTATTTTTCGAATCTGTTATCAAATTATTATTAGTCTGCTGTTTCTCATAATACAAGGGGGATATATTTTCCCTTGTGCTGCAAATGAAAATAATAGATGAATTTGAAGTAACTAATTATACTGCAAGACCGTCATGACAACTTCTGAAAGAGAATCTTGTCTATGCCAGAAATAAGAAAAATTAAAGCCACAGCTACAGGTCCAGAAACAATTGAACTAATTGAAAAGTTTTATAATTGTAATGAATATTGAAGAATCATGACTGAAAAAAAAATGTAGTTAGCATTGCTAAGAATGTACTATGCACAAAAGCGATGGATATTATGCGTATCTATATGAGTTGTATTCTCTTTTTAAACAGGAATTTCCAAAAACTTGAGAATTATAACTCTAGGTATTCAATCCAGTATTAGCAGCACTGTTCATTTAATTGAATTTGTGACAAGCTAAGTAAAATATTTGGAAAATGTTATTCCACTCTTTTATAACAAAAGTTAAATCTAATTTTCTAAAAGAAACTAAAGCAAACTTTGGCCCTCAAACAGCTATCGTTTTGTAGGATTTCAGCAAAAATTTTACTTTTCTTATTCAAGATAAGGCTTAAAGTTACCATTGGACCAAAGAAGCTGCACTCTTGATCCAACAGTTATATACACTCTATCTCTCAGTATTGGATTATCAGCAAGCAATATACACATTTTATCTTATGATATGCAACATGATGTCACTCTTGTGTGTTTAACACAGAAGGAAGTGATATCATTTGTAAAAGAGATATTTCCTGATGTAAAGAAAGTCCTTGACTTTTGTGATGGGTGCTCTGGCAATATAAAAATTGCAAATTTTCATAAACCTTTACCAAAATGAAGAGAATTTCCCCTTAAGATATTTAAATTCTTTTCTGGTGGGTTGGGGGAAGGAGGGGAGATAGCCACCGATTTAATGTTTTAGATACTAAATCACGAAGATCTTCTAATATACCGATGTTTTGTTGTGTTATTATGTTTGGAGTTACAGTAAGATAGGAAAATTGACATACATATTAGAAGGCTCTCAATGTTGCTTATTCATAATAAATATAAATTTTAAATTGCACAAAAAAAGAATTTGCAAAATAAGTCTAAGTGATACTGCAAAAGTACGTCATTTATTTCTATATTTATATGTAGCTCAGTTACATTTTTGAATTTCAATCTTTTAAATATAATGTTTATTCTGATTTTTTAGCTTTAAAAATTTGCATATAATTTAACAAATTTTTTTATTGTTACATAAAAAAATACAACAATCTAAATCTTTAAATTATTTATAAGCAATTTTATTTAATGTATTAGATTTAAATAATGATTATTTCAATTTTAACGAAAATGAAGTTTTTTTCCTAGCTTATGTAAAAATTTTGCCCTGTTTTGGGAAATTGCACCATTCAAGAAAAAAAAAATATCTATAATATGTCTAATTTAAACTGTAGTACCTAAATAATTACTGTGGTTCCTATGACTTGTTGAATTTATTTAATATAAGTGCTTCTTTTTTTTTATTTACAAAGTAAAGTTTTTGCTTTGTTTTTTCTGAGTAAAATGAGAAAAAAATCTATGATTTCAATATCTACACCCCCTCCATTAAATATCGTACATATTCTTTACATACTACCTTTGTGAAAGTATTTATAGAAATGCTATACCACTGAATCCAATGATAGATGTACATTTATTTGACAAACATAAGCGATAAGATTGAGAACAACACAATTTCAGATAATGTGTGATATGTACCAATAACATACAAATTTTCTACTGTTATAAAAATAAATAAATCAGTCTGACTTTAAGGGTTCATTTTAGGAAATAAATCAAAATGATTAATAAATTTATATTTAAAATGTGCAGCAATTATTTAGGTACCATAAGCAAAGTTAAATATATTTATTTCTTAATAGGTACAGCATCCCAAAATAAGTCAAAAATTTTGCATAAGCCATGAAAAAGACATCATTTTTATTTCATAAATAGAAAGCCTAAAGCGTAAAATTTTATTTAAAACAAAAAGAAATTGGAAATTTCATTTGCCTTTTTGTGTAGAGCCTTTTTCGTAAAGTCACAAAAATTTGGAAAAATAACCATAACTTTCAACTTTGGTTTAATTTTTTGGCCCTAAATATTTAAAATTAATTTTTTAAATATTTTTTTATTAAAATCTGCGTCTTTTGGTGTACTTACGGTGATATTTTTAAGATGATTCGCATTTTAGATCCAGAGAAACAATTTTTTGAAAATGGAACTGCAGTCTAAAAATACAGACTCAGAAATGTGCGATTTGAGAAAAATCCAAAAATTGGACCCCCCATATCTCACAAACTATGACGTCTAGGAACGAAAAATTTCTGATGTATTCATATCATGATAGAATTAGTATATACACCGAGTTTCATCGAAATCCCTGGGGGTCGGGTTACAAGGTCTGGTTGAATTGACATGGAATGACTCTTCGTGAACTATGAACATTTCAGTGTGAACTTTTCCATTAAATATGAACATTTATTTAATGACTTTAAAAACTTAGAACTTTCAATTTTGAAAATATTTTCATTATTTCTAATTTTTCTGATTTTATGTATCTTTATTAGAGTCTGTATTTTTAGTGTTTGTTTTAACCTTTTCGTTTAGATTAGTATTTGTATTCATATGTCATTTCAGTATTTTTCAGTTTTATCTTTGCTGAGTTCCTTCCAAAACTCAGGTGGGGAGGTTCGCGAGAAGAAGAAACCCACAGAAGCTATTTTTACTTTGTTGCGAATGGCAACGGCAGGTTTGTTGATAGAAAGTTGTCCGACGATTTTGAGTCGTAACAGTGGAATGCGGAAGAAAATGCTTTTATTTTGATATATAAGATGTTCAGAACGAATGTTTTGAAACGAAATTATTTTTAATTGTAAATATGTAGATATTATGCGCTTTATATTTTGCTGTGTGTGTTTAGTGGAAATATTGTGTTATATACAAGTAAAACAATGAAACGTATCTACGTCGTCTGTCGTCAATTCCAGCGAAGTCTCTCATTTTATTTTAATTCGTAGTTTTTTCTACACAGGGCTACAAAAAATAATTCGTAAGGGTTACTGAGTATGAACTAAAATAGCTTAAAGGTGGTTTTTAAATAAGTTATGCATTTTTACGCTGAACTACATTTAGCATACTAAGATATGCTTGTAGAATATAGATAAAATTATATACAGCCTATTTTTGCATAAGAGTGCAACAGCTATGGCACCAACAAATGAATAAACTAGTTACAGTACGAACTTATCTCATTTGCCACGTTTGACGTTCAATTTCGCACTTGTTCTCATATATAATATGTTGGTACGTTATACATATGTTACACTTTATATCATTTGTTTATTCTTAATAAAACGTTAAATACTATTTAACACTTTGTACTTCAAAAAAGACTTATTTACCAATTTACTAAATTTTGTAAAATTAATTTTAAGCATTCATTAATAACTGGCGGGAAAAAAAATTAAAGAACGACTATAAAAGGGGTACTATTAATGAAGTCCAATGAAAGGTAATAGGCTGGTATTTCAAGATCAAAGTAATCACGTAGTCAGTAGTATTCACATTCACTACAAAGAAACATACAAATTCGATAAAGTTTCTGCGTTTGAAAATTGGAACATGTCTTTGAGAAGAGATGTTATGGTTTAGGGGAAATGGTGTTCAATTGGGAGAATGGAAGAAAGAAAGTAAACATGTAAAATTTTGAAGCTTAAATTTTGTCCAGGGATGTCCAGATATTTTATAAAAAATTTCTACGTATCTCTAAAATGTTTTAAAAGTAACGTTCACTTTTCTCCACCCCGCTATATATCACATTTCCTATATTCTTATTGAAATTTATTTTTTTGCAGAAATAGGATATTCCGCATTTAAAGATAGGGCAGGCATGACAAAATAAATTTCTAGCTCAAGTTTTGTAACTTTAGCTCATTCAAGTTATGATTTTTTTTTTATCAATGGCGGATCCGAGGGAGAGGTCACGGGACCCCCCTCCCCCCCCCCCCTCTGAACACCAAAAAAAATATTCTAAAGATCATTTTTTAAATGAAATATACAGTAAAGTCTCGATTATCCGAGTCCCGCTTAACCAAGTTTCCGCTTTAACCGAGTTATTTTCTTCTGATGGCCTGATGGCTTCCATTATTATGAAACAGCCATTATAAATGAAGTGTTATGTGAAGTTGAAAGAGCAGTCGTGAAAAAATATGTAATTTTTTTCCCATTCTGTCCAGAAAATCAGAGTTCTAACTTTTTATGGCTGCTCTTTCATCTTCACCTAACACTTCATTTATAATGGCTGTTTCATAATAATGGAAGCCACCAGTCGATCAGAAGAAAATGATCCATTCCAAAGGTATAAGTTTGATTGAAAAAACTATTTAATACTTTGAGCTGAAAGAAGAGGCTACACCTGCAATATTTATAACACCAATAGAATCGCATAGCTGCCAATGTGTACGGTTTTGTTACCTCCAAAATTTAATACAAATTTCTGCCATATTTAATCGCTGACAATTGTTAGACTTTTTAAACTAAATTTCCGGAAATGACAGCCAATTGTTTTCTTGCGACGACATTTCTATGGCTGTCGACTCGTAAAACTTGGCTAACAATGCTAACTTTGACAAAATTTTCTGAATGAATCTTTGCCTTTATAAGAAAATGGGAAACTCTTTAATTTCTTGGTATCTGAAAAAAAATAGATAAATTTTATATTTTTACGAATATTAATGCAAATTTTTTTGTATTTATGAATGAAAACGATTTCGCGAAAGTATCAGAAAAGTAGTTAGTTTGGATTTCTGAACAGCTTTCAATGTAAAAATTTCTCAAGAGATGTGATTCCCTCTCACCCAAAAAAAGGAAACCCATGACCCCCCACACACACACACACACACACACACACACTCTAAACGGTGAGCTGGATCCGCCCTTGTTTTTTATACTTGTTCCTTTAATTTTTACCAACAGTGTAGTTGTGCAGTTTAAGATTAAAAGCTAAAATTTTATAAGAGTAAAAATATTTTCAATTCTATAAAACAAATAAAAGGTTAAATAGATAATCTTCCTTTTTTTATATAACTGGTTAGTCTTCATTCTATTCAAAGGCATGGTGAGTAAGGATTAGTAGCTAAAAAACTCGGAAACTAATTATTATTATAAATCCAGTTGGGTATATATATTTTTTTCTAATTAAGGAAGACTTCAGAAATAAATAAAAAACTAATTTGAGAACTGACTTAAATATTTTTTAAAACACCGATATTATTTAATAAGCATAAATTAAATTAGCTAATCTTAGTCAACGTAACCTTTCTAAAATTTATGTAATTATTGTATAAATCTTTTAATGTACTCGTATTTTTAAATATGGAGGAAGAAAGTTTTAGAGGGGGGGGGGGGATTTTTACTCATAATTTTGAACATAAATGATTAAAAATAACATTTATCTTTCGCAGACTTCAGTTAATTATTATTCTGTGAGAGATAAATGTTAAATGGGTTTATTTATTGAAGAAAGTATAATATATCTATTATCATAAAAGTGCTATGAAAAAGGTTCAATCCGATAGCGAATCCGGCACCAACTGGTATTTCATTAGAACTTTTCAAACACTTTAAGGAGGTCCGGGACACAAAAATCTTCAAATTTTCTAAAAAAACTTTTATTGCATTAAAACTTTCTCTATTTTTTCTGCTTAAATTGACGTGTAAATAATGTTTCTATCTTAATTAGAATAGGAAATATTAATTTTTTCGTTCTAGTTTGTTTTCAAAATCTAGCTTTCAAGCAATAGTTGTCGTGAAAATGACTTCTTGAAAAAATGCGTTTTTCTTCATGATGGATTTTTTCATCATTTCTCACATTTAAATTGTTATAACTCCAGAACCGTTAAAGATAAACGTTTCAAACTTGGAACATGTCTTTTTCAATTAGTTTACTTTAATTTTGATTCAGCGAATTTGAAAAAATATTTACTTTTGAATTTATGATTTTTTTAAAAAAAGGTTGCATCACTTTTTTTTCATTTTTACTTTAAATATTTTTAATTTTTATTTAAATTATTATTTTTTAAAATGCCGAATCAATATTAAAACTTATATATTTCTGTTTATTTAAATGAAAAGAAATTGCAGTTCTACAAATAATATTTCGAGTTATAACGATTTTATATTACCCCATTTTTTTAATAAATTTTAAATTAAAAATATTTTTAGAAAAATTATGAGAAGTTTTATTATGTGATTTTGTTTACAAATAATATGGTTAACCATCACAAAAAATTTCAAAATTTTAACTCAATAAATAAAAATTATTTTAAAACGTGTCCCGACGGTGACTGACACTGAAGCTGAAAAATTTACAATGTGTTAAGTAATTTGAAAGTATAATTCTGTAATAAATAAAAGGTAAGTAAATTTTAAATAAATTTTCTGTAATTACTTAAAACAATATGGGTCAATATCTGAAAACTGGACAATTTCACTCCAGAATTTTTATTTTTTTGAATTAATGTACCAATTTCCGAATACAATTATATACTATGATACATGTTTTTTCATTTGAATGCTGTAGTGCTTTGAGATCAATGGATGTATATTTTATGCGTAGGATAAACTTTTATGGAAGAAAGTGTCTGTTAACACCATAATCAGTGTCTAATAATTGGGACTGAGGTGATGTTTTTGTCTTAAAAGCTGCCCAGCCATTTTATTGAATCATTTTGAACACATGTAAATTATTAAATATTCCATGTGACATTATACAGGGTGTCCGGTCTCAAAGGTTTCCAATGGCTAATTCCTAAACCGTTAGTCATAAACATATAATTACAATTACAAAAATGTTTTAAATCAGGTAAAGAAATATTTTAAAAGCGATTTGGGTCAATAAAAACATTTTTTTAAAAATTACGAAATTTAAATTTGTATACGGTCCGCCGGTCCTATAAGTTATATTTAGTGAAATTTTCCTTTTACAGTGACAAGTAATACAAAAAAAGTCCCGTTATTCTACGATTAAAATTGACCGAGTAATAGCTGTTTAAAGTTAGAGCATATATTTTGCTGTAAATTGGGGGTCATTCACAAATTTAGTCGAAATATAATTTCGTCAGATATATTAAAAAATGATTGAGAGTAAAAGTAACATTGCAATATAAATTTGAAATCTTTAATCATTCTGACATATTAATGCAAAATATACAATTTGTAATAAACATTTAAGAGGAAAGAAAAAAACACAATTTTTGTAAAATAAAATGATGCTAAATTAACAGCCTTAATTCTTTACAAAATGATGCGTATTTTAAAATATTATTAGATTACACTATCTGAAAAAGTTGGGTTATGGCATGTTTTTTAGCTTTTGATAATTGATTCTTATGTATTCCGTACCGCTGAATCCTAAATTCATCTTCATTTTAAACCATCAAGTTTAAATTGAATCTCCTCCCCCATCTCATCGGACCACTTAGCTGTTTAGCTGTAAGAATCCATGGATAAGTAAAAATATTGAATAACTTATTGAATAAAATAAAATAAAATAAAATAAAATAAAAACAGTTTTACATATGTTTTATAGTATGAGATTTTTGCTATATTTTAACTTACACATTTACGATTTGCAAAAAAATTCTAACGTGATGGTTAAAAATGAAGGTCATTTTCAGATTCGGTGCTAAAAAGTACGTAAAAAACAATTATCAAAAGTTAAAAAACACAACCATCTCCTCCACTTTATAGTATCCAACTTTTGTTATTCTTTAAATTTCACAATTTATGATTTGCGAAATATCCTGACATGATGGTTAAAAAATAAGGTAATTTTCGGATTCAGCGTTAAAAAATACATAAAAGTTAAAAAACCCAACAATCACAGTCTTGTATTACTAATCTAAAGCTTTTCCTTAAACATCTTGGGGCTCTCGAAGCTGGTAGACGGGAGGTGCTGGGTTCGATCCCAATCGCGCCCGTCGGCCTAATCGTTCGGAGTTTTCGTGGTTTTCTTCGAACCTTGGTTCTCCAAGCGTTAATACGGGTTAGGTTCCCTTAGAAAGACCTCCACGGAAGGCACTTCCCCCCTTAGGGCCTATATCCCACGTGCAGATAATTGGCCGACATAAATACAACCAACCAACCAACCTTAAACATCTTGGCGATAATCTATCCGAATTTTTTTGTGTTATCCTGTAAAATAAGTATAAATGGTAACCACCGGAAATCATAATAATATTAGATTGTTATCGGATTTGCGCCAGTATGCAAAATATAATCTCGATCGGATATTTGAAAGTGAGTTAAAGTTCGAGTGCAAATTTTGAACAGGAAAAACATACATACAATCGTTCAAGTAACATAAAAACTTATAAAAATAACATAATTTTTGTTAAAAGAAATCATAAAAGAAACAGTCTCAAATCCTGACAAAATAAAACATATGTTATTTTAGTCAATCTGAAACTTAATAAATGTTAACTTAATCGTAATACTTGTACGATTTTTTCCAAAGCGCAGATACACATGAAATAAGATCTTCGAATATTTTAAGCACTTAGAATGTGACCCTCTCAAAGCCAAGCCGAACTCATTTGTTTTCAGAGCAGAAAAGTGGCATAAGTCATGCATTTTTAAAATTTCATAACTCGCTCAATTTTAGAGTTATATGAACACGACTTTTTTGCCTTACTTGTCAGTGTAATAGGAAAATTTTACTAAATATAACTTATAGGACCAGGGGACCGTATAAAAATTTAAATTTCGTAATTTTTTAAGGAATGTTTTTATTGACCCAAATCGCTTTTAAAATATTTCTTTACCTGATTTAAAACATTTTTGTAATTGTAATTATATGTCTATGACTAACGGTTTAGGAATTAGCCATTGGACACCGTTGAGACCGGACACCCTGTATAAATAAAGTTGCAATAAGCGTTTTTTTTTTTTTTATAGATAAAAAATTAAATAATGGGGACATGAATGATGCTATAAAAAATACTCATCCCTTTTCAGAACAAAAACTAAATATTTCTAAAAATGATACAATAAGAAGAACAACTTACCTTCATCCATGGTGGATAGTTGAAGTATAGTTGCTGTTGCAATGGAAATAATTCTGCCAGCGCCACCTAGTATCTGTTAACCTAAATGTGTAGTTAGAGGGACTGAGATGATGGTCAACCTCAGGGACAAATATATTTACTACAGTATTTTACTATACAATCTATACGAGTAAAGGAGCATTATATTTTCCCATACTGTATATATATAGGTATAAATATACAGGGTGTCCGGTCTCAACGGTGTCCAATGGCTAATTCGTAAACCGTTAGTCATAGACATATAGTTCCAATTACAAAAATGTTTTAAATGAGGTAAAGAAGTATTTTTAAAGCGATTTGGGTCAAGAAAAACCTTTATCTAAAAATTACGAAATTTAAATTTTTATACGGTCCCCCGGTCCTATAAGTGATATTTAGTAAACTTTTCTTATTCCTCTAACAAGTACGGCAAAAAAAAGTCCTATTCATCTAACACTAAAATTGACCGAGTTATGACATTTTCAATTTTATGACTTAAACCACATTTCTGTAACTGAAAACAGATGAGTTGGACGAAGTTTTCAGGGGTCGT
Organism: Maratus speciosus; assembly: GCA_963932465.1. Classification (NCBI taxonomy): domain Eukaryota; kingdom Metazoa; phylum Arthropoda; class Arachnida; order Araneae; family Salticidae; genus Maratus; species Maratus speciosus. The sequence continues at coordinate 229,057,805 of OZ010796.1, read as the reverse complement.
ACGCGAAGTGCTTAAAGTATTATAAAGGGCGTTCACTCCAAACGATGTTGAATGGCTAATTCCTAAACCGTTAGTCAAAGACATATAGTTCCAATTACAAAAAGTTTTTAAATAATATAAAGAAGCATTTTTAAAGCGATTTAACCGAAGGTGCTTCCCCCGTATAAATATTACGGTAGTGTTAATTTTTAGTAATTAACTTTCAGATTGGTTAAAATAATTGAAGAAGTGAGTTTCAAAACTCGCCTTATCGAGAAAATCAAATTTTGGGAAATCGCGTAAAACCTTTAAATGCGCCCATTGGTATTCATTGAAAATTTGGAGATTGTAGTGTTTGATTGGTACGGTTACATCAGTAGAATAGATTGATAGAGAAACAGGATTTTTTAAATTTCGGATAAGGTCAGTTTCGAAACTGGCGTCATCAATAATTTAATATACGTTTTGATTTAACGATATTTTCCCCTAATTTTTAATAAAAAAATAATTAAAAAAAATTACTGATCTAATCAATATTTGCTGAGTGGAGAGACAGTGGAATTTTCAGAAGGGGTAATGTAATAATAATTATTATTATTTTTTTTTTTATCGTTACAATAAAATGACAAATGGAACAATATCTTAAAAAAAGAAAAGTTAATTAAAAAGAGAGAATGTGGGCGGTTATATGATGTCCGACCTTTAATGGATAAATCTGTGCTTTATTAGAACAAAATATTAAAATATTGTAACAATTTTGTTATGTTTATTTAAATCATTGAAGTAATCGCACAGGTTGAATCATATAATTCAAATAATTGATGTTTATTGTAAAAGAAAATAAAAGTTATACGAGGATCATTTTCAAAAATAGACATATTAATTTCCTTAACGTATTCAGAGCAGCCATTCAAAAGTTATGTATAAAAATATAGGCATACAAAACAACAACAACAACAAAAAAAAAAAAAACATTAAGATGGTACAAACAAATTACTTACAAATTGAGCTTTCTTGTGTCTGCGCTTGGGACGAGAAGGATGGGGGTGGGGAGATGTAACAAAATTTGGAGAGGAGATTTCAGGGGGAATTGACACGGCTGTTTAGTGTTCATTACTACAACAGATATTGCTGCATAAAAAAAAATGTAGTTTTCAGGATTATAAACTTTGTGTGTATGAGAGCCAGTGAGGGAAAATTTTAAATTGCAATTTCAGGTGGAATTTAGATTATGGATTACTTATTAATTATTGCAGCAATAAAGAAGACAGACCTTTTTTTCCCAAGTTTTACAGCGTGATAATTCTTTGCACATCAGTAGATTTTCGCTTTTTTTTTAAGACTTCGTCTAAATTAATCGGCCCCTTAAATTTCTACTTCCCCACTTTTTGCTTAACCTGCACGCAAAGTTAAAAATCTATTGAGGTTTATATATATATATTTACTATTCTACTCGATTTGTCTAATTAAATAATGCATCTTCTAAAAATCCACGCCCGTTAAAAATTTTATTTCCTATTGTGTTAATTATAACACTTAATTATTAGAACATAAAGATGTAATAATTAAAAAAAATATTAAATTTAAAATCATTAAAAAAGAGATTCAAATTTATAATTTATGTAAGCAAGTATAGATTTCAATTATAATTTTATTAAGTATAAATTACTGATTAAATTAAAAATATATAGACATACTCTTAAATTTAAAAAATATAAAAAGCTATATTAAATTTAAAATTATTTAAATTAATAACTTTATTAAAATGTTAGGAAAATTTTCTATTTTGTCTTTGTAGTTAGCCGTTACTTTATAGTTATAGTAAGTTACTAATCATCTCAATCCTCCCTAAAATTTATACCCCTCCCCCCCCCCCCAAGTTTTGCTCGGCCAATACATACTGTTTAAAATTAAGTATGTATTTTTCCCTATATTTTATTTTATTATGCAAGAAATAACTAACCAATCTACCACATCATCCCCCCCCCCCTAAAAATGCTACTCTCTCTTCCCCCAACTCACGCGAAAACAGCCGTTCGCTATTGTTAATCCCATGGAAGTATTTTTTTAAAGATAGCTCGTCGCTCGAAGGGCCGTCGCAACCCCTTCTGTTGTATGATACATATTACCTTTTTTTTTTGTTGTTCGAGCGTGGAGACGATATTTACACATTAAAAGTTCAAATAACACAAGTTAATATTTTAAATTGATTGATTGGATAAAAAAAAAAAAAAAAAAAAAAAATCCAAATAGAAAACTAATTTAATATAATTCTATTAATTCTAAGATATTTTAGTTTTTCTAATTCTCCTGGTCCTCAACGAATCACTTTTTTTTATTATCGAAACTCTATCCTCTGATGGCTTTTGTCAAGCACGATTCCCGCCAAGAATTGTCACTATGATGCTGAAACTCTGTCCAATCAAATTACGAGATACAGCATAAATGGCAAAATGTGGTTGAAAAGAAAAAATATTTTGTTTTAATATGTGAGAATGAACAAAAATCTCAAAATATATTTGTAATGTTAATTTACTACCAATGTTTAATGTTAAATTTTATATCTGACGATTATTTTTATTTCTAGTAAATTTGTGACTGACCCCTATTTTGCAGCAAAAAAGATACTCCAACTTTAAACATCCATTACTCGGTCAGTTTTAATCGCAGAGGAATGGGACTTTTTTTGTCTTACTTGTCAGAGAAATAGAATATTTTTACTAAATATCACTTATAGGACCTGGGGACCGTATAAAAATTTAAATTTCGTAATTTTTTTTAAATGTTTTTCTTGACCCAAATCGCTTTAAAAATACTTCTTTACCTCATTTGAAACATTTTTGCAATTGGAACTATATGTCTATGACTAACGGTTTAGGAATTAGCCATTGGACACCGTTGAGACCGGACATCCTGTATAATAGCAAAAGTTAAAAACATTTATAAAAATTTTTACAGCATACATTTAATATTGGATATTTGCACATGGGGACAAGGACTGAAATGATGATTTCGTTTGTTTAAAACTTAAAATTAATTGTTTATACATCATCATATGTCCATCTATCATTGGTAATTGTTATAACAAGTGTTACAATATATTGCATTTTACAGTTTTTGGTTTTAGTATAATTAATGGAATATTATTGGCAGTGGACACAAATTGTCCAATTTTCAGATATTGACTCATATATATATTTTTAGTTTTATATCATATTTTAGACCTTCAGTCATCGATGAATGACGCGTTTTAAACGGAAAGCCCAGTGTCAGTCACCGGTGACTGACGTGGCGCTTAACGTGTTAATTACAATCTATCCTAGATCATTACCAACATTAAGTGAAAAATGAAATAGGAAAAGCGTTGACTGAAGATAGGCCAATGTATTCCTCAAAGTGTAAGATGGTTATAGAGTAAATATGAAACTTTGTCGGATACCGAACACGACACGAGCTCGGATTTCCTCAGAAATTTTCAATCATTTCAAATACAATCTATCCTATTTCTTGATCAACATTGAATAGGAAATAAATTGTAAATGTGTTGATTTAAGAAAAGCTATTATACAACATTTCTATTATAACACATATCTATTATACCACATAAGGCATATATATTATACCACACAAAATTTATTTATTAGGTAAAAGAAGCTTCAGTCCTACGACAAACACCTAAGCTATATTTGACATAGTCAAGCATTTTAATTAAATTTGTGTACCTTGCATATTATACTGAATTCATTTCTTCTGTAATTCTGGGCGATTTCGTAGATATAGGGCTGAAAGTTATATCCTATTATTAAAATATTCTACCCAAGGAATCTTGGTATTTAGATAAATTGCTTTCGCCTGAGATTTCATAAATTCTTATCGAACAAAACAAAATTTATACCTCAGAAAAAATCTAATTTTTATATCGCCAAAACATTCCCTTGTTACTTTTGTTACTTGTGCAACAATCAATAAATAAATTCACCAAAACAAACATTCCGGTTGCTTATTAGATCAACTAAGGTGCTAAAAGTTCCAAAATTGCATTCTCTTACTTCACACTCGGCGCTTTTGCTGAAGAAAAAAAAGTTTGCAAGTAATTTTGCTTTAATACGTCTTCTTTAAACAATACAAAACAATTTCAAATTGCATTACCTTTCGACAGTAGAAGGGAAAAAGTAATCTTCGTAGTAATTCTTCTCTTAACATTTTCTCTTTTTTTCTTTTCAGCTCTGAGAAAACAATTTTTTGCACCTTTAGATAAATTTTCAAGAAGAATTAACTCAAGCATTGTTTTTAAATCGTGAATTTAACAAATCTAATAACAGTTTGGACAGCAGTTTGTTTTCTTTTGCGTTTTGTTTATGTATCTTTTTTTATGTTTTGTATGTTTATTTATGTATGTACTTCTTTATACTTCAAGCGAAAAAAAACATTCCTTAATTATTGCTTCATTAATGCCTTCATCGACATTCAACAAGATATTTTCTCACCATAGAATCAAAATAAACAAAGAAAATATGGCTTTGTAATTGACAAACATGTAGTGTTATTGTAGTAAATGTAGTTTAGTTGCACTAGAATTGCGATTAAGTTTTTAGTATAGTAAAATCTCAGTTTGATTGCCAGTTAACCCATTTATGCCTAGCGTCCTATTTTTGGGACGTTTCGAATTTTATTTTTTTTTTCTTCTTCTTTACAACTTAAAAATTGTATGAAGTAATTGTCTATAAATGTCTTTATCTATTACCGAGAGAGGACAGCATAAGATTGATATTTATTTGCATAAATGAAGGCCTTTTTTCGGTGTTTATAGATTTTTCATTTTTCAAGATAGCGAAATGTAAAAAGTAAGTTTATTTGTATTTTTTGTATCAAGGATCCAAATAAATAAGTCATAATCTTAGCTTGTAGACTTCTTTGAAATACGTATTTTTTTAAATGGCGAAATTATACGTTCAAGCCTATTTTTTATGCATGTTTGTAACGTACAAAACATAGGGCTCAAGACGCAAATGGGTACATATTTCTATTAGACATTTAGGAGGCAGTTATTGATGTAAAGTCCTTTTCAAGATGATTTTGAAGTAAATTGTTTTTTAGCTTCAAATACGATTATTCTTAATTTGTTATTAATAATACTTATAATGTTATTATAGTCTCTCTAAAGAAATAAAAATATTTTTTAATAGTTAATAAAAATACTAATTATAGTATATAATATACAATTTAAAAGCTCAATTTATATAAATTTAGACAAAACATATAGTTATGCATTTTTTCACATATGGATATTCCCCTATTTAGTACGTTTGCATTTCATCAAATAAATACAAAAATATTTTAGCGTAATTTTTTTTTAGTATTTTTCCAATTCATTTTGCAACATTTTAAGGTGATTTTACCAACAAATTTTAGAAAACAAAAATGCAGGCATAAATGGGTTAATAGATCATCCATAGGCTGATTTCTTTTCACGCTTTTTTTTTCTGGTGTCTCCTTTTATCTTTTGTTGTTGTTTTGCTTTGTTTTCTTTTGTGACATTTTATCATTAGGGGTTTGTTTGTCTGCTGGATTTTTTCTATTCTAGCGTTTCAAAAAATACTTGGACCAAGATGCACTTGATTAGTTTGTTTTTGAGGATCAGAAATTAAAAGTGTGAAGTCTCTGTGGTCGTCCGACGTATTAACCCTTTAGTGCACAGCTTTGCATATAAGCAAACAACAGTGTTTTGAATTTAATAGATTTTTTTTATTCGTATATACCTAATTTATACCAGAAAATTAAAATAGCAATATTTGATTTACTTAATAACAGACATTCCGTATTTAAATAAAGCGAAATTAACCATTGAAAATAACTGGTGTAAAGTCAGATTCTCTGAACAAAGCAATTTCTAAAACGTATTCTATCATGGGAATTAAAGTGTTAAAGGTTAAATTTTATAAAATAAATAATTATATAAAATAAGGTATTTGGAGACATACTTATTAAAGTATTTACTAATTTGCATTATTTTAACGTAAAACAGCCACACGGCAGTAGTTTTTACTTGTATTACAGATGTGCAAAAGAAGAAAAGGTTGACGTATTATATGAAAAATGTAACTCTGATTTTTTTCATTATTTTTCCTGTATAATAAACCTTTCAGAAAATCATATTTAATTTTTTTCAAACAAAATAAAAAATCGCGCATTTAAGGGTTAAACTCCCTTAAATGCGCTACCTTAAAACTCCCCGGGCCTTCGGGACCCGCTGGTCGATTTCTAAACTTATCTAATTTATCGCTTGAATTTTTCCGGTGGGATCTTCTAAGATCGGATCTGCTACATTTTCACTCGATAACCGAAGCAAGGGACCTCAGATTCCACCCGAAGAATTTAAAAGACAAATTGGACAAGTGTAACCTCTTCGGTCCCTAGGTCCCCATACGGGGACCTCTGTTCTTTTCCTTATAAAAACTAAAATGTTCGATTTTTTACATATTCACATCACTTCTTAATAGCTGAATCTCTTTTGCGTTCAAAGCAAACGAATAAATGTCAGCATCTAAGCTGATTCTCACATAAAATAAATGTTATTTTCATCCGAGTTTGCGAAATGCCTAAAAATGCCCAAAAGAAAGTATGACCAAGAAAGCGAGGAATCTTTAAGTATTTAACAAACCTTTTTCAATAAAAAATTTTGGTGATTTGTAGATTATTCCCAGCAAAGAGGAAATTGCTGGCCAGCAGAAAGGTGCTAGCAATGATGGAGAAGTGCTGATGGTCTACCACTGCAGACAGCTTCAGTCAACTTTGCTGTTGGAAATCATGTAGTGGCGAAACAATAGCCCAGACCAGATGTTGGGAGAAGGCAAAGTCCATTACTCACGAGAAGTACATGAGCTAGCGAAAACGGAAGGCCAAGCGCTGGATTTTCGGGAGATGGTTTTCTGCGTTGGAGGAGAGCGGTGCTCTCTCCTGGCTGATCTTGAATTGGGCGTTGCCCGCTTTTACTTTATTAAACGGGATCGCTGCAGACCCGTGCTAGCAATATCATTCAATTACACGTTAAATGTCGTGCTGTTTTTTGTATGTCTTATAATCCAGATGAATGTTAGTAGTTTAGTATAATGTAATCTAGAAGTTTAAATTAAACATTTTTAACAAATTAAACAGCATTAGTTCCTGTTGCAATTTCTGTCTGAATTTCCTCCCACAATTTTTGTGGGCCCTGCCGGTATATGAACTGAACTACCGGACTTAACAATTTTTCCCCTGGACATCCGAACGGAATCTGAATCTACAACTTGGCCATCCGAAGGATTTGTTTTAAGCTGCTGAGTTGCTTCGAAAGAATCAGGAAAAGAACTTCGGTTTTTTCGGAAAAGGAAAGGAAAAAGGTTCGTCGCTTCAAAAACCTGTGTGCAACGAATGCCCGTAGTGTTTTTTTAATTTCACGGGCCGAAGGATCCCCGGGTGTGAACGACTCACAATGTTTTTTTTGTGTGAGCCTGTTTTCTTTTCGCGAGTGATGTGATAGTTACTGGCTCACGGTGTGTTTTTTTTAGTGAGCTTTTGTGTGACCAAATCATTTTATGCAGCCTAGTGATTTATTTTTTGTGGGCTGTTGTTTTTTGTGTGTTTTTAGTGCAATCGAATCATGTTTTCAGCCTAGTGATTTATTTTTTGTGGGCTGTTTTGCTAATTTCTGGCTCACTGTGCTTTTTTTGTCGTGAGCTTTGATTCGTTTTTTCCCCCTTACGGGAGTGAAAAAATATATTCATTTTACACACAGCGAATGTACCGGTGGTGGTACAAGTTCGCACAAACCATTTTTTATTTTTGTTATTGTGTTTTATATTTTCAAGAAAGGATTTTCCCTTTAAAAGTAAGTTAGTTACTTTTTATATGTTTGTGTTGCTATAAAGAATTGATATTAAACTGGAAATAAAAATAATGGCGCATTTAGTACGTGCCAAGAAGGTAGACCTTTTAGGGGTAGTGCGGGAATTGGGACTAGAAGCTCCAGAAAGCTCTACTAAGCCCCAACTCTCGGACATGATCATTAAATCGAGCGATTATAATGAAGATGTTGTAAAAAATCTTCTAGCCGGAATTGTTGCTGAAAGGGAAGAGTCCGACAAAAAAATACTATTAGAAGAAGAGAGCAAACGCGAATTCAAACTCAAAAAACTTGAACTAGAAATAGTTGCGAAAAACAAAACAGAAATACCGACACTAAGTAGCGGGATTAAAAGCCCCGATGTTTTGAAATTAATTACAAAGTATAATCATCAAGAAGAAATTAGTATTTACCTTACATTGTTCGAACGCCAAATCAAGCGTTTGGGTGTAGCAGGGCTCGCACCGTTCCTAAAATTTTCGCACTTTGCTACCAGTATTTTAAATAAGAATTCTTCGTGGTAGGTTACTTTAACATCTATAATAGAATTATACAACAAACATTATCGTTTTAATTTAGTGGTAGCAAAGTGCGAAAATTTTAGGAACGCTGCGAGCCCTGGTGTAGAAAAGGAAAATTGGGTAACTTATTTGTTAGGTCTGTTACCGTTGGAAACAGTCAATATAATAGGTCGCGAAAAGGAGGAACTCTCCAATGATTACGATTACGTGAAACAATTATTATTGAAGAGATTCAAACTGAGTGCAGAACAATTTCGACAGAAATTCTTTTCCCATAGAAATGAAAATTCGGCCTCGTGGCGAGATTTTTCATTTGAAATTACTAATTTTTTGGAACAATGGCTGGCAGGTCTTAACATTTCGTCTTTTGATGATTTAAAAAACATTTTGGTCATTGACCAAATAAGGAAGAGATTACCTTTTGAGATAAGGGAGCATTTTATTGATGACTTGCCTAAGTTTACGAAGGTCTCAGATTTTATAAGTAAGCTTGATGATTATGAGGCGGCTCGCAATATTATCAGGAAAAACTCCGAACCGAGAAGTCCAAATAACGATGTTAAAAAGCGTTTTACTCAAAATGTTGACAACAAAAGTTTTAACAGAAATAACATTCCGCAGAGTAGCAAATATGAAAAACATTATCTTAACACGAGGAATAACGCTAACCCTTTCAAAATTAGATGCTTTTATTGTAATGAATACGCCTCCCATAAATCAAATCAATGTCCCCGAAGGAAAGAAGGGCCAACTTTTTTTAGAGGCAAAGAAACCGAGCACAGGGCTGAGCAAAGTAACTTCAATTATAATAAATCAGTGAACACTACGAATAACAATTTCTGCCCATCGGATAAAATCCTCAAACTTATTGAAATTATGGGGAAAAAGGTCAGCTGTGTGGTAGATTCTGGATCTGACGTAACAATGGTTTATGATAACATCTATAAGAGTTTAGGATGCCCCAAATTAAATGAAAATTATGTAAAACTGACAGGAATTAGCGGAAAAGGAGCGAGTCCGAAGGGTTTTTTCAATTGATAACGTTAGTATGAATTGTGATATTTACGTTTTAAATGATTTACAATACAACATGATCCTCGGAAATAATTGTTTAAGTAAATTAAATTTTGAAATATCTGGTAATGGCCTTAAAGTTATGAGTAAGCGAAATAAGGAGAAAAATTATACTGTTAATATGATAACTGCGGTTTCCTTAAAAATTCCGAAGTTAGACACTCCTTCAGATGTTGTAAACATTCCCATGGCCAAATCAGTCTTGCAGTCGGATGTTGTAAACATTCCCATGACCATCCCAGGCTTGCGGTCAAATTCCACTGACACTCCCATGATTGAAGAATGCTTAGCTAACACTCCTAAATGTGAATCTGTTTACTTAGCAGAAATGGTAAATTCGGTTAATATAAACGAAATTGATCTTACTCACATAATTGACTGCGGTTTAAAAAAAGGAATTAATTAACTTAGTTGAGAATTACAAGCCTGAAAAAATAAAAAGTGCTAACTCGAAAGTTAAAATAATATTGAGCGATGAAATACCGATTACGCACCGACCCAGGAGATTAGCATTTGCAGAACAAGCGTTTGTTGATAAACAAATCCAGGAATGGCTTGATAAAGGACATTGCACACGGCTTGATACGAGAAAGTTGTTCGAGTTACGCTGCGCGTATTGTTTTGGCCAAAAAGAAAAGCGGCAATTATAGGTTATGTACAGATTACAGAAAGCTTAACCGAAAGATAATTAGGGATAATTACCCCCTTCCGGTAATAGATGATATTTTAGACAATATCGCGCAAAATCAAGTTTTTAGCAGATTGGACTTAAAGAACGGGTTTTTCCACGTAGAAGTCGATGAGGACAGTAAACAATTTACTTCGTTTGTTACAAATAATTCTCAGTTCGAGTATAATGTAATGCCTTTCAGCTTAAGCTCCGACCCCCAGACTTTCCAACGTTACATATATGCATGCCTCAGAGAGTTAATAAGAGATAAAACGATTGCCGTGTACTTAGACGATATAATCGTCCCTGCACAGGACTGAAGAAGAGGCGCTTTCTAAACTGAAACGTGTGTTTCAGGTAGCATCAGAGTATGGTCTCGAATTCAATTTTTCTAAATGCCAGTTTTTGAAAAGGAGGATCGAATTTTTAGGATATATAGTGGAAAACGGAGCAATTCGCCCTTCAGAAACACAAACATTAGCCGTTCAGAAATTCCCTGAGCCACAAAATAAGAAACAACTCCAGAGTTTCCTAGGGTTGACTGGATATTTTAGAAAATATATAGCGAATTATGCTAGAATCGCTAAACCCTTAAGTGATCGCCTGAAAACGGAGAACTAATTTAATTTTGGAGCGAGTCAAAAGGAAGCTTTCCAAACATTGAAAAATAAATTATCGGATAAACCGGTGTTGCACATATTTAGACAAGGGGCAGAGACAGAATTGCACACGGATGCTAGCAGCTTAGGTTTTGGAGCAGTCTTGTTACAAAAATACGACTATGGAAACTTACACCCCGTTCATTTCATGAGTAAGAAAACAACACCCGCCCAAGCCAAATATAGTAGTTACGAGCTTGAAGCGCTTGCTGTGATTAAAGCATTAAAGAAATTCCGGACATACCTGTTAGGGAATAAATTTAAAATAGTAACTGACTGTTCTGCCTTTCAAAAAAATTAGAGAAGAAAGGTCTTACGCCAAAAGTAGCAAGGTGGGCATTATTCCTACAATAATTCGATTATTAAATTGTCCACAAGCCCGGAAGTCAAATGAAACACGTTGATGCATTGAGTCGTAACACCGTATTAGTCACAACACGTTCGCATGATGAAATTAAGACAAAATTAACCAAAGCACAAAACGAAGACGATTACATTAAAACTATCAAAACACTAGTCGAGAAAAATGAAAGTAAAGATTATTTTGTTAGGAAAAATATTGTGTACAAATATGAAGATGGTAGAGAATTAATTATGGTACCCGAAATTATGCAGAAAGAAATTATTCGCGAAATTCATAATAAAGGACATTACGCTGTAGCCAAGACCGAAGCGATAATAAAGCAGGATTATTATATCCCTAATCTTCGAAAACAAATTGAAAGTGTTATAGGAAATTGTGTAGAATGCATCCTATACAACCGGAAGCGAGAGAAAGGTGAAGGGTTGCTAAATCCCATTCCTAAACATGATTCCCCTCTCCAAACTTATCACGTCGACCACTTAGGCCCAATGCCCTCGACTAACAAGAACTACAATTTTATATTCTCTGTAGTGGACGCTTTTACAAAATTCGTGTGGTTCTACCCAGTTAAGACGACGTCGGCAAAGGAGGCAATCTCTAAATTAAAAATTCCGCAAGCTACATTCGGGAACCCAGGGCGAATAATTAGCGACCGAGGTGCCGCCTTCACCTCTAGCGAGTTTAAGAAGTATCTCGAAGATGAAAATATTGAACATGTTCTAATTACAACGGGAATACCCAGAGGAAACGGACAGGTAGAACGATAACAGGAGACTCTCATATCAATCCTTGCTAAATTAAGTATCGACGATCCGTCGAAGTGGTATAAATATGTACCGACCGTTCAGCAAATAATGAATAGTACGATTTCCCGGAGCACTCAGAACACACCCTTTGAGCTTTTAACGGGAGTAAAAATCAGAAATAAAGAAGACGTAAGAATAAAACAAATTCTTGATGAGGAATATGAAAACGCGTTTGTCGAAGAAAGACAGAATAGCAGAAATATCGCGAAACAACATATATTAAAAATTCAGGAGGAAAATCGCAAAACTTTCAACCGTAAACGCAAAAAAGCGAAATGTTATAAAATTGGTGATTTGGTTGAACCCAATTTGGGGTCGGTATGAAGCTACGACCGAAATTCCTTGGTCCGTATAAAGTGACCAAAGTGAAGAAAAATGATCGATATGACGTCGAAAAAGTGGGCTTTCAAGAGGGTCCAAGAGTGACCTCTACTGCAGCTGATCACGTGAAGCCGTGGGCTTCAACCTAAAGAGAAAAAAATATAGTGCTAATTCAAGTTGATATATTTATGTGTTTTTTTGCATCGTCTCATCTTTTCCTTTTTTATCTGTGTTTTACTGTGACTGTGCTGTCATCCGAACATTTTTTTTTTGTTTTTGACTATTTTATACAAGAAAAAAAAACTCTCTGTTTAAAAACTGTTCACAGGACTGCATCCACGTGATGGACTCACCTGCGTATTGTTTTTTGTTTTTTTTTTTTGGGGGGGGGGGCTATATTTAGCAAAAAAGAACTGAAACTGTGTTTTTTTTTAATTTTTCTTGATGGAAAGACTGTGTTCGTCTGTATACGTAGTTTAATATTGCATATTTGTCATGTTGTTTGTTTTTGTGCGTATTTTTCCAATATTTTTCAGGTTCCATGAAAGTCGGACGGTACCAGTCCAGTCTATATGGTGGGTGATCTGTGAGGACACAGAATGGTCAAGATGGACGAATGTAGTGGCGAAACAATAGCCCAGACCAGATGTTGGGAGAAGGCAAAGTCCATTTCTCACGAGAAGTTTATGAGCTAGCGAAAACGGAAGGCCGAGCGCTGGATTTTCGGGAGATGGTTTTCTGCGTTGGAGGAGAGCGGTGCTCTCTCCTGGCTGATCTTGAATTGGGCGTTGCCCGCTTTTACTTTATTAGACGGGATCGCTGCAGACCCGTGCTAGCAATATCATTCAATTACACGTTAAATGTCGTGCTGTTTTTTGTATGGCTTATAATCCAGATGAATGTTAGTAGTTTAGTATAATGTAATCTAGAAGTTTAAATTAAACATTTTTAACGAGTTAAACAGCATTAGTTCCTGTTGCAATTTCTGTCTGAATTTCCTCCCACAATCATGAGATAAAATTCAGGTGGGCATCCATTTTATCTCATGCGCTGGCCCACCACTAAATGGAAGTGCACGAACTTTTGCAGTATTATTGCTGGGAACCCTTACGTTAGGTGATGCTGCAAATATCGAAGACATTGAGTATTTGAACACAAATCTGAAATGAATATCTTAACACAATTTAAGCTGTGAAGCTAATTTTTTTTTGAAACTGTAAAAAATATAGCACCACTGCCACCAACAAAATAAATAAGTAAATGAATAAATAAATAAATTCTTTATTTCAATTCACTTTTTTTTTCTCCTTAAATCTGGTTTTACTAGGTTACAAAGGATTTTGGTTTTCATAATTTACGCAGTTCAGAATCAATAATAAAAAAAAAGCGTATAAAATACATAGGGGATTTCTATACAATAGAATAATTTCTATACCAGTTTAATGATTGGGAACGTAAATCTCAAAAGAAACAAACTTGAAATAGTGTAATGAGAGCTTGGAAACTACGAGCAGTCGTAGCGTACGCTGAAAGCACTTCTTCATGTCCGATCACGAAAACCAAGCAGCATCGAGCGCGGTTAGTACTTGGGAGGGTGACCACATGGAAACCGCTGAAAGTTCAAATATATCTATTATAGACACTTCTACAGATGTCTCTATAGCTCTTGGTGAAACTAGCTTATAGAAAAAAGAGCCATAATTATATAATACTTTGTTTTTTTATAGAATTCTATAAGAAATTTTTGTAAGTGAAAGTGCTTGGCCAGCAAAGGAATAGCAGTGGGATATGTGCTAGCACTGCAGGAAAAGTGCCGGATTGAAGTAATGTGATGGCATACCAATGCTGGCCTGCTGTTGGTCATCACTGATGGGCCAGCTGCATTCGGCTCGGATACTTTTCGACAGGTTTAAGTAATATCCCCCCTTGCACTTTACCGCTGATGGCACTGCTGGCTGCCATCTTTTTTTCCAGCTGATGGCCCACTGTTTCTTTCTTTGCTGGGTTTACTTGTTTAAAGTTCTTAAATTTGTGATTGCGTTAATTTAGGTTAATGGTTATTAAATTGATGTTTTAAGGGGGTTGGAAGTTTTAGATCCGTATTTTTTAACCTAAATTACCCAGATAGCATGAACAATTGCAGCAAGATTAATTTTTTCTTGATATTTTCTTGTCACGAAAAATTTGAAGTAATAATATTGCCGCAAGGACATTACTAGGTAGACGGAATATAATCAATCGCTTTCTTGCAACGCAACTTTGCTCTAAACCTGATACAACACTGTCATAAAATAACGACGTAAGCGAAAAATTCCTTTTGTTGGAAGGAGAACAGATATAAACGCGCATGCGCGGAAATTTTACAAAGACAAAATTCCAACACTTCTTTATTGAATTCTATGAAGCCCATTGGATTAGCGTTCAAGTAAAGAACCCAGATATAAAGGTATTTATTATTTTAATTATTCAAATGTGATTCGGATATTTTTGTATTTTCTCTGTACAAACTACAACTTATTTCGTACAGAAATTTTAATAAATTAAAAAGTTATGTTTATTTACTGAGGAATGCTTACATTTTTTAAATAGTTTGGTTTTGGTCCATGTTAAGGTATTATTGAAAATTTTAATTTTTAAATGAATTTTTCTCAACTTTAAGGGGAATTTCTAAGATATCGTTTTAATAATTAATATTTGCCTTTTTTCTGGCTCACGCAGATCGAACAGTGTTGAATTCAGATATTTTTCTCCGGGATTAATTTCTGCGGCTCTGGAGGGGGGGGGGGGGACATTTTAGAGATTCGGTGTGGAAATTGCTTATTAAAAAGCATAAAATATCAAACCTTCCGGGGGGAATCCCCCTCCTCTTGAATTCAGCAGTGCGTTCGAATGTATTTTTAAATTTAAATTATCTTTTCATGGCCATTAAACCCCTTTCTATATATAAATATCAAGTATTTTAAACAGTTTCTTGGTGTGCTATTCTCCATGCTTCTTATCATGGACTTCTATTGTATCGCTATTTTCTAATTTTTATTAAAGTTATTAACAGTATTTCCTTCCGGCGTCAGTTTTATTTAATTCTTTAAAAATTTCTCTTTTCTTTTGACATAACTGCTTGTTAATCGGATGTGTATAAGTCGTTTTATTTCCTATTTTTCTTAAATTTTAAATACGAATATTTTGAAATTGTTAATTTTTCGCGAATGCAAACCTGGGCTTGAAATGTGCAGAGCAAATCGGAACAATATTCCGGTTCGTAAAATTATGACAAATATTGATCTGGTTTGCAGTGTTGTAATCGTAAAAAAAATCAGAGGGTGTACCCTAAAGTCATGAACGTCATGTCTAGAGTATGTATGATATAGATTTATTCGAGAAACCGGGAGTATACGGAGCTTTTTAAAAAAATCCAGAATTTTTGCAATGAATTAGAGCTAAATAACTAAAATGCATTGACTAATTACTTAAACTCTCCCCCCCCCCAAAAAAAAAAAAGTTATAAAATAGCTTTGTGTGATACTTAAAACCTCGGATACCATAGCACCAAATTATTATTTTAATAGTTACAAAATATTTTTTTTTGATAATTAAAACTTTGGACCTTAAAACCTTAATTCCATTGTTATATTGTTAATGTCAGATTCGAAGACTATTTATTTGTGTTATTATTAAAGATGTTTCGTTTTGAATCCTTTTTCACATGTAAAATAGTGTTCAACTGCATCTTTATTTATTATTTTCTTCTATGTTAACAATCTTTAATAAAATGTAATTCTTAAAAACCGACACTAGTCACCCGAAGTAAAATTTAACATTCAAGCTAATGTTAATTCTATGGACAGTTCTTTGCAAATTTTGGGCTCACATTTTAATATTTTTTAATATTATTTTTTGCATAGGATACACCTGGTTGATATATATAGTTGTGCAATCGTACCTTTTCGAGCTTTTATGCAATTTTTTATATGCAGATACTTTCAATTTTGAAACCTGTTCTGAAAGTGAAACTGTACTCATATAAAAGAAAACTGTAACCAAAACCGAAAAAGTACAAAAGCACAGCAGTATATGGGGAATTCTCACAATCTTTTGACTTTTATGTCCCTGAATAATAATTTTTATTTTAATACATTCTTTTGTGTTTTTTTTAAATTTCATATACTGGAGAACATTCCATTGCATGATTGCATATAACAATATTAACGAGATAAATAAGTTTTGGACGATGTTGGGGGTCCAAATACCAGGAAAACGCCTATACCGCCCCGTCCCTGATGCTGATTTTTAAATTTGGAGCTGTCTGTATAAAGCTGTTTCAATAAAAGTAATTCGATGTAATTTTTTTCCGAAACTGGGACAATTGTTTAATATAAATATTGTGCAAAAAATTAACCTGCACACATTTTTACGGTTGATATTATTTTTTGAACTCTGTCCCTG
Organism: Maratus speciosus; assembly: GCA_963932465.1. Lineage (NCBI taxonomy): Eukaryota > Metazoa > Arthropoda > Arachnida > Araneae > Salticidae > Maratus > Maratus speciosus. The sequence goes on along the minus strand of OZ010796.1, from coordinate 229,041,086 downwards.
GGTTTTTCATCCTTACCGTCCCTCTTGCTAAACTTATACAAAAAATCACTTCAGATGCAGCCACAGAATTTTTTTCAAGTTTTTTCTCATGGAGAAGTATGCTAGAGAAAGAATGTCTAAAATTCTTTGACAGGAAATTTACTGCAAAATTTAAATCAGCATTTAAATATCAATTTCAAGATCATGGCTTTATTGGTAGTCTTACCGTCCCCAAGGTTTATTTCTGCACTTTTCGAAGTAAATTAAGAAAAAAAAATTATTTAATCCAATGTTAACAACTGTTTCTAGAAGTCAATGAACATTGTGGCTATCACTTAGTCTTAACATGATTTTCCTAAAAATAGGTGATAATTTTCCTTACCGTTCCATCCTTACAGTCCCCTTTTTTCCCATTTCGTCCCTTTTTTCCTATACCTATTATTTTTTTTTTCAAAAAAAATTATGGCCATTTTTTTCCCCATTCTGACCAGAAAATCAGAGTTCTAACTTTTTACGACTGCTATTTCATCTTCACCTAACACTTCATTTATAATGGCTGTTTCATAATAATGGAAGCCATCAGTCCATCAGAAGAAAATAATCCTTTCCAAAGGTATAATCCTTCATTTGGCGCCCCTTCGTTCTGGCGCCCGGGGCACATGCCCCCTCTGCCCCCCCCCCTAGTTTCGGCCCTGACAGCAGGTCCTAAGCCTAGATCCTTGTGGACCAGGTCTGTACTTTCCCACTGGTATAATACAAAATTTAAAACTATCCCAGATGATACTGTTACAACAGAGTGTGGTTTGTTTTTTATATACTGCTTTACCGAGGCACGTCCTAAAAAAAAGGAATCGTCTGCTCATCTATGGAAAATTTTCCCTGATCTCCTGGTAAATTCAAGCAGACACTACGGAATCTGTCGGGCATTTGCTGAACTTTCTATAATTTATTATTTATTCCTGGTGGTTTACTTGCTGTGTCGACAAAATGGAATGAATTTATCAAACTTAAAAATCAATCTCGTGGTATGCATATAACTCATATAAAACTTATAAATCATATATGGCATCTATAACTCAGAGCAGAAACATACAGTTCGTTACATGTGCATATTATATATCTAATACTATCCATTTTAAATAGAAATCATGAATAGTACAAACCTATTAATTTAAAATTGGTCAGCTTTAAAAATGTAATTAATAAAAAATAAATTGCTAAAAACATCAGTTTAAAAAAATCACTTAAATTTTTTTATATATATATTAGGAATTGTATCTATTTTGGAAATGGTAAATGCCGGACCCGCACAATTGTGTGGTTCATTTGTTTTTCAACTTTTGTGAAGCCTAATTAAATTTATCAAAGACAAAATCAATTAAAATCATGAATAAACTATATGAAAAGAAATATTAAATCCAAGCAAACATTATAAATCATATTTAAATGAAATTACGACAGTTCATACTTTTTGTCTGTTGCTGTCAGATGATATAGTCTTTTTAAAAGCAGAAAATATAACCCTGTATTGTAGATGGTACCCCCTAGTTGTGTCTTATCAAAACATCTAAAGCCAATTAACTAACATAAATGTGCGGATTTGGTTTTAAATCGCACAAAAACAGGAGGTAGTCATTCTCTTTTACTTTAGTAATCGCCCGTACAATTGTGTGGGTCAGGGCTTAAAGGGTTAAGAGGCTACTTCAGTCAAGCGGAAACACCAATTCGCCAATGTTAATCCAATAAGAGAATTTTTTTAAGGTAACTCGGTTGCATTTCAATATTTTTAAATGATTTTTTTTTATATACTTTCACCTTTCGAGCCGGTATAAACAGTGAAAAGAGTGAAAGTGTCCGCACAAAAAAGAAAGAAAGAAAGAAAATTAAATAAAAACTTCAACGAACTTAAAATAAAGTAAAAACCGCAATTGCAGAAATTTACCTCAGCTATCCAATGCAAAAGAAAGTCTTTTTAAAATATAAAAATACAGGCGAGATATTTTTAAAAATATATCTCGTTGGATTAACATTAGCGATTCGGTCATTTTGCCTGAAGAGTTATAATTTGTGATCACCTTTAGAACTAAATCTAAGCAGGATTCTTGAAAACAGTGAAAATTTAACTTGTAACTTTTAAAATGCACTCTATTGTTTCTCTCTTTTAGGATGCAAAGACACGGAAATAATATATAGAAGAATGTTAAATAATTGTATGTTAATTTGGTAAATATTATGTTAATACTTTGTATTAGAAACTATTATTTGTAGCTGTGTGAAAATAAACTTTGTAATTTAATAGACTGTATTGTTTTATTATAACTTTGTTCTTTTTAAATTCTTGAAACTTTTCAAATATTTTGTTTTTGTGGAATTATATTTAATCAGATTTGTGAATAGGGGCCATCCAGAAATGATGTCACGCTTGGAGGGGGGGGGGGGGGAGGGGTTCGTGAAATTGTGACAGTTTGTGACAAGGGGATGGGAGGTGGTAAGAAGAAGTCTGACATCACACATTTTGGTTAAACATAGGGAAATTTTAATTTTAAAATGAGGTTTTTTTTTTTTCCTTCTGGAAGTTAATAAGTTTTAGCAATATATTCCACTCTGGCCAAAAAGAAATGAAAATAAATTATATTTTCTTTAATAAAATTATATATGAAATTAAAATTGAGGGTGTGTGTTTATACTCATCTAGGTTTGCTTTGCATTGGTTATGTACATGGACCACTTATTTTTAGATAATGTTTTTAATTACCTTCTAAGAATTAGAAGGGAATAAGCAACTAATTGAGAATTGGCGAGTCTAATAAAACTTCTAAACAAATTAAGGTATATTATTGGAAGTTATTGGGGCTTACCAGGTAGTTGAATGGTTAGCCCTGTGGCCTCCGATTCAACTATGTCGGGTTTAATTCCTGCGATTGTGGTAGTATATTTGTGGTGATTTGGAATCTACTTTAAACTATAAGTCCTTGTTTACTCGGTCTATGTAGCATAAAAATGTCAAGCATTTGACAAACCTCCGATTATATGGAATCCTGCACAAAACTCGCACAACCTTCAAAAGTACGACTATTAGCGTACAGATAAAAAATATACAATCAAAACTTGAGTAGAAATGCGGCAATTAGTGACCATTCACCAAAGTTTGGGAAGAATTTCATTTTGATACTAAAAATGAATATTCGATGAGTCCTTAAAAAATAAAGTTCTTTTATCATGTTTTGGGGGGATTTTTAACTCAGGGAGCGGGAGGTGCAAACTAATTTTTTTTTAAGGTATGTTAAGAGACAGGTATCGTTTATTATTATTATTATTATTATTATTATTATTTAATGGAATGATTACCATTTGCAAATTGATACGATCATTTGTTACATAGTTACGACAAGTTTTATGAATACGAAGTCGAAATCTATAATTTGGTGCGGGTACCGTAGGTTTTTACAGCAGCAACTGATAGCCATTCAAGAAAATTTATCTGGTAAGAACTTCATTTTGGCACTAGAAATGTAGATACGATTTGTTCCCCCAAAATAAAGTTGAATCATCGTGGGGTTCTTTTTGAGGAGGGGGGGGGGACTTTAACACGCATGGGCGAACAGAACTTATTTTTAAAATGCCAAATGGGGTATCGTTTGTTGTGAATTTTTTTATTCTGAATCAAATGATATCGCAAGCAAGCCGATACGATCATTGTTTACAAAGTTAGGCCAGATTATAAGTAGTGGATTTTGGTAAATTTAATGACTTTGAAATAAACTCAAAATTATCCTAATTTTGACTATTGCTATTTTGAAGACATTTAATAGTTTTGAGATAACTTAATACAGGGATCCCAAATGGTCCGCCAACTGAACACCAATATTATTTTAGAAAAAATTTCTTTTTAGATTTTTCTTACAAACCGCCCCGGAAACACATTTGAAAATTAATTCTAGCGCAAACCTACCATAAATTTTTCTGTTAAAATTTATTGGTATTCAGTTGGCGGACCATTTGGGAGCCCTGCTTAATATGATATAAAAAACTCTTTTTAAACGTAAAATAAATGTGACAAAACTATGTAAAAAATAAAATATAATTTTCCACTTTGCATTGATAAAATCTTTTCTGTAACTTTCTTATAGATGTTCGTATCGACTTGCCGATAATGTTATTGAAATATATACGAAACGATATGCCACTTGACCTATTTAAAAAAAGTTGAATTTTCCCCCCTCGAGCTAAAATGCCCATCAAAAAATGCCCCCCCCCCCCAAAAAAAAAAAAACACAGTAAAACAACTTTACATTTTGGAGACTCATCGGATCTTAATTTGTAGTTCCAAAACGAGGTTTGTCTGAAGCTTTCGTGAATAGCAATCACTTGTTACTGTAAAAACCTATTTTACCTGCAAAAGACTTTGTATTAATAAAACCTGCCGTAACTTTGTAAGAAATGATCGTATTGACTTGCTGATGATTTCACCTGATTCGGAATTATAAAAAAACATAATAAACAATATCCCATTTCACCTACTTATTTATTTATTTTTAGTTACCCCCCTCCCTGAGCTAACAATACCCCTTTTGCGCAAAAAACATGATAAAACAACTTTATTTTTTTAGTACTCATTGGATCTTCATTTTTAGTATCAAAACGAAGTTCTTCCCAAATTTGGGTGAATGGGCATCTGTTGTCTCAAAAAATCCTATTTTACATGTGTACTACACGCAAAATTCAGAGAATTGACAACATTTCAATGAAATTACTACATATTTGTAGCTATACTTGTCATGACAAGATTCCGAGTTTGGAATTCATTTGCAGATGCTCTGACATGACAATATTGCAAATTTACAATGCGTTTGCAAATAGTCTGACATCGCAATATTGCTAGTTTGCTATGAGTTTGCAGTAAGATTGATGCAACAAGATTGCAACTTGCACGACAACTTAGCTGCAAGTTCAAAGTATGGTGACTTCGGAGTTTGCATAATCTTGTTGCAGTCTTGTTATGAACTTTCAGACTTGTCATGCTGAGCTTGCTGCAACATTGCAAATCTGCAAAGTAAGATTGCTGAAAATTTTCTGCAAACTAAAATTGCTATCTGGGTACTAAGCGCCTAAAGGATCAATTTCAAAAAAGATGTTTTTTTCTATCATTTTGTTTGGAAAAAACTATTGAATAAGCATTTGTATAATTATTTTAGCTTCGGAACTGAAGAGGTTAAGATATCGACCAGCCAGTTCGGACGAACGGGAGTGATTCGGTAGTCGACCGCTGCTACTTCGCGGAAAATGCGGTGCGGTGGAGTAATCGAAAGCCAATTACTTCGGTTACTGACCAAAACGATAGCAGATCCACCTAAAAAAATATAAGAGGTAAATTCGTAAGTTTAATACATTTACTAGCGGGTCCGGGAGGGCAGAGTCGTTTAATACATCGGTCGACATGTACATCGCATTTAATACATCGTAACTTCGAGCTCATTATTATCACTTTTATCAAATTATTTTGTAATTACAAAGAAATTATTAAGCATTCACCAGATAAATTTGTGTAGCAGACCACGGTGCAGCAGGCTTCGACGAATTGACGAAGCAGACAGTGATACACCTGTAACAGTTGAGTGCTGCCAACTGTCTAGATGAAATTGTATGGTTCGTCAGCACCATGCAAACCATGTGTCTATTATCGCGCGCTGACGTCACCGTTTGGGGTCCACTCCCATATTTCCGAGTTGTCCGATTCTCGTCGGCCCACTGTTTCCAAACTCGGATCACTCTGCTGCTGTTACACTGCACACAGGCGCCTAGGTATAGCGGTTAGCATTGTTCTGATTGGTTCTTCTGATTAACATATCGTGACCATACTGATTTTTAATGTCTAGAATGTTTGCTCGATTAAATCATGCAACGCGCATGCGCTAGCGGCTTAAAGATAAAAAAAGTTTTTGTTTGTGTTGTTATTGCTTGATCGTGAATCTTGAAGATGTGAAAAAAGGTAAAGGCATTTCTTGTTAGCCGTGCATGCACGAAATAAAACTGTTTGTTACATTTATTTTTAAATTATACAGTATTATAGTTATGAATATGCTTGTAATAATTTACAAAAAAGCATTGTATCAAAAAGAACTTTTAAATAGACATTGTATTAAGGGTGTATTCGAAAAAAAAATTTTCACTCTCAACAGCTCGAAATTTTCTGAGACATTTTCAGACTCATTTTTAAAAGTAAAAACATGCAACTTGTTGAGGTGATTTTTGAAGAGATGTATAAGAGGCCGTGTGATTTCATTTTTCGCTCAATTAATTAGAATTTGAGTTTTAAACAATTATTTTCTCAGTATGACCATTTTTTTAATTCCCAGATCTCTCGCTTCGGAAAATTTGGTTCAAAATGCCAACTTTGACAGCCTTTTTTGCAATATTTTCTGCATTTATCAAAAAACTGACAAGCACGGCACATTATGTAGTTTCTAAATAAGAGAATTTGCCAGTTAGATGCGTTTGAGAGCAAAAATGAATTTAAAAATTAATCAGAAAATAAGCAGTTTTGATCGGAATACACCCTTAAGTATTAGACTGCATACTATCTATCACTAACGAAAAAGTAAATGAAAAACATACCAATGTAATTACTTGATTAAAATAATTTAACAGTAAAATACGTGTAAGTTTAATGCATTATCGTAATCAGAACCCCCCCCCCCCTCTTCGCTATCAATTTCTTCTTGAAACCCACCACACTTTGTAATTTCTTGAGTCAGGTAGTAAGACGAGCAATTTATATTACATTAAAAAAATTATTATACCTTGTAATCAAGGGTTATATGGCAGATGGACTTGCCCTCTATTTCTGTCTATTATCAAATGTCTTATTTATTTATTATTAAAATGGCATAACTTTCTTTTTTTTTTTGGGGGGGGGGAGGATGTTCATGTTCTGGGGCTACTAATCTGGCTGCATGCCATATAATTTTCTTTTATTAACTTCAATATAGATTTGAGATTCATCTGATGTAGATAAATACATATTTATGATAACTTTTGAATAGATTATCTTATTTTTTTCCGTTTGTACTCATTTTAGATTTCATTTTTATTAAAATACAATGTTTGTCTGCTTTCCTATTTTCTGTACACCTTAACTACCGTAAAATCGTACCTCACGAAATATAAATATGTCATTGACATGGAGTTCAGTAGTTTTTCTTTATTTGCTAGTACAGTAAGCAATGTTATATATCTTGAATTTCTTAATTAGATTTGAAAGGTAATAAAGAATAAATTTAAACTGGTTCTGAAATTTATAGTAGTGTCTTCATGTGAAAAATATGCAACAAAAATCATAAAAGTATAAACACACAATGTCAGGTATCATAAAAAAAGACATTTTAAAATATTAAAATTCAAGAGAGAATTCTCAAAAAGATTGCTCTTATATGTTTAACATTATTAGCATACGAGTGTTTTCGCGTGAGATTACACTAGTCATGCGAAGAAACTGGTAATGTTAAACCTATGGAAGCATTTTTTTTTTTAATTTCTCACTTGCATTTAAATGTTTTTTTTTTCTTTTTCTTAGAATAGCTAAGGTTGAATTTTAACCAGGTTAGTGCTTTCTTTTTTTATTTTAGTTGCAAATTTTTTTAAAAGTCACTTTTACTTTTGGTTAGTCTTTCATTTGGAATTTCTGGCTGCAAAATATTTTTATCCTAATTTCCTATATATATATATACCGTAATTTCCGGCCTATAATCCGTGGATAATCTGCCAAAACAGGGAACATTTTTGCAATACGGATAATCGGCAGCCGCAAATCGTTATTTTTTTTTTCACTTTTGAAAAAAAAACGAACAATTTTAGCATGTTCTTAGTTTAGTTTGGTATTTTTCAAATAGATGGCAGCACCATGCAATAGCTTAATCTGGCTGCTTATGTGCACTTGGTACTCTTGGTGGACAGTGCAGATTTTCTGCTAACTTTTCTCCGGTGAAAAGAAAAATTGCATATGCGGATTATGTGCTGCCGTGGATTATAAGCCAGAAATTACGGTATATACAGTTTTGTATCAAACAACAATCTTCATTTGGCGCTTTCTTCGCCTTTCATTCTGGCAACCGGGTGCCTCCCCCGTTATGGCACCGAATCTACCGTGTATCGATTCATGAGGAATTGTGTTCTATAAGAGCCGTAATATTGCCCTTATGTTATTGGATTAACACTTTTTTTTCCTAGGTTCCAGATTTTTTTTTTTTTTGTGTGTGGATTATGGCTACTGGCGATACCACATTAAAAAAAACGCGCCTGTGTGCCCTACCTCAAACATTCAAGACCGAGCCTTAATAAACATCATTGAATAGTTTCCTGGTCTTGATGTAAGGTGGTGTGGAAAAGGGCACTTAGAAGATTTACTTTATTAATTTCAGTAGTAGGCACCTAAATACTACATATTATTTATTGTTTTGATTTTGTTCTATAAATTTGCACTTTGATAATTTTTATTTCTTGCTCTTCTGTAATTGTATCTAAAAAAATGAAAAACTGGAAATATTCAGCTCAAAAAGTGGAGGATATGTATCTCCCAGACAAGAAGCTTTCATTAGTACAGAGAGTTGTCACAGGAGGAAGGCATGACAGAAAAATCTATTTCAACACATAATAATTGAAGATGATGAGAGACAGCAAGGAGCAAAGACAGGGTGTGCTTAACACTATTTCTACCAGTGTCAAATGGCACCTTATAAAAGATTTCAATTTACAGTTTTCCATTTGTAATTTTTAGATTGAAACAATTACAAATCATTTTTAATACATTGAAGATTTTTTTATGCTTAATACAGTAAAAAACTACAAGCAAAATAATCATGAATCCAAACTTTAAAAAGGTGTCACTTGACACTGGTAGAAATAGTGTGAAGCATCAATAAAGGCAATAACTCAGTGGGACAGTCTTGTGCACAGTGCCATTTCAGCCGTGCATTAGATTGTACTTCTAAGAAAGTATCGCCTATGTAAGTAAAACTTTTTTTAATAATCTGTCAAGTGTGAGTATTACTTGTGTACAGAGGGTTCTGTAAATATATTAATTGGCCTTGTTCAAAGTTTAAACTTGGCACTGTGCTAAGTGCGCTTCGAAAGAAAGTTGCAATGCTGCCTTTGTCTGTTCTGCTTTTTTTCCAGATAGGTGGTTAATTAACCTTTAAAGACCCAGGTGGCATATTGAAAGTGCCACTCAATGCAAACTGGTCACGAATCCCAAAGTAATTACGTGATTAATTCTAATTAAATTAGGGTACTTTTCGGTTAGCCAGGTGCCAGTGTTATATATGTACATATATACACACACACACCTATATATTTGTATATGTATATATATATATATATGTGCGCATATAGATATGTATACATAACACTGGCACCCGACTAACCGAAAAGTACCTAAGTTAGTTTTTTTTAACAATTTGACATTTATTTCTTGTATATTACTCCTGGGCATTGCATTACACAAATATATCATTTAAAAATGTTACCTAGGTTTTAAAAGCTGATGTCGCATAGAGTATGTCATCCGTGTCTTTATGTATGCCCAAACCATTTTTGTCTTAAAGCTAATGTCAGACGAATGTCTATTTGCACACTTTTTGTCTCAACATGTAACAGAAATGCCTTCGCTAACAGGTGTTTCTGTTACATGTTGAGACAAAAAGCGTGCAAATAGACGTTCGTCTGACATTAGCCTTAACCCCTTAAAGGTTAATATCTTGGCTAATTACTAACAATTTTTTTTGGAACTCATTATCAACAATTCTTTTATACTTCCATGATGATAGGTACCTCAAGTGCCCCTCAACTTCCTTGCTGAACACCCACAAAGTGAAATTTGTGTGTAATGGAAAAATGAGATTTTCTCAAAAACTATGTGAGCTGAGGTAATTGCTACAGTTTTCCTGCTAGTTTAAATAAATTTCTACAACCACTAATTATTTCATAATTTTAGTTTCAGTAGATTCGAAAATTTACCAATCCAAAAAATCGCAGTAAAAAACACAATCGATACAGTCATCAATTACTTCCGAGAATCTACAAACAAGATGTTCTCCAATCGATTATTAAAATCATTGATTTTACATGCTTATAAAGAAGTTTTTAGTAAATACATGGCAACTAAAAGGAGATGGAATAAAAAACAACAAACCGAAGGGAGGCTATTATTGAGCCGCAATAGTGGAAAAGTCATGTGACGGCGTCCTCTGGTTGCCAAAAGTTGAAAAGGCACACGTAGATATAAAAAGGTAAGGGGGTTAAAGCATAAAAAAATAGAATTTTCCGGCAATTAGCAGCAAAATGGCCTAAGAAATAAGAATTAAAAACACCAGTGGTGGCGAAAACAGGAACTAAAATGATGGTAAATGGGATCAATATTTTTTATTGATTTTTCTACATCATTTGAGATGAATTCCATATTTTTTTCATTATTAGAAGACCCCGTACTCGAATACATTAAACGTGCCCTCCTGGAGGGGGGACAAGGAATGTGCATAATATGAATAAGTGGTCACAGGGTTTTCAATGATACATCACATGGGGGTGTCGGCTAAACTTAGAAAAGTGCCAGCTTTTGTGGCCAAAGTGGGGGGGAGGGAGGGGGCACAGGAGGTGTATAATATGAAATAGTGGCACAGAGCCTTCCAATGATATATCACGTGAGGAATGTTGGCAAAAGTTAGAAAATTACCCCCCCCAGGGTTCCAACTATAGCGTTCCCTGGAATACATCCTTTCCCTCTTTTTGAAATTTTTATATAATAATTACTGGAGGGCTCCATAAAACAATCCAATCTAAAATGATAAAAATGCTATGATTTAAAAAAAATTCAAAATGAAGAAAGGTTTACAAAATGAAGAGTGGTCCAAAGGTTTTGTGATGATATATCACACGACATATTTAAAAAATATTTGAAAATCCCCCTCCTGTAGGTCCTCTTTCTCCCGGGAATTTACACAGCCCCCACTTTTATATTTTTATATATTTATTAAATAATATATACTGGAGTGTTCTGTCAGAAAACCACATCTAAAATGATATTTATGGTAGAAATCGGCATATTTTTAAAATTTGTTCGCATCATCCCTCTCCCCTCCATTCCAAAATTAAACTCCGGGAGCAGAAAGGTTTATAATATGAAACAGAGGTCAAAGGACTTTTCGATGATATGTCACAGGAAAGGTTCGGTAAAATTTTGAAAAGTAATCCCCATGGATCCACTCTTGCGCCCTGCAGAATTCACACCTCCCTCTTTTAAATTTTTATATTTAATAAATAATATTTATCAGAGGGCAAAAATAAGAGAAATATTGGAAATTCCAAGCAAACTGATACTAAATTCAACAGTAAATATTGAAACTAGAACTATACAGAACAAACTATGCGTTCTAACCCAGATCAGTTAATAACAAAAAGAGATTGGATAAACAGATCGCATTTCGGCAAATCTCATCTCGACTTCTCGCTCTTTTCAACATTTCATATGTTGGCTGAGAATGAGAAATAACTTTTCTTTGTTTCTCGGTATGTTATTCTCGTTTATTGCATTTTCACACATCTCACTCAACATTGACAGAGAAGGGCGGAGACCAAGGGACGAGATAAAGGCATGACAATGAGCTGTGAAATGAAGCCTTAATTTTCAATGTTTCTCTTATTTTAGTCCTACCAGGCTGTCACATACCTGGTGCCCTCCGATAAATATTATTCATTAAATATAAAAATTTCAAAGAGGGAGGTGAGCAAATTTGGGGGTGTGAGACTGGACCCATGGGGTGTGCAATTTTCAAACTTTTACCGAACCCCTTCTGTGACATATAATTCAATCTCTTTGGGGACTCTTTCATATTATGAACCCTTCTCCCTCCAGAGTTGAATTTTGGGAGGAGCGAACAAATTTATAAAACTGTAGCGATTTCTACAATAAATATCATTTTAGATGTGGTTTTTTGACGGAGCCATCCGGTAAATGTTATTTATTAAATATAAAAATTTAAAAGTGGGGACTGCATGAATTCTGGGGAGAAAGACCACGGGGAGGGGGGGGGGAGCAATTTTCAAAAAAATTTTTGACCCGTCATGTGATATATCATTGAAAAGCCATCGGACCACTCTTTCATATTACAAACCTTTCTTTCCCCTTCCCCAATTTGGCCCCCACAGGGGGAGGGGTACTTTTCAAACTTTTTTGAAATCGTAGCATTTTTATCATTTTTTATTGGATTTTTTTACGGAACCCTCCAATAAATATTATTTATAATATATGAAATTTCAAAAAGGGGGGGGAATTGTATTCCGTGAGGCACGATAGTTAGCCACCTGGGGGGAACATTTTCCTAACTTTTGCCGACACCCCTCATATGATATATCATTGGAAAGCCCTGTGACTGCTTATTCACATTAAGCACCTACTGTGCCCCTCCCTTCCTTTGCCCTGGGAAGCATATTTCTAAATTTTGCCGACACCCGTCTAGTCATTTGACATATAGCTAGAAAGACCTGTGGCCACTTAATCAAGTTATGCAACTCCTGTGCCCCTCCACCCCCCTTTGTCCCCACAAGGAGGCACTTTTCTAAATTTAGCCAAGATCTCTCATGTGACATATCATTGGAAAGGCCTGTGACCAATTACTGATGTTATGCACCTTTGGTGTCCCTTCCCCACTTTGCCCCCTGGGGGTACTTTTCTAAATTTTGATATTGGTAGCCATGCTGCACTCTTTTTCCTATATTTTTATTGTATGTTTAACCCCATCATTTTTTGATGCAGTTTGTAATTTTTATACTTTGTTTTTATATATGTAAATAAAATAAATATATTGACAAGGTTCTGAGATAAAGAACCATAGATTGACTTAGGCCACATGCACACACACTCTTATCTATAGGCTACTTTTAATTGTAAATTCCACACCCGCATGTTTTAACATTTTCCATAGTAATCCATAATTTAAACTAAGCCTAAAAGCAGCATTTTTTTTATACAAGAAGTTTAACATAAAAGAAGGTAGTGGGGAGGGATGGGGCAAGTCCAATTACTTCTTTTTAATAAGAGGAATGTAAATTGTTAATACGCAAATATTTTTGGAAGATACTATATTAATTATAAAATAGGAAAAATGCACTTTTCTCAAAAACTATGTGACAGGGTAATCGTTATAGTTTTCCTGAAAGGTTTAAGTTAACTTGTACTATCTCTAAATTTTTCATAATTTTAGTTTGAGTAGTTTTGAAAATAGAACTGGGGGGGGGGGGGGAGGACATACTTTTGCACTACATTTCCGACGATATCTCTGTAACTATAATACCTAAAATTAAAAGAAATGTATTTTTGAGTTCAACATTACAAAATCTTTCACACGATATACAAAGAAAAGATTTTTTTTTCTTCAAGTAGCTTAATTAGCCCCTCTACAATTTTCCTAAATATATTTGTGAATGTTTTATAATCTGTAAATATGTGGGTCAATAGGTTTTATTACTTCCCCCGTTCCATAGTTTATGAGTAAAATGGCTGTGACAGACACAGGGGTAATCTTATTGTTCCATTTTTACTTTTTAAGTACAGAATCCTAAAATGAAGGAAAATTTTGAATTATTACGTGAAAAAATAGTGAAAATTATGCAACATTTAAAAAAAAGATTTTCTTATGGACAATATTCATATAACAGTACAGTGGGAATCACATAGCATAAAGTAGCAGCTAGCATGTTTATATACTTTATTAATTGATGCAGCACTACAGGTAAATGCAGCCCTAAAATACATTACTTTATTTTGTACGAAAAATTTAGTATTCAACAGATGTAAATAATAGTGCTTATACAGGCATCTCTCGATTTATGTAAATTCGCACTTACGTAAGAAATCTCGAAAACTACATTTATGAGCATACTAACGTGCTTGATACACATTTTCATACTTTTGATAATTGTTTTATAAATAAAATATGCAGATAAACACCACAACAATATTATAGCTTTATATACAGTAGAAGATCTTTATAACACAATTCTCTATATAATGCACAACTTCTCCGACGTAAACAATGAATTTTTCAATTAACCCTTTGCACTCCGTTGTCACCGCTGCGGCGACATGGTAAGGTAAGTGAAAAACTCTGTTGTTGCCGCTGCAGCGACATCATCTTTCCTTACAAAATTTGTTTTTGGCACCAGTAACAAAGGAAAATAAAATTTGCCTCATTTAATCAGAGCATTTTTAAAATTGTGTACTTGAAGGACACTTCTTTTAAAAAAATGGTGACGACCTAATAAAACATTTGTGTAATGACGCGGAGTTGCTGGTAGCCCATACTCAAATTTATGCGGAGTGCAAAGGATTTAAAAGCACCTGAATTCCCACATTGTAAATAATTGCTACTTTCTAGAAAACTACATTTGATACATTAATTCAACTATCTCCTTAAATTAGAACTTTTTAATGAAGAATATTGCTATTATTACACTAAACATTTTTGAAAATGAGTAATATAATGAATGATTTGGGTCCTGATATATCTGGACCATGTTTATAAAGTATATTTAACAATGTGTGAAATGATCAATATTAAGCAAAAATTTATAATCTGCACAACTTCAGATAACAAGGAATGCAGTATAAACATACTCCACAGTACTTTCATATGTTTTAGACATATTTATAAGGGTAAATTTAATGATGTGTGAAATGTGATCCATATAACGCAAAAGTCTATATAACGTACAACCTTGCGTTTTCAGGTTTGCGTTATAAAGATCTTCTACTGTGTTAGATATAGTTATATTTTTATTGGGATTTACAATCAAATCTTTAACAAAACAAACCTGATTAAAATGAGCCCCCTCAAAAAAGAAAAAAAATAAAAAAAAAAAACAAAAAATAACTGTTTAACCATTACAATTTTGTTAGCTGAATTCAAACCATAATGAAACCTTGGAGAAGAGGAATGAGTGTATTTTTTTCTCCAGCTTCAGAGCTGCTCGCTTGATGTAGATTCAAAATTGATATAAATTAATTCATCCATGTTAAATTTATAAATCGCATATTCCACAATACTTTTTATTTGAAAAGTGTTCTTTTAATTTGTTTTTGTATTTTTTCATACTTTTATAGTTTATATCCAAGTAAATACTGCTGCATGCTACTTTATTTATAAAATACTGTGTAAATAATGTATATATTATATATATATAATAATTATTGCAGTTTCTGACAAAATTTTACCTAAGGAATTTACAAATTCAACTTACGTAAAATTTGACTTACGAAAAAGTTTACGGAACGCATTACTTACGTAAGTCGGGGGATGCCTGTATAATAAAAAACAGAAGCTTTAA
This sequence comes from Maratus speciosus, assembly GCA_963932465.1. NCBI lineage: Eukaryota > Metazoa > Arthropoda > Arachnida > Araneae > Salticidae > Maratus > Maratus speciosus. The sequence continues at coordinate 229,025,732 of OZ010796.1, read as the reverse complement.
ATAATAGTTAAAGCAGTTTCTCAAAAAAAAAAAAAAACTTTGACTTATTTTTAAACCTAAAAGCGTGATGCTGTAGGCATGATTATTGAATAAAATTCATCAGTCAACAGTTCTTTTTAGATAAATTAATTACATTTTGTGTTGTAAGTAATTGTAGTTTTATGACAGCAGTTTTTTCCCTCTCATTCAGATATTTGGTTCAAAATACCAAATTTGACATTTTCTCAAAGCTCTTCCACCTTTACTGGAAAACTGAAAAAGTTTGATTATAGTTTTTGGATAAGAGCTTAGTAGCAGAAAATTCTCCAAGTGTCTGCAACAGATAGGGGAAGACGGGGTACAATGAAACAAAATTTACTATTTTTTTTTCCCCTATCTACAATTTTGCATGCACAAAAATATAATTAATGCATACTTTTAATCTTATATTTTCCCCATCTAAATAAATTTTTATTAAGTTCTAAACAATATCTTTATGCTTGAAAAATAACAAAAATAAATGTCTTACAGTGTTTCATTGCACCCCGTATGCAGGGGTACAATGAAATGCTCCAAAAGATGGAAGCAATTTTCACTCAGTATAGTTTATTTTATGAACAATGAGATAAATACAAAAACAAAACTTGATTAATAAAATACAAAAAAGGAACTTGATAAAAATATTATAGTCCAAGATGAAAAATACGAAAATTCTTTTAATATAAGAAATACCTTTCATTTTATATTAAATTGGCTCAAGTCAGTTTAAAAAATTAGCATTTCCACTTTTCTTTCAGTTACTCCTGAAGGAATTGGGGGTGGTAGTTTTAACACGATGAGATTTCTTAAAAAATGTAAGTTTCTGAAGAACGCACAAATTTAAAACTAGGTTGGAATCTTTATATCAAGTACTTCACATTTGACTTCATTTAAATGTATGATTTCTCCAACGGTATATATATCCTTACATTTCCATTTATATGGGTACTGCTTGTGCCATGCCTGTTGTGTGTGGATATCTCATTCTTAGCACCTCGATGATCAGCTGGAGCTGGGAAAAAAATCTGAATCATCATAATCTTCATCAGAGTCTGTAGCAGGCAGAGTTTGTTTTGAAAACAATCCCTTCACAGCTTTTTCCCTTTTTCTATTTTTCAATTGCTTGACAACAGCACTTTTACTGGCCTGATTAGAACAAAACTCTTTTTTTTCTGTTTTCCTACTCTTACTTCTAATATATTCTATTTACTACTTTTATTACTGTAATAAAACTAGGGATGTACCGAATATTCGGTATTCGGCCATGTTACCGAATATCAAACTAATCGGTATGCCAAATATTTGCCTGGCTGAATAGCAAACTATTCGGCATACCGAATATCGAAATATTCGGCCGAACCGAAAATTGAAAAAAAAAAACTTTGAAAACGTAATTTTAAAAATCTGTACAACTTCTACATTTAAAAGTCAACTTATAAAGATATTCAGAATAATTAAAAACAGAATCATATTTAAATAAAAGAGAATGTTTTTACATTTATTTATTTGCTGTTTATTAAGTATTATTTAAGAAAATTAACCAATCATGAGGATTTTCATAGGAAGTAATTTCATAGGAATTAATTATGTGCAAATGCAAGTTTCTGAACATTTTCCAGTAAAAAATTTGTTTCTTGCTAAGATTTTAAGAACAACGTTTAGAATCTCTGAAAATGATAGCCCACTCCAGAGACCGATCTAGGATGAATTAAAAAACTTCCTTGCTTAATCAAAGGGAGTGGAACAGTTATTCTTGCTAAGTTGCCACCATATAAAATTTGAATCGATTGTATTTATTTACTTTGGTCTCTTCTTGACAAATAATACACTGCTCAAAACAATTAAAGGATATTGCAGTTTTAGGTGGATTTTGTATCTGGTAAACTGTTTAGCTGATTGATACATGGTCGACAGACATAGTAGGTTATATGAGAATAAATTACACATGTTTGGCAGAAAAAAATGCATTTTATTGCGCATTTGTGTACTAAAGGAAAAAAACACAATTTGTGCATATGAGAAAAAAAGAATAAGAAAAGGTGTTTTCTTCAAAGAAAATCCAAGGTATGGTTTCCACGGGCGCCCAGCAACGTTGAACACCTTTGAGGCATGGACTCAATGAGGCTATTAATGACGAGTTGGGGTATTCTGCCCCCACTCTTCCAGAAGAGCTCTTTCCAGTTCTTGGAGAGTTTGTGGGGGTTGTTGGCGGCCAGAAACTCGTCTTCCTAGAGCGTCCCAAACGTGCTCGATTAGATTCATGTCTGGAGAACACGCTGGCCATTCCATTCGAACGATTCCTTCCTCGAAAAGAAATCCTCCACCAGGTTTGCACGATGTGGCCTGCAGTTATCGTCCATTAAAATGAAGTTATCTCCGATTGCTGCAGCGTAAGGGACTGCAATAGGTCTGAGGATCTCATCCCTATATCGGCGACCAGTCAGAGCTCCATCTCGAATGATGTAGAGGTCAGTGCGCCCGTCAATGGAGATGCCACCATACACCAACACTCCTCCACCGCCAAATCTGACACTTTCGTGCACGAACGCAGGATTATTCCTACTGCCACGGTCCCTCCAGATGAAAATACGCCTATTATCCGGATGCACAGAAAAACGGGACTCGTCAGAAAACAGAATATTGCTCCATTCATTTCTCCTCCATTTGACATGCTCGGTTGCCCACTCCCTGCGGTCGCGACGATGCCTTGATGTTAATCTAACACATACCATCGGTCGGCGAGCATACAGACCTACAGCATGGAGCCGGTTTCAGACAGTCTGAGTTGAAATCGTGGTGCCTGTAGCCGAGCGAAGGTGTTGTTGGAGAAGAGTAGCGTTCATGGTTCGGTGTCTCCGAGCTGTTAACGCTAAATACCGATCTTCATTGGGCGTTGTTGCCCGTCTACGATCTTGCCCTGGTCTTCGGCCTGCACATCCACCCTCCAAAAAACGGTTCCAGATCCTGGAAATGACACTTTGTGACACTCCAATGGCTTGCGCTACTTCGGCTTGAGTTTGGCCCCCTTCTAACCTACCAACAATTCTCAAAGCTTCTGAATCTGTCAAATGACTTCGCTGAGACATCGTACTCATCGAAACAAAGCAATCACTGAATGTCGATCATCCTTGTCTTCATTCTCTTTTATCCAGTTGAAAGTCAAATTTCATTCGCTGCCGCTGAAGCGACGTTTTTGACGTCGAACTCAAAATTTGCATACTCCACAGTTTGAAAACCAGAAAAAATTGCATTTGTGATTCTCTTCTTCTATTTTCGGCAAAAAAAATTTCGTTTATATCTTTATTTTATATAAAACTTCAAATATCCTTTAATTGTTTTGAGCAGTGTATATGATTCTGTATAATTTTTTCACAATTTCTCTTTGATTTTAAAATGTTTGTTTTAGAATTTAAGAAAATTTTATTCATTTGCTTTAATTCTCAGAATAAGCCATGAAATTTAAAATTTGACTAATTAAAATTTTTTTATAACTATCCTCTTCTTAAATAACTCAAAGCAGATTTTTTTTCAGCATAAAGTTTACTTGAAAAGCTCTTGTTTATTAGAATAAAAGTTTCTGTTTTAAATATTATGTAAAATTGTTTTAAAATGTAACATTTTAATGCCTTTAAACTTTGAAATATAAAAGTATTCGAGAAGCCGAATATTCGGTATTCGGCCAAAATCACTATTTGGTGCATCCCTAAATAAAACATGTTTCATTGTACCCCATCTGCAAGCGTTCCATTGTACCCCACACCGAGGTTACTAAGTAAAAATTTATTTTCGAACTTCTAATATTTATTTTATTTTATTTCGGTTTTGGAGGTATGAAGACAACAACCCAAAGATAACAATGTATAGAAAAAATAATTATTACATATAACAACAAGGAAAAAGAAACAAAATTACTTTTAGTAAAGAAAGTTACTTTCAATGGTGTAAAAGCAATAATCTTTTATTGCTACTGTTGTAGAAGTGTGACTGTATCCAAATCACATTAGTAATTGGAACACATAGTTGTATAACATATATATATAAACTTCAATGCTCTGTGACAAATTTGACTGATTTTACAAGTAATGTTTCATTGTACCCCGTCTTCTCCTACTTCAGGGGTAGAAAGTATTCTGCCAGGTAAAATATTTTACAATTGAAGCATTAATTAATCAAACAATCACTTACCTGTAATGTCTTTATGCATTTTATTCATTTTTATTAATAATACCCTTAAGTTTTTGCGTTAAGTAATAAAGAGCTAAACATAATTGAAGCAAAATAAAGGTTCTATGGTAAAAGAATCTGGAAAAAAAAGGGGGGGGAAATCTGTGATGCCAGTCTTGAACTTTTTGCTACCTTGGATAAGAGCACCTGCTAATTTCATTGTAATGTATAAACTGTAGTAATAAATAATGTGTAATAAAATGAATTAAAATATGTATCAGAAAGAAAATTCATAAAGTTTGTGAGCAATAAAGTGCAATATAGGCTTGCAAACAGTATTTTTTTTTTCAAGTATAAAAAACATTTAATTTAAAATTGATAGCTATCGTTCACATTGTTATAGCAATTTCCTTTCAGTAATCAAATTCACTCGTCCATAAAATAAGCATAGGATGCATAATAAATTTCTGTATGTAAAAGAGAGTAGAGATTATCTTATCTCATTAGACTTTTACTATATAATGTTAAATTGGAATAAACTTCATTTTTCTCAAAGTTTTTATTATTTAAATAGAAATATAGTAGAGTACTGCTAATTTGCAAGTGCGTGTAATTCGTATTGTACATTTGCATAGAAAAAATCACAATTCTTGGGGAGGGGAGGGGGGGAGAGAGAGAACTGACTATTGGTGAATCAAAAACAAAAAGTATATATATATATATATAACCATGTGACAAAAGAACACAAATTTTATATATATTATTACTATTAGGTATTTTTTCTGTTGTTAAGCATTGTTTCTATTTTCTTTGTTTATGTGAAAATTAGAAACAATACTTTTATTATGTTTTACAAATTTCTCCGATACACCCACCTTATAATAAATAAAAGTACTTTATAGTTAGAAAGACTGCAATCATTCCGGATTAAAACTTAAAATAGATTAATATTACAAAAAGTAACAACTAAATAAAGCAAAGCAAAAATAAAAACAAATACATTTTATTAATTACAAACATATGAAATATGCAAAAATGTTTTCACAAACTTATATTAGCTTCCAATATTATTAAAATTCGCATAAATAATAATAGTATCATCGTGGGTGAAAGTCAGAAACATTTTAGATTAACAAGTTTGATAATAATTAGTTATAATATGCACGTTGCAACTACAATCACTTGATACATGTATCGAGTTGTTAATATAGGACTTGTCTCACAGTAATAACTGAGAAAATGATCATTATGTTATAGCCCTTATATTTGCACATCTTCTGATTAAATTAAGAGCTATTCTGTACCTTTTCAAATTCAATTATTATTAGAGTCAACATCAAACTGTTTGGTAAAAGATTTTGTTTAATGCCAGCACAAAAACGAGGTGACTTCTTTTAAAATAAAAGCTTTGTAACCCTCAAATATAAATTTTATTGTTGCTCCAATGCACTAGAATTTTGGATGAAGAAATTTCACAAAACTTTCTCAATTACAATAAACAATAAATTCGTTTACAACACTTTTAAACTTAACAACTTGATTTACCGTTAGATATACAAACATCGTCACGTCACGTGACTTTTGAAGCTTACCGTTAGATGTGCAAACATCACATCTTTCCTGTCAGAAAAACTTGATCTAAAGAGCCAATCAGAGCAATGCTAACAGCTATATCTAGCCGCCTGTTACACTGCACACGAGCTGCTATCGCACGATAGAAAAATCCTTCTTCATGAAGGCCGAAGATTCTTTCCCATACAAACTCAGCTGTACGTCAGTTTTTGAAATGTCACCCTCTTTCGTCGAAGAGGCGTAGTTACATCTCACCTAACGTTTACTACTAGCAGATAACCGTAGACAAATTTCTACGTCGACTTCGAACACCTTTTTAACCGAGGCCCCTGTGGACAACTCCACACATCCCCGGGATCAGAACTTGTGAGAAATGGCAGGAGAGCAAACTAAAAGACCTGGATGGTAGCAATAAAATTAAGGGGGGGGGGGGGAACAAAAGTAGAAAAGTGGGTAGAAAAAACCTGACAGGTGGGGAAAATGAGCTACTTGAAGTAAAAACAAAAATGAATGATAGAAAAATAGATAAAGCAGAGAGAATTTACTAGGAGGAAGTTTAAGTATAGCACTTCAACGTCCCACTACAGACCTCTATTTATACGGTTTCAGCAGCAGTCCAGAGGGGCTGCTCATCCCACGCATACATGGTGACTCTGAAATTGGAATCATTTGCACAACACACTATACTCTGCATTCTCTGAAATTTTCAGCTCAATCGCGTCATTCCTACATGGTGTTGATCTTCTCACAAACGTAAGTGTAAAACTAAACTAAAGTCATTTTCATAAAGTGTAAAACTGCGCTTCTGCATATATGTTTCTTTTAATTTTGTAACCTTCCATAATTAAAATGTTACAAACTGAAAAGAGACTAACCTGAACTGAAAAAATTATATTCCTAGAAAATTATATTCCTATTGCTTAAACTAAGCGTGACTAATACTTTACTTATATATTTTAAAACATCTTTATTTTCTATAACAGTTACAAAATTTTGGTGGTGAATTTAATTATTTTACGCGACTACAATTCACAAGTATTCTGTTAATCACAGTGAAAACCTTAAAAGATTTTTTTTCCATGCATATTGATAAAACGATAATTTCGTGAAAATATTACACAAAAAACTGACTTTTAGAGGCTAATTCTAGAACATAATCAATCCGTGTTTTTTTTACAGCATTTTCAACCATCCAAGATTTAAAAGGACACTGTACCCTCTGAATTCCTATTTTTTATTTCAGTATTTTATACATTTTTCTGTATTAATAAAGTGATTTAAAAAGGAAACTGGTTTAATCAAGGAATAATCCAATTAACGGTAAATTAAAAAAATTTAATTAAAAAGATTTATAATCACACTTTTTTTTTACAATTTTGAAAATTTTAAGACGATTTTTTACAAGCGTGCTTTGATAACTACAAGGTCTAGATTTCTAAAATCATTAATTGATTTAAGGAAAAGTAAATGTCTTGACCTATTTAAAATTACAATAAAGAGGACTATTTGCTTAATACTTTTATTTTTAAGAAATAAACTATTTATATTACTGAAAATCCGAGTTTTAATTTTATGAAATGCACAGAAAGGATCGTTCAAAAAAAAAAAAGAATCAGTTGAAAAATATATATTGAAGTTTTAACATTTTTATCATATGGGTACAGGTTAAAAATAACTGAGAAAATTCAATTTAAGATTGCAACTCTGAATTATTTAAATGGAACTAGATGTAGTAAAAAGACTTTTTCGCATATTTTAAACCAGCAGATCTTGACCACGCTTCCTCAGAATACATGGCGTCCATAAAATAATATCCCAGTTATAAATTTTAATAGTATCAACTCTAAGCGTTGTAGGATGTTGGTTCAAAGACACAAATAAAGAGTAACTCAAACAGTTTTAGATAAGCGCATGCGCGAATACTGCTTTGTTACTGACTCGCTTGCAGGGCCACATACGTAAAATGGCGACTCCTGAGCGTAAAGCGTTATTGCTAAGCCGTTAGAGACATGTTTGGGGCTTTATAAAAGATCGTGCCAACGTTCGGTCCGCTACCTAATGATTTGCTAGAGTTGAGACACAGAACTGAAAAGGTTATTGCTTCCATTACTCCGGACTTGTTAACCGAAGTGTGGGAAGAATTAGACTTTAGGTTGGATATCTGCCGCATATCTAAAGGTGCACGTACTGAACATTTGTATGAAAAACTAGTTAGTTTACCTTCAATTTGATGTATGATTTGCTGTAAATAGTCTAAATTAAACTGTTATAATATGACATTAAAACTGACACTTTTTTTATGGACACTCTGCATACTACAAATGTCCTTCAAAAAGTGGATAAAACTTTTTTTTTTTTTTTTTTTTTTGGTACCAGTAATAAAACAAAATAATATTTGCCTTATTTAATCAGGGCATTTTCGCAATTAAATATGTAAAGGTATCTGGTCAAAAAAGGGTGGTGCCGACGGAAAAAAAAATCTTGTATGGGACGCTGATCCCAAAGAGGTTAACCAAAAGATTTGAAAATTTATATTTCCGTCATTTTTGTTTTTTGCAAAAGAAAAGGTACAGAGTCGATCTGTAATACAAACTAAAAGATCATATACAAAATTTTAATTTTTACGTTTAAGGGGAATTAAAATTATTTATTATTAAACGAATACTAACGTTGCAACAATATTTCACGATTTTAATAGCATGTTAACACATAGAAGAAATAATTACATAAACAATCAAATTTAAAAAATCAAAAAACCGACTGCGTAAAAAGCGAACTAATTAATTATTTATCATCAATGTGAAACTATTTTTTTTCAATTCCTACTATTAGCTCATACTCTCGCTGTATATATCTTGTTCAAATTTTCTATCGTTAATAAAATACTTATTATTCACCCAATCGAGCTCAAATAAATTTTGTTAAACTTGTAGTGGATGACACTTGATGCTAATCCAGTTTTTTTTTTTTTCAAATATTAATTCATTAATAAAACTAATTAATTTTCAATAATCGAGAGAGCCCTCTTCTTGATCAAGGTATTTTATGACTGAGAGAGCCCTCTTCTTGATCAAGGCATTTTTAGCGACACTCAAGAGGAAAGAAGAATGGGAGAAAAAAAATTTCTCTTATTGACCTAAGTAGGAATTGACTTAAAATATTTTTTTTATATTACTCGTTTATATTACTTACCTATTTTTTTTATTTACTTATATTCATAACTTTTAAGTTGTGTTTAATTGTTAGTTCCTATCTATAAACACTGTTTTGATGAGGTCCATGATGGTTAGAGTTGCAGTAAAGCTAGAGATCCTACATACACAACTTCCAGGTTGTATAATATTTTAACGGAGCTTCTGACTGTAAAATAGTCGATCAAACATCGTCTTCATTTTGAAAGACCTATCCAATGATATGCCACTCAATAGGGTGCGTAATTTTTTTTTTCGTCTCTACCGCCATTTTGTGTTTTACGGCCGCCATTTTGAATTTATAAAAACAAAACTTAGCCTATAACCATCGGGCCGTTAAGACGAATTGATAGAGACCTCATTCATTAAAATCCATCCAGCCGTTGGGATATTTCGAGGGTATAAAGAAATCCACATACACAGATACGCGTGAAACACATAACCCTTCTTTTCAGTCGGGTAAAAAGTAGAAAGTGATTTCCCTTTTATGCAATGAATTCCATTCTTTTATTCCATACTAGAGTAAATTCAGTAAGGAAATTTTTAAAATAAAATTTAATCTTCTTACACATTATTTCTGCCATTTAATCATTTCTATAAGTTTCTATCGAATTTAATAAATCTAGTTTCATGGCGAATGGTTTTTTGCAGATGATATTAAGAAATAGATTATGGAATTTTATCTTCATTTATTATCGCGTTTTGGAATGCCAATCGATTTTTATGTTCATTACAAATCGTTTTATGTCGGTTTTTTAGATAATACTTAGAGGCATTCACTTTAAGGATAGTGAATTAATCCTTGTGTAATATTTTTTAAAGATATTACCATTAAGAAACGAAAATCATGCCTTGTAAACTGATAATTTGAGTTTATATTAACATTTATTTTTTGGATTTTTTTTTTTTTTAGATTTACTGTTGAAGAATCTAATACTATGAAAATAACTTCTTAAAAACGCTACAAAAATCTGTCACAATTCGTTTCGAAAGAATGAATATTTTTTCTTCGGACACAAAACAATACTTGCTATCACTTCGAGAGCAGGGACTGAAAGAAATAACAAAAGAGAACAGTGATTTTTCTGCTCCTTGCTTTGTTTATTTTTGTATGTTTTATTTGTTTCATCTTCTCATTGTTATTATGTACAGTCGTAGAAAAAAAAAGTAAACACCCCCTACTAACTCCTCAACAAATTATTGTAGAAGAAAGTTACTGGTACCAAACGATTCAAAATAAAGCCTACTTTTAAATGATGTATATAAAATTTGCTTAGGGGGCCATCCACATATTAAAACGAACCCAAACTTCATTTTTTCAATGGCAATACCCAATTTTAACAAGATATTTCAAATCTTCGGTTCAAACTATGCCTAGACACCAAATTTCAAGTCATTTGAATGATGAGTTTTTGTATTATAAACATTCAAAATTTAGTGCTTCTAATATTAAATTACATTTTCATATTTTTATTTATATCTGATGAAATTATCCTCCTAATGTGCTAATTTTTTGTGTAGCAACAATACTAAAATACCCAAACATAAACACGTTGAATTTGAAATTTTTATAATTTTATTATATGAATTATGAATTATGAAATTAATATTCGAAAAAAATCTGAATTGGAACCTACGATTTTTTTGATGGATTTAGATTTATTAAGTCCTGCTTTATGGAAATCCAAAATTTCACATTTTTCTTCCAAGTAGTTTTCAAATTATGCTTAAAAAACGGCAAAATGATGGTTTAAGATATGATAGAATGTGTCTATGATAGAAGTGATTAGATTTTTTGAAATTTCTGATGCTATACTGTAATCTAGCTTTCTTCAATGTCTACTTGAGGGGCGCTTAAAATGCCTTGATCAAGGAGGGGGCTGTCTCGGTCAACGATCGAGTACCGAACTTCAATTGGGATACAGCCCATAAAATACGTTCGTTTTAAAATAATTAATTTCTCGGAAACTTATCGTACGAATTGCATAAAAACTTGTTCTTAGGCTAATTGAAAGGTGTAGAGTTAATTTATGCCATCAGAATTGTGTACTGCTATTGAAAAAAAAAACAACGTTAGGGTTCGCTTTAATATGTAGATGGCCCCCTAAGAAAATTTTATATACATATCATTTAAAAGTAGACTTTATTACCAATCGTGTGGTACCAGTAACTTTCTTCTACGATAATTTTTTGCAGAGTTAGTAAGGGCTGTTTACTTTTTTTCCCACAACTGTACTTAGTATGTCAATTTCAGATTAATTGTTTGTCTTTTGCTTTCCTACTGACTGTTTTCTTCCACCTGTGTTTTTCTCCCGCTTTCTCTTTCCTTTCCTTTCAGTCTTGATCCTATTTCTAAAGTGGATATCATAACATATCAACATATATCAGCATAAACATATGCGACTAGTAAGTTGTTCTGAAGAAGCACCGAACCTAACCCATCTGTACTGGCATCAACTGATAAAGTTATTGGTTTGGACCATCAAAATAATGCAGAACTGGAACTTTTGCCAAAATAAATATTTTATTCAAAAAAAAAAATTATTATGAATAGAACTCCTATTCCATATGTTATCTTTTTAATTAAATCTCTCAAAATTGCAGTTTTTTGTGAAACATTTGGAATCAATTTTGAATCCTGTGTAATCATGCCTAAAAAGTTTCTAGTTCTTTAGCGTTATTAGAAGGTTTCGTAGCTATAGTTACTTTAATTTATAGCTATAATTACTTTAATTTTACTTTTATCAGGCTTAAGACCATCTTTAGAAAATTTGTGTCCTAAATATTTGACTTCTGTTACTCCAATTTTACTCTTATTTAAATTTAATTTAATATTTCTTTCACGAGCTTTCTCAAGAACTTATTTAAACCTCTTATCATGTTCTTTTTTATCTCTTTCCTAAATTGATAAATCATCTATATACAGTAAACTCTGTCTAAGGCGGAATCGATCGGGGCCGAGAAAATTTTCCGCCGTAGACAATATTCCGCCTTATGCAAAATACCTCCTCCCTCCAAAAAAGGAATAATAATAAAATACAATAAGTAAAATGCACAAGTTGTATATTTTTTCCGTGCTTAACCTTTAGTATCGCTCTTTAAAATAAAATATTTAATGAAATTAAACTTTTTATAAAATTTATTGCCTTTAATAATCTTTGAAAAAATTTATTTGAACAGTGAAGAAAATAGTATCGATACGAAATTTACTTCAGCACTGGAATTAAATGAAAAAGATTCACTTTAACAAATACAATTACATACCTCATCTTTCACATAGTTGTTTAGAGAGTCGGAAAATAATCTGTTATCGATGCTTGTTTTTTTTTTCGGTTAACCAAACATTTTTCAGTTATACATTGTAAGTCAGTTAATATCGGTATAACTTCTTCATTTCTTTGAATAAGAAAGAATTTTTCCAGGTACCTAATGCTCTTCAAGGCATCCTGATATGTTTGAATTCCACCGCTGTCTTCCACAGAATCGTGATCGTCTTCATTTTCACTAGCACTTTCCTCATCATGATATGTCTGTATCAAAACGTCCACAGGCCCCACCAGTGGCCGAGAGGTTCTGCCCTCGAAGCTGGTAGACGGGAAGTGCTGGGTTCGATCCCAATCGCGCCCGTCGGCCTAATCGTTCAGAGTTTTCGTGGTTTTCTTCGAGCCATGGATTTTCCATGTGTAAATACGGATTAGGTTCCCTTAGAAAGACCCCCACGGAGGGAACTCCCCCCGGGCCTATATCCCTCGTGTAGATAATCGGCCGTCAAAAAATCAACCAACCAACCAACCAAAACGTCCACAGAAGTGTTAGCTTCGGTAGTGCATATTGCATTATCAGCTGATACATATTCTGTTGCATTAATATTTTCATCGCTATGCACGCATGTTAAATCATTTATTAGACTTTGTAACTCATTTTCTCCTAGCTGTTCAATTGATTCTTGCTCATTTTCTCCTAGCTGTTCAACTGATTCTTGCTCATTTTCTCCCAGCTGTTCCACTGATTCTTGCTCATTTTCGGAGGAAGGAATTACAAATCCGGCTTTCTTGAAACAACGAGCAATCTTTTCCGGCGACATTTCTGAACAGGATTTGGCAATCCATTTGACAGCATCTAAAACACTGATGTTTTTTGTCAGTTCGGTGGCTGAAGAGCAGTCATCTAAAGACGCAATGATCGACCGCAGCAGATATTTTTTGTAGTAGGTTTTCATCATTTTTATAACGCCTTGATCCATTGGCTGCGTCACTGCAGTAGTATTCGCTGGAAGAAATTGTAATTTTATATTCGAGAGTTTGACTTCAGCATGACAAGGTGCATTATCGAGAAACAACAAAATTTTCCGATTTTCTTTAATCATTCTGTTATTAAATTCTGTCAGCCACCCTTCCATTATGGGAGCCGTCATCCAAGATTTTTTTTTGAGACCTCCAAGTGACAGGCAGTTTATCAATGCTCACGTTCTTAAAACATCGTGGCTTTTTAGATTTTCCAATCACTAATGGTTTTTCTAAACTGCCCTCACAATTTGCACAAAGCAAGACAGTTACACGTTCTTTGGAGTTTTTGCCTCCATGGCATTCACTTCCTCTCTTTGCAAGCGACTTAGTTGGTAAAGCACGAAAAAATAATCCGGTCTCATCGCAATTATATATGTCCTTTGCAAGATATCCATCAATCAATAAAGGAAATTTTTCTTTCCATTCCTCAACGGCATGCTCTGGGACGTCTTTCGAGTCTCCACAAATTTGCTTCATAGCAATGTTATGTCGATGAACGAAACTCGTTAACCATCCACTGGAAGCCTTGAAATCATTTTTACCCATTTTTTCTGCTATCTCTTTCGCTTTTTCACGCAAAAGAGTTCCAGGTATGGGTAAATTTTTCGCTCTAGCATTTGAAAACCATTCAAAAGTTAATGTATCAATATCCTCATTTTTCGCAGAACTTTTCCTCTTTCTGCTCGATGATGAACTTTCAAACTCCTTTTTCAGGTCATTTTTTCTTTTTATAGCATCATAAATTTGTGTTTTACCACATTTAAATCTTATACAAAGATCTTTTACCGAATAATTTTTTTCCTTTAATTTAATAACTTCGATTTTATCCTGCAGCGATAGCGTATTCAATTTAAATTTTGAAGCCATTTTTTACCATGCACGTTCCAGTTCCAATATCCTTAGACAAGATAAAACAACAAAGAAAATCGCTTGCAATGATACTGTTTTCTGACCACATGATTTATTGAAATGAAGCATACGTCACTTCGATTTCATCCTTACCCCGCCACCTCCCCTACCAAACCAAATCAGAGCCTCGTGCAGAATGCAAACGATTGTCGCCGCCCTCTCCCTTTTTAGCTTAAACAAAGAGTTATGGCGACCAAATGACTGAATGGGATAGACAATGTTCGGAATTAAAAGTCCGAAGCAAGCAAAAAAATCAGATTCTTTCCTAGTACAATGAGAAAGAAACAATTGCTAACGAATAGAGATTTTTTTTTTCATTTGAATTGTTCTTTTTGGTAAATGTGAAAATTACACTCGGTTTTATATTTTTTCAGATATATACATATATATATCAGTTTTAAACTTTCATAAAACAATTGCATTTCATTTTTAAAATATCAATTTTTCCGCCTTATGCAAAATTTTGGGTTCGGCGGGACCTTAAAAACGTTTCCGTTTCCGCGTTAGGCAGATTCCGGCTTACACAACACAAATCAATGTTATTTTCTATGGGTTCGCCGGGACTTCGAAAATTTTCCGCGTTAGACAAAATTCCGGCTTGCACAGAGTCCGCCTTAGACAGAATTTACTGTATATACAGGGTGTATCTAAACTCTTGGGCAAAACTTTAACGGGTGATAGTACACATCAAGACAAACAATATTAAATAGGAAACTAAGGGTCCCAAACGTCTTCCGAAGGAGATAGGCGCCTTTAAAGTTTAGGGTCCAAAATTTCAAATGATTATAAAAAACGGAAAAATTGGTCGATTCGTTTGCGGTTTTCACTAAAACTATTCTTTATGTCAGTATTTTTTTGAAAATAAATTTTAAAGATACAGTTCAAAAAATGACCATAGAGCGCGCTTTAGACTTTGGAGTAACCAACAACTATTTTTTACCGTTATTTTTTGTATCTCATTACATGCTTTCAAAAGCTTAGACTTAAACTTAAATTTTGAGCTCAAAATCTGAATCGTTAGGAGTGGTTAAGTAGCGCAAACTGAACTGTGTTCAAGAGTAAAAATTTCAAATGATTATAAAAGACGGAAACATTGGTCGATTCGTTTGCGGTTTTCACTAAAACTATTCTTTATGTCAGTATTTTCTTGAAAATAAATTTTAAAGATACAGTTAAAAATACCGATAGAGGGCGCTTTAGACTTTGGAGTAACCAACAACTATTTTTTACCGTTATTTTTTGTATCTCATTACATGCTTTCGAAAGCTTAGACTTAAACTTAAATTTTGAGCTCAAAATCTGAATCGTTAGGAGTGGTTAAGTAGCGCAAACTGAACTGTGTTCAGGAATTAAAATTTCAAATGATTATAAAAAAACGGAAAAATTGATCGATTCGTTTGCGGTTTTCACTAAAACTACTTTTTATGTCAGTATTGTCTTCAAAATAAATTTTAAAGATAAAGTTAGAAAAATGCCGATAGAGCGCGCTTTAGACTTTGGAGTAACCAACAACTATTTTTTACCGTTATTTTTTGTATCTCATTACATGCTTTCGAAAGCTTAGACTTAAACTTAAATTTTGAGCTCAAAATCTGAATCGTTAGGAGTGGTTAAGTAGCGCAAACTGAACTGTGTTCAAGAGTAAAAATTTCAAATGATTATAAAAGACGGAAACATTGGTCGATTCGTTTGCGATTTTCACTAAAACTATTCTTTATGTCAGTATTTTCTTGAAAATAAATTTTAAAGATACAGTTAAAAAAATACCGTTAGAGGGCGCTTTAGACTTTGGAGTAACCAACAACTATTTTTTACTGTTATTTTTTGTATCTCATTACATGCTTTCAAAAGCTTAGACTTAAACTTAAATTTTGAGCTCAAAATCTGAATCGTTGAGAGTGGTTAAGTAGCACAAACTGGACTGTGTTCAGGAATTAAAATTTCAAATGATTATGAAAAACGGAAAAATTGGTCGATTCGATTGCGGTTTTCACTAAAACTATTCTTTATGTCAGTATTGTCTTCAAAATAAATTTTAAAGATAAAGTTAGAAAAATACCGATAGAGGGCGCTTTAGACTTTGGAGTAACGAACAACACTATTTTTTACCGTTATTTTTTGTATCTTATTGCATGCTTTCAAAAGCTTAGACTTAAATTTTGAGCTCAAAATCTGAATCGTTGGGAGTGGTTAAGTAGCGCAAACTGAACTGTGTTCATGTGTTGAAATTTGAACGCCCCTACTGAACACAGTTCAGTTTGCGCTACTTAACCACTCCCAACGATTCAGATTTTGGGTTCAAAATTTAAGTTTAAGTCTAAGCTTTTGAAAGCATGTAATGAAATACAGAAAATAACGGTAAAAAATAGTTATTCGTTACTCCAAAGTCTAAAGCGCCCTCTCTCGGTATTTTTTAACTTTATCTTTAAAATTTATTTTCAGGATAATACTGACATAAAGAATAGTTTTAGTGAAAACCGAAAACGAATCGACCAATTTTTCCGTTTTTTATAAACATTTGAAATTTTAACTCATGAACACAGTTCAGTTTGCGCTACTTAACTACTTCCAACGATTCAGATTTTGAGCTCAAAATTTAAGTTTAAGTCTAAGCTTTTGAAAGCATGTAATGAAATACAGAAAATAACGGTAAAAAATAGTTATTCGTTACTCCAAAGTCTAAAGCGCCCTCTCTCGGTATTTTTTAACTTTATCTTTAAAATTTATTTTCAGGATAATACTGACATAAAGAATAGTTTTAGTGAAAACCGAAAACGAATCGACCAATTTTTCCGTTTTTTATAAACATTTGAAATTTTAACTCATGAACACAGTTCAGTTTGCGCTACTTAACTACTTCCAACGATTCAGATTTTGAGCTCAAAATTTAAGTTTAAGTCTAAGCTTTTGAAAGCATGTAATGAAATACAGAAAATAACGGTAAAAAATAGTTATTTGTTACTCCAAAGTCTAAAGCGCCCTCTATCAGCATTTTTTGAACTGTATCTTTAAAATTTATTTTCAAGAAAATACTGGCATAAAGAATAATTTTAGTGAAAACCGCGAACGAATCGGCCAACTTTTCCGTTTTTTATAATCATTTGAAATTTTGGACCCTAAACTTTAAAGGCGCCTATCTCCTTCGGAAGACGTTTGGGACCCTTAGTTTCCTATTTAATATTGTTTGTCTTGATGTGTACTATCACCCCTTAAAGTATTGCCCAAGAGTTTAGATACACCCTGTATATATATATATATATATATTTCAACTCCTTCTTCTCCCATAAAACTTCATTAAAACTTCGATGAAACACTTCTGGAGCTGATCAAATGCCATATGGTAATCTTAAAAAACAAAAATTGCCAAATGGAGTGTTAAATTTTGTTAATTTTGAACTCTCTTCTGATAAATTAATTTTCCAAAAGAGCTTTATTTGTATCCAAAACACTAAAAGCTTGAGCACTAACTATTTTAGAAGCAATATCTTTAAATGTTGGTAAATAAAAATGTTCTCTCAAAGTATTAGAATTTAAATACTGTGGATCTAAGCATGTTCTTAAACTTAACTTAGTTTTACGTACCATTGACGTAAAATTATGTACTATTGAGTTAACAAATTCTGTAGGATCATCAGTGTTTTTAATTATCTTAGTATTTATCATTTCGTTTATTTTTTTTTCAATGGCTCCATTAAACTAATTGGTACCTTCCTATAAGCTTCAACTTTATCTAAAGCATCAAGTTTCAGTTTAATCCTATTAACGCCCGAATTATTTTCTTCGTTAAAATTTAAATTTTGGATTTGCCACCACTTTTAAAAGAAGAGTAATTTTTATCTTATTTTATGAAGGAATTTGTCTCGTGAAAGAAAGTATATATTTACCTTCAAATTTACTGGTATGAAAAGCACTTTCTTGCCACCGAGTCTAGTGATCTAAAAATATGCCACTGGGCGTTAATGGGTTAATATCATAAGTAAAACCCTTCAACACTAGAACGCTCACTTGTGTCGATTTGACACCGACCAAATGATTAAATGTCGATTCGAACCAGAAATTTCTTTATAAAATGCGTTAAATACCAATCACATATAACGAAGTTAAATAAGTTAAATAGTTTTAAATAAAAATTCTAGTGAAAAATATTTTTATTAAGATAGAGTAAAATTGCCGGACGTTCTATTGTTAAATTACCAATTTCTTTAAAAAGATCAGGATATACTTTCAAAATTTCTGGTGTATCCTCTTTATTAAAAGTAATTGAATTTACTCGTTTAACTAAATTTAAATCAACAAAGTTAGATAACCCTAACACAGCAGAAGCTTTATGATCACAATCAACTAAGTGAAAATTTACTACTGCTTTCGTACCTTTAGACGTTTCACATATTAAGGAACATTTACCAACATTATTAATTTCTGTACCATTATAATTAGTTAACTTCATCTTTAAATATTTAATTACAATTTCTTTTAAATTCAATTGCATAAAGTTATGTAATGATAGTACATTACATTGAGCACCCGTATCTAATTTTGCAAATAAATACTTAGAAACATTTACTTTAAGGGGACGGATCACCCAGCTTCCGACTTCCCCTCACTAATGTAAAGTCTATGGGCATTTGATGCATTTGTATATTTAAAATATCTACTCGGGAAATTAATATTTTTAACTTCTATTTTTTGTGTACACTTCCTAAAAGATATCTCTTTTTTTCTTAGTTCTCAAAATATTTCTAAATTATAGAATTAATTTTACAGGAAGTGTTAACATCGTACTCACAGTTCGCCCGCTTTTAACATATAAAATATTAAATTCAGCATAGATTTTAGAAATATTTTGAAAACTGAGGAAAAAAGAGACATCCTTTAAAAAGAGTACACAGAAAAAAAGATGTTAAAAATAGGAATTTCCAGAGAAGATATTTTAAATATACGAACGCATCAAAAGTCCACAGACTTAACATTACGGAGGAGAATTCCGAAAGTGACCAGCCCCCTTGAGATTCTCAAACCAGTCCTGTTTATTTTTACTCTTATTATTTTTTATAGCTCCTAATACATGAACTCATTCATGAACTCATTTGAATCATCATTTTGTGATCGTGGAATACTCACTGATTCGTTAGTACCATAACTGCTCAAAATATTAACTTTCTTTTTAAATCTACACATATCAGAAAAATGATTAAGTTTAGGCAAACTTGAGGCAAAAAAAATGTTCTTCTCTTCTCCATTGTTGCCAATTCAGGGGGATTTTTTTTAATTTGGGTATCTACCAGTATTTACAAATAGTATTCTTCGCCTTATATCGATTGTACACTCATGTCCAAAATTAAGGTCACAAATATAAAATCTCTGAAAACTGATGAACTATTCACTCTGTTGCCACAAAATTTGGCACAGAGGTATATTACAATAGGAGAAAGAATATAGCAACTTAAAAATATGGAAAAGATTTTAATTGTGAATTTAAAAACAGGGTATATCAAAAAGTGTGAAATCATGAATCAGAAATAAAGCATTTATCTCGGGAAAAGTCTGTCTAATATGGAGTGTGACCACCGTGAACTTCTATACAAACCTCACAACGAGCTCTCATGCTGTTTATGAGGGTATCAATAAATGTTTGTGGTAACATAGCCCATTCTTCCAAAAGCGCGGCTTTTAACTTCTGGCGGGTCCTGGCAGGGTGGTTACGCTGTGCTATGGCTCTTCCTAGACTATCCTAAACATGTTCAATAGGATTAAGGTCCGGAGATCTCGAGGGCCATTTCATACGGCGAATATTCTCTTCTTCAAGAAAATCATCAACAATGTGAGTTCTGTGTGGCTTCGCATTATCGTCCATAAATATGAAGTCCGGTCCTACAGAACACCGGAACAACCTCACATAGGCTTCATGGACCTCATCCCTATAGCGATGTGCGTTGACAGTAGACGCATCGAAGACGTACAGTGGTGTACTGCCCAACATTATGCCGCCGAGACAAGGATTCCTTTGCCACCAAATCTGTCGATTTCTTTTACGTAGGAGGGATGATAACGAGCTCCACGTTCTCTCTAGATGAAGATTCGACGAGAATCACTCTGCGTGGTGAATCTCGACTCGTCACTGAAAAGAACACGCTCCATTCTTGTTGTGTCCAAGACTGATGTCTTCAGCTCCACAACAACTGGGCTCGCCTGTGGGATGCAGTGAAAGGTACACACACGACTGGACGGCGGGCATTAGGGATGATGTCCTTGAAGCCTATGTGAGGCTGTTCCGGTGTGCTGTAGGCCCGGACTTCATGTTTATGTACGATAATGCGAAGCCACACGGAGCTCATATTGTTGATGATTTTCTTGAAGAAGAGAATATTCACCGCATGACTTAGCCTTCGAGATCGCCGGACCTCAGTCCTATTGAACATATTTGGAATGATCTAGAAAGAGCCACTGCACAGCGTAACTCCCCTCCCAGGACCCGCCAGGAGTTAAAAGCCGCGTTTTTGGAAGAATGGGCTTTGTTGCAACAAACATTTATCGGCATCCTCATAAACAGTATGAGAGCTCGTTGTGAAGCTTGTATAGCAGTGCACGGTGATCAGACTCCATACTAGACATACTTTTCCCAAGATAAATGCTTTATCTCTGATTCATGATTTAACCCTTTTTGATATACCCTGTTTCTTAACTCACAATTAAAATCGTTTCCATATTGTTATGTTGCTATTTCTCTCGTTGTAGTATACCTCTCTGCCAAATTTCGTGGCAACTCAGTGAATAGTTCATCAGTTCTCACAGATTTTATGTTTGTGACTTTAATTTTGGACATGAGTGTGTTTTTCTTTTATCGTTTTATGTTTTGTTTACTTTCGCCATCCCAACAATATTTTTCAAAAGAAAGATTAACAAGCATAGTTTTTCTTATTACATAAAAAATTGAGGACTGATTATAAGATTACTCATTATCACAAATACTGAATATGATTTTAAAAACTGGGTTGTTCTGCAAAGATTTCACATTTTTAGTTTGTGTTAAAAAAAATTATGCTATCAGAAAAATAATTTTGTTGTTTTATTTTTGGTTGTAACGTATTAAGCGACATTAAAGTCACATTTGAATTCTTTTTAGGTGCGTTCGTAATTATATAAATATGTAGCACCTATAGTCGTCGTTCAGTCCGTCTATCCGCATATAACATCGCAAAAACTACCCAACCGAATCGTTTGCAATTTAAAATATATAATTGATGCATAATTTTGTCGAGTCGTTTCAAATTTTATGAAAATCGGATGTATAGTTTAATTACAGGGGCAGTCAAAAGTTTTCCGTTACATTACGGCCAAAGGGAAAAAATGATTTCAAGTGCATTTTAATGATGTTACAACTTTTCGAACAGAATACAATTGATATGCACTTATGAAGTGCACTAAGATATACATTCAGTACAATATGCGGAGCAAAACATAATTATAAAACTAGTTATAGTACGATCGCACCTCATTTGCCACGTTTGACGTACAATTGCCAACTTGTTTTTTTTTTTTTTAGTTATCATTTAAGTTGATCCTATAAAAACAAACACTGGGTAAATGTTGAATGTAATTAAATTTTAATTAAATATGCGTAAAAGACGCAACTTTTAACAGTAAATATATAAAGTTCATTTAGACAATTAGATAAGTAAAAAAGCTCGTTTCCTGTAACATACGCAAATCATGTTTAAAATGCGATCCCGCTTAATACGCGACTTTTATACAGTCCCTTGAAACGCGTCTTAACTAGTGCTGTGCGTGTGCAGCATTCGCCTTCAGCATCTTTTCAAGACACAGATGAACGTGATTTGCGTGATTTTAAATTGTTATTTTACATATATTTTTTATAAATTATTCTACAGGTCATACGAATGTGAAAATTCAGTTAATATGATATAGGGTAAGCTGGGGTAACGACTCACGAGGTAACTGGGCCATAGGCTGTTTTATAAAAAAAAAAAAACGTTGATGTCTTTTAAAGTTTAGCTTTTGTCAACATTGCACCCCCATCTCTACTTCTTAAAACAACGTGTGTCAACTCAGTCATAACTCCGTCTTTGCCTTGATAGGTTGCGGAAAATTTAGGTTTCTTTTTTTAAAAACAACGTCGATTTGGTTGAACTTCCTCGGCTTTTTATTAAAATACGGTGAGTACTTTTATTAAACAATGGTTTTTTTTTTAAGATTAGACACATAAATACATTAATATTATTAGATATTTATACATATTACTTCATGTTTCAAATTAAGGCCGGTATTCCAGTTAAACCATACATTTTTCAATAATGGGGTAACTGGGACATGTATCAGGAGGGGTGACTGGACCATGTGGGATCTATAGTTACCCCAACAGTTATATAAATATTTTTTGAGTTTCCCTTACAACGGGAAATTAATTTCTCCATTGTTTTTTTGCTTGCAATAAAGAAATTACATAATACCTTATTAAAAATATCTCTTTTCGATATAACAATATGGTTACATTCTCCACAGGTTTATTGGACATATCGAATTTTCATTGTGGTAAATAAAAGAAGAGAATGAGATACTTATGTACTTACGTAGCCATTTGTTCATAGATTTACTTTGTTATTATTTTCCTTAAAATACCCATGTAACTTTTATACTTCTTACCTAACTAAAGTACAATTACTTAATTTTCATGTTTTTTACATTAAAAAAAGTCCTTCCGGCCAGTGCCGGGAGGAAGAGGTAGCTTTCAAATTCCTTATTTTAAAAAAGCCAACTTATATTATTCAAACACACGAAGCTCAATTTAGTGGAAACCGAATATAGGAGATTCAATACTAATTTTTATCAATACTAAATCATTATGAATGAGAATTTCGCGAAATTAGTCAGCTTTATCCAAGCTGCTTTTATTTAAAGTAACTTATATTTGGCTGAGATGTTGATGTATACTATCCACATGCCTTCTTACATGGAAATAGGCGAATACGTGTGTTATCGCGTGACAAATACAAGATCGGTTCAAAATGTTAGCCATACTAGAAATTCAAAGTGCTATAATTCAACCATTTTTTAAGATATAAACAAAAGAACAAATTTTCAGAAACAAAATCTGCTCCGGAATCATTGTAACAAGGCCAAACACATAAAAAAATCTTTTTCATTTTCCAATTTTTTAATACCTCATTTTAAATTTTAAATTATTTTTTTTTTTAATGACAACCCCTTTGAAACAAGATATAGAATGAAGCTGGCCAACGAACCCGGTCGAGACATTGGTATGTACTATGTACAGACCAAGTAAAATCCAAATCGGTTCATAAATACGCTTGTTATCGCATGACAAAAATCAGGTCGTTTTAAAAAGTCAGCCACAATAGAAATTCAAAATGCTATAACTCAGCCATTTTCTTAGATATAGACGAAACAAAAACTGTTCCGGAATCTTTGTATTAAGGTCAAACACATACAAAAAAAATCTTTTTCATTTTCCAATTTTTGGTATCTCATTTTAAATTTTAAATTTTTTACATTTTTTTAAATGGCCGCCATTTTGAAACAAAATGGCGGATGAAGCTGGCCAACGAACTCGGTCGAGATATTTGTATGTACTATGTACACACCAAGGTACATCCAAATCGGTTCATAAATACGCCTGTTATCACGTGACAAATATCAGGACGTTTCTAAATGTTAGCCACTCTAGAAATTCAAAATGCTATAACTCAGCCATTTTTTAAGATAGGAACGAAACAAAAACTGCTCCCGAATCTTTATATCAAGGTCAAATACATAAGAAAAAAATATTTTTTTCAATTTTCAATTTTTTGGTACCACATTTCAAATTTAAATTTTTCTTAAAAATTTAAATGGCTGCCATTTTTAAACAAGATGGCGGATGAAGCTGGCCAACGAACTCGGTTGAGACATTGGTATGTACTATGTACAAACGAAGTTACATCCAAATCGGTTCATAAATACGCCTTTTATCGCGTGACAAAATTCAGGACGTTTCAAAATGTCAGCCACGCTAGAAATTCAAAATGCTATAACTCAGCCATTTTTTAAGATATAGATGAAACAAAAACTGCTCCGGAATCTTTGTATAAAGGTCAAATACATAAGAAAAAAATATTTTTCCATTTTCAATTCTTTGGTACCACATTTCAAATTTAAATTTTTTAAAAAAAATTTAAATGGCCACCATTTTGAAACAAAATGGTGAATGAAGCTGGCCAACGAACTCGGTCGAGACATTGGTATGTACTATGTACATACCGAATTACATCCAAATCGGTTCATAAATTCGAGAGTTACAGTATGACAAAGGTCAGATATATATATATATATATGGATATATATATATATATATATATATATATATATATATATATATATATCAACTTTTGAACGGAGGGTGGTTTCGGTGTCTGGGGGTCATGATCGATGAAAATATACCAAAATTTTTTGAAATCGCTTTCCTCCGAACGGCTGCAATAGGTAGCTTTTTGTAATGAAAGCTACCTAAAACTAATATTTTCACTTTTACATGAGTCGCATTATATAGGGAAAATGTTATTGTTTCTACCGTAACCCTTAATGAGTTACCTTTTCATGGTCATTTTATTTAACATAGTCTAAATAAAGGTGCCATGAAGCTATTATTTTCAAAATAATGGTAGGAACAATAAAAATTTCCCTATAGAATGCAACCCCTGCTTTTAGTGCTTTTTGTAGATTCATTGACAGCAAAGGTTTCCCTTACAACGCTCTTTAGTTGATATATAATTTACATGATCTACCTGGTTTAATTTTTTTTTTAAGTTGTTTACACTTTTTCAAACAGGACCTGACTCCATATCAAAAAAAATAAACACGTGTGGAACATAGACCCTCCTGGTCCACTTGCCCCATTTTTATAAGGCTACTGGACCAATGAGGGAAGAACGATTAAATATAAATATATATATATATAGAGAGAGATATATTAAAATGTAATTTTGTACATTTCTGTCTGACAGAGGGAAACTAACTGAACACATTTACAAAAGTTCAGCCTTTAATTCAAATGAAAATTAGCTTTTGAAAGCTGAATTGCCAGAATCTCCAGAGTCACATTGTAAAATCAAAGCCCAGTTTCCCCACATAACCGTACAATAATATAGATATCCATAAAAATAATTCCTTAGACATAGTTATAATATATATATATATATTTAAATAAAATTATGTGTGTTGTTATATGAATTTTACGCACGCTTCATTTTGGATTTCAGACAACAACAGCAATGTTGCCATCTCCAGTTTCAATGATGATCAGTCGTGACAGCATGTGTTAACAAAAATTTACAACAGAGCAATTTAAAGTAATAAAAATGGTCCTACGCTAGTTTATGGCTATTAATCTTTAACATGAAGAAGACACGTAATTTGGTTAATTAGATGCACGTGATAACTGTGTTTGAACGAATTTCCAGAACAGCAATACGCCCTTGAAAAGAACAACGGCCAATGATGCTGAATCTGAGTTCAGCCCGGGCTACAACAATGAAGGGGGCTTTAGAGAGAAAAATTATATATTTAGAAGAGAATAGCAAAAGTTTTCGAGATGCTCTGACGTAAACTGGGTGAGATCCTGAAGCTACCAGAATGACTATTGTGCCCGAACCTGAGCTAAGTTCATACCGCCCCAAATAGTCCCTGCTGCGGGTTTCTTAAGAGTTTCCCGAATATCCCAAATGACCATGCCAGAATGCCTCAAGTCTTACTAATCAACACTAAGGAGAGGTCTCAAAGGATTTCTAAGGTACCACTTTACCACAATATAAAATAACTGTTTTTCTAAATAAAAAGTATTTAAAATGAAGAGTATAATCGACGACTGGGATCAAATTAAGTTAGCTATAGCAATTAAAAATTAATATATATAATATTTTTAAAATCTAAAAATTTATAGAAGCTATCAATAAAAGAAGCTGAGAATAAAATCAAATAAAATGGTTTTGTAAATGGGTCATTCCATGTAAAATGAGCAAAAATTAAAAAAAAGTCGTGGCTACATACTAACCAATTTTAATAAAATTCGATGCACAGGTTCAATTCATATTCAAGTAATGCTCTGCAAAATATCTTGACAAAAAATAATTTTTTTTAGCAGTTTTGGACATTTAAAAAACTTGTGATATAGAATGGCATGTGCGCAATCGTCCAAAGTTGCAAGTTTGAAGTTCTGTATCCAGTGGTGTAGTCCTGGGGGAAAAAGTGGGGGGACGCTCATAATTTCGAACATTAGGGTCTGTTATCACCCACAGGACAAATTTGATTTTGAACCTTGCTTTTCATTTTCAGTAGAAGCGAAAAGTAATTGAAAAATTAAATTTAAAAATTAAAAATGTAAATTTAATTTAAATTAATTTAATCCAATTTTGTTTATCTGTTGGACGTTAAATCGCTTGCTATAGAATTAAAAAATGTAAAACCTTATTTCATGTCTGAAAATTTTATGGAATAGAATTCGTAATCCAGTAACTAATCAAAGTTCAGTTCACTAATTCAAGCAACGGAATTTTTATTAGAATGTTTTGCATTATTTATTTGGAAAACGTTATAGAATAAATGTTTTCCACTGAGAATATTGAAAATTATTGCATTTTTACTTTATGGTCACGTATAGTGTAAGGTAAGTACTGTATAATCATGGCAATAAAAGACTGAAATTTTGGTATATCCTTACTTTTTGAAATCTCCGCAATCCGTTTTTATTATTTTTACAACAATGCTTTGTGTATGTGCGTATGCATGTGTGTATGTTGGTATTGCCTTTCAGATTCCCAAAGTCGCTTTTTACCATGAGTCAATATACTATATGTGTGTTTGAACATGATAGCGTTCAAATGGTATTTTCGTCTGAGCTCAAATTTAGCAGGTATGTTATACATAATATATAGACTATTGAATATTCTGAGACTATATACCACTATCTAAACTCTGATTTTGGACAAATTGGACACGTGTTTCGCATTTAAGACAATTTTAAAACATTTTTTTTTATTAGAAGTAACAAATAAGTACCGTTTATGTCAGACAAATTAAAAAAAAAAAAAGACCGAAGCCGAACATAAACAATAAATAATGCTTTTTATTGGCCCGAAGAATACGTTTAGGACTCAAATGTTGGACCAAATCGGATTTTTTCAAAATACGAATTTGAAAGAGGGGAAATGGATAAATATCCTTCTACAGAATTTTTCCGAAAATCGCGTTTCTCAAGAGTTCTATAGAAAAACTTGATATAGAAACTTTAAATTAGTAACTAGGTTACTTCTAATACGTAAATGCAATATTCGATTTTTTTTTTTTTTTTTTAAGAATTTTAAAGGTGTGAAATGCAGAAAGAACATTCTAAAATTTAACTTTCATCACGATTTCTTATGAAACTTAAAACATGGCACATATGTACTTTCAGGATTTACGTACTTGCTAAAAACGTTTTTTAAATTCAAATTTTGAAAGGTTTAATTGATGGGAAAATACTCTAAAATTGTCTCATCACGATTTCGATTTTTTTTTAAATTCGAAATTTTTAGTGATCAAATCAGCTGAAAACTTTTTAAAATTGCTATTCTTCTGAAACTATCAGGACTAGAAACTTTAAATCTGACATAGAAGTTATTTTTAATGCCTAGGTATTTTGCTTGAAAGAATGAAATAAGATTAAAATTGATATGTGTGAATCGGAAAATGAATTTTACCGCATTACTAACAAGAATAAAAGCCTACTTTAATAATAAATTTATTTGAATGCATAGCCGTCTATAAAGTGTTTAGAGAATTGAGCAGAATTTTTTTCCTAATAAATGATTTTTAAAGTCAATAATAATAATAAAAAAGTAGCTCAAATTAATTTCTTTTATTTATTAAATATTTGAATAAAAGTGAAAAATGGTTTTAAAACATCAGCAATATATTTAATTTTCTAACAGTTTAATAATATGCATTATTATACTCTCTCAAAGAACTTTTTAGAAACGCTTGTTCTTATAAAAGTTCTCAACTTTTCAAACTATTCTAGATTCTGCGTCAGTAACTAACATTCTATGATTTTCCATTGTCCAAATTTTGAGTAAGACCATTGTTTTCACTTAGATAAGAGCGAACCGTTAATAATTAGTATCAGAAGATTAAACAGATTATTTATTAAAATTAAATTACTATTATAAATTTAAAAAAAAACAGATTTTGTTACTAAAAATACAAAGTTACTATCAAAGTCTGGTAATCTTTTCGAGTCTTCAAGTTTTAGCTCAGTTTAATAGTTTAGTCCTTTTACCTATACAGGGTGTGCGGAAAAAATTAAACGCGCATTAATTTTTTACTTCTTAAATGTAAGTAAGCAATGTAAGATTAAAAAACGCTTAAAATAAGATAGGAAATCTGTAAACAGATTTGAAAAGCTATGTGATATTACAAGAAAGAAGTAACGGACGGTAATAAGCATATGTGCCATTGACCTTAAATAAAAGATAATCAATGCCCTCAATAATATTAGTGACAAAGAAATCTAAAATTTTTACAAATGCGTTTTTAGAAGAGCTCCAGCTATGTACTGGAGCTGACGAAAAACACTTGTCTCTTTACATAATCGCTGCCCATATACCTTTTTATTTAAATATTCTTGCAATGGTTTTTTTTTTCCTTTTCATATTTGTTAATATTTAAGTTTATTCTGAAAATGCTATCTCCATTATGTATACAATTCCAATTTTCAATGGTGAAATAATGTTTAAATGGTTCGAAAAAGTTGCATAAGTCAGCTTTCTTAGTTAATTTTTAAATTTATTTTAAAGATATGGGCAATGAGTGTTTTACTGATTTCGTTGCAGCAAAAAGGATTTTTTTTTTTAACTGACAAATTTTAAACAGAAGAGTCATAAAAAATAAATAAATAAAATAAAATAAAAATGGTATGCATTTTTGAAAATTAATGAGAAGATTATTTCATTGCTAATAATATTTCAATATTATTTTATTTTCTTATTTTAAACATTTTTATAATTTACATTACCAATTTATTTATCTCCAACAGATAAAAAATTAAAGCGCGTCTTAATCTTTGTGGTACATCCTGTTTACCGACCAATATATTATATTCATTGCTCACAAATGTTCGTAAAACTATTTTTACAGAAATAACCCATTTGCCAGTAACGTTTTTTTTTTTTTTTATCAAAAATAAAATTTCGTTCGGTTTAAACATACATCAAGCAATAATTGCCTATAAATGGTAATTTATTCATTCAAATTATTTTGAATGGCCATATATAGAAATAAATGATCATATGCGGATCACATAACACAATAAAAATTTAACCAGCTGCAAAACGCATTTCAAGAAATACCTCCATAGATGGTAGTATATCTGAATTTTTTTGTGTGATCTTGTAAACGAATACCATTTACATACCACTCAGCTAATTAATATTTTATTCACCATAATATTTAAAAGAATTACATAAAATGCATAATGCAGAGCTCCGAAATGGTCCACTTATTCGAAAAAAGGTCTTCTTTGGTCTACTTTTATGCTTTTTGATTCACTTAGTCTCCTTTCAGTGACTTTGAAAAAAAAATTACTAATGTGGAAAAATCGCCACAAAACGCATAAAAATTGTATAAAAAAGTAGCAAAAAATTCAAAAACTCGCTGTACGAATGCCGAATAAATTTTATTGAAAAGAGGACAAAATATAGTAAACTGGACTAAAAAATTGGAACCGTATTCCTTTTACGAATATCAAAAAATTGTCTCAAAACTCACATACACACACGAAAAAAAAAAAAAAAAAAAAAAAAAATCGCATTAAAAATGCGAAAAATTAGAAAATCGCTGCAAGAACTCCGAATAAACTTTGTTGAAAAGAGGAAAACATTTATTATACCGGAGTAAAAAAATTAAACCGGATTCTTTGACTAATGTGATGGAAAAATCACCGCAAAATGCATAAAAATAGTTAAAAATTAAAAAAATTGCAGAAGACAAAATTTACTAAAGTGTGCTAAAACATTGTAACTTGAATGAAATGTTAAAAAATCACCGCGGAACGAGAAAAATAAAACCCTTGAAAATCGGTAAAAATTCAAATCGGAGGACGCAATCGCATAATCACAAAATTTATTACATTAGGGCTAAAAGTTTGAAACTGAATTCATTTTACAAATGTCAAAAAATTGAAAACAAGGACGAATAAAATCTGCAATTCGCATAAAATATTGGCAGAAAATTAAAAAACCGTTGTACAAATTTTGAATAAACTTTATTGAAAAAGATGAAAAGAGGACAAAATTTACTACTTTGGACTAAAAATTTGAAACCTAATTCCTTTTATAAGTGATTTATATTTAGTGAGTAAAACGTAAAAAAAAAAGCGCAATAAAAGAATCCGAAAACTGGCTTCGAGGTGAATAATTTTAGACATTGATGTACCTCGCCTTCATCTCGTATCTGTATGCGCAGCGGTCACATCAGCACATAGACACACAGACAAACTTTTATGCTTTTATTCTTATTATTATACAGGGTGATTCAGCTCGTCGGTGACAAACTTTAAGGATCGATAGAGCACACCTAGACGAACATTTTTGAATAGGGAATGTAGGGTCCCTGACGCGATGGTAAGGCGCTAGGCGCTTTCGAAAATTTGGGTGCCGAAATTCGAAACGTCATAAAAACTAGGGAAATGGTTAGATTTTCTTGCTTGTTGCGTCGAAATGATTCTGTTTGTTTAGACTTTCTTCAGTACCAATTTGATAAGCGTATCTCTTAAAACATGGATAGGGGGCGCTGCAGACTTTGGAGAGCTAGACAACAACTTTAAGCCCGTTATTTTGATAATTTAACACATGCTCGCCAAAGTTTATACTCTAACTTAAAGTTTGAACCCAAAAGTAGAGCCCTGCAAAAAGCGTAAGAGCCGGAATAAAATGTCAAAGTACAGGGTGGTCGAAACTCGAAGGCTCCTAGGAGATAAACAAACAGATTTCTTGACTTATGGCATGCATTTTCATGATTCTGTTTGCTGGGGCTCTCTGAAACTCAGTTGAACGGTACAAAAAGAAACATCGATAGGGGGCGCTTTGGGCAAAAAACATAATTCGTTGACATTTCGGACGCTAACTGGAAACGGGGCGCTACGATCAGTTAGAAACAAAACAAGAGAGTAATTTACTTATCATAAGAAGCTATTAAAACTGCAGTTTGTTTGTTTTTTTTAACAAACATAGCTGGTTTCAATCATGCACAATGCGCGCAATAAAATTTACATAAGGTGCTTTTTGCTGATTTATGCAAAAGATATCGTACCATATCGATATGCAAAAGATACGTAATGCGTAGACGACAACGCGAGATGACGTAGTTGTATGCGCAGACACGTCTTTTGAACGTGCGGTACCTACTTAAGCTTCGGGTTACTTGTCTGCAGATCGGTAGTAGGATGGAACGGTACACAAACTCTGAATTGGCTGACATGCATTTGGCGTATGGCGCTGCTGGTTGTAATGGACGAGCCGCTCAGCGGTTGTACGCCGAGCGTTACCCCAACAGGCAAATCCCCTGCCATGCCTTCTTCGCTCGAGTACACCAGAGGTTGTCCACAACGGGATCTTTCGACGGAGGCAGGCCTGAACGGGAGCGATCAGTGAGCACCCCCGACAACGAAGAGGCTGTGCTTAACCTGGTTGAGGACAACCCAGGTCTTAGCACGAGAGATATCGCCAGACATGTTGGCATTTCGCAAGCAACTGCGTGGCGCATCTTACGTTCCCGGAATCTGCACCCCTACCACATCCAGCGGGTGCAGTTGCTCAGAGAGCAGGATTTTGGCCCTCGAGTGGAATTCTCAAGATGGTACTTGGCGATGAGATCCAGGGATCCCCGTTTTGTAAACAGCATTTTGTTTACGGACGAGTCCACCTTCAGCCGGGAGGGAATGTGGAACGCCCACAACAGTCATGTGTGGTGTGATGAAAATCCACATGAAACCAGAAGCCGAGCAGCCCAGGAGCGTTTCTCAGTAAATGTGTGGGCCGGCATTCTGGGGGATTGCCTCATTGGCCCTTATTTGTTACCTGAACGGCTGACAGGTGGAAATTACCTGATTTTCCTGGATCAAGTGCTGCCGCAGCTTCTGGATGAGGCGCACGTACCCGAAGGTTCGCGTCGCCAGATGTGGTTCCAGCACGATGGAGCTCCGGCCCATTACACGAACGACGTGCGTCTCCATCTAAACGCAAGGTATGGCCAGCGGTGGATCGGGCGTGGGGGTCCAGTTCACTGGCCTGCCCGATCACCAGACCTCACCTGCTTGGATTTCTTCCTTTGGGGTTACCTGAAGGCCGAGGTATACCATACACCTGTCAGCAGTGCTGAAGAACTTGTGGCGCGCATTGTGGCAGCTGCAGGGCAGATCAGAGATACTCCTGGCATTGTTGGAAACACACACTCCTCAATGCGACGGAGGTGCGAAGCCTGCATCATGGCCCAAGGTCGAAATTTCGAGCATCTTCTGTAGTGTTATTTTTTGTAAATAAATTTCCAGTATCATTGATGTTTTTGGTCTAAATTTATTCAGAAGTGTTGAGCAGAGGTAGAAAATGTGTTTTCATTATTACTAACTGATCGTAGCGCCCCGTTTCCAGTTAGCGTCCGAAATGTCAACGAATTATGTTTTTTGCCCAAAGCGCCCCCTATCGATGTTTCTTTTTGTACCGTTCAACTGAGTTTCAGAGAGCCCCAGCAAACAGAATCATGAAAATGCATGCCATAAGTCAAGAAATCTGTTTGTTTATCTCTTAGGAGCCTTCGAGTTTCGACCACCCTGTACTTTGACATTTTATTCCGGCTCTTACGCTTTTTGCAGGGCTCTACTTTTGGGTTCAAACTTTAAGTTAGAGTATAAATTTTGGCGAGCATGTGTTAAATTATCAAAATAACGGGCTTAAAGTTGTTGTCTAGCTCTCCAAAGTCTGCAGCGCCCCCTATCCATGTTTTAAGAGATACGCTTATCAAATTGGTACTGAAGAAAGTCTAAACAAACAGAATCATTTCGACGCAACAAGCAAGAAAATCTAACCATTTCCCTAGTTTTTATGACGTTTCGAATTTCGGCACCCAAATTTTCGAAAGCGCCTAGCGCCTTACCATCGCGTCAGGGACCCTACATTCCCTATTCAAAAATGTTCGTCTAGGTGTGCTCTATCGATCCTTAAAGTTTGTCACCGACGAGCTGAATCACCCTGTAGATTTGGTTTTGCTTTCGATTTTAATGTAGAAGTATATCCCACCTGTTAAAGGAAATCTTAATTACAATCTGTGCTTTTTTTATATACTTCTTAATTATATTTTTATCAGAGGAATCTTTTTGATGAATTTACACGTTTTAGGTTGATTTGATTTGATAATTTTTAAAAAATCTCCCTATGTATGCGACACAAATTTTGTAGCCACTCTCACTCTATTCCAAAAACTAAAGCATGGGATTTCATCAAATGCCATATTTAATAAGGCCTTAGCATATACAAGTACTGATAGGTTTTGGCGTGTATGGCCCACCAGGTGGTAATGCTATGCTGCATTTTTCACATTTTATATGATAACTGTATCTCATCATATATCGTGAAATTTCATCAACTTCACATTCACATAACCCTTACCATAAATGGATGCTGATTAGAGCTTGGTGTATTTCGTCCTACAGGTGGTGCTACTGGGTTGCATTTTTAAATATTTTCATGATAGCCAGCTCGCGGCATGTTTGGGATGGTATTTTACTAAATTTAATATGTAAGATGATTATCAATAACTGTTGATTCAGTATTGGTTTTGCCATACTATGCTTTTCTTATCGACGTTATAATTTATCTCAGCTTTCATTGGGTAGAAAGGAACTAAATTTTATGTTTAAGGTAGATAATTAAAAATATATATCTTAATTTAACTTCAAATTTTAATACTCAACAATCTGAATAAATCCAGGCTCCTTAAGGAGAATTATCAAGGTTAGTGCCGAGTATTGAATACTTTCTATGTCTTCTTGCAGTAGGATATTTAACAATGTTTAAATATAGGTGTTTACATGCTTAATGACCATCTTTATAAAAATAACCAATTAATATATTTTCTGGGGTATTTTAAAAAAAGTGCTTGTACATTTAGGAATACTCGGTGCAGTACACTGTAAAAAAAACGGACTAAAATACGGAAATACTACTGGCAATCTAGACGCCAGTGCTATTTCCGTATTTTAACGGAACTTTTTCCCGGTAAATTACAGAAAATTTTCCATTAAACTCCAAAAAAACGGAAAATTTTCTGCAATTTACCAGGAAAAAGTTCCGTTAAATAGTACTGGCGTCTAGATTGCCAGTAGTATTTCCGTATTTTAGTTAGTTTTTTTTACAGTGTATTTTCAGACAATTGTCCCCTTTTTAGCCCCTTTTAGATAAAAATGGTTCCCTGAAGTCCCCTTTTTAAATAAAAATGGTACCATTTCCCATTTTTGGAGAATTAAAATGCGTTGGGAGCCTTGATAATATAAACGAAAACGCATTTAAGCAACTGAACCCATAAATGACAAAGTGCCAAGATTCTTTTGTGTACCCTTATAAAAGTACTACAAATTTCATGCACCGTTTTCCAAAGTACTGTTTTCCATCGTTTTCCCTGCATTTCAAATAATTATCGTTAACAGATCATGATGTTTGTAAATATTTTTTAATGTCCCTGTAAACGAACGGTAAACACTATTTTCGATAGTGTGAAAGATGCATAGGCAAACCAACACACTAAACACTTTTCAACTATGTTGAAAAAGATTAAAAATTAATACATACCTCATTTCTTAAAATTGTTTATTTATTGGCGTGCTCATTTTCTAAAAAATAATAAGTTTGGAAAGTCTGCGTCCTCCCGCGTCTCTAGCGCCCCCCTTGAAAATATAAAGCAAGGGGACGCTCAAGATAAAATGAAAAAGTGAGGGGACGCCGTCCCCCCTCGACTACACCACTGTCTGTATCTTGAAAGCTGTTTAACAGAAAGGAATTTTTTTTTTTTGTAATTTTGTAAACTCTGAAAAATTATCTTCTTATTTACTGAGCAATAATAATCTAGTAACACCATGATTATTTATAAATTGGTTGCAAAAAATGAAAATTTGTGAATTTTGAGAAAATTAGAATCGTTATAAAAATCAAAGGAATTAAAAAACCTCTGTGAAATTAATGCCTGACGTAGTATGTCATATGTAGATCGAATTCCCCAAGTTTTAAAGAGGGCATTTATTTCCTTCATCTTCAAAAAAAACTTAGAAACTTTAAAAAAAATTACAAAATCATGATTTTTCCTCTTCTGTATAAGTCAAAAATAAAAAAAGGACAGGCCCGACAGTAACAATATTGCACAGACATAAAGATTAATAAGTCCATAATCCGTTAAAAAAAATTCAAGATTGCCTTTTGATTCCTAACAAAAGAAAAATGGGTTCAAAATAGTAATGTTTTCTAGATTCCATTCGCTATACCTCTTTGAATTCGCCCGCGTATCTTAAAATATTGCACTATTTCATGGGAAAACATATTTAGTGCTGCCATCTAGTTTTTTTATTTGAATTTAGAATTGATATATAGTTTTTCGTTTAGCTTAGCCAGTTCTTTCTACTCTAATTTAAAATTCTCTTGAGGCAAAAATAAACTGAAAGCAAGAATAAAAGTTTCTGTATTTAAAGTATATACATTTATTTGTAATATCAAATATTTTAAAAGTTTAATAAAGCTTTCCTTGACTTAAAAAAAAGTGATTGAAATATTGCATTTTACCCTCAACATTTTTTACTATTTATTTTTTTTTCTCATTAAGGAATAAAAAAGGCAAGAATGAAACTTTCGATATTTCAAATATATACTTTTAGCTATAAGGTGTAGCAATTTGCAGCTTGTCAAGGCTGTCCTTCGTGTGTAAAGGATTAATACAAATATTGCTTTTTTCCCTCAAAAATTTTCAAAAATAATTTTTTTCTCGATACGAAATAAAAATACAATTACTAACTTACGCCAGTCTGTTAATTATCATTCATTCCTAATTATAAATAATTTTTAATATATTCTTTCCATTCCTAAGGGTAATAATCGAAATTGAAATTTTAAGCACATAGACAGTACCTCGATTTTACATTCACTTTTAATGTAAATTTTAATACTTAAATTAACAATCCAGAAATCTATTATTTTACATTTACTCATAAATAGATATGATCAACTTATAGACTGATTTTGATTAAAATCTGTGACATGTGTGCCGCAGCTGATTTGCGCATTTTGCATGGAATGACCCAAATGCAGATTATAAATTCTAAAATAATGCTTAAAATCAATAAATGTTATATTTTCAGTTATTAAACAAAGTTTGTAAAATATATAATGTCAAAAACAATGCTCCAGTGTTGGGGTATTACAAATAGCAGTTCTAAATCTGCTTGTTACTTTAACTTCTTTAAATTTGTAAATATTGTGTTTATTAGCATAGATCAAACTTTGTGCGAAATTTCAATAAAAAAACTAAAATCTTTAACAGCGACTTTTACACACAAATAACGTACAGGCAAGACAAAAAAATCCCATACGATCGTTTCGAGGATTCCTGGGTCCCCATCCTCAGTGTGAGAGAGAGAAAAAAAAGAGTTAAAATGGGTTTGAAGAACCCTTCGGTTATAGCCCCGAGTACTGGCTTATGGACTGATTGAAAAGGCAAAAACCAGAGTTTATATATCTTAAAGAAATGACGTAATGGACCAGAACCAACTGAAAAAAAGGAGTCATTGCGCAGGATCTCTCCACAATGATGAAAGAAAAGGGGTGCTGATCATATCGCTCACCCGCAAGAAAAGTGACACATACCGACTAAAGTAGATTTTACTGGAGAGGAAAAGAAAATTTGCATGATTTTATTGTAACATGAAATTATAGCACTTAGCTCTGCATGCAGGAATAAAAACGTGCATAATAGCATAAAATTCTTAAGAATGAAGATGTAGGATGAGGTTTGGAGGGTTGGGTGATTTTACCTCCCCACACAATCCACTCCTCTTCTGTGGTCACAAATGGACATATAGCGTAATAAAGTGATTTTCTGTATAACTACATTTGTGAAACCTTTTGTGTAGCAAACGCACAGATGACAGCCCTAATTAGTGGCATAAAACGCGAAAGGAATTTTTGCGAGATCTGTCACTTTTCTTGCGGGTGAGCGATATCATTTACTAAGGAGGAAGTATGTTTATGAATATAGTGAGCTTCGTAAAAGTCTAGATCAAAAACTGAGTTACATTTTTAAATAATTTTAGCCTCTGGATAATTAAGCTGGTGGTTGGAATTCCAACAATGTTTCGCTATTGTAGATTTCTCAAATTCCTGCTTTCTAACGTAATTCTGGTGTTCTTTCAGCCAAATTCTAAGTGCATGCTTCGTCTGCCCAATGTAAGAGAGGCCGCACTCACAAAAAACTGGGGCATTTACAGAATTTTTTGTGAGTGCGGCTTCTCTTACATTGGGCAGACGAAGCATGCACTTAGAATTAGGCTGAAAGAACACCAGAATTACGTTAGAAAGCAGGAATTTGAGAAATCTACAATAGCGAAACATTGTTGGAATTCCAACCACCAGTTTAATTATCCAGAGGCTAAAATTATTCAAAAATGTAACTCAGTTTTTGATCTAGACTTTTACAAAGCTCACTATATTCATAAACATACTTCCTCCTTAGTAAATGATACGATCAGCACCCCTTTTCTTTCACCAGTGTGGAGGGATCCTACGCAGTGACTCCTTTTTTTCAGTTGGTTCTGGTCCATTATGTCATTTCTTTAAGATATATAAACTCTGGTTTTCGCTTTTTCAATCAGTCCATAAGCCAGTACTCGGGGCTATAACCGAGGGGTTCTTCGAACCCATTTTAATTCTTTTTTTTTTCCCTCTTTCTCTCTCATTGAGGAAGGGAATCCAGGAATCCTCGAAACGATCGTAAGGGATTTTTTTGTCGTATCTGTACGTTATTTGTGCGTAAAAATCGTTGTTAAAGATTTTAGCTTTTTTATTGTGTTTGTTAATAATATGTAAATGAGATATAATTAGTCGAGATATAATCTCAGTTTGTTTATTTTAGTAACATATCTTAATGTGTGTCATTTCTTCTAAAATGTATTCATTTTAGTATATTTGTTTTACTTTTTAGGTGCGTTTGATAAGGAAAAACTAGTCAATATTATTATTAATTTTTCTAAAGATTATATTAAGTCAAAATTACTTTATAATTAATCTTTACGGAAAAGTCATAAGTGTTAGGGCCATCGTAAATATTCGCAACGCAAATTCTTAATTTAGTTCATTGGATTTAATTAATCTGTTTAGCGCGAGCGTTATTTTATTTGTTGTTTCTTAACTCACGTTGCCCTATTACTAGAATTTATTTATGGTGTACGATCAGAATAATTTGTTATTTAATGTAAATTAAAATATACCAACGTGACTTGTTAGTGGTGTTTAGCAATGCTGGAGAGTATTTATAAATATTTACCAGTTATAAAGAGTGTGTCAATATCCAGCAACCAGGTTTGACCGTATATCGTGAAAAATGAAGGAAAATTATTATTAAAAATTTTATGGTGTGAACTCTAAATTTCTGAATAAAAACCTGCCAGATTTGGCAAAACTGTTTGCGGTCTTTATAGTGTTACGAAGACTTTGCCACATGATTTTAATCAAGAGAAGTATAAGTATTTGTAAATTTTAGAAAAACAGCACAGCTACGCACACACTAATATTTTGTTTTGATAATGACTGTATGTATTCAAGTCCCAAAT
This sequence comes from Maratus speciosus, assembly GCA_963932465.1. NCBI lineage: Eukaryota > Metazoa > Arthropoda > Arachnida > Araneae > Salticidae > Maratus > Maratus speciosus. Next base: position 228,986,688 of record OZ010796.1, on the reverse strand, counting down.
GTCTTTGGTACATTTTGAACAGTACATGCAAAATGTTTAGGCGCTCTTTTTTAGAAACTTGAAATTGGATAGTATTTTTCATTTTTCGATAAATTCGAAGGATCTTTCAGAAAAGGCTTTCAAAGTTGGCGTTTTGAACAGAATTTCCTGACGCGATAGCCCGACAAAACATCGTCATAGATAACAATCCCTTATTATAACCCAAAATGCAATGTATTTATAAAAAATCAAACGTTCTATTACATCTCAAAATTTTTATAAAGTCATGGCTGCTGATTTTACGCTTGTAAGTTTAAAAATCTGCCCATAATTGTCTCAAAAAGATTCGCGTTGTTGATCAGGGAGCACTATTTTTATTTATTTGAGAACAGTGATTTTTATTTATTTGAGAATGATTCTTCTTAACGGTTAACTTTATTTCTCTCTATATATGTCTATATGTGTTTTTTAAAGAGAGACGTGGGGGATTTTTTTCTTTTTTACTGGACATAATGCATATATATATATATATATATATATATATATATATTATCACGAACAATCACTATAAATTTAAATAATATAAAATTAATTTTATCAGTTTTATTTTCTGTTGCAAATGATTAATGTTTTTAAATATATGAAGTGTTTAAAGTTATTTCTACAATATTTCTTTTTATACTCTTGACTGCTTCTGTTTCAAACATACTTGACAAATTTCACAAAGCAGAATAATCATGCGATTTTAAGTTATAATGTTCCAATTCAATAATACTAATTTTAAATATTAAAAATACTTTTAAACTAATTAAAACTAATTTTAAAAAAGCAAGAAAAATTATCCACATTCAGTTCCACAATCCATATTAGATCATTTCTTTTGAAAATCTAATTTAATCAACAAGAACATCTAAAATTATTGTTCAAAAGTCTTTACTATAGGGCGAGAACAGTGGCAATAGGAAGATGAGCCCTGCTTGACAGCGTTGAATTCAGGGGGTGGCCTTGTGGGGGGGGGGACATTCCCCTGGAGCAATAAGATGTCCCCCGAAAGATTTAAGATTTTGTGTTTTCAATGGTAAAAAAAAAACAATTTCCCCCCGCATAAAAATTCTATAACGCCACCCCATACACACACACCGGAGCCACAGAAATCCCTCCCGGAGAAAAGTGTCTGAATTAACACCGCTGCTTGGCTCAAACTTTTATTACTCAATTGTCAACAAGTTAATAAAACTGTTCCTATTTAAACTCTCTTATCTCTCAGTCGGTCCTTTGTTAGTGTATGGTCAGAACTCAGAGCTATAGCTGGTCACCTGTAGGCTTTCAATTGCAATTTCAAGGCAGGATGAAAATCACTTGAGATCGAAATCGTTTTCCATATCAGAAGAGCTGAAACACTGGAGATTTCCGGGAATTCGTGTGTGAGAACGCTTTCTCACGCTTTTCTACTTTGAGGCCTTTAGACTTTTTGAATTAAGAATTTTAAAAAATGCTGATTGTTTATGCTTACTAGGTAGAAACATTCAAAATTACTGTATGGTGGGAAGAGAGTCAAACCATTCTGTGTAGTAGTTGGCGCCTCTGAATAATGTATCATAATATCAGACTTAATAATCCCAGGCCGATTGCCAAGCTATTTCGTATGCTTGCATTTTATCAATCATTACGAATAGGACTTCGAAATTATTTAATTTTCAAGTTTGCTTAATAATATGTGGCGACGCCATCTTGCGCAGTCAGTAAAATGAATTTCTCGCAGGAAGCGATTGAGCTAGTCTTTTGCTCAGCACGAAGGATCTCGCTTTCTGACCGTGGGTTCTGCGGTTCGATCCTTATCGGCGCACATCTCCTGCATTGGTGACCTTGGACAAACGAATACTCACTTCATCATCTCCACTCGAGGCCAACAGATGGCAGCACTGAAAACAGTCACAGCACGCAAAAGCCTGTGAAACAGTCACAGCACGCAAAAGCCTGTGAAAAAGTCACAGCACGCAAAAGCCTGTGAAAGAGTCACAGCACGCAAAAGCCTGCGAAACATTCACAGCACGCAAAGCCTGTGAAACTATCACAGCACGCAAGCAGCGAGCAAAGCCTGTGACAACTCTCATAGCATAAAGCCTGTCACGTCGCGCATCTTCGGGGGCACACATGTGCTCGGCAACACGACAGCATTACATGGCAACCGCCACCGCAACACGAGTGCACATCGCTCGTACGACATCAGCGAGATGTTCTTCTCACTGAGGGTGGAGTACTGTGGTGACGCTATCTTGCACGGTCAGTAAAATGAGTTTCTCGCAGGAAGTGATTGGACTAGCCTTTTGCTCGACACGAAAGATCTCGCTTTCTGATCGTGGGTTCTCCGGTTCTATCCTTATTGGCGCTCATCTCCTTCAAAGATTAAAAAAAATACATAAAGCATTTTTTATCGTTCTGCGTACTTAATATAATTTAAATATGATTAAATTAAAATAGTTATAGCATTTTTTAAAAGTTATTTCTTAACATTATGGTCTATGGGGGAAAATCATTTGCGGCGGGGAAAATCATTTTCGCCAATAACTAAAACATGCTTTCTTTAGAACAGGGTGTGCAGAGCATTTATTATTCCTTTACAGGATCATACAAAAGAATTCAGTTACAGTACTGTCTATGAGCTATAAATACTGGAAGTGCGTTTTGAGTTTCGGTATGCGTTTTTAAATATAAATAATTTTTTGCGTACCGTGTGGTGTATATAAATTTTGTAGAACATATACAGACTATAAAAAAGAATTCGTATGTATGAGCATGGATTACTTAAGGGTGTTTTTTAATTGAGTTATGCATTTTCCAACTGAACAACAGGATGGTTATAATTAAACTTCTCCTATAAACAGCATCCTACAGCGCAAATGGGTGAACGGAATGCAATGAAATTTGGTATATAGACTATACACGAGATGCGCTCACGTAATTTCGAAAAAAAAATTAGTTCTAAAATGTATACCAGAAGGCGACTTTTCGGGAAAAACATTAAATTTAACACAATAAACGACCAAAACGGAATACAGAAACAAAATTAAAAATCCAGAGCAAGAATTATGAGTAATAAAATGTAAAACCGGGAAAAGCTGTCGGTTCTAGAAGAAAAAATGCCCAGATTTCTATGCTTGCGAAGAAGAGGAAACTTTATGCAAAGCAGGTTAGGATATAAAAAGTTTGCAGGCGTTGTCATGTTTTATGTCGATGTTTCCGGCAGTAATGATGACGGTATCTTTAGTTGAACGTGTGTTATTGGTGAAGCTGTTTTACGAAAACAAGGAGAGGCTTCTGTTGCAGTTTGTGAATTTCGTCGTATAAAGAACCTACGACGTGGACCAATGTCTACTAAAGGTATCCGGGCTGTAATTAAGAGATTTGAAGAGACGAGGAAATTAGGAGTTCAACCTGGAAGAGGCCGTAAACCTGTCACACCGGTACTCTTGATGCCGTCAAGACAGCTGTTGCCGCACAGTCACAGATATCAGAGTTTGGGGACAGTAGCGCACGTGCAGTTTCTCGAGAGACGTGCTATTCTTACTGCACCGTCCGAAAAGTGCTCAAAACATAATGCACTACTTCCCATAGAAGATCCACCATACCCAAGAGCTGTTGGATAGGGACAAGCCACAACGTCTCTCATTCGCAGTCAGTTTTCTCAACAAAATGACTGTTGATCTGTCATGGCCTTGGAATATTCTGTGGAGTGACGAGGCTCATTTCTACCTCACTGGGACAGTCAACACACAATTACCGCATTTGGGCTCAAGAAAATCTGCAAATGCATACTGAAATTCCCCTATACATTTTCCAAATGTGACTGTCTGTGTGGATTCACGGCGAGTTTCATCCTTGGGCCATTCTTCTATAAGGAAATAACTGCACGTGGTCCTGTCACAAGTTCCGTTACGGGCCATTAGTACCATGACATGCTCCAGACGTTTGTTGTTCCGCAACTACAGCAAAAGCGGGTCCTTACATTGACCATTTTCATGCAGGATGGGGCGCCGCCACATATCCATGAATCCGTGAAGGCGCTATTGCTCCAACACTTCACAGACGAATATGTAATTAGTCGCTTTTTTCGTAGTCCATGGCCACCACGTTCGCCGGATCTAAATCCGTGCGATTTATGGTTATGAGATCCCTTAAAACGTCTGGTGTAGGTTTTACGACGTTGAATGACTTAAAGAACTCCATAACATTTCATGTGCGAAGCATCACAACTGATCAGTTACGATCTGCTGTTGAACACACTGTCCATCGACTTGGAATTTCGCAGGTGATTGAGGGTGGTCACATGGAGCATCTTTGCCTACATCGTCCTGGACACGATTAACAACTGCTTCTATTGTGCAATTTCGTCCTATTCTGTTCTTGTTTCTGCAAACTGAACTTTTTTTTCCTCAAACATCGTACTTTTTTTTTTCCTTACCTTTACTTAATGTGGTTCGATGACAAGGTGAACAGAAAATAGTCAATAAATGTTAATATTATTTCTGGATTCTGTTTCGGCCGTTTATTGTTTTACATTTAATGTTTTTCCGGAAAAGGTGCCCTCTGATGGACATTTTGGAGGTAATTTTTTTTTTCAAAATCCCGTGAGCGCATCTCGTGTATAGTCTATATACAAAATTTCGTTGCATTCCGTTCATCCGTTTGCGCTGTAAGATGCTGTTTATAGGGGAAGTTTAATTATAACCACCCTGTATATTTAATATACTAAGATATGTTTGTAGATAACAAATAAACTCATATACTGGGCTATGCAAAGAGCTGGATGTATTGTAGTGTATGAATTGTTATTTCTGAGAGTACATTTTCAGTCATTGTGCATTTTCTAAATCGTTTACTTAAGATGTCTGCTTTCATCTTACTAAACGGTGGAGTTCCGTTACAGAATTGTGGAAAAGTTGGAAAATGTATCATAATCTATGCTTGACGCATGATATTTTTTTTTTATTTTTTTTTTTCTAAAATATATGCTTAATTTAATTTTTTATGTATTAAAGCGGAAAAGTTGTGGGCAGGATTTTAACACTTCAAATAAATGTAAGCATACATATTTTTAAAATATTTTCTAAACTAAAAACATAAAAGAGACATCTTTTAAAAAGAGTACAAAAGAAGTAAAAAAGAAGTTAAAAAATTAATTTTCCAATTAGTTGTTTTAAAAATAAGAATGCATTCCGCTCTAATAGATTTAACAGCAAAGGAAATTCGAGATTTGACTGACCAACACCCTTAAATTAAAAATAATAATAATAATAATAATAAGATGCACTGCAATGTTCTTAATGGTAAATCAAATTTTGTACAGAAAATAAACCCATGAGAACTTAGCCTTAAAATCACACAAGTGTTTTAGAATTTAATAATAATTGGCAGAAAATAATTATATTAATTAAAATAAATTTAATTACGCCTAAGTAGTTTAAGTTTTGTTCTAAAACCAATTTAATTAAAGAGATTATGACACCACTATGGTCAATTCATAAAATTATAAAAATTGATTTTTCGTTTTTTCTACCAAATTATTCTTTCTTATTTATTTATATTTCCGAAAAATTGAATCCTTGGTGAATTTCGCTTCTTTTTACAAATGAGTTGTATTTGAGCGGATTTGTTTTATAAATTTTGAATTTGAGCGTGAACTTGACTCATTTTTGAGAAATTGAATTTGAGGTTGAATTAGTTCATATTTTTAGAGAGTTTCCTCAACACTGGTTTAGAGCAATTTTAAAGTTTTATTAAACTTTAATATTTAGAATAGGAATCTTCAACATGTGGCCACTAAATATTTAACTAATTTAGAATAGAAACATTTGTCTTATTTAAAGACAGAAACATTGTGATCACGTGGCATTGTGATGACTCACTTGGAAATTATAAATTGATGACATCAAGCAACAGGCTGAGAAGCTTATGATACTGCTTAAACGCCTTGTAGGAGTTAGATGGGATTGTGCTACCACAACTCTACTTGCTACCTATAAGACCTTTATAAAACCTGTTATGACTTATTGCAACGCCCCTCTTATTACTGTATCTGTGGGAGGTGTTAATAGACTGGAACAACTACAAAACAATGCACTCCGTCTTGTCACCGGTGCTGTCAAGTCTACACCAACTGACGCACTTCTATTGCATACTAATGAAATCTCTATGCAATATGAAATAAAGAAATCAGCTTTGAATCTTTACCAGAAATTAATTCGCCTACCTCATGGTGATATGTGGGTCAAATCTAGACCACGCATACTGAAAACTCAAAGTGGCTTTCATCAAGCTGGATTAAAAGAGATGGATGGACTTGAAATTCCATCCCGGATTGAACCTTTGTTGCCTCCCATAAATCCCTTGCAGGCTAGTAGGAATAGTAGTAGGTTTCACTATCACAAGGACATTATGAGTGGTGTCTCAAATTCAAATGATTGTATTGCAGCTTTTTTCTCCGCGGGATGGAGACTATTTACAATCGCTTTCCTCTTGAAACATGGCTACACATAGGGGATATGGGGGCACATGTGAACAGGGGGCAGATGTGAACATCGCAATTTTTCAATATATTATTATAAGTTTTTTTATTTGAAAAAAAAATACTAAGGATGACAGTACCCGTAGACATACAGTAAAACTTTTTGAAGCTTTTTGACATTTTGTCTGTCTTCTGTAGCCAAAACCCTGTTTTTAGATCTCAAAAGAAAAAACTTTGTTCCAAGTTGATAAGCGTATAACTTTATTTATTTATTCCTTTATTTGAATTTGAGTGTTTTAACATATACTATGAATACTAATAAATGTTTTTGATAAAGTTCTTTTTATTCTAAAATTGAGAAATGATAATGATTTGTCAATTTAACAGAAGCAGCAATGTGGGGCACTTGTGAACAGACTAGTTGGGGCAGATATGAACAGTACATAAGTGCCCCAATAGTCATTTTGTGATTCTGTTCCTTTCAGTTAATTTAATGATAAATAATGTCACTTCCATTATCTATAATTTTCCTGAAATAGAAAATATTTTCCTCGCACAAAGTTGATTTTGCATTGAAACTTCATCAAACACATCTTTCAGCAAATACATAAAGAGCAACAAGCTCGTTTACATTCAATTGTACTTTAAATAAATTGAATGGTTTCTAAAATGCAATAAGTGTTATATATTATGTTACTAAATAGTTTACAACAATATTTTTTATGCATTGTTATTACAAAAGTATTACCTTGAACAACTTCGCAAATTTTTCTATTACATTTGTTCTAAACTTGCAATGATGGCTTATTTCCATATCTAAAACAGTTATGTATATGATACTTTGAATGGAGATAGATATGAGTAATAGTTTAAGATAGTAAAATTTTTAAACTTATAACTACCGTAAAATCCCTATTGTAACCCCCTCCCTCTTTCAAACGCAAAAGAAGTTAGGGGAGGGGGGGGGGTTATAGTCGAGATTTTTTTAAAATCATTAAAAAAAACCTTCTTTATCTATAATTTACAAGTAAATAAGGCAAATACAACAGTGGGAATCTTTCGTATTTCGGCAGATTTGAGATAAATAGTATGTAAACGCCCCCTCCCTAAAATTTTCTCCGAACAAAAACCCCTAAACAAAATTTTAAAAATTTAACCTCTTTTTTAAAATTGCTGCTTTATTTTTTTTTTATTTCAGCAATGCTTAATGAATCATCTAAGCCTCCACCCCCAAAATCTACTTATTTTCATTTTATAATCTTTTGCTTAAACATATCACCTAGAAACTAGAGAAATATATATAGGGGAGATGGGGGCACATGTGAACAGTTCGCATAAATATAGCTTTTTCTCATGACTGGATTAATTTCTATAAGCAAAACCTACTCAATATAGTAAATAGAACTTTCTTTTATGCATGGTATTTTTTTTTTAATCACCTGTGTAGTTCTTCTTACCTTTTTTAATAGTTTTATGAATTCGAAAAATTGTTCACATGTGCCCCATCAGCGGGGTAGTTGTGAACACACGTGGGGCACATGTGAACACAAGGAAAAAATATCATTTGACATGTTTTTTATTCTGTTATTCACGTGTCATCGTAATCATTAGTTAATTACCTGTGAAATTCACCATAAAGAAATATATATATATATATTTCTCTAGTTTTTGAGTGATATATTTAAGCAAAAGATTATAAAATGAAAAGTAGATTTTGGGGGTGGAGGCTTAGATGATTCGTTAAGCATTGCTGAAATAAAATAAAAAAATAAAGTAGCAATTTTAAAAAAGAGATTATTTTTTTTAAATTTCTTAGGGGTTTTTGTTTGGAGAAAATTTTCGGGAGGGGGGGTTTACATACTATTTATCTCAAATCTTGCGAAATACGAAAGATTCCCACTGCTGTATTTGCCTTATTTACTTGTAAATTATAGATAAAGGTTTTTTTTAATGATTAAAAAAAAATCTCGACTATAACCCTCCCCTTCCCCTAACTTCTTTTGCGTTTGAAAGAGGGAGGGGGTTACAATAGGGATTTTATGGTAGTTATCAGTTTAAAAATTTTATATCTTAAAATATTACTCATATTTATCTCCCTTCAAAGTATCATATACATAACTGTTTTAGATATGGAAGTAAGCCATCATTGCAAGTTTAGAACAAATGTAATAGAAAAATTTGCGAAGTTGTTCAAGGTATAACAATGTACCTTTGTAATAACAATGCATAAAACTACTGTTGTAAACTGTTTAGTAAAATAATATATAACACTTATTGCATTTTAGAAACCATTAAATTTATTTAAAGTACAATTGAATGTAAACGAGCTTGTTGCTCTTTATGTATTTGCTGAAAGATGTGTTTGATGAAGTTTCAATGCAAAATCAACATTGTGTGAGGAAAATATCTTCTATTTCAGGAAAATTATAGATAATGGAAGTGACATTATTTATCATTAAATTAACTAAAAGGAACAGAATCACAAAATGATTATTGGGGAACTTATGTATTGTTCATATCTGCCCCCAACTAGTCTGTTCACAAGTGCCCCACATTGCTGCTTCTGTTAAATTGACAAGTCATTAACATTTCACAATTTTAGAAGAAAAAGAACTTTATCAAAAATATTTATTAGTATTCATAGTATATGTTAAAACACTCAAATTCAAATAAATGAATAAATAAATAAAGTTATACGCTTATAAACTTGGAACAAAGATTTTACTTTTGAGATCTAAAAACAGTGTTTTGGCTACAGAGGACAAACAAAATGTCAAAAAGCTTCAAAAATTTTTACTGTATGTCTACAGGTACTGTCATCTTTAGTAATTTTTTTCAAATAAAAAAACTTATAATAACTATTGAAAAATTGCGATGTTCACATCTGCCCCCTGTTCACATGTGCCCCCATCTCCCCGATATATATATTTCTTTATAGTGAATTTCACAGGTAATTAACTAATGATTACGATGACAAGAGAATAACAGAATAAAAAACATGTCAAAGGATAATTTTTCCTTGTGTTCACATGTGCCCCACGTGTGTTCACAGCAGCCCCGCTGATGGGGCAGATGTGAACAATTTTTTGAATTCATAAAACTATTAAAAAAGGAAAGAAGAACTACACAGGTGATTTAAAAAAAATTACCATGTATAAAAGAAAGTTCTATTTACTATACTGAGTAGGTGTAAGTTTATAGAAATTAATCCAGTCATGAGAAAAAGCTATATTTATGCGAACTGTTCACATGTGTCCCCATCTCCCCTACACCATATGGCCATTAATGACCGTCAACTTTCAATTTTAGACATTTTGTCGAATATTTAGAAATATACTTGACAGATTCATCTGGAATTTCAGGATTGAAAAGAACAGGTACGGCCTTATATTTAGCAATGTCGATTTGTTAAGGGGGGCAATTAGGGGGCCAACAAAAAAATCAAAGAAAAAAAATAATACTTGGGATCACCCTGTAAAATAAAATGCACGAAATGATCTATCGCTACCGAAAATAAACAAACAGACATTGAGCAATATGTGTATTCTTTTGTGTAAGAATAGCACGTAAGTAGTGTGTATTTGACAGTTCCATATCATGCGGCACGCGGCACGCTCTCAAGGTCAAATGAAGGTCATTCGGGAGTTTTTTATCTTACAGTACGCCGATGATAAGCGCGTTTTGGAGCGGTAGTAGACCGGAAGTGTTGTTAGATAGTGATATTTTAGCGGAAGTGCGTAGCGGAAGTGTGAATGGATAAGATTTTTTGCGAATGATCGTGTTAGAGCACACTGATAGTTAGGGCGCGGGAGAATTATTTTGAAAAGAATTTTTTTTAAAGATTTAAAAAAATTTAGATTTTTTTCAGGAGATAGAAAATTTTTCTTTTAAAAATTTTTGAGAATTTAATTTTTTTTTCGCGTGATAGAAAAACTTTTTTTAAAAAAGAAATTTACGAATTTTTATGAATTTTTTTTTTTTCGTGTGATAGAAAAACTTTTTTCTTTAAAAAATTTTTACGAATTTAATTTTTTTTTTCGCGTGGTAGAAAAATCTTTGTAGAATTTATTTTTCTTTCTTAAAAATTTTTCTTTTAAAATTAGCAAAACATGGAAATTTTTTTCTTTTTAAAATTTTTTTTTACGAACTTAATTTTGAATTTGGACTCGTTAGAAAATTTGTTGTTCGAAATTTGTTTTAACTCTGGTAATGTTGGTTGAATTATTTTTCCTTGAACGCTAACATGGAATTCGAAAGCGGTAAGTTTGTGAAATGACCCTTCTTTCAGAAAAATGATCCCATTTTAAAATGTCTCTTGTGAAATTCTGTTAAGTGGTTTTCTTTGCATGCTTTTGTTAGTCTAGCATGTTTAATAAATCTGTAGTCATATAACAACAATCGCTGAGATATTTTCGTGATTTTTTTTCTGGAATGAGTGTGAGAAGATTTTTTTTCATTTAAAATTTTCTGAAGTGTGTTGTTCGAGAAGTTGATATGTGTAGAAAAACCTGTTTTATCATTTTAGTATAAATTTTTGGAGGAAATGTACTATAACATGAAGATATATATTGTGGAAATGAATTAGCGAGACTTAGAAAATGTCGCGATTTGCTTAAAATTTTCTTATGTGTGTCGTCCCAGAAGGGATGTTAGACTTTCGCATAGAGTGTTGCCACCGAATAAAGATTAATATAGTGTTGTCACTGAATAAAGAGAAATGTAGATAACGAAATAAAATTGAAAGATGTTGGCATTCAATAAAGTGAAATGTATATGACGAAATAAAATTAAAAGATGATGCCACCAAATAAAGATAAATATATGCAAAGAAATAAAAGGTAATGCAACCGAATTAAGAAAAATAAAGTTTTGCCATTGAAAAAATGAGAAATAATAAAATAGACATTTAAATTCTTCTTAACAACACATAAGAAAATGAAATGCAAAAATTGTGTTAAAATTAAATTTGTAAATTAAAGTGTTGCCATTGAAAAAATGAGAAATAATAAAATAAAATAAACATTTAAGATAACATCACATAAGCAAAAGAAATATAACATTTTCTTTAAAAAGTAAATACGTAATTTAAAATATAGAAGTGAAATAATAATAATATAATAATAACATTGAAATAATAATAAAGAAAACGTTGAAGTGAAAAATAAAAAAGAAAGTTTGTCTTTTGACTCATACACATTTTTTAGCGGTTAGTATACATTAGACAAAGTGAGAGAAAATTCAAAGCTTCAATATTTCAGAAAATTAACTTGATTTTTGGACGATTTAAGCATAATGTTTGTATGAGAGATTTTTTCTTGAAAAGGAACTATTTGTCGTTTCTTTCATAAAACGGTAATTTAACAATTATATCGACATTCAACAATTTAACCTAGTTTTTCTGAATAAACAATTAAATAATAATAAGTGTAAAAATTCCTTTTCCACAATTGATGTGGAATGATATTGACTCCCGATACTGTATGAAAATTCTTCCACCTACTCCCCGTTACTTAATTAGCATATCATCTTATACATAGTGAAACTTAGTTAAATTTTTAAACATTGTGATTAACATGCTAGAAGAAAATTAATTAATTCAACGATTATTTGACGGATAATGTAAGACATAAAATATTTGATTTAAGAGATTTGTAACAGTGAATTTATATAAGGAGTTTTACCTACATTTACCTAAATATATCTTATTCTACATGATTGTGTGAGGAAATACCTAAGTTTAGCATTATACAAATAGTTTCGTTAAAATAAATTTTTTTGACTCGTTGAACCCTATATCATAAACTTATTTGAATTACGCAATATTCACCCACTTAAACATTTTCTGAAGAAATTTTCAGATAATAGCTTTGAAATTTCTCTAAATTTCAGTAAGAATTGAGGTTTGTTTGAACATATTACCTGGTGGATTTCTCAAGACAAATACCTTTCAAAGGTTTTATCTAATCTTAACTCATTGAATAATCTACGTTCGCAGATAAACATATTCGGGCTTGCTTAAGTTTATCTTTTCGAGTGAATGTTCTCGCGATGATAATTTTAAAAGTTATCATTTAACTATTGATCAGCAATGGTTGAATAATTGTAAAAGCCATGCACTGCTTTATTATTTAACACTGATAACACTGAATCGCGTTTAATGAAACATATAATTCTTCCATTATGTTTGCACATGTTTCAAACGTTATTATTCACATAAAATCATATAAGTTTTTATTTCCTTTGGAATTTTCCTAATGGCAAAGATATAGAAAGAAAATATGAAATTAGACATGTCAGCAATTAAATTTAACTTGGTTAATTTTTTGTTTGTTTGTTTGTTTTGCTCGAAGAAATATTTAAAAAATCTGAAATTGTTCTAATTATTTGTAGAAATTATTTTTCTCGCATATTTGAAAATTTATGCATGCTGAAAAATATTGAAAGACTTGAAAATATTTACATCACTTGTAGAAGACTTGCTTTTTTTTTCCCCTCGTGTCCAAGGTGAAATTATGAAATTGTTTGCAACAAGCTTCATTTATTTACGATGCACCGTTGAAAATTTCTACAACTATGAAAATTTTCACACCACTGAAAAATATAGAAAGACTTGAAATCGTTTTCATGTCTCGATGAAATTATTTTCTCACAATTAAGCACTTTAACAATAATGGAAGAAGTTTTTGTATTAACACCTTTGAAAGGAGGTTGTTTTATAATTTTCTTTGCAGCAAGGATTTTGTAGGATAAACGATGATAGTCCTTGGCTTCATTCATTATCATGATTGGAAAAAAGATGATAGTCCTTGGTTTCATCCATTCTCATGAATGGAAAAACGATGATAGTCCTTGGTTTCATTCACTATCATGATTGGAAAAACGATGACAGTCCTTTATTTCTTAAAATTCTTGAAAAATGTTTTAAAGATATGATTTCTTGATAACTGAGTCTGATGATATGATAAGTCTGATAGTGTGATGAACTTTCACCACCCCCGTCGTCTTTGGATAAAACACCACACACAAAAAAAAAGAATGTCATTAAAAATAATATTATCCTCACTGTCCCTTTTTTACAGAAGTCATTTTTGTGACTTTGTTTTAAAAGATGGGTATATGATTGAGAATACTTGCAAGAAATAAAGATGAGAGATCATTGTTAGTTTATGAAAACTCATTCTTGAAAAATTTCTTGTCTAATAGTTTTTGAAAAATATTTGATAAATGTATGCTTGAAAGGAAGAACTATGAAAGTGCTTGGGTAGTTCATGAGAACTTATTCTTGAAAAATGTGGTTTCTTGCTCAATATCAGGTATGAAACCCGGTCCGCTGGGGCAACCCAGCAGGTAGGAAGGCATGATCATCGGTTAGAAAGAACTTATACTTGATTTTGAATCTTTGAAGAAGTATCTTTCATTCGCTGGATTCACACAGAAATTTCATCGTGTCAAAAGAAGAATTCCCATTGGTAAAAAAAGGGAGAGAATTGAAAAACAGTTTAAATATTAAAGTGATTTTTTCTTTTAATAATTTCATGAATAATGATAACTACGAATTTAACAACATTTCCGCGAATGAAATTTTAAACACTTGCTATGCATATTGCAGGGTATAGACATATATTTAATTTCATCGACATTTAGAAACCTTTCGAAGGAAAGATATTTTAGCATATGGTGTTGCCAGTAAATAAAGCGAAATAAATTACCTTTCAAATTCCCCCCTTCTCGTATTATGTAAGTGGAAGCATTATTTTTACGTTTTACATATAAAGAGAAAAATTAAACATACCTTAAACCGCTTGATTTAAATGCGTCTGCATTCATCACTCGCTCAACGTGAAATAAGGAAAAAAAAAAAGATGGTGAATTTCATATCAGTTAACATAATATCACGTGACAGCGTCATATCGTGCGATTGGTGAATAGCACAACCACGTGATTCGATATCAATGAACGATAACATTTCCTAGTTTAACGAGTATGTTCTTATCGTGTTTTTCGAGAGAATAGTCCTACCTCTTATCCTCACCTTGTGTAATCTTGTATTTGTTACCTTCCCTGAAATGTAAATGTTATTTTCGAGAAATGTTAGAGATGTTTATTTTTAATTAGTACTGAGATAGTTAAAGCCACCAATAGCTAAATATAATTAGAACATTAACTGATTTTTATTATAATTGGTTTATTTTTATATTATTTTAGATCTCATAGTTTGATTTTAGAAATAAATTCATTTCACTATGAAAGCGGAAACTCTCATTAATTTAGTTCAAGTATGTCAGTTTGAAACGGATAACTTTTATTTTCGAGGTGAACGTTTACGTCTGTTGTGTGTGCAACGAAAAATTACTCTATGTGATGTAAAGTGCAAAAAGTTGAAGCAAGCGGATGTGCTTAATGATTTTAAAACTCTGATGTTTTATCCTGGTGAGCGCGAAGATTGTGACTTAGAAGTATTTCATAAGCACGAGTTGAGCTTCAAAAAAGTTTAACAGCTGAAAATACACGAAAAGGGCCTTATTTAATGGTATTTGGTGAGGAAGATAGCGCTTTAGAATATGAGTGATAATCGTGAAATGCATGAGATTTAATTATTTTTTCCTTCTAAATGTGCCATCGAACTTTCTGAAGAAAATGAAGCACATCACATTAAACAAGGATTTTTAAAGATAAGTAAATTTTCTTTGAAGAAATCGATTTCATAAAAGGAAAATCCCTGAAAACATTACACTGTCACTTTGTCTCGACCCAGTAGGAATTGAACCTACAAACTTAGGCCCAGGCATTTCAATATATGACAAGACATAATGATTTTAGAAGCTATGCTATTTTTGGCGATCGATTATCCACATGAGGGATTTGAGATCGAGGAGAGATGGCATTCGTGAGGGTCGTTCTAAAGAAAGATAACTCTGATTTTTGCAAGGATATAAGAAAATCACGGATATCTCTGTTTATCATGTTACTTTTACATATCAAACTTAAAGACCACCATTTTAAAATCTCGGTTTTACCCAATTTACCTCTTTTACTCAACTTAACTTTGCTATTTGACAGAAAATTATTTTTGCTGTTTGACAGAAAATCATTTAAACAATTTAAATTCCTCATTTTCAGAGTTATCTAACATACTATTAGTTATCAACTGTTATGTACACATCCCTCAAAGCAATGTCCTCTTAAAATACTAAAGAAAATTAAATATACATTGAAGGAAATTTTCAAACATCATTTAAAATAACAACAAACTCGATGTTAAGAGGTGAACGAAAAAAAATATATATATATATAAGACAAAATAAATAAAAAAGAAGAATTTGAATTATTAACAGAAAAAATTTACAAATGAACAAAAATGTATTAACTTGGTTAAAAGATTTTCCCAAAGTTTTCAAAAAGCTTTTGAATATTTACAACATAACAAAAATTTTGCATTCTCAAGCTAACAAATAAAAATAACCATTGAATGATACAAATAACATTTCGGTAGGCCAAATTTGAGAGTCCTTGTTTTCTAAGAAGGTTTGTTTAATTTCTTTAAAGCTCATAAAAATCGCAGGAGGTGAACTCATGCTTGGAAGAAAGAATGATGAAAGTCCTAAAGTTTTTGAAAAATATGTGAATTGAACTCTTGCTTCGAAAAAAGAAGGATGACAATCCTGGGTTTGTTAGAAGATTTGCTTGATTTCTTAAATGTTTTTGGTAATTGCACGGTTTAAACACATGCATGAAAGAAAGGACGATGATACTCCTTGGATAATTCATGAGAACTAATTTAAAAATATATGTTAGTTAACAAAACAAAGTTTTTGAGAAAATTAAGTTAAAAAATTTAAGGTAAGAAGAAAAAAATATGTTTAGAAAAAAAATGAAGTAGAGGAAAAAAAAACTTATGAAAAAAAAACAACTTAAGAAAAATATTATTAGGTTGAACGTTTGTAAAATTTGATCGTTTTCTGTTTTAACTCATGAATGAATTCATCCTACCATTCAATTGTTTATCCTGGCAACCATATGTTTATTCATCACATAACCAACCAACTTCTAACCACAGCAAACGATTATTTATAGTATTAACGATTTATTTCTGCCCAAGTGCAGAAAGTAAACCGATGGCATAATCGAAAAATAAGGGAATATCAAATAGACTTTGTTGTAACTTGAAGTAGACAAACATTTTTGAAAAAATAAATTTAGACTCAGAAACTCATTTATCATAGAGTTCGAATAAAAATTTGAAAAGTTTGTTCATTTCCCGCGAAAACTCACTTATGCATTTTTGGACATACGTAAAAATCACCACAATGTTATATTTAAATTAATTAAATTCTTACTATTTCACATTAGTTTGCAATATAAGTAACTTGAAATATTTCTTTGCTGACTAGGGTTAACACTATTTTGACTTAAAAATTTCTTTTGCAGATTTTCTATGATAAACCTTTTACCATTTTCAGTTCAACTTGGTTTCATGAAACATATCTGCAGAACTTTAATTTTTACTCTGTTAGTTTATTATTTCAAATTTTCGTTGAATAGTACCATTATTATTTGTAATAAATAATTACATACTATAACAATTTAATTTTAAAACACTGAAATTCTAATATCTAACTTATTTAAAATCATAAAATATTCAACACTTACCTAAAGCACCAGCTAACTCAAAAGACGTGCGTCTCACACAACGACTTGGAATGAAATGAGAGAATATTATCAGGGAGACCGGATGTCACGTGAATACTTCCTGCCGTTTGATTGGATGATGCGCACTCACGTGATTCCTTATCAGTGGCGTCATCACCTAGATAAGAACAAGTAGATAAGCAGCTTTCGCGGCATTTTCATCAATGTTTTCGAGTGAGTGGACATGCATGCTTGTCTCTGCTATCTATGTCTTGTCTAAACTCGTCCAAACTTGTCTAAAACTGTTTGTACTTTTCTAAACTTGTTGTTGCTTCTTTGTTACCTAGTTTATTTTTAATTACTATGCTAGATTAGATTATTGAAACAATTAATTACTAATAATAATTATATGATTTCCGTTAATTAATAATTATATTAATTAAAAAAATTATTCCTGTTTGAGAAAACATGAAAGAAAGATGGATGAATGGCTTTGCATATTTTCTGAGAACTTAGTCAAACAAAATCTGATTTCTCATATATTTATATTTTTGTTAGATTAGATAATTGAAACAAACATTTGCTAATGGTAATTAAATTATTTTCGGTAATTAATAATCATATTAATTACAATAATAATTGATTTATATATGAATTAATTCATAATACATAGTATCGATTTTAGAAATAACTTAAATTTCTTTTGCAAGCGAAAAAGAAAACTTCAAATCTGTACGTGTGTTAGAAAATTCTTATGTGTGGAAACTAGAAAGGAAGAACGATGACAACCGTTGGATGCGTCTTGAAAACTTACTCATGAAAAATCTGATTTCTTTTAACTCTTGAATAATGTATGATTAGTGTTTGCTTGAAATATCCAAGGAGTCTCATCATTTTTTTCTTTCTAGTTTCCACACATAAGAATTTTCTAACACACGTACAGATTTGAAGTTTTCCTTTTCGCTTGCAAAAGAAATTTAAGTTATTTCTAAAATCGATACTATGTATTATGAATTAATTCATATATAAATCAATTATTATTGTAATTAATATGATTATTAATTACCGAAAATAATTTAATTACCATTAGCAAGTGTTTGTTTCAATTATCTAATATAACAAAAATATAAATATATGAGAAATCAGATTTTGTTTGACTAAGTTCTCAGAAAATATGCAAAGCCATTCATCCCTCTTTCTTTCATGTTTTCTCAAACAGGATAATTTTTTAAATTAATATAATTATTAATTAACGGAAATCATATAATTATTATTAGTAATTAATTGTTTCAATAATCTAATCTAGCATAGTAATTAAAAATAAACTAGGTAACAAAGAAGCAACAACAAGTTTAGACAAGTACAAACAGTTTTAGACAAGTTTGGACGAGTTTAGACAAGACATAGATAGCAGAGACAAGCATGCATGTCCACTCACTTTAAAACATTGATGAAAATGCCGCGAAAGCTGCTTATCTACTTGTTCTTATCTAGGTGATGACGCCACTGATAAGGAATCACGTGAGTGCGCATCATCCAATCAAACGGCAGGAAGTATTCACGTGACATCCGGTCTCCCTGATAATATTCTCTCATTTCATTCCAAGTCGTTGTGTGAGACGCACGTCTTTTGAGTTAGCTGGTGCTTTAGGTAAGTGTTGAATATTTTATGATTTTAAATAAGTTAGATATTAGAATTTCAGTGTTTTAAAATTAAATTGTTATAGTATGTAATTATTTATTACAAATAATAATGGTACTATTCAACGAAAATTTGAAATAATAAACTAACAGAGTAAAAATTAAAGTTCTGCAGATATGTTTCATGAAACCAAGTTGAACTGAAAATGGTAAAAGGTTTATCATAGAAAATCTGCAAAAGAAATTTTTAAGTCAAAATAGTGTTAACCCTAGTTAGCAAAGAAATATTTCAAGTTACTTATATTGCAAACTAATGTGAAATAGTAAGAATTCAATTAATTTAAATATAACATTGTGGTGATTTTTACGTATGTCCAAAAATGCATAAGTGAGTTTTCGCGGGAAATGAGCAAACTTTTCAAATTTTCATTCGAACTCTATGATAAATGAATTTTTGAGTCTAAATTTATTTTTTCAAAAATGTTTGTCTACTTCAAGTTACAACAAAGTCTATTTGATATTCCCTTATTTTTCGATTATGTCATCGGTTTTCTTTCTGCACTTGGGCAGAAATAAATCGTTAATACTATAAATAATCGTTTGCTGTGGTTAGAAGTTGGTTGGTTATGTGATGAATAAACATGTGGTTGCCAGGATAAACAATTGAATGGTAGGAAGAATTCATTCATGAGTTAAAACAGAAAACGATCAAATTTTACAAACGTTCAATCTAATAATATTTTTCTTAAGTTCTTTTTTTTTCATAAGTTTTTTTTTTCCTCTACTTCATTTTTTTTTCTAAACTTATTTTTTTCTTCTTACCTTAAATTTTTTAACTTAATTTTCTCAAAAACTTTGTTTTGTTAACTAACATATATTTTTTAATTAGTTCTCATGAATTATCCAAGGAGTATCATCGTCCTATCTTTCATGCATGTGTTTAAACCGTGCAATTACCAAAAACGTTTAAGAAATCAAGCAAATCTTCTAACAAACCGAGGATTGTCATCCTTCTTTTTTCGAAGCAAGTGTTCAATTCACATATTTTTCAAAAACTTTAGGACTTTCATCATTCTTTCTTCCAAGCATGAGTTCACCTCCTGCGATTTTTATGAGCTTTAAAGAAATTAAACAAACCTTCTTAGAAAACAAGGACTCTCAAATTTTTCCTACCGAAATATTATTTGTATCATTCAATGGTTATTTTTATTTGTTAGCTTGAGAATGCAAAATTTTTGTTATGTTGTAAATATTCAAAAGCTTTTTGAAAACTTTGGAAAAATCTTTTAACCCAGTTAATATATTTTTGTTCATTTGTAAATTTTTTCTGTTAATAATTCAAATTCTTCTTTTTTATTTATTTTGTCTTATATATATATTTTATTTTTTTTTTTTCGTTCACCTCTTAACATCGAGTTTGTTGTTATTTTAAATGATGTTTGAAAATTTCCTTCAATGTATATTTAATTTTCTTTAGTATTTTAAGAAGACATTGCTTTGTGGGATGTGTACATAACAGTTGATAACTAATAGTATGTTAGATAACTCTGAAAATGAGGAAGTTAAATTGTTTAAATGATTTTCTGTCAAACAGCAAAAATAATTTTCTGTCAAATAGCAAAGTTAAGTTGAGTAAAAGAGGTAAATAGGGTAAAACCGAGATTTTAAAATGGTGGTATTTAAGTTTGATATGTAAAAGTAACATGATAAATAGAGATATCCGTGATTTTCTTATAACCTTGCAAAAATCAGAGTTATCATTCTTTAGAACGACCCTCACGAATGCCATCTCTCCTCGATCTCATATCCCTCATGTGGATAATCGATCGCCAAAAATAGCATAGCTTCTAAAATCATTATGTCTTGCCATATATTGAAATGCCTGGGCCTAAGTTTGTAGGTTCAATTCCTACTGGGTCGAGACAAAGTGACAGTGTAATGTTTTCAGGGATTTTCCTTTTATGAAATCGATTTCTTCAAAGACAATTTACTTATCTTTAAAAATCCTTGTTTAATGTGATGTGTTTCATTTTCTTCAGAAAGTTCGATGACACATTTAGAATGAAAAAATAATTAAATCTCCTGCATTTCACGATTATCACTCATATTCTAAAGCGCTATCTTCCTCACCAAATACCATTAAATAAGGCCCTTTTCGTGTATTTTCAGCTGTTAAACTTTCTTGAAGCTCAACTCGTGCTTATGAAATACTTCTAAGTCACAATCTTCGCGCTCACCAGGATAAAACTTCAGAGTTTTAAAATCATTAAGCACATCCGCTTGCTTCAACTTTTTGCACTTTACATCACATAGAGTAATTTTTCGTTGCACACACAACAGACGTAAACGTTCACCTCGAAAATAAAAGTTATCCGTTTCAAACTCACATACTTGAACTAAATTAATGAGAGTTTCCGCTTTCATAATGAAATGAATTTATTTCTAAAATCAAACTATGAGATCTAAAATAATATAAAGATAAGCCAATTATAATAAAAATCAGTTAATGTTCTAATTACATTTAGCTATTGGTGGCTTTAACTATCTAAGTACTAATTAAAAATAAACATCTCTAACATTTCTCGAAAATAACATTTACATTTCAGGGAAGGTAACAAATACAAGATTACACAAGGTGAGGATAAGAGGTAGGACGATTCTCTCGAAAAACACGATAAGAACATACTCGTTAAACTAGGAAATGTTATCGTTCATTGATATCGAATCACGTGGTTGTGCTATTCACCAATCGCACGATATGACGCTGTCACGTGATGTTATGTTAACTGATATGAAATTCACCATCTTTTTTTTTTCCTTATTTCACGTTGAGCGAGTGATGAATGCAGACGCATTTAAATCAAGCGGTTTAAGGTATGTTTAATTTTTCTCTTTATATGTAAAACGTAAAAATAATGCTTCCACTTACATAATACGAGAAGGGGGGAATTTGAAAGGTAATTTATTTCGCTTTATTTACTGGCAACACCATATGCTAAAATATCTTTCCTTCGAAAGGTTTCTAAATGTCGATGAAATTAAATATATGTCTATACCCTGCAATATGCATAGCAAGTGTTTAAAATTTCATTCGCGGAAATGTTGTTAAATTCGTAGTTATCATTATTCATGAAACTATTAAAAGAAAAAATCACTTTAATATTTAAACTGTTTTTCAATTCTCTCCCTTTTTTTACCAATGGGAATTCTTCTTTTGACACGATGAAATTTCTGTGTGAATCCAGCGAATGAAAGATACTTCTTCAAAGATTCAAAATCAAGTATAAGTTGTTTCTAACCGATGATCAGGCCCCCTACCTGCTGGGTTGCCCCAGCGGACCGGGTTTCATACCTGATATTGAGCAAGAAACCACATTTTTCAAGAATAAGTTCTCATGAACTACCCAAGCACTTTCATCGTTCTTCCTTTCAAGCAAGCTTTTATCAAATATTTTTCAAAAACTATTAGACAAGAAATCTTTCAAGAATGAGTTTTCATAAATTAACAATGATCTCTCATCGTTATTTCTTGCAAGTATTCTCAATCATATACCCATCTTTTAATACAAAGTCACAAAAATGACTTCTGGAAAAAAGGGACAGTGAGGAAATTATTTTTAATGACATTCTTTTTTGTGTGTGTGTGTGTGGTGTTTTATCCAAACGCGACGGGGGTGGTGGCAGTTCATCAAACTATCAAGACTCAGTTATCAAGAAATCATATCTTTAAAATATTTTTCAAGAATTTTAAGAAATAAAGGACTGTCATCGTTTTTCCAATCATGATAGTGAATGAAACCAAGGACTATCATCGTTTTTCCATTCATGAGAATGGATGAAACCAAGGACTATCATCTTTTTTCCAATCATGATAATGAATGAAGCCAAGGACTATCATCGTTTATCCTACAAAATCCTTGCTGCAAAGAAAATTATAAAACAACCTCCTTTCAAAGGTGTTAATACAAAAACTTCTTCCATTATTGTTAAAGTGCTTAATTGTGAGAAAATAATTTCATCGAGACATGAAAACGATTTCAAGTCTTTCAATATTTTTCAGTGGTGTGAAAATTTTCATAGTTGTAGAAATTTTCAAGGGTACATCGTAAATAAATGATGCTTGTTGCAAACAATTTCATAATTTCATCTTGGACACGAGGGAAAAAAAAGCAAGTCTTCTACAAGTGATGTAAATATTTTCAAGTCTTTCAATATTTTTCAGCATGCATAAATTTTCAAATATGCGAGAAAAATAACTTCTACAAATAATTAGAACAATTTCAGATTTTTTAAATATTTCTTCGAGCAAAACAAACAAACAAACAAAAAATTAACCAAGTTAAATTTAATTGCTGACATGTCTAATTTCATATTTTCTTTCTATATCTTTGCCATTAGGAAAATTCCAAAGGAAATAAAAACTTATATGATTTTATGTGAATAATAACGTTTGAAACATGTGCAAACATAATGGAAGAAT
This sequence comes from Maratus speciosus, assembly GCA_963932465.1. Classification (NCBI taxonomy): domain Eukaryota; kingdom Metazoa; phylum Arthropoda; class Arachnida; order Araneae; family Salticidae; genus Maratus; species Maratus speciosus. The sequence continues at coordinate 228,963,454 of OZ010796.1, read as the reverse complement.
TATATGTTTCATTAAACGCGATTCAGTGTTATCAGTGTTAAATAATAAAGCAGTGCATGGCTTTTACAATTATTCAACCATTGCTAATCAATAGTTAAATGATAACTTTTAAAATTATCATCGGGAGAACATTCACTCGAAAAGATAAACTTAAGCAAGCCCGAACATGGTTATCTGGGAACGTAGATTATTCAATGAGTTAAGATTAGATAAAACCTTTGAAAGGTATTTGTCTTGAGAAATCCACCAGGTAATATGTTCAAACAAACCTCAATTCTTACTGAAATTTAGAGAAATTTCAAAGCTATTATCTGAAAATTTCTTCAGAAAATGTTTAAGAGGGTGAATATTGCGTAATTCAAATAAGTTTATGATATAGGGTTCAACAAGTCAAAAAATTTTATTTTAACGAAACTATTTCAACTACACTGTTAAAAATTTGCAGCATTCTGGCAGGTCATTAGACCGTTTTTTGAAAACACGGTTTCATAACCATAATTTAACTGTATTCTGACCATAAAATGGCCAATAATATGGTCAGAATAGTGTTAAATTACGGTTGTGTAACCGTTTCCGGAAAAAACGGTCAAATGAACTGCCAGAATGCTGCAAAGTTTTAACAGTGTATATTACATGTACAATGTTAAACTTAGGTATTTCCTCACACAATCATGTAGAATAAGATATATTTAGGTAAATGTAGGTAAAACCCCTTATATAAATTCACTGTTACAAATCTCTTAAATCAAATATTTTATGTCTTACATTCTCCGTCAAATAATCGTTGAATTAATTAATTTTCGTCTAGCATGTTAATCACAATGTTTAAAAATTTAACTAGGTTTCACTATGTATAAGATGATATGCTAATTAAGTAACGGGGAGTAGGTGAAAGAATTTTCATACAGTATCGGGAGTCAATATCATTCCACATCAATTGTGGAAAAGGAATTTTTACACTTATTATTATTTAAGTGTTTATTCAGAAAAACTAGGTTAAATTGTTGAATGTCGATATAGTTGTTAAATTACCGTTTTATGAAAGAAACGACAAATAGTTCCTTTGCAAGAAAAAATCTCTCATACAAACATTATGCTTAAATCGTCCAAAAATCAAGTTAATTTTCTGAAAAATGGAAGCTTTGAATTTTCTCTCACTTTGTCTAATATATACTAACCGCTAAAAAATGTGTATGAGTCAAAAGACAAACTTTCTTTTTTATTTTTCACTTCAACGTTTTCTTTATTATTATTTCAATGTTATTATTATATTATTATTATTTCACTGCTATATTTTAATTTACGTATTTACTTTTTAAAGAAAATGTTATATTTCTTTTGCTCATGTGATGTTATCTTAAATGTTTATTTTATTTTATTTTTTCTCATTTTTTCAATTGCAACCCTTTAATTTACAAATTTAATTTTAACACAATTTTTGCATTTCATTTTCTTATGTGTTGTTAAGAAGAATTTAAATGTCTATTTTATTATTTCTCATTTTTTCAATGGCAAAACTTTATTTTTCTTAATTCGGTGGCATTACCTTTTATTTCTTTGCATATATTTATCTTTATTTGGTGTCATCATCTTTTAATTTTATTTCGTCATATACATTTCACTTTATTGAATGCCAACATCTTTCAATTTTATTTCGTTATCTACATTTCTCTTTATTCAGTGACAACACTATATTAATCTTTATTCGGTGGCAACACTCTATGCGAAAGTCTAACATCCCTTCTGGGACGACACACATAAGAAAATTTTAAGCAAATCGCGACATTTTCTAAGTATCGCTAATTCATTTCCACAATATATATAGTCATGTTATAGTACATTTCCTCCAAAAATTTATACTAAAATAATAAAACAGGTTTTTCTACACATATCAACTTCTCGAACAACACACTTCAGAAAATTTTAAGTGAAAAAAAAAAATCTTCTCACACTCATTCCAGAAAAAAATCACGAAAATATCTCAGCGATTGTTGTTATATGACTACAGATTTATTAAACATGCTAAACTAACAAAAGCATGCAAAGAAAACCACTTAACAGAATTTCACAAGAGACATTTTAAAATGGGATCATTTTTCTGAAAGAAGGGTCATTTCACAAACTTACCGCGTTCGAATTCCATGTTAGCGTTCAAGGAAAAATAATTCAACCAACATTACCAGAGTTAAAACAAATTTCGAACAACAAATTTTCTAACGAGTCCAAATTCAAAATTAAGTTCGTAAAAGAAAATTTTAAAAAGAAAAAAATTTCCATGTTTTACTAATTTTAAAAGAAAAATTTTTAAGAAAGAAAAATAAATTCTACAAAGATTTTTCTACCACGCGAAAAAAAAATTAAATTCGTAAAAATTTTTTAAAGAAAAAAGTTTTTCTATCACACGAAAAAAAAAAAATTCATAAAAATTCGTAAAATTTTTTTTAAAAAAAAGTTTTTCTATCACGCGAAAAAAAAATTAAATTCTCAAAAATTTTTAAAAGAAAAATTTCCTATCTCCTGAAAAAAATCTAAATTTTTTTAAATCTTTAAAAAAAATTCTTTTCAAAATAATTCTCCCGCGCCCTAACTATCAGTGTGCTCTAACACGATCATTCGCAAAGAATCTTATCCATTCACACTTCCGCTAGGCAGTTCCGCTAAAATATCACTATCTAACAACACTTCCGGTCTACTTCCGCTCCAAAACGCGCTTATCATCGTCGTACTGTAAGATAAAAAACTCCCGAATGACCTTCATTTGACCTTGAGAGCGTGCCGCGTGCCGCATGATGTGGAACTGTCAAATACACACTACTCACGTATATTAATAGAGATATAGCGATTTATTAAAAAAAAATAAAAAATTCTTGCTTATAACTATGTTTTTTTGCTTATAACATGCAGGATTTTCAACCAAATTTAACGCCGGTTTCAGAAAAATTGACAAAATATAGTAGAAACAATATAGTGCAATTAGAATATAAATATATTAAATATTTTAGGAAATATGAGCAGTTGTATGAAATAATTTTTATATGTGCATGCGCGAACTATAACAAGGATCATTTTACATAATTCAATAGTCAACTCTATGGAGCAACTTATTAAAAAAAAATCTAGTCAAATATCGTAAAAATTCAGAAAGATATCGGCGTTAGAGTGAGCAAATTTTTTGTTGTTCGCTAAAAGCAGCTGAATGATAAGGGATTTTACACAAATTGTCATTTTTTATTAACTGACTTTCAGAAAAAAGTTAGTATTTAGTGACTGTCAACGAGTAGATTTGGAAAAAATGCTTCGATTTTGATACTTCTTTTGATCATGGTATAGGCTCGTTCTGCTGGTTATCCAATAAGAACTAAAGCATCAATAAAAAAATGAAAATTAAAAAAAATTTTAATTAAAAATGACAATTTGTGGAAAATCCCTTATCATTCAGCTGCTTTTAGAGAACAACTAAAATTTTGCTCACTCTAACGCCGATATCTTTCTGAATTTTTACGATATTTGACTAAATTTTTTTTAATAAGTTGCTCCATAGAGTTGACTATTAAATTATGTAAAATAATCCTTGTTATTGTTCGCGCATGCGCAGATAAAAATTGTTTCATACAACTGCTTATATTTCCAAAAATATGTAATATATTTATATTCCAATTGTACTGTATTGTTTCTACTATATTTTGTCAATTTTTCTGAAACCGGGGTTAAATTTGATTAAAAACCCTGCATGTTATAAGCGAGAAACATGCAAGAATTTTTTATTTTTTTTAAATAAATCGCTATACCTCTATTAATATACGTGCTATTCTTACACAAAAGAATACACATATTGCACAATGTCTGTTTATTTATATTCGGTAGCGATAGATCATTTCGTGCATTTTATTTTACAGGGTGATCCCAAGTATTTTTTTTTTCTTTGATTTTTTGTTGGCCCCCTAATTGATCCCTTCCCAAATCGATATTGATAAATATGAGGTCATACATGTTCTTTTTAATCCTGTAATTCCAGAAGAATCTGTCAAGTATATTTCTAAATATTCAACAAAATGTCTAAAATTGAATGTTGACGGTCATTAATGGCCATATAGTGTATATACTGATGGTTCAAAGCTTGAGATGGATGGTATGGCCGGAGCAGGTATTCATTGTGAACATTTCTCTCATTATCTTTCGTTGGGAACGGCCGGGACCGCTTTTGATGGTGAGGTTGAGGCATTCAAAGTAGCCCTGGTTCGACTAGATGCTCGTTGTTCCCTTTTCAATCAGGCTGTCATTTTCTCAGATTTACAAGCTGCTATTCTGGAGGTTGCCAACTGCTCTTAAGCCCCTTGCTCTATGTCTGTGATGCAGTGTAGATCTTTAATAAGAGGGATGCAAGAAGGATATAAGACGATTGTCTTACAATGGATCCCTTCACACTGGGGTATTCCCAGAAACGAAAAGGCGGATGATTTGGCCAAAAACGGTTGTTCTCTTAATCAGGCCCCATGTAACTTAATTAACTATAAGTCCGCCTGCTCAATGGTTAAACAAATACTTAAAACAACGCATATGACACTACTAAACGAGCGGACAAAAACAAATGTGGACCAATACCATCCTTAACCTCCCCGATTGTCCAAGAAGCAGTGCTGTATAGGGCTCCTATAATACAGGCTGAATCGTCAAGCATTTTTTCCCCACTTTGACCAATGAGCGATTGTTGCCCACGCGGCGTGGCCAATCGTTCTTCTCCTACCGGCAATTAAATGGCGACGTGAGTCAGCCCGTATTATAGGAGCCTTAGTGCTGTAGCTGCATTTCGTCTTGCGACAAAACATGATTGTTTATATGCTCATCCTTTCCGACTCCAGATAGTGGATAGTCCTGCCTGCCCTCTCTGCCACCGTGACGTGGCGATGACTGCTGATCATCTTTCCGACTGTTCAGCGCTCACGAAGAACTATATTTACTCCCTTTATTGGGAGGCCAGAGACTCTTTACGCATCTTAACTTCTTGATTTTACGTGTTTCTCATGTTAATTATCCTTTACTTTGTTCCTGTGTTTGATGTTATCTTTTTTACACATATTTCTGTTCTTTTTCGTGGTCTCTGTTCGGCGTAAGGATAATGTCTGTATCGCTTGCTGCATTGGAAATAAAAAAAAAAACATTGTGATTAAATAAGGTGAAGAATACCTTTCGGCATTTGTGGTGGCAAATTACTTTCATGAAAACAGACTGGCGACCCTTAACTCCTTGGGGACGAGCGACTGGTATACGTGCCACTTAAGGTGCTCAGAATCTTTCATTATTTCCACCAGTTATTTTTTATTGTAAAGTTTACCTTATTTAATCAGAGTATTTTCGCGGTTCAAGTACAAAAAATTCTTCTGTTTTGAAAAACCGGTAGTAAAAGATTAAAAATTAAGCAAAGGTCCGTTGTCGCGAAGGGGTTAATAAGCATAAATAATTTTACGAAAACGCTACTAAAAGCTTGCCGAGTTGCATCTCCCTTACAATGGTGAGAACAATATTGAATTTACGTGTAATTTCAAGTCACAATATATGTTAGGAGGTTTTCTGTCCCATAACACAAGTTTATTTTCCTTAGGTTTATTTCAAGAGAAAAAACGAAAAGAAAAAGGTAAGTAAACAAAGGGATAAAATAGAAAAATATTTTAACCCTTTTCTTTAATAGAGCAACGGCAGTAATACAGAAAAATAAAAAAATCTTAAATATAAAATATGCGTTTAAAGAATTCAGAATAAAATTTCTTTAAATATTTTTAGCGATTAAAATATTACTCTAAAACTGTTTAACTTAGTTACAGAATAGATTACGAAACAAAATTTCATGTTGCATGCATAATATTTGCTAAGCAAATATTATTCTTACTCGTCAGATACTTAGAAACGATAAAATATACTTTCATTTTGAAATACAGTTTTAACTTATAGTTGCTTTTACATTTTTCTTGGAGATTTAATGCTTTAATTTCAAAGAGAATGTAAATGCCGTTACACGGGAGAAAAATAAAACAGCAGAAATTTAGAATGTTTTAAAAATAGTGCAATTAAATATTTGACATTTCTTTTGGAGAGAAATAATATTATTAAAGTAGTGTTTGAGTTAATTTAAGAACTACTAATAAAATTCCGTACGGATTTAGTTGATTCAATTATTAGGAAGAAAGTTTTTCTATATATAAAACACTCTAAATAAAAATACATAGCGCATTCATTCTCACAAAAATCCAATTCTTTTATGTACAACTTATAAAGACCAATCTTAATTTTAAAACATTTTACAGGCTTTTTTTTCACTTATTTCTTGAATATTCTTTTGCCATTACGTTGTATGTATGCCCATATAGAATGTAGACATAACATTTGGTTTATTCTTAAAACGTGTTCAAAATTGAAGGATTTTAACGAGAGAGAAAAGACACACATGAAAATATTGGAACAGACTGACTGGCATACCGATGTAATTCTTTCTTGGATACTCTTTTACCATTACGTTGTATCTATGCTCATATAGAATATAGAAATAACATTTCGTTTATTCTTAAATCGTGTTCAAAATTGAAGGATTTTAATCAGAGAGTAAAGACACATGAACATATTTGATCAGACTGACTGGCATAAATGTTTATTTTCAAAACTATATTTTGTATTACTGATTTACCATAATTTAATACAGAAATTTTCCTATTTGATCCATCATGTTTATTGGATTTTTTTATTAATAGATTACATTCCAAAGGTGTAATAAGATTCATAATTATGTATTTTTAATCATATATTACTTTTAACCATGTTAAGCTTACTATTACACCAAAAGTATAGATCCTTACGAATGCTATATCTTCTACACAATTCAGCCTTTTCTCGTTTAATTTTTTCTCTTTCTAACCTCTGTTTTTCTCTTTGTTGTGCGTATGAATATCTTCTTCAATCATCGCAATATATGTACTCTTCATGGCACAGGCGACTTCTATCAATAAAATTGTTTCTTGGGTAAGATGATTTTACTATATTTCCATAAATAGTAATTATATTTCTTAATGCCTCCCCAAAATCTATTTTGATTTTCATTTATTTTTTCAATATTAATTTCTTAATCTATAACATTTAATAGGAAAAATTTTTATTTTAGTTGCCATATTCACGCATTTTTGGTTTTCCATCTTCAAAATTACATGATTTTTTGTTTATTGTTTCAACATCACACTTTGGGGCTTCATAAAAATTAAGCTTCTTTTATTAATTCATCGACATGTTTATTTTGAAGGAGATCATCAATAAAGTATTCTTGCATTTCTAAAGGTAATTTTTGTTTCATTTGATCAGTTAATAATTCTTTTAATTCTTTAAAATTGGATACCTTGATCTTGACCTCGAACTCCTTCTTTAAAGAAATTTATTAACTCGAGAGAAAAATCGCGCCAGTAGGAAGAAAATAACTTCTTATGCGAGATTAATTTTTTCCTAAGTACTTCTGCACTCATTTTAAGGCGTTTAAGGAGTAAATCTTTGTGTAGTCTTAATTATTTGCTATATGGCCTGGTTGTCTGGCTACTGTAGTAACAATTTCTAATGGCAGTAAGCTTAATAGATACTTGACCCAATTTCCTTTTACAACACTCATTCTACAATTTATCTTTCAAATAATGCCAAACAGACACTAATATCTCCCGTTCCATCAAAATGCGTCATTAGTTTTAAAAAATCTAGTTGCTTACCTGAACCAGATGTCGAATAAAGGTCGTTTGAATTTTTGGGTTTACTTTGAAATTACAAGCTTTTTCAATACATAAGGTAAACGCACCGGTCACGTACCTGTAGTGGGCCACTAATTTTCAAAGTTTAAAAACAAGCTCACAATCCATTCCAGAAAAACGACTAAAAGAAATCTGATTAGCTAAAGTCCTTAAATTTTAACTTTCCATAAACAGTTTGGAATAATTATTATTTTCCTGTAGATATATTTGTTTATCTTCTAGAGTGTCTTCAAACACAGATTTTTTGGCAAATTCTTAGTGATTTCATTAAGAGATAAGGTTTTATTTAAAGCGTTGTTTCTTTAATATTATGTTTTATTTTGAATTGAACTTCCACTGATATACTCGATTACATTGTAAATTTGTTAAATTAGCCGAAAACTTAAAAATAAAGTATTATATTGATTTTAAGGGGTGGTCCACTTCTGGATCACAGTTTCTTAAATTGTACCAGTAGTGGGCATGGGGGCCCACTACTGGAGCATATCCCCCCCCCCCAAAAAAAAAAAAAAATATTTAATTTATTTTAATTAAGTATTTTTTTTTTTAGATTATAAGACATTGTGTATAATTTATTTAGTTTTTTGTTCATCAGAGCCAGTAGTGGGCCAGGGGCCCACTATTGGTGCACGAGTGGCCCACTTCTGGAGCAGCGAAAATGTAACTTCACTAAGCTATCAGACATATGATCTTTAAAAGAAATTAATATCTAAAATAATTCATACTTCAAAGGTTCAATACTCAATACAAAGGTTCAAATTTTTGAGTCATGTTTAAATAAACATTGCATAGAGAAAGCTGTAGTGTTATTTATGGATAGACATACTTCTCACATATCGTTGAATCTAAGCACCTTCTGTTCGGATCATGGAATTGAATGGTAGCTTTCCCCCAAATTCCACACACCTAATGCAACCAATGGACGTTGCTGTTTTCCATACTCTTAAAAGTGTTTGGCGACAGGAAGTAGTGAACTTCAGAATAACCCATGAAGGCAAACAGATGCAGAAACATGACTTTCCACCAGTCCTAAAATCAGCACTAGATCGTTTAACTTCTGCAAAAATTGTGAATGGATTCAAAGCATGTAGACTAGTTCCATGGGATCCAAAGAAAGTAACTGTTGAATCCTCACTAACATCAAAGTAATTGATAATATCACCAATAAAGGAGATAGAACTGGTTTCTTTCTTGGAAGTTCTTGAAGATAAAATTGGAGAAAAACAAATAAAATTTTTCTTAGAAAATAAAGGGAAATGGAAAGGCCCTGTGAAGCTAACATGTCTTTACTACTTATGATTAGAGACGAAGGAGGCTTGAACATGGAACCAATTTCCCAGGCAATCTATCGCAATACAATTTGGGTATAAAACACTTGAGTATATATTTTTACTATTGTTTATTTAATTTTTACATTTTACTTGTTATAGGGTACACCAGTCATATCTGTCGAGGCGACGTACACTGAAGAGTCTATTGACACTGTTAATACTGAGACTATTGAGCAGGAGCAAAGAGCAATTGTTGAAGATGCTGAGGTGGACCTTTACATTCAAGAAGGATCAACTGAGACTGGCAGCCATTCAGTGCCTTCAGATGGTGGACCATCTAAAAATGTACCATCTCTCTTGAAAAGTGTTCTTTTTTGGCCAGAAGCGGGAGGAGTAACACAAAGAAAAAGAGAGAAAATTCCTGCAGACGTGACTTCTTTCCAAATGCTTTAATATTATAAGAAAATAGAAGGTCTTAAAAATGCTAAAGATGCAGAAAAAAAAAGAAAAACGAAAGAGAAAAAAATTAATATTCAAAAGGAAGAGTTAAATAAAATAGCCGATGGGAAAAAAAGGAGAGTCAGGAAATTATCGCCCGAGACTGATGCCTCTCTTTCATTGGAAGTTTCAACAAAAAGTACTCTTTGTAATAAATTGTCTGTAAAGCTCTCTCACATTTTGAATTTTTTTTTCGTTTTTAGATAATTCATTTTGTTTTGCAGTCATTTCAGCTTTTAATTATCCTGTATATTATATCTGTGCTATTATTTTTCACCACTGCGAAATAACAAATAGGGCAGATTTCTTTTAAGTTACAAAATGTAACAGACTGTTATGTAAAGGAAAAAACTATGCATTTCGATAAAAAAAAAGTTGCTTAATTGACTACTATTATTGTTTAAAAAAACTGATAATTTTTTCTACCACTTGTATCATTCTGGTACAAAACACAGAAAATGCATTTTTAATGACAGAAATTGCGAAAAAATCATTAAATTCATTGTAGCACAATTCAGAAAATTTTGATCACAGAATATGGGAATATTTACTGTTTAACAAGTGAAAGCATATAATCAGATTTTTTAAATCTAACTTATAGATCACAAGAATTGTACAAAAATTAAATTTGGTAACGTTAAGAAAATGTAACTATTTTGATGGAAATGGATTTTCACATGATGAAAAACCTGTGAAATAGTTCAGCAATTAAAATTATACCTCTAAAACTAGCTTCTTGGGAATTAGCTATTTTTAAACGATGAGAAAGGACATCCTGTATATAATCTAAAAAAAATTATTTTGCAGCTTGTAGAACATCAGCTTACATGTAAAGTGAGATAAAATTAAAACTGATTTACAGAACTGAAGTTGAGGCCCCTGATCTGCAGATTCACTAGTGAGATTATTTTCCGTAATTATCTAAAGTTCTGTGTATGATTTCATTATTGTGTATACTCAATTCTAGAACTGTAAAAAAGTATAACTTCAGTATTTTCACACTAAACTCAAAACTGGAGTGGCCCACGTCTGGAGGGCCCACTACTGGTGCATCAAAAATTTATTAGGCCCACTACTGGACCATACAGGAAGGTAACTTTTTTAATTTTTCATTTCTTCCGAAGAATATATTTTGAAACTTTGAATATCTTTTCTGATACCTGAAGGTTAGGATTAGGTTAAAAATATATATGTCTTTTAGAATTCATTAATACTTTAATAATAATTAGTTAAATGTCCACCTTCTCATCGCTGCGAACTGATGTATCCGTTCACTAAGCTGTAGGTTTCACTGCAGTAGAAGCATTATTTAAATTAATATAATTCTACAAATATAATGCAATTTTAAAGTATTTTGTTATCATTAATACTCTGAGGGCTTATATTTCAATACGTAATTAAAATTTTTATATCATGTTAGAAAATTCATCTTTTTTTTAGACTTTTTAAAAAATTACAGGGAAAACAGCGTTACAATTCTGCCCTTTTGCTCGGCGGTCAGGGGGTTTGGTCCACTACCGGTGCGTTTACCTTTTACTCCCTCTCTAACTTCCTTTCTTCTCTTTCCTTTTCTCTCTCTGCTTTTAACCTTATTTCCTCTCTTTTTTCTTTTCTGCTTCTAAGTTTCTTTCTTCTCTTTCTAATTTTCTCTCTTCCCTTTCTCTTAGATCTTCTTTTTTTTTTCTTTTCTTTCATTTCTAATATTCTTTCTGCTATTTTACTTTCTTGTTCTTGTTTTTCACATCTTCCTGAGATAACAACTTCAAGCCGGTCTTTGACGAATTATTCATCATGATTTTCAAATTCCTTTATCAAATTAAAACTAGTAATTTTTTTTATTTTTAGGAACAATAAGCGGGCCTACCGGGCCGATATAAAAAATTCAACAAAGACGATAAAATATGGGCCATTTTCAATGAATATGACTTTCGCGAGAATAAGTATAAATGTGCGTCACGAACCGATAGCAGTTTGACAACATCAATACAGAAATGTAACATGTCCAGCGTAAAGATCGGCATTAGACATGATATCTGATCCCGGGCTTAATTTTTTTCAGTAGACTCGTACCGGGCCGAGATCAGGCTTCCGTTTTTTTCCTTACATTAGTCGAGCCGGGCCAAAACTGGGCTTATCGTTCTCGGGATGCATAGGGCAGGCAATGTTTTGTAAAAAAATTAATAGCGATAATGAGCTTCTGTTAACAGAATATTTGGAAATATATATAATGTATATTTGGAAATATACATTAAGGTAGGTCTCAAATTCACAGCTAAACAATACGAAATAAAATAGATTTAGAATCTGGACTTGACGTTTTACCAGAAGTGAACAACCGTACAAAAGTAGCATTGGTTGAACTTTACTTTCAAATTCATGTGGTTCACCTGTGCTAAATAAGTCTACAGAACTTTTTTGTCTACAAAGTGTAATTAAATTGCCATACGGTCATTTCATGGGTAAATTTGCCACATTAAAAATTTTGCACTAAGCTGAATCTCAATAATTCAGCGTTCATTTTGGCAATAAAGTTCTACAATCATTTTTCATTCAACCCTTTTGCTGTTGCTAAGTCTAAAATGAAAAGAAAAATAATTCACTAATTAACTTAACCCCTTCGGGACCGGCGGCTTTTATACAAATTTAATTCTGTCGGCACCACTTTTTTAAAAATAGTTACTTTTATTTAAACAATCACGAAAATGCTCTAATTAAAGAAACTAAATATTACTTTTCTTTTTCCCTGGTACCTAAAACAAATTCTGTATGTTCTTTTTGAGGGTGCATATATGCACCCATGGTCCCCAACGAGTTAAGGTATTTGCCTACCTTCGGGGCACTTTTTTTGAAAAATATGAAATTGTTATCAAACACACGTATTTTTAGTTAAAACAGGGAATAAAACTATGAATTCATATAAATTTTTAATGGATTATTAATTAACTTTTCAAATTTAGCCAAATTTTAGTAAAGAATTGAGTTTATGCCAAACCTTCTTTAACGAAATCTATTGTATATATTTCACTTTTTTTTTTCAACAATATAATAGCAAACCACTTACCTGTGTTATGAAGCAAAATATTATCAATACCTCTTAAATTTACTAACATATACCAAATTTTGTATAGAAAACATGATTTTAAAAAATACATATTTTTTTCAATAAAAATAGCTCTTAAATATATACAAACTTACAAGCTATATTTTGCTTCATAACACATCAGTAGATGAGCAGAACCTTGTCACAAAATTGTATTTCAATATCTTAAAAACTTTTTAAGAAATGAAGTTTCCCGTAAAACATACACAACGAAAAACGCAGTTTTCCAGAAAACGCAAATTTAGATTTTGATATAGCACAAAAAATTATGTATAAAATTTACAACTTTAAAATCCACCATATTTATAGGTGTTTATATATTTGTGTATATATTATATTATATATTTGTGTATTAAAATATATTGTTTACCTTTCTGTGGCTCTTTAAACGGTTACTTCCGGTTTAAGAAAGTTCATTTCCTGGTTATATTTCGGGCTATAACTTTGCTTCTAATTATCGCTGAACTAAAAGTAAGGCATTTTTGAAATCCTAAATGTTTGAACTTTAATTTAAAATAATAAAAAAAAATCGAAAATTTTCGCAAAAACGGCAACTTGAGGGTAGGCACAATACCTTAATGAACATTTAAGGGTGAAAGGTGGGGAAGGGAAATCCGAACCGTAGCTCCAAGCTGTAAGCCTGCCGGAGTGTTTTCCTACGGACGCCGAAACCCATTTGTTAGCCCATCCTTTTGACGGCAGTTTTAACCCTTAAATGCCTGATTTTTCAAAAATCATTTTAATAATGTTTTTCGGCTTTCATTTTTTAAATAAATCATGGGAAAAATACTTTTAAAAAATCATATTTTGTTTTAAGTATGGTTTACGGCTAAAAAACAGTTTGTTACTAATCAATCGGCAATACTGGTCTTTAATTGAAAAAATAATTTTCCTTGATAAAATTTTATAATATTAAACACATAAGAATTTTAGGAACTATAATAAGAAATAAATTTTACTTGCTCACTGCAGAACAAAATAGGGTATTTCGCTAGCTTCCAAACAAAACAAAAAGAGCAAGTAGCAACAATTGAAAAATAAATCTATCTTTATTCTTAAACAGCACAGTGTTGCCATCTACAAGTTGAAAATCGATTTAATAATATTTTCAGAATGTATTTTATTGACAACATTAGGTATTATAGCTTCAATATTATTCTAAAAGTATTTTAGAGCCTAAATTGGGTATGTTGCCGAAAAGCAACACCCGGCATTTAAGGGTTAAAAGGATTTTTCCTTTTTTTGTTTTTCTTGATTGTACAATGTTTATATTTATGCTTTTATCACTCAATAAAAACTGCAAGATTCTCATTATAGCTGTCTGGTTCAAAACATGACAATTCATAATAAATATTAAATATTAGTAAATAAAGTACAATTAGAGTAATATCTATAATAAAAAAATAATAACAACGAATATAAATGAAAACTATTTACAATGGAAACAAAGAAGATGACAAAAAGAATCATAGATCATCGTCTGAAGAAGTGTCTGAGAGCAGGCCCTGATTACCGAATAAGCACGAGAAGCAGGTACTTCCCTTAAATATTTTTGAAGGGCCCCGAAAGTGAGAAAACAGAGGGCCCATATTTTATATTGAATTTAATTTGATGTAATTGCAATGTTGGATTGTTAGATGTATGTTTATTTTACGTATTAGATTTTAATAATATTGAATTTGGCTAGCAGGCAGCATAAAACATCCATCATTTAAACTACTACCAAAATTTCAAGTACTATTTCAAAATATTGACATTTTATATTCTGCATATATACTGAATTCAACCTTTTTATACAACTTACATTTTTATGCTAATGTTAGGCAAAATCATTGTTGCATATTTTTCTTGGTTGTATTCAAGTTTTGTGTAAGGGGAACATAAAAGAGGTGTTTAATGAAATATATGTAACTCAAATGAGCCACTGGTTTGGAATAATATTCGTAGCATTGGTGAGTTTTCGGGTATGCCGAATTTAGAAAACTCTTCTTGGATAAAAGGGGGCCCCCGAAATGACACTGAGCTTCCTATGGCTTCAAAGTTTAATCAGGCCCTGTCTGAGAGGTATGGATAATTATTTCTAAAAATGACTTCATTTTTTTTTTTATAGATCTTATTAGTGTAGATATTCTGTTCATGAGAACAGGACTTTCACTAATATAATTAAACTAGTCCGGAATCGCAATATTTCTGCATATTCGTAATATTTTTCTATCAAGGGGGGGGGGGGGAATCCTGCCAAATAAAAGCGGTCGATACAGAAAACGAAAGCTGAAGGCTATGTAATAGCTGATAATTAGTGAAATAAGTTTGAAAAGTCATTCATGAAAGAGTAAATATTTAATACTCTATAAGTAACTATAGACAAATAGGTAAAATTGACGCATTAAATGAACATGGATTTATTACGTGAACTCTGGAACTTAATTTGAAAAAGTTGATTAGGGGAGATGGGGGCACATGTGAACGCATAAATACAGCTTTTTCTCATAACTGGATTAATTTCTATAAACAAAAACTACTCAATACAGTAAACAGAACTTTCTTTTACACGTGGTATTTTTTTTAAATCACCTGTATAGTTTTTCTTATATTTTTTAATAGTTTTATAAAATCAAGAAAATGTTCACATGTGCCCCATCAGCGGGGTAGTTGTGAACACTCGTGGGGCACATGCGAACACAAGGGAAAAATATCCTTTGACGTGCTTTTTATTCTGTTGTTCATTTGTCAGCATAATCATTAGTTATATTACCTGTTAAGTTCACCATAAAGAATATATATATATATTTCTCTTGTTTCTGGGTGAAATGTTTAAGCAAAATATTATAAAAGGAAAATAAGTAGATTAGGGGGGGGGGGTGTGGCTTAGATGATTAATTAAGTATTGTTGCAATAAAATAAAAAAACAAAGAAGCAATTTTAAAAAAGAAATTAAAACTTTTAAATTTTTCTTAGGGTTTTTTGTTTGGGGGAAATTTTAGGGGGGGGGGGGGAATTTACATACTACTTATTGGAAATCTGCCGCAATACGAAAGAGTCTCACTCCCGTATTTGCCTTATTTACTTGTAAATTATAGATACAGAAGGGGTTTTTTAGTTATTTAAAAAAATAATCTCGACAACCCCCCCCCCCCCTAACTTCTTTGCTTTTGAAAGAGGCGGCGGTGTTACAATCGAGATTTTACGGTAGATATCAGTTTAAAAATTTTATTTTCTTAAAATAGTACTGATATCTATCTCCATTCAAAGCATCATGTACATAACTGTTTTAGAGATAGAAGTAAGCCATCATTTCAAGTTTAGAACAAATGTAAAAGAAAAATTTGCAAAGTTGTTCAAGGTAATATTTTTGTATCAACAATGCATAAAAAATATTGTTGTAAATCGCTTAGTAAAATAATATATAACACTTATTGCATTTTAGAGAACATTAAATTTATTTAAAATACAATTGAACGTAAACGAGCTTGTTGCTCTTTATGTACTTGCTGAAAGATGTGTTTGTGGAAGTTCCAAAACAAAATCAACTTTGTGTGAGGAAACATCTTCTATTTCAGGAAAATTATACATAATTGAACTGATATTATTTCTCATGAAGTTAACTGAAAGGAACATAATCGCAGAATGATTACTGGGGCACTTACGAACTGTTCATATCTGCCCCAACTAGTCTGTTCACAACTGCCCCACATGGCTGCTAGAGTTAAATTGATGAATCATTAACATTTCTCAGTTTTAGAAGAAAAAGAACTTTATCAAAAATACTTATTAGTATTCATAGTATATGTTAAAATACTCAAATTCAAATAAATGAATAAATAAATAAAGTTATTTGCTTAACAACTTGGAACAAAGATTTTACTTTTGAGATCTATAAACAGTGTTTTGCCTAAAGAGGACAAACAAAAAGTCAAAGAGCTTCAAAAAAATTTTACCATATGTCTACAGGTGTCATCATCTTTAGTAATTTTTTTCAAATAAAAGAACTTATCATAACTATTGAAAAATTGCTATGTTCACATGTGCCCCCATCTCCCCTATATATAAGAAAAACCTCTAGATACTGAGCACCTATGTAAACCGCTATTCGGAAGTGTCTACTTTTCAACGATTAAAATCATAAATAAATACATGTTATGGATTTAAAAAGTGTTCGCTAAACAGGGGTGACCTCTGTTCGGAAATAACTGGTATTGCGGTTTTACTGTATTTCCTGTTTAAACTTGCAAGAACTTGCCTCATTCGAAGGCACCAAAATTTAATGCAGGAAAATTGTTATTTTCTATTTCAAAAAATCTATATTGCCATTTTCAGTTATTATTATTTTTAAATTATATGTGCTAAACATAACATCGATGCATAGAAATATATTTTTCTTGGGCTGAATACCTTTTTTATGTAATCAAAAATGTTTTCTAACTTAAATTCCTCAATATCTCTTTACTCGTCTGAAAATGTATTTTTTGAAGCTAGATAGATAGACCCATCTGTCTTCCTAAATTTATATAACCAAATTTTCTGAAGTGCATCAGCATGGATAAAAAAAAAATATGACATATTCTGAAATCTAGTGTTTTCACCTCACTACGTAGCAATTTTTCGGCCTTTTCGAACATTTTAAGAGCTCAGTCTAAATTTTATATTTTTCATAAAATGTCGTTTTTAGCTATTCAGTAAAAACTTACTCTATATACATAGGGTGGTTCAAAAGGTCATGTCCAAACGGCACGTTTGGGTGTGTCAGGTCCTTAGGAATAAGAATTACATAGGAACTAGGGGTCGGAAACGTGATCGTGACTGTGAAATTGCATTATGACCGTGACGCAAAGAAAAGATAGCAAACTTTGTAAAAAGACCTTTATTTTACAAATAACTTAATCGAAGTATAAAATACAAATGAAAAATGTTACAACTCATAACAAGTGCTCAAAATGTATCCCATGAGCCGTGATGTATGCTTCACATCGGCGCCGGATGGAATTGTTAACACGTTCCAATCGGCCCTATACCGTGGCCACCGCGATCCCCGGACCTTAACCCATTGGATTTCTACCTTTAGGGATATCTATAGTCTATGATGTACCAGACACCCGCTGCATTGGCCATGAACCTTATGGCATGGATCGCTGAAGCGGCAACACGTGTCTGGAAGAATCCTGGTAAATTAGAAAGTGTTCGCGATTCCATGCGGCGCCGATGTGAAGCATGCATCACGGCTAATGAGGCACATTTTGAGCACTTGTTATGAGTTGTAACATTTTTCATTTGTATTTTTTACTTCTATTAAGTTTTTTGTAAAATAAAGGTCTTTTTACAACGTTTGTTATCTTTTCTTTGCGTCACGGTCCCGATGGAATTGCGCCGTCACAATTGCGTTTCGGACCCCCCAGTTCCTATGTAATTCTTGCTCCTCATCATCTGACACACCCACATGTGCAGTTTGGACATGATCTTTTGAACCAACTTGTTGTTTTTTGTTGTTGTTGTTGTTGTTGTTGTTTTAACCATAACACTTTGTGTTATGAGGAAACATAGGCAGTTTTTTTGTTCATGCATGTTTTCTTGCACAGAAATAAGTATTAATCCTAAATACCTGCTCATGACTACATTTCGTGATTTTCATGTCCCTGAAAATCTATTTAAAATGGTAAATTTGTTATTTATATACAACCACTCGCAGAAATCTGCAAAAGTCTTAATTCAGTTATTCAGAAATTCACTTATTATTTTAGAACAACATAACTAGGGCAAAAGAACTATGGAAGAAAAGTACTAGGTTTATTTTCCAGCAATTCTGTAAAAGGTCTTTAAGGGAAAAAGTGAAGGTAGACAAGGGATAGCCCACGGTTTCTTTATGTTACTAAACATGATCGTGCAAAGGCTTCAAAATCTGTTACAATAGCTTTCCTCATATCCCATAAATAACAATTCAGTTCCCATTTATACTGATTTTTAAAGGATTTCAAAACGCATTAAAAAAATTACATTCGTGTTTCTCAAATAGCAAGGTCCCCCCCCCCCTCTTTTTTTTAATAAAATGTTCAATTTGAATCCAAACCCGCCCGAGACCGAACCCACATAGCATTTTTAGTTTTCAGAAAATTTGCAGCAGTTTTGCTTTGAAAACCTGCAAAGTTGCAGCAAGCTCAACATGACAAGACTGAAAGTTCATAACAAGACTGCAATAAGATAACGCAAGCGCCGAAGTCATCACATTTTGAACATGCAGCTAATTTGTCGTGCAAGTTAAATTCATGCTGTGTCAAATGTATTGCAAATTAACAGCAAACAAGTAATCAAAAATACTTCAAAGTAGTAATCTTTCCACGCCACACTGTAAGTTTAACCCCTTCAAAGGGGTCCATAGACCCGATCTGGTCTATTGACGCGAAGACACCGTCAGAAAGTGCATGCATCGTTTTTATCACCATAAACAAGTTAAGGTGATATTTGTACTTTTCAATTCAAGCCTTTTTTTATATTTGATAAGTATAGCGTTTAGAAAAGCGGTGCCAACCGAATAAAATTCCTGCAATTTCTGCATATGTGCTGATTGTCTATTCTCTCAACAGAGGGATTTTTTGTTTTCGTCACTTTCGTGCATTAAAGACAGTCTTGCCATCAGTTTCACAACAAACTACTCATGCAAGTGGATGATGGTATACCTTGCGGGAGATTTGCTGCGAATTACTTAATTCAAATTTGTCACGGAAAGATAATATCAGAAAAAAATCAAACTTGCCGCTAATGTTCTTGCTATCTGGAAGTCTTGTACAAAAATCGAGCCCAAGACCTTTTCGTTCTCGAGCTCAATTGAATCGGGTATGGCCAACTCGATTTTATCGATAATATACATTTTTTTATCGATGTCTCTACGGGTAGTATCGTTCCTTTATATTTTCCTTCAAATCGTCATTGCGGTCGATACTTAGATACGGGTAGTATAGTTCATTTTTATCCATCTCCGTCACAGCGCTCGTACTCGCAAACTATTTAATTTACAGACTTGATTTTTATTTATTATTATTATTATTATTATTATTACATAGAGCTGAGTACCCCTCTGGCCTTGCCAAAATCATAAAATTTTGAAAAAGTCTTAATTAACGCACGTTGTTAATTAATAACTCCAATTAAAAGAATGGAAAATGTTCATAATTCAACAAAAGCTTTGATTTTATTCAAACCGCAACGATTTGCTGTCAGAAGTGAAGATTATTTTGAATTCTCCTCCGGGTTGCCACAATAGCACGACATCCAGATGCGAAACCGCATCAATAAAGTGAACTGGAGCTTCGCAAATCGCGTTAAATCTCAGAAACTACCGAGCCGAAAAACTCGAAAATCGCACAGATAAACGCAGAAAAAATATACTTTCAGAAATTAAAAAAATTAGATGCGTTCGGTAGAAGCGAAAAAAATCTGCTAAAAATCGATCGATAACGAAATTCTTTTATTTCATTCGAAAAAAAGGCAGAAATTGATTTCATTTCGGAGCGAGCTCAGGTGTTTTTATCTGCAGACGCTCGGTGCCATCCTATAGTGGAGGTTTTAAAACGAATGTAAAACTTTTAAATTATTAAATTTATAGATTAAATTTTTATTTTTATACATCCATACGTAGAATCTTTCGCTGATTTCAAATATGTTAATTTCATGACTGTGTCTAAATTAGGTGCGGAGACATTAATTATTATTTAATTAATATGATCATTTATTTCGAACTGTCGTTTTAATGTGCCCACGGGTTGTGAGAATGAGAAAGGCAGGGCTTCCAGATGCGGAAGTTAAGTAATAAAGGATGGCAGGGATTTTAAAAGGGGCCTCTATCCCAGAATCTAAGGGGCGTAAAAACTCGAAACTTCCACAGACCGATGCGAAAAAGAAAAAAAAACCATTTCAGAAATTAAAAAAATTATTCTTCTGTCTCAGTGACAAGCTGAGATATTATTTATTATTTCATTAATTGATTCATTTCTATTAAATGCTCATTTTTTATAGTAGCATTGTTCAGAACGGTGACACATTTTCAAAAATACTGCATAAATGTTACTTATTCAATATAAAAATTTCATAAGTGTTGATACTACTATTTTCGAATAGTCATTGCAGCAAATATCTTAAATTCTTGCTGAAGACCAATTTTGAACTGTAGCGTTCTCTACCGTTTTGTGTGCGGTTTTTTGACGACGCGATGAGATAAATATTACTTATTCAATATAAAAAAATTCATAAGTATTGATGCTGTCGGAGATTTCTCTTAGTCCGCACAACTTCGATGAAAATCCTTATTATTTATATGCTGCCACCACCGATATGATTACGTGATATCGGTCACGCACTGAGAAGATTGTTTAAATGAAAACCAACGTTTTCAATTAACTAAATTAACACACTAACTAAATTTACACACTATTTACACAACAACAAAACACAATTTACACTTACAAACTCGGATATAGATGATCCGGTTCAACATTAAATTGAATACAGTAAATGCTGGCTGTGTACTGTTAAACTACGTTAAATCACTCTCACTCTACACGCGTTAAATTAGCTTTCCCCAACACATATGTGCTCTAATCCTAAGCTCTCCGAGCTTCACTCAATCCTACGCTCTATCTCTACGAGCTATACACAGTGACTACCTTGCGCTTGGCGCTCTCGGCTCCAACTGAACCCTACGCTCTAT
The DNA here is from genome assembly GCA_963932465.1 of Maratus speciosus. Lineage (NCBI taxonomy): Eukaryota > Metazoa > Arthropoda > Arachnida > Araneae > Salticidae > Maratus > Maratus speciosus. The sequence goes on along the minus strand of OZ010796.1, from coordinate 228,942,118 downwards.
CTAAGAGCTACACACAGCAACTCACCTTGCGCCTTGCACGCCAACTTTCAACTGACTCTCTCAGCAGAAGAGACTGCCTTCCAGCAACCCCTTGCTACTTCTCAACGTAACCCCTCAGGGTTTCCTACCCTGCTCGCATTCCAAGCTCCTTTTCTCGTTCGTGGAATGCCATTGTCTCCCCATCTTCACCGGACATCTCAAAAGGTCGGGCAACCCCTTTCCAACCATCTCTATTCCCTTCATTCCATCTGTACATTTTCACCTGCCCAGATCCATTTTTAGACAAGGAAAGAATGTTACTTTGAAATTCCAGTACACAGCCCATACAATATATAATATATTAAGACAAAAATAATATAGAACCCCAGTTCTAATAGCAGATATTTCTCAGAACCTGACACCCCCCACCTTAGCGGAAAATATGCCATTTAGGGGCTAATTTTCCCCAAACATATTGTAACATCACAGAAGAATTCAATAGTCTCTTTGCAGGTTTCTTCATTATTATTATTACATATATATATCAAGGTGTCTGAACATTCTCTACTGACATCACTAATGAACCGTGTACTACTATTATTATTACAGAAAAACTAAACATGCTAATACACTATAACACTATAACACAAAATTCAAATACAATTACACATATACAAAAAAAATTTAAAACGTGATGACACCACTTTAAGGTTTGTCCACTATTTAGTCATTGATCCCGATGGGCTAGCAATTGGCTGTTCTTCCCAGCTCTTCCTATGTAGCCTGGAAATTGCATCAGCATTTAAATGTTGCGCTACTGGACGATGCGAAATACTCAGGTTCCAGCGTTGCAAGGCAAGAGCCCATCTAGTGAGTTTGGGGGACCTTGGGGTTGTTTCAGTGAGAAATTTTAATGGATTATGATCCGTTATGATCTCAATTTGAGATCCATATGTCCACTTTTCAAACTTCCGCAACTCGAAGAGAACACTCCAAGCCTCTTTCTCTATACTCGGCCAAGCACGCTGAGCCCCTGATAATTTCTGACTGGCAAAAGCTATCGGTTTAAACTGACCCTTTTCATCTTTTTGAGTAAGACAACATCCTACTGCCAGGTCTGAAGCATCGACGTGAAGCTGATATTCCCGGTCTACAGTAGGTGTAGCCAAACGCGTTACGTTACATAACTCCTCTTTAAGGGTATTAAATGCTTCTTCTGCCCTTTTATCCCATGGTACAGTATTTTTAACCTTCCCTTTAGTTAATTCCGTTAAAGGTATAGCAATTTCTGCATAATTTGGAATATAAGATAGATAGAATCCCATTAATCCCAAAACAGATCTAACTTCCTTTTTAGTTTTCGGTCTCTTTAAGTCCCTTATTGCTCCTATTTTCTCCTCATCAGGTGCATGCGTTCCACCCCCAATTACATGACCTAAAAACTTAGTCAGTTTCTCTCCAAATTTACATTTATCCAGCCTAATCGTAAAATTTCTATTTTTAAGTTCTTTTATATCAGGCCTAACATGCTCACAATGCTCTTCCCAGGTGTCGGAGAAAATGATGACATCATCAATATATGCTTGTGCATACCTCCGATGACCTTGAAGAACCTCATTCATATCTTTTTGGAACGTAGCAGCCGCCCCTGATAAGCCAAAAGGCATAGTACGCCACTGATAAGTCCCATTATGAGTTGTAAAAGCTGTTAAATGTTTACATTCCTCAGCCAGTTTAATCTGCCAATAACTCCTCAATAAATCAGTCGAAGATAAATATTTAGCTGCCCCCGCAGTATACATGATTTCCTGCGAATCTTTCATAGGAAATGTTGGGACCTGCGTTACTGAATTTAAAGCTCTATAATTTATGCAAAGCCTAACAGTTGCGTCTTTTTTTCGCCACGCAAACAATTGGATGACTAATTTCTGCATTTGACACTTCGATTAGATTTAATTCTAATAACTCCTGAATATGTCGATCTACTTCATCTTTATAAGCAACAGGTACACTATATAACTTTGGCTTTTTCCTTGCCACACCCGGTTTCAAATCAATACGGTGCTCCCCTACTTCCGATGGTCGCACAGGATCCATAAATACCTCTTTATTATCCCTCAAAATGGACTTTATATCCTTGACTTGACTATTAGATAACCCTTTTATTTCGAACCTTTCTAGGTCCCGTTCTACCTCTTGTTCCCGGTTTAGAATAGGAATTTCTCCAACTTCTCCAAATTCCTCATCACCTTCAAAAACAATATTGACTATGTTACACCTGACAATAAATTCTCTTTTATCTTGATATACATACTTTTTGCTACCATCCGCCATCTCAACTAAGACTATCACGCACTTTCACTTTTCTAGATAATTGACATTCTAGACATGATTTACAAAACTTTTTTGCCTCTTTAGCCATACCTTCCCAATAAAAAGATTGCCTAATTCTCTCTAAGGTTTTCTTTGTCGCGTGATGTTCTCCCTCATTAGACACATGTGCTGACTTTAAGATTCCTTCTCTTTTGACTTTAGGCACTACTAATTGCTTCTTTTACAAATTTACTTTTATGATACAATAAGTCCTTTTCAATATAATAATCTCCTTTATCCATTTTAGCTAATCCCCAAACTCTCTCTAAATTTTTGCATTCCAATTGGGATTTCTTAAACATATCTGAATTACTAACGATAACTTTATTATTTTTCTCCACTTCCGTTTTTTCTGCATTCTGACTTTGTAAATTTTCCTATCTCGCTTCTATTGCGTAAACATTACAATTATCGCTGCTCATACCTTTCTTTTCACTCAAGTTATCGATACTTATTTCCGAACTTTCTAATTCTTGGGACTCTAGCAATGGCTCCTCGCGATTGACCCCTGACAACTCATTAATCACCTTGGGATGTAAAATTACCTGCTCATTAATATTATCGGTCACTGCGCAAAGTACTTCCTGATGAATTATATTAGTTTGTCCGAAATGCGGAATAGCTAACGTAATTTAATCAACGGTGATTTAACTGCTTCACCAAATAATCCTTGTAAATAAATACTACCCGCTCCTTTTAATTTCTCTTCCGGTACCAAATCTTTATGAATAACACTAATTTCACATCCAGAATCGACCAATCTTTTTGCTTTTTGCCCATTTACACTAACTTCAATTTTCTCAAGTTTATTTAATTTCTCACCAATAACATTAGTTCTGTGTTCGGCCTTTGCCGATAGCCTTGCCACAATAGCTCCTTTAGGTAACTCTTTATTTCCTTTTACGACAATCTTATTTACACCCGCTTTCTGTTCACGCCCTTTACTAGCATTATTATTTCCCTCATTACCCACTTTATTACAAAAATGTTGGTAATGACCTCTTAAAACACATTTGAAGCATCTAGGAGCTGAAACATCACTAGGTTTCTTAAAATCAGTTTTCCTACCCGAAAAAGAATTAGTCTCATTACTCCCGTTTTGCCTCCAATTACCACTAAATTTACTATCCTCCCTCGGTTTCACTTTTTCACTGTTTACATACCTATCTTTACCCTTAAAACTTTTATACGTAACCGCATAAGACTTGTGTTTAGCGTCAAAATAATTGTCACATTCTTTAGCAATTTTAGAAGCTTCTAACCATTTACTCTGCTGAGTTAACCCAGTATATGATGCGGTTTCTTCATCTAACGTGTTTAATAACTTATCCGTAATTATTAACTGATTGACCTTTTCATAAGAGTCCGCACCCCTAATCTTACAGTAATTTTCCCATGTTGCTATTAAACGCGATACAAATAACACATGAGTTTCATTCTGGTTTCTCCTAGCCTTCTTAAAATTTTCCAAACACGCCTTCGGTGTCGGCTCATGTTCCCTTAGAACTAACTCCTTTAATTCCTCATAACTCTCCATTTGTTCCCTAGTGGAATTAACAAATTATCCGCCTTATCTCCTACCATATTTAGTAGAATTTTGGCCTGCTGGTTTTCCGGTACATTTTTAGTTTTGAATGTCCTTTCTAAACTGTTGAAAAATAAATTCCATCCCTCAGTCCCTTCTGGTACTTTGATAGACAGAGTTTTAACACTTTTGGTCAATTTTTCTATGTTACTTTCATTATTAGATTCCCTAGGCCCACTAGAGTTATTTGTCGAACCTTGTACCCTTAGCCTCTCCATTTCTAATTCATGTTCCATCCTTAATTTTTCAGACCTCTCTTCTCTTTCTCGCTCTAACTTTTCCCGCTCTAATTTTTCCTGTTTTTCTAACTTTTCGCGCTCTAATTTTTCCGGTTTTTCTTCGCACTCTAATCGCTCCGCATCAATAGTGTTAGATAATTCCTTAATAGCCCCCTCATCATATTCCTCGCTGTCCATTATCTTTTTCTTAAGCTGAAATCTGGTATCATCGTCCATGAATTCAACCCCCAACTCTTCGGCTATCATCTGAAGATCCACCCTTTTTAGTTTCAATAAGAAAGCCATACCTTCACCGATTACTATTACCACTTTACAATAATATTTAAACCTACAAAATGAACATTTCCTAAATTTCTACTTTAGTACAGTTACCTCCACTTATTATACTAATTAATGCCTTTCAGATAATCGATGTATTATATTTCTAATTTAACCTACTGTATAACCTGATTTTCCTCAACCATTTCTATCACACAATTTACTTCCAATAAAACAAAAGGTAAAACAATAATTTCGATTTGATTACTATGCAATACAGATTCCACTTTATACAATTAGATAATAACATACAATTTACATAATAATACTGATACGTTGCAAATTGAATAAAAGTATTGATGTCAATAGAAACATCCACATAAAGAAAAATTGTATAACATACACATATAAATTTCTACAATTATCCTCAATAAAATATTTCCAAATTCAATATTGGTCTTCACACTTAAAACAAATAAGATCAAAACCTTCCCTTTTTTTTCTCTCTCTTGTGAGCATTTTTTTCCCCCCACTGTGACCCTTTTTTTTTCTCGAAATTTACTTCTAGCCAATTAAAATTCTAAGCAAATGTTCATTACTCGTTTGTTATCAACTCTTCAAGCTTAAAACAGTATTGCTTCATTTAAATATTACTTTAATAATAATTTAAATTTAAGTAAATTCAATTATTCCTTCCAACTATTATTAACACAATGCATTAATTTTGTTCACTACCATTATTAGTAAAAAAAAATTGAAAATCAATATTAGTACCAGTTATTATGACCTTTTCTTAAAACAATAGTAAATATGGCTCTTAAAATCTCCTATCTATCTGAACACAATTATTTGATTGCACATAAATTATCTATTAATTATACAACAACAATTACATTTGGTTCGAGAATGTCAGCAGACAGAAATGATCAAAACACCTTACCTTATACTTTATCTGCTGGGGTACTCCGCTGCTCACACGTAGTTCCGCGATGCACTCACTATTTCACACTTTAAAGTCACTTTGATGATATTCAACACTCAGGCTGTAATACACTGTAATTTGTTTCACTGTAGCGATGATAGGGCACAAACACTAATTCTGTTCGCTGCAACAACGATAGGGCACAACACTTTAGTTCTTTTCGCTGTAACGACGATAGGACACAACACTTTAGTTCGGTTCGCTGTAACGATGATAGGGCACACACACTCTGTATTTCTACTCGACGCTTGGTTTTTATCTCTCTAAAATTCCGCTCGACGATCCGGCCTTACCACGCAAGAATTCCACTGGGTGCTCTGGCACTAACACACTGCAACACTGCTCGTTGGTCACTGGTCCAAGACGATTCTATCCCGTCGCTGCCATCAATTTATCAGAGTTTCCTCTTAGTCCGCAAAACTTCGAAGAAAATCCTTATTATTTATATGCTGCCATCACCGATATGATTACGTGATATCGGCCACGCACTGAGAAGATTGTTTAAATGAAAACCAACGCTTTCAATTAACTAAATTAACAGTTTATTTACACACTATTTACACAACAACAAAACACTATTTACACTTACAAACTCGGATATAGATGATCCGGTTCAACATTAAATTGAATACAGTAAATGCTGGCTGTGTACTGTTAAACTACGTTAAATCACTCTCACTCTACACACGTTAAATTAGCTTTCCGGAGATCAATCTCGATCTCCCAACACATATGTGCTCTAAGCCTAAGCTCTCCGAGCCTCACTCAATCCTACGCGCTATCTCTACGAGCTATACACAGTGACTACCTTGCGCTTGGCGCTCTCGGCTCCAACTGAACCCTACGCTCTATCTAAGAGCTACACACAGCAACTCACCTTGCGCCTTGCACGCCAACTTTCAACTGACTCTCTCAGCAGAAGAGACTGCCTTCCAGCAACCCCTTGCTACTTCTCAACGTAACCCCTCAGGGTTTCCTACCCTGCTCGCATTCCAAGCTCCTTTTCTCGTTCGTGGAATGCCATTGTCTCCCCATCTTCACCGGACATCTCAAAAGGTCGGGCAACCCCTTTCCAACCATCTCTATTCCCTTCATTCCATCTGTACATTTTCACCTGCCCAGATCCATTTTTAGACAAGGAAAGAATGTTACTTTGAAATTCCAGTACACAGCCCATACAATATCTATACTCCTATTATAAAGAGGAAAAAATTGTTTATTTGTCGGAGGTAAGCTCAGGAACTACCGAACCGATTCCAAAAGTAATGGTATCAAAATGATGATGTTAGTCCAACTTAGAACATAGGGTATATCTTATGTCGGTGCCACTACCCCAATGGGGGTGGAGGAGCAAAAAACGTTCTAAAAATGCGATATTTGCGTTACGGAAGGGCCTAGAAATATGAAATTTGGAATATTAGTTACTTATAAGATATAAATGATGTCTAAGAACATTTCTTAAACAATTCGAAATTTAAAAGGGGTGAAAATGTACAAAAAGCGTTCTAAAAAACGTTCTAAATGGTAGTTTCTACATAATCTCAGGAAATACCAAACCGATTTAAAAAATATTGATGTCAAAATGATGGTGTTAGTCCAACTTAGAACATAGGCTATATTTTATGACGGTGCCACTACCCCAAAGGGGGTGCAAGAGCAAAAAACGTTCTAAAAATGCGATATTTGCGTTACGGAAATGCCTAGAAATATGAAATTTGGAATATTAGTTACTTATAAGATATAAATGATGTCTAAGAACAGTTGTTAAACAATTCGAATTTAAAAGGGTTGAAAATGCACAAAAAGCGTTCTAAAAAACGTTCTAAATGGTAGTTTCTACATAATCTCAGGAAATACCAAACCGATTTAAAAAATATTGATGTCAAAATGATGGTGACAACGCTTGCTTCAAGATAGGCTATTTTTCATGTCGGTGCCACTACCCCAAAGGGGGTGGAGGAGCAAAAAACGTTCTAAAAATGCGATATTTGCGTTACGGAAGGGCCTAGAAATATGAAATTTGGAATATTAGTTACTTATAAGATATAAATGATGTCTAAGAACATTTCTTAACCAATTCGAAATTTAAATTGGTGAAAACGTACAAAAAGCGTTCTAAAAAATGTTCTAAATGGTAGTTTCTACATAATCTCAGGAAATACCAAAGCGATTTCAAAAGTAATGGTATCAAAATGATGGTGTTAGTCCAACTTAGAACATAGGCTATATTTTATGTCGGTGCCACTACCCAAAGGGGGTGCAGGAGCAAAAAACGTTCAAAAAATGCGATATTTGCGTTACGGAAAGGTCTAGAAATATGAAATTTGGAATATTAGTTACTTATAAGATATAAATGATGTCTAAGAACAGTTCTTAAACAATTCGAAATTTAAAAGGGTTGAAAATGCACAAAAAGCGTTCTAAAAAACGTTCTAAATGGTAGTTTCTACATAATCTCAGGAAATACCAAACCGATTTAAAAAATAATGGTGTCAAAATGACGGTGACAACCCTTGCTCCGACATAGGCTATGTTTTATGTCGGTGCCACAACCCGAAAGGGGGTGCAGCAGCAAAAAACGTTCTAAAAATACGATTTTTGCGTTACCGAAGGGCCTAGAAATATGAAATTTGAAATATTAGCTACTTATTAGATATAAAGGATTTCTAAGAACAGTTCTTAAACAATTCGAAATTTAAAAAGGGTGAAAATGCGCGAAAAGCGTTCTAAAAAACGTTCTAATGGTGGTTTCTACACAATCTCAGGAAATACCAAACCGATCTAAAAAATAATGGCGTCAAAATGATGGTGACAACCCTTGCTCCAACATAGGCGATGTTTTATGTCGGTGCCACTACCCCAAAGGGTGTGCAGGAGCAAAAAACGTTCTAAATTGCGGCTTTTGCGTTACGGAAGGCCTAGAATCGTGAAATTTGGAATGGTAGTTAGTTATAAGATATCAATGATCTCTAAGGACATTTCCTAAAAAAAATCGAAATTTAAAAGGGGGTCAAAATGCGCAAAAAGCGTTGTAAAAAACTTTCTAAATTGCGATTTCTATGTAATCTCAGGAAGTACTGAACCGATTTCAAATATAAGGGTGTAAAAATGATGGTGATGCAGGAGCAAAATGCGCGAAAAGCGTTCTAGAAACGTTCTAAATGCCGATTTGTCGGCAATATCTCAGGAAGAATGAATCTGATTTCAAACGTAATGGTAGGAAATTGATGCTGACAGCCTCTGCTCTAACACAGACGCTATTTTATGTCGGTATCACTATCACCAAGACGTTGCAGGAGCAAAAAGGCGTTCCAAATTTCGATTTTTGTGATCGGTAGGGGCTAGCAACTTAAAATTAGGCAAGGTACATATTTATTAGATATAAATGATCTTTAAGAACAGTTTCGAAAAAATTGGAAATTTAAAAAGGGATGAAAATGCGCGAAAAGCGTCCTAAAAACGTTCTTAATTGCGATTTCTACTCAATCTAAGGAAATACCAAAGCTATTTGAAAAGTAATGGTTGCAAATCAATGGTGACAGTCCCTGCTATAACGTAGGTTATATTTTATGTTGCTGTCACTACCATCTGAAGGTTGCAAAAGCAAAACATGTTCTAATTTGCGTTTTTTGCACAAATGAGGGGTTTCACACTTTGAAGTATGGCATGGTATTTACTTACAAGATGCAACTGCTTTCTAAGAGCAGTCGAAAGAAAATTCCAAATTTTAAAAAAATGAAGTGAGTGAAAAGCGTTATAAATTACAGTTTTTAAGTGAACTTATAAATTACCAAACCGATTAAAAAAATAATGATGACAGATTTTGGTGATAGAGCCTGCTCAAACATAAGCTATATTTTATGTCTGTTCCACTACCATCAGAGGGTTGCAGGAGCTAAAAACTTTCTAAATTGCGATTCCTGTGATAGTGAAAAGGCTAGAAACTTTAAATATGACATGGTAGTTACTTATAAAATATAAATGCCCTCGAAGGAACGTCGAAAATAAATTCGAATTAAAAAGGGGTGAAGCGAAGGGGAGGTGCGAAAAGCATTCTAAAAAAGTTCTAAATTACGATTCTATGCAATTTCAGAGAATATAAACCGATTATAAAAGTAATACAGTGAAACTCGTTTAAGATACGAATCAAGGGGCCGAGGGCATTTCGTATCTTAAGCGGGATCGTATCTTATCCGGATTTCACCGATTCTCGAATAGTAATGCATACGCAGCCAGTACACATTATTATCAACAATTTTAACTGTTTGTAACTCTTATTTTACTTCTTTCTAACAATTTTTAGATAGTCTAGACAATATGAGTTTATGATTTTGAAATAAAGAACAACCTTTTTTTTTTTTTTTACTTTTGAAATAAAGAATGGCATTTTTTTCACTTTCTAAATTTTATTGTGTTACTGTTTGTACAGTAACAAAACAAAAGTGTCTTTATTCAATACTCTCTACCAAATTAAATAAAAGATAATAAAACAAAATTCATGTTAATCTTTGGAAAACAGAAATTTAAATATTACACACTCAGAGGAAAAATAATAAATTTCCGTAATTATTTTTAAAAGTCCTTCCGGCCAGTGCCGGGAGGAAGAGGTGGCTTTCATAATCCTTATTTAAAAAAAGCCAACTTATATCATGCAAACACACGAAGCTCAATTTAGTGGAAACCGAATATAGGAGATTCAATACTAATTTTTATCAATATAATGAATGAGAATTTCGCGAAATTAGTCAGCTTTATCCAAGCTGCTTTTCTTTAAAGTAACTTATATTTGGCTGCCAAATTCGGCAATTTCTTAAAGTGCCTGTCATTTTAAGACAACATGGTGGATGAGGCTAAGCAGTGAACTTGGTCGAGACCTTAGTAATTGCTGTGCACATGCTCACTCACATCGGAATCGGTTAATATATAGGAGTGCTGTCGCATGCAAAAAATCAGATTTTTCAAAATGTCACCCACAATAGAAATTGAAACTGCTATATCTGAGCCATTTTTTAAGGTAAAGACAAAAAAAAATGCTCCTGAATCCTTATATCAAGATCAAATACTTAAGAAAGAAACCTTTTTCAATTTCTAATTTTTTTGCACCTCACTTTAAATATATATATTTTTTTTAATTTAATGGCCGCCATTTTGAAACAAGATGGCTGATGAATCTGGCCAGCGAACTTGGTCGAGGTGTTGATGTATACTATTCACAGGCCTTCTTACATCGAAATAGGCGAATACGTGTGTTATCGCGTGACAAATACAAGATCGTTTCAAAATGTTAGCCATGCTAGAAATTCAAAATGCTATAAATCAACCATTTTTTAAGATATCAACAAAAGAACAAATTTTCAGAAACAAAAACTGCTCCGGAATCTTTGTATCAAGGCCAAACACATAAAAAAAATCTTTTTCATTTTCCAATTTTTTAATACCTCATTTTGAATTTTAAATTTAATTTTTTTTAAATGGCAACCCTTTTGAAACAAGATGGCGAATGAAGCTGGCCAACGAACTCGGTCGAGACATTGGTATGTACTATGTACAGACCAAGTTACATCCAAATAGGTTCATAAATACGCCTGTTATCGCGTGACAAAAATCAGGTCGTTTTAAAATGTCAGCCACAAGAGAAATTCAAAATGCTATTACTCAGCCATGTTTTTTTAGATATAGACGAAAGAAAAACTGTTCCGGAATCTTTGTATTAAGGTCAAACACATACAAAAAAATCTTTTTCATTTTCCAATTTTTTGGTATCTCATTTAAATTTTTTTATTTTTTTATTTTTTAATTTTTTTAAATGGCCGCCATTTTGAAACAAGATGGCGGATGAAGCTGGCCAACGAACTCGGTCGAGATATTTGTATGTACTATGTACACACCAAGGTACATCAAAGTCGGTTCATAAATACGCCTGTTATTACGTGAGAAAAATCAGGACGTTTCAAAATGTCAGCCACGCTAGAAATTCAAAATGCTATAACTCAGCCATTTCTTAAGATATAGACGAAACAAAAACTGCTCCCGAATCTTTTTATCAAGGTCAAACACATAAGAAGAAAATATTTTTTCAATTTTCAATTTTTGGTACCACATTTCAAATTTAAATTTTTCTTAAAACTTTAAATGGCCGCCATTTTTAAACAAGGTGGCGGATGAAGCTGGCCAACGAACCCGGTCGAGACATTGGTATGTACTATGTATAAACGAAGTTACATCCAAATCGGTTCATAAATACGCCTTTTATCGCGTGACAAAATTCAGGACGTTTCAAAATGTCAGCCACACTAGAAATTCAAAATGCTATAACTCAGCCATTTTTTAAGATATAGACGAAACAAAAACTGCTCTGAAATCTTTGTATAAAGGTCAAATACATAAGAAAAAAATATTTTTCCATTTTCAATTTTTTGGTACCACATTTCAAATTTTAAATTTAAAAAAAAATTTAAATGGCCGCCATTTTGAAACAAAATGGCGGATGAAGCTGGCCAACGAACTCGGTCGAGAGATTGGTATGTACTATGTACACACCGAATTACATCCAATTCGGTTCATAAATACGCCTTTTATCGCGTGACAAATTTCAGGACGTTTCAAAATGTCAGCCACGCTAGAAATTCAAAATGCTATAACTCAGCCATTTTTTAAGATATAGACGAAACAAAAACTGCTCCGGAATCTTTGTATAAAGGTCAAATACATAAGAAAAAAATATTTTTCCATTTTTAATTTTTTGGTACCACATTTCAAGTTTTAATTTTTTTTAAAAATTTTAAATGGCCGCCATTTTGAAACAAAACGGCGGATGAAGCTGGCCAACGAACTCGGTCGAGACATTGGTATGTACTATGTACACACCGAATTACATCGAAATCGGTTCATAATTACGGGAGTTACAGTGTGACATAGGTCAGATATATATATATATATAGATAGATATATATATATATATATATATATATATATATATATATCAATTTTGAACGGAGGGTGGTTTCGGGGTCTGGGGGTCATGATCGATGAAAATATACCAAAATTTTTTGAAATCGCTTTCCTCCGAACGGCTGCAATAGGTAGCTTTTTTGTAAAGAAAGCTACCTAAAACGACAAACTAGATGTATGTAAGAATAATTATTTGGTGAGGAAATTCTTTTGCTCTTCTTCCCTTTTGTCCTAAAGACACGTAGTAAACGGACTGCACAAACACCTTTTCGTATATAAAGCGGGTTTTTGACATGAACATACAAATTTTCTTCGTATCTTAAGCGGGATCGTATCTTATCCGTACGTATATTAAGCGGGTAATTTTACACAGGTTTAATAGGCATTTTTCAAGGGACCGGAAGAAATTCGTATCTTAAGCGGGATCGTATCTTAAGCGGGCGTATCTTAAACGAGTTTCACTGTAGTTGCGAATCAATGGTAACAGTCTCTGATCCTACATTGGCTATATTTTATGCCAGTGATTCTACCACCCTGGGTTCACAGGAACAACAAACGTTCTAAAAAAGGGCTTTAAAAGCTTTTTAAATTACATTTCTGTGGAATATTATGAAATAACAAACCGATTTCAAAATTAATGTTGGCAAATTAATGGTGACAGTTCCTGTTTCAACATAGCCCTTTATGTTGAGAGAGGTGGTAGGACTTGGAATTTGACATGATGGTTAATTTTAAGATGTAAGAAGATGGTTTCTAAAAAATTCAAAACTTCAAATGAATACTGAAATGAGCGTATTAATTGAGCATTAAAGTTTCAAAATATTTTCTAAATTATCATTTATTTCATTTTATTTCATTTTATTAATTTAAGTCTCATTTCTGCCTAATACAGTGTAATAATGATGTTTAGTCAAACTGTGTTTTAAATAGTAATTTTTTAATTATTCCTAAAAGTAATAAGTACCTTTTAATAAAAAAATCCTTTTAATAAAATAAAATATTACCTTTTAATAAAAAAAAAATTTAGTTAGTACCTATTGATAAAAATTAGACATATAAATATCACTTGTCATATTTCAAATATTACGCGAGCAAAGCCGCGGGGTTTGCTAGTATAATATATTAAGACAAAAATAATATAGAACCCCAGTTCTAATAGCAGATTTTTCTCAGAACCTGACAGATACCATTAATTTAGAATAGTAATTTCAGTAAATATCTTAATTTGGTGTTTAAGACCGCCACCTCCTCGACTTATATATCTACGGATAAGTTGTAGAGAGGAGTTTCGTTCACATACACTATAGTTAAGAATACAGTGCGCTCCCTGGTGTTGGAATGTGGAACTAACAGATCGCGATTTTATTTAAATTAGGAAATCTAACAAGGCAATCTGTTTGAAATTTTAAAATAGTTTATAACACATAAAAAAAGGTTAAAAAAAGAATGGCGCAATAAATTTCGGGGGGGGGGGGCGTTAATTTTTTTTAAAAAACCTTAGCCTTTTTTTTTACCGTTTTATGTGCGGTTTTTTGACGGAATCCTTAAATAAATGCTATAGTAATTTCAGCAAATATCTTAAATTTTTGTTTAAAATCGCCACCCTCTCGACTAATATATCTACGGCTAGGTTTTTTAACGGAGTTTCGTTCAGATACAGTGTTGTTAAGAATAGAGAACGCTCCCTGGTGTTGGAATGTGGAACTAACAGAACGCGATTTTATTTAAATTAGGAAATCTATCACGGCGATCTGTTTGAAACTTTAAGATAGTTTACATAATAATAAGTTTTAAAAAGAATGCCGCGAGAAATTTCAGGGGGGAGGGGGAAGGGGTGCTAAAAAAATTTTAAATCTTTGCGTTTTTTACCGTTTTATTGTTTTTAAGGCTTTAATAATTATAAATTATCAATCTGGGTTTATTAATTAAAGAATAAAGTGTTTTGAAAGGAATATTAAACGAAACCCTCTGTGCGATCTGTGATCACACTTACCCGCTTGTTACAATGTTAACGGCAGAGCCGCTGTCAAATTTTGTATAAGGACCTTTTTCTTTCCAGGTTAAACTGTTATATTTTTAGTTTAGAAGTCTAGTTTTATTTGGGTAACTAGTTTATTAAGTTGAATTTTTCTAGTTCGCCCCTCTTCCCCGTAAGTTTTTTAATTATGGTCCGATTTGAATGGGACCTTTTTGACGTTCTTCCCAGTTCATTTGGTTACCAACTAAACATTGATATTAATGCTCCAACTCTTGGTGACCATTATTTATGAACCATAATCAAAGTTTCGGATTTTTTACAGTTCAAACATTCCATCCTTTGTTCAGAGCCACGTTACTCAGGGTTCTTGTTAGTTAATCTTTAACTGATGTCACAGAAATTGTCACATAACTAGTGTGAAGCGGTCTGTGAGACCGCTCCATTGAAAGATGAATAAAAACCGCGATTAACTAATAGGATGTTGTTCTTGTACTACACTTTTTGGACAGGAGTGTTATAATTAATATTCACCTATTCAGAAGTCTCTGGTTTTAGCACTAATGTTCCAAACGAAACAAAATTTCAGTAGTGTTTGCAGATAAACTGAAATTTGCAAGTTAAGCTATGAAAATTGAAAAAAGCTCCAGCCTGTGAGACCGGTAACATCAGTTAAAGGTTAAGTTGCATCTATCAAGTTTGTCTCCTCTCCCCCCTCCCTCCCCCTCCCCAAATCATAACATTATTAATTATGATCCGATTGGAATGGATCCTTTTTTGATGTTTTTCCCAAGTCATTTGGTTACGAAATAATGATCTATCTCTGCAACTTTTGGTGACCACTATTTACAAACAATAATAAAAATTTTCGTCTTTTTTCCAGTTCAAGCGAACAGAAAGAACGTCAGAAAGGATCCCACTCAAATTGGGCATAATTAAGAAAGTTATGATTTAGACAGTGAGGGGAAAAGGGGAGGAACTCGAAAAATACAACCTAATAAACTAGTAGCCCAAATTAGTGTCAGAAATATTGATCTCTACCGATTTTACGATCAAATTTCCTGCCAATTGATCGATAAGATTTGGAATTACTATTTTTAAGCTTATCTGTGTGAGTATGCGATTCAACAGAGACATCTCTACAGCACTAAATATAGTGTAGAGACTAACTTGTACCTGCAATAATCGAGGTTCGGCATAAAATTAAACCTTATTAACAATGATAATAAATCAATAATAATAAATAAGACTCTAAACGTCTAAACGTTTATATTCTTTTGCTGTGTTCTTTCGCATATTTCTGAATTGTCTTTTTCTATATGCACCAATTATGTCATCATACATCTTTCTTTCACATTTTTCTCGATTTCTATGGATCGCAGAAGCACATATAATTCAACCACGATAAGTTGGCTTATGAGTTACGGAACTTAACAATAATTAATTCATTGATTATAGTAGCAACCAGAACTAGAGACTAATATAAACTAGTTTTTCATTCAATAAAGCGTATTCATTCAATAATTTTTGCTAGTTTTTATTTTCCGACATCATAGTAAACTCTCCAAACTTATCTTGGACGATTAATATTACAAGTGAGGATTCTAATTCCGCAGAGTTTGTGTTGTTTTCAACGAAGTCACAGAAAATGCACTGAGCCGGGGAAAGTTAAATTGGGAGTTAAACATTAACAATCAACCTTTCTTAAAAGAACGTAAACAGTTTCAATACAAAGTCCATGTTATCAAATGGGAGACTTGTCAAGCAGGTATTTGCAATTTTTTGTTAAGTAAGGTACTGACGCTCAATCTTGCGTGATAAAAAAGATGACGTATTTTTTCTTTTAATAGCTTTCTTTTGTTTTCTTTCTTTTTAACAGACATCTAACAAAGGAGATTGTGCAATTCAGTTTAACTATAAATACTAGTGACATTTACTAATGCGTTTACGTAACTCGTTCGTTTTGTTGGAAATGCGGCGAAAACTCGCAATAATGGCGTTTTTTTGCCCCACCATTGCGTACTTTTACCCAACCAATGGGGCAAAGATATGCAGAGCAATGTTTTTTTTTTTAATTACAATTTCTCACAGAATTATAATTTGACAGAATGTCGGTTGATGGTGGCACTTGCCTAAAGCTGTAATCTAACATTTTAATCATTCGTTACACTCGTTTAGACCAATGTGTTCATTAAAAATCAAAATTTATGGAAAGTGCGTATCTTTATCCCCACCTACTCCACTTGAAAAGTGTTTGACTTCTGTTTGTCTGGCCGAGCTCTAACTCTCGTAAATATACTCTGAGAGCCCTGAATTTTTTGTATGTTATTGGCGTTTACTGTACCCCAATCACTATAGAAAATGAAGCGGGTAGCATTTGTAATTCATTTACAAGGACTGTCAAAAGTATTCCGTTACATTACGATAAATGGGAAAAAATCGTTTCAAGTTCATTTTAATGGTGTTAGACCATTTCAAACATAATGAAATTGATATGATATTATGAAGTGAACTAAAACATGCATTCCGTAGAACATGGGGTGCAAAGCATTTATTATTGATTTACAAGGCAACACCAAAGAATTCCGATACATTATGGTCTAGGGAAAAAATTCTTTGCAGCGTATTTTAGTTCTTGTACACTTTTTCAAATGTAATGAAATGGGTAAGTATTACTGAGGCTTACTACGAGATATTGTTGTATAACAAATGCGTAGCATTTATCGTTCGTGTACAGGGACATACAAAGGATTCGGATACAGCACTGTATGTGAAGTACTACCTATTAGCGATAATTGCTGGAAATGCGGTTTCATTTATGGTATGTGTGTTTAACTACATTTTGCTTACTATGTGGTGTGTATAAATGGTATAGATCATATACAGGGCTACACAAAAGAATTCGTAAACATTGCGGAATATCAGCGTGAATGGCCTACAGGCTTATACTTAGATATTTCCATTGAGTTAAGCACTTTCAAGTTGAACTATTTTTAGTATACTAAGAGATGTTTGTATAATATAAATAAAATCATTTAGAGGACCACACAAAGAACTGGATACATGGGCTCGTAGGAAGGATAATGTGTGGAGTGTGATGTTTGTACAATAAGTTTTAATCTTCTCAAAAATATATTTTAGGATTATTATTATTATTAAATTATTACTTTGAATACAAGCTTTAAAATACAAGCTATATCAGCCAAATAATTGGAAAATTATTTTCACTCATAATTATTTTACATTTGCAGTTATATATTTTTCATTGTTTAGATCAAAATCAAGGGATTATTTAAACAAAATCTATTTGTAATTACACTTTTGGATTAGTACAATAAGTTTTAATCTCAAAAATACATTTTAATATATTTTAGCATAAAGGTTTCTTTTTAATACTAGTTTTAAAATACAAGCTGTATCAGCCAAATATAATTGAAAAATTATGCTTCAGTCATGATTATTTTACATTTACAATGATGTAATATTTATTGTTATTTAAAGTAAAATCAAGGAATTATTTATACAAAAAGTATTTGTAATTACATTTTTGGATTTGTACAATAAGTTTTAATCAACTCAAAAATATATTTTAGGATTATTATTATTATTATATTATTACTTTGAATACAAGCTTTAAAATACAAGCTATATCAGTCAAATAATTAGAAAATTATGTTTCACTCATAATTATTTTACATTTGCAATTATATATTTTTCATTGTTTAGATCAAAATCAAGGGATTATTTAAACAAAAACTATTTGTAATTACACTTTTGGATTAGTACAATAAGTATTAATCTCAAAAATATATTTTAATATGTTTTAGCACAAAGATTTTTTTTAATACAAGTTTTAAAATTCAAGCTATATTAGCCAAATAATTTTAAAACTATGCTTCACTCACAATTATTTTACATTAAACTTAAGGTAAAATTATCTGGCGGGTTCTAGTAATGAACATAAAAAAATGGGAAAAAAAACTATAATAAGAGCCATCTTAAACCGACACAGATAAGGCTTTCTGACGCTAGATTACGACGAAAACAACCCCGCAAAACCGGAAAGTATTCCAACACGTTAGGAGGAGAATGTGAAATTGTCATGTTGTCGGCGCATTACGAGAAAGTCACTCGATCCGATGAGGGCAGAATACCGTCAGTTTGACGGTAAGAGTTTGTGAGACACAAACAAACCCAGCATCGGTGAACGCATATATAATTTTTTTAATTAATTTCCAGCAGTGAAATTACGCTCGAGATTATTGAATATATAATACGTGATTAATCACGTATTATATATTCCATAAGTTCTTACTTACTGTAGTATACATCCACAGAAAAAAGATTTGATACTATAACGTAGGTCAAGCGGCTCTTGTGTCCTGATTCTGCCCTTCTCGGAACGGGTTACTTTCTCGTAATGTGCCGACGAAGTGATATTTTCCAATTCTGCCCCTAACGTGTTGGAATTATTTCCCATTCACCGGGGTTGCCTCGTCGTAATTCATCCCGACTGCAATCAGCAGCCGGAAAGCATTACTTGGGTCGGTTTAAGATGGCGTCTCTGTATATCAAGAGATATGCATCTCTTGTAAATGAGGATAGATAGACCTATTTTTTGTTAAATGTATATTCGCATTGTACTATTGTTATTATTATTATTCAGCTTTGTTAGGTTCATTACTAGAAATAGTTTTACCTTAAATTAAATGTAAATTAATTGTGGGTGAAGCATAGTTTTTCAATTATTTGGCTAATACAGCTTGTATTTTAAAACTTATAAAAAAAAAAAAAAAAAAAAAAAAAAAAAAATCTTTATGCTAAATTATATTTTTGAGATTAAAACTTATTGCACTAATCCAAAAGTGCAATTACAAATAATTTTTGCTTAAATAATCCCTTGATTTTGATCTAAACAATAAAAAAATATATAATAATGTATATATACATAATGTATAATATATAATGTTATAATATATAATGTAACATAATTATGAGTGAAACTTAATTTTCCAATTATTTGGCTGATAGAGCTTTTAAAGCTTGTATTCAAAATAATAATAATAATAATAATCCTAAATAATACATTTGAGAAGATTAAAACTTATTGTACTAATCCAAAAATGTAATTACAAATACTTTTTGTATAAATAATTTCTTAATTTTACTCTAAATAATAATAAATATTATATCATTGTAAATGTAAGATAATCACGACTGAAGCATAATTTTTGAATTATATTTGACTGATATAGCTCGTATTTTAAAGCTCGTAAAAAAAAAAAAAAAAAAAAAAAAAAAAAAAAAAAAAAAAAACCCTTCATGCTGAAATATATTTTTAAGAAGATTAAAACTTGTTGTAATCCAAAAGTATAATTACAAATAGTTTTTGCTTAAATCCGTTTATTTTATTCTAATAATAAAAATTAAAATATAAATGTAAAATAATTATGAGAAAGCATAAAGTTTCAATTAATTGGCCTAGAGATTTACCATAGCTTGTATTTTAAAACTTGTATACATAAAAAAAAAGCTTGTATTAAGAAAGTTAGTATAATAAAGTGTAATTACATAAAAATAAAACAAAACCCTTCATGGTAAAATATATTTTTGAGAAGATTAAAACTTGCTGTATTAATTCAAGAGAGTATTTACAAATAGTTTTTGTTTAAATAATTCCTTGGTTTTACTTTAAATAACAATAAAAAATTATGTAATTGTAAAATAATTATGAGTATGCATTATTTTTCAATTATTTGGCTGACTTAGCTTGTATTTTAAAACTTGTAAAAAAAAAAAAAAAAAAAAAAAAAAAAAATGAAAAAGAAAGCTTGTATTGAAAAAGTTAGTTTAATAAAGCGTACTCACATAAAAAAAAGACTTTATGATAAATATATATTTGAATTAATACAGTAAGTTTTAATCTTCACAAAAGAGTAATTACAAATAGTTTTTGTTTAAATAATCCCTCGATTTTAATCTAAATATTAATAAAAAATTATATACCGTATATACTCGCGCATAAGTCGACCCCCGCTCCTCCCATTTCTTAAGCAAAATTTTGAAAAAAATTGAATTTTCGTGTATAAGTCGAAGCACATTTCTGGTAGCATGCTGAAAAATAATTTGTAATCGAGGATAGAAAAATTTAATAAATTTTCATTAAATTAGTAATTTTTTTACGTTTCTAATCAGATTTTTTTTTAATTCAACGTTTTAAACCTGTATTATGTATAATCGAAGAAGCTTAAACAGATTTTGAAACCTATTCACATCAATTCAATGATACTTAAAAAGATAAAATTCTTTCAAAAATCCATTCAGGCATTGTTTACAAGGGTAAACAACTTCTTAGACTGCTAAAATATAGTACTTCTTTGTATTGTAGGACTTTTAAGAAAGATATCTAGAAGCATTCTCAAGTTGGACTCTTTTTAAAAAGGGGATTAAAATGCTGAAAGGAATATATTGAAGGGTTTTTTGTCACAAGAGAAAATGGGTGCAAAACAATTACAGGGACATTGAGCTTTGTTTGTCAGTCACTTGGATATGACCTTTGTCCGCTTTTATCTCTCATGTAATTACTTAAAAGACTGAAAAAAAAACAATCGCAGTAGTCTGTGAATTTTTACTTTCTCGTGTATAAATCGATCCCCCATTTTCAACTCCCAAATTTTGCCTAAAATTCTTCGACTTATACACGACTATATACGGTAATTGTGAATGTAAAATAATTATTATGCGTGAAACATAATTTTTCAATTATTTGACCGATATAGCTTGTATTTTAAAGCTTATATCGAAAAAAAAGAAAAAAAACGTTCCTGCTAATATATTAGAAGATTAAAAATTGTACTAATTTAAAAGTGTAATTGCAAATAGTTTTTGTTTAAATAATCCCTTAATTTTACTCTAAGTAATATTAAAAATTATATAATTGTATCTTAAAACTTCGTAAAGATTATTTATAACTCACCACCTGTTAAAACTTTACACACTGTTTATAGCGATATTATATAATTCACTTTATATTAATTTATAAAAAATCAATATATAATCATAGTGCCAATTAAAGGTCTCTTTTTAAAGGGGTCGCACCAAACATGTTCGAGTTTCAGATAAAGAGACCACATGTGTCCTTGGAAGCGATTGGTCGAAATTCTAGTCGAAACTCGTTGACCTTGTAATTGAGAGGTCAAACGCTGCTCCCCTATTCCGTTTGGGGCAGAATTGGAAATTGTTGAACATCGGTATGGATTACGTGAATGGGAGATTTCCTACTCGGCTTATTCCGTTAAGGGCAGAATCAGGACACTGGGCTCTTGGTCTACAAGCATCTAATGAAATAGTGCAGTATCTTAGCCGAAGCCGGCCTTGTTTCGAAGGACAGGACGGTGCCATCTATCGACATGAAATGAAACCATATACAAAGTTGAAAAAATAATTTCTTGTACTATATTGATTGAATTAAATTAATGCACTATTTTATAGGGTATATATATATATTTCACCCTTAAATGCCGGGTGTTGCTTTTCGGCAACATACACAATTTAGGCTCTAAAATAATATTGAAATAATATTGAAGCTATAAGACCTAATGTTGCCAATAAAATACATTCTGAAAATATTATTAAATCGATTTTAAACATGTCAACACTTGTGCTGTTTAAGAATAAAGATAGATTCATTTTTTCAATTGTTGCTACTTGTTCCTTTAGTTTTGTTTGGAAGCTTGCGAAATACCCTATTTTGTTCTGGAGTGAGCAAGTAAAATTTATTTCTTATTATAGTTCCTAAAATTCTTATGTGTTTAATATTATAGAATTTTATCAAGGAAAATTATTTTTTCAATTAAATACCAGTATTGCCGATTACTAACAAACTGTTTGGCTGAATCGCAAAACTGCCGAGACACTTGGAATCGTTCAATTTGGCGATGCGATAAATGAATTTTTGTTGTTACCAGTTCGTTTCGTAAATTCTTTCCACGCCTACATCGGCTTAATGGAATTGGTTGATTTGTTGTGTATTGGATGGTTACGCCTACCTGAAAGTTTTATCGACAATTAACTCAGCGATGTTTTGACAACTCAACTCCGCATGTGTTGAACGTTTGTGGTGAAGACGAACGCATGTTTGGAAAAAAGTTTTGTAATTATAAACTTTAAATTACGACAATGCAAAATCTTGTTATTGTTAATATTTGTTAATTTTTTTGCTGTTTTTAGTTGTAAAATTTGAAAGTTAAAATTGGGAATTAAAACGGCCTATAGAGGCGCTGCTCGCAACCTTCGGTACAGGAAAATTGTCCCTTTAATTTCCCTTTAACTAATGCTAACGTGCCATTGAAATAATTATTCATTGTAAATGCATTTGAAAGTTTTAGATATTAAAATCCGGGTAATTTTTACTTTGTCATATAAGAAAGAACACAAATGTCACAGGAAACCTGAAATTGTATCAAAGAATAATCATTCTGAACAAATGTAAAGTACATGTAAAGCAATGCGCTAGCTCGGCATTATCCTGAAGCGAGAAGTTACATCTTTTCTCCACTAGATGGCGTATTCGAGCGCTTGAATTGCCAATACCTATGTAATTTAGTTTGAAATTGCGAGTATTTGTTCATTTTTTTGCTGGAAAGTTGAACGAAGTTTACAGAACGACTTGAAATTTACGAAATTATCACAATTCAACATTTTTTACAGTTGGGTTTCAAGAAAGGAGATGTGTGTTCAGGTATGTTAATAATTTTATGGATTTTTTGTTATAGTTGTTTATATTAGCCGTTTATTGTATATTTCTCATGTATGCTGGCCTTACGAGTTTTGTATATTTTGATATTGCTACACAGCGAAAACTGCTGAATTTTGAGATTGCTACATAGGGTGAACTGCTGAATTTTGAGATTGCTACATAGGGTGAACTGCTGAATTTTGAGATTGCTGCACAGGGAGAAGTGCTGAATTTTGAGATTGCTGCACAGGGAGAACTGCTGAATCCAGTAATGTTTTTTTTCGGTTAATGAACGCGAAGCGTTCATACAATGTTCCCTGGTTGCCGCTTTAACGAGTTTCCTGCGTTTTTCAGATTATGTAGAACTAGGTTGCTGTATTCAGTGATATATATATATATATGTATACATATTTATTTATGAACGCAAAGCGTTCATACTTCCGTAAATTAGAAATGAATTGTTCAATGTTTACTCTGATATAAGCTCGTACTTTAAAATATTAAATGACGCCATGATTTTTTGTGAAAGTTGTTGAGAAATGAAAATTTTAGTCATTAAATCGTTACTCTGATTTGGAAAGGTACTTTAAAAAATTCACATTTTTCAATAAATTTATGTTGAAATCGTTTGTTTTATTTTGAATCTCATAAATATCGGCTTTCCTGCGTTTTCTAATGCGTCGTTATTTATAAATGTTGTATTTCCCATGATTCCAGGATGATGACGTAGTAAAAAACAGTCTGGAAACATTCAGGAAAGTGGACCAATCACGTTAGTTTTCAGGTTGCCGCATTTTAAGTTGGCGTATGCGGGGTGTTTGGCGCTTGTCAGAAAAGTCGCCAAATGGGGTGTCTCGGCTGTTTTGGGAATCTGCCAAAATGAAAGCCGAAAAACATTATTACAATGATTTTTGAAAAATCAGGCATTGAAGGGTTAATGTGATACACTTTTGTTGATTATTTATCAGAATTAATTTAAATAAATGTTGCCTTTTTTTGTTAATTTTTTCATAAAAATATCGTTTAATTTCTTTATTAGAAACGGATGAATGACTATAAATATTGTTCTGAATAAAATGTACTATTTTTACAAAATCTTTTACATGTTCAAGTAAGATTTAGCTAAAATTATTGGATAATATTTGATAGCTAAAATTCTTATAATTTTACTTTTTCTCTCCCTTACTCTTTTACTAAGTATAAATTCAGAATCTTATTTTAAAAAGTAAGATCCTCGAGGGTTCTTTAAATTAAACTTTTTTTGTTTTCGTGTTTTTAAAAATTATGAATTAAAAATCTCTTCGCTTAAAATTTTTCCAATTTATTATAGGATATCATAAGCTAGTAAATCTGAAATAAAATTTCTTTAAAGTAAAAAAAAGGGGGATATGTTTTATAATCGAATATTTAATTCATATGCTTAGAAGTATGTGTGTATGTGTTCTTTGTTATAGGTATAATCCACAGTTTTTCTATTAAAATTGCTATTTTTACTTCTTTTTTTTTTTTGGGGGGGGGGGGGGTAGTCACAGAAATAACATATTTTAACTATTATTATTATACATATATATATATTTTTAAGAATACTACAAAAAGTTTTTTAAATTCATTATTTTTTAAAAACACGAAAAAAAACCTGTGCTTTATACTCAATAAAAAAATTAGAAAAAAAATAAAACATTAATAATTTTACCCATCAAATATTTCCAGTAATTTTAGCTAAATATTACTGGAACATGTATATGACTTTTGTAAAAATAGTACAATTTATTCAAAACAATTCTTATAGTCACTTATCAGTTTTTAACAAGTTAATAGAAAAAATAAATTATTCTTAAGTAAAATGTAACAACAAAGAAAAAAAGGGCACCATTTATTTTAATTACTTTTGATAAATAATCATCTAATGCTTTACATTGCAATATACCCTTACATTTGAATTTAAAGAATAATAATAATGAGGTATGTATCTGCAATTACATTTGAAAAAAGTATATAAATTTCGCATTTACAACATTTTTTAAAACATTATGAATTAATTATTAATTCATTAATTTAATTCAATCAATATAGTACAAGAAATTATTTTTTTTTTACCTAGATATATGCTTTCCTTTCATGTCGACAGATGGCAGAAGCAGCAATCTATCTTCCTACCGTTGGAAACAAGGCCTTATTGGAAACCGTTGGAAACAAGCTAAGATATTGCAGTCTTCGTCTTCCGCTGGACACTTGTGTTGATATCTTATGTTCAATTTAAATTTGTACTATTTAATTTAATTACAATTTTTAAAAAGTACGATTTGTCAATAAAACTAATGTTAAAAGGCAAAAAAACAACGTTTAAAAATGCACAAGTAATACACAAAAAGCAGCAAACAGCGCTGTTCGAATCTACAAGCGGGATCCTTCTTCAGTGCAAGATAGAGCAGCGTGCTAGGAAAAGCAAGGCTGGGCTTTAGTTTTAAAATACAACTAATGATTTCCTTCGTGCTAACATGTTTTTCATTGCTACGAAGTAAGGAGTGAAGATTTAAAAACACCGGCCTACAGCTTGGTCAATAGCAGAGCTCTAATTTTCTCTGCACATGAATTCATGTATGGTTTGCTAATATGCCTCCTGAGTTCGCCATATTTTGCCGCGTCTTGCACTGGAGACTGCTGATTGGACTGCTATCGGTCAAAGTCTAATATGGCAGACGCAGTAGAGAGGGAAAGAACTCGTATTTGGGCATCAGCGCTTTCCACAGAAGAACATTGTTATGTCGACTCCTCTCTATTCATATCATAGCTCCATGGGCTGTTAGGTTCGAAGTAAAACGGTTGCGAAAACGTAACAAGAATTAGCATAGGAATGAACAAAAGCAGTATTGCCAACATATGAGTTTTGCTATTGCTTCTAGCACCTATTTTTTCCATAAAACTTATTAAAATTGTCATAAAATTTTAGTATATAGCTGGCCATATTTCCATGATATTAAAAATTAATAACTCCCGCACCCCCTCCCAAAAAGAGTAATAATCTACTTTTTCTAATCGCGATTGAATCACTTGAATCCGCCATCTTGTGGACAGAAGTTTAATCCTGAAACGCAATCTAAAGAACCATAGCATTACATGTATTTTTAACTTGTTCATGATGTTTTTTTTTTTTTTTTTTTTTTTTTTTTTGCAGTATTTCATCTTCATGTGACATTAGTGTTATGTGTTAGATAACAAGATAAAAATTATCCGAGTTTAAATATCGAAAACTTTCAAATGAATTCATAATAAAAAAGTAATTTCAATAGCACTTTTCCATTAGTTGAAAAGATGATTTTTTCGAGACTAACAACTTCGATTAGCGCCCCTAAAGTCTTTTTAGTGGCTCATCTACATATAGAGGGTGTCCTAAAATGGACTCATTTGTTAAATGAATTTTTTACTGACTGTTTTAAAATTTAATAACAAGTAAACGATAACAGCTATAGATGTTATTCTAGCAGAAGAGCAATGAGTGAAGACAGGAAATTCTTTGCTGCGCTTTCTTGTTTTATTCCTAAATATTTCCGATAGATAGCACTGGAGTTTTTCAAACTTTACATGCGCAAAATAACCTCGCAATTTCGAAACATACATCATTTTTTGGCTTAACTATTTTATCAATAGATAAGCAGAATGAAGATTAAAAACTTGGTGAACATTGATCCATTTTCTTACTTTGTTTTTAGCATTTTAATTGTTCGAGGCAGCACAGCGGTTTCTATCGCTGAAATTTGGAACTAAAACGAAGACACATAGCAAAACAAGTCCCGGCTTTACACATTAATTTTCCGCAAAAATAGCTAAAATAGCTGTCGCCGTTTACTCGTTATTGAATTTTAAAAACAGTGAGTCTTATATAGGATAACCTGTAGTAATAACATTTTAAATTCGGCATTTTTGCACATAAAATGTTGCTGTCGTTGTTTTATGTCCCTCAAACGAAAAGTGGATAAAGCAACAGCAACCTAACTCTCATAAATGATAAACTAAACAGACAATCAATGAACAGTTGGATAATACTTACGCAAATCATTTCGAAACGAAGGCTTTAAAAGCAGAAAAATAGATTGTGCACTTTGAAGAATTAAAAAAACTCCAGTTTCGTGATCGAAAGACGACCGTCTCTCATATCTCTGCGAAGTTCCAAACAATAGTAACTGCTGTGCATATTGTCACGAAACTCATACATAAAAAAAAATATGACAAAAACATAGTATTACAACACGAGACACTAAGCTAGAAGAAAGAGTTGAATTGTCTGTAATTTTTCTCTGTTATGATGGCATTCTAAACGCCCACTCTGAATAGCACTTTTAGCAGATAGCATTTTTAATTTTCAGAAAATTTACAGCAGTCTTGCTTTGAAAACCTCCAAAGTTGCAGGAAGCTCAGCGTGACAAGGCTGAAGTTCATAACAAGACTGCAGCAAGATAACGCAAATGCCGAAGTCACCACACTTTGAACTTGCATCTAACTTGTCGTGCAAGTTAAATTTAGGTTGTATCAAATTTATTACAAATTAACGGCAAACAAATAATCAAAAATACTGCAAACTTACTGCAAAGTAGTAATCTTTCCACGCCCCACTATTTGCTTACAACAGTTACACTCCCGGATAACATTTTTAATTTTCAGAAAATTTGCAGCAGTCTTGCATTGAAAACCTGCAAAGTTGCAGCAAGCTCAGCATGACAAGACTGAAAGTTCATAACAAGACTGCAGCAAGATAACGCAAAAGCCGAAGTCACCACACTTTGAACTTGGAGCTAACTTGTCGTGCAAGTTAAATTCATGCTGTATCAAATGTATTGCAAATTAACGGCAAACACGCAATCAAAAATACGGTAAACTTACTGCGAAGTAGTAATCTTTCCAGGCCCCACTTTCTGTTTACAACTGTTACACTATAAGTTTAACCCCTTCGGAGGGATCCATAGACCTGATCAGGTCTATTGATGCGAACACACCGTCAGAAGATGCTTGCATCGTTTTCATCACCATAAACAAGTTAAGGTTATATTTGTTCTTTTCAATACGAGCCTTTTTTAGTATCCGATAAGTATAGCGTTTATAAAAAGCGGTGCCAACCGAATAAAATTTCTGCAATACCTGCGTATGTGCTGATTGCCTATTTTCACAACAGAGGGATTTTTTGCTTTTGTCTTTTTCGTGAATGAAAGACAGTCTTGCTATCAGTTCCACAACCCAGATAACATGAACATTGGCAGCAAGTTTGATTTTTTCTGTCATTATCTTGCCGTGACAAATTTGAATTGAGAAATTCGCAGCAGATTTCACGCAAGGTATACCATCCCCCACTTGTATGAGTAGTTTGTTGTGAAACTGGTGGCAAGACTGTCTTTAATTCACGAAAGTGACGAAAGCAAAAAATCCCTCTGTTGAGAGAATAGACAATCAGCACATACGCAGAAATGTAGAAATTTTATTCGATTGGCACCGCTTTTTCTAAATGTTATACTTATCAAATATAAAAAAAAGCACGTATCGAAAAGTACAAATATTCTCTTAACTTGTTTATGGTGATGAGGACGATACATGCACCTTCTGATGGTATGTTTGCATCAATGGACGTGTTCAGGTCTATGAACACTTCCGAAGGGATTAAACTTCTAGTGTAACAGTTATAAACAGACAGTAGGGCGTGGAAAGATTACTACTTTGCAGTAAGTTTGCAGCATTTTTGATTACTTGTTTACCGTTAATTTGCAATAAATTTGATACAGCATGAATTTAACTTGCACGACAAGTTAGCTGCAAGGTCAAAGTGTGGTGACTTCGGCGTTTGCGTTATCTTGCTGCCGTCTTGTTATGATCTTTCCTTCTTGTCATGCTGAGCTTGCTGCAACTTTGCAGGTTTTCAAAGCAAGACTACTGCAAATTTTCTGCAAATTAAAAATGCTGTTTGGGAACAAACTACTCATGCAAGTAGGGGATGGTATACCTTGCGGGAAATTTGCTGCGAATTTCTCAATTGAAATTTGTCACTGCAAGGGAATGTTAGAGATAATCAAACTTGCTGCTAATTTTCATGCTATCTGGGCTATAAGTTTAACCCCTTTGGAGAAGTCCATAGACCTAATCATAATCAGGTCTATCGATGCGAACACACCGTCAGAAGGTGCATGCATCGTTTTCATCACCATAAACAAGTTAAGGTAATTTTTGTACTTTTCAATAAGATCCTTTTTTGGTATTTGATAAGTGTAGCATTTAGAAAAAGTGGTGCCAACAGAATAAAATTTCTACATTTCTGCGTATGTGCTGATTGTCTATTCTCTCAACAGGGGGATTTTTTGCTTTCGTCACTTTCGTGAATTAAAGATAAGTCTTTGCCATCAGTTTCACAGCAAACTACTCATGCAAGTGGGGGATGGTATACCTTGCAGGAAATTTGCTGCGAATTTCTCAATTCAAATTTGTCACGGCAAGATCATGTCAGAAAAAATCAAACTTGCTGCTAATGTTCATGCTATCTGGATAATGCAAGATATTTATTCATGTCTGAGTCAAAACTGCATCAAATTGCCAAACTAATTTATGTTTAATTTTTTTCGATATCGCTTTTACTTTATTACAGGATCCCAGTTATTATCAAAAATGTGACCTTTTAGATAGTTTCGCAAAAATATGATACACTGAGATGAGATATCACGCTGTACGAAGGATTTATCGCGTGATTAATTTCATCTAATATTAACATGTACCTAGACATAACTGAATCCCACGCGCATAATTGCATCTACAAGAATTCTGCAATAAAGAGCATGCAGATATTGATCATATATGTATTTATTATGTGTTCTAGGCCATTATAATCATTAATTATATAAATAACACATCGACTCTTCTGATATGAACGAGGGTGACGGCGGACTTGTATTTTTCTTTTTTCTTTTCTATAATAAAATATTACTTACATACTGCTCACCCACAAGAAAAGTGACACATCTCGACAAAAGTAAATTTCATAGGAGAGGCAAAAGACGATTTGCATGTTTTTACTGTAACATCTAATCATAGCACTTAGTTCTGTATGCATCAATAAAAAAGTGCATAAAAGCATAAAACGTTTACAAATGAAGACGAGGATGAAGTTTTGATGGTTGAGTAATTTTACCTTCCCACTCAATCCACTCCCCTTCTGTGATCACGAATGGACATGGACATATAGAGTAATAAAGCGATTTTCTAAATAATTGCACTTATGAAACTTTTAAAGTAGCAAGACTGGTATGACAGATGTATTAGTGGAATAAAACGCAAAATGAATTTTTGCGAGATGTTTCACTTTTGTTGCAGGTGAGCGATATGTTCTCGACAGAGTTGGGCAAATTTGTAATTGCAATTATCTGCAATGTAATTACAATTTAATTGCATGTAATTAAGTATAGTTAAAATTACATGCCGTAAAAAATTCTTCCAGAACTGTAGTCGGAACCACCCCGATCCCATTATTTGACAAAATTTCTGCGTTTGAATATTTATAACTATAATCAATTACATGCAATTAACTTGTAATCTCACTGCAAAAAAAATTGAGATTACAAATTTGCCCAACTCTGGTTCTCGACACTACAAAATTTTCTGATATAACTAAATTCATTCTTACATAAACGAAATGTTGTGGTAAAAGCATTCAAATTGGTTGTTGGTTGATTGCAGGTGCTACGGTCGCATAAGTTATTTCATGCTGATAAGTTCGATAAGTTGTTTCTTTTGTAGTCGACAGCTAAACGGACTGTCCTGATTCTGCCCTTCTCGGAACGGGTTACTTTCTCGTAATGCGCCGACGAAGTGATATTTTCCAATTCTGCCCCTAACGTGTTGGAATTATTTCCCATTCACCGGGGTTGCTTCGTCGTAATTCATCCCGACTGCAATCAGCAGCCGGAAAGCATTACTTGGGTCGGTTTAAGATGGCGTCTCTGTATATCAAGAGATATGCATCTCTTGTAAATGAGGATAGATAGACCTAATTTTTGTTAAATGTATATTCGCATTGTACTATTGTTATTATTATTATTCAGTTTTGTTAGGTTCATTACTAGAAATAGTTTTACCTTAAAATAAATGTAAATTAATTGTGGGTGAAGCATAGTTTTTCAATTATTTGGCTAATACAGCTTGTATTTTAAAACTTATATTAAAAAAAGAAAGAAATCTTTATGCTAAAATATATTTTTGAGGTTAAAGCTTATTGCACTAATCCAAAAGTGCAATTACAAATAATTTTTGCTTAAATAATCCCTGGATTTGGATATAAACAATAAAAAATATATAATAATGTATGTATACATAATGTATAATATATAATGTTATAATATATAATGTAACATAATTATGAGTGAAACTTAATTTTCCAATTATTTGGCTGATAGAGCTTGTCTTTTAAAGCTTGTATTCAAAATAATAATAATAATAATAATAATCCTAAATAATACATTTGAGAAGATTAAAACTTATTGTACTAATCCAAAAATGTAATTACAAATACTTTTTGTATAAATAATTTCTTGATTTTACTCTAAATAATAATAAATATTATATCATTGTAAATGTAAGATAATCACGACTGAAGCATATTTTTGGAATTATATTTGACTGATATAGCTGGTATTTTAAAGCTCGTATTAAAAAAAAAACCTTCATGCTGAAATATATTTTTGAGAAGATTAAAACTTGTTGTAATCCAAAAGTATAATTACAAATAGTTTTTGCTTAAATCCGTTTATTTTATTCTAATAATAAAAATTAAAATATAAATGTAAAATAATTATGAGAAAGCATAAAGTTTCAATTAATTGGCCTAGAGATTTACCATAACTTGTATTTTAAAACTTGTATACATAAAAAAAAAAGCTTGTATTAAAAAATTTAGTATAATAAAGTGTAATTACGCAAAAAAAAACCCTTCATGGTAAAATATATTTTTGAGAAGGTTAAAACTTGCTGTATTAATTCAAGAGAGTATTTACAAATAGTTTTTGTTTAAATAATTCCTTGATTTTACATTAAATAACAATAAAACATTATGTACCGTATTTTATGGAAGAAACGCCGCACCCGTCGTAAACGCCGCACTCCTCAAATTGGCCTGAATACGCTTAAAAATATCGTAAACGTCGCATCCATCGGAACGCAACTTTTGTCGACAGCGTCACATTGACCTAATTTTAATCAAAGCTTTCTGAGCAGTGTAGGATGCCTCGTTCTTAATATCTTAAGATGTGTATAGTTTTATTTAAAATATTTCAATCCGATTTTAAGTATTTTTATGAATTTTTAAATTAAGGAAACTCAGTTGGTATTTAAAGAACATCGTAAACGCCGCACTTAGAAAAAAATTAACTTTTAATCTCGTAAACGCCGCGGCATTTCAACCATAAAATACGGTAATTGTAAAATAATTATGAGTATGCATTATTTTTCAATTATTTGGCTGATACAGCTTGTATTTTAAAACTTGTAAAAAAAAAAAAAGTAAGCTTGTATTGAAAAAATTAGTTTAATAAAGCGTACTCACATAAAAAAAAAGACTTTATGATAAATTTATATTTGAATTAATACAGTAAGTTTTAATCTTCACAAAAGAGTAATTACAAATAGTTTTTGTTTAAATAATCCCTCGATTTTACTCTAAATATTAATAAAAAGTTATATACCGTATATACTCGCGCATAAGTCGACCCCCCCCCCCTCCTCCCAATTCTTAAGCAAAATTTTGAAAAAAATTGAATTTTCGTGTATAAGTCGAACCACATTTCTGGTAGCATGTTGAAAAATAATTTGTAATCGAGGATAGAAAAATTTAATAAATTTTCATTAAATTAGTAAATTTTTTACGTTTCTAATGAGATTTTTTTTTTTATTCAACGTTTTAAACCTGTATAATTATATATAACCGAAGAAGCTTAAACTATTTTGAAACCTATTCACATCAATTCAATTATACTTAAAAAGATAAAATTCTTTCAAAAATCCATTCAGGCATTATTTACAAGGGTAAACAACTTCTTAGACTGCTAAAATATAGTACTTCTTTGTATTATAGGAATTTTAACCTTTAACTGATGGGACTCAAATTTGTCACACAACTGATGTGATCTGGTCTCTCAGACCCCTCGAATAAAATGAATAAAAAAAATAACTCAAATGGTTGAATTAATTAAATTTTGTCCTAACAATATCGTTGTACCTCTCTTAGGAGCATGTGAATTAAATTGCATCAAAAAAGTATTTTATTCATATTATTTAACTTCCGTACAGAAAAGTAAAAAGCTGTAAAAGTGTGTAAAAGTTCTGTTTACAGCTGGGAGTCGCGGGGTCTGGGAGACCGAGTGACATCAGTTAAAGGTTAAGAAAGATATCTAGAAGCATTCTCAAGTTGGACTCTTTTTAAAAAGGGGATTAAAATGCTGAAAGGAATATATTGAAGGGTTTTTTGTCCCAGGAGAAAATGGGTGGAAAACAATTACAAGGACATTGAGCTTTGTTTGTCAGTCACTTGGAAATGACCATTGTCCGCTTTTATCTCTCATGTAATTACTTAAAAAGCACATTCCGCCTCAAAGATTCAAAATCCTCCCAAAACAGATCTGCGCATTTTCTCGCGCATTATTGCTGCTTCGGATGTTTTGTTTACATTTTTGTGGTACACGACGGACTTTGTTGAAGGCGAAATAGAAGTACGAGCGTCATAGCGCGGTGGTTAAAGCACGATCTTTGTAATAGATAGGTTGTGAGTTGTGTCCTATTTGGTGTAGATTTTCGTTTTGATCTTTAGCATATAAAGATCAGTTGCTTTGTATTTTTTTAAATTGTCAATTAGACATTTAAATTTAAATGACAAGTTATAAAATTTAATTTTAAATAAATTTAAATAATTCAAATAAATTTTTAAATAATTAAATGGACATTTATTAAAATGCAATAATTCTTAAAATGAATTTTTAAATATTTTTATGCTAGTTGCGATACCGACCTGTTCTAATAGATAGATATCAAATTAGTATTTTGTTTTGATCTTTAACATATAAAGACAGTACATATATATACAGTTGCTTTGTATTTTTTTTTTTTTTTTTTTGTCAAATAGACTATTAAATTTTAATTACATTTAAATTATAAAACTTAATTTAAATTTGTATTACATTAAATTAAATTTTAAATAAATTTGAATAATTCAAATAAATTTTTAAATTCTATTTTTTAATAATTAAATGAACATTTATTAAAATGCAATAATTCTTAAAATAAAATTAAAAATATTTTTATGTTAGTTGTGATACCTCCCTGTTGTAAGAAATAGATATCAAATTAGTATTTTGTTTTGATCTTTAACATATAAAGATCAGTTGCTTTGTAATTTTATTAAATTGTCAATTAGACATTTAAATTTTAATTACATTTAAGTTATCACATTTAATTTAAATCTGTATTACATAAAATTTAATTTTAAATAAATTTAAGTACTTTAAATAAATTTTTAAATTCTATTTTTTATTAATTAAATGAACATTTATTAAAATGCAATAATTCTTAACAGAAAATGAAAAATATTTTTATGTTAATTGTGATATCGCCCTGTTGTAAGAGATAGATATCAAATTAGTAAAATCAATTTTATAAAGTCCTTATGTTTTAAAGTGAAGTATTATCGTTCATATCTAAAAAATCTCTATTAATTTACTAGTATTAATTTTGTTAATTACTGGTTCATTTGTAATTATAAAATAGTGGAACATAAAACTATTAATTATATATATTTAAATAAAAATATTAATTAATATTAATTATACATGTTTAAATTTTAATATTATTATATATTTAAATAGTGATAATAATGTAAGAATAAAAAAGAAAATCTTTAATTATGTTAATCTTCCACTAACATAATTAAAGATTTTCTTTTTTTCTTATATTATTATCACTATTTATATATATAATTAATATTGACATTTAAATATACCAAATTAATTAATATTTAAATATGCATAATTGATATCTAGTAATAATTATTGAAATAATGATAATAATATCTTTTTATTATATTATTATCACTATTTAAATATATAATTAATATTGATATTTAAACATGTATAATTGATATTAACTAATAATTATTTAAATATGTATAATTATTATTTTCATTTAAATATATATAACTAATATTAATTATTAATTAATTAATATATACATATTATTATATATAATTATTATTATATGTAATTATTATAATTAATATATGTATTATAATTATAAAATTATATATTTTTTAAATGTATATAATTTATATTAATTAACATTATTATTTCATATTAATTTATAATTCATATTAATAAATATTATTATTTAAATATATAGTTAATGTTTTAGCTTAGCAGTTTGTTATTAATTTTCTTCAGTTTTCAATGTCTAGCTCGTGAGATATTAAATATGAAAAAAAACAAAAAAACAATCTACATTAGATAAACACGTGGGTTTTTTAGACATAAATGAACTTTTGTTTTGTACTATATACTTTGTAGAAACCCAATCATTACATGCATATATGATTAGTATAGGCATATCAACTTATGAATAGGAAGGGTGTATTAAATGACAGTTTCACAAAAATGGATGTAAATAACACCAAAAATATTTTAATTGAAATACAAGTTATTAGTAATAATGCATAACTGAAACATAGGTATACATTTTTGGTCATCCTTAGAATCTGGAAGTTATACTTTTTTCTTTCTTTTTCTTTTTTTGGTATATGTTGTCTACATTAGTAATATATTTGAATGGCATTGTGATTTGAAGAATGTTATGAAAATTAAAGTAGATGGCAGCAGATATCTAAACCATATGCGATTTTCAAGTATATTAGAAACACACACATACATAAAATTTATGCAGACATGCATATATTCATATTTATTATGTACATATATTGATATGTATTCAAATATTCACACATGATTATGTGTATGATTGTATATGTTTTCACTTTTATGAGAAAAAATTGTCAGATTTATTGACTTACGAGAACGTTAAGAAAATGCAAAACTAAAGCAGAAAGATGCAATATTACATTGATTATTAAAAACTTTAATTGATTAACCGTAGTGTATAACTATACTTGATGACGTATAACAGATTGGTAAAAACAATAAAAATCTGATCTAGGAGACCTCTCTAAAATCTATATTTTCTTAGTAAAATTTGAATTGATGTTAAACAAAATAAAATGTATTTTTAGCTATCACTAATCAAATACAATAACAGCTCTCTTTCTCCTCATCCTTCTTCTTTTATTTCTATTTATTTATTTATTGGTTTTATTCATTTACTTATTTATTTATTATTTATTTACTTCCTCTTTTTTTTTTTTTTTTTTTTTTTTTTTCATAAATTAACATGTCATGATTTCTTGTGTATTTTCAGCATTAAAAAGTTTTAATTTATTAATCTTAGTACATTACTATGCTTGGTGACTTATATCACACTGGTAGAATAAAAAATAAAAATTTGATATACCAGACCTCAATATTTTCTTAGTAAGGTTTTGAATTGATACTTATCAAGAAAAGAAAATTTTAAAAAATAAAATGTATTTTTAGCTATCCTTTTTAAAACTATTCGAATACAATAACATCTCTCTTTCGTTCTTCTTCTTTTTTTATTTTTAATTATTATTGATTATAAATTGGAATACTATAAGAAATGTAAAAAAATATAAATTAGAATTTACAAATTATGTTACTACAACAAGTTAAAACAATTCTCGTATATAATTAATTAATATTTGATGGTACATGAAAACAAAATTCCATTAAATATATTTTGATTTCTTCAAATAAATTACTTGTATATTACATTTATTTTATAAAACATATAATTTATTTTAGTCAAAAGCATTAGATTAACATGATTATATTTTATTATCTTCTCCCTAGATGGCGACACTATGAAAATGTACGATGTTAACAAGGAATTTTTGAAGGGCGAGAGAATGCGCGAAGGAATGCGCAGATCGATTTTGGGAGGATTTCGGAAATCTTTGATGCGGAACATGCAAGTAATATCAGCATGTATCTGTCTGTGACATTCCTAATTTTAATATCCAACTGCTTGCGAAAGCAGTTTTCACTAGAGCAGCTTTCACCTCAATCGCGGAAAACTTCCGATGTCTTGAATTCAGAGTGTGAAATATATTGGTATTTTTTTATTCATAATAGTGGTGTGGATGTCTTTTTTGTAAATCTTTTAAATAATATATTGTATATTCTTTAACCCCTTATATCTTGCTGGGCTGTGTCTTTAACCAGCATTGTTTGATTATCACCAGTTTTATAAAATAGTGTAATTGGCTTTGTTATGGTATCATTTTATCTGTCATTAAATAAGGTGAATATTTCTTTTTCAAAAAAGTGGCGACAATGAGCAATTTGAATTTAAACCGTAATTTAATGCGACCGTTAAGGGGTTAAGGGGATAGTTTACCTTTTCAACAATTTTTCTTATTTTTAAAAATATGGTACAAATGGTGAAATCACTGTATTTCAATGTTCACATAAAAGGACATTTTGAAAAAAAAAATAACTGCTTATTTAATTAAAACTTTTACAAAGTTTAAAAAAATTTGAAATTTTTACAATCCTTACTACTTTTTTAAATATTGATATTTTTGCCCATTTTTTCTTTAAGATTTTCAAATGTGTATTACACAACACTGCGGATGGATTTTTAGATACCTCTACTATTACATTTAATATATTTTTTTATAGGTATATATTAGGTCTCCAAGAAAAATCTGTCGTTTAAAGTTCTTTCATCCCTACTTTTTTTTAAATTCTGATTTCTTCATTAGCACCCCTTTTTTTTAAATGTTAAAATTCCCATTGTTTTCACATTTCACATTAAGGTGAACACAATGGGAATTTTACAATTTCAAAAAAGTGGTACCAATGAAGAAATCAAAAATTTTAAAAAGTAGGCGTGAAAGAACATAAAAACGACAGAATTTTCTTGGAGACCTAATATGAGCAACATCTTATGCTTTTTTGTACCACAACAATTTTATAGTAAATTTTACCTTTGTAAATCGCTGCAATCTGCCGATTAAATAAGGCAAAAACTCCTATTAAATTTTCGTGGTACTAAAAAAGGAAGAGTTGGCAGCTATGATATAGTGTAAAATGGAGAAATCTAACACAACTTCATATACTTTTATTTAAAAAAAAAAAAAAAAAAAAAAAACTTCAATGTTAATTCCAAGCGCACATTTATCATATATATAATAATGGACATTTACGAAAAAGTTCAAATCTCTATCTCAAATACAGAAAAAGCCTTAGCATTTTTGAAGCATGAAAGTGAAGAAAATATGAACATGGAGAAAAGCCATTTAAAGTTTTAATTTGTGTGGGTAATTGCACTGGGTGTATTAACAAAATTTAAAATACCTCACGATGTTATTACTGTATGTGTAAAATTGAGGTGTCAAAATATCCACAATTAAACAGGCTTTCATTTAATAATTAAAAATAAAAATCGATCTTTTGATCAATTTTGTGGTAAACTTTCCCCTTAAAACACTATTATAACTCGTTAAAATAATCTACCATAGAATACCTTCTTGTTACTCCCATTTGTATTTTGATGTTGATTTACGTTTTTGACGTTTATATCAGTTAAACTTTTTACAACGCTAAAACCGGTTTGACAATAAAAAAAAATATATCACACCTATTTTTAAAAATATATATATGTTTCAGAAATTATGGTACAAAATTGTCCTATCATTATTTAATGTACGACAGAAACTTTAACATATGTCAGCAATAATTATCGGCACTAAGAATTTTGCTCATGTCGCTACAAGTTCCGCCTAATTTGTGAGATGGCCAAAGAATCGAGGTGTCGAAAATTTGTTAGTAAACTCTGTCGACAAATTGCTGTCTAATTTTTAGATTGAAAAAGTAGCTTGTAAATTTACTGTCATTTTTAGTTAAAGCTCACACCAGAATGGGTTTTTGCCGGATAAGCATTCGAAACATCCCTTTCAATCAAATTTCCTGATTTTTTCCCCAGATGTGGCTGTTTATCTGACAATATGTTTCCCTTATTATCAGCTTAATGATATTTTATGAGATAAAAATGTTTTTCCTCTTTTCATAAAAACTGATTTTCTCAAAAACTACTGAACTGAATTTCATGCCATTAATTGAGGTTATATAGATAGCAAAGCTGTATAATTGAGAATTTTTGTGTAATTTTCTGTTTATAAAAACTGTGTGAAATTGTGATGAAACAATTTACAAAAATAAAAACCAATTCATTTAAAGGAATAAATTGGGGCGGAGCTACTCAAATTCGATATCCGAAATATGTTTGGAATAAACATTTACAGAATTGCTGTACTTTAAGTTTAAATAAACACAAAGACATCATTCTCAACGAGGTCGATACTCTTCGGTATCAAAATTCTCGTTGGTGACGGGGACAACAATGCTAAAGAATAATTATGGCATGGAAACAAACTGCATTCTTCGATGTTGAAATGTAACGACAGTGATCACAATAAATTTAAATGAAAATATTTTTTTATCTATTTTAATGATGAGTAATTATAGTTAGTAGTTTGAACCTTTTGAAACTAGCAAAATGCTTTGATTACTACCATGTTTAATACTTATGTCAAACTAAAATTAATCGCCGCGCTCTGAAACTGATTTATTGTAGTGAGTGCATTCGATTTGTTACGATGTCATTTAAGAACCATAATCCAAAATGCAATTGTTGTGGGAGTTTTGTGAATAAAACTTGTGGTTACAAAAAAAAAAAAAAAAAAAAAAAAAAATGAAAACAGATGAAGAATTCGCATTGTTTTCAATGTCGACTGGCAAGAAGTTATTAGATGGAAATAACACATGTACAAAATGTAAAAAAACGCAGTACTACAAATGAAATGCATCGAACAAGGTAAGTTTTCATTGAATGTTTTAACTTCGCTAAATGTTT
Source organism: Maratus speciosus (assembly GCA_963932465.1). Classification (NCBI taxonomy): domain Eukaryota; kingdom Metazoa; phylum Arthropoda; class Arachnida; order Araneae; family Salticidae; genus Maratus; species Maratus speciosus. The sequence continues at coordinate 228,901,987 of OZ010796.1, read as the reverse complement.
TTTCATTCTTATTTATTATTTGCACCAGTTTATATTCTTGTTGTATTTTCAAAATCCCATAAGCGTAAAATAGTCCTCAACGTATATTTTATGACCATATTTTGTACAGACATGTTAACCCTTTCAGGGGCAAGTAATTGCGTTTATGTAATGTCGAATTCACACCGGAATATTCGAAAAAGTTTGTTTCAAAATAAGGAAAAGCAAATATTCAACCTTTTTCTCACCAAAGTTAGAAAGGTAAATTTTAATTGAAAGTTTCTGGTGCAAATCTTGATTAAAATTCCCCTTGAGGGGTTAATAAGTTTTTGTAATAATAAATTAGTAACAATTTTTAAGAGTTTATTTTTATTTTTCTAATTTCTTTTATAAACTTTTCTATACTTGCGTTTAATTTCTTCATTACAAACACGTTCTTAATTACTTGAAATATATTATAAAACTTTGCTTGATTGTTTTTCCTTGTATGATTCAATAATTTTCATAAATAACACTCAATAGCATTAGCGCATCTAAAGGAGGATGAATATTATGTACACCCCACTATTTAGAAATACGAATTTCTGCAAAATTAAAAAAGCGAAGTTTTGCATTTGAAAATGTCAGTATCGATATTATCCTCCCTCTCTGGTTTCGCCAATGCTCTGTAGCTACGCAATATACGTCGATTAGATTCCAATAAGCTTTTTTCAACCTCTAAATGGTATGAATAGCATTCAAAATCAATTTACAGAGCTGCACAAAATAATTCGAAGTTACTTCAATGATATCATAAGATGTGATACTCAAATTTCATTTTTGTATTGTGGAAGTATTTCAAAATCTATGAGTGATTATTTTTTCATTGTTGCATTTCATTTTCAGACACCAATCAAAGAAGATCCTGATTATAAAATATGTGATACGATCGTTTCTATCTGGGTCGAAAAAAAATTTATGTCCTTTTCCCAATATTTATTATTATTTTTTTAAGTATTCAGTTTTCACCAAATATAATTTTTTCTGTGTTTATATGCATACAACCTATGTAAAATCAGTTCCAGCATAGCTAAATTCGTAGTTAGGATAAAAATACAGTCACGTGAAAATGTTTTAACACATAACTTCATTTTAATTTCAAAATGGCACACATGCACCAGGCAATTGGAATGGAAAATTTCTTTTTATTAAGTACGTGAACAAAAGCTTATTGCTTATTTTGAAATAAATTTGTTTGTAAATTCTGGTGTGGCCATTCGTTTCTGCATTTTACGAAGAGAAGTGCCTTGCCCCTGAAAGGGTTGAAAATTAATATTATACTGGACAACATCCAGTCAATTTACAACATTTATATTCCTATCAAAATATTATTTCTAGTCTATTATATCATCATTAGTGTATTAGACTTCAATATGTAATTTTATATTCAAATAAAAACAGTAATGTGGATTAATTTATATAACAATATATAACACTTGTTACTTATGTTCAGCATTAAATTCAAAATTGATGTAGCCTCTTAAGACTGCAAATGAGTATTGTACCAAAATTTCCCAATTTTATGATCACACTCATTATAGAAATCTCATGAGTTTAATTACTGAAACATGTTTTGCTCATACTGGTTAAATAAATTTACGTTATTATGCATAAGCAAAACGCATCATACAATTTACTTTAACTTATCAACAATTTAAAAAATAACAAAAAATATTTGAAATAATAATACACATCTAACTGTTTAGTTATTAATTTCAAAGAGATTCTAATATGACTTGTATTTCGCCCATTATGCTATAGATAATAAACATACAAAATGCAATCTTTGAAAGAGATAGTCTTCATTTAAGAAATACATTCGTTGGAAATTTTCTTGATTTAACTAGCAAACTTTTGTTAAGAGAGTGAAAATGCTTCATGCACAAAACATAAGCCTGTCGCCAAAATGGCTGTTTTCGAAACTTTCATAAAATAAAAATTGTTATGTATGTAAGTAAAATTGTGTATAATCGTCATCGTTTCATCAGCTTTATCTGTAACCGACCCAGCATTATTTTAACTGTGTAATAAGTCATCTACACGCCATGTGCCGTATCTATCATCTTCATCTAAGTTTTAAATAAACATAAGTTTTAAGATATAATATGGTGTCAGAATAAATCGGCACGCCTAAAACAACTCTTTTAACACTTCACCATCGCTTATTATCTATCGAATTACAGCAATGGCACACAGTTTTCTACGCATCGAACCATTTACCCCCGGCGACAACCCAGCAGATGCATGGTCGGATTGGCGACGCAGCTACGAACTTTTTGAAACAGCGGTGAAGTATAATAAAGAGGATCACGAAACAAGAATAGCTTTGTTGCCCAATGTAATTGGTAAAACATCATACAAAAATTATTTGACTTTTACATTTCCGCCTGTCACAGGAGCAACATCAAGAACAGTGAAATATGTGTTGGATAAGTTTACGAACATTATAAGCCTTACCGCAACGTGACGTTACAAACATTTGTTTTCAACAAACTTGTACAAAAAGATGGCCAGAATTTCGATTCATTTATTACTGAAATAAAACTACAGGATGATCATTGCGAGTTCGGCGCTGCATACGACCGTAATGTTAAGGATCGGATTATCCAAGGTCTTCGTGACGATGTGCTTCGCGAGCGCTTACTTCGTGAACCTGAGCTCACGCTAAAGAAAACTCTAGAACTGTGCAAATCTGCAGAACTTTCCAGAATGCATTCTCTTGCAATGTCACAGACTTCAACATCTGTTCCTGCTCAAGTTTATGCCGTAAATAAAAATAAAGTAAATAAATTTCATAATAATCACTCTAAGCAGCATCATAGCCGTTAAAACAATAAAAATCAACAAAACAAAAGACCATGTTCACGCTGTGGATCACACCATCAACCTCGACATTGTCCAGCTTATGGCAAATATTGCAATAACTGTCATATGCTCAACCATTTCTCAAGCGTCAGTCGACAACCTAGGCAGAAGCACACATTACAACATCGTCAAATATCAACAATTGATGCTGGTGATCCCGAAATTGTTTCCATAGGTGCGCTTTCAACAGCTAGTAGCAGTGATTGGCTGCAAAAGGTCCTTTTGAATGACTATCCTGTTACCTTCAAACTGGATACCTGTGCTCAGGTAAATGTTTTGCCTCTTACAGTATTTGAAAAGATTTCTAATCGCACAACACCTGGATCAACATCCTTAACTGTTTGTACATACACTGGTGATATTTTGCCAGTTGTTGGTGAATGTTCTCTTAACTGTGTTGTTAATAACCAATCACAGCTTTTAATATTTATTATTGTAAATTTAGATGTTCAGCCAGTTCTAAGTGCTGCATCTTGCATCAATTTAAACCTTGTTCAGAGATTTAAGCAACCTGATGAAAGTGTAGAGCTCTCTGTCAACAGTGTGCATGATAATTCATCTAAATTAATCCAAATTCTTGATGAATATAGTGATGTGATTGAGGGAGTTGGTCGCTACATTTTGCAATACCTAACAATCAATAGTGAATTTCAATAACATTTTTCAATTTCATGGAGATGCGACTATATAGACGCCAAAAATAATTTTAGCCAGCTAGAATCGCTAAATCACCCACCGTGCGGCGGTTCTGTGTTAAAGAGGTTGAAGTAGGTGTTGCCTTAGCCCCTTAACGCTCGAATTAAATTACGGTTTAAAAATTCAAATTGCTTATTGGTGCCACTTTTTTGAAAAAGAAATATCCACCTTATTTAATGACAGGTAAAACGATACTAAAACAAGTGGGTAAGTGTGATCACAGATCGCACAGAGGGTTTCGTTTAATATTCCTTTCAAAACACTTTATCCTTTTGAAAAATCTGTTAGTTCCAGATTTCGCAAACAGGGGCGCACTCTATTCTAAACAAACCTCTATCCGAACGAAACTCCGTTTTACATACTATTCGTATATATATTAGTCGAAGGGATTGGGCCCATAGCACCCGAGATAAGTAGGCGCTCCTGGTGGAAAAAGTGGAACTAAAATATGTAAGGCTATGGTGCATAATATGAAAGAATGGTCAAAGGGGTGTCGGCAAAAGTTGGAAAAGTGCTCCCCGGGTGAAAAGGACGGAGGTTAGAAAAATTGCTTAAAATATACAAGTTAGAGCCCGGAGGAGTAAATTATATAAGACTTTTTGAAAAAATTATGATTTGTCGTGTGGTCTGAGGTATTCAGCTATACGTATGCAAAAATTCATGTCTCAAACTTAATTAGGGACTCTCTTAGACATAATTGCTTAAAATACATATGTGGTAGCTCAAAGGGTTAAATGTAAGACTTTTCCAAGATTTTATGATTTGTCGCCTGGCTTCAGGTGTTCTGCTCTAAGTATGCACAATTTCAAATCTCCAATATAATAAGGGGCTTAATTAGAAAGAATTGCTTAAAATACGCATGTGGGATCCCAAAGGATTAAATGTACGAATTTTTCAAATTTTTCTGATTTATCGCATGATGGTGTTCAGCTATAAGTACGCAAAATTTCACGCCTCCAACCTAAATAGTGTGCCACTTAGAAAGAATTGTTTAAAATACACATGTAGGAGCCCAAAATGTTAAATGTACGACTTTTTCAAAATTTTATGATTTGCCGTTTGATGTGAGGTGTTCAGCTATAAGTATGCAAAATTTCACTCCTCCAACATAATTAGGGGCTCACTTAGAAAGAATTGTTTAAAATATACATGTGGGAGCCCAAAGGGTTAAACGTACGACTTTTTGAAAATTTTATGATTTGTCGTTTGATGCGAGGTGCTCAGCTATAAGTATGCAAAATTTCACGCCTCCAACCTAATTAGGGGCTCACTTGGAAAGAATTGTTTAAAATGCACATGTGGGAGCCCAAAGGGTTAAATTTACGATTTTTTTTCAAAATTTTATTGTTTGTCATTTGATGTGAGGTATTCGGCTATATGTATGCGAAATTTCACACTCCCAACCTAAATAGGGTCTCACTTAGAAAGAATTGTTTAAAATACACATGTGGGAGCCCAACAGGGGTGTAGTGGAGGGTATACGGGGGTATACGCCGTATACCCTCTGGATTTTTTTAAGGAACACCGTATACCCTCTGTTTCTCAAGAAAGCTATAGTATATACACTCTAGGGTATACGCTCTGCCTTCAGCGTATACCCTCTGCTTAGAGCGTATAGCCTCTGTTCTTTTTACGACTACATCACTGAGCCCAAAGGGTTAAATGTACGACTTTTTGAAAAACTTATGATTTGTCGTTTGATGTGAGATATTCAGCTATAAGTATGTAAAATTTCACCCCTCCAACCTAAATAGGGGATCACTTAGAAAGAATTGTTTAAAATACACATATGGGAGCCCAAAGGGTTAAATGTAGGACTTTTCCAAATTTTATGACTTGTCGTTTTATCTGAGGTGTTCAGCTATATGTATGTAAAATGTCACGTCTCCTAATTAGAAGCTCACATAGAAAGAATTGTTTAATATACACATGTGGGAGCCCAAAGGGTTAAATGTACGACTTTTTCAAAATTTTATGATTTGTCATTTGATGTGAGGTATTCAGCTATAATTATGCAAAATTTCACGCCTCCAACCTAATTAGGGTTTCACATAGAAAGAATTGTTTAAAATACACATGTGGGAGCCCAAAGGGTTAAATGTAGAACTTTTTCAAATTTTATGATTTGTCGTTTGATCTGAGGTGTCCATCTATAAGTACGCAAAATTTCACGCCTGCAACCTAGTTAGAGACTCACTTAGAAAGAATTGTTTAAAATACACATGTGGGAGCCCAAAGGGTTAAATGTACGACTTTTTCAAAATTTTATGATTTGTCGTATGATGTGAGGTGTTCGTCTATAAGTGTGCAAAATTTCAAATCTCCAACATGTATAGTTTATGAGAACGGGCTCTGTGACGGACAGACAGACGGACGGACAGACAGACAGAGGAGCGAGACGAATAGGGTTTCGTCAGATGAACGAAACCCTAATAATGCCAATTACACTATTTTCTAAATCTGGTGGGAATCAAACAAACTGAGTAAAAGACACAGTCGTTGAATATGACGGGAGCGAGAATTAAGGGGTTAAGCCGTCACAAAATACAGAAAATTAAGTTAGATGCGACTGGGCATAGATGCCCAGCAAAGAAAAAATTCACATTTTTCCCAAAAGCATTTATGTCTTGAGTGATATACAGGGTGTCCATTTCTGATAGTATTTTATGGTAGTGATACGTACAAAAAATTTCAAGTTGGAGATTTGACTACAACCTGAGATATGGCAAGGGCAATATGTCAAAACACACTGAAAAAATTCCGTTTTATTGTAGTCACAGGTAAGTGTTTATCTCAGAGTGCCATTTAATTTTTTTTATTATTATTATCTTTAAACAATAATAACAGAAAATAAAGCCTTTTAAAAAGCTTAGAAATTAATTTTTAAGAAAATATGCCTAAGGCCTACATTTTGTATGGTTTCCATAATTTTCGTTTTAAGTAATTTTAATAACTAAAACAAACCTCAATAATAAAAATAATAATGTAAAAATAATTATGTCATGTTGGCAGCATTAATTTCTAAAAAATCTTACTCTTATAAACTCACAGATTTTGGAAAAAATCTTAAAATTTATGTTAAAATTTCACCAGTAAAGTTTTATTTTATGAAACTATTTTATTACAATATTTTTAGACCTTTTTATTCTGAACAAATTGCTTTAAACCCAAATCGAATTGGAAAAATAAAATATGAGTTATTCACTATTCCGTAATTTCTAGGATGTGAAAAAATGCTGCACACGATGAAACAAAGATGGCCGCCATGCACAAACAAAAATTAATAAAATTAAAATAATAATCATTTTGAACTTACATCATGTTAGGGTTGTTGTACAAAAAATTTCAGATTTTTTAAAAATGGTCAAGCAACCAATGAAATATTTCCTGGACCACTTGAAATGGATTGACCCCCAAAAATCTCGTTTCTTCTTTCGGAAATTTTCACCATTACTCATTGAATTGAGCTGTATCGAAAACTGATTAAGAAAAAAAAAAAAAAAAAAAAACTTGTCAAAATATAATAATGTGTCAGCCTAAAAATAATAATGTGTCTCATCCTATTATAGTCTTATATTGTCTACACACCTCAATAACATTCCATAAATATCGATGATTTGAAATTGTATAACATCATAAAAAAAATTACCTTGAAAAAAATACCTTTGTAGAATGCAGTCAAAGAAAAGGCAATATTAAGGGCGGGATATCCTCCTTGTACAATTTTGATGTTTCATATAACTCCGCCCCAAAATTTGAATTTTTTCTATTTATCTATTTTTACATATATATTTGTAAATATATATGAAGGTACCGATAGATCAATTTGGACGTATATATTAAATATGCACATGAAGACATTTGGAAAAAAAAGTGACTGCTCTTTGAATGTAATGATTTTTTTTTTAATTTTTTGAAAGAAAATTATAAAAAATATGTGGCGTCGCTCCCCTCTTAGTCAAAGGATTGCCACAAGACTTTTCTCTTGCCTTCTTACACCCATCTTTTATGTTCATTCATGAATCACGTCACATTTAACTCTCTCTCGCTCTTTGCCAGTAAAACGCAGAACACAAATAAAAATTCTCTTTTCCCCTAGATTTTGCAAAAGTTTCGGCAATTATAAGAAAGTTTTCCTTAAGGCTCCTGTCCCTGCCAGCGAAGACACTCACGAGCTAATGCTAATCCTATGGGGAGGGATTTTTCTAATTCTCGTTTGCCCCAAATTGCCGTATTTCGTGTCTTTAACATTTTTTTTTCTATTAGCAAGCGACGATAATTTAAAGTGTATAACACGTTTTATATTAAAAAAGAAGTTTCATTCTTTATTCACCTAAATAAGTGCACCTGAAAATTTTATCCTAATAATTCCCAGAGTTGATAAAAATTATGATATTTCTTTTATAAAATAAAAAAAGAGATTTTTTTGGTCCGATTACATATAGTACATGAAATAGAATTATCACATTTTTTTTTTCTTTTAACAAGAGACTATAATTTAAAGTGTATAAAACTTTTTTTTATTAAAAAAGGAGTTCCATTTTTTAATCATCTAAATAAGTGCATCTGAAAATTTTACCCTAATAATTCCCAGGGTTGATAAAAATCATGATTTTTTTTTATATAAAAAAAGTGATTTATCTGGTCCGATTACATACAGTACATGAAATAGAATTATCCATTTTCTTATACGAAATACTTTCTGATCCGATTTAATACATAATAACTGATAAAATTTTAGATAAGCTACCGCAACGATATGAAGACTAGAGCAAAAGCACGTGGTTTTAAACTCAAACAGCAATGTCTCCCTCCAAGGTTGCTGTGTTAAAAATTCGCCAAAATTTAGCCATTCGAAATTCAAAACGAAACTCGGAAAAAGCAAGCGGGAGACCGAGACAACCTTCGTAGGGGGGCATGGCATTGCAGTTTTGATCCACCAGTATTATGGACAGCAACCACATCCTGTATTATTTCAACTGTTCCATTTTCCTCACATAGGAGTGGTACAGTTTACTTGAACAATCCGAAAGAATTATATTTATGTACTTTACGTGTTGACCGATAACAATTTATAACGGTATACTTTTAATATTTAGTGATGTGAAAGTATTATTTTGATCCTGTTTTTTAAAGGTCACTTTGCCATCATGTTTAAGGGAAGGCTTCACTTTTCATCTCCGATCGCGATATCCAATGTTAAACTATAGGAAATTAAATAGGTGATTGCGTTGCTTAGTATAGTTATCGAAAAGTTGTTTCCAGCATCCGATAATAGACATAAATTGCCGACGGGGTGTGTTTTTAAAAATTAACTATTTAAATTAGTATTTTTTTAAAGACTATAAAATGTGAAAAATTTCCAGAAATAGAAATTTCTTAGATCCCCGGTTTTATAAAAATTACTTAAAACTTAAACAAACAAATTTTATAAGCGCATTAAGTCGGCCATTTAAGTCTAATTTCTTATGGTGAAAACTTTTTTCCAATAATTATATTAGGTATTGAGTCATGAACTAATTAAATTTTCCCATAGGTTAACGTGGGAAATCCAGATCGGAGAGACGAAAATCTATTTCGGTGATGCATACCTCTAATGGGCACAGCCAAATATTTATTTTTATCACTTTTCCCTAGTGGATCCAGATCTTCGAACAATAAATTAAGATTTCAAAGCATTTTTTATTTTTTTAGGTGCGTTCGTAATTATATAAATACGTAGCACCTATAGTCGTCGTTCAGTCCGTCCGTCCGTCTGTCCGTCCGTCTGTCCGTCCGTCCGTCTGTCCGCATGTAACAGAGCAAAAACTACCCAACCGAATGGTCTGAAATTTCAAATATATGATTGTTGCAAAATTTTGTCGAGCCATTTCAAATTTTATGAAAATCGGATGTATAGTTTAATTACAGGGACAGTCAAAAGTTTTTCTTTACATTACGGCCAATGGGGAAAATTATTGCAAGTGCATTTTAATGATATTAGAGCCTTCCGAATGATCTGAAATTTTAAAGATATAATTGTTGCAAAATTTTGTCGTGCCATTTCAGATTTTAGGAAAATCGGATGTATAGTTTAATTACAGGGACAGTCAAAAGTTTTTCTTTACATTACGGCCAATGGGAAAAATTATTGCAAGTGCATTTTAATGATATTACAGCCTTCCGAATGATCTGAAATTTGAAAGATATAATTGTTGCAAAATTTTGTCGAGCCATTTCAAATTTTAGGAAAATCGGATGTATAGTTTAATTACAGGGACAGTCAAAAGTTTTTCTTTACATTACGGGCAATGGGAAAAATTATTGCAAGTGCATTTTAATGATATTACAGCCTTCCGAATGGTCTGAAATTTTAAAGATATAGTTGTTGCAAAATTTTGTTGAGCTATTTCAAATTTTAGGAAAATCGGATGTATAGTTTAATTACAGGGACAGTCAAAAGTGTTCCGTTACATTACGGTAATGGGAAAAAATTATTGGAAGTGCATTTTAATGATGTATCAGACTATGCACTTTATGAAGTGCAAAAAATTATACATTCAGTACAATATGGGGTGCAAAAAATAATTATAAAACTAGTTATAGTACGAACGCACCTCATTTGCCACGTTTGACGAGCAATTTCCAACTTGTTAAATTATGTAAAATCACAGTTTCTTGCATTGTTGTAAGGGTTTAGGTAAAAATACATCTTTCATTCCCAGTAGTGTTACCTATTTAGACCTTTTTTTATTCAAAATATTTACCTGCGTACCAGAATTTCTGTATATTATTTTTGTTCTCTTGTTTAATCGCGGAATGCCTGTCACTGAATAAAACAGATGTACTATACAGAAATTATGGTAGATGGTTTGAATATTAACGATTACTTTTCGCAAGTTTTACCTAAAAAAATATAAAGTGATTAATAATCTTAATTATCAATGATGAACATAAATCTGAAGTGTCATCTGTCAATAAAGCTGTTTTCTTCTTTTGTTTTTTATAATAATTAAAATTTAGCAACCAAACTTTTCTACGTGTTTATGGGGAATTTGGGAAACACTGCCTAATCTATGGAACGTCATTCTTACGCTCACGCGGAGAGTAAGCAAAATATACCCTTAAAATAAAAATAAAGTAAGGTAAATGTACAATTAGTGAGCCACATAAGGATATCTAATTATCATTAAAATATTAGATATTAATAATAATAATTATCATTAAAATAAAGATAAATTGAATTTTAACCTAATCTTAACCCTCATCTATAAAAATAAGCATTCCGAGTTAAAAAAAAAAAAAAAAAAAAAAAAAAATTGCTTTCTCCATGCTCCAGTACGCATAGTAAATTTATTTATGTTCCCGCTGGGGACCCCAAAAAGTGAGCACTCAAGTCGCAAGTTTAGTTTGTGCCATACAGAAGATATCTATATATTTTACATTTCCTAAACTAAATATGCACAATAATGAAAACGTATTTAGATGTTTAGTTGGTTACATTAAATGTTTATACTACATCAATATTTTTATCAGTTCCCATATCTAACAATCTTCTCTGACAATAGTAGCGGCGGTATTAATGCTGACTTCTGTAAACCCAGTTACAGGAACTCCGGGTCCGTCTTCCTTTGAAGATGATTGTCTTTCTCGTCCTTAAGCATCTCAAACCATATTCTAACTGTACCACAGGGAAGAAAAGACTCTCCATAAGTCTCCTATAGCATACGCTTCGACTGACGATTTCTTCAGGCGAAAGCAAAATTTCCTGTAGGTAAGAGCATACTACTCATTGCGTGTTGCCCCTATTGTTCTAGTAGATGATACCCAAGGAGGTTGAACTAATGGAGAAGGCAACGCTCCGCTACGCAATGCTACGAAAGTGAAGGCTGCTACGAAAGTGAAGGCTGCCATGCCCCCTCATCCTCCCAAAACATTGGAGAACGCATAGCGATACATTGAAAAATGAGTATCGAAAATTCCTAATAAAAATAAATTTAGAGTCAAGATCCGATTTTTTCTATGATTTTACATTTATAGAAGACTGTTTATACGTATTAACTAGTTTTTTATTGTAAAATTTCAAATATTTTCTCTTTCATACGTCTTAAACACCAAGTGGAAAAAAAATTATTACTATGATTATACTTTATAAAACTGGTTATATTCGGAAAAGTTTGGCCTTTTTTAACGAAAAAAATGTTTATTGTGAAAAAAAAAAAAAAAATACTTTTTATACTACTAGGAGAAGATATTTTGTTTCAACAAGTTTTTTTTTTTTTTTCCCCACATAAGTCTTAATTAAATTGTTTACATTAGATTTAACACAATTTTCAGTCATGCTACAAAGATTAGAAGTAAGAATGCTATTTTAAATCTGTTAAATAAGATTTCTGAGGTATTTACAGACTATAACAAAAACATTTTCCAATTTAGATATGAGCAAACAAATATGTTTCAAGATTTTTAGGTCAATTTCTTTTATGAAAATATTGTTATTGCGAAGCTTATTTTTATTAAATAAGGCTGTCAAACAGATAATAAAGAATTCTTGAAATGGAAAATACAGAGTTAGACTGACATTTGTAGACAACTCCTGTATGTAAATATGTACCTGCTACTAACAAATTCTTAAAGATTAAAGAATGGCTCAAATAATTCTAATTATATATTTATAAACACACCGTTTTTATCTATTTTTTAAGTGTTATAGATCTTAGCAATGTCTTCATTTTAAAAGGGAGGATTAGTAATATGTATCTCTCTTAATATTAAGGTCAAATTTTCCTGATACAGAAAAGGTACATTTCACAAAGTTTTCCAGAATCAGAATTGTATTATTAAATTTTGTTTTACTATTTTTGGAAGAATATTTTTAATCATGAGATTTTTAAACTTAAGAACCTATGCATTATAAAGAAAAGAGACTTCTTTTAAAATAGACATTTGTAAGGGGTCAAGGAAGGATCATTATCCCTCCCTGAATTTTCAAATTTATTTAATTCAAAATCTGTCATGGTTAGCAAAAAAAAAAAAAAAAAAAAAAAAAAAAAAAAAAAAGAAAGAAAGAAAACTGTGCAATTTAAAATAACACAAAAAAAAAAAACTAGGGATTATTCATTGGGGGGAAGCATGGAAGAGACGATGGTAAATTTTTGTGTTTTTAAATTGTCTTAAACGGGGAGACCCCACTACTGAAAAAATATCCAACATGCTTAGAATTTTCAAACAGTTTTATTCATTTTTCAAGAATTTAACAGTTATACAAATTTCACAGTTATCTGTAAAATTTAATTATCTTGTAAAACATATTGCTAGAGAAACTGTTCTCTTGTTCCCGTGAACATCATATGAGGCTCCTAATTAAAATATTTTTTCACCCTCAACAGCTCGAAATTTTCTGAGACATTTTCAGACTCATTTTTAAAAGTAAAAACATGAAACTTGCTGAGGTAATTTTTGAAGAGATGTATAAGAGGCCGTGTGATTTCATTTTTTGCTCAATTAATTAGAATTTGATTTATAAACAATTATTTTCTCAGTATGACCATTTTTTTCATTCCCAGATCTCCCACTTCGGAAAATTCGGTTCAAAACGCAACTTTGACAGCATTTTTTGCAATACTTTCTGCATTTATCAAAAATCTACAAGTTAATATCGTTAATATATTTTTATTACTATATTATTATAATATAGTTAAAATCGACAATCGGCACATTATATAGTTTCTAAATAAGAGAATGTGCCAGTTTGATGCACTCGAGAGCAAAAATGAATTTAAAAATAAATCAGAAAATAAGCAATTTGGATTGGAATACACCCTTAAATCGTAAAACAATGTTTTGGTAAAGGTTTTCTTCTAAATTTTATTTTGAGTGATGTTTTTTATGCATCCAAGTCTTATTTATGGGATAAATTTTTATTGTAATTTATAATAACATTTTAATTCTATTAATTCAAAGACCGATTTGTGGGGGAGGGGGGGGGGGGTAGAATCGTGAATAACAGGGTTAAACAACAAGTAAATCACATGCAGAGGATTTTGAGAGAGTCGGCTGTACAACAGTTAAAAGACTTTGAGGGCTGATATTTGTCAACAACTATTGGGCATGTAAATACCATGGGGGAAAAATGTCATACATCACCCCCTCCCCCCCCCAAAAAAATCGAGCTGGGTTTTCTTAAGAAGAAAAATAGGGGGGGGGGAGATGTCAAATCGCTATAAGAGCAGAAGTAATGTCTCAAATGAAGTTTGTGTCTTTTTATGATATTGCCTATTTACCACTATTTAAATTTGATTACAAAAAAATTACTTCAAAATATTATTAATTACTAATTATTACTAGATAGCTAAGAGCAAGTTTCTCCTTATTAAGCAATAACATTATTTACTATATTTATCATCATACTATTTTGTACCTACAAACAGATTAAGGGACTAAAAGGGAAATAAAAATTCAATAATTTCCGTTCATAATTTTTACTTCACTTTGTAGCGGAAAAAATTATAAGGTCTCAAATAAAATTTGATAGCTAAAAGATGTTTTTAAAACATTTAAAAATTCAAGGACTATTTTGTCAAAGTTAGCGTATTAAGTCAATTTTTAGGACTTAACAGCGATAGAAATGTCGTCATGAGGGAGCAATTAGCAGTTGCATCCTGAAATTCAGTTTTAAACGCCAAATTTTAAAGAAGTTTTTGAAAGATTCTTTGCTTTTTTGAAAAATGGAAAACACTATTTAATCACATAGTTTCTGAATAAGTGTATTTGCAAATTTCTTGAGATTAAAAATAATTTCACGGATGTGTCAGAAATTACCTAATTTTGATTTGATTAGAGCTTTAAGGTGTCACAAAGATTCGACCTGTTGAGCAGGGAGGGGGGGATTGAAAGGATTTAATATATATTTAATTTTTTTTAACTATTTTTAGCATTTTTTCTGTTGTTGTTGTTCAGGGTGGCCGCGACCCCCCCCCCCTCCCCCTTGGATCCGCCATTGCGCATAGGGCTCCTCCTGAAAGTACATGATATCAACGTAGGTGAAAGACTATCACAATTATAATCTCTTAGTCACAATTGCTGTCCGATCATTAACACGTACTTCAAAAATTGCCAATTGTTTTAAAAATAAAGAGTGAAAACATCATAAAATGGAAATCAGATTTATGCTTAAAGCTTTAGATTTAAATTCAACAAAAGTGTAAGCGGGAAACATAAAAAAAAAAAAAAAAAAAAAAAAAAAAAATCTTTCAATAAAGTACTTTTATACAAGAAAATTTATATACATTGCTATTAGGCGACCCCATGTTTTGGGAGGATGAGGGGGCTTGGTTGCTAGCTTCAACAACGGTGAAGAACGGCTTCTCCATGGTTTAAGCTCCTTGGCGATACCGAATGTATCTGAACTTTCATGCCTGCCGTGATGTTTCATATAACTCCGCCCCCAAATTTGCCTTTTTTCTTTTTATCCATTTTTACAATATATATTTGTAAATATTTATGAAGCTACCGATAGAACAATTTCGACATGTATATTATGTACGCACATGTAGAACATTTGAAGAAAAAAAAAACTGGTAATTGCTCTTTGAATGTAATGATTTTTTTTTTTTTTAATTTTCTAAATCTGGAAATTCATTTGAGAAAAAAAAAATAGCAAAACAGTTTTATGAATTTAAAATATATAATATTTAATAAATAAGATGGTACTTATTAATATATGTTTAATTATCAAGCAACCTGAAAACTGCTGATGGATATAGATTTTTTTTTTTTTTTTCAAAGATCATGCAAACTAGACATCGAACGAAAATTCGGTTTCGTTTTCGTTTTCGGCTCGAAAGCAGAGTTTCGAGGAAAATACTGTAGAAAATTCGCTTCGACCTAAACTATCTGTATTCCAAGGGTCAAACCATTTCAAGTGGTCCAGCCCTGGTTGATTGACCATTAAAAAAAATTTGATTTTTTTTTTTTTTGTACTATAACCCTAATATGATAGAAGTTAAAAAATGACTATTATTTTACTTTTATTATTTTTTGTTTGTGCATGGCGGTCATCTTTGTTTCACCGTGTACAGCAATTTTCTCACATTGAAGGGTTTACGGAATTGTAAATATCTCATTGTTTATTTCTCCAATTCAAGTGGGGTTTAAAGCAATTTGCTGGAATAAAATGGGCTAAAAGTTTAGTGAAATAGCAGTTTCTTAAAATAAATCCTTTTTGGGGAAATTTCAGCATAAAGTTTAAGATTTTTTCCAAAATCTGTCCGTTTACCAGAGGAAGTTTTTCTAGCAAGGAAAACTTTCAGTATGACGCAATTTTTTTTTTTTTTTACAACTAGGCCGGAAGTACTTGTACTCACACGACAAGTTCCAGATTTGGGACTTAATTTCTTTCCGCAAATAACATTCCAAATTTTTTTAAAAATTTCAAAAATTACACTTTTAAGGCTTTGATATCTCTGGTGGGGCACAAGATCATAATCTAAAATTCTGGTTTCTGATAGTATTTTATGGTAGTCATACCTACAAAAGATTTCAAGATGTAGATTTGACTACAAGCTGAGATTTGGCAAGGGCAATATGTCAAAACATACTGCCAAACTACTGTTATATTGTAGACACAGGTAAGTATTTATCTCAGAGTGTCATATAATTTTTTATTATTATCTTTAAACAATAATAACAGAAAATAAAGCCTTTTGCACTGCTTAGCAATTAATTTTTAAGAAAATATGCCTAGGGCCTACATTTTGTATGGTTTCAGTAATTTTCGTTTTAAGTAATTTTAATAACTAAAACAAACCTCAATACTTTTACATAAAAAAAGAATATTTTATAAAAGACATGGAACAAAAACAGAAAAGGAATAAGGAAAGAGAAAAGCTGTTAATGTTGAAATACTTGTTGAGACATATCAAACGTGTCAAAACACATTCCTTTTTGTTGGTTTAAAAACCACAATTTCAATGCTGCTTGCCGGTCCCTTAAATTTGTTCCTACCATAAGCATGTTTATACCATAAGCATGTTCCTGTAAACGAAACATTTATACGATGTTACCATGCATCAGTCTCAAGTAATTTTCAGAAAGTAAAGATATCCAAAGCCCTTTCGAAGTTTATACTGCAGAAAAATGACACTATCTTGACAATATATTTCTTGAAATTATTAAAGAAGTGAGCTTTGAACATAGTAATTTCAAAGTTAATAGCTATAAGTCAGTAGGGCAAAGAACTTCATTCATGTTATCTTGGAGAAGTGGTATCTTGAAATTATTACAGAAATGAGCCTTGAACATAGTGATTTCAAAGTTCATTTCTAAGACATTAGAGCAAAGAACTTCATTCAAGTTCTCAAGAGGTGACAAGATTTGGCTCCTTCAAACTAAATTTTGACAAAGATCAAATCTATGGAACTAACAACAGTAAATGGTCGAACTCATAACAACTCTCCTAAATTGTGTGGAGACATTTTCAGATCTTTGTTGAACATATCTAGCGTCTAAGAAAGTTAAATGTTTGTTATTACAATGTTTTCAACAAACCATGTTTTGTTTGTAAATAATGTAATAAAAGAGATAAGTCTAATTCTTCCTAAGGTACTCGTTAATAACATTTGTTAACATCTTATCCTCGTCATATCTCAACTTGCAATCAAATCTTCATCTTCAAATTTTTTGTGAATAATACTACCATATAATACTATCAGAGGCCAGAAATTCAGATTTTTATATCGTGCCCCACCAGAAATATCTAAGCCTTAAAAATACGGTTTTTGAAAATTTTAGGATTTTTTTTATTGAAAAGAAAACAATCCCCAGACCTGGAACTTGGAGTGTGAGTACAAGTTCATTCTGCCTATTTGGAAAAATAATTGTGTCATGTTGACAGCATTAATTTCTAAAAGTCTTGCTCTTATAAACTGACAGATTTTGGAAAAAATCTTAAAATTTATGCTAAAATTCCACCAGTAAGTTTTTATTTTAGGAAACTATTTTATTACAATATTTTTAGTCCATTTTATCCTGAACAAATTGCTCAAACCCAACTCGAATTGGAAAAATAAAAGATGAGTTATTTACAATTCCGTAAGCTCTAGGATGTGAAAAAATGCTGCGCATGATGAAACAAAGATGGCCGCCATGCACAAACAAAAATTAATAAAATTAAAATAATAGTCATTTTGAACTTACATCATGTTAGGGTTGTTGTACAAAAAATTTCAGATTTTTTAAAATTGGTCAAGCAACCAATGAAATATTTCCTGGACCACTTGAAATGGATTGACCCCCCAAAAATCTCGTTTCTTCTTTCGGAAATTTTCACCATTACTCATTGAATTGAGCTGTATCGAAAACTGATTAAAAAAAAAAAAAAAAAAAAAAAAAAAAAAAAAAAAAACTTGTCAAAATATAATAATGTGTCAGCCTAAAGATAATAATGTGTCTCATCCTATTATAGTCTTATATTGTCTACACACCTGAATAACATTCCATAATTATAGATGATTTGAAATTGTATAACGTCGTAAAAAAATTACCTTGAAAAAAATATCTTTGTAGAATACAGTCAAAGAAAAGCAATATTCAGGGCGGACTTTCATCCTTGTTCAATTTTGATGTTTCATGTAACTCCGCCCCAAATATGCCTTTTTTCTATTTATCCATTTTTACATATATATTTGTAAATATTTATGAAGATACCGATAGAGCAATTTGGACGTATATATTATATACGCACATGAAGATATTTGAAAAAAAAAAAAAATGTGACTGCTCTTTGAATGTAACGATTTTTTTTTTTTTTTTTTTTTTTTTTTTTTTGCAAGAAAATTATAAATAAGTATGTGGCTTCCCTCCCCTCTTAGTCAAAAGATTGCCACCCGATATTTATTACCCATGCCTTCTTACACCCATCTTTTATGTTCTTTCATCAATCACGTCACATTTAACTCTCTCTCGCTCTTTGCCAGAAAAACGCAGAACACGAACAAAAATTCTCTTATCCCCTAGATTTTGCAAAAGTTTCGGCAATTATAAGAAAGTTTTCCTTAACCCTTTGTATCACAGTGTTGCAGATCTGCAACATACCCAAAACGTCATTGTTATTTCAACAGTAAATTTCAAAAGACGAATATGTTGATTGCTGTTATTCTATTACACTACTATTAACATAATTATTTCATTAAATCCGCAACAAATGTCGATGCAGATTTTTTTTTCTTTTCGCTCCAGAGTTTGATTTATCGCTTGATCTGCTACACGTGGTTTTTGCTGAATTAAGCTTTGAAATACGGGAGTTAAAAAAGCCTACAGACGTCTAACAGTATATTGTTTTCAAAGGAGAGTTTAATTTCTTTATTTAAAGACCATTTTCGAGCTAGGAATTTTATAATATGTATAAGATAAACGTAAACTTTTGTTTGTTGCAGATCTGCAACAACGCGCCATATCTTCACTTGTAATGGATTTTTTAAAAATGTCGAAAGAGATCGAAAATATCTTCTAATGGTTATTTAAGTTGAATTTCTTTCAGAAGAGCAAAATTATTGAAAAAGGGAAATAGTTGTCTGTTTTTATATTATTTAATTGCTATAGGGTAAGTTAGGGATCCCCACCCCCCCTCTCTAAAATTAACACCAAGTCCAAAGCTAGCAAAAAATGGAAAGGTCTCGTAGAAAAAAGAATTCAACAGAAAAAGCATAGAGCGCCTACTCAGCATATTCCACCCAAACAAGTGCGCCTATACGAAATTGGGCACTGGAAATATTGGGCAGAAAAAAAATACGTTGTAAATACCCCGATTGTAAAAACTTTAATCAAACTTTTTGTGAGAAATGTGGTGTGGGAATTAGCTACAACAAAACTAACAATTGTTTCAAAAATTTTCGTGCAAATTAAAATTTTAAATATTTCCAGTTTTTGTGCCATTTGGCAAGATGTTGCAGATATGCAACAAACCCATTTTTCCAAATAAAATTTTATTTTTCTGTTCTGAATTTTTTTTATTATTTTTTCCACGCTTAAAATGATGCATTTTAATATCTATGTAAGAATTTTTCAAATCGGGGTTGTTGAGTTGCAAAGGGTTAAGGCTCCTTTCCCTGCCGGCGAAGACACTCACGAGCTAATGCTAATCCTATGGGGAGGGATTTTTCTAATTCTCGTTTGCATTTCGACATTTTAAAAGGATTTTCTTTTGCATAGGATAGCCGAGGTCCATCTCTACTTCGAACCTTTTTTATTTTTTCGATTTTGGTCGAAGATATTTTTTATAAAGTTACTTTCACTTTCAAAACCGCTCTGAAAATGAAAGTGTCATTCTAAAAAATATCTGCAACCAAAATCGAAATAGTAAAAAAGGTGCGATGTAGAGACAGATCTCGGCTATCCTATTCAGAGAAAATTATTTAAAAATAACAAAATGCAAACAAGATATTAGGAAAATCCCTCCCCATAGGATTAGCAATAGCTGGTGAGTGCCTTCGCCGGCAGTGACAGGAGCCTTAAGGGTGTTCTCAAATCCAAAAGGGCAACTTTCGGACATAAGTTTTAATTTATTTTTGTTCGAAAATGCATAAAACTAGCTGCTGTTGTTGTTCAGAAACTATGCAACTGAGCTGTTTTTTCCCCTTTTTTGCAAACGCAATAGATCTTTCAGAAAAGAGTGTCAAAGTAGGCGTTTTGAACAGGATTTCTGCTCGAAAGAAGAAAGAGCACTCAAGAGTAGACGAAAAACGTGTTTGTCATGTGATCGAAAACGCTTATAACTCAATAGGTAATGGATTAATCAAAAATGGAAAAAAACAGTTCAATTCCAAATCGCTTCCAAGGCCAGGCTTTTCAATTTTATATCTTTCCGTTAAAAAAGGAATTTGTAAATGTGTAAAAACGTTTTGCGCTTGTGGAGCAGAGCAGTTAAGAACAGCCTTAAATCATAACTCAAGCTGTTGTGGTCACAGATCTTATTCAGATGAGAAACTCCCATTGGCTGCAATGGAAATTTCATTTAACATGGGATTCGCATAGGAACTAGCGCCGTCTAGAGGGGGACGGTAGAACATCTAGTATAGTTGCCATAGGATTGCAGTATTTGGCAGTTTATCGCTTTTGAAGAAGAAAAAAAAGGGGGGGGGGGTTGGGGAATGTTTGAAAATATTGTCATTTACCGCGGCTGATGACTTATTGGCAGTCGGCAACCGCATTTTTGACTGCTCGAATGAATGAATTTTCTTTAAATTTTTAACGATTAAATAATTATACAAAAAACAAAAGTGTTCACATTTTGGTAATATGTTTATTTTATAATAGTCATCGCAATAATTATAGAAAAGTCATACTTTATAAAAAAAATTTCGACTCCATTGAGAATATTGGATTAGGAAGTTATTCTTTAACTCCGACAAGATCATTGCAAAATGCTGCATACCTCCTGTACCTTTAAAATTGACTGAATTATCCTTTAGAAAGGAAACCTAAATATAATACTTTTTTACATTCTTTAGGATGCTGTTTTATCAATAAAAAATTGACCATTACATAATTTACGATGGCGTTTTTTAAATAACATATATTTTAACCCGTGTGACCCCCCCCCCCCCATCTAAATAAATTATTACATATTTAGAGATCACACAAGAAGACAAATGTCTAACCGTGTCCCTTCACGGTCGCTTAATATTTGGAAAAACCATAAAAAAGTACCTATTTATTTTATTACAAAAATTGAAAAATTATAAGGTTTCTAAATAAAATTTGCAATTAGTTTTTTTTTAAGGCGAAAAAAAAAGATGTTATAGAGCAAATTCATATTTCTAGAAAAGCCATCATGCGAGAATTCTGTGTCTTAATGCTTGTTTTACACCGTACAAATTAATGCGAATAAAATCTTTATTTTTCACATCTTAGATCTTTATTTATCATCATCACACACATTTTTACAAATAATATTTGAAATAATATATATATGTCGTAGGCTAATTGAGAAATCCGGCTCTTTGCAAACAGCCTAGACTCTTTGCAAAGAGCCGGGCTAATTGGAGAATCCATCTCCCTTTTTCCAATTAGCCTGATATTTTTCAGGCTTATTGCAAAGAGCCTAGAAAGCGTTAGGCTAATTGAAAAATGACCACTTATTATCCGATAAGGGTGATATTTTTAGCTCACAGGCTATCAAAGCCTGAGAGCTTATGTGCCCGCCGATTCTGTATGTACGTGTGTACGTACGTACGTACGTATGTAAGTAACGCGATAACTCTTGATAGAAATATCCTATTTGCTTCAATTTTTTTTTCTAGGTTCATTCTGATAAGGTGCTTCGCTGATTATTTTTTGGGGTTCATTGGTTAAGGATAAAGGGGGAAGGGGGGGGGGGCTAGTCCCCGCCCCGTAATTTATATAAATGGGTTTTTCATGCTGAAATATTCGATTTGCTCCAAATTTGGTATACCGGTTTATTGTGTTAAGAAGCTTCCCTGGTTAGATTTGGAAGCTCATTATTTAAGTATAAAGGGGGGAAAGGGGTGCAATTGCCTCTCCCCTTAATTTAGATAAATGCGTTTTTCATGTAGAATTATTCGATTAGCTCAAATTTGGTATACTGGTTTATTATGTTAAGGAGATGGCTTGATTAGATTTGGAGGGTCATTAGTTAAGTATAAAGGGAGGAAAGGGGGCGGGGGGCTAGACCCATCCTTAATTTAGATAAATGGGTTTTTCATGCAGAGTTATTCGATTTGCTCCAAATTTCGTATACCGGTTTATTATGTTAAGGAGCTTCCCTGATTAGATTTGGAGGTTCATTAGTTAAGTATAAAGGGAGGAAAGGGGGACTAGACTTCCCCCCTTAAATTAGATAAATGGGTTTTTCATGCAGAGTTATTAGATTTGCTCCAAATTTCGTATACCGGTTCATTATGTTAAGGCGCTTCCCTGATTAGATTTGGAGGTTCATTAGTTAATTATAAAGGGAGGAAAGGGGTACTAGACCCCCATCCCTTAATTTAGATAAATGGGTTTTTTTATACAGAATTATTCGATTTGCTTCAAATTTGATATACCAGTTTATTACGATATGGCTTCCTTCATTTGATTTGGAGGTTCATTGGTTAAGTATAAAAGGGAGGCAATGGGGGCAATTGCCTAATAAGATAAATGTGTCTTCATGCAGAATTATCTAATTTAGTTTAATTTTTTTTCTAGGTTCATTCTAATAAGGAGCTTTCCTCATTAGATTTGCAATTTCATTGGTTCAGCATAAAGGGAGAAATGGGGGAGCTAAGAACACCCCCCCTTAATTTAATAAAATGGTTTTTTCATGCAGAATTATCTGATTTGCTTCAAATTTGGCATACCAGTTTATTATGTTAAGTAGCTTCCCTGATTAGATTTGGAGGTTCTTTGGTTAAGTAGAAAGGGGGGCAACGGGGACTAATACCTTCATTTATTTTTCGAGGGGCATTATTCTTTGAAATAAGAGTATAATATACAATTAGTGTGAATAGCCTGTGAGCTCAATGCCATCAGTTTCACTGGGCAATTTTCTTTTTCTTAGGTTTATTAACGCATAACCCTACCCAAACCCGAAAAATAAATTACAACAGACCGTACCCCGATCCGAGCAAGACAAAATAATTTCAGTCTACATGCAACCCGACTCGAACCTGAGAGTTCCATTTGAAAAAACCCGAAATCCCGAACCAAATCTGATAACCGACAAAAATATTCCAAAGATCCATAAACGGATCCGAGCAAGACAAATTAGTTTCCGTGGACACGCAACGCTACCAGAACCTAAAAATTCCATTCGAAGTCAACCTGAAACCCGTAACGAACCAAATCTTAACCGACAAAAATATTCCAAAGAACTATAACCCGATGCAAGCCAGACAAAATAATCTCCGTCCACCGGCAACCCAATCCGAACCTGAAAGTTCTAATTGAACTCAATCCGAAACCTGGTTGTGGTCGATTTTCGGGTTTACTTCAAATGGAACCTTCAAGTTCGGATGCGGTTGAAAAAAAATTAAACTAAATCAGATAATTCTGCATGAAAACCCATTTATCTAAATTAAGGGGAGGGGCAATTGCCCCCTTTCCCCCCTTTTATACTTAACCAATGAACCTCCAAATCTAATCAGGGAAGCTCCTTAAAATAATAAACCGGTATACGAAATTTGGAGCAAATCGAATAACTCTGCATGAAAAACCCATTTATCTAAATTAAGTCGGGGGGGGGGGCAATTGCCCCCTTTCCCCCCTTTTATACTTAACTAATGAACCTCCAAATCTAATCAGGGAAGCTCCTTAACATAATGAACCGGTGTACGAAATTTGGAGAAAGTCGAATAACTCTGAATGAAAAACCCATTTATCTAAATTAAGGAGGGGGGGTCTAGCACCCCCCCTTTCCTCCCTTTATACTTAACTAATGAACTTCCAAATCTAATCAGGGAAGCTCCTTAACATAATAAAGCGGTATACCAAATTTGGAGCAAATCGAATAATTTTGCATTAGCCGATTTACCTAAATTAAGGGGGGGGTTACCCCCCCCCCCTTTCCTCCCTTTATATTTAACTAATGAACCTCCAAATCTAATCAAGCCATCTCCTTAACATAATAAACCAGTATACCAAATTTGAGCTAATCGAATAATTCTACATGAAAAACGCATTTATCTAAATTAAGGGGAGAGGCAATTGCCCCCCTTTCCCCCCTTTATACATAATAATGATCTTCCAAATGTAATCAGGGAAGCTACTTAACATAATTAACCGGTATACCAAATTTATTGCAAACCGCATATTTCTGCATGAAAATCCCATTTATCTAAATTACGCGGGGGGGAAATAGCCCCCCTTTCCTCCCTTTATATGTAACTAATGAACCTCCAAATGTAATCAAGGCAGCTCCTTAACTTAATAAACCAGTATACCAAATTTGAGCTAATCGAATAATTCTACATGAAAAACGCATTTATCTAAATTAAGGGGAGAGGCAATTGCCCCCCTGTCCCCCCTTTATACATAATAATGATCTTCCAAATGTAATCAGGGAAGCTACTTAACATAATTAACCGGTATACCAAATTTATTGCAAATCGCATATTTCTGCATGAAAATCCCATTTATCTAAATTACGGGGGGGAATAGCCCCCCCTTTCCTCCCTTTATATGTAACTAATGAACCTCCAAATCTAATCAAGGCAGCTCCTTAACTTAATAAACCGGTATACCAAATTTGTAGCAAATCGAATAATTCATCGTGATAAACCGATTTATCTAAATTAAGGGGGTAGCCCCCCTTTCCCCTCTTTATACTTAAATAATGAGCTTCCGAATCTAATCAGGGAAGCTCCTTAACACAATAAACCGGTGTACCAAATTTGGAGCAAATCGAATATTTCTGCATGAAAAACCCATTTATATAAATTAAGGGGGGACTAGCCCCCCTTTTCCTCCTTTATCGCTAACCAATGAACCCCAAAAACTAATCAAAGAAGCACCTTATCAGAATGAACCTAGAAAAAAAAAATTTAAAGCAAATCGGATGTATCTATCAAGAGTTATCGTGTTACGTACATACGTACGTACGTACGTACACACGTACATACAGATACAGCGGGCACATAAGCTCTCAGGCTTTGATAGCCTGCAACTAAAAATAGCACCCTGATCGGATAATAAGTGGTCATTTTTCAATTAGCCAAACGCTTTCTAGGCTCTTTGCAATAAGCCTGAAAAATATCAGGCTAATTGGAAAAAGGGAGATGGATTCTCCAATTAGCCCGGCTCTTTGCAAACAGCCTAGGCTGTTTGCAAAGAGCCGGATTTCTCAATTAGCCTACGACATATATATTAAATTTTGATTATTAATAATTTTTTAGTTTTACATATTTCGAAACATGCAATACAAAGCCCAACATTGCAGTCAGCGCAAAAGCCAAACCCTAACGGAAATATTCAAAGACTTCACACCAAAATGCCAGTTAAATTTTTATGGTTTCAGAAGTATTTTCCAGCAATAAATCTCCAGCCCGGAAATATGACGGGAGCGAGGAATAACGAACGATACCTTAGCCCGTGATATTGACGGGAGCGAGAATTAAGGGGTTAAGTAAATAGTTTGGAATTCTTCATCACTAATATTGCTGCAAATACCAATAGTATTTTCTTTAACACTATCTGCATATATCTATAGTGTTTTTTTCAACATTAGTATTGTTGCAAGTATCTATTATACTTCGTTTACGGCCATGTGCATATTAATTACCGTCAGCGTTTTCTTATGCAGTTCACCAATATCTCTTACATTTGCATTTTTAATTTCATACATGATCCTCATTGAGCATAAGTCATACAACTTTAATGATACAGATATGCTGTTATTTGTAATTTTCCAATTACCAATTTTTTCTCAAATGCTCCTATCAATATATAAAATTTTTAGCCTTTTTAAAACTAACTGAAAGCGTATCTCGTTAATATAATCTTTTTTCCTGTCACTTTTTCAATTTACCATGTTTGCTAATCTCCACTACCTGTATAACTGAACCGCCTTAGAAGCATTTTAGCACCCTCTGTATGTGAATGTTTTGTAGCTTTTAAAATCTGGTTGACAAATTAAATGGTAAAACAATTTTAAGACATTGGTTGAATACATAAATTTTAAGTTATTTTAGTACAGTAGTATTTTTAAATCTTTTTGAAAAATAAAATAGGTTTATTGGCCTTTCTAGGGATTTCAGTTTCCTTAAGAATAAAAAGTGGATTTAAAAAATATTCTTATTTAAACCCTTCTTGGTCGGATTTTTTTCAAATTTCTGATCCGAAAAGCATTTTTTATTACAGACAATTAATTTATATTTTAATATAAATTCGAAATTTCAAAATATTTTTGCCAGTAAGCAGTTTTCGCTTGACCTACTGGTGCTCGTACATTTAATATCCCATTCACATATCTTCAGTTTTACCTGAAATACACTCAAGTTTTAAATAAATGTCTGATATATTTATCAAATCTATTGCTTTCAGGAATTTACGATAAATATGTGTATAAAAAGAATTGTTAAAAATACGCAAAAATATATTTTGAAAAATGGTTTTATTTCCTTGCCGTGAAAAAAGCTTTACAATATTTAGTAATTAATTTTTGCTTGAACTGCTGGTGATCGTACTTTTAACATCTCATTCGCTGAGATCTAGTTTTCCAGATCCACTCAAGTTTTATATTTAAAAAAGAAGTATGATACTATAATTATCGAATCTATTGCTTTGAAGAATTTACGATAAATATGTGAATAAAAATAATTGTTAAAAATAAGTAAAAACATTTTGGAAAATGGTTTTGTAACGCTGACGTGAAAAGAGTTTTACAATATTTCTTGAACATCAGAGAGGGAAAAAAAAACACTGAAATCACTTATTGCATTCTTTGCCCTCAGACTCACTCTTTAAATCCATCATAAAAGCCATTTTGACATGAAACAATAACTAACGAAAGCTTACATCACAGAAAATAGCAACAACAATAGTAGGACTATAGTTACGCATATCTAGGAAATATTCAGAAATACAAATATACAGGGTGGTTTTAATTAAACCTCCCCTATAAACAGCATACTACAGCGCAAACGGGTGAGCGCAATACAATGAAATTTGGTATAAAGGCTATACACGAGATGCGCTCACGGAATTTCGAAAAAAAAAATTAGTTCCAAAATGTGCACCAGAGGGCGCTTTTTCCGGAAAAAAACATTAAGTTTAATACAAGAAACGACCAAAACGGAATACAAAAACAATATTAACAATCCAGAAGAAGAATTATGAATAATAAAATGTAAAACCGGCTGTTTTGGCCGTTTATTGTGTTAAATTTAACGTTTTTTCCGGAAAAGTGCCATCTGGTGGGCATTTTGGAACTAATCTTTTTTTCGAAATTCAGTGAGCGCATCTCGTGTATAGTCTATATTCCAAATTTCATTGCATTCCGTCCACCCGTTTGCGCTGTAGGACGCTGTTTATAGGGAAAGTTTAATTATAACCACCCTGTATATGATCTTCATATCATTGATAATAATAATTAAAACAAAACTAATGCATTATGGTACTAAATTCTGCTTTCCATATAAAAATAATATTAAAACAATTATTCTGCAGTTTATTAAATATTTATACTTATTTATTTATAAAATTGTTATAGATAATGATAAACCTCTTGAGTTTTTTAATGAATGGAAATTCAAAGTTATAGATCGACTAATAAATGAATTATTAAAAAATATACAACATATTAACTATACAGATATTAAAAGTTTAAATAACAACATGACGGATATTTAAACTATTAAAATTTATCATCACTTATGCAGATAAGCCACCAAACAATTATGCTATTATTTCAGGGCTCCCACCAAAGCGATATAAGTAAGCGTACAGACTTAAGAGATTACACTAGTCACTCAAAAAGACCCAGATGATAATGTGATCCTATGGGGAAGTTATTTTCAAATATCTTGCTTGAATTTTGATATTTTCTAATGGTTTTTTTTTTTTTTTTTTTTTTTTTTTTTTTTTTTTTGCAGAGGATAGATGAGGACGATCTACAACCGGGCTAGTTTTTACTTTTTTATGTTTGGTTTCATATTTAAAAAATATATATATATATATATTTTTTTACTTTCGGAGCCGGTTTGAACCGGTTCTAAAATTGAAACTAACCTAATATATAAAAAAAATACATATATATAACCAAAATCGAAAAAGTAAAATCTAGCCCGGTTGCAGATCGTCCTCAGCTATCCTATGCAAAAAAAAAGCATTCAAAAATATTAAAATTTGAGCGAGATATCTGAAAATAACGCTCCCATAGACTTGGCATTAGCGTTTTCCTTTCTTCCCGTGACTGAAGTGGGCTCTTAATACTGGAATCGAGCGCAAATTAACACAGTTCACCATCTTGTGGACGGGGTGATAATTCACATACGCGGGCTTTTAGTGTGACGTCATATATGGCAGGATCGAGGCTAACGAAAAATACAGGCTACCGCGGTGGGTCTAATTCTTCTTTTTTTTACAGACCGCTGGAGTCACGTGATGCTCGAATGCACCTATGGAGGTGTGCGAAAAGAAAATCACGTGACTCCAGCGGTCTGCAAAAAAAAGAAGAATCGGACCCACCGCGGTAGCCTGTCTTTCTCGTTAGCCTCGTGGCAGGATCGACACTAACGAAAAAGACAGGCTATCGCGGTACATCCCACGTGTCTTCTTTTACAGAACGCTAGAGTGACGTGATGCTCTTTTCGCACACCTACATTGGTGCATTCGAGCATCACGTGACTCCAACGGTCTATAAAAAAAATATGCGGAATGCACTGAGCCTGTCTTTCTCGTTAGCCTCGTGACAGGATAGCGACCATCTGCGTATATTTTCTAAAACTTCAGTCACTCATGGAACTGAATTTTGTTTACCACATTTACTGCGAAATAAAGGCGTAACGAGAAGGGCGTCCCAATGCACGTGACACCACGAAGTGTTCTTCGCCTTTTCAGAAACATTTTAGCTATTGATCAAGGTGAAAAAAAATTCACAATTTTAGTGGTGTGAAGTAAGAAAACAGTTAGGAATCTTCCTGTAATTTAACCCCGTCCGCTACGTGGCGTGCGACCTTGACTGATGTGATCTCGCCTTTAATCTTGCGGTTACCTCTCACATTTAAGATAGGACGCTTACTTATATTGCTTTGGCTGCCACAGGCAATAATTTTTAATTCTATTTCGCAAGACTTTTTCAAAACAAAAATATTTTAGATATACTTTGACAACATTTGCAAGAGAAATTTACTACAAAATGTATTTTTTTAAAATAGTGATGCGAAAACAATATAAAAATAGTCGCCTAAGACAGCCCTGTTATTTGTAAAGAATACTAAAAAAAATTAATTCACAATGCTATTAAACCCATTAAAGACTGAAGTTGCGGTTTTACAAAACTACATTCGTGATTTTCGCACGTTTTTTATACCAGTAAAAGAGAAAAGTAAAATATGTCTAATTTAATTACCATTTTTCAGTGATCCATAAAGTAAAAGCAAGTGTTCAAGAAAAAGTGGTGTGAACTGAATAGAAGTCCCGTAAAACATAATCGACCTTAACCCATTAACGCCGGTTGGTACGAAAATCTACCATTTAAGTAATACGAAACTTTTATATATGAAAACCAGTATTTTATTAAGGAAATTTTCATATTACTTAATCTCAAACTTTGAGAGATCAAATAACTTAAAATTACAATACGGGAAAACTGGTGTCAACTGGTACCTAGGTATTAAAAATGTATAAAGAAAACTCGGCATTAATGGGTTAATTGATTAACACTAGTAAAATTTACAATCAAACAACTTTAAAAATTGATATTAATAACAGAAAATTATTAAACTGTCACAAATTCTTGAGACTTAAATGTAAAAACTTAAATTATCCATATCTTGTTATAATTCCAAAATTTCATAAAAACCCGATAAAATTCCGTACTGTTACTATTCGATGTAATGCATAGAATAATTCTGCTAGCAATTTATTGCTGAACATTCTTACTCAGATACACAATATAACAATTAAAAATGACAATCAACACTGATTAAATAACAGTTTTCAACTCATTAATAAAATACAAATCTTTAATACTGTAAACACACATAAAAACACTTTATTTTAATGTTTTATTTATTCACATAGACATTAAAGCTCGACATAAAACTATGTACTTACTTTTTAAAGTATAACAGACTCAATTAAAATTTAATGATTATATTTCTGTTAGACCCTTTGAAACATTTCTGAACTTTACCTTGCATCATAATTATATTATCTATAATAATACTTTTTATAAACAACGTAGAGGTATACCTCAATGTGGTAAGGCTTCAAGTACGCTTTAAGATCTTTACAGTGGTGGAAAAACAGTGGTGGAGTAGGAGCCTATTGACACCACAAACATTTTATAGTATTCTTCAGCTTAATAAAAACACAGAAATTATGTCATTAGATAAACCGAAAAATACTTCTAAAATTTAGTGGTGTCAATAGGCTCCTCCTCTGCGCCAATTTTCCACCGCTGTCTTTATCTATATAACTATGAAAAAATTCGATTGGCAATAACGTTGATTATGTCTACTATCGCTATCTTGATGATATAATTATTTTTTTTTATTTCAATGACTATAATATATCATCGTTACCTGCTAAATATCCCAACAACAGTAAATCAAAATGATAAATAATAGATGATGTTAAATAATATAATAAACTTTCTTGACCTAAAAGCAACACTTAATAATAATCATAAAATGATATTTGACATTTATGATAAAAGATATGGTTTTCCATTTAAAGTAAGCATATTTGCACATTGCAAATCATGCTTACATAAAACTGTATATAAAAATATTTTACTAAATTATAAAACAGAATTAAATATTTATGCTTAGACATAAATAAAAATAAAACTATTAAATTTATTAGAAATCAAGCTAAAATATATAATTATCCTAAATATTTGATAAATTCCATAATTAATTCACTTAAATAATTTGACGTTTATATGGAAAAAATACAAATATTAGAGGAGGTTGGTTTCGTGGTTTGTATGGCTTATATATGGATGTATATATATATTTTTTATTTAAAAAAACTGTGGTCATTGCTGTGATTTCTTTCACTAAGGATTTCTGATAATATTTCTTAATGTTATTAAATTTATTCTTTATATGAGGCATCATTTTAATCAAAATGGGATTTATGTATTAATATTTAATGTATGGATTATTTATCAATATTTATTTGGAGGAAATAATAAAAATAAAGGTATTAATCTTATAGTTTTTTATTATTTTAATATTATGAGGAATTGTAAACTATAAACAATTTTATGATTATTAATTTTATTTCTTAGATAATGTCAAGACATTTTCATGAAGTATA
This sequence comes from Maratus speciosus, assembly GCA_963932465.1. Taxonomy (NCBI): domain Eukaryota; kingdom Metazoa; phylum Arthropoda; class Arachnida; order Araneae; family Salticidae; genus Maratus; species Maratus speciosus. The sequence continues at coordinate 228,870,448 of OZ010796.1, read as the reverse complement.
TTACTATATAAATATATAATACAAAATATTATTTATCGCACGTGTTTAAAGTATAATAAATATTAAAAATTTCTTTAATATCATTAAGTAGAATTTCTAACATTAATTAACATTATTATTATAAAGTATGTTACATTATTATAGTACTTAGATATCTCTTAATATTTATTAAATAATTTATACTATCTAATATTTTGTTACTTAAAATATAATACATAGATGGCAGCACATACACTGTGTTATTTAAATGCAATTTATAATAATAAGCTCTGGATAGCTACTTCTAGTTCCAGATTAGATCATAGATGGCTGTGTTGTAGCTACATTTGAACATGGACTCGGTACATTTTAATATTTGAGATTTGAAAAATAAATTATTCAATTTACTACTTTTTCTTTAATTATTCACATGGGTTGTAATATTTAATAATTTAAACTATTTATACTTATTTTATGATTGTTCCAATATAATTTTATTTTATTTATTTATTTTTGTACTTATTCACAATTGGTTAAATTAGCTGCAATCTGTAACTTTACTATACTTTCCCACTTACAAATACTCCTCCTCCACTTATTGAAATTCAATCATTCCACTTTTGTTTTTTCCACTATTTTATAGGATTTATAATATTATAATATTAAACTGTTTAGGTTTTTTCAGTATTTTGAGATCTCTTATTGGGTTCTGTATGCCGATTAGCTTTGCTTTAATATTGTGTTAGTATAATGATTAATGTATACTATTATTACATGCCACATTCTTTTAGAATTTTGGTTAACATCGTTTTATAAACTTGTAAGATAAATTTTACTTCAAATGTATTATATATATATATATATATATACTTGCATTTCACATCATAATTTTTCATAAATATTTGACATATTGGCACCTAATATTATATTATCTTAAAATAATCATTATTAACTTTTAAATATGATTCGTCTACTATTTTATTTATTTTTTATAATAATTGTTTTAAAATAATCAATTTACTTTAATATTGTTTTAGTATAATGAGTAATGTATACTATTATTACATGCCACCTTCATTTAGAATTTTGATTAACATCGTTTTATGAACTTGTAAGATAAATTTTGATTCAAATTTATTATATATAGCTGCCAACTTTTACGCTTTTTTCTCACCACTAAAATTTAACAGTAAATGTTGTCTTATTTTATCGACGAAATGTACAAATTAAATAATACAAAAATTTCTGTTAAATTTTAGTGGTAAGAAAAAAGCGTAAATGTTGGCAGCTATGATTATATATATATACTTACATATTATATATATATATGGCTAATTCCATGAAAACTTGTCATGTCTGTCACACAGCTGAAAATCGCTATGCTTGCTGGCCACCGTTATTTTCGAAAAGTTTGCTTCGCATTATTCAATTGATGAGATATCTCCAATAAAATAAGTCACATTCTCCCGTTCTAAAATACTGGTAGCCAAAAACCGTAGTATGTGACAGACATGACAAGGTTTCATGGAATTAGCCATATATATATGTGTGTGTGTATACTTGCATTTCACATCATAATTTTTCATAAATATTTGACATATTAGAACCTAATACAAGGCTATATTATATTATATTATCTTAAAGTAATCCTTATTATCTTTTAAATATGATTCATCTACTAATTTTTTATTTTTTTATAATAATTCTTTTAAAATAATCAATTTGATCAATGCTTTTTTTCCATTTTTACTGAGTTATTTATTTTAATTTTTTTCCTATATTTTTGATTCTATTTTTTAACAAATTTTAAGTTATTTCGCATTTTTCAACCCATTTTGATATTTATCAACTAGAGTGCATTCTTGTATCTTCAAACTTCTTCTTTTGATCTCACTCTTCTCTATATGTATAGATAGAGCACTACTTTTTTATCTTTGTTACAATATTGTTTTTAATTTTTCACATTAGAGGACAGCAGTATATTTATTTTTATTAAATATCAGCTTTTTTAGTAGTTAAATCAGAGCCACATGCTATCACAATCTCAAATACGTTTCCATCATTGCGCAATGCGCATTCTACATTGGTAAATCAAATTTCTTGTATTTTATATTTCTATCTATTATTGAAGTATTATGTAATCTTCATGCATTTATCTTTTAATATCTTATTAGTAGTATTTCAATTTTTGGATATCTTAGATTTTTGTTTCATTTATTTGGAGAACGTTTGATATGTTATAAGGTGCTACATTTTGTCATTTTTGGCGTAATACCGACCAAATTGCATGAAATAGCCAGCTTTATTATGAATTAAATCTGCAAGCTCCTCTGTCGATTCTGTAGGTTATTCATAGTTTCTTATTATATATTTCTGGTTTCCAATGTTCATAGTTTGTTCATCTTTAGAATTTTACTAACTTGTTCTTACATTTGTGATTTCATTGTAATTATATAGGGGAGACTAGGGAGGGTTGACCCACTTTTTACAAAATGATTTTTTATTTTTTAAATATTGAATGTGGAACAAAGTTTCATATACCATTTTATTCGTTATACAATGAGTTATCAAAATAAAATTGCTACATAAGTGTAATGTATAAGAACAAGGGTCGTACTGGCATAACTGAGAGGGCGGTGGCAAAATGGATAAAAAGGGCGCCGATTGCCTTACAAAAGGGCGCAAATGCTTATATATATATACATACACATACACACGCACATACTATATAAATTATGTATAAAAAATCCCTTTAAAAATATATACGAGCATATTGCTATAGCGAAAACTTTATTCCTAAAATAATTATGTCACCCAAATTAGTATTTTACACTATAGAAATGTAATATGCACAAAAATAGTTCTCCGCACGACATTGCACTTAAAATAAATCTGATGTTAGACCAGTAGTGTTGCCAATTTAGAGGTATTTTTTTCCACCACACTTTTCTAAGAAAGCTATCTCTATTTTCGAATTTCGCTCACCTTATCTAATGAGTTAATTCAAACTTTACCCCGAATATTTGAATAACAATCTCCATACAATTATCTCCAAATGGAAAATAAAATATTAAAATAAAACAAACAAAAACAATTTCGTTGGGTCAAAACTCAAAAGTGCAAAACATTATTTAATACAATTCAATAATATTTTATATAATACAATCTCTAGAATACAAATACTAATTATGGTGTATAAAATTTCAGGAAAGTTATTTTTGTTTAGTTCAAGAGTGACGTCTATTTTACGTGAATTATTTTAAAAATATGTTTTATTTCTTTATTTTTTCAACATTCAAAAGATATCATAGATTTTTTTTTTTTTTTAAATTATGGCCATTTTTTTCCCATTCTGATCAGAAACAAAATTATGGCCATTTTTTTTTTCATCCTGACCAGAAAAAAAAATGACCATTTTTTTTTCCTTTTCTGACCAGAAAAACAGAGTTCTAACTTTTTACGACAGCTCTTTCATCTTCACCTAACACTTCATTTATAACGGTTGTTTCATAATAATGAATGGCACCAGTCCATCAGAAGAAAATGATCCATGCCAAAGGTATAAGTTCGATTGAAAAAAAAAACTATTTAATACTTTGAGCAGAAAAAAGAGGCTACACCTGCAATTTTTATGACACTAATAGAATCCCATAGCTGCCAATGTGTACGGTTTAGTTACCTCTAAAATTTAACACAAATTTTTGCCATATTTAATCGTTGACAATTGTTAGACTTTTTAAACTGAAATTCCGGAAGTGACAGCCAATTGTTCCCTTGCGGCGACATTTCTGTGGCTTCAACTCGTAAAACTTCGCTAAAAGTGCTATCTTTGACAACATTTTCTGAATGAATCTTTGCCTTTATAAGAAAATGGGAAACTCTAATTTCCTGGTATCTGAACAAAATCGGCAAATTTTATATTTTTACGAATATTAATGCAAATTTTTTGTATTTACGAATGAAAATGACTTCAAGTATCAGAAAAGTAGTTAGTTTGGATTTGGGAATAGCTTTCAATATAAAAAATTCTCATAACGAGGATGTGATCGCCCCCCACCCCAAAAAAGGAAATCCATGACCCCCTCTAAATGATGAGCTGAATCCGTCCTTGGCTTTGTCGAATGTTGATTGATTAAAATCTCGGAAACGGAATCGAAAACAATTCCGCTTTATACAGGATCCTTATGCCATATCATCTTTAGATTCTTCTATGTTTTGTCATACGCCAGACAGAATGATTTTAACAATACCGTGCAAAACGCAAATGCCAGAAAAATCGACAAACAAAATCTTCATTTGGTGCCCGGGGCACATGCCCCCTCTGCCCCCCTTAATTTTGGCCCTGCTTTCAAATCACCAAACTTACAAAGGCTGTGCCCAATAATGGAGTTGTTTCTGTTTTTCAAAGATCTTGTTCTTTTTTACCTCGATTCATGTGTGTACGCAGGGTAGGGGGGGGGGGGGGGCAGAAAATCTTTGCAAAAGTAATACATTCTTTAAAAGTATACGTTGAATGTATTATTTTGAAAAGTGGTATTACTTGAATTTTATTGCATGATAGTTTTGTTTTAAAGGTTTTCATTAAATTTCATTATAACTGCTGACTGCTTTACTTGGCTGAAAATACCAATTATTTTTTATTGCCCACCAGAAACTTTTTAATCGAACTGTCTTTTATATTTTTGAGAAAAACAAAAGATCTTTCAGAAAAGGCTGCCAAATGTGGCGTTTTGAACCGAATTTCCGGACGCGACAGTGGAGGAAGAGAAAGAAAACTCTTGTCATGAGACAACAATCAGTTTTAACTCAAGATGTAATTAATTTAAAGAACAGAATCTATTGTATTACAAATCACTTCAATAACCAAGCCTGCAAGTGTCATTCTTTTATGTGGAGTTTGGCCGAATATTCATTTTCATTTTCGTTTTCAGCACAAAATCTTAGTTTCGGCGAAAATACTGCCGTATATTCGGTATTACTATAACTGCCCCTCCCTAGCCTCCCCCAAACGGCACTCCCATCCAAAGAGCCGTACATACTAATCAGGATGCAGAATATGTCCGATCCGGCGATCTAGGATCGGGGGAAATTTTAACCACCAGGGGAAATTTTTGCAGAAAAATATACAATTGATTTCGATTTTAACAACAAATTCCATAATTCCCTGAGATAGAAAAATTTCACTACAAATAAAAAGATCCGTATGGTGACCATCACAAAATCGATCTTGGAATAACATGTACCGTATATCAAGGGTGATTCTGTTCCGGAATTTTCCGAAAAATTAAGGCATTCGGTTCCGAAAATTTAAAAAAAATCGTTCATCAATCTGAAAATTCGGACATTGAAATACCGCGAATTTTGTCCAAGAATTACGGAAAAAACGCGAATTTTGTCACAAGATCGCAAAATAACCGCAATTTCGTCAAAAGATCGCGAAATGAACGCATATTTCGTCAAAAGATCGTGAAATATACGCATATTTCGTCAAAAGATCGTGAAAGAACTGTATATTTTGACGAGATCGCAAAAGAACCGTAAATTTTGACAAAAGATCGCAAAAGAACCGCAAATTGCAACAAAAGATCGCGAAACAACCGCGAATTTAGTCTAAAGGGGCGAAAATAACCACGATTTTCATCAAAGGAAGCGAAAAAAACTCTCAAATTTCGTCAAATGATCGCGAAACAACCGCGAATTTCGTCTAAAGGGGCAAAATATCCATGACTTTCATCAAAGAAACGCGAAAAAAACTCAAATTTCGTCAAATGATCGCGAAACAACCGCAAATTTTGTCAAAAGATCGCGAAACAACCACGTATTTCATCAAAAGGGGCGAAATAACCGCGAATTTCCTCAAAAGGAAGGCGAAATAAACGCAGATTTCGTCAAAAGATCGCGAAATAAACGCATATTTCGTCAAAAGATCGCGAAAGAACCGCATATTTTGACAAAAGATCGGTAAAGAACCGCAAATTTTGACAAAAGATCGCGAAACAACTGCACATTTCGTCAAACGATCGCAAAACAGCCACGAATTTCGTCAAAAGATCACGAAAAAACCGCAAATTTCGTCTAAAAGGGCGAAATAACCGCGATTTTCATCAAGGAACGCAAAAAACCTCTGAAATTTCGTCAAATGATCGCGAAACAACAGCAAATTTTGCCAAAAGATCGCGAAACAAACGCGTATTTCATCAAAAGGGGCGAAATAACCGCGAATTTCGTCAAATGATCGCGAAACAACAGCAAATTTTGCCAAAAGATCGCGAAACAAACGCGTATTTCATCAAAAGGGGCGAAATAACCGCGAATTTCGTCAAAAGGAAGGCGAAATAAACGCGCATTTCGTCAAAAGATACCGAAAAAAACGCAAATTTTGACAAAAGACCGCAAAACAACCGCAAATTTCGTCAAAAGGAAGGCAAAATAACCGTAAAAGTCAAAAGATCGCTACAAAACGCAAATTACGTCAAAAGATCGCGAAAAAATGCGAATTTAGTCAAAGGGCCGCGAAAAAAACCATAGTGCAGGGAATGGATTACCCCGCCTTTCCCCTGCTCTGCTGTAACCTTTCAGAAAATTTGCTGTGAATTCCAGAATTGTTTCTTTTTCACTCAGAATCACCACTGCTATATATACTCGCGCATAAGTTGAGAAATATTTGAAAAATAAATTTTCTGTACCTACGATAATACAGCATTTACCTATCACATACCGTAAAATTTTGGGGAAATTTTCATGTGGATTGGGGGAAATGTTGGGAGTCGAAACATTTTCTGCACCCCTGCATACTATATATTCATGTACAAGGAGATAAATCTAGAAGGTATTACTAATATTGATTAAATTCGTTATTTTTTAATTAAATTATTTTTTAATATATTTTTTATGTTTATAGCACCTTATATTTAATTAATTTTATTTCAATCAAATTATTTTGTTAATTATGTACTGCCGTTTCTACGCAAAACATTATTCAGATAACATGCGTATATGTATGTTTATGTTACTTACTTTGAATTTATTTTTAAAACAATTTCGCTTTCGTTTTCAGTCGATACTAGGAAGGTAACCGAAATTCAGTTTCTTTCGAACACTATTTTTATTGTAAATGAGCAGAAATTTTCGCATTATTGAACGTTAAAAAAAATTTTTTTTGAGAACCGCTTTAAGGATTTACACGTAATCATAACTTATAAATTTCGGAAAATCGAGTTTTTATTTTAGCGGCTTTATCAACGGAATTGAGACTTCTTTATGTGGCCAGAATATGGAATAGACAATTCTATGTAAGTATATATATATAAACTCGGTTTATGGCGTCAGATGCCGCCATCCGAAGAATCCCCAAGAGTCTTTTTCCATTTCTTCCGGTCAAGGGTCCATTCCTCTTCCAGACCTCTATCCCTCATTGCCTTTGAGATATCATTCATCCAGGTCTTTGGTGGTCTTCCCCGTTTCCTTTTTTTGTTTGTTTCATAGTTGAATGTTATTTTGGGTAGTCTTTCATTATCCATTCTTTTGACATAACCATACCAGATTAATTGCTTTTTTTGAATATCATCTAGTATGGTTCCCTTTATTTTCATTATTTCCTTGATTATGTCATTTCTTACTCTTTCTATTCTTGATATCCTGCATGATCTTTTTAGGGCGTCCATTTCTACTGCCGCTAATTTCTTTCTTTCTGTCTCCATAATTCTCCATCCTTCTGCTCCATATAACAATATGCTCTTTACAATAGAGTTGTATATATTATACTTTCTTTTCCTAGAGATCTCCTTACTCCACCAAATAGAATTTAATATTTTTACAGCCTTTTTCCCCTGACAAATTCTGTATTTAATTTCCTGTGAGTCTCTTCCTTCTCTATTAATGTCTACACCTAAATATCTATAATGCTTACAGCTTTCTATTTTTATGTTATTAGTTAGATTTAGGTCTGTCTCATTTCCTCCTATACATAGGTATTTGGTCTTGCTGACGTTCATGTTAAGTCCCCATTTCTCATATTCTTCCTTAATTTTCACCGTCATTTCCTCTAAATCCTTTTTACTTTTTGCAATTATAAGAAGACTAAAAAAAAAAACAATCGCAGTAGTCTGTAATTTTTTCTTTTCTTTTTCTTTCTTTCTTTTTTTTTTTTTTTTTACTTTCTCGTGTATAAGTCGATCCCCCATTTTCAACGCCCAAATTTTGTCTAAAATTCTTCGACTTATGCACGAGTATATACGGTAATTGTGAATGTAAAATAATTATTATGCGTGAAACATAAATTTTCAATTATTTGGCTGATATAACTTGTATTTTAAAGCTTATATTGAAAAAAAAAAAATCTTCATGCTAAAATATAATTTTATAATTTTTAGAAGATTAAAAGTTGTACTAATTTGAAAGTGTAATTGCAAATAGTTTTTGTTTAAATAATCCCTTAATTTTACTCTAAGTAATATTAAAAATTATATAATTGTATCTTAAAACTTCGTAAAGATTATTTATAACTTACCACCTATTAAAACTTTACACACTGTTTATAGCGATATTATATAATTCACTTTATATTAATCTATAAAAAATCAATATATAATCATAGTGCCAATTAAAGGTCTCTTTTTAAAGGGGTCGCACGTAAACACACATGTTCGAGCTTCAGATAAATAAACCGAAATAAACAGGCCGCATGTGTCCTTGGAAGCGATTGATCGAAAGTCTAGCCGAAACTGGTTAACCTTGAAAGGGAGAGGTCGAACGCTGCTCCCCCATTCCGTTTGGGGCAGAATCGGAAATTGTTGAACATCGATATGGATTACGTGAACGGGTAGTTTCCTACTCGGTTTGTTCCATGAAGGGCAGAATACTGCCACAATGTCCTGATTCTACCCTTAACGGAACAAGCCGAGTAGGAAACCTCCCATTCACGTAATCCATACCGATGTTCAACAATTTCCAATTCTGCCCCAAACGGAATAGGGGAGCAGCGTTTGACCTCTCAATTACAAGGTCAACGAGTTTCGACTAGAATTTCGACCAATCGCTTCCAAGGACACATGTGGTCTCTTTATCTGAAACTCGAACATGTGTGGTAAAAGAAAAGCCCTTTAAAAAGAGACCTTTAATTGGCACTATGATTATATATTGATTTTTTATAGATTAATATAAAGTGAATTATATAATATCGCTATAAACAGTGTGTAAAGTTTTAACAGGTGGTGAGTTATAAATAATCTTTACGAAGTTTTAAGATACAATTATATAATTTTTAATATTACTTAGAGTAAAATTAAGGGATTATTTAAACAAAAACTATTTGCAATTACACTTTTAAATTAGTACAATTTTTAATCTTCTAATATATTAGCATGAACGTTTTTTTTTTTTTTTTTTTTTTTTTTATTTCGATATAAGCTTTAAAATACAAGCTATATCGGCCAAATAATTGAAAAATTATGTTTCACGTATAATAATTATTTTACATTCACAATTACCGTATATAGTCGTGTATAAGTCGAAGAATTTTAGACAAAATTTGGGAGTTGAAAATGGGGGATCGATTTATACACGAGAAAGTAAAAATTCACAGACTACTGCGATTGTTTTTTTTTTTCAGTCTTTGAAGTAATTACATGAGAGATAAAAGCGGACAAAGGTCATTTCCAGGTGACTGACAAACAAAGCTCAATGTCCCTGTAATTGTTTTGCACCCATTTTCTCTTGTGACAAAAAACCCTTCAATATATTCCTTTCAGCATTTTAATCCCCTTTTTAAAAAGAGTCCAACTTGAGAATGCTTCTAGATATCTTTCTTAAAAGTCCTACAATACAAAGAAGTACTATATTTTAGCAGTCTAAGAAGTTGTTTACCCTTGTAAACAATGCCTGAATGGATTTTTGAAAGAATTTTATCTTTTTAAGTATCATTGAATTGATGTGAATAGGTTTCAAAATAGTTTAAGGTTCTTCGGTTATACATAATACAGGTTTAAAACGTTGAATTAAAAAAAAAAATCTGATTAGAAACGTAAAAAAATTACTAATTTAATGAAAATTTATTAAATTTTTCTATCCTCGATTACAAATTATTTTTCAGCATGCTACCAGAAATGTGGTTCGACTTATACACGAAAATTCAATTTTTTTCAAAATTTTGCTTAAGAATTGGGAGGAGCGGGGGTCGACTTATGCGCGTGTATATACGGTATATAATTTTTTATTAATATTTAGATTAAAATCGAGGGATTATTTAAACAAAAACTATTTGTAATTACTCTTTTGTGAAGATTAAATCTTACTGTATTAATTCAAATATATATTTATCATAAAGTCTTTTTTTTATGTGAGTACGCTTTATTAAACTAACTTTTTCAATACAAGCTTTCTTTTTCTTTTTTTTTTTTTTATAAGTTTTAAAATACAAGCTAAGTCAGCCAAATAATTGAAAAATAATGCATACTCATAATTATTTTACAATTACATAATTTTTTTATTGTTATTTAAAGTAAAACCAAGGAATTATTTAAACAAAAACTATTTCTAAATACTCTCTTGAATTAATACAGCAAGTTTTAATCTTCTCAAAAATATATTTTACCATGAAGGTTTTTGTTTTATTTTTATGTAATTACACTTTATTATACTAACTTTTTTAATACAAGCTTTTTTTTTATGTATACAAGTTTTAAAATACAAGCTATGGTAAATCTCTAGGCCAATTAATTGAAACTTTATGCTTTCTCATAATTATTTTACATTTATATTTTAATTATTATTATTAGAATAAAATAAACGGATTTAAGAAAAACTATTTGTAATTATACTTTTGGATTACAACAAGTTTTAATCTTCTTAAAAATATATTTCAGCATGAAGGTTTTTTTTTTTTTATACGAGCTTTAAAATACGAGCTATATCAGTCAAATATAATTCAAAAAATATGCTTCAGTCGTGATTATCTTACATTTACAATGATATAATATTTATTATTATTTAGAGTAAAATTAAGAAATTATTTATACAAAAAGTATTTGTAATTACATTTTTGGATTAGTACAATAAGTTTTAATCTTCTCAAATGTATTATTTAGGATTATTATTATTATTATTATTATTATTTTGAATACAAGCTTTAAAAGACAAGCTCTATCAGCCAAATAATTGGAAAATTAAGTTTCACTCATAATTATGTTACATTATATATTATAACATTATATATTATACATTATGTATATATACATTATTATATATTTTTTATTGTTTAGATCAAAATCAAGGGATTATTTAAGCAAAAATTATTTGTAATTGCACTTTTGGATTAGTGTAATAAGTTTTAATCTCAAAAATATATTTTAGCATAAAGATTTTTTTTTTTTTTTAATAAAAGTTTTAAAATACAAGCTGTATTAGCCAAATAATTGAAAAACGATGCTTCACCCACAATTAATTTACATTTAATTTAAGGTAAAACTATTTCTAGTAATGAACCTAACAAAACTGAATAATAATAATAACAATAGTACAATGCGAATATACATTTAACAAAAATTAAGTCTATCTATCCTCATTTACAAGAGATGCATATCTCTTGATATACAGAGACGCCATCTTAAACCGACCCAAGTAATGCTTTCCGGCTGCTGATTGCAGTCGGGATGAATTACGACGAAGCAACCCCGGTGAATGGGAAATAATTCCAACACGTTAGGGGCAGAATTGGAAAATATCACTTCGTCGGCGCATTACGAGAAAGTAACCCGTTCCGAGAAGGGCAGAATCAGGACACAAGGACCTCCTTTTAAAGGAAAATGCGAACCACTACAAGCATCCATACTTGTGTCGGGACTCGAATTCGGCACATTCTGTCTGGTATCCAGCGTCCTAACCACCAGACAAGCGGATTGGCATTCAGGGATGACTACCAAGAATCAAACAGTTTTCCATTTTCTTAAAAATGCGATAAATGCTTAACCCTTTCAGGGGCACGTAATTTTGTTTCTGTAATGTTGAATTCCCACCAGAAATTGTGACAAATTTCATTTCGAAATTAGGAAGAGCAATTTTACAACTTTTTTCAACCAAAGTTATAAAAGAAAAAAATAATTAAAAGTTTCTGGGGCGAATCTTGATTAAAATTAGGTGAGAAATAATATGCCCCACCGCCCCTCAAAGAGTTAATTGTTTATTTTAACTTATGACTGATGACCCTCTTTACGTATCATATCCCGAAAATCGAATTAAAACGAAACCTTGGACAACATTCTCTGAAACATGATTTTATTTTATAAGAAAATAAGTACCGCACATTCTGGCGTATAACGCACGCATCAAACAAACATATTTAAAACCAGAACTTTTATTTAATAAATGAAGTGAGGTATGCATGACACAACAAACAAGTTACATTTCATTAAATAAGATTTCTGGCGCTAAAACTGTTTATTGGATGATATAAGATACCTTTTATGAAATAATAACACCTACGAAGGAAAGAATGGAATCATGAATGCGAGAACGTGTGTGGGGGAAGGGGGAGGGGAGGAGCGAGGGTTTGCAGTGACCCGAATATATGAATATATGCGTCCATATGAGGACGCCGCAATTGGTTGAGATAGTGAATTTGCTTTGGAAGTGTCGCAGAAAGTTTTTGTTTTCTTAGTTAGTCATAAAACTAATCGATCTAGCAAGTTTATTAGCGTGGGTAGCGGGGCTATCCAACAGCCAGTGATGGGTGATGTCGATATTTTGTATCGATTTTATCGATAGTATGGTCAACTCGATTTTATTGATACTATACATTTTTTTTATCGATGTCTCTACGGGTAGTATCGTTCATTTTTATTTTCCTTCAAATCGTCATTGCGGTCGATACTTCGATACGGGTAGTATTGTTCATTTTTATCCATCCCCGTCACAGCGCTCGTACTCGCAAACTATTTAATTTACAGACTTGATTTTTTTTTTTTTTTTTTTTTTTTACATAGAGCTGAGTACCCCCCTGGCCTTGCCAAAATCATAAAATTTTGAAAAAGGTCTTAATTAACGCACGTTGTTAATTGATAACCCCAATTAAAACAATGGAAAATGTTCATAATTCAACAAAAGCTTTGATTTTAGTCAAACCGTAACGATTTGTTGTCAGAAGCGAAGATTATTTCGAATTCTCCCCCGAATTGCCACAATAACAGAATATCCAGATACGAAACCACATCAATAAAGTGAACTGGAGCTTTGCAAATCACATCAAATCTCAGAAACTAGCGGGACGAAAAACTCGAAAATTGCACAGATATACGCAGAATAAAATCTACTTCCAGAAATTCTAAAAATTATTCCGGTGCGTTCGGTTGAAGCGCAAAAATTCGCTAAAAATCGAACGATAAAAAAATCCTTTTATTTCATTCGAAAGAAAGGCAGAAATTGATTTCATTTCGGAGTAAGCTCATGTGTTTTTATCTGCAGACGCCCGGTGCCATCCTATAGTGGAGATTTTAAAACGAAAATAAAACTTTTAAATTATTAAATTTATAGATTAAATTTTTATGCATCCATGCGTAGAATTTTTTGCTGATTTCAAATAATGTTAATTTCATGACTGTGTCTAAATTAGGTGCGGAGACATTAATTATTATTTAATTAATATGATCATTTATTTCGAACTGTCGTTTTAATATGCCCACGGGTTGTGAGAATGAGAAAGGGAGGGCTTCCAGATGCGGAAGTTAAGTAATAAAGGATGGCAGGGATTTTAAAAGGGGCCTCTATCCCAGAATCTAAGGGGCGTAAAAACTCGAAACTTCCACAGACCGGCGCGAAAAAGAAAAAAAAAAACCCTTTCAGAAATAAAAAAAATTATTCTTCTGTCTCAGTGACAAGCTGAGAAATTATTTATTATTTCATTAATTGGTTCATTTCTATTAAATGCTCATTTTTTATAGTAGCATTGTTCAGAACGGTGACACATTTTCAAAAATACTGCATAAATGTTACTTATTCAATATAAAAATTTCATAAGTGTTGATACTACTATTTTCGAATAGTAATTTCAGCAAATATCTTAAATTCTTGCTGAAGACCATTTTTGAACTGTAGCATTCTCTACCGTTTTGCGTGCGGTTTTTTGACGATGCGATGAGATAAATATTACTTATTCAATATAAAAAATTTCATAAGTATTGATACCATTAATTTAGAATAGTAATTTCAGCAAATATCTTAATTTGGTGTTTAAGACCGCCACTCCCTCGACTTATATATCTACGGATAAGTTGTAGAAAGGAGTTTCGTTCACATACACTTTAGTTAAGAATACAGTGCGCTCCCTGGTGGTGAAATGTGGAGCTAACAGACCGCGATTTTATTTAATTTAGGAAATCTAACAAGGCAATCTGTTTGAAATTTTAAAATAGTTTATAACACATAAAAAAAAGTTTTAAAAAGAATGGCGCGAGAATTTTTTTTTTTTTTTTTTTGGGGGGGGGGGGCAGCATTAATTTTTTTTAAAAACCTTAGAGGTTTTTTTTACCGTTTTATGTGCTGTTTTTTGACGGAATCCTTAAATAAATCCTACTTATTCAATATTAAAATTTCATAAACGTTGATACCGCTATTTTTTAATATTAATTTCAGCAAATATCTTAAATTGTTGTTTAAAACCGCCACTCTCTCGACTAATATATCTACGGATAGGTTTTTTAACGGAGTTTCGTTCATATACAGTTTTGTTAAGAATACAGAGCTCTCCCTGGTGGTGGAATGTGGAACTAACAGAACGCGATTTTATTTAAATTAGGAAATCTATCACGGCAATCTGTTTGAAACTTTAAGATAGTTTACATAACAATAAAATTTAAAAAGAATGCCGCGAGAAATTTCAGGGGGGGGGAGGGGGAAGGGGCGCTAAAATTATTTTTAAAATCTTTGCGTTTTTTACCGTTTTATTGTTTTTAAGGCTTTAATAATTATAAATTATCAATCTGGGTTTATTAATTAAAGAATAAAGTGTTTTGAAAGGAATATTAAACGAAACCCTCTGTGCGATCTGTGATCACACTTACCCGCTTATTACGATGTTAACGGCAGAGCCGCTGTCAAATTTTGTATAAGGACCTCTTTCTTTCCAGGTTAAACTGTTATATTTTTAGTTTAGAAGTCTAGTTTTATTTGGGTAACTAGTTTATTAAGTTGAATTTTTCTAGTTCGCCTCTCTTCCCCTAAGTTTTTTAATTACGGTCCGATTTGAATGGGACCTTTTTGACGTTCTTCCCAGTTCATTTGGCTACCAACTAAACATTGATATTAAAGCTCCACCTCTTGGTGACTATTATTTATGAACCATAATCAAAAGTTTCGGCTTTTTTACAATTCAAACATTCCATCCTTGGTTCAGAGCCACGTTACTCAGGATTCTTGTTAGTTAAGTTGCATCTATCAAGTTTGTCTCCTCCCCCTCTCCCTCCCCAAATCATAACTTTCTTAATTATGGTCCGATTTGAATGGAACCTTTTTTGATGTTCTTCCCAAGTCATTTGGTTACCAAATAATGATCTGTATCTGCAACATTTGGTGACCACTATTTACGAACAATAATAAAAATTTTCGCCTTTTTTCCAGTTCAAGCGAACAGAAAGAACGTCAAAAAGGATCCCACTGAAATTGGGCATAATTAAGAAAGTTATGATTTAGACATTGAGGGAGAAGGGGGGGGGGGGGGCTCGAAAAATACATCCTAATAAACTAGTAGCCCAAATTAGTGCCAGAAATATTGATCGCTACCGATTTTACGATCAAATTTCCTGCCAATTGATCGATAAGATTTGGAATTACTATTTTTAAACTTATCTGTGTGAGTATGCGATTCAACAGAGACATGACTACAGCGCTAAATATAGCGCAGAGACTAACTTGTACCTGCAATAACAGAGGTTCGGTAGGAAATTAAACCTTATAAACAATGATAATAAATCAATATTAATAAATAAGACTCTAAACGTCTAAACGTTTATATTCTTTTGTTGTGTTCTTTTGCATATTTCTGAATTGTCATTTTCTATGTGCACCAATTATGTCATCATACATCTTTCTTTCACATTTTTCTCGATTTCTATGGATCGCAGAAGCACATATAATTCGACCACGATAAGTTGGCTTATGAGTTACGGAACTTAACAATAATTAATTCATTGATTGTGGTAGCAACCAGAACTAGAGACTAATATAAACTAGTTTTTCATTCAATAAAGCGTATTCATTCAATAATTTTAGCTAGTTTTTATTTTCCGACATCATAGTAAACTCTCCAAACTTATCTTGGACGAATTACAAGTGAGGATTCTAATTCCGCAGAGTTTGTGTTGATTTCAACGAAGTCACAGAAAATGCACTGAACCGGGGAAAGTTAAATTGGGAGTTAAACATTAACAATCAACCTTTCTTAAAAGAACGTAAACAGTTTCAATACAAAGTCCATGTCATCAAATATGAGATTTATCAAGCAGGTATTTGCAATTTTTTGTTAACCCGGGAGAACTCGCTAGTGAGAATGCCCAACTGCTTTTCTTTTACTTTTCATTCATATAATATCAACTTTTTTTGGTTGGCTTAGTACTTTTATTCACAAAATAGGTAAAATAATTGAAAAACATTTCGAAATTTAAATTAAAATGAAAAATGATTTAAATAAGAGTCTTAAAAAAGTACGACTGTGAGAGAAAATCTGATGCAGCGAGTTCTCCCGGGTTAAGTAAGGTACTGACTTTCAATCTTGCGTGATAAAAAAGATAACGCATTTTTTCTTTTAATAGCTTTCTTTTGTTTTCTTTCTTTTTAACAGACTTCTAACAAAGGAGATTGTGCAATTCAGTTAAACTATAAATACTAGTGACATTTACTAATGCTTTTACGTAACTCGTTCGTTTTGTTGAAAATGAGGCAAAAACCCGCATTAATGGGGCAAAAATACGCACTGCGTATCTTTGCCCCACCATTGCGTACTTTTACCCCAACCAATGGGGCAAAGATATGCAGAGCAATGTTTTTTTTTTATTACAATTTCTCACAGAATTATATTTTGACAGAAGGTCGGTTGATGGTGGCACTTGCCTAAAGCTCTAATCTAACATTTTAATCACTCGTTACACTCGTTTACACCAATGTGTTCGTTAAAAATCAAAATTTATGGAAAGTGCGTATCTTTATCCCCACCTACTCTACTTGAAAAGTGTTTGACTTCGGTTTGTCTGGCCGAGCTCTAACTCTCGTAAATATACTCGGTTCGCCCTGAATTTTTTGTATGTTATTGGCGTTTACTGTAGCCCAATCACTATAGAAAATGAAGCGGGTAGCATTTGCAATTCATTTACAAGGACTGTCGAAAGTATTCCGTTACATTACGATAAATGGGAAAAAATCGTTTCAAGTTCATTTTAATGGTGTTAGACCATTTCAAACATAATGAAATTGATATGATATTATGAAGTGAACTAAAACATGCATTCCGTAGTGTGAAGGATATTTACTTCCCATATTCTATTAATACATTTTTTTCCTTTACCCCCCCCCCCCTTTTTTTAAAATAAGGTTATTTTACTAAATTCCCATATTTTAAATCTGTCTTAAAATCATAAATTAAATTTATTTTCATCGCTCTTTTCCTTTAGAAATACAGTCTCGTTTCACACTCTTAATTCTCAAAAACCGCAAAGAACAGTCGTATATTAAATGAGGCATGCTACTTTTATCTCGCATAGAAACAACTTACCCAGTACACTTGCATGCTTAATTTGGTTGCTATGCGGGATCTTTCTCATGCCTCCTTTCTTTATTTTTTTTTTGATTGGGTCACTACATCTGCATCTTTCCTTTCCAACGTATAAATTCTTATCATAAATTTTGTCTGCAATATCTTATTTTTAATTGCAATGCCTTCAAACGGCTCGCCGCGCCTATTCCCATGATTTGGCAAACCCCCTGTAAAATGCGGCTTTGTGGTTTTCGGTTCCCCACATTTTCTCGGTTATCCGTTGGCGTTATTATTTCATATGTTGCCCTTTTACCCTTCTCATTGACAATACATTAACGGTTTTGAACACATGTCTCATTTCAATGGAATTCTCGCCAGATTTCTACTGGCTTACTAGCTTTGTAAATTACTGCTCGCCAATAATTCAATGCTCTAAAATGTGATTATGAAATGATTCTCTTCCTGATCGTGTATCTGTAAGGATAAAATGTAGATCGTCCCCTCTCCAGCACCGGCTATGTTGCCGTTGCCGCCGGAAAACCTCGATTTGTGCGGACCTGGATAATAAAGAACCTACTGTTTACACCTGGGATTCCTATTTACTGATTGTGCGTCGTTGTTTTAACTCAAAACTGGTCACATATCTTTCAGCATACTAAAATGTGAATGTTATGATACTCCAAGAATCATCGATGCAAGGTAAAATCCTATTAACCTGTTTCAAACATACCAGCAAAGACGAAAAAGCCATTATACGTAGAACATGGGGTGCAAAGCATTTATTATTGATTTACAAGGCAACACCAAAGAATTCCGATACATTATGGTCTAGGGAAAAAACTCTTTGCAGCGTATTTTAGTTCTTGTACACTATTTCAAATGTAATGAAATGGGTAAACATTACTGAGGCTTACTACGAGATATTGTTGTATAACAAATGCGTAGCATTTATCGTTCGTGTACAGGGACATACAAAGGATTCGGATACAGCACTGTATGTGAAGTACTACCTATTAGCGATAATTGCTGGAAATGCGGTTTCATTTATGGTATGCGTGTTTAACTACATTTTGCTTACTATGTGGTGTGTATAAATGGTATAGATCATATACAGGGCTACACAAAAGAATTCGTAAACATTGCGGAATATCAGCGTGAATGGCCTAAAGGCTTATACTTGGACATTTCCATTGAGTTAAGGACTTTCAAGTTGAACTATTTTTAGTATACTAAGAGATGTTTGTATAATAAAAATAAAATCATTTAGAGGACCACACAAAGAACTGGGTACATGGGCTCGTAGGAAGGATAATGTGTGGAGTGTGATGTCAGTAGTTTTAACCATGATTTAGCCTGGATTTAATTTAAGCTTAATATGTGGCTCAAATAAAAATATGCTGGTAATATACAGGGCTGTACAAAAGAATTCAATATATTTCTGTACATCGACAGAAATTTCTGAAGGTGAATTTTCAACCTATTATGCATTTTCTTATTAAACTAACTAGTAAGTTTTACCATACTATGTAAAATATAAGCAAACCTTTTCTAAAATATTTATTTAGATTTTTTTTTACCTTATTAAACAGCGAAGTTTTGTTAAATAATACTAGAAGTGTTGGAAAGTGTTTCATGCTTGATGCATTATTTTTCATTCTTGTTTTCTTTTTTAATGTATGTCCACACATATTTATTGAACGGATTGTCTAGATTTTCATAGTTCTTTTCTATTGAAAAAGTATGTTTCTGCAGATGGTCCCGTTTAATATCATTAAGATCTAAAAATGATATATTTGTCTGTCTGTTTTCATTTTGTTTTCTTTATAGGCTTTAATTTCTGTAAAATTACAATGATCACGAATTTTGAATATGGGGATAAGGTACACAGTGCTACCCTTACGTTTTTAAAACAGTCGACATATCGTGTTCAGTTTTTTTCTCACCTCAAACATGTTTATGTATCATCGTCTACTGCGTGTCAAAATAAGCGATATTGCAATAATGATATTTAAAGTGACTGTTGATTATAGTCCGACATTAGGTCAGGTAACCGATTTTACCCGAACCCGACCCGACCCGACCCACCAGTCGGATCAGTAATGATATTTTGTTGCTGCTGTTTCAAGTCGAGTTGACTCTTGCCGGTGGGATTTGGTAAGCCCTTTATTCAAAAGAAAATCCGCAATATTTTTTTAATATGAAAAATACTAAATATTTGAATATAGATGAGTATATGTATATATGATGGATATAATTATAGAATATTGTCTTTATAATTGCATTAAAATATGGATTAATTTTACTTTATTTCAGGTTGAAAAGAGGAGGGTTCGGGTCGACTTCAAATAAAATTTACAGGACTGTAATTGGGATAACAACGCAAGTTTTCCATAAAAACACGAATATAAGAAACTATCCCTTAACGTCGGTTCTATTTTATTTTGTTGTTGTTGAGTTTACTTGTTTTACCGAAATTTTCTTCAAAAAGTTACTTTCTTTAGAGAAGATGGGCATACCCAAGGGAGGGGGGCTGATGGGGCTACAGCCCCCACCCCCCGAAATTTTGGAAAGTGATATGAAGAAATGCTGAATTTTTTTTCTTTCTTTTTTGGAAAAAATAATTTTTTCCATCATACAGCGGATTAGCCATTCTCATTATTCACATATTGGTCCACACTGACACCAAAGAAGAGAAAAGAGGCTGATGGGGTTACAGCCCCCCTCCTCCTAAAATAGTCCAAAAATTAAATGAAAAGAGTGTTTTTCCTTACTTTTTTTAGATAAATCTGTAATTTTTTCTTCTGTCATACAGCAAAATAGCCATTCTCGCTAACACCATATTAGTCCGCATTGACATCACAACATACCCAAAGATGGGGAGGGGGGCTGATGGAATTACAGCCCCCTCCTCTCAAAATAGTCTAAAATGAATTTAAAAAATAGTGCTGATTTTTTTCGTTCCGTTTGAGATATATTTGCAATTTTTCACCTATCATTCAACAGACTACCCTCTCCCTTCACTTTAGTTCCATATAGGTCCACATTGACACCAAAGAAGAGAAAGGGGCTGATGGGGTTACAGCCCCCCCCCCCCTCTTCCCAAAATACTCGAAAAATTAAATGAAAAAAGTGTTTTTACCTTACTTTTTTAGATAAATGTGTAATTTTCTCTTCTGTCATACAGCAAAATAGCCATTCTCCTTAACCCCATATTAGTCCACATTGACATCATAGAATACCCAAAGATGGGGTGGGGGCTGATGGAATTACAGCCCCCTACTCTCGAAATAGTCGAAAAGGAAATAAAAAAGTTCTGATTTTTTTTATTTTTGTTTGAGAAAAAATTATATTTTTCCCCGTATTAGTTCGGGAAGCGACAGCACAGACAATCACCTCATCGAGTTCACGGCTGAAATTCCAAAATTAGTTAAAACTCGATTCACCTATTAAAACTCAATCAGCTATCTTGGTGGAAAACACCTGAAAACCCGATTTTAGCGGTTGACTCGTAGGTTTACCAGTGTGTTTTCCTGCTCCCAATCCTCCATTTTTTCATACCTTTGGATGCAGGAAAACACAATGGTAAACCTACGAGCCAACTGCTAAAATCGGGTTTTCAGGTATTTTCCACCAAGATAGGACTTGGCAGACCGATTGCGTTTTAATATGCGAATCGAGTTTTAAGTAATCCTGGAATTTCAGCCGTGAACTCGATGAGGTGATTGTCTGTGCTGCCGCCTACCGGTCTATGTCATTCAAGAGACTAGGCGCTCTCTTCTCTTTAGTTCCATACTAGTGCAAGTGCACCACATTATACCCAAAGAGGTGAAAGGGACTAATAGGGTGCCTCCTCCCAAAATAGTCGAAAATGAAATTTTTAAAAATGTTGATTTTTTTGTTTTTGTTTGAGTCAAATGTGTAATTTTGTTTTCTGCAATCGTTATTTTGTTTTAGATAAATCTCTAATTTTTCTTCTGCCATACAGCGAAATAGCCATTCTCGTTAACTCCATATTAGTCCACATTCACATCACAGCATACCGAAAGAAGGGGAGGTGGCTAGTGGGATTACAGCCCCCTCCTCACGAAATAGTCAAAAATGAAATGAAAAGTATTGCCTTTTTTTTTTTTTTCTTTCTCTTTGAAATAAGTTTGTATTTTTTTTTCTCCTATCTTTCAACAGACTAGCCGCTCTCTTCTCTTTAGTTCCATATTAGTGCAAAGTGACACCACATTATACCCAAAGAAGTGGAAAGGGGGTAATGGGGTTACAGCCTCTCCCAAAATAGTCGAAGAAAAATACTGATATTTTTCCTTTTTGTTTGAGATAAATGTATGACTTTCTTTTCCGCAATATACGACGAACTAGCCATTCTGGTTAGCCCCATATCAGTGCACAGTTACAACACCGCAGTATACCCAACAAGGGGAAGGAGGCTGATGGGTTACAGGTCCCCTTTCGAAATAATCAACGGAGAAATGAAAAAAAATGCTGATTTTTTTCTTTCCTTTAAGATAAATTAGTATTTTTTTTTCTGCCATGCAGCTATTCTCGTTAGTCCCATATATTAGTGCGGAGTGATGCCCCAGCCCCAACACCCAAAGAAGTCGCTGGTGACAGTGGTTATGAGGTTACAGCTCCATTCCCCTTCCAAAGGGATCGCACTGAAAGAAAAAAAAGGCTGATATTGTTTCTTTCTTTTTGAGATAAATTTGTTTTGTTTTCTGGCATGCCACGAATTTGTCTTTTTCGTTATAGTCCAAGAGCCGACAGCACAAAAACCTATGTTATCAACCACAAGAAAAAAACCTTTATTTTATGGAAGAGTAGAAGTAGGGGAATCTAATGATCCATGTTTGCCGGAAGTGAAGTGGTGCATAAGCCAAACATTAATACCACCAGTGGTTGACTCGTAGGTTTATTATTGTGTTTGCCGTACAACTATCCTCCATGTTTTCATACCTTTGTTTGTACAGCAAACACAATGATAAACCTACGAGTCAACCACTGGTGGTATTAATTTTTGGCTTATGCAACACTTCACATCCCGCAGACATGGATCATTAGATTCCCCTACTTCTACTCTCCCATAAAATAAAGGTTTTTTTCTTGTGGTTGATAACATAGGTTTTTATGCTGTCGGCTCTTGGACTATTAATCCAATATCCTCCTCAGTCCTGCGACCAAATTTACTTGAGACCACAAAATCAATTTTCTAATGACTGAAAAATAGCTCCATCCCTGTTTTACTGGATAAATGAATACATATGCTCAATTCAAGAGACCTACAAGCAGGTTAAAAAAAAAAAAAAAAAAAAAAAAAAGATAATTTTTTTTTGTAACACTTTTTTCATATATACCAAAAAATAAAAAATATTCCCCAATTTTATGTACGATTTATTTATTGCTCGCACACAATTAAAACTAGCGGTGAATCTGTTTCGAATTTTCCGAAAATTAAAAAAATTCATTAGTCCAAAAAATCCGGACACAAAAAGTCGCGAATTTTGACAAATGGTCGCCGTAAAACATCAATTTCGTCACTCGTTCGTAAAATAAATCTCCAATTTCGCCAAAGTATAGAAAAAAAACGCGAATTTCGTCGAAAGACCACTAAACAAAACGCGAATTTCGTCAAAGGAGAGCGAAAAAAGCGCAAATTTCTTTGAAGGATTGCGGGAAAAACTCGAATTTAAACAAAAGGTTGCGAAAAAGACGAAAATTTCATCAAAGGGCTGCGAAAAAAACTCGAATTTCGTCAAAGGATCGCGAAAAAAGCGCAAATTTCGTTGAAGGATTGCGAAAAAACGATAATTTCAACAAAACGTCACGAAAAAAACGAGAGTTTCATCAAAGGGCAGCGAAAAAAACTCTAATTTCGTCAAAGGATCGCGAAAAAAGCGCAAATTTCGTTGAAGGATTGCGGAAAAAAACGAGAATGTCAACAAAAGGTCGCGAAAAAGACGAGAATTCCATCAAATGGATGCGAAAAAAAATGCACATTTTAACAAAGGATCGCGAATTTCGTCAAGTGATCTCGGAAAAAACTGTGAATTTCGTCAAAGGACAGCTAAAAATGCACCCCCTACTTATCTTCCTATTCTGTCCTAACTTTGCAACCAGTATTTTTCATCTGGAATGGTTTAAAGCCATTATTATTACTTGTGCAATGCACAAATAATAAACAGTCGTTAT
Source organism: Maratus speciosus (assembly GCA_963932465.1). Classification (NCBI taxonomy): domain Eukaryota; kingdom Metazoa; phylum Arthropoda; class Arachnida; order Araneae; family Salticidae; genus Maratus; species Maratus speciosus. The sequence goes on along the minus strand of OZ010796.1, from coordinate 228,846,540 downwards.
TTTATATATGCGTATAAAAATATTTCGTGTATACAAAAAATATTTTGAGTTTGTTACAATATTAATTTATTGTTAAACAAGAACCTTAGCCAGAATTTAGTTTCGGGGGTGGGAAGAACAATTTTATAGGTTTTATGCTACAATGACTTTTTTTAAATGAAAGTACATATATAAAAAAATCCAGTAGCACTTTTCAGCTTATTTCGACGTGGGGCGGCCTCAGGATTGGAACCTTCCTCACCGCCCCCCATGGTTGATTCTGAGTAAAAAAACATATTCTGAAATTCACAGCAAATTTTCTCAAAGGTTACAGCAGAGGGAGGAAGGGCAAGAAATATCTTCCCGGTGCTAATTGTTTTTGTTGCAGGTTGGGTTAACTCTGTTTTCATTTCAGGTCAATATCAGGCTGTGTGTAGATTGCTGCAAGTTGGGTTCGGGTTAACCAGATTTTTATAAAGTTAGTTCAGCATATTATTTCAGTTTAAAAACTATAATACTAAAAATAGATGTTTGTGTGCGTTTTTTCCGCGACCCTTTGATGAAATTCAGGTTTTTATCAAGACAGTTTGACGAAATTCGCATTTTCCCCGTGAGCTTTTGACGAAATTCGCATTTTCCCCGTGAGCTTTTGACGAAATTCGCTTTCTTACGCTGCCCTTTGATGAAATTCGCGTTTTTTTAAAAAAATGTGCGTTTTTTCTTATGCCCTTTCATGAAATTCGCGTTTTCATTGAGGCCCTTTCACGAAATTTCGTTTTTTGCAATCCTTTGACGAAATTTGCGTTTACCCGTGACTCTTTGACGGAATACGCGTTTTTTTTTTTTTTTTTTTTTGCTTTCCTTTGTCAAAATTTGAGTTTTGTTGCGACTTTCTAACGAAATTTGCATTTTTTTCCGCGACCCTTTGACGAAATTCACTTTTTTCCGCAGCCTTTTGGAGAAGCTCACGTTTTTTCCTGTGGCCAATTCACGAAATTCGGATTTTTTGGCGATCGTTTGACGAAATTCGCGTTTTTTCAGCTTCCCTTTGACGGAATGCGTGTTTGATCCTTTGTCGAAATTTTCGTTTTTTTTTTAGCAATCCCTCGTCGAAATTTTTTTTCGCTGCTTTTAGGCGAAATTTGCGTTTTTTTGTCGTCTTTTTGACGAAATTCGCGTTTTTTTCTGCGGCCTTTTGATGAAATTTATGTTTTTTCTGTGTCCCTTTGACGAAATTTGCGTTTTCTTGCGATCCTTTAACGAAATAAATTCGCGTTTTGTCTGCGGCCCTTTGACGAAATTCGGGTTTTTTTCTTTGCTCATTTAACGAAATTCGAGTTTCCTTCGGGATCATTTGATGAAATTCGCGTTTGCTCCGTGATAATTTGACGAAACTCGGGTTTCCTCCACGACCATTTGACGTAATTATCGTTTTCTCCGCGATCATTTGACATAATTCGCGTTTTCTCCGCGATCATTTGACGTAATTCGCGTTTTCTCCGCGATCATTTGACGAAATTAAGACTTTTTTTTCAGAATCCTTTGACAAAATTCGCATTTTATCCTCGACCCTTTGACGAAATTGATTTTTTGCGGCGATCATTTGTCAAAACTATTTTTTAAATGTTCGGAACCTCATGCCTTAAAATTTCGTAAAAGTCTGAACCGAATCACCACTGCCCCTCCCCTTTCCCCTCTCTGGCTACGGCCTTATTGTCAAAAATGATTTCTGTTTACAACACAATTGAACGTGTTTCGTAAGATTTAGAACATTATGGAAATTTAAGTCCCCCCCCCCCCCCCCGAAATAAAATCCTGGGTACGCCACCGTTAGAGAAAATAATTTTGTAGAATCATACTATTACTCAAGCTTCTCGTGCTAATGATTTTATCATATAACTTTGTTATCTTCCAAACAGGAACAAAATGTGTATAGAAACTTTTGCATAGTATTTACAAATTCTCAGAATAGAGTTAGTAACTTGCTGCGTGATAAATGCATAGTCCATTCTGAATAACTGTCAGCTTTGATGCCACGAACTAAAGCTATTCTCAAAGAAGGATCATAATCGCAGGGCTCTTTACAAACGTCAATGCCGCTTTCTCTTTCTTTGAGATGACAGTGACGTATTAGATAAATCTAGTCTCAAGGTATAGTGAATAGTTTTCCCGATTTAAATCTTTACACGTTGGTCTCATGCGCGGTAAAATTCATGCTAACAAATGCATACAGAAATAAAATTATTTTCTCTAATGCAAAGGGATGGCGATGTTTAAAAGAGCAGGATTTACTCATAAATATCTACTAAGCCTCGTCAACTTAATTTCATTCTGCGAAATATCTGAGAGAAATATTTTTTTAGTTTCTTCTATATACAAGGTGGCCATAATATAACTGACAGTACTCAGAGTATTCTGTAGCGCGATCTAATTGAGAAAATGACGCCAAATTTTGTAAGAAGATTAAACAGGACGGGGGACGAAGGATTCCGCAAAAACAAAATTTAGTTCCAAAAGTCACCGCTAAGGGAATACGTGACGCTGTGTAACAGAAAAGAGAACTTTAAAAAATGCAGAATCAATACTAAAATCGTTAAATGTGCTAAATAAAAGGTAATTTTATTTCAGCATCGATTCCGCATTTTTTAAAACTCTCTTTTCTGCTACATAGCGCCACATATTCCCTAGCGGTGACTTTCGGAACTAAATGTCTTTTACGCGGAATCCTTCGTCACCCGGTCTTGTTTAATCTTCTTACAAAATTTGGCGTCATTCGCTTAATTAGATCGCACTACAAAACACTTCGAGTACTGTCAGATTAATTATGGCCACCTTGTATATAATAAGAAAGTATTGTAATCGTGAAAATTTTCGACATCCATTTCTTGATGGATTCAGGGCCAAAACTAAGGGGGGGGGGCAGAGGGGGCATGTGCCTCGGGCGCCAGAACGAAGGGGCGCCAAATGAAGGATTGTACCTTTGGAATGGATCATTTTCTTCTGATGGACTGATGGCTTCTATTATTATGAAACAGCCATTATAAATGAAGTGTTAGGTGAAGATGAAAGAGCAGCCGTAAAAAGTTAGAACTCTGATTTTCTGGTCAGAATGGGAAGAAAAAAAATGGCCATAATTTTTTCTTGACAAAATAAAATTATGACCATTTTTTTTCTTCCCATTCTGACCAGAAAATCAGAGTTCTACCTTTTTACGGCTGCTCTTTCATCTTAACCTAACACTTCATTTATAATGGCTGTTTCATAATAATAGATGCCATCAGTCCATCAGAAGAAAGTAACTCCGTTAAACCGGAAACTCGGTTAAGCAGGACTCGGATAATCGGGACTCTACTGTATATTTCATTTTAAAAAAGATCTTTAGAATATTTTTGTTGGTGTTCAGAGGGGAGTCATGACCCCCGTGACCTCCCTCTTGGATTCGCCATTGTAGATTACGTAGTTCAGTATTATATATTTTAAGATTACATATTTTAAATTTTAAAATAAGTCGGCTATTAGAAAATTATCTTTCTAAATATACTTTGCGGAAGGGGGGGGGGGGTGCCAAAATCTATGCTTGCCCCTGGTGCAAAAATGGCTAGTTTCGGCCCTGGATAGATTTACACGTTTTCAGACGTCCTGAATCCGATTTAACTATTTTTGAATTTTTTCTTTGTTTTATGATACACAAATTTTGTGGCCGCTCTGACTCAAGAATAATGTATGTAATTTCATTAAATTGTGTATTCAGAGCATATTCTTTACAAAAATTGGTGCTAATTAGGTTTTGATGTTATGTCGCTCAATAAGTGACGTTGTTTGCTTTTTTCACGATTTCTGCGAGAGCTGTATCTCAAGAATTAATGAACGGAATTTTATCAAACTGCATATTCAATAGAAAAATTTAAAAAAAGAGTTTAAAGAGGAATGTCATATTCACCTTGAGTTAATATAGATAAAATAATTACTAATTTACTAAAAAAAGTGCTTAAAATTTATCAAATCCATTCCATTAAATATACTGACAAAAACTGGTCTTAAAAACTTAAAACCATTGATGTTAAAAATGTACGTAAAAAATGTTAAATTAACTCCGAGATCTTTCGATCACAAACATGATCATTTTCAAGGAGATACTTTTACTAGAATGTCGCTTTCACTGTGCTATTTTCATATCAGTTTGGAAGAAGGGTCAGGGTCAGTCTATTAATAGTTGGAGGTGTATATTAAGATTGTACGTTCGGATGCTGAAGTTCTGGATATTTTCAAAATAGTGAACCATATCTCAAGTATGTCATAAGATAAAACATCATTACATGCGCTATTCCCTTTATTCAAAATTTCTAACGATTCTCTAATTTTTAAAGTGTAATAATTCGATGTAGGTATTATAATTTTTGCATTTTCAAAATCCATTTTTATATTCTGGCTTTGATGTATCTTGATAGTGCCCGTAGATGGTCGATTGAATTTTATGTCCTTAATGTGTTCCCCAAATCTTTCTTTAAACTTTCGAGTAGTTATGCCTATGTAGGTAAAATCTTTTTGCTTTTCTGTGCTAAACGCAATAGAGTAAATTCCTGCGATTTAGTTGTTGGGTATCATATCAAATTGGATTCAGCTGGACTTTGACATGAATTGGTGGTGATAAAATTTTGATCTATACAGCTGAACAGGTGACGCTGCTGTGCTGTATTTTCATGAAATCAGTTATAGCTCTGTCTCAAGAACTAATGCAAGCAATTTAATCAAACTTCATATTCAGTTAGACCTTGGAAAAATTGGTTTTCATTACAGTTTGGCATACATTTAAACAAGTGGGCACTGCTATGCTGTGTTTTTCATGTTTCTTGTGATAACTATATCACAGTACATATTGGAAGGACTTGAGAAACTATAACATTAGATGCTTATTAAAAAATCCTACACTGAATAACAAGGAGAGGGCCAATCTTGGTAATAACTGATTTTGATTATTTTAATATACATTGTAGGATCGAGACCTTTTAGTCTCACGTTCAACAGATTTTATACAACGCTCCTTAGTTCTTGAGAAATAGGGGGGGGGGGCTAATATTATAGCACAAATACTTTCTTTGTAACGATAGAACTGTGTTGGTCGTAGCTCAGTTGGTACAGCGTTTCCTCGTTGTTCTGCAGGCTCAGATTCGATACTGGCATGCGCTACATTTGTTTTTCTCATTTTTTGTTTTATAAATATACTTGTAATTAAAATTTAATAATCTCATTATCAATTAAAAATTATAATATTGCATATCATTATAGTTTTAACTTGTTTATTTTTTTTTACTTGCAACTAAATAGTTGTATAAAACATCATAAATCTGTTCATTTTTTAAAAAACACTTTTAAAATGTAATTCATATATTCATTATTGATGCAATGATATTGAACAATTGTGTCAATTCGTGATTTTAAAGAAACATCATTTATGTATTGCCTTATCAAGTCTATTTGATGTTAAAATTACTATGCTTTTAAACCAAAAGGCATAATTGTATTAAAAATTAGAATCAGATTTAAATTACAACCTATTTTTGGCATATTAAGGATTTTAAATTTGTAATACATATTCAGGCAGTTGTAATACATATGCATACATTGCCAGGCAGGAAAGAGAAGTTTTGTGTCATCTTGCACAAGGTGGTATTTCCATAAAACAGTTGGCCAAAGAGGATAACATCCCTGTGACAAAATCAACCCTGTCACGAATTGAAAAATGTACAAGTATCTTGCGATATGGGAAAAGGAAACAGTCGCTCATGTTGAAAGCTGTCCACATGCAAAGGAGAATCGATTGGGCCAAATATCATCAAAACTGGAAGGACCAGTAGCATAGTGTTATAGTCTCGGATGAAAAAAAAATAATTTGGATGGGCTAGATGGCCTTGCTTTCTATTGGTATGACATGAGGAAATTTTCTCCAAAAGGCAGCAAGGTGGAGGCTCATTAATGGTGTGGGGAGGCTTCGCCTATGGAGGTAAACATAACATAGCTTTTTTCTCTCAGGCCGCATGAAGGCTACTGATTACCAAATACTAAAAAAACATTTACTGCCATTTGCAAAGAGAACTGGTAGACTAAGTTGAATTTTCCAGCAGGACAAGACTTCCATTCACGGTGCAAAATCCTCCTGGGAATCGTTTTTGGATAATTGGGTGCATATCATGGAATGGCCTGCTCTTTTTTCCTGATCTCAATATCCAAGAAAATGTGGGAGGTATCCTCAGTAGACCTGTATATGCCAATGGCAGACAGTTTCCGTCTGTGGCAAAAGTGAAGGTCAACATCATTGAAGCGTGGGAGAATATTGTTGCTACTGTACTCCAAGGATTCATAAATGGTGTGCCACATCATATATTACAAGACATATATAACCACGTTGGATATATTGTCTATTTACAATAATGGCCTCATTTCAGCAGGACACTTTTTCCATCTCTTTTTTTTCCTGCCAAGGTAAGGCAAGGAGTGGGTTACTCCTTGTAAATATGTATTTGTATATAGACTTTCTTAATTATCTGTTTCGTTCTTATTAGTTTGTTTTGTGTCCAATTACAGCATGCAATCACGATGGCTTTATTTCGGTGGGACACACCTTATATTGGAGTTATATGACTTGGTAGAGTAATTTTCTTTAATTCTAAGCTTTGCGAGTTAACAATTAACTTTTGTAATTCAGGGCCACTTATTTGCAATTTTGAAATTTCGTCAAAATCGATAGGGTTTGGCATCGTTACTGCAGAAATCCTAGAAAGCGTGTCTGCTGTGATGTTTTCAGATCCCTTTATATGATGGATATCGGTTGTGAATTGGGATATAAAATCCAACTGTCTAGGTTTATTGGTGAATGTTTATCAGTGTGCTGTTGAAATGCATAATACGCCGGAGTTGGATCGTACTTCAGTGATTTTATCCTCCCTTCTTGCCATATTTTCAAGGGTGTAGGAACCGGAGGAGCTGGGGCTCCCCCTGGAATATTTCAGGTGGGCTCAGCTCCCCCAGAAGAAATTCTCACACCACATCTGTTTACGGTACATTGCTGAATTAAAAAATAAAGTATACTTTTTCTAGGAAATTCACACAATAAACAACAAAAGAGAAGAGAGAAGGTGGGGAGCACATTTGTTTCTGCCTTCCTCCTTTTTCTCATTGTTTATAACCCTCCCGATTTCCAGAAAAAAGGGGGTCTTATACGCATCTACTACAAATTACCTGCACTGATAACATATTTATAAAGAGGAGGCCTTTAAAATTGATTTGGAAGAGATTTGTAAAGAATTTGTAAGCAAAACAACAGAAAGCACTTTAATTTTTGGTAAATGGAAGTGGGAGAAGCCTTAAATTTGAATATTGTATTCCGGATCGCACATAAATTATGTTTCTAGGTACACATACCTATTAAAAATTATTTTAACTGGATTAAAGAGTTGGTGATCTTTTGATATGCTTCTATTTTATACTTCTATTTGTGAAACGTGCAACACTATGAAGGAACCCTACAAAATGAACGAAATGATCCGTGTCACTAGCTTTTCGCATTATGCCCCGGCTCCCCCTGTTTGTACAAAGTTCCTACGCCACTGCAAATTTTTGAACGATTCTGAACTCACGATCAAAATACTATGCTGGAGCATTTGAAACCACAACGATATAAAAAATATCTTAATTTTTGGAAAGTAAGTAGAAAAGAAGTATGTAGTATTTACGCTTCATTTACAGGGACATCCAAAAAATTACATTACGGCCTATGGGGGAAAATTGTTTACAGTGTATTTAAATGATTTGAAATTTATGTAGTATATCACTGAGATGTACTGCAAAGTACTTACTGTAGAACCAGATGTACATATAATTGATCGTTCATTTACAGGGACATCCAAAAAATTACATTACGGCCTATGGGGGAAAATTGTTTACAGTATATTTAAATGATTTGAAATTTATGTATATCACTGAGATGTACTGCAAAGCACTTACTGTAGAACCAGATGTACATATAATTTATCGTTCATTTACAGGGATACACAAAAGAATTTGGCTACAATATGAAGAATAAATGCTGGAAGTACGCTTTCAGTTGTAGTACGTATTTAAAAAATTAACTTTTTTTATATTACTTGATGTGTATAAATTCGATATATCATATACAGGGCTACACAAAAGATCTCATTTCCATTTATTGATCGAAATTGCTAAATGGGAATTTTCAAATGCATTTAATTGAACTAACTACTTAGCATACTGTGCATTCATACAAATCTATAGATCATATATAGGGTTGCCCAGAAAATTCTATGTTTTTCTGACTATTGATGGTAACTGCAGAAAATTGGTTTTAAATATGCATTATGCATTTTCTAAATTGTTTTTTAGACATCTTTCACATTAATAAAATAATTTTTGTTCCAGTATTCTGAATGTGTTGGAAAGTGTTTATAATTGATGCTGAACGCATGATTCTTCTTTGTTTTTTAATCAACAGAGGTATAACCCCTCTTTCCCCCCCCCCCCCCCACACACACCGGGTAGCATTTCATTATTTGATAACTGTAATTCTCTTGAATTTAGAATTATAAATCTTATATCTCAAATACTAATTAAAATAATTATCTCACGACAGTGGCATTACCAATTGAATGAAAAAATTTTCTCATAAAAAATTTATTGCTAATCCTAATTGTTCAATTTATTTAAAAATGCCTACCTGAGTCTTGAAATGATTTTAATGATTTCATTGTTTTTAGTACCATAAAACGGGGTTAATTGGAAAACTTTTCAACTTTAACACCAAAAAAGGACAAATACCGATTTTTTTATTCTTTTATTTTTTTGACTAGAAACTTCGGTCTTGTTTTGTTCTTGAAATTTTAAGCAAAAACAAAACATTTTTTACAGTTTTTATGTATACTTTTTATATTTTAAATGGTGTTCTGATTCACCCCACAGGTAGGGGTGAATCGGAACAAATATTATAATCTTTATTTGTTCCGATTCAGACTTTAATAAGGTTGATAAAATTAGGTAATAATGATAAGGGATGAATAGGAGCAAATAGTTATATCAAACAAATCCATTATTTTCTATACAGGTAAAGGTATGACTTTTCAGAAATTAGAAAACAACTTTGAATTCAAGAAAGATTAAAAATTTTTCTAAGAAAATGTATTTGAATTGAGAAAGATGGGAAATTAATACAAATTCAATTCACTTAGGTCGTTCACAAAAGTTATCATGTCCTTAAAACGAGCAGATGTTTGACTGTTGTCCTTTAGCTGAAGTTTCTTTATGACATCTTCTGGAAGAAATGCTGCCTCCTCTTCCACCGTTTCTTGAAATCTCCAGGTATGGGAGACTCTTGTAAAATTTCCCCACATAACCATCATCTTCTGGGTACAGGACTTTAGTCACATAGAGTCTGTATGACTTTTTTCCATGCACTTTAATGAGAAGGAAGTCTCCTGGAGCAAATTTGTTCGAAAGTTGGGGTTTTTCTAGGATTCCAAAATCTGGATCTTCTTCTATAGTAGTAGGCAATATGAACTCTTATCACTGTCTTGAAAAGAATAATTGGAATTGGAATCTTCAGTGATGATCTTCTGGATAGTTTCTTTCATTTGTTTTTTGTCCTTTTAAATCGCTGCATGTTTTAATACGATCTACTAGTACGGCCTCTTCCTCAGCACTTAGTACTGTTTGCTCACCTATTTTTTTTTTTTTTATTGGTTTCCCATTTTGAGATGTCTGTGTCAGTGTTGTAGTCGTAAAAAAAACCAGAGGGTATACACTAAAGACATTAACGTCCTGAATTGAGCATACGCTATAACTTTATTTGAGAAGCAGAGGGTATATGAAGCTTCTTAAAAAAATCTAGAGGGTATACGGCGTATACCTCCGTATACCCTCCACTACACCCCTGGTCTATGTAATGTTGTGGTTGACAGAGAATATTTTTCTGCAACTTTTCTTAGGGATTTGAAGTTTTTTAATTCTTCTATTGCCTGTTCCATATCTCTTGGATTGGGTGTTGGTGTTTTTCGTTCAGCTAAGTAATTTTTTGGCATCTTTAAACTCCATAAGTAACTGGAACAAACAAAATATTGTTAAATACGATATGACATGAAAATATTACTGTATGGAAGAGTAAACCATGACAACAAAAGTGTGTTCTGATTCACCCCGTAAATCTTAAACCTATGATGTTATAAGAAATTTTCCACTTTATCACTATGTAGTTTTAGAAACACATAAAATTTAATACAGGATATCGTTTATAGGTCTATCACTAATAAAAAAAAACACTACTCTTAGGTTTCGAATACGAAAAAGTTTTTAGTTATATACAAAGTTTTGCAGATGTTGAAAATAGGTGGTTTTTGAGGATCCACTTGCAATTTTTTTATATAACACAGTAGTGGTGTCAACATGACAAAACTGAATTTCCCAACACTTCATGATATTACCTTCTTTAAAAAAATTGGCAACTAAAAATATTCTCACATATAGTTATTTTTTATTTATTTGTATGACTAGGAAGTTTTGTTCCTGTTCACCCCGCTGTTCCTATTCACCTCATTTTATGGTATGTTTTAAATTTAAGCAAAGCTAAGTAAGCTAAATAAGTATATAGGAAATTTGATGTTTTAAGCTACTCCATCTAAAAAAAAAAAAAAAAAAAAAAAATCCATACTTGTTGATAATATCTAATAAAAAAAAAAAAGGCTTGTTACATTGCCTCACTTTATCTAAATTTAAACCTAATATAAAATTAAGTTGTCATATTTTTTTCTTTTTATAATGTAGCAAATTTTTACCTCAAATTTTACTATTTTGTTAATTTTTTGTGTTAGTGTCCATTAGAAATATTATTTCTCTTATTACAATTACATTTTTCTTTACAATGGGAAACATATCTGAGAAGTTGGATAATATTGTTGCTATATAATTATCATATTGAAAAATATGGATCAATATTACTATAATGATTAATTAAAAAAAACATTTTTAAAGAAATTCCTTAAGGGTGTTCGTTATTGCCACGTTTACCCTATTTTAAGTATGTTCGAAATTTTATAAGGAAAATACACAAATAAACACATGAGTTAAACATTTATATGTGGAAAAACTCACAATAACGAAAAAAAAAAAACACGTGTAAATGTTGACATAAAAAATATCCACATATAATACGTTCTTATCACCAAAATTTAAGCAATAAACGTCATTTCTGGTACACCTAAAATGTGGTAACCAGTGGACCAATCAGGTTATCAAGCCAGTTAGAGAAATAATCGCTCATCGCTAGCTCAGAGCTTGACAGGGTTGCAAGGAGGAGAAAACAGTTGGCGATGGTTTGCTTGCAGGGGAGCCAGAATTGATGTGGCAGCTAAATACTTGGTGCATACAGCCAAAAGGCCTCATTTTAATTTTTTTTACACTGCTTTTTTTTTATTTTTTTGGAGGTGAAAGTTTGCCTAATTTAAGAGAATATCCACACTACTTCAGGGAACTTATCTAAGTGGGAAATCTGAATGTGATCAATAGTGTGATAACCAGTCCTATGACATCCTGATGTGGCATCCCCGTAAAAATAACCCCAATATAGAAACCACCCCCCATAACTGTACATACAAAACTACATATACCATAAATATACTCTATCTAAAGTATATACAGGGAACCTAAAAAAACTGTTTAATCAAATATATGCGATCTCGGCTAAGTAATGACTCCCGGGAATAATATTTGTAGAATTGATGAATTTTTATGCACATAGAATTAAAAAAAACTTAACAAATGAAAGGGTTCTCAAAAATGATGCTGTGCTTTCCATAGTTTCGGAGGTTAATAGGGCCCTATATGTAATACAAATGAGAGAAACTGATAGATTCCAAATCCCTTCAATAACCATGCTTGCAAGTGTCATGCTTTTGTCATTAAAAATAAATCCGTAAACAGATCAGAAAGTTTTGTATTGTTGAGTAGGATAAAATATTGTTTTGAGAACCGCCTTAAGAGTCATATATTATTTTGAGTAAGATATTAGAATTCCTTAATGTTTTTTACAATGAATATTAAATACGTGAATAATCACATTGCTAAAAAGCCGTAAACCAACTTAGTGAAAAATGTCCAAGCTGGGAATCGAACCCGGGCCCCTGGAATAGATCTCCAGTGCTCTACCACTAAACCACAAGGACGATGCCCAGTTTGGCATCTCTCACTTATATAAGTCGGTAAGGCTGCAACCGCAGCACACGATGGAAAAGTCTTCATGAGCACACATTCTAGTGGTGAAACATGAGACGCAAATTAACCCAGCATCGGTGAATATACAATTTATTTAATATTCATTAATTTTCAAGCGTAATTTCACTTCTGAAAAGTAGTTCAAAAATTAATTAAAAAAGTTATTTTAAAAATTCAAAGTTGCTACACACACGGCACACATCCATTTATAAGGCAGGCCACACACTGAGGCAATAGGAGAAAGTTGAATTGAGACTTAGGAGAAGAAACAGGTTGAAACAAAGAAGAAAGCTGTTTTAAACCTGTTTTTTCTCCGAAGCAGAGTAACATGTTCATGAGCCGCCTCAATGTTCAGCCTGCCTAAGACATCTACAAGCAATAAACGTGTAAAAACAAGAATAACTGACACATCTATAAGATGTCGAAAAATATTCACGATACGCCTTTTCACTTCTAATGGAGATGTTAGGTGTGATTGCTCTGAATTACATAAGAAGTCAACGACATCCAGATAGTCTATAAGACCTCCAAGCATAGATCTATTTTCGATATGTGGTATTCTTATACATGTACGTACATATGTACATCAGTCTGGGCCAGATTAAGGTGGAGCTACACATGTACGTACACATGTACATCAGTCTGGGCCAGATTAAGGGGGGGCTACAGGGGCTGTAGCCCCGGGCCCCAATCCATCAGAGGCCCTCAGTTGTGGCTTAAGTTTGGTCAAAGTTTCGTTTTTAAAATTACTTAATTTCTTTTTTTTTTTTTAAGAGGAGGAAATTGTTTCTAAAATTGTCTCAATTTTTGTATTTAATTATGAACAGGCGTAATATGTTTTTTCACTTTAAATAATTTAAATGAGTTGTTTATTATGAATTTCATTATTTAAATAGCTTTACACAAATCCTTATTAAATTAAAATTTCCATATACATGTATATATTTTTCCTTTTATACAATTTACTAAAAATCTATACATATAGGTTAAATTGTTTAAAATGTTCAATTTATTTATGGTGGTTCTCAAATTCCTTGCTCAAAAACAAGAAACTTTCTAGTGCATTTTCCGAATCATTTTTAAACCTAAAGGCATAAAATCGACATGCCTGACTATTGAAGTGATTTGGAATCTAATTGCAATTTCCATTTTTTGATAAATTACTTATTGATTAATAAGCTATTCTTGTCACACGTAGACAAATTTTACCCATGTGTGAACTGCCATGTCCATAAATTATATTAAAAACACCTACTTTAACAGTATTTTCTTAAAGATCTTCTGCATTTACAAAAAATGGTAAACGCCATTCAGTTACATAGTTTTTGAATAAGAACAACTACTCCCATTTCATGAGTTTCTGAACAAAAATGAATACAGAAATATATCAGAAAGTAGCTCCTTTGGATTTGAGAACAGCCTTAATAAAGTATATCATATTTTGCACAAAAATTGACTTATTTCAGTCAAACTGAAAAAGCTTACATATTTAAAACTTTTAATTCATTCCCAACATATGGATTGAATTAGAAAAGGAAATTTTTAAAAAAAATTGAAGTTGCGAATTTTTTTTATTTTTTTAAATCAGGAAAAAATGTTTTTTGCAATAAAAGTTACATTTTCTATCAAAACTATGGAGTTCTGCCCCCCCACGAGCTAAGCTTCCCAACCCCACGTACAGACGCCACAGGCTCTATAAACAATTTGCTCTGTTTTTAAAAAATTATTTCATTATGAAAGATTGTATATTATCATGACCAGTGATGTGGGAAAGGTAAATACCCCGTGGGTAGGTATTTATCTTTTGGGTATTTACCCAAGTTTGGGGTAAATACCCAAACTGGGTATTTTCATATTTAGCAGTAAAACATCGTAATCTTGAAAAAATTCTTGAAATCATATGTTAGGATGTTTCAAACATGATAACAGTTTACAGTTTAACCAAAGAGAAGTACCTGCATATTGTCCGATTGAGTGGCCTTGCAAATCTTTTCCATTTACTATGTACTGATATTTTAAAGTGACAATCAAATACGCTTTTTTTTAAACAAATAAGATTGATATAGAAATCAAATGAAGTAACCATTACATGCAATGTTCAACTGAATTCAAGATTAAAAAGAAAGGAAAATCATGCATTAAGCACAGATTATGAAACACTTTCTACACTTCCTGAATGCTTTAACAAAACTTTGTTAATGAGGCAAATAAGATAATTCAGTAAACATTTAAAAAACTGATTTCACCAGTTACCATTCATAGCCAAATATGTATTCCAATTCTTTTGAACAGCCCTATATTTGATCTGTAGGTTGATATATATACCATATAATAAGAAAATTTAGTTTAGCAAGAAAACGCATAATAGGTTGAAATTTCTCTTTCGGCAATTTATACTAATAGATGGAAACATACTAGAATACTTTTGCACAGCCCTGTATTTTACATAGTAGTTTTATTACATGCCACAACTTAGCTAACATTTAATTCAAACTAAAACATTCTTAAAACTACTGAAAGCACATTTCCAGAAATTATAATCCACAGACCACCATGTATCATATTCCTTGCATGACCCTGTCTATTATTTTATTTATATTCTACTAAAATTTCTTAGTAAACTAAATGCAGTTCAGCGTAAAAATGCATAACTCGTTTAAAAACCACCTTTAAGCAATTTGCGCTCATACCCGGTAACCCTGACGAATTCTTTTGTGTAGCCGTGTAAATAAATTATAGCATTTAGACACACTATATATTTATTATAGTGAAACATAAAAGTGCATACCATAATTAAAAATGCATTTCCAACAGTCGCCGCTAATGTACAGTACTTCTGATACAATATAGTATCTGAAATCTTTTGTGTGGCCCTGTAAATGCTATGCACTTCATATTATACATGGAATAATTTATAGTAAACCTAAGTGACGTATATCAATTTCATTATATATGAAATAGTTTAGCATAATTAAAATATGCTGCAAACAATCCCTCCACCCCTCTAAATCATTTTATAATAGAATTCTTTTGTGCAGCCCTGTAAATGAATAATAACTATTCTTTGCACCGCATATTCTACAGAATGCATATTTTAGTACACTTCATAAATTCATATGATTTTTTTTATGTTTGAAAGCGTGTAACATCATTAAAAATCATTTGAAACAATTTTCCCCATAGGCCGTAATGTAACAGAATACTTTTGACTGTCCCTGTAAATGAAATAAACATGCTACAAACTTCATTTGAAATAGGGATCGTGCTATGGTAAACGTCAATAACATCCAAACATTTCAGGGCAATACGAGTATATTTACGAGAGTCAGAGTGCGGACAGACAAACCAAAGTCATAAACACTTTTCAACTTTGAGTGTTAAGAATGTACAAAAAAATTGATTCCATGAAATTGCCAGGAAAAACTAAATGGGGAAGTTATTTATATTGCCTTAAACCTTTAACGCACAAGCTATTTAAAGATATTATTATTATTTTTCTAAATATTTTTTTAACATAAAAAAAAATAAGGGTTTCTAAAGTTTTGTTTCCCAATACCAAAGAAAGACATTTCTTAAATACACAATAAAAAAAAAGATAATGCAGTGTGTTTCAAAAATCTTTCTTCATCTCTCCCAAAAAGGCTGTCAGACGAACCAGTACGAAAGCAGAAGAAAGTTTCTTTATGTTCTCATTGTGGTAGTATGTAATACGAGAAGGATGTGTATCATATCAGTTATAGCACTTTGTAAGGGGAAAAACTAATTTATTCTGAAAACCGAAAAATGGTGGTGTTCATACTCCAATAGCAGACGAAAAAACTAGAGTATATCAGTACCAAGCTGTGTGGAGAAATGAGTAGGCATGTTGGGATACAATAACGTACACAAAGGAACAAATAAGACGCATTAACCCTCTAGAAACAATAATGAGAAGATAAACCTATGGTGGGAATGGGAAACTATTATCCAAAGAACTATAAAGGGATAAAATCATAAATGGTAATAAGTTTGTATTACAAATTATTGCAGTAAGTGAAGAAACTTACTAACTAAAGAGTAAACTTTTAGATTATATGTGTTTTGGATTTGTACTGAGAAAAAAAAAAATTCTCCATTTTTAAACAAGTTTTAGAACTAATTGAATCCTTTCAATCAAATGAATATCAGTTTCATTAACACTGTGAAAAAAAAAATCTGTAAAGTTACTAAAATTTTTTTAGGAAACTGGGATTCCTAGAACTTTTTATGTAATGGCAACATCAAAAATTCATATAACAGGTACACATTTGCACTTTGAATAAAAAAATCTGTAAGGTTCCTAAGAATTTTTTAAGAAACTGGGATGCCTGGAACTTTTTATGTAACTGCAACCTGAGTTATAGGTAAAATTTTAGTAAGATTACTGTGATTTTAGTAGATTCTTTAGATTTCTGTAGCTTTACAAAAACTAGTTTTGTAGATTTATACATCTTTTTTTGTACAGTGTACAGATAAAATTTTAGTATACAGATTTTCGTAACTTTACATCTGTAGAAATACAGAATTTTTTTTACAGTGTAGCATATAAAAAAGTAACACCATAATATATTGTCTTTAAAATTACTTCTTGTAATTGCCAAAAGACTTATTCAAGGCAAAATTACAAAAAAAAAAAAAGAAAAAAAATTATTAGTCCTCCATCTTGCAACAGATATTTTAAATCTAGTGATGCAAGGAGGTATGGTTGGCCAAAAAACAAAGAAACATTTTAATGTTCAAACTGTCAAAGAAAAATAAAGAACAGAGATAACCATTGGACTGGATTTCAATTTCTATAAAAAATAAACATTCAAGTGCGAGTATTACTAATACTCAGGGGATTCTGCACAATAAATATATCAATTATTAAATGTACTATTAAAAAAAATCGTTACTAAAAGAATAATAAGACTTTGTAAAAAACTATACAATGTAGGGTTGGGTATAGCTTTATATACAAAAAAGTATTAATGAGTATATCATAGAAGTTCAAAGACATATGAAGCCTAAATAATATCAAACATTGCTATTCTGTATAACTCTTTTTTTTAATCTTATCCTAAGCCATTTATGATGAACTTAATTCGGTACTGACAATAAAAGTAGTGCATGTTTAAACTTCATTTGGCATTTCATAAAATGTTTTCTTTTTAGAGTGTAGCTAAAAAAAACCCCTCTTGTTCAAAGTTTAAACTTGACATTGTGCTAAGCGCGCTTCTGAAGGAGGTTGCAAAGTTGCAATGCCGCCTTCGTCATTGCAACATTTTTCTAGATAGGTTTGAATTAACTTTTAAAGTCACGGGAGGCGTATTGAGAGATCCACTCAAAGCAAACTAGTTGCAAATCCCATTGTATTTATGTGATTAATTCTAATTAAATTAGTCTGTTTTTAACAATTTGATGTTTATTGCTTTTATACTGCTACTGAGCATTGCATTACACAAATATATCATTAAACGTTGTTATCTGGGCTTTAAAAGCCGATGGTACATAGAGTATGCCACCCTGTCATTATGTATGTCCAAACTGTCCGTGTTTTTAAGGATTAATATCTCGGCTAATTAGAGAAGATTTTTTTTCAAAAATCATTATCAACAATGCTTTTATACTCCTGATATGATATGTACCTGCAATGCTCTGTAACACATTTGTTGAATGCCTTCAAAATAGAAATTTGTGTGTAAAGGAAAAATGCGCTTTTCTCAAAAACTATGTGACCTACCTAGGGTAATCACTAGAATTTTCCTGCAAGGTTTAAATTAATATCTACTACCTCTAATTTTTTCATAATTTTAGTTTCAGTAGATTTTGAAATAGATGGGGGGTGGGGGGAGATATTTTTGCACTACATTTTTGATGATATCTCTGAAAATAATATACCTAAACTAAAAAAAAATGCATTTTGAGTTCAGCATTAAGAAAGCTTTCAAAGATACCCTACACAATATTTTTTTTTTTTCAAGTAACTTAATTAGGCACTCTATATTTTCATTAAATATATTTGTTAATATATAATAATCTGTAAATATTTAGGTCAATAGTCTTTATTACTTTTCCCAATTTGAAATTTCCATGCTTCATAGTTTACCAGTAAAATAGCTGTGACAGACGGACAGACAGACACAGGAGTGATCTTATAATGGCTCCGTTTTTACTTTTTAAGTAAGGAACTCTAAAAACAAGGTTAAAGGTCATCTTCATACTGAAATTGTACCAAGCTCTGAAATTTGCAATATTAGCACCTACTTTTGACATCTTATGTTTGGCTTTTTATGTAAATTTTAGCTTAAAATGCCAAATGGAAAATTTATTCTGTCAAATAGATTAGGAATTATGAAGATTTAAAATTTGGAACTCCTAATGTTAAATTCATTTGTAATAGTTGCAAAACAGATTACAATGCCGGTAGATTTTTTTAAAGCATAACTCAATAACTAGTTGGCAGAATTAGCTAATTGAAGCTTCTATAAATCAATATCTGTCAAAAAATTCATAAGTAACATTTTAAAAATATTTTTAGGGTTCCGTACTTAAAAAGTAAAAACGGAACCATTATAAGATCACTCCTGTGTCTGTCTGTCTGTCACAGCCATTTTACTCATAAACTATGGAACGTGGAAAGTTCAAATTCGGGGAAGTAATAAAGACCATTGACCCACATATTTTCAGATTAATAAACATTCATAAATATATTTAGTAAAAAGGTAGAGGGGCTAATTATGCTACTTGAAAAAAAAAATCGTTGCTTTGCATATCATGTGGGGTATCCTGTGAAAGCTTTTGTAACGCTGAACTCAAAAATACATTCTTTTTAATTTTAGGTATTATATTTT
Organism: Maratus speciosus; assembly: GCA_963932465.1. NCBI lineage: Eukaryota > Metazoa > Arthropoda > Arachnida > Araneae > Salticidae > Maratus > Maratus speciosus. Next base: position 228,827,440 of record OZ010796.1, on the reverse strand, counting down.
CAAAGATATTGTTGAAAATGTAGCGCAAAAATATGCCCCCCCCCTCCCCCCATCTAATTCCGAATCCACTGAAACTAAAATTATGAAAAAAATTAAGAGGTAGTAGACGTTAATGTAAACCTTGCCGGAAAATTATAGCGATTACCCTAGATCACATAGTTTTTGAGTAATTAGCATTTTTCTGTTATACACAAATTTCGATTTACGGGCATTCAGAAAAATTGTTGAGCATCGCTGAATATACCTATCGTTGCAGAAGAATAAAAGCATTGTTGATAATGATTTTCGAAAACAATCATCAATAATTAGCCGAGATATTAACCCTTAAAGGTACGGTCAGCTTGGGCATACACAATGACAGGGGCGGCGTACTCTATGCCTAGTTAACAACCTTTAATGATATATATGTGTAATGTAATGTTCAGTAACACTATAAAAGCAATAAATGTCAAATTGTTAAAAACATACTAATTTAAGGGGTATCGGGACTCTAAAAAGTGGAAAAAATGAAAAAAAGACCATTTTCAACATTTAATGTCTTAAAATGTATATGATTTTAAAACACAATTTTAATTGGAATAAAAAATTGCAAGATACAGAATTAGTATTTATAGGGGGCTCAAAACTGTTAGACATTTGACAAACAAAACATTGGCATAACAGTTTACGTGCAGGATTACAAAATAAATATTGCAACTAGAATGAAAATTTTGGTGCTTAGTTATGCTTCAGATTGTAATAATTTCCCTGAACTTAAATAAATTTGTATTTAAAGCATTTTTATATTTTTAATGCAATGTTTCATTTAGCTAATACAAAATTTTGAAAATTTCAACGATAAATATACTTAAAAAAATATTTTTTTTGAACAATAAAAAGGAAATTTTAGATTCAGCTTATACAGACTAACATGAAATATATGATTTGAAGATTTCATGAAAAATATTCAGAAGTTTTTGAGGTATGCCCAAAAAACGCCATTTGGAAAATAATGACTTTAAAGTTTCAGAAACACCGCTTCAGCTATTGAGTGGGTATAATTCTAAAAGCCAAAACTTCTGTTCTAATGGGAATTTCAAGGAAACAATTATACCAAAATATTCAGAAAAGATAGGAGTTTAACATCTAAAAAAATTAAAATTTCTTAAATTTTGAAACTTTAAGAGTCCTGCGACCACTTAATCCTTTCTGACACGGAGTAATTCTATTTATAAACTTAAGAAATAATGAACTGACACCAGAATTTATAAACGAATTTATTAGAAAATGTGAACTTGCTTATTTTCACGTACATGATAAAAGGAAAATTTTAATTAAATATTCTTGGTGCCGTTTGTCTGTTTTGGAATTAAAATTAGGTGTCCATTTTTTAAGGGCATCGCCCTCGAAAAATTTAATTAGAATGAATCGCATAAATACTGTCGGATTTGCGATAGTTTGCATTGATTGTATCTCTCAATATGTCTCGAGTGACTTTAAAAGTTAATTAAACACCTATCTGGAAAAACGCGGCACTGACCAAGGCGGTATTTGCAGAGACCTCAATTCGAAGCGTGCTTAGCACAATGCCAAATTTAAACTTTGTACAAAGGTTTTGTTTTAGCTACACTGTGGAAATAAAGGTTATTACTACGCTGAATTTAGTTTCATGAAATGCCAAATGAAGTTTAACTATGCATTGCTTTTATTGTCAGTACCGAATTAAGTTCATCATAAACATATTAGGATAATACTAAAGAGTTATACGAATAGCTGTATTTGATATTATTTAGGTTCCATATCTCTTTGAACTTTCATGGTATACCCATTTACACTTTTCTAATATATACAGTTATATCCAACCCTACGTTGTATAGTTTTTTACAAAGTCTTAGTATTCTTTTAGCAACTTTTTTTTATATATATATATATATAATACAGTTACAGATTCATATATTTATTCTACGGAACTCTCTGTGCACAAGTAATGCTCGCACTTGACCATTTATTTTAAATTATGAATTGTAACCTATGAATCATTTTAACAAAAATAGATTTTTAAGGGATTCAAATACATGAATATTATAGCTTAATCTGCAAAGTAGTTCTGGAATTATGCTTAAAAAACTACTCGCATTGTAATCTGTTTTCCGATTTTTATGTTACTAAAAACCATCCTTATTATTACAATTCTAATTAAATTGGTTCATTTTAACAATTTGATATTTATTTACTTTTACTACTGGACACTGCATTAAACAAAGATAACATTAAAAGTTGTCATTAGTAATATTCCACTATTAACATCAAAATTTTCTGATCAGAACATTGACTATTTTTTTACAAACATTTCCAATGAAAGACATTTTTATGTTGCAGCTTTTTCATGATATGGAAATTTCAGTTTCATTTATGAGATATGTTAAATGTTGAATTTTTACTTTATTTTTTCTCTCAAACTCGAAATTGAAAAGCCTTCTCCCACCCCCTTGATCTTATTATAAACTTTCTTAGTATTTAAATTGTGCTATTTAAGATTAACCCTTTTGTTCAATCGAATCACTCAAATGAATTAGAAAAACTATTACCATAGTTACTTCTGCATAATGTACACTTTTCTCCCAAAATTTCAAGTCTAAAAAATCCCTGCCGGCCCGGCCTACAAGCGGAGGTAGATTTCGAAGTTAAGTATACTAATTTCACCAACAAAAAATAGTATCATGGTTAGAGATAAACCCACTTTAACAATTTTATCTGGCCGCTTTTGACGAGTTTTTATTTTATTTTTAAATAAGAGCTGGTTTCATCAGAATCATGTTAAGGCGGTATTCAAAAAAATACTTTTCCATGCTCAACAACTCGAAAAATTTTCTGGCACATTTTCAGATTCATTTTTAATAGAAAAAAAATTTAACTTGCTGACGTGACTTTTGAAGAGATTTATAAGTGACCTGTGTTTTTATTTTTCGTTCAATTAATTAAAACTTGATTTATAAACAATTATTTTCTCAGTAGGACAATATTTTTCATTTCTAACACAATCGCTTCAGGAAATTTGGTTCAAAATGCCAACTTTGGCATCATTTTTTGAAATATATTCTGCTTCTATTAAAAAATCGATCATTATGGTACATTATATAGTTTCTGAATAAGAAAATCTACCATTTGTATGCGTTTGAGAGCAAAAATGAATTTAAAAATGAGTCAGAAAATAAACAGTTTGAATTTGAATACACACTTAATACAATGATTTTTTTCTTCAACTGCTATGTATTTTTAATTTGTTTTTGCTGTAAGAATTGGTACTATCAAAAACTTGTCAATATAAATGTTGTAGATAATATTAAGAAGATATACAATAAATTCATGCAGATTTTATATCTTGTGAATTGACGGAGCTATGGATTTTTTCTTCTTCAACTCCCCCTTTTAGGTAGATTTCGTATGAAATACTACCTATTACATTCTCCCCTATGTTGGAATTTCTGAAAATTTTTTGCAGATATACACCAATCATGACCCCTAGAGCCCAAAATCATCCTCAGTAAAAAACTTTATATATCTATCTATCACTTTCTTCTGGACATGATAACTTCTACAATTCTGCACAAATCTCTCTTCCAAACTGATACATAAAATCAAGGGGCATAAAATCTTGGTCAAGTTCGTTAATGGGCAAAATTGGACCAAGGGGATGGAAATAGGGAGGGGTTTTGTGAAAACAAAAAAACCCCCATAACTTCTTAATTTTTGTACATATCAAATCAGTTTAAAGTTTTTATTACTTCTAAAAATCAGGCCAAAAATTTATGTATCACAGATTTTTGATAAAATTAAAAATGGGCTCAAGGGGAGCAAAAGATAGGCTTTTTGGGATAAAAAAAGTATAACTTCTCCAGATATCAAATCCAATTAATTTTATTATAAATCTACTTAATATTATCTACAATTTTTATACCAACTAGTTTTTGATAGGACCAATTCGTACTGCAAAAAAAAAAAAAATAATAATAATTAAAAGGAAAACAAAAAGGGGGTTGAAGAAGAAAAAAATTCATAACTCCATCAATTCACAAGATATTAAATCCCCATGAATTTATCATATATCTTCTTAATATTGTCTACAAGATTTACATAGACAAGTTTTTGGTAGGATCAATTCTTACAGCAAAAACAAATTAAAAATTCATAGTGCTTGAAGAAAAAATCATCTTATTAAAGGTGTATTAAAATCCAAACTGCTTATTTTCTTACTCATTTTCAAATTCCTTTTTGCTTTCAGACGCATCCAATTGGTAGATTCTCTTATTCAGAAACCATATAATGTACCGTAATGACCAATTTTTTGATAGAGGCAGAATATATTTTAAAACATGATGTCAAAGTGGGCATTTTGAATAGAATTTCCCGAAGCGATTGTGTTAGAAATGAAAAATACTGTCCTACTGAGAAAATAATTGTTTATAAATCAAGTTTTAATTTATTGAAAGAAAAATAAAAACACAGGTCGCTTATAAATCTCTTCAAAAATCACGTCAGCAAGTTTCATATTTTTTCTATTAAAAATGAATCTGAAAATGTGCCAGAAAATTTCGAGTTTTTGAGAATGGAAAAGTATTTTTTTGAATACCGCCTTAACATGATTCTGATAAAACCAGCTATTATATAAAAATGAAATAAAAATTCATCAAAAGCGACCAGATAAAATTGTTAACCCCTTGGGGACGAGCGACACGTATACGTGCCGGAAATAGGCCTAAGGATCCTCGTTTATCCTCACCAGTAAAATTTTACTGTAAAATTTGCCTTATTTAATCCGAGCATTTTCCCGATTTGAATAGGCACAAACTTCTGTTTTTTAAAACCGGTAGCAAAGTAATAAACATTTCGTAAAAGGCTCCCGTCGCGAAGGGGTTAACTGATTTGATGTAAACTGATTTGATGTGTACAAAAATTAAGAAGTTATGGGGTTTTTTCGGTTTCCACAAAACCCCTTCCTATTTTCATCCCCTTGATCTTGACCAAGACTTTATGCCCCTTAATTTTATGTATCAGTTTGGAAGAGATTTGTGCAGAATTATGGAAGTTATTGTGTCCAGAAGAAAGTGATATATATAAAGTTTTTTACTGAGGATGGTTTTGTGTTCTAGGGGTCATAATTGGTGTAGATCTGCAAAAATTTTTCAGAAATTCCAACATAGGGGAGAATGTAATAGGTAGTATTTTATACGAAATCTACCTAAAATTAGTATGTACATTATACACTGAACATTTCTGACAACCATATATGCCAAACTACATACATTCTCACACAGTCACTGAATATAATGTGTTATTTTGTAATAAATTATACAAATGTAGTAGCAGAAAATAAAATAATGGAAACTATTGCATTCTTATAAGCAATAACTTGTGTATTATGAACAATCGCATAGTACCGATAAATATTCTTAAACAAGGATTCCAATGAGAGAAATGTCTATACAGGAAAAACCTTAAAATTTATGGTGTTTTAACAAGATGGTGAAATATAGGGTAGCCTGCAGTAATTTTCAGACAGAGAAATGCAGGGTAATTAAAAGACAGTAATAATACTTGCACACTAATCGGAATCTGGCCAAAACAGTTTTCATTTTAGTTAAATCAACTATTTTTCTATTTCAATTAGTATTTTCTTAGTAATTAGCAGCTTACTCTAGATAACTGGTTTCCTAAATGTTATTTAAAAAAATTACTGTAACTTTTTGCTTCACTGATTTCAAATTTCAATTTCTTGAGAGTGGCAATTCTAGCACAAATGCTAGTTCATTTTTGGATACTAGGGTATGTTATCTTTTTGGAAACAACAAAGTAATATTATTTGGATGCCCATCTGGGAAAAATTTTATTTTTTAATAAGTGTAGCTTTTAAGAAGCACCAGGGTAATTATCAGACAGCCTTCGAGGTAATTTCCAGACACTAATATGTTACAAAATATGTTTTGAGTGATCCTACATGATAAATTAATTGTTTGCGAGTGGCTAAAAATGGTTGTATATTAAAATATAACTTCAAAAGGCCATCTGTAAGTTAATATGAAAAAGCTGCGTAGAGTTTAAGCTAAAATGGGAGATTTATGAAGAAAGTAAGAGATGCTATTTCAGAATCAAATCTATAATATATGCTGTATATTATGACTAAATATTCTATATGGAACAGGTACAAAAGTTGTTCCACAAACATGACTATGAGAAAAATCTGTTCGAAGTCAAAATGAAATTTTTAAACTGGTTTAGGTATGATCGATATTAGTGGCCAAAAAAAGATCAAGTTGAAATTTTTGCCAAGTTCTTTTCATTTTTTTTTTTATTTTTTTAATGACCTATTAAGAATAAGTCTGTTGATCCTTTCCATGTTAAAACTATTGAAGATGTGAAAGAATTGTAAAATAATGTTAAAAAATTTTACAGTGACATATTTACTGTCAAAGAAAACTAAAATGGTTAGGCTTGTCGAAATTAGTGTGGTGTAAAATTTTTATTGTAGTGTGAAAAAGCAGGTTAAGCTATTAAAATATTTATTTATAGTTTCGTTGAAAACGAAATAGGCATTGGTTTTATGTTCTTATTTAATGTTGATTTTTATTCAACCATCAAAACTGTTCAAAAAGTTTGAAATTCTTTACTGATTTATATAAATTTGTATAAAACAGATATAGCTACAGAAGCTACGTGTGAAAAAGTACCATACAACTTACTTTTATTCATGAAAATATAAATGGATTTCAGGTGTATAGTTACAATTGCATTTTCATGCCTATTTTCTGTATTCAGAATGGTCTAATAAATACCCAATTTTGTGACATAACATTTTACAATGGTGTCTCTTAATTACTGTAGTTGGTGTTCAAATCTGACCCTTAAATAGCCCCACAAACAGCTGTCTGGAAATTACCCCCAAACCACGTGGTAATTTTCAGACAGGATTTCATTAATTATATTTTTTATTGTTAATGCTAATTATCTGAAAATGCTTCAAAATAATCACCAGGCATGTGATGATTTTACCGAAAGAAAAACTTAAAATAAATAGCCATTGAGTCCTGAGTAATTTCAAAAGTTTTGTTTTTGCTTAAAATTACCCCCAGGCTACCCTACATGAGCACATCCAGTAATTTAAATTCAAGAAAGAATTTCACAGAATTTTGACAATTTTTATATTTTAATTCTTTAGATTTTTTGCAGTTAACATAACATGATGTGAGAATTTTTTTTTTTTATCTAAAACATTGTACACAAGTAAATATGGTATTTAAAATCAGTTTGATTTAGTTTTATTATGGGAGAAGTTTCTTAATCATACAATAGTTTACAAAGAAAATCAGTAGGCTAACAGAGAAGCGTATTTTGCCTTATTACTTAAAGTTAACAAAGCTTTCTTGCAGGCAAAAAAGGGAAAGAATACAGTAACATAACATATAAAACTTTACAACATATTTATTGCAATTGTACTCACATCTATAAAAGAATCAGAGGAAAAAAGAAATAAAAATTGACTATTAAGTGATTAACCCCTTGGCAACGAGCGTCACATACACATTAAATACAAGGAGCATAAGATCCTTAACTTTTCATCATAATATTCTGCAATAGCAATTTCTTTTTTTTTTTTATATCTGCAATAAAAATAGAGAAAATTTTCTTATTTGGAAATACTAGTTTCAAAAACTAAAAATTACATATGGGACAATTGTCAGAAAGAAGTTAATACTAATAATGATTTTTTTTTATTCTCTTTGATTTTGCTCTAGTTTCCTAATACAGACAAAAGATGATTTAAATGCTTTTAAAATCCATTATGTGTACTGAACTCAATATTAAAAAAAAATATCAATACAAGCATATTACTCCAATTAACACATTATATTAAAAATCTGCTCATTTTTTTTCTCATGCATACCCTATATGAAAAAATTTTAACAATTAGCTTCAGATAAGAAAGAAAATGCATGAATTGACTTCTATCTCAGTTTTGCATTTTCAACAAAACAAGTAGAAAAAAATTTAAGTAAAAAAAGGCAGGCAGTTGCTTTTATAAAAATTAAATCTTGCAACATGATTTAATTTAAATGCTGAAAACTATTGCATGCCTTCTTTTTAGGATATATCATATTTTTCAAATGTGTCACCTCTACATCTCAATAAAATTTCATTTTTGATATCAATACGTGTACCAGATGATATAGAATCAGCTATGAACACTAAAATAGAAAAAGGGAAAAAAAATTAAGACTTAATATTTTATTTGATAATATTGATAATCTTTGGAATAGGCATTAACATGATGGAAATAGTCCTTTATTAACCTTTGTATGCTATTTTCACCACAATGGTTAAAAGCCGATTTCTTCAAGCAGCACCTACAATAAAATACAAAAAGAAAGAACACTATTTTAGTAATTAAGGATAGACAACAGAATATTTTTTCTTCTGAGATACAACACAATAACCAGAATAATCTCTCCTCTCTATATATATTTATTTAAACTATTAAAGCTCATACATAGGTCAAATGTAAATTAGTCCTGTAACTGTAATGAAAAATTAATTTAATTTAAATCACAATGCCAATCAGACAATAGGCTTTATTATACCAGTTTTCAGGCTCAAGCTCAAAGTAAACATTTTATTAATTCAATTTTTTTATTGTTATTTGGGAAACAAGAATGTATTCAAAGTTTCTTAAAATGATTTAAAATCTGTTAAAAACCAGTTTGAAATGTTGAAGTGTTATTGATCTGATTATGAAGCCATTGTACAGTTAATGATAGTGACATTAACAAGCTGTTGGATATATCTTGTCTGTTTGCAATCCTTTGCTGTACAAAAACCAAAAAACGCCTTCTTGCCAGTTATACAATGATATTTAGAATAAGAATTGTGACTTTTGCCTGCATAAATAACAAATTTGTTATTTTAAACAAATTTTAAAGGACATGAAAATCCTGAAATGTATTGAGAGAGCATGTACGATTAATACTTATTTCTATCTAAAAAAATACTTTTAAATGAGGAAATTAACCCTGATACAATTTTAAAATGTTACTAATAATTTTTTACTTTGTACTTTCAGTATCGAGCTCTGGTTCTGATGATACAAAATTTTTTGGCTTGAAGGAAAAAAAGAGCCCAAACTCATCCCGATTGCCTATATGCTGCACTCTTTCAAGTTATCTTCTCAGTCATAAGATTTCCCTGGATAAACTGAATATATATATATATATTTCAGTTTAAAATGAATCTACAGTATTGGGTAGATTGCCCTGAAATATTATGAAGGAATTTCAAGAAAAGAGGCAATTCTTTTTTTTCTTTTTGTCATTTGCAACAGTTATTTATATTCTTCAAATTCAGTGACACTTTTGAAATAAAAAAATAGTTTAAAATATCAAACAGAATATTTTGCATAAAATTGTCAAAAAATGACATTTTGTTAGGATAAAACATTTTACAGCCGATGTCCAATATGAAAAATTACTAATTAAAAATGAATTAATCTTTGAAGAAGCAACTGTAGATTACTCTTTTTTCCCCCATTATGGCAATTTTTTTTTTCTTTTTGCAAGTTATCCTAGTGGTGGGCACAATGAATGATTTTGATATTTGAATGAATCATTCGGACATGCACAAAATCATAGCTACAAAGACAGAGCCTGATTAAGGATATCTTGGGTTCGAGGCTCAGCATCTTTTTTGTCCCCTCCCCTCAAATCAATATATTTGACAGAATTGTTTTTAAGTATTCACAGATTTTCATACATTTAATATAAATTTGAAACAACTTAAATTTTCTTTTAGTGTATGATGCTAAGTTTTAATTATAACTTCATCTTAAGCATTTCTTAAGTAATTTTAATAAAGACAATCTTGCCTACAGTATGCCTAATATATATATTTGTTTTTTCAAGGGTGATATCAATGTTTGAAATTAAATTTTGTTTCTAGGATATTTTATCTAATCTTGCATTTACTTTAAAAGATTATTTAACTTAACCATAAATATTGGCATGTGAGAAAATACCATTGAAGGGATTAAGCCAATGTAGAACAGAAATGTCTATTTTCATAAAAATGAAGCTTTGTAAACAACTATTTTCTCAATTTTAACCAAATATTATATGCCCATCAATGTTTAATTAAATAATTTTAAGAATTAAGTCAATGCAGAATAAAAATGTTAAATGTCTATTTTCATAAAAACATAAAAATAAAGCTTTATACACAATTATATTTTCAATTTTAACCAAATATTATATGTCCTTCAATCTTTAATTAAACAATTTTAAGAAAATAGTTTATTTTGTCTACACAATTATATTTTCAGTTCTAACCAAATATTACACACTATATAGCCATTAATCAGTGGACACTTTCAATTTTAGACATTTAGTCAAATATTTAAAGGTATACTTGTTGGATATTTCTGGAACTTCAGGATTATGAAGAATATGTTTGACTTCATATTTATCAACAGCAATTTGATCAGAAGGACAATTAGGTGGCCAACAAAAAAAATCAAAGAAAAATAATAATATTTGTGATCACCCTGTGAAATAAAATGCATGAAATGATCTATAACTATAGCTTACAAATATGTGGATATTGTACAATATGTGTATTCATTTGTGTAAGAATAGCACGTATATAGATGGAGATATAGTGATTTCTTTTTTTTTTTTTTTTAGTTAAAAAAATTCTCAGTTTCAGAAAATTGGACAAAATGTAGTAGAAATAATATAGTGCAATTGAAATGTAAATACAGTAGTCTCGAAAATCAGCACTTCTAAAATCTTTAATATGTAAATTGTGAAATTTGCAATTAAGAAGTATTCTTTATAATCTTTATTCTAAATAACAGTGAACGAAAATAAAATAATTTTTAATGTAAATTTATGGGAAAATAGTAATGACATGCAATATTATACAAATAAAATGCTTTTATTTCATAGAAACTTACACACAACATAATGTAAAATAATAGAAATAAATAAGCACAGAAAAGTTTTAGTACTGGCACCATCTATCGATGGCTAAAGAAAATAGCGAATTAATTTATTTTATATTTCATGCAAGGCTTTAATTAATGCATGACATAAAATATGGCCTGGCTCTTTATCTATCGAAAATGAGCATGAAGATAAAGATTTTTCAGTTAACTTTACCTCAAGCTAAAGCATCTGAACTCTTGAATTATGCAAAAAATTTCAAGCCAGGTTCACAAGAGTTTTTAAAGAAGAAATTGTTGAATGGATTAATAATAAAGATGAGGTCTTAAAATCATGTTGCAGAGGAAGAAATTATTTCTCCAATAATGAACTCACCTGAAGATAGTGAAACTGAGTTTGACAGTGACTGTGAGAAAAAAAAAATTGAAAAAGATTTGGTTTTAGGTCAAAATTTTGAAGTTCTTGGAGCAGCAGAGTTGTACAGACCAACAGGAAATAATGACTATTTACAGATTTCAAAAGAAACTTCAACAAGAGAAAATGGAATTTCTCAATCAAAGGACTATATAAAGCAATGTTTAAAATTGTAACAAAAAATAATTTGGAGTATTAAAATGATAATGTGCAGGTAAATGAAAGAGATTCGAGTTTTGATTTGCTTAAATTGAATAATTACATGCTCTTCTTGGAAATGAAAAAAATAAATCATTTAATCCAGAATTTACAAAACTCTAAAATCTGCATGGCCTCTTGTCCCAAGCTGTGCAGATTTTTGAGGCTCTATCGTATATTAAATATTTGAGGGAATATAAGCAGTTGTATGAAATATTTTTTTATCTGTGCATACGTGCACGATAACAAATATATATTTTTTTTTCATATTTTAATAGTTAACACTATGGAACAACTCATATTAAAAAGCCATTCAAATATTGTGAAAATTCAGAAAGATATCGGCAATAGAGTGAGCTGATTTTTAATTGCTCTCTAAATGCTGAATGATAAGGGATTTTCCATGAATTGTCATTTTTTATTAACTAGCTTTCAGCAAAGGAGTTAGTATTTAATATATGTCAATGAATAGATTTAGATACTCCTTTTTTTCTTAGAATAGGCTCGTTCTGGTGGTTTTCTAAAGAAGAACTAAAGCGTCAATAAGAAATAAAAATTTAAAAAAAATTAAAATTAAAAATGACAATTCATGCAAAACCAACTATTATTTAGCTGTTTATAGAGAAACACTAAAAATCAGCTCACTCTATCACCGATATCTTTCTGAATTCTCATGATATTTGACTAGCTTTTTTTATGAGTTGCTCCATAGAGTTGACTATTAAATAATGAAAAAAAATATTTGTTATCTTGTGCGCATGCACAGATAAACAATATTTTATACAACTGCTCATATTTTACAAATGTTTAATATATTTACATTCCAATTAAACTATATTATTTCTGCTACATTTTGTCAAATTTTCTAAAACTGGCGTTCAATTTGCTAGAAAATCCTACATGATATAAACAAAAAACAAGCAAGAATTTTTTTTAACTTAAAAAAAAAAATCGATATATCTAAATGAATTTATGTGCTATTCTCACACAAATGAATACACATATTGTACAATATCCACATATTCATAATATACAGTGGTAGATCATTTTGTGTATTTTATTTTACAAGGTGATCCCAAATAATATAATTTTACTTTAATTTTTTGTTGGCCCCCTAATTGTCCTTCTGATCAAATCACCATTGACAAATATGAAGTCAAACATATTCTTCATAATCCTGAAGTTCCAGACAAATCCAACAAGTATATATATCTTTAAATATTCAATAAAATGTCTAAAATTGAAAGTGTCTGGTGATTAATAGCTATATAGTGTATGTCCTTCAATGTTTAATTAAACAATTTTAAGAAAATTGTTTATTTTGTCTATCAAGAACAAGACTTGCTATTTAATGTAACAGAAGTAATAAAAAAAATTAAATGCTTGTACATTTAAAACCAGGAAGGGGGAATTACAGCAACCTACTCACCAGTGGCAAGTAGATTATCTGACAGTACGAATGACTTTTTAGACTGTCTTCTAGAAACTGCAGAACATAAAATGTAAAAAAACCTTTTATTTTTATTCGCTTTCTGTATTTTGCATTTCTCTAAATTGCTATAATGTAAAGATAGCACTAATTTCTATTCTACACTTTTATATCTTTCTTAATTTTGTGCAAACAAAATCACAGAAATGTTACTATGGAAGTACATTATAATAATGAATTATAATTGCATAAATTTTGTCATAACAATTTGATTGCACATTGCATCTTACTGTTTGGTAAAGAACATCTTTCTAAGGTGAAATTTTCTAAAAATTCCCTCTGCTTCTTAATAGCTGTATCCTATTAAAGTAAAATATTCAATAATTTTCTATTAGTTCAGTGCAAATCTTACCAGTAATAGATTTTTTTTTTTTTTCATTTTGGCGACAGCATAAGATCACGTCCAAGATGAAAAAAAATGAAACTGTTACATAAACAAAGAAAATAATACAAAATGCAAAAAAATAAAACAAAAATAACTTTCAACCATTTCATTAATAAAAAATGTTTTAATAAGAAAAGAATACAATAAACTAAAAACATTTTATTTAAACATCAAAGCATTGCTTTTGATTTAGGCATGCAAAAATTAAAAGCTATGGTTTTCATTAATTTGATTGGGACCAAAATACTTTAATAATAATATTACTCCCTAAATATTTATAAAAGAGTTTGTCAAAAATTGTCATCAAAGAATTAGTAATCTGCATTATTATATAATAAAATAACTAGATAGTACCCATCAAGGTTTCACGGTAAATAACATGAATGTTTCACTGGAAAAATTCTTGAATTTTTAATTAGTTGCTTTTAAATTAATTATTGAAACAGTGACAAATTTCTATATTGCATAAGTGATTCCTATTTCTTTAAGGCGATAGATGATACTGTCATCCAAACTTATTCAATGAAGTCAAAGACTTTTAAGTTTATAATTTACAACCAATTATGCTTGCTTTTTATCAGAAATTTTCCTAAAAATATTGGGTACAGCATTTATTTTTACTTACTATGGTCTCAATTATTTTTTAAATAATAATTATTTTTATTTAATTTTTTTTAACTACACGGCCATTAAAAGCTTCTATGAATTTTATTTTTATCAGTCTCATTCTCTAAAAGCCTAAATTTGAAACTTGATGCAGCTAATGATTTATAATATATTTTTTTATCACTTGAATTTTATTTTACATTTTTTTAAATATTAAACCATAGATATCAAGGTAATTTCTTTTATAGTTCTTATATGAATATTTTTCTTTCTTTGTTTTATTTTTCACTTTTTACGGAAAAGAAAGGGAAACTTTTTTTCTGACACACACACACCAGACCTGCCAACCTTTGAAAATGAGAAATCGTAGCACACAAAATTTAAATTAATCTGGAGGTTGGTTGGTTGGTTTTTCATGTTTCACAGCCATCTTTTGACATTTGTAAAAGGAATAAGGTTTCCGTCTTTCAACTCAATATAATAAATTTTTATACAATTTTTAGAGTTTATTTTAGTTTCGCAGAGTTTTTTTTTTTACATTTGTAAAAGGAGCTTGGTTTCAATTTTTTAGCCCAGTGCAGTAAATTTTGATGGAATTCATGATTTTTTTTCCCGCCATCATTTCAGGATATTCACAATTTTTTTCCCACAATTGTAATTCATATTTTCCTATCACGATTCTTTCTTGAAATCACACTTTTTACTATGAACTTTTGACGAAATTAGCATTTTTTACACGATCCTTTGACGAATTTTGTGTTTTTTTTACCATGATCCTTTGACTAAATTAGTGTTTTCTTTCAGCGATCTTTCGGTGAAATTTGCGTTTTCTTACTAATCTTTCAATGAAATTTGCATTATCTTACTATCTTTTGACGAAATTCACGTTTTCTTTCTACGATATTTTGACAAAATTCTCTTTTTTACCACGATCCTCTAACGAAATTTATTTTCTTCTGCGACCAATTGACGAAATTGATTTTTTTTACACAGTTATTTGTCAAAATTCGCGATAGTTTATAGCAAATCATGCAATTTTGCATACTATTTCAAACCTTGCCCCTTAAGGAACCCCCTCCAGAATTCTTAAAATGGCACCCTTGTTTCTAAGGAAGGGAATTCCTGTATAAATATTTACAAAAACACGGTTAGAGTGTTTTATGTTAAGAAGTTTTTTTTTGCAGCACAGAATTTTTTTTCCTCATGAGCATTTTTTAATGTCTGAATTTTCGGACTAATGGCCAATTTTTTAAAACTTTTGGAAACGAATTACTTGGAAACTTCGGAACAGAATCACTCCTGAAAAATATGCTGCGCGGGATAAAAATCGCAACTAGAAACAAAAAATGCTTTTGTGTTTTTTTTGCAAAAAAATCGTAGTTGAAGACCGATTTCCGTAGCATCGTAGTTCATAAGTCCAAATTGTAGCAACTACGATTTTTTCATAGCAGTTGGCAGGTCTGACACACACATATTCTTGATAATGGTAAAAAAATATAAGAAAAATTGTAGATCAGCTCAATTTATTTCATATATACTTATATGCAAAATATTTTAAATATAAAATTATTATTATTTTTAAAATATTGTTCAGTGTTAAATTTTATTTAATTATAAAGCATTTAAATAATAATAATAATAAAATAAAAATCCTATAACTTCTCCTCCTAATAAAATATGTCATTATTGAAATAAATTATCAGCAAAAAAATTACAGAAATCATTTTGCTGGGTGTTGGGATCAAAACTGCACCCTCTATAAAAATTCAGAGCTTTAAACTGCTGCTTTAGACTGCTCCGTCACCAGGTGACTCATTCTACTTTCCTCTAAATTGAATAGGTTCGAAAAAGAGTTGACGCATGTACAGATGTTCCGATTTTGGCATACTTAACTTTGCGTTTTAAGGGGCTATTCCATGCCATGTGTGGGATTGCTTTTCTACATATTACTGCTTTTTTAACAATGCTATTTATATCCTCAAATTAAAGCAACTATGTGAATATGAAAATTTAGTGGATTTTGTTATTTTTAATGCATAGTTTATATTTTAACAACTTATAAGTTAACAGATATAGTTATTTAAGTAAGTGTCACATGCAGGAGGTTTTTTGTGTTTTTCATGGAATGGCCTTAAAGGGGCAGATTACTTAGGCCTGGGATGGGGTTTAAAATATTAAGATTTTTAAACCTTTTAAAAACGGACAGAATAATTAGGTCTAGGGTAAAAATGTGGAGATCTTTAAACATTACAAAGTTATTCCATATCACATGTGGGATAGCTTTTCTACATATTACTGCTGTTTTAACAATGCTATTGTAGGGGAGGTAGGGGAGGTTTGATACATAGGGAGGGTTGATACATTGACAATTTTTCTCAACAAATGGCATTAACAGCTATTATAACAGATGTAAAGTCTTCTTTTATTAGCAGAGGCTATCATTAACTGGACTTAGCAGTGAAGAACTGACAACGTTTTTTTTTCTTTTAATTTTGAAGACTTTTGGAATGTCAATGTAAATTTTTTTAAATGCAGATTTTCTTTCATAACTCTTATTATTGTGAAGAGTAAAACAAATCTTGTAATTTGTTTTATTTGTAAGGCACATTGTTAGGGTGATTTTTACCAGAAAGCAGATTGGCATTTTGCAACTGCATTTATACAAAGTGATTGAAAAGCCAATAAGGCACAATAGGGAGAAATGATACATTAGTGCTGGGGAGAAATGATACACTTGTATATTTGAAATTTAATAGTCTTTTTAAGTTGTAAACTAATATAGGGCTGTAATATTAATTATTGTTTTACAGCAAGAGCTACTGAAATTAGTAAGGAAGAACAAAGAGATTATTCATAGACATTATGTGGGTTACATAGAAAAGCAGCATGATGATAGATGGTTAGTCTGCTTTGCTCATCATGTAGAAGGAAAAAAGTTTAAATGGCCTAAAAGGGAAGATGTTTCTATAATTGACAAAGGAAAAATTAAAAAAAAACATTAAATCCACCCGATTGTACTTACCAAAATGATAGTTATTAGTTTTTCTTTTAACCATTTCAGGGGTGGTGGTATGTTTATGAAACCACTTAATTTTAATTCCCAAATGCCACATTGGCACCAGCGTTTTGGTAAAATATTTTCCATTTAATATGAAAATGAAATATAGCCCTTTTTTTATTTCCAATTAAATTTGTTGGCAAATTCCGGTGCCATTCATTTATTCAACACTTTAGCATTGAAAAGGCTTTGCCCCGAAGGGGTTAAAGAAATCTTAAATGTGCTGAATTTATGTTAAATTGTTTGCAAATGAGCAATGTTCACTTCATTTTTCCGTGCAGCAAGAACTCTAGGGGTTTATTTTCATTATTTATTTTCTAAAAAGTGTGTTAAAAATTGCTTAAATAATAGCAATTGTTTAAATATTTTTGTAAAAAACGTTTCTGAAACAAAAATATATCAATGTCATTTCTTTTTAAATTTGACTTAAATATTTCAAGATTTATCATAAAAAATTGTATGACACATAAATTGAATTGTCTGCATTTTTTTTTTTTTTTTTCAATTTACCTAACAATGTATCAAACCTCCCTTGCTAGTGTATCAATCCTCCCCAGCAATGGGGAGATTTGATACAGTAGTAATCATACACAATAATTGGGATATATTCTTTGAATGATTATTTTTTAAATTCACAATATTTTTAATAAATGAATAAAAGGTCATTTAATAAGAAAACAGAAAAAATTTGTTTAAAAATAGGTTTTTAAGGGTTGTAAAAAATTAGTAAAAAAAAAAAGTGTATCATACCTCCCCTACTCTAAAATTAAAACAACTATGCTAATAGGAAAATCTAGAATTTTTTGTTCTTTTTAATGTATAGTTTATATTTTAACAACTTATAAGTTAATAGATATAGGTAAGTGTCACGTGCAGGACATTTTGTCCATTTTTGATGGAATGGCCCTAATATGTATGTGTTGGTGTGTTTACACTGCATCATGTTTCCAGCAAAAATGCAAACTTAATTAAATAAAAATAATGTATATTAATGAAATATTGTTTTCAAGAATATGCATGCATGTATGCAAAATGTATATAAAGTGTATATATTGTATTGTTCACATATGGGAATTTCAGGGGCATAGACCACACGAAGGAGACTTGTTTACAACCTGAATTTATCACAGGGATGCCAATAAAACTCAGAGGTATAATAGGATGACATTTACGGTGAACACTTATTTATGACGGCAATATAAGTCAACCACAAATAAAGTGCGTGTACAGCAGAGGAAGGACACAGGGCTGAGGATTTGGGGAAATCGCTATCCAATCCTAAGCAATATTAGTTGTGGACAAATGATCAATGGAAATGCACTGAGGTCAAGTTCAGGTCACAAAGGGGCGAGACACGAGGCCATGCTGAATCCAATGATGGAGAGAGCTTAAAAAGGAGGTCCTTATATTACTGCAATTTTGTACCACCTCTAGAGAAAATAAGATTCATCTTGAGTATCATTATGAATGTTATTATGTTTAATGAGTAGTTTAAAATAACACTACTTAAAAAATATTATGTCTAGTAAGCCTGATAAATGACTTGCGATATTATACTGTATTAAGAGATTGTATATTCTCTTAAGAAAATGTTGTTGAAATTGACGCTTGAAAAAATGGATATCCAAATATGCAGCCAGTAATATTGAAAAATATATTTTTTCTCTTTATATTTTGACATTTTTCCACTAACATTTTTTTACAACTATGCATAAATAAATATCTTCATAAAATAATAAATCCTTAATTACATAAAACACATATTTTATTTTTCAAATGAATTTAAACTTTGTATAGTGGAATTAAGGATACACATGACATCTCAATATGCAGGTTATTTAACTGAAAGCTAATCAATAGGTTTAGGTTGATTTATACTGTAGACTCCCTCGAATCTGCACTGCTTGTGACCAGTGCGGATTTTAGAATTTTGAGGATTTCTAGGCACTGCTTTGTTTAGATTTTTTAAACTTGATCTGAATGTAATAATGCAATCGAAATTATAATGAATGCTTAATTTAAAATAAACTAAAATAATAAAAATTGATTTTAAAAATGATTAAATTATATGCAAATGTCAAGTAAATTAATGATGTATAATTAAATATGCACCATAAAGATACATTTTTCTTTAATTTTTCAACGCAACTTGAATCATAAAGGTAGCCTACTAATTCACATCAAAATCATAAAATAAGGAAGTCTTATTTCAGGTTTAGCCAGACTTAATAACTAAAAAGCTTGATTAATACATACTGTATTTTCGGGAATACCCACCATACCAATGAAAATCTGTTTTTTAAAAAAAGTATATCGATATAAGCGCCACACCCAAAGAGCTGATATTTATACAATACAAACTCTAAATTTCTGAATCATTCCAGACGCGGCTTTTCCAGATTTTAGAGATCTTGAAATATCGTATAGGGACACTTATAGATCTGCACGGGCCGAAATTTCCAGACCCGGGCCGACTCATAAAAGAAAAATTTCGTCCGGACCAGCCCAATACGAAATTTTAAAGTTTGGTCCGGCCTGTATAAAAGAAATATTGGCCTGATCCAGTAAGAAATTTAAAAGTTTGGTCCGGCCCGATATAACAGCTAAAAGTTCGGTCCGAGCCCGACTCGGACCATGCTTGGCCCAGACCCGTGCTGGGTCCGAGACCGGCCCAGCATGAGTGAATTTCTACAAAACATTGATTTTTATGTGGATTTGGTTAAAAATTTGTCTTGTACGAGAAGTTCTGAGCAAAAATGTTTATTTTAAGTTTTTTTTTCATGTTTATAATCTTTACTTTTATAGACATGCCGCAGGTTGTGATATTAATTTTTTTAATGAATCTCTATTTCTTGTATGTAAATGTTTCAGTTATCATTAATATTGTTAATCCATATTCTATGTATTAAAGTGTTAAAATCTGAAAAAATGCTATACAGTAAAATCTACTGAGACGGAATTGCATAGAAAATTTTAAAAAATGCATTATAGACAAGTTCCCTTCTTAGTAAGTGTAAACGTATTATATATTCGTTTCTAGCGCATTAGTATATTAATTTAGCATAGATCTATATTTTAATAAGCGGATGAAATCGACTACTCTTTAAAAAGAATAGATTTTAATGTTTAATTGTAGAATAATGGCGATTTAAAAATGTATGCACTTTTTGCAAAAACTTTATGTCCAGATTTAATTTTACTGACCTTTGAACAGACCAGACCATGCCGAGACAATGATTTCCATACGGGCTGGATCAAAACTAAGGCTGAAATTTTTGGATTGTGAGGACTAGGAATTAAACAAGTCCCAGCTCTGTACAGAAAAAAATAAGTTAAATCCAGCCCAGTCCGATCTTTCAGGAAAAAAGTAAGGTCCGAACTTGGCCCGGCAAGAACCTTCAGAAAAGTGTTTGGCCCAGCCTGAAAAGAGTGGAGATTTGGGAGATTTGGGCCCAGCCTGGAAAGAGTGGAAGGGCCCAAGGGGCGGCCTGTGCCTCTAGAGGCACTGCCGAAACCAATTTAGCATAACCAAAAACCACTTTTTTTTTTTTTTTTTTACATTTCAGCTATTGATAACTGTTTCATTGATTCCGTTTATGGCAAATTTCATTTTTTTATTTGGTACATACACATCTTTTCTTGTTTATTTATAAAAATAATTTTGTAAGTTTTAAAAATATTTCTTGCTCAGAATTTAGACTTTCCTTTTCATCATAAGTTATTATGATGATAATTATTATGAAGATACATATCATAAGTTTATGGAAAGAGAAGAAAATCCACGAATCCACTTTGCATTAAAAAAATCTCGTATCTCATTACCTCTTTTTCTACTGCATTCAAAGTTCTTTTCAAAGAAACAAAACTGAAACTATCAGCCAAGTTACACATCAAAGTCATAGGGCAATGTGCCTGAACGTTCGGTCCGAGAACGAGTGAATTTGAAATCAAGTGTTTTTCGTTTAGTTGAGTCAAGAGATAACAAAATTGCATGTTTGTTTTTTAGTTATAAATACGTATTTGAGTGATTTTATTAGGCACTTCTTAAAAAATAAAGATCATGAGCATGAAAAAAAAAGATAAAATAAGTTTTTTTGTTTAGAACTCTTCATACAAAACAATTTTTAGCCATATCAACGTAAAAATCAATGTTTTAAAGAAATTCAGTCAGGTCGAGGAAAGATTTTAACAGTTTTCCAGGCCAGGCAAAACTTACAACTTTTATAATGGTCATTATTATTTTTTTTTTGTATGGACCGGGCCGATTTTTCCCCCCATGGATCAGTTACTTCACTCAAGGGAAAATACCCGCTTGCTAATGTTAATCCTATGGAAGAATTTTTTTTAAATACATAGTTCGCATTTCAATATGCTTAAATAATTTTTTTTTTTTTTTTTTTTTTTTGCATTGAATAACTGAGGTCGATCTCTAAAAAGACCCTTTCTCAATTTTGTTAACAGATGTTTTTCGTAGTATACTTTGACTTTCGGAATCAGTTTTGAAAGTGAAAGTATTCCAGTAAAAAAAAAAAAACCTCTAAACACAATCCAAAAAGTAAAAAAGACTCTTTGTAGAGATCGACCTCAGCAATACAAAAAAGATCATTTAAAAATAATGGAATGCAAAAGACATATTTTTAGAAAAAAATCTTTCTTAGGATTTACATTAACAAACCGGTGTTTTTGCGTGAGTAAAATAGCCCAATATTTATATCGCGGAAGTCGGCCCACTTAATTTTTTATATTGATCAGGACCATTTATTTTGTTCATCGCCCGGCCCGGCTCATTAAAAAAACCCCTAATTCTGCTGACCCAGCCGGTTTCAAAGTTTGAATTCATTTTGTCTGGTCGAGTCGGGTACGGCCTCTATTTTAAGTGCCAGGTTTAAAATCCAGTACTGAAAAAAAAAAAAAAAAAAGAAAGAAAAATCTTCCTCTCCAGTGTTTTTACTGTATATTAGGGGATCCATTCTACAAGAGTTCTATACTAGGATTTGACATTTCTCTAGTTAGAGACCAGCAGTTTCACAGAGTGAGCATTCAGTGAAACTACTGGTTTGACGTTTTGCTTTGCAAGTGGAAGGAAAGGGGGTTATTAGAAGAAAAGTTCGCAACTGCTGTACATTCCACTATCCGAAAGGTAAATTATTGACGGATGTGCGGAAAATGTAATCATTTTTAACTTGAGAACCAGTGAGACAAACGTTATTCATCCCGCTGATACAAAGCAAATAACATATCTCAGACATCTGCGGTTGAGACATTTTCTAATGTTTTGGTACCAATTCGAGAGCATGAAACTATTGATCAAAGGAGGAAAAATGGCATCATAAGATATTGGTTTCACAGAAAAAAAAAAAAAAAGGATGCCATAAGACATTGCTCTAAAAGGAAAAAATCACTGTACCCACCGCCCTGGCGTAAGAGCAGCATTTAAAATATTTTATACTTTCAAACTCGTATGCACCGCGGCTCATATGCCCGAAAATACGCTAAATATATTTGGCTAAAAGATTGTGATTACCAAAGATATCAGCAATATCTCAATTTTTTTCTGAAATAAATTTATACTTCTTCCATGGAAAAGCATGAGTTCAGTCATATTAATGTGAATTACGTTTAAAATATGTACAAAATGATATAAAAATAAAAATTAAAAGTCTGTAATTTTGACCCTACATCTGAACTGAAGATTTCATTGTTTACATCTGTCATGAATGTGCAGATTTTAGGCATTTGTGGATTTTAGGGTTGTAAATTTGAGGGAGTCAACTGTACAACTTATTTTTTCTGAATTCTGTCAATCATCAAATATCAGATATCAGAGAATTATCAAATATTAGAAATAAAAGAACTAGTAAGTTTTTGTGCTCTTGAACTGTAAATTAAATGATCCACAAATATTTCAGAATTTCCGTTTTTAATTTACTGAATACAAATTTATATTTTTTACATGAATCTTAAAAAAAAAAAGTAAATAATAATAATAGTCCAGGGGAAATGTACATTTTACCTTGCAAAAGGTTGGGTAAAAGATTTTTTTTTCTAAATTTTTTATAATGATGCCAACATGGAAAAACCAAGTTTTCTAACAAAATTTCTTAAGGCTAAATTTTTGTGGCCGAAAAACAACAAAATTTTGGGACATTGTTTGATTTTTTGGAAATATCTCGAAACTCGTTGCCGTAGCATATTATTTGTGAATTACAATATTAAAGAGGATAAAATTCTCTATAACTTTCACATTTACAACTTTTTTATACACTCAATAGCAAGCGCAGTACACTATTTCAAAAATGGGACAATTTTTTCAATTTTCTTAAAAACCGTGAAAAACATAGTTTTGCCGCGATTATTCAAATGTTCCCCCGCAGATTTAATTGTGTTTGTCGACTTCTAAAAATTGGTAGCAGTAAATTATCTATTATTTGCATACTCACGTCTTTATTTTCATCTCAACAGACATTTTATATGCAATAAAATTATATAACTTTAAAGGTAGGGCAGAGTGTAGAGAATGAGACAATTTTCATATTTAGACAGTAAATTTAAGTGTATAGAATGTTAACTTCAAAACATTGTTTAAAAGAATTTTTCAATCTATAGTAACTTATTGGCACGATAGTTTCAATTAAAAAGATTTCTTGCTTAATTTTAATAAATTTTTATAATGCATACATATTTTTCCAGGTATCAATGGAATAGATGGGTCATTTTCAAAATCTGTCCATGTTTTGGAATAATAAAATCAAGTGTTTAGAAATAATCAGAAAGGTTTAATTGTTTGTAAATAATTGCCTTACTTCATAACATTAATATACAAGCATCATCAGAGACCAAATTACTAATTTAACATTTTAAAACTAATTTTTAAATTTTAATGCACTTGGTATAACGGTAAGTGAACACGGTAATGACAAATTAAGCAAAATATTTTTATTTTTCCCCAGGCATAAATAGCACCCATTATATCTTCTGACCCATACAATGATTTTCTATTTCTCATATAATGAAAGCAGATTAAGAAATAAAAGTTCATTTAATTATCAGTTAGAACTGGGTATGGTAATGACTTACAAAAGAATACTCACCACAGCATTCAAAGTCTTTGCTTGTTTTATTGAAACTATAAAACTATTTACTCTATTCACCTAAACCTGATAACAAGTTGACTTTTAAGGAGGACTTTTGCCTTGATAAAAAGGCATGTGCTGTCCTCTAAAAAAATCCGGAGGAACTTTTTGTCAGAAGCATGACAATGACACTCCTTCTTGGGACACGGTTTAAAAAAATTATTAAGAATTATAGATAAGTTTAAAATGAAAATAAATATATATATTTTTTAATTAGTAGTATCTTAATAAATAAAAATGTATAAAAAAATTATAACCATATGTTTTAAATAGAACTTTGTCAAATCTTTACCAAATAAATTGCTTGTTGGGATGACCTAAGGTAATGATATTTTGACTACAAAAGAATATATTTCTTATTTTTAAATTTTTTATAAATAATAATGTATCTGTAAATTATCATTAAAAAACATGATAGTTAAAATGCAATAATTAAAATTATAATATTTAACTATTTTTCTGTGCAAATGTGAAAGGACAGTAAAACATGAGACTTTTTATGAAAGTCACACAGGTATGAAAATTTGCGAAAAGCATATTTTATTCCCCACTACAATGGTATATTTTATTTACCAATTATTGATAACATATGTTTTAGTGTTTTAAAGATAGCAAACATTGAATTGTAGTTCCATATAAAAGGGAAGGGGGATT
This sequence comes from Maratus speciosus, assembly GCA_963932465.1. Lineage (NCBI taxonomy): Eukaryota > Metazoa > Arthropoda > Arachnida > Araneae > Salticidae > Maratus > Maratus speciosus. The sequence goes on along the minus strand of OZ010796.1, from coordinate 228,802,539 downwards.
CAAAAGATAAATATCTTTTATGACAGAAATTCTTTTACCTTATAAAATAGCTACAATAAAAATGACACCAGATTATTTCACTAATTAATGTTATGCATTTATATCTTGTAAAATTCACAAATTCTGTTAATAAAATATTTGAGATCACTAGTTTTATAAAAAATATTTAAAATATTAGTTTTAAAATATATTGTCAATTTTTTTCCACTTATATCAATAAATATATCAAGAGATTATATCATTTTAGCATGCAAAAATATGTAAAACTTTAAGATTATCTATTAATTGCTTTAAAGCTCAAACAGAATACTTTAAATTTCAGAACGGGTTCCAAACAGTTTTCCAAAAATGAAAGTGTCCGAATATATTTAAAAAAAAGCAACCAAACCCGAAAAAGTACAAAAGCACAACATTAGATATTGATCTCAGGTATCCCGTGAAAAAAAGTTATTTAAAAGTAACAAAATGCGAGCGAGATATTTGTCAAGAACGCTCCCATAGGTTTAATGTTACCTTGCGAATGTCTTCATGTGACTAATTTAGTCCTATAATTCATATAACTATGACTTTAAACGGCTCAATACGACAACTGCCATAAAATCTTTGAAAATTAAATCTGTATATACCGAATTCAGTCTTTAAAGAAAAGTATATCTTTTTTCAAGAGAAAGAATATGGACAATTATACCTGCTAAGATGGAAACCTGTTTAAAGCAGAATATATTTCGGTTCCTTTCTGTACAGTTTTCAAGGTTTTAATGAATCAATATTTGGCAAAGTTGATTACGTAATTCACCATTACGTATTTAATGCTTACACACTTAAAATTTTCAAAATCCGCCTATTAGAGATTTATTAAAATTTCCGTCGTAAATTTTCTTTTTAAAAGAGAGGGGTGGGGGGGGGGGGGTGGAGGAGGTGCCAAAATCCATGTTCGGCACGGGTGCAAAATAGACTAAACACATAATTTACTGCTACTAATATATAGAAGTTGATATACACGATGAAATCCGTGGGAAACATTTGGATAATTGGGGCAGAACTGTTCTTTTTTAAGACAGTTCTGTGAAAAGACGTTCATGTTTTAAGTTGTAACTGTAAAAAGTTTTAAGACAGTCCGTGAAAAACGCATGCGTTTTTCACGGTTTTTAAAAAAATTGAAAAAATTGTCCAATTTTTGAAATGGCGTACTGCGCTTGCTATTGAGTATATAAAAAAGTTGTAAATATGAAAGTTGTAGAGAATTTTATCCTCTTTAATATTGTAATTGACAAAAAAAAATGCCACGGCAACGGGTCTCGAGATATTTAAAAATAACCAAAAAAGGTCCCAAAATTTTCTTGTTTTTTGGCCACAGAAAATTTAGCCTTAAGAAATTTTGTTAGAAAACTTGGTTTTTCCATGTTGGCATCATTATAAACAATTCAGAAAAATAAAATCTTTTACCCGACCTTTTGCAAGGTAACCCCCCCTTTTTTGGTACATTTCCCCTGGACTATAATACAAAAAATTATATATATTGTTATGTAAAAAGGGCTATGTGTCATAATTTAATACACATAAAAAATAATTAAAAAATTATTGCACATTTAGATCTCAGCAAATAATTAAAATTTCCACAAATGTTTTTTACCACTATGCATACACAAAACACATATTTTAATTTTCAAATAAATATGAATAAAGTAGACTCCCTCAAATCCACACAGCTTCAAAATAGAGGTTGTGCAGATTTTAGAATTTTGTGGATTTCTAGTTATAGCTTTGTTTACATTATTTAAACAGTAATTTGAATGTAATAATACAATCAAGATTATAATGAAATCTTATAATATAGTAAAATGTTAAAATAATTAAGCAAAGTAATAAACTAAAATACAGTGCAAAGTCTCAAATCTGCATATCTGAAATTCAGAATTCTCCAAAATCCAGATATTTTGCTAACTAGCTTTCTTTTTTTTTTTTTAAATATATAATTTTTATAAAAAGAAAAAAGTATTATAAATTTGGAATTCTTAAAACCAGATCAAAAACCTCTCCACTCTTCTAACAATTTTTAAAGAACAAAGATATTCATATTCTTTTCATTCCACATGTCTAGTTTCAGCAAAATGATCTTATGATCTCTTCTTCTATAATGCTTTTCTATGCCCACGATACCCACACCAAACACGCCTTGGTGAGATGGCTTTTTAAAAAGCCATGACAATTCAAAACTATTTTTTTTTCTCATTTTTTGCATGAGAAAAAACTATTCAAATTCTATTCTTTTAAATATAAAAAAGACTGTGAATGAGTCAACAAGTTTGTGTTGCTTAAGTGCAAAGAAAAAAAATGAAAAACCAAACTTTTTTTCCCTTACTGTAAAAAAAAAAAAAAAAAAAATCCATCTCCTATGTAAGTTGACTGATTTCTTTCAAATTTTCAGCAAGTTTAAATAATAGTAAATTAAGCTGTGCAACAAATTTTTATCGAAATATAATCAGTCATTAGAAAATTACAATGCCAAAAATACCTACTTCACAGAAATAGGAAACTATCTGTGGTTTGTATTTGTTTATTCACCTCGCTCCGTAAAATCTGAAGCCGAATTTTACACAATTAGATCATCAACTTCAGGTAGATAATATGTTTTGCTATGCAGAAAGAAAACATGGATAGATTTTTTTTTCTTTTTAACTAAAGATTTAAAAAAATAAATACAAAAGCATACCATCCAAAATAAGATGTTTATATTTTAACGTATAAAGCTTAGAAAATCAGTAACAAAATTTTTTTGAAAATGAAAATTAGGGAGGGAAGACTTACATTTGGGTAGGGTCGTATTTCAGAATTTTATGATAAATAAGTTAATTGCGTCGATAATTAAATCTGGATGGATTGGATAGTTAAATCATCAAAGGATTTGAGCAGCAAAACACGGTTATAAGGTAGGAACTTATGTCTGTTTATAGAATAAAGGAGAAAATTATAGCCGAAAAATCGAAATTGGCGAAGCAGTGCAAAATAACGGACATGTTCAGTGTAAAAAGCAGAGAAAAATTAAGTTTGTTGTCTAAAATTTGCTGTAATTCAGATAAGTTTTTATTTACTTTTATTAAAAAAATTATCTCAAATATCTACTTCAGTTTTATTATTTTTAAGTATTATCTGTTTTCAGTATTGTAAACATGCTTCTGACGTACGTAATTCGTAGGGAAAGGGCGTGTTCAATGTTGATAGTTTTTTTTTTTTACCTTTAAAAAAATTCTCTTTAAATATCTACTTTAATATCATTGTAGTATTGAAAATGCATTCTTGACAAAAATCACACACTTTTTTTTTGTTTCTTGCGAGAAAGGGAGGATAGATTAATTTCTTTGACACAAACTGAAAATGATCCGAAATTCAGAATCGCCGAGCTCTGGAGGGTTCTGGATTTTGTACTGTAATAAAAATTTAGATAATTTTAAAAATGATTAAAATATTAAAAGTAAAGGTCAAGTAAATAATAATGTATAATTAAATATGCATAATAAAGATGAGATACATTTTTCCTAAATTATTCAATGAAACTTACTCATAAAGGTACCCTAGTAATTCACAAAAAACCCCATAAACAAGGACGTTTTATTTCAGGTTTTAGCAAGTCTTAACAACCAAAAAAAGCTTAATACATAAATATACTTGGTAAAAAGACTGATTACCAGTGGTATCAGCAATATCTTGAATTTTTTCAGAAATTTATTACTTCCTTCATGAAAAAGCATGAATTTAGTAATATTAACAAGAATTACATATTAAAATTCATATGGAATTCATATAAAAATTAAAAAGTCTAATTGTGTCCCTACATCTGAATTGAGAATTTAATTGTTTACACCTGTGATGACATGCAGATTTTAGGTATTTGCAGATTTTTGGGTTGCAGATTTTAGGGAGTATCCTGTATTATATAATAGAATTATGGATAGTCAGATGAAACTACACACCTACACATTTTGCTGAAGGATTAGTTTATTTAATCTTTGACAAACTGAAGCTTTATCTTTATGCACATTCAGTAGAGTTAAATTCCTGCCATGCAAGTTAAGTGTTACTTTTAAATGCAATTCTATTATTTTCCTAAGCATTTAACTTTCATGCAATTCTTCATTTAACACTTCATTTACAATTTTATGATTCAATTTTAGCAGCAGCAAGATATTCATTTGTTATAATTTTTATTTCTTTATTAACATTCAGATTATGTTTCATGTTTACAACTAAGAGCTTAAAGGCTTTTTCAGCAACAAATATGATTTTAAAAACTGTAGAAGAGCAAAATTTTAATTTACCTTGCGATTTGAATTTGGAAAATACATTTGGATTAGTAAGTTGTATTTTTGAATAATTATGAAAACAATTTTCATCAACAAGCATTTTTACACAATTTATGTAACTGCATTTTGATATTATGTTTTTAACTATATATCAACCTATGTGGTAAAGAATATGCTTTTGGCACACTGATAAAATTCACTATCTAAATAACTAGCATGTGAACACAATACTTCATAGTCTGTTTCTTTGGGCTCAATAACAGCTCTTTTTTGAGATCATAATTCCAATTTCAACACCGTTGTTCAAACAGTTGGAACTTCTGGCTGAAATATGAGATGACAGCAAGAATTTCCTTAATGCCCACCTGAATTGGCAAGCATTAGGATTGTTGTTGAATCCTCCACATGCTCTTATGCTACTAGAAAACAACTCAATGTGGTCTTTGGAAAACTAAGTTATCACATAATTCAATGGGTTAACGTCTCTCAATAATGATTCACTGGCTAGTGCTTTCAAAGATTTAATTGTGATAATAAATCTGACAGCAAACATTTTTCTTGGTGTCTTAATGACTGGAATACCACATATTTTCAAATTCTCCAAATACGTCATTGATTCATTAAAAATGCTGATCCACCAACCTTTATTATACAAATTCAGAGGTGTTTCAAACCCCTTTGCTAATGGATTACGAGTTTCATAAATCAAATACCCTATCAATCATTCTCAAATACTCTATTGTAGATCTAGCTCCTGAAAATTTTGGATGTCAACATTCCATCAAGAATTCAATAGCATTAGCTGTACTTGAACTTACAGTCTGAGCTGCAGCAGATACATTCATGACTTTGTTCTTATAATTTATATGAATACCACTTAGTCTATTTGCAAATTTAAAACTTAATTCATTTTGTAACTCATGTAATTTTCTTAGATATCCCAAGATATCATTCCAGAATCTGAAGATAAATTTTTGTTGCACAGAAATCTTGCAAGTTTCAGCATGTAACAAGCATCAAGAATGACATAAATGGGCAAATTATTCACAGGGTGAATGAAATAGCTTTGCATTTCTGTTATGTTGACGACCCCTGAGAATTTGCTGCCTAATTTTGCAAATGCTGAGATACTTGTAAATAAACCATCAGCAGTCACTGACCATACTTGCATTTCCATATCAACTAATTTTGAAATACATATACTTATCAGCTCAGCAAATACATTAGAGTTCAGATTATCCACCAGAAAATAAGCAATGGGCATTTGAATCGTTCTGTTAAAGAAGCTATTAGAAACACTAAAGCTTCAGATGCCAAAGTATCAACTTTTTCATCTGTAAGTCCAACACATTCGACATATCCACTATATTTATTTCTAGATTTATCCCAGATAACTTGCTTTCTGATTGTCATACTGTCAATTACTAAAGCACAATCCATGAATTTGAAGCTATCAAAACTTTCCTTCAAAAAGGTAAAGGCTTCTTCAAGCAATCCAGGTTAACAATCAATAGAACTTACCGAGGAATTTATTGTTGAACGATTTGGTAAGTGAATTTTTTTACTAATGAAATTGTAACATCACATAGAATAAAAATACAAGTAAAGGCAAACTCTTTCATGGTTTAAGAACATCTCCTTCCACTAGGTTTTCTCTTATTATTTTTGGTTCTATGTACTTAGCAGTTCTACTGGGAATTCTGCATATGTATTTAATAATATTGACTTAGTATCATCTGACATGTCATCACTTTTTTTTGGTAATATTCAATAATGATCCTAAATTTTCTATTTTGTTTTCTTGCCTTCAAAGCTTTTTTTTTGCAAGTTATGCACCTTTCTTCTTAGCTTCTTTTTAGTGAGGCTTTTAGATAGAGCAATAATGGTAACATCTCAAGTATGATATTGAAAAGAAGTGTGGTGAGATGCTTCTCTTTCATTAGAAACTCTGAAGTAGATGACTCAGATAATAAAGGGAAAATTTCTTCAGTTGGACGGACTTTTTTTTTTTTTTTTCTGCTGAAAAATAAAAATTTCATCAAATGAAAATCAGATCATTTTTAACTGGTGGAAATGTTTAATTGAATCAAATAACCACATTCAAATAAAATCAAATAACCACAGTTGAATCAAATAACTTCTAATCCATACTAATTGGTCTCTTTTTTATGAAGCCTTAGAACGGCTGGTTGTTAAATTTATTTGGTATTAATTTTGGGTTTCTAGAAGTAGCTATTTGCTAATTGCTACATGCTTTTTTAATCCATGCTTTTCTTTACATTAAAAAAAAATCTTATCAGGTTTAATCTTCTGTTCCACACATCTTAGGGAAAATGTAACTGCTTTTTACATGCTTTCTATTGCTTTAATTAAATTTTCATTTTTAATTGGAAAATAATTATGATTTCTTAAATAACTAATTTTTAGGCATAAAATGTTTGTACTGTTATGTTAGCCGGTCGCAGGTGATAAACTGCCAGATATTATTTCCATTTTTACCATCTCTATTACATTCCTTTCATTTAAAATGCAAACCTTTTACGCATTTAATTTAAAATTCAGTATGGGACCCATTATCCGGAAACTCCATATCCAGAATGCTCCGAAAACCAGAATGCAAAATGATAACTGAAAAATAATTTTTCATTTCAAAAACGTAAAAAACAAAGATGTATTTTATTTCAATCATGTGACACATCAAATGGATATTCACTTATCCACAGGTGATATATTGTGGTCATCTGCAATATATTTTTTAATTGTTTAAATGAACCTGAAAATGTAGACTTTAAAATTTCCAAGAAGGAAATTATTACACATCTACTTGACTAATCTAAAGGACTTTCATGTTCAGAAGATCAAATACTGGATCAAGAGTCAGTAGAAGAATGTCTAATTGCTTATGACAATACTCCTGTAAATCATCAGATGACTGGCAGTGAGATTTGTGACATAATGACAAATGATATGTCTAATAAAGTGAAGATGATGACCAGCAAAATTAGGCAAGTGGAAAAATTCAAATGAGCTACTGTAGTTTTTCAACTGATTTGTGGAATTTAAAAAAAGAAGCTAATTGCATGAACAGCAAATCATGTCAGTATACAGGATACTGGAGCAATTAGTGAAAGAGACATGCTATAAGCAACCAATCTTAATAAAAATGTTTCCAAAATCAAAGGATTCTGTTATGATCTCAAGTCTTAAAACTAAGTTTTATATATTGATGCAATTTTATTTGTTATTATGTATTTACATATATTATCTATATTTTATACATTTCAGACCGTTATTTTATACTATTCTTAGCACTTATAGTAGGGATGCACAACCTGTGGCCCGCGATGGGTTAATGAGTGGCCCGCGAATTCGTCAATTTCTAACTGGAAAAAATTGCATTTTTTGTCCGTAGGTCGCAGGAAAAAACCCTTAATTTCGTCAATTTGCCGTGAAAAAAAATTGAAAATTTCGTCAGTCAGTTAGGAATCGCAAATTTCATTGATTGGGTGCGGAAAAATAGCGAATTTTGTCGATGAAGCTCGGAAAAATCTCGAATTTGGACGATCGGACACAAAAAATCACAAATTTTATCGATCAAGCACGGAAAAATCGCAAAATTTGTCGATGAGGTGCCTAAAAAATTGCACATTTTGCGGTTCGGTCACGAAAAAAATCGTGCGAATTTTGTTGGTCGGGCACGCGAAAATCGCGAATTTCGCCGATCAGGAGCGGAAAAATCGCAAATTTCGCTGATCGGGCATGAGAAAATCGTTAATTTTGTTGATGATGCGTGGGAAATTTGCAAATTTTGTTTATGATACGCGAAAAAAATTGCAACTTTTGTTGATCGGATCGGAAAAATCGTGAGTTTCGTCAGTCGCGAGAAAAGATCAATTTCGTCAATTTGCCATGGGAAAAATTGCAAATTTCATCAGCAAGTTGAGAATCACGAATTTCGTCGATCGGCTGCGGAAAAATTAACTTTTTTTTGATCGGATGCAGAAAAATCACGTATTTCGTATAGTTATCGCGAATTTTGTCAATTAGCCGCGGGAAAAATTGCAAATTCCGTCAGAGTCAGTTAAGAATAGTCAATTTCTTTGATCGGGCGCGGAAAATGGCAAATTTCGTTCATCAGGCATGGAAAAAATCACAAATTTCGTTGGTCGGGATGAAAAAAATCGCAAATTTTGTCGATCAGGCGCGGCAAAATTGCAAATTCCGTTGATCAGGAACGGAAAAAATCGTGAATTTTCGCTGATACGCGGAAAAATTGAAGATTTCGTTGGCCGACTGCGGAAAATCGCGAGTTTCGTCAGTTTATCATGCGAAAAAAATCGCGAATTTTGTCAATTTCCGCAAGAAAAAATATCAAATTTCGTTCATCTGGTGCAGAAAAATCACAAATTTCGTTGATCGGGCACGGAAAAATCTGGAGTGTTGTTGATCGGGCTCCGTAAAAACGCGAATTTCGTTGGTCGGGATGAGAAATTCATGAATTTTGTCGAAAGGGCGGGGAAAAATCACAAATTTTGTTGATCAGTCATGGAAAAATAGCAAACTTTCTAGCAGATGTGTGGAAAAATTGAACATTTCATTGATTGGCTGCGGAAAAACCACGAGTTTCGTCAGTTTATCGTGAGAAAATATTGTGAATTTCATCCATTTACCACGGGAAAAATTGCAAATTTAGTCAGAATTAGTCAAGAACCGCGAATTTTGTTGATCAGGCGTGGAAAGATGATCGGCAAAACCACGAATTTTGTCAATCGGCTTCGGAAAAATTGCTAATTTTGTTGATCAGGCGTGGAAAAATGGCAAATTTCGTTGATTGGGTATAGAAAAATCGCGAATTTCATTGATTAGGCACGGAAAAATCGCAAATTTCTTTGATCAGCTCCTCCTCCCCCCTTCGTTCATGAAGTTCACATTTCTTTTACGGCACTGGCCGTTTTCATGCCTATTTTTGATTTTTAGCACTTTTAATAGAACAAAATTTACTCCCTTAAAGAATATTATCACTCATTCTGAATAATCATTGCTATATCTCTATGTTATATATACAAACGTAAACTGTTGATATATCCTTGCCAACTAGATTGGATATGTTGTCTGGGTAGGGGAACCTAGAGAAGTACCCCCTCCCCCCCCCTCCTCTGAAACCATATTTTTTATCTGATTATAGGCCACAAATTACCTCTCCGAAATAGAATTCTCACTGTGTTACTGATGTGGCCCTCGACAACCCAGAAATTTTTGAAAGTGGCCCTTCTCTTAAAAAGGTTGTGCACCCCTAACTTATAGTAAAGTGTTCCGAATTACGGAAAAACCCCTTATCCAGAATATCTCAGGTCAAAAGCATTCTGGATAACAGATCCTATACTGTACAAAGCTATACTGTACGCATTTCATTTTAAATACATTACTTGAACTTAAAACACATTTAAGATGATACATACAATACATATATTTAAAATACAAGTCTTTCACTCATTTCATAAAAAAGAAAGATAATAAACATTTCATTTAAACATCAAAGCATTCTTTGTAATTTATGCAAGTGAAAAAGTAAAGCTGCTAGTGGTGAGAAAACAAATGCTATTGGCGAGATTTGCACCTGGGTAACATAAAAGTACCTTTTTTTAAATCTATTACCACATGACTCAACAGTAAACATTTGTGCATTACAATAATGTAAAGTAACATTTGCAGTAATATAAATAAATTAAGGAGATAATGACAGCATTATTACAAATGCAGACAAATTTCACAAACTCGGTGAAGGCACTTTTTCCCGTATTTTTTATTTACATATTGATAATAATTATGAATTATAATCTATGTACTAAACAGTAGAAAATTTTAGAATTTCTAATGCATATTACTTTTTAGATAGAGGTATAAAATAAAAATACACTCTTAAAAATAAAGAACTTTTTAATAGAGTTGTTATCCAAAAATGTACAAGTAAATTTAACTTTCCAAATGAACTTAATTATAAAAATATTAACTTATACTGAATGAAGCATGTCCACTGGTGACAAACTGTAAACAAAACTAGAGCAGCAGCAGCAAGAGTGGTGTGAATGATGTCTAGGTTGCTATGGCTTTCACATTAAGCTCCAAATATATTGTTGTGGTGTAGATAACCATTTGGTGTCTCAAACACTGGCAAGTTACACTTACAGACAGAAAATTAAAACAAACTTCTGCCTGTGAATGTACCCAGCTGTCATAGAAATTCCAAAAGATGCCCTCCTTCCATCTTTCATAACTCAGTCCATTGACGTCAAAAAGAGACATCTTCAGTGATAAGTGAAGCAGCTTATACATTTTAAATTAATATTTTGATAAGAAATTCATTTGGGGTTTTGAAATTTATTTAAACTGTACATTTTTGGATAATAGTATTGAAATGTTCCTTGTCAGTAAACATTTTCATTTTATACTGCACACTGAAAAATGATAGATATTAAAAATTTATCTGGAATTCAAAATTAATAAGAGTTATCTGTAATTACTAAATTAAAATGAAGTTGTTCAGATGAGTACTAATATTTTTATTTATTAAAAAGAAGTTATGAATAACAAATTATCAATATATTTAATTTTGGTGGAAGGAAAAAAAAGGGGGAAGATCTATACAAACATTAAGACATTTTTCATCATTTTATCTATGCTGCTGATTTAAATCTGAGGTTTGATGTAATCTTAATTCAATTTACGTCATTTATCTATATCTTACTGTGATATTTTACATTAAAATTGTACCACATTTCCTTAATTATATTATTGAACCAGATAAAATTATATACATTTTTAAAGATCTGGCTAACTGTTCTCTGACCCATAGTTTGGGAAATGCTGCCTTACAGGCATTTCAAATTACAGAATAACTACAATTATAAATATCAGAGAAAAAAATTTCGGAAATACGTATTTACTTACATTTCTATAAAACCAGTTATATAAAGAATCCTTCAAAATAAAGACATTTTTATATTTGTAAAAGTGCTCAATGATCATATGTGCAAGAATTATATTAAATAAACTGCCCAGTAGATCAGAAATTTAACTTGAATTACGTAAGTTCATTGTAATATTAAACTAATTTATGTAAATTGTAATAAAATAAAGTACAGATATTTCATGAATCAGCCAGTAATTTTAAGACATTTTTTAGTGAAATGTCAAAGAAGAACAATGAATTGCTCAATTATTGCCATGAGAAATAAACGGAAGTTATATTCAACATTTATATTCTTTAAATTGAATCATAATGAAACTTTACTTACTATTAATTCACGGTTTTTAATTAATCTCCTTTTCTTTATAGTCTTCTGTTCGTGTGAAGGAAAAGAAAATATCCTTGGGACAGCATCATCTTTCAAAAAATGGCGAGTATTAGACTTATACGAATTGCTTATAAAATGTTCGCCACATAAAAGAGACACTCTTGCAGGTTGCCAAGACACTCTTAATAGCTACAACCATTTTTGTTGAAGTTTGGGATTGTTAAGAAGGAACCTATAATTCAAGTAAACAAAAAGTTTGTGAATAGATAACTGTTTTATGAAAGTAGACATAAGGTATTTTCATTAAAAAAAACAAAAACTTCCAGCCATCATATTATACAAAATATTTTTATTTAGATAATTCTGGTGGGGTAAATAAAGATTATTTTAATAAAAATATTAGCAAAGCAACTGAACGTAAAAAGTAATAAAATTAATGAACTCAGCTTAGTACTCTACTCACTATTTCTTTACCTTTTAATCTGACAATAAATAAATGGTATTGCTAAGCTGTATACAAAAATCAGTATACATGTTGTACAGTAGGGTGGAGCAAAAAAAAAAATTTTTTTTTAAATCAAAAATGGGTAGGTGCCAAAAGTTGTCTTTATACTAGTACGTCATCTGCATGCAATATTACTGCTGAAAAAAAATGACTTGAGTCTGCGCGTTTGGTCCAAAAGTCGTCTTTTCTACCCCTCGGGATTGCACTAACACTCTAAAGCGAAAGCTGAGTTCCCGAGGTGGTCATCGCGGTCCAAAAGTCGAAATTTTGAATAAAATTTGACATTTTTTCACAAAATTAAAAAAAAATTCTATAGAGATGGTTATTACTTAAAAGTGTTACTTAAACCTTTATTATTAATGACTTAACATATTTAAACGATAAAATGATATCTTTGTTCTGTATAACTGGAACAAAACTGACAACTCTTGGTGAAAAAAAGGCGTTGCCACTCTGTTGTGTCATGCAACTAATTTTTGTTTAGAATACAGCTCTTATGTAGTTTCTTTCAAATCTACCCAGGAGGTGTCACATGCACGTGGCTGCATTTCATGACACAACAGTGCATAGCCCGACCACCCTTCCATCTGAGCATAATGTTTTATTTATATATTGAATTGTGATTTTTTATCAAAAGAGTGGTATATGTTTTCTATATATCAACCTAGTCCATCTCTTCTTTATATGCACAGACGTTGGGTGATGCTGCTGTAACACTCCTTCACATATATTTCTACAGCTTGTGTATGATAAGGTAAGCAAAGTAATGCAGTGGAATGAATGGAATCTATTCAGCCTTCTAGTATCTTCACCAAAATTGCATCCAGTTACTGCATAGTGAATGGGAGTTCTGTTCCTACAACATTTTACAACAATTAGGTATTTCATCTTTGAGTATGCCATCCTTTACACTACCTTGATGAAATAACTTTGCAAATGTCTAGCAGGTATTTCTGGTATGTGCTGTGTACCCTTTTCTCGATTTCAGGAAATAATGTTTGAAAATTACTCTCTATGGCTTCAAAAATTGAAATAAGAAGAGAATGGCACATGGACAAAGATTTTCCTAATGGTCCGGTGAATCCCTGTGGGTTAGAATCTAATTTTTGCCAACGATCTTGTCTAATAAATGATGCAGAGAAAATTCACTGGAGTTGGAAGTGGCATATGATCAATTGTAATGGTTCATTCTAAACATATCCCTCACAAAATGGATGACAACTAACAGAATTATCAGCCTTCAAATGAGCACTCACTGCCCATCAGAGTCTCTACGTTCACTCAAAAAGTACTATGTTATCTAAGTTTGGCCTCAGGATAGTTTAGAATCAAATGTAATCTGCAGCTAAAGAAGGGATCTAAAAACTCATGGGAAATTACTCGGCTACTAAACAACACACAAAAGGGAATAAAACAACTACTAAATAAAGATTATTTAGGACAATGGTTGCTTTGCATACGCGGAGGAAATTCTTAATTCAATGCTCTCTGATGATCTGCATCACATTAAACAGCTAGCTGCTCAGCACATAATAGTTGAAAGATGAAAGTAAATGATGGCATACGCAAATCTGAAATATCGACAATCAACTTTGAAGCGGATAATTATATAAATCTAATTCATTGGAAAAGTGTTGTGGTAACAGAACCTCTAATCAATATGCATTTATCGGGCGCAATCTTGGTGAAGATAATAGACGGCTGAATAGATTAAATTAATATAATCCACACTGCATTACAATGTCTTCTCTTACACAAACCATAGAAAAATACGTAAAGGAGATCACAGCAGCAGCATCCAAAGTCTGTGGATCCAAAGAGAAGTACTAGGTTGATACATAGAAAACTTAGGCCAGTCTTTGATAAAAAAAAATCCCATTTCAATGTATAAATAAAACAGAGTTCAGATGGTAGGGTGGTTGAGCTATGTACTGTTGTGACATGAAATCCAGCCACCTCCACGTCATACCTCCTGGGTGGTTTTGAAAGCAACTAGGTCAGAGCTGTATTCTAAACAACAATTATTTGTGTGGCACAACAGAGTGGCAACACCTTTTTTTTCACCAAAAGTTTTCAGTTTTGTTCCAGTTATACAGAACAAAGATATTTTATCGCTTAAATATGTTAAGTCATTAATGATAAAGGTTTAAATAACACTTTTAAATAATAACCATCTGTATAGAATTTTTTTCAATTTTGTGAGAAAATGTCAAATTTTACCCAAAATTTCAGCTTTTGAACAAAAAGCGCAGACTCAAGACATTTGTTTTCAGCGGTAATATTGCACACAGATGATGTACTAGTATAAAGGCAACTTTTGGCACCTACCCGTTTTTTATTGTAAAAAATTAATATTTTTTTCGCTCTACCCTATTGTACAGTATCCACATATTTGCATTCTGCAGCGATAAATCATTTTGCAGAGCCATACCGAGTACTCGGCAGAATTTTGGCCGAGTACTCGGCGGAATTTTGGCTGAGTACTCGGCCAATACTGAGTAGTTGTAAGAAATTCATTTTTTAAGCATATGAATTTAAAACTGATCTGTAAAAAGTTATTCAAAAATCAATGTATAATATATGCAATAATTCATAAAACAATTTACTCGGTATTTAAGAATATGGCTACAAAATATAGAAAAAGTTAAGAACAAAAAAACCTCATAAAATACTTCCAGATTAAAATTTAGTTTCACATTTATGGGTCATTCCATGTGAAATCAACCAATTTAAAGAAAAGTTGTTGCACCATAGTCACAGATTTTTTTTAAATTTTTATTACAGACAGATGTAGTAGTGAAACCATCAAATCTAAAATTTTAAGATAATTTAGTGCAATATTGACTGAAATATAGCCTTTTGAAAATTGACCATTTTTACCAAATGGCGGCCATCTTGGATGCTATCCCTATGTCTATAAATGTCCATAACTTGACAACTAATGACTCAAATTTTATATTTCTGGTACCAATTTAAAGCTATTTGTATAAAGAATGCATATATGATATTAAAACAATAGTAATTTTTTATTTTAATACTGTTTATTACATTCAAACTGAAAATATCACCCTCAAAAAATGACTTACTGTAATGGGCCATAAAAAAATGACCCATCATATTTTTTTTTTTCAAACTTGCTAAAAACATTGCTCCATATGTGTACTTTAAATAGAAAAAAAATTGGAGAGGTAAAATTTTTCGTTTAAAAAAAATAGCTTTTTACACATAGGATGCCACTTACTAAGCAGTGACTATCTTAAAACATGTAAATATCCCTGATTTAAGAAATAATGGCCAAAACTAAATATTTTTTAATCCCTGAATTAATGTAAAACTATAATGAAATATAATCTCATAAGTTTTTTGTAGGACCACCCTCCAATTGCTCCCCCCCCCCCCCAAAAAAAAAAGAAAAGAAGTCATTGCTAAAAATGTATAATTGAAAAAATTTAACACTGAAGAAAATAAAAAAATAAATAAAGAATATAATGTATAATTGTGAAAAACCTTTAAACGCAATATATATAAATGAGATTTTACTGCATGTGTATATGTGGAATCTATTCAAAACGTTTTCCATGCAAGAAATTCAATTTTTATACCTAAATTTCTATTTCTTACTTTAAAAATTGCTCACTTAAAAAGTTTTACATTTGTACGTGACTTTATAGAAAAATTCTGCTGTATGCATGTATTTACATCATTCAAGTTGCATTAAATATTCAGATATAAATATGTCTGTTTATGTATTTTCTATTTCAATAAATTTACATACTAAGAATGACAGAATTCATGAAATGAATGCTAATCTTGCATAATCTATTTTCCTTATTATCTGAATTCAAAACATGATGTAATAATGCATCATCTTCTATCCTGATGTGATATTGCATCATGTTATATGTTTATGCAATTTTATCATAGTGTATCCAACAAATCTTTTGTTGAAAATTTTTGAAACCTTTTGTGGGTAAGCTTATTATAAACTGCATTATATATAAAATTTTAAATAAAAAAAATATTTGACATAATTTATGAATTATTGCATCATGTTGTATGCTGATGCAATTTTGGGAAAAGATTGCTGCTGTATCGTCATCTGTTTTCTAATTGGTTGTAATTAAAGTATGATGAAATATTACATCATAATGTACAAAAAAATTTGACTATCCCTTTTAAACATCATTTCTGTTGATGTTTTCAATGTAGTATGCACTGGCATAGAATAGTTATTTTGTGCTTAAGATTCTACTGTGGACATGGAGTGTTTTGTATGCAAGAAACTTGGTGTTTCATTGAGTACTGATCTGATTCCTGTTCTTCAATTGTCTTCACGTGATTTGCAGTTATTAAAAAAAAGATTGCATTATGTAATCCCAGATGAAAAATGCTTTGTCCATGGAAATAGTATATGTAAGGTTCACAAGGATAAATATCTAAAATGGTATATTTTAAGACAGAGACAGTGTTGTGATCCATTTAATAAACATCCAAATAGCATCAGAGCAAAATCACTAAAAACAATATCATTAGATATGTCTAAAACAAATCCAGATATCCTCATTCCAGGAAAAAAATTGTGTGTTTCCTGTTATTCATCAGTAAATATGAAAAAAATGTCTATTGTTGACAGGATAACCACCTCAGGAACAGAAAGCCCCTCTGATTCAGATTTTAATGAACCCACAGTAGTAATAGAACAATTAAACAAAAGTTGTGAATTGTTAGAGTTATCACCAATAAAGGTAAGTAGGCGTACCTCAAAGAGAAAACTTAATTACATGCAAAAGAAAGTTTCAAAAATAACTAAGTGTGTTGCAACTAAAGCAGCTACAGTATTAGGTGTTGAAACCATAAATAAGCCTCAAAATAGTAAAGACACAACTTGTCCTGACTGCACATCTATGATGGATAAATTATTGGAGAAGTTTACAAATGCATGTTTTAAAGAAAAAGTTCAAATTCTAACATTAGTTCCAGATTCATGGACAATACAGCAAACAATGACTTATTTTAATACTACACAGTATCTTGTAAAAAAAGGCAAGGAAGTTTAAAACAACAGAAGAGATGTTATCGATGCCTAGTGGAAGAAAAAGTGTTAAACTGAGCCCAGACGTTATAGAAAAAGTTAATTTTTATTATGATGATAATAACAGCCGCATGTGTCCTGGAAAAAAAGATTTCATATCTGTTCCAACTGAAAACGGCAGAATATTAAAACAAAAGAGATTGATTTTGCACAATTTAAAGGACTTATATATTGCATTTAAAGAACAACATGACTTAAAAATTGGATTGTCTAAGTTTTGCTCACTACGTCCAAGAGAATGTGTTACTGCTGGAAGCAAAGGTATTCATTCTGCCTGTGTGTGTGTATACCATCAAAATATTAAACTTATGCTTCATGCTATTCATATCAATGACTACATATCACTGCTAAAAAAACTTGTTTGTTGCATTGAATCTGAAGAATGCATGTTGCACAGGTGTGATAAATGTCCATCTCCTGAAATTTTAAAGAAAGATTTAATGGGTTTAGATGAATTGGAAATGAGTAATGATATTATTTATAAACAGTGGGTAAAGACTGATGGAGCAGAATTAAAAAAAATGATTATGCCTGTTGATGAATTTGTTGATGATTTAATTACAAAACTCCTTGCTTTATGTTCACACCACTTTTTTGCAAAATCACAAAGTTTATATTTCAAGAAAACAAAGGATGAATTAAATACAGAAACTGCTATTATTTCAGCTGATTTTTCTAAAAACTATACTTGCATTGTGCAAGATGCTATTCGAAATATCCATTGGCAAAAAGAACAGGTTACAGTTCACCCCTTTCTTGCTTATATAAGGGACTGTATCACTGATACTGTGAAATCTATTCCTATGTGTGCAATAAGCGAGCATTTTGTTCATGACACTACTACATTTTGGGCTTTTCAAAAAGTAATTGTCAATTATTTAATTTCACAAATTCTACAGATTAAATACATAAAATATTTTAGTGATGGATTATCAGCCCAATACAAAAATTATAAGAATTTTATTAATCTCTGCCATCATGAAGAAGACCATGGTGTGAAAGCTGAATGGCATTTTTTTGCCTCTTGCCACAGAAAAGGAGCTTGTGGTGGAATAGGCGGCACCATAAAACGCATGGCCACCAAAGCAAGTCTTCAGCGTCCATTCAAAGATGGTATCTTAAATGCATTTGATCTGTATACATTTGCAAAAGAATATGTTAAAGGAATTGAAAGTTTTTTTATAACAAAATCTGAAATTGAAAATAATCAGTTAGCAGATAGGTATGCAAAGGCAGATACAATCATAGGAACAAGGGTTAATCACAGCTTTGTGCTAATAAATAAAGGCCAAATACTGGTTTCCAGGGTATCAGGCTCCTCAACAAATTTTATTGCTACTGTGAGATTTAGTGAAACCGACAAACCACAAACATTTAAAAGTGAACAATATGTTGCATGTGTATATGGAGTTAATTGGTGGATTGGTAAGATTTTAGATTACTGCGAGGAATTCAATGACTATAAAATTATGTTCATGCATCCTCATGGTCCTAGTTCATCATATTCATGGCCAAAATCTTCAGATGTTTGTTGGATTCCATATGAGCATATAATGAAAGTAGTGTCTACCCCAATGACTGCTACAGGAAGAACATATACCCGTAAGGCATGGTGACGTCACGGCGACGTCGTTGTGAAGTCACACTGTGATTTTGTGACCGTCGATGTGATGTCATAGTGACTAGAATGCAAGGTCGTTATGGCCGTTTTAGAGGTCGTTTGTGACGTCACATTGTGACCACTCTGTGAAGTCACGGTGTGACAAATTTGTGAAAAGTGTGTCATTTGGGACTATTTTGGCATTAACTTTGTGACGAACCTGTGACGAAAGTGACAATGCTTTGAAGTCACACTGTGACCAATTTGTGAAATATGTGCCATTTGTGACGAACTTGTCATAAACACTGTGATGATTTCAAATGAAAATCAAATTTCAAATTAATTGCTTAAAAGGTGCAAAGGCGAACATAGTGAAAAAGATTCCATGCTGGGACTCAAACCCGGGCCATCAGTAATAGCGCACTGACATTCTACCGACTAAACCACATGGAATGATACCCGGCCTGGAAAATTTCTCACTATTACATGTTGGTAACAACATGTTGTTGCTACAAACGCAGCACAAAATGGAATATTTATCGTGAGCCACCGACATGGGGCAAACACGAAACTTAATTAAATCGAGCATCGATTGAAACTATATTAATACTTGGAAATTTTTCCAGAGAGAACCATTCGCCTTGCATACAATATTTCAAATGAAAATCAAATTTCAAATTAATTGCTTAAAAGACAATTTTAATTTGAAATTTGATTTTCATTTGAAATATTATATGCAAGGCGAATGTTTCTCTCTGGAAAAATTTCCAAGTATTAATATTGTGATGATTCTTGTCATAAACACTTTGATAATTTTAAAGTAAAGTTTTGTTTGAAATATAAAATCTTATCTTTTTACCGTACTTTTTAGCAAGATATCCCTATTTTGGAGTCCTATTCTTCTAAAATATTATTAATTTTCCATTTAAAAAACAATGCTTATCAACTGACATCTTTTTTTATTAAGTTCTAAGCTTGATCTTGAATTCAAGCTTAATATTAAGAATGTGTAAGCTTTTTATTTTTTTGTGATTTGTCATTGCTTTACTAAATATGAACATGGAGTCTATCGGACATTTATACAACTGTTATTTATAGAACGACATGATAAGACTTATTTATTTAAATTTTTTATTCCCGTATATATTGTATTTTGTGAATATGAGCTAATTAGATTTGGTATGTTTTATAGGAAAAGACTGATCTGGGAAATAGAAACAACAAGTAAGATATATCATGCGTTAAGCATAGATTATAAAACACTTTCCAACTCTTCCTGAATGTTTTAACAAGACATCGGGGGAAATAACATAAACAAGATAACTAACTAAACATGAAAACGCATAAAACATTTGAAAAACTGATTTCAGCAGTTACCATCCATAGCCAAATATGTTTTCCAATTCTTTTAAACAGTCCTGTATTTGATCTGTAGATTGATATATATACTATATAATGGAAAAATTTAGTTTATCAAGGAAACGCATAACAGGTTGAAATTCTCTTTCAGCAATTTATACTAATATATGGAAACATACTTAAGTAATTTTGTACAACCCTGTAGTTTACCTAGAACTTTTATTACACGCCACTATTTAGTTAAAATTTAATTCAAACTAAAACATTTTTAAACTGCTGAAATCACATTTCCAGAAATTATAATTTATAGACGGCAACGTATCCAATTCTTTGCATGACCCTGTATATCATTTTATCTATATTCTACAAACATTTCTTAGTAAATTAAATACAGTGCAGCGTAAAAATGCATAACTTATTTAAAAAACACCTTTAAGCAATACCCAGTAACCCTTATGAATACTTTTGTATAGTCCTGTATATGAATTATAGCATATATATATACACCATATACTATGCATAAATGTAGTGAATCATAAAAGTGCATATCATAATTAAAAATGAGTTTCCAGCAATCATCGCTAATGAACAGTACTTCGGATACAATATAGTATCCGAAATATTTTGTGTGTCCCTGTAAATGCTATATACACTTCGTATTATACATGAAATAATTCATAGTATGTAAACCTCAATGACGTATATCAATTTCATTACATATCAAATAGATTAACATAAATATAGTACGCCACAAACAATTCCCTCCACCCCTATATCATTATGTATTGGAATTCCTTTTTTAGCCTGTAAATATAAACAATAACTATTCTCTGCATTGCATATTCTACAGAATGCACATTTTAGTGCGCTTCATATATGCATATCAATTTTATTCTGTTTGAAAGCGTGTAAAATCATTTAAAATCATTTGAAACGATTTTTTTCCCACAGGCCGTAATGTGATGGAATACTTTTGACTGTCCCTGTAAATGAACTAAACATGCTACTAACTTCATTACAAATAGGGACCTTGCTATGGTAAACGTCAATAACATCCAAAAATTTCAGGTCAATCCAAGTATATTTATGCGAGTTAGAGCGCGGACAGACAAACCGAAGTCAAACATTTTTCAACTTTATCAGGCCTGAAAAATACTTTATTTCAATTCTTAAATATTATTTTTTAATGCCAATAAAATAAATGTATCGAAAACGTAGAAAATGAGTTTACAATCAAAGAAAATTTAATAACTGATTCTGAATGCCTACAATTAAATGTTTGATTAAAATCACAAACAGCAAAAAAAAATGCTTAAATACAATTAAAAAAATAAATATATCAATTTGAAAAACACTACATAATTAGTATTTATAATTGTACTATTAAACAACAACAAACTACAATAGATGAATTAAATGCATTTAACAATTTCTCAAAAATCTTTCCATATCTTATAAGGAATTCCTATTTTATAATTTTGGCAAATGTTAAATCTGAAAACATTGGTATGAAGATTTAAGATTTTAAATACTAATTTAAAATATTATTAGCAATGAAAAAAAAATCTTTCAAAAGTTTCACTACTACAATATGTAAAAAAACATTTTCCCGGTATAATGTTAATTTCAAAATTGAAACAGTTTCCTAATATCATTATAATCGAATATCATATTTAACTACAAAATATTAATGACGATAAATACCGTGTTAGAATCAGTCTCTGCATCAGCTTTTTTTTTTTCTTCTAGCGATGGTAGATTAAGATATTTTACAGCATTGAATCGGAAAAGAATTACAGATCAGTCTCATTGCATATAACATACTACAACTATTTAGCTCATGATAATAATCTATCAAACGGAAATAAAAAATTTAAATTAAATAAGACATACCTTTTAAGTTCCATAAATAGTTTAATAATATCCGTGAGTTTTATCCTAAATTGTCAGACATACTTCTGACAAAATGACAAAATTGTCAGACATACTTCCCGCGTCAAAAGTTCCGACCCTTATTTTATTCTGCGGTTTAATCGAGTGCAGACGATATTGAACAAGCGGGTGCTTATACTGTATTATTATAATTTTTTTTTTTTTTTTTTTTTTTTTTTTTTTTAGACAACAGATTTAGAGTTTAAATGAGCAATCATTTTATCTTTATGTGATTGTCTGTAATGAAAATTTTCTATTTGAATGAAACACCTGCCTTTTTTCTTTCTTTTTTTTTTTTAAAGTAAAGTTTGTTTTACACGTAATAAATACAAATTAGGCATCTTCTTAATAAATGAAAAGAGAGTATACAGGATAAAAAAAAATTCTTTGTCAATCTGTCATTTTTTTATATTCATTTTCTGTAAAATAAAACAATTTGTAAAATAAGAATAAAACAATTTGTAATTAAAGTCTTATATCTAAAACACGAATTTAAAATACGAATAATTATATCATGGGTTTTGTATAAAATTTGTATAAATATTTTTTTGGAAAATGCTAATTTTATTTAAAAAGTCTGAAAGAAGTAGAATTTTTTAAAAAATAGTTATTTAAAATAGTTAAACACTAACAGGAAAAAATATGACTTGAATGCAAATTCTAAAGCAAGAAATGCATATATGACTAAACTCTGAATACTCTTTCTACGTGCTCATTAAAAGCTACAGACTTAACTGTAATAGAAAATTTTAGTTGGAAACCACAGAAGTGTTTCAAATACCACTGGTCAACAAAAAAACTTCCTCCCTGCAAACTAAATATGTAAAGTGTACAGATTTAATATTCCTAATTCTAAATATGTTATCCAAATTGCTCCAGAACATACCATTTTTCCGAGAAACACTTTTATAATAATAACAATCGGTGAAGGATTAAATTGCAATGGTAGATAAAATTGAAATCATAAAAAAAAATGTATACTTTCACTGTCTTAGATAACAAATTGATAAAATATAGCATGAAAATCTAGTTTGTTGATACACTTGTACCGTGCATTTTCCTTTTTATGCCCCCCCCCCCACCTCTTTTCGTGTCCGAATTTACTATTTCCTATCCACTAATATATTTTCATTCCTTATGTTGCTGTAACTCGGGCATGTTTAAAATATTTCTGTTCATTTTCAAAGATTTTTTATGTTCATATTTTTGTCACACTGTGACTTACAATATGGTGGTTTTTTTCGTCACATATGTGACGTGACGTACATTACATGCAGTGACATAACAGTGACGTCACTTTTTTTTTTTTATTGCCAGAAAATATAATTTTACATAAATAACATGTTTTGAATATTTTTTGTAATTTTTTAAAGTTTTCTAAGAAGTTCACATCTCAGTCACAATGTGACATCACTGACTGGTGGCATTTTGGTCACAGATGTGACATGACCACAGTGACTCACAGTGATGTCACCATGACCATGCATGCTATGAGGATACTGTTGCTCCAGAGAAGCATACAGCAATTCAACTCTTATTCTTAAACTTCAAGACAGATTAAATCCTTGGTAATTTTCAACAACATATTATCAAGTTCCTTTCAACAATATATTATAAAGTTATATCCATGTAAGTATCCTGTTCTTATTTTATGTAAATATGTTTCATATAAGTTTTATCTAAGTCTTACTTTTATACATATTTGATGTTTTTGTTGTACATTTGTATCACACAAGATTTGTGTACTCATTTTGTCAAGATTTGTTCATTTAAATTGAAATTGGCAGTGAACTGAATAACTAATGTCAACTCAATCAACTCATTAATATTAATTTTTAATCTTTTATTTGAATTCAACTGATTTACAGCTGGTATTTCTGCCATATTTCAAAAAAATATGTTTTATGGCTCTTTTTCCTTCTAAATATTTTCCATTATGTATATTTTTTTGAGAATTATACATATTATCATTTTATATGAAATAAAAAGTATTAAAATGAAAATTTACTGTTATTTTAATATGTATGTGTTTTTAGTATAATTAACTGCTGATTGGTATTTCTAAATTGAATTATTTATATATTGATGCTCATACATTAATTCATATGCCAGAAAAAAATTTTTTTAACCATTATTTGTTAAACCAAAGATACTTACGTGTTTTAAGATAGTCACTGTTAGGTAAATGACATCCTATGTGTAAAAAGCTATTTTTCTTTAATGAAAAATTTTACCTCTCCAATTTTTTTTCTGTTTAAAGTATACATATGGAGCAATGTTTTTAGCAAGTTTGGAAAAAAATTATGATGGGCCAATTTTTTTATGGCCCATTACAGTAAGCCAATTTTTGAGGGTGATATTTTCTGTTTAAATGTAATAAACAGTATTAAAATAAAAATTTACCATTGTTTTAATATCATATATGCATTCTTTATATAAATAGCTTTAAATTGGTACCAGAAATATAAAATTTGAATCATTAGTTGTCAAGTTATGGACATTTATAGACATTGGGATAGCATCCAAGATGGCCGCCATTTGGTAAAAATGACCATTTTTTAAAAGGGATCTCAGTGAATATTGCGCAAATTAGTTTTAAATTTCAGATTTGAGGATTTCACTACTATGTCAGTCTACAAAAAAAATTTAAAAAAAAATCTGTGACTATGCTGCAACACCCATTGATTGAATTCGTGTGGAATGACCCTTATACAAATAAAAATAAATTCATTTTAAATATATAGGAAAACAGAAAAGACTAATATTTTGGATAAAGAAACTGAAAATACAGTAAATATAATAAATTTAATTAATTTTTTTATTACATTTCAAATTATGGTGCAAAAACACCAAACATTCTACATTATCAGTAGACAGGGCATTTCTTTTACTACTATAAATTTGGCCTGCCCCTGAAAATGTACGTTCAGAATAAACAGTGGTTGAAGGTGCACATAAGAATTTTTTTGCAAGGTTGCATATAATCGGAAAAGTCCCCCCCCTCCCCCCCCCCCAACCATGCAAATGGAGTGTCAGTTTTACATAAGTCTTCTGTTAAGAAAGCCTGTATCGCTTTTTGTACCTCTTTTTATTTTTCTCTTTTTTATTTTTAATCAAAAGAAAATAAGATACAGTTACAAAATAAATATGAAATGTTTTGCATTATTCAATGAATTGTTACAGTAACCAATAAACATTTTTATTTCTGATAGACAGGTTTCAGAATAAATTGGAGGGTTGAAGAATGTTTTAATTTTATATTAGTTAATAATTGTACTTGTTATGAGTCAATTCTCTTTTTTTGCTACTGTTTTGAATTGTCAAAAATTGTCTTTAAAAGGTGCACAAATAAATTTAAAATAGTTAATTTATATATACTATATATGTATATTATATATATGAACACACAGGTGTGTATATATATGTACACACAGGTGTGTATATATATATATATATATATATATATATATATATACACAGACACACAGGTATGTATATATATACATATATATGTACACACAGGTATGTATATATATGTACACACAGGTATGTATATATATGTACACACAGGTATGTATGTATGTATATATATATGTACACACAGGTATATATATATATGTGTGTACACAGGTATATTTCTATTATATGTACACCTAAGCTCACATTATGTGCGCATCAGCTTTTTTTTCCTTATTACACAACTACTCGGTATTCGGTACTCAGCCGAGTAGTCAGTGGCCAAGTACTCTGTACTCGGCTACTCGGCCAAAGTACTACTCAGTACACCACTATCATTTTGTGCATTTTAATGTACAGGGTGATCCCAAATTTTTTTTTTTTTTTTTTTTTTGGGGGGGGGGGGGGGGTCGCCTCTAATTGTCCTTATCAAATCGACATTGATAAATTTAAGGCCAAAACATATTCTTTATAACACTGAAGTTCGAGAAGAATTTGACAAGTATATTTTAAAATATTTAATAAAATGTCTAAAATTGAAACTGTCCGGTGATTAATTAGACTAAAAGCATTTTAAGAAACATGAAATAAAAAAAAAAGATATAAAGTCAAGCGAACAATTATTTCAAAGCTTCATAAGAAAAACAAATTAATTTTATTTTGCACTAAAGAAGTTTGTCATTTTAATACGCATTTAACCCTCTAAGCAGTTTGCCTGTATTTTTCTGTTTCCCTAAAACAACTTTCGGTTGTAGACAAAATTAATTTTAACAGAATTGTATTTTAAGATGCTTGGAAATAAAGGGGCATGAAGTGCATATTAGAAACAATCAGAGAATAAAAATTTTAATTAACATTAGTTTTATAAGGATTTTTATGAAAATGCAGTAAAGCCCTCAAAACGTTCAGAGGGTTAAATTATTGCTTTACATTTTTTTAAGCTAAAGAAATTTAAAAATTTAAAAAGAAATTGTTTTTCTCTCTGCAATATTTTCCTGCAAACTTGTGCAGTTGATATTTCCACTACAGTGAATTGGAAAATTAAAAGTATTGTTTAGATGTGTAAATATATTTTAACCAAATCAAAAATAATTTAAATTGGATTTTAAAGCCACATCAAGGTGTCACTTAAATATATCTTTTAAAATTCATATTTTGAATTTATAAGATATGTGGATAAAAAAACAACAGCAAAAAATTTTAGACATCTTTTCATGTTGAACATAACTTTTGCACATGTGGTTAAGATAGAACAAAAATAAAATGAAATAATACAAATATATATATTTTAATTAATAGCATAACATCACTTAAAATTTGATATTTTAAAAATCCATATTTAAAATTCTTGGAGCCATAAGATAAACTGCTGTGTCAAACTTTTAACCCGTTAAGGGTTTTTGTATTGATGGGATTTTCCTTATTAAAAGGGAAATGACCAATAAATCTAGAACTAATAAAGCGAAGCAGATTCTATTCGCAGTATGAAACATGAACCCAGTTAGACAATTTCAGTAGAGGGAGTTAAAATGAAATTGGTTGAAAAATAGCTAAAAAAAAGGGGGGGGGAATGACAAACTGCAGAATCTGTGTGCTTAAAGTAATGAAAGTTCAATGAATACAAAGTAGTTAAAACATCAAATAAACTTTAAAAAAAAATAGAATATGGTTCAGTTTAACAGACGTAGGACGAGATTCAATCCTTACTTAAAACAATATCTTATAAATATTCTGAAACCCATTGGGTGTTAAGTTTAGACTGGCTT
Organism: Maratus speciosus; assembly: GCA_963932465.1. Taxonomy (NCBI): domain Eukaryota; kingdom Metazoa; phylum Arthropoda; class Arachnida; order Araneae; family Salticidae; genus Maratus; species Maratus speciosus. The sequence goes on along the minus strand of OZ010796.1, from coordinate 228,775,233 downwards.
TTACTTTAAATGTATATTATATAGCTTTAATTAATGAAACAGACTATTTACTTTTGAACTTTGCAATTTTAATCTTTAATACGAACTTAACTTAAACCTCATTACATTATCAATTCTTAAACTTTACTAAATATGGGGTCTTAAACTTTAAACATTATTTTTAATTATTACCTTTTACATTTACATAGCTTTACTAACTTTAAACACTTTAATAAGTTATTTTATACATTATATAACTTTATCTCTTTAATATGAACAGATGAAACATTTAAATGTAATATCATAAAAGTAATTGTTAACTATGCTTCATGTATGCGGAAAAAAAAAAGAAAAATTAAGAACATCATTACAAGGTAAACAAGATTAGAAAGCCAAAAGACAATAAAGCCACTCCAGTCAAATATCTGAACCATGTCATAATTTTATATCTATGTGAATGCTACAATACTTCATTCAGTATGAAAAACACTTGTTGCTTTATTGACTCCTGAGGAAAAGTATTTTACTTTGGACAGGGACCAACTCCATCTGACCAGGGGTGCAGAATATGTCCGAGCTGGCGATCTAGGATCGGGGGAAATTTTAACCCCCTGGGGAAAATTTTCAGAAACATATACAATTAATTTCGATTTTAACAACGAATTCCATAATTCCCTGAGGTAGAACAATTTCAGTACAAATAAAAATATCCGTATGGCGACCTTCACAAAATCGATCTCAGAATAATATGTACCCTTATATCAGGGGTGATTATGTTCCGAATTTTCCAAAAATTTAAGACATTCGGTTCCAAAAAAAAAAAATCGGTCATATGATAATTCGGACATAAAAAAATACCGCGAATTTTCGCGAAAAATTACGGAAGAAACGCGAATTTAGTCACAAAATCGCAAAATAACCGCACATTTCGTCAGAAGATCGCAAAAGAATCGCAATTTTCGTCAAAAGATCGCAAAAGAACCGCAGGTGTCTTCAAAAGATTGCGAAAGAACTGCAGGTCTCATCAAAAGATCGTGAAATGAACGCAAATTTTGTCAAAAGATCGCAAAATAAATGCACATTTCGCCAAAAGATCGCGAAACGATCGCAAATTTCGTCAAAAGATCGCAAAACAATAGCAAATTTCGTCAAAAGATCGCGAAACAATCGCAAATTTCGTCAAAAGATCGCGAAACAATCGCAAATTTCGTCAAAAAAATCACAAAACAACCCCGAATTTCGTCAAAAGATCACAAAACAACCTCTAATTTCGTCAAAAGATTGCAAAATAACCTCGAATTTTGTAAAAAGATCGCAAAACAACCGCGATTTTCGTCAAAACAGGGCGAAATAACCACGATTTTCGTCAAAACAGGGCGAATAACCTTTTATTTCGTCAAAGAAAAAAAAAACGCAAATTTCGTCAAAGATCGTGAAATGAACGTAAATTTACTCAAAAGATCGCGAAATAAACGCAAATTTTGTCAAAAGATTGCGAAACAACCGCGCATTTCGTCAAAAGGGGCGAAATAACCGCAAATTTCGTTAAAAGATCGCAAAAAATCTGCAAATTTCATCAAAAGCTCATGAAGGAATCGCAAATTTCGTCAAAAGATCACGAAAGAATCGTAAATTTCGTTAAAAGATCGCAAAACCTGCAAATTTTGTCAAAAGATCACGAAAGAACAGCAAATTTCGTTAAAAGATCGCAAAACCTGCAAATTTTGTCAAAAGATCACGAAAGAACAGCAAATTTCGCCAAACGGTCACAAAACAACCGCGAATTTCATAAAATTATGGCAAAACAACTGCGAATTTCGCCAAAAAGGAGAAATGACCGCAAATTTCGTCGAAAGATTGCGAAATAACCGCAAATTTCGTCGAAAGATTGCGAAATAACCGCAAATTTCTTCAAAAGATCGCGAAAAAACGCGAATGGCGTCAAAAGATCCATGAAAAATACATAGTGTTGGGAGTGGATTTCCCCCACTCTGCTGTAACCTTTCAGAAAATTTGCTAAGAATTTTAGGAAATTTTTTTTCACTCAGAATCACCCCTGCCGTATATACTCGCGCATAAGTTGAAAAATATTTGAAAAATAAATTTTCTATACCTACGGTAATACAGCACTTATCTATAACATACCGTAAAATTTTGGGGAAATTTTCGTGTGGATTGGGGGAAATGTTGGGAGTAGGAACCTTTTCTGCACCCCTGCATCTGATTACAATTTATTCCTCATAAAAATACATTAGCAGGGGTAGTACTGGTCCTAGGCGATATTTCAGGACAATTTCAGGACACATTTAACCAGCATACAACTTTTTTCCCCGCAATCGTTTGTCGAAAATGATCAATGCCAAAAATTAATGTTTTTTTCTGAGATCATTTGCCTAAATTCGCAATTTTTATGTGTTTGTTTTCCGAAATTCGCGAATCATTGACGACATTCCAGATTTTTTTAGAGATTGGTTGAAGACTATCACAATTTTTTTCAATGACCGATTAACAAAATTTACAATTTTCCTTCATGTCTGACTGACAAATTCAACCCCCCCCCCTTTTTTTTCTCTCGATTACTTGACGAAATTTGTGAGTTTTTCATCATCAGACGACAAAACATTTCACTATTTTCTGACTCTCCAGCAACTATTAATTTCAAAGTACTGATTTTGTGCAATTAACAAAAAAAAAAAAAAAAAAAAAAAAAAAAAAAAAAAAAAAAAAAAAAGGACATTGTTATAGTGTTATAGTACAAAACTTGCGAAATTTCAGGAATTTCAGAACTTGTTACCATATTTCAGGACGTTTTTTCATTTTTCAGGAATATCAGGACAAGTACGACACCTGCATTAGTGAAAAACTATCTGCAACTACTGCATTCATGGAAATAAAATATTAAACCTTACTTTAAAAGGGACAACAACCGAAGAAAGAAATATATATGCTTATCCATCATGGCACATACTCTATAAAAATAGAACTTTTTGTAAAGATATATCGCTTTTATACTGAACTGCAGAATTCCTACTTAAAAAGACCAGACTTCGGTCACCTTCAAAAGCTATGATGCAGAGATGTCTCGCGCATCAGCTCTTTAAACAAAAATACGATCAAATAAGCAAAACCACCGGTAGCTAGTAATGGCTGAGCTTAAATACGTTTCTCTTCCTCATTCAGATTCAGAAGGCCAGCCCTGCGGAAAACGATTTTTGCTCCTCTACTTTCTCCTATGACGTTTGAACAATGGATGCCTAACGCCCTCTGATGACAGATTAGAATGTAGCGCCGAAAGAATGGGAGGGTCAAAATTTTACATACATATATCTTCTTAAAAATGTATAAGCAAGAACCTGAATATAGCGATAATTTCAAATTCACAAAATTGTGACTAGATTTTTCAAAAATATAAAAAGCTGTTCACAAGTTCACAAAAACAGGACCATGGCAAAATTGTCTGGACAGACCTCTGATACTCCAAACACAGTAGAAAATTTGCATTATAATGTTGCCAAATTAGTATTCACAAGTTTCAATAAGTAAGACACACCTGCTAGAAGAAAATGACATCACTGTGTCAAAACTGCATCACAGAAAACAATGAGAAAATGGCTAACTTAAAAATAACAAAATGTTAACTTAACCACCAACCACATGTTGAAAAAAGGTAACAAGCATACACTTACTGCAAACACTTGCTGTAAGGCTTAGATTATTGGATTCTATATAAAATATATTATGTGCAGTAATGAATTTAAACATTAAATATGAATAGTTAGCAAAAAAATTAAACTAAAAATAGAAGCAAACTTTTATATGGTAGCGGCTACTAAAATTGAAGTTTTTTTTTTAATACTTAAACACTACACAGAAGAGCCGTGAAAAACAAAAATATAACTTTAACCCTACATTATACACACATTTTGCAAGTGCATATATGACCACTGAATAACTTTTGACATTCTTTAGGCATCATGGCTGCTTATTTTTACCTATCACTAAGGACTGTAGCTTTTTGGTCCCAGTTTATTTGCACAAAGAAAGACCATCAATCGATCTTTATTTCTTTTAAATCATTGAACCTTATCCTTTTTTTCTCAGCAATGGTTCCAGAAGGCATTGCACAGTGAAAAAGCGCTGTTTTATCACAGTTAAAATATATTTCCTGGAGAATATTCTTTTAGAATGTGCTCCAAAATACTCTTACACTGTCAGTCATACTGTGAATCAACCAATACTGATTATCCATGTCCAGCTTTGAAAGTTAAATTGTTTCTCTGTTGCCATTGGTAGAGCCAACCATTTGAAGCACAAAACTTTTCTCCTTCTTCGAAGTTTTTTGAGAGTTCATTTTGCTTTCTGCATAATCATAGATAGTGCCATTTATTAATGCACCTTTTGCTCTTTTTGCTGAAAACCATTCCAGCACTGATGAATGTTATCAAAATTGGATTTACATTTCCTCTTTCTAACCAAATTTCCATTGCCTCTCCATTCTTCTTGGATTTTTTTTTTCTGCATTGCGTTTTATATTGGAGACTTGCATCTGCAATATTTTGAAATCTTTTGCTACCTGGACTTGCGTTTTCTTATTTAATGCTTCCAAAACTAAGTTTATTAGAAAGGTTCAAATATTTCCTTTTTGAATTCATCATTGACACTTATTGAACAAATAGCATGACTAAAAAAATATGAACAAAATACAAAAATAATTCACTGACCAAATTATTTCACCCCTTTCTCAATCATCCCAAGAAAAAGGGAGAGATTATGTGACCTGTCCATTGTACACGTTGGATGAAAACCATACAGGAAGAACTGGAAATTTGTTTTCAATGTAAATGAAAAAAGGCATGAATGTGGGAGGGGAGGGGGGGGGGAGGAATTCCAGGTGAAACATGTTTTCCCACACCCTTTTTAAAACACCGGTCACTCAGTTGTTATTCCATTAAGCAGAGACAGTTCATGAAAAATGTTCCGTTAAAGTAGGGAAAATAACATTGATCCAATGGGGATAAATTCAGTTCTGGAAGATTTTATTAGATTATGTGAGATATTTGATTATCTGTGACCCAATTAAATGGGGAGGACTGTACATAAGAATATGTCATATTAGAGAAATATTGAATGATTTTTGCGAAAACTCTTCCATATACTATCTTCTTTTGTTCAGAAACACATCATGTGATGTTTCTACTCATCTGTTCTGATATGTTCTAAGAGTCAATGATACGTCTGTATATATATATATATAGAATACTGATAAGAAAATATTTAAAATGTACTACTTCCAATTACAAAAATGGTTTAAATAAGGTAAAGAATTATTTTTAAAGCGATTTGGGTCAAGAAAAACATTTATTAAAAAATTACGAAATTTAATTTTTATATGGTCCCCCGGTCCTATAAGTGATATTTAGTAAAAATTTACTGTGACACTTATAAGACAGAAAAAAAGTCCCATTCACCTAACATTAAAATTGACCGAGTTATGAAACTTTGAAATACATGATTTATACCAATTTTTGTATATCAAAACAGATGATTTCGGCCATGCTTTCAGAGGTCGTATATAAAGTACTTAAACATATTTCAAGATATCTGTGGCTTGATAGAAATCATACAATTATTACAATTGAGTTAACTTTTATTAGTTAAGTTTCAGATTAATTAAAATAACTGCATTTTAACATATGTTTTATTTTGTAAGGATTTGAGGCTATGATTTCTTTTAACAAAACTTATGTTATTTTCACAAGGTTTATTTAACTTGCAACGATCGTCTTTCAGTTTAAAATTGGTACCCGAACTTTCTCACTTTTAAATGTCCAACTGAAGTTAAATTTTACATACTGACTTAATAATATTACATTGTCATCTGATTTATGATTGTTGAAGTTTACCACTATCTTATACATACTTATATTAGAGGACAACACAAAAAAATTCGGATAGATTACCGTCAACAAGTACAACACGAAAAAATTCAGATAGATTACCATCAACAAGTTTAAGAAAGAGTTTTAGATTAGATAACATAACCTGCAATGGTCGTGCTTTTTAACTTTTATAATTACGTTTTATGTATTTTTTAATGCTGAATAAAAAAAATTACCTTCACTTTTAACCATCATGTCAGAATTTTTCGCAAATCGTAAGTTTCAAGGTTAAAAAATAGTGAAAAATCTGATACTATAAAATAGGTGCAAGACTTGTTTATTCAGTATAATTTTATTTAATTCAATAATTTATTCAATTTTTTGGCTTATTACAGCATTTGGTTTCTTGCAGCTAAACAGCTCAGGAGTCCGATGAGGTTGGGAGGGGGTATCAATTTTAACTTTGAGCTTTTTAACTTTGAAATTTGTGATGAGAAAAATCCGGATGTGATGGTTTAAAATGAAGGTCATTTTTGGATTCAGTACTAAAAAATACATAAGAATCAATTTTCAAAAGCTAAAAAACATGGCACAACCCAAAATTTGAAAGACAATGTAATCTAACAGCATTTTACACTTGGAACACATGTAGTGAGAAAATATGAAACACTATATTTATCCACATTGTTTATTTATATTTCATTTTTATTTATCTGCAGTACTTACTACGTTATTATTTCAAATTACTTTATTAAATTTGTATGAGTTTGTGCACTGTGATTTTATCTATTATACAAAATATACATTTTTATTTTCAATACCAGTGACTATAGACAAATAGAATATTATACTGTTTTTTGACTGGAACAACAATCCTTTTGTCATAATCATATCTAACTCTAAAACCACCTTGTCTTTCTGATAGGGGATATATTCACATCTCCATTTGTATACAGTCCCCATACTATGCATGATAACTTTGAACTCAAATTTCTTAGTGAATATTGGTCATATAGATATGGAACTTTTTGTGTTTGCAATACTTTTGAATAGACAAAACATCCCTAAATATAAGTATAGGGACCTGGGACTGTATAAAAATTTAAGATTCTGTAATTCTTCACTAAATTGTTTTTTCGTTTCAAACTTTTTTTTATCTTAACTCTGCACCTAATTTTGACCACTTTTGTAATTGGAAGTATGCATCTAGGACCAACGGTTGCGAAAATAAAGGTCGGTCAGGCTATACGTGGATACCCTGTATAAGGGGCTGTACATTAGGGTGGAACTTAAGTATAGGGTAAAAAAAAAACTTTTTTGTTTTAGTGTGTAATAGTGAAAACTTTTTTGCTTTTTGGATGTCTAAACTATTGGCTGAAATTTTTTTTTTAAATTAATTTGTTTTCCGGTTCCTCAAGGACGTCAAATTTTTAAAATTTGAGTATAAAGTACCTTAAAGTAAACAACGTATCTGTTAGCTCCTATCTGCTTATATTAATTAAATACTATCCAGAAGTCACCATGAGGAGGTGGCTAAATATCGACTTCCACCCTCCTTATCCTTACCTGCCTTTGTTATGGATTAATTCAATTGGATATTCAACCTACTGACTTATAATTTTTCTAAAGCAAACTTTGTCATTACATTGGGGGAAATCAACCTTCCCAAGTTAAAGCCATCTCTTGCTTAATATCTAAAGACAGCTGACGCATCTCACGAGACTATTTTAACACACATTTCCTCTGTTTGTGTATGACATGGAAAATTTGAAATTCAGGTGTTTCCCCTGTTTGTACTTTTTCTTATGCTCTTCATCCCATCAGTCCGTAAAGACAGGATCCATTTTTATAGTCTATAATTTCAATATATTCACATTTTTTCAAGTTACTTTCCTATTCTTCCAGAAAATTCTTTAGTACCCGCAGTTTTTCCAGCAAGATATTGAAATAAGTATCTAAAATAAGTTCATTTGCATGTAATAAGCAAATTATCCATTGTAAAGTTTTTACAGTCTTGCTTCCAATGTTTTGACAACTCCAGGTTTGCGCCCTGCAATGATGGCGTTTCTGTTTCACCCAATAAATTTCAAACTTGGAATGTCCGTATTATTATTTTGAAAATACACCAAAATTGCAGTGGCTATATTAATATAAGAAGATATCAATGAAATATGACGAATATATTTCGATCCTGGTTTTCGAACTAAGACCATGTGTTCTTCGTTAATGATTTTTCATTTGTACTTTATTCCCTTTGCTTCAGTTATCACAGTGTTATCCTTTCTGCCATCAAAGTACAAACCTTCTAAAATTAACCCATTTCATCTTTCTTGCTCTTTCAAATACATTTTGACATTTATCACGATAGTCTAACCATTTTTTATGATTTGTATATCAGAAACCGTTGGAATTGAAGGTCTCAGCAATACACTTTTAATTGTTTCAGAAACAGCTGTAGATATTTCAGGAACAGTGTGTTCAAGATTCCAGCTGGTAGATATTAAGTTAAATTGAAGCCATAAATAATGTTTCATAACATCTTCATGTGTTCGCCAAAGATGACAGTCTAATGTTAATTGTGTTGGCTCGCGAAATACAAGACACTTCAACAATTTTCTAGATTTAGGCACGTTAATAGACATCGTCACATTTGACACCGACTGTTTATTGAAAGAAACTGTTAACACACGCTAAATTGGACTAACTTGTTACGAGTTGCAGCCAAATAAATTAGAGACAATGAAAGCCAATGCCCACTACGCTGGCTTCTACAAAAGTGAAATTAAGTGGGGCCATCGTTTTCACGGCACTCAAAATAAATTATTATCTTTATTACAGGACATTAACACTTCGTAAATTTAATTTTGCAAAATATAAATTTAACAATAAGCTTAAAACACTTTTCATGCAATTATTGGCTTTTATTCGTTTTTTATGGAAAATCAGACACTTTGAGGAACCATAAAATATCATTTTAAAATTAAAAGAAAAATATTTTCTTTTTAGTGAGTTAAAAAGGAAAAAAATAATCACTATTAGAATATAAAATTCGAAACTTCGTTTTTTAGTTCCACCCTACTGTACATATAAAAACGTTAACTTTTTGGCAATTTTGGACTTCCTCCCCTCCATACAATATCATATTATCTTACTTCGACCCCCCCCCCCCTTCTAATAATATCATTGTCATAGTCTAAATTTAATTATTTAGTTTTCATTTTATACATTTGCAATGATATACACATATTGTTATACATTTATTATTTGCATACTTCACTGATTTAAATGAAGAGAAGAAGTTAATAAAATATCATATATGAAATAACTTTATATCAAATAACACTTTAAAGACATAATTACTATTTAAAAGTATTTTATTACACAATGCATTCAAAATTTTATCTTTTTGCACTTGCTCCCTGCATGGGGATAAACAGAACTTCGTATAAACGACATTCTTCTCCATTTTTTAATAGTAAAAATAACAAGTATTATTTTGAACCTGCTTTTTCCTAACAACGAATTATATGTGCATATGGCAGAAGAATAGGAATGGCAAAAATTGGGAAATTCCATATTTTAGAATGAAATGATTTTATAATCATTTAATGGTTTTAATAACAACTTTATATCTTCATAAAAATAGATTACAGAATTAAAAAAATATAACAGATAAAAAAAAGAAAATTTTGGTTGGATCAAAAATTATAACAGTATCAAACGATAACACCCCTCCCCCCCTCTCCCTAGAGATATCTTAAGATATCAAATGAAAGAACCCCTCCCTAAAGTGATAACATTATATATGTACAGCCCCTAATATCATGGTTTATACTTATTTTTTAAAAAAATCCTTGAGGGGGTTTTCCAGGATCAATATTTTTTCCATATCAACAATTATGAAATTTTTAAACCAGTATCACTCACCCTCCCTCCTCCAAAAAGGTAATCTCAAAATTAAAATTATATATCACATGTAAAAAACAATATTTAATTCTCAACTTACCTTAATTGTATGAAATTGGAAACTATTCAAAACACAAATTTTCATAAAAATCTGCTGAATCATGTAAGCACATACACACATCTGAAAAATGAAAAATTTTATAAGCATATTGTTGCATTATTTATAACAAATTAAAGAATTACTTATTTTTTAAAAAATCAAGGAAATCCTTTGAAGCAGTATATATATATATTTTTTTTTAAATGGAAAAAGAAGATCAACTGACTGCATTGATGAAAATTTCTTTGAGATGTTTCATTGTACTTCATCTAGAAAAAAAAAATTGTGACAGAAAACAAAAATAGATGTTCAATTGAGAATTATATATTCTTTCAATTTATAATTTATGTTAAAAAACAGCTTAGGGAGTCATAGAAATTGCAATAAACATCATAGAAATTCTCAATAAATATCTAATTTTGATATATTTGAATTTTTTAGAAATAATTAAGCATTTCAATTATCCTTCTATCTGCAAAATGTCTGCTTCTCTCCTTTTCCATCCTTTAGGAAAAAGAAAAAAAAATCTCATGCGTTGTTAAAGTTTAAAATTAATATCTTTATTTAAATCTGTTCAACATGACATACCTTAAGTTTTTACCACCCCCAAGTCTACATTAAAGGGATCTACATTAGGAAACCCAAAAAAAGCACTTTATGATTTTTTTTTTTTTTTTTTTTTTGTAAGAAAATTGCATGATGGATCTCTTAAATTTTAACAGTTTATTGAACATATCTTAAGGTATACACAAGAATTTTTTTATTAGATTTTGTTGCTTCTACTCCAAGTTATAAACAAATATGTTCAACCACATTTTTTGACACGGTGGGCAAGATTTTAAAAAAAACTGTACTCAATGGATCATATTGATTTTTTTTATTATTAAAGCTTATTTAATTGCCTTCGATATGAAAACTAAAATTATTTTTAAAAAAAGGTAACAAATAAGAACAAATTTTATTTTTATTTTTTTTTAAATCGGCCATTACATAACATTTTTAAAATAAATTTATGGGTTCCTTTAATTTAACCAGGGTTGGTAAAAATCACGATTTTTCTTTAAAAATCATAAAAATCTGATTTATTTGATTTAAAATCAGATTTTTTTTATTTAAATCTGATTTATTTTTATTAATATTATTTGTGTACTTATTTATGGTGCATGCAGGGGTGTAAAAATACCGGGCGCCAGGTCGCTCGGGCGACTAAATTTTCGACACTGGCGCCTAGATATATCTTAGGAAATTAAAAATAATTCATATTTATAACCTTGATTATCAGCGATGCCGCGGACGCGCTATAGCGCGTAAAATACGCGAAAAATCGGAGACATCACGCAAAAAAATAGCTCGTACGCGTCCCATGGGACGCATAATTTCGTCAAAAAATCGCGGAAAAAGCCAGATTTTCATCAAAGGGTCGCAAAAAATAGCTGAAATTTCATCAAAATATCGCGGAAAAAACACGATTTTCGTAAAAGAGCCGCGAAAAAATAGCGTATTTCGTCAAAAAATCGCAGAAAAAGCCGATTTTTGTCAAAGGATCGCGAAAAAAATAGCGCAAATTTCATCAAAATATCGCGGAAAAAACACGATTTTTGTAAAAGTGCCGCGAAAAAATAGCATATTTCGTCAAAGAATCGCGAAAAATTAGCGAATTTAGTCAAAAAATCGCGGAAAAAAGCCGATTTTTGTCAAAAGATCGTGAAAAAAGCGCAAATTTCATCAATATATTGCGGAAAAACGCGATTTTCGTAAAAGGGCTGCGAAAAAATAGCATATTTCGTAAAAAGATCGCGAAAAAATAGCGAATTTCGTCAAAAAGAAGCGAAAAAATAGCTAATTTCGTCAAAAAGAAGCGATAAAAAGCCGATTTTTGTCAAAGGATCTCGAAAAAAGCGCAAATTTCATCAAAATATCACGGAAAAACGCGATTTTCGTAAAAGAGCCGCAAAAAAAAGCGTATTTCGGCAAAAAATCGCGGAAAAAAGATTTTTGTGAAAGGATTGCGGAAAAAACGAGATTTTCGAAAAAAAAGTATCGTATTTCGTCAAAAGATCGCGAAAAAGTAGCGAATTTCGTCAAAAAATCGCGGAGTAAAGCTGAATTTCGTCAAAGGATCTCGAAAAAGATCACATTTCGTCAAAGTATCGCGGAAAAAACACGATTTTCCTAACAGGTTCGCGAAAAAATAGCGAATTTCGTCAAAGGATCGCGGAAAAAACGCGAATTTAGTCAAAGCATCCAAAGCACCAAAAAAATCTGCAAACCAAACTTATAGGTAGAACATTCATAAAATAGGATTTAATTTTTTTTATGAGATTCTTAAAAATACAGCATGATTTCAGTGTACTTTGATAATGTACTCAGAGGGTGGACCAGTGAACTCCCCCCCCCCCCCCTTCTTACTGCATTGAAAAGTCTCCCACCTTTAGAAGATTTAGGATTTGATGCTTATTTATGATTTAGATGTGAATTTCCCTTCCGAGGAAAATGTCTGATTCCAACACAGATCTATGCTGACAAATAATTCAATGGGAAGTGCAATGAAAGCATCTATTATTCAACAAAAAGTACCCCTTTCCTTAACATAATTATTATTTTTTTCAGCAAAAATATCTTTTTCAATATACCCGTCTTGCCCCTTTTAAAAAGAAATGCGAACATTAGTGGAACTTGATATCTTCTACTTTCAAATAAGCTTTATTTTACAATTAAAATTGTATCTTGCATTTTTACTTTTAAAAAAGTAAAGAAAATTTCTTTTAATATTTTTAAAAAATACCTTATTCGAGTGCAAATAATACTGGTTTTAATTCATTATTTAATTATTATTAAAACAATAATTAATGGATTTTTTTTTTATCTTTTCGAAATAAACAAGTTTCATTTATTCCTTTAAAATATGAGTTATTATTGATGGGGACCCACTTCTGTAAAAAAGGGACCCGGATTTTTCAAGTACAGCGACATCACTGATTATTTGTGGATTTTTTTTCTCTTTTTGTTCCATGCGCAAAGAAAAAAAAAATAAATGAAGTTCTCTTTCACTGAACTGGACTTATTAAAATTATTAAATCATTTCCAGAAATATTTTGTCACATTGAATGTTGATTTGGAAACAACTGAAAGTATTGCTCTTGAGGAATGGTACGAGTTTAAGGTACTATGCAAAGATATGAAATTTAGTGAACTTTTGATCAAATCAATGAAAAATTATTCTAAATTTCCAATTTTATCAAAGCTACTGCAAATTGTATCTGTAATACCTGTGGCAACTGCATCCTGTGAGCGAGGATACGGCACAATGAATTTTATCAAGAACAAGTTTCGCTCTACTTAGACATCACAAAATTTAAATGGACCTTCTGTAGAACCATTTGATCCTACAAAAACAGTTGAACGCTGGTACTTTACATCAAAAACAACAAGACGCATGAGCGGTCATAAACATCATAAAAATTTAAAAGCAAATGAGGACAAACAATAAGTTAACAGTATTGATTTAGGGCATATATTATAGTCCTTGAAGTGAATTACATATTTGTACTTTTGAGGTGTTTAAAGAAGTTTTTAATGATTACCTATTATTTGTATTTTACATCAGCACTTCCAATTTTTTTATATCAATATTTATAATTTTATGTAACATTACTTTTTTATACAAGAAAAATTTATGTCATGTGTCAGATATATTTAATTAAATAGAGTAATTTGTATGTACTATTATTAACTTATACTGTAATTTCATTTTACAAATTTGTTATCGATAGTAACTGGCTCCTAGATTTTCAAAAAATTTTTACACCCCTGCGTGCATGTATTTATTTATTTTTTCAGTATAGATTTACACATTTCTATTAATTTCATTACATTTCCTAGATAAAAATGAGATATTTTAATTAAAAATTAAAAATTGTTTCAAACAAATTTAAAAGATTCACTTGAAACTTAAAATTTTATTATTATTCTATTAAATTTAAATTGTTATACATATATCTATGCATATTCTGTGTATAAGTTTCTAGTTAAAGTTATTTATTTTTCATTAATGTATAACTCCAATAATATGTATAACATATAAACACATAATAAATGTAACAAAGAATTTAAAATGTATATGTACTATGTGTATTCCATTGCTGATTCAGATTCACGAATGTTATCTTTATCACATAGATGGCAAGTTTCTTTTTGTTTTACATTCTTGCCATAAACCATTTTATCACTACACTATTTGCATATTGCTATTACACCTTTTCCAAAAATAGTATTTTTTTCTGTAAAATAAAGCCACATTGGAACTTTTTTCTGCAAACTATTTTTTTTATGTATCAACAAAACCAAAAGCTTTCTATAACTGTACCTAGTGTTAATAAATAACATTGTTTCAACTTTTGATTCAGGCTATACTATACTAATCTAATGATTGACAAAATAGTTACCAGATGAAAAATAATCACATAACAGAAAGCCTAAAACTATCAATTGTCAGTGTTATATCCCCAGCCATTGACAATTTCAACAATCAATCATGCTTACTGGACAGTAAGAATGACTGCTTAGCTTAGAAATAACAGGGATTTGTTTAGGAAAAATTTGAGTCCTTTAAAGGGCCTTTCACAATTTTTTAAATATTTAGACAGGACCCTTCACATAAATTTTCATCTTAAAACAGGGCCCTTCACAAAATTCTTTGTCTTCAAAACAGACCTTCCCCTAAACTTTTCTGTCGCTGGACTTAACTTTCGCAAATTATTTTAAAATGAAACTTAACCTGTCACAAAACAGTTGAAGTCAACAAAGTACCTATTACATATATATATATATTTTTAATATAAATAAATGATCTTGTTAAAAACATAAACAAGAACCTATATATAATGATTTTTCAAATTCACAAAATTGTGATTAGATTTTTCAATAAAAAAAAACTTCACAAAAACAAGTCGCATAAATCCTGGACAGACCCATGAATAAGGTACAGTAATATTCCTTATATTTTCAATTGAAGTAAGCAATGAATTCTAGGAAAAGAGGATTAGTCACGGCTATTAAAGTATTTTCAGTTATAAAAGAAAGATGAAATTGGAATTTTATAATTCTGTGTTAGACAAATAGCTGAAATATTTATTATGTTGTAGTCCAAGTATTGATCATATTATTTGATCAATATTTGAATCACCAACATATGGGATACAGTAATTTGCAGGTCTAAGCAACTAAGCATAAAACAAACTCGTGAATTGTGTAAAGATGAAAATAAGCACTCGCCAGTCGCCACTCGGCGACTAAACGTGAGAAACTGGTGACTAAAAATATGGAAAGTACCAGCCAAATGCAGGATTTTCCAAAAGGGATTTCGTCACAGAATCGCGGAAAAAAACTCCGCAAATTTCGTCGAAAGATCACGAAAAAACGCATATTTCGTCAAAAGATTGCGAACAAAAACGTAAATTTTGTCGAAGGATCGCGAAAAAACCCAAACATTGTCAACAGATCACGAAAAAAAAAAAAAAAAAACGGTATTTCGTCAAAAAATTTCGAAAAAGACTTCTCAAAAGATCGCGAAAAAACTACACATTTCGTCAAAGGATCGCTAAAAAACCCGAATTTCATCAATAAATCGCGAAAAAAGCGCGAATTTCGTCAAAGAATCGCGAAAAAAAACGCGAATTTCGTCAAAAAATCACCGAAAAAACGAGACTGTCAAAAGATCGCGAAAAAAACCGCACATTTCGTCTAAGGATCGCAGAAAAACCCGAATTTCGTCAAAGGATCGCTAAGAAGCCCAAATTTTGTCAAACAATCGCGGAAAAAACGCAAATATCATCAATGGATCACGAAAAAATGAGAAATTTCGTCATAAGATCGCGAAAACACGAGAAATTTCGTCATAAGATCGCAGAAAAATGACAAATTTCGCCATAATACCGCGAAAGAAAAATAGCAAATTTCGCCAAAAGATCGCGAAAAACGGCAAATTTCGCCAAAAGATCGCGAAAAAACGGCAGATTTCGCCAAAAGATCGCGAAAAAACGGTCAATTTCGCCAAAATATTGCGAAAAAACGGCAAATTTCGCCAAGAGATCGCGAAAAACGGCAAATTTCGCCAAAAGATCGCGAAAAACGGCAAATTTCGCCAAAAGATCGCGAAAAAACGGCAAATTTCTCCAAAAGATCGCGAAAAAACGACAAATTCGTAAATAAGTTCAGTCCTTCCTATAATTTGTAAATCACATTTAATATGTAATTGAATTTAACATGCAACTTTTGTCTGTTCCCTTGAAATGTGTCTTAACCAGGTTTGATTGTATTTATTTATTGTTACTATAGATGATTCTCATCCTTGTATTTACCTTCTTTACTTTTAAATTAATCATAAAAACAGATTTTTGAAAGATTTTCTTTTAATCTCAATTATAAGCCCATCTCACATTTAACTGCTTTTGCTTTTGAAAAAAAAAAAAAAAAGGGTGGAATGGGAATATTGAGAATTTATAGTATATATCATACAATCCAAAATAAAAGCTTTCCCATAACAAATACTGCTTTTAAGGGGGGGGGGGGGGATATGAATATTCACCTTAAAAGTTAAAGATTTTTTTTTTTACATATCCTTGGCTACCATGCTTCAAAATCCAAGTGATTTTCTTCAGGTGGCTTTAACAATACAGGTTTGAACCACTGCCTAAATAAATAAATTCGATATACATAAGGAAGCATTTAAAGCAAAAAGGGCAACAAAATCTTTCAAAATATTGTCACATTTTATCAGTTTTTTTTTTTTTTTTTACAAGTTTTAGCACATATTTGAATAATTGACTAAATTATAAAAGGTAGACATATTATTTGTACAAAAGTCAATAAAATTTCCAAGCCATCGATTAAATGAGTATGCAATACTTTTTCATTTCTAAAAATATTAGATTGTTTAAAAGATATATCATATAAAAATTGGAAAATGTTACTATGGTCATTTAGCAGTTTTGACCTCTCAGGGGTAGAATTTTGGTAGCTATCAAGATATTTAAAGATAATTAAATACCATGATTCCAAATATTTTTGAAAAATTATCAATGGCAGTGTCTGTTTCTTTGTAAGCAAATAATTTACTTTTGCATCTAATTCTTACAGAGCAACAATGGCTCAAAATCACTACCCCCATTTCGTTTGCGATTTCTTTCACAGAAGTCAAGATTTGTTGAAAGCTGTTAATACAAAATCCTTTAAAAGGAGATTTACCTATTCTGAAACTTTAATACAGTCTCACATGATCAAATTTAGACTTTCTAGACGTATTAATGTGACACTGATTTTTATAAAATTTCATGCCAAACCACTGCATTGCAAACAACAAATGTAAATGTGGGTATTTTATTAACCCAGTGATTTACTCTTACACTCTCTTACTTTCTCTTTACTTTTCGTTTGAAATTTCTACCAATGCAATTGGGTTAATCATACCTGAGAGACATTACAGTTTCAATCAGATTCTCCCATCAAGTCTTAACACATTTCAAAATTAAAGAATCTTTGTGCTGTTTTAACATTGACCAGCATCAGAAAGAAAAGGAAACGAACTCTTGAATAAGTAAAAAAATGCACAATTTAACTTTTGAAACTGTAGTATCGCGAAATTTTTGACCCCCATGAAAGTTCAGACACATTACCCACTTATTTTTGACCCATTACAATGTTTTAGATATTTTATACTGTAATATATCTTTATCTTATACTGATTATAATGTAATTGCATGACTAATTATATGAAATTTACTCATTTTTATTCTAAGATATGAAAAATTAAATTTCTTTGTTTTTTTTCCTGTAAGTTTACACAAATATACCGGATTATATGTCCAATGTACCAGAACCGATTGCCTGCCGCCCTTTCAGGGCTGTGCCCTGAAGCGGCTGTCTCACTTGCCTCATATCTGGCACTGACCCTATCCTCCTCTTCCGCTATCAAAGGGAAGATGACCAAACCATATGATTTGGTACCTGTTCCATGACAAGGGTGATGTTATGTCCAAGCACTCCAATTTTCTCCTGATGGAAGACACTCGCTCTCCATCCTTATCGGGATTCCGAAGCTCAGTGCTGAGAAGTGAGACTACATACATTTAAACTTTCCTTCATCCATTCCCTAGAAGGGCTTTAGGTGTTTCCAAGCAGAACTTCTTATAAAGAAAACAGGTGGACAGCATTCTTCCCCATTTTGTACTACAGTACAGGACCTATTATCCAGAATCCTCGGGACTGAAGGCTTTCCAGATTTCGGGTCTTCCTAAAGTTCGAATTTTTTCCGTAATCCAATGACGAAATTAGTGGGGGTTTTTTTCCACGATCCTTTGACAAAATTAGTGATCATTTCACAAAATTAACATTTTCGACCATGATTCCTTGAGAAACTTTCCGTTTTTTCGCGATTCTTTGACAAAATTTGCATTTTTTCATAATTCTTTGAAGAAATTTGTGGGTTTTTTTTCACGATTCTTTGAAAGAAATTTGCATTTTTTTTCGCAATTCTTTGACAAAATTAGCATTTTTTTTTTCACGATTATTTGACAAATTTCACGTTTTTTCTGTGATTTTTAGACAAAATTTGTGTTTTTCTGCAATTCTTTGATGAAATTAGCATTTTTCCTCGACTCTGACGAAATAAGTGCTTTTTCTGCAATCCTTTGGCAAAATTGGCGATTTTTTTCAGCCAACAGCAGGGGGGGGGAGGAATTTAGAGGAGTGCAGGGGTCGCAGTCGGGCAAATAATGCTTATCATATGGGCTGACATGTACCAAACGTTTAGCTTTTATTCCATGGCCCTTTTTGCCAGTGCAGACCTCTAGGAAGAATGAAGTCCAGGCCATGTTCTAATTGGAAGAAAAAGAAGTCTGGCCTGGCCCGACCCGAATCTGCAGAAAAATTTAAGATCAAGACGCGGGGCCGGGCTCTAAAAGAGAGAAGACCTGAACCAGGTCGAGTCTCCTGGATTTCAACTGGCGCGACCTTCACCCCAAGTTATTTCCATAAGGATGTTTAATGTCGTTTTGCAAACCCTTTATTAGCCCAAGGGGGGGGATCGCCCATCACCCCCCCCCCTATATCCGCCATTGATTTTTCAAAGAAGCATGGGTAGATTATTTTAAAGACTATGAAAATAACAAAAGTATTAAATAATAATCAAAATATAACATTCTAACAGTCCATTTGAAGGGCAAATTTATCAATTTACAAGTGGCAAAAAATCGCAGATATATATATTCATAATGTTAATTTTTTAAAAGCAAATTAAATGTAAACATCATATAAAAGAGATAATATTCAGTATGTCAGTTTTGTTATTTAACATTTGTAGAAAGCATGCATTGAAAAGGAAGTTTAAAATTTCTTAAATAACAAATGAAATAGTCAAACAAAGTTCATTTGAAAGGCAGACGTAAAAATGATATATCTGTAAGGTTTGTAAGGTTAACTTTCGTAGTAAAATACGTGTCATATAATTTACACTTATGAGGGGTAATATAATAAAAAGGCGATATTCAGTACATTATCAGCAGTCTTATTTAACCCTTTCTGACGCAGTGTGCCCGGGTCAGGATACCTAATTTTAATTCCAAACGGCATCAAGAATATTTTAGCAAAATTTTGCTTTACTATAAACATGTAAAGTAACATGTTTTTAATATCTAAAAAAGTCGTTTCTAAATTCCGGTGTCAGTCAGTCATTTTGCAACAAAAATTGTCTGTGCCGGAAAGGGTTAATGTGACTTTCGTTTGAAGCATGAATAAATATTGATAAGAATATTGCTGGCTTTTTTAAAAATGAATTTTTTTTAAGTGGGTTAATTTAACCCGGGAGAACTCACTGCATGAGATTTTCTCTCACAGTCGTACTTTAAGACTCTTATTTAAATAATTTTTCATTTTAATTAAAATTTCAAAATGTTTTACAATTATTTTACCTATTTTGTGAATAAAAGTACTAAGCCAACCAAAAAAAGTTGATATTATATTAATGTAAAGTAAAAGAAAAGCAATTGGGCATTCTCATTAGCGAGTTCTCCCGGGTTAAAAAGATTTTCTTAATTGCAATTTTAATTGTATACACAATGAATATTTTAATATAACAAATTAAATAAATGATTTCTAAAATGTGAATGCTTTTATTTTGGTTAACCCCTTAGGGATGAGTGACCAGTTGTCATGCTGCGTAAGGTGCTCAGAATCGGGGATTATTCTCACCAGTAAATTTTTATTGTAAATTTTGTCTTTAATCCGAGCATTTTCCCGATTCAATTAGGCAAAAATTTCTGTTTAAAAAAAAACGGCGATTAAAGATAAAAAAATTCTGTAAAAGACACTCGTCCCAGAGGGGTTAAGGAATAGATTCAATTTTAAAGAAATAGTTTACTTAAAATTTCTATAAATTTACACTTCAAATACTCGAAAATTAGATTTGTTTTAAATTTTATCTTTTTCAAAGGGGAAAAAGCACATCTGCCTTATATTATATTCACAGTTTATATATATAACCATTATATAATATTACAATTCATCATCTTTTTTTTTTAATAAAAATTAATAAATTAAGTATAAATACATGATACAGACATACATATTAAATCTGGATCAACTATTATTAATTTAACTAATCATTAATGAATTTTTTTAAAACCTAGATTATATATATAATTTTAAAGTCAAAACTAATATGTCATAGCTCACACAGTAGGCACTACCAGTGGCTGAGAGGTTCCGCTTTCGAAGCTGCTAGACGGGAGGTGCTGGGTTCGATCCCTATCGTGCCCGTCGGCCTAATCGTTCGGAGTTTTCATGGTTTTCTTCGAACCTTGGATTTCCAAGTGTAATACGGGTTAGGTTCCCTTAGAAAGACCCCCCCCCCCACGAAGGGTACTCCCTCCCTGGGCCTATATCCCTCGAACAGATAATTGGCCGTCAAAAATCAACCAACCAACCAAAGCTCACACAGACACAAATATTGTTAAAATTACTTGTAAAATATCCAATACAGTTTATGTACTATATATACAAACTATTTATTAACACTAGAACAGCAGTGAGGGGTCATTTTGACCCTTGCCAAATGAATACATGTCGATTTGAACCAGAAAACTTTTCATAACATAAGATTAGTATATGCTGCACTGAAATAAATAAATAAGATAAATAGTTTTGAGTAAAAATTCTGATGTGAAATATTTTTATAAAACCCGAGTAAAATTTCCTGCCTTTCTACTGTTAAATTTAATAAATGTGTTATACAAATGCCAGGAATCCAGGTTTATAGTGAAAGAAGGGAGTTCTAGAAGCCTTCCTAACCTAGAAGGCTAGAGAGCTTTTCTGTTTCCAACAGTAAATATTCTTGTAGGGTAGATGTGCCAGTAATAGACACCCCTTGATGTTTTAGGTTCATAAAAAAAATAATAAATATTTAGCTTTAATTATTTTTTTTATAATTCCCCCTTGCATGTTTTATAAAACTGGGTTATTGTTGACACTTTTGATCAAACCAATCAGGAAACAGAAAATAAAGTTTCAAAGTTTCGCTGTTTTTCTGTGAAAATCTTAATGAAGAGGCTAAGAGTTTAATTTATATATTATTTATTTTCTTGCAAAATTTGAATGTTTTTGTCCGAGTAGCAATAGAAAACTTAGAATTTTATATGCTAATGGCCATTTAAAAATAAATAAAATTTTGTAAAGTTTTAAGAGGGGGTATCCATTACTGGGATGGTTAATTAGTGATTTTCCAGTAATGAACACCCCATGTAGACATTGCTAAAAATGCAATTTCAGTAATGTTTACAGTGCATAAAATATTTTGACTTAAATTTGATTATTTGGGTTTACAGTTAAGTTTTTAATTATACTTACCAAAACGTAATAACACCAAAATTTTTTATAAATAGCTGCTTTTAAGTTATTTTATGTGATTAATAAAATTTTAATATTTTATTCTTTTTTATTTTATTTTAAATGTATTATGTACCTTGCATATTTTATAATCTGGCAATCAAACCAGCCAGGAAGCAGAAAATATTGTTCAAGAGCAGAGTCAAAGGAGGGCTCATAGGGTTTAATCCCTCTGTGTTTAAATAAAAACAATTAAGTTACAGAAGCTATTAAAAATCTATTTTCTGTCTTAAATGTTTCCTTATTCACCTCTGACCAAAAAAAGTAATATTAATGAAATATATAAGTAATATTCATGAAACTAGTAAATCTGCAGATCAGTGGCCTCAAACATCAGTTCTACAGTTTTATTTTGAAATTATTTTATTTAGTAAATATTCAACTCACAACCAGTTCTTTCATATTTGTAATATTAATTATTATGAATGATATATCAATTAGTCTCTGGAAGATTAATTTTTAAAAATAGTGAGACAAAACTAAACACTAATATTCCAAAACTTTTTTTTAATTACCTTTTAAATCCCCCACTGTTTCAAATAAATTGATAGATGTAATTGCCTGATATTTAGTATTTTAAACTATCCATCTAAAATAATTAAAACATCGATATTCTGATAATTGCAATAACTGATGCAAACAGTAAATGGCTATCACAAATATTTTATTAATTACTGGTATCCTAATTGTTAAATTTGAAAATAACTATTTTGTTTCATTAGTATGTATTCATTAATAAATTCTCATTCTAAATACAGTCATACAAACAATTATTTATTACTTTTTAAGGGGTGTCCATTACTGGGCTTTTGGGTGTTTTGATATATTTCTGTTATTTAAAATTAAATTTCGATTCATATTGGGAAATGAGACTATAAGAATGGTTAAATATTATTGACAGGTTAATATAATGTTGAAAAAATTAGAATATAATAATTATAACTATTAATAAAAAATAATTTTTAAAGAAATTCCTTAAGGGTGTCCATTACTGGCACATCTACCCTATATTTTTCATAAAATAGAGTAAAGGAAATAAAATAGAAATTACATAAATTATCTTTAGCATTTTATTTTAATGATGGCTTGTATATTCAAACACTTATTTTCTTTGTTATTCCTATTCTAAACCTTTTTTTCCATAATGTCCACCTCAGTTGGGGAAAAATAAAAAAAAAATGCTTTCTTTCTTCTATCTGAAAACCAATTTGATCTCTTCTTAAATTTGTTGTTTCTGAAACGTATTTATTTTTATTTTTTTTATTTCTTTGAACTATAAGACATTAGTTTTGAGTCGATATTTATTGATGAATTCCTTGCAGATAAAATATAAATGGGTTTTTTTTTTTTTTTTGTATAAAAAAAGCCAACCGTTCTGGCTTTTTTGCAGTCCTGATTAAAATGAAATTCCATTTTTAGAAATCTTTCCTTCATTGTTAGTCTAAGCAACATACATTAATTATCTAAATATTTTTCTATTATTTTAATTTTAATATGATATAGGGTAGATTTACCAATAATGGGCACTCCTCAATGTTTTTGCTTAAAAAAATAATCACTTAAAATTTTGCTTTTATTATTTCTTTCCATAACCTCCTCTTTTCATGTTTTATAATCTGGGTTATTGGTGAAACTCTTAAACCAAGCAGGAAGCAAAAAAATAGTTTTTTTGAATATGCTAAGATATGATGCTTTGAATATACTAAGATATGCTTGAATATGCTAAGATAATGAATATGCTAAGAGCTAGAGATCTGCATGGGCCAGCCCGTGGCACAAAGCCTGAGCCATACTTTTTTCTGAAGGCTCGGGCCAGGCCGGGCTTAGTCACTACTCTTCACGGGCCGGGCCTTACTTTTTTCCTGAAGGTTTGGGCCGGGTCAGGACCAACTTATATTTTCTGCACAGACCCGGGTACTGGTTTCATTCCTAATCTTCACGACGCAAAATTTCCATTTCTAGTTTTGACCCAGCCCGTATGAAAATCATTGTTTCGGCATGGTCTGGTCCGTTCAAAGGTCAGTAAAATTAGGCTTGGCACAATTTTTTTTTCAAAAAAATACCTGCATTTTTAAATCGCCATTATTCTACAATTAAGTAGTTATTCTACAAGAATAGTAGATTTCTACACTTATTAAAATATAGTTAAATTAAAATATAATAAAACATGCGAAAAAGAACCTGTCTATGACGGAATCTTGTTTTAAATTGAAAAACGTGTTGATCCATGCAAAATGAATATACTACTATGTAAGAAAAGAATATATAATACATTTATACTTGCTAAGAAGGGAACTTGTCTATAACGCATTTTTTTTTCTTTTCTATGCAATTCAGTCTTAGATTTTACTGTATAGCATTTTTCAGATTAACACTTCATTCAATACATGGAATATGTATTAACAATATTATTGATAACTGAAACATTTACATACAAGAAATAGAGATTCATTTAAAAAAAAATTATCTCACCCTGCAGCACTTCTGCAAAAATTAAGATTATAAACATGAAAAGAAAATTTAAGATAAATATTTTTGGCTTGAACTCCTCATACGAGACAAACTTTTAACCAAATGGACGTAAAAATCAATGTTTTGTTGAAATTCACTCGGGCTCGGGCCGAAATTTTAACCGTTATACCGGGCCGGGCTCGAGCCGAACTTTTAACTTTTTTACCGGGCCGGGCCAATATTTTTTTGTACGGGCTGGGCCGAATTCTTTTTTCTCTGCGTCGGGCTGGGCCTGGAAATGTCAGCCCGTGCAGACCTCTACTAAGAGCTGACTTCATTTAATAAATTTATACAGTCTTTATTTTCTTGCAAGACTCTTAATGCTCAATCCCTTACGATTTAAATAAAAACAGTTAAGTTACAGAAGTTGTTAAAAATCTATTATTTTCTGTTGTAAACATTTACTTATTCACTTTGGACAAAAATATTACTGTAATATTAATGAAGTTTATGGTAGTAATGAAACTAGTAAGTTTGCAGATCAGTGGCCTCAAACATCATAGTACTGCAGTTTTGAAATTATTTTACTTAGTATTTAAAACGCTCAACTCACAATATCATTTCTTTCATATTTGTAATACTAATTACTACAAGTAGTTTTGGGAAGTGTAACTGTTAAAAATAGTGGAAAATAAACAAATCTATCCACTAATACCCCCCAAAAAATTTTTATATAATTTTTTTTTAATTATTATCCTCTAAACCTTGTACTGTCTCAATAATTTAATAACTGCAATTCATTGACATATTTTAAATTATCTATTTAACCTTCCGTCTACCAGACGGGTCCATTGGACCCGACAGCAATATTTAATGTAAATTTTTCTCATGAAAAATAGCATTCAAAGTTTCGCGATTACATGACTTTTCCTGCAATTGTCTCCTCTATGTATATGCAATTGCGATTAAAATTTTGTTCGAAATTTTTTACCTATTTTTAATTTGTTTCATTGTTTACCACGCGGATCCATTGGACCCAACATTAAAACAAACGTAATATACTGTTGTTTTCTTTTTCTAGGGTTGCCATAAATCATGAGGAGGAACAGGGTTACCATAATTGGCTGTTTATCGCCCATTTGGCGATGGATTTTTAGCGCCAATCTCGCCAAATTTGGCGACTTTATAATGAAGTTTTGAGAACATTCTAGACTGATCTAGTAAACTTTGTGCTCTATATATAAAAGGTTACTTCTGGTTCAGAGAGTCATTTATCAACAGACACAGTTAGTGAGCGAATGGTGTCTATTGATGTTTTTGAGTCTTTTCATTGAAAATAGGACTTGATATTTGAAGACAAGTAATAAGTGTAGTTTGTACGTGCTTTGTTATTTTACAAATATTCATCATTTTCTTATTTCCTAACTTATTTTTTGTTAAAAACTGAATTGAAGATGAACAGAAAAAAAGTATTGACTCAAGAGGAAATTCAAAAAATTATGGAAAATCCGGACGATATAGAATTCGACACCGATGATGAAAATCTGTCGTCTGATGAAGGTGAAGTAGATTATGTTGAAATACATAATGAAATTTCTGATTCCTACTCAGAATCTGATAATGATTCCAATGAAGTAAATGTAGCAACCACAAGTACTTCAAATTCTACTTTTGTTTCCAAAAATAATTCACAGATCTAGTATAAGAATGAAGTTGCCAGACCACAAGGAAGACGTACTGAAATCAATATTTTACGTGAAAAACCTGGACCTTCAAGATTTGCAAATCGTGAAGTGGATTCCATATCATCCTCATTTCTTATCTATTTCCGAAAAAGACTTTTGGAAATTATAGTAAAATGGACAAACGCGGAAGGCAATAGAGTATTCGATAAAGAGTGGAAACCTATAGATATTATAGAACTTAAAAAATTCATCGGACTTTTATTACTTATTGGAGTATATAAATCGAAAAATGAAACAGTAAGCGAACTTTGGAGCATAAAAAATGGAAGACAAATATTTCGGGACATTATGAGTCGCAATAGATTCACAAGTATATTACGTGTCATAAGATTTGATGATGCTGCTGAGAGGCGTAAAAGAAGATCAACTGATAAATTAGAGCCAATAAGAGAATGCTTTGAATTGTGGAATAGCTATTTACAAGACCCTTATATTCCTAATTGGTCTATGACTGTCGATGAGCAATTAGTTTCTTTTCGTGGAAAATGTCCTTTCCGTCAGTATATGCCATCTAAACCTGGAAAGTATGGATTGAAGTTCTGGGTTATTTGTGACAGCGTAACATCGTATGCTTGGAAACTGGAACTATATACAGGCAAAAATGAAGTAAGAGAATCTCATCAGGGAGAAAATGTAGTTAAAAGATTGACGAAGGAAATTGAAAATTCTGGTCGTAATATTACATGTGATAACTTTTTTACGTCATATGCATTAGCAACACATCTTACTTCAAAAAAATTATCTCTTATTGGAACAATTCGAAAAAATAAACCTGAATTACCCGCTGTGTTCACAAATCCAAAACATCGTTCTGTATATTCTACTTTATTTGGGTTTCAAGAGAAGGCGACCATCATCTCTTACTGTCCCAGAAAAGGTAGAATTGTTACTTTGCTAAGCACAATGCATAACACTTATGATATTGACAACAGTTTAGAAAAAAAGCCATAAATAATCCTAGATTATAATAAAACCAAAGGCGGAGTAGATACGATGGACAAAATGGTAAGAGCATATAGTGTGAAACGCATGACACGTCGGTGGCCTTTGATTGTATTTTATAATATGATCGATATAAGTGCGATGAATGCATACATAATATGGTTGTCACTGAATGCTGAATGTGATCCGAAAATGAAAAAAAGGCGGAATTTCATTATTCAACTTGCAGAAGAATTAGTAGGTGAAGGAGGTATCGCCGTCTCAACATCTACTTCAGAACAACTTTACGCAAATAGTTTTGAACCGCCACGAAAAAAATCAAGATGTCATATTTGTCCCTCTAAAAAAGATCGAAAAACACGAACATTATGCAAGAAGTGTACAAAAAATGTTTGCGGAGAACATTCCGTCGTTATTTGTACTTCATGTACAGAATAATTTTATTATGATGAAAAACGTTTTGTAGTCATTATAATATACCATATATATTACTTTCTTACTGTATGTGTTACTTTCTTACTCTATTACTATATATATCACTTTTATATATTGTATAAGGTGCATTAATAACAAATATATTCATTGTAGATAAATGGGTGTTTTGTATATTTTGAAATCCTATATATTTTACATGTGGGTCCAATGGACCCGAATGGTAGTTCTTGCATATACTTTTTTTTGGTAGTCTGAAGGTTAAAATAATTAAAATATTTATCTTGTGACAATTAAATTCAAACAGTGAATAATTCTCAAAAATATTTTTATTAATTATTGATATACTAATTGTTTAGTTTATTTGAAAATAACTATTTTGTCTCATTAAATTCTGGTTTTAAATGCAGGTCATAAAAACCTACTACTTTTTGTGAGGTGTCCATTACTGGAATGTTGGGTGTTTTGATACATTTGTTATTTTGCAATTAAATTTTGATTTATATTGGGAAGTGAAAATATGAGAATGATTGAATATTGTTCATATACATACTGAAAACGATACAGTGGCGTAGCTAGATATTCAGCGCCCTGGAGCAAGTAAAGTTGGTGCGCCCTCTTGTCACTCGAAAAAGTTCTGCGCATTTTTTTAACTTTAAAATTTATGTACCATTCTTAATTTGATTTAAAACCTTACTTTTATTTGAAAGTTAGAATATTTCAACATGTATTAAATACAAGTAATTAAAAATAAATAATGAATAATGAAATAAATAATTCTTTATGGAGTACCTACCAATATTTTCTGCAAATTGGGCGGGATTTTCGTTTTTTAATCGGTCAATTGGTCAGTACAATCTGCCACAATTAATATCTGTTTTTCTTTTCAAGTATGGATGAAACACGTTTTTCTGTTTTCAGTGCCAGAAAATACTAAAATTCCATAAAATTCAAAGTATCACAACTTGGTAAGTTTTGGTCATACAAAAAAAAAATTTTTATTATTTTACTCGTACACAGAGAAGATTTTTCTAAATATAACGTATAGAAACCAGAGACCGAATAAAAATGTAAATCTCGTAACTTTTTAAAAAATAACTATTTTAACATAAATTACTTTTAAGAGGATAAAGATCAACATTGAAATTTTATTAATTTTGGAAATATATTTCTACAGCTAATGGTTTAGAAAATTAGCCAATGGACAACTATAAAAGTTGACACCGGATTTCTCACTGGCTTTTGACTAATTTGAGCAATTTGGCTAATCACTAAAGAAAAACTAGCCAAATTCAAATAATGATAGTAACAGATTTGCCGTGAAACACTAAGAATATAAAAACACAAATAATGAGTGACACAGAAAAGGTTAAATCGTACAATAACATCATTGAGAGTGTCGCCGAAAGAAAAAAAAACATCTCTTGCAATTGGCGATTTGTCTTTAATTTTCTCCCCAAATGAAGCATTTTGGACCCCTGCAGTGAAAACCCTAATTGACACCCTTATATATATTACTCAAGATTACAGTTTTTACTTTCCATACACATATACATTGTAAGGAAGGAAATAGGAAAGCATTTTAATCACAATAAAAATAAATGAAAATAATTAAAATAATGGTATATTTTTACATTTTTAAATAATCTTGAATCCGTTCTCACAATTTTTACATTGATCCAATATGTATGTATGCGTGTATGTTAAAATTTCTTCACGTTTTCAGATTCCCAGAGCAAGATTTGGTGTGTTTTAGATGATGTCGCCAGGTATATTATAAATCTGTCGCAATAATTGTATTAATTTTCGAAGAAATAGACCGACGGAATTTGGTATCTAAACTATTTTTCAACCATTCTTTGTCGATAACTGATCAATATTATCTCTTAAATCTCAATTAAATTATTTTTATTGCTCAAGTTCATCTTATAGCTATACAACAACATCTCACTAGGCAGACAGTGGCGCCTTGACAAGGTGTTCACAATCACTTTACTACTAGTATTTCACAAAAAAATTTCTCTTTGTTTAATCGTAGAAAATATCATGATTAAAATAGACCAAATTATATATATATATTCTGGTAGAAAAGTGATTGTGAACCCCTGAGGAACCGCTACTGTACGCAGGGTCAGACTTAGTCACTGTCAAATACGCAGACCTTGGATTTTTGGCGGACGCAACAATTTAAAATTCATTATTGTACTACCTCACTAGTAGAAACCAATAATATCCATCACCATTCCTGTTCTTTTCTGGGGATGCTTTCAATTTCGGAGCTGGATATGAAATTGAAATCGTTCTTCGAAAAACAAAATCGAACAGCCTAAAGATAACCGTTTAGACATCGACCTCATATATTCAATGTAAAAAGAAAAAAAAAACACTTAAAAATATTAAAAATGAGAAATTTGTAAAGAACGTTACCATTGGATTAACATTAGCTAGCGAATGACTAGTGTCTGATTCTAAGTTTTGAAGAATTTTAGTACTAAATAAGAATGATTAATTAAACTTATTTTAAACTTTTTTTGCAGCGGGAGGATATGACTACTACGGAGGGCATCCCAACTCCCGCGCCCGAGTATAATCGGCCGTCATAAAAAGAAACACAAAACAACAGCGGGAGAGAAAAAAACTTAATGCTGGTAGTAATAAAAAGAAATGTGTGAATATTTCATTTGATTGTAAATCAAAGTATCTTTAAAATTTTATTTAGATTTTTATAGAGTAAACTCTGTCTAAAGGACTATGTAAGACAGATTTCCGTCTTATGCAGAATCCACCTTAGGCAGAATTTACTGTATTCAAAAATATCCTAGTAAACAGGATATAATCGAATTGGCGCAAAAGAACCTTCAAAGGATTGAAGAGTCCTGTTTTAACGTATATACAAAATAGCAGACTGCCGTTCTGATCATCACATTTATAGACAATATTGAAACAGTCCTGTTTTCATATTAAAGTGTAATTTTTAACTAAAGACAATGTTTGACTCATCTTTTTCTTTTTGCAGAAAATATTCTTTATAAATATTTTTGTGCATCAAGCGCAAAAATCAATATGATAAACATTTTTATAGGTTAAATTACAATCACAGCATTATGCGAATACACGAAACCTACACATTTCAATCACATAATAAAAGATTTTACAAAAACTACATAAAAAAAAATTCGTATATATATATTTTGAAATAGAGGCGAAGCATGTTCCTCTGAAACGAAAAAACTTTCAAGAAAAAAATTCAATTCTGCTTTGCAAAGAGAAAAAAAATCATTAATAAAAAATGCTTCAAAAAAAGTGATTTTTAAAAAAATTATTAAATAATTTAAGACTGTTCAAATCTAATGCTTATAAAGAATTTTGTAACTATTAGTTTCAACTGAGGGAGAGCGCAGCTTTACCTGGTTTAGGGCTCACCAACCCGCAGGTCGGTTGCCTGACGGGCCAGTCTGAGTGTGCTAGAATGTGACTTAATTTGGTAGAATCCTATTTTTGTCTTATTTAGTTTTTAACTTATAGACCTTGTTTCAGCATGGACCGAATGAAAATTTGTGGAAAATTAGGCCATTAGAAAAAAGATTAAGCTTTGTGAATGAAAGTGCACATTTTATTTAAAACACGAGGTCTTTATCACGAGTAAAAACATTTCATCTTTGAATAAAATTAGGATCTAAGATTTTATTCATTGTTATACTTTAACACACGGTATTTCTGTAAACTGTTCGGAAAGTTTTGCGAAGCAACTCCAGATTTTGTTTTTCCTTTTGTTATTCCAAAATTCATTGACTACTAATTATGTGATATCGGATGGTGATGGTGTGGGGACAGAGCCTGATTACGGCCTCAGCAAACTCACATTACTATTTTCGAAAAATCTTTTGCCTTATTTAATCCTAAAATTCTGTGATTAAACAAGATTTAATCTTGGAAAATGTTTTTCAGAAAAAATGGTGTAAATTTGCATAGGCGATAATTATGTCCTAAGAAACACTGAATTTGATGCTTAATTTTTTCTCTGTTTTTGAAGGAAAATGCTAATCAATTCTGCATTGGAGATTTACCATAAATCTCAAAGACAATATTCACAAAATTTAATTTGCTGCTCCCCCCCCCCCCAACCCCCATCTAAAGTTTGTCGTCGTGGGCTGATGTGGAATATGCCTAAATCCAGCTCTAATTGTTTTGTAATCTGCATTGATGCATGTTTAGTTTCCACACACACTCAAAAAACTTTTAAAATTTTCATTTTTTATGGTTTTTAGCATATAAAATGGTCAATAATTTTCTTCTACTTGTCAAACTATTTTTTTCCTTCAAATCGTAAAATAACTAAATTGCTAAGACCCTTTCCGGCAAAGGCAAAATGTTGTAAAATGATGAAATGATTGACTGACACCAGAATTTTAAAACGACTTTTTTAGAAATTTAAAACATGTTACTTTAAATGTTCATTGAAAAAGCAAAATTTTACTAAAATATTCTTGGTGCCGTTCGTAAGTTTGGAATTAAAATTAGGTATCCCGACTCGGGCACACTGTGCCGGAAAGGGTTAACACTAGAAAGACGGGAATTTTTACTGAAGTTTTTAAAAATATTTAATACCAGAATTTTTATTTAAAACTGTTTAAGTTATCTAATTAACCCTTTTCCCTTTGCATATTTTAGACTTATTATATGAAGAAATTTCTGGTTCGAAACGAAATATATTCATTTGGCAGGGGCCAAAATGGCCCCTAACCGTCACTCTAGTGTTAAACATAGGTTTCTCAGTGGTGACTTGTTTGGCTACCATTATTTCCGTACAGTAATCATCATGATAAATTTCTAAAACATTTTCAATAGAAATGTACCAGGTAGATTATTGTTTGGAAATAGTGGTAGCCAATAAAGTGATCTATGAAAACCTTGTAAATAAGTTTTGATTACTCTAAGATTTGAAAATCTTCAACTGTCCTCTACGAAAAAGTCACAATGAAAAAAATCCAGCTTGCTGGAAATGGTGTTGGAGAAGTTAGTTGAGGGTTCAAAATGGTATGAATTAAAATTAAAACTTCGCGAATAGAAGTATTTTCTGTTAACTGTGTATAAAAACATGTTTTAAATCGAAATAATTGAGATTAAACACAAGGTAAAATATCATAGAAACATGGTTGTAACAAGATTAATCTATAATTTCTGATTAATGAAAAAAATATGCAAATATTTTTACAAATCTTTATTTCGCTCTTTCTAATTTTGCGCCCTTAGGATTCATGCGCCTGGAGCAGTTTGCTCCAACTGCTCCATGGTAGCTACGCCCGTGAAACGATATAATAATTATAACTATTAATAAAAAAAATAAAGAAATTTCTTAACGGTGTCAATTACCGGCACTACCCTATTTCCGGATTCTAGTAACATGACAAACAAAATACAATCAAACTTTTATTCACTGAAATTTTATATTCACATATTTCAGCTAAAACTGATTTATATGTTTATTAAAAATAAGTATTTGGAAAGGGAAAAAAATAATTTTATTATGCTAGAATATATAAGTTAACATGGAAAATATTTTGGTGCACAATACTTTAAATATAAATTTGTTAGGGAGTATACAATAGGTAAATTACACATTTAAATTTTGTGTTACTCTCTGTTACTTTTGTGTGCTCTGCGGATTTGTAAACATAGGCGAAATCAGAAGAAAACGTCGCCAATAATCGTAACCGATTTCAAACAGTAACGATCTATGTACATTCTTCGGGTAAACAAATTTGTGGATGAATAAAAAATTTTCAATGACACATTCAAATCTTAGATATTTTAATAAATAAACAGATAATAATACTCACGGCACGGATTCGGGCATTCGGACCAGGAACCCATCCGCCTCCTGTACAGTTAATGATCCATTTCCTTCTTCTCAGTAAATCAGTCTGAAACCGAAACATTCGACAATTATGTCTGGAATTATTTTTATAATCTAGAGCGGAACATTGGACCATGATTACAATTAAACTATAAAAAAAATCTGTAAAAAAACAGTACAAAAATCACGTCAAAAGGTTAGCGTAATAGTGTGCGCGAAGCAACGGCGGACAACGAAAACTAATGACAATAACAGGGCCTTTTTAAATACGGCAACCCCAACTCTGGCTGCAGTAGATTGATGCTGAAAAGGGTAGAAATAATCCGAAACAAAATGGATAGTCAGCCTCTATTATAGGAGTTCTATGCTAGGCCAGCCCGGGAGACATATTTACAAAACATATCAGCATTTGAAAACAAATCAGTAAATTTAATATATTTTCAAAAAGCATTCTGTCATCATACTCAAAAAAATATACTATTCCACTCAGAAAAAGTAATATAAATTGATTAATTTTATTCTTTTTCCAGCAGGGATTTGATTCTTTGTTTTCTGTGCGTGGATGTTGGTTTTCTTATAACTCTGCGTGTGTTTGCGTGAACGATAAAGGTATCCAGGACAACCCCTTTCCCCTGATTAATCGCACATGGAATTATCGTTTCAGATCTATTCGTTTCAATTAGGGATCTGCACGGGCCGGGTTCGGTCTTCACTCGTTTCGGGTCGGAGCCATACTTTTTTCTGAAGGCCGGGCCTACTGATTACTGTTTACGGGTTTGATTCGAGCCTTACTTTTATCCTGAAGGATCAGGCGGTGCCTTAACTTATTTTTTCCGCATAGAGCAGGGACTGGTTTCATTCTTCCTAGCATTCACGCTCCAAATTTTTCAGTCCTGGTTTTGACCCGGCCCGTTATGAAAATCATTGTCTCGGCGTGGCC
The DNA here is from genome assembly GCA_963932465.1 of Maratus speciosus. Classification (NCBI taxonomy): domain Eukaryota; kingdom Metazoa; phylum Arthropoda; class Arachnida; order Araneae; family Salticidae; genus Maratus; species Maratus speciosus. The sequence goes on along the minus strand of OZ010796.1, from coordinate 228,741,065 downwards.
TGGTCCGTTCAAAGGTCAGTAAAATTAGACCTGGCAACAAAAATCGTTGCAAAAAATGCATACATTTAAATCGCCATTATTCTACAATTAAACATTAAAATTTATTCTTTTTAAAAAATAGTAGATTTGTACGATTATGGCTAAATTATAATATAGTGAAACGTGTAAAAAAGAACCTGCTTATGATGGAATCATGTCTTAAACTGAAAAATGTGTTGATCCATGCAAAATGAATATATTAATACGTAATAAAAGAATATATAATACATTTATACCTGTTAAGAAGGGAAATTGTTTATAGTTCATTTTTTTCTCCCTTCCCTATGCAATTCAGTCTCAGACGATTTTACTGTATAGCATTTTTCTGATTTTTAACAGTTCAATACATGGAATATGGATTAACAATATTAATCGGTGGCGTATTCAGGAGGTGGGCTGATGGGGCTCCAGCCCCCTCCGAAATTTGTAGAAAATAATCAAACGAAAGTTTTGAAAAATGTAATGAAACATGCTAAGATAAAATTCAAAAGTAAGCAGAAAAATATTCCGTTTTAGACATGTTTTCATCTTAGAAAGTGTGGTATTTCGCAGAGACTACGAAATAGCTATTTCAGCCAAGATTCCGATATACAGACTTTTTTTACACGCGTTTTATTATGTAAAACGCGACATGTGGTGATTGAAAGTGCATTATTAATTTTAATTAGTTTATAAAACATCAATAAAAGGCTTACTCTTCCTATTTATCAGTTGAAAATCTGCGATTTAAGGTAATGTAGCGATTGAGATCAGGCGCGGATCCCCCCCCCCCCCCCCAATCATATAAATCCACCGATTTTCACGAATTTCGACAAATGGTCGCCGAAAAAAAATCAATTTCGTCAATCGTTCGCAGGTCAAAAGAGCAAAAGAAACGTCAATTTCGTTAAAGTATCGCGCAAAAAATAGCGAATTTCGTCAAAAAATCGTGGAAAAAAAAGCCGGTTTTCGTCAAAATATCGCGAAAAAGTAGCGAATTTCGTCAAAAAAGCCAATTTTCGTCAAAGAGGCGCAAAAAAGCGCAAATTTCAACAAAATGTTGCAAAAAACGAGATTTTCGTAAAAGGGCCGCAACAAAATAGCGTATTTCGTCAAAAAATCGCAAACAAATAGCGAATTTCGTCAAAAAATCGCGGAATAAAGCCGATTTTTGTCAAAGTATCTCGAAAAAACTCGCATTTCGTCAAAGTATCACGTAAAAAATGCGAATTTCGTCAAAATATCGCGGAAAACACGGGAATTTAGTCGAAGCATCCAAAGCACCAAAAACGATGTGTAAACCAAACTTATAGGTAAAACATTCATAAAATAGGATTTTTTTTTTTTTTTTTTTTTTTTTTTTTTTTTTGAGATTCTTAAAGATACAGCATGTTTTCAGTTTACTTTAATAATGTATTCAGGGGGGTGGACCTGTGAACCCCCCCCTTTTTTTTTACTGCATTAAAATGTCTCCCACCTTCAGAAGATTTAGGATTTGATGCTTATTAATGATTTAGATGTGAATTTCTCTTCCAAGGAAAATGTCTGATTCCAACATAGATCTATGCTGACAAATAATTCAATGAGAAGTGTAATGAAAGCACCCATTCAACAAAATGTACCCCTTTACTTATCATAAGTATTCTTTTTTTCAGCAAAAATATCTTTTTCAATAAACCCGTCTTGCCCCTTTTTAAAAGAAATGTGAACATTAGTGATACTTATTAGTGGAACTTGGTATCTTCTACTCTCAAATAAGCATTATTTTGCAATTAAAATTGTACTTTTAAAACAGTAAAGAAAATTTCTCTTAATATATATTTTTTAAATATCTTATTTGAGTGCAAATAATACTGGTTTTAATTCATTATTTAATTATTATTAAAACAATAATTAATGCATTTATTTTATCTTTTCCAAATAACCAAGTTTTATATATTCCTTTAAAATATGAATTATTATTGATGGGGACCCGCTTTTGTAAAAAAAGGGACCCAGATTTTTCAAGTACAGTGACATCACTGGGTATAAGGATAAGGGACTAGAATCTACCATTTTCGGGACCAATGATTTTAGAAAAGGCTCTAGAATATGCTTCATCTCTTGGGCATTCGTGACTTCCAAGCCAGCATTGGTTGACTAGAAAAGTTCAAGAAGAGGGTTAGTGTTCCCGCTAGGCCATTTTTGAAGGGCGCAGCGCCCTGTCCCTTTTAAAATCGGTAAAACGCGCCCTGCCGTCTTTTAAATCGGCAAACTGCGCCCTTCCTATTTCGAAAATAGTCAAATGTGCCCGGAGTCGTTCTCAGCGATCGCTTTAAGCGATGCCGCGGACGCGCTATAGCGCGTAAATCACGCGAAAAATCGGAGACGGGACGTAAAAAATAGTTATTACGTGTCCGTGGGACGCGTAATTTCGTCAAAAAATCACGGAAAAAAGCCGATTTTCGTCAAAGGATCGCAAAAAAAAAGGCGCAAATTTCATCAAAATATTGCGGAAAAAACGCGATTCTCGTAAAAGGGCCGCGAAAAAATAGCGTATTTTTTCAAAGGATCGCGAAAAAATAGCGAATTTCATAAAAAAAATCGCAGATAAAAACGCCGATTTTTGTCGAAGGATCGCAAAAAAGCGCAAATTTCATCAAAATATCGCGGAAAAAACGCGATTTTCGTAAAAGGGTCACGAAAAAATAGCGTATTTCGTCAAAGGATCGCTAAAAAATAGCGAATTTCGTCAAAAAATTGTGGAAAAATGTCGATTTTCGTCAAAGGATCGCAAAAAAGCACAAATTTCATCAAAATATCGCGGAAAAAACGCGATTGTCGTAAAAGGGCCGCGAAAAAATAGCGTATTTCGTCAAAGGATCGCGAAAAAATAGCGAATTTCATCAAAAAACCGCGGGGAAAAAAGCCGATTTTTGTCGAAGGATCGCGAAAAAAGCGCAAATTTCATAAAAATATCGCAGAAAAAACTTGATTTTCGTAAAAGGGCCGCGAAGAAATAGCGTATTTCGACAAAAGATCGCGAAAAAATTGTGAATTTCGTCAAAGAATCGCGGAATAAAGCCGAATTTTGTCAAAGGATCTCGGAAAAAAGATCACATTTCGTCAAAGTATTGCATAAAAAACACGATTTTCGAACAGGTTCGCGAAAAACGCGAATTTCGTCAAAGGATTGCGGAAAAACGCGAATTTCGTCAAAGGATCGCGGAAAAACGCGAATTTCGTCAAAGAATCGCGGAAAAACGCGAATTTCGTCAAAGAATCGCGGAAAAACGCGAATTTCGTCAAAGAATCTCGGAAAAAAGGCGAATTTCGTCAAAGGATCGCGGAAAAAAGGCGAATTTCGTCAAAGCCTCCAATGCATCAAAAAAGATGTGCAAACCAAACTTATCGGTAGAACATTCATAAAATGGGATTTAGTTTTTTTTTAAATGAGATTCTTAAAACTACAGCATGATTTCAGTGTACTTTAATAATGTATTCAGTATGTAGACCAGTGAAAAATCTCCCCCCCCCCCCACTTCTTACTGCATTATTACTATTAATCGATTTATTACATTAATTTTACAACAAGTTATTTTAATGGTACTTTAAAGTACCATTGGTGCATAAAGGGTTAATCAGCCCCACAGTTCAGTTAAATATTTCAAATTATTTACTTTATTACTTTTTCTGTTTTGTTTGTTATTTTATTATAAAAGAATTTGAACTCTTAGAATATTATAATTTTTTTCTATTCTAATTGTAAATTTTAAGTATAAAGTAAAAAAAAATTATAAATAAAGTATAAATATAAAGTATTGTAATAAATGTAAAGTATAAATAATCAATCATCCAATCTAATTTACCGCTTCTTCCCCCGCCTCCCTCCTTCTTCGAAGGTTAAAATATTTAAAACTCTAATTTTTTTTACTTGCAACTCTGTCACTTCATTGTGACAATAAATAACCAATCATCTAAATTCTGCTTCTCTTTCTTATCAAACATACCAAATTTAAAGGCTTTTATTTTTTCTGTCCTAATTGTTAAAATTTTACTATCGATAAATAATTCATTATATAATCAACCTCCTCCCTCCCCCCCCCCAAAAAAAAAAAATCGCTTTTGTCTCTTTGCCCCCACCTTCACAGCTCACAAAGCTTATGATCTTTAAGTTATATTTGGTGATTTATTGTAATAATAATTAATTGGTCACCCATCTAAATTTTACTACCCCTTAAAATCTCTGCTTTACCCTTAAAATTGCTAGTTTATGGGACTAATAAATTTTTAGTTTTTTATTTGAAACAAAATTACTTACCTAGATCTTTGAAATATCAATTTAAGAAAATATATATATATATATATAATCTGTTACTAAATGTGTGCATAAACAATGAGTTTGTAGTAATGTATAATTCTTATATCAGTTTCGAAGATCTACATTTTCTCAGGGTCGAAACTGGGGGGGGGGGAAGGGGGGGCAGAGGAGGCATGTACCCCAGGCGCCAGTTGTTGATTTTTCTCACGTCCATGTTTAGCACTATTTTGTTAAAATCGTCCTGTCTGGGGTATGCCAAAGCACAGAAGAATCTAAGGATATGGCATAAGGATGCTGTATAAAGCGGAATTTTTTTCAATTCCGTTTTCAAGATTTTAATGAATCAATATTTGACAAAGTAGATTAAAGTAGTTCAGTATTACATATTTTATGATTACATAATTTAAATTTTAAAATATGTTGGCTATTAGAAAATTAATAAAATTTTCTTTGTAAATATACTTTGCGGAGGAGAGGGGGGGCACCAAAATCCATGTTTGTCCCGGGTGCAAAAAACGCTAGTTTCAGCCCTACATTTTCTGAAGAAACAATGCCCTTTTTTGCTGAAAAAAGTGCCCTCTTTCAGCTTCAACTGTGCCCTTTTTGTGGCTAGCACCCTGCCCTTTTTTTTCCTAGAGTGAACACTAATTTCTGGAGGCAAATGCGGAACAAATATCTTGAACAAGCTCAAACAAACATTGCGACACCAGAGAGTGAACCTGAATCGCCCCCTGGTGATCGCCTAACACCAACTGCTTATATTGCTCTACAATCTGATAATCCTCGATCAACATTTGATCATGATCATGCAACACCAGATCCTTCAAGGCAGACAGACCCCTTCCAAATTATGAGACTCCTTCCTGAGCGCCCAAAAAACTTAGGTGTAGCTAAAGTAAAAAACGTCAGTCCAGCTTTTGCAGACAGCATTCTATGGCCTCATGACTCGCCACAGAAGAAAAAACGGAAAAGATTGCCTTATGTGACAATGTCAAAACAGTGGATAATGTCTTTCGAAAAAAGGGAAAAGGAAAAAGAAAGAAATGATTCAGAAAAGGGAAAAGAAGATACAACTTATATATCAAAGACAAGATATAGGACTATCTAAAATTCTGATTAGGTGGAAAAAACAACAACTGAGCAACTGTCCAGTGCCAAAGTTTCGTCCGGTGAGAGTGTGTGAGTGGAATCCTTAGATGAGAAAACTGTCCATACTTAACAGACGATGCAAAAGTATATTGATGAGTACGTTGTCATTTTGGAAAATATTGGAAATGGAAAAAGAAGCGATGGTGGTTTCCATGGCGGCATGTGGGCACCTACGGAAGTGTTCCTTTTATAGGTTTGATCAAGTTATTTCCACATTGAACCCACAAAAATCAGTAGAACAAGAAATCTTTTCTCTGTCCTGTCCCTGAATTAAGAGTTTCAATATTGCTTATAAGTTATTGTATTTTTTACTTTTATTCGTCTCATTAAAATGTTTACTATTCTCAAATTGTTTAATTTTTTCTACTTACATTGAAAAAATGATCAAAATGACCAGTGATCAACTACTGGAATGAAATCGATCAAAAACTGGATTCGCCTGATCAACTACTGGGGAAATGGCAATTAAGAAAACTATATTTATAACTCTGTTGCTATTTAATTTCAGCAGAATTTAATTATTGTCTATTATAGGACATTCATTTAGTGTTGTAGAAATCATGTTAGTTAACTCCTCAAACTTAAAAGGAAGGATATATAATAAAAACCCCATAGCACCAACCTTATTTGATCAACTACTGGCTCGGTCACCCTGTAAGGTTTTTAATTTGTATAGGCCTAATGGAATTAATTTACGTAAGATTATAAGAAGACATTTATTGTATCTTACAAAGTTGAACTTATATGGTAAATTCTTAAAGAATAACAGTTTCTTCCACTTGGAAGAAACATTTCTTCCGGCCGGTTTTTTCCACTTTGGAAGAAACTTGCCAACCCTGATTAGTATGTATTTTATTAAGTTCTGGTTCTAAATACAGTCATAAAGCAATTATATTTATTACTTTTTATGGGGTGCCCATTACTGGAACAGAGGGTGTCCATTACTGGGCTTTAGGTGTTTTGATATATTTCTGTTATTTAAAATTAAATTTCGATTCATATTGGGAAATGAGACTATAAGAATGGTTAAATATTGTTGATAGGTTAATATTGAAAAAACTGGAATATAATGATTATAACTATTAATAAAAAAAAAATTAAATGAAATTCCTTAAGGGTGTCCATTGCTGGCACATCTACCGTATTTACATAATTACTATATAACATTTTACACAATTTTATATATATATATATAATTTATAATTAAATATATATAATATTGCACACGCATATAAATATACACGTAATAAATATATATAATATATAACACACACGGCAAGATGCGTAGGTGTGTGTGCGCGTGCGCGCACAGTGCAAGATCAATACACTGTACCAACAAGGTTTGAATTATTTGAATTTTTCGGACGTTATCGTGATGACAAGCAATATATATGTTTCAAATTTAACATGTATAATGTTTGTTTCATGTCTTGATACTCAATTTATAAATTATATTTGAAATAGATGATGATGATTTGTAATATTCTATTATGGTTATAAAGTGATCGCGCACGCGATCACATATAACAGTGTTGAATTCAGGAGGTAGGCCGGGGGCACTCCCCCTGGAACATTTCAGATTGTGTTTTCATTAGTCAAAAAGTGCCCCCCCCCCCCCCCCGTAACTCAATATCCCCCTCTCGGTCCCTTAGACACACAAAAATCCCTCCCTGAGAAAATTGAATTAAACACTGCTATAAATTGATTGCAATAGGTGGATTTCTAAAGAAATCAAACTGAAAATCTTAAGATATTCATATTAATTATTTAAAATAAAATTAAGGAAATGGATTAAAAGCTTCTCTTTATAAATTTATTTTGAAAATGAGGGAGGGAGGGGACCATCAAAATTAATGCTTGCCTTGGGTTTAAAAAGAAAAAAATATATAATGTCCGATTTCTTTGATTTTGCACGGACAGAGCCGTGAACTGCGAAAATACAAACGAGTCCGGAAATTTCGGCCGTGTAGACCTTTACATTAGGTGACCGCCTATGTTGGTATTGTTTGAATATTTCGGACGTTATTGTGATTGCGTTGCACACACACACGGCAAGATGAGTGTGTGCGCGAACACAGTGCAAGATCAATACACACTGTACCGGTACCAACAAGGTTTGAATATTTCGGACGTTATCGTGATGACAAGCAACATTGTTTTATATATATATATAAAACAATAATTAAAAGGGGCTTAGATGTATTATAATCCCTTATCCGCCATCTTGCATTTTTTTGCATGAAAATTCCTTTTTCTCAGAGTAGTAATGTCGCCAATGGTTAAATATTGTTGATATATTAATATAATATTGAAAAAACTGGAATATAATAATTATAACTATTAATTAAAAAATTTTTAATTCACGCCAAGAAAAAAAATCCAAGATGGTGGATGCAGGATCACAATACATCTGCTCCAATAAAATTAAGGAAATGGATTAAAAGCTTCTCTTTTTAAATTTATTTTGAAAATAGAGGGAGGGGGACATCAAAATTCATGCTTGCCCTGAATTTAAAAAGAAAAAATATCGCAGTTTCGGCCCTGCCGGCGTCATCAGAATAAGGTAAAGAATTTTAACTTTAGCAAAAACTAACCTAAACTAAAGCAAACCCAACCTTCATGAAGGATATCATGACGTTATTAACTACAAGTGAAACTAAAGTTAGCACTTAAAATATAAAAGTTTAAAAAACTGATAACACAAAAATAAAACATTTTGAACTTACCTTCAAATTGCGGTAACCAAGGAAATTACAGAAAGTTCACAAAAAGAAATATATCAAAGATCCAACACACAGCTTAAAAGAAAATCCTTCATTATCAATTGTTGACGAAGATGCAATAAACGATCATCTGGCCTGCAACTTCACTAAACACACATATATAGCTTCTACACCACGAATCTTTTCAGATATACATGACTTTCGGAGATCAAGGAGATGATAAGCAAAGTCGGATTACGTTCTATTAATTTCAGAAAATGTCCATAATTTTTTTTAGTTTTTTAAAATAACATGGGCTTCTAAATCTTCAATCTTAACGCATATACGCACTTTATTCCAACGATGGCGACGGAAACCGCGGCTTTACAAGCTTCATAAACTAGTTTTTCCCCTCTCTTTGCCTCAACGTCAACTACTACGCTAACGCTACACCCTAACCCGCTTACAGGAGGAACAAGCTCCAGCTCCATGCCTCTACTCCTCTACATTTCTCACATTATTCAGTCCAATAGTGCTGCCCTCTTTCGGTAAATGCTCTAATTTCCTTAAACACTACCTTTTATTTAACCGTAGATTATACTTTCTCATCTTAATTCATTAAAAAAAGTAAAAGAAATAGCCCTCACACTGTTCTTGTACACTACATGCATTTACACATAACCTCGCTAACAAAGACACAAAATGTCTAGAAAATATTTTTTTACTTTCCTCTTTTATTAGCAACTGGAAAATGTTTCTGGTCATGTAGCCGAAAACAGCCGCGATTAAATAAATACAGCTAAACAAAATAACTGCGATTTGAAACATCATTTTGTATTTTCCTAAATGCAACTTTTGAAATTTTGAAAATTCGCCTATAAAAAGTTTTTCCTTCTTTCTTTCTTTTTTTTCTTTTCTTTTTTTTTTTTTCTTTTTTTTCTTTACAAAATTATATAATTTTAGTCATAATGATTGGTTTAAATGAAATCGACTATATTTTATCTAAAACTACATACATTAAAACAAAAGAAAATTTTTTTAACTCTTTAGTTCACCTGGATTTCATATGGTTGGTTGGTTGGTTGGATTTATGTCGGCCAATTATCAGCACGTGGGATATAGGCCCTAAGGGGTGGGGGTGCCTTCCGTGGAGGTCTTTCTATGGGAACCTAACCCGTATTAACGCTTGGAGAACCAAGGTTCGAAGAAAACTCCGAACGATTAGGCCGACGGGCGCGATTGGGATCGAGCCCAGCACCTCCCGTCTACCAGCTTCGAGAGCAGAACCTCTCGGCTACTGGTGGGGCGGATTTCATATGGAGAGACGCAGCAATCCGCACCAGGAGGCAAGTTAGAGGTCTGCACGGGACAAAATTTCCAGACCCGGCTTATAGAAAAAAAATTCGGCCCGATGCAAAAATTAAAAGTTCGGCCTGAGCCCTGCCCTTAGAAAAAAATTTGGGCCGTCCCGGTATAACAGCTAAAAATTCGGCCCGAGACCGGCCCATTCCGGCACGGAAAAAAAGATAAAATCTCGGCCACAGCCCGGCCCGAATGAATTTCTGCAAAACATTGATTTTTACGCCGATTTGGTTAAAAATTTGTCTCTTACGAGTTCTAACTAAAAATATTTATCTTACCTTTTTTCTTTTTTCAAGTTTATAATCCTCATTTTTATTGAAGTGCCGCAGGCTGCGATATTTATTTTTTTCAATGAATCTCTATTTCTTGTATGTAAATATTTCAGTTATAATTAATATTGTTAATTCATATTCCATGTATTGAAGTGTTAGTCTTTCTAAGGGAACCTAACCCGTATTAACGCTTGGAGAACCAAGGTTCGAAGAAAACCACGAAAACTCCGAACGATTAGGCCGACGGGCGCGATTGGGATCGAACCCAGCACCTCCCGTCTACCAGCTTCGAGAGCAGAACCTCTCGGCCACTGGTGGGGCCTTCTACGTCGGAATTGCATAGAAATGAAAAAAAAAAGGCAAAGCATAGACAAGTTCCCTTCTTAGCAAATGTGAATGTATTATATATTCTTTTCTTACGTATTATTATATTAATTTTGCATGGATAAACACGTTTTTCAGTTTAAAACAGAATTCCTTCATAGGCAGGTTCTTTTTGACAAGTTTTACTATATTTTAATTTTGCTATATTTTAATAAGCGTAGAAATCTACTATTCTTTAAAAAGAAGATGGCGATTAAAAGTGTATGCATTTTTTGCAAAAATTTTTGGGCCAGACCTAATTTTACTGACCTTTGAACGGACCAGGCCTCGCCGAGACAATGATTTTCATACGGGCTGGGCCAAAACTAGGACCGAAACTTTTGGGCCGTGAAGACTAGAAATGAAACTAGTCCCGGCTCTGTACAGAAAAAATAAGTTAAGCCCAGCCCGGTCCGATTTTTCAGGAAAAAAGTAAGGCCCGAACCCGGTCCGTGCTCTCTCTGAGGCAAGTGTTTCAGAGTGCTGAGCAAGCGCTTTATCGGCTCTAGAGTAGAGATCTGCACAGGCCCGTACCCGGCTCAACCTGCGGGCCGGCTGAATACAGGCGAAATTTCAAACGTGCAGGATTAGGACAATTTTTTCAACGGGCCGAGCCGACAAAAAAAATTAAACGGGACTGCTGGGTCGATAAAAAAAAATTAGTTGGGCCTGCCGGCTCGATATAGAAATTTAAATGAAACCTATAAAATATGAACCATTTCCAATAAATATGACTTTCGCGAGAATAAGTATGAAAGTGCGTCACGAGCCGATGCTAGTTTGACAACATCAATATTGCCTAGCGTAGAGGTTGGCATCGGGCAGTTACATCGCGTCTGAAAGTCCGGACATAATTTTTTAGACTCGTGCCGTGCCTAGATCAGGCTTAAATTTTTTTTCTACATGATCGAGCCGGGCCGGTCCCAGGATTGGTCAGGCAGACAATATGTTTTGTAAAAATATTAATGACGATAATGGACTTCTATTATTTGGAAATATACCATAAGCTGGTTCTCAAATTTCCTGCTCAACAACGCGAAACTTTCTCTGACTCAATTTTAAATATAAAGGCATAAAATTGAATGGCCTGAGTATTGAAACGATTTGGAATCGAATAGTGTTTTCAAATTTTAGTTAAATAAATTACTTATCGAGTTATAAGCACTCTTGTCACGTGATGGCATGTTTTTCTCTTTTTCCCGTGCTATCGCATCCGGAAATTCGATTCGAAACGCTAACTTTGACACTATTTTCTCAAAGATCTATTGCCTTTATCAAAAGATCGATAACGCTATTCGCATAGTTTCTAAATTAGAAAACTTGCCAATCTTATGCGTTTCCGAAAAGAAATTAATTTAGAAATCTGTTAGAAAGTAGATAATTTGGAATTGAACTACCTTAACCTTTAATTGATGCCACAGAAATTGTCACATAACTAGTGTGAAGTGGTCTGTGAGACCGTTCCATCGAAAGTTGAATAAAAGACGCGATACACTCATAGGATGGTGTTTTTGTATTGTACAGGACTGTTATAATTAAAATTCACCTATTCAAAAGTCTCTGGTGATAGTACTAAATTTTCAAATGGAACAAAATTTCGGAAGTGTTTGTAGTTAAACTGAAAATTGCAAGTTAAACTATAAAATTTGAAAAAAGCCGCGGTCTGAGAGACCGGTAACATCAGTTGAAGGTTAACCTTTATTAACTGATGTCACAGAAAATGTCACATAACTAGTGTGAAGCGGTCTGTGAGACCGCTTCATCGAAAGATGAATAAAAGCCGCGATCAACTCATAGGATGTTGTTATTGTACTAAACTTTTTGTACAGGAGTGTTATAATTAAAATTCACCTATTCAAAAATATCTGGTCCAAACTACTACAGTTCCAAACGAAACAAAATTTCAGTAGTGTTTGTAGGTAAACTGAAATTTCCAAGTTAAACTATAAAAACTGAGAAAAGCACCGGTCTGTGAGACCGGTAACATCAGTTAAAGGTTAATAAATTACAGAGAAATATTTTCACAAATCTACTTTTTATTATACAGCTTCAAAAGTTATGATGCTTTTAGCTACCTTTTTTTCTTTTATTCTAAACTATACTATTATTATTTTTTTAAGAATCCTTTTGAATGTTGAAAAGTCTAAGAAATCATTAATGTTGCTATTGTGTATTTTCTGTCTTGCGAACAAATAGTATAATTTTAATATATATATATATATATATATAAAAGCGTTTGTCCTGACTGACTCATAATCAACGCACAGCCGAAACCCCTGAACCTAGAAGCATGAAAAGGGGGGGGGGGGGAAATACTTATCATCACATAAGCGTGTAATAAGAAAGGATTTTTGAAAATTCACCCTCCGTATGGAGGTTTCAGGAGGGGGGGGGGTCGAAATTTTTAGAACATCTGGCCATATCTCAGAAGCCGTTTTAGGTTGGAGCGTGAAATTCCAGAAAATAAATCTACAAAAAAAAAAAAAAAAAAAAGATTAAACACGTATTTCAGCGATTTTACAAAATCTCCCCCCCCCTAAGGGGATTAAAAGGGGGGGATTGAAAACTTTAGAACATTTGGCATATCTCAGCAGCCGTTTTAGGTAGGAGCGTGAAATTCCAGAAAATAAATTTAACCTTTAACTGATGTTACCGGTCTCACAGACCGGAGCTTTTTCCAATTTTTATAGTTTAACTTGTAACTTTCCGTTTAACTGCAAACACTACCGAAATTTGTTTCGTTTGAAACTTTAGTACTAACACCAGAGACTTTTGAATGGGTGAATTTTAATTACAACAGCCGTGTACAAAAAGTTTAGTATAAAAACACCATCCTATGAGTTAATCGCGCTTTTTATTCATCTTTCGACGGAGCGGTTTCACAGACCACTTCATACTAGTTATGTAACAATTTCTGTCATATCAGTTAAAGGTTAAGAAAAAAATAATAATTAAACAGGTATTTCAGCGGTTTTACAAAATCCCCCATAAGGGAGTTAAAAACGGGGGGGGGGTCAAAAATTTTAGAACATTTGGCATATCACATCAGTCGTTTTAGGTAGGAGCGTGAAACTCCAGAAAATAAATCTACTAAAAAAATAATTAAATACGTATTTCAGCGATTTTAGAAATCCCCCCCCCCCCACCACCTAAAGGCGTTAAAGGGGGGGGGCGAAATTTTTAGAACATTTGGCATATCTCAGCAGCCATTTTAGTTAGGAGCGTGAATTCCAGAAAATCATTTAAAAAAAAAAATAATTAAATACGTATTTCAGTGATTTTAGAAATTCCCCTCCTCCCTCTAAGAGGATTAAAGGGAGGTTCGAAACTTTTAAGTAATTTCGCCATATGTGAGCAGCAGTTTTAGATAGAGGCATGAATTTAAGGATAACTAATCTACTAAAACAAACTTAAACATGTATTTTAATTATTTTACAAATTCCCAACCTAAGAAGGTGGTCGCCCTTTTAGGTCATTTCGCCATATCTTAGCAGCAGTTTTAGGTAGGGGCGAGAAATTCTGGATAACAAATCTATTAAAAAAATAATTAAACACATATTTCAGTGATTTTAGACATTCTCCTCCCCTCCTAAGAGGGGGGGGCGTCGAAATTTTAGGATATTTCGCCGTATCTCAGAAGCAGTTTTAGTTAGAAGCGGGAAATTCAAGATAACAAACGTATGCTAAAAAAAATAATTCTGGATAATATAAGATTATACGAATAAGACAACAATTACGGATATTTGATTACATATTAAGTTATTTTTTCAACTTTACTAGATATATTTTGTTTGATTGAAGGTTCTTTTAAAGAAACAGACCAGCGTAGCGGGCGAAGGCTGCTAGTTAAAGTTATCCCATAAATATGTATGCAGTCCTATTCTTTAAAAGAATATTAATTGTATGTTAAAAAAAAAAAAAAAAAATCGAATTTTTTTGTAGAAATCGAGTTGCATAGGACCTGGTATGCTTTAATTAATTTTTGCACGGGCCGGGCCTGTTTTAACTTATTTTTGTAGGGGGCGGGCCGGGCCTGGAAATTTCGGTCCGTGCAGACCTCCACTATAGAGCAGAAAGAGGCGCCAAAAGAAGATTTCATTCGTCATTCGGCACTGGAGTCTTGCACCGGGTCGGGTTACCCGCTTTTACCCGAACCCGATCCGATCCACGGTTCAGATCGGATTGGGCTGGCATTATATTTTTTAGTTGCGGTTCGGTTCGGGTTGACTTCTACTTTTTTTGCTGCAAATCGGTTTGACGCTAATTGTTTAGGGTTAAAGTCGGCTTCAGGTTGGGTTTTTACTCTTGCGGGTCTGGTTGACCCGATTTTCAAAAGAAAGTCCAAAATATTTTTTCAGATTAAAAATCTATATACATACCTCTATATCGGACATTCCCGAAAACCGGACACCTCTATTTTAGAGAACATTTTTTCAATTCGTAACACACTTAGAGTAGGTGGGGTTAAAGATACGCACTGGCTGATTTAATACGAAGCAACATTTTTACAATCATGACCGCTGAGTGGCAGTTTGGTTTCAAGTGTAGTGGCTGCGTGTTCAAACCTTGTGAAAAAAGTAGCATTCCGTGCCAAGAAAATGAGGTAAATTTAAATTTTTGAATTTTGATCTCATATTTTTTTTAATTTCACTTTACAGTTTAGCTGTCAATACCTCGATTTTTCACAAATCCAAAAATAGTGGAGAACGGAAACTCTTTAGCTTCTAAATGCCGTGAAGTTTGCGTCAATCACATTATTTTAAACTTGTAGGTAGCCGGTTAAGAAAAATTCCTGCCGGCCCGGCCTACAGGCAGAGGTAGATTTCGAAGTTAAGTATACTAATTTCACCAACAAAAACAAAATCATTATTAGATATAAATCCACTTTAACAGTTTTATCTGTCTGCTTTTGACGAGTTTTTATTTCCTTTTTATAAAATAGCTGGTTTTATCAGAATCATGTTAAGGCGATATTAAAAAAAAATATTTTTCCATACTCAACAACTCGAAATTTTCTGGCACATTTTCAGATTCATTTTTAATTTAAAAAAATATGAAACATGCAGACGTGATTTTTGAAAAGATTTATAAGCGACCTGTGTTTTTATTTTTCTTTCAATTAATTAAAACTTGATTAATAAACAATTATTTTCTCAGTAAGGCAATATTTTTCGTTTCTAACAATCGCTTCGGGAAATTCTGCTCAAAATGCCCACTTTGACATCCTTTTTTGAAATATATTCTGCCTCTATCAAAAAAACGATCATTACTGTACATTATATAGTTTCTGAATAAGAGAATCTAGCAATTGGATGCGTTTGAGAGCAAAAATGAGTAAGAAAATAGACAGTTTGGATTTGAATGCACCCTTAATAAGATGATTTTTTTTCTTCAATCGCTATGTATTTTTAATTTGTTTTTGCTGTAAGAATTGGCCCTATCAAAAACTTCTCTATATAAATATTGAAGACAATATTAAGAAGATATATGATAAATTCATGGAGATTTTATATCTTGTGAATTGAAGGAGTTATTAAAATTTTTCTTCTTCAACCCCGCTTTTATGTTTTCGTTTTTAATTTTTTTTTTCGGTACGAAATGGTCCTATTAAAAACTTGTGAATATAAAAGTTGTAGATAATATTAAGGAGATGTATAATAAAATTATTGGATTTGATATCTTGAGAATTGACGAAGTAAGGAATTTTTTTCTCCCAAAAACCCTATTTTTTGCGCTCCTTGATCCTATTTTAAATTTTATCAAAAATCTGTGATGCATGAATTTTTGGCGCTATTTTTAGAAGTAATAAAAACTTTAAACTGATTTGATATGTACAAAAATTAAGAAGTTATGGGGTTTTTTCGGTTTTCACAAAACCCCTCCCTATTTCCATCCCCTTTGTCCGCTTTTGCCCATTAACGAACTTGAGCGAGATTTTATGTCCCTTGATTTTATGTATCAGTTTGAAAGAGATTTGTGCAGAATTGCGGAAGTTATCGTGTCCAGAAGAAAGTGATAACACAATTGCTTTGGGAAATTCCGTTCTAAATGCCAATTTTGACATCATTTTTTGAAATATATTCTGCCTCTATCAAAAAATCGATCATTACTTTACATTATATAGTTTCTGAATAAGAGAATCTAGCAATTGGATGCGTTTGAGGGCAAAAATGAATTTAAAAATGAGCAGTTTGGATTTGAGTGCATCCTTAATGCAATGATTTTTCCAACACAATCCGCTTCGGGAAATTCGGTTCAAAATGCCCACTTTAACAGCATTTTAAAAAATATATTCTGCCTCTATCAAAAAATCGACCATTTCGGTACATTATATTGTTTCTGAGTAAGAAAAGGTAACAATTGGAAGCCTTTGAGAGCAAAAATGAATTGTAAAATGAGTCAGAAAATAAGCAGTTTGGATTTGAATACACCCTTACTTAGATGATTTTTTTCTTCAACCGCTATGTATTTTTAATTTTTTTTTTTTTTTTTTTGCTGTAAGAATTGGTCCTATCCAAAACTTGTCTATACAGATGTTGTAGACAATATTAAGAAGATATATGATAAATTCATGGGGATTTTATATCTTTTGAATTGACGGAGTTATGGATTTTTTACTTCTTCAAACCCCCTTTTTGTTTTCGTTAATTTTTTTTGCGGTACGAATTGGTCCTATCAAAAACTTGTGAATATAAAAGTTGTAGATAATATTAAGGAGATTTATAATAAAATTAATTGGAATTGATATCTTAAGAATTGACGAAGTTATGAATTTTTTCTCCCAAAAACCCTATTTTTTGCGCCCCTTGAGCCCATTTTTAACTTTATCAAAAATCTGTGATACATAAAATTTTGGCCCTATTTTTAGAAGCAATAAAAACTTTAAACTGATTTGATATGTATGAAAATTAAGAAGTTATACTGGGTTTTCGGTTTTCGCAAAACCCCTCCCTATTCCCATCCCCTTGGTCCGATTTTGCCCATTAACGAACTTGACCGAGATTTTATGCCCATTGATTTTATGTATCAGTTTGGAAGAGATTGGTGCAGAATTACGAAAGTTATCGTGTCCAGAAGAAAGTGATATATATATATAGATAGATAGATAGATATATAAAGTTTTTTACTGAGGGTGGTTTTGGGTTCTAGGGGTCATGATCGGTGTAGATCTGCAAAAATTTTTCAGAAATTCCAATATGGGAACGATCCCAATAGGTAGTATTTCATACGAAATCTACCTAAAATAAGATAAAAGTACGCATCCGTCTTGGGGCAAAAATACGCACAAGTTTAACCCTTAAATGCGCGATTTTTTATTTTGTTTCGAAAAAATTGTATATGATTCTCTGAAAGGTTTATTACACAGGAAAAATAATGAAAAAAAATCAGAGATACATTTTTCTTATAATACGTCAATCCTTTCTTCTGTTGCACATCTGCAATACAAGCAAAAACTACTGTCGTGTGGCTGTTTTACGCTAAATATTGCAAATTAATAAATATTTTAGTCTCCAAATACCTTATTTTATATAATTATTTATTTTATAAAGCTTAAACTTTAACCGTTTAATTCCAATGATAGAATATGTTCTAGAAATTACGTAGTGCACAGAATCTGACTTTACACCAGAAAGATTCAATGGTTAATTTCGCTTTTTTTTTCATACGGAAAATATATTATTATTTATAGCAAATATTGCTATTTTAATTTTCTGGTGCGAATTAGGTATATACGAATAAAAAAAAATCTATTAAATTAAAAACACTTGTTTGCATACATGCAAAGCTGCGCACAAAACAGTTAAGATGCGGGTCTTTGCCCCATCGTTTTAGTTAGATGCAAAGCTTTTCACCATTACGTTGTGGAAAGCTTTATATTTTTTCTAAGTTAGCATTGTATAAAATATAATAGCTACTTAATATATAAGGTAGTTAACAACCTTTTCCTTTTTCTAGCTAATTTTTTTTTTTTTTTTTTCTAAATATAGAACGTAGGTATCTACCTACCTACTTTTAAAAATCAATATTCTTGTTTCATGAAACGCTTTTGTTTTAAGTCTTAACCCTTAACTCCTGTTAACGCCCAGCAAACACATACCTTTCGGCACACGATCGAACCGCAGCCGGCAGTGTCGGCATCGGCACAGTGGTTTCGGTGAAGTTTCGGCAGCATATCGGCAACTAAAACTCAAGAATCTGCTTTTTCGACTGCCGGTTTCCATAATCGGTCCCCTTATGGTTACATATCGGCAAGCGACTTATACCGGCAAGTGACGCAGGACCGAATGTCATTTCTGATAGTAGTACGATTAGATGAATACAAACATCGGTCCGAATTCGGAATTTTTAGTCTTAGCCGACATTTTTTCCTTTACTTAATTTTGTGTGAGTTTGAGTTTTGATAAGAGTTATATATTTCATATAAAATTGTCAAAAAAAGCCTATGTTTATTTATTTTAAAAAATGTTTTGAATTCATTTTTAAAAGGATTTACAATTTTTTGAATCATCAAAAGATTTTTTTAAATCGCTACTTAAAATTATTAATCATTATAAACTTAATCGTGGAAAGAAAAAAAAAATACTATTCAATTATTGCACAAACTAATTCAAATTATTTTCCAATTATATATTAATTTTAAAAATAATAGCTAAGTTTCTTATTTTATTTAAAAATCAAATTATTAAAAAGCTTTTAAAATTATTTTACAAGCTATAAAAATATCAGAAAATCTACACATCTTTTTAGCATTAAAATTTAAAAGAAAGATTCCGAAATTTCTCCCTTCTAAAAAATTATTTACTAAACGAAAAAAAAAAATAATAATATTTCTATTTTATTTTAAGATTAAAAAAGGCTAATAAGTAAAAGAATAAATATTGCTACATTGTCATTAAAAATATATTCTACTTTAAATCATCAAATGACAGATAATTAATTCTTATTCTAATTAAAATTTTAATTAAAGGGATTAATTTCCAACTTTATTTATTAAAATAAGTTTTTCCATGTTAAACTAGTATGTTGTGGCCATCACAAAACTTTCTTCTATATAAATCACGTCAATTAAATCATTTAAATAGTAGAAGAAATTACATCAATTTATCACCAATTTATAGCAAAGCATATCTGAATTTCAAATTTGATGAAAATCCGTGCATTAGTTCTGAATATTGAACTATTGTGGAAATCTTGAAAAATGCTGCATAGCAGCGCCACCTGTTGAGCAATTTACACCAAAACATAAACAGCTCTAATTCATATCCAGGTATATCTGAATCTGAAGTTTGTTAAAAACCCAAGCATTAGTTCTTGGATAGATTGCGGAAATCGCAAAAAATGCAGCGCCACCTGTTGAGCAATTTACACCAAAACGTCAATTCATGTCAAGGACTAACTGAATCTGAAGTTTGATGAAAATCCGTGCATTATTTCTTGAGATAGAGCTATTGTGAAAATCGTGTAAATCCTGCAAAATGCAGTGCCATCTGTTGGGCTATTTACACTGAAACGTTACCATCACCAATTCATATCAAGAAATAACTAAGTTTGATGAAAATCTGTGCATTAGTTCTTGAGATAGAGCCAGGGGTAGTGCTGGTCCTCGGTGATATTTCAGGACATACTTTTTCCAATATTTCAGGACAATTTCAGGACACATTTACCCAGCATACTACTTTTTTTCCATGACCATTTGTCGAAGTTCGAGATTTTTTTTTCTGCCATCACTAGCCAAAGTTCAAGATTTTTTTTTCGTGATCATTTACCAAAATTCGAGATTTTTTTTTTTCATGAACGTTTGCCAAAATTTGCGATTTTTTTTCCATGATCATTTGCCGAAATTAGTGTTTTTTCCCCCCTCTATCGTTTGCCGAAATTCGCAAATTTCAGCGAACGATTGACCACATTCCCAATTTTTTAGAAATTGGTTGAAGACTATAGCAATTTTTTTCAACGACCGATTAACAAAATTTGCAATTTTCCTTCCTGTCAGACTGACAAATTCCCGATTTTTTTTGGTGCGACCAATTGACGAAATTTGTGAGTTTTTCATCATCAGATGACAAAACGTTTCACTATTTTCTGACTCTAAAGCACCTATTAATTCCAAGTACCGATTTTTTGTAATTCCGCGAAAAAACAAAACCAAAATATATATATATATATGTATATATATATATGGTAAAATCATGACCGTTTATGCTATAGTACAAAATTTCAGGAATTTCAGGACATTTTTTCATTTTTCAGGAATTTAAGGAATATCAGGACAAGTACTACCCCTGGATAGAGCTATTGCGGAAATCGCGAAAAATGCAGCATAGCAGCGCCACCTGTGGGGTTATTTACACCAGAAACTAATCAGCACCAATTTATATTAGGGACTACTGGAATATAAATTTTTATTAAATACCGTGCATTAGTTCTTGAGATAGAGCGCCCAGAAAATTTGTGCCACATACAGACAGACAGACTCACAGAACCACAGACAGACATTTTGTAAAAACATGCTTTTCGGAATCTCTGACCCCTAAAACGTGTAAATCCGTCGAAAACCAGAAGTCGAAATTTTTCATGAATCCAATACTTTCTTCTTGTAAAGATAGAAGAAATATGTTTTATAAATTAACACAACGCATGTAATTATATTATAATAACTAATCAGAACATTTTATTAATTTAACAAAACCTCTAAAAATAATTATTTTCATTAAATATTTAATAATTTTTAAATTTATAAAAAAAATCAATTCGTTTGCTTTAACTAGTTCGCTAAAATATTTATTTCATTCATTTAAATACTAAATTAACTTTTAAATAAATGCGGATAAGACAATTACAAAAAAACAACTTTAAAAAAACTTCAAAATTCCAATTTTCCCATCTACAAACTATACACAACAACAAGCCATCACTTAAAGAAATGTCTTCCCCGTATTACCCCATAAAAATCCTCCCCGCACCAAGGCTCAGTGGGTGAGTGGTTAAGGCGTTTACCTTCTGTCCCTGGGGTCCTCAGATCGAAACCAACCTGTTCCAATGCCAAAATACGCTCCCTTGAAATATTGACAAAGACACATGTCAAGATGGCTAATAGATGGAGCCATCAAAAAAGATTTTTTTTTTCAATTTATGCTGCTGTCGGGCTGCAGCCGGCATAGTATCCTGCCGGCACCGGTCCGACCAAGTGCCAGCTCAATGGACCGACTATCGCCCGGGGGACCACAAAAGTGTTGGAACCGATATCCGCAACCTGATATCGTGCCGTTATCGCCAGAATTGGCAAGAGGCAGTCGTCCGATTGTTTTCCGATAGCTCTGTGTTTGTTGGGCAGTCTCACAGACAGCTGATATATTCAGTTTTCACAGTTTAACTTGTAATTTTCAGCTTAACTATTTGATGTTAGTTTAATTTTGATTCATTTAGAAACTTAGTAGTGTTGCTAAAGACTTCTGAATAAGGGAATTTTTATTATAATAGGCCTTTACATAAAGTTTAGCACAGAAACAGTATCTTATGAGTCAGTCAACTCTTTTATTCACACTACGATCAAGCGGTCTGGTAGACCGCTCACAGTATTTATGGTACAATTTTTGTCACAGCAGTTATGGAGCTACTTCAGTCAGGCGAAAACACCCGTTTGCCAATGTTAATCCAATGGAAGAAATTTTTAAAAATATCTCGTTTGCATTTTAATATTTTTAAATATATATATTTTTTTCCCATTGGATAGCTGAGGTAGATCTGTACAAAGGCCGTTTTTTACTTTTTCGATTTCGTTTGCAGATTTTTTTTTTATGAGGATGCTTTCACTTTCGAAACCGGTTCCGAAAGTGAAAGTATCCTAATTAAAAATAACTGTAAAGAACATGAAAAAAGTACAAAACGGCATTTGTACAGATCTACCTCCAATGCTATCCAATGGAAAAAAAATCATTTAAAAATATTCAAATGCAAACGAGATATCTTTAAAAATTTCTTCCATTGGATTAACATTAGCGAATAGGTGTTTTCGCCTGACTGAAGTAGCCTCTTAACTGCAGTCATACAGACCACTTTTTTTTTTTTTTTTTACTTTTTTCACGGTTTAACTTGTAGTTTTAAGTTTAACTATAGATACTAGTGGAATTCACTACAGATTCTAGTTTAACTATAGGGTAGGTGGGGGGTAAATATACGTACGGGACAAAGATACGCTCTGGCTAATTTAATATGAAATAAAATTTCTACAATCATGGCCGCTATTAGTAGTCATGCTGCTACCTATGCCGATGCTTATCAAAATGCCATTTAAGTGTAGTAAATGTGTGTCCAAACCATTTTGAAGAGAGTAGTACTCCATGCCAAGAAAATGGGGTAAGTTTCAATTTTCGAATTTTGATGTAATATTTTTAAATTTTCACCTTATTGTTTAGCTGGCAATACCTCAAATTCTTTCAAATCCAACAATTCAGTGGAGTACAGAAGCCCTTTGGCTTCTACAGGCTGTGTAGTTTACGTCGATTGCATTTGTTTAAACTTGCAGGTAGCCGGTTAAGCAAAATTAGGCATGAAAGCGGGAAATGGAAAAAAAGGTGGAAATTTTTTTCCATCTATACAGTGGTAGCAAATTTTTGTAATTTAGATATATTTTAACAGGAATTTATACAATAAAATGAAATACAATTGTACATATAATTGTTATTTTCTTTTTGTAACTTAGAAATTACTTAATAAATAAACTAACAAAAATTATATAGGTTCATTGAATCAAAAAAAGAGAATGGAAGGCAGATTACTAAAAGTATAAATCAAAAGATATTGATGAATTTATGTGAAGTGCAGTGATTATTTTTTTTTTAAAACATATATTCTGGGTGGTTTGGTTGCTTAAGATTTTCTCTCTCCCCCTCTTTTCTAAGGGAAAAAAAATTCTCCATGCTAAATATATGCACATCAAAGTTATCGTTGCTCCAGAAATAAATCACTGAAACTACCCTAAAAAGTTGTATAAATGGAATAAAATATTCTATTTCAAAAAGAACCTTATGTAAACTTCCTTTCCCTTTTAAAATCTAAGAAAAATTCACTCGGGAACGACACCTCAATCAACTTCATTTACCTAATTTTGAGATGGTCATAGGATAAGCTGACCTTTGATTTAATAGCTCTTCTACACAGCAATTCAGAAATTCTAAGGGGTTAAATATACAAAATGTCTGAAGAGTAAATTTACCCCCCCCCCCCCCCTATATGCTTTC
The DNA here is from genome assembly GCA_963932465.1 of Maratus speciosus. Taxonomy (NCBI): domain Eukaryota; kingdom Metazoa; phylum Arthropoda; class Arachnida; order Araneae; family Salticidae; genus Maratus; species Maratus speciosus. The sequence continues at coordinate 228,717,658 of OZ010796.1, read as the reverse complement.
AAAAATTTCTTCGAATTTTTGCATCAATCCAGAGAATGACCAAAATTGTATTCAAAAAGGTGGAATTCCTCCTTTAGGAGGAACTCTTTCATCCCTGCAAAATACTGCAGAATGGGGTAAGAACACACATCTGTCTTGGGGAAAAGATACACACAAGCTTAACCCTTTAGTGGGCGGTGTCCACAAAAAAGAAGACCTAATTTTAATTCAAAAACTGACAAACGGCACCAAGAATATATAATTAAAATTTTCCTTTTATAAAATACGGGAAAATAAGCAAGTTTTATTTTTTAATAAATTTGTTTATAATTTCTGGTGTCAATCCATCATTTCACAAACAGAATTACTCCACGCAGGAAAGGGTGAAGGTGCAGGGCTTTGCTCCATCATTTTAGCTAGATGCAAAACTTTCCACAATTACGTAGTGGAAAGCTTTTTATTTTTTCTAAGTTTGTATTGTATGAAGTACAATAACTACTTAACTAATATAAGCTAGTTAACTACCGTTTCCCTTTTCTAGTTAAGATTTTTTTTAAATATAGAACGTAGGTATCTACCTACCTACTTTTAACATGTTGACGGACACTTGCGTCTATAGCCGTCAAAGCGAAGTTCACTATGTGGCATAATGATTGATTGACACCAAGATTTACATGAAAAAATATATGAAAATAAGTAAAAGCTTAACTTCACGTACATTAAATAATGCAAAATTTAGTTTTAAAATACTGGTGCCAATTTAGGAATTAAAATTAAGTGGTATATATAACATACCGGTGCCCTTCAAGGGGTTAAAAATCAATATTGTTTCATGAAACGTTTTTGTTTTAAACCTTAACTCCTGTTTGTGGTCTCATAGACGCTGCTATATTCAATTTTCAGAATTTAACTTTCAATTTTCAGTTTAACTATTGATGCTAGTTTAATTTTGATTCGTTTGGAAACTTAGCAGTAACACTAGAGACTTCTGAATCAGGGAATTTTAATTAGAACATAAAGTTTAGTACAGAAACAGTATCTTATGAGTCAGTTGACCCTTTTATTCATTTCATGATCAAGCAGTCTCGGAGACCGCTCGCAGTATTTATGCAAAAAAATTTGTCACAGTAGTTAATGTTTAACAGCTGTTTGTGGTCTCACTGGTCGCTTTTTTTTTTACGGTTTAATTTGTAATTGTCATTTTAGCTATAGATACTAGTGAAATTTACTACAAATTCTAGTTTAACTATAAGATATTAATTTCGTTAGAAGTCTAGCAGTAACGCTAGACACTTCTGAATAGATAAGTTTTAATTATAATAGTCCTGTACATAAAGTTTAGTACAGTAACAGGGTTTCTCCTAACAGGCTTTTGCATAATTGATTTGTTTTATTGGAAATGGGGCAAAACCCCGCCGTAATAGGGCAAAATTATGCACTGTGTATTTTTACCCCAACCAATGGGACAAAGATACGCAGAAAAATGTTTTTTAAAAATTGCAATTTCTCACGAAATTAGAATTTGACAAAATGTCGGTTGATGGTGGCACATGCCTAAGGTTCTAATATAACCTTTTAATCAGCTAAGTTTAGACCAATGTGTTCGTTAAAAATAAAAATTTATGGAAAGTGCGTATCTTTATCCCCACCTACCCTATACATTTCATTTCTTATGCAGTAAACTGAATATATACTCATTCACATTCAAATATGAATTTATTTTCATTTGAAACGTTGTTCTGCTTAAATTTTTGTGAAAATCTCAACAATCTGACTTACAAAAAACCTAAATCTGACTCGCAAGATTTATTCTAGAGTGAACATGACCCGCAAAAAGAAAATTAGTCATTCAACATGCGACCAGAAAAAAGAAAATTAGTGACAGCCCGACCCGATACAGGACTCTATCCAACGATCCCCAGGTGTCAGCTATTCAGATGTTTTACTATATTTGAATATGAAATGATATAGACATGTGGATTTTTCTACATAAAAGATAAAATTGGACAGCATTATACATATTGGGCATTATCAAAACGCAAAATTTCTTTAGATTAAAACCATAACATTAATTCTAATTTTCTTCTCTCTGTAAAATGAGGATTCCGTTGGAAATCTTAACCTTTAACTGATGTTAGTGGTCTCACAGACCGCTGCTTTCCTCAATTTTCACAGTTTAACTTGTAATTTCCAGTTTAACTATATTAACTAGAGAAATTTTAGTTTCGTTTGGAAGCCTAGTTATTATCGCTAGGGGCTATTGAATGGGTAAATTTTAGTTATAATAATTCTGTAGAAAAAGCTTAGTACAGAAAAGTATCCTTTGAGTTAACGGAGCTTTTAATTCATGTTTCAATCGAGCGGTCTCACAGTAGTTGACAATTTCTGTATCAGATAAGGGTGCTGGTCACTCAGCTTTTGAATTCCCCTGTGTAATGTTAAGTCTATGGGCGTTTGATTCATTTTTCTATTCAAAATATCTCCTCAGGAAATTAATATTTTTCAGTTCTTCTTTCAGTGTTCTCTTCTTAAAGGATGTCCCTTTTTTTCTTAGTTCTCAAAATATTTCTAAAATCTTTGCTTAATTTAATATTTTATATTTTAAAAACTGACAAACTGGGAGTAAAATTTTAACACTTCATATAAAATTAAGCGTAGCTTTTAGAGATATTTTGAAAACTAAGAAAAAAAGGGACATCCTTAAAGAAGAGTACACAGAAAAAAAGAAGTTCAAAATATTAATTTCCTGTGGAGATATTTTGAGTATAAAAATGCATCAAACGGCCATAGACTTAACATTACAGAGGGGAAATTCGGAAGCTGAGTGACCAGCACCCTTAAGGGTTAAAGAAAGTGCTAAACACATCAATAGATTAAGAGAATAGACGATTATTGGCTATTGTACAAAACCGCATAATTTTGGTGCGACTTCAGTCAATTAATTTTATAATTTAGTTTTTGAGTTTGATCAGCACTCTACTCCATTGTTTTTAATGTAGTTTACTTTGTTTTAATACATAGTGCAATTTTATTAGATATAAATTAATAACTAAATTGTACTGAAAATTGAAAAAAAAATAAAATAATATATAGATACATATATATTTCGTGATTTTATTTAAACTTCAAATTGAAATTTGTTTAATTTCGATCTTTTCTTTACTTTTCTCTGCTCCTTTTTTCAGGTAAAGTAAAAAAAAGATGGGGGGGGGGTAAACTAATATATGTCCAATTTATTAACATTTCTGCTTTTCTCGAAAAGTTACACAGTATATTTATTTCCCTTTCTTATTAAAATTTTATGAACTCATAAATTTTACATAAGTAGCAGGAAAAGGAGAGTTCAGGGACAGGAGGGTGCAGAACAGTGGGGCCATCCCTCATCCTCAATAATCGCACCACCGCCTCCCACCCCTCCTCTGCTGTCCCTCTGCACCCCTAGAAACAGATTCAAACACCCCCTAGTGGTAAAACTGGTGTTTTTTAGAGTTTTTTCTACTACAAGATGACAGGTGAGTGTTAGATCGACTAGATTATCACACTATAAGATGAAGATTAAATTTATATTTGAATTTTGAATGATCAACACCTTAATGAGTATTAATAATTAAGAAAAACAATAGAAAATATCAATTTTTAAGGAAAAAAGCTGATTTCTTTAGATTTTTTCAACTATAAGATAAGGATATCAACTTAAATGAGGAAAGTTAAACGTACATTTCAATTTTGAATGAACACCTTAATGAATATTAATAATTAAGAAAAACAATGGAAAATATCAATTTTTAAGGAAAAAAAACTGATTTCTGTAATTTTTTTTCAACTTTAAAATGATGATTGAATTTTTATTTGATTAATCAACATCTTAATGAGCATTATTAATTTAGGAAAACAATGGAAATATCAACTTTTAAGGAAAGACTCATTTCTTTAGATTTTTTAAACTATAATATCAGAATATAAACTTAAAAGAAGAAAGTTAAACATACATTTTAGTTTTGAACAGCCACCACTTTAATTAAGCAAAACAATGAAAAATATCAATTTTTAAGGAAAAAAGTTGATTTCTTTAGATTTTTTTCAACTACAAGACGAGGATTTCAACTTAAAAGGGAAATACATATATATATTTTAACAACCATTATAACAACCATTACCTTAATGATTTTTAATAATTAAACAAAAAACAAAGGAAAATATTGATTTTTTAATGAAAAAAGATGAATTTAAATGAATTTGATTAACTTTTACACTAGTTTGAGATTTTATTATACTTTTAGACGCTAGTTATGCAGGATTTTAACCCTTGAACGACCTACACTTCAAGAAATACTCATTACTAAACAAAATAAATTAATTTTTAGTCTAATCAATAACTGAAAATTTCGCATTTTAAAAATATTTTCATGAATGTACATATAAAAATACGAGTTTACAAACTAACTTTCTTAATTTTATTACATTCGATCAGATTTTTCCACATTCAAACTTAATTTTTTATACAAAAAACATTACTTAATCAAATTCAATACTTCCTTATTCAATGAAACTTAATTTTTTATACACAAAGCATTGCTTAATCAAATTCTATACTTTCTGATTCAACGAAATTCAGTTATCTTTTCAGTTTTTAAACCAATTCTTAGAATTTATTATTATTATTTAATTTCCCCAACATTTATTACAAAACATTCATAAGTTCTATTTGTAAAAGAACGCACCCATTCGTTTAACATTTGAAGTGAAATATTTGAAAAGTGATCCCTTTGCCAACCCCCAATCTTCCCCCTCAAGTAGGATGCGAACAAAACAATGTTATATCACATTTATCGAAGTATTTTCGTGTCTCAAGAATGCAGATTTTGAACTATTCAGTAAACCTATGATTAGGTTAATATTTTCATGAATGTACATATAAAAATACAAGTTTATAAAATAATTTCCTTATTTTTATTACATTCAACTGGATTTTTCTACATTCAAGCTTATTTTTAGGATTCCATACTTAAAAAGTAAAAACGGAGCCATTATAAGATCACTCTTGTATCTGTCTGTCACAGCCATTTTACTTGTAAACTATGAAACGTGGAAAGTTCAAAATGGGGGGAATAATAAAGACTATTGACCCACATATTTACAGATTATTAAACATTCACAAATATATTTAGGAAAAATTTAAAGACGCTAATTACATAACTTGGGAAAAAAAAATATTTTCTGTGTATATCGTGTGAAAGCTTCTGTAACACTGAACTCAAAAATATATTTCTTTTAATTTTAGGTATTACATTTTCTGAGATACCGACGAAAATGTAGTGCAAAAATGTCCCCCCCCCATCTATTTCACTAGCTTCTGAAACTAAAATTATAAAAAAAATTAGAGGTAGTAGACATTAATTTAAACCTTGCAGGAAAATTATAGTGATTACCTTAGGTCACACAGTTTTTGAGAAAATTGCATTTTTCCTTTACACACAAATTTCAATTTGTGGGCATTCAGCAAAGAAGTTGAGGAGCGCTTGAAGTACATGTAGTAGCAGAAGTATAAAAGCATTGTTGATAATGATTTTAGAAAAAATCTTCGGTAATTAGCCGAGATATTAACCCTTAAAGACACGGGCGGTTTGGACATACATAATGACAGGGGCGGCGTACTCTATGTACCATCAGATTTTAAAGCCCAGATAACAACTTTTAATGATATATTTGTGTAATGAAATGCCTAGTGGCAATATAAAAGCAATAAATGTAAAATTGTTAAAAACAGACTAATTTAATTAGAATTAATCACATAAATTCTATGGGATTCGACTAGTTTGCATTGAGCAGGCCTCTCAATACGCCTCCCGTGTCTTTAAAAGTTAATAAAAACCTGTCTGGGAAAATGTGGCATGGACCAAGGCACCATTGCAACTTTGCGACCTCCTTTCGAAGCGAGCTTATCACAATGCCAAGTTTAAACTTTGAATAAGGGTTTTGTTTTAGCTACACTGTAAAAAGAAAAGATTATTACTATGCTAAATTTAGTTTTATGAAATGCCAAATTAAGTTTAAATATGCAGTACTTTTATTGTCAGTACCGAATAAAGTTCATCATATACGTATTAGAATATGATTAAAAAAAGAGTGATACAGAATAGAAATATTTGATATTATTTAGGCTTCATATCTCTTTGAATTTTTATGGTACACCCATTCCTACTTTTCTAGTATATACAGCTATACCCAACCCTACGTTGTATAGTTTTTTACAAAGTCTTATTATTCTTTCAGCAACGATTTTTTATTTAATAATACAGTTCATAATTCATATATTTATTGTAAGGAATCCTCTGAGCACGAGTAATACTCGCACTTGACTGTTTTATTTTAAACACGAAGCATTATTTAATCAAATTCAGAACTTCCGATTTAGCACTATTCAGTGATTTTTCACTTTTTAAACCAGTGAGTTAAAAAGGAAAACAAGAACGCCTCCTATAATTTTACAGCTTTGGGTGAAACGAAACGAATTTTTCATACTGTTTACTGTTTTTCGTTATATGAAGACATCAGCTTATATTCTCTAGTTCAACTAAAATGTAAGAAGTTTCTTTATCAGAGCAGGGTTCAAGTCAATCTTACTTAAAGGATATGAAATCAGCTATACCCAGCCAAGGAGCACATGCTTCGAACATTAAAGTAATAGCCTCTTCACCAGGACAACTAAAGTCACCTTTTTCTTGCAATTAATATGAGAAATCCTATTCCAAAAAGAATGCATTAACCAGATATCAAATATCCCATGTGGAGAAAAAATCCTTTGAATGTGAAATATGCTCAAAAACATTCATTCAAACTAGTGATTTAAAACGACTTAGTGTAGCTCATTCCAAGACAACCACTGCGTATAAATGTGATCAATGTAGAAAAGACTATTTATGAAAGTTTTTGTTTAGAATTTACAAGAGATCGCATAAGAAGTTTTATGATTGTGATAAAAATTCCAACTCCTTTTCAACAAAGTCTGCTTTAACTAAACATAAAAAAGTTCTCCCAAGAAATATAAATGTAAACACTGTAACATTATATTTTATCTTGAGAGCGAGTGTTTTCATCATCTGATCAAAATGCACAAGTGAAAAAATACAAGCTTTGTTAAATCATGTAACTTGATTTGAATATCTGTACAGTTTAAAAATTTATGTCTTCCTATAACTATTGAAAATGATGAATAAATATTGTTTAAGTAAAAAAGCTTCTGTCGTTTATTTTTGCCATATCAACTTGTGATTTTTCGTGACTCTTATCTCATCAAGTCTAAATGATTTTACTACAATTTTAAATATATAACATTTGTTTTTGTTTATAATGAAATGCCACTCAATATGGTGCATAAAAAAATTTTCTGTCTGTACCGCCATTTTGAATTTATAAAAATAAAACCTAACCATTGGATGGTTAAGACGAATTGATAGAGACCTCATTCATTAAAATCCATCCAGCTGTTGGGATGTTTCAAGGGTATAAAGAAATCCACATACCCAGATACATGTCAAACACATAACTCTTATTGGCAGTCGGGTAAAAATATATATATAAGATTTTAGAAAAGAATTCTGATGTAAAATGAAATTTCTAGCACATTATACAACAAAGTTAATTTTCTTTTCTTGGAGAATCTGAAATTTTACACAGAATGGAGTGTCTAAATTAGATATGCACTAGTGAACAAAAACCTACCTATTTAACAAATGGGTAGCAAAAGCAAACTTTAAAAGACAGAATTTGCTTCTACATAATTGGAATTGCATTGACTTATGTGGACTATGGGATGAGCGATGAGTGGCCCCTGTGGTTTCTTATATTGGACGATAAAAGGTAAATAAGGAATGGTATGGTCATTTCCTTGCTAATGTTGCCTTAGTTTTTTTCCCCTTTTTTTGTCAGAAATTGCACCCACAGACAATATAATCTATAGTAGTCTGTGATTGAACCATTGTATTCAGGAAAGCATATATTATATTATAGGTTGTAAACTAGTAGAACTCAAGCACACAATCATTGTAATATTCAACCATCAGGAGGAGGTGGCTGTGATGTATGAGACATGGGTGGTTAGGAAAGTTTATTTCAGCAATTTAGAAAACGGAGGAATTGGAAGAGAACTTTTCAACCAAGCACTTTGATTTAGGACTACTTATTTGGCTAGTCATCACCTTTTGATGTAGAATGGAAATAAAGTTATGTGTGCATGTGTTATGCTTAGAAGATTTTGATTAAGGGAAAATATAAGTACATATTTAAAACGATGTACGACGTTAGCGATAACATTTACCTTAAAAATACTTTTATTTTGCTAGTATTAGACAAGCAATTGCTTTTAGAAAGGAATTATTCAGTATAATGTGGTCTAGAAATTCTGGGACGCCTAATAGTTTTATATTATAAAATCATTATAGTTTTATGGTTTTATATTATGTTTTTTATTTAAATGGTTTTATTTCCAGTGTTTTCCAACGTACCGCATATGCCCTACGGGAGGGGGCAATTTTATTTTTTAGGGAGATGATTCCAAATTTGTACTCAGTAATTTTTTTGCCTTGTTTTGGAAAAATAATGTTATAGACTAAAAATAAATTAATGAGTTCAAAATTGAAAAAGGAAAAAAATATTGAAATTAAAAAAAAAATAGCAATCAAAAGTTGAAAATAGAATATATGCCAGAATAATTATATGAAAAATCATTTATGGAATTTTAAACATAAAATTTTCTTAATTTAAAATGCTCAATTATTTTAATGATCTAAAATTCTGGCTATTATTGTATTTTACAACTTTTCAAATTTTTTATTTTGAATTATTTTCTGAATAACACTTCTTCTCATTTGTTCTGCTATATGTCACATGAAGGAACTTTTATATGTGAAACTACTTAAGAGTGTATCTTAAACTGTCTTGAACATATTTAATCTACAAAATATATGAAATAGCTGAATGAGGTACTACAAACTTTATAAAATACATATATACCAAATGTGCATCAGAAACAAAAGTGAATAAATAAGTCTTTGATTTTGAAAGGGGGGTATTTTGTGAAACACACCATCATTGGTTGGTTGGTTGGTTGTGTTTATGAGGGCCAATTATCAGCACGGGGGATATAGGCACTAAGTGTGTGGGGGGGTGCCCTTCATGGGGCTCTTTCTAAGGGAACCTAACCCGTATTTATGCTTGGAAAACCAAGGTTAGAAGAAAACCACAAAAACTCCAAACAATTAGGCCGACGGGTGCGATTGGGATCGAACCCAGCACCTCCCATCTACCAGTTTCAGGAGCAGAACCTCTCGGCCGCTGGTGGGGCCTAGGTTTTTAATTTACTTTTAATGTGTTTTTAGTAACGTCTTTTAAGCAAATAAATATTTTAATATATATTTTGACTTTGCCGTTTGGAATATATATTGTGATATGGTTAATGAGGTTTATTTCAGGGAAAGTGATGCTTTTATATTACATTGTGATTATGTTTCACTTTCATACAGAAGAAAGTTTATTAATGTCTAATTTTGAAACATTGCATTTACTTCTAGATGTTGAATTACCCAGCAAAAATTGCTGCCAGTCAGTGTCCCATGTACTGAGCAGTGAAGTCTATATCTAATCAGGAGTAACTTGCGAATTTTGGTGTATTTTAAAGGTAGAACTTACACATAGAGTGAAGAGCTCGCAAAGTGGGTGTTTACAGCTAGAGTTAAAGTAAAAATTGTTCAGTCTGTAAGTTTGTAGAGAATTTGCATTAATGTTTAGCTTTAGGAAAGTTATTTTTGGAGTTATTTAGAGTTTTGTAGAGTTAAATTTTTTGCAGCCATAGCATCTGATGGGGTAAATTCTGTAAATATGTTCTCAAAGTGATGAGCTAAATTCAATGTGGGGGAGGGTAGTACACAGTGAGATGAAAATTATTATTACTTAACGAATGGTGACAATTTTTATTTTTTTGAAAAAAAAAATTTCTGCATCTTTAAGCTACACAAATACACTAGATATTACTGTATAAATGGTTTTAAAAAAGTTATTTATAAAAGTACAGAAGCAGCATAATGGGGTATCGGAAATTGTCTCATTGTGTAACACTTGTGGTACACAGTGAGGCAATGTATATATTTTCATAAATCATACATTTTTACACTCTATCAATAATTTTCTGCAGTTTATGACTTCTAATTAATATTTCTAGATTTTCAAAATATTAAAAATATGAGCCTCGGGTGGACAATGGCAGACCTTGGACTACCTTCATGCAAAGAGAGAGAGGGAAAAAAACCTTCTTTTATTAATAAATAACTTTTTTAACATCAGAACAACATAGTAGGTATACAATGAGACAGTAGATGTTTATGTAACTTTAACCGCTATAAAATAAAGAATTATTCACTATTTTGTCAGACGATTAACTGAAGTGCCGAAACTAGATCCATGTGTTGCGTAAGATGAGGTCGTTATGTGTGTGTGCCAGCTTGGAGAAAAAGTTACAACTATATTTCAAAGTGGCTGCTGTCTCACTGTATACTACTCTCCCCTATATATTTTCTAATAGAGGTATAATTATAAAGTTCATGAATTTACATATTGAAAATTGTAAAAAAAAAAATAATTTTGGACAAAACTTTTAAAACTGTTGCCCATTATGTTATTGGTTTTGGTTCTAAATTATAAAAAAAATAATCCTGTACATGTTTAACCCAAGTTTTTTTTTTTTTTTTTTTTCAGATTCCAGAGGAGGGTACAGTGCTCAGTTACTCTTTATAAGGGTATTCTAGTGATCGAGTGAGTTTTGAGATTTTGCATGCAATGGTGTTAATCTTATTTCTAACATTTGTGTGTGAATGAGCTACCTACACTATCATTTCTTTAAGTTTTGCAAAGTATGTTTGAATCCCTGGGTAACTGGTTGTCATTATATTTTTTGTAATATATATGACATGATAAATCTGTGGCTGTGTAGTTGTTACATATATAATGCAGTAGGACATAGATTCTATGGATTTGGAACACATGTCACCATTAAGGTATTTTAGTTCTTGATTTTTGATGCATTGTGCCTTCTTGGTAATCAAGTTTTCTACATTTTGTCTTTGAGCTGAGGTTCCCATTACCTGTTTGGGATAGAATATATAGCTGTGAGTTTTGCCAATATGGTAAAGAGTTAAGCTTCATATTTTTTAATAAGGAATTGCTGGAATTCACAGAGTTCCATTTTATAGTGAATCAAAGTAGTGACTTTTCTTGTGTTCTTGCAGAAACAAACAGTGAGACCATTTTTATTCAAGTTAAGTGTTTTGAATTTCACGAGACTTGGAAAAGGATTTCCCCCTTCTCAGTCTTAATAGAATTAATTTTGATCATATATATTTAAATCTATCTGTTCTGCTACCAATCACTCTGTTTAATGTTTTCAATAAATTGTTCTTAAAAAAAAAAAAAAAAAATCTGTGTCATCTCTCTTTCAAGTTAACAGACCAGAGGGATATATCCCATACTTATTAAGAGTAAATACCACTAAAGCATCTAAATTGAGATTTTCATAAGAAAACCATATTTTTGAATAAGAGTGGAGAAAATCTGAAATACTAATATCATAAAAAATAACTAGACTCTCATTTTTTATAATCTTATTTGGCATAAAAACATTACCATTACATTTTTAACATTACATTGTTTAGAAACTTGTAACATAAAAAGGATACTTGTATACATTCATTTCTAAATGAAGGTATGAAAATTTATTTGGTCAATAATGGCATAAGTATTTTAAATAATGCATATTCACAATAAGAGACTTGTTAACATAACAGTGACTGTTATGCACATTTTAAATTATAATATTACAAGTTCAATTTAGGAATTGGTTGTTATGAAAATCATCCTTATGGAATTTAAAATAGAACATTTATAGCAATTTAAAAAAAACTTCATTTTATTTATTTATTTTGACGAGAACAGCACAAGAAAGCAATGTTTAAATTAGAAATTTATATAATAAAAATCCAGGTATTAATATTACAGCTACATTTTAATATTTCATTATTATGAGTATCATAACAAGATTTAAAAAAAAAAAAAAGTTTTTTAAAAAGACAAAAATAAAAAAATACTCCATTTTTATTTCTATTTTGCATTTAAAAAATATGGTAACAATTAGAAATTTTTAAAAAATAAAAATTATGTCAGAAGACATTGTTTACTTAATACAGGTTTGAACATTTTTCATACTCAAGAATGGCATGAGTATTTTAAATAATAAACATTAGCAATAATAACCTTTGTTTTGTCATTTGTTTTTAGACAAAAATAGTTGATCATAAGAATTTTTTAAATAAAAAATAAGCCTATAAAAGCCTTGAAACATAAGTCTTTGTTTCACATTAGTAATACATTATTGCAAATATCATCTTTATGGAATTTAAAATAAAGTGTTTCAAGCTTCATTTTAATAAAACATTACAAAACACTTTATTTTTATCTATGTTTCTTTTACTGGGCACAACAAAAGCAAAGTTATAATTAAAAAATTTTTAAATAAAAATGTTGTGGCAGGCATTCTTTTCTAAATATATATTTGAGAATTTCTTGGCTTAACAATGCTATGCTTATGTAAAATATTAAATATTAGCAATAATACCTTTGTTATTGTAACAGTGACAGTTTCATACTTCTAAATTAAAATATTGCATATACAGTTTAGAAATTCATTATTATGCATTTCATCTTTATGGAATTTAAAGCAGAACATTTAAGGCCCCTTTTTTAAGTATAATTTATATTTCCTCTTTTTTTTTTTTTTTTGCATAAAAAATTAATGGTTCAAATAGAAATTTGTAAAATAATAAAAATAATAAATAAAAATACATACATATACATATTTATAGTTTCTGTTAATGTTTGAGAATTTCTTTACTTAATAACAGCATGAGTATTTTAAATAATAAATATTAAAAATAAAAGTGTTGTTAATGTAACAGCCACTTTTTCACACACAATCGTTAAAATGAGACACATATATTAAAGGAAATCATCATTATAAGTATTATCCCAATCAACTTAAAATAGAGCATTTAATAAAGAATTTCTGTATGAGTATTTTAACTAATTACAATAACTAACACAAATAATAACAATAAAAGCCTTGTTATTATAACAGCGACTGCTTCACACAAAATAAAATGTTACAAATACAGTTTAGGAATTCAATGTTATGAGTATCAACATTATGGAACTTAAAGTATGAGATTTATAGCTTATTTCATTTTTATCTATTTATCTTTCCTCTTTTTTGCATAAAAAAACAATGTTTCATATAGAAATTTGTAAAAAACAGCTTTGTTTTGTTTTTGTAAATGAAGGTTAGAGAAATTCTTTGTTTAGTAATGACATGAGTATTTTAAATAATAAATATTAAAAATAAAAGTGTTGTTAATGTAACAGCCACTTTTTCACACACAATCATTAAAATGAGACACATATTAAAGAAAATCATCATGAGTATTATCCCCATGGACTTCAAATAAAGTATTTAAAAAAGAATTTCTGTATGAGTATTTTAAATAATTACAATAACTAACACAAATAATAACAATAAAAGAATTGTTATTGTAACAGCGACTGTTTCACACAAAATTAAATATTATAAATACAGTTTAGGAATTCAATGTTATGAGTATCATCATTGTGGAACTTAAAGTATGAGATTTATAGGTTATTTCATTGTTATCTATCCTCTTTTTTTCATTAAAAAAAAAAAGTGTTTCAAATAGAAATTTGTAAAAGAAAAAAAAAATGCAGCTTTGTTTTGTTTTTGTAAATGAAGGTTAGAGAATTTCTTTGTTTAATAATGACATGAGTATTTTAAATAATAAATATTTAAAATAAAAGTGTTGTTAATGCAACAGCCACTTTTTCACACGCAATCATTAAAATGAGACAGATATATTAAAGGAAATCATCATTATGAGTATTATGCCCATGAACTTAAAGCATTTAATAAAGAATTTCTATATGAGTATTTTAAATAATTACAGTAACAAACATAAATAATAACAATAAAAGCATTGTTATTGTAAGAGTGACGGTTTTACACAAAATAAAATGTTATAAACACAGTTTAGGAATTCACTGTTATGAGTATCATCATTATGGAACTTAAAGTATGAGATTTATAGGTTATTTCATTGTTATCTATCCTCTTTTTTTCATTAAAAAAAAGTGTTTCAAATAGAAATTTGTAAAAGAAAAAAAAAATGCAGCTTTGTTTTGTTTTTGTAAATGAAGGTTAGAGAATTTCTTTGTTTAATAATGACATGAGTATTTTAAATAATAAATATTTAAAATAAAAGTGTTGTTAATGCAACAGCCACTTTTTCACACGCAATCATTAAAATGAGACAGATATATTAAAGGAAATCATCATTATGAGTATTATGCCCATGAACTTAAAGCATTTAATAAAGAATTTCTATATGAGTATTTTAAATAATTACAGTAACTAACATAAATAATAACAATAAAAGCATTGTTATTGTAAGAGTGACGGTTTTACACAAAATAAAATGTTATAAACACAGTTTAGGAATTCAATGTTATGAGTATCATCATTATGGAACTTAAAGTATGAGATTTATAGCTTATTTCATTTTTATCTATTCATCTTTCCTCTTTTTTGCATAAAAAATGATGTTTCAAATAGAAATTTGTAAAATCAGCTTTGTTTTGTTTTTGTAAATGAAGGTTAGAGAATTTCTTTGCTTAATAACGACATGAGTATTTTAGATAATAAATATTAAAAATAAAAGTGTTGTTAATATAACACCCACATTTTCACACACACAGTCATTAAAATGAGACAGATACATTAAAGAAAATCATCATGAGTATTATCCCCATGGACTTCAAAATAAAGCATTTAAAAAATAATTTCTGTATGAGTATTTTAAATAATTACAATAACACAAATAATAACAATAAAAGCATTGTTATTGTAACAGCGACTGTTTCACACAAAATAAAATATTACAAATACATTTTAGGAATTCAATGTTAGGAGTATCATCATTATGGAACTTAAAGTATGAGATTTATAGCTTACTTCATTTTTATCTATCCTCCTTTTTTCATAAACAAAAAAAAAAACAGTGTTTCAAATAGAAATTTGTAAAAGAAAAAAAAAATGCAGTTTTATTTTGTTTTTGTAAATGAAGGTTAGAGAATTTCTTTGTTTAATAACGACATGAGTATTTTAAATAATAAATATTAAATGTAACACCCACTTTTTCACACACCATCGTTAAAATGAGAGATATATTAAAGGAAATCATTATTATGAGTATTATCCCTATGGACTTAAAATAAAGCTTTTTAAAATTAGGTATGCTAACATACAGGACTTTTTTTCTGAATTAGTATTATGGGATGCATCCCCCTAAACATTTTCTGAATCTACAGAAAAAAAACAAAGAAAAATTAAATTTTGATACTTTAAAAATATTCAGGGAAGAAATAACTCAAACACAGACTATCAAATTAGCCATTTTTCAGTCAAACTGAGCATCCACCAAAATACTGTTTTAGAAAAAAAGCCCTAGTAATAATTATTTTGATGACTTTTATTGATAGTATCAAGAACATATTTCCATCTACGGAAACTTTCAATGTGTTCTCTGCTGAGCTGAATATATTTAACTTTTGGATGATCTAATTTATTTGATTTTTGAAGTTCTTCTTCAATAAATTTGGGCAATGTTTGAGGTTCAGACAGCATAAGGCAATCATTCAGAACTTCAAGAAGATACACATTTTCAAGCGCAGCAGCAATGCGCTCTTTATCAGCAAGCTGTTTGTTAACTGAAAATAAAACAAGATCTTTATTTGTCTTTGTAAATAGTGCACAACAAATAATAAATTATGAAGAATAAAACATGAAAAGAGAGCTAATAATGAATTTGTAAATAAAAATAATTTTGTCAGAATTTTAATAACATAAAAGAATACTTTTCAAATCAAATTATATCATCACTTAGCCATATCAAGATTTAGATAATTTTCTTGGGTGTATAGGCATGACAGCTTTGTTTTAGTTATTTGTATTTTAGTACATAAGGAAAAAGAAAATGCAAGCGATGGCCATAACTCCAATTTTAAAAGCTGCAGAATACATCTGTTTGCACCAAAATTGTTTGCTTATGATTTTCTATAAATTTGCTTGCTTATGATTTTCTATACTGTTATAGTAAAATTTCCTCGAGTGCCATATACAAATTTAATTTTATATGAAATTTGAAAATCTCAATATCCTACTCTATATTTCTTAGTTACATACAATTTGTAATTCTGCATTTACCCAATATAAATCTGCTTTACTTTTTATTCAAAATTTGCACTAATGTCCGTTCAGGGACTATGTTAAGAAACACATTTTGAATGTTTTGTGATATTGTGGCCAAAGGTGTTAAAATAAGGATGCAACAGCAATTTATAAACAAGATTAACAATATTCATCAGGAAATCTGTAAGCATATTGTTTACCTGCTATATTTAACATGCATGAAATAGTAGAATAGATATTTTCAACTTTATCTTATGTACGGCCCAATTTTACATGATTAGTGATAACTTCATAACTTGCAGTTAAATGTGAAAGAAAATGTATATTAGGAGAAGACAGGTAGGGGGAGGGTGTCAACAATGAAAATTAGATGGTGACAAAAGATACATATACAGCAAAGTCCCAAGCTCACCTTGTATGAGCAAAAAACTCAAATAAATAGGATTTACATGAATCATCACCAACTTAGGAGATGAAATATAAATTTACACACAATTTATTATTTCTTATAGTACTAATTACAGTCTTCATGGTGTACACTTGATAGTTTTTTATTTGTTTGATGATAAACGTTTCTTTTATATAAACGAAAAGGATATGTCTGAATACATTCATAATTATAAAAAATCATCAAAATTACAGACATTACATTACACTAAATTAAAAAGATAAAAGCACTAAAAACAATTTAAAAAGATGTTTCAGATTCATTCTGAATCCCTTATCAGCTAATTCCTAATGTAAAAGTCATATTAAGGTGTTAAAGTTCAACAAACAGAAAATGTTACATCAAATTGTCAAAGTGAAAATTATAGTTAAAACAAAACTGAATATTCTATTGGTAGAGATGCAGCCTTGTTAAATGCCAAATCAATAGTTCTAGTGTACCAAACTTCCAAAAAAAAAAAAAAAAAAAAAAAATTGACTTCCATAAATGCTGCAGAATCCGATTATAAAAGATAATCTGATTATAAAAGAATTCTCAAAATTCAGAAAATGATCTGTTTTCATGGTGTGGTCAACAATTTTAGAATTTAAATTTTTATTCCTAAAAGAATGTTTATGCTCCTTAAGTCTTATTTCAAATGTATGGCTGGTTTCTTCTATATAGACTGCATTACACTGTTTGCATGGAAATCCATAAATAACAATTGTTATTTATGAAATTCCTCTGCACACGCCACATGCATCTCATCCAGATAGCATGGGGAAGAAGTGTCTAAAACAGGACTGCTTTTCTTTTCAACTTGTTACTCTAAAATATTTTCCACTTTAGAGACAAAATGCTCATAAAAACCACTTCTTAAAAATTTCAGCAGTCATCTATATATATTTTTGGTTTCTGTAATACACAGGAAGGCTCAAGATATTAATGTTTTTGAATGATCTAGGTTTCTTTGATTTTCTGATGACCATGTGTTTCAACTTCAAGGTGCTGGACACATTACAACAAGTGAAAACTGTTACCCTTTCTTTACCCCAGGGATGAGATTGACCAAAAAGCAAAAAAAGCTGAAAACTGCGTGAACGACGTTTGAACAATGACAGTTATGAATTTCAACCGCAACAAATATAATTGCTATTAATATATAATTTACATACAATTTAGCTTTGCGTAAATTAAAAATAAATTACTAACACGAATTAGGCAGAAATTATTTACCTATTCTAATGAAAAGTTTATTTTACCAAGATACAGAACATTAATGCGAAATTTGTGTTATTTGCGCAATCTTTAGACGGAATTCGCCATTTTTTAGAGATCTTTTGATGGAAATTGCAGTTTTTTTCGCGATCTTTTGAGGGAAATTGCCGTTTTTTCTCAATCTTTTGACAAAAATTGCCGTTTTTCCGCGATCTTTTGATGGATATTGTCGATTTCTAGCAATCTTTTGATGAAATTTGCCGTTTTTTAGCGATCTTTTGATGGAAATATCCGTTTTTTCGCTATCTTTTGATGAAATTTGCTGTTTTTTCGCGCTTTTTTGGTGGAAATTGTCGTGTTTTAGCAATCTTTTGACGTAAATTGCCGTTTTTCGCTATCTTCTGATGAAATTTGCCGTTTTTTCGTGATCTTTTGACAAAATTGTCGAGTATTAGCGATCTTTTAACAAAGATTGCAGTTTTTTTTCATGATCTTTTGACGAAAATTGCCGATTTTTCTTTAAACGATTAACGAAATTAATTGTTTTTGGTGACCATTTGTCTAAATTCGCAACACATTTTATGTCCGAATTTTCAGATTTATGACCGATTATTTTTTAATTTTCGGAAATTACTGCCACAATTCTTGGACTTTTCGGAACAGAATCATCCCCTGGTTCAGCGATCGCGATGAAATAGGATAACCACCGCATGCAATAAAAGACTTCTCGTAGTTGAAGTGTTGAAATATAAGCATATTTTGATGCGGATTAAAATCATTTCATGATTATTTTTTCATTTAAATGAATAAAAACGGATGTCTGCACAAAATAAATTCTTGAAAATTGAGAAATTAAAAGTAAAAAAAAATGGCAAAAAAGCGAAAATTTGAAAAAAAATCTGAAAACTGAAATTCAAAAATGACAAAAAAGCTGAAAACCGTGGATCCACGGAAAAATCTCATGCCTGTTACCCTTCTTATATCCAGGATCTAATGTTTCTCCTTCTGCAACTAAGATTTTTGATGGTAGAATAGAGGTATGCATGAATCGAAATTTCCAGGCTCGGGCTCGATACAAAAATTAAAAGTCTGGCCCGGCCTGTAAAAAACAATATTGGCCTGGTAAAAAAGTAAAAAGTTCAGCCCTGGCCCAGCCCAGAAAAAAGTTAACATTTCGGTCCAAGCCCGGCCCGGTCCGAGGGAATTTCTACAAAACATTGATTTTTACATCGATTTGGTTTAAAATTTGTCTCGTACAAGGAGTTCTGACCAAAAAATATTTATGTAATTTTTTATTTCATGTTTATAACCTTCCTTTTTATAGAAGTGCTGCAGGCTGCGATATTTATTTTTTTAATGAATCTCTATTTCTTGTATGTAAATGTTTCAGTTATCATTAATATTGTTAATCCATATTCCACATATTGAAGTGTTAAAAATCTGAAAAATGCTATACAGTAAAATCTTCCAAGACGGAATTGCATAGAAAAGAAGAAAAAAAAATGCATTATAGACAAGTTCCCTTCTTAGCAAGTGTAAATGTATTATATATTCTTTTCTTACGTATATTAATTTTGCATGGATCAACACGTTTTTCAGTTTTAAACAGGGTTCCGTCATAGGCAGGTTCCTTTTCACATGTTTTACTATATTTTAATTTAGCCATATTTTAATAAGCATAGAAATCTACTATTCTTTAAAAATAATAAATTTTAATGTTTAAGTGTAGAATAATGGTGATTTAAAAATGTGGGCATTTTTTGCAAAAATTTTTGGGCCAGGCCTAATTTAACTGACCTTTGAATGGACCAGGCCACGCTGAGATAATGATTTTCGTACAGGCTGGGTCAAAACTAGGGCTGAAAATTTTGGGCCGTGAAGACTAGGAATGAAACCAGTCCCAGCTCTGTACAGAAAAAATAAGTTAGGCCCAGTCCGAGCCATCAGAAAAAAGTATGGCCCAGGCCCGGCCTGACCCAAACAGAGTGGAGACCAGCCCCAGCCGGAGTGACGTGAAGGAAAATTGGCCCAATCCCAGCCCATGCAGATCTCTATGGCAGAATATGAAAATTTAACCAGTTGACCATTCTACAAGTTATTTTCTCTGATAAGATTTTGGAATTTTACTCTGAATATAATAATTTCTTCAAGATCTACAGATAGCTTTTGACCAGTTATGTTGAGCTAGCAAATTCTGTATAATTTTTTTCCAGCAATTGAGCTAATATCCAGAGCTTTTGACTGCAGTATCAGTCTTGAAATTGGACTTCCCTTTTCCAGCAATTGTGTAAACCATAGAAATAAAGATTCAGAAGTTTTTTCAAACTCACTGAACTTCATTGTTTTCCTATCAATATTACAGAAATATAATTTATCTAACACCCACATCTAACACAACACTTTCAACAGATTACTTTTTATACCATTGTATCAATTTTTGTTTTTATAGAAACAGTGGTTCTCTTATTTTTTTTAAATCTTTTATATTCCTTTTAATTGAATTTCATGATTAAAAAAATATTTTCTACTGTGCACAAAAATTAATGCAACCAGAATGGGAATGACCAATCACCAGCGCAACAGGTACTGTCCTGTCTAGAATTTTGTGCCTTGAATATAGCGAAATAATCAATCTCCATTTCTTGGAAGAATGTATGCCCTCTCCCTCTTCAAGTTTGGGGATTGATAAAAGAGCTATTGCTTGGATTTTCTGGTCAGAATGGAAAAAAAAAACAGCCATAATTTTTCACCCATAACTTTGTTAAAGCAGAAACTCAGTTAAGCAGGGCCTGATAATTAGGACTCTGTTGTATACTTATTTATGAATTTTTAATAACCATATTAATAATTAATATCACAAAACATATTTATAGACAATATTCATTAGATGAGAGTCCTGCACGGGTCGGATTCTACCTGACCTGAACCCGCAAATTTCATTTTAAGTCAACCCACAACCCGACCCGAACACACAAAAGTAATTTTCAGCAACCCGCAACCCGACCCAAAACCATAAAAATAATTCCCGGCAACTCGCAACCCGACCTGAAGTATTTCAACCTGAACATGAAATGTAAAGAAAGCAAATCATGTTTTAATACCATTATGAAATATAATCTACAATTGTATCTCTAATAGAGGTCTGCACCCGGCCCGGGCTGCGCTGGTGTGGCAAAGTTTCAAACGGGCCAGGCTGCAGAATTAAGAGAGTTTTTTCAATGGGCCGGATTAGCAAAGAAATTGAACGGCTTTGCCAGGCCGGGCCGATTACCACAATTAAGCGGGTCTACCAGTCCCATATAAATATTTAGACGAAGCCAATAAAATTATAAACATGCAGGGCCAGGCCGGGCCTGTAAATTCTGGCCCATGCAGACCTCTAATTCTCTAATACCATTTTTATGTTTTACATAGAAGAATGACCAAATTTATATTCTTTAATATTCAACCAAAGTAAAACCTCTGAGCACCTCGGGATTGTTGAATAGAGTCAAACATCGGGTCGAGTTATTCCAAAGGTTTTTTACCACTCAGGTTGTCAGGAGTTTCACAAAAAGGTTTGAGCACAACTATGTTTCAGATAAAAATAAATACATATTTGAATATCTAGGACTATATATGTTCAATTTACCGCATCAGAAATAAAATATGTACAGGCATTCCCCAACTTACTTAAGTAATACGTTCCGTAAACTTTTGCATAACTTGAATTTTACATAAGACGAATTTGTAAATAGCTTAGGTAAAAATTTGTAAAAAACTGCAATATTTATATACATTATTTATACAGGATTATTTTATAAACAAAGCAGCATGCAGCAGTATTTACTTGAATATAAACTATAAAAATATGAAAAAATATAATAACAAGCTAAAAGAACACTTTTCAAATAAAAAATATCTTGTGGAATATGGGATTTATAAATTTAACATTGATGAATTAATTTATATCAATTTTGAATCTACATCAAACGACTAGGTGAAGAATTTACATGAAGCGAACAGCTAAAGCTAGAAGAAAAAACAGACTCGCTCCTCTTCATCGAAACTTTAAAATTAGATTTAGTTGTGGTTTGAATTAAGCTTTTTGCCTCATTTTAATCGGATTTGTGTTTTTTTGTTAAAGATTTGATTGTATATCCTAATAAAAATACAACTCTACCTAACATATAAAACTATGTTTATTGTTGGGGTTTTTATCTCCATATTTTATTTATAAAACACTTATCAAACGTATGCAAATTCTTCTCAAATGCACTCATATGTTCATAAATGTAATTTTCGAGATTTATTACGTAAGTGCAAATTTAAGTAAGTCGCATATTATGTAAGTAAAGGGATACCTGTATAAGAAATGCAGTCATAGATTAGTCTTTCTTTAAGAACCATTTCTTTTGAAGTATGAAAAATACTATCAATATTTTGTTTTTGATACACACCAAAAACAGAGGTATCATATTATTGATAATTTATGTACACATACACATGTTACGTGTGTGCATTATAGCTTGAGAGGTGCCCGCTTTTAAAAGATATGATATAAGCATTCAAATATATAAATTTTAGGAATTGAAAAAGAATCTGCTAAGCAGAGGTGTCCGCCATTCGGGAGAAAAGCCATTATGAAGGTTTAATTGTACATAGATTTTTAATCTGAAAATAATGTACATAGATTTTTAACCTGAAAGTATTGTACATAGATTTTTAATCTGAAAAAATACTGTTACCATTCTTTTGAAATTCGGGTCAACCTAAACTCGACCCGCTAGAGTCAAAACCCAACCTGAAACAATGAAATTCACCCCGACACACAACAAAAAAGTCCTGAACCGGATGCGGGTAACCCGACCTGATGCAGGAATGGTAAAAAACTAAAAATCTAATCTTTAAATATGCTTCAAAAGTTCCACTTATAACGATACACCTTGTTTTACACAATCAGCCATCTGCCTTTAGTTTATCAGCAGTTATTATTTTGAAAATTTTCCTGTCTAAGATAGTGCATCGTATAACATCACAATTAAATTATTTACTTGATACATTAGACAGGAAGGACCATTTAGCGTTTTGCTGCATACTGTACTTTTAAAATACGATAAAAATAAATGCAGTTTGTTATTTCAAAGATTCATGAAAGGATGACTAAAGACAAAACAAACAGGCATACATTTTGCTTTTTTGAAACTTTGATCTGTGGTTTATATAGGCTTTTAACATGAAAAAATATTTTCCACATTCTTTTAAAAAAGCAGGTCAACCCGAACATGACCTGTAAGAGTAAAACAGCCAACCCGACCTGACCTGAAATTTGGATTGGGTTTGGGTAAAAGCGGGTAGCCTGACCCGATGCAAGATTCTAGTTTAGATTTTCACAAAGTATCATAAAAATAATGAAATACATAAATTATTGTTCAAATTATGCCTAAATAATGAAGTTTAAATTTAACATTGATTGGTCCATTTTTCAGTAATTTATGTCTGACTATATTACAAGGGTAGGCTGATAAGAAATGCACACACATTTGTAGAGTGCAAACAAAATGACCTTCTTAAATGTTATATGAGACTACTCATATAACTAAGTGCCGTGAAGAGAAAAAAATTCCAATTCAATAAAAAAGCATCTCCTCACTTGCATTATTTCTATTATATCCTTTTACTAAGCAGAGTGAATTTTCATTCAACACAACTGGAAGTATCAGCAGAAAAACGATCTTTTATTTATAGATGAAAGTGACTATGTAATGCAGTAAGTGAAAAACTAAATGATGACAAAAAGGTTTAAGATAAAATAAGGTTAAGGTTTAAGCTTTATTAAAATCATTTAACATAAAAAAATATATATTGCATTTAGATCTTCAAATAAACATTTATTAATTAAATATTTCATTTCAAAAACAGCAGACTAGAAAAACTTTTATCACCCAGGATCTTATTCAAAAGAACGTAAAATGTTCATTAAAAGACGATTAAACATCTTGATTTAAACTTTCTGTTTGATTGATGTGCATTTAAATAAACATACTCATATACTTAAAGATGGGTTAAAAATATTTCGTAAAATAAATACGTTACTTTAAAGAAATGAAAGCTCCATAAACAATGTCAAAATAATCATAGCCAGAAAAATATATCTATTACCGAGACGATACTCAGCCGAGAAAATCCATCTATTACAACAGCTATAAAAGAAAAACAAATAACTACATCACTGGGTTAATGGGACACGAGTACACAACAAAGCTGCTTTGAATCTACCGCGATTCTATTTATAGCTCAAGACAGGATTGAGAGATGCGCTGTGAATGACGGAAGTGGGAAACTCCTCTTGCTCCGGACAACATCAGAGGAAGTTACGACAATCGGATGCACCGAAGCAAAGGAGTGAGCTTGCAGACAAGCAACGTCTTCGTGTGACAAAGTTTGACTTGCATATCAGTCTAGGGAAAGATTACTGTCAAAGTCTGCTGAAAGGGTTTGCGATGTCCGAAAATACAAAATGGCAAAATGCTTAAACTTTTAAAGTAAAGAAACCAGAAAAAGAAAGTAAGTAAAAATAAAGACTTTCAATAAATAAATTGTCTAGAAATATTATAGGTGAAAATAAAGCTTAAAACATAGGTGATAAGAAAAATATGGGTATATGGCTAACAGGAAGCGTGCCCAGTAGCATTTGGAAGTAACATTCCTCCTCTATACAAATGTGCCGATTTGAGATCATTGAATTCACCCAGTGTATTTTGAGAAGTGGAAGTATGGAGACATGTTCTAGTGCTATGTCAACGTGAGTTAAACAGCATGCTGTTATAGAATTTTTAACTGCTGAAAACTCATTCCTACTGAAATTCATCGTCACTTAAAGTCTGTTTATGGTGACAATGCTGTTGATAGGTTTACTGTAAATCGATGGGCAATAAAATTTTGTGATTGCCAGCCAAGAAAAGCCATTAATGTTGATGAAAAACTCAATGGACATCCGATCACTACCACAGACGATAAACATTGCAAACTCGTCGACGATTTGATTAAAAAGGACTGGCAAATCGTTCAAAAGCATATTGCAAACCATATTGGAATGTCCAAGGAACATGTTGGCTTCATTATTGAGCAATTGGGATATTGTAATATCTGCCATTGCAGAGGCTCTGTGAAACCTGAAGTTTGAACCATTTCACATCCTCCTTATTCTCTTAATCTTGCACCTTGCAATTTTTATTTATTTTTTACTCTACTCAAGAGAGACCTCAAGGGTATTCATTACACCTTGGATGATGAGGTGAAAGCAGCTGTCAAGTCCTGGATTCGAGAAAAGTCGGCAGAATTTTTCAGTGACGGAATAAAAAAACTTGTTACACGTTGGGAGAAATATGTTAGCCTTAACTTTGCCTATGTTGGATTCTGAAGCTTAAGAATTGTACTTTGATGTACTTTTTGCATGTGTGTGTGATCTTGCTATTTATTTTTATTCATGTTCTACAGGCACATGTGCATTTCTTTTCAGCCTACACTCGTACCATTCAAAATTTATGCTAATTTGCATTTCTACATTTTTTGAACAAGGAACTTAAATATAAAATAAAATTATAGTGATGCTATTGAACTTTTAAAGGTTCAGTTCTAATAGGCAGATGACCTCTTTTGACAAAATACACCACATACAGGTATAAAGAACTTTATGGGAATTGAAAAAGTACTTTTCTTTTTTACTTCCTTTTATTAGAATTGCAGTTGCTTGGATATATTAGGTTGTAACGAAAGTTTTCTGCCAAATTATCATTACATAATACTAATTATACTATATATAATTAAGTGTAATAATCTATATAACCACCATTCTGCCGAAACTTCATAGTCATATGATACAATATCAGTACCTAAAGCTGTACACTTTATTCAGTGACATTCTGTAGCTGACTTTTTGCAACAGAACTGGAAGTAAATGATGGTTCTAATCTGGTAGCATGATAGTTCCATTTCAGAAACCCTGTACTTAATGATAACGACATTTTTTACAAATTTAACAATACAGTGTTAGAAAGCAAGCCTCTTTCTTTCAAATGCCAAAATCATTTGACAAAATATGAGCAAACACGTCAACGCAAACTGCTTGCATAGACTGTATTAGCTGTGGCAGGAAACTTTTGTTACAACCTGATATTTTTATGTACTGTACATAATGCACCATAATTTACTTACAGGCACAGAACAAAAATATAACTTTAATGTGAAAAAACTCATAAAAAGAAAATATTGGTATAACACAGTTTAAGCAATCAAATATATTACCTCAATACCATAATGTGCATACTTGATTGTAAACGTTACTTCACATAATCTATATAGTTGTAACACAAAACTCTACACTTTTGTAAATGAAAATAAATGCCGAAAGTTTTTCAATTTTTTTTGTTCTAAGTTTGTAAAACTGAACTAAGAGTGTGAAAAAACAACCATGTACATGAATAATATAACATGAACAGGTAATAATGTAAATGATGAAAAGTATCAATGAAACACATGATCTGTCATATTAAAAAAAAAAAACTATACAAAATACACAAATAACTACATTGATACATTTTCTAGGATAGCCAAAACTAAATATTTTTTTTTTTTTTTTTTTTTTTTTTTTTTTTATGATTCCAGAAAATTTGTATCATATGGTTTCATAAATAATGTCAATATGTATTATTAATACAAGCGTATTAGATTAATAAATATATTTACATTAGTAGTATTTTCTCCCAGTTAGAAATATTTCTTGCTTTAAGTAACATATGTTGTGCCTTGGTGTATGCCTGCATAGGGTGTTACTATGAAACACCACCTTGAGAAATGAAAAGAATATTAAGTAGTTTAAAATTTTATTGACTGTTTGAAGGTGAACTCTGATATCAATTTAATAGATGTATAATTTCTACCTTATTTAAAGGGCTGTAGAGGGGGTTATATAGTGGTATATTTGGTATACCTTCTGAATTTTTATTTAAAACTCCTCATACCTTTTGTTTCTCAAGCTAAATTACTTATAAAATTTGCTATTCAGAAAGCGATGATTCCCAGGAAGAAACTAAAGTTTTTTAGGAAAACATATAACAGCAGGTTTATGTATCTTGAATCTACATTCAAATGATAAAATGTCAAGGAATATTTTACTCTTTTAACACAGTAGAATGGGAGACGTGTTTCCCATGAACTAAACTATGAATCTCAGTCATCAAAGTGAAAAATATGACTAGTGACCACTAATGTCAATATTCCTAGGGGTGGAGAGGAATGATGGTCTACTGTCCCCTCATTGGTATATGGCTACAGCAATACTTATAGAATATACCATTGGATTTGTTATGGCTACAGCATTATTTGTGTTAGTACTTAGTTTTAAACAGACTATATTTAAGTTGCATAAAAAAGTAAAAATAAAATATAGACAATAAAAAAGGTGAACTTTTAGATCTTAAAATAAAAGTCATTTCTATACATTTTTATAGATGTTAAATTTATTAATTACAATGCAGTTCACATAAAAAGTTTTGTAATGTCATACTATATAATTTCATCTTAAGTTTAATTTATATTTAGCTTAAAATTAAATAACTATATATATATATATATATATATATATATTTAATTGTATTTCAAAAATAATTAATCACTATTTTGTCTGCAGACAAGGGAAAAAAAAAAAAGCCTTGCCGGGGGATCGAACGCACAGAGTGCATAGAGAGAAAGTTTAGAAGTCTGGCGCTTTGCCAACTATACCATCTGGCCTCTCAGAAATGTGTATAATTTATCAAATTATGTACAAAAGTGTCAAAATTGGGTGACTTTTAGGCTTGCTTTCTAAGACCCCCTGCATATTGAGCTTTATCCTTGTCATAAGTTTATCTACTGACTATGTCAATGCACAAAGGGTCGCTGCATTCTGTGTCCATGACTTTGAGCCCTCCCCTAGTAAGTTAAATACATAAAGAGATAAATTCGATCACTAAAATAATATAAAAAGTTTCACATATAATGAGTTATCATGAGAATATCAATGGCAAATGAATTTGCAAGATAAAATAATTACTATAATTTGAAATAAGAAATGATAGACATTACTTACTTGCTGCATATTGTGAATGCGTACCAGGAACAATTTTTACCTCAACCTAGAAAAGAAAAGGAAAACATTACAATTTAAACATTTTAATACACATTACAAAACTCTATCTTACATTTATTAAAAAGGAGCTTGCAATAATTTTCTATAAATTCAAACAGTAATAATAATAAAAAAAATCCTGGTTTAAGCAAAAACATTGTATTTCTAAAATTAAAATATTTCAGTTTCAGATTTGTTTCTAGAATAATTCTTAATCTTTTTGCACCTGACATAATGGCTTTTGCAGTTATTTAATTTAGTGACAATAAACCAAATTTTGAATATATTTAAAGCTTATTTGTGTTTTTCTAATTTATTTCGACTAGGTTCTGAAATTATGCATTAGGTAGTATGTTCTTACTTCTGTGATCAGTGTCAATGCTTGAGATTTCAACATTTTGACAAGCTTCTTTTTGAACTATTAGCAAATTTAATCTAAAAGTTGAATCATGGAGTGAGTACCTAAAATGAATGGAACCAATTTCCCTTGCCACTTGAAACTCATGGCAGTAAATGTGTAATTTTTTTTATAGTTAATTGAAACTGATGGTTTGCTCTGAAATTTGCTATCTCCAGCCACACCAACATTAAGAACTTTAGCAGAAAATTCTGAATGGACACTATCCTTAGAATTTTTAAAGTTTAAATGACACAAATGACTGATGTGTAGGTGAATAAGTTACTGAGTAAGTTGATAAACTTCAAAAACCAGCCAAATGCTGCAATCATGAAGACTCTCTTGATGAAGCTGCATGATAAAATAGTCTGTGGTTTTCAAGATGGGGCAAATCATACAATATTATTAGAATGAAAGATGATACATGTGTCAACATCAGAGATCCCCATTTCTAAGAAAATAATATCAAGGAATGAAGTGATATACAAGTGTCTCCATCTTCAGAAGTATATAAACACAAGTTAAAAGATCTCAGGTTGAAGAAGACAATAATCATGGCATTGCCATTGATTCCAAATGAAGCATGTGCAGAATGTGTTTTAACTGTGAAGATCTGAAACACCAGTCATGTGAATACAAGTTATAAAAATAAAACTTTCCACAGCTGTCGCAAAGTAAAACACATAGCTAAGGCATATGTCACGATATTTAAGAGTAATAAATAGCACAAAAGTAAACAATTTAACTGAAGCTAAAGAACAATCAAATTATAAATCAACACATAATGCAAAAACCTCTAATTTAAAAAGCGTATAAATTACAAAGACAATCTTTTGGTATTCTCTGCAGCACCATGTATGCTGATGACATTGGCAAGTTTTGAAAAATTTAAGAGATTCAGTCTTCTGACTAGTGATATAAAATACCGGGGTATTTGTTTTTAAGGGTAAATACCCAGTGTATGTATTTGGATAAATACTCAGTTTGAGTATTTACCTGGGTATTTATTCTTTAATTAAATATTGCATCGAAAAACCCTCATACTGCAATTAGTTAGAATGGATTAGTGTAAAGAAAGAAATATTTAGAACTTTGGATTTCTTATAACTCTTACAATTTAAAGAAACTCAACATTTTACATTTAAATATTGAATTTAATTAAAAAAAAAAAATTATAATGAAGAATGTAAAAAAAGCTAATTTATTTATTGAGAAGAATTTTATTAAAAAGATAGTTTTTATTAAATTCTGTAACAGATACACTTAATATGGGCAATTCCACTTTATAGGTAATGTATTAAATTAGTGCTATGTAGGTTACTCCAATAAAGGGGACATATTCTTTAATCATTCTCACATGACTTTTCTTTCCATGATACTCTTTTTCTCAGCAAATTACTACATATATCTTAAGTTGAGTGCTATTTAATTTTATATAATGTCTAATTTCATAAATAAAGGTCAACTCTCAAGAAAATATGATGGTTTCAAGGTGATGTCGGCCACAAAAAGGAGAGAACAATTTCAAGCATTTTAATCACTAAAATTGTGCCATAAAAAATCCAAAATGCCTCTTTGACAAGAAATTACGTCTTGTTTCAATTTACATTTAAAAAAAGCTTACAGATCATCTTCATGCTGAAATTGTACAAAATTCTGAAATTTTCAATACAAGCACCTGATCTAATTTTGATATAATATATGGCTTTGTCATTAAATTTTAGTTTAGGATACCAAACGAGAAGTTATTCAGTTAAGTAGTTTAAGAAATATGAAGATTTAAAATTCGGAACTCCTAATGTTAAATTCATTTTTAATCATTGCAAAACAGATTCCAATGTGGGTACTTTTTTAAGCATAATTCCAGAACCACTTTTAAGAATAAGCTAAAATGTTATAATATACATATTTGTAACAATTACGAATCAATTCTTGTAAAAAAAAATCATATGTTATGATACATAATTTTTTCAAATAAATATATTTTTTTAATTAGTTTAAAAAAAGGAATTGTAAACTATGATTTTTTTTTAGCAGAAATCTAGTTCTAAAAGCTTCAATTTATATAAAATAAAACTACTGTTCATTTCGCTAAGTAGTTCTTGAGTTATGTTTAAAAAACCACCGCATTGCAATCTGTTTTATAATGATTACAATTGGTTTTAGCATTAAGAGTTCCAAATTTCAAACCTTCATAATTCCTAAACTACTTAACCGAATGGCTTTCCATTTGTTCCCATTACCCCTTTGAGTAAAATATACAGAAAAAAATAAACGTGATGTCAAAATGAGGGGCGCGTATTGGAAATTTCAGAGTTTGCTGCAATTTCCATATGAAGATGACCCCTAAACACAGTTGCTTTCTAAAGGATAAACAACTCTTATTGGTTCTTTTCTGCACGTTAATGTATTCCAGCATTCCTACATATTTCCCCATATGGCTGGATACTGCTATAGTTTAGTTTTGTCCACAGTATAACCAAATAATCATCACTCTTCCTTCTTCCATGGTTACATCTGCTATTGGAGCAAGAATATTCGCATTTTTCTGCTTTGGAGTAAATCACTGTTTCTCCTTGCAAAGTGCTACAATTGATATGATGTACATTAGGGTGGTCACAATAAATCAATTTTCGAATTTTTTGGGAGACTCCCCAAAAAGTTGCCAATAGACTAGAAAATGAGATTGGCAAAGTTTCAGCTCATTTGGATAATATTAACCCATGCCTCATTAAGGTCTAATTTTGAAAAAAAAACGTGATTTTTTGCAAAAAAATGCTGTTTTTCCTTCATAAAATAAATACAATTGAACCTAGAAACATAATTTAGGTCTCATTTTATAAATAAAAGTTTAACTTTGAAGAACCACACACCATTTTTTTTCTAAAAATGTATAGATTTAAAAATATGTGCATGTTTCAGGACCAGACTTCACCCGATTTCTAAAAATTTACATTTTATGAAAATGCGAAAAAAAATTGTAAGATTCTATTTCATCTGCTTTCCACCTTTTTTTTTTCTTTCTTTTTCATTTTGTAGATAATAAAGGGTTTAACTTTTTTAAAAAATCCAAAGAAAATGAAAAAAATCGTATTTTAAACTGGAAGAATTAAAAAAAAAGGGAGGGGGGGCAAAGAATGTGTAAAATTGAGAACAAATAATGCTCAAATGCATTTTAAGAAAAACTTGGACTTAATTTAATAATTAAAAACTCTTATGATACTCATCAATGTACATATAAATAAAAACTATATTAGAAACACATTAAAAATTAATCCCAACGTTTCATGCTCTTTCTAACGAGCCATCATCAGGGGAGAGGGTTCTTGACCTCCACGAAGCAAAGTTACGACCAGCAAAGTCACTTTCACAACATCAAATTGAAAACGGTTTTTCAGTTTCATGTTGTGAAAGTGACTGTGCTGGTCGTAACTTTGCTTCGTGGAGGTCAAGAACCCTCTCCCCAATTCAAGGATTGCATTATAAAACTATTGTGGTAAACACACGTTAAGAGCTCAAAAAATTAAACACTAGAGTAACTTTATATAGAACTTTTTTTTTTTTTTAAGCTGTCCATGTGAAATTTATAAAACATATACAGTAACCATTGTAAACAGTTTAAATTGAAAATGTGTTAAGTAATCAGGAGTATATTTTTTAAAAGAAAAAAAAATACCTAAATTTACCAAAGGAATGTTGTAAGGAAAATGAAACATAAAATAAAATATCTGCAGTAATGCTTCAGAACTTGACAGTTCTACCATGGTTTGATTTCAAACCGAACACTTAAACTAAACCATGCCATGAAGATATCTAACGTGTGAGATCATAAACATTGCATAAAGTACTTTACCAATACTTTGCATGGAAACACTTAGCATATTTTACATATTTGAGTAATAAACAGAAATTGTGTGCACACATTTACTTAAAGAAACACTGTAATTATAATTGGGTACCCAAAAAACAACAACACTACAACATGTGTTACTAACTTTGTAACAGTACAGAATAAATTACCAAAAACTTCTATTGTGATAACTTGACATGTTGTTTAAGTTGTCATCAAGCGCTTGATGTAAAATTAGGTATATGCATAAATTAGAAATGTACAAGGGCATAAAGAGATAAAGAACAAAGTTCACCAAAGGGGTGAGGGGACACCAAAAGTGGGTGGGTAAAAATGGTAACTCATGAGTATTTTTAAGGAGGAAGAGAGAGAACGACTACAGCAGAAAAAAAATTTTGCTGAAATTTTTTTAAACGGAAATATAAGTGTGATATATCAATTTAACGCTAAAGAGTTGAAGCATATGGATTTGTGTGTTTTAATTTCATAAAAGCAAGTGTTTACTGAAAATGAGCTGGATACTAACAGTATAAAACTACATTTACATTTGAGCTTAAAATACAACTTATTGAAATGTATGATTTTTTACTTTTTAGAATTCAATAAAATTACTATGCATTCAAATCAACAAACTATTATCATATCTTTAAGATCTACATAGATAAAATCTTTTAGATAATGTCTTTAATATATTTTTGGCTGTATTTAAACATTAATACTTAAATGTCACAAGAGTAACAGAAAACATACAAAAGTTTTAACAAAAACTACTTAAAATTTTTACCCAAAACTTCTAATTCTCTGATTTCGGGGTATAAGACATATTTTACATTAAATATTTTGTTTATGCTATGCATGGAATAGGCTCTGGGGAGTTGTCACAAGAGTAACAAACGTTCGTGTCACAAGAGTAACACATAATACTTTTGTTGATAGTTTGATATAAAACTGTGTTACAACCAAAACAAACAGAATGCTTAAGGTTTTGTTGTTTTTTTTGTCTGTTATTAGAGCAGTTCTTGAAATAGTTTTAGCTATAACTTAAGGTTATTTTGTAAATTTTAAGGAAGATAAATTATCTTTATTAGTGTTTTTTAATGGGTGGATTTATTTTTATTCATTTTTGGTATTATTTAAGATTATAAAATAATCATGATAAGTAATTAAAGATATAATAAAACAACTCAACTTGTGTCATTTATGTGTGCTTTGTTTTGGTTTGAAGCACATGGTCTTTGATTAGATATTTTATAGGCTTTGTAAAGCTTCGTTTACTAAATTCTGCTGTATAACCTACAGAGGTTCTTATAGTAACTGTTGTGGAAAGATTCTGACAGTATATTTTAAAGGAAAAATTTTAATATTGCTTCTTATACACAACATTGTTTTTAAGAGAAGGAAAAATTCTGCTAGGCGCCAAAAATTGTAGAGAAAAAATAAGAATGAAATTGAATATGTTGTGAGAAAGAAACAAAACAAAATATATTACGATAAGGTGAAGAAAAGTCTTAGAACCAGCAAAAGCTTCAGCAAGAAAATGGAAATATTAAGAAAAGGAAAAAGTAGAGAACTAGCTAACCTCAGATACTGTAACGGAAAAAAATCTAACTCCACAGCTTTGGAGAATTTTATGTCAATGAAGATTTAAGAAGAGATCATTCTTGAGCTAAATCTACATTAGTTAAGCGTGAAAAAGGTCACATAATTTCATCAATTCTAGGGAACATTTAATAAGAGAATACATTTTTTGTTTAAAGAAGCTTTCCTAAATTGAAAAATTGGAGATTCCTTAGCAGCTTTAAAGACTAGTTTCATAAAACAATAGAAAATGACTCATCAGAATATCTCCATTTGTTACTGTCACAAAAACATTCAAGCAATTCATAATGTAGTAACTGATGTATTTCCTGCATTAAACATTCCTGTGGTGGATTTAATGACTTTGTCTGCTGCGATACATGATAATTAGAATTTAGGAATTCAGAATGTCTAATTTGCGGAGATAACATCGAAGAATTATTTGAAACGGAAGTCTATAATACAGAACTTCTTATAAGTTATTGTAAATAGCAAAACATTGATAGACGTTTTGCTACTGACAAAACGTTTATCAACATCTTCTCAATACTGTTACCTTTTTCAAAACGTTTATCAACATTTTGAAAAAGTAACAGTTAAAGAAATCATTTCTGATTGTTTAAAAATTTTCGAAAGCAACTAAATTAATTTCTGTGGCACACATTATTGAAACTTGTACAAGGAATTATTTTTGTAATGCCAAAAAAATAACAATTTCTCAAAGAATAGTTATGCCAGTGGATTTTCTGGAAACTGTTTTATTTTCAGGCCAAGACGAAATTTTGGTATGAAATCCTACATTACTGGTCAAATCCACAAGTGACTGTATTTTCAGCTTTTTATTTAGTATGATCCCAATAAAGTAAAATCTTATGCTATTATTTTAGACAATGTAACTCATACTCAATTTTTTTTAAATGCTTTTGTATGTAAAATTTCAACATTGCATCTTTAAGGGAATTTGTATTTTCCTAAAATGTACCCGTTTTACTTTTTTATATGATTATTGTGTTTTCCAATTTAAACAAAAATAAAACTATGCTAATATGCCTGCAATGAATCAGACTCCTTTCTCAATTAACTTAATTGGGTATATTTTTTTTTCAAATACTCCTGGTATAGATGCCGTAGATTTATTTTGTGTTGTTGTATAATTAAATATATGGAATGAAGTGTGTGCTAAAAAAGCAATTCTAAGATATACTGCTTATTTTGTCAAAAGAAATAAAACAATAAAGTTTCATTACTTTGCAAGAAAATACCAACAGCGAAGGGCATTCAACAAATACAATTTGTTAAAACCATGAAAAATGACACTATCTACTGCAAACCTTACACTAAGATGATTCATACAAAGAATTTGTGTTTCATTAAGTAAATCATGATATAGGAGAAGTTGCAAGTGATATTATTGATAATGAAGACAATGACTTATTCTGTAAAGTAGCAGAAACTGAGAGGTTGCTATGTGGTTGTAGTGTTTGTTAATTTTAGAATTTTTTACATTATTTTATGTTATTTTAAAATTAAACCATCATTAAAAGTTGTTCTGTATGGAAAATTATTTTTTTTAACTTATTTTAATTTTGTTGTTTAGTATTTAAACTGAATTTTTGCATAAAATTACATTATGGACAAAATGTCACAAGAGTAACACTTAGCATTTTGCAAAATCAAATGTAACTAATTCATGTGTTATCAGATGAGTTCAATGATTAACGCTTTTTAAAAAGATATAATTACTCTACTATATGCTGTAAATTTTATTTCTATAGTCTCATAATTCACAGAATTTCTGCGTCAAACACAATTTTTGAAAATTGCATTTTTTTGTGGTCACAAGAGTAACAAAATTTTCATTTATTATCTAGCCAAGTAAAATGCTTTTTGTTACAAATTGTATATAGTTTATGAAAGTAGTACATGTATTTTTAAGAATTTGCATCAAATTTATCTTAAATATATTTTGTAATAAAAGATTTGGAAATATATATGGAAATTTGCTCTGGTGGTCACAAGAGTAACAGTGGACGTTCCCATATACAAAATCATAACACTTTACCAAAAGTTTACATAAATACATATGAAAAAGAAAAAAAAGTAATACAAAAGATGTCTATTTTATTCGTTCTATTATACTATCAACTAACAAGCAAGCAAGCAAGCAAATAATTAGGAATTATTACAGAAGGAAACTTTGTAGAAAGTCAAAGATGTCTCAAAGTTCCTTACTAATGTACTTTAACTGAGATAAAGAAGGCATTCTCGATTTTCATCCAAAATCCTACAATTTTGGTGCTGTTCTTTCATACAAGGCTTTAGATTTGGATTGTCCAATACATTTCACTTCACATTCTCTTATAAAGCAGAGAAGAATTATATACATATTGACCTTACTTGTGTACATGCATGTGTATGCCTATCATGCAGGAAAATTACATGGAAAAGCTGATGCATGCAGCAGAGTAATTCTAAAATACAAGTGTGCAAATCCTCGAGTATAAACTGAATCCATATTATTCCTCAAAAAATTAAATGACAGTTCATTGAGTAAAGGTTCATAATTATTTGGATTGTAAAGAAAAAAAATCCCCTCATCTATCTACATAAGTCTCTTGGCTAATGCTCAGACAAGTTTAAAAAACATATCCACATTGGCCATGCATGTATAGTAGGTTATTGGCCGCTGATAACAAATGATGCTGAAACAAAGTAGCTTGAAGCTATCCATATTCTTAAGTACAACATTGGTTTCAACAAAAATCTCCTATATCCTTTTTTTGCACTTTTTGGCCTACCACAGACTTCATACAGTGACAACAGAACTAGATTTTATAGAGTTCAATTTGCTTCCTTTTAACATCTAAATGATATTACTAATAAAAAACAGTGAATAATCTAAATTCAAAAGGCTTTTAAGGAAAAGTGTATACAATCAAATTAACATTGAAGTAGATTAAAAGAATGAATTTTAAACAAAAAACTGAATAGATTTCTATTAAATTTCTGAACCAATTCTTCAGTGTCAACAGTACAATTTCAATAGCTAATCTGTTCAGATGGTTAATCTTAATTGGAGATTCTGGAAAGTCTGAAGATTCAGAGAAATTAATATGTTTTATTAAATTTAGAAAAAGTACCGTATTTTCGGGTGTATAGCCTGCACCCCTAAATCGAGCAGTACAGTAAAAAAAGTTCGTGTATAAGCCGCAGAGCTGCGTCGTTGTATAGCCCGCAGGCTATACACCATCTACGAATGTATATTTCGATCAGGGTTCGAAATTAGAGGTCATTACCATAAAATTCTGATTGTAAGCACCCCCCCTCACCCTTCCTTTCACAAAATATTTTTGTGGGAAAAAAATTATCTAAAATTCTAAGGGAATATTTTGACTGTTTGACGAATTTTTACATGTTGTCACATAATATTAATGAACCCCACCCACCCGTCTGCATGAAATGCCTGCTTCATTTCTCTGCTCTCCCCCCCCCCTCCTCAGCACAAAAAGTTTAAAATCATGGCAATCTTAATTCTATTGTTTTATTTGTTGCTCGCTAATAACAACAAATATATAATCGATTATTTAAATTACACCTCTTTCTCCAAAAGTTCTTATTTCTCCTCTGACCCCCCCCCCCCCTCCCAACCCTGCAAAGTTTAAAATCCTTAAATTTAGTTTGTAAAAAAATCCTGCCCTATTTCTTACAGTTGAACCTCGAAAATTCAGAATCGGCGGGACTGATGAGATTATGGATTTTCGAATTTTCTGGATTTTGGAAGTCTGTTAAAAAATATTTTTCATGGCAATATAATAACATACAAAATGCATTTTCCCCCTAGTGCAATAAACGATGATCAAATTGCCCAATTAAGTTATAAAATAGGAATGATACACTAAAACATAACACTTATACTGAAATTAAATATACATATTATAACACAATAAATTAAAATACAGTACACAATAGATAATGCAGAAGTAATTTTATTCTGAATTTTCGAAAAATTTAAGTCATTCGGTTCCGAAAATTAAAAAATTATCGGCCACCAGTCCAAAAAATCAAACATAAAAAAATCCTCAGAAAAAAAAAAAAAAAAATCTGGAAAAGAAAATAAACTTCTTAACATAAAATCTCTTAATGGATGTTAAATATGAGTGAAATCGTGTACAGTCGAACCCGGTAATAGCGTCCCCGGTTATAACGTCAAATTCTGCAGTCCCCACGAAACTCCCATAGACACCAATGTTATAGTAACTTGGAAATAACGACATAATTTAAGCAGCGACCCCGGTTATTGCATCAAAAATATACATAAACTAATATATTTATTCTAAGAAAATGGGTGTAGTGGTATCACCACCTGGAATCAAAGATGCTCAGCAATTATTATCACGTTATGCAGGAACAAATTCCTTTTTTCCTTGGAAAAATATAGTAAGTGTATTTTTTACTCATTATATAATTTATTATACAATTTATACCAACATTATCATTTTCTAAGTTGTAAAATAGGGTAGTGTGCAAGCGTTTTTACTTATATCCCATGTTTCTGACCAGACCTCGGTTATTACATCACTCGGTTATAGCATCATAATTACTGCGGTCCCTTGAATGACGCTATAACCAAGTTTGGCTGTAGTTAGATCACAAAATCTTTATCTGAGAAGGTTTAGTGCCATGAGTTTCATGAAGGGGGGGGGGGGTGTTCTTTGAGGTGACATGTAAAATTGCACGATTCTTCCGAATATATTTAGAGAATTTCTTCAAACAATCAAGGAAAAATATTGTGAATTTCGTCACATATCTAAGAAACAATTAGAGATTTTTTTTTCAACTGATCGCTGTAAAAAGTTGCTAATTTCAATAATCAATTAAAGGGAGAAAAAAAATCAAATTTGTCTACCATTCGCTGAGAAAAATCGTGAATTTTGTCATAGGTTGGGGGAAAAAAAAAAAAAAAACAGAGTTTCGATAAACGTTCAAGAAAAAATATCACAAATTTCGTCAAAAGAGTTAGAAAAAAAAATAGTATATTTTGTCAGTCTATCACAGAAAAATATCACGAATTTCGACAAACGATTGCCCCCGAAAAAATCAATTTTGTCAGTCAATCGCAGAAAAAATTGCCAGTTTTATAAAATGATCGTGAACTGAAAAAAAAAAAAAAAGCAAATTTTGCAAAGGATTGCAGGAAGAAGAAAAAAAAAAAAAAACGAGAATTTTGTCAAAACATCGCAAAAAGAAAACAACAACCTCGTTTACTTATTTTCCTACTGCATTCTAAGTTCTTTTCAAAGAAACGAAACTGAAACAAACACATCCAGATCGTCAAATGCATGCGTCA
This sequence comes from Maratus speciosus, assembly GCA_963932465.1. NCBI lineage: Eukaryota > Metazoa > Arthropoda > Arachnida > Araneae > Salticidae > Maratus > Maratus speciosus. The sequence continues at coordinate 228,678,358 of OZ010796.1, read as the reverse complement.
AGGTCATAGGGCAATGTGTCACTCGGTTGATCATTCTGTTGCAGAAGAGCAGGTGTTAATAGAAGAGTGGCTATCAAGTGTGTTTATCTTTCAGTTCAATCAAATGAAAATGAAATTGCATGTTTGTTTCTTTAGTTATAAATATGTACTTTAGTGATTTTATTGGAATTACAATATATGAAGCTTTGAGTCATCAACGTCTTTCAATTTTATGCTGTTTTTTAACTTTCCAGTTAAAATTTTTGTAACAATTAAAGCATCTAATTAATGGTCAATCATTTACCAGAATACAACTATATTTATTTATTTAGTGTTTGTATTTGAAAGAATTTGACTGCATTTAATGAGAAATATGAAAGATACAGCAGTCTTATTTTAAAAATTAATAAAACTAAAATCAGAAAAATGTCTGGATTTTAGAGATTTCCGGAATTTGAATGTCCAAATTTTCGAGGTTCAACTGTATTTTGTAGCAAGGTGATTGATCTAAAATCTCATCTACTTAATCTCTTACAAGTATCACTCATCTAAAATCTTCATCCTCTTTGAAATTTTTTCTCTATCTTTTTTCCCAAATGGTGGTGGTGTGTGTGTGAGGAGGGGGGGGGGGTCTAAATATGCAGAAAGAAAGCAAAAGATTTTTCTGCAGTTTAGCTGTTCTAACCCTTCTATTACATGTGTATTTTATGATTAAATAGAGTAAAGCAGTGTTGAATTCAGACACTTTTCTCCGGGAGGTATTTCTGTGGCTCAGGGGGGGGGGGGACATTATAGAGTTCCGGGGGGCTGTCCCCTCCGGGCCACCCCCTGAATTCAACACTGGAGTAAAAAAAAGTAAAAACAATTTGTTTTTAAATATACTGCATGTGTTGGGGGAGGGGAACAAAAAAGAAAGGAAAACATTTTTTGGGGGGGAGGGGTGAAATAATTTAGGTGGTTATTTAAATATTTTACGACAAAATCACAAATCAAACAGAAATGTTAAAAAAAAATTACAGATTTTAAACTGCATGAGATGCAGGGAGGGGAAGGGGGATCATGGCATGAGAGTTAGGAGAGACAATAATTTAGCTGATAGATTATTTACTGTAAGTATAGTGTATTTGTATAGCATATTGTGTATTAAGAAATCTAAAGAGGTTAAATTATGCATGTTTGGTACCAGAGGGAGGGGCAAAGGGGGAAGCAATATTTTTTGGAAGGGGGGGTTAAATGATTGATTAAATATTGTTGCAGTAAAATAACAAATAGAGAAGCGCTTTTGAAAAAAAAAGTAATTTTTAAAAATCTTGCTTAGATTTTTTTGGAGGGATTTCTTTTTGTGAGGAGGGGGGATGTAGATTTTTTTTACAAATCAGAAAGCTGTCAAAATATGGAAGATACTCGCCCTATGTATTTACCTTAATTACTTCTAAATTAATCAAAAAACAGGTTTTAAAATAATTTTTTATTTAAATCTCGATTATAAGCCCCCTCCCAAATTTAACTGCTTTTTCTTTAAAAAAAAGGGGGTGGCTTACAATCGGGATTTTATGTAATGAACTTTCTTCATTTTTAAATAAATAAAAATAACAATTTATAATGCTTTGTAACAGTAAAAAAAAATTACAAACATGGGAAAATTCTTTAAATTTCACAACATAGTGAAAAAAATTCACAAATTTCAACGATTTTTGAAATTTTTTGGGGTTTAAAAATTGTAGAAAAATCACGATTTCCGTTTCTTTTTAAAAAAAAAAATCTTTGTATAACCTGCACCGTGTATAAGCCGCAGCGGCTATTCCAAATGTTTTTTTCTTGTATAACACGCGGGCTATACACCGAAAATACGGTACCTCAGTTTGAGCATGTTCTTTTGGCCTTGGTCATCCAGGGGTACAGGATACAGATTATGAGGCTGCAACAACATGTAAAGCCAATATCAAATTATGTGAATTTCCTCTATAGAACATCCACAAACAGAGCTCTCAACTGATACCCTCACTGGTGAAAAAACAAATAGTTCAGTATCTTCAATACTGTTACCACAATTACCCAAGATGTGCAGAATGATTCTCCCTTGATTCCGCCTCCCTCCCCTCCAAAGCTCTTGCATGAAGTTGTCATGGAAACTCTAGGAAATAAATCATAGCATTAAAGTTGCTGTTCCAATGCTACCTTCAGGAAAACCATTAAGCAAGACATACCAAATATAATAGACATGAAACATCATGTCTTAATTTGAGAATTTTTTTGTGATTTATTTTTATTTTTGAACTGTTAATATATCGTGCTAGCATTTTCAACTTCCTTTATTCTAATTTTATTTATATATTACCGTAAGAGATAGTGCCAGCAGCAAAAAACTTTAGTTTTGTTATAATCAGTATTTAGTGGCAAGCCAAGAAGAATTATTCTAGAATAAATAATCTTTATCCTTTTGGGTCTGCCATAATGGCTTTTATATTTATTTATTTTAATAAGAAGAGTTACTTCACAACCAGAAATAAAAATGAAGCCACTAAAATCCTTATTGTAAAAAACCATCAATGCATCAGTAAAGGAAAACTATTATATTGATTCTTAATTCATAGGTAATATTCAGGTACAGATAATATATTCAAGTATTTTCTTATTTTTCTACCATAATTAGAAGTATAAAGAAAGTTAGCAACTAGTTTTGCTGATTGTGCTCCATTAACATCTTCCAAATGAAGGAGAGATCATTATAGGTTTCCCATCCAGACAGCAAACTGTGAGACATGGAGATAAAAAGTGAAATGACTACTTCTCTCTTCAGACTTTAGAAATTTACAATATTATGCTAAATGAAACTCAGGAATCATATGCAAGGGTGGGAAATTTCTAGAAAATCTTACCAGCCAAGGATTTATTTCACCAGCCAGTAAAATGCAATGTGCAGTTGAAAATTTGTATGATAAAATTACGCAACTCAAAAATAGTTGGTTACTATTACTATAATGCATTTTCATATATTTTTTCCTATAAAATTAAGAAATATAAACAAGCGATGAAAGTTTAATATAAAGTAGAACTTCATACCATGTTTACATCACAGTAATTGGGAAAGTTGAAAAATATAGCTAACTACTTAATAAAAAAACGTTTTTGGCGTACCTCTGTAGTTTGCAATTTTCAAAGACTACCTAAAAAGTCACCCACCCTGTCAGAAAATTCACTCGCCAGTGGTGAGTAAAATGATGCATTTTCCCACCCCTGATCATATGGGATTTTATACATAATTTGAACTAGATAGTTAGACTTTAACTATATACTGATGTAATTCAAGAAAATACATTCTTAATCAACAATCTCTCATAAAAACTCTACATTAAATCCTCAAGAGATTTATTTAATTTTTATAATAAATTTTACATTTTTTTAAAATTACATGGCAAAGACAATATATTCAAACATGAAATTTGATGTATTGAACTTACTATTGAATTTACTGGAGAGTCTAATAAGGATACTCTACCTACATTGTCACTATTTAGGAGGAACAGCAATGCTATGCATCATTTGATTAAAATACAAAGACATATGTTAACCCTTTATCTACTGACGGTACTTATAAGTACCACTCACTTTAAACTTTCATCCCATAGTGAATATAACTAATATTTTAATGGTACTTTGCAAAAACACTCTTTTAACTCCACTTTATCTTATACATGGCAGCAGTAGATATAGGTTTGTTATTTTAGCAAGGAAGGAGGCTATCTTTGACACAGACGATGGGTTTTATGCTGACATTTTGTACAAATTGTCACGCTCATCTTTTTATTGCTGCAAACACAGTAAAGGATATAAGATAAGCATTGTATTTTTTTTATGTGTTCATTATGAACTTAGAATACAGTTTTGACTAGCTATTTTAGATGAATGGTGTATGTATTTGATTTAACAGTTGAATTACTCGGTGGTACTTATAAGTACCATCAGTACACTGGGTGTTGGAGAAATACTTCTTGTTTACTTTTCGTCTGTGTAGTTATCCATTGTTTTCATCTACTTTAAAATGTAATTACTAAAATGCGGTATAGGAATGATTTCCCTGGTATTTCTTTTCTGTTTTATTGCTATTTTTTTAATGAGAAGTTGAAAAAGTTGTGGCACCGGCTCGTTTTTGCTATGCTAGAAATGGCATATGTAAATTGATATATTGCATATGTGGAGATGTGAGAGAACATGCTGTCCCTGGAATATAGACGTCTCATAACTAAAAGACTGCTAACAAGATCGAAACCTAAAAAAAGGTTTTTTTAAACCCTTTCAGTGGCAAAGCATTTTCAATTCTGAAGTGTTGAAATAAATGATTAGCACCGGAATTTGCCAAAAGATGTATTTGTAAATGCGAAAAAGTCTATATTTCATATGCATATTAAATCAAAAATATTTTCTGGTGTCATTTGAAATACCTTGTGAGTTTTCTGTTATGATATTTTAGTCATAGTGTACTGACGGTACTTTAAAGTACCACTTTAATTAATTACCTCTAAGTAATTATATTTCTCACAGGTGAATATTTTTTTTATGTTTATCCTTTAATTTTCATTGTAGTAACTGAAAAAAAAATATTACATGAAAAAAATGCAGTAGATAAAGGGTTAAACAGGGTTGCTACTCATACAGGAGAATGAAATTCCCTGACTTATCCATGTTTATCTTAAGAAAATTCCAGTCTAAGTGGTGTAGTGCATACTGGAAAAGTTGGGGATAAAATAAATATTGTATCACTCAATAACATCAAAATTTTCTAAATACAAATGACATGTATTAAAAGTTCATTTTGTGAATCTTCCAAAATACTTACTCTCAGAACTATAACAGGAATTGCTCAATATTAACTTATGATAATTACAAACTTTCAAATGAAGTTTTCTCCAAACTGTAATTACTGGCTACACACTATTTTGTGTACCAAGACACCGTTCACATCAGAAACTGTAGCATAAAATCACTGAAGTTCTAACAAATTTGACTTTTAACAGCAGGCAAAGAAAGAAGGAAGCCGGGGAAGATGAAGGTTAAAATTTTAAATTATGAGCTGTGGTGATGGGGAGAAAGGAGATGAGTTGAAATTTTGGAAACTGAAATTAGATAAAAAAAATTTCTTTCTTTTTTTAAAATTGGGATCTGCCAATATGTGGTACTTTGATGGCACAAAGATCACATTTATTTAGAGATCGCAATGAAATTTTATCAAATTCATTGATTTTTCCAGAATATGGATAAAACATGGAAATTCCTCAACTTTTCTAGATTCTCCAGATTTAAGAGATTTGTTCTAACAGCAGGGATAAATAGGCATTTAAAGCAAGTAAAAGAATTACTAAAGAAATTACTGGAATCTTTGTGAGATATTAAAAGACACACAAAATTAGGCTATTGTAGACATTGCAAGGTCAGACACAGCATGGCTGCCAACATACCAATATTTTCTGTTAGACTGTAGGGATATCTTAACATAGCACATAAAACAGTTTTGAATCAGAAAAACTATTTAATAATATGTGTCTTGTTTCTTTGTAATCCTTATTAATGAAATGAAATTTATGGCTCAAAAGATGTTTATTTAACCAAAGTCAAATTGACACAATGCTATGGAAGATGCAGCTATGAAGTCAGGTTACAAGAAAAAAAGCTACATCACATATATCCTGACAATGAAACATCCTTTGTACTTTATTAAATTGAGGTACCATCTGTAGAAGTTAGGTAGCAAATACTTCAAGTAAAATTAAACGATTTTACTGCATATGCTTAGGCAAATCACTTTTATTTTCAATAGTGGGAAGACAGCATATAACAACTGAATGATAAATACAAAATGGATTAAGAAAAATGGGTAAGAAAGCAACAAAAATATTAGAGGGTAGGAAAGAATAATAAAAAAATTCTCAAAAATCAAAGATTCCAATAAAGTAGAAAAGAGTTGAAAATTGTAGATCTGCAGTAGATATTAATTTCTGAGTCATGTACACCTACACAGATATAATAGAGAAGGCAAGTTGACTTAAATAATTTAACGAAAGAACAGATTTCAACAGCAATAATAGAATTTATGTTGCAATTTCTGAGATAGACTGACATTTTCTTTAATTCAACTTATAATAAGTTACTATTCAAAAGCCTACAAAATTAGCTGATGGCCTAGTGCAATAATTTTATAAATTAATTTAATGATGAAAACTAATGAAACAAATAACTTGATGAATAGCTAATAATGAAATATTAGAAAATTAATAATTGGACATCAATAAACTTTCTCAAATAAAACAACAAAGTTTCATTAAGATTTAAAATAATTACTTTTTGAAAGCATGTTTTTTTACACATATGAAAGATTTATATCATCCTTATGATTCTCTCATTAAACGCTATAACAAATAAATCAAATGTAAAATTAGAAACATTTTTTTAATGAAATTTAAAGGAATTAAATGCAAAATAACTTACTTTAAAATGTGATGGAAGAAGCCTCAACAACTGAACTTTGATGCATAAGCCAATCAAAGTGGCCAAACTACAATGTGGGATTGTTGGTTTAAATTCCACAAAGCAAGTGCCTTTTAGATTATCAACCTAGAGGTCAGTCAAAAATAAATACATCATCATTACAGAATTAGGAAGAAAACTTTATACAGTAGACTCCCTTAAATCCGCGAATGCCAAAAATCTGCATATTTTTTTCAGATGTAAACAATGAAATTTACAGTTAAGTTGCAGGAACAAAATTCAAGATGGCGCTGAAATCAGCGACTGCTGCAATTTTTTTTTTACTAAATTTTTTGTTAATCATTCTCTTTTGGCTATTACATCTGATTTATTACTAAATAAATTTACATTAATTTTGATTTTGATATAAATTAGCATATCTATATAAAAATTCCAGGGTTCGAAATGGAAAAATCCACGAACCGGAACGCTATTTTTAAATTATTGTTTGTGAATTTTTTTTTAAATTATAGACAAATTTATTTCTAAACATACAAAGCAGTATAAGAAAAGCATTCAAGACTCTAAATAACAATGAAAAAAGTTACAGAGAGCACAATAAGCTATATATACTGATAATAGCATTAACACTGTTCTTCTTGCTTCTTTCCCTATTTCTTGTGTCATCACTAGTTTGAAATACCAGTCTTTTGTTTACTTTATACATATTATATTTAACTACAGTTGCATTAATAGTTTACTTTTATTCATTTTTATTTATTTAAATACTAGCTGTCCCCGGCCACGCGTTACTGAGGCTCAGTCTGGCTAAATGGAAAACAAAGAAAAGAAAAAGTGCATGTTTCTAATATGTTTAATTTCACAATACTTGTGGGTATACAATATTTTTTGTTGTTACAATGTCTGTGCAGATATAGAGATTGTCTGATTTGCCGATTCTAGAACACGAAACATATAATTGCCCGTATGAGAAGCAATTCATGTCTAGATCTAAACCGCAAAATTTTAAAGCTTGGCCCTAATCTTTGTTGATGGAGATTACAAACGCCAATCAAATAGGTGATTGCAATCTCTTAAGTTGAAATTGCACATCCATTGGAATCAAAGGAATGCGAGGAATGAGGACATCTTCACATTTGAAAGGTCCTGCCAAGATTGTTGCTTCTACGAATTAGCTCATTATATTTTTACTGCAAGCCACGTGCCGTTGCAAAGATTTGGCTTGTGAATATTTCGCAACATCATAATTGGCAGGCCGATTGTCAATTGCAGTACGGGCGGTGGCATCCCTGGCAGATCAAGTTAATTAAAAAGATATGTGCCAAGTTAAACTTATGGCATTGATCTCACAGGCTATTCACACTAATTGTATATTATACTCTTATTTCAAAGAATAATGTCCATTGAAAAATAAATTAAGGGGGATTCCATTAGCCCCCTCCCGTTTCCACCCTTTATACTTAACCAATGAACCTTCAAATCTAATCAGGGAAACGCCTTACCAGAATAAACTGGTATACAAAATTTGAAGCAAATTGGATAATTCTGCATGAAAAACCCATTTATCTAAATTAAGGGGATTAGCCCCCGTTCGCCTCTTTATACTTAATCAACGAACCCCCAAAACAAATCAGGGAAGTGCTTTCATGGAGAATAATTCTACATGAAAAACCAAGTTATCTAAATTAAGGGGGGGGGGGGGAGAATTAGCTCCCTGCTCCCCTTTGCAAAACCAATGAAACACTAAAACTAATCAGGGAAGCACTTTATCAGAATGAGCCTATTTACAAAATTTGAAGCAAATCAGATAATTCTGCATGAAAAACCCATTTATCTAAATTAAGGGGAGATTAGCCCCCATTGCTCCTTTTATGCTTAACCAATGAACTCCCAAAACTAATCAGGGAAGCACCTTATCAGAATGAATGTATTTACAAAATTTGAAGCAAATCGGAAAATTCTGCAAGAAAAACCCATTTATCTAAATTAAGGGAGGATTAGACCCCCCCCACCCCCCGTTCCCCTTTTATACTTAACCAATTAACACCCAAAACTAATCAGGGAGGCACCTTATCAGACTGAAACTATTTACAAAATTTGAAGCAAATTGGATATTTCTATCAAGAGTCATCGCATTACATACATACAGAACCTGCGAGCACATTAGCTATCAGGCTTTAATAGCCTGTGAACTAAAAAGAAAAAAACACGAATTAAAGAAACAAAGCAAAAAAAACAAATATCATAAAAAATACTGACGAAATATTTCAGTAATGTGTCCCTCCGGAGGGCATAGTGAGGGGAGATGCATAATATGAAAGAGTGGCCAAAGGGCTTTCTAATGATATACCACATAATAAATGTCGAAAAATATTTAAAAAGCACCCCAGGAGATGAATTTGGGGGAGGGAGATGCGAGGTTCATAATAGTAATATAAAAACACGCACACATTCAAATGCAATGCAATAGGTGAATTTATCGGTGAAGAACTTTTGGAAGTTTAAGATTTCGTACAAACAAACATTTACATTTTCTTTTATATAGAAATGTGCCTCCACGGGGAGAAAGTGGGATGACAGGGATGGTAGGTGCATAATATGAAAGAGTAGTCAAAGGGTTTTCTAATGATATGTCACATGACGTGTGTCTGAAAAAATTAAAAAAGTGCCCCCTGGTGGTGGCGAGGAAATTGGAGGAGGGAGGAGCGAGGTTCATGATAGGTGTATAAAAACATGCATGTATTCAAATGCAACACAATCCGTGAATTTCAAAGCGATCGGTGAATAACTTTCTGAGGTTTAAGATTCTGTACAAACGAACATTTATATTTTTATTTATATAGAAATGTGCCACCATGTGGGGAAATTGAGGGGAGCGAGATGCATAATATGAAACAGTAGTCCAAGGGCTTTCTAATGATATATCACATGATGGGTTTTCGAAAAAAAATAAAAAAGCACCCCTGGTGGGGGGCGAGGTTCATAATAAGTATATAACAACACTTCCGTAATAGAATGAAACTCAAGCTGGGAATTTCAAAGCAATCGGTGAAGAACTTTCGAAGATTAATGATTATGAACAAACAAACATTTACATTTTTATTTATATAGATGTAACTTACTTACGTTCTTCTCGGCAGTCTTTAACTTTAAATACTCTTTATTTAATTTATTTCTGGGATGTATACTTAGTAAACATCGTTAAGCCTTGCCGTTCTCCGTATGTAAAACCGTCCACTACCACTAGATGGCAGCATAGCACATTTGGAATCGAATTGAATCGATTTCATTGATAATAATTTAATATTTTTCTAAATTTTTATTTTACATAATTATTTTAATTATTATTTACTTTTAAACTAATAAATTATTTTAATATTTTAATGTTTTACTTTATTGTAAGCTTTCATTACAATTTCCCTTGCTTGACTACCAATCAAATTAATGTTTAAAAAATGTAAACAAATCAACGACCAGAAATCCGCAAAATTCTAAAATCTGCACAACCTTGGTTCCCAAGCTGTGCAGATTTGAGGGAGTTTACTGTATAACAAAATTATAAATAAGAATAATAATGATGATGAAGAATTAAACAAACAAGAATTCATTATTTTAAGCAAATGAAACAACATTGAACATTAATTTTGAAGAAGAAAGTGACTATTCTTTTTTTTAGCAAATAAAGCCTTTGGGCAAGAATATTAAAAAGCAAAAAAACCAACGTTTAAGAATGCACAAATAATACATAAAAAGCAGCAAACAGCTGTTTCGAATCTACTAGCGAGATTCTTCTTCAGTGCAAGATAGAGCAAGGCTGGGCAAAATGACAGAGGCTTATATACCCAATATGGGTAGCGAATGCGCCAAAAACAACCAATGAGAGAGAAGCAGAATAAACAACTGAGTGGGCAAGTAGCGACATCTACCAGAGAATGAGAGAAAAAGAAACCCCAAAAAGGGGAAATTAAATTAATGCTTTCCAAATACTTGGAAAATCAGGAGTACTGGATAAAGAGTTTTTCACTGATGAAGGCCGAGTAAGTGTCGGTTGAAAACGTTTTGTTTTTTAAAATGACTTTAATGTATTTTTAAAGGATTTTATTAAATTTGATGCACCTTTAAGCAATATATTTACATTTATTTGTAACTTATGTATGTTTATTACTGGATAAGTCATTGACTAAAGAGTGAGAATTTTTAATGATGTGGTAAGCTTCCCAAAAATCAAGATCAAGGTTAGAAGAACATTTTTGGATAATGATGGCTGGGGAAAAATTGAACCTATGTTGAAAAGACCAACAATGTTGAGCAATAGAAGAACGTTTAAACTCCTGATTTTTAACATAACCTTCATGCTCTTTTAAACGAAATCTGGCCAATATAAGAAAGACCACACTGGCAAGAGATTTGGTAAATACCCCAGTTATCTAGGCGATCAATGGGGTGTTTGAGATTTGAAAAAGAGATTTTATTAACAGGAGAAAAAATAACATTAAAATCAAACCTTCTTAAGATTTTAGCAACTTGCTGACTGGTTTTAGGAAAAAATGGCAACACAACTGAAGTATTAGAGTTGGAATTAGAATGCTTTTCAGAATGGATGGGTTTCGTCAATTTCTTATAAATAGAATCTATAATAATGGAGGAATAAACACGATCAACAGCAATAGCTTTGAGGTAATTAAATTCAGCACTAAGTAACTGAGGAGTGGAACAAATATTGGTAGCCCAAAAAACCAAAAGTGTTAAAAGCAGTGAATTTCTGGTTAGGAGGATGAGAAGAATACCTGTGAGATGGGAGACTGACAGCAAAAGGTTTACAAAAGATGGTAGTCTGAAAGCCATTTTCACAACGAATAATAAGGACATCTAGGAAAGAAAGACAGTTATTGGTCTCAATTTCAGAGATAAATTGAATGCAGAGATCAATGGAATTCATAATAGAGAGAATATGATTAATATCAGAATTCATTTCTTTTTAATATTCTTGCACAAAGGCTTTTTATTTGCTATTTTTATGTATTCAGCGTTAACGGGCCTTTATTCCTCTGTAATTTTTTTTCCCCAATGTCTCAAATCAATAGGTTTTGTAATTTACAATTGAAAAAGTATAGGTTTTTGGAACACTTACATTTCCTATTTGACTGTAGGCGTAAGAAGGTTATTCCTAATTTCATTTCCATACGTTGTAATTTATTTTCTTCAAATAGAATTGACAAGGTCTTATTTTGTTCTAAATTGGCTCTTTCAAGAGCTTTGATTCAAGAGACTTGACATAAAATTGCTCATATAAAGCACAAGTTATATTCTTTACATATCAGCTTCACTAATTCTACACCTGATTTTGAGTCTATAGACAGAAGGTCATAGAGTAGAGTTCTCACAGCTTCTTCTGTTCATTGTTCAGTTTTAAAGAAGAAATTTAATAGACTTTGTAAAAGTTTGGTTGTTAATAACTCCAGTAATTTGCCTGTTGTTAACCAAAATGTTGTTGTCAATCTTTCTAGTGTTTCTTTAAGTGACAATCAGCTTGATGCTCTCAAATTGAATAACAATTTTTCTGTCTCTGCTATTCCTTCTTTACCTAATCTAATTGCTCCTATTGAAAGAGCCTTTAAGCATAGCGCTCTATCTTCTTCCCAAAAAAAGTCCATTAGGCATCTCATTACCAATACTGTTGATTTCAATGCTAATGTTTATAATCCTAATCTTAAAATTCCTGTTAAACAATGTCTGAAAAATTTGCGTTCTGATCCAAACTTAATAATTACCAAGGCTGACAAAGGTGGTCAGGTTATTCTTCTCAACAAATCTACATATTTGGAAAAATCCTATAAGTTTATTAATGATGGTCCTTATGTGGATATCCGTAAAGAGCCTTCCACTACTGAAATTAACTCTATTAAGTCTTCTTCCATTATTTCTGCTAACTTTAAGAAGTCTCTTATTCCTTCTATTGTGCATTGTGTGCCAGGTTTTATGCTTTATCTAAGGTCCATAAAAACCTGACACTCCTTTCAGACCTATTGTATCTAGTATCGGTACAGCTTCTTATAAGCTTGCTAAATATTTAGTTTCTGTTTTTTATCCACTTTTGAGCAGTAACTGTTTCACTGTTAAGAATTCTTTTGATTTTGTTAAAAAACTTCATAATTTTAAGCCGCAGGTCCACATGATGGTTTCTTTTAATGTTAAATCATTATTTACTAATGTTCCAGTTGAGAGGCCTTTAGATTGCCTTAAGAAAAGACTTTATGAATTCCATTTCTCTTACTTTGAAATCGAGGAGCTTATGCTTCTCACTTGCACTTGCTTGCCACAAAGTACTTTTGTTTTTAATGGGAATTTCTATCATATGATTGACGGTTTGGCTGTGAGTAATCCTCTTAGTCCAGTTTTATGCAAAATTTATATGCACTATATTGAGGTCAAACTTTTTGAAATTTTAAAATCACCGTTCTACGTGTAACATTATGTTGATGATGTTTATGTCCTGGCTGAAATGAATTTGGATATTAACCATATTCTCCCTATTATGAATTCCATTGATCCCTGCATTCAATTTACCTCTGAAATTGAGACCAATAACTGTTTTTCTTTCCTATATGTCCTTGTTATTCATTGTGAAAATGGCTTTCAGACTACTGTCTTTCGTAAACCTTTTGCTGTCAGTCTCCCATCTCACAGGTATTCTTCTGATCCTCCTAACCAGAAATTTACTGCTTTCAATACTTTTGTTTTTCGGGCTACCAATATTTGTTCCACTCCTCAGTTACTTAGTGCTGAACTTAATATCCTCAAAGCTATTGCTGTTGATTGTGGCTATTCCTCTAATATTATAGATTCTATTTATAAGAAATTGACGAAACTCATCCATTCTGAAAAACATTCTAATTCCAACTCTAATACTTCAGTTGTGTTGCATTTTTTCCTAAAATCAGTCAGCAAGTTGCTAAAATGTTAAGGATTTTTGATTTTAATGTCATTTTTTCCCTTGTTAATAAAATCTCTTTTTGAAATCTAAAACACCCCATTGATCGCCTAGATAACTGGGGTATTTACCAAATCTCTTGCCAGTGTGGTCTTTCTTATATTGGCCAGATTTCGTTTAAAATAGCATGAAGGTTATGTTAAAAATCAGGAGCTTAAATGTTCTTCTATTGCTCAACATTGTTGGTCTTTTCAACATAGGTTCAATTTTTCCTCAGGCATCATTATCCAAAAATGTTCTTCTAACCTTGATCATGATTTTTGGGAAGCTTACCACATCATTAAAAATTTTCACTCTTTAGTTAATGACTTATCTAGTACTCCTGATTTTCCAAGTATTTGGAAAGCATTAATTTTATTTCCCCTTTTTTGGGCTTCTTTTTCTCTCATTTTCCAGTAGATGTCGCTACTTGTCCACTCAGTCGTTTCATCTACTTCTCTCTTATTGGTTGTTTTTGGCCTATTTACTACCCATATTGGGTATATAAGCCTCTGTCATTTTGCCCAGCCTTGCTTTTTCTAGCACACTGTGCCTTGCCCCATCTTGCACTGAAGAAGAATCTCGCTAGCAGATTCAAAACAGCTGTTTGCTGCTTTTTATGTATTATTTGTGCATTCTTAAATGTTGTTTTTTTTTTGCTTTTTAATATTCTTTTTTTGCATATAGAAATTCACTTCATTAAATCAATCAATCAGTTAACTATAAAGCTGTGAATTGTAAATTAAATCTTTTAGATGAATAAGAACACATGAAATGAAGAACTGCATTATGTGGAGGCTATTTAATTATATTTTTTAAATGCACTGATACTTAAAAATTAAAATAATTGTATCTCCAAGATATTTCAAGTTAATAAAATTATTAAATGCATGAAAATTTTAATGTTTCAAAAATGCTTCAAATAAGTAGTTTTATAGAAGTTAATATCTGGCTATCATGCAACAAGTACAGAGTTTGGTTCTAGGCCAGGCAAGGTTTACCCAACCTTTCATTAAAGGGCAAAATTGAGAAATTTCATTAGTAGCTAGTGGTCAGTAGTACCAATTTTATAAGTGATCACTTTTTTATTTAAAAGTACTAAACAATAAACTTTTGTTAAAATTCCTATTAGTATTAACCTAAAATTGAATAGCCTATATTAATATGTTAATATAAACATATTGCAACCAGAAAAAAAAAAAAGAATCTTTGATGGAATGCAGGAAAATTTTACTCTCTCATTGTAGGAAAGTGACTGCTGACAAACAATTTTTAATAGCCACATTTTCTCATTTAGTGGCCCAGTGGCTGGTTGGCTAGAGCTAATTTTGCCCTTTACTTTTCATCTCATCCCCTCGGGGTCAATAAAATTAGTACCATGATTGCTTGGGAACTGAACACTGAGGGTCCCATATTAAGCTGATGACCTGACCAGGACATATGTTATGCAGCACCTTGGGACCCAGAGTCAAGAAAACAGGGTTGGGCACTGTAGGCCCTGATCCTTAATGGAAAGTAAAGCCACAGGTTTAGGTTTTTTAGATTGAATATACAGCTTAAATAGAAAAGGATGTTTCCTTTAATACAAAGAAATTGGAAATTTAAAAAATAAAATTGACATCCCATTAAATAAAATTCAAAACGATTCCAAGGGGAAAAAATGTAGATTTAACAATTAAAGATTAATCAATTTGACACTACTTCAGCATTTACAATACTGTACATGAAAAGGAGACTGGAGACAACCAGAATCAAGGTTCCCAAGCAAAGTCTTATAGGGTGTATGGGGAGGTGGAACAGGAAGGGGAAAAATGTAACGCTAAATTAAAAAGTATATATATTTTTAAATCAACAAGGAAAAATTAAATAAAAGCTATCTGTCTATGTAAAATAATAAAAAAATCTGCTTAACAGTAAAAATTCACTAGATTACCTAGTTTAGAGTGTAGCCCTACATTGGATCAGGTAAACCAATTATCCCTAAACTTGAGCTACTTCTAATTTTTGTGCTGCAGGTCAAGTTGATTAATTAATCAGGTTTGGATAATACAAGATTTTCCAAAAGAAAGTCCTAGCCATCCCTTCGAATAGAAAAAACAACACTATAATGAGTATATTTATATATATATATATATAAAACCACTGTAAACCAACAGAAATGATCATTTACAATTGTGAATATGCAAATTAAAAATGAAGTTTCAAGCTTTAAAAAATTCCAAAATACATTATTAAATCAAGTGAAACAAGGAACGGAAACTGCTGACGTGAACTGCATCTCTTTTAATTTTAGCATTACTGACATGGAGTGTTTCCAAGAAAATGCCAAAAGTCATTATTGATACTTAAATATCTCAAGATGGAGATATCAGAAAAATAAGAAATTAATGTCAAAGTATAATGCTCTTTTAATTCTACCCAATTTATCAATTTTATGTAAATACTTTATTAATCAGTATTTTAAAAAATTGTTTTAAAGTGTTCTCATGAGAGCTAATGTATAACTATTAAGGTAGAAGATTTTTATGGCTGAACTGGAGTCACAAGTCTGCTGTCTGTAACAATACAGTATCCCATTTATTGGGGGTCAATTTACGACAAGTCAAAGATCAAACAGGGTGTGTGGTCCATGGGCAGACATGTAGTAACCATGATAGACATACCTTCACCAGGGTTGAAGGCGACTGATTGCTGAGTGGCCATAGTGCTGACCACTTGGAGGTCCCAAAAACAAAGTCGATGTTCAGAGGTTCTGGACTTGTAGATATCTGTTATGTTCTTTTTCTACGAGTATGAATATCAACCTTGCCTAACCACATTGTTTTAGATTTTAAGTCCTGTTGTTTTTGAAGAGCTAAGGCTCTAACAGGCATTTTAATATGTCATTGGCTTCTAAAAGAAGAGCATATATACGCTCTATATCAGGCATGTCAAACACACGGCCCACGGGCCACAACTGGCCCGCCGACACCTTCTCGGTGGGCCGCCAATCCTTGGCATTTTACCTTTGTTTAATTCAGTTACGAGTTACAATTTTCCAACTGAGTAAAAAAGTTGGCAAAGTGAGCAATTAGGCATATATTAACAATGTTCAGTAGCAAAATTTTTCTGGTAAAAGCAACATAATTTGAACGAGAAAACGTGTTTCATAAATAAAATGAAATACGTAGCGTATAGATACAAGACACAATTTATTAATTTTTTTTTTTTAAGTTTTTACTTGAAAAAAATCCAGAAGATTAAAAGTTATACCTTTGCTAGATTAACAGAGCTTGTGTAAAATAATTTTTTTTAAGATAATACAATTTAGAAAATCGAATTAAACTTTGTAGATTTGGTTGACAAGAAGTAATGTCAAGTATTTTTTTCGAAAAATAAGATTAAACAAACTATGAATTATAATAATAACTTTGGAACTTTACTTGAATATTTGTTTAATATGGCTATGTTTCATACGTATAAATATTGCTGTGTGCAATTCTAATAATATTATCCACTTTGTTTAATGTGGCCCGCGTCTTAGTATGCAATTCTTCATTTGGCCCACGGCGGTAGACGAGTTTGACATGCCTGCTCTATATAGTTACAACTAATGCTTGGCTGATTAAGCCTATTTGATAGGAAATTTTATAATGTGTGTTTCAGTAGTAAGGAAAAGCCACCAGAAGCTGCCGGGGAACGATGTTTCCTGTGGTGGGTTGTACAAACTCGTTCAAGGTATTATGTTTTTATAATGAATTCAATTGTAAAAGGGTAAAGCATTAATGGGGTGATGGTGACTTGAATTGATTGCAATTTTATATATATTTAAAATAAAAAGAGAGAAATTCAGAATATCAATGTTATTTTGCAAGAATCTCATTATGTATAGTTTAAGTAAAGTATGTTCTGTTAGTTTTAACTGAAAATTAAAAGCAATAATTCATAAATATTAATTGGTTAAAAAAATGGTTCTTTTAAAGAAAAAGCAGTTAACTAAAGTATTATGTATTCCTGCTTGTGATACTAAATATATATATATATATAGGGGTGCTTTCACTTTCAAGTAGTGTGCATAATTATTTGATGAAAGTAAAATAAGTTATTTATTAATATCCCAAATGGAAAGATGACCGCTTGTAAAAGTGGTAGCTAAATAACTCCACTTGTGTTGTGGTTTTACGTATAAATTTAATTTTGATAAGTGCTACTACTGATATAATGCACATAACACATCCTAATTTGTGTTACATACTACCACTACGAAACCAGGAAACTATTCCTAGACAAACAGAAAGCTTAAAACTAGGATAAAAGAACACATAGTAGATATCAAATACAACAAGAAAACTACAGCTTTGGCCAGATTATTCAACAAAGAAACTTTGCAGATTGATTTTTAAAATAGTAAAATAATTTATCCAACAAGATTTATTTCCCATACATTGACTGAGAATCAATAGAGATCTTTTTACATAATTCACGTCCAGAAATGCTCATTTTTATTTTTTGCACTTGATTTCCTTACACATGCAACTTCGTAAGTTTTGTTTACCAGTTTCATTAAAAAAAAATTTGTGGAAATATTTTTATCATTATAGATCTTGAAAATGTCATCTGAGTGATGAAACATGTAAATCAGAATAAAGGTACTTATATGCCTTTTTAAATGTATTTTTATCCCTTTTAGCATGTATTAGCTTAGTTTTAACATAAGAGTGTTTTTAAAAATGCTGGCTGTTAACCCTTTCCGGCGCAGAGCAATTCTGTTTATAAACTGATGAAATAATGGACTGACACCAGAATTTATAAGCGAATTTATTAGAAAATATGAACTTGCTTATTTTCACGTACATTATAAAAGGAAAATTTTAATTAAATATTCTTGGTGCCGTTTGTCAGTTTTGGAATTAAAATTAGGTGTCCTTTTTTAAGGACACCACCCTCGAAAGAGTTAAAAAAGGAGATTGATATCTACTGAAAATAAAAATAAAATATAATCAGTGCAAGAGTTTATTAAGAAAACTAAACTACAATTAAATTACAATTTCAAATAATAAATGCATGTCAATATAAAATATTTTTGTTATTAGCAAAGCAACAAAAAGTCTAATGGAAATGTTGGAATTCTAAATAGAAATACTTTTGAATTTTGCAATTCAATATTTTGCTTAAGATTATTCCAGAAGATGAAGTTGCCACAAATTTGAAAAGAACAAAGATAATTGTCAATATAAAATAAGATTTATTGCAGAAAAGTTATAAGAAGAAATATGGAGAAGATTCCAGATAACACAAATCCTTGGTAGAACCTTGTTATATCCTTGTTTTAACCTTAAAGTCCCTTGAGACAATGTTGTTATAAGCCTACATGCCACATGGGATTGTAGTTTAACATTTGTACGAGTAATGAAGTAAAACCTAACAAGAACACTTTTAGACAGTACTACAGTAGAGAATCATAAGAAAGGGTTGGCATCCATTTTCCAAAAGAAAAAAAAAAAAGGCTGTCTAAATACTGGCTGTCTAAATACTTTTTGAAAACAATTTTTTTTTTTTTTTATGGACTTCTGTAAATTAAAGATATATGTTTACAAATTAAATAAAGCAGCAAAATCTTGAAATCTAAAACCAAGATTTTAATCAAGAAAGCAGTTTTAGATGTAGGACATCCATAGAGAAATATTAACATATGAAGAAAGTTCATAGTCTTTTATATATTTTTTCTTTTACCCAAGATATAAGAACAGCTTATGAAAAAGTATCATAGGAAATAAGCATTTTAAGCAAACATTTCACAAAAAGATTTAAGCATAACTTTTTAGGAATCAATGTTCAAATGAAAGATCACTTTCATATTAGATCAAGGCTCAATAACAAAAGAAAGTGTTTAGAAGGAACATTCACTTGAGCAAGTTAAAACAAAAATAACAGAAGAATGTGTCTTATTGTAAAACCCTTCCAATAATTTATAGATGTTATGATATTTATCTCAAATGTCTTGATTGGTTAGTATTCAATTACTTTTTAAAAAACAAAAATAGAATCAAGGAGAACAGATAGATAGGATGTTTCTGAATACAAGCACAAACACACAAATAGTAATTGCATGTAACACACCTGAATTAAATTAAGGTTAACAACTCCTAATTCTTCCAAGGTCATTGGATGCTCAGGATCTTTTATATCTCTGATATGATTTATTAAAGTTAAAAAGCATAACAAATAAAAATGAGCTATTTTGGGAGAGGCTTCAAATTAAAACTAAAATTTACACAGCTTAAAATAACTTAAATCATATATATTTGGTCTTGAATTGAAATAATAAATACATTGCATATACAGCATTTACAATTAAATAAATATGAATGTAATTAAAATTAACACTTTCATTTCATAAAAGAACAATAAAAGTACCAGATATAAAAGATTAATTTTAAGGCAAGTCCCACACTAAGGCGATACATATGACATGTCGCTTGAATTCGCTGGAAAAACTGGTTTAAAACAGGTTTGAAACAACTTCGTTCTTTGTTTCGATTGGTTTTTGTGTTACATGTTGCGGCTTCCTGTCGCTTGTCGTCTCAGTGTGGGATGTGCCTAATACTACAATTTTATATTTAATATATATCTAGAAATAGAAATTTCATGGAATCTCATGTTATCCAGATTATGCATTTGGTATTCAAAAAAATATTGTAAGGTCTTTTCTGTATGTAAAACATACTTCTGATAGTTTTGAGACATAATGACAGTATAATATAATGTAAAAGATCTTAGTTAGTTGAAATAATTAAAGTCTTTAGAGACCTGGTTCTGATTCAGTGATGTTTGAAAAAAATTAGACAAAGTTTACTTGGTACATTCTTCAAATAAATTTATTTATTATACATGTAGTTATCCCACACACTTAAAAATGGAAAACTCTATACAGGGCTCATACCATTCCTAAAATTTTCGCACTTTGCTACCAGTAAATTAAAACAATAATCTTTGATGAATAATTTTATTGCATATGTTAAAGGAATCTATGAGGAAGAATTCTTATTTAAATTACTGGTAGCACAGTGCAAAAATTTTAGGAACGGTGTAAGCCCTGCTCTATACTCTAAAGAATAACTGATAGGTGCAATTTTTGTGCACCAATATAAACATACAAATCTACATTTGGAAAGATAGTCAACCAAAAGACACTATAAAAATTTACTTACCAATTTAATAAATAAAAAAAAATTTGGATTTTATTTTAATAAGTTTATCATATAAACTTAACAAAATAATTTACTAGAACAAAATATTTTTTTAAATATTAGTTGCAGAATAAGCAATACAGTGAATAACAGTAAATTACTAACTGAATAACACGTCTGATACAATTAGGCAAATTTTGTTCCCATACATTATATTAGTTTGAGATAACACACATATATTATGATCCGTTAATGAAAACTCCCAAACACTAAATAGGGAAAAAGTAATTATAAAGATATATGGGTGTTTATTTAAAAAAAAAAAAAAAAAAAAAAGAATAAAACAAGTTTTTTACAATCAATAAATAAAGAAAATATATACTCAAAATGAGAAAACAGAAAGTTTCTGAGACTTTGTAGTATTTACTTTTCTACTTCATTACTTGATTCTGCTTATTTCCTTTTTTAAATGTAAAAATAACTTTTAAACTATTGTGCACACTTAAACTCAACTTTCTAGTTTCAGTAGGTATTTTATTTTGAAGCTCATTTTCTGAGATGTCTGATTTTATTAGTACCAATATTCCTGAAAGATAGTTTAGCATAAGCATATATTCATTGATATGGTATAAAACTGATTAAATTATCAAAAAATGTTATTCTAATTTTAATAGTTCATTTATCTGATTTTTTCTAATGCTTTATAAAAATTTTCAAAGATTTTATCAGTATTTTAGACATTACAAAATTTTTTTTAACTAGAGCAATAATTAACCTAAGAAAAAGCTTACACTTCAGCAATCAATAGTAATGATTTTTTAGATATAAAAAAATTGCGGTTTGTGACGGTTCAATTAAATTATTTGATAAATCATAACCTGGATAAGTTGCTAAATTTTTTTGGTTCTCTTTTCTGTCCATCTCTCATGCAAACATTTCAAATTCTTTGATTATGCACCATAAATTAAATCTCAATGCTAGACTGGATAATTTAACTTATTAGAATTATTTTATTTATAAATAAGCACTAAAATATTTGAATGGGTAATCAAATCCCAATCAAACATATTCCCCTGTGGGTAGTGCGTGTGTCTTTAAATCACTGACTAAAAAGAAAAGTGTACAAAAATTACAATAATGCACACAACCACAGTTAAAATTCATTAGTTTTGTTTGATATTCTCTTAAAATGTTTCTAGATTTTTATGAATTTAAATCTAAAAATACGAGTCTACAAACCAATTTCTTAATTTTATCACATTCAGCTGGATTTTACTGTATTTGAACTGGGGTGTAATCAGATTTTTATGATTTTTCCCCTGCGTTAAAATTCGGAATAGCTACCAATAATTTTAGGTTTCCAAAAACAATTAAACCTCTAACTGTTAACATAATCTATGTTTTTAAGCTTTAATTATTATTTAGTGATTACAGTAATAATAGACTGCATTAATTTTCATTAGTAGTATACAATAATGTTATATCAGGAGTCTGTCCAGGTTTTTTTTTCCAGGGTCCTATTTTTGTGAATTTAATTATTATTTTTGTGAAAAAAATTTCACAAAACATTAGTTAACCCATTTATTCCTAGTCTCCCAAATCTGGAGATATTTGAATTTTGCAGAAATAAACTAATATATTTTTAAACAATGTTCAGATTAGTATAAATAATGCAATAATTATTATATATATATATATAGATTAAAAGTTTTTTGCTAGCAAAAGTGTATTTATGTATATAAAGTATAATTTACTATCACTCAAAAAAATTTCCAAAACAGAAATCAGTACATAGATTGAGGTCTTGCACAGTGTGTATCTACCATTCTCAAAAAAAAAAAAAAAAAAAAAAAAAAATTTTTTTTTTTTTTTTTTTTTTTTTTTTTTTTGTGAAAGGGCTGTTTTTTCTAAATTTATTTTTGTGAAGAGTCCGTTTTACTATCATGGAATTTTGTGAAGAGTCTGTTAACAGATTCAGTTTTCTTCCTGGACAGATCCCTATATATAAAGATTAATATTTTGTAATAATTATTTAAAACTATATTAATAACTGCATTTAATATTAAATTTTTAACACTGCTTAAAATTAACAATTACTAAAATTATAATTAATAATTTAGTATTCATTCTAGAAAGAAAGAGGGACAAGGTGCTAGTTCTTAAAAAAGGCACTAGTTCAGCAAAAAAGAAAAAAAAAAAAGAGCACAGCTTCAGGAGTAAATATACTAGTAATGTGTTTAGTAATGATATAAAAAAGAAGTGACATTAATTTTCAAAGATTTTATGAATTTAAAATTATAAATTACAATTAAATAACGACATGATTTAATATATTTTTTTTTCTAAAGAAATAAAGTTCTATAATTTTTGCAAGGTCTTGGGCACACGGACTTAAAAATACTGTGATATGGGGAAGTTTTTTAAGAAATCTCTGGGTACAACTAAAGGTGAATTTCACTATTTTTTAAGCAGGGTGCATTTTACCAATTTTAAAAACAGCAGGGAGTGCAACCTTAAAAAATGGCTTAGTTAGAAGGAACAGTAAGTAATAACAGAATTGATAAAAACTGCAAATAAGTATAATTTCATTAGTTAGTAGCAGAAATAACAAAATGAGCAAATATAATTTGCAGCTCGTTTTGCATTTGTACTTATTACTGTTAATTACCTAAATCTAAACTTATAGTATATGTATGCTAAACAAAAAAATTATGAAAATGAGTTACACCCATTCATACACACATACAGAGTAAATATTAGAATAGCCAGTTATCCCAAAATCCTCAAAATATTAAATAGCAGCTTTATAACCACTCAGTAAGGATTATTAGCATTCAGTGCTTCAAAGAGTTTTGTTGCCTTTTCAATCCCTAACAATTTTTCTATTTGGTGTATATGAGTTCAAAGTAAAAAATATATATATAGAAATAAAAACATTTATTCAACTTCTATTGAAATAGTTCTTTCTGAGCTGAACACTAGTATACTAATTAGTTCTTTTTTTCTTCATAACATACTCGCTACTTATTATTTCACTTGCAGAAATTTAATATATTTGCTATGCTTACTTTATATAAAAGAATGGATAATTTTATTAGTTAAAAGAAACTATGACATTACAAATTATATTAGATTTAAATATCATTTTTAAATGAAATGCTTTTTATGATGGGTAAAAACTTGCTTTTTACAAACTTACTGTACTTAATTTCATAGTTGCCAACCTCCCGATTTTTTTAATACAAGTAAATTCTTACAAAAATGTTTGCTTTACTTAATTGCAGAAATTGTGCGATTATATAAAACAAGTATTTCTGCATAATAATATTGGTATTAAAAAAAACCAGGAGGTTCACAACTATGTAATTTTTTACAAGTCTAAGGAATAGTCTAAGCTTAGAAACATTTAAAGCCCTTTTTTTGTTTATTCATAAGAAAAAATACAGTCGGCTCTCGTTAATTCGAAATCGGATAAATCGAATCTTCCCCTATTTCGAACTAAACATGAAGTCCTGAAATTTTCAATGGCAGAATAACGTTAAAACTTTTCATTTATTCGAACTCATTTTCTCTTGACTTCGTTTAATTCGAACTAACGAGAATTCCATTTTTTCATTTTTCCTTACTTTCTCACAGATTTCAGATCCTTGAAATAACTTTCTTTCTTTCATTTTTGTCAGAATTGTTCTGAACTAGTATAATAATTCCATGCCTTTGAAATCCGCTTTCTTAGTGCGCCCTGTTTGTCCATCAATGACACATTCGCCCTTTCTTCCATTGTGCTTTTCCTAATCCCTTCTGTAGCATTTGACCCAGTAACATTCCAAGAAATTCACTGAGTGGACATCTGTTAAAGATAGGGGAAACCTGTTTTATCACTACATTCTACTTTCACTCTGGGGATCGAATTTTTCAGTCAATGGTTTTACTTACTGCTAAATTGTTTTTTGAGAAAGTAAAAGATCTTGTTTCTTTAAAATATGGCTCCACGTGGAAGTTATAAATCGTTAACTCTAGAAGCCAAAGTGGAAATTATTAAAAAGGTAGGATGTGGCCAATCTAAGACAGAAATTGCTGCAGAATATGGAATAAAAAAGAATACGCTGTCTACTTACTTGAAAAATAAAGAATTCATCCTGAAATCATGGGAAAAGGAAAGATTTGCTAAAGGACGAAAACGTATGAGAACAGCAGCCCATGAGGATTTAGAGGATGCTTTACTGTTATGGACAAAAGATGCATTTGCAAGAAATGTATCTTTGAGTGGACCTATATTGGCAGCTAAAGCGAAAGAACTTGCACTACTCATGGGTATTAAAAATTTCAATTGCAGCGAAGGATGGCTGGCACATTTTAAGCAGCGAAATAACATCGTACACAAAACTGTGTGTGGTGAAAGTGGTGCTGTAGACCTTGCTGCTTTCAATGAATTCTGCGAAAAGCTACCCGAACTTATTTCTACTTATGCAATGAAAGACGTGTTTAATGCCGATGAAACAGGGTTGTTTTATAAACTTCTTCCTAATAAGACTTTAACATTTAAAGGTGAAACGTGCACAAGTGATAAACTTAGAAAAGACAGGATAACTGTGATGGTAGGTGCCAATATGGATGGAAGTGAGAAGTTAAAATTGTTAGTTATTGGTAAATCAAGTAATCCACGTTGCTTCAAAGGAGTTAAAACACTGCCTGTTGATTATGTGGCAAATGCCAAAGCCTGGATGACACGTGAGATCTGCATCAGTTGGTTAAAAGAACTGGATAAAAAATTTTCTCGTGAAAACAGAAAAATTCTATTGCTGCTAGATAATGTGCAGAGTCATTGTAAACTACCAACACTGAGCTCTATAAAGATTGAATATTTACCCCCTAATACTACAGCACAACTGCAACCGATGGACCAAGGAATAATTCAAAATTTAAAAACTCATTACCGTAAAAGGGTTCTAGAACAAATTTTATTTTCAATTGACCTTAAAGAAAGCTACGACATAACATTACTCATGGCCATCAACGATTTATATGCGGCGTGGGACGCCGTACAACCTGAAACAATAGAAAAATGCTTTTGACATGCCGGATTTATCCATCCATCTAAAAAGAGTGGTTATAATGCAAATGACGAAAACGACAGACCTTTTGAAGAAATAGAATTTCCAAACTTTTCTGAAAAGTTCCAATGCGATATTACGTTCGCAGAGTATGTAGCAGCGTACAATAGTTTAGAAGTATCTGGACCCTTAACTGTGGAAGAAATTGTTGAAACAATTCACAAAAAATGCAATGAGGAGATGAAATCTGATTCTGGTGATTCTGCTACTATGTCCCAAGTGCTTTCCTTACCCACAGAAAAGTCAATTGCACAATCAATTGAGTGTTTGCGTACATTTATCCTGATGCAGCCGTCATCAGACAAAGAACTTAACTGTTTGTTACAAATAGAAAAACTGGCTAAAAGGTAAAAAATGAATAGGACTAAGCAAACAACAATTGATAATTTTTTTCATAGAGATGATAAATAAGTGTAAATAATTTCTTAAATGTTCATTTAATTTCAGGTAAGAAAATTATAGTACAATTAAAATGTAATTTTAAATGCCGTTGTTCTATAGTGTATTATTAATTTTTATGTTTTATTTATATTATTTTAATATTATTAATTATTTTATGTATTTATATCTTTTAATTTAATATTAAGTCATTCTAACGATAACATCCGAAATTTAAAAAAAATACTATAACATTAATTCCTTTGTAATAGTACCCCTTTAAACATGTTTTCTCTCATACTTTCCATAATTCGAACATTTCTTGTGGTCCCGACGAGTTCGAATTAACGAGAGCCGACTGTACCTATAGAAATGTTCCAAATTATGTTCATCTTTTATTTTAATACTTTTTTATGTAATTTTAAACATTTAGAAAATTTATGATTTTAGTCAATGATTTAAAAAAAAAAAAAATCATGATTTAAATAATTTGATTAAAATCGTTTGCACCCTAATTTGAACTAATTCTGTTTTCCTGTCAGGTCCATTGGACCAATCTGGTAGGCAGAGGGTTAAATTGCCTAAAGGCCATATCTGAAAATTCTATAATGTTGAGTTAAGATGCAAGAAAGTTGAATGTTTTACACATTTTGTCTATTGTAACAACTGATATAATTATCCTCAATCATGTCATGTATCATCTCCTTTCTTTTACACCAATTGCCTTTTCTACTAGAAGCCATACTTCTATTTCATGAATTATTTTTTTATGAATACATGGGACTATACATTTTTTTTTTCTTTTACGTTACAATTTGCATAGAATGTCTTACTGTTTAGAGTTTTTGTAGTGTCTCTATACATTTGTCCAAAAATGTTCTAAATGCAATTTTTTTGCATAAGATCTGAAAGAATGCTTTAAACATAAAAAAAAAAGACTGCTTTTGCTCTTCTGCATATACTAATATAAGAAGAAGTGCATGAGGACTTCATCTGCATTAAGTTCTCCTTCTTAACAACTTTCAGCAAATTACAACATATCGCTTGCTGGGCTGAATAATCTTTAGTTTCAAGCTTATGCACAGTTTGAATGTGGTTGGCATCGTTGTGTAAATGATAATGTAGATATTGAGCTCCCAGCCAAGTCTTTACGTGGATGACTTAGGACAATGCATAACTGCTTTGTGTATATTTTGTACAATATCTTGAGTGTTTCAAAGCCAGACTGAATTACATTCAACTTTAACATTACCACATCGTTTGAATTTTATTAACAAATTTTTAATAACTACTCTGGTACAGTCTGATTTTCTGAATTTGCAGATGAAGCCTTCTTGCATTTATTCTACATTAATTGATGCAGATGAGTACAAACAATGGTTATTCTTCCTTTTGTCAAGGCATTATATCAAATCACCTGCAAAGATATACGATTTAGAACCTATTTCTCAAAAATGCAGTAAACTGCTTGTATTTATTGAATAACTAAATATTGCTATTATTGCCTTTTGAAGTCTGCATTACAATGTGATACACTTTTCTTTCATATAGAGAAAAAATTATTTCTTCAATCTTTCTGAAAGGCAAATGCATTTAAAATTGCTTTTGCCAACAAAGGAACAAGATTGTCAAGATTACATTAATTTTTTTAAACATTGCATGCATATTTTACTTAATATTTTCTTTCTTTTTGTTTTTAGGTAATTCTATAATTTTACTACATAGAAAACATTAATACTACAAATGACAAGTTAATATTCTTTTTTTTTCATACAAACACATGGTAGAAATGATAGGAATTAATGATAACATTGTGCCCACAACATGGTCATCATCACTAAAAATTATATAATTTACACATAACATAATAACACATTGTGACTTGTTTTAATCAAAGGATATCGAAAATTTCTCTGACATCAATTGGCAAATCTTTCTTAAAGTCAGCTTCTGTAAATTCTCTATCAGGCAGCCGACCAAACAACTCAGGATAAGCATTTTCAAGTACATCTGAATTCATCATATTAATGATTATCTAATAAGATGAAAGGAAACAATATTAAAACAATGCCAGATAAAGATATGTACACAATTATGCTAAAATTAAACTCACAAATAAATAGACATACAGTCATTCCCTGACTTACGTAAGTATGTGTTCCGTTAAAGTTTTAAGTAACTTGAATTTTATATAAGTCGAATTCGTAAGTGGCTTAGGTAAAATTTTGTAAGAAACTGCATTATATATATATATATATACACTGACAGAAAAAAAAATCCCAACACCAAGAAAGACTTGTGTTAGATAATGTGCTTTATCATAACACTTTAATATACGTTGATATAATATGAGATGATTATGCACGTTAAAATATAATTAAATGGAGCAGATAACACATGTGGAAACTTTTAGCTGGAAAGGATTATCCTGGAAGTGAATATGTAGAGATGCAGAAAAGTAGTATGATCTTTATGATTGCCAAGTAAAACATATGCAGATTAAATTAAATAAAGACAGTTTATTTGGATTCCAAAAACACATACTTGACATCAGTAATAAATAGCAGCATTCATTTTAAACAGACATATTGTAGAACGTGATGGCGATGTTTCACAAATCAGAGCAGACATTTTGTTTGAAGATATCACAGCATTAGACTTTAAGATAAAACATAATTACACTGATAAAACTAAAACACAACATTCCAGAACGTAGTCCAGCCATCGTTCAGTAACTTGAAATACTTCTTCCATTAAGGGAAGAAAAAAAAGTGCATCTTATTAAGATTGGAATCGTATATTTATATAAAAACGATCGGATTGAAAACGTCGTTTCAGATGAACGAACCAATCAGAGAACGGCATCGAATCGATGCAAAGCAAGATTCGATGAAAAGATTCGATTTGAAAACGATATTCTAAGTTGCCATCTGGCGGGAGAAATATCGTCACGGAAGTTGAAACGTAGTCGAAAGAAAGTTTTTGCCGGTGAAGTACGGTAATGAAATGAAATTAGAAACGGCAAAATGATATGGATTACTATGGATGTTAAAAAGGTCAGGAAACTTTTATTACAGCTGGATATTGTCTAGAATCAATAGAGAGGGTAAGTAAAAGTTTAAGAAATATTTATTACTGTCACTATTTAATAAATAAATAAAAGTAAATAAAGTAAATGAATGACAATGAACTTAAAAATAAAATGAAGTTTGTGAAATGAGGTTTTATGACAGGAGATAAGAGGCAATGAGAAATACAGTGTTTGTATCTCTATCAAATGCCCCCCCTCTCATTGTCTCTTAAAGAAGAGATAACTTGTGAAAACAAGTAAACTCCAAGACGAAGGATTAAAAAAAAATCCAAAAACTATCACCAGACAGCATTTTCACAAAATTTTAAGTTTATAAAAAATAAAGCTAAAAAAAACTGGATAATAATTACTGACAATAAACTGGAAGGGTTTTTAAACTTGAAAAATTTTAACTTTAAAGTGCAAACTTGAAACATTACACCTAAAAAATTTTAAATGCCCCCCCAATATGAGGACTTGAAAAATGGTTCAGTTTTGAACCTCAAAAATTGAAACAACCTAAATGGTTGAAAAAGTGAAGTTTGAACTTCATTAACAAATTTAAAGAGAAGTTTCAAATACTTCAAAAAGATTAACTAGGAAAAATTTAACAAATTTTTAACAATTTAAGTAGAAAAATTTAACAATTGATGATCTCAAAAATTTAAATTCAAAGATGAAGCAGTAATGCATGGAGAATTTGCTGGATAAAAGAAAATGATCCAATTTAATGAAAGCTTGTTCGCTATAAGGTACACCTTCTAAGTCCAAGACCAGAGGTCGACGTAATCCAGACAGAAGGTTTAAAAAGGTCCAACAATGTTAAATGCAAAATTCTCACACAGTTACTAAAAGAAAAATATGAGTACGTACCAATTCAAAAATCTAACAATTTCCAATTTGGAAATGTCAACATCAGCTCAATATGACAGCTTGATCACTATATTACATTAAATACAATTCTTTATTACAATTATATAAAAAAAAATTATGTAGATAATTAAACAGTTAATGATGATTCATATTCCAGACATCTAGGCTCGAAAGACAGGAACTAACGGCTCTTACAAACTAACTTGCTTCCGTATTCATAAATGAATACAGGGCACATTCACACAACTCGCAGTCTTCTGGTGCACCAGAATCAATTAAACCACATAAAAAGGATGGCGCTCTAGATGCCTAGGATGAACAAAGCAAGAATTAATGATATGCATAAAATAAGTTTCAATGTATAAACACAGTTAATCACAATATTGGAGGTCTTTCAAATATTAAAAACTATTATGTAAAATAAACCTCTTTAAAACAAATTCTTTAAAACTTATGGCATGATCAAGTGAAGCTGATGATATAAAAAAAATGCATATAGGCAAATTAACAAATTTAAGTAGCAAGCGTCTAGACTAATCCTATAACACCTGTGAATAACAATTTCAGAAGGTACAGTATAGCGACAGAAAGCTTGAAAAAAACAATTTTTACAATTTAATTCACCATAATAGCATTTAATGAGGTACGATTTATATGAAAAATTTATATATGAATGAGATACTTTAAACTTAAAACATATTTAGCTTAAAATTAACATTACACCAGAAAAATTAATTTTAAGAAGCTCATCTCACCAACATCCCAAACTCCCAAACCCAATTAACATTTAATGAAAAGGAAACTTTCGGAAAAGTGGTTTTAAAAAAAATGCATCTGGACTCCAAATCCCTGCCCCCCCCCCCCCCTCCCAAGCAGGGAATCTTGAGAATCGTTGGAAGGACCTGAGATAACCTCAGGTGCAACTTCTACAATGTAATCTCGATTACCCTCAGCATTAGAAGAGAGGGACAGAATCATTAGGGCCCAGTGCAGCTCCACTGTGCCAAAAGCCTCCCCGAGACAAAGAAAAATATTACATGATCTCGGTCCGGTCTCTGGATCCACTGGGAGCAACAGGTGATATGTCAGGAGAGTCATCACAGGAATCGGTGAAGGAGTCAGATGGGTCAGATGATGAATCAGTGCAGCGTCTTTCTGAAGAGCAATACCGGTGATGATAACGATGGCGAGAACCTGATCTTTCTCTAGAACTGTGACGTCTATAAGGCACAGGAGAAGCATTTCTTGAATGCTGAGGGCTACCTGGGACTCTGGCATAGCAATTTACTTGTAGATGCTCTGGTTGCTGCACCTCCAGCATCTTCTACGTTGAGTTTTATGAAAAGTAAAATTTTGTTTCACGGAAGATTGCTTTTCAGCCGTTTTATAGGTGTTGGAAATGTTGACATATGTTGCACCATCTTTGTCACGTAATTTTTGACGGGTCTCTTCAGCTACTAATTCGTTGACGATGAGGTCAAACTTAAAGCTATCATCTGGCCTGGCCAAAACTTGCTGTACTAATGTGTCATATTTTGATGGAAGAAAACGTAGAAACTGATAGCTGAGATAATTCTCGGAAATTTTTTTATCAATTTGTTTAATTTCCAAAAATATTTTCTTCAGCCTTGTTGCAAATAGATTCATCGTTTCGCCGTGTCGTATCCTTTCCTCCATCAAACTATTGAAGACTGTCATATGGTGGGTGCGGGAGTCTGGATGAAAGTTTCTATGAAGGCGTTCCCATGCATCTACCGGTTCAGAACAATCCGCTATTAACCGTTTGAACTCAGGTTCAATATTAAGGTAAATCAGCGATAGAACCTTATTTGCACAGGTTTTTAATTTTTCAACGTCTTCAGCAGTGACTGTGGTACTTGCTTCAGGAACATTCTGCTTTTTCTCAATAATTTCCCATAGGCCCTTTTCAAGTAGTCGATACTTCATATCACAGCTCCATGTGGTGTAATTTCTGGAGCTCAGCTTATCAATTGTATTAGTGGCCATTTTTGGGAAAAGAGGAAAAATTTTCAAAATTTAATAAGAAAAAAAATTTTGTAACCACAATATGACTGCCCCCCCTCCCCCCCCACTTAATGATCAGCTCTTCTTCCTCTGTCAAGCTCTTGTTTTTGGAAAAATGACTAATTCTAACATAAAAGTTTCATAATGTCAAATCATAAAAATAATAGTCTATTGTCATAATGAATTGTAATGAAAACGAAAAAAAAAGTTTGGAAATCGGCAAAACTGTTCGTTAAATAATACAGAGTTCAGCAATCAAAATTAAAGTTCAGCTTTAAAAGGTGAAAGGTCAGCAAAATTAACTCAAAATTTCAGTAAACTAAAATAAATCTTCTTGGTATCTTCTATAAAAACTGCAAATTAAAGTTATTTCAAAACAAACTGAATCAAAGGTCGGTAAAATCAAAGGTCAAAGTTCGTAAATCAGGAAAGTAAAGGTTCATGAAAATAAACCAATTGTTTGTAAACCTTCATAAAACTGCATAATTATTCTTGATTATTGCAAATAATAACTGAAAACCAACATATTTCATAATTAATCTGTAACTTAAAAATGTAAACAAAAACGTAAAGATCGCTCACTTGACTGAAAACTTCTACTTTTTCAAACTTCTTCAGGCTTTCCTTTTCTTTCCACCATAACCCTTTAATGTGCTTTATCATAACACTTTAATATACGTTGATATAATATGAGATGATTATGCACGTTAAAATGTAATTAAATGGAGCAGATAACGCATGTGGAAACTTTTAGCTGGGAAAGGATTATCCTGGAAGTGAATATGTAGAGATGCAGAAAAGTAGTATGATCTTTATGAGTGCAAAGTAAAACATATGCAGATTAAATTAAATAAAGACAGTTTATTTGGATTCCAAAAACACATACTTGACATCAGTAATAAATAGCAGCATTCATTTTAAACAGACATATTGTAGAACGTGATGACGATGTTTCACAAATCAGAGCAGACATTTTGTTTGAAGATATCACAGTATTAGACTTTAAGATAAAACATAATTACACTGATAAAACTAAAACACAACATTCCAGAACGTGGTCCAGCCATCGTTCAGTAACTTGAAATACTTCTTCCATTAAGGGAAGAAAAAAAGTGCATCTTATTAAGATTGGAATCGTATATTTATATAAAAACGATCGGATTGAAAACGTCATTTCAGACGAACGAACCAATCAGAGAACGGCATCGAATCGATGCAAAGCAAGATTAGATGAAAAGATTCGATTTGAAAACAATATTCTAAGTCGCCATCTGGCAGGAGAAATATCGTCACGGAAGTTGAAATGTAGTCGAAAGAAAGTTTTTGCCGGTGAAGTACGGTAATGAAATGAAATCAGAAACGGCAAAATGGTATGGATTACTATGGATGTTAAAAAGGTCAGGAAACTTTTATTACAGCTGGATATTGTCTAGAATCAATAGAGAGGCTAAGTAAAAGTTTAAGAAATATTTATTACTGTCACTATTTAATAAATAAATAAAAGTAAATAAAGTAAATGAATGACAATGAACTTAAAAATAAAATGAAGTTTGTGAAATGAGGTTTTATGACAGGAGATGATAAGAGGCAATGAGAAATACAGTGTTTGTATCTCTATCATTAGATAAACGAAATTTGGTAGGTGTGTTTATACATCTGAAAGATGACATAGATTGAAATTTCCCGCTTCGCGCATAAGTGTGGCGCTAGTGGCGCCACTCAGAACTTGCAGATCAGGTTTACTTTAAATGCGTGTTGTAAAGTTTGTAGGTGTTATTTAGCTTTGAAATGTGACGTATTGAGTTGATGTTAGCCAAGAATGCCTTTAACAAGGCGAAGAAGCTACTGTCAACTGCTCACCGAGTTAGAACGAGGTCGCATATTCGGGCTACGAGAAGGTGGATTTTCTTTCCACGATATTGCAGAAAGACTTGGATGGAATTTATCCACTGTGCATGATTCTTGGAAGCAGTGGTCAAGGGATGGTACTTTTTCAAGACGACCAGGTTCCAGGCGGCCACGTGGCACTCCTGAGAGGGAAGATCGCCGTATTTGGCGTAAGACTGTGGCGCATCGTACTGCGTCTGTGGCAGAAATTCGAGCTGCAGTTGATACCACAGTGACACAACGAACTGTTAGAAATCGATTACTTCAAGGACAGCTCCGAGCCAGGCGCCCTGTAGCGTGCAATCTACTGACTCCAAGCCATTGCCGTTTGCGACGCCATTCGTGTTAAGCCAGAGCTCATTGATGGGCAGAGCGGAGATGTGTTGTGTTTCTTTTTCATCAGAAAACACAACAGATCTCCACTCCGTCCTCCAATGAGCTCTGGACTGACTCCAATGGCGTCACAAACAGCAATGGCTTGAAGTCAGAAGAATGCACGCTACAGGGCGTCTGGCTCGGAGCTGTCTTTGAAGTAACCGATTTCTAACAGTTCGTGGTGTCAGTATGGTACCAACTGCAGCTCGAATTTCTGCCGCAGACGCAGTACGATGCACCACAGACGTACGCCGAATACGGTGATCTTCCCCCTCAGGAGTGCCACGTGGCTGCCTGGAACCTGGTCTTCTTGAGGCAGTACCATCCCTTGACCACTGCTTCCAACAATCATGCACAGTGGATACATTCCAGCCAACTCTTTCTGCAATATCACGGAAAGTAAATCCACCTTCTCGTAGCCTGAATATGCGACCTCCACCTCGTTCCAACTCGGTGAGCTGTTGACAGTGGCTTCTTTGTCTTGTTAAAGACATTCTCGGCTAACATCAACTCAATACGTCACATTTCGAAGCTAAATAACGCCCACGAACTTTAAAGCACGCATTTAAACTAAACCTGATCTGCAAGTTCTGAGTGGCGCTACTAGTGCCACACTTATGCGCGAAGCTCGAAATTTCAATCGATGTCATCTTTCAGATGTATAAATACGCCTACCAAATTTCGTTTATCTAACACAAGTCTTTCTTGGTGTTGGGATTTTTTTTCCCGTCAGTGTATATGCATATATATATATATATATATATATATATATATATATTATTTACACTATTATTTTATAAATAAAACATCATGCAATGGTATTTACTTGTATATAAACTATAAAAGTATGAAAAAATATAAACTTAAAGAACACTTTTCAAATATCTTTTGGAATAAGGAATCCATAAATCTAACATTGATGAATTGATTTATAACAATTTTGAATCTACATCAAACAATGTAAAAATCATGAATTTCTGATGGAAAGACAAATGAATAGCATTCACAAAATAAAATGGGCCTTGATAAGCACAAACTGTATTTATTATGAATTAGATGACTACTATAAATAACTAACAATAAAGATTAAGATGTTTTGTTATAGATTTGATTGTATATACCAATAAAAATATAACTTTAATATTAAACTATATTACCCTTTTGTGGTTTATATCTATGTATTTTATTTATGAAATAAATATCAAAAGTATGCAACTGCATATCAAAGGTGATAGTATGTTCACAAATGTAATTTTTGAGATTCATTACGTAACTGTGAATTTATATAAGTTGCACAATACATAAGTCGGGGGATGCCTGTACTTTAGAAATAAAAATTTAAATGAGAATACAGGGTCTGTTCTGAAAGTAGTAGGACTCATTTAAAAAAAAAAAATTATTCATGAGAATAGTACAAACGATTAGAATTTTTCAAAGTAGCACCCTCTGGCATTTTTGCCGTCCTCCTGTTCTTCCAGATGGTTGGCTAGCAAATATTTTATCGCGCCCGACGCTCTCAAAGCTTAAAAACATCTTCAACTTCTTATGTAACCATTCAGTTCTACTCCATCACTGAGACAGGGATTTGGATTCCCCCTTATTCAGTACCCAATGTCGGGTCGCAGCAACTTGTATAATATTGTCTAACTTTGTATAATATTGCATTATTTAATGTCCTTATGTTTGTTTCACAAATTTTGCTAATGTAACATTTATTTATATCTTATATATACCACTCCGCCCTCTGTCACGCGTATTGGCGGGCTCAGCCTCGGCTGAAATTTGTATTTTTTTTTTTAAAGACCTCAATAAAGGGGACCGGGAGGGACAATCTATGCTCTACAGACTCACTTCCTAGTCTGAGCAGTCTCTCTCGGGCAGTAAAAGTAAAAGTAGCACCCTTCAACATCTACACACTGCTGCCAATGGGTTTTCCAGTTTTCGTACGCCTCCAGGAACGCCTAGTGTCAATAATAACCAAAAGGTTAATTACTAATGGTAATTATTAAAAGGGAGAGTTATAACGCAAAGGAGCGTGTATGCTGACTTTGTCTGTTCAAAAACCTGTTGACTGAAGTTAATGACATAAAATAATAAATATACCTGCAAAAGAATATTTAAAGAAAAACCAAGCCAATTTATAACTAATAACAATTATATTAAACATACTTAGATCATAACAAAGATAAAATTAAAACCATAAAAATAAAATAAGTGTTTCTATCACATGACATAAGTTCTCTATGACTCTATATCAATATGAACCGGAGTACCAAGAAAGCAAAAATTATTTCAAAGAAAATATATTTTTAACTTTATTATAATAACTGTAATCAAACCAATTAAATTAACTTTTAAGTTTACTTTAATCAAAAACTATTAACTTTACTTAAACTGGTTAAAAGAAGTAAAGTTTAATTTCAAAAAGGTATTTATATCAAAAAGCAAAATATAGATTTATATTTCAATTAACTATTTAGAAAAATAAACTTAATCCCATTCAACTGAAATTAATATATTAACTATTGACGTTTAAGAAACACAAAATAATTGAGAAAAGATTATATTAATTAAATCCAATCTTTCTTCCTTATATTAAAGATTTCAAAAAGTCAAGAACTGATAGAGATACCAAACACTGGTTTTCTCATCGCCTCCTATTTCCTATTTATCATAATTTCATACCACAATCATCCTTTTTATTTACAAATTCATATTTTATTTTTTATTTATTACTTCATTATAATATCTCATAATATCAGTAATAAATTTTTCCAAAACTTACCTTTTTACTTCATTTCCGGACTTTATCTATCAGTTTTACATAATGCATTAGTCCTGTAACGTCAATAGCTATCTCTATCTTTTTCCGTTCACGGACTCCATTTTCTTTGCAACCTACATCGGCAAAACCACGTTTCAAAGTGATTACGTATTTCCGTAACGATATTTTTCCCGCCAGATGGCGACTGACAATATCGTATCTATTTTCGAATCTATCATCGAATCTAGCTTTTGCATCGATTCGATGCCATTCTGTGATTGGCCCGTTTCGTGGTCTCTGCTCTGAAACGTCGATTTCAATCATAGCCATTTCATATAAATAAATGATCCGGACATCGTTAGTTTGCATTTTTATCTTCCTTTAAATGGAAGTAACTTTTCTAGACACTGAATGTTGGCTGGTCCAACATTCTGGAAGTATTAATTAACATACTTGTTATTTTATTTTAACTATGAGTTTATTTTTAAATAGTTGTAAATCTTAAAGTAATGTCTAAAAATATGTCTTCAAGCCTTCTGCAAACCGCCATTGTTATGGCGTGTCTTTATATGTACAAGAGCGACTGCTGTGTTAATCTTCATATTGATTACTTGCTGTATCATCATCTTGTGTCATTGAAGTAAAATAAACGTTCTTCATTAACTTTACTATTATGCATTTTGTTTTATTATCCTAGTTAAGAGATCATTTTTCATGTATGCTCATTTAAATATTTCACTTCCAATACGTCCTATTTACCAGCCTTTTACCTCCACTGGGCTTTTCTGCATGTTTAAATAGACTGTTACGTATATAAACCACACGGGTTATATTACATCCAAGAATATGGGTTATGGGCGGACATAACCTAGGAAGTGTATGAGCTAATTGATCTCTTAGGATAAAATGAAATATTATTTGCAATAAACCTGAACTTTTCCTGAGTTATCAAATTTTTACTTTGAATGCTGTTTATTGAATTTTTTTTTTTCAACGAACTTATATTAGTTACAGGATTCTTGCATATTTCAACGAACTCTCTTTAGTTATAGGATTTTTGCATATATTAACGAACTTTATTCCGAATTTGATGATTTTTCTACAATAGACTGGTTTACTTTGCTGATTGATGATGAATTTTTCGTTTAGATAGATTACTTTTCTTCAACTTTAAAAATTTTTTTAAGAAGTTAAAGGCACAGGTGAAGATAACAGACAAAAATCTCGGGGGGGGGGGGGGGGGGGGCGATAGCACTTCTGGTACTTAAAATTTTTTTTGGCTGTGTTTAAAATTCTTTTTTCCATGATGGCCACAAATATAATAGATAAACTTAGTTCAAGGAACTATGCTACCAAATCAAATTTAAATATATCTGCAGGTTTAGCCAATATCTGTTGTACTAAAGTGTCGTAATTTGACGGTAGAAAACGCAGGAATTGGTAACTTAAGTAACATTCAGCAAAATTTTTATCTATAGACTTAATTTCTTGGTAAATTTTCTTCAGCCTTGTCGCAAAAAGATTTATAGATTCACCATATCTTATCCTTTCTTCCATAAGCTCATTAAACAAGGACATATGATGAGTACATGAATCTGGATGAAAATTTTTGTACAATTTATCCCAAGCTGCAACTGGTTCTTGACAATCATCAATTAATCGCTTAAATTCTGGCTCTATATTAAGAAAAATCAAGTTAGTACGAGTGTTACTGCCGATATGGTCAGTCAATTTACCTCCCGTGCAAACAAGGCTCTTTCCTTGATTTTTCTTAATATAGAGCCAGAATTTAAGCGATTAATTGATGATTGTCAAGAACCAGTTGCAGCTTGGGATAAATTGTACAAAAATTTTCATCCAGATTCATGTACTCATCATATGTCCTTGTTTAATGAGCTTATGGAAGAAAGGATAAGATATGGTGAATCTATAAATCTTTTTGCGACAAGGCTGAAGAAAATTTACCAAGAAATTAAGTCTATAGATAAAAATTTTGCTGAATGTTACTTAAGTTACCAATTCCTGCGTTTTCTACCGTCAAATTACGACACTTTAGTACAACAGATATTGGCTAAACCTGCAGATATATTTAAATTTGATTTGGTGGTCGATGAACTGGTGGCTGAAGAGACCAGACAAAAGTTGCGTGATCGAGATAATGCTAAACAAGTGAACATCTCCAATACAGTAAAATTGCAGAAATCGTTTAATGGAAAATCTCATTTTCGAAAATATCAAAGAAAAAGATGTTGGAAATGTGGCAAATTGGGTCATTTACAGACCAATTGCTTTTCAAAGTCTCCAAACAACCAGTTTCGTCACAGAGATGTTTCTCCCTCTTCATATTCTCGACGTGGTCACTCCTCAAGCCGATCCAGTTCCCGACTGGTAATCGCTACTTCAAACAGTCTCCCGAGAGGTACCGCAGTGATACTTCATACTCTAGCCCGCTGGATGAAGACTCCAACTCCATTACTAGTTCCTACGACTCATCTCCTAGAGGTCTTAGAGGTTCCAGAGAATGAAGCAAGAATCCCAGGCACAAGCATACTAGACGTTCTTCTCCATATGTTTCTAATGACAGAGGTGGTGGCTCTCGCTCGAAGTTATCAAAAAGTACATGTAAGTCAAATCTTTTTATCTCACATTCTAGTTTGAGTAATGTTGTAAATGATTGTGACTGGATTTTAGACACGGGAGCGAGCCATCATTTCTGTAATAATAAAAATTTGTTTTCTAATTTTCAGGAACTAAATGATGAAATGTCAGTTGCCGTCAAAAATGTACTATTTCCCATAAAGGGTAAAGGGGAAGTTAAACTTCGTTTTGGTCAAAGGGTTTTTAACTTATGTAACGTAATGTATTCTGATCAGTTACGTAGAAACCTTATTTCTGGCCCTCAGTTAGATTTAAATGGTTTGACCTTTCAGGGTCATAATGGTGAGGTGAAAGTCCGTCGGGGGGCCGAGTACTTGTTTAGCGCATATTTAAAAGATTGAATTTATAGGCTGTATCCAAAAATCCCAATCTCTGCTCATAAATCTGTTAAATTTGAAACTTCTGCCGTTAAACAGGACGAGAAAATGTTACATTGGCACCGCAAATATGGTCACATAAGTCCTTCTTTAATTGCACATACAAGCCGTAAGCAAGGCGTACGTGGCTTACCAGGACTAAAAGAGACCAATTTATTTTGTGAATCATGTAAATTTGGCAAGCTAAAGAATATTTCACATAAATTTAACAAGAATATCCGCTCTAATCATCCACTTGAGCTTCTGTATGCAGATTTGTGGGGTCCATGCCGTATTGAAAGAAGAGGTGGGGAACGTTACTTTTTGTCAATTATTGATGACTTTTCCCGCCGTGTGTCAGTTTACCCGTTAAAATTTAAATCAGACACGTTTGATGTCGTTAGAAAGCATATTATACGGGCAGAAACATACCTAAATAGGAAAGTCAAGAGCTTTCGGACTGATAACGGTGGGGAGTTTGACAACATTTCTTTTACGCGTTTTTTTGATGAAAAGGGTATTTGCCATGAGTTCACGAATTCGTACACGCCACAGCAAAATGGCGTTGCGGAACGTTTCATGGCTACGGCAGCAGACGGGATTAGAACATTACTAATTGACAGTAATTTAGACCCAAAATTCTGGCCAGAGGCCTTAAAATACTTTGTATACAGCTGGAATAGAATCTGTCCAAAACTTCTGGGGAAAACGCCTTTCGAACTTTATGGTAATAGAAAGCCATCTGTCCGGCATTTAAAGCCATTTGGTACGGAAGCATATGTTAAAATTCCAAAGCAAATGTCGTGGAAACTGGAAGCATGTGCCAGAAAGGGATTTTTGTTAGGGTACGCATTCCGTACACAGGGATATAGAATTTGGATACCAGAAACAGATGATATTGTTGAATCTTCAAATGTGTATTTTAATGAATGTACGACTGGGGTAAGACGCAGTGTAGCTGTACTGGGCACCGATGATTATGCCCTCTTCCCTCCCAAAGCTGAGGTTAATCGAGATGTTGCCGTTGAAGATGAACCTGAGGCTATCCCAGGTCCTTCCGGCAGTTCTCAAGATTACCCGCTTGGGAGGGGGGAGGACAAGGATTCGGGGTCCAGTGACACTATTCAGCCAACTATTCTTAAAGATGTTTGTTGGCTTAGAAAACCTGTCATGCGTAGAAAAAAAGATCATATAGACATCTATTACTATGAATTGGGTAAAAACGACAGGTTACGTTCTTTAAACGAAGTAAAGAAATATTGTGAAGAAAACAATATTCTATTTAAACCTGAAATCTTTGATTTTACACAGTCCAATCCTTATTCTGGTATAGTCCCCATTCCTGAAGAATCATCTCCTTCTGATAGTGAAGATGACAATTCTAGCGAGTCGAGTTTTTCACATATATCCGCATGACTAGCTAACAATAGTGAAACTCCCAGAACATTTAAGCAGGCATGCAGATCAGAACAGAGCTCGATCTGGTGGGAAGCAATGAAGCTCGAAATGAAGGTTATGAGAGACCATGGAGTTTGGCATTTGGAAGAATTACCGGTACATGTCACTCCAGTAGGTTGCCGGTGGGTTTGCACGACAAAACGGGATGAATTTGGACGGATCGCCAGGCACAAGGCTAGACTTGTTGCCCAAGGGTTCAAACAAATAAAGGGAGAGTCCTACGGAGAGACTTTTAGCCCTGTTGTGAACTTTGGCGTTATCCGATTCTTTTTCTCCCTTCTTGTTTCGTGTAGCGGGTGGTCACACACTCAGTGTGACGTGACCTGCGCCTACCTGTATGCACCACTGAGTGAGGACGTTTATATGAACCAACCTCCCGGATTCTCAGAACCTGGAAAAGAGCATTTATATTGCAAACTAGATCACGCTTTATGGTTTACATCAAAGTGGGAGAGAGTGGTTCATGGAAATTCATAAAGCTCTACTACAGATTGGTTTTAAGAAATTTTCAACATGTAATTGTGTTTATATT
Organism: Maratus speciosus; assembly: GCA_963932465.1. Classification (NCBI taxonomy): domain Eukaryota; kingdom Metazoa; phylum Arthropoda; class Arachnida; order Araneae; family Salticidae; genus Maratus; species Maratus speciosus. The sequence goes on along the minus strand of OZ010796.1, from coordinate 228,636,270 downwards.
TTTTAATTCTAATATTTTATTACTATTGTATGTGGACGACATAGTGATCTTTGGAAAAACTCAAAAGCTTATAGATAACATCTTAAAGAAATTAAAAGAAAGATTTGATATAAAGGAACCGGGTAGAACTAGAAAGCTATTAGGTGTTGAATTTGAAGATACTCAATCAGGAGTTATCATACACCAGCAAAACTACATTCAAGATGTATGTAATAGATTTAGTTCTTTTAAAATTCCAGTCTCATCATTGCCTATAAGTAAAGGTATTATTTTTTCAAGATCCAGTTGTCCAGTATCCGATCATGACATTCAGGAAATGTCCCGTTTTCCTTACCGTAATTTATTGGGTTGTCTTTCTTTTGTTGCGAACCGTACTCGACCCGATATTTGCTATGCCGTGAACTTACTGAGCCAGTTTCAGGCGAACCCAGGTATAGTCCATTGGGATGGGTTGCTACGATTGCTAGGATATTTAAAATCTACTATGCATTTTAAGCTGAAACTCTCGTGCACGTCTAACGATCTCGCGATCTTTACTGATGCCGACTTTGCGGCTAACCGCGACGATCGGACCTCGGTTGGCGGACTTTTAAAGAAAAGTGCGTCTCGTTATCGACCATGGAGTCCGAATTCGTCACAATGACTGAGGCCGTCAAGAACCTGGTCTGGTTTGACCGGATACGTCGCGAGTGTGCACAGGAGGGGATCGTACCTGTACTGGGGAGGACAGCTGAGATGAAAGCAGATAATCAAGCAGCAATAGATTTTGTTAAATCTCCTGTGGAAAATTACAAATCCAAGCATATTGACGTTAAGCTGTTTTTTATTCGGGATTTGTTTAATAGGGGGGAATTTTTGCTCAGTCACGTGCGTAGCAGATCAAACCTGGCGGACATTTTTACCAAGCCATTATCCAAAAATGAGATCTTGAGTTTTATAAAGCTTCTGTTCATGATGTGAAGTAGGGGAAGGTGGGGTTTGGGACGTTTTTCAGTAAATATTTTTTCTAAATTTTATTAATATTTATTCTTATTTTAGAACCAATTAGTCATAAAGTATAAACCTTTCTGCATCAAATAAACCTCATAATAATCTAATATCTCACATAGGAAAAGAGTGAAGACAAAACAAAAAAGCCTTTAAAATGTCCCAACCTGCCCCACATGGTGGGGCAGGTTAGGACACTAGTTTTAATCAAAAATACATGTAAAATTTTATATTTGATTGATTAACAAAGCTTTATTTATAAAGCTTTAGTTCAGCATAAAAAGATTTAAGCATTGAAACATTTTAATAATGTGAATTGTAACATGTTTTCATTAACAGATCTTGTATTTGATATGAAAAAAATGGTGTTTATCAAATTCTAATAAAACACATCTTTGACCTGTTTCGTTTTCAGGAGTGCCAAGTTTTAAAAGAATATCTGTTTGATATACAAATGAGCTATCATGTTTATCAGGATTAAAAAAAAAAAAAAATGACAACTCTAGATCTCGTCTTCTCAAAATGGATATCTCATACTCGCGGCTGTCCACAACATTTTGAACATGCCCTACAAATACAACAATGCTTTGTTTTCCTGCAAACTTTGCCAATGTACACTATCCCACAGTGGGTTTACCTTTAGCTTTTAAGTTTCTGGACTTATCTTAAGTAAGTTTGCAATCTGTAGGAAAATCAGCATCACATGAACAGTTGAATTCATCACTACTGCCATTACACAAATCATTTATATTTGTTTTCCTTCCAGGTATAATTTTCACCAATTTTGCTAGCACAACTGTCTCATCCTCACTGCTTGATGAAAATTCTAATTGGTTGTGCACTTTTTTTTTCCTTCTGTAAGCTGCATTTGGTCTTTACAGCATTTTTGGACATGTCCCAAGGTGCCCCACAACTGAGTGTTCCAACCTGCCCAACCTCGCACATTAAGAAACAAAAACTTTAAAACAGTTAAGCTTAGCATTGCAGTCTATTTTTTACCCTTAAAATAACAATAAATCAATGTTTTTTCATCACAACATGCCCCCACTTGTATTATTTCATTTCTTTAATAAAAAATTTATTTTTCAAAACACACATAAATGTTACTCAACCTCATTCAAAACAAAAATAATGGTATTATTTGTTGCCAGCAAACACCAGTGATTCATAAACACATGGAAGAGTATAGATTGTAGTATCATATATTGGCACTTATGTGTGCTAATTTTTAACTGCAAAATTAAGCCTCAAAATTGAGATGTCCCAAGGTGGGCCATGTCCCAACGTGCCCCACCTTCCCCTACTTATTAGATTTTCATACAGTTCATCTCATTTTCATATATAAATTTTTCATACATCGTATCCATGTTTATGCTGGTGAATTTTGTTGAATCCTTTTAAGCTTTTTGTTGTTACACTGTACCTAAATGTTGTTAAATTCAGTTTAAAGGATAAGTGTAAACAATTGCTATTTTGATTCCTGTTCATTTGCCAGTAGATATTCTTTTTCATGCGTTACCAGCTATCTTGACCATTGTCTAAGTTTAATTGGTTCGAGTTTTTTTAAAAACTTAAAATCAACTATAAATATATCTTAGTAAAAGGGTTTCTTTCTTATAAAACAGCTTTTAAATATTTAAAGAAATCTTATTTTAAACTGTTTGTATCTGTGCTTATACAATGAATTTTCTTATGCATATCATTAATTTGTGTTTATCTATTCTAGGCATCTAGAGCGACACCCAATCTATGTGTATGTATGATCCCTGCTAGCGGGAGACTAAAAGTGGTATAAATGTGCCCTTAATTCATTCTCAATGGATTTCTACGTTAGTTTGTTGAAAGAGCCGTCGTTTTTGTTGCTTGAGCCTAGATGCCTGGATCTCAAGTTTTCATAATTGCTTAAAATTTTATCTATATGAATTGTTTAAAATTGTAATAAAAATATTTTTCAATTGTAACTATTGTGATCAAGACATCTTGGAGAGCTGGTGATAACATTTCCAAATTGGAAACTGTTATATTTTTGAAGTGGTACGTCATCATCATTTTCATTTTTGTAATTTAAATTGTATGAGAATTTTGCACTTTTTTTAAAGTTAACTTCTTTGTTAGGCTTCTGTTAATCTTCAGTCTGAGATACGTATACCTCTGTCTTTAGGCAAAGAAGATCTGTTATTAGCCAACAAATTGTGTTGAAGAGTTAATTAATTTTTCTCGTTTAGCAAATTCTCTATACATTTTCACTTAAACTTTAAAATTTAATTTAACTTGTTCTTTTATGAACTTTCATCATTTAAATTTTTTTCTAGTCATTTGTTAAAATTGTTAGTTCATGTTCGAAGTATATTTAAAAACTTCGTTTAAAGTTTTTTGACTTCTACTTTTTGAAGTTCAAGTTTTTCAAGTTTTCAATTATTGGAGTTGTTTCACGTTTTGGGTTCAGAAATGAACTAGATGTATTTCTTCAAGTTTTCATTTTGAAGCAATCTTAACTTTTCAAATTTAAAATTTCTCACCTTTCAAATTTTCACCTTTTTAAAAGTTAAAATTTTTTTTGTTTGTTAAATAGTTTTGGTGAGTTGGGTTGAATGGTGATATCTTTGGATTTTTCAATCCTTTGCTCTCTGAGTTAACTTTTTTTTATAGTTATCTCTTTATTTAAAGAGGCAATGAGAGGGGGGGCATTTGATAGAGATACCAAACACTGGTTTTCTCATTGCCTCCTATTTCCTATTTATCATAATTTCATACCACAATCATCCTTTTTATTTACAAATTCATATTTTATTTTTTATTTATTACTTCATTATAATATCTCATAATATCAGTAATAAATGTTTCCAAAACTTAACTTACCTTTTTACTTCATTTCCGGACTTTATCTATCAGTTTTACATAATGCATTAGTCCTGTAACGTCAATAGCTATCTCTATCTTTTTCCGTTCACGGACTCCATTTTCTTTGCAACCTACATCGACAAAACCACGTTTCAAAGTGATTACGTATTTCCATAACGATATTTTTCCCGCCAGATGGCGACTGACAATATCGTATCTATTATCGAATCTATCATCGAATCTAGCTTTTGCATCGATTCGATGCCGTTCTGTGATTGGCCCGTTTCGTGGTCTCTGCTCTGAAACGTCGATTTCAATCCTAGCCATTTCATATAAATAAATGATCCGGACATCGTTAGTTTGCATTTTTATCTTCCTTTAAATGGAAGTAACTTTTCTAGACACTGAATGTTGGCTGGTCCAACATTCTGGAAGTATTAATTAACATACTTGTTATTTTATTTTAACTATGAGTTTATTTTTAAATAGTTGTAAATCTTAAAGTAATGTCTAAAAAATATGTCTTCAAGCCTTCTGCAAACCGCCATTGTTATGGCGTGTCTTTATATGTACAAGAGCGACTGCTGTGTTAATCTTCATATTGATTACTTGCTGTATCATCATCTTGTGTCATTGAAATAAAATAAATGTTCTTCGTTAACTTTACTATTATGCATTTTGTTTTATTATCCTAGTTAAGAGATCATTTTTCATATATGCTCATTTAAATATTTCACTTCCAATACATCCTATTTACCAGCCTTTTACCTCCACTGGGCTTTTCTGCATGTTTAAATAGACTGTTACGTATATAAATCACACAGGTTATATTACGTCCAAGAAGAACAACTTCATAATCAACATTAGTAGTGTTCCCGTTATGCGTTTTTTGAAGGGCGCCGTGCCCTGCCCTTTTTTATTTAAGTGTCGATGCGCCCTGTCCCATTTTGCATATGTAATGACCGCCCTGCCCTTTTTATAAGGGAAAAATGCACCCTGCCCATTTCTCAAAACATGTACTTTGCACCCCGTAATTTCTTGAAAAAAAAAAGCCTTACTTTTCTTCCCTTTATGGAAAAAAACATGTGGATGCTTCAAAAACAAGTGACTCACTTGTCAGGTGACGATAATCGGACCCTCCCCACGCATAGCTAGAACAGATGCAGGAACCCCGATTCATTGTGTATTCAAGATTTCAACATTCCGCACTGCGTTCTGATCTGTATTCCCACTTTCCAACGCACCTGCATTTGCAGTTGAAAAATCGCTCCACTAGTTCACATGGTTATTAAATACAATTCATCTAGATATGCCTTCATCGAATCGTAAGAAGAAATTACTGGAAGATGCAAGAAAAAAAAAAAGAAGGAAAATCATGCAAAAAATTAGTGGATATGCTCATAGTAAAAGTATTATTTTTGTTTAGTTTTTATTTAAATATTTGTATTGAAAATTATTTACAACAAAATTGAAAATGGGGCATTCCACTGTCACATGTGGGACAATTACACACTGAATTCCTGCATTTGAATGGCTATATCTTACATTCATTTATGCAGATCAAAAAAATTTTTGGGATTTAAATTCTACTGTCTTTAAGGAAGCTTGCCTAATATTTTTTTTGTTTATACATAAATTATTCTTAAAGAAAATGACTAATAATACATTGTCACGTGCGGGACACAATAAAGTGACCAGAAATTCAGATGTACCTCTTCGAATACCAAATTCAGTTCACTGAAGAATATTATCTTTTAAAAAGTTTTTATTTACAGAATCTTAGATTATAAAGATTAATAAAATCATAAAATTTTGCAAAAATAAGTGAAATATTTTTAATAAAAAATTATAATTTGAGTGTCACGTGTGGGACTTGTGTGTTTTACTCTGACCTAGTAATATAAATATTTCAGTAAGAAAGTCCATACACATGAACATTATGTTCATTTGTTCTTTTTATTTATAGATTAGTATTTTAAATCTATTGACAAAAGCTCAAATTTGAAGAAACCTCTGCTGTTGACTACTTCAGGAGGTGATATTTTTTGTACAACTTCTTTAGAAGTACAACAAATGGAATCAGGTGGTTGGGACCATTTGTAATGTCCACAACTTGTTTTTACCATTACAAATACATGAATGTCATCAGGACCATGAACCTGTATAACTTCTCCTGGGAAATTTTAGTTGTCATAATTTACAAGTACCCAATCATCTTTCACAATATCAGATTTTAATGTGACCATTTCACACTTTGATTTGAATCTCCACATATTTTCTTTGACAAAGCATTTTATTTCATATATTTATTTCTCCTTATTGCAGCTTATTATATGGTATTGAGAAATGCATGGAACTGGCATTACTTGTTCCCAAGGGGTCATCTTTTCAACAAGTTGCTGAATTTCTCTTTCTTTCACATAAAAAATAAAAGATTTTGGCACTAATTTACTTGCTATGTTTGCAAAGTCTTCTGCATTTTGTACAACTACTCTTTCTCCTTCACTCGTTATTTTTTGCCCTACCAATCTTTTAACATTTCAACCGATACCATCGATTACACCATTTCCATGAGAAGTTGCAAAATATTTCCATATGAATGTTTTCTGATACCTATGTTACAAAGATAAAACCTATGGTAAAAATTTGAAATTTTTATCATTAACTTCTTAAAATATTCCTATTGCAAAAACAGAAAATTAGATTACATGACTTTATTGCAGCAACCATTTTGAAAATGATGTGTTGTCCCTCCTGATGACATAAACTTCAATAAAATAAGCAAATCTGATATTAGCATATAATAATAATAATAATGTTCCATCTAACACAAGTAATATTTTTCATTTATAAATAATCTGTAGCAAGTTGCAATATATAGTTTTGGTTTCATGCAAGGTAACAGTATAAAAATGTCACATGTGAGACATTGTGTTTTTGCTTAAAACTTTAAAGTAAAACTTACTAGAATCAAACTATACATACATATGAGAATTACAGGTCTAATATTAAGTAAAAATAACATTATAATGTTGAAGACTCAGTTATTTTTAAGAATATATAGAAAATATCATCTTTTGCTGTCACGTGTGGGACAAAGTCCAGGAGGTAATTTAAATGACTTAAAAAGCTTTTAATGTTTGGAAGAGGAAGTAAAACACAACAATATTTAAAAATACTATGTATGTACTTACATATGGTAACAAATTAAAAAAAATTTATCATTAACTTCTTTAAAATATTCCTATTGCAAAAACAGCAGAAAATTGAATCACATGGTTTTATTAAAGGCAGCCAGTTTGAAAATGCTATGTTGCCACTCCTGATTACATTAAATTCAATATTTGTATAAAATATGTAAATATGACATGTTAGCTACACAAAATAAAATATTTGATTAATATATATGCATTTTGAAAATTGTGTTCAGAGTTCCCTATTTTCATGGAATGATCCAAATATGCAAAACTAGCTTAACTTTTATTGCATTATATTTACAAATAATGATTTCGATGTAGACTAAAAAAAAAAAAAAAAAATCTTATGTTCTAACATAGAGAAGTACATTATCAGATTGCATCTGATACATTTCTGTTATCTGAACAACTAAACTGCAAATGTCATCTTTTTATTGGGATAACCTTAACAGTGGGAGTTTTTTTTAGAGGGCTCTAATTTTCTGAAAACTTATTATATTTTAACAGAAATTTGGCAAGCGCCCTAATTTATTATTATTTGAACTCGCTGAAAATTTGAACGCAATCGGATAATTAACAAAAGATAAATATATTAATAGTATGGAAAAGAAAAGGTTAGCTTTCCGTTCTTTATGAATTATTATTTCTGCTTGCAGATGACATTGTTTTTTCTCAGAAAAATATTTTTCTCGACTCAACAATGCGGAACTTTGATACATTCACAGTCAATGTATCTCAGAAAAAAAAATTGTCAATTGGCAAAGTCATTGAAAATAAAAGAATTGCAAGAAAAATTGTTAATTTCGCCAATCGGTAATTAAAAATAGTGGGATTCATCAATTAGTCATTGAAAAAAATTGCAAATTTTGCTAATCGGTTGCTGATAAAAATCGCGAGCATAGTCAATCAAGTGTGCCTCCCCCCCCCCCCCAAAAAAAAATGCGAATTGCGTCAGTTTGTCGCTTAAAAGATTCGACATTTAGTTCTTCATTAATCGGTTGCGAAAAAGTAAAAAGTCACAAATTTCGTCAATGTATCTCTGAAAAACGCCAATCGGTCAATGGAGAGAAAAAAAAAAAAAAAAAAAACAGATTTTTCCAACTGGTTGTTGAAAAACATATACAGTACAGAACCATTTATCCAGAATGCTTGGGGTCAGATGTATTCTGGATAACTGGTTTTTTTGGTTAACTGGTTGTGTATGAAAGCAGCATCCATTTGATAAGTTTTGTGGAATATACGTGGTTGTGGCATTATTTCTGATATTAAATTATTAGATTACTTGGATATCAATGCAAGAAAGATCAAAAGTCAACCAGAGTTTTAAAAAGGAAAATTATGGGAATCCCTTAGGAACAAAAATTCTTCTGTTTCCTCTGCATGAAAATTAAAACATTTAAAATACAATAAATATGATTTCATTTCAAATACTAGATGTTGTCATCAAATTATACAATTGTTTAAGCAAAGCCTATGTCAAACTGGCAGTGTGTGATACCTTTTTCTGCAAAGATTCTGAAATCAGTCTTTCAGAAATATCATTCCGGATAGGGTTGCAAAAAACCCACCTACCCAAAAAAACCCACCCGGGTTTTTTTGGGTAAAACCCACTCTAAAAAACCCAATAAAACCCACATTAAAGCAGGTTTTATTGGGTTTTTTACAATTCATGATAATATTACTTAATATTCAGTAACTTTTATATTAGTTTTTTAACATTTGTGTTTCAAGAGTTACATTGTCCTATTAAAACTTATTGTGTAGGTGTACTGCCAAATCCAAATCTGACAAAGTCAAAATGAAATAACGTTCTTTTAAAAAAAGTCTTTTTTAAAAAAAAAAAAAAAAAACCTGTTAATATTATGAAAAAAAGAAGCCAAAATCAATATACAGAGCTAATCATAACATTTTCGCATTAGCTAAAAAATGACAAGGTCTTTTATCAAGATTTAACAATATAAAACTTCATAACATAAATTCCCAACTGGAAATTTAACTTATTCACTTTTGGCCAGGATTGGCAAAAAAAAAAAAAAAAAGGGGGGGGGGTGTTAAAAACCCAAATAAACCGGTTTTTGTTTGTTTGTTTGCTTAAACCTGGGGTTGTTTTTTTTTTTTGGGGGGGGGGGGGGGGACGGGTTAAATATCATTTCCTATTACATATAGATGCATGCTTGTTGATAAAAATAAACAGTGTTGGATATTTTCAAAATATACAATGAAACATAGTTGAAAATATTATAAATCATTATTTGATTAATAAATAATAAAAGATTAAAGATTTGTTTCAAAAATGTGTTCTTAGTGAGGAATACAGATAAAATGTAAGCTATTAAAGTAACTTTTAAATATGTGGTTATTACATAACTAGAATATAGCCCGTCAGAATGACGTGTTTGCATTTTCAAAAAAATTATATAGCATTGCATTATAAAAAGAATTGTGAAGTAATAAATTTTGTCTTGTCTGATTAATAGGGTCAGGTGGGGTAAAGTAAAAACAGCCCATTTTTCATTGAAATTTAATTGGCAAGAAAATTATTAATGGAATTGGTAAAATACTGATATAAAGTATGCAAATGAACTTCACTCACAAAATTTGAAGAAATATTTCACAAAAACATTCAAATTAGTACTAATAATGTTATTTTAAAACATATTGTCAATTAACTATTTTATCTGATGGTATGTGGTAAAATAAAAGACAATTCCAACAGAAAGCTTATTTATTTTTATTAATTGCCAAAATAATAATTATATAACTTAAATTTTAAAAAGTTGAACAGAGAAAATCCCGATTTTTTTTAAACATGCATAAAAGAAACCTGTAATAAATTTTGATAATTAAAAATCATCTTTTATCACATAAGTAAATTGCAACTGTTAATTACATTAACAATTTATTTTCCCAAATTCTGTTATTAAATTACAAATTTATTTTCCCTACAAAATACAAAATTTTATTTATTATAATAATGCATTGATATATATACATATATATATATATATATATATATGTAATACACAGCATTACATATTTCTGATATTCTAATTTCATTTTATAAGAAATATTCATTTTTCCCCCCAATGTCTTCAGAATTCAAAAAACATTTTAAAAAGAAAATTTATTTTTTTTAACTACCGACAGATGGCGCAACAGAGCATATAAACGTTTGTTTTAATATTTTAAAAGTTCAAGACGAATGAATCAATTGTTTGTTTACTTTCATATAGGGATAGATAAAGCTACCAATCTAATTTTAACTCAAGTTATCGCAGCTGAATATTAGATAATTGAATGTAATCTCTTATAAATATTAATTTATTTTGAATAATCTGTCTAAAAATGTAACTTTTGCGAATAGTGGAAAAGAAAGCATGTTTTACTCAACGTTTTAAGATTGAAAATCAAATCAACATTCACTCGTGTGTTGTGATGCCACATGTACAACACAAATTCCAAATCCAGAAGCAGTTGAATGACTCTTTGAACGAATCATTAAAACATGTGGTCGACATCCGATTTTGCTCTTAAAATATTTGTAAAACCATAATAAAGCTTTTAAATAATTTGAAATACGTTTGTTTTTAGAAAGGAAACGTTAATCCGGTACAAAATAATTCACGGGAATGAATCACCGAATATAGCTATATTCACTGAACACCATAAAGTGTTCTCATTGGTCAGAAAATAGATAGCCTTGAAAAACAGAGGTAATTTTTCGCGATATTTTTAACCGTGTATACTGAATTCAAACTGTAAATAAATGCAAACAAAAGTGAAAAACGTATTTCAAAATATTAATATGCTTTTGCAAAATATTTTAAGAGCATTTAATGAATAGCTGAAAGAGTCATTCATTTGTTTTTGGATTTGTAATTTGTGCTTATGAATGGCAACGGTAATCGCTTGTATACATCGGAACCCTGTTGTTGGTATCTGGTTATTTTTAAATTAGATCTTAAAGTGTTATAATTGTATACTTTTTGAAGGTTTGAGAAAAATTGAAGAAGAATATGTTACACAACAAATAGATAAACAGATTAAATAAGGCAGTCGGCAAATACGGCATCGGGATACCGTATCCGGACCACGTATTGAGAAGCCTAACGTGGCCGCGTTTGGATTATCAGGAAACGGATGAGTTCAACCCCGGAAGCGTTATACATTTTGTGTCATTCTATGTATAATATTATAATATGTCAGAAGTAAAAGCTTTTTTCCAGACTTTTACACTGATTTATTTATATTTCAATTAAAATTACTTGTATATTAAATTAATCAATAAAAATATAATAAGATTTCTTATAAAAAATAAGGGACTCCCCCTACCCCCACTTCTTAAAAAAACAAGAAATTGAATAAAACCCTAAAAAACCCAAAAAGCCCAAAAACACCAAATAAAACCCTAAAAAACCCAATAAAACCCAGCTGGGTTGGGTTTTTTATAAAAAACCCGGGTTTTTTGCAACCCTGATTCCGGATAACTGGTTTTCGGATAAATGGTTCCATACTGTATATATACATATATATGTAAATTTTGTTAAGCACTTGGAGCAAAAAATTAGGATTTTCTTTACTCAGTCGCGACAAAAAATAAAAGCGCTATTCGATTTCATTGCTTCTAAACGAAAAATCAGGATTTTAATTCTAATTCATTAAAAGTTTTGAAAAGTATAGCCTTGGTGGCAAGTTTAAAGAATTCACCATAACACCATGCTAACGTTTATATAACCAGTAATTTGCAGGATTAAATATAAATTTCTTAAGCATTAGAAGATATTTTAAGATTATTTTTTTCTACTTTTATCCTGCCCGACCCTTTCTTTTCTGTAATTTTCTTTCAAAATTAATTTCTAATGGAAACAAAAACTTCTAGCTTCTGTCGTCTATGTGTAAGAAACCTCATGACCTATTTTTTTTCTCTCTCTCTCTCTGGACTGTGCAGAGATAAAGACCATAAATACATGACTCATGTAAACTAAGTGAGAGGATTCACATGCGGGGTCATAGGTTGTTTTCATTTTTTCTTTCTTTTTCTTTTATTGCTTTAGGTTGTTGCAATCTCAAATGAATAAAATAATTAGAGTTAGAAAAAAATTCTTTTAAAATACGTTTGCAATGGGCAGATTGATTTAAAATGTACTTACAAGTTCTATTTAATTAAAGTACTTCAGACAACTTTTTAAAATTTCAAGCCGAGGGGTGGGGGGACACAGTAAAGATTTGTTTTGGGTCGGGACCAGATTTTTTTCCGAACCTGACCTGAGGCAGGCGAACACTAATTTTTTTTGTTGCAAATCGGGTTTACTTTAAATACTTTGGGTTTGGTTTTAACTGTTTCCGGACTGGATTTTTCAGAAAGTCTTGAATTGAATCCCAGAAAAATGAGATTTTCTTCAAAAAGCCGTGGAAAAGACCCAATTTTCATCAAAAGCCCATGGGAAAGACGCGATTTTCGTAAAAGCACTGCTGAAAAAAAAACTAAATTCTTCAAAGAGCCGCGGAAAAGATGCAAAATCTTTAAAAATTTCATGACCAAACGGGCATGCAAAGAAATTCGTTGTTTATTTCCGCAATCCTTTGACAAAATTAGTGACTTACTGTAATCACTCTTTGAATTTTTTTTTTAATCATTTGACAGATTTTGCGTCATTTTTTACCCCAGATGTTTCTATGACTTTTTAGAAAAAAAGTAAATTCATTAACTTTTCCTATATATTTAAAAAATCCCCTGACTTTCCATGACTACTTCTAAATTCCCCACTTTCCAGATTTTCCATGATGCTGGAAACCTTGTAAATATAGTACAATTCCAGTTCACCTTGATACTGCACTGAAAATAATCCAGCTGAAAGCACGGAATGTACCTTTTTAAAATTCTCCTTTCAAAAAGTGTTCTTTTGCTTGACAAAAAGTGCCCTTTTCCTTGACAAAAAAGTGCCCTTTTTAGTAAATGCGCCCTGCCCTTTTTCAAAAGAAATGTGAACACTAAACATTAGCTTAACTGACAAATTCAGATACCCTTAACTGCCACTAAAAAGTATACTGAAATATAGAAGCAAGACATTAACTAAAAAGTTAACGTTAAATGAATTCTCAAACTGTAGCAAGCCTAATGGAAACTCCCTAGCGAAATACCATCTGATAGAGTTTCCCCAGGAATCAGAAATACCCCAACGCTACAAGTCATAACAGTTCTGAATACCCCACGCGGATCTCCGCTGTTGCGTTAGTATTGGACCACGTCTATCACGACCTATCTGTAGCATCGAGACGGGAAAAACCCTGGTCTCTAGGAAACCATATCATAATCCTACAATCTGTTCCTTCACTATAAAAAGGCAAGATTAATTTTAACAGATAAACCAGAACAATATCTGGACCTTAAAAGTACTTTAAAAGAAAAGAGAAGATATAGACTGCAAATGAAATTAATCTATTTCCATTAACAGAAAACGAGAAAAAAAGAAAATGAAATATCTGAAACATGTAGTAGGCAGCTGGCTCTCTTCTCAACATCAACCAAACCAAAACACCTCGTTCCACACGCCTCTAGGTATCTTCTTAAACAGCCGAGAACATGATGAGAATCTTTCATAAACAAATAACACCACAGGAAGAAAAAAAACATTTCCATACTATGCCAGCCGATGATACGAAATATGACAACAAGTAAAACGTGCTCCTCACTTCATTACACAGGAAATGATTAGATAATATCCAAAGATGAAACATCCTAAATGCTCTACTTCATCTTAAAAGAAACAATAGCAACGTTAAAAACATTTAAAAGAATGACATTGCTCTGCCTGGCCAACAAGCACCTCACATATACAGAGGTGCCAAGCTCGCACTAATCTTCCGTAATGCGGGGATTAATTTAACCCAGTTTAACAAAGTTTTGAACCAGAAATTTATTTGATGAATCTTTATTTATTTAATTCCAGTTTTCTACGTGGAACTTATTTAATTTCATCTCTGAAAAAAAATTCCGGTACGAAATGTATTAAACCAGGGTTAAATTAACCCACATATTACGGAGGATTAGTGGCAACTTGGCACCTATGCATATAAGATACAAACGAGGCAAGCTATAAATAGCATTTCCCATCTGCTGACAACGCCCCTCGCGTGACTTCTGATCACCTGGTCTATGTCACTTCCGGCGTCTGATGATCTCGGGAAAGATTGACCAGTGAATGGACACGAGATAGAGTATGTCACGACAGACAGGTCACGCCATCTGCCGATAGCCATTTCAACTCCTTCAGTTTGTGAGCTGATCTTTCATCGTAATGTTGACACCAGCAAAAGCGAAAGAAGAGAGTGAATGCTGATAAACGTCGTGGTAATGGATAACAAGAATAGGGAAAATAATATATTTTTCCTGTCACCTAGACCGGAATGCTGTTTAGCTCCCTCGTCACGGCCTGTTGAACCACCTCTACCATGCCGTGATGCTTCCCCTTGAGTGTTGATTTTATTCTCGGGAATAGAAAAAAGTCTGGCGGGGCCAAGTCGGTGCTGTAGGGAGAAGAGACAGCATTGCCACATTGTGCTGAGCAAGATACTCCACTATGCGAAATGCCGTGTGGCTCGGCGCGTTGTCCTGGTGCAGCTGATCTCAAAAACTTGGGTTTGAGGAATGCTCAATTCATCAGCAATCATTCTCACACTCTTCCTACGATCACTGTTTAGTAAATTTTTCACTAGCGATCCCATTTTCTTTGGTCTTGCTGGTCGAAGGGCGTCTGGAGCAGTCGTCGTCTTCCACTCTTACCCTACCTTCTCGAAACAGTTTGTGCCACTCAAAAACATCCAATCTACCGATGGCAGCATCCCTGTAGGCCTCCTTAATCATGTCGTGAGTCTCTTTAACTGTTTTACCAAGCTTTACACAAAATTTGATTGCGTATCGCTGCTCCAGAAAACGCTCCATGATTCTCTGTAACGAGGCATTTCAACGAGGCATTTAACACTCGACAAACTCAATGGGCACCACTTGCCAAACGCGATGGTTGAAAGATCGATGCCAGGGAGGAAAGGGGTGAAATTCGTTCAGAATTTAGCATAAATTGGCGATTCTCCCGAACGCAGGAAAAGAAAGTAGCAGGGGTGATTCTGCCTCGAATTTTCTGAAAATTTAAGGCATTCGGTTCCGAAAAAGAAAAAAAAAACGGTCATCAGTCAGAAAATTCGGACATAAAAATATCACTAATTTCGATATGGTCGGCGAAAAAAATCAATTTCATCAATCGTTCGTAGAAAAAAATCACCAATTCCATCAAAGAATTGCGAAAAAACGTGAATTTCGCCCAAGGACCACGAAAAAGCGCGAATTACGTCAAAACATCGCAGAAAAAATGCAAATTTCATGAAAAGATCGCAGGAAAAATGCAAAATTTGTGAAAAGATCGCGGAGAAAATGCAACTTTCATGACAAAATCGCAGAAAAAATGCAAATTTCGTCAAAAGATCGTGGAAAAACAAATTTCGAGAACAGATCGCGGAAAAACACAAATTTCGGGAAAAGATCGTGGATAAAATGCAATTTTGTGAAAAGGTCGTGGATAAAACACAAAATTCATGAAAATATTGTGGAAAAAAAGCAAAATTCGACAAAGAATCGCGAAAAAGAATCACAAAATTCTTCAAAGTATCGCGGAAAAACGCAATTTCGTGAAAAGATCACGGAAAAAACGCAAATTTCGTCAAAAGATAGCGGAAGAAACACAAATTTCGAGAAAAGATCATACGGGAAAAACGCAAATTTTGTCAAAAGATCGCGTAAAAATGCATATTTCGTCAAAAGATTGCGGAAAAAACATAAATTTCATGAAAAGATCGCGGAGAAAATGCAACTTTCGTTGAAAGATAGTAGAAAAAACGCAACTTTCGTCGAAAGATACTGGAAAAAATGCAAATTTCACGAAAAGATTGCGGAAAAAAACACAAATTTCATCAAAAGATCGCGAAAAAAATGCAAATTTCGTCAAAAAATCGCCTAAAAACGCAAATTTCGTCAAAACAACTTGAAAAAAAAATGCAAATATTTTCAAAGAATGGTGAAAAAAGCCAGAAATTTCATTAAAAGATTAGAAATAAAAATGCAATTTTGTGAAAAGATCGCAGAAAAAATGCAGATTTCATCAAAAGATCGCAAAAAAGCACAGACTTTGCAAAAGGTCACAAAAAAAAAACGTGAATTTCGTCAAAAGATCGAGAAAAAAACGTGAAATTCATTAAATGGTCGCAGAAAAATGCATATTAGTTAGTGTCGAGGGGGGGGGGGGTCCCCTTCTGCTGTAACCTTTCTGAAAATTTCCTGTGAATTTATTTCATTGCAATTAATAGTAAAAATAAAATTTTTCAGTTGAGTGTAATCATATCGAATGGTAAATAAAAGATATTAGTAAATAACAATGTTGATAGTTAGAAAAAACACAATTTTGTATGGAGCGTATATAACTTTGTTACTGGCCAGTGGTTAAAAAAAACTGGCCAGTGAAAAAAAATCAGTGTACTGGCCAGTGGCCAAAAATATTAATTTTGACCTATAGCCCGCTCAGGAAAAAACCAGTCCTATTACTTTCAGAACAGACCCTGTATATTAATTAACAGCTGCTTTATAACATGATATAGACAGCAACTATACAAAGTAAAAATTAGAAGATATTTTTTAAATAAAATAGATGGCCATCAAAATAACAAAAAGGCATAAATGCCGAAATGTCAGTAAAGGTTTACTGTGAGATACGAAAAACTTTTGGTTTCGATCTGTCAGTTCTGTGATCACTGTTGCAAAAGGCATCTGATTAGCTTATAATTAAGTAGGCATGTTGGTGAGGTACAGAGATTAAGCTGCATAGTTTTTGGTTGAATTTGGTTCATTTGTTCAGAAAATACTGAACATTTTCTTTAGCACAATAATGCTTTTACGTGGCAATCCAGACTGTTTTCAAAATTCCAATTGTTGAAAGAAAATTAAGCATTTGATTAATGGATTTAAATGGTAAATTATGGATGCTAAATTTTCCCAATAAGGGACTTAAATTTTTCTTATTTGTTTGAAATTATGTCAATATATTTGTCAGATTTTTTAAATTAGGTGTATAACTTTTGGTGGAATTTTATACATATATGTTCCAATAACATAAAACATTTTGTTTTAATAATTTACTTATTTGACACAATACATCTATTTTTTTCTTTTTCTTTTATGAGTTTCCTAAAAACTGTATTTCCTAACCTATTTAAAAAAATCTTTCAAATAATCCTGATCATGAAAGATTAAGCAGAAAATCTGGCTGAGGGAAATAAAAGGTTAGTTAATCTTTCACAATCTGGTCTGCAATATAGGTTTGCATCAAATATGAAGGATGTTAGTAACATTTACGGTTTTAAATGGACGACAAGCATTTCTGACGTCATACAACATCACAATGGATTATAGCTAATCAGCTTCTTGATTTTTCCCACAAGCGTTCACTAAAAGCCAATCAAATACAGCAGTGCTTGTGGGAAATATTGCAAGCTCCGCCCAGTGCATGTGGTCAATTCAATGTGGATACTATTAAAAGGCTATCATAAAAAATGCTTTATAGCACCAAATCACGCTTGTGATTTAGTCAAGTAGCAGTGGACAAGATGAATGAGTACCCAGTAGGTTTAAATGTCTCCAAATATGCCTATTTTTGGGTGATTTTAGTATGCTACTGCTATCGAGTAGATTAGGGGGGGATGTAATTAAACTAAAGGTGTATAACATGCTAAAAGTGAAAAAAAGCATATTCAAAGGCATGTAAATAGCTGTTAATAAACTGACCTGAGAATATGGAAAGAGATACTTTACAAAATTATAAACTATAGAATAAAATAATTCCCATTCACAGATGACCATTTTTATTAGAGTACCTTATTTCATTTTACCTATGATTAATTATACAGTTTTGTTTTACAAAGTTCATTTTTAAAATTTTTGTGGGAAAAGTTTTTTTTTTTTTTTTTTTAAATCAATATTGATCTTGCTAATGTAGCTGATTGTGCGTACAGAACATGTAGATCAGTTTATTAAAGGGCAATTTAAATGAACTTTTTTTTTTCACTTTTAGCATGTTATGACTTTAGTTTAATGATAATATGTGATTTTCTTATGCAATTTTATAAGATCTATTTAGATCATATCTTACATTTAAATATTATAGAATGATAATCAAAACTGTTTTTCGGAAACAAAAATTGTAAAAACATTACATTTTTAAATTGGATATTACAGATTCAGTTTACATTTCCCCATACCTTTCCTGATTGGCAGGTAACGAAATCTAAGATGCATTATAACCATTAGCACAATCAATAGGAAATTACTAATTAAAATTTAATGAGACTGCAGTTGGTATTCTTTTCATCTAAAAAATTACCAGAATAAGCAGTTCATCAGAATTTCAGAATATCATTGCATAACACCATGCTAAATTTTATGCTTCTAATTTCTGAAACCTACCCAAAAATTTTATATGCTTATAAATATTTATATAATTTTTTTAAATTGCAGATTGTAAGATTTGAATTAAAATTGCAGATTGTAAGACACATCAAGTCGATAGCTCAGTTTCCCCCAGAGAGTTTCAGGAGGGTGCTGCACCCTGCCTGCCCTTAGATTTAAAAATAGCACCCCTCTTGCCCCTCATTTAAAAAATTAGCTCCCTTGTTGCCCCCACCTGAAAAAAGTGCCTTTACTCCTTTGTTTATTAAAAAATTTACTTGCATAGTAAAAATTGACTCATTGCTGTCTTTAAAATAGTTTTCTGTCTATTAAATATTAAAAAGTAGTTTTAAAAATCAAAAGAATGCCTTTAAAAATTTCAAGAAAAGCCCTTAAGAATCCAAAACATGCCCTTTGGAATCTAAAAGTGCCCTTTTTCCACAGACAGCACCCTGCCCTTTTTTTAACCTGAGGGAAACTCTGTAATATGGAAATTTTTAGCGTGTATATTTAAAATTGATCGTAGAACGTTTTCTGTTATAATTGCTACATTAACATACTTGCCAACTAAATTTCGGTAAAACTCAGAAGATTTTGGACAAAAAATCAGAAGAAATCAGAAGATTTTGGCGAAAAATCAGAAGAAATCAGAAGATTTTTTTAAGTTTTATAACACTTTCAGTAAGGATTAAAAAACAGCTGAATCCTTATAAATAAACAAATTTCAAAGAGAAATTCGAATAAAATATTCACTAATTTGCAATTACACAATATATATTATGACAAAAGAGAATAACTTGAATATATTAAAATTTACTTTTTTTTTTTTTTAATATTTATAGGTATTCTACCTTTCACATTAAAAGACACTTAAAACTTCTGACTCCTAAATGTTTCTTTTTTTTTTTTTTTTTTTTTTTTTTTTTTTTAGGGTGATTCTGAGTAAAAAAAAAAAAAAAAAAAAAATCTGAAAAGTTACAGCAGGGGGGGGGGGGGGCGGCAGAGAATCCACTTCCGACACTAGCAATGCGTTTTTTTCCGCGGCCCTTCGAAATTCGCGATCTTTAGCCGAAATTTGTGTTTTTTTTTTCGCGATCTTTTGACGAAATTTGTGTTTTTTCGTGTTTTTTGGACGAAATTTGCCGTTTTTCCGCGATCTTTAGCCGAAATTTGTGTTTTTTCGCGTTTTTTGACGAAATTTGCCGTTTTTCGCGATTTTTTGACGAAATTTGTCGTTTTCCCACGATCTTTTGACGAAATTTGCCGTTTTTCAGCGATTTTTTGAAGAAATTTGCCGTTTTTTCGCGATTTTTTGAAGAAATTTGCCGTTTTTTCGCGACCTTTTGAAGAAATTTGCCGTTTTTTCGCGATCTTTTGACGAAATTAGCGTTTTCCACGCGATCCTTTGACGAAATTGGCGATTTTTCTGCAAACGATTCACAAAATTAATTTTTTTCGGCGAAGATGTCGAAATTCGCGATATTTTTTATGTCCGAAATTTCGAATTGGTGGCCGATTTTTTAAAATTTCGGAAATGAATGCCTTAAATTTTCGGAAAATTCCGACCAAAATCACCCCTACGCGTTGTTTACGCAATCTTTTGACGAAATTCACGTCTTTCCCGCGATCGTTCGGCTAAATTTGGGTTTTTCCCGCAATCCATCAGTGAAATTTGGGTTTTTCCGCGATCTTTTCACAAAACGAGCGCTTTTTCCGCGATCCTTTAACGTAATTCGCGTTTTTCCGCGATCTTTTCACAGAAATAGTGTTTTTACGCGATCTTTTGACGGCGCTTTTTTTACCCGATCTTTTGACAAAATTCGCGTTTTTTCGCGATCTTTTCACGGAATTCGTGTTTTTACGCGATCTTCCGACAAAATTTGCATCTTTCCCGAGAACCTTCGGCGAAATTTCGGGTTTTTCCGCGATTCTTTGACGAAACTCGCGTAAAAAGCGTAAGAAAAGGCCGAAAATCGGAAACAAATGGCGAAAAGCGGAAGAAAACGCATTACGCGCGTAAAATCGGAAAACATGCCGATTTTTCGGAAGAATTCTGAAAAAATCGGAAGAGTTGGCAGCTATGCATTAAAATTTAAGTTACATTTTATTAAAATCTATTTTTTTAAAACATAAATAAGGCAACTGTTAAGAAATTATAAGACCACCTGAGGAAATTAACATATTATATGTCATATCAGAATCATTATAAAATGTACGTGTTTGTATATCGTGAAAGTATTCCCAAGAAGCAAAGGTGCAGGTTTAGACAGTGTTATTTATGATATATTTGAAGATGATGCAGGATAAAGAGTTGTCTGCGACCGAAGTAAGAAAAATTTGGTTTTATAAGGGTGCTGGTAAACCTGAATGAGAAATAGCTTGGTTAAGGAAGCATTTTAAAACTGCCATTCACCATGAAATAATTAGAAAAAATGATTCAAATAAAATTAAACGATCTGGAAGAAAAAGGATTTTGACAGCACGGGATGATCGACAATTCTTTCGATTATCAACTCAAAAAGGCCTTTCAATTCAGGAAATTTTGATCCGTTTCAGCAAAAGAACCTCACACATAACAGTTTGGAAGAGTCTGAAATCAAATAGTAATCCAAAATGTATGAAATTGTTGAAAAAAAAAAACGAGGTTAATGAAACATCATAAAGAAGAAAGAATGAAATGGGCTAAAAATGTCATGTCATGAGACAAGAAATGGAAACCAGTGACATTTTAAGATAAAAAAAAAATTAATCTTGATATCTTGATGGTCCGGATGGATATAAACACTATCGGCATGATTTGAGGAAGGAACCAAAACAATGCTTCAGTCAACAAATGGGAAGGGGATTAGTCATTTTTTTTTTTTAGGCTGATTATCTACTTGAGGGATATAGGCCCTAGGGGGAAGTGCCCTCTGTGGGGGTCTTTCTAAGGGAACCTAACCGTATTTATGCTTGGAAATCCAAGTAATGGTTTGGGGAGCTTTTAGTCATGATGGATTATGCGATTTAACCCAAATTTCAGGACATATGAACTCTGTGCAATATCAGACTATGTTGTATGATCATTTGATACCGTTTGGATCTTTTTTAGGTGGTGCTAACTAGTTGTTTCAGCAGGACAATGCTTCTTGTCATGTGTCTAAATCTTCCCACCACTTGTTTAAAAAAAAAAAAATTCATGTTTTGTCATAGCCAAGTTGAAGTCCAGACTTGAACCCTATGGAAAACCTTTGGGACGTATTAAGCAGGGCTGCAGAGTTGGACCAATTTTTGAGCAAAAGAGTCGGAATCGTTAAAAAACAAGCCGACTCCAGATTTTTTTGTCAGACATTTTAAAGTGAAATTAAACTAATTGTATGTAATTTTAAATCTATAAGATGAACCTATAAGATTTTTATTTATGGACTATATTAGACTACTCAAGTTAAAGATGACCGATTTATTGTGGTGTACAAAGTAGATACAGGGGTAGGTACCCATGTACAGAGTAGATTAAAATTGTTTTGATTCATAACTGTAGTAGATATTTCACATTTAGTATATATTTCCCCTAGTATTTTTTGAGTTTGCAGATAGTACCCAAGGTACAGAGGTCTGGAAGGACCCAAAGCCCAGAAAATGAAGACAATTTTTCAAACAGGTCATGTAAATAGAATTAAGACAATTTATGTTAATGGGCCGGATCAGACTGATAAAAAAATTGAACAGGCTGACAATGACAAGCCCAATATAAGAAATCAAAATTGAAAGAATCAAACTACGCCGATGAAATAGGAGCAATTTACAACAGGCATGATTGGAGTGAGAATAAATATAAAAGCCTGGCAGAACGTTTTAGGGGACGGGCCTTATAATTTTAGTTTATGCAGATCTCTTACTGGAGGCAATGCAAAAATTATAAATCTGTGCTATTTTTGGAGGCAAAAGAACTAAAATTCATATATAGCTTTGTAATAGTCAAGCCTTTTTCCCTTTTTTTTCTCTCAAATTTTTCCAGTCTATATAACCAAAAATCAAAATTCTAAAATACCCTACCTTTATTTATTTATTTTTGTGCACAGGAGTCAAAATAAGATGAAATTGTAATTCTTTTTTTCTGAACCGGCGGTACCCAAAATAACAATAAAATAGTGAAATTCTGTTACCTTTTAAAATTCAGATTTTTCAGGTCTGTTGAACCCGAAATAAAGCCAAAATTGTAAACTTAATTTAAAAAATGCAATTTTTTTAAATTATTTCATTAGAATCCACAGGATCCAAATTATTTCCAAAATAATAAGATTTTAATCTTTATGTTTCTTCCTTTCCATATAAATTTTTCGAGTCTGGAAGAGCAAAATAACAACTAAATTGTAACGATTTCACCTTTTTCTTCTCAGTCCACAGATCCAAAATAATAAAATTTCCATTTTGTGTTCTTTAGACCTCAATAAATGGATTTTTCGGGTTTGCGGGCACGAAATTATAAAATTAATAAAGCGGAAAATGTAATTTTTTTCTGTTTTAATTTTGAAGCCCTAAAAGGATAATGCTGAAATAGAGAGATTTTAGCTTTAATTTTCTTATATTCCATCATTATTTTAACCAACAGGTAACACTGGTACCCTAGCCGAGCACTAGTGTTGCCAATCCGGAGTCATTAAAATATACTGGAGTCAGCCATTTTCCCTACCGACTCTGCAGCCCTGGTATTAAGTTGCAAAGTTTATGCTAATAATAAACAGTTTTTATTACATTGTTTCACTTTCTTCATGGCCATTTTTAACCCTTTAATGGGTGATGCCCACAAAAAAGGACACTTAATTTTAATTCCAAAACTGACAAACAGCACCAAGAATATTTAATTAAAATTTTCCTCTTGTAAAGTATGGGGTTGGGGGGGGGGGGGAAGCAAGTTTTTATTTTTTGTAAATTTGAATGTAAATTCTGGTGTCAGTTCATTCTTTCATCATTTTACAGACTTACTATGCATCAGAAAGGGTAATTTTGAACATTGAGGCCTTGGTGAGAGTCATTTGTCAATAGTACATTCAATGTGTGTCAAATTTGAATAGGTTTGGCATTTAAAGTTTGAAAAAGTTTTATAATTATACTTTAAATGATGAAGCAAACTAACTATTTTGTATTTATTTAAAGCTAGTGACTAAATAAATGCATATATAAAAAATAAAACAATGTCAGACAATTTTTCAGACCATCAAAAACTTATTAATACTTATTATAATGACAACAAGAATTTCTATTAACATTAGAAAATTTTTTCTTTATTTTTGATCCACCCTTATGCTTTTATTTGTTTTGTTAAAAAGCTTTCTGCTTTTTTACAATAAGAGAAATTTCTTTGATTCTTAGGACAAATAATATATCAAGCATTATTATGCATTGTTATTTCTTTAACTAAATATACTTTCTTTTTATAGTTCAGTTAGAAAATTTATTTTACTTTAATTCCAATAACACAAATTTCCTTCATTTATTCTAAAAACAAAACTAAAAGAAGTGAAATATAGCAGGTCTGTAGAAAATTTTTATCTCTATAATAGTCACATTATTTATATAGCAATAGGTAGCTCTACCCTCTGCACCGTTCATATGCCAACTGATGGGATTACTAAAAGTAATCGTGGTAAACAAGAAAAATAGAGCTCATCCTAAAAGGCAGGTGTGTGCATATAAGTTAAATGTTTTTCGTGCTTATCAATATAAAAAATAAAAAAAGCCTAATAGAGGTTGCAGGTTGATTTCAAATGCTATAAATAAAGAGATGCAATATGTGTTAAAAGGATGATAAAATCAGATCAAAAACAAATAACTTCATTAACAATTTAAACAAAAGATAAAAAACTATTAAAAGCAAAAACTAGGGTTTATGACATATGTAAACACATATACAAGTAAAGGCAATAATAGTCTTTGCCTAACACATGGTGTGAAGAACTCTTAACTTTATATCAGCATACTTTCAGAAATATAAGTTGAAGCATCAAGGATATATGATTAAAGAACTCTTATAGAAAACAGTTTAATACAAAAATAAAACTCAAATCATAATGTAAATTAACTTTAGCTTTTATTATATCAATTTTTCTTTAATCATATTAACTTCAATTATATTAAATGACAAACACAAAACAACTTAATCTAGCACAACAGAAAGTCACTTAAAAATGGAACTGAAACCAGGTGAAACAGTTGCATGAAAAAAAAAAAAAAAAAGTAGTTGGCCAAAAGATCTAACCTTCGTCAATGCATCCTCCATAAAACTAGTCTAGTGCTGATAAAACTCTAAAACTATAATTTTATTCATAACTTGCTTGAAAAATATGAAATACGTAACCAGACATTTCTAGCAGATCTTCTCTAACTTTAAAATATATTGAAACTGAAATCCTGCAACTTAACATGATTTATATCACATATAAAAGAAAACATCAAGCAAAGCCAAAATAAACTATGTTACAAGATTGAAGGTTATATTATCTATCCAAACAACCCTGACCCTCTAATACCACAATACAAGATTCATGGAATGGGGAAAGACTAAGCCAACATAAACTTTGACATAAAGGAAAAACTAACACACACACACACAAAAAAAAAAAATAAAATAAAAAAAATAAAGGAACACAATTTCAAGCTGCCGTCTAACTAACTGATATGAAAATAAAGTAATCTCTTCAGATTAATAAAATTTTTCCAACACACTTAATGAAAGAAAACTGACCTTCAAATGTTAATCATCTCAAAAGACTGGGAACTTCTGCTCATAAATCCAGGATTTCACCCGAGCAATAAAATATGTGTAATCCATTAATTTCCACTTATTCAAGGACTCATAACCTTTATTTTCTTTCTATGATGTATTATATTTTTCCTTATTCTGTGCTGTAGTCCTTAAATAGATAGGAATGAAATGTATGCTCCAAATAGGTGCAACATTAAACTTTTACTTCTTTAAATGCTTAATACTGCCCTTATACTTAAACAATAAAACTAAGAAAAAAATTTAAAAATTATTATGTTTTTCAGCAGGGTTGGCAAGGTTTTTCCCACCCTCGGTAAATACCATGGTAAAAACCAGTATTTACTGTCCTAGGAATTACTATGTTTTTTCCACATGGGAAAAACTGATTATTAAAAACAAATATAAATTCAAAACAACCTTTAAAAATGTCAAAACTGAGTTCTAAGTAAATAGCTTGAAAGGTAAAAAAAAGAAAAGGAAGATATACAAAAAAGGACAACAGAGTGCATTTATTTAAATATTTACACAACACACAGATTCCCAAACATTTACCAATCATAATTGTATCCATATTCTTCGTCTTCCACTTCCATATTGGATTTTAGTATCATATAACAAAATACTAATTTAGGGGCTTTTTCTAAACCAGTCTATTTCTAATCTTGTTTTGGATGAAAGAAAAATTACGCTCCAGAGATGCTGATGATGCAGGACATCCCTGAAGATGTTCCATTAATTGGAGAAATTCTGCATCTATTCCAATTTTACTTAAATTCTTCCACCATAGTGCAGGTGAAATAGTATTTGTAATGTCTTCGGAAAAGGTGCATCTTCTGACTTGAACTGTATTGAGGAACTTTGGATTTAAAGTCTGCAAATATTCACGAGCAGATTCCTCCTGATCTTGTGATAACTTTTCACCTTTATATTTCGAATTCATCAGGTGTGCCAAAAAATGGACAGGGTTAATTGCTTTATCAAAGCTACATTTCACTTTGCTGAAATACGGATCGAGTTCGAAGAAGCTTCACACTAAGCATCAGCAATATTGGCATTATTATCGTGTTGTAACTTGTAAGGGCTTTTAAAACTGGTACGAATTGGTTGTATATATTTTTTGCTTCTTTATACAGATGAAGATTAAACACTTAATGTCATTATCAATTTCACCTTCGTGATTATCCACAATTTGAAGATAAAAAGGCCTGTTAGTAATAAAAGCTTTTAAACAAGCTGTTTGTGAGTTCCACCTTGTTTCACCTGGAATTTGTGGTTTAACTGAATCGGCATACCCTTTCAATAAATTCCCAGGGATATAGTGATTTCTAAAAAATTTCTGAATTTTGACAACATTAGCCATAACAGAATCAGTAGTTACATTCTTGCCAAGAATATTTAAATAATGTGATGCACATCCATATGTAACTGGAATAGTATAATAGCTTCCGTTTCAAGATTCTGCCACATTGTAAGTATTTTCTGTTCATTATTCGAAACAACTTTTTACAGTGCATCCATATGTAGCAATTTTTGACTCACAAGCAAGATTTGTACAATACTCATTTGTTTTCTTATTTTTCCTGCAATCTATTGCAGAAAGAAACATACTTAAGAAATTACAAAAGAAACATTACAGAAACATTAATTAAAGAAACATTACAAAATATGGAATTGGCTATAACAGGGTCATTATGTACATTACTCCATCCATCTTGCATGAGAGTAACAGTTCTCCCAGCTATTTTTTCTACAGCAGATTCTTGAACTTCAACTGTTATCTTTTCCAACAAATCATTAGCCAAATTTTTTTGTGAAGGTGGTTTGTAACCTGGTCGTAATGTATATACAGTCGAACCTCGATTTAACGTACTTTGATTTAACGAATATTTTTTCTGTCCTGACAAAAAGGGTGCTAAAATGCTCTGATTTAACGATTTTTTAGCTTTGATTTAACGAACAACAGTCGCTGAAAAAAATTCACATTCGCACATAAAACTAAAACTGAATTTTTTGTACATAAAATTTTGAATCTTTCACACCCAAATCCAAGTGTTACAAATTGTTTCCTCATTTCTCATGTATTCAAAAGACAGCTTCCCCCCTTTTCAACTAGAAACATTACAAAGAGCACAGATACGGAGGGTCGTAGAATGACTGTTTAAATGAACCTCTGCCATTTTACAAATCAGTTGACCTTGATGACCAGGACTTCAAGTGCAAACTACATTTTCGGAGAAATGTTGCTTTTGGGTGTTGCAATCTCAGACAAAAGGTACTACTAGGCCCCAAATTCTATTGTTCTTTCAACCGAAAATTGAATCCAACATCTCTGCACTTTCATCGCCAAAAGGGTATCATTTTTTGGCGATGATCCCTTTATTGGCAATATTCGCCGCGGAGAACTAAATAGAAATGCTAATGCAATAAAGCTTTGAGGGAGTTCGGTGAGAAAATCTCAGGAGATTTTGGAGGGAGAAAAATCGGTTTGGCACAGTACCTCTCTGTCCGTGTTATGCATTTGTTGTGCATTGTGCGTGCTTACGCTGCTTTGAATGTTCTTTGCTTGAGTGATCTGTTGTACTCTGTGAGGATGGCCAATGAATCTAGAAAACACAAAACATTTTCAATTTATAAAAAAATGTGTTTATTAAAAGAGATAGATAAGAAAGTTGGAAGTCAGAAAAGCATAGCAGAGAAATTTGGAATTTCGACTTCTACGCTATCAATATTCTGAAGAATAGAAAAGATATTGAAGAATGCGCTGCAAGCTGTGGTGAAAAAGCAGCTTCAGAAAGAAAATCTGTGAAAACCAGTTCTTGTTATGTCGTGGAAGAACAGCTTATGTCTTGGCTTACTGAAGATAGAGGAAGAAACATAGCTATAGTGGATGACCTCTTCTTCAAGAAAAAGCTCAGCAAATTGTAGCTTGGTGAAACGAACTTCAAGGCTTAAAGAGGTTGGCTAGACAACCTAAAGAAGTGGAATAGCATTGTTTATAAAATTACGAATGGAGAAAAGAAAAGTGTGGACCCAGAAACTGTCGAAAAATGGAAAACAAACTTTAACAGAACTCAGCAAAGAATATTCCCCTTCTGACATATTAAATGCAGACGAAAGTGGCGTGTTCTATAATTTGCAGCCAGATAACACCCTTTGTTATCAAAAAGAAAAGTGCTATGGAGGGAAGAAAAGTAAGCTTTGAATAACTGTTCTTTTAGCTGCGAATTCTGATGGATGTGAAAAGTTGCCTCTCTATGTAATAGGAAAATCAACCAATCAAAGATGCTTCAGAAATGTGAAATTGCTTCCAACAAAATATAGTGCTAATAAGAAATCATGGATGAATGCAACATTGTTTGACAAGTGGTTAAAGGATTTAGACAGAAAGATGAAAAGTGAAAAAAGAAAAATCATTATTTTCATTGATCAATGCCCAGCACATCTTTCAGTTTATGAATTTCTAAATGTGAAAGTGAAATTCTTCTCAGCAAATTGCATAAGTGAACTGCAGCCCATGGATTTGGGTGTCATAAGGTGCAGTACCGAAAACTCCTTGTTCGGAAAATTCTTGTCAACATGGAAGGAAACTCCCAGAAAAAATTAGTAAATTTTCTAAACATCCTCGAAGCGATGAGCTTCGTAAGACAAGTGTGGAATTCGGTGGCAGAAACTACTTTTGTAAACTGTTTTAAGGCAGCAGGATTTAATTGCCAAGATTTCCTGCCAAATGTTCCAAATGAAGCAAGTGTCCATGAAGACAGCGATGAAAAAACAGTCATTGATAACTGTGCTGGAATGGGAAGATGGCCAAATGCCTGGATGGGAAAATGTTCCTAGTAATGGAAATTTTACAGAATATGTGTCTTGCGATGTAGAATTAAATACTTGTGATAGTGAACAGAAAGAGAATGGAGATTCTGTAAGCAGGGGAGATGACGAAGAAATGGAAACTGAATTAAAAAAGGTGACATTCCAAGAAGCAGTTTGCAGCTTGAACACTTTAAAAAATTGTTTTTTGTCTCACAAGGTTGATGATGATGTTCTTACGAAATCAGAAAATATCGACAAAGAACTTACGAAAGTCAAAACAAAGCACTATCAAGGATTTCTTTCCAGAGTGCCAATAAGTATGTATGTATTATGTATTAAGTTTTAAAAGCAAGTAACATTAAAGAATATAGATAATTTTAAAGTTGATCTCCTAACGTATAACTTATAATTTTTAAGCTCGTAGTAAACAATAATCATTCTTTTTTTCATATCTATATATCTAAGGGTATTTTGCATTGATATTTTTATACCATACTGTTTACAAAAACTGATATTCGATTTAACGAATTGCTTCGATTTAACGAACGGATTTGTGGGTCCCAATCCATTCGTTAAATCAAGGTTTGACTGTATCAAATCTACAAAGTGTTTGTTTTGAACTATCGCAAATGATATGTTACAAGCACAAAAAAGGAGCTATTTTGACATAAATTTCTTGCTTTTGTAATGATGTTGTCTGCATTACAAAGTTACTGATTGAAGGCTGATTTTCTTTTCTTTTTTTTCCCCAGCCATGTTTGATTTTACAGTTGATGATGGTGAAGGATATGATTAGCATTAGGATCTGTTTCTATTCTTGAACTTGAACTGCAACTGGTGGATGCAGAAAAGTTACTAGTGATGTGAATAATTATTTTTTTTGTTGTTTTTTGGATAATTTCAAGTAAGTTTGGGAAATATGCTTTACCATTCTATCAGCTTTAGCACTAACTTCTTTATTATGTTGCTTGCACTTCACAATTTGTCATTCTCATCATAAATTTGGTTAAAATGGCTCCATACAGGATTAAGTGGCCTTCCTCCTGCACCTGATGCTCATTTTCTTGTTGTTGGCATTATGTGTATTATTAATTATTAACAACAACTTAACATACATCAACAAATCAACATACAATGATCATACAATACATGCTAAAAAGGATATGTTCATGCTGAGATAAGATATGTAATCTTGCTTCTTATTGGTTGATCAGATTCTTGTTGATAATAAAATGCTTATTTTGTATTGCTAGATTCCTTATCTATAATTGAATGTTTATTTATTATTCATTGATTAGTTGATTGTGAACTGACTTTGGTTGATTATTGTTGTATACCTTTTTTGTTAATTATTTTCGTATGGAGCTTGATTGTTTTTTTTTTTTTTTTTTTAAAGAAAATCTGAATCAGTCTTCAAAGATTGATTCTTCAAGCATTCTATTATAGACTAGACAAGAATCTGGCAGCAACAAAAAATGTACTGATGATGTAACATTTTACGTAAATATTATACTAAACCTAAATTGTAAAATAAAAAAAAAAGTCTGTTTAATAGGTCTACTTCAAAAGTAATAAAATTTTTATTTAATTTAACACAAATTATTTATTGCTTCTCATGATGACACTGATATTTTTAAGTTTAATAATTTTATTTCATTGTGTTCTAAAATATTTATTTAGGAAATTCATTATTTGTAAAAAATTTTATGAGCAAATTTTATGTTTTATGCAATAGTTCTTATTTATTTATATTCCTTTCCTACAGAATAATTTTAAACCTAAGGGAAATTTGTAATAACTATGTATTTCTAACTTTAATTTTACACACCAGATTCAGAAATCCAGAATATTTCTTATATATTATCATTTAAAAGTTTTCCCCAGTGGGATAGGAAAAACAAGTTTTGGGCAGGAAAAAGCCAACCCTGTTTTTCGCATAGAAAGCTACATAATACTTACTCAATAAATTAAAGGATTATTGACAATGACCTCAAGGACTATCTTACGCTAAATTGGATTCATCTAGTGGTACCGTGAAAGACCAAGAAAAGAAGGTAAGTGCAATTTCCTTACCTCTAATTTTACCCTTTACTGCTCTATACTGAGTATTCACAATACTAACTACAAAGAGAACTAAGACCATCTCTAAAACACATGTCTTTACTTTTAGGAAATTCATATTAAAAAGTCTTGGTCTGCAATTGAAAAGCTTTAAAAGTAACATCTCACATAAGCAGAACATTATCCTTCATGTATATCAACAGGCGATTATCACAACACAGTTCATTGAACTATTTCTTTATATTAATATGTCAATTTAAAACAACTAAAACCATCACATATTTACGAGAAACTGTAACACTGCAGAAACACACCTTGCTAACCCTTTCTTCACCATAACATTATTATAGGTGCCAGGCTGACATCAGGCCACGCACCACAGATGGAAAAACAAAGCCAATGAATGAGCAAGAGATGGTGGTATAAATAATCCATTCTTGGCAACAAACAATGCATTATCCAACAACATCTGTCATCAGTTGCCAGAATTCCCTAGAACACAATGTGGTGGAGATGGGAAGCAGGATAAAGGTAAACAGTAATTTGAATGGGAGTATATAACATGATATTAAAATAGAGAAAAGTTAAATGTCCAGAAAGTTAAAAGACCTGCTCAGCTATAACATTAAGATAAAATGTACAGTTATATTTAAAAAGTTGAAAAGTAATAGGTAGGGGAGATTTGGGAGAGTTGATCATTAGGGAGACTTGATCCCTAGGTCTAAAACCAGAGAAAAAATACTATTAAGTCTCTGAAACTGGAAACATTAATAAAGTGATTCCTTATCAATAGATCTAGCAACATAATTTCATTCAGCCATTTTTATTTTTGTTGTAAGAAAGGAATCTCTGTTTTCTTACAATCAAACTTCTTTTTGAGTGGGTAGTTTGTGTTTCATATTTTTTGCTAAATATAACTAAATTATTTAATGTTACTGATATAATATACTAACATTCCTTACTGCTTAAATGTTGTTATTTAAATCTAGTACAGTTTCTTTATTTTTGATTTAGCCACTTTTTTCCCCAAACATGCACATTAGGGACACTTGATCCCTGTTGTATGGGGAGACTTGATCCTGGGGATCGAGTGTCCCCAAACCAAAGTTAAGCTAAATTAAGGTTAAATTTTATTAACCCCCCACTTCTCATTGTGACATTTAGATATTATCTGTATTAGTTAGAATGTGGTTGTCTTGATTTTAGATAGTTGACAAAGATTTGTGGCTGCATATGATTGTTAGCAAGCACATAGTGGATTATTGCACATGTCAGACATAAGTCTCACTTTGCAAAATTTTTACAGCACTTTGTAAAGAATGAAAGATATTATAATCAAAACAGTAAAGTGTTAATCATAATGAATAATCATGATAACCATAAGCATTGAGAGTTTGAATTATGCCAAAGAAAATGGAATAATTTTGTTAAAAATATCATTGCACACTTCTCACCAAACTGCAACCTCTGGATTGTACTATATATGGACCACTTAAAAGATATTTTAACATGGCTGCTCAAGGCTGAATGACTAATCATCCTGCTCAAAGGACAACAATTTATCAAATTGCTGAACTGATCGGAATTGCCTATCCTAAAGCCATGATGACAATTAACATAATAAATGGCTTTTAAATCATTGGAATATATCCCTTAAATAGGAATTTCTGAAGATGATTTTTTATCATCTTTCGTCTCAAATCAACCATTAACTCCAACAAGCAGTAAAAAAATTACAGTTAAACCAGAAGATAAACAAGTCTTCCCTCAAGTTTCTTTGCCAAAACTGGGAAAATCTAAAGAAGTGAAAACAGGGTCTTCAAAAATTTTGACAAGCACACCAACTAAAAGATAGAATGAAGAAGAAATACAAAATCGTCAACTGAACAAAAAACAAAAATCGGGAAAAATTCATTTCATCTCAAGAAAAAGTAAAAACACTAAAAATGAAAGACTCGAATCTTCAGAAAGTTATAAAAGCAGTTATAGTGTTTACGATTCAATCAACCCAGATCCAGTTGATGAATATTCTGATGAAATCATTTAAGATACAAAAAATTTGTCGATTGATGAAAATGACTTTGTCATTGTGCAATTTCTGGGAAAGAAGAAAATTAGTCATTTTGTAGGAAAAGTTTGAAAGAAGATTTTATCATCTGAATGTGAAATTAATTTTCTAAGAAATCGAGGACTTAATTTCGACCAATTTATTTATTTAGAAAATGTTGACAATAGTGTTGTGGACATTGATGACATTGTCAAAAAACTACCCAAACCAACTACGTATGCTTGGTGGAATTCTTCGAGCTGCAATAATTTTAATATTTACAATTGATTTTTCAAACTTTAAAAATGTTTTTGATCATTATTTGTGTTTTTCTCCCTTTTTACATGTTAGTCAACAATAAATTTAATTTCTACTACTTAATTTGAATCATTTCAATGCATCTGTTTCAAGGATCAAGTCTCCCTTGGCAAGAGATCAAGTCTCCCAGCAACTGGGGAGACTTGATCCTTTTTTTATTTTTTGGAAAACAATTTATTTTTATTTTGAAAATGGTTTTTCAAAAATAAAAAAAATACTACAACAAGAAAGACAAATGAGCCTTTAATAATAACTGGAAACATTTTTTTTAAATTTTGTTTTCTCCAAAATAAAAATTAAAAACTGAAAAAGGGATCAAGTCTCTCAAGTCTCCCCTATTATTTAATTGCACAAACCCCAGGACTTTTAACAACCTTATGCATTGTAAACCCCAAAAACAAATTTTAAATTCTTGTATAAAAGAACATTTTAAGAAATTTGAATTATATATGGATGAATCAGCAGGCAGACAGAAAAAATACATATATCTTTGTTTGGCTGTTTTATCTATCAACTTAGTTGATAGTTTAGTATCAGTAATGAATTGCTAATTTGTAGTTATTTCCATATTCATAATTTTAAATTCTGTCTGAAATAGAAATGAGTTTAAATTGAAAGCAATCACCATAAATATCTCTCCATACAGTAAAACATAAAAAAGCAACTTTATTTAAATGTAATTAGCCTATTTCCAGCCAGAGATCACAATAAATGCAAAAGAAAACTGTACAAAATCAGTACACTGCCTATTTTTATCTTGAGTATGACTGCCATACAGTGATACATAAAAAAATTAATTTTATTTAAATTTTGTTAATACTTTTCTTGCTAGAGTACATTATCAGAATAAAAGAAAGTTATGCTAAATCTGTCCTACCTAATTTTAATTTAGAGTACTATGGTTGTAATTTTTTTTCCACTACTCAATAACAGTTGAAAAATTCATTTACATTTGTTTAGACTGAAAATATCATGTACGGTCATATTTTGAAAATAAATTGCAAATATATGAATATATCAAACATCTTGATACTTTGAAAATAAAATCCCTTACTTAATTTTACTTAAATTTTGTTAACCTATAAATTTTTCTCTCACTGGTGGCACCATTAACACACACAAAAAATACTGCATTGAATCTGCACTACTTATTTTTATCATCTTGATTATGGCCGCCATACAGTGAAACATAAAAAACACTTTTTTTTAAAATTTGGTTATTCTATTTTTCCCTAGAGGATGTTATCTGCATAAAAGAAAATTGAACTAAAATTATCTAATTTTAACTCATCCTATCCTTTTCATATGAGAAAAGATTAAAATCCATTTTTAAATTTCACCTACCAATGTAAAAAAGAAAAAAAAAACTGTCATGTGAAATTTTTTCCGTACATACAATTGACAATGGCCGAAGCTTATTCAGAAGATTTCGGTAGTTTGTGAGAAGTGAGTTTAAAATGCATTTGAAATGTTAGTTGAAGACATATTTATACACAGAGATACATGAAACATCATTAGTTGAAAATAGCTCTTCTAACAGCTATTGATGATAAAGTATAATGTGTCTAAACTCTTTTGTGTTGTCTTGTAAAAGAATTATAAATATTACACCCAATATTTTCAACTGAGAATATGCTGCAAAATGTCTTAACATATACAAATTACACAGAATAAATATTTAAATAATATAAAAGCACTAAAAAGTAAAAATGTACTTTAACCACTTCAACACTTGCCCCAAGATAAGTCAGGGGTAACAGGACTGTTTCCTTATAACTGCTGCCAGTGAAGTGGTTAAATATGTACCATCTATAGACAGTAGTGCAATCGAACTCTTTTGTACAGCCCAGTAAAATATCTATAATTGCTATCAAGAAAAAACATCCTGTAAGTGACTGTTGCAACATACTAAAATTATATTACCTACTGTCAACATTTTACAAACCCCACATTTAAGAATAGAATTAACCATCTTTAGACATTTGAAAGGAAAAAGATAAAAATCTCTCTTATTTTACCTGGGACAGGAATGTAAACAATTCTCACCAGGGGTCCTAGTTTCAACAAATTTGATAAGTTATCCACAGGAAGCTGGAAAAGAAAAAAATGCATTAATTACTACTAAACAATAGAAATTGAATGCAAAAATGATCACTTCTTTGATTGCACTAATGAGCTCACAAATGACCATGAGTTTTAGAAAATGCTTATTTTCAAAACTTTCTGATGAAGCTAACTTTTTAGCTATATATAAATTGGTCTATTAGTTTCAATTTTTTATGTAAAGAAATTGCAGATCTGTTTATTTCTCACAGACTAAGTGTTTATTCTAGAAAGAAAAAAAAAAACTATACATATCAGGGCACTCAGAAAATAGCAGGATACCAGAGAGATTGTTATTCAAAGCATGAAAACTCTTATTGATTTATTTCAGAGGCATGAATTTAGCATTACAATACAAAAACAGCAGTACAAAATAGTAGCCAATGGAGGTTTGGAAAGGAAAGGAACAAGCACTAATCTAAACTTTACTTCTTAACATATTCAACCATAAAACAGACGTATATTAAGTATGTTACACAGGTATATTAAAGTACACTATATTGCCATTAATGACTGGCAAATTACAATTTTAGACATTTTGTCTTATCAGATTCTTCTGGAATTTTAGGATTAAAAAGAACAAGTTTGACTTCATATTTATCAACGTCGATTTGATAAAGAGGACAATTAGGGGGCGAACAAAAATAATACTTGGGATCACTCTGTAAAATAAAATGCACAAAATAATATATCGCTGCAGAATATACAGGGCTGCCACTGCCGAATGGCATCAAAAATAGTAGCTTTAGTAGCCTACAATGAAAAAAGTAGTAGCCAAAATAATTGCATGCATACCTACTTAAAAAAAAGAGGTGGTAAGGGAAGAACCCTTATTTCTAATAAAAATAATAACCAAAGCTGTTTCATGAAAATTTATATCTTATTTTACACTTTATGTTTCCACCCTAATTTATCACTTTCAGTACTTTTAATGTAAATTCAAAAAATTAATTATCATTATTTTAAAAAGAATGCAGTTCAGTTTTCCCAAACTAAACTGATTATTTGCTTTGCATTACTGTGAAGCAACTGGAAACAACAACAAATAAATAAATAAAATTGTAATTTACTATAATCAGTACAGGATCAAAAACCTATTAAAAATATACTAAAAAAAAGCACCCTAAATTTGGCATTCCCATACTTCAAGAGTTGCAAGTCTAATGGCTTCTGCTTTAATCAAGCCTTTACTCTAATGGAAATTTTTGATATAAGATGCAATTTTAAATGCACTACTTACAATTTTAATGAATTAAAACAGGAAATCTGTCTATAAAAAAAAAAAAAAGCTTTATCAGACTAGACGCATTTGATAAAGAACAGGCGTATGCAACTTTTGTGTTAAAAACTGATCTAATCTTTACAAGAAATTTATGTAAAATAGCAAAACTAGCATAAAGCCAGATTTTATAGCCACCAGTGGCTTAAATAAGAAATAAACAATATTCTAAATTGTTATTATCAACATTTTAAATCTATTATTAAATTTAAAAACTGTGTTAAAAAACAATTTTCTTTTATAATCAAAATCTGATTAATGTAACATAAGCCAAAATAGATCAAAGGTTCTGGGTAAATTAACTTTCTGCGAATACCAATTTAATGGGCATAAAAATATATATATACAGTAAAACTCGGATATAATGCTCACCGCTTAAAATGCTTTCCCTCCTTTTACGCTCATTTGTCCCGATCCCTTGAACCATACCCATAAGAACAATGTAAAAATTCATTGCTTTTAACGCGCTTTTTATTGGTCCTTTGAACAAAGAAATCCCGGATATTACGCTTTGGTGCTTTGGTTTGCATCCGAAGTTTTCATTTTCTCGCCCGTACACACAGAGAGAGAAAGTGGGGATACATGGAATTGGCAGCCAGCCAACGCCCAAAGACTATGTAAAAAATAAAATAAAATAAATAAAAATCAGCCAGCTCTGCGTTTTTTTCTCATTGGATCAGAGAATAAAAGAATTTATTCCGTCCATCTCAGTAGCACCTGTCTGTCTCTTACATCACACAAACTTCCCGCTTTTTTCATTTACACATAAGTAAGCAGTATCGCTGGCGACTCCAATTAGGAGCAACATGGAAGCTAAGAGTATGAAAAGAAAGACACTGACAATTTCAAAAAAATTAGAAATTCTAAAAAATTATGACAAAAAATCCCCTATTGTGAGCCAAAAAGATTTTGCGTTATCTATGAATATCGCTCCGTCGTCTCTTCGGACTCTTCTTCAAAACAGAAAAGATATTGAAAAAAATGCTGCTATTGGTGGCTCAAAGAAAAAGAGTGAAAACAGGAAAATATGAAGATTTAGAAAAAGTTATGTACGAGTGGTTTCTTGAATCAAGACACTGTAACATACCTGTCAGCGGATCCATAATTAAAGAAAAAGCTGCAGAAGTGGCTCCAAAGCTAAGAATTGAAGATTTTACTCCATCTAATGGGTGGTTAGACCGATTTCGAACCTGCCACGACATTGTGTACAAGAAGATTTGCAGAGAATCCGCTGCCATGAACACAGAAAATGCAGAATTTTGGAAAAAGAACAATCTTCCAAGGCTTATCAAAAACTATGCCAGTTGTGATATTTATAACGCTGACGAATTTGGCTTATTTTTTAAAGCGATACCTGATAAATCCTTAATGTTAAAAGATGAGCAGTGCCATGGAGGGAAGCTCAGTAAAGAACGTGTTACTGTTCTTGTTTGTTCCAACGCTGATGGGAGCGACAAACGCAAGCCTCTAGTGATTGGAAAATCGGCCAAACCTCGCTGTTTCAAGAACATCAAACGACTGCCCTGTGACTATGCACATCAACGTAAGGCTTGGATGACGGGTCCCCAGTTCATTAAATATGTTTCTGATTTTGATGTCGAGATGCGGAAGCAAAATAGGCATGTCATACTATTCATAGACAATTGCGCAGAGCATCCCCAAGAAATACCAGATATTACAAACGTCTCTCTGGAGATTTTTCCTGCAAACACCACAAGCGTATTTCAACCGATGGATCAAGGGATCATAAAGGTTTTAAAACAACATTATCACAAACGTATAGTGAAACGATTTCTACATGAAATGGAAAATAAAAGTAGTCGATCTTCTGTGACTCTCCTCGACGCCATGAACTACCTTAGCGCTGCTTGGGATGCAATCAAACCTAAAATAATTCAAAATTGCTTTAAAACGGCAGGCTTCATAACAGACGCCAACTATAATATGGATGCAGCTGAAAAGGGGTCGGATCCTATAGATGACAAGGACTGGCAAGCTGTTTGCGAGCATCTTGCAGAAAATGCACACAGCCTTCAGAGCTATCTTAACATTGGTAAAGACGTTATCACAAGCAACGTTAGGAACATTGACGACATTATAGGGGACACTGTACAGGATGCCGCAGAAGAAGAGGACCCTGGTGAAGTTGCTGAGGGTGATGTTCAAGAGCGCATCCCAACGATAGCTGAAGTACTGGAAGCTTTTAGCACTATCCGCCTATACACTGCTTCAGTAGATACCGCCGCTTCACATGAAGATATATTAAGACATATAAACAAAGCAGAAAACACTCTTTTGTGTGGTCGTTTGTCCACCCGTCAGACAAAACTCGATGAGTTTTTCTCTAAAACAGAATAAACAGTAAGTGAAAGTTTATAGTCCTCATAGTGGTGCTCAAGAATACAAATGTTACATTATTTTAAAAACAAAATATTATTATTAGTTTCTTTCATAATTTTATTTTATGTTTAATATAAGGATAAAGGTTCCTATTAGAAATGTTAAATATATTTTGTAGCTTTTAATGTTAACAATTCTTTTACTTATTCTGATTTGAAAAAATAATACACTTTGTAAACACTATGTAAATTTGTGATATTTAAAATGAAGGAAACGTTTTTGTACCTATGCTGGGGAGTTTCTATTTTAAATAATACACGAAAATGATTCCCCGCATTATTTAGAGCAGATAATATAATATTCTCAATTTTAAAATGTCGAAAACTTTCTCCCGCATTTAACGCTTTCCCGCTT
This sequence comes from Maratus speciosus, assembly GCA_963932465.1. NCBI lineage: Eukaryota > Metazoa > Arthropoda > Arachnida > Araneae > Salticidae > Maratus > Maratus speciosus. The sequence goes on along the minus strand of OZ010796.1, from coordinate 228,596,640 downwards.
TTCTAGCCCGGTCCCCTGGAAGAGCGTTATATCCGAGTTTTACTGTACATATATATATATTTTAATCAGTTTTTGATCCTATAATGATCAATATTTTGGACTTTTAGAATGTCCAGAGGTTAAAAACAAAAAGAGATATCTTCCCACATTGATCAAATTTTTCTTTCATTTTTTTAAAGTTTGGTGATAATATAAGAAGGTTCTAAAGAATGCTAGTCTGCCATTTTTGTCTTAATCAGGCTCTCATTAACATTTTTGTTGTGATCAGAGAAATATTGAACACAGTAAATTATACCACGGCAATCAGCACGACAGATCAATGACAAAGATTAGAAATAGCATCAGAATGTTACAAAATTTGAAACCCTCGAGCTTTGCTAAATTACATTTTGTTATCAATTCAGTATGAATTTTTGATAACTTGCAAGTCTATTTCATATGCCAGTATTAACTGAAAATTTTATTTAATAAAATGTATCTTATTTTTATAAGTGGCATTTATTTCAGATTGGTTACAAGTATTGGTTCATATTTAAGGTAGAAAATAGATTTATGAGTAAGAGACTAGGAACAATCAAATGCACTCATGGCACAGTGTACAAATCTAAAATGAATTGCATAAAATTTATATGACACTTATCTTAAGTTTAAATGTTTTTAAAAGCAACAAAAATTTGAGAGAAATGCAGCGTAAAACGTATGAATGGGAGTCAATCAAAGAATCAATAGTTTCCCACCAAATTTTGAATGATTGGCATGTTCAAGCTACATTTATGGAAAGCGTGTTTACGCTGTTTCAAATAGTTTTTGGAGTTGGAAGTTTTACTAGACAGGCTAGCAAAATCTACTGCATGTACAAAACCAAAAATTTTTGTTAGAGTAGTCGATGGCCTCTGCTGGTGGACCTGAGATTCAGAATTTTTAATTTCTAATAATAGCTGAGTTATTAATTAAAACCCCAATTAAAAGAATGGAAAAGTATTCATAATTCAACTAAAACATTAAATTTAATCAGACCACAAAGAAAATTCATTCTCAAACTTCAGAAGAGGGGTAAGGTTTGCCTGAATGATAAAAGTCACAGATTTTTTTATACTGAGATTGTATCGCAAAGTAGGTTTTACAAATACTGCATTTATAGATATGAAACTTATGCATCTATGTTTATTTTGTTATGCTGATTCCAAGTATGTAATTCTCATTAAAAGTGGTTAATAAGAAAATTAATTATTCAAAATATATATATAAAAGTATTTAAAGTTTTTAATTTCTTATCAGCAAAAAAAGACATATGGTATGTGGTTAAACAAAAAAAAAAAAAAAAAAAAAAAAGGAAATTCATAGTGGAGTTGTTTGATGGTATATAAATTTTTTACAAATATTACATTTATATACAGATGATACAGATGATTAGTTAACGAACTTAATCCGTTCAAAATAGAGTTCGTTAACTGATCATAGATTTTATATTGATTTGTATGGGAATTTAATTCGTTCTTAAAATCTAAAGAATATATAAAAAATAATAAAAATCTTCTCTTTATAATAAGATTAATATGCATCTGGGCAGATCATATTTTGGTGCCTTTGTCCATGCCATGGCTTATTAAAAAAAAAATAATAATAATAAACACCCTTTGTAAAAACTTTTAGGATTACATTCATTGTTTATGACATTAAATCATATCAATTTGTCACTTTGACCTTCCAAAAACTCACAAGTTCTCTAAAAGATTGTGTTAACTGCAGGGCCTGATAAAACTCACGTGGAGCCTAGAGCCTGTTAATAATTTGTGAACTAAATATCAATTAAAATAACTAATTTGCAATTAAAAATATTTCTTTGATAAGGGACCCAAAATATATAATTAATATTTCTAATCTGTTCATTCTAATTTGGGAGCGTTCTAAAATGCATGTCCCATATCCCCGGCAGTCCATGAATTCATTAGGATAGATGTATAAAACTGTTAAAATGTTCTCCAAATCGACAATATTGGCAAATAAGTATATCATCAAATCTGAAACAATGCATTGCTTTATCTTGGCTTTGTTTTGCGAGGTTTTCATTCTCCGAACATAAAAATCTCTCGTGAAAGTGTTCATTAACCGATTTGTTCATACACCGAACAGTTTGTTAACCGATCACCCACTGTATTTGAAATTAATGTATCTTTGCATATTTTTTAACACTGAATACAAATATGTAATTTTTGTAAAAAAATATCAACTTATTTTATCAAAAAATCAGTTTTTAAAGGACAAAAGAAATGCTTACCTTAACATTATTTAATTCTTAGTGTTTCTTCATTAATTATTCTAAATTTAAGTCTGATTTTTATTATAAGATATATAAAAAGATTAAAAGTACAGTATGATAATATTGATTAGCATGTTTTGCCCGCTGCTTAGGTTACAATTATAAAAATCTAAAATGGTAGCATTTTCCACAATAAATATCATTTTAGATCTGATTTTTTTTATGGAGCCCTCTGATAAATATTACTTATAAAGTATAAAAAATTCAAAAGGAAGAGGAGGAGTGTATTCCTTGTCGTGAGGCATGACATTAGTCTCTTGGACAGGCAATTTTCTAACTTTTTACAACCCCTCGTGTGATATATTGGAGAGTCCTCTGAACACTCTTTTATATTATGAACCTCCCTTACTTCTCCCAGTTTGTTATTATTTGTGAGAATGGAGACACGGGTGAACAATTTGGTTAAATATCACAATAAGTCTACTTGACAGATATTACAATAGAGACTGATTCCAAACATAATTAACTTAATAAGGATATTCTATAACATTGAAGTAAAATTATGAGTATAGGATTGCTACTCATACGGGAGAATGAAATTCCCTGACTTTTCCAGGTCTATTTCAAGAAAATTCAAGTCTAGCAGTGTAATGCATAGTGGAAATGCTGTGGATAAGACAAATGGTATATCACTTAAAAACGCTAAAATGTCTCAAAGAGTTGCTAATAATCAAAAGCTCCCTATCGTAATTCTTCTCATTCCCTTTCTAAAAAAAATAAGCCTTGCTTTGAGGTTTAAATTCAAATTGCTTTCTTTAATAATTTACGATCATTAGAAGCTTTCATATAAAGTTTCTTACTAATTTTACAAACTTGCTACACAATACTTGTGTACTGAGACATCATTCATTTCATCAGCTGTATTGCAAAATCACTAATGTTCAGATAAATTTCATTTTCAGTAGGAGGCAAAAAGGGAGAGGAAACAGACATTTCAGTAGGGGGAGTGGAGGTGTGATAATTATTTATTGTTAAATGTTAATAACTTCAAAAATCTGTAATAATGAATATTAAAAATTTAAACTATTTACTATGGTAGACAGGACAGGGGTGGAGGACAAAGGTGGAAATTTTTGAAAGAAGAAAGAAAGAAAGAAAAAAAAAGCAATTTAGATTATCTTTTTTTAAACTTTTAAATGTGAAATATACCAAGCCATGGAAGTTTCTCATTTCTGGGAGTGCAATGATCAAACTTCCTTGGAGATCACTATGGAAAAATTTCTAAAATTCCCTGATTTTTCAATTTTTTGGAAAAAATATTGAAATTCACAAAGGTAATACACAAAGGTAAAAAATTCAATTCAGAAGGTGTATTCATTTGTGTAAGAATAGCATGTATATTAATAGAGATACAGTACACTCCCTCTAATCCACACAGGTCGGGATCAAAGGTTTTGCGGATTATAGAATTTTGCGAATTATAGGTTATTTCTTTGTTTGCATTCTAATATTTGGAATTTATCAACAAATATTGTTATCAAACTGTAAATAAATAACACAGAAATGAAAGAAAATGCTTTTATATATATAAATTATACAAACTATATTTAGTATTAGAAATACATTTAAATGACACAAAATTATCAGAAAACATTTGTACTACTTACTTTTAAATCTGTCAAACATTGCAGTGATAGTGGTTTGCTTTATAGCTTTTAATTTAAGCTCTGAAATTTAATCTTGAAACCTTTTAAGAGCCGGGATATTTTAATCCATAATAAAAGTTTGTTTTTCTTATAAACTAGGATATTTACCTTTCTTTGAAAGCAATTTTATCTTATAAATAGCTAGGGAATGTGTTTGGAATATAGTAGTCTAATAGTTATTTTTGAGATACACAGAACATTTCCTTCTAATGAATGCAGAAATGCATTCAAAATTTCTTAAATTCATCAGAATAGTCCAGGGAAAATGTACATTTTACCTTGCAAAAGGTCGGGTAAAAGATTTTTTTTTCTAAATTGTTTATAATGATGCCAACATGGAAAAACCAAGTTTTCTAACAAACTTTCTTAAGGCTAAATTTTCTGTGGCCGAAAAAAAACAAAATTTTGGGACATTTTTGATTTTTTGGAAATATCTCAAAACTCGTTGCTGTAGCATATTATTTGTGAATTACAATATTAAAGAGGATGAAATTCTCTATAACTTTCATATTTACAACTTTTTTATACACTCAATAGCAAGCGCAGTACACTATTTCAAAAATGGGACAATTTTTTTAATTTTCTTAAAAACCGTGAAAAACATAGTTTTGCCGCGATTATTCAAATGTTCCCCGCAGATTTAATTGTGTTTGTCGACTTCTAAAAATTGGTAGCAGTAAATTATCTATTATTTGCATACTCACGTCTTTATTTTCATCTCAACAGACATTTTATATGCAATAAAATTATATAATTTTAAAGGTAGGGCAGAGTGTAGAGAATGAGACAATTTTCATATTTAGACAGTAACTTTAAGTGTATAGAATGTTAACTTCAAAACATTGTTTAAAAGAATTTTTCAATCTATAGTAACTTATTGGCACGATAGTTTCAATTAAAAAGATTTCTTGCTTAATTTTAATAAATTTTATAATTTTTATAATGCATACATATTTTTCCAGGTATCAATGGAATAGGTGGGTCATTTTCAAAATCTGTCCATGTTTTGGAATAATAAAATCATCATCATCATAAAATCATCAATAAAATCAAATTTTTAGAAATTATCAGAAAGTTTTAATTGTTTGTAAATAATTACCTTACCTCATAAACATTAATATACGAGCATCAGCAGAGACCAAATTAATAATTTAACATTTTAAAACTATTTTTTAAATTTTAATGCACTTGGTATAATGACATAAGTGAACACGGTAATGACAAATTAAGCAAAATATTTTTATTTTTCCCCCAGGCATAAATGGCACTCATTATATCTTCTAGCCTATACAATGATTTTCTATTTCTCATATAATGAAAGCAGATTAAGAAATAAAAGTTCATTTAATTATCAATTAGAACTGGGTACGGTAATGACTTACAAAAGAATACTCACCACAACATTCAAAGTCTTTGCTTGTTTTATTGAAACTATAAAAGTATTTACTCTATTCACCTAAACCTGATAACAAGTTGACTTTTAAGGAGTACTTTTGCCTTGATAAAAAGGTATGTGCTGTCCTCTAAAAAAATCCGGAGGAACTTTTTGTCAGAAGCATGGCAATGACACTCTTGGGACACGGTTTAAAAAAATTATTAAGAATTATAGATAAGTTTAATCAATGAAAATAAATATTTTTTTTAATTAGTAGTATCTTAATAAATAAAAATGTATAAAAAAAAATTATAACCATCTGTTTTAAATAGAACTTTGTCAAATCTTTACCTAATAAATTGCTTGTTGGGATGACCTAAGGTAATGATATTTTGACTACAAAAGAATATATTTCTTATTTTTAAATTTTTTATAAATAATAATGTATCTATAAATTATCATTAAAAAACATGATAGTTAAAATGCAGTAATTAAAATTATGATATTTAACTATTTATCTGTGCAAATGTGAAAGGACGGTAAAACATGAGACTTTTTTTGAAAATCACCCAGGTATGAAAATTTGCGAAAAACATATTTTATTCCCCACTACAATGGTATATTTTATTTACCAATTATTGATATCATATGTCTTAATGTTTTAAAGATAGCAAACATTGAATTGTAGTTCTATATAAAAGGGGGGGGGGGGATTCAAAAGATAAATATCTTTTATGAAAGAATTACGTTTACCTTATAAAATAGCTACAATAAAAATGACACCAGATTATTTCACTAATTAATGTTATGCATTTATATCTTGTAAAATTTATAAATTCTGTTAATAAAATATTTGAGATCAATAGTTTTATAAAAAAATATTTAAAATATTAGTTTTAAAATATATTGTCAATTTTTTCCCACTTATATCAATAAATATATCAAGAGATTATATCATTTTAGCATGCAAAAATATGTAAAACTTTAAGATTATCTATTAATTGCTTTAAAGCTCAAACAGAATACTTTAAATTTCAGAACGGGTTCCAAAAAGTTTTCCAAAAATGAAAGTGTTTGAATATATTAAAAAAAAGCAACCAATCCCGAAAAAATACAAAAGCCCAACATTAGATATTGATCTCAGGTATCCCATGAAAAAAAAAAAAATTATTTAAAAGTAACAAAATGCGAGCGAGATATTTGTCAAGAACGCTCCCATAGGTTTAATGTTACCTAGCGAATGTCTTCGTGCGACTAATTTAGTCCTATAATTCATATAACTATGACTTTAAATGCCTCAATATGACGACGACAACTACTGTAAAATCTTTGAAAATGAAATCTGTATATACGGAAATCAGTCTTTAAAGAAACGTATATATTTTTTCAAGAGAAAGAATATGAACAATTATACCTGCTATGATGCGAAACCTGTTTAAAGCGGAATATATTTTGGTTCCTTTCAGTACGGTTTTCAAGGTTTTAATGAAACAATATTTGGCTAAGCTGATTACGTAGTTCAGAATTACATATTTAATGCTTACACACTTAAAATTTTCAAAATCCGGCTATTAGAGATTTATTAAAATTCCCGTGGTAAATTTTCTTTTTAAAAGAGGGAGGGTGGAGGAGGCGCCAAAATCCATGTTTGGCATGGGTGCAAAAAAGGCTAGTTTTAGCCCTGAAACACATAATTTACTGCTACTAATATATAGAAATTGACATACACAATGAAATCCGTGGGAAACATTTGAATAATCGGGGCAGAACTGCGTTTTTCACGGTTTTTAAGAAAATTGAAAAAATTGTCCAATTTTTGAAATGGCGTACTGCGCTTGCTATTGAGTGTATAAAAAAGTTGTAGAGAATTTTACCTTCTTTAATATTGTAATTGAAAAAAAAAAAACATGCCACGTAAACGGGTCTCGAAATATTTAAAAATAACCAAAAAAGGTCCCAAAATTTTCTTGTTTTTTGGCCACAGAAAATTTAGCTTTAAGAAATTTTGTTAGAAAACTTCGTTTTTCCATGTTGGCATCATTATAAACAATTCAGAAAAATAAAATCTTTTACCTGACTTTTTGCAAGGTAACCCCCTTTTTTTGGTACATTTCCCCTGGACTAGAACAATAAACTTTTATTACAACCAAATTGTACATTATCTTGCTTTAAAAAATATTTTAACTATTTGTTTACACTTGAAATATAGTGCGGATTATAGGCGTTTGCAGAATCTAGGGTTGCGGATTAAAGGGAGTGGGCTGTATAGTGATTTTTCTTAAAAATTGAAAAAATTCTTGCATGTTTTTTGCTTATAACATACAGGGTTTTTAACCAAATTTAACGCAAGTTTCAGAAAATTTGACAAAATGTAGTAGAAACAATATAGTGCGATTGTAATATAAATATATTAAATATTTAAGGAAATATGGGCAGTTGTATATAATAATTTTTATCTGTGCATGCGCGAACGATAACAAGGAACTTTTTGCATAATTTAATATAGTCAACTCTATGGAGCAACTTACTAAAAACAATCAGTCAAATATTGCAAAAATTCAGAGAGATATTGGGGTTAGAGTGAGCTATTTTTTAGTTTCTCACTAAAACTTGCTGAATGACAAGGACAAGGGATGTTTCCCAGTATATGAAATAAAAAAAACACAATAAAGCATATTAAATAAAAAATTATTATTCAGGGACATGAAAGTCAAAAGATTGTGAGAATGCCCCATATAGTGATTTTTTTTTTTTTAAATAAAAAATTTTTTGCAAGTTTTTTGCTTATAACATACAGGGTTTTTTACCAAATTTAACGCAAGTTTCAGAAAAATTGACAAAATGTAGTAGAAACAATGTAGTGCAATTGTAATATAAATATATTAAATATTTAAGGAAATATTGGCAGTTGTATAAAATAATTTTTATCTGTGCATGCGCGAACGATAACAAGGAGCTTTTTGCATAATTTAATAGTCAACTCTAAGGAGCAACTTATTAAAAAATATCAGTCAAATATTGTAAAAATTCAGAGAGATATCGTCGTTAGAGTGAACTGTTTTTTAGTTTCACACTAAGACTCGCTGAATGACAAGGGATTGTCCACAAATTGTTATTTTTAAGTTATCTGACAGCATTCGGAGCAAGAATTTTGAAAAAGTTATTTAATTATAATTTACGGTTATGTTTAGGAAGATTTTGACTCTAAACTATGATGAAAAGGATAGTCCATACATTGATTACATTTAAGTAAATTGAGGAGTTCATGATAAAATTTTGTGAAATTTAGCCCAATACGCAAAACACTCTATAGTAAATGCTATCGCATATATATGCATTTTCTGTATACACATAATTTGTATGGCAGTGGTGAAGACAATAAACTAAAATTTATGATATATTGGACATTTTTCATGAGTTATGAGTCAATAAATAACTTGCAATTTGATTTTTATAGTGACATTTCAATAGATTTTTGAGAAATCACGTTTTGCGTTTGGAATTTTCACTGGAAAGTTTTCGATAAAATACATTTAACTGAAACATTTACTTAACTACTTTAAATTTTATTTAACATTTACTTAACAGTTATGTAAATTGGAAATTTACTGTATTTATCAATCAAGGTCTTATTTTTTATGCCGTTTATATCTAAAAGACAGTTTTGGCAGTTTTTGTTCGAAGGAAAAAAAAATTTAACACTCAAAACGTTTGGCACTTCCGGTTTCATTCACAGCTATCAAGTAGTTTTTCAATTCTGATCACTTAGATTTTTTTTATAGTATACAATAAGTATAAGCACAGATTTGGAAAGGTAAAAATGTGGGCTTTAACACTAGAGCCGCAGGACTTTCGATATACCTAGAACCGCAGAGCGGGTCAATTTGACCCTAGATATTAAAAACGATATAAATATACCCAAATGTTTTAATTTAATTAACTAAAACAATATATTTTCGTATAATAATCAGTATTTATCATAATTTATATAACATTTCAGATATAAGGCAGGAGAAATTACATAACATTTTAGAAAATGATAGTCAAATTCGTATTTCCTTAAATATAATCACATATATTTTAACCAAAAATAAACTTAGACTTCATAACTTTAATCGAAAATAGAACAAAAAATAAAAAAAACAGTTACTTACTAGTTTTACAGGTTTATTTAATCCAATTTATTGTATGCAAAATTTGCTAATACGTTTAGTACATTGACCACAAATGGGTGCATTACATTGTGAACAAATATCTTGAGTTTTATTTTCACATTCTGAAGTGTGACACCAGACTCGTTTGCGCTTAGGTTGTGGTTGTCCATCATTTTGAGTAGTTGTTTCACACTCAAATGACACCCTTTTTTGCTGGGAGAGAACAAACTTTTCTCACAATTCTTCAATTAAATCTTGAATGAATTGCCGTCTACTAATAGCTTTTCCAGTTATGGCTTTTTATAAAACCCATGCATTGATTGCAGCAAGATCCAAAATATTATAGAATACGTGTACTGGCCACCTATGTGAAGCAGACTTGACAGTATACTTTCTTGTCATCTGGTCAATTACATCCACACCGAATTTAGTTGTGTTGTAATAAGCAACTGTAGCCAGTATTTTTTTTAAATTATCTAAAATTTCAACAGTTGGGTGTAGACTGCTGAGTAACAACACATTTTTATTTCCTTTTCCCTGGTAAACAGTTAAACTGATACCTTTATGAGCTAATGCAGTTGTCGCATGCAATTCTGATTTTGACATTTTTACAGAGGTTGGTATTTCTCTTCTTGATCTTTTTACAGTTCCTACAAGGCTGGTATTTTTAGATTTCAATGACTCTGCTAGCTTCAACGTTGTAAAAAAGTTGTCTGTAGTAACATTCCTACCTTTGTTCTCATATGGACTTATTAGTCGCTGTACTACATGTTCAGAAAGAGAAACATTAGATGGACATTGGTTATCTTTTCCAAGGTACGGGAATCCATTAATCAGATATTTTGAATCAACATCTGCAGCCAACCAGAACTTTATACTAAATTTATCTGGTTTGTTAGGCATATATTGAGCAAACCTACACCTAGCTTTTGTAGGAAATAATTGCTCATCTACGCTTATGTTAGGTCCAGGAGTATAGTTAATCTTGCAATTTTCAATGAAACGATTCCAGATATCAGAAATGAGGGCAAATTTGTCTGTCTCTAGACGACATGATCTGGTTGATTTTATATTGAAGCGCAAGAATCTCATTATTTCACGAAATTTGTCTCTTGGCATTGTATTTCAGAAAAATGGCGGTCCCCAGTTTACTGACCACAGGCTACCCAGTTCAAGCCCATTTGTGCAATATATACACCGTGCATATAAAATTGATATAAATGCATCAATTTAATCCAAAATAATAACCCATTCATGTTCACCAAGCTGTCGATGAGCTTCGTCTTCGGTACATTTCTTTATATGCTTCAATATCCATTAGTCATAAGAAGTCTTCAGGCACTTGCCGGACTGTTATCCATAATATTGCGTTTAGCATGTGGTGTTGGGCCCCCAACTTCCTTTAAAGGTATAATCCATGTCAATTCAGGCAGCCAAAGAAAAAATCTTACCTTCATAGTCTCAGAAGTTTTTGAATTGAACATAAGTTAAAATTCAAGAAAAAATAAGATAACTGTATATTTTTGTTTTGTCCAAAATAATTCCTGGCCGAGATACAGGGTGCCAAAGATGGCATCCCAAGCACCATTTCCCATTCGCGATTTTCGATAAAAATTTTAAAGTGCTCTATCTCTAGAACGGTGCAAGATATTTTGTTGCGTTTTTTTTTTTTTATTTTAAAGATAATATTCTTCTGCTTAAAATGATATACCCAATTTTAAAATATGTATTCAACTTTTCTTGTGGCAGCCTTTTTGAACATTTACACCTTTTTGAACATGCCGTTTATATCTAAAAGACAGTTTTGGCAGTTTTTGTTCGAAGGAAAAAAAAATTTAACACTCAAAACGTTTGGCACTTCCGGTTTCATTCACAGCTATCAAGTAGTTTTTCAATTCTGATCACTTAGATTTTTTTTATAGTATACAATAAGTATAAGCACAGATTTGGAAAGGTAAAAATGTGGGCTTTAACACTAGAGTTGCAGGACTTTCGATATACCTAGAACCGCAGAGCGGGTCAATTTGACCCTAGATATTAAAAACGATATAAATATACCCAAATGTTTTAATTTAATTAACTAAAACAATATATTTTCGTATAATAATCAGTATTTATCATAATTTATATAACATTTTAGATATAAGGCAGGAGAAATTACCTAACATTTTAGAAAATGATAGTCAAATTCGTATTTCCTTAAATATAATCACATATATTTTAACCAAAAATAAACTTAGACTTCATAACTTTAATCGAAAATAGAACAAAAAATAAAAAAAACAGTTACTTACTAGTTTTACAGGTTTATTTAATCCAATTTATTGTATGCAAAACTTGCTAATGGGTCAAACCACAGTATTTGGTCCCAAGCCATCTTAATTTTTTTTATTTTGAAACTGATAAAACTTTATATTTTTAAAATCTGCAGACATTGAAGTTCCTGAAAAATGTAAACAAAATTACTTATAATATTTTTCAATAAAAGTAATTTATAGTTAAAATTGGATTTAGTAGAAAAATGTGTTCGGAGGGGACAAACTAAAAAATGCTATTTAAAGGATAAGTATTTTTAATACATTTCTTTTTTTTAAATAATGCTTTAAACCCACATTTTTGTGTCATATTGAAACATTTTAAGGCTTTAATTGATTAAAAAATATAAAATTAATAAATTTAGACAAATAGAAAATTTTGGTTGTCCCCTCCAAAACATTTTTAAATATTATTTTTTTGTTTTTTTCAGTGTCAGTACATTTTTAAAAACATTCGACTTTAAACTTATCAAGTATTAGCAGAATACAATAAATAAATTCTAAATTTGTATCAAATTCAATAATTAAAATATATATATAAAGCAAAAGAAAAATGTTTTGGAGGGGACACTTTTGTGATGGAGGGGACAATTTTTTTTTTTTTTTTTTTTATTCCATTTATATTCATTGTTTACACTGAAACATCAACAAAATTCTTCTACAGTTTCTATTTGATAATGTTACTACCAAATGGCACTACTGAAGTGTATGATTTCCTTTTCTTTACATTTCTAAACTCCTGTATACTAGGTTGTACAACACCGTATTTTGACCATGTGCTTCTCATTTTGTTGTCATTCTCAGTCTAGTGCATAATTGAGTGTGATTCTAAAATATCTTTCTTAATTGGTAGGAAAATTTAAAAATATATTTCATTTTAGCAAAGTTTCAAAAAAAAATATGGCAAAAACAGCCACACAAAGATCAAGAGAATACAAGAGAGAGGATAAAGTTAGATTCAGCTTTGCATGAAACACAGAAGAAAGAAAGAGAGAGATGGAAAGTAAGGGCTGCTAAAATGTAAAAAGCAGTAAGGACACCAGCAGAAGAAAAATAAAAGGAAAGAAAAAGCAAGAAAAAAAAAAGAAAAGCAAACTGGAGGACAAAAAAAAAGTAACAATATTACACCAGAAAATCCATCCCCAGGTTATCAGAATTCTTCAGCTTTAGGAAAAGCACTTTCCAAGGCAAATAAGAGTTTACCAAAGGGATCTCTTAAGAAGGTATACTCATAAGGTACTTGCAAAAATTGTTCAAAATTTAACTCCACACAGAAAAACAGATCGAATTTCACAATGTTCTGTTAAAAGGTGCAATTTACTTCAAGAAAGAAAGCAACGAGCTGATGCCATTCCCCAAAAAACTGTTGTGAATATTACAGCTTTTTTTAAATGTGATGACATTAGTCAAATGTTACCTGGCATCAAAGATTCCATCTTGATATATGATATGTAATGTTAAATTTAAAGAAAGAAAGCAAAAAAGAGTTTTAGAAATGTCTGTAAATGAAGCATATTTTTTATATTGTTCTTCTTCTTATACTATGCAAAGTATTGGAATTACTAAATTCCGAATGTTAAGACCTAAGCATGTGATGCTTGCTTCACAAAAGCACCAAGAACTGTGCTATTGCATCTACCATGAAAACATTGACTTAATTCTTCATTGTTTTCAAAACAAGTCTTGTGTGATGCAGGTTAAAGAAGCAAAAGAGTTATGCAATTTAACTTTATGTGAAGGAGATAAATGTGCAGAACTCTGTATTGATCGTCAGTGTATGGACTGCAGTGTTGAAGTTATTGAAACACATTTTGATCAATTTGACTTTGATGATTATGTGAGTTATCATCAATGGATCAACATTGAAGGCAGTACAAAGAAACTTCCTGTAACATGCTCAGTTGCTGAAGCATTGTATGGTTCATACAGAATAATAAATTGTTTTAGTGATTACAGCATTGGTTGATGAAAATTAATTGATTATATATATTTAATGACTATCATGAACTGACCTTAAAAGCTTAATTCTTTTCTAAGAAGGGTATACAATTGTTAAAAAATACAAAATAATGAATAGGTTCTTAATTTTAACTAAATTCCAAAATGTCCCCTCCAAAACAGTCCCCTCCGCAAATTTAAAAAAAAAAAAAACAAATTTAGGATGAATTTTTTGTAATTCAGGTGTAATATTTTATGATTACAATGCTAAATAGCATAGTTTAGTAAAAATAAATTCTTTTAGAGCTATACTTTATTATACATAGGAAAAATATTGATGCAAAATGAAAATTTTAAAATTGTAATATTTTCCTGTCCCCTCCGCAACAATAAGAAAAAAAAAATTGTTCTCTTTCACTTTTAATACTTGTTTCATTTTTGATGTTGGAATGTTTTCAGCATATCTTATGCACTCATAGAAAAATTCAAACTTTGAGAAAAAAAATTATTTTGATGTATTTAGTTGAAATAAATGATTAAATGTCCCCTCCACAACAAAACAATTTACTGTGATTTGGCCCTAATACGTTTTGTACATTGACCACAAATGGGTGCATTACATTGTGAACAAATATCTTGAGTTTTATTTTCACATTCTGAAGTGTGACACCAGACTCGTTTGCGCTTAGGTTGTGGTTGTCCATCATTTTGAGTAGTTGTTTCACACTCAAATGACACCCTTTTTTGCTGGGAGAGAACAAACTTTTCTCACAATTCTTCAATTAAATCTTGAATGAACTGCCGTCTACTAATAGCTTTTCCAGTTATGGCTTTTTATAAAACCCATGCATTGATTGCAGCAAGATCCAAAATATTATAGAATACGTGTACTGGCCACCTACGTGAAGCAGACTTGACAGTATACTTTCTTGTCATCTGGTCAATCACATGCACACCGAATTTAGTTGTGTTGTAATAAGCAACTGTAGCCAGTATTTTTTTAAATTATCTAAAATTTCAACAGTTGGGTGTAGACTGCTGAGTAACAACACATTTTTATTTCCTTTTCCCTGGTAAACAGTTAAACTGATACCTTTATGAGCTAATGCAGTTGTCGCATGCAATTCTGATTTTGACATTTTTACAGAGGTTGGTATTTCTCTTCTTGATCTTTTTACAGTTCCTACAAGGCTGGTATTTTTAGATTTCAATGACTCTGCTAGCTTCAACGTTGTAAAAAAGTTGTCTGTAGTAACATTCCTACCTTTGTTCTCATATGGACTTATTAGTCGCTGTACTACATGTTCAGAAAGAGAAACATTAGATGGACATTGGTTATCTTTTCCAAGGTACGGGAATCCATTAATCAGATATTTTGAATCAACATCTGCAGCCAACCAGAACTTTATACTAAATTTATCTGGTTTGTTAGGCATATATTGAGCAAACCTACACCTAGCTTTTGTAGGAAATAATTGCTCATCTACGCTTATGTTAGGTCCAGGAGTATAGTTAATCTTGCAATTTTCAATGAAACGATTCCAGATATCAGAAATGAGGGCAAATTTGTCTGTCTCTAGACGACATGATCTGGTTGATTTTATATTGAAGCGCAAGAATCTCATTATTTCACGAAATTTGTCTCTTGGCATTGTATTTCAGAAAAATGGCGGTCCCCAGTTCACTGACCACAGGCTACCCAGTTCAAGCCCATTTGTGCAATATATACACCGTGCATATAAAATTGATATAAATGCATCAATTTAATCCAAAATAATAACCCATTCATGTTCACCAAGCTGTCGATGAGCTTCGTCTTCGGTACATTTCTTTATATGCTTCAATATCCATTCATCTATAAGAAGTCTTCAGGCACTTGCCGGACTGTTATCCATAATATTGCGTTTAGCATGTGGTGTTGGGCCCCCAACTTCCTTTAAAGGTATAATCCATGTCAATTCAGGCAGCCAAAGAAAAAATCTTACCTTCATAGTCTCAGAAGTTTTTGAATTGAACATAAGTTAAAATTCAAGAAAAAATAAGATAACTGTATATTTTTGTTTTGTCCAAAATAATTCCTGGCCGAGATACAGGGTGCCAAAGATGGCATCCCGAGCACCATTTCCCATTCGGGATTTTCGATAAAAATTTTAAAGTGCTCTATCTCTAGAACGGTGCAAGATATTTTGTTGCATTTTTTTTTTATTTTAAAGATAATATTCTTCTGCTTAAAATGATATACCCAATTTTAAAATATGTATTCAACTTTTCTTGTGGCAGCCTTTTTGAGAAAAAAAATTTTTATCAAAAAAAATTTTTTTTTCAAAAATGCCAATCCCAAAAATTTTGATTTTTTTTCTGTTGATTAATACCATTGAGTACTACCTTCCTTGTAAAGGTGAACTTCCACTTTTGATTTTGACAAGTTATACAAGGTGTGTCTAAAAAGTTCGGTGAATGGAAGCATAAAACAAAACATGGAAACAAAATATCTTAACTATGTATTAAAATGAAGTGTATTAAAATATACATTCTGTAAAATATGTGGTGCAAAGAATATTTATTCATTTACAGATCCTCACAAAAGAATTCCATTACATAATGGTAGGGGAAGGTGGAGCACGTTGGGACATGGCCCACCTTGGGACATCTCAATTTTGAGGCTTAATTTTGCAGTTAAAAATTAGCACAAATAAGTGCCAACTAGCAGGAATGACTGAGCTAAGCTCGGTCAAAATTAGCTTTCTGTTTATCTCGATATATTTTTCCCACTGAATCATTCTTGCTGTTTTAGATGCAATTAGCTTGACCATGAAACATAGTGACCCAAAATGACCCACTTATCGAGTTTTTTCGAACATCCAACCTATCACAATGCTCTTCTCGAGCCTGAAAACGATGGAATACAAAATTTAGTGAAAATCGTTAGTCGTTTTCTAGGTAAAATAAGCTTGATCCACGTTGATTCAAAAAACCACTAACCGAAATTCATCGACAGATGTGAGCTATTTCAATGATCTTTTTGTACTGTGAAACGGTATAACAAAAAAAAAATTACCAAAATTGTTTGAACTTTTTTGAGATGCCGTTAGCTTGACCTCGACCCATTATCACCAAAATGACCCACTAATAGAATTTTCTTGAGCATGCAACCCAGCCCAATGTTTTTATCTTGTCCAGAAACAGGTTAGTACAAAGTTTTGTCAAAATCTTTTGAGCGGTTTTTTAGACACAGTTAGCTTGATCCTGATCCATTAGGACCCAAAATGACCCATTGATTGAATTTTCTTGAATATGCGACCCTGCACAATGCTCTTATCATGCCTGGAAACGGTATTATACAAAATTATGTCAAAATGTTTTGAAGCACTTTTTAAATACAATTAGCTTGACCCTGATCCATTGTGATCCAAAATGACCCACTAATCGAATTTTCTTGAACATGCGACCTAGCCCAATGGTCTTCTCGAGCCTGAAAACGATAGAATACAAAATTTAGTCAAAATCATTTAAGCCGTTTTTTAGATACAATTAGCTGGACCCTGACCCATTGTGAGCCAAAATGACCCACTAATCGAATTTTCTCGAACATGTGACTTAGCCCAATTCTCTTCTCATGCCCAGAAATGGTATACGTAATATAAAATTTGGTCAAAATGTTTTGAGCATGTTTTTAGATTCAATTAGCTTGACCCTGGCCCACTGTGATCCAAAATGACACACTAATAGAATTTTCTCGAACATGTGACTTAGCCAAATGGTCCTCTCATGTCCAGAAACGGCCGTATATAAAAAAATTTCGTGAAAACGTCTTGAGCCTATTTTTTTTAGATATAATTAGCTTCACCCTGACCCATAATGACACACTAATCGAATTTTCTCGAACACGTGACCCATCCCAATGTTCTTTTCGTGCCCGAAAACGATAGATTACAGATAAAGGTTAAAATTCCCGGTCGCCACCGGCCACAGGGCGACTAAATGTAAAAAATTGGTGACTTTATGCTGTGCATCTGATCGCCAAAGTGGCGATCTGTATTTTTCATGTAATAGTACATGTCAGAAATGACACTTTTCTTTTTTTTTTTTTTTAATCGATCAGCGATTTCCGCGGAATCGTAAAAGAAAAAGAAAATCGCGTTGATGTTCACATTGAAGGCATTTGGTTCCGAAAATTAAAAAAAATCGGGATAAAAATATCGCGAATTTCGACAAATGGTCGCCGAAAGATATCAATTTCGTCACTCGTTCGCGAAAAAATCGTCAAAGAATCATGGGAAAAAGGAGAATTTCATAAGAATCTCGAAAAAAGATGCGATTTCCGTCAAAGAATCGCGGAAAAAACGCAAATTTCGTGAAAGGAATGCGTAAAAATCGCAAATTTCATCAAAAGATCGCGAAAACGCCTTAAATTTCGCCAATAGATAGGGGAAAAACCGCAAATTTCGTCAAAAGATCGCGAAAAAACGGTAAATTTCTTCAAAAGATCGCAAAAAGACAAATTTCGTCAAAAAATCACGAAAAACCGCAAATTTTGTCAAAAGATCGCGAAAAAACCCGCAAATTTCGTTAAAAGAACACGAAAAACCGTAAATTTCGTCAAAGATCGTGAAAAAAATCTCAAATTTCGTCAAAAAATCGCGAAAAAACAGCAAATTTCGTCTAAAGATTGCGAAATAACGGAAATTTCGTCAAAAAATCACGAAAAACCGCAAATTTCGTCAAAAGATCGCGAAAAAACCCGCAAATTTCGTTAAAAGAACGCGAAAAAAACCGCAAATTTCGTCAAAAGATCGCGAAAAAATACGCAAATTTCGTCAAAAAACCGCAAATTTCATCTAATGATCGCGAAATAACGTAAATTTCGTCAAAGGATCTCGAAAAACCGCAAATTTTGTCAAAAATTCGCGTAAAAAGTGCAAATTTTGTCAAAAGTTGTGAAAAACCGCAAATTTCGTCAAGAGATCGCGAAAAAAAGTAAATTTCGTCAAAGGATCTCGAAAAAACGGGAATATCGTCGATCAGGTGCAGAAAAAAACAGCTCCACCCTTCTGTAACCTTTCAGAAAATTTGCTGTGAATTTCAGAATCGCGAAAAAAAAAACGCGATTTCCATCAAAAAATCGCTGAAAAAACGCAAATTTCGTGAAAGGATCGCGTAAAAACCGCAAATTTCATCAAAAGATCGCAAAAAATCCGCAATTTTCGTCAAAAAATCGCGAAAACCTAGTAAATTTCGCCGGAGGATCGCGAAAAAACTACACATTTCGTCAAAAGATCGCGAAAAAATGCAAATTTCGTCAAAAGATCGCGAAAAAAAACGCAAATTTCGTCAAAAGATCGCGAAAAAAAACTCAAATTTCGTCAAAAGATCGCGAAAAAAACTCAAATTTCGTCAAAAGATCGCGAAATAAACGCAAATTTCGTCAAAGATCGCGAAATAGACGCAAACTTCGTCAAAAAATCGCGAAAAAGACGCAAACTTCGTCAAAAAATCGCGAAAAAGACGCAAACTTCGTCAAAAAATCGCGAAAAAGACGCAAACTTCGTCAAAAGATCGCGAAAAAAACGCAAATTTCGTCAAAGAATCGTAAAAAAGTGCAAATTTCGTCAAACGACCGCGGAATAAATTCGCGAATTTTGTCGAAAGATCGTGGAAATAAAGTCGCGAATTTCGTCAATTGATCGTGGAAAAATCGCTAATTTCATGAAGAGATCGCATAATAAAATCGTCACTTTCGTCGAATGATCGCGAAAAAAAATCGTGAATTCTGTTGAACGATTGGCGAAAAAATTGTGAATTTTAGCAAGAGGTTGCGTAAAATAATTGCAAGTTTCTTAAAACAATTTCAAAAATTAATTGCGAATTTTGTCAAACGGGAAATATTTTAGGCCTATTTTCAGAAAGAATTCTGATCTCAGGCTACACAGTGACGTATTGGAGATGTGAACCAATCTTTGACCTTGGTCTTGTACGACATTGTTCGATAAATTCTCTCTTTTTTTTAATGTAATATAACTGTTAATTGTTTTTGTTGGGGTAAGTAAACTGTGGATAGTTTTATTTTTATATGTTTTAAAAGATGTCTTCATAACATAAATATTTTAGAAACATTACTTGTAAAACTATTTAAATCTACAAACTACGATAAGTGGCCACTAACTTGACAGTAGTGGCTACTAAACATACAGCCTCTACCGGCCACTGGCTACTAAAGCAAATATTGAATTTTAACCTTTAATTACAGAATTTCGTCAAATTGTAGTGCCGTTATCTAGATCAATGCAAAAACCCTTGACGGGTTAAAAGTTTCTGACGCAGCACTTTATCTTATGCTCTAAGAATTTTAAATATGGAACTTAAAAATACTGATATCAAATTTTGAGTGACGTTATGCTATTTCTTAAAAAATATATTTGTATTTATTTCACCATTTTATTTTTGTTTTATTTATAATCGCATGTGCAAAAGTTATGTTCAACATGAAAAGCTGCATAAAATTTTATTCGCTGTTGCTTTATCATTTACATCTCTCATAAATTCAAAATATGTGTTTTAAAAGATATGATATAAAATTTAAGTGACGCCTTGATGTGAGTTTAAAAGGTTTGTTTTTTAAAATTCAATTTAAATTATTTTTGACTTGGTTAAAATATTTTTTTTACATCTACACAATACTTTTAATTTTCCAATTCACTGTTAAATATATCACTTTCATTGAATCTATACTATGCATTGAAATGTATTTATTTCAATAAATTGATTTATCTTTTGTGTCACGCTATTCAAAATTGTGAGTAAGATTTATGTAAATGGTTTCTTTGCGTCATTGTGTCCAAACTACATGAAATGTATGAAAAAGGATAGTTTGACGCAAATTAACCATTTACATAAATCTTACTCACAATTTTGAATAGCGTGACACAAAAGATAAATCAATTTATTGAAATAAATACATTTCAATGCATAGTATAGATTCAATGAAAGTGATATATTTAACAGTGAATTGGAAAATTAAAAGTATTGTGTAGATGTAAAAAAAATGTTTTAACCAAGTCAAAAATAATTTAAATTGAATTTTAAAAAACAAACCTTTTAAACTCACATCAAGGCGTCACTTAAATTTTATATCATATCTTTTAAAACACATATTTTGAATTTATGAGAGATGTAAATGATAAAGCAACAGCGAATAAAATTTTATGCAGCTTTTCATGTTGAACATAACTTTTGCACATGCGATTATAAATAAAACAAAAATAAAATGGTGAAATAAATACAAATATATTTTTTAAGAAATAGCATAACGTCACTCAAAATTTGATATCAGTATTTTTAAGTTCCATATTTAAAATTCTTAGAGCATAAGATAAAGTGCTGCGTCAGAAACTTTTAACCCGTCAAGGGTTTTTGCATTGATATCATTACTTTTTTGAGGTTAGTGATAAAATGATTAAAAAAAAGATACTTGTGGAATTTAATGCAGATTTAATTTTTACTATTTTATTACAATTTTCCTTATAGCAGTTTGTATATAAAAACAACTGGGTAAGTATAATCGCAGATCGCACAGAGGGTTTCATTTGATATTCCTTTAAAAACACTTTATCCTTAAATTAATAAATCCAAAATGTTAATTTATAATTATTAAATCCTTACATAGATGTAGCACCAATAGTTCCAATTTTCATGGGGCAGGGAACGCACTCTTTTAAACAAACCACCTTCCAATTGAAGTCATCAAAAACCAAGTTGAATAAGCCAGAGCCCGTTGTGTTGTTTGACAAACAGCAGTCTCATGTCCCCTCCTTCCCCCCTTTTTCAAAATTTTTCAGACCAGTACCTAAGAATGTAACCGAAATAATTTTTTCTCTTCAGAAATTACGATAAAAAAATAGTATGCAGTACTCATAAATTTACTTTAATGCTATATAGGGTGATTATTAAGTTAATTATAACGTTTGGAATCTGTTGCATTGATGTCCGAAAGGTAGTTTCTGAGTTATGGAAGCTGGACCCATAAGGCACCATAGAGGGGCGAAGCCCGCTAGTGTCTATCATAATTATATCTGCCATGTAGACTAATTGCGATATTTAATCAAAATAGCCCCCCCCCCCCTCCTCATCCCCGGAAATATAACAAATACAAAATGTGTCTTTATAAACCTATCGTCAAATAGGTTTTTATTTCTTTTTCCCTAAAAAAAAAACATGATTTTTATATCCGTAACGTAAATAGCGGACGAAGCCCGCTAGTTCCTATCATAATATATATTTTTAATAATTTTATATAGTCTATAATAAAAATCAGACTTAAAATAGTCTAGTTCCATGAGTACTTGTAGTGTCAGTTACATGCTACGATTTTTGGATACCAGTATTTTAGAACGGGAAAATGTGACTTATTTTATCGGAGATATCTCATTAATTGAATAAGGTGAAGCAAACTTTTTGAAAAAAAGGTGGCCAACAAGCATGGCAGTTATCAGCTATGTGACTTTGTGCTAAAGTCCATTAATTTGATCTGCTTTAAAAAGATTACGGAAGATTGAATTATAGTAGAACCTGGATTAACCGAGCTTCGATTAATCGAGGTTTCTGTTAACCGAGCCGATAACAAAGTCTGATTTTTTTTCCCTTTTGAATGAGCCTTAAAAATAACCACACTCTTTAGCTCACTGTCCGTGCTATACAGGCCCTTCTGCCCCCAAAAACCCTCAACTCCAAAGAAACATTGGACCCTGAGAAGTCAATAGCGAACAATGCTTTGTTTCCAGTGGCTGTGTGAACTTTCGTAAATTTTTCAATTTGCATTTTAAAATTTACTACTGGTAGTTGATTTTCTTTTTAAATTTATTAAGCTGTGAAACAGAACTTTACATATATTTACTTTTATTATTTAAAAAACGTTCTATATATTTTTTTAAAAGAGATGTTAAATTCGCAAGCACGGCGAGTTTTTACACACAGTTTCTATTAACCGAGATTTCCGATTCCGATTTACTAACAGTCCCAATTAGCTCGGATAATCGAGGCTGCTCTGTATAATTAAAAAATCAATGGCGATCTTACTGTAAACGGTTTTCCCTTTTACTGAGGGATTTCAAAACCGAATCAGCTGATGTTAGTTGCTGTTTCCGTGCTTGATTAAATAAGATTAGTTAAACATTTGAAAATTACCAAATATAAAAGGAACTAAGTCAACAGAGTCTTTGCTTTATGGTATTTTTTAACAACGCTATAAGAAAATGATTTTAAATAAGAGATTTTAAATGTAACGTTTTAAATCTGACATAATTTTCACCAAACTTTCCTTTCTCTTTGTAACATTCAACTGAAAATATTTTTATTATTAGAAAGATAATATTATTTGCGCTACCTTAAAATTAGCAACTATAGTTTAAAATATCATCTCGAAATTTGAAAAAAATCTATCATATAAATATATTTTTTAATTTACACTGTTTTGCAATATGTTTTGCAATGTGTTTTGTAAACTGTTTTGGCCACTTTGGCCAATATGACGTAATTTCCTCCATTTACGACTTTTAACACATATCAATGAATTTATTATTTAAAAATTTTCTTTTTCTTTTAATATTCACGTGTAAATATAATTTTTATGACGTAATTTTCAATGTTTTCCTTCTTTTAATGCGTATCATTTAATTCTAATTTGAAAATAATTGATTATTTTATAATTTTCTTTCATTTTAAGTAAGCATGTGTAAAAACAATTTTTATGACGTAATGTTTAATATTTTCCTGCTTTTAACACGTTATCATTTAATTCTAATTTAACCCTTTGAGCTCCGGGTTATTAAAATTTTAAAAATATGCTAGAAAAACACTTAAAATGTGATTAGGGGACTGTCTGAAATTGAACCATGTTATTAAAAAAATTTTTAAATACCCCCTTTAGGCTGGGGGACGTGGGAAGTTTTTACACCATCAGAGCTCTAGAGCATTCATTTCAACACGCAAATACAAGAAATGACACCTCAAAGTTATTCTAAAATTACTATAATTGCTGAAATTTCAACATATTTTAAGCAGTTACATTGTTTAAACAAATTCTAAGACTATTAAAATATTTTAAAAATTTATTAAATGAGAAAATTCAAAATTTAAAATTTTTTAAATCATAATATAAAAATACAAACTAATCAAATTTATAGATGAAACAGATTTTAAAAATATTTAATTTTTATTTAGAAATATTTAAAACATAATAAACTCGTCAATCTGCTAAATTAAACACAAATTTAAATTCCTTGGAATTAAATTATAAGCATCTAAATTTTGGTTCTGAAACACTGTCTGGTATGTAATTTTAGTGCTGCCATCTAGTGACAAAGCACATTGTTGTAGTCCTTAGAGTTCTGCTGGTAGAAAATTCTACCATTACTTATTTCTATCCACTGTAATTATTTAAATTTTCAGTTTAGTGATTTGCATGTAATTATTATTAAATGTTTGATGTGTCCAAGAGAAAAAAATGTTATCTCCTTTGAAAAATATTTCTTTATAATGCTTGAAAAATACAAAATTTCTAAACCTTCAAAATTGGAGAGTTTTTAAGGTCGCATTAAAAACCTACTAGATATTTGCAGAGAATAGTGCTGCCATCTAGATTTTAAGAAGACAAGTAAAATCTACAAAACCCAGTTTTTGCAATTAAAATGGAGACTTTTTGAAGGAAATTAAAAGATTTTGATTTTATGTGGGTGAAAATTCACCTGGCAGAGCTCAAAGGGTTAAAAGGATTTTTTTCTGTTTATAATATTCACGTGTGAATAAATTTTTAATTTAAAGGATATATTATTCTTTGCGCTGTTTTAACATTTGGCAACAATTTAAAATAACCTTTTCTAAAATATGTAAAAAATATCTCTGGAAATTCTGAAAATTTTAATTTAAAATTGAAATAAACCGTCAAAAAATTAGGCAAGTTAAGAATAATAAATGCACTCTGCAAACTTCGAGTTTCTATTGAATGATTAAATTGAATGAAAATGATTAAATTCCCATGTATATTTTTTTTTCCTATGAGACTTTTTTAATGAGACAATTTTATCCAGATTTAACATTAAATATCTCTTAAAATAATTCTTCGATTTAAAAACTGTCTAATTCAACGTTTTTATCAAACATTTCTCTATAATACTACGCAATTGCGTCAAAAGATGGCGACACCAGAATTCTGATATGCTTATTATGTAAACTGTAAATATTGCAAAGTTAAATAAAAATAATTGTCTCGGGGTTATCAAACTTCATTGATATTTATAAATAAAACATTTCAACTAAATTATTTATTATAAAAGAATTATTACATCACAAACGCTTTTATGCAAGGAAAATAATAATTATAATAATAATAATATTATGGATGTCAGTGATTATATATTGATTGACCGTCATAATAATAAAAAATGATATTATAAAAAGAAGAGCTGAAATGAATTATTTTTTTACGTTTCTGATCGTGTGATTTATATTCAAATAATAATTATTAATGTATATTTTTTGTAAAGTGATTGAAATTAAATATATTTATAAAATTTATGGTAATATTTTTATTGTTGAAAAATTGCCAAGAAATAATCATCATCAAATTGGCGTCATTATAATTGTAATTTTATTTAACTTAATAGCAATTAAAAAAATTACAAAGGAACTGAGAATAATGGTCAACTAGCAGACTTTAAAAAAAAAAAAAAAACATTCACATGCGAAAACACGTATCAGTGAGTATCGAACTGCCTATCTTAAGGTCAGTAAACGATGGCCCTTAGCCACTCAGCCAGTGGGAAGACAAAATTTTTCTCCCCAAAAGTAGTTAAAAAGAAAGCATGTGTATGAATACAGTGTCATGCATTTTCGGTGAAATTTCCATAGAATGGCGAAGAAATATAGTCCGATTTTTCATGCGCATTATAAAACGAACAAGAGTCTTGCTGGAAACAAGTAAATTGTTATTTGGTTCATCTGAAACATATTTATTTGATTTTTAAAAAATCGCCCGTGTCATTTTCGAGAGAAAAAAAAAATCGAATTATTTAACAAACGAGAGTTTTCCCAGAAAAAAGAAAAGTGTTATTCACCTCGCCTTAATCACAGTTATATTATGTATCAATTTAAAAATAATCGTTAGAACCGTTTTCGAGATTTTCAAATTAGGAACTTCCTCGATATTATACCAACGTTTTCACTTTAAAAATGGCTATTTAGATCTCAAAATATACTGCACGTAGAAATGCAAAAATTTCAGTATACGATTAGACTGCAGATATAAGACTGTTCTAGAAAATTCAGAACAATAAGACATATATCTGCTGAGTTATTAAAAGGCGGCTTTTCGCGTTTTCTTTGATGTCGAGTTAGCTGTATATATGAGTTCCGCCATCTACGAATTCTATGATACGATACGATACGATGCGATTTTAATGATACGATACGATACGATTTTAGGCTTAAGGCTGCGTCACTCGAAATACTACCGTCTTCCATGATAAACCTAGCTGGACCCACGGTGACCCAAAAATGACTCACTAATCAAATTTTCTTGAACACATTACCCATCCCAATGGTGTTTTAGTGCCCGAAAATGGTTAGATTCAAAATTTAGTCAAAATCGATTGAGCCGTTCTCTAGATATAATTAGCTTGACCCTGACCCATTATGACCCAAAATGTCCCACTAATCGAATTTTCTTGAACACGAGACCCATCCCAATGGTCTTTTCGTGCCCGAAAACAGTAGGGTGCAAATTTTCGTCAAAATCGTTATAGCCGTTATCTAGATAAACTTAGCTTGACCTACTGTGACCCAGAAATGACCCACTAATTGAATTTCCTCGAACATGTGGCTTAGCTCAATGGTCTTCTCGTAATATAAAATTGTAGAATACAGAGTTTAGTGAAAATCGTTACAGCCGTTTTTTAGATAAAAATAGCTTGACCCACAGTGACCCACTAATCGAATTTTCTCGAACACGTGACCCATCCAAATGGTCTTTTCATGCCTGAAAATGGTTAGATACAAAATTTAATCAAAATCGATTGAGCCATTCTCTAGATATAATTAGTTTGACCTTGACCCATTATGACCCACTAATGTAATTTTCTCGATCATGAGACCCATCCCAATGATCTTCTCGTGCCCAAAAATGGTTAGATACAAAATTTAGTCAAAATCGATTGAGCCGTTCTCTAGATATAATTAGTTTGACCCTGACCCATTGTGACCCACTAATAGAAATTTCTCGAACACGAGACCCATCCCAATGGTCTTTTTGTGCCCAAAAACAGTAGAGTGCAAAATTTCGTCAAAATCGTTAAAGAAGTTATCTAGATAAACTTAGCTTAACCTACGTTGACACAAAAATGACCCACTAATCGAATTTTCTCGAACATTTGACTTAGCGCAATAGTTTTCTCGTAATCCAAAACTGTAGAATATAGAGTTTAGTGAAAATCATTAGAGCCGTTTTTTAGATAAAATTGGCATGACCCATAGTGACCCCAAAGTAAGCCACTAATCGAAGTTTCTCGAACATGTGACCTAGTCCAATAGTTTCTTCATGTCGAAAAACGGTTGGATGTGAAATTTGGTCAAAATCGATTGAGCCCTTTTTCAGATATAATTAGCTTGACCTTGACCCATTATGACCCACTAATCGAATTTTCTCGAACACGTGACCTAGCCCAATGGTCTTATAATGCCCGAAAATGGTAAAATACAAAATTTCGTCAAAATCGATTGAGCCGTTCTTTAGATATAATAAGTTTGACTCTGACCTGTTATGACCCACTAATCGAATTTTCTCGAAGACGAGGCCCATCCCAATGATCTTTTCGTGCACGAAAATGGTTAGATACAAAATTTAGTCAAAATCAATTGAGCCGTTTTCTAGATATAATTAACTTGACCCTGACCCATTATGACCCACTAATGAAATTTTCTAGAACACGAGACCCATCCCGATGGTCTTTTCGTGCCTGAAAACAGTAGGATACAAAATTTCGTCAAAATCATTAAAGAAGTTATTTAGATAAACTTAGCTTGACCCACGGTGACCCAAAAATGACCCACTAAACGAATTTTCTCGAACATGTGACTTAGCACAATAGTTTTCTCGTAATCCAAAACTGTAGAATATAGAGTTTAGTGAAAATCATTAGAGCCGTTTTTTAGATAGAATTGGCTTGACCCATAGTGACCCACTAATCGAAGTTTCTTGAACATGTGACCTAGCCCAAAAGTTTCCTCGGGTCGAAAAACGGTTGGATGTGAAATTTGGTCAAAATCGATTGAGCCGTTTTTTAGATATAATTAGCTTGACCTTGACCCATTATGACCTAAAGTGACCCACTAATGGAATTTTCTCAAACACGTGACCTAGCCCAATGGTCTTATCATGCCTGAAAATGGTAAAATACAAAATTCTGTCAAAATCGCTAGAGCCGTTTTTAAGATAAAATTTACACACACACACACACACAATTTTTGCTCGCATTATAGTATAAGATATATGATACTACAATCTACTCTTCCATGTGTTTTGGAATCACTGGTGTTTGCTGGCAACAAATAATACCATTATTTTTGTTTTGAATGAGGTTGAGTAACATTTATGTGTGTTTTGAAAAATAAATTTTTCATTAAAGAAATGAAGTAATACAAGTGGGGGCATGTTGTGATGAAAAAACATTGATTTATTGTTATTTTAAGGGTAAAAAATAGACTGCAATGCTAAGCTTAACTGTTTTAAAGTTTTTGTTACTTAATGTGCGAGGTGGGGCAGGTTGGGACACTGAGTTGTGGGGCACCTTAGGACATGTCCAAAAATGCTGTAAAGACCAAATGCAGCTTACAGAAGGAAAAAAAATACACAACCAATTAGAATTTTCATCAAGCAGTGAGGATGAGACAGTTACGCTAGCAAAATTGGTGAAAATTACCCCTGGAAGGAAAACAAATATAAATGATTTGTGTAATGGCAGTAGTGATGTATTCAGCTGTTCATGTGATGCTGATTTTCCTACAGATTGCAAACTTACTTAAGTCCAGAAACTTAAAGGCTAAAGGTAAACCCACTGTGGGATAGTGTACATTGGCAAAGTTTGCAGGAAAACAAAGCATTGTTGTATTTGTAGGGCATGTTCAAAATGTTGAGAACAGCAGTGAGTATGAGATATCCATTTTGAAAAGACCAGATCTAGAGTTGTCACTTTTTTTTTTTTTTTTTTTTTTTAATCCGATAAACATGATAGCTCATTTGTGTATCAAACAGATATTCTTTTAAAACTTGGCACTCCTGAAAACAAAATAGGTCAAAGATGTGTTTTATTAGAATTTGATGAACACCATTTTTTTCACATCAAATACAAGATCTGTTAATGAAAACATGTTACAATTCAAATTATTAAAGTGTTTCAATGCTTAAATTATTTCATGCTCAACTAAAGCTTTATAAATAAAGCTTTGATCATCAATTAAATATAAAATTTTACATGTATTTTTGATTTAAACTAGTGTCCTAACCTGCCCCACTATGTGGGGCAGTTTGGGACATTTTAAAGGCTTTTTTGTTTTGTTTTCACTCTTTTCCTATGTGAGAAACATATTATTATGAGGTTTATTTGATGCAGAAATGTTTATACTTTATGTCTAATTGTTTCTAAAATAAGGATAAATATTAATAAAACTTAGAAAAATTATTTACTGAAAAACGTCCCAAAGTAACATACTGATAAACGTCCCACCTTCCCCTATAAGGGGAATATTGTTTGCGGCGTATTTTAATTATGCTAAACTCTTTCACGTATAATGAAATTAATATATGCTGCTGAGGTTTACAACAAGTTACTTCCTGTGTAATAGAAAGTGCATAGTATTTACAGGGGCACACAAAAGATTTCAAATACTTTAGTGTATACGAAATACTGTATATTAGCAATGATTGCTGGAAGTGCATTTTTAGTTGTGATATGAGTTTTTAAGTTTAACTAAATTTTTCCATATTATGTTGTGTGTATAAATGCTGTAGATCATATACAGGTGTGCACAAAAGAAAGCGTAAGAGTTACTGAGTGTGAATAAAAGTGATTTAAAGGTTATTTTTAAATGAGTTATGCATTTTTATGCTGAACTCCATTTAGTATACTAAGATATGTTTGTAGAATATAGATAAAATGATATATACAGGTCCACGCAAAGAATTAGATTTATGGCCGACTATGGATGATAAACTCTGGAAGTGCGATTTCACTAGTTTTAAGCGTGTTTTAGTCTTAATTAAATATTAGCTAAATAGTGGCATGTGTATAAAGAGAGTATGTAAAATACAGGGTTATATGAAAGTATTCAAGTATGCTTCCATTTATTGGTACAAATTTCTGAAAGTCAAATTCCAACCTATTTAAGTGTTTTTAACACCTTCCAACATAGTTGAAAGTCTTTGTGGATTCGGTTTGTCTGTCTGAACTCTAACTTGCACTAATATGGTTGTATTGCTGTGTAATTGATATATGTTATTGAGATTGTTTTACAATGCAATGTTCGGTAGTGAAAATAAAATACGTATCGCTTCAAATGTTATGAAAATCGAATTAAAACTTAAAGATATTAATAAAAGATTTCTTCATTCTATTTAAAAAAACTATAATACATAATTGATTCAATGATATACCATGATAGGTAATAATTCTAGGTTGCCATGGTGATTAAGTCCTTTTTAAGATGGATTCATATTACTTCCGTATTACTGAATTTAATATATAGAATCATAATAAATTTTGTATTCATGCCTTTTTGCCCAAGAGGTATAACACTTATTGTACCAAGATCTGAATATTTATAAAACTAGTTATAGTACGGACGCACCTCATTTGCCACATTTGATATTGCAATTTCCAACTTGTTTAGGATATATAGTAGGCTTACCCTTACAAATATGATACAAATTAGCAAAAATTCGGTGAATTCTATTGGAACTGTATATATACAGTTCCTGTAAAATTCTCTGAATTTTTGAAATGTTTCTAAAACTTGTTAAACTCAAAAGTGGAAGTTCTCCGCTACAGTGAAGGTAGTTCCTAATGGTATTGATCAACAGCAAAAAAATCAAAATTTTTAGGATTGGCATTTTTGAAAAAAAAAATTTTTTTTGATAAAAATTTTTTTTTTCAAAAGGCTGCCACAAGAAAAGTTGTATACATATTTCAAAATTGGGTATATCATTTTAAGCAGAAGAATATTATCTTTAAAAAAAAAAAAAAAAAAAAAAAAAAACGCAACAAAATATCTTGCACCGTTCTAGAGATAGTGCACTTTAAAATTTTTATCAAAAATTGAGAATGGGAAATGGTGCAAGGGATGTCATCTTTGGTGGCCTGTACCTCGGGCCAGGAATTTTTTTGGACAAAACAAATATATACAGGTATCTTACTTTTTCTTAAATTTTAACATACGTTCAATTCAAAAACTTCTGAGACTATGAAGGTAACCCCCCCTGCCTGAGTTGATATGGATTCCACCTAAAACATTATGCTGTGCCTTCCTTTCTTTGTTGCTAGTACCTATTTGTACAACGTCCCAAACTGTCCCATCTTTACCAACTTCTTCATTTCCAAGTTTGAATTCGCATGTTACAGCTGATTTCTTTTTCAAATTTCTCTGAGTGTAAGTGACTTTTGTACGAAATCTCAATTCTTCTTTTTTATCTGATAAATACAATGCACTTTCATTTAACACTGATAAATTATCATCATCATTGCGATGGGAAGGTCCAGCGATTTTTAGGACACTGGTAGAGTCGTCATCACTTTCATTTTCTTCATCAGAATTGGAATTTTCTTCATTTGGAGGCAGATATTCATCCCCGCTACTCAAAATTGAAAGACAGTCATCATTATTATCACTTTCTGAATCGTTTTCAGATAACTGTTGCAAATATTATAAAGCTTCTGTAACGGTAAGATTACGTCATCATGACATCTTATTTATACTTAAAATGAATACCTAAAAAATGCAACTTCAAGAATTCTCCTAAATATCACTTCTAATTTTCGTCTGCATTTGACATATCTTCACACTGAGCATATATGACCTTGGCTGAAGACCTTCACTGTTTCCCCTCCCAGGTCTGTCCATTAGAGGAATTTGGGGTGAGGGAGGTGTACTTTCTTGTTACTTCTGAGAAAATGTATCTCTTTTTCGTCTTTTATACGTAAAACATACCACGAGTCAAATTGACCCGCTTTGCGGTTCTAGGTATAATGATTTATAACAGGAAATTTATTTACGCTATACGTTTTTAAATTCGTTAAGTTGTTCTTTAACTTAAAATATTAAAAGTCAGTAAAGGAAAGGTTTTTTCAATTACTATTTTTCACGAGGCAAAAAATTAAATATCGATTTGGGTCAAATTGACATGCTCCGCAGTTCTAGTGTTAATAAAATGTAATACAAAGAAAACGAAAATTTTAGACAAAAATCTCATTTTAAACATAATCAAATATCCTTATTTGTATATTATTTTTCAATTTTTATTGAGACTTTAGTTCTCCTTGTAAAATCAGCATAATGAGCCTATTTGAATAAAAAAAGAGTTATCAAAATCAAAGGGTCCGTTTCAAAACAAATTGCCAAGTACATGCTGGTTTTCCAAGGAGAACTAAAGCGTCAATAAACAATGAAATAAGCATACAAATTAAGATATGACTACATTTAAAATGCGATATTTGTCTAAAATTTTCGTTTTCTTGGTATTACATTTTATTAAAGCCACATTTTTACCTTTCCAAATCTGCACAAACATTTATTGCACTATAAATAAAACCTAAGTTATCAGAATTTAAAAACTACTTGATAGCTGAGAATGAAACGGGAAGTGCCAACCATTTCAGCATTAATATTTTTTCCTTCATAGGAAAACTGACAAAACTGTCTTTTAGATATAAACTGCATGCAAAAAAAAAAAAAAAAGTCGATAAGTACAGTAAATTTTCAATTGAAATAACTGTCAAGTAAATGTTAAAGTTTAAAATAGTTAAGCAAATGTTTCAGTTAAATAAATATATTTTATGGAAAATGTATTTTTCTGTGAAAATTCCATAACGCAAAATGTAACTTCTCAAAAAGTTATTGAAATATCATTATAAAAATCAAATTGCAAGTTATTGACTCATAACTCATGAAAAATGTATAAAATATATTAGATTTTAGTTTATTATCTTCACCACTGCCATACAAATTACATGTATATGCGATAGAATGTACTGTAGAGTGTTTTGCATATTGGGCTAAATTTCACAAAATTTTATCATAAACTCCTCAATTTACCAAAATGTAATCAGTGTATGGGCTATATTTTCCTTTTCCTTGTAGTTTAGAGCCAAAATCTTCCTAAATGTAACCGTAAACTATAATTAAATAACTTTTTCAAAATCCTTACTCTGAACGCTGTCAGATAACTTAAAAATAACAATTTGTGGACAATCCCTAGTCGTTCAGCGAGTTTTAGTGTGAGACTAAAAAACAGTTCACTCTAACGATATCTCTCTGAATTTTTACAATATTTGACTGATATTTTTTAATAAGTTGCTCCATAGAGTTGACTATTAAATTATGCAAAAAGTTCCTTGTTATCGTTCGTGCATGCACAGATAAAAATTATTTTATACAACTGCCCATATTTCCTTAAATATTTAATATATTTATATATTACAATTGCACTACATTGTTTCTACTACATTTTGACAATTTTTCTGAAACTTGCATTAAATTTGGTTAAAAATCCTGTATGTTATAAGCAAAAAACTTGCAAGAATTTTTAAAAAATTTTTTAAAAATCGCTATATGGGGCATTCTCACAATCTTTTGACTTTCATGTTCCTGAATAATAATTTTTTATTTAATACACTTTTTTGTGTTTTTTTATTTCATATACTGGGGAACATCCCATTGCATGATTGCATAACAATATTAACGAGATAAGTAAGTTTTAGACGATTTTGGGGGTCCACATACCAGGAAAACTCATCTACCGTCCCGTGTCCCTGATGCTGAATTTTAAATTTGGAGCTGTCTGTATAAAATTGTTTCAATAAAAATAATTCGATGTAATTTTTTTCTGAAACTGGAACTATTGTTTTATATAAATATGTAGCCAAAAATTAACATGCATACATTTTTAGGGTTGTTATTATTTATTAAACTCTGTCTGAGTTTTAGATTCATTACCACCCCTCTTCTAAAATTATACAGAATATCATTTCAGATGCAGCCACAGAATTTTTTTCAAGTTTTTTCTCATGCAGAAGTATGCTAGAGAAATAATGCCTAAAATTCTTTGGCAGGAAATTTACTGTAGAATTTAAATCAGCATTTAAATATCAATTTCAAGCATCGTGGCTTTATTGGTAGTCTCACCATCCCCAAGGTTCCTGGACTTTTCGAGGAAATTAAAAAAAAAAAATTATCAAAACAATGTTAACAACTGTTTCTAAAAATTAGTGAACATTGTGGCTATCACTTATTCTTAACATGATTTTCCTAAAAATAGGTGGTAATTTTCCTTATCATTCCATCCATTTTTTTACCATTTCGTCCCTTTTTTCCAATACCATCCCTTCAAGACAATGTTATACAAAAATTCTGTATAAAAAGCAGGGTTGGCACGGTTTAAACCAATTGGTTTTTTTTAGAAAAAATCTAATATTATATTTTCTCTTTTTTGTAATTTAATTGTTTTAAATTATAGATAGAAGTAATTTCTACTTTTAACACTTCATCTCAGCAGTCAACATGAAACATAATGAGCCTAGGTCATGTTTCTATGCATGTAGAATGAAAATTAGCATGTGCTGATGAACATATCTGGTACCCTAAAGATTTTTCTTAAAACATGGGAAATCAGAAAAGATAAAATAAATAATATTCAATATTTAGCATAAAATATTTTCATTTAAAAAATGCAGATTATTTACAGCAGTTAATAACAAAATACAATGATCTTTAAGATTTTGGTTAAGTTGTAAAAGAAAATTTTCTGGATTGGGGAAGATTATCCTTTGAGAATTTAAAAGAGTAGCTTAAGATATCAAATTGAGTAACGCAGCTTGCAAAAATTGAGTGCTAGTTATAGCATTTCAATAATACCAATCAATCTTTTCTGTTAGTTGCTGAATCTAATGGCCAAAAATGTTGACTTGGACACTTGGAGTTATCACTCAGAAAACAAAATAACCAGAAGTATTTGGATATTAAAAAAATAATAACAAGCACAGAATAATATATTATATTCATGAAACTGCATCAAATGTTTATTGACTGATTATTATATTATTAATCAAAGGATTCTTCATATGATTTTCAAGATATCAATGTTTCACTGTGTGGAGCAGTTTTCTTTGAACATAAGACATAGCTGTTACTAATAATGTTTAAATTAGAAATGATTTCAATTTTCTATATAACTGACTGTAATTATTTAATTTAAATATTTTCAAAATTTATATTACTTATATAATATCCAAAAATGTTTATTTTATCAACAGATATGCATCTGCATGCAATAGGAAATTATATTTAAAAAAACCCGGTTTAAACCAAAAAAATCTGGTTTAAACCAAATAAACCGCTTTTTTTTTTATTTTTTACAAAAAAACCCGGTTTTTTTCCAACCCTGATTAAAAGTACTACATTGTTATTATTTCTTATTTGAATGTCCTGTGGGTACTATGCAAATTCATTATAAGTAAAAATTTAGAAGAAAATAAAACGTTATAGGGGTAAAACAGTAAGGAAAATGAAACTCGCAAGTTTAACTTAAACCTCAGTTAAATAAAAATATTTTCGCTGCTCACCATTTTTTCTTTATTTTGAATCATTAAGGCATTCATTCGTCTATCAGATTATTCAACAGATTTTTTCTCCCTAAAAGTCAAAAGATTGTGAGAATGCCCCATATCTATATTAATATACATGCTATTCTTACAGAAATGAATACACACATTGTACAATGTCTGCCTATGTATATTCTGCAGTGATATATTATTTCGT
Organism: Maratus speciosus; assembly: GCA_963932465.1. Taxonomy (NCBI): domain Eukaryota; kingdom Metazoa; phylum Arthropoda; class Arachnida; order Araneae; family Salticidae; genus Maratus; species Maratus speciosus. The sequence goes on along the minus strand of OZ010796.1, from coordinate 228,560,821 downwards.
GCATTTTATTTTACAGGGTGATCCCAAGTTTTTTTTCTTTAATTTTTTATTGGCCCCATTATCAAACCAACATTGATAAATATGAAGTCAAAATCTGTTCTTTTTAATCCTATAATTCCAGAATAATCTGACAATTATATTTTTAAATATATGACAAAATGTCTAAAATTGAAAATTGCCGGTCATTAATGGCCCATAGAGTTGATGGTGTATGTAATGAATTGTGTTAAGGAAATTACCAGTTTGGTTCAATTCTAGTATACAGTTGAACAAACTTTTGGCAAAATCCATTATTGCAAGAAGTCTGTCCAAGTCCAGACTAAAAACACTTTTGAGTATTAGGTATAAACTAAAGGAGATGGACTAGAAGAAAACAATTTGACTTGTATTAATAGCTTAACAATTAATCTTTTGAAATAAAAGAAAGAGCCTAAATGTTTTTGCTTGTAAAATTCGAATTATTTCATTGTATAAAGTATAATTTACAATCAGTCAAAAATCTTCCCAAGACTGAAATCTGACCTGAGACTGAAGGTCTTACACCCATGTAAAATCAGAAGAGCGATAAATTTATCTTTCGTGAAGCAAACTTCTACTATGAATATGATGACCACACGTCTATGGCAAAGATTATGGTAGTTTGATTTAACACTAAATATATCAACAACCATTCATTTGACCAATACCAAATAAAGATATTTCGATTTGAACTAGAGATGTCTTCATAAAATAAATTAGGGAAGAGGGGAAGGCAAAGCACTCATACGTGTATTAGCAATCGCAGCTTTAAAGAATTTAATGCATTTTTAATATTGCTGCAAAACAAATTTCATTTGCTTCATCCAAGGATTTTTTAAGGGGGGGGGGGGGCAGGGTTCCATGGGCATGAAGTGCTTATACATACATTAGTAATCATGCCTTTAATTTTTTTAAAACAAATTTCATGCATTTTAATTATTGCTGCACAACAAGGTTGACTGCATCTAGTAATCTTTGTTTCCATGGGCATAAATCATCAAATCATACATGTATGATTTTATACATGTTATGTTATACATGTTATTTAGTATGATTTGACTAAGCTTTAATGAATTTCATATTTTTACAGTTTTTTTATTAGCGAGTTATTAAATTTAACAATCTTTTCTTTTTCTTTTCATTTTCATGGAGTGCGAAACAGTAATACACCCATTTTTCTGATCATGGATTTAACGATTTCATATCTTTTGAGATTTCTAAAGATCTAGTAATTTAATAACTGTGTAATAATCTTAAATGTAATGCATTGGCAAAGTCAGATAATATAGACGAACACGCGAACACCGTTCGCAGAAAATTTTCAAAGTTTGCAGACAGTTCTGATGGGTTTTTTTTTTTTTACAAATTTTTCATAAAAAATATTATTAAGACCCCAGGCGGAGAATCTGTGCGAGGACCGTCGCAGACTTGTGAGAAGGTCTGCAGATAAAAAAGCTATCTAGAAATTATTTGCCATGTACCATGGAAGAAGCGCCATGGCATATATATTTTTAAAACTAAAAAATATTGGAAGTACGGGGCTTATGCCGGAACGGCAGGTACAATGCTTTTTTCTCTTTTTTTTTTTTTGCCAGGGCCGGTAGCAGAAACAGTGCAGCACCGAAGCAGGTGCTACAGATTATTTTAGGCTTTGCAGATTAATTTAATAGATTAAAAATAAATTTTGTGTTGAAAAGTAAATGTTGATCTCTTCTAAATAAAGTTTATTTGGTTGGAAATTTTAGCGAATGTTTATGCACTTGTTTAGCATTTCTCTGCGATTTGCAGTGACTTTTTTACATTCGAAAGGGGAATTCGGTTTTAATATCTTAGTAAACATTATCCTCTTTTCAATAAAGTCTAATTCAGAAAACTGGAGGATGGAGGGGGGGGGGGGGGGAGAGCATGTAACATAATGTGAGGGATTGGAAAGAGGACTTTTTCACTTTTGCTGTTAGCGGTGATATAGGACTTAGGAGGGGCGTGGCGTTTTTCTGCAGAAAATTTTAAAGAAATTATCTGAGTTTGCAGACAGTTTTACATTTTATCTAAGTCTGTGCATTGAATTTAATCATATCGATATGTATTATTATAATGTGTGAGGACTACATTTGAATAAAAATAATTTTCACTTATTAAAGATTAATTATATTCATTAGATTTTGTTTAGAAAAAAAAAAAAAAAGATATTTGAAAAAGTACGTAATAGTAGCTACATCAAAATACCTGAAACAAAAATACTTTAAAATCAATATAAATTTGTAGTACAAACATACATGCTCTTAATTTTAAATTAATTTTATTTAATATTCATAATGCATAAATACTGCTTCTATGCCTATTTCACAATAAGAAAAAAAAAAATGTTTCTAAGGTAGCAGTTCATTTTAAACCATGGATATAATGGGTTGATTTTATTAGTAAGCTGCTGACAAATCAGAATTTGAACCATCGAAAGCTTACCTGGAGAAAAAGCATTTGTATTGGAACTGTCTTATAAATGAATAGCCTGCTATATAGCATACACCAGGATCAGCAAACCTTTTTACACCCACGTGCCCAATTTTTTTTTCAAAAAAGATTTTACGAGATCATGACGTACCAAGCACCAAAAAATAATTTAGTGGATCAAAATTTCTGAATTTTTATTCATTAGGATTTAAAAATATGGCACAATATACTACATCTTAATTATTAGACTAATACATATTATAAAGTAATAAAATGGTGAAGGTGATGTTGTTTATGCCAAATATTAATATGGTGTTTAGCCTGCTTTCTTTTAATAGATTGCGAGCTGAATTCAAGTTATCTAACAAGTGATTTGGGTTTTTAATATTTAAGATTTTCATTATCATTTCCAAAAATAATGACTTGCAGGAATAAATAGAGTGAACAATTGTGAACACTACATATTTTATACGAAATCGCTTTAGTACCATCGCTAGGAGTTTTACTTATAATGCCTGATATTTTTCTTTTTGATATTCTCCCAACCTTTTCTTAATTTGATAAATTATTCTGCCCACATTCAAATAACTTAGAAATGCAATTAGTTTTTTTCCAATAAAAACAAGTTGGAAATTTCACGTCAAACATGACAAATGAGATGCGTTTGTACTACAACTAGTTTTATAAATTTTTTTGCACCGTACATTGTACTGAATGTATATTTTAGTGCACTTCATAAGTGCATATCAATTTCATTCTGTTCGAAAGGCTGTCACATCATTAAAATGCACTTGAAATAATTTTTTTCCATTGGCCGTAATGTAATGGAAAACTTTTGACTGTCCCTGTAATTAAACTATACATCCGATTTTCATAAAATTTGAAATGACTCGACAAAATTTTGCAACAATTATACAGTAAAATTTCAGACCATTCACTTGGGTAGATTTTTGCTCTGTTATATGCGGACGGATGGACAGACAGACAAATGGATGGTCGGTGTCACGTATTTATATAATTACGAACGCACCTGAAAAAAGAAAAGAAAGAAATGTCCAGCTTGTATAAGTTTGTGTGTTTTGTTTAACTTAATTCTATTTTGTTTTAGCATTTCAATCAACGCTGTGCTGAAAAGATTCCATCACATGCCCCGGTAGCAGAAAGTTCGAGACGGGAGACGGCCGTTGCAGATTTTCTTTTCATCAAACCTTTATTTTTATTCATATTATGTTTAGCTCTTTATCACTTAATACAAAAAGTTGAGATTATTATTAATAAAAATTTATAAAATACCTAAAAACACTACAGGTAAGTGATTGTTTGATTAATTAACGCTTCAATTGTAAAAATATTTTATACCTGCAGATTATTTTTTGTCCCTGAAATATCTGTCGCAGACACATGGAGAATCTTCTGCTACGGGGTCACATGCCATAGGTTCGCCGTTTCTGGCATACACAATCTAGGAAGGGAAAAAAAATCCCAAGGGAAGCAAAAAGCCTTAAGGGAAGCTTTGTTTACCGAGCGCCTGTCAAAAATGGAAGCTAAAGACAATATAAAAGCCAATACAGTAAATTGCAGCACCCCCTGGCAGAGATAACTAGAACTGAAATGGTGTAGAGGCTAGAGGATTTTGGGGAAACTAAGACGAATTCTCCAAGCTACATGAGGATCGAACCCAAAGACCCTGAGATATCGAATAAAAAAGAAACATACATTATGAAATATGAAGCATACAATACAGGAAATTGCAGCACCCCTGGAGGAGAAAACAAGAACTTAAGTGGTGACGAGATGTATTTGCAAGAGTTTGCGGGACCCAAAATAATGCATTTCAAAAGACAGATTTCTATTTTGTAGATAGAAAACACATTTATCTCCAATTGATGTAGGACAGAAGGTTTTCGACTTTTACTCTGATCTATCTCTGCATAAGAATTGCTATAAATTTTTATCAGTAATATTTGATGAACTTTTTGTCTTTTTTTACATCACATTTTCAGTTAAATTTGTAAGGTTTCAAATCATTTTTTCCAATAAACATAATGATCTCATAAACCGGAACATAATCAACCCTGACAAACATGAAAAAAAAAAAAAAAAAACACAATAGTATTAAATTAAGCAAGAATGCTACTGTGAAAATTCTGAGACTGAAAAATTAAACTTTTCAAAAGTGGCCTTGCCCACCTTTTTTTTTGGTAATACAGTCATATAAAGTGAAAATAATTTTATTTTAGTGTGAATAAATTTAAAAAATGTTTATTATTTAATATTCTCAAAGAAAATACAATTTATTTGTGAGAAACATTTGTAAAAAATCAATTTTTCCAACTTTTCAAAAAAAAAAAAAAAAAAAAAAATTCTGTCACATTTTTTTGGAAAATTTACACCTCAAGGCACAGTACAGCATCCCCACTGAAACTGTCTTGCGGAAATTCTGCAATCTATTACATACTGTAGTGGTAATTACTAGAAATACTATAAAATCTAAGATCTTGTGTGCTTCTATTTCCAGCTGTTGCAATTAAAAGAAAAAATACCCATACAGAATAAAAATATATTTTTAAAATGAACTTTATTATGCTGCGTGTAAACAATGTATACCAAATTTTAGGTCTTAGATGTGACACCACATGTTAACCCTCACCTTTCCCCTAACACCAGGGATGCCGTGGACACGCTATAGCGCGTAAAATCGGAGACGGACGCAAAAAAAATAGCTCTTATTCATCCCGCGGGACACATAATTTCGTCAACAAATCGCAGAAAAAAGGCGATTTTCGTCAAAGAATCGCGAAAAAAGCACAAATCTCATCAAAATATGGCGCAAAAACAACGATTTTCGTAAAAGGGCCACGAAAAAACAGTAATTCGTCAAAGGATCACGAAAAAAAGCGAATTTTGTCAAAAAATCGCAGAAATAAGTGCAAATTTCATCAAAATATCGCGGAAATAAGTGCAAATCTCATCAAAATATTGCGAAAAAAATGCAATTTTCGTAAAAGGGCTGCGACAAATTAGTGTATTTCGTTAAAAGATAGCGAATTTCGTCAAAAAAGTGCGGAAAAAAAGCCGAATTGTGTCAAATGATTGCGAAAAAAGCGCAAATTTCATCAAAATATCGTGGACAAAAAGCCGATTTTCGTCAAAGGATCGCAGAAAAATAGTGTATTTCGTCAAAGGATCCCCAAAAAAATAACGAATGTCGTCAAAAAATAGCGTAAAAAAGCCGATTTTCGTCAAAGGATCGCGAAAAATAGCGAATTTTGTAAAAAAATGGCAGAATAAAGCCGAATTTTGTCAAAGTATTGCGGAAAAAACACGATTTTCGTGACAGGTTTGAGACAAAATAGCGAATTTCAACAAAAGGATCGCGGAAAAAATGCAAATTTCGTCAAAGTAACGCAAATTTCGTCAAAGTAACGCAGAAAAAACGTGAATATAGTCAAAGCACCAAAAAAGATGTGCAAACTAAACTTATAAGTAGAAAATTCATAAAATGGGATTTAATTTTTTTAATGAGATTCTCAAAAATACAGCATGATTTCTGCATACTTAGATAATGTATTCAATAAGTGGACCGGTGAAAAATCCTGCCCCCCCCCCCCCCCCCACACCCTCCTTCTGACAGCATTGAAATGTCTCCCGCCTTCAGAACATTTAGGATTTGATGCTTATTAATGATTTAGATGTAAATTTCCCTTCCAAGGAAAATGTCTGATTCCTACACAGATCTATGCTGACAAATAATTCAATGGGAAGTATAATGAAAGCACCCATTCATTCAACAAAAAATACCTTTTTACTTATCATAAGTATTCTTTTTTTCAGCAAAAATATCTTTTTCAATAAACCCGTCTTGCCCCTTTTTAAAAGAAATGTGAACATTAGTGATACTTGTTAGTGGAACTTGGTATCTTCTACTCTCAAATAAACATTATTTTACAATTAAAATTGTATCTTGCATTTTTACATTTAAAAAAGTAAAGAAAATTTCTCTTAATATTTTTTAAAAATATCTTATTTGAGTGCAAATAATACTGGTTTTAATTCATTATTTAATTATTATTAAAACAATAATTAATGCATTTCATTTATCTTTTCCAAATAAACAAGTTTCATTTATTCCTTTAAAATATAAATTATTATTAATGGGGACACGGTGCCGCTTTTGTAAAAAAGGGACACAGATTTTTGGAAATCCTGGGGACCCAGATTTTTTCAAGTACAGCAGCATCACTGAACACACTCTTTCCCTGTCCAAAAGTGTGATGTTATTAATGGATAACCCTTTTAAAAATACAAAAAAAATAAAATTCTACATATGTTCAGGGATGCAGAATATGTCTGATCTGGCGATCTAGGATCGGGGGAAATTTTAACCACCTGGGAAAATTTTGCAGAAACATAAAATTAATTTGGATTTTAACAACAAATTTCATAATTCCCTGAATTTCATCACAAGATCACGAAAGAACAGCGAATTTTGTCACAAAATTGTGAAAAAAGTGCAAATTTTGTCAAAAGATCGTGAAGAAACCATAAATTTCGACAAAAGATCGCAAAAGTGCAAATTTTGTCAAAAGATCGTGAAAAAATCTGCAAATTTTGTCAATAGGTGCGAAGCAACCGTAATTTTCGTCAAAAGATGTCGAAATATTCGTGAATTTCGTCAAAGGAACGCGAAAAAAAACCCACAAATTTCGTCAGAAGATCACGAAAGAATCGCAATTTGGTCAAAAGATCGTGAAACCACAAATTTCGTCAAAAGATCGCGAACGAACCACAAATATCGTCAAGATCGCGAATTAATCGCACATTTCGTTAAAAGGGGCAAAATAACCACAAGTTTCGTTAAAAGATAGCAGAAAACGCAAATTTCGTCAAAAGATCACGAAAGAACCGCAAATTTTGTCAAATGATCGCAAAACAACTGCAAATTTCATCAAAAGGAAGGTGAAATACCTACAAATTTCGTCAAAAGATCGCGAACAATGTGAATTTCATCAAAGGGCCGCGAAAAAAAAAAACAGTGCTGGGAGTGGATTTCCACCCCTTCCCCCACTCTCTTGCAACCTTTCATCAAATTTGCTGTGAATTTCACAATTTTTATTTCACTCAGAATCACCCCTGCACAAAACCCATTTATCTAAATTAAGGGGGGGAGGGGAGGGACTAGTCCCCCTTTCCCACCTTTATACTTAACCAATGAACACCCAAAACTAATCAGGGAACCGCCTTATCAGAATGAACCTAGAAAAAAAATTTGTAGCAAATCGGATGTTTCTATCAAGAGTTATCGCGTTACGTACATACATACAGAACCGGCAGGCACATTAGCTCCCCGGCTTTGATAGCCTGCGAGCTAAAAACTAATAAATTACGTCATGAGGTCACAGGAAAAAAAACGAGAATTTGTCAGTCAGACAAGGAAAATGATTGCGAATTTCGTTAACCGGTTGTTCAACGATTTTCGCAGAGTCAGAAAAAACATTGTGTTGATGCATGCCATGTAAATGATACAGAATTTCGTAAAATGACACCTGAATAAAATCGCCAATCCTGGCCAGTCATTCGAGCAAAAAATCGTGACTTTCGTGAAACAACTGTGGAAAAGCTTTCGAATTTTATCAAGAGGTTGCATAAAAAAGGCACAAATTTTATCAATTGGTCACGAGAAAAAATTGTGAATTTCATCAAACAATTACAGAAATTAATCACAGAATAAAATCGCGAATTACATCGAGCAATTGCGGAAAAAACATCGAGTTTCAGCTAACAATAGTAGAGACAAATCACGAATTTCAGCAAACAATTGCGGAAAAAAGTCGCGAATTTCGGCAACAATCAAAGAAGAAAAACGCAAATTATGGCAAACAATCGCGGAAAAAAATTGCAAATTTCAGCAAACGATCGCAAAGAAAATTTGTGAATTTCAGCAATTGATTGCAGAATGCAATAATGAATTTCGTTAAAATATCGAAGAATAAAAACACAAATTTTGGCATACAATCGTGGAAAAGAAATGCACATTTCAGCAAACGATCACGAATTTCACAAACAATCGAAGAATAAAAACGCAAATTTTGACAAACTGTCACAAATTTTAGCAAACGATCACAGAAAAAATTAATGAATTTTGGCAATTATGATCGAGGAAATGAAATGTGAATTTCGGCACACAATTGTGAATTTTGATAAACAAACTCAGAAAAAAATTGCGAATTTTAGCAATCGATTACAGCGATTGCGGAAAAAATCGAAAATTGTGCAAACGATCAAAGAAAAAATCCCGAATTTCGTCAAATGATCGAAGAAAAAATCAAGGAAATAATTGTCGATTTCGGCAAATGATTCTGGGGGGGAAAAACGCAAATTTAGGCAAACGACTGCAGAAAAAATTGCCAATTTTGGCAAATGATCGTGGAAAAAAGACGCGAATTTCGGCAAACGAATGTGGAGAAAAATCGAGAATTTTGGCAAATGATCTTGGAAAAAAATCAGGAACTTCACAAACGATCGCAGAAAAAATTCTGAAATTTCGACAAAAAGATTTGTAGATTTGTAAGTGTTTGGTTTTCTAAATTCAGAAGGTATATAAGTTAAGTATTCACTTACAAACCTCATCCCCTTTCCATAGCAGAGTTGGTTGGTGGTAATTGGTGTCATTACAAACATAATTATCTTCTTGAAAGAAATATAAAAGAGTACTTACAAATACTGGTGTTGAAAATAGACGTTGAAAAGGCAGTGAAGTATCCTTGAACATTTTTATTGATACAAAAATTAACAGGGCGAAACCATCTCGGTCCCTTGTCACTTATAACTTTACAGGTGAGGAACGTTACTGGACTCTGGTATTTTATACACTTACTCTGCCGTTTAATATGAGGCAAGCAGAATGAAATGCATGATTAACTAAACGAATTAATATTAGAAGTGCTAAACTAAGATTATATAACCAGCGAAGTTTTATTTCAAAGCACAAACTTTCTAAAATACGCTGGACTGACGCTATTACTAAAATGGATAAGATTCATCCTTTTAAACAGTCCTATTCTCATTTTCATTATACTACACTGCTCTTACGCAATGTATTTCTAGACTTCATCAAAATACAAGAATACAACCTACTCACAGAAACACCGGGCTTTTAAATGCGAACGGCTTGGTGACAGCCAATGAAAATGAAGCATGTGATTTGCATACTTCAGAAGCTTCTTACTTTTACTTTAAACATTTTAAATTGCATGAAAAACTATTAACTTATAGAAATATCCTTAAAAATAACTGAGATGCAATTTAAAATTGAAATGAACTTGAAAATAACTTTAAATAATTAATTAAACATAAAGAGATTGCGAATGCGATCGCAACTCGGAATGACTGCATGCGAAAAAGGAAGACGCACGCCGACACTCAACTCCGGCAATCCGTGACGTCTGAACGTAAACAAATGCTCGATGAACAAGCTGAAAAACAAAGTAAAGAAAGAAAAGAAATACGGGAATCCAGTTTACAGTAGGTAATAAATATATAATAGGGTGGAAAGGGATGGGAAAAATAAATTGTAAACCCTACAAGATTGCAAAATCCCGAATTTCTACAAATGGTCACGAGAAAAAAGGTATGCTGTGTAAATGTGTCCTAAAATATCGAAAAAAAGCATGTCCTGAAATATCACCTAAGATCAATACTACCCCTGCAGGGACCATATAAAATTTCGTATTTTAAAATGTATACTGGCCCATTTACAACAAATGCCACATCTAAAGTCTGTACTTATTCTTTTTGCAGTTGGAAGTATGTTTCTACCATCAGCGGTCTAACTTCTTGATATTTTATGCATTAATTATAGCAGCACTCATGCAATTTTAACACAATTTTTTTCAAATACAATCAAATCATATTTAGGATGTCCCAAAACCTGTAAATTTCAGTCTATCTTTGAAGGTGGGAGGGGTTGGGTTGAGGTCGGGTGACTGACCATGTGTTAAAATGTAAGGAGTTACGATTAGAAAAATTGCTTGATTAAAATTTAAAAGATGTTCGTAGACGTGCTGTCAAAATCTTGCAGGCCACCGTGGCTACTAACATCCTCTGTGTAAATCTTTCCCAAACAGAAAGCCGAAATATTTCAAGAATTCAATACTCTCTTTTTGTGAATAGAGTAGAAATTAAAAGGAGTAGTATTTGGACTACAATTAATAATTTTCAAGATTCAATAAATGAGTGAAACAAAGAATACTGCACATCATTTCTCTTTTGCATTAAATGTTACCTCAAAGTGAAGAAAAAAAGATAACTCGAAAAAAAATCTTAACACAGGGGCCCCCAAGGCTTCAGCGTACCCAGCGTAATGGGTAATCCGCCTCTGTGTCCGATACGAACGGGATAGAAACTAAACAATTAAAGATCATAATATAACATTCCCTCCGACAACCGAAACAAAACGTATACTGTATAATATGGCAAATTACAGTGAAATAGGTCAAAGTTTCTTATAAATAATTTAAATTAATCGTACTCGATTCTTAACACGCAAATATAGCTTAAATAATATAAACCTACACGTGCGAAAAACAAAACAATGAACAAATTGTGGTAATGAAAAATTCAATTACATACAAAAGAAAAACTTACGAACTTTTATTTACAATGAGAAAATCCAAAGATGAGATATTATAATCTATTCAAAAAACCAGCATGGTACAGAACAGAATCAAAACAACAACAATAGGATTTTCTCCTCAATTTCCCTCGCTTCGAATGTCTCTTCGATTAAATTTGAATTCGATACAAAAACATGCATTCGATTTCTAGTCCAGGTAATAGTCGGGATCCAGTTTGGTCTTTCGCTGTTAGCGAAACGAGATTGACCTATCAAAAGCGAGAATCAGTGCAAGCTTCTGATTGGTCAATTTCGTTTCGCTAACAGTTCAGCGCCATGCTTTAAAAAGTGCTAAAAACTTGTATCCCATAAATCTCCAACAATGCTCAGCGGCAATATGCTGATACGAGCGCCATCTCGTAACTCTTTTCAATATAAACACTGTGTTTTCAAAAATTATAGAATGTTAAATATCGGAAACTATAAATATAAGATATTTTGGTCTGTTATAAGCTAATTTAGTTAAGGAATGGCGTGAAATAGGTTAAAGAGTCTCTTTTAGAATGACTATCGTTTTTAAATCACTACGATGGCGCTACAATCGACATCTTGTGATTCAGCATCGTTGTACATTTATGGGATTCAATTTTTTAGCACTATTTTGTAGCCATTTTCCACACTGTATCTTCTAGGCGCTGTAGCTAACAATAAGGCTCCTAGCTAACAGTAAAAATCTCTGGATCCTGGCAGTTCACATCACGTGACGTTAACCGGAGAACAATGAAGAAAGCTGTAAGACACACAAACAGAAAAAGCATTGATAAAGGTTGCGATAGCTGTCCTAGCAGCAGCAAAAACCTGTTCGTGACGTCACCTTGCATAGCACTATTCGTTGGTTGGTTAGAAGCATAGATTAAGGACCAAGACAGGACATTTACGTTAAATTTCATAAATTAATAAAACATCGGCTATAAAAATTTTCCTACCGAATGGGAATATTTATTAAATTTTCTGGGATTTGTAGAGTGCAATACTTCGTATGTTGCTTTAAATTCAATTATATCATATTTACTTCATATATCGCATTCAAGACGAAATTTTTACCCTGGTTTTCGTTGCACTTATATCGTTCACTCGTTAAGTAAAAAAAAAAAAAGCATACATTCGTACATAACATAGAATAGGGAAGTTGTAACAAAGACATTTAAGATACGTCGACTGGGATTACGGTGCCTCGCTCGACCGTATCTTAACGCTCGATCGTATCTTAACGCTCGATCGTAGGATAGGCGTTCCTGAGATCAGTCGTAACTTCGTATTACGGTGCCTCGGGGTAAGACATCTTGCAGTCAGCCAATGAGAGGCCGCTGTTATATTTGTAGTGGTTGCGCACGCAACCACTTACGCTTAAACTTACGACAGCTTGAAAGCTCTCGTAAGATCGCGAGGCACTGTAATACCGTCTACGCTTTGTTTATATCGTAAGTCTCTAAGTTGATCTTAAGTGAGGCACCGTAATCCCAGCCATAGACCGGCAATTCCCATTCAAAAGCATGCGAAATCATGACAGCCATCTGAAGTAAATTGAAACACTTGAACCGCGAGGTTTGTACGTCAGCTGTGGTTATTTACCATTAAGTGCTATGGCTAGAATGAGCTTAAAAATGCATTTTTATCAATATATATATATATGATGTTTATGGCATATTTTTTTACATGAAGCTATTTTTTATAGCTAAATATGCGTTATAAATATTGAATTTTCAGAAATAAAGTTGAATAAGACGATTTACTAATAATTTTATGGATGGTATGTTTGAAAATGAGTACCTAATTTTAACAGCCTTATAAACCTAAATAAAAGACGAAATTTATATGGAAACAGATTGTTAAACATTATAATTCTACCTTTTTTTAAGTTTGACTTACAAAAGTAACTGGTAGGGAAGTTTAGATTAAAGGTAGCAACTGTAACATAATATAGTAATTAACGAAAGTAACACAATATTTTTATCCTTGTAGGATGTTTATCGAAATACTTACTTGCTATACGAAAAAAAACAAAAAAATTGATGAATAATAAGCTATTTTTTTTTTTAAAGGCCTAAATAAAATAGGGTAGACTAATACTTAATGATCCGCAATGACAAAATATGCTGACAAAATCATTTTCTTAGGTAAATTAAAATATAAAACATATATACTGCCGTACAACAGCTGTGATATAAAATCCTCAGTTAAACTGACAGTTTGCAGGTCTATGTATCTTAAAAGTCTTTGAGTTGCAATCAGCTGATAGCCATTGTATTTCAAGTGGAGAGTTCCACCAATCAGAACTGCCTATTTGTAGTGTGTGACTTCCAGCATGACGTCACAACTGCCCTATAGATATTAGCTATATAAAATAGAATATGTATTCTATGTTCATGTATCGGTGTAAGATTCTATTGAAAACGTAAACTTGAAACATTAAAAAAAGAAATATCACAATAAGGTAGATGCTCAATGATAAAAAAATTTACAAGGATGGGGAGATTCTTCCCCATTGTCACTAAAGGCGCTACGATCGCAATCGCATTACCATTACGCTCTATGGAAATGTCCCATCTTGTATGTTAATCTACACTGTTAAAAATATCGTAAAAAATTACCTCTGTTTTTAAAGGCTATCTATTTTCTGACCAATGAGAACTTTTCATTGGTATTAATTTAGCGTTCTCATTGGTCAGAAAATAGAGAGCCTTTAAAAACAGAGGTAATTTTTCACGATATTTTTAACAGTGTATGGTTAGAAGTATGATCCATGGTTGGGTACATACGAGATGTAAAATTTGAGTGTTTGGACCAAAGACTTTTAAGATACTAGACTGGCAATTCCTCAGCCACTCCCATTCAAAAGCACGGCAGCCATCTGAAATGATTTGAAGTAAATTGAAACACCTGAACCGCGAGATTTGTACGTCAGCTGTGAGTTATTTACCATTAAGTGCTATGGCTAGATGAGCTTAAAAATTTAATTTTATCAATATATATGAAGTTTATGGCATATTTTTTACATGAAGCTATTTTTTTATATCTAAATATGCGTTATAAATATTGAATTTTCAGAAATAAAGTTAAATAGGGCGATTTATTAATAATTTTATGGATGATATGTTTGAAAAAGAGTATCTAATTTTAACATGCCTTATGAACCGAAATAAAGGCGAAATTTATATGGAAACAGATTGTTAAAGATTATAATCCCACCTTTTTTTTTAGTTTGACATACAAAAGTAACTGGTAGGGAAGTTTAGTTTAAAGGTAGCAACTGTAACATAATATAGTAATTTATAAAATTTTAAATTACGTGTAAAGAAATCTACACTTTTAAAACTAATTTTTATGCAAAAGGGTAATTTAAAAAATGCATATTAACGAAAGTAACTCTATATTTTTTATCTTTGGAGGATGTTTATTGAAATACTTACTTGCTATACGAAAAAAAACAAAAAAATTGATGAATAAAAAAGTATTTTTTTTTTAAAGGCCTAAATGAAATAGAGTAGACTAATACTTAATGATCCGCAATAAAAAATACGCTGATAAAAGCATTTTATTAGGTAAATTAAAATGTAAAACATATATACTGCCGTACAACAGCTGTGATCAAAAATCCTCAGTTAAACTGACAGTTTGCCGGTCTATGTATCTTAGAGGTCTTTGGGTTGGACAAAAGTGAATCGCCAAATGTTTCTTAACTTGTCTCATTTACGGTGCCCCAAAGACGTTTAAGCTACATAGACCGGCAATTCCCATTTAAAACCAGGCGAAATCATGGCAGCCATCTGAAGTAAATTGAAACACCTGAACCGCGAGGTTTGTACGTCAGCTGTGAGCTATTTACCATTAAGAATGAGCTTTAAGAATTAATTTTTATCAATATATATGAAGTTTATGGCATATTTTTTTACATGAAGCAATTTTTATATCTAAATATGCGTTATAAATATTGAATTTTCAGAAATAAAGTTAAATAAGGCGATTTATTAATAATTTTATGGATGGTATGTTTGAAAAAGAATATCTTATTTTAACGTGCTTTATGAACGAAATAAAGGTGAAATTTACATGGAAACAGATTGTTAAAGATTATAATTCCACCTTCTTTAAACTTTGACTTACAAAAGTAACTGGTAGGGAAGTTTCGATTAAAGGTAGCAACTGTAACATAATTTAGTAATTTACAAAATTTTAAATTACTTGTAAAGAAATCTACGTTTTTAAACTATTTTTTATGCAAAAAGGTAATTAAAAATATGCATATTAACGAAAGTAACACTATATTTTTATCCTTGGAGGAGGTTTATTTAAATACTTATTTGCTATACGAAAAAAAAAAAAAAAATTCATGAATAAAGAAGTATTTTTAAAAAAAAAGCCTAAATGAAATAGGGTAGACTAATACTTAATGATCAGCAATAAAAAATACGCTGATAAAATCATTTTCTTAGGTAAATTAAAATATAAAACATATATACTGCCGTACAAGAGCTGTGATCAAAAATCCTCAGTTAAACTGACAGTTTGCCGGTCTATGTATCTTAAAAGTCTTTGCGGTGCCCCTATATGAGAGTGTCGAAATACAAACAGGACGCATAGAGCTGTGCAAGGTGACGTCACGAACAGGTTTTTGGCGCGGATGTAGGATAGCTACCTTTATCAATGCTTTTATTATTTGTGTGTCCTACAGCTATTTTCATTGTTCTCCCGTAAAAGTCACGTGATGCTGTATATTACCCGGATTGTGCTTAAACATACGTTATTGTCCAAACTATGGCAAACCCACATTCCAGAACTTAGCCTGAACGATTTCAATTCATGGAGGAAAGAGATAGATGGAGATGCAGTATGCGGTAAAAACGGTTTGTAATATGATGCGCGTTACTTAAATGCCCTCATTTGGCCCAAACAAAACAAGCACGTGGAAAAGGAACCAAATGGAGGATATTCCATCTACGTGATGATCGCGTGGTCAAGGTAAAAACTTCTAGCATAAAGAAGGGAAAGCTCCGTAGACGCAATGTAATTCCCCGCCAGCTAGTGAAACAGTTCATGCGGACAGCAGTAGTAGCTTCCCTTCTTATCAGTTAGAAGTTCTTTGGGTAAATTACCGGTTCCACGTGACTTTTTTCAGCCTCGAATCCAGATTTGGAATAAAGTCCATTCTTTGACATCTCCAGTGCATTTTTTTTTTCTCTAAATGAAAATTATCTGCTTATATTTATTGTATTATGAATTAAAAACTGTATGGACTTTATTTCAAATCTGGGTTCGAGGCTGAAAAAGTCACGTGATACCGGTAATTTACCCAAAGAACTTCTAACTGATAAGAAGGGAGGCTACTACTGCTTTCCGCATGAACTGTTTCACTGGCTGGCGAGGGCTTTTCATTACCTCTACGGAGGCTTCCCTTCTTTACTCTAGAAGTTTTTACCTTGACCACGTGATCAAAACGTTGATGGAATATCCTCCATTACTAGAAGTTTTCTTGTTTTTTTTGTGAAAGCACGTGATTGTGTTTGTTTGGGCCGAACGTAGCATAGATTAGCATTCAAGATGGAACATTTCCATAGAGCGTAATGGTAATGCGATTGCGATGGTAGCGCCTTTAATGACAATGGGGAAGAAACTCCCCATCCTTGTAAAATTTTTATCATTGAGCATCTACATTAATGGTGATCTTTCTTTTTTTAATGTTTCATGTTTACGTTGTCAATAGAATCTTACACCGATACATGAACACAGAATAGATATTCTATTTTATATATCTAATATGTATTCTATGTTCATGCACGGATAGATGCTTTTTTTTACATGATGAATGAACGATATAAGTGAGACGGAAAACAGGGTAAATATTTCGTCTTGAATGCTATATATGAAGTAAATATGATACAATTGGATTTAAAGCTACATAAAGTAATATGTAATATAAAATATACGAAGTATTGCACTCTACAAATCCCAGAAAATTTCATAAATATTTCCATTCGGTAGGAAAATTTTTATAGCCGGTGTTTTATTAATTTATGAAGTTTAACGTATTAAACAATCGTTTCAATAATCTTTTAAAATTTACGCATTTTCACTTTCTTACAGATAAAATAAAAATACTGTTTTTAATGTAAATAACGTACTATCAATTCAATAATATTTATAATATTAACATATAAGAAATAATAATAAAATTACAGATGGGGAAAAATTCATTTCGACAATTTTTTAGAATTATATAAATCTAACAGTTAAAAATAAATAGAGGTACTGACATTAAACTCAATAAAGTTTTATTCGATATGAATAAATTAACACAATACTTGAGTTTGATTTTCTACAATTTAATCTCATAAACTTACATATTTACGTTATTAACAGAATTTTCTAGGGTTTTTCATTTATATTATTACTCTAATTATCATTTTGTAAGTTAAAGGTGACAATACAAGTACGGTAAAAAAAGCAGCTAAATAAATAAAGCAAGCATGAATAGAATATCGTCTGACACCTGCTTCGCTTTAGGAGAGAATAGATATTCAAAGCATAGAGGGTAAACATATTTCTACAACACAGGTAAATTTCGGAGGCTTGTTGATTATTCCCCCTTGTCGGTAGTGACGGTAGTACTGTTGCCATTACAGATTTTGCCGTAAATGTCCCATCTTGGTCCTTAATCTATGGAACGTAGAGGATTTTAAAGTTACATTTTTGGCATCACCTCCAGCCATCACACTTCATCTCTATTCTTTCTCTTTACTCTATGAATTCAATCGAGGCTAACGAAAAAGACAGGCTACCGCGGTGCATCCCACCTGTCTTTTTTTACAGACCGCTAGAGTGACGTGATGCTCTTTTCACACGTCTTCATTGGTGCATTCGAGCATCACGTGACTCCAGCGGTGTGTAAAAAAAGATACATAGAATGCTCCGCGGTAGCCTGTCTTTCTCGTTAGCCTCTAGCCTTAGTTCCATTATATGAGTGAGACAGGTTAACAATCATTTGCTTGGCAGTAATGGCAGCCTCGCCAAGATGTTGGGCGATTTACTTTTGTCTAGAATCGCCTCAACCAATTAATCATTTTAAGTTAAATAAAATCAGTGAAGATTGTAGAAACTTCATCATATTTCAAACAGAAAATTGAATTTGAAAACATTTCATGCTATCATGTGGGAGGAAATCAGAGTTTTGCCCCAATCTTTATACCGAAATGTTTCCACCTAAAATTTCCACCATTTTGTATCCATGAGCGGATCGCTGAATTTAATGAGACAGAATAGGGAGTTAGCGCTCCGTACTATTGTGGAGATCAGCGATCGAGCCACCTTAATCTTATTCGTATAAATCATCCAGAGGAGTATAGCCAAGTTCTGGAATATCCGTTGGCCATAGTTTCGACGAAAACGTCTGTCTCAAAATAGTCTGAGCATGCGCCCTGTGCGTCTGTAGTCACTCTCATGTAAAGGTATCCTATTTTAGGCTACTTCTATAAGACAATGGCGACCCATACAACCAAAGACTGCCTCCGGACGTCCTATATAGAGCCAGATGGTCCTAAATCCTTCAGATCCTGTTCACGGCATAATTTGGACGTTCGGAGAACGCCAGAATCCGGACGAATTATCGTCCTGGAGTGGTCCTGAGAACATCCGCATTTAGACTAGCTTATTCCATCTACCGTTTTTCCATTTTAAATAACATTAGACTCGGCTGTGTTCCCCTAAGTCATTATTTAAAGACGCAGCACCCTGCCTTTTAAAAATCAGCAAAATGCACCCTGTCTTTTTTTAATATAGTGAAATGTACCCATAGCCCTACTTGTGCACAAATATCTCATCAGTATTTCAAAATCTGTGTGCTCTAAAGGCTTGAAAAAATTATAGAACTTCTTTATTTCTTTAAGAAAACATGTCATTCAATCACATTGTAATCCAATTGCATTTTTTAATTCCTAAAATCATTTAAAGTTAATGTTTCTTTATTTACCATATATATATATATATATATATATTTACAATCTTTACTAAACATGTGAATGTTTTTCTTGAAAAAGTATTGTTCAATAAAATATTATACAGAAAACTTTATGTCTCAAGTTGAAACGTCATATAGGTACAAATGTTTGCGCTTTTTTACGTTGTTTCCCTCTACTCTTTTCTGTCTGCAATAAACAACAGGCTTGGTGGCAGATTCTTTCAAATTCTTGATCCATCCCATGTATGTTGTTCGTTTTTCAAGTGTACATTATCTTAAGATCAAGAATAAATAAAGCAATGCAATGTTTCAGACATATAATTTTTATTTTGTAATTTTATTGTGAACATTAATTTCCAATGGGAACTGGATGTTTAAATTCATTATTAGTTTCGGTACTTCTCCATTATCCCGTTAATCACTTTCCATAAAAAAAACTATTGCCAAAAAACTGTAACACTTAATAAGCAAAAGGAATAATACTATCACTGGAATTAAAAAAAAAAAAAAAAAAAAAAAAAAAAAAACAGAAAAGTGCGCATTTACTAAATTGCTAACTATCAGTAACTTTAAACAATACGTTTTACGACACATTACTGAAAACTGAAATTAAAAAAAATTGGATATTTATTTATTACATTATTTTTCATAACTATCCATATCGGCTGGTGAATGTTTGTAACGTCAATTGAAACTGATCTATTATATGGAACTATGCATGGATGGGGGTAGGGTGGGGGAGGGAAATCATTCTTCCATTTGTTTATTGGAATTACATACAGTTTATTAAAATACGATAGTTTTTTAAATTTTTTATGAAAAGTCATCGTGGGGATAATGGAGAAGTACCTTATTTTCTTCGAATTTGCTTAGGTCAAATGTAAAGATAACAGAAGTTCCCTAATGCTAAATGAGATCATTTATATTACATTTTATTTTGAATTGATTTGATTTTTGTATCTTCAGTTATTTTATTCATTATTTTTTGTATGTGCAAATTGTAGGATCCAAAAAGACCCAGCATGGATAAATGAAAGTTAAAAAGATACTCCAAACATCCAGCAGTGGAAGTTCAGTTCTACATAAAATTTTTAAGGAATTAAATTCGGAAATTGGTAAGTTTTCTTTAGTAAGTATTTCTGAATAAGGCATCATTATAAAATAAAATTTATATCAAAGTTATGCATATTTGTATTTCCCTGTTATATGTTCTTTATTTATACTTTTCTGCAGAAAAAGTATACCTAATTGATATTCATTAATGTTATTCCTTAAAGCCCGGTAGCAGAAAGTTCAAGACGGGCGTCGCAGATTTACTTATTTCTCTCTTTCAGATTATTTTTAAATTGAACCTTTATTTCGCTTTATATTACGTTTAGCTCCTTAGTACTTAATACAAAAACTTAAGATTATTATTAATAAGAATGAATAAAATGCATAAAGATGTTACAGGTAAGTGATTGTTTGATTAATTAGCTCTTCAATTGTAAAATGTTTTACCTTCAAATTACTTTCTGCAGCTGAAGTATCTGTTCCAGACACTTGGATAATTTTCTGCAACTGGGTCTTAACACATTCGGGACCATGGGTGCATATATCGTCGGTACCATGTCAAACTATCCAATGTGAAAACAGCGGGCTATTTTTTTTAAATTCAGATTTCTTGATTGGCACCACTTTTCTGAAAAAATAAAATTTGCCTTATTTAAAGACATGTTAATTAAGGCAACAAGGGTTAATTAACAAGGTGAATTTTATCATTTCAGAAAAGTGGTGCCATTCAAGAAATATGAATTTTTGAAATGTAGCCCACTGTTTTCACATTGGATTGTTTGACATGGTATCGACGATATGCACCCTCAAAAAGTGCTTACAGTTCTTGAGTTTGATGTCAGTAAAAACGAAAAGTAAAATTGATTTTATTTCATTACGACATTTTCGTGATTTATAAAGTTAAGTCAAATAATTAAGAAAAAGTGGTGCTAAACGAATAAAATTCGTGTAAAAGATGCTGGTCTTGAACGGGCTAAATTATCAGTACTACTTGATTATCCCGTCAACCAATTTCGCCAAATTATACAAGTCGCCAAACTATTTGCCAAATTACACAAATTGACGCAATTTTTATTTTAAAAAACGAAAAAAACAAATAAATTAGTAAAGGATTAATAAAAATACAAATAAAACGTCGAATTAAAAATCACTTGGTGACGTAGCAAACACGCGTAACGTATTTAATGTCAAGTGAATGTGACATTTACAATCATCCATTATTGACATCTAATCTTGTATTTTTCGAGATAGTTTTTGGTCGGCGGGATAATCAAGTAGTACCAAAGTATCTAAGCAAAGATAATTAAATGCAAGTTCTCTTATTCTAACTTTTGTTAAGATAGTTAAGTGCAACTTTTCTGTAATAGAGGTAAATGCAACTTCTCTTTTTAAAAATGAAAATGCATGTAGAAAATTATCACAACAATGCCAATTAATGGAAATGGTAAGGTTGAAAATTTAATATAAAATTTAAATAGTTTATTTTTATTAGCATAGTTGCAATTTTAATGAAATCAAATGGTAATCGTCAGAAATATTTAACTATTTTTAGAAAAAAATTCTTTTTAAATAACTATGCGTTTTAAATTATGTGTTCTCTTTTTTCCTTAAATATAGATTCTTATAGTACTTGTTCAATTGCATATACAATAGACTCCCTCAAATCCGCAACCCTAAAATCCGCAAACGCCTAAAATCGGCACATCATTGAAAATGTAAACAATGAAACTTTCAGTTCGGATGTAGGGACAGAATTACAGACTTTTTTTTTATATATCATTCCGTATGTAATTCTTGCTATATGACTGAACTCACGTTTTCTCATGAAGGAAGTATAAATTTATGTTTGAAAAATTCAAGATATTGCTGGATGCTGATATCACTGGTAATTGTAATCGTTTTACCAAATATATTAATGTATTATTCAAGCTTTTTTGGCTATTAAGTCTGGCTAAACCTGAAATAAAACTTTCTTATTTTATGATTTTGATGCGAATTAGTAGGGTACATTTATGAGGCAAGTTTCATTGAATAATTCAAGAAAAATATATCTCATACTTGTTATGCATATTTAATTATATATTATTAATTATTTACTTGACCTTTACTTTTAATAATTTATCTTTTAAATTATCTTAATTTTTATTATTTTAGTTTATGTTTGTTTTTTAGTATGTTTGTTTAGTTATGTTTTATTCCTTAATTATTTGAATATTTTACTATATTGTAAGTATTCATTATAATTTCGATTGCATTATTACATTCAAATTAATGTTTAAAAAATGTAAATAAAACAATGACCAGAAACCTGCAAAATTCTGAAATCCGCACAACCTCTGGTCCCTGCTCAATTCTGCAATTGAGCTACCTGGAACGACAACCGTCAAATATAATTAACTCATTTTGGCAATAAAATCTAATCAGCCATGTGGACATATCAAAAGAATAAGCCGCAGGTAAAGGAAATCCATTAAATGTTGGAAACGTAGATACACTTTATTATTTTAACTCAACCATATTGATTGGTTAAAGATGTCATGAGGAAAGGGCATATTTATAAACACTTCCGTCAATCAATCTACATTTTTTCCTTGGAGGTTATTGCAGGAATCGTCATAGCGAGGCTGACCAATCGTATCACAGACCTGTTAATCGTAGATCAATCAGACCGTCTGAACTCTTGTGTACCATAGGAGTCTTAAGGCTCCTGTCCCTCTCGGCGAAGTCACTCACGAGCTAATTCTAATCCTATTGGGAACGATTTATCTAATATCTCATTTGAATTTCGACATTTTTAAACAAATTTTTTTTGCATATCACAGATAAAATCTGGCAATAAAATTGCAGATATTTTTTTATAAAGTTACTTTCGCTTTCAAAACCGGTTCTGAAAATGAAAGTGTCATTCTAAAAAATATCTGCAACCAAAATCGGAAAAGTAAAAAAAAGTGCGATGTAGAGACGGATCTCGGCTATCCAATGCAAAAAAAAAAAAAAAAAAAAAAAAAAAAAAAAAAAAATTAAAAATGTTGAAATGCAAACGAGTTATTAGAAAAATCCTTCCCCATAGGATTAGCATTAGCTCGTGTGTGCCTTCGTCGGCAGGAACAGGAGCTTTAAAGGCGGACAGGTATTTCACGTTTACCTACAGTGATTCATCCCACAGTGGCATCAGTTGCTCTTTCGTTATACAAGTTGAAGATTTTCCACTTGTGTGATGGAGAAAGTAGACAATCTAGCTTTTTATCAATGGGGTAAGCAGCTTTATGATGAGTAGCTCCATGGAAAGATGAATAGCCCTATGCAATGACGTGGCAGTTCTTTGCAACGATAGAAAAATTAGCTCCGTCAAGTTTCGGCGTGATGGAGCTGACAACATATTCGGTTTATGGCATTTACTGATCCACATGTTTCCCCATGAAGGGAGGATATGTTATCGGAAAGGAAGGATCCCGTAGCTCGGTACCTCTATCACACATCGACTTCCCAGTGAGGAGACATTTCACACCACTGATTTTGTTTAATATTAGGATCTCCTCCAGCGAAAAAATATCACAGATCCCAACATCTACATGGCGCAAAGACTTTTGACTGCGGACTCTGAAATTCTTGATACAGTCAAACTCCGATACCATCTCTTTATGTACACTTTTTAGCGTAGTGGTAGACCTTAAACACGTGTAAATTTTAAGTGTTTCAAAATGTATTTTATATTATCTAATGACATATTCTTTGTGATTTTATAATAATCAGGAAAGTTAACATTTTTTAAGGAATGAAGGACGCAAGTCCACTTTTTTTCACAACAGGTTAGTTTTAATTAACACATGATATCCTAACATAATATCGCTCGCCCGCAAGAAAAGTGACACATCTTGCAAAAATTCATTTTGCGTTTTATTCCACTAACAGGTCTGTCATAGATGCCTCTAGCTACACAAAATGTTTCGTAAGTGTAATTATACGAAAAGTCACTTTGTTACACTATATGTCCATTTGTAACCACAGAAGAGGGGTGGATTGTGTGGAGAGGTAAAATTATCCAACTCTCCAAACCTTAGCCTACGTTTTCATTCTTAAGGATTTTATGCTTTTATGGACTTTTTTACTCCTGCATTCAGATATAAGTGTTATAATTTCATGTTACAGTAAAATCATGCAAATTTTCTTTTGCCTCTCCTGTGAAATTTACTTTTGTCGAGATGTGTCACTTTTCTTGCGGGTGAGCGATATGTCCTGGTCATACAATGACGGTGTTGTTTCTCCTCTACAAGCTTAGAAGATAAAGGATAAATTACAATTTCCCTTACAGTGAAATCAAATATTTTCTTATGTATTTTCTTTAGTGATTTTTGTATCAATACTGTGTTCAGAAAGGGATAATTCACGGAATCATATGGTAAGAAGATAGGGATATAACAGTGGTGACCTCGTGTATTGAAGTTCTAACATAGAAATCAAATCTTTGTCAAGAAATTTTTCTGTCAATGGACTTTATGTATGTGACATCATATCCCAGAGCTAATGGTATTTTGATCTGTTATTCTAGGCATTATACCGCCAGAATGCCAGTTTGCTCAACCGCAAATGCCTCCAGCAGATAAATTTTAGTCTCAACTGAGCTTACATGCATAAAGTGTAACCGAAATTTTGCAAATTTAGTGAATATTCTCAGATACAGCCAAAATTTTGAATTTGTATGACATTATATTTAGTATCCCTGTTACAAAAGGAATTTTTGTAGTATTTTTAGCAAATAAAAATTAATCCATTTATGCCTATCGTCCCCTATTTAGGACGCTTCAAAATTTTAGTAAATTTGTATAATTTCCCCCCTGTAACAGGAAAACTGCATGAAATACACTGCTCAAAACAATTAAAGGATATTTGAAGTTTTATATAAAATAAAGATATAAACGAAATTTTTTTTGCCGAAAATAGAAGAAGAGAATCACAAATGCAAATTTTTCTGGTTTTCAAACTGTGGAGTATGCAAATTTTGAGTTCGACGTCAAAAACGTCGCTTCAGCGGCAGCGAATGAAATTTGACTTCCAACTGGATAAAAGAGAATGAAGACAAGGATGATCGGCATTCAGTGATTGCTTTGTTTCGATGAGTACGATGTCTCAGCGAAGTCATTTGACAGATTCAGAAGCTTTGAGAATTGTTGGTAGATTAGAAGGGGGCCAAACTCAAGTCGAAGTAGCGCAAGCCATTGGAGTGTCACAAAGTGTCATTTCCAGGATCTGGGACCGATTTTTGGAGAGTGGATGTGCAGGCCGAAGACCAGGGCAAGGTCGTAGACGGGCAACAACGCCCCATGGAGATCGGTATTTAGCGTTAACAGCTCGGAGACACCGAACCATGAACGCTACTCTTCTCCAACAACACCTTCGCTCGGCTACAGGCACCACGATTTCAACTCAGACTGTCCGAAACCGGCTCCATGCTGTAGGTCTGTATGCTCGTCGACCGATGGTATGTGTTAGATTAACATCAAGGCATCGTCGCGACCGCAGGGAGTGGGCAACCGAGCATGTCAACTGGAGGAGAAATGAATGGAGCAATATTCTGTTTTCTGACGAGTCCCGTTTTTCTGTGCATCTGGATAATAGGCGTATTTTCATCTGGAGGGACCGTGGCAGTAGGAATAATCCTGCGTTCGTGCACGAAAGTGTCAGATTTGGCGGTGGAGGAGTGTTGGTGTATGGTGGCATCTCCATTGACGGGCGCACTGACCTCTACATCATTCGAGATGGAGCTCTGACTGGTCGCCGATATAGGGATGAGATCCTCAGACCTATTGTAGTCCCTTACGCTGCAGCAATCGGAGATAACTTCATTTTAATGGACGATAACTGCAGGCCACATCGTGCAAACCTGGTGGAGGATTTCCTTTTCGAGGAAGGAATCGTTCGAATGGAATGGCCAGCGTGTTCTCCAGACATGAATCCAATCGAGCACGTTTGGGACGCTCTAGGAAGACGAGTTTCTGGCCGCCAACAACCCCCACAAACTCTCCAAGAACTGGAAAGAGCTCTTCTGGAAGAGTGGGGCAGAATACCCCAACTCGTCATTAATAGCCTCATTGAGTCCATGCCTCAAAGGTGTTCAACGTTGCTGGCCGCCCGTGGAAACCATACCCCCTACTGAAAATGATTTTCTTTGAAGAAAACACCTTTTCTTATTCTTTTTTTCTCATATACACAAATTGTGTTTTTTTCCTTTAGTACACAAATGCGCAATAAAATGCATTTTTTTCTGCCAAACATGTGTAATTTATTCTCATATAACCTACTATGTCTGTCGACCATGTATCAATCAGCTAAACAGTTTACCAGATACAAAATCCACCTAAAACTGCAATATCCTTTAATTGTTTTGAGCAGTGTAATTACCTATAAATGACATTATCTGTTACCGAGAGATGAAAGCCCAAGATGGATAGTTATTTGCTTAAATGGAGGCTTCTTTTCGATGTTCATAGATTTTACATTGTTAAAGATGGGGGAATGTAAAAAGTAAGTTTATTTCTATTTTTTCTATCATAGATCCAAATAAATAAATTATATTAGCTTGAAAACATCTTTGAAATACGCATTTTTTAAAAATTGTCAAATTCTGTGTTCTAGCCTATTTCTTATTCACATTTGTAACGTCCCAATTATAGGAAGCTAGGCAAGAATGGGTACTTGTTTCTATTAGTCATTTAGTGAGAGTTTAGGTTAATTCCTCTTCAAGATCATTATGAAATAATTTTTTAAGCCTCAAATACGATTATTCTTAGTTTATTAATAATAACAATTATAACTTTATTAATCTATGCAAATAAATAAATATATCTTTTTAGTAGTACATAAAAATACTAATTATAATACTCAATATACAATTTAAAACATATTTGATATAAATCGAAACAAAACGTATAATTATGCATATTATACTGTTTGAAATATTATAGATATTCCCATATTTAGGAAGTTTATACTTTATAAAATAAACATAAAAATTTTTAGCGGAATTTTTTTTTTAGTAGTTTTCCAGTTCATTTTGCAACATTTAAAGTGATTTTACCACCAAATTTTAGAAAATAAAAAGTCAATCATAAATGTATTAATAACACATACTCCATAGAGCGCTATGCTAATATTTAAAAGTACCACCATCTGACGAAGCATCGACATCAAGTTGTGCGCATAAAGTCCATTGAACCTTTAATTGTAACACACAAGTGCATTGGATTGCAGGAATATTTCTCCAAATGAGAAAATTTATTTAATAAAATGGGTCTAAATATTTTTTGTTTCTTTTTTTGTGGCTAACTGTCATTTAATCAATTTGAGGACTCAGGATTTCATAGATAATTTGGACAGACTTACAGATTATAGCTATTATACCCAGGGGCGGCGCCAGAACTTGCCCGGGGGGGCACAGTATCCCCGACAGGGGGGCCGAATTCATAATATATATTAGAAGTCTCCACGAGCCCGGACCTGAGCTTCATTCTCCCCGGGACACGTCCGGATCTTAATTTTTTCTGTAGATTCGGGCCGGACCGGGACTGTATTTATACTTCAGAATTATTTTTCCCAACGGTAATGTCGTGGTAACTTTTCTCCTTTATTAGCGGAGTAAATGAACAATAAAACATTTCTTTGTTTCTTTTTTTTCCACCTTTTTTAAATAACAGGTGGAATATGTTGGTTAATCACGTGAAAAACATCAAATTTTCGCGTCCGGATTTGGCATATCCCGAAACGCCCAGATCTCTAACGCTCATACACTGTAAAAAAAAATCTGTAAAGTTACTAAAATATTTCTAGGAAACTGGGATTCCAGGAACTTTTTATGTAACGGCAACAGCAAAAATTTCTGTAACAGCATCTGTTACAGGAATTTTTCTTGTTGCCGTTACATAAAATGTTCCTGGAATCCCAGTTTCCTAGAAAAATTTTAGTAACTTTACAATTTTTTTTTTACAGTGTAGTGCTATTTAAATTAGAAATGGATTGCAGAGGGCCAAACTATTTTAATTCGAAACATAAACTTCGAAGCTTGTCAAAGAATATTGTAGATAAATAAAGTGAAAAAAAAGCTCTTAAAGGTATTTTTGAAATCACTGGTCACCCAACCTTTATAGTCGGGCGAATCCACAATAGAAGAAATTTCTACACTTTTGAGGAAAAACTCTGCTTCGTACTCTAATTACACACAGCAACACCCCCCCCCCCCCAATAAGAGGTCATTCAATATTACAGCTTTTACGTGCACATATATTGCACACACACAGCAATGTGTGAGCAATATGGAACAGTTCTCTAGTTATGAGTCGAACCACTGCGGACCACCCCGCCCTTAAGAAAATGCAAAGTCCTAGAAACAAGAATCCCGCATCAGGTAAGGTGAGTAATCATTTTTTTTTTTCGAAACGCGGTTCGTGTTCCGTCTATCCGCAACACGATCGAACCCGAAATACTTAATTCCAATCCCAACCTGAAACCCGGAATCAGAGAAAATTGATCCAAAATATAATGTAATTATAGAAAAATAGTCTGAGAAGTCATTCATATTCAAATACGTAGTTTTTCATCTGAAATAGAATCCTGCGCGGGTTGGGTTATACCCAATCCAAACGTTCAACTTAAAGTCAATCCGAAAGCTGCGAAAAATTTCCGTTGACCCAAAACCCGACAACAATTTTTCTACTGACCCTAAACCGAAACACTTCAATCCGATCCCGACTGGACAAAAAAGAGATCTATAATTTAATACAGTTATGAAATATACTGCATTCATATCTCTAATATCAATTCTACCTTTTATGTAGAAAATAAACATGTAAAGCGATTCATTCAAATTTAAATATATAATTCTTCATCTAAAACATTAGCTTAGACTTTCTTTTTGTAAAATTGAGCAATTCGAACTTGGCTCGTAAATAGTGTTGTCAGGTCTATCGGAAAAAGCGGGACAGAGAAAGAAAAAAAAGCGGGGCCGGAGCTTCAAAATCGGGACATCCATAAGAACTACAATAAAGCTTGCTAAAACGGAACCAGTATAACGGAATAATGCTTTAAACTGAAAATTTTTGAAAATAATTCGCAATATCGGTTAAAACAGGCTAAGATTAAAACCTGTCTAAATTGGAAAGTTCTTCTGATTCTGGTGTCGTTCCACCTTAACAGGTAGCTGTATTAAATAGCTTCCTTTCTTCGTATTAAATGTACGTGAATTATACTTTATCCATAAAGGAATGGTGTGAAATTAGAGTTTTTAAAATAATTAACAGTAATTTTATTACAATAATGCTCCCTTTATAAATACCGCGATTTATTTTTTTCGTTATTTTGCATTTCAGTCGTTTTCGAAAAAGTACACTACGTATTTATTACGTACACTCTCAAGAAAACAATTCGTCAAACGTAAAAAGCACAGGCAGCAAGTTACCGGAACGCACCAGTGGTTGGAACAGATTTTTCTATTATTTGAAGGAATTTCTTTTGACGGGAAAATTAAAAAAGAAAAAAAAAATGAGCTTCGATTCGCGAACTTCTCATGTTTTTGAGGAAAAAAGACATACGTAAAAAATCGGTTTCTGATACAAAAAAGTAACATGCAGCACAGTTACAGGAACATCCCTGTGATTTGACGAAAATGCAACTTCAGATAATTTTTACGTTAGATTAATAATTTTCTATATTTTGGGGGAAATGGGCAAATCAAAACAGGAATTTTCTTGTTTTAATAATAATAATAATAATAATAATAAAAGCAATTGAAAAAACACCTTCAACTCACGTATTTTTTTTAGAGTGTATATTGATGGAAACCAGACAGCATGGTCCTCTAACATCTGATAAGATACAGAATTTAAATCTGAGACTAAAACTGAAACACAAAATTCTGAAGAAGAATGTAAGTTAAAGGAAAATTTGTAAAATAGCTTAGAATGTAAAAGTTCATTATTTTAATATCAGCTCAATCATAAAACAAAATCTTGTTGATGATAAAAAAAAAAATCTTTAAACTCATACTTATTTTGAAACAGCCAAAGTTTAAAGGTCTGCACGGGCCGGGCTCGGCCCAATTTTCCTTCATGGCACTCGGGCCGGGTCGGGCCTAGTTACTACGATTTTTGGGTCGGGTTCGGGCCTTACTTTTTTCTGAAGGATCAGGCATGACCTAACTTCTTTTTTTCGTACCGAGGCGGGACAGGTTTCATTCTTCGTAGGTCTTCATAAGGCGATATTTTCAGTCCCCGTCTCGATCGAGCCCGTATGAAAATCATTGTCTCGGCATGCCCTGGTTCGTGCAAAAATCAGTAAAATTTAGCCCGTTCCAAAAATTTTTGCAAAAAGTGTATATATTTTTAAATCGACATTATTCTACAATTAAACATTAAAATTTATTCGTTTTAAAGAATAGTAGATTTCTAGGCAAGAATATTGAAATACAATAAAATGTGTGAATTAAATTTAAAAAATAAAAAAACCGGACTGCGTGAAAAGAAAATTAATTATTTCTCATCAATGTGAAACTATTTTTTATATTACTTACCTATTTTTTTTATTATTATTTACTTGTATTGATGACTTTTTGTGATTGATGACTGTGTTTAATTGTTAGTTCCTATCTATAAACACTGTTTTGATGAGGCCTATAGATGTCTATGATGGTTAGAGTTGCAGTAAAGCTAGAGATCATATCTACACAACTTCCAGGTTGTCTAATACACTGCTCAAAACAATTAAAGGATATTTGAAGTTTTATATAAAATAAAGATATAAACGAAATTTTTTTGCCGAAAATAGAAGAAGAGAATCACAAATGCAAATTTTTCTGGTTTTCAAACTGTGGAGTATGCAAATTTTGAGTTCGACGTCAAAAACGTCGCTTCAGCGGCAGCAAATGAAATTTGACTTTCAACTTGATAAAGGAGAATGAAGACAAGGATGATCGGCATTCAGTGATTGCTTTGTTTCGATGAGTACGATGTCTCAGCGAAGTCATTTGACAGATTCAGAAGCTTTGAGAATTGTTGGTAGGTTAGAAGAGGGCCAAACTCAAGCCGAAGTAGCGCAAGCCATTGGAGTGTCACAAAGTGTCATTTCCAGGATCTGGAACCGTTTTTTGGAGAGTGGATGTGCAGGCCGAAGACCAGGGCAAGGTCGTAGACGGGCAACAACGCCCAATGAAGATCGGTATTTAGCGTTAACAGCTCGGAGACACCGAACCATGAACGCTACTCTTCTCCAACAACACCTTCGCTCGGCTACAGGCACCACGATTTCAACTCAGACTGTCCGAAACTGGCTCCATGCTGTAGGTCTGTATGCTCGCCGACCGATGGTATGTGTTAGATTAACATCAAGGCATCGTCGTCGCGACCGCAGGGAATGGGCAACCGAGCATGTCAACTGGAGGAGAAATGAATGGAGCAATATTCTGTTTTCTGACGAGTCCCGTTTTTCTGTGCATCTGGATAATAGGCGTATTTTCATCTGGAGGGACCGTGGCAGTAGGAATAATCCTGCGTTCGTGCACGAAAGTGTCAGATTTGGCGGTGGATTTTTTTCTGCCAAACATGTGTAATTTATTCTCATATAACCTACTATGTCTGTCGACCATGTATCAATCAGCTAAACAGTTTACCAGATACAAAATCCACCTAAAACTGGAATATCCTTTAATTGTTTTGAGCAGTGTATAATCAAACGTATCAAAACTCAACCCCAAACCCACCCGAACACGAACACGAAACCGAACCCAACCACAACAAAAAATGTTATTCTCAATCCGAGCGGTGGGTCGGGTCGGGTGTAGGTAAAATCGGACGACCTGAATCGATGCAGGACTCTAATTTGAGACATAATTCTGGGCACTTTTTTGAAAAATCAGCTTAAACAAAACCGATGTGTAAGAATCAAAACTCATCTCGAAACCGAAAAAATTATAGCCAAGCCAATACGACTTCCAAAAATTAGCAGCAAGCTTATCCATGAGTCGCGTTTTCTATAAACTAACCTAAGATCTTTTTTTCTTAATTAACCTGCCCCCGACTCGATACGACTTGGGTCGTGTGCAGGAAAAATCGGGTTACCCGACCCGATGCAGGACTCTACACTCAAGTCAAAAAATTTTCCCCGACGACGGTTAAATTTGACCCCGACGGGGGGGGGATATGCCCCCCCGGACACCCCTCTGGCGCCGCCCTTGATTATACCGAGAGGTTTTGTTTTCCAAATCTCATACGAATATCATTTCCCTTTTTTCAGTTATAAGTTGACAAAAATGCTGATCCTTTAAATATTTCAAAATTTAAATTTTTATTACTCAGGGGAAAAGGAAAGAACAGCGTGATTTTTCAGGACATGTTTGAAAGTGTAATAACACATATAAAAAAATCCCTGCCGGTTCGGCCTGCAGGCACAGGTAGATTTCGAAGTTAAGTACTAATTTCACCAACAAAAACTATATCAAGATTAGAGATAAACCCAGTTTATCAATTTTATCTGGCTACTTTTGACGAGTTTTTAATTTTAGTTTTCTGTAAGCGCTGGTTTTATCAAAATCATGTTAATACGATATTTTTTTTTCTCCATCCCCTATTATTTCTTATTTATTTATTTATTATTATTATTATTTTTTTTTGCTATAAGAGTTGGTCCTATCAAAAACTTGTCAACATAAATGTTGTAAATAATATTAAGAAGATTTATAATAAATTTAAGCGGATTTGATATGTTGCGACTTGACGGAGTTATGAGGTTTTTTACGTCTTACCCCCCTTTTTTGCCCCCGTTTTTATTTTTTTTTGGCAGTAAGATTAGGTCCTATCAAAAACTTGTGAATATAAAAGTTGTAGATAAGATTAAGAATATGTATAATAAATTTAAGTGAATTTGATATCTTGTGAATTGACGAAGTTATGATTTTCTTTCTTAAAACCCTAATTTTTTTTTCGCCCCTTCAGCCCATTTTTAATGATATCAAAAATCTGTTATACATAAATTTTAGGCCTTTTTCTAGAAGTAATAACAACTGTTAAACTGATTTGATATGTTTTATAATTAAGAAGTTATGTTTTTTTCTGTTTTCACAAACCCCTCCCTATTCCCACCCCCTTGATCCGATTTTGCCTATTAATGAACTTGACTGAGATTTTCTGCCCCTTGGTTTGATTTATCAGTTTGGAAAAGATTTGTGCTGAATTATGCAAGTTATCGTGTCCATAAAAATGTGATATAGAAAGTTTATATAAGGTGTGTCCGCCGAAATAAAGCCACTGTTACTGAGTGCTGTAATTGGACACGAAACAAACCAATAAGAACGCAAAAAATATATTAAGAAAGTCCATATACAAATACATATTTACAAGTACTAAATCACTCCCTGCCTTACCTGGGCAGAAAAAAAAAAAAAAAAAAACGAATTAAAAAAAAAAAAGGGGGGGGGAGTGTCCCGCCGAAATAAAGCCACTACTTTTAATAGACTATATATCCGCCACAGTTATACACCGAAGAGCCAAAACATTATGACCAACCCCACATTTTGCAATGAACTCGCTTTGTTGACGTGGAGGGCACGTAATCAGGTGGGAATGGTATTTAACTACTGCTAGGGAGTATGAAGAATCATTTTTGAGCTCAATTCTGCCTGTGATGGGAAAGGTTGCTGATATAAGCGACTTTGATAGAGGGCAGAATTCATTGGCATAATGGCTCAGAACGCGTAGCTCTGAAACTGATCGACTCGTGGGTTGTTTGCGACATACCGTCGTTAGTACTTATGCAAAGTTCATGAATGACGATGAAACCATCAGCAGACGCGATGGCGTTGGACGTCGACACGTTGTCAAAGAAAAAGAATGTCGGAGGCTCCCCCACTTGGTTAAAAAAAAATCGGTAACAGACATTGGCTCAGCTGACAGCCCAATACAATACAGGTCCAGGTAGAGTTATTTCAGAGCACACAGTTCAGCTGACACTGTTGGATATAAGGCTATGCAGCAAACACCCCACACATGTGCTTCTGTTGACCATCATCGCTAACTTCTCCTACACTAGGCCCAGGAACATCGTGACTGAACCATGGATCGTTGGGAGAGAACTGCCTTGTCAGATGAATCACGATTCATCCTTCAACTCATCGATGGTCATTTAAAATTACGCCTTCTTCTATGAGAACTGTTGCTTCCCCTTATACAGCAGTCCATTCCAAGGCCGGTTGTAGCGATAATAAGTTTTGGAAAACGTTCTAATGGGCATCTCTGGGACCTGTGGTTATGGTAGAACAGATCACGAAGGTCGCAGACTATCTGAACATCATCGGGGACCTCTTGCACCCTTACAATATTATTTCTCCTCCCAATTGGAAATGAAGTCTTCTATCAAGACAACACTCCATGACACAGGGCTCGAATTGTGCTGGGGTGGTTCTAGGAACACAATACTGAATCCCAGTTAAGGTCCTTGCAGCCTAACTAAACGGATTTTAATATGATAGAGCAGATTTAGGGTGTCATGGAACGGTAGCTCAGAGCTCAAAAACAGCCATGCTGTAATATTCCGGATTTAGTTGACTGCAATTTGAACATCAGGTACAATCTGCCTTCGGCTATGTACCAAGGACATGTGGCATCCATGCCAAGGCCGGTGCAGCTTTTTTGCAGACAGAAATTGAGACAATGCATTATTAAGTAAGGGGTCATAATGTTTTGGCTCTTCAGTGTATATGACTTGGAATATACGATGTGGCATACCATTTACCAATCCTTGGAGGACAGTAGCATCAATATTCTCCCACACTTCAATAACGACGATCTTCAATTTTGCCACAGACTGAAACTGTCTGCCACTGGCATGTACAGCCCTACTGAGGATACCTCACACATTATCTTGGGGATTGAGATCAGGGAAAAAGGTCAAGCCATTCCATGACATGTACCCGATTATCCAAAAAACATTCCCAGGAGGATTTTGCAACGTGAATGGAGGTTTTGTCCTGCTGGGAAATCCAATTTAGCCCTCCAATTCTCTTTGAAAATGGCAGTAGGGGAGACTAGGGAGGGTTGACCCACTTTTTACAAAAATATTTTTAATTTTTTAAATATTGATTGTAGAATAAAGTTTTATATATCATTTTATTTGTTATACAATCAGTTATCAAAATAAAATTGCTGCATAAGTGTACTATGTAAGAAATTTGAAAAATGATCGATTTTAACCATGAGCAAATAATGGGTCAAGGCTCCCCACATATGGGATGGTTGACCCACTATATGGGAGGCTTGACCCACTTTGTTTTATATTAAAATATTTGTGAAGAAAAATAAAGTCTGTTTAAGAAAAGGCAATAAAACGTTATGCTGCATGCTTTAGTTATTATAAAAAACATTTTTAAAAATATGATGCTTAAACAAACCCGTTTTGACACAATTGCAAATCAGAGGAGAAAAATTTCGTTTAAAGCAGAATTTCGTCTGAGCAGGTATAATTGTACAGCAGGGAAAATGAAATTTTAACATTTAAGACAGTATTCCTTTAGAGACAGGTTCCGTTTCATGGATTATTATGCCCGGAATTTATAGCCACTGTCCCGCTCTTTTTTGTCTCCTTTTCCTACTTTTTGTGACACTCGACTTGACAACTCTAATTGTCACATAGTTTGGCTTCATCCCACTGTATTCATGCTGGTGAAATTTGTCTACATACCTTCCAAAAGTTTTTCGATCAATTCTATGTTCTTTTACCGCCGTATGTGTAATTAGCTGATCATTATCTTCTTTATCCCTTTCAGTGGCAAAGCACTTTCAGTACTAAAATGTTGAAATAAATGACTGGCACCGCAATTTACGAAGACATTTATTTGGAAATAAGAAAAGGGTATATTTCACATACATATTAAATGGAAAAAAATTTAGCAAATTTCTGGTGCCAATGTGGTGTTTGGGAATTAAAATTAAGTGGTTTCAGAAGCATGCCGCTGCCCCTGAAAATGTCAAGACTGCTGCTTTCATATTTTCTAGTCTTTTACACTGTTTCTATTTACCTATTTTAGTAATATTTAAATGGAAAAAGTTCCTATCAACTTTCCCATTTATATCTCATTAAATTTTTTCTTGCAGTGGATACTGGAACGATTTTTCACAGCTTTCTTTAATCTAAACATTTTCTTTTCCATCACCCTAGTTTACCGTGGCTTTGCAGAATAAATTTTTATATATTTTTTATATATAACCATTAATCTTTCATTATGCGTAGTGTATAATAAAAAGATTTCATCTGGTCAACCCTCCCTCACATTGACTGGGTCAAGCCTCCCCACATAGCCTTTTTTTAAAGAATAGCACATTGTTATGTTAAGCCTAAGTTACTGTACAATCTTTATGCCTGGAATGAAAGCTCGATATTTCTGCATTACTTAAAACCTACTTACTTAAATTTCTATGATATATTTTATCTGAAAAAAGCTTACAAAATATGTCTAAAAAACACAACTTTTAGGTTAAAAACCCTCACAAATGATTTTTTTCCACACCTATTTTGATTATCTGTATCAAACAGAGACTGTTGTTTGAGCATTCCGGTGGCTTTTGTTGACACCTAATGATAAAACTCTGAAATTCTTTTAAATATGAAAACTGATGGGTGGGTCAAGCCTCCCGTATGGTCAACCGTCCCTAGTCCCCCGTCCCTAGTAATGGCCAGCTCGATCACTGGACTTTAATCCCACCGAGCATATTTGGGATGCTATAGGAAGGTGTGTTGCTGCTCTCAACCTCCCTCCTTAGACCCTTGCCATGCTTACAACTGCTTTACAAGAGCAATGGCTCGCACTTCCCAGCGAACTTATCAATCACATAATTGACAGTATCAAACATCGCTGTATGTGCTGTATTGCTTCTAGGGGTGATAATACTCCACGTTAAAGGTACTTTTCGTATACCAAACTGACACATTTATTTTGTGTATTTTATAATTGTGTTAATTTCTGAAACACCACAATCGTCTAGTAATTTCTTTTAACGTTATTTTATACCTTACTAAGCGTTGTATATTGTGGCTCCGTTTTATTAAAATCTACATGTAACATTTTGAGTAATCGCTATTTTTGTTGTATTTCTTTAATTTTTGGAAACCAGTGTATAATATATATATATATATACAGGGTGTCCGAAAAGTCTGGAAACGGTTGAATAATTCGAAAAATACATATCAGATTGAAAAACTAAAATATAAGTGTTAAATATTTTTAAAAAAGCTACTCAGTGATACCAAATTTGACTCCCGCAACTGACCCCCCCCCCGGGGGTCAGAGGGGGTCCAACTTTGAAATCTACCCCCCCCCCCATTTTTATTGCAGATTCGGATTCTACAGACAAAAATAAGTAACTTTTGTAATTAACATTTTTTTCGGATCCTCGTTGATCACGGTGTAATCGAGCAAATAAAACAGATACATATTTTGGCTTTACCAACCAGGTTTTGACATACCGAAATCTGATATGCCAGAACTTTTAACGTCAAAGTTGCCGTCTTTTGCGGAAGTAGTGTTTCTCGAAAACAATCAGTGGAGATTGTTTTCATGGCGCTTTATACGCTTTTTCCATAAAAATTAATAGAAATATATTAAATTAATTTTCTATTTTCCTTTCTTTTTTATCCAGTCGATCATTTTTAAATAATAAACTGCGTATTTTGATATTTTAACGAGTAAATATGCACCTCCTCTCCCGAACAGAAAGATGATAGTCTTCATTATTTGAGGGCGGGGTGTGTTGATATTCTGTGTTTCGATGTCTTCTGCTGTTAAAAAAATCACTTAATTCGGGCCGGATGGGAGTGTATGAATTTTTTAAATTATTACAATAGAATCAATCAGTAAAGATTGTTTTCAATGCGCTTTATACGCTTTTTCCATAAAAATTAATAGAAATATATTAAATTAGTTTTCTATTTTACTTTCTTTTTTATCCAGTCGATCATTTTAAAATAATAAATTGCGTATTTTGATATTTTAACGAGTAAATATGCACCTCCCCCCCCCCTCCCGAACAGAAAGATGATAGTCTTCATTATCTGAGGGCGGGGTGTGTTGATATTCTGTGTTTCGATGTCTTCTGCTGTTAAAAAAATCACTTAATTCGGGCCGGATGAGAGTGTATGAGTTTTTTAAATTATTATTATAGAATACTATACAGGACAAAAACAAACAAACAAACATATAAAATATTTTTGTGCGGGCTGAGCAAAGGATGGGAAGCAGCGTAAATTTCAGGTAGGGGGGGGGGGGGGGATTATAATGACTGATTAGTTACTGCAACTACTGACCAGGGATGAGAGTTCCGCGTTTTTGCACACCAGTATTTTGTTAGAGAAAATGTTATTTCATTTAATCTGAACATTTTTGAGATTTAAGATAACAACATTTTCTCTAAGAATATACTGGTGTGGAAAAAAGCGGAAATCTCATCCCTGCTACTGACTATTTTTCCATTTTTTTCATAATTTTAAATTTATTATTGGGTTGTTCGGGATGTCGTGTCCATGTGGGAAAATCAATTTGTACCTGAAAATTCTGCCGGGTAATTATTCGACATTAGATATCGGAATCAATGTCTAATAATTAAATGATAGAATTTTCCGGTACGAATTGATTTTCCCAAACGGACACGACTTTCCGAACGACCAATTAATTTTAAACAATTGAAAAATTTTGATCTTTTAAACTTTTGAATTTAAAATATAATTTAACACTTTAAGCACTATTGATTATTTCCTGGGGTAGGTGACTTTTTAATTTTCATGGGGGAAGGATGATGTAGAAAATTGTTCAATTATTTATTAATTATTACAATAAATGTGAAAAAATATATAACCAAAAACGTTTTTTGCAGAACAAATTAAAAACAAATAAGTTTATTTCCTACATTTTTTAAGCTCGAGAAGGGACATTTATTCATATATTTCATTCAGTTAGTTCTACGTTTAATGTTAACGTTTTGTTACAAATAAGTTAACCCTTTTGCGGCCAGTGTCCTTAAAAAAAGGACGCCTAATTTTTATTTTACTGGCACCCAGAATACTTAATTAAAATTTTCCATTTATAACCTACTTGAAAATATGCAAGTTTGTATTTTCCAATAAACTCGTTTATAAATTCTGATGCCAGTCTATCATTTCATCAGTTTATAAACAGAATTACTCCTTGCTGGTAAGGGTTAAACCAAATGAACATTATAAAATGAAAACAAAATTTAAACAATACGATAATTTAAATACCCTAAAATCTTACGTTCCCCTCAAATTAAATCGAAATAAATCTTAGACTTTTTAACACTAGAACGCCCGGAAATTTTACTCAAGTCTCATAAAAATACTTGACACCAGAATTTTTATTTAAAATTACTTAATTGATTTATTTAACATATATCTGCGTGGTTTAAATTTAATTTATTTTATGAAAATAATTTCTGGTTCCAATTGACATTTAATCACATGGTCGGAGTCGAATGGATTCCTTCTGGACGTTCTAGTGTTAAAATGTTTTTTGTATTTTACATGTGTTTTATCATTTTGTACACACTCATCATAAGCATAATACAAAATCTGCAATACAAATATTTGCAACTTAAAAATGAAAAAGTCTAAAATTTATTTAGATTTCTTTTTAACGGAACC
Source organism: Maratus speciosus (assembly GCA_963932465.1). Taxonomy (NCBI): domain Eukaryota; kingdom Metazoa; phylum Arthropoda; class Arachnida; order Araneae; family Salticidae; genus Maratus; species Maratus speciosus. Next base: position 228,520,991 of record OZ010796.1, on the reverse strand, counting down.
TAAGTTTTTAATGAGTTTTATGTATCATATTGTTTGATTTTTTTTTAAATTGTTCAATTGGTTTAACTTATTTGTTACAAAAGTTTAACATTGAACGTAGAACTAACTGAATGAAATATATTAATAAATGCTCCTTCTCGGGCTTAAAAAAATGTAGGAAATAAACTAATCTGTTTCTAATTTGTCCTGCCATTTATGTCTTAGATTATATTTTTTGTCACATTTGTTATTTTATTGTAATAGTAAATAAACAATTTTCTACATTATCCTTCTGTTATGAAAATTAAAACGTCGTCTACCCCAGAAAATAATCATTATACTTTAACCCTCTCGAGACCGCATCGCGTACACAAATTTTATTTGGAATGCACCGTGTTTATTGAACTAACCCCTTTACTTATGAAATACCAAAAAAAATCAATTAAAAAAGTCAAATATTATTATTCATTTATTAATGGTGCCCAAAACAAATTCTACATGCACCTTTTGACGATGCATATATGTGCCTCACAAATCCCGACAGAGTTAAAGAGTTAAATTATTTTTTAAATTAAAAATTTTCGAATATATAAATTTTTCTATTGTTTAAATTTATGAAAAAAGAGTTAAATTGAAAAATATATTAATTTGCAAAAAAATATTACATTTATTAGAATTATTGATTTTTTTTGCCATACTTGTTATTTTCTAGTTGCAGTAAAACTAATCAATTATTTAATCTCCAATCCCACAATCACCTGAAATTTACACTACTTCCTCATTATTTGCTCCGCCCGCACACAAAAAAATTATGTGTAATTTTTTTTGTCCTTTATGTTACGCTATAGTAATAGTAAAAAAAAAAAAATATCCCATACACCCACATCCTTACCACGATTTAGAGTATTAAAAAAAAAAAAAAAACAGCAGAAGCCTTCGAAATGCAGAATATTCACGCCTAACTCTACCAAATAACGAAGATTACCTTTTTTCTGTTCGGAAGAGGAAGGGCATGTTTACACATTAAAATATCAAAAAACGCAGGTTAATTTATTAGAATGGATTGAACGGATAAAATAAAAACTTAAATAGAAATCTAATTTAATATATTTCTGCTAATTTTCACGGCAAAAGCATATAAAGCACTTTTGTCATCGAAACAACCTTCATTGATAGTAAATACAAAACTTGTGTGGAAATATAAATCACCTAAAAACAACGTTTAAAAACACAATAAAATTCATAAGGTTTGAAGAGACGTATACGTTTCGTGAGTTCCAGGACTCACATCCTCAGTGTATAAAATCTATAAAAACAATATCCCCCCAACTACATGTACGGTGAAACCCAAATGTCAAAACACAATACCAAAAGACCATCAAGTTCCAACAGCCAATGAAATTAAAGCGGAAGTGAAGTGCCGTGACACAACAAATCCACCCAGAAAGTTGAGATGCATGGTACACTACACAAATCATTAACCAAGGGGTTTTTTAATCTATGGATATGAACAGATTTAATTTTAAATCTAGAGGAGTAATGCATTTCTTGATAATGGTAGCTGAGTCAAAATTGAAATTATGTCCCAACCCCCAGCAATGAGAGGCGATAGAGGATTTTTGCAATTCTTTTTTTTTACATAGATTATGTGTTCTTTGACTCTGTAACGGAGTTTTCGTTTAGTTTGTCTAATATAGTACAAACCACATTGGCATTGATTGGCTCCATTGATAGTTTTCGACAAACACAATTCCAGCTAAGGCGACCACTTTGGCGACGAAAGCTCTGGCCCATCGCATTTCGTGATTGTAAAACATGGTTGAGAAAACAAAATATGTATCTGACACATTGTGCTGGATTACAACGTCATCAACAAATATTAAAAAAAAAAAATGTTAAAAGCAAAAGTTACGCATTTTCCCCCGTAGAATCCGAATCTGAAATTAAAAAAATGGGGATTATCATTTAAGATTTCAAAGTTGGAACGCCTCTGACCCCCAGGAGGTCGGGGTGGGGTGTCAGCTTTGGTATCACGGTATAGCTTAAAAAAAAATATTTAACACGTATTTATTAGTTTTTCAATCTTATATGAATTTCTTCAGTTATTCGACCATTTCCAGACTTTTCGGACACCCCGTATTTTGCCACATTTGATATTTTATTGTAATAATAAATAAATAATTAAACAATTTTCTACATCATCCTTCCCCTATGAGAATTAAAACGTCGTCTCCAACAGGAAATAATCAAGAGAACTTAAAGAGTTTAATTATTTTTTAAATGAAAAAGTTTAAAAGATCAAAAATTTTCAATTGTTGTTAAATCAAAATTATGAAAAAAATGTTAAATTTAAAAATATTTTAAATTGCAATAAATTATTACGTTTATAAGAATTATTGAAAAATTTTCTACCCTACTTGATATTTTGTTGTTGCAGTAACTAATCAATCAACAAAACATATAACTCCACTTCCACTGAAATTTATGCTACTTTCCCATCTTTTGCACAGCCAGCATAAAAAGTTTGTATGTTTTTTCTTTAATATATTGTCCTATATGTTATTCTATAGTAATAATTTTAAAAAACTGTTCATCCGCACCAACCCCCTGAATTAGATGATATTTAAAAAAAAAAAAAAAACAGCAGAAGACATCGAAACGCAGAATATCTGCACACCCCGCTCCCAAATAATGAAGATTATCCTTTTTATGTTCGGGACGGAAGGTGTAAAAATGTTAAAAAATCAAAATACGCAGGTTATTATTTAGAAATGATTGACTAGATTAAAAAAATATGCAAATAGTGTACTAATTTAATATATTTATATTAAATTTTATGGAAAAAGCATATAAAGTGTCATCGAAACAACCACCACTGATGGTTTCAAGAAACACTATTCCCACAAAAGACGGTTACTTTGACGTTAAAAGTTCCGGCCAATAACATTTCGAGATGGCAAAACCAGGTTAGGAAAACCAAAATATGTATCTGTCGAATATGCTCGATTACACTGTGATCAACGAGGATCCGAAAAAAAATGTTAAATGCAAAAGTTACGTATTTTTGTCCGATCAATGAAATCACAAATATATGAACAAATTGATGAAATTCTAAAGATTCATAGTCAAGATGCGTTATTTAATCCATTTTTGTCGGCATTAAGCCTAAAATGACAAAATTTAGCTCCTAATAGCGCATCATAAAAAAATAAATGATAAAAAACCAAGAGATCTCAAGAAAGATACACCTCACACAAGATATTAAAAATTGAAAAATGATTAGAACGCAATACCTCAATTATAGACAAATCCAAAACTTCAGAAAGTTGACCCACAATATTATTACATGTGAGGATGCAATCAGATTTAAAACTATTAAAACATGTGGTCGAAAACCCAAACATTGCTGCCATATGGTGTGAAAAAGGAAAACTATATTGTAACTAGATTTTTAACAAAAATGTTTGTGCTGCCATCTATACCCATAGAGAAGAATAAAATCAATTGAAGAAATCAAGAAATGACTTAAATTAACGTTTATTTAAAGTAGAATGATAAAAAAAGAATAAAATTAATAATTACTGAATAAATATAAAATAAATAAATAAATAAAAATAGATAAAAGGGCATTGATTAAATTAATCATTTTAAAACAAATATTATAAAATAAAAAATGAGCACACAAACAACATTTAAAAAACAGTGAGGGTTATTTTGAAATAGTAAAATATAGCCTTGCATTATGTGCCAATATGTGAAATATTAATGAAAAATTTATGATGTTAAATGCATGATACCCCTGTTTTTTTTAAATGAAATATATATCCATACAATATTATTATTAATAAATTTTCTTTCATAAAAATAATGATATAAATCTGATAACATGCTTGATGAAGCAGCGCCTTGAGCATACCCTGTATATGAATAAAAAAAAGCACTGTCTTGGAAGATATAATAATGAAATAGAAGAAAATTAGTCAAAGGTTTGAAGTAGTCAGTATCAATATTACCAGGGAAATTTAATAAAGGGAAATATTCTATAAATAATGCATTAATAGTAGATTGTAAGTCTTTTAGAATGATATTATTAAATAGGTCTTTGAAAACTAAAGTAATAATATTTTTGACGTTTGTTAATGGCTTTATTTTATCCACCACCAATTCAAAACTGTTATTAATGTCATGATATTATTGTAACTGTTTGATTAACTGCATAAATATATATTGACTGTACTTGTATTAACTGTAACTTTAACTGTTCACCTGAACTGTTGTTGTTGTTGATCTGAATGTAACCTGCAAGCATGTATGCTATATTTTGTATCTGTCTTCTACTTAATAATATTTAACCAAGTTATTATAAATATGAACTGTGTTCATTTATTGAGTTATATATCACACTAAGATGAAACCCACAACTGACATGGTGTCAGGATTGTAACGATGATAAAAGATTATCGTTGCGCGGAACTGATCCACGTTGTTTAGTCGAGTTACGACATCTACTGAAATGGATGCTTTTAGACCACTTGGCCCGATGAAGTTCTGCACAGGAAATGCAAAAGAAAAATGGAAGAGATGGCGGCAAGAATTGGAAAACTACATGTTAGCTACTGAGAAAGATGGGCGTCCAGGAAAAGTCAAAATCGCAATCCTGTTGAACCTCCTTGGGAGTGAAGGTCTGGAGATATACAATACATTCAAATTTGAGATACCCGAAAATAAAGAAAAATTCAATGAAGTGATAAAAAAATTTTGAAGAGTATTGTCTACCTCATCAGAATGTCATTTATGAACGATATAAATTTTTCTCGTGTGTCCAACAAGAAGGCCAAAACATCGATAGTTACGTGACTCAACTGAAAACATTAGCGTCAACCTGCGAGTTCGCTGATCAAGAAAATGGGCTAATTCGTGATAGGATTGTCCTTGGAATTCGTGACAACGGTCTGAAAGAACGTTTGCTTCGCGAGTCGTCACTGTCAGTAGAAAAAGCAGTGGAAATTGTACGTGCAGCAGAATCGAGTCGGGAACAGATCAGAAGTATGAATAACGAAAGTGAAGTACACAGTGTGAGGAAACAGTGGAAGAAGAGTAAACCAAAGCAACAGTCATCAGAATACGAGTGCAAGAAGTGCGGTAGAACACACAAGCCTCGTGAATGTCCAGCATTCGGAAATATTGTTCAAGATGTAAACAGAAGAATCACTTTGCCATAAGATGCCCTCAGAATCCGAAGAAGGTACATCAAGTGAGTGCTCCGGAAAATGAACTAAGTGAATCACATATTTTTGTTGACTCAGTGACTGTATTTAAACCTGATAATGAACTTACTTTTAGTGACACTATAACTGTAAAAACATTTGAAAATGAACTATATGAACTTCAAAGCACAGTTAGTTCTGTAGAAATAAGGAATATTGAAACGGTAAGTGAAACTTATAATAAATAAGTATAAGAAAATAAGTATTTTAATGTTGAATTCAAACTTGATACTGGTGCTGAAGTGAATATTTTACCTTTGCATGTTTTAAATAATGCTAAAATTAAACCGAAGTTTAATGAAACTAAAGTAACATTAATGTCATTTGGTAATTTTAAAATAAGGCCAAAAGGCACTTTAATGATAAATTGTTCTACTGGGAAACTTAATAATGTGCCACTGTTATTTTATGTTGTAAATATTGTATCTAAACCAATATTAAGATTAAAAGCATTTTCCGAGTTGAAATTAATACAACAAATAAATGAAATAGAGGGAAGTAATTTAAGTAAAGATGAGTTGATAGCACAATATAAAGATGTATTCACTGGTACTGGAGAATTTCCAGATGAACCATATCATATTACGTTAAAAGATAACGCGATACCAGTTATCCACCCTCCTAGGCGTGTTCCTGAGGCATTACAGCCAAAATTGAAAGAGACATTAAATAAATTAGAGAAAGAGGGAATTGTATCCAAAGTAAACAAACCAACTGATTGGGTACAAAGTTTAGTTATTGTAGAAAAACCTAATGGGAGTCTCAGATTGTGTTTGTATCCAAGGGATTTAAATAAAGTAATAAAGAGGGAACACTATCAAATTCCTTCTGCAGATGACATAATAAGTAGATTAGAAGGTAAAAGAATATTTTCTGTAGTCGATTTAAAAGATGGATTTTGGCATGTTCCATTGGATGAAATTAGTAGTGAAATTTGTACATTTAACGCACCATTTGGCAGGTATAAATTTAACAAAATGCCATTCGGAATTTCATCAGCACCCAAAATATTTCAAAAGAGAAATCAAAAGCTTTTTGGGGATATTGACGATGTTGAGATTTACTTTGATGATATCATTATTGCAGGAACTGATGAGGCCACGCACGACTTAACCCTCCGTCTACCAGACGGGTCCATTGGACCCGACAGGTACATACAAAATATTCATTCAAACCAGAAATTTCTTTAAAATAAACTAAGTATATAAACCAGACAAAAATAAGGTAAATAAATAAGTTAAATAGTTTTAAATAAAAATTCTGGTGTAGAACGTTTTATTAAAACTTGAATAAAATTCCCGGTAGATCTAGGGTTAATTATGTCGAAGGTTCATGAAAGAGCTAGGTCATTAAATATCAAATTTAACCCTGATAAATTACAGTATAGAGTACCAGAAGTAAAATATGTAGGCCAAATTATTTCTGAATCTGGTATTAAAGCTGAACCGAGTCACATCAGAGGAATTGTCGACATGCCAACACCAAAATCAAAAACTGAAGTTAGGAGGTTGTTAGGTATGATGAATTTCTTGTCAAAGTTTATACCCAATGTATCGAAAATTACTGTCCCATTAAGAGAGACAATTCATGAAAATGTAGAATTTAATTGGGGAAGGGAACAGGAAGAATCATTTAGTAAAATTAAAGAACTGTTAACCAGAGCCCCAGTTTTGAAAGTTTTCAGTTCAAAAGGTGAAATAGTAATACAGTGTGACAGTTCAAAAGATGGTCTGGGATCATGTTTAATCCAAAAAGACCAACCTGTATCTTTTGTGTCACGCAGTTTAACTAACAGCGAGAAAAACTTTTCGCAAATAGAAAAGGAATTATTGGCCATAGTCTTTTCTTTTGAAAAATATCATAATTTTGTTTGTGGTCGAAAAGTCACGATTCAAAGTGACCACAGACCTCTAATGTCAATTGTAAAAAAACCTATGCATAAAATATCCTCTAGAATGCAAAGAATGCTTCTAAAATTACTGAAGTATGAGTTTGAAGTAACGTATGTACCAGGTAAACAAATGTTTCTGGCTGATACTTTATCACGTGCATTCCCTAAAAATGTAACTGTTAAAGATGACCCAGAAATGTTAAATATTGTACATACCATTTCTAAATACTTACCTATGAGTGAAGGCAGAATTGCCCAATTTAAGAAAGAAACTGAATCAGACCCAGAATTGAAAATTGTCTTAAATTACATCAAGGAAGGCTGGCCTAAATCTTACAAAAATGTAGATAACAATGTGAAAACATATTATAAAATAAAAAATGATCTTCATAGTAATGATAGGCTGTTATTTCTTAATGAAAATATAGTTGTTCCTCATAGTTTGAGAAAAAGTATGTTAGATTTAATTCATGAAGCACACTTTGGGATAGAAAAGTGCAAGAAAAGGGCTAGGGACTTAATGTATTGGACAGGAATGAATTCAGATGTAGAGAAAGTTCTTTTAAATTGTGAAATTTGTGAAAAATTTAAAAGGGCAAATAGCAAAGAACCTATGAAATCTCATACAGTTCCATATAGACCATTTGAAAAGGTAGGGGTTGATATAATGGAGTTTGGTAATGTTAATTATCTAATTCCTATGGATTATTATTCAAAATGGATAGAAGTTTGCGAGCTTGAAAATAAGTCAGCGGATGATGTAATATGTAAACTAAAATCTATTTTTTCTAGGTTTGGTGCCCCGAATACTGTAATATCTGACAATGTTCCATTTAATGGCTCTAATTATATTAAATTTGCAAAAGTTTGGGATTTTAACTATGCATTTAGTAGTCCTCATTATTCTCCAAGTAATGGCATGGTTGAAAGGGCAGTGGGAATTGTAAAACGTATTATGAGAAAAGCTAAGGTAAGTAATAAAGACTATTTCGTGGGATTAATGGAGTATAGGAACACACCCATTTCAGGCCTTGAGTTATCTCCATCTCAACTGATGTTTAACCGTAGACTAAAAACAAAATTACCGATCACAAATAAATTACTAAATGCAGAATTGTTTAATAACATTCGAGAAAAACTAGTTAAGAGGCAAGCTATTCAAAAGAACTATTATGACAAATCAGCACATCCATTACCTTAGCTTATAGAAAAAGAGAATGTTAGGATTTTAAACTTTAAAAGCAAAACTTGGGAACCAGCTGAAATTGTTAAAATAGACAAATCTCATCCAAGATCTTATTACGTTAGGGATCAATCTGGGAAAATTCTTAGACGTAATAGGAAACATATAAGAAAATCATTGTCATTAAAAACAATAGACCCAAATTATGAAATAATAAGTATTCCTGAAACTGATTCCAATGTATCTTTAGATTCTCCACAGAATACTCATGTAAACAGCAATCTAAGATGTAGTAGTCGTATACGTAGAATGCCTACATATTTAAATGACTATGTTGTATAATGAAAAACTTAAAAGGGGAGATGTCATGATATTAATGTAACTGTTTGATTAACTGCATAAATATATATTGACTGTACTTGTATTAACTGTAACTTTAACTGTTCACCTGAACTGTTGTTGTTGTTGATCTGAATGTAACCTGCAAGTATGTATGCTATATTTTGTATCTATCTTCTACTCAATAATATTTAACCAAGTTATTATGAATATGAACTGTGTTCATTTATTGAGTTATATATCACACTAAGATGAAACCCACAACTGACAATTAATACAATTAGTGTTACCCTATTTTTAAATGATAACTCATAAATTTGTGTAAGAATATTTAAAAATAATGTATTAGCACGAGTATTATATGTATTACATCCTCCAGTGACTGTGCGGAATTTATATATATATATATATATAAGATATGGAAAGGTACATTGCAATAACTAGTTAACTATGTTTATGTTATGCGTGATGAATCAGCATTCCTTAATAATGCATAAAACAATTTTAAATTATACATTAATTTACTTCTATATATTTTATTTTATAAATAGTGGACTCTAATACTGTATATGATATATGCATATATAAACATGTAAAAATGTATATTTAGTTCTATCTGCCCGCCCCCCGCCCCCCGCCCCCCTTACAAAAAAAAAGTAGGGAAAAAGAAAAAAATTCAATTTTATAAAGGGTAGGGAAGAGTAGGAATTTTTGTTTTATTATTAGTTATTATTATTATTATTATTATTTAATTATTTTTCCGAGTTATGATTTAAAGCAAGTTATGAAAACATTATAGATGCTGATTATTTGTAATCAATAATCTAATTAGCTGATTTAGAATCAAACAAAAATGTTGTGCTGTTGGGTTTTTAAAAGTAAGAATAAAATTGGATTTTTGATTTGCAAAAAACGTGTACAAATTAATCTTGACTTAAAAATAATTCTCCGTACTTAATTTAAATAATCTAAAATAGATGGCAGAGCTAAAAGTGTTTTACTTCCTCACTATTAATTTAAAATAGTTTACAACTTGAAAAATCATCAGTAGATGGCAGCACTATAAATTGTTCATATTTCTTTTTTAATAAAAATATCTAATGTTGCCTGATTCTACAAATTTCGTTAATTTCTACCTCTCAATGTAATAACTGTCTTTCTTCAATCCTATTTTATAATAAATTTTCTCTAAGATCCTTTAAATAGAATATAAAATAATTTATTATGTTTAGTTTTATTACGATAATATACCTAATATTTATTATATTTATATTATTAATATAATTATTTCTTAATATGCTGATTTTGAACTGTCAGAATTCGCTATTAACTGTAACTCATTCATATAACACGTGTAAGGGTATCTGCTGTGTTCGTAAGGAAGCATGATTTTGTTCCAATTCTGAAATTTAAGATATTATCTGTTTCTATTAATGAGTAAGTTTTTAACTCACATGCTTCATTTATATTTTTATTGTGTATGGCTTGATTATTTCCAACTTTTATATATTTATTTATTAATATATTTCCTTTTTTTTGTTACGATTAATCGGGGAATGGAAAAAATATGCATTTAAGCGGTTGCTTATTATTTCTACTTCAGAAATTAACCGTATTTTACTTATGATATTGTAATATTGCCCTTGAAAACGAGTTACAAATCATAAGGTCCATTTTTATTCATGATAGCTCTCCCTTTTTGCATTCATTTTGTGGTTTTTCTTATTGAATTTATACATTTTCAATTTTGAGATCCTATATTTCGTACAATGAATTTGTTAGTGCTGTCAATGATTGACTTTTTCTTGTCTTTTTTCATTGGTTAAAATATTTTAATTACAAATAGCTTGACAAAATATTTCAAATATTTATCATTTCCTACATATTTATCTTTATTTGTTTATTCTTTTTATGCATTCACCTTCCTGTTAATAGTGACCTTTCGCAAATTTTAAATGTTATAATTTTTTAATACTTCATTTATAAGTGATTGGATCTAGTTTTTATAAGATTCATTAGTGATTAGTTAATTTAATAATTGTGGATCAAAATTTAATATGTATAATGTTTGTATCATGTCTTGATACTCAATTTATAAATTTTATTTGAAATTGATGATTAATTGTAATATTCTATAATGGTTTTATATCTATATATATAAAGTTTTGAACTGGGGGTGGCTTTGGGTCCTAGGGGTCATGATCGGCGTAGATCTGCAAAAGTTTTCATAAATTCCAACATAAGGGAGAATGTAATAGTTATAGTATTTCTTACGAAATCTACATAAAATCCATACTGTCACCTTTATCTGTTCATCAGATATCAATTTTCTGAAACTGGCACTTTGACCAATATTTTAATATTATTTAAATTACTAAACACAGACTAATCCACAAAAATTACAAGATCTAATACAAAGCATTGTGTGGGTTTAAGATTTCTTGAATTTTTTGTATATCTCTATTAAATAATAATAATAAAAAAAATAAGTACGATTTTATAAACATTTGAATTTTGTAAAAACTTGCCAAAATCGCAGTTTCCGATCCTCATCTCATTAAAAAAGGTTTTTAAGGTAGAATCTTTTTGCAAATGGAAATTAATCTATTTTCTATATAGGGTATACCAAAAAGATGGAAACGCGCTTTATTTTTTACGTGGTAGAGATACGTTGACAATGTAAATTGCAAAAGCGTTCAAAATAAAGTAAAATTTAAAATTATATTGATGAAATAGTCCTGACACCATTAAAAAAAATTAAATTTTTTAATTTTTATATGGTTCTTGTGCCCTTATAAGTTAATATTTATTCAAAAAAGAAAAAAAATCTCTATTCTCTGATAAGTAAAACGGTAAACATTACATTTTTTTATGACCAAAATTCACCAAATTCTGACACGTTGCATTTTATGAAATTTTTTAGCTTTCCGGCACTAAAAAAGAACAGACAATTTTTTAATGAGAGAAATCTCAGAAATGTTATAAAATGCAACGTGTCATAACACAGTGAGTTCCAAGATTGGAATTTTTATTGCTTCACTTGCTAGAATATGGAGGTTTTTTTTCTAAATAAAACTTATTAAATTGTTTCCTTTGTGTTTAAAATGTCAATCTAGCGTTGTGGCATAGGGTTTACAAAGTTTTGAACTTGTCGAGGTGACAAAACACGTCATGCCTCACAAATGGCAGATTTTAATTGTGCTTTTGGAGTTATACTGGACCATTAGATATTTTTTTCGGTAGATATTGTGCACTATAATGCCCCAAATGTTCTCCATGATATTAAGGTCCGAGCGACTGACCAGCCAATCAAGTGTAAAAAACATGCCTTCAAACAACTTTTTTGTGTCTTTTACAGAGCCAATTGAGGCATTGTTTTGTTGAAAAAAATAGTTATTTTTTTTTACCTGTTTCAAGAAATAGCGTTCTAAAATGTGAATATTGGTATGTATATTTTGTATAAAAATAATTCTAAACTCTCCGTGAGAAAAAAAAGCAGCATAAATCATTAGGGAGTCTCCATTTACTTGACGCCTGGAAAATGCGTCTTTTTCTTTTCAATAGTCATGCCAGTCTGAATGTACAAGGTGGCCATCATTAAACTGACAGTACTCAGAGTGTTCTGTAGCGCGATCTAATTGATAGAATGACGCCAAATTTTGTAAGAAGATTAAACAAAACTGGGAACGAAGGATTCCGCGAAAAAAAAAATAGTTCCAAAAGTCATCGCTAGGGGAAAATGTGGCGCTGTGTAAAAGAGAGTTTTAAAAAATGCAGAATCACACAATGCTGAAATAAAATTACCTTTTATTTAGCACATTTAACGATTTTAGTATTTATTCTGCATTATTTCAAACTCTCTTTTCTGTTACACAGCGCCACATATTCCTTAGCGGTGACTTTGGAGCTAATTTTTTTTTGCGTAATCCTTCGTCCTCCGTTTTGTTTAATCTTTTTACAAAATTTGGCGTCATTCTTCCAATTAGATCGCGCTATAGAACACTCTGAGTACTGTCAATTTAATTATGGCCACCTTGTATATTATCCGCACCATCGAAATTAAACTTCTTTTCACCACTGATAATAATTTTATACCAATTCGATTGTTGCTTCAGATATTTCTTTACACACTGAATGTGAGCTTTTTTTATGGCCAGATGGTTACACGGACATTGATCTGGTTTTACATATTGAAAGATTCTCGACATTTTTATTACTTTTCTTATCTCCATACTGATGATGGTGTATTTAACTGGCTTCCAATTTCTTTTGTTGTCATTCTTTTGGTTGCAACCCATAGTGATCCCAAATCGAGATTATGTAGCCAAAAGTCATTCCTGGCTTTCCTAGTGGTTGTATGTGATTTATTTTTGATTTTACAATGTTATAAATGACATTACATTATGAATTCAAATTAAATGTGATCGATGGTGCCAGGAGAGGGTCTGGTGGGGTAAAACTGGGGCGAAGTTTTTATTAAATTTTAACTCTCTTTTTCTACAAGTTTTTTTCCTTTTCTACAAGGATGAAAATTTTCTATTTTCGATTCTGGTAACTATGTCCTCTGAAAAAAAAAAAAAAAAAATTTTAATACCGTCTTTTCGTCACCCCTGCAAATTTGCATTCTTCCCCTCTCCCTCTATCAAAATATGTAGTTTAAAATCTTTACAAACTTTATTTTTTCCTCCTTTTAATGTTACAGCAAAGTAACAATAAATATAAATTAATCAGAAATGTTCAGTCAGCTAAATCCCCCCCCCCCCCCACACACACACATGTGAAATGTCTCCTTTTTCAATTTGCCCCTCTAGCATAGAAAATGTAAACATTTTCTTTTAAATTTTCGACATTTGTATTTACTATGTCTTAATAATAAACCACCCAATTCATTAATTTGATTATGTCCGAAATTTTCGACCCCCCCCCCTCTCTTTTGCCTCTCTCACAGAGGTACATATACCTTAGAGGATAATGCCCTCGAAATTCCAATAAAAAAAAGGAATATTCTGCCTTTGTTATTTTTGTAACATTAAACAAATAATTATTTGTCCAAATTTCCCCTATCTCTGAAATTTCAGCTTCCCCGTCACTCCTCCTTCCGACATACAATGTCTAAAATCTCTAAAAGTTTTAATTTTTTACAAGCAAAATCTGCTTTGTTTGTTATTTTTTAGTTTTAATAAATAACAATAAAACATGCAAATTCAGCCTCCACCCTATAAATTTCCACCCCCCCCCCCAACACTTGTTTTTAATGACTGTTTAAGAAATGTTTTTAATAATCTATTCCAAAGTTTTTTTAAGTGCTCTGTTTTTTACTCTGTAGTTGCAATAAATATATAAAATCAACCACCTAATTGTTTCTCTCTCCAGCGAAATTAGTCCTTTCTACACCCCAACCCCCTCCCTCGTATACAAAGTCTAAAATATTAAAAAGAGATTAATTAAAATTCTGCTCTGTTTCTTACCTTATGTACTTAAAATTAATCGATAGTATTCAACCATCTAAATTCACCAACGAAATTTCGCTCCATCCTTTGTCCCCTATTAAAGAAGGGGGGGGGGGAAGGGATTTCTAGATATTGAGGATGAAGAGAGGAAGCTAATGAAAAAAATATTTCCCTTCACGTGTTTGGATATTCTCACACTTGCGTTTTAATGTAAAGCAATTTTATAACCTTTAATTTTTTTAATAAGCTTCAGAAATGGGGATTTACACATTTCAACAACCACAAAATTTCATTCCAAGGGTTGAGTAATAAGTTCATATATTTGTAGGTTATAATTGTTATTACGCTGTTTTATTTACCTCAGCCTGGTTTTTTTTGTATATGAGCCGTTTAGTGCACAAATCGATTAACTCCATCAAATGAAAATGTTCGGTTGAAACAGTTAAAGTTATTTTATCTACAAAATTACACTGGCCTCCAAAAGTTAAGGTGCAGGGACTGGATGCTTTTGATTGAACACGTTTTGTCGAATATCTACCAAAATTATTGGCGAATTGTTCTTGAGCTTCTGGGATGTAAAGAACATGTTTGATTTCATATTTCTCGGTGAAGGTTTAGTCGGGAGGACAATTAGGGGGCTGATAATAAATTTAATAATAAAATAATATTTGCGATCACCTATGTAACGGAAAATACTGGGAATGGTTTGTCACTGTGTTAAATAACTATTTGGGTCCTGTTCAACGTGTGAATGCATTTGTGTAAGCATAGCACTCATATTCGTGACGATGTTATTGTGTCTGTGAAAAATTCAAAAGTTTTTTGTTTATAACATACCGAGTTTTCAATCGAATATAACACAACTTTCCGAAAACCTGACAAAGAACTGTAACAACAGTATACTGCAATTAAAACATGAATATATTGAATATTTGATGAGATATGGGCATTTGTATGAAATAATTTTTAAATGCGCATGCGCGGAAGATCCTAAAATTTTTATTATATAATTTGGTAGTCAGCTATTTAGGGCAACTTGTATAAAAAGTCCTGTCAAATATCGCGAAAATTCACAAAGATATAGCGATATAGTGAGTTGCATCCTAAAAATAGCTTTATTATAAGGGATTTTCCACAACTTTTCAATCAGCTCACTTATATCTTTCTAAGTTTCCACAACATTTGACTGGACTTTTTATAGAAGTTGCCCCAAAATACTGACTACCAAATTATGAAATAAAAATTTTAAAACATGCATGCGCAGTTAAAATTATCTCATAAAAATGCCCATATCTCATTAAATATTCAATATATTCATGTTTTAATTGCAGTATACTGTTGCTACTATTCTTTGGCAAGTTTTCAGAAAGTTGTTTTAAATTTGCTTGAAAACTCTGTATACTATAATCAAAAAACTTTTGAATTTTTCACAGACACAATAACATCTTCACGAATATGAGTGCTATGCTTACACAAATGCACACAAACGTTGAACAAGACCCAAATAGTCATACAGTGATAAACCATTTCCAGCCTTTTCTGTTACATAGGTGATTGCAAATATTATTTTATTATTAAATTTATTATTAGCCCCCTAATTGTCCTCCCCACTAAACCTTCACCGAGAAATATGAAATCAAACATGTTTTTTTCATCCCAGAAGTTCAAGAACAATTCGCCAATAATTTTTGTAGATATTCGACAAAACGTGTGCAACTGAAAGCATCCAGTCCCTGTACCTTAACTTTTGGAGGCCAGTGTATTATATTTATATAATATTTTTTCTCGGGATATTCTGATTGAACTCATTAATTTTCTTTTAATCAAGGGTCACTTTTTATCACTGTATAGAAAATTATTATAGAAATATAGAAATTTTTCAATGTTCCTTTGTTTAAAAAAAACGCCACTTAAAATGGAGTTAGTCGGATTGTCTTATGAACTCCTCATATAAAGATAAAGTTTTGTAATTAATTTTTAACCCACTTCCTGATATGCCAGAATTATAAAAATTACGTTCACGCATGTGTTTCCGATGACAATACATTTTTTAAGTATAATTTCTGGTAGGAAATAGAGTGATTCGAACCGCGGATTATTCGACGGAAATTACTGTATTAGCTAACTTTAGACATTAAATCGCGTTAAGAAAATCCGCCAATAAGACAATTTTCTTGTACATTTTTATAAGAATTTTAAGTTGCTTCTCTTATTTTTTACATAAAAGTATGGACAAACATTCACTAATTTGGACATATTGAAAATAAACCTGGATAAAAATAGGCTGTTTGGACATACCGGTGGTCATTTTCTAATTAGCCTAAAACTGCATAAGATCATTGCAGTGCATCCGGAAAAAAGAAAAAAAAATCAGACTGATTGAGAAACAAAAGGACAATTTCCAATTAGCATAACTCTTCACAGGATCTTTGCAATCCGCCTGAAAAATATCAGATTGATTGAAGAACAAATGATCAATTTCCAATTAGCCTAAAGCTGCTTAGGCAATAAACCTGAAATACATTAGGCCGATTGGAAAAAGGACAATTCTCCAATTAGCCTGGCTCATTGTAAGTATAGCCTAGGCTCTTTGCAAAGAGTTGGATTTATTAATTAGATTACTACATATACATTACTGAAGTGCACCACAAGATGCTTTGTGTTTCGAAATTTCCAATTCACACCGGAAATTTTGCAAGAAGAAACTTTACTTTATGTAATCACAAAATTTCTGTCATTAAATAAAGCAAAAAATACTATTTTTAATTTTTGGCACGAATTCGGATTTTCTGAATGAAAATGGAGGCCAAACTGGCAACCCTGCTGTAGAATATGGTGTATATAACATTAATCGTTTATTTACAGGGACGCACAAAATAACTCGGTTATAGTACTACCTATGAGCGATAATTGCTGGAAGTGCCTTTACAGTTGTAGTATGCGTTTTTAAATGTAACTATTTTTTTTTGTGTATTACTTGGTGTGTATAATTTCTATAGATCATATACAGGGCTGCTTAAAAGACCTCCAGTACAGTTCTGTTTATCGACGGAAATTGCTGAAGGAGAATTTTAAATTATGCTATGCGCTTTCTAATTGAACTAAACTTTAGCATACTATGTGGTCTATATACAAATCTATAGACCACAAAATCTACAAGGCTGCGGAAAAGAACTAGGTACTTTTTTTACTATAGACGATAATTATTGAAAGTGGGTTTTTAAATGTGTTATGCGTTTTCTGTATTGTTTGCTTAGGTTATTTTTCCCCCTGGGATTGCACTTATACTCTAAACCGGAAGCTGAGTTCCCGGGGTGGTTATCCCTTGTCATTCCTTTCTTGCTTAGATATCTTAGTTACTTTACTACACCCAGAAAAAAGTTTTGTTAAATCAACAAAAATTTGGTTGGCCCAACAAAACTTTTCGTTTACATATGGGTTATTGGAAAATTTGTTTGAATCAATAAAAAAATATTGTTGATTTTTTTTTTTTTGCAGCTGCAACAAAAAAAAATTTGTATCGCCAGCAAAAAAAAAAAAAAAAAAAAAAAAAAAAAGTTTTGTTAATTCAAGTAAAATGGTCCATTTTTGTTTAAATTAACAAAATTCTTTTGTTGAAAGTTAAAAAAAATAAATATAACAATCTGTAACTTTAAGAGTTCATTTTAGTTTCGGCAACAAAAAACTTTTGTTTAAAGAACAGTTGTTTTGCGTAATTTTAAGAGTTTTCTTTGCTTTAACAACAAAAGTTTTTGTTAAAGAAACAATTATAATATTTATTTTAAAATTATTTTTGAGAAACAATATTTCCGTTTTGATGGCGCCATCTATTGAGCTGTGTTGGTATGTGGATTTGTTAGTTTTTCAAATGAACGTATTGCATTGCATTTATTAATTAATATTTCAAATGAAGATACTTCAACGATGGAACAAGTTGGTTTCGATCTGACGACCCCAAGGACAGAAGGCAAATGCTTTAACTGCTCGGCCACTGAGATTTATTGAAGAGAGCATTTTATGGGGTTATAAGGGAGAGCCATTTTGTTAAGTGATGGTCTTTCGTTGTAGGTAAATGGTAAATGCGAAAATTGGAATTTTTAAACGTTTTTAAAGAATTTTTTTAAATTGTGTTATGTGGATGTATTTAAAAAATAATTTAATATTTAAATGAATGAAATAAATATCTCAGCGAAAAATTTTAATACCAAAAAGATGGGTAGATGTTTTGATATTTGTATAGCTTGTAAAATAATTTAAAAAACTATTTAATAATTTGATTTAAGTAAAATAAGAAACTTAGCTATTGATTTTAAAATGAATGTATAATTACAAAATAACTTAAATTAACTAATAAAGTTTTTTTTTTTATTTCTACGATTATGTTTATAATGAATAATAATTTTAAGAAGAGATTCATTTTTTTTGGACGATTCAAATAATTGTAGTTCCTTTTTATATTCCAAAACAATTTTTTAAAATAAATAAATATAGGCCATTTTTGATAATTTTTAGCACACAGGCTGTCAAAGCCTGAGAGCTAATGTGTCCGCAGGTTCTGTATTTAGGTAGGTACGTACGTACATACGTAACGCGATAACTCTTGATAGAAATATCCGATTTGCTTCAATTTTTTTTCTAGGTTCATTCTCATAAGGCGCTTCCCTGATTAGTTTTTGGGGGGTTCATTGGTTAAATATAAAGGAGGTACGGGGGCTACTCCCCACCCCCTTAACTTAGATAAATGGGTTTTTCATGTAGAATTTTCAGATTTGCTTCAATTTTGGTATACTAGTTAATTCTGACAAGGCGCTTCCCTGATTAGATTTGGAGGTTCGTTGTTTAAGTATAAAGAGGGGGGATCTGGGGGTTAATACCCCTTAATTTAGAAAAATGAGTTTTCGTATCCGATTTGCTTCAAATTTGGTATACCGGTTTATTATGATAAGGCGCTTCCTTGATTAGTTTTGGGGGCTCATTGGTTAAGTATAAAGGGGGGTACGGTGGCTAATCCCCTCCTTAACTTAGGTAAATGGGTTTTTCATGCAGAATTATCAGATTTGCTTCAATTTTGGTATACTGGTTAATTCTGATTAGGCGCTTCCCTGATTAGATTTTGGAGTTTCGTTGTTTAAGTATAGACGGGGGATCGGGGGTAATACCCCCTTAATTTAGAAAAAAGTGTTTTCTTATCCCATTTACTTCAAAATTGATGTACCGGTTTATTATGATAAGGCGCTTCCCTGATTAGATTTAGAGGCTCATTGTTTAATTATAAAGGGGGTATCGGGGGGGGTAATACCCTCTTAAATGGGTTTTTCTATCCGATTTGCTTCAAATTTGGCATACCGGTTTATTTCGATAAGGCGCTCCCCTGACGACATTTGGAGGCTCATTGGTTAAGTATAAAGAAGTGAAACGGTGTGGGGGGGGGGTGCTAATCCACAACTTAATTTAATTTATGAAAGGCATTATTCTTTTAAGTAAGAGTATAATATACAATTAGTTTGAATAGACTGTGAGCTCAATGCCACCAATTTAACTGGGCACTTTTCTTTTTTTTTGTTCTGTTTATCACTGTTAGAACTTTATATTAAATATATGAAATATAAATATATATTTTAAAAATCATTTTGTTTCTCTAATAACATCTTTTATTAATCACAAACGTATATATTGGGTTGAGGAAAATGTAATTTCGTTTTTTCCTAACAGATGACTTTAAAGTCGCGTATCTCAAGTAATACTTATCCAATTAAGTCATAATATATATCGTTTGAACGGCAACAGTCTATTGAACATTCTAGATATAAAGGTAACGTCATCTGTTTACTCAGTCAAAAGTTATTGTTATTTGAAAATGGAGATTCCAGAAGGTCATTTTCGTCACATTTTGCTTTTTTACTTCCGAAAAGGGAAAAATACAGCGCAGGATCATCGCAAATTGTGTGATGTTTATGATGATGAGTGCTTAAGAGAACGACAGTGTCAGAATTGGTTTGCTCGTGTTGGTTCTGGAAATTTCGATGTTAAAGATGAACCTCGCCCTGGCCGGCCAATCGTTGAAAAAGTAGATGATATTCTTTAAAAATATCGAGATGGATCGACATATGTCATCTCGCGACATCGCAATGGAACTAAACGTCGACCAAAAAACAGTCTTGAACAATTACATAAGGCGGGATACCAAAAGAAGCTCGATACTTGGGTTCCACATGAACTGACAGTGAAAAATTTAATGGACCGAGTTTCCATTTGTGAATCGCTGCTGAGACGAAACTAAATCGAGCCATTTTTGAAACGAATGATTACGGGGGATAAAAAGTGGATCACGTACGACAATAATGTGCGAAAAATATCGTGGTCGAAGCCCAGAAAAGCTTCACAAACGGTGGCAAAATCCGGACTGTCGCCAAGGAAGGTGATGCTGAGTGTTTGGTGGGATTGGAAACGAATTGTTCATCATGAGCTGCTTGAACCTGGCCAAACCATTAACTCGACCTTTTACTACCAAAAGCTAATGCGATTGAAGTAGGCGAATAAAAAAAACGGCCGGAATTGATCAATAGGAAAGGCGTTGTCTTGCATCACGACAACGCTAAACCACACACATCTTTGGTGACTCGGCAGAACCTGAGAGAGCTTGACTGGGAAGTTTTGATGCACCTACCGTATAGCCCAGACCTTGCCCCGTCCAACCACTACTTGTTTAGGTCTCTGCAGAACTCTCTTAATGGTGTAAAGCTCACTTCAAAAGAGTCTTGGGAAAATAACCTGGTTCAGTTTTTCGCCCAGAAATCTCAGAAGTGCTACAGTGATGGAATTATGGTTTTACCAGAAAAGTGGCAAAAGGTTATCGATCAAAACGGCACATATCTCATTGATAAGTGTTTGAAATTTATATGAATAAATTCGCTTTGAAAAACACGAAGAAAAACTAAATTACTTTTTCCTCAACCCAATATAATACATAAGAATAAAAAAAAATAACAGTTTTATTTCATATTGTTATAATGATTCCTTGAAGCAAAGTAAGAAAATATTATAAAACACATTAATTTTAAAAATATATTTAATATTCCCAAATAAACTCAAACTTTAATAAAAATGTAAAAAGAATAAATGTTCCAAATTCGGACCTAGTAGGTCGATTTTTTTTTCGCTTTTCTTAAATATTTTATACCTTCCACAATTTTCATCCGAAATGCACGGAGTTGACGTCGTAATAGAAAGAATATTTTTTTTCCTTTTAGCCGATCTCAATCTTTTCTAAAAATTCGGATTTTTAATCAGATTTTCGAAAGAAATCTCAAAAATCCATCTTTCCCGATAAAATATTTTATTCCTCCAGAAATTTCCGTTGGAAAATCGCGATTATTATTATTATTATTATTTTTTTTTTTTTTTTTGGATTATAAAGCCAGTGGATACAATTTTTACCAGAAATTATAAAAATCGTGAGATTTACGATTTTTTCTGTTTTTCACATACTTAATATCTCCATAACTTTTCAACTGAAATGCCAAAAATGTACGTGAAAATAAAGGTAATGTTTTAATGTTTCAGAATTTTAAAAACAAATACAGATTTTAACGCAATTTTTGAAAAAAAAAAAAAAAAAAAAAACGCGAAATCCGGTAAAATATTTTTTTATTCCGGAAATTCTCGTTAAAAATTCGCGATTATTTTTTTTTTCAGAAAAGACTGCAAGTTGAAAAAAATGTTCATATAAATTAATAAAATATCGCGCAAAAACGGGTGATATAAGTTTTTTTTCTGTTTTCCATGAACATTTCGTGATTCTTTGCGATTAATTTGTTTCTTGAGAACTACTTAACCGAATGGGACGGAAATTTAGGAGGAGTTTATAAATATGAAGCGATTTCTTTGAAGGTGCCCGGGAAACACACAGCCGAAGGCAGCGGGGACTCCGGTCTAGACGGGCCAATCCCGGCTAGTATATAAATGAAATATTTTAGAATAACTTAGTTTTTTTATAATACGAAAAATACTTTATTTCCTAAAAAAAAAAAAAAAAAAAGTCTTAGTCGTATTATTTTTTCGTATTCTTAAAATTAAGACCTCAACAAAGAATTAACTATGTACAGTACACATTATTTTGATGTAATTTACCTGCTATATATTGTGAACTATTTAAAATGTAATAGATCTAATCTTGATTTTTTTCAAATAAAAATCAGCCCCACCAGTGGCTGAGAGGTTCTGCTCCCGAAGCTGGTAGACGGGAGGTGCTGGGTTCGAACCCAATCGCGCTCGTCGGCCTAACCGTTTCGGAGTTTTCATGGTTTTCTTCGAAACCTTGGATTTCCATGCGTAAATACGGGTTAGGTTCCCTTAGAAAGACCCCCACGGAGGGCACCCCCCCCTTTAGGGCCCATATCCCTTGTGTTGATAATTGGCAGTCATAAACCCAACCAACCAACCATCAAATAAAAATCAAGAAAATTAAATGGTAGAGGGGGATTTTTAAAACTACCTTGGTCCGTCCCAATTTAAAAAGTTTTAATTATCCAAAAATTATGCTAATCCTTTAATTATATAGCTATATAAGTCAAATAAACCACATTACGTGAGAGAGTTATGGCTACTACACAACAATTTAAATTTTGCAAAAAGAACAAAATTTTGCTGGAATTACAAATTTAAATTACGAAATTATTGTAAAATAAAAAAAAAAAAACAGATTTTGTTAATTCAAGTAAAATTGATGAAATTTTGTAAAAGTGTTAACAATATTTTTTCGTCCAAGCAACAAAACCCATTTTTTACTTCAACTAAATATTTTGCTTAAAACAACCAAAATGTACTCAACAAAACCTGTTTTGTAGTTTTAATCAATTCCTTTTTTTAGGTGACGGTGAAGTTTTGTTACAATATTCTCAATGTGTTGGAAAGTATTTCATAATTTATTCTTGATGCATGAGTTTTCTTTCTTGCTTTTTGTTTGAAAAGGCTCGTTCAGGTGATGGTCCAATTCAAATTACACCAAGATCTAAAACTTGTATCTCTGTCTGCTTGCCCGCTTTTTATTGCTCCTTTTTAAACTTTCCGTACATATCGCTCACCCACAAGAAAAGCGACACATCTCGCAAAAATTCATTTTGCGTTTTATTCCTCTAATAGGTTTGTCTTAGGTGTGTCTTGCTACAGAAACAGTTTCAAAAGTGTAGTCATACGGAAACTCCCTTTATTATGCTATCTGTCCATTTGTGACCGCAGAAGAGGGTTGGATTGTGTGAGGAGGTAAAATTACCCAACCCTCCAAACCTCATCCTATACGTCTTCATTTTTAAGAGTTTTATCCTTTTATGCACATTTTTACTCCTGCATACAGTGCTAAGTGCTGAAATTTCATTTTATAGTAAAATTATGCAAACTTTCTTTTGTCTCTCTTGTGAAATTTACTTTTGTCGAGATGTGTCACTTTTCTTGCGGGTGAGCGATATAGTCTAAGGATAGTATAGTAATCAGGATTTGTGTGTGGGAGTAAGTAAATAGGACACATCTCAAACGGTACTTCCTATTGGGTTCCCTTTACAGAAATATGGTATAAATCATTCCCGCAAGAGCTGTATAGATTTTCATACAAATCGGTCGACTGATTAGGTACTTAATGCACTTTTAAACCAATTTGTTACCGATTCTACAAAAAATCATCGTGAAAATGGGACCAGAATATGTCCAAAATATTGAAGCGATGTCATCTAGCATTAGTAGCGCAGAGGTAACGTCTTCACTTTCAAAACGGCAGGTCCAGCGTTCGACGAATACAACCAATGGGGAAGAAGATTCAGATGAAGATATTAATTAAACAGAACTTTCCTCATTCCTAACATTTTAACTGAATTATTATCATCATTATTATTATTATTATTATTTTCTTCTTCTATTTCTCATGTTTAAAATGTGAGACTTTGTTAAGTAGTAGCACAAAATAACAATTTTTAATATTTTAATTTGATAAAATGTAAGCAAAATATAAGAATTTAGTTATAGAATGTGAAAATATTTAAATTTGGTAAGTGTATGAAGAGTATAACAAAGAGGAAGAAGAAAAGATAAAAAGGTATTAGAAATTTCGGCTACAGAATCCGACACTTAAAAGTAACAGCAAAGAAGAAAAATGGTCATAGTCCAGGCAATAGGGAGTTTTACCTAGCAAAATTAATGGTAGTTCTGGAAATCAGCTTACTTTATGTTTTTTGGGTCGCTGAATCCGAATTTATAACTTCCCACCAAAATTTCCCCCGGCAACACTCCCAAATATTGGTAAAAAGCCCTCCCAAAAAGGTTTTTAATAAAAAAAACAATTTTTTTTATTTATTTAGGGGAAAAGTATCTAGAAATTCAGAAAGTAGACAAAATTTGCAACAAATCAGATATATGACATTATGACTTAGGATGAAGGGGAAGGGGGGATCTGCCTCGGAACATGCGCGCGGTGCTGCGTGGACTAAGTTGCGCAATTCCACTTAACCACTTACACGTTTACATTCGCCCTCCCACCTCCCCTCCGAACTTTCCTTATAAGGTTTACTTTAAGTTTTTTGGGTCGCTGAATCCGAATTTTTAACTTACCCCGAAAATCCCCCCCCCGAACCCCCCCCCCCCAAATAGTTGTTATTAACTTAAATTTCTTATTGTTTTAGGGGAAAGGCATTAAAAAATTCAGAAACTAAACAAAATTTGCAACAAATAGGATATACGACATTATGACGTAGGATAAACGGGGAGAGAGGGGGCTGCCTCGGAAAATTCCCCGCGCGCTTTTCTCAAAAACCAAATTTTTTCAAAAAATCAATTTTTTGGGGGGTTGCCGGGTGAAATTTTGGTGGGAAGTTACAAATTCGGATTCATCGATCCAAAAAAAGTAAAGTGAGTCGAAATCCAGAACTAATATTAATTTTGCCAGGTAAAATCACCTATTGCTTGGACTTCATAACTTAGTGCACGTAGCGCCGCAGTGTATGTTCCGAGGCAGCCCTCTCCCTCCCCGTTCATCCTACGTCATAATGTCCTATTTGTTGCAAATTTTGTCTAGTTTCTGAATTTCGTAATGCTTTTCCCCTAAAATAATAAGAAATTTAAGTTAAAAACAACTATTTGGGGGGGGGGGGTTCGGGTGGGAAATGTTTGGGGGGAAGTTAAAAATTCGGATTCAGCGACACAAAAAACTTAAAGTAAACCTTATAGAGAAATTTCGGGGAGGAGATGGGAGGGCGAATGTAAACGTGTGAGTGGTTAAGTGGAATTGCGCAACTTAGTTCACGCAGCGCCGCGCGCAAGTTCCGAGGCAAATCCCTTCCCCTTCATCCTAAGTCGTAATGTCATATATCTAATTTGTTGCAAATTTTGTCTACTTTCTGAATTTCTAGATACCTTTTCTCTAAAACAATAAAAACCTTTTTTGGGGGGCATTTTACCACAATTGGGGGGGGGGGGGTTGCCGGGGGAAATTTTGGTGGGAAGTTAAAAATTCGGATTCAGCGACCCAAAAAACATATAGTAAGCCTTTTTCCAGAACTACCATGAATTTTGCTAGGTAGAGCCCCTATGCGGTCTCTATTACCTGGACTATCATGGTTTTTGTAAATATTTCAATTTGGAACGCAGTACGAAAAGCTGAATTATCTTTGTTAAAGAAATTTGTTAACATTTCGTAAAAATTTTGCACAGATTGGTTTAATTGTAGTACAGCATGTTTAATTTTATTTGTGCTATTAAGTTTAAGCAAACTATGTTGAGGTTCAGTACAATTATGGTATGAAATAGTGTTATTATTTTATATTATTCTGTTTTGTACTCTATTTAGGCACTGTCTCTGCAAAATAATGTCAGTGTAATTTTAATTTGTCAAAATTAATTTCATCGAGGGTTAGGGAATCTCCCACTGTTGCCCACTGTCCTTGGATGAGCCAGAAGAAGTTTTGGTCGGTGGGTCTTCGTTTTCAGAGGCTTTTTCTACTTGTTTGTGGCTTGCAGTTGAATTTTTCTACCGGCAGGGATGCAAGCTTCACGAAAGCTACCTCTTACTACCATGGTATATACTGTTTATATTTAAAAAAAACAAAAAAACTGGTAGTTAGAATTATATATTTTAATTCTTACGAAGCGCATTCTTAAATGTCACTTTTATTCACAGTTGCTCCTATGATTTTTATAACTACCTGTATATACAGTATGCCCACTAAAGTCCCTTGCCACCCTCTTAACTTCGGAACGGCTGCTGCTATATTCTTAAAAGTGGTGTATAGGTATAGTAAAGTAGCCATGCGCTACTGAATGAAACCGTCTGCGGCGCTACCTGTTGGAAAACTGCGAAGTTAGCATTCCTATCTCAAAAACGGAAAGAGATAGAGAAAAAAAGTGATTTATAAAGTTGTAGAGCATCATCGATTTAGTACGAAAAAAATCCCTTGTGGACATTAATGCGCAGAATAGAACGGTTAAAACGTGCATTTGTTTTTTCGTGATTTCCTTCACTGTGACTTGACAAAACGATCTTAGAAAGGAAAACAACTAGTTATAACAATATACCTTTATTTTATATGTTCGAACTTCTCACCGTCAACTGCAATGCACATTTGGATGCTTGTTTGAATTTCACGTTGCACACGTTGGAGCATAGAGGGTGACACGTTCGAACAAGCGTTCGTTGGAGGTCCTGCAATGTTGGCGTAGGAGTCACATACACCTACTGTTTCAGGTATCCCCACAGAAAAAAAATTTCTACATTCTTTCAATTTTTGTGATGTCACAGTTTCGGAAATCGTAAACAAACAAATCAGGGTACACTGATTTAAATCAGCTTGATTTTAATTATGATTAAAATCATGATTTAAATCACTTGATTAAAAAAAAATCATTGATTAAAATCACAATTTCTTTTTATTAATTTTTAACTATACTCTAAATTAAAATAATCTTGGAAAGAGTACATGTTATTTAAATAATTTTAAAAAAAAATGTACATTCTCAATGCACTCTATCTTTCATTTTCAACAGAAATTCTCTGAAAGCTTTTCTTTGTAGTCACCTGGAGAGATAAGGGACTTCATTGTTTGGGATAACAAAGGTATACCAGACCCAGAGTAAATAGATAAGAAAGAAGAATTTCTTTCTTTTGTTCACTGACCAACAGGGATTAGTTTCAAACCTGTTTTGCATGAACACTTGGTCCAAAATACTTGAATCAACTGTACTATTACAAGCTTTGCTTGAAATTTCAAGTTAGTGAACTGCAGATAGAAAAATTTGATATAGTACAGGACAAATTGGATTTTTTTTTTTTTTTTTACAAAATGGCTGGTAGGAAAAAGGATCCCATATGGCTTTATTTCTCAGAGATATCAACTGTTTCAGGCAAAGGTCTGAAAGCTAAATGCAAAACATGGGGAAAGAAATGATGGGATTAGTTGCAAGACTGAAAAAACATCAAGAGATATGTGAAAATCCTACTGATGATGCTGGTAATTTCAAGACTGAAAGTGATAAAATTGGTAAGTAGTTATTATTTATTTTTTTTTTTTTGCTTTTTTTTTTTTTTTTTTTTTAAAGAAATATATGTGTGTAATTTAAATATATTTATGTTCATAAAAATAGATTAAACATTTATGTATAGTAACTTAATAAAAAGTCCATTTTAAATCATTTTAAACTACCAAGCTAACAAAATAAGGCACAAGATCAAGCGAGCCTGGGATAAAATTTTTATTTCAATTATCTTGTTTTTAAATTATTAATGTTTAAAACAATTATTATAAATTTAATTTTTTAAATATACTTATATTTTATTCAAACATGTTTATGTTAATAAAAATAGAATAAACATTTACATATAACTTAATGAAATGACCATTTTAAATAATCAAAACTAACATGAGCAAAATAAAACACAGTCATGAATGGGACTGTGATAAATTTTTTCTTTCCATTATGTTATGTTTTTAAATTATTAATGTTTAAAAAATGAATTATTATAAATTTAATTTTTATTAAATAAGTTTATATTTAATTTTATAGATTGTCCACCAGCATCATGTAGTTCACAACAGATGTTATGCAATAATACTGTGGACACTGCTAAACAACAAAAAAGAAAAGCCTCTGAAAATGAAATGCAAACTACAAGCAAAAAAAAAAAAAAAAAATTTATAGCTATGTATGTAAAACATCAAGTAATCAAAAGAACATGATTGATAAACAGGTAGCTAGATTCGT
Source organism: Maratus speciosus (assembly GCA_963932465.1). Lineage (NCBI taxonomy): Eukaryota > Metazoa > Arthropoda > Arachnida > Araneae > Salticidae > Maratus > Maratus speciosus. The sequence continues at coordinate 228,492,644 of OZ010796.1, read as the reverse complement.
TTATGCAACCAATTCTTCTTTCCACAGTGTGGATCATAAAGAATTTAAAAACATGATTGCTATGCTACGTCCTGATTATACTCCACCAACCTGTAAAGAAGTTGGAGGTATTCTTTTAGAAGAAATTTATAAAGAAGAGAGACAGAAAAGCTTTAAAGTTCTTGAAGGCCAAACAGTCAGTATGAGCTTAGATGGGTGGTCAAATGTCCACAATGAGCCAATCATTTGTGCAACTGTCAGTACTTGTGATGGGAATTTATATCTGGTAGATTCGATTGACACATCAGGTCATCCTCACACAAAAGAATATCTGGTTAAAATTGCTCAAGAAACAATATCCAAATGTCAGTCAGAATTTAATTGTTTTATCAGAAGTCTCGTAACTGATAATGCAGCTAACGTTAAAAGTATGCGTGAAGAGTTTGAAAAGGATGGAAATTATGATATTCTTACTTATGGCTGCTCTGCACATCTTTTAAATTTATTAGCCAGTGATTTGCAAATTCCTGATGTGAAAGAACATATTGTTTATGTGGTTAAATACTTCAGAAATAATCACTTTGCAGCTGCTAAATATAAACAAGAAGGTGGCCAAAAGTTAGTAATGCCACAGGATGTTCGCTGGAATACAATGTTTGACTGTCTATCAACTCATATAAAACACTGGTCAACATTAATGAAAATATGCGAGGAACACAGAGAAAAAATTGATAAAGTTGTCAGTAATGAAGTGTTAAACTTCTCTATTAAAAGAAATGCATAAGACTTGATAAACAGACTTGAACCCATTGCCATTTCCTTAGATTCTGTACAGAAAGATAATTGTTCCATTGCTGGTTCTGTTGATATTTGGAAAAAACTTGAAGAAAAATTCATCGAGCAAAAGCTTGAAAAAAAAAATTTAAGTGTTTCTCAACTCGATATGATCAAGCACTTGGTGCACCTCATTTTCTTGCATACTTAATAGACCCACGATTTTGTGGAAGCAAGCTAACTGAACTGGAAAACAAAAAGGCGTTTGAATTTGCAAATGAAAAATATTCAACTTCCTTTATGCCTTTAATTATGAAATTTTTAGCTAAGGCAGATCCTTTTTATCCTTTACTTTTCGAGGAAAGCATCACATCCCAAATGTCACCTTTGGAATGGTGGAGGGTGCATTTCAAAACAACTGTTTGTGTAGATGACCAAAATGCGATAAAGCAACTACTTTCTGCGGTAGCTACTTCTGCTTCTGTAGAAAGAATATTTTCTGCTTATGGTTTAGTGCACTCTACGCTTCGAAACAAGTTGGGTCATGAAAAAGCAGGAAAATTATTTTTTCTCTACAAAGCATTAAATTTGCCTTAGTTACCTTGATACTTTGTCCAAAAGAATTTGTATTTTAAAAGAACTTAGTTTTTTATTAAAAATTTCATGATTACATTTCCTGATTTAAAGAAAGTAAATAAATATAATTGGTTACCTTGATAACTTGTCCATTTTTTTCTTTAAAAATGTCAGTATTTTATGAATTTGTATTATAAGAGTTTAACAGAACTTAGTTTATTATTATTTTAGTTAACACCAGTTTGTAATATGACCAGCTATAAAATTGGTATTTTTAATTTTATTTTGAGCTTTAAACATGTGAAAATATATATTAGCTAAATTGAGCAAAGAATGCACTTGTACTTTATTGGATGTTTTTTCTGGGATTAGTCTTGCATTTGTTACGAGTATTAATCTTTTTATATATTGTACTAATAACATATATTTAAAATAATATGTAATGATGGGATTTGTTTTGGGAAGTGGTGCATTAAGACAATGGATGGTAGTTTGAATGGTATTACTATCTTATTGACAGCACTTAAGGTAAGTGATGTAATTAATCATTACACAAAAAATTATAAATCAAGTATAAAGATTTAAATACATAAAATTTTTTGAAATACTATTTTCAAGTGTCTATCTAAATTGTATTTATAAAATAATTGAAAATGACATGTTATAACCTTCAAAGTTTAAAATAATGTCGTTAGTTAATTTTAATTTAAAAAAATCCGATTTAAATAAAAAAAATCCGATTTAAATAAAAAAGTCCGATTTTTTTTGATTTTTTTAAAAAAATCGCGATTTTTTCATACCCTGAAACAAATACTAGTTTTAAGCGTTCTGTTTTTAGCATTCATGTTCACAAAGTGTATTTTCGTACTAAATCGAGGATGCTCTACAACTTTGTAATTCACTTTTTTCCTTATCTCTTTCCGTTTTCGAGATAGGAATGCTAACTCCGCAGTATTCCACCAGGTGGTGTCGTAGGCGGTTTCATTCAGTAGCGCATGGCTACTTTACTATACCTAGACACCACTTTTATTAATATAGCAGCAGCCGTTCCGAAGCTAAGAGGGTGGCAAAGGACTTTAGTGGACATACTGTATATATAAATATTAACTTTCTAGACACGTAATCAGTGCTCGGAAAGTCGAGTGGAGTAGCACCAGAGATTTTTTACGTTCTTTCATACATGGGCCTACCGTGGCTGAGTGGTCAAGGCATCACACCGCTAATCACTTGCGAGTATAGGTGGGTGCGGGTTCGAATCCCACTGGCTCTGTTGCACACTCTTTGTGGAACTACCGGCTGTATTTCTCTGTGTTGCAAATTTCCTTGTGTGCTCTATCTCGTCCCTGTATATATATTGATAATGCCTTATAAGCGGGCGCTTGACGCCAAACACACAGATCAGATGTATGTTAATCAAATGTCAAATATTCATACATTACACTTTCTACGTATGTTTCTCCGATTTACAGGGGTTCCACTGGTCTTCCATTTGGATACCATTTTTTCTAAATAACAATCTTCGTGATATAATTTTTTTGAAAATTTTTATTTAAAACTACCTTGGAGTTTATTGTTTGAAAAAAGTGAAACTAAAGAACGAATCAGAGGTAGCCGCAGATTTATTGTTAAAACTTTTCAATATTTCTCCAATATCTTAAATCTAATACTACAATGGTTTTTCTTCCATTTGAATGAATTTTCTAAAAATGCGATAGATTTGTTTAGAAAAAGTGAAGTTAAAAAACGGACCACAGGTAGCCTTGGATTTATTGCTAAAACATTTCGATATTTCCTGATACAATGTTTTTTCATCAATTTGAATGAATTTCTTACAAATGCGATAGATTTGTATGAGAAAAAATTTTGAAAGTTTTTAGTTTTGCCATGTGATGATGGCTTTAATGAATGTCTTGATTACAAGCTTGAGCTTAAAATTTCTCCTGACTTTAATTTCATTCTAGGCTAAACATGTGCTTGTCCACTGCTCGGCCCTTTTTAGGTACGTTAGTAATTATGTAAATACGTAGCACCTATAATCGTCGTTCGGTCCGTTTGTCTGTCTGTCCGTCCGTCCCCATATAACAGATCAAAAAGTACCCAACCGAAGGATCTGAAATTTTACATATATGATTGTTGCAAAATTTTGTAGAGTCATTACGAATTTTATGAAAATTGGATGTATAGTTCAATTATAGGGACAGTCAAAAGTTTTCCGTTACATTACGGCCAATGGGAAAAAATTATTTCAAGTGCATTTTAATGATGTTACAGCCTTTCGAACAGAATGAAACTGATATGCACTTATGAAGTGCACTAAAATATACGTCCATTACAATATGCGGTGCAAAAAATATTTATAAAGCTAGTTATAGCAGGAACACACCTCATTTGCCACGTTTGACGTGCAGTTTCCAACTTGTTTTGTTTAAAATCTTGTTCACAAATTAGGTGATTTATCTCATATTCAAACGAATTTCCTTCCCTTAGACTTCACTGTGTCGGAAATGTTTTTAAACTTCATTATTCACATGTATAGTAAAGCTCATCAGGCAAAACTAAGAATATTATTGATTGCATGCACAGATGTTGCTAGCTTACAAATTAAAAGACATAAATCTTTCTACGTATTGATTTATTGGCAGATATTTTTCTCTTTATTCCGTTTCTTTTCAAATTGAAAATGTCTTTCTCAGTTTCTTTTTTTTTTTTTTTTTTTTTTTGAGTGAAATATTTTTCGAATTGCATTGTATAATCATAAATTCAAAAGATTATCATTTGATTAAAAGTAATCAGAACTTTTCAGATAAATATGCAGTTTTTTGGGGGAAAATTTAACGACCTCTCACTATCTGTGCTGCAAATTATCGTATTAAAAAATAACTGTACACCAATCGATTGGAAATAACGTCCACTACCAAACGGTGTACATAAATTAAGCTTTGGAGATAGTCTATATTTTAAAATAGTTTAAATGTTTAACAGCAACACCTAATTTTGACAATCTATTTTCAATCCACGTTTAAATTTATGCCCAGATATCGAAAATCGTTTGGATTATACATTTAAAAATTAAAATTATTCAATATTTCGACCTTTTGATGTTAAATTACTTACTAAAATAATAAAATTATCATGATCAATTTTTTAGGGTTCCGTACTTAAAAAGTAAAAACGGAACCATTATAAGATCACTCCTGTGTCTGTCTGTCACAGCCCTTTTACTCGTAAACTATGCAACGTAGAAAGTTCAAATTCGGGGAAGTAATAAAGACTATTGACCCACATATTTACAGATTAATAAATATTCACAAATATATTTAGGAAAAATGTAGAGGGGATAATTAAGTTACTTGAAAAAAAAAATCTTTTCTTTGTATAGCAAGAGGGGTATCGTGTGAAAGCTTTCGTAATGCTGAAATCAAAAATATATTTTATTTAATATTAGGTATTATATTTTCAAAGTTATAGTGGAAAATGTAGTGCAAAAATATGTCCCCCCCCCCCATCTAACTCCGAATCTATTGAAACTAAAATTATGAAAAAATAGAGGTAGTAGACATTAATTTAAACCTTGCAGGAAAATTATAGCGATTACCCTAGGTCACATAGTTTTTGAGAAAATCGCACTTTTCTGTTATACTCAAATTTCGATTTACGGGCTTCAGCAAAAGCGTTAAGCAGAGCTGGAGGCACCTATTGTAGCAGAAGTATAAATACATTGTTGATCATGAATTTCGGAAAAAATCGTAGGTAATTAGCCGAGATATTAACCCTTAAATACACGGACGGTTTGGACATACATAATGACAGGGACGGCGTACTCTATGCTCCATCGGCTTTTAAAGCCTATATAACAAATTTTAAGGATATATTTATGTAATGCAATGCCCAGTAGCAGTATAAAATATATAAACGTCAAATTGTTAAAAACAGACTAATTTAATGAGAATTAATCACATAAATACTATGGGATTCGCGACTAGTTTCCATCGAGTGGCTCTCTCAATACACCTACTATGTCTTTAAAGGTTAACTAAAAACCTATATGGAATAACAAATATACAGAATAGCTACATTTGCTATTATTTAGGTTCCACATATCTTTGAACTTTCATAGTATATCCATTTATACTTTTCTAGTATACAGGGTGCAAAGGAAAGTCCCTTTAACCTGAAAATACTTGTGAACGGAGAGAGCTACAGCTATGCAAGTGAGGTAACGGTATAGTAAAGCGACTAAGCCCGATTTAATGAAAACGACAGCAGCGTTCCCTAGTGGCGAAATTTGGAAGATAGCCATTGCAAATGGAAAACGAAAAGAGATAGAGCACTATTTCCTGTTAGAAAGTTTTAGAGCATCAATTAATTAATAGAATACGACATTTGGTTTACATGGATAAGATAAATCTTCGCCTGTTTATCCAAAAATGTCCGAAATAGATACACTCCATTTTGTGTATACGTTTGAATGGAATAGTCAGAAGTATGAAGAAATAGGCACAATTTATGCTATAAATACGTACTTATCTCAATACATTTTTATAACATCGCACACACAAAAGAAAAGGCCAACTGTCTCACAGTGATTAAAAGTTAATATTCAGTATGTTCGAAAAGTTCGCCATTGCTCACGATACACGTTTGTATTCGTGAGAGTACTTCTGCATGCACATTTCTCAGCATGGAACGTCTGTTGCAAACCTCTTCAATACGACGATATAGATTTAGCCCTTTCAAGGGCAGTGGCTAGACGGTCTAGCCACCTAATTTTAATTCCAAAACTGACAAATGGCACCAAGAATATTTTAATGAAATTTTGCTTTTGTAATGAAAGTGCAAATTAGCGGGTTTTTGTTTTCAGAGAAATTCGTTTGAATATTCTGGTGTCAGTCAATTATTTCATCAGTTTACGAATAGAATTCTTCTGGCCCTGAAAGTGTTATTCTAAAATTTTAAATGCATTGGAAATTGAATCTTCACTGACATTACAGCACAGTACAACGTCACAATCTGCAACTGTGCACTGCTACATTTCCGGAATGTGAATAGGCAAAGTAGAATCGTCGCTCATCGATTTTGGACATTTTTGGATATGCAGGGGACGATTTATCTTATCCTTGTGAACCAAATGTCGATGCTCTAAAACTTTCTAATTGGAAAATTTGCTCTACCTCTTTTCGTTTTCGATTTGCAATGGCTATCTTCCAAATTTCGCCACTAGGGGTGCTGCTGTCGTTTGCATTAGGTCGGGCGTAGTCGCTTTACTGTACCGTTACCTCACTTCCATAGCTGTAGCTCTCTCCATTCGCAAGTATTTTCAGGTTAAAGGGACTTTCCTTTGCACCCTGTATACTATACAGCTATACCCAACCCTACGCTGTATAGTTTTTACAAAGTCTTAGTATTCTTTTAGCAACGGTATTTTTTTAATAATACACTTACTAATTCATATATTATTGTACGGAACCCTCTGTGCGCGAGTAATGCTCGCACTTGGCCTTTTATTTATAAACATACTACTTAAAATTCAAACATTATGTTTGTCTAGTAATTTCCATAATTTTATAATATTAATTATGAAAATAATATTCGAAAAGTAGGTTGTAATTGTGAATTAGTATAGACTACAAACATTCTTACAGAAATCGATTTTTAAAGACTTCTAATATATAAAACTCAAAGCTAATCCGCCAAGTAGTTTTAGAATTATGTTTAAAAAATTATCAGCACTGCAGTTTCAAAAGAGTATAATCAATGAATTATAAATTCGCGAAGTATTAATCTCTTAGCAACTGTTAATAAATGTAACAGCGGTTTTAGAAATTTGATAGAATATTTATCTGATTTTTTTTAGTGCTTTTCTAACGCTAATAATGCTTAGTAAAAAGCATGAATAAAATTTGTATTGTATCTGAAACTTGGAATAACGAATTTCACGTTTAAGACCATCTCCAGATTTAGCTCAGTTTAAATAATGGATATCTGTACCACAGAAATTTTCTGAAAATATGTAATTAGGCTAATCGAATGATGTAGAATATTTTTATTGCGTCAAATTTAAGGTTAGTAATGGGAATATTAAAATTTGTGTTTAATTCAAAATGGAGATAACTCGTTATTTAAGGTAATCTAATAAATTTTGGCGTTATTCCCAATTGAATAATACTAATTTCATTCTCATAATGCTGTGATTTATTTTAGGAGGAGGATTTAGGCTTTAGGAGGAGTTACATCGCCCCCCCCCCCCCCCCCCGTCTGCACATTTCAAAAGTTTTTCTTCAAGCAATGGTGCACTGGGAAAAAAAAATCCACTAACGTTTCTTGGAAATTACAGGAACTTTACTGAATAAGTCTCAAACGTTCCACTGAAATATCAGTAAGATTCTTATGAAACATCAGGTTGTTTCTATTCATTTCACTCGAAGCTTACTGATATGCTACTGGAATCAGAGTGGTGTAAAAGTTAATCAAATTAGCGATTAAAAATTAACCATTGAAAATTAACAATTAAATTTTTAATCGTAACTAATGATTTAATTGGATTGGGTAAGATTTTACTGAGTAATGATTAAATTAATTTAAGTAGATTTCATTGATTAATGATTAAATCAATCTTTAATCTAATTAATAACCTAATTAATGATTATAAAATGTCATGTGGTATTTATCTAGAGTTGATTGGGAAATTAAATATCTTACTGTTCACTTACTGCCCGCTTTTGTTCTTACTTTAGTAAACCCACATAGACTTTTTAGTTTGCAGAAAATTTGTAGAAGTCTTGCTTTGAAAACCTGCAAAGTTGCAGAAAACTCAGCATGACAAGACTGGAAGTTCATAACAAGACTGCAGCAAGATAACGCAAACGCCGAAGTCACCACACTTTGAACTTGCAGCTAACTTGTCGTGCAAGTTAAATTTATTCTGTATCAAATTTATTGCAAATTAACGGCAAACAAGTAATAAAAAATACTGCAAACTTACTGCAAAGTAGTAATCTTTCCATGCCATATTAATTGTTTACAACTGTTAGACTATAATTTTAATCAGGGTTGGCATTAATCGATTACTTTTTTAATCGATTGATTAGTCGATTAATGATTCAATCATACGAAATTGACGCCTAATTCAATTTATCATGATTGAAATTGAAAAAGTAATTGCTCTTTAAAAAGTTTTTTTATGATTTTTTCAATCTGAATGAATTCAATCTTGATTAATTTAATCGTGATTAATTTAATCATTAATTACATAGATAAAAATTAAACATGACTGCCCTGTTTACTTTCTTAAATTCGCTTTCATTGCTACGAAATTCTTTTTAAGAGTCACTATACGATTTTCCTTATTGATTATACAGTGTCACACAAAATTATTCATATAAACCAAGGTCAATATGGTTAAATTATTTAGGGGGGATTAGGGGCAATTGAAACCCGCTTAATAAAACTGATATATTCTTTTATAATTATTTTAGGCAAATAGTAGCAATATTATCAATCATTTGATAGTCACAAATCGATGGCGATAGTCCCTAGGGACTATCGCCTCATACTGTTTCCTCATACTGCTTCCTCATAGACTCTACTTCATGTCGGTGCCATTACCTTCAATAGATGCAGAAGCGAAAAAGTTTTGAAATTGCGATTTTTATTATATCGATGGGGAGAGAAACTCGAAATTTGCGTGATGGTAATTACTTAAAAGTTTTAAATGCTATGTAAGAACAGTTTCTAAAAAAATCGAAAATTAAAACGGTGAAATCAGCAAAAAGTGTTCTAAAAACGTCCTAAATTACGATTTCAATGGAATTGTTAAGGAAAAAAAAATTAATTTGATGTGGATGTTACTTTTAAGACTAGTCTCACAGAACAGTTAAAAAGTTTAGATATTTAAAAGATTTAAATGAATGACGAAAAGCGTTAAAAAAAAGTTTAAAATTACGATTTTTGTGGAAATGTTCAGGATACAAACTTGAAATTATACACGGTTGCTACTTTTAAGACAAAAATATATGCGCCTTACACTTTTTTTAAATTGAAATATAAAAAGCTGTGGGAGAAAAAGCGCCTTTTAACGGGAAATATAAGAAAATTTCATAAAAATGTATTTTTTGTTCCTTCTTGAATGGCAGTAATTTTCAAATTAAAAATAGAAAAGATTCAACTCAACTTTTTCATAAGTTTCTAGTGTAGAAACTCCAAACGGAAAAGAAAAAAAATATATCTATATTTAACCATACTTAATGACCTCCCCCCCCCCCTTGGAGCGGTGACATGTCACCTCCCGGATGATTTGAGATTTTGTATTTACAAAGATCAAAAGTGAAATCCCCCCCCCCTCCTCCGGAGCCACAAAAATCCCTCCCGGAGAAAAGTGCCTGAATTAAACACTGTTAATGAATAAAATAAAATCTTAAGATTTGTGTACCAAGTGTATTTCCATTAATTGCAACTCATTTAAACTTTGAAAAAAAAAAAATATATATATATATACATATATATATATATATATATATATTGTTGGAATTTTAATCTAATTAAATATAAAGAAAATTATCAATAAATATTTTTACAGTGCACATTTACATATGTTTAGAAAATTTTTAAGCAGTTTAAAGAATTGAAAGAAAAAAAAAAGATTCTGTATCAGATAACTCATTTGCAGCTGCAAATTGCGTTTAATAAACGTACTAAATTACGCTAAACATACGACATTACGGTAACATACAAAATTATGCTTATATCATAAAAATAAACTTGTAACAAACTGATGAAGAAAGTCTATCGTAAAAGCAAAATGAAACAGTTTGATGTCCGCTTCACATCATAAAAGTGTAAGAATAAATCAAAAGGGATGCTTTGCATCTCCCCCCCATTCTCGCCAAAGTAATATTGAATTAACCTTTAACTGATGTCACATAAATTGCCACTTAACTACTGTGAAGTGGTCTGTGAGACCGCTCTATCGAAAGATGAATAAAACACGCGATTAAATTTCAGGATAATGTTTTTGTACTAAACTTTTTGTGCAGTACTGTTACAATTAAAATTCCCTTATTCAAAAGTCTCTGGTGACAGTATTAAAGTTCCAAACGAAGCAAAATTTCGGTGATATTTGTAGTTAAACTGAAAGTTACAAGTTAAACTATAAAAATTGAAAAAAGCAGTGGTCTGTGAAACCGGTAACATGAGTTAAAGGTTAATATTTGCCTGCCCTTTTTTAGTTTTTTGTACTCCTTTGTGTACTCTTGGAATATGGAATGTTGGATAAGGTCAAAAACTTTAATTTAAGAAGCTTTTATTACTTATTGTTTTTCTGTTTTTTAATCGATGCTTAGTATTTAATTATTAATCATCTAGTATTATTTAGATAACCTTTACAACAAGTTGTAAGTATCAACTGTTATAGAACCGGTGTCGTGAATAAAAGTGACTCAATCATAGAATTACGAGAAAAAATTACGATGTAGGACAACATTATTAAGACTAAATAAAATAATGACTGGCCTGCCTTGGCTTCATTGTATTTATATACAGTTTTCTTCATTCAAAAAATATTCAGAACTTAAAAAAAAAAAAAAAAAAATCAAGTCATACCGAGCCCGACTAGAAAGAGTCAAAACCTACTCGAAACCGAAGCAAATCCAAAATATTTAAAGATAGATTGACTATTTAGATTAAGAATTGATTTAATCGTAAAAAAGCAAACGATTACAACCAAATAATCATTGGTCATTAGTCTATGAGTAGGATTGAATTGATTTAATCGTAATCAAAGCATTGATTACATTAAAATAATCACTGATCGTTAGTCTATGAGTTGGATTGAAACTAAGCTTAATCGGTCAATCTTTAATCATGATTAAAAAAATAATCGTTAACTTTCAATCGTTAATCTAATTAAAATTTTGCACAACCCCGATTTTAATCCCTTCGAAGGGGTTCATAGACCTGCAGTGTTGCCAGATGGGCTACTTTTTTTTAAAAATCAGGTTCTTGATTGGCACCACTTTTTTCAAATGGTAAAATGTGCCCTATTTAATGACATATTAATTAAGGCAAAAACAAAGTGAATTTCACCGTTTCAAAAAAGTGGTGCCAACCAAGAAATCTGAATTTAAAAAAAGTAGCCCACTGGCAACTCTGTAAACTTGATCAAGTCTATTGATGCATACGCACCGTTAAGACGCATGCATCGTTTTTACCACCATAAACAAGCTACGGTAATAATTGTACTTTTCAATTCTACTTTTACAATTCTACTAACTCCTAGCGGGAAATAGAGTAGATAAAGGAGTTGATTTTTTTACATGTTCTCAAATAATATATATACCTAATTTAAAAGTAGGTAGGACAGATTTTACACGACTTTGTTATATGCTGGTTCACTTATAGCGAAGAATAGAGTAACTGCAAATTTTGAAATTTAATTTTTTTATTTAAGTCTTCCTGTTCGTACTAAATCTGAAAATTAGCAGGACACAAATCAGCATAACATTTTTTACGCTGTCCTCATTTTTGTCCCACATGTCCTGTCATTTTACGCTGTCCTGTTACGCATTTTTACTCCTTCGATACAGAAAATAGAGTACCATAATTTCCAGTGTATAGCTCGCAGATCAAACAATTCAGTTTGGACTCAGAAATTTTATTCAGCATTTGAAGACCAATATTTACCGTGATCTAAAGAGTTACATTTTATTTTTAAAAATTTCTGGGTCGAAACACGATTGCTTGATCCACCGGAAATTACGGTAATAAATTAAATTAACATTCATTTTTATATTATCTCAATTTATAATTGAACATGAGTAAAAATTATGATAGACTCAACTCAATTTTCTTTTACGTGGTAGTCAAGCTTGGTATAAAATTGAGTAATTAATGCTACAACTGGGTCATTTTATACGAATGGGTGTTACACCATAATCACAGATTTTTTTTTTTTTTTTTTATCATAGGCAGACATGTAGTGAAACCATCGAATCTGAAATTTAAAAATAATCTGGGTAATAATGGCTGAGATATTGCCTTTTGAATATTAGTCATTTTTACCAAAAGGCGGCCATCTTGGATTCTATCACAATGCTTATAAATGTCCATAACTTTACAACTAATAGCTCAAATTCTATATGTTTGGTACCAATATGAAGCTATTTGTACAAAGAATGCATATATGATATAAAAAATAGCAAACTTTCATTTTAATACTTTTTATTACATTGCAAAATGAAAATATCACCCTAAAAAATGGCGTACTGTAAAGAGTAATTAAAAATGGACCATCATGAATTTTTCTGAAACTCGGTAAGAACCATTGCTCCATGTGTGCTTTAAATAGAAAAAGATTGGAGAGGTAACATTTTTGTTTAAAAAAATAGCTTTTTACACGTAAGATGTCACTTACCAAATAGTGACTATCTTAGAACACGCAAGTATACCTGGTTTAAGATGCAATGATCAAAACCAAGTTTTTCCGACATCTGAATTAATGCAATGCTATAATGAAACTTAATTTATACATTTTTCGTAGAACCCCCTCCCCACACACATAAAAAATGCGAAAAATGTATAACCGAAAAAATTTAACACTAAACAAGGTAAGAAAATAAATAAACAATATAATATATACCGGCAACTGGGGTAACTGTGGCCCAAATTTTACTGTTTTATGGCATGTTCAGCATCTCCATTCTCTTATTCTATTTAAAAAATGAATATCATTTTAGTTTTTTTGTTTGCTAAGAACATATGGAATCACACCATTATAATAAATTTGTCAACATTGAAATTTTTTAAAACCAAAATTGTGTTTTTTAATGTTTTGGGCCAATGTTGCCTTGAATTGGGGTAGCATTGGCCCATGTGTTAAAACGAATATTATAGGACCTACAACATGATGTGTGTAGCGCAGAAACGACTGCGCAAAATGCTTGCTTTATATCATTGCAAATATCTTTGTCTAATACACAATCCAAGGAAAATTAGAACGATTAATAATTATGTGTAAACATTTGAATAGTTTCTACAATAATTAATAATTTCAAGTAAATACTTGAATAAGCTTTCTATAAGAATTATTAAATTAGAAGGTAATATTTGACACCTTTTTGTAAATAGGAATAATTAAATATAAGTTGGTATCACTGCAAAGAGCTGTATCATTGTAGCAAGGTGTATACAGGTAAAAATTGTTTTACAGTAGTGTATATTTTTTATTTTAAATAAATTGTAAATATGTATAAATATGTTTACTTTCTCACGTCACGCAGACAAAAATAGGGCAATGAAAGGACAATAAAACAGCCGTAGACTCCACTTGGACGTTACAGAATAATAAAGTCAAATAAAAATTTATGAGGCTTTCCAAAAATACTTATTGCACATCAAAGAAAATTTATACAATCTCACAGGGAGACTCCAAGGTGGTCCAGGCCGACGTTAACGTGACGCAACCCCCGAAAAGGGGAAATAGCTATAAAAATTAGAACTGCAACGGAGAAACCCACCTACACGCCCCTAAGAGGAAGATCTCACCGACCAGCTCTTTCAAAAACCTACTCGCCAATGAGGATGAAAAGCGAACTAAGAATAATGAGAAATAATAATGAACCCTCCATGCATCCCCTTTTTGAAGAGAAAAAAAAAATATAGAGAGATCAAAGCATTATTCTCTCAGCTCTCACTTGTATCAGTCAGCAAAGTAATAAACTGACATAGTACGGAAAATGGCAGAAAAGGCCGAAGATAGCGTAACCAGAAACCAACAGGGACCTGATGGGTTGACCAAAAACATAGATGCATGATGCACTTAGCCTGACCATAAGAGAAAAACGTACCTTGTTATACGAAGCTTTGATGACATTTAATAAAGACTTCTGAGTTAATACAGATGGATGCGAAACCCAAGAAACCTCAGCTCAATAAACGGATTATCACCGATGTAAGGAGCTATCTGCATTGAATCGAATGAGCGTAAGCAAAAGAACAACAACGACGCTGAAGAGCTATCGTGATGAACCCGGGCCCTATCAACTAAGGTCTAACAACGATGACGAAGAGTTCTCTTCACCCAAAGAAGTCCTATCTTCAGACGGGTCAGTTTGAAGAAGCCACAAAATTTTAATCCAGCACTCGATCCTGTTTTACTTTGTAATATCGGACTATTAATGGGCGATTGTGCTCGGATCAGTCAATTTGCTATAACTTTTAAAGTCTGTGGACATTTATCACCAGTGATATGGGGCATTCTCACAATCTTTTGACTTTCATGTCCGTGAATAATAATTTTTATTTTAATACACTTTTTTGTGTTTTTTTTATTTCATATACTGGGGAACATCCCATTGAATGATTGCACAACAATATTAAGTAGACAAATAAGTTTTGGATGATGTTGGGGGGTCCAAACACCTGGAAAACTCCCATACCGTCCCGTGTCCCCGATGCTGATTTTTAAGTTTGGAGCTGTCTGGATAAAACTGTTTCAATAAAAATAATTCGATGTAATTTTTTTATGAAACTGGAACTATTGTTTTATATAAATGTAGCTAAAAATTAACTTGCACATATTTTTAGGGTTGTTATTATTTTTTAAACTCTGTCCCTGGGTTTTAGATTCCTTACCATCCCTCTTCTAAAATTATACAGAAAATCATTTCAGATGCAGCCACAGAATTTTTTTCAAGTTTTATCCCATGTAGAAGTATGCTAGAGAAATAGTATCTAAAATTCTTTGGCATGAAATTTACTGTAGAATTTAAATATCAATTTCAAGCATCGTGGCTTTATTGGTATAGTCTCATCGCCCCCAAGGTTTATTCCTGCACTTTTCGAGGTAAATTAATTTTTTTTTAAATTTAATCCAATGTTAACAACTGTTTCTAAAAATCAATGAACATTACGGCTATCACTTAGTCTTAACATGATTTTCCTAAAAATAGGTGGTAATTTTCCTTACCGTTCCATCCTTACCGTCACTTTTTTTACCATTTCGTCCCTTTTTCCCAATACCATCCCCTTTTTTTACCTTACCGCCCTTCTTTAATACCCCTTTAAGACAATGTTATACAAAAATTCTGTATTAAAAGTACTACATTGTTATTATTTTTTATTTGAATGTCCTATGGGTACTATACAAATTCATTATAAGTAAAAATTTAGAAGAAAATAAAAAGTTATAGGGGTAAAATGGTAAGGAAAATTAACTTGTAAGTTTAACTTAAACCTCAGTTAAATAAAAAAATTTTCGCTGCTGACCATTTTTTCTTTATTTTGAATCATTAAGGCATTCGTCTATCAGATTAAAATGTTATTTTAGCAAGTTTAATTTTGTCAGATTTTTTCCCCCAAAAGTCAAAAGATTGTGAGAATGCCCCATATATGAACAATCTCAGAATATCTATTCGACTAGCCTCCTACTGGAATGCCCTTATAGACCAGGCAATAGAGACCGTATAGGGGCTCTACCTAGCAAAATTCATGGTAGTTCTG
Source organism: Maratus speciosus (assembly GCA_963932465.1). Lineage (NCBI taxonomy): Eukaryota > Metazoa > Arthropoda > Arachnida > Araneae > Salticidae > Maratus > Maratus speciosus. Next base: position 228,476,822 of record OZ010796.1, on the reverse strand, counting down.
GAAAAAGGCTTACTATATGTTTTTTGGGTCGCTAAATCCAAATTTTTAACTTCCCACCAAAATTTCCCCCGGCAACCCCCCCAAATTTTGGTAAAATGCCCCCCAAAAAAGGTTTTTATTAAAAAAATCAATTTTTTTTATTGTTTTAGGGGAAAAGTATCTAGAAATTCAGAAAGTAGACAAAATTTGCAACAAATTAGATACATGACAATATGACTTAGGATGAAGGGGAAGGAAGATCTACCTCGGAACTTGCGCGCGGTGCTACGTGAACTAAGTTGCGCAATTCCACTTAACCACTCACACGTTTACATTCGCCCTCCCATCTCCCCCCCGAACTTTCTCTATAAGGTTTACTTTAAGTTTTTTGGGTCGCTGAATCCGAATTTTTAACTCCCCCCCCCAAATTTCCCCCCGACCCCCCCCCCAAATAGTTGAACTACAATATAACACTTTAAAATAACTTTAAAACACTTAAATATAACACTTTTTTATGCATTGACAGGAAGTATATACAAACATTTAAATGATAATTGGTTGGGCCAATGTTACCCAAAATGTTGGGCCAAAGTTACACCAACTTAGAAAAACGCTTTTCTTCTTTATCTCAGGAGAGACAGCATATAATCCTACATTAGGCCTTGATCTACACTAATGAGGTTATAATAACAAGTACTTACCAAGGTCCAAATGAATTAATTTAGAGCTTAGCAGACAAAAGATGTAAGAGCTAAATTCTCACCTCTCTTCACACGTTTTTGTTTAACTGGTGCTGCCACGGTAGAAACTTAACGAATGACTTATAATGAGTTGCCAAACTCAAGCTAATGCTACCACTTATATTTTGAGAGCAAAACTTTGTAGATAACTCAAGCGACGTAGAAAATATAACAGATTTAATCTTTTTTCTCTCTTGGGGCAAGTTACCCTTAATGGACCAAAGTTAAGAAGTTTCACATTTGTATGTGATATTTTGGAAAACTTCTACTGTTATTTACATAATTGAAGATGCATTAAATTTTCAGATATAAATATGTCAGTCTATGTAATTTTTATTTCAATATATTTACATGCTAAGAATGGTGGAATTAATAAATGATTGCTAATGTTGCATCATGTAGCTTCCCTATTGTTTGAAATCAAAATAGGATGTAATATTGCATCATGTCCTATATGCTATTGCAATTTTGGGGAAAGATTGCTGCTGTCCATTTATCTGCTTTCTAATTAACTGTAATCAAAGTATGATGCCATATTGAATCATAATGTGTATGAGTCTTGACTATCCTTTTCCTTTTCAGACATCATTTCTTCTGAATTTTTCAATGAAGTACATTCTGGCATACAAAAGTTGTTTTATGCTTAACATAATACAGTGGAGATGGAGTTTTTTGTGTCTAAGAAACTCAGTGTTTCACTGAGTACTAAGCTTATCACTGTTTTTCAACTGTCGTCACGCGATTTGCAGTTATTAAAAAAAAAGGTTGCATTATATAATCCTAGATGAAAAAAAAAATGTTTTGTGCATGGAAATATATACAACGTTCACAAGGATAAATATCCAAAATGGTATATTTTAAGTCAGAGACAGTTTGTGATTCACTTATTAAACATCCAAACAACATCAAAGAAAAATCACTAAAAGCAATTTCTTTAGATATATGTATGACAAATCCAGATATCCTCATTTCAGGAAAAAAGTGTGTGTTTTCTGTTATTCATCAATAACTATGACGGAGATTTCTGACATGGAAGCACCCCTGATCGAGATTTTAGTCAACCCACAGAAGTAATGGAACAATTAAGCACAAGCTGTGAAGTGAAGATACAATATTAGGTGTTGAAACCGTGAATAAAACCCAAAATAGTAAACACATGACTTGTCCCGTATGATGGAATAATTATTCAAGAAGTTTACAAATGCATGTTTTACAGAAAAGTTTCAAATTCTTATACAAGTTCCAGATGCATGAAGAAGCGAGCAAACAATGACTTATTTTAATACTACACAGTATTTTGAAAAAAGGCACTGAAGTTTAAAACAGAAGAAGGGGCCTTATCAATGCCTATTTGAAGAAAAATTGTTAAATTGAGTCCAGACATTATAAAAAAACTATTAATTTTTATTATGATGACAGTAACCATTGCATTTGCTCCGGAAAAAAAGATTTCATATCTATTCCAGCCGAAAATGGGAGAATATTAAAACAACAGATTGATTTTGTACAATTTAAAGGACCTCTATATTACATTTAAGGTACAGCATGATTTAAAAATTGCACTGTAAGTTTTACTCACTATGTCCAAGAGAATGTGTTAATGTTGTAAACAAAAATATTCATTCTGTCTGTGCGTGTGTGTATCACAAAATATTAATGTCATGCTTCATGCTATTCATATTAGTGACATTGTAAAAAAAACTTGTTTATTACATTGGTTCTGAAAAATGTATGTTGCACAGGTGTAATAAATGTCCACCTCCAAAATTTTTAAAGAAAGATTTAATACGTTTAGACGAATTGAAAATGAGCAATGAAATTATTTATAAACAGTAGGTAAAGACTGATGGTGCAGAATTAAAAACAAGGATTGCACCAGTTGATGGCTTTGTTGATGATTTAATTACAAAACTCCATGATTTATGTACACACCACTTTTTTTACAAAAGCTCAATGACTATAATTCAAGAAAGCAAAGGATGAATTGAGTAAAGATAATGCTATTATTTCAGTAGACTTTCATTAGCAAGATGCTATCCGGAGTATTCACTGGAAAAAAGAGCAGGTTACAGTTCATCCCTTTCTTGCCAATATAAAGGACACTATCACTGACACTGTGAAATCTATTCCTATGTGTAAGTGAGAATTTGGTTCATGAGACTACAATATTTTTGACTTTCCAAAAAGTTATTGTTATTTAATTACACAAGTTCCACAGATTAAATACATAAAGTATTTCAGTGATAAATCATCAGCCGAGTACAAAAAGTATAAAAACTTTATTATTCTCCGTCATCAAGACCATGGTGTGAAAGCTGAATGGCATTTTTTTGCCTCGTGCCATCGAAAAGGACTTGTGATGGAATAGGTGGTATCATATAGCGCATGGCCACCAAAGCAAGTCTTCAGCGTTCCTTTAAAGATGGAATATTAAATGCTTTTGATTTGTAAAGTTTTGCAAAAGAATCTGTTAAAGGCTCTGAAAAAATTTTTGTGACAAAATCAGAAATTGAAATTGCCAACAGACAATTAGCAGGCAGATATGCAATGGTGGTTACAATAGTAGGAACAAGGCTTAATCACAGCTTTGTACCAATCAATGATGGGCAATTACTGATTTCCAAGGTATCAAGCTCCTCAACAAAATTTATCGCTACTGTGGGATTCAAAGAAACCACCAGACCACTGACATTTTAGAAGTGAACAATGTATGTTGCATGTGTATGTGGTATTAATTGGTGGATTGGAAAGATTTTGGATTACTGCAATGAATTCAATGACTTGAAAATTATGTTCATGCATTCTCATGACCCTAGTTCATCATATCCATGGCCAAAATCTTTAGATGTTTGTTGGATTCAATATGGATGTATAATGAAACTAGAGTCTACTCCCTTGATTTCTACAGGAAGAACTTATACTGTTGAAACAGAGGAACAACGAACAATTAAACCATTAATCTTAAACTAAAAGACGCATTAAATCCTTGGTAGCTTTAGATTTGGCTGTGAAGAAAAAACTCTACTGAAAATCCAAAATTTAAAATCACCGTTAAATGGTACGATTAGAATGACAGACATTATATTGTCCGGGCCCGTGATAATAACCTTTAATGAAACTTAAATTTGTATGCTTTTATATCTAACGCGATTTTGTCAGAATTTATATTTTTAAATGAAAAAAATCTTGGATAAAATATCTATTTTTAATGGTGAAAGTGCTCTTAACCCCTTAAAGGGCGGCGGAATATAATATATCCCACTTAATTTTAATTACGAAATGCCATATTGACACCAGAATTTTGGAATGAAAATTTCAATTTTATTAAGTACGTGAAGAAAAGTTTTTACCAATTTTGAAATAAATTTGCTTTTCAGTTCTGGTGCCATTCTATCATTTCGGCATTTTACGAATAGAAATACTTCGCCCCTGAAAGGGTTAAAAGACTTTTTCATTTGAGTAACAGGATTTCTCCTTTCGTGGCAAAATTTTATTTTTCACAAAATATAATAAATCATCCCATAATTGTCTAAATGCTTACAAATTTAGATATGTTATATGTGCTATAGTCGTTCCGGTGAAACAAACTTCGAATTTGTATGATTCTATATATTTTTAACCGATAATCTTTCCAAACGAACTGAGGGTCCCATTATAGTGATTGCCAGTTTAATTTCTGACATTTAGATACATACATTTTCAATTATCACCAAAAGATCTCCAGGAAAACCTAAATAATAACAAAAAACAGCGACCTCTAGTGTTAGTGATCTTCATGTAACACGTCTTGTTATTTTCTTCTTTTTAAATAAAGAAAATTTGTAAATAGGTCTATCAGCTGTGAAGTTATTAAATTATGATATTTTTAAAACGGGGAAAAGAAAGATGCCCCCGCTCTATCCCTCGCTTTCTTTTAAAAAGCAAAATGATATCGGCGAGTGTTTAAAATGGAGAGGATTTCACAGACCATACGCAGAAGTGAACACTGGCACAATAGCAAGAACGTTCATTAAAAGAAACTTGCGTAAAATGTTTTTTATTTATTTTTAATTTGAGTATGTTACATAAAAAAAACAGTAAAAAACGCCAAATATTTTTGTTACTCTATTTCCCGCTAGGTCATGCTGGCAGCGTCAAAGAAACTTGATTTGAATTACAATTATTTGAATTTCTAACTAACAAGGAGAGGGCCAACCTTGTTAATCACAGATTTTGATTATTTTAATATATGTTGTAGGGTAGAGACCCATTAGTGTCGGGTTCAACGGATTTTATCCAACGCTCCTTAGTTCTTGAGAAACCGGGGGGGGGGGGGGTCTAATAATAGTACACAACTTAAATACTTACATTGCAACCGCAATGATAGCTTGGTCGTACCTCAGTTGGTACGGCGTTCGCTGGCTGATCTGCGGACCTGGGTTCGGTACCCGAACGAGCTACATTTGTTTTTCTCATTTTTTGTTTTATAAATATACTTGTAATTATAATTTAATAATTTCAATTACAAATTTTAATGTCCTACATTAATGTTAACAAACTTAAATTTATCATTTTTTGTTTTTAAACTATTATTTCTCATCCTCTAAAGAGGTTTAAAAAGAAATTGGATCTATTATTGAATGATAAAAATTCCAAAATCGTGATAAAATCTGTTGTGGTATCATCTAGTTATGATAAAATAAAAGAATATTCAAATAAAATAAAAATAAAAGAAGATAAATGTGAAAGCAAAATAATTGAAAGCGCAAGCATACGTATTACAAATTAAAAAATCTTTAATATGCAAGAAATCGGTTGTAATTTAATTCTGATGCTAATTTTTAATATAATTATGCTTGTTACTTTAAAAACAGAATAAGAGTATTATCGCATTGACTTCCTTTGTTAAAGCAATGCGTAAATGATGTTTCTTTAAAATCACGAATTGACCAATTGCTCAATATCATTGCATCGATAAAGAATATATAAAATGCATTTTAAAAGTGATTTTTTAAAAAAATTAACAGTTTTATGATATTTTATGCAACTATTTAGTTAAAAGCAAAAAATGAAATAGGTTAAAATTATAATTGATATACAATATTATAAATTTTAATTGACAATGAGATTATTAATTACACTTAGAAGTATATTTATAAAACAAAAAATGAGAAAAACGTAGCTCATTCAGGTATCGAACCCGGGCCCGCAGATGAGCCGGTAAACGCCATATGAACTGAACTACGACCAACCTGTCATTGGAGTTGCAAAGTAAGAATTTAAGTTGTGTACTATTATTACACCCCCCGGTTTCTCTAGAACTAAGGAGCGTTGGATAAAATCCGTTGAACCTGACACTAAGGGGTCTCTATCCTACAACATATATTAAAATAATCAAAATCTGTGATTAACAAGGTTGGCCCTCTCCTTGTAAATTTAACTTGGGTTGTATTGACATTCGGAAAAACTTTTAAACACAAATTTATTAAATTTAGTTACTTGATTGCTCGCAAGGAGCATTTGCAGCGTAACAGATATTTGAGTTGAATAAGTTTTAACTATTTTCGATTTCAGTATTGTTGCCATATGAGAAACATAAAACAATTTTTAATATTTTGTTTCTATACTTCCCACTAAGCTGCGCCAAAAAAAAATTTGTTTAATTTGTCATAACCTGGAGAGATTAAAAAAAAAAAAAAAAAAAAAAAAAAACCATCTTATTGGATTTAATCGATTTTTCCCCAGGGGTGCTAGAAGTGTACATGAAAGTTGATTTGAATCTTTCTTAATTATTTTTATGTTGGATCTTATATCCATTTGAGAAAAAATAAAGTCAATTTTATTAAACTTGTTTGCTCCATTTCCGGCTCGGTGGCACTACCTTTCTTATTAGGTTTTAAATTTGGGTATGGTTGCCATATGAGAAAATATAAAAAGCAATTTTTAAATATTTTATTTACTTCTTGCCATTAGGTGACGCTAAGAAGTAAAAGAACGTTTAGTTGAATATGTCCAAACAATTTTTGTATGGTTGTTATTGGAGAAAGCATAGAAAATCAATTTTCAAATATTTTAGTCACTCTGTTTTGTCACTAGGTGACATTAGGTGTGACTAGGTGTCACTAGGTGAATCTAGGTGGCCTTTTAGTCGTTAAAGAATGTTAAGCTGAATTTTTCCTACCTATATTTTTATTTGGTATGGCTGTCATAAAAGAAAGTATAAAAAAGTATTGTTAAATAGTTTAGCTTCCTTATTTATATAGTTTAGTTTCCTAAGTATCGTTAACGACGTAAAAGAAAGTTGAATTGAATCTGTCCTAATTATTTTTAACTTTGGTCTGATGGCAATATGAAAAAAAGAAACATTAAACATTAATTTAAATAAATTGAATTTCTTAATTTACCGTCAACGCTAAATCTGAAAATGAAGCCAGTTTTTCGCTATCGAGCATTACATTTTTATTCTAGAAATTGTTGGAAAATAACAAAATTCTTAAAGTAGCTAAGTATATTGGTATATGAAATCATACAAATTTAAATCAACCAAGTTTGCGTAACTGCAAGAAATATCGGACAAATAATGAACTTGCATAACTTAACACACAACCACACCGGCCGATGGCTTTAGCTGAACTGACAGAGTGCGTGATATCAAACAGATTCCGCAGGGATGACTCATTCGTTAAAGGGGCATTCCACGTCAAATCAGGCAGTAAAATATCAATATGTAACCCACCATCACAGATTTTAATGAAACTGCGTGTGTTTGTTCTTACTATTAAGATATGATCACCAGTAATTTTTTTTGCTCCTTGGTGAAATAGTTTCTGAGAAAAAAATTGTCAAAATTTTGAAAAACTGCCGTCAGTTGGCATTCTTGATAGCTCGGTTTTCAAATGTAGCATGTCATATATATAATCATATTTCAATATCTACTCTACAAATCATCTTCAAATAATTTATGCACAATATTTAGGGTACGCAGCTTATGAAAAAAATATATTGTTACGCTTATAACATTTTAAGTGTGTCTAAAAAAATATTTAAACTTTGAAGTCGTGAATTTTTTATGAAAAATAATGCATTAACAAAAAAAGCATTATCAACAAAAGGCGGTATTTTTATTAAATTTATTTTTTATGGGAGATATACTTAAAGGTGTCCTTTACCTGATTCTGAAATAAAAATAGTGGGATTTTGGGTGTTTTTGGTAGTATTTCCTATTTAAAAATATTTTGAGGTGCATTTCATATCAAATCAAGCAGAGTCATTCCATGTCAGTTCCTTTGTTTATAGCTTATTTTAAGACGTAATCACCTTTAATTTTCTTGATCCTAAGTAAAATATTTTTTAAGATAAAAAATATCAAAATTTTGAAAAATTGTTTTAAATTTTTTTAATGACAGTTCGATATTCAAAGACTACATTAAAAAAAAAAAAAAAAAAAAAAAAAAAAAAAGTCATTTCAATATAAAATCACTAAATAGGTTTCAAATAATGTATATGTGACAAATAATGTAGGCTGATTATTATTTCTTGTTTTTTATCATGTTTAAACACTAAGAGTGTCTTTTACCTTATGAATTTTTAAAATCAAGATTTTTGTCAAAAATAATGTGTTAATCAAAAATTTATTATTAACCGAAGGCAGGGTGTTATTGCTTTTTTTTAATTGTACGTAAAAATATCTTTTAAATGGTTATAAAATAAAAATAGTGAACATATGAGAAAAAATTATCAAAATTTTGGAAAAATGCCACGAGTTGCCATTAATGATTGTTCAATTTTCAAAGGCCTCATTTTATATATAAAATCACATTTCAATAACTAATAAAGAAATCTTCTTCGAATAATCTAAGCAAGGTAAATAAAGTATGTAGATTATGAAAAAAATATTGTTGTAATGTTAAAAAATATTTAAATGTGTCTAAAAAATTGTATAATCTTTGAAATCAAAAATATTTTACAAAAAATAATGAAATTATTAAAAAATCTTTATCAATCAGAGGCGGAGTTTCTATGACTAATTTTTTAATTTTAAATTGTACATAATACTACATTATAACTGGATCTGAAATAAAAATAGTGGGATTTTGGTTGGTTTTAGTAGTATTTAAATCATATTTAAAATTATCAATATTTTCAAATGTAAAACCTATCCAATGTATCATCCCTGGAAATATTTTTATTTATACATTTATTTTATTTTTCAAATTATCTTTTATGTTCGTTTCTTAACCCTCCGTCTACCAGACGGGTCCATTGGACCCGACAGGTACATACAAAATATTCATTCAAACCAGAAATTTCTTTAAAATAAACTAAGTATATAAACCAGACAAAAATAAGGTAAATAAATAAGTTAAATAGTTTTAAATAAAAATTCTGGTGTGGAACGTTTTATTAAAACTTGAATAAAATTCCCGGTAGATCTAGGGTTAAGGAAAAAAATAAACAATATTGTTTTTTAGTAAAACTTCTAGGGCGAAGAGCAATTATCCCTTTCCAAAAAAGAGAAAAATCACTAGCTCCTCACCGCCCAATAGAAATTTTCAAAATGACAGTCCTAATCTTTAAACTCATATTTGGCTGTTAATATTGAAAATTTAGCATTGAGCTGCTAATATTGAAAAAAAAACCAAATTTCACACTGTTGAAGAAAATTTTGACGCATTGTGCTTTAAATATATGCAAAAAATGCATAATCCATTATATTTATATCTTTCAAATAACTATATCTAAAAAAATATTTAAAACTTAATGAGTTGCACTTTTGTAACTTTATTCAGTTTCTAATGATATGTACCGTAATTTCGGGTGTATAGCCCGCAGATCAAACAATTCAGTTTGGACCCAGAAATTTTATTCAGTATTTGAAGACCAATATTTACTGTGATCTAAAAAGTTACATTTTATTTTTAAAAATTTCTGGGTCGAAACACGATTGTATGATCCGCGGGCTATACACCGGAAATTACGGTAATTTGATTTATTTCATCACAATATTGCTGAAAGATGGATTTTCAACATATATATGTGTGTACATATATCCCTGTTCTCAAACAAATTATTTAAAAATTATTCATTTATGTTTAATAAAGCATATATATATTGTTTATAAACTTACAGAAAATACATATAGCAAATTTTATGATATTATGTCAATAATGTCTAAAAGTAAAGAACTTATCTAATAGTATGTAACGAAAAATTTAACATCTGGTGTAATGACAACAAAATTTTATAATTGTTTTACTTAATTTGGATGAATGAAAAAAGCTTACATGTTTATATTTTATTGAAGTAGAGGTGAAAATGTCACAAAGACATACCTCAACAACCACTGAGTATGTCACATTCACACTACAGATGATTTTTTTTTCTTTTGATCTTTCGGGTTTGATTTCAGATGGTAATGAATTAATTAGTTTTGTTAGAAGAGTCATTGCAGTCAGCATATTAGGCTCACTATTTTTTTTTTATATAATTTGTTTTGTTGACTCGATGAACAACAATATTTAAAGGGACAATTTCATGACTTTTCAATTAAAAGCTGATTTATAAATTCATCATGTTGTTTAGTTATTATTATCGTCTTAAGATAATAAGTTGATATTAAAATTTTTAAATGCAGTTTATTTATTATTTGAACAGTTGAAAGTATTTTTCAATAAGAGTGCGGGCTGTTGATTTTAAGTCGGCTGTTGAGCAATGTAGTGTTGGTAAAGGAACTTTTACTATTTAATTTAATTTTTATTGCTGTAAATAATATTTGTTATTTTATTATTGTATGTATTATATTTAAGCAAGAGTAGAAATACACGATATCGTAGTCATTTTAGTACATCTTAGCATGAAAAGCTTCAATATTTATCATTAAACATTCACATTTTATGAAAATTTTGTTAAAATTGCTCATATTTTCACTATTTTTATTTTATAACTATTGAAAAGATATTTTTACGTACAATTAAAAAAGTAATAACAGCCTGCCTTCGGTTAATAATAAATTTTTGATTAACACATTATTTTTCACAAAATTCTTGATTTTAAGAATTCACAAGATTAAACACACTCTTAGCATTTAAACATGACAAACAACAATAAATAATAATCTGCCTACATTATTTGTCACATATACATTATTTGAAACTTATTTAGTGATTTTATATTGAAATGACTTTTTTTTATGCAGTCTTTGAATATAGATCTGCCATTAAAAACATTTTTAAAAAAATTTCAAAATTTAGATATTTTTTTTATCTTAAAAAATATTTTACTTGTAATCACCTTTAATTTCCTTGATCCTGTCTTAAAATGAGCTATAAACATACCCAGTTTCATTGAAATTTGTGACAGTGAATTAAATATCTTAGGCGAACTGACATGGAATGACTCTGCTTGATTTGATTTGAAATACGCCCCAAATTATTTTTAAATATGAAATACTACTAAAAACACCCAAAATCCCACTACTTTTATTTCAGAATCAGGTAAAGGACACCTTTAAGTATATCCCCCACAAAAAATAAATTTAATAAAAATACCGCCTTTTGTTAATAATGCTATTTTAGGTAATGCATTATTTTTCATAAAAAAATCACGACTTCAAAGATTAAACATTTTTTTAGACACACTTAAAATGTTATATAAGCGTAACAGTATTTTGTTTTCATAAAATACGTACCTTATATATTATGCATAAATTATTTGAAGATGATTTGTGGAATAGATATTGAAATATGATCATATTTATGTCATGCTACATTTGAAAATCGAGCAATCAAGAATGCCAACTGATGGCAGTTTTCAAAATTTTGACAATTTTTTTCTCAGAAACTATTTGACCAAGGAGTAAAAAAAAAATACTGGGAATCATATCTTAATAAAAGGAACAAACACACACAGTTTCATCAAAATCTGTGATGGTGGGTTACATGCCTGCCTGAACTGACATGGAATGACCCTAAAGCATCGTTCATTGGTGACTAGTGGATGACTCCTTATTAATTGGTCCGTGTGGTTAATAATTTTTTAAGTTAGCTGGTCATTTTTATTACGTGCCAAAAATAACTCGACATATATCTTTCAACAGGGTTCCTACACTTTCAGCTGAAATTCCAGTAATTTTAGGCAGAAAAACTCGAATTATGTAACCGCGCAATTGCAAAAGGCGAATTTTTCACTAAGAAAATACTGGTGTTTATCTGACTTAAAGTCGGGGAAATCCCTTGACCTGTAGGAACCCTGTTAAAGTTATACAATCAGAAAACGTAACAAGGCAGAATGTTTTTGATTACATTTTCTGCTTCAACATTCAAAATATTTTATAAAACACTCATGTATGTGCGTTTTCACCACTTTTCCGAATACTAATCTGTAATCTTCCACCCATTTAATGACAGAATTTCTGCGATTAATGTTTCAGAATAGAAAATCAGAATTTTTTAGCGAATTGTTTAACCTAATATATACTAATAATCTAATATATACTAATAATACTAATATTATAAAGAAGTAAAGTTTGTGCGTTTGTTTATTGGTAGGGGGTAATCACCGGAACTACCGAACTGATTTAAAAAATAATGGTAGCAAATTAATGGCGGCCGTCCCTGTTCCAACATAGGCTACATTTTTTATCCCTTTAAGCCCTGACCCGCACAATTGTGTGGGTGATACTAAAGTAAAAGAGCTTGACTATTTCCTGTTTTTGTGATATTTAAAACCAAATCTGCACATTTATATGAGTTAATTGGCTTCAGATGTTTTGACAAGACACAACTAGGGGGCACCAACTAAAATACATGGTTAGATTTTCTGCTTTTAAAAAGACTATATTATCTGACAGCAATAAACAAAAAGTATGTACTGTCGTAATTTCTTTTAAATAGGATTTTTAATGTTTGCTTAGATTTAATTTTTCTTTTCATATACTTTATTCATTATTTTAATTGATTTTGTCTTTGATAAATTTAATTAGGCTTTACAAATGTTGGAAACAAATGACTGTGTGGCCCGGGCTTTACCGTTTCCAAAATGGGTACAATTCCTAATATATAAAATTCTTATTTTTAAGTGATTTTTTTTAAACTTATGTTTTTAGCAATTTATTTTTTACTAATTACATTTTTAAACCGGATTAATTTTAAATTAATAGGTTTGTACTATTCATGATTTCTATTTAAAATATTCAAGATTTCTATTTAAAATTGATAGTATTAGATATATAATATGGACATGTAACGAACTGTATGTTTCTGCTCTGAGTTAAATGTCATATATGATTTATAAGTTTTATATGAGTTATATGCATATCACCAGATAGATTTTTAAGTTTGATAAATTCAGTTCATTTTGTCGACACAGCAAGTAAACCACCAGGAATAAATAATATATTATGGAAAGTTCAGCAAATGCTCGACAGATTCCGTAGTGTCTGCTTGAATTTACCAGGAGATCAGGGAAAATTTTCCATAGATAAGCAGACGATTCCTTTTCTTAGGACGTGCTTCAGTAAAGCAGTATATAAATAAAAAAGAAAATTGCCCAGTTAAACTGATGGCATTGAGCTCACAGGCTATTCGCACTAATTGTATACAATACTCTTATTTTAAAGAATAATGCCCCTCAAAAAAATAAGTGAAGGGGAATTAGCCCCCGTTTCCCCCTTTATACTTAACCAATGAACCTCCAAATCTAATCAGGGAAGCTCCTTATCATAATAAACCGGTATACCAAATTTGGAGCAAATCGAATAATCCTGCAAAAAAAAAAAAAAAAAAAACCATTCATCTAAATTAAGGGGGTGGACTAGCCCTCCTTTATCCTTAACCAATGAATCCCCAAAACGAACCAGGGAAGCCCCTTAACATAATATACTGGTATACCAAATTTGGAGCAAAGCGAATAATTCTGCATGAAAAACCCGTTTATATAAATTAAGGGGGGTGGACTAGCCCCCCTTCCCCCTTTATCCTTAACCAATGAACCCCCAAAACTAATCAGGGAAGTTCCTTAACATAATAAACCGGTATGCCAAATTCGGAGCAAATCGAATGATTCTGCATGAAAAACCCATTTATCTGAATTAAGGGGGGTGGACTAACCCCCCTTTTCCCCCTTTATCCTTAACCAATGAACCCCCAAAACTAATCAGGGAAGTTCCTTAACACAATAAACCGGCATACCAAATGCGGAGCAAATCGAATGATTCTACATGAAAAACCCATTTATCTGAATTAAAAGGGGTGGACTAACCCCCCTTTATCCTTAACCAATGAACCCCCAAAACTAATCAGGGAAGTTCCTTAACATAATGAACCGGCATACCAAATGCGGAGCAAATCGAATGATTCTGCATGAAAAACCCATTTATCTGAATTAAAAGGGGTGGACTAACCCCCCTTTTCCCCCTTTATCCTTAACCAATGAACCCCCAAAGCTAATCAGGGAAGTTCCTTAACATAATAAACCGGTATACCAAATTCGGAGCAAATCGAATGTTTTTGCATGAAAAACCCATTTACCTGAATTAAGGGGTTGGACTAACCCCGTTTTCCCCCCTTTATCCTTAACCAATGAACTCCCAAAACTAATCAGGAAAGCGCCTTATCTCAATGAACCTAGAAAAAAATTTTGAAGCAAATCGGATGTTTCTATTAAGAGTTATCGCGTTACGTACATAGATACATACATACATACATACATACATACATACATACATACATACATACATACATACATACATACATACGTACATACATACAGAACGGGCGGGCACATTAGCTCTCAGGCTTTGATAGCCTGTGAGCTAAAAACAAATCACACTCTGTTGCAACAGCATTACCTGGGATAATTTTTAATTTTGTAGTATACCAGTGGGAAAGTACAGACCTGGACCACAAGGATCTGGACTTAGGACCTGCTGTAGTCCTTACTCTGGTTCAGAACTATTTTTATGTATTTCGATCGGTATTTCAACAAAATACCGCTGCTGGAAAAACTAAAAAAAAAAAAAATTTGAAGGATCAGGCACAATCCAAACAAAGTAAAGGGCATACCATTTGTCAACGGCTCTTAAGAGGGGTGCGAGCATTGAGCACATCTCAGAAAATGAAATTGTAGTGGTCTGTCCAAAAACAAAAATTGTTTCAAACATTTTCATTGTGGTTGATGAAAATTATCTCAATAAACAACAACTTTTTTTGCTTAAACTTTTATTTTTAGATATTTGCACACATAATCTCAACTACACAATTGTGTAGATTTAGCCCCAAAACGGTTGCATTAAGACCGAACCCGCACAATTGTGCGGGTCCTCCCTTGGCATAACCTGACATCGGGTATTTTTTTAAATATTTTTTTTTCAATCATAATCAATTTTTTTCAATCGATAAGGGGAAACCTCCCAAACTTTCAATTTCAGACAAAATAATCCTCGGTCTTAAAGGGATATCGATGCCACTACCTCCAAGGGGAGCAGAAAATGTTCTAAAAATGCTATTTTTGTGTTACTGAAGGGCCTCGAAACTTGAAATTTCGCATGGTAGTTATAAGATGTAAATCATATACTATAAGAACAGTCGGAAAAAAAAATCCAATTTGAAAGGAGCGAAAATATGCGAAAAGCGTTCTAAATTACGATTTCTATGCAATCTCAGGAAATACCAAACAGATTTCAAAAGTTATAAAGAAGGAGCTTGGTGCAATATAATAGAAGCGTAAAAAATACAACGTTAAAAGCACCAAAATTTTTAAATTTTAAGTATACCGGTTTCGGTAGCATATAGCATACCTTCCTCAGTGCTAAGGATGGCGAAAATTTGCTCACATATATAGGAGAGATGTGGATTCAAGTTAAAGGTTTATTGACCAATATGAAAAATGAGGATTGCAGGTAACAGCCAATAGGAAAATAGATGGGACTGGTATGCTTAAAATTAAAAATTTTTGGTGCTTTTAACGTTGTATTTTTTACGCTTCGATTTCAAAAGTAATGATTGAAAATTGATGGTGACAGTCCTTGTTCCAACACAGGTTATATAATTTGTCGGTGCCCCTACCAGCCGGGGGTTGCAGGAGCAAAAAACGTTTTGAATTGCGATTTTTGTGATACTATAAAGGAGCTAGCAACTTGAAATTTGACATGGTAGTTACTTATAAGATGTAAGTGCTCTCTAAGAACAGTCGAAAATAAATTAATTTAAAAGAGGTGGAGTTTGTGAAAAGCGTTCTAAATTACCATTTCTATGTAATTTCAGGAAATATCAAACAGATGGAAAAAGTAATGACTGCAAATTGATAGCGACAGTCCAAAGCCTTCTCAAGACTATCTATCAAGCCAGACACAATTTCATTCCCCCTCACATGTGACGTCACGATCCCGGGCTGACGCCAATGCGGAGCATTTGTATTTTGTATCTGACTGTTTAGAATTAGGTTTTTTTATTCAGAAGCAAAGAACATATTTCTTTCAATATACATTCTTTTCAAGGCAAGTTTTATTTTCAAATTAACTATTTATATATTATATTACTACTAGTTCTCTTTTTTTTGTTCACTATATATTTTATTTTTAATTTGTTTAAAATAAGTTAACTAGTAAATCCTAATCTAATATCGTGTTGTCAATATACCGTGTCTCAAAACAAAACTATGTCATTGTAGTTCTGTTTCATGTCAAATACAGTAGTAATTTAAACTGGAAAAAATGACTCGATCGTGTCGAGAGTTAAATAATTCCCTTTCTCTCGTAATTTGCTAAAAATTGGGGCTTGAATTGTGCGAATCGGTGAATTATCTCAAAAGTTATTGATTAATAAAGTTTTCATTGTTTAATTATATCCTTTATTAATTTGTCAAAATAATATAATTTCAATATCTGCTAGACATTTCTATTGTCGCCAGCATATTTTGCCTTATAATTTGGAAGCCATTTTTCCAATTCACTTGAAATCTTAATGTCCGACATATTTTTCTATCTCAACTGTTAAATTTTCAAGTGGAAATTTTAATTAGTTCTTTTAATTTAAGCAAATTAGTAAAAATACTTTAAAGTTATTATTATTCAGAAATTTATCACTGAAAACTGATGAAATTTTGTATACAATAAATACAGTATAAATATTATTAGTTTAAATTTTATATTTTGGTAATATTTACATTACCTTTCTTGCTATTCAATAATTTCGATTAAAACTTCTGAACTTTATTTACTCTGAAATACTGGCACCAGATAGCTAAAACTTATGTCAGACCGAATTCCTTGGGTACTAATCATGCTTTCTAATTTGTTCTGTTTTCTTTCATTAGACTGACTTTTAATGATCGTCTTTTATTAGAAAACACTTGTCGTGAGAATGATAATTCTGATTATTTTGTAGGCAGAATTGATTGGGATTTAATTTGATATAAAATTTATGTATTTTTATAGATATTTTCATACTTAAAAATTTAAATGTACTAGAAACTTTCATCAAAATTGCTATGGATGCATGACATTGTTATCTTGTTTAATTCTTTTAAAGCCCGATCAATATACATACTAATTTATTGGCGTTTTTTAATCTTAAACTCTTAATATCTTAATAAAAATTCCTTTTATAATATTTGTTACATAATGCATGCTTATACGTGAAAATTGCAGATATGGGAATGATGTGTTTGAATCTCTTTATTTTTGCAATGACTGTAAACAATTTATCACCCCCCTCCTCCAATTTCGCAGAAAATTCTGTGTGTTTTTATGTAGCTTTTAATGTTCAATTAAAAATAACAATAAATAAAATTATTGTTCTGTAATTGCCGAAACGTCAGTGAAGGCTTACTGTGGAGACCCGAAAAGTTTTTGGTTTCTGTCTGTTAGTCTGTCTGTCCCGCGATAACTGTCGTAAAAAGCATCCGATTAGCTTGAAATTAAGGAGGCATGTTGGTGAGGTCACCGGATTTAGCTGTATAGTTTTTGGTTAAATTTGGTTCATTCGTTCGGAATATATAGAACATTTTATTTTCCGCCTTAATGCTTTCCTATAGCAATTCAGACGATTTTTCCATTTTTATTTGTTGAAAAGAAATGGCTCATATGATTGAAAGATTTAAATGATAAATTATGGATGATGGAATTTCCTAATTAGAACCATACATTATTCATATTAGTTTGAAATTTTGTGTATACATTTGTCAGAGTTTTTAAATTCGGTGTATATCTTATGGAGGGATTTTATATATGTGTTCATATAATATAAAATACTTTCTTTTTTTTAATTTACTTTTTTTCAATCACATATTTCATTGTCTTAATTTTATTTTAACTGTTTCCTAGCAACGGAAAGGTGAATTTGATCTCATATATAAAAAATAAAACAAATACGCTTTGAGGTTGAAATAAAAGGGGCTTGTGTTATGATATTAATTCTTATTATTAAAAAAAACGTTACTAATATCTCACGGTTTATCGTCTGGACGCAGCTAACAGAAATATTTAATTTTTAATCGAAAATTTCAATGAGAAAAAAAAAAAAAAACTTTTGAAAAGCAAATTGATAGTAAATGTCAAAATTATGCATCGCAAAATTATCGCTGTCGAAAAGGACGTCATTGTATCGGGAAATAAATATTTTAATCCTTAAACACAAACATTAACTAGATTGCCTGAAAAAATATTTTTTGACGAGTGTTAGTTCTTAATGCCGCCTCATTTCAGAAAATATGAATGAAAATTTTTTTATCTTTAAAAGGAAATTACATTTTCGTTCGTAAAACCCAAACTTTTAATATAATTGCGTCAATGTAAATCCTTTTCTGCCCACCAGTATTGAAGAATAAAGCTCGGAAGTGTAAAAAGATTTACCATAATCATTAGCGCAATCAATAAAAAGTTACATATGTAAATTAATGAGACCACGCGGGGTTCAGGGGGGCTCCGCCCCCCTGAATACTGTATTATTTACAAAAAATACCAGAATTAGTAGCTCATGAAAATTCAAAATATCCTTCCATAACAGCGTTTTTAATTTAACGCTTCTAATGTCTGAAAACTTCGTATTTTTTATTCTTATAAATAATTACGTAATTTGAAGACTTTAAATTGCGGTTTGCAGGAAATTGAATATTACTAGAGTGTGTCTAAAAACAATGAATTGCAGATCTGACGTTGAGGCTCCTGATCTGCAGATTTACTAGTTATAAAGTTACTTTTCTGCCTAGTCAGGCCCCGACTTTGGCTGTCTAGGGCCTCGGAATATTAAATTATTAATACAAAATATTAATGCAAAAATTAATAGAAGCTAAAATTAATAACAAATTATTATCCATCAATTTTCTGTTACATAATAAAACCACTTGCTCATATATTGCTAATATTTCTGGTTATCAATTATTTGTGTATATCGAACTTCTTCTTTTTACCCGACTGCCAAGAAGGGTTACGTGTTTCACGCATATCTGGGTACGTGGATTTCTTTATACCCTCGAAACATCCCAATGGCTGGATAGATTTTAATGAATGAGGTCTTTATCGTTCGTCTTAACCGTCCGATGGTTATAGGCTAGATTTTATTTTTTTTAAATTCAAAATGGCGGCCGTAAAATACAAAATGGCCGTAGAGACGAAAAAATAATAAATTACACACCCTATTGAGTGGCATATCATTGGATAGGTCTTTCAAAATGAAGACGACGTTTCATTGACTATTTTACTGTCAGAAGCTCCGTTTAAATATTACACAACCTGAAATTTGTGTATTTAGGATCTCTAGCTTTACTTTAATTCTAACCTTCATAGACATCTATAGGCCTCATCAAAACAGTGTTATAGATAGGAACTAACAATTAAACACAGCTTAAAGGTCATTAATACAAGTAAATAAAAAAAATAGATAAGTAATATAAAAATAGTTTCACATTGATGAGAAATAATTAGTTCGCTGTTTGAGCAGTCGGGTTTTTGATTTTTTAATTTATTTTTTAATTTTTACTTGTTAATCTGTAAATTTCCTAAAATAAACCTTGGTTCGTACTCATGAATATATGTGCAGTGCATATGTATTTCTTCTTGTTTATAATCCAGTCCCTTCATTAATTATAATGCATAATATATAATTTAAGATGACTGAGACATCAAAAACTAAGAAACCAATTTTTAAATTCTTGCCTTTAAAAAAAAGAAAGAAAGAAAATAAAAAGAAATTCTGCCATTTTAAGCATACATAATATTTATATTTTTCATCTCATGCAAACATTTAAATACCATTTAAAGAGTCCACAGAACCTTATTTTTGGAAATGAAATATTTTAATGTGTTTCTCATTTTTTTTTTTTTTTTTTTTTTAAACGACTAATTCCTAAATATCTGAACAAAATAAATATAAGTTAGGAATATTTCAATTCCAATTGATGAAAGTGTTTTTTTTCTTTCTTTTTTTTCTCGCCATGTTTCAGTACACTTTTAAAAAACTCTATTGCTTGTATCTTGCATAATATCTTAAAATGATACAAAAATATGACACTGTTGCATGACATTGTTTTGTTTTATTATAAGAGCTTTATGTTTTTTCAATTTAATCGTTTTTATGTGAAAATTATCCATTTCTGCTAAGCAAAGTTTACAGTAAGAAAATTTATCTGTGTGGTTACCTAATTTCATGTACTCTGTAGTTTTATAATTTATTTTTACTAAATTTATTATACTCATATGCATGTTTCAAATCACTAAATATTTAACAGGATATTTATTGTATAATTTCAAGCCACAATGAATGGTAAAAATAGAATACAACTTGAATTTTTTTTCATTTAACAATCATTTTTCATCCACTTTAATGTAATTTTAAATATGGGTTTTGATTGGCAGAATATTGGTATTTATTTATATATTTATTTACTTATTTATTTATTGAAAGTGAAATAATCGAAAGCAAAGTAATTCAATTTATGTGTTTAAACTACACACACACACACACACACATATGTATATATATATTATATACACTTTTGTAGATTTTGCTTATATATATTTATTAATGGCTTGTTTTAGAATATATAGAAAATAGATAATTGATATTGTTGTAAATTTCAACGAAGAATGAATAAGGAAAACTGTTCACTAAATTAATTTTAATACTTGTTTTTTTTTCATTAACCAAACATTATTCTTTGATGCAACTTTAATTACGTTATTTTTGAGGTAACTTTAATTATTTACATTTTAATTGACACAGTGATATTATTTCATAAATATTGTTTTCGGGTTACCGTAATTATTATTGTTTCGAGTGATCGAAATTGAATAAAAAGCACTTAATTATAGCGTCTTTAAACTATAAGTTTTTATTTTTTTCCGTATGCTGTGATAATAAGTTGGAATATAGAGGAAAGAATTACTATGGTTTAAATAACGCATGTGCTCTCCACGGCTGACCTAAGCCCCGCATCGTGACGTCACGAAACCTTGGTGTTTGGCTTATAGTCCTAAGGCGGCTTTGGACAGTCCCTGCTCCAACATAGGCTATATTTTATGTCGGTGCCACTACCACCTGGCGGTTGTATAAGAAAAAAGTGTTCTAAATTGCGATTTTCGTGATACTGAAAGGGCTAGCAATTTGAAATTTGGCATGGTAGTTACTTATAAGATGTAAATCCTGTATAAGAACAGTCGAAAAAAATTCTCATTTAAAAAGGGGTTAAAATGCTCGAAAAGCATTCTAAAAACGTTCTAAACTGAGATTTCTAGGCAAGTGTTAAAGATATAAACATAAAATTTTGCGCGGTAGATATTTATAAGATATATATGCTCTCTAAAAACAGTTTCTAAAAAATTCCAAATTTAAAAGGGTGAAATGAGCGAAAAGTGTTCTAAAAATGTTCTAGATTACGATTTCTATTAAATTGTTAAAGATAGAAATTAAAAAGTCCTTCCGGCCAGTGCCGGCAGGAAGAGGTAGCTTTCATAATCCTTATTTAAAAAAAGCCAACTTATATCATGCAAACACACGAAGCTCAATTTAGTGGAAACCGAATATAGGAGATTCAATACTAATTTTTATCAATATAATGAATGAGAATTTCGCGAAATTAGTCAGCTTTATCCAAGCTGCTTTTATTTAAAGTAACTTATATTTGGCTGCCAAATTCGGCAATTTCTTAAAGTGCCTGTCATTTTAAGACAACATGGTGGATGAGGCTAAGCAGTGAACTTGGTCGAGATCTTAGTAATTGCTGTGCACATGCTCACTCACATCGGAATCGGTTAATATATAGGAGTGCTGTCGCATGCAAAAAATCAGATTTTTCAAAATGTCACCCACAATAGAAATTGAAACTGCTATATCTGAGTTATTTTTTAAGGTAAAGACAAACAAAAAATGCTCCTGAATCCTTATATCAAGATCAAATACTTAAGAAAGAAACCTTTTTCAATTTCTAATTTTTTTGCACTTCACTTTAAATATATATATATTTTTTAATTTAATGGCCGCCATTTTGAAACAAGATGGCTGATGAATCTGGCCAGCGAACTTGGTCGAGGTGTTGATGTATACTATCCACATGCCTTCTTACATCGAAATAGGCGAATACGTGTGTTATCGCGTGACAAATACAAGATCGTTTCAAAATGTTAGCCATGCTAGAAATTCAAAGTGCTATAAATCAACCATTTTTTAAGATATCAACAAAAGAACAAATTTTCAGAAACAAAAACTGCTCCGGAATCTTTGTAATCAAGGCCAAACACATAAAAAAAATCTTTTTCATTTTCCAATTTTTTAATACCTCATTTTGACTTTTAAATTTAATTTTTTTTAAATGGCAACCCTTTTGAAACAAGATGGCGAATGAAGCTGGCCAACGAACTCGGTCGAGACATTGGTATGTACTATGTATAGACCAAGTTACATCCAAATAGGTTCATAAATACGCCTGTTATCGCGTGACAAAAATCAGGTCGTTTTAAAATGTCAGCCACAAGAGAAATTCAAAATGCTATTACTCAGCCATTTTTTTTAGATATAGACGAAACAAAAACTGTTCCGGAATCTTTGTATTAAGGTCAAACACATACAAAAAAAAATCTTTTTCATTTTCCAATTTTTTGGTATCTCATTTAAATTTTTTTTTTTTAAATGGCCGCCATTTTGAAACAAGATGGCGGATGAAGCTGGCCAACGAACTCGGTCGAGATATTTGTATGTACTATGTACACACCAAGGTACATCCAAGTCGGTTCATAAATACGCCTGTTATTACGTGAGAAAAATCAGGACGTTTCAAAATGTCAGCCACACTAGAAATTCAAAATGCTATAACTCAGCCATTTCTTAAGATATAGACGAAACAAAAACTGCTCCCGAATCTGTTTATCAAGGTCAAACACATAAGAAGAAAATATTTTTTCAATTTTCAATTTTTAGTACCACATTTCAAATTTAAATTTTTCTTAAAAATTTAAATGGCCGCCATTTTTAAACAAGATGGCGGGTGAAGCTGGCCAACGAACCCGGTCGAGACTTTGGTATTTACTATGTATAAACGAAGTTACATCCAAATCGGTTCATAAATACGCCTTTTATCGCGTGACAAAATTCAGGACGTTTCAAAATGTCAGCCACGCTAGAAATTCAAAATGCTATAACTCAGCCATTTTTTAAGATATAGACGAAACAAAAACTGCTCCGAAATCTTTGTATAAAGGTCAAATACATAAGAAAAAAATATTTTTCCATTTTCAATTTTTTGGTACCACATTTCAAATTTTAATTAAAAAAAATTTTTAAATGGCCGCCATTTTGAAACAAAATGGCGGATGAAGCTGGCCAACGAACTCGGTCGAGAGATTAGTATGTACTATGTACACACCGAATTACATCCAAATCGGTTCATAAATACGCCTTTTATCGCGTGACAAAATTCAGGACGTTTCAAAATGTCAGCCACGCTAGAAATTCAAAATGCTATAACTCAGCCATTTTTTAAGATATAGACGAAACAAAAACTGCTCCTGAATCTTTGTATAAAGGTCAAATACATAAGAAAAGAATATTTTTCCATTTTTAATTTTTTGGTACCACATTTCAAGTTTTAAATTTTTTTAAAAATTTTAAATGGCCGCCATTTTGAAACAAAACGGCGGATGAAGCTGGCCAAAGAACTCGGTCGAGACATTGGTATGTACTATGTACACACCGAATTACATCGAAATCGGTTCATAATTACGGGAGTTACAGTGTGACATAGGTCAGATATATATATATATATATATATATATATATATATATATATATATATAAAGACCTTCCGGCCAGTGCCGGGAGGAAGAGGTAGCTTTCATATTCCTTATTTTAAAAAAGCCAACTTATATTATTCAAACACACGAAGCTCAATCAAGTGGAAACCGAATGTAGGAGATTCAATACTAATTTTTGTCAATACTAAATCTTTATGAATGAGAATTTCGCGAAATTAGTCAGCTTTATCCAAGCTGCTTTTATTTAAAGTAACTTATATTTGGCTGCCAAATTCAGCGATTTCATAAAGTGCCTGCCATTTTAAGACAACATGGTGGATGAGGCTAACCAGTGAACTTGGTCGAGACCTTAGTAATTGCTGTGCACATGCTCACTCACATCGGAATCGTTTGATATATACGAGTGCTGTCGCAGGCAAAAAATCAGATTTTTCAAAATGTCACCCACGTTAGAAATTGAAATTGCTATATCTGAGCCATTTTTTAAGATAAAGACAAACAAAAAATGCTCCTGAATCCTTATATCAAGGTCAAATACTTAAGAAAGAAACCTTTTTCAATTTCTAATTTTTTTGCACCTCACTTTAAATATATATATATTTTAATTTAATGGCCGCCATTTTGAAACAAGATGACTGATGAAGCTGGCCAGCGAACTTGGTCGAGATATTGATGTATACTATCCACATGCCTTCTTCCATCGAAATAGGTGAATACGTGTGGTATCGCGAGGCAAATACAAGATCGTTTCAAAGTGTTAGCCATGATAGAAATTCAAAGTGCTATAATTCAACCACTTTTTAAGATATAAACAAAAGAACAAATTTTCAGAAACAAAAACTGCTCCAGAATCTTTGTATCAAGGCCAAACGCATAAAAAAAATCTTTTTCATTTTCCAATTTTTTAATACCTCATTTTAAATTTTAAATTACATTTTTTTTTTTAAATGGTAACCCTTTTGAAACAAGATGGCGAATGAAGCTGGCCAACGAACTCAGTCGAGACATTGGTATGTACTATGTACAGACCAAGTTACATTCAAATCGGTTCATAAATACGCCTGTTATCGCGTGACAAAAATCAGGTCGTTTTAAAATGTCAGCCACAATAGAAATTCAAAATGTTATAACTCAGCCATTTTTTTAGATATAGACGAAACAAAACCTGTTCCGCAATCTTTGTATTAAGGTCAAACACATACGAAAAACTCTTTTTCATTTTCCAATTTTTTGGTATCTCATTTTAAATTTAATTTTTTTAAAATTTTTTTAAATGGCCGCCATTTTGAAACAAGATGGCGGATGAAGCTGGCCAACGAACTCGGTTGAGTTATTTGTATGTACTATGTACACACCAAGGTACATCCAAATCGGCTCATAAATACGTCTGTTATCACGTGGCAAAAATCAGGGCGTTTCAAAATGTCAGCCACACTAGAAATTCAAAACGTTATAACTCAGCCATTTTTTAAGGTATACACGAAACAAAAACTGCTCCCGAATCTTTTTATCGAGGTCAAACACATAAGAAGAAAATATTTTTTCAATTTTCAATTTTTTGGTACCACATTTCCAATTTAAAATTTTCTTAAAATTTTAAATGGCCGCCATTTTTAAACAAAATGGCGGATGAAGCTGGCCAACGAACTCGGTCGAGACATTGGTATGTACTATGTACACACCGAATTACATCCAAATCGGTTCGTAAATACGAGAGTTACAGTGTGACATATGTCAGATATATCTATATATATAAAATAAGAGATGTCTGTCTGCCTGCCTGCCTGCCTGACCGCGGGAAGCTCCGAAATTATAACGCCTAGACCTCTGAAATTTTTGTCATGTGTAGATGCTGTTACCGGAAAGTGTACTTCGCCGCCGGATTTTAAAATTTCAATTTAGATATTTTTAAAAAAATTAAAACGTAATTAAAACGTTGTGTTAGAGGCTATTTACAGCTCTAAGCCAATCGGCGGCAAAGAAGAAACCAGCCAATGAGAGCAGGTGGTAAATATGAGATACAGCGGCTGCATTTCCTAGCCTCACTTTAGCGGGAAATTGCACTGTTTATCTTTCGTGCTTTATTTATTTTGTTACTATAAGTTTTAATCTTATTGACATTATTTTATAATGTTTATAAGAAGTGATATAATACAATTCACGTAAGTTTAAATTGTATTCGTTCTTCGTATTAATATCTATTTACATACGCGTAGTCGCCCAAGAATAAAATAGTAGGTATAATGTTTCTTGAACTTTCTGGGATCTTAAAGTAATTTTTTTTTTTCAAATTTGCTGATTATTTTTTTTTTCAAATTTGCTGAATCAACGCTTCACTGAATGTTTTCCTTTCTTAGTAAAAATAGAACTGTACCTTTTATAGTAAAGTGTAAGATGAAAACTGTACTTTCTATGAAATGGAAACATTCAGTAAATAATTTCCGCTCTCGGGTGATTAAGAGATGTATGTTGTCATCGCCCAAGAATAGGAATAAAACAAATATTTCTTTTCAGGGGAAATGAATGAAGTTATTTGGGTTTTTCTTTTATCTTTTTTTTTTCCACTTCCCCATATATTATGAGTTTCATAACAAATCCCAATGAAAACATATTTTCTACACTTTACTGGGTGTTTTCATTTCTTATCAAAGTCATGATATGTAACAAGCACAGGGATCTGTTTAGGAAAAATTGGGTTCTTTAAAGGACCCCTCACAACATTTTTCATTTCAAAACAGGACCCCTCACAATATTTTTCATGTCAAAACTGGACCCTGCACAAATTTTTTCAAATCAAAGCAGGACCCTTCACAAAACTTTTCACCTTAAAAAAAAAGACCCTTCACAAAATTGTCATAAAAGTAGGCTTTTTACAAACTTTTTCACCTGAAAACTAAACTTTTCACATATTTGCTGAATCAACGCTTCACTGAATGTTTTCTTTTCATTTCTTAGCAAAAGTATAAGATGTATGTTTTGATTTTAAGATTTGTTATTGAACTTTGTTTCATTTAAGGAGGTTCGGGACATACCTATTTTAAAATAATTTTTATTTATTGAGTTACTATTTTGAAATTTTTTGTGATGCTTAACCATAACATGATAAAACTTATTAATCGGTATAACTCGAAATGTTATATGTAGAATTTAAACTTTTTTTCATTTAAATAAACAAAAATATAAGTTTTAATTTTGATTCTGCATTTTTAAAATTGTTATTGAACTCAGTTTGCTTCATATACAAATATTCAATGTTTTCATTTATTGTTGACATTATTGGCCGATGACAACGTACATTTTATACCTGACTGCATGTCCATTCTTGGACGATTATTCTGAAACTCCAAATTTGTCTAATTGCCCCAAGAATCAAATGTTTTTTTAAAACATTCAGTAAATAATTTCCGTTCTTGGGCGATTAAGAGTTCATTCATGTGCGATTCTTATGAAACTCCATGTCACAAAATGCACATCTTAACTATTTTACGCACTCAGAATTTTCCATTTTCAGTTCTTTTCCTTTTGTTAATCTTTTCTCTCCACTTTCCCACTGATAAGAAATCATAATGAAAACATATCTTGCACTTTACTGAATGTTTTCATAGTGCCAGGTCCAGTAGCAGAAAATTCAAGATGGGAGGCAGGCGCCACAGATTTTCTTATCTCTTTTGCAGATTATTTTTCCATCAAACCTTTTATTATTTCACTTTACAATTATGTTTAGCTCTTTATTACTTCATACAAAACTAAGATTATTATCTATAAAAATTAATAAAATGCTTAAAGACATTGCAGGTAAGTGGTGGTTTGATTAATTAATGCTTCAATTGTAAAATATTTTACCAGCAGATTATTATCTGTCACAGACACTTGGAGAATTTTCTGCAACTGTGGTGCCAGGCATAGCAGTTTAAAGTTTAGGTGTAATTCAGTGAAGAGAAATTATGATTTTTGTTTTGTTCTGTCGCCATTTGTCAAAGTTCCCAACATTTCTCAGCGACAGATTGGAAAAATTCAAAGATTTTTCATGAAATTCATGTTATTTTTCTTTTTGCAACCATTAGCCAAAGATTAGACAAACTTTGCTATGCGTTTCTGCGATCTTTTGATGAAATGTACAATATCTTTCTTCGTTTACTGAAATTCATGTTTTTTTTCAGCAATCGTTTCACAAAATGCACGATCCCCCCCCCCCCACCCCAAAATCGTTTCACGAAATTTGCAGGGTTTTTTTTTCACGATTTTTTTTAAACGATCAGTGACAAAATTTGTTTTTCTTTTCCGTGGCCATTTGTCGAACTTTCCTATATTTCTCAGCGACATATTGGCAAAATTTGTAATCTGCACTCTTCAAACAAACTTTGCTATGCGTTTCTGCGATCTTTTGATGAAATTTGCAATATTTTTCTTCGTTTACTGAAATTCACGCTTTTTTTTTCAGTGATCGTTTCACAAAATGCACGATTTCCCCCCCCCCCAAATCGTTTCATGAAATTTTTGGGGGTTTTTTTAACGATCAGTGACAAAATATGTGTTTTTCTTTTCCGCAGCCATTTGACAAAATTCGTAATGTGCACTCTTTAGACAAACTTTGCTATGCGTTTCTGTGATCTTTTGATGAAATTTGCAATATTTTTTTTTTTGTTCACTGAAGTTCACGTTTTTTTTTTCTGCGATCGTTTCACAAAATGCACAATTCCACCCCCCCCCACCCCCCAAATCGTTTCATGAAATTTGCATTTTTTTTTTTTTCAACGATCAGTGACAAAATTTGTGTTTTTCTTTTCCTCGGCCATTTGTCGAATTTCCTGATATGTCTCAGTGACAGATTGACAGAATTGGCATATGCTTCTGCACTTTTTTGACGAAATTTGCCATGCATTTCCGCGATCTTTAGATGAAATTTGCAATATTTTTCTTCAATTGTTTACTGAAATTCGCGGGGTTTTTTTTCAGCAATCGTTTGACGAAATTCGCATTGTTTTTTTTTTCACGATTTTTTTTTAAACAATCAGTGACAAAATTTGTTTTTCTTTTCCGTGGCCATTTGTCGAAGTTTCCAATATTTCTCAGTGACATATTGCCAAAATTTGTAATCTGCACTCTTTAGACAAACTTTGCTATGCGTTTTTGTGATCTTTTGATGAAATTTGCAATATTTTCTTCGTTTACTGAAATTCACGCTTTTTTTTCAGTGATCGTTTCACAAAATGCACGATTCCCCGCCCCCCAAATCGTTTCATGAAATTTGTGGGGTTTTTTTTAACGATCAGTGACAAAATTTGTGTTTTTCATTTCCGCGGCCATTTGACAAAATTCGTAATGTGCACTCTTTAGACAAACTTTGCTATGCGTTTCTGTGATCTTTTGATGAATTTTGCAATATTTTTGTTTGTTTACTGCAATTCACGTTTTTTTTTCTGCGATCGTTTCACAGAATGCACGAATCCCCCCCCCCCCCCCCCCCCCAAAAAAAAAATCGTTTCATGAAATTTTTGGGTTTTTTTTTTAACGATCAGTGACAAAATATGTGTTTTCTTTTCAGCAGCCATTTGACAAAATTCGTAATGTGCACTCTTTAGACAAACTTCGCTATGCGTTTCTGTGATCTTTTGATGAAATTTTGCAATATTTTTTTTTTTGTTCACTGAAATTCACGTTTTTTTTTTCTGCGATCGTTTCACAAAATGCACAATTCCACCCCCACCCCCCCGAATCGTTTCATGAAATTTGCATTTTTTTTTTTTTTTCAACGATCAGTGACAAAATTTGTGTTTTTCTTTTCCTAGGCCATTTGTCGAAGTTCCTGATATTGTGACAGATTGGCAGAATTGGCATATGCTTCTGCACTTTTTTGACGAAATTTGCCATGCATTTCCGCGAAACTTTTGATGAAATTTGCAATATTTTTCTTCGATTGTTTACTGAAATTCGCGGGTTTTTTTTTCAGCAATCGTTTGACGAAATTCGCTTTTGTTTTTTTTTTTTCACGATTTTTTTTTTCAATGATCAGTGGCAAAATTTGTTTTTCTTTTCCGTGGCCATTTGTCGAAGTTTCCGATATTTCTCAGCGACATATTGGCAAAATTTGTAATCTGCTCTCTTTAGACAAACTTTGCTATGCATTTTTGCGATCTTTTGATGAAATTTGCAATATTTTTCTTCGTTTACTGAAATTCATGTTTTTTTTTTCAGCGATCTTTTTCACAAAATGCACGATTTCCCTTCCCCACCCCCCCCCAAATCGTTTCATGAAATTTGCATTTTTTTTTTTCAACGATCAGTGACAAAATTTGTGTTTTTCTTTTCCGCGGCCATTTGACAAAATTCGTAATGTGCACTCTTTAGACAAACTTTGCTATGCGTTTCTGTGATCTTTTGATGAAATTTGCAATATTTTTCTTTTGTTTACTGCCATTCACGTTTTTTTTTTTCTGCGATCGTTTCACAAAATGCACAATCCCCCCCCCCCCCCCCCCCTCAAAATCGTTTCATGAAATTTGCATTTTTTTTTTTCAACGATCAGGTACAAAATTTGTTTTTCTTTTCCGTGGCCATTTGTTGAAGTTTCCGATATTTCTCAGCGACATATTGGCAAGATTTGTAATCTGCTCTCTTTAGACAAACTTTGCTATGCGTTTTTGCGATCTTTTTGATGAAATTTGCAATATTTTTCTTCGTTTACTGAAATTCACGTTTTTTTTTCAGCGATCGTTTCACAAAATGCACCATCCCCCCCCCCCGCCCCCCAAATCGTTTCATGAAATTTGCATTTTTTTTTTTCAACGATCAGTGACAAAATTTGTGTTTTTCTTTTCCGCGGCCATTTGTCGAAGTTCCCGATATTTCTCAGCGACACATTGGCAAAATTGGCATATGCTTCTGCACTTTTTTGACGAAATTTGCCATGCATTTCCGTGATCTTTTGATGAAATTTGCAATTTTTTTTTCGATTGTTTACTGAAATTCGCGGGTTTTTTTTTCAACAATCGTTTGGCGAAATTCACGTTTTTTTTTTCAACGATCTATGATGAATTTGTTTATTTTATTTATTTCTTTTTGGTGACTATTTGCCAAAGTTCCCGGTAATTCTCAGCGACAGATTGGCAAAATTCAGTGTGCGCTTCGGCACTCTTTTGTCAAAATTTGCTATACATTTCGCGATTTTTTGATGAAATTTGCAATATTTTTTTCGGTTGTTTACTGAAATTCGAGGGCTTTTTGCAGGCGATCGTTTCACAAAATGCATGATTTTTTCCCAAGATTGTTTGGCGAAATTTGCATTTTTTTTTCAATTATCTGTGACGAGTTTTTTTCTTTTTTTCTGCGACTATTTGTGGAAGTTCCCGATATTCCTGAGTGACAGATTGGCAAAATTCAACATGTGCTTCTGCGAACTTTTGATGAAATTTGTAATTTTTTTCTTAGATTGTTTCACAAAATTCATGATTATTTTTCCAAGATCGTTGGATGACATTCTTTTTTTTTCTAATGATCACTTCACAATTTTTTTCAACGATCTATGACAAAATTTGTGACAATTTATCGCATGTTATGTGTTCACCGTTCATGGGTGTCTAAAAATGTAGGCAACAATTTTAACAGGAAGATAGATTATAAATAACGAACACTCAAAATTTTCGCTTTATTGAATTATGCCTAAACTTTATACTGCACTTTCAATGTGAAAACATTCAATAAAGTATAACATATGTTTTCATTAGGATGAGAAAATATTAACAAAAGAATAAGAACTGAGTGAAAAATCCTTGAGTTCATGAAATACTTAATATGGTGTGCATTTTGTGATATATTAGGAGTTTTATAACAATCGCATGTGAATGGACTCTTAATCGCTCAAGAACAGAAATTATTTACTTCATAAAAAGTTCAAGAAACACGTTCCATGCTTGGGCGACTATGCATATGTAAATTGCCATTAACACGAAGAACGAATACAATTAAAATTAACTTACGTGAATGATAACACTTTAAAATTTTAAAGAAGGTGGGAGAGTTGAATTTCGAGTTTGGAAGGCGGGTGACGATAATTGTCCTTACAACTGTAGCGTTTTCTTCGATGAGTATCCTTTATATGTTGTTTTCTGACAGAGGTCGTTTTAAAGCTTTTGGCCTGTACATTACTAAGCACTCACTCCTCTCCTCTTAACTAATTTTTTCATCAGTTGAGGGTGTTTTAAAGTTTTAATTTGTTCATGACTATGGCATACAATTTTACAACAATTATGAATAAAATTTGCATAACATCTCAACAATTTGTAACTGCTTCTCCCCCATTTTCACACTGTGAGCGGGTACGTATTTCAGACGAAATAGAGTTACATATAAAATCATATAAATTAAAGGTTTCTTTATAAATATTACCACGGACCCGGGCAACGCCGGGCGGGTCAGCTAGTATATATATATATTGATACATACATATATATATATATATATATATATATCAATTTTGAACGGAGGGTGGTTTCGGTTTCTGAGGGTCATGATCGATGAAAATATACCAAAATTTTTTGAAATCGCTTTCCTCCGAACGCCTGCAATAGGTAGCTTTTTGTAAAGAAAGCTACCTAAAATTTGGCTCGATAGGTTCTTTCAAGACGTAAATGCTCCCTATGAACAGTTTCTGGTAAAATGAATGAAAAGCCTTATAAAAACTTTCTAAATTACGACTTTTATGGGATCTCAGGAAATACCAAACCGATTTCAAAAGTCCTTCCGACCAGTGCCGGGAGGAAGAGGTAGCTTTCATAATCCTTATTTAAAAAAAGCCAACTTATTTCATGCAAACACACGAAGCTCAATTTAGTGGAAACCGAATATAGGAGATTCAATACTAATTTTTATCAATATAATGAATGAGAATTTCGCGAAATTATTCAGCTTTATCCAAGCTGTTTTTCTTTAAAGTAACTTATATTTGGCTGCCAAATTCGGCAATTTCTTAAAGTGCCTGTCATTTTAAGACAACATGGTGGATGAGGCTAAGCAGTGAACTTGGTCGAGACCTTAGTAATTGCTGTGCACATGCTCACTCACATCGGAATCGGTTAATATATAGGAGTGCTGTCGCATGCAAAAAATCAGATTTTTCAAAATGTCACCCACAATAGAAATTGAAACTGCTATATCTGAGCCATTTTTTAAGGTAAAGACAAACAAAAAATGCTCCTGAATCCTTATATCAAGATCAAATACTTAAGAAAGAAACCTTTTTCAATTTCTAATTTTTTTGCACCTCACTTTAAATATATATATATTTTTTAATTTAATGGCCGCCATTTTGAAACAAGATGGCTGATTAATCTGGCCAGCGAACTTGGTCGAGGTGTTGATGTATACTATCCACATGCCTTCTTACATCGAAATAGGCGAAAACGTGTGTTATCGCGTGACAAATACAAGATCGTTTCAAAATGTTAGCCATGATAGAAATTCAAAGTGCTATAAATCAACCATTTTTTAAGATATCAACAAAAGAACAAATTTTCAGAAACAAAAACTGCTCCGGAATCTTTGTAATCAAGGCCAAACACATAAAAAAAATCTTTTTCATTTTCCAATTTTTTAATACCTCATTTTGAATTTTAAATTTAATTTTTTTAAATGGCAACCCTTTTGAAACAATATGGCGAATGAAGCTGGCCAACGAACTCGGTCGAGACATTGGTATGTACTATGTACAGAGCAAGTTACATCCAAATAGGTTCATAAATACGCCTGTTATCGCGTGACAAAAATCAGGTCGTTTTAAAATGTCAGCCACAAGAGAAATTCAAAAAAGTCCTTCCGGCCAGTGCCGGGAGGAAGAGGTAGCTTTCATTTTCCTTATTTTAAAACAGCCAACTTATATTATTCAAACACACGAAGCTCAATTTAGTGGAAACCGAATATAGGAGATTCAATATTAATTTTTATCAATACTAAATCATTATGAATGAGAATTTCGCGAAATTAGTCAGCTTTATCCAAGCTGCTTTTATTTAAACTAACTTATATTTGGCTGCCAAATTCGGCGATTTCTTAAAGTTCCTGCCATTTCAAGACAACATGGTGGATGAGGCTAATCAGTGAACTTGGTCGAGACCTTAGTAATGGCTGTGCACATGCTCACTCACATCGGAATCGGTTGATGTATACGAGTGCTGTCGCAGGCAAAAAATAAGTTTTTCAAAATGTCACCCACATTAGAAATTGAAACTGCTATATCTGAGCCATTTTTTAAGATAAAGGCAAACAAAAAATGCTCGTGAATGCTTATATCAAGGTCAAACAAGGTCAAATACTTATGAAAGAAACCTTTTTCAATTTCTTTTTTTTTTTTTTTTGCACCTCACTTTAAATATAATTTTTTTTAATTTAATGGCCGCCATTTTGAAACAAGATGGCTGATGAAGCTAGCCAGCGAACTTGGTTGAGATAGTGATGTATACTATCCACATGCCTTCTTCCATCGAAATCGGCGAATACGTGTGTTATCGCGTGACAAATACAAGATCGTTTCAAAGTGTTAGCCATGCTAGAAATTTAAAGTGCTATAATTCAATATTTTTTAAGATATAAACAAAAGAACAAATTTTCAGAAACAAAAACTGCTCCAGAATCTTTGTATCAAGGTCAAACACACAAAAAAATTTTTTTTTTCATTTTCCAATTTTTTAATACTTTATTTTAAATTTTAAATTACTTTTTTTTAAATGGCAACCCTTTTGAAAATAGATGGCGAATGAAGCTGGCCAACGAACTCTGTCGAGACATTGGTATGTACTATGTACAGATCAAGTTACATCCAAATCGGTTCATAAATACGCCTGTTATCGCGTGACAAAAATCAGGTCGTTTTAAAATGTCAGCCATAGAAATTCAAAATGCTATAACTCAGCCATTTTTTTAGATATAGACGAAACAAAACCTGTTCCGGAATCTTTGTATTAAGGTCAAACACATACGAAGAAAATTTTTTCATAATCCAAATTTTTGGTATCTCATTTTAAATTTTAAATTTTTTAATTTTTTTAAATGGCCGCCATTTTAAAACAACATGGCGGATGAAGCTGGCCAACGAACTCGGTCGAGACATTGGTGTTTACTATGTACACACCGAATTACATCCAAATCGGTTCATAAATACATCTGTTATCACGTGACAAATATCAGGACGTTTCAAAATGTCGGCCACGCTAGAAATTCAAAATGCTATAACGCAGCCATTTTTTAAGATATAGACGAAACAAAAACTGCTCCCGAATCTCTGTATCAAGGTCAAATACATAAGAAAAA
The DNA here is from genome assembly GCA_963932465.1 of Maratus speciosus. Classification (NCBI taxonomy): domain Eukaryota; kingdom Metazoa; phylum Arthropoda; class Arachnida; order Araneae; family Salticidae; genus Maratus; species Maratus speciosus. The sequence goes on along the minus strand of OZ010796.1, from coordinate 228,441,584 downwards.
AATATTTTTTCAATTTTCAATTTTTTGGTACCACATTTCAAATTTAAATTTTTCTTAAAAATTTAAATGGCCACCATTTTTAAACAAGATGGCGGATGATGCTGGCCAACGAACTCTGTCGAGACATTGGTATGTACTATGTATAAACGAAGTTACATCCAAATCGGTTCATAAATACGCCTTTTATCGCGTGACAAAATTCAGGACATTTCAAAATGTCAGCCACGCTAGAAATTCAAAATGCTATAACTCAGCCATTTTTTAAGATATAGACGAAACAAAAATTGCTCCGAAGTCTTTGTATAAAGGTCAAATACATAAGAAAAAAATATTTTTCCATTTTCAATTTTTTGGTACCACATTTCAAATTTTTAATTTTTAAAAAAATTTTAAATGGCCGCCATTTTGAAACAAAATGGCGGATGAAGCTGGCCAACGAACTCGGTCGAGACATTGGTGTGTACCATGTACACACCGAATTACATCCAAATCGGTTCATAAATACGAGAGTTACAGTGTGACATAGGTCAGATATATATATATATATATATATATATCAATTTTGAACGGAGGGTGGTTTCGGGGTCTGGGGGTCATGATCGATGAAAATATACCAAAATTTTTTGAAATCGCTTTCCTCCGAACGGCTGCAATAGGTAGCTTTTTGTAATGAAAGCTACCTAAAATGCTATTACTCAGCCGTTTTTTTTTAGATATTAGCGAAAGAAAAACTGTTCCGGAATCTTTGTATTAAGGTCAAACACATACAAAAAAAATCTTTTTCATTTTCCAATTTTTTGGTATCTCATTTAAATTTTTTTATTTTTTAATTTTTTTAATTGGCCGCCATTTTGAAACAAGATGGCGGATGAAGCTGGCCAACGAACTCGGTCGAGATATTTGTATGTACTATGTACACACCAAGGTACATCCAAGTCGGTTCATAAATACGCCTGTTATTACGTGAGAAAAATCAGGACGTTTCAAAATGTCAGCCACGCTAGAAATTCAAAATGCTATAACTCAGCCATTTCTTAAGATATAGACGAAACAAAAACTGCTCCCGAATCTTTTTATCAAGGTCAAACACATAAGAAGAAAATATTTTTTCAATTTTCAATTTTTGGTACCACATTTCAAATTTAAATTTTTCTTAAAAATTTAAATGGCCGCCATTTTTAAACAAGATGGCGGGTGAAGCTGGCCAACGAACCCGGTCGAGACATTGGTATGTACTATGCACACACCGAATTACATCCAAATCGGTTCATAAATACGCCTTTTATCGCGTGACAAATTTCAGGACGTTTCAAAAGGTCAGCCACGCTAGAAATTCAAAATGCTATAACTCAGCCATTTTTTAAGATATAGACGAAACAAAAACTGCTCCGGAATCTTTGTATAAAGGTCAAATGCATAAGAAAAAAATATTTTTCCATTTTTAATTTTTTGGTACCACATTTCAAGTTTTAAATTATTTTAAAAATTTTAAATGGCCGCCATTTTGAAACAAAACGGCGGATGAAGCTGGCCAACGAACTCGGTCGAGACATTGGTATGTACTATGTTCACACCGAATTACATCGAAATCGGTTCATAATTACGGGAGTTACAGTGTGACATAGGTCATATATATATATATATATATATATTACCATTAATTAAACATAACCTGCCACCGTCAATTATTATGAATTAAAGCTGTAAGTATTAAAAAAAAAAAATATTATAAGAATTATTATGGAAGAAAAAAGATATATATATATATATATATAGGTCAAATTGAGGGTGTCAGTCTCTGCTTCAACATAAGCTATATTAGGTAGCTTTCATTACAAAAAGCTACCTATTGCAGCCGTTCGGAGGAAAGCGATTTAAAAAAATTTTGGTATATTTTCATAGATCATGTACCCCAGACCCACCACCCTCCGTTCAAAATTGACATATATATATACATATATATATATATATATATATATATATACATATCTGACCTTTGTCACACTGTAACTCTAATATTTATGAACCGATTTGGATGTAATTCGGTGTGTACATAGTACATACCAATGCCTCACCGAGTTCGTTGGCCAGCTTCATCCGCCATCTTGTTTAAAAATGGCGGCCATTTAAATTTTTAAGAAAAATTTAAATTTGAAATGTGGTACCAAAAAATTGAAAATTGAATTTTTTTTTCTTATGTGTTTGACCTTGATAAAAAGAATCGGGAGCAGTTTTTGTTTCGTCTATATCTTAAAAAATGGCTGAGTTATATCATTTTGAATTTCTAGCGTGGCTGACATTTTGAAACGTTCTGATTTTTGTCACGTGATAACAGGCGTATTTATGAGCCGATTTGGATGTATCTTGGTGTGTACATAGTACATACAAATATCTCGACCGGGTTCGTTGTCCAGGTTCATCCGCCTTCTTGTTTCAAAATGGCGTCCATTTAAATAATTTAAAAAAAAAATTAAAACTTTAAATGAGATACCAAAAAATTGAAAAATGAAAAAGATTTTATTCGTATGTGTTTGACCTTGATACAAAGATTCCGGAACAGTTTTTGTTTCGTCTATATCTAAAAAAAATGGTTGAGTTATAGCATTTTGAATTTCTATTGTGGCTGACATTTTAAAACGACCTGATTTTTGTCACGCGATAACAGGCGTATTTATGAACCGATTTGGATGTAACTTTGTCTGTATATAGTACATACCAATGTCTCGACCGAGTTCGTTGGCCAGCTTCATTCGCCATCTTGTTTCAAAAGGGTTGCCATTTAAATAAAATAAATTTAAAATTTAAAATGGGGTATTAAAAAATTGGAAAATGAAAAAGATTTTTTTGTGTGTTTGGCCTTGATACAAAGATTCCGGAGCAGTTTTTGTTTCTGAAAATTTGTTCTTTTGTTTATATCTTAAAAAATGGTTGAATTATAGCACTTTGAATTTCTAGCATGGCTAACATTTTGAAACTATCTTGTATTTGTCACGCCATAACACACGTATTCGCCTATTTCGATGTAAGAAGGCATGTGGATAGTATACATCAGTATCTCGACCAAGTTCGCTGGCCAGCTTCATCAGCCATCTTGTTTCAAAATGGCGGCCATTAAATTAAAAAAAATTATATTTAAAGTGAGGTGCAAAAAAATTAGAAATTGAAAAAGGTTTCTTTCTTAAGTATTTGACCTTGATATAAGGATTCAGGAGCATTTTTTGTTTGTCTTTACCTTAAAAAATGGCTCAGATATAGCAGTTTCAATTTCTAGTGTGGGTGACACTTTGAAAAATCTGATTTTTTGCATGCGACAGCACTCGTATATATCAATCGATTCCGATGTGAGTGAGCATGTGCACAGCAATTACTAAGGTCTCGACCAAGTTCACTGGTTAGCCTCATCCACCATGTTGTCTTATAATGGCAGGCACTTTAAGAAATCGCCAAATTTGGCAGCCAAATATAAGTTACTTTAAATAAAAGCTTCTTGGATAAAGCTGACTAATTTCGCGACATTCTCATTCATAATGATTTAGTATTGATAAAAATTAGTATTGAATCTCCTATATTCGGTTTCCACTAAATTGAGCTTCGAGTGTTTGAATAATATAAGTTGGCTTTTTTTAAAATAAGGAATATGAAAGCTACCTCTTCCTCCCGGCACTGGCCGGAAGGACTTTTTTTGGTTGGTGCCATTAACAAAAGAGGGTACAGGAGCGAAAAACTATTTAAAATTAATTTTTGTGATATTGAAGGGCCTAGAACTTGTAATTTGGTATGGTAGTTACTTATAAGATATAAATGCTCTGTAAGAACTGTTTATAAAAAATTGCAAATTTAAAACGGTGAAATGAGCAAAAAGCGTTCAAAAGTTTTTCTAAATCTTTTTTTTGGAAACTGTTAAAGATTTGGCAGGGCAGTTACTTATATGATGTAAATGCTCTCTAAGAACAATTGAAAAAAACATCCAAACTTAAAAAACCGAAACTGAATAAGCGAAAAGTGATCTAAAAATGTTCTAAATTACGATTTCTATTGAATTGTTAAAGATAGAAATTTAAAATTTGGCATGATAGATACTTATAAGACGTAAATGGTCTCTAAGAACAGTTTCTAAAAGATTCGAATTTTAAAGGGGTAAAATGAGTGAAATTTTTTTTTTAACTTTTTTAATTACGATTTCTATAACATCTCGGGAAATACCAAACCGATTTCAAAATTTATGTTGGCAAATTCATGGTGATAGTCACTGTTCCAACATATGCTATATTGTATGTTGATGCCACTACCACTAGAGGGGTGGTAGACTGTTAGACTAGAAGCTTGGAATACGGCATGATGATTATTTTTAAGATGTAAATGCGTGCTAAGAACGGTTTCTAAAAAATTCAAAACTCAAAGGTAAACTAAAATGAGCGTAAAAGCTTCAAAATACATTATAAATTATCATATAGTTAGGATTAGTTTGAATTATTCTTATTAATATCTCTCATTTTTGCCCAATGCAGTGTACATAATAATGAAGTTTAGTCAAACTGTGGCTTAATTAGTAATTTTTAAATTATTCCTAACAGTGTAATTTTTTCTATTAGAAATAGGCACACAAATACCATTTGCCATATTTCAACTATTACGCGAGCAAAGTCGCGGGTTTTGCTAGTTAATTATAAAAATGCATGAAACTGGGAAAAAGGTTTCTGGAATATACGCGGAACGTTGTCATTTTTTTTTTTTTTTTTTTTTTTTTTTTTTTTTTACACCATACATAGTTGCATAAATTCATAAATTCTAATGAAAAGCTAATCGGAAATAATGCACACCAACATCATTATGTAAATGTAGATTCATCTCGTCTTTATAAATACTAAAAGGGATCCATTGCCTTCCTGATTGCGTCTTTTCACAAAATTAGTCGAAAAAAAAATAATATGCATTATACCGTTTCGGAAATGTTTTAAATAAAAATATTTATTGATCTCATTCAATGAAATGCCATAAAGAATTGCTATCAATTAATAATACAATAATAGAAAGGAATTAGATAATAACACATTTTCCCTTTTCTATGATTTTGCATAACTTTTTAAAATGTGCAGCATATTCTTAAATCGTTTTTATCTGCACGAAGATACGAAATCGATTTTAGTTAATCTATTCATTCAATTGCTATTATTTTTATGCATTTTGAGTGATTGTTGTTTTCCTAAAACTAAACTTATTATTTAGTGAAGACATAAACGTTGCTTAGCAACCGCAATTTGCTATGAATCTTCTATAATGTTTTACATCCATTCAATCTCAGTTAGGCTCATTACATACGAATGTTCATTCAATTTAGTTCATTGCATATGAAGTATAATGACTGCTAAATGTTTCAGTAGCAGATAATTCGGATTGCAATGTAGAAAAAGTTTTGTAATCTTATTAAATTTCATCGTTGTTTTGAACTAAAGGATTTATTAGCTCATTATATTTCATCATATCGCATGAAGTAAATTTCGAAAAGCAATGAAAATGTACCGAAATTAGATTGCTAAATAAAAGCGAATATACTATAAGAAAAAGATCTGAAGTTTTTTAATTCAAATTAGTTCCGGACACAAAATTTGACTCGTTTTATTCATAGATACTTTTTACTTCTTTTTACTGAAATATTCATGTATATACAGAGTGTTCCTACATGCAGAAATACATTTAAAACTTTTACCCGTTGGAGTTAAATAGACAATTAAAATTGTAAAAATGGTGTTAAAAATAAGGTAATAAAGAAATCTGCGTTCATGAAATGGTTTTCCCATTAATTTTCCAAAAGTCATACTTTTTAAATTTTTATACGACCCTCCTAGACAAAATTGATCAATAAGAAAATTTTCCTCTTTGCTCCAACAAGATAATTACAGATAAAACTAATACCTTTCTGTTTCTTTTTTTTTTTTAACGTGAAATAAACATATTTTGAACCAGAAATTTTACTTAATAAATGAAATCAAATAAATGCCAGATGCATTTCATTAAATACATTTTCTGTTCAAAATATGAATATTTGACTTTAAAAAACTGGAAAGTTGACAATTATGTGTTATATATTTGCCTTCGTTATCATTATAATTAACGCTAAGATATGTACACTTAGTCCCCGAGCCAGGTGCAAATTTTGTCAGTTATTTCCTCTCGGCCGATAATTTGTAAAATGCTGCAGAGAGTTGTATCATGAAGCTCCGTGAACGTCAGCTGCGGTTCCGTTGGTGGGTTGAGCAGCGGTAACCTCCCAAACATGTAAAAAAAGAAAAAAAATTTAGTCATTTCCTCCGGGTTGAAAATTTGTCAAATTATAGCTAACCCAATATCTTGAAGAAAAATAAAAGCCAGCTGATTATAGAGTGGTGGGTTATTCGTCAGCTGGTCACACGAACATGAAAAAAAATATACAGTGTGCAAAGGAAAGTCCCTTTAACCATAAAATACTTGCGAACGGAGAGAGCTACAGCTATGGAAGTGGCGTAACGGTATAGTAAAGTGACCACGCCCTATTTAATGCAAACGACGGAAGCGCCCCCCTAGTGGCGAAATTTGGAAGATAGCTACTGAAAACCGTAAACAAAAAGAAATAGAGCAAAACTTAGAATTAGAAAGTTTTAGAGCATCAATTAATTAGTACTAAACGACATTTGGTCCACACGGATAAGATAAATCGACGCCTGTATACCCAAAAATGTCCGAAATCGATGAGCGACGATTCTACTTTGTACATTCACATTCCGTAAATGTAGCAGTGCGCAATTTCAGATTGTGACGTTGTACTGTGCTGTAATGTCTTGTAAAAATTTAATTTCCAATGTATTTAAAATTTTAGATCAACCATTTCAGGGGCAGAAGAATTCTGTTCGTAAACTGATGAAGTAATTTACTAACACCAGAATATTTAAAGGAATTTCTTAGAAAATAAAAACCCGCTAATTTTCACTAGAAAGGCAAAATTTTATTACAAAAGCAAAATTTTATTCTTGCTGCCATTTGCCAGTTTTGGAATTAAAATTTGGTGGTTAGACCGTCTAGCCACGGCCCTTGAAAGGGTTAGATCTATGTCGTCGTATTGAAGAGACTAGCAACAGACGTTCCATGCTGAGAAATGTGGCATGTAGAATTACTCTCAAAAATACAAACGTGAGTCGTGAACAATGACGAACTTTTCGAACATATTGAATATTAACTTTTTATCACTGTGAGAAAGTTTGTCTTTTTTGTTTTTTATGTGATGTTATCAAAATTTATTGAGATAAGCACATATTTATACCATAAATTGTGGGTATTTTTTTATACCTCTGGCTATTCCATTCAAACGTTTACACGAAATAGAGTGCATCGATTTTGGACATTTTTGGGTATACAGGCGAAAGTTTATCTTATCCGGGTGAACCAAATGTCGTTTAGTACTAATTAATTGATGCTCTAAAACTTTCTAATTCTAAGTTTTGCTCTATTTCTTTTAGTTTACGATTTTCAGTAACTATCTTCCAAATTTCGCCACTAGGGGGCACTTCCGTCGTTTGCATTAAATTGGGCGTAGTCACTTTACAATACCGTTACCTCACTGCCATAGCTGTAGCTCTCTCCGTTCGCAAGTATTTTATGGTTAAAGGGACTTTCCTTTGCACACTGTGTATTTTTTCATGTTCGTGTGACCAGCTGACGAATAACCCACCACTCTATAATCAGCTGACTTTTATTTTTCTTCAAGATATTGGGTTAGCTATAATTTGACAAATTTTCAACCGGGAGGAAATGACTAAATTTTTTTTCTTTTTTTACATGTTTGGGTCTACCGCTGCTCAACCCACCCACGGAACCGCAGCTGACGTTCACGGAGCTTCATGATACATCTCTCTGAAGCATTTTACAAATTATCGGCCTAGAGTAGGGATGCACAACCTTTTTTAGAGAAGGGCCACTTACAAAAATGTCTGAGTTGTCGCGGGCCACATCAGTAATACTGAGAAGAATCCATTTCGGAGAGGTGATATGTGGCCTATAATCAGATAAAAAAAACATGGTTTCAGAAGGGGGGGGGGAGTTTTGCCCCTCTAGGTTCCCTTACCGAGTCAACATATCCAATTCAGTTGGCAAAGATATATCAACAGTTTACGTTTGTATATAGTAACACAGACATAGCAAGGACTGTTTTCAAGGACTGATAATATTCCTCGACTTTATTCGTGGGAATAAATTTTGTTTTATTATAAGTGCTAAAAAAGAAACATAGGCATGAAAGTGGCTAGTGCCGAAAAAAATGTGAACTTTATGAACGAAGAGGAGAGAAGTAGCCAGTCAACGAGATTTTTCCTCGCCTGATCAAAAAACTTTGCGATTTTTCTTCGCCTGATCGTCAAAATTCGCAAGTTTTCCGAAGCCGATCGGCAAAATTCGAGATTTTTCCGCACCCGATCGACAAAATTTGCTTTTTTCAGCACTTGATCGACGAAATTCGCTGTTTTTCCGCGTCCGATTGACAAAATTCGTCATTTTTTCATGCCCGACCAACAAAATTCGCAATTTTTCGGAGCCTGATCAACAAGACTCACGATTTTTTCCGTGCCCGATTCACGAAATTTGCGATTTTTTTCGCGTCCGATCAACGAAATTCGCAATTCTTACTGACTCTGTCGAAATTTGCAATTTTTTCCCGCGACAAATTGACAAAAATCGCATTTTTTTTCTCCTGATAAACTGATAAAACTCACAAATATTCCACTGCCGATCAACGAAAGTTTGAATTTTTCCGCGCGTCATCGCCAAAATACATGACTTTTATACGTGCGCGATCAACGAAATTTGTGATTTTTACGCGCCTGATCGACAAAATTCACTATTTGTTCGTACCCGATTTTTCCGTGCCCAGTTGACGAATTTGCGATTTTTCCGCTCTTGATTGAGGAAATTCGTGATTTTTCTGCTCCCGAACAAAGAAATTTGCGATTCTTAACTGACTGACGAAATTTGCAATTTTTTCCCGCGGCAAATTGAGAAAATTCGCATTTTTTCTCGCAATAAACTGACGAAACTTGCGATTTTTCTGCTGCCGATCAACAAAATTTTCAATTTTTCCGCGCCTGATCGACAAAATTCGTAATTTTTCCGTTCCCGATCGAGAATTTGCGATTTTTCCGAGCCTGATCGACGAAATTTGTGATTTTTCCGCGACCGATCAGCGAAATTCGCGAATCCTAACTGGCTCTGATAAAATTTGTAATTTTTCCTGCGGCAAATTAACGAAATTCGCGATTTCTTTCTCGCGATAAACAGTCGAACACGCGATTTTTCCGCAGCCGGCCAACGAAATTTGAGGTTATTCCTCTCGTAATCGATAAAATTCGCGATTCTTAACTGTCTGATGAAATTTGCAATTTTTTCCCGCGGTAAATTGACGAAATTCACGGTTTCTACTCACGACTGACGAAACTCGCGATTTTTTTCGCAGCCGGTCAATAAAAATTTTCAATTTTTCCGCGCATTATCAATGAAATTTTCGATATTTCCGTGCCCAATCAACGAATTTTGCTATTTCCGAGCCTGATGGACAAAATTCGCGATTTTTCCGCGCCCGATCAACGAAATTCGCGATTCTTCCGAGCCCGATCAACAAATTTGCAATTCTTAAATGGCTGGCGAATTTTTCAATTTTTCCTGCGGCAAATTGACAAATTCACGATTTTTTCTTACGACCTATGGACAAAAATTGCAATTTTTTCCAGTTATACATTGACGAAATTCGCGGGCCACACGCTAGCCCATCGCGGGCCACAGGTTGTGCATCCCTAGCCTAGAGGAACTTGGTCATCAAAATCTGTTGCTGGATTGCGGACTAACTGTATAGTCGTGGAAAAAAGTAAACACCCTCTACTATGCAACTAATTATAATAGAAGAAAGTTACTGGTACCAAACGATTGGAAATAAAGTCTAATTTTAAATGCTGTATATAAAATTTGCTTAGGGCGGGGGGCATCTACAAAATAAACCAGACCAAACTTTGCTTTTTCAATGGCAACACCGAATTTTGACAATATAATTTAAATCTTCGGTTCAAACTATGCCTAAAAACGAAATTTTAAGTCATTTGGATGATGAGTTTTGGAATTATAAACATTAAAAATTTAGAGCTTCTAATGTTAAATTACATTTTCATATTTTTATTAATATCCCCAGAAATTGTAAACCTAATGTGATAATTTTTTGTGTAGTTATAATACTAAAATATCCAAACATAAATACATTGAATTTGTAATAAAAAAAATTATAATATGAATTTTAGATTATAAAATTGATATTTAGAAAATATAAAATTAAATGAAAAATATATGAATTGCAACCTATAATTTTTTTGATAGATTTATATTTATTATGTCCTGCTTTATGCTAATTCTCAATTTCAAATTTTTCTTCCAAGTAGTTTTCCGAATTATGATTAAAAAACGTCAAAAAATGATGGTTTAAGGGAGTATCTATGATGTGCAGAAAAGTATAATTAGAAAAAATTATAATTTACTTATTTTATTGAAACATTTGGGCTGGCAACAGTCGAAACATATCAAGCAAGTGAAATAGTCATATTGTCAAGGAAGAATACATTAATAGAAGTGACATAGTCATTTTGTAGCATTTCAACAATCGAGTACCGAACTTCAATTTTGATACAGCCCCTAAAATACACTTATTTAAAAACAATTAATTTCTCAATTAATTTTCATGAATACGAATTTCATGGAAATTTGTTTTTAGGATAATTGAAGTGTGTAGAATTTATTTATGGTGCCAAACTTGGGTATTGCTATTGAAAAAAAAAAAAAAACAAACTACACTGGTTTCCAAAAATTAAGGAAAAATCACAAAAAGAGCGATAACCCGTTCAAAAATTAACCTATCCGTATGAAATTTGGATATGTTGTTAACTAAAAGATGCTGATTAAAATTACAAAATGCAAATTAGTGGCGCTGCAATCGGATTGCGTCATCTGTGCGAGCATAAAATGCATGCTAGAGAGTACGGCTGCTGGTGTCGCTGTTATTATGAGATAAGAAAACTGAGATAGCCAATTCATTAGTATGACCTCGAGGTATCATTTGTCAACATAACTGCGATATAGAGTTATTGGAAGGTTGGATGTAGGCCAAAGCCAGACAGAGGTGGCCAGATAGGCTAAATGTGAATCCTTCTGTTGCTCATAGGCTTTGGCAACAATTTCAAGCCACTGGTTCGGCCTCCAGAAGGTTCAGCGAAGGACGAGCAAGAGCTACGACAAGCACCGATGACTGATATTTGCGGTTATGTGTTATGCGGTTATGTTATTGATATGCGGTTATTTGCGGAATACAACAGCAACCCCCTCTCATCTTAAATTCGTACTTTCTGAAGCCACTGGAAGGTTGGTATCAATGTCTACTGTACGTAGAAAGCTTCATGAAGGTGGTCTTTACGCGATGCTACCAGATATTTGTGTGCCGCTCACCTCATGTCTCCGGGGGGAACGTTTAAGGGGGGCACGTCAACATGTCCGCTGGACGGCTGATCAATGGAGGCGTGTTCTTGTCACAAATGAATTCCAGTTTAGCCTCCAAAGCGTTAGTAGGCATTGTTTGATTAGGAGAGAACAGGGAACACGCTATCATCCATCAAATATTCGTAAAAGAGATTCGTATGGAGGACGCAGTGTCTGTGTTTGGGATGGTATCTCTTTGGGCGGACGTACAGGCCTCCATGTCTTTCCACGTGAACTGTGAACGCTCACGTCTACAGAGGGGACATTCTTGATGCTTATGTACACACTTATGCCGGTGCAATAGGTAATGATTTCCTGTTACAGGGCGATAAGGCTAGACCACACAGGGTTCACATCGTAGAAGATTATCTTCAGCACCAAACAATTCAGCGCATGGAATGGCCAACGCAATCACTGGATTTAATCCCATCCAGCATCTTTGGGATGCTTTAGGAAGATGTGTCTCTGCTCTCAATCTCCCTATTCAGACCCTTGCCACGCTTACAACTGCTTTAGAAGAGCAATGGCTCGCACTTCCCAGCGAATTTATCGATCGCATAATTGACAGTATCACACTTTCCTGTATATGCTGTATTGCTTCTAGAGGTGATCATACTCCATATTAAAGGTACTTTTCCTATACCAAACTGAGACATTTATTTTGTTTATTTTATAATTGTATTAATTTCTGAAACACCACAATCGTCTGTTAATTTATTTTAATGTTATTTTATACCTTAGTATGTGTTGTAAACTGTGTCTCAGTTTTATTAAAATCTACTTGTAACATTTTGAGTAATCGCTACTTTTGTTGTTTTTCCTTAATTTTTGTAAACCACTGTACGTTTGAGTTCATTTTTATGTGTAGATGGCCCCTTAAACAAATTTTATATACATCGTTTAAAAGTAGACTTTATTTGCATCGTTTGATACCAATAACTTTCTTCTACAATAATTTGTTGCAGAGTTAGTCGGGGGTGTTTCCTTTTTTTTCCACAACTGCACAGCGCATAAAAATATTCCAAACGTTGTTTGTTACTCCAATTCTAAAAGTCAGAGCGTAAATTTGTATCCACCAAAGTTCCTTTTTTATGGTTTTTTAGAATCCTGTTACAGTGAATTTTTTTTTTCAGCCGCAAACGTATCTATATTTAGACAAACATTCAAAATTTTAATGCGAAGTCCTAATTTCATTGAATTTATCATGACGTATTTATTCCCAATACAAATTCTTATTGCCCTATCTTTAAAAACACGCAAAATATGAGTTAAAGTGTGTTCAGAGATTGTGTCAATATTGAGAAACGCATTTCGAAGATTGCGTGATATTGCTTTTAAAGGTGTTAAAATAGTGATGTAACAATAATTTGTAAACGAGACTAACAATACTCATTGGGAATCCGTAAATACAGGGCTATTACAAATGATGGACCTGATTTAAAAAGATCATATTTTTGAAACTACTGCACAGATTACAATAAGTGATACATTAATTTAAAAAGAAATATACCAAGTTTTTTTTCAGTTACAAATGTTCGATGCGTGACCCTCTTGTTACATGGCATACGTCCAATCTGTAATCCAGTTCGTCCCAAACATTTTGTAGCAGCACTCTGTCAATGGTTCTGAAATCTGCACAAATGCGTTATTCAAGTTCTGACAGTGTCAAAGACATTGTTTATGCACCACCAATGCTGAAAACAAAGTGTTCAGAATTTATAAGACGAATTAATTACTTGCAGAATTTATAAGGCGAATATTACTAGAATAAAATAAGTGTGGTTCCAAAAATCCGGAAACACAATCACTCCTAACGTGTATACTTATGCAGATGTGGTTATATTTCCGGATTTTTAGAACCTTCTATTACTTTTAACTAATATTCGACTTATAAAAACTGCGAATAAATAAGGCGAATATTACTATCAAATAATAGGGGTTAGAAAAATATAGGAATACAATCATCCCTACGTATGGAAAATGTACTTTATTAATAATTTTTTTTAAGGAAATTATTTCTAGGTAAACATTAACTTTCAGTTGTTTTTGAGGATTTTGAGTTAAGTAATGCCATATCATTTCCCCCCCAATCAGGCAACTAGTCTATTGAGATATATGGTCAAAGTTCCCAAATTTTCGTAACTGGAAATATTTTTCCATCTTCCAAACTATCACATGTTTAAGATTGTTGAAAATTTATAAAATATACTACATTTTTGTATTGTGTACAGTCGTGGAAAAATAGTAAACACCCCTATCTATCTCCGCAAAAAATTATCGTAGAAGAAAGCTACTGATACCACATGATTGATAATAAAGTCTGCTTTTAAATGATGTATATAACATTTCCTTAGGGGCCATCTACATATTAAAACGAACCATAACTTTGTTTTTTTCAATAGTAGTTCACAATTATGACAGTATAAATGAACTCCACATCCTTCAATTAGCCTAAAAACAAATTTTTATGCAATTCGTACGATAAGTTTCCAAGAAATTATTTATTTTAAAACGAGCGTATTTTAGGGGCTGTATCCCAATTGAAGTTCGGTACTCGATTGTTGACCGAGAGAGACTCCTTCTTGATCAAGGCATCTTAAGCGCCACTCAAGCAGTCACTGAAGACTGCTAGATTACAGGATAGCATAAAGAAATTTCAAAATATCTAGTCACTTCTTTCATAGACGGCCCCTTAGACCATCACTTTGCCGTCTTTTAAGCATAATTTGAAAACTATTTGGAAGAAAAATGTGAAATTTTGGATTTCCATAAAGCAGGACTTAATAAATCTAAATCCATCAAAAAAATTGTAGGTTGCAATTCATAATTTTTTCGAATATTATTTTGATAATTCATAATTCATATCATAAAATTATAAAAATTACAAATTCAACTTATTTATGTTTGGATATTTTAGTATTATTGCTACACAAAAAATTAGCACATTAGGAGTACAATTTCAGGAGATATTAATGAAAATATGGAAATGTAATTTAACATTAGAAGCACTAAATTTTGAATATTTATAATTCAAAAACGCATCATTCAAATGGATTGAAATTTGGTGTCGAGGCATAGTTTGAACCGAAGATTTGAAATATCTTGTTAAAATTGGGTATTGCCATTGAAAAAAAAAATGAAGTTTGGGTTCGTTTTAATATGTAGATGACCCCTAAGCAAATTTTATATACATCATTTAAAAGTAGACTTTATTTTCAATCTTTTGATACCAGTAAATTTCTTCTATGATAATTTGTTGAGGAGTTAGTAGGGGTGTTTAATTTTTTTTTCACGACTGTACCAATGGTAACCACTGTTTCGAGATCAGTACAAGCGACTTATCGAAACCTTCGCAAACGGAAATATTTTTGTATCTTCCAAACTGTCACATTTTAAATATTGAAAATTTATAAAATGTATTGGAAATTGTACTAATGTACTAATGATAACTACCATTTTGAGATCATTAGAAACGGAAATATATGCGCATCCTCTGAACAATCTGCAGTGCTATACATTTGTCACACATGTAAGTATTTCTAGTTACACAGAGAGGAACATTTCCTCTTTGTTCCTATCTCATTGGGAAAGTTTCTCAATGCAGCATCGGCAACTGGTTTCAGAGCAACACATGTGCGTGCAAAGCTCAAGCCGACTTTGCAGCCGACTGGCCAGTTGCTTTTGTGATCTGCGGCATTTTCATTGGTTTGCATATGAGAGAGTGCGGCATTTGAGTATTCATTCATGCTATTGAGTTAATAAATGATTTCTTCCGACAAATGCCGCTTTGGATATTGGACGAAAGTGTCGAAAGGGTATTAAATTGAGTGTTGTTTCTAGAAGCAAAGAAAGAAAAGAAGAGGTAAGAATATTTTAAACCCAATCAATAGAAATTAATTTAGACCCCTCTTTCATTAATGAAACGAGATGAAATATTTACTGCATTTAGGTATAATTTTTTTTATTACAGTACTTTATTAATTATTTTTTCTAAAGACGTATTATGTACTTAAGTCATTTTTTTAGAAGCAAATAAAGGAAAGAAGAGTTAAGAGTATTTTAAACAAAATCAATAGAAATTAACTTAGACCCCCCCCTCTTTCATTAATTAAACTAGATGAAATATTTACTGCATTTAGGTATAACTTTTTTTTATTACAGTACTTTAGTAATTATTTTTTCTAAGGATGTATTATATACTTAAGTCATTTTTTAGAAGAAAATAAAGGAAAAAAGAGCTAAGAGTATTTTAAACAAAATCAATAGAAATTAATTTAGACCCCCTCTTTCATTAATTAAATGAGATGAAATGTTTACTGCATTTAGGTATAACTTTTTTTTATTACAGTACTTTATTAATCATTTTTTCTAAAGACGTATTATACACTTAAGTAATTTTTTTAAGCAAATAAAGGAAAGAAGAGTTAATAATATGTTAAAGAAAATTAATCTAAATTAATTTAGATCACCTCCATCACTTATTAAAAGAGATGGAAATATTTATTATAGTTAAGTATAAATTTTAGGCACGGGATTTTAACACTATAGTAAATTTTGTTTATTTTAAATAACGTAATATAATACAAAATATTATATAAAAAAGCAATATTGTCCAATTATTTTTGCATGTACTAGGACGTGACTAGGAGTAAGTTGTAGAAAATCAGGTGATTTTATTTTCATTCGCGTCAGACTAGGTATGGTTTTCAATAACAGTAAAAATTGTGATATCAAGATAAAGCACCACGATCATGGTAAAAAACCTCGAATTTTTTTCCTCCGACAAAATAGCTAGTATTGTTGTTCATTTTTCTTCTTTTTTTTTTTTTTTTTTTTTTTTTTTTTTTTTCCTTTTCCCAAACCATTGTTATCACAAATTATAGGAAAATCATATTAGCTGGACACTCCTCAAGTATGCATGTATATTTGTTAAATTTTAGATGAATCGAAATTTTTTATTAATGCAAACTAATTTTTGAGCAATTAAATTTTGATGTGAGAGCATGATTTCATTAAATATATATCACATTATTCTTGTACTTGCATCATAATGATTTTTTTTAAATTTTATTTCTTAAAATATATTTTTCATGCTACTCAATAGGACACAAATAAACGTTGATCATGGAAAAATGAACAAGCTCAGCGATTATGTAAAGAGTGAGAAGAAAAACTGTCAGTGGTAAACCTTAAAAATCTGCCTAATATACAGATTTATTTACGTACCAGAGGGGGCAAAATTTATCATTTAAAGAATAAATTAAAAAGTATTCGTTGATTTTAGCCACCTAAGTGCTTAAATAAAATCTGCCAATTAGGCAGCTTCAAAATTAATTAATTAATTGAATTTTTATTTTATTTAAGATATGTTTTAACCATTTTTTTTAAGGTAGCGAGGATCCGGGTTATGGAAATCTTTAAAAAAGAAAAAAAAATTACACGTTTTAAAAATGTTAGTGTTTTTTAAGTTTGGAAACACATAACCTCATACCTATATGGAAATTATACTAAAATATATCAAATATTTTTTTGACAATCATAAGTTCACAGTGCGGTTAACCCTATATAAGGCAGTTTATTTATGTTGCTAAGATGTTGAAATGATACAATGTCACCAGAATTTAAGAAAAAATAAATTTGAAGGTAATTAAATGCTATTCGTAAGATACATTATAAAAGCGAATATTTATTGAAATATTTTGGGACCAATAAGGCATTTGGTGATTAGATTTAAGTAGGATAAATACCTCCCACTGCCTTATAAAGGACTAATAAATATTCATTTTCATTTATTTTTCCTTTAATTTTTTTAATGATTTATAATATTTGAAAATTTATCCCCTTGCAAGTTCACAGGTGGATAACTATAAGCGTTTTTATTATTGCATGCATTTAATAAATTTGTAAGCATTTAATCCTATCCATTTTGAATAAATTGTATTCTAGCATTTTCATTCTATATAAATTTATTGAAATATTTGCTTTTAACAGGAATCATTCTTTAAAAAGGATTTATACATTTTTATATTACGCATAATTTTTGTAAATAATGTTTTTATACATTCCGAAGTCAGCTTATCAAAACCCTTTTAATAACTATAGACGGACGATTTATGTTCCAGTTGAAGGATTACACACATACACACACATACACACACACAAAAAAACCCAAACAAACAAACAAAAAAAAACCCCAGCTAATTCTCAAATAAAAAGTTATTCTTAATACTATTAGGCTGCAAAACTGTGAAAAGTGTTTATTTGTAAAGGATGGAATTTGCATGAGCACGTATATATCGTCGTCGACTCTATCGCACGTCATTTGCATAATCTCATTTCAAAAATTAAGAAATAATAAAATAAAATTTCGAGTTGCGAACCCTCTTGGTTAAACAGAAATTCTCATTTATTAAATTTCCTTAGTATCTATGTTATACAGTAAAAACATGTCCATGAGCAACACTGATGTCATATCGACCATGGCCATCGCCCCCTGAATACTAGGCCTGAGCGCTGGCACAAAAATGGCGGCTGTCGTAGGCGGACTCTTTTAGCGTTTGTATGCTCTCTAGAAAAATGTATTATTAAGTTTTTCCACTTTATTTTTCTGAGATTAAATAAGTAAAAGAAATCTACAGATGTCTAAACGCTTAAAAAAATCCGCCTACGACAGCCGCCATTTTGTGTCAGCGCTCAGACCTAGTATTCAGGGGGCGGTGCCATGGCAACGATTTAATCAGTCCATATTCTTTTTTTTTTTTGCAAATTCAATTGCTTCTAAACATCTCACAATTTAAATTTTTACACCAACGAAAAGGTAGGAAAATGTTTTTTCAAATGCAATTTGTTTGCAAGGTTCGCATATTCCTCGTAATTTACAAGCAGTCTAACACAACTATTAACGATAAGAAATTTTTTCATTTAAGTTTTAAAAAACAGAATTCGTAACCAGTTTATTCACAGTATTTGTAATATCTTTCTGCAGTTAAATAAGGCAGATAAATAATGCAGTTAAAAAAACTGTTAAAAATTTGTGGTAGAACTGTGTGAACTCTGGTTTGAAAACTATATTTCAATTTACTGATTTTTTATAGCTTTAAAATAATTTTCAAGCATGTAAAAAAAAAAAAAGTATCCATATTTGCATTTAAAGCAAAATAAATATATGCTTAATTTTTAATTAATTTTTCAATTAATTAATTGAAAAATTAATTAAAAAATTATATATATATGTGTTCACCTATGCTGGGCTTCATTTGCCTCTCATGTTTCGCCGCAGTTTGTGTGCTCATGAAGACTTTTCCATATTGTACTGAATTCGTACCGACATATGTGAGGGAGAGATGCCAGGCTGGGTATCGCTCACGTAGCTTAAATGGTAAAGCATTGGAGCATTACTCCAAGAATCCAGGTTCAATTCCCGGCTTGGACATTTTTCACTCTGTTGGTCTTTTGCTTGTTAACAATGTGATAATTCACATATTTTAATATACAAAATAAACAGTTCAGCGTTTGTTTCTGGCTGATATTTCATAATGAAATTAACACTTCATTCATAAATAAAAAAAAAATAATATAAACGAAGCAGATATGTAATTAACTATATGCTTAAACACTGAAATAATCAGACCTTCGAGCCTTCAATATAAAAATAGCTTATTAAGAAATGTAACAGTCCCCCCCCCCCAAAAAAAAGAGCCATGCCCCCCTCCCCCTCTAAATGGAGGGCTTGATTCTCCCTTGAACTGGGCTTGGGCATTTACGCTCCACTGCAATTATTAAATTCGTATGATATCTTTACCAATCAGTATGATTGAGAGAAAAATAATAAAATACCTATATGTCTGAAATTATGCACCCCGAAAGCAGATTTTTGGGTTTTTTATTAGATTTTTTGAAAAATTTAATTTTTTATGCGATTTTTATCGATATTTCGCGTTTGCCGACGAGTTTTCAAAATTAAAAAAATGAATTCAGTCTTTTAGCCTAAATTAGAAAATTTTGTTCTCTTTTCGATATTTATTATTAGTACAGTGAATTTTAATTTTTTTTGCAAATTTTTTATTACATTTTTATGCGATTTTTATCTTTTTTTTTTGCTTTTTCTGTCGATTTTTTTTTATATTCGTAAAAGAAATCCGGATTCAAACTTTTAGTCCAAAATAATAAATTTTGTTCTTTTTTGAATAAAATTTATTAGGTACAACAGTTTTTGAATTATTGGCGATTTTCCCACCTAAAATGAGGACAAATATATTAAATAAATTTTTAAAGAAGATAAGGCTATGGAACTTTTTTTTTCTGAAACGGCAAGAACTTTCCTGTAAATTTTGCTACTCCCATGACTAAATCCAAGTTGGAAAAATGGCAAGTAGGTTCCTTTAGTAACATGAACAACAATATAGAAAATTTCAATTCAGTTAGGGTCAATCGCTGCATGCGTTTGAGATAAGACAGCTTACGCTTTTTTTTTTTAAGATGAAAAATAATTATCTGCGCTGCCGAAGGCAGGGGGGTCTCCAACTGTAGGTTCGTGTAGAAAGCTTTTCGTCTAAAAAAAAAAAATCACAATAATTCGAGGCTCGTGTGATTCAAAACCGGAACGGGCATAGCCCGCCCGGGTGTACGCTGTGGAAGGCAATGAAGCCTCTAACCCTAGTTCGTTTGGGAAAAACTGACCAACGAAGCTGTCGAAGCTCCACTAGTACAAAATAACTCTATCTGGAGCAATGCAGCGTAAAACACAATTGAGAGGCAGCATATAGTATTAATGAGTTTCTACCTAATCATTCCCTAGTAAATTTCGAGTCATTTTTTATAAGTTATAAACAATATTCCGCAACATAGCTGACATAAAATTTATATTATTAGTTTACTTTAAGCGAGAGCGTATTTTCATATTTTCATACGCACGCACACACACACACACATATGTATATATATAAACTTTCTGTACATTAATACCATTGAAAGATAATGAAAATGACCAATATACATATATATATATATATATATATATATAAACGTGGGTTGTTCAATAATTATTGTCCCTAATGTATATAAAATATTTGTACTGCGATGGTTGCTATGGAATATCGAAGCCTAATCTCATAAATGCCTATATGCTCAATTTCAGAACCGTAGCTGCTATATTAACATTGTTTTGGAGGGAGGGATGAAGTTTTAAAGACCTATTTTTGGGGGAGTTTTTAAGAAGGGGGGTGAGGGTGAAATGCTGGTTCGGAGCTTATGAGGCTACATTTGGACAATGGATTAGATGTGGCTACATCACTATGATCCCGAGCCTAAACGACAGTTGTTACGTCTCATCCACTACCACAAATCTAGCCCCATAAGCTAAAAATCAGCCTTTCACCCCCACTTCCCCCTTTCACTCCTCCCTCCAAAACTATGTGAATATAGCAGCTACGATCTGAAATTGAGCATATAGGCATCTAAGACATTAGGCTTCGATATTCCACAAAAACCATCGCAGTACAAATACTTTATATACACTACACTGCAAATAAAGGCGTCTTAAATTAAGATACATATGTGACTGAAAAAGAATTTCAGACACTTAAGTGTCTGAATCTGAAAATTCAGTCACAAAAGATGTCTTAATTTAAAACACCTAAGTGTCTTACTATGATCATAGTGTACACGAACTGATAAAAGTGTCTAAAAAATCTGCAAGTGTCTAATTTTAAGACACTTTGTAACTCCGCTCCGCATTCACCAGGGGGCACTCTCAGTTGCGCATGCGTCTTCCTTTCGAACTCGATGTTCGTTTGTAATTCAAACTGAATGCTTGTTTTTATGTACGCGTACATTTTAACTAATAATTTATTTTGACTTGATTGTTTTTTGCGGAATGTGAAGTTCCGGGATTTAATTTCTATCGACATAGTGGTACTCCGTATTAATATTTATCTATAAAACTAATACAGTGTTCTTCATCTCGTCAGATTTGTAAAGAGAACTGTTGTCTGGCGGGCTATGTTTTCAGGATGGAAATTTTCCATCCTTTTAACAGAGCTAGCCGGATGTGCAAGGGGATTTTATTTTTTAAATATCCAAGTCTGCCTAATTAACGGATACTAACGTAGCCTCCAATCCGGACGTCCTCTGGGCGAATGTGCTTTTGGAATAATCCGACCTTTTCCCAGGTAAGTGGGGTCTTAACTATGTATTTAAAACTCTCTGTGATTGTTTTATCTTTAAATGAAGACCTCACACGAGTCTATAGCTTTATTATTTCCTGAGTTATGCCAAAATATGTTCAAAGCATTTTGCCTATGGTATTTCCATGTTAAAATTTTATTTTGCTAATATTTAAATTTCTACTCTTCAAATCATCTGCAATCATATTTCTGTATTATTTTCTATCCAATGTTATCTTTAAAATAAATTTTGGTGTCTCTGCATGGTGTATATTAGCGGTTACTGAATTTATTAATTTTACACCTTCCTAAGCCTTTTCTTATGTAGCCATTACTTTAAAAATCGCAGTGACATCGCCTGTTGATTGGCTCATACTTCTTAATTACCATCAAGACTACCTTAATAGTATTTTTTGGTGTAATTATTACTCTGAAGTACCCTTTTTAATTATTTATTTACGTATACAATATTTTTATAAGCATTTAATGCGGCAGCATTTGTAATGTTTACATCGATTTTTACATTTCTGATAGATTTATTATGTGTTATGTACTGGAATTCAAAAGCATTTATAGTAAACATTCCTGTTAATAGCTGCTTTTATTTATTATTTATGCTTTTCTTGTCTAATGAAGTTTTCTTCTGCCTCATAGTGTGTACATCATAAATTTTAAAAAAGAATATAGTTCGGACATCTTTCCATTCATTGATTCCCCCATATATTTAATACAGCGAATTACTTGTGTTCATTTATTTATTTTAAAATGTTTTGACTGATAAAACTCATTAAATCCGGTCATTCTAATTAAAAGATTTCCCTTTGCTATAATTTTAGTGTTTCCGAGTATTTTAGAAATATCCCATTTGCCATACTGAGAATAGTCAACATATAATCTTTTTATGATTCAAAAGTCAAAACCACAGCTTCAGAACGGAAATTGACGTCACTAATGTAGACGTTGAATCAGAAAAAAATTTGTTGATGTCAACAAAGATTTAGAAAAAGGATCTCGCGTTATCTGTAGTCACTTTGTTAAATTTTAATGATTATTTTTAGATTCTTAAATTCATGTAATCATGTATCGTTAACGTAATTGTAAGAATGCGGTAAAAATATACAGATATATTTCATTTGAAATAATTATATAATATTGATTTTTTGATTACTTTTAGTTAAAAAGTAATCTGAAATTAAAAATGAATACAAAGTAAAGAGGTACATTTTTATAAAATATTTATTTGCATATAGCTAGATTTTGCACTTAAAACTGACACGTACATTTATCGAATCATAACACAGGGTTGGACTTTTTCCAGAAGGAGGGCCTGATTAAAGCATGGGCAGACCCCCCCCCCCCCCCTACGATTTTACGTGCTCCAAATTCGATATGGATTTTTTTTTAAAGCTTATATTTTAAATGTGTTTCAACATTCTATTGATTATAATCAGCATTTTGAACTTTAAAAGTAGAATTAGATTAAAAAATAAATAAAAAAATAAATACAGTAAAAACTCTCAATCGCGGCCACCTCGCGAATTAAACGCGTTTTGGAACGTTGAATTTGCCTGCTATTCGATTGTGTTCGCTTTTATGAGGTAAAAAAAATGTATTTATCTTGAAAAAGGTCAGTGTTCGCTGAAGAAAATTGTCCTATGAAAGTTTTGTTGTAAAATCTCCATAACGGACACTCCTACATAGAGGACACAACTATTTAAGAAGCACATTTTTTATTAACAACATGCACATATTTTATATTTTTTACCTCAGAAAAACAGACACTTCCGAATAGCGAACAAATTCCACGGCTCTAAGGTGCCTACTATTGAGAGGTTTTACTGTATTGTGACAAATATTTTAATTTTTAATCTTATTCTACTGTATAAATTCAAAATATTGATTATAATCAGTACAAAGTCGAAAATGATTTCGATTATCAGCTTTATGAAAATTGCATACCATATTTTGGATCCCCTAAAATAAGGCTGTGTGTGTGTGGGGGGGGGGGGGGAGTAGGGCAGAATAATGGCCATATACTTTTCCAGGATCAACGTGGTCAAACATGGCTACGTGTAATGCTTTTAAAAAATGGCTGCGATTCAGACGTTTGAAGTGTCTAAAATTCAGACGCAAAAAGTGTCTGAAAAAATTCAGACATTTTAAAATGTCTGAAAATTGAACACTCCGTTTCAGACACTTAAGTGTCTGAATTTAAGACATTTCGATTTAGAGTGTAGGGACAATAATTATTGAACCACCCTCGTATAAATCCATTATAAACCAATTCAAATTATCATCAACAAATGTGAATATACAAATTAGAAATGAATTTATGCAAATTAAAATTTATGTACAAACAATTATAAAAATCTTTGAAGCAAATCCTTACAACAAGTCCAAACAAGGAATTGAAAATACAGAAAAGCATTGGAAAAATGGAATTATTTATGGAACCAAATAAATAAATATATATCAGGTTCATAGAAATACACTTCAATATATTTTTGTCTCATGTTATATTTAAAATTCTAGGTATACACATCTACGATGTTCCACCGCCTGTGAAGGTAAACTCTTATCCGAGAAATTTTTTTTGTCGCCTGTGTGAGCTCAATTTTTTTCTCGCGGTTTTTCTTTTCGTTTGTTTTATGTCGAAATTTCCCCCTTAAAAATAGTTTTTTAATGCCATTTATGTTTTTCGCTCGTGAAGATTACACTGTAAATTCGTGAAACACTTTTGTAACACTAACTGAACATAATAATTAACACTTCTAACTAAAATCATTTTCGATTGTGTTGCGAATGTGTTGTGACAAATAAAAATATTATGCAAAAAGTGCTGTTAAAAATTACAAGAGTAGAAAATGTGTTTTCAACACATTTCAAAACATTCAGTTTTAAAATTGTGTTATAAATGTTTAATAAATAGTATGTTTTAAGTATGTGTGTGTGTTATTTTAAAAGTACCATGTAGAAAGTGTTTTGAAAGTGTTTTACATGTGTTGTTTTATAGTGTTCTAAATTGTGTGGTGTTTACAATGCGTTGTTAAAGTGTTGTGCAGCACAGTACTATTGTGAGAAAATATTTTCATTAACATTATTTACAACACGATTTCAACACAATTAACAACACTATTTTTAGAACACATTTTTAGATAGCAACACTTTTGTAACATATTATGAACACAATCACAACACAAAAAATATTTTGAATATCAAGTTTTCTAATTCACAACACATTAATGTGTTGTTAATTTGGTGATAAAAAGTGTTTATTTTTGTGTTTGAGAATTTGCAGTGCATTTTGCGATTAAAAATTGGTGTTGCCTTTTGAATTGTTTTTGTCACTGTGAGAGTTCGATTGTTGTTCTTTACCCCATTCTCGATCCCAAGACATAAAATAACCAAATATCAAATGGCATCCCATTTCCTTGAATGGTATGGTCGGTAGGGATATATCTATAGGTAAAGTTTTTTTTTTTTTTTAATATAATCACCCATTATTATCTCACTATGTATTTATCCATTTTCGGCTATTTCCGTAATCCAATAAAAAAAATGTTATTTAATAAATATTTTCCTTTGAAGTAACGAAATAGTATCTCATGAGGTATTTAAAATTCTAGGTATATACATGTACGAGTGTCATCGTCTGTGAACGTAAACTCTTATCGGAGTAATTTTTTTTGTCACCTGTGTGAGCTCGTTTTTTTTCCTCGCTGCTTTTCTTTCTGTTTGTTTTATGTCGCCATTTCCCCCGCTAAAAATAGTTTTTTAATGCCATTCGTGTTTATCCCCCGTGAAGATCATTTTGCGATTAAAAATTGGCGTTGCTTTTGGAATTTTTTGAAATTTTGTCTCTGTGAGAGTTCGATTGTTGTTCTTTACCCCATTCCCGATCCCAAGACATAAAATAACTAAATATCAAATGGCATTCCATTTCCTTGAATGGCATGGTCGGCAGGGATACATCTATAGATAAAGCTTTTTTCATAATCACCCATTATTATCTCACTATATATTTAATCCATTTTCGGCCATTTCGGTAATATTAATCGTTTTGTCCAATAAAACAAATGTTATTTAGTAGATACTTTTCTTTGAAATAACGAAATGTCAATTCATTATGGAAAAAATGTACAAAGAAGGGAAGAAAAAAGAAGAAAACAGAAAAATAAAAATAAAAATCATTTATTTCGTTGGAAATAACTATATTAAATTGCTTTAACTATATCATAATTTAAGTAAATAAAGTTGTATTCTTTAACAAATGTATGGTGGAGTTCATGATGTTTGTTTTAGGTTAAAAGAGATTTTAAAACGTCAAAGAGTATCCAATGTATTCAGAAAAAATGTTTGACCATTATTTCTACAATTGTTGCCATACTTTGCGAAGAACGTCTATATACAAGTTAAGTTATTTCGTAGCTTAAGAACATGCTGTAAAAAATTTCAATGGTAATTTTTTAAAAAGTTTGAAACTTTTTCTTTTTTAATAATTGTAATTCTTTAACTTCTGAAAAAATATCTTACTTTTGCATTTTCAAATTATTAATCTTCTAAATGAAGTTACATTCTTCTATGTTCTGCTAAATGCAATAATTTCCTTTCGGTCAGAGTGATGGTAATGCATTACAAACAGATAGGGGAATTGTTGACTTCACATTTTTTCATTCGTATTTTTCTTGAAAACTATGAATTGTCAAGCCACGGTCTTTTAGACAACTTTTATATATTCATAGCGATGATTCTCGTTCTGCACAGTTTGTGTGGTGATATCCGAAGACCTCCGTATGTTTACACACATATATATATATATTCCTTTTCAAATGTACATTCTTTACGAAAAGTAAACGTTTTTATTATTACTAGCTGACCCGTCCGGCGTTGCCCGGGCAGAAACTATGCCGGGACTGTCATTGAAAAATATAACACTGGAGTGGACTTCATAAAAAACACTGAACAATATTTATTTGGCACAGATGTCATATACACACCACGCCAATTATAACTATGTATCCACAGTTATGCTCCGGAACGTTTAAATAAGTAATTTGGATTTCAGAAGCAAAGCGTTCGCCCATGCGACGGTTATTAAGCCTATTTTGGCGATTGCTTATGCTCTGTGTTTGACGCCATTCTCGATCCAATCTATTTCGATTTTTCCTTCTTAATTCGGCTTCTTTTTCACATTCAAGTATGCGCCGAGATATTTTACGGGCATTTCTAACGATATTGTAAAGTTCCATAATTGCAGCGAAAGAGAGAACACAAATAAATAAACTCGAAACGAAAGCAGATTTACTTCCACCTAAATCCTGCAAAATGTCTTTTACACAATAACCAATGAGATGCGTTTCTCGGATGTTGCCACTGAACAATAACAAATAATCGCGATTTCTGTGCCACGTACGTTAGCGTAATATAGATATAGATTTTTAGGTTTGTATAAAAATTGATATACCTGTTAAAAGAGTAACGCTTTTTGCATAATTGTTTCAATTCTGAGTATTTGATGACCATTTTATGTTTACTTTATATGATATGTATTATGATCATAACTGAGGAAGGGCCACAGCAAGGGCCCTGGTACAAGAAAGTGTACCAGGCAACGAGCAGGAAGATGAATAGGCGCTTCATCCGTGTCACCAGTTTTCACAACTGATGTACCGACAATCGACAGAAAAGCGGAGTTTTTCGTGTCAGGTGTCGAATAGGATGCGAATAGATGATACTGTTGAAGGGGTTATTAAACCTTTGAATTAAACCTTTTCTAATGCACCCATTTCAGCCACCCCCTTTTTTTTTCTAAGTTAAAGGATGAAGCAATACGTAAAAATTGCTTACAGTGTGTACATTCTGTAAAAATTGAGCATAAAGTAAAATGTACAAAATTCATTAATGAAGAAGTGTCGTAAGCAGGGTTGCGGAGTCAGTGGTAAAAATGGACGACTCCGACTCCGGGAATTTTAACAGATCCGACTCCGACTCTTTCGCTCAAAAATGGGCCTGACTCCGACTCCGACTCCTACCATTACCGTCTCAATACTCAAGGCCTCCGGACTGATTTCGTGACGTACCAAATGAAGATTAACCCCTTGAACCCACTTGGTGGGATAAAATATATCCCATCGTCCCTCAAGGGGTTAAGGGGCGGCGGTATCTATTATATACCACCTACGATTAATCAGGATTTGCACCAGAAAAATTTTAGGAAATTTTATTTTTCTGACTTTAGTGGATAAAAGTCGTAAAATTGCTTTTCCTTATTTTGAAATAAAATTTTTCTAAATTTCCGGTGGGAATTAAGCATTACACAAACGCAATTGCTTGCCCTTCAAGGGGCTAATCTTCATTTGGTACGTCACGAAATCAGTCCGGAGGCCTTGAGTATTGAGACAGTAATGCTCCTACCCCGCAGTCCTCCTTATGAAATGGACGACTCCGACTCCGATTCCGGGAATTTTAACAGATCCAACCCCGATCCTTTCACTCAAAAATGGGCTTGACTCTGACTCCGAAGCCCTGGTCATAAGTAGGGATCCTACATAGAGTAAGGATCCTACACACACATCCCTATGTAGGATCTCTAGTCATAAGTTGCTGTACCTCCCCTAGATTTGTTTTGATATTGTGTGCCATTTTTGGGGGAAAAAAAAAAAAAAAACGAGAAGGGAAGAAAGAATATTAATTTGTCTCCAGGATTTACAAGAATATTTATTTAAAAAAGCATATAATATAAAATAAAAGAAAAATAAGAGTAATTTTTCATAAATATTTTTTACTACGAAATTAATATTTAGAATTTTTTGAAAAAAAGGACACAAACGAATGAAATATCAATTTGTCTTCGAGATTTTCAAGAAAATTTATTGAAAAAATATATAATTAAAAGAAAAAGAGTATTTTTTAATGAACACTTCTTACTAAAAAAATAATATCTAATTTTTTTCTCCTCAAAACAAAATATTCTGAATACAAATTAATGGATATATATAGCTAAAAAAATGTACGAGGCCTCATTGCTTTATTATAAATTTTTTAATACAAAAACTTAAATATATCGATTTAACTATGGCAGGTCTTCAAAAAATACATTCTGAAATAAATGGATTTAAAGTTTTAAGTAATCTTTAGACAGCCACAGACAGTACAATTTAAAAAAAGAATTACATCATTTAATCTAATTACTGTAATTATTTGTGCTTTTCGTTAGTTTATTTAAAAAATTCTAGAGTGCCGTATTTTCCTGTGTATAAGTCGACCTTTTAAAACACTCTAAAACGCAAAGAAAATTCAGGGGTCAAGATACAACGGATATAAAATCAGACATCTGACCAGCGCAGTTTATAACTGTAGTAATACAAGATAAAAGTCGATCTTTTTCTTAATATTATGACCCACAAAATTTATCATTTCTGATACATTTTGCACAATTATTAAAAAATATTATTATTATTTTCATTAATTATTGTTATAAAAATATTAATTTTTTTTTAGAAATAAAAAATAACAGAGGAAAATTTATAACCATGAAATAAACTAGTCAAAGAAAAGTATAAATTATTTTATTTTCAAATATTTTAAGTAAAAAAAAATCAGTGCAAAGACGGATATAGCTCTACATTCAACTGATTTTGAAAATTATTCAGCTGCAAAATCTAAATGTTGTTCATCATTGTTAGACACACAACATTCCGGGAAATCTTCTACATTTGCAGAATCGTCGTACACTGTAAAAAAAAGTTAAAATACGGAAATTGTACGGGTAATCGAGACGCCAGTACTATTTTCGTATTTTAACGAAAAATTTCCCCCATAAATTCCAGAAAAATACGGGGAAAAATTTCCGTTAAAATACGGAAATAGTACTTGCGTCTCGATTGCCAGTACAATTTCCGTATTTTAGCGGATTTTTTTACAGTGTACGGATCCCAATCTTCATCGTATTCATTTTTATTTACTTCCACCTGAATCCCTTTAAGAAATCGACTTATACACCAATTATTTAACACTCAATCATACTTCTAACACTTTTTTACGTAAATTAGCTTTGTACTAAAATGATTGATGAGCTGAAAGGCTTCAGCTAGGTTATGAACTGCAATTTTATTTAATAAATGAAATGAACAATAATTTACAGACATAAGATCATTTGTACAAATCATTGTTACAATATGGGTGCGTAAAAATTTGCTTTAATCAGCAATTTGAAAAAGTCACTGGTTTTATGTTTTAATTGTTGTCATTTATTTTACGTGTTTTAATTATTTATAAATAATTATGTGGTACCTAACCAAGTTAAAAAAAAACCATTAGCCATGGAAATCACCGATCTTACCAGGATATCCTTAATGGGCTATATAGTATATAAACGTCAAGTATAATATATTGTCATGTATTTAATGGCACTCCCAAAAATAAATACCAAGAAAATTACCTTGACGGGTAACCACATACAGTTCATGGCACTTCCAAAAATATGTGTTAAAAAATTGATTAGTTAATTGATGAGACTACCATAAAAGATAAACAAGAAACAAAGATTGGGACAGGGGCCTAGAATAGGCTCCCATAGCACATCGCATGGGGACTAAGTTACTGAGTAGTTTCTTAGCAAGAAAAATTCAGTAATAATAATATGCGGACAAGGGTCAAAGGTCCACCCAAGGACAGCATAGTGTACTAAATATTTGTATACGTAGACAAAAGTTACACCCAATAAGAAACTGCAAGAAAGTAAAAATTTACATACGGAGATACGCTCCGAAAATTGTGTTTCTTCTCGTCTGCAAGCTGGCACTCTGTTTTTATGTCCAGATAAACGTATAATTCAATTACCTTCAGTGCCGGCGTCTTTTCTTGTGGTCACACGGTATTTTTCATTTTTAATAGCTTTAACAGGAAACTGACGGACGCCCTGCAAGAGGAGAACCTTAATACAACCTCCAAGTTGAGCTAATCTTCTATCTCCTGACCCATTGTTGATTCTCCGCATCCTTTCGTGAATAAACCCAGGATTGCCACAGGCGGCTATTTTTATATTCTGTTCGCACCAGTATTTTCCTAATATAAATTTTGAAGCATATTTCTCTTGCAAATATTATCAAAGTGTGTTTTAAAGATTTCTGCTTTGAGAAAGGGGTGCCAGTTAGAATGAAAAGAATCGCCTGTGGCAGCCCTGTAAACCACAGAAGAGTGCAGAAGAAAAGGTTTCCTTAAAAAGTGTAGAAAGATGGCAAAACAAGCATCTAAATCGAGCCTATGCAATAAAGAAGCTCTTTGATAACGAAGGAAAATAAAAAAGAAAAATGCCCAGTTAAACTGATGGCATTGAGTTCACAATCTATTCACTCTAATTGTATATTATATTCTTACTTCAAAGAATAGTGCCCTTCGAAAAATAAATTAAGGGGGGAGTTACACCCCCCCCCCCTGTTTCACATCTTTATACTTAACCAATGAGCCTCCAAATCTCTTCAGGGAAGTGCCTTATCAGAATAAACCGGTATACCAAATTTGAAGCAAAACGGGTAGAAAAACCCATTTATCTAAATTAAGGGGGCGATTAGCCCCTCG
The DNA here is from genome assembly GCA_963932465.1 of Maratus speciosus. NCBI lineage: Eukaryota > Metazoa > Arthropoda > Arachnida > Araneae > Salticidae > Maratus > Maratus speciosus. The sequence continues at coordinate 228,410,310 of OZ010796.1, read as the reverse complement.
TTACTCCCCTTTATACTTAACCAATGAACCCCCAAATCTAATCAGGGAAGCGCCTAATCATAATAAACCGGTATACCAAATTTGAAGCAAATCAGATAAGAAAACCCATTTATCTAAATTAAGGGGGTATTACCTCCCCGATCTCCCCTTTATACTTAAACAATGAACCTCCAAATCTAATCAGGGAAGCGCCGTATCAGAATTAACCGGTATACCAAAATTGAAGCAAATCTGGCAATTATCCATGAAAATTCCTTTATCTAAGTTAAGGGGGTTAGCCCCCGTACCCCCTTTATACTTAAGCAATGAACCCCCAATCCCAAAACTAATCAGGGAAGTGCCTTATGAGAATGAACCTAGCAAAAAAAATTGAAGCAGATCGGATATTTCAATTAAGAGCTATAACGATACGTACGTACATACATACATACGTACCTACACCAAAGAGCCAAAATATTATGACCACCCCCACACTTTGCTATGAACTCGCTTTGTTGATGTGGCGGGCACGTAATCAGGTGGGAATGGTATTTAACTACTGCTAGAGAGTACGAAGAATCACTTTTTAGCTTAATTCTGCCTGTGATGGGAAAGGTTGCTGATATAAGTAACTTTGATAGAGGGCAGAATTCAATGGCACAATGGCTCAGAACGCGTATCTCTGAAACTGTTCGCCTCGTGGGTTGTTTGCGACATACCGTCGTTAGTACTTATGCAAAGTTCATGAATGACGATAAAACCATCAGCAGACGCGATGGCGTTGGACGTCGTCGCGTTGTCAAAGAAAAGGTACGTCGGAGGCTCCCCCACTAGGTAAAAAAAAAAAAAATCGGTAACAGACATTGGCTCAGCTGACAGCCCAATACAATATAGGTCCGAGTAGAGTTATTTCAGAGCACACAGTTCAGCTGACACTGTTGGATATAAGGCTATGCAGCAAACACCCCACACATGTGCCTCTGTTGACCAAGCATCATCGCCAACTACTCCTACACTAGGCACAGGAACATCGTGACTGAACACTGAATCGTTGGGAGAGAACTGCCTTCTCAGATGAATCACGATTCATCCTTCAACTCATCGATGCTCATTTCAAATTACGTCTTCTTCCCTTATACATGGCCATACAAAGGCCGGCCGGTTGTAGCGATATTAAGTTTTGGAAAACGTTCTAATGGGCATCTCTGGGACCTGTGGTTATGGTAGAACAGATCACGAAGGTCGCAGGCTATCGGAACATCATTGGGGATTTCTTGCCCCCTTACAATGTTATCTCTCCTCCCAATTAGAAATAAAGTCTTCTATCAAAACAACACTCCATGGCACAGGGCTCGAATTGTGCTGGGGTGGTTCTAGGAACATAATACTGAATTCAAGTTAAGGTCCTGGCAGCCTAACTAAACGGATCTTAATATGATAGAGCAGATTTGGGGTGTCATAGAACTGCAGCTCAGAGCTAAAAAACAGCCATGCTGTAATATTCCGGATTTACGTAACTGCAATTTGAACATCTGGTACAATCTGCCTTCGGCCATGTACCAAGGACGTGTGGCATCCATGTCAAGGTCGGTGCAGCTTTTTTGCAAACAGAAACTGAGACAATGCATTATTAAGTTATTGGCCATAATGTTTTGGCTCCTCAGTGTACAGAACCTGCAGGTACAGGCGGTACCTGCAGGTATTAGCTCTCAGGTTTTAATAGCCTGTGAGCTGAAAAATAAGACATGGTTTGGTAATTTTTTTACCCGTCACAGCGTTGCAGCATGACGATGGCTTTAAAAGCAGCATTCGATGGCTCTTCTCCTGTGGAATTGATGGAAGAGAGCAGAGAACCCTCTTAATAACAGAAGAAAAACAGTACAGCAGAGCGCCGATTATCCGGATCGGTCGGGACCGAGGCCGATCCAGTTAATGAAAAATCCGGATAATTGGACAACTTTAAAAAACGTCTATAGAAATGATTTTTAGGTAACTTCCCTTCCCAATTTTTTTCAGGCTTAGGACTGGCAATTGTAGTAGTGCGCATTTTAACATATTACAAATGGCGTGTTTAGAAGTTATTTTTTTAATCTTTTTTTAAATTTCATTTTCTACAAAATTGGTGAAAAGTACACATAAAAATTATTGCATGTATATATGCATACACTGTGCAAACAAACGCGAGTTCCGAGGACAACAAAGGACAGAAGACACAATTTTTTGACCCCTTCAAGGAATTTGAAGATAAAGAGAGATGTTCCTGGGGGGAAAATATGCGTGGGAATCTTGTGTGTTAGAAGTGACTTAGAAGACTTCTTAGGTTCTAGAAACAGTTGATTTTATGCATTGTTGTTTTAGCATTTGTCGGCGATTTAATTATTTCAAGATTAGGAAATGGTTATTTAACGGTTAGCCGAATTTACCCTACTGCGCCTAAAGAAGTTTCACTTAAAAATTTTTGGAGAAGGCCGGAAAAAAGCGTATGGTCCTTGATCAATCCGGTTAACCATGGAACTATGAATAAAGAGGAACTGACATATCCTTAAAATAGTGAAACTTCAACTGTAACTGCTTCAACGGGGATTGATTACCGTTGAGGTAAACTTACAGCAGTAATAATCATCATTTGTTCTACCAATTTTATTTTCAGACATTAAAAACACACTAAGATTTCATAGTTTATCATACAGACAAAAAATAGCGTACATGTCACAAGTTTTAAAACATATATATACTTTAACACAAATATTCAAGATAGTTTAAAAAATATTTTCACCTCTTTTTTCACCGAGGCATCTTCAGTTATTGATGTTTTTCGTCTCACTCTCTCGCTAATCCTTGCTTTCCAGATTTTCCCTGTTATTTTTCCTATTTTCAAAATGTGTCGCCATCTATTGTCTATAACTGCGTGTAGTTGATCATTGCAGGTTTCTGATTTTGATGAGATGATTTCAATGGCTTCTCTTATTAATGCGTAATTTAAACTATTGTATTTTGCTAATTTCTCGACGTTTTTAAAATCTATTGTGATGGGGGATTTTCTATTGAGTCGTTCTATGGCCGTTGATGATTTATTAAGTCGTATATCCCGTTGGTGTTCTTTAATCCTGTCTTGTAGCTTTCTTTTTGTCATTCCTATATATGACATATCTTTTCCTTCATTGTTTTTGAAATTAATTTTGTATATTCCAGATGTCTGTAGGTGTGAAATTTTCTCAATGTCTGTTCTAATTAATTTAAATATTGGTAGGTCAGGGGTGATAGGGGTATTTATTCCTAGTTTTTTAGATTCTCTTTTTATTTTTAATGAAACACCTTTTATGAAAGGGATTGAATTTGTAAATTTTATAACTTTCTGGGCTGGTTCTATTCTATTGTACCTTTTTTTCACCTTTTCAACTAATTTTTGTATCGTTTACAGCAGTAAATTTAATTAGATTTTTTCTCTTTATTTAAACGCCTTATTAATGCAGAATTTCAGAAATAAATTATGGTAAAACAGATATTCATTTTTACTGGTGTAAGTTTATTTCGGCGGTGGTCAGGCTCTGCATTTCCACCATATTGTGACAACCTAAACAACCTCCTGTCAGTGTCAGTGAAAAAGGTTATAATACCTGGGAAAACTGCCACCAGGAAAAAAAAGTAAATTTTTGCCTTGTTTGTGAGAAAAATTCTGCACGAATAAGGCGCTTAATAAAAACGAAATTTTCAATTCAGATTTACTGGTGGAAGTTTGCCCCGCGATAATCAGACCCTGTTGATGAGATGCAGACAAACAGCCACCATCTTGTGAAAATCTCCTCAGTTATTTCACTCGCAACTGATAGACAATACACTATAGCCTCCCCATCTTTATTCATAACTCCATTAATTTAACCGATATAACTGGTGTTATATTACACTAATGTGTAATATTACACCAGTTATATCAGTTTAAATTACACCATTATATAAGTTAAATTAGACAATAAAATTGGAGGCAGCATGTTGCCACGGATTCTATGGAGTAACGTTACATAATTTTTTTACAGTGATGAGGAAAAGCCACAGAAAAGGCATCAAGCGGGAATATGAATAAGTGCTTCATCGGTGTCTCCAGTTATCATAACTGATGTACCGGTAATCGATAGAAAAGTAAAGTTTTTCAAACCAGGCACTGAATGGGACATGAATAGCTTGTCTTGTTTAAGGGTGGGAGGGACACCGGTCAGGGAATTTTTCTGGGAGAATGCTGGTATTTTCTTATAAAAAAATTGGGCTTATTTATTCGCCCGATTAAAAAAATGAATTTTCTATAAGAAAATACCGGTATTTTTACTGAAACATTTCCCTGGCTACTGATAAGTCTGAAAGTGTATACATTCCATTGAATTATTTTTTTTTCTAAGATATCTATCCCAGTCACTTTTTCTTTACCAAGCTAAAGAAGGAAGCAATACGTAACTTTTCTTCGCTCATTGTGTAAAAACTGAGCAAAAAGTAAAATGTACAAAAATCATTAATCAAAGATGCTCCCCCCTTCACTACAGATTTTTTTTTTTTTTTTTGTACTGCATTCCATTTTTGTACATTTCTCTCACCAGAATGCCCCGCAAAATTTCTAAAACATGGATAACTTACTAAGGTGAACATGTGAAATTTTGCACGTAGTTACTTAATTATATTTTAAGAAATTCATCTTCAAAGGTTTTCATTTGGGGCAAAATTTTGAAAATATTTTGTTTGAAGTAAAAACCGCTGATTATTTTCCAAATTAAAATAATTAAATATCGTACAAGTAGCATTTTTATAAAAGCTTAAGGAAAATATTAATAAATTATTTCATTCCTAAAAGAGAAAACAAATATGCATATTGTGCATAGGCGCCGGAAGAATGGAATTCAGGGAGGTGTCCGATTTTGGAACAGATGTGTCTGCACAGCGTTGGTTGTATTTTTGCTAAATGGAGAATAAAAACATGAAATACGCTAAACTACGAATTTTTTGTCACCCCCCCCCCTCCCCACTTCGTGCAAGACAATTTCTAAAACATGTTAACATAAAAAGCAATTGAAAAAACTTCAACAATTAAAAAAATTAGACACAAATAAAATAAGTTTCTACCAGCATTTCTGAAAAAGAATTACAGTAATTTCTATTTCCAGAATGATGAAAAATGTTTAGTGACTCATTTCTCCTAGTGTTTAATTATTTTAAGTCCACAAGTTCCCTCGTAAAAAATAAATGTTACTATTTTTTTCATACCCGTTTGAGATAAGTGAAATTTAGTTACTTAAATTTCAAAATCCAGCGAGGGAAAACATCCCCCCCCTCTACATCCACTTGCCGGCACCTATGGTGCTGAGCAATCGTTTCCCCAATCATATAAAAATTAAACATACTTAAAATTTTAAATTAAAAATTAGAAAATGATAAAATAAATTATATATATATAATTTATTTAAAAGAAAGATCCACGTGTAGAATAAAAATTCATTAAATTTTTTGCATAAATAAAAGATATAATAGAAATTTGAGCCTAGGAAGCCCTCTTAATTTAAATTTTATTTTATTTTAAATATTAGAATTAGTACCATTAATAAACTGACAATGATAAATTTTAAGTAAAACCCAGTGAGAAATAAAACTTAATCCATATAATTCGTCGGTCATCTGAATATACAGGAATGGATATTAATAAAAGTTCCATGTAACGAAATTTCCCCACTACAGCATTCCCCCGCGTCAACATTGCTCTCGTTATATAGGTCAGGGTCCACACTACCTCATTGTCCTTGTTTTCGCAACCTTCATTTTTCTCCTGCGGAAGCAACAATTGATGACTATTTGTTTGTATTTTTAATTATAATTATAACAAACTATATATATATATTCCTGCGCTTTTCCGATATTTTATTGTATGACAGTCATTGGCCATGAACTGTGTCTTTAGAATTTTCTAAACGCTTACAAAAATTAGAGGAAGTGATAGGAAGCAAATGAAGAACTAATAGAGTAGAACCTTGATTTATCGCTTTCAGATCTTTCTATTCAATACATTGATAACACAATTCATAATTGTACTCGTATTAATAATAAATAACAGAGTTTAGAACTGTAATATTTTTTGTTACTGTTATTGTTACGATTAATTTAAAATAAAATATCTCGATTTGGTTCGAGTTTTCGTTCCGTTAAAAATAATGGCTATCAACTTCATTCTGGTTTTCAATTCAACAGAAATAAGGTTTTTTATTCAGGTTTTTGGTTCGGCTTCGGTTTGAAAGCGTATTTTAGGTATATGCGTTAAGAAGATATAGACTCTTCATTCCAATGCCTTAGTTAATAAATACTTTCGACAGTTTAATTAGTTCTAGTATACATAATCTCTGATTTAATTTTTGCTAAGCCGGAATTGGTAAAAGTTAATCTCATGACAGCTCTCCCCCCCAAAAGTGGGACATAAACGTCCCACTGTACCACATTTTGAAAAATAATTTCTGCGATACACTTATATTAGGGTATTTTCATGAGAAATCTACCACAAAGAAAATTTTTGTAAATTGTGCTACGTTTGAATATAAAAATTGTCATACGAATCGAATATTTCCAACTTAGCGAAAAAATGCCCAAGCCGGGACTGGAACCCAGATCTTTGGCTTAAATTTCCAATGTTCTGCCGTTTAAGCTACCCGGGTTGACACTTGGAGAGCATATTTTGCTCAAATAACCTTATTGGTAATAATGTCTGGTCTGTCATGTAGACAGTTCAACAGAATAAAGTCCTTCCGGCCAGTGCCGGGAGGAAGAGGTAGCTTTCATATTCCTTATTTTTAAAAAGGTTGCTTATATTATTCAAACACACGAAGTTCAATTTAGTGGAAATCGATTATAGAAAATTGAATACTAATTTTTATCAATACTAAATCATTATGAATGAGAATTTCGCGAAATTAGTCAGCTTTATCCAAGCTGATTTTATTTAAAGTAACTTATATTTGGTTTCCAAATTCGGTGATATCTTGAAGTGCCTGCCCTATGAGGCTAACCAGTGAACTTGGTCGAGACCTTGGTAATTCCTGTGCACATGCTCACCCACATCGGAATCGGATGATATATACGAGTGCTGTCGCAGGCAAAAAATCAGATTTTTCAAAATGTCACCTACATAAAGAAATTCAAATTGCTATATCTGAGCCATTTTTTAAGATAAAGACAAAACAAAAAATGCTCCAGAATCCTTATATCAGGGTCAAATACTTAAGAAAGAAACCTTTTTCAATTTTTAATTTTTTTGCACCTCACTTTAAATATAATTTTTAATTTAATGGCCGCCATTTTGAAACAAAATGGCGGATGAAGCTGGCCAGTGCAGGGACCGATTTACAAATTTGGGGGCCCTGGGTACAGATTCTTACCCGGGGCCCCCTTGCAACGATACTTACAAGGGGATTGAGTAGAAAAAAAGGTACTTACTAAATTAACCATTATTGACTTTAATAATTACTTTACAATATCAATTAAAAAATTAAATATTATAATCATTAATTTACTTTTAAATAATTTTTTCGCAATTATGAAATTTAATTGAGTAGACGTATTATAATAAATTGTGTGGTGTTGATTATCTTTTCCTAAACAAGTCTATATATCTGTAATGATAAAATATGAAACAACTAATAATAAATTTTTGACAACACCAAGCTACAATTATTTAAAATATTAGATGACTCTACTGCCTGTTCTACGCTTACCAACCCCCAGGTAATCTAATGAGAACAGGAACAGAATTAAAAATGAAATATATTTTTAAAGTGATAAAGATAAAAGAAAAGATAAACTATAATAAAATAATTATAAATCGATGTTTCAAACAAAATATACAATGTTATAAAAATACAATATGAACACAATAGAACGTTGAATGAAATGTAAAATTTCATTAGATATTAAAGTTACGTCAGATTTTAGACAATAATTGAAAAACCTTCAGCAGCATTTGGGGGCCCTGGGCCAGTGAACTTGCTCGAGACATTGCTATATACTATCCACATGCCTTCTTACATCCAAATAGGTTAATAAATACGTGTGTTATCGCGTGACAAATATCAGATCGTTTCAAAATGTCAGCCATGCTAGAAATTCAAAGTGCTACAACTCAACCTTTTTAAAAATATAGACGAAACAAAAACTGCCCCGGAATCTTTGTATCAAGGTCAAACACATAAACAAACCTTTTTCATTTTCCAATTTTTTGATACCTCATTTTAAATTTTAAATAATTTTTTTTTAAATATTCCCTTTTGAAACAGGATGGCGAATGAAGCTTGCCTACGAACTCGGTCGAGACATTGGTATGTACTATGTACACACAAAGTTACATCCAAATCGGTTCATAAATACGCCTGTTATCGCGTGGCAAAAATCAGGTCGTTTCAAAATGTCAACCACAATAGAAATTCAAAATGCTATAACTCAGCCATTTTTTTTTAGATATAGACGAAACAAAAACTGTTTCGGAATCTTTGTATTAAGATCAAACACATAAGAAAAAAATCTTTGTCATTTTCCAATTTTTTGAAACCTCATTTTAAATTTTAAATGTTTTAAATTTTTTAAATGGCCGCCATTTTGAAACAAGATGGCGGATGAAGCTGGCCAGCGAACTCGGTCGAGACATTGGTATGTACTTTGTACACACCAAGTACATCCATATCGGTTCACGAATATGCCTGTTATCGCGTGACAAAAATCAGGACGTTTCAAAATGTCAGCCACGCTAGAAATTCAAAGTGCTGTAACTCAGCCATTTTTTAAGATAAAGACGAAACAAAAACTGCTCCGGAATCTTTGTATCAAGGTCAAACACATAAGAAGAAAATATTTTTCAATTTTCAATTTTTTTCGTACCACATTTCAAATTCTAAGTTTTTTAAAAATTTTTAAATGGCCGCCATTTTGAAATAAGATGGCGGATGAAGCTGGCCAACGAACTCGGTCGAGACATTGGTATGTACTTTGTACACACCAAGTACATCCATATCGGTTCATGAATACGCCTGTTATCGCGTGACAAAAATCAGGACGTTTCAAAATGTCAGCCATGCTAGAAATTCAAGGTGCTGTAACTCAGTCATTTTTTAAGATATAGACAAAACAAAAACTGCTCCGGAATCTTTGTATCAAGGTCAAACACATAAGAAGAAAATATTTTTCAATTTTCAATTTTTTGGTACCACATTTAAAATTTAAAATTTAAAATTTTTTTTAAAATGGCCACCATTTTGAAACAAGATGGCGGATGAAGCTGGCCAACGAACTCGGTAGAGACATTGGCATGTACTATGTACACACCGAATTACATCCAAATCGGTTCATAAATATGAGAGTTACAGTGTGACAAAGGTCAGATATATATATATATATATAAAATCCAAATGAAAATTTCGTTCCGAACGCCTAGACTTCGAGTTCTACTGCATGGATTTTTACGGAACTTATACCGTTAGATAGGTATCGTTTCAGGGAAGGTTTTCAGCTATAACACTCATTCTACCTAGATTAGGTATAGAATTATGACGGAAAGTTGTGTTATTTTGGACGATATGGTTTACCATTTTATTTCTTGGCGAAATTTATCGTTGATAAAAAAATTGAAACAGCTATTACGCCTTGAAAAATAAAAGAAAAAACTGTTACTAATTTTAATTAAATGAATAAAAAAGATGAAATAGAGAAAATGAAAAACAGTTTTGACGAGTGGTAATATTATAAAACGAAAATATTTAATTTAAACAAAAAAGAGAATATTCGTAATGCATACAAATTTATTCAGTAAAAAAGATTGCAGTTTTAAACAACATTTGGCGATTTATCTATTGCGTCAGGTTTAGACAAATGCGCCAGAAAATTTGATAAGACAATATTAGACTGACATTTTTTTTAAAACTTTTTATTTTCATCAAACGCATCCATCATTAGGCTTAAAATAATGGTACTTGTGTGTTACATGTTGTATGTTTATTTACGATATTGATTTTATCGCCAAATAATATGATTTTAAGCCAAAAAGGCATAAGCATACCATTGGTTTGAGCGACATTTACAGTATTGGTGATTTTTCAAGCGGATGGCAGCCTTTTTGGAGTAATCTAATTCTACTGCACACACATACACACATATATATATACATAGCTGCCAATCTCAAACTGATCTTCCGTAATACTTGCATTAATTTGACCCTGGTTTAATAGGTTTCAAACCAGAATTTTTTTTAAGAAATGAAAATAAATATGTTCCACGTAGAAATCTAGAATTAAATAAATAAGCATTCATGAAATAAATTTTCTGGTTCGAAATGTGGTTAACCCGGGTTAAATTAATCCAGACATTACGGAAGATTAGTGGAAGGTTGGCAGCTATGTATATATATATATATACAGACTCATATATAATTATCACGACTATGCAAAGGATTTGAAAAAAAGTATCGATAATAGTGTTTGCTATTGTCACGAAGTGAAATTCAACGAATATATAAATCCAACATACGGACACGTATTAACGGGTAGTTTGGATATTGTACATAATAAGAATTTGAGTGAAATCATGAAATATGGAACGAGTTACAGGATTAAGAGAGTATTAACAAGAAATATGGCAAAAAAACGCTTGAATATGAACTTAGATATTTTTATTCAAAAATTAGTTTATAAATACAATTTGCCAGCTGGCGTTTTCGAGGAATGGAAGTATCATATTTTAAAAGATTTCAGTAGAAATTTTGAGAGTAACTCTGAGGGGGTTTCGGTAAAGTATTATAAGGATTTGAAAGAATCTATAACAGAATTGCAGAATAAATTTATAATTACGTATATAGATAAAGCTAACAAAAATTACGCAATTATTTGTAAAACATTATATGGTAAATTACTCAGGGAGGCTTATGGTAATGAAATAAACTATGAAATTGTCAAATCAAATAAACAAGTTATTAGTAATAGAGTAAAAACATATTATAAAAAAATTAAAATAAAGCAAAATAGTACTAGCTTTCCATATTTGGTAATGGTTCCAAAGTTTCATAAAGATCCGGTTGCTTTTAGAGCTATTACATGTGGTTTCGGTTCATATTTGGAAAATTGTAATAAAAAATTGTTGAAATTATTAAAAGAGATTTTTGATGAAGTATTGAAAGATAAACCGGCTTGTATAATAAAAAACAGCTTTGAGTTAATTAAACATTTAAATCTAATGAAAAACATTTCAAGTTTAACAGCGTATGATTTTGAAGATCTGTATAATAGTATAGATTTGGACAATCTTAAAATAAAAATTATGGAGTTTTTTAGTAAATATAATTCCTCAAATATCGGACAGGAATGGTTTACTAATTTGTTTAACTTTGTAGTGAGTGAGAACTACTTATATGACGGGAAAATTGTTTACAAACAAGTTAGAGGTATTCCAATGGGGGGGAAGTTGTAGTTCGATTTTAGCCGATATCTACTTATATATGTATGAGGAACAAATTGATATAAATGAGGATATGAAGTGCTTTCGTTACATTGATGACGTTTTAATAGTCAGATGCAATGATGTGAAAAAAGAAAAATTTGATTGCTATCCTAGAGGTTTAAATTTGAAATTGGAGTCAAAATGTAAAAACATGGTCAACTATTTAGACATTAATATCGAGATAAAAAATGGTGAGATAAAAACAGATATATATGATAAACGAAAAAGCTTTAATTTTGAAACTATGAAAATCTTAAATTTTGGATCAAATGTGCATATCTCAATATATAGAAATATTTTTATTAACGGGTTAAACCGTATAGATAGATTGACATCAAATACTGGGGAAAAAATTGAAGAACTTTACAATTGGTATATTCTGGCATTGCACCATGGCTATCCTGAGAGATTTTTGAAGAGTCTGCTACGAAATTTCGTAAAGTGTAAGACTTATCGCAGAGATTTAGAGGTAATGTGGATGCGAAGAGAGGAGTAACCGTGGCTTTGACTATTCAGGGTTTGCGTGCACGATTGTTTGGGGTTTCATGTTCAGTTGTTGGTTTTCGATGGGTCTAGGCAGCTCATTCGATTTGTTAGTTTTTTTTTCTTTTTGGTCTTGACAGGTTGTTTGGGGAGCGTTGTGCACATAAAAACTGGTTTTAATCCCGCAGTTGTATGTCGCAAGTGCATGCCGGCCTGTCTCCATGGTTTCAATTTCTTCTGGTTTTAGTTTGAATGTTTTTAAAGTTTGCCGTTTTTAAAGTATGTTGTTTTTAAAGTATGTTGTTTTTAAAGTTAGTTGTTTTTAGTTATTTTGTAGTTTTCATTTGGTTTAGTTTATTTATTGTTGGATCAGTTCCGTGGTTTCGAATTTTTGGTTTGGTTTTGGATATATATATATATATATATATATATATATATATATATATATATAATACAAATGGAAATTTCGTTCCGGTTGCTTATAACTCGAGCTCTGCTGAACTTGCACTGTTAGATATGTAATTTTTTTGGAAGGTTTTAGTATATAACATATCATTCTACGTTGTCTGCGTTGCTTAGGTATCGAATTCTGGTTTAAAGTTCTTTAATGAGATGAACCAGATTATGAAAAAATAATCTTTTGAAAAGATTCTGCCGAATGTTTTTCGATAGAACTTGCAGTTTTAATCAGATAATTTTACAGAGAGGGTTTAAGTATCTAACATATCCTTCTACCTTGCTCAGCTATTCAGCTATGGGAAGAATTGTGGAATCTGGTGACCCCAATTATCAAAAATTTACCTTTATAAAAAGTTCTAATATACTGTCTTTTCTGGGTTTGCATTGTTAGTTTGATATTTTTTCAAAGGCAGCTTTAGCATATAATATATTGTTCTACATTGCTTAGTTATATATCAATGGGGAAAACTTTGGTAATTTTCCAATATCCTTGGCGATCCTTGACAATCCCTTGGCGAGATGCAGAAAATGGGCTTGACGGAAGAAGTAAAGTTTCAATGAGTGTTTTTTGTTCAACAATTGTAGAATTTATTTACTATAAAGAAGCCATTTATCTCTTTTTATATAAAAACGGAATTAAATTGAATATAAATAACAATAGTAATAATATATTTCATTAAAAAGTTTATTATATGAATACATAGGCAAAAAAGCATAAAAGTTCATCATATTTATTTTCATAGCTGTTCATATAATTTGTCCACAAATCTCACTTTTTGAAGTCCGAATTGCGCCATGCTTAAAAAAACAAAAAAAAAACAAAAACAAAAAAAAAAAAAAAAAAAAAAAAAAAAACAACAAAAAAAAAAAAAAAACCCGACAATGATCCCTATGCTGGAAAAGTATAGAAAATTATGTAATCAGGTGAACCCGTTTATGACAGATCTCAAATGACAGCATTGCTATTTGACTAACCATCATCGATTTGGGGAGAAATATTCGTTAAATGGGTTTAATCAAACAATTCCTGACTGATATTTGACATCAAACTTGATTCTTCACTAATATAGGCGTCGGAGTGGTCTCTATTTTGACTAACACAATTTCCTTACAAAATTTTTTGTTTTAGATTTCACTTACAAATTTCGTAGAAACTAGCTACGCGATGATGTTTTTTCCCGGTCTTTTAAGTTAGCCGGGCACAAATCTCGCCAATAGCATTTTTTTTTTCAGGGCAGTAGCATATTTTATTTTTTACATGTGTAAATTAGAAACAATACATTGATGATGAAGTAGAATATTTTTGTTTATAGCATTATTTGTTATTTTTATCCTTTTGAATTTTTTATGAAATGGGTGAAAAACAACTATTTTAAAGGTATGTAATATGTATATTTAACATATGTGTATTTTAAATTAAAAGAGTGAAAGCTTTATATTTTAAATGAATGGCAATGGGACCAATATTTTGTTGTTTATCAGATGTGGCCGGCTAACATAAAAGTACCGTTTTTCCTTGAGATTTTTCAGGCAACCTATCACAGAAATAATTTAAAAAAATTATTGGGGACCCAAAAAAGACCGTTTCTATGACTGTTAATAATATCAGAAATAGTGTTAATATTGAATATTATAATAATATTTCACAGATCAAACTAAAATACCGCGACAATGACAAACATATATACATCTAACTGCAACTATTGATAAAAAAAATCAGGAAAATTGGAAAGTAGGTTTAGTTTGTAAAGTATGCATTAATTGAGAAATAAATTACGTGATCGAGTCTACAGACAATTGAGATATTTGGTAGCAATAAATTACATAATCCAGTCTACAAACAAATGGCATACGTTACCGGTCGTGGTTTGATGGATAATTAATTTAATAAAAAGAAGTTAAGTTGATACTTTGTTTTTAAAGCGGATCTATTCCATAATCGAGTTTTAAAGAGAATTGGAGTAATTTGGGGCACATTTTTCAACATTACGCCAAGGCATTAAAATAGCCTTGGCGGAAAAGGAAATTTGGCAATATATTTTCTGACAACCTATTCACTGTTTCATTTCATATGCACATACATTTTTTTTTTCAATTTTTTTACAATTTATTTAACGTAATAACGCCAATTATCTAATTTTATATCGAAACCCATTTAATATGTATGAAAAAAAACATTAATAATATACATACATTTAAAATAAATATATTAAAGCGAAATAGCCCATCAAGTTTTTTTTCATAACTGTTTATACCATTTGGCAACAAATCTCACTTTCTGATGCCCGAATTGCGCCAAACATTGTAACTTTCTATTTTTTGAACGTGGATCACTTTTGGCTTCAATTATTATTTAGTCGTAACAATGCATTATTTTATTTACTATTTTTCCAATCGAAAATATTTTTTATTATTAAGTAAAATTAAGTTATAATTTCATTTTTCGCTGATTCAAAAATGGAAATGTTTACAGCATTGCTAAGAGACACAATTTCATCGTGTAGTTTAAATTGCTATTTAAAATAAAATATTTTATTATATAATATTTATTTGTGTTTTTATTTTCAGTATATATTTGTATTCATTTAATAAAATAGTTCTCGAAACTCTGTAATTTTGAAATGATATATTTTTAAAATGATAACTTTCGCGCCAACAATGTTATTTTTTTTTCAAATGCTTCGTTTGGTGCCAACAATTGCGCTTGGCGACAATGGTGTTGAAATACCAGAAAAGTACTAAACATTTAGATTGTAGATTGCAGCATGGAGGCTATAATGTATAACATGGGACAATACACAATTAAAAAAAAAACTGGTTTATAGCTTCAGGTTAAACTGAGACTTTAAAATACATTTTCTTTAAATAATTTAAAAATATAGATGAGCAAAATTCTGTGATCGGAACTCTCACCATATTGGCTCTTTCTAACGAAAATGCTCTGATACAAAATGAAATATCGTATATTGTGCTATCATTCTTTACCAAATCCTAATGTGAGGGATAATCTTGAGTTAGACCATAACAGCTGAAATTTTGTCTGCACATTAGAAAATATAATAGCACAATGGCGTTCATATCGATTCAGCACTGTGGAAGGACATTCAGTTAAAGGTCTTATTTCTTTAAATCACAAGATCAAATTCATCATTCGTTTGATTCAAGGTTCACTTGGAAAAATGGACCAGCGCAGCGGGTCCATTGTCCCTCTGTAATGAAAGCTACTTAAAACCGCAGGTAAAGGAACGTCATATAAACTATGGGCACGTAGATTACTGATTGGTAAAGTTATATGAATTCAGCGGTTTATTCTGTTGAGCTGTCTACATGGCAGACCAGATTTTATTACTAATAAGGTATGGGTGCAGATTCACGTTCGCCAGTCGCCACGTGGCGACTAAATGTTTTGCTGTGGCCACTAACTTTTCGAGGCTAAGTCACCATGGGAATTTTTTCATAGATAATTTTCATTATAGAAAAATAAATGTTTGACGTGTATTTTGATTTTTATAGTGAAAAAGTATATCACACATTAAAAAAATTTTTGATATGTACATTACTACTATGTACATCACTAACATGATTGCTTAGCTTATACATATTTTTTTTTAAACTGTATATTGCCCAACTTCATCTTCTGACTATACATAGTTTAAGATTTATGTTATTCTAAATTAATGTTCAAATTTCAAGAATTTCATCTTAAATTAAATATACGCATTTGAAGTAATTAGTCTGTGTTTTATTGTGCATGCGTACATATTAAATTATTTTCCCCTTTGAATTCCTGATCATTTTTATTTTTTCACCCCCATATAAAACTATTGTTTTTATGTGTTTGTTTCACAATCTGGCCACTTGATTTTTTGGGCTTAGGAGCCAGTGGCTCTTTTCAGATTTTGGGAATATGCACCTATACAATAAGGTGATCTGAGCGAAATATGTTCGCAGGTTGTCAGTCCAGGTAGCTTAAACTATAGAGCATTGACAATGTAAGCCAAGAATCTGGGTTCGAGTCCCGGTTTGGACATGTTTTCGCTCAGTTGGAAATATTCAATTCGTATGATAACTTTACCAATTAGTATGATTGTGTTAAAATTAATAGTATAAAAATAGTCGTCAATCCTAGAACGTAATGAAAGGGTTTAAGATGATATCAACTGTTCATTCTTTTGCATTAGTTAATAAATATTTTCGACATTTTAATTAGTTGCAACATACATAATTTCTGATTTAACTTTTCCAAAGTCTTTTGCCTAATCTTATTACCATAATTTTAATAATACTGGCGTAACTATGGTAAATTTTCTTTTTTGGAACTATATCTAAAAAGGTAATTTTCGATATTGCTAGAAAATGCTCTTTTTGGGAGTTACTCAGAACTCGTCAGCAATTATAGTGCGAAAATCGATTTTAAAGCATAGAATTATGTCTTATAAATCGAACAGTGAATTAATTTGCATAATTCATAGCATTCAAACAGCATAATTCATAGCTGCCAACTTTTACGCTTTCTTCTAACCACTAAAATTTTATAATAAATATTGTCATATTTAATCATCGAAATCTCATGATTAAACAAGGGGAAAATATCTATTAAATTTTAGTGGTAGTAAAAAAGCGTAAAAGTTGGCAGCTATGGCATAATTGCTTTTAAGTTATGCTGTAAAGCTACAGAACTTGTAAAGAATAAAACTCAAATAACCTTATCGATAAATTTCAATTATCTTCATTCTAAAAAATAGTTAATATGTCTTTCATCACTGTTGATATATAATTGGAGAATCATATATAATATATCAATTGCAATTTTACATCTAAATGTTTGTTTTTCGGCAAATTTAAAATAAAACAACATGGTAATAATAATAATGATAAAAAAACAGGAATGTTCCTAGAAAATAATCGACAGCTAGACGTCCAAAAATTTCCAAAGAACGTTTCGTGAAAATATCAGAAATTCTAGGAAAAAGATCCACATGTTATTCTGTGCAAAAAATCAGTTTCAAAATTAATCGATTAAATAATGATGTCTTACATGTAAGCATAACTTTATTAGAAATCCTGAAATGTAAACTTTTTTGTTCAATCAAACACCCTAAATATTCCCACTAAATGTAAGTAGAAGTGTAACATTAAGGCAGATGCATATTTACTAATAAAACTAAGGCGTTTAAGCAAGGTGCAGTTTATTTTAATAAGAAAATTGAGTTAAGCATGCTCAATGTGCATAGCATTCGGTCACATGTTGGCTGCATGATGCATTGCTGACGATAGTGGACACGTTGAGCATATGTAATAAGATTTTCAATTTTCAATAACCTGTACCATGCTTAGATGTGTTAGTAAATGTGTGTCTGCCTATAATGCTGCACTTCTGCATGTGCTTAGTGAGGTATTTAAGTTGATGATTAGATATAAAAAAACTACATTTCAAGGCTTCTAATAAAATTATTTTACATGTACGAAATCATTCCATACTAAACTGGGGTCGCTTTCTAATAGACTTTTTAACAGACTGTTTGTCATTATCTCTCACAGTTTTCAAGATAGGGTCGATAACTTCCAAAGTTCGTGACTGGGGTACTGCTATATGTTGTATTAGGTCGATCGTAGTCACTTTACTGTACCGTTTTTAGGTGCGTTCGTAATTATATAAATACATGGCACCTATAGGCGTCGTTCGGTTCGTCTGTCTGTCCGCATATATAACAGAGCAAAAACTACCCAACCGAATCGTCTGAAATTTTATATACATAATTGTTACAAAATTTTGTCGAATCATTTCAAATTTTATGAAAATCGGATGTATAGTTTAATTACAGGACAGTCATAAGTTTTCCGTTACATTACGGTCAATGGGGAAAAATTTATTTCAATTGCATTTTAATGATGTCGCAGCCTTTCGAACAGAATGAAATTGATATGCACTTATGAAGTGCACTAAAATATACATTCAGTACAATATGCGGTGCAAGAAATATTTATAAAGCTAGTTACAGTACGAACGCACCTCATTTTCCACTTTTGACGTGCAATTTCCGACTTGCTTACTATACCGTGCGCTTGCACAGTTATAGGTCTTTTCTTTCCTCTCGCATTTTTTTTTTCACGATAAAGCGACTTTACTATGCATTCTGTACATGCACATGTCTATTCTGTCTATATCTATGTATATTTATAAAGACAACATATATACGGTAACATAAATAATGAAAGACGGAGATTATGAATAAGTAGTTCGTTCTGAAATTAAATTTGCGATAGTTGAATCACACATTTTATTTTTAAAAAACATAGCAATATCGGGACAAAATATCATTTTCCATGGCATAGAAAACAGATGAAAAAATGTTGTAATAGTTAAAGTTTGACGAAGTGATTTTATAAGGTTTTTCGTTTTCAGAATATTTAAAAAATAAGAATGCATGTGTTATATATTGGGATTAGGGGTAAACACTAGATTTTTTTAAAATTCAGATTGCGTGATTGCCACCACATTTTTGTAATAGAAATATTCCGCTCATTTAATGAAGGAATATATAAGTCGAAAATAAGGCGAATATTACCATTACTAAAATGTGGTGGCAATCAAACAATCTGAATAAAAAGAGTACCGCTTTCCTATCCTTGATCGGGATATACCGAGGAATAAAAGAGAATTGGAAAATTTGATTCGAGATAAAACCGTATGGAAAACTCGGGAAGTTAGGTGATTACTTTTATTCATTTAAGGGGTCCCAGGACTCTTAAAGCTTCAAAATTTTCGAAATTTTAATTTTTTTACATATTAAACGCCTATCTTTTCTGAACATTTTGATATAATTGTTTACTTGAAATTCCAATTAAAATAGAAGTTATGGCTTTTAGAATTATACCCGCTCAATAACTGAAGCGGCATTTCCGACACTTAGAAGTCATTTTTCTCCAAATGACGGTTTTGGGCATACGCGCAGTATATCTCAAAAACTTCTGAATATTTTTTCATGAAATTTTCAAAGCATGTGTTTCATGTTAGTCTGTATAAACTGAACCTAAAATTTCCTTTTTATTGTTGAAAAAAAAGTTTTTTAGGTGATTATACTGTTAAAAATTTCAAAATTTTGCATTAGCTTAATACAATTTTGTATTAAAAATATAAAAAAGGTTTAAATACAAATTTACTTAGATTTATGGTAATTATTACAATCTGAAGTATAAGTAAGCACCAAAATTTTTTATTCTACTCGCAAAATTTATTTTGTAATCCTGCGCCGTAAGCTGTAATACCAATTTCCTGCTCGTCAAATGTCTAACAGTTTGGAGCCCCTGTAAATGCTAATTCAGATGCACCTTGCAATTTTTTAAATACATAAAATGAAAGAACATACTGATATATTTCACCCTCAGTAAAAATTTTGTTTTAAAATCATAATCATTTTAAGATATTAAATGTTGAAAATTGTGGATTTTTTCATTTTTTCCAATTTTAAGAGTTCTGAGACCCCTTAAAACATAAAATATGGCATTTTTTAAAAATTTAGTTATTTTAAAACTTTGTTTATTATATTATTTCTTTTTTCCCCGAGACTTGGATTGAGTTTATGTGTCAATGCCTAGCAAGAAAGATTGTGCAAATGAATGGAGAGAGCAATGAAATAAATGTGTCTATTTCAATAAAAATAAAAGAAAGATTGAATTTAGAAATAGATATGGAACGATTTTTTTTTACATTTTAGAATATGTGAGATAAAGTGATAACTTACTAATTCATAAATAATTTTGAATTATGTTATAGATACAGGGTATAAATTTAGAAAGGAGGCAGAGGTATTTTGTACAGGGGTCGCAATACATCTCTGCATAGAAAAATGCCTCAATCCAATCCAAACAAAGATTTTTGTTAATAATTTTAACAATAAGGAAAGTATTTTAATGAAATGTTCAACAGATTTACCTAGCTTTGTCTAAATTGCGATGGCATTACAATAAAATCAGAAGGGCACAGTAATTCGGTCAGTGACGCCGTAACGGGAATTACATTCTGAAGTATGGCGCGTACAGTTCAGCGCTGTTTGGATGTGGATGATAGTCACGTATACCACTTTTCGTGAACACGTTATATTTTATACAGAAAAGGTTTTTTTTTTTTTATTTGGTTAAAATATTTTCATTATTGTTAAAGTTATGAACGAATTCCGGGTTCGAATTGCAGTTAGACCCCCTGTATTTTTCATTTAATAAATGGATTGTGAAGTTAGTTCCTTATAGAAAAGTTATTTGTTTAAGTACTTCCCCTTGAATTTTGTACGTGGAGTTCCGGGACAAAAAGATTCCGTGCAAAATGATCTAGTCTTTGACTACATTCCTTCACCCTATTCAAAACTTTTCATCACTCGATTACATTTTCTAAGGCACGGTCACACACTAAACTCTTTTTCCCCTTCCCATACCAGATTAATACATCTTAAAAATTGGAATCTGTTTCGTTGCAATTTTCATAACAGTTTAAGTGCAATAACTTATTCGTAATATTTTTTTTAAAATCTTTATTAAAATAAAACTATTGTACGCTGCTATTAAGTTTGGTTATATGAGTAGTTTTATTATCAACCCCTTTGTTCCCAGACGGAATAATACTACGCAGCGTGTATCCACTAGTGAATGCACTGAGAGCGAAGTGGTTAAAAGTAAAATGATAACTGCAATATTGATATAAAAATTTTGATTTTGTATTGCCTTTTTAGGTGCGTTCGTAATTATATAAATACGTAGCACCTATAATCGTCGTCTGGTCTGTCCGTCTGTCTACCCGTCTGTTTGCATGTAATGGAACAAAAACTACCCAACCGGAATGGTTTGAAATTTAATACATATAATCGTTGCAGAATTTTGTAGTCATTTAAAATATTATGAAAACCGAATCAAAACTTAAAAAGATATTGATAAAAGTTTTCTTCATTCTATTAAATCCTATTATACGTAATTCATTCAGTGATATCCCATAATAGGTAATGATTCTAGGTTGCAATAGATTCATGATATTTCCGTATTACTGTATTTAATATATATAATCGTAATTAATTTTGTATTCATGCATTTTTTAATGAGAGTGCAACAGCTATTGCACCAGGATCTGAATATTTATAAAACTTGTTACAGTATGAACGCACCTCATTTGCCATGTTTGACGTACAATTTCCAACTGGTTTTTGTTTATACTATAATTAACACAAGATTTGCGGAACCCCTGAATTTGATGGGTTTACAATTTTATGCTTGAAACCACTCGGAAATATAACTTATTTTTTAGTCCAGGCAATAGAGACCGTATAGGGGCTCTACCTAGCAAAATTCATGGTAGTTCTGGAAAAAGGCTTACTATATGTTTTTTGGATAGCTGAGTCCGAATTTATAACTTCCCACCAAAATTTCCCAAGGCAACCCCCCCCCCCCCAAATTTTGGTAAAAAGGCCCCCAAAAGATGTTTTTATTAAAAAAATCAATTTCTTTATTGTTTTAGGGAAAAAGTATCTAGAAATTCACAAAGTAGACGAAATTTGCAACAAATTAGATATATGACATTATAACTTATGATGGAGGGGAAGGGGGGATCTGCCTCGGAACATGCGCGCGGTGCTGTGTGAACCAAGTTGCGCAATTCCACTTAACCACTCACACGTTTGCATTTGCCCTCCCATCTCTCCTCCGAACTTTCTCTATAAGGTTTACTTTAAGTTTTTTGGGTAGCTGAATCCGAATTTTTAACTTTCCCCCAAAATCCCCCCCCCCCCAAAAAAGTTGTTTTTAACTTAAATTTCTTATTGTTTTAGGGGAAAAGCATTACGAAATTCAGAAACTAGACAAAATTTGCAACAAATAGGATACATGACATTATGACGTAGGATGAACGGGGAGGGTTAGGGCTGCCTCTGAACATGCACTGCGGTGCTACGTGCACTAAGTTATGAAGTCCAGGCAAAAGGGGATTTTACCTGGAAAAATTAATACTAGTTCTGGATTTCGATTCACTTTATGTTTTTTGGGTCGCTGAATCCGAATATGTAACTTCCCACCAAAATTTCACCCGGCAACCTCCTCAAAAAAATTGATTTTTTGAAAAAATTTGGCTTTTGAGAAAAGCGCGCACGTTTTCCGAGGCAGCCCCCTCTCTCCACGTTTATCCTACGTCATAATGTCATATATCCTATTTGTTGCAAATTTTGTCTAGTTTCTGAATTTCGTAATGCTTTTCCCCTAAAACAATAAGAAATTTAAGTTAATAACAACTATTTTGGGGGGTTTTCGGGGGGGGGGGAATTTGGGGGGTAAGTTAAAAATTCGGATTCAGCGACCCAAAAAACTTAAAGTAAACCTTATAGAGAAAGTTCGGAGGGGAGATGGGAGGGCGAATGTAAACGTGTGAGTGGCTAAGTGGAATTGCGCAACTTAGACCACGCAGCACTGCGCGCATTTTCCGAGGCAGATCCCCCCTTCCCCTTCATCCTAATTCATAATGTCATATATCTAATTTGTTGCAAATTTTGTCTACTTTCTGAATTTCTAGATACTTTTCCCCTAAAACAATAAAACATTTGATTTTTTTAATAAAAACCTTTTTTGGGGGGCTTTTTACCAAAATTTGGGGGGGGGGGAATTTTGGTGGGAAGTTACAAATTCGGATTCAGCGACCCCAAAAAAATGAAGTAAGCCGATTTCCAGAACTACCATTAATTTTGCTAGGTAAAATTCCCTATTGCATGGACTATTTGCAGTAATATAAATTTGAATGAATTACTATTCACATTTATATAAGCTAGGCTATTTTTTCTACAGGCTCTCTAATTTCGTGTATCTGTTGAAAATGAACGAACGTTATTACGAAACGCATTCATTTTAATGTGGTCGAATTCTTGTAAAACTAGTGTAAACAAGTTGGAAATTGTACGTCAACGTGCGTTCGTATTATAACTAGTTTTATAAACATTCAGATCTTGGTGCAATAGCTGTTACACTCTTACGCAAAAATGCATGAAAACAAAATTTATTACGATTATATGTATTAAATTCAGTAATACGAAAATAATATGAGTCAATCTTAAATAGGACGTCATCACCATGGCAACCTAGAATCATTACCTATCATGCGATATCATTGAATTAATTACGTATGATAGGATTTTATAGAATGAAGAAAACTTTTAATTATAATCTTTTTAAGTTATGATTCGATTTTCATAAAATTTGAAATGACACGACAAAATTCTGCAACGATTATATATAATAAATTTCAAACCATTCGGTTGGGTAGTTTTTGAGCTGTTTTATGCGGACAGACGGACAGACAGACAGACGGACAGAGTTACACAGAGGAAAAGTAAACAAGAAGTTTTTCTCGAACACCCAGTGCACTGACGGTACTTATAAGTACCACCGAGTAATTCAACTGTCAAATCAAATACACACACCTTTCACCTAAAATAGCTAGTCAAATTGTATTCTAAGAGCGTAATGAACACATAAAAAAATCCAACACTTATCTTATATCCTTTACTGTGTTTGCAGCAATAAAAAGACGAGCGTGACAATCTGTAGAAAATGTCGGCCCAAAACACATCGACTGTTTCAAAGGTACCCTCCTTTCTCACTAAAATAACACACCTAGAACTACTGCTGCCATGTATCCGGATAAAGTGGAGTTAAAAGAGTGTTTTTGCAAAGTACCATCAGAATATTAGTAATATTCACTATGGGATGAAAGTTTAAAATGAGTGGTACTTATAAGTGCCGTCAGTAGATAAAGGGTTAAATTGTATGAAGAAAACTTCCTACTCCAGGATCACTTGTGGGGGAAAGGACACAAATCTGTAGAAATTGGGATGAATGTCTCAGAAAAGAATGTCTTCCTAAAGAAGTATACAATATTCAAGTTTTGAATGTGCTTATTTGCAAAACTTAATTTAAACAACTCTTGTAGTATTTACCTTGGGACCTTCATTTAAAGAAATCAAAAACATTATAAATGAAAATAAATAAATGAAAACAATATTAAACCTCCAAACTCAAGGTTATAACTGATAATAACTATTATATGTTAAAATGAGTTTCATTGACTATATGTTTCATATCATTATGTTAGATCATCAGATTTGAGTTTCTATCTATTCTAATTTTCAACCGGATAATGAGCTAATTTTTAATGAATTAGACGGTTGGATTTTATAATGTCCATCAACACTCTGACCGCTTTTTAAGCAGTTAAAAATAATACATTTCCAGTCCATAGATTTATCAGTTTTTTAATCCTTTATAGCGTTCTATAATGTTGGTACATGGATACTCAGAAATCTATGGATTATCAGAATCTTCCAAGCATGTCATATACCAAGTAAACTGAATGTGTCAAAGTACATAAAAAATCAACACTGTTTCATTCTGTACTAGGTGTGGTAAGCGCAGTGAGTCGAATGCTAATATTATTTTAAGTGATGCTTTCACTCCTTGCAGGGCACCGGTATATTATATGTACTACTTAATTTTAATTCCCAAATGCCACATTGGCACCAGAATTTAGGGATTAAATTTTGAGTCATATAATGTACGCGAAGAAAAGCTTCATATAAATTTTAATAATAATAATAATAATAAAACACTCATACTACAATATATATTAAAACACACATACACACATAAATAACGCCTGCATTCAACAGTTAAAGGTATATATAAATATTATACAGCCATACAAACAATAAATACAATAAACCCAACTGGAGTGAAAAATTAGCCAGAGCCAGGAATCGAACCCGGGACCACAGTATACAAGACTGCTGCTCTAACCACTGAGCTACTCCGGCCGATGCCTTTGTCTGCAATTTCTCACTAATAAACCATATTGGGGAAGTCATCAGCCATCTGACTGCTGCTCTAACCACTGAGCTACTCCGGCCGATGCCTGAGTCTGCAATTTCTCACTAATAAACCATGTTGGGGAAGTTTGGCTGACGACTTCCCAAACATGGTTTATTAGTGAGAAATTGCAGACTCAGGCATCGGCCGGAGTAGCTCAGTGGTTAGAGCAGCAGTCTTGTATACTGTGGTCCCGGGTTTGATTCCTGTCTCTGGCTAATTTTTCACTCCAGTTGGGTTTATTGCATTTATTGTTTGCATGTCTGTATAACATTTATATATACCTTTTCATATAAATTTGTTCATAAATACCGGTGTCATTCAATCATTTTAACATTTTAGCAACAGGAGTACTTTGCCCCTGAAAGGGTTAAATGATCCTATTTCTATTCATGCGTATTAGTAAATTTGGTTTGCAAGATGCTCCAAATGAACAGATTTATATATGCAGTTGTTAAAATTTCTTCAGTCGAATCTATCTAGTCGTTAATTGTAGTTTTTTTAAAACTCCCTCACTGTATATACGACTCTTCACTGTAAAAAAAAAAAACGGACTAAAAATGGAGATTCTACTGGCAATCGAGATGCCAGTACTATTTCCGTATTTTAACGGAAATTCCCGCCCCCCCATAAATTCCAGAAATCCGTATTTTTACGGAAAGTTTCCCCATAAATTACAGAAAAAATTCCGTTTTTCTGGAATTTATGGGGGAAATTTTCCGTTAAAATACGGAAATAGTACTGGCGTCTCGATTGCCAGTAGAATCTCCGTTTTTTAGTCAGTTTTTTTTTACAGTGTTCCTCATACCTTGGAACAAGTGGAAAATGCATGCTATAACGAAAGATCTACAAAAGTCCAGAAATTTTTTTACAGTCGTGTATAAAATCCTCGATTTACTGTCCATCAGAATTTGTAGCTAAATACTGAATGCAGTGAAATTTATCTATGGGTTTTGTGGTTTCGAGTGACGTTTTGTGTTCATGATATTGGAGTATCTTCTGCGTATAGAAAAAATTATTTTACTTACAGTACTTTCGTGTATCGTATATTTTTTATACAAAAGCACAAACGCACGCAGTTGTGCGGACAAAATATAACGCGTGCACAAAAAAATACGAACGAAAAATCATTCGTCAAGCGTAGATTATGAAACATTTTCCAACACTTTAACAAAATTTCACTTTTTAATGAGATGAAAAATGGTAAATTAAACTAGTAACGATTAATCTAAGTAAATGACTTGGAAAACGCATAGCATTATTACTTTTAATTCAATCATACTGATTGGTAAAGTTATCATACGAATGCAATTTTTCCAAATGAGCAAAAAAAGCCCAAGCCCAAACTCGATCCCACAAACCCTTGACTTACATTGTCAATGCTCTACCGCTTGAGCTACATGGGCTGACAACCGGTGGGCATATTTTGCTCAGATAACCTAATGGTGATAACCTGCGACTTATTCTGTTGAACTATCTGCATGGCAGACCAGATACGATCGCCAATACGGTTATCTGAGCGAATTATGCTCGCCGGTTATCAGTACAGATAGCTCAAACGGTAGAGCATTGACACTGTAAGTCAAGGGATCGAATCCCGGCTTGGCTTGGGCATTTTTTTCACTCAGTTAGAAAAAGTGAATTAGTATGATAACTTTACCAATCAATACGATTGAGTTAAAAATAATAGTGTATCTATGTACCCATCGTTTAAATGGAGTTCCATTACCTGCGTCTTATTCGGTCGTGCTGTCTACATGGCAGACCAGATATTATCGCCAATAAGGTTATCTGAGCGCAATCCGCTCGACGGGTGTCACCTTCAGGTAGCTCAAATGGTAGAGCATTGACAATGTAAATCAAGGGTTCTTGGTTCGAGTCCGGATTTGGGCATTTTTTCGCTCAGTTGGAAAAATAGAATTCGTATAACGCATAACATATTTGAAAAGTCCATTTCAGCATTTACCATCAATAATCGGAAAAATATACGAATACTTTTGTGCAGCTCTCTATATGGTATATAGATTTGTATATATGTTACATAGTATGCTAAAAATTAGTTGAGTTTTGAAACGTATAGCACAGTTGAAAATTCCCTTTCAGCAATTTCTATCAAATGGAAATGTATTCGAGCTCTTTTATGCTGCCCTGTATCTGATCTATAGAATTTATACATGCCAAGTAATAGGCAAAACATTAGTTACATTTAAAATCGTGTACCTCAACTGAAAACGCTCTTCCAGCAGTTATTGTTAATGTACAGTACTGTAACCGAATTCTTTTGTGTGTCCCTATAAATGAACGATGAATGTTACGTACACCATATTCTATAGTAAGCGTCTTCTAGTGTACCTCAGTGGTATATACATATCAATTTCAATATGTTTGAAATAGCGTCATTAAAATACACCGCAAACGATTTTTCCCCCATGGACCATAATGTAACGGGATTTTTTTGAGTGTGCGTGTAAACGAATTATACACTACAAATACCCAGCATACACTGAGAACACACTTGGAACACTTTGGTTCAAAGAAAGGTGTTTAAGTTACCTTAATGTGTACTGAAATGTTTTCCGGATATGCTCTGCTATAAAGCAAATGTTCCGAAAGTGTACCGTAAGTGTTGTGCTCAGAATATTTGTTAAATCTAAACTTGGGAACATATTTGAGAACAGATTGAGAATACATTTGGGTACACTTGTGAAATCTCGCGTTCCCAAAAGTGTTCAAAAAGTGCTCTAGAAAGTGTGCTGAAAAAAATGAGTTTTCTCAAAAGTATTCTAAAAACTTTTCCAAAAGGTTCGCTTCAATGTGTTCTAAAAAGGTGACAAAATAAGTGTTCTAAAAGTGTTCTGAAAAGTGTATAAAGATTTGCAGTGTAAATGCTAAATACGCATATCATTTTATTTTCAATACCGAACGTGCTAAAACAAACCTATATCAATTGCATTGCAATCCGAATATACCAACGCTAGTTAGAGCACAGACAGGCAAACTGGATTTATAAACACTTTTCAACTAAATTAGAAGATGTTAAAATCGCTCAATAAAAACGCAAATATTGTGATTGAGAAATCATATGTAAGATAAACGCATGTAATATCATGTTGTTAAACAATTGTTAAGCTATTGAAGTTATTCTTGCAGGAGATTAATATCTGAAGGGAATTTCTGTACTACACTCTCTTGTTTTAGCTCCAGACTTCACCAATAGATGGCTCTGCGCTGTCTGGAACTGTTCGAACGCTCACACTAACGTATAACAAGTTGGAAATTGCTCGTCAAACGTGGCAAATGAGGTGCGTTCGTACTATAACTAGTTTTAAAATTATTTTTTGCACCCCATATTGTACTGCATGTATAATTTTTTGCACTTCATAACGTGCATAGTCTGATACATCATTAAAATGCACTTTCAATAATTTTTTCGGAACACTTTTGACTGTCCCTGTAATTAAACTATACATCCGATTTTCCTAAAATTTGAAATAGCTCAACAAAATTTTGCTACAATTATATCTTTAAAATTTCAGACCATTCGGAAGGCTGTAATATCATTAAAATGCACTTGCAATAATTTTTCCCATTGGCTGTAATGTAAAGAAAAACTTTTGGCTGTCCCTGTAATTAAACTATACATCCGATTTTCCTAAAATTTGAAATGGCTCGACAAAATTTTGCAACAATTATATCTTTAAAATTTCAGATCATTCGGAAGGCTCTAATACCATTAAAATCCACTTGCAATAATTTTTCCCATTGGCCGTAATGTAAAGAAAAACTTTTGACTGTCCCTGTAATTAAACTATACGTCCGATTTTCATAAAATTTGAAATGGCTTGACAAAATTTTGCAACAATTATATCTTTAAAATTTCAGATCATTCGGAAGGCTCTAATATCATTAAAATCCACTTGGAATAATTTTTCCCATTGGCCGTAATGTAAAGAAAAACTTTTGACTTCCCCTGTAATTAAACTATACATCCAATTTTCATAAAATTTGAAATGGCTCGACAAAATTTTGCAACAATCACATATTTGAAATTTCAAACTATTCGGTTGGGTAGTTTTTGCTCTGTTACATGCGGACAGACGGACGGACAGACGGACGGACAGACGGACAGACGGACGGACAGACGGACGGACAGACGGACGGACTGAACGACGACTATAGGTGCTACGTATTTATATAATTACGTACGCACCTAAAAATGGATCATTAGTTCACCCACGTTTTATCCTTCATTCTGTTTAGCTATTGATATGAAAAAAAAAAGCATTTCGAGATTCAAGTTTTTTTCCAGCACTTTACTATTTAAGAGAGCGCACTGCCATCTATCGGAGATATTTAGAACTAAAACAAGGAAGGACGGTAAAAAATCCCCTAATTCAGATATTAATCTCTTACAAGAATAAATTCAAAAGCTGTCATCTTTTATTTCTTCTTAAATTTAAAATCCAGTCAGTCCTTTTTAGGACAATCTGTATCTTTTTCCTACATTTAAAAATTAAAAAAAGCAAGCTTCTACAGATAAATTTAAAATAGTTTGTGTTTCTAAAGTTTTGTATAAACAGAATCTATTCATATAATAGATGTTCTACCGCATTTTACGTTAATTTATGTATCATATATCATGAAAAAAGTTTAAATAAAATATAAGGTTTACACAGATGTATATTTTGGTTGCATAGTACTATCACAAATCGCATACTATATTTTATATAAAAAGCAGAAGGAAATGTAAAGTTTGCATAGCTATATTTGAATTGCTAAGTAATATAATAATTCAAAAAGACAAGTCAACGTGAGGAGATACTTTTTACAATGAATAAAAGTATGGAAAATATAGCATCAAGAATATTAAACTTTACATATTTATTATTCAGAAACAATTCATTGAAATTTTAGTATGCATAAAGGAAAAAACTGTGAATGGCCCCAAAAATATTTTTTGCATTGTTTATAACAGTAAATTTTTTTAAAGAAATATTTCATTGTGTAACGTATATCAAAAAATTTTCTTGGACAAATAATATTTTTTCCCATTTCTCGGAAGCAAAATATTAGGGCAGTCCAGAAATTTTTTGTTGTGTAGTTAAAGTATATATATTTTTTTGTTATATAAGTGTATGATATAAAAATAGTTTTGAGTTATGACTTTTTTCTCAGTAAACTCAAATTACGTTTCAAATTGTGGATGGAAAATACATTTTATTGACCTAACAGAAGATGAATTTTCACATTTGAAGATTTTCAATTAGTACTAATTCCTATGAAATAATTATAAGGCAAAGAAACAGAAAAGTGTAAAAAGAATCTCCCACAGATAATGGCAATTTTACCGACAATACAGATTGTTTCAAAAAATGTATGCACAACTGTACTTTCCGTACTAGATCTTCTCTATTGGATTAATACTGGAATTTTACATTTCCTGCGTAAGCGCTTTAATATGCGATGTACGCTTTGATTTTTAGGTGAGTTCGTAATTACATAAATACGTAGCACCTGTAGTCGTCGTCTGGTCGGTCCGTCTGTCCGTCTGCTTATAACAGCGCAAAAACTACCCAACCGAATGGTTTGAAATTTAATATGTATAATCGTTTCAGAATTTTGTCGAGTCATTTCAAAATTTATGAAAATCGAATCAAAACTTAGGTTGTCATGGTGCTTACGTCATATTTAAGATGCATTCATGTTATTTCCGTATTACTAAAATTAATATATATAATCGTAATAAGCTTTATATTCATGCATTTTTGCATAAGATTGCAGCAGCTATATTGCACCAAGATTTGAATATTTATAAAACTAGTTATAGTACGAATGCACCCTCCTTTTCCACGTTTGACGTACAATCTCCGACTTGTTAACCTCTTCGCGATGCGAATCCTTTATAGAATTTTCAATTTTTTATCAACTCTTTTCCAAAATTGAAATATTTGTCTAATTTAATCTCAGAAATGCTTTGACTAAATAAGGCAAAACTTTCAATTAAAAATTACTGACAGAATAATCAAGGATTCTGGGCACTTCATGCGTAGAGTATAGGCGACGCTAGTCGCAAAGAGGTTAAAGCCGCTCTCGAACAAGTTTCCTCAAAATTTTCGGAGTATGTTAATGACCGCGATCTTACCGAACATTTCTATTGAACATTTTAAACAGTTTCATCTACCCTAGTTCTAGCGATTGTAAATGGTGTAGGGATCATGTTTGAAACTCTGCTTAACTGTCTCAGCACTTCAGCTTCGTTTTCGATCTTCCAGTAACACTTTAGGCTAAATTTCCTTTGCTCAAAACTTAGTCTGGTTTTAGCCATTATTTCAAGTTAGTTAAACCTGAAAAGAAAGAAAAAAAATGCTAGTTACTAGTGAATAAGTTGTATGTACATTTTTTTAAAGACCTTTTTATTCGATATATCACACCAGCATCCCAATAATAACTTTAATCCGGAGTGGGAATCACTTATGGCACCGTGCCATAAGTGACACGCTGAAGATTATTTCTGGCACAGCATAGATTCAGGTTCTACATCCAAATATAGTTGAATCTCACAAAATGCATTAATTAATCTAGATGTTGTATCTTTTTTCTGAATTCGATTAGTTCGGTTGGTTGTCATTGGCATACAGATTGAATTAACTGAAATATAACTTAATATATCCAAATCTAGTGAAATATTGGCTCACAAAAATTTAAGAACAAGTGAGAATTAGGAGATAATCCCAAAAGAAAGATTAAAACACACTCTATGAAAAAATGCCGATGGTAAATTATAACAACTTGGAATTCAATTCCAGACGCTAAAAGCTGTAGGTTCAGGCGCTTGCTATTTTGACAATTTTATCTGCGAGACAATCTTTTTGGAAATAAATAATATATAAAATTCAAGTGAAAACATGTTGTCAAATAAGTCCAATTCAACTTTTATTCTCTTGAAAATAACTAAGTACGAAGTTGATATAAATTTTTTGGCATCTAAGATGAGACAACAGATAAGATATTTTTAAAATAATTTTTTAAAGTGTGATATCAAATATTACCCATATTTTTTAACACTAAAAACAAATTTTAAGTAATTTTGATTCGTTATTATCTTATTCATTAATTTTTTTTATTGTTGGCATGTCATGATTATGTAAAATATATTTTTGGAAAACTTTGGCACATGGATGTGAAAAGGTTCGCCGTTCCTCTACTAGGCTTACGCGCTGACAGAAAAATGGCGGCTGTAGTAGGTGGATTTTTTTCAGCTTTTACACGGCCTCTTGCATTTGAACAGTAGTATTTTCTAAAAGTATTCCTTGTTTTATTTAATCCCAGAAAAACAAGGCTGTGAATACTTTTAGAAAATTTCAGATTCAATTGGTTTCAAATTCACGAGACTGCAGTCTCGTGTACATGTACAAACGCTGAAAAAAATTCCGCCTACAACAGCCGCCTTTTTTCTGTTAGCATGGAGGCCTAGAATTCAGAGGTCTGTAGGAAGCCCTGAAACAAATTCAGCCTGAGGCCCCTGAAAAGACAAATTTCAGTAGTTTAGTTAATGTATACATTTAACAACAGTATAGGTAGGGACAGCGGGGCACAGTTTTGCCCCTCGTCCCCATGAGCATAGTTATATCACATCTTAGTTAATAAATAAATGAGCCGTTCAGTGCACAATTCGATTAACTCCATCAAATGAAAATGTTCAGTATAAACAGTTAAAGTTATTGTATCTACAAAAATATTATATCTATATAATATTTTTTCTCGGAATATTTTGATTGAACTCATTCATTTTCTTTTAATCAAGGGCAACTTTTTATCACTGTATAAATGTATAGAAAATTTTCAATGTTCTTTTATTTAAAAAAACGCCACTTAAAATGGAATTAGTTGGATTGTCTTCTGAACGCCTCAAATAATATTTTTTTTTTTTTTTTTTTTTTTTTTTTTTTTTTGTGTGTGTGTGGTAAAAAGCTGAAATTTCAGAAAATTCAAAGTTTTGTAACTTCATAAAGTTTTTTTGTTGTAAAGAATGGATTTTTTATTTGTTTTACTTGTTAGAGAATGAACAAAGCTTTTCTAAATACAGGGTGTCCAGCCCATAAAAGAATGTCCCAGTTTCAATGGTATATTATAATAGTTTAATTTAGACTATTGACAACAAATCATACATCAGATTGAAGGTAAACTAAACTAGTTTTTCTTAAAAATGTTCAATAGGTGCACCCATAGCTGCAGGGGAGACTAGGGACGGTTGACCCACTTTTTACAAAAGGATTTTTTATTTTTTAAATATTGAACCTAGAATAAAGTTTAACATATCATTTTATTCGTTATACAATCAGTTATCAAAATAAAATTGCTACATAAGTGTAATATATAAGAAATTTGAAAAATCATTGATTTTAATCATGAGAAAATAATGGGTCAAGGCTCCCCACATATGGGAGGGTTGACCCACTATATGGGAGGCTTGACCCACTTTGTTTTATATTGAAATATTTGTGAAGAGGAATAAAATCAGTTTAAAAAGCGAAATAGCTTTATGCTACATGCTTTAATTATTATAAAAAATATATATTTGAAAATATGATGCTTAAACAAACCTGTTTAGACGCAATTGCAAGTCAGAGGAGAAAAAAAAATTGTTTTAAACATGAATTTGTTTGAGCAGGCATAATTGTACAGCAGGGAAAATGAAATTTTGACATTTAAGACAGTATTCCGCTAGAAACAGGTTTTTCATAGGGTTTCCTGTATTATTATGACCGGATTTAGGAGCCACTGGCAATCTTTTTTTTCTGTCTCCTTGTCCTACTTTTTGCGACACTCGATCTGACAATTCTAGTTTTCACATAGTTTGGCTTCATCCTGGTGAGATTTGTCTACAGACATTCCTAAAGTTTTTCGATCGATACTATGTTCTTTTGCAGCCGTATGAGCACTTAACTTATCATTAACATCTTTTAAAGCTTTCTGTGGCAAAGTATTTTCAGTACTAAAATGCTGAAATAAATGACTGGCCCCAAAATTTACGAACAAATTGACTTGGAAATAAGAAAAAGGCTTTCACATACATATTAAATGGGAAAGATTTTAGAAAATTTCTGGTGCCATTGTGGCGTTTGGAATTAAAATTAAGTTGTTTCATAAACATACCACTGCCTCTGAAAGGGTTAAAACTGCTGCTTTCATACTTTCTAATTTCCACTGCTTCTATTTACCTGTAGTAAGTAATATTTAAATGGAAAAAAGTTCCTATTACCTTTCCAATTTATATTTCATAAATTTTTTTCTTGAAGTGGATACTGTAGAAAATTTTCACATCTTTCTTTAAACAGTTTTAAACATTTTCTATTCCATCACCCCATTTTGCTGTAGCTTTACAGAATAAATGTGCATTTTTTTATATAACCATTAACCTTTTATTTTACACAGTGTATAATAAAAAGATTTCCAAAACCACTTAATTAAGGGAGACTTGAGCATCTGGTCAACCCTCCCTCACATTGACTGGGTCAAGCCTCCCCACGTATCCCTTTTCTAAAGAATAGCACATTGTTATGTTAAGCCTAACTTATACTACTACTTTTATGCCTGGAATGAAAGCTTGATATTTCTACATTACTTAAAAGCTACTTACTTAAATTTCTATGATATATTTTATCTGAAAAAAGCTTACAAAATATTTCTAAAAAACACAACTTTTAGGGTAAAACCCCTTAACAATTGATTTTTTTCACACATATTTCGATTATCTGTATGAAACTAAGACTGTTGTTTGAGCATTCTAGTTGCTTTGCTTGACACTTATTGATAAAACTCCAAAATTCTTTTAAATATGAAAACTGATGGGTGGGTCAAGCCTCCCGTATGGTCAACCCTCCCTAGTCTCCCCTACGTACACATCCAACCTAAAGTCCAAGTCTTCCCCCACTTCGGTTAACAAGTCCGAAGTAATGACAGCAATAGTCTTTTCAATTCTGTGTCTAAACGCTGGCAAATCATTAGGCAGCGGCAGAACTTAGATACGATCTTTTATAAAGCCCCAAAGGAAAACATCGCATGGCTCTAACGGCTTTTAAATCTTCAGCCCAGCAATAACGCTTTACGCTCAGGAGTCCCCATTTTGCGTATGTGGCACTGCAAGCCAGTCAATTACAAAGCAGTACTCGCGCATGCGCGTATCTAAAACTGTTTGAGTTACTCTTTATTCGTGACCTTGAACCAACACTCTACAACGCTTACAGTTGATACTATTAAACGTTATAACTGGGACATTCTTTTATGGACACCCTGTATAATTCTTAAGATTCAGAGACCATATAATAATTTAGATTTCGTAACTTTTTGAAAAATAACTATCTTGACGCAAATGACTTTTACAGCGATGTGAAACACCGTGCATCAGTGGGCCGATTGTCACCACTAATTTTCAATGGTGTTTCTTCGCCTTATTAAATCTCAGAAATTCTGTCATTAAATAAGGCGAAGAATACTACTTAAATTTAGTGGTGGCAATTTACTCGGTGGTACGCAGCTTTTCTATCACTGCTTTTTATGCGGTGGAGAATAAGATTTGAAACAATTTTCCGATTGGAACTACACTGCTAAAACGAACGATTTAGAAAATATCTATAGGTCGATGATAAGGGGGAGTCACCCTGTTTATTATTAGTTCCCAATATGTGATCCACGGCCAAACAAGCTAAAAATATTTTAGAATAGAATAAATTGCTTTATTTAATGATGAGTTTTGGAATTAAATAAGGCAAATATAAAATAATTTATATGATAAATAAGGCTACTTGGAGTAGCTTAACGATTTTCGAGCAAAAAGATTGGACAGTACTTATAGACTGCGTATAGTTATGTTTTGCCTGAGAAATTTTTATTTGCATTTTTCAAAAATAAAATTCATTTTACTTTTCGATCATAATCACTGGAAATCCGAAATACACAAAAGATTAATTTTTTACATTACAATTTATACTCCAAGGTTTGGTATACTTTCTATCTTGTGAGCCCGTTTTTGCCACCTAAGCTAACTTAACCCTTAACTGATGTCACAGAAATTGCCACATAACTAGTGTGAAGCGGTCTGTGAGACCCCTCCATCGAAAGATGAATAAAAACCGCGATTAACTCATATGATGTTGTTTTTATACTTAACTTTTTGTACAGGAGTGTTATAATTAAAATTCCTCTATTCAAAAGTCTTTGGTGTTAGTACTAAAGTTCCAAAAGAAACAAAATTTCAGAAGTGTTTGTAGATAAACTGAAATTTGCAAGTTAAACTATGAAAATTTAAAAAAGCACTTAACATCAGTTAAAAGTTAAAATTATCTGACTGTGACTGACACCTGTTCTCCAGAGATTATGTTCTTCAAATAACTCCGTAAAAACACTTTCAGTTCTTGAGACCAAGTGGCAGAGATGGCTAGGATATAGAATATTTACCACACATTTAACCTTTTCGGATCCAATTTTTTTTTCTAAGTTTCAAAAAAGCACCTGTCCAAATGACAAAAATTAAGTTATACTCAAATTTAACGAATATATCATTTATTGAAATCTAAGAAATATAATTAATTTACTTAAATACTACAGACATAACAGCTTTCCAATTTTTTTAATGATAAATTGCTGGTTTGGACAAGAAGCCTAGGAGTGGTCTCTTTTAAGACTAAATTTCGATCGCCACTATTTACTCACAAATATTTTCGTTTTAAATTTATCTTGCAAATGTCGTAAAAACGCTCACTTCGTGATGAGTTTTCTTGTAATTGTTGTAGCAATCTACCACAAAAAAAATAATAAAAAAACAGTGGTATATAAGAAATTTGAAAAAGGATTGATTTTAATCATGAGAAAATAATCGGGCAATGCTCCCCAAATATGGGAGGCTTGACCCACTTTATTTTATATTGAAATATTTGTCAAGGGAAATAAAATCAGTTTGAAAAAAGGTAGAATAACTTTTTGCTACATGGTTATATTATTATTAAAAATTATTTGGGTAAATATGATGTGTGAACAAACCTGCTTAGACGGAATTCAAGGGAAAAGAGAAAAATTCCATTTTAAACACCCACTTTTTGTGACACTCTGTCTGGAAACACTAGTTGCCACATACTTTGGCTTCATCTCATTGTGTTCATATAGTTGAAATTTGTCTACATATCTTCTAAAAGCGTTTTGATCAATGTTATGTTATTTTGAAGAGGCATGAACAATTAACATTTCTTAAGGCTGCTACTTTCATCCTTTCTAGTATTTTCCATTATTTCTGTTTACCTACTATGGATATACTATTTAAAAGAAATAAAAGTTCCTATCAACTTTCTCATCTGTATTTCATTAAATGTTTTCTGGCTTTTATAGCAGTTTTTCACATCTTCCTTTAGTCAATTTTTTACATTTTCTTTTCTATCAATCCATTCTATTATAGCTTTACAGAGTAAATTTACATTATTTTAGAAATATAATCATTAACCCTTCATTATGTACAGTGTGACCATGGTCAACCCTCCCTCACATTGACTGGGTCAAGCCTTCCCGCGTACCAGTTTTTAAAGAATAGCACATGGTTATGTTTAGCCTAATTTACTATACAATTTTTATGCCTGGAATAAAACCTCAATACTTCTGCAATACTTAAAACCTACTTACCTAAATTTCTATCATATTTTATCTGAGAAAATCTTATAAACTGTTTCTAAAAAATACACTTTTTAAGCTGAAAACCCTTCATAATTGATTTTTCCATACCTGTTTGAATTATCTCCATGAAACAAAAACTATTGCTTGAACATTTAAGTAGCTTTGGTTGGCAACTATTGTAATTTCCACTTTTAAATATTAAAAATGAAGGGTTGGTCAAGCCTCCCCAGTCTTCGCTATAATAATACGAGCAAATAGTGTGCGTGTGTATGTAAATTTTATCAAACTGCACTAACGATTTTGATTAAATTTTGTATCCAACTGCTTTCGGGTACAAAAAGACCACTGGGTTAGGTCATATGTTCGAGAAAATTCGATTAGTGGGTCATTTTAGGGTCACTATGGGTTAATGGGAATGAAGGTTGAAGCGGTTATTAAGTTGTTGAGCAGTTGGCAGTAAACGAAGTCGGCAGCGTTTCGTCAAATTTGGCGAAATATTGGCGAACTTTGTGAGGGAAAATCGACTTTCAAGATTACCACTGCCAAAAACACATGCTTGGCTCTAAGGGAAAAAAATTCGCCAAATTTGACTGTAATTGGTGAAATTTTGCGGAAAATTTGGCTTTCAGAATCTGAAGGAATTTTCTAGAAATTGCCAAGAGGAACCGAGGTACACCGTTCAACCAATCAGAGTCCATAGAACATTCTCGAAAACAGAACTCAACCCATCATGGTACATAGAACTTTCTCAGCACATGCTTGTTGCCAATTGAAAGAATGGCACAAAATTTGGCGATATTTGTCAAAAAATATTTACTTTAAGAATCTGAAGGAATTTTCTAGAAATTCTAAATAGGAGCCGAGATACATGATTCAACTAATCAGAGTCCATAGAATTTCTGCAAACAATACTTTTATGAAATAAAATGCTTTATTGCAGTAATAAAGTGAGAATTTATTGTTATGCCGAGTTGAACACAAAGCTAATTTTAACAGAGGGTAGACCTGTCTTCTCCGTTGGTACTGAAGCCCCACCAGTGGCTGAGAGGCTCTGCTCTCGAAGCTGGTAGACGGGAGGTGCTGGGTTCGAATCCAATCGCGCCCGTCGGCCTAACCGTTTCGGAGTTTTCGTGGTTTTCTTCGAAGCCTTGGATTTTCCATGCGTAAATACGGGTTAGGTTCCCTTAGAAAGACCCCCACGAAGGGCACTCCCCCTAGGGCCTATATCCCTCGAGTAGATAATCGGCCGTCAACAATCAACCCAACCCAACCCGTTGGTACTGAAACATAAATGAAGGAATAATAATTGAAGAAAATATACTTTCATACTATTGCATGCAGGGAATAACAAAAGTAATTGTAAAAACAAAATAATGGTAAATGTAAAAAGATGTCCTATTATTAGGATGCCAGACCCGAAAGGATTACAGATAAAGATAAGAGAGAACACAGCCTTTAAGCATGTTCTTTAAGTATTCCAGAATAATTCCTGTTGTATGAAACCTTACGCTATCCTACTATAACCAAAAGGGATTTATATTGATGCTCACACTTGAATTTTTATCATAGATTATGACAGACGAGTGCGTTAGAAAGAATTTTATGGGACCGCCAATATTTGTCCTCTGTAATAAAATTTCATCTTAACTGAGATTTATTT
Source organism: Maratus speciosus (assembly GCA_963932465.1). NCBI lineage: Eukaryota > Metazoa > Arthropoda > Arachnida > Araneae > Salticidae > Maratus > Maratus speciosus. Next base: position 228,370,682 of record OZ010796.1, on the reverse strand, counting down.
TGCACTTTTAAAAATTTGTGAATATTAGTTCAATGATTGGTTGATTGGTTGATTTTTTGACGGCCGATTATCTACTCTAGGGTATAGACCCGAGGGGGGGAGTGCCCTCCGTGGGGGTCTTTCTAAAGGAACCTAGCCCGTATTTACGCATGGAAATCCATGGCTCGAAGGAAACCACGAAAACTCCGAACGATTAGGCCGACGGGCGCGATTGGGTTTGAACCCAGCACCTCCCGTCTACCAGTTTCGATAATTAGTTCAATGTAAAGTGTTTCTAGCTTAAGATATAAAATAAATATCGACTTTCTAGCTTGATTAGTTACATATCTTTTATTAAGTTAATATAAGTGTTGTTCAGTAGGTTTATTCTTCTTATACGTATTTTATATGCGATTGTATTCGGAAGTGTAAAAAGTTTCGTTGTAATAGTTTTTGTTTCGGATATTGCTCCAGTGGAACTGGCCTGTATCCGTAACTCAGATTTCTGATATAAATTGAATGTGATTTTCAACAAGCTTCGAAAAAAGGAGGAGGTTCTCAATTTGATGCGTACGTACAACAGAACTACTAGAACTCTTCTTTTTAACCATTTGGAAAAATGGTTATTGTCCTCGGTCAGGGTAGGAAATCAAAAACATATCTGAAGCGTTTTATTAGTTGAATCTCGCATTTTATTCGTTTTCTGATTGGTCTATACAGTAATCTGTATTTTCCCTTTACTTTCAACAGAGATGGATACTTCTGTTGCCACTATGACAAAAAAGTAATAAAAACTACAAAAATATTAATAACTCAGAAACAAATTGAGATACAGCTTTCAAACAAATTGCATTTAAAAGTACATTTTTTACTCTATGCGACGGTGTAAAAAGTAATATTGTGCGATGTTTAGAAGTTTAAGAATGAAATTTTATTTAAAATTGGTCCAGGAATATTAATGTTTATTCCATGGCGTACGTAATGTATGACCAGCTCCGTAGAAGTTTAAAAATTTACAGTACCGAAAAATGTAATCCATGGCGTACGTAATGTATGATCAACTCCGTTCGATTTTTTATGTCTTAAATTTTAGTCTTTGAAAAAATCATTTTCCAAATGGTCGTTGTAATTTTTTAAATTGCATTTTTTTTCATGCATGCTTCGAAACTATTTGACGTATTCATGGGATTTCTTTATTAATTGAAAGAGGATACTCTCAAATTGGTCCCATTTAAACTTCCTCAAAATTGGGTCAGTACTTTTTTCGAAAAAAAAAACAAAAAACTTTAAAATATTTCATTTTTATCAAGTTGCTCAGAGTTATCTGTTTGGTGAGAAAGTCTGTACCAGGCGACTTTCCTCCCCTCTTTATACTGTTTTGTTTTTAGGATTGTTGTAGGGAAAACCAAAAAGCAATAATCGTTAAAAACCTTAATGGCGTAAAGAATCAGTAAAAAAAAAAAATAATCAAAATCAAAATTGTAAAGCTCTTAAATTCAACCAATATTTTTGTGGTACACTCGCTTCATTTGAAGATTTATAATTTTACGGTGGAGGGACTTGTACGCTAATACCAAATGTCTCTGTAAAAATTTTGAATTTAATATAAAATCAATTAATTTAAGTCCTTTTTTCAGTAAAGTTTATAATTATCTTGCTTTCTTTTGACTGTGAAAATAAAAACAAATATATAAGGAAGTCAGTGTTTTAAATATTTTAAAAATAGCATAAAAAACTTCATTGTGTAGTTAGTACACGTAAAAGTTTTTCTTAACAGTAAACTTTTTGCAGAATCAACCAATCTCTAGCTATCTCATACAGAATAACATTTTTTCAACCAATTTTCTTTTTCATCCCATCACACATAAATTTCACATTTCCGAAATCTCAAGTATATCTTCGCATGTATTGCATCCATGTCTCAAATTACCATATTTAATCACGTAATTTGCACCCCGTATATTTTACGCTCTCCCCCATACTTTTGAAATAAAATTTTGGTAAAAAAGCAAAGATTAGTACAATTTTCGTATTAAAATTATGTGATGAATTCAGATAATCAAACTGCATGCATCTTCATAGTTTTTATTTTTCAATACATCAGTTTGGTTATTTAGATTTTAGGTAGCTTTCAATACAAAAAGCTACCTATTGCAGCCGTTCGGAGGAAAGCGATTTCAAAAAATTTTGGTATATTTTCATCGATCATGACCCCCAGACCCCGAAACCACCCTCCGTTCAAAATTGATATATATATATATATATATATATATATAAATTTTAATTTTTCTAGCTCCATTTCAGTTATAATTTACTACACCAGGGGGTATTTTTAGCTAAATTTTGACGATATTGTTAAACAGTTATTAATTAATTTAATAGTGCATTTTAAATAACGTAATTACTATCTATTTATTTTATATTATATTAAATGCATTTAACAAGGTATTTCAAAATATATTTCAAAATGTATTAACTGCATCCTTTGGTATCAATTACTGTGATTTCTTAACTGTTTTATTCACCTTAATCTTTATGATATTCTGGTAGACATGTGCGCGTGGATATTTGTAAAATACTGAAATATTAATCGGTATGGTGTTTATTATTTATATTTATATTTTATATCCTATAAATATTTAAATAGGTTTTATTGATTCTTCCATTTCATATTATTTGTTTCTATTCTGTTTTCATTTTTAATCAATTCACTTGATTTTAATGGTTGTTTGGGCACAGGGGAAAATAATTTTTAGCTTTAGCTTATTTTTCTCACAGAAAACAACCATTTTGCTTATATCATTGAATTCTGTGCCCTTGACAACGTAATTCAATATATAAGCTTTTCCATTTTTTGTCGGTGTCCACTTTTAGGTAGCTTTCTTTACAAAAAGCTACCTATTGCAGCCGTTCGGAGGAAAGCGATTTGAAAAATTTTGGTATATTTTCATCGATCATGACTCCCAGACCCCGAAACCACCCTCCGTTCAAAATTGATATATATATATATATATATATATATCTGACATATGTCACACTGTAACTCTCGTATTTATGAACCGATTTGGATGTAATTCGGTATGTACATAGTACATACCAATGTCTCGACCGAGTTCGTTGGCCAGCTCCATCCGCCATTTTGTTTCAAAATGGCGGCCATTTACAAATTTTTAAAAAAATTAAAATTTGAAATGTGGTACTAAAAAATTGAAAATGAAAAAATATTTTTTTCTTATGTATTTGACCTTTATACAAAGACTCCGTAGCAGTTTTTGTTTCGTCTATATCTTAAAAAATGGCTGAGTTATAGCATTTTGAATTTCTAGCGAAGCTGACATTTTGAAACGTCCTGAATTTTGTCACGCGATAAAAGGCTTATTTATGAACTGATTTGGATGAAACTTCGTTTATACATAGTACAGACCAATGTCTCGAACGAGTTCGTTGGCCAGCTTCATCCGCCATCTTGTTTAAAAATGGCGGCCATTTAAAATTTTAAGAAAAATTTAAATTTGAAATGTGGTAGCAAAAAAATGAAAATTGAAAAAATATTTTTTTCTTATGTGTTTGACCTTGATAAAAAGATTCGGGAGCAGTTTTCGTTTCGTCTATATCTTAAAAAATGGCAGAGTTATAGCATTTTGAATTTCTAGCGTGGCTGACATTTTCAAACGTCCTGATTTTTGCCACGTGATAACAGACGTATTTATGAACCGATTTGGATGTACCTTGGTGTGTACATAGTACATACAAATAACTCAACCGAGTTCGTTGACCAGCTTCATTCGCCATCTTGTTTCAAAACGGTGACCATTTAAAAAAATAAAAAAAAAATAAATTTAAAATGAGATACCAAAAAATTGGAAAATGAAAAAGATTTTTTCTGTATGTGTTTGACCTTTTAATACAATGATTCCGGAACAGGTTTTGTTTCGTCTACATCTAAAAAAATGGCCGAGTTATAACATTTTGAATTTCTATTGTGGCTGACATTTTAAAACGACCTGATTTTTGTCACGCGATAACAGGCGTATTTATGAACCGATTTGAATGTAACTTGGTCTGAACATATTACATACCAATGTCTCGGCCGAGTTCGTTGGCCAGCTTCATTCGCCATCTTGTTCCAAAAGGGTTGCCATTTAAAAAGAAAAATGTAATTTAAAATTTAAAATGAGGTATTAAAAAATTGGAAAATGAAAAAGATTTTTTTTATGTGTTTGGCCTTGATACAAAGATTCTGGAGCAGTTTTTGTTTCTGAAAATTTGTTCTTTTGTTTATATCTTAAAAAGTGGTTGAATTATAGCACTTTGAATTTCTATCATGGCTAACACTTTGAAACGATCTTGTATTTGTCACGAAGTACCACACTTATTCGCCTATTTCGATGGAAGAAGGCATGTCGATAGTATACATCAATATCTCGACTATGTTCGTTGGCCAGCTTCATCAGCCATCTTGTTTCAATATGGCGGCCATTAAATTAAAAAAAAATTATATTTAAAGTGAGGTGCAAAAAAATTAGAAATTGAAAAAGGTTTCTTTCTTAAGTATTTGACCTTGATATAAGGATTCAGGAGCATTTTTTGTTTGTCTTTATCTTAAAAAATGGCTCAGATATAGCAGTTTCAATTTCTAAAGTGGGTGACATTTTGAAAAATCTGATTTTTTGCCTGCGACAGCACTCGTATATATCAACCGATTCCGATATGAGTGAGCATGTGCACAGCAATTACTAAGGTCTCGACCAAGTTCACTGGATAGCCTCATCTACCATGTTGTCTTAAAATGACAGGCACTTTAAGAAATCGCCGAATTTGGCAGCCAAATATAAGTGACTTTAAATAAAAGCAGCTTGGATAAAGCTGACTAATTTCGCGAAATTCTCATTCATAATGATTTAGTATTGATAAAAATTAGTGTTGAATCTCCTACATTCGGTTTCCACTTAATTGAGCTTCGTGTGTTTGAATAATATAAGTTGGCTTTTTAAAAATAAGGAATATGAAAGCAACCTCTTCCTCCGGGCACTGGCCGGAAGGACTTTTTTCTTTTTCTTCCATAATAATTCTTATCATATATTATTATAATTATTATTATTTTTATACTTACAGCTTTAATTCATAATATTTGATGGTGGTAGGTTATGTTTAATTAATGGTTATATATATATATATATATATATCTGACATATGTCACACTGTAACTCTCGTAATTATGAACCGATTTCGATGTAATTCGGTGTGTACATAGTACATACCAATGTCTCGGCCGAGTTCGTTGGCCAGCTTCATCCGCTGTTTTGTTTCAAAATGGCTCCCATTTAAATTTTTTTTTAATTTAAAATTGAAATGTGGTACCAAAAAATTAAAAATGGAAAAATATTTTTTTCTTATGTAGTTGACCTTTATACAAAGATTCCGGAACAGTTTTTGTTTCGTCTATATCTTAAAAAATGGCTGAGTTATAGCATTTTGAATTTCTAGCGTGGCTGACATTTTGAAACGTCCTGAATTTTGTCACGCGATAAAAGGCGTATTTATGAACCGATTTCGATGTAATTCGGTGTCTACATAGTAAATACCAATGTCTCGATCGAGTTCGTTGGCCAGCTTCATCCGCCGTTTTGTTTCAAAATGGCGGCCATTTAAATTTTTTTTTTAAATTAAATTTGAAATGTGGTACCAAAAAATTAAAAATGGAAAAATATTTTTTTCTTATGTAGTTGACCTTTATATAAAGATTCCGGAACAGTTTTTGTTTCGTCTATATCTTAAAAAATGGCTGAGTTGCAGCATTCTGAATTTCTAGCGTGGCTGACATTTTGAAACGTCCTGAATTTGTCACGCGATAAAAGGCGTATTTATGAACCGATTTGTATGTAACTTCGTTTATACATAGTACATACCAATGCCTCGACCGGGTTCGTTGGCCAGCTTCATCCGCCATTATGATTAAGAATGGCGACCATTTAAATTTTAAAGAAAAATTTAAATTTGAAATGTGGTACCAAAAAATTGAAAATTGAAAAAATATTTTCTTCTTATGTGTTTGACCTTGATAAAAAGATTCGGGAGCAGTTTTTGTTTCGTCTATATCTTAAGAAATGGCTGAGTTATAGCATTTTGAATTTCTAGCGTGGCTGACATTTTGAAACGTCCCGATTTTTGTCACGTAATAACAGGCGTATTTATGAACCGATTTGGATGTGCCTTGGTGTGCACATAGTACATACAAATATCTCGACCGAGTTCGTTGGCCAGCTTCATCCGCCATCTTGTTTCAAAATGGCAGCCATTTAAAAAAAATTTTTTAAATAAAAAATTTAAAATGAGATAACAAAAAATTGGAAAATGAAAAAGATTTTTTTCGTATGTGTTTGACGTTAATACAAAAATTCCGGACAGTTTTTGTTTCGTCTATATCTAAAAAAGTCCTTCCGGCCAGTGCCGGGAGGAAGAGGTAGCTTTCATATTCCTTATTTTAAAAAAGCCAACTTATATTATTCAAACACACGAAGCTCAATTAAGTGGAAACCGAATGTAGGAGATTCAATACTAATTTTTATCAATACTAAATCATTATGAATGAGAATGAGAATTATGCAGCTTTATCCAAGCTGCTTTTATTTAAAGTAACTTATATATCGCTGCCAAATTCGGCGATTTCTTAAAGTGCCGGCCATTTTAAGACAACATGGTGGATGAGGCTAACCAGTGAACTTGGTCGAGACGTTAGTAATTGCTGTGCACATGCTCACTCACATCGGAATCGGTTGATACATACGAGTGCTGTCGCAGGCAAAAAATCAGATTTTTCAAAATGTCACCCACGTTAGAAATTGAAACTGCTATATCTGAGCCATTTTTTAAGATAAAGACAAATAAAAAATGCTCCTGAATCCTTATATCAAGGTCAAATACTTAAGAAAGAAACCTTTTCCAATTTCTAATTTTTTGGAACCTCACTTTAAATATATATATTTTTAATTTAATGGCCGCCATTTTGGATCAAGATGGCTGATGAAGCTGGCTAGCGAACTTGGTCGAGATATTGATGTATACTATCCACATGCCTTCTTCCATCGAAATAGGCGAATACGTGTGGTATCGCGAGACAAATACAAGATCGTTTCAAAGTGTTAGCCATGATAGAAATTCAAAGTGCTATAATTCAACCACTTTTTAAGATATAAACAAAAGAACAAATTTTCAGAAACAAAAACTGCTTCAGAATCTTTGTATCAAGGCCAAACACATAAATAAAATCTTTTTCATTTTCCAATTTTTTAACACCTCATTTTAAAATTTAAATTACATTTTTTTAAAAAAAAATGGCAACCCTTTTGAGACAAGATGGCGAATGAAGCTGGCCAACAAACTCGGTCGAAACATTGGTATGTACTATGTACAGACCAAGTTACATTCAAATCGGTTCATAAATACGCCTGTTATCGCGTGACAAAAATCAGGGCGTTTCAAAATGTCAGCCACGCTAGAAATTCAAAATGCTATAACTCAGCCATTTTTTAAGATATAGACGAAACAAAAACTGCTCCCGAATCTTTTTATCGAGGTCAAACACATAAGAAAAAAATATTCTTTCAATTTTCAATTTTTTGGTACCACATTTCAAATTTAAATTTTTCTTAAAATTTTAAATGGCCGGCATTTTTAAACAAAATGGCGGATGAAGCTGGCCAACGAACTCGGTCGAGACATTGGTCTGTACTATGTATAAACGAAGTTACATCCAAATCGGTTCATAAATACGCCTTTTATCGCGTGACAAAATTCAGGACGTTTCAAAATGTCAGCTTCGCTAGAAATTCAAAATGCTATAACTCAGCCAGTTTTTAAGATGTAGACGAAACAAAAACTGCTACGGAGTCTTTGTATAAAGGTCAAATACATAAGAAAAAATATTTTTCCATTTTCAATTTTTTGGTACCACATTTTAAATTTTAATTTTTTTTTAAATTTTTAAATGGCCGCCATTTGAAACAAAATGGCGGATAAAGCTGGCCAACAAACTCGGTCGAGACATAGGTATGTACTATGTACACACCGAATTACATCCAAATCGGTTCATAAATACGAGAGTTATAGTGTGACATAGGTCAGATATATATATATATATATATCAATTTTGAACGGAGGGTGGTTTCGGGGTCTGGGTGTCATGATCGATGAAAATATACCAAAATTTTTTGAAATCGCTTTCCTCCGAACGGCTGCAATATGTAGCTTTTTGTAAAGAAAGCTACCTAAAATGGCTGAGTAATAGCATTTTGTATTTCTATTGTGGCTGACATTTTAAAACGACCTGATTTTTGTCACGCGATAACAGGCGTATTTATGAACCTATTTGGATGTAACTTGGTGTGTACATAGTCCATACCAATGTCTCGACCGAGTTCGTTGGCCAGCTTCATTCGCCATCTTGTTTCAAAAGGGTTGCCATTTAAAAAAAAATTAAATTTAAATTTAAAATGAGGTATTAAAAATTGGAAAATGAAAAAGATTTTTTTTATGTGTTTGGCCTTGATAAAAAGATTCCGGAGCAGTTTTTGTTTCTGAAAATTTGTTCTTTTGTTTATATCTTAAAAAATGGTTGAATTATAGCACTTTGAATTTCTAGCATGGCCAACATTTTGAAACGATCTTGTATATGTCACGCGATAACACACGTGTTCGTCTATTTCGATGTAAGAAGGCATGTGGATAGTATACATCAATACCTCGACCAAGTTCGCTGACCAGATTCATCAGCCATCTTGTTTCAGAATGGCGGTCATTAAATTAAAAAAAAATATATATTTAAAGTGAGGTGCAAAAAATTTAGAAATTGAAAAGGGTTTCTTTCTTAAGTATTTGACCTTGATATAAGGATTCAGGAGCATTTTTTGTTTGTCTTTACCTTAAAAAATGGCTCAGATATAGCAGTTTCAATTTCTATAGTGGGTGACATTTTGAAAAATCTGATTTTTGGCATGCGACAGCACTCGTATATATCAACCGATTCCCATGTGAGTGAGCATGTGCACAGCAATTACTAAGGTCTCGACCAAGTTCACTGGTTAGCCTCATCCACCATGTTGTCTTAAAATGGCAGGCACTTTAAGAAATCGCCGAATTTGGCAGCTAAATATAAGTTACTTTAAAGAAAAGCAGCTTGGATAAAGCTGACTAATTTCGCGAAATTCTCATTCATTATATTGATAAAAATTAGTACTGAATCTCCATTCAGTTTCCACTAAATTGAGCTTCGTGTGTTTGAATGATATAAGTTGGCTTTTTTTTTAAATAAGGAATATGAAAGCTACCTCTTCCTCCCGGCACTGGCCAGAAGGACTTTTTTTTCTGCGGCCTCTTTTCTTTAGCTACAGCACAACTGTGTGCAGATGTAGGTCTCCTACTTGGTCCTTTTTTTCAACAGCACTTTTAGGTAGTTTTCATTACAAAAAGCTACCTATTGCAGCCGTTCGGAGGAAAGCGATTTAAAAAAATTTTGGTATATTTTCATCGATCATGACCCCCAGACACCGAAACCACCCTCCGTTCAAAATTGATATATATATATATATATATATATATATATATCTGACATTTGTCATACTGTAACTCTCGAATTTATGAACCGATTTGGATGTAATTCGGTGTGTACATAGTACATACCAATGTCTCGACCGAGTTCGTTGGCCAGCTTCATCCGCCATTTTGTTTCAAAATGGCGGCCATTTAAATATTTAAAAAAAAATAAATTTGAAATGTGGTACCAAAAAAATGGAAAATGGAAAAATAATTTTTTTTATGTATTTGACCTTGATACAAAGATTCGGGAGCAGTTTTTGTTTCGTCTATATCTTTAAAAATGGCTGAGTTATAGCATTTTGAATTTCTAGTGTGGCTGACATTTTGAAACGTCCTGATATATGTCACGTGATAACAGGCGTATTTATGAACCGATTTGGATGTACCTTGGTGTGTACATAGTACATACAAATATCTCGACCGAGTTCGTTGGCCAGCTTCATCCGCCATCTTGTTTCAAAATGGCGGCCATTTAAAAAAATTTTTTTAAATAAAAAATTTAAAATGAGATAATAAAAAATTGGAAAATGAAAAAGATTTTTTTCGTATGTGTTTGACCTTAATACAAAAATTCCGGAACAGTTTTTGTTTCGTCTATATCTAAAAAAGTCCTTCCGGCCAGTGCCGGGAGGAAGAGGTAGCTTTCATATTCCTTATTTTAAAAAAGCCAACTTATATTATTCAAACACACGAAGCTCAATTAAGTGGAAACCGAATGTAGGAGATTCAATACTAATTTTTATCAATACTAAATCATTATGAATGAGAATGAGAATTATGCAGCTTTATCCAAGCTGCTTTTATTTAAAGTAACTTATATATCGCTGCCAAATTCGGCGATTTCTTAAAGTGCCGGCCATTTTAAGACAACATGGTGGATGAGGCTAACCAGTGAACTTGGTCGAGACGTTAGTAATTGCTGTGCACATGCTCACTCACATCGGAATCGGTTGATACATACGAGTGCTGTCGCAGGCAAAAAATCAGATTTTTCAAAATGTCACCCACGTTAGAAATTGAAACTGCTATATCTGAGCCATTTTTTAAGATAAAAACAAATAAAAAATGCTCCTGAATCCTTATATCAAGGTCAAATACTTAAGAAAGAAACCTTTTCCAATTTCTATTTTTTTGGAACCTCACTTTAAATATATATTTTTTTAATTTAATGGCCGCCATTTTGAAACAAGATGGCTGATGAAGCTGGCTAGCGAACTTGGTCGAGATATTGATGTATACTATCCACATGCCTTCTTCCATCGAAATAGGCGAATACGTGTGGTATCGCGAGACAAATACAAGATCGTTTCAAAGTGTTAGCCATGATAGAAATTCAAAGTGCTATAATTCAACCACTTTTTAAGATATAAACAAAAGAACAAATTTTCAGAAACAAAAACTGCTTCAGAATCTTTGTATCAAGGCCAAACACATAAATAAAATCTTTTTCATTTTCCAATTTTTTAACACCTCATTTTAAATTTTAAATTACATTTTTAAAAAAAAAAATGGCAACCCTTTTGAAACAAGATGGCGAATGAAGCTGGCCAACAAACTCGGTCGAAACATTGGTATGTACTATGTACAGACCAAGTTACATTCAAATCGGTTCATAAATACGCCTGTTATCGCGTGACAAAAATCAGGCCGCTTCAAAATGTCAGCCACGCTAGAAATTCAAAATGCTATAACTCAGCCATTTTTTAAGATATAGACGAAACAAAAACTGCTCCCGAATCTTTTTATCGAGGTCAAACACATAAGAAAAAAATATTCTTTCAATTTTCAATTTTTTGGTACCACATTTCAAATTTAAATTTTTCTTAAAATTTTAAATGGCCGGCATTTTTAAACAAAATGGCGGATGAAGCTGGCCAACGAACTCGGTCGAGACATTGGTCTGTACTATGTATAAACGAAGTTACATCCAAATCGGTTCATAAATACGCCTTTTATCGCTTGACAAAATTCAGGACGTTTCAAAATGTCAGCTTCGCTAGAAATTCAAAATGCTATAACTCAGCCAGTTTTTAAGATATAGACGAAACAAAAACTGCTACGGAGTCTTTGTATAAAGGTCAAATACATAAGAAAAAATATTTTTCCATTTTCAATTTTTTGGTACCACATTTTAAATTTTAATTTTTTTTTAAATTTTTAAATGACCGCCATTTGAAACAAAATGGCGGATAAAGCTGGCCAACAAACTCGGTCGAGACATAGGTATGTACTATGTACACACCGAATTACATCCAAATCGGTTCATAAATACGAGAGTTATAGTGTGACATAGGTCAGATATATATATATATATATATATCAATTTTGAACGGAGGGTGGTTTCGGGGTCTGGGTGTCATGATCGATGAAAATATACCAAAATTTTTTGAAATCGCTTTCCTCCGAACGGCTGCAATATGTAGCTTTTTGTAAAGAAAGCTACCTAAAATGGCTGAGTAATAGCATTTTGAATTTCTATTGTGGCTGACATTTTAAAACGACCTGATTTTTGTCACGCGATAACAGGCGTATTTATGAACATATTTGGATGTAACTTGGTGTGTAGACAGTCCATACCAATGTCTCGACCGAGTTCGTTGGCCAGCTTCATTCGCCATCTTGTTTCAAAAAGGTTGCCATTTAAAAAAAAATTAAATTTAAATTTAAAATGAGGTATTAAAAATTGGAAAATGAAAAAGATTTTTTTTATGTGTTTGGCCTTGATAAAAAGATTCCGGAGCAGTTTTTGTTTCTGAAAATTTGTTCTTTTGTTTATATCTTAAAAAATGGTTGAATTATAGCACTTTGAATTTCTAGCATGGCCAACATTTTGAAACGATCTTGTATATGTCACGCGATAACACACGTGTTCGTCTATTTCGATGTTAGAAGGCATGTGGATAGTATACATCAATACCTCGACCAAGTTCGCTGACCAGATTCATCAGCCATCTTGTTTCAGAATGGCGGTCATTAAATTAAAAAAAAAATATATATTTAAAGTGAGGTGCAAAAAATTTAGAAATTGAAAAGGGTTTCTTTCTTAAGTATTTGACCTTGATATAAGGATTCAGGAGCATTTTTTGTTTGTCTTTACCTTAAAAAATGGCTCAGATATAGCAGTTTCAATTTCTATAGTGGGTGACATTTTGAAAAATCTGATTTTTGGCATGCGACAGCACTCGTATATATCAACCGATTCCCATGTGAGTGAGCATGTGCACAGCAATTACTAAGGTCTCGACCAAGTTCACTGGTTAGCCTCATCCACCATGTTGTCTTAAAATGGCAGGCACTTTAAGAAATCGCCGAATTTGGCAGCTAAATATAAGTTACTTTAAAGAAAAGCAGCTTGGATAAAGCTGACTAATTTCGCGAAATTCTCATTCATTATATTGATAAAAATTAGTATTGAATCTCCATTCAGTTTCCACTAAATTGAGCTTCGTGTGTTTGAATGATATAAGTTGGCTTTTTTTTAAAATAAGGAATATGAAAGCTACCTCTTCCTCCCGGCACTGGCCGGAAGGACTTTTTTTTCTGCGGCCTCTTTTCTTTAGCTACAGCACAACTGTGTGCAGATGTAGGTCTCCTACTTGGTCCTTTTTTTCAACAGCACTTTTAGGTAGTTTTCATTACAAAAAGCTACCTATTGCAGCCGTTCGGAGGAAAGCTATTTAAAAAAATTTTGGTATATTTTCATCGATCATGACCCCCAGACACCGAAACCACCCTCCGTTCAAAATTGATATATATATATATATATATATATCTGACATTTGTCATACTGTAACTCTCGAATTTATGAACCGATTTGGATGTAATTCGGTATGTACATAGTACATACCAATGTCTCGACCGAGTTCGTTGGCCAGCTTCATCCGCCATTTTGTTTCAAAATGGCGGCCATTTAAATATTTAAAAAAAAATAAATTTGAAATGTGGTACCAAAAAAATGGAAAATGGAAAAAATATTTTTTTTTATGTATTTGACCTTGATACAAAGATTCGGGAGCAGTTTTTGTTTCGTCTATGTCTTAAAAAATGGCTGAGTTATAGCATTTTGAATTTCTAGTGTGGCTGACATTTTGAAACGTCCTGATATATGTCACGTGATAACAGGCGTATTTATGAACCGATTTGGATGTACCTTGGTGTGTACATAGTACATACAAATATCTCGACCGAGTTCGTTGGACAGCTTCATCCGCCATCTTGTTTCAAAATGGCGGCCATTTAAAAAATTTAAAATTTAAAATGAGATACCAAAAAAATTAAAAAATGAAAAAAAAATTTTTCGTATGTGTTTGACCTATACAAAGATTCCGGAACAGCTTTCGTTTCGTCTATATCTAAAAAAATGGCGGAGATATAGCATTTTGAATTTCTATTGTGGCTGACATTTTAAAAGGACCTGATTTTTGTCACGCGATAACAGGCGTATTTATGAACAGATTTGGATGTTACTTGGTCTGTACATAGTACATACCAATGTCTCGATCGAGTTCGTTGGCCAGCTTCATTCGCCATCTTGTTTCAAAAGCGTTGCCATTTAAAAAAAAAATAAAATTTAAAATTTAAAATAAGGTATTAAAAAATTGGAAAATGAAAAAGATTTTTTTATGTGTTTGGCCTTGATACAAAGATTCCGGAGCAGTTTTTGTTTCTGAAAATTTGTTCTTTTTTTTTATATATTTGAAAGCTACCTCTTCCTCCCGGCAATGGCCGGAAGGACTTTTTTTCAAAGAAAAATCTTCTTTATAAATTTCGTGGAAACTTACCTGGAAGAGCTTTTTACTTACAATTGTTGCAAAAACGTATCCCGAATTTATTTCTTCTAAAATTACTAGTGTTCAAAAAACGGGCCGGTGGGAACCCTGCAGATGGTATTATAACTGTTACAACAATATTATTAATACTGTAATACATAAGTACTTATTTGTTTACACTGAAAAGCTAATTTTTTTTTCATGTTTCAAAGCATAAATAATTTTTGTCATATTTTATTGTAGATATGCTCCAGAAAACTGAAAAGAAAAAGATTATACTGTCCCAGTTCCAAAAGTATCTTCGAACTTTTGAAACTGTTATATATTTTGCACCTAATCATCATTTATTAACCCTTTAACCCTTTATCTACTGACGGTACTTATAAGTACCATTAAAATAACTTGTTATAGAATTCATTTAATACATCGATTAGTAGTGATAGAGTTTAGAATCAGTTATAAATGCATTACTTTATCTTGTTCCAAAAGCATTATTGGTTACTCAAAACAAAAATATTTTTTAAAGTTTGATTTATTTTGCCTTTGCATCTTTTCAGCTTTCTTGGCGTTCAAAGGGGGGGGGGGGATTTTTCAATTCGGAAATATTTATATATTTCTATTGTAAGAACATTATATTTGTACATTTCCTAATTCTACAAAATACTAAGAAAAATATTTAAAATAAAAAATTTGAGCGGGGTTATAAATATTGCACAAAATCCCTATAAATTCAAATTTAATTAATCCTTCTAAATCCTTCAATTCTTCTAAAATCCTTCTAAAACTTATTAAAAGGTTATGCAAGTCCTCTAATGTAGTTTAAAAAATTCACGAAAAATGCTTTAGAAGATAAAATTTTCATGAATTCATTATTCAGTACATAAAGGGTTAATGCATGCTTTTTTACTTTGTGCGGAAAACATTGTATTTTTGTTAATTATCGACTAGAAAAATAGCGAAAAAATTTATTTATGTTTCTGTTGGACATAATGTCATTATGTCACTCCTGAGTTACATAACAAAAATTGCTGAAAAAATGATCATTTTAAATTATATATACTTACTTTAAAGTGTTTACACTGCATAATAACAACTATTCAACAATGTCATAATTTTTATAATGCTTTTAATAATTTTCGGAATTAATAATTACTACTTTATAAAGATAGAGAAAAAACTCCAGTCGGACACATTGCAAGCAGTATCAACAAAACATGTTATAACCTCTCTGTGATAACAAATCAGTACAAAAACAGACTTCACGACCTTAAATACATGTTATCACACTTAAGGCTGTTCTTAATTGCTCTGCTCAACAAGCGCAAAACGTTTTGACACATTTACAAATTCATTTTTTAACGGAAAGGTAGAAAATTGGAAAGCCTGGCTATGGACGCGATTTGGAATTGAACTGTTTTTTCCATTTTTTGATCCATCAATTACCTATTGAGTTATAAGCAAATTTGATCACGTGACAAACACGTTTTTCGCCCGCTCTTGAGGCTCTTTCTTCCTTCGCGCGGAAATTCGGTTCAAAACGCCCACTTTAGCACTATTTTCTGAAAGATCTATTGCGTTTGCAAAAAAAAAAAAAAAAAAAAAAAAAAAAACGGAAAAAACAGCTCTATGACATAGTTTCTGAACGACAACACCAGCTAGTTTCATGCATTTTCGAATAAAAATAAATTAAAACTTATGTCAGAAAGTTGCTATTTTGGATTTGAGAACAACCTTAAGTAACACATAATAGTTCACCAAAAGACCAACAGAAAGCGCCCAATGGCCGAAAAAGATCATGTAACTCCTGAGTTACACTATGCATTTAAGGGTTGAAATATCATATTCTTCTTATAGAAAATAATTTCATTTTCTATTCTAAGCAATTCTATTCTTTCTATTCATTTTCTATCATATTTCCTTACAGCAAAATTAATGCAAAAAAAAAAAAAAAAAAAAAAAAAAACCTCGTGTATTTTTTCGCACCTTTTACTTTTAAAACCGAAGGAATGGTTAAAAAAAGTGCGCAAAATACTCGAATAAATACGATATTAATAAAAAGCATATTCTAAAAACTTTGGTTTATAAAATACTTTTTGTAAGGTGTTTTATTGTTTTTCTTTTACTATATCGATAAATGGAATATGCACAGGAGATAAAGTTTTATAGGTGCAAAAAATACTCTTACATCATAACAGAAAATTTTCTTATCAAACTATTTCACTGCATACGATTCAGAAGAAAACATTTATTGAACAAGTAAATTATTTATAGGAAAAAAACTTCCGAAAAAAAGAAATATTTAACTAAACAAAAATAGTGTTGTCTGGCAAAAATTATTTCTTTGCATCATCCATAATAACAATAATAATAATAATTCAAACACCAGAATTTCGTTTTCTAAGCTTGCTTTTATATTATATATTTGTATTTCAAATTAATAGTAAAAAGATCAATCACAGCAAACGTGAGTTGGTGACGCTTGTCATAAACTTTTTAAAGTTTAAATTAAAAAATAATTATTTCAGAAACTTTAACTTATTTATTCATTTGTACTTTTGGAAGACCAGTAATGTAGTTATACATATATAAATATATATATAGATAGATAGAAAGATGGATATACACTTAGAGCCAAAAGTCACCGGACACTTTTGACTTTAGACGTTTCGTAGAATATCTAGAGAAATTCTTGACTAATTCTTCTAAAATTTCAGGGATGTAAAGAACATTTTTGACCCTATGTTTTCAGCTAAGGTTTGGTCATACACGATAAAAAATTTATGTAACGTTACTCCATAAAATTGATGGCTGTATACTGCTTCCAATTTTCTGGAGTAATTTAACTTATATAATGGTATAATTTAAACTGATATAACTGGTGTAATATTACACATTAGTGTAACGTAATACCAGTCATATCGGTTAAATTACTCCATAAAACGGAGGCAACAATGCTACCATAAACTTTATGGAGCAATGTTACATAAATTTTTTACAGTGCAAGGGAAAACAGGGGACCAATAAAAAACTGAATAAAAAAATAGCATTTTCGATTACGCTGAAAAATAAAACCACAGAAATAATCTGTAGCAAGAGCACATGTCTGTGGGTCCTATTCATAATGTGGGCTTATTTGAGTAAACATAGTAGGTATATTCATGGAAATATAAAGCTTTCTTTATAAATATTCAAGAAATTTTTCCGTTTTTTGTTTATAGCATGCAGGCTCTTCAATCACAATTAATGCCACTTTCAAGAAACTTTACAAAGTACAGAGGAAACATCATACTGGAATCGGTATATAAACATATTAAATATTTGATGAATAACGATAATTTGTTTGAAACAATTTTTAATTACTCACGCGCTAACGAAAAAAAAAGTCGTTATTGAATGATTTAGTAGCCATCTGTATAGAGCAACTCATATAAAAATACTAGTCAAGTATCGCAAAAATTCAGAAAGATATCGGCGATATAGTGAGCTGAATTTCCGTTTAGTGGCTGGATGATAAAGGGTTTCCCCGAAATTTTCATATTTATTAAGTGACATCCAACAAAGGAGTATGTATTAAACGGGTGTTCATGTAGAGATTTTAGAAGAATGTCTGGATTTTGATAATTCTTTTATTTTGTTGGAATCGTCTCGTTTTGACAATTCTTCCAAGGCGATGACAATAAAAAAAAGAAGAAGAAAAATGATAATTTGTGGAAAATCTCTTATCGTCCACCTATCGTTACAGAACATACCGAAATTCCGCTCACTATAGCCTTGATATCTTTTTCAATTTTAATGATATTGGACTGGGCTTTTTATAGAAATAGCCCTATATAATTGACTAATAAATTATGAAAAAATTTTGTTCTATTTTGTGCATGCGCAAGTAAATATCATTTTATACAAATGCTCATATTTCATAAAATATTTGACATATTTATATTCTATATCGCAGTATGTTGTTTCTACTGTATTTAGTCCCCTTTAGGTAGCTTTCATTACAAAAAGCTACCTATTGCAGCTGTTCGGAGGAAAGCGATTTCAAAAAATTTTGGTATATTTTCATCGATCAAGACCCCCCAGACCCCGAAACCACCCTTCGTTCAAAAGTTGATACATATATATATATATATAATATATATCCATATATATATATATATATATATATATTTATCCATATATATATATATATATATATATATATATATATATATATATATATATATATATATATATATATATAACCATTAATTAAACATTACCGACCATCATCAAAAACCGCAATATTGTGAATGATTGACAACAAGTGTCACAAACCAACAATATAGAACTGTATGTATAAAATAAAGTACCTTATACTTAATTACAAGAATTAACATGGAAGAAAAAAAAAAGAAGAATATGGATTCCGAAAAAAATTGAAAAACTTATATATTGAATTACGTTTTCAAGAATACAGAATTCAATGATATAAGCAAATCGGTTGTTTTCTGTGAGAAAAAAGCTATAAGCTGAAAATTTTTTTTTCCCCTGTACTCAAACAACCAATATATAACCAAAGGAATAGCCCCAAGATGAAAACAGAACATAATGAAATGACATGAAATAGAAAAAAAAAAACTACAACCCATTAAATATTCAATCTATAGCAATCGAAATCTTACAAAACATACCGAATTATTCCCAGTAGATTTTCAAAATATATTCCCGCACTTGGAATCCAAAAAGCATGATAGATTAAGGTGAATAAAACAGTTAAGTTAACTCAGAAATTAAAATCCATGGAGTCAGTTAATCAATGCTGAAACACCGCGATAAATATAATTAATATAATATAAATAAAAAATAATTACATTATTTATAATACCTAAAAACAATTTTAAATTGTTTAATAACAATTTTACAACATTGCCAGTGTTCAGCGTTAATTACCACCTGGTGTATAAAATTAAAATTATTACTTTATTAGAAGCTTTAAAAATAAAAAATTTATGGTGCTGCCATCTATTATTTTATTTTAAAAACAATTATTATTATACAAATGCCACCAAAAGAAGAACCTAATACATGCTAATGAAATTAAAATATATCAACTGCATTCCTACACACATCCTAATATAAACAATACCATACTGTAATCATTATTAAAAAATTTTAATAAATTAAATGTTAATAAAATGCTTACAATATATTCTATTACCATACCATTAAATCTACACTGAGAAATAATAATAATAAAAAAAAAATTAAACTTGATAATATATGGAATATAGAAATATATGCTATAAAATAAAATAAATTATATATTATAAAAATGTATAAAAGTCTTAATATTAACCATTACATATAAAAAATGAACAGGAAAGAAAAAAAAATTAATTAATTATAAAATTAATAAATAAATAATGGATGTTTATATAAGATTGTCAGATTCTGAAATTCCCAGTAGCCAAAAGAACACAAATATAGTGTGTGAATTATCCTTATATTAGCCATAAAAAAGCTAAAAAAATATGATTGTGACAATCAAACATATAAACCAATAATTAATCATGGAATACAAAGTTGAAAATAAAACAATATATATATATATTGGACCTTTGTCACAATGTAACTCTCGTATTTATGAACCGATTTGAATGAAACTTCGTGTATACATAGTACATACCAATGTTTCGACCGAGCTCGTTGGCCAGCTCCATCCGCCATTTTGTTTCAAAATGGCGGCCATTTAAATTAAAAAAAAATTTTAAATTTGAAATGCGGTACCAAAAAATTGAAAATGGAAAAATATTTTTTTCTTATGTGTTTGAGCTTGATACAAAGATTCCGGAGCAGTTTTTGTTTCGTCTATATGTTAAAAAATGGCTGAGTTATAGCACTTTGAATTTCTAGCGTAGCTGACATTTTGAAACGTCCTGATTTTTGTCACGCGATAACAGGCGTATTTATGAACCGATATGGATGTACTTTCGTGTATACATAGTACATACCAATGTCTCAACCGAGTTCGTTGGCCAGCGTCAACTTGTTTTAAGATGGCGGCCATTTAAAAATTTAAAAAAAAAAATAAAATTTGGAATCTGGTACCAAAAAATTGAAAATGGAAAAATATTTTTTCTTATGTGTTTGACCTTTATACAAAGATTCCGGAACAGCTTTTGTTTTGTCTCTATCTTTTCTTTCTTTCTAACCGATGACCAGGCCCCTACCTGCCGGGTTGCCCCAGCTTAGCGGGTTTAGTACCTGGCATCGGGGCGAAAGACCGCCTAATCGCCGCGAAGCGGCAATAAACCTGACTAAAAAATGGCTGGCACTTTGAATTTCTAGCGTGGCTGACATTTTGAAACGTCCTGATTTTTGTCACGGAGAACAGGCGTAATTTATGAACCGATATGTGTGTACCTTGGTGTGTACGTAGTACATACCAATGTCTCGACCGAGTTCGTTCGCCAGCTTCATCCGCCATCTTGTTTCAAAATGGCGGCCATTTAAAAAAATAAAAAAAACTTAAAATTTAAAATGAGGTATCAGAAAAATTGGAAAATGAAAAAGATTTTCTTATCTGTTTGACCTCGATACAAAGATTCCGGAGCAGTTTTTGTTTCGTCCATATCTTAAAAGATTGTTGAGTTATAGTACTTTGAATTTCTAGCATAGCTGACATTTTGAAACGATCTGATATTTGTCACGCTATGACACGTATTTATTAGCCCATTTGGATGTAAGAAGGTTTGTGGATAGTATATAGCAATGTCTCGACCAAGTTCTCTGGCCAGCTTCATCCTCCATCTTGTTTCAAAATGGCGGCCATTAAATTAAAAAAATATTATATTTAAAGTGAGGTGCAAAAAATTAGAAATTGAAAAAGATTTCTTTCTTAAGTATTTGACCTTGATATAAGGATTCCGGAGATTTTTTTGTTTTGTCTTTATCTTAAAAAATGGCTCAGATATAGCAGTTTGAATTTCTTTATGTGGGTGACGTTTTGAAAAATCTGATTTTTTGCCTGCGACAGCACTCGTATATATCCCGATTCCGATGTGAGTGAGCATGTGCACAGGAATTACTAAGGTCTCGACCAAGTTCACTGGTTAGCCTCATCCACCATGTTGTCTTAAAATGGCAGGCACTTCAAGATATCGCCGAATTTGGCAACCAAATATAAGTTACTTTAAATAAAAGCAGCTTGGATAAAGCTGACTAATTTCGCGAAATTCTCATTCATAAGGATTTAGTATTGATAAAAATTAGTATTGAATCTTCTATAATCGATTTCCACCAAATTGAGCTTCGTGTGTTATAATAACATAAGCTAGCTTTTCAAAAATAAGGAATATGAAAGCTACCTCTTCTTCCCGGCACTGGCCGGAAGGACGTTTTTCTGAAAGTGGCGTTAAATTTAGTTGAACACGGGGTGCTAAAATGGACCAGCTATTTTTAAAATTCATTAACAAGAAAATGGTGACAGCTATTGAAATTATTTTTGTTGGAAATTAATGTGTGAAGTCGAGAATTTCTTAAATATCGTCTTTGTTTTAGTTCTAAATGCCACCGATAGATAGCGCTGCGTTATTTCGAACTGTCGGAATGCTCCAACTGACGTATAAAATTGAATCCAATTTCACCAAGTTTTAACCTGTAAAAAATGGTTTGTGTTTTGAAATTGCAAGATTATTTTGGTCATTTTACTGTTTAAGAAAGAGCAGCGCCATCTATCAGACATTTAGAACTAAAGCAAGGAAGCATAATAATGAAATTCCTTACTTCACACATTGCTCTACTACAGCTTTTACCGTATACTTGTTATAGAATTTCAAATACAGTCAGTCCACGTTAGGCTACTCTGTATCATGGAGGCATTTCTAAAAATGAAATTACGTAATAACGAAGTAATATAATATCTACCCTATAATATATAAAATCCTAATGAAACGAATTTGCGAAACGATTTTATAAAACGTCTGATTATGTTTCACAGCTATTTCTCCTAAAATATGAAACGTTTGGCGGTGAAATTAATACCAATTATCCCTATTGATCCACAGGTGTTAAAAGTGGTATTAGAATTTTAAAATTTAAATTAATTTTCGAGATTTTTTTTTTCTAATTTTAATGACATTTCTGTAACTAAATTACTCCGGTTTTGTAGAAAAAAAGCAAGAAAAGGAAAAATAATAGGGATTATTAGATTTCTTCTTTTTTGTCATTTTCAAATCGAAATTGAAATTATCTTTTGTTTCAATCGATAGTGAAGATAATACTGTGATTAAATATCGTTTTTCAGGAAAATTTGAAAAAATAAAAACTTTTTTTCACATTTCGATCGTTAGGAATCAGTTTATTTTAGAAACCAAAAATCGTCTTTCATCTTCAGCTTTGACATAAATACCATAGCCGTAAACAAAAAAATATATATTCCATTTCTGTGGAAAAAAGAGAAAAAAGAGAGAAAAGAGAAAACGAAAAGGATTATTAAATTTCTTTATTGTTGTCATTTTCAAATTGAAATCGAAAAGTGAAATTATTAAAAACAGAAAGAAAATTTTAAAATAAGAATTATATGATCACGTGTTAAAAGCAGAAAATAGGGAAAATTATGTCAAAATATTTACACGTAAGTGTTAAAAATGTACCAGAACTTTAAAACAATAAAATTATTACACGCGAAACGCATTTAAAGGTGATAATTACGTCATATGTAAAATGCCCAAATATTAAATATCGTCATATTTAAAGTGCCTAAAATAATTACATTATTACGCGTGAAAAACTTTTAATGGTGAATATTAGGTCATATTTAAAAAGCTCAAATAATAACATTTCCAAACACTTTTAAATATAAATTAATAGAGGAAAAGGTCCAAATACCGCCTAGGGCCCAAATACCGGCTATTAGGTGTCCTGAGAACTGAGCGCATTTCAGGCTAGCGGTGATAGGCAGAGTTTGTAACTTTAATTGAGAGAAGAAAGTTACGAAAAGTACGTCGCTGAAGTCTGTGTCATTTACAAATAGTAAATGCAAAAGTGTCGAATCTACGTAATCTGGTACATCAAAAGTTTTTCAGATATGTGTTTCTAATTCTTTTTAAAATATACTGATCGTATATCGCTGATTAAGTTATTTTCTAGACATATTTAGCTCTCAACTGCCACGCGCACATTATTGGTATTTTATTATGTGAATGAGTAATACCGGTTTTATCTTAAACATAGCAGTGGTTCAAATACCGGCTACATAGAGTGGTATAAATACCGACTAGCCGGTATTTGGCCCTCTCTCGGTTGCTCTGCTTGAAGGGGAGGAAAATAAATTAATTCAAATAAATCCATAATTAATAAATTAATTTAAATGGTTCAGAAATAGTTCGTCCCATTTCGCAATATGAAAAAAGCAACCATGGCGGTAATTCTTCAAAACCGACGCTGGTTACCGGATCACTTTCCAAAAAAAGCGCTGTTGGACACTACAAAATTTCCTGCAATAAATGTGAAGAGAACGAAAAAAATGACGGAGTAAACCAGGCGAAAGAGGCAGAAATTTGATTTTAACCCTCTTGCTGCACAACCAGAGATTTCCTCGGCCAACGTAAAAGTAGCAAAACTTGCGCAACCCGAGATTTCCTTGGGGGATGCATTTTTTCCGTCTAATTAACCCTCCTTGATTATTCCCACCAGTTATTTTTTATTGTAAATTTTGCTTCATTTAATCGGGGCATTTTCCCGGTTAAATTAGACAAAAATTTTTGTTTTGAAAAACCGGTGAGAAAAGAATAAAAATTCTTAAAAGACGCTCGTCGCGAAGGTGTTAAATACGCAATTTTTGAAGCTATTTTGATAAAACAATTACTCAGCGAGAGGGTTAAAAAAGTGAAAAAGGAAAATATCTAACAGAGGAAGATGATAAATTTGTGTCTTCTGTATGGGTGCTTTCTCTGTGGACAAGAATGGGGGAGGGGATTCTGGGTTCAATGTTAAGAATGCGATATATGGGCTGATAGGGACGAAACCGACACAGAGAGTGATATTATGTTTTTGATTTTTTTTCAGATAAAATAATTCCCATTTTAATCAGCAAGCTATTTTTTTGTTTGTTTGTTTTACACGTTAAAAATCAAAATTAGAAACATAATGGGAAGACGATTGTGAGAGATAGTTGTAAAGAATTTTAGAAATTTGTCAAAAATACTTATTTATTAAAAATTGCATATTTTTTCTGTGCATAAAAAATGTTATTAATCAGTACAATTTATTAAAATAATATTCTTATTGTTTAATAATTGTTATTAGCTCTATTTGTGTGATCTTTTGGAAAAAAACTTGGGTAGCCGGTATTTAGACCCCATTTTAAAAACTCTAAAATTTGAACTTTCGGAATTTCGCTTTTTATAAACAAAAAACGCTTTTTAAACTGATTTTTTTTCTCTAAACAGGTGTAAAACGTGCCAAGGTACCCTGCTGTCACTTTTTATTTTATTAATTTTGAAAATTGTATGATCTAGATTGAAAACAAAAGTGGTAGCCGGTATTTGGACCTTTTCCTCTAATATATGTATCCGTGAATCTTAAAAGAGAAATTTTTTTTTTAAATAAATAAATTATCACATGAGAAATGCATTTAATACTGAAAATTACGTCATATATTAAAGCATTTAAAACGATTTTCATTCCGGCGAATTTTAATGTCACGTCACATGGTATAAAAGTAGTGCGGCTAGCAAATTTGTTTATATATTACATCACTTGATGCAGCATAAATACGGGTAAATGTGTGCACAAAATACTTTCGATTTATTTTGTACGAATTACTCTTCTATAAATACATATTAGAAAATTCGGGTATTCTTATTAATTAATATAAACAATATACATTGTAAAATTAACATGAAAATATGCATGTTGGTGTATTAAAGTAATGAGAAGAATTCATGAATAAGCTATACCTGCTCTTGAAAATATCTAAAACTTGATCAAAACATAAAATATAAGCGTAACATTTCAAAACACAATGCTTTTCAATACCGTGGTTCTGAAAGCTATTCCCAAGCAGACGGAGTTTTTTTTAACCTCGTACCTAAGGGAAGAATATTGTCCATAGCGTCTTTATAAAAGTCAGAAAGATAGCGACATTTTTAACCTAACCATTTTATACAAGCTGATTTTCAAATGTGTAATTGATCTTACTTATCAATTCCGAAAACAGCCGTCAGTTGTTACGACAGCGATGGATGAGGCCATGTTAACCAAAAAATTCCCCATTTAAACGGAAAAACATGGCAAACCGATTAAGACAAAAGATAGCCGCGGCTATAGAAATAATATCATTCAATCTTCCGTAACCTGGTAATATATTTAAAACATGGCACATTACTATGTTTTAGAGACTGCGAAGCCTGAACGGGGTTTTGCCGGCGTAGTTTGCGAGGGGAGGGGGGGGGGAAGGCACACACACACACACACACACACACACACACATATATATAGCTTTTTTATGGATAATACGAAGATGAAACCACACATTATATTTGTAGTGCTTATGTATTTAGGGCCTGAGAATTCTACCTTGGTTCTACAAATTTTCATTTTATTCCTTTAATTCATTTTTTTACTATGTTTCTTGTAATTGTTTTTAATGGTTGTATATATATAACCATTATATAATATTAAAATTCATCATCTTTTTTTTAAATAAAAATTAATAAATTGAGTTCAATACATGACACAGACATTATACATAATAAATCTGGATCAACTATTATTAATTTAACTAATCATTAGTGAATTTCTTAAAAACCTATATCCCAACCACTAATATATGAAGTATTAAAAAATTAAAACGTTCAAAATTGGCGTAAGGAAAATCAACAGGAAGGCGAATACATAAAATGAACAAATATATAAAGACATATATGCAGGAAATCATAAATATTTGAAATATTTTGTAAAGCTATTTGTAACCAAAACAATTTAACCAATGAAAAAGACCAGAAATAATGAATCATTATCGGCATCAACAAATCATATGTATATATATATATTTATATATATATATATATATAAACTAAAATAAAGGTTAAAAATAAAAATAGTATTCATGTGATAAGCGGTATAACTGCAAATAATCACGCAAATTATGTATAGTAATTTATATTTAGTAAGTATTTGGCAGACCCAAAATTCCACACCATTGTTAAACTAAAGCCAAATATAAACAGCAACACACCAAAGAAATTTTAATAGATTCAACTTGAACAATAAAAACAGAACCGAAAAACTATGGCCCCATCGGCAGTGGGTATTTTGTAACAGCACAGCAACGTTTCAGAATAAAGATTGTATATAACGATGTAAAAAATTAGTATTTTGCGTATTTTTCAAAATTAAGACAAACACGAAGCTATTAAAAGGGTAGAAATTAGTCTAAAAACGAGTACATTTTGCTTATTTTTATTACCTGTTTTTAACAGTAAAAAAAGGGTATTTTTTCTAATTATTTTAAACAACGTTAACGAAAAGAACTAAAGTAAACGCATACGTAAACAGTATAATCTCATTATGTTTAATGAAAAACTGAATAGTCAACATTTCTGTTAAACTATTTTTATTATGTAATTACGTAAGATAAAAAAGTTTTTTGAATGACAAAACTTTCGTCGACCAACAAATTTCTTATTTATAAGAAACAAAATATTTTTTCACTCTTATCTTTTGTTTTATAAATACATATAAAAATTCTCTCATCCAGCAAATTTTTCTTCATTGTGTTATATATAGAAAAATAACTTTGGACTGCCAGTGTCTTTTTAATGAGTAATTACTTAAGTCACGAATTTCTCTTGAAAGATGTATTTAAGAAATCTAGTACTTAATAATAATCTGTAGGAATCAATTAAAAGGTTTGCAATTTTTCCTTTATAGTGTTTAGTTAATTGCATATAAAAACAAGTTATCCCTAAAGACTCATTACCATTACAACACGTTATAATTAATGAAGTATTTGATATAGATGGTTGCTGTTTTCACTAAATCTTCTACAAATCCAAAGTCTGTACACTCTAAAAAATAAATGTGTAAATTTGGTAATTTTACACATATATATGAGTAATTTTCTAAGATTACACACTTGTCATAAAATTTACACATTTATTTCAAAGATTTACCTGTTTTTATGTGTATTTAGCCTCTGAAACTAAGTGTCTAATTTGTTATCACTTGAAAAACACAAATAAATGTGTAAATGTAAAAAATGGCCTAAATTTACACAAATTGATGTGTTATTGTAATTTCCACATAATTATATATACACAGATAAGTGTGTAAATTTCTAAAATCACACACTTGTCATAAAAATTACACATGTTGTACAAAAAATTACCTGTTTTAATGTGTATTTAGTTTGACTTTAAATCTGTCAGTTGTTATCGGTTGATAAACTCACATAAGTGTGTAAATATAGAAAAATCATCTGCTCTGGTCGGAACTACTGGCGAACAATGAAAAAAAAAACATCTGCTTGTCACAAAAGCAGGCAGCCATGTTTTTATAGGAGATAAAGGAAGACAAGTGCAAAATCTGCTTTATCAGCCGAAATTCTAAAAAAATTATATATTAAGGTAATAATAATAAAAGCTGGATAATCATGAAGTATTTTTATAATAGTGTAGTGCTAATCGTCATTGTCTCATTACGTTCTTAATTGGATTATTACATTCTTTGCCGTTTATCGGCAGGAAAAAAGTGGATAACCATTACAAAGGTATGCAGATATTTGGATCTAATGAAAAAAATGGTGTTAAGTATTAATATTGTTATTATTATTTAAAATTAATAAGATATAATTGATATTTTTATAAAACTGGGTGCTTTTTCTCTGTGAATATATAGGATAGAAGTTCCAGTAATGGACGTTCTTCAAAGTTTTTTTGTTTATAAAAAATAAACAATAAAAAATTTAGCAGGGGTGTAACTGGTCCTGAGATTTCAAGACCAGGGAATTCTTCGGTACTAATATTTTATGGAAAATATCTTTTTAACGGCGGGTCCGGGGCTCAAAATTCTATATTTTTTTTATTTGTAGAGATCTTGTTATGACATTTTTCTCAGAAATATCTTTTATTATAATAAGAATATTGCATGTAAAAAAAAAAATCTGAAAAATTTTAAATATTTTTTTTATTTAAATTGTAAAATTTTAAACATATTTAATTTTTAATATAACTCTGGAAATACTCGATTTACAAAATTTTTACACTTTTGTGTACAGAAAATGTGTAATTTTAATTTGTCTTCAGGATTTCTTAAAATATTGATTAGGAATTTAATAAAAAAACTATTAAGTAAAAAAAAGTTTTTTTTATGAATGAGTTTTGCATTCATTAGCATATTTTCACAATTATCCACTCAAAATTAAAAATCCTGAAGATAATTTGTAGTAAATATAGCATAAAATCTCTGTTAAAAATTTCATACATATATTTTGCAAGGAACTTCACGGAACTTTTAAAGTTCAGAACTTTTAAAGTTGACAAATTGTGAAAAACTCATTCTGAGATAAACGGCGCTAAAGTTCTCGTCAGCGGGCAGCTGATGCATCGCTTCTCAGGGTAAAAGGTGTTTGGATCTAATGAAGGTTAAAGCATGCGGTTTGCGTTATTTAAGGCTAAAAACTCAGTATTTTTTTAAGCCAATAAAAAAATGCATTTTTTTTTTTTTTTTTTTTTTTTTTTTTTTTGAGAATTTTTAGCCCCGGACCCCCTTAAATAAGGCGAAATGTTGCTATTGCGTGTTTAACTTAGATTTATTTTTCTATTGAGATCTTAATTGTTAAATTTATTTGAAATTAATCTTTGAAAATCTATTTTGTTTCTTTAATATGCTTTCATTAATTTCTTGTTCAAAATACAATCAAAATAAACTATATATCTATTCTTTTGAGTGAGGGAAATTGTTTTTATAACTTTAATTTAAAAACAGTCTTCACTTTATATATGAAATTGAAATTATGCAGAGTCTGCGCATAATTTGTGACGATACGATTTTAGAATTACAAACAAACCATAAAAGAAAGATTGTTCTGGTAGCTAAAATTTCAGATTATCATGTTTTATGTAAAAACGGGTATATCGATGATAAGAAAATGATTTGTCTATGTATTTAGATTTGTTTGTAAATTGCCAAAATACATTGTGGGTATACTGTTTTCTGGTAGCTACTGTAGGTGTTTTCTGGTAGGTACTGTTTTTATTTTATGGTGATTTTTTACAAAGTTTTATTATTTTAATACTGTTTTCTGGTCATCAAACAAAGCTACCAGAAAATATAATCTGATTCAGTATATGAGATAGTTCTTTATTCAATTTTTTTCATCATAAAAACAATTAATTCACAATTTAAACATACTAAAACATACTGTTAAAACTCAATACACAAAGATATGTTTAGTTAGAGTATTACACAAAAATCTATGTAATTTGATTATTACACAAATCTGTGTTCACAAAGCTACCAGAAAATATAATCTGATTCAGTATATGAGATTGTTCTTTATTCAATTTTTTTTCATCATAAAAACAATTAATTCACAATTTAAACATACTAAAACATACTGTTAAAACTGAATACACAAAAATATGTTTAGTTAGAATATTACACAAAAATCTATGTAATTTGATTATTGCACAAATCTGTGTTTTGCATATTATGCAGAAATATTTGTAAGAATAGAATGTTACACAAAAATCTGTGTATTTTGCATATTTCAGAAGTATATGTATATTTTAGATATTACAAAAAAAAAGCTGTGTATTTTACATAAAACACAGAAATATGTGTTTTTTGCATAATACACAAAAATATGTGTAATCACAGAAGATTACACAGATAAATGTGTAAGAATATTACACATAAATATGTGTATTCTTCTGCAATTTACACATTAAAGAGTGTATTTTAAGAGTGATCAGATAACATTTACACACTTATTGTTATCATCAAATTACACATTAAAATGTGCATTTTCAAATTTACACATTAGGCGTGTATTTTAGCAATTTACACACCAATTTACACATATAGACAAATCGTTTTTGCATCATCGCTATACCTGTTTTTTTGTGTAAATTTACACATTTTTTTTTTAGAGTGTAAGTTCAAATGTGGATTTTACGAGGTGGAACAATCAGGTGCGTTCACCAGGCCCCTTCACCACATATCACATCCCAGGACTTTTTTGTGTGGGTATACGTAAAAAACTGTGTATGCATCCAAGTTGATAACATTACGATGCTGGAAGCATGAATCAAAGAAGCTATTGAAAGTGTAATGCCTGATATGCTGATTTGTGTATCGCGGAAAATAAATTATTGATTTATAATATTGAAGGTAACTATAGAAGCTAATACTTTAGGTGTTAGAGCAGACTTGGTAAAATAAAGCAACCATATATAATTCAGTTTTTCTTTTAAAACTTTATAAACTGTGCCGGCAATAAAGTAGATAAAGCAGTAAAGTAATATATAGGTTATTCCAAAACAATTGAAACGTACTTTAAGTTTTTATCTATTGGAGATAAGCATAGGGAATGCAAATGGCAGATATGGTTAAAAAAGGGGGAAGTAAATAAGATTATATTAATGAAATTTTCCTCTCATTAATTAAAAAATATATATTTTTTAAATATTTGTTCTGTCCTCGTATAAAAAATGGTCAATTAGAAATTTTTTTATATTGCTACAACATCACAAAAAATTGCATCTCTAAAGTTGAAGGCGTTATGCTTAGTTAAAATCTGAACATTGTAAAGGGGGGCATTTAACCTCTTCAGACCCGAAGCTAAAATGCGAATTTCAAATCATTTCAGCTCAATGATTATTTAAATGCAAATATAGCTCATACACATACAGATATTTCTGCATATTCCTTTATTATATAAATTATTTTTAAATAATAGAAACATTTTTCGTGAATCCAGCAAATTTCTTGAATTTTGTGCAGTATTGAGAATTTGGTGCTCATGTAAATAATTCTCGTATTTCTTAATAATTCTCGTATTTATTCTTTAGTTTTAGGTACGTTCGTAATTATATAAATACGTACCACCTATAGTCGTCGTCTGGTCTGTCCTTCCGTCTGTCTGTCTGCCCGTCTGTCCGCATATAATAGCTAAAAACTACCCAACCGAACGGTTTGAAATTTAATATATATAATCGTTGTAAAATTTTGTCGTGTTATTTCAAATGTTATGACAATCGAATCAAAACTTAAAACATATTTTAGAAAGTTTTCTTCACTCTTTTAAATCGTACCATACGTAATTAATTCAATGATATCCCATGATAGGTAATGATTCTAGGTTCCCATGTTGATTACGTCCTAGTTAAGATGGAGTCATATTATTTCCGTATTACTGAATTTAATATATATGTATATTAATATTTGGAAATTTTTCCAGAGAGAGACATTCGCCTTGCATGCACTATTTCAAATGAAAATCAAATTTCAAATTAATTGCTTAAAAGGTGCATCAAATTTGAAATTAATTGCTTAAAAGGCGCAAATTTCAAATTAATTGCTTAAAAGGCGCATCAAATTTCAAATTAATTGCTTAAAAGGCCTTATGCGCCTTTTAAGCAATTAATTTGAAATTTGATTTTCATTTGAAATATTAATGTATATGATCGTAATAAATTTTGCATTCATGCATTTTTGCATAAGAGTGCAAAAGCTATTGCACAAAGATCTGAATATTTATAAAACTAGTTATAGTACGGCGCCGTTCATTTGCCGCGTTTGATGTACAATTTCCGACTTGTTAAAATACATGTTCTTTTTGTTTTGATAAATAAAACCGTTAACTGTCTTAACATATATGAAAGGGATTGAAAGAAAACTAGTTTTTAGAAAGTATTTTTATCATTAATTACATATAAAAATTTTAATCTCAAAATTAACTTATTGCTTATTTAGATTTAAATGATATTTAAGTTGATTTAAACCGAATCTGCACTATTCATACGAAAAAAGTTTCAATCAAACAGCGATGTTCTGTGACAGTCGTTAAAATTGTAAGTATGCCGATTATGTTCATTTTCAAAGCCCGTCCTTTTAACCTTTTGAGCGGTAAGTGATTGTGTTGCTGTAATGTTGAATTAACACTGGAATCTTCGAAAAACTTTATTTCGGAATAACGAAAAGCAATTTTACAAATTTTCCCACCAAAGTTATACAAATAAAATTTAATTAAAAGTTTCCTGTGCAAATCTTGATTAAAATTAGATGGGATATAATGTATCCCACCGCCCCTCAAGGGGTTAAATGAAAAAAACTTTTAAAGAAAAAAATTCACAAAATATATTTTCAATTCAAACTACATTTTCTTTCTCCAATAAAAATGTTTTTAGCCATGTTCATACATAATAGAAGTAGTTTTGGTCACCTGAATTTCTCTTTCAATGGGATTTTGATCTATATTGATTTTACGTCTAAAGTTATTGGTAAAAATTGCATTTTTAAAACTCTGATGTTATATCAGACTTCGTGAGAAGCAAGATACTGATTTTCCTGCTTTTCTGTGACTGTGTTAACAAAAATACATGCATAACTAACCTATATCTATCTATCCATTATATTTTATGAAAAGCGGGATGTGGATTCTTTTGCATTTCCTTTCGGTGAATTTAGCGTGTTTGCAATAAATGGAAGGTAAAACGCATACGCTTTATGGAAAAGGGTATCACAAAGTCTGCAGCGCTCATTGTATAACTCTATTTAAAAACAACTTTTCAATACGTTTACGAACAGCTCCAGGAAAAAGAAAATGCTTTTTATGTTGAAATTTGCGTGGGTGGATCCTTAATGAACTTTTGGCGTCAATGACTCGCCATAATTAGATCGTTATTGGAATATACCTTTCTCGAAATCCCTAGGTAATGACCTTAACCCTCAACTGCAAATGCTACACTGCTTTATACGAGTATTCTATGTTTTTGTTAAGTGAAAAAGGAAGTTTTTCAATACCCAGAATCAACACAGTAGCTGACTGCACATTTTATATACGCAAAGTATGATTCTTAACTCCAGAATATTAAGAAAACAAACACATTATAATATTTTTTACTTAATCGTTAAATTATTTCTTCAAAGTTAACTCGGTTACATATATTTTATCAAAAATAGTTATCACGCATTAACCCGTTATATCCTGACAGTACTTTTAAGTACCATTAAAGAAAATTCAATGTAAAATTGATTTAATTCGTATACTAATAAAAATAGATTGCATTTAGCATAGGGAAACAGTCGAAGCTAAATATTTTTTAATGTGGTTGTTTTCTCAAACAATATAGCTTTATCCTATTAAAGAATGTTATAAAAAAATTTGCAACTACAAAACACTTCTCTGTTACAGATAGGATCACAATACATTTATTTACACTGTTCTTATAAGAATCGTGAGATTTCGATAACAGTATTTTTGTTAATTAATCTAATTATCTTTTTTAATATTTAGCAAAAATAGCTCTAACTACCGATTTATTAAATCTGTTTTAATTAAAAGAATTATCTACAAGTCAGATTATTATTACATATGTTGTTCTGCATATCTTAGAAACTAACGTAAATAATTATTCAGGTAGAACAATTTTTTAATTCAATATTCAGGATATAAAGGGTTAACTTGTACTATTATATTATATACAGAATGTATTTTTTCCCCCAAGTCAACTGGAAATGTGCTACCCTCTAAGCTGGATGATTTTCACAATATTCTGTGAAAGTCATTTCACTTGAAAAAATATAATAAAATATCAGCAGAATCCTTTATGATTTGTTTTGTTAATTAAACATACAGAATTAACAAAATAAATAATTTTAGCAAGAAAAGTGGAAATAAAATGATTAGTTAACAGGGTAAAAATGTGATTAAATCTAAACGATGCAACTTGTTAAGCGTACGGAAATTACATTAAGAAATCGTGATATATTTTATTTAACTTTATCTTTAATGTATAACTTATTTTATTCAATGGCTAAGCTACTGGACACAAATCGAGATGCACCTATACCAGTTTCTGGTTTGGGCTTGGGTGTTCCTAGTAGTTTAATGCACTTTAGCTAACAAACGCCTGCGATTTGATTGTCCATTTGTTCTTTGATTGGATATTCTGGTCACGTAACGGTGTGTAAAATATTTGGCTCGCAATCAGTGGCAGCTCGTGATTGGCTTTTTTAGGCGCTTATATGCATGGCTCCAAATTTTTACTTTTTGGCTACTTTTCCGTTAGCCGGACGCAGTTGACAGCTTGCCAAATATTGTTCCAATCACCATCTTTCGCATTTTATTCTTTTCATTTAAAATACGTACCTTTAATTTAAAATAGATTCAATATATAAGATTTAAAATGTATGCCTTTCATTCAGTTCATTAAGAAAAGTGTTAATAAGACTAATACTATAAATAGTACAGGTAAAATAGATCGAAATTTAAGTAATATACGGCAATTAGAGACCATTCACAAAAATTTGGGAAGAACTTCGTTTTGGCACTAGAAATGAAGATCCGCTGAGTCTCCCCAAAATAAAGCTGTTGGCAAAAGAAGGGGCTGTCTTAACTCAGGGAGGGGGAAATTATTTTTTTTTAAGTAGGTCAAGTGGGGTATCGTTTATTATGTATTTTTTAATTCTGTTTCGAATGACACCGCTCACAAGTCGATGCCACCACTTATTCCAAAGTTACGGAAGGTTTTATGAATGCAAAGTCGAAAATTATACTTTAGTGCAGGTAAAATAGGTTTTTACAGCAAATACTGATGGCCATTTACGCAAATTTGGAAAGAACTTCGTTTTGGTACGAGAACTGAAGATCCGATGAGTCCACTGAAAATAAAGTTGTTTTACTATGTTTAGGTGTTAAAATTGTGTTCCCTCATCAACTGTAATTTTCGACTTTGTATTCATAAAACCTGCTGTTAATTTATATATATGCCGTATAAAAAATACCCCACTTGACCTACCCTGAACATTTAGAGTTCTCCCTTTTTGCGTTAAAATGCCCCTTTAGTCACCGAAAAACATGATAAAACAACTTTATTTTTGGGGGACTCATCCGATCGTCATTTCTAGTGCCAAAACGAAGTTCTTCACAAATTTTGGTGAATGGCCATCAGTTGTCACTGAAAAAAACTATTTTACCTGTACTAAAATCAAAACATTTTATTTCACTCTCAAAGCATTCGAATGTTGACTCACAATAAATACTTTTACGGATAATTAACTCTTCAAAATAGCTGAATACTGGTATCTTAATAAACGCATCCGAGATCGTGAATCACTCTGTAGGTCATGTAAATTATCATCAGTGTAGATGATGTTTCATCGTATAAGTTCTTCAAAATCTCACTCAATATAAAAGCCTTGGGATATCTGATGTTAAAATAGCTTCAAAAGAAAATTATCCAAACGACTAGTCATGATAATCCGTAAAGCTGTAGGAAGTAGTAAAATGAGGAAAAGGCAATCTGAATCCAATACAGAAGGAAGATCAAAATTTTGTTTGAGTACTTTATAATTGTTGTAAATGACTCACCTTGGTAATAGGAAATCTTTAGTCAATGTTTTGTGCGCGATTTTGAAAGAAAAGCTATATGGATCTTTCGTATTCTCCGAGGCACTTATATGAGTAGTTATTTGAATATGTTACAGATAAGGCTCATGCCACAGATTGATACAGAGGCTGACTACCATCGATTATGGACATTCGTCACAATATCTGGCTTAAATGTACCACCGTTTGAATTACATCCCCGTTACCAAGCGCAATCATACAGAACAATTATAAAATATACGCAAATAAAATAACTTCTTTCTCTATTGTATTCAGATTGCTTCTTCCTATCATTGTTTATAACAACGTTATTATCATCTGTAATCAGGGCAATCATTTTGATTCACCCTGTATGTTTCTGTTTTTTTTTCAATTCATATGGCTTTTGATATAATAACACAAACGCTGTTGCCTTCTGGAGATAGTTTTGTTTTATGGTCTCGAAATTGTAAAATGAAATACTGTCTATACAAATAATCATTGATACATTTTAACCATCATAAATATGCATTATTGTCTAACTGATTTAACGAAATCTCTTTTCTAGATGAAATTGATCCTGCTTTGTGCTCTTTTCTTCATCTTGAAAATAAAGGCAGAAGATCAAGAAATAATATTTGTTGCATTCAATGCCTCTTCATCTGAGCTGGATGCATATATTGCTGAGGAAAGACCTTGGTGTCCTCCGTCAAGGGATATTTTGCCGTGCACGTGTGATGGTCCTCAAAGTTTTATGCTATTTCAGTGTGATCGAATAACTGAGGTTTACAGCATAGCCCGAGCAGCAAGCTCAGTTATAAATGTAAGAAACTTTGGTAAATTTAGCTTAACAAATTCAAGAATCGAAAGTATCGAAACTAATGTATTAGGCTATATGAGATTCGAGTATATATTCATGAGAAAAAACACCCTGAAAAAAATTGATCCAGAATTTTTTGATTCATCTAGAGAATCCCTAAAAAGAATCGAAATCATTCATAATGATCTTGAAAAGTTCCCCTTTAAAGAACTATCATCCTTTCCGAAACTAGAATTCATTAATCTAAAGTATAATTCTATTAAAAGCATTCCAGATGATGCCTTCGGAAAAGTAATCAATAGTAAAATACGGAAAATTGATTTATCATTTAACAAGATAAATCATGTAGGAGCGAATGCTTTTAAGTACCTAACAAGACTGGAAAAACTGGATTTCCGTCATAATAAGTTAACAGTTATTAACAACTGGGCATTTTCTACAATACAAGAAAATACCAAACTAATTCTGAATTTGGCAAATAACAAAATTATGTTCATCGCAGATGAAGCCTTTGATAATCAAATCTTTAAATGCCTTAATATGACTGATAATAACCTCACGAAGTTACAAGAGGCAGCTTTCCGAGGTATTTTGAAGAGAATGGCCGAAAGGAGAACTGGAGTAATATCAGTTGGAAGTAAGTATGATTTTTACATTCAGTAAGTTTTAAGAAAAATAACATAAAATTCTAATTAACCTTTTGGCACAGAGAAGCATAATGAAAATTGTATTAAAAAGGCTGAAAGAGCAAAAAAGCTTATGTTTTATAATGCATATGTGAACAGAAAGTAATATCTCTTCTCAACGCATATGTGTTCAAAGGCGAAAATAAATAAATTTATTTATTTTAGATGCAAAAGTGTGCTCTTAGGCAAATATTCACTACCTTTATCTGAGCATATACTAGATGTTCTGTTAATGTGGCCTCAAACTCAGAGGTTTTTTAGTAGGCATCAAGATAAACAAAAATTAGAATGGAACATGTTCTTGCAAACCATTTATTCAATCAAAAATACAGGGTGTTTCTTTCTAGCCGAACTCGAGTTTCCGTTAATAATTTTAAAAACGTGAAATAACTTTGAGATAAGGCACTGTAATGAAACTTTTGATAGACATGCTTTCCTTTTTGCTAAATGTGATAACACCAAAAAAAAGTGCTAGAAGATTTCATCATTTGCACCAGCAGCTTGAAAACGATGCTCCACATTTTAGACTGCGATTACCAGTTCATACGATATCTTTAATTGC
This sequence comes from Maratus speciosus, assembly GCA_963932465.1. Taxonomy (NCBI): domain Eukaryota; kingdom Metazoa; phylum Arthropoda; class Arachnida; order Araneae; family Salticidae; genus Maratus; species Maratus speciosus. The sequence continues at coordinate 228,332,695 of OZ010796.1, read as the reverse complement.
AAGACTAGCTATTTCCAGAACTTTTCCAAATATTATCACATTTAACACAAAGGAAGGTAATTATCTTCAAACTTTCATTGCAATATATATTTTTCTCAAACTACTATTACCGCAAAGCTTCTGAAAAAAGTTATGACTAGGTATACCTTAAGAGCTTTTTTCGGTTTAACTTGAAAATGCAAAGATGTTTATGAAAAATACTTTAATAATGAGTACTATACCACCCTTAAGATTAAAAAACCAGTGCATATTAACAGAGTTTGAGATATAAACTACTTGGAGCAAAATTGGTCTTTGAACTGGCTGCCTTTGATCAGAAGTTTGACATCTTTGCCAAACACGTGTCGGACTTTCAGAAAGATATGTTATGATGTATAAAGCATAGTATAACATATGTCAAGGAAAATCCGACACACGCTTTGCAACGGTATCATAAGGCTGACTGAGTAAACTATGTCCGTCAGAGTTGCCCAATATTCTCATTTGGCAGAGCGTTTGCACGGTACGCGAAAGAACCTTGGTTAGACTCTGGCTTGATCAGTTTTTCCCTCATTTTGGGAACATTCTACTTGTATGATTTCATTATAAATCAGTTTTAATTGAGGTAAAAATAATAATGCATAACTTAACCCTTAAATACTTGGTGTTGCTTTTCGGCAACATACCCAATTTAGGCTCTAAAATACTATTAGAATAATATTGAAGCTATAATACCTAATTTTGCCAATAAAATACATTCTGAAAATATTATTAAATCGATTTTCAACATGTAGATGGCAACGCTTGTGCTGTTTAAGAATAAAGATAGATTTATTTTTTCAATTGTCGCTACTTGTTCTTTTCGTTTTGTTTGGAAGCTTGCGAAATACCCTATTTTGATCTGCAGTGAGCAAGTAAAATTTATTTCTTATTATAGTTCCTAAAATTCTTGTGTGTTTAATATTATAGAATTTTATCAAGGAAAATTATGTTTTCAATTAAACACCAGTATTGCCGATTAGTAACAAAATGTTTTTTAGCCGTAAACTATACTTAAAACAAAATATGATTTTTTTAAGTATTTTTCCCATGATTTATTTAAAAAATGAAAGCCGAAAAACATTATTACAATGCTTTTTGAAAAATCAGGCATTTAAGGGTTAAAATTAACTTAAATTGATGCACCTAACTACACTTCTGACTAACAGCTGACTGTGTAAACAAGCGTCCTGTTGCATACGGACTCTATTAGGTGATATGATCGTGCTTCCATCTAGCATTTACTTTAGTTCATGTAAGATTTTTGGGGTATATATCTGCGGGCTTACTTTGTAAAGTGTTGAAGATAGTGAGTTGCAGTAGTAGGCAAACGTGGTCAACTTTAGATGTAATTTCTAAACATATAAGGGTCGTTGGGAGTTAGAGTCGAGGGGGCAGATCTCCTGTTGATATGCCGGATAGTTCTATACATAATGCACAGGAAATATATGGCATAAAAACGTTCAGTCTTAGTTAGGCCTTTTAATTTATCATGGAAAAAACAGTAAAAACTTTCTCTAATTCCCAATCTCTGTTAATTCTCTAGATTTTGTATTTAATACACATCAATTAAAACGACAGAAACATTTGGGTCTAATCATTTTTAATTTGCGAAGAATATGCAATGAATTTTAACATTTTGATTTTTATTCTTTTTGAAAATCTTTCATTACAACAGATGTTGCATTCAGTTTTGAAAATGTATTGCAATCTGGCACGTAACAAATATGTAGGTAAGTTTTATCTTTATAGTTTTTTGTGGGAGAAATTTAGAGTTTACGTAGAAGCTTTTCCACATGGTGAGTAGAAATTTTGATTTTGCTACTTATAACTTTTCTGACACTTGCAAGGGAAGGACACTGAGAAGAATGTTCAGTTTAAGACTGTAGAATAAAGCATGTAAGTGCCTTCAACTATTTTCAATTAAACTAACTTATTCCAATAAATTAAACTTTGAAAAGTAATGAAAATATCCGCTATTCTGATCACTGAATTTGATTTTACAGTACGTGGAATCACAAAGTCTGTTAAAAGATAATGAGCCTAATAATCTTCCTGAATTGTGATAAAAACACTGTAACTACCGATAAAATCTAAAGATAACCTCAGCAAGACCTACAGAAAAAACACTATCCATTTTCTAAATTTGTTATTTATAGCCGGAGCAATAAATGCCTAATATATAATTTGAATAAATCTTCATTGGCTTTCTTTTTCTTCCTAGATAGAAAATATTTGAATCATTTTCACAGTTCTTTCAGAAAGAATCACAAAAATGCTAACTTGATATTCCTAAGGTCCAGAATGTCCTACCAGGATCAAATATGAGATGAATATACTAGGCGTGGTTTCATAGTACGTAGAAGAATATTTGTATGTTTTAAGGGTGTCCGGGACACAAAAATCTTCAAATTTTCTAAAACACTTTTATCACATTAAAATTTTCTCTGTATTTTTCTGCTTAAAATGGCGTTTAATTCATGTTTCTATCTTAATTAGAACAGGAAATATTATTTTTTACCCGGCTGAAAAGAAGGGTTATGTGTTTCACGCGTATCTGTGTATTCGGATTTCTTTATACCCTCGAAACATCCCAACGGCTGGATGGATTTTAATGAATGAGGTTTCTATCAATTCGTCTTAACTTATAGGCTAGGTTTAGTTTTTATAAATTCAAAATGGCGGTAGAGAAGAAAAGAAATTACGCACCTTATTGAGTGGCATATCATTGAATAGGTCTTTCAAAATGAAGATGATGTTTCATTGACTATTTTACAGTCAGAAGCTCCATTAAAATATTATACAACCTGGAAGTTGTGTATGTAGGATCTCTAGCTTTACTGCAACTCTGACCATCATAGACATCTATAGACCTCATCAAAACAGTGTTTATAGATAGGAACTAACAATGAAACACAACATAAAAGTCATCAATACAAGAAAAAAATTAGGTAAGTAATATAAACAAGTAATATAAAAAAATATTTTAAATCAATTTCTACATAGGACAATAAGAGAATTTTTTTCTCCCATTCTTCTTTCCTCTTGAGTGGCGCTGAAAATGCCTTGATCAAGAAGAGGGCTCTTTCGGTCTTAAAATACCTTGATGAAGAAGAGGCTCTCTCTATTATTGAAAATTAATTAATTTAATTTAATTAATGAATTAATATTTGAAAAAAAAACTGGATTAACATCAAGTGTCATACACTACAAGTTTAAAAAAAATTATTTGAGCTTGATTGGATGAATAATAAGTATTTTATTAACGATTGAAAATTTGAAGAAGATATATATAGCGAGAGTGTGAGCTAATAGTAGGAATTGAAAAAAAAATAGTTTTACATTGATGAGAAATAATTAATTAGTTCGCTTTTTTACGCAGTCGGATTTTTTGATTTTTTAAATTTAATTGTTTATTTCCTTTTGGTTTGTTTTCAAAATCTAGTTTTCAAGCAATGGTTGTCGTGGAAAGGACTTCTTGTGATAATGCGTTTTTCTCATGATGGGTTTTTTCACCATTTCTCGTATTTAAATTGTTATAAGTCAAGAACCGTTAAAGATAAATGGTTCAAACTTGGAACATGTCTTTTTCAATTATTTTACTCTAATTTTGATTCAGCAAATTTGAAAAAAATATTTACTTTTGAAAATATGATTTTTTGAAAAAAAAAAGTTACATCCTTTTTTTTAAAATTTTTACTTTAAATATTTTTATTTTTTTTTTAAATTAATATTTAAAAAAATGTTGAACCTAAATTAAAACTTATATATTTCTGTTTATTTAAATGAAAACAAATTGAAATTCTATAAATAATATTTCATGGTATAACGATTTTAAATTAATAATTTTTTAATAATTCTTAAATAAAAATTTTTTTTAAACAAATTATGGGAAGTTTTATCATGTGATTTTGTTTACAAATGATATGGTTTACCATCACAAAAAAATTCAAAATTTTAACTCAATAAATAAAAATGATTTTAAAATGTGTCCCGGACCCTCTTAAAATAATCTAGAGGTCTAAAAATTTCCCTTTTCTCTTATAGCATAGCTATAATCTTTCATAAAACGAACTGTTAAGATGTTAATCTGCGACAGAAATGAATTTTAAAATCATATACTTTCAGTTAAAACCATTAATTTATTGAAAATGATGTTCCATTTTTATATTTGATGCATTTCTAGAAGTATGTGATAATTATTTGTTAACTATAATATACGATTCACTTGAAATTGCATCTGATTCCTCAAAGACCAGCAACAACATTATCTGATAAACTTTTTCATATTCTTTCACATATGTGTAGCTATCTAAAATAGAAAGCAATCTCTATTAGTAAATTGAATTATAATAATTAGGATTACAAAGATGTAATGCGAATTATTTCATGCATTTGAAACTATTGGACAAGTCATTAAACTAATTAAAACTGAAAGCAATTACTATTAACTAATCAATTATTATTATTAAGATTATTATGATGTGAAGCAAAATGCTTCATGCAGTTAAAGCCTTTGAATTCAAAATGTTCTTCAGTCTGTTCAATAATGGAATTCTTTTCTTTATGTAAAAGATTTAAATATGCAAACCGTTCTGAAAAATAATATTTCCGAAGTCTTGAAAATTTCACATGCTTATATTTTAGTCACATGAAGCAGAATACTCATGAACTAGGAAAAAATTAATAACATATATTAATGACGGTTGAAAAGTAGAGCCTTTTTCGCAATCATTTGCATAATAAAAGTATGAAAATAATGGAATTTTCGTTTGAAACTTCAGTATAAAGTCCTTTTCGCAATAAATTTATCCTGTAACTAAGCTATCATTTAAAAAAATAAGGGGAGTTTCTCCCGATACGGCTTGATTTTTTAGGGTATCTTTGCGATTTTGTTCTTTTTTAAATAATGCGCAAAGAGAAAAAAATGGTTATTGACATTGAATTTATCGTGCTTTCGCCTAAGTGTGTGAATGTTTCATACAAAAATATTTATATTTTATTATATGACCAATGCCGCCATATAAGCGGCATTGGACCCCTTAACCAAATTTATTCACTTGGTACCACATTTTTGTTTTTAAAGAAGCAGTTTTACTTTCTTTCTTTCTAACCGATGACCAGGCCCCTACCTACCGGGAAGTCTCAGCTGAATGGGTTTGATACCTGGTAACGGGGCGGGTGTTTGACAGCATGTGCAAGAGAAATTTACTAAAGAATTTACTTTTAAAATTTAGTGGTGCAAATAGAATATAAAAATAGAACCACGTATTTAAAGTTACGGTCCATTAAGGGTTAATCCATCTTAACTCCTTCAAAGTTCACTATGAACAGCATGCGCGGTAAACCGGTGCGGTGTAGGCGATAGCGTTCTTAATCTGAAACTGAAAAATTATATGGATTCTTAAAATATATTAAATTAGTTGGAGAACAAATCTAAAATTGATAAGATAAATCAAAATTTTACAAAATGGCGTCTGTTTGAAGTTTGAGTTCTATTTTTAGCACTATTTTTTCATTTTCACTATTTAAAAAATCGAAATTATTAAACAAATTTACTTTTTAAAGGTTTGTTTTCGAATTAAAATGCGTAGTTTAACTTAAAAAAAACAGAACATTGATAGCATAAAAGGTTTAAACGCGAGAACCTACACTGATTCAAAACACATTGTTTCAAGAAAAACTAACTTAAAGTTTTTGATTTTAAAAAGTTTTGTTAATTACGTTAAACTTGATGGAAGACAAACCGTTTTTAGGGCATATTCTATACACTTTAAAGGTTAAAAAATAAAAAAATATATGATTTTTGGAGAACCTCCTCTTAAATCCAAAATGGTTTTTAAAAATTTCAGCTTAATAATAGCGTTTTTAATCTCTCATATTCATTTTTGCGTGCGTTTAAAACAGAAATATCGCTACATTTAATAGTATTTGAAACGATAATAACCTTGGCGAGCTAAGCTTTATACATTTAGTGCAAGCCTGATTGAAATTCAACATAGGTAAATTGATTAAATTTATCATGCATATTTATAAATTTCCAGACAACCACAATCGTCCTCCGGGCGCTTTACAATGATCCTAAAGATTCTGTAATTGTCATATCGTATAAAACTATCCAGTGAACATCCGGAGAATACTGAAGAACGAACTGTCCAGTCGTATTGCCCCAAAACGAACCGTGGATATCTCAAAATGAATGCACATGTGCAGTTCGATTCCTTGAATCTTCTTATCCCGAATATAAAGATATATTACTGCCTTCAATTTGCATTTTTGAAATTCTTATGTGCATAGATATATTGTCCCTGAAAGCATTATTTATTTAGTAAATTGTATAGCCTATGATATATTCATTTGCTAGATGGAATATTTTTTTTTACAGAAAGATTATTCAATAAACCTTTATTTAAAAAAAAAAAAATCATCTAATAAGTGAAGATATCTGAGACTATACAATTTATTATATAATGTTTTCCGTGACAATATATCCATGTAGTCACATATGTACGTCACATGAATTTCAAAAAATGCAAATTGAAGACAGTAATCGTTAAGCCATCCAGAAGATGTCTGTAGTGGTCCTCGGACCATCATAAAAAGTCATCCACAGGATGTTGACAGGTGCGACATTTCGAAACCCAGGTGGATGTCCTGTAACTGTCGACAGGACCATTTCATCGTTCCTCAGGATATCAGCTTGTCCTAAATATGACATCCTTTGGATGTTTTTAGGACGTGTTTGTGCTGTCTGGGTTTATAAATTATTTTGCTTACCTTAATGCGAGAAACTTGGCCTTACGAAATAACACACAATTTTCTTAAAAATATTTTCAACTAATAATAGAACAGAATCCACTTAAGTGGACTTTGCATTTCAATTACGCCTGGTTTCTGAAATGCGTTAATAAACATAAATCAGCTCAATTGTTTTAAACGACAGTTTTATTCTGCTGCTTCAAATCTACGTCTGAACTCTTTTTTACCAAACGTTTATTCACAAGATAACACTATATACAAAACGATGCCACTGTGAGAGAATTATTAAGAGAATGTCACTAGCACATATTCTACATTTATTTAAAATAATAACGAGTTAAATTTTTATAAATAACCCGTTCACTGCCGATAGTGCGAAAACGAACCATTTTCTTAAATATTTTTTTTCCTTATGAAAAAAAAAAAATATTTGGATCACCAACGAAAATTAGAAAATTAGATTTTAAAAATTAGACTGTTTGTTTTAATCAATTAAATTTTTCTTGTTGCCAGTTGCAAGTTTTATAGATTTAAAAAAAAATTGTAAAATTATAGTTTTTGGCTCTTTTAAAAAATTAAACGTGACTGTACATACTAAATGCTTCGAAATATTTCATAAATAATTAAAATTTGAATTTTAATGATTTTTTTTTTCATTTTAGAAAGAATTAATGTAAGTTATACTTTTGTTTTCTGTTTCATCAATTTCTGATTATATGTATATATATATATTTTATAATTACTACTGATGGTGTGTTTTTGAAATTTTATAATTTTAAATTAATAAAGCTAATATTTTTCTTCGCTGTTTTGTTAATAGTATGACCTATTTATCAGAAAAGTTAAGTATGAAGCAAAAATTTTAATAAAAAAGCATTGCTGCCGGGAGCGGGGTTAAGGCATTATAAATTATCTTTATGATGATTATTTATTTATTTATTACGCTTTTATTTAGATTAATAAATAATTTATACTTTTTCAGACAATAGGTTCCGATGCACATGTGATAAAGTGGAGTGGATTATTAGACTGCCAACGCTCTACAAATTACCAATTTTAGATTTCGAATGTACTGACAAAGGAAACAAGCCGATTTATGATATGACTCTCTTCGATGTTGGATGCATTTAAGAATAACTCAGTGACTCTCCGTTAAATTAAATGAGAACAGAACTTGCAAAGCAAAAGTTCATATACACTTTATTTTGTTAATGATCTGTAATATGCTCTTATTTTAATGATGTTATCTATGATGCTTTGGCATTTGAAGAAGCCCAATTTAAGGGATGAAATATGTTGAAATTAAGTTTCAAATATTCTACACTGTGATTCAAAACTCATGGTGCAAACTTTAAAGGATGCTAAAGCACACTACAGTAAATAAGTTTTGTGTGGAATACCAGGATAACAATCCATTTATTCAGTCAAAAATACAGGGTGTCTTATTCCACACTGAAACCGCATTGCTGTTAATCATTCTAAAAATAACGAAGATATTTCGATGAAATTTGTAGTAGACTTAGTTTTCTTTGTGTGGAATTCGATGGCATTACGAAAAATGATGGAAAAATACAGTAATTTGGTAAGGGACACCATAAGTAAAGTAAACTACTTCTTAACCTTCACGCGTCGACTTCAAAGCTGTTTGGATGTAGAGTGCGACCACTTCCACCATTTCTCGTGAATCATTACATTTTGCACAAACGAAAGTAAGCCTTTTGCAAAATTCACCAAAATATCTTCATTAATGTTAAAGTTCAAATTGGAGTGAGGTACGCCGTACTTTTGACTGAATAAATGGACCTTAGTTCCTATATGTAAATTGTTTGTAGTATACTCTACTGTCCTTTAAAGTTTGTACCAAGAGTTCCCAATAATCCAATACATATTAAAATGAAATAATTATCTTCAGATATTGTATGTATTAATATGCAAATTTTATCTAAATTTCTGTGAAAATTGCTTCATTTTGCCTCTTGGCCATGCTGCTTGTCATTCCCTAGTTGTTTGTCCTTATTAGGTTAAGAGTATGTTTTACAGCCTACACAAGTCTTATTACCTGAGTGTGATATCTTTACATTTTCTCGATTCCTACTTTTTTTTAATAATAAATCTATAGCTAAAAGCAGTAATGAACTTCCGTCCTTTAAAGTTTGTACTACGAGTTCCCAATAATCCAGTACATATTAATATGAAATAATTATCTTCAGATATTGTATGCATTAATATGCAAATTTTATCTAAATTTCTGTGAAAAATTGCTTCATTTTGCCTCTTGGCCCTGCTGCTTGTCATTCCCTAGTTGTTTGTCCTTATTAGGTTAAGAGAGTGTTTTACAGCCTATACAAGTGCATCTTATTACCAGAGTGTGATATCTTTACATTTTCTCGAATCCTACTTTTTTTTAAAAATAATAAATCCATATCTAAAAGCAGTAATGAACTTCTGGGGTGTCCCTGTTTGGACATTCCCCCCAGAAGTTTACAGATGTTGTATTTACTAATTGTTTGAAAGAACAATTTTCACACCGGTATTTCATACAGTCCCCCCACCTCCGAAACGAAAAAAATACCTACCGGAGAAATACGGCTGAATTGAACACTAGGTAAAAGTATTTATTGAATTGATTTGTCAGATTTCAGACCGTATTAAAGCATATATGATAATGAGCATGATGCGAGATCTTGAATTATGGCGAACTTTTAGAATTGTGGTAGTTTAATTTGTTAAATTCAGCATAAATATTTCAGAATATTAATTAAGTAAAGGAGACATTTGTGCATTCATTTATAAATCGCAGATTTTCTGATGTAAATTTAAATTTCTTGGGTTATACATTATATGTATGATTTTCTAGTTTTGAAATTTGTAACTTTTGTTCAAAGGTAAAATACATTTGGGTCACAAATTATTATAGATTTCTAATTTTCAACAACTTTTGAATAACTTCTTATTCAAATATATAGAATGTCTAAGTTTTCACATATTGCGATACTTTTCAAGATGAATCTATTTTAACATTTTTATGAGAAGTAATGCAAGAAATATGAATTTTTTCACAGTACAATAAATAGTAAAATTTATTGACCCTATAATAAATACTTAATCTTTAAAGATAGTAACGAAACACCACTTTTTAGCTCAAAATATTTTCCCTTCAAAATACGGTGTATTTTGAACCTCTTTAAAGAAATAACATAAAGAACATCAGTTTATTACGATACTATAGGTTGTGAAGTAAAGTATTGGGTTTTGTACAGGGTGTCCAGCGAATAAGACACTGATTTCAAAACTAAATATCTCAAAAACAAAGATCAAAAGAATTATGTGGTAAACGGTTTTTTTATTAGCTAAGCTGTAAAAATGTTATACAGAAGTTTAAAAAATTAGTTGCAAAAACCACTAACAGACGGCGCTGTAATAGACTATATAATAAATTGTGTTTTGATGTCCAGAGCACAAGCATCTCATTCCTAGATGGCTTCCTACGGAAGAACGAAAATTGGGAAATACCACTTTTTTGTTGGGGTGATGTGCAGAAGTGGAGACATCTGGTCACAGAATTATTGCATCAGCTTCAATTTTAGAGAATTTCAATTACTAAAATTTTCAATAAAATGTTTAGCAATATATAAGAACTTATTAAAACATTTTATTTGGGTAATGTGCAGAAGCGGAGCCATGTGTTGACAGAATTGAGATTTGTTTTAAATTTTGTTATAAGCTACTTCGATTCGGATACCAGTATCTCTGTGGTATGTCTTTTCTCTCCTAATTGGTAGATCGTGGAATCGAATCTAAGTAGAGGAGGATTTGAAAAAAAATGGAAATCTTTACTTTTTAATATTTATTTAAACTGTGAAAAAAGTTTGAATAAAAAAATCCAAAGTTTCTCGTTTTAAAATTTAATTGAGCTAAGAGAAACCCCCTTTTTAAAAAAATCATTGAGCATTTATAATAATGATTCATAAATCATTTTTTTTTATTGTAGAGAATAGTTTGAATGAAAAGATACAAAGTTTCTATTTTTAAAAACTTAATTAAGTTAAAAAAATAATTTTAATTTTAAAAACTCGTTTTCATTTTTTTTATCACTGAGCACAGAAATATGGCTTCTAGCGATAGGATCCGAAGTGTTGGAAAGGAATGCAGCATCCAAAATACTTTTGCTTTGACGTTGATGATATGACTTATCATCAATTCCTTTTAAAAAGAAATAATTCAATGCATAATTTCTGTCTCTAAAACTTTGTTTACAAAGAAAAGAAATATATGTGTTGTGCTAAAAACCAAAGTATTATGCCGTGATTTAAAAATAAATGAAAAGTGCAAAATTACTTTTTTATTTATAATAATTCAGGTATAAACAATAATGCCAAAATATTATGCCGTGATTTAAAAATATAAAAAATATATAAAAAGTACAAAATTATTTTTCTAAATATATGCATTTTGATTTAAATAATTATATGGCATTAAAAATTGAATTTAGTCAAATATTTTAATAAGTTCTTATATAATGATTTCTAAACTTTTTATTGAAAATTCTATTAATTGAAATTTTCTAAAATTAAAGCTGATGCAATAATTCTGAGACCAGATGTCTCCATTTCTGCACATCAGCCCAATGAAAAAATGGACTTTCCCAATATTCGTTCTTCCGTAGGGAGCCATATAGGAATGAGACACTAGTGCTCTAGACTTCGAAGCACAGTTTACAGATATTGCGATTACAGCGCCATCTGTTAACGCTTTTTGCAACTAAATTTTGAAACTTCTGTATAACATTTTTACAGCTTAGCTAATAAACAAACCGTTTACCGCATAATTCTATTGATCTTTGTTTTTGAGATATTTAATTTTGAAATCAGGGTCTTATTCGTTGGACACCCTGTATTTGCATTTGTAAAAAAGAAAATTCAATATTCAATAGAAAACATTATGAATTCGTTAGAATTTATAATGTTGAGCAAGGGCAACATTAAAGTTCAAATTCAAACAAATAACGAAAACAATTTACTCTTTCTGTCATTTTCATTTTGATTCTCCCTATACAGGGTTCGTAGGGGTCCTTGAATTTCCAGACTGAGAAATTCTTCGGTACCAGTATTTTCTTATGGAAAATCTCTCTTTAAATAAGTCGAAATTTCGACCGTTTAAACTAGATTTATTTTTCTATAAAAAAAATTCTGATAATAACGGTCTTGAAAATAACGGTACCTGTACGAACCGTGCTATATCTTTCCTAAATCGCGGAGAAATACGATTCTCACTTATTCTTAATGTGTTTTATTTTGTGTTTATTACTTCTGAAAAGTATTATTAATGAAGTTCATGCATTTTCAGTTCTTAAAATGAGTAAAATGCTTATATCCTTGCCTGAAAAATATTCGAGTAATAGTAATAAACTCATGAGTGGGTGTAAAGAAGCGAGTAAACAAATACTATACGTAGAAATTTGATAAAATATAGAATCTGAGAACAGTTTTCTTAAAATCTTTATGAAAGTATTTGACATATATACTCTGGAATATATCGTTACTGATCGAAAACTAGTTTGGAAAAGTTTAAATTCGGTGAAATGCCGTTTTTCGTGATATAATTTACTATTATAACTGTAATTATGTACATACATTTTTGGTTTAGTTAATTAGTTTTTCAGTCAAGAATGATATCGAAAGCCTTGAGATACATATATATTTTTCTAACTTTAGTTGTATCGTGCTGCCAAGCATCATGTTTATTTAATAAAATTCTGTGAAATAAAAATTTAGATTCATAAAAGCAATTCCACAGTTTTAGTTGTGTTTGATTTTCAGTCGTCTACCCTAGCTATATACAAAAATAGCTTATCACAGCAGTGGAACTACGATTAAAAATAAATTGGTTTATCATATGAAGACGTGAATTTCAAAACACGCCTTATCCAGAAAATCAAATTTTGGGAAATCACGAAATTTTTACAGTAAACCAAGATTTTAAAATGGTAGAAACACAGGATAAAACTATTTTATTTTATTTATTTTTTTTTCAGATTATTGTGTTTTTTCGGTGCAGGTTTACCAACAGAACATATTGTTAGAGAAAACTTCATTTTTTAAATTTTGAATAAGGCGAGTTTTGAAACTCTTGTCTTCATGTATAAATTTAAGTTTTGAATAAAACTGTATTAACACATGGTGACTGTACAATTACTGAATCACTCTGCGTTAATTTATTAAACGTTCCTTTATTCCATAGCTATATTTGGAATGGTTATTCACGAAGTTAAGATATAACACGAGTTTTAACTCTTGTAATATATAATTAAAAACCACATAAAGAATTACAGCTTTCTTTCTTTAATGAAAAATTTTCTCGAAACTCCATTCAAAAAATAATTCGCTAATATGTTTACTTCTAAGAGTTAATGAATTTTTCTGATTGTCAGATTTTCTCTTAACCCCTTAATTCTCGCTCCCGTCATATTCACGGGCTGTGACTTTTACTCAGATTAAAAATAGCAAATAAAGCCTTTGTGCAACAATATTAAAAAGCAGAAAAACCAACGTTTAAAATGCACAAATAAATATTTGTGCATTTTAAACGTTGGTTTTTCTGCTTTTTACTCAGATTGTTTGATTCCTACCAGTTTTATAAAATAGTAAAATTGGCTATATTTGAGTATCGTTTTACCTGTCCTTAAATAAGGTGAATATTTCTTTTTCATAAAAGTGGTGCCAATAATCAATTTGAATTTTTAAACCGTAATTTAATTCGAGCGTTAAGGGGTTAAAGGTTCTGTCCGATCGTAATTGTTAATAAAAGGAAATTTGAAAACAATATAACTTCTTGCCCATTGCATATTTCTAAATATATTTTTCAATATCAGAAATTTGACATTAAAAAAATGTGTTACGTTTCAAAATTGTTTTATTAATTATAAATATTGTTTAAAAGGAATATATTATGGAATTTTTACTTAACTGAATTTTACCGCTTTTTTACTAATACTTGAGATTTTTCAAAATGCATTAGTCACAAACTTTCTGATAGCGAAAACTGAATAATAATATATGCATCAGGAAGTAATCCTGTTTTTAAATTTCTGTATAGATTCAGATGGTGCTTCAATATCACCGAGGGGGAAGCTTATTGTGCTCTTCGTATGTGATGATGGCCAACTAATTTGCAAAAGCTTTTTAATTACGATAAAATGAAACTTATGAAACCAAAATAAGCCAGATTCTTATGCTTTTCAGATCATAGAAAGAATAGCCAACCATTCACATACTGTTGACTGGATTCTAATACACATTTAATAGCTCTTGTTTTTATCTTATTTTAACACTTATTTTTATTATTAAATATCAGTAGATCATAGAAAGAATAGCCAAACATACTTTTGACTGGATTCTAATACATATTTAATTACTCTATTTTATCTTATTTTAACACTAATTTTTATTATATAAATATCAGAGCTAAAACAAGAAAACCGCGTATGTATGTTAATACACATCAGCATAAAATGCCATTTGATAACCAGGCATTTAAAAGAAAAAAAAAGGGGGGGAGGGGAGACTTGGTATATTCTACATTTTAATTACAAATATTTTATGAAAGAAAATTAAATAGAACTAAAAAAAATTACAGAAAATATTTAGAAACTTTAATTTAAAAAAGTGTGCCTAGTTCTGAAATCGATATGATTATTATAGATGCTTCGCCTAATTCTTTCAGGGTGCAAAGGAAGGAAATTATGTTTTCTCATGCATATATTTTAGTATTTTTAGATGAAGTTAAACTCTAGAAATATAAAACCTACAAAACAAAAATCCTTTGTTTTCAATGTCAGCTATTTTAAATTGTGTTATAATAAAAGCACAAATCTAGGCAGACATCCAACGATAATTCGTTTACCTTTTTCACAGATGAAATTTTTGCAAGGTATTGAATGAGCGTTTGTTCAATGAATGGGAAGTAGAAGAAAAATGGTTTTGTACCTGCTATTTGATAAAGCCGTGTTGCTCGTAAAACTATTGTGTGGCGAAACAAATAATACTATAGAGTCTGCGAATAATTTTATGTTTGATCAGGTGTAACATATGGAGTGAAGTACGTCAAGGTTATTTATGTAGACATTTGGCATGTTGTTAAAATTGTAATATCATGCGATGGATATGTAGGAATAAATAAAAAAGTTTATATTTTTTCCCGTGCATGCATGTTAAACAAGGTCAACGGATCATGAATTTCAAAGATAAAATGGCGCGTATTTTGATGTGAGATTAGAATTGATTTGCTTTACCATATAGGGGAAAGTAGGGGAATGACGCTCACTTAAGGGAAAACAGGAATAGCTAGTCAAATTTACACAAAAAATCTATATTTTATTGTGTATTAATGAAGTATAACTCCAAAGCATGAAGAACAGTTTGCAATTAAGTAATCTGCATAAAAGTTTTAGAGGTTTTTTTTTATCGTTTTATTTCATTAACAACAGATTGAGTGGTAATGCCCGATATGGTAGGGTAATTGCGCTCAGAATTTGA
Organism: Maratus speciosus; assembly: GCA_963932465.1. Classification (NCBI taxonomy): domain Eukaryota; kingdom Metazoa; phylum Arthropoda; class Arachnida; order Araneae; family Salticidae; genus Maratus; species Maratus speciosus. The sequence continues at coordinate 228,317,384 of OZ010796.1, read as the reverse complement.
ATACAACATTTAAGTTGGAGTTATTTACAGTTGACGTAACAAAGCACTGCAAAAATAAATAAAAGAATGAACGTACAGCTAAATGTATATATTTTTTTTAGAAATAATGAGTAAATTAATATTTGAAAATAAGAGTGTATACTTACCTTCAAGTTAGATGTTGTAGAATTTTATTCTAAAACAACTTCAAACTAATAACGTGAGGACACAAAAATACTTTCCTCCCGACGGCACTATATCCTTACTGGGAACTTAGGCTGAAGTTCGCTAGGTGCCGGTACCCATCGCACGTTTTCAATTCTATTCTGTTAAGAGATATTTGGGTGAGCGGGATTGCCCGCTGAGCGTCATTACTCTACTTTCCCCTACATGTGCGAGTAGCATTTGCCTAATGAAGGGAGAGGGTGGGTCTTATGCAAGGGGATGCCAGTGATGCAGCCAGGACCCTCATCTGGGAGGGGTTTTGAACAATTTTTACTTATACAATAAACAATCGTTGTGTTACATGTTCATAAAGTAGTGTTACGTAAATACATGACACATAAAAAGCGACGTAATGAAAAAGCACAAAAAAATCATAATAAATTTAGCATTTATGTCTTAAAAAGTTTGATAAAAGAGCTTTTTTTCAATCTTCAGAAAAAAAGAGGGTGAAACAGCAGTAGCTGTAGTATACCTACTATTTTGCTGCTATTGCTTCCTAACTTTTTCCTTCATTAATTTTGTGTTCAAATGGAGGGTCGTATTATGAAGCCTTGAAACAGTTATATGATGAAACTTTTAGCCTGTTTATGTTTTCTTTACTTTAGTTGTTACGCATCATATAGTTATCAAGGGCATCTTATCAGTTTTTAAATGCTCTTGAAGGGGTTTTAACCTCGAAATCTCCTTCGCTGCACCAGTGAGTTGCTTTGTTAGTCCGTTGACTATACACATATGTATCACTTATGGTAGCCGAAAGTGACAATTTTGTTTTTATTATTTTTCCGACCACTACTTCTAATCAATAATTTTCATGGTAAATTTCTGTTAGAAGTATATCATAAAGATTAGTTTATGGAAATAGTGGTGGTCAAAATAGTAAAACAACAGTAACCCGGGGAAATTGTGTACCAATCGGTGTAAAAAATGGTGCTCTAAGGGCCAAGAGAGTCAAAGCGGTATGCTAGGTTTGAAGACAGACGCGTAAAACTCCAAATGGATAAGTGGAGGGTACAATCCGGAATCGAACTTATGTACTTTTGACCACACGTTTAAAGCCTGCATCGACTTGACAGCTAGGCTTCTAGGAATGTGTACAGAGAATTAGCAAATCGAAGTTGATAATATTTACATGTTTTGAAATTCATCGACAACAGCATAACTCAGAGAAAGATACTTTTCTGTAATGGAAAAATATATTTAGTCCCCTGAATTAGAATTACACGTTTTTTTTTTTTTTTTTTTAAGAAACGTCTGTATATACAGTCGCGAAAAAGAAAAATGAGCACCGATAAAGATTGAGAAAAAATAAATTACCAATGGATAGGGAATAATGTATACCATTTACTTGATGTACATGAATTAAGGTTTGGTGGTAACTATATATTAAAATTCAGACTAATATTTAAATTTTCAATAGTAACACCCAGTTTTGATAAAATAATTTATATCTATGTTGAGATTAATGCCCTTATTTTATAAAATTCCTTGCCATTTAGATCAAAAGTTTTGTAATTACGATTAATCAAAATTTTGAAGCACATGTTTAATGTTAAATTATTTTTACATATATTTATTTATATTTCCTAAAATAATAATCTTGCTGACATTTTTGAATGAACATACTTCTTAAAACTACAAAAATAAATATCTTGTTTTTTGTAAATCTAATAATTTTATTACTAGAAATATGATTTATTAAATTGATATTTAATAAAATTATGACTTTTAACGTATAAAATATTTTATTACATTCCAATGACAAATGCTTCCTGTACGCGTATACAAAATTTTAGTTTTTTTCCTTCGAATGTTGTTTTAGTTACCTTTAAAAAAAGAAAAAATATATCTGATGATGTATGGGATATACTCGACGCTCGTTTACTCAATATCGGTATCAGATTTCAATTTGGAGCGAAGCCCTGAAATGGAATCTTTATAAAATAGTTAATAACTCGGAAACTAATCGTAGAAAAGTCGTGCAATTTTGTATTTAGGCTAATTATGATAGGTGTAGATTTTATTTATTGTGCAAAATATGGGTGTTACTACTGAAAAGGAGGCTATCTAAATATTATAATGAACACAAAATTTATAGACAGCCTCCTTAGAAAAAAAATTATCGAAATCAATAAAAGTAGACATTATTCCCAATCGAGTGTTACATTTATTTCTCTTCTATGGCAGACGATGGGAAAATTGCATGGAGTGGATTTTTTTTTCCGTGACTTTACTGCACCTTTGTTTTCATGTATGATTCTGTTAACAATTTTTTGTTTAAATAATTCATTAAAAATCTAAATGAGATTTCACGCATAAATATAAACATAAGTTAATTATCTTTGGTATGTAAGCACACGAGTATACACAACTACACATATAATTTCGGTCTGATTCAGTCTCATTCAAAAACAATCCGAACATGACTCGAAACCCGAACTGAAAGAAAGTTAACACTTATTTGAATACTATTACTAAAAAATAGTCTACATCATTAATATCACTTTTATATTCTATGTAAAAAATTGTATTTTCTGCAGTATAAGGGTAAGCAGCGGGAATGGGGTCCATGTTTCAGAAAACACTCTGAGCCGACTTCTCGTTTTATAAATTCTAAAATACTTTTACCGACTCATTTTGAGACAGTAAAATGAAATCTTTTCATCATATTTAAAAAACTTGTCTTTATTAACCCTCTAAGTGGTTTGTCCGTATTTGTCCTTTCCCCAAAAACAACTTAAATCAGTTGCAGACGAAAATATTTGTAATAGATCTGGAGCCCGCAGCACAGACAACCACCTCATCGAGTTGGAGGCTGAAATTACAGAATTAGCTAAAACTCAATTCCCATATTAAAACGCAATCAGTCTGCCAAGTCATATCTTGGTGGAAAACACCTAAAAACCCAATTTTAGCGGTCGACTCGTGGGTTTACCATTGCGTTTTCGTGCACCCAAAGGTATGAAAACGTGGCGGACTGGGAGCAGGAAAACACAATGGTAAACCTACGAGTCAACCGGTAAAATCGGATTTTTAGGTATTTTCCACCAAGATACGACTTGGCAGACCGATTGCGTTTTAATATGGGAATCGAGTTTTAGCTAAATCTGGAATTTTAGCCTCCAACTCGATAAGGTAGTTGTGTCATATGGTTCGTACGCCTCCTTGAATTTTGCAGACCAGAAAATTTTTCGATACCAGTATTATCTTATAGAAAATCTCTTCTTAAAAGAAGGCGACATTTTGCGCGTTTAACTTAGATTTCTTTTTCTATAAAAAGATACTGGGTTTTCCTGGAGAAATAACGGTATCCGTACGAACCATGTGTCTTTGCTGCCGACTCCCGGTCTATAACAGAATTGTATTTTAAGATGTACGTTAAAAAAAAGGGGCAAGTGTATTTTAGAAACAAACAGAGAAAGGAACTTTTAATTAATATTAGTTTTATAAGCATTTTTTGGAAAATAAAGGAAAGCCCTGAGACGTCAGAAAGTGTTCTAACGGATAAGAATATGTGCCGCACAATGTAGAAAGTGTACTAACGGATCAGAATATGTGCCGCACAATGTAGGGAGGTGGGGGATGAATGGGACATTTTCACAAAAATATTTTTTTTTATTTTTTTATTTAAGTTACTATCAATATTATATATCACATTTCATACATTAGGTATTTGCCAACATATATGAACAATATTTATTCTAGATTATGACTTATTCATAAAAATATTATGAAATCAATAAAACGTTCCTCCCTGTCCCAATCATCCCCATAGCAGGGATGAATGGGACACTAATAGGGATGGATGGGACACAAAGATTTTCCTCCCTGTATTCAATTTTACCAAATCAAAATTTATAAATTATAACCTTATATGAAAATTATATTTGTAATATATGATTTTACAGCACGAATCGATATGTTTTTTTTTCAATAACTTCTTTTATTGCAGTTTTAACTTTTAATGCGGACTTCGGCTATCAACCTGTTCTTTTTTCCACTTATGAGGCATTTTAGATTTGAAATGAAAGTGCAAAATGTCTTTTAAATATAGCATAGCTAATAATTTTCAATCATAACTTATTAATATTAATTAAATGTATCGTAGAAACATGCAGAACGGAAATTATTGTGTCGATCGGAAAGTCATGTCGTGTTGGGAAAATCAATTCGTACCGGAAAATTCTGCCCGATAATTATTAGACATTAGATATCGGAATCAATGCCTAATAACTAAATGATTGAATTTTCCGCTACGAATTGATTTTCCCAACACGACCCAACTTTCCGATTGACCCAATATGTTAGGGGTGGGGATTTATTTGTGCAACATTTCAAAATTCAATATAATTTCCCCCATTTGATCAATACACATATACTATTTTTATCAATTTTATCTATTTTGATTAAGTTTTAGTACCAATTTTTTGATAATCCATTAATAATTATTACAATACTATAAGTAACACTCAGAAATTTTAAACAATAACAACTCATATAATACTATTTAATACTATTAATTGACGTAAATTATTGATTTATCATCCTATATAATACTATTTAATTAATAAATAAAATTTTCAACATCTCTAGGGGAGAGTGAGAATGTACCATTCATCCCCATTTGAAATGTCCCAATCATCCCCATGATGCATAATATCCCTTCTCAGCCATTTTAACTCAAAAATTATTTTGTCACAATGGTTACTATTCATTCATTTTAATTATTGATATTGAACCTTAAAATAAATAACTACAACATAGCTTTATTTTTTATATTGTATAAGATATTTCACATCTTCAAATGTAAAAAAAAACTTACTTTTAAGCAGAGATCTCAGAAAATGCAACTTTGAAGGAAAATGAAAACAGCAATGTGGTCCCACTTTTAGTTCTGAAGCACACTGTGGTAGAGGTATATGGGGTTAGGAAGCAATTTAAAATAAATGTTTATTGCCTGAAATATTGAGAATGTCCCATCCATCCCTTGTCCCATACATCCCCTAGCTCCCCTATCTTGAACTTATAATGAATTTCCAAATTCCACTGTTTTTTAGAATATCTAAAAGCAAAATAAAACCTATTATCTCCCCCAATATTTTTCTCTTTTTACACAAATTTTTAAGCAACTTGCCTAGAAGTTTAGAATTCTATAATAATAAATAAATAAAAATGAGACTAAATTTCCTATTTTGTCTATTCGATTTTAAAAAGAAATCTTAGTGCTTTGATCTAAAATTAAAGTAAGAAAAAAAAGCTAAAATATTAAAATTTAATAACTATTTATTGGAAAAAAAATTAATTTTTCATATAAATAAATAGATATATCTTATGAATTTTCAGTCGGATGAAAAAGATTTTTGTAAACGTTTCAGAAAAGTTATATTGAAAAAAATCAATAAAAAATAAATTGAGATGCAATTTTCAAACAAATTGCATTTAAAAGTATTTTTTCCCCTATACGATAGTATAAAAATTGACAATATGTGATGCTTAGAAGTTTAAAAAATTGCAATATAGATTACCCGTATTTAGCAGTACAATGATATATAAAAAATACGATGTTACAATTCTGATAAAATTTTACTTAAAAAAGGTGCTAAAAAATACATAAAAGGTTTCTACAACATGAAAACCGTCAAAGATGTTAAAATCCCAAGCGCTTTCAACTGCATTATAACAGTCGTCTTCAGGGGAAAACCAGAGGAGTGAAAGTTCATGGAAAATTCTTTACTTAAGTATCAGTGGACGAGTCTATTTCAAAGAAGGGGGGGGGGGAGGGGGTAAAATGAAAATGATTATGTTTCAAAATCGCTAGAAATATCTAGTATACTATACCAGATCTTAGATATGTTGTAGGATGAAGTATCGTTGCAAGTATTCTTTCTTTGAGTTAAAATTTCCAATGATTCTCTGATTATTGACGTGTAGTAATTTGAAGTACGGGCTATGACTCTTGCTTTACTGAAATCAATGTGAATATCTTGTTTTTGGTTTAATCTGGATAGAGCAGTAGAGGGTTTATAAAAAGTGGGGAAGGATTGTACTTTGTGCCAATATATTAAGAAAAAGAAGAAACAACGTATAAAAGGCACAAATAAAACGTGTTTAAAAGCATACAGCTGTTTCAAAACCTCTAAGATTTCCTCATCAGTGCTTAAAATAAAAGTTAAAACTAAGACATTGTGTAAAAAGAGGGGGGGGGGGAGAGGTGGACAGAGAGTCAGAAAAGCGTACCTTTCAGCTCTACTGCCAACGGTGAAATGCGAAATGATGCGGTGAATGGCATTTCACCGTTGGCAGTAGAGCTGAAAGGTACGCTTTTCTGACTCTCTGTCCACCTCTCTCCCCCCCCCCTCTTTTTACACAATGTCTTAGTTTTAACTTTTATTTTAAGCACTGATGAGGAAATCTTAGAGGTTTTGAAACAGCTGTATGCTTTTAAACACATTTTATTTGTGCCTTTATACGTTGTTTCTTCTTTTTCTTAGTAGAGGGTTTGTTATACTTTATGTCTGTAATATGTTCTTTTCGTCTGTCTTTAAATTTTCTAGTGGTCATTCCTATGTATTTGAGTTCTTTCTGATTTACTTTGTTTGTGAAAGGTATTACATATATGCCAGAAGTTTCATCGTTAGGGATTGGGTCTATTTTCAGGTGTACAAGATCTTTTAACTTGGCAGATGGTTTTGCGATTACGAATATATTATATTTCTTTAATGCATAACTAATCCTTTCAAATAACTGAGGTATATAATTGAAACTATAAAACTTGAGATTATTTTTAATGCTATTTCTGGTTAACTCTCTATGCTGAATATCAAAGATTAATTTATTGATACATTGGGGGGGGGGGACCATTTTCTATTGCAATCTTCTTAATGGTGAGTAACTCTGCTTGTAGGTATTTTCTTGTACAAAATTCAATGGCTCTATTTATATAAAATTTATAAGCTGCAGTTTTATATTTAAATGGGACATTACTATTGTAGGATATTGTACTATTTGAATTGCATGGTTTTCTGTAAATTTTCCTATCAATTTTGTATGTTGTATTATTTCTTATTAATTCAACGTCTGAAAATGGTAAGGATCCTTTTTCTTCGACTTCCAGTGTGAACTGTATATTTGAATCTAGGTTATTAGCTGTATTTAAAAAGTCATTCAATGCGGGGATACCATGGTTCCAAATTAAAAATATGTCATCGACGTAACGCAGCCATAGTTGAGGTTTCAGATCTGATTTAAATATAATATCTTTCTCAAGTGGTCCAAGTTTCAGTTCCGCTAATAATCCTGAAATGGGTGAGCCCATTGGAGCACCCTCAGTTTGTTTATAAAATTTTCTATTAAATTGAAAGACATTGTTATTTGTAATCAAGCTAATGCTTGAATTTAAAGTTGTTCTTATTTCATCGTTATATTCCGGGTTATTATCTATGAATTGCTTTATGAGGATTTCTATTTCTTTTACATTTATTGAAGGGTACAGGGATTTGATGTCTATACTTGCAAGTATACTACTATCATATATATTTTAGTCTTTTATTTTCTCAAAAAACTCTCTAGTTGAGTTGACTACAAGATTTGTTGGAGGTAACATTTCTTTAAGTAGCGGTACGAAAACTTTTTCTATAGTATATGTTAGAGCTAAACACTTGGAAAATATAGGTCTAAGAGGGTAGTTGTCCTTAAGATCTTTTAAACGTCCAATTAACCTGGGAGTGACTGCAGTTTTGTTGATTTTGAGTTTAACTTTCATTTGAGTGGGCCATGTGCCATGTTTAATTAAATCTTGTGCTTTACGGTCGATTGAGGGGTTAGGGTCCTTGTTCAATTCTTTGCAGTTAATTTCCTCAATACATTCCTCCATTTTTGAGATATAATCTTGAGTATTCATTATTGCTAATTTGTTAGACTTGTCCGTTTGGATCACTATAACTACAAATAACAATGTCCTTCAATTTAATAGAAAATTTTATAAACAAACTGAGGGTGCCCTAATGGGCTCACCCATTTCAGGATTATTAGCGGAACTGAAACTTAGACCACTTGAGAAAGATATTATATTTAAATCAGATCTGAAACCTCAACTATGGCTGCATTACGTCGATGACATATTTTTAATTTGGAACCATGGTATCCCCGCATTGAATGACTTTTTAAATACAGCTAATAACCTAGATTCAAATATACAGTTCACATTGGAAGTCGAAGAAAAAGGATCCTTACCATTTTTAGACGTTGAATTAATAAGAAATAATACAACACACAAAATTGATAGGAAAATTTACAGAAAACCATGCAATTCAAATAGTACAATATCCTACAATAGTAATGTCCCATTTAAATACAAAACTGCAGCTTATAAATTTTATATAAATAGAGCCATTGAATTTTGTACAAGAGAATACCTACAAGTAGAGTTACTCACCATTAAGAAGATTGCAATAGAAAATGACCCCCCCCCCCCCCAATGTATCAATAAATTAATCTTTGATATTCAGCATAGAGAGTTAACCAGAAATAGCATTAAAAATAATCTCAAGTTTTATAGTTTTAATTATATACCTCAGTTATTTGAAAGGATTAGTTATGCATTAAAGAAATATAATATATACGTAATCGCAAAACCATCTGCCAAGTTAAAAGATCTTGTACACCGGAAAATAGACCCAATCCCTAACGATGAAACTTCTGGCATATATGTAATACCTTTCACAGACAAAGTAAATCAGAAAGAACTCAAATACATAGGAATGACCACTAGAAAATTTAAAGACAGACGAAAAGAACATATTACAGACATAAAGTATAACAAACCCTCTACTGCTCTATCCAGATTAAACCAAAAACAAGATATTCACATTGATTTCAGTAAAGCAAGAGTCATAGCCCGTACTTCAAATTACTACACGTCAATAATCAGAGAATCATTGGAAATTTTAACTCAAAGAAAGAATACTTGCAACGATACTTTATCCTACAACATATCTAAGATCTGGTATAGTATACTAGATATTTCTAGCGATTTTGACACAATCATTTTCATTTTACCCCCCCCCCCTCCTCCCTTTCTTTGAAATAGACTCGTCCACTGATACTTAAGTAAATAATTTTCCATGAACTTTCACTCCTCTGGTTTTCACCTGAAGACGACTGTTATAATGCAGTTGAAAGCGCTTGGGATTTTAACATCTTTGACGGTTTTCATGTTGTAGAAACCTTTTATGTATTTTTTAGCACCTTTTTAAGTAAAATTTTATCAGAATTGTAACATCGTATTTTTTATATGTTTTTCAAGGTGAATGTGACGTTCAACAATTATAGTTTGAACTATATTTTATATAGTACAATGATACATCTGCTTTATTTTAGGGCTGGCTTATTGGACGAAACATTATTTTTTATAGACGACATTTTAATTGCTGGCTGAAAGAAATAGCATATCGGGGGCTAATAAAAATAGGAACATTGAAAACATTTGTTTTGTAATAAAGCTGTGTAGAGCAAACAGAAATTATTTTACTTACCAAATTATGAATTTTCAAGAGATATAAAAAGTGTAATTTTACCTATAGAAAAAATATTTCTTGGGATTAACTTAACTGCCTTCACTTTAAAACGCTCTGAAACAATGAAACGAACAAATATTTCTATGACTCAGTCATTTTAGTATACAATGGGCGTATCCTTTTCAGACTAGTTCTTTTTCTTTCTTTGTTTTTTTTTTTTCATTACAACATTCTATGAATAGAGTTTTTTTTTACTACATTTCAAAGTCTACTGCTACGTTTCACAAAATTTGGCATTTCTTTGCTCATTTAGCTGCAGAATCGGTTTTTTCATAAAAACAATAAGAAGACATTCATCTATTAAAAAATGCTGCTTAAATACATTAATTCTACAGAAAATATTAATCAAGATTATGATATGTTTCTCATTTACACTTATTGAGCGCAGGTTACTCACTGTAAAAAAAATCCCGTTAAATTTACGGCAAAAACTGCTGGCAGCAATGTTGCCAGCAGTTTCTACGTAAAAATCGCAGTAAAATTCGATGTAAATTTTATCTCATATTTTCCTTCATTTCAACGGTTATAATTGTAAATTTCACAGCCATATTTCCGTGCAAATTACCACAATAAATGCTGTAATTTTAACGGCAAATTGTCCGTAAATAAAATAATCTTTAAAAAAAAAATAACCGACTTCAAAAAAAAGCACTAAAAAGAATTAAATAATTCTTTAAACTGCTCTAATGACGAAGCATTATCCAATAACCACACATCGGATATCATGTATCGGCATAAAAACGTTAAATTTAATGTATAGAATTTAATATCTACCAAACATGGATTTTCTAGGGAATGTTTTTTACAAAAGATTAATTTACATATTTATGATTTAGTTACGAATATATACATATAAAAAGTAATCAATTACTTTTTGAAGTTGGTGCCAAACATTCACAATCGATAATGATTAAACAAATAATTTGCTGAAGAAATAGAGCATTTTTTAAATTTTGCATCATATTTTCCATCATCACTTTATTCATGGTAATAGCTACAATATAATCACAATTTTACTATACTTAAGATAGGTTGGCACCAACTTCAAAAAGTAATTGATTACTTTTTATATGTATATATTCGTAAATTAAATCATAAATATGTAAATTAATCTTTTGTAAAACACATTCTCTAGAAAATCCATGTTTGGTAGACATTAAATTCTATACATTAAATTTAACGTTTTTATGCCGATACATGATATCCGATGTGTGGTTATTGGATAACGCTTCGTCATTAGAGCAGTTTAAAGAATTATTTAATTCTTTTTAGTGCTTTTTTTGAAGTCGGTTATTTTTTTTTTTGAAAAGATTATTTTATTTCCTACTTTTTAGTTATTCATACCGTAACACATAATTATCCGGATTTCAACATCCGCTGAATAAGTAAATAATTTGTCAAAGAAATTATAATTTACAAAAACTATTTATTAAACAAATAGTTTTAAATAAATTCCTTATAATTTCATTAAAAGTATTGACTTTATCAGCATTTAATACTTCTGATATTTTTTTAAACAAGTACATTATATTCACAACAGTCTACAATCATTTATTTATTGCTCACATACACCTGACTTGTGTGCTTGACATAAGGGGCAAACTTTTAAGTCATCGTTAATATACAAGGACGAAATAGCGCAAGGACTTTGAGCTTTGAAGAGGTGGGGGTTCTAGATAGCACAAGGAAATTTACAACACCAGAGAATTACATCTGGTAGCTCCACAAAGAGTGTGCAACGGAGCCAGCGGGATTTGAACCCGCAGCCCAACTACGCTCTCAAGCGATTAGCGGTGTGGTGCCTCAACCATTCAGCCACGGTCACATTCGAGAATTATTTTTTGTAGGACTCCGTTGTCAAGAAGAAAAATGCAGACTATGTAGTAATATTTGTAGTGACTCTTCAAGTATATTTACCAGGATCCAGATATATTTTTCGCTGTTAGCGAAATGAGATTGACCAATTTCAAAAATTCTTCTGTCAAATAAAACAAAATTTTCTGTACTAAAATACTGGCATCCAAAAAGCTGTAAACTTGTCAGGTTTGAAAATGTGGTCCAGTGCCCACCGTGGTTGAGTGGTCAAGGCATCACACTGCTAATCGCTTGAGAGCGTAGGTGACTGTGGGTTCGAATCCCGCTGGCTCCGTTGCACACTCTTTGTGGAGCTCCTGGATGTAATTCTCTGGTGCTGTAAATTTCCTTGTGCTATCTCGTTCCTGTATATTGACGATGACTTACAAGCTGGCGCTTGACGCCAAGCACACAGGTCAGATATATTCAATAAACCAATCATGTGGTCCATAATTCTAGATTATTCTTTTCCGATAATCTCCATCAATTGTTCCCTCATGTAAGGTGCCTCTATTTGAGAGTGGTGACATACAATGCTCAGACTCTGTTTATACATACGTGTTTGCCTACACTACGGCAAAACTAGACATTTTCTGTTCCAGAACATGGCGATTTTCGCTTGGACAAGTTTGATTATACGAGTGGAGGACAATTTAACAAGCATTAGTTTGGCAATAATGGCAAACTCTTCAAGATTCATGGCGATAGCTTTTGTCTAGAATCTATCAATCAATAATTTTTTTCCGTATGTCACCATTCTCATACCAGTACTGGATCTATAGGCAGTAAATACATCAGAAATGAGCGCCGATGATTAGGTGTTTAGTCTGAATTGGATAACCGAAGACAGTGCTGCTACACATAAGAAGGCACTTTTATGTTTACTGTAAATGGAGGCACTTTGCAGTGTACCGACTAATAGAAACACTTTGCTAAATTCTGATGTATAAGGTCACTTTGCTATTGAATGGAGGATATTCCAAATATGGGTTCGAGGCTGAAAAAAGTCACGTGATACCGGTAATTTACCCAAGGAACTTCTAACTGATAAGAAGGGAAGATGCTACTGCTTTGCCTCATGAACTGTTTCATTGGCTAGCGGGGATTTACATTACACGTCTACGGAGCCTTCCCATTTTTTTACGCTAGAAGTTTTTACCTTGATCACGTGATCAAAACGGAGATGGAATGTCCTCCATTGTAAGCTTTTTGATCGCCACTTTCGATGACGGTTAGCATCGTTTTCGATATTTGGGTTTTTCTGAATGCGGCATCATTTCTTGACAAGATTTCGCACTTCGGAAAGTTACCTCATCCAGTAAACTATAAGGTCCGCATCTATACCTACGGACAACGGAAGTGGGTGAGGAAAAAATGGAGTTATGAATAAAAAGGAGGAGACATATAGTGTATTGTCTACCAGTTGCGAGTGAAGTAACTGAGGAGGTTGTCAGAATATGGCGGCTGCTTTTTTGAAATCGGTTCTTCAGTTTCTGACTACCGATAGGTCAAGCATCCCACCAGTAAAATTGAATAGAAGATTTCGTCTCAAAGAAGCGTCTTATTCATGGAATTTTTTTTCAAAAATGTCATAAAAAATTCTATTTGTTTTTACCGGTGTCAGTATGCCTTATATAACTGCCGGTTTGTATCCATGGTTGTCACAATATGGCGGAAACTCAGGCCTAACTACCACCAAAGAAAACTCCTACCAGTAAAAATGAAAAATTGTTTCTTCCACTATTTATGACTGAAATTTTGTAAAAATAAGGCGTTTAAATAAGTTTAAAATATCTATATAAACCTACTGGTGGGAGTTTCCACCGTCGATAAACAACCCCTTTGCTAGCGGTTACAGTTGAAGCTTCACTATTTTAAGGATATGTCAGTTCCTCTTTATTAATAGTTCCATGGAGGAAAAGCTGGCAATCCATCAATAAAGTTTACACATCAGAGCGCGGTAAAGTACTTTGAGAGAAATTTATGTCCAAACTAAAGCAAACTTAGGCATTTTCTATTATGTAACTACAGCATCTAGAATATATAGTGTGGAAATCGGCTATCTAAGTAATACTTAAAAAAGTGCTAAAATATTGGATCCCTTAAATGCCAGACGATGCTAAAAACCAATGAGTCGATCACAGCGACATCTGCAGGATATTTTTTAAAACTCCAAGACGATTTAGTTACAGTACAGCGCCTAGAAGATACAGTGTGGAAAACGGCTATTCCTATAATGCTTTAAAAAGTGCTAAAAACTTGTATCCCATAAATCTCCAACAATGCTCAGCGGCAATATGCTGATACGATCGCCATCTCGTAACTCTTTTCAATATAAACACTGTGTTTTCAAAAATTATAGAATGTTAAATATCGGAAACTATAAATATAAGATATTTTGGTCTGTTATAAGCTAATTTAGTTAAGGAATGACGTGAAATAGGTTAAAGAGTCTCTTTTAGAATGACTATCGTTTTTAAATCACTACGATGGCGCTACGATCGACATCTTGTTATTCAGCATCGTTGTACATTTATGGGATTCAATTTTTTAGCACTATTTTGTAGCCATTTTCCACACTGTATCTTCTAGGCGCTGTAGCAGTAGTAATTAGAAAGTACTAAAATATTGTATCCCTAAAATGTAAAACGATGCTGAAATCCAAAAAGTCGATCGGAGCGACATCTGAGGATATTTTATAAAACTCCAAGACAACTTGGTCTAGACGCTGTTATAGTACAATGTTTACATTGAAATTTGAAAATATAACGCAGATGTCGCTGCGATCGGCTCATTGGATTACAGCATCTTTGCACATTTAAGGGATACAATTTTTTAGTGCTGTTTGGATAGTAGATTTCCACACTATTTATTCTAGGTGTTGTACTTGTACTCTGATACATAAGGAACTTTAAAGGTTGATTTTCAATTTTTCGACACCGACTTCCGATATCGGTTTGTGTCTATGTGGGCCTTCCGGTTTGGTGGATGACAGAATGGCCAGTATACAGATAGATTTTTCACTCTTAGCGAAAGGAGATCGACCAATCAGAAGCCTGCATTTTTGCAAACAGCGAAAAGTTCGCAAAACTCCAAGCTTCTGATTGATCAATCTCGTTTCACTACCAGCGAAAAACCCACCTGGATCTCGGCCCTTGTCCAGCTAAGTTTTCGCACTGTGAAAGATCTCGTATCTCTGTAAGAGTAACGGTATCAAAGATGAGCGCTTATAATCGGGCGACTGCTTCAAAAAGGATTTGAATTTTAAAGTTTCTATTTTTTAAAAAAATTTCTAATCATCAGATTTTGATGAAATTGGAATGGGACCAAATGGGGCACTTACACTTTCAAACAAAAAAAAAAATTATCAAAATCGGTTCCTATTTAAGAAAGTTATGCGTGAACATGGGCAAAACATGCATACAGGTCGAATCGATAACCTCCTTCTTTTTGAAGTCGGTTAAAAATACTGAAGGATTTGAGATCTTACCTGCAGAACATCTAATATTAAGATTTCAGTGGTGAAAGAACGGCACCCTAATGCAGGGTGCCAACACAAACTCCTCCTATTGTGCAAGGAGAGTATGCTCAAGGAAATTCTAATCTCCCTATATTACAATGCGAGATTTAAGAAATTCCTGGCCGTTGAGAATTAGAACGACAATGGAAGCAAGCTAGAATATGGGTTTATATAAAGCTTCTAGCGGAAAGTGGTGGGAGTTGAATTTTTTGTTTCTCGAGCCCGAAAACGATAGAATACAAAATTTAGTCGAAATCGTTTAAGCCGTTTTTTAGATATAAATAGCTGGACCCTGACCCATTGTGAGCCAAAATGACCCACTAATCGAATTTTCTCGAACATGTGACTTAGACCAATTCTCTTCTCATGTCTAGAAATGGTATACGTAATATAAAATTTGGTCAAAATGTTTTGAGCATCTTTTTAGATTCAATTAGCTTGACCCTGGCCCATTGTGACCCAAAATGACACACTAATTGAATTTTCTCGAACATGTGTGACTTAGCCCAATGATCATGACCACATGATTAATCTCATGACCAGAAACGGCCGTATATTAAGAAATTTCGTGAAAACGTCTTGAGCCTTTTTATAGATATAATTAGTTTGACCCTGACCCATAATGACCCACTAATCGAATTTTCTCGAACACGTGACCCATCCCAATGGTCTTTTCGCGCCCGAAAACGATAGATTACAGAATTTCGTCAAATCGTAGTGCCGTTATCTAGATAAACTTAGCTGGACCCACGGTGACCCAAAAATGACCCACTAATCGAATTTTCTTGAACACGTTACCCATCCCAATGGTTTTTTCGTGCCCGAAAATGGTTAGATACAAAATTTAGTCAAAATCGATTGAGCCGTTCTCTAGATATAATTAGCTTGACCCTGACCCATTATGACCCAAAATGACCCACTAATCGAATTTTCTCGAACACGTGACCCATCCCAATGGTCTTTTCGTGCCCGAAAACAGTAAGGTGCAAAATTTTGTCAAAATCGTTAGAGCCGTTATCTAGATAAACTTAGCTTGACCCACTGTGACCCAAAAATGACCCACTAATCGAATTTCCCCGAACATGTGGCTTAGCTCAATGGTCTTCTCGTAATCCAAAACTGTAGAATATAGAGTTTAGTGAAAATCGTTAGAGCCGTTGTTTTTAGATAAAAATAGCTTGACCCACAGTGACCCAAAAATGACCCACTAATCGAATTTTCTCGAGCACGCGAACCATCCCAATGGTCTTTTCGTGCCCGAAAATGGTTAGATCAAAAATTTAGTTAAAATCGATTGAGCCGTTCTTTAGATATAATTAGCTTGACCCTGGCCCATTATGACCCAAAATAATCCACTAATCGAATTTACTCGAACACGAGACCCATCCCATTGGTCTTTTAGTGCCTGAAAATGGTTAGATACAAAATTTGATCAAAATGGATTGAGCCTTTCTCTAGATATAATTAGTTTGACCATGACCCATTATGACCCAAAATGACCCACTAATGGAATTTTCTCGAACATGAGACCCATCCCAATGATCTTTTCATGCCCAAAAATGGTTAGATACAAAATTTAGTCAAAATCGATTGAGCCGTTCTCTAGATATAATTCGTTTGACCCTGACCCATTATGACCCAAAATGACCCACTAATAGAATTTTCTCGAACACGAGACCCATCCCAATGGTCTTTTCGTGCCCGAAAACAGTAGAGTGCAAAATTTCGTCAAAATCGTTAAAGAAGTTATCTAGATAAAGTTAGCTTGACCCACGGTGACCCAAAAATGACCCACTAATCAAATTTTCTAGAACATGTGACTTAGCCCAATAGTTCTCTCGTAATCCAAAACTGTAGAATATAGAGTTTAGTGAAAATCGTTAGAGCCGTTTTTTAGATAAAATTGGCGTGACCCATAGTGACCCAAAAATGAGCCACTAATCGAAGTTTCTCGAACATGTGACCTAGCCCAATAGTTTCTTCGTGTCGAAAAACGGTTGGATGTGAAATTTGATCGAAATCGATTGAGCCGTTTTTTAGATATAATTAGCTTGACCTTGACCCATTATGACCCACTAATCGAATTTTCTCGAACACGTGACCTAGCCCAATGGTCTTATAAT
This sequence comes from Maratus speciosus, assembly GCA_963932465.1. Taxonomy (NCBI): domain Eukaryota; kingdom Metazoa; phylum Arthropoda; class Arachnida; order Araneae; family Salticidae; genus Maratus; species Maratus speciosus. The sequence goes on along the minus strand of OZ010796.1, from coordinate 228,300,111 downwards.
GCCCGAAAATTGTAAAATACAAAATTTCGTCAAAATCGATTGAGCCGTTCTTTAAATATAGTAAGTTTGACTCTGACCTATTATGACCCAAAATGACCCACTAATCGAATTTTCTCGAAGACGAGACCCATCCCAATGATCTTTTCGTGCCCGAAAATGGTGAAATACAAAATTTAGTCAAAATCGATCGAGCCGTTCTCTAGATATAGTTAACTTGACCCTGACCCATTATGTCCCAAAATGACCCACTAATGGAATTTTCTCGAACACGAGACCCATCCCAATGGTCTTTTCGTGCCCGAAAACAGTAGGGTACAAAATTTCGTCAAAATCGTTAAAGAAGTTATCTAGATAAAGTTAGCTTGACCCATGGTGACCCAAAAATGACCCACTAAACGAATTTTCTCGAACATGTGACTTAGCGCAATAGTTTTCTCGTAATCCAAAACTGTAGAATATAGATTTTAGTGAAAATCGTTAGAGCCGTTTTTTAGATAAAATTGGCGTGACCCATAGTGACCCAAAAATGACCCACTAATCGAAGTTTCTTGAACATGTGACCTAGCCCAAAAGTTTCCTCGTGTCGAAAAACGGTTGGATGTGAAATTTGGTCAAAATCGATTGAGCCGTTTTTTAGATATAATTAGCTTGACCTTGACCCATTACGACCCAAAATGACCCACTAATCGAATTTTCTCGAACACGTGACCTAGCCCAATGGTCTTATGATGCCCAAAAATGGTAAAATACAAAATTTCGTCAAAATCGTTAGAGCCGTTTTTAAGAAAAAATTTACATATACACACACACAATTTTTGCTCGCATTATAGTATAAGATATACAACGTGTGTAGTGCAAAAAAAAAAAAAAAAAAAAAAAAAAAAATTCAAAACAGCTTATTAATATTTTTTAACATTTTTTTTCTAAAACGTTGCACTGCGGCGCGTCACCCGTACATTCAAGCTGAGACGCCGCTCTTGTGCGGTAGTTATGCCGCCCTTGTAATAAGAACAGAACGAAATTATAAATAAAAATATTTAAAAAAAATATTCATATCTGGTCTATAATTAACGATGTAATAACAAAATGAAACTAAACGAGTACAATGAAATGTATTAATAGATTCAAATTAATAATTGTTGCCTACTTTCGATATTAAAATTATCGACTTATTTTTTTTTTTTGACATTAAATTTTAATTGTTATTTCAACAACAACGTAACATCAATGTATTAGAAAGTGAAAAGAAAAAAAGTGAAATTGTGCTTACATAATTTATTTGTTAACCATTTCGGGACCGGTGGCTTTTATACACATTTTATTCGGTTGGTACCACTTTTGAAAAAGAAGTTACTTGTACTTAGGTAATCATGAAAATGCTCTAATTAAGCAAAGCAAATATTACTTTTCTTTTTTACTGGTGCCAGGAACAAATTTTGTAAGCTCTTTATGAGAGTGCTTATATGCACCTATGGTCCCGAATGGGTTAAGAGACCTGTTTTTTCGACTACAATCTACAGAAAAAGTACAGTTTTTATGTAACTACATTTAAACACATGATGCAACGAAGCCAATTACACTTCCTCTTTTTTGGAGTAGTTTGCAAAGAACATCTGCGTTATGCGTAATCCAATTTTTCATTATTATCATCTTTTCTTGCATCTTTCTTGCCCTTCTTACTTTGTATTTTCCCCTTTTTCTTCTTTGGTTTTAGTAAACTTGATAACATGCCTAACATGGTTAGTCTGTGCGAAAAGAAAAGGAAAAGTTAATAACACTTAATCATCCCGTACAAAAGAAACTGCGGCATGTATACCGGAACAGCAGTGTGGCATGTATCCCATTTTGCATGGTGCAGACGTCGGATATCATAGTTACCTGCCATCGCTAAGGGGAATGGCGTAAACATACACACAGTACTCTATACAAACGCTACACTTAGTTTTGACTTCGAAATCATGCATGCATTTAGCAATTAGTGTATGAAAAGTATTTAAACATAACGTGTTTAAAAGTTTGGATAGTGAAATCATGCACTTGCGTCAAATTAAGAATTATACTTCTACAAGTAAACATCGAAATGGGATTCACGCTATACACTGGTTAAAATAATCTCATTGCGCACCTATACTGTGCGTTTGACGACCATCTATCGATAATTACAAGAAATACAAGGGGTGCGGCATCTATCCCGTATGCGGCGACTCTCCCGGAGTTACCCTACTATATGAAGGGAATTTTTTAAAATTATTTTTTGCCCGACTGTACTTTTGTCGGTTAAAAGTTTTCAGGGTAGCCCATGGAAAACGCATAAACGATGTTTCACTGTAACTTAACCTAACTTTAAGTGCCTACCTTCGAGGCACTTTTTTTAAAAAATATGAAATTTTGTCAAACACATGTGTTTTTTGTTAAAACAGGGAATAAAACTATGAATTCATATAATTTTTTAAAGGAATTTTTATTAACTTTTCAAATTTAGGCAATATTTAGTCAAATTTTAGTAAAAAAATGCGTTTATGCCAAAACTTCTATAACGAAATCGATTCAATATCTTTCACTTTTTCTTTCAACAGCAAACCACTTACCCGTGTAATGAAGCAAAATATTTGCAAAACCTCTTAAATTTACTAACTTATGCCAAATTTTGTATACAAAACATTATTTTTTTCTTTAAAAAATGTGTATTTTTCAATAAAAATGTTTCTTAAATTAATATATACAAACTTATAAGCTATATTTTGCTTCATAACATACCAATAGATGAGCAGAACCTTGTCACAAAATTTTATTTCAATATCTTACAAAATTTTTAAGAAATGATGTTTCCCGTAAACGTACACAAAGAAAAACGCAGTTTTCCAGAAAACGCAAATTAATATCTTGATAGAGCACAAAAAAATATGTATACAGTTTACAATTTTGAAATCCATCCTATTTGTAGGGGTTTATATATTTGTGTATATGTTATATGTTATATATTTGTGTATATGTTATATGTTATATATTTGTGTATATGTTATATGTTACATGTTTGTGTATATGTTATATGTTACATGTTTGTGTATTAAAATGTATTCTTTACATTTTTTATGGCTCTTTCAACGGTAACTTCCGGTTTCAGAAAGTTCATTTCCGGTTTATATTTGGGCTATAACTTTGCTTCTTATTATCACTGGACCAAAATTAAAGCATTTTTGGAATTCTAAATGTTTCAACTTTAATTTGAAATAATAAAAAAAGAAATCGAAAAATTTCGCAAAAACAGCGATTTGAGGGTAGACACATACCTTAATGGTCCATTTACGTTATGGCGTTATCGCCGTAGGCATTAGAGTTCCAGCTGTTAAATCATGAAACCAAACAATCATCACGCTGATTTGTTGGAAGATCTGTGCTTTGCAAATATCGTAGACCTGGTTTACCGCCCCCTGAATATTAAGCCAGAGCACTGACACAAAAATGGCGGTTTTCGTTGGCGGATTTTTTTCAGCGTTTGTGCGGTCCCTTGAATTTGAATACCAATAAATTTTAAAAGTTTTCAGCTTTATTTTTGTAAGATTAAATAAGTGAAAGATAATTTTTGGAAAATACTTGTGTTAAAATTCAGGAGACCATACAAACGCTTAAAAAAAGTCTGTCTATTACAGCCGCCATTTTTGTAAGAGCCCCCAGGCCTAGTATTCGGGGCGGTGCGTGGGTAAACTGTTACGCCATAATGTAAATGCAGCATAAGAGGACCAGAAAGGATTGAAATGACGAAAATTGAATGAAGTTTGACAGTAGATAAGGACACCTGTAATTAAATTAGACAATTATTTTTGTATTTATTTATTTATGTTTTATAGAAATAAAAAATATTTTTTAAATTGCTAAAACAAAACAAAAAAAAAAGTTTTAACCCTTTAGTGCGCAGCTTTGCATATATTCAAACAGCAATGCTTTGAATTTAATGGATTTTTTTTTATTCGTATTTACCGAATTCACACCAGTAAATTAAAATAGCAATATCTGTTTTAATTAATAACAGACGTTCTATATTTAAATAAAGCGAAATTAACCATTGAAACTTTCTGGTGTGAAATCAGATTCTCTGAACTACGCAATTTCTAGAACGTATTCTATTATGGGAATTAAAGAGTTAAAGGTTAAGGGGGTTCCCCGTGTGACGGCCTGTATTTTAACCCTTTGTAACTCAACAACCCCGATTTGTAAAATTCTTACACAGATATTAAAATGCATCATTTTAAGCATGGAAAAAATAATAAAAAAAAAATTCAGAATAGAAAAATAAAATTTTATTTGGAAAAATGGGTTTGTTGCATATCTGCAACATCTTGCCAAATGACACAAAAACTGAAAATGTTTAAAATTTTAATTTGCACGAAAAGTTTTGAAATAATTGTTAGTTTTGTTGTAGCAAAGTTCCACACCACATTTCTCACAAACAGTTCGATTAAAGTTTTTACAATCAGGGTACTTACAACGTATTCTTTTTTCTGCCCAATATGGCCAGTGCCCAATTTCGTCTAGGCGCACTTGTTTTGGTACTTAAATAACCATTAGAAGATATTTTCGATGCTCTTTCGATATTTTTAAAAAATCCATTACAAGGGAAGATATGGCGCGCTGTTGCAGATCTGCAACAAACAAAAGTTTACGTTTATCTTATACATATTATAAATTTCCTAGCTCGAAAATGGTTTTTAAATAAAGAATTTAAACTCACCTTTGAAAACAATATACTTGTAGACGTCTGGAGACATTTTTAACTCCTGTATTTCAAACCTTAAATCAGCAAAAATCACGTGTAGCTGATCAAGCGATATATCAAACATTGGCGCGAAAAAAAAAAAATCAGTATCGACATTTGTTGCGGATTTAATGAAATAATTATGTTAATAGTAGTGTAATAGAATAACAACAATCAACAAAATCATCTTTTGAAATTTACTGTTGAAATAACAATGACGTTTTGGGTATGTTGCAGATCTGCAACACGGTGATACAAAGGGTTAAGCATTTTTGGGGAATTTGTTTTTGATGACAATTGAAAAATAGAACTTTGAGTTCTTTATTATACATTTATTGCTATTTCAAGAATATGTAAAACAAATTTCACGCAAAAATCTTTATTAGAACGTAAGTTACACCACTCTGAAGACACCCGCCTCCAAAAAAAGGACGCTCACTTCCTCCACGATTTCGGCTGATTGGCTTATCTGAAAGAAAAAAACAAAACAAACGCCGTTTTATTCTATAAGCCTAAATGCGTCGAATGAACTAGAATCATTTGAAAAGATTGAAAATAGGGTTTTTGGCAGACTTTGAAAAAAAAAAATTTCAAATTTCATGATTTTTTTTCGTTACGAAAAAATAGAAATAATCGAAATTTTCGGATGATTCTAGTTCACTCCGTGCGTCTACATGTGCTGAGTCTACTCTATAAATTTCAAGCGAATTTGTCAAACCGTTCTCGAAATATGATGGAGGAAAGTTTGAAAAACAACGTTTTGATAAAAACGCGTTTAAAGTACGGTTAAAACGATGAAAATCTCAACTTACCATCAATCTGCGATGCCTGGTCCATACAGCATTCCTTCTTCTTACTCTTGGCGGATTGCTCTGCTCTTGCTTCCAATCTGGCATTTTTCTCAACGTCCACTCGTCCAACGTTCCATCCGTGCGCCGTTCGGAGCGAATCTATCACACGGGGGAACACCCTTAAGTTTTATAAAATAAATAATTATATAAAATAAGATATTTATAGACGTACTCATTAAAATATTTACTAATTTGCAATATTTTAGCGTAAAACAGCCACACGACAGTAGTTTTTACTTATATTACAGATGTGCAACAGAAGAAAAGGTTGACGTATTATGTGAAAAATGTATATCTGATTTTTTTCTTTATTTTTTCTGTGTAATAAACCTTTCAGAGAATCATATATAATTTTTTCGAAACAAAATAAAAAATCTCGCATTTAAGGGTTAATATTTTGCGACAAAAGCAATCTTACAAAACTAGTTTTGTCACGATTTACAAATAAAAGTTCCACATTTTTCAGTCATTTCTTTTACATAGCTTATTAATGATGGCATTCAATTATACCTGAAAAAAAATGAAAAAAATGAAAAACTATAATAAAAAATTCAAAATTTTTAAAAATTTATCATTTTTAATAACTTTTAGGTGCAGTTTGTAGTGAAGTTATTTAAAATGTCCTTTTTAATTATGAAGTTATGCCCTTTATTTAAAAGAAAACATGTAAATTCGTTAGCATGTTCAAAAGTCATCGTGGCGAAACCGCTGAAAAATAGTATTTCGAGATAATTGAGTTTAAAGTCTTGCCTTCGCATGTATAGCCGCTGTGCGCGGATAAACGTTTGCGGCTAATTAGACTGTAATTTTAGGAATTTTGTTATTGGACCAACTGTAGGACATTCTCAAAAGTTCACACATTATAAAAATAATAATTAAAATAAATTGCCTTTTATCGTCATTTAAAATATTTTTGGTCCTCTTATAAGAAAACAAAATGAACTTTTAAAATTGTATATTGTAGAAGTCTAATAAAAGGTCCTACAATTTTTCTTAATGAAAGGTCTCGTAGAATTTTGTAGACTATCATGGTAATTTTTGCAGATTATAGTGAAATACATTTTATGCTAAAAACTTTGACATTATAAGTACGATTACGTTTAATACTATCAATATTTATATTTTTCCTTCCTAATTCTTTACTGTATTGACTTTTTTTTTTTTTTTTTTTTTTTTTTGTAAAGATCTTACTATTGCAAAATATTATATCAGGTAAAATAATCTCTTTTTTACTTAAATTAAGGCAATAAAATTCTAAACTAATTAATAAGGCATCGTTTATTATTATTCATCTTTAGAATTAAGTTTTCGATGTAGAGACAATAGAAATTAAAGGCGCATTGGAAATTTAAATTCAATTTTTTTCCACTGGATGAAGAAAAGTGTATTAATTAACACATGAATGGTTAATTAGCCCAAAAAATATTATTCGAACAGCATATTCTTTTCACTATTTATGAAATTAATTATAATTTTTTCCTCTGGAATTTAATCCCTTAAAATGTTATAATGATTTCTTAAGAGAAGTTGAAAATTATGAAAGATAAATGGTGAAATTTTGCAATTTTAAGCACATTTTTCCAAATATTTTTTTCGTAAATTAGATTTCATGTACAGGGTGTCCCAGGTTTATTGGGAGGTAGGGGACATCATACGGATTCAGATTTAAATAGCAACCTGGTCTAATAGTCTGAAACGTTTTTCTGGCGCGGTAGTGACGACACAAAACACAAGAAAGAAAGGACACGAACAGGGAGAGAAAACATGTTTATTATTCTTAGTGCTACCAAAATACCGGGACAATGATGGAATGTCCTGAGGAATTTATTGCACGCATCGTGACAGCTTCTGGGGAAGTCCGGGACACTCCCGGTATTTTCGAGAACATTAGATGTTCCATGCGCCGGAGATGCGCTTCCATGCATCATGGTTAGGGATCGTGATTCAAATCCCTACTTTGATGACGATCGTTGTCTCTTTAACGTTCTTTTTTTTTAATTTTTTGCTGTACTAAGGATAATAAACGTGTTTTCTCCTCTTATTCGTGTCCTGTCTTTCTTGTGCAATGTGTCGTTACTAGCGCGCCAGGAAAGCGTTTCCGACCATCGGTTGCTATGCAAATGTGAATCCTTGTGATGTCCCCTATCTACCCAGAAAGTTTGTCCCGATAATCCTGGGACACCCTGTATATATATACACTAGGTTATATCGGAAAGTTCCCGGACTTGATGGAAAAACAAGTTCTGTTTAAACTTGCCTAATTTTGACTGCAATCTCCTTCAAAATAGACACCTTCTGAATGAATACACTGATCCCACCGCATTTTTCCACTTCTCGAAAGAACTCCTGAAGTCTTTCTCTCGAAAGCTGCCAATGACCGCCTGCGAATGTCGGACACAGTTGCAAAACATCGTCCTTTAAGTTTCATTTTCAATTTTGGGAATAATGCAAAATCACAGGTAGCTAGATCTGTTGAATAGGGAGGTTGGGGAACAACAACCATGCTGTTATGAGATAAAAACTGTGTTGTCTTTAGGGATCGTTCGTCAGGAGTCTTAGGGTACAGCGTGTGTTGCGACCACATTTTCTGACAGCAGAATCATTAGTCGTGCATTTCCTACGGCATGGCCACTGAAGTCGTCCGATCTCAATCCTTGTGATTTTTGGTTGTGGGGATTCAACTCTGATATGCTGCGAGTGGCAGTAGAAATCGTCGTGTATCATGTGCAGTTCTTGGAATATACCAATGGTGCTCATATTGAACCTAATTTGCAAGTAAAAAACATTTGTTTTAAATAAAATTGATGTCTACAGTATTGTTTGGCATTTAATCATTCAATATTTACACTAACACACTTTTGCAGCGCCAAAATGGCCCCTAGTGGCGAATTTGGATCTTTCCTTTTTTTTTTTTAAATTAGAAATGCCATGGTCTACTATGCATGCTCATCAAATTTGGTTATGTTTCGTCTAATACTTTACTCGCTAGAGGGCTCTGAACATCTCACGTTAATTAATAACCACCTTGTACTTTGCCCCTGAAAGGGTTAACACTTTCCAACATGGTATTTATGAATTCGGTTTGTTGGTCTGTCTGCCGTCTGCCGTTTGTTTGTGCTCTAACTTTCATAAATACGGACGGATTGCTGCGTAGTTGATATAAGTTATTGAAGTTCACTGTAGCATGTTCAGTTTGAAAATGGAGTGTGTGGCATTTTTAGTTCGTTTACAAAAATAAGTACTTTGCCACACTCAAAAAAATCACGTTAAATTGTAGTCTATGGGAAAACACGTTTGCGGTGTATTTTAATGATGTTATACTGTTTTAAAGCATAGTACTGACATGAATGTCTGAGGTGCACTAAGATATCTTTTCCTTAGAATATGGAGTGCAAATCATTTATTTTCAGGGTCTCAGAAAAGAATTCAGTTACAGTACTGCCTGTGACTGATAAATGCTCGTTCGTTTTCAGTTTTGGTATACATTTTTAAGTTTAAATATTTTCTTTTGTGTACTACGTGGTGTGTATTAATTCTGTAGATCATACACAGGGGTACACGAATGAATTATAAGCATTACTGTGTATGAGCATGAATTGCTTAAGGGTGCTTAATAATTGAGTTATACATTTTCCAGCTGAAATGTATTTAGTATACTAATAGTCTGTAGGATATAAATTAATTCATATACAGGGCTACGCAAAGACCTATATAAATTGTTATTTATAGATAATTATTTCTGAAAGTACGTTTTCAGTTGCTATGCGTTTTCTAAATTGTTTCATACTGATTGTCCAATAGGGTAAGGTAGGGCAAGAGTGTGCGGTGTACAGGAGTACCCAGAGCGATTATCGAATCTCAAAACAGAGTTTTGCATTTACCTACAGTTGTAAACGATGTAATTATATGATAAGTTCATGTCGAAAAACAAATGCGCATTTTCGTGACATTTTTAATGATCTAGGAGAAAAAAAATGATTTTGGCATTCTTGTTATAATATTTATGGGTTTTGAAAACAGGATCATAATAAAGATTACAAAACTAATTTTCTTTTTTTGGTTTTTATGGATTAGGTTATTATTGGACTACCTGTCACCTAAAGGATTTGGATTTGTTTATCAATAGATGACATTACTGAAGTTTCAATTATATTTAGTGACGATAGTGCAAGAGTGGGCAATGCCAAAGTGTGCAAGAGTGCGCGCCTGATTTTGGAAAAAACTGCTACCGTTGCTAAAGCAGGATTTAAAATAACTTTTCTATAGCCTTTCAAAAATTACCCTTTTTAATATACTGACTTTTCAGCAAACAGCATTACTGGAAGACCATCAGACTCTAAAATTGTTGAACCACATATGTCAATTTGACCACAGAACACTGAAAATGAGTTGAAAAAGTTTTGCTTTCAATAGAAAATGATATTTCAGAAAAAGCAGAAAAGCTATGTAAAGAAAAGATGCGCTCTCAATGTGAAATAAACCCAACTTCGGTGTCGCAAATTATAGCTTTGACTTCAACAACTTCATCTTACGTCAAATTAATGTAGTTGTCACCATATTCAGAATCATGTGGGCTGCGATACTATAATAAGAGGAGCAGAAAGTTATAAATTTTAAGAAGTTCACCACACAAAAAGTAGCTTGAAGATGACGCCGTGGAAAAAAGTCAGAAACCTTTTCCAAAAAAAGAGTAAAAGTAAATCCACGAAGACAAAAACAGCACCAAAGAAAAAAATGTGGATGTGTCTAAGCTGCTCAGAAATCTATAGAGAACCAATTGAAGAGGGTTGGATCGAGTGCATTCAAAGATCGAGTGAAAGCAGGTCTTGGTCACCACAAATGTGACGTTTGTAAGTGGAACGCTTCTCTTTTTATATTGCGCACTCTTTAACACATGACTTCGCACTCTTGTCCTCAATGGTTGCACAAGAGTGCACATTTAGAAGGATAATCTTCTTGCAAATACTACCGAAGGTGCTTCTTATAAGTTGATGAATGCAATTTTTTGTTAGCTTAATAATCTAAAATTATAACTAAAGTGTAACACCATCCCTCAAATCTCTTCATTTATTGTTATTTGATAAAATAGCTAAAGTACGCACTCCTGCACCACCTTACCCTACTATTGGGGGGAGAAGGGATACTTTTAATCTTGTTGGACACAGCAAAGAAGTGAATGATACAATTTTATTCTCACATATATCTCGAAAATTAGCGAAAATAATGATAATTGTGATAGTCAGGATTTAGCAAATATTGTTACTAAATTTTGATTTCAATTCTTATTTTTTTATTTAATGCTAATGTTGTTATTTTAGTCGAATCTCACAAGTTTTGTTACCTTTTGTGCAATTTTTCAAAATTATATACTCAGTCTGACCTTTGATGACTGAACACTCTGAAATATAAAATTCCTTGAAGTAAGGGGGGGGGGGAGGCACTACGGCAGAGTTTCCCTACAGGATTAAGTACAAGGCGAGTCCCTTTTATTTAGGTATTTTCTTACTTTCGTCTTTAACATACAGAGGTTTATATGCTTGTTTCTGGGAGATCACATTTCAATTTTCCGATAAAGTGAGCAACTGTATAATGAACTGAACAGTGTCCAAATTCCGTATATCAGTGAACGACATCATGAAACTACCCTAAAAAACTGTACTCATCGTAGAAACGGGAAAGATATCGTGAAGTTGGAAACATTTAAAAAGTGATTTAATTCGAATATGAAATGTGATATTGAACTAAATTCTATTATAATTATAAGACCCTTGCTAGAGAGTCTTTCATTCGGGACGTGTCTGGGGACGTAAGAATCTTGCTTCCGCAAAAGAGTCGGACTAGAGTAGAAGAATAAAGGGCTGCGGACGAAGATTGGCCGCTCGCCGCGGCGGTTGACCCCCCCGCCCACCCCCAACCGCCACCGAGACTAATAATAAGCTAGAAGCAGCAGGAGTCTTTCGGTAGCTTCATCGCCCCGAGCCCTCCCTTCCCGCTTTTCGGTGTCTTTAATTTGTGTAATTTCCCTTTTAAATTTGTCCGGTTTCAATTTTTGATTTTTTTTTTTTTTCAATCTGGATTTCGCTAGAGAGTCTTTCATTCGGGACGTGTCTGGGCACCTGGGAATCTTGCTTCCGCAAAAGAGTCGGACTAGAGTAGAAGAATAAAGGGCTGCGGACGAAGATGGGCCGCTCGCCGCGGCGGTTGATCACCCGGTTTTGCCATTTTGCTACTTTTTTATAAAATTCAGATTGTTTGAAAGCCACCATTTTCTTGAAGTAGAAATATTTGCTTTATTAAATGACTTATTAAATCAGGCGAACTATGAATAAATAAGCGAACTAAAAATTTGGTGGCAATCAAGCAATCTGAATACACAGAGGTAGCGAAGTGGTAACACTGCTATTACCTGCAGGGATTGGCTTGTTAGCTTGAAGTTCTAAGAAAGAAGAGACACGGCATTTCTTTAAATAGGCATAGTGTCAATAGGTTTTTCATTTCTTTGCGTTTATTTTCAGGATTTTCTCGCAAAAAGATTGAATATTCTGAAGCATTTACGGAGTAAGTTGAAATTGCAAATAAATATGAAAACTGAACAAACTTGACTTCTTAACGCCTCAACAATTTTTTTAGATACAATAAATTAAAAAACTATACCACTAGGGACCAAGCACCATTTTTTTCGTACTAAGATACTTGTCTTGTATATTCTAAAAATGTTCACCAATTAATAAAGAAAAAATTACAGTTAAGAATTAGTGGCGTCCAAATCTTTTAGTAACAAAGCCAGCAAACTATTCTTACCCGAACGACATTCAGACAAAACTGTTAAGTGTTTAAGGAAAAAAAATATCTCTGAACCACCTACCATTTTAGTTTTATATTTCACTTTAGATAGAAGGTATAATTGCATATTATTATTTTGCTGGGGCCATTAAATTGTACTGTTTAAGACACGACTCCGTTATAGACAGGATTTACAGTATTTACATTAAAGATAAGTTCGTTTTTAGGGTTCCGTACTTAAAAAGTAAAAACGGAACCATTATAAGATCCCTCCCGTGTCTCTCTGTCCGTCTGTCACAGCCATATTACTCGTAAACTATGGAACGTAGAAAGTTCAAATTGGGGGAAGTAATAAGGACTATTGACCCACATATTTACAAATTATTAAACATTCACAAATATATTTAGGGAAAATGTAGAGGGGCTAATCAAGCTACTTGAAAAAAAATATTTTTTTTGTATATCGTGTGAAAGCTTCGTAACGCTGAACTCAAAAATATATTTCTTTTAATTTTAGGTAATATTAGTTGCAGATATATATCGTCGAAAATGTAGTGCAGAATTATGTTCCACCCCCTCTATTTTCGAATCTACTCGAACTAAAATTATGAAAACATTAGAGGTAGTAGACGTTAATTTAAACCATGCATTAAAATTCTAGCGATTACCATAGGTAACATAGTTTTTGAGATGAGCGCATTTTTCTGTTACATACAAATTTCAATTTGTGGGCATTCAGAAAAGGTGTTAAGGAGCGCTGGATATACATTTCGTAGCATAAGTATAAAAGCATTGCTGATAATGATTTTCAAAAAAAATTGTCGGTAATTAGCCGAGATATTAACCCTTAAAGACACGGACGGTTTGGACATACATAATCACAGGGACGGCGTACGCAATGTGCCATCGGCTTTTAAAGTGTAAATAACAACTTTTAATCGCACATTTTTGTTATGCAATGCCCAGTAGCAGTATAACAGCAATAAACGTCAAATTCTTAAATACAGACTAATTTAATTTGAATTAGTCAATTTTAATCACATAAATACTATGGGATTCGCGAATAGTTTGCATTGGGTGGATATCTTTATACGCCTCCCGTGTCCTTAAAAGTTAATTAAAAACCTATCTGAAAAACACGGCACGGACCAAGGCGGCATTGCAACTTTGCGACCTCCTTTCGAAGCGCTCTTTTAGCACAATGTCAAGTTTAAACTTTGAACAAGTGTTTTGTTTTAGATACACTCTAAAAAGAAAAGATTATTACTACGCTGAATCCCAGAAGCAGAATTTTCTGCGTCAGTCTGCAGCAAACAAAAATTTATCTGCGACCCAATAAGCCTACTATCATAAGAAATAACAGAAACACTTAAAGTAAGCAAAATTTCCATTTATAAAGAATATATATAATATAAGGATACAACAAATACCATAAATCTAGAGACTTAAAGCAAATTTCAGCTATTTTTTAAGCCCAGCATTTATTTTTAAGTTGGTGGATTAATCTGCAAGGTTTAAAATAATCTGCAGCGCCCGCTTCCGTGCTGCACTGTTTCTGCTACTGGGCGCTGAATTTAGTTTTATGAAATGCCAAATGAAGTTTAACCCTCTTAACCTAACGGCGTCTCTTACACAGATTGTATTCGATCGGCACCACTTTTTAAAAAGAAGTTTCGTTCAAGTATACAATTTATAAAATACTCTGATTAAATAAGGTACGTTTTATTTTCCTTTATTACTGGTGCCAAAAACAAATTTTACAAAGAAACAGTATGTCTCCGCCCCGGAGCCCTCGAGTGCAAAGGGTTAAATATGTACTACATTTATTCTGAGTACCGAATTAAGTCCATCATAAACTGATTAGGATAAGATTAAAAAAAGAGTTATAGAGAATAGCAATATTTGATGTTATTTAAGCTTTATACCTCTTTGAACTTTTATGGTATAACCTTACATTTTTTTTTTGAGTATATACAGCTATACCCAACCCTACGTTGTATAGTTTTTTACAAAGTGTTATTATTCTTTTAGCAACTTTTTTTTAATAATACAGTTAATAATTCACATATTGTACGGAACACTCAGAGCGCAAGTAATATTTGCACTTGATCGTTCCTTTTGCCACTAGTTAATCACTTTCACTTACAAGGGAATCACTTTTGGTGCTGCTCGACCTGGTGCATTTTAAAGCTCTTTGTTACTAAGTTTGAGAATAGATAAAAATTTTCTGTTAAGATAATATTTCTTGATTTTACAGCAGCATAACTTTCTGAAAATGCAATTTTCGAGATCACTTATCGAGATCACTTATCGGACTATTAACATTGAAGTTTTTTAAAGAAAAGCATTTAAAAATAAAAATTAGTTAATAATAAGTATAAAATATTGAAAAAAGTTTAAAAATTCCTTCAAGAACCCACGAATTTGATTTTGAAAAATTGTAACATTATAATCACATTTTTGGCGGGGAAAAAGTTGGCTTTTTTTTTCAAAAGCAGAGCTTTCCGGTAACCCCAGCCAAATGTCATAGCTGTTTGTCTTGTGTGAGGAGTGGTTTTGACTTCAGTAAAAATCGTAATGTCCGACCTAATAGGCAAAGGAATTTTTCTGAATTGTGTAAAAATATAAATTTACTTTATGATTACTTTTACCAAAGGACCATTTAATACAACAACATTTCATTTTAAACATTCGAAACTTTATTCCATTCGATTTCAGTAGAAAATAGTTTTCTTATTTTGTATTTCACTAAAAAATAGTTTTCAATGACCTTGAAAGCTTTAATAGAAATATACTATTTATTACTTATATATTTATCGTCTGCATACAAAAACAAGTAAGAAAAATGATGCGTTAAGCATACATTATGAAACACTTTCCAACACTTCCTGAATGCTTTAACAAAACTTCATTATTTAGGGAAATAAGGTATATAAGAGAACTAAGTAAACATTTTAAATAAAGCTTAAAACATTTGAAAAACTGGTTTAAGCAGTTACCGTCGATAGCAAATGTGTATTTCAATTCTTTTGAACTACCCTGTATTTGATCTGTAGGTTGATATATATATACTATATAATGGGGAAATTTAGTTTAGTAAGAAAACGCATAACAGGTTGAAATTTCTCTTTCAGCAATTTATACTGATAAATGGATATATACTTGTATACTTTTCTACAACCCTGCAGTTAGCCTAATACCTTTATTACATGCCACTATTTAGCTAAAGTTTAATTCAATGTAATATAATCTTAAAACTACTGAAATAACATATCCAGAAATTAGCATTTATAGACGGCAATGTATCTAATTCTTTGCGTGACCCTGTATATCATTTTATCTATGTTCTACAAACATTTCTTAGTAAACTTAAATGCAGTTCAGCATAAAAATACATAACTCATTTAAAAACCACCTTTAAGCAATTTGCAATCATACCCAGTAACCATTACGAATTTTTTGTGTAGCCCTGTATATAAGTTACAGCATTTAAACACACCATATACTATGCATAAATATAGTGAAACATTAAAGCACATAAGATAATTAAAAATGCATTTCCAGCAATCATCGCTACTGTACAGTACTTCGGATACAATATAGTATCTTAAATCTTTTGTGTGTCCCTGCAAATTCTATGCACATCGTATTATTCATGAAATAAGTTATAGTAAACGCTAGAGGTCTGCAAGGGCCGGAATTTCCGGGCCCGGGACCGGCCCGTTTGCATTTTTACAGTTCTCGGCCCGGCCCGGCCCGGCCCGATTCAATTTCTACAAAAAAAATTTTCTCGACATACAATTAAGATTCTTTTAATGAATACTACGTACATATTTATGGGAAAATTTTACAGTATATTTTAGATTACTATGTGTTCGCAAAGCAGAAAACACACAATAGTAAACATTAACGATTACACAGTGTTTTAGTCATCGTCTCTACAGACATTTCGCAATTCCAATAAGGATTCATTAAAAAGTTAATGTAGTTCAGAATAAAGGATTAAAAACATGATACCTTTTAAAGCTGTATGATAAAAAGTAGATTTGCGAAAATATTTCTCTCATTTTTAAGGCTTTTCTCAAATCGAAAGAAGTTACATTTCGACATCTTTGAGAATTCATTTCTTTTCGGAAATGCGTAAGATTGGCACGTATTCTTATTCAGAAAATATGTAAATGCCGTCTTTTTCATAGATAAAAGCAATATATCTTTCTCTGAAAATACTGCCAAAGTCAGCGTTATGAATCGAATTTCTGGAAGCGATAGCACAGGAAAGGAGAAAAACGTACAGTCACATGACAAGAATCTCTGTTATCTCTGTAAGTAATTTATCAAATATGGAGAAAGCTATTCGTTTCCAAATGCCTTCAATAGTGAAGCCTGTGAATTTTATGCCTTTATAGTTAAAAATGAGTCAGAAAATGTGTTTGAAAGTTTCGCATTGTTGAGCAGTGAATATGAGAACCCCTTAAGGTATATTTCCAAAGATACTGTTAACAGAAGTTCATTATCACTATTAATACTTTTACAAAACATAATGCCTGTCCTACACATCCTGAGATCGATTAAGACCAGTTCCGTCCCGGCACGAGTCTGCTGAAAAAAAAAATTAAACCCGTAATCAGACATCTTGTAACTGTACGATGCCGATCTCTAAGATGGACATGCTACATATCTGTATTGATGTTGTTAAACTCGCATCGGCTCGTGACGCACATTTATACTTCTCGAGAAAATCATATTCATTGAAAATGGCTCGTATTTTATCTGCTTCGCTTATAACTCTTATATCGGGCCGATAGGCCCGATTAATTTTTTTTATCGGCCATGCAGGCCCGTTGGAAAATTCGCCTTCATTCCGCCGGGCCGGGTACGGGCCTCGGGCCAAGCCTTGGCCCGTGCAAACCTCTAAGTAAACCTCAGCGACGAATATCAATTTCATTATACATGAAATAATTTAACATAATTAAAGTACGCCGCAAACAATTCCCTCCACCCCTATATCATTATGTAACGGAATTCTTTTGTGTGGCCCTGTAAATGAATAATAACTATTCTTTGCACCGCATATTCTACAGAATGCATATTTTAGTGCACTTGATAAATGCATATCAATTTTATTATGTTTGAAAGCATGTAACATCATTAAAAATAATTTTAAACGATTTTATCCCGTAGGTCGTAATGCAACGGAAAACTTTTGACTGTCCCTGTAAATGAACTAAGCATGCTAGAAACTTCATTTGAAATAGGGAACGTGCTATGGTAAACATTAATAATATCCAAAAATTATACGAGTATATTTACGGGAGTTAGAGCGCGGACAGACAGAAGGATGGCCAGACGGCCAGACAGCCAGACAAACCGAAGTCAAACACTTTTCAACTTCGTTGGAAAGTATTAAAAAAGAAAAAAACGTAATTCTTGTTTCTTATGCTATCACTTATCAAACAAATCTCAATCTGATATAATTCTAATATGCACCGTACATTTATTCCCCGGATAAAGCGGGCAGGAAAATTGTAGAGTTATTTTTGGCGACTTAACTCTCTTTTGGTGTGAAATAAACAAATAAAAATGCAATAATAAAAAATTAAAAGCATAAAAAAAGCATATAAAATCTGATTTTAACAGAGAAATTTTATCGGTTCTCTAACTTTTATGTATAAGGCTACAAAATGCACCCGATGCTAGGTGCGAGCAGCACCAAAAGTGGTTCCCTCCTTAGACATTATACACTTCTCTCACTATATAAGTCGTCAGAATTTCCGTTTCGAAAAGGAACTTAATAGGATGGGCGCCGAGTTTACGGCGACCAAATAGGCAATCAGATGTACGTCTACCACTAATTTTAAAAAGTTTTTCGTCTTATTTAATCGCTGTGATTATTAAGACAAAAATATTATTTTAGGTAGCTTTCGTTACAAAAAGCCACCTATTGCAGCCGTTCGGAGGAAAGCGATTTCAAAAAATTTTGTTATATTTTCATCGATCATGACCCCCAGACCCCGAAACCACCCTCCGTTCAAAAGTTGATATATATATATATCCAAAAACTAAACCAAAAATTCAAAACCACAGCACTGATCCGAAGATAAATAAACTAAACCAAATGACAACAACCAAAATAACCAAAAACAACTAACTTAAAAAACAACATACTTTAAAAACAGCAAACTTTAAATACTATTCAATAACTAAAACCAGGAGAAATTAAATCAATGGAGACAGGCGGCAAGCACTTGCGACATGCTCTGCGGGGTTAAACCAGTTTTAAGTGCACAACGCTCCCCTAACAACCTGTCAAGACCAAATGGAAAAAAAATATCAAGTCGAATGAGCTGCCAAGACCCATCGAAAACAATCAACTAAACGTGAAACTCCAACAAACGTGCACGTAATCCCCAAACAGTCAAACTTACAGTTACTCCTCTGTTCGCATCCACTTTACCTCTAAATCTCTGCTATAAGTCTTACACTTTACGAAATTACGCCGCAGACGCTTCAAAAATTTCTCGGGATAGCCATGGTGCAATGCCAGAATATACCATTTGTAAAGTTCTTCAACTTTTCCCCCAGTTTTTGATATTAATCAATCTATACGGTTTAACCCGTTAACGAAAATATTTCTATATATTGAGATATGCACATTTGATCCAAAATTTAACATTTTTATAGTTTCAAAGTTAAAGCTTTTTCGTTTGTCATATATATCTGTTTTTATCTCACCATTTTTTATCTCGATATTAATATCTAAATAATTGACCATGTTTTTACTTTTTGACTCCAACTTCAAATTTAAACCATTAGGATAGCAATCAAATTTTTCTTTTTTCACATCATTGCATCTGACTATTAAAATGTCATCAATGTAACGAAAACACTTCATGTCCTTATTTGTATCAATATGTTCCTCGTACATATATAAGTAGATATCGGTTAAAATCGAACTACGGCTTCCCCCCATTGGAATACCTATAACTTGTTTGCAAACAGTTTTCCCGTCATATAAGTAGTTCTCACTCACTACAAAATTAAACAAATTAGTAAACCATTCCTGTCCGATATTAGAGGAATTATATTTATTGAATTCATAATTTTTATTTTAAGATTGTCCAAATCTATACTGTTATACAAATCTTCAAAATCATAAGCTGTTAAACTTGAAATGTTTTCCATTTGATTTAAACGTTTAACTAACTCAAAACTGTTTTTTATTATACAAGCCGGCTTAACTTTCAGAACGTCATCAAAAATCTCTTTTAAAAACTTCAACAATTTTTTATTACCATTTTCCAAATATGAACCGAAACCACATGTTATAGCTCTAAAAGCTACCGGATCTTTATGAAACTTTGGAACCATTACCAAATATGGAAAAGTAGTACTATTTTGTTTTATGTTGACTTTTTTATAATATGCTTTTACTCTATTACCAATAACTTGTTTACTTGATTTTATAGTTTCATAATTTATTTCATTACCATAAGCCTCCTTCAGTAATTTACCATATAATGTTTTGCAAATAATTGCGCAATTTGTGTTAGCTGTATCTATATACGTTATTATAAAATTATTCTGCAATTCTCTTATAGATTCTTTCAATTCCTTATAATATTTTTCTGGAACCCCCTCAGAGTTACTCTCAACATTTCTACACAAATCTTTTAAAATACAATACTAGCACTCCTCGAAAGCACTAGCAAGCAAATTGTATTTATATACTAATTTTTGAATAAAAATATCCAAATTCATATTCAAGCGTTTTCTTGCCATATTTCTTGTTAATACTCTCTTAATTCTGTATCTCGTCCCATATCTCATGATTTCACTCAATTTCTTATTATGTACTATATCCAAATTACCCGTTAATATATGTCCGTAGGTTGGATTTATATATTCGTTCAGATTCGTTCAGATCAGATATATATATATACAGGGTGTTCCGTTAAAGGGGTCCAATATTAATAGGGGTAATAGAGGAGATCACATGGAGCATAAATCAGTATATAAAGCCTGGTCGGATCTCAATAGTTTTCAAGTTACAGCAAATAGAATGAAAATTCGGAAAATTGTAAAAGAACCCTCATTGCTAAACTATCGATAATGCTACATAAAAACGAAGCACATATTTAGAAAGAGCAGAAAAAAACCTACAAAATGACATCAATTGTATTAAAATAGCAATATTTATTGACGAGTTACAAGCCCTGAAACAGTGAAAAAAGTACGAAATCCAATATACATCAAAATAGTTAATCGTTAATTCCAAAAAGACAACTCTAGCTACAACAAGGAAAATGTAGTAAAATTTGGTCCATTCCGAAAACTTTCAAAAAAGCCTACAATGAACCATATCGGTTTAATTGTGTGAGAGAAATTAATCAGTTTCTTAGTTACAACTCCGCTTTCTTTGACACTAGCAAAGGTTAAACTCCGCCCTTCACGATTGGAAACACCGCCTTTTTAATTACTCTCAACTATACATTTTCGATCATGCTTCTTCTGAGATGCAACATTTTTAATTATTCAAGAGTTGAATGAACCAAAATAACTTTACAATAATAGTCTACATTTTAAAGTGGTCTTTTATTGATATAAAGCTTAAGTTAAATTCTTTAAAATTAAACTGGTGGTGAAAATTCGGAAATAATTAAAAATATTGCGATTTGTAACTATGCAAGAAGTTTCAGTACATGTTTTACATGGACAATTATTGTATGTATATGTGCATCATAATTTATGATAGGAAATAATAATAACAAATAGCATAATAATTTTATTAATTATAAATTTAAAAAAGACACTAAATTTTAAATTAGTTCATACAAACTTTGTAATTTACAATTTGAGTACACCACAGTCTGTGACTTACAAAATACTGTGCCAAAAAGTGTTGAAAATAAAAGAAAAATGACAAATAAAGAATTATATTCCACGTACTTTATGACATATGTGAAGCATAGTCTTCTGGCCTGCGCTGCACAGTTCAATGTCGGAAGGCAGACGAACGGACATTATTATAATAGGTGTTCGAAGTTGCGCCCATTAACAGAATCGCACAGCCGACAGCGACGTCGTAAAGATTGGCGAACACGCCGAAAAACTCCGACGGAGTTGGGAATGTCTCCTGCAGCGACAACGATTCGCGCTAGTAAATCCTCCGGTGTATCCACAGGCGTTTCATACACCAGCGATTTAAGGTGTCCCCAAACAAAAAAGTCTAACGGATTGAGGTCTGGAGAGCGTGCAGGCCAAGCAACAGGTCCACTGCGTCCAATCCATTTCCCAGGATATGTTGAATTGAGGTGATTGCGAACACCTATGAAAAAATGTGCCGGTGCGCCATCGTGCATAAACCACATATTGTGGCGCAATGTTGCTGGCACATTTTGCAGTAACTGCGGTAAGATATCCCGTAGGAAAACCAAGTACGTACTGCCATTGAGTACATCTGGGAGTAAATATGGTCCTATGAGATAATCGCCCAGGACACCTGCCCATATGTTCACACTGAACTTTTGTTGTGCGTTCGAAGGGAAAACAGTGTGCGGATTTGTATATGACCTTGTGTGCATATTGTGCGTGTTTACCACGCCCTCTCTCGTAAATGTTGCTTCATCAGTAAATAAAATATTTTCCAGAAATTGTGGATTATTTTCTGTTACATTAAGCAACCAGCGTAGGAATTCTGTCCGCTGAGCACAATCTGTTACTGATAACAGTTGTACCCGCTGCACATGAAAGGGGTGCATGTTTTCTGCATGCAGAACACGCCACACACTTTGGTGAGAAACACCGACTTCAGACGCAGCAGCTCGTGTACTCGTGGAGGGGTTATCTTTAAAAATATTCAGTACATCTTCTTCCATTGCAGGTGTTCGTACATGTCGAGGTTTCCCTGCATCAATGCTTGCTGTATTAAACGATCCAGTCTCCCGTAATCGTCTATCGATTTTTATGAAGAGTTTCGAACTTGGGCAACGTCTCCTTGGAAATTGCTCACGGTACATGCGCTGTGCTAGACATGCATTTCCATGAGCTTGCCCGTACATCAGATGCATGTCCGCATATTCTTCGTTAGAGTATTCCGGCATAATTATTATACATCAACTTACTACAATCCCACTTACAACAGCCTCCCTTTAACATAACGTCCACTGATGACTGCTGTTTTATTACACTTTTCTTCCTATACACATAGAAAATTTGCATAAAAAGTACTTCTTCTTCATCATCCTGAAAGTTCATGGAGGAAACGCAGCAGTCACGGAGTTTGCTTTAAGACAAGGCGAGAGCTGCACAATATGTCATTCACTTGACTAGACTGAATAATGAAAGGGTATTGATAGAGGTTGATCAGAAATGTATAATTGAAAGATATTAAAACGGGGTGTTTACAATCGTCATGGGCGGAGTTTCGCCCTTTCCGAGCGTGCAACAGTACAGAGTTGTAACTAGGGAACTGCTTGATTTCTCCCATACAATTAAACTGATATGGTTTATTGTCAGCTTCTTCGAAAGCTTTCGGAATGGACCAAATTTTATAACATTTTCCTTGATGTAGGTAGAGTTGCATTTTTGGAATTAACGATTAACTATTTTGCTAAATATTTGATTTTGTATTTTTTCACTGTTTCAGAGCTTGTAACTCGCCATTAATTCTCAATATTCTAAAACAACTTATGTCATTTCGTAGGATTTTTTCTGCTCTTTCTAAATATGTGCTTCGTTTTTATGTAGCATTATCGATAGTTTAGCAATGAGGGTTTTTTTGCAAATTTCCGATTTTTCATTCTATTTGCTGTAACTTGAAAATTATTGAGATCCGGCCAGGCATTATATACTGATTTATGCTCCGTGTGATCTCCTCTATTACCCCTATTAATATTGGACCCCTTTAACGGAACACCCTGTATATATCTCTCTCTCTCTCTCTATATATATATATATATGATCTTTGTCACACTGTAACTCTTGTATTTATGAACCGATTTGGATGTAACTTCGTGTATACATAGTGCATACCAGTACCTTGACCGTGTTCGTTGGCCAGCTTCATCCGCCATCTTGTTTCAAAATGGCGGCCATTTAAATTGTCTAAAAAAAAATTTTAATCTGAAATGTGGTACCAAAAAATTTAAAATTGAAAAACATTTTTTTCTTATGTGTTTGACCTTGATACAAAGATTCCTGAGCATTTTTTGTTTCGTCTATATCTTAAAAATTGGCTGAGTTATAGCACTTTGAATTTCTAGCTTGGCTGACATTTTGAAACAACATGATTTTTGTCACGCGATAACAGGCGTATTTACGAATCGATTTTGATGTACCTTGGTGTATACATAATACGCACCAATGTCTCGACCGAGTTCGTTGGTAAGCTTCATCCGCCATTTTGTTTAAAAATGGCGTCCATTTAAATTGTTTTTTAATTTAAAATTTGAAATGTGGTACAAAAAATTGAAAATTTAAAAATATTTTTTTCTTATGGGTTTGACCTTAATACAAAGATTCTGGAGCAGTTTTTGTTTCGACTATATCTCAAAAAAGTCCTTCCGGCCAGTGCCGGGAGGAAGAGGTAGCTTTCATATTCCTTATTTTTAAAAAGCCAGCTTGTATTATTCAAACATACGAAGCTCAATTTAGTGGAAACCGATTATAGGAGATTCAATACTAATTTTTATCAATACAAAATCATTATGAATGAGAATTTCGCGAAATTCGCCAGCTTTATCCAAGTTGCTTTTATTTAAAATAACTTATATTTGGTTTCCAAATTCTTCGATATCTTGAAGTGCTTTAAATTTTAAGCCAACATGGGGGATGAGGCTAACCAGCGAACTTGGTCGAGACCTTAGTAATTTCTGTGCACATGCGCACTCACATCGGAATCGATTGATATATACGAGTGCTGTCGCTGGCAAAATATCAGATTTTTCAAAATGTCACCCACATTAGAAATTCAAACTGCTATATCTGAGCCATTTTTTAAGATAAAGACAAAACACAAAAAAAATGCTCCGGAATCCTTATATCAAGGTCAAATACTTAAGAAAGAAACTTTTTTCAATTCCTAATTTTTTTGCCCCTCATTGTATATATAATTTTCTTTTAATTTAATGGCTGTCATTTTGAAACAAGATAGCGTATGAAGCTGGCCAACGAACTTGGTCGAGACATTGCTATACAGGGTCTCCGGTCTCAACGGTGTCCAATGGCTAATTCGTAAACCGTTAGTCATAGACACATAGTATCAATTACAAAAATGTTTTAAATGAGGTTAAAGAAGTATTTTTAAAGCGATTTGGGTCAAGAAAAACATTTATTTAAAAATTACGAAATTTAAATTTTTATACGGTCCCCCGGTCCTATAAGTGATATTTAGTAAACTTTTCTTATTCCTCTAACAAGTACGGCAAAAAAAGTCCTATTTATCTAACACTAAAATTGACCAAGTTATGACATTTTCAATTTTATGACTTAAACCACTTTTCTGTAACTGAAAACAGATGAGTTGGACCAAGCTTTCAGGGGTCGTACGCGAAGTGCTTAAAGTATTATAAAGGGCGTCCACTCCAAACGATGTTCAATGGCTAATTCCTAAACCGTTAGTCAAAGACATATAGTTCCAATTACAAAAAGGTTTTAAATAATATAAAGAAACATTTTAAAAGTGATTTAACAGAAGGTGCTTCCCCCGTATAAATATTACGGTAGTGTTAATTTTTAGCAATTAACTTTCAGATTGGTTAAAATAATTGAAGAAGTGAGTTTCAAAACTCGCCTTATCGAGAAAATCAAATTTTGGGAAATCGCGTAAAACCTTTAAATGCGCCCATTGGTATTCATTGAAAATTTGGAGATTGTAGTGTTTGATTGGTACAGTTATAGCAATAGAATAGATTGATAGAGAAACACGATTTTTTAAATTTCGGATAAGGTCAGTTTCGAAACTGACGTCCTCAATAATTTAATATATGTTTTTATTTAACGATGTTTTCCCCTAATTTTTAATTAAAAAATAATTAAAAAAATAACTGATCTAATGAATATTTGCTGAGTGGAGAGACAGTGGAATTTTCATAAGGGGTAATGTAAAAAAAATAATAATTATAATTATTTTTATCGTTACAATAAAATGACAAATGGAACAAAATCTTAAAAAAAGAAAACTTAATTAAAAAGAGAGAATGTGGGCGGTTATATGATGTCCGACCTTTAATGGATAAATATGTGCTCTATCAGAACAAAATATTAAAATATTGTAACAATTTTGTTATGTTTATTTAAACCATTGAAGTAATCACACATGTTGAATCATATAATTCAAATAATTTATATTTATTGTAAAAGAAAATAAAAGTGATACGAGGATCATTTTCAAAAAGGGACATATTAATTTCCTTAACATATTCAGAGCAGCCATTCAAAAGTTATGTATAAAAATATAGGCATACAAAAAAAAAAAAAAAAAAAACATTAAGATGGTACAAACAAATTACTTACAAATTGAGCTTTCTTGTGTCTGTGCTTGGGACGGGAAGGATGGGGGGGGGATGTAACAAAATTTGGAGCGGAGATGTCAGGAGGAATTGATACGGTTGTTTAGAGTTCATTACTACAACAGATATTGCTGCATAAAAAAAATGTAGTTTTCAGGATTATAAACTTTGCGTGTATGCGAGCCAGTGAGGGAAAAGTTTAAATTGCAATTTCAGGTGGAATTTAAATTATGGATTACTTAATTAATTATTGCAGCAATAAGAAGACGGACCTTTTTTTCCTAAGTTTTATAGCGTGATAATTCTTTGCACATCAGTAGATTTTCGCATTTTTTTTTTTTTTAAGACTTCATCTAAATTAATCGGCCCCTTAAATTTCTACTTCCCACATTTTGCTTCACCTGCACGCAAAGTTAAAAATCTATAGAGGTTTATATATATATTTTTTACTATTCTACTCTATTGGTCTAATTAAATAATGCATCTTCTAAAACTCCACGCTCGTTCAAAATTTTATTTCCTATTATCTCCTGTTATTATTTCCTGTCTTAATTATAACACTTAATTATTAGAGCATAAAGAGGTAATAATTTAAAAAATAATTAAATTTAAAATCTTTAGAAAATGATTCAAATTTATAATTTATATAAGCAATTGTAGATTTCAATTATAATTTTATTTAAGTATAAATTACTGATTAAATTAAAAATATATAGACATACTCATAAATTAAAAAATATAAAAAAAGTATATTAAATTTAAAATTATTAAAATTAATAACGTTATTAAAATGTTAGGAAAATTTTCTACTTTGTCTTTGTAGTTAGCCGTTACTTTATAGTTATAGTAAGTTACTAATCATCTCAATCCTCCCTAAAATTTATACCCCCCCCCCAACTTTTGCTCGGCCAATACATAATGTCTAAAATTATGTATGTATTTTTCCCTATATTTTATTTTATTATGCAAGAAATAATTAACCAATCTACCACATCAACCCCTCTAAAAATTCTACTTTCTCTTCCCCCAACTCACCCGAAAACACCCGTTCGCTATTGTTAATCCCATGGAAGTATTTTTTTAAGATAGCTCGTCGCAGAATATCCCCCCCCCCCCTTCTGTTGTAGATGATACAGATTACCTTTTTTTTGTTCGAGCGTGGAGGCGATATTTACACATTAAAAGTTCAAATAACGCAAGTTAATATTTAGAATTGATTGATTGGATAAAAAAAAAAATCGAAATAGAAAACTAATTTAATATAATTCTATTAATTCTAAGATAGTTTAGTTTTTCTAATTCTGCTGGTCCTCATACGAATCACTTTTTTTATCGAAACTCTATCCTCTGATGACTTTCGTCAAGCACGATTCCCGCCAAGAATTGTCACTTTGATGCTGAAACTCTGACCAATCAAATTACGAGATACTGCATAAATGGCAAAATGTGGTTGGAAAAAAAGATATTTTGTTTTAATATGTGAGAATGAACAAAAATCTCAAGATATATTTGTAATGTTAACCCGGGAGAACTCGCTGCATGAGATTTTCTCTCACAGTCGTACTTTTTTAAGACTCTTATTTAAATCATTTTTCATTTTAATTAAAAATTTAAAATGTTTTTCAATTATTTTACCTATTTTGTGAATAAAAGTACTAAGCCAACCAAAAAAAGTTGATATTATATGAATGTAAAGTAAAAGAAAAGCAATTGGGCATTCTCACTAGCGAGTTCTCCCGGGTTAATTTACTATCAATGTTTAATGTTAAATTTGATATCTGACGATTATTTTTATTTCTAGTAAATTTGTGACTGACCCCTATTTTGCAGCAAAAAATATACTCCAACTTTAAACATCTATTACTCGGTCAGTTTAGATCGCAGAGGAATGGGACTTTTTTGTCGTACTTGTCAGAGGAATAGGATAGTTTTACTAAATATCACTTATAGGACCTGGGGACCGTATAAAAATTTAAATTTCGAAATTTTAAAAAAAATGTTTTTCTTGACCCAAATTGCTTTAAAAATACTTCTTTACCTCATTTGAAACATTTTTGCAATTGGAAATATATGTCTATCACTAACGGTTTAGGAATTAGCCATTGGACACCGTTGAGACCGGACACCCTGTATACTATCCACATGCCTTCTTACATCACATTAAGTTAATAAATACGCGTGTTATCGCGTGACAAATATAAGATCGTTTCAAAATGTCATCCATGCTAGAAATTCAAAGTGTTATAATTCAACCATTTTTTAAGATATATACGAAGCAAAAACCGCTCCAGAATCTTTGTATCAAGGTCAAACACATAAAAAAAAAAACTTTTTCATTTTCCAATTTTTTATATATCATTTTAATTTTTAATTTTATTTAAATGGCAGTCCTTTTGAAACAAGATGGCGAATGAAGCTGGCCAACGAACTCAGTCGAGACATTGATATGCACTATGTACACACCAAGTTACATCCAAATCGGTTCATAAATACGCCTGTTATCGTGTAACAAAAATCAGGTCGTTTCAAAATGTCAGCCACAATAGAAATTCAAAATGCTATAACTCAGACAATTTTTAGATATAAACGAAACAAAAACTGTTCCGGAAACTTTGTATTAAGGTCAAACACATAAGAAAAAAATATTTTTCATTTTCCAATTTTTTGGTACCTGATGTTAAATTTTAAACTTTTAAGTTTTTTTTAAATGGCCGCCATTTTTAAACAAAATGGCGGATGAATCTGGCCAACGAACTTGGTCGAGACATTGGTATGTACTATGTACTCAGCAATGTGCATCCATATCGGTTCATAAATATGCCAGTTATCGCGTGACCAAAATCAGGTCGTTTCAAAATGATAGCCACGCTAGAAATTCAATATGGTATAACTCAGCCATTTTTTTAGATATAAACGAAACAAAAACTATTCCGGAATCTTTATAGTAATGTAAAACACATATGAAAAAAATATTTTTCATTTTGTAATTTTTTGGTACCTGATTTTAAATTTTAATCTTTTAATTTTTTTTAAATGGCCGCCATTTGAAACAAAATGGCAAATGAATCTGGCCAACGAACTTGGTCGAGACATTGGTAGGTACTATGTACACACCAAGGTCAGTGGCGTGGCGTCCGGTCATCGCTGGATGCGGCGATGACCAAGCAATATTTTAAAACTCTTAATAAGCTTTTAAAACTCTACGATCCAGTTTTAGCAGAACATTTGGAGTTCATGTATAAGTGAAGGTAAGATTTAAAGTTTCTTTTTTGAACATTCAACCATTGAATTTTAGAGTTAATAATTTTTCACCACAAACTTAAATAATTGCGATGACCACCGAAAATTTTCACGCCACGCCACTGACCAAGGTACATCCAAATCGGTTCATAAATACGCGTGTTACCGCATGACAAAAATCAGGTCGTTTCAAAATGTCAGCCATGCTAGAAATTCAAAGTGCTATAACTCAGCCATTTTTTTTAGATATAAACGAAACAAAAACTGCTCCGGAATCTTTGTATCATGGTAAAACACGCGAGAAAAAAATGTTTTCTAATTTTCAATTTTTTGGTACAACATTTCAAATTTTAAATAATAAAAAAAAATTTAAATAATAAAAAAAATTTTAAATGGCCGTCAATTTTAAACAAAATGGCGGATAAATCTGGCCAACGAACTTGGTCGAGACATTGGTATGTACTATGTATGCACCAAGATACATCCAAATCGTTCATAAATACGCCTGTTATCGTGTGACAAAAATCAGGTCGTTTCAATATGTCAGCCACGCTAGAAATTCAAAGTGCTATAACTCAGCCATTTGTTAAGATATAGACTAAACAAAAACTGCTTCGGAATCTTTGAATCAAGGTGAAACACATCAGAAAAAATATTTCTTAATTTTCAATTTTTTGGTACCACATTTAAAATTAAAAAAAAATTTTTTTTAAATTGCCGCCATTTTGAAACAAAATGGTGGATGAGGCTCGCCAACGAACTCGGTCGAGACATCGGTATGTGCTATGTAAAAACGAAGTTACATCCAAATCGGTTCATAAATACCAGTGTTACCGTGTGACAAAGATAATATATATATAGTAAATATATATATATATATATATATATATATATGGATATATATATATATATATATATATATATATATATGGATATATGTATATATCAATATATATACAGTCGAACTTGGATAATTCGAACGTCTTTAATTCGAATTCGTGGATAATTCGAAGATTTTTGTCGGTCCCTTGAAAATTGTATTCAGTTAATGCTAAAAAATGTTGGTTATTTCGAAGTCCAGCTTCTGTAATTCGAAGTTTTTACCATTTCAAAAATGACAAAATCTAGTTTCAATGCAGTTTATTTGAAAAGTAGACGGGCTATTTTCAGCTATTGCGGAAAATTGTTTAGGGAAGAGAAGGGGGTGGAAGAATATTCTTATCTGTACTAGGAATCAGAGTAGAGATAAAGGGAGGAGGAACGTAGATCACCCGTACCCGTCCTTGGATACGGGTGGTCCCCGACCCTTTCTTTGTAAGTGACACATGGTACTCTCGCCAATGACGCCAATGCGATAAATCATAGATGACACTCGTTGCAATTCCTTCGAAAGCAGGACTGTAGTCACTTGAGTTTTCTTCATTGTGCTTTTAGTTTTTGCTGGGTGTCCCTGGGTGGCCATCGAGAGTTCAGT
The DNA here is from genome assembly GCA_963932465.1 of Maratus speciosus. Lineage (NCBI taxonomy): Eukaryota > Metazoa > Arthropoda > Arachnida > Araneae > Salticidae > Maratus > Maratus speciosus. The sequence goes on along the minus strand of OZ010796.1, from coordinate 228,269,502 downwards.
GCAAGCATGTCGTTGAGAAAGCCCCGTGTCCCATATAAAACCTTATCTTTCGATGAAAAAATTGCTGTGATTCGTGAAGTGGAAAAGGGTGTATGAAGAAATGCATCATCGCAAAAGAGTATGGAATAACACCTAACACTCTTTCGATCTTTTTGAAAAATAAAGAAAAAAAATTTGAAATGTAATTGAAATCGCAAACGAGCTAGAAAACCCGATAACCCTGATGTGGACGAGTGTGTCTTGAAGTGGTTTAAGCAAGCGCCGGACAAAAACATCCCTCCCAGTGGAACTTTTGTTCGTGCAAAAGCGGAAGAATTTGCTGTTAGCTAAGGTAACAACAACTTCAAAGCAAGCTCCGGATGGTTAGACGGATTTAAGGAAAGAAATGAAATGTCCTTGAAGTCTGTGTGTGGTGAAACTTCGAGTGTGTTCAGAAGTGCATTTCGCGCCGCGCGTGCGCTCAGAAGTTTATGTCATGGAGTAGGTCTTATCGAAGAAAGGAATTTTAACATAATTCAATTATTTCATTATCTTTAATGGTTCAAAAAAGGTAAAACCAACGACTATATTTCTTTATCCTTCCAAAACATGGTTTTCGTAACAAGACTACAAGCCTATGTTCACTCAGATAAAATCTAAAATAGTCGGGAAAAACATCACGTGACCTTCTTTATCTACTTTAGCCCATTTAGCATTTAAAATTAGTTAACCAACCGCACACAAACTCCGCGCAAGCTGCTCAAAAAAATGGTGTGGGCGATTTGATCACGTGATTGTGCGTTTTCTGCTTATGTGTTATTGGTTGTGCATTGTTTGGTAGGTTGATTGATACAATTTAAGAATTCAACTGGTGATCTAAAAATTTTAACTTTTTAACAATTTTCTTTTTATTTATTTAAAAATGATTTATCGGTTGATTTATAACTTCTGTGATAAATAGAATGCTGTTAGTAAACCAAGATTGTGATATCAACATATGAGATTTGTTTGTAATCTACTATACTGGATGGATTTCAATGGAATTTGCACTGTTAGTTAGACACTTTTTCAGAGAAGGTTTGATATATATATTTCTTATTTTATGATTGCATATTTTAATACCGTGTGGATAACAGACCAAAATACATCATAAAACATGAGAAATAAATGGCATTCAAAATTCTGTTAGTATAAGCAAAATACTTACTTATACTTTCAGTAGAAAATTTATAAATATTCTAATCATACTTTATTCACTACAAAACTAGACAGCAGACCTGTATATTTTATCTTTTTAAAAAATATATCTACAGATATTTTTAGTTAAAATAATCTACAACTATTACATTTTATTTTTATAATGTTCAAAGTAAAATATGATTTCCAGCCTAGTCTCGATAAAAATTCACGCGTAAAGTATTAAAAAAAAAAGAAAAAAAAAAGAAAATCAAGGAATTATCCTACGTGCAAAAGGATATTTTTGCACAATATATATTATTTTTTCATTTGGATTTGCTTAATGTTTATATCATTATACATATACATATATAATCACTTAGAAACGAAACTTAAATATTTAAAAGGCGTTCAGATGTAAAACTTTCATCTCGAAATACCTCATTTTCTCACATTTAAATAAATATTTTATTATTATAATAAAAATACACGTGCCTCTGTATAATAAAAATAAAAAATATATCTTCATCAAAAATATCTTATTCATTATGAAAAATATAAAACAACCAATAAACAAAACAAAAAAAAATTATGATTACAATGCGGAACTGGAAGGATTCGAACCCAGAACCCCTAGTCTCGAGTTCACTGCCTTATCCATTTAGCCATCTAGCACACGTTCCTTTTGCATCAAAATATCTTTATAATTAGCACCATAATTAATCAAATCCATGATCTGTTCCTGAACACACTACGTGTTATTCCATCCATGATATTTACCCACTCCATTCTCCTGTCTCCTGAGCTCGCGCGCGTAGCGCGCGTGCAGCTTGAACACACTCTTCAAGTGTGGACCAAGAAGCAGCAAATGAGTGGAAAGAAAAAGTTGTTCAAATCATTGAGCGTACACAGGACAGAGACATTTTTAATGTCGACGAAACTGGACTTTTTTTCAAATGTACACCTGCAAAGACTTTGGATTTTAAAGGTGAAAAATGTAGTGGAGGAAAACGCAGTAAAGACCGAATAACCCTACTTGTGGGAGCAAACGTGGACGGCACTGAGAAGTTTCCTTTACTGATGATTGGAAAATCAAGAAATCCAAGGTGTTTTAATAATGCCAATACAAAGCCGAATACTGTTCTAACACGAAAGCATGGATGACGGCGAATCTTTTTGAAGAATGGCTGCTAGATCTAAATCGCACGTACCAAAGAAAAAACAGAAAAATAATCCTGTTTATTGAAAACTGCACGTTCATAAATGGATGCCCGCTATGGAAAATGTCACGGTTGAATTTTTTCCGCCAAACATGACTTCAGTGGATCAAGGCATCATTAAAAATGGGAAGCATTTCTACAGATGCCTAGTCGTTCAACACCCCCTTACTGAATCTTCCCAAAAGCTTCCCATTACCCTCCTCGATGCATCAAAAATGTGTTTAAATGCATGGTCCAAAGTGAGCCAAAAAACAATAGCAAATTGTTTCCGGAAAGCAGGATTCATCAGGAACACTGTCTCTAGCGAGCTTTTAGATGAAGAAAATTTACCTCTACCAGTTGCATGGGAAGACAGCATAACATTTGATGATTACGTCGACACTGATAAAAAGATAGACATTTGGGGAGAGCTATCTGAAACAGATTTTCTATCCGAAATTAAAAAACAATAAGAACATTGCAACAGAAGACAATGAAGATATTGAAGGTGAGGTAGAAGAACAGAGGCCGATTCCAACTTCAAGTGAGGCAGTCTTCATCTAGCGGAATATCGTTGTTATGTAGAAGGAAAATCTAATGTGAGTGAAGCTGTGTTTCAAGATGTAGATATCCTTGAAGATTTTGCTAAAAAAAATTCAAGTAAGCTCTTTAAAGCAATCTGAAATATATCAATATTTTAAAAAGCTGTAGTTTTTTGATTTAAAATTAATAAACATATTTCTTTTTCGCAATTTCTGTTGGGATTGATAATTCTACGACAAAACAACAACATTTTTTGGATAATTCGAAGTTTGGATAATTCGAAGTTTTTCAGTGTTCCCTTGCACTTCGAATTATCCAAGTTCGACTGTATATGGATATATATATATATATATATATATATATAAATATATATGGATATATATATATATATATATATATATATATATATATATATATATATATATATCATCAACATTTGAACGGAGGGTGGTTTCGGGATCTGGGGGTCAGGAGAAAATATCGGTGCAAATATACCAAAATTTTTTGAAATCGCTTTCCTCCCAACGGCTGCAATAGGTAGCTATTTGTAATGAAAGCTACCTAAAATTGCTGAGTTACAGCGCTTTGAATTTCTAGCGTGGCTGACATTTTGAAACGACATTCTTTTTGTCACGCGATAACAGGCGTATTTGTGAACCGATTTTGATGTACCTTGGTGTATACATAATACGTGCCAATGTCTCGACCGAGTTCGTTCGCCATCTTGTTTCAAAAAGGCGGCCATTTAAATTTTTTTTAAAAACTTAAAATTTAAAATGAGGTACCAAAAAATTGCAAAATGAAAAAGATTTTTTTTGTATGTGTTTGACCTTAATACAAAGATTCCGGAACAGTTTTTGTTTCGCCTATATCTAAAAATTGACTGAGTTATAGCATTTTGAATTTTTATTGTGGCTGACATTTTGAAACGACCTGATTTTTGTCACGCGATAACAGGCGTATTTATGAACCGATTTGGATGTAACTTGGTGTGTACCTAGTACATACAATGTCTCGACCGAGTTCGTTGGCCAGCTTCATTCGCCATCTTGTTTTTAAAGGGCTACCATTAAAAAAAAAATTAAAATTTAAAATGAGTTATCAAAAAATTGAAATATGAAAAAGATTTTTTTATGTGTTTGACCTTGATACAAAGATTCCGGAGCAGTTTTTGTTTCGTATATATCTTAAAAAATGGTTGAATTATAACACTTTGAATTTCTAGCATGGCTGACATTTTGAAACGATCTGATATTTGTCACATGATAGCACCTGTATTTATTAACCTATTTCGATGTAAGAAGGCATGTGGAGTGTATGTCGTAATGTCTCGACCAAGTTCTCTGGCCGGCTTCATCAGCCATCTTGTTTCAAAATGGAGGCCATTAAATTAAATAAAAAATTATATTTAAAGTGAGGTGCAAAATAATTAGAAATTGAAAAAGGTTTCTTTCTTAAGTATTTGACCATGATATAAGGATTCCGGAGCATTTTTTTTTTGTCTTTATCTTAAAAAATGGCTCAGATATAGAAGTTTCAATTTCTAATGTGGGTGACATTTTGAAAAATCTGATTTTTTGCCTGCGACAGCACTTGTATATATCAACCGATTCCGATGTGAGTGAGCATGTGCACACAGGAATTACTAAGGTCTCGTCCAAGTTCACTCGTTAGCCTTATGCACCATGTTGTCTTAAAATGGCAGGAACTTCAAGATATCTCCGAATTTGGCAACCAAATATAAGTTACTTTAAATAAAAGCAGCTTGGATAAAGCTGACTAATTTCGCGAAATTCTCATTCATAATGATTTAGTATTGATAAAAATTAGTATTGAATCTCCTATAATCTGTGTCCACTAAATTGAGCTTCGTGTGTTTGAATAATATAAGCTTGCTTTTTAAAAATAAGTAATATGAAAGCTACCTCTTACTCCCGCCACTGGCCGGGAGGACTTTTTTAAATTAGTAGTGGAAGGGATGGGCAGAATGAATGATTTTACTATTCGAATGAATCATTTGGGTATGAGCAAAAGCATAGCAGCCAACCGTTTTTTAGTTAAATTTCTACCAGAAAGTTTGTATCGAAAAAGAAGTTTTTTTATTTTAAATATACAGTAGAACCTCTTTTATCAGAAACTCTTTTAACCGAAACTCTCATTTAACCGAAATCCATTTTTAAAGCCTTTTTCTTTTTTGTACTATCACATTCCAAGTGTGCAAAATCCATTTTGGAAGCTTTTTTTTAAAAACTATCATATTCCTTGTGTGCAAGCGGTCCTTTCCGAACTATGATTACATATAAGTATTTTCGATCGCCTTTCTTAGAGTTCCTTCGAATTTAACTTGGATCCCGTAAGCTGCGGATTGGAACGATAAAAACGAACAAATTAGCAATTCTGAAGTTTTTGAATGTTTTGCAAAAGGTTTGGCATGGCTGGAGTAGCAGAAAGACTGTGATACTAGGGAAATAATAATATTGAAAAACTCCGTGATAGAGCTTCAAAGCAAAGGCTACCGAAACTGCGACAAACAAAACATTTTTTCAACTCTTCTGATATATGTAAAAGGTACTTAATTTCAAAATTAAAATTCAGGTAATTTATTCTTTTTTCTATTTTTCTATTGCTTTATTTTTATTAAGCACTTGTTACCATAATAAGAAATATTACTCTTATTTCTCCTTAATCTTAAAATTGAAGCATTCTCCATTATCCGAAATTTTCGATTTTCCGAAAGAGGGTCGATCCCAATTACTTCAGATAAGCGAGGTTGGTTCTATTATAATTAATTTAAGAAGCACATGAAAATATACAATTTTTTTTATCTTCAAAACTTCTGAAGATAATTGGTTAAAGAAATTGCGAAAGTTGTTAATTGTGCTTTTGCTTCTTCTTTTTTTTTTTTTTTTTTTGTAAACTTTCTGGTGGTAATTGATTAAAAATGTGTACTACGATTGAAAACTATGTTTTGGCGCATCCCCGAATGATTAATTCGATAATAAGATCATTCATTCCGCCCATCACTAAGTGGAAGTATGCCTGATTTGACCCCGTCGACCCGTTAACCCCTTGAAGGTCGGTGGTTCATTTTTGGACCACTTAATTTTAATCCCTAAATGCCACATTGACACCAGAATTTTGGAATAAAAATTTTATTTATATTATTTACGTAAACAAAATTGGTTTATAAATTCTAGTGTCATTCAATCATTTCTGTATTTCACGAATAAGAGTACTTTGCCCCTGAAAGGGTTAAGTCGCTGCCATCGCAATACTCAAGGCCAGAGGACACGAGTTGTGACGTCATCACTAATCGACCAACTTCTCACTAGTGTTGGAATTCACACCGGAAAAGTTTGAATAGCAATTTTCTGTTATTTTATTTGTGGAATATATATCATCTTATAAAACAATAATAACTATTTAAACTTACTGGTGAGAAATAGAAATCCCTAAATAAAAATTCAGCCAGATGCGGAATTCCACAGTGTTGCCGCATCTCACCAGTTTCCAAATTCTCACCAGTAAGTTTAAATAGTTATTATTGTTTCATAAGATGATAGATATTCCACAAATAAAATAAATGAAAATTGCTGTTCAAAAATTTCCGGTGTGAATTCTAACACTAGTGAGAAATCGATCGATTAGAATTATTCAGATCAAGCAAATTATTCAGATGACGTCACAACTCGTGTCCTCTGGCCTTTAGTATTTCGATGGCAGCGGTTAAGTTGGCGACTGTGGTTTATAGCAAATATTATAACAAGTATAATTTTGCTAAATTGAAATTACGATAAAACTTAGTTCTACATGACCGTCCCTGTGACGGATACGAGAAAAGAGAAAACTCATATCACACAATAATTTTGGGTGATTGATGAAGATTAAATTATAGCAGATGCCTTCGTATGATACAGGTAAAATTTAAAATTAAAATTGAGAAATAATTAAATTTTAGCACACGTCTTCGTATGATATAGGAAAAACTCAAAATTAGAATTTAACCCATTCGGGACCATGGGTGCATACAGGGGGATTCAAAACTTATCGTTCAAATTTCGTGGGGAGGTAGGGAATACGTTAGGAAACCGATTTTACATAGGAAAGCATGTCCTCAAATGTACGCATGCGTATGTAGAGGGCGCTGTGTGTACCCAACCTTCCACTGCGTCCCAATCATTGTTTTGTCTTTCCTAAAGCTAGTATTATTTCTTCTCCTATTTCCGCTTCTCATTTGGACTTCGACGAAGCCTTTTACACAGTGTTGCCAGCGGGATACTTTTATTTAACTCAGATTTCTCGATTGGCACCACTTTTTCAAAATGGTAAAAGTCCCCTTGTTTTTGCCTCAATTTAATATGTTATTTAATAAATTGAATTTTACTATTTAAAAAACTGGTGGCAATCAACAAAACTGAATAAAATAAAGGTAGCGAACTGGCAACACTGCTTTTACATCCTTAAAAACTTCAAAAATCTCGTTAATGATGCTTAAGAATTCTGATGGGAAACCAAAATTTAAAAATTCATGAACGAAAAAAGTTAAAAACAAAGAATAAAATAAAAAAAAAACAAAAATAAATAAGATTAAAATTAAAACAAAAATTAAAAAACAAAAGAATTAAAAAAAAATAAAGGTTAAAAGAACCGGAAAGAACAAAATTAAAAGAGAAGTTTCAAGGCGTCAGATAATGAAGGCGTTGAATAAAGGTCATTAACGAGTTTTTTGGAGTTCTTAAAGATCTAAAAAGCTTCGTGGAAGTCCAAATGAGAAGTGGAAATAAGAGAAAGAATAATTCTAGCTTTAGGAAAGTCAAAACAATGATTGGGACTCAATGGAGGGTTGTGTACACACAGCGCCCTCTACATACGCATACGTGCATTTTCGGACATACTTTTCTATGTAAAATAGGTTTCCTGACGTATTCCCTACCTCCCCACGATATTTGAACGGTATGTTTTGAATCACCCTGTATATGCACCTTCAAAAATTGCACACAGAATTTGTTTTTGGTACCACTAAAAAAGAAAAGTAATATTTGCTTTCTTTAATTAGAGAATTTTCGTGATTATTTAAGTAAAGGTAACTTTTTTGAAAAAAGTGGTGCCAACCAAATAAAATTTGTGTAAGACGTTCCCGAAGAGGTTAAAAGTGATTATACTATAGACGGCTTGCACACGACGTCACATGTCTGGCATCGCTTCATATGGCGCCCAAATATAAGGCGAATGTGGTGCTCTCCATTTGACTTTTTAGACTTATTTGCACTATAATAATAAAAATAAGAAAGATCTAAATCAAACAGAAAGATAACACGTGCTTTTAACGGCAAACGGGGAGTTCTGACGTTCCGTGTGTGCTCCAGATGCAATAGTATCAGTCGTTGCTAATAGCAATGTGACGTCAATGCAAGCCGTTTATTGCAGGGGTGTCATTCCGAATCTTTCTTGGTGGTGATAGGAGGGTTGAGAGGGAATTCGTATGATCTTGTTTCGGACAGCTAATAAGCAAATTATTCAGTTTTATTCTCGCATTGTATTTTTTAAATTAACCAAAATGATGGTAAATTTGTCTCAATTTCAAAATGTTTCAGCAGCAACATTTTAACAAATATTATTGCAAAATATTAATTTCTGTGCATCAAGTTTTATTTCTATTAATGCTTCTATGTTAATCAAATCTGTGAAGTAGTTTTAGCTTTTGTGAAATGTCAGAAAATTATATTTTGAGTTTGACCTGTGATGAATGCATCACTGTGAAATATTAAATTCTTTAGGGGAGGGGGGATGCCTCCTCTAGCCCTCACTGAATAACGCCTCTTGCACCCGATCTGTACAGGACTGTGATATGAATAACGATACAGGCTTTCCACAAAAACATGAAGGTAATAAAGAATCCCCCGAACTCGCTTCTATTTATTTTTGTTAAGAATGGCTTTCCCTTTTCTTTACTATAATTTGGAGTCTTTTTAGCCCCCGATATGCTATTTCTTTCTCCCAGCAAATAAAGTGTCGTCTCCAAAAAATAACGTTCCGTTGTATAAGCCAGTCATAAAACAAAGCAGATGTATCATTGTACTGCTAAATACTCTTCTGCAATTTTTTTAACTTCTAAGCATCACACATTTTCGATTTTTATACCGTTGTATTGGGAAAAAAGTGCTTTTTAATACAATCTGTTTGAAAACTGCATCTCAATTTATTTTTGAGATATTAATTTTTTGTAGTTTTTAGTGCTATTTGTTGAATTTTGGCAACTCAAGTACTCCAATTCTGTAGAAAGTAAAGGAAAAAATAGTTGGAAAACAGTAATTATATCTTTTTGTTGCCATTTTCCCATAACTACTGAAAAAAATTTAATTATACGTGCTATTTTGAAAAAAATACAAATGAATGATTTCTGATAAAACATGGAGCTATTATATACTATATTTAATTTTAAGTATCTATATTAATGTTACAAACAAATGTAGGCATATGAATCATTAGATAGCCGATTTTTTTGTCGAGTTTCTTGAGTGACATCTGTTTTTTTTTTTCTTGGATTTGTGTATTATTCAGAGATAGTGACATCATATGAATACTTTACTGTAGATGTTGTTTAACCCCTTAATCGTCGCGCCTGATAAGTGCCGAATAATTTGTTTAAATTCAGATTGTTTGATTGCCACCACTTTTTTCAAGTTGAAATATTCTCTTCATTTAATGGCAGATAAAATGTCGAGAGGATAAAGCCAATTGCATTATTTAAGAAAACTGGTGGGAATAAAACAATCTGAATAAAAGAAAAGAAGCCTACACCGCCCGTGACAGTCACGGGAGCGACGATTAAGGGGTTAAGACTGGATCGTAAATGAGAAATTCTTCAGTGGATACGAATGACGTCATTTTATGTAAAATAAAAGCGTGTGTTTTAAGTCTTAAAACTGAAATATGTTTTTATTATCTATATTTATATACATATATATATTTTTTCATCGGAGTGACACTAAATTCTGAAAAAAAAACAGAATTTTTGTTTTCTAGTGTTCTAGAATGTTTTTACCCCATCCCTGAACCTATTCATTTTGTACTTTTAGATTGAGAATCATAAGTTCGGAAACCGAATCATTTTGGCGATCAATAACGAATTCTACAAAAATTTCGGTGAATAAAGTAATTTTTCAGCTTCTATCACCAGTCTTTTTTATTTCAAATCACATACATTAATTTGTTTCTTTCTCGAACCACGTGATATGTATTTATTTCTGCCAAGAGCAGTAAAATAAATAGGAGAATGATAAACTAGTAAATAATAAATTAAACCTGGTACAGTACAGGCCGCTTAGTGCAATCGCGGTTATTGTTATCAAACGCTTAAAATTTACCAAAATCAACCGGGATCATCCGCCCATGTTAAATTCTACACCAATATTCATCGCTTGTGTGATCAAAGTTTCGATGTTCACACATTCATGATCGAATTTTTAACGCATCCAATCATAGTTGAAAAGTGCTTAGAAATTCGGTTTGTTTGTCTGTCTGTCTGCCAACTGTCCGCGCTCTAACTCGCGTAAATATACTCGGATTTCCGTGTAATTGATATATGTTACTGTGGTTTACCATTGCATGTTTGGTATTTAAAATGAAGTATATAGCGCTTATAGTTAATTTACAGGGATATTCAAAAGAATTACGTTGCATTGCGGTCTATGAGGAAAAATCCTTTGCGGTGTATTTTAATGATGTTACACTATTTCAAACAGATTGAAATTTATATATAACTGAGATGCACTAAAAGATGCCAATTACTGAATAATCCGTGCATAGCATTCATCGTTCATTTACAGGGACACACAAAATAATTCAGTTATAGTACTGACCATGAACAATAGTTGATGGAAGTACATTTTCAGTTGTGGTACGAGTTTTTAAATGTATAAATAATTTTTTGCGTATTACTTTTTGTGTTTAATTTCTATCTAACATATATAGGGCTGCACAAAATATATCGAGTACATATCCGTTTATTGTCGGAAACAGTTGAAGGGGAATTTTCAACTGTGCTCTTAGTTTCCTAACTGAAATAAATTTTAGCAATAAATTTTTCAAATGTGTTGTTTTTCAAATTATTTATTTAAACATCACCTTTCGCCTGATTAAACCGTAGAGTTTTGTTATAGTATTCTGAATGTGCTGGAAAGTTTTTCCTAATATATGCTTGACTGATGACTTTTTGTTCTTGTTAATATTATATTTCTTTTTCAGAAGTACAATTCCTGGAAGTGTGCAATTGAAATAGAAGTTCTGTTATAAAATCTACTCAAAGTATGGCTTTAAGATAGATAAAATATAACAGGCGTGGCTGACGCATGGATGAATATTGAAAATATTTCTGCGGCTGCAAAGCTAGAAAATAAACATTGCTAAAAAGTTTGCGAACAAATATAAAATACTAATGTTGATCAAGAAGCCGACAAGAGGAAATTTATTAAAAAACTCTCTACAAATGTGAAATGGGGAGCGCGTTAAAATTTTTGAAACGAGGTCTATATGAGTGCACCTTCAATTTTCAACACAAAATACATATGAACAATTAATTCCCTAATGATATTTTAAGACAGAATTGAAGAAAAAAGAGCTTTCTAAATAAATGTTTTTACCTTTTTTTATGACCCATCATTCCGTCACCTGTAAGTTGCTTCCATAGGTATATTAGATGTTACTAGCAAGCTTCTCCCACTTACACACCGAGGTCCTTGAATTCATATTATATCTCGAACCGAACGAACCTCGAAACGGATCCCCGCTGTCTATGGCATCGTAAAGCAGGCAAGCTGCGCACGCACTGCAAAATCTTGTAATATGAAAATTTTTCAAAAAACCTAAAGAATCTCAAACCGGGTCCTTGTGGTCAACGGTACCCTATAGCAGGCGTACTGCGCACGCACTGCAAAAGTGTACAATTCCACCGCCAGGAGGCGCGATATCTTGTATATGAATCTATGACACGGGACCCTGCTTCCTGCGGCACCGTATAACAGGCGTGCTGTGCACGCGGTGCGAAATCCTTTAGTTCCACCTTCCACCGACAGGGGGCGCAATATGTTCGGTAAGAATATTGGACACTGGTTGTTTTTTTAGATATATTAGATGTTATAATTATTATTAAGTATATAAGTATTTTCCTACATTGCTTATTTTTATCAATCGTATGTTGTTATCGAAAACTTGTTGTCCCAAAGAGATCACAGTAAATGGCATCTATTGTATCACCAAAAACTTCGCTGAGAGCCGTTTGTTCAACGCATACTTGTAAGTCACGTTGTCAAACATTTAATATAGTTCTAGAATAGGAGACAGTTTAACTCAGTGGAGTCCAAACTTTTAACTTTATCGGATCGCGTTACAGGGGAATTCTGTTTACTCGGGCTGCAAATACACTGCTCTAATACTAGCCATATTTATTAAATTAAAATGTTAGAAAAAGCTTAATATCCAATGCTACAAAAACGGAAAAAATGCTGCAGAAATTAACGTTTGACTTCCTTTCTTTTAGAAATGATTTTAAAACTATAATCTTGATCTAATCAAAACTACTATACTTGAATACATCATCCAGAACTTTATGACTAGTAATACTAGTTTGTTAATTCAACTGAGAAAAGGAATATATTTGCAATTCTTATTGGAAGTTTAAGGTCTTTAATAAGTGAAATTAACTAGATTGTACTAAATAACCAAATATAGGAAATTCAAATTCAGTTTTCAAATGCTGTTGCATTATCCTGTTAAATAAAAATACAGGGTATTTATAGAAATCATTAACATGAGTTTAATGTAGTTGTTTTTTTTTTTTTTTTTTGGCTTTGTATGATGAAGCATTGACTTTTTGGAATATTCCGTTCTCGTGGGAATTTACTAATTAAAAAAACTACATTAAAATTCATTTTTTAAAGAAATTGTCGATTCTCTGCCTGGCCACATGATGGAAAGTCCTGGTTTAACCCTTTCAGGGGCAAAGCACTTCCACTGCTAAAGTGTTGAAATTAATGAATGATACCGGAATTTGAAAAGAAATTTATTTGTAAATAAGAAAAAGGTTATATTTCGCATATACACTGCTCAAAACAATTAAAGGATATTTGAAGTTTTATATAAAATAAAGATATAAACGAAATTTTTTTTGCCGAAAATAGAAGAAGAGAATCACAAATGCAAATTTTTCTGGTTTTCAAACTGTGGAGTATGCAAATTTTGAGTTCGACGTCAAAAACGTCGCTTCAGCGGCAGCGAATGAAATTTGACTTTCAACTGGATAAAAGAGAATGAAGACAAGGATGATCGGCATTCAGTGATTGCTTTGTTTCAATGAGTACGATGTCTCAGCGAAGTCATTTGACAGATTCAGAAGCTTTGAGAATTGTTGGTAGGTTAAAAGGGGGGCAAACTCAAGCCGAAGTAGCGCAAGCCATTGGAGTGTCACAAAGTGTCATTTCCAGGATCTGGAACCGTTTTTTGGAGAGTGGATCTGCAGGCCGAAGACCAGGGCAAGGTCGTAGACGGGCAACAACGCCCAATGAAGATCGGTATTTAGCGTTAACAGCTCGAAGACACCGAACCATGAACGCTACTCTTCTCCAACAACACCTTCGCTCGGCTACAGGCACCACGATTTCAACTCAGACTGTCCGAAACCGGCTCCATGCTGTAGGTCTGTATGCTCGCCGACCGATGGTATGTGTTAGATTAACATCAAGGCATCGTCGCGACCGCAGGGAGTGGGCAACCGAGCATGTCAACTGGAGGAGAAATGAATGGAGCAATATTCTGTTTTCTGACGAGTCCCGTTTTTCTGTGCATCCGGATAATAGGCGTATTTTCATCTGGAGTGACCGTGGCAGTAGGAATAATCCTGCGTTCGTGCACGAAAGTGTCAGATTTGGCGGTGGAGGAGTGTTGGTGTATGGTGGCATCTCCATTGACGGGCGCACTGACCTCTACATCATTCGAGATGGAGCTCTGACTGGTCGCCGATATAGGGATGAGATCCTCAGACCTATTGTAGTCCCTTACGCTGCAGCAATCGGAGATAACTTCATTTTAATGGACGATAACTGCAGGCCACATCGTGCAAACCTGGTGGAGGATTTCCTTTTCGAGGAAGGAATCGTTCGAATGGAATGGCCAGCGTGTTCTCCAGACATGAATCCAATCGAGCACGTTTGGGACGCTCTAGGAAGACGAGTTTCTGGCCGCCAACAACCCCCACAAACTCTCCAAGAACTGGAAAGAGCTCTTCTGGAAGAGTGGGGCAGAATACCCCAACTCGTCATTAATAGCCTCATTGAGTCCATGCCTCAAAGGTGTTCAACGTTGCTGGCCGCCCGTGCAAACCATACCCCCTACTGAAAATGATTTTCTTTGAAGAAAACACCTTTTCTTATTCTTTTTTTCTCATATGCACAAATTGTGTTTTTTTCCTTTAGTACACAAATGCTCAATAAAATGCATTTTTTTCTGCCAAACATGTGTAATTTATTCTCATATAACCTACTATGTCTGTCGACCATGTATCAGTCAGCTAAACAGTTTACCAGATACAAAATCCACCTAAAACTGCAATATCCTTTAATTGTTTTGAGCAGTGTATAATAAATCGAAATTTTCTTTTACTAAAATTCTGGTACCATTGTTGCACTTGGGAATTAAAATTAAGTGGTTTCATAAAAATGCCACCGTCCTTCAAGGGGTTAACTCACTAACCGTCATTTTCTGAAACAGACAAAGAACGCAGTTAAATTCCATCGTGCGTATTTTGAGCTAAACTGCATCAAAATTTCCTTATTTAACAGTGTAAGGAATGTAAGAATATACGTTAAAGATGTATGCATGCAAGTAAGTTGATGACATTACGATGCTGGAAGACATGGATCACAAAAGCTACCGAATGTGTCACGCTGGATATACTAATTCATACAGAGTGTATCTGAAATGCTTCAACAAACTTAGAGGGGTGATAGTACTCATGAAGACGAACAAAAAATGAAGTGGAACATGGGTTCGCAAATGACTTTAAAGGATGAAAATCGAGAAAATCCGTCTGAAAACTGAGACAAGAAAGAAACACTCCAGAAATTTATTTATTGCACAGAATAGGTACAACACAGCTCGTGATGTCCAGAGAAAACAAATATTTTACAACAATTGTTCAAAGTGTCGACCGCGGACATTATTACACAGGGTACATCTACGGAAAAACGACTGGCGGACACGCTTGAAGACTTCGGGAGTTTCCTACATATGTGGATTCCTGCTCACTGATTTGTTTGGCTTTCTTCCAAGTTTTTGTTATCTCTTTCTGACCGGACATGCACAAAGTGAAAGGAAAACCAGATTCGTGCTGCCAGCCAGTTCTGCAGAAAAGCAGCATGCGAGATTTCGATATTTTTATTAGCTTTACAATTTTCACCCTTTAAACGTCATTTGTGACCCCATGTTCCATTGCATTTTTTGTTCGTCTTGATGAGTACTATCATCCCCCTGAGTTTGTCGAAGCCTTTCAGATACTTTAAACAGACTACCCCGTATATGGCAGAAGATAAAGTATGGATTTCACATAATGAATGAAACTATAGGCGCACATGTTAAAGTGAAGTGAATGCTAATGATACTGGACTTCAGATGGTGACGAAGACTTGGCAAAAAACAGTAACCACCTATTCCAAATATTTCAGTAGTTATAACGATTTGTAATGGTAACGTAACTTTACGGACACCATGCACTCTGGAAGGACGCATCGCAAAACAATTCAAATTTGGAAACATTTTTTTCACAATATAAGCTTTAAAACCAACTTGAATGTTGAAGAATATTTAACAATTTCTTTCCATTAAAAATTATATTCCATTTAGTAAAAGTTCAATTGACACTGTTTAAGAAATTTGTTTTCCATATTAAATTCTTTGTTATCTTAGAATTTTGTAAGATACCAAAGTAAATGATATTAGCAAATGACTTATTCATTTGAAATATGTGGCTACGTAGAACAACAAGCTTTCAAATAGAAAATGATCAATTTGCTATTTTTCAAGACTATAAATTATGCCGCAATATATCATACGTGAAAATATGTGTATGCATGTTTTGATGTGTGATATCCCCTGTCGGAGTAATTTAGGTATGGTGGGATAATTTGAGTATGAAATGGATTTTTATTTTATAAAACCTAACATTATTTTTTTAGAATTATTTAATTTTGACTATACTTTTATACCATATTTCTCATCGTTTCAGTTTAAATTTTTTTAGATAACCAAGGTTGCTCTCTGCAGGAAAAACAATGTTTAACTGATATTTTTTTACAAGTATGTGAGCAGAAGCATCAATTTCAAAAGAACATTTTTTTACTAAGCCACCTGCTATACAGCTTTCTAATACGGGTATATTTACATTAGATATCGTCCCAAAAGTTTATGGACAACCATTTTTTTTTATTATTTAAGAGCTAACTAAACAAGTAAAAAAGACGGAATAAATTATGAAAATATATAATGATGAAATAAAAATAATAAAATACTCAAGTAACCTTTAGCAGTCCTATATTTGATATAAAAAATTAAAAACAAAAAAATGCTGCCAAAAAATATATAGACAACATCTGTTAAAAGCTGATTTAAGTACTGATGTCCAATATTTGCATATTCCAAGATCATGTACTTGTGATGCAATAGTTTCCTAAGATAAAATGTAATCTGTCTTTCAGTTTCCGACTGATTGCAAAGATGCCTTGCAATGTGCGGTTTTCCAAAAAGGAAATTTTGGAAATCTATCGTTTAAGGGGACGAGGGACCTTTAAAATCAATTTTTGGTTCTTTTGTAAAGGGTACATTATATGGATTATGGCATACATTTATCACAAAAAAAAATAAAAAATAAAAAATAAAATTGAGGGGGGGGGGGGGGGGAAAGGAATTTTCCGTAATATTTTAAAACTTTTCAAAATGCACCATGCGAACTCCATATCAATGAAAATCCCCAATATTTTGTATACAAATTTGGTTTATATATATAAACAAAACTGCGCATCGCATTTTATATATTTAAATTTAAAGGTATGAAAAAAAAAAAAACTTCTAATTTTTTTGAAATTTTGAGGCTCAAAATTTCAGAAAATTTAGAAAATTGAAAAATTCTAAAATATTACGGAAAATTCCTTTTTCTTCTCAAAAAAATTTATTTTTTAATTTTTTTGTGATAAATGTATGTTATAATGCATATAATATACCCTTGAATAGTATTTGAAGTGAAATTTTCAAAAAATAAAAAATGATTTTAAAGGTCCCTCGACCCCTTAAATTCTCGTGGATGAAAAGTTGTGGACGTTTCAAGAAAAACTTGATGCAACAGGGTTGGTATTTACCGAATTCAGTCAAAATATGACAATCTGAAGTAATATCCCGTTCTAGACGAAAAAAGAAAACATCTAAATGATAAGACAGAGAAATTTTGACATTAATTTCAACCCAGAACCTGTGTGTACGGTTAGTTTCTATAGAAGTGAACGTTTCAGTATCAATATCCACGGTCCATCGATGACTGCTAGCAAGTACATTTCTTGGTTTTCACACAAAATGCGTCATTCGCCAAAGTTGACAATACGAAATAAAAACACTCGTGTTCAGTGGACCCGAAATCACTGGAATTGGTCAGATGAATGGTTGAGTGTTCTTGTCAGTGATGAAAAGAAATTCAATTTAGATGTCACCGATGGTTGGGCATATTAATTGCACGATATCCCCCAAGATTCGCGAACTTTTTTTAGTAGACAACAAGGAAGAGGTTCACTCATGATGTGGGAAGCATTTTTTTTTTTTTATAACGGAACAACCCATATTGCTTTTTTGAAAGGTCGTCAATGCTCTGAAGTTTACCAGGAAAAAAGTTGCCAGGGGTGGGACAAATGGATGTACCAGAAAGACCATTGATCCATTCTCTTGTCCAACTCTACAATACAGTGGTTTAGACAAAACCAAGTAACTGTTATACACTCACCAGCTCTTAGTCTTGACATGAACTCAGTAGAGAACCTCTGGGGAAGATTAACTAGAGATGTATATGCTAAAAGGCAACAATTTGCAGCGGTTCAAGACATAAAGCTGTAATTTGAACGGAGTTGATTTCCTTTAAAGTCAGAACTTCTTCAAACTCTTCTTTTGAGTATGTCTGATCGAGTTTTTGATGTGATTAAAACAAACGGCTTAAATATTTGAACGTCAAAGGAAAAAAAAAATCGAGTTGTCTATAAACTTTTGGGACAGTCAAATTTAAGCTTTAATTTTTCTCATAAAGTCTATGGTTGTATAATATTATTTGTGTATAGTATTATTATTGCCTTGCTATTATTTATAATTATAAATTATTTTGCAATTGTTACTCTTCTTTTTGAATTGGAAAATTAAAAAAACCCGCTGCCTATAAACTTCTGGGACGCAGTGTACACGATTTACGATTTTACGATGTGTTTACGAGTGTTTACGATAATTTCACTTAAAATTTTAATGTTAAATGACAGTACTTAATGTACAATTGTGATTTTTAAAATTTCGGATAATTTGGGCATAAGGTCTAATTATAGAGCCTAAACTGTTATAATCTAGTTGCTCTTTTACACACATGCACGTATGTAAGGAAAAAACACTTGAGGTATGACGGGAATGACCTCAAAACGACTTTAGAAGATGTCAAGAAGAGCTTCTTATTTTAGTGTAAACAGGGGTAATTTTGACCCGGGAGAAAAAAAAAGATTAAATCTGCTATATTTTATACATTGCTTGAGTTATCGACAAAGTTTTGGTTTCAAAATATAGGTGGTAGCATTAGCTTGAGGCTGGAATCCCATTATTAAGTAATTCACCCAGGTTCCACCATGGTAGAACCAGTCAAACAAAAACGTGTGAAGACGCTGAGAATTTTGCTCTTACAACTTTTGTCTGCCAAGCTGTAAATTAATCCATTTGGACCATGGTAAGTACGTATTATTATAACCTTATTAGTGTAGATCAAGGTCTAATGTAGGATTATGCGTTGTCTTTCCTGAGATAAAACAGAAAAGCGTTTTTCCAGTTGGGATAACTTTGACCCAACATTTGAGGTAACATTGGCCCAACCGATTATCATTTAAATTTTTGTATATACTTCCTGTCAAGGCATAAAAATGTTACATTTGAAGGGGAGCTTTTCTTATTTTGTTGAATTTAAACATGGATGTTTTTGAAGTAAAATTTTATTTATTTGTTGTATACTTGTGAAAATAGACATTTGAGCTTATATAGAAAATAATTTTGCTGAAAATTCGTCTAGTTTATTGGTCCCAACTGAGCCAAACAAGAAAGCTATTGACCAAGATGACTGTAACGTTAGAAATTTTGTATTTGTGCTGTTTAAAGGCAATATTTATCCCGGAGGAATTACTTTTAAATGAAAGGAGGGTTGTGTTGTTGACTGCATGGAAAACAAGTTAAAGTGTTGGCGTTGTTCACAGCGACCGGACTCCATGGTGTTGAATGGAACGATATTGTTGCAAAAATGATTCCACCTAAACTTATGTCTAAGAGAAACCAATATTCAGACCCAGACCTGACAATCCACGTTAAACAACATTTATGAGTTTTGTAATATTTTTTTTATTAAAATATGTGCTATTTTATTGTATTTTTACGTGTACACATTTCTTCCCCTATCTACCCCCGTCTTTTTTTATAGGGCAACATTTGTCCACATAATAATTATAATCAATTAATGCAGTCTGTTTATTTTGTGTTCACCCCCCCCCCTTTTTTTTACTGTTGTGGTTTGCTCCAAAGGGTAACCATGGGAACGTGAAGACGTTTGCGTACTCTCTGGTCAAGAATTCTTCTGTAATCTTAGACGTTTATGCCCATTTTGAATTTTTAAACTTGTGTGTAACATCATTTTATCCCGATGACGATCACAGAAGCGATTCGAAACGTAGGTTTTAATATTTTAAATTTGTTTGTGAAATCACTGTTTTGTTGTGTGTACCATTTAGGATGTTGTATTTGATTTGAATACGAAATTTTAAGGTCCACATCATGTTGTAGACCCACTCGTAGAGACATTCGTTTTAACACATGGGCCAATCTTACCCCAATTCAAAGCAACAGTGGCCCAAAACTTTCAAAAACATTTTTTATTAAAAAAAAAAAGTTAATGTCGACAAACTTATGATAATAGTGTGGTTCCATATGTTCTTAGCAAACAGAAAATTAACACGTTATTATTTTTTAAAATAAAATAAGAGAATGGAGATGCTGAAAATGCCATGAAATTTGGGCCAAAGTTACCCCAGTTTATGATATGCTGCTTAATCTAGATTTGGGTCAAATAAATTTTCATTTCCGATTGGAAGTCAATGACGGACACCTGCAGTTGCATAAGACATAATATTCATTTTTTTTTTTACACAAAAAATTTTAAATATGTAATTAAAATTTCGATAGATATAATGCTAATAGTTAGGAAGTGATGTTTCTTTTCTTTGTAACTGAAAAAAAACCCCCAAAATCACGTAAACTTTAGCCAAAGAAGTAGAACTTCCCCTTAAACTTCCACCCTCCCCCAATAAATAAATCAAGCTGAAATATAGTAATACACTGTAAAAAAATGGTTTGCATCTGCTTATCTCTAGTCTATTCAGTATTTTTTCCAGCCTTGAGTCTTTAATTTCTTAGAGATCCTACATTAGGAAATTCTATAATGTAGATTCTCTATTTTTTTGAAGATATACCACCATTTATGGGAAATATTCGTAAACAAGATTTTTGTCCCCTTCAAAAATAAAGTTTGATCATGAGAATCCGTAACCGCGCTCTCATACGCCAATTACCGTAAACCAGGGTTACTTTGGGTCACTCTTTCCTGGTTCCACTAACATTTCCATTATTAAAAAATATTATATATGATTTTTCAACGTCGAAATTCAGTTGTAAGCAATTAACATGAAACAGTGAAGCAACCTGTATGGTTTTAAAGAGGCATTTTTTTAAAAACTATTTTTAAAGTTTTGGAACAAAGTAGCCCCTGCTGGGGGCTTCTTTGATCCATTCACTTATTTTCATAAAAATGAATACATTTCATATGTTAGAATATTGAAACCCTCTTGCAATGGGATATGCTAATGAATTAACACTGCAAACTTGATAAACAAATGTTTTTTTTTTCACATTTAAGCACAATAAACCAATTGTTAATAAAATATTAAAGTCGTGAGAAACAATTTTCATCATGTTATTCTCAGCAACTGAAAAAAGAATAATTAATGTAACATTTTGCTACAGTAACATTTGAAAACAAAATGTTACTTAATACATTTTTAAAGAGATTTGGTTGTATAAAAGACATTTCTAAGTAACTGGGGCTACTTCCGGACAAAAAAAGGCCTGGAACAAAGTAGCCCCGAAAAACCAGTTTTCATGTTAGCTTTACAAAAACGTAAACCTTTTCTGTTAAAATAAAAAGTTAAAGGTAAAACTATGATCACACATGGGCCACAGGTTACTAAAGATAATATTTTGACACTGAACTTATTTGTATCTCTTATCCCGATTGTCTCACTATAGAAAGTTTGAGGAGTTAAAATCTACACTCGAAAACAACTGTTTACAAACACATCCAGTGTTGCCACTATCAAAAATTTAAATTACCCCCAAACTATTCAAATACGCTATAGTAGGGTATAAAATATTTTTCAAGGTCAAAAATTTCGAATTACCTTGTATTTTTTGTTCAATACAAAGAATAAAAACTTTTGTTATGGGATGGACCAAAGTAATCCGCAAGGACCAAAGTACGATTGACGGTACTTTATTTTTTGTTGGATATTAAAAGGTGTAAATGTTGTTTGGGCTAGCCTGTATATTCTTTCAAATGTTAGAAAAGGTAAAGAAATTTACTTTAAATTGCCTTTATGCTATTTTTTTTAAAATATTTGTTCTAAAAATCAGAACAGATTTGAAAAGGATGGATGAATTATTTTTTGACATATTCCTTCTGCAATAAACTTTTCAAAATAAACAAGCCGGAAATTGTACGTCAAACGTGAGAAACGAAGTGCGTTCGTACTATAACTAGTTTTATAAATATTCAGATCTTGGTGCAATAGCTGTTTCACACTTATGCATAAATGCATAACTGCAAAATTTATTACGATTATACAGGGTGTCTCAAAAGTCACTGACACATTTTAAAATTCAATATAAAATCAAGTAATTGTCGTACAGGACTGCGGTTTGGACTAAAATGCACTGGTGACACTGCTGGTGACTAAAAACACTGAAAAGTTTTCTTCAAGCGAATAAAAAAAGTAGTTCCAAACATCGCCCATAGATGGCGCTGTACCTTAAAGTATCAGAAAAAAGCATAAAAAACTCAAGAAAATCAGTTTCAGATCATTTTATTTTGTCAAAAGCAGTTACAGAGCAGTAATTTGTGCAATCCATTAGCATAGTATCAATGCGTGCACTCTTCTTAGCTCGAGCCACATCCAAACGGAACTCCTGTTTAATCCACGTGTTCGCTGGCATTGGTTGCGGAAATGACTGGATCACATGCATTACTTCAATTTCAGCACAGCAGAACCATTCACTTTGTTCTTGACGTAATTCCATAAGTAGAAATCGAGTGATGTTACGCCTGGGTAAAGAGGTGGCCCACAACTTACGGACAAGTGGCGCTATCTATGATCGAAGTTTGCAACTAATTATGTTCATTTGCTTGAAGAAAACATTTATCGTGAGAAGCATTTTGCTCCAAACCGCACTCCTGTACGACAATTACTTGATTTTATATTGAATTTCAAAATGTGACTTTTGATACACCCTTTATATATTAAATTCAGCAATACAGTAATAATATGACCTCATCTTAAATAGGGCGTAATCACCATGGCAACCTAAAACTATTACCTATCAAGGGATATCATTGAATTAATTACGCATGATAGGACTTAATAGAATGAAGAAAACTTTTATTAATATCTTTTTCAATTTTGATTCAATTTTCATAAAATTTGAAATGAATAGACAAAATTCTGAAACGATTATATATATATTAAATTAAAAACCATTCGGTTGGGTAGTTTTGCGCTGTTATATGTGGACAGACGCACAGACAGATGGACGGACCAGACGACGACTATAGGTTCTACGTGTTTATATAATTACGAACGCACCTAAAAGTTCATCATGAGAATTCGTAACTGTGCTCTCATACTCCAATTACTTTATTTTTTGCTGGATATTAAAAAGTGTAAAGGTTGTTTGGCCTAGCCTGTATATTCTTTCAAATGTTAGAGATGGTGAAGAGATTTACTTTAAAATTGCGTTTAGTTTTTTTTTTTCTAAATATTCGTATTAAAAATCAGAACGGATTTGAAATGCATGGATGGATCATTTTTCGAAATAGTCCTTTCGTAATAAATTTTTCAAAAAAACAAACAAAAAAAAAAGTAGCAAGTTCCTGGTAAATGAAAGGAAAAAATGCAAAACTTAATATATGAGGATGAAAAAGAAATATATGTACTTACCATTCAATAAATTTGTACTATTTTGTGCTTCACAATTATTTGCTCTTATTCCTTTTTCAACCAACCAACCAACATAACTGTTTGTACGAACTTTCCTGATCCTTTTAGAACGGCTTATAAGTAAAATCTGATGTTTCTTCGTACAAATGTTTTTCAACTAATGTTTTCCGATCCGGCATGGTATTTTATACGACTACCCTTCACACGCAAGAAAGAAAATAAATATATACACTGCTGGCCATCCAAAATGCAACACCAAGAAAGACAAGAGATATCAAAGTCAACTTTATTTTAGAGATTACCCTTAGTATCAGTGTTAATTGATTCCAAAGACAACCCTTTTTTAAGTGAGGTAGACGGGAAAATCAGTAAGAACTGTTACCTCCACGTCTGTCAATAACCGCTACACGCGGCGGCATAGTATGAAAGAGAATTTGGATGTGTTATTGGGGAATGGCATCCCACGCTGCCTCCATACGTAGCCAAAGTTCATCTTGTGTACTCGCGGGTACGGCATTCCGGGATAGGCGTTCTGCAATCATTGTCCAGACATGTTCGATGGGTGGTAGATCTGGAGAACACGCAGGCGAGGGTAACAATGGAATATGGTGAGCTAAGAAGAAAGCTTGAACATTGCGTACAACATGTGGTCGTGCATTGTTCTGTTGCAATGTGGCCGCAGGCAAGCCCTGAAAGTAAGGGAGGAGAACAGGCTGCAAAACCTCAGAGATATAGTGCTAGCTGGTAAGTGTACCGTTAATGCGTACTTAGGGGGTGCGGGAGTTGAATCCAATACCACCTCACACCATAACACCCGGTGCAGGACCAGTGTGATCATGCATAATACAGCAGTTGAGCAGCCTCTCCCCACGGTGTCTCCAAACTCTAATTCGACCATCATGATACTGCAGGCAGAAGCGTGATTCATCCGAAAACACAATGCTATGCCATTCGGATGACCATCTCTGCCGTTCAGTGGACCATTGTTAACGCAAACGCCTGTGGTTTAATACCAAATGTATGCGAAGCAATGGACGCCTAACGGACAATCCACTGCACTGCAAACGACTTCGAACTGTTCGTGTGGACGCCCATTGTTGTATTAGAGACGGTATTCGTTGTGTTATGGTTGCGGATGTCGCAGCGAGTACCATCAGTGTCATGCACACAATATCCCTGTCTTCCAGTGGAGTGGTGTGACGAGGCGGTTGCAATCGCTCCTGTCAGTCTGTCGTTCCCTCCTGCATCCACCGATTCCATGTTCTCATGACTGTTGCTAGGCTACGTCCGATATGATGACCAATTTCTCGGGAGGATAATCCGCAATCTCTGTATGCAACGATTCTTCCGCGATCGAAATCAGAAACGTGCTCGAATGCTGCTCGTGTTTTTCTACGAGGCATACTGAATCAGTACACACAAAAAATCGCGTTCAACACAACAATTCACGTTCGTCGAAACGACAATCTTTCTTCCCTTTATATGCAGATTGTAAGGGGCGCTGTAGTCGCCCACGATGTGCGCGAGCGCTGAATTTGTAATCATTTGCATATCCTACCGAGGTGTATTCTTGGTGTAAATTTTACGCTGTTTGGTTGATCCCTTCATGGTGTTGCATTTTGGATGGCCAGCAGTGTATTTCTTAATTTCTGCATTTCAAACACACACGATAAACAAATAAATCGGATTCTTAAATTTAAATTATTTTAAAAATTAAAGCATGCTTAAATAAAACAATACTCATTTGTTCTAATTTTGCTGAAAAAGACTTTACATTATTTATCAAAGAAATCTAAAGTTATCTGTCAAACATAAAATGTATCTCGTACGTATTAATAGCCAAGGCGAAATTATTTTGGGAAACTGAACTTTATTACCGAAACCGTCAGCTGCCAACTTTTTCTTACCACTAAATTCGAATAGTAAATTTTGCCTTATTTAATCGCCGGAATTCTGTGATTAAGTAAGGCAAAAGAAATGTGGAATGTTTGGAAAAATGTTTCGGAAAATGTGGTAATAAAAAGCGCAAAAATTAGCTGCCATGAAAAAAAAAATTCGTGTTGTGAACAGTAACTATTAGGTTGTTTGTTTCAGGGCTTAACATTTGTTATATTTTGCCCACGAAGGCTGAACTGACCGAGAATTCCCTTTAAAATGGGTCCCACCAGTGGCTGAGAGGTTCTGCTCTCGAGGCTGGTAGACGGGAGGTGCTGGGTTCGAATCCAATCGCGCCCGTCGGCCTAACCGTTAGGAGTTTTCGTAGTTTTCTTAGAACGTTGGGAAACCTTGCGTAAATACGGGTTAGGTCCCCTTAGAAAGACATCCACGGAGGGCACTCCCCCTAGGGCCTGTATCCCCAGGGCAGATAATCGGTGGTCATAAATAACACCCTTTAAAATGGAATCTGATCCCCTACACCTCCATGCCTGATTGACACTTATGCCTTGCACCTCTTGTCCAGTAGTCAATGCTCTAACTACTTGGCAAGCGGCTTGTAATCATCTAGAAAAGAACACAAACACAAAGTTGTAAATAAAATGATTAATTTGATTGTTACTTCTTGCTTTGCAATCAATGTAAAAACAGCACTTCATAAAGTTTTACAACCTTCCCTTTAATGTACAGTCGTGGAAAAGAAAAAGTAAACACCCCCTACTAAATCCTCAACAAATTATCGTAGACGAAAGTTACTGGTACCGAACGATTGGAAATAAAGTCTACTTTTAAATGATGTATATAAAATTTGCTTAGGGGGCCATCTACATATGAAAACGAATCCAAACTTCATTTTTTTCAATGGCAATACCCAATTTTAACCAGATACTTCAAATCTTCGGTTCAAACTATGCCTAGACACGAAATTTCAAGTCATCTGAATAATAAGTTTTTGAATTATAGACATTCAAAATTGAGTGCTTCTAATGTTAAATTACATTTTCATATTTTTATTTATATCTCTTGAAATTATGCTTCTAATGTACTAATTTTTTGTGTAGCAGTAATACTAATATACCCAAACATAAATACGTTGAATTTGCAATTTTTATAATTTTATGATATGAATTATTAATTATACAATTTATATTCGAAAAAATTATGAATTGTAACCTACAATTTTTTTGATGGATTTAGATTTATTAAGTCCTGCTTTATCGAAATCCAAAATTTCACATTTTTCTTCCAAGTAGTTTCCGAATTATGCTTAAAAACGGCAAAATGATGGTTTCAGGGGCCGCGGCCGTCTATGATAGAAGTAACTATACTGGTTATCAAAAATTAAGGAAAAGTACAAAATGCTAAATTTCAAATACGCGAACACTCAAAAGGAAATAATATAATTCGAATAATTACTATCTCTACAACACAGCTAGCCCATATAACATCTCATTCATGTCACACATGGTCACAAGTGTCACAGTCACTACGGCGAAGCAAAAAAAAAAGGAAATTCCATACATCTCATTATGAGTCTCCAATGATCACTAACTCCACTGAGAAGTCAATGTGACTGCTGCTTTGTGACGAGTCACCGGGTGAATTTACAATGTAGTTAAATTGTGACTCTCATGTGACTGTCATTTTTAGACTCAATTTCATACTCATCATGAACGTTGCATTATGATAAGTCACAAAATAATATCATATTATAGTCACACGGAGACTTTTCCCAAAAGAGCACAATGGTGACTTCACAGTAGTCTCTCTGTCACCTGAAAGTCATCATGTGACTTTAATGTGACATTATTTGGTAACTTATCACAATGCATCGTTCACGATGACTTTGAAATTGGGTCTACAAATGACAGTCACATGAGAGTCATAATGTAACTACACTGTAAAGTCACATGGTGACTCGTCACAAAGCAGCAGTCACAGTGACGTCTCAGTGGAGTCACATATAGTGATCATTTGAAACTCATAATGAGATGTATGGAATTTCCTATTTTTTTGCTTCACCGTAGTGACTGTTACACTTGTGACCATGTGTGACATGAATGAGATGTTATATGGACTAGCTGTGTTGTAGAGATAGTAATTACTCGAATTATATTATTTCCTTTTGAGTGTTCGCGTATTTGACAATTAGCATTTTGTGACTTTTCTTTAATTTTTTCACACCAGTGTAGATATTAAAAATTTCTTACGCTATTCTGTAATCTAGCAGACTTCATTGACTGCTTGAGTGACGCTGAAGGTGCCTTGATCAAGAAGGGGGATCTCTCGGTTAACAATGGTGTACCGAACTTCAATTTGGATACAGCCCTTAATATACGCTCGTTTTAAAATAATTAATTTTTTGGAAACTTATGGTACGAATTGCATAAGAATTTGTTTTTAGGCTAATTAAATGGTGTAGAAATCATTTATGCTGTCAAAATTGTGTACTGCTATTGAGAAAAACAAGTTCGGTACCAGTAACTTTCTTCTACGGTAATTTTTTGAGGAGTTAGTAGGGGTGTTTACTTTTTTTTTCCACGACTGTACATTTTTAATAATTCTTGAAGTAAACTAACTAATATTTCTATATTGGCAATGTAGATTTGAAAATTTCAACTCCTTCATCCTTGCTGCTGAAAATTAAATAAACTTGACATGTTTCCAAAATTTATTTATCTAGAAATTTTTCTAATCAATACACAAATTTCGAATATATTGCTTTTTAATAACAAGTATATAACTAATAGATATAGAGATTTACAAAATGCAATGATGTAAAAAGAAGATGTGAGTTCTATGGAAAATTTTCTCTCTGTAGAACAGAATAATATTCAAGAAACAGTTGTTAATAAGCTTCTTAGTTTACAAACAAACACAGTAAATTTCAGAGATATTACTTGAAATTTCAATTAATATGCATTTTAACACACATACTGGGATATACTATAGATGACGTAAGGATTTTCGTTTATACCTTGAAGAATTTCGTACTTTCATAACAGTACATAAATACTCAACACTTTACAATCATGGCAGTCATGTATAAAAATACTTTACCACAACCAGAAGACAACAGAAATAAATAATGAGCAACAAGAACAATTTATATTAAATTTTAAGATCACCATGTATAATGATATGTTTGGATTCAAGATATGTTTTTTCTGATATGTTTAACACTAAACGCCATTACGTCCTTGAAGTTGCTTTCGCCATTTTAACACCAAAAATGGGATGTATAAACATCATGCAAAAAAAAAAAAAAAAAGGACGCTTACAACATATTTTTCAGTTTTGTCTAATCTAGAACACAATTGACACCTGACGTTTAAAATAAGAGCTAGAAGAGTAGTCCACCTCTGATATGTGTAGAATATCACTGGCCATTTACGAAGACGTAAGAAAAGGTATGAATATGATATGTATGAGTTTCAATGAAGAAAAAAGCACCAAGGCAAGCATTAAAACTTTGCTCAATCACCACTAAAAATTCATTTCAATCAATGTCAGAGAAAATTAAACATTTACATGCACCAACGCACTAAAAAAATGTCATTAGTATAGTACATTTAAAACTTTAAAGCAGTTAGTTCAAGAGCATATAGATGAAATTAGAAAACTCATAGCATTATAAACCCGGAACACCTAACTAATTATAAAAGACAGCGCATACATTTTTAAAATATTTTTTTTAATTAAAGTTAAAATATTTTTTAAATTATTATGGAAATTTGAGTAAAATAAAAGTAAAAAAAAATCGTTCAAAACTAATTATGTTCAAAATTCATATCTATTCAGAAGCAGTATTCTGAAGTTTATAATTTTTCAGATTATATTTGTACATTATGCTTAATATTTTATAAAATTTTAAAGCTATCCTTCTCAAGCTAATTTACATTTCTTGAATCAAGCGAAATTATAAATTTTGAAATTAGGATTAAGCAAAAAATTACATATATATTTCAATGACTAACCATGCTTTTTTTTAAATATGCAAAATGCTTCTAATTAATATTACTGTAATAAGTATATATTGATAAAGGCTGTTCTATCAATGTTTTTCTATTTTCGCTTTCAAATAAAATTTGCATTTATGAAGAACTAAACTCATTATGAATAATTAAAATTTGATATTTTATTACAATTTACTTATTGTTATTGATCCATTATGCAGTTCACATTTTCTCATTCGTATCTTTTGAAATACATTCGCACAACATTAATTTAATTTTTATTTATTTTTAGAGAGAAGAATCCAAATCCAATATGCTTTATTTATCTTTAAAATATGTTGAGTGTGAAGTGTTTTATAAACATAATACAAAGGAATCGTAATACAATTGTAATAGTCTAATACAAAAGACGTATCGGGAGCTATTAAAACTTAATCGGTATTCTGTTTTCTATAATGGCCGTGATAAACTCAACAGATTTTCAAAGGAATGGGATCAATTAACAATTTTAGCCTAAGTAGCATATAAAATATTTTAAGAACTGAAAACTTGATTTATTGTTCGAACATTATTTCTTAAAAGTGTAAATGCATTACGTACTGCTTCCAAATATACTGAAGCGGGCCTCAACTTTGTTATTCTCACCTACTGAGAAAATACCATTGATCAGTGAAGCTATGTCTAGCTGACATAGCTTACTGATAATTATTCGAAGTGATATACTTTGATTATGACGTCAAGTCTATAAAAGGTAATCATGTCAAAATAAATGAAAGTCCAGATATTTAATTAAATACCACGCAAATGATAAGAGAATTATAAATAAGTAAAAACAGCCCCAAAAAATTACTGAAAACAAAACATTATGCGTTTCCATGCATTTTAGTATTGACTTGCTGAATCGCATTTATTTCTGTGATAAAGAAAATATAGGAATAAATAACTGGTTCGTCAGAATTATATTAATTGCAATAATTGGAAAATTTCCATGCTAACATACTTTAGACAAACGAGTCAAGAAAATTAATTACCCTTATTCACATTCTGACGGGCTAATTTGACTACAATGAGAAACTCCGGATTACTTACATTTTAAGTAGAATTTCCTTGGAATGAGCAGTTTTAATGATATACCTTTTCTTACATCTGCATTTGGCCTATTAATATATTCCAGTTTTACTACATTGTATGAAAGATTTAAGCTGTAAAAGACAACTTCAATAATAATTCATACAGTATTTTTAAATATTATAGAAAAGTCTAAATATATGATATGTTTATTGCTTCAGCAATGCTGCATTTCGTAGAGAAATTTGTTCGAAATTCAAAAAAGAAGTAAGATATACAAGCACAGCGCAATTTACAAGTCATCTCCTTTTCTTCGATGTAGTATTTTACAAAGAATGTAAACAATTAAAAGTATAAAAGGTTATTTTGATATGCTTATTTCTTTCATCACGTACTTGGAAGTAAGTTTTTACAAAATATGTTGAAGGCGAATAACGTTAAAAATATGAGTCACAAAATAAATAACGAATTAGCACTCATTTTATCAATTGATATGTATTTATATTGAGTAAATAGTGAATTGTCAGTCCTTTCGTCTATCGATATGTATTTACAAGACGTAAATAATGAATTTTCACTCACTTTATGGATATACTTTATGGATATTTATATATATCTATATTGAGTAAATATTGAATTATCACACCAATTTTATGTTTATGTATGCATTGAAACCGTACAATTAATGAATTATCATCCATTTTATCCATTGATATTTATTTGTATCATGTAAATAATGAATTATCACTCATTTTGTCCACTGATACGTATTTATGTCGACTAAATAAAGGATTTTCTTTCATTTTATACCTTGATATGTATTTATACCTTGTAAACAATGAACCGTTGCTCATTTTATCAGTTATTTGTGTTTATAATAATAAAAACTTTATTTTAGAAAAATCTGACACTAAACAGGAGGGATATGTTTATTTTTTGGTGATCAATTTTCACCAATTCAACCCGTTTTTACAGTAATTGCGTGCGCTTTTTATATTCGGAGTGATACAAATAAAACAAAATACTTTTTTTAAAGCAGGTTTGAAAAGTTAAAACACATTATTTTCTTTTTTTTTCATTTTTTGGAATGAAAAAGACGCAATTTATTCTTGATTAAATTTTATAAAAATGAATGTTTTAAAGTCATATAAAAAATAGGTTTAGATAATAATTTAGTTTTTTCAGAAATTAATTTAAAAAATCTATAATTTTAAGGGAAACCATGCAAAATGTTAATTAGGTTTCATATAAACAAGCTTGTTATAAAATTCACTTCGTTTCGTAATACGAAATTTTATTAGAAGTTTGTATAAAACCGAAAATACCATTTAAATAACTCATAATTTATTGCATTTTTTTTTTTTTTTTTTTTTTTTTTTTTTACACTTCATTTATTTGGCAGTAAAATTCTGTGTGAAATATAATAACGAATGAAATATTTGATAAAAAGAACTAGATTTCTTAAAAATTATTTGAATCTGCATTAAGTTTTCATAACACAAACTTCCTATATATTTTTTTAATATTTCAATAAAGTTATCTTTATTCTTTTAAATACTCGTAGATTTATTATTGTTATTTTAGTTACAGTGGTTTAATTGTTTTATATTTCTACAAAATTGCACTAAAAATTTCTAAATTCTCAGCATACAATTAAATTTTATATCGACTTCTTACGCTGACTATTTGAATTTGTAAAATGGAAAATTCACATGAAAGCAGGAAATATACAATTCATCAAATCAATTGCGTTTCACTCGCAAAGGGAACTCTATGCCATTTGATTTCAAAATTCTTCTTTGTTAATTCATATTTGTTAGAAATATTAAATCTTTTATATTAGAAATACTTGAAATGTAAGTTATGTCGTTAAAAATGTTCAGAAATCTATCGAGATATTCTTAAGCACAAAAGGAAGGATATTTAGATAATAAAACAAGCTTGTATTGTATATTTTTCGTAATTAATTTTAGAGTCTTGTTAGAAAAAAAAAACTTCATATGTTTCCCAGTTGTATTATAAATGTATATTGGTTAACTCTGGGTTACTCTAAACGTATTCTGTAAAGTCGTGAAATAAAATCCATTTACTTTGAATTGTTTGCTATATATAGAAAAAGAAACACTAACTCCTTTAACATATTCTTTTGGAACAAAAAAATCTTGTAAAATATAAAATTTTGCAATAAACTTTCATAACATTTGAATGCACAATCATCATAATCTTGAGGAAAACAGATAATTTGTTTTAAATTGCTTCGAAAATGTGAGCTAAGCTACCTGA
Organism: Maratus speciosus; assembly: GCA_963932465.1. Lineage (NCBI taxonomy): Eukaryota > Metazoa > Arthropoda > Arachnida > Araneae > Salticidae > Maratus > Maratus speciosus. The sequence goes on along the minus strand of OZ010796.1, from coordinate 228,236,778 downwards.
AATACTAATTGGAATTATTAATACTCACGTTAATTATTTATTTAATAAAACTCTCATCATGAGTGCTTGTTATTATGTAATGCTTTTAAAAACAGTATCTTAAGCCTCTAACTTAAAGTATTTGAAATTTATACAAAAGTTTAAACTAATCTTTAGAAATTCGTACCTTTTAAATTTACTTGGCTGAAAAAAGTAAGCACTTAAATTTAAGTATTAAAAATATCGTGAAATGTAGGAATTGTTTGACGTGGGTGGCGGAAGATTATCTGGAAATGTAAATATTGTTAGGCGTGGGTGGCGAAAAATTGTTTGGTAGCGTAAATTTTTTTTAGACGTGGGAGGAGTAGGATTATTTGAAATGTAATCCACGCACTTGATATTTAAAATAGAAACAATCCCACAACAGTGTATATTATTAAAATCTACCATTTTAGCTAAAAATAGAGATGGATATAGATAACATATAGAAGACAGTCACTTGGAAATATATCATTACTAAACACGAGCGAGAGAAAAAATAAACAAACAAACAAAAAACACCTAAAATGTTCCAACATAAGCAGCTTAGCTCAGCTTAAGAAAGTAAACAGTTTGGCGGAAAAATGAAAAATCTTATGGGACATTGAATTTACTACGGGGGCTTGGAGTAGTGTTTCGAGGCAATTTTGAGATGAACATTTGAATTTCTACGGTACAAATAATAAGAATACAACGTTGAGTAATAATTATTGCACTTTTAGCAGAGAAAATTAGCAAAAAAGATAATAAAGAGCAGGGAAAACATATAGTAGCGTATCACTTTGATACTTATAAAAGCTACGTTATGTTATTTAAAACAAGTGGAAGCATGTTGAGCTGTTTAAATTACTGACTTAATACTTGCAATATTTACATTCATGCAAAACACGAAATTATATGTTAAAATTGAAATAGACCATGATGAGCAGCCGTCAATGATATCATTAAAAAAAATGATTTTCCCACGGCCAGATGTTGAATTCCATGTAATCCTGATTTACTGAAGCCAGTTTAATTAAACTCGAAATATATATTTAAAAACCCCAAAGAAAACCAACCGTGATATTTTCAAGAAATTAATATGCCCACTTTGGCCAGCAAATTTTGGTATAACACATTGTTATAGCACATTCTATTAGCTCAAAGTGACATTGCAATATTGGCGTTTGTTTTAATGAACATTTCGAATTCAAACATGCCTTTTTACGGACGATAGAAGATGTAAAAAATATCACGTACTTTGATCTTCTACATTCTTTTTAAATTCTTATGAGAATTACTTTGAAATTTGTCAACATCGTAAGTAATTATGGATCATCTTAGAATGCCTCTACTATAAAAAAGCTAAATGGTAATTTTAACTAAAAGTTAAATAAAAAAGAAAAAACTGAAAGTTTCGTTGTTCCGTATTTAATCCTTTATACCTGAGTAGCCTATTAACAGGGCTCGAATTAAAGAAAAGAAATTGTATTGTTCCCACCAGTATTCCCAAACAATAATCTTTGGCGTAAATGTCCTTAACATATGCAATAGAAATATATAAAATAGATAATTGCTTCAAAAAAGTGGTGAGTACAATAAAATTTCTCTTATATGAAAAAGCCATTTAATAGGGTTTCCAGGCAAAAAGTGTTAAGACTTTCAAAATTACATTTTCTTTCTCTTTTCTAATAGACGAATGTGTTCAAAAGTCAGGAAAAGATTAGAATGCAAGGTTTGCATTTTGAAATCATTCCTTTCAAATATTTCAAAAGAATGGAGGACTGAAAGATTGCACAGTCAGTTTTGCACTATCCCGTGGGCTCCACATTTCTGCTCATCACTAGCGCACTCTGAGATTCCGTCACTTCAAACGCGTAACTTCAATAGCTCTGTTGCCAATATATGAAAAATGAAATAGAACACGTGATCCATATACAAAATTGAATGGGAAATCGAGCTACGATAGTTATTTTTATCAAAAAATTCATTTTGTTAATTAAAAATGTAAATTAATGAAAGCATGTTTTCAATAAACACCGACGATTTGAAATTTTAGTTGTTGCGAATTATAGTGTGGAGCCTATGGATTAAATTGGAAATTCAAATATCTTAATATAATAGGTACTCATGAGTTTAATGACATGACTTCACTGGCGTTTAATTTGCTGCTCTATAAAGACTGAGTATAAACTATTTTTCTTAAATATATTCGTGTACTTATTTTACTTTACATTTAAAAATATTATGATAAAAGTATTCTTTTGTTTACTGAAACAGTTTTGATTATACATGTTTTGTAAGGCATGAAAATAAACGTAAATATTTCCTTAACAGAAAAATATTATCAATAACATGTACCGGTCGCATTTCCAAGGGTGCCTAGATACGACAATACGCTTTGGCGTTACTTTGGCAAATGTTTTTGTAACAAATATTATTTAGCAAAGCCCGTAATTTAAATATATAATGTAAAAGTCGCAATACAAGATAAAACTTTATACGTTTATATGTTTTAAAAAGATTTATTTCCATTTTACCGTTTAAATTATTTTAAATCCTTAATGAGGTTAGAAATGGGTTTAGAAACTATAAGTTAGTGGCTTTGTCTCCTTTATTCTGTCATAGTTGATTTTCAATTTAATATTTATATTAAATTACTGCATTTGTTTGACATCTAGTCGTGGAAAGTATTGCTGATGGATATTGACTTACTAATCTAATTGGAATCACATATTACAAAATTGCTTTGGAATTTAATGTAAAGCATATATTTTGTTTGATTATCGTCTTATCTTTCTTCTTAACTTTCTTATAATAAAGTTCTAAAACTGGTTGATATAACGCGCGTCAGCTATCTTTAAAATATAATATAGCTCTTTGAGGATTGAAAATGAAGAAAAGGAGATGGATTACAGCGAGATCCAATAGGTTTACTTAATTTCAGGTATTAGCTATTAACTACATAACCATTCAGAATCATAACGTCTGATATGTATAAAAGTAGCAAGATCAAAAATGTATTAAATAAAGCTATCTGTAATAAAATATTTATAATAAATACATATAACAGTGTGACATAAATACAAGTTTCAATAACATAATAATAGAAAATATAATTTTGCAGTAATCTAAAAAGTTATTTGAATTACACTTACTTAGGGATGCGTTTTGTGCAGAAAAACTTCAGTAATACATAGGATACAAAATAAAGTTTTAAACCTTAAATTTTGTTTCAGAAACAAAAAAAAAAAAACAAAAAAAAAAAAAAAAAAAAAAAAAAAAAAGTTTTAAGTGTGATTTTCTTTAATACTGCAAAAGATCTTACTCACTCATTTTCTAAATAAAAAATTTATAAAAATAATATAACAAGCGGTTGAACTTTTGCACTTTTCCATATGTATACTTAAAACTGTTTTGGCTTTTTTCTTAGAACAAATCATAGTGTCATTTCATGTGATTTCTGTGATAATGAAAAATTTCTGTTTACCGAACATTATTTCGAAAATGACTTACTTTATGTATACGAGTATTATTATTAAGTTCTAAAATTTAGAAGAATGATCATGCTCATTTTTTTCTTGCTGAAGCTTTAATAATAATAATAATAATAACAAAATAATATAATAATCAAGCTGTTTCATAAAATTATAAGTATAATGAAAGAATTTTCATTAAACCGAATTACTTGAAATAATTAGTTTAAGTTAATTATAGATAAATTTATAAATATGATAAAATATTATAAATGTTGCAGTAAAAATTATATAAATATTTTCAAATGATTGAAATCTTACTTTTAGATGTAGTTTCAGATAAGGGCATGGAATCATATTTATATGATTAATTCACTTTTTTAAGTTCTGGAAAAGCTATATTTGGTATGGAATCATAATATTAATGATTTGATATACTCTTTTCAGGAAAAAAAAAATCAAAAATTGCAGATTAGGAAATAAATAAAAACTGCTTTTGTGAATATCACTGAAAATAAATCAACATAACCTGCTCGGTTTCTATTTCAAATAAACGGATTAACTCATTTTAATGTATTGCCCTTTTTTCTTGAATTATATTATTATTAATTTGATCAAATTAACGATTTAGTTTTTATAGACATAAAAAGTTCTTATATTTTTTTTCTTCAGATTTGAATTTCTTTTCATAAATAAAAAAAAAAACATTATATATATAATTAAATTTAAAAACAACACCAACTTAAACTCAAGAATTGAGTATTAAGCGTGAAATTTTTTTATTCTATTATTAAAATAAGAAATTCAATGACATGATGAAACTAATTTTTTACTATGAAACATACCAGACAATTCTTATGAAATGATCTAAACTACAGAAACAAATAACAGTAACTGTGCGTGATTAAAAAGTGCAGACACGAGGAAATAATAGCACCGGTGAAAAAATCACAGTTATCATTGAAATAGTTTCTCTTAGAAGAGATGCTTTTTAGGAACATAAAGAAATATGCACATGATATAAGCATTTTTTTCCTGTTTATTCAAATATAGTTAAATGATGGTCTCTATAAAACGATATGTTTGTAAGCTATTGGATCGCGCTGACTACGGAAAAATATTTTTTAAATTTTAAATACATTCAAATATATTAATATATGTCTATATATGTATAATTTGAAAATTTGATACAATCAGTAGTCGACAGCAACCTGATATTATATCCTTTGATATGTTACGTCGATCACATTATGTAATATCATTGTGGAAAAGAAAATTTAAAAAAACTGTAAGTAAAACAATCTTTCTATATATATATATATATATATATTTGTAAAACAATCACTATTACCTAATTTAAAAATAAAACAGCATTAAATAATTCATAGCAAGAAATATGATTTTCAAAAAGAAATCTTTTAATTCCAAGACCTGGCTGAATGTCATTTCATAAAAGTGTTTGTTGAAACATTTATTAAGTTAAAATAAATAAATAAATATCTTTTAAAAAATTGCTAAATCAATTTAAAAAACTCAACAATTTTATTTGATATGTCACCGCTAAAAAAGTCTTTATGTAACTTTATATGTACCGGTTTTTTCATAAAATTTTAAAGTTGCAAAAAAGTAAAAAAATTTGTTTCATATGTCACAATTAAAATGTTCTTGTGTAACTAATATGTGTACTCTTTTTATAAAAAATTAATTAATTGAAAAAAAAAAGTAATAAAAAAAAACTCTTGAAACTGGAAATAAAAACCTGATACATTAGTTAAATAAATGTTTGATACCAAACGAGGAATAAAAAAAAATCTTCTAAACTAACAGTAAAAAAAAAAAAAAAAAAAAAAAAAAAAAAAAAAAGTCGGTGACTTACGTATTTACTTTTGCTGCTAAGTATATTAGGTAAAAAGTAAATAGTTCTGTTCTTATTTTTCGTTTCTTTTTTCTTTTATTTTCTTTTATTTTTTTTCTTGGACATTAAGAAAGCAAAGGTAGAAATTATTAAAAATAATATATACTAAGATGCAACATTTTATAACTATATAGATGGTATATGAAACCGACTAAATTTAGACTATTGAAATATTAAACAATTCAGACTGGTTCTCTAATGCGTAAAAAATGATGTAGTGAAATGATCGGCAGACCTCGTTGTCTTCTAGTAAATTCAAAACTCAATTAAAACAAATATATTCAGTTGCATATTTTTAGGAATTATTTTTATCATTCCGTTGTGGAATAATTTTAGAAAAGTTGTTTGAAATGAATTCTTTTCTCTTAAAATAAAAAAAAATGTTATAGAAAGACATATTTGTTATACATTGTTGGTAATTTACCTGCTAAATTTTCTTACTGATAAAATATTTTGACGATATTTTCGAAATATTTTGTACTAAAAAAAAAAAAAAAAGAAAAAGAAAAAAAAAACCCTCCTTTTCAAATAATTGTGATGAAACTCTCTGCAATAAAGTATTATATAACGGAAATGATTTTTTTTAAATTGTCTATTTACGCAGAATACATATATTATAAAGTGCTGTTTCATACATGCAGTAGAGTTTATAGTTATATACATATGTTTTAACTTTGCAACAAAATGTTCTTGGAATAGTTACAGGTATGAAAATAACATTTCATCAAAAATAAAAAATTCTGTAAAATATTGAGCTATACCATACATATAAAAAAGATAGGTTTTTAGTAAAACAAAAACTTAATAATTAGTATTGATTTAGAAACTTAAACGTCGCTAAAATGTTAAATAGACAAGATATCTTATCCTTCCCATCATGTATTTCTATGTGGCTTCAAGTCGTACAATAAAAACGTAATGTTTTATGTACATGAATGGTGTGTGCATTTAAAATCTTCATTATGTATGAATTTCGCAAACGTTGACCTCCTAACATCTCGCCATTTATCATAAGCTCATTTGATCTAAACCGTTTCATTGTTGAAACGGTATTTCATTGATATTTGATATTTTTAATATAAGTTGATATGTATCACAAAATTCACATACATGAATATTTTTATATGAAATCTGTAAATATTTTCGGATTCATACGTGGTTACTTCGTCCACTGATTGTAGCAAGGTCCAAGTTATATCAGCAGCATTTCACATCTTTTAAATATAAACATCTCACATCACATTTCCATATATAAATGCGTATATTAATGAGTGCTCAGAACCTAACTACACGTTCAGGCTTGATATGCACATGAATTTAAACAGATGTTAAAATTGGCACATGAAAATTATAGGCATATTTAATTCTAACAATGATATGTATTTGATCAATTTTCAATGTACTAATTTTAACAGTAGTTGAAGGCGCTTTTTCTGACGATAAAATGATATGTTGTTGAAGGACTGATATGTTTGAGAAATGTGAAACAATTTATTGTTTCAGTGAAAGCACTTTTATTAAATTAGCACTGAATATGTTTCATATGTATTTGGCACGACCCGTAACTTTTAATAAGAACTGAAGCAGACAATTTTGATAACTATTTAATTCATGGTTAGGAATATAAAAGCATCTTGCATTTCGGTTAAGGGTATGCTGTGAGAAAAATATGTTAGTCAAAAATACTTACGATATAATGTTTGACAGATTCTGATATGTTATATTTGGCTGTTAAAAGAATTACAATGTTTTCTTATTTATACAGCCCGCCTTATGCACCAATTCTTTATTCACCAACGTAATGTATCAACATTTCTACTATAAACTAATTCTTAAAAATAGAATATTGTGTTCGTCACATATTTTATAACTGATAGGAAATTCCTTTTCTTCTTTTTTTTTTATAACTATTAGTATGAAAAAATCAATTTGTATTCGGAAGCTTGCCTATGAATTTCGTAGCTTTCTCATAAAATAAACTACATTCAATTTCAATTAACAAAATAACTCTATTAATTATTGTACAAGTATTGAAACATGGGTGCCTCTAGAAGTGTATAAAGTATATTTCGTAGCAATAAATACAATAAAAATTTATTTTACACGTTAATTATTAGAAACGAAAAAGGGATATAAATAAATAAGGGTGATAAAACAATCGAGTCATTTAAAAAAGCGTAGTAAACAAGAATAATATAAATCAGTTCTGATACAAAACATATAATGTCGATATATTTTGCTTGTTTTTAGACGCTTTGTAGATGAAATACAAAATATAATCTCATATTTAAAATAAAACATTAGTTGGAAATTAAAATATCTAAAAAAAGGCTTAACCTTTGCTTGGAGTTATTTGTTTGTACCTTTAATCAAAGAGAGCGTAATAATAATTTCCAGAATATTTAAAACGTCATAGAATTTTTTTCTTTAATTTTGCACATATATTTTAAAAGCTATATATATATATTTTCTTTTCTTTACATTTAACATTTTCTGATTTCTCCCCTCTGTAATGCTTTACATTTATTCGAGAAAAAAAAAAAAAAAGATGAAACTTTTTTTTAATGCTAGTAGATTTTTTATATCTAAAAAGAAATTCACGTTTGTTAGGATTTCTAATTTGGTTTTTTTTAATTTTAAATTTACAGAAATTTTTCATTCAAATTTTATTTCCTTATAGATCCGACAATTTTAAATTCAAATAAATTCTTTGTTAAATTTTATATATTTAATTACAAATTTGCCAGTTTCCTTTTGCTTTTCTGTTGTGTAAAAATATTTTTTAATCGTTTCTTTACATTTAATTAATGTTATTTTCTAATTTCTCTTTTTTGTAATGTTTTACTATAATCGAGAAAATAAGATGAAACTTTTTTTTTAATGTCGGCATATTTTTTATATATTAAAAGGAATTGAAGTTTATTAGGATTTCTAATTTTTTCCCCCCAAAATTTAAAGTTACAGAAGATTTTCATTCAAATTTTATTTCCTTATAGATCCGACAATTTTCATTCAAATAATATTTTTTTCAATGTTAGATATTTAGTTATTAATCTGCCTGGTAAATCAATATTTCATTTTGCTTTTCTGTTGTGTAAAATTTTTTTAATCGTTCCTTTGGATTTAATTACTGTTATTTTCAAATTTCTCCCCTCTGTAATGCTTTACATTTAATCGAGCAAAAAAAGATGAAACTTTCTTTTTGATTGCTAGCAGATTTTTTTATATCTTAAAAAAGAATTCAAGTTAATTCGGATTTCTAATTTTTTTTTTCTCAAAATTTAAATTTACTAAAGATTTTCATTCAAATTTTATTTTTTTATAGATCCGACAATTTTCATTCAAATAAAATCTTTTTTGTATGTTAGATATTTTATTACTAATTTGCCTGGTAAAGTAATATTTCCTTTTGCTTTTCTGTTGTGTAAAGCTATTTTTTAATTGTTTCTTTACACTTAATCAATGTTATTTTCAAATTTCTCTCCTCTGTAATGCTTTACATTTAATCAAGAAAAAAAGATGAAACTTTTCTTTTTCAATGCTAGCAGATTTTTATATCTTAAAATGAATTCAATTTTATTAGGATTTCTATTTTTTCCCCCTATAAATTTTGTATAATAATTAGAACCATTCTCGCAAATTACATAAAGTAATATCATGGTATCATTTTCGACAAATTGAATTCAATGCAAACTTTTCCTATAATCTATTTTAACTATAAGATAAAACACTACTTTCTATTAAAGCTGAATTTTATGACTAAAAGCATTTAACATATTTCTAATGCACGCTAAGATGATTAGAAAATATATTCATTTATTTTAAAATCTTTATAGAAAAAATATATTGATATGATCTCAGTACTTTTAATATGATTTCAGCACTTCATCTCTCTGAAGTTTTTATTTCTCTCCTCAAATCACATATTGGAACTTAACACCCTTTTTGTGTAGCATGATTCTGAGCATTCATTTAAAATTTTTTATACGATACAGAGCAAAAGAGAGATATGTCTTATTTGAGAATAGAAGAGGTAACATAGATCTGTACATATATATACATATATACATGCATATATATGTATGTGTATATGTATATGTATATGTATATAATGTAAGTATATATATAAATAGACCAAATGTCACTCCTCGGGCCAGCCAAAATCTCTGCCAGCTGCCCTGAAGAACATCCTGTTGTACGGAGCGTAGAATTGCCGAAGTTTATGAATGACTTCATCTGATACAACCGGGTGCCTCCTGCCTTTACTCTCATTCAAACACTTTTCAGTTGTTTCATTTCGCACGCAGTAAAATCCTTTGGTTTTATTGTAAAAAAAATTATCTTTGGAAATTCTGTGCGCGATGCCGAGGAACTCTTCAATCCTCTGGACTTCAGGAAAAGGATCTCGAATGAGATCATCACCATCCACTATGTGGATTTGTCTCCTAGGAAAAACTCTGTGCCACCTCTCGTAGAAGATGCTGTACATGCTGATGCGAACAGCCTTGTACGCTGTGTTGACTTGACCGTTGGGACTGAGGACTAGGTCCTCGAAAGAAGCTAGGGCTTTATCTTTTCTTGCCTTGTTAGCCGCTAGTTGGGCGTAGTCGGAAATTAATCGAGTGACTGGATCTCGAACAATTAGCAGCAATCGGATGCTTTCGTTCATTGCCCGGATCCGAGCGGGCACGGATTCTGTGATGAAATAGGCGGGACTTTTCTCGATTGTAATTTGATCGGGGAAAGAATAAGGCATTCTTCTACGGTACCATTCCAGACCTAAGTTATACTTGTCGTCCTCATCAAAGAAGTGCACCTGGAAAGAAAAAACAATATATAATTTCAGTTTTGCATTATTCAATTTCACATGTAAGTGTTTTTTTTTTATCTATTAGATTACAAATTGAAAAAAAAAAGTACAAATGAATGAGCAAAAAAAAGTACAAATGAATGAGCAAAAAAAAAGTACAAATGAATTTTAAAGCTATTTTGTACGCACTTTTAAAGTGTCCTTGTAAATAGTGGAAAATAATTTGCTGATTTACATTGAAATTTTCAGAGAATTCGTTTTCAGTTTAAAACGAATATGCATCCAAGCAGTTTTTCAATTCCTCATCTGTAACGTTCGTCAGGGATCCATTTCATTCCTGATAATTAACTTCGAAATCGCCAGCCACTTTAAAAAACATAATACCAGTACTCAAATGTGTTTTTTGGCACTATATTTGCTCCCAGAACAGAATATATCAATGGACAGACTTTTGAAGCACTTTTCCCTTTAGGAAAATCGTAACAAATGCAGTGGTGAATGAATGATTTTTCGCTTGGCAACATTCATGAAAGTTTATCTACACTGCCAACGTTTGGTTCGTATCTGTTCCTCTGAACCTATTACAGTTACATCACAGACACGTACAAACCTGTTTCTTAGGGAAATACATGATGTCAGTGACAGAAAAAACGCTTTAAATCTTATTTATGAGCCTAATAGTATTACTAGAAAATAAATTAAATAGAAACAAACCAATGATACTTTTAAATGACTGATTAAAAATATCAGTTTCAATTTATTAACTCCTTATCTACAATTGTCCGACTTTTAGGATGTTAATATTATATAGGAGTTATGAAATACATTTTTCTGTTTGGAGACATTTGTGTCTAAAATTAATGAACATAAACGGGCCACGTTTTATATAGTTCTTATATTTAAAAATTTTAAGGCATGGGAAAGTGAATTCCGAGGGAAAAATTTGGCACATTTGGAGTCAAAAACAGTCATATATTTGCCTTAATAACTCATTATTTGTATTCTTGCAAGATGTGTTATGCAATTGTTTTATACATTAAGTTAATTTTAAGTTTTGAATATGATGAAAGCAAAAACACGGCAAAAAAAAAAAAAAAAAAAAAAAAAAAATTGCACGATAATTGTCGTCTATATCTGGCACTATTTGCAAGTTTTCATCCAAAATATAGCCTGAAAATTATTGCAAACTCTGAAAGTGCAAACAAATTACTATAGCATTTTGGTGGACTATTACTAGAATTTTGGAAGTTGCTACTTATTTTAAAAAGCGCCCAAAACGTACCAAACGGTAAAATTTCTTGGGGATCACGAAATTCAAACACTTTAATAATAACAATTTACAACTTCCACTCAACAATTTAATGGCCTCAGGAATCAATCCAATTGAAATTTAACGAGTTATCAGTAAGATAAAAATTCCTTCTAAAGAGGATTCAACCAGTATTATGGAATGGTAACTCATTGTTGTGGAAATATGGGACAACATCTCAAATTACATTTAAGTTGGGTTGGGTTGGGTTGATTTTTGACGGCCAATTATCTACACGAGGGATATAGGCCCGGGGGGAGTGCCCTCCGTGGGGGTCTTTCTAAGGGAACCTAATCCGTATTAACGCATGGAAGATCCACGGCTCGAAGAAAACCACGAAAACTCCGAATGATTAAGCCGACGGGCGCGATTGGGATCGAACCCAGCACCTCCCGTCTACCAGCTTCGAGAGCAGAACCTCTCGGCCACTGGTGGGGCCAAATTACATTTAAGAGTATTTTTTTATTGGTGAAAGTAAAAAAAATGCAATAGTTTATTTCTCAAAATTGCGAAAATATTAAAAAATAAACAATCATATATTTTGTAAATTGAAGGTTCTCGAATAAAGTAATGTAAGTGTTACAATAAATGTTTTCCTTATAACGTTATGTTTGCCCCCTTTTTTTCTGTCTATTTTACTTTATACGAACACCAAGTAAACGTAAGTTTTTACATTTCTGTTGCGAAAGTATACTTTAGAAATGGATTAATAACATGTTGGTCTTAATTTTATCATTCTGGTTTGAAACCAGGAATATCTCATTCAATTTCGTTTTATTCGTGCTAGAATTATTTATTATAGCTTGAAAAATGCTACAATCACCAGTTTGTCCAATTCCTTTTACTGATAAGGTTTGTATATGTGTTTCTATAACATATTAAAAAAACAAAATAATTTCCAACATAGTCAAAAAATGTTTATGACTTCGGTTTGTCTGTTTATCTGTCTATTTGAGCATACTCTAACTTCCGAAAACATGTTTGGATTTCTACAAAATTGATACATGTCATTGCGGTTCACCTAGAATGCCCCCTATTTGAAATTAAGTGCATTTATAGTTCGTTTACATGAATACTCAAAACAATTCTGGTACATTGTGGTTTATAGGCCTTAAGTACATGAAGTACAATTTACACAATTTAAACAAAAAAAAAAAAATTCAACATAGTCAAAACAAGTTTATGACCTTGGTTTACCTGATTGTCTGTCTGAGCATGCTCTAACTTCCGTAAATACGTTTGGATTTCTACAAAACTGATATGTTATTGAGGTTTACTATAGCAAGCCCCCTATTAAAAGGAAATGCATTTATAGTTCGTTTACATGGTCACTCAAAACAATTGTGGTACACTGTGGTTTATAGGCCTTTAGACATGAAGTACATTTTACACTATTTTAAACATCACGTAACTCTACTTCAGTGTCCATGTTACACAACTTCAAACATTTGGAAACGGGTATGAATTATATACATAAAACAACAAGTTTCCCATAGAACATAGTGTGTGTACTATTTATTGATCATTTGCAGGTACCCAAAAAATAATTCGATTATAGTACTGAATATTAGCAATAGCTGTTTGAAGTACGTATTATCTAAAAATAATTTCTAATGTTTCTTAGTATTTCTAATATAATGAAATTCATAATTTTATTGATGTACACGATAACTTATTACGATAACATCCCGTAAGGCATGGTGACGTCACGGCGACGTCGTTGTGAAGTCACACTGTGATTTTGTGACCGTCGATGTGACGTCACGTGACGTCGATGTGACGTCATAGTGACTAGAATGCGAGGTCGTTATGGCCGTTTTAGAGGTCGTTTGTGACGTCACATTGTGACCACTCTGTGAAGTCACGGCGTGACAAATTTGTGAAAAGCGTGTCATTTGTGACTATTTTGGCATTAACTTTGTGACGAACCTGTGACGAAAGCGACAATGCTTTGACGTCACACTGTGACCAATTTGTGAAATATGTGTCATTTGTGACGAACTTGTCATAAACACTGTGACGATTTCAAATGAAAATCAAATTTTGAAATTAATTGCTTAAAAGGCACAAAGGCGAACATAGTGAAAAAGATTCCATGCTGGGTCTCGAACCCGGGCCATCAGCATAGCGCACTGACATTCTACGGACTAAACCACATGGAACGATACCCAGCCTGGAAATTTTCTCACTATTACATGTTGGCAAGGCTACAAACGCAGCACAAGATGGAATATTTATCGTGAACCACCGACATGGGGCAAACACGAAACTTAATTAAATCCAGCATCGATTGAAACTATATTAATACTTGGAAATTTTTCCAGAGAGAACCATTCGCCTTGCATACAATATTTCAAATGAAAATCAAATTTCAAATTAATTGCTTAAAAGGCAATTTTAATTTGAAATATTGTATGCAAGGCGAATGTTTCTTCCTGGAAAAATTTCCAAGTATTAATATAGTTTCAATCGATGCTGGATTTAATTAAGTTTCGTGTTTACCCCATGTCAGTGGCTCAAGATAAATATTCCATCTTGTGCTGCGTTTGTAGCCTTGCCAACATGTAATAGTAAGAAATTTTACAGGCTGGGTGTCGTTCCATGTGGTTTAGTCGGTAGAATGTCAGTGTGCTATACTGACGGCCCGGTTTCGAGTCCCGGCATGGGCTCTTTTTAACTATGTTGGCCTTTGCGCCTTTTAAGCAATTAATTTGAAATTTGATTTTCATTTGAAATATTGTATATAAAGCGAATCTTTCTCTCTGGAAAAATGTCTAAATATTAATATTGCGATGAATTTTAAAGTAAACTTTTGTTGTAAATATAAAATTTTATTTTTTACCGTACTTTTTAGCAAAATATCGCTATTTTGGAGTACTTTTCTTCTAAAACATTTTCAATTTCTCCACTTAAAAAAACAATGCTTATCAACTGACATATTTTTTTATTAAGTTCTAAACTTGATATTGAGTTCAAGCTTGATATTTAGAATGGGTAATTTTTTAATGTGTTGTGATTTTTTATTGTTTTATTAAATACGAACATGGAGTCTAACGGATATTAATATAACTATTATTTATATAACAGTATGATAAGCCATATTTATTTAAATTTTTTATTCCCGCGTACATTGTATTTTGTGAATATGAGCTAAATAGATTTGGTATGTTTTATAGGAAAAGACTGATCTCAGAAATAGAAAAAACAAGTAAGAAAAATCATGCGTTAAGCATAGATTATAAAATACTTTCCAACACTTCCTGAATGCTTTAACAAGATATCGTAATTTAGGGAAATAATGTAAAATAAGATAACTAAGTAAACATTTTAGAAAACGCATAAAACATTTGAAAAACTGGTTTCAGCAGTTACCATCCATAGCAAAATATGTTTTCCAATTCTTTTGAACAGCCCTGTATTTGATCTGTAGGTTGATACACTAAAAAAAATCAAGCACTCAAACATGAGTAAACCGATGTACTCATATCGAACTGAATATTTTTGGATCAAAAATGAACCTATGGTTTCTTTATTTTGAAACATCACATGTTATCAAACCGAAACAAACGAATTATTTTGTACCCTGTAATGGTTCATTTCATTTTGGCGGCATAAATGATGTTTATTAATGTAAATATTAAATTATGCACAGTATTTTAAAATAATTTAAAAGTGTTTGGAAATGTTGCTCTTGTCATAAAAATATTCGATTTGAGTATCTTGTTACGAATTTTGGTATTTTTCTTAATAAATAATGAATTAAGCGTTTCTTGTTAATAACTTTGAACGAGAAATAAATATCAGTACATTTTTACTTTAATTTTAGGGGGGGGGGAGGAGTGGGGGTCAGTACATAACCATTCATAATTGATCACAACCATGGAATAAAAAATTAGTACATGTGTTTCTCAACTTTGAGTACATTTGGATCGGAGCAATTTTGAGTATGTGACGCATTTAAAATTGTGTACTTTTTACTCAATTTTCAGTACCCATTTTTTTCAGTGTATATATACTATATAATAAGATAATTTAGTTTAGCAAGAAAACGCCTAACAGGTTGAAATTCTCTTTCAGCAATTTATACTAATACATGGAAACATACTTGAATACTTTTGTACAACCCTGTAGTTTACCTAGAACCTTTATTACACGCCACTATTTAGTTAAAATTTAATTCAAACTAAGACACTCTTAAAACTGCTAAAATCACATTTCCAGAAATTATAATTTATAGACGGCCATGTATCCAATTCTTTACGTGACCCTGTATATCATTTTATCTATATTCTACAAACATTTCTCAGTAAATTAAATGCAGTTTAGCGAAAAAAATCATAACTCATTTAAAAACCACCTTTAAGCGATTTGCGCCCATACCCGGTAACACTTACGAATACTTTTGTGTAGCCCTGTATAGGAATTATAGCACTTATATACACCATACACTATGCATAAATATAGTGAATCATAAAAGCGCATATCATAATTAAAAATGCATTTTCTGCCGTCATCGCTAATGTACAGTACTTCGGATACAATATAGTATCTGTAATATTTTATATAATGTGTTCCTGTAAATGCTATATACGTATTATTCGTATTATACATGAAATTATTTACAGTACATAAACCTCAGCGACGTATATCAATTTCATTATATACCGGGTGTCCCAAAAAGGACTGACTGATTTTAAAATTCAATAACTTGCAAACGGTGACAGATATTTAAAAAATTCTTGCAGGAGGATTATGCATAAGGTCAAAAGTTTTTTTACAGTGATTTTCAATTTTAGTTCGAATTACAAACAATAGATGGCGCTGCGATCAATAGACGCTGAATTCAGGCTCGATTTTTGGTACTTCGTGGCCCGGATAATACATTTCCATCTCCTTTTTTAGCATGGAACAAGAGAAAGGACTAGAAATCGAGCCTGTATTTAGCGACTATTGCTTACAGCGCCATCTATTGTTTGTAATTCGAACTAAAATCGAAAATCACTGTAATAAAACTTTTGACCTTATGCATAAACCTCCTGCAAGAATTTTTTAAATATCTGTCACCGTTTGCAAGTTATTGAATTTTAAAATCAGTCAGTCCTTTTTGGGACACCCGGTATGAAACAGATTAACATAATTAAAGTACGCAGCAAACAATTCCCTCCATCCCTATATCATTATGTAATAGAATTCCTTTTTTAGCCCTGTAAATGAATAATAACTATTCTTTGCATCGCATAGTCAACAGAATGCATATTTTAGTGCGCTTCATAAATGCATATCAATTTTATTCTCTTTGAAAGCTTGCGTAAAATCCTTAAAAATCATTTGAAACGATTTTTTTCCCATAGGCCGTAATGTAACGGAATACTTTTGGCTGTCTTGTAAATGAACTAAACATGCTACAAACTTCATTACAAATAGGGACCGTGCTATGGTAAACGTCAATAATATCCAAAAATTTCAGGGCAATCCGAGTATATTTACGAGAGTTAGAGCGCAGACACATTGCTAGACGTACATACGGAGAGACAAACCGAAGTCATAAGCCCTTTTCAACTTTGTATCCTCTATTATGTATCTTTTATTATATGAACTTAAAAAACATATATACTAAAGCAGTTTAATCTATAACTTCCTATCAGGCATGAAAAACACTTTATTTCAGTGCTTAAATATCATATTTTATTTTTTAGTGCCAATAATTACTTGTAGCATAAACGTAGAAAATGAGTTTATAATAGAAGAAAATTTAATAATCGATTCAAAATGTCTATAATTAAATGTTTGATTAAAATCACAAACAGAAAAAAAAATGCTTACATACAATTAAAAAAAATAAGTATACGAATTTGAAAAACACTAAAAATAATAATTAATATTTATAGTTGTACTGTTAAACAACAACAATCTACAATAGATGAATTAAATGCATTATTAGATTTAACAAATCTCAAAAATCTTTCCATATGTTATAAGGAATTCCTATTGTTTTATAATTTTGACAAATTGTAAATCTGAAAACATTGGTATGAAAATTTAGGATTTTAAAAAATAATTTAAAATATTATTAGCACTAAAAGAAAACTCTTTCAAAAGTTTCACTATATGTAAAAGTACATTTTCCCAGTATAATGCTAATTTCTAATCTGAAACAATTTCGTAATATCATAATAATCGAATATCTATATAATCTATGAGTGTTAGTAATTAGAAAACAGTAAGATGCCGAAAAAAAAAAAACCACCCAAATCATTGTCTCAACACATTTTCAATCTCAAGTAACTGAAAATTGATGTTTTCATTAATTTCCCTAATGAATGTAATCATAAATCAGTCTCTGCGCAGCTTTTTTTTTTTTTTTTTTTTTTTTTTCAAGCGATGGCAGATTAAGATATTTTTATTCACCTTATAGAATAAGAAAATTTTGCTAGCTGAAAGCAATTCTAGATCAGTCTGTTATTAATATAACATAAAACTATTTAACTCATAACACATGAGGAATAAAATATTTAAATTAAATGAGACTTACGTTTATGTTTCTATAATAATATCCGTATATTCTAAAATGGCAGCTGTCATTCTCTTATCTTAAAAAAACTATTGTAGAAGTGCCGATGTTCTACACAGCGACGCAACTTCCTGGCTTCCCGCGTTTTCCCTTATTTATTTATTTTTTTTTTTCTGTGGTTATATCTCGCGCAGACGATTTCGGCTCAATAGATTTGGAACTGAAATGCGCAATGAGAGTGTTTTTATTTAAAATTTTCTATTTGAAGAATTTTCCAATGTATTTTACCTTTTCTTTTTATCAGTACCCAAATATTTATGTTAAAATGCATTGTAAAGTTTCTTTTTTGTAAATAATAATAATAATAATAATAATATTCATAATTAGAGTTTATTAGATAAAACATTGTTTAAATTTTTAAAATGTGTAAAAATCAATTTAATGGTAATAATGAACCCCAAGCTCCCTCTTTTTAAAGTAAAGTTTGTTTCACACGTTTTCTGTAAAATAAAACAATTTGTAAAATAACTTTTTTTTTTTTAAGTCATATCTCTAAAATACAAATTTGAAATGCGAATAATTAATTATATCATAGGTTTTGCATAAATTTTGTGTATTTCTTTTATTTTTGGAAAATGTTAATTTTATTTAAAAAGTCTGAAAGAAGTAGAATTTTTGAAAAAATAGTTACTTAAAATAGTTAAACACTAAACGGAAAAAATATGATTTGAATGCAAATTATAAAGCAAGAAATGCATATATGACTAAACTCTGAAGACTCTTTCTACGTGCTCATTAAAAGCTTCAGACTTAACTGTAATAGAAATTTTTTAGTTTGAAACCACAGAAGTGTTACGACTACCACTGGTTCGCAAAAAAATAAAATAAAAATTCCTCCCTACAAACTAGAAACTTTCCGAGAAACACTTTTATAATAATAACAATCAGTGAGGGATTATTATATTAAATTGCAATGCTAGATAAAATTGAAATCATGAAAAAAGTATACTTTCACTGTCTTAGATATCAAATTGATAAAATATAGCATGAAAATTTAGTTTATTAATGCTTGTATCGTGCACTTTATATATTATGCCCCCCCCCCCCCCCTTTCGTAACAGAATTTACCATTTGCTATACACTAATATATTTTCATTCCTTATGCCGCTGTAACTCGGGACTGTTTAAAATACTGTTTAAAATATTTCTCTTCATTTTCAAAGATTTTAAAAGTTCATATTTTTGTCGCACTACGACTTACAATATGGTGGTTTTTTTGTCACACATGTGACGTGACGTACGTTACATGCAATGACATAACAATGACGTCACAAATTTTTAACTGCTAGAAAAATATAATTTTGCAGTAAATAATATGTTTTGAAGAATTTTCGTAATATTTTAAAGTTTTCTAAGAAGTTCACATCTCAGTCACAATGTGACATCACTGAGTGGTGGCATTTTGGTCACAGATGTAACGTGACCACAGTGACTTGCAGTGACGTCACAACGACGTCACCGTGACCATGCATGCTATGAGGGATTTTTCTGTAGGAAATGATACATGCAACATTTAATGCTCTTCAACATGGACGCACACAAGAATTTAGGTATATTTTCATTTATGAGCAACAATTGCTGGAAGTGCGTTTTCATTTGTGTTATGCGGTTTCAAACTGATCTAAAGTACGAGGTGTGGCTATTAAATAATGGGACTAATGCTTATAAAGCAGAACTGCGCATGCACCAAATTCGTACGACCAATAGTTGTGTAGTGTAAAGCCTCCTGTATCGATTCCGCCTCTAAATTGGCTGTATTCCGATTAGTTTGTCCGTGACCTTCATTTGTTCTGGACCCCGTATTAGTGTTTTGCCGGAAAATTTTTGATTGTTTTCAAAGAGCAACGGAATATTGTAAAATTTCTTTTTGAACTTAGAAAATCCACCACTAAATTCATCATTTGTTTAAAAAAGTATACGGCAATGAATGTTTACCACGTGCATTAGTTTTTGAATGGTTTAAGCGGTTCCAAGATGGCCGAGAAGACATCGAAGATGATGTTCGCTCGGATCACCCTTTCACGTAAACAACGGAGGAATTTTTGGTATTCATTGGATTGTGTACCTTCACTGAGTTCCTGAAGGTCAAACTATTAATCAACAGTACCAACTTGAGGTCCTTGCTCAACTCCGTGAAAAAATACGAAAAAAAACCCCGCCCCGAATTGAGGAAGAGAGGTCATGTGTGCTTCATCAGGATAACACACCGGTTCACACTGCATTATCTGTCAAGGACGTCTCTAGTCAAGTATAACATTCCATCCGCCTTATTCGTCTGATCTGGCACCATGTGACTTTTATCTGTTCCCCAAGGTCAAATCTGCATTAAAAGGAACCAGATTTCAGACTGTTGAAGTTGTGGGAAAAAAGTTATGAAAGAGCTCACAGAAGAAGACTTTTTCAAACAATGGAAAATTCGCACGGAGCGTTGTACGGATAAAGTAGAGTTATGTATTGAAAGGGATAATAACTAAATATGTATAAATTTAAAATAAATATTTTAAAGCATTAGTCTCGTTATTTATTAGCTACATCTCGTAATATGTGTAAATTCTATTGACTATATATATTTCTGATCAAGACATTATCGTCAATTGACAGGAATTTCTTTTAAACTTTGCTATGAATTTTTTTCTTCGAACTAAATTTTAGTATAGCATGTAATGTGTGTGTAAAAAACTCATACATAAGACAGCACAAAAGAATTCGGGTACTCGACCGTCTATGGGTTCTAATTGCTTGAAGTGTGTTTTCAGTCGTGTTCTGCGCTTTCCAACTGAGGGAAATTTCTGTACTACACTATATGGCCAAAGGTGACCGGTCACTTGCGATTTTAGACGTTTTGTTAAATATCTAGAAAAATACATGAAGAATTAACCTGAAACTGCAGGTGTATAAGCAGTATAGTATAGGGCATATGGGAACGTCCACGGCAGAATTTTTTTTTTTTTTTTGCTGAATTTTTTTTTTATTATCGGAAATTCAAGTGTGATACATCAATTTAAAGCTAAAGAGTTGAACTATATGAATTTGTAAGTTTTAATTTCATAAGAGCAAGTGTTTATTGAAAATGAGCTGGATAATAACAGTTTAAAACTACATTTACATTTGAGCTTAAAATACAACTTATTGAAATGTATGATTTTTTTACTTTTTAGAATTCAATAAAATTACTATGCGCTCAAATCAACAAACAATTATATCTTTAAGATATACATAGATAAAATCTTTTATATAATGTCTTTAATATATTTTTGGCTGTATTTAAACGTTAATACTTAAATGTCACAAGAGTAACGGAAAACATACAAAAGTTTTAATAAAAAAAAAACTACTTAAAATTTTTACCCAAAACTTCTAATTCTCTGATTTCGAGGTATAAGACATATTTTGCATTAAATATTTTGTTTATGCTATGCATGGAATAGGCTCTGGGGAGTTGTCACAAGAGTAACAAACACAAGAGTAATACATAATACTTTTGTCGATAGTTTGATATAACACTGCATTACAACCAAAACAGACAGAATGCTTAAAGTTTTGTTGTTTTTTTTCTTTGTTATTAGAGCAGTTCTTGAAATAGTTTTAGCTATAACTAAGATTATTTTGTAAATTTTAAGGAAGATAAATTATCTTTATTAGTGTTTTTTTAATGGGTGAATTTATTTTTATTCATTTTTGGTATTACTTAAGATTATAAAATAATCATGACAAGTAATTAAATATATAATAAAACAACTCAACTCGTGTCATTTTTGTGTGCTTTCTTTTGGTTTGAAGCACATGGTCTTTGATTAGATATTTTATAGGCTTTGTAAAGCTTCGTTTACTAAATTCTGCTGTATAACCTACAGAGGTTCTTATAATAACTCTTATCGAAAGGATTTTGACAGTATATTTTAAAGGAAAGATTTTAATAATGCTTCTTATACACGACATTGTTTTAAAGAGCAGGAAAAATTCTGCTAAGCGCCAAAAATTGTAGAGAAAAACTAAGAATGAAATTGAATATGTTGTTGTGAGAAAAAAACAAAACAAAATATATTACGATAAGGTGAAGAAAAGTCGTAGAACCAGCAAAAGCTTCAGCAAGAAAATGGAAATACTAAGAAAAGGAAAAAGTAGAGAACTAGCTAACCTCACATAGTGTAACGGGAAAAATTCTAAGTCCACAGCTTTGGAGAATTTTATGTCGATGAAGATTTAAGAAGAGGTCATTCTTCAGCTAAATCTACGTTAGTTAAGCGTGAAAAAAGTTACATAATTTCATCAATTCTTGGGGACATTTAATAAGAGAATACTTTTTTGTTTAAAGAAGCCTTCCTAAATTGAAAAAATGGAGATTCCTTTGCAGCTTTAAAGCCAAGTTTCATAAAACAATAGAAAATAACTCATCAGAATATCTCCATTTGTTGCTGTCACGAAAACATTCAAGCAATTCATAATGTAGTAACTGGTGTAGTTCCTGCATTAAACATTCCTGTGATGGATTTAATGACTTTGTCTGCCGAGATACATGACAATTAGAATTTAGGAATTCAGAATGTCTAATTTGCGGAGATAACATCGAAGAATTATTTGAAACGGAAGTCCATAATACAGAACTTCTTATAAGTTATTGTAAATAGCAAAACGTTGATAGGCGTTTTGCTATTGACAAAACTTTTATCAACATATTCATCAATACTGTTACTTTTTCAAAAACGTTGATAAACGTTTTGAAAAAGTAACAGTTAAAGAAACCATTTCTGACCGTTTAAAAATTTTCGAAAGCAACTAAATCCATTTCTGTGGCACACATTCATTGAAACTTGTACAAGGGATTATTTTCATAATGCCAAAAAAATAACCATTTTTCAAAGAACTAGGGGGCTCAGCCACCTGCTCGCTAACGCTCACCAACCCCCACGAATTGCTACGCAATTCATATTGGGATCGCTACGCGATCCCATCTCGCTTCGCTCGCTCGCCAATATTTATGTCAACTCTAGCCAGAATGAGTGCTGTCATAAATCATTACAACGTATTAAATTTACAAATATTTTTAATGTATAAAAAAGTAATGGAAAACTGTTGAAAATATAAATAAAAACGTACCTTGGAAACAGAATTAATTAAAAAACTTAGTGAAAACAAAATAAAAAATATTTTTAGTTGGGCCGCTATGAGATCCGAGCAAGCAACATATGAAATTTAAAAATATTTTAATTCATAAAAAAGTAATTGAAAATTTTGTTGAAAATATAAATAAAAATGCATTTATCAAAAGTTTGGCGCTATGACTTGTTGATCATCATGGAGAAAGCTAAGCGAACAGGAAATTGACGCCGTTTAAATTTAAATGGCATGTTAGTGTCAGATGGGGTCCTTCTCCTTTCATTTTGCCTATAGTATTGAAAACCACGGTTTAAATTAATTGCTACGTATCACGCTATCGAAATGTAAACTAAACGTTTTCGCCTGTGTCTAAATACAACCTTGGATAGAAAAGCTACGTCACCGTAAAACGGACCAATAGCAATTGTCATTCATGTATTGCACAAACGGTTTGCGTTAAAAGAGAGATCCTGTCTGGATTTTGATTTGCTGAGTGTTTTGGGACATGTGACCGTAACTACCACTGAGAAACGTCGCTTTGGCTGTTGCCAAATAGCAAGCTACAAATACAGCCCTTTTTTAGCGCTACGTAAGAGAAATATATATATAGATAGTTATGCCAGTGTATTTTCTGGAAACTGATTTATTTTCATGCCAAGACGAAATTTTGGTATGAAATACTACATTACTGGTCAAATCCTCAAGCGACTGCATTTTCAGCTTTTTATTTAGTATGACCCCAATAAAGTAAAATCTTACGCTATTATTTTAGACAATGTAATTCATAACCAATTTTTTGTAAATGCTTTCGTATGTAAAATTTCCACATTGCATCTTTAAGGGAATTTGTATTTTCCTAAAATGTACCTGATTTACTTTTTTATATGATGGTTGCACTTTCCAATTTAAACAAAAATATAACTATGGAAATATGCCTGCAATGAATCAGACTCCTTTCTCAATTAACTTAATTGGGTATATTCTTTTTTCAAATACTCCTGGCATAGATGCTGTAGATTTATTTTATATTGTTGTAAAATGATATATATGGAAGGAAATGCGTGCTAAAAAAGCAATTCTAAGATACACTGCTTATTTTCTCAAAAGAAATAAAACAATAAAGTTTTTTGCGATAAAATAGATAACCAACAGATAAACAACAGAGCGATAAACAACAGAGAATGGCGTTCAACAAATACAATTTGTTAAAACCATGAAATATGACACTATCTACTACAATCCTTAGACTAACATGATTCGTAAAAAGAATTTGTGTTTCATTAAGTAAATCATGATACAGGAGAAGTTACAAATTATATTATTGATAATGAAGACAATGACTTATTATGTTAAGTAGCAGAAACTGAGAGGTTGCTATGCGGTTATAATGTTTGTTAATTTTAGAATTTTTTACATTATTTTATGTTATTTTAAAATTAAACCACCCTTAACAATTGTAAATAATTTTTTAAAACTTATTTTAATTATTTTATTTCGTATTTAAACTGAATTTTTGCTAAAATTACATTATGGACAAAATGTCACAAGAGTAACGTCACAAGAGTAGCACTTAGCATTTTGCAAAATCAAATGTAACTAATTCATGCTTTATCAGATGAGTTCAATAATTAATGCTTTTTAAAAAAAATATAATTACTCCGCTATATTCTGTAAATTTAATTTCTATAGTCTCATATAATTCACAGAATTTCTTCGTCAAACACAATTTTTTAAAATTGTATTTTTTGTGGTCACAAGAGTAACAAAATTTTCATTTATTATCAAGGCAAGTAAAATGCTTTTTGTTACAAACTCTATATGGTTTATGAAAGTAGAGTACATGTATTTTTAAGTAGTTGCATCAAATTTATTCTAAATATATTTTGTAATAAAAGAATTGGAAATATATATGGAAATTTGCTCTGATGATCACAAGAGTAACAGTGGACGTTCCCATATATTTCCGCAAAGATTTTGTCCCGAAACCCCATTAGGGACCGTCAACAGACTGAAAAAGAACGAATATCTTTTGGATAACCCTGTAAAAACTAGTGTAGCAAAAGCGTTCAAACTCGAGATTATTAATAAGTGGCTTATTGTAATATACTGTGTTCATTTTTATGAGGATAGCATGTATACTCATAGAGAAATTAAGGTTTTTATAAAAACTGTCCCAAATTTCGACAAGTTTTTTGCTTATGATTTGCAGAGTTCTTAATATAAAAAAAAGGTCTTTTCAGAAAATATGACAAATAGCATTGTACATAATACCCTGCAATCAGAATAAAATATAATAATAAAAATTGGATGAAAAATGAGCAGGTTTACTAAAAAATGTTTCACTGCGCATGCGCGAAAGCTATCAAACTGTAATATGCATAATGTATTAGCTAAGTATATAGAACAACTTTTGTGAAAGTCTCAAAAACATAGCTTGAAAATTCTGAAAATTATCGTTGATAGAATAAGTTCGAAATCCGTTGTTCCCAAAAAGAAGCAAAAAGATGAGGGATTGTATCCAAATATAGTAGTACGTGCAATATTGTGTACGCTATCTTGGCACTCATCAACAGATATTTGATACAACCTCTCATCTTTTTGCTTCTTTTTGGGAACAACGGATTTCGAGCTTATTCTATCAATGATAATTTTTAGAATTTTCAAGCTATGATTTTGAGACTTTCATCAAACTTGTTCGGTATGTCAAACTTGTTAGCTAATACATTATGCATATTATAGTTTGATTGCATTCGCGCATGCGCAGTGAAACATTGTTTAGTAAACCTGCTCATTTTACATCCAATTTTTATTATTTTTTAATTCTGATTGCAGAGTATTGTGTACAATGTTATTTGTCATGTTTTCTGAAAAGAACTTTTTTTTATATTAAAAACTCTGCAAATTATAAGCAAAAAACTTGTCGAAATTTGGAACTGTTTTTATAAAAACCTTAATTTCTCTACGAGTATACATGCTATCCTCATAAAAATGAACACAGTTTATTACAATAAGCCACTTATTAATAATCTCGAGTTTGAATGATTTTGCTACATTAGTTTTTACAGGGTTATCCAAAAGATATTCGTTCTTTTTCAATTTATTGACGATCCTCCATGGGGTTTCGGGAAAAATCTTCGCGGAAATATATGATTTATACTATACTGTTCACACACCTGCAGGTTCAGGTTAATTCCTCATGTATTTTTCTAGATATTTAACAAAACGTTTAAAATTGAAAGTGACCGGTCACTTTTGGCGGTATGAGTGTATATAATTAGTGTATGAGGTGAATACATAAATTTATAGATCATATACAGGGCTGTATAACAAATTTCGAATATATTACACTCTATGGGCGGTTATTTCTGAAAGTGAGTTTTAAAGTACATAATAAATTTCTATATATTTACATATTTCCTTTCACCGTATGAAAAGATGGAAGTTTTCTAATAATATTCTGGCACTGTAGGAAAATGTTTCATCATGATCTAATTTCATTTCATGGACTAATTTAATCACACCACATGAAACTACATTGGGTTTTAGTACTTTATATTCAATATTTAAATAAATAATTTAAAAAAACGTTATAACTTAATAAATAGCAATGATAATTGTAATAAATAATAAATATTTTGTATTTTATATCACTTCTCGCCTTATTACTAGCAAAATCCTTATTAAAAAATAACAATTTTGAACAAATTTAACCTGTAATAACTAACTGCCGTTTAGTAAATATGCAGAAAAAAGTAAAGGAATTTAATGGGCGGGGGTGCTTGTGTAAAACATTCAATAAATAAATAAATAAACTGACATAAAATATTCCACAATTCTTTCCGTTTCCAATGCAGTTTTGATCATCTCTGAATTAAATGAAATCGCGCTATAGTTCTTAAAAATGTTCCTTCCAAAACTTTTAATGCTTTATTCTCATTTTTTTTAAATGGTGCGTATTGTAGAAAATGTAGTAATTAAGGCTGTTAAAAACCAATCTAGAATGCAGTTACAAGATGCATGTACTTATCTGTCGATCCATTAAATTTGTCTTTATAATTCCTTTTTTTAGGTGCGTTTGTAATTATATAAATACATAGCACCCATAGTTGTCGTTCGGTCCGTCTGTCTGTCGGCATATAACAGAGCAAAAACTACCAAAACCGAATGGTTTGAAATTTTAAATATATAATTGTTGCAAAATTTTGTCGAGTCATTTAAAATTTTATGAAAATCGGATGTATAGTTTAATTACAGGGACAGCCAAAAGTTTTCCGTTACATTGCGGCCAATGGAAAAAAAAAATTTTTAAGTGAATTTGAATGATGTTACAGCCTTTCGAACAAAATAAAGTTGATATGCACTTATGAAATGCTCTAAAATATACATTCAGTACGATATGCGGTTCAAAAAATATTTCCGAAACGAGTTATATTACGAACTCACCTCTTTTGCCACTTGTGACGTACAATTTCCAACTTGTTTAATACAGAAGTGGATTCTAAGAAAACCTTTTGCATCCCCAACCCCGAGAAAAAAAATCACTTAAAAAATAATAATGTAAATTTTGTGAAAATTATTAGTTTAGCATATTTCTGAATCCATTATAACATTTAAACCCTTATTTATTTGTTTCGGAATATCCTTACCAAGCAGCAGTGCCCAACCTCAAGAATGAAGACTACTAATAATTTTCCTGTTCTAAGCTACCTGGTGATCAGATAGTCTGTTCTTTTATCTAATCTGTTGTTTAAAATTTGTCTAATCTAATGGATATTTCAGTTTGCAAATAAATTGTCAACTTTCCCTCCTCAAACAAACTAAACAAATAGGAAATTGTACGTCAAACGTGGCAAATGTGGTGTATTCGTAACTATAACTAATTTTATAAATATTGAGATCTTGGTACAATAGCTGTTGCACTCTTATGCAAAAATGCATGAATACAAATTTTATTACAATTATATATATATATAATACAGTGATACGGAAATAATATGACTCCATCTTAAATAGGACGCAAACACCATGGCAACCTACAATCATTATCTATCATGGAATATCATTGAATTAATTACGTATGATAGGATTTAATAGAATAACTTTTATTAATATCTTTTAACACTTTACAATATAGTTGAAAAGTGTTTATATGAATTCAGTTTGTTTGTCCGTTCTATAACTCGAGTCCGATTGCCATAAAATTGATATACGTTATTGTGTATCACTATGGCATGATCGGTATTGAAAATAAAGTGTGTAGCATTGACGGTTCATTTATAGGGACACTCAAAAGAATTCCGTTGCATTACGGTGTATGGGGAAAAATCCTTAGCGGTGTATTTTAATGATATTACACCATTTTAAACATATTGAAATGGCCATATATCACTGAAGTGCACTACTAGGTTCTTAATATAGAATGCCGTGAGCATAGAATTTATCGTTCATTTACAGAGAAACACAAAAAATTTGGTTACAGAAGAAAATGAGCAATAATTGAACTATTGAAGCCTACAAAGTATAATTGCTGGAAGTGTGTTTTTAGTTTGATATGTGTTTTAAAATTTAATCATTTTTCAAAAATATTACTTGGTGTATATAAATTCTATAGATCCTATACAGGGCTGCACAAAAGTTTTCAACAACATCCGTTTGTTGGCTGACATTACTGAATGGAAATTTCCAACAGTGCTATGCGTTTAACTCAATTAACTTTACGCATACTGTGTAGTAGACATACATATCTATAGATAATATACAGAGCTGCACAAAAAATTGTACATTTTCCCGGCTATTCATGGTAATAGCAGAAATTGGGTTTTAAAATGCATTATGCGTTATCCAAATTCTCCTCATGTAGGCATCAACTTTCACCTTAGCAAACTGAGAAATTTTGTTGCAGTATTCTGAATGTGTTGGAAAGTGTTTCATAACCAATTCCGTACGCATGATTTTTCATTCTTGTTAAGTTTTGATTCGATATTCATAAAATTTGAAAAGACTCGACAAAATTCTGCAGCGATTATATATATTAAATTCCAAACCATTCGGTTGCATAGTTTTTGCGCTGTTATATGCGGACAGACGGACGGATCAGACGACGACATAATTACGAACTCACCTAAAAAAGGACCTTAACTTAACGACCGTATACGTTGCGTATGGTTTGTATTTTTTAATACTAGAACATTTTAGTCATAATCTTTGCTTATCGGATGTAGAATTTTTGGAATAAATAAGGCGAAAAATACTATACGAAATTACTGTTATTGAAAATTTTAAGGTCGACAAATGATGCACTGCCTGAAAGGGTTAATGAGAATATTCCATTAATTGAGGCTGAAACATTTTTTTTTATTGTTCCTGTTTAGCTACTGAAAATGATATTGAACAATTATTTTGCTACTTCCAAAAACCAGGTTGTAGGAACAGTCACAATCATATATTCACAATCTTCACAATCAGATCCTTAAAAGGAACTGTAAACTAATTATCATCTTCATAGATTTATTATTAAATTAAATTAATTTGTGTATCAGTTATTTTGGACGGCTCTTTATTCACGCAAAAGAGAAATATTGTCGCATTCCCTTAAAAAATTTTCTCTGAAGAACACGAAGAAAATGACTACAAATGGCCGATGCTAAATAAATATAATTATTCGATCTTAGAATATAAAAAAATCTATCAACAGCATCTAATTATACGTATGATATACTATTTTTTTAATGCTTTCAAACATAGTTGAAAAGTGATTATGAATTGGGTTTGTCTGTCCGCCTATCCGCGCTCTATCTCACGTAAATATACTCGGATTGCCATGTAATTGATACACGTTATTGAGGTTTACAATGGCATGTTCGGTATTGAAAATGAAGTGTGTAGCATTTATACTTAATTTATACGGCCATTCAAAAGTATTTCGTCACATTATTGTTTATGGGGAAAATCATTTGCGGTGTATTTTAATGCTGTTAAACTATTTTAAACATAATGAAATTTATACAGCTTATTGGGAAGCACTAGAAGATGGTTTCTATAGAATATGTTATGTCTAACACTGACAGTACGTGTACGGGAGAACTCAAATGTATTTCGTTATATTATGGTCTATGAAGTAAAATCGTTTGCGGAGTATTTGAAGAATGTTTCACAAACATAATGAAATTTATATGAATTTATGAGGTGCACTAAACATGCTTTCTGTAGGAGATGCAAAACATTTATCATTAATTTACAGGGTCACACAAAAGGGTTCAGTTTTATTGAGGTCTATGGGAAAAAATTCCTCGCAGCGTATTTTAATTATGTTGCACAATTTCAAGCATGGTGAAATTTATATACGTTACTGAGGATTACTACAAGATGCGTATAGTAGAGTATAATGTGCATTTCATTCAATTTCATTTACTGGGACACATAAAGGATTTCGGATACAATAATGTAAATGAAGTACTGTCTATTAGTGAGGATTGCTGAAAGTGCATTTTCAGCTGTGATATGCAGTTTTAAGCGTAACTAAATTTTCGCATACTACATGGTGTGTATAAATTCTATAGACTTCATACAGGGCTATGCAAAAGAATTCGTAAGAACTGCTGAGAATGAGCGGTAGTTTTTTTTAATAGTTTTTTTTTTTTTTTTTTTTGCTTAGGTTTTTTTTAAATTGAATTATGCATTTTCAATCTCAACTATATATAGAAAGATATGTTTGTAAAATATAAATATAATAATATATAAGGCTATGCAAAGAACTGGATACATGCAAGCGTGTAGATTACAATTCCTGGAAGTGCGATTTTGAATGGTTTTAAGCGTGTTTTTGCCTTATTTAAATTCTATCTTAACATGTGAAGTATATAAAAATTTGTCGCTAATGTACAGGGCTGTAAACTTTTTTTAAGTACATTTCCGTTAATAAGTAGAAATTTTTGAAGGTGAATTTTCAACAGTATTATGCATTTTCTTACTATACTAAATTTTAGCATACTATGTAGTATATATACAAATCTATAGAACATATATAGAGTTGCACAAAAGTATAGGAGTACCTTTCTCGCTATGGGTGGTAATTGTTGAAATCTGGTTTTCAAATCATGTGTTATGCGTTTTCTAAAATGTTTACTTAGATATTTTCTTTATCTATTTAAACGGCAAAGTTTTGAGAAAGTTTTCTGGAAGCTTTGGAAAGTGTGTCATAATCTACGCTTTGGTGCTTGATTTTACTTTCTTGTTTAAATCTCAATCTGTGTTTTATAGAAGATCAAATACGGTATCGTGTTTAATGCAACAAAAATAAGAAAATTATATCAAGCCCTTCTAGGAAAATTATCGTAATCGTCAATGTTTGACAAAATGACCTTTTTAAGAGCAAATAGTGTTATTGTGTACTTAGATACATTCTACAAATTTTGAAGCAGTTATTGAAATTTTTTTTGAAAAAAATAAATAAAAATAAAAATAAAAATAAATATATTTACGCAGAGTTGCCAATTCTCCGGCTCT
Organism: Maratus speciosus; assembly: GCA_963932465.1. Classification (NCBI taxonomy): domain Eukaryota; kingdom Metazoa; phylum Arthropoda; class Arachnida; order Araneae; family Salticidae; genus Maratus; species Maratus speciosus. The sequence continues at coordinate 228,205,098 of OZ010796.1, read as the reverse complement.
TTGCACACCACTATTATCTTAGGGAAAATGCTGTTCTTAGAAATCACTCAAATGTTCCAATTAAATAAAAGAACATTGTCTGTATTAAAATACTGGTATCCAAAAAGCCGGAGACTTGGCAGATCTGTTTACGTTTTGTTTACCTTTTTATATATTGAATTTTATCGAAAGCTTCATTACAATACCAGGTGATTCAAAATAGTTATATCGGTGATTATATCGATTATATCGATTATATCTGTTATTTTCAACGATTGCAGTTAGAAATAGATCCGCAGCAGCACGAGTAAATTTGCATGAATGGGGGATATACTCTGTTTTGTGAAACTGATGCAAATTTTGTACTTCCGCTTTTATCGATGACGTGACAGCAGAGATAAGAGATTTTAGGCAATCGGCGGGTGCTGTGAGTTGCCATTAGATGTAAAAATTGAAGGCGATGGAGTGAAGCTTGAACATTGAAATTTTGAATACGTCTTCAAGGCATCATTTAAATTAGTGATGCACAACCTGTGGCCCGCAATGGGTTAATGTGTGGCCCGCGAAAGGTCGCAGGATAAAATCGTGAATTTCGTCAATTTGCCGCAGGGAAAATTTAAAACTTAATCAATCAGTTAAGAATCGCGAATTTCGTTGATTGGGTGCGGAAAAATCGCAAATTTCGTTGATCAGGCGAAGAAAAATCGCAAATTTCGTTGATCGGGCACGGAAAAATCGCGAATTTTGACAATCAGGCGCGGAAAAATCGCAAATTTTGTTGATCGGCTGCGGGAAAAATGTGAATTTCGTCGTCGCGAGAAACAAATTGCGAATATTGTCAACTTGCCGCTGGAAAAAATTCTAAATTTCGTCAATCAGTTAGGAATGGCATATTTCTTGATCGAGTGCGGGAAAATTGCGTGTTTCGTCTGTTTATCGCGAGAGAAAATAGCGAATTTCGTCAATTTGCCGCGGAAAAAAATTGCGAATTTCGTCATAGTCGAGTTAAGAATCGCGATTTTCGTTGATCGGGCGCAGAAAATGCAAATTACGTTGATCAGACGCAGAAAAATCGCAAATTTTGTCGATCAGGCATGGGAAAATGGCGAATTTTGTTGATCAGAGGCGGAAAAATCGTAAATTTCGTCGATCAGGCTCTGAAAAATCGCGAGTTTTATCAATCGGGTTCAGAAAAATCGCAAATTTTGTTGATCGAGCTCGAAAAACTCGCAAATTTTGTCAACCAGGCGCGGAAAAATGGAATATTTCGTCGTTCGGGCACGGAAAAATATCGAATTTCATCGATCAGGCGCGGAAAAATATCGAATTTCGTCGATCAGGAGCGGAAAAATTGCGAATTTTGTTGATCAGGCACGGAAAAATTGCGAATTTTCTCGATCAGGCGTGGAAATATCGCAAATTTTGTTTATCGAGCGAGAAAAAATCTCAAAATTCGTTGATCGGCTCCTACTCCCCCCTTCGTTCATAAAGTATTTTTTTTTCGGCACTAGCCACTTTCGTGCCTATGTTTGTTTTTTAGAACTTTTAATAAAAGAAAATCCCCCCCCCCCCCTCGAATAAAGTCAAGGAATATTGTAACGCCATGAGAATAATCCTTGCTATATCTCGGTTATATATACAAACGTAAACTGTTGATATATCCTTTCCAACTGAATTGATATGTTGACTAGTTAGTGGAACCTAAAGGGGTAAAACTCCCCCCCCTCTGAAACCATATTTTTTATCTGATTATTTGTCACAGATCACCTCCCCGAAATAGATTTCTTTTTGTATTACTGATGTGGCCCTCGACAACCCAGACATTTTTGTAAGTGGCCCTTCTCTTAAAAAGGTTGTGCACCCCTAATTTAGATTATATTACCTGTGCTAGAATAATCGGAAAAGTGGAAGAAGGACGCAGAATGAGAGATGTTGAAGAGATAGAATGAGAGATAGAGAATTTAACATCGCGCGCAGTATTGTTTGTAGGCTATAGGCGGCATTCCAAAAGAGAGGAAAATGTACTAGGCGCACGGGAGAAGGTCGTTCTAGCAGTACGACGCTCCAAGAAGATCTCTATATTGTTATTTCGGCAAAAAGGAACCGATGCAGCACAGCTGGTCAATTAGCAAATCAAATTTGTGCTGCCACAGGAACTAAAATATCGCAAAAAACTGTAGCAAGATGTTTGATAAAGGGTGGACTATACGCCCGAAGTCCTGTTCTGTGTGACCCACTCTCGAGACGCCAACGTAGCGCTCATTTACAGTGGTGTCGTATGCATCGCAACTAGACTGATTACGACTGGTCTACCGTGCTCTTCTCAGGTGAGAGTAGATTCTGTCTATCGTCTGATTGTAGACGTAAACTGATATGGCGCGAGGTTGGTAGTGCTTACTGTCGGGAAAGTATTTTAGAAAGAGATCGATATCAGACTTCAAGTATCATGGTGTGGGCAGGCATCATGTTCAATGTCCGCACGGATCTTTTTGTGCTTGACCAAGGGTGCATGAGCGGTAGACGGTACACTGAAGACGTCCTGCTTCCACATGTTTTACCTTTTCAATGCGTTGTTGGCGAAAAGTTTCGTTTTATGGATGATAACGCACCTTGTCATCGCACACAATCTGTACAAGATGGTCTTGAGGCCGAAGATATCCATCGCATAGATTGGCCAGCAATTTCCTCTGACCTGAATCCCATTGAAAATGTATGAGATCCCCTTTGGAAGACGTACTGCTGCTCGAGAATTTCTACCCACAAACAAGGAAATGCTCATCCGTGCCGTGAAGGAGAATGGGGGAATGGAACTTGCCTCAACAGCTACTGAATCATGTTGTTCTGAGTATGCCACGCTATGTTGAAAGTTGTCTCGCATTACACGGTGGCCACATCTCTTATTGATATGGCACTGACAATTGTTAATTGTGAGTATTTTGCTTTCTTTGTACAGTCATGTTTTCGGACAATAGTCACGTTTCAGAAAAAGAACCTCTGGTAATACCCTGTATACATCCTTTCAACAAATTTTTTATATTAAATCCTGAGTAACATTCTATTAATACTATTGTTTGCTTTTTGACCCGCAATCCCACGTAGATTCTCATTTGCGTGTACATTTCTTCTTGGTTCTTAAGTTTTATCCACCAGTGTATACTTAGAAAAAATATTTTTCAACGTCTAAGAGAGACATAAAAAAATACCATTATTTTATCACCAAATCTTACTGAGTTATGATACTTATGAATTTTCTATACTTTCTATTACTAAAAACGTGTTTTTCCGTTTTTAATGAGAACATATAATACGGAAGTGTTTTCTGATTTATGCATTTATAATATTTATGTTTACATAAAAATATCACGAAATATTGAAAATAACATACATATAAGAATGTATAAGAATATATAAGTAATAGGATCTCATTATAGGGGAACCTGGGGCAGAACGGTGTACGAAGTTGAAAATATGTTTTAAAAATACAAAAGTGATAATTAAGAGAGCTGTAAAAATTCCTATGAGCATATTATACTGTAATAATCACAAAAATACAAAAGTATTTTAAGAATACAAAAGGACAACTTTTTCCTTTCAAAAATAGGACATTTCGTCATTTGACCCGGGCGTGGGGCAGAATTGGGGGTAAGGACAAGTAATTATAAAACTTATAAAACGACTGGAAATGCAGAAAAAATAAGTTTACTCTATATTTATTTAGTTTTAAGTGACTATAAAGATTTAACTACAGTTTTTATTGATTGTGTCCTTTTCTTAAGCCTGCTCACAAAATTCATACATTAGGACAGCCTCATAATCTTCGCTATCTATAGCCGCACAGGAATTGTGTGCACATTTTGTGTGAACACCAATGCCATTTCTTACAGCCAATTTATAAGCTAAGCTACGCAAGTCTTCCATTGTTAGACCGAATAGCCTAGACTCCATAGTTTTAAAGTAATTAACGAGTTCAAGTTCTTGCTCCTCTGTAAATACGTTTTTGAAATTTCCAGCTGTTTTATCAATCTTGTAGTGAGGGTTTTTCTGTTCTGACTATTGGAAACGCAGAAAAAATAAGTATTCTATATTTATTTAGAGTGACTATAAAAGTTTAACTACAGTTTTTATTGATTGTGTCCTTTTCTTAAGCCTGCTCACAAAATTCAAACACTAGGACAACCTCATGATCTTCGCTGTGTATTGCCGCACAGGAATTGTGTGCCAAATCTATGACCAATGCCATTTCCTACAGCCAACTGATAAGCTAAGCTACGCTAGTCTTTTATTGTTATACCGAATAGCGTAGCCTCTATAGTTTTTAAGTGATTAACGAGCTCAAGTTCCTGCTCTTCCGGAAATACGTTTTTAAAATTTCCAGCCGTTTTATGGATCTTGTAGTGAGGGTTTTTCATTATGTTTTTAACGTATCTTTCCAGATTAGACTGGTTGAACATCAAATTGCTTTGAAGCCTTCAAATACCCAGATTGGCCAGAAAAAAACGCCTCAACAACGTTGTTTATTGCCTCAGTAGACCCTAATTGCGTACTTGTTTTTTTTTTTTTCGGAACAGATGTTATATGTTCCCGCGGCCGCTATCTTGGATTTCTTGGCGATGTTTTGTTGGCGTTTATCGATAAGGCAACCCCGACAAGTGAAGTGTTCTGGCAACCCCGTTAAGTCTAACATGTGCATAAATCTGCTTGGCGACATTTACTTGGCGGAAAAGATGTTTTCACCCCAAGAAAAATCCAAGATGGCGACCGCGGGAAAGTATAACATCTGTTTCTTTCTTTCTTCCATCTTTCTTTCCATTTCTTTCAAACCATATGAAATCGATAGAAAAAAAATGGGGGCGCACTAAAACCATCTCGGGGCAAAATGAGGTACTTTCTCATTCCGCCCCAGGGACACGATTTAGGTTAGGAAGATAAGGTCACTCGAGAAACATTACGTAAATAAACATTTAACTACCTGAAACTAAAGACAATTAAACGTACTTCAAGCATGCACTAACTATAGTTGTAATGTAAGTAAATATGTATACCTTACCACAAAATCATCAGAAGTTACAATAAAGGAGCAAAAAAATCACACAACGAAAACTTCACACACCAACGCTTGAGAAAACTAGACTAACATGGCTACCGAAGTTGAACAGCAACAGGTTGGTCTAGTTTTACATATTGCCGCTTTCAAGCATGCACTAACTATAGTTGTAATGTAAGTAAATATGTATACCTTACCACAAAATCATCAGAAGTTACAATAAAGGAGCAAAAAAATCACACAACGAAAACTTCACACATCAACGCTTGAGAAAACTAGACTAACATGGCTACCGAAGTTGAACAGCAACAGGTTGGTCTAGTTTTACATATTGCCGCTCGCTGACAGAACCTCCTTAACACCGAAAAACGTCGAATTTCATTCCGCCCCGGTACCTCGTTGTGCCCGGGGTTTTCCTAATACTCATAAAATAAAATAAAAATAAAAATGGGAAAAAACTAATGAGAGGAACAAAAACTTAGTAGGTGCTTAAAACTACGCGTTGAATTCGAGACTAAAATCTAAATTTTCACTTTTCATATTACGAATACGGGTCAATATCACAAAATACGAACATTGCAGTCCGCACAATAAAATTTCTATTTAATGTTATATAATGTAATTTTCTTTTTTACATTCTAATAAAAAATATTCTTAGAACTATTTTCAAGAGATATTATATCCATAATAACACAAAAATAAAGCAATTAAAAGAATTAAAATTTCAGATTGTCATTTTCCTGGCATGTCACACTGTGATGTGTGCAAAGTAAAAGGCTTTTTGCTATCATGTACAAATATATTTTCTAGTTTTTTTAATTTCTAATTAATAATTATACCTTGTATAACACATATATGTGGAAGGTAACAAGTTCTGTGTTTTACAAATAATTTTCCATAATTAAAATACGATTGTCACTGAAAATGAATGTCATTGTCCTGGCCTGCTCATTTTAGTTCTTTATGAGGTATAAAGATGGCGCTTCAGAGTAATTCTTCTTGTTCGTGACATAGTTTAAGTCAGAAGTAGTAAAATCATTGCTACCAGCAAGATCTTTTAGATATTTCTTTGAAAATAATGTGTTTAAAGGCTTTGTAAAAATCGTGTAGACTTTTATTATGTCATTTTCCTGGTTTCTATAAATTACAAATAAAACTGAACATTACACTGAATTTAAGGTACTATAGAGGAAGCATGTTCCTTTAAACAAAATTAAATTGGATGATCTAAAAATAAAAAAAACAAGAATGTTAAAAATTTTTTAGAATGAAATTGTCATTATCCTGGCATACATAGGCCAAGAAAATGACACATAATTATAATTACATAAAAATGAACTTAAGTTCTTCAGACTTTAACAATTTTACATAGAAATTACTTTATTCAGCTGTTCAACCAACATTTAAAAAAAAATCAGAAGCTTTGAAACGATTTAAATTTTCAAAATTTTTGTTTTCAAAATCTCACATTTTGTGATATTCACCCATACGTCAATCTAAAAGAATATTCTAAAAAGAAAAAAAAAGAAACTGAAATAGAAAACTATTAACACAGTTAAGTATTTCTGAGGGGAAAAGCTGTTGTAATACATTTTTGATGTAAGGATAGTTGGGGTAACTGGGCCATGATTTTACAATGTTACACTGGAGCTTCTCACAATTCAGCTTCAAAAAGCTAATGTTCATTTGAATTAAAGTCTGAACTTCTGTAAATGTATTCAGTTAGGTTCCCTCTATCAGACAGAAATGCTCAAAATTACATTTTAATATTTAAAATTTTTAAAATATGCATATTTCATCTTTCTTTCCACATGTGTCCAGTTGCCCCATAAAAATGGGGTAAGTGGACCAGGAGGGTCTAAGTTCCACACGCGTTTATTTTTTTTTCATATGGAATATCAGATCCTGTTTGAAAAAGTGTAAACAACTTAAAAAAATTTAAACCAGACAGATCATGTAAATTATACATCAACTAAAGAGCGTTGTAAGGGAAATCTTTGCTGTCAATGTGTCTCAAAAAAAAACACTAAAAGTGAAAATATATTATAGTTATTTATACCAAAAACATAAAAATTAAGTAAGTACTTATGTATTTTAGTATAGGTAATAAGTATAAAAGTCACATGGGTATTTTAAGGAAAAATAGCAAGGTAAATCTATGAACAAAACGGCTACGTAAGTACCTAAGTACTTTACCTCTATATCGTGCAATTTGAAGCTTTGGCTATCTCGCTTTCAGGGGCAAGGTACTTGCATTCGTAAAATGTTGAAATAATTTCATGGGTATTTCACCAGTATTTACAAGAGAATCTATTTGTAAACAATTAAAAGTATATTTTCGCGTACTTAGTAAAGGGGAAATTTTCATTATAAAATTCCAATTATATAATGTGGCAATTAGGGATTAAAATTATGTGATGCCATAACAGCATTACCGCCTCTCAAGGGGTTAAGAAATTTGGTTTGATATCACCCAATATGCTTTTTTTTTTAAATTTTTATTACGTTATTTTAAGAAGGTATTCTATAATTTTCTTTATTGTGAGCAAAAAACAATGGAGATATTTATTTACCGTAGTAAGAGAAACTCAAAAAAATTATTTTTAACTATTGGGGTAACTGGATCCAGCATGGTCCAGTTACCCCGGATACATGTCCCAGTTACCCCATTCTTGAAAAATTTATGGGGTAACTCGGACACTGGGCTTACATTTGACACATGAACTAAATATGTATAGATACCGAATAATATTAATGTAATTATATGCCTAATCTTTAAAAAAAGAGATTGTTTAATAAAAGTACTTACAATATTTTAATAAAAAGCCGAGGAAGTTCAACCATATTGACATTGTTTAAAAAAAAAGAAACGTAAATTTTTGACAACCTATCACAGCAAAGTGAGAGTTATGATTGAGTTGACACACGTTGTTTTAGGAAGTAGAGATTAAGGTGCATTGTTCACAAAAGCTAAAACTTAAAAAACATCAACAGTTTTTTTATAAAATAGCCTATGGACCAGTTACCTCGTGGGTCCAGTTACCCCAACTAACCTTATAGTTAACATTAAATTAAAAAAGAATTAAATTTGAGCACTTTTTTTCAGAAGTATTATTATGTAATCTGCGTCAGCATTTAATAAAATTTTATCGAAATACATCTTCAAAATTCTTTATGAAATTGTAATATATATTAAAGTTAGTTTAGATAAAGTAATCTTATGCACATTCCATATTACTTTTACTTTTTACAGAATATGAACAATAAATTTAACTAAAACATAGTTTTTGTTTTCCCATTGAAGAATATTCTTGCACGTATCTTAAGTGACAAAGTAAAATTACACATAGTCGAAGCACTTTGCGAAAGTTGAAGCAGACATTGCTAAAATAATGAATATATTTAAAAGCGAGAAAAAGGAAGTAATTAACACCTTTCATCTGTGTTGAAGAGCGTTCAAATAGAGAAAATGCATGCTTCTCTGAAAATAAAATTGATTTTATATAAGACATTACATATTGTTTATTTTAGAATTAATTGAAAATGCTTCAACTTACATTCACTAGATGTTTTCAATATTCGGATGCAAAGATTCTGTAATATTACTAGAATTTTTATAAAATGTTCTATACGCAATTTATAACAAAATGCAAATGTTTGAACTTATTCATTAGATGTTTTCTATATGTGGATTTAAAGATTTTGAAACATTTTAAAGGATTTTCAGGGAAAGAATTTAATTATATAAACTATCTTTTAAACGCATCTAATTACTTGTGAGAAAGGGAGGCTGTTTTAATGTAAATTTCTTATACTTTTGATCTATGACGAACAATGAGGAAAATGATGTATTGTTTAGAAAAGCATGTATGTATTTAAAAATTATTTTCATAGAAATCCCTTTTAAACGAAACACAAAATCACTAATTACAGTTATTTATCTGAAGGATTGTCTGAATATTATTCCTGAATAATTTTACGCTGTTAAAGTTTTGATTATTTAAAATATCTGAATTCAGAAATATGAATATAAAGAAAATATCTTTTATTCCAATTTTAAGGAGATGAATGAGCATAATTTGAAAATATGCGCATCTAAATGACACAAAGAAAGAGAGTAACTAAGATCCATTTTTGATCTTTTCATTCTCTTTTACCCTTAAATGCCTGATTTTTCAAAAATCATTGCAATAATGTTTTTCGGCTTTCATTTTTTAAATAAATCATGGGAAAAATACTTAAAAAAATCATATTTTGTTTTAAGTATGGTTTATGGCTAAAAAACAGTTTGTTACTAATCGGCAATACTGGTCTTTAATTGAAAAAATAATTTTCCTTGATAAAATTCTATAATATTAAACGCACAAGAATTTTAGGAACTATAATAAAAAATAAATTTTACTTGCTCACTGCAGAACAAAATAGGGTATTTCGCAAGCTTCCAAACAAAACAAAAAGAGCAAGTAGCAACAATTGAAAAAATAAATCTATCTTTATTCTTAAACAGAACAAGTGTTGCCATCTACATGTTGAAAATCGATTTAATAATATTTTCAGTATGTGTTTTATTGGCAACATTAAGCATTATAGCTTCTATATTATTCTAATAGTATTTTAGAGCCTAAATTGGGTATGCTGCCGAAAAGCAACACCCGGCATTTAAGGGTTAATATTTATTTTGATAAATTAACCTGTCATTACAAGCATCCCCATGTTATTTCATCTCCAATTTGTTGTAGACAGATTCAAAAGGTACCATTTGATCGAGAATTGTGCCTTATTTCCGAATATGAATGCAATGTTTGAATTAGGGTCGTCTAAACATTAACCACTTCACACTCTTGGCCACATATGTGGACGTTTAGTTTTTTATAATTTCTGTCAATAATAAAAAGAATAAAAATTTGATAATAGCCTATTCACTACAACATCCCTCAACAAGAGATGTAAAAGTTTTATGGTTTGGCTGCACTGATAATGTTATTTCTGATGTACACTTAGAGATATAAAAAAAGCGCGAAGTAATTTTTCGGAAGTCAGTGTTGTTTAATTATTTGAACAAATCGTTATTATTTGATAAAAATAATATATATATTAAATATATTAAGTTTTAATAATTTGTAAAATGGCAAGAAAGAAATTTTACTGTTAGTTTTTTATTTTATGAGAATACATTTCACTCATAAATTACCATTAAAGCTCAGCGGCCACATATGTGGACGTTATTTATTTATTTTTTTTTTTTTTTGTGTGTGTGTGTGTGTGTGAATTTTTATTTTTTTCCATTTTTTTTATTCATATTAATAAAATGAATAAATCGTAAGAAAAAGAAGTATTTTTCTCTCACCATGAAAAAAAAATCCTCCCTGAAGGGGTTAAACATTTTACCAAATGTCTTCTTTCAAACGATGTCACCCATTATCGACACTCTGTTTGAGTTCTTTTGGATCAAATCGGCCCGGAAATGTATATAGTTTACGTATTTTGTCTTAGATCTTCATAAAGTTATAATCGAAAATGTGCTGTTTATAAATTTATAAGAATAAAACTAAGATCATCTATGGAAAAGTGTCATGGTCATTCAATTAGTAACAGGGGAAAATATATAAAAATCTATCTATAAGTCAAACTGACTTTATATAAATAAAATTACACCTTCTCCGGTTTCTTTCTAGGATTTTCATTTCTGTGGGTGCAAACGACAACAGGAGACGACACTCTTAGACCGCCGAAAAGTGTAATTTATCTATATCTTCCAAGCAAATGATTGAAATGAAGTGTAAGCTTACCTATCCATGTTTTAGAAAATGCTGATTCTTCATATATAAAAAATAATGTAAGTCATCATTAACCCTTTGCACTTAAGGGCTCCGGAGCGGAGCCATTTAAAATTTGTCTTCAAACTCGAGGGCTCCGCTACGGAGACAATGCAAATAATTTTGTGATACCTGTTTAGAAAAGCCAAGATTATATATTGGCAATTGCTTCGAGAGGTATCACACTTTAGACGATTACAAATTGTAATAATTTTATATATATATAATTTTATATATATATATATATATATCATAACGTTTGTATTCATAAAGAATTAAAAAAATAATAAGATATAACTAAAATCGCTTCGAGTTGCTGGTAATACGAATGAAAAAAAAAACTTCGAGTGCAAAGGGTTGATAATATTTTTTAATATGCATTCATTAATAATTTTCATAATCAAAAATACGTTTAAAAATCTTGTATTATGTTTAAGTCCTTTCGGTGCATCTCATTAAAAAGAAACATTTCAATAGGGAGCCTTTTGGAAAGATATAAATTAAAGATTGTCACTTGAGTTTACCATTAGTATTGAACGCTTGAAAAATTCATAAACTCCATATTTTCTGCCCTTATTTGATTCAAGAAACTCAAACAAAATGCCGAAAGTGGGTTTTACTTGAAAGAGGAAATTTTGTACAAGTTTTAATATGTCTACGTCCTCTACATCAAAGATTGCATCCATATTCGGAAAAAAGGACGCAATTCCCTGTCAAATGGTGTCTTTCGCAACCTTCTGTGACAATTTGGTGATAATATTGCATGAGGTGGTGCGAATTTTTCCCACAACTGTACAAAATATAAAGCTATATAGTCAAAGGTACGCTGCCCTCGGCACACCCTCGAATTTGTATGATTTTATATTTTTAAACGAAAATTTATCCAAATGAACCTAATTTTAGGACCATCACTGTCTTCTGCAGCGCACACCCTCGAATTTCTATGATTATATATTTACGAAAATCTATCAAAACAAACCTACACTGTTAAAAATTTTGCAGCATTCTGGCAGGTCATTCGACCGTTTTTCGAAAAAACGGTTTCATAACCATACTTTAACTATATTCTGACCATAAAATGGTCAATAATATGGTCAGAATAGTGTTAAAATTACGGTTGTGTAACCGTTTTCGGAAAAAACGGTCAAATGACCTGCCAGAATGCTGCAAATTTTTAACAGTGTAGATTTGAGGTCCCCACCGCCTTCGACCGCGTAGAAGGGTGTGCTACGAACGTAAAGAAAAACCGTCCGAAAATGTCACAAAGCACAACTCTCTTAAAACGGGATACGATATCTTCTAAGAAAACAAACCTGGTTAAGTGTTCGATTTTCTGTTTTATTTTAAAGCCTTTTTTCTGTCTTTCCTCAAACTTTTAATTATTAGCCGGCTCTCGTACCCAATTACAAGGCTATATCACTCAGTCTTCTGGTAACTGCCGTTGCGAACAGACCCAGTCAGGGTGTCGGGAAAAGATTCGGGAACCTGCAAGCTCCTCTGATGATTCTGTGGGTTATTCATAGTTTGTTATTTTACATATTGGTTTCCTATGTTCATATCTTGTTTACTTTAGAATTTTACCAATTTGTTCATATATTTGTGATTTGATCTTTATTATATATATATACAGGGTTGTTATAATTAAAGTTCGCCTATTCAGAAGGCTCTAGAGCCGGTTCTATGGCTCCAAACAAAACAAAATTTCACTAGTACGTGGTTGAAGAGATGCGCTCTGCGAAAATCGAAAAAAAAACTAGTTAAAATTTTTGTCAATAAGTGGCGCTGCGCTAATATTTAAGCCGGTATTTGCAGATTCCTTTATTTTGTAAAAAACAAAATACAGGAAATTTTATTTCACAGTTGGTAAAAGTAAACTTTTTCAGATTCATTATATCAATTTCGGTCGATCCAGATGAAACACGCAAAATCACAAAATTTCACCCAACGCTCGAAAAAGATCACATTTTATTCAAATTTTGACGAACGACGTCAAAGTGACGTCGCAACTCCGAAAACTTGAAATACCCTTCTAACCACCTGGCGATTTACAACTTTCTGATAAATTGTGTCTGTGATTTCTTTGACACTGGAACAGTTGATTGTTTCTGAAAAGCATTTGAATCTACGCTTTGTGGAGAATGGTAACTTTGAAAGAAAAAGACACTTCTTGTAAAGTTATTTTATCAAAATAACAGCAACGCAGCTGCAGCTCTTCGAGAATTCCGGAAACTAAAAGATGTTAGACGTGGACCAATGTCGGATCGTGGAGTTCACAAAATGATTAAAAAGTTCGAGGAAACAGGAAAACTCCACATTCTTCCTGGCAGAGGACGAAAAAAGGTAGACATTTCTAGCATTGAAGATATTGCTACTGCTGCCGTGGATTTAGCAAGCCAGTCATCATTTGGTAATGCAAGTGTGCCAGCTATTGCGAATGAAGTCGATATGCCGATTTCCACTGTGAGAAAAGTGATGCGTCAAATTTTGCGCTACTATCCATACAAGATTCAGAGGGTGCAACAACTAATACAGGGTGATACCGAAAGTCGGCTATCATTTTCACTACAGTTTCTTGCACGAATGAATGTGGACAATTCTTGGCCCTGGAATATTCTATGGACTGATGAAGCGCCTTTTTATTTAAACGGACAAGTGAACACACACAACTGTCGAATTTGGGCGAAAGAGAATCCTAATGTTGTCCAAGAACTCCCACTGCGTGCAGCTAAAGTGACGGTGTGGTGCGGTTTCACAGCTACGTTTATGATAGGGCCATATTTTTTTGAGGAAGTAAGATCCACAGGACCCATTACATGTTCCTTAAATGGGAGAAGGTATCTCAATATGTTGTCAAATTTTCTGATTCCCGAGCTGCAACCGCGAGGCTGCCTTCAAAATATCGTGTTTATGCAAGACGGTTAGTAAAGCAGTTCGGACTTTCTTAACAAGCCATTTTACAGAAGACCGCATCATAAGTCGTTATTTTCAAACAGTCTGGCCACCACGATCGCCTGATCTAACACCATGCGATTTTTGGTTGTGGGGTTTTTGAAAGATTCTGTATCTAAAGACAGATGTCAGACAATCTCTGATCTGAAAGACATTATTAGACTTCATATTCGCTCACTCTCACAGGGCAGTTTACGCAATGCTGTAGAAAGCACAATTCTGAGAATGGAATGCGTTATTGAAAATGGTGGAGGATTCATTGAGCATGCGTAATGTTATTCTTCGTTATTTTCTCGTTGCCGAGCGACATGTTTTATTTTTGTTGATGCAGATTACATCACATGAAATTCTATTCATTTTTCTGTATTGTTTGGAGTCAGAGGTCAGGCTCTAGAGCTGTCTGATTAGGTGAACTTTAATTATAACAATTCGCAATTCCTCGAAGTTTGTTAAAACTATTAAATTTGTGTGCTTCGTCTGGATTGACTGAAATTGATATAATGAATCTGCAAAAATTGCCTTAAATATTGGCGCAGCGCCACCTACTGACGAAAAATGTAACTATTTTTTTTTTCGATTTTCGCAGAGCGCATCTCTTTAACTACGTACTAGTAAAATTTTGTTTCGTTTGTAGCCATACAACCGGCTCTAGAGCCTTCTGAATAGGCGAACTTTAATTATAACAACCCTGTATATACAGAAAGAGAGAGATACAAGATGCGACAATAAAATCGGCAGCTATGTCCGTAAAAATGATCCGTACAGAAATAAAAAGTTTTATATACTGCCAAAGTATGTCCATTTTTTGCAATGCACTTTTGACAACGACTGTACGTAGATGTTCCTGAAGTCTGCAGGAGCAAGGTCAGGCGTCCAAAATCGACTTTATTTTCCGTTTTACATTTTATTCCAAACCAAAGCTGTAGCTGGAATGGAATATTGCTAATCCATCATAATTTTTTATAACTTATAAATTATATCGTTAATAAAAATATAATATTACCTGACTGCATTTAATATTTTATTCTTTGAGAAGTCGGAAGTAAACTCAAGAAATCGTTATTAGTATGAAAAAACTTTTTATCTGATTAGTTTACAGACATGCAGAAAAAAATTATTTGAATAAAAAATCCTTTTTCGTTAAAGATAAAAATCTTCTTCGATCTGAATTTTGTACAATTTTAATGTTTTATGTAAATGTATTCGCAATGTTTTTACGATTATTAAAACATTTTTGATCTAAAAAATGCCATCGTAATTTAGATTTGGTCCATAGCTTTACTGATGAAACAGCATTTTAAACGGTATGGAAAAGTAGTATATATCAGCTTTTATGCTTCATTAATTAATTCTTAAGATACAGGTAGGTAATTTTTTCTAGTGATGTTGTTGCAGCGAAAGGAAAAAAAAAAGTATACCTGACCAATTTTGTCTACGGGTAGTTTTATAAAATTCTTGGCAGGCTAGTTTTATAAAAATTAAAAAAGTTTAATTATTTGAAAATTAATAGCAGGACTTATTTATCAAAACAATCTCATTTCCTACCTTATTTTGAACAATTTTGCAATAAACCACTTATCTCCAGCAGGTTAAAAAATTAAACTCGTTTCAATCGTTTGTGATACCCAGTATACACAAACAGATTATCCACACCCATTATATATGCAAACAAAAGATCTTTTTTTTATCATCAGACATCTCTTATTTCTAAATGCCACGTGATTCCTTTAAACTAAATCTATAACATAAAGATTACTATATCACCAGAATCCTCTCCAAGAACACCTTTTTTATTAGAATGTCTTTAAGACTTCAAGTATTTGCTCAAAAGACCATTATTCTCAATCTATAGTAATTTTACGGTGTCGTGTACATCTTTTTGAATTCATGTCTCAGTATTTTCGTCAAACACGCGAGGCCCTTAAGATCCTTTTCCGTACTATCAACACGCCTTCGCGCCGCTTTCTGCATGCTAAAAATCAATAAATAAGTAGGTCAGTAGTAAGACCCTGAAAAACCGTTTGTGTTCGGTTTCATAAGATTTGAAATCAATCTTTAATTGTGACTCGAGCTACTTTCTTTTTTTTTTTTTTTGCCAGAACGAGAGTTTTGCTTTCATTAAAGCAATTCCTTTTCAGATCAATCTAATTACAACTCTAAGTTTTTTTTTCGTTAAAATGAGTTTCACTTTCATTAAGATAATCTGTTTCGATTTTCTGTCTTCAGCAGCGCGTCTGTTTACAAATCACCAAATGCATGTCAAATGTTTATAAATGTAAAATCGTTTGGTGAAATAAATTGCACGTACAAAATCATTTGATAGAAGAAAGCGGCAACAAAGTGAATATTATAGAAAGATAAAATAATTTTTGACAAAAGTATTTGTTAATTAAGGGACTTCCTACTTAACTACTTTAATTATGGCACTAGATGTTTTTCGTTAGACTGAGTTTTGCTTTTATTAGGATAATTTTTTTCAATTTTCTGTCTTTAGCGGCATATGATACTATCTTTTTTCAAATACACAAATGCACTTCAAATGTGTATTCTTTTGTTAAATGTAAAATCGCTTGGTGAAATAAATTAGTTATATAAGATGATTTGATCGAAGAAAGTGATAATGAAGGGGTAATAAAATAAAGTAAAAATGTAGTAAAATAGGAAGTAGTTAGTAGTAGTCATAGCAGTAGTAATATATGTAGAAAATAATTTTTCCGAAGTATATTTATTAATTAAGGGACTTGGTACTTAACAATTGCTTTGACAATAGCAATAAAATAACACTATAGGTTTTGTATTTTTTTTTCTTTTTTAAGATTGGGAGTTTTTTTTAATTAAGGCAATTTGTTTTCAAACCAATCATTAATTGTGGCTCTTGATAGTTTCGTTAAAATGAGTTCTGCTTTCATTAAGATAATTTGTTTCGATTTTTTGTCTTCAGCAACACATGGTACTATCTGTTTACAAATCGCAAAATGCACGTCAAATGTTTATTCCTTTGGTCAATGCAAAATCATTTGGTGAAACAAATTGCATTCACAAGTTGATGTGAGGAAAGAAAGCAACTATGAAGTAAATATTATAGAAGGAGAAAACAACTTTTGATAAATGTATTTATTAATTAAGGGACTTGCTATTTAAAAATAGGCTTTTACTACACTATATGTCCAAAGGTGACCAGTCACTTGCGATTTTTGATGTTTTGTTAAATATCTAGAAAAATACATGAGGAATTAACCTGAAATTGCAGGTGTGTTAACAGTATATAGTATAGGTCATATATTTCCGCGAAGATTTTTTCCCGAAACCCATTAGGGGATCGTCAAAAAATTGAAAAAGAACGAATATCTTTTGGATAACCCTGTAAAAACTAATGGAGCAAAAGCGTTTAAACTCGAGATTATTAAAACGTGGCTTATTATAATATACTGAGTTCATTTTTATGAGGATAGCATGTATACTCGTAGAGAAATTAAGGTTTTTATAAAAACAGTCCCAAATTTTGCCAAGTTTTTTGCTTATAATTTGCAGAGTTCTTTATATAAAAAAAAAGTTATTTTCAGAAAATATGACGAACAACATTGTACACAATAAACCGCAATCAGAATGAAAACATAATAAAAATTGGATGAAAAATGAGCATGTTTACTTAAAAATGTTTTACTTTGCATGCGCGAATGCAATCAAAATGTAATGTGCATAATGTGTTAGCTAAATGTATAGAGCAATTTTTGTAAAAGTCTCAAAAACATAGTTTGAAAAGTCTGATAATAATCGTTTATAGAATAAGCTCAAAATCCGTTGTTCCCAAAATGAAGCAAAAAGATGAATGATTGTATCCAAATACAGTATTACGTGCAATATTGTGTATGCTAAATTGGCATTAATCAATGGATATATGGATACAACCCCTTATGTTTTTGCTTCATTTTGGGAACAACGGATTTTCAGCTTATTCTATAAACGATTATTATCAGACTTTTCAAACTATGTTTTTGAGACTTTTACAAAAATTGCTCTATACATTTAGCTAACACATTATGCACATTATATTTTGATTGCATTCGCGCATGCGCAGTAAAACATTTTTTAGTAAACCTGCTCATTTTTCATCCAATTTTTATTATGTTTTCATTCTGATTGCGGTTTATTGTGTACAATGTTGTTCGTCATATTTTCTGAAAAGAACTTTTTTTTATATTAAGAACTCTGCAAATTATAAGCAAAAAACTTGGCAAAATTTGGGACTGTTTTTATAAAAACCTTAATTTTTCTACGAGTATACATGCTATCCTTGTAAAATTGAACACAGTATATTACAATAAGCCACTTATTAATAATCTCGGGTTTAAATGCTTTTGCTCCATTAGTTTTTACAGGGTTATCCAAAAAATATTCGTTATTTTTCAATTTTTTGACGGTCCCCTATGGGGTTTCGGGAAAAAATCTTTACGGAAATATATGACCTATACTATACCGCTTACACACCTGCAATTCTAGGTTAATTCCTCATGTACTTTTCTAGATATTTAACAAAACGTCAAAAATCGCAAGTGACCGGTCACCTTTGGCCGCATAGTGTATAACAATACGATAATACTATAGGATTTGTATTTTTATTATTATTTTGTCAGAATGAGAGTTTTGTTTTCAAATATATAAATATTTAATAATTTACTCTAGCTATTTTCCGTTAGAATGAGTTTCGCTTTCCTTAAGGTTGGTTGATTGTGGGCGCTACAGTTATTTTTTGCGCAGAAAGTCTAAACTGACAGGGACCTCCGTTTAAAGTGGAATCAGACCCTCTACAAACATTCATGTCTGAGTCGGAATTCGAACCTCGTAACTTTTTTCTAGTACACAGCGCTCTAATCACTGAGATAAGCAGGTGAGCAGCTTCCATTAAGATAATTTAATTCGATTTTCTGTCTTCAGCAGCACATGATACTGTTTGTTTTTCAAATCACCAAATGCACTTCAGATGCTTATTCTTTTTCTAAATATAAAATTGTTTGGCAAAAAAAAATTGTTTGTAACAGATTATTTGATAGAAGAAAGCGTCAATGGACTGTATATTAGAGAAAGAGTAAAGAATTATTAATGTGTATTTATTAAGAGACTCGCTACTTAACAATAGGCTTTGACAGTAACAATAAAATATCAGCATAGGATTTCTTTTTATTAAGACAATTTGTTTCCGATTCCTTAAATAGTAAAACCTTTAACCCTTAAATGCCTGACTTTTCAAAAATCATTGTAATAATGTTTTTCGGATTTCATTTTCATGGAAATACTTAAAAATACTTAAAAAATCATATTTTGTTTTAAGTATGGTTTAAGGCTAAAAAAACAGTTTGTTACTAATAGACAATACTGGTCTTTAATTAAAAATTATTTTTTCTTGATAAAATTCTATAATATTAAACACACAAGAATTTTAAGAACTATAAATAAGAAATAAATTTTACTTGCTTACTGCAGAACAAAATAGAGTATCTCGCAAGCTTCCAAACAAAACAAAAAGAACAAGTAGCAGCAATTGAAAAAATAAATCTATCTTTATTCTTAAACAGCACAAGTGTTGCCATCTACATGTTGAAAATCGATTTAATAATATTTTCAGAATGTATTTTATTGGCAACATTTGGCATTATAGCTTTAATATTATCCTAATAGTATTTTAGAAGCCTAAATTGGGTATGTTTCCGAAAAGCAACACCCGGCATTTAAGGGTTAAAAACCGTTTGAATTCGGCTTCGTAAAATTTAGAGACAATCATTAACTCAAACTACTTCTTTCAATCTATTGCTTGCTTGTTTGTTTATTTGTTTCGTTTCGCTTCATTTTGTTTATCAAAACGAAAGTATTGCTTTCATAAAGGCAATTCATTTTCAAATCAATATTTATTTATGACTTTTTGTATTTTTCGTTAGAATGAAATTCGGTTTCATTTAGATAATTTGTCTTCAGCAACACATGACACTATCTGTTTAGAAATCACTAATCGCATTTCAAATGTTTATTCCCTTGCTAAATGTATAATCTTTTGCTGAAATAAATTGTTTATAGTAGATGATTTGATAGATTAAAGTGGTAATGAAATGAACATTACAGATAGTGAAAATAATTTTCGATAAGTGCACTTATTAATTAAGGGGCTTGCTACTTAACAATAAGTTATCACAATAACAATATAATAACATAATAGGCTTTGCTTTTACTGAGACAATTTGTTTCCAACGATTCATTCTGAAGTTTACATTTTCTACATGTAAATTATAAAATAAATTACAGGCATTCATAAAACATTCACTAATTTTCCTAACAAGTTATTTTGAAACAAAATTCAAAGCGATTTCAAGTTAGTGTTTCTTAAGCCACGACTTACCTGCAATAGCGCAAAACCACTCATATTATTAACATTTCTTTCACTTATTATGCGCCAGTTAGCGTATTTTAGCGAGAGTGGTTCGGAAAAACAGAGTGTTTTTGGCAACAGTCCTTTATTATTATTCGCATTCATTTTAATCTACGTTGATGCCAGTAATGTGCCTTTATAAACAAAAGAGTTACGACACATGTGCATGACCGAGGCTAACGAGAAAGGCAGGCTACCGCGGTGCATTCCAAGTATCTTTTTTTACAGACCGCTGGAGTCACGTGATGCTCGAATGCACCAATGAAAGTGTGCGAAAAGAGCATCACGTCACTCTAGCGGTCTATAAAAAAGACACGTGGGATACACCGCGGTAGCCTGTCTTTTCCGTTAGCTTCGATACATGGCTCAAGCTAAGATTGGAAGATTTTGTCCAAAGCATGGCGACTTACCCTAAGTAGTACAGGTTGTTGGCCCATCGTTGGCAATTTGCGGAAACTGTTGGGAAATGCGGGGGTACAGAAACCACTCTAATTTGGAGCGTATCTGAGACGGATTCTGAGAAGATAACACATGGACCTCTGTAGGCCTTTATTGGCAAATGGTTGGTTGGTCAATCAAGGTTGTTATTTCTTACTGTGGGATAACGTAAGACAACAGTTAACCAACACTTAGCTAATGTTTGCCCAACTATTTTGTGCTACTTGGGACAACTAAGAAATTGTCAATACTGGCCTGGACCAGTTTGACGAGACGAGTAAGACAAGTCAACAATGATTAACTTAGCAATAGGAGCAAGATATGCAAGTTTTATCCAAAATTCTCTCAATAATAAAATTTTATTGGTATAAGCTTTATTTAACCTTTAACTGATGTCACATAAATTGTCATATAACTAGTGTGAAGCGGTCTGTAAGACCGCTCCATCGAAAGATGAATAAAAGCCGCGATTAACTCATAGGATGTTACTTTTGTACTAAACTTTTTATACAGGAGTATTATAATTAAAATTCACCTATTCAAAAGTCTCTGGTGTTAGTACTGAAGTTCCAAACGAAACAAAATTTCAGAAGTGTTTGTAGATTAAACTGAAATTTGCAAGTTAAACTTTGAAAATTGAAAAAAGCGCCGGTCTTTGAGACCGGTAACATCAGTTAAAGTTTAAGAAGGCACTCTTGTTTCCAGCATCTCTCATATTTTATAAGCAGTAGAAAATCATACATGAAAATATTCGGTGTATTCCTGTGAAAAACAGCATGACACAATGATTCTTTTTAGATTAAAACCTTTCCTGGTGTACTAGAATTATAACCTAAAATTCTATTTTCAAATCTATTGAGTGGTTGTTGAGAAAATTGAAGACATATACACATAGATGCATATATAACAACAAGAACAGAAGCTTTTTTTAAGTCCCTTTAAAAATTTTGAGTAAATTAAAGAATGTAATCTGTAAGCGGGATGGCTGAGAGATAAATAAACTAAACATTCCATAGTTGGGATAAAAAAAAAAAAATACTTTCGTGTTCAGTATTTTCTCAGCTAGTTATTTTAAGCATTAATATTTGATTTCATTAAGATATAACATTTTGAACGTTTTTCTTCATCTATATCATACACTTTAAATATTTACAAAGGTTTTCTAAATATTTACCAATTTTGTTAAGCCTGAAACATTTTAGTAAAACAATGTTTGGAAATTGTAATTGTTCCAGAAGAAATATCAGTAAAATATAACGCATTGTCAGATTAAAAACTCATGCAGTTTTTTTTACATTGAGGCATTTTAAATCAACTTTTTAATTTGATTTTAGATATTACCATATTTACTCGCGTAATTTACGCCGTTCCGTACTTTTCGCAAGCCCTACTTTTAAAAGAAAGTTTCGGTAAAAAACAGATTCTTGCAATCTTCACATAGAAAACATGAGAAAATTAATGAAATGATTAATCTCACCACACTTGTTCAAGCCACTTTCATTTTTTAGTAGTATTTCAGTTAGGATCTTAGAAAAAAATTCTGTATCTTTTCCGGTAACTTTTTCTTTTCAGTTGCATTGTGTGCAGGTGGTATTATATCTAATACTATTTCATCAGCTCTGCATTTGTACTGGTTTGTTTACTTTTTCAATATTTAGAAAAATAATAATTTCACCTGAAGATTTTATATTCATGATGTACAACTGTGTTTAAAAAATAAAAATATTAATTATAAGAGTGCAGCTGGAAAAGATTTTTGGAGAGAATGAAGCGCCCATTCAATATTAATAATATATATATATATATAAAGGCGGCAAAACGAAGCAATTGGAAGAGGATGGGCATTTTGTAGTCCCGAATCTGGGAAATAAATCTGAACAAGACGTGCTAAAACAATTCATGCTTAAAAGAACAGTGATTCAATAATGATAAACGTTTCTACGAAAATCACTGAAATTCTCCCTGCATTCGTTCGATAATTTAGCGGAGGTTTTTTTTTTTTTTTCATATTCCAGAATGCTCCTAGGTTTGTTTTGGTTTAGTTCGTTCCAGTTCAACATCACTTACAAACGGTTGGAACTAACATTATACTTTATTCTTTATTAATTATTCATTTATTAAAATTTTTTAGTTATATTCATATTAGAGATGGTGATTTTTCTTTTTGTTCTAAGTATTCTTTTAGGAAAAATATATATTCTAAAAAAAAGAAAAACTTTCGCACCTTTCATTTTTACCACAAAAAATGGCGAAAGATACACGATCAGTATCTATTTTGCTTTCGCTTAAGAAATTTGTTCGGGAAGTTGGTTTTTTAAATTCATTATCGTAATCTAAATTATACGGATAAATAATATTCAGACACTAAATATTCAATGATTAGCACTTAATAAGTTTGTTTCGTCTCTTTTATTTTGAGGCTTAAATTTTGCTTCTTTAGATTTTTCTCTATATTAAAGACTATTATATGCTTTACCTAGCGTATGCTTAGCTTAATGCAATTAACTTCCAGCGTTTTATAAATAGGATAGCTTCATGCTGTCTTCGTATAGCACTGGTCGACAAATTTGAACCTTTGCTCTGTCCTAAAACGAAATTGGTTGTTTTTTATGCAGTTTTTTGTGCTAATTCCGAATCTAGTTTTAGATTTACTCCAGCACGTCAAGTTTGAGAAATAGTTGCATATTTCAATTTATGCAAATTTAGTAAATTTTGTACAATTATTTGCAAATTTAAGGTATAAAACAATATCAGACAGGGTTGTTTTTTTTATGTTATGATTACTGCCTAATTTACTTCACAAAAACGTTATTTCTGAGATTATACTGACTTGTGACTGTGAAATATTGTACCTAATTTGCATATTTTTCATGTTTTTCTAATAATGTTTCTTGACGTTCAAATATTTTTGCCGCACAAGTACGCTAATATGTTTCTAAATCAGTTTTTTGAGCTGATTTCAAATCTTGTATCTCTTTTCTTCTATCACGTCTAGTTTTTGAAAAAAAATGAAATTTTAGTTTTTGGTCAAAAAAGCCAGAAATAACTTTTTATGATACTTTGTATGATAAACTTCAACTAATTAGGATAGATTCTACTACTTATTTTTTTTCGATTATATAAATTTTTATGTATGTCTCTGATATGAATCTGACCCTGTTCACCTTCTTGTCAATGAATTACACACCCCTAAAAAGCATCTTATATCAAACCTGTGTTAATGCCGTGCAAAAGTAGAAATTAATCTTACACAAAAACTAGACATGACATAAGAAAACAGACTGCAGATTTGAAATCAGCATAAAAATCTAGTCTAGAAAAACATTGCGTCAATTCTGTGGCAACTATTTTAAAGTTGATAGTGATGCAAATATTACATCATTGAAAAATATGGAAATTAGGCTTAATAACTGATAAATAAATGTTAAGAATATGCAAATCATGACATTTATCTGAAGCAAATAGTCAAGTAGTCATTATCTAGAAAACGTAATTAGATGTGACACATATTGTATCTAAAATTTTCATAAAATAGCACAAAAAAGCTTAAATTTCCATAAATTTAAATATGCAAATTTCTCAAAACCTGGACCACCTAGAGATAAACGGAAAGCATATTCGGAATCAGCGCCAAAAACTGATCTAGAATCAACAATTTTAGTTCTAGGACAAAACCACTGTTGTCCAGTTTAATTACTTAAAGAGTCTTATCGGTTCTTTTGTACCCGTGTGGGTATCCCAGCATTTCTACTCACCCTTTCAATCCCGGTACAATATAGATTTTCTGTCTGCTTTGTTGGATCATGAACAACGTCATTTTTTCTGTGTCTGGATTAGATTATTAGATTCTTCCTACATAGTGTCAGGGCTCACTTAATTGAGTTGTTAGCATGGAGGTCACAAAATGAGGAGTTTGGCCCAATTTCGCGGATTCGATACCAACTCGGTCTAGGCGAAGTGACTAGTGCAGAGTTCGGGATTTTTTCTTGTACATGAACAATAAATCGGGTCAGTTTCTCTTCAAAAGTCCTCCCAGAAATCATCCCTCCTTCAGCAGTACCATCAAAAGTGGCCGATGTTTAACAAATTCTCAAATTCCTTGCAAATTGGTTCAACTGACGTATACACAATACATGTGCGCATGTATCAATTGATTTGGATTGCGAGGCATTGATAACGGAACTGTGACTGAAAGGGAAGCGGCTGAAAGCTGCGCTTCCAGCTTCTCAAAGACGTCTGCAAGTGCCATCTAAAGCCACTGTAATCCACACTGTAAAAGAAAAACGCCATTTTTACAGTACAAAGTTCTCTTCATCTCGCGCACAAACTCGATCACAGTGAACGTGCTGTATCTTTCTTTGTTTTCCTGACTATATTAACATGGAAAATACAGTAGTTGCGTAAAATTAACAGCACAATGCGCTGGCAATTTGGACACCAGCAGTTTGTGCTGTTAAAAAATGCGTCCAAATTGCCAGCACATTGTGCTGTTTGTTCTGGCAAATTTACAGTGGTTTTTTTACAGTTTAGAAGAAGTCACTAGAAGTCCTGCTTCGAAATTTTCCCTCTCAGTCATAGTTCCGTGATCAACGAGTCATCACTGATTTGGACATTTTTGTGTAGAAAACAATATTTAATCTGCATATGCATTAAAATACTGTGTTTCTCTTAGGTTAAACGGAGAACAGTTTTTACTGTAACCACTTAAAAACTTCAACTGTACAATAAAGAATGTAGATTAAATTGAAGAGATTTTTAGGTGGTGTGACAGTCTTTTTCTGAAACAATCAGTGCTTCATTTGCCTTTAATTCGTTAACTTTTTTGTTTCCTGGTCAATATTCTGTTTTTTAGAATAAGCATTTTAATAGCTTTAAGAGTTGAGAAAGTTAGATAACTTTCTTTAAATATCCCATTACAAAATGTTTATGGCTCATTCAAAAAATACCAAGACAGGGATGTATTAAAGTACATAAATGCCTGTTTTGAAATTTTGTAACCATATTTTCAGTACATAATGTGTTTTAAAGGCTAATAAAGCCTGAATATTGTGTACAGTATTTTTCCTGGAGGAACAAATTTTCAATTCTTAAAGTGAACGAAGTGATATTAATTAATATTAAGACAACACAATGTAAAATTGAGAAAAGAGAGCTGGAATAGTTTAGGGAACATCATTTTAATTTTAAAACAAATTACTTTTACCCACTTTTTGATTTTGAGGGGAGAAATAAATTCCGGGACGTAAAGGTTCGAGTGCATATTCTTTGTTATTAAAGCATATTAATATTATTAAAATTTACCTCGTCTGATGCTTTTTGTATGGATGGATGTAAGTTGAGGAATTCCAAGAGTGCCCTGGTTCCACACTTCCGTACGCCAATAATGATGCACTGGGGAAGACGACGTTTTGTTCGAGGAAACCGAACCCGGTCACGAATGCTTTCTACTGCTTCATCTAGAACAGAAATTAATATTTTTAAATATAATCTTAAAATAAAAACATGTTAATATATTCAGGTTCAAAGCATAAGCAACAAAGGTAGAATTGTGAATGAAGTCATATCAATTTAATACGTATAAGTGAAATTTACAAAACTGATTTTTTTGTGTGTATACTAGATCACATAAAAACATTAAAGCAAGTAAAGGAAAAAAATTAAATAAAACAGATCATGGCCCTCATTTATTGGCTTTGAAATTTTGCATTAAGACTATTTAATGGGAATACCTATCTAATGTGTGTAGTTTAGTAGCCCTTAGTTAAAATGCATGCTGGACAGCAGTGATTTATGTTTTCAATAAGGTTATCAATCACTTGTTGTGTCATTAATGCCAATTTTTGCTATTACGCATGCCGAAACTCTTGATAAGTATTTTGTGAAAGTTGATCTAAAATCCGTATTCCCAACGTGTCTCATTCATGCTCTATCAGATTAAGTGTAAGGTGATATTGCAGGTCATTGCATATGTAAAATATTTTCTTTTTCACTTATCTCACAACCATTCGAGTTCTTCACGTTTGCACAACTATTGTTCATAAAACTCACATACACATTGTAGTAATAAACAAGAAATTATATGTCAGACGACGAAATGTGTCAGACAAGAAATTATATGTCAGTTATATGTTGTATGTAGAAATTATATGTCAAACATGGCAAATGAGGTGCGTTCATAATATAACTAGTTTTATAAATATTCAGATCTTGGTGCAATAGCTGTTGCACGCTTATGCATGAATACAAAATTTATTACGACTATATAAATATTAAATTCAATAATACGGAAATAATATGACTCCATCTTAAATAGCACGTAATCACCACGGCAAACAAGAATCATTATCTATCATGGGATATCATTGAATTAATTACGTATGATAGTATTTAATAGAATGAAGAAAACTTTTATTAATATCTTTTTAAGTTTTGATTTCATTTTCATAAAATTTGAAATGACTCGACAAAATTCTGAAACGATTATATATATTAATCATTCGGTTGGGTATTTTTTGCGCTGTTATATGCGAACAGACGGACAGATAGACGGACGGATGGACCAGATGACGACTATAGGTGCTACGTATTTCTATAATTACGAACGCACCTAAAAAGAAGAAGTTGAGTGTGATACTTCACCGCGAAAAGGCAGCTGTTATGGAATGATGAAGAAAATCCTTCCAGTCGGTACAGCCATTTATTGCTATTCAGCTCACACTAGTAACCTCTTCCTTTGTAACAGTTTTCTGTAATTCTTGTCACAAAGTTGCGAGTTCCAGACTTAACCAAAAACCTCCGAGAATTGTTCTAAAGGTTAATTCGAGACTCATCTGTTAAAAAGCATTTGATTCCACTAATCTTTGATCCAACCCAGATATTCACAACAATTCAACAAAGTTCTGAGGGGATACTGTGACAAGGAAACACAAACATACATATTGAAAGCAGTACGGCTACATTTCGGATAGAGTCAAACCAGCAAATGTAAAACATGTCCTTACGCTGTTCAGTGCACATTTAATAAATATTCGGGTATCAAAAAGCCTTCTAAGGTTTTTAACCCCTTAAGTGGTTAATTATTTTGACACAGTAAACTAAAAATAGGGAGCATACACCACTTTTACCGTACTAAAATATTTTCCTTATATAATCAAAATATTTCTGCCATTAAATATTGCAGTTTAAAATTAGGGGTGCAGAAAAACTTTTAGTAACGAAACAAGGAAACTCTTCTTGCACGTATGGTGTACGGGCAAACCAATTAAGTGGTTAGCGACTTCAGAAAAATGAGTTTCTATTTTCTGTTTCGTTATGTATTTTGTTCCGGTTAATCTATTTCAAGTGGTCCAGCACTGGTTGCTTAACCATTTTTAAAAAATCTGATATTTTTTGTATAAGAACCCTAACATGATCGAAGTTCAAAATAGCTATTATTTTAATTTTATTAATTTTTTTGTGCATGGTGGCCATCTTTGTTTCATCGTCTGCAGCAATTTTCTCACATGAAGGGTTTACGGAATTGTAAATATCTCATCGTTTATTTCTTCAGTTCAAGCGCGGTTTAAAGCAATATGCATAGAATAAAATGGGCTAAAAATTTGGTGATAGAGTAGTTTCCGAAAATAAATCCTTATTAGTGAAATTTTATCATAAAGTTTAAGTTTTTTTCTTAAATTTGTCCATTTACAAGAGGAAATTTTTCTAGCAAGGAAAACTGTCAACATAATTTTTTTTTTTTAAATGGGCCGAAAGTAATTGTACTCACACGTCAAGTTTCAGATCTGAGACTTGATATCTCTTTTTAAAAAAATTCCAAACTTTTTAAAAATTTCAAAAATCGCACTTTTGAGGCTTTGATATCTCTGGTGAGGCACGAGATAAAAATCTGAAGTTCTGGTTTCTGATAGTATTTTATGGTAGTGTTATGCGCAAAAAAATTCAGGATGGAGATTTGACTACAAGCTGAGATATGGAAAGGGCAATATGTCAAAAAAATGCTGCCAAACTATTGTTTTACTGCAGTCACAGGAAAGTATTTATCTCAGAGTTCCATTTAAATTAATTTTTTTATTATCTTTAAATAATAGTAACAGAAAATAAAGCCTTTTGCAAAGCTTAGCAATTAATTAAAAAAATAATTATGCCTAAGTCCTACATTTTGTATGGTTTCAGTAATTTTTGTTTTAAGTAATTTTAGTAGCTAAAAGAAACCTCAATAATTTTAGATAAAGGAAAGTACATTTTTATACAAGGCATGAGACAAAAACAGAATAGGGAAAGAGAAAAGCTGTTAATGTTGACATATTTGTTGCGGCATGATCAAACGTGTCAAAACACATTCCTGCTTGTTGATTAAAAAACCCATATTTCAATAATGCTTGCCAGTCCCTGAAACTTATTCCTACCATAAGTATGTTCCTGTAAATGAAACATTTATACGATGTTACCATGCATCAGCCTCAAGTAATTTGCAGGAAGTAAAGATATCCTAGCCCATTCAAAGTTTATACTGCAGAAAAATGACATTGTTACATGTGTGTATGATAAGAAGTAAGATAGGAATTATTAATGAAGTGAGACTTGAACATAGTGATTTCAAAGATCATTTCTATGAACCAGCAGGGCCAAGAAGTTGAATCACGTTATCAAGAGATGACAAGACGTGGCTCCTACAAATAAAATTTTGAGAAAGATCACCCCTATGAAACTGACAACATTAACTGGTCGAACTCATAACATCTCTCCTAAATTCTGTGAAGATAATTCTCAGATCGTTGTTGAACATATACAGTCTCTTAGTAAATTAAATATTTGTTATTACACTGTTTTCAACAAATCATATTTCGTGTGTAAATATTGTAATAAAAGGAGATAAATCTAATTCATCTTAAGGTACTCTTGATAGCATTTATTGATATCTTTTCCTCGCTATATCTCAGCTTGCAGTCAAATCTCCATCTTTAAATTTTTTGTGTATAATAGTACCATAAAATACTATCAGAAGCCATAATTTCAAATTTTTATCTCGGGCCTCACCAGAGATATCAAAGCCTCAAAAGTGCGATTTTTGAAAAAATTCGGATTTTTTTTAGCGAGGAGAAAGCAACTCCCAGATCTGGAACTTGGCCTGTGAGTACAAGTACTTTGGGCCAATTTGTAAAAAAAATTATGCCATGTTGACAGTTTTCCTTGCTAGGAAAGTTTCCTCTTGTAAACGGACAAATTTTGGAAAAATACTTAAAGTTTATGCTAAGATTTAACCAATAAGGATTTATTTTCGGAAACTACTCTATTACCAAAGTTTTAGCCCATTTTATTCTGTACAAATTGCTTTAAACCGCACTTGAATTGGAGAAAAAAACAATGCGATATTTACAAATACGTAAACCTTTCATGTGAGAAAATCGCTGCAGACGACGCGACGAAACAAAGATGGCCACCATGCACAAACAAAAATTAATAAAATTAAAATAATATTCATTTTGAACTTCCATCATATTAGGGTTGCGGTACAAAAAATTTCAGATTTTTTAAAAATGGTCGAGCAACCAATAAATGTTTTTCTGGACCACTTGAAATGGATTGACCCATGCCTAAATTTTCCTCGACAGCCAATTATTGGATTGAATATAACTTTTACACTATGATTCTAGTACACCGGGAGAGGTTTTAAGCACAAAAATTTCTCATATCGTGTATATCTTTTTTACAGGAACACGTCAAAAAATTATAATATATCCTCCTGAGACCTGGCATCCATTTAAATGTATGTTTTGCTTTCTCCTTCTATTGCGTTAAATTTCTTTGTAGCAATCTGAAACCAGTTGGTTATGGTAATGTATGAATCAAAAATCAACATTCAGATTTTGGATTTTGGCAACGGTAACTACTTTGTTTACAAAATGGCGTAATAAATGAGTCAAGTTGGAATTCTACGTTCTGCTGGTAATTTTCGTTTTTATGTTATTTTAATTTGTTTAAACTATTTTCATTTTGCAATTTTAAATCAGATGTTAATACTTGCCTTATGTTCTTTATAATAAATTCTATTCTTTCCCATACTTCTCGCATTTTTTTAATTACTTTAAAGCGAGTTATGGCCTGACCATCCATTTACATGGATGTGCTGTAAAATAAAATTGAAAAATCGAAATTTATTAATTTTTTTAAAAACGTCATTTTTGATGCCTATTTGGTGAAAAAAAAACCCTCATATTTAAAAAAATTTATGTATTACATTTTGCTTGGGTCTCAGGAGGATATAACTGTATACCGCAAGTCAGACGTGGGCGATACTGACAACTAGAGTGCCTTTATGAAAAAGAGTAGCAGCATATGAGCAATAAAATGTGGTTGCTTAAGACGATTTTGGACCAAAACTTCGCGAACCTTGCGTTATTGCCTAATGTTTGTTTGCTTATTTCACTCGTCTAATCGAACTTTTCCAAGTGAATAGTGGGGGAATAGTGAAGCGAATAGTGAAGTGCGGGAAATGTGTGTTACAAAAAAAAAAAAAAAAAAAAAAAAAAGAAAAGAAAAGAAAAAGAAAAAAACTCCCAATAGGAGCATGTGCCCTGCGCGTATATCGCCATTCTATTTTTAAAAAAGACATTCTACTAGTAACAACGTAGATTAAATTGAATAGGAACAACAATTCGAAAATACAGAAAAAAATAACTCGGACAGTGTCCCAGTTTCAATGGTATAATACTAGGTTGAGCAAAAAGTTCTGGGAAAATTGTGAAAGTTGCGTTGTTATGCGCACATTAACAACAAAAGCAACAAGGACTATTCTTTAAAGTTGAGACCATCATAGTCCACGACGTTTTGCCCCCCTTCTGCCAGATTCCGGATTTGCTGGCTAAGTTTGTCGCCATTACCAGCACCTTCATCCTCATTAATCTGATCGACGGCTTTCAGAATCGTTAGGCCTTTTCTCTAATAATGCCGGGTCAACACATGCAAATCACACTATTCAATAGGCATTTTGGAGCAAAAGTTCCTGAACTCCTATAAATATACATCTAGTACTCCTATATACGATACAAATTCTGATAACTATTAGATTAAAAATGTCCCAGAACTTTTTGCTCAGCCTAGTATAAGAGTCTAATTTAGACTATTTACAACAAATCATACATCAAATGGAAGGGAAAGTAACAAAGTTTTTCTTACAAATGTTCAATATGTGCACCTTTCGTTATACGGCACACATCCAAACTAAAGTCCAATCCTTCCCATACTTTGGTTATCAAGTCCGGAGTAATGGAAGCATTAGCCTCTTTCATCCCGTATCTCAACTCTCGCAAGCCATTAGGTAGCGGCGGAACGTAGTTCTTTTATAAAGTCCCGAAGTAAAAATCACGTGGCTCGAACAGTAGGTCATTTTGGGTCATAATGGGTCAGGATCAAGCTGATTATATCTAAAGAACGGCTCAATCGATTTTGACTAAATTTTGTATCTAACCATTTTCGGGCACAAAAAGACCATTGGGATGGGTCACGTGTTCGAGAAATTTCGATTAGTGAATCATTTTTGGGTCACAGTGGGTCAAGCTATTTTTATCTAAAAACGGCTTTAACGATTTTCACTAAACTCTATATTCTACAGTTTTGGATTACGAGAAGACCATTGGGCTAAGTCACATGTTCGAGAAAATTCGATTAGTGGGTCATTTTTGTGCTACCGTGGGTCAAGCTAAGTTTATCTAGATAACGGCTCTAAAGATTTTGACGAAATTTTGCACCCTACTTTTCGTGTCCGAACTTGTCCGTTTTCGGGCACGAAAAGACCATTGGGATGGGTCTCGTGTTCGAGAAAATTGGATTAGTGGGTCATTTTGGGCCATAATGGGTCGGAGTCAAGCTAATTATATCTAGAGAACGACTCAATCAATTTTGACTAAATTTTGTATCTAACCTTTTTCAGGCACGAAAAAAACCATTGGGATGGGTCTCGTGTTCGAGAAAATTCGATTAGTGGGTCATTTTGGGTCATAATGGGTCAGGGTCAAGCTAATTATATCTAAAGAACGGCTCAATCGATTTCGACTAAATTTTGTATCTAACCATTTTCGGGGGCGAAAAGACCATTGGGATGGGTCACGTGTTCGAGAAATTTCGATTAGTGGGTCATTTTTGGGTCACAGTGGGTCAAGCTATTTTTATCTAAAAACGGCTTTAACGATTTTCACTAAACTCTATATTCTACAGTTTTGGATTACGAGAAGACCATTGGGCTAAGTCACATGTTCGAGAAAATTCGATTAGTGGGTCATTTTTGTGCTACCGTGGGTCAAGCTAAGTTTATCTAGATAACGGCTCTAAAGATTTTGACGAAATTTTGCACCCTACTTTTCGTGCCCGAACTTGTCCGTTTTCGGGCACGAAAAGACCATTGGGATGGGTCTCGTGTTCGAGAAAATTGGATTAGTGGGTCATTTTGGGCCATAATGGGTCGGAGTCAAGCTAATTATATCTAGAGAACGACTCAATCAATTTTGATTAAATTTTGTATCTAACCTTTTTCAGGCACGAAAAAAACCATTGGGATGGGTCTCGTGTTCGAGAAAATTCGATTAGTGGGTCATTTTGGGTCATAATGGGTCAGGGTCAAGCTAATTATATCTAAAGAACGGCTCAATCGATTTTGACTAAATTTTGTATCTAACCATTTTCGGGGACGAAAAGACCATTGGGATGGGTCACGTGTTCGAGAAAATTCGATTAGTGGGTCATTTTGGGGTCACTGTTGGTCAAGCTATATTTATCTAAAAAACGGCTGTAACGATTTTCACTAAACTCTATATTCTACAGTTTTGGATTACGCGAAGACCATTGGTCTAAGTCACATGTTCAAGAAAATTCGATTAGTGGGTCATTTTTGGGTCACCGTGGGTCAATCTAAGTTTATCTAGATAACGGCTCTAACGATTTTGACGACATTTTGTACCCAACTGTGTTCGGGCACAAAAAGACCATTGGGATGGGTCTCGTGTTCGATAAAATTCGATTAGTGGGTCATTTTGGGTCATAATGGGTCAGGGTCAAGCTAATTATATCTAAAGAACGGCTAAATCGATTTTGACTAAATTTTGTATCTAACCATTTTCAGGCACGCAAAGACCATTGGGATGGGTCTCGTGTTCGAGAAAATTCGATTAGTGGGTCATTTTGGGTCATAATGGGTAAGGGTCAAGCTAATTATATCTAAAGAACGGCTAAATCGATTTTGACTAAATTCTGTGTCTAACCATTTTCAGGCACGCAAAGACCATTGGGATGGGTCACGTGTTCGAGAAAATTCGATTAGTGGGTCATTTTTGGGTCATAATGGGTAAGGGTCAAGCTAATTATATCTAAAGATCGGCTCAATCGATTTTGACTAAATTTTGTATCTAACCATTTTCGGGTACGAAAAGACCATTAGGATGGGTCAGGTGTTCGAGAAAATTCGATTAGTGGGTCATTTTTGGGTCACTGTGTGTCAAACTATTTTTATCTAAAAAACGACTCTAACGATTTTCACTAAACTCTATGTTCTACAGTTTTGGATTATGAGAAGACCCTTGGGCTCACTCACATGTTCGAGAAAATCCGATTAGTGGGTCATTTTTGGGTCACCGTGGGTCAATCTAAGTTTATCTAGAGAACGGCTCAATCGAGTTTGACTAAATTTTGTATCTAACCATTTTCGGGCACGAAAAGACCATTGGGATGGGTAACGTGTTCAAGAAAATTCGATTAGTGGGTCATTATGAGTCAGGGTCAAGCTAATTACATCTAAAAAACGGCTTAAGACATTTTCACATTTTTTTTTAATATACGGCCGTTTCTGGTCATGAGATGAACATTGGGCTAAGTCACATGTTCGAGAAAATTCAATTAGTGGGTCATTTTGGGTCACAATAGGCCAGGGTCAAGCAAATTGAATCCAAAAACATGCTCAAAACATTTTTACTAAATTTTGTATTCTACCGTTTTCGGGCTCGAGTAGACAATTGGGCTTGGCGCACGTTCAAGAAAATTCGATTAGTGGGTCTTTTTGGGTCACAATGAGTCAGGGTCAAGCTAATTGTATTTAAAAAGCGCTTCAAAACATTTTGACAAAATTTTGTATAATACCGTTTCCGGGCATAATAAGACCATCGGGCAGGGTCGCATGTTCAAGAAAATTCAATCAAAGGGTCATTTTGGGTCCTAATGGATCAGGATCAAGCTAACGTTTTCTAAAAAACGGCTCAAAAGATTTTGACAAAACTTTGTACTTCACCGTTTCCGGACAAGATAA
Source organism: Maratus speciosus (assembly GCA_963932465.1). Taxonomy (NCBI): domain Eukaryota; kingdom Metazoa; phylum Arthropoda; class Arachnida; order Araneae; family Salticidae; genus Maratus; species Maratus speciosus. The sequence continues at coordinate 228,170,164 of OZ010796.1, read as the reverse complement.
AACAATTGGGCTGGGTCGCATGCTCAAGAAAACTCTATTAGTGGGTCATTTTAGTGATAATGGGTCGGGGGCAAGCTAACGGCATCTCAAAAATGTTCAAAAAGTTTTGACAATTTTTTTTGTTATACCGTTTCACAGTACAAAAAGACCATTGAAATAGCTCACATGTTCGATAAATTTCGGTTAGTGGATTTTTGAATCAACGTGGGTCAAGCTTATTTTATCTAGAAAACGACTAACGATTTTCACTAAATTTTGTATTCCATCTATTTCAGTCTCGAGAATAGCATTGTGTTAGGCCTCATGTTCGAAAAAATTCGATTAGTGGGTCATTTTGGGTCACTATGTCTCAGGGTCAAGCTAATTGTATCTAAAATAGAAAGAATGATTTAGTGGGAATAATATATCGAGATAAACACAAAGCTAATTTTGACCGAGCTTAGCTCGGTCATTCCTGCTAATAATAAATTATTAATACAAATCCATAGTCTTTGCCATATTGAATCATGATATGATTTTAAGCTATAAAGGCTGTCATTTGTGTCAAGATTCAACATATTTACATAGTCTATTGTCCAAACACAGACAGGAGTATTTCATGTCTACACTATATTACACTTCAACTTGGCAGCATTGTGAAAGGTACAAACAGTAACATTCCGCTTTGAAAAATAGTTCTCCGTTATTTTCTAATCTTAAATGGCTAAAATGCTTAGGAATTTATAAGACAATGTTTATAAATTACAGAATTTGATTTTTTTTATATTCGTAAAATGTCGTACTAAATGACTATATTCGTATCAAAAGCAGAGCACAAAACATAAACAAAGAGCTTTCGGCAAGCGTTCCTTTGACTGTTCACTGGGATTGCAAAATGTTAGAAGACATTTCAGGATCTGAAACTGTAGACAGATTACCCATTATTGTTTCAGGTAAAGGTACTGAACATTTAACTAGCTGTTCCAAAACTTCAGTCAAGAACAGGTGAGACAATAGCTTCTGCTGTTAACGAAACATTGGAATTGTGGGGATTACAAGCAAGTAAAATGTATGACTTTTGACTTAACCTTTGTTAATACCCGATTATCAGGAGAAGCGAGTGCTCTTCTGTAAAAGAATTTGAACAAAGAAATGATTTGACTTGACATCCTAACATCCTTGAAATTATGCTTGAGGAAGTAGTTGTAAAGTCTCTCGGAGTTTCAAGCGGGCCAGACGTACTGTTATTCAAACGATTTAAAATTTCGTGGATGTTTATCGATTACGGCATATTTTAGACTCCCGTAACTGACAATGTAATCAATAAAAAAAATAACACATAATGCGTCATAAATTACAGAATTTGCTCAAAATCATCTTAATGATTTTCAACCAAGGGACGATTACAAGCAACTCATAGAACTTGCCATCATTTTCTTAGGAGGAGTACCCGAAAAAGGTGTTTACATTAGAGCCCCAGGTAGATTGCATTGGGTTCCATGGATGGTGAAGGCCATACACTCGCTCAAGATTTATTTATTTAGAGATCAGTTTAAGCTCTCTAAGCAGGAAAAATCTGGAGTTCGTGAAGTTTGCTCGTTTGTGGTGAAAATCTACATTCACAGTTAGTATCAGGTCAAATGATTTATTGTTCCTGAAGAACTTGAAAAAAGACGAAAATGTAAATGAAATACTTTCTTTGTGTGCTTTGAAGAAGTTCCTAGGACATTTCTGTTGTCACAAGTTGCTTTTGCATTTTTCGATGATAATGTCTTTTTTGGAAGTAAAAGAAAAATGGTGCATTCTTTAAAAAATGAAGGAAATTATGAACCTTGAAACGTACAACTGCTGATCCTGATGTCATTCCCCAAAATGACTTGCAAGATTTTCTAACAAGCAGCAGTCTGAGGTTTGTTTTTAAATTATGGACTTACCTTCAGACTTTTTTGAAACAGATGTAACTTATTGGAATGAAAATGAATCCTACAAGACATGTAAGGCACTAGCGACTTCAGTCAAAGTTGTTAATGATGTAGCAGAAAGTGGCGTAGCATTCATGGAGGAATACAATAAACTTCATACAAAAGATAAAGAACAAAACCAGTATTTCAAGGATGTGATGATGACAATCCAAATCATTTCTTTTTTCGTATTCTGTTCCAGAAGAGCACAAGCTTCTCTTGATAATCCGGTATTAACAAAGGTTATATCAAAAGTCATACATCTTACTTGCTTGGTACTCCCCACGACTCCAATATTTCGTTAACAACAGAAACTTTTGCCTAATCTGTTCCTGATTGAAGTTTTGGAACAACACGTAACTGGTTACCTTTACCCTGGTTACCCTTTGTTTCTGGTAACCTTTACCTGAAACAATAATGGATAATATGACTACAGTTTCAGATCCTGAAATATCTTCTAAAATTTTGCAATCCCAGTGAACAGTCAAAGGAACGCTTGCCGAAAACTCTTTTTTTTAATTTTGGGCTGCGCTTGCTCGGTTTCTTATACGAATATGTCCATTTAGTACGACATTTTACGAATATCAAAAAATCAAATTCTATAATTTATAAACATTATCTTAAAAACTTTTACGCATCTTAGTTATTTAAGATTAAAAAATAATGGAGAACTATTTTTCAAGGTGAAATGTTAGATTCTCTGCCTTTCACAATGAAACTGAGGTGAAATAGAGTGCAGACATGAAATACATGTGTTTGGACAACAGACTGTGTAAATATGTAGAAACTTGAAACAAATGACAGTCTTTATACTCTAAAATCATAGCATGATTCAATTTGGCAACGACTAAGGATTTGTATTAATAACATATTATTAGATTACAAAATACGTCATTTTTAAATTTTTTTTAAACATTCAAACCTTAGTAGCGACCCTTAAAAAATGTTTTAAAATTTTGAAATTTTTGTTGAAGTCTTTATTTTATACATAGAACAAAATAGGAAGATGCCCCATAGTAAATTTAAAAGTTAATTTTTTAAGGACCATCCTAAGTGATATATTATTTATGTTTATGGCCAACACTTTTTAACAGGAAAAATGCAGCGTTATTTTAAATATTTGTCTTAATATTGTCTTTTATTTGTTGTAATATTATTTGTAAACAATCATTTGTAGGGTGACTCAGTCAGTAGTTGATCAAATAAAGTCAGTGCTATGGAGTTTTTATTCTATTTCCTTCCTTTTAAGTTTTAGAAGTAAACAAAGATGATTTTTACAGCCCTCAATGAATGTCCTATAATGGACAGAAATGAAACTGCTGAAATTAAATAGCAACAAAATTATAAATAAATAGTTTTTTTTATTACCATTTTCGCAGTAGTTTATCAGCCAAAAGAAGTCAAATGAAAATCTAAAAATTAATCTTTAAAATATCATTCTTGGGCTGCGATTAACAATAATTCCTATATATCCTATCTATATTTTAGTTGAAATAAGCAAGATGGAAGGGGGTGTTTTAACTAACAACAATTGTCTCCAACTAATTAAAAAACTAAATTTTCATACTTTCTAATAAAAAAAAGTTCATAAAATGGCTTCTGTTACAACTGGCGGCCGACAACAATGTGACAACAGGTGCTCCAACATTCAAATAAAAATATTCATTCTAGCGCGACCTATAAAACTAATTTCCGCCTGAAATGGTGCAATGTTTCAAAAAATTGATAAACTACTGGAAGGGTATCAACTACTGGCGGGGTGACCATATTTGCACTTTTAAATAATAAAAAATTTACATTTTCTTTAATTATTTCTTCTAATATTCTCTTGTATTTTCTAGCAAATATATATATATACATAATATAAGTTCTTTGTAACCATAAACAATTTGCATTTATCACAGTTTTTAAACCAAAAAATGCAGCTTTTCTTGTTATTATTATTATTATTATTATTATTTTTTACATTTGCACAGAAATTATGTAGCACTGTAAGAAAACCAAAGAAGTGTTTGATTGAAAGCGAGCAAACACTTGACGACTGATCAAACAGCTTTACTGAACCAAAATAAAAATGTTTTTTAGAATTAAAACAAGCGTATAGAAAATATTTCCTTTTTATAAGCAGAACTTCAAAGATAGGAAAGAGAAAAAATTATAGTTATCTTAGGACTGAAATTCATGCTTTCAGAATAAAAGGTTGGAAACATGATTATCTCATTAATTCTACTACTCAGACTAATATTGTCAGTTTCTGTTTTTCGAAAATTTACGAAGAATCCGACTTTATCGATCATTCGAGCAATGCATAGTTTCTTGCACTTAATAGTGGAAGTTTCTTTTTTTTTTTCCTTACCCTTTTTGATGGAAAAAAATTGCTGAATTGACTCAAGCTTTTAACAATTCGATTTCGTACTTTATAGATTTTCTATCATCTAAAATATGGATTAGCTGTATACAGTTTTAATAATAGTGATATATTATTTGTGTTTACGGCTCACATTTTTTGACGGAAAAATGCAGTTTTATTTTAAATATTTTTCTTAATATTGTCTTTTATTTGTTGTAATATTATTTCTAAACAATCATTTGTAGTGTGACCCAGCCAGTAGTTCATCAAATAAAATCAGTACTACGGGGTTTTTATTCTATTTCCTTCCTTTTAAGTTTTAGAAGTAAACTAACATGATTGCTACAACCCTTAATGAATGTCCTATAATGGAGAAAAATGAAATCTGTTGAAAGTAAATAGCAACAAAATTATAAATAAATAGTTTTTTAATTGCCTTTTTCCCAGTAGTTTATCAGGCGAAAGAAGTCAATCGAAAATCCAAAAATTAATCTTTAAAATATCATTCTTGGGGTGTGATTAACGATAATTCCTATATATCCTATCGATATTTTAGTTCAAATATAAGCAAGGTGGAAGGAGGTTGTTTAAACTAACAGTAATTGTCTCCAGCTAATCAAAAACTAAATTTCTACACATTTAATAAAAAATTTTCATAAAATGACTTCTGTTACTGCAGGCAGCTGACAATAATGTGACAACAGGTGCTCCAACATTAAAATAAAAATATTATTTCTAGTGCCACGTATAAAACTCATTTCCGCCTGAAATGACGCAATATTTCAAAAAATTGATCAACTACTGGCGGGGTGACCATATATACATTTTTAAATAATAAAAATATTAGATTTTCTTTAATTATTTCTTGTAACATTCTCTTGTATTTTCCAGCAAAAAAAAAAAAAAAAAAAAAATATATATATATATATATATATATTATTATTATTATTATTATTATTATTATTATTTTACATTTGCACAGAAATTATGTAGCTCTGTAAGAAAACCGATGAAGTGTTTGATTGAAAGCGAGCAAACACTTGACGACTGATCAAACAGCTTTACTGAACCAAAATAAAAATGCTTTTTAGAATTAAAACAAATATATAGAAAATATTTTCTTTTAAAAGCAGAACTTCAAAGATAGGAGAGAGAGAAAAAAATAGAATTATATTCGGACTGAAATTCATGCTTTCAGAATAGAAGGTTGGAAACATGATTATCTCATTAATTCTACTACTCAGACTAATATTGTCAGTTTCTGCTTTTCGAAAATTTACGAAGAATCCGATTTTATCGATCCTTCAAACAATGCATAGTTTCTTGCACTTAATAGTGGAAGTTTTTTTTTCCCCTTACGCTTTTTGATGGAAAAAAATTGCTGAATTGACTCAAGCTTTTAACTATTCGATTTCATACTTTATAGATTTTGTATTCATCTAAAATATCGAATAACTGTATACAGTTTTAATAATAGTGATATATTATTTGTGTTTACGGCTCACATTTTTTGACGGAAAAATGCAGTTTTATTTTAGATATTTTTCTTAATATTGTCTTTTATTTGTTGTAATATTATTTCTAAACAATCATTTGTAGTGTGACCCAGCCAGTAGTTGATCAAATAAAATCAGTACTACGGGGTTTTTATTCTATTTCCTTCCTTTTAAGTTTTAGAAGTAAACTAACTTGATTGGTACAACCCTTAATGAATGTCCTATAATGAAGAAAAATGAAATCTGTTGAAAGTAAATAGCAACAAAATTATAAATAAATAGTTTTTTAATTGCCATTTTCCCAGTAGTTTATCAGGCGAAAGAAGTCAATCGAAAATCCAAAAATTAATCTTTAAAATATCATTCTTGGGGTGTGATTAACGATAATTCCTGTACATCGATATTTTAGTTCAAATATAAGCAAGGTGAAAGGGGGTTGTTTAAACTAACAGTAATTGTCTCCAGCTAATCAAAAACTAAATTTTTACACATTTAATAAAAAATTTTCATAAAATGACTTCTGTTACAGCAGGCAGCTGACAATAATATGACAACAGGTGCTCCAACATTAAAATAAAAATATTATTTCTATAGCCAGGTATAAAACTCATTTCCGCCTGAAATGACGCAATATTTCAAAAAATTGATCAACTACTGGCGGGGTGACCATATTTACATTTTTAAATAATAAAAATATTAGATTTTCTTTAATTATTTCTTGTAACATTCTCTTGTATTTTCTAGCAATATATATATATATATATATATATATATATATATATATTGGGGTAAAGATGGCAGCACCAAACATTATTTCTAATCATCCAGTTCCAATTTACATTTTTTTCCTTTCTCACACCAGATGGCACCAATGATATGGGTTTCAGTCAGATAATCAACTGTAGGCCCACATGTTAAAATAGTCCCAACTCTGTTTTACCATCCAGCCATGCTGCAGTTATGCTTCCTATATGTAATTTATGAAATAACGCATCTTCTATGAATGAACTCACAAGCTCCTCTGAAGATTCTGTGAGTTATTCATAGTTTCTTATTTTACATACTGGGTTCCTATGTTCATTTCTAATTCATCTTTAGAACTTTACCAATATATTCATATATTTGTGATTTCAATTTTATTATATATATATATATATATATATATATATTATACATTCTAACCAATCAATTTGCATTTATAAGACTTTTTAAACAACAAAAATGAAGATTTTCTTCTTCTTCTTCTTCTTCTTATTATTATTATTATTATTTTACATTTGCGCAGAAATTTTGTAGCTCTGTAAGAAAACCGATGAAGTGTTCGATTGAAAGCGAGCAAACACTTGACGACTGATCAAACAGCTTTACTGAACCAAAATAAAAATGCTTTTTAGAATTAAAACAAATGTATAGAAAATATTTTCTTTTAAAAGCAGAACTTCAAAGATAGGAGAGAGAGAAAAAAATAGAATTATCTTCGGACTGAAATTCATGCTTCCAGAATAAAAGGTTGGAAACATGATTATCTCATTAATTCTACTACTCAGACTAATATTGTCAGTTTCTGTTTTTCGAAAATTTACGAAGAATCCGGCTTTATCGATCCTTCAAACAATGCATAGTTTCTTTCACTTAATAGTGAAAGTTTCTTTTTATTTCCACTCTTAAGTTTTTTGATAAAAGAAATTGCTGAATTGACTCAATCTTTTTACAATTCGATTTCGTACTTTATAGATTTTGTATTCATTTAAAATATCGATTAAATGTGTAGAGTTTTAGTAATAGTGATATATTATTTGTGTTTATGGCTCACATCTTTTAACATAAAAAAAATGCAGCTTTCTTTTAAATATTTTTTTTAATATTGTCTTGTATTCGTTGTAATAACTGTAATCTTATTTGTAAACAATAATTTGTATTTATCACGCATTTTTAAATAATAAAAAAAAGAGATTTTCTTTAAATATTTCTTGTAATATTATCTTGTTTTTTCTTTCAAATATATATATATTATTTGTGACCAATCAAATCGCATTGATTACTCTTTTTGTGCAACAAAAATGCACCTTTTCTTGTTTAAAAAACTTTTTTTTTTTTTTTTTTTTTTTAACATTTGCGCACTAGTTATGTATAGCAGCACTGCAAAAAAAAAAAAAAAAAAAAAAAAAAAAAAAAAAAATGTTGATTTTACAGTATAATACTGGCAGCTGAGGCGCCAGTGTTATACTGTAAAATTAGCAGTAATAAACAGTAAAACTAGCAATTAATAAACCATTAAGCAGTAATATACGGTTTAATGCATTTATACGACGGTATATTACTGCTTATTTTACGGTATTAAACTGGCGCCCCAGATGCCAGTATTATACTGTAAAATCAACAATTTTTTTTTGCAGTGAGTGTAAGAAAACCGAAGAAGTGTTTCATTGAAAACTAGCAAAACACTTGACGACTGATCAAAAAGCTTTATTGAACCAAAATAAAAATGTTTTTGAAGAATTAAAACAAATGTATAGAAAATATTTCTGTACTAATTCAAAAATTGCAGATTTAAAGTGTTTTTCTTAGCGAATACACAAACATTTTATTATACAAGGTAATTGCAATTAAGCAATATCCTGGAATTCTTTACAGTACAACAAAAATCAAATTTAAATTTACCTGTCAACATTTATTACTCACGAATATTTTTTGTAGAGGAATGAAAAATAATTTAACTCCTGTTTGCAGCTTTCCTATTTATTAAAAAGTTGTAACTAAATGTTCATTAGATTAATTTTAACACAGTTATTCTGATTGGTAAATAAATCATATGAGCTGTAAATTTCCAACTGGGCGAAAAATGTCCGGACCAGGATTCGAACCAGGAATCTCTTGGCTGAAGCCGCCAGTGCTCTAACTACCTGAGCTAACGTCCATGACACGTTCATACACATGACACACGTCACGACACATAAAAGTTCATGATAAAATACAAACTTATTAAATACAGCATCATAAAAAAAATGAAGCAAGGACTTTCAGTTACTCAAAATGGATGTATTATTATAGTAAGTTAAATAATTAATTAAAATATGAACAGTAGTGGTAAATTAATAAGTAATGAAGTAAATATAACATGAGATAACCATAAATTTACCTCATACAATCATACAATGTTGAGTAAGATATGACATATAGCACCATATAGACATCAAATGATATATGATAGACAAATAAATGTGCAGTCGCTTTGATAACACAAGCCAACAGCTGTTTTGGTGCCTAGGTTTTTGGAGCTGATATTATATGAATTTGATGTCCTGAATTCAAATATGGCATTCAATTTTGCCTGGGAGCTCAAATATTTAAGATATAGAACTTTTTGTGAAACATATGTTACACTATTTTAAGTTAAATCCATAATTAAACTAAAATAAAAATAAAATAAATAAACACAGATTTTTTTTTAATAATATACAAATGTTAATTTCCATTATTATAATATACATATATTCAAATAATATTTTTAAGAATTATATTATACAAATATATTTACTCACAAAGATAGAGGAAAAAGTCATCGATGAGACCAATTCTCACTGAACATTTCGGAAGCTTCTTTTCCGTGACATTCTTGAATTTATTTTTGAACAATCCCTTTTTAAACTCTAACAGTAATCTGCCATAATGTGCGTATCCCATCTTCCTTGGTAGTGGTCCTACATAGTCTTAATATCCTGGTGAAATCTTTCGCCCTGTTCCTCACTGGTGTCTCCTACATTTTCAGGAAAATACTCTAAGTGGCTGTGTAAATAGTGCACCTTAATGCTCATATTACACCCAAGAGATTTAAAACTATTAAGCATTTCGTTTACCAGTTCTACATAGTTTTCTGCTTCGTGTTTGACCAGAAAGTTTTCGACAACTGCAACAAAAGAAGTCCAGGCTTTTCCCTCAGTCTCATTCATCGAATTTACGAAGGCAGGATCCCTAATCAGTTGTATTATTTGTGGCCCGTCAAATATTCCTGATTTAATTTTTTCATAACTCAATTGGGGCATTTTCTCTTCTATATATGCAAAGCATGACCCGTTCTTATCAAGAGCCTTTACAAACTGCTTCATAAGGCCGAGCCTGATACGCAGTGGAGGAAGTACGATTTTGTCTCACCCAACTAAGGGGTTATTAATGATATTCCTTTCCCCAACATCCATGTTTTCTCTCTTAGGCCACTCGTTTCTAACCCAGTGGTGTGTTTTATCCCTGCTACCCCAAAGACACAAGAAGCAATGATATTTGGTGTAACCGCTTTGCTGTCCAAGGAGAAAGTTTACCATTTTTAAATCAACACAAATCACCCATTGATGTTCATGATACTTTATCTTGTCAAAGACCAAAGCTATTGTGTTATATTCTTCTTTCATTTTCGTTGAGTGAGCAATTGGTATTGAACAATATTTATTCCCAATGTGTAGAAGGACACATTTTAAACTCCGCTTTAAGCTGTCTACAAATAAGCGCCAATGATCTGGAAAATATTCAGAAAGACCCATTTTTCAAGAGTCCTCTAATTCTGTGACAAAATACAAGATTGTCTTCTTGGGAGAAGAAGGGTAGTAGACCCTTTTCTCTTGTGCGGTAAAGGATAATTTTGGTTCCTTGTTCCAGTAAATTTTTGTCCTTCAATCTTGAAGCCAGTAATTCAGAAGCTTCTTTTGACAGGTTGAGATCTCTGGTGAGATCATTTAACTCATCCTGGTTGAAACGTTGAGGCATTGATGACATCTCCTCATAATCACTGTCACCTTCATAAGTATCGGAAGGATGATCAGAGGAACAGTATTCATCCTCTCAGAGCTCTAATAGCTGGTAAAACGTTGGGATCGGCACTTACTTCCTCTGAGTGAGGAACCGGGCGTCTTGCAGAGACTAAATCAGGATAAGTCCACTTACTATGTTTCTTTCGATTAATTCCTTAATATTTACTAGGCAGAAATAACAATCATCGAAGTGGTTTTGGGGTTCTCTCCAAACCATCGGTAAACCAAATTTGAGACAATTTTCTTTTCCCGTTAGTCCACTGTCGTAAGTGTTCTGTACAAGTTTTACAGACTTGATGCGGTGCCCAGGTTTTATCCTGATCACCAAGTTTAACACCAAAGTGTCCAAGATAAGCTCTCTTTACAAAGTCAGTAACATTTTTTCTGTTCTCTTTTAACACGTATTCTCTGCATATGTAGCAAAACACATCAGGATGATTTACACAACTTCTTCTACTTGAACTCATTTAAATTATATTCAACAACACAAATACAACAATCTACAATACAGTATGTTTTAAATTAACTTTATAAGAATTCTATACTAAACACAAATATTGCAAAAGATCAACAACGTCTACCCTCCACGGAGAAAACTCACAAACTAACCTTATCTCTTTGCGGCTTTTCCATTTGGCTTTATGGATGAGCGGCACGAAATCATAAGCATGCGCAGAACCTCAGTTTTACTTGCACATCTGTTTTTTTCAAGGTCTTCTGAAATTTCAGTGCCTCCCAAATCGCTTTGAGCGTTGCGACAGGCCCATGTGTCAAAGGCCAGTTTAAGCGTTGAAGGTCACTTCAGTTCTAAAAAATCTTTAGTTCTCTTCGCATAGCTAAAAAATTGGAGCTGATAGAGAAAAACTGATTTCATATTTGGATTCAGTGTCCCAAAAATATCTAAAATAAGCTGAAAAATTATAGGCACCAAGAAAAAAAATTTTTTTTGTAGGCCTGTGTAATTATTGCAGAGTCTATGCTTATGATGACATCTGTTAATAATTAACTTGACAAAAAAAACTGATGTTCTTTCTTGCTTTTCACATGTTAAATAAATGAATTGTCAAATCAGGTTTTCCGGAGATGGATAATAAAGATAATACCATTTGGTGTTTTGTTAACAAGGTATCCCCTAAAGATTGATTTGTACTTTAATTGTTTACCTGACAGAAATACATAGGCAATATAAATTGCAAAATTGTTCAAAATAAGGAATTTTAATATTATGTTGATGAAACAGTCGTGCCATTAATTTTCAAAAAGTTACACTTTTTCATCTAAAAATGGTCATTGGGTCCTGTAAGTTATATTTTGAAACATTTCTCTGTGCTCTGACAAGTAAAACAATAAAATTTTCATTCTTTAGCGACCGAAATTCACCGAGTTACGATACGTTGAAATTTATGAAATTTAGGAGCCTTCCGGCACTAAGAATAGAAATTCGCGTTTTTAGTGCAAGTGTCCTTTTACTAATGCCCACTACGCGTTTTCATAGTTTGCATAATGTATCTATTATATTGTTTGCATAATATATTTAATATATAGTTTGCTTAATACAGGTGTCCATAAAATTATGTCCAGTTTTAAAGGTATATTATAACAGTTTAATTTAGACTATTTTCAAGAAATCATACAATAAATTGAACGTAAACTAACCTAGTTTTTCTTACAAATGTTCAATATGTGCAGTTATAGTTGTACGGCACACATCCAACCTAAAGTCCAATTCTTCCCACATCTCGGTTAACAAGTCCGGAGTAATGGAAGCAATAGCCTCTTCAATTCTGTGTCTCAACTCTGGCAAATCATTAGGTAGCGGCGGAACGTACACACGATGTTTTATAAAGCCCCAAAGGAAAAAATCGCATAGCTCTAACGGCTTTTTATGATTAACCCAGCATAACGCTTTACGCTTAGGACTCGCCATTTTGCGAATGTGGCACTGCAAGCGAGTTAATAACAAAGCAGTATTCGCGCATGCGCTTATCTAAAACCGTTTGGTGTTACTCTTTATTTGTGACATTGAACCAACACTCTACAACGCTTACAGTTGATAGTATTAAAATTCATAACTGGGACATTCTTTTATATGGACACCCTGTATACCTATTGCAGATCAATTATAAGCGTACAAACGCGCCCTTCTGTCAGAAATACTCATGTCATAATGTTGCGTCATTGCATGATTACGTCGCGTTATTAAAAAAGAAAAGAGGAAATCTGTAATAATCTTTGTTTCGCAAATTTTGGGCACAGATGCCATATACGCACCACATTGGCGCGATTTCTTTCGGACGGCAATTTGGCGAAAACCTCGTTTTCGAATACCAATAACATATATATATATTTAAAGCGAATAGCAATAAATAAAAACAAGTTTAATTAATAACTATAAAACAAAACAATTTATATAATTTAGAAAAAGAAAATAAAAGTAAATGAATAATTTATTAAAAAATAAACAACAACATCCGGGTTACCAGATCAAACAAAATAATGACACTTTGGCGCAAGTTAAGTACCATAAGCGTATATGACATTGGCGCCAGAAAAAAATCGCGCTCATGTGGTGCGTATATGACATTGGCGCCAGAAAAAAATCGCGCCCATGTGGTGCGTATATGACATCTGTGCCAAATTTTGTTTTATTCAATATAGGAAATTACAAAATCACAGCGACAAAAATTGATAACAACTTGCTAAGTTTTCTGATGTTTAACAAATGCAGCTTTAGTTTAAATTATGGTTCATCATTAAAAGGCTTAAAAAAAGAAAAGGAAAGAAAAAAAATAGCTGCCCCGAGATTCTTTATAGTTGGCTATTGTTTAATAATATCAGAAACTTTCGCATGTTCGTGAAAATGACTTCTAGCATAAAACGTGGCAGCAAATGCCAAATGTGACTTACTAACTACTACATTCTTGATATATATTTAAACTGTTCAGTTGTGCGCACATTTTCTAGTATTTTTTCCGCTTAGAATGACTGCTAAAATGAGATGACAAATTCTACCGAGTTTCTTCAGTCTTACCTATAATTTAATCTGACATAAAACACACTCTCGCAAGTATTTAGAGAGTTATCAAGTTTGATTTTTTTTCTTAATTCCAAATTTTTGTGCTTTAACTGGAGTTTCTAAAGATGAAAAAAAAGGGCTTTTTGGGGGAGAGAATTCTGACATTTTCCAAAAAATGGTAATTTAAAAATAGTATAACAACTGTAAATAACAAAAAGCACGTTTTTGTAATCAGTAGTGACTATTTCTAAATTGAATTATTGCTTGGAACGTTTAATCCAAATGGCAGATAATTAATTAATAATTATTTGCTTATACTCTTAAAATGATTTATCCTATCAGTTTATCGATTTATCAATTAGGATTTTAAAAATAAATATATATATTTTTAATTAAAAGAGAAAGTGTTAAGCATAGTCTATATATTTTTAATCTGACCAATTTTTTTTTTTTTTTTTTTGGTTATTTTAATAAATGATAATGTTTGTCTTTGTACTAAAGAACAAAAAATTTAAAACCATATCTTTACACAAATTATGTAAATTTGAATTCTGCTTGAACTTAATTTAAAAAAAACCTTATAATGATTTGAAATATGTTACTTAACCCTTTCAAGGGCAAAGTACTTCTGTTGCTAAACTGTTAAAATGATTGAATGACACCGGAATTTTTAAACAAATTTATATGAAGTAGGTAAAAGCTATTCTTTGCGTACATTATACAAAGCAAAATTTAATTGCTTATTTTGGTCCCAATGTGGCATTTGAGCATTAAAATTAAGTGGTATATATAATATACCGGTGCCTTTCAAGGGGTTAAAAGAAGTGAAAGTAAATATAAACATTTTATATACAGGGTGTCCGGGCTATAAGTATCCAAAAGTTATGGCTTATTATTGCGGAACTACCCATTAGAATATAATAGACTTCACCTCCGTCGTTTGGAAACCCTTTCGAGATTTTAAAATATTGAACAAAACAAAAAACTGAAACTGTGGATGAGTGGAAAAAGCGTATCATAGAAGCAATTTGTGTAATAACTCCCGATATACTACGAAACATTTGGGGAGAACTGAATTACCGCTTAGATGCTTGTCGTGCTACAAAGGTGCACTCATCAAAGTAAGTCTATTGATATTAAAATTTTGTGGGTTGCTATTTTTATTTAAATAATTTAAAAAAAATCTAAAGGGTAGTTTCGTAAAAATAAGCTATAACTTTTGGATACTTTTAGCCTATTATTAATTAGATTAGTATTAATTTCTTTCCGACAAAATTTCCAAACTGAGCCAAACTCGCGGTTTTATTCCAAAATTTCCATGTTTATTCCCTGTTTCAAAATTCCCAGTTTTTTTGCAGCTCTATTTCTGTAAACATAGTTGTCTATAGAGAAATGAAACTTTCATTTAGTTTTAATCAAAAGAGTGGTCGAAGCAGATAGAGCCTTGTCTACCCAAGGCAACACTTTGTTAACGAAAACAAATTACAGTAAACTCCCGACTATCCGGCTCGCGACTATCCGGCTGTCCGTACTATCCGGCCTAGTAAAAAAATGAGGAATGTTGCAAGCGTTCAAAGCAGGCAGGTTCCCGCCCAGGTGGGTGCCAAAAGCATGGGAAGAAATTCCAAACATAGTAATTGCAAGGTTTTGGAACATTCTTTTGGACTAAAAAGGTGGACAGTAAACCTGTGTGCGGAACTGCAATGGGAGATGAGAACGATAAGCTTCTATTGTTGCTGAAAAATATACCGGGCTCTGACGATGTCAATACAGAAGACATTACAGAATGGGTGGCAAACGACGAAGTTAATGAATTAATTGAAAACGATATTGTAGAACTGTTGATAGAAGGGGAAATATCTGAAATAAAAGATTAAAAGGATTGCAGGCAAAATCTTACCCACATTCTTAAAGGTTTAATACGATTGAGGCAGCACTGCAGTACATTAGTTAGCAGGGATCGACGCCACCCGATATCACCTACTTGCATAAATGGAGAGACATTACGTCGCGGAAGAGGACTAACAGGGAGAAGCAGTCCTCTATTAAGGAATTTTTCAAAAACTAAAAACTATGTTTTGGCTCTTATCTTATACATAACTTTTTATATTTTTACAATCATTTATTAATAAACAGTAAAATAAGATTTACTCATTTTTTTAGGAATTAGGATTACATTTTATGTTAATGGTTTGTTTATTTTGAAACTGTATGCACTGTACATATAAAATTTATCTTAATATGTGTAACGTGTGTTTTTTAAATCATGTTGGGGGGGGGGGGGGGGTTCACGTAGTTAGTAAATATTTGTAGAACTGCGGCCTATCCGGCTTTTTTGTTATCTGGCCTACCCTTCCGCCACATTAGGCCGGATGGTCGGGAGTTTACTGTATATTGTCACTGAAATTTGTATAAATATCCTTACCTTCGCCGTTGAATTTGTTTCCCCGGTAGGAGTCTAGACAAACTAAGGGCGTCCTGGGATACCCTAGAAAGACTACGTGCAGAGCTAGGAAGAATGATGTCAGAAAGGCAAGAAGGCAAATACTGTACAAGCGTCCCTTTGAGAGATAGCAGCTGCGCTTCAAAGGAGAATCTTTGTTGATGATACCCCATGTATGCACTGTGAAACAATAAGGTGGACAAGGCACCTCTCTCTTTGAGGTCATGCTTTTCTCTACCCACCTGCAAAAGACAAACATTACAATGGTGAGAATTTTTTTATTATCTTTTAGTGATTTTGATGGATCAAAATAAAAAGTTTTAATTGCTTAAAAGACTCTTAAAAGTACAAGGTGTCCCTATAAAAGGTCGCCTAAATTTTAAAATTCAACAAGCCATTAAATATAATAAATAAGAATACGAAATAAGAAACATATTTATGAAGAGCTCATATATTTTTTATAGAGTAATTAAAAAATAGGTTAAATTTTAGTCAATAGATGGCGCTGTAAGAACGCTCAAACTAATTTCAAAAGTTCAAAACGCAAGTCTTTCTTTCCGGAATTTCCTCACCTAAACAGGTTAACCCTTTCAGGATCGAAGTACTTCTATTTGTAAAATGCTGCAATGTTTGAATGACACCAGAATTTATAAGCAAATACATTTGAAAATATGTAAAAGCTTTTTTTTTTTTTTTTTTTTTTTTTCCGCACGTACTTAATAAACGGAAAATTTTCATTATAAATTCTGGTGCCGATGTGGCATTTAGGGGTTAAAATTAGTTGTAACTTGCTTTAATTAACTTTCAATTTTAATTATTCGAAGACCTAACAAAGGTTTTCAGAACAATCACATAATCGGTCGTATTCACAGTTAGTGGAAGAAAGCCTGCGAGACACCATGCGCTTATGCTACACCATGGAACTATAATAAAAAGGAATTGACATATCAAAGTGGTGAGGCTTCAATTGTAACCGGTACTGCAGGGGCTGATTACCGCAAGAGCAAACTTCCACCAGCAAATCTGAATAGAAATTTTCTCCTTATTTAAACGCTTTATTAATGCAGAACTTATGTTATAATTAAGGCAAAAATATTTACTATCTGTCATCTCTAAGGCAAAAATGAACCACCACTGCCCTTCAATGGGTTAAAGTATAAACACGGTGACAACCGAACCAGTTTTACAAGTTAGTTTGAGCATTCTATCAGACTGTTTAGCAAGTAACCATTAGTTAACGAAAATTAAAAAAAAATTAACCTCATCGCATACAAAATTTATGAATCTTCTGTCGGTGGTGAGAATCGGTGGGGAAACAAAAGGCTAAGAACACCTGGTTTAATTAACTATTTGCCGAAAGTTGAACACTTCCAATTTTAATTATTCGAAGAATTATCAAAGATTTTCAGAACGATCACACAATCTGTCGTGCCCATAGATAGTGGAAAAAAGTCTGCCTTTACACCATGGGACTATAATAAAGAGAGGTTGGCATAGCCTCAAAACGGGGAAGCTTCAATTGTAACCGGTACCGTAAAGGCTGATTCCTGCAAGGGCAAACTTCCATCAGTAAATTTGAATAGAAATTTCATACTTATTAATTAAGAATTTCTGTCATAATTAAGGCAAAAATATTCGTTTTGAGTAGTGGAAATTTTCTCCGGCAGTAGTCAAGCTCTGCGCTTCCACCATACTGCGAGTATGTCAATACTGTATTGTCAATGTTAGTGAAACAGATTATAATACTACCAGAGCAAACTTCCACTAGTTAAAACGAATAGAAATTTTTGCCTTATTTGTGATAGAAATTTTGCATAAATTTTGTGTTTAAGTAAGGTTAAAATTTCTATTCAAATATATTATTGAAAGTTTGCTTCGGCGGTAATCAGGCTCTGTTGATCTGACGTAAATAAGCAACAGCCGCCATCTTGTGACTACATATTCAGTTACTTCACTCGCAAATGACAGACTATATGTCTATCATTTGACTATATGATGTATGTCATATATATGACTATATGACATACTATATGTCTCCTCCTCTTTATTCATAACTCTATTCCTTACATCGGATGAGTACCAGCATCTCTAATAAGTTTTTACGGTATACTAATAATGAGGGTTACTAAAGTGGTACACTCCGGTATTTTTAAAAAAAATTGTGGTTTGAAGGTTCTACTTAGGTATAGAAAATTCCGCATGAAATTTGGCTGATATACATAAACGAAAAAGTTTTAGCCGCTTGAATTTTTCAGTATTTTAACGATTTTTGCTTTTTTCGCAGAAATCATCATCTGGCTTTTGCTGTAATGTCGCATATGAGCTTACTTTGATATTCCTTCATTAAATATGTTTTTAATTAACAACATCTCTAAGTTCTTTTATTCCATATATTCAATACACATATGAAAACCGATCAAGAAAATAAGAAGACGCAAAGACAGAAAATCTAAGAAATCTATAACAATTTTCAATTAGTATGCTCTCTAATCCGCGTGGCCGTAGTGGTATTCCACTGTCATTGAAATACTCAAGTCCAGAGGGCACGAGTTGTGACGTCATCACTGATCGACCGACTTCTCACTAGTTTTGGAATTCACATCTGAAAATTTTGAATAGCAATTTTCTTTTATTTTATTTGTGGAATAGCTATCATCTTATAAAACAATAATAACTATTTAAACTTACTGGTGAGAATTCGGAATCCCTAAATAAAAATTCAGACAGTAGCGGAATGCCACAGTGTTGCCGCATCTGGCTGATTTTTTATTGGGGGATTCCAAATTCTCACCAGTAAGTTTAAATAGTTATTATTGTTTTATAAAATGGTAGATATTCCACAAATAAAATAACAGAAAACTGCTATTCAAAATTTTCTGGTGTGAATTCCAACACTAGTGAGAAGTCGGTCGATTAGTGATGACGTCACAACTCGTGTCCTCGGGCCATGTGTATTTCGATGGCAGCGGGTATCCTCATATCTATAAAGAATTTTGTTGTTGTTGTTGTTAAATTTCAGATTTTTAAGTAATAACGCTTGGCATACTTTCATATCGCTTTTTTTTTTCTTTTAAAAATATATTAATTGTATGTTGATTTTAATTGACGACATTTCTAAGTTCTTTCATTCCATATATTCATTGCACTTACGAAAACCGATCAAGGAAATTTAAAGAGGTAAGCAAAAGTCTTAACACTAGAAGTCTTAACAAGTCTTAACACGTGAGGGGTCATTTTGATCACTACCAAATGAATATGTTTAGGTTCGAACCAGAAATTTCTTTATAAAATAAATTTAAAAGACACAAAGAAGAAAAAAGTTAAATAATTAACTGAAACAGTTTTAAATAAAAACTCTGGTGTAAAATATTTTTATAAAACTTGAGTAAATTTTCAGGCCTTTCTAATGTTAATGACACCTGGCTATACATTTAAGGGGGCTCAGGGCTTGAAAACTTTTCAAAAAATTGATTTCTTTTTTTAGTATTTATTTTGATTATTCAATTACTTCTGAACACAGTGCAAAAAACCGCATAAAAATATTTGCATTTTTAACGGAGTTATAAGCATTTATGTAACAATCACTTTCATAGCCGCACCCATTTAATTGCAAATTTAAGTCGCGTTTTCTCAAAACTTGATTTTTGACGACTATCCGTAAGATTAAAAAAAAAAAAAAACTATTTGGTGGAATGGCTTAAATTTTTTTTTGTTTGCATATAACATCATTACCTATAGAATGAATTAATATAATTTAGATAACTTAATATTTTGCGTATTTATAAGGGAAAAAAACTTGTATTTTTTAGGGTTTTTTAAATTTTCAAATTTGAGAGTTTTTTTCATAAGGTTTCCTTTGAGTGATAGTTATATCCTTAATTCATTCTATAGAGTAAAGTTTCCTGATCATTTTAAAGCAAAAATTAGGTTCATATGATCATATGTCAGTTCAACTTTACGATATCTTGAGGCTGGTGATATGACACCTAAATTTTTTTTTCGAAAATTGTGTTATATAGATTTTGCAGTATTTGTTCTTTTATTACATTGAAGTACTTCATTTTATAATTTTATAAGACTACGAGCGTACCTTAAAAATATCAGAAAGTTTAAATTAGTTACATTGAATACTTCTGTTTTTATATGGGTCGAAGCGAGAGCTCCGTTTACATGTTTTTCGGTATCGATCAAGCCCTGAGCCCCTTTAAGCATTTTAACTGTTAACCACTTAACTGTTTTGTCCGAACAGAGTTCGAGCAAGAAAAGTTATCTTGCTTCGTTACGAAAAGCTTTTCCACTCTACTAATTTTTACCTGAAATCTTAGGTTCATTAAATGACAGACTTTTCTCGATTATTTAAGGCAAATATTTTTGTACTTAAAAAGTGGTGTTGACTCCCTGTTTTTAGTTTCTGGTGTCCAAAAAATGTAGTAATTTAGTGGTTAATATCGTTTAAAAAGTGAATACTAACTCTCCTTGTAATAATAAATTGCCACCTCTTGATTTTTTTTTCTCTATTTTTGTGCCTGTCAATTTCGTTTTATTGGCACATCATGCACAGTACATAAAAATTAAAAATAAAAATCTGAACAGTGGATATCCCTTCATTTCTAATTCATGCAAGAAAAAAGAAAATTGCTGTTTTAATTCATGTAAAGATCTTTATAAGTTTATGCGATTTATTTTGCAATAAGGGGTCATCTATACATTAAAATCGAACTTATTTTTTTAATTCAATACTAACCCCATTATTTTATTGCCTATTTATATTCCTTATTATTAAATCTTTATTATTTTTTTTAATGTTGTTTGTGAGACTTAAATTATTGAAGAATGAACCAATCAATGTTGAAGAGTCCGTTATTTAGTCATAACTCGAACAATAATTTATGTATTTGATTGCTTTTTGTTTTGCATGATGTTTTGTAAAAGTCCAAGCATAATACACTTACATATTTTAGATATGTTTTTGAAACATTAATAATTAATAATATAATTATTAAAAATCATGAATAGAAACAAATACAATTTTCATGAGCAATAGAATCTGCATGGGGAAAACTCTTTAATATGTATGCGTTCACTTCTGACAATTAGTTTTAAGTTAGCAGAAAATTTATATTATAAAGAGAAAACACGTTCGCGAATAACGCTGACGTCATATTGACGGAGGTAAAACCTGACCAATAAAATTCGCTTTTACAGATATTTTTTTTTTTTTTAAACATCGCAAAATTTCAATTTTACACCATCGAATAGGACATTTTTTTTTTTTTTTTCAAATTCAATTGGTTTGAAACTGTGTGTCAATTTACTGCTTTTTTGTGGTTTCTAAAATAACTTTCAAGTATGATTTTTTTTTAAATGAATCTATATTACACACAGTTCGACTGCAAAAAATTAACCTGTTTGCACTTAAAACAATATAAATAGTTCAGCATTTGTTTCCGGCACAAATGCCTAATGAAATTAAAATTTCATCATTAACCCTTACCTTACTCATCGGGATTTTCATTTCACGTGCAATTTTCCCTTAAATATATCGGGAGCGACGGTAAAGGGGTTAAATAAATAAAATAATATAAATAAAACACGAATTTAACAGACATGTAATGGAATGGAACTACGCACTTACAACCACGGGAATTATTAGAATAAAAAGACTGCTGTAAGGAGCGAAATCTTTGGCGATTTTTTTCGGCTATTAACGCTTAGCATGAGGGTAATATGAAAGAACCGCTTTTAATAAATTAAAAACTTTCTTTAAATACATAATTGATATTTTTCATATAAAAATGCTTTTTGGTGTTGTTAGTGGGTAATAAAAAAAATATTAAATGTAAAATATCTATTAGAGTTTACAATAGTAATAAAATTGTTTAAAGTTATATTCTGTAACTAGAGAAGTTAGGGTTGAATGACGGCCCACTTCATTACCGGTCGAGAAAACTCTTGTTTGTTTCTCACGTCTTAGGATGGAATTAATGACGTTCAATCACGTGATCGCCGGCCGACCTTGAGCTCATACGATACTCATAGGAGCCTTAAGTCGAACTAATCGACCGATAAAACTTTTTTTGCTTCTCCCCTCCTTATGACGGCTTTCTCGGTCGATTGGGTCAGCGGAGATCACATGATCTCACGTCTTGAACTCCATCCGAAGCCACCGTCCTAACAAAAAAGAGCTGGTATTACAGTTTGTGATGGTTGAATCCTCTAGTACTTAAAATCGGCAGTTTTCAGGGTACTCATTTTAGAATAAAATCGAAAATTTCTTTTCCACATTTCATGCATGCTAAATACGGCAAGTCAAAAAAAAATTTGGCTAGTTCCAGGGGCTTTTATAGTGTAAGTCACATAGCTGATAACTGCTATGCTTGTTGGCCACCGTTATTTTCGAAAAGTTGGCGTCGCCTTGTTCAATTAATAGTCCAGACAATAGAGACCGTATAGGGACTCTACCTAGCAAAATTAATGGTAGTACTGGAAATCGACTTTCTAGATGTTTTTTGGGTCGCTGAATCCGAATTTGTAACTTCCCACCAAAATTTCCGCCGGCAACCCCCCCAAAAAGGTTTTTATTAAAAAAATCCTTTTTATTGTTTTAGAGAAAAAGTATCTAGAAATTCAGAAAGTAGACAAAATTTCCAACAAATTAGATATATGACATTACGACTTAGGATGAAGGGGAAGGGGGGGATCTGCCTCGGAACATGCGCCGCAGTGCTGCGTGGACTAAGTTGCGCAATTCCACTTAACCACACACACGCGTACATCAGTCCTCCCATCTTCCCTCCGAACTTTCTCTATAAGGTTTACTTTAAGTTTTTTGGGTCGCTGAATCCGAATTTTTAACTCACCCCAAAATTTCCCCCCCCCCAAATAGTTATTTTTAACTTAAATTTCTTATTAATTTAGGGGAAAAGCATTACGAAATTCAGAAACTAGACAAAATTTGCAACAAATAGGATATATGACATTATGACGTAGGATAAACGGTGAGAGAGGGGGCGGCCTCGGAACATTCCCCGCGCGCTTTTCTCAAAAACCAAATTTTTTCAAAAAATCAATTTTTGGGTGGTTGCCGGTGAAATTTTGGTGGTAAGTTACAAATTCGGATTCAGCGACCCAAAAAACATAAAGTGAGTCGAAATCCAGAACTAGTATTAATTTTGCCAGATAAAATCCCCTATTGCCTGGACTTCATAATTTAGTGCACGTTAGCGCCGCAGTGCATATTCAGAGGCAGCCCTCACCCTCCCCGTTCATCCTAATTCATAATGTCATATATCCTATTTGTTGCAAATTTTGTCTAGTTTCTGAATTTCGTAATGCTTTTCCTCTAAAACAATAAGAAATTTAGGTTAAAAAAACTATTTGGGGGGGGGATTCGGGGGGGGGGGATTTGGGGGGAAAGTTAAAAATTCGGATTCAGCGACCCAAAAATCTTAAAGTAAACGTTATAGAGAAAGTTCGGAGGGGAGATGGGAGGGTGAATATAAACATGTGAGTGGTTAAGTAGAATTGCGCAACTTAGTTTACGCAGCACCGCGCGCATGTTCCGAGGCAGATCCCCCCTTCCCCTTCATCCTAAATCATAATGTCATATATCTAATTTGTTGGAAATTTTGTCTACTTTCTGAATTTCTAGATACTTTTTCTCTAAAACAATAAAAATGATTTTTTTAATAAAAACCTTTTTTGATGAGCTTTTTACAAAAATTTGGGGAGGTTGCCGGGGGAAATTTTGGTGGGAAGTTACAAATTCGGATTCAGCGATCCAAAAAACATCTAGAAAGCCGATTTCCAGTACTACCATTAATTTTGCTAGGTAAAATTCCTTGTTGCCTGGACTATAACGAGACATCTCCGACAAAATGTCACATTTTTCCGTTCTGAGATACTGGTAGCCAAAAATCGCAGCATGTGACGTGACTTACTCTACAAGTACTCATGGAACTAGCCATTTATGAGTATTAATGAGTATTGATACTCTCGTTAACAGTTTATTGTTTCTAGTGTATTTTAACATCTTTAGCAGGAATATCATTTCAAAATCCATTTCTCAACATCGACAGTCTTCGAATACATTTTAACTCATAATTAGCGTGTTTTTCAAAGTAGATTAATTCAAATTTGTATTTTGAGTAAAAAAGAGATGAAAAATCGAATGAAAGAAAAAAAAAATACAGGGAGTCAGGGGAGACAAAAAATCCTATTCAGATTTTCCAAAGTCGTAAAAAAATAAATAAATACGCATATGGCCAATTACGAAAATTTAACTATGAAGGTTGTAGAAATTTTTAAACAAGGAACTTCAGTGAAAACAGCTTTTAGGTTATATATTGTTCTTTTTTTCCTCTTTTATTATTATTATTATTATCGTTTGACATACGGTACATTAGTGAATAATATAAATTCTAAAACTTTGAAAGTGATAGATCAAGCATTTTACCATGAATATTCTTGATATCAAAAGCAAAGATAAGTTTTTTTTTCATATAGTCAGCAGCGCGAGTCTGCCTTTTAAAGAGTCTCTACTCACAAATAATACAAATTGTTTCAATACATGCCTATATGTATAACAATTAAAAAAAAAAAAAACATGTGAGGACGTGAGTTTCAAAACTCGCCTTATCCAAAATTTAAAAAATCGTGCTTTTTCTATAAATCTATTATATTGGTAAACCTGCACCGAAAAAACACTAATCTTCGAAAATACTAGTTTTGTCCTGTATTTCTGTCATTGTAAAATCTTGGTTTACAATGAAAACCAATGGACGCAATTAGATATTTTTCGCAATTTCTCAAAATTTGATTTTCTAGATAAGGCGAGTTTTGAAATTCACGTCCTCATATATTTAATACAGTTATGCGTGCGTACCTATTAAAGCTGTAATAATTCTGTGTAGTGTAAAATAAACTCTATTAACACAAAGTTGACCCATCGTGATTATACCCATGTTTGCATAACTTCCAAATTTCACGCTTTTCTGTTTCCAATATTTTTTAATAATAATCTTTGGCTTACGCAGAAATCTACGATTAAATAAAGCAAATATTGTTATTAAAATATACTGGTAAGAGAAAAGCGTAATAAAAAAGAGATTCCAAAGTAAATTGCCAGTCAACAAAGAGTTAAAAGTCCCTTTAGTACCCGAGTTATAAATGTATCATCCATGTTGGCATAACTGCCAAATTTCACCCTGTAAAAAAAAAATCCGTTAAAATCCGGAAATTGTACTGGCAATCGAGACGCCAGTTTTTT
The DNA here is from genome assembly GCA_963932465.1 of Maratus speciosus. Classification (NCBI taxonomy): domain Eukaryota; kingdom Metazoa; phylum Arthropoda; class Arachnida; order Araneae; family Salticidae; genus Maratus; species Maratus speciosus. The sequence goes on along the minus strand of OZ010796.1, from coordinate 228,144,849 downwards.
TCCGTAAATTCAAGAAATAATTCCGTTTTCTCACAAAATTTACGGAAAAAAATTCCGTTAAAATACGGAAATAGTACTGGTATCTCGATTGCCAGTACAATTTCCGTATTTTAACGGATTTTTTTTTTTTTTTTTTTTTTTTTTTTTTTTTTTTTTTTTTTTTTACAGTGCACGTACAGTGTGTTTCCAGTATTTTTGAATAATAATCTTTGGCTTACGCAGAAATATACGATTAAATAAAGCAAATATTGTTATTAAAATATACTGGTAAGAGAAAAGCGTAATAAAAAAGGCGATTCCATATTAAATTGCCGGTCAACAAAGAGTTAAAAGTCTCTTCAAAACCCGAGTTATAAAAACGTTCCTGACGTAACAGCAGTCTGGATTGAGAGAAAAAATTTCAGATTATTTTGCCTCGAAGAGTAAATTTCAGCCGCTATTTAAAAACATTTAATATCTAAATTTAATAATACTTGCTGTATTTTTGTGACAACCACAGTGCATCATTATCTCACTAATTGGAATTATAAAGCCATTAATTTAAATTTTTTATATCATAAATTAGCTGCAAATTATATTACAACTTTTTTTCATGCAATTAATTCTTAAAAATTTAAAATGATTTACATTAAGTTAAATTCTAGTTCAATTTGTTGAGACAATTGTATGTAAGTTATAGCAGAAGATTCATAAAAGTATAGCAAGAACTTTATAAGTTTTCGTGCACGCAATACTCAAATTTACGTCTCCGGGAAAAATTACTTTAAATATTTTTATCTCCTTATCGTTTGGATGTAGAACATTTGTATATATCTTGAGTTCTAGTGATATTTTTTTAATGAGGCTTGTTTTACCACAAGCAGATACTATATAACAGCTTTAATATTTTATCGGTATAAAATATTGAAGTTTTTTTTTCACATTTAAGAGAAGAAAATCCGTATCTATCTAGTATTATCAAAAATGAAAAAAGAACATGTAGGTATTAATATAATTGACAATAATATTAATAGCATTTGTTAGTATAATATTTAGTACAATGTTTTGGAAACTGTTATGATGTAGATATTTTTCGTGAGACTGCGTCAAGTGTGCCATAAAATTATTTTAAAGATTTTAATTGATTGCATATTAAAGGTTGAATTACTTTTCATATTTAATCAACTGACAAATGTCAATTGTCAACGTTGCATAGAATGATAACAGCTATTTTTAAAATCTCATTTCCTTTTCGTTGTTATTATTCTAAACACGAAATAAGCTGTCTAAGCTGCCTATTATACTTCAAATCTTTATACACTTTTCAGAATATTTTGAGAACACTTATTTTGTCACCTTTTTTTAGAATACTTTGGAGCGCACCTTTTGGAACAGTTTTTAGAATACTTTTGAGAAAACTCAATTTTTTTTCAACCCACTTTCCAGAGCACTTTTGGGAACGCGTGATTTCACAAGAGTGCCCAAATGTATTCTCAATCTGTTCTCAAATATGTTCTCAAGTTTAGATATAGCAAATATACTGAGTAGAACACGTTCTTTATAGCGGAGCATATTTGGAACACACTTCAGTACACATTAAGGTAACTGGAACACTTTTTTTTTATCAAAGTGTTCCAAGTGTATTCTCTATGTGTTCTGGGAATTTGCAGTGTACAGGAATTGTTATTTCAAAAAAATCTATATTTTGAATATATAAATATATATACAGGGTGTCCCGAAATCATAAGCCAAACTGTAAGGGTAGGTAAAGTACACATAAAGAGGCAATTTTGGTATAGCAATGTGGGGCCGGAAATGAAACGTTTTGGCGAAAAACAAGAAATGCGGGGGGGGGGGAGAAAACAAGCGTTTTATTTGAAATAACAATTACAGTAAAGGCTCAAATGTGCCACCACCAACATCGATACAAACATGTCACATTCTAGAAAGTGATTGGCGTGCCCTTTCGAATGTTCCAGATGTCTCATGTATGAGACATGTTGACTCTGATGAAGACCTCATTGCAACACTTTCAGTCGTTGCTGCAAATATTCGTGAAACACTTGGAATCTGCGAAAAGGTATGCCAATCACTTGCTAGACGCTGCCAGTTGCACAGTTGTATATATATAAAGAGAAATGAAGGAAGAGTACTTTTTGAGTACTTTTTTAAAAAAAAGCATAAAACACATAATTACGTCAACTGTAATTAAAAGAATATCAAATGGATGTTTTCACGCGATTGATTTAAAATGTTTCACCTCAAAATGCACTTAAAAAAACACGCGTAAGATTTCTCTTGAACTATTTAAACGCTCTTTTATATGAAGGTTTCACGGCTTATAGATTATATCTTAAGACTGAACGTATATCTGTTTACTTTTTCACATACAAAACATGTTGCGTGCAGATAAACTACAAATAGTTTTACGAAAAATGTACAATTCGTTAAACTTAATTTTAAAGGTAGAAATTTTGTTTAAAGTAAATGAAGTTTAGGTTCAGCATATGTTAAATTGCCTGAAGTATCTCTATTATAAAGCAGAAAAATGTCCGTCACTAACGCTGACATCACAAAGAGGGTGGCAATGATGTGCGCTTTCGCTTTCATCGTTATAAATTTGCTTCTAGATATCGCATAATTAAAATTTTTCCTTCACTGATTAGAGAAAAAATATATTTTAAAATAAAATCTGTTTGAAAACTGTAATTTAATTTAAGGATTTTTTTTAAATAACTTTTAAGCATGCTTTGTTTTTTAATCTGTCGGAATAATAACCATTTATTTTCTACGAGGGCAAGTCAGTAAGTAGGTCATAAAAGCCAATGAAAAGGGGGGAAATCAAAATACATACTTAAAAGGCATGTTTATTTCTTTATATAATCGTCATTTACATTGATACATTTGTCCCATCTTTTTATGAGTTTTCTAATACCTACTGCATAAAAGTCTTTGGACTACACTCTCAACCACATGTGTACCTCATTCAACGCCTGCATCAGTCGGCTAAAGTCTAAACCACGTGAACATCCTGTCGCAGTTGCTGTGCTGTCTATTGTTGTTCGCCTGTCAGCTCTAACCATTTCCTCAACCTTCCACCCTGTGTCTTCTGTCGCAATCTCAACAGAACGACCACAACCGTTCTTCGTCAACAACTTTTGAACGACCCTGCTCATCTTGTACAACTGTTGTCTCATAAATTCGAAATCGACATCTTACAGTTGGACAGTGCTGCTCCCTATTGGCATATTTGGAAACAATTTACTACTAATTTCCGACCTCTCATATCGGTTTGTGACCTACTGACTGACTTTCCCTCGTAGAATAATGTAAAGAAACATTTTCAGTAATATAAATAAATATGCTAAACTAAGGGAGCGTTACCAAAATTGGCATTTTATTGATCATGATTGGCGAGAGCTAGTTTTTCTGCTTCCTAACATAAACAGAGTAAAATGTTTTCTATCGTAAAAATGAAAAAAATAACTCAACTAATTTCTTTGAAAATTTGTATTATAGATAGATTGTAAACGATATTAGGACATGGGTTGTTTATTTCATTTAAACGTGAAGTTTTTAATAAATTTCAAAAACTTACTATTTGAATACATAATTCATTCATATAAAAATGCTTTTTGGTGTAGTTGGTGTTTAATCTAAAAATATAGATTAAATCTAAGAAAACTATAAGAGAAAACAATTGGTATGTTCTGTAACGCACGTGGCCCAAATCGGATCCTCTGGAGTCGAGAAAAATGTTTTTATTTTAGTTAAATTTAAGATATTTGAAGTAATTATGCACGCATGATTCCATATTACTTTTTCAACAAAAAGTTACTAATGATTTTGAAGTCTCAAGCACAGATGCATTTTATATTCTAAACTTAATTACGGTATCAATTTATAGAGAATATCTATTTTATTACGTAAAACAATGTGGATTTAAAATATGTGCTTTGGAAGCTTATGAACGATAAAAAAATATGAATTATATTAAATAAGTATGTATTCGTCAAAAACACATAAACTTGTTCAATGGTACACATAAACAAAAACATATATGAACTTGTACAATCAAAATCAATGATAAAATCTGACACTTGTACAAGTTGATATAAAGATCCTTGTTCATGTGTACCATTGAACAAGTTTATGTGTTTTTAACGAATATATTCTTATTTATTATATTTTGCGGTGCAATTGCCCAGTATGTGTTAAATATGAATTATTTTGCATTTTTGTCGACTTTTAAATGTCTTATGATCTCTTAACTGCTTAAAGACTGTTACATCTCGGGCGGCCGAAAATTCTATTTGATAAAGCTAAAGAAGGATTTACAGGGCTGCCACAGGCGACTATTTTTATATTCTATTCGCACCACTATTTTAAGAAAACAATTTTGTAGTATATTTCTCTTGCAGATGTTGTCAAAGTGTATGTGAAAAAATTTTGTTTTAAAAAAAATTGTGCGAGATAGAATTAAAAAACAGTCGCCTGCGGCAGGCCTGGATGTAATGTATGGTTGAGTACCGAAGTAGTTAATATTTTTAAGATGTTTTATTAATATTATATAGAGCATAATAGTTAATATTTAAAGTATTCGGTTTAACCCCTTAACGGTGGCATTAAATTACGGTTTAAAAATCCAAATTGCTTATTGGCACCAATTTTTTGAAAAAGAAATATTCACCTTATTTAATGACAGTTAATATGATACCATAATAAAGCCAATTATACTATTTTATAAAACTGGTGTGAATCAAACAATCTGAATAAAAGACACAGCCCGTGAATATCACGAGAGCGAGAATTAAGGGGTTAAACTAAATGGATGACTTTTTTTAATTATCGAAATATACAGGGTGATATGTCAAAACTGAATAAACTGTGGGAGATCCTGGCATGGATTGTATAAAAATTGCCAAAGAACCATATCTCTCTAAACACATCGTTTTCAAGAAAAAAGCGATGTCACATTCGGTATAACCTTTATTGAAACACGAACATCGGTACTTGCATTATGATACTATATTTACAGAAGTAGATGCTGAAATTAACATCTGCATGCATTAAAACGCACTAGCGTGAATCATTGAATAGTTGACAAAATTTGATGGAAGCACTTCTACGAACTTCGTGGATACTAGGATGATGAATTATATTCACTCACCTATTCCAACTTGCACTCAAACATACCTCGACATGCGGGTATGTTCATCTTGAGTATGTTCTCATGCGGATATCAAGCATATGATTTAATTCATATTCATATTTCCAATACAGCTTATTTTCTGTGCATCGAATGCAACTCAAAATAGCTTCCACATTATTCTAAAAAACAAATGTTCGTAGACGTGGTGTTCTTTAGTCATTCCTTTAATCATATTCAGAGAGCAGATTTTCGCTTTGTACATGTCTTGTGGTTTTAAGAAAAACACTCTATATGCCTAGTTTTCATTGTTTAATTGTTTTATTCAGTTACTATTGTATCTTGTATGATACCCCAAAACATGTAAATTGCAGTAATTTTAACTTTTAAGTTTTTGTGTGTCACAGAAATTGTATTTAACCCGGGGGAATGCGCGCATACCCAGGGTATGAATGGTTTTTACTTTGTCACCAATAAATACAAATAATAATCGTCATCTTACTTTGTCGGAGACAATTGTTACAAATTCTAACACTAAATTCTAAATAAAACAAGTTGAAGATTACATTTTGAAAATAGTGGTGACAATTGTAAAAACCATACGCACTCTGGGTCTATCAGATCCGGCGCGAGTCCTCCCGGGTTAATTGAAAATGCGATAGTCAAAGGAGTTAATGTGATAATCAAAGGAGTTTAAGAAATAAAAATGATTTTATTACTCGAGAAATGCGCAATAAATTTGTCCTTGATTATATTTGTAGCTTTAACAGCTACTTTTGAATTGATACAGTGAAAAATTTTCCCTTTCGGTAAGGATTTATATGTTATAACAATGGATTTCGATAAAAAAAAAGGTAAAAAAAAAATATGCATATACACTTTATTTTCCAAATTTTATTTTACAATAAACAAGTATGTGTATTTATTGCATTAAAATAACTGGAAAGTAAACATGGTGCGCCTCCCTGCATAGCAAAAAAATAGTTCACTCTTAGCGAAAGAGAAAATGTATGCAGATTTCTACATGTACAGGGTGGTTATAATTAAACTTCCCCTATAAACAGCATGCTGCAGGGCAAACGGGTGAACGGAATGCAACGAAATTTGGTATATAGACTATAGATGAGATGCGCTAACGGAATTTCGAAAAAAAAAATTTGTTCCAGAATGTCCACCAGAGGGCGCCTTTGCCGGAAAAGCATTAAATTTAACACAATAAACGACCAAAACAGGATCCAGAAACAATATTAACATTTATTGACTATTTTCTAATCCGTTTTGGTCGTTTATTGTGTTAAATTTAATGTTTTTTTCCTGAAAAGGCGCCCCTGGTGGACATTTTGGAACTAATTTTTTTTTCAAAGTTCCGTGAGCGCATTACGTGTATAGTCTATATACCAAATTTCGCTGCATTCCGTTCACCCGTTTGCGCTGTAGGATGTTGTTTATAGGAGAAGTTTAATTATAACCACCCTGTATATTACCATCTGCGAAAATAAGCATAATAACTTTACGTATATGTATTCTGTATGAATTGTGATATGAAGCTCCGCTGAAGAATCTACAGCACATTCAAAGTTTCTTGTTTATGAATTTTCACTCTCCTGTGTTTTAATTCCTTGCATTTTCTTTTGCATCTTTTTATACGCGTGATTTCATTATATATATATGTGTGTGTGTGTGTGCCAGATAATTAAGCAGAAATAAATACCGTTATAAAATAATTTTTAGAAACACTAAATTAAAAAATATTTTAATGAAGTAAAATTAGCATAAATACTAAGCGAAATGAAATTTAAAGGACCTTACTTGATACTAAAATAAGACTTTTTATCTGAAAGGCCTTTCAGCACAAATTTAAGTAAATTAATTCGTTTTCAAAACAATAAACAGTAAGCAGGGAAATATGTTTTTTATTTAATTTTTTATTGTAGTATAAGATCTTTCAGTATGGTGCATTCAGCTCAAAATTTCCCATTCTGAAATATGATGCATTTTAAGCCAAATAATGCAAAATTACCCAGTTGATAAGTCAAACTTTTTCTCGTGCGCCTTTATGACGAAATTCAAATCCCCTTAAAGATTACGTTCACAGTTTCGGAAAACAGCTTTTATATAAACGATACTTTTGTCTTTGCGTGATTACTAAGCTATAAACCCCTCTAAACGTTCTACACTACCAAACTGCATAAGGTACTCTTTGGAGGAGTACATTCACTCACATACATCTTCAACACCGGGGGGCAATTTTTCTTTTTCCGAAGCAAACATAAAATGCGCATTTCATGCAAAACATCCATTCTTCTCTGACAACATGCACTGCAGAAATTTTCATTTACGAAACCCATCGGCAGTGGCTCATCATCACTCTCCGGAGAAATCCAGAGATCGGGGATCTGGGGGAAAAGGGAGTACATCTGTCCATTTTCCCAGGCTCAGCCAATCGATAGAGGCTCTTTTGCGGCATTCGATGTCCAAAAAAGCCGGATCGCTATTGTCATCGAAAAGTTTTATTTTGTTTTCCTGTTTTCCCTGACTGCATTTATACTAAAACGCTTACAAATGATGGAAATGATCTATTAGGGAATCCTGGAGAGTATAAAGCTTTTAACAAGTTTCTAGTGGGATCAGAATCGTAATGCATAGCTGCCTACCTTCCGGGACTTTTTACAAAGTCAAATAACCATAAAATTGAACTAGAAAAGTTATTTAAGGAAATATTTCTTGCTACTATGGGGTTGTAAAATATTTTCTTTTATTTAATAAAATTTCTGCCTTGATTTTTTTTCTTTTTTTTAAATGGAATGTTGGAAGCTATGACAATGTAAACATTATCAAAAAGCTCGCATGAGAATATTTTTACTTAAAATTAATTAAAAGAGTTTTTCGTAACATTTAAAGGCTCAGATACTTTTTTTACTGCAGTGACTAACAAAGATTATTTCTTATGTTGTTATTGTTATAAATCAGCTGTGTGAATCCATTCTTTCGTACCGGCATTCGATATTAAAAAATCCGGATCACTATTAACACCGAAAACTTTAATTTTGCTTTCTTGTTTTCTGTTACTGTATAAGTACTAAAATTCTTATAAGAAATGAGCCTGCTCTATCCAGGAGAGCATAAGCTGCTTAGAAAAATACTAGTAGAATCGGAATCATAACGTAAATATTTTCAAAAATCTCGGGAGAGAATATTTCGACTTTAAACGAATTAAAAAAAAATTTACCAAACAATTAAAGGTTGAAATCAGATCGCTATTATCATCGAAAAGTTTGATCTTGTTTGTACTGAATCGCTTAAAACTAATTAAACTGCTCTATTACTAATTCCTAGAGAGTATAAGATGTTTAATAAGTTGCTAGTAGAGTCGGAATGATAATATAAACATTCTCAAAAATCTCGCATGGAAGTTTTTTTAATTAAAAAAGTAAAAAGTATTCTACGTAACAATTAAAGTTTGAAATATCTTTATTATATTATCCAAAAAAAAAAAAAAATGTCCAAAAGAGCCGGATTACTATTGTCGTCGAAAAACGCTGTTTTCCCTGACTGCATTTGTACTGAAACGCTTAAAACTTATGAAAATTATGGAGCACTGGATAGTGTCTATAATATATAGTGTGGCAACCGGCCAATCAAAAAATTCCATAAATGTTGAACGATGCTGAACGAAGATTCGATCTCAGCGACATCTGGTAGTTCAAACGTAAACATTATATAAGGATTCAATTGAGAAAGCGCTTCGTCCAGTGAAGAGCTGCCAAATGACTTTTGTACTTTTTTCCTCGTAGGAATAGCATTAGCACTTCGCCAGACGGGTACAGGAGCCTTAGGCATCGTTCAGCATTTATGGGATTCAATTTTTTGATTTTGGGCAAAACAATCAAATTATCAAGTTATCTTGCCTTTTAATCCTCCTTTATGTTTCAAATAAGCTAAAGTTATAAGACGTTTTAATTTTAATGTCATTTTTAAACCTGTCAATAAATTCCAATTCCCTTCCACTAAGTCTACAGCTCCTCATTTTCGTAAATGGTAAATCTATAATGTGCCTTGTAATGGTTGTCATCTTTCTTATATTGGTCAAACTAAAAGAAATCTTGAAATCCGCTTAAAAGAACATTTTCGTTATGTTAATAATCAGGAAATTTCTAAATCTTCTATTGCCAAATATTCTTGGTAGTCTGACCATAGTTTTAATTTTCAAAATGCAAAAATTATCTTTAATGCCAAAAGCAATTGAGAATTTAGCTATTTTTCTTAATCCTAAAGTTATTGTTCATGAAAAATCCGATTCTACTACGCTCTCTGCAGCTTGGAAAAACATATTCACACCTACCATATAATTTTTATATTTTTAAATTACTTAAAATTAGTTTTGGTATTAATATATATATATATATATATTATCCTTTATTTATCCTTTATTTATTACTGTTATTATTTATTTACCTTATTTTCTAACTGCTAATTTTTATTTTATTTAATTATGTATTATTTTATATATTTGTATTTTGACTTAATTTTTATTAAATTGCTTCATTATTCTCCTGCTGGTCTGTGTTATTCTCTTTGGGCAATGCTCTTATGTGACTAGTTGATGCCTTCTCGCTTTCCTATTGGCTGTTTCCTATTTATGTTTCCCTATTGTCTGTTTCTTCAACTTTTCCCTTTCCCTTACTTGTTCCCTGTCAGTCTTGCTGATATTTTCAATGTAGTAGATCGTGTTCTCTGCGCCTGTTGACGAAACACTAGTTCCAGGGCCGAAACTAGCTTTTTTTGCACCCGGGGTATACATGGATTTTGGCGCCCCCCCCCTCGTCCGTAAAGTATATTTACAAAGAGAATTTTACAAATTTTCTAATAGCCAACTTATTTTAAAATTTAAAATATGTAATCATAAAATATGTAATACTCAACTACGTAATCTACAATGGCGGATCCAAGGGGGAGTTATGGGGGTCATTACCCCCCCTCTAAACACGAAAAAAATATTCTAAAGATCATTTGTAAAATGAAATGTACAGTAGAGCTCCGATTATCCGAGTCCCCCTTAACCGAGTTTCAGCTTTAACCTAGTTTTTTTCTTCTGATGGACTGATGACTTCCATTATTATGAAACAGTCATTATAAATGAAATGTTAGGTGAATGTAGGTAAAAAATGACCATATTTTTTTTTTTAATTATATTCATTTTTTCCCCCATTCTGACCAGAAAATCAGAGTTCTAGCTTTTTACGGCTGCTCTTTCATATTCACCTAACACTTCATTTATAATGATTGTTTCATAATAATGGAAGCCATCAGTCCATCAGAAGGAAATGATCCATTACAAAGGTATAATCCTTCATTTGGCGCCCCTTCCTTCTGGCGCCCGGGTCACATGCCCCCCTGCACCCCCCCCCCCCCTTAGTTTCGGCCCTGAGTTCTTTCGAAATGCGCATTTATTAAAATTTTTATGGTGTTTTTAAGAAGTTATTTTTTTTCTTATCATTTCACACCAGATTTTTTAATTATATAATGTGCATGAATATGCTAAACTATATTTTCTAGTTCGCCAAGAATGCGATATGTTTGATTTTCTTTCTTTCTCTTATTAGTTTATTTGCTTTGGCACACCATAAATAGGGGAAGGACGGGCAAAGTGTCCACTTGAGTTTTTTCCCCTGTATAAGGCTCCCGCCACGCAGGAACTAGGCGAAACAGTCGTCACAGATGCTTGTAGTACTGTCTGCGATTATGTCGCGGAAGGCTACATTTTTCTAGTTCTGAACTCATTTTATTGTTTTTTTCGCATTTTCCATTTTAGACAAATGGTACAGTTTTTTTTTATTATAGCTAAATAATATGTATCGTATAGTTATTGGCTCTTACGCTGTTTGATCTGTGTGAAATAACCTTGTAAATGCGTTTGCAAACGCTAAGTCATGTAAATTGGATGCTAGACCACAATTTTTGTAATGGCGTCATTCGGGGCAAAGTGGCCACAAAGAGATCGGGCAAAATAGCCAGATGGCTACTTTGCCCGGAAATGAATTTTTATTTATTGTTCATAACAATATACCGCTCAAAGTTATTTTCTTTGAAAGAAAGAATACAAGTCGGGGGAATAATTTTTTGCAGAGAAAGGCTGATTCTCGACATTTGCAGTCTGCATGTCTGCTGGGGGCACTTGTATTCCCCCCCAGTCGTCATACTGATACTCATTACTGTTTACTTTATCTTGTAAAGATTTAATACTTGAAATATTACGAAACATAATACTTATTCTTAACCCCTTTGGGTCGAGCGACCTGTATACGTGCCGTGTAAGGTGCTGAGAATCCGTGATTATTCTCACCAGTAAATTTTCATCGTCAATTTTTCCTTATTTAATCGGAGAATTTTCCGGATTCAATTAGGCAAAAAATTTGTTTTTTTAAAAGCCGGTGATAAAAGATTAAAAATTCTCTGTCGTCCTGAAATATTTAATGTGTGTTTCTTTAGCTTGTGTTGATTAAATAGTCCGCGAGCCAGCAACAGATTTTCATCTTGGAATAAGAGATATACAATCCTTCCTACATCTATGATTTTCATTGCCAAGTTTCTCTCGGCCGATAACTTGTAAAATGCTTCAGAGAGTTGTATCATGAAGCTCCGTGAACGTCAGCTGCGATTCCGTGGGTGGGTTGAGCAGCGGTAGCCTCCCACGCACGTAAAAAAATGAATTTTAATCATTTCCTCCCGATTGAAAATTTATCAAATTATAGCTAACCCAGTATCTTGAAGAAAAAAAAAGTCAGCTGATTATAAAGTGGTGGTTAACTTTTTCCGGCGCGGTGTCCTTAAAAAAGGACAACCAATTTTAATTCCAAAACTGACAAACGGTACCAAGAATATTTAACTAAAGTTTTCCTATTATAATGTACATGAAAATAAGCAAGTTCTTATTTTTTAATAAATTCGTTTATAAATTGCTGTGTCAGTCCATTATTTCATCTGTTTATAAACAGAATTACTCCGCGCCGGTAAGGGTTAGTACGTTAGCTGGGCACACGAACATAATATATATATATATATATATATATATATATTCAGTGGTTTCCTCTCAATTGAAAATTTATCAGATGACAGTATATATGCTATTTAAAAAAATATATCATGTCAACTGGCTATATCTCATCAGTGGAAAAATCATGGAACGCAGGAGACAGACAGGAGCACCTATGACTTATTTAAATGCACCAGCTGACGAGTTTTCCTTCGGAATATTGCTAGCTGATTTTTTTTCTTTCTTTTTTTTTTTACGTACAGGATCATATTAACTATCAGCTTACTTATATTCATCCGGGAGGAAATAACCTATCTTAAGTTATACGACATTACGTTCCATGCTCTAACTGAAAGACATAATTTTATTGTGATGTTTCATTTACATCAATATTCTTATAGATACTTTTAAAATATCATCCCCTTCTAATTCGTTGTCTCCGCTCACATTTTTGCCGGTCCAAACTGTTATATCTAAAATAAGAAACTGAGCATGCGTGTGGACTTAGACTGAAATTCTCTTACTACTAGAAAAAATGTTTTTCTTTAAGTATTTAATACTAACGCGATTAGAAAATTATTTATTACTCAACAGATAAAGAGTTAAATTTTGTAAATGAGCTGAGTAATTTAAGCGTATTACTAATAAAAATGTAGCTGCAAACATATGCTATTCCTTTCCACACTTAATAATAATAATAATAATAATGATTATCTTATTTTCATTTTTAGTTTATATATTTCCTTTTTTAATATAAAGTTAAAAATATATTCTTTTAAATCTTGTATGTTCTGCTGACAAACTAGTATACATTTAAAGAAGCATTATTAATTTATTTTAAGCAGTACATATAAATTTAAATGTAATAGTTTATAATTTTACAAATTTAATAATGCATTATTTTTTTACATCCTATTCTACTTTTTTATGTAATTTTACTAAATATTAAATGCAGTTTTTATTGAATATTATTACTATGGCCTTTCTTTTTAAATACAGCTTCTTGGGATTTTTTTTTAATTCAGTTATAAACAATTAAAAGATATCTATTCAGATAATTATAAAATTCGTTTTATAACCAATTTCGCTTAAATCACTGGACATAGATAGCAGTACAGTAAAATTTTATTTTATTTTTTCTCTCTTTATGGATGTAAGTTATTCAGTTTTGATTTTATTTACCTTTTTATTGATGAAATATATTTATTTTAACTTTTTAAATACTTTTCTTATGTTTTTATTTTAATTTTAACTATCTCGCTTTATTTTCGAGAGCCAAAATGTAATCGCCAATTTACCATGATGATATACAGAAAACTCGGTAACCCTGTACAAATTTTCTAGTAAGAGAATTTCAGTCTAAGTCCACATGCATGTGCAGTTTCTTATTTTAGCTATAACGGTTGGGATCGGCAAAAATGCCAGCGGAGACAGTGAATTAGAAGGGGGTGAGATTTTAAAAGTATCTGTAAAGAATATGGATGTAAATGAAACATCACAATAAAATTGTACCTTTCAGTTAGAGCATGGAGCGTAATGTCGAATTACTTAAGATAGGTTATTTCCTCCCGGATGAATATCCGTAAGCTGATAGTTAATATGATCCTGTATAAATATCCATAAATATATATATATATATATATATATATATATATATATATATATATTTATGTTCGTGTGACCAGTCTGACATATTAACCACCACTTTATAATCAGCTGGCTTTTTTTTTCTTCAAGGTATTGGGTTGGCTATAGTTTGATAAATTTTCAATCGGGAAAAAAATGATTAAAATTCATTTTTTTTTTACGTGCGTGGGAGTCTACCGCTGCTCAACCCATCTACGGAGCCGCAGCTGGCGTTCACAGAGCTTTATGAAATAACTCTCTGAAGCATTTTACAAGTTATCGGTCGAGAGGAAATAATTGATGAATTTTGTACTTGGCTCGCGGACTAAATTATACATCCTGTATCAATGTGATTTGTTTATTTACCCATGATGGTCACTTTACCCAGCCTAGACAGTCAAAGTGGCCATTTGGCAATGCTTCTTTTAAATTAACGTGTACATTTAAAAATAATTTTTTTAATAAAATGGAAAATGGTAATTGAAACTAAAGTTATTATAGTTACTATCGGTATTTGTCTCTAGAATATTTTATTGATTAGAAAAGTATCATAAAAATTCATTAAACTTTAGAGTGGCTACATTATCCTTCTTACCCCTATGTATTTTATTAGCGACAGCTAAATGTAATTTAGGTATCACCTATACATACTGTAATCCCTTTGCGACGAGTCTTTCGTATAAGTGCGGTATAGGGTGCTCAGAATGCTTGACTGTTCCAACCGGTAGTATTGAAGCGAAAATTTCGCCTAATTCAATCGCAGAATTTATGTAATTAAATTAGACAAAAATTTCTTTTTCGATTCGACAGTGATAAAAGATAACAATTTATATAAAGTCCCTTTGTCCGGAAGGGGTTAATAAATAGCATTTTTATTTGTTAAAAACGTGGGAGCTTTTCTTATTAAAAACATTTTATGACTGGAAAAGGAATTCGCTACCTGTTTCTGATATCGTGTTTAAAAAATTAAGACTTCCTTTGAAACTGCTGGTCCATTAAAATTTAAATATTGCTAAATAATTATGATTCACTTTCTGGTATTGATCTTGTAAATTAAAGATAATTGTGTAAAAATTTCATTTAAAGATACAGAAGATGTTTTAGCCGTCATCGAAGTTTTTTAAACAGTTGCTTCATGAGTGTGAACATAGATACAATCTGCATTTTAAGGAGACCACGAAAGTTTGAAATGACGGAAAAAAGTAGTTCTTCTTCTTCTTCTTCTTCTTTTTTTTTTTTTTTTTTTTTTTTTTTTAAGACTGTCGTACACTTTCTCCGATAGGGAAATTCTTAAAATTACGATCGTAAGTGCAGTAAACGTTGAGCCGCGTAGACCGACGATACATAAGGTAAAACCTTAAACTCAATATTCTATGGAAACACTAAAATTCAGAACTTTTGAACAAGTTAACAGATTTAAATGGTTCAATTCTCTACAAATTATGCCTGAAAAACAAACAAACAAAAAATATGATAGGGATTTTGAATTTTTTATTCTAATTGTTTAATTTTTTTACAAATTTCTTTTTTTATTGAGGCACAATTCACCACCTCCTGAATTCTAGGCCCGAGTGCTAACCCAAATATGGCGGTTGTCGTACATGCACTTCTTTAATCATTTGCACGGTCCACCGAAATTGGACACCAGTATTTCCGAAAGTTTTCATTGGCTTATTTAATATGTGAAAAATAAAGAGGAAAAAAACTTTTAAAAATTATTGGTATTCGAATTCAAGGAACCGTACAAAAGCTGAAAAAAATCCCCCTACGACAGCCGCCATTTTTGTATCAGCTCTCAGGCCTAGAATTCAAGGAGGGAAGGGGCAAAATTGAGAAAAAACGCAATTAGCCGTATAAGGAAGAAATGACGACTCAAAACTACAGAACCTGGACTTCAATATCTTGACAAAACTAATTTTAACATATTAATTTTGTCATAAAATAATAAAACTTTTGTTATTATTTTTTGCAATTTAACAAAGAATTTTTTTTTAATAAAACATGAATAAATAGATACAAAAATAAGTAATGTTCTAAATTAATTAGACATCCTAATTCACGATAAAAGTTTAGTCAATTTTTGTCCTTTCAAACCTTTCTGGCCCCTTTAACAGCACTCTATTGCAGATAATTAATAGTTTCATACAGATCTTCGTACAAATGTTTAAAGTGTTTCTAGCACATATTTGTAATGAATCCTATCAGGACCCTATTATGTATCTTCATCGTTATCGAATTATAGGCTAATTTACGTACACAGGTTGTCCTATAATGGACTGACTGTTTTTAAAATTCATTAACAACTAAACTTCAACAGCTATACAAGTAATTCTTGCAGAATATGAATGTGTAAAGTTGGGAATTCATTAACTACGCGTCCTTGTTTTAGTTTCAAATTTCACCGATAGATGGCTCAATACTGTCTGGAATTTTTCTAACACCCAAATTGACGTATAAAAATGTATCAAAATTTACCCAGATTTATCCTCCATTCAGCTGTTGATGTGCCCCAAATACTGTTTATGTTTCGAAATTACAAGGAACATTTGAAGACAGAAAAAAATGCATTTTCCCTTACCAAACGAATTTGAAAATTTAAGTACATTTAGTTACAGTCTATGCATTAAACTTATTGAATTTAGTTTATTTTTACGGTGATATTTTTGGGGATCGGGTAAGCTATTGCTGAGGGCAGTCCTGGAATAAGAGACCTCCGATTCCACCTGTTCCGCTCTCGGCGTCGGTCATTCAAACTACTAATTATATATTAAGCATTTTAGAGTTTGAGATAGTTCGGCGCCATCTGGTGGTGATATTATGAACTAAAACAAGGAAGCGTAGTAAAAAATTTTTGAAAGAATAATTTCTATAACTGTCACATTTTACTTCTTATTGAATTTTAAAAATAGTTAATTCATTTTAGGATACAATGTAAATTATTTAGCATAAAATTTTCCAAGAACAAATCCAAGTGAACCCATGGAAAATTTAACTGGAATATTAAGAGTTTTAACCCTTTGTGGTTTTATTTATTTGCAATACCTATGCAAGCATGATTATTTAAACACATCTCTTGTGCATTGATTACGCAGAAATTCCAAATTCACACCGGATATTCTGAAATAAAAACATTTACTTTACGTAATCACAAAACGGCTGTCATTAAATAAAGAACGATTTTTTTTTTTTTAAGTTTCTGGTAAGCATAAAAAAGAGGCCAAACTGGTAACCCTGATCACGAGTCACGCTCGTGATTGATTCACAAGACAAAGTTTAGTTTACATGAGTCCCACTAGGGGTTAACCACTTGTCTAACATTCCCGTATCAGACACGGACATCCATTTTTTATTGTCCAAATATGTCGTTTCCAATTGGACACCGGTAGTTTTGAACAGAAAATTTCGTCTTATCTAATCTCAAAACTT
Source organism: Maratus speciosus (assembly GCA_963932465.1). Lineage (NCBI taxonomy): Eukaryota > Metazoa > Arthropoda > Arachnida > Araneae > Salticidae > Maratus > Maratus speciosus. Next base: position 228,127,636 of record OZ010796.1, on the reverse strand, counting down.
CAGCAGTTAATTAATGCAAAAAAAGTTTGTGAGAAGAAGTGGTGCCAAAACAATAATGACACTTTACACTTTAACAACACTTTAACAAAATAAAAAAACTATCGGGCAACAGGGTTGACAGTTTGTCCTCCATTTTTTATTCAAAAAATACGAATCCACACCAGAAATTAAAAACGGTAATTTTTTTAATTATTGAATGACGAACATAATGCCGATTTCTTAAAGTAAAAGTTCTTCTTTCGAAGTTTCTGGTGTGAATTTGAAATTTCGAAATAAAAATGGAGGCCAAGCTGGCAACTCTGTCAGGCAAGTGGTTGATGCAAATGGGATTAGAACAGTATTCTATACATGTTGTACTATACATGTAATGCCTTGGAATTAAATCGATTTGATATATTTAATAAATTTCTATCTGTTGCGGACTATGCTACAACATCTGAATGGAAGAAGGTTTAAAGGGGAGGTGACACCTCAAACAAGCAGCGAAAGCTGCCTTAAGTAAATAATATTGTTCAAAGCATTTAGTAAGATAAGCATGAATAGCCCCCTCATCTATCCTATATTATAATACGAGCAAATCTTGTGTATATGTATTCAAATTTTATCTTAAAAACAGCTCAAACGATTTCGACTAAATTTTGTATCCCACCGTTTTCGGATACGAGAAGACTATTGGGCTAGGTCACATGTTCGAGAAAAATAGATTAGTGGGTCATTTCTAGATCACTGTGGTTCAATGCATTTCAATGGGAATGAAGGTTCTAAAAGTCATTAAGTTGTTGAACAGTTGGCAGTAAACGAAGTCCCAAAGCTGGTAACAGTTCGCCAAATTCGGCGATGTGTGGCGAAATATTGGCGACATTGGCGTGATTTGGAGAGAAAACCCACTTTCAAGATTACCTTGCAAAAACACATGCTTGGAGCCAAATGAAAGAATATCGCCAAATTTGGCGACATTTGGCGAAAAAAATGGATTTCAGAATTTAAAGTAATTTTCTAGAAATTCCCATTATGTGCCGAGATACATGATCCAACCAATCAGAGTCTATAGAACGATCTCGAAAACAGAATTCAATAAATTAGGCTACATAGAACTTTCTCAACACATGCTAGGCGCCAAATGAAAGAATGTTGCCGAATTTGGAAAAAAAAATTCGAAAGAATTGGCTTTCAGAATCTGAAGGAGTTTTCTAGACTGTTCTAAAATAAAATACTTTATAGCAAAACACAGCAAGAATTTATTGTTATGACGAGTTGAACACAACGCTGATTTCAAACCTAGTGTAGCTCGGTCTTCCCCAAAGGTGTAATCTTAAATGGGAACATATACCGTAATATCAGTTACCATACAAAAATGATTTATGTGTGTTTTACAATCACACTTGGTCGAGACCTCCAAGTACTAAATAAAATATCAGAACAAAGCTTATTTCTAATCTTCAGTCAATAATCTCTTTTTCAGCAATCCAATGAGGCTAGAAAATTTAATTCAAATGGAGATTTGAGATAACATATTACTATTTCACATATAATTTCTTCTAATTTCTTAGATTATTGTATCGATTATTATACAAATTGAAATACAAATTGTAATTAATTTTTTACGATACATACTAAGCAATTATCACATAAATCTTTTAAAATTAAATTCATACAAATTTTATTTTAAAAATATAGGGTTCAATACATTGGAAACTACCGCACCAATTGATACAATTTCCTGGCATGCTTTTCAGTTACGGAATGCTTAGACTTGAAATTTATTGCAATATTTCATAATGACAGCTAAATGTGATATCAAACGTTGTTTTTGGTGAAATAACACGTATAATTGTTGTTGGTTTTTTTTTTTTTTTTTTTTTTTTTTTTTTTTTTAACACATAAAACGTGCATGTGTACTTTTACAATGTCATATAGTAGTTTTTTAAATGAAAAATGGGTTAAAAAAATTTTAATATTTATCGATTTGATCAAAAGTATTAAAATTGTGATGCATTCTAATTTGTGGTCTGAAAACCTTATTGGTGAAATGAATTTTCCATCAAAATGTTGACTCGTAATACTGGAGTATTCTATATGGTTTAGCCAAATGAATATGCATGTAGTACCGCTCCACCAATTATGAAAACTTACGTACAGTGCTAAATTTTTCAGTGAAAAAAACGGAGAAACTACTCGTAACCATTTATCTTAAGTCTTAAGTAAATTTAAAGGATCCTGAAAACCGAGATTCTGTTAAAAGAGAAAAACTACTCTGTAAATTTACCGTGGAATTACCGTATTTATATCTGCAGGGTGCCTAATGAAGTCAAGTGTGCCCCCATTATCTTCAGAACGGCGACAGCTATAGTTATGAACGTAGTGTCTGTTATTCTAAAGTGGTGATGCGCTACGCGATGAGACCGCTTACAGCACCACCATAATGACAAATTGCGGAAATAGCATTTCTATCTAGAAAAAGGTACGATAACAAATTCAATTACAAAATTGTTGAGAATTCTCGATTTTGTATGAAATGATGTCTTACATGCAAAAATCTCTTTATTAATAGCACAGGACTGTTGTCCGCTTAAATACGTCATTAATTGCAGACTATTGTAGCATTGTAGCATATATATTGTAGCATTATAAAGTAGCTGCACATTTAATAATGTTAAAACTAATATACATGTAAGCAAAGTACACTTTAGTTTAATAAGAAAATTAAATTAAGTAATGCTGAAAATGTCCGCTATTTGAACGCAATGATGGACTGCGGCCGATGTTTCGAAATATTCAGATACACACGTAAGATATGAAATTTAAACTATATTCTCGTAATATCTGATAGTATTTCATAACCTATACGCAATCCATAATTTTGTTTTCGTGCTTTATTACTATTTCATCCCAGGACAGCCTACTAACATTTTCAATCATTAAAGTTACCTTCTGATTCATAAGACATATTCATAAATGTTGTTCTAAGCTTAATTTGGGTACATAAAACTCATTTCAATAATATCTCGTACATTTTGAGTCCACATACCAAAGTAATACAGAAATTTAGCGCTTCAGACTATACGTATAGATATAAAATGTATTCAAACCTCATTTTCAGATCAGAACTTGCTAATGTATAGTAGCACTATAACGATATTTACGACACTACAGTGTATGTGTATAAAAAATATTTGTACCTGAAATTTCAGCAAAGACAATGGTTAACATAATGATTAATAAAGCATTTAGACGTAAATACTAATTACTTCCGTTTACTTTCAAACCTATTTAGTAGCGCTTTTGCAAATTGTATTACAACATTGTTCCAGTATATATTTTAATATTGCACATTGCATATTTTAATGAAAATTATATTAATAGGAAAGTCAGCTATAGCATACATAATAACATATAATTTTTTTGATAGTCCCTAAATTGAAAAAAAATTATAAACTCATAATTCATTTTTAAAATAAATATGATAATACAAAAACTATAAAAAAAAAAACATGTATAGGGTAAAGTGCCCTAATTTTGTCCCCTTTCCTTATTTCGTCTCCCTTTACCTCTCTGGTTCTGTGAAAGCGGCGTCACTTATCACGTAAGGCACAGGGAACGGAAGGTAAAAGGTGTCAGTAGTGAAAGTTTCGTTCGCCAAGACGCATACATATAATAAAGACGCCATATTTCCTATTTTTAGAAGACCTGAGTTCTTATTACGTTGTTTGTAGAACGTTATTTACAGTACTGTAAGTATTTATTTCTTATTCATTGCATGTATCTTACGTAGGTAAGATGCTGACAGTAACATACAGTGTGTTTTAGGACGCTCAGTTCATCTTACGGGAAATGAAGCTCCGCCGTATTGGGAAGCAGCGTGGTCCCAATTTCGTCTGCCTTGCAGATCTCATTTTTGTCCCGCGCACGAAATTAGGAATGTTTTTTCATGACAATTTTTTCCTCATGTTTGGATGGCTAATGTTTGTTATGTTATTCTTCCACTGATAATTAGTACATTTCTTTGTGCCTTAATTTAATGTAAATTAAATTACTTACTCATTGGGAAATAAATTTTCATTTAGTTAAGTTATAGTTAAGTTATTTAAGCTATACTCATTAAGTTAAGCCTCGGCGTATTGGATTTTTTGAGGAGGGCGCAATTGGGACCATTTTTTTCTTTTGCCATATATAGATACTTTTGAAAAAACAATTTTTTGCATTGTTAATTTTTTTTGTACGATATTTTCCTATGTTTCTATGTGCGTGGGTAGTTAGTCTATGTAAAATCCAAATTTGGTAGGTTTTCACTGAAAATTACAACATTTAGGGCCTAAAAGTGACTGGGGGCGGGGGGCAAAATAGGTCACCTTACCTTATATTTTAAAATTATTTAAAAGCTTCATTATAGTTTTATTTTCTTAGCTCGATTAATTACTGAACATTAGAAAGTAAGTAGTTTTGCTCACCAATACTGTCATTTGAATTTCAAGGTCGCTTCAAAATCAGACAAAAAATTGCTAGAAAATATTTTTAAGCTACTTACTTTAGAAAATAAGCATAGAATCTGCAAAACATATTGAATTTGAAATATAAACATTTAGATGTGTAAATGTAAATATAAATTAACTTTTATTTAAGTATTGTAAGGGCATAAGGTATTTATTAATGTAAATTAAAACATTTACAGTGAAGAAAATAATACAGGGAGACTCAAAACGATTTGCCGTTTTACAAATGGCAATAATTTTGTCCTAAAATCGGTAAGAATAAACAATTTGAAATCATATAGAAGGATGTTCAAAGTTTTGTCTCCTTACTTATAACTGTTCTACGAGTGGCTGCTTGTGGCTGGCTTTTTATGGCGCTACATGCATGGCTCCCAAATTTTGTGCTTTTTTACCACGATTTTCTTAATAATAATAACCTTTGCCTTATTTATTGCTAGAAATTTTGCAATTAAATAACGCGAAGATATCTAAAACAAATAAGAGGTAACAAAAAAAAGTGTACAAGTTGGCAGTCATGGTATGTATCTCTCTGAAAATCCAGTCCCGAGCCACCGCTGTGTTCTATTTGACTCACTTTGGCCACATGGATATATCAAAAGCAAATGATTTCTGTGGGATTTGAAAAGCAAAATCGAAAAGTCCCTTTTATTTCGCCAAGGAAACGGTTACAAGCAGAAGTTATTTGGATATGTTGCATACATGGTTCATGACACAACTTGAAACAAGTGCACATCAATGACTACGAACATAATTCACACTGTCTGGCGCGAAGTGGATAACCGTTTGTTGTCCGTGTAATCAAGAAGACTCACGCCGCCTCTTGAATGACGCAAAAATGGCCTGAGCGCCGACGCAAAAATGGCAGCTGTCGTAGGCGGATTTTTATAAGCGTTTATACAGTCCACTGAATTTAGACACAAGTATTTTCCAAAAGTTTTCTTTTACTTACTTAATCTAAAAAATATTAAGCGGGAAAAAAACTTTTAAAAATTATTTGTATTCAAATTCAAGGGACCGTACAAACGCTGAAAAAAATCCGCCTACTACCGCTGCCATTTTTGTGTCAGTACTCAGGCCTAGTATTTAGCGGGCGGTGGGACTCACATATAACAGTTATAAAGCACGTAAGCAAAACGTTGAACTTCCTTCTGTAATGTTTTCAAATTATTTATTTGTATCTTTGCTTTCATCAAAGTTACCGTCATTTGAAATCAGGGCAAACATTTTCACTCACCTAGTAATTTGCAAATTATTTTATGAATCTTTTTTTGGAAGCTCAAATCACGAAACAATATTTAAAACAACGGAAAAAAATAAACGAACCTTTGAATATTACTTCAGTTCTGAGAAAACAAAAAGTTTTGTTTTAATTGGTAGGAACCCTTTAGAAGTACACGTGGCTGATATTAAAGTCAGTTAAAAAACAATGACAATTTGTGGAAAATTCCTTATAATCCGTCTACTTTTCGAATTCAACAGAAATTCCGCTGACTGTATCACTGATATCGTTATGAATTTTTAAGCTATTCGGCTGGTCTTTTTATATTAGTTGCTCTATAATGTTGGCTTCCAAATTATGAAAACAAATCTTTCGTATAGTTCGCGCAAGTGCAGTTGAAAGTTATTTCACACAACTACTGATATTTCATTAAATAATTATATTATAATTATACTGCGTTGTTTCTACTAAATTTTGTAAAATTTTCTGAAACTGGAGTTAAATTTGGTTGAGAACACTGCATGCTATAAAAAAAAACATGCAGAACGTTCTTGAATGTTTTAAAGAAATCATTACATCACCATGAATATACGTGCTGTTCTTACATAAATGAACACAAATATTGTACAATATTCACATTGTCATGTACTTCAGCAACAGATCATTTCATGCATTATATTTTACAGGGTGACCCTAAATATTATTATTTTTTCCTAAATTTGTTGTTAGTCCCCTAAATGCAATGTCCCCTAAATCGTAGTTGATCAATATTTTTAATTCTAGAACTTGGAATAATTTATAAGTAAGAATTCGTCGAGTGTTTGTCCAAATATTCGATAAAACGTCTAAAATCGAAAGTCTCCCGTGATTTTTTGCTATATAGTGTATTTTTAAATCAATACTAATCAAATAGTATTGAAATTTATTATAACTACACTATATATTTTTACATTTTAAAAAGGTAAAAAGTTTTTACATTGAGCAAAAGTCTGATTTATCAAAGAAAATCTCCCAATTTTTTATCTTTACAACTTGGAAATTCTGAATTATTATATTATTATGTTTCATACTTATTATATATCTAACACTAACTATATTGATTCTGTTGCATTGCTTTGTTATACTGCTTTTTATTATCTTATTATTTTTAATTATCTTTTTCTTTTCATTATTGAAGAAAATCAAGATTATCGAGAAAATCTCCTAATTTTTTATCTTTACAACTTGGAAATTCTGAATTATTACATCATTATGTTTCATACTTATTATATAGCTAACACTGACTATATTGATTTTGTTGCATTGCTTTGTTATACTACTTTTATTATCTTATTATTTTAATTATCTTTTTCCTTTCATTATTGTATAACCACAGTGTGTAGCGGCCTGCCTAATATAGCAAACATTTATTTTCGGCCCGTTAGAAAAGAAAAAAAAATGAGTAAGTCTGCTCTAAATCAATACAAACACAAATACTAGCAGAACAATGTATGTAAATGGCAAAAAAAAATATCTACTTCAGAGCTTTTTACAGAAACTCTTTCTTGGGTACAAAATAGAAATAAAGGTATAGCAGCAGCAATTTTACGCATAGCTGTAGCCAAAATGACAAAAGTTGAAATCTCCAGAAAGGTATTAATAATTCAGAGGAACATAGCAATGATCAAACTCGACAATAGCAAATACACAGAAATGATGCGGCGGCCAATGGGTGGTAGAGGATATATATATAGAATAACATTAAGCGAAAAGGAGTGAGTGCTCGAATGAGAGACTTCCCCTTCCAACAAAATACAGAAAACTGAATAAATCATTAGTTAAAGACTGGGAATGCTTCCAAATCCAATATGTTTTTCAAAAAATAGCGATTAACTAATTATAGAAATACATTATCGAACCTACTTCAGATGGTATTTACAAAATGCAATGCTTGTTACAGTTATGACGATTGTATCACTAACACGTTTTAATCCTTTCAGGTTCAATTTATTTTATTTGTTGACAAAAATATTTTTATATTAAAAAAAAATTAAAAGCAGTTATCGAAAGGAGAGAAAATAAGGTTTTCTTAAATTAACGAATACAGTTATTTTACGTACTTTTAATATGACAGTAGGCTATGGAAAATATTTTTTAAACATTTAGAAAATGTCATATTACAACAGAGTCCATCCAGGTTAGAACACCCTCTATACATAAGTACGAACACACACATACCGGGTGTCCCAAAAAGGACTGACTGATTTTAAAATTCAATAACTCCCAAACGGTGACAGATATTAAAAAAATTCTTGCAGGAGGATTATGCATAAGGTCAAAAGTTTTATTACAGTGATTTTTCATTTTAGTTCGATTTACAAACAATAGATGGCGCTGTAAGCAATAGTCGCTAAATTCAGGCTCGATTTTTGGTACTTCGTGGCCCGGATAATACATTTCCATCTCCTTTTTCTGCATGGAAAAAGATAAAGGACCGAAAATCGAGCCTGTATTTAGCGACTATTGCTCACAGCGCCATCTATTGTTTGTAAATCGAACTAAAATTGAAAATCACTGTAATAAAACTTTTGACTTTATGCATAATCCTCCTGCAAGAATTTTTTTAATATCTGTCACCGTTTGGGAGTTATTGAATTTTAAAATCAGTCAGTCCTTTTTGGGACACCCGGTATATATACCGCAATTTCCGGCGTATAATCCGCGGATCAAATAATCATGTTTCGACCCAGAAATTTTTAAATGAAAACAGTAACTTTTCAGATCGCGGTAAGTATTTGTATTCAATTACTAAATAAAATTTCTGGGTCCAAACAGAATTGTTTGATCTGCGGATTATACGCCGGAAATTACGGTATATATAGAGAGATTAATATGCACAGTAATGGAAAAAACGCACTATTTCATGCTTTTTTATCATTAAATTGTCACAGAGAGATGCAAGTGCCAACATTCGGCAAGGAATTGTGTATACTTTCGGCATATGAATACAATTTTTGAAATAAGGATGGCCTAGATATCAACAATTGTACCAAACTTAAATTTTCATACGGTAACACTAATTTCTGAATCAAGGTAGCTCATTAAAAGATATGGTTTATATACTCTAGAAAAAATCTTAATACAGTTTCAAGTGGCCAAAGTTTAAGAAATGTTAAATCAACGTGACAAGTTACAATTTACATTTTCCTACAACATAAATCGACTAAATATTTTAGCTACATACATTGAATCCCAAAAAGAATGAATGAAAACCCAAACATATTCCAAGTAATTTTTTGATTGAAAAATACATTTTTAATAATGAAAATTATTAATACATTCATCATCGAAATAATTAATTACGACCTACGTTAATGTTTCTATAAAACTAGCTACAATTTTCCAAAACACGAGTGTTTATGTTTACAGCTTATTCTAATCAATAGTTTTCGATTAATCCTGCTTTTCGACGGTCTAGATGGACCGTCTCCTGTTACCAGAGAATCCCCAGAAAAGAAAAATCTTAGAAAGAAATCGGAAAAATTCAACGCAATTTTCTTTCGTACATTTTATATTTAGAAATTCTCTATAATTTTTCTGGTATCTGATTCTGTATTCTAAGTACTTTTCATTTTACGATGTTAATTTTATTTTTCGAAATTAACTGATAAACGCCTAACACATCTTCTTTTATATCTATCGCTATGAAGATGTGGGAAAATGCGTATAACTGTACTTTTTATCGGGCTGCATTCATACAAGGAACTTAAACAAGCAATCAAAAGTAGGTGTTACCATTTGAAAAATGAAAGTTGGTGCAATTTTTATTATGTGGACGACACACAGATTCAGATTCAGATTCAGCCAGGTGGGGAGGCCTACCAATTGGTTTGAGCTCAACTATCCCCACCCAGCAATGTTTAGTAAAAAAAAAAATACAGAGCAATTATAGAGTAATAAAATAATGGTAGATAATAAAAAGTAATTGAGATAATGAAATAAGTATAGGTAACAATAGTAAATTAGACGAGCTAAGGGCTTAACAGACGTATAACACATAATTTCTCCTTAACAATAACACTATTTCTATAACTGTTTTAAAGTAAAAGTTTGTTCGATTAGTTCCATAGCTCATCATCATTATCATATAATAGTTCCTGTGGAGGCAATTAGAAAAGTCCTTGATTGTTTTCAATCAGTGTTATGCAGTTTATAATTTTTTGTAATAGTGCTGGTTGTTTTCTGATTATTTTGAACCATGAAGAGAGACTCATCGTTCTGGAGATTCTGAGGTGGTATATGGATGTTAGTGTGCATTCCGTTACGTAGTGCAGCGAGGTTCCTCGTTTTCCACACGTGCAGTAGCCCGAGTCAGCTTTTCCGAACTTTACCAAATAATCTGAAAAAGGCCCGTGATTTGTTGCAAACAAGAAGAGGTTTCTGTGTGATAGTAATGTCTCCTCTGAGACAATAGGTAGAAGTGAATAAGTAAACCTTCCTCTATGATCAGAGTCCCAAATTCTCTGCCATTCCTGTTGTATTTGTAATTTTAGTTGTAGTTTGAGATGAGATGGTTGGAAAGGTAGAAATACTTCTGGTAAGTTAGGATCGCTTCTTTTGCCTTTTGATCCGCTGCCTCGTTTCCTGCTATTCCGGAGTGTCCTTTTATCCATTTTAGTATTATCTTTTTATTTGTATTCTGTAGTAATTGAATTATGTTCTGGACCAGTGCTATTTTTGTTGTGCTGTCTTCAATGGCTTGTATACTCGAGAGGGTATCTCTGTATATTATTGCACTTCCGTACTTGCTTTTTTCCATCCAATCCACTGCTTGAAGTATCGCTAGCATTTCCGCCTGGAATACGGTGTTTTCTATCCTTAATTTTGTTTGAAAAGTATGGCACAAGATTGAGTTTTTATATGCACAGAACGCTAACCCCGCCCCTTCTTCCATTTTGGAGCCGTCTGTGTAGATTTGTATTTCCGTTTGTAGGTTTTCATTTGCCTTGTGTAGGTAATTTTTGTAAGGACATACTGATGAATTTGGGGATTTGCCTTGATAGAATTCTGGTCTAAATTCCTCTACTGGTGTCCCCAATCTTAGTACTTTTCCCGATGTAGCAATCTGAACTACTCTGAGATGCAATGGAGGGATTCCTGTTAAGGCACAAAGTGCAAGGGTGGCCGTTTTTCTATATGCACCCGACACAAAAAGAAGGCACTGGGCCTGTATTGAGGACAGTAAGCGAAGCCCATGAGATTTCTGTAGGTGGTTGTACCAAACCGCTGCTCCATACGTTATCTTTTTTTCTAAGATTGTTTTATACCAGATTTTTAAGATGTTATTATTTATTCCTCCTTTTTTTAATGTTAATTTTAGGAGATTCTGGATTATTTAATTCAGCTCTGTTCTTTTATTTCTTAGGTGAGGCAAAAATGACAGTGTTTTATCTAGAATTAAACCAAGGTATGGGAGCGTATTTTCAGATTTCAATCTGTAATTATTTATTTTAAAGATTTCAATAACTGGATTCATATTCGGAAAGTAAACACAATTTTCAGTCGATCTTTACCTGTAACTTTTCTCTGCGACAATTTGGACGCCACTTAATTTTGATATATTAACTAAACAGGGCTCCCACCCCGCCCGTTTGTTTAAACACCACTTTTATTTAAAGAAAAATCCCTCTTTAGAAATTTCGTAGATACATACCAAGAAGTGGGTTTTTCTTGCAATAGTTCCCGAAATCTACCACGTATTTCTTTCTAAAAAATACTGGTTTTCAAAAAAACAGACCAAATGGAGCCCTGATTAAAACAAAGAAGCGTAGTAAAGAAATTCCCGACTTCAAATACTAATCTCCTACAATAAAAATAACTTCAACTCGATAGCATGCGTAGAAACTTGATGGCAAACAACTTAAAGTTTCCGCAGATAAAAGGTTCATACTATCATTAAAATGTCAGCCGATTTTACAGAATATTTATTAACATTCTTTAAAAGAATGTAAAACGTCTATTTTTATAACCGGGCTGAAGGCCGAGAGCATATTAACTGTCTTTACGCGCATACAGATAATAGAACATTTTCGAAATAATACGATTTTCATATCTAAAAAAGAGCAACTCCAATTTTTTGCCCATAAAAATTTCACAAATAAAGAAATTTTTAAAGTGAAAATTTTATTAGTTTTCTTAATCCATTACCCACTGGTGTTGCGTTCACGCAACAGTGAAAATAACTGCTCTTTCTTAAATTAATTACTTTGCCACCACTACATTACAATTAAAAAAATTGCCTTATTTATTGGTAGAAATTTTGCTATTTTAATAAAGCGAAAAATACTTTTTTGAATTTGTGGTGGCAAACGACTTTTAACAAGAAATTTGAAAATTTCTACTTAATAGTTTTGGCTGTTAATGGGTTAAATATAAACTTTTAACTGCATTACACTATCAAAAGATTGCATCACAGTATATAAAGATTTTTCTTTGTTCCAGTTTTATTATTATTATTATTATTGTTGTTGTTGTTGTTGTTGTTATAATTATTACGGAAAATACTCACATATTTTTCTTAGTATATATTCCTTATCTAACAATTGTAATAAAAAATATACCAAAAATTGTAGCTCATTTCAATTTATATAATCGACAATTACATGCCAAAGCTTTTAATTTAAAATTTAAAATATTATGGATGGCACATTTTACTTAAAAACGATGAAGAAATCATAAGTTCTAAAATATTTCCTCCTGAAATAAAATATAATTTATCTTATTGAAGTTATCAGGACATTAAAATTAGCTGAGAAACATCTTATACAAGGAACGGAATTTCAAACCCACGCTCACTTTAGAGAACCAGAATTCTTCTTTCTGGTGCCTAGAACACTCGGCCATCTCTACTTCCGTCAACGTTCCTCTGCGTTCCAACGGCGTAATGTTGGGCAGTCGTGCACCACTACACGTCTTCAATGCGGGTACTGTCAACGCACATCGCTATAGGGATGAGGTCCTTGAAGCTTATGTGAGGTTGTTCAGGGGTGCTGTAGGCCCGGATTCATGTTTATGGACGATAATGCAAAGCCACACAGAACTCATATTGTTGATGATTTTCTTGAAGAAGATTATATTCGCAATATGAATTGGTCCTCGAGGTCTCCGGTCCTCAGTCGTATTAAACAGGTTTGGGATGGTCTAAGAAGAGCCATTGCACTGTGTAATTCCCCTCCCAGGACCTGCCAGGAGTTAAAAGACGCGCTTTTGGAAGAATGGGCTTTGTTGCCACAAACATTTATTGACACCTTCATAAACAGTATGAGAGCTCGTTGTGGGGCTTTTATAGCAGTGCACAGTTGTCGCACTCCATATTAGACTGACTTTTCTCGAGATAAATACTTTATCTCTGATTCATGATTTAACACTTTTTGATATACTCTGTATCTTAATTCACAATTAAAATCTTTTCCATATTGTTATGTTGCATTATTCTTTCTCTCATTGTAATATACCCCTGTGCCAATTTTCGTGGCAACACAGTGAATAGTTCATCAGTTTTCACAGATTTTATGTTTGTGACCTTAATTTTAGACATGAGTGTAGATTTTACAAACACCATGCTAGTTTTTGTTTGGATTTTGATCCTATAAACTGTTCATTTACTTTTAAATGTTTAAGATGTACGTTTTAAAAAGTTAAAAGGAAAAATTTGAGGAAAAAAAAACAACTTTTATGGAACTCTTTTAACGTGAAAGGGAAATGTGTATAGTGCAAATATTGTAATAAAAATTACAAACATGCTAATGTAAATAAAATGGAAAATCATGTTAAGAAATGTTTCCAATGTCCCACTGGCTTGAAAAGACTTTTGACAGCGATTCTAAATGCAAAAAATATCTTATTGAATCTACTTCTACTATGCCTTCAAATTCAAATGTAGAAGTTGAAGAAAATATAACAAGTAATAATTCAGATGAAACCAATACTGGTCAAATGTCCAGTACTTCTAACAGTTCGTCAATGCCAATAACAATGTACCATCGCTTATAAAAAATGTTGGTGATGGAGCACCTAGTTTTTTGGCAAATTAAAGAATTCCGAAGTCACAGACATCTATGACGGCATTTTGGGATCATATGGATGAAATAACAAATGAAGAACTTAATGGTACATTTTTCAAAAATGATTTTATTTTATAAATTAAGGCATTTTGAGGTATGCTACATATTGTAAAACTAAAATACTTCAATTCCCATTACACTTGAAGATATGTTTTATTCATTAACACTTGATTCTTTAATATTTAATAATTTAAATAATATTTATAATTTTCAATATTTAAAAATTAAATGTTAGTACCTACTCCCAAGAGTGTTTAGCACCACTTGTTAAAATATCAAACATATGTAATCAGAAAGAATCTAAATCAATAAAATTTAGGACGAAAACCTTTCATTTCAGGTTTTTCCAAATTTAATTTTTGTTACATAACATGTTCTTCTATTAAGCGCTTCTAGTGTAAACTACATTTACATATTAATAAATAAAAATAAATGCAATATCATTCATTTAAAAGTAAATACTTAAATTAGAATTGATATTGATTCAAATAAAGTAGTATTTAAAGTTTTTTTTTTCCGGTACATTTCTATGAATTTTAATATTACAGTTTTTAATAAACTTTTAAATTGTTTATTTTAAAATTTAAAAGATTCATTGAAACAAGCCCTCCAATTTTAATATATTTGTTCTTTTAATAAATAATCTCTAATTTAATTTCTAAAAAATGTTTAATTTGTTTTGAAATGTAGATAAAGAAACACTATTAAACATTGATTTGAAAAATATGAACTAAAAAACCAAGAAGAAATGAATCACTTTGCGATTGAAATAATACAGAGTTAGAACCAGTGGCATGAAATGTTTACTATATGTGTTTGGAAAGGGAGGGGGGGGTGCAGTTGGGGAAAATCCTCAGGTCCCCAAAGCTTAGAAATGGAGGACTTCTAAAATTTGGATTCTGATGGATTTGAAACACAGAGAAAATTGTGTTGATATGATAAAATTATACTTTTCGTTTTCTATATTATTCTCTATATCTATTTTTGCATATTATGTATATGTAAATATTAAATTGTGTTTTTTATCGAACTGCTGTCCTCAATCCAATATTACTGAGTTGAGAAAATCAAATTTTCATTTAGTATAATATATATATACATTTATATTTGTATAATATTTATATAAATTTGTATATTATTTATAAATCTGTTTCCTATTAAGTCAGCTATGGCTAATACTAAACGGTTCTCTTCGACATAAAGTTATTAAATTTAAAAAATTATATTTTTCACTTTTATGTTTCTTTGCATAATTTGTTTATCTCTGATTTATATTTTTTCACTTTTATATTAAATAGCATTTGCTTAATTTCTGTATTATATATTTGTGTATTATTTATATGTCAATATTTTCTCTTAAATTTATTGAAAAAAATAATAATTTGAATAAAATGATTCTCAATAAACACATGAACTTTTTTACATGCTTCATTATTTTCAAAAAGTACCCTTAAATTCAATAGTTAAATGTAAAATGTTGAGGTTTTTTTTTTAATAAATTAAAGAATTGTAAGAAGTCTAAAGTGCTACACCCCTTTCTTTCTTTTATACTCTTTCATCATAACTAAAAGTAAAATGAACGTAATTTCACATTTATATTTAATTGAAAATAAATACCCAGCTAAATACCCAATTTCGGTATTTACCTTTAAAAATAAATACCTAGGTATTTTACATCACTGACTGTAGGTCAAAAAATTAAAAATTTAAGTATCTTAAAACTGGTGAATCCTTTTAAAATAAATAAATAAATATTATATCAAGCTTATTAATCCTTGAAATCATACAAATAGTTCAAGTTATTTTAAAATTGTTGTATAGAAAGACAAGAAATTGTAAACTATTTCTTTTAACAATCGCCGTTGTATATACATATAAAAATACAAAGAATTAAAATTATATACTGATAGTATCCAAAAAAGTGTTATTAAATTGTGCTTATAATTTGTGCTTTTTAGTGTAAGAGTCGTATTAATGTTTTCGCAAAAATTTTGCTATTTGCTAAATATGTTCAGCCTGCATGATTATTATTTTGTAATTATCAACATAAAAAATTACATTTTTACTTTCAATTACAAATGTTACATTGTCCAACACATGTGCTTAAACTGTGCTGGAGAAACATCGTAACTTTTATGAAGTGTTGTTCAACTATTACTGAAGTGTTGAAATTTAGGTCACTCGTATAAAAGTATATACTGTGGTTTAAAAGCTTATAGAGATGTACAGAATCTGTATATGTACTCATATTGAAAATAAATACACACACAAAAAAAAAAAACACATAAAAGGAAATTAAGTCATTCGTCGTTATCTTGTTTCGACTGTTTAATTCCCGTTGAGAAATCAAATTAAACAGTTTCTATTATCACTTTGGTTGGTTATCTATTAACACACTGAAGAGCGGTGGTATAATATTGATACCACCATATTAATCCAAATTTGTACCAGAATTTTTGAATACAATTTTAGTTTTGCAACTTTGGGGGTAAATAGTAGAATTGCTTTTCCTTACTTTCAAATGAATTTTATCGAAAATTGTTGCATGAATTCGGCACAGAAACTTTACTTGCCCCTGAAAACGTTAACCCTTTGATTTCAAGTCAAGACTGTCGACTATTTTTATATTCAATCGTGCCAAATTTACAAAAATGTTTCTTTATGTAAATTTCTCTTGAAAATGTCCTAGTATAAGTGCATGGCAGAGATTTAAAATGATCCACTGGGACGTATAAGTGCCGACACATAGTCCGCGCCTAACAGAAAAGATTTGGCATGTTTCGTAGTATTTCAAATTAAGAACAAAATGCCGGGTGCCCCAAAAATGACCGATGATTTTAAAATTCAATAACTTGCAAACGATGACAGATATTAAAAAAATTCTTGCAGGAGTGTTATGTAAGATGCCAGGAGTTTGTATGCTGCGATTCTGAGTTTTAGTTACAAATAGCATCGATAAATGGCGCTGGAAGCAATAACCGTAAATCCAGGCTCGATTTTTCTGCCTGTCTCTTCTTCCATGCAAAAAAAGGAGATTAAAATGTATTGAATGAATCCCGAAGTACCAAAAAAAGGGTCTGGACTGAGCACCTATTGCTCTCAGTGCCATCTATTGTTTGAATTTCGAACTAAAATAAAGAATCACAGTAAAAAAACTTCTGACAACGTACATAACCCTCCTGCAAGAATTTTTTTAATATCTGTCACCGTTTGCAAGTTACTGAATTTTAAAATCATCGGTCATTTTTGGGGCACCCGGTAATTAGGTTGTAGTAACATATAATTTAACTTGAATCACGTATCTTTACATAACTACCCTATTGGTCTTAGTAAGCTGGCCTATGTGAAAATGAATCCCTTTAATTGCCACTTTTAAAGTTTTATTTCTAAAAAAAAAAATCAAATTTATCATATTTTATAGCGATTCCTGCTAACTAATTGAGATTTAGTACGTTAAATATGATCATAGGTATTGAAAAAATAGAACAGAACAAATAAGATAGATATAGAACAAAATAAGTAAATTATAGTAACATACAATTTAGCTTGACGTAACAGTATCTTTACATAAATACCCTATTAACCTTAGTAAGCTGTCTTATGTAAAAAATGAATCCCTTTAATTGCCACTCTAAAAATTTTATTTCTAAGAAAAAATCAAATTTATCATATTTTATAGTAGTTCCTGCTAACTAATTGGGATTTAGCATGTTAAATGTGATCATTAGTATCGAAATAACAGAATAGAACAGATAAGATAGATATAGAACGAAATAAGTAAATTGTAGTAACGTATAATTAAGTTTGACGTCACAGTATCTTTACATAAATACCGTACTAGCCTTAGTAAGCTGGGCTATGTGAAAATTAATACATTTAATTTCTACTCTAAAAATTTTATATCTAAGAAAAATGAAATTTACCATATTTTATTGCAGTTCCTGCTAACTAATTGGAATTTTGCGTGTTAAATATTATAAGTATCGAACAAATAGAATAGAACAGATAAGATAGATATAGAACAAAATAAGTAAATTGTAGAAACATATAATTTAGCTTGACGTCACAGTATCTTTACATAAACACCCTAGTTTTCTTAGTAAGCTGGCCTATGTGAAAATTAATCCATTTAATTGCCACTCTAAAAATTTTATTACTCAAATTTACCATATTTTATCGTAATTTCCGCTTAATTGGAATTTAGCATGTTAGATATGGTCCTAAGTAAATTATAACATTGTTAAACAAATACTTTATGGATAACGTTTTTTCTTTACTTCATTTATAAATTTAATTGATTTGAATAAAATATTCCAGTGATATTGATTAATGAACCAATTTTATGAGTTTAATTTTGTTTTAAATATAACATGTTTAATTGATTTTTTTATTGTTATTATCGGATTATGAACCATCAGGCTATTGGAAATGAAGGGTAAGCATGATTCTATAAACAATATCCAATAAAATATTTTAATAATATTTTTAAAGTTTATTTAAATTTACTAAATGATATTCGCAAAATACGATATTTATTCGCATAATTTGCACCCTCACGTAGTTTACGCATTCCGAACTTTTAGGAGAAAATTTTGGTGGGAAAAAAAAGAAAAAACATTTGCAAAATTTTCGCGCCTTCTATTTTTGAAAGAAAATTTAGTTTATGTTTCAGGTGAAATATCTATGGGAAAACATGAAATAATGAAACAGCAATTTTGATCGTAGCAATTTCGATTTCATAATCAGATTTAAAGTCATTTTTTAATTTAGTTCTGTATATCGAAAGGAGCATATAATGTTTGTATCCTGCGATTTTCTATTTTCACCTGTTCTAAGAGTGCAAGGGATTTTATGGACAATAATGCTAAATAAACAGATGTGTGATATATTAGTACTTCCTGCGAAAAATTAATCAATTAAGTTAAGACAGTTGATTACATTGTTGGAGCTGTGAAATTATAATCGCTAAGAAAATAAGTTTTACTGATGATTTTAAACTTAGAGCGGTCCACTTTGCCGAAAAATATAACAATAGATTTTTTTTTAATTTTAATAATCCTATATCGTTAACTTCGTTTTTATTATTATTATGTTTATTTTCCAAGAATACTCCTAAAATCTAAAAAAAGGACTGTGTTCACCCTTTTTAAAAATGCCACTTCAATAACTGCTGCAACTGTAATTTAATTTTAATTTTAACTTTTTAATTGTTATAATTATCTCAAAAAGAGGCATTTCTTAAATTAGTCTAAGTTTTTCCCAAGTAAATTCAATACCAATAAATACTTTAAAAAAAAGTAACCCGCGTATTTTTGCACCCTGTAGCTTTGGTACCGAAAAAAATGGTAAAAAAAGTGCTGAAAATTCGGAAGTAAATACGGTAATCATCAGCTTTAATTAAACAAGGCAAGGTTAACGTACGGCGTTCAAACACGTTAATTTAATGTGATAAATAATTAAATGATTTGTGAACTTTTTAACAGTAACTTAATAACAGATGAATCGTGCAGACAAAAGTTATGTAAATACTCTAAAAATTACCTGGTAATAGCTCCGATAGTTCAACATTGGGATCTGCATTGAAGATTCTTGAAATTATTTTACATGTATGTTGACTTTTCCTTTCATATTAATAACGCCGTAAATATGTTTTTCCTGCGATTCACGTATCCCATCGGATATGAAACACCGCGCGATATCCAGTTGCGATCTTTTTATTACAAATATTTGACACTGGATCATTTTTATACATTCTTTAACGTAGTAGTTTTCTATAGTCTTCATATTTTACGATTACAACGTGTTTTAACATCGTGACCTTCGAATATAGGGAATGTTTTTCAATAGGCGTGTGGTATCGTGCATGCCGCTTTTGAGATTGAGAAAATATTTGGTGTTTCACTCAACAGATGGCGCTTAAAAGGTGTGGAGCTCTAGTCTAGATATGGTATTCCGATGGATGAATGAGTGAGTAAATACGGAGGAGTTTCTGTTCTACAACATTTTCAAAGGTCACGTTTGCTTTAATTCAATAGATTAATGTATTAATTAAACAAATGCATTTATCGGAACTTTCAAAGAAATAGAAAGAGAGCATTGAAAAAAATAGTAATTTACGGGCTCCTGTGATCTGACAGTGCGTGGGATTTTACTACAACTAGTTTATCACGCATGACCTTGAACGTTGACCTTCTGATATTTTATTTCTTTAGAGAAATGAAAATGGCGTTCCAATGTAGTAGTATTAATTTCAAATGGGTGTTGATTTTACGTTTCACGGGATTTTTAAAAAAAAAATTCAGAAATCTCGCCATTTAAATATTATTTTAATCAAATAAACTCACATGTAAATCACCTTGCTGTCCCATTGTAACAATTAATGAAAACAAAATTTATTGAAGTCGTAAAAAAAAATTCATAATTACAATTTATTTAATTTTCCTCGGTAAAATTGAAATTAAATTTTAAAATGCGCAAAAAAATTCTTTAATAAAGACTGGTCTAAAATCGCACATTCACGAAATAATTTTTATCCATAAATGAATAGAACTAGTAGAAATTCGCATTCATGTGGCAGAGAATCGAATAGCATCTTTCGTTTCCCTTTAAAAGTCTTTCATAAAATACTTCCAATATTGACAGTTTAAACAGCTTTTCGCGACATTGCGTTCATGAAAAGGTAGTTTACAAGCGCTTGCATGTGCTCACAACCAAAAAATATCGGCCTCGTTATAGAGTCACACTGAAAAATGGTCGTCCTGTTTATAGTTCCATGTTCAATAATTTTTCACTACATTCCAAACGAGTTTTGACTTCCTCCTCAAAGTTTTACTACATTTGTAGAAGTACAAGGGGCGTTGTCGAATTGTTTATCACCTGAGTGGTAACACGGGAAATTTTCAGATACATAGAAATTAAAATGCGCTTGACAGTGTGTCAGAAAGATTCGCATTGCCATGTCGGGGATAAATTAAAAACTGAGAACATAATTGAAGAGTTGAGTGGAAGAACATGTTATGCTACATTTTCTTAAAAAATATTTTATCTTTTGGATGAAGGCGTTTTGAGGTATACTATCACATGGTAAAGCTAAAATACCAAAGTTCTATTTAGCCATGAAGATTTAAGACATTATTCATTGATATTTAATATTTTAATATTTAATAATGCAAATAATATTAATATTTTTTTATATTTAAAAATTAAATATGAATAAGTTTTTTTGATAGATTTTAGTACCACACCTATTAATATTTTAAATACATGGTATGAAACAGAAAATAAATCATTAAAATTGACAACAAAAACTTCCACATCAAATTTCTTCAAATGTAATTTTTGCTACTTAACGTTCTTCCATTTAGCTCTTCAATTAACACAGGCATAGTTGCAATTGTATTGTTGTATCATTATACTCCTTTGCTTTTAAGTAAAATACAGTAATTTCCGTTTTATATTTTACATTATTTATTATGCTAAATATAAAAGAATAATTAGATGACGGCAAAAAATTTTATGTTAGCATATCTGTAGGATAAAAAGGAAACAAGATGAATTTTAGCTTAAGAGTACGAAGTCTCGAAGATATAACACAATTCAACGTGTTTGTGCAAGAAGTATTTAAAGAATACAAACGAAAAATATAACAACAGAACAGTTGTTCTGTATTTTAAATTATATGTTAACTCATTAAGGGAGCTGGTCACTCAGCTTCGGAATTCTCCTCCGTAATGTTAAGTCTATGGACTTTTGATGCATTCGTATATTTAAAATATCTTCTCGGGAAATTCATATTTTTAACATCTTTTTTATGTGTACTCTTCTTAAAGGGCGTCTCTTTTTTTCTTAGTTTTCAAAATATTTCTAAAATTTATGCTGAATTTAATATTTTATGTGTTAACAGCTGGCGAACTGTGAGCTAGATTTTAACACTTCATATAAAATTAAGTCTATACTTTAGAAATATTTTGAGAACTAAAAAAAAAAAACATCTTTTAGGAAGTGTACACAAAAAATAGAAGTTAAAAATATTAATTTCCTGAGGAGATATTTTAAATATACGAATGCATCAAATGCCCATAGACTTTACATTAGTGAGGGGAAATCGGAAGCTGAGGGACCAGCCCCCTTAAAAAGTTGTCTCTTTTTTTTCTTAGTTTTCAAAATATTTCTAAAATATGCTGAATTTAATATTTTATGTGTTAAAAGCGGGCGAACTATGGGTAAGATTTTAACACTTCCTATAAAATTAAGTCTATACTTTAGAAATATTTTGAGAACTAAAAAAAAAAAAACACATCTTTTAGGAAGTGTACACAAAAAATAGAAGTTAAAAATATTAATTTCCTGAGGAGATATTTTAAATATACGAATGCATCAAATGCCCATAGACTTTACATTAGTGAGGGGAAATCGGAAGCTGAGTGACCAGCCCCCTTAAAAAGTTGTCTCTTTTTTTTCTTAGTTTTCAAAATATTTCTAAAATATGCTGAATTTAATATTTTATGTGTTAAAAGCGGGCGAACTATGAGTAAGATTTTAACACTTCCTATAAAATTAAGTCTATACTTTAGAAATATTTTGAGAACTAAGAAAAAAAGAGACATCTTCTAGGAAGGGTACACAAAAAATAGAAGTTAAAAATATTAATTAATTTTTTGAGGAGATATTTTAAATATACGAATGCATCAAATGCCCATAGACTTTACATTAGTGAGGGGAAATCGGATGCTGAGTGACCAGCCCCCTTAAAAAATTGTCTCTTTTTTTTCTTAGTTTTCAAAATATTTCTAAAATATGCTGAATTTAATATTTTATGTGTTAAAAGCGGGCGAACTATGAGTAAGATTTTAACACTTCCTATAAAATTAAGTCTATACTTTAGAAATATTTTGAGAACTAAGAAAAAAAGAGACATCTTCTAGGAAGGGTACACAAAAAATAGAAGTTAAAAATATTAATTAATTTTTTGAGGAGATATTTTAAATATACGAATGCATCAAATGCCATTAGACTTTACATTAGTGAGGGGAAATCGGAAGCTGATGACCAGACCTTTTAAGGGCCGCACCTTCTTATACTTGACACAAATTAAATAAAATTTTATTTTACACATATTAATGCCTAATTAAGAGAAATAAAACGATATTATATAAAAAATATATTTTGATGTCAGATATGATAAGTCGCGAAAGCGCGTCAGTACAAGTCAACTACATTTTTTGCGATATAAAAATCTTTGAAGCATTTACTATGGAGCGGTACATTATATTTATTACACATAGTTATGGTTTGACTGCTACAATATCTGTATTTTGAATTGCTGAATTTTATTTCATTCTTTAGAGTGCATCTATTTACACAATCCGAAATTTATGAATAAAAATTTTCAAGACATTCCATACTATTTCATTCACATTTCTAATTTTTTACAGCTCGAATCAATTAAAAATTTTTTTTAAATAAACAATTAAATTTAAAAATCAAAAAACCCACTAATTAATTATTTCTCATCAATGTAAAACTATTTTTTTTTTCAATTCCTACTATTAGTTCACACTCTCGCTATATTTATCTTGTGCAAATTTTCAATCGTTAAAAAAATACTTATTATTCATCCAATCAAGCTCAAATATATTTTTTTTTAACTTGTAGTGGATGACACTTGATGTTAATCCAGTTTTTTTTTCAAATATTAATTCATTAATTAAATTAAATTAATTAATTTTCAATAATCGAGAGAGTCCTCTTCTTGATCAAGGTATTTTAAGACCGAGAGAGCCCTCTTCTTGATCAAGAGATTTTAAGCGCCACTCAAGAGGAAAGAAGAATGGAAGAAAAAATGTTCTTATTGACCTAAGTAGGAATTGACTTAAAACATTTTTTTTTTATATTACTTGTTTATATTACTTACCCTTTTTTTTAGTTACTTGTATTGATGACTTTTAAGTTGTGTTTAATTGTTAGTTCCTATATATAAACACTGTTTTGATGAGGTCTATAGATGTCTATAATGCTTAGAGTTGCAGTAAAGCTAGAGATCCTACATACACAACTTCCAGGTTGTATAATATTTTAACGGAGCTTCTGACTGTAAAATAGTCAATGAAACATAGTCTTCATTTTGAAAGACCTATCCAATGATATGCCACTGAATAGGGTGAGTAAATGTCTTTTTCGTCTCTACCGCCATTTTGAATTTATAAAAACAAAACCTAGCCTATAACCACCGGGTTGTTAAGACGAATTGATAGAGACCTCATTCCTTAAAATCCATTCAGCCGTTGGGATGTTTCAAGGGTATAAAGAAATCCATTTACACACATACGCGTGAAACACATAACCCTTCTTTTCAGTTGGGTAATAAAAGTCATTGTATATAC
This sequence comes from Maratus speciosus, assembly GCA_963932465.1. Classification (NCBI taxonomy): domain Eukaryota; kingdom Metazoa; phylum Arthropoda; class Arachnida; order Araneae; family Salticidae; genus Maratus; species Maratus speciosus. Next base: position 228,103,443 of record OZ010796.1, on the reverse strand, counting down.
AATATGGGTTAATAAAATTGTTGAAAACAATATTCACTATAAAATTAAAAAATCACCAACATAATGTTGAGAAAACGCAGCATCAATCTTTAATGGGTTAAGCTTGAAATTTTTTTCATAGAATGATGAAATTATTATATTTTCTCAAAGTGATAAAAAGGAGATACAATGTAACTTAACACTACCTGGTCTAGAATAAAGCTGAGATCGAAACTGTTAGTAGGGTGTTTCTGCATTAAGCATATTTTTAACTATTTAAAAACAAATTAACTTAATGGTAGTAATAAGCTTGAAAATTATTACCAAATGCTATAGAAATGCTATTTAGTATAAAAGAAAAGTAGGCTACCATCATTTTAAAAGTTGAAAATAATAATATTCAAGAGCTGTTATCTTTAAAAGTATTATTATCGTCTCTTATTAACAATTCTACTTTTATTTCAAATCTTCATTTGGGTTACAAATATTGCCTTCATTTTGAAAAGAACATTATTTGAAATAGTGAATTCATCTGTTTCTGTTGCAACCACTTTTGAACACAAACTTCACAACTCTCGAGAGAAGCATAGTAACCCCTGCTTTACCAGAAGATAAATCTGTGGATTTTCTCAATTTCTTAAAATCTTGGTTGGCTTTTGATCTCTTCTCCTCTTGTTACTTTTCTATTTATTCTCCTCACCAAATTTCCTCCTCGGTTTATCCCACAGGTGTAATGCAAAATCTAGAGGAACTTGACTTATTTTTCAAAAATTAAAATTTGCGCACCATTTGACAAATTTGCACACTAAACTGTCCAGTTTAATTAATTATAATTTTGTCAGTTTATCGCGTAGCATAAGCAAAGGCAGCTGGATGAGACCGAATGGTCCGAAATTTCATGGTTTGTATTACGGTTCATCCCACTAACATTTTAAATACACAGTTACAAGAAAAGAAATTATATGTGTCGGTACCTGTATTTGTTTCCAATATTTGTATGTAAAAGAAAGTAAGTTATGCGTCATTATTATGCATAACTTCACATAATGTTTTAACATATTGTAACACCTTATATCAATCCAATTCTGTCTCAGTTGTTAAACTAGACCCCCGAACAATTAAAAGTAACAAAATGTTCTTCATAAAAGATTTATTTATCGGATTTTTTTCTTTTTTCCTATTCAGCAAGCTATTTAGGGGAAGCGGGCTCAGAGATCGTCGTATTTGGAACCACATCTTTCCTCTATTAAAAAAAGCGGTGTTATGTGGCGTACAATGTGACGTTATATGTAAAAAATGACCTACAAAATAAAAAACCTTTGTTATATACAGTGATGGAACAGTGTAGCACCAGATAATCAATTGACACCGCTAAATTTCATTAGTATTCTTCCTCTTATATCAGGACAGAATTTCTGAATTTTTTAAGGCAAAGAATACTATTAAAATTTAGTGATAACAAACGCCCAACTGCTGCGCCACTGTTACATCACTGCATTTAAAGAAAAGAGAGTTGGCGTCATTATGGTTAAAAAAAAAATAATTTATCTATGAGCCATATTTATCCTGCCTCTCCTGGAAGAAAATTTGGGTGACCTGATAGGTGAACAAATATCACAAAAGCAAAAGCCTGATTGGCGATTTGCAAAGTGGACTAATGGAAAAATTGACGGACTGGTTGACGAAAGTATTTGTTTGTAAACATGCATTTTTCCTTTTGAATTTTCTTTCTTGGACAGTAAATATTCGCAAAAGGGATTGTTTCCACTCGTGAGTGATTCCCATTCGTCACCGTGTAACATGCAACAACAGGGTTAACAAAAAACAAATTACCCACATCAAAAGACTTAGTGCTAATTCTAGTGCTATGATAAGGACAAAATTAAAGCTATAGATAATATAAATGATTAAAGTTAAAAAATTAATAAAGAAAATAAATATTAAAATTACACATGTTAAAAAATAAAACAATACAAAATAATGTTCAATTAAAAAATATGTACATTTTTTTTAATATAAAAAATTTCTTTACTATTTTCCTTGCTGGAGACTAATTTCTTTATATTTTGGCATTTTCTGTACGAATTATTCTAATTTTCTTTATCTATTAGCTTGCATAACACAACGTCGAAACTTATAGAAAAAAAAGTGTTAAAAAAACAGGGTTAACAAAAACAAATTACCCACATCAAAAGACTCTGGGCTGCTTTCTAGTTCTACGATAGGGACAAAATTAAAGCTACAGATAATATAAATGATAAAAAAGAAAAATGCTAAAAAAATTAATAAAGACAATAAATATTAAAATTACACATGTTAAAAAATAAAATATTAAAAAATAACATTCAATTTAAAAATATATACAATTTTTTTTTATATAAAAAAAATCTTTACTATTTTCCTTGCTGAAGACTAATTTCTTTATATTTTGGCATTTTTCGTACGAATTATTCTAATTTTCTTTATCTATTAGCTTGCATAACACAACAACGAAACTTCAATAGTATTTAAATAGTATTAAAATAGTGTTAAAAAAAAGTTTTCTAAAACAAATAATTTAGTTAAAAGGCTTGATTGAACGCTGAGTTGTTCGTTTACTGTCATTTTTTTAAAATCCGTAATAACTTAAAAGAGAGATTCGTAACTGCATGTAGTTAAACATTTGTATAAAGATATATTAAAGATATGTGGGTAGGATGCTCAATACTTTTAGCCAAGGCTGTACATTTTGTACGAAAGAATATACAAAAGCACAAAGCATTTTAATCAAAGCTACAAACCCACACGCCTCCCATTACTGGGGTGCACAACTATTCTAATAGACGAAAAGATCTTTTTTTTTATGGGAAAAAACATCAACCTACGCATGTACAAAAAATATCAACTTATGTAAACAAATGGCGTAGGATAACTGTTAGAAAATTTTGCAGCTTTTTATTGCACACCTTCGTTAGTGTGAATTGTCAAACCCACACGCCTCCCGTTACTGGGGTATACATTATACAACTATTCTAATAGACGAAAAGATCTTTTTTTTATGGGAAAAAAATATCAACCTACACATATACAAAAAATATCAACTTCTCTAAACAAATGGCGTAGGATAACTGCTAGAAAAATTTGCAGCTTTTTATTGCACACCTTCGTTAGTGTGAATTGGCAGATTTCTTCCTAACAGAGTCAAATTATCGGCTTGCACCACATTATTGTTACTATAGTATTCACTTCTTTACAGTATCAATTGGTTATCTAAGCAATAAAATCCTACATATATGACATTTTTAGGTTAGATTGCTATACGAGCCGTTAAAATTATTTTAATCTGAACATTTATGCACCCACGCATATACAAAAAGCACAAAACATTTTAATCAACTCCTCCACAATAATTGCGTAGGATATCTGTCTGAAATCTTTGGATCTTTTTAATTTCACCGTTTCGTTAATGTGTCTTTGTAGCTTTCGGCATCACGCCGTACAATTATCGACCTGCGATACTCTGTTTCCATTCTGAGAGAAATAACGCTCCTTTATCTAAATCCAAACTATAAACCTTATTGAAAGTTTCCGCCTCTCTGATTTCTTTTTTCTGTAATTAGCTAAAGCCAGAATAAATAATAGTTAAGTAATAATGTTTAACAGCTCGTAGACATTCGCCAAATGATCAACTTCATCTCCTCCCAATTCAGCCTCTCTCCTTTAGAAAAACATTTCTCCTTTAAATGGCTAAAGAAACGTGAGTAACTGTAAATGTAAATTGCAAGAACTCTTCTACCCGCATTTCTACTTTCTCTTCGAAATTCGATTTAAGTCTTCAGTAGATAAAGATAGGAAAGTTAACTAATGATGAAAACTTGTGTCAGAATTGACTAAAGGTGAAGTTATGTCGACAAATGTTTACATTATAACAATTTATAGAAAAAAGGCTGTAGTATATTAAAAAGCTGCCTATAGTTATTAGGATACACTGTTATGCATACAACTATGTATAAAAAAATGAAACTTAGTTTTACTGCAAATTTTTAGTTGTTTCAAGTTTTTGTATATATTGCAACACATAACGCGCCCTTTTGAGGACAGAAAAGTCACCAAGTGTTTATATTATAACAATTTATTCAAAAAAGGCTGTGGCATAGAAGGACGTTGCCCTCTCGTTATTAAGATGAACTTTTATTATGAGCAATTGTCTATAGAAAAAAATGAAAAATTACTTTTATTGCACATTTTTAGTTGTTTTAAGTTACCATATACAACGTGGCCATAATTAAAACTGACAGTACTCAGAGTGTTCTGTAGTGCGATCTAATTGAGAGAATGACGCCAAATTTTGTAAAAAGATTAAAGAATACAAGGGACAAAAGATTCCGCAAAAAAATTAGTTCCTAAAGACACCGCTAGGGGAATATGTGGCGCTGTGTAAGAGAAAAGAAAGTTTTTAAAAATGCAGAATCAATACTAAAATCTTTAAATGTGCTAAATAAAAGGTAATTTTATTTCAGTATTGATTCTGCATTTTTTAAAACACTCTTTTCTGTTATACAGCGCCACATATCCCTTAGTGGGAACTTTTTAAACTATTTTATTTTCGCGGAATTCTTCGTCCTCCGTCTTGTTTAATTTTCTTACAAAATTTGGCGTCATTCTCTCAATTAGATCGCGCTACGGAACACTCTGAGTACTGTCAGTTTAATTATGGCCACCTTGTATATTCCAGCATATAGCGTGCACTTTTGAGACATAAAAAAGGGTCAACAAATGTTTACATTATAACAATTTATTGAAAAAAGGCTGTGGCATAATTAAAAAGTTGCCCCCTCGTTATTATGATACACTGTTATTATGAGCAAATGTGCATAGAAAAAAAAAGTTACTCTATTGCAAATTTTTAGTTGTTTTAAATTACTGTATATTGTCCAGCGTAAAACGCGCATATTTAAGACAAGAAAAATGATCAAAATTTCCAAGTCCGCGTTATACGCACAGTTATAAAAATGAAAGACTAAAAATTAGGAAAAGATAAGCACAAGACTTGAGATTTCAACATTAATGAACAAGAAAAGAAAGCGAGTTTAGTTGAAAGAAAGAGTACGATTCCAGATGCTTTATGCCGATTCACGTTACAAATGGTTTCTGAAGATAAGAGAAAGATTTCAGGAATCGTGGGTAACTACGGCGTTATACTGAACTTGTGGAAACTTTTTTGTTATCTTAAGAAAGTTTTCAGTAACAATAGTATCCCTTGTTCTCGCTTCACATTAGTACATTTTTTTCTTTTTTATTTATGTTCGTACTATTTATTATGCTTTTTAATGTTTTTTAGGGTATTTATGTGCTACATATCTCATGAACGTTTCTTTTCAAAGAACGTTATAAGCGTAATACAGCTAATATATCTAAAAACAAAAAAACATAGTAACAAACTATAGGTGAGCGTTATACACCTGGGGCACATTGTACGTCGGAATATACTTTTCATGTTTCGAAGGAATTAATTCGTCTTTCTGAAGCAGTAAAAGTGTTAGTATTGGGTGCAGAGTTTTAATTATTTAATTTTTCATGATGCATTAATTATTGCAAAGAAATGTGAGTAACCGTAAATGTAAATTACGACAACTCTTCCACCCACATTTCTGCTCTCCCTTCGAAATTACATTTATGTCACTCATAGATAAAGATACGAAGGGTAACTAATTATAAAAACCTGTTTTAAATTTGACTAAACTCTAAGTTCTGTTGATAAAGGTTTACATGTAACAGTGTTACATGTAACAATTTATTGAAAAATGACTGTGACATATAAAAATACTTTCTTAAACATTGTGCATGAGGAAAATAAGAAGTTAATAATTATTACGCATTTTTAGATGTTCTAATAAGTTACTTGTTTCGAAGGAATGACTTCATCCTTCTCAAGTAGTTCTCTGAAAACATCAATCTCCCAAATGCGTAGAATATTTTAGAACTCTAATTTGATTACTTGTATCATTTTAAAGAGTTTTCACTGCAGGTGAATGATACAGACGTTCAATGCCTTGACGGTGAAAAAGTTATTTGATCTTCAAAATTTAAAAAGCGAAATTTTCTGAATTTCGCGTTTTGTTCCTGAAGTTCGGATATATCATTATGTAGAATTTATATACGATACTTGTGTTAATATAAGTAAAAGGAAATTGTTTCATTTGTAGTTTGTCCCATTTAGGAACAATGACCTTATATTGATTTCCGAGGTTTCTATAACATGAAAAGCATTTTTCGGAATAGTGGGTAACTCGGAAAAGGTTGTTGTATATTTTCGTAAGTTCGTACGTGGTTATATTATTTTTTAGTAGTTTAACAAACATTTGTCATTTTTACAGTCTACACTTTATTTTGAGATACATAAACCTAACGTGATTTGTAAGATTAAGATTTTTAATGTGCCATTAAATCACGAGTAGTGCTTTAGCCTCTGATACTGGGTGTCCCAAAAATGACCGATGATTTTAAAATTCAATAACTTGCGAACGGTGACAGATATTTAAAAAATTCTTGCATTAGTGTTATGTAAGATGTCAGGAGTTTGTATGCTGCGATTCTGAGTTTTAGGGACAAATATCATCGATAGATGGCGCTGCAAGCAATAACCGCAAAATCCAGACTCGATTTTTCGGCCTCTCTCTTCTTCCATGCGAAAGAAAAAGGAGATTAAAATGTATTGAATGGATCCCGAAGTACCAAAAATTGAGTCTGGACTGAGCACCTATTGCTCTCAGCGCCATCTATTGTTGGAAATTCGAACTAAAATAAAGAATCACAGTAAAAAACTCCTGACATCTTACATAACCGATAACCATCCTGCAAGAATTTTTTTAATATCTGTCACCGTTTGCTAGTTATTGAATTTTAAAATCCTCGGTCATTTTTGGGACACCGGTATTTGAACATTGTGAAGAGTTGTACACTGTGAGACATATAAAAAAATACATTATTTAATAACCAAATAAAATTGACTGAAGAAATTTTAACCGTTGTATGTTTTAACCACTGTAAATTGATCGGAAAAATTACTTTGTTTTTGTAGTGAACTACAACTTCAACTACTTTATCGAAAATATTAACTACAACTACAACTACTTGTTTTAAAAAGGAACGGCTATAAACTATTTTTGAACAGTAGTCACTGTTTGCAGCTTTCACATTATGTCTTTGTCAAAGGATTCAATCTTTACTTGAAATTGCAGACACGAGGGGACCATAACCCCTCGTTATATCGAATTTGCCGGGACACAATCAAATAAATTAAAAAAAACCGCGGACATTAAAAAATTAACATACAAAAAAATGTTTTGTGTGATTCTCTAAAATGAAAGTTTAATCATCTATTACACGTTATATGCCCAGCAGAGCAATTCACTGTTATTTTTTTCTCTTATAATTTCAAGAAATGAAAAATCTGTAAAAAAAAAAAAAACACTGCAATAAACCATGAAGATCTACTAAGGAATAAGAAGATACGTGTTTCTAGCAAGAAAATTAATATCTTGGATTTGAATTTTGCCACTTGGATGTACCAGCAAGTGTCAATAGAAAAATCCATGACGTCATACGATGCGTTCCTAAACGCTGCAGCAGAGTTGCCGACATTGGCAAATTGTTACGCAGAACACATATTGCACAAAAGAAGCAAGTTACAATAATGTGACTAGAAAAGAGAACACCTGTCCCTCTGAAGTAGTGTTAAAAGTAGAGTCAGTATTCGCTACAAACGACCAATTTTTTGTGCTTGCAACTCGCTACATTACATTTTTCAAAATGTAGTGTGCTACACTAAAAACTACTGGGAAAAGTAGTGACTACTGTAGTTTCGCTACTTGCAGCGCGCTACTTCCGAACAGTGATTGTAACCATTGAAATATGGTTAGCAAAAATTCCAAACAAAGCATAACTTAACAATAGTGTTACCAGTTCGTACGTTTTCTCCGTAAGTGGTACATTTTTCAGGTTTGTTGTACGGTGTACGCTTAGATCTTTCCCTTAAGACGATTTCGTCGGGATTTTTTTTTTTTTAGATGTCCGACTTTAATAACTTCAAGAATTTTTATCAATTTATCTTTACAATGTTTTCAAAATTTTCCTTTTTTCAAGCGCTTTTATCCACAAAAGCGTGATTGCAAAATTAATTAAAGAATGTTGTTAAAATAATGTAATACAATTACAGTTGGAAAATAACAATTATTATAATTAATCAATGATTATTTTTTAAGAAAAAAATCTTTAAAGGAGACATTATTGGCCCTTTCAACATAGTTCAGTAGGATGTGGAAAATGAAGGCCAAACAAAAACAAACTAGTGTCAGTCTTACGTTTTTTAGAGAGAAATCTAGCAACCCTCAGTGGCCCAGCCAGGGTGGGGTTTTAGAGGCACTGGATACCACTTTTTTCTAAGAATTTTCTTCGCTTTACTTAATCGAAAAATTTTGCAATTAACACTAAAAAGACCAGAAATTTTACTCAAGTATTATAAAAATATTCACACCGGAATTTTTATTTAAATCTGTATAATATATTTATTTAACATTTATCTTCTTTGTGTCTTTTAAACTTATTTTGCAAAGAAATTTCTGGTTCGAACCGAAATATATTCATATGGTAGGGGTCATAATGACCCCTCACGTTCTTTTTAACGTTAAATTATACGAATTAGCGTTAAATTAAACGAATATATTGAGCTTCAAAACCCCCACCCTGGTTCCGCCACTGGCAACCCTACTTAACAACCTAATATATAGTGGAACAAACTTTAAAAGCGTCCCTGTCTCCCTGTGTACGAGTCTCCCCTACATGTTGGAAGAATTAATGAAAGGGAGAACAACTTAACAAGTTTATTCTAATTGAAAAACTTAAAATAATCATACACGACCCCATTAATTGATGTTTTTTAGTATTAAAGAAATTTAAGTAGACATATACATAACTGTATCAAACATAATACACTTTATATGCACCATTAAATATTTTAGTTAAACTTACATAATAAACAAATTCCAGAAATTTCAGAAAACCTAATGATAAAAAAAATAGCTTTTAAGTAAAATTTGCCAACTCTTAACGAATTAGGCAAAATACTTCAATAAGTAAACCTTAAAAAATTATAAGTTTTTAAATTTTTTAAGTGAATGAAGCACCAATAATTAGAGAATCTAATTTCCTAACACCATTGTTTTCTTCGAAAATATAAACTTTCACAACAATTAAGAGAGCAATCCTTTAACACGTCGAGTGCCAGGTTGACTGACACTGAAGCGCTGAAAAATTTACAATGTTTTAGCTAATTTTTAAGAAAGTATAATCCTGTAATAAATAAAAGGTAAGTAAATTTAAAATAATTTTGCAGTAATTACTTAAAACAATATATATATTTTTAGTTTTATATCATATTTTAGACGTCAGTCATCGGTTAACGTGTTAAATTAATTTTACAAGTCTTTGTTGAAAGCACGAATCCAGAAACTCTATTTAAAGTCATTCCAACTCCATGCTGTTTTTTAAGTATGAAACACAGATAATGATTTTAACTTTTGGAATGATCTTTTAACTTTCAGCAAATTGAACCGTTCGTCACGCGATTTCGTATTTTTTAATAAAAGTATTTAAAGCTGTTTTCTATGGAAAATACACATGAAAGCCACAAAACATTTTGTTAGATCTAGAACAGAAAAATTTAGGAATGTGAAATGTAAACAGAAGTTAACTTTTATGTAACTGGTGCAAGTAAGGTAGTTGTCAAAGAGAAATTTTTTCAGTAAAGAAAAGAATACGTTAGCAAATTATTTTAAGAGATACATGAATTGGATACACGAATGTAGAAGCAATAGTTAAATCCCTTTTAGTTCTATTTTAAAGCGTGAAAAGTATAAAGATTTTTATTTTCGGAATGATCTTTTAACTGTTGGAAAACTGAATTATTGGTCACGTATGTTCAGAATTCTTCACTTAGGTTTTCGTTATGCTAGTCCCAGTAAAAAATCGGCATATAGTATTTCGTTAGACTTGGAGTTGATAGATAAAATGTGAATAAAAGTTATTTTTACTCGTCTTCTAACAAAAGAGGTTATACATTTCGTTCGAATCTCTTTTTAATGTATGTGCACGCATAATTTTTGAGTGGGTATACCGATTTTCACATTTCTTGTTTTAGTGAGAAAAGACTTATTTTGATGGTGACCAGTGTCAATTTCACCAGAATCTACTACTATTACTGTTACTGCCCGATAGGGGCTTCTCAGACCAAGAACCAAGTCTGTAGAGCATAGATATTTCTCCCGGTCCCCTTTATTGAATAAAAAATCTTGTTTTAAAAAAATACAAAATTTCAGCCGAAGCTAAGCCCGCCGATACGTGCAACAAAGGGCAGGCTGATGTATACAGATTTTAAATAAATATATAAATGTAATGGCCACAAAATTTGTAAAAGACAGTAATAAACAATAATAAGCAATAAAGACAATATCATAGACAGTTCCGATCCCACATTAAGCAGTGAATAAGAGGGAACGCGAGACCCTGGCCCAGTGATGGACTAATATAGAAAGGTCACATAGAAAGTTAGATATGTTTTAAGCTTTGACTGTAAAGTCGGGCGCGATAAAATGTTAGCTAGCCAATCGTCTGGAAGAACAGGGCACAGGAGGACGGCGAATATGCCTTCGAATTGTTAAAGGACAATTATAGAAGTAATGAGAGGAAAGAACAACATACCGCACGCACGAAGAGGGGAAGGTCTCTTTTGCACTTGAAGAGGTATGCCCCAAACGAACCATGACTCTTAAGAAAATCTGCAGTGGAGGCTATGAGCAGGAGAAAATCCAAAGAAACCACCGGGACCAGATCATAGGTATATCTACCCTTATCCGAATAGCCCCAGTGATCCTGCCACTGTTTCATAAAATGAGCGCGAAGGTGTCTTTTGATGTGTGAGTGCGGTACTGGAAGTGAAACATCAACTGATGATCTATCAGTTGCCTCCTTTGCTAACACATCCGCCATTTAATTGCCCAGGATACCATTGGAAATTATATGCTTGTCTGCCAGACTGCTTTTTGTCTTCTTTTCTACTTTCTAAGCTCTAGCTTTCGCAAAAACTGTCCAATCGCCATGAAATTTGAATATTTTATTGAGCTATAGTCCGCGCACGATAACTTGGTCGATGTGAAAGAGTTCGCGATGCTAAGGGGAAAGAAAGCTTCTAACATACACAAATGGTGCAGGAAATGCTTTATTTAATTAAAAACTAGATTCTACTGTTTTCTAGTAAAGATTTCCCTTTTAATTAAAAAATAAATTCAACTACATTTGCATTGCTCATCGGTCAAGTTATTCTGAGCCGACTATACACAGTACTATTATATGTCTTTAACCCCTTCGTGATGAGCGTCGTATACTCCACAAGACATTGTTTTCTGGTAAAATCACCGATTCTTTTATTAAGGCAAAAGAAAAAGAAAATTTCATTCCGCTCAACAACGCAAAATTTCTGACACATTAACGCAACGGTGTCAAACTGCGGCTCGCCGGATACCACTAAAGTTCTAAAGAAGTAGTCTATTTCTTGAATCGCACAGATTCGATGATTTGATAAGACATTGATAACTATATAATGGTATCCGGCAGGCCACAGTTTGACACCCACACCCGCATTAACGGAATCATTTTTAAACGCAAAAGCCTGAAATCGGTAGACCTGACAACTGAAGTTGAATAGAAATGTATTAAGTTTTGATTTATAAACGATTGTTGTTTCATGACGAGCCTTTCTGGGCTGTCGTGTTCCAAAAATCGATTCAAAAGCCAAATTTGACAGCATTTTGTCAAAGATCTTTTGTTTTAGAGAAAAAGGGAAAACGCTATTCGATTTCATTATTTCTGAATAAGAGACCCTGGTAATTTTATATCTAATATTGACATACACTTTGTGAATGTGTCAGAAACTTGCATGTTTGGATTTGGGAACAGCCTTATAACATACGATTGGAGCAATTATGGTTCTAATTGTCAATTTCTATTATGAATATTTCCATTCTCTTAATAAATATCATTACCAAAGAAGATTTGTCACATTGTTACGCTAAAAAAGTATGACTTTCGGTTTATCTCACTAGAAAAATTTTAGGTTTTCTTCATAGGCATAATGAGATTTCAGGTAATTTTATTTGAAGAAATTCTTCCAAATAAGAAATCAAAACAGATGGGTGGTTAGTTATAACTTCTTCGACTTTATTAATTTAAAGGTTAAATTACCAAATTATTAATTAAAATATCGAATTATTTGTAGATGATGTTAATGCTAAATTCAACACAATTTCAAACCCATTAACACTTAAATGCGCGTTTTTTTATTTTGTTTCGAAAAAAAATATATATGATTCTCAGAAAGGTTTATTACACAAGAAAAATAATGAAAAAAATCAGAGATACATTTTTCATATAATACGTCAATCTTTTTTCCTGTAGCATATCTGCAATATAAGTTAAAACTACTGTCGTGTGGCTGTTTTACGCTAAAACAATGCAAATTAGAAAATATTTTAATAAGTATGTCTCCAAATACCTTATTTTATATTATTATTTATTTTAAAAAGGTCAACATTTAACCTTTTAATTCCCATGATAGAATACGTTCTAGAAATTACGTAGTTCAGAGAATCTGACTTTACACCAGATAGTTTCAATGGTTAATTTCGCTTTATTTAAAAACGGAATGTCTGATATTAATTAAAGTATATAGTGCTATTTTAATTTTCTGGTGTGAATTAGGTATATATGAATTTAAAAAATCTATTACATTCAAAACACTCTTGTTTGCATATGCGCAAAGCTGCGCACTAAAGGGTTAATATTCAATAAACAATGGAGAAACACTTCCTCCTGTGTATTACACCTGTCTATTTTTAAAGTAAAACTTTTTCCGGATTTCATCCTGGGACGTGCCAATTTTAGACCGGAAAATAATAGCAAACCTAGTTATTACAAATAGTGTTAAAAAGCAATTTTTTTTTTTAAATATAATCATCCGCCATATTGTAAAATATGAAAATATAGAAACATAATTATACACAGAAGTATTTTTTTTTTCATTATTGGGTTAAAGATTTCAGTTTGGATAACACTTCGATACCATATTAGTTTTTTAATTTTAGCTACTTCAGTGAAAACCGTATTTATCCATACATTTTATTCCGGAAAGACTTTGAATCCTACAATATGTCTAATATTTTAATGTGAGTTTGATGAAAATACATTATATAAAAAATTTAGAAAGTGTACAACATGTCTCTCAGTCTACATGTCTCATGTAATTCGGAACCTAAAACTTATGATCATTCATGGTAGAAAATAAATATGCACCTGTTTTGAACCGGACAGATATTTTTTGGTGCTCTTTATATTTCTTTCTCTATTACTCCAAATCGTGTGTGAATATATATTAACAGGGATGAAAGCTCTCCGACTCAAATGACCGATCACTACCACTTAATTTTAATAGTATTTCTCGTATTGTTTAATGACCGAATTTTTGAGATTTAAGAAAGCAAAGTATACTATTAAAATTTAGTGGTACCGATCGGTCATTTGAGTCGGAACGCTCTCATCCCTAATATTAAAAGTACAAAAAATTAAAAAATGCAGACTATGCATAACGATACTAGTTATTCAATATCAAAGTAAATATGTCTCTATGAAACAATAAAATCTGAAAATAATTTGAAACTATCTATGTAATTTTAAGCTTAAAGACTTTCCAATATTTTTAATCATTTTTCAATGCATGTTAACTGTAAATACGCTACTGAAAGATATGTATAATAGAAATATCGATAGTGGTAATTGGGTGTCTGAATGTTATGTCTCTTCCCAGCTTCAGCAGTAAATAACGAGTAGCTATACAGGGTGATTCAAATTAGATTGTAATACCGCTCTTAAACTGCTGAGGATAGAAACATTCTTCCAATTACAAAATATATACCAATCCAGTATTACTTTTAGATACGACATTTGTTTTACAAGGGGATATATACATATTAAAATATGAATTGTAACTTATCTTATGCGGCCTCCATTTTTATGTTTAGAAAAATGCCATGCTTTTAACAAAGACATTTAAAAAAGAAATGTCATCCTTTTACGGCTAAAGCTTACCGAGTTATGATTGAATTTTATGAAATTTCGGAGTTTTCTGGCACTAAAAATGCATCTTTGTTTTAGCACCGGAAAGCTCTGAACTTCCACAAATTTCAAATCAGCATAATTTGATAAGTTTTAGTCGTAAATGAATGGTATTCCTTATTTATTAATTTATCTATTTTTGGTGTTATTCTTACACGAAGGACAACACTTTTCTAAATATAACCATTTCTAAATATATACTAAATGGAGGTCACATAAAAAAAGTAAAATTTTTATTTCAATATGTATACAGCACATTGTACAAAACAAATATCATATCTAAAAGCTATACTTGATTTCTATACTTCTGTAATTGGAAGCATGTTTCTATCATCAGTAGTTTAATAGATAATCGCCACTACATCTATTTTGCAAGACAACATTTTTCCAAATATAACCATTTCTAAATATATACTAAATGGAGGCCAGGTAAAAAAATTAAATTCGTATTTCAAAATGTATACAAACGTATACAAAACAAATGTCATATCATAAAGCTATACTTGATTTCTATACTTTTGTAATTGGAAGCATGTTTCTATCATCAACAGTTTAAGAGATAATCGCCACTACATCTATTTTGAATCATCCGGTTCAGATATTTGAGATGGATATAGATATTCCTTAATGCACATAACTTAGAATTATTAAGTTTGTTAGTATTTCTAATCGAGTTTGTATATGTATTCAGTATGTTAGAAAAAGCTTTGCAAATATGCATATCTCTACTGGTTCAGTCAAATGAAGTGTGATGACTCATATCACTACAAGAAGAGCAGGTGATTATTGATTCAAGGAAATCGATCCAATCATCATTCTGCTGTCGCCACCCCATACGCCTCGCACTGGGGGAAAGTATCCCCATCCGTGACAATCTCTAACAATAGAAAAATTTATCCAAGCATGAAATGATCACAAAGATGCAATTTATAAATCGAATAGTTGAGATAATCTGTTGCGTTTCTCTGACTGCAAATATAGTTCGGCTAAGATAATGAAATTCGTGAATTCTCTCGTTATTAATGCGTTATGTATTAGATCGATTACAGTGACGGCTTCTAAAATGTAGGTCGACTATAGGAGAAGTTCAAGGGTAATTTTAAACTTTATATCAATGGATTTTTTTCTTGAAACAAAATGGCCTTGCTTCATTTATAAATTGATTTCCAACGAAAGAAATTGCGTGTATGCATTGTGTGTTTTTATGTATATATGATTTATATGTATGTCCATGCATAACTTTTTAACCCCTTGAGGGGCGGTGGGATATATTTTATCCCATCTACGAATAATGAATATTTTCACCGGAAAAAGTTTATTAAATTTTACTTTTCTAAATTTGGTGGAAAAAAGTCGTAAAATTACTTTTATTTATTTTGCAATAAATCTGTTTCCAGATTCCGGTGTGAATTCGACATTACAGAAACGCAATTACATGCCCCTCAAAGGGTTATCGGTGCTCAGTTTTGTATACTGATTTTGTTTTACTTTCTTCTATCTTTATAAGAAAGATTGGTGAAAATTTTCGACTTCCGGTTTTCGACGGATTTACTCGTTTTAGTCCCGAAAAACATGTTTTTACAAAATGTCCGTCTGTGAGTCTGTGACACGGTCTGTCTGTTTGTATGTGACACAAATTTTGTGGGTGCTGTATCTCAAGAACTAATTTAATAAAAATTTATATTCAGCTAGTCCCTGATATAAATTGATGCTGATTAGTTTTTGGTGTAAATCGGCCAACACGTGGCGCTGCTATGCTGAATTTTTCACAATTTCCGCAATAGCTCTATCTAAAGAACTAATGCACGGATATTCACCAAACTTCAGTTTTAGTTAGTCCTTGATATGAATTGGTGCTGATTACGTTTTGCCGTAAATCACCTAACAAGTGGCGCTGCTATGCTGGATTTTTCACGATTTTCGCAATAGCTCTATTTCAAAAGCCAATTCGCGTATTTTAATCAAACTTCAGATACAGTTAGAAGTTGGCATAAGTTGTTGCTGATTAGATTTTGGTGTAAATTACCCAACAGGTGGCGCTTCTATGCAGCATTTTACAGGATTTACACGATTTTAGCGATGGTCATATCTCAAGAACTGATACACGGAATTTCATATCTTTAGAATCATCATGATGGGCGTAGATTGCCATTTAATTTTGGCACTGTGATAGCGAATTTAGAAGTATTAACATGTATTAGTAGAAATAGAAGACACAGGGGATTGGCACATCCGACTAGTTTTTTTTTTTTTTGTTGTTGTTGTCGTTTTTTTTTTTGCAAAGGCCTCATTCTGCAGTTGGTCCCGTTTCAATATCATTGAAATCTAAAATGATGCGCTTGTATTTGTATCTGTTTTCGTATCTTTTTTGACTTTATAGGTTTTAACCTAAGCATAAATCGTTGGGTCTTCACGATTTTTGGTCACTCGCGTTAAGAGAAAGTATTTCCCTCCGTAGCAATCTGTAACAATAGAAAAAATTATCCAAGCATGAAATGATTACAAAGATGCAATTTATAAATCGAATAGTTGATACAATCTGTTCCGTTTATCTGACAGCAAGTATATTTGGGTTAAGATAATGAAATTCAGAAACTCCCTGAAGTTATTAATGCGTTTATATATTAGATCGATTACAGCGGCGGCTCCTAAAATGTAGGTCGACTATAGTAGAAATTAACGGATAAATTTAAACTTGGTATCAATGACATTTTTGATGGAATGAAATTGTCTTACTTCATTTATTATTTTACGTTCAAGGAAAGAGGTTATGCGTTTCGTTTTTATACACTTTTTTTAGGGTTCCGTACTTAAAAAGTAAAAACGGAACCATTATAAGATCACTCTTGTGTCTGTCTGTCACAGCCATTTTACTCGTAAACTATGGAACGTGGAAAGTTCAAATTGGGGGAAGTAATAAAGACTATTGACCCACATATTTACAGATTATTAAGCATTCACAAATATATTTAAGAAAAATGTAGAGGGGCTAATTAAGTTACTTGAAAAAAATCTTTTCTTTGTATATCGTGTAGAGTATTGCATGAAAGCTTTCGTAACGCTGAACTCAAAAATACATTTCTTT
Organism: Maratus speciosus; assembly: GCA_963932465.1. Taxonomy (NCBI): domain Eukaryota; kingdom Metazoa; phylum Arthropoda; class Arachnida; order Araneae; family Salticidae; genus Maratus; species Maratus speciosus. The sequence continues at coordinate 228,086,177 of OZ010796.1, read as the reverse complement.
TAATTTTAAGTATTATATTTTCAGAGATATAGTCGAAAATGTAGTGCAAAAATATGTCCCCCCCCCCCTCCATCTATTTCTGAATCTAGTGAAACTAAAATAATGAAAAAATTAGACATAGTAGATGTTAATGTAAACCTTGCAGGAAAATTATAGCGATTACTCTGGGCCACACAGTTTTTGAGAAAAACGCATTTTTTCGTTACACACAAATTTCGAATTGCCGCATTCGGCAAAGGTATTGAGCAGCGCTTGAGATACCTATAGCAGAAGTGTATCAAAGCCTCGTAGCTCGTAGCAGAAGTATCAATGCATTGTTGATAATGATTTTCGAAAAAAATCGTCGGTAATTAATCGAGATATATTAACCTTTAAAGACGCGGACTGTTTGGACATACATAATGACAGGGGCGGCGTACGCTATGTACCACCGGCTTTTAAACCCCAGATAGCAACTTTTAAGGATATATTCGTGTAATGCAATGCTCAGTAGTAGTATAAAAGCAATAAACGTCAAATTGTTAAAAACAGACTAATTTAATTAGAATTAACCACATAAATACTATGGGATTAGCGGCTAATTTGCATTGAGTGGATCTCTTAATACGCATCCCGTGTCTTTAAAAGTTAATTAAAAACCTATCTGGAAAAACGCGGCACGGACCAAGGTGGCGTTGCAACTTTGCAACCTCCTTTCGAAGCACGCTTCGCACAATGCCAAGCTTAAACTCTGAACAAGTGTTTTGGTTTAGCTACACTTTAAAAAGAAAAGACTATTACTACGCTGAATTTAGTTTTATGAAATGCCAAATGAATTTTAATCTCTTGCGCTGTATGACGCACTCAACGTACGTCATGTTATTTTGGCCATTTCCGACAATAATAAATGGCTAATCTTTTAATTAGACATTCCGATTTCTCACCAGAAAGTTTTAATTCTTATTTTTGCTTTACAAGATGATTGACTTTCCATAACATAATCTAAAAGAAAATTCAAATTAAATTTTTGTGGTGGGAATTCAACATTTCTAAAAAAACAAATCTGCCAGATGCGGCAACACTGGTGGCTAGTGACATACATCCGTTAACAGCGCCAGAGCGCAAGGGGTTAAATATGAACTACTTTTTATTGTCAGTACCAAATTAAGTTCATCATAGGCAGATTAGGATAAGATTTAAAAAAAAAAACAGTTATACAGAATAGCAATATTTGATATTATTTATGCTTCATATCTCTTTAAACTTTTATGGTATACCATTCATAATTTTCTAGTATATACAGCTATACCCAACCCTACATTGTATAGTTTTTTACAAAGTCTTATTATTCTTTTAGCAATGATTTTTTTAATAATACAGTTAATAATTCATATATTTATTGTACGGAACCCTCTGAGCGCGAGCAATACCCGCACTTGGCCGTTTTATTTTCCGCGTATGTCCACATATAACTTTTTAACGGGTGCTCAGGTTTGCATACTTTTTTTGTAAATATTTCTTTCTGCAGATGGCCTCGTTTCAGTAATATATTCGTACGTCTCTGTCTGTTTTCCTGTCTTTTTTAACACTTTTCAACTATGTTGAAAAGTGTTTATGAATTCAGTTGCTCTGTCTGTCTGTCCGTCCGTGCTCTAACTCGCATAAATGCAGTCAGAATGCCATTAAATTGATATTTGAGATATGTTGTTGGTATATTGGACGGAATGTTCTGTATTTAAAATGAAATGTGTAGCCTTAACGGTTCGTTTAAAGCAGCCATACTCAACCTTATTTTCTCGCGGGCCGCAAACAAGCGTTTCCGACATTAGGCGGGCCGTAACCCTCTTAAAAAGGCGTAATTAAAATAGTAAGATAACAAAGTAGTATAACAATGCAACATAATAAATTTAATATTATCAGGATGGTTCAGCGTTTGTCTCGGAAGATATGTTACCAAAAAAAATTTTAACGCCACAATTTCCGAACAATAAAGTTCGTGGTAGATTTCTACTGCAAATATTGTAAAAATAGGTCGCGAAGTTTGTTGTTTAGAAATAGTAGTGTAAAAAGTTTTTGTGCCAATTTTTTCCACAACAAAGTATGAGCCTTAAAAAATCAACTATTAGTTACATAATAAGTACAAAACGTTGTAATATAAAAATTCAGATTTTGCAAATTCTAAAGAAATAATAATCAGGAGGTTTTCTCTAATTATACTACAGTCTTTTGCTCAATGCAAAAACTTTATTTTCTTTTATTTGTGAAAATATATATTGCAAATTTAATTTGGAATAAAGTGTGATTAGTGTTGAAACTTAGGAAATGTATAGAACACTGTAGCAGAAATAAGGACTATATGTAACAAAAACTTTTGACTAAGGAAACGGCATTTAAGATGATCTGATGTAATTTAAATTGACTATAAATAACAGAACAGGTTTTATCTTCCCAATAAAATATAGAAAAAAAAACAGCGAAATTCTTATATACTTTTTATGCACATCTCAAGTAATTTTTAAAATATGAATTAATGATCATGTTCCTCGGGCAGCACGTTGAGTATGGACACTCAAAAGAATTCCGTTACATTACGGCTAAATGGGGAAAAATCGTTTGCAGTGTATTTTAATGATATTACACTATTTTAAATACAGTACAGCCCCGATTATCCGCGGAATTGGGTGGCAAGGGCACCGCGGATAACCCGAAAAAGACTGAAAATGGGGTGCAAACCGGAAAGAAAAACTTCAACATAAAAACTATGTTTTAGTGAACAAGAAACATAATAAAGCGTTTAAAATACATACATATGCACAGTACAGCAGAAATCTTTGCTTTACGTCTAAATCACTAAAATAAAGAACAGTAAACAAGAAACAATGCCATACATACTGTACAAAAAGAGTTGAGTTACACCTTTAAAAAAAAGAAAAAATCAGTCCCTTGTTTTTGCTTCTTGCTTTGGAAAAACATTTTTTTCGTTATACTAAATTGTAAACTATTGTTTTTCTTTTAGTATGGAATAATTTTTATCTTGAAAATGAAGCTATCCTTGATATGCTCTCCTAGAATTTATCATAATAGTCTTATTTAATTGTTAAATATTTTAATTGCTGTGTGTACGTTTGGTTAATAAAATCAAGGAAAGACATCAAGACTTTATACCTGATATTTCAAACATGGCAACCAAATTTAGAAATATTCTTCTATTACTTTCGAAACCATGAATTTTTCTGTTTATATTTATTAGTAGGGATTATTGTATTTTCCTTGCTGTTGGCTTGAATTAAAAAAATTCGCTTCGCGGATAATCGGGGATTTACTGTATATTGAAATTTGTATATATCACTGAGGTGTACTACAAAACGCTTACTGTAGAATCTGGTGTGCATATAATATATCGTTCATTTACAGGGACACACTAAAGTATTTGGTTACAGTAATGCCTATGAGGAATAATTGCTGGTAATGCGTTTTAAATTGTAATACGCGTTTTAAAATTTAACTACGTTTTTGCATATTACTTGGTGTGTATAACTTATATAGATCATATACACAAAAGATCTCAAGCGCATTTCCGTTCATTGGCGGAAATTACTGAACGGGAAATTTCAATTGTGGCTATGCATTTCATTGAACTAACTTTTAGCATTTTAGCATACTATGTAATATGCATAAAAATTTATAGATAATATACAGGGCTGCACAAAAACAATTCCGATAATTTTAGTACTATTCAGGGTAATTGCAGAAATTGGGTTTTCAAATGCGCTATGCATTTTCTAAATTGTTTATTTATGCATCTCTCACCTTAACCCTTAAATGCCTGAGTTTTCAAAAATAATTTTAAAAATGTTTTTTGGCTTTCATTTTTTAAATAAATCATGGGAAAAATACTTAAAAAAATCCTATTTTGTTTTAAGTATGGTTTATGGCTAAAAAACAGTTTGTTACTAATCGGTAATACTGGTGTTTAATTGAAAATATAAATTTCTTTGATAAAATTCTATAATATTAATCACACAAGAAAATTAAGAACTATGATAAGAAATAAATTTTATTTGCTCACTGCAGAACAAAATAGGGTATTTCGCAAGCTTCAAAACAAAACAAAAAATTACATTTAGTAACAATTGAAAAAATAAATCTATCTTTATTCTTAAACAGCGCAAGTATTGCCATCTACATATTAAAAATCCATTACATAATATTTTCAGAATGTATTTTAGTTGCAACATTAGACATTATAGTTTCAATATTATTCTAATAGTATTTTAGAACCCAAATTGGGTATGTTGCCGAAAAGCAACACCCGGCATTTAAGGGTTAATAAACTCTGAAGTTTTGTTACAGTATTCTGAATGTGTTGGAAAGTGTTTCATAATCTATGCTGGACGCATGATTTTTCATTCTTGTTATTTTATATTTTTATAGGCTTAAACTTTCGGAAAATTTTTTTAGACGTCACGGTTTTTAGTCCCTCCCTCGTGCTGGGGATATCTATAGCTCCATCCGTGATAAGCTGCAACAAATAAACTAGTTGGATGTGCCAATCCTAAAACTTTCTTCTGTCTCATATATCTTAATAATTCAAAATGTTGTTACAAATGTCAATATTTCCTTTTTATTAGTTGAATACTATATCGACTTTGATTTTCATCTTAAATTTCTGCTTTAGTCAGTTAATCGGAGTAAAAACGAGTTCATCTCGATCATGAAATGTATTAACTCAATAGTTTTCCGTTATTCTGTTGTATATGAACTGTTCACGAATAGCCGGCTTTTCAGGATGCGAAGTTCCCGTCGCTTCACGAGCCGCCGGTGTACAATAAAACTACGAAAAATCAAGAAAATTACTCAAAGTTCTCTATTATAGTGCCCCCTTTCGGCAGAATATTTCCAAATTCAGGGAGGACCTTCTTGCCTTGGCCAAAAACATACACAAAAAGTTTGGTTCAATTCTATGCATAAATTCATACATTTTTCAATGGTACAATATTGAAAATGGCACAAAAATCGCTATTACAGGATCCCTTCCGGCGGATTTTTTCCCAATTAAGGGAGGACTTGCTTGCCATAGCCAAAAACTTGAAAAAAAATTTTTGGTTCAATTTTATGTATAACTTCATACACTTTCAGGTGGTACAACGGCGACACACGGACATACGGACAGACAGACATTTTGTATAAACATTTTTTTTTTGTGATCTCTGACCGCTAAAACGTGTAAATCCGTCGAAAATCGGAAGTAAAAAAAAAATTCGATTACAATACTTTCCTCTATTGAAGATAGAAGAAAATATAAAAAATTTCAACTACGAAACGATCACAAAGATGCAGTTTATAAATTGAATAGTTGGGATAATCTGTTGCGTTTCTCTGACTGCAAATATATTTAGGTTAAGATAATGAAATTCATGAATTTTCTGAATTTATTAATGTGTTATGTATTAGATCGATTACAGTGACAGCCTCTAAAATGTAGGTCAATATAGCAGAGATTTAGGATTAATTTTAATCCTTTGTATCACCACGTTGCATACCTGCAACATACCCAAAAGTCAATGTTACTTTTACAGAGGGCTTTAAAAGACAATTTTATTTATTGGTGCTATCTCCCAACACAGTCAGTTAATATAAATTGTTTATAGCATTCTCAACGGGCGGTGATACAAAGTTAATTTTTAAAGCCAAAATTTTATTAATCATATGAACAGTTTCGCATCATTATTGCTAAAAGAAACATCGTAAATTTGTCAAATTAAAAAGGCTGGATATGTCCAAAAACTGATTTTTTACAAACGTAAGTTCGTATATCGGTAAATAAATACATAGAAATGCTTAATTTATCTTCAAAAAGTTAAACTTAAACTTACACTATGTGCAAAACTACTTAAAAGATGATAGAATACTAAAAAGATGTTAAATTATTTTAATACCTTAGTACTTTCAACTATAAAAAACATAGTCTTCGTCTGAGGAATATAAGAAATACAATTGTTGGCGTCTAATTTTCAAAATTCACGTAGATGGTGACGAAAGGAGTGAAAGTTGAAGTTAATTTTTAGATCCGGAAAACATTAATAAATAAAACATGGATATAGGGAAGTGGAATATTACTCGTTTTATGATTATTTAATTAAACTGAGCCAAATTCTGGGTATTAAAATAATTTAACATCTTTTTAGTATTCTGTCATCTTTTAAGTAGTTTTGCACATAGTGTAAAGTTTAAGTGTAAGTTCGTATACTTTACAATTTTGTATTAGAAAATTGACAATATTTATGAGAAGCATGTAATTGTCTGTTCATTGCAGATGTGAAAAATATACCTATTAGTGAATATTTTTTTGTTCTTTCTTTTACATGCTTAAAATGATGTATTCTAATATCTGATTAAATATTTTTCAAATCGGAGTTGTTGAGTCACAAATGGTATCAGTGGTATCATTCTCATCAGTCACATTTATATCAAAGAATTTTTACATGAGATAAAATTTTCTTACTTCATTTATACAAAATGCTATATTGAAGTTTATCTCAGTGAAATTTTGGTTGTTTGGTTGGTTGGTCGATTTTTTCATAGGCAAAGAATTATATGGGCTCGTGGGGCTTGAGCAACTCCAATAGTTTCGAAGGTGATGTTTTGTTGCTGTTGTTCTTATTGGTTTAATAAATTTATCAGCCTCTTGAATGTTTAATAACTTCTGCAAAAAATTATGTGTTTTTCTACAATAGATAATTGCATTTTTCTTCTTTTCTTATTAATTTGACAACTTTTTTCTCTCTTTTCTATGAACGAAGAAAAACAACATAAAACAAACTTGAAAGAAATAGTGTATACTATTCCTTCCTAAACTATTCAGCTATTTTCCTATACAATGTGTATTTTATCCTTTTGTTCTTCACATGGTTTTAATCTTATATATATATGAAGTAAATTATTAATGTTTTATACTAATGCAGTACACTGAATTCCAATTATTATTCATTATGTACGAGTTTGTTAAAATTTTAATAAAAGAGGATATAAAATGTGTTATATGCAATTAGTCATCATTTATATTGCACACACAGGTGCATATGTTTATATGCAAAGAGTTATATTCAAAGTCATCCTGCCAATAATTTTAAAAACTCTCCACCTATTGGTCTTTTAACGCTATATCCAATTTTAACTTGCTTTCTTGCGCATCGGATTGGAAACTGAAACTCGCGTATCCCATCTTAGATGGAGAAAAGACTGATATGGTCGAGTATTTAAAATTTCTGCTTATAATATTTTCTATTGTATTTGTCTGAAATTGAATGTACATGTTTATGTGGAAAATTGAATAAAATATGATGAGTGTTGCATACAGAGACGTCTTCTGAAAATGAACTTTATTACATTTCGGGTTTATGTAAAATAAGCCTTATATGACCAGCACATTACACAAGATCAAACTTTCGAGCCATTTCCATACTATTTGTTTTCGTAACAAGGGTTACTGGAATGAGAAGATACGACTTAGCAGCTAAAAAGTTGAATAAATTAACTGAAACGAAAAAATTATTTAAACTGCACACAAAATGAATGGCTTATTTCAAAAGATTTTCGTACTATTTAATGAATTATTTACAATGTTATATTAATTCAAACTAAATTAACTTACAGACAACATTTTATGATTATATTTATAAACTCTGTAAACCCTTCTTGCTATTTTTCAAAAGGACACAATTAATTCTTATCTAAATTTCGGAAAGCTTTTGCAAATTTATCCGTACAGTTTGCAAATCATATATTATTAGCAATAATTATTTATGAAAGTAATGGATCTTACATGCAACATTAACAAAATAGGATTTTTGAAGAAGTGTCTGAGAAATATTATTTCTATAGTGGATAATGAATTCTTTATAAAACACTTTATCCTAATTTAAAATAATCTGTAGACAACATTTCAAGATTACATTCACAAATTCAGAGGAATCTGCCCTGCAACTTTTAAAAACAATATAATGAATCCTTTCTTAAATTTTGTGAAACCTTTTTAAAATTACGAACTTTGAAAAATCTCGTTTAAAAAAATTTAATAAGACAAAAAGAATTATAAATTTCACAATATATAATTTTAAAGATTCATAAGGTGGTCCGGGATTTAAAAAAAAAAAAAAAAAAAAAAAAAAAAAAAAAAAAAAAAAAAACTTTTGGCTTAAATAAGTTGGAAATTTTTTAAATTCTTCTTCGAGTAAATTGAAGCAAACCGCATGTAAATGCGATAATTGGGTCAAAATATATATCACTTTTGCGTTGTTATGTCTGTCTTGGTCCCCCTTCTTCCAGGATATAGTCAGCGCCGTAACCAGCTGACAAAGTCAAGGGGGTATTGAATTTTCTGGTGGGGCGAATTCATAGCTAATATTTACTCTACTTACCTCTACTTTAATAATGAAGTGGCAGTGAACTAATTTAGCAGCGAACATGAAAGCAGCATTAAGGCTGTTCTCAAGTTCACTTTCGCCAAATGATGTCAAAATTTGGCGAAAACTTGTAAACTTGTCGACTTTCTTTCATTTGACACCAAGCATGTATTTTGATATTGGTAAAAAGTTGATTGTTCTACCCAAATCTCGCCAATGTCGCCAACATTTCTTCAAATATCATTAAATTTGAAGAAATGTTGCCAACTTCGTGCTTTCATTTAATGCTCACTGTTTAAAAATTTAATAACTGTTTCAACCGTTACTCCCATTAAATGCACTAACCGGTAATGACACTGAAATGACCCACTAATCGAATTTTCTCGAACATGTGACCTTGTCCAATGGTCTTCTCATAATCCAAAATGACAAGATAAAAAATTTAGTCAAAATCGTTAGTGGCGTTTTTTAATATGATTAGCTAGTCCCGTAGTAACCCAAAAATGAACTACTAATCGAATTTTCTGAAAAATGTGACTTAGCCCAATGGTCTTTTCGTAATCTAAAACGGTAGTAAAAAAAGTTTATGTCATTTTTAGATAAAATTAGCTTGACCCTTGCCCGTAGTGACCCAAAATGAACCACTAATCAAATTTTCTCGAACATGTGACTAAGCCGTATGGTCTTCTAGTACCTAAAAATGGTAGGGTTCAAAATTTAGTTAAAATCGTTAGAGCCGTTCTTAAGATAAAATTAGCTTGACTCTGACCCGTAATGACCCACTAATTGAATTTTCTAGAACATGTGACTTAGCCCAATGGTCTTCTAATACCTCAAAATTCTAAGGTACAAAATTTAGTCAAAATCGTTAAGGCCGTTTTTAAGATAAATTTAACTTGACCCATAACCGTAGTGACACAAAATGACCCACTAATAAAATTTTCTCGAACATGTGACACAGCCCAATGGTCTTCTAGTGATCCAAATCGTTAGGAAACAAAATTTAGTCAAAATCTTTCGAGCCGTTTTTAGATAAAATTAGCTTGACGCACAGTGACCCAAAACTGAACTCCAATTTTCTCAAACATGTGACCCAGACCAAATGGTCTTCTCGTAATCGAAAACGGTAGAATACAAAATTTAGTCAAGATCGTTAGAGCCGTTTTTTTAGATATAATTAGCTTGACTGTGGCCCAAAGTGACCCAAAATGACCCGCTAATCGAATTTTCTCGAACATGTGATCTCGCCCATTGGTCTTGTCGTGCCCGAAAACGGTAGGATACAAAATTTAGTCAAAATCGTTAGAGCCATTTTTAAGATAAAATTTACACGCACACGCACACGCACAATTTTTGCTTGTATCATAAATTAAGATACAGACAGAAGTAGAAGGCAAGAGCCAAACGTTTGATACAAAGTTTTAAAGTAAAATATATCTAAAAGAGGTCCAGTGATTCAAGAAGTTTCTAGGGGAAGAGGAGGGTTCAACTCCCCGTGCTTTATCTGATTACAGCCCTGGATTTAATACATTTGTCTCTGAATAATTTTTTTCAAGATTTCTTATATCTAAACTGCCATATGAAATAAGATACAGACAGAAGTAGAAGGCAAGAGCCAAACGTTTGATACAAAGTTTTAAAGTAAAATATATCTAAAAGAGGTCCAGTGATTCAAGAAGTTTCTAGGGGAAGAGGAAGGTTCAACTCCCCGTGCTTTATCTGATTACAGCCCTGGATTTAATACATTTATCTCTGAATAATTTTTTTCAAGATTTCTCATATCTAAACTGTCATATGAAATTACTTTAAAAGATAAAGCTATCAAATATTGTGCAGTATTTTTCACCAACATATTCTTTTAAATGCTTTAAATATTTTTTTGTTTTGAGCAATAATTTTCAAAATATTACTTTCGTAGGGGAAAAAAACATTTACAAAGTATATTAACTTTTAAAAATAATTTTTTTTGTTATTCTTGAAAATATATTAATATTTCTTCTTTGCAGTACTCAAAAATGAAAAAGTATGCAAAAAGAATTATTTTTTAAGGATATATATAACGTTTATACATGGCTAAAATTAATTTTTTAATTTTTTTCTGAAAGATGTTACATATGAAAAGGCATATAATAAATATATATTTCAAGAAAAGAATGAGTAAAAATATTTATAAATTAAAAGTATATACATTTTGTGTTCCGGGCCATTTTAAATCAAAAACACATTCTTTTTAGCCACAACCCCAACATGCATCATCTCTTATATCTAAAAATTCCAGATTTTCTATTTCTCATTGTAAATATCATAATTCAAATTTTAATTTTTTGTGAAAGCAATATATCTTATACACAGAATATTGCCAAAATAGTATAGTACATTTAAACAATGTTAGAAAATAGATCAAGAACAATACAAAAATATAGCTCTTCGAAAAGGTAGTATCATTTTGCGATCAACAATAATCAAAGATTATGGTAGGTTCAGATAAAAAGTTGAAGAAAAAATGAATTTGAACAACTTAAAATTTTATGCATGCAGCGGTTAAGAGTATTCTTTAATTGTAAACCAATTATCTCCTAAGAAATTTTTGTCTATGTTTTCCACTGAAGAAGTGCGTAAAATTTGAGTAGAACAATGAAAAAGAAATCACTTCTACATATCACAAAATAAGGTTTTATAATTAACCCCTTATCTGGGTCACTCGAACAGAGATCGATTCAAAATCAAATTTATAGAAAATTAAACCGGAAAATATTACCATTCCCATATTTCATGCCTCGTTTATAAGCTGCTCTAGCATATATTTCAGAAAAATGTGGATCGTGCATATTTTTTGCATCATAAAGAGAGAATTCTTTGGAATCTAATAGCAATTCTTGAATCTAAAGAAATTTGTATGTATTCATCCAATATTTACAGGATTTATTTATCGGGCGACTTTATTATCGGACAGTCAATTGATACGGGAATATATGGGCAGCATATTAGCTTTGCAATTGTTTTTCAGATTAGACATTTTGGCATCCCACTAAAAAATAGCTCTCTCTAAAATTCCTCCTTTTGCTATCGCATGTCGGCATCTTGTGTGCGCAAAGCGTCCTGCATATCACTGTTTGTTTTTTAAATCCCGGCATGCATTGTGCCATTGAAGGGTCAAGGCAGGTACGAAGACAGTTTACTTTTTGTAAAATTTGAGATGGCATTGACATCTGTCAGATTGAGAGGCATATTACCGTTTTGGCAAACTTGCATTGAGACAAAAAGGAAAGATGTCCTTTAAAAATCACAGTTGAAGATTGGTATAAAGGGGGAAGAACGATTTAAGTCGCCACTCGTAAAAGAAAGAACGGTGAATAACTTTCATACAACTATCTGCAGCCATCAACAAATATTTCTTTGGTAACTCAAAAATAGTTTTGATTCTTCATCCATCAATCTCAATTTATAATCTGAGTTAGATGAAAAATAAAATGATTTTTTGTTCCTAATATGTCTTTCATTTTTTAAACTAATAGAAATATTCATAGTATATTTCGGTGAAGACTGAAGTACGGATATACTCGGATAACGTTTCCACGTATAAAACAAGAATTGTGGAACAAGTTTCTACCTATAGTAAAATGTTATTACATGAGAGCGGCTGTGGCATCCCTGGTGATAAAAATTGGGCGTTAATCACCGTTTTTGAAATCTATAAGATATAGCAAAACCATGTTTGCTGCATTCACACTCATAAGATAGCCCATAGTCGTTTAACTATAGGTCGACAATTATTCCAAAACTCTAACTTTATCCGTTCAGACACTATTTCAATGTATCCAGACTATAGTTTTCACCCTATAAAAAATAATCTGTTACATTTTAGACTTATTTTCAAGATATATAGATTATTCGTTAGTTATAAAATTTAAAATTTAAATTATTTGTATATTGTATGAGTTTGTGATATTATTAATTTGTATTTATATATATAACCATTAATTAAACACAACCTACCACCAACAAAAACCGTAATATTATGAATTAAAGCTGTAAGTATAAAAAAAGTGCCAAATAATTTATTATGAGAATTATTATGGAAGAAAAAAGAAGAAAGTGGACACCGACAAATAATGGAAAAGCTTATATATTGAATTACATTTTCAAGGGCACAGAATTCAATGATATAAGCAAAATGGTGTTTTCTGTGAGAAAAAAAAAGCTAAAGCTAAAAATTATTTTTCTCTGTGCCCGAACAACTATTATAATCAAGTGAATAGATTAAAAATGAAAACAGAATAGAAACAAATAATATGAAATGGAAAAATCAATAAAACCAGTTTAAATATTTATAGATATAAAATAGAAATAATACACAACATACCGATTAACATTTCAATATTTTTCAATATATCCACTCGCACATGGCTACCATAATATCGTAAAGATTAAGGTGAATAAAACAGTTAAGAAATCACAGTAATTGATACCAAAGGATGCAGTTAATACATTTTGAAATACCATGATAAATACAATTAATATAATATAAAATAAAATAAATAGAAAGTAATTACATTATTTAAAATAACTAAAATGCACTATTAAATTACTTAATTACTATTTAACAATATCGTCAAAATTTAGCTAAAAAATCCACCTGGTGTAGGAAATTATAACTGAAAAGTAGCTGCAAAAGACAAAATTTATAACTTATCGTCAAAAGACAAATTTTGGTGCTGCCATCTAGTAGTATTTTTATTATTCAAATGTCACAAGATGAACAATTGAAAACCTTTGAATGTAAAAAATTTATCATCAGCAAAACCAAACAAATCCTTATATATAGATAATTATAAACCTAATATAAACCACACTATATATTTTTTTTAAAACTATTGTTAATAAAATTTTAAAAAAAGCATTCAAAATATTCTATTATCTTACTCATTTAAACTACACTAAGAATTTAAATAATTCTATAACATTGATAATATATAGCATATAGCTATATGCTATAAAATAAAATAAATTCAATAATAATTAATATAAATTAAAAATAATATAAAAATCGTTAACTATTATATACAAGATAATTATAAAATGAACAGGAAATAAAAAACATATGGAAGTAAATAGAAGATTATCAGATACTTAAATTCCCATTACCTAAAAATCTCAAATATAGTGTGTGGATTATTTTCATACAGCCATAAAAATCCAAAAAGTATGAATGTGGGACATTCAAACACATTAAACCGATAATAAATTTTAAAATATATATATATATATATATATATATATATATATATATAAGGTATTGAAAATATTTTTTTCTAAAAGAAATTAATGCAGACAGTCGATTGAAACTTATATGCCGGGAATAGTAAATTCGGTAATTCTCTGTAAACTTGTTAAGAGTTATCTGAAAACCATCAATAACTTTTAAAAATACTGGGTGTTCCAAAATTCGACCGACAAATACAGAAAGGTGATAGTAAGCATCAAGAGGTTGAAAAATTACCATCGAGCATGGGATCGCAAACCACGTATTTAATCAAAAATACAGGGTGTTTCATTCTAACTCAATGTGGGTTTATGGTAATAACTTTCAGAAAACTGAAGTATATTTTAATAAAACATTTAACAGACATTCTCACCTTTGTTGTAAATGTGATAACACCAAACAAAAGTGGTGGAAGTTTGCATTATACGCTCCAGCAGTATGCACTTGACGCCCCACATTTTGGACTGTGATTCTCAGTTTATACGGTATCATCGATTGCTTGAGCAACATGTTTTTCCATATCTTTTCGCGATGTTATCACATTTCACACAAAACAAAGTACATATCGTAGCATTTTCATTGCAATGTTTGTATTTTCCTCGAAATTATGACCGCCAACCGAGTTCAGTTAGAATGAAACACCCTGTATTTGTGACTCAATAAGTGATTTGCGACCCTATGCTCCTATGTGATTTTTCATCCTTGTTGTATACCTGATTTGCCATGTCATTTTGTAAACTTTTTTTTAAATCACCCTATATATATATATGTATATATATACCGTATATCTCGGCGTATAACACGCATCACTAATTTGAGAGTATAAATTTTTATTTCAAGCATATACTGGCGTATAACACGCATCAAGTTTTTCCAACGAAAACAAACTAGAGATACCATCTTCCCTCCACTTCAGATAATGTGTCTTTTTGAAAAAAGAAGTGAAAGGCTTACAAAAGATTTAGAACAAAACCTGATAAGAATTCAGAATTTGTCATCGATAAACTAAAGGAGAAAAACTATGATTTGTCTCAAATTGGAAATATGGATAAAACGCCTGTATTATTCGGTATAATAGGTAATAAGAGTGGAGAAACAAAAGGAGTAAAAACTTCCATTTAAAACTACCGTACACGAAAAATCCAACTTCACAGTTTCTCGTTCTTGCTTTGTTGACGATACCAAATTAAAACCAATGGTAATTTGTTAACGAAAAACCATGACAATTGATAATTTTCCAAATGGAGTCAACTGCATTTGGATAGCTTCATTCCAGTTAGTTAACTCATTCATGTTCATAAAAAGAGCTGGATGGACGAAAATAGGTTAAAATTATGGATAAAAAATGTTTCGGAAAAGCGTCCAGGTGCTTTAGGAAAACCAGAAAGTCTCTTAGTTTGGGATATGTTTAGATCCCATAGAACAGACGGATATAAGGAAAAGAATAAATAAATCAAATACAGATTTGCCAGTAATTTCAGGTCGACTGACTCCGCTTGTTCAACCTTTAGATGTTTCCATAAACAAACATTTCAAATAAAGTTTAAGTCGGCAGTAGAACACATTGATGCCAGTAGAATAGGAAAGAAGGAAATATGCGGCTTGCGTCGCTAACGAAAATGTGTGAATGAACATCATGGAATGAAATCTAATCGAAAATAATTGCTAAATCATTTTAAAAATGTGGAATATCAAATGAAATTGACAGTGCCGATGATGATTGTTTAGGACTAGATGGAAGTGACAGTGAGGAAGAATATGACATTCCCGAAAATACAAATGAGGACGAATACAACGAACTTTTCATCTAACATGATAAGGAGGATTAAGTTTCTTAGAAAAAATATATATTAAGTTTGTTTATATTGATATATAAATGCATTTAAATATACCTTTAAAAATTTTGAAAGTTTTTTTCTTAGGATTTTACATCAAACATTTTATATTCGGTGTATTACACGCACGCGGAAAAATGAAGTTATTTTTTAGAGTTAAAAGTGCGTGTTATACGCCGAGATATACGGTATATATATATATATATATATATATATATATATAAATAAAACCATATATATATAACCATAT
Source organism: Maratus speciosus (assembly GCA_963932465.1). Lineage (NCBI taxonomy): Eukaryota > Metazoa > Arthropoda > Arachnida > Araneae > Salticidae > Maratus > Maratus speciosus. The sequence goes on along the minus strand of OZ010796.1, from coordinate 228,070,445 downwards.
ATATATATATATATATATATATAGAGAGAGAGAGAGAGAGAGAGAGAGAGAGAGATTAATATACACAGTACTTGAAAAAACGCACCATTCCATGCTATTTTATCATTAAATTGTCACAGAGAGATGCAAGAGGTAGTATTCGGCAAGGAATCGTGTATACTTTCAAGATATGAATGCAAATTTTGAAATAATGATAGCTTAGATAATAACTATTGTGCCAACTTTAAATTTTCATACGGTAACACCCATTTCTGACACAGTTAGGATGTCCAGTTAGGATGAAACATACCTATATATATGACTCAATAAGTGGCTTGCGACCCCATGTCCTATAGTAATTTTTCATCCTCTTGATGCCTACTATCATCCCTCTGAATTTACCTGTCGAATTTTGGGACACCCTGTATATATTTTAAATTGATTGTATATTTAAATTATAAAGTTACTTTATTAACAGCTCGATCTATTTCTTTCTTTCTGATTGCAGACTGTTTGAGATATTATAATCATTCACAGGAAAAAAAAGTATTGAAAAAAAAAGTGTGATTTGAAAGCATTGCGTTAAAATCTTAGTTTCGGAATAGTGCAAGGTCATGTCGAACAAGGGACCCTATCTTTCTGCGATCAGACACAGCCATCAGCTGAACGTGACTCTCGCCCTAAATTGCTTTAAGTCGGTCCTAAATACTATTTCTAAGATATGTGATATAGAATGAAATCAAAGTAATGCTTACTATTCGGACTAGAGTGGAAATAGTTTTTGAAAAAGGCATTGATATTCTAGAGTAAATTGAATGCTGAACGATAAACACATAGCGTGATAAAACTAAGATTGTTCAATATGTATGTATGAAAAGCGATCGATAAAGATAGAAAGATATTTCAAGTGTTATAATTTAAATGGAATAAAGTAAAGAAGGGAAATAAATCGTTTTCTTTTCCGTATTTTAACAGCTCACAAATTGCTTTGTATAAGTATAGTTGCTATTTTTGCTGTTTTCAACTAAAATATTTTAAAGCTATTCTTATAGATTGTCCATTTCATGAGAAACGGACAAAATGTCCCGCACGTGACTCTTACATAAATACCTATATTTATTAATTTATAAGTTGTTAAAATATAAACTATACATTAAAATTACCAAAAAACCTATAATTTCATATTAGCATAGTTGTTTTAATTTGAGGATACATGCATTGTTAAAACAGCAGAAATACGTAGAAAAGCTATTCCACACGTGATATGGAATAACCTTTTAACCCATTTGTGCCTGAATTTTTATTTTTTTAAATTTGTTGTCAAAACCACTTTAAAATGTTGCAAAATGAACTTGAAAAATACAAAAAAAAATTACGCTAAGAAATGTTTGTATTTATTTGATAAAATGTAAGCGTACTAACTATGGGAATATGCATAATATTTGTAGTAATATAATATGCATAATTATATATTTTTTCTATATTTATATAAAATAACACTTTAAATTGAATATTATATACTATAATTTGTATTTTTATGAATTACTAAAAAAATATAGATATTTCTTTACAGAGACTAATAACATTATAAGTATTAGTAATAATAAACTAAGAATAATTGTATATGAGGCTTAAAAACAATTTGTTTCATAATCATCTTGAAAAGGACTTTACATAAATAACTGTCCCATAAATAACTAATAAAAATAGGTACCCATTCGTGCCTAGCACTCTATATTTTGTACGTTACAAAAATGCATAAAAAATAGGCTTGAACAAATAATTTCACAATTAAAAAAAATATATGTATTTCAAAGAAGTCTACAAGCTACGATTACGACTTATTTATTTGGATAATAGGTAGAAATAACAAAAATAAACTTACTTTTTACATTTCTCCAACTTTAAATTGAAAAATCTTTAAATTCCGAAAAATGCCTTCATTTTAAGCAAATAAATACCCGTCTTATGCTACCATCTTTCGGTAATAGATAAAGACATTTATAGATAATCATTTCATACAATTTTCATATTATAAAGAAGAAGAAAATTATACAAATTTATTAAAATTCGAAGCGTCCTTAAAATGGGACGCTAGGGATAAATGGGTTAATAAGTTTAAAAATCTATTTTAAGGGGGCACATACCCTTTAAACAAATGAAAAATTTGATTTCGGAGACAAATGGTTAAAGTGGCTCCATGCACTCATGTTTGAAATAACCACCTCAGCTTTTTTTTTTTCTTTTTGATGGTATAATATTTTCTCCATACAATATATAATTTGCATTAAACACTGCATAATTATTTAATAAAATTATTCCTTAATGTATGCTTTTTTAAAATTAATGATAATATATACAGCTTGCGTGTATGATTTTAAAGTATCTATACCCTCTAGAACTTTGAAACTTTTAATATAAATTAAAGAATATTACAAAATAAAATGAACTAAAATCTAATGAATAAACAAACAATTTCTAAAGTTTTTTCATTTTCAAAATAGAAATACCAAAATTTTGATAATTTTGTCACTCGAATACCCATACATTCAATACTTTTTGTTAGATTTCTTAAATTTTAGTTCAATTTGAAGAAAATGATCTAGTAAAGATATATATATATAAAGTTTCGACTCCTTTACATTTAATACATTTGGAGTTATTATATGAGCGCAAGTAAAAATTATAGATTTTGAGAAAAATAAATTTAAACATAAATGTTTCGCTTGAAACAGACCAAGGTAAAATGTACATTTTTTACTATAACGAGCGCAATTTTACGAATATTTTGATGCGGTTTCTGGCAAATTGTTCAGATAAACATTAGCTGTCAAATGAATTAAAAAACAAAAAATCAATTTTTTGAAGATGTTAAAGGGTATGCGTCCCCTTAAACCATATACCTTAGTAAGTTGTCCGATTTTAATAATAAATAATAATAACAATAATAATAAATAAAAATCTCCACATTTTAAACCCTAGACCTAAGTAATCTGCCCGTTTCAGGGCCATTCCGTGAAAAACTGACAAAATGTTCTGCGCGTGACACTTACATAAATACTTATATCTATTAACTTATAAGTTGTTAAAACATAAACTATACATTAAAAATAGCAAAACCTCTGAATTTTCATATTAGCATGGTTTTTTTTTAATTTGAGGATCTAATAACATTGTTAAAACAGCCGAAATATGTAGAAAAGCTATCGCACACGTGACATGGAATGACCCAGATATGTTTTTATGCAGTTATACGCAAGTAAATTTAGATAGAAGGTGTTCTAAAAATCCCCTATACTGTAAAGTATTGCTGAAATGTTTCCTAATATGGAAGAAAAGTTTACAAAAATTCAGTGTAACTTCATTGTTACCCACGATTCTGGAAACTTTTTTCTTAGCATGAGAAACCTTTAATAAGAAGAACCAATCGGAAACCTCAGAAAGTAATCGGTTTCTGACTTTAACAGAAACGTATTTTCGAAACTTTTTGGGCAACGAAAAATTCTTTAATTTCATAAACGTTTCTGTAAACTTCGGAAACTAGTTGATTTCCAGGGTTTATGATTGGCCTTTCTCCGAATGGTTTCCGAAATCACGGAAATGTCTCCGTAATCCTCTGTAACGACAAAGCTACATTGAATTTTCGCTTTGTTATACGAAAACCCACTCGCGATATAGTTATTGCCGTGTTAACGTTTTATGGCCCCGAAGCGCACGGTGTGCGCTATCTTCTGGTCCCCTTTTACAAATTATCGTTTTTCACAATTTCTATTGCGCAAAGCGATCATAGCACAGTTACAGTAATCGCTGTATATTTTAGGGGTTTTTTTCCTTTTTCTTTATTTTATCTGGGAGCCCCACGTGATTTGAACATGGATCTATTAATAAAGAGGAACTGACATATCCTTAAAACAGTGAAGCTTCAACTGTAACCGCTTTCGCAGAGGTTGATTACCACCGGTGGAAACTTTCACCAGTAAATTTAATTAAAATTTTTCTACCTATTTAAACACTTTATTAATGCAAGATTTTAGTCATAAATAATGAAAGAAACAGATATTCATTTTTACTGGTGGAAGTTTACTTTAGCGATAATCAGGCCCTGCGTTTCCGCCATATTGTGACAACCTAGACAACCTCCTCTCAGTGTCAAAGAAGAAAATTATAAAACCTGGAAAAACTGGCATCAATAAAAACATATAGAAAATTTCACCATATTTGTGAGAAAATATCTCCGTAAATAAGGCGCTTAAATAAGACGAAGATTTCTATTCAAATTTACTAGTGTGAAGTTTACCCCGGCTGTAACTAGAAACTATTGTTCTGATTTAAAAAAAAAAACAGCCGCCATCTTGTAACAACCTCCTCAGTTACTTCACTCGTAACTGGTAGACAGTACACTATATGTCTCCTCCACTTTATTCATAACTCCATTGATTTGAACAAGCAACGCCGGGCGGATCTGCCAGTATATAATAAAGCAAAAACAGTTAACCTTTAAAAAGTTTCTATCATGTTACAAATTTAGTAGAATTTTTTACAGATATTTCTAGAGAAAATTTCTAAAGTTAATAAAATATCAAAATGGAACAAAGGAATTTTGTATATTCATTGTCGAGAAAAAATTTTAATTCATGCTTCGCAGAGTGGAACAGAATAATGAAAGGAATACAACAGAATACAAACAGATACTTTAATAATTTAAATTCCACTCCATGCGATATAAATGAATTTTGCTTATTTAATGATATATCTCTTTATTTAAAGAATAGTTCATTCAAACATGGTGGAGGATATTTGAACTCGGCGAATAGAATAGGTTACATTTACAATAGACGATATCCCCGATAAGAAGGATACCTGTCTAAAACGGAAAATTTCCCTTGTAATTCAGTCTTAACATCTTTGATTTTATTCATTTATTTTTATATACATTTTTTAACTCAATTATATGTACATTTTTTCTGTTACTAATTGGATGACCCTAGGACTTTTTACCTGTAAAATCTTAATTTTAGTTTTCTGAATTTATGGATAAACTTTTAACACATATCATTTTTATGAACGGGACAGGGCACATCAAACAAAATAAATTAAATTAAAAAATAAACTAAAAATAAATCGAAAAAAATCAATAAAATAATTCAAATGCTTCATGAATGAAATCGTCATGCTCTAAGTTTTTTCAAGCAAATAGATATTTTGATGTCATTTAAACGAAACTTAACTTTTTCATTATGCATAATTTTTATGGCAAAAGAGAAGAAAACAAAATGGAAATTAAAAATGGATTGAAATAAATTGTTTAAAAAAAAAATCAACGTATCTTCTCTAAAATTGTTTTAATTATATTTTCGTTATTGTCGACTGAATTTTTATTAATAAATTTTTGAACGAAGTAGAGTTTTTGCGCATCGAATGTGCCATTGCCAAGAAAGGAGTTTTACAATTAAGGAGACCAGAAAGGTTTGAAATAACGAAAACTGGTTGAAGTTTTATCATGAATTATGAATCCTGTAATTAATTTAAACTAATGTTTATTTTTACATTTTTGTGTTTTATAAAAAAAATATATATATATATATATATATATATATATTTGTTTTAAAAAAATATTAACAAAAGGTTTAATACTGTACTACAAAATTAATCTTACAAAATTATTTTTGCCACGATGTTGAAACCTCGATTCCATATTTTTGAATCGTTATTTCTTTTTGAACGAAATAGAGTTTTTGCGCATCGAATGTGTCATTACCAAGAAAACAGTTTTACAGTTAAGGAGACCAGAAAAGTTTGAAATAACGAAAATTGGTTGAAGTTTGATTGTGAATTAGGAATCCTGCAATTAATTTAGACTACTGTTTATTTTTGCATTTATTTATGTTTTATAAAACTAAAAAAACAATATTTGTTAAATAAAAATAAAACAATAACAAAAGGTTTAATATTGTATGACAAAATTAATCTTATAAAGCTATTTATGGCACGATGCTGGAGCCTCGGTTCCATATTTTTGAATCGTTATTTCTTTTTGACCGAAGTAGAGTTTTTGCGCATTGAATGTGCCATTGCCAAGAAAGCAGTTTTACAGTTAAGAAGACCAGAAAGGTTTGAAATAACGAAAATTGGTTGAAGTTTGACCGTGAATTAGGAATCCCGTAATTAATTTAGACTACTGTTTAATTTTGCATTTATTTATGTTTCATATAACTAAAAAAATACTTCTTAAATTAAAAAAAATAATAATAACAAAAGGTTTAATACTGTACGACAAAATTAATCTCACAAAACTATTTTTGCCACGATGTTGAAGCCTCGGTTCCATATTTTTGAATCATTATTTCTTTTTGAACGAAGTAGAGTTTTTGCGCATCGACAGTGCCATTGCCAAGAAAGCAGTTTTACAGTTAAGAATACCAGAAAGGTTTGAAATAACGAAAATTGGTTAAGTTTGATCTTGAATTAGGGATCCTGTAATAAACTTAGACTACTGTTTCTTTTTGCATTTATTTATGTTTTATAAAACTAAAAAAAACAATATTTGCTAAATTAAAAAAACAATAAAAAACGGTTTAATAATATTAATAATATTCTACGACAAAATTAATCTTACAAAACTATTTTTGGTACGATGTTGAAGCCTCGGTTCCATATTTTTGAATCTTTATTTCTCTTTGAACGAAGTAGTGTTTTTGCGCATCGAATGTGCCATTGACAAGAAAGCAGTTTTGCAGTTCAGGAGACCAAAACAGTTTGAAATAACGAAATTGGTTGAAATTTGATCGTGAATTAGGAATTCTGTAATTAATTTAGTCTACTGCTTCTTTTTGCATTTATTTACTTTTTATAAAACTAAAAAATATATTTGTTAAATTTAAAAAATAATAACAAAAGGTTTAATATTGTACGACAAAATTAATCTTACAAAACTTTTTTTGCCACGATATTGGAGCCTCGGTTCCATATTTTTGAATCGTTATTTCTTTTTGAACGAAGTGGAGTTTTTGCGCATGGAATGTGCCATTGCCAAGAAAGCAGTTTTACGGTTAAGGAGATTAGAAATGTTTGAAATAACGAAAACAGGTTGAAGTTTGATCGTGAATTAGGAATCCTTAAATTAATTTAGACTACTGTTTCTTTTTGCATTTATTTATGTTTTAGAAAACTACAAAAACACTCACAAAAGTTTAATATTGTACGACAAAATTAATCTTACAAAACTATTTTTGCCACGATGTTGAAGCCTCGGTTCCATATTTTTGAATCGTTATTTCTTTTTTATACAGCTTATTACATTGTCTCTCGATTATATCTGAAAAACAAAATCAAATGTAAACAAATGAAAAATTCAAAATCCATAAAAATTAATCATATGTTTTGTTAATATTTCAGGTGTAGTTTGTAGAAAATTTAATTTCCTTTATTTATTTATTTTTTAAAAGAAACATATAAATTCCTTAACTTGTTCAAAAGTTATATTTGTCGTTGAAAAACAGTGTTTCCAGATAATTAAGTTTAATGTTTTGCTTTCGCGGTTATTCCCGGTCTACGCGGTTCAGCGTTTATGGCTTGTACGAACGTAATTTAAATATTTTATGATAGGACCAAATGTGCGACATTCTAAAAGATTCAAACATTATTAAAATAATGATAATAAAAATTATATTTTTTTGTCATTTCAAACCCGTCTGGTCCCCTCAACAAAATTAAGACTACTTAAATTAAGCCTTTTTAATTAATTGAATATAATGTAAGTGTATATGAAACAAATTCCTTTGTTCAAGCATATTCTTTAAAAATCTTTTCCTTCTAAGGTAATTGCCAGTGAAGAATATGTCATATAAAAAATGCTGCTTCCTCCAAATATTTTTCTAAATTGACTACTCAGTTTAAGTTAAACTTTATTTAATCAAGCATATTCTCTAACAATAAATTATGTATTTCGAATCAATTTTTATTAATAATTGATTGAATGAAGTACTGTTTTTGAACATGAGATGTGGTAATGCCAAGCAAACAGTTTTAAAATTAACTAGAACATCCATCTTAGAAAATTACCAGCATAGAAATTGTCACATTAAAAAATGCTACTTCTCTATATTTTTCAATTGTCTACTCAGTTTAAATTAAAATGTATTTAATCAAGCTCAATCTCTAAACATTAATTATGTATTTCGAATCAATTTTTATTAATATGTTATTGAATGAAGTGCAGTTTCTGAACATGGGATGTTTTAATGCCAAGAAACTAGTTTTACAGTTAACTAGAACATCCACCTTAGGCAATTGTCAGAAAAGAAATTGTAAGATTAAAAAACGCTACTTTGATATATTTTTCAAATTGTCCATTCAGTTTAATTTAAATTGTATTTAATAAATCCTATTCTCTAAGAATAAGTTATGTATTCCGAATCAGTTTTTATTAATAAGTTCTTGAATGAAGTACAGTTTCTGAACATGGAATATGTTAAAGCCAAGAAACCAGTTTTACAGTTAACTAGAACATCCACATTAGGCAATTGCCAGCAAAGAAATTGTTACATTAATAAAATGCTACTTTCATATATTTTTCAAATTGCCTACTCAGTTTAAGTTGAAAATTATTAAATTAAGTTTATTTTCTTAGAATAAATTATGTATTTCGAATCAGTTTTTATTAATAAATTATTGAATGAAGTACAGATTTGAACATGGAATGTTTTAATGTCAAGAAACCAGATTTACAGTTAACTAAAACATATTATTTTGAATATAACATAAATGTGTTGAAAATCCATTCCTTTTTTTTAATCAAACGAATTTGAAAGCTCATTCACCTTAGAAAAGTTCCAGCTAAGAAAACACGATATCGTCGGTACCATGTCAAACTAGCCAATGTGAAAGCAGTGGGCTACTTTTTTTAAATTCTTATTTCTTGATTGGCACCACTTTTCTGAAATGGCAAAATTCCTCTTGTTAATTACCCCTTGCTGCCTTAATTAATATGTCATTAAATAAGGTGAATTCTACCATTTCAAAAAAAGTGCCGCCAATCAAGAAATCTGAATTTTTAAAAAGTAACCCACTGTTTTCACATTGGATAGTTTGACATGGTGCCAACGGTTCAAAAATACTATTTCCAAATATTTTTTAAATTATCCATTCAATTTATGGCGAAAATTATTTGTCAACCTTTAAAGTTAGATTAAGTTAATCAATAAGTATTGAATTATATTATTTTTTATTAACTTTTAATCATTCGGAGGTATAACTTAAAGAAATTATTCTTGTCTGATTTTTTTTTTTTTTTTTAAGAGTTTTTAAAAAAGATCACCTTCCTACCCATTAGCCAAAGTGCCAAAAAAAAATAATAAATAATAAAAAAAAACGCATTTTAAACTCGCTACTCAGATAATATGAACAAATTTATATCATTAAAATATAGTCTTTAAATGGTGAATATGGTGTTACCAATAAAGTGTTTCTCAGATAGGAAAAAAAAACAAGTGAAAGCGATTATATATATATATATACATATATATATATATATATATATATATATATATATATATACAAAATATATAAATATATATATATATATACAAAAAAATTTTAAAAAATCACACAGGAAATTGGGGTCGCAAACGCCATCCGGAACCACTAGACAGTTCCATGAAAACACGAGCTGAGCAAATTGGGCGACTTCACGTGTATAATTTTACGACGGAGCTCCCGCATATTTCAGAAGACATGTTAGAACACATTTGCTAGCCACCTTTTCCAGCCGTTGGATTAGCCGAGGTGGAGCAATCGCATGGCCACCGCGATCACCAGATTTGTCTCCAGTAGATTTTTTTCTTATGGGGTTATTTAAAAGGACTTATTTCGAAACAACTTGTTTCATCGCAGGACGACTTAGTAGAAATAATTGTAGCGGCAGAAGGAAGTGTTCGAGATACACCTGATAAGCTTGAGAAGATGCACTATCCATGCAGCGTCGATATAATGCGTGTCCCCAGGCGTTTGGTGAAACCTGTGAGCATCTCCTGTAGTAGTATTGGTCGTGAATGTTTAACTTGCTCAAATAAAATGATGTAACATGATGATAATACAGCACAAATAAAATGATGTGGAATTATTTTTGTTTATTAATCTTCTTGTATTACATATAATTTGCAACCGCCTCTAGCGGTCCCAGATGGCAGTTCCACACAAAGCGAAAAAGTTTATTAATAATTATAATTATTGATGTTAGTCTGAAATGAAGTGTTACAGAATCAAGTATAGCATTAAGAGAAGTGATTAATTTATCATGAATAATGATACAATGACCCTCTATTTTTTATTAGTTATTATTTATAAATTAATTAATTAACCATTGCATATTAAATTTCTGTACAACACCACCCATCCTATGTTTTCTAACATTTACTCTCCCAGACTGCCAACTTTGTTTTGTATTTTTATTTCATTTTTATGTTTATGTTTATTTTATTTTAGTTATTTTTATAAATATAATATATAATTTAAAAATTAACGCAATGAAACAATTATTTTCAAAAAAACGCCTCTCATACTCCATACTCTGTATATGTATATCCACCCATATATACTATTTAATTTAAATAAAATCATGGACGCACTAATTATATATTAGGGAATAGATAGATTTTTCAGGAAAACCATGATGTTGGGGAGACCGGGGCTAGTAGGCGCAGTTTTTAGTTATTGATTTTTATTAATTTTTTGTTTAAGTTTTTTATGAAACTTTAACTGTACTTCTAAAGAACAGACATTGGGCTATAAATGACCGGAGTTTTGAGTTTGTAGCTTTTGTAGCTTTTGTAGTTTATGTTTAGCGGAATTCTAAAGTAAAAGAAAAATTGTGCGCCAACCTACCCCGTCATGGGGCAAGTTGCCTATACCTATGGGGTAAGTTGGCACACGCTTCATAAAAATTTAAATGAAACTGAAATAAGACACGCAGTTAAGAGAAATCAATTTCATTATTACCAGTAAGTTTAAACAAAGGTGTTATTGGCGTACAATGTAAATTCTAAATTATACAGACATAAAAATAATGAATAAAACATTAACATTGGGTAACTTCTATCCTACTCGATATCATCATCAGAGTTACAGTTGTCACAAATACAAAATCGAGTGTCTCCGTTTGGGCAAGCCTCGTGTGCCCAAAATCTTGCATTGCAACCACTTTTCTCGGTGTTTGCTGTTTTTCAAGCACATACCAGACACCGAGCCAACTTGCCCCGTGTTCAATGCGCCTACTAGCCCCATAATAAATTTCTTCACAAAAGGGACACTTAACCATCTAAGCATAAATAATATAAGTAAATCACATACGGGGTAGGTACAGTTAATCACACACTAAGAAAAACTGCACAAGTTAAATCGCAACTAGTATTAAGATACGTATTAGAAATTAGAAAAAGAATGAAGCAACAAAAAAATTACTCATGAGTGCAAAAAACAGAAAAATCGTAATAAATGTCCACTGCTCGTAGGCAACGCTGTAAAACTACAATGAGGATTGTAAAAAGCAAGAAGAAAGGTACTCTGGACTGGTTGCGCAATTTATCCACAAACAGACGATTTATGAGGACTGCGCCTACTTACCCCTGTAGCGAACTAGCCCCGGTCTACCCTAATGCGTCATGAATAAGTTGATAAATGTTTTTATCTAGAGGATGAGAAAAACATAACGTCTTTGTTCCAAATATATGATTATGGAATATATTTCTGTATATTGATAAATGAAGACCCAAGTTAAAGTCTGTAAGAGATTTGTCATAAATGAAGCATTGAGAACCAGATCTGGCCAGGTGTGAGTTCTAGAACACGCTTTTCAAAATTTTAAACAAATTTTTGTCAAACTCTTTCTGGCCAGTTTTGAAAGAGACCAAAGGAGACCAAGCTTCTTCAGCAAACATATGGTGATTAAGTTGGCGTGCCAGAGTGATCAAGCCACTTGATCCACTATTGCACATGCAACTTGATATCCAAGTTACATTGGACCATCTGTTAAACTGACTATATCACTTTAATAATTTCGAAATTAATAAAAGTCATTATACAGCCAATACATGGCATGATATAGAATGTTTTTTCACTTCAAACTCATTTTTCACAATAATTGAGGGATAGTTCACGCTGGCTATCAGTGCTTCAAATGCCAGAAATTGTTTATTTTTTTCAATATGTCAGTGTAAATTTCAAGTCTGAAAAGTTCACTCTGTTATTAAGTAGGAGGTTTTCCGTTAATTGTAAATTAGTGGGATACATTATTGGGAAATAGGTATGTGAGAATGATCAGGTTCGATTAAAATGATGACATTAATATAACGATACAAAAGAATACCACGGTTGTTAATTATATAATATTAATTATAAAATATTAACTGTTAATTATAAAATATTTATAATAATTATATAGCTGTAAATCTGAAAGTATACTCGAAGTGCATCCACTTTGCGGTATTCCGTCATTGAAGATGTATGGTGTTATCTTACATAATGTAGTTGATATAAATAATGAAATTAGTGAGTATACGCAGCATCCACAAGTACAGAAAGAATAATTTTATATTGAAAAGTTTTAACAATGCATTTATTTAGTATGCAGATCTAACAGATTTCTATTGTTAAATAGACTTCTGAAGTCAAATGTCTTTCTATTTTTTACAGATTTAAAATCTTTGAGAATATCGACCACTTGATAGCTGCGTTTTATACAATGTGTGTTATCCATATATGTGCGTGTTTAATTTAGTATTTTTAGTAGAAGTTTGCTAGCTTTATTATTGTATGCACTACAGCCAATAGCTATGGTTAGTGTTTTGTGAAATTCAGATATAAGAACTAAATATGGATGATTAAAGTTAGTAGAGAGAATATTACTTAGTTTAAAATAACTAGGAATTTTACGATTGTTTTTGAGTGCAGATTCATTAGTTTTTTAGAGGAATTATTGTTAAGAAATAGTAGATACAAGAATTTGGTGGTACTAAGATTTGCGAAGGATGGCATAATTAGTTGCAGATTTATTAACATGTGTAATTACAAAGTCTTTTTGAATATTTGTAATTCGTTGGAAGATATGCTGCATCTACTTCTTTACATAGGGTAAATCCGGGATAGATGCTCCATCGGGTTGGTTGTCCCAGTCACTGCATTTCAGCTATTGGAGGTATGACGGTGCTAGTGATATTCTTCTACTAACAATCGTTATAAAAAAGCGTAGTAGACGAAATTACATGGATTTATTTCTTCTATTAAAAGTTATATTCATCAAAAAAGATAAGTTTAGCTTTTGTTGTGTGTTCTCATAGGATAGAGATAGTAGCAGATGAAATATAATATATTTATTAGAGACTTTTTCATGAAATATTTCGTGAATATTGTTGAAACAGGTATCGAATAATGTGTTAGTTTATAGGTTTCAACCATATTTCTTCCTACTGCCAGAGCTACTGGCTGGAGCATCTGTTCCGATCAAGTTAGGCGTCTAACCCTGAGGTCCGGGATAGATGACCAAAATCACTGATTAAGTTTTTCGATAACAAAATCCAATTTTATCTGGTATTTATATTACAGTAATATTTTTTATGAAGTTCTACATAAAATTTGCAGTGGACAGGTGAAATGTCATTACTACAACAATCACAAGTTAAAAAAAAAAAAAAAAAAAATGACTGCGTAAAGAGCGAACTAATTAATTATTTCTCTTCAATGTTAAAATATTTTTTATATTATTTACCTATTTTTTTATTTACTTATATTGATGACTTTTAAGTTGTATTTAATTATTAGTTCCTATCTATAAACACTGTTTTGATTAAGCCTATAGATGTCTATGATGGTTAGAATTGCAGTAAAGCTAGAGATCCTACCTACAGAACTTCCAGGTTGTGTAATATTTAAACGGAGCTTCTGACTGTAAAATAGTCAAGGAAATATCGTCTTCATTTTGAAAGATCTATCCAATGATATGCCACTCAATATGGTGCGTAATTTTTTTTTCGTGTCTACCGCCATTTTGTACTTTACGGCCGCCATTTTGAATTTATAAAAACAGAATCTAGCCTATAACCATCGGACTGTTAAGACGAATCGATAGAAACCTCATTCATTAAAATCCATCCAGCCGTTGGGATGTTTCAAGGGTATAAAGAAATCCACATACCCATATATGCGTGAAACACATAATCCTTCTTGGCAGTCGGGTAAAAAAATTAGGGGCTTAAAGGGGCAACTATCCCTGACTTACCCTATGTATACAGATATATATATGTAATAAAGTTTTGTAAATTAGTAAAAGTTAAAATTAGAACAAAATGCCAAACTTAATAGTGAATACCACACACACACATATATATATATATGTGTGTGTGTGTGTGCATTAGAGATGATTAGGCAAGTATCAATAGAGAGAAACATGCAACATCTCAAAATTTCTATTCAAAAATCTATCTAAATGTCAACTCGTTTTGAATTAAAGATTTATTAAATAAAGTATGGTTTTCGAGCATGGAATGTTTTAGTGGCAAGAAATCGATTTGACGTTTTGAAAGAGCAACTCAATTAGGAATGAGTATTTTATCGTTAAAAGAATAATGCAACACTAGTTTTAGAAAAAATATTCCGGAGACTAATAATATAATTTAAACAGTTCGCTTTTCGTCTGCAAAAATCAGGGGAGAAAGCAAGCTTATTTCTAAAACTATGCATAATTGTCAGTTTAATTAATTATAATAACTTATTAATTACAGCATGCTTTTCATAAATTAGATTGGCATGATATTGACATGGGTTTTAAAAAAATAAATTCGTAAAAAAAAAAAACTTTTATATTTGATTAAGTTATTTTTTTATTACCAAAAGAATGTTAACAAAAACGTTCTATTCCTTTTATTGGAAGCCATTTAGTAAAAATATGTTTAATTTAAGCAAGTACTAACCCTTTTAATGCCGGTGGTATATTATTCCTACCACATTTAATTTTAATCCATAAATGCCACAAATGCACCAGAATCTTGAAATAAAATTTTGCTTTTATAATGTAAAAGAAGAAAAGCTTTTACATGTTGTTAAATAATTTCTTTCGTAAATTCTGGTGTCAGTCAATCATCTTGACATTTTAGTAACGAAAGTACTTTTCTCCTAAAAGTTTTAGCCGCGAAAACATGCCAAATATAATTTTTTTTTTTTTTTTTTTTTTTTTTTACGAAATGGTTTCCTTGGTTTACACAAATAAAGTATTAATTAAAGCAATTGATTTTATAAGTATTTGTCAGGAAATAAATTTTACAGCTAGCAAAATCAAGTAGAGTATGCTTAGATATGAATATTATTTAGCGCCTATATTAATCTGCTTT
The DNA here is from genome assembly GCA_963932465.1 of Maratus speciosus. NCBI lineage: Eukaryota > Metazoa > Arthropoda > Arachnida > Araneae > Salticidae > Maratus > Maratus speciosus. The sequence continues at coordinate 228,055,089 of OZ010796.1, read as the reverse complement.
AAATCATTAAAACTGTGCAATAATTGCATGAATCAGTGCAATAATTACATTAATATTATAATAAAATTACATAGTGGGTGGTTTTAATTAATTTTAATTTTTCATGATGCGTTATTACACATTTTTTATTGTATCTTGCCTATAGATTTTTTTTTTTTTTAACAAAACTGAGTACGTGGTTTAAACTCCACATTCTTTGTTATAAAAGGAACAACATTTATATTTTGAAACATTCTGTTTATATAACACTGTAAAAAAAGACAAATATTTTTTAATCTAGTTCTTATATTTCTTAAAGTTTACGAAAATATTGTCCGAAATGTCTTCCCGTTATCCACAATTCCTAAAATCGTTCCTTTATCTTTAAAAGGCTCTGAAACCAATAGATTTGTTACATTTAAAGAAGCATTTCTGAAACAAGCTTTTTTTTGCTGCCCGCGGTTTTCGGCAACAAATCCGAGCAGTTTTTACAATGTATTAATCAGTTTTATCTATCCCGAATAATTTTTTTGTTCGGATGCTATCAATTTTGAAGTAAACATTTTCCGCTGCGTAGCATAATTTATACATGAAAGAGTAACAAAAATAGGTTAATTTTAAGGCTAATGTTAATTTTAATAGTGATAATTTACCATGTTAGTTGAGTAAGAAAATGTTTACTTGAGAACTGATAGCGTCCGAAAAACTGATTTTTTTTGTTGAGAAAACTGAATCATACAAAAAAAAAAAAAAAAAAAATACTCACACTGTTAAAAATTTGCAGCATTCTGTCCAGCCATTCGACCGTTTATTGAAAAAAGGGTTTCATAACCGTAATTTAACTGTATTCTGACCATAAAATGGCCAATAATATGGTCAGAATAGTGTTAAATTATGGTTGCGTAACCGTTTTCGACAAAAACGGTCAAATGACTGGAAAGAATGCTGCAAATTTTTAACAGTGCATAAACCTTTCCGAAAATTACGGTCGGCAAAATAAACTTTCTTTTCAGAAATGCTTTTTTAAATCTCGGAAATCTATTAATTTCTGATGTTTATGAAGATAAAGGAATGCTTTTCGGAATCGTTGGTAACTTGGGAGAGGTTATACACTGTTAAAAATTTGCAGAATTCTGTCCAGTCATTTGACCGTTTTTTCCGAAAACGGTTACACAACCGTAATTGAACTATATTCTGACCATAAAATGGCCAATAATATGGTCAGAATAGTGTTAAATTCACGGTTGTGTAACCGTTTAAGGAAAAAACGGTCACATGATCTGCCAGAATGCTGCAAATTTTTAACAGTGTATATTATATTTTCGTAAGCCTTGAGAAAGGTAACAACTTGATTAAGAAACATTTGTCTTCCTTTTCTTTACAGTGTAGAGAACAGTAATAAGTTTAACTATAAGGAGACTAAAAAGTTGGTGGAACATACTGCCAGTGTTACTGTGGAATTATAATGAACTTTCAACGGAAAGTAATGAAATATAGTTGTTTATTTACAGGGTATCCTAAAAGTGAACAGGCGGTGTATTACATTCAATAATAAATAAACGTACCGGCAATTGAAGATATTTTTAAAATATATTGCAGTATAGGATCTGTTATCCAGGATACTTGGGACCTGAGATATTTTGGATAAGGGGTTTTTCCGTAATTCGAACCACTTTACTTAAATATTAAGAATTGTACAAAATAACGGTATGAAATGTATAAATATGAATAATATATATAAATACACAATAACAAATAAACGTACATCGACATGTAAATCTTAGTTTTAAAACTTGAGACCAAAATCATTTGATTTGGATTTTTGGAACATTTTTATTAAGAATGGTTGCTTATAGCATATCTTTTGCACTAATTGCTTCTATATACTGACATGATTTGCTGTTCATGGCGGTAGCTTCTTTTCTGCATTCCACAAATCTGTTATTCAGTTGAAAAATATCAGTAGCTCATTTGAAATTTTTTCACCCACCTCATTCTGCTGGTCATCATCTTCACTTTATTAGACATATGATTTGTCATCATATCAGAAATCGCACTGCCAGTAATCTGATGACTTACAGGAGTATCGTCATATGCCATCAGACATTCTTCCACTGAATCTTGATCGAGCATTTGAGCTTCTGAACATGAAAGTCCTTTAGATGACCCCAGCAGATCTGGTTAAATCTACAAATAATTCCTTCAATCCATTAAAAAAAATATTGCTGATGATCACAAATTGCATCATCCACGGATGAGTGCATATCTGTTTGCAGCATCCCATGCTTGACGTAAAATACATCTATAGTTTTTACATTTTTGAAATGAAACAAATCGGTTTATTGGTTATTTTTTCGGTTATCTTTTCGCATTCTGGTTTTCGAAGCGTTGCGGATACGGGGTTTCCGGATAACGGGTCTCATACCGTTCTATGTCAAGTCGGGAATTTATTTACCAAACTTCCTTCTTTAATTCCAAAACATTACCGATAAATGGTGCAGAACGGTTTGAGATTGTTAGAAGATTCAAAATAATTTAGAAAACTGGATCAAAGTTCACTCAGTTTTTACCATTTATTCTGTTTAGCTGTTGAAACGCCAAAAATGGCATGATTTGTGAAGTTGCAAGGTTATTTCACGCTTTATAACAATTTGAGACAGAATAACGCCATCTATAGGTGATATCTGTGGCTAAAACAACGTAGCGTCGTATATAAATTTCTGACACATTACTCTCCTGGAAGAAGAACTTCAGTAGATGTCACCGTTTGCTTTTTATTCATTTTTAGCTCACAGGCTATCAAAGCCAGAGAGCTAATGTGCCCGCAGGTTCTGTATGTACGTATATGTATGTACGTAACGCAATAACTCTTAATAGAAAAATCCGATTTGCTTCAATTTCTGGATATAGGTTCCTTCTGATAAGGCACTTCCCTGATTAGTTTGGGGGGTTCATTGGTTAAGTATAAAGGAGGAAGAATCAGAGGGGGCTAATCGCCCCGTCTTAATTTAGATAAATGGGATTTTCAAGGAGAATTATCCGATTTGCTTCAAATTTGTATACCGGTTTATTTTGATAAGGCGCTTCTCAGATTAGATTTGGAGGTTCGTTGGTTCAGTATAAAGTGGTAGAACGAGGGGCTAATACCCCTTTAATTTAGATAAATGGATTTTTCATGCCGAATTATCCGATTTGCTTCAAATTTGGTATACCTGTTTATTCAGATAAGGCGCTTCCCTCATTAGATTTGGAGTTTCATTGGTTAAGTATAAAGGGGGGGGGGCAGCCTCCCTTAATTTAGATAAATGGGTTTTTCAGGCCGAATTATCCGATTTGTTTCAAATTTGGCATATCGGTTTATTCTGATAAGGCGCTTCCCTCATTAGATTTGGAGATTCATTGGTGAAGTATAAAGGGTTGCTACTCTTCCCCCTTAATTTAGATAAATGGGTTTTTCATCCAGAATTATCCGATTTGCTTCAAATTTGGTATACCGGTTTATTCGATAAGGTTCTTCACTGATTATTTACCGTTTTGCTCTAGAAAGAGTGAGTTCTATTAGACATAAATAAGAGTATAATATATAATTACATAGAATAGCCTGTGAGCTCTATGCCATCAATTTAACTGGGCAGTTTCCTTTTATTAAAAGAGTCAGTTCACTTTATAACAAACACTCTGCAGAATTGAATATTTCTTTATAATTAAATGAACATATTATTACTTTTTTTAATTTTATATAAATAAAAAATACCTAGAAGCTATGAAAAACCAAAATCATATTTAAGTCGAAAATTTATTTAGATTTAATTCAGCGAGAAGTTTAAAATAAAATTATTTTCCATAAAATTACTATTTTATGAATCTAATACTACAGAGATGAAAAAGTAGTTCTTGCATCTAATTTAGATGGTTTATATTAAATCAAGTAAGACAAAAAATAAAGTCATTTTCTCTTCGAAGAACGTAATTTCATTGAAATTATTAATATACGCGGTGTGAGACGGTGCGTAAAACCATTAAAAGGAACTTCATTCATCATTTTTCGAATAGAATAAGAGAAAGTAAGAAGAAAAATGCGCAAAAAAGATCGATTCATGTTGTTTATATTGTTTTTGTAGAGAAATAATGCACATCAACCAAAAATGCATTATAAAAATACAGAAATCATAAATCATTTCTACAACCTTTCTATAAAAATTTATTCTGAACAATTGGATTACATTTATTCTAGTAATAACTGTTAAATTTCTACATTTAACTTAAAATAACAACTCATTAAATTTTTCACTTATTTTTATTAAGAACACAGAAACTTTAAAGAGAAATCTGCTTTAATAAAATGTTTAAAATAAATATAAGATTTTCGCATGTGAAATTTTCCTTTGATTAAATTGGGTAAAATTCAAAAGAAAAAAGTCGGAAATTGTACCTCAAACGTGGCAAATAAGGTGCAAAAGGTGCGTTCGTACTATAACTAGTTTTATAAATATTCAGATCTTGGTGCAATACCTGTTGCTCTCTTATCTAAAAATGCATGAATACAAAATTTATTATGATTATATATATTAAATTCTCTAATACGAAATTGATTTGTTCATCTTAAATTGAAAGTAATCACCATGGCAACCTAGTATCATTACCTAACATGGGATATCATATCATTGAATTAATTACGTATGATAGGATTTAATAGAATGAAGAAAACTTTTATTAATATATTTTAAGTTTTGTTTCGATTTCCATAAAATTTGAAATGACTCGACAAATTTATGCAATGATTATATATATTAAATTTCAAAACATCTGGTTGGGTAGATTTTGCGTAGTTATATGGGGACAGACGGACGACCAGACGACGACTATAGGTGTTACGTATTTATATAATTACAAACGCACCTAATAACAAAGAAATTAATTGAAAAGTCCTTTCAAAATTTGAATTGTGTTTACATTTTTATTTAGAAATTGATAGAAATTAAATTTTAAATACAGTGAAACTTCTTTTAAAGGCCACCTCTATTAAGGGCCAATATTTTTAGGAGCGAAAAATTTTCCCATAGACATAATGTTAAATTTACTCCTATTACAGGCCCCACCTACCCCTTATAAAGGCCATTTTTTTCACATGTGCCTTGAATCCTAAACAGGTGTATTGAATTTCTGAACCAAAAGATAAGAGTTCAGAAAACAACTGCACTTGCAACAAAGAAGGCAGAGGGAAATGGGAATGATTTAGTAACACAATGAAGGACCACAACCTTTTCCACATGTGAGACAAAGAGGTGTTACTCACACTTTGTTTGACCTTTCAACCTCTACGGGTTGGAGGGGAAACACGACCCTTTGTTGTGGGCACACAAAGGACAACAGGTTATCTAGAAAAACTGATTCCACATTTAATAAAACTGTGAATGCATATTGAAGCACAATTTTTACACTAGAAATTTTATGCTCAGGCTTATGTAAAACTATGGCACCTAAATGAAGCCAAAGAGTACATTTGGATTTGAATGACAAAATCAAAGTTCTTAATTGTCATGATCAAGGAACATCTGCAAGAAAATTGGCTTCACAGTTTGATTGTAGCAAGAATCAAATAAACAATACTGTTAACAACAAAGAGAAATTACTGAAAGAATATGCAGATTTTAAAAAACGCGGCATAAAAAGAATGAGAAATGAAAAATTTTGTCACCCCTATTCAAGAGCCAATTTTCAATGGAACGGCAGGTGACCCTTACAGTGAAGTTTTACTGTATTTAAAATTGATGTGTCTAAAATGTTTACATAAAATAGCATTTACATAAAAAATAAAAAATATTATAAAGTTTTTATGTCCCGGAACCATTCAATTGCTTTTCCACTGTTTCCAAGATAGAAGCTCTACTGCGACAATGAACGACTTAGTCAGAGCTTATTCATTTTTACATCTGGAAACATGTAAATTTAAATGGAAAGTTAAAAATCACAAAATTTTACATTTATAAATAAAAGAAATGTGTGGCAATAAATTGAAATGTTATAGGAGAAATTCAATAAATTGTCATAAAGGAGCGCGTTTTTCACCGTAAGACTTCGCAAAGGGTCGATTTTTTTAACCCATTTATGCCTGAATTTTTTTTTTCTCAAATTTGTTGGTAAAATCACTTTAAAATGTTGCAAAATGAATTGGAAAAATACTAAAAAAAAATTACGCCAAAATTTTTTTGTATTTATTTGATTGAATGTAAACGTTCTAAAGATGGGAATATCCATATGTGAAAAAATTCATAATTATATGTTTTGTCTAAATTTACATAAATTAAGATATTAAATTGCATATTATATACTATAATTAGAATTTTTATGAACTATTAAAAAAATATATTTATTTCTTTACAGAGACTAATAACATTATAAGTATTATTAATAATAAATTAAGAATATTCGTATTTGAGGCTAAAAATACATTTATTTCAAAATCATCTTGAAAAGGACTTTACACAAATAACTCTCCCCTATATGGCTAATAGAAATATTTACCTATTTGCGCCTAGCGCCCTATATTTTGGACGTTACAAACATGCATAAAAAATAGGCTTGAGCATATAATTTTGCAATTTTAAAAAATACGTACTTCAAAGAAGTAAGGTATAGTCTATAAGCTAAGATTATGACTTATTTATTTGGATCCTTAATATAGAAAATACAAATAAATATTTTTACATTTCGCTATTTTGAAAAATGAAAAATCTATAAACACCGAAAAAACCCCTTCATTTAAGCAAATAAATATCAATCTTATGCTGTAATCTCTCTGTACTAGATAAAGACATTTATAGTCAATTACTTCATAGAATTTTGATGTTGGAAAGAAGAAGAAAATTATAAAAATTTATTAAAATTCGAAACGTCCTAAAGATGGGACGCTAGGCATAAATGTGTTAAAATAGTGGAAACAATTCAAAGAGACCCGTAAGTAAATTCAGATTTAAAATGTTCATTAAGAAAACTAGGCGAGATCAAACCCGGGTTTCTCGGATTAAAGAATATAGGTGAAAACCATTTTTTCTATTGCAAACTCTATTAGTTTTTTAACACTTTCCAACAAAGTTGAAAAGTGTTTATGAATTCGGTTTGTCTGTCCGTCCTTCCACCTGTCCGCGCTCTAACCCCCATAAATATACTCGGATTTTCATGTTAATGATGTTTACCATGGCATGTATGGTATTCAATGTGAAGTGTGTAGCATTAATAGTTCCTTCACAGGGGCACTCAAAAGAATTCCGTTACATTATGGCCAAATGGGAAAAAACCGTTTGCAATGTATTTTAATGACATTAAGCTATTTCATATGTATAGAAATTGATATAAATCACTGAATATCATTACAAGATGATTACTAAAGTATAGGGCGTTCATAGCATTTATCGTTCATTTACAGGGGCACACAAAGGCAATCGGTAACAGTACAGATTTAGAACACAATAACTGCTGAAAGTGCGTTTTCAATTTCGGTATGCGCTTTTTAATTTAACTAAATTTTTACATGTTACTTGTTATGCATAAATTCTATACCTCGTATACAGGGATGCACAAAAGAATTCACATACCATTCTCCTTTTTAGCGGAAACTGCTGAAGGGGAATTTTTAACTGTGGTATGTATTTCCTAACTTAAGGCTTCTCATCTGTCTGGCTAGAAATTCCCCTCTCCAATGCTAAACCTATGGGTTTGGAATGCATTCGTATTTTTCAAATTTCTCCTTGGAAAATTTAAAAAAATTCTTCTGTTTTCTGTATGCTCTTCTGGAAGAATGTTTGTTTCTTTTTTATTGAACAAAATATTTTAGAGATATATTGTCAGTTTTATTTAAAGTGTTAAAAGCTTACTTACCACTCGCCTGCTTCACTTAGATCTTAACACTTAAAATATAAAATTTATTTTAGAAACATTTTGGAAAAATAATAAAGAAAGAAACCTTCTTCAAGAAGAGCATGCAGAAAACAGAAGATAAAAATTTTAATTTTCCGAGGAGAAATTTTAAAAATACAGATGCATTTCAAACCCACAGGTTTAGCATTAGAGAGAGGAATTTTCAACGTGACTGATAACAAGCCTTAACTAAATTTTTGCATGCTTGTTGTTTATAGATACAAATCTATGTATCCTATACAAGGCTGCTCAAAGAATTCGTATAATTTTCCGACTGTATATGGGAATTGCTGAAATTGGGTTTTTAAATGTGTTAATGCGTTTCCAAATGGTTCAATTAAATATCCTATTTTAACTTATTAAACGGTGAAGATTTTTGCATTATTCTGAGTGTGTTGGAAAGGGTTTCATAATCGATACTTGACGTATGATTTTTTCTGTCTTGTTTTACATTTAATCTAATTTTTAGATTGCCACTAACAACACAAAAATCATTTTTATAATAAAAATAGTAATTATGTATTCAAATAAAGATTTGAAATTTATTAAAAGCGATACTTTCTTTTTGGCTTCGTGCTAGGAGTTAACAGCCGAAGAAATCGCCAAAGATCGCTATTTACAAGTATTTTTGATTCAGAAAATTTCAGTGGTTTGAGTGCGTAGTTCGATTAGATATCTTAAATTTGTGCTTCATTTACATTTTATTTATTTATTGATTGATGAAGTGTTAATTTCGTTATGGAATATAAACCGGAAACAAATGCTAAACTATTTATATTAATTTAAGTACAAACGAATTTATATTTCCTAATCGTCTGCATGCCATAGAAATACATTCTTTTTTAAATCATGCTTTAAAACTATTTTTAAAACACTAAAAAATGAGTAAATTGCGATACAGTTGTCAAACATATTGCATTTGAAGGTACATTTTTTTTTCTATTCGATGGTGTAAACATTGAAAATGTGCGATGTTTAGAAGATTGAAAAATTGAAATAAAACCGAAATTTAATCGTTTGGAGTTGCCAACGTCAAAATTACGTCAGCGTTATGCACGGGCACGTTTCTTCTTTATAATATAGATTTAACAAATTGTCGTTATTAGTTTGGGTTGCACAATAAATTTTGTCGAAATGTGGAAATTTCCGTGGCAAAAGTTCTGTCCTTTTCTATTCTTAAAAAAGCAAAGGGAAAGTGGATTTTTTTGTTAATAATTTCGAATATCGTGGGGTCGACCTTTTTTCCTCGTGAAGGAAGGTTGCTCCAATGGATTTTTCTAGAGTTTTCTGGATGTATTAGAGTACGAGTGTTTTTTGGAACACGGTTTTAATTATATCATTTTGTTGATAAGTTTTTTCTTCAAAATTAAAATTTATTTATATTATGGAATTTACGAATTGTGGAAACTACCCAGCAAAGAAAGAAGCAGTTGGCCATCAGCTGGAAAAAAGATGCCAGCCAGCACTGCCATCAGCGTAAAGTGCAATGGTGCTATTACTTAAACCAGTACAAAAGTGTCCGTGCGGAATGTAGCTGGCCCATCAGTGATGACCAAAAGCAGGCCAGCAATGGTATGCCATCACATTACTTCGATCCGGCACTTTACTTGCAGTGCTTCCATGGTGTGGTGGGCGAGCGCATGAGATAAAACGGAGGTCGATCACAAATTTATCTGATGATTTCCAACAGCGAAGTTGACTGAAGCTGTCCAGCAGTGGCCATGCAGTGGTAGACGATTAGCTATCACTTCTCCATTACTGCCAGCACCTATCTTGCTGCTGGCCAGCAATTTCCTCTTTGCTGGGTAAATAATATTTTTTCTTCGGGAAACCGTGTTTTTACATGATGTCGAAGACTCCAGCAAAGATGGCTGCGACTGTATACTGAGAAGTTCGCGCGTATCTTGGAACAATATTATAGTAGTGCTACGACGTTGTTACGTTGTTCCGTTAAAATTTATCTGCATTGTGGAAACTATACTCTTTTTACCCAAGATAAAGTGCTTTAACTAGTTGTCGTACATGCCATCCATTATGGCGGCGTACGTCTATTATGGAGACCGCGTGTTTTTTTAGAACACTTTCTTACGCATGATACGACATAGGTGTGCTATGTGAGAATTGAGTACACTATGACCGTGTCAATTTTGTAATCTAAATTTATTTTTCATTGACAAGTTTCTTCTTTACAAGTTTGCCTGATTGTTTATGACTATAATTAGAACTCTGGTCTTTTGGCCTGGATTTTCGTGACATAAGCCATCCTTAAGGATATAGCAAAAGTCTCAGTATCAAGAAACCCAACCCAACCCAACCCAAAGGGAAAGTGGGGGGTTTTCTGTTTCTAATATCATTTTAATGTTTGTAAATAAAAGAAAAACGCTAATAGAGTAACTGATCGGAAAAAATTATATCAAAACTTAAATTATGTTGAGTAATTTTATTGAGTATTTGAAACAAAAGATTAAAATTTAAAGTTCTGAAATTGTACATGTAAGTTAGTATTTTCATATAGTTATTCATTTTTTAGTTATTTCATTAGTTATTTACTAGTATTGTTCCAAAACAAACTGCAATGCGGGTAATTTTTTAAACATAACTTAAAACTACTTGATGGAATGAGCTGTTTTTTTAGATTCGCATATTTGAAGCTTTTAAAAATCGATTTTTGTAATGGATTTATAGATTACGTTTCATATATCTTTTTAATACTAATTTCACCCTTAAATGCGCGATTTTTTATTTTGTTTCGAAAAAATTATGTATGATTCTCTGAAAGGTTTATTACACAGGAAAATAATGAAAAAAAATCACGCATACATTTTTCATATAATACGTCAATCTTTTCTTCTGTTGCACATCTGCAATATAAGTAAAAACTACTGTCGTGTGGCTGTTTTACGCTAAAACATTGCAAATTAGTAAATATTTTAAGAAGTATGTCTACAAATACCTTATTTTATATAATTATTTATTTTATAAAACTTAACCTTTAACCATAGCTGCCAACCTTCCACTAATCTTCCGTAATGTCTGGATTAATTTAACCCAGGTTAACCACATTTCGAACCAGAAAATTTATTTCAAGAATGCTTTTTAAATTAATTCCAGGTTTCTACGTGGAACATATTTAATTGCATTTCTTAAAAAAAATTCTGGTACAAAACTTATTAAACCAGGGTCAAATTAACACAAGTATTACGGAAGATTAGTTTGAGGTTGGCACCTATGCCTTTAACCCTTTAATTCCCATGATAGAATACGTTCTAGAAATGATGTAGTTCAGAGAATCTGACTTTACACCAGAAAAGTTCAATGGTTAATTTCGCTTTATTTAAATACGGAATGTCTGTTATTAATTAAAGCAAATATTGCTATTTTAATTTTCTGATGTGAATTAGGTATATACGAATATAAAAAATCTATTAAATTCAAAACACTGTCGTTTGCATATATGCAAAGCTGCGCACTAAAGGGTTAAAAATACATATTTTTGGGGGAAAAATCTCAACTTTGCGCATCTGTATTTTTACACCGAGAGCTAACATTAAAATTGTAATGGTAAAATCATATTATGTGACCACAAAAGGGACAGTATAAAAATATATCATTTATTTAAATGGAAAAAAACAGTTTTATTTTGTAGAGTTTGAGTTTTGTGTTAGTGTAATGTAATGTTATCACAGTTGCTATAAAAATGACCATTTACAATCAAACCTCGTTAAATTTAACCTAAATCGGCTAAATCAAAATAAAATTGAGTTCATGTTAACAGTAGTTCATGTTATTGGCAATCGTTTTGTTCATTTTGACAGAAATTGTGAATACAATTCATGATTAAAATAACTCACGTTAGACGTGTTCACGTTAACGAGGCTCGATTGCAGTTCAAAACTTGAAAGTCAACTTTCTTAAAATTGGAGAAAGGGATACAAAAATTTTAACAGCATTTTCTTTTTTAGCGCCCTAACTTCTACAGGAAACACACAATGTATTTTGAGAAACAGAAACCTCATTACATATTTCAAAATCAATATATATATATTAGAGTTTAAATATGTAAAAATTTTTTGTAAAATAGTTTTTTTTTACCCAAACCTGAATCAATAACTAAACATTTAAATCAGGCTAAATCAGGGCTGTCACTGGAGACTATTTTTATATTCTCGCACCACTATTTTAAGAAAATCAATTTTGCAGTATATTTCTCTTGTAGATGTTGTTAAAATCTATATGGAATTTTTTTGTATTTAAAAAGTGGTCCGAGTTGAATTAAAAAATATTCGACAGTGGAAAAAATGAATCCCCAAGGACATCTCGGGTTGCGCAAATTTTGCAACTTTTACGAATGGAGTTAAGAATAAAGAGGAGACATATAGCATACTGTCTATCAGTTGCGTTTGAAGTAACTGAGGTGATTGTCACAAGATGGCGGCTGCTTTTCCTAAATCGAAGCAACAGTTTCTGAATAGCGCCGGGGTAAACTTCCCACCAGTAAAATTGAATAGAAAATTTTACCTTATTTAAGCGTCTTATTCATGGAAATATTTTCTCACAAATATGGTAAAAACATCTATTTGTTTTTACTGGTATGGCTTGACTGTTAAAACAGTAAGTTTGTTGTCACGATATGGCGGAGACGAATGATCTGACTACCGCAAAAGTAAACTTGCACCGGTAAAAATGAAAATATGTTTCTGCCATTATTTATGATGGAAATTTTGCATTAATAAAGCCTTTAAATACGGAGAAGATTTCTTTATAAATTTACTGGTGGAAGTTTTCACCGCATGTAATCAACCCTTGCGAAAGCATTTACAGTTGAAGCTTCACTATTTTAAGAATACGTCCGTTCCTCTTTATTAATGGTTCCATGCTTTTACGTTGCCCGAGGAAATCTCTGGTTGCGCAGCGATGGGGTTAACAGTTGTTGAATAGTATGATGAATAAAATATTATGAATGATTTTTGTCTCTTTCTGAACTCTTCTGCCTTCTCTGTTTGGGAATGTCGAGTAAGTTCGATATAGTGTTGCTTGGTGTACCGCTTAAATCGGGATTCCAAATTCTCTGGCTACCACTAATTTCTTACCGTTTATTTCGCCATTGTTAATCGCAGATAATTCTGCCATTAGATAAGGCGAAGAAAATTACTTTAAAATACTGGTGTTCAGAGCATTTGGAGCCTCGATTTACGCGGACATCTGGCACTAGTTCGATATAATGTAGCAATGGCATTTTCGTTAAGAACTTTGATGATGAAAAAGCTTCAGAAACACTGAATGGATGCTAGATCAAAAAAGCGTCTATACTTCAAAAATTTCCCCTGAAATGCAACTGCTATTCACTACTTGTATGTATGAAAGAAGTATATCGGCTGAAAAAAAAATACTAAAAATTTTTGAAGTAAACATGTATCAAAACTAAAACGATACAAAATAAAAGAAAGTTGAAGAAGTAACTTATTTCTACTCTCATTCCTATGCAACAAAATGTTCTAACCTAAATAAATATTTGAAGATGTTTGAAAAATATTTGAACATAAAAGTTCAGTACATTAGATTTACTCAAAAGTTTTGCCGTATCTGCATTTGGCATTCGGTAACTTGAAATTTATATTTTCTGGAAATGCAATTTTGAAATTTGGTCTATTTTCTCGCTTACGTTGCGATTCGATGTAGAAATATGATTTCTGCTCGCTTACATAAGCTTGAATTTTTATGAAAAAAGTAAAATTGAAAAATATAGACTATTTTTTGTTGTTAAGAAAATTAAAAACTTGCTTGCGTACATTTTTCGTATATTTTTCATTTTAATTGTTCAAACAAATTCTGGTTAGTTCTTTTAGTCTTAGGAAAAGTAATTTCAATTTCAAACTAAAAAACTTTAATCTTAAAATTATTATTTAACAGATATCTGAAATATTTTGCATGCATTTTTCTCAAGCCTCAAAATTAGGGTTCTTTAACATATCACGCTTGAGGGCCATATGAATAAGTTCTTAAAGTCCCTCGAGCCACCCATAAATATGTTAACATAAATAACATGGGGTAGAGTACGTATTTTATTCTTAATTTATAATTCTCATTTTATTATTAATTTATATTTAAAAAACATTTCATGTGTTTATATTTGCATGTAATATTTAGTTTTAACCGTTTGAGTGAGGAACAAATCTTGTGGATATATGTAAAAAATGCGAGTGTGTTTGGGTATATATATATAAAAAAATTACTTGTAAGCCGACGATACACACAAAAATCGTACGCTTCGCTAGTGCAACCAACTTAAATGCACACCAAACTGAGACAACAAATAGGAGCGGTATCACCATCTCCGCAATTTTGGCACATAACAAGAGTAGCGCAACCGCACTCCTCCGCACTCAAACGGTTAATACAAGAAATTCTATATAATTATTTTCATGTAGATAAATTTATAAATACAACATTTTTTTGTTTGGTTATTTTTCCTCAAAAGATGGATTTGCCTTTAATAAAGGCGCTTCGAAAATCTCTTAAGATTTCGCAGAAATTCTTTGTCTCTTAATTTTTTTAATGATTCAGCGGGCTAATAAAATACCCTTCGTGGGCTACCAATGGTCCACGGTATACAGGTTGAAGACACCTATTTTAAATTCTTTGGTGTAAAATATGTTACACATTCACACTTAACTAGAAAAAAAACAAATGCATCGAATATTTAATAACTTAAATGAACTTAGTACCTCTTAAATATAAAATAAATTCCGAAGATAGGGATTTTAAGATTTTTGAACGATAGTTGTCTATATACCTTACAATTAATTCTATGAAAATATCAGAGTCATAGTTCTACTATTCGAAATTTTCATCAGAACTGCACATTTATCGATTTATTTTTATACTATCATTTTTACAAATTATCTTAAACCGTTCGGATCTGTCGTAATAATAATAGGGCATGTCTTTACATCGTCTATTATTTTACATGCATAATAACGATAATATATGTCTGTTTATACATTTACAATTATCACTTCATTTATTTTTCAACATTTAATAATAAAACAAAAAAAAGCTTACTTAAATTCTATTACACCGTTGGTTGTTCTTTTACTTCAAATGTATGCTTCAGTCTTTAAATTTTAAATATAGGATAAATTTCTAAACAAATAATTTATAATAAAAATTTGGACTTACGCTGTCAAATTTAATGATTAAACACACTTACGATACTCATCAGCGTACAACATATATAAAAACTATATTAAATACACATTACAATGTGTATTTTAAGTATATTTAATATAGTTTTTATATATGTTGTATGCTGATGAGTATCGTAAGTGTTATATGATTTATGATAAAATAATTTATGATAAAAAAAATTTTTTGGAAACTCGTTACGTCTGTTTAATCCTGTTGTAATATGACATTTTGGAAATGTCTTTAAAAATTTCTTCCTTAGCCTATTTCCATATGATTAGCACGCAAAATATCGCTAATCGTTAGATTTTAGCAAATGACATATTTCTTAAATTTCAATAAACCTTAACTTTTATGATTTGGATAGCTACATTTATATTTTTTAAACCTAAAAGTAATCTTCCAACTTATCCCCCTAAAAAAATCGTATCCTAAAAGGGTTAATGGTTTAAAAAAAAACTTTTAATCCTACGTCTCACACTCACATTAATGATGGAAATATGTTTCAAAAATTTTAAATAATTGCTATATCAAAGCTTCTTTAATATCAAATGCAGGAATCCATTTACTAGTATTATTCCGCCAAACTGGCACGTTTCCAAATTCGTTATTAGGTTTATTTCTAATAAGGACTTAGTATCGCGTATTGTGACAAGACGAGTTTACGAAATACAATAAAGGCTAATCGAACAATGAGCTGTAGCTGAGAAAGCCCTCACGAAATATACTATTATAACAAAGGAATGCAAAAATTGACTTTTTGAAAATTCTATAAAATGTTTTAGGTAAACTTTGTGTTACAGCGCCGATTTCAAATGTTTCTCCATTTTTTCTTACTTGTTATATACACACACACACACACATATATATATATATATGATTTTGCTTATACAATTGAATTCTGTACTCTTGATAACGTAATTCAATATATAAGCTTTTCAATTATTTTTATCGAAATCAATATTCTTCTTTTTTTCTTTATTACTAATTCTTGTTATAGTACAAGGGACTTTATTTTATACATAGTAGCTTGTTTATTATGTTTTTGGTATCCATTCAGTGTGTTTGGGGACACTGTATTGTTGTAAATTCATCCATACTATCACAATTAATGATGGTGGTCAGTAATGTTTAATTAATGGTTATATATATATATACATACATACAGTGTGTGTAAAAACTTTAAGGACAGCAAAAAATTGTAAAAATTTTGATAAATTTAAAATGCAACAAGCGAAATGTTAATTTAATGTTAATCATAAAGTGTGGAAATACTAATATAAAAGTCAACAGAATGTATCTGTGTTCTTTTTATTGCGAAAAAAATCATAATTATGCAAAAAAAAACACTATTTTTGACTGTGTAAAAACTATAAGGACACCAGTATTTTTTTTATAGAAATGTTATTTAGAATTATTATTAAGGATCGACCGAAACATGTTTCTAAGGCCGAAACCAAAACCGAAACCGAATTTCGGCGATCTTCCTATTTTCGGCCGAAAACGAAAACGAATATGTCCCAAAACATTTTTAAGTATTTAAATTGTATGTATTAAAGTAATTAATACATACATAAATATATTATTAATTAATTTAACGTATTTATTAAATATGTATAAAAATTAATTAATAATGTTTTAACAACGAAGTTCATAGCAATAAATGGTCTCAAAATCGATGACAAGTGTTGAAATTTTCCGAAGGAAGAAACAAGATTTTTGGAATACTGATAGTTTCGGTCCAAAATCTGAGTTTCACCGAAAATTCGTTTTCGGTGAAAACTATCAGTATTCCCAAACTCTCGTTTTTTCCTTCGCAAAGTTATTGCTATCAACTTCGTTGTTTGTAATTATCAGTCATGACTGACTCAAGACTTGAATGCAGATTATAAAGCAAGCAATGCATATATAACTAAACTTTTTCACGTGCTCATTAAAAACTGCAGTCATAACAGTAATAGAAAATTTTCAGTTTGAAACCGCAGACGTGTTTCGAATACTCTGAGAAAGTGCTAGTATAACAGATGATCATTTACAGAAATCATTATAAAAGATAAATCGAGGTGTGTATACATAAAACTAAAATATTTCTTAATTAAATGAAATTCTTATAATTAGAAAACCTTTCTGTGTCGTTGATGAATTAATTACGTTTTATTTTATATATAAAAAAAAAGTTTTGGATCTAAGGCACAGAGAGACAATTTAGGCTACACGTATAATTAATTAATAATTATGTATATTTAATAAATACGCATAATTAATCAATTTTTATACATATTTAATAAATACACATAATTAATTAATAATGTATTTATGTATTTATTAATTACTTTAGTACATACAATTTAATTACTTTAAAAAAATTTTTGGACATTTTCGTTTTCGGCCGAAAATAGGAAGATTGCCGAAATTCAGTTTCGTTTCGGTTTCGGCCTTAAAAACATGTTTCAGTCGATCCTTTATAATAATTCTATATGACACTTCTGTAAAAAAAATTCTGGTGTCCTTATAGTTTTTACACAGTCAAAAATAGGGTTTTTTTGCATAATTATGATTTTTTCGCAATAAAAAGGACACGGATACATTCTGTTGACTTTTATATTAGTATTTCCACTTTATGGTTAACATTAAATTACCATTTCGCTTGTCGCATTTTAAATTTATCAAAATTTTTACAATTTTTTGCTGTCCTTAAAGTTTTTACACAAACTGTATATATATCGGTGTGTGTGTGTGTGCGTATATATATTGGGGGTAAGAGTTATTACGAGCCAAAAATAAAATAAAGTCTTATTTATAAAATGTTGGTGATTGATTTACATCTAAAATTCATTTGAATTTGTTTCATAAAGCATTCGTAATATTATAAGCTTTTTTTTTCTATTAATTTCAAAGCTTGTTTCAGCATATTAATTCTAAACAAGGCCCTACGGTGAGACTTTCTGGATATACATTATTTTTTAACGATATTATTTGTATGATCTATCTGTACGTAAAAAATGCATCGGATGTTATTTTACATGATAAGATTAGTATTCTTAAGCATATTAACAAAATTTACAATTAGTTTTATTTCTAATGAAAGTACCAAGGTAGTCTTTCTGTATACACATTATTTTTTCACAATATTCATTAATTTGCATGGAAAAAATATGTTATATCCTATTTCAAAAATTCGGACTAAGCTTTTTAGCCATAAACACATTCACAAACATGTTAATGGTGACCTGTACTGACCATTAAAACATTAAACTATTAACTATTAACTATTAAAATATTAACCACTATGTTAACCATTAAACTAGCTAAATTTTGTCAAATATTCATAAAATTCAATTATTGTAAGAAAATCCATGCGCGACGAATGGTTTCATTATTTTAACATCGGTCAGCGACCAAAAGAGATATGACAGCCCACTGACTTTGTTTGCACATGCTGGTTACAAAATGTGGAGCTTGGGCCGGGTGTAGCATTTGTAGGACTGTGTAAAAATTTTCAGTGTTTCCCTTTTACGAGAACGATAATTTGGGTCACTTTCTTTTCAAATTTCCTTCCATCCCTTCTGTAGCAATGTAGCCAAAACTCGTCAAAATTCCCAATCCCCCAAAACGGTTATGTGTCACCTGATAAATCTTAAGCAAATTTAATGAAATCAGTCGAAAGATACTGAATTTTAACGCAAAATAAGATATATCAACTTCTGTATTAAAATGTTACTTATTTTCTAATTCCATGAGTGCTGGATATCTTTCTATATGGCTTCATTTTGAGTGCTATAATAATGTATTATTAGAAAATATACGAAAGATGTGACTCTTAGAATTTTAGTAACCCCTTCGCAAAGAGTGTACTTTACAGAATTTTTAATTTTTTATCACCGGATTTTGAAAATAGAAATGTTTCCCTTATGTAACTGCAGAAGCGCGTTGATTAAATAAGGCCAAATTTTCAATTAAAAATTAGTGTTTGAAATAATCAATGATTCTGAGCACTTTATGTGCCACGTTTATGTTACGCTCGTCGCGAAGGGGCTAATAGTTATTGATTGCCAAAAGTTGCAAATTATTACAAACCATACGAGTTGAAATTTTCCCAACTGAGTGTAAAAGTGTCCAGATCAGGGCAGAATCCAGGACATTTGGCTTAAATTGGTAACGCTCTGTAAACTGAACCACCAGGACAATACCCGGTTGACATAATTCATTTAGACAAACTTTTGGTAATACTATTTGACTGTCTCATATGAAATGTCTCGTATTATTGAGAAACTGTGTAAATTGGTTATTTTTTTTTTTAAACGTTTCATTTTTAAACGCAAAATTAAAGATTCCAAAATTTAAAAAAAAAAAAAAAAAAAAAAAAAATGTCATCAGTGTCCACAGTTGGACTGAGAGACCGTCTTATTATCATTTTAAGATTCTAACAGTACTTTTGCAAGGTTTTTTTTATTCTACTAGGTTGAGCAAAAAGTTCTGGGAAATTTGTGAAATATGCGCCAATTAACAACAAAAGCAACAAGGACTATTCTTTAAAGTAGAGACCACCATAGTCCACGACTTTCTGCCACCGTTCTGTCAGATTCCGGATTTGCTGGCTAAGTTTGTCGCCGTAACCAGCAACTTCATCCTCATTAATCTTATCGACGGCTTTCAGAATCGTTAGGCCTTTTCTCTAATAATGCCGGGTCAACACACGCAAATCATACTGTTCAATAGGCATTTTGGAGCCAAAGTTCCTGAACTCCTATAAATATACCACTAGTACTCCTATATACGATACAAATTCTGGTAACTATTAGATTAAGAATTTCCCAGAACTTTTTGCTCAACCTAATATTTAAAATATGTCATTCTTCGGAATTAGGTATTTAAGAACTTGATGTTTCATTTTTTAAGCGCAAAATTGAAGATTCTAAAATTTCAAAAAATTATGTCATCAGTGTCCATAGCTGGACTGAGGCTGTCTTATTATCATCTTAAGATTCTAAGAATACTTTTGCATGGTATTTTTTATTCTATTTAAAATATGTCATTCTTTGGAATTATGTACACTGTAAAAAAAACACTGTAAATTTGCCAGCACAACTCGATCACAGTTGAATGTACTGTATATTTCTTTGGTTTCCTGACTATTTAAACATGAAAAATGCAGTAGTTGCGTAAAATTAACAGTACAATGTAAGGGCAATTTTGGACGCATTTGGACCACAGCACAAGCCACTGGCGTCCAAATTGCCAGTATATTGTGCTGTTAATTTTACGCAACTACTGTATTTTCCATGTTTAAATAGTCAGGAAACCAAAGAAAGTTACAGTACATTCAACTGTGATCGAGTTTGTGCGCGAGATGAACAATACTTTGTACTGTAAAAATGTCGTTTTTTTACAGTGTATTTAAGAACTTGAGAGACATTTCTGGCTTGCATTTCATATTTTATCCCTATGGGAACAGTCTCAATAAATTATAATGGCGAATGCAGAAGTAGAGTATCTTTAAAATTGATGAAATACCAACTTAGAATAATTCACAAATACTATAGACTTCGAAATTTGCAAATTAAACAAGAACTTAAACGTTTTTTTTAAATAGGGATTCCAATGAAATTATATTGTTACCAATTAATAAGTACAATTCGAATTTCAAAAAGCTCTTTTTCTGAAAATATATTTTAATTTCTATTTTCGATCAGGATGACAGATATTTGGACTATTAGATTTTTAACCTACTTCAAACAAAGGCGGTTATACAATTCGTTTGTATAGATATCCGCATTGCACGCGTAACTTTAGAATACACGCCTACGCTTAACTTTAGAACGAATGCTTTGATTTTAATATTATAAACAGGGTGATTCAAAATAATGTAGCCAAAATGAAAAGGCAAAGCAGGCATACAAAAAAAAATCAAAACTCCCATAGGAATATGGGGTCGCAAACTCCATCCGGGGCCGCTAGAGGGGGTTGCATATTACTGTACGTAATACAAGAAGAATAAGCAAAAATCATTCTACATCATTTTATTTACACTGCATTTTCACACATGTTACACATTTACGACCAATACTACTACTGGAGATGCTTGAAGTTTTTGCCAAACCCCTGGAGACGCGCATTACATTGACACTGCGTGGACTGTGCGCCTTCTGAAATATATCAGTTGTGTATCGAACACATCCTGCTACAGCAACAATTCTTTTCTACCTACTAAGTCTTACTACAATGAAACAGGTGTTTCGTAAATAAGTACGTTTAAAAAATAAAACTCATAAGAAAAACATATAAGGCATCCATGGCTCAAATGAAGACGTTTTAATTTACTCAGCTTGTGTTTTCAAAGAAACGCCCTCTAGCGGCCCTGGATGGTGTTTGCGACCCCAAGTTCCTATGTGTTTTTTTATTCGTTTTGTATGCCTGCTTTTCACATTCATTTTGGCCACGTTATTTTGCATCACCCTGTATAGTATATATATATATAGATATGAAAAAATCCATAATTAATATGTTTGCCTACCTGACTGTTTTTATTAACTTTCTAGGCTCTAAATTTCGTACAAATTGTCCAATTGTCACGAACTTTGAATCCGTTGTTCAGATACACTGTACTACTATATGATTTGAAAATAGTTGTTATATTTTGCAATTTATTTATTTATTTATTTTAGAGACTTGCCAAAAGTTTTAATCTAGGATCGTCGATTACGTGTCAAAAAAGGCAATAATGCCAACAGTAGGATTAAAAATGAATATGGATACCAATAAAACCATTTTCTTGAATGGGACTTAAAAGTCCCATCGGAGCATAGAGGGTTAAAAAAAATAATTTCAAGTTGGTTTTATATTTTATTTTAAAAATTTCTTGCTACTGTATTTAAAAATAAATAAGTTGAATATCATTTGTTTATCTGGTAATCATGAGTCAATTAACACAAAATGTTTTGAAAACTATACAGAGTCAGAGATAATCGATTTTCGCTGGGTGCCTTCGATGTCATTTCATCATACGATTTTTTCATATAGCAAATTTATACAGAACTGGACCAGGTTGATTTTGTTATGCATCGGCCAATTTTTGAATATTGCATCAGATAAAATGCTTTCAGTGAAGGCTTTTGAAAAGAAAAATGATGTGAAGTTTCGTTTTCCTGTGAGGTAAACTTTGAAACTGCATAGGGAAACATATATAACGTTATCAACATTTTGGTAATTTTGAACCCCCCTCGTCCCTTACGATATCATACATTATTAGTCCTCCAAAGCCCTCCCCCCCCCCGTAATTATATCGTTAGCTATGTCTGAAAATTCTTTTGATTATTGGAATTTTTCTCTTTTGTTTGGAGTGATATGGGAACGTCCATTTGTTACTCTTGTGATAATTAGAGCAAATTTTCATATATAATTCCAATTATTTTATTACAAAATATAATTAAGATAAAAATTGATATAGCCAGATAAATACCACTATGTTCCACATGCAAACTGATATCTAATTTGTAACAAAAAGCATTTTACCTATGTATATATTAAATGACTCTTGTGACACTCTGGTCACAAGACTAACAAAATTTTGATTGATTATATACACAAGGGAAATGCTTTTTGTTACAAATTAGATATATTTTATGCGAGTGGAACATAATTGTATTTAACTGGTTATATCAATTTTTGTTTCAATTATGTTTTGTAATAAAATAAATGGAAGTATTTGTGAAAATTTGCTCTAATGGTCACAAGAGTAACAATGGACGTTCCCATATACAAATATGGTCACGTTTATTTTTCGATACTTTATTGATTCAAATGAAGAAAAGTCAATAAAATATCATTTTATATATGCAATAACTTTATATCAAATGACATTTAAAAGAAATAGTTACTATTTAAAAGTATTTAATGGTAGCTTTTTGTTACATAATGCATTCAACAGTAATAATGTCTTCTTGCACTTGCCCCTGTGCACGTGAGGGGAGGGGAGGAGGTGGTGCAGACAGAAAATCTTATTAACAAAGCAGGAGGACAGCATTTTTTCTCTTTTATTTATTAGTAAACAAAAGGATAATTTCAAACATACTTCGCATATGGTTTCTAGAACAGAGGATTATATATGCATACATATATGACAGACGAATAGGAAAGCCAAACGTTGGGGTATTCCATATTTTGGAATTAAATAATTTTATAATCATTTAATGTTTTTAATAGTAACTTTGTATTTTAATAAAAATACATAACAGACTAAAAAAAGATAACATACGATTTTGACATAAAGACCAAGTTACAAATATAAAGAGAAAATTTTGGTTGGATTAAAAATTATAACGATATCAAAAGACAAATTCCTCCACCCCCTAGAGATATTTTACAATATCATTTGCCAAACCCCCTCCCCCCCCCCCCTAAAATGATAAAGTTATATATGCACAACCCCATAACCCTCTTTCTAGAACCATGCAGATTTGAACACGCGAATACGCTAAACTGAAAGAGTTCCTTGAGACTTTTTACAAATCCACCTGTTTAGATTTTAATTAATTGACTTTTTAATTCAATCAGAATAATTTTTTAGTTGAAATTGCATAAATTTAGTAATAGAGTTTAACTCTTTGATGACGGAGTACTCCATAGGGCATGCTTCTTTCATTGTACTGTACACTGCAAAAAGAGACAAATATTTCTTAACCCGGGAGAACTCGGTAGTGAGAATGCCCAATTGCTTTTCTTTTACTTTACATTCATATAATATCAACTTTTTTTGGTTGGCTTAGTACTTTTATTCACAAAATAGGTAAAATAATTGTAAAACATTTTGAAATTTTAATTAAAATGAAAAATGATTTAAATAAGAGTCTTAAAAAAGTACGATTGTGAGAGAAAATCTCATGCAGCGAGTTCTCCCGGGTTAACCTGCGAAAGTACCGCGAACGAAAATATACAATAATCGCCTCAGAGTTACCCACAATTACGAAAAGCGTTCTTTATATTTAGAAACTTTAGAAACTAGCATATTTTTTTTTTTAATTTAAAGAAGTATTTATAAAAACAAAGGTTTTGTTGCGGCCACTGACTTTCGGAGACGTTTTTTGTGTAGCCTTTAGAGTAAAGGTGGTTCAGCCATCTATGTAAAAAAATAAACTTTCACATATATACCAGGCCACCCCTCAATTTCTTTAGACTTGTGCACAGTAATATTCTGGCAGAATTTGAACTTCATATTTTAACTGCAAAAGGGTGCTCATCCCCCACTAACTTCATAAGTTAGTGTATTCAATTGTAATTTTTCTGTATGTTTGTTTAAAAAAAAAATAAAGACCTCCAAAATTAATTTCTTAGAAAAGAATAAAACAATATAGAAGTAAAAAATAGAAATGTAATCATATTTGGTCTTTAGCAATACAAAATAGTGTCTAAAACTGATTTTTTCTTTGGTTCTGATGGAATGCATTTTCAGTTTGCTTGTACGACCTACAGCAATAATTGCTTTTTTAATTATGCATGTGTTTCTTTTGTTTTGTAGGAATTGAAGATTTCTGCTATATCTGCATTAATTCTTTAACTGTCAAATGGCTAACGTATTGTACCAATTTTGATTCTTTCTACTGACAATGAACGCGCTGAAGGATTTGTCTTGTCATAGTTAGTTGTTTCAATCTAGCCAATTGATCTACTGATCTTAGACAAATCAGAAAAGTTTCATTACTAAGGCAAGTTGAAACTGAAACCATTGCACATTTTTAGCTTTAAACAGAAAAGAATGGCTATTTTTCATAAAATTAAAGTTGATGATTAATGCACAAATTTTGTGATTATTTTGTTTTATATTAGACTTAGTGTTTGTCTTATTAATTGGAACATGAATAATGTTAGAAACCCATAACGCTAGATTAATATTTAATATAAGTAATGTAACCTAAATATAATTCTTCATACTTATTTAAAAGTAAAAACTCTTGCGATAAGTAATTAAATCTATTTTAAATATTATTTTCATTTGTCACCTTTCACTTAGGAATAGCCATGAGCTAAATGTAACATTTATCAGACAGATATTTGTTGCTGGATGCAGAATTTGAAAATATGAAGGAAAATTATTTAAAATAAAAATTATCATGAAAAATTAAATGTTTCACTGAGGTATTGTTTTCAATTGGTTCTAAAAGGAGTTGGTAAAATTCTTGTTCTGGTTTAGTGTTCTCTATAATTTTGTCATGTAAATAATTCTCAGAAATGTTGCTACATACATTAAAATATTTCAAAAATATTTAAATACAAATATATATAATATAAAACATTAAATTTCTTCTTAAAACTTCTGGAAAAAATTAAATACTTCTGAAGTATAAACTATTGTTGCATTTCCTATGCTCCTGCTAATGTTAAATTAAGGGGTCATTGAGATTTGAGAAGAAGTCTCTTAGAATTTGAATAAGAAGCTAAAAATTTACCAGTATTGTACTATTGATGAGTCTAAAAAAATTAGGGGGTGGCCTGGACTCTAGCTCACAAAAAGTTTTTTTTGAACCACCCTACTTTAAAGTGTATTTTTAGAATGCTCAATTAAACACCTTCAGCTCCATAACTGAATTTATACAAGGAAAGTTAACCAAATAATAGTAAATTTCATGTTAATTTTAATGCTGATAATTTATGATGTTTTTCTGAAAAATATGTTTGTTGAACATGAACATGCTTAATTGAGAATTCATAGCATCAAAAAAACCTACGGTCCGGGCTGAGAAATCTGATTAGTACACTATAAAAACTACTCGAAAATGTTTCCGAAAATCAGTGGCAGGAAAAGAATTTTTTTTTTATAAAGGCTCTTTTAAATCTCAAAAATATATTGGTTTCTGAGGTTTATAATGATAAAGAATGCTATTTGGAAACGCAAATAACTCGGAAGAGGTTATTGTTGCATATCTCCTTTTGTGGCTCTACCAAGCAGGGTGTCCGATGATTCCTGGATACATTTTAAAATTCAATATAAAATCAAGTAATTGTGGTACAAGAGTGCAGTTCGGACTAAAATCCTTCTCAGGATGAAAAGTTTTCTTCAAGCGAATGAAAATAATTTGTTCCAAATGTCGATCATAGATGGCGCCACTTGTCCATAGATTTGCTTTGAAACATGAGTTTTGTTTCTGATTTTCAGATTATTTTTTACACTGTGAGACAGAAATGACGACTCCCAGAACTAGGGTTCGTCATTTCTGCGTCAAGGCGCCAAAATTAATCTGAAAATCAGAAAAAAAATACATGTTTGAAAGCGAACATACGGACAAGTGGCGATCATGCACAATCTGTGATCGACATTTGAAACCAATTATTTTCATTCACTTGAAGAAAACTTTTCATCCTGAGAAGCATTTTAGTCCAAACTGCACTCCTGTACGACAATTACTTGATTTTATATCGAATTTTAAAATGTGTCCAGGAATTTTCGGACACCCTGTATTTTCCTCGATTAAGAAACATTTGCCTTTTTTTACAGTGTAATACAAGATCCTTATTTGCATTATCTATTATTTACATTAAGTACAATGTGGCTCTGAAGATAAGGTTTAAAAAAAAAATCTTATAAATGTTGCTATGTATGGGGCATTCTCACAATCTCTTGACTTTTGGGGGGAAAAAAAATCTGGCGAAATTAAACTTGCTAAAATAACATTTTAATCTGATAGACGAATGCCTTAATGATTCAAAATAAAGAAAAAATCGTCAGCAGTGAAAATTTTTTTATTTAACTGAGGTTTAAGTTAAACTTGCGTGTTTAATTTTCCTTACCATTTTACCCCTATAACTTTTTATTTTCTTCTAATTTTTTACTTATAATGAATTTGCATAGTACCCACAGCACATTCAAATAAGAAATAATAACAATGTAGTACTTTTAATACAGAATTTTTGTATAACATTGTCTTAAAGGGGTGTTAAAGAAGAGACGGTAAGGTAAAAAAAGGGGATGGTATTGGAAAAAAAGGACGAAATGGTAAAAAAAGGGGCAGTAAGGATGGAACGGTAAGGAAAATGACCGCCTATTTTTATGAAAATCATGTTAAGACTAAGTGATAGCCACAATGTTCATTGATTTTTAGAAACAGTTGTTAACATTGGATTAAATTAATTTTTTTTTTATTTACCTCGAAAAGTGCAGGAATAAACCTTGGGGACGGTGAGACTACCAATAAAGCCACGATGCTTGAAATTGATGTTTAAATGCTGATTTAAATTTTACAGTAAATTTCCTGCCAAAGAATTTTAGACATTATTTCTCTAGCATACTTCTGCATGAGAAAAAACTTGAAAAAAATTCTGTGGCTGCATCTGGAATGATTTTCTGTATAATTTTAGAAGAGGGATGGTAAGGAATCTAAAACCCAGGGTCAGAGTTTAAAAAATAATAACAACCCTAAAAATGTGTGCAGGTTAATTTTTAGCTACATATTTATATAAAACAATAGTTCCAGTTTCCGAAAAAATTACATCGAATTATTTTTATTGAAACAATTTTATACAGACAGCTCCAAATTTAAAAATCAGCATCAGGGACACGGGACGGTAGGTGAGTTTTCCTGGTATTTGGACCCCCAACATCGTCCAAAACTTATTTATCTCGTTAATGTTGTTATGCAATCATGCAATGGGATGTTCCCCAGTATATGAAACAAAACAAAAACACACACAAAAGTGTATTAAGTAAAAAATTATTATTCAGGGACATGAAAGTCAAATTTAATATGAGCGATGTTGTATCGCTCATATTAAAACATTACAGGTCTGGTATGTTTAACATCCATAATTCTCACCTGTGGGCTCATGGCAACCCACATGGCACAATAGCACACGAGTACCAAGAAAGGTTTTACATTAATGTTTGGGCAGGCATTGGAACATATCGCAGAACTCCTACAGTGGAAACCAGATTACTAAACACAGTAGAGGATAATCCTTCGACAAGCTCGAGAGCTGCAGGACGTGCGTTGGGTGTGAGCCATCAAAGAGGGCTTTACATGAAGACGGAATGAATCCGTATCATTTACAAAGAGTGCAACCAATGATCCCTGACGATTATCTTCCACGTCTCATCTTTGCTCGTTGGTACCTACAGCAGACGGCAGCCCCAGCAACCTTCCCAGCAGATGTTTTATTTACTGATGAGGCTACCTTTATGCGGTCTGGTATGTTTAACATCCATAATTCTCACCTGTGGGCTCATGGCAACCCACATGGCACAATAGCACACGCGTACCAAGAAAGGTTTTCCATTAATGTTTGGGCAGGCATTGTACACAATAACTTAGTAGGACCGTACTTTCTACCTAGTCGTTTAACTAGCCATACATACAACATCTTCCTACAGGAGGTTTTACCTGAATTTCTGGTAGATATTCCTCCAGCTGTTCAGACGAATGTGGTTCCAGCACGATGGAGCCCCAGCTCACTTCAGTCGAGACGTCAGGAATCAACTGGACGCTGGCTACGGCCAGCATTGGATAGGACGGGGCGGTGCAGTTCCCTGGCCACCGCGTTCTCCTCATTTAACCTGCTTGGATTTTTTCTTTTGGAGTCATATTAAAAGCCTGGTGTACGAGAGTCCCGTCACATCTGAAGAAGATCTTGTTGCCCGCTTGTCTGTTGCTGCTTTACATGTGCTCGACATGCCTGACGTCTTTTCTAATGTACGCCGATCTATGCGCCGCCGCTGCGAATCTTATATCGCTGCTGGTGGCCACCCTTTCGAGCACCTCTTGTAAACTGTTAATATTTTTTTGTTTTCTTTTGTCTTTACTTGTCTTTTCAGTTTCCTTTGATTCATACTGCTTTAGAAGCTAGTGCTTTAATGTGTCATTACCGCACACACATTCCTATCCGAAATATGCTTATTTAGGTCCCCTCTACCTACCTTTACATTTTTGACATGTGTTTTAGGACCACCCTGTATATAATTAATGCTTTTGCCCTGATGTCTTGAACTCTTGAGTATGCTTGTATTTTTTCTATGCGAAACACTTGCCTAACTATAGTCATAATTATAAGTGCTATTATGGGGGCTTTAATTTTACTTTTGCCGATATAAAATAAAGTGTCAAATAAAACAATATTGCAATAATTGTTTTATTTTCATTTACGGAAATAATCTTATTTATCAAAGCGTTAAATTAGTTATGTTTCTTAAAATTAGATATTCTTAAAAATAATTTTATTAACTTTATCAATATTTTTAAGACCTGTCATTTTAACTATAATTTAATTTTTTTTTTTAATGTATGCTTTGTTTACATCGAAACAAGTAATATATCAATCAATAGTTTTATTCCGTGCTTTTTAACGAATAAATCGTATTCGTGATTCACCAAATTATACTTTAATAATATTCTAATTTTTAAAAAATACGTTTTGTTGTAAGGAGTATATTTACCAGTATATTAGTTTTCCAAATGTTTCGCGTTTTATCGTTATTTCTCTTCTTAAATATTGTTTACATTATGTACGCTTAGTGATAATTAGTTTTGAAGTTTCAAGGTAATTTCTTTCACATGTGAGATTGAAAGATCTGTAGCAATTAAATATATATTAATCTAACAACAATACACTTTTTATGCGTCAATATTTTTGCTGGTATTGTGGAGTTAAATAAGATCTCTTCTGATTATATTTCTATTTGCAGCATTAAAAACCTTTTAGTTCAGGATAGTTTGGCTTTAACTGAAAAAGATTTTGCACTTAGCCCGTCAAAGTCATATAGTAGCTGTCATTTTCTTTTTCCGAAGTGAAATTTTTCATCATTTTATTCTTTTTAAACATGATTTTGATTAAGTATAATAAAGTGCAATTAATTTTGTTAGAGTTACATTTTTCGAAACTTTTAAATACGCTTTCCCCAATATCTTTTTCCAAAATATGTAGTAATTAAATACATATTATGCGTCAAAATTTTTACTGGTACTGTTGAATTCAATAAGGTCTCTTTCGATTATACTCATTTGTTGCATTGAAAACCTTGTAGTTGAGGATAGTTTGGCTTCAACTGAAAGAGATTTTGAATTTAACCCGCCAAAGTTATATAATAGTTATAA
The DNA here is from genome assembly GCA_963932465.1 of Maratus speciosus. Classification (NCBI taxonomy): domain Eukaryota; kingdom Metazoa; phylum Arthropoda; class Arachnida; order Araneae; family Salticidae; genus Maratus; species Maratus speciosus. Next base: position 228,024,934 of record OZ010796.1, on the reverse strand, counting down.
TTTTCTTTTTCTAAAGCGACATTTTTCATCATTTTTTTAAACATGATTTTGATTAAGTACAATAAAGTGCAATTAATTTTGTTCGAGTTACGTTTCTCCAAAATTTTAAATACATTTTTTCCCAATGTCTTTTCCTAAAATATGCAGTAATTAAATACATACTATATGTCAATATTTTTATGGTAGTGTTGAATTCAATAAGATCCCTTTCGATTATATTCATTTGTTGCATTGAAAACCTTGTAGATGAGGATAGTTTGGCTTTAACCGGAGGAGTTTTTACACTAAGCCCATCAAAGTTATATAACAGCTATCATTTTCTTTTTATGAAGTGAAAGCTTTTCATCATTTTATTTTCTCTTTTAATGTATTCTACTATGTCACGCTACCTTGCATGTTGTCTATCAAAAAAACTTTCTTTTCAGACTGTGACACAAATAAAAATAAATGAATTTATGTTATTTTCAGAAAAGAACAACCGGTGTTGTCTACGGCTGTTTTAGGTCTCTAACCCATGTGTTGATTTCAGAATGTAAAAACTAGAGTGCGATTGGTTTGCATTAAAAGACTAAAAATGTAGTTTTTACATGTAATTTTGTTTATGTAAAACAGATCAAGATATGATATTTAAATATAATGGCAACATAAACTGATTGAAAATCTCGAATTTTGATTAAATTTGTCTTCTCAATTGTATTTTTGATTAAGTAATTTATTATTAAAGTAATATGACTCATCACCGTTTGTTTTTATAAGAGTTTTTTTTTTTATATCTAAGTCTCGATTCACATCTAGAGTATTGAAAACAATATGCGATTTATTATTAAAGAACTTCGAATTATCACCATTTCTCTTTTGTAAAATAGTTCATTTTAATACGCTTTATAGCTTTTCAGCACGCTTAAGCTTTTCAGGATCACAGTAAGTCTGTTGCTAAAATGTTGGAGTGATTGAATGATACCAGGATTTACGTACAAATTTATTTGAAAATAAGTAAAGGCTTTTCTTCGCGTGCGTTACAAAAGCAAAATTTTATTCCAAAATTCTGGTACCATTGTGGTACTTGGGGATTAAAATTAAGTGGGATATATACCACCGCCCTACAAAGGGTTAATGCATTCTTCGTTTCCTGTGTGAATCAAATCTTGCAATCAATTTTTTACTTTCTTCCGTTGAATAACATTTCCTCAAATGTTGTACACAAGTTCATTGTCAATGACAACGCAATATCCAATTATTGCCAGGGCCGTACCTGAAGAGGAGAAGGGTGTAGGAACAAACACATTCTTTGGCTTTTTTGGATGAAACCACATGTATAACGAACTTGCTCAAATTTTGTACTAAATTCATTGTTGCTGACAGTGCAATAACCAAGTTGTTTCAGGACCGTACCTTATCAGGGATCGACGCTTTTTGCATTTTTGATTAAAATTTTATATCTAACGAACTAATGTGTTCAAACTGTGCATACAAATCTATTGTCGAGGACAACTAGAGTTGCAAAATAATAGTTTACTCCCAGCTTTATTCCCAAAAGACCCAAATTATCACCAAAAAATCCAGTATATTCACTGGTTTACATCTTTTTCTTTTTAGTCTTTGCAACTCTAATGGCAATGCATATTCATTTTGGATTAAAAGCGTGTTAATTCATTTTTTCAAGCTGTATTTTTTCTTTTAAATCTCATTCTTTGCTTTTTTGCGTCAATAGTATTAGAAACAATAATGAATAAAGAAAAAACACTTAAAAATATTTTAAAAACGTATAATGTTTTCCATAAAAATCCTTAAATTGAAATCCCATTCTTATGACATTTTCTAAATTTCTACACTGCTGGCCATCCAAAATGCAACACCAAGAAAGATAAGAGATATCAAAGCGAAATTTATTTTAGAGATTACTCATAGTATCAGTGTAAATTGATTTCAAAGACAACCTTCTTTGAAACGAGGTAGACGGAAAAATCCGTAAGAACTGTTACCTCCACGTCTGCCAATAACCGCTGCTACACGTCGCGGCATAGAGAGGAAGAGTCTTTGGATGTGCTGTTGGGAAATGGCATCACACGCTGCCTCCACACGTAGCTAAAGCTCATCTGGTGTACCCGCGGTAGCGGCATTCCGGGCTTGGCGTTCTCCAATCATTGACAAGACATGCTCTATGTGTGATGATCTGTAGAACAGACAGGCCAGGGTAACAATGGAATATGGTGAGCTAAGAAAAAAGCTTGAGCAATGCGTGCAACATGTTGTCACGAATTGTCCTGTTGAAACGTGGCCACAGGCAAGTCCTGAAGGTAAGGGAAGAGAACAAGCTGCAAAATCTCGGAGATATAGCGCTGGCTGGTAAGTGTACCGCTAATGCGTATTAGGGGATTATGGGAGTCGAATCCAATACCGCCCCACACCATAACACCAGGCGCAGGATCAGTGTGACGATGCATAATACAGCAGTTGAGCTGCCTCTCCCCATGGTGTCTCCAAATGCTAATTCGACCATCATGGTACTGCAAGCAGAAGCGTGATTCGTCCGAAAACTCAAAGTTATGACATTTCTGCCATTCTTTATTTCCATCTCTGCCGTTCAGTGCACCAATGTAAACGCAAACGCCTGTGGTTTAATGTCAAAGGTATGCGAAGCAATGGACACCTAGCAGACATTCCACTGTACTGCAAACGACATCGAACTGTTCGTGCGGACACTGATTGTTGTGTTAGAGACTGCATTCGTTGTTTATGGTTGCAGATGTGACAGTGCGTTTTATCGGTGTCATACGCATAATATGCCTGTATTTCCGTGTAGTGGTGTGACGAGGCGGTTGCAATCGCTCCTGTCGGTCTGTCGTTCCCTCCGGCATCCACCGATTCCATACATATTCTCATGATTGTTGCTTGGCTGCGTCCGAAACGATTACTAATTTCTTGGAAGGATAATCTACAATCTCTGTATGCAACGATTCAGCCGTGGTCGAAATCAGAAACGTGCTCAAATGGTACTCGTGTTTTTCTACGAAGCATACTGAATCTGTACACTCAAAAAATCGCAAGAGAAAAAAATCACGTTCTTCAAAACGACAATCTTTCTTCCCTTTATCGTGGGCGCTGCAGTCGCCCACGATGTCCTTCATGGTGTTGCATTTTGGATGGCCAGCAAGGTACAGCTATATCTATATATATTTATATCACCGAAATTAGATGTTTAAGATTTCCAACAAAGGAGGTTATACAATTCGTTTTTATATATGTATAATGTATTTCCATGCATATTTTTTTAACGAATACTTTAATTTTAATTTACTTTTTATTTTGAAAGGTTTCAACCCATTTCAATATTATTAGAATTAACATTAATATGTTTGTTTGTCTGCATATTTTCTTGTCTCTTTTTTTTCTTTAAACGATTTAACTTTCGTAAAAATTCACCAATCTATACGAAATTTTAATACAGTGTTAAGGTACACAGTAATACTTTACGTTTTCTAAATAGTCGTTGTATAGTTTTTGTTGCGGTTGTTGTTTTCAGAGCCATGCATTTTAATGTATCACGGTCAAATGCGCGATATTTTCAAAAAAGGAGATTAAAATTATTGTTGAATAGACTCCTTAATCTGACCGGAAAACCGATTTCACTCCTAAACCACAGCTCAGGTTAGATAGGGTCTGCGCTGTGTTTTGTCTTTGCGGGTCGGTTTCGGATTGAGTTTTGTATTCGGATCGGTTTCGGATTGAGTTTTGTATTCGGATCGGTTTCAGTTTGGATTTTCATTTTTGAAGGTCAGATTTTGTAACACCCTTTTTTTCTTTTTTTTTTCAAAAGGAAGTCCACAATATTCTTTCTTACGTAAAAAATTATATTTGAACATAAATGAGTATACAGTACTAGTCAAATTATTATGGTAACAAGAAAATTTACACATAAATCAGCCTAGAAGTTAGTTTATTGTATTACATTTAATATTGGTTGAATATACACTGCTCAAAACAATTAGGGGTGCACATGGTTTTAACAAAAACGTAAAATAAATCATCCACAATTTAAAGAGCAGTAGAAAACAGATGAAGAAAACTTCACCTGCAAATCAAAGTTCAGGACGTCAAAAACTAGAAAAAGGAGTTAAGTGCAGAAATCGCGATTTCACAGAAACGTCTCTTTCACTGTCTCAGTTGTAAAATTCAATTGCTCAGCTTGTGTTTTGAGAAAAGATGACTTGAAAATGTCACAACAACGTGATTTACAGAAGTCCATGGCTTGACATATTATCGGGACAGTTGAATCCGGGCAAACATAATGAAGTGTAGCAGACGCTGTTGGAGTCGCAAGAAGTGTTTATGCAAGGTTGTGGAATCGATACAAGACACAGGGAATGTTAGATGTCGACCAGAAAAGGACGGCCATGTTCTACCATAGAAACTGATGACCGATATATCCTGTTATCAGCTCGTCGCGACGGAATAGGCAGTGTTACTCAGCTGCAAACACAGTTGTTCTTGGGCACAGGACGAAGGATATCCAATCAAACAGTCTGAAATAGGTTTCATCAGCCAATGGTCTGTATTCCGTTGACCTCAAGCAACTGTGCGGCCCAAAGAGGGCAACTGAACATCCAGATTTGAGGCAACGTGATTGGAGTCAAATGATGTTTACAGACGAGTTCCGATTCAGTCAGGATTTGATATCCGACGTGTTTAGGTATGGAGGGAAAGGGACACTCGAAATAATACCACATTCGTTCGCTATCGTTCATCACATTACAGACGGATTAGGTTGATGGTATGGGTTGGAATCAGCATAGGTAGATGTACGGACCTGCATATCATTCGGAATGGTACTTTAATGACCCAAAATTATACAGACTAGATACTGAGACTTCATGTCATAATTTACGCTAGAAGAATGGGTGATTCCTTTTTTCCCGTGTAGGATAATGCCATATCGCATGCAGCTCATCAAGTGGAGAAAATGCTTAAAGCTTAAGCAATATAGTATATGGGCTAGCCAAGATCCTCTCCTGCCCTGAATCCGATCGAGCATGTTTTGGACACACTCGTACGATGCATTGCAGCGAAACTAGGGCCTCCTTTTGTTGTCCGGAACTTGGAGATTGCAATTCTTGAGGAGTGGAACAGTACTCCTCAACGTCTTATCGATAATGTCATCGAATCCATGGAAAACAGGTGTTCAGCAGTTTTATCTATTCGAGGGGAAACAGGTGTGCAGCTGTTTTATCTATTCGAGGGGACCACGTGCCATATTAAATACTTTGCATCATTCCTGAACAATACATTTTTTTGCATTTACATGTAACCAAATCGTTGCCTTAAAACATCTTTTCATGTTCAATCCATAGTTTTAAAGAATAAAAGCTCTCTTGAAATTTTTTTGCGTCTTTTTTTTCTGTATTTCGCATTCTAGTCTCAATTTTATGCCCATGCATGGCTGTCTCGCACTGTTCTCTTCACTTTTTTGCATGCTCCCCTAATTTTTTAAGGCAGCATTACTTACAATGAACATATTTATAGATGTCCACTCATGGCTTTTAGCACTTCGTATGTCCATCTTTATCAGCTATGACTACCTTTATACGTCTTGGCATCCCTTGGATGTACTTCTGAATCAGTCGTTCCATTTCATCACTATAATGCCAGGCACGAATTAATCGCTCAATTAGTTAAACCTTGTTTGTTGCTGCAATTTTGTTGACTCTGGTCTTCGAGTCAACAAAAGGCAACAAGCAAAGTTCAACTAATTGAGCGATTAATTCGTGTATGGCGTCATAATGATGAAATGGAACGACTGTTTCAGAAAACAGGATGCCAAGACGTATAAAGACAGTCATATGCTGCTGAAGGTGGACGAAAGAAGTACTAAAAGCCATGCGTGGACATCTATAACTATGTTTATTGTAAGTAATACATATACATTCGCCCAATAATAAATGTAATTCAATAAATTGGGCTAATAAATTAATAAATTAATTCTAGGCTGATTTCTGTGTAAATTTTCCTCTTACCATACTAATTTGGCCAGTACTGAAAATGCATTATATATACAAGTTCATTTTCCTTCATGATAGATAAAATTGATATTCGAGATATAATTATTATAGAGTATGTTTTGTTTTCATGATTGCATTAAAATATATCGTTGTATAGTTGTTGTTGTTGTTTTTTTAGAGCGAAGTATTTTAATATATCATCGTGAAATGCGTTATATTTTCAAAAAAGGAAGTTAAAATTATTGTTGGTTAAACTCTTGCATCTGGTGGGAAAGCTAATTTCACTTCTAAACCGCAGTTCAGGTTAGATAGGGTCTGCACTATTTTTTCGTTGCGGGTCGGTTTCGGTTTGGATTTTGATTCCTGAGGGTCAGATTTTGTAACCCCCTTTTTTTCAAAAGAAAGTCCACAATATTCTTTCTTATGCACAAATTACATTTGAATATAAATGAGTATATATACATTATATATACAGTGGCGGTCAAAAGTTTCCGGCCAGCATACATTTTTTGGTTAATTTATAAGTATACCCATATGAAGTGGAATCTCAAAGTGATACTTATACACTTTATTGACATAACAGTTAAGAACTTATTTATGGAATAAAAATTAAATATTGATAAATTTAATTGACAAAATTAATTGCAAAAGAAAACGCATGTTCTCAAAAGTTTCCGGCCACCTTGGCAAGTTTGGAAAAAAATGGTGTTACAAAAGAAAATAACAGTGATCAACAACATTTACAATTAGTATTTTATAGTCATACATTTAGCAATAAGTACTGCGGCGCAGCAACGTGGCATCGATTCAATGAACAGTTGTAGATCATCAATGTTAAGTTTTGTCCACGGTTCTTGCAATTTTTGTGAAAATGCTGCTAAATTGGAATATTTATAATGCCACACACATTTTTTAGTTACTTTCAAACATTTTCTGTTATATTCAGATCGGATGATTGGGCTGTCCATTTCAAAAGCGAAGTTTTTTTGTGCGAAAGCCACTGCTTGACGAACTTGGATGTATGCTTTTGGTCGTTATCATGATGAAACAAATAGTTGCGACTACGATTTTTCCTCCAATAAGGCAGCAAATGATCTTGCAAGATATCCTTATGCATTGCACTATTCATCTTGCCGCGGATTTCAAATAACGGATAGGCGAATTTTCCAGAAAATGCTCCCCACAGCATAACGTGTCCTCCGCCATGCTTCATTGTAGGAATAGTATATCTCGCACCTTATCTTTTGTTTTTAGGTCGTCGTTTGTAATGGTTTTTATCACTCACAAAAAGATTGAACGTCGATTCATCTGAAAATAGTACTTTTTTCCAGTTTTCACTTGTCTAGTCTTTGTATTCCTTGGCAAACGCCAGTCGGGCCCTCTGAATTTTTTTACTTATGAAAGGTTTTTTAACACCGACTGTTGCATAAAGTTCTACGTCACATAAGAGTCTTGACACTGTAGATAGACTTGTTTCAGCAATAACCATAACACCATAAATCGCTTTTAACACCATAAATGGCTTGGAATTGCAGCGGCATTTTTACGCGGGTCATCAACTGCTTTTCTTCTGATAATTCTGTCCACAAGAATAGTCGTTTTCCATGGTCCCCCGGACCGTGGCAAGTTCCAAAGGCCATGACCATCTTTATATATTTTTAAAAATATTGTTTACAGCAAATTTTCCGATCGACAACTTTGCCGCAATCTCACGAGAGGATTGTCCCTTTAGCGATAAACAAATCACTCATTTAGGAACAATAAATTGTTAAACTATTCATTTTTGAATTTCAAATACATTATTCACCTTGAATAATTAACAAACATGGCCAAAAAATCACTTTAGCGATACAAAAACTAATGAATGACGAATGGCCGGAAACTTTTGCACGCGCGAATTTTGAATTCCTCCCCTTTGCATCAAGTATCTTAAATAACCAATCAAAATGATCACGTGGTCAGAGGTAATTTGCTTATTCCTAACTTTTGGAGCAATTAAACTTCTTCTTCGCTAAAACGTTCTGTCAAACAAATCAAAAAAACTAACTGGCCGGAAACTTTTGACCGCCACTGTACATGTTCATTTTTCTCCATGATAGATAAAATAGATATTCGAGATATGGAGTAGGGTCAATCCATTTCAAGTGGTCCAGTAAATCATTTATTCGTTGCTTGACCATTTTTTAAAAATCTGAAATTTTTTGTATAACAACTCTAACTTGATGGAAGTTCAAAATGACTATTATTTTAATTTTATTGATTCTTGTTTGTGCATGGAGGCCATCTTTGTTTCATCGTCTGCAGCAATTTTCTCACAAGAAGGTTTTACGGAATTGTAAATAATTCATCATTTATTTCTCCAATTCAACTGCGAATTAAAGCAATTTGTACAAAATACATTAGGCTAAAGATTTGGTAATAGAGTAGTTTCCGAAAATAAATCCTCATTGGTGAAATTTAAGCATGAAGTTTCAGCTTGTTTCCAAAATTTGCTCGTTTGCAAAAGGAAATTTTTATAGCAAGGAAAACTGTGAACATGACATAATTTTTTTCACTTATAGGCCGAAAGTACTTGTACTCACACGCCAAGTTCCAGATCTGGGACTTGCTTTCTCTTCGCTAAAAAAATCCCTAAATTTGCAAAAATGTAAAAAATCACACTTTTGAGGCTTTGATATATCTGGTGGGGCACGAGATAAAAATTTGAAGTACTGGTTTCTAACAGTATTGTATGGTAGTGTTATGCACAAAAAATTTCAGGATGGAGATTTGACTACAAGCTGATATATGGCAAGGGCAACATGTCAAAATAATGCTGCCAAACTATTGTTTTGTTGTAGTCACAGCTAAGTATTTATCTCAGAGTGTCACTTAAATTTATGTTTTTGATTATCTTTAAATAATAGTAACAGAAAATAAAGCCCTTTGCAAGGCTTAGCAATTAATTAAAAAAAATAATTATGCCTAAGGCCATACATTTTGTATGGTTTCAGTAATTTTTGTTGTAAGTAATTTTAGTAACTAAAAGAAAACTCAGCACTTTTACATAAACAAAAAGTATTTTTATACAAGATCTGAGACAAAAACAGAATAGGGAAAGAGAAAAGCTGTTAATGTTGTCATACTTGTTGAGACATGATCAAACGTGTCAAAACACATTCTTGCTTGCTGGTTTAAAAACCACAATTTTGATCTTTCTCAAAATTTTATTTGTAGGAACCAAGTCTTCTCATTTCTTGATAACTTGATTGAAGATCTTGGCCCTGCTGACTCATAGAAATAAACTTTGAAATCACTATGTGCAAGTCTCACTTCATTAATAATTCCTAGCTTACTTCTTATGCAAAAAATGTCATTTTTCTGCAGTATAAATTTTGAAAGGGCTTTGGATATCTTTACTTTCTGAAAAGTACTTGAGGCTGATGCATGCTAACATCGTATAATGTTTTATTTACAGAAACATACTTATGGTAGGAACACGTTTCAGCGACTGGCAAGCAGCACTAAAATTGTGGATTTTAAACCAACAAGCAGGAATGTGTTTTGACACGTTTCATCATGTCTCAACAAGTATGCCAACATTAACAGCTTTTCTCTTTCCCTATTCTGTTTTTGTCTCAGGTCTTGTATAAAAATATTTTTTTCTTGATGTAAAAGTGCTGAGGTTTATTTTAGTTACTAAAATTACAACAAAAATTACTGAAACCATACAAAATGTAGGCTTTAGGCATAATTATTTTTTTAATTAATTGCTAAGCTTTGCAAAAGGCTTTATTTTATGTTACTATTACTTAAAGATAATAAAAAAATGAATTTAAATGACACTCGGAGATAAATTCTTACATGTGGCTACAACAAAACAATAGTTTGGCAGTATTGTTTTGACATGTTGCCCTTGCCATACCTCAGCTTGTAGTCAAATCTTCATCCTGAAATTTCTTGTGCATAACACTACCATACAATACTCTCTGGAACCAGAACTTCAGATTTTTATCTCGTGCTCCACCAGAGATATCAAAGCCTCAAAAGTACGATTTTTGACATTTTTGAAAAATTTGGGATTTTTTTTAGCGAAGAGAAAGTAAGTCCCAGATCTGGAACTTGGCGTGTGAGTACAAGTACTTTCGGCATATTTGTAAAAAAAAAAAATTATGTCATGTTGACAGTTTTCCTTGCTAGAAAAATTTCCTCTTGTAAGCGGACAAATTTTGGAAAAAAACTGAAACTTTATGTTTAAATTTCCCCAATAAGCAGTTAGTTTCGGAAACCACTCTATTACCAGATTTTTAGCCCAATGTATTCTGTACAAATTGCTTTAATCCGCACTTGAATTGTAGAAATAAACCATGAATTATTTACAATTCATTAAACCCTTCACGTGAGAAAACTGTTGCAGACGATGAAACAAAGATGGCCGCCATGGGCAAACAAGAATTAATAAAATTAAAACAATAGTCATTTTGAACTTTCATCATGTTAGGGTTGTTGTACAAAAAATTTCAGATTTTTTAAAAATGGTCGAGCAACCAGTGCTGGACCACTTGAAATGGATTGACCCAGTATGTTTTCATAATTGCATTCAAATATGGATTAAATTTCTTTCATTTCAGGTCGGGTTTCGGATGTCAAAGAAAATGTTTTTGTTGGATTTGGATCGGGTTTCGTTTTGATTTCAAATAGAATTTTCGTGTTCGGATTGGGTGCAACCCAACCCGTGCAGCACTCTAATGTAGATAACAATCATGTGTTGCCTGAAAAATACGAAGTTAAGAAGTAATCCTTTTCAGTCGGTTTAATTTTTTTTTCATAAAATTACTTGTTAAATAAAAAATAAAAATTTCATTTTTCTTTAAAAAATAAATTTTTTCTACTCTGATTTACTTCATAGAATAAAAATCCATTGTATTATAATCCTATTACAATTGTTATTATTCGAGGGATAGTCTTTTGAATAGTTTTGTTACATCATATCCTAACCATATCCTATTTTTATTTAAAATGCTTTTAAACGAGTAAATTTTAATATTTGTTAATTAAATTATTTTTAAACTATATACAACCAAATTTGTGATGTTAATGATATCGAAATGAATCTACGGGAAATAAAACTATAAATAAAAATTATTTGTGTCTTGGTTCTAGTAGTTTGTATTCTCTACAATTTCATATAAACACAAGCTTTTGATTAGCAGAAGCATAACTAAGAATGTTGTGAATATCCTGCAAGACACATGTACAGTCCTGGAAAAAAGAAAGATCACCGCTATTAGTTCTGCTGTAAATAATCATATAAAAAACATAGGTTCCAATAGACCAGGAATTACGTCTAACATTAAATGTTATACTTAAATTTCGCTTCTAGGATCGTCTGCATATTAAACATTGCAGCAACTTTCATTTTTCAAATGGTAACACACATTTATGACACTTTATTTCAGTTCCTTGGATCAAAGCAGCTTGGAAAATATATAGTTTATGCATTTTCCTCCTTAAATCTTCATGGAATTAAAAAGGGTCAAAAAGGGAGGGGGGGGGGGATTTTGACTTGTAAAAAATAATAATTTGGTGATTGAAATGCTAAATCCGCGTGACAAACTTTATTTGTATCGTTACAAAAAATCATCTGATTGGGATGGTTCCTTTTTAATGAAATACATCGAATGTAAACAAACAATATCCAGGCTTTTTTTTTTTATATACAAAATCATATTTTTAACTATGAAAATTACTAATAAATTCTTATTAAAAATATTAATTATGACCGACATTAATTTTCACATAAGAAGAATAAGAATCGTCGAAAACATGGCCATGTGAATTTAAAGCTCATCTTTACCATTAGTTTGGGGGATATACAGAAATTTTGCTTTACCATTAGTTTGGGGGGTATACAGAAGTTTTGCTTTACCATTAGTTTGGGGGACATGCAGAAATTTTATTTTGAGACGGTTTAACCCCTTGAGGGGCGGTGGGATAAAATATATCCCACCTAATTTAAATAAGGTTCTCATCAGAAAATTTTAATTAAATATTATATTTTTAACTTTGGGGGGAAATCGCTGAAAAACTGCTTTTCCTTACTTGAAAATAAAATTTTTCGATTACTCTGGTGAGAATTCAATATTTACAGACATTTTTGCTTGCTCCTCAAGAGATTAAGGATGCTATCTCCAGTCATCGTTTGCATCCGCAGAAAAGAAAATCTCAGAAAGTAACCGGAAAAGTTTTACAAAATTTTCTTTTGAATAAAGTTAGTTTATTTTAGATTTAGATATTTTCACAAAATTTTTCCTGTTACTGATTTAATGAGCCAAATACTTTCTGACTTAAAATCTTAATCGTATTTTCCTCAATTTCTGTATCAATTTTTACAAATTTTCAGTTATAACTCTATGGAGATTTAAAAAAAAGTGCATAAACTATATAATTTTCCGGAGTGCTTTGATCCAAAAAACTCATATAAAGTTTCATACAGGAGTGTTACCTTTTCAAAAATAAAAGTTTTATTAATTTTACATAGTACAAATTTTAAATTTAGCATGTCAAAACAATGTCTGTATAATGTCACCAACACCTGCGTGTAGTAATAGTAGTAATTTTTACACGTTCATGTCAGACATGATTCAACTGCATTTGAGAGTTGTAAAATTTATACATTAAATCATAATTTTTTTTTAAAATCTGGAAAGTATTATAAATTAGAATGTCTTTGAAAAATTCATAAAATGTAATAATTAACCATTATATCAGAAAACAAATTTGCTGCGTAACAATAATCTTGTCGAATATTTCCTATTCCGGGTGTCTTTTTATGTCGTAATAATCAAACAAACCTCTGTTTCATAATACCGCACAATCAGAGAATGTTTGACTTAAATTTTTTTATATTTTTTTTGATTTAAAACTCTGTAGCTATCCCCGTAGCGTAAAACAGAACTTCTGTTTGAGTATAGAAAACAAGAAATAATAATTTTATGGATTAAATATATATATATACTGGAAATTTCTTTGCTGTAATTTTGCTCCATTCGCATTCTGAAACATTCAAAATTTAGGATTGCTTTTAAGTAATAATTCCGACATTAAGTGTTTTATGTTATTATAACTTTTGTTTTATTTGTCTGCTGATATATAAGAAAGTAAAACCTGAATTTTTCGCCGGAGTTTATTTTAGCTTTAGAATATATTCAATATTCAAATTATAAAGCACACTTTTTATACGAGAAATATATATTTATGAGTGAGTGATATATCTATATTTCACTTATCACATATAGAAAAAAATCACAATTCATGGGTAAATAAACATTTTTTTTTTCAATGTGTAATCGAACAACGAAAATAAATTTACTGCATTTTTATGTCATATTACATTATCATTTTATATCACACTTGGCTTTTTTCCATTAAAAATTTATGTGAAAACTCTAATTAAAATATTGAATTACCAGATTAAACTGATAGTAATAAACGTGCCATAATAGGAAAAAAATTAAAGATTTTTATCTTATTATATATTTTTTCTTGTTTAATTTAGCTAGAATAAAATTAAATAAGTAAAACCTCATTTTTTCTTCCAAACTTATTTCAGAAAGATTAAATCATGTATGATACCATAAAACTGATTGTCCAAATACCTATGCATCAAAAAGTATACTTAAATATGTAATAGGAAAATTACAAAAGTAATATGAAAACATAACGAAATGTAAATGATATTAAATGTTAAACCATTGGAACAAATTAAAGATCAACCAGAAAAGTTAAATCATGTATGATACCATAAAACTTATTATCCAAATACCTATATATTAAAATATATACTTAAATATGTATTAAATACGTATAAATATAATGTATATGTATAAATATGCATGTATAATATTAAATGTTAAACCATTAGAACAAATGAAAGATCAACAGGAAAAATTAAATCATGTATGATACCATAAAACTGATTATTCAACTACCTATATATAAAAAGTATACTTAAATATGTAATAAGAAAATTATAAAAGTAATATGAAACATATCAAATATATCATACCTATATATTATTGTTTCTAATTTTACTGGTCGATCTTTCATTTGTTCTAATAGTTTAACATTTAATATTATACACGCATATTTATATTTAACCCTTAAATGTCGGGTGTTGCTTTTCGGCAACATACCCAATTTAGGCTTCTAAAATACTATTAGAATAATATTGAAGAGATAATGCCTAATGTTGCCAATAAAATACATTCTGAAAATATTATTAAATCGATTTTCAACATGTAGATGGAAACACTTGTGCTGTTTAAGAATGAAAATAGATTTATTTTTTCAGTTGTTGCTACATGTTCTTTTTGTTTTGTTTGGAAGCTTGTGAAATACCCTATTTTGTTCCGCAGTGAGCAAGTAAAATTTATTTCTTATTATAGTTCCTAAAATTCTTGTGTGTTTAACATTATAGAATTTTATCGGGGAAAATTATTTTTTCAATTAAAGACCAGTATTGCCGATTAGTAACAAACTGTTTTTCAGCCGTAAACCATACTTAAAACAAAATATGATTTTTTAAAGTATTTTTCCCATGATTTATTTAAAAAATGAAAGCCGAAAAACCTTATTACAATGATTTTTGAAAAATCAGGCATTTAAGGGTTAAACATATGCATCATATTTATACATATTTAACGTATATTTAAGTATACTTTTTTTATTTACTTTTTGTTTCCTATTGTGGCACATTTATTACTATCAGTTTAATCTGGTAAATCAATATTTTAAGTCGAGTTTTCACCTAAAATTTTTAGGGAAAAAGAAAAGTGTGATATAAAATGATAATGTAGTATGACATAAAAATACAGAAAATTTATTTCGTTACAATGTACATGGATGTAAGACAATGTCATAAATTGTAACATCGATTATGTAGATAATGGACATAAGAGGATTGATTTGTAGCTTTAAAATAGTTTCACCATAAAAAATTATTCCAAAACTGCCACTTTTCATGTTTAAAACAATCGCAATTCAATTATAAATAAGTTTAATAATTTTAAATGTGAGATCGAATGATGAAAATAAATTTACTACATTTTTATGTCATACTACATTGTCATTTTATTTTTACGTATATATACATATATATATATATATATATTGTCAAAATTCGTCTTAAAATGCAAAATTACGAGATCAAACTGATTGTTGTAAACATGTTATAATATTAGAAAAAATAAAGGTTTCTATCTTCTTATAATTTTTGTTTTATTTTCTAGAAATAAATAAATTTAAAAAAAAACTTGAATTTTTCTCCGGAGTATATTTTAGAGTGGACAAGAGAGTTGACTTGTAGTATTAAAATATTTTCAGTATATAAACTATTACATAAAATAGTACACCTTTCATATTGGAAAAAAAACCCCACAATTCTGGAGTAAATAAATTTAGTAATTTTCAATATGTATTCGAACTACGAAACTAAATGCACTACATTTTTATGTCCTGCTGCATTATGATTTTAAATCATATTTAATTTTACGTATAAATTTGTTGTCAAAATTTGTCTTAAAATGCAAGATTACCAGGTCAAACTGATTGTTGCAAATATGTTATAATAGCAGAAAAAATAAAGATGTTTACCTTCTTATAATTTTTGTTTTATTGTGCAGAAATAAATAACTTTAATTTTTCTCCGGAGTATATTTTAGAGTGGACAAGAGGGTTGGCTTGCAGCATTAAAATATTTTCAGTATACAAACTATTACACAAAATAATACTTTTCGTATTGGAAAAAAAACCACAATTCAGGAGAAAATAAATTTAGTATTTTTCAATATGTATTCGAACCATGAAAATAAATGCACTACATTTTTATGTCCTGCTGCATTATGTTTGTAAGTCATATTTTGTTTTACGAACAAAAATTGCCTGTCAAAATTCGACTTAACAGCAAAAATATTAGATTAAACTGATACTAATAAACATGTCGTAATACAATTTTTCTTATATATGAGGACTCCAGAAGCCCAGGGATACAAGTGACGAAATTTAGATTTGGAGTAAATTGAATTGAAAGTTGAAGATCAGTAGTAATTGACTGAATAAAAATATGAAACTGTTGTTTATTTGACAGCGGTCTTTGAACTCTTATTTCAGTAAATGTTAAAGAAAAGTGGGGTACAATATTTTTTAAACTTTAAGTAGAGAATAAAGATGTTAAGTAATTAAGTAGTTTAAAAACTAGTTGGCCTCTAGAATGCAGCGCATAATTAGAAAATCACTTATATCTCTTTACCTCAAAACAAATAACCTTATTTCCAGATAGCCTGTGAACTTAGCTCAGTTTTTTCAATTTTGTCACTTATACCCCTTGGCTTCTGGGGTCCTCATACATTGTTAGAGTTTTTGCTTTATTTGAATAGAAATAAGTTAAATAAATGACAGCAGATTTTTTTTTCTCTCCGCAGCATTTCTCACAGTAAATTAAGAATGTTACCTTGCAGCCTTAGGATGTTTTCAACATACAGATTATTATACAAACAAACACTTTGTATATGTATTATGAATATTTATATGCAAAAAACATTTTTACCTTATTATCATTTTAGTTTATTTGGTTAAAAATAAAATGATAAGAAATATGTAAAAACTGAAATTTTCTCCAAAGATTTTCTTGGGATGGGCAGGAAAGGATAAACTGCAGCTTTAGCATATTTTCAGTATAAAAATTATTACAGAAACTAACACTTTGTATCTGAACTATGGATTTACATGAAAAAAAAAGTTTTCACTTATTGCCATTTTTAATTTATTTGGTTAAAAATAACCTGGTAATAAATAAATAAAAACTGAAATTTTCTTCGAGGATTTTTTTACGGGTGGTTGAACAAGATTAACTTGCAACTTTAGAATATTTTCTAAGCACAAATTATTAGACAAACTAACACTTTTTAGATAATTTTTTCAAATAACAATTTACTTACCATTTGATAATACGACTACACTTTTGTCTATAAAACTTGGGTTTCTCTTCGATGTAAATCCCTCTAACAAACAGATGAAGTGGAAAATTCTTCCTTTAATAAACATCTTGATTCAAAAATATATTTCGGATCTCTGTTTCAAAATCATTTTTACAACATTCAACTTGAACTTAAATATTCTCTTGTCCTCCTTGTGCTTCTCTCCATGGTTTCTTATGTTTATAAACATTTTAGATTCACTTTTCCTCCCAGTCTATGCAAAGAAATGGAAAGCACGAAACTGTATGTATCTTTAATATTTCCCATCATTTCACTTTCTATGGTATCTAGAATAATGATGATTGAAACAAAAGGTTTTGACACAACTTAAAGGACCAATGGTAATGCGCGTCCTTACAAATATATAATTTCTTCACATATAAAGACAAACATTCAAACATTCCTCAACATAATACCGTAACATTAAAACACATAAATGGAACACTATACTCGATGAGAGAGCTTCTATATACAAAGTTCAAACAATTTAGTTAAATACGATATGATATTTCCTTCAAACAGTTACCAAAATACTATTTATAAAAAAACGAAATATTTATGAAATTTTTACATAATTTTTCGCATGAACCGAAACGTTTCGAAGTTAAGCAAAATAAACTAAATTTGAAAACTGCTTCTCCCGTTCCTTTCTTGGTTATATGTATAAGTATATACTCTATCGCTCCAAAAATATGGGATTCTTTTAACAAAGTGATTGCGTATCACAGGCACAGTCTAAGAATAAGCATACATCGCACTCAGGCTTTCTGATTTCAGTTTTTCCTGCCTCACATCCTCTTCACATCCTGATCCGAGAAAACGCGTTTTCCCCATCTTCACGTTCACGCATAGAATCATGCACTTCCTGCAACTGAAGCTTTCATCTTAGAGAACATTTGACCCTTACGCAAGGGTCGGTCTAGCTGGTCACGTGACAGAAAACGCGGTTTCTCATTGGCCCGAACTGGATGTCTGGGATTTTTGGTTGGCTGCTTGCGGGGGCCTGCCTTTTTCTGCAGAGGTCCCATCTTGTTTAAGGCAAGAGAAAATAACATGCAGAGAGCTCCGAGGGAAAAGCATGGTACTACAGCACAGAAGAATTTACTTTTAATACATGTACTATAGGAGAAAAGTTTTACTTTGCACGATAATTCTTTTTTATACCAAAAAAATCTATCAAATGTATTTACACAGTGGGTGAAGAACAGACAGTTGTGATTGGCTGAAAAATTACAATTTCTATAAATTATTACTTAAATTAAAAATGTATTAGTAAGCTTTTTTAATATTTATAATTAAATCCAACTAATAGAATCTAAATATAAGAAATTGAATTTTTTAAAAGTGGTGAAGCTCAATAAGTCTTGCATCTATCAGATATTACGAATAGATAGACACCTTCAAGGCCTTCTCCTTCTTAGAAAAAATAAAGAAAACAATCGCTCAGGCCCATGATGCCGGTAGAACGATTATCAAGAGGGAAGGGGGAGTTTTGCGATAACCCGGTGCCTCATTATAATAAATAAAGCACATTAATCCTTTGTGCACTGGCGGTACTTTTAAGTTCCATTACAGAAGATTTAATATAAAATTTATTTAATCCGTTGAATAATAGTAGATTTTACTTCTCATACAAAATACTTTGCTCGATAACATTTGGAAAGCACAGCGAAACAGCCGAAGCTAAATATTTTATAAAGTGGTAATTTTCTGAACCATTTACATAAGTGTAGTTTTTTTCTTGTTAAAAAATGTTATATAAAACATTTGCAACTGCAAAAACCTTGCCATTTACAGATAGGATCTCAATACTTTTATTTATATTGTTTTTATAAGGAATTGTGATACTTCCTTAACTGCATTTTTCATTAATGAATTTAATTATTCTTGAAAATATTTTACAAATACAGCTATAAACTACCTATGTATTAAATAAGTTTAAATGAAAAACTTTATTTCAATTTCGTACTATTACAACATAAATTTTATAATGCATCTTCAGACACCAAGAAAGACAATTATTGAAGTGGGGCAATTTGTTGATTCATAATTTAGTAAATAAAAGCCTAACTATTCATCCTAATTTTTGTTTTTGTATTTAAATATTTGAAAAAAATACTTTTTTTCTTTTTTCTTTTCAAATTCGTCATAGTTTAAGAAAATTTATTTACAATTTTGAAATTGTTAGAGGGCCCTTTCTCCACTTTTTGATTCCCATGCCACGGGTTTCATTTGATTTTTATTAGAGAGTTAATAATTATTTATTATTCTTGGAGAGACATTTAACCTTGCCACCTATCAATATAGATCTGTCAGTGAGGTTATTTCCAATACTAAAAAGTATTTCGAACCCTTTCAGGGACAAGTTATTGTGTTTCTGTAATGTTGTAATCACACCAGAATTGTCCAAATATTTTATTTAAAAATAAGAAAATGTAATTTTATAGCTTTTTTTTTCACGAAGTTATAAAAGTAAAATTTTGTTTATAATTTTGGTATAAATCTCAATTAAAATTAAGTGGTATAAAAAAAAATTCTGCCACACTTCAAGGGATTAACTTGGCGTGTGAGTAAATTTATTCTTTTTATTAACGGCTAATACCAAAATTAATATCAATATGAAAGTAAAAATGTAAAAATTTTAAGTTTCTTCCCAAGTGTTAAACCAATTTTGGTATAAATCTCGATTAAAATTAAGTGGTATAAAAAAATTTTTGCCACACTTTAAGGGATTAACTTGTCGTGTGAGTAAATTTATTCTTTTTATTAACGCCTAAATACCAAAATTAATATCAATGTGAAAGTAAAAATGTAAATATTTTAAGTTTCTTCCCAAGTGTTAAACCATGAGATAAATATACTGCAAAAAAGTTTCATCATCAATGTCAATGAGGTTATTTCCAATACTAAAAAGTAGTTTAAACCCTTTCTGGGACAAGTAATTGTATTTTGGTAATGTTGAAATCACACTAGAATGTTCTAAAAATTTTATTTGAAAATAAGAAAATGTAATTTCATAGCTTTTATTTTCATCAAAGTTATAAAAGTAAAATTTGGTTCGTAATTTTGGTACAAATCTTGATTAAAATTAAGTAGCATAAAAAATTTCCTGCCACACTTTAAGGGATTAAATTGGCGTGTGAGTAAATTTATTCTCTTTATTAACGGCTAATTACGAAAAATAATATCAATGTGAAAGTAATAATGTAAAAATTTTAAGTTTATTTCTAAGTTTTAAACCATAAGAAAAATATACAGTAAAAAAAGTTTCATATCTCGATATTTCGATTGCATAAATGGTCACATCAGTAATACTTGCTGATCAAAAAATCCCATGCTAACCTAAGAAGAAATATCAGCCAAAAAATTACTCATTACCTACTACATTTTTCAAAATTAGGTTTTCGCAATCGGAAAGTTAACGTCTAATATCAAAAAGTGGTAAAATATCAAAAAGTAAACACCAAAACTACTATCTAAAATGTAAGTATTATTTAGAAGTGAATAAACTTTAGATAAAATTAGAAAAGTTTAGCTTTTAACGTTTTGTCTACTGTCGGTACTTATGACTACCATTTAAATAGCTTCTTATAAAATTAATTTAAGACATCGATTAGTAGTAATACAGGTTAGAATGAGTTATAGATGCATTACATTATCTTGTTCCAAAAGCATTATTGGTTACACAAAACAGAAATATTTTTAAAAGAATGATTCCTTTTGCCTTTGCATCTTTTCAGCTTTCTTGGTGTTGAGAGGGGAGGGGGGGAGGATTTTTCAATTTAGAAAAATTTCTATATTCCAATTGTAAAAGCATTATATTTCTACATTTCCTAATTCTAAAAAATACTAAGAAAAATATTTAAAATAAAATATTTGAGTGGGGGTTATGAATATTACACAAAATCCCTATAAATTCAAATTTAATTAATCCTTCTAAATACTTCAATCCTAATAAAATCCTTCTAAAATTTATTAAATGATTATATAAATCTTCTAATGTAGCTTCAAAAATTCACGAAAAAGGCTTTAGAAGATAAAAATTTTCATGAATTCATAATTCAGTACATAAAGGGTTAAGTTATCCAAAGTTTCACTCCCAATTTTTTATAATAATGCAAAACTGAGTATGATACTGATTCCTTTAAATAAATTAATGCGACAAGGGACCTTCAAAATCGACAAAATCGCCCAAATTCTCGAAATAAATTGTCCCCAAAAAATCAAGCTCTATATAAGCTTCCATTTCCAACTCGAATTCTTGCAATCGGATAATTTTTTAGCATTTTAATTACATTTTTATAAATAATTAAAGGGCCCTCGTGATCACCTGATCTTTGTTTACAAATATTTAGAACTGCATTTCTTCATAATTTTTCATCTCAATGCTTTGAAATTTTCTACAGCTGTTTGTTATTATATATGTCATAAAACTGTGCATGGTTCTTTTTTTTTTTTTTTTTTTTTTAAGAAAATATAATTGCAAAAGTTAAAGGTAGCTAATTTCACCAATATGATGCGAAAATTCTGAAAATTTCATAAAAGTCATGAAATATTTTTTTTCTTACCTTTATATTCAAATACATAAAATCCGATGCACAGTATTATTTGTAAATATAAACCAAACTTGCATAAAAAAAATATTGGTGATTTTAATTGAGATGGAATGTACATGGAACATTTCGAAAAATTCTTCATGTCGCGCAGGGAATTTTGTTGTCGTCAACGAACGATTTCTTATGTCTTTTATGTTTCTCAAAACATAAATTTAAAATGCATAAACCATTAGCTTGATAAAATAGCTCATTAAACTTATTGAAGCTACGGTTATATTTGAAATTAGTCGATTAGAAGGTACATTTTAATGTTTGTACTTGCACTGAATCTTAAAATTCCTTTTTCTCAGTGTAAAAATTTCGCCCGAATCCATTATTTTAAAATGTTCCATGCGCATTTTTTTTGTTGAATGCTTTGAAATTTTTTGCAGCTGTTTGTCATTATATATGCCATAAAACTGTACATGTTTTTTTAAAAATAAATATAATTCGAAAAGTTAAAGGTAGTTCATTGCAGACATATGATGCGAAAATGCTGATATTATATATGATTTATAAAATATTTTTTTCTTACCTTTATATTCACATATATAAAATTCGATGCACAGTATTATTTGTATATATAAACCAAACTTGCAAAAAAAATATTGGTAATTTTCATTGATATGGAATGCACATGGGGCATTTCGAAATGTTCTTTGTGTCGTGCTGGGAATTTTTTGTCGTCAACGAACGATTTCTTATGTAGGGGAAGGTGGAGTAAAAGCAGGTACCATAAGTGTTTGTTGTTCTCAAATGCAATCAAATGGGAAAACAAACTCTGAACATCGTTTTTAATATTAAATGAATCTTTGGCTATATTAAAAGTACTCTTTTCAGTAAAAAATGTAATTGATTATATAAAAAATATTTTTTTTTTCAGACATATGCAAAAATCCGGTTTTACCCCACTGGTTGGGTAAAACCGGGCATCCAATTAAAAATCCTAGAGAACCCATTTTCTTTTTAAAAAATCTTGTTTAATATAGTAAAAAAATACATTTTTTGTTATATTTAACAAAACGAAATTGCACATGTAGTACTCCCATGTGTCAAAAATAAATCTGTAGCAAATTATCTACATTGTACAGACGTGTGAAAATTATTAGAATAATTGTGAAATTTACAATAAAAACTTGTTATATTAAAGAAATATTTAAAAAATATTGATACTTTTAATATTTAGTGTGCATCCTCTTGTTTTTTATTAAAGAAAGGATAGCATACTTGTCTTGGCATACTTTGTATGGGTTTTTGGCAATTAATTTGTATTTCGTTGTCATGATGCCAAATTTGGATGAGTGTTTCTATCAGACTAGTCTTGTTTGTGATGTTGTATTTCTTTAATTTTTTCTTTATAATGGCCCAAAGGTTCTTTATGGGTTTTATATCTGGACTGTTTCCAGGCCATGAAAATGTTTTCTTTGATTAAATTAAAGAAATGCAACATCACAAACAAAATTATTCTGATAGAAAAATTCATCCAAATTTGGTATCATGACAACGAAATACAAATTAAATGCCAAAACCTCATACAAAATATGCCAAGACGTATTGAATCTTTAATAAAAAACAAGAGGGTGCACTCTAAATATTAAATGGGTCAATATTTTTAAATGCATTACTTCTTTAATATAACAAGATTTTAATGTAAATTTCACAATTATTCTAATAATTTTCACACGTCTGTATATCCCTACTTATTTTACGCTGGAATTGTTAGAGTTATTTTAACTGCAAAAATCACAAACTAATTTGTTATCATATTCTCCTTCATACTATATGCTTCGTGTGCCCATCCGTGGCATTTCACACATTGTATCCAACTTTCTTTGGATTTAGAATTGGAGTAAAGCTTATTGCAAAACATTCAGGATTCATTATCGCCTTCATCCTCTGTGGATGCTTCATCAACTTTTCTTAGTTTTTTTTTTCTTTTTTTCGTGTTCATTCTTATTTTCTTTTTAGGAATCTTCCTTTTCGTTTTGCCTACTTTTGGCTTCTTTCTCCTTAATATCTGTTTCGAGCTTTAATTTATAGAGCAAAGTAGTTAAAATAAGAGTTTCCCCTTCTTTTGCTAGCTCTTTTATCAAACTTAAAGCCTTCCTGGGGAGGTGTAATAACATTTTAACTGAAATTGGAAATGCAGATTGCTTGCTACATAATTTCAGATCTCGATAGAAGAGGCTGGATGTTGTCACCTACTGGATGTCGACACTTTTAGATGTGGAAAGATGAGCTTCATTATACTGTGATATTTCCGAAATATTTATTGCTGCAGCTGTGCCAACCTATGGCTGCGTAGACTTAGGTACTTAGGTGTTTTATGACTGACTTCCATGGGTTTCTCTGTCATTTCTGAAGCAGCAAATAGATTCAGTGAGGACACCGTTGTTATAAGGAAAAATCCCTGTTTTCTCAAACCATCTGATTGGAGTATTTTTAACTATTGCTCTAAAAATGCGGCTTTGAATTTTTTTTTTTATTTAGTGAATTGTTACAGATCGCCCAGTATTGGAAGTAACCACTTCCTCACCTCTTGTTTGTAGTATAAGTTTAGAGGTGCCATGAATGAGACATCAAAGGGTTAACAGTACTTAACAGCATTAAATTTCAATTTAAAAATCCATGCTAAAGTATTAACTATCCTTAAAAAATCATTCCATGAGTGTACCCAGCAAAGAAAGAAACAGTGGGCCATCAGCTAGAAAAAAGATGGCAGCCAGCCCTGCCATCAGCGGTAAAGTGCAATGGTGCCATTACTTAAACCTGTCGAAAAGTGTCCGAGCAGAATGCAGCTGGCCCATCAATGATGGCCAACAGCAGGCCAGCATTGGTATGCCATCACATTACTTCAATCCGGCGCTTTTCCTGCAGTGCTAGCACATATCCCACTGCTATTCCTTTGCTGGCCCAGCCCTTTCCCTTACAAAAATTTCTTATAGAATTCCATAAACAAACAAAGTATTATGGCTCTTTTTTCTATAAGCTAATTTCACCAAGAGTTATAGAAATATCTATAATAGAAACGTCTATAGGAATATTTGAACTTTCAGCGGTTTCCATGCGATCACCCTCCCAAGTACTGACCGCGCTCGATGCTGCTTGGTTTTCTTGATCGGACACGAACAAGTACTTTCAACGTACGCTACGCCTGCTCATAGTTTTCAAGCTCTCATTACACTATTTCAAGTTTGTTTCTTTTGTGATTTACGTTCCCAATCATTAAGCTGGTATAGAAATCCTATATATTTTATACGCTTTTTTTTATTATTGATTCTGAACTGTGTAAATTATGAAAACCGAAATCTTTTGTAACCTAGTAAAACCAGATTTAAGGAGAGAAAAAAAGTGCGTTGAAATAAAGAAATTATTTATTTATTCATTTACTTATTTATTTTGTTGGTGGCAGTGGTGCTATATTTTTTACAGTTAAAAAAAAAAAAAATAGCTTCACAGCTTAAATTGTGTTAAGATATTCATTTCAGATTTGTGTTCAAATACTCAATGTCTTCGATATTCGCAGCGCCACCTAGCGTAAGGGCTCCCAGCAATAATACTGCAAAAGTTCGTGCACTTCCATGTAGTGGTGAGCCAGCGCATGAGATAAAACGGATGCCAACCAGAATTTTATGTGATGATTTCCAACAGCAAAGTTGACTGAAGCTGTCCAGCAGTGGTCATGCACTGGTAGACCATCAGCCAGCACTTCTCCATCATTGCCAGCACCTATCTTGCTGCTGGCCAGCAATTTCCTCTTTGCTGGGTAGGACCAAACCGGGTACACCCGGTTTTGACCCACTCTTAAGTACTCGGTTTTACCCCAACGTGACACAGATTTTGAAACATAACGTCACTACTCTCAATCCTATAGTAAAAGATCAGTAAAACTGTTAAAATACCAGCAGGAAATCAAAAAATTAAATATAGTACTATCCAATATTTAATATGCTGGCAAAAGTTAATATATGCGTAAACCCTAGAAACAAACAAAGTAATTTTTTAAGAGAAATTCAAACGCAAGCCTTCACACTGTAAAAAAAAAAAAAAAAAAAAAAAAAAAAAAAAAAAAAAAAAAAAAAAAAAGACATTTTTACAGTACAAAGTACTGTTCATCTCGCGCACAAACTCGATCACAGTCAATGTGCTGTATTTTTCTTTGGTTTCCTGACTATATTAACGTGGAAAATACAGTAGTTGCGTAAAATTAACAGCACAATGTGCTGGCAATTTGGAAGCCAGCACTTTGTGCTGTAAAAAAATGCGTCCAAATTGCCAGCACATTGTGCTGTTAATTTTACGCAACTACTTTATTTTCCATGTTAATACAGTCAGGAAACCAAAGAAAGATACAGCACATTCACTGTGATCGAGTTTGTTCTGGCAAATCTATAGTGATTTTTTTACAGTGCACACAAAAAATGACCGCACACATTAGTGTTTCGTTCAGCTACAAATGTCGTAATGATTTTCGAAAAGCAATTCCTGGTGTTGGTCGACAGGTAAAAGTTCAAATTAAGGAGGAAACAGCCCAGGAAACCCGGTTTTGTACAACTCTCCCCTACTTTATGTTTCCCAAAACATAAATTTAAAATCCATAAATTATTTGTATATATAAACCAAACCTGCATAAAAAATATTGGGGATTTTAACTGATATGGAATGCGCATGCGGCATTTCGAAACGTTCTTCATACCGCTTAAAATATTCAGGAAAATTCCTTATTTTTCTCCAATTTTTTTTTTAATTTCTTGTGTGATAAATATATGCCATAAAGCATATATTATATAGTGTGCCCTTGAATAGCATATAAAGTGGAATTAAAAAAAAAATGAAAAAAATGAATTTGAAAGTCCATTAAACCCTTAATATATATATAAAAAAAAAACAATTTCATTTGTTAAATGACTTGTTAAATAAGTTATTTTGATGCGATTTCTATTTTATTTTTAAATTTTTGAGGAGAAATAAGGAAATATTTGATACTTACCAAAAATGTCCTCACTTTAAAAATAATAACAGTTTACCAATTTTTTCAATAAAACATAAAATTTAAGTTACTAATGAACTCCAATCTAAACCATTAAAATAAAACTTCCAGAGATACACTCATTAAAATTATCACTTTGATGATTTTTCATGTTAATTTATAAAAACAGCTGAAAATTTCAAGAAATTTTCAAATATTTCAACCGATAGTTCATTACACTCACAATATCAGATAAATTCTAAGCAATAAGTTATATATAAATATATACATAATTACTGAAGTTAAAACGGTTTTCATAAGAAATAATTCTGGAAAATAATGTTTATCAGAAAAAACATCTACACTTTTCAGTAAAGAAAATCTATTGGACATATTCCCCACAAGTTTTTAAATCTCTCCAGATTTATATGTTGTATCTTTCTTAATCCCAATATTAGAAGATCTTTGATTATCTTTCTTCAGGCCCTTTAAAAAGTAACCTCCGGTTATTTATGCACACATTCGCGGTTTTCATCCGTAACTACACTTCTAATAATTGTATGAAGATAAAAGAAACTATTATGGATAGTTAATTGTACAGTTGGTTCAAATAAAATATTAAAATACAACTGTAACATTTGCCAAAAATTGGCTGTTTAAAGGTAGTGCCTTAAAAACTAAAATTCAGTAAGATAATCTTGAAAGTGCGGTACTTCATTGTCAGACGTCGACGTTCTGAGGGCAAAAACAAAATTCTCAAAAATGTATAAAGAAATGTGTATCCTGTGTATAAATTTCTCCATAGGTTAACATGGGATTTTATGATCAACAAGAATTTCCTCAAGCGTCTTGTTGACACACGCTTACATCACGCTTAACAACGCGATTCTCTATAGTTGCTTAATCTCATATTTCGTTCTTATATCTCACACTTTCAGCAACAAGTGATTCACAGATTGCTGCTTAATGCACGAATAATTTATTCAATATTTAATAAATTATTTTGTCGAAAGAACTTTGATACCGTATCGTAGATAAAATTTTGCGAATGTGTATAGAATTAGGAGTCATTACTCTTATCTTAAAAATTCGGCTGTCTGTATATAACTCGCACAGATTCAGCGCAACTTTTGATTGAGTGATTTACAGAGCTTATCGTGTTTTACAGATATGTTTTTCAAGTGATACTTTTTAACCCAACCAACTTTTCTTTCAGTAAGATTAATCATTCCTTTTATCATCAATTTTTAGAATAAATAAAAATTGTATATCCAAAAAAACTTGATATATACTCAAAGGCGTATCCAAGGGAGAGGTCACGGAGGTCATAATCCCGTCCAAACGAAAAAAAAAAAATTATAGAACAATAAATACATTTATTTTAAATTCTGAATAGACGTTAAGAATGATTTAACAAAAACTAGAAAACAGGAATTCGGCTTTTTCAAAACTTAGTGTTGTCCCGATGAAATATGTATATATATATATATATATATATATATACAGGGTGTATCTAAACTCTTGGGCAAAACTTTAAGGGGTGATAGTACACATCAAGACAAACAATATTAAATAGGAAACTAAGGGTCCCAAACGTCTTCCGAAGGAAATAGGCGCCTTTAAAGTTTAGGGTCCAAAATTTCAAATGATTATAAAAAACGGAAAAATGGGTCGATTCGCTTGCGGTTTTCACTAAAACTATTCTTTACTTCAGTATTTTCTTGAAAATAAATTTTAAAGATACAGTTCAAAAACTGCCGATAGAGGGCGCTTTAGACTTTGGAGTAACGAACAACTATTTTTTACCGTTATTTTTTGTATCTCATTACATTATTTTAAAAGCTTAGACTTAAACTTAAATTTTGAGCTGAAAATCTGAATCGTTGGGAGTGGTTAAGTAGCGCAAACTGAACTGTGTTCAGGAGGGGAGGTTCAAATTTCGACACATGAACACAGTTCAGTTTGCGCTACTTAACCACTCCCAACGATTCAGATTTTGAGCTCAAAATTTAAATCTAAGCTTTTGAACGCATGTAATGAGATACAAAAATAACAGTAAAAAATAGTTGTTCATTACTCCAAAGTCTAAAGCGCCCTCTATCAGTATTATTTTTAACTTTATCTTTAAAATTTATTTTGAAGACAATGCTGACATAAAGAATAGTTTTAGTGAAAACCGCAAACGAATCGACCAATTTTTCCGTTTTTTATAATCATTTGAAATTTTGGACCCTAAACTTTAAAGGAATCTATCTCCTTCGGAAGACGTTTGGGACCCTTAGTTTCCTATTTAATATTGTCTGTCTTGATGTGTACTATCACCCCTTAAAGTTTTGCCCAAGAGTTTAGATACACCCTGTATATGTAGATAGTAAAAAACATATTTCAGTTTTAAGACTTAAAATACACGCTTTTATTTTATATAAAATGACGTCATTTGCATCCGCTGAAAAAATCCTCATATACGATCCAGTCTTAACCCCTTAACGGTCGCATTAAATTACGGTTTAAAAATTCATATTGCTTATTGGTACCACTTTTTTGAAAAAGAAATATTCACCTTATTTAATAACAGGTAAAATGGCATCATAATAAAGTTAATTGTGGGGGTATAATAAGTGTACAATAAAGTTTATTTTATAAAACTGGTGGAAATCAAACAAAAAAGAATAAAATGAATAAAAGACACAGACCGTGAATATCACGGGAGCGAGAAAGGTTAAACAACATCTATTAGAAAAGTATACATATGACGTCATTATCGCGGAATAACACAGATACCCAGCAAAAAGCGATATCGTCATTCAAGAAACTCGACAAAAAAATCAGGTATCTAATGATTCATAAGCCTTCATTTGTTTGTAACATTAATATGGATACTGAAAATTGAATATAGTTTATAATAGATCCATGTTTTATCGGAAATTATTCATTTATATTTTTTCTAAATTCGGAAAATGTTATTACACACGGATTAATCGAATTACATTCTTTCAGCTTTTTGATAGGAATTAAGTAAGTGCGGAGAAAAAAAGTCACGCATATATACTTTAAAATAAGTTTTTATAGCAGATATTCTTGCCATAGCACGTATTTCAATTCCAATTTTTTTTTCAGTTTTTCTGAAAAAATGGCAACAAAAAGATATAGTAATCTACTATTTTTCCTTTACTTTCTAGACTTTGTACAGAAATGGAGTACTTCAGTTGCTACCATTACTGAAATGGCTTTAAAAACTACAAAAAAAATTAATATCTCAAAAATAAATTGAGGTGAAGTTTTCAAGTAAATTGAATTTAAAAGTACTTTTTTCTCCTAAACGACAGTGTAAAAATTGAAAATGTGCGATGTTTAGAAGTTTAAAAAATTGCAGTAGATATTATCGGTATTTAACCGTACAACGATACACACGCTCCGTTTTACGGCTGGCCTTATGTAACGGAACGTAATTTTTTAGGGACGGCACTTTAATTGTCGCCGAAAATTGTCGCATATCGGAGGCTAAAAATCCCGTTCAACAACGCGAATGCTAATGCATGAAAATACCAGACATTAAACTCAAAATATCAAACAATGCGTTTCCTTTTTACCCGACTGAAAAGAAGGGTTATGTGTTTCACGCGTATCTGTGTATGTAGATTTTTTTATACCCTCGAAACATCCCAACAGCTGGATGGATTTTAATGAATGAGGTCTCTATCAATTCGTCTTAAGGGCCCGATGGTTATAGGCTAGGTTTTGTTTTTATAAATTCAAAATGGCGACCTTAAATTACAAAATGGCGGTAGAGACGAAAAAAAATTACGCACCCTGAGTGGCAGATCATTGGATAGGTCTTTCAAAATGAAGACGATGTTTCATTGACGATTTTACAGCCAGAAGCTCCGTTAAAATATTATACAACCTGGAAGTTGTGTATGTAGAATCTCTAGCTTTACTGCAACTCTAACTATCATAAACATCTATAGACCTCATCAAAACAGTGTTTATAGATAGGAACTAACAATTAAACACAACTTAAAAGTCATCAATACAAGTAAATAAAAAAAATAGGTAAGTAATATAAGCAAGTAATATAAAAAAAAAAGTCAATTCCTACTTAGGTCAATAAGAGAATTTTTTTTCTCCCATTCTTCTTTCCTTCTTGAGTGGCGCTTAAAATGCCTTGATCAAGAAGAGGGCTCTCTCGGTCTTAAAATACCCTGATCAAGAAGAGGGCTCTATCGATTATTGAAAATTAATTAATTTAACTTAATTAATGAATTAATATTAAAAAATGGATTAACATCAAGTGTCATCCACTAGAAGTTAAAAGAAATTATTTGAGCTTGATTGGATGAATACTAAGTATTTTATTAACGATTGAAAATTTGAACAATATATATATATAGCGAGAGTGTGAGCTAATAGTAGGAATTGAAAAAAAAATAGTTTCACACTGATGAGAAATAATTAGTTCGCTTTTTACGCAGTCGAGTTTTTTGATTTTTTAAATTTAATTGTTTATTTCTATACGTGTGTTTTTATACGCACATCTTGAATTATTGCCAATTGCTCCCTCGTGCCGACCATTTTGTGTTGATAAAATCCCGAAAATGCCAAATTTGACAACATTTTCGGAAATATTTTGTGAATTTTTGAAGAAAAGAAAAACTCTGAATATTAAATACGTGAATTATCACATTGCTAAAAAAGCGTAAAACCAAGAGTGTGAAAAAATGTCCAAGTCGGAGTTATAATTTCACTATTGAAAATTAATTGAAAAATTAATTATTATATTTTACTTGTAATTAATTACTATATTTATATAGAAATTAATATTTCTATATAAATACAGTGGTTCTTAAGAAATTAATTTATTTATTAAATGTTAAATAAAAAGTGATGCAGATTTACATCACTGTGCATTTAAGGGTTAATAAATTGTAAAACTTTATTTGAATAAATAATTGATATTTTTCTATAAAAATGTTTTTTGGTGTCATTAGTGATCAATCTATATAGGGGAGACTGAGGCACATGTAAACAGTTCACATAAATATAGCTTTTTCTCATAACTGGATTAATTTCTATAAATAAAAACTACTCAATATAGTAAACAGAGCTTTTTTTACACACGGTATTCATATTTTTAATCACCTTTATAGTCTTCTTACTTTTTTAAGAGTTTTGTAAATTCCAAAAATTGTTCACGTGTGCCCCACCGGTGGGGCACTTGTGAACACACGTGGGACACATGTGAACACAAGGGGAAAATACCTTTGATATGCTTTTAGTCTGTTATCCATTTGCGTCATAATCATTAGTTATATTATTTGTTAAATTCACCATAAAGAAATATATATATATATATATATATATATATCTAGTTTCTGGGTGATATGTTTAAACAAAAGATTATAAAATGAAAACAAGTAGATTTGGGGAGGAAGCAGGGCT
This sequence comes from Maratus speciosus, assembly GCA_963932465.1. Taxonomy (NCBI): domain Eukaryota; kingdom Metazoa; phylum Arthropoda; class Arachnida; order Araneae; family Salticidae; genus Maratus; species Maratus speciosus. The sequence continues at coordinate 227,992,920 of OZ010796.1, read as the reverse complement.
TAGATGACTGATTAAATATTGTTGGTAATAAAATAAAAAAAAATAAGGAAGTAAATTTGAAAAAAAAAATTTAAACTTTTTAATTTTGCTTAGGGGCTTTTGTTTTGGGGAGATTTTAGGGAGGGGGCATTTAGATAATGTTTCTCTGAAATCTGCCGAATTACGAAAGATTCTCACTCCTGTATTTTCCTTACTTACTTTTAAATTAAATACAGAAGGATTTTTTCATGATTTAAAAAAATCTCGATTATAAGCCCCCCCCCCACCTCCACCCCACCCGAAATTTAACTTTTCTCTTTTGAAAGAGAGAGGGGGGGGGGGTGCTTATAATCCGGATTTCATGGTAGTTATCACTTTAAAAATTTTACTTTCTTAAAATATTAATCGCTATTCAAAGCATCATATGCATAGCTGTTTTAGAGATGGAAGTAAGCCATCATTGCAAGTTTGGAACAAATGAAATAGAAAAAAAGTTTCAAAGAAATTTCAAAGATGTTTAGCGTAATACTTTTTCTATTAACAAGCCATAAAACATATTGTTGTAAACCGTTTAGTAAAATAATACATAACACTTGTTGCATTTTAGAAAACATTAAATTTATTTAAATTATAATTAAACTTAAACGAGCTTGTTGCTCTTTATGTACTTGCTTACAGATTTATTTGTGGAAGTTTCAATAGAAATTCAACTTTATATAACGGAATTGTCTTCTATTTCAGGAAAATTATAGATAATAGAGCTGACATTATTTCTCATGAAGTTAACTGAAAGGAACAGAACCGCAGAACGATTATTGGGGCCCTTATGAACTGTTCATACCTACCTCAACTAGTCTGTTCACAAGTGCCCCACATGGTTGCTAGAGTTAAGTTGATAAATAATTAAAATTTCTCAATTTTAGAAGAAAAAAAACTTTATCAAAAATGCGTATTAGTATTCATAGTATATGTTAAAACATTAAAATTTAAAAAAAATGAATAAATAAATATAGTTATTCGCTTATAAAGTTGAAAGTGAGATTTTACTTTTGAGATCTATGAACAGCGTTTTGGCTACTGAGGACAAACAAAATGTCAAAGAGCTTTAAAATTTTTTTACCATATGCCTACAGGTGCTACTGTCTTTGATAATTTTTTTTTTCAAATAAAAAAACATATAATAACTAATGAAAAATCGCGACGTTCACATCTGTCCCTTGTTCACATGTGACCCATCTCCCCTATATATATATATATATATAATATGTAAAAAAATCTATTACAGTTTATAATTAAAAAAAAAAGTGTTTCCACCTATATTCTGTTACTCAGGAGTCCCAGGTTGGGTCCTTTAGTGTTGAGCAATAAGTAAACTGTACTTCACAAAGTATATGTTTGGATGCAGTTAAATAATTTTATATGAAATCCAGAAAAAAATCGGCAAAAGTCAGTCACCATGTTTTATACGTGAAACCCTTATTTTAAATTATGTAATTACACTGGTCAACAAAATTGAACTTTTGCTGTTTCACAAAACCAAAATTAGTTGTCTTATCCAATTTTTTGTACTGATTCTGAATCTTGTTTTAAATTTTCACCAGCATGTCTAGTTTTTGAGATATTTGCATATTTCGATTTATGCAAATTTTGGAATTTTTGTACAAGTATATGCAAATTTAAGGCATAAAGCATTATCAGAGAGGTTTTTTTGTTTTGTGTTATGATTACTTTCTAGTTTACTTTACAAAAATGTTGTTTCTAAGATTATAGTGACATGGAACGGTGAAATATTGTACCTAATTTGCATATTTTTCATATTTCTATAATAACGCTTCTTGGCGTCCAAATATTTCTGCCACATGAGTACGCTAACATGTTTCTAAACGTGTTTTTTGCGCGGATTTCAAATCTGGTATAAGTTTTCTTCTATCATGTCTTGTTTTTGAAAAAAGTTAAAATTTATTTTTTCGTCAAAAAAGGCCAGAAAATACTTTTTATGCTACTTTGTGATGTACTTCCGCTAGTTAGGATATATTCTACTACTTTTTTCAATTGTTTTTAACACTTTCCAACAAAGTTGAAAAGTGTTTATGCATTCGGTTTGTCTCTCCGTCTGTCCGCGCTCGAACTCCCGTTAATATACTCCGATTTTCATGCAATTCATAAACCTTATTTAGAGTCATCTGATCATTTTTGGTATTGCATATGAAGTATGTGGGATTAATAGTTCATTTACAGGGCCACCCAAAAGAAGTACCTAACATTATATGGGGGAAAATCGTTTGCAAAGTATTTTAATGACATTACGCTGTGTCAAATGTATTTAAACTGATATAAATCACTGAATTTCACTACAAGACGATCACGATATAATAGGGTATTCATAGCATTTGTCGTTCATTTACAGGGACACACAAAAGAAATCGGTTAAAGTACTGACTTTAAGTAATAATTGCTGGAAGTACGTTTTCAATTTCGGTATGCGCTATTAAATTTAACGTTTTTTTTATTTTACTCGTTATATATAAATTCTATACCTCATATACAGGGTAACACAAAAGAATCCACAAGCCATTCTTCTTATTAGCAGAAATTGCTAAGGGGGAATTTTCAACTAAAGTATATACGTATTTCTTAACTGAACTCAATTTTAGCACTCACGTAGTTAATAGATACAAATCCATATATCATAGACAGTGCTGCTCAAAGAATTCAGATTATTTTCCGATCGTGGATGGGAACAGATGAAATTGGGTTTTCAAATGGGTTATGCGTTTCCATATGGTTGAATTAGACATATTTTAACTTGTCAAACTATGAAGTTTTGTTACATTGTTTTGAATGTGTTGGAAAGTGTTTCATAATCTACGCTTGACGCATGATTTTTCTTTCTTGTTTTATTATACCCATTGTTTATTATCTCCCTTAAGGATTCTGACACAGTTCACCCTTTTGACGATGAGGTACGCTACACACCCCTAAAAAGCATTTTATATCAAATTTGTGTCAATACCATACAAAAATAGAAATTCATTTTACCCAAAAACTAAACCTGATATACGGAAACGGATTGCAGATTTAAAATCGGCATAAAAATGTAGTCTAGAAAAACATTACGTCAATTCTGTAGCAACTACTTTAAAGTTGAAAGTAACGTAAACAATACACCATTGAAAATATGCAAATTAGGCTTAATAACTGGCAGATAAATGTTAAGAATATGCACATTGCGACATTTATCTGAAGCAAATAGTCCAGTAGTAATTATCTAGAAAATTTAACTCAATCTGACATTTATTGTTAGAGCTTAAATTTGCATAAACTTAAATAAGCAAATTTCTCAAAAACTGGAGCCCATAGAGAAAGCGGAAAGCACATTAGAAATCAGCGCAAGAAACTGAGCTGAATCAACTAATTTCAGATCTGTGAAAAACCATTGTTGTCCAGTGATTATTTAAATAACAATATTTTTTTTATAGTATCTTAAATCTTAAAGCTTTTCCGAGAGAGCCCGCATTACTATTTTTAAAACCTATATTATCAAGAAGGAAAAAAAAGTACAACAAAAATTATTTTTTCAATTTTCTCGAAATCTAAATTTTATTACACAACATCTTTTTCCACTCGTGTTTTCAATTACGTTATGAAAGGGCGCGTGATATGTTCAAATATAAGCAACCACACGCACGTAAAAATAACCTTGTCAATCAATATAACGTGTTTACTCACATACGTTACGACCGCGCCTACTTTTCGCACCTTTTGAAAGAAAATTTTACCTAAAGAAAAAGTTTTGCATATTTTTTTTAACCGCTGCGTTTAAAGGAAATTTACGGTAAAAAAGGAAAAAACGCATAATTTTCGTATTAAGAATACTGGGTAATTTGAGTTAATGAAATAGAATTTCATATCAATTTAACAGCACTTGTCCTGGTAATCTTCATTTCATAGTTCTATTTAAAGTCAAGTTTAATTTTGGATCTTTATATTGAAAGGAGCAAATTCATTACTTTTTTTTTTTTTTTTTTACTCTACTCTGAGAATGCAGGTGGTTTTATTACCAATAAAGCTACTAAATCGGTATACGTGTAATACATCAAAGTTTTCCTATGAAAATTATTTAGTCTGAGAGAGAGTTGAGCAGATTCGTAATTGAAATTATCTTCAATGTAATTACATTTTAATTCGTGTAATTAATTATAGTTAAAATTAAATGCCGTAGAAAAAATTCTTGCGGCACTGTAGCCGGAACTGCCCCCATTCCATTATGTGTGCAAAATTTCTGCGTTTGAATGTGTCTAACTATAAACAATTACATGCGATTAACTTGTAATTTCAATACGGATAATTGAGATTACAAATTTGCCCAACTCTGGTCTGAGATAAGATTCGCGTGCATTTGTTTAGATTATTCGTGTTCTAAATTTTAAAAACCAAGGGGAAATACTTGCTTTGCTGAAGATCATAAGTTTAGAATAACCTTTATCGCTGGGAAAAACAGTAATATTGCTGCTGGAAAAGAATTAAGAATAAATGACGAATTTATTCCAGCAAGATAAATAAACGCATGAGAATATTCCATTAGTCCTGTTGAAACTGTAAATCATTTAATCTAACACCAATTATTTATTTAAAAACTGTTAAAACTTTGATTCACCTTTTTAATACTAATTAGTTATTCCCTTCTTATATGCATCTTAAAGATAACCGTTTCTTTAGTTATTCTAAATTTACCTTCGATAAAATTAATACAATTAAATATATTTTAAAAATATACATCTTCTTTCAAATACATTTGGAAAATATGATCTTCTTCCAAATACATTTTTTCCCAAATGCAGAAAAAATGTAGATTAGCCATAAAATTCCGAACTTTCGTACTAAATTGAAATCTGTTAAACTGATTAGGGTTAGGCAGCCTAAGAGAGACTGCTCAGGGCCGGCTAGGCCTGCCCCTTAGAGCTTAAAGTCTCTCCCGGTATGTTCCCCGACACGTTGGGGCTCGTCAATCCAGCCCTGTCCGGCCGAATGCAAACGCACATACATAAGAAGCACACGGGGCGACGCTCACCCGCCAAGGGATGCCACGTACCACCGACCACAGAACCCAGAATTTATTTGATAAAGCAATATGGAAGTTTACAAAAAAAGGGGGCAAATGCCCCAGCCCGCCAGGAAAACTCCTACTCGCGACAAAGGGCGGGAGTACAGAACATTGAATAATAATAATAATAATAATAAAAATACATCACTGCTCCTGGCTGCCAGGAGACAGACCCCTCTCGCGACAAGGGGCGGCAGGAAGGGAAAAGAATAATTTGCATGGCACGAGCAATTACTCAAGCGTCCATGAGAGGGTAGGTTCTGGGTTAGGTTAGTAAGATGGCACGAGCAGACACTCAAGCGTCCATTGGAGATGTAACACCAGATATAATGGTGGGAAGCACGAGCTCATGTGTCCGTAGGAGACTACACAATGGATAGGAGAATGCTCAAACCTCTAAAAAGGGCTGGATGCTGGTGCTGTTTGAAGCTTGATGTAGTGACAGTGAGAATGGATAAGCAGAACCAGGACTTATGTTAAATTTGTTAGGTAAGTAAGGAAATTGTGAATGTGTTTTAATTTGTTGAGTCGGAGGGTGCGTGAAAGGACATTTTGGAGCCAATTGACTGGAAGTATGTCTGGACGCCTCAAGTGCCAGCATTGCGTGAAACTACAACTATAATACGGGAGATTTATAGTGTCAAGTTCACCGCAATCGCAAGTGGCAGTGGATCTTATCTTGAAGCGGTCCAGATATGCCATGAAAGGGCCATGTCCTGTTAAGAAGCTGGTGGTGTAGGGTGTTAAGTTATAAAGTGTGAGAGAAACTTTAGGAATTAGCTTATATGTTTACCTGCCCTTGAATGAGGTATCCCAGTGCACCTGCTATCGCGTCAGTATCCTTGCTCTAAGAACCCTTTTGACGCATGACTGGGGCACTGGCATTAAATAAATCTGGAAAAAAAAACGAGTATTTTTCGCCGTTTCTTCGTCTCACCTAGAACTTACTAGAGAACTACAAGAATCATTAGTCGCCGATTTCAACAAAAGTGGTATTGTTGGAAAGTTCTCGTCGTGGGCAGTGGAACTACCCGTCGCAAATGAGCCTTTTTTCAGATATCTGAAAATTTACGTCACACAATGCGTTTGTTTATTTATATATTAGAATGCTGTTACATTTGTTATGTCGTTAAATTTATAATTTTTACTGTTAAATGGCTTACTATTAACTTAATTATGTTACTCGTGTTTTAAAAATCAGCATGCGAACAAAAAAAATGAAGATAAGTTAATGGCTGTAAATGTAATGTTTTGTGTGCAGTGTGTGTTTGTTGATGTTGGGACATTTGCAGTATTCATTGGTAGTTGTGGTCTTCTATATAGAGGTTTTCAGGAACCCATTTGACAGCAAAAATTATAAATTTAACCACATAACAAATGTAACATGATAAGTATATTCTAATAAATAAATTAACAAACAAAATATGTGACATAAATTGTCGGATATCTCGAAAACAGCTCATTTGCGATGGGTAGTTCCATTGAGTTTTTACCCGACTAAAAAGAAGGGTTATGTGTTTCACGCGTATCTGTGTATGTGGATTTCTTTATACCCTCGAAGCATCCCTACGGCTGGATGGATTTTAATGAATGAGGTCTCTATCGATTCGTCTTCACCGTCCGATGGTTATAGGCTAGGTTTTGTTTTTATAAATTCAAAATGGCGGCCGTAAATTACAAAATGGCGGTAGAGACGAAAAATAAAATTTTGGCATATCATTGTGGCATATTTTTAAAATTAACATTTATAAACATCGTGGCATAAACAAAAAAATTTACGCACCCTATTGAGTGGCATATCATTGGATAGGTCTTTCAAAATGAAGACGATGTTTCATTGACTGTTTTACTGTCAGAAGCTCCGTTAAAATATTATACAACTTGGAAGTTGGGTATGTATTGTGGATCTCTAGCTTTACTGCAACTCTAACCATCATAGACATCTATAGACCTCATCAAAACAGTGATTATAGATAGGAACTAACAATTAAACACAACTTAAAAGTCATCAATACAAGTAAATAAAAAAAATAGGTAAGTAATATAAGCAAGTAATATAAAAAAAGAAAGTCAATTCCTACTTAGGTCAATAAGAGAATTTTTTTTCTCCCATTCTTCTTTCCTTCTTGAGTGGCGCTTAAAATGCCTTGATCAAGAAGAGGGCTCTCTGGGTCTTAAAATACCTTGATCAAGAAAAGAGCTCTCTTCGAAAGATCTTCGAAATGTCCCATGCGTCTTCAATATCAATGAAAATCCCCAATATTTTTTATAAAAGTTTGGTTTATATATATAAATAAAATCAAGCATCGAATTTTATATATTTGAATTTAAAGGTAAAAAAAAAAATTCAAAATTTCAAAAAATTTTCGAAAAAATTTCAAAATTTTTCAAAAAAAAATTTTTTTTTAACCTTTAAATTGAAATATATAAAATTCGATGCTCTATTTTATTTCTATATATAAATCAAACTTTTATAAAAAATATTGGGAATTTTCATTGATATGGAACGCGCAGGGGGCACTTCGAAGATTTCTAAGACGACGCAAAAAATTCCATTTTTTTGTCAAAAATAAAATTTTTTTTTATCTTTTTTTGTGATAAATGCATGCCATAATGCATATAATGTACCCTTGAATAATATTTAAGATGAAATTAAAAAAAAAAAAAATTGAAAAAATTTGAAATTTTGAAAATTTTTCGAAAAAATTTCAATTTTTTTCAACTTCTTTTTTTTTTTAACCTTTAAATTCAAATATGTAAAATTCGATGCTCTATTTTATTTCTATATATAAACCAAACTTTTATAAAAAATATTGGGGATTTTCATTGATATGGAAGACGCATGGGGCATTTCGAAGATTTCTAACACGACGCGTAAAATTCCATTTTTTTCTCAAAAACAAATTTTTTTTAAATTTTTTGGGGGATAAATGCATGTTATAATGTATATAATGTATCCTTGAATAATATTTAAGTTGAAATTTACAAAAAAAAAAAAAAAAATATTTTTAAGGATTTTAAACTCCACCGTCCCCTTAAGCCGTTGTACACAAGAAGCCTGCTCAAATAGATTCAAAACTCAGAAACCCGGTTTAATAACTAGAACTATTATGTACCTATTAACTTTTATTATTAATTTTTGTAGAACTATTATAGACCCAGCAAATGCTCAAAAATGAGTATATTTCACTTATTAGCGACTAATTCCTATTTTTTTTCACTACGGACTGTTCTGACAGAAATGTGTAGGTTACATTTAAATGACGGCCAAAATACCGTTTGTATTTATATCCCCCATATATGACTTCCAAATATCGCATAATTTTAATTTCACATAATCGAATACAAGAAAATAATAATAAAAGTACTTTCGAATAATTTTTTAAATTTTGACTCAATTTAACGACTTTTTTTATAAGATTTTAAATGATTTTCAACTATATATTTATTAAATATATGTCAGTCATTTGCGACGAGTAGTTCCATTGAGTTTTTTACTCCCCACGACGAGATCTGTCCAACCGATACCACTTTTGTCAAAATATGCTACTAACACTTCTTGGAAACACTTCTTCTAACACCCTGGTTAGTATTTAAGCCGTTGTACACAAGAAGGCTGCTTAAATAGAGTCAAAACTCAGAAACTCGGTTTAATAACTAGAACTATTATATACCAATTAACTTTTATTATTAATTTTTGTAGATGTATTATAGACCGAGCAAATACTCAATAAACGGTCAAGTGCGAGTATTACTCGCGCACAGCGGGTCCGTAGAATAAATATATGAATTTGTAATTGTATTATAAAAAAAACCGTTGCTAAAATAATACTAAGACTTTGTAAAAAAACTATACAACATAGGGTTGGGTATAACAGTATATATTAGAAGAGTGCAAATGGATATATCATGAAAGTTCAAAGAGATATGGAACCTAAATAATATCAAATATAGCTATTCTGTATAACTCATTTTTTAATATTATCCTAATCTGTTTATGATGAACTTAATTCGGTACTGACAATAAAAGTAGTGCATATTTAAACTTCATTTGGCACTTCATAAAAATAAATTCAGCCTAGAAAAAACCTTTATTTCTACAGTGTAGCTAAAACAAAACCTATGTTCAAAGTTTAAATTTGGCATTGTGCTATGCGCGCTTCGAAAGGAGGTCGCAAAGTTGCAACGCCGCCTTGGTCAGTGCCGCGTTTTTCCAGATGGGTTTTTAATTAACTTTTAAAGTCACTCGAGGCGTATTGAGAGATACACTCAATGCAAACTAGTCGCGAATCCCACAGTATTTATGCGATTCATTCTAATTAAACCTTTCGAGGAAGGTGACCTTAAAACAAGGACACCTAATTTTAATTCCAAAACAGACAAACGGCACCAAGAACATTTAACTAAAATTTTCCTTTTATCATGTACGTGAAAATGAGCAAGTTTGTATTTTCTAATAAATTCGTTTATAAATTCTGGTGCCAGTCCATTATTTCATATGTTTATAAACAGAATTGAACCGCGCCGGAAAGGATTAAGTGATCGCAGGAATCTTAAAGCTTCAAAAATTTAGAAATTTTAATTTTTTTAGATGTTAAACTCCTATTTTTTCTGAACATTTTCATATAATTGTTTCCTTGAAATTCCCATTAGAACAGAAGTTATGGCTTTTAGAATTATATTTATTTTAGAATTACACAATAGCTGAAGCGGCGTTTCCGAAACTTTGAAGCCATTTTTATCCAAATGTTGTTTTTTCGGCATAATGCGCAGAATACCTCAAAAACTTCTGAATATTTTTTCATGAAATTTTCAAAACATATATTTCATGTTAGTCTGTATAAACTGAACCGAAAATTTTCCTTTTCATTGTTCAAAAAAATATTTTTTTAGGTGATTATACTGTTGAAAATTTCAAAATTTTGTATTAGCTAAATGCAACATTGCATTAAAAATATAAAAATGCTTTAAATACAAATTTATTTAAGTTCAGGGCAATTATAACAATATGAAGTATAAGTAAGCACTAAAATTTCCATTCTAGTTGCAATATTTATTTTGTAACCCTACAAACTGTTATGCCAATTTTCTGTTCGACATATGTCTAACAGTTTCGAGCCTTCTATAAATACTAATTCTCATCTTGCAATTTTTTAAATACATGAAATGAAAGAACATACATATATCTTTCATCCCAATTAAAATTGTGTTTTAAACTGATATACATACATTTTAAGACATTAAATGTTGAAAATGGTCTTCTTTTTTTTTCAATTTTTAGAGTCCCGAGACCCCTGAAATAAGTATGTTTTTAACAATTTGACATTTATTGCTTTTATACTGTTACTGGACATTACATTACACATATATATCATTAAAAGTTGTTAACTAGGCATAGAGTACGCCGCCCCTGCCATTGTGTATGTCCAAACTGGCCGTATCTTTAAGGGTTAACACCCCAGCTAATTACCGATGATTTTTTTTTTAATTCATTATCAACAATGCTTTTATACTTCTGCTACGATAGGTGCATCCAGCGATGCTCAACAATTTTTCGGAATGCCCATAAATCGAAATTTGTGTATAACAGAAAAATGCAATTTTCTCAAAAATTATGTGACCTATGCTGATCGCTATAATTTTCCGGCAAGGTTTAAATTAACGTCTACTACCTCTAATTTTTTCATAATTTTAGTTTCAGTAGATTCGGAATTAGATGGGTGGGGGGAGCATATTTTTGCGCTACATTTTCGACAATATCTTTGAAAATATAATACCTAAAATTAAAAGGAATGTATTTTTGAGTTCAGCGTTACGAAATCTTTCACACGATACCCCACACGATATACAAAGAAAAGATTTTTTTTTCAAATACTATAATTAGCCCCTCTACATTTTTACTAAATATATTTATGAATGTTTTTTAATCTGAAAATATGTGAGTCAATGGTCTTTATTACTTCCCCGAATTTGAACTTTCCACGTTCCATAGTTTACGAGTAAAATGGCTGTGACAGACAGACAGACAGACACAGGAGTGATCTTATAATGGTTTCGTTTTTACTTTTTAAGTATGGAACCCTAAAAATGAATAAATTTTACTTATTAGCGACTAAATACTATTTTTTTTTTTTTTTTTTACTACGGACTACGGACTGCTATGGCAGAAATGTGTACGCTACATTTAGACGACGGCCAAAATACCGTTTGTATTTTTATCCCTGATATATGACTTCCAAATATCGCATAATTTTAATTTTACATAATAGAATACTAAAAAAAGAAATAAACAAAAAGTACTTTCGAATAATTTTTTTTCTTTGAAAATTGTAATTCAATTTAATGACTTTTTTATAAGTTTTTAAATAGTTTTCAAGTATATATTTTTTGAATATATGAGGAATTCTCACAATCTTTTGACTTTTCTATATTTTTCTGTCCCTGAATAATAGTTTTTATTTTAGTACATGTTCTTGTTTTTTTTTTCTTAATTGGAAAACATCCCATTGTATGACTACATAACAATATTAATGAGATAAATAAGTTTTGGACGATGTTGGGTGTCCAAATATACCACGAAATTCCTTTACCGTCCCGTGACCCTGATGCTGATTTTTATTTTTGGAGCTGTCTGTATAAAATTGTTTCAATAAAAGTAATTCGATGTAATTTTTTTCTGAAACTGGGACTATTGTTTTATATAAATATGCAGCAAAAAATTAACCTGCACACATTTTTAGAGTTGTTATCATTTTTTTAACTCTGTCCCTGGGTTTTAGATTCCTTACCATCCCTCTTGCTAAACTTATACAGAAAATCACTTCAGATGCAGCCACAGAATTTTTTTCAACTCTTTTCTCGTGCAGAAGTATGCTAGAGAAAGAATGGCTAAAATATTTTGACAGGAAATTTACTGCAGAATTTAAATCAGCATTTAAATATCAATTTCAAGCATCATGGCTTTACTGGTAGTCTTACCGTCCCCAAGGTTTATTCCTGCGTTTTTCGAGGTAAATTATTATTCTTTTAATTTAATCCAATGTAAATAACTGTTTTTAAAAATCAATGCACATTGTGGCTATCACTTAGGCTTAACATGATTTGTCTAAAAATAGGTGATAATTTTCCTTACCGTCCCTTCTTTAACACCCCTTTAAGACAATGTTATACCAAAGTTTTGTACTAAAAATACTACATTGTTATTATTTCTTATTTGAATATCATGTGGGTACTATGCAAATTCATTATAAGTAAAAATTTAGAAGAAAATAAAAAGTTATAGTTGTAAAAATTTAGAAGAAAATAAAAAGTTATAGTTGTAAAATGGTAAGTAAAATTAAACTCGCAAGTTTAACCTAAACCACAGTTAAATAAAAAAAATTTCGCTGCTGACCATTTTTTCTTTATTTTGAATCAATAAGGCATTCGTCTATAAGTTTATAATGTTATTTTAGTAAGTTAAATTTCACCAGATTTTTATTCCTGAAAAGTCAAAAGTTGTGAGAATGCCCCATATCTCAGTCATTTGCGATGGGCAGTGCCATCGAGTTTTTTAGTTCCCACGACGAGGTCTTTCCAACCGATACCACTCTTGTCAAAATATCCTACTAACACTTCTTTCAGTTCCCTAGTTAGTATTTAAGCCGTTGTACACAAGAATAAGGCTTCTCAAATAGAGTCAAAACTCAGAAACTCAGAAACTGTAGTCATTTTTTTTTTTAAATATGTTCTTGCTCAACAGTGAACAGCTTGGCAAGGTTACCACAAATGCCTATTGATTTCTCAATACAAATTAAAAAGAATGTAAAGCATATTAACCGTAAGATTACGTACTTTTTTTTTATAAACTGAAATCTATCAATGAAGTGACGAATTTTCATTTTATGTTGAACATGAAATTAATATCCAAGTTAAATTGATTAAAATTAAATTGTTTATGTTGCATCAGAAGATGCTCGCAATTATATATTTTTTCTTTATTACAAAATCTTCATTTTTCCCAAATTTATTTACGGATATTCGGATTTCGGTTGCAGTGGCACACTCCGCATCTTTTGTTAAATGCTCATTTCTAACTGTGCAAATAAACGGGAGAAAAAAAATGTTTTCTATTATATCAGTTGTTTAAATAAACAATTTGTTTCTCTACTTTCCTTAAAGTCCTATTTCTTTAATGAAAAAACGCCATTGGATGTATAATTAATACCAATTAAATTGAGAAAAACAAAACACAGAAAAACTATACTTATCAGATCACATTTTAAAAAAGTCTAATGACTATAGGCCGTAAGAAACTGTCTGCTAATTGTATTCGTTTCCTAGGAGACTAGTGGATGACATCAGAAAATTAAGCTCACTTAAGCTGTGAGGTTCCGTTCAAAAAAGAAAAATGACGCGTAACAATCAAAATGGTATAATTAAAGAAATGGCAAAGTTGAGCTGAAAATGAAAGCTATGTCAAAAGAGATAATGAATGTTTTTATACTGTTCTTAGATTTAATATAATTGGTCTAAGGGTTTTATTTATAAAAGCGACATGAAGTTAAAAAGAATATAAATAAAAATAATATTAAAAAATTCTTTAATAAATGCTATAAAATAAAGTAAAAGTCTGTGTTTTATTGACAATCTTTAGTTTGGCACCAAAGTGCTGATTCTTATAGTTAATCTGATCTTTTGGTTAATCTTCCTTAGTCAAATCTTTAGCCAGAATGCGTTATTTGTGCAAATGTCATTTGACACAAGAGTGTTTATTAAAACCTTTAATGGCATACAGGATCGCTTTAAAGGACACTGTAGACATACCTGCAACAATGTCCTTTGTAGATACCATTACGGAGGATTGGTAAAATTTAATATATATATTGTTATTAAGTAAAAGCCATGCTTTGTTTGGATTCTCGAAGCATTATTTAATAAGGTAAATATTTGAAAGTAACAATATTTTTTATATTATTTTTGCATCTTTATTACTCAAACACGTTATTGTATGTTTTGACGCATTTTAATTTTAGAAATGTAAATTCAGTCAAATAACCAAGAATTTCCTCGGAATTTTTTTATTTATGATATAACGAATTTAACAATTGATTTTATTTATTTACAATTCTTTTATTGCAACTTTACAAAAAAAAAATCATAATATAATTCTTTTAAAATGCGTAAGTATCGATGCGTAAATGATTTCGCATAATCAGAATAAATTGTGTATTTGAATTCTTAACACTGAAAAATACTTTTATAATTGAATGTAAATAATTGAATTTTCACAAACTTTAATTCATTAAAAATATGCTATAATTTTCATAAAAAGGGTATTTTAAAAATTTCATAAAAGAAATTGTGAAACCATTTAATTAATCATGATTTTATCTATAAGACTAACTCCATGATTTATTTTTTCTTCTGAAAATATACGTGTTTCATTTTTTATTTGCAAAAATGAGTCCGTAAGGGAAACCATGTAAAATAAATTAATTAAAATAATAATTTTTTAAGGTTATTCTGTAAAAAAAAAAAATAATATTGTGCAAATCCACAGATCATAATTCATTTTTATGATTTTTTATCATTTATTTTTCAAGTCAAAATACTGAATAGTTTTTTGTAAAGTGTACGACAAAATGTAATCTGTGTAGCCTAGTAAAGGATTCGCTTCGCTCATCCTAATAAACACAGTGAGACCTCTCATTCTCATTTATCTGCAATATTTTTATCGTCCTGTGCGAAGAGTGAGTACATAACACTGTTAATAAACACAGCGAAACATCTTTCATTCTCATACATGTAGGCAATTCTAGAGTCCTGCATTCGCTCTAGAGTCCTACCCGATCTCGTTCCTACCTGTGAGTTCGGTTGGCGCTGATTTTTTTTTTTTTTTTTTTTTCGTTGCTGATCGGGTTGACTTTAATTGATTCGGGTTGGGATATAATTGTAGCTAGTAAAAATATGTAAGAGATGAAAATCTTTATAAATCTAAGCAATGCTCTTTTTTTCCGCTTGCGCATCAGAAATGATTTTTAAATATTTGACGCAATTAAAATTTAAAAAAATCAATCCAACATATTCTGTTGTAGCAAAACAATAATGCCTAATATTGTTTGTATTGGCATAAAATGTTGCTTCAACATTACAGTGCGTATACATTTTGCAAATATTTCTGCAATAATTCCGTTTTATTGCAAATATTTCTAAGGTAAAGCCAATATTTAAGCAATATTGGTATTTCATTGGAATTATTTAAGATGAATACGCCATTGGTGCAACACTGAACCCCAGTTATAACCAATACTGGTTCGCAACTGCGGTTTATATCATCGCTATCAATCAAATTATTATTATTATTATTATTCCTACTATTATTTGTTAGATACCGTGTCGTTCCCAAATTAAGACCGGGTCCTACATTATTTTTTGCCCCAAAAAGCTCATTAGGGATTATTTTCAAATGGTGTCTTATCTACAGGGTGTCCCTAAACTCATGGCACATACGTTAGACGGTGATAGAACACAACAAGATAAGTACAAGTCACCATGCAATCCATGGTCGGAACGCAAGTCGTAAAAAGCTAGAGCGCGAAACATACTGTGGCACAAAATGAGGAGAAAGAAGATAGACAACGATGGAATGAAAGGAAACCGATAATATGAAGAAAAACATTTTATTCAACAAAATGAAAGTAAACTACACGTACGTCCCCATCACAGCAACTGTTCAAAATTGCGGCCGCCAACAGTAACGAAGCCTTCACACCGTCGATGGAGTGACCGTTACCGCGAAAACACCAGGCATCTCTCGTATGGTGTCAGCAGCTACGGATATCCGGGCAACAAGGTCTTCAATGGAAATATGGGACCACCATCGTAGATGAAGCTCTTCATGTGATCCCAGAAGAAAAAGTCCAGACATGACAAATCGGGTGAGCGGACCGGCCAGTTGATTGGTGCAACCTTTGGGTTTCCCTTGCATTGCCGTCTGCTGTTCCGTACATGTAATGCATCTCGGCCTTCTCCTGATTTGAGTACGCAACCATCTCATCGATGATCCACAGAACGATTGGAGACAGCTGCGGTGAAAAGCCTTTTTATTGCGGTCGCTGGGAGGAGCCCTCTAGCGCTTTATGGCTTGCGATCCGATCATGATTGTATGGTGATTTGCGCTTGTCTAGTTGTGTTCGATCACTCCCTAACGTATGTTCCATGAGTTTAGGGACACCCTGTATATTATAAAGCAAAAACATGTCCATGAGTAACTTTGACGTCATATTTACGGTGGTAACACCTTACCAATAAATTTTACTTTTGCTAAAAATTTTAACTTTAAAACATCGCACAATTTAAATTTTTACACCGTCAAATTGGAGACAAAAATGTTCTTTCAAATGCAATTTATTTAAAAACTGTATCTTAATTTACTGAATTCTTATGGATTTTAAAATAATTTCTAAGTCTGATTTTTTAAATTTTTCTCTATCGCGTGCAGCCCGATTAAGAAAATTCACCCATTTGCACTTAAAGCAGTTCAGCACTTGTTTCCGGCTAATATTCCATAGCGAAATAAAACTTCATTGATAAATTAATAAATTATAAATAACAAACAAATTTAATATGCAATCGAACTACGCGCTTAAACCACTGAAACTAGCAGAATCAAAGAGGCTGCTATGTAAGTAGCGAAATCTATGGAGATTTCTTCAGCTATTAACTCCTGAAGTACGGATAATACAAAGTTTGATATAAGTTTTGATATTAGCTTTTAATAAATTTCAAAACTGTAGGTGAATTCATTATTCATTTTTTCCATACAAAAAATGCCTTTTGGTGTTCTTAGTGGGCAATGCAGTCGGGTTGGATCCTCTAGCATTTTTAATGTAATAATAATTTAGATTCATTAATTGAAAAAAATCGACACTTTTCCATATATTCATAATTAAGAATCTACATATACTCATGAATTTCCATAAACAAAAATTTACATTTATACAACTACAGTCATGTAATATTCACCTGACACATTTCCTTTGTTCTTTTAATGGAATCAATTAAACCAGCCATACTCAATCTTTTTTTCTCTCTGGCCGCAAACTTAAGTTTGCGACTTTAGCCGGGCCGCAACATATTTATAAAAGGTTATAAAGAACAATAATTAAAATAGTAAGATAATATAAATAGTATTATAAAGTATTATAGCAAGGTTAATTTTATCAGTAGGGTTGAAGGCATGCTGCGGAAGAAGTGTTAACAAAATTAACACCACTATTTCAAAACAATCTTCGTGGTAGATTTCTATTGAAAACATTGTAAAAGTATGCTGCAAAGTTTTATTGTTTGGAAGTAGATTATTACGAATAAGACAACTATTACTGATTTTTGATTAGATATTTTTAAAATAGATTATTAAGAAAAGTTTTTTGTTTTTTTTAATTTCATGTTTTCTGGATATATCTAGATATGGGGCATTCTCACAATCTTTTGACTTTTATGTCCCTGAATTATAATTTTTATTTTAGTACATGTTCTTGTGTTTTTTTTTTTTCAAATACTGGGGAACACCTATTGCATGATTGCATAACAATATTAAAGAGATAAATAAATTCCGGACGATGTTGGGGGGGGGGGGGGGGGTCCAAATACCAGGTAAAATCCTATACCGTCCCGTGTTCCTGATGCTGATTTTTAAGTTTGGAGCTGTCTGTATAAAACTGTATTAATAAAAATAATTCGATGTAATTTTTTTCCGAAAGTGGAACTATTGCTTTATATAATGTAGCAAAAAATTAATCCGCACACATTTTTAGGGTCGTTATTATTTTTTAAACTCTGTTCCTGGGTTTCAGATTCCTTACCCTCCTTCATCTAAAATTATACAGAAACTCACTTCAGATGTAGCCACAGAATTTTTTTCAAGTTTTTTCTCATACAGAAGTATGCTAGAGAAAGAATGTCTAAAATTCTTTGACAGGAAATTTACTGCAGAATTTAAATCAGCATTTAAATATCAATTTCAAGCATCGTGGCTTTATTGGTAGTCTTACCGTCCTCAAGGTTTATTCCTGCACTTTTCGAGGTAATTTTTTTTTATTTAATCCAATGTAAATACTGTTTCTAAAAATCAATGAACATTGTGGTTACCACTTAGTCTTAACATCATTTGCCTAAAATAGGTGGTAATTTTTCTTACCCTTCCATCCTTACCGTCCCTTTTTTTCCCCATTTCGTCCCTTTTTTCCCATTTCGTCCCTTTTTTCCTATACCGTCCCCTTTTTTTTACCTTACCGTCCCTTCTTTAACACCCCTTTAAGACAATGTTATGCCAAAATTTTGTACTAAAAATACCACATTGTTATTATTTCTTATTTGAATGTCCTGTGGGTACTATGCAAATTCATTATAAGTAAAAATTTAGAAGAAAATACATTTCACTAGATTTTTATTCCCGAAAGTCAAAAGATTATGAGAATGCCCCATATATTTCGTTTGATTAAAGATTCCTTTGATATTTAAATATTCACATCTCAAGTGTCTCGAGCCGCAGGTTGAGTATGACTGGATTAATCCCTCTTTCAGTTTAAAATTGCAAAAAAAAAAAAAAAAAAAAAAAAAAAAAAGGTTCCAGGAATAGAGCTAAAATAAATTATATTAAAATAATAGTTATATAGTATGATTCGCCTTATTTAATTGCGAAAATTATGCAGTTGAATAAGGCGAAAATTACTATTCGGAAATAGTAGGGACAAGCGTCCCAAGTAATTTTATTTGCACAACGCGACATGAATCTCTAGAAAAAAATGCAATAGATGAAAATTCTCCAATTAATGATGATCAGAATATATTATTTTTATTTCAGCTTTTGCTTAAGAAATTCTTTCAAAATAAGAGATACAAAATATGAAAATTTTCAGTCCAAGGATTTTGTTATTCTCGTAATCAATCAAATTATTTTGATTTATTTGGTTTAATGTCTGACATTGTACTTCAGATGATTAAAGACTTTAGACATTACATATAGCTGCCAACTCTTACGCTTTTTTGTACCACGAAAATTTAATGAATATTTTCGTCTTATTTAATTGACAGATTACGGCGATTAAAAAAGGTAAAATTTACCATTAAATTTTTGTGGCACAGAAAATCGTAAAGAGTTGGCAGCTATGCATTACAACATATTTTTCTTGTAACGGTAAGATCGAGACCAGTGTTTCCTGAAGTGGGCGATATTCCTGGCATAGTGTGATTAACGATGTTTAGAAGGCAATGAAGGATGAAAGTGGAGCAATTTTATATAATTTTCGGCAATAGGCATGCTTTTTGTACTTTTTTGTGATTAAAGATGTTTAGAAGGCAATTAAGGATGAAACTGGGGGTAATTTTATATAATTTTCTTCAATAGTCATGCTTTCTGTACTTTTTTTTTTTTAACCAAAAAAATCTATTAAAATATTAAACAATAATCAAACGTAGTATTTATGTTAACATTCACTCTATGAATGTCTTTGTATGTTCTTTAACAACTTTAAAACTCAGCAACTCTAAAACTTTAAAAACGACAACTTTAAAAACTCATAAAAAAGGAAGAAATTATGATAAAGGAGTGCGGTTTGCAAGAAAGAGCTCAGAAGGTAGTCAGATTTTTTTAAACCGCAAAAACGATGTAGTTAAAAAATCACATGTAGAGGGCGCTGACGACCCGAAACACAATCAACAGGACAACAATAGTGTCGTAGAATGTTCTGGAGGTCATGTTGAACATATGCTATTGGAAGAACAAATGAATAGAGCGTATTGTTGTTCTATTCATTGTGTTTCGGGTCGTCAGCGCCCTCTACATGTGATTTTTAACTTTTTTTTTTTTTTTTTTTTTTTTTTTGCTGCTAAAACAAACTGACTACCTTGTGAGCCCTTTCTTGAAAACCGCACTCCTTTATCATAATTTCTTCCTTTTTTATGAGTTTTTAAAGTTGAAACGAACTTTTGGCTCACCCGGTAAATTAAAGCTATTTTAGTTCTGAACATTTTGAAGTACAATTTATGTTTCTTTGTCTGATGTTTATTCTGTCCAGCTGTTTCAAATGACACACCAGATTTTATTGCCGAAATGTTGTCTGAGGGAATTCTGTCTATCCGAATTCTTCTAGTAGCTCAGTTTGCAGAATGCAGGTGCGGTATGCGAAAAGTCTTGTGTTCGAAATCTGGTCTGGACGCTTTTTTAGCCAATTTTAAAATTTAAACTCACATTCTTTCTTTACCAATCAGGTTGATTGCGATAAAAATAATAAACTAATATCTATCTATCTATCATTGATAGGCGTTTCTTTGCCTGTGGTTTATTCTGTTGGGCTGTCTCACATGATATTGTTGCCAAAAGACCTGATATTATTGCCAAAAGATCACCTGAGTGAATTGTGTCCGCCAGAGCTGTTCCTGTAGCGCAGCGTTCGCTCGATACAAGAAAGGTCTTGAGTTCGATTCCAGGTCTGTACACTTTTTCACTCACGTTGAAGTTTTTCAGCACATAAAAAATTCATGCAACCTTAACAATCACATTCAAAGAGAAAAATATTTTTTTCTGTTTGTGCATTCTCTTAGTGTATCTCGATAATTCCAATTTTGAATAATTTAATTTTTCCTTAAGGGAAATAATTTAATTTTTCCTTATCTGGTGGGGAAGAAAAAAAGCGCAATCCCATGTTATCCTATGAGGAAAATATTTATCCTTCTTGTTCATTCAAGTTTTCAAATTTCAACAATATTTTTTTCAGCCCGTAGATAGGAAGGTTCTTTAAGCTGTAAGCTCCAAATTTTTATACCTTTTTTCCAGTCATAAGTTACAAACGAGTAAAGAATACATTTTATACTTTTCGTAATATTTTGAAACTTTAACACAAATTTTAAAGTACTCATAAATATCTTTAAAATATTTTAAGCTTACAGAGGGATAAAGAACCTTCCTATCTACATGCTGAAAAAAAAAAATATTGTTGAAATTTCCAAATTTGAATGAGCAAAAGGATAAGTACTTTTTCCCATAGGATAACATGGGATTCTACTTTTTTTTCTCCACTAGATTAAGTCCCCTTAATGTCTCTCATTTCAAATTCTAAAATATTTATTAAATGTTAATTTTTATTTCCATTTCACACATTTATTCATTTATTTCTACAGTGAAACATGATGAGTTTCCAGAGTACTGCGATTATAAGCCTCAATCTAAATCGAACTTTGGACTGAATGAAATGAATGTTTGTAAACCCCATTTATACGAAAAACAATAAATCGTTTAAATGAACAATAGATTATAAAAATCGTGAAAACGTAAAATACTACTTGAACTTGGACTTGAATCTTTTTATTATGCGTTTTCCCCTTTTTTTTCTTTTTTTTAAATGTTGGTAAGATAATTACGACTAAAGTGTAAGATATTTACTTTTGAACTAATTTTATTACGAGGTCTGCAGTGCGTAAGAAAGACAATATTTGTTAATTAAGGAGGTTTGTAGCTTAAGGAGGTGAGCTAGAGAAATTGATTAAAGCAAGACAAAAGTTTACTCACATCATAATCTAATGTTTGCGGTGGCCATGTGGTTAGTTTTATCTTGCTATGCAAGCTACTAAGCTGCTTGAAACATGGACTACTTGTTCTCGTTAATAAAAAGGTTCACGTTTAGTAAATTTTACGCGGAATGAGAGTAGTTCATTATTTTGCAAGAATTATTTCCAAAAGAATGAGGATAATAATGATGCATTAACGGAATGTTTGCATAGTAGTTCTTTCGAGTTTTATAAATCAAATTTAAATCCATTTCATGTTCAGAGGGAAATGTAAATTATGCATCATACATTGATTTTTCACACTTTTATTTACATGATGTATTATTTATAATCCTTCGTCTCTTACATTTCTTATATTTTACTAGTACCATAAGCTATTTCTTTCACTTTGTAGTTTTATAAATGAGATTTAAATCCATTTCATGTTTAGCAGGATACATAAATTGTGTAACATATATATATATTTATTATATTTTAAACGTTGTATTGTTTATAATTCGGCTGCCCTTACTAGTACCATAAGCTGCTTCTTTTGCTTTGTAGTTTTATAAATAAGTTTTAAATCCATTTCATGTTCAGAAGGAAACATATATCATGGATATTTTAATTTTTCACATTTTTATTTATACAATGTATTGTTTAGAAGTCTGTTTCTCTTATATTTCTTATATTTTACTAGTACCATACGCTATTTCTTTCACTTTTTAGTTTTATAGCTGAGATTTAAATCCATTTCATGTTCAGTGAGAAACATTACTCATACATAAATTTTGCTTACTTTTATTTACATAATGTATTTCTATAGTTTTGCTACTCTTATATTCCTTGTATTTTACTAGTACCGTAAGCTATTTCGTTTACTTGCTAGTTTGATAAACGAGATTGAAATTCATTTCCTGTTAAATGGAAAACATAAATTGTGGATCATACTTTAATTCTGCACATTTTTATTGAAACGATATCTTGGTTATAGTTCTGTGCCTATTACATTTCTTACATTTTACTTGAAGCGTAAGCTATCTACTATTTCACTTTCTAGTTTGTATGAAGTAAATTTAAATCCATTTCATCTTCAGCGAGAATCATAAATTACGAACCATACATTAATTTTACATTCATACGATATTTTGCTTATAATTCTACTGCATGGTACAAGTAAAATATTTCTTATATTTTACTAGTAGGGGAGGTAGGGGAGGTTTGATACACAGGAAGGATTGATACCTTGACAATTTTTCTCAACAGAGGGCATTAACAGCCATTCAAACACATGTAAAAACTTCTTTTATTTGCAGAAGCCATCATCAGCTGGACTTAGTAGTGAAGAACTAGCAACTTTGCTTTTCTTTTAATTTTGAAAATTTTTAGAATGTCAGTGTAATTTTTTTCAAATATTGATTTTCTTTTATAACTCTTATTATTGTGTAGATTTTATCTTGTGCTTTTTATGATTTATAAAGCACATTGTTAGCATTGGCGCACCCACGGGGGGAGCTAAGGGGGCTGAAGCCCCTCCCAGACTACACTAGATATTTAAAGTTTTTTAAAATTATGAAAGAATATTATTATTATTATTAATAGGTCCTTGAAAAATCGAAATTTTTGAAAATATATTAATTTTGTCATACATTTTTTTTTCTCTTTTATAAATTTCATTACGAAATTCGAAATATTAGCATGTTTAAAATTTATTTAATTAAAAAATTAAGGTATTGTGCAACCTCTTGCTCTCTTTAAACTTCATAATATTTTGATAATTTAATAATAAAACTTTAAATCGTTTGGTTGCAAACACACTTTAAAATTATCCAAATACATAAATGCACAAAAAAATTGCAAAAACTAAGATATATTTTAGTACAGTATTTCATTATTTAACATGTTAAAAGCATTCAGAATTAGCCCCACCAAAGCTTTCCAGAGCTTCTCTGGCTGGTTACGACTCTGCTAAAGTCAGCAAAAACAATGTAAGTCAGGGCCAGATCCGTCACGTCCCACCAAATTAAATGAAAAGAGACAGAGCTCGGCAGCGGACCGGACAAAATCTGGGCACATATAAGCCTCTAAAATATGCTAGCCCCCTCCAAAGCGTAATCCTGGATGCGCCACTGATTGTTAGAGTTAGTTTTACTAGAAATTAGATTGTCATTTTGCAACTGTATTTTTACATAGTGATTGAAAATCCTATAAGGCATGATAGGGAGAAAAGATACACTTGTATATTTGAAAATTAATAGGGTTTTTTTCTAAGCTGCAAACTCATGTAGACCTGTAATATTCATTATTGTTTTACAGCAAGAGCTATTGAAATTGTTAAGGAGGATTAATTGGTAAAACTTATCCAAAATCATTTACTCAAATATTTTATCTGGATTTAAAAAGACTGGAATTTATCCTTTTGATCTTAATTGTTTAGACTATACCGATTTTTTTTTACCTTCAACGTCTTCTTGTGACCATCTCCAAGAAACCATCGAGTTAAATATGAATCAGTTATCTACTGACATGAGACCTAAAAAATCTGCAGATGAAAATACAGGCCCGTCATACCAAGTTTACAAGTCTCTCAAGGATATTAGTCCTTATCTCAGGAAAACAGCTTCAACCACAAAGGGTGGAAAATGTAAAGTAAAATCTTTAATATTGACATATACACCTGTCAAAAAAAAGCTTGATGAATAATTTAAAGTAAGAGATAAAAGACGCAGAACCTTGCAGCAAAAAAAGGCTATCGAAATCTAAATGTTAAGAAACAAATTGAATTTTTAAGCAGTGAAGAAATAGAATTTTTCTCAGATACTTCTGATAATGATGCTGATTTATCCCTTTAAGACCCAACCCGCACGATCGTGCGGATTAGACATTTATTTAAATTTTTGTTTCTATGTCGTGTGTAATAAAAACTCGAATCGAACGATAGTTCTGGTTTGCAGATAGAGTAAAGTATCATTTTTTATCAACAGGTAGCGGTTGCAATCCATGTTTTGCTTTCCACAGGCATGACTAACTTTGTTTACAAAAACATCGGGTCTTAAAGGGATACATAAACCAATTTGTGCTAATTCATGGATTATCATGGCTTTCTCTAAAAGACTATTCGACATTATGTAGATTCCCTAGAAAACAGTGTGATGATTGATGGTTAGTTCGCTTTTCTCGTCGTGTAGAAGGAGATTTTTTTAAATGGCCTGAAATAGGAGACGTTTCTACAACTGAAGAAGGGCAAATTGGAAAAACATTAAATCCACCCGACATTACTTATCAAAATGATAGAGTTATTAGTTTTTTCTCTTAAATATAGCTTAAATGTGCTAAATTTATATTAAATTGTTTGCAAATCAGCAATGTTCAGTTCTATTTTTCCTTGCCGCAAGATCTGTTTTTTCCTTTATTTATTTTCTAAAAAGTGTTAATAGGACTGTTAAAAAAATTTTGTAATAAAAATTTCTGAAACAAAAACATGTCAGTGTCATATCTTTTTAAATTTTACTAAAATATTTCAAGATTTATCATCAAAAATTGTATGACACATAAATTGTCTGCACTTTTTATTTCAATTTATATAACAATGTCTCAAATTTCCCTTGCAAAGGTATCAATCCTCCCCAGTAATGGGGAGGTTTGATACAATAGTAACCATTCAAAATAATTGGGATATATAGTTTTAAATGATTTTTTTTAATTCAGTATATTTTTAATAAATAAATAATATGTTACTTTATATTAAAACACAGATAAGTTGATAAAAAGCTTTCTAAGGCTTATAAAAAATTATTTTTTAAAAAGTGTATCATATCTCCCCTACCTCCCCTACCATGAGTTATTTCTTTCAATAACCCAAAAGTTAGACTTTTTTTTTCGAAAATCTCGATAAATACTTGACGAATTGTTTTCGAATTTCGAGGGTGCAAAGAACATGCTTGACCTCATATTTTTCGGTGAAGATTCAGTCACGAGAGCAGTTAAGGGACAACACCAAATGGAATAAAATACTAATATGTGAGATCATTCTGTATCATAAAGGGCTTATAACGATTATGATGTAATGAGCTGTAAATATGATTATACTTTATAATATAATTATACTTATTATAACTATACTTATAGCCCTTTACAACCTTTGTATGCCTTTGTGTAAGAAAAGCGCATATATTCATGAAAATATAAACATTTCTCTTTCAATTCAAAATATTTACGCTAACTTTTGTTTATATCATGCAAGGTTTTCAATCCAATTTAACGCCACTTTCAGAAAACTTGACAAGTCAGAAGAAAAATTATGCTGCAATTAGAAATGAATATATTTAATATTTGATAAGATATGAACATTTGTAAGGAATAATTTTAAACTGTGCAGGCACGAATGATAACACATTGTTTATCCCATAATTTGGTATAGAGAAAATTACATAAAAATCCCAGTCAAGTTTCGCGAAAATTCAGAGAAATATCGGCAAGTAAGCTGTATTTGAGTAAGCTGTAATTTGAGTAAGCTGTAGTTTGAGTAAACTGTATTTGAGTAAGCTGTGGAGATTTGTAGTAAGCTGTATTTGAGTTATTTTTAATAGTAACTTGATGATAAGGAAATGTTCACAAGCTGCAATTTATATAATATAAAATATTAGAATTTATGGATTGCAATTTAATAAGTACATGTGACGTAGTTTCTTCCTTTCTTAATATGTAAGGTGAAACCCCCAGTAACTGACACCTTAAAGATTCTTTCTTGTTCAAATCACTATTACATCCATTATATTTATTTAAATCCATTTTATGCTTATCTTTCTGTTTGAAAGGATAGTAGAAATATATTAAAAAGTTATTGTTGACAAAATTTTGAAAAATTATACATTTGTATTATTAAAAATTATTATTTTTTTTTAAATATGGTCAATAACTCCAGTAACTGACACGAACCCTATTTTTAAAACCAATAATTGACACAAAGTGAACCAGTGTCTGACACTTTATTTGCAAAGATAAAAAAAGGTTATTTTATATTTCAAGGAAATATATTTATGCTTTAAAAATACTTTAATCTTTATTACAAAACAAAATATTTAAATCTTATTTATATATGAGAAAATACTACAGATGCACGTGTCCTTTTTCTCATGTTTTAAATTACAGTAATGCAAATGTCCAATAATTGACATTTATGAACCAGTAGCTTACAAGTAGTGTCAGACACTGGTAGAACAACTTAAATTTTAATGGTGTTGACTAAAAGATAAATTTAATTTAGTATTATGCTTTTTTAAACAGTTCATATAATAATTATCAACTTTCTTTAATATAACCAATAACTGACACCTCTGTCAGAGACTGGTGAAATGAAATTCCCCTGGAACCAATAACTGCCAACCCAAAAGACTATAAACTATAAATCATGGCCCTAATCTATCATAGGCATATTTTAGCTAATTTCTACAAGTATAACTTGCAGTACAATAAGTATAAGCAAAGGTTTAGGATGGTTACATTACAAATAAATTTTAAAAAACATTATCTTAACTTTAGAAAGAAGATGATTACATCTATGTTACATCTCTGTATCTTTTTTTACGCTCAATTTTTCGATACTTCCCAGAAATTAATATTGTAAGAAGATGATTAAATCGATGTAATCATCGATGTTACATCTCTGTGTCTTCTTTTACGCTCGATTTTTCGATACTTCCCAGAAATTAATATTTTACATGTAAAAATCAACTTTAATCACTTTTTACGTAATTTCTAAATAAATCTAACTAAATTGATTTTATGTTTTCAGAAAAAAAAATTAAAAAATCTTTTTTTATTGGCTTAGTCTTTTAATATGACTAAGAATTTTATGAAATTTGAAAATATCCTTCATGCAATCAGAAAAACATCTCATCTTTACTTACATGATTTTTGACTATACACCATTAGCGAAATCAGAAACCAGAGAAATGGCAAGATGGCGAAGATAATTAGGCGTGGTTTTGTATTATGTGTTTATTTGCCTGTGAATCTTATCTGATAGGTGGATAAAAATCTAATACATTGTCACAAAAAACTATTCAACTCTCAACATCAAAAGAAACAGACAATAAAATAGGTTTAATAACTTCAGGTGGCTATGTCTAAAACTTTTTCTGCAAATATGGATTTTGAAATACCTTTGTATTTACCAATGTCTGTAGCTAAATATCACAAAGAATCCTTATACACCGGGAGGTCGCAGCACAGACAATCATCTCACCGAGTTCACGGCTGAAATTCCATAATTAGTTAAAACTCTTTTCGCATATTAAAACGCAATCGGTCTTCCAAGTCATATCTTGGTGGAAACACCTGAAAAACCAATTTTAGAGGTTGATTCGTAGGTTTACCATTGTGTTTCCCTGCACCCAAAGGTATGGAAACATGGAGGACTGGGAGCAAGAAAATACAATGGTAAACGTACGAATTAACCGCTAAAATTGGGTTTCCAGGTGTTTTCCACCAACATATGACTTGGCAGACCAATTGCGTTTTAATAAGCGAATCGAGTTTTAACTAATTCTTGAATTTCAGCCGTAAACTCGAAGAGGTAATTGTCTGTGGTGCCGCCACCGGTCTATTAAAGCTTATTATTATTAATATGTGAAAACTTACAATATATTTACCCAATATTTTATACTTTAACGAAAAAATACTTAGGTGTTGTTGCGAATTCTATCTTCGTTGAGAGCCTGTATTCTAAGGTTGGAATACTTGCAGAAAGGGGAAACGGTTTGAGCGACAGATATTACTAAAGTTACTATTTTTAAAAGAAACTATAAAAAAGTTACTATTTTTGCCTCAAACAGACTGGAATTAATTTCAACGACTTTATAAACTTTGATATGGTAAAAAGCTTAAAAACCCTTTTTATACAAAACATTACTTAATACGTATGTTTACTTAATACGTAACATTACTTAATAAGTAATTTTCTCTTATAAGTAGAAATAAATCCTTCCGTGTATTAAATCATTAAGTAATGAAAATATTCCAATATATCGAAATTTACTGTATTTTTTTCACATACCGATCACTTTAAAAAGATATATCGAAAAAACGATATGTCGATATTTTGTAAATTTTTGCCATCGCTACATACCGAACAAAAAATGTTACTTCTGTGATTTTCCCTTTTTTAGGATGATTTTCACAACTTTGTTTTATCATTCCTTTTCAATCTATATTTCTCAATGTACAGTTTATCCTTTTTATCGTTGACCAATAGCTAATTCTTAAACCGTTAGTTTTAGATGTGTAGTTCCACTTACGAAAATCCTTATATTCACCATACAAACATCCATTAACATCAAAAAAGTTTTTTTCTTTTCTACTTTTTACGGTGCCTGAGTCCTACAAGTTCTATTCAGAGAAGTGCTTTCCGTGCTCTAGCAAGTAAAACAGTGAAAATTCCATTCTTCTACGACCCAAATTATACTGAGTTATGATACTTTAAATTTTATGAATTTTCGGCGTTTTTTGGTGCAAAAAATTTTGTCTTTCCGTTTTTAGTGCCAGATAACTATGAAAAATGATAAAATTCAAAGTGTCTGAACTGGGTAAGTTTTTGTCGTAGAAGAATGGATTTTGTACTGCTTTGCTTTATTTGTTAACGCACGTAGAAAACATTTCTAAACATAATTTAGAGGATCGAGGCACCGTATAAAAATTTAAATTTCGTAATTTAAATATATATTTATTTATTTCAGGTTTTCGTACTTCTTTAGCTAAACATGAACGAATCAACTCAATTCTGGGGTCAAAAAGTATTTCAAAGTGCTAAATTTTTACTCCCGTGCCTGTCCCAATGCCTGAATAACCTACTTTAGCGTATCATTCTGTCTAACTCTTTACTATCTTCCGCCAATTTTAACGCCATTTGTTTCACACCTATAGTGGGGCATCTTTTTGGGCTTCTAACTCTTTGGGGCTTCTCAAGAATAGTTAAATTTTAGAAACATCAGATTATGACAAAATAAATCTTATACTATATGTGTCCTATACTTTTGTATTTAATCCTCCCTGCCTTAAACCTAAAATGGTCACCAAGATGAAAGAGTGCATTTTTTATCATAGCCAAATGTGTGTGTTAGTACTCATTGCTTCCGTAAAGATATCCCAGGTATTGTGCTGGCTCAAACTGTCTCTTTCCAGTTGTTATTTTAAAAAAGTCTTCAAAATGGTTTCTGGTTTTTTTGTTTGTTTTTATGTTTAGTTCTTACAACATTTTAATGTTTTACGCATTACCGATAAGTGATATTTTACTGACTTGGAGAAACATTAGGCATTTAGATCTATTACACTGGTAAACACAATTTTTGGCACATGAAATATATTTCTAACGCAGCTTTTTATACTTTATTCAAATATCTAATTAACATTTTTTTATCACCCACAGTTTTTGCACAATATTTTTTTTAAGTATTGCTTTCTCGGAATCATAGTTATTTTTCTAAGGTAGTTTTTCTATGTAAAACATTTTTTTAAGTTGAACATAAACAACTTCCTATTATGAAGGCATTTGGTATGTATTTTTAATAACACAATGAAAGAGTAGGATGATTCATGCCCCCCTTGTGGCGCAACATGACGCCAACTATCTGTTTGTTGCGCCTGCAACGTGAGATTCCTGACACATGAACTTTACCGTATCCGTGAAGTGGCGTGAACCACAAGATCATTCATCAGACTGCTATTTCTGTGTTACAAAGATAAACAGAATCAGTATTAAAACCAAACACAAAGTAAAATACTCAAATATGGCACCTGCTATGAGGCCTATACCTCACCCAGGAATTACTGGAAGCGCATCCTCCTACTCCATTGGAAATTTGAAGAAAACTGTCCAGTCTTTCGACCGCTTTTATAGATAACGGTCACTTTAACCATAATTTTAATCTATCCTGATCAATGAGAACGCTTCATGAAATGATCAAGTAATCGTTATTTACAAAAACTGTTGAATGTCAGGACAATTTCCCGCAAATTGTTAACAATGTAAGCTGAAGAGTTTCAATCCCTTAAAAGAGTCGCTATGCTGTTACAAATCTACTGCCAATTGTCCAGCTGTTCAGCTGATTTTATAGAAAAACGGTTACGTAACCGTAATTTATCTCTATTCTCACCAATGAGAACGCTTCATATTATGGTCAAGTAACTATTATCTATAAAACTGGTTGAATAATTGGACAGTTCGTTGTGTACAGTTTGTAAAGTGTGTTTATTTTGCAACCGCGAAGAAGAATTTGAAGATATCTATTCTAAAGGAAAATTATTTTTATAATTTTCCTTTAGTTATTATTATGAATTTAGAATACATTATAGTGTATTGTAACAATATTGGTGCTGTGATGGTTGTGTTAGGTCATGAAAATAAAACGACCAATACTATACAAAAATTTCCAGCGAAATGCTCAGTCCTTCTATCGTTTTTGTAACTAGGGATTACTTGACCATATTATGCTCTCTTTGTTCAGGATCGATCAAAAATTACGCTTAAGTAACCGTTTATAGAAAAGGTTGAATGACTGGATGGCTTGGTGCAAATTTTTTACAGTGCAGTGGAGATTGTTCATGGGTTCTTCAAACATTAGTTTAAATTTATGCTGTTGCACAATGGGAAAACATTTCCTTCTGCCTCAGTGGATTATGGAACTTTTATGAAGGAAACCTATGAAAATATGAAAATCCTGTTGAAAAACGCGTCAGTATAACATATACTTGTGGAGCATACGTTGTGATTTAAAAGTCGTTGCATTCTTAATGGGTTTGCAATTTAGCTATATTAATTTTGGTTGGTTTTGTGCCAACCGAATAACAGGAATAAATAAACCATTATATCAAACAGGAATGGTCAAAGGTTGAATCATTTATGCCTGGAGGAAAACATCTTGTACCGCCTCCATTAGTCAACTCTGTCAATATTATTCCACTTCATATAAAGTCAGGACATTTTAAAAACTTTGTTAGAGTAATCAGGACTTAATTTCTAACAAAAAATGTACCGAAGTCCCAATATTCTGCAATACGAATAATGACAGCATATACCGCTGTCCCCCTCCACCAGTATACTTGTATATCATAGATTATTTTAAAAATTTAAAGCATTTTTTTCAACAAAGGAAAATTTAACAATATTTTAAATATATCTATATGCTTAAATATATATAATAAAGTTTAATGAAAGAAATAATAGCAAAATCATTTATAATCAGAGGTGGAGAATTTTCATAAAATCTTACTCTCCAAGAATTATTACATATTATTAATTATACTTATTATATTTCTTTGCTAATCAACAAAATACAACATAAAGCGCTGATGTGGAGGGCTTCGATATGTTGTATTTATAAGCTCCTGAGGGATTCAACAAATACTAAAACTGAAAATAAAAAAATAAACGGTCAAGTGCGAGCATTACTCGCGCACAGAGGGTTCCGTAGAATAAATATATGAAATTTTAATTGTATTATTAATAAAAAAAAAAGTTGCTAAAAGAATACTAAGACTTTTTAAAAAACTATATAACGTAGGGTTGGGTATAACTGTATATATTAGAAAAGTGTAATCGGGTATACCATGAAAGTTCAAAGAGATATATGGAACAATATCAAATTTAGCTATTCGTATAACTCTTTTTTTAATATTATCCTAATCTGTTTATGATGAACTTAATTCGGTACTGACAATAAAGGCAGTGCATAGTTAAACTTCATTTGGCATTTCATGAAACTAAATTCAGCGTAGTAATAACCTTTATTTCTACAGTGTGTCTAAAACAAAACCTTTGTTCAAAGTTTAAATTTGGCATTGTGCTAAGCGCGCTTCAAATTGAGGTCTCAAAGTTGCAACGTCGCCTTGGTCAGTGCCGCGTTTTTCCAGATAGGTGTTTAATTAACTTTTCAAGTCACTCGAGGCGTATTGAGAGATACAATCAATGCAAACTATCGCGAATCTCACTGTATTTATGCGATTCATTCTAATTAAATATTTCGAGGGCAATGCCCTTAAAAAACGGACACCTAATTTTAATTCCAAAACAGACAAATGGCACCAAGAATATTTAATTAAAATTTTCCTTTTATCATGTACGTGAAAATAAGCAAGTTCGCATTTTCTAATAAATTCGTTTATAAATTCTGGTGCCAGTTCATTATTTCATAAGTTTATAAATAGAATTACTCCGTGCCGGAAAGGATTAAGTGGTCGCAGGACTCTTAAAGCTTCAAAATTTAAGAAATTTTAATTTTTTTAGATGTTAAACTCCTATCTTTTCTGAATATTTTGATATAATTGTTTCCTTGAAATTCCCATTAGAACAGAAGTTTCGGCTTTTAGAATTATACCCGCTCAATAGCTGAAGCGGCGTTTCCGAAACTTTAAAGTCATTATTTTCCAAATGGCGTTTTTGGGTATAACGCGCAAGATACCTCAAAAACTTCTGAATATTTTTTCATGAAATTTTCAAAACATATATCCCATGTTATACTGTATAAACTGAACCTAAGATTTCCTTTTTATTGTTCAAAAAAATATTTTTTTAGGTGATTTTACTGTTGAAATTTTCAAAATTTTGTACTAGCTAAATGCAGCATTGCATTAAAAATATAAAAATGCTTTAAATACAAATTTATTTAAGTTCAGGGAAATTATTACAATCTGAAGTATAAGAAGCACCAAAATTTTCATTCTAGTTGCAATATTTATTTTGTAATCCTGCGCGTAAACTGTTATGTCAATTTTCTGTTCGACAAATGTCTAACAGTTTCGAGCCCCCTATAAATACTATTTCTGTATCTTGCAATTTTTTAAATACATGAAACGAAAGAACATACTTATATCTTTCATTCCAATTAAAATTGTGTTTTAAAATCATATACATTTTAAGACATTAAATGTTGAAAATGGTCTTTTTTTCATTTTTTCCAATTTTTAGAGTCCCGAGACCCCTTAAATTAGTATGTTTTTAACAATTTGACGTTTATTGCTTTTATACTGTTACTGGACATTACATTACACATGTATATCATTAAAAATCGTTAACTAGGCATAGAGTACGCCGCCCTGTGCTTGTGTATGTCCAAACTGACCGTACCTTTAAGGGTTAATATCTCAGCTAATTACCGATTTTTTTTTCGAAAATCATTATCAACAATGCTTTTATTCTTCTGCAACGATAGGTATATTCAGCGATGCTCAACATTTTTTCTGAATGCCCGTAAATCGAAATTTGTGTATAACAGAAAAATGCTAATTACTCAAAAACTATGTGACCTAGGGTAATCGCTATAATTTTCCGGCAAGGTTTATATTAACGTCTACTACCTCTAATTTTTTCATAATTTTAGTTTCAGTAGATTCGGAATTAGATGGGGGGGAACATATTTTTGCGCTACATTTTCAACAATATCTTTGAAAATATAATACCTAAAATTAAAAGGAATGTATTTTTGAGTTCAGCGTTACAAAAGCTTTCACAGGATACCCCACACGATATACAAAGAAAAGATTTTTTTTTCAAGTAGCTTAATTAGCCCCTCT
Source organism: Maratus speciosus (assembly GCA_963932465.1). Lineage (NCBI taxonomy): Eukaryota > Metazoa > Arthropoda > Arachnida > Araneae > Salticidae > Maratus > Maratus speciosus. The sequence continues at coordinate 227,958,743 of OZ010796.1, read as the reverse complement.
ACTTTTTTGCTAAATATATTTATGAATGTTTATTAATCTGAAAATATGTGGGTCAATGGTTTTTATTACTTCCCCGAATTTGAACTTTCCACGTTCCATAGTTTACGATTGAAATGGCTGTGACAGACAGACAGACGAACAGACACAGGAGTGATCTTATAATGGTTCCGTTTTTACTTTTTAAGTACGGAACCCTAAAAATACTGGAGATGAGCTCTGGCGAAATTTACGCACTTTGGGCAATGAATATAAATGATGCCGGATTTCATTATTTGAAGGAAAAGTTCGTCCATGTAATCGATGATAAATCAAGGAATGAATTTTTCTAGGCCTCCAAATATCTCCCTCTCTGTATTAGGGGTGGAACATTCAAAGTATATCAAAGTATGCATCTAAAGCCAAGTTAAAAAAATTAACATTGAATTCATTGAAAAGTACAGGATGAGTACAAATGATGAACCTGATTTTAAAAAATCATATTTTCGAAACTACTGCACATATTCCAATAAGTGATACATGAATTTAAAGAGAAATATACCGAGTATTTTTCAGTTACAAATGTTCGATGTGTAACTCTCTTGTTACACGGCATACGTCCAATCTGTAATCCAGTTCGTTCCAAACATTTTGTAACATCACTCCGTCAATGGTTCTGAATGCTGCATGAATGCGTTCTTTAAGTTCTGGTAGTATTTTCGGCATTGGTGGTACATACACAATGTCTTTGACGTAACCCCACAAAAAGAAATCTCATTGTGTTAGGTCTGGGGATCTTGCTGGCCCTGTGATTAAGAGTGAATTACCATCACCCGCTTGAAGACAGCGCAGATTTTGTGTTTCAGCAGGATGGAGGCCCATCTCATTGGTCTTTGCAGGTACGTAATTACTTGAACGAGAAGCTTCCACACCGGTGGATGGGACGTTTGGTGTTTGAAACGAACTGGATTACAGATTGGACGTATGCCGTGTAGCAAGAGAGTCACACATAGAAAATTTGTAACTGAAAAAACCTCGGTATATTTCTGTTTAAATTCATGTATCACTTATTGTAATATGTGCAGTAGTTTCGAAAATATGATTTTTTTAAATCGGGTCCATCATTTGTACTCACCATGTATTATTCACACATTTCTAGGAAATTATAAAGCACCAAACTACCGTGAGATTGTGGGTCAACTGCTATATTAATACAAAGATATGTTTTGAGATATGCTTCTCAAGTTTCTTTTCTTGTACTCTCATCTGGATTTATTCCTTGGCATTCTTGGTGCAGTCGGTGAGGAACATGACGATTGTTTTCACAAAGACATTTCTCAGCTATGGAAAAGACGTACAAAGGGCCATGGAGTTCCAGAATGCTTGCTGATTACTGTTAGAAATTCAAGAGTGGTATTCCAGATGCCTAACATTGAATAATAACAGCAACTGCATTATTGTAGACTTTTAGGTAAGTTGATTAATATCATGTATGCGTATAAATAAAACTATTTCTTTCACAATTAATCTAGGTGGTGCAAAAAAAATAGAGAAGGTGGAGAAAAACTACTCACATATTCGAATTCAGTATGAAGATTTCTAATACATTCAGGTATTTTACTTCATGTGCCAGAAAAAAAATTTAATTTTGTACCTCAGTGTTGTTTTGGTCTGCAATGTCACGTTACTTTAAAAGTAACCGAATAGATTCATTTCAGGTGTAAGTACAAAAATCTCACACCCCAGATCCCACTGTCGTGGTTATTTTGTCACGGTAGTAATGTTTATGCATCTCACATAAATTTAAAATTTTTAAATAATGTATTGCTTATTTTTATCCTCATTTATTTAAATAGGTTTTTAAAATAAAATTTCTGGTACGGAACTTGTTTATTTGAGCTAAACTTAGTAATAAAATTATTAGTATGCAGCGTATTAACTCTTACACAAGCAAATCAGTTTTGTTGCTGAAAAGTTGAAATGGTTGATTACCACCAGAATCTACGAACAGATTTATTTGAAAAAAAATTGCTTTCCTCCACATGCATTATAAAAGCAAAATAGTATTTCAAAAATTCTGGCAGTTGGAAATTAAAATTAAGTGAGAAGTATATCCCCATCACCTGTGTAAGGGTTGATCTAAATTTATTTTTGTCTTTTAAATTTTCTTTTTATGTGTATTTACTTATTGCATTTGCAGAAATCAGGGATTACTTGAACCACTTTGTATAGGGAATATTTTCACTGTCTGATTACCAATGGAGCAAACTTCCACCAATACATTTTAATAGAAAATTTCGCCTTATTTAAACGCCCTATTCATGCAAAGTTACAGCCATGACTAAGGAAAAATTTTTATTCCTTTTCACTGGTGGAAGTTTGCCCCGTTGGTAATCAGGCCCTGAATATTTTCAATGCTGATTTGGAGTTACTGTTAGGTACATTTCGTTTGAAATACTACCTATTGGCGTCGTTCCTATATTGGAATTTCTGAAAAGTTTTTGCAGATCTACACCGATCATGACCCCTAGAACACAAAACCACCATCAGTAAAAAACTTTATATATATATATGTATATATATGTATGTATGTATCTATCTATCTATATATATATATATATATACAGGGTGATTCAGCTCGTCGGTGACAAACTTTAAGGATCGATAGAGCACACCTAGACGAACATTTTTGAATAGGGAATGTAGGGTCCCTGACGCGATGGTAAGGCGCTAGGCGCTTTCGAAAATTTGGGTGCCGAAATTCGAAACGTCATAAAAACTAGGGAAATGGTTAGATTTTCTTGCTTGTTGCGTCGAAATGATTCTGTTTGTTTAGACTTTCTTCAGTACCAATTTGATAAGCGTATCTCTTAAAACATGGATAGGGGGCGCTGCAGACTTTGGAGAGCTAGACAACAACTTTAAGCCCGTTATTTTGATAATTTAACACATGCTCGCCAAAGTTTATACTCTAACTTAAAGTTTGAACCCAAAAGTAGAGCCCTGCAAAAAGCGTAAGAGCCGGAATAAAATGTCAAAGTACAGGGTGGTCGAAACTCGAAGGCTCCTAGGAGATAAACAAACAGATTTCTTGACTTATGGCATGCATTTTCATGATTCTGTTTGCTGGGGCTCTCTGAAACTCAGTTGAACGGTACAAAAAGAAACATCGATAGGGGGCGCTTTGGGCAAAAAACATAATTCGTTGACATTTCGGACGCTAACTGGAAACGGGGCGCTACGATCAGTTAGAAACAAAACAAGAGAGTAATTTACTTATCATAAGAAGCTATTAAAACTGCAGTTTGTTTGTTTTTTTTAACAAACATAGCTGGTTTCAATCATGCACAATGCGCGCAATAAAATTTACATAAGGTGCTTTTTGCTGATTTATGCAAAAGATATCGTACCATATCGATATGCAAAAGATACGTAATGCGTAGACGACAACGCGAGATGACGTAGTTGTATGCGCAGACACGTCTTTTGAACGTGCGGTACCTACTTAAGCTTCGGGTTACTTGTCTGCAGATCGGTAGTAGGATGGAACGGTACACAAACTCTGAATTGGCTGACATGCATTTGGCGTATGGCGCTGCTGGTTGTAATGGACGAGCCGCTCAGCGGTTGTACGCCGAGCGTTACCCCAACAGGCAAATCCCCTGCCATGCCTTCTTCGCTCGAGTACACCAGAGGTTGTCCACAACGGGATCTTTCGACGGAGGCAGGCCTGAACGGGAGCGATCAGTGAGCACCCCCGACAACGAAGAGGCTGTGCTTAACCTGGTTGAGGACAACCCAGGTCTTAGCACGAGAGATATCGCCAGACATGTTGGCATTTCGCAAGCAACTGCGTGGCGCATCTTACGTTCCCGGAATCTGCACCCCTACCACATCCAGCGGGTGCAGTTGCTCAGAGAGCAGGATTTTGGCCCTCGAGTGGAATTCTCAAGATGGTACTTGGCGATGAGATCCAGGGATCCCCGTTTTGTAAACAGCATTTTGTTTACGGACGAGTCCACCTTCAGCCGGGAGGGAATGTGGAACGCCCACAACAGTCATGTGTGGTGTGATGAAAATCCACATGAAACCAGAAGCCGAGCAGCCCAGGAGCGTTTCTCAGTAAATGTGTGGGCCGGCATTCTGGGGGATTGCCTCATTGGCCCTTATTTGTTACCTGAACGGCTGACAGGTGGAAATTACCTGATTTTCCTGGATCAAGTGCTGCCGCAGCTTCTGGATGAGGCGCACGTACCCGAAGGTTCGCGTCGCCAGATGTGGTTCCAGCACGATGGAGCTCCGGCCCATTACACGAACGACGTGCGTCTCCATCTAAACGCAAGGTATGGCCAGCGGTGGATCGGGCGTGGGGGTCCAGTTCACTGGCCTGCCCGATCACCAGACCTCACCTGCTTGGATTTCTTCCTTTGGGGTTACCTGAAGGCCGAGGTATACCATACACCTGTCAGCAGTGCTGAAGAACTTGTGGCTCGCATTGTGGCAGCTGCAGGGCAGATCAGAGATACTCCTGGCATTGTTGGAAACACACACTCCTCAATGCGACGGAGGTGCGAAGCCTGCATCATGGCCCAAGGTCGAAATTTCGAGCATCTTCTGTAGTGTTATTTTTTGTAAATAAATTTCCAGTATCATTGATGTTTTTGGTCTAAATTTATTCAGAAGTGTTGAGCAGAGGTAGAAAATGTGTTTTCATTATTACTAACTGATCGTAGCGCCCCGTTTCCAGTTAGCGTCCGAAATGTCAACGAATTATGTTTTTTGCCCAAAGCGCCCCCTATCGATGTTTCTTTTTGTACCGTTCAACTGAGTTTCAGAGAGCCCCAGCAAACAGAATCATGAAAATGCATGCCATAAGTCAAGAAATCTGTTTGTTTATCTCTTAGGAGCCTTCGAGTTTCGACCACCCTGTACTTTGACATTTTATTCCGGCTCTTACGCTTTTTGCAGGGCTCTACTTTTGGGTTCAAACTTTAAGTTAGAGTATAAACTTTGGCGAGCATGTGTTAAATTATCAAAATAACGGGCTTAAAGTTGTTGTCTAGCTCTCCAAAGTCTGCAGCGCCCCCTATCCATGTTTTAAGAGATACGCTTATCAAATTGGTACTGAAGAAAGTCTAAACAAACAGAATCATTTCGACGCAACAAGCAAGAAAATCTAACCATTTCCCTAGTTTTTATGACGTTTCGAATTTCGGCACCCAAATTTTGAAAGCGCCTAGCGCCTTACCATCGCGTCAGGGACCCTACATTCCCTATTCAAAAATGTTCGTCTAGGTGTGCTCTATCGATCCTTAAAGTTTGTCACCGACGAGCTGAATCACCCTGTATATATATATATCACTTTCTTCTGGGCACGATAACTTCCACAATTCTGCACAAATCTTCCAAACTGATACATAAGAGGCCTAAAATCTCGTGAATAGGCAAAATCGGACCAAGGGGATGGAAATGGGAAGGGGTTTTGTGAAAACAGAAAAAAACCCATAACTTCTTAATTTTTGTACATATCAAATCAGTTTAAAGTTTTTATTACTTCTAAAAATAGGACCAAAAATTTATGTATCACAGATTTTGGATAAAATTAAAAATAGGCTCAAGGGGCGCAAAAAATAGGGTTTTGGGAGAAAAAAATTCATAACTTCGTCAATTCTCAAGATATCAAATCCAATTAATTTTATTATACATCTCCTTAATATTATCTACAACTCTTGTATTCACAAGTTTTTGATAGGACCAATTTGTAATGCAAAAAAAAAATTAAAATCGAAAACAAAAAAAAGGGGGTGAAGAAGAAAAATTTCTATAACTCTGTCAATTCACAAGATATAAAATCCCCATGAATTTATCATTTATCTTCTTAATATTGTCTTCAACATTTATATGTACAAGTTTTTGATAGGACCAATTCTTACAGCAAAAACAAATTAAAAATACATAGCGGTTGAAGAAAAAAAATCATCTTATTAAGAATGTATTCAAATCCAAACTGCTTATTTTCTAACTCATTTTTAAATTAATTTTTGCTCTCAAACGCGTCCAATTGATAGATTCTCTTCTTCAGAAACTATATAATGTACCGTAATGATCTATTTTTTGATAGAGGCAGATTATATTTCAAAAAATTATGTCAAAGTGGGCATTTTGAACAGAATGTCCCGAACGATTGTGTTAGAAACGAAAAATATTGCCCTCTGAGAAAATAATTATTTATTAATCAAGTTTCAATTAATTGAAAGAAAAATAAAAACACATGTCGCTTATAAATCTTTTCAAAAATCACGTCAGCAAGTTTCGTATTTTTTCTATTAAAAATTAATCGTAAAATGTGCCAGAAAATTTCGAGTTGTTGATCATGGAAAAGTATTTTTTTTAATACCGCGTTAACATGATTCTGATAAAACCAGCTATTATATAAAAATGAAATAAAAACTCGTCAAATGCGGCCAGATAAAACTGTTAAAGTGGATTTATATCTAATCATGATTTAGTTTTTGTTGGTGCAATTAATATACTTAACTTAGAAATCTACCTCCGCCTGTAGACCGGGCCGGCAGGGATTTTTTTTCAGTTAGAATGCTGTTTGGACACACCATTGTGTGCACTTACGGTCATAAAATTTGTTCGTGCCATTTAACATTTTGTGTGAATTGTAGGTGAGACTGAGTTACAATGGCTCACTTTTGTAATTTTGGCTGGTTTTTTTTTTCCAAGTACTACTGTATTTTTGTGTTTGAAAAAAATGCATGTATATTATCTATATATTAAGGTTTAACCCTCTCGCTGCGCAACCCGAGATTTTCTCGGGGATGCATTTTTTCGTCTAATTAACCCTCCTTGATTATTCCCACCAGTTATTTTTTTTACTGTAAATTTTGCCTTATTTAATCGGAGCATTTTCCCATTTAAATTATTTTAAAAAAATTGTTTTGAAAAATCGGTGACAAAAGAAAAAAAATTCTTAAAAGACGCTCGTCGCGAAGCTAGTTTGATAAAACAATTACGCAGCGAGAGGGTTAAGTTACACTCACTGAAAACCAATAGTTATCTGTACTTTTTTAAATATATATATATTTTTTTTAAGTAAGTGACAAAGTAGACCATTGTACCCCAAGGCTGTACCACAGCGTGGAGCACTACGGGCCACAAGTAAATTTTAAAAAATACTTTTATGTAGTACAGCCTTTAATAGCACAAAACATAGAATGCATTATGTTTGCTTATTCAAGGCTCCAGTTCATACATATAATGGATGATAAACTATAGTGTGCTAATAAACATTAAAACAAGAAAATGACACACTAAAAGATTTTTATGTCACTGAAAGCGTGCTGTTTCTTGTGAAACTGTACAGTTCGGAATACTCATTCCAATACCTTGAACAGAAAACAAGAAACAGAAAACGGAACAAGAAACTTATCAACAATATCGGAAAAAATGAATTCTTATAAGGTTTTACCTGCATGAATCTAACAAAACATAATCTTCATGATTTTTTTTCTGTTACCAAATCAGAAAAAGAAAAACACTCTCTTTTTTGTCAGAAATTTGACCAAGATGTAATTGCCAACTTTTCTTTCGTTACCAAATTTGGTATTAAGCTGTAAAATAATTTCCTCATCACTGTATTTCGTATCCTTATAAACAGTCATTGAAACTTTCTGTTCTAATACACAATTTTTTGCCTTGCAAAATGTGGCAGGCTTCAGCTTTATCATATTTCTTTGTAACAGAAACCAACGTTGTTTTCAAATTCTTTTTAGCTCTAACTCAAGCGGTAATTTTGTTGTTGTTGTTGTTGTTTCAATTTTGCTTTTCCTTCTTTTTTGCTTATTCAATAATCTTTTCCTCGTGTACCAGTTAAAACTGTTGATGCGCTTTTCTTTCGTTTAATTGTAGCCTTGTGCAAACAAGCTTTTGCAATAAGATGCAATTCTAAAGGTGGTATGATTTTTAGCTGATTACTTTCAAGTAGTGATTGTGATGTGCTTGGTTGCTGATTAGTGGTGCTTGGTAAGTTCACATCTAGACAATATAGGCGGGTGACCTAAACAGCTAGAAAACATTTTCTATGGTAACGCGTCGCCAGATTCCCTAGTTGGTCAACTTTTTTCACACTACATTTAACGGGTTGTTTTTCCTCACACATTTAACGCTATACACCACATCTGTAAGTAGCTCACAAAACAGAAATCAAGTGGGAAAACATTTTCTGTGATAACGCGTCGCCAGATTCGCTAGTTGGCCAACTTTTTTCACACTGCATTTAATGGTTGTTTTCCCTCACACATTCAACACTATACACCGCATCTGTAGGTAGCTCACAAAACAAAATCAAGTAGGAAAACATTTTCTATGATAACGCGTCGCCAGATTCCCTAGTTGGTCAACTTTTTTCACACTGCATTTAATGGTTGTTTTCCCACACACATTCAACGCTATACACTACATCTGTAGGTAGCTCACAAAACAGAAATCAAGTGGGAAAACATTTTCTATGATAACGCGTCGCCAGATTCCCTAGTTGGTCAACTATTTTCACACTGTATTTAATGATTGTTTTTCCCCACACATTCAACGCTATGCACCACATCTGTAGATAGCTCACAAAACAGAAATCAAGTGGGAAAACAAAATAACGTCGTAAGGTCTTTGATTACCATACAAATCAATGAGGTTGGAAAGGATTGTTGTTCTCCTTCAACCGCCTATATTGACAAACAAGTATGGTGATTTGATCAGCCACATACACCGATTGAAATTCGGCATCGCCAAACAGGGCCGAAACTAAGGGAGGGCAGAGGGGGCATGTGCCCCGGGCGCCAGAGGCAAGGGGCGCCAAATGAAAGATTATACCTTTGGAATCGATCATTTTCTTCTGATGGGCTGATGGCTTTCATTATTATGAAGCAGCCATTATAAATGGAGTGTTAGGTGAAGATGATAGAGCAGCCGTAAAAAGTTTGAACTCTGATTTTCAGGTCAGAATGGGAAAAAAAAATGGTCATAATTAAAAAAAAAAAAAAAAAAAAAAAATATGGCCATTTTTTTCCCCCATTCTGACCAGAAAATCAGAGTTCAAACTTTTTACGGCTGCTCTTTCCTCTTCACCTAACACTCCATTTATAATGGCTGCTTCATAATAATGAAAGCCATCAGCCCATCAGAAGAAAATAACTCGGTTAAAGCGGAAACTCGGTTAAACGGGACTCGGATAATCGGAACTCTACTGTATAAGCAAACACTGTAAATAGCCGGTAATACACTGGTTATCAAAAATTAAGGAAAAGTCACAAAATGCTAATTTTCAAATACGCGAACACTCAAAAGGAAATAATATAATTCGAGTAATTACTATCTCTACAACACAGCTAGCCCATATAACATCTCATTCATGTCACACATGGTCACAAGTGTCACAGTCACTACGGTGAAGCAAAAAAATAGGAAATTCCATACATCTCATTATGAGTCTCAAATGATCACTATATGTGACTCTACTGAGAAGTCAATGTGACTGCTGCTTTGTGACGAGTCACCAGGTGACTTTACAATGTAGTTAAATTGTGACTCTCATGTGACTGACATTTTGAGACTCAATTTCATAGTCATCATGAACGTTGCATTATGCTAAGTCATCAAATAATATCATATTATAGTCACATGGAGACTTTTCCCAAAAGAGCATAATGGTGAATTCACAGTAGTCTCTCTGTCACCTGAAAATAATCATGTGACTATAATATGATATTATTTGATGACTTAGCATAATGCAACGTTCATGATGACTATGAAATTGAGTCTCAAAATGACAGTCACATGAGAGTCACAATTTAACTACATTGTAAAGTCACATGGTGACTCGTCCCAAAGCAGCAGTCACAGTGACGTCTCAGTGGAGTCACATATAGTGATCATTTGAGACTCATAATGAGATGTATGGAATTTCCTATTTTTTTGCTTCACCGTAGTGACTGTGGCATTTGTGACCATGTGTGACATGAATGAGATGTTATATGGACTAGCTGTGTTGTAAAGATAGTAATTACTTGAATTATATTACTTCCTTTTGAGTGTTCGCGTATTTGAAAATTAGCATTTTATGACTTTTCTTTAATTTTTGATAACCAGTGTACATGCGAATTCTCTTATGTGAATGAACTATAATTGCAACAAACGTCACATTCAAGTTTTGTAGTTCAATATCACATATTTTATGATTACATATTTTAAATTTTAAAATAAGTCGGCCATTAGAAAATTAGTAAAATTCTCTTTGCAAATATACTTTGAGGAAGAAAGGGGGGAGGGCGCTAAAATTCATGTTTGCCCCGGGCGCTAAAAAGGCTAGTTTCGGCCCTGTCGCCAAAGAGATTTTCATTGAATGGCCATATGCCTGTTACTCTAGGCTTTTCTAGGCTTGTTTCTTGGCACAGCCAAAATAAATATGAAAAGAGTTAAATACATGTGCTTATGTAATGATGGAAAATAAAGTTAAATATATCCTCTGTAATAACAGAATTGTGATCAATTAATAAATTACAATAATTTAAAAAACTATTTCAAAAAAAAATATTTTTCATGTCTACTTTACATCATTTGTGAAAATGTCCTTATGTTACAATACTACTCCTTTTTAAATTAATTTTATCTCATTTAACACTTATAATTTATCTATACTATAGATAAAAACTAATAAGTATATATAATATATATATATATATAACCATTAATTAAACATAACCTACAACCATCAAAAATTGTAATATTATGAATTAAAGCTGTAAGTATAAAAAAAAGAAAAAAAAAGTGCCAAATAATTTATTATAAGAATTATTATGGAAGAAAAAAGAAGAAAGTGGACACCGACAAATAATGGAAAAGCTTATACATTGAATTACGTTTTCAAGGGCACAGAATTCAATGATATAAGCAAAATGGTTGTTTTCTGAGAGAAAAAAAAAGCTAAAGCTAAAAATTATTTTCCTCTGTGCCCGAACAACCATTATAATCAAGTGAATAGATTAAAAATGAAAACAGAATAGAATCAAATAATATGAAATGGAAAAATCAATAACACCAATTTAAATATTTATAGCATATAAAATAGAAATATTACACAACATACCGATTAATATTTCAGTTTTTTTTTCAATATATCCACTCGCACATGGCTACGCACATGGCTACCATAATATCGTAAAGATTAAGGTGAATAAAACAGTTAAGAAATCACAGTAATTGATACCAAAGGATGCAGTTAATACATTTTGAAATACCATGATAAATACAATTAATATAATATAAAATAAAATAAATAGAAAGTAATTACATTATTTAAAATAACTAAAATGCACTTTTAAATTACTTAATTACTATTTAACAATATCGTCAAAATTTAGCTAAAAGATCCACCTGGTGTAGGAAATTACAACTTAAAAGGAGCTGCAAAAGACAAAATTTATAACTTATCGTCAAAAGACAAATTTTGGTGCTGCCATCTAGTAGTATTTTTATTATTCAAATTTCACAAGATGAACATTTAAAGCCTTTGAATGTAAAAATTTATCAACAGCAAAACCAAACAAATCCTTATATATAGATAATTATAAACCTAATATAAACCTCACTATATATTTTTTTAAAAACTATTGTTAATAAAATTTTTTAAAAAAGCATTCAAAATATTCTATTATCTTACTCATTTAAACTACACTAAGAATTTAAATAATTCTATAACATTGATAATATATAGCATATAGCTATATGCTATAAAATAAATAATAATAATTAATATAAATATATATTAAAAATAATATAAAAATCGTTAATAATAACTATTATATATAAGATAATTATAAAATGAACAGGAAATAAAAAACATATGGATGTATATGGAAGATTATCAGATATTTAAATTCCCATTACCTAAAAATATCAAATATAGTGTGTGGATTATTTTCATACAGCCATAAAAATCCAAAAAGTATGAATGTGGGACATTCAAACACATTAATCCGATAATAAATTTTATAACACAAAGTGAAAATAGATCAATATTAAAAAGAATAGAGGAATAATAATAAAAATAATTACCCAATTTTAATACATACAGTATAACTTTAGTCATATTAAATACACTTATATGTATATTAATCACTATTAAAATGGCATACTATTAGTAATTAATATGATATTGTCCTGAGTAAATTAAAATTTAATAACAAATGAATGTAAATTAGATAAAACTTTAATTAAGCTAAATATAATATTAATGAAAGTCACCAATTACATATAAAATATCAAATCAACATCCTTATAAAATACGTATTAAAAATAGTGATAATACAAAAGCCCCATTTCTTTTTTTAATAAATTAACCATTGCGTATTATCCAGACAACACCACCCTCCTCCGTACTCTAACATCTACCCACCCATCCAACCTATAATAATTTTTTTTATATATTATTTTACAATTTTTTATTTTTTATTGATTTTTTTTTTATTTTATATATTTTTTTGTAATTTTGTTTACGCATGTGTTAATTTGTTTTAAAAGATCATGTAAGTAAAGTACTAATTGTATATTAATGAATATATGATTTTTTTTTGGAAAACCATGATTTAATGCATCATAAATTAGTTTTTTAATATTATTGCTAATTAGAGGAGAAGAACATAAACATTTTATTCTATATAAATGATTAAGTATTATATTTCGAAATACAGAATGATGTAGACAAGATTTAAAATTTGTAAATGTATTAACTTTGAATTTAAATTCTTTACGTTTGTCATATAAATCTGTGATTGTTTTGTTGTCTTTTATTGTAATTTTAAGATCTAAGAAGTTAATTGTATTGTTAGATTATATATATATATATTTAAAGGCTATTTCATTTAATTCTAATGTAGTATACTTGTATGTTTGTAAAAGTGTAAAAATTCAAAACTAAGTAAATGTTTATAAATACTAAATAAGAAGAAACCATAAAGAAATAAGTAAAGTCTTTGTTTACTATTCTTTAGTCAACTTGGGTTAATTTTGAAATTTGAAAGTATAATACATAAACGCACTTTTAAAATGTAGACTACATGAATCATTGGTTAATTTATTCACTAAAAATAAACAATTCATTAATTCTTAATGAGACATGTAATATCCAATTCAAAAATCATATGGAATACTGAACTGGGGTGCAATGGACCATGGTCCACTTTGCACTGGATTTGGGTGGTCCATTGTGACTCATATAGAAGTCTTACAAAAAAATATTTCAAAAGTAACAAATTATATATTTAATTATTTTAGCTACATTTGATATAATAATATATTATCTTACATTTTAATTGTGCTGAGCAATGTCTGCCAGATCACAATTCTTTAATGAAGAAAAGACGATATGTTCTGCTGAAAATATTTATTTCTACCTACCACAAATCATCTATCTAGAATAAAATGGCTAAACTGTCAGTGGGACACATAATTTTAAATTTTGTTCACCAATGTGGTGCTTTTATCTATGTGCCAAAATATCAAGCATTAAAATGAGAATAATATGAAACATAGGAAGTGGTCCATTGTACCCCTAGGTTCAATGTACCCCGTTCTCTCCTAAATTCAAATACTTATTTATTTTATAAAGTTGTTTTCATCTTACTTTTTTACTTTTTCTACTTTATCTCTAACAATAGTAATATTCAATGAATTTTGAGGAATCAGTGCTTTTTCATAGCTTTAAAGCGCATTTTCCTCACCTAAATGCTTAGCTCTTTCAGGGGCAAGGCATTTCACTCCAAAAATGTTCAAATAATTAATTCACACCGCAATTTACGAACAAATTTATTTGAAAATAATCAAAAGCTTTTCTTCACGTATATTATGAGATTGAAATTGCACTAAAAAATTACTGGTGCTAATTGGCAGTTTAGGCATTAAAATTAAGCGTTTGCAAACTGTAAACGGCGCCGCTGAAAAGGTTAAGAGTTTATGCTGGCACTTATTAATTTATTATTTTTCTTATCAGCTCTGCCCCAGTAGGTGTAACTTTAGTTACCCAAAAAAGTAGCTCAAATTTACGATGAGGGTGGGGGGGGGGGGGTGGTAGAAGTCTGTACGAGCTCGGGTGCTGCCATCGACATACTCAAGGGCAGAGGACACGAGTGTGACGTCATGACTAATCGACCGACTTCTCACTAGTGAAGTATGGAATTCACACCGGAAAATTTTGAATAGCAATTTTCTTTTATTTTATTTGTGGAATATGTATCATCTTATAAAACAATAATAATTATTTTAACTTACTGGTGAGAATTCAGAATCCCTAAATAAAAATTCATCCCAGATGCGGAATGAGTATTTCGATGGCAACTGCTCGGGCCAATTACCATTCATGAGACTCGGGATGGGATTTGTCTTCAATCCTTCCGGGCCGGGCTGGACCTGTGTCTTATTTTTTTCTTCACATTCGGATCGAACCAGACTTATTTTTTACGGTCCCGACTCGGTATAAAGGCTAAAACTTCGGCCCGGATCCGGCCCATCTCGTATGAAAACCATTATTGGCCCGATCCGATCGTGCAGATATCTAAATTCTTTTCACCGAACTCATGTTGGGCTGGAATTTTATTTATTTATTTTTGTAAAAAATTATAGCCATGTTGTACATTTGTTTATCGAAATCTTTAGAAGTTTAATTTGGTTTAATAAACTACAGAGATATATTTTTAAAAATCTGATATTTTTTCTTGCAGAACTTTAAATGTATGATTTTCTTTTATCATATTTTTCTTTCATCCTAAACTACGTTCATTTTCTTACTAAATCTCCATTTGAATGTTATTGTCTAAGTCGATTTTTTTAACCCACTTATGCCTAGCGTTCCATTTTTGGGACGCTTCGAATTTTAATAAGTTTTAATAATTTTCTTCTTTTTTATAACATGAAAATTGTATGAAATAATTATCTATAAATCTCTTTATCTGTTACCGAGAGATGACAGCATAAGATGGATATTTATTTGCTTAAATTAAGGCTTTTTTCGCTGTTTATAGATTTTTAATTTTTCAAGAATTTGAAATGTAAAAAGTAAGTTTATTTGTATTTTTTTTATCAAGGATTCAAATAAATAAGTCATAATCTTAGATTTTAGACTTCTTTGAAATGCGTATTTTTTTAAATTGGAAATTATATGTTCAAGCCTATCTTTTATGCATGCTTGTAACGTACAAAATATAGGGCACTAGGCACGAATGGGTACATATTTTTATTAGCCATTTAGGGAACAGTTATTTATCTAAAGTCCTTTTCAAGATCATTATGAAATAAATTGTTTTTAAGCCTCAAATACGATTATTCTTAGATTATTATTAATAATATTTATAATATTATTAGTCTCTGTAAAGAAATAAATATATTTTTTTAGTAGTTCATAACAATGCTAATTACAGTCTATAATTTACAACTTAAAACCCTATTTTATATAAATCTGGACAAAACATATAATTTTGAATATTGTACTATTATAAATAAGGCATATTCCCACATTTAATGCGTTTATATTTCATCAAATAAATAAGAAATAGTTTAGCGTAATTTTTCTTAGTTTTCTTAGTCAATATTTTAAAGTGATTTTACCGGCAAATTTGAAAACAACAAAATTTCAGGCATAAATGGGTTAATCTGTCTTTAAATACATACTTGTCTACATTGTCATTAATATTCTTTTATTCTGTATTCCATGAATTTCAATCATCATCTGAAAAACCACATCAAAATTAATATCGTAATGAAATCTATATATAAGTAAGTGTGCTTTTTTGAATAATTTTAATTATAGAATAATGTTGCTTCAGCATATTTTGTAAAAATTCAGTCGAGCCGTGGCAAACTTTTAGTTTTTATACCGAGCCGCGCGTGGGCCCGGAATTCTTAACCTGTGTAGACGTCTAGAGGGGGAGGTGTATTCACTACATGAATCATATTCTGATTTGATTTTAAGTGACTTTACTGATACTGAATTTGACTGCAATAACAAAGTCTGATGTTGGTTGAATCCCTGATACGCCAAATAAGTACATCGTACAAATGGAACTTAAAGCGGGCATCTACATCACTGTTGAACTTATCTTTAATTAAAACGAAAGGAAAAGTCCAAAAGCTCCATGGTATTGCTACGGAAATTATTACAAATGAAGGAAAGGTGCAAGTAAAATGTTTTCGTAAAAATTCAAAATCATCAAATGTTTTGGAGAAATGTCAACCAAATACAAAATTTTAGAGCCACAATATATTTTATATGTATTTAATTAACGACGATTAAATTAACTATTTAGCTCTGTGATTTTTTTATTGATATGGGGCATTCTCACAATCTTTTGACTTTCATGTCCCTGAATAATAATTTTTATTTTAATACACTTTTTTGTGTTTTTTTATTTCATATACTGGGGAACATCCCACTGCATGATTGCACAACAATATTAACGAGATAAATAATTTTTGGACGATGTTGGGGGCCCAAACACCTGGAAAACTCCTATACCGTCCCGTCTCCCTGATGTTGATTTTTAAGTTTGGAACTGTCTGGATAAAATTGTTTCAATAAAAATAATTAGGTGTAATTTTTTTCTGAAACTGGAACTATTGTTTTATATAAATATGTAGCTAAAAATTAACCTGCACACATTTTTAGGGTTGTTATTATTTTTTAAACACTGTCCCTGGGTTTTAGATTCCTTCCCATCCCTCTTCTAAAATTATACAGAAAATCATTTCATATGCAGCCACAGATTTTTTTTTCAAGTTTTTTCTCATTCAGAAGTATGCTAGAGAAATAAGGTCTAAAATTCTTTGGCAGGAAATTTACTGTAGAATTTAAATCAGCATTTAAATATTAATTTCAAGCATCGTGGCTTTATTGGTAGTCTCAACGTCCCCAAGGTTTATCCCTGAACTTTTCGAGGTAAATTAAAAAAAATTAATTTAATCCAATGTTAACAACTGTTTCTAAAAATCAATGAACATTATGGCTATCACTTAGTCTTAACATGATTTTCCTAAAAATAGGTGGTAATTTTCCTTACCGTTCCACCCTTACCGTCCCTTTTTTTACCATTTCGTTCCTTTTTTCCAATACCATCCCCTTTTTTTACCTTACCGTCCCTTCTTTAACACCCCTTTAAGACAATCTTATACAAAAATTCTGTATTAAAAGTACTACATTGTTATTATTTCTCATTTGAATGTCCTGTGGATACTATGCAAATTCATTATAAGTAAAAATTTAGAAGAAAATAAAAAGTTATAGGGGTAAAATTGTAAGGAAAATTAAACTCGTAAGTTTAACTTAAGCCTCAGTTAAATAAAAAAATTTTCGCTGCTGACCATTTTTTATTTATTTTGAATCATTAAGGCATTCGTCTATCAGATTAAAATGTTATTTTATCAAGTTTAATTTTGTCATATTTTTTCCCCAAAAGTCAAAAGATTGCGAGAATGCCCCATATATTAATAGGTAATGGCATCAGTATTGGACGCTATACCAGTAGTATACATTCTTAAATTTGAACTAAAATAATAGACTTTGAAAGTCTCGCAGAGATTCACGCTCGTCGTGAGATTGCTTATACAAGTCTCTAGCATTAACGCTTCTAGCTAGAAAGATTTCAAAGCATCACACAGTGGGGAAAAATCCCAAAAAGCCGGCCAAAAGTCGAAAAATAAAGCTACTACGTAAGGAATTTTAATGATACAGTTAGCTAGAATAATATTTGTTTGAAGGAACTGAATCTATATATACGAAAAGCTTTTCGTTTTACCCTGATTACTTTTGTCATTTCAAAACTGATGCTCGGTCGAGCAGAATCCGAACCGAACAAAAAGAGCAAAATACGGTCCCTCTAAACACGTGCTACCTTTATCTGTATCATACGATTTTAATGCTTTAAAATGGATTCACGCAATAATGGTAAGTAGATTATTTGCATGTCTTACAAAAATTATATTAACTATATATAATATAGTAATTTCACAATTTTCATATACGTTTTTAAATGTTATATTTTTGCTTTCAAACCTCGAAAACTTTATAAATTCCACTGAGTTCCGCAACGGAGTTTAAGCAGATAATAGCCTGAACTATTATCTAATAAATAATCAAACAAGTGGTAAGTGTGACCACAGATCGCACAAAGGGTTTTGTTTAATATTCCTTTCAAAACGCCCAGTAAATTAATCGCCATGAACCCCTTCTGAATTTTGGTAAACCCTCACTAGACTATCTTAAAGTTTCAAACAGATCGCCTTGTTATATTTCCTAATCTGTGTGTAATCCTAATCCGTGTATTTGTGCGATTTTCGAGCTCTTCGCCCGGCAGTTTCTTAGATTTCACGCGATTTGCAATGCCCCGGTTCACTTTATTCATGGGGTTTCGCATCTGGATGCCCTGCTATTGTAGCAACCCGGAGGAGAATTAGAAATAATCTTCGCTTCAAATGTTTGATTCAAATCAAAGCTTTTGTTTAATTGTGAACATTTTCTGTTCTTTGAATTGGTGTTTTTAATTAACAACGTGCGTTAATTAAGACTTTTTCGAAATTTTATGATTTTGGCAAGGTCAGGGGGTATTCAGCTCTATCTAGAAAAAAACAACTGTGTAACTTAAATAGTTTGTGAGTACGAGCGCCGTGACAGACGGACAGAGACACGAGACTATAAGGGTTTCGTGAGATGAACGAAACCCTAAAAACCAGTTGCTATTGTACATTTTGCGCAGGTTTTTGCAACAAGTAGAAATGTCACTTTTTTTGGTCGTTTAAGAAACTTTGAAATGAATTACTTTTCGTATAAATTTAACTGGCAATCATTTTTGAAATTTTCAGATTAGACAGTTTTGTCATATATTATTATTTATTATATTACAAATAAGTATTGTAATCATAATCATAAATGGATTCGATAAGAAATTTTAGTAGCAAAAAAAATGAAAATAATTCTCAATGATTGATCCGATAGAATTACATTTTCTTATATTTATAAGTAATAATTTTACTTACTATATTATAATCAGAAGATGCTAATTGGGTAATGTCGGAAGGCGCGCAAGAACTTTGCAGCAAATTGATTAAAATGTATCGAGAAGATTTCTCGCGAAAATACCATAAGACGAAAACGATGGACTTAATCTACTTGAATTAAAGTAATTACGTAAATTGCATAAATTAGGAAAATTACGCAAATTTGTTGATTAAATTACGTAAATTACTTTTTTTTTTTTACTTTCGAATTATAATTAGCATCCTCAAAAGCATCTGAATACAAAGTTTCATACAAATTGAATAACTTTCGAAACTTTTTAATTATTAGTCCGCCATTTTGTTTTTTGGAATTTTAACTTCGAATCATAATTAGCATCCTAAAAAACGTGTACGAAGTTTCATGTAATTTGAATAACGTTTTCATATCCTGGTCAGCTTTTCGAGATTTGGATCCACTGTGCATCAGTTCCGAAGTGTGGTGATTTCGATTCAAACAATACCACAGTACAATAACCTTATTGGGATTTTTTCGAGCTTGGAATAAGAAAGCCAATATTTGTTTGTATCTTTGGCTTTAATATGACTAAAATTGATCTTTAGAATTCATTTATTGTGTTTATTTTTAGACATTTCATCAACGTGATGTATTTTGCACGGGTATACACGACTGGTACCGTTACATATCACTATAACCAATAGCGGTGGTGGAAAAGATGTGCAGCAGTGGTCTGATTGTCACCATTAAAGATTAATAGTAGGGGAGACCGGGATAGTAGGCGCAGTTTTTAGTTATTGATTTTTATTCATTTTTTGCTTAAGTTTTTTATGAAACTTTAACTGCACTTTTAAAGAACAGGCAGAAACAGAAAGGGACAGAAACACTCAGCCAGGGTGCCAACCAAATAGGCAAAGGCAAAAAACCCCTGGCTGAAAAACCCCTTCCACCATCCAACCAAGTCCACAGCCAGGATATGATACAGTAGTGTTCCCGCTAGGCCATTTTTGAAGGGCGCAGCACCCTGCCCCTTTTAAAATCGGTAAAACGCGCCCTGCCGTTTTTTAAATCGGCAAACTGCGCCCTTCATATTTCAAAAATAGTCACACTGCAAATATATCCGTCTTAAATTTAGACACATAAGTGACTGAAAAAGAATTTCAGTCACTTAAGCGTCTTAATCTGAAAATTCAGACACAATAGATGTCTTAATTTAAGATACATAAGTGTCTTAGTATGATCATGGTATATACGAACCGAGAAATATGTTGGAATTATCTACGAAGTGTCTTATTTAAAACAGTAGTTGAACATTTCTTTTTTGTACTTTTCTGAACAGCCAATCAGAGCATTGATTTCCGCGCATGTCATCTATGGCTCCTTCATGATATAGAAAGAATCACATTTTAAGCGTCGCCATTGCTTGGATTAAAAGAAATGCGTAATTATGGAGTATTTATCGAATGAAAGCGTAAGTCATATTTAATTTTAAATTTTTATCCCAGTAGGTTTGTATCTTATGAATATAAATTAAATAGTTTTTAAAGATTGATCTCTTTTTTTGTAGTTTAATGTTAGTTTTTTGATTTCACAAGCTGTCGTCTGTTATACCTTCTTAATGTAACGGTATCGAATATAATTGCTTTGATAATTAAATTGCAATGCTTTAATTCAGCGCGCTTGTCTCCTGTGAATAAACGAATGAGTGATAACTTGTTTAATCTTCCTTTTCGATCATGTGATCGGAAATATCCCAATTTGTCGTTGCCCAAAAGCAAAACGTGCAACATAAACAGATTTGAAAAGCTGAATGATTCATAGTTCCATTAAAGGGAGATAAAAACATTAAATTGAAGCCGTTTGAAACTGTATTTATTCTATGTTCTGTTTCTTCTGATTTTTACTGTTTATTGATTATAAACTCTTGCAGTTTATGTATCAGCACTTATTGTATTTTTTTGTGATTATTATTTTGGAGCTAAATATGATATTCATTTATGATTATGATATTCGGAAAAGTTTTCAGATTGAAAAAAAGCATTAATACTGTGAAAATTTTCTTTACATATCACCGTTTTTAATCATAGTACTGAAACTTTTTAAAGATTTATTCTTATGATTGATGCTTTAATTTATTATTGAAAATCGGAAATTTTGATAGTCAAAGTTTCATATTTAACATTTACCAAATTTCTAAAAACATAATAGGTATTTCTTATACTATCATTCTGTAAGATTTTTTAAACATAGAACAAATGCAGAAACATTTTATTCATTAACTGCAATTTCTGTTCTTGTTTAACGGTATATTTATAAAGTATTCATTAATATTTTTTGAGTTTTTTTAAATTGGTACCTATATTATTTTTTTATTTATATGTAAGTCTTTTTCTGCTATGTTTTGTTCATGATTTTAAATTTTCAAACCTGAGAAATTTCAGAAACAATTATGAAATTTCCCTTTATTGCAATCGCATATGCAACGTTTCTGATACAAACAATTATTAGTACGAAAAAAATTAAACATGATAATTTAGGCATAAATAAAAAGTTGTTTATGCTTGATATAAAGTTTATAGACAAAACTGAAATAGTATATATTTTTAAAAGTTCATATTTACTTATATATTATATATTTTTAAGCGATTAATAACTACTTTTTTTATATTCAAAGTATTTTCAAACAACTAAAAAACAGTACATATTCTGTCATTTCTTTTCCTTTTCTTCTGTTTTCTAGGTTAATTTTTTCTTATCAAATCTGTAAAATTTATGTAACTCATATTCATAAGATACAAAGTTTACAGGAATAAAAAAATAAATATGACTTATATCCTGTTGTTCCATAACAGCTAAGGAATATGTTTAAAAGGAAAACTTTTACATATTCCACAGAATGTATAAAATTAGACACCAAAGTTAATTTTTAATTAAACTGACAAAGCACCGCAAATGCAAAAAATATATATTACACATGTTCACTACTTACAGTGACTAAACTTGTTTATTTATATGTACTACTTGAAATGTATATTTGAGGCAAGTTTTGAAACTAGCAGTAATTATTTTCTGAATGTTATTAAATTAGAGTATTTATTTATTATTTTGTATTTATAGTTAAATAGATCTTGTGATTATCTGATCTGTGTAAAACAATGTATTTGCCAATATAAATTTTTAAAAGATCTAGTTTTTAAATTGCATGATTTTTTTTTTTTTGAGGGGAGGGGGGGGGGGATTTTCTTTGCAATTTTCGAACATCTGATATTATAAATATCTTTATTTTTATCCACTGAGTATAATGAATATTTGAACTTTCAGAGTAAGACAAGATTACAAATATTTATATATATTTATCCATGTACCGTAAAAACCGTCAATAGGGAACACTTTGGGGCTGGGGAATTTGTCAGATAATCGGAGATGTTTCCTTTTGTGAGGTAAAAATATACAAATATGCATACATTGTGTATTAAAAAAGGTATTAGACGTCCACTTTTCGGAAATGTTCATTAACCTTCACAACGGACACTTCCAAATACCGGACACCCCTATTTAGTAAAAGATAATGCAGAGTTGCATTTTTTTGCAAAAGGACCTGATTAAAACATGGGCATGCTGGACAGTGTCCCGTCCCCATACGATTTTAGGACTCAAAAATTTGATGTGCAATTTTTGTAAAGCTTATATTTTAAATCCATTTCGAAATTGTACTGATTATAATCAATATTTTGAATTTTTTAAGTAAAATAACATTAAAAACTAAACAAATAAAAGAAATCTAATATTTAGATGAATATCTTTTTGTTTTTAATCTTGTTCTACTCCTGAAATTCAAAATTTTTAATATAATCAGTACAATGTCGTAAAAGATTTAAATTATGAGCTTTACAAAAATTGCATACCAAATTTGGAAGCCCCAAAATCAGACTGTGTGGGGTTGGGGTGGGGGGGGGGGGGGGAAGACCACAGCTAAATATTTTTCTAGGATTCACCGTGGTCAAATATGGCTACGTATAATGCTGACAAAAATTGGTTGCGATTAAGACGTTTGAAGTGTCTGAAATTCAGACGCAAAAAGTGTCTGAAAAAATTAAGACATTTTAAAATGTCTGAAAATTGAACACACCGTTTCAGACACTTAAGTGTCTGAATTTCAGACATTTCAATTTAGAGTGCAAATGTGCCCGGAGTCATTCACAGCGATCGCTTTAAGCGATGCCGCGGACGCGCTATAGTGCGTAAATCACGCGAAAAATCGGAGACGGGACGCAAAAAAATAGTTATTACGTGTCCGTGGGACGCGTAATTTCGTCAAAAAATCACGGAAAAAAGCCGATTTTCGTCAAAGGATCGCAAAAAAAAGCGCAAATTTCATCAAAATATTGCGGAAAAAACGCGATTCTCGTAAAAGGGCCGCGAAAAAATAGCGTATTTCTTCAAAGGATCGCGAAAAAATAGCGAATTTCATCAAAAAATAACGAATTTTATCAAAAAATCGCAGGTAAAAAGGCCGATTTTTGTCGAAGGATCGCAAAAAAGCGCAAATTTCATCAAAATATCGCGGAAAAAACGCGATTTTCGTAAAAGGGCCGCGAAAAAATAGCATATTTCGTCAAAGGATCGCTAAAAAATAGCGAATTTCGTCAAAAAATTGCGGAAAAATGTCGATTTTCGTCAAAGGATCGCAAAAAAGCACAAATTTCATCAAAATATCGCGGAAAAAACCCGATTGTCGTAAAAGGGCCGCGAAAAAATAGCGAATTTCATCAAAAAATCGCGGGAAAAAAAGCCGATTTTTGTCGAAGGATCGCGAAAAAAGCGCAAATTTCATAAAAATATCGCAGAAAAAACGAGATTTTCGTAAAAGGGCCGCGAAAAAATAGCTTATTTCGACAAAAGATAGCGAAAAATTTGTGAATTTCGTCAAAGAATCGCGGAATAAAGCCGAATTTTGTCAAAGGATCTCGAAAAAAAGATCACATTTCGTCAAAGTATCGCATAAAAAACACGATTTTCGTAACAGGTTCGCGAAAAATAGCGAATTTCGTCAAAGGATCACGGAAAAAAGGCGAATTTAGTCAAAGCCTCCAATGCACCAAAAAAGATGTGCAAACCAAACTTATCGGTAGAACATTCATAAAATGGGATTTAGTTCTTTTTAAATGAGATTCTTAAAACTACAGCATGATTTCAGCGTACTTTAATAATGTATTCAGTATGTAGACCAGTGAAAAATCCCCCCCCCCCCCACTTCTTACTGAGGTATTACTATTAATCGATTTATTACATTAATTTTACAACAAGTTATTTTAATGGTACTTTAAAGTACCATTGGTGCATAAAGGGTTAATCAGCCCCACAGTTCAGTTAAATATTTAAAATTATTTACTTTATTACTTTTTCTGTTTTGTTTGTTATTTTATTATAAAAGAATTTGAACTCTTAGAATATTATAATTTTTTCTATTCTAATTGTAAATTTTAAGTATAAAGTAAAAAAAAAAAATTATAAATAAAGTATAAATATAAAGTATTGTAATAAATGTAAAGTATAAATAATCAATCATCCAATCTAATCTACCTCTTCTTCCCCCGCCTCCCTCCTTCTTCGAAGGTTAAAATATTTAAAACTCTAATTTTTTTTTTACTTGCAACTCTGTCACTTCATTGTGACAATAAATAACCAATCATCTAAATTCTGCTTCTCTTTCTTATCAAGCATACCAAATTTAAAGGCTTTTATTTTTTCTGTCCTAATTGTTAAAATTTTACTAACGATAAATAATTCATTATATAATCGACCTCCTCCCTCCCCCCCCCCCAAAAAAAAAAAATCGCTTTTGTCTCTTTGCCCCCACCTTCACAGCTCACAAAGCTTATGATCTTTAAGTTATATTTGGTGATTTATTGTAATAATAATTAATTGGTCACCCATCTAAATTTTACTACCCCTTAAAATCTCTGCTTTACCCTTAAAACTGCTAGTTTATGGGACTAATAATTTTTTAGTTTTTTTATTTTAAACAAAATTACTTACCTAGATCTTTGAAATATCAATTTAAGAAAAAATATATATATATAATCTGTTACTAAATGTGCGCATAAACAATGATGAGTTTGTAGTAATGTATAATTCTTATATCAGTTTCGAAGATCTACATTTTCTCAGGGTCGAAACTGGGGGGGGGGGAAGGGGGGGCAGAGGAGGCATGTACCCCAGGCGCCAGTTGTTGATTTTTCTCACGTC
Source organism: Maratus speciosus (assembly GCA_963932465.1). Lineage (NCBI taxonomy): Eukaryota > Metazoa > Arthropoda > Arachnida > Araneae > Salticidae > Maratus > Maratus speciosus. The sequence continues at coordinate 227,933,464 of OZ010796.1, read as the reverse complement.
CATGTTTAGCACTATTTTGTTGAAATCGTCCCGTCTGGGGTATGCCAAAGCACAGAAGAATCTAAGGATATGGCATAAGGATGCTGTATAAAGCGGAATTTTTTTCAATTCCGTTTTCAAGATTTTAATGAATCAATATTTGACAAAGTAGATTAAAGTAGTTCAGTATTACATATTTTATGATTACATAATTTAAAATTTAAAATATGTTGGCTGTTAGAAAATTAATAAAATTTTCTTTGTAAATATACTTTGCGGAGGAGGGGGGGGGGGGGGGCACCAAAATCCATGTTTGCCCCGGGTGCAAAAAAAGGCTAGTTTCGGCCCTACATTTTCTGAAGAAACAATGCCCTTTTTCGCTGAAGAAAGTGCCCTCTTTCAGCTTCAACTGTGCCCTTTTTGTGGCTAGCACCCTGCCCTTTTTTTTCCTAGAGTGAACACTATGATACAGGACTAATAATACTGGGGGGGGGGGAAATAAATAAAATAAAATAAATAAATAAATAAACAAATACATCTGTGAAAGCTAATGTACAAAAAAATAGGGTCATTTACAGTGAAAGACATATGACCCAAAATTTCAAATAAGTCATAAAAAAAACAGAAGGAAATTCAGTAAACTAGAGCATTCATGAATTGGCAAAGTCATACGAAGTCAAGCAAGAGTCTACGAGCCCAACGTAGAATATGTGTGAAAAAGTCAGAACTTGTACTTTATAAAAGAGTATAGTTTATTAAGTTCATTATAAATCAGTCTTAGTTTGGGATAACTTGATTTAGAGAATAAGACACATTTTGCATGTTCCAAGAAAGAGTTCTATTACGTATAAATTGAAAAGAAGCAGGCATTAGCGGGCATCTTCCAAAAAGATAGTGTTTTGCATCGCCAACGTTTCCACAGTTACACTTATCGTTGGTACGTTTTCCCATTTTATATAAATAGCTGGGGAAAGCTCCGTGAGAAGAGATAAAATATGCAGAAAGTTGTGAATAACACAAAAAAGACCTATCTGGGACACGAATTACTGAAAACGTATGACGACCTTTTTCACTGCTAAGCCACTTATTCCTCCAGATATGGACAATATTATTATTAAAATGCCTTTTCACTAAAGAATGAGGAATAGGAACATCGAGCACAGAGTCATATTCACCTTTCTCAATAACTGATTTAGCCAATCTGTCGGCATATTCGTTCCCAACAAGGCCTATGTGGGTTTTAATCCATCCTAAGCTAATAAGCTTGTTATTCAGAAGTCGTAAGTTGGAATAGATATTAAATAGTAATTCATTAGCTGGAAACAATTTCTTCATGGCTTCAATCGAAGAAAGGCTATCCGAGTAAATATGGAACTTCTCAAACGCTGAACGACTGCACCACTCAATGGCCCTATCAAGAGCTGCCAGTTCGGCCTGAAATACTGTGTTGTATGCATTTAATCTATAGCTACTTTCAAAAATAACCCTCTCATTCAGATAAACCACAAAAGCAGCTCCCACGCTCTCCTGCATCTTAGAGCCATCAGTGAAAAGAATAGGGTGACGGAGAGATGGCACTGTACTTGTAACAGGCTTAACAAATTCAATATGATGATTGCTACAAAAATAAGGGTAGTCAAAAGTGTTGATGTTGCGTGCCAACTTATCTGATGAGACATACAAGCCATCAATCCAGCCATAACCATTTTTCCTGCAAATATCATAACACAAACTAAACTGCTCCAGCTCTATTTCTAAAGGCGGAATCCCCGAGAGGAAACACAGTGCCTCAGTCGAAGCAGTTCTGTAAACACGAATGATAGACAGCAAACAAAGTCTCTGACAAGAAGATAAACGTTTTATGCCGTGATATTTAAGATTCTTGTACCAAGCCTCAAAGGCATAAGAAATTTGTTTTTTAACAACAAAATTATACCAAATTTTCAAATAGTCAAGAAGAAGACCTCTGTCATGAATACGGGTTTTTTGCATGGCACCGGTAAAATTACGTATCTTGTCACGGACCATATCCAAGTGATCTAGCCAACGAAATTGGCTGTCTAAGTAAAAACCGAGATAAAGAACATTATCCCTGACGGAGATACTATGCCCGTGGAGTTTGAAGATTGGACGCCACTTGCTCAAGGTATATCTGCCAAACAACATTGCTGAATATTTTTCGACGCTAATGGTCAGGCGCATAGCCTCACAAGCTGTTGCAAACTTCTCAATGCAAAGGTTCGTTTACGTTCCAGTTCTCTCCTTGTATCCGCACCCTCCACCACCGCCGAATCATCAGCATAAGAAATAATATTAATACTGTGAAATTTATATAATTTAAAAATTCCATCTGCAACCAAAGCAGTCCAAAGTAGTGGGCCCAAACAGGATCCTTGCGAACATCCGCGAAATACTCTAAACCAGAGAGTCCCACGTACACATTTAAAGCCGATCAGCCTATAGCTAACATAATTTTTTAGAGAAACTTTAAGGTAGTCAAAAATAAGAAGCCTGACAATAAGTTGACAAAGAATATGCCAGTCAATAACATCGAACGCACCCACAATGTCAAAACTTATGAGGGAGCAGTATTTATAATTAGACAAGGTTCTTCGTACAAGATCCTGCAGTGAAGACAAAGCTGAGATTGTTCCTCTAGATTCTCTGAAACCATGTTGATTATCTTCCAAAAAAGAAGTAGATTCAAGGATTGTAACCGTGTGAGTTTTTACAATACGCTCCAAAATTTTTGCCAGAATTGGCAGTAACGTAATCGGGCGATAAGAGTTAAAAGTATCTGAAGGGCGATTACGCTTTCGGAAAAATATAACCAAGCCTTTCTTCCAGCATTGGGGAAAATGGCCAAGCTTAAGACATGTATTATAGAGCTGCAGCATAAGAGGTGCAAACTTTTTACACAGATTTTTAACCACAATGGCATCAATTTCGTCAAAGCCAGGGGCCTTTTTGTTACTATGTTGTCCAAGTGCATGAAAGAGCTCTCTCCTAGACAAAGGGACAAAGTCTGCTGATTGCAAGTGATCCTCCGAACTGGTAAATGCAAAAGGATCAGGAGGCACATTATGTACATCAAAATGATTCACCATTAAAGTCTCCGCGATATCATCGTAGGTATCAAAAACCTGAGAGTTTTCCAAAGACGTGAATATAATATCCTGTTGGGTAAGCTTCTTCTTCGAGAGAAACTTGTACAAACTGCCATAGGCATTATTAGTATTCTGGCAGAATTCAATCCATGATGAACGTTTGGCTTTTCTTAAATTCTTTTTGTAGTTTCGCCTGGCAGCAACATAGCTATCTCTGTAAGCAATATTGCCAAAGTATTTACTATGTCGTTTATACAAAGCATTAACTCTGTTACGTTCTGATTTCAGGTTAGCATCGAACCACGAAACTGTGGGATTGTATCTAAGAGATCCTCTTCTAAAACTACGACTCATAATGTCATTAATCAGATTAACGAACTGCTCCGTCCAGATATCCAAGGCTGTCTGATTTAAAACTCTATCAAGTGAGTGTGAAAGCCTCTCCAGGTAACCAGAAAACAGCGCGTTAAATTTTCGCATCTTCCTATTTTTAGTCTTAAATCTTGTAAAATTCAGTTTGAGAGGTGCAAGGCACATCGAGAAACAGATATAACAATGATCGCTGTGAGAGAAGTGTGACGTATCCACCTGCCATTCAGAAGGTTTAGCCAAAAGGTCTGCTCCAACAAGAGTCAGGTCCGGGCGATCAAGTCTGTCACCCAACACATAAGTATGATCAGAGTCTTGATCATTCACAATAGTCAAATCAGTAATCATCAGATATTCCTGGAATACCTCTGTCCTGTCACTCTCTCTTGTTATAGCCCATTGACAACATTGGAACGTTAAAGTCGCCGCCAACTATAACATTTGAAAAGACAGGATAATTATGACACCACTGACGATGGTCGTTATCTATAGAGCCAGAAGGAGGCGAATACACTGAACCAATAATGATTGCACCACTAGCTACAGTTATATTAACGAAAACACTGTTATCCAGACATAGACTAGTCACACATGCATAGATGTTAGTTTTACAGATAATAGCGGCAGTTCGTTTACGTGAATTTAAAACGTGATTTTTTTTTACGTGATTTTAAAGAACAGGCAATGGGCTATAAATACCCGTAGTTTTGAGTTTGTAGCTTTTGTAGTTTATGTTTAGTGGAAGCCTAAAGTAAAAGGGAAATTGTGCGCCAACCTACTCCATCCCGGGGCAAGTTGGCGCACGCTTTATAAAAGATTAGATGAAACTCAAATAAGGCACGCAGTGAAGAGAAATCAATTTCATTATTACCAGTAAGTTTAAATAAAGGCGTTATCGCCGTACAATGTAAATTCTAAATTATACAGACATAAAAATAATGAATAAAACATTAACATTGAGTAACTTCTATCCTACTCGATATCATCATCACAGTTACAGTTGTCACAGATAAAAAATCAAGTGTCTCCGTTTGGGCAAGCCTCGTGTGCCCAAAACCTTTCAATGCAAATACTTTTCTCTGTGTTTTCTGTTTTTCAAGCTACCAGCATACACCAGACAACAAGCCAACTTGTCACATGTTCAATGCGCCTACTAGCCCCATAATAAATTTCTTCACGAAAGTAACACGTAACCATCTAAGCATAAATAATCCAAGTAAATCACATATGGGATAGGTACCGTTAATCATACACTAAGAAAAACGGCACAAGTTAAATCGCAATTATTAAGATAAGTATTAAAAATTAGAAAAAGAATGAAGCAACAAAAAATTACTTATGAATGCAAAAAACAGAAAAATCGTAATAAATGTCCACTGCACGTAGGTAACGCTGCAAAACTAGAATGAAGATTGTAAAAAGCAAGAAAAAAGGTACCCTTTGACTGGTTGCTCAATCTATACACAAACAGTCGATTTATGAAGACTGTGCCTACTTACCCCTGTAGCCAACTAGCCCCGGTCTCCCCTATTATTCGCTTTATTAAATCTCAGAAATTCTGTCATTAAATAAGGCGAAGAATACTATTAAAATTTAGTGGTGACAATCGGACCGCTGCTGTGCATCTTTTCTACTCTTGCCAATATTCAACACAGGGCTCCCAGTGGTCCGATTTTAGAAAACCAGTATTTTTTAAGAAAAATATTCATGGTAGGCTTTCTCAACAGTCGCAAGAAAGCTGCACGTAAGTTTCTACGGAATTTATAAGGAATATTTTTCTTTGAAAAAAAAGTGGTGTTCAAAAAACGGACCGAGTAGGTGCCCTGCGAACAACAGACTCTCAAAAGCTGGAACAAGCCAACGTTGCAACAGTTTGCGGCAGCTGAGGAAGGAACTGGATCGCGAAAACTTATTTTCTAGATAACCGACCAGGGCACAAATGGTTTAATGCATTTTTGCGAAGGAATCCTACAATTTCTTTTCTCAGAATTTAATAGCAACAAGATGAAAGGAAGAAAAGTTGTTGAAACTATTCAAGCAGACTTTTTTATTCCGACAAGACAGAATCTTTCTTAATCAAAAAGCTCTCGCTATAAAAGGGAAGAAAACCGTTTACTTAAATTTACTATTTCCGAATATTAATCCTCGCCTTATTTAATCGCAGAAAAATTAAGCAAAGATTACTATTCGAAAATCGTGGTAGTCAGATTCAAGGGACCGTTTGAAGGATGATAGAAATCCACCTACGACAGCAGGCATTTTTCAAGTCAGCGGGTTGGCTTACTATTTAGGGGCTCTGACTAGACAAGGCCTTTTTAAGGTTATTACACAATGCTGTCATTAAAACTTCATTTACGGATTAAGGCTTAATTTCAATAAAATGCTGCAATTAAAGCGATTTTATTTAAATATGCCAAGCTATTGTTAAAATTTTCAGAGACTCTCAGTTTTCAGTGTTTGATACAAGTTTGTTATTTTTTTACATTGTATTAACTAACTATTGTAAAAACGAATACCTTTTTACAAATAAATGTATATTTCCAGCCGTTTCGTCGTTTATTTTATGTTTTCTGCAAGAATTCAAACGTATCCGCTACAGGAACAGCCCACTACTGGTGCATTTTTTTGTTGTTGTTGTTGTTCTCGGAAAACATTAATTTTATGCAGGAAAATGTTTAAAGCAACGATTTGTGCTGCATAGTCGTGTGTAGGAAGAGTTAATTGAAATACCGAGCACCCTCTGTTGTTGGATTTAATAAAACTATGAACAGTACACTAAAAATTTGCGAAAACTGCTCTTAAAGTTTCCACCTCTGATACAGTTAACTTATGTACCATAAAAATGTAAATTAATTTAATGATGAGTAATATTTAATGTACTAGATAACAATAAATTACATTGATTCGATAAAAATGTTTAAAATCATTAATTATAAAACATTAAAAATTAGTATATAATTGGCTTACCATGATTGGATGCTTTACAAATGCGATGCGGCACCGACTAACGTTCTTCAAACATGTTTGAAAGCATTTGATTTCACACTTTTATTGTGAATTTCTTTAAAACTTCCGTGGTTTAACTTTTCTGTTCGATTGCATAAATAATTCCTAAAAATAGAGATTACCATAAATCATATTAAACAAACAAAGCAATATTCTAGATATAGATACATTAATAACATGAAGAATAAAATTAGATCTTAAATTGGGGTTTTATTTGCATATTTTTCAAATGCTCAGTATTATAAACGAATTTAGAAGGAAAAGTTAATAAATTAATGGATATTCTTTTTTATTTTTAATATACAGGGGTCGTATCGTATAGGGAAAATTTTATTGTTCCTACTAGAACCCTTAATCAGTAATCTTCATGATCATTTTGTTTAAAATATGCTATAGAAAGGTACGACGAAGATATTATCTTCAAAGTAGTGGTAAGAACAATAAAATTTTCCCTATAGTATACGATCCCTGAATATAAGAAAATTCAGAATAAAACGTCTGAGAATTCGTAAGGAAAAATGCGATAATTTAGAGAAATTAAGTTAAATGTATTTTATTTTCTAGCAATTTTTAACTCGCTCTGAGAATGCCTTAAGAATTTAAAACTGAGAAACAAATTACGAAAACTTTCAATTTCTCCAAAGTTCGTTAAAATCTATTTTAAATAGATTAAAATAAATGCAATTCTTCCCTAAAAAGTATACATACTTCATAATATTTAACTTTATTCCCGCAAACGCTGAATTTAAAAAACTGAGATTAACTGATTTTGATTTTTTTAATACAGTAAACAATTTTATTTTCATTTTTTTCTTATCATATTTCTTTGACACATTTTTTTTTAATGCATCGTAATTCAAGTGTCTGAACAAATATTTAAACAAGTTTTTTATATGATTTCTAAAAAATTGCAGTTCTCAATAATTCAACAGATGTGTGTATATACGTAGGTAGCAGCGATGCCTCGGACTCGCTACAGCGCTTGAATAATATTTTTAAAAAAAGATCCAAGATATAAATTTAGAAGTATCCAGAAGGACTAATTTTCCTCTTAAAGGGAGCTAAAAATTTTCCTGAATAAGCCGAAGGGGATTTTCAGTTCTTCAAATTGTTTTCTATTTGAAAACAATTTTGTGTGGCGATATTCATACGAAATCTATTAGTTGTATAAGTACAAGGTGTGCAAAAAGTGCGTAGAAACTTTTAAAAAAATCATAAAAACCGGAAAAATAACCGAAATAAAAAACGGTTTGCAGGATTACCATTGCTGGGTCACGGGAATATTTTTAAGCCAGGGAAAAAAAGTACCTCAAAAAACAATCGATAGCTGGCGCTGGAACGAGCGACTTCGATGGAAATATGGTTGCAATTCTAATCCACAACCATTTCACCGTTGTAAACCGTGTATGTGAACAATGATGCTGAGTGCGAAAGATAAACTTTGTTGGTGAAGTTGTTTTACATGACCCACGAATCAGCGACCATTGCCTTGCGTAAATTCCGAATTTATAAGAATGTGAGGACTGGATAAGGGCCTTTAACAGCGACAGGCCTCATAAAGCTTGTTCGGCGGTTTGGGGAAACTGGAATGCTGAAGGATCGTGTAAGATCCAGAGTTTAAGGAAGGCACGTTCGCCACGTGTTGTAGCCGAAATGGAAGCGTTAGCGTCTGATTCAGCTCCAGGGAGCAACACTGCTCGTGAAGCTGCCAGACGCTTGGGCTTAGTACCATCCTCGGCATGCAATATTCTCCATGGAATCCTTGATCTGTACCCATACAGATTTCAGTCGTGGTATGAACTTTTACCAGTGGATACCGTACAGAAGGAAGCATTTGCAAGGTGGGCTTTCTTCAAAATCGAACAGAATCTCACCTGGATCTTTAACATCTTGTAGACAGATGAAGTTCATTTTTCGCTTCATGGCGACGTTAATACTCATGACTGGCATCTGGCGACGTCTAATTCCCGTGAGTGTATTCTCAAAAATGACAGTGTGGTGTGGGTTCACAGGTTCGTTCATCATAGGAACCTTCTTCTTCAGTGCCCAGTAAATGGATGGAAAACGGCTACGGTGAATGAGCAGTGTTATTTAATATACTTCTGCACACGAAGGTTTGCGTGAAAGAGATGCGTTTTCTACTGTTACGTTTATGAAAGATAGCGCACCTAGCCACACTGCTACTCCGGTCAAGGTATTATTGATACAGACGTTGTTGGAAGGCAAAATCATTAGCAGGAGTTGCAGGCTCCCATGGCCTCCACGTTCCCAAGATTTGACACTGGCAGACTTCTGGTTATAGGGATATTTGAAATCTTGGGTTTATCGATGTGCTGCACTCTGCCGTTGCTGGATATGTGACTCGCCTGCAATGTGTTATCACTTATGGTTGTAGTCATGTGGATGCAGCTATAATAAACGATTTGGAGGCATTCTATTTGTATTTTTTCTTTAACTTGTACACGTCATCGCAACATATCGGCTGATTTTTGAGGGGGTTTTCCTGTCTTAAAGAAATTCCCGTGACCTAGCGATAGGGCCTTCAACAGCGACAGGCCTCATAAAGCTTGTTCGGCGGTTGAGGTCCTTGTTTTTTATGGATTTTTAAAGTTTCTACGGACTTTTTTCCCACCCGGCATGACTCCTCGCTTTTTTGAGTAAAGAAAAGACATTCGTTTCTTCTCAAAGTAAAAGAAACATTTTTTTCAAAGTATATTCAATCAAAAGACTACACTATAAAAAAAATCTGTAAAGTTACTAAAGTTTTTCTAAGAAACTGGGATTCCTAGAACTTTTTATGTAACGGCAACAACAAAAATTCATGTAACAGACATACTTTTGCGCCGAAAATCAAAAAATCTGTAAGGTTACTAAGTATTTTTTAGGAAACTGGGATGCCTAGAACATTTCATGTAACTGCAACCAAAGTTACAGATATAATTTTAGTAAGATTACTGTAATTTTAGCAGATCCATTTGTAAAGTTACAGATTTCTGTAGATTTACAAAAACTAGTTTTGTAGATTTGCAGCTTTTTTTGTACAGTTACAGATGAAAGTTTAGTAAGCGTGTAACTTTACATCTGTAGAACTACAGAATTTTTTTACAGTGTATCCATCTATCTTTTGGGCAACAAGTGAAATCCGCAATGGAAGCAGTCTAGTTGTTTTGAAACAACCCAACCATCAAGCCAATTTTTTGTTTTTAGATACCAACTGGATCGCTCTCCTGAAATAGTGCTCCGCATGGAGCAAAACAAATTGTTATCAGAAGGAGCAACATCTGGTGAATATAGTAGGACGGTTAACACATCCCAGCGAAGTACTTCTAGTGTTTTCTAGACTTATCTTGAAACATGTGAACAATAATCTGGTTGGACGAAACAGGATACTATAAACTGTCGCAACCGCGTCAGACAATGATTGATCAATGTTACGAGCAATTATTAATAAATTTGAATAAAGCATTGAAGCAAAAAATCGTCCAGAATACACCGAAAGGCCGAAAAGATTGTTTTCTAGCGTGACAATATGCTAACCCACATGGTGAAAAACCAGTCAAGGAAACTCTAGAAGCAATTCTCTATGATATGTTGGGACACCCTTTCTATTTACCAAATGTTGCATCTCTATATTATCATTTATTTCGCTCCATACAGGGCGCTAATTCGTGAGAAAAATTCAGTTCTTTTGCAGAAATTTGCAGAGAAGTCATTTTCCTTTACAGAATTTGAAAGTTGACTTCATGACTTTATTACTTCAAAACAATTATACTTCTTCCACTGCGTAATTCACTTGTTGCCTGACTTGATGGACGAATGGCGAATGTTGTTGCTTCTAATAAGATATACGTTGAATAAAACTTCCTTTCATTTCAACACAAAACAAATGTAGTTTCTTTAATCGAAAAAGGGCGAGGTCATATTTATACACCTAATAATTACTCAGTAAAGCGAAAAATTTATTGAATTTGGTAAATTAGCGAATATTACAGCAAGTCTTGTCTCTGCTGATACACTATACACAGAATTTTCAATAACAAAATAGATAGAAATTAATGCAAATAACAAATTAAGTTTAAGTACTTAATATAATCCAAAATAATAAATGTAACATAATACAAGAAAATACTCCTTAATGCACTTAATAATCAGACGTCGTCGTAAAGAAAAAAGGAGGGCTCACTGTTGCACGACACTCGCATGAACTGACTGGGTCATCAGGCCCGTACTCGTACTGAAAAACGAGAGAGAAAACCTATAGGGGAAATGGATTAATACATGGGAATATTACGCTTTTGTTATTTGTTGTCCTATTAACTAAGGCTTACACGTATATAAAACTATTAGACTTGAAAATAGGAAATTCTTTAAGAGGAGGGGTTAGTTTTTTTTTTTTTTTTTTTTTTTTTAGATTAATACAACATATAAATTATTATAGTAAAAAAATGATAATGTACTATATCAACATTGTAATTTAGTTATGCATACATGCTTTATATATGTCACGGGAGGGAATAAGCTACTTTCTCCTAGAAAATTATGTAAATATAAGAAATCATCTTGAAAATTGATTTTTTTCTTTTACATTTATGTGGTTGACTCATGCAGCAGATAGAATAAAGATAAAATAAATAATTGCACTAATTAATATGATTAGAATTTAAAAAAAATATCTAAAGTTTCCTTTCGGATGAAAAAAATATATTGATTCGCATATGCATCACTATGCAGCATAGATTTGAAAAAAGAAATTCCGACTTGTCTTTACGTCAAAGGAAATCCCGGGTAAAAGAATAAGGGATATTGATTCTATTTCATCTTTATATAGAAATTATAACTGACATCATTCATGCGCCATGTGAAAATCGATGTAAAACTTTGACCGTGCGTGGTATCATATTTAATTTTGCCACAAAAATCCAAAGCAAATGAAAAAAGCAAAGTAAACATTGCACTATTTTGACTGTATGAGAATCAATAATTTGGAAATGGAGTGAGTACATTTAGTTTGTTTTTCTGTGAATTAATCAATTTAAAGGAAAATGCAGTGAAGTTGAAAATGACTCTGTAAATCAAAATTGACTAAAAGCGGTGAATTTCAAAAGTTCTCTTATAAAACTAATAAACAGAGAAGTATGCAAAAAGTAAAAATAAATTAGAATATTCGATTTGTTTAGGGATAATTTTCTGAAAAAGAAAATTTCGAAATCTGTTTTGAGAACTTTTCTCAATGTGTGTATGGGGTTTTTTTTATGTTGTTTGTTTTTTTCGAGCAAGAATAATATCTTTAATTTATTAAAAGGTCGTAAAATAAATTGTTCTTCTAATTTTCAACTAATAAACAATATAGAGTCACTAAAATACAAAAATACTCAGCCATTAGTACAATGATGTGTGATAGCTTTGAATAATAGGTACTATTTCAAGCTTTACTTTCTATTTGTTTTTTTTTTTTTACTATGTAATTATTTTTGCAATAATATTAATAATGCATTATTATTTATATACTTTTATATTGAAAGTACTTTACTTGCAACAGCATATATCATTCTTCCTACTAGTTGTTTATTATTCATTAGCTTCATTGTGCGTTTGTTTATTTATTTTGTATTTTGGTTATTTTATTTATTTATTTTCAATCTAGCCATGGATGGAACGTTGGAAACTCGATTTGGGAAGGCAATATTTTTACCCATTCCCTTCCGCAACAACTCTTTATTAAATTTTTCTTTAATACTAATATTTTTTAATAAATGAGTCATACTATTGACAAAACTACAAAGAAAAAAGAATTTAGCTTTATTAGTTTTAAGAATTATAAAGTGGTGCAAAAATACGCCACAACAGGAATGATAAAAAAATTTAAATATAATCATATATTGATAAAACAAAAAAATTAAAGTGTGACTTGCATAAATTCTTTTCAAAATGAAAAAAAAATTATCGAAATTCAAATTTGAATTATTTATGAAATATATCAAAGCACTTATCATGTACACGTAAAAAGGGTAAATGTTTCTTAATTTATGAAATTATAAAATAACCAAGAATGAAAATATACAATAACCTCTTCCGAGTAACCCCTGTTTCCAAATAACGTTATTTATCATTAGAAATCTCAGAAAACAATATATTTTCGTGATTTAAAGAGTAATTTATAAACACAAAGTTTCTTTTGCTGTCACTGGTTTTTTGGAAACTTTTTCGAATCGTTTTTACAGTGCATTAACCCCTTAAGCACCATATTCAATTTAGTGATTGTATGCTGAATACCAGCTATATTAAATTTCATCAAAATTAGTTTATGTCATTATTTTTAATTACATGTGTATTATTTAATTACATGTAATGTAAGAAGATGAAATAAAGGTTTATTTATATTATACAAACAGAAATAAGGTATGAAGTAAACAAGTAGTATCTGTGTAAAGTTCGTAAGTTTTTCGAACTATTGTTACATTACAATAACGGGCAGATATGCAAAAAATAAAAAATAAGCTATGTGTGTTTATTCTACATTTAACTACGTTTATAGTTTGAATTGAAATTGATTATATTAAGAAAGACAACTGAACAGAATGACCAACGGAAAAAAAATGAACGACGAAGAAAGAATGAAAGCAACGGAAAAACTAATGAGTTTTTGTTGTTGTTGTTATTGTTGTTTTTACACATGTAACCCCATCTATTGGGTGAGAAAACAATCATTGCTATAAAGTCCGCACAATAGCAATAAGAGACGAAAAAAAACAGATGCTTAGACCATTCCAGTTTGGATTTAAATGGGTACGTACGCACATACGAATTTCAAATAGAAAAGTTCATGACGTACGCAAGTACGCAGCGGTGCTTAAAGGCTTAATTAGTTTACTCAAACCGGAATATGGGTTTTTTGGATGCTATTAATTCTCAATTAAACATTTTCAGCCGCGTTATCGAATTTATTCATCCAGCAGTAGCAAAATAATATTAATTATAATGTTATTGTTAATTATGTTAGTTTAACTGTTTGTTGAACATAAAAATATTTATTTGAGATTTGACAGCATCCAAAACACTTATATTCCGGGTTGAGAAAACTGTTTGGGTCATTCTGCCAAAAGTGTACATTTTCAATACAATTTTTTCCCGTAAAAAAATTTTGTTTTTCAAGACAAATGTTATAATTTTTAGAAACTTATCACTTACTGCAGGTAAAAATCAGAAATGGTCCAGCTACATTATATTTATTTTTATCAGAAACACAATTCTTTTATTAACATCATTCAGGGAGGTGAACTTTATGCTACAGTTATGTTTGTGTAATGAGACGAAGAAAAAAAACTATTTATTCTATTAGATACATAGCTAAGAAGCAATTCTATATAAGAATGCATAATGAATTTATTTGGAAAAAATATAAAAAAACACAAAAAATTCATCTCCCATCAGGAGCTTCTTTTCCTCACCCATCTTTTATATGTTATCCAATTCTTCTCTTTTAAAGTTTTGAAACAATTTTTTATATTTACAGTCATTGTAAAGTCTTGTTAAGCATTTTTCTCTTAAATATACATTTTCAAAATTAAGAGATTCACGGAGGTGATAATCACGAAGGTAAGGAACATGCTCTAAATATTAACCTAAATATTTATTTTTTTAAAGAAATGTTTTTTTGTTCTTTAAATCAACATCTGTTGATATAATTACATAAGCAATATATGGGGCATTCTCACAATCTTTTGACATTTAAGTCCCTGAATAATATTTTTTATTTTAATACATATTCTTCTTTTTTTTCATATACTGGGGAACATCCCATTGCATGATTTAAAACAATATTAACGAGATAAATAAGTTTTGGACGATGTTGGGTGTCCAAACACCAGGAAAACGCCTATACCGTCCCGTGTCCCTGATGCTGATTTTTAAGTTTGGAACTGTCTGTATAAAATTCTTTTCCGGAACTGGGACAGTTGTTTCATATAAGTATGTAACAAAAAATTAACCTGCACACATTTTTACGGTTGATATTATTTTTTGAACTCTGCCCCTGGATTTTAGATTCTTTACCATCCCTCGTGCTAAAGTTATACGGAAAATCCCTTCAGATTCAGCCACAGAATTTTTTTCAAGTTTTTCCTCACGCAGAAGTATGCTAGAGAAAGAATGTCTAAAATTCTTTGACAGGAAATTTACTGCAGAATTTAAATCAGCATTTAAATATCAATTTCAAGCATCTTGGCTTTATTGGTAGTCTTACCGTCCCCAATGTTTATTCCTGCATTTTTCGAGGTAAATTAATTTTTTTTTTATTTAATCCAATGAAAATAACTGTTTCTAAAAATCAATGAACATTGTGGCTATCGCTTAGTCTTAACATGATTTGTCTAAAAATAGTGGTAATTTTCCTTGCCGTCTCATCCTTACCATCCATTTTTTTTTTCATTACCGTCCCTTTTTTCCTTCCGACCCTTCTTTAACACCCCTTTAAGACAATATTATACCAAAATTTTGTACTAAAAATACTGCATTGCTATTATTTCTTATTTGAATGTCCTGTGGGTAATATGCAAATTCATTAAGTACAAAATTAGAAGAAAATAGAAAGTTATAGTGGTCAAATAGTAAGGGAAATTAAACTCGCAAGTTTAATTTAAACCTCAGTTAAATAAAAATCAATTCGCTGCTGACCATTTTTTCTTTATTTTGAATCATTAAGGCATTCGTCTATCAGATTAAAATGTTATTTTAGCAAGATTAATTTCACCAGATTTTTATTCCCGAAAGTCAAAAGATTGTGAGAATGCCCCATATAAGCAAATATCTTAGTGTTGATTTAGTCACCTTGAATTACAGTTCACCGATGTGAGAATCTCCAATAACCATGGTTGCTTTTTTATATTAAAATCTAATACCTGAGTATAAAAACAAATTTCTGACTTATAATTTAACAACAGCAAACATACTGACTAACTTTAGCATAATGGGGAACAAAATCTAATGATAATTTTGCCATTTTTTAACATGAAAATGCAACTTAATGTTTGGTTTCAGGGAGGTGAGAATTTATTGTGTGACACTTCTTTTCGTACTCAGAAAACAAACAAAAATACAAAGAAAGTAATTAACTATGCTCTTGAGATAGTAGTAGCTAGAATAATAACTATTTAACTATTTTATTTTCAATTAAATAAGTAATAAAACATTTTGCTAGTAACATTTGGTGTGTGGCATGACACGGAGATCTCACGTACTGTGTACACTGTAAAACAACCACTGTAGATTTGCCAGAACAAACTCGATCACAGTGAATGTGCTGTATCTTTCTTTGGTTTCCTGACTATATTAACATGGAAAATACAGTAGTTGCGTAAAATTAACAGCACAATGTGCTGGCAATTTGGACGAATTTTTTTACAGCACAAACTGCTGGCGTTCAAATTGCCAGCACATTGTGCTGTTAATTTTATGCAACTGCTGTATTTTCCATGTTAATATAGTCAGGAAACCAAAGAAAGATACAGCACATTCACTGTGATCGACTTTGTGCGCGAGATGAACAGTACTTTGTACTGTAAAAATGTCGTTTTTTTTTACAGTGTATTAAGAAATAAAAAATATAAAGTAATTATAAAAAAGTATGCACACAACACATTTATTCTTCTTTCACTTTCAATAGAAGACATAAATTAATACAAAAATGTTCATGTCAAATACTGGAAAAGGCTTTGTGACTGGAATGGTACACTTTTTGGAGAATGACCCGTTTAATACATGATAAAAACTACTCGGAAAGATTTCTGAAAAGTAGTGGCAGCGACCAAAACTTCGGTTTTATAAATGAAGAGCTCAGATGATAAAGGTGGTAAGTGACACAAGCATCATCTTAAGAAAATGATCTGTAATGTTCCCAATATCCATTTGCTTTATTGTTAAATGCCTCCTTTATCAATTAAAATCTCTGTGAGGTTTACGTATTTTCAAATAGTAATTTAACAGATGGATGGCTGAGTACCATTGATTATCTGCAATCATATTATTAACATTTTTTGGCACATACCACCTTTATCATCTTAGTTCTTCAAATGGTTCCTTAAATCTCGAAAATATATTGTTTTCCGAAATATTCTGAATGTAAAAAGTGATTATCAGAATCATGGTTAATTTGAGCACAAGCTTCTTGATTTTATTGATGTTTGTGTCATTCGTAGACGTTGAAGTTCGATCAGAATGAGGCAAATCAATTATCACTTTCCGGCCATTATTTGAATGCTTTGTACCAGTCATATGCCTGTGTTTTTAACGTGTACTATTCACCGTAGCTCTGCAACATTTTCAGTGATTCGGCACACGAAATGTAAGGCAAACTCTTTGTTCAACTGATTTTTTCATCGTAAAAATCGCAGAGCACTGTAAAGCATGTCTGAAAAAACACACTAAGTCACAGATGGTGCCCAAACTCCACGTTGTAACTCAATATAGTGGACAAAAAAAAATGTCGTAATATCTTTTATAAGCGCGTCTTTTAAATGATAAATTCCCCGAGTATTTTTTACACAGAATGTATGTATTTTGAATTAATTTTCGAAAATAATATGAATGGTAACCTAAAAATGTTTTAACAAAAATCAATTTCTAGAAGCTTCAGGATGTATGGTAATGTAAAGTAGTGTATTTATGGTAATTGCACCCAGTAGTTCTAGAGTTATTTTTTCAAAATCGCATTACAATCTGTTTTGCAGAGTTACAAATGAATTTAACATTGGTAATTCGAAACTTTAAACCTTATCAATTCCTAAACTGCTTCACCGAACTACTTTCCATTTGATATTCTTTCCATTGATCCTAAGGTAAAAAGTAACGGAAAGGACAAATAAGATGTCAAAATTAAGTGTTCGTATTGAAAAATTCCAAGATTGGTATAATTGCAGTATGAAGACGACCTCTAAGGATATTTCTGTAACATACATTCCAAGAAGAGAAAATTTTCCGTGGAATATGGCTATTTCCGTTTTTCGTGGGGAGAGGGGGGGGGGCGGTGGACAATTTGGTCTTTAAAATGCATGGGGGCCTTTTTTCGATTGTACTTTTACTTTAGTGAATAATGATCTATGAAACTGCATTACTTTTATTTGGATGGAACTGCAGGGTTATAATTTCTAATCTGATCAAAAACAGATGAATATCTTGAAAAAGGTTAATAAATTTTGGTATTCTTTCTGGCAAAAGAGAAAAACGAAAATGTACTTGATAAAATTCATGTTTTTTTCTTTTACTTTTGACCCTCTTTTAACAATATATATTAAAATTAATACTTGAATACTATTAATTCAATTAATGAATTTTTATATCTTTTAATAAATAAATAAATAATTCGATTGCTTTATTTATTAAATAAAATAAATAAAAATGTGATTTTTTAATTAAATAAATAAATTGCCGAATTTTTAGCTTACCGAATGCTTATTTATGTATAAAATTTATGGTTTGCGGTCATCATATTTTTCACTTGCTTCTCTTAATATCGGTACTTTCTTTAATTATCACTCTTTTAAAAATCTACGTTCTAGTAGCACTAATGATTCTATTACTATATACAGGGTGTTTGATAAAATATGGGCAAAATTTTAGGAGGTGATAGCACACATCCAAACAAAGAACTTTCATCAAAGAATGCATGTTCGGAATTACAACGCAAAGGTGCTAGAGAAAGGTGCGCCGAAGGTGATGTTATACGAGGCAAAAACGTACAAAGAACGTGACAAAAGCAAGGTGGGAAACCGTTTTCCGTACAATCGTTGAGACTCTGAGCCATAGGTTCCCAACCTTTTCTGGACCACCGCCCGCTTTACAAGAAAAAAATATTTCAACGCCCCCTCTTCCATAATAATTAATTACTTCAAATATGAAATAGTGTCGGATATTATCTACTATACCTAATTTTATCTGTCTATCTTTCTATTAAGAATCACAAAATAGAAATTAATTAAAACGACCAGCAAATCTAGTAGAAAATTGCTTATTAAATATTTCAAAATAAAACAAAATCAATAAGAAATAAAATGAGATAAGTGTGGCTGGTAGATTTTTAAGAATTTGTTAATATTGGGTACCAATTTCGTTAACATCAATTGCAAATTGCCACGCTTAGTGATGTGCAGTCTGTTCCTTTTCTTAGACAATAAATTAGCTACCTCAGTGAAACCATGCTCAGCCATATATGATAAAGGAAAAATTTCTGGCAATTAAAAATATCTCTACTCTTGCCCGCAATCGAGAGTAGAGAGTTGGTATTGATTTTTGTAGCAAGAACTCTTGATATCCATTTCTGAATTCCACTTTTAGTTCTTTGTTAGTTGTGAGTTCGACGAATTCTGCCTCTGAATTTAATGATTCTGCTGTATTTTCATTTGCGAAAGGATCTAAAGGCCAACTCGGAATATTTATGTTTGTAATATCCTGGAATCACTCCGGAAATTCAGCATGCAGAACGTTCAATTATTAGCAGTAAAGCTGCTATCAGATTCACCAACTTTTCGAGCAATTTTTGAGCCAACTCTTGATTTCCTCCAACTTTTCGTGAAATATTGTCTCAACACCCAGTGTGATAGTAAACAGCAATATCCCCAAATTTTTATCCACAGCTCTAAAAATGTCTGTCCTAGCCGCGACTTTTCTTTCCAACTTTCAACATTTCAGCCAATCAAAGATAAGCGATTGATACGAATAAGCGATAAATATTAACGGCTGGTACTAGTAGTACTGCGAAACAGCACCGAAAACTGGCGATATGAAACTATTAAAATAATAAATCTTTGTAAAAAATCACCATAAAATAAAAACAATACATAGGACGCGTTTTGAGCTAAAAATATTAACAGCTCGTCATCAGCTACAGTAAACACGTGTCCGAAAGGGGACAATGTCAAAAATGAACTGAAAGGTAGAGAATAGAGCTTGCAAAGAATGCGAAAGATGTCGCTAGCTGAAAGGATCACATGCAGAAGACGAAAGTGTTGCCAAAATGATAGAAGAGAAATTGATAGGGAAAAATGGAAATAAAAGAAATAAACAAAATTAAAATAAAATAAAAGAAGTAAATTAAAAAATATAAATATAAATAATAGTAATAAAGAATAATAATAAAGAAAGAAATATAAAAGAATAAAACAAGAAAAAACCAAAAGATCCTTTTTTTCCCTCAAACAAAATGAAAAGAAACAAGAGAAGAGGGAAAAGAATTATAAAAAGTAATTTCCACGCTGGAAAGAGGAAAGGAGATGATGCGAGATCATTGACAAGATTATCAGAATTTTGTACTGGTTTCCCTCCAATTTTAGCAATTCCCTTTGAACTGGAAAAAGTTGGGGTTAAAATCGGCTGAAAAGTTGGTGAATCTGATAGCAGCTTTAGTAAGTTAAATATTCCCGTTTTGCAGAGACTCCTGATAATGTGGGAAAGTGCTTGTATTTAACTCTACCTAGATTTTGTTTGAACAGAAATTTTCCCAGAAAAGCAGCTATCATTTTTTTGTTTTAATTCAATTCAATTCATCCCCTTGCAATTGCAAAACGACTTCATTAAATATTCTAAACAGGTCTGTCAAATAAGCTATGCCATTTTTGGATGTAATCAGGTTTTCGCGCTGCTTTTCGCATCAGTTTTCAACGAAGTCGAGTATCGAGTCTAAATAGATTTAAAAAAGGATTCCGACAAATAACCATTCTGAAACAATGAACTTCTGTGTGCAGCAGCTAATGATTGTAATCTTCACCATTTTCACTAAAAAGTTGGCGAAATAATCTGTCATGCAAGAAATGCTTTTAATCTTACTGACTACCTTAATAACGTTGTGAAGCGATGTATGCAGTTGCTCATTCAGATTTTTTGCAACCAAATGTTGACGATGAATAACATAATGTACAGCGAGTACAATTGATACTGCTTGCTTCAAATGCGCTATGCCTTATGATTGCTGGACCATCAGCAGCAGCGGACAAATTTTTTGACATTTGTGAAAGAAATTCGATTTAGGGCCCAGCTCTAGGTTTGATTATATAGATTTTCATTTAAAGTTATATTTCAGGTTTTTATCACGGTCCAAGACACAGGGATATTTTTAAAAAGATAGACAAAAGATATTTTAAAAATGCTATACTATCCATCCATTCTAAGGGAAACCATAGATATTTTTATACGTAAAAATTCCATATGTAACGATGCAGTATCATTTAACTTGCCAAAATTATGGCTCGCGTTACTCAATGGTTACGAAAATAGAAATAAACGTCCAAGTGAAATTTTAAAAAAATAAAGTGCGTAATATGAAAGTGTACGTGAAAAATTGAATGATGGCGTTTAAAATCATTGCATCATAGATCATGCATTTTTAAAATATCTTTATTTATTTGTTCTGAAAATGACTCGGTTAGAGTGTCATGTAAACAATCGAATAAAACTATTTTTACTGTTTTTAAAACTTTAACCTTATACCTTTTAGCAATTAAAAGTAGTCTATTATTACATGGTGTTAATTTTTTTAAATATTGTAATTTTATTTATTTATTGTTATTATTATTTTAGATATTTTTGTACCACGGATAATTGTAAATTATGAAAGTTTAAAACAATTTGAATTAAATAAGATCAATTTTATAAGATACGTTTGCTTTAAATTTTTATGGATCTTCAAGCCGGCTGACATGACGATGCTATTTTTAATTTTCTACAGTTGAACTGAAAGTACGGGACATCCCATAAATCCGTCCACATTTCAAAAATTTATACAAAATAATGCCATATAAAAATGGAAAAATAAGGATTGTCAAAGAGCCGGATATTTTGCGGCAAAAGAAAAAATGGTTTAAAGAGATCCATAAGTAATTTCAGATTTCAAATATTCATGAAAATTTTTAAAAATTTCGTATCAGAGTGAGGTTTACATCTTAAGACTTATTAAAGAGAGGAATTTTTGCGGAAATGGAAAGAAATAGTTCAAATAGTCCAAGAAGTTAGCTCACATTTCAAAATTTCATATAAAAATTGCAAAATAAGGCTTGTCAAAGAGCCGGATATTTTGTGGCAAAACAAAAATATGGTTTAAAGAAATCCATAAGTAATTTCAGATTTCAAATATTCATGAAAATTTAACAAATTTTCGTACCAGAGAGCGCTTTACATCTTAAGACTTATTAAAGAGAGGAATTTTTGTGGAAAAAGAAAAAAAAATAGTTCAAAAAGCCCCAGAAGTTAGTTCACATTTCAAAATTTTAAACAAAAAACAAAAAAATTTGCATATAAAAATTGCAAAATGAGGCTTTTTAAAGAGCCGGATATTTTGTGGAAAAGTAAAAAAATGTTTAAAGAGACCTATAAAGTATTTCAGATTTCCAATATTCATGAAAATTTAACAAATTGTCGTACTAGAGTTCGTTTTACGTCATAAGACTTATTAAAGAGAGTAATTTTTGTGATAAAAGGAAAAAAATAGTTCAAAAGGTTCCAGAAATTTCTTCACATTTCAAAAATTCTTACAAAAAAATTGATATATAAAAATTGTAAAATAAGTCTTGTCAAGCAGATATCTTTTGGCAAAAGAAAAAATAGTTTAAACAGATCGATAAGTAATTTCAGTTTTCAAATATTCATGAAAATTTAACAAATTGTGGTACCAGAGAGCGGTTTACATCATAAGACTTATGAAAGAGAGGAAATGTTGCGGAAAAGGTCAAAAATAGTTCAAATAGTCCCAGAAATTAGATCACATTTCAAAAAATCATAAAAATGTAACAAATTGTGTTATAGGAGAGTAGTTTGCGCTTCCACCATAATACTTGTCAAATGTCAATTGCTGCGCCAAGACATACAGGGTAATGTAAAATGAATAGCATTGTCCATTCATTTCGTCCCATTGATTTTGAATTACCCAGAAGTTCAAAGAAAATTTTAACTTTTTGTTTTCTTTTGCCATAAAATTTTCAACACTTTGACAAATCTTATGGTGCAAACCGCAATCCTATACGACAATTTTTAATTTTTTAGGGAATTTTTGAAATGACAAAGGATTTATGGGACACCCTGTATACTTCCGTGGAAATGCTTATAACTCTCCTGATGAACGTACTCAGAACTTTTTCTAGCCGAGTTCAACAACACTAAACATTTTGATTTGATAAAATACGCTTATGTCACCTCATTCTATATTATCAATTTTTCTTAATAAGATGCAAGACCTTGAAGACCTTGCATCAAGATGACATTTGATCTTATTTCCCAGTTCAAAGAAAAGCACGAAATCAATAGATGTGCTTGTAAACTATCGTGATGAACATATTCAACTTTTCGTCAGCAAGTCAAACACTTCTCGTTCGTTTCCAGATATTCCTTTCCCCAAATATAAAAGAATAGCTACATATTTTTATACGTTACATACTCCAGTAATATTTTCACTTATTGGGTCAAACAAAGGAATACATTTTTGCGTTATTACTATTTAAAAAAAATACAGGGTGATGCAAAACGGATGGGATTGTCCATTTATTTCGCCTCATTGATTTTGAATCGACCTGTAGTTCAAAGAAAATTTTAATTTTTTTTTTCTTTTGCCACAAAATCTTCAACACTTTGACAAATCTTATGGTGCAAACTGCACTCTGACATGACAATTTCTTAATTTTTTAGTAAATTTTTGAAATGACAAAGGATCTATGGGACACCCTGCATACTTTCGAGGAAATGCTTATAACTCTCCTGATGAACGTATTCAGAGCTTTTTCTAGCCGAGATCAACAAAACTAAACATTTTGATTTCATAAACTACGTTTATGTCACCTCATTCTGTATTATCAATTTTTCTTAATAAGATGCAAGACCTTGAAGACCTTGCACCAAGATGACATTTGATCTTATTTCCCAGTTCAAAGAAAAGCACGAAATCAATAGATGTGCTTGTAAACTATCGTGATGAACATATTCAACTTTTTGTCAGCAAGTCAAACACTTCTCGTTCGTTTCCAGATATCCCTTTTTCCCAAATATAAAAGAATAACGACATATTTTTATCCGTTATATATTCCAATAGTACTTTCCCTTATCGGGCCAAAGAAAGGATTACGATTTTACGTTATTACTATTTTCAACTGGTGAATTAGGCTCATTTTAAACACTTACATTTGGAACTAAAACTGAACTGTAACGTTAATTCACAATAAATACGGATTTTAACTTTAGATTTTAACTCATATTTTAAATAATCTGAAACTATTTTTGTTTAAAAATCACTTAACCCTTTGAGGGGCGGTGGGATATATTATATCCCACCTACGATTAATATAGTTCTGCACGAGAAAAATTTTATTAAATTTTACTTTTCTAACTTTGGTGGAAAAAAGTCGTAAAATTGCTTTTTCTTATTTTACAATAAAATTTTTGGAAGATTCCGGTGTGAATTTGACACTACAGCAACGCAATTACTCGCCCCTCAAAGGGTTAACGCGGTAATTTTTTTTAATTAATATTATTTAGGTCATATCCAGACTGAAATTCAATTAAAACACTCAATAAAGTAAAATATTAACAAGTATGTATATATAATATAGTCACAAACATAAAATCTGTGAAAATTGATGATATAGTCACTGTGTTGCCACGAAATTTGGCACAGAGGTATATTATAATGGGAGAAAGAATATAGCAACATAACAATATGGAAAAGATTTTAATTATGAATTAAGAAACAGGGTATATTAAAAAGTGTTAAATCATGAATCGGATATTAAAAGCCTACACTAGTCACTCAAAAAATCCCGGATGATAATGTTAATCCTATGTGGAAGTTATTTTCAAATATCTCGCTTGAATTTTGATATTTTCGAATTATTTTTTTTTTCAATAGGATAGCTGAGGACGATCTACAATCGGGCTAATTTTTACTTCTTTAATTTTGGTTTCATATTTTTTTAACTTACTTTTACTTTCGGAACTGGTTTGAACCGGTTCTGAGATTGAAACTATCCTAATATAAAAAAAAACTATAACCAAAATCGAAAAACTAGCCCAGTTGTAGATCGTCCTCAGCTATCCTATGCAAAAAAAATCATTCGAAAATATCTGTGTGGGATATCGAAAATATCTGTCTCTGTGTGGCTTCGCATTATCGTCCATAAGCATGGTCAGGGCCTACAGCACCCCGGAACAGCCTCACATAGGCTTCAAGGACCTCATCCCTAACGCCCGGCGTCCAGTCGTGGGTATCCCTTTCACTACATCCAACAGGAGAGCTCGGTTGCTTGTGGAGCCGAAGACATCAGTCTCGGATACAACAAGAATGGGGGCGTGTTCTTTTCAGTGATGAGTTGAGATTCACGACGCAGAGTGATTCTCATCGAGTCTTCATCTGAAGAGAACGTGGAGCTCGCTATCATCCCTCCTACGTAAAAGAAATCGACAGATTTGGTAGCAAAGGAATCCTTGTCTAGGGCAGCATAATGTTGGGTAGTCGTACATCACTGCGCGTCTTCGATGCGAGTACTGTCAACGCACATCGCTATATGGATAAAGTCCTTGAAGCCTATGTGAGGTTGTTCCTGGGTGCTATAAGCCCGGAGTTCATGTTTATGGACGATAATGCGAAGCCACACAGAGGTCACATTGTTGATGATTTTCTTGAAGAAGAGGATATTCACGGTATGAATTGGCCATCGAGGTCTCCGGACCTCAATCCTATTGAACATGTTTGGGATGGTCTAGGAAGAGCCATTGCACAGCGTAACCCCCCCTCTCAGCACTCGACAGGAGTTAAAAGCCGCGCTTTTGGAAGAATGGGCTTTGTTGCCACAAACATTTATTGACACCCTCATAAACAGTATGAGAACTCGTTTTGAGGCTTGTATAGCAGTGCACGGTGGTCACACTTTATATTAGACAGACTTTTCCCGAGATAAATGTTTTATCTCTGATTCATGGTTTAACGCTTTTTGATATACCCTGTTTCTTAATTTACAATTAAAATCTTTTCCATATCTTTATGTTGCTATATTCTTTCTCCTGCTATAATATACCTCTGTGCCAAATTTAGTGACAACACAGTGAATAGTTCATCAGTTTTCACAGATTTTATGTTTGGGAACTTAATTTTGGAAATGAGTGTACACTGAAGAGCCAAAACATTATGACCATCACAACATATATCAATGAACTTGCTTGGATGACGTGGAGGGCACATAATCAGGCTGGAATAGTATTTAAATGCTACTAGGGAGTCTGAGGAATCATTTTTGCGTTTACTGCCGGTAATGGTAAAGGCTGCTGATCTAACCGACTTTGATAGAGGGTGGATTTCAGTCACCCGACGACTTAGAACGAGTATCTTCGAAACTGCACGTATCATGCGTTGTTCGTAACATATCGTTGTTAGTACTTATACAAAGTGAATGAATGACAATGAAACCATTAGGCTAATGTCAGACGAACGTCTTTTGCACGCTTTTTTCCTTACGTATTATCCCTACACAATGCCGCTAGTATTGTGTAGGGAAAATACCTAAGGAAAAAAGCGTGCAAAAAGGCGTCCGTCTGACATTAGCCTTAGGCGTTATAAAATAAAAAGGACGTCGGATACTCCACCCTTGGTAAAGCAAAATTGGCACCAGGGACTGGCCTAACTGACATCCCAATACAATACAGGTCCAAGTAGAATTCTTTCGAAGCACACAGTTCAGCTGACACTGTTGAATGTTAGACTATGCAGGAAATGGCCCACTCATGTGCCTCTGTTGACCAAGCTTCATCGCCAAATACTCCTACACTAAGCCCGGGAACATCATGAGTGGACTATGGATCATAGGGAGAGAGTTGCCTCGTCGTATAAAACACGATTCATCCTTCAACAAGTCGATGGCCGTGTTAGGTAAGCTGTCTTCTAGGCGAAGTGCTACTATCCCTTATACAACAGGTCATACACCGGTCAGTGGTGGCGATATTAAGCTTTGGGAGACGTTCTCATGGGCGTCTCTGGGGCCTGTGGTTGTGGCAGAACAGACCATGAAGGCCACGGACTATCTGAACATCATTGCGGACCGTTTTCAGCCTTACATGGTATCTGTCTTCCGAAATGAAAATGGAGTCTCCGAGCAAGGCAACGCTCCATGTTACAGGACTCGATTTATGCTCGATTGGCTCCAGGAACATAATACTGAATTCCAGTTAATGTCTAGGCCGCCTAACTCGACGTATCTTAATCCGATAGAACACATTTCGGTTGTCATGTAGCGGCAGATCAGAGCTAAAAAAACAACCATTTTGGAACATCCCGGATATGCTTGACAGCTGCTTGAACATCTGGTACAATTTATCTCCGGTCATCTACCAAGGACTTGTGTCATCCATGCCAAGGCATGTTGCAGCTGTTTTGCGGGCCAAAGGTGGGCCAACACATTATTAGGTAGGTGGTCATAATGCTTTGGCTCTTCAATGTATTTCAGGACGTACACTGCAAAAAAAATCTGTAAAGTTACTAAAGTTTTTCTAAGAAACTGGGATTCCTAGAA
Source organism: Maratus speciosus (assembly GCA_963932465.1). Taxonomy (NCBI): domain Eukaryota; kingdom Metazoa; phylum Arthropoda; class Arachnida; order Araneae; family Salticidae; genus Maratus; species Maratus speciosus. The sequence goes on along the minus strand of OZ010796.1, from coordinate 227,906,475 downwards.
CTTTTTATGTAAACAACAAAAATTCATGTAACAAACACACTTTTGCGCCGAAAATCAAAAAATCTGTAAGGTTACTAAGTATTTTTTAGGAAACTGGGATGCCTAGAACATTTCATGTAACTGCAACCAACTATACAGATATAATCTTAGTAAGATTACTGTAATTTTAGCAGATTCATTTGTAAAGTTACAGATTTCTATAGCTTTACAAAAACTAGTTTTGTAGATTTGCAGCTTTTTTTTTTTGTACAGTTACAGATGAAAGTTTAGTAAGCGTGTAACTTTACATCTGTAGAACTACAGAATTTTTTTTACAGTGTAAGCGTCAAAACTCGCCTTATCGAAAAACAAAAATCTGTTTTCTCTATCAGTCTATTCTATTGCTAAGCCTGCACCGAAAAAAAAACCCTACAATCTGCAAAAAAACCTAGTTTTATGGTGTATTTCTGGCATTGTAAAATCTTGGTTTACAGTGAAAACCAATGGACGCAGTTACAGATTTTTCGCGATTTCGCAAAATTTGTTTTTCTGGATAAGGTGAGTTTTGAAACACGCCCTCATATATTTGTGTGTGTGCGCTCTCGCGTGTGTGTGTAACCTGTTGTATAAGCTGTTTATATATCTTTTTACACCGGGTGATCCAAAATTATCAAAAGAAAAACAAAATTAACAGTTAAAAAAGTTTATATAGTATTAAAATACGATTTTCACCAAAATGTCCCAAAAGACATTGGATTTTTGTTTTAAAAATAATTTTTATTGCCGGTTAATTACATTTTTTTACCATTAAGTAGCGTTTCAGTTTAATCAACAGTTTGTACAACTGCACAACACATTTCCCATCGCAACCAAGATTACAAATGCTTGCAGAGCATCGTAAGGGATTTCTGCTGCAATTCCTGTCAGATGACAGCCTAAATAGGAACAGACAGTGGCTTTGGGCCCATTGTAGTGCTAACTGCCGGTGAAATATATATCTATTCTGGCAGGGGATTTTTTCCAAAAATCTCGTGTGTGTATTTCTGTGTATTTCTGTGAAAATTTTTATATGGCTATGCTTTTCAAATTATTGAATTTTTATTTCCTTTGTGAATTTTATTCCAGTATAAATAATTTAGCGTCAAAACTAACCCAAAAGAAAAGTATTTCGCCTATAAAGATTAGCATTTTGGTCTGTTTCCTTTATGTTTTATTATTATTATTATTGTGAACGAATAAATTATTTATGCGCTAGATATTTATACGGAAATTTACGCAGAAGACATTCGTGTACTTTATTAAAGTAGCGTTCTTTCGTGTCTATTTTGGAAAATTACGTCAGAATATTGACGAATTATTTCTAGTACTAACTTAGCGGGACATGAGAGATTTTCATAACCAGAAATATCTCGGCAACGGATGAACCTATTTCTGCTTTCTTTCTTTTTCCCTTCTTTTATAAAAGTTTATATGTTTCCCCAATCCTTTACCGATATGTTATATATATATATATATATATATATATATTAACATCATCGTTTTTTCGGCAAATCCACGGAAAAGTGGATATCTGGTGAAAATTTTGAAATTGATCCAAAAAATCTGAATTATGATTAACTCGTAAGAGTGCAAATTTAAATATTTTGCAGAAAAATAAATGAAGTGTAATTCATATTTTCATATTAAAAGTTATGATATGTGCACGATAAATATTCCTTTCAATTCTATGAAATAAAAGTTTTAGCACAGCTACAGATTTTAGTAAAGATAATTGCACTTACGAAGAAAATTTTAACTGTCTTTCATTATAAATATAAGAATTTTTTTAATTTATATTAATTTTTGTCACACTCGCAACAGAAAAATTAAATTTATTTTTCTCACCGGAGAATAACTGAACGATTTAACCCTTTATGCACCGACGGTACTTTAAAGTACCACAGATTCCTATTCCAATTAAAACATACTCATTGAATGCACTCGCAATTACTTTTAGGAAACAATAGTAAATACTTCCCTTGACCATCACTACACTGCAATAGCAGTTCCAGGAAGCTGAAAATTGTTCACGAAGCTATTTTGGTACGTGTGAGTGTCATTTTTTCTTCCATTTTCTTGTCTGACATGGTATCCCTAACTTTTGCTTGGAAACATCACAAATTTTAACGGTAAGGCTATCATATTTTTTTTTTCTTATTTTAAAAAGATCAATCACTTGACAACATGTTATGCTAAAAAAAATAATTTTCAGTTTGTTTACTTTACGAAACACTTTTTCAAAGCGGTACTTTTGAGTACCGTCGGGAGTAGGGACTAAGTTGAACAGGATTTTTACTTAGATTTTTATCGTTTGAATACATATGGTGCATAAAAACGTATATATTTACTAGGGATGCGTGGGTGCTAGGCAGGTGGATTTTGATACAATGTAGGGGAAGATATTGCATGATTTATGTATGACAGTGATGAATAAAAAAGCAAAAAATATGTTATTCCTGATTTTTAGAAAAAATATTGTATTTTTATAAAACAAAACGGGAAAAAAATGCAAATTAGAAAACAAAAATCTAAAAATATCTTTTAGCATTTTCTGAATCATTTTGAGTTTTCTACAACTAAAAGTTGAGAAATTTCTTTCAGATATGCTTTCCATCGGACGATAGTGTTACAACTGTAGAATATTCTTCTGATGGCGAAATTAGGAAAGGCTGATGATGCAGCATCATAATCTAGTCATATATACATCACAGACATATATAAACCAGATACATGCAGGATAAGTCATATTAAAATATAAGAAAAAATTGGATATAGTTGTTTTTTTTTTTTTCTGAGTCTCGATTTTTATCCAAGCGTTATGACCCAAAGATACTCTGAAGCACCACATCAAGTAATTAGCCGTAATTAATAAATAAAGTAAATCTTTTATTTTTAGTGCATATATCTTCTAATGTATCATAGTAAGGTAAGGAAAAAAGTTTCGATTAGATAGTTTTTTTAATTCATAATTTGGGATATAAAGGGTTAAGATGATATTTGTGATCTAAAAATAGTTAGAAGAATAGTAAGAAGTATTCAGTTACTCAAAATATATATATATATATCTTTAAAATATTATTTTGCGTTGCGGGTGTGACATACAGGGTAACCGCACAGTTCTGTACCAATAAAAAACGTTATAACTCGAGACAAATTTGAAATAAATATTCTTGTTTTTGTTAAGTGTTGTTCAGTATCTAAATTTCAGTTTGCTTCTCTAGTTGTCAACATTAATGTATTAAAATAATGGTACAGGGTATCCACAAAGTCCATCGTTACATAACGTTATAACTCATGAGATATTCGAGATATATGGTCACGTTTTTTTGCAAACAAATCAGTAGCATTTAAGGTTCGTGCAGCGGCACTCAAAATATCTTGTGTGCGCCTTTGATTGCCCGTAGGATATTCAGGCATTCTTGATTAATTAAATGCATAATCGCACACCTGCACAATTTGCCTTATCGTAATTTCAACAACTGTGTACACAAACAAAAATTTAGATACTGTTAAACAGTAGGTACATTTGTTATTATAATTTTTATAATTTGTGTAATTAATGTTAGAATTATATAGTATATTATGTTATAATTAGTATTATATTAGATTAATTTTTAACGCAATCATTCAATTGGTAAATAAATCATATCAGTTGTAAATTTCCAAATGGGTGAAAAAAGTCCGGGCCAGGATTCAAACCAGGGATGCCTTGGCTGAAGCCGCCATTGCTCTACCAACTGAGCCATCCCGGACGAATCTGGAGATCTGATTCACCCAGCTAACCTTTAACAATCACAGCATCTGGTCTGATATCTGAATCAGCTCAACCGAATAAATCGTGGGTATTTTTTATGGAACTGCAGTAAACGCTGCACGCGTTTCACCCATTTGGAAATTTTCAACTGATATGATTTATTTACCAACTGAATAATTGTGTTAAAAATTAATCTATTATAATTACGCATGCAGCGTTTACTGCAGTTCCATTTAAAAAAAAAACCTACGATTTATTCTGTCGGGCTGATTCAGATATCAGACCAGATGCTGTGATTGTTAAAGGTTAGCTGGGAGAATTTGTCCTCCAGTTTCTACCTGGATGGCTCAGTTGGTAGAACATGGGCGGCTTCAGCCAAGACATCCCTGGTTCGAATCCTGGCCTGAATTTTTTTTCATCCATTTTGGAAATTTAACCGCAATGTCAATTAATTTTAATAGAAAAACATACATTTTTTAAAAAATTGTACAGCATTTTCAGACAGATAAAAGTTTCTTCGACATAACACAATTCAAAAACCTGTAGTAATTTATTCCCGAAATACGCAGTCTGCTGTGATTCTGTTTCATTATGTGAAAGAAACGTCTTTAATGACACCAACGTTATATTGGTACTATTTGTAATAGCAAATCTAATAGGTTCTGTCACCCCCAATCTTTTTAAATCCTTTACACACACGATACTTTTAATGCATGCGTGTCACACCCGCAAGGATGGATTGGGCGTCTTATGAACAAAACAAAACCAGATTTTTATGTGAGATCTTATGCATTAAATTTGAATGTTCGCCATTTTGTTAATGCAAAATTTCAAAAAATCATCGGACAAGGACTAGACATTTATGTATATACGTAGATCCAACTCGGGCTTTCCGGGTTACAGGATATGGGGGGAAATCAATTTTTTAAAACCATACAAATTTACAAAAAATTATTTTTAAAACCATACAAAATGAGAAAATTGAGATACAGTTTTCAAACAAATAACATTTTTTTCTACACGACGGTTTAAAAATTAAAATTGTCGATGTTTAGAAATTAAAAAAAAAAAATGCAGAAAAAGCAAAATTTATTGGCCAGGTATTGCCACGGTCAATATGACATTGGCGTATTAACAAACATGCATTTGTTTTATAATAAAGATAAACAAAATTACGTAACGTGCGATATCCCAAGGATGCACCCATACTGGCTAAATTATTTAGCAATATCATTCCAGTTTTACAAATAATAACGGCAAAATCACGGTGCTTTCATCATATGTATATAACTAGTCACTGTACTACCCGTTTTCTATGGTAACGCTTTTCGTTTCATTGTTTTCAGATGAAAGCTTTTTGATAAATCTGTGGTACCACATAACTGTACACGCCGCACAATTGCGAAATTCTCAAAATGCTGTCCAAAACCTGAAAATAAAGGTGGGCTCTTTCCGTGCACAACTGTGGATAATTGCATATTAACATCCTTAGACTATGTTTACATCATCTTCATTGTGTTTGGAAACTTACAGTTTATTTTAGAATAAGATGATTTGTTGTGATTGAATATTTAGAAAATTGTTTTTATTTTTTTTTTTTTAACTGTCCTAAATTCAAACGCTAAAATTTTAATTCTTGGAATTCTTTTTAACACTTTCCAACATAGCTGAAAAGTGTTTATGAGTGCCATGTAATTTGTATGTGTTATGGAGGTTTAGTATATAATGTTCGGTAGTTAACATGAAGGGCATTTATACTTGCTGGATCGCTAGTTGAAGCTCACTGAGCACTGTAAAAAAAAACTGTTGATTTTACTGAAAAGCGTTACAATACAAAACGGGTAGTACAGTGACTGTATAATACTGGCGGCCAGTTTAAAACCGTTAAATTAACAGTAATAAACCGTAAAATTAGCAAGTAATATACCGCTAAGCAGTAATATACAGTTTAATTCATTTATAAGATGGTATATTACTGCTTATTTTACGGTTAGAAACAAGCACACCAGCTTCCAGTATTATACCTTAAAATCTACTTTATTTTTTTACTTTTTTAACCATTTGGAAAAATGGTAATTGTCCTCGTCAAGGTAGGAAATCAAAAGCATATCTGAAGCTTTTTATTGGTTCAGTCCCCATTTTATTCGTTTTCTGGTTGGTCTATACAGTAATCTGTATTTCCCTTTACTTTACACAGAGATGGATACTTCTGTTGCCACTATGACAAAAAAGTAATAAAAACTACAAAAAAAAATTAATATCTCAGAAACAAATTGAGATACATCTTTCAAACAAATTGCATTTAAAAGTACATTTTTTCTGTATACGACGGTGTAAAATGTAATATTGTGGGATGTTTAGAAGTTTAAGAATGAAATTTCATTTAAAATTGGTCGCCAGATTTCTTGGAAATCTGACGATGGAAAAGCCTTTTCTCAAACAGCCAATGAAATGCTTGGATAATACGTAAGTTTCAGGTGGATAATACTTAAGTTTTAGGAAATCTGTGGAGTCGCAGGCGATTTTTGTCGCTTGCAATTTTTACGTGTAATAACACTATTAATGTTTAATTCATGGCATACGTAATGTATGATCAACTCCGTGCGATTTTTTATGTCTTAAATTTTAGTCTTTGAAAAAATCATTTTCCAAATGGTAGTTGTAATTTGTTATTGCTTTTTTTTTTTTTTTTTTCAGTATAGAGACCCGAAAAGTTTCTGGCGTCCGTTTGTTTGTTTGTTTGTATGTCCCGCGATAACTGTCGCAAAAGGCATCCAATTAGCTTCATATTTGGTAGATATGTTGGTGAGATACCAGGAATTTGCTGTATAATTTTTGATTAACTTTGGTTCATCCGTTCGAACAATATAGAACATTTCTTTCACTGTTATAATGCTTTTCTAAGTAAATTCAGACGATTTTAAAATTTTACCATTCAGCGGAAGAAAAGAAAATGTCGCATTTAAATAATTGATTTAAACGTTAAATTATGGATGCCAGATTTCCGAAATGGAGATCTTAAATTAATCCGATCGCTTTGAAAATTTGCAATATATTTATTAGAATTTCAAAATTAATTGTATAAATTATTGGGATGTTTTATGCATCAATTCGAGAGATATAAAATATTTTAATTTCTCTTTTTTTACAAAATTTCCAATGCATTTCTTTATTTTTGTCTCTTTTATTAAATCGTTGCCTAGCAACTGTATTTCAAAGCATATAAAAAAAGGGAAAATTTCAGTAAATCTCATTATTTTGACGCAGCTATTTATTAATAAAATTGTTGATTTTGATTTTTAATATACTTTTCCTATTGAAATAGATGAGGATTTATTTTAACTACTAAAGAAAGAAGACCAAATCGGTTTTCCAAACGAAAATTATAAAAACGGTGGATGTATAAATTGAATATAAGTGTCATAAGAGGAATTTACAATTGTATAAATATAGAGTGCTCATAAAAGAATATCCCAGTTTAAATGGTATATTATTATAGTATAATTTAGACTATTTACAACAAATTATACATCAAATTCAAGGTAAACTAACCTAGTTTTTCTTACAAATGTGCAATATGTGCCCCTTTAGTTATACCGTCAACCCGACTTTGGGCCACTTTTTTCAGGTTTCACTAACATTTCCATTATTAAAAAATATTATATATGATTTTTCAACGTCGAAATTGAATTGTAAACAATTAACATGAAATAATAAAGCAAACTGTATGGCTTTAAAGAGGCAATTTGTTATTTTTAAAAAACTATTTTTAAAGTTTTTGAACAAAGTAGCCCCTGCTAGGGCCTTCTTTGGTCTATCCACTTAGTTTCATATAAATTGAACACATTTCATATGTTTGACTATTGAAACCCGCTTGCAATAGGATCTGCTAATGAATTAACTCTGCAAACTCGATAAACAAATATTTTTTTAACATTTAAACACAATAAACCAATTGTAAATATTAAAGACACGAGAAACAGTTTTCGTCATGTTATCCTCAGCAACTGGAACAAGATAATTAATGTAACATTTTGCTACAGTAACATTTGAACAAAAATGTTACTTAAAACATTTTTTAAGAAATTTGGTTGTATAAAAGGCATTTCTAAGTAATTGGGGTTACTTCGGACCAAACCAGGCCTGGTACAAAGTAGCCCCGAAAAACTAGTTTTCATGTTAGCTTTATGAAAACGTAAACATTTCCTGTCGAAATAAAAAGTTAAAAGAAAATCTATGATCACACATGTGTTACAGGTTACTAAAGGTAATATTTTGAGACTTACCTTATTTGTAGATCTTCTCTAGATTGTTACACTACAGAAAGTTTGGAGAGTTAAAATCTACACACGAAAGCAGTTGTTTACAAACACATCCAGTGTCGCCATTAACAAAAATTTAAATTACCCCAAACTATTCAAATATCTTATAGTAGGGCATAAACTATTTTCAAGGCAAAAACTCTAAATTATCTTTTATTCTTTGTTCAATACAAAGAATAAACACTTTGTGTATGTGATGGGCCAAAGTAACTCCGCAAGGACCAAAGTAGCCCCGGTTGAGGGTACGGCACACATCCAAACTAAAGTCTAGTTCTTCCCATACTTCGGTTAACAAGTCCTCAGTAATGGCAGCAATAGCCTCTTCAATTCTGTGACTCAACTCTGGCAAATCATTAGGTAGCGGCGGAGTGTAAACACGGTCAGGCAACTGAAGTTTAAGACTAACTTTTCGAACAGATTTCTTAGTACTACGAAGGTCAGAAGCTCTGGCAAGGGTTAACAACCTGACCGGACACTTTTGGTCGTCCCCTGGATGTGTGCCGTATAACTAAAGGTGCACATAATGAACATTTGTAAGAAAAACTAGATTAGTTTACCTTTAATTTGATGAGTGATTTGTTGTAAATAGTCTAAATTAAACCATTATAATATACCATTGAAACTGGGATATTCTTTTATGGACTCCCTGTATATTTATTACGCGAGATTTTATTACATTTCAGACACATATGATGGTGTTTCGTAGTTGAAAAATATTCCTTTAAGGATATGATAAAATGCCCTGTACAAGGAAATAGTTAATCTAATTAAATTACAAAGGGAAATGCATCCAGACATAAGGTAAACGCACCAATAGTGGGCCACTTAAGGACATTTATCGAATTATTATTAAAGTACAAGTGAATTCCAAAAGATATACACTCATGTTTGTGAAAATTGCAACACCATGGAGAAATCATCAGAATTAAATTTAATTTAATACATAAACGAATGGTATTGGTACAAACAAATGACTACATTTTCAAAGCAAAAAAGTAATATTAAGTGCCCAAAATCAGCATTTGGTGTAGCCACCACGCACCGCAATAAGTACTGCTATACGACGCGACGTGGCATGGAGTCAAACAGATTTTAAATGACTGCCTGGGGAAGAGCATCCCATATTCCTTGTATGCGTACACAAAGTTTATCTGTAGAAGCTATAGGAGGAGAATAACGAGCGAGACGCCTATCAACAAAATCTCACACATGTTCAATGGGCGACATATCCGGCGAATACGCAGGCCACGGAAAAAGCTGTACGTGTTCTGCTGACAAGAAGACTTAAATATTCCTTGCAACATGTGGCCGGGCAATATCCTGTTGAAAGATAGCTCCAGGAATACCTTGAAGGAAAGGAATGTGAGCTCCAGCACTTTGCTGATGTACCTGCTGCTGTTCATATTACCCACAATTCGTAGCAGCTACGATCGTCCAGGATGCGCAGTCGCATCCCAGACAATAACTCCTGGTGTTCGTCCACTATGACATTCGATAATACACTCCTGAAGGTAGCGTTCACCAGCATGGAGTTTAGCACGAATCAGTGGTGTAGTCGTAAAAAAAACAGAGGGTATGGGGCATTCTCACAATCTTTTGACTTTCATGTCCCTGAATAATAATTTTTATTTTAATACACTTTTTTGTGTTTTTTTTATTTCATATATTGGGGAACATCTCATTGCATGATTGCATAACAATATTAACTAGATAAATAAGTTTTGGACACTGTTGGTGGTCCAAATACCAGGAAAACTCCTATACCGTCCCGTGTTCCTGATGCTGATTTTTAAGTTTGGAGCTGTCTGTATAAAATTGTTTCAATAAAAGTAATTCGATGTAATTTTTTTCCAAAACTGGGACAATTTTTTTATATAAATATGTAGCAAAAAATTAACCTGCACGCATTTTTACGGTTGATATTAATTTTTGAACTCTGTCCCTGGGTTTTTCATCCTTACCATCCCTCTTGCTAAACTTATATAGAAAATCCCTTCAGATGCAGCCACAGAATTTTTTTCAAGTTTTTTCTCATGCAGACGTACGCTAGAGAAAGAATGTCTAAAATTCTTTGACAGGAAATTTACTGTAGAATTTAAATCAGCATTTAAATATCAATTTTAAGATCGTGGCTTTATTGGTAGTCTTACCGTCCCCAAGGTTTATTCCTGCACTTTTCAAGGTAAATTTAAAAAAAATTAATCCAATGTTAGCAACTGTTTCTAAAAATCAAGTAACATTGTGGCTATCACTTAGTGTCAACATGATTTGCCTAAAAAAAGGTGGTAATTTTCCTTACCGTTTCATCCCTACCGTCCCTTTTTTTCACATTTCGCCCCTTTTTTCCTATACCGTCCCGTTTTTTAGGGTTCCGTACTTAAAAAGTAAAAACGGAACCATTATAAGATCACTCTTGTGTCTGTCCGTCTGTCTGTCTGTCACAGCCACTTTACTTGTAAACTATGGAACGTGGAAAGTTCAAATTCGGGAAGTAATAAAGACTGTTGACCCACATATTTTTAGATTGTTAAACATTTATAAATATATTTAGTAAAAATGTATAGGAGCAAATTAAATTCAGTTGCTTGAAAAAAAATATTTTCTTTGTATATCGTGTGAAAACTTTCGTAACGCTGAATTCAAAAATACATTTCTTTTAATTTTAGGTATTACATTTTCAAAGATATAGTCGAAAATGTAGCGCAAAAATATGTTCCCCCCATCTAATTCCGAATCTACTGAATCTAAAATTATGAAAAAATTAGAGGGAGTAGACATTAATTTAAACCTTGCAGGAATATTATAGCGATTACCTTAGGTCACATAGTTTTTTAGAAAAGCGCATTTTTCCGTTACACACAAATTTCGATTTACGGGCATTCAGCAAAACTGTTGATCAGCGCTGGAGATACCTGTCGTAGAAGAAGTATAAAAGCATTGTTGATCATGATTTTTGAAAAATCGTCAGTAATTAGCCGAGATATGAACCCTTAAAGATATGGACGGTTTGGACATACATAATGACAGGGGCGGCGTACACTGTGTACCATCGGCTTTTAAAGCCTAGATTACAACTTTTAATGATATATGACTGTAATGAAATGGCCAGTAACAGTATAAAAGCAATAAACGTCAAATTGTTGTAAACAGACTAATTCAAGGGGGTCTCAGGACTCTTAAAGCTTCAAGATTTTTTTAATTTTAATTTTTTTAGATGTTAATCTTTCTTTTTTCTGAACATTTTAATATAATTGTTTCTTTCAAATTCTCATTAGAACAGAAGTTATGGCTTTTGGAATTATACCGGCTCAATAGCTTAAGCGGCATTTTCGAAACTTGTAAGTCATTTTTCTCCAATTGACTTTTTCGGGCATAACGCGCACGATATTTTAAAAACATTTGAATATTTTTTCATGAAATTTTCAAAACATACGTTTTATGTTAATCTGTATAAACTGAACTTAAAATTTCTTTTTTATTGCTCAAAAAAATATTTTTTTAAGTGATTATGCTGTTCAAATTTTAAAAATTTTCTATTAGCTAAATACAACTTTGTATTAAAAATATAAAAATGTTTTAATTACAAATTTACTTAGGTTCAGAGTAATTATTTTAATCTGAAGTATAAGTAGGCACCAAAATTTTTATTCTAGTTACAATATTTATTTTCTAATCGTGCGCGTAAGCTGTTATACCAATATTCTGCTTGTCAAATGTCTGACTATTTGGAGCACCCTGTAAATGCTAATTCTTCATCTTGCAATTTTTTTAATACATAAAATGAAAGAACGTACTTATATCTTTAATCTCGACAAAAATTGTGTTTTAAAATTATATACATTTTAAGATATTAAATGTTGAAAATGGTCTCTTTTTTTTCATTTTTTCCAATTTTTGAGATCTCTGAGACCCCTTAACTAGAATGAATTACATAAATACTATGGGATTCGCGACAATTTGCATTGAGTGCATCGCTCAATACGCCTCGAGTGGCTTTAAAAGTTAATTAAAAACCTATATGGAAAACGCGTCAAGGACCAAGGCAGCGTTGCGAATTTGTGACCCCCTTTCGAAGCGCGCTTAGCTCAATGTCAAATGTAAACTTTGAATGAATGTTTTGTTTTAGCTGCACTGTAGAAAGAAAGGTTATTACTATGCTGAATTTAGCTTTATGAAATGCCAAATGAAGTTTAGATATATATTTCTTTTATTGTCTGTACCGAATTAAGTTCATTATAAAGGGATTAAGATAATATTAAACTAGTCAGATGTGTCAATCCAAAAACTTTCTTCTATCTCATACATGTCAATACTTCCTGATAAATGGAGCACAGCAGCGCCACCGGTTGGGCGATTTATACCAAAATCTAATCAGGGACAACTTTCGTGAACTTCTAATTGAATTGAAGTTTGGTGAAAATTCATGCATTAGTTTTTGAGATAAAGCTATTACGGAAATCGTGAAAAGTTCTGAGTTACAGTGGAACCTCTTGGGCAATTTACACCAAAAACTTATCAAGATCAGTTTATATCAGGGACTAACTGAATCTAAAGTTTGATGAAAATTCATGCATTAGTTCTTGAGATACAGCTATTGCGGAAATCGGGAAAATTGCAGCATAGTAGCGCCACCTGCTGGGGATTTACACCAAAAAGTAATGAACACCAATCTATATCAGGGACTAACTGAATCTAAAGTTTTATTAAATTCCGTTGAATAGTTCTTAAGATAGAGCGCCCACAAAATTTGTGTCACACACAGATAGACAGACTCACAGACAGACATTTTGTAAAAACATGTTTTTCATTACTTCTGTACCCTAAAGCGTATAAATCCGTCGAAAACCGAAATTTGAAAATTTTCACGAATCCAATACTTTCTTCTTGTAAAGATAGAAGAATGTAAAAATGAGTTATACAGAATGGCTGTATTTGATATTTTTTAGGTTCCATATCTCTTTGAACTTTCATGGTATATCCATTTACATTTTCCTAGTATATACTGTTATACCCAACCCTACTTTTCATAGTTTTTTACAAAGCGTTAGTATTCTTTTAGCAACGGTTTTTTTAATAATACAATTACTAATTCATATATTTATTGTACGGAACCCTCTGTACTCGAGTAATACTCGCATTTGACCGTTTATTTACCTTACCGTCCCTCTTTAACACCCCTTTAAGACAATGTTATACAAAAATTCTTTATTAAAAGTACTACATTTTTATTATTTCTTATTTGAATGTCCTGTGGGTACTATGCAAATTCATTATAAGTAAAAATTTAGAAGAAAATAAAAAGTTATAGTGGTAAAATGGTAAAGAAAATTAAACTCGCAAGTTTAACTTAAACCTCAGTTAAATGAAATATTTTTCGCTGCTGACCATTTTTTCTTTATTTTGAATCATTAAGACATCCGTTTATCAGATTAAAATGTTATTTAAGCAAGTTTAATTTCACCAAATTTTTTTTCCCGAAAGTCAAAAGATTGTGAGAATGCCCCGTTTACGTTCTAAGCAGAGGGTATACGCTCAAGGCAGAGGGTATACCCTAGTCTGTATATACTATAGCTTTCTTGAGAAACAGAGGGTATATGGTGCTCCTTTAAAAAAAATCCAGAGGGTATACGGCGTATACCCCGTATACTCTCCACTACTTCCCTGACCATAACTCTCGGTGTTCGTCCACTATGACGTTCGATAATACACTTCGGAAGGTAGCGTTCACCGCCATAACGTTTAACACGAATGCAGCCATGATGGTATCACAAATTAAAGCGGGATTCATCAGGTAAAACAACTTGTTGCCAATCTGCATGTCAGCATAGGCGTAGAGTTATATGGGCCCGTGGGGCTCGGGCCCCTCCAATAATTTTTTCAGGTGGGCTATATTTTTTTACGACAACTGACATAGAAAAAAAACTCAGATTTTGGAATTTCTTATAATTTACAAAAGTTTTTAGCGTATAATGTTTTCGATGGATAATTGTTCTTTTTCTAAATTCGCTTTTTACTTTTATTCTTTGTAAACAAGTAAAACAACAGGAAAATTTTAGCGTGGCGTATGGGAAAAGACTAAGCACTCTCCATGGTGGGTTTTTCTTCCTTCTTTGGACATTGGGCACACTTTCTGGGAAGAATTTATTTTTCTGATTCGGCGTCATAAATATAGGGCATTAAATTCAAGTTTTTAACGGACAATAAATGGTGTCCGATATGATCTGATTAGAGCACAGATAAGATGATTCACCATTTCCCGAACGTACAAAGAAAGTGGCTCCAATTTAGGAGCTTTGAAGAACTCTGGAGGGAGGGGGGAGAGGAGTTAAGTTTTGTTGCAAATGATGAAACTAGAAGCCAGGAAGAATCACCAGTGTTTCCAAAGCATAGAATACAAAGGGAGAAATTCTTTGTCTCTAAATCATGCATAAAGCTAATATTTATTAAAATAGTCAAAATCATCAAGCGGTCTCCCTGTAGCAAATGACGATTCACCAGGATCTGATCTGGTAACAATAAACAGTACATACTCAGTTGCTTTTATTCGGGCCGAGCAAGAAACCCTTTCCCAGGCCCATTTTCTTTCATTAATATCAGGCTGAGTAGGGGCCGGGTCTAAATTTTTTCTGTAAACCCGAGCCAGGTCTAAACTTTATTTATTCCGTGCCGTTTCGGACTGACATTTGATTCAATTTTCGTGCTATTTTCAAAGTTTTCGATATTTATATGAAATTATCTATCTGTACATGCGCATTCACGGCAAACACAGCAAGGCCGCTTTTTCGGGCGCAACCCTGTAGTACATATATACCTGTAGTACTGTTATACATTTATACACTAACTAGCTCACATGCCTGGCGTCGTCCGGTCCGTCGAAAAATAGTGCGAAACACGAAATAACTCAAAAAATTGTAATAAAAAATCGCGAAAAAAAAGCACGATTTCCAAATAAATTTAAATGAAAAGAAAACAAAATTTACTATTTTGGGCTAGAAGATAACCGGATTCCTTTTACTAATTTTGAAAAATTGTAGCAAATCGCGAAAAAACTCTAAAAATCACTAAAAATTAAAAAATCGCAGATGACAAAATTTTGATATTAGGGGCTAAAAGATTAAAACAGGATTCCTTTTACGAATGTAGAAAAACCGCCGTGGAATGCGAAAAATCTCTAAACAATGCATAAAAATTCGCAAAAAATTCAAAAATTGATATACGATTTTCGAATAAACTTTGTTGAGAATATAACAAAATTAATTACATTGGGTTAAAAGTGTGACACCCAATTCCTTTTACGAATGTCAAAAGATAGCAGCGGAACGCTAAACATTGCATTAAAAATCGATAAAAATCAAAAATCGCAGAGGAAAAAAATTAAAACAGCGTGTTACAAGTTTGAAACGAATTTCTTTTATAAATGTAAAAAAAAAAAAAAAAGCACGGAGCGCGTAAAAACGCTAAAAGTCGTGTTAAAATGCGGATTTTTTTTATTTTTTAGAAATCGCAGAGGAGAAAATTTGCTATATTAGACTGAAAGTTTGAAAAAATATTATGAATGCCAAAAAATCGCTACGGAATACGAAAGAAACGCAAAAAAGAGCATTAAAAATTCAAAAATCGCTGAGAGGGTTAAAAACATTAACCGGGATTCTTTCACTAATGTCAAAAAATCTCCACGGAATGTAAAAAATCTTAATAAAAATCGCTCAAAGTAAACAAAGTTTTAAAACCGAATTCCTTTTACCAATGTAAAAAAAGTCACTGCGGAACGCGAAAAACCGCTAAAAATTGCATTAAAAAGCGCTAAAAATTCCAAAAGTCGCAAAGCCCAAAAATTACTATAAGCGCTCTAAAGCATTTTAATCGGAACTCTTTCACGAGTGTCAAAACTCGTAGCGAAAAATCGCAAAAACTCGCATTAAAAATCAAATTAAAAATTCAAAAATTTCGGAGGACAAAATTTACTGTACAATACTAAAAATTTGAAACCGAATTCCTTTTATCAATATAAAAAATACCACTACAAAACACGAAATAACGCTAAAAATCGCATGCAAATATTTGCGAAAAATTCAAAAGTCGCTGCGCGAATTCCGAATAAACTTTTTTGAAAAGAGGACAAAAATTACTATATTATACGCTAAAAGATTGAAATCGGATTTATTTTAATAATTTTAAAAAATCGCCTCAAACTGCGTAAAATCGTTAAAACTTGCATTAAAAATTATATTGAAAAACTCTAATCAAAAAGTCGGAAATCGGGCTTTGGGGTGCATAACTAAATACATAGAGGTAGGTACCTTCATACCAAATTTTGTAGCTCTGCGTGCAGCGTTTTTTTTTTTTTTTTTTTTTTTTTCAGAACATAGTCGATAGACAGACAAACTTATTATTATAGACTAGCTGACCCGCCCAACGTTGCCCGGGCTCCTGATAATAACTTTAATAAAGCACAAATTTGTATGATTTTATCCCTTTAATCCGATTTTGTCCGAATTTATATTTTTAAATGAAAAAATCTCCAAAAAATATTGACTTTTAATGGTAAAAGCGCTCGTAAGAAGTCATTCTCTGTTTTTCACGTACGGTCGTTTCTTATGTTTTTAAAATAGTTTCTTTTGGTCCGAACTCTTTAAAATTTTTATCGTTATAAATATAACCGTGTTTCAGCCCGTGTAAAAATTTCGTGAAAAAATATTGATATTTGCTTCTAAAAGAAATATGTTTTACTCTCCCTTTTTACTTTATTCTATCCTTCCAAGAAGATAGTATTGTATTCAAGAAAATTTTCAAATTCCGGTTTTCGACGGATTTACACTTTTTAGCGGTCACAAATCCCGAAAAACATGTTTTTACAAAATGTCTATCTGTGAATCTATCTGCGAGTTTGTCTGTATGTGACACATTTTTTGGGGGCGCTCTATTTCAAGAGCTAGTGCACGTACTAAAACTTCAATTAGCCCCTGATATAAATTAGTGCTGATTAGTTGTTGTTGCAAATCGCCCTATATCTCAAAAACTAATGCACAGATTTTCATAAAACATCAGATTCTGTTAATCCTTGATATTGTTTGGTGCTGATTAATTTTTGGTTTAAATTGCTCAATAGGTGGGGCTGCTATGATGCATTTTTCACGATTTCCGCAATAGCTATATCTCAAGATCTAATAACGATCAGATTTTCATCAAACTTCAGATTCAGTTATATCTTGATATTATTTCGTGCTGATTACGTTCTCCTGTAAATCGTCCAACAGGTATCGCTGCTATGCTGCATTTTTCACGATTTCCGCAATAGCTTTTTCTCAAGAACTAATGCACGTATTTTCATCAAACTTCAGATTAGGTTGGTCCGTGATATAAAATGGTTCTGATTACTTTTTGGTGTAAATTGGTCAACAGGTGGCAGAATATTTTATGATTTTCGTAATAGCTCTACCTTAAAAAAATAATTCACAAATTATCATCAAACTTCAAATTCAGTTAGACGTTGATATATGTTGTTGTTTATTACGTTTTGATGTAAATCGCCCAATAAGTGGCGCTGCTATGCTTAGTTTTTCACGATTTCCGCAACTGTTCTGTCTCAAAAACTAATACACGGAATTTAATCAGTCTTTATATTCTGTGACACATTCACATAAATAGATCTTTCTTTAGGCTTCAGTGTATACAGCGCGACAGGTCTCGCTTTTATGCTGGAATTTTTCTTGCAGACATCTAAGAGGGTGGATGCCAAAATTCAATTCTTTGTTTCAAAGATGCGATGCTTATACCTCCTTTTAAAATGCACACAATTTAATGAACCTACATCTTTAGAATCCTTATGATGGAGATGAGCATAGATTGTGATTTAATTTTGGCACTGTGATAACGAATTTTGAAGTATTAACATGTATGAGATAGAAGAAAGTTTTGGGATTGTCACACCCGACCAGTTTTTCTTCTTTTCGCTTCGGGTTCCTAAAATAACAAAAAAAAAAAAAAAAAAAAAGTTTTCGTCGTCGAGCTGTCCGGAATTTTAACATGTTATAAATATAACTGTACCCGAGTAATCTATAAAATTTTATGAAAAATATGCATATTTAATAGTGAAAACATGTGTCGAAGACAAGCGTAACCGCACCGAAATCGCTTTTTAGCTATTCCGTCGAAATTTTCTAAGATTTTATTTTATTTTTTTAAATACTTCTACTCGCTCGAACATGTCGAAATTTTTGTAATAGATGTAAAATCCAGTCTGTCGAAATGCTCTAAAAAGATTGTGGGAAAAAAATAGTCTCGTCACGGTGAGGCGCGAAGTGACCTGCAGTCGCGAATCTGTTTAAAGTATTAAAATTAGTCTTTTAGAAAACCGATTGCACCGGCGACGAGAAGAAGATCTTAGCTTTAAATACGTATTTTTTTGCGAATCAGTACCTCTAAAATTGAGCCCCGAGTAAGCTTTGGCGAAAGGGAGAAAAAGTCGACTGAGAAATCCCTTTTCGAAATTTTTTTTCAAAGAGTTAAAGATCATATTTTTTAACTGATTGCGGCGTTTGAGACGTAAAAATACGAACTATAAGACTATGTCGTCCGTTTTTCCGTATTTTAAACGCTATGGCTGGTGGGCATTAAAACAAAACGGCAAAAGAAAAAAAAATGTATTTAGTTTTTCCTTCCTTTCCGCTCGAAAAGCCGGTTCTGGTCATGCACGAGCTCGCCTCGCCAATTAAAAAAAAAAAATCTCTGTTTTGATGAGATTTTAATTAGTATCTCGGCCAATTATCAAAAAATTAAAAATGTGAGACTCAGGGGCATCCATACTTGCACTGAACTATTCTCATATAAATTTTCAGACCTCTGGGGCAGTAGATTTTCCTAGCCATCGGCAATAAACACACACAAATAGCGATCTTGTCTTTTATTATTAAATATATAGATATTTATGATATATGTAGAGTAAAACACGTCAAAACGGAACCTGTATATGGCATAATCCTGTCTTAAATGGAAACTTTTCATGCTCCAGAAGGAAAGATTGCCGCACAATTTTACTTAATTAGGCAGAAACCTGTCTTAAACGGAATATTATTTTGGTCGCTTACGATTGCTCTTGCAAAGGTTTTACTGTAGGGACATAAGGTTAGCCTGTGTAAACGGAACCTCTCTATAGCGAAATCTTCTCTAATGGCAAACATTTCATGATCCCATCGAAATGACCACTTTGAATTTGTACCTGCTAAGAAACTTGTATAAACTGGAAACTTTCAGCTGTTATTTGTAATTTTGTCTTAGCAGGTTTTACTATTTTTGTTTTCATTACTCAGTAAATTAACCCCTTGTTCCAGAAGGGTGTAGACCCCCCCCCCCTTGTCTCCGCCACTGGCTGAGCCCCTCCAATAATTTTGAAAACTCTACGCCTATGCATGTCAGTCTGGATGTTCATGAGCACATTGCAGCCGCAGGCGTAGATGGTTTTGCAGGAGGGGGATCCTTTATAAAGGAGGTCTTGCACGCAGTCCACGGTGCAGCAGACGTCGACCAATTGACGATGTAGACAGTGATACACCTGTAGCAGTTAACCAATGGGCTGCCTATTGTCTAGATGAAGCTGTACGGTCTGCCAGCGCCATGCGGAGCCTGTGTCTATCATCGCGCGTTGACGTCACCATTCGGGTTCCACTCTCAGATTTCCGTGTTGTCCTATCCTCGTCGGTCCACTGCTTCCAAACTCACATCACTCTTCTGCTGTTAGCTGCACACGAGCTGCTATTGCACGGAAGGAAAATCCTTCTTCACGAAGGCCTATGATTCTCCCCATTCAAATTCTGTCAGTTGTTGAAATGCCGCCCTCTTTCGTCGAAGAGCCGTAGTTACGTCTCACCTAACGTTTACCCATTAGCAGATAACCATAGACAATTCTCAACGTCTTCGACTTCGAATACACTTTGAACCGAGGCCCCTGTGGACAGCTCCACACATCCGTCTCGCTACAGCCCTCTATTTATACGGTTTCAACAGCGGTCCAGAGGGCATTGCTCAGCCCGCGCATGCGTGGTGACTCTGAAATTAGAATCATTTGTATAACCCACTATACTTTGCATTCCGTGAAATTTTCAGCTCATTCGCATCATTCCTTCATGGTGTTGCAATGAATTGAAACGGTACCGAGTTCTTTAACAAATGTGACCTACACCACTCGGACTTTAACCCCTTCACGGTCGCTTAATATTTGGAAAAACCATCAAAAAAGTACCTATTTATTTTATTGCAGAAATTGAATAATTATAAGGTTTCTAAATAAAATATGCAATTAGATTTTTTTTAAGGCGAAAAAAATGTTATAGAACAAATTCATATTTGTAGAAAAGCCATCATGCGAGAATTCTGCGTCTTAATGTTTGTTTTACACCGTACAAATTAATGCGAATAAAACCTTTATTTTTCACATCTTAGATCTTTATTTATCATCATCACACACATTGCTACAAATAATATTTGAAATAATATATATACATTAAATTTTGATTATTAATAATTTTTTGAGTGTTACATATTTCGAAACATGCAATACAAAGCCCAACATTACAGTCGGCGCAAAAGCCAAACCCAGACGGCAATATTCAAAGACTTCACACCGAAATGCCAGTTAAATTTTTTTGGTTTCAGAAGTTTTTTCCAGCAATAAATCTCCAGCCCGGAAATATGACGGGAGCGAGAAATAACGAACGACACCTCAGCCCGTGATATTGACGGGAGCGAGAATTAAGGGGTTAAACTCCTTAATTTCAGAATTTTAATTAGTACAGTCTACCCCCTTAATCGGGTAACGAATAAACAAATACCCGTTTACAGCAATAAACTTAACTGAATCGAAAATTCTCCCATAGATGTATGTTAAAGTGCATTTAAGGGGGTCCGGGACACAAAAATCTTAAAATTTTCTAAAATAATTTCTTGTATTAAAAATTCCTCTATTTTTTTCTGCTTAAAATGACGTTTAAATCATGTTTCTATCTTAATTGGAATAGGGAATACTAATTTTTTCGTTTTCGTTTGTTTTCCAATTCAGCAAATTTAAAAAAAATATTTACTTTTGAAAATATGATTTTTTTTACAAAAGTTTATAATATTTTTTTAAATTTTTTTTTAAGTATTTTTAATTTTTATTTAAATTAATATTTTTTAAAATGCTGAATCAAAATTAAAACTTACATATTTCTTTTTATTTGAATGAAAAAAAAAATGAAATTCTACAAATAATATTTTGTGTTATAACGATTTTAAATTACCCCACTTTTTAATAAATTTTAAATTTTAATTTTTTTTTAAATATATGAGAAGTTTTATCATGTGATTTTATTTACAAATGATATGGACAATCACAAAAAATTTCAAAATTTTAACTCAATAAATAAAAATTATTTTAAAATGTGTCCCGGACCCCCTTAATAGAATCATTTCGGTATGTTTTCCTAGGATAGTAGAATACAGATTTTTCTGGTTTTGTACTAATATGGCACATTGAGTAACAATAAATAGAAAAAATAATCTTCTGATTGCTATGTACAGTTGTGGGAAAAAGTAAACATCCCCTACTGACTCTGCAACTAATTATAATAGAAAAAAGTTACTGGTACCAAACGATTGAAATAAAGTCTACTTTTAAATGATATATATGAAATTTGCTTAGAGGTCCATCTACAAATGAAAACCAGACCTAACTTTATTTTTTTCAATAGCAACACCTAATTTTGATAATATATTTCAAATCTTCGATTCAAACTATACCTAGAAACGAAATTTCAAGTCATTTGGATGATAAGTTTTTGAATTATAAACATTCAAAATTTAGAGCTTCTAATGTTAAATTACATTTTCATATTTTTAGTAATATCTCCTGAAATTATAATCCTAATGTAACAATCTTGTTTATGGTTATAATACCAAAAAACCCAAACATAAATACATTGAATTTGTGATTTTAAAAATTTTATAATATGAATTATGCATTATGAAATTAATATTCGAAAAAAATATGAAGTGTAACTTACAATTTTTTTTGATAGATTTATATTTATTATGCCCTACTTTTGCGAATTCTCAATTTCAAACTTTTCTTTTAAGTAGTTTTGAAATTAGGATTAAAAAACGTCAAAATGATGGTTTAAAGATTGGTCTATGATTTGAAGAAAAGCATAATTTCAAAGATATATATTTTACTCATTTAATTGAAACATTTGGGCTGGCCATAGTCGAAACATATTAAGCAAGAAAAATGGTCATATTGGCAAGAAATAATACATTAATAGAAATGACATAGTCATTCTGTAGCATTTCAACAATCGAGTACTGAACTTCAATTTGGATACAGCCCCTAAAATATGCTCCTTTTAAAACAATTAATTCCTATGAAACTAATTGTACGATTTTGCAAATAACAGTGCGTTCTTTTATTATTTTTGAATTTGTTTATAAAATATAGACAAATATACCATATAAAATATCCAAGAGTCTAATAAAACGATTATTAATATATTTTGTAAACAATTAAAAAAAATACCGCAGTGGTATTTTTGGATTTTGAATTTATAGAATTCAACAAAAATGAGTTACAGAAAATAATCAAACGTTGACGAAGTGCTACAGAAAATGATAACAACGATGTAGTAGAGTTTCCATAATCTTTAAGTGAAATGCAATAATCGCCAGCGATTATAGGAAAGTGGCGATTATAATGCACTTTATAGTCCAAAAAAGGAACTGCATTACCAGGTCACACCGTTAAAATAGATGTATTTAAACTTAATTAATACTAATTAATCATAGTTAAAAGCGAACAATTCAAAAAATTGCTCAAAAAACAAATTCATTGTTCAAAAAAACAATGAATATGCAATGTACTTTAATGGGTTTTATCATAAATTCTTATGTAGTAAGAGGGGAAAAAAGTTGATTTTGTAATTTAAGTGAATAATTTTCATTCTATTTCGATATTTGGTGTTGTAATAATTATTAGCTTTAAATTACTATTAATTAGTATTAATAAAGTTTAAATACATCTATTTTAACTGTGGACATGGTAATTAAAGTTTTTCTCGCATAATCGAATACCCATTTAATCGATTGTTGAAACCGCTGATATTCGTTTAAGCGGAGTCGACTGTATGGCAATATTTCTTCATGGATTGAATCCAAAACTGGTCGGGTGTGCCATCCCAAAACTTCCTTCTTTCTCATACATATTAATATGTCAAACAGTTGTTACACATGTTAATAAGTCAGTGTTATTACTTGAAAACTACATCAAATTTGATTTTCATCTTAAGTTTCTGCTTAATTCTACTAATCGGAGTAAAAACGAATTAATCTCCATCATAATAGCTATTAAAATCAATATTGTTCGTTGTTCTGTATACATCAGCTGCTTGAGAATCACTGGATTCGCTGAGGTTAGCTGGATGCGAATTGTCCGTTGCTGCATGAACAGCCGCTGTACAACAGAACAGTAAAAAAACGAGAGAAAATTCGCTATTACAGCACCACCTTCCGGCGAAATGTTTTCAAATTCAAGGAGGACCTACTTGCTATAGCCATGAACATATAGATGAAATCGTTCGGTTCAATTCTATGCATAACTTCATACACTTTTTGATGGTACAATAATGAAAATGGCAGAAAAATTGCTATTATAGCGCCCCCTTCTGTCAGAATATTTTCAAATTCAAGGAGGACCTGCTGGTTATAGCCGGAAACGTTCACAAAAAATTTGGTTCAATTCTGTGCATAACGTCATACACTTTTCGACGATACAAAGCGGACATACACACACGAACGGACAGACAGACATTTTTATAAACATGTTTTTCGGTATCTCTGACCTGGTATCTCCGGTATCTGCGTGTAAGTCCGTCGAAACCGGAAGTCGAAAAAAATACTCGATTGTAATACTTTCTTCTTTAGAAAGAATAACGTAAAAAAATGTATAAAGAAACAAATACTTAACTGCTAACACAAATCCTGATGTTAACCAGTTGGTTAGCTTTAAAGCTCTAGAATACCCTGAAGAATTCATAGCGATAAATGTAGATAGATAAAAAAAAGTTTATCCTTTCCCCAGTCATCAATCTTCTTTGGTAACATCAAATTATTTTCTGAACTTATCATTCGCCCTTCTATAAGATAAATATTTCTTCTGTTAGCTGCTAATGGTGCTTACACACTAGCCGATGCCGGAATTCTTTTGCTTTGTTTCTCTTTTTTATATTGTATATATATATATATATATATATACTGAAAATTATAGTAACAGAAATGTAAGAAACAGATGAACTTTGAAGAAGTATTTTCAGTTAGACAGAAGCATCTCGAAATGAAACAAATGTTTCAACAGAATTTTTTTCAAAAACAATATTTTTCGAACGACGGATAAGTATATAAAATTTTGATTTCTTTTTATAAGGATATATAAGGAAACATGATAGAAACACTAGCTTTTGTACACAATTGTTATATTGTAGTTCAATTTATACGAATTGCAATTAAATTTATACGAATTGCAATTGTAATTATACGAATTGTTACATTAAATATATTGTATGAATTGTTGTATTCAATATATTGTATGAATTTTTGTATTTAATGTACTGTATGAATTATAATACACTGAATAATTGACATTATATTTGGAAATATTTTCCAAATACTAATATTTTCACAATTTCCGTATTATATTACAAATATTGGTCATAATTCGGTAACAATACAATATTAACAGAATTCTGTGTCTATATCTGTTTGCTAGTGAGATTAAAATACCGTGATCTGCAACAGGAATTATTTCCTTTCTTGCCATATCGCCATGCTATAATATGCTATAAATAAGCTACGCTGCAAAAACAGAGAAATACAACTTGATATAGCAAGAAGATTTACGAAAATATAATATAAGCTTTTCAGAGTTACCCACATTTCGAAAAAGCGTTCTTTTATCTTCAATGACTAATAGAATCTAAGATTTAAAGAAGTACTGCAGAAACAAAAATTTCTTTTGCTACCTGAAATTTTCGGAAACGATTCCAGATAGCTTTTACAGTGTAGTAATAGATTTTCTCAACCCAGTATCAACACGAAATATCGGTTTTTCGGATGCTACCTATTCTTAAGTAAGTATTTTCATGTTCAACAGACAAAAATGCTAAATTGACAGCGTACAATGAATAGTATTTTGTTACTCTTGCATGCATAAATTCTATTACGCAGCTGAAAATCTTTACTTGAGAATGAATAACATCCAAAAACTATATATTGTGTTGATACCTAGTTGAGAAAAGTGACTGGTACACTGTAAAAAGTGCTCGGAAACATTTCCGAAAATAACAGACAGCAAAATAAACTTTTGTTTCCGAAATTCTTCTTTAAATTTTCGAAATATATTGCTTTCTGAGGTTTCTGAAGATAGATGAACGCTTCTCGTAATCGGGGGTAACTGGAAAGACGCTATATTATATTTGCGTAAACCTTGCTATATCAAGAAATATTTCTGTTTTTCTTTTTTTTTTTTTTTTTTTTTTTTTTTTTTTTTACAGTGTGACTTTTAACTTCATCACATTTGAAAATATATCCATTTAAAGCAACTGTATTTAGATTTCCATTATCTGAAATTTACTGGAATTTAATTATGATGAGTGATAAGGTAATGCTCTTCACAATTATATATATTTGCAGTTGATGCATTGGCTCATCAAGGAAATCATTTAAAATTTTTCTGCTTGGAGAACGGACATATTTAGTGCTTTCATTTGCGTGTTCTTTTCTTAGAAACAGGAATATTTCCGAGCGGAAGTTCGGTGCTTCAAATATGCGTGACTCCAGCAGTATGCAGTTGCATATGAATGTTCAGATCATTTCCACAACAGAAAGACTATTAAAATTAAAACATCGGGGTTTTTTCTGCAACCAAGGAGTTTAGTATTTCACGCTGGAACACTTATGTTGAATTTTTATCGACTTCTAACAACACAAGTTGGTCGGCAACGGCCCGCATTCCTAGATCACGAACACACATTCCGGCCCTATACGGTCCCAATGGTCTATTCTAACACTCACAGAACTGAGCTCATTGCTGACTGTCTTAGAAGTCAGTTTACACTCAGTCAAGATGTTATCATTTCCAGGAGGGTCGACACTGTAAACACAGAAGTTGAAGATTTTTAAACACAAACTATGATAACGCTCTCGATCCTGCAACCTCCTCTGGGGTTATTTTTTAAATCAGCAATCATAAAAAGAACAAATTGTCCGGCCTCGATTGCATCTCTAACAATATTCTCTTACATTTTCCATTTAATTTCATATTCTTTCTAACCATTCTCATTAATTGCATGCTTAGTACTTGTATGTTTCCTCAATACTGGAAGAAAATACTGATTGTTCCAATCACTAAACCTGGACAGGATAGGCACGCTTCTTCTAGCTTCAGACCTATCTCACATTTATCTTTCCTCTCCAAGGTCTGCGAACTTGCGACTTGCGAACTGCCTGAAAGAGTTCATCACCCCAATTCGATTATTATTTTCTAGCAGTTTGGATTTAGGCCCAAACACTCGACTCAATACCAGCTTTGGAAAGTGACTGAACTCGTTCACGAAGGCTTCCCGAAGAAAGAAATAACTGGTGTCGTATTCGTAGACATTGTTAAAGTTTTCGATTAAGTTTGGCATTGTGAGCTTATTTATAAGTTGATTATACTCCGATTCCCCCAATTCCTCTTTATCTTCTGGAACTACCTGCTATGTTAAAGTTAATACTTCTATCTCCTCTCCCCACACTATAGAGGCTGGCGTCCCTCAGGGAAGTTTAATAAGCACATGCCTGTTCAACCTTTATATTAATTATGTTCCTCGTATTCCTGGCATCTTCTTAGCATTATATCCAGATGACACAGCCATCATGCACAGTAAAAGATTATTATGCATTGTGATTGAAAAACTTCAACCCTATCTTCAGGTCTTTTTTGATTTGGCTTCATAAATGCCGCATCAAAGTCAATGCAGCAAAAAGTGCTGTCATGATTTTCTCAAATAAGACCATTTCCCCGACACTAATATTTCTCTTAATAATGACAACATAGCCTAGGTCACCAATTACAGATACCTAGGAGTTTATCTAGATTCAAAGTTAAACTGGGTTAGGCAGATTTCGGACGTGTTAACCAGGGGTATAAAAATCTAGGCGCCAGCAGGCAGTCTGCCACCACTAAATTTTATTCGTTATTTATCGTCTAATATTTCGTCCAAATTGTTTGTAAGAATGCTAATAAAATTTAAGCGAAAAAAACTTTTAAAATTTAGTGGTGAGAGACTGCCCGCTGGCGCCTAGATTTTTACACCCCTGGTGTTAGCCAAATCTACCAAAACCCAGGAATTCTTTATCCAGGAAATCTCAATTCTTTATTAGCTTATCACAGCTCTCTGTCAACTTCGACTAAAGTGTTACTATACAAGTCCTTCATCAGATCAGCTACGACCTACGGGTCTGTTGTCTAGGGATCTATCTTTGAAACTCAGATGTAGAACTTCAAATTTTTCAAAACACATAAGTCTATAGGATGTGCACAGCGACAAAGTTTGTCTGGAACTACGGCATTCATGCGATCTCAATATTAGGCCTATCTCGCAAGTTAAGTTGGAAAGTCAAGGCCGTTTGGGAAAATCAATTCGTACCGGAAAATTCGATCATTTAATTATTAGACATTGATTCTGATATCTAATGTCTAATAATTACCGGGCAGAATTTTCCGGTACGAATTGATTTTCCCAAACGGACACGACTTTCCGAACGACCCAATAAAAGATTTGCGCGAAATTTCCACAGACATCGTATCCTGGCACAAAACGATACTTTGCGGTCAACATCCAATATTACAGAGTCGATAGCTCTCGAGTAAAGAAAAAACCGCTTGTCATTTTGAGCAGAGATGGCGATTTTGCTCATCTTCTGAAAGGAGAAGTGAACCATCTTAAACGTATCGTTGTAGTCTTCAAAATTAAAAAAATAAAAATATTTTCTTTTTTTATTTCATTCTGGCATAACTTACTTAACCTTATTTCTATGAAGTCTTCTGTCACTTACCATGTGGCATCGAGCTCAGCTCACATTCCTAATAAGCTTTTTATTCTAATTCTACAGGGTTATTACAAATGAATCATCGGGTTTTGATGCTTTACTACGTGCAAACTAGGAAACGTATATGTTTCCATGACAACTCAAACAAGAGGGCGTTAACTAGTTTCGCGCTGCGTATGTGTCATGCGCGTGGGGTTGCCATGGTTGATGCGCGAACATCATATTCAAAATGGCGACTGGACAGCAGAAATTTTCCACACAGTTGACTGTGGAATGGAAAGTTCACGGCTAACGCGATTGGTTGTTTTCTTTGGACTACGGATGAAACTCTCTCTTACTCGCTTCACTGTTTCTTCAGCAACGCTTATAAGGCCGGAACTTTTGCCTTTACATAAACAACGGCTTCTTTGAATTGTCTATACCAGTGCAGAATGCTTTTTTGGGTTGGTGGTTTGCATTTGTATGCCTTCTGGAATGCTCTCTGAACGGTTATAAGCGATTCACACTTTGAAAATTCTAGTACACAAAACGCTTTCTGCTGCCCATTCGCCATTTTGAATATGACGTTCGCGCAGCAACCATGGCAACCACACGCGCATGATACATACGCAGCGCAAAACTGTAGTTAACGCCGTCCTGTTTGAGTTGTCATGGAAACATTTACGTTTCCTAGTTCGCATGTAGTAACGTATCAAAACCCGATGATTCATTTGTAATAACCCTGTATTATAGAAAAAAATTGTATTACTTTTCATTTATTTTTTACATTTACTTTATATTTATTAATGTTAGATTTAGTGTTTCGATCTTATAACTTAGGAAAAAATGCATAGCTCTGATTAGACTTCCCATTCACTTCCTTACTGCACTGCCGTTTCATCTAGTCACTGTCAATGCACACGGAGTGTTGCACTCCAACAGGTAAACTCATCCACATCTGAGTTTTCACCTAACAGTCCGCTTCTGGACTATGAGATGAACAATATATTTTCCTTTACATGTATGATAACTCTGTTTGATATTGCGGGTTAGACACGAGGTGAACGCGGGCATTTTGCTCCGCGTGATTACTCCAGGTCACAGTGGACCTTGACAGCATCTTCCCAACGGAAATATGAACAAACACGACCACCGTTTTATTACAAAAATCTTTTCATTTCATACATCAACTACAACTCCATCCTCTTTTTTCTCCTTGTAGAGCTCCTTGAGATGAACTATATATTTTCCTTTACATGTATGATAACTCTGCTTGATATTACAGGCTAGACACGAGGTGAACGCGGGCATTTTGCTCCGTGTGATTACTCCAGGTCACAGTGGACCTTGACAGCATCTTCCCAACGGAAATATGAACAAACACGACCACCGTTTTATTACAAAAATCTTTTCATTTCATACATCAACTACAACTCCGTCCTCTTTTATCTCCTTGTAGAGCTCCTTGAGATTAACTATATTTTTTTCTTTACATATATGATAACTCTGCTTGATATTACAGGTTAGACACGAGGTGAACGCGGGCATTTTGCTCCGCGTGGCTACTGCAGGTCACAGTGGACCTTGACAGCATCTTCCCAACGGAAATATGAACAAACACGACCACCGTTTTATTACAAAAGCTTTTCATTTCATACATTAACTACAACTCCATCCTCTTTTTTCTCCTTCTAGTGTTCCCTTTAGTAACACGACTCTAGTTTCGAGAGCAATTAATTATCTTCTCTCATCATCAGGTGGAGAGCCCATTTACTTGTCTAGTGGTTAGAGCACTGGCTACTAGACAAAAGGATTTCGGAGTCAAATCCCGACTCGGGAAAGGATATTTGTGATGAATCGGACTCCACTTTAAACGGAGATCCCAGTCTAATTAGCCCTCGTGTGCAAAAATGACAGTAGCGTCCGCAAACAACCAACCGGCCATCATCGGATAATAATTATCTGGCAAGGATAAATTATATTCTGCTACAGCAGATAATTAATTGCTCTCAAAACTACAGTCGTGTCATATACTCATTAGAGAAAAAGGAGGATCCATTTCTATATATTTTTCATCTGAGGATGATAATATCATTTCCAATACACCTTCATGGTAATCAATAATGTATTGCTAATAAATTTAAAAAAGACTCTTTTCATTATCTGATCGCTTGACGCCTGTACACTTGTGCAGCTTTAAACACTAAACGCCATCAAAAGTGCAATGGCTGAAATAAATCCCTTTATTTTAAAAGAATGTAGAAAGTCTAATTTAAATCATTAATTTTAAAGTAAACTGTGTTATTCCTAATAAAACTTTCTATGTATTAACTTTGCAAAATTTGCGATAAATCTCATAAAGAAAATCTCCTGATTTAAATTCAAATCGACAAAAACACGGCAATTGATTTTTTGGCTATTTTCTATTGCCTTTAGTAAATTGCGGCTTTATTTTCTCCTTAAGTTTTTGTGAGTAAATCAGAAATTCAGCAATTTCCAAATACACAGTTTGCGACTCCGCCTTCCATTTTTCTTTTCTACAAATCATGTAGCGCAGAAATAAAATAAATATCAGGTTTTCAAAGAGTTGCATTTTGCAAAAATTCTTCATTTATCAATCCTATTTTCCATTACACTAAGATAAATTTTATTTTCAAAGCTTACGAGTAAAATCAATGAGCTGTTGCCTGTTTTTTAACTCTCATTCTAGAGTATTATTTTTTAAAAAAAATTAAAGCACCGTTAATAATATTCTAGTAGTGTCCAATACTGGCTTCCTCATGGTGAAATATTGGACTAATCTTTACAATAATTCATCATACTGATTTGAAATGGACAACGTGTAACAATGAATGAGCTCCAATGGCTTCTTTTGTAGCACAGAACAAATATTGCGAAATTTATTATTTTTTCTAATTTTTTATTATTATTATTTAAGTGGGGTAAGGAGATTTCTTTAATGATTTTTAATTGGAAACCTGCAAATCTCGAAATTCTATTACGAATCCAAATTTATGCACTACAACGTGTGAAATTTGAACTGGCATAAATAAACCGCTGTTACAAAATTATACTAAAAAAAAAAAAGAAATTATACGGGTTAAAATTGAGTTTTCATCAAAATAGTTTTTTATTCAGAATATGTTTTTGCATTTTTCATAAAAGGTTGGACATTTTATAAATAAATTGGATTTTAAAGTGATATCTTTGTTCTTGTTTCTACTCTGACGTATTTTTTTAAACTCCATTTTTAAAACACTTTAAAGTAGGAAGAAAACTAAATTTATAAATTTATAAATTTTTGATTTTTTAAATTTATTTTTACCTTTACTTTACTTCGGATTGATGTAAAAATTTAAGAAACTGCTTTGAAGGTATATTTAAAATGCCTTAGGTGCATTAATAATTCACATTATTGTATACATTCTACTTAATGGTTGCATAAATAATTGCAGTCCCTGTTTAATTTTTTCTTCTAAACTTTTCTCCTTGTTTTCTTAGTAAAATTATCTAAATACGTACTTCAAATATCTTTTGAATTACAAAAACGATTTTTAATTGTCTTTTTCATAAATTTATAAGTAATGTATTTGTTCAGCTTGTAACTTATTTCATCTGATTTTTAGTTAATCTGAAAAAAAAAGTACTGAAAGAAGCTAAAATTATAATATATACCTGAAAAAATATTCGTATTATACCATACAAATAGCTATATGGAAGTAGCAGGCCTTTTCTTACTAGTAAATCTGCAAATCATGTGCCTCAACGTCACCTCTACTATTCTTTTTTCTTAAATCTCACTTTGCATAATATTTAATATCCTACAATACTCATTTTAATTATTTTGGGATATATGCAATGCATACGATTTCTTGAATATTGAAGACATATTTTTAAAACTTTCACAGTAAACCCGATTTTATACAACGGTGTTCTGTAACTTCTTATACTTGCAATTTTTATTTAATAAAAAGTAATTTTTTTTCAAGGGAGTTCTGCACCCTCTACCCCTGTTTTACACTGTAATTTCATTGACATAAGCATATCGTTGTACGGAATATCTTATACTATAATGCGAGCAAAAATTTGTGTGTGTATGTAAATTTTATCTTAAAAACGGCTCTAACGATTTTGACGAAATTTTGTATTTTACCATTTTCGGGCACGGACCATTGGGCTAGGTCACGTGTTTGAGAAAATTCGCTTAGAGGGTCGTTTTGGGTCATAATGGGTCAAGGTCAAGCTAATTATATCTAAAAAACGGCTCAATCGATTTTGACTAAATTTTATATCCAACCGTTTTTCGGCACGAGAGAACTATTAGGCTAGGTCACATGTTCGAGAAATTTTGATTAGTGGGTCATTTTTGGGTCACTATGGGTCAAGCCAATTTTATCTAAAAAACGGCTCTAACGATTTCACTAAATTTTGTATTTTGTCGTTTTCAATTACGAGAAGACCAATGGCATAAGTCGCATATTAGATAAAATTCGATTAGTGGGTCATTTTTGGTCACTGTGGGTCAAGCAAAGTTTATCTAGAAAACGGCTCTAACGTTTTTGACGAAATTTTGTATTCTATCGTTTTAGGGTACGAGAATACGTTTCGGCTTGATCACATGTTCAAGAAAATTCAATTAGTGTGTCATTTTGGGTCACAATGGGTCAGGGTCAAGCTAATTTAATCCAAAAAAAGGCCCACAACATTTCGACAAAATTTTGTAATATACCGTTTTCGGGCATAAGATGACCATTGGACTAAGTCACATGTACGAGAAAAATCGATTAGTGGATCATTTTTGGGTCACTGTGGGTCAAGCTAATTGTATCTTAATAAAAGGCTCATACGAGTTTGAGAAAATTTTGTATTATACTGTTTCCGGGCACGAGAAGATCATTGGGTTAGTTCACATGTTCGAGAAAATTCGATTAATGGGTCATTTTTGGGTCACCTGGGTCAAGTTAATTTTATCTAGA
Source organism: Maratus speciosus (assembly GCA_963932465.1). Taxonomy (NCBI): domain Eukaryota; kingdom Metazoa; phylum Arthropoda; class Arachnida; order Araneae; family Salticidae; genus Maratus; species Maratus speciosus. Next base: position 227,873,317 of record OZ010796.1, on the reverse strand, counting down.
AAAAAGCTTTAATGTTTTTGATTAAATGTTGTTTTCTATCGTTTACAGGTTCGAGAAGACCACTGATCTAGGTCCCATACTCAAAAAAATTTGATTAACCAGTCATTTTGGGTCACTATGGATCAAGGTTTAGCTAATTTTATCTAAAAAAGGGCTCATACGATTTTGACAAAATTTCTTATTACGCCATTTCCTAGCACGAGAGGACTATTTGGATAGGTCAGATGTTCGATAAATTTAGATTAGTAGGTCCTTTTTGGGTTACCGTGGGTCAAGCTAATTTTATCTATAAAGTGACTTTAGCGATTTTGACTAAATTTTGTATTTATTATTTTCGGGTTCGAGAAGAGCATTGGTTAGGTCTTGTGTTCGAAAAATTTTGGTTAGTGGGTCCCTATGTCTTAGAATGATGCCAATTTTATCTAAACAGCAAGAATGACCGTGAGAATGAAATATCGAATTGAACACAAACCTAATTTTGACCGAACTTAGCTCGGTCATGCCCGCTAGTTTTATCTTATGCTAATAATAATAATACTTACCTTTCAGCCATAAAATATCTGCACCTATTTTAGAACGTGGATAAAATTCTTCTTATTTATTATCATTTAGATAATGTCATGGCAACATTATTTATTTTAAGGAGTTTTATTACGATAACTTTAATTTTAGATTTCACATAATTTTCTTGAGTGGCTTTTATCAAACGAGTACATTATTTTCTTAATGATTAACCAAATTTTTATAATTGGTAGTTTATTTTTATGCCGGATGATGTACAGTCATGGCAAAAAAAAAAAAAAAAAAAGTAAACACCCCATATTAACTCCTCAACAAATTATCGTAGAAGAAAGTTACTGGTACCGATCGAAAAGTCTACTTTTAAATGATGTATATAAAATTTGCTTAGGGACCATCTACATATTAAAACGAAACCATAACTTCATTTTTCATTTTTTTCAATGGCAATACCCAATTATGACAGTATAAATGAACTCTACACCCTTCAATTATTGGCCTAAAAACAAATTTTTATGCAATTCGTACCATAAGTTTCCGAGAAATTAATTATTTTAAAACGAGCGTATTTTAAGGGCTGTATCCAAATTGAAGTTCGGTATTCGATTATTAACCGAGAGAGCCCCCTTCTTGATCAAGGCACCACTCAAGCAGTCAATGAAGCCTGTTAGATAACATGATAGCAGAAGAAATTTCAAAATATCTACTCACTTCTATCATAGACGATATATCCCTCGTGTAGATAATTGGCCGTCAAAAATCAACCCAACCCAATCTATCATAGACGGCCCCTTAAACCATCATTTGCCGTTTTTTAAGCGTAATTTGAAAACTATTTGGAAGAAAAATGTGAAATTTTGGATTTTTATAAAGCCGGACATAATAAATCTAAATCCATCAAAAAAATTGCAGGTTGCAATTCATAATTTTTTCGAATATTAATTTCATAATTCATAATTTATATCATAAAATTATAAAAATTGCAAATTCAGCGTATTTATGTTTGGGCATATTAGTATTATTGCTACACAAAAAATTAGCACATTAGGAGTATAATTTCAGGAGATATAAATAAAAATATGAAAATGTAATTTAACATTAGAAGCACTAAATTTTGTATGTATAAGTCAAAGTATAAAGTATAATTCAAAAACTTATCATTCAAATGACTTGAAATTTGGTGTCTAGGCATAGTTTGAACCAAATTTCAACCGTTTGAAATATCTCTTTAAAATTGGGTATTGCCATTGAAAAAAATGAGGTTTGGGCTCGTTTTAATATGTGGATGCCCCCTTAAGCAAATGTTATATACATCATTTAAAAGTAGACTTTATTTCCAATCGTTTGGTACCAATAACTTCCGTCTACGATAATTTGTTGAAGAGATAGTACGGGATGTTTACTTTTTTTTTTCTTCGACTGTACTGTACATGCAATAGTATGTTTGATTGCTGATAAACATCGTCACCAACCCACACAAACACAAGCATGGCATATTAAATTAAACCAACACTTCCATGTAAATGAAATTCAAAGAGACTGCCAGAAGAAAATTTGATTATGATCCTTTTTGAATAAAATTGTTTTAATATGATGGCTTTTGAATCAAGGTCTAATTATGCTTTTCATATCGTCACTTTTCAAACTTAGTGTAAGATGTCAAAATAATGCAGAATAATGATAATTAATAAACAACATTAAACTTAATCCGTGTTAATTACATCGTTTTGTTGCTAAATGCAAACTTTGAATCGTTTCAATGAGCAAAGAGAAAGGGGTCTAAACAGAAAAGTAAAAAAGGTTTAAGATTAAAAGATACAGGTAAACAGAATTTGTAAAGATGTTTTAAGACAAAATTTTATGTGTCTGGACGTGTACATGTAAAGATAAATATAGATATAGAGGTATAATATGTATTAGATGTATAATATGTATCATATTTTTAAATGAACATTTCGAGACAATTTTTATGGTTCTTTTCAGAATTTTATTCAAATTCGTTCATTTTATTTGCCCTATTTGTAACCCAATTTTTTTTTATTATTATTATTCAACTGCACGTAATACAGCATGAATGCCCTGAAATATTTCTAAAACAACAATCTATATTTAATTTAATGGCGGTGATAGGATTATATGTAAATATAGGCAGAGGAAGGGGAAGGGAGAGATTCATTACATGCATTATAGATTTTTTTTTTTCTGTATTTTCTGGAGGGGATAAAATGTTTTATTATAGTTTTGATTGCCGATGTATATGCGTAATCATTTCCCCTTCCATTGCATGAAAACTTTCATATATTCTTTCCGCTGCCTGCGGAGCGCACGGAGCTACTCTAAAGTTTAATAATTTGCGATACCTTGATAGCCTTTTTCAGTATTACAAGGAACGATCTGACCCCCTGTGGACGATGCCCTGTTACGTACATGAGAAATAAAAATAACACTGAAATACTGTTTCACCCTCTGACGCGAAATTCTTAAAGATGGACTCAGGTGGGACATGATCCAACGGATACGTTCTTTAAGTAGAGGGACGTAGAAACCAGCTGGGACCGGCCGCCCTAGAGATTGAATCTTCTGCAAACATCTCGCAAACAAGTTTTTGATTGCTGTTGGTGTGAGTAGGATATAGAATGGAGAATGTTGAAACAATGCGGAATGTTTGGTGGCTAAAATGTATGCAGTGTTTTAGTATAAAGGATCAGTTTTGTATTGTAAATTATTTGTGGGGTTTTATGGTGGATACCACAGTATTTTTTTTTTTTTTAGCAAATGAGATGGAGAGAACTTTTTTTGGGTGAAATATTTTGTATATCTGGTAAATAAGAGTTATAGACGTCAACAGGGAGGAGCTTAGCCCCTCCTTGGATTTTGAAATGTTATTAAATATTTATTTATTTTTATCGCTGATGAATTTAAAAAATATATATAGTAACATTTATTTTTAACGATCTAAAATAATTATAAACACTATGAGGAGAAAGAACTGAGAATTTTTCGCCTGGGGGGCATTGTCCCCTGAACCCATCGTGGGAGTAATTTTTTAAGGCTGTTTTTCTTCTTAGGCTAATTTTTTAAGTTATCGTAAACGGGGAGAGGTTCAGGGGGGCAGAGCACTCGTGACGAAAACAGATATTGCTATTTCAATTCTCCTTTTTGGAAAATGCTGGTAGAAACTTATTTTTAAATATTTAACGTTTTGTAATTGTTACATTTCTGCATGGTTTTGTATGTTGATATGTTTTTTAAATTATTTCACATGGTGTTCTGACAAAAATTTCATAGTTTAACATTTCATGCTTATATTCTTCGTTTTAAAAAATTTTGCAACGACTCTGGTCTACAGACACATCTGTTTTTAAATCTTTCTGTTCTCTGCATTTTGTTCTGCCAGCGCTTATGAAAAAAATTTACACGTGGAAGTGCTAGTTCAACATTATTTATTTTCCAAAAAAACTTTAAAAATAAAATTTGTTTTTTAGAAATAGTGCAAACTCCTTAATAGTAGAACATTTTCCTAATGTTATCAATCTTTATTATTATTGCATTTTTTTCTGTCTTTTTTTATTTTATTTTATTTCTTTTAATTTTTAATTATTCATTTATTTATTATTGACAGAATTATTTTTTAGCATATTTCAAAAATTTCCAGTTATGTACCGTAAGATTCCGAAAATAAGCCCTCACCCGAATGTAAGCCCCCTCCCCAATTTTCAACAAATTTCATTTTTCGAAAAAATTCCGTTTATAAGACACCCTCCCCCCCCTACCAAATATCCTTGGTTCGAATGTGTCTTCAACCAACCCTTGACAACGAATTTTTTTACAGGGTCGATATGTGCGCCAAGGTTAATATTTTAGTTTTCATTCTCCCTAATGTGCTAGTTTGACGTTTTTCAAAGAGTGCCGAGCACTGCCCCCTTTTTAGGTGCATTCGTAATTATATAAATACGTAGCTCCTATAGTCGTCGTTCGGTCCGTCCGTCCGCATATAACAGAGCAAAAACTGCCCAACCGAATGGTCTGAAATTTTAAATATGTAATTGTTGCAAAATTGTGTCCGGCTGTTTCAAATTGTATGAAAATCGGATGTATAGTTTAATTACAGAGATAGTCAAAAGTTTTCGGTTACATTACGGCCAATGGGAAAAAAATTATTTCAAGTGCATTTTAATGATGTTAGAGCCTTTCGAACAGAATGAAATTGATATGCACTTATGAAGTGCACTAAAATATACAGTCAGCATAATATGCGGTGCAAAAAATATTTATAAAACTAATTATAGTACGAACGTACCTCATTTGCCACGTTTGACATGAAATTTCCAATTTGCTTTTAAATGCTGATGCTCCGATGATGATTTTAGACATAGAAAATGTAACCTACCTTATTTCCATGTTTATTCTGTGCACCCTCTGTTTTCGTTTTCAAAATGCTTTTCCTTTTTCATTTTCGTGGAAAAACATATATTACTTTTTTAACTGAAAAAAAATCTATGCACGGCTTTTTTCTGCATAATGAAATATATTATCCATCTAAAACTTATGACCTGAATCTGATAACATTAGACTTCCGACTTCATAGTGTTGAATAAACACTCTCAGAAATACTTTCTTCAATTCACTGAAATTTTCCTGGCAGCAGTGCTACCAGGATTTTTCCGTTAATAGACGTATATCCGCTGTTTTTTTTTTCTCCATTACAGGAGGTAAAATATACTTCAATTGTAGGAAATGGGGATAAAGTAAAAGTTTCTGACCTTGGGATCGAACGAGCTACCTTAGTGTTACGAGACCAGAATTCTAACCACTCGGCTACCGTTGTACAGAAGTGAATAGTGTTGTCAGATGTCCCGCGTAAATCAAGACTCCAAATGCTCTGGACACCACAAATTTCTTATAGATTATTTCGCCATCTTTAAACAATTCTACCATTAGATAAGGAGAAGAAAATTACTTCAAAATACTGGTCCTCAGAGCATTTGGAACCCCTATTCAGTGTTGCCAGATGGGCTACTTTTTTTAAAATCCGATTCTTGATTGGCACCGCTTTTTGAAATGGTAAAATGTGCCTTATTTAATGACAAATTAATTAAGGCAAAAACAAAGGGAATTTTACCGCTTCAAAAAAGTGGTGCCAATCAAGAAATCGGAATTAAAAAAAAAAAGTAGCCCACTGGCAACACTGCCTCTATTTACGCGGGACAGCTGGCAACACTAGTAGTGAGACAGTTTAAAGTAAATATGTTTGCCTCAGATGGGTATGGCTTGATTAACCTTTAACTGATGTTACCGGTCTCTCAGACCGCGGCTTTTTTCAATTTTTATAGTTTAAATTGCAATTTTCAGTTTAACTGCAAACACTACCGAAATTTTGTTCCGTTTGGAACTTTAGTACTATCACCAGAGACTTTTGAGCAGGTGAATTTTAATTATAACAGACCTGTACAAAAGTTTAATACAAAAACACCACCCTATGAGTTAAGCGCGTCATTTATTCATCTTTTGATGGAGCGGTCTCACAGACCGCTTCACACTAATTATGTGACAATTTCTGTGACATCAGTTAAAGGTTAATTTCTTTGAAAAGCTTTGAACTTTGAAGTTAATATCGGGAAGATTTCGTCTTTAATGAGATTGTGGCTAGGATAAAAATATGAGTTATAAATATTTTTATGTATAGTTTGCTAGATTTAAAATGTGGGTATTATATTTTTATGCGAGATTTTTTTTTTGAGTAAAATTGATTTTTTCCTTTTAATATTTTAATTCAAATATCTATTTTAAATGTGTTCATTTAAAATATATTTTAAATGCAATTTTTTCATGACTCTAAAAAATGAACTGTGAATACTTTTAAATGAATGAGAAAATGAATTGTTATTTATTTTTAACCCCTTAATTCTCGCTCCCGTGATATTATTCACGGGCTGTGTCTTTTATTCATTTTATTCTTTTTTGTTTGATTCCCACCAGTTTTATAAAACAGTGTAATCGGCTTTCTTGACCCCTTGACCCCAAGAAAGCCGATTACACTGTTTTATAAAACTGGTGGGAATCAAACAAAAAAGAATAAAATGAATAAAAGACACAGCCCGTGAATATCACGGGAGCGAGAATTAAGGGGTTAAAAATAAATAACAATTCATTTTCTCATTCATTTAAAAGTATTCACAGTTCATTTTTTAGAGTTATGAAAAAATCGCATTTAAAATATATTTTAAATGAACACATTTAAAATAGATATTTGAATTAAAATATTAAAAGGAAAAAATCAATTTTACTCAAAAAAAAAAAAATCTCGCATAAAAATATAATACTCACATTTTATATCTAGCAAACTATACATAAAAGTATTTATAACTCGTATTTTTATCCTAGCCACAATCTCATTAAAGACGAAATCTTCCCGATATTAACTTCAAAGTTCAAAGCTTTTCAAAGAAATTAACCTTTAACTGATGTCACAGAAATTGTCACATAATTAGTGTGAAGCGGTCTGTGAGACCGCTCCATCGAAAGATGAATAAATGACCAAATGAGAAAATGGTCAAGAAAACAGAGATGGGCACTGTCGGCCCAGATCCTTCTTGGATTGTATAGCCACAGAGTTTAGTTTTTTTTTAGTAGTAATCGGCTTTATTATGGTATCATTTTACCTGTCATTAAATAAGGTGAACATTTCTTTTTCAAAAAAGTGGTACCAATAAGCAATTTGAATTTTTAAACCGTAATTTAATGCGACCATTAAGTGGTTAAATTCCGAAAACGTTTCTTTTCTTTTTTGTTAGTTTAGGTTTTTTTTTTCTTTTTCTAGTTTTTCTGATTAAATTAGAAATCTTAATTTATAGAATTTTTGGTTTTTCGTTCTTAAAATGAATCTGGATTTTAGTATTAATAGAGCCAATACGCATGCCTGCTAGGATCCTTCTTTTTCAGACTTTCGGGGAGAATTCACGGATAAAACATGTTTTCTATGGAAGTTATTTGTTAAAAGTGATGAGTAATTTAGTGTATCTAGACAAGTTTTTCTGACAGTGAACAATACAAACTGGAGATAATAGTTTCCTCTTTCTTTTCTGTTGCTCTATAGAGCGTTTTTTCGTGGGGTGCTCGAACTTTCTAATAAATCATTATATTTTAATAAAATTTTCTAACGCAGCACTATTAATACAACTTTTTGACAATTTGAACGAAACCGGTCAATTAACAACGGGAATATCATTTTTTATAGTTAGGTAAAAAAAATCCCTGCCGGCCCGGCCTACAGGCGGAGGTAGATTTCGAAGTTAAGTATATTAATTGCTCCAACAAAAACTAAATTATGATTAGATATAAATCCACTTTAACAATTTTATCTGGCCGCTTTTGACGAGTTTTTATTTCATTTTTATACCGGGTGAGCAAAAAGTCCGTATAAACTTTAAAAAATCATAAAAACCGAAAAAATAACCGAAAGGATAAACTGTTTGCAGGATTAGCATCTATAGGTCACGGGAATTTTTTTAAGACAGAAAAAGAAAATAACTCAAAAAACAGCCGACAGATGGCGCTGGTTCGTGCGATTTTGGTGGAAATATGCAAATAAAACGGTTTTTAGAATTTGCGCTCCTAAACCAGAACTAGTTCATCATTGTGAGCTGTGCACTTGATCAAGGATGCAGAGTATGAAGGATAAAGCTTTGTTGGTGAAGTTATTTTACGTGAACTAGTTCTGGGTTAGGAGCGCAGGTTCTTATAATCATTTCATTTGCATATGTCCACCAAAATCGCAGGAACCAGCGCCATCTGTCGGCTGTTTTTTCAGTTATTTTTTATTTCTGTCTTTAAAAAATTCCCGTGACCTATAGATGCTAATCCTGCAAACAGTTTTTCATTTCGGTTATTTTTTCGGTTTTTATGATTTTTTTAAAGTTTATACGGACTTTTTGCTCACCCGGTATAATAGCTCGTTTTATCAGAATCATGTTAAGGCGATATTAAAAAAAATACTTTTCCATGCTCAACAACTCGAAATTTTCTGGCACATTTTTAGATTTATTTTTAATAGAAAAAATACGAAACTTGCTGACGTGATTTTTGAAAAGTTTTATAAGCGGCATGTGTTCTTATTTTTCTTTCAATTAATTAAACAATTATTTTCTCTGTAGGACAATATTTTTCGTTTCAAATACAATCGCTTCGAGAAATTCTGTTCAAAATGCCCGCTTTGACATCATTTTTTAAAATATATTCTGCCTCTATCAAAAAATCGATCATTACGGTACATTATATAGTTTCTGAAGAAGAGAATCTATCAATTGGATACGTTTGAGAGCAAAAATGAATTTAAAAATGAGTCAGAAAATAAGCAGTATGGATTTGAATAACCCTTAATAAGATGATTTTTTTCTTCAACCGCTATGTACTTTTAATTTGTTTGTGCTGTAATAACTGGTCCTATCAAAAACATATCTATATAAATGTTGAAGACAATATTAAGAAGATATATGATAAATTCATGGGGATTTTATATCTTGTGAATTGACGGAGTTATGAAAATTTTTCTTCTTCACCCCCCTTTTTTTGTTTTCGTTTTTAATTTTTTTTGCGGTACGAATTGGTCCTATCAAAAACTTGTGAATATAAAAGTTGTAGATAATATTAAGGAGATGTACAATAAAATTAATTGAATTTGATACCTTGAGAATTGACAAAGTTATAATTTTTTTTCTCTCAAAAACTCTATTTTTTGCGCCCCTTGAGCCCATTTTTAATTTTATCAAAAATCTGTAATGCAAAAATTTTTGGCCCTATTTTTAGGAGTAATAAAAACTTTAAACTGATTTGATATGTACAAAATTTAAGAAGTTATGGGGTTTTTTTTTGTTTGTTTGTTTTTTGTTTTCACAAAACCCCTCCCTATTTCCAGCCCCTTGGCCCGATTTTGCCCATTAACGAACTTGTCCGAGATTTGCACCTTGATTTTATGTATCAGTTTGGAAGAGATTTACGGAGAATTGTGGAAGTTATCGTGTCCAGAAGAAAGTGATATATATAGATAGATAGATAGATAGATAGATAGATAGATAAAGTTTTTTACTGAGAGTGGTTTTGAGTTCTAGGGGTCATGATCGGTGTAGATCTGCAAAAATTTTTCAGAAATTCGAACATAGGAATGACGCCAATAGGTAGTATTTCATACGAAATCTACCTAAAACGGGTTTCGAAATCAATTTTTAAATCGGGTGATATAAATCGATCAAAAACATTATAGGTTGCAATTCATATTTTTTTCGAATATTAATCTCATAATTCATGTTATAATTTTTTTAATTACGAATTCGATGTATTTATGATTGGCTTTTTTAGTATTATAACAACACAAAAAATTAGTACATTAGGATTATAATTTCAGGAGATATTAATGAAAATATGAAAAGGTAATTTAAAATTAGAAGCTCTAAATTTTGAATGTTTGTAATTCAAAAACCTATCATCCAAATGACTTGAAATTTGGCGTCTAGGCATAGTTTGAATCGAAGATTTAAAATATATTGTTAAAATTTGGTGTTCCCATTGAAAAAAAAAAGTTTGGACTGTTTTTAACTTGTAGATGACCCTCTAAGCAAATTTTATACAGATAATTTTAAAGTAGACTTTATTTCCAGTCGTCTGGTACCAGTAACTTTCTTGTACTATAATTTGTTGCAGAGTTAGTAGGGGTGTTTACTTTTTTTTTTTACGACTGTACATTTACCTTAAATTTAAATATCTTTTTTAACGAACCCGCTAATGCAGGAGTCGAATTTGAATCAGGGTAATCCGTTCCTGATTTAGTCTCTTACGGGATCGATTTTCTATTCGGAAACATGGGCTGCTTACGGCTGGTTTTAGTTGATTTGAAAAAAAAAAATAAATGTTGGTTCTATGCATAGATGCAACTCTATAATGATTAACTGAGATATATTTAGCATTGCGCAGAACGATGTCATTTTCCGAGTGCTCCATGCCATTTTTTGACTTCACAATATCAATTTCTCATTATAATATGTATAGTGATCTAAAATGGACCGACTGTTTTTAAAATCTAATAACAAGTAAACGGCGGCAGCTCCTCCTAAACCTTGCAGGAGATTAATGTGGGAAGTCAGGAATTTCTTTACTACGCTTCCATGATTTAGGCTGCGTATTAACGCTTGTTTTGCCATCCTTCTACAGTTTTCCACGAAATCTTTTAATCTGGACCCTTCTGCGGTTTATTCACAAAAGGATGAGGGGAATTAACAATGGGTCAGGAGATAAGGAGCGCAACTCTACTTGACGGAAAGGTTCCTCTTTTGCAGGACATCAGTCCCTTTCCTTTTAAAGCCATTAAAGGTCAAAAACACTGCGGGGCCACAAGAAAAGACGCCGATACTGATAACAGTTAGAAGGGTGATCTATTCGCACATTTAACTCCAAATAATTACTATAGAAGGTACTGCACGTTCTCAAACTGTAAAATGCTCAAAATAACCTTGCGATTTTTAAACGCAAATCACATTTTTGGCATATCAGCAGCTAAACAAAATGAAGGATATAGTTGTCACGCATGGAGTTGTTTGTCTTTTAAACTTGCAGTAGCTAAATATATGAAAGTCAGGATATTTTAAACAACACTTCCATGATTTAGTTTCAAATATCTCCTATTGAAGGCGCTACACTTTCCCAAACTGTAAAAAGCTTAAAATAAAATTGCAATTTTGGAAACGCAAACCAATTTTTTGGCATTTCAATTGCTAAACAGATCGAGGGATTAAAACGTGGTGGATTTTGATCCATTTTTATACATTAGTATGAGCGTTCTAATAGTTCGAGAGAGTGCAACGCCATCTATCGATTATATTTTGAACTAAAACAAGGACACACAGTAAAGATATTCTCGACTTCATGCATTAATCTCCTGTGAGAATAACTTCAATAGCTGCTGTCGTTTACTTGGAAATGAATTTTTAAAAAAGGCACTCCATTTAAGAATATTCTTTAATCTAATACAGTGTTGCCAGATGGGCTATTTTTTTTTTAATCAGATTCTTGATTGGCACCACTTTTTTGAAATGGTAAAATGTGCCTTTTTTAATGACATATTAATTAAAGCAAAAACAAACTGAATTTTGCCGTTTCAGAAAAGTGGTGCCAATCAAGAAATATGAATTTTAAAAAAAGTAGCCCACTGGCAACACTGATCTAATATCGGAGGAAGCTTAATCTTCCTTCTTAAAATTTAAAAATGTTCAATAAAATACTTTTTTTCTACCAAACAAATCCAAATAGCGTCATATGTCCATCTTATTTAGAGATATAAATCACATTATAGTCTAAAATTATATCCTTTAACATAGGATTTTTCTCTAAACACCCTCTTATGGCTTTCGTACGCATTTTGAAGCGATACATTTGACAACAAGCACTTCTTTAGACAAGCTCTTCAGTTTTGGCAGGGACTGAGAAGAAAAAGAGTTTCATTGAATCTCTTTTGTAATATAAAATAAAATCTAGCCTTTTGTTTCTTTAAGAGTAGGATTTATAGAGCCTTAAAGTGACTTTAATAAAAAGATAATTTATTACAAACATCAAATTATTTTTTAATTAATACTATTTTGGAGATATCAGTTTTCAAACACTCTTGAGGGAAGTGTTCTTCTTTGAAGGATTGAAGCTATTGGTTTTTTTATTATTATTATCTAATATGGCGTTTCTATCAAATCAAAAAAGGCATTCTATTTATATATGCAGGGTGTTCGCAAACTGTTACAACAAAATGTACACGGTGGTCGTGCCCATGAAGACGAACAATTTTCGTATACGAAACCATTATCACAATTATCTTATAAAGTCAATAATACAGGGCGCATCATCCTAAAACAAATCCAAATCTTCGGTCATAACTTAAACAATATAATTTAAATAATGGAAAAAAATTAGAAAAAATTTCAATAGACTAACTTTTCTTTGTGCGAAATTCCCTGACATCACGGAAAGTGCAAGAAGCGCACTGTATTTTGCCTCACGATACTTTCGGCTACATTCAATAAATTATGGAATGTCTTGCTCAGTATTGTTTGGTTAGAAATGGTTTACATTTCAAACACTTCCCGTGATGGCTTCCTATCTCTTTGAAAGTGGAGTAAGTGTGTTGAAAATTTCGATACAATATCTTCACTATTATGTATTACATATTTCAAGGTAAATTAGGAATAAGACTCCAGATTAGGCTTGAAGTGAAGCACCCTGTAATTTTGGCTGAAGGAAAAGGCTGTGACCCGAAATTTCTAAAAAAAAATGTTCATCTTGCTGGACCCTTCTTATTGATAGAAACCTCTTATGATGATAAAACATTTTAAAACTACACCATGTAGGTGTTTCTAAGATGTTTTCAGAATACTTTTACGATTAAAAAACTACTTTCCAAACTTTATATTGGATTGTGTAAAACATACCGGCGGCTTTGGTTATTTAACTTTTGAACTTTTTTTTTCCTTTTTGGTGGATGGAGGCAGTTTTAACCCCTTCGCAACGAGTATAGAACTTTTAATCTTTTGTCACCTGTATTTCATAGCAGAAGTCTTTGTATAATTTAATCGCAGGAATTTTGAGATTACATAAGGCATAAAATTCTTTTTGAAATTTCTGGTTGGAAAAATGAAGGATTTTGAGAACTTTATACGCCACGTATACGGCACACCCATCGCAAAGGATTAGAATATACTCCAATTTGGGAAACAGACAATAATACGTATATTAGCTTCAACAAATGCAAAATCTTCATTCAATTTAGCATTTTCAATGATAAAATCCCGTGCACGATCTTCTTCATCTTCAATACTCTTATTTGTACCACGAAATTTTTTTAACAACGTTCAACTGTGCATTGAATAGAAGTTCCTGGTTAAAATGCATGGTCGATATTTCAAGTTGTTTCCTCTATTTTTCGTTCCATTTTGAATTCGTACAAAGAATCGTGCGAACTTGCTTCTTTTTATAGTCTTTTTAATAGCCTTAAATATCCATGTGCAATGGCAAAAAAAAAAAAAAATTATAACGCTAAATAAGTAAATAGAAATTTGGCCTTCAAAATAACATACAACAACGTAATATTCCAAAAAATTATTTAAAAAAAAATTCGTTGAAAAGTTCAGTTAACTAAAACAGTCATTATATTTTACACAACCTAGTAAAATATGTTATTGCCATTCTTCAAAGTATCTAAAATAAGTGCACTTTTAGCACCGGATTTTGCTTCAACGGATGTGTAGGTGGACGTTATGATAGATGTGATCCAATATCAAATATACAGGGCTATTACAAATGAATCATCGAGTTTTGATACGTTACTACTTGCGAACTAGGAAACGTATATGTTTCCATGTCAACTCAAACGAGAGGGAGTTAATACAGTTTCGCGCTGCGTATGTGTCATGCGCGTGTGATTGCCATGGTTGCTGCACGAACGTCATATTCAAAATGGCGACTGGACAGCAGAAATTTTCCACACAGTTAGCTGTGGAATGGAAAGTTCGCGGCTGGTGCGATTTGTTGATTTCTTGGGACTACGGATGAAACTCTCTCCAACTCGGTTCACTGTTTCTTCAGCAACGCTTCTGTCGGCCGGAACTTTAGCCTTTGCATAAACAACCGGTTTCTTTCAACTATCGATATCAGCGCAGAATGCTTTGTTTGGTTGGTGGTTTGCATTTGCATGCCTTCCGGAATGCTCTCTTAACGGTTATAAGCGATTCACACTTTGAAAATTCTAGTACACAAAACGCTTTCTGCTGTCCAGTCACCATTTTGTATATGACGTTCGCGCAGCAACCATGGCAACCACACTCGCATGACACATACGCAGCGCGAAACTGTAGTTAACGCCTTCTCGTTTGAGTTGTCATGTAAACATATACGTTTCCTAGTTCGCACGTAGTACGTATCAAAACCCGATGACTCATTTGTAATAACCCTGTATTGTTTCAGCTTGTATTTGAGATTAAAATTTTAGTTGAAAGCAAACTGGCCTGTTGTATTCAATAATAAATTACTTGAGGCTCATCAATTCTGTTACTTTTACATCTCCAAGATGCAAAGTTTTTGCATACAATGTTTCCAAGTTGAAAGGTCTTCCAAATTTCGCCGTTTCCACTAACTGATGGCTGTTAACGTGAAAGGTCGTCCTATAATGAAATTTGCAATCTTTTATGTCGGTAATTTTAATTTCTTTTGTGTTAGACAAAACAACATAGTTTCCATTTTCGTTTTCTTCTGATTAACAAAATAGCTACGCATAAGGATATCGAAGTTGAAGATTACATTAGTCATGAGGACATTGGCCCTTTAAGGCTAATGCACTTTTGACAATGTCCTTTCTTAAACAGACCCAGCTTAGATAAAATTAAAGGGAAGTCATTGGCATTTTTTTAAGTCATACTTCTTACTTTTCTGAAGTGATTGGTAGGCGTAAATCAGAAATGATGGTGATTTTAGACATTGGTCTTTTTCTACCAAGGTACAGATATATGCTTTGTCATCGACGAGATTTCCTTCAACCTTATAAATACTCCCTGAAAGGAGAAGGAGGATGTATCTAAACTATAATGTAAGATTTGTAAGATTATTTATGTTATAATATTTATATTATTATAAGTATTTAAGACATTAATGTATTATTTACCAAAGATATATAAGCTTTATAACAGTCGTTTAAATATTTTTAAAAGAAAGAAAGAAATTAACCATAATTAGTATTGGTATAAATTTTAAATTACTGTGGAAACAGAAAATGTATATTTTATTTTGCATATAATTCTAGAAAAAAATTACGTTTTTATTCAATAATCGATTAATTATTTTCTGACAATTTTTGTGACTCGAAGGACTAGTAGTTGCAAGATTAAAGAATGTTGTAAGGCTACCTTAGCACATACTTGTGTGTTGAAACAAATCTTCAACATCTTCACAACCTTCGACAATGCAAATTACCATCATGGGAAAGACAAATTAGCATTTTTAGCCTTTATTAAAAGGAGTGAATGCATTGGTGTCATTGCTTAAGACATTACCCCTGCCTTCTATGGTTAAAAGGCCATTCATTGCTATTTAACCTCATTAGAACTTCTTTCGTTATCATTCCCTTGCAAAGCTATGAAACAACTGCAGCTGCCCCAGCTCATTTACGATAGCTATCCCTAAAGGCCTTCAGTGCCTAATATCCAGTCCCGTTCCTATGACAACGGTGAATTACTTTTGAGCTTAAAGTTGGTCCTTGAGGACTAGGGGGAGTTTGCCCGTTGATGTGAGCCTGGGGAAAAAAGTACAGAAAATTTTACTCTGTGTTCTTTACTTTTACGTATCTTGTTCAACTTTCAATGTTACTGATAACAACCAATGTTTCATTTTTATTTTTTTTTCTACATATGGCAATAATTTGTTTGTGTATGATGTTGAATGCATTGTTTTAAAAAGATTAAAAAAAGAAAAAGAGTTTTAAAAAGTCTTCAAAAATCATTTGCATTAAATCAATGTTTGTTAAATATGGATTTAACCTTCGCCAAATATTGGATCAAAATCAAACAACATATCAGAATCACTGGTGAATTTATATTTCAGAAAGTTAAAATAAATATTTTCAACTTCAACCAATATTCACGAAATATACGCAAAATGGTGGTGTACACGCAGCAAATATTTTTAATGCACAATGCACAAAACTGAGCCAGTTACTACTGTTGCTGCATTATTGCTGTTCAAACAATTTTGGAACAACATGGGTGTTTTAGTTCTTATTAAGGATAAAATGAATAATTTTTTTAAATATATGACGGAGAATAAGTTATGTGCATTGTGCACGAATGCTAAACAAGAATGAAACATCGTGCGATACGCGTATATTGTAAAACACTTTCCAACATTTACAGAATGCTGTAACGAGATCTTGCTATTTAACCCTTTATCTACTGACGGTACTTATAAGTACCATTAAAATAACTTGTTATAAAATTCATTTAATACATCGATTAGTAATGATACAGTTTAGAATGAGTTATAGATGCATTACTTTATCTTGTTCCAAAAGCATTATTGGTTACACAAAACAAAAATATTTTTAAAAGGATGATTTCTTTTGCCTTTGCATCTTTTCAGCTTTCTTGGCGTTGGGGGGAGAGGGGGGATTTTTCAATTCGCAAATATTTCTATATTTCTATTGTAAGAGCATTATATTTGTACATGTCAAAATTCTGCAAAATACTAAGAAAAATATTTAAAATAAAAGATTTTGGTGGGGTTATAAATATTGCACAAAATCCCTATAAATTCAAATTTAATTAATCCTTCTAAATCCTACAATCCTTCTAAAATCCTTCTAAAATTTATTAAATGATTATGTAAATCTTCTAATGTAGTTTCAAAAATTCACAAAAATGCTTTAGAAGATAAATTTTCATGAATTCATAATTCAGTACATAAAGGGTTAATAAGGTAGGAAAAGTTAAACGCGTAACATAGTTTAACACTTAATTGCAGCAATTAACGCCCATAGTCGATAAGATATTTGAACTCTTATGAGCAGCCCTGTATATTAGCTATAGATTTGTATACACACCACATGGTTTGCTAAAATTTAATTCAGATGTAAAACGCATAAAACATTTGAAAATTTGTTTTCAGCTTTTACCGCTCACATTTTGTACAAACCTGCATGTGATCTACAGATTTTTATACACGCTACATATAAAACCAAAATTTAATTCATCTAGGACAAGCATAACACAACTAAAATCGCACTTCCAGAAATTACCATTCGTAGACAACATTATATCCAGTTTTTGTGTGACCCTGTATATGAATTTATTCATATTCTAAAAACATATCTTAGCATACTAAATATACTTAAGATGGAAAATGCATAACACAATTAAAAATACCTCTAATCAATTCACACCCATAGGCAATAATACTTACGTTTTTTTTTTCGCAGCCCTGTATATGAACGATAGAATTTATGCCCGCCACATATTGTACTAAAATTTGCATGGTATACGTTTTTAAACTTAAGCTTAAAAACGTATACCACGTCTGAAAACGCACTTCCAGCTATTGTCGGTCATAGACAGTATTCTAATCTAATTCTTTGTGTGTGTCCCCCTTTGTGTGTAAATAAACAAATAAATGCTGTGCACCCCATATGCTACAGCAGCCAGCTTTTAGTGCACTTAAACATTATACATGAATACAACACAGTAAGTGAGTGAAATATTCACATCGGGAAGAAATACTGTATTAATAGAAGTGACATAGTCATTCTGTAGCATTTCAACAATAGAGTACCAAATTTCAATTTGGATACAGCCCCTAAAATAGGCTCCTTTTAAAATAATTAATTTCTCGGAAACTAATCATACGGATTCCATGAAAATTTCAATTAAGGCTAATTGAAGGGTGTAGAATTTATTTATGGTGTCAAAATTGGGTATTGCTATCGGGGAAAAAAACAAAGTTTGGGTTCGTTTTGATATGTAGATGACCCCTTAGGTAAATTTTATATCTATATCATTTAAAAGTAGACTTTATTTCTAAACGTTTGATACCAGTAACTTTCTTCTACAATAATTTGTTGCAGAGTAAATAGGAGGTGTTTACCTTTTTTTTTTTTTCACGACTGTACCTAAACAATGACAGTAGTTTCCATCTACACTTTTAAATATTATAACGTAAAGTTATGAAGGAAATTAACCCCTTATTCCCCTAATTTATACTTCATCTACACTGCAATTCCATAAGTTACTAAAGTAATTATTTGCAAAGTATGCAAAAATTTGTACGGATTATTGCTTTAAGAGAGGCTCACTTAATTACATTTACATTATTTGCTCTCTAAACACGTTTTTGTTCTCTGACATTTGTGTTACGGTCTTCGTTAATGTTGACTCTTTATTAAAATGAAAGGAATGACTGGGATCCCGACAATATTCCACAAGGGAAAAATAACAGCACTGGGATGAACCTGATTACTCACAAACTTGACCTACTTGGAGATAACCATTATCGGATTTTTAGCACTAAACGTACCGATCTTTTTTTATACCTATTCATACCGAGAGAGGTCAAATGACCCCTATATAAATAGTTATCTATTTTACGATGTTTGGCGAAAAGTATACCAGTTGATACACTTTGGTGTATGAATAAAACATTTTTTTTTTCAAATAATTACCGTAATTTCCTGTGTATAGCCCGCAGATCAAACAATTCAGTTTGGACCCAGAAATTTTATTCAGTAGTTGAAAACCAATATTTACTGTGATCTAAAAAGTTACATTTTATTTTTAAAAATTTCTGGGTCGAAACACGATTGTTTGATCCGCGGGCTATACACCAGAAATTACGGTATTACAAATTGTTTATTTATTAAAGTAAAAATATATATATATATAATTACGCAAAAATTTTAAGAAAAATTAATTATTTCAAGAAATTCGAAAATTTAATGAACAAATATTGTGCAAATTTGTTTTATGTTCACCACATATTTTAAAGATTATTTCGCTCTCGATATAACCTGAAATGTTCAAACTAGAAACTCACTCGGAGTAAAGTCAATTTCTAATTATACCATCACACATTAACCCTTTCGAGGGCGGTGTCCTTAAAAAAAGACACCTAATTTTAATTCCAAAATTGACAATCGGCACCAGGAGTATTCAATTAAAATTTTCCTTTTATAATGTACGTGAAAATAAGCAAGTTCGTATTTTCTAATAAATTCGTTTATAAATTCTGGTATCAGTCCATTATTTCATCAGTTTATAAACAGAATTACTCCGTGCCGGAAAGGGTTAACAAATATGATGTAATACAGTAGAATAAATGATGTAATAGCAAAAATACGCAATTTACTTACGTTCTTACAAAATAAAACATTTATATCTTTATGATTTCAAATAAATTTATTCAGGGCTCAAATGACCCCTTGCGGTAGTTAAGCCTAAAATATTTTTTTCTATGCAAAAAAAGTAGTTCGGTGATGAGTCATTTTAAGGAATAATATGATCATATATTTTAATAAAAGTCGTGAAAATAAAGAAATTTCGTAATGTTTTAGTTTAAGAAATTCAAAAAGAAAATTCAAAAAGGGTCGTTTGACCCCTCGCGGTAGCTTTAGTGTTAAACACATAGGGGAGATGGGGGATGAATGGGACATTTTCACAAAAATATTTATTTTAAATTCTTTTTTTAAGTTATTATCAATATTATATATCACATTTCATACATTAGGTATTTGACTACATATATGCACAATAATTTTTCTAGATTATTATTATACACTAAAATATTATAAAATTAAAAAAAACGTTCCTCTCTGTCCCAATCATCCCTAGCAGGGATGAGTGGGACACTAATTAGGGATGGATGGGACACAAATATTTTCCTCCCTATATTCAATGTTACCTAAATAAAATGTATAGTAATAAACTTATATGTAATTATATTTGTAATATATAATCTTATAATATGGCTGTTATATCTCAGCGTTAATAATCACTTCTTTTACTGCCGTTTTAACTTGTAATGCAAAATTCGTCTGTCTATCTGTTCCTTTTTTTCCACTTACGAGACATTTTAGATATGAAATAAAAGTGAAAAATTTCTTTAAAATACGGCATAGCTAATAATTTTCATTCACAACTTATTAAGTAATATTAATTAAATGTATCTTAGCTATCATGCACAACGGAAATTATGTTAGGGGGAGTGCGAGTGGGGATTTATTTAAGTAAAAGGTCAAAATTAAATATAATTTCCCCCATTTGATCAATAAGCATACACTATTTTTAACAATTTTATCTATTTTGGTAAAGTTTCAAATACAATTTTTTGATAAACTATTTAACCTTTATTACAATACAATAATTAAGATTCTATATAATTTTCAATAATAAACAACCTGTATAATACGAGTGCTGTTTAATACTAATAATTAACATAAATTATTAATTTATCAACCTCTATAATATTATTTAGTTAATAAATAAATTTTTCAACATCTCTAGGGATGAATGAGACATTCCCATTCATCCCCACTTAAAATGTCCCAATCATCCCTACGATGCATATATTCAATTGTCAACCATTTTGCCTCAGAAATTATTTTGTCATAATGGTTAATATTCATTCATTTTAATTACCAATATTGAACCTTGAAATAGATAACTACAAAATATCTTAATAGTTTATATAGTATAAGATATTCGACAACTTCGAATGTAAAAAATACTTTTAAGCAGAGTTTTAGGAAATGCAACTTTGAAGAAAAATGAAATGTGGTTTTAATGTGGAAACAATGTGGTTTTAATTTTGGTTCTAAAGCACACTATGGTAGTGCCATGTATGAGAATAGGAAGCCACTAAAAAAAAATGTTTATTGCCCAAAATATTGAGAATGTCCCATCCCATCTATCCCTTGTCCCATTCATTCTCCAGTTCCCCTATTCCGCTCAATTTGATGTGAAATGCAACAGACGCACAGTGGTTCAATTTCAATATTTAGCGCGAAAAAAGTAAATTTTCGAATTACTTTTTCTCTGCTTTGTACATGGGGTTTTCCATTAAAGAAAAATAAAATGATCATAATATATACATTTTTCTTAAAATAATGTATGTGTAAACATACTTTTCCTAATAATATCAGACACGCCATTTAGTTAGTAACTCACTGACGCTTGTTCACTCCTTTTTTATCGCAATTAACATTTTAAAAATGCATTTTGTTTCGCTGAATTGTCTAATAAAATAAGTTCAAAATATATTTTTTAATTATTAAATTGATAAGTTAAATTTTCATAGCGTCTTTTTTTTACTACCTCCGACAATATAAATTTATATGCTGATATTGACGTACGAAGACTTGACCGTATTTATACATATTAGTATGGTATATTTTAGTACATAAAGAGTTCAGTTTCAAAATTTTAAAGGTACCGCTATTTCAGATTAGAGTTTCCCTACTTAATATTTAAATCGCAGAAATTTTAATCACCTTATTCAATCGCAGAATTTGGATGTTTTTGGTACAATAATAAAAATGGCACAAAAATTGTTATTGCGCCTCCTTTGGACGGAATATTTCCAAATTCAAGGCGGACCTGCTGGCGATAGCAAAAAGCAGACACAAAAAATTTGGCTCAATTCTATGCTTAAATTCCGACACTTTTCGATGGTAGAATAGTGAAAATGGCACAAAAATCGCCATCAGCGCCCCCGGAATATTTCTAAATTCAAGGGGGACCTGATGGCCATAGTCAAAAACATACAAAGAATTTGGTTTAGTTCCATGCATCACTTCATACACTTCTCGATGGTACAAAGCGGACATATGGACACAAGGACGTACAGACAGACATTTTGTATAAGCAAGTTTTTCGGGATCTCTGACCTCTAAAACGTGTAAATCCGTTGAAAACCGGAAGTTGAAAAAAATATCGATTATAATACTTTCTTCTTTAGAAAGGAGAAAGTAAAAATGGGTAACATTAACTCTTTCGGAACCAGCGTCCACTATAAGAGTTTATATTTTGAACCACATTTTCTTTATAGTAATTTTGCCATTATTCAATCACATGCGTTCTGCTATTAAATAAGGCAAAGATTACTATACGAAAATAGCGGTACTTAAAAAAATTATATGCACCTTGTAAAAACGCATATGCGTCTCTGGTCCCAAAGCGGTTAACGAAAGATATTGGACTTAAAAAATCCTTTTCTATACCTGGATAATTTTTTGGAAATTTTTCAGGTAATCAATTGTTGCTGCAAAATATCTGAAGCCTATCTTAAACAAAAAAAATATATATAGATATTATTTTTTTAGTTTTAGTCTTACATTAAATCCCGTTTAATTCTCCCTCTAAATATCCCAATTTCAATGACTCTAGAACGAAACTTAATTGGATTTGATACCCAATTATTACTAAGAATAAATTCAAGCAACATTTTAATACTTCGAGCAATGCCTAAAGCTCTAAAATGCAAGAACGTATCATTTATTTGTAACATAAATGGAGGTACCAATTAGATATCTTTTAATAAGGCATAGAAAGATTGGTAAAAACAAAAGTAGGAATTTTACGAGATATTATCATTGCAGAAATTATGATTAGAACTAACGCCATCTACACTTTTTACAACAAGTTGAAGGTAAATATTCGAAGATCTTTGTGGAAACAAAGGAGAAATGCACAAGATTAAATAAAAACAAATTAGAGATAATGGATGAAGGGCTTAATCTGAAGATAATTAAGAAAGATAATAATTGATATAATGTAAATAATTATTTTATTTATATACTACACATGATTATTCTTTTTAACTTTTCCGGTAATGTTAAAAAGCTCTTTGACTTCAACATATTTAAAAAAAAATAAAAAATACGTTAAGGATGAAACACAAACAGCTCTGTTTATTGGTAATAAAAATAGAATATTTTTATCTTTCTAGAAACAAATGAGAAATGTGCAAAATTAAATAAAAACAAATTAGAGCTATTGAATGAAGGGCTCAATCTGAAAATAATTAAGAAAGAGAATAATTATTTACAATGTAAATAATTATAAAGTTATATACTAGGACAGGTTATTCTTTTTAACTTTTTCCAATAATGTTAAAAAGAGATTTCTTTTGTCTTCAGCATATTTTATTTTAATAAGTTAAGGATGAAACACAAACAAATATATTTATTGATAATAAAAGTAGAGTTTTTATCATTCTAGAAACAAAGGAGTAATGTACAAAATTAAATAAAAACAAATTAGAGATATTGAAGGAAGGGCTCAGTCTGAAAATAATTACAAAAGAGAATAATTATTTACAATGTAAATAATTATATAGTTGTATACTAGGACAGGTTATTCTTTTTAACTTTTTCCAATAATGTTAAAAAGAGATTTCTTTTGTCTTCAGCATATTTTATTTTAATACGTTAAGGATGAAACACAAACAGATATATTTATTGATAATAAAAGTAGAGTTTTTATCATTCTAGAAACAAAGGAGTAATGTACAAAATTAAATAAAAACAAATTAGAGATAATGGCTGAAGAGCTTAATCTGAAGAAAATTAAGAAAGAGAATAAGTATTGAGAATGTAAATAATTGCCATAGTTATGTACTTGACCTGATTATCCTTTTTTAACTTTTTCCAATAAACTTTAAAAACCTATTTTTATTTTTTATTTTATTATATATATATTTTTTTTATTCAACACATTTAAAAATAATAATAAGTTCAGGATGAAACACAAAGAGTTAATACGCAATAAAAGAGAATTTTTTATCCATCTAGAAACAAATGAGAAATGTGCAAAATTAAAGACGAACAAATTAGAGATATTGGATGAGGGACTCAATCTGAAGACAATTAAGGGGTCTCAGGACTCTGAAAATTGGAAAAAACGAAAAATAAAAGACCATATTCAACATTTAGTATCTTAAAATGTATTTGATTTTAAGACACAATTTTAATTGGGATTAAAGATATAAGTATGTTCTTCAATTTCATGTATTTAAAAAAATTCAAGATTCAGAATTAGCAGTTACATGGGGCTCCAAACTGTCAGACATTTGAAGAGTAGAAAATCGGCATAACAGATTGCGCGCAGGATTGCAAAATAAATTTTGCAACTAGAATAAAAATTTTGGTGCCTACTTATACTTCAGATTGAAATAATTACCCTGAACCTAAATAAATTTGTATTTAAAGCATTTTTATATTTTTTATACAAAGATGTATTTAGCTAATACAAAATTTAGAAAATTTCAATAGTATAATCACCTAAAAAAATACGTTTTTGACCAATAAAAAGAAAATTTTAGGTTCAGTTTATATAGACTAACATGAAACATATGTTTTGAAAATTTCAGGAAAAAATATTCAGAAATTTTTGAGATATCGTAAGCGGTATGCCCAAAAACGTCATTAGGAGAAAAATGACTTCAAAGTTTCGGAAACGCCGCTTCAGCTATTGAGCGGGTATAATTCAAAAAGCCGTAACCTCTGTTCTAATAGGAATTTCAAGGAAACAATTATATCAAAATGATCAGAAAAGATAGGAGTTTAACATCTAAAAAAAAATTTAAATTTCGAAAATTTTAAAGTTTAAAAGCCCTGTGACCCCTTAAGAAAGGGAATAGTTATTTAGAATGTAAATAATTATCATAGTTATACACTAGACCTTATATTCTTTTTAACTTTCACCAATAATGATAAAAAGCGTTCTATTTTGTTTTAAACCTATTTAATATATATATATGTTGAAAAAATACGTTCAGGTTGAAACATAAACAATTATGTTATATATATAATAAAAGTGAAATTTTTATCTTTCTAGAACAAAGGAGAAATGTGCAAAATTAAATAAAAACAAATTAGGGATAAGGAATAGAGGACTCAATCTGAAGATAATTAAGAAAGAGAATAATTAATTAGAATGTAAATAATTATCATACTTATATACTAGACCGGATTTTTCCTTTTAACTTTTCCCAATAATGTTAAAAAGAGATTTGTTTTGTCTTTAAGATAATTAAAAAGTATATACCAATATGTTGAAAAAATATATATGCGTTCAGGATGAAACATAAACAATTATATTAAACATAGAATAAAAGTGAAGTTTTTATCTTTCTATAAACAAAGGAGAAATGTGCAAAATTAAATAAAAACAAATTAGGAATAATGAATAGAAGGTTCAATCTGAAGATAATTAAGAAAGATAATAATTATTTAGAACGTAAATAATTATCATGGTTATATACTAGACCGGGTTTTTCCTTTTAAATTTTCCCAATAATGTTAAAAAGCGTGTCCACGTATAACCTGACTGACCTTTATTTTCGCAACCGTTGGTCCTAGATGCATACTTCCAATAACAAGAATGGTTTAAATAAGGTAAAGGATTATTTTTAAAGCGATTTGGGTCAAGAAAAACATTTATTAAAAAATTATGAAATTTAAATTTTTATACGGTCTCCCGTCCTATAAGTGATATTTACTAAAAATTTACTGTAACTCTAACAAGTAAGACAAAAAAAGTCCTATTCATTAACATTAAAATTAAGCGAGTTATGAAACTTTGAAACGCATGACTTATACCACTTTTTTGCATATCAAAACAGATAATTTCGACCATGCTTTCAGGGGTCGTGTATAAAGTACTTAAACTTGTTTCAAGGTATCTGCGCTTTGAAAGAAATCGTACAAATATTACGATTAACTTTTATTAGTTAAGTTTCAGATTAGTTGAAATAATTGTATTTTAACATATATTTTATTTTGTAAGGATTTGGGGCTATGATTTTTTTTAACTAAAATTATGTTATTTTCATAAGGTTTTATTTAATTTGCAATGATCATCTTTCCAGTTTAAAATTTGTACTCGAACTTTAACTTACTTTCAAATGTCCGATCGAAGTTAAATTTTACATACTGACTTAAATCCGATTACAGTGCAATATTATCATGATTTTCGACTCTTACCATCTTATACATACTTATATTAGAGGATAACACAAAAAAATTCTGATAGATTACCGTCAACAAGTTTAAGAAAGAGTTTTAGATTAGATAACATAAACCTGCGATGGTTATGTTTTTTAACTTTTACAATTGCATTTTATGTATTTTTTAACTCTGAATCAAAAGATTACCTCCACTTTTAACCATCATGTCAAGATTTTTCGCAAATCGTAAATTTCAAGGTTAAAAAATAGCGAAAAATCTGATACTATAAAATAGATGTAAGACTTTTTTATTCAGTTTAACTTTATTTAATTCAATAATTTATTAGATTTTTTGGCTTATACTGAGTTTCTTACAGCTAAACAGCTCGGGGGTCCGATGAGGTTGGGAGGGGAGGGGGGATCAATTTTAACTTTTTGCTTTTTGACTTTGAAATTTGCGATTTGAGAAAATTCCTGACGTGATGGTTTAAAATGAAGGTCATTTTCGGATTCAGTGCTAAAAAACACATAAGAATCAATTTACAAAAGCTAAAAAACATGCCACGACCCAAAATTTGAAAGACAGTGCAATCTAACAGCATTTTAAAATATGTATTATTTTGTAAAGAATTGAGGCTGTTGTTTTTCAACCTTTTATTTAACAAAAAATCTGTTATTTTTATCTTCTTATAATGTTCAGTACAAATTGTAGATTTTGCAGTAATATGTCAGAATGATTAAAGATTTCAAATTTATATTGCAATGCTAATTTTACTCTCAACCATTTCTTTAATATATCTGACGAAATTATATTTCTACTAAATTTGTGAATGACTCCTAATATGCAGCAAAAAATACGCTCCAAATTTAAACAGCTATTACTCGGTCAATGTTAATCGTAGAATAATGGGACTTTTTTTGCCTTACTTGCCAGTGTAACGGGGAAATTTTACTAAATATAACTTATAGGACCGGGGAACCGCATAAAAATTTAGATTCTGTAATTCTTCACTAAATTGTTTTTTTGCTTCAAACTTTTTTTATCTTAACCCCGCACCAATTTTGACCATTTTTGTAATTGGAAGTATGCATCTAGGACCAACGGTTGCGAAAATAAACATTGGTCAGGTTATACGTGGACACACTGTATACCTATACGTTGAAAAAAATATATACGTTCAGGATGAAACATAAACAATTATATTAAACTTAAATTTACACTATGTGCAAAACTACTTAAAAGATGACATTATTCAAAAAGATTTTAAATTACTCGTCTCCGTCAGAGGAACCATGTTCCTCTGACGAAGACCATGTTTTTATGGTTGAAAGTACTAAGGTATTAAAGTAATTTAGCATCTTTTTGAATATTGTCAACTTTTAAGTAGTTTTGCACATAGTGTAAATTTAAGTTTAGCTTTTAAAGATGAATTAAGCATTTCTATTTATTTATTTACTAATTATATTAAATATATAATAAAAGTGAAGTTTTTATCTTTCTAGAAACAAAAGAGAAGTATGCAGAATTAAATAAAAACAAATTAGGAATAATGAACAGAGGACTCAATCTGAAGATAATTAAGAAATACAATAATTATTTCGAATGTAAATAATTATCATAGTTATATTACTAGACAGGATTTTTCCTTTTAACTTTTCCAAATTATGTTAAAAAGCGAATTTTTTTTATGTCTTCAAGATATTGAAAAAGTATATGTATATTGAAAAAAAAATACGTTCTGGATTAAACATAAACAGTTATATTAACCTTTAACTGATGTCACAGAAATTGTCACATAACTAGGGTGAAGCGGTCTGTGAGACCGCTCCATCGAAAGATGAATAAAAGCCGCGATTAACTCATAGGATGTTGTTTTTGTACTAAGCATTTTGTACAGGTGTGTTATAATTAAAATTCACATATTCAAAAGTTTCTGGTGTTAGTACTAAAGTTTCAAACGAAACAAAATTTCAATATTGTTTGTAGATAAATTGTAATTTGCAAGTTAAACTATGAAAATTGAAAAAAAAACACCGGTCTGTGAGACCGGTAACATCAGTTAAAGGTTAAATGTATAATAAAATTGAAGTTTTTATCTTTCCAGAAACAAAAAAGAAATGTACAAAATTAAATAAAAACAAATTAGGGATAATGGATGAAGGGCTAAATCTGAGGATAATTAAGAAAGAGAAAAAAAAAATTTAAGTGAATAATTATCATAGTTATATGCTAGACATGATTATTCTTTTTAACTTTTTCCAGCAAAATTAAAATGGACCTGTTTTCTCTTCAACATAAAAAAAAAAGTTTAGGCTGAAACACAAACACCTAATGACAATAAAAGATTTGACTTGATCTAACTTGATCTAAGGAAATCAAATATGGTGTCAAAAGTGATTACTACTATTTAAAAAATCAAAGTAGGTGCAATTTTTACTTTCCTCTATCTAAAGAAGAAAGTATTGTAATCGATATTTTTTTCGACTACCGGTTTTTGACGTATTTACATGTTTTAGGGATCAGAGATTCCGAAAAACATGTTTATAAAAAATGTCTGTCTGTCCGCATGTCCTCTTTGTATCATCGAAAAGTGTATGAAGTGATGCATAGAATTGAACCAAATTTTTTATGTATGTTTTTGTCAATGGCCAGCAGGTCCTCCTTGAATTTGAAAATATTTCGCCTGAAGGGGGCGCTGTAATATTGATTTTTGTGCCATTTTCATTTTTGTAATATCGAAAAGTGTATGAAGTTATTTATAGAATTGAATCAAATTTTTTATGTATATTTTTGGCTACGGGTGCAAGTCCTCCATTAATTTGGAAATATTCCGCCGGAAGGGTTCGGTGTAAGAGTGCTATTTTCATTATTGCACTATCGAAAAATGTTCGAAGTTATGCATAGAATGCAACCAAACTTTTCGTGTATGTTTTTGGGCAGCGATTTTTCTTCATTTTTTACAGTTCTGTTGTAAATCGGCTGCTCTTTCTTTCTTTCTAACCGATGACCAGGCCCCTACCTGCCGGGTCGCCCCAGCTGAACGGGTTTGATACCTGGTATCGGGGCGGTGACCGCCTAATCGCCGTGTAGCGACAATAAATCTGACGAGAGACTAGATCTTCATCCTATCGGCTGTGCCTACTGCTTAGATGTGAACTTAGTTAATCCGGTTACTTAACATTTTGATCGTGTTGTTTTGTACCTGCGCTTTGCTACTCAAGTTGGTCTTGTAATTTAGAATCTTGATCAGGTGACGAGACCTTCACCTGGCAAGGCACCTCCAGAGGTATAATTCACAGGTAACTTGGAGGACTTTGCATCCACGACGGATTTTACATGCACCAGGCGCCATGTACGCTAATGGTGGACATCAGCTGACTCCAAACCGATGACCCAACCCCTCCCTGCCATATTTCCCTAGCGAAACGAGTATATCTGTCTGGCATCGGGGCGGTTGTCCGCTTGATCGCCACATGGCAGCCATCCAGTAGACCAACGCCCCGGCCGACCTAATTGCAGAGCCTGTTATTTGCTGGTTTCTCTGTTGTACCGCTTGCTTAACTAATGGACTTTGTTGATTTGGCTCCTGCACACACATATCCAGCTTGAGGAGTAGGGAAATCTGGATTTTAGATGCCTAATCGGTGGTGGGTACGTGTCATGGAAAGTGGTTCATGAGCCAATTTAGAGGAAAGAAAAAAGAAAACAAAGGGAGCCGCTGAAAGACAAGTATCACCATAGGAAATTTTGCGGCCGAAATGCAAAGCAAGCTCACGATATTGGAGGGATGAGACTCCGCCTTTCTACGGTAAAGTTTGGCTCCGTAGGGTGTCCCATAGAAGCGGGTCCGGTAGCTCGTGTAGGCCGCAGCCTATATGCACCTAAAATAGAGGCAGCAGTAAAAAAACTGAAAGGGAAGGGCGTTAGTTGGACATGTTTATTACACTTTTAACTTTAGGATTAATTTTTAATACTTTGAAATAAATTATAATTATCCTATGCACCAGGCCAGAACTATCTAAGTGCTATCTAAGAGCTATCTATATTACCTAAATTACTAGTAATTTGGTTAAGACTACTAACAGACATTAACTTAATTTGATGAGTACCTTGGCTACTTACAATGAGGGTGAATCTATAGCTTAGCAGGGGGTATCGGGTGTTCTTTATCTGACCTAGTTGATTAGAAATAGTTTACTATTTAATATTAAGCGTTAATTGCTGCAGATGAATATTAGACTAAGACTATTGGGGGAGGGGGGCGCTGGGCCTTGCCCTTGGATGAGATTCTCTGGGGCGAGATGAGGGGTGTAAGAGGCTGGGGGATGCCTCGGCTCATCAAAAAAAAGAGGGGGCAGAGATGAGAGAGTAGAGGGTGGGACCTATAGGGGCTGCCATTGGCTAATCTAATGTTACTTAGTATTTCCTTAGATAATTTGTTATACTTAATTGATGATTAGCCTAAATTGTCTTGAATTATCTATATTGACCTAAGTTAATTCAGATTACCCATTTATGGTTTACTTTAATTGGCCTTTTTTCAAATATTTATAATTTACTTACCCGGTGATCTT
Organism: Maratus speciosus; assembly: GCA_963932465.1. Classification (NCBI taxonomy): domain Eukaryota; kingdom Metazoa; phylum Arthropoda; class Arachnida; order Araneae; family Salticidae; genus Maratus; species Maratus speciosus. The sequence continues at coordinate 227,842,714 of OZ010796.1, read as the reverse complement.
GTTCTTCTTGGGTGTCTTGGTTCGTCTTCTTTGGGGTATGTTTCTCATATTTCATGAGATGTCTGTCTCTGTGGTGGATTTTCTTTAAGTCTCTAATCATGGGAGTTGACACTGTGCGATCTTATCGCTGTTTGGTTTGACTCATTTTTCACTTTGCGAGCTTGTCGCTGGTGGGTTCTGGTTTTGGTCGCATCTTGGTTTATGACATTTTAGGTTATTATTTTGGTACGTGCGTGCGCTCTTTACGATCAGTCTATTGGAACCTAATGGCTGTTTTCACGATTTATTGCAACATCGTTGCGAGCTTTGTGGATTGGCTTGTGCACTATTTGGGTGAAACATGTTCCTTGGCCTTTAGTCCGTCATTTTTTCATGTTGTCTGTTATCACAAGATGTATAGTTGAGTTTTCTCCTTTATTTTTATTGAGTTGTTTTCCTTTGTTCATGGTCTTGCTTTGTTTGATTTGGAGCACATCTTTCCCTTACCACTTGGCTATCTATGCTGATTCGGTGGAGTGGTGTGAATGAACCGAAGCTATCAGTTCATCATAAATGACTATCACCACTCAGCAGTGCGAGAATACTATTTTTATTTTGCGGGTGAAAGGTTCCTTCACCAGCGGCCGCAGTCAACTTAGTAATGTAACTCGGGCCTTTTTTTTTCTTTCAATTTTTTTCCTGTAATTAAGGCACTTAATTATTTGAAGTGATGGTGTCCACTGGGTTGGTTTGTTTTTAACTTTATTCGTATTTCATTCTGATATTATATCTATGTTTTCTGTTAACCATCTGATGACTGCTTTGCCTTGTTTTGTATGTATTTATTACTTGCTAGTTGTTTATGCCGAAGTTCTTCATTGTTAGGTGTGATTTGTGTCAGATGGTGTGTTTGTGTTAGCGGGCAGGCCGTTAGATAGCGTTATGAGGCTCCCAATTCCCCGCATGCACATTTTGGCGAATCTTTGCGCTTGAATCTTTTTAAGTATTTTGGGAAAGCTCCGTGTCCTGTAAATCTGACTCAAAAGTTTGCAGCTGATTAATCTATCTGTACTTACTTTTGGGAAACATTTGTGTGTAGCCCTGCCCTTGTCCCCGTAATCCCACACAAACTGCCACTGTTTGATTATTAGCTCTTTTATTGTTCTTTTAAGGTTTGATATTGGTCTTTCCAGGTCGTATCGTATTTGTTTTATTTTGTTTTCTGCTGTTTGTTTGGCTAATTCGTCGGCGTCCTCTTTTCCTTGGATGCCCAAGTGTGCTTTAACCCAGCTAATCTTGAATTTGTTGTCTGAGAATTTGATTATTTCTAGTATATCATTTACTAGTTGTGTTGTGTTAAATGGTTTGCTTAGTGCTTGAATTACTGACATGCAGTCCGAACGGATGCTGTAATCCAACCCTGTGATGTTACCCCATTTTGCTGCTTTTAGTATAGCCAGCAGTTCGGCTTGAAAGACACTATTGAATTTCCTTAGAGGTGCTGACCATGTTTGAATTTTTTGATCATTTTTGAAAGCTACGAAGGCCGAACCCGTGGCGCCTGATTTCAATTTCGAGCCATCTGTGTAGATGTTTATGGGGCATTCTCACAATCTTTTGACTTTTGAGGAAAAAAAATCTGACAAAATTAAACTTGCTAAATTAACATTTTAATCTGATAGTCGAATACCTTAATGATTCAAAATAAAGAAAAAAGTGTCAACAGCGAAAATTTTTTTATTTAACTGAGGTTTAAGTTAAACTTGCGAGTTTAACTTTCCATACAATTTTATCCCTATAACTTTTTATTTTCTTCTAAATTTTTACTTATAATGAATTTGCATAGTACCCACAGGACATTCAAATAAGAAATAATAACAATGTAGAACTTTTAATACAGAATTTTTGTATAACATTGTCTTAAAGGGGTGTTAAAGAAGGGACGGTAAGGATGGAACGGTAAGGAAAATTACCACCTATTTTTAGGAAAATCATGTTAAGACTAAGTGATAGCCACAATGTTCATTGATTTTTAGAAACAGTTTTTAACATTGGATGAATTTTTTTTTTTTTTTTTAATTTACCTCGAAAAGTGCAGGAATAAACCTTGGGGATGGTGAGACTACAAATAAAGTCACGATGCTTGAAATTGATATTTAAATGCTGATTTAAATTCTACAGTAAATTTCCTGCAAAAGAATTTTAGACATTATTTCTCTAGCATACTTGAGAAAAATGATGCATGAGAAAAAACTTGAAAGAAATTCTGTGGTTGCATCTGAAATGATTTTCTGTATAATTTTAGAAGAGGGATGGTAAGGAATCTAAAACTCAGAGACAGAGTTTTAAAAATAATAACAACCCCAAAAATGTGTGCAGGTTAATTTTTAGCTACATATTTATATAAAACAATAGTTCCAGTTTCAGAAAAAAATTACATCGTATTATTTTTATTGAAACAATTTTATCCAAACAGCTCCAAACTTAAAAATCAGCATCAGGGACACGGGACGGTACAGGAGTTTTCCAGGTGTTTGGACCCCCAACATCGTCCAAAACTTATTTATCTTGTTAATATTGTTGTGCAATCATGCAATAGGATGTTCCCCAATATATGAAATAAAAAAAACAGAAAAATGTGTATTAAAATAAAAATTATTATTCAGGGACATGAAAGTGGAAAGATTGTGAGAATGTCCCTTATGTCTTTTGGGTTATATCCTAGTCTTGGTTCAATTGTGCCTGCTGGATGTGTGGTGTTTATTTTTTTGCGTAGTCTGTATGGTTGATTATTGACCCGTATAGGTTGACTGATTCCCTCAGTCTTGATACTGTACTAGAGATGGGCATTATTTAACGTATTACAGTGCGTCTCATAAGTATATGGACAAGCGATTTTTTGAAATAGCAGCTCAAAATATGAAGCCATAATCACGAAAAAAATAATAAGCGTATGGAATTATAATATATGTTTGTTACAATAACGAAATACTGTGTAGGTTTTACAGAATTTTTGTAAAAAAATAAAATTCAAAATAAGCTGTCCCAAAAATATATGGACAATGAAGTTAATTGCTTTTATTTCCACCGTATCAAAAAAATTTGCATTTTCTGCGTTCTGTACATGTGAAGTACCCACTGCTAAATATAAAATCACTGCTCATTCTTCAATTATCGAACAGTGGGGAAATGCCTCGCAACGTTCAATTCTCTGCTGCTGATATAGCTAAAATTTGGCGTTTAAAGACTCAAATGTTAAAATTTCTGATATTGCTAAACAAATAAAGAGTAACAGATCCGGAATTTATGAAATTTTACCAAAAAGTGAAAATGCGATTGCAAAACAACGTTCAGGTCGACCAAAAAAAGGAACTCTGCGACAAGACAGAGAGATTTTTCGCGTAATTTCAGCCCAAAAGAAGTTTGTTCGTGAAATTTCGAAGAATTTAGCGTTTCCTATTACGAGATCTACTGTTCGCCGTTGCATACACGCAAACAAAATTCATAAATGTCGCAGAATGTGCGCGGAATCAATGCTGAAAGTACACCATAGAAATGCACGAGTTCTTTGAACTAAAAAACACACACCTTGGGAAGATGAATTGTTAAGTGTTACTTCAATGACAAAAATAAAACCAATTTGGATGGCCCTGATGGCCGGACATAACATCGTCATGACCTGCGACGAGAATCTCGTGGGTTCTTTAGTCGACAACAAGAAGGTTTTTCTCTCATGGTCTGGGGCGCGATTTGTTTCAATGGAAAAACGGATATTGCTTCTCTTCATGATCAGCAGTTCTCTGAGGATTATTAAAATGTCCTTAAAATCAATCTACTTTCATTTGGAAACATTTTTGAAAGGAATAACTGAAAATTCCAAGAGGACAATGCGTCAACTCACATCCGTCATTCAACAACAGCTTGGTTTACGCAGGATCAAGTGACTGTTATTGACTGGTTAGCTATCAGCTCAGACCTCAATCCAATTGATAACCTTTGGGGAGTACTTGCACGAGATGTATATGCTCATGGTCGTCAGTTTTCTACTATTCAGAAATTAAAGCAAAACGTAGAGCATAATTGGTTCTCTTTACAGCCACACATTCTCCAAACACTAGTTTGAAGCTTACTTTATACGGTTTCCAAGATAATTCAAAGGAATGGATCCAAAATTTGAATTTAAATGTAAAAAACTCGAAAAGTCCATATATTTTTGAGACAGCGTATTTTGATTATTATTTTTTTACAAAAATTCTGTAAAACCTATACTGTATTTCTTTGTTGCCATAAACTTGTATTAGAATTTCATATGCTTATTATTTTTTTCGTGATCATGGCTTCCTTTTTTGAACAGTTACTTCAAAAAAAACGCCTGTCCATATACTGTTGAGACGCACTATAGGATAAATAACAATGTTATTCGTTTATAGTGCATTATTTAGTAACAGATTAACAGAAAGTCCCTGTTAAATTTATAACGCATTACCTGCAAAGTATATAAAAAAAAAAGAAAAGAAAAAGCTTAAAGAATAGTTTTTTAGAATTATATATTAAAATTATAATAAAAATAAAATTTCCAAAATTTGTTTTCGATATTATAAAAAAAAGAGCTTAAAAATGTACTTTCAGATTAAAAAAATATGTACTTTCAAATAAAAAAAAGTCCTTTTTAAACGATTATGAACGCTTATTATGACGCGCCAAAGCTAATAGAAAGAAATCATCAACCGCAGACAGTCAAAAATCTTCCTTTCATGTCTTTAGTAGCCTTCAATGGCTAGAATGTATCGTTCACTGCAAAAAATGATTAAAGCTTAGTAGCTATGAAGCAATTCGCAATCAACCAATCAGAGCCCAATTCACTAGCAAACACCTGGCCATTCGCTAGAAAAGAAAGCTACCACTGTTAAAATATTCTGAGAAACCGCATAGAGTTTGACAGTTATTTTATTACAAATATTCATTACTGTTGATTCTAATACTGTAACTGCTTTAACTCAACACGAAGACAAAATATTTTTTAGCACATCACACTGATATACGTTAAACTGTTGTAATTTGTTATACAGATAAATAGTATTGAATAACATCATTTTAATGATGAGATTTATTGGGATGAAAAGTAAAAAGCGTTTTTTAATAAAGGATATGAGAATGGGAATAACTGCGAATTCGTTGCATTGCAGAGTTAGGTCGTTAGCCATTTTTGACCTGGCAGTAGTTTATTTGAATTAGAATGTTTAAAAGGGATTAGAGGATGGGAATGATTCTGATTTCGTTGCATTTTTGACACAGTTATTGCGGTAGCCATTTTTGATTGGACTAGTGGTTTCTTTGAATTTGAATGTTTAAAAGGGATATGCTCATGGAGTTCGACAGGTTTTTTTCTTTTTTTTTTTATTTGACAGTGGATTTTTTTTTTTTTTAGAAAGGGGGCATGTGTTTTTATTTATTTATTAGTTTCTCAATACTGTGTTTTTAGAAAATAAGAGCTACAAACATTTTTATTTCTGTGATTTTTATTTCACTGTAAATAAAAGAAAGACAATAGCATCGCATTATTTGTGCGAGCACTTAATTTTAATACAATTGTAACTAATTTGAAAAACGTAATAAAAATCTGTTCGGATAAATTGCTTTTAATTAAAAGTGTATAAATAACATTTTCAGGTTCTTGTGGATTATTATTGGATAGACGTTGATAAATATGGCTGCAATGAAATCAGGGATCAGATTTCTTTTTTTATAAATCATGTTGTTAAAGCAGTGTTTATTTTTATACAGCATGTCTTTTCTTATGGTTTGTCGAAAGCTAATTTCTAAACCATTAGTTTTAGAGGTGTAGTTGCAATTGCAAAAGTGTTTCAAATTTTGTTCTGTATCATATAAAAATCGATCTACGTTAAAATAGCTGATTTTTAAATACTTGAGAAATTAAAATTTTTTTACAGTATCTGGGGCTTAGAAGTTTCTCTATGTTTTAAGATGTAAAACAGTAAAAATTTATTCTTCTATGGCCAAAACTAACTGAGTTAAGATACTTGCAATTTAATGAATTTTGTGATTTTTAGTCACCAAATATGGAAAAACACTTTTTTAGTATTACATTGATAAATTGCATCTGACTAAACATGTATAAATAATATTTTCATGTTCTTGTGGTTTTCGCTATGCATATGCGTTGATACACATAGCAGCAATGAAATCGGGAATATTATTTTTTACAAATCATGTTGTTAAATCTGTTTTTATTTTTATACAGGATGTCTCTTCTTATCGTTTACCAAAAGCTAATGTCTAAATCGTTATTTTTAGTGGTATTGTTCCAATTGCAAAAATGTTTCAGATTTTGTTATGCATCATTTAAAGTCCAATTTGCGTTAAAATAAGTGCTTTTTAAATAGTTAAGAAATTACAATCTTTTCACAACGTCTGGTTCCTATAAGCTTCATTCAGAAAAAGTTTTTCCATGTTCTAACCACTAAAACAGTAAATATTTTATTTTCCTACAGCTAAAACTTATTAAGTTATGATACTTAGAACTTTATGAATTTTCGCCGTTTTTGTCACCATAAACAAAAAATGTGTTTTTAGTGCCAGAAAAGCTCAAAATGCATAAAATTAAAAGTATCATAACTAGGTAAGTTTTGTCCTGTAAAAATTAAGTTTTTAAACAAAAACTGATTTTAATGGAGTGGATTCACCTTAACAAAAAACAGTGTCTATATGTACGTCCCAAAATTATTTCAAACATTTTGTTTAAAGGCCTTCTAATTAAAACACCCGTTGACATCATACACAGCCATTAGTTATACGTTAAAAAATAACAGGTTGTTGGAACCTGTTACTTGTGCAAGCGTGGAACGATGCAACCTGTTAACCAAAAGTAACTCTATTTCCCATCTCTATAATGTACCATGTGTGGCCTCGCATTTAACTTGTAGGTGAATTGGAATCAGGCCCACAAGAACCTGAAGGGCCGCTGTTGGGGCAGTTTTATATGCCTTAACAATGGGCAGCAGGAAGTATCTCTGGCAGGAGGACAGTACCTCCTTGCTCCTTGTGTTTAGGTTGTGACCCCATATCGGGGCAGCATAGGTTAGTGTCTTTTCAACTACTGTCCTATACCAAATCTTGATAATTTCTGGTTTAAGTCCCCAGCTCCTAGAAGCTATTCCTCCCATCATGTTAAATGATTTTCTTATTTTAGTTGCTTGTATTTGACAGTGTCCTAGCCAATTTAGGTTTTTATGTATTATGATTCCTGGGTATTTTATTTGCTCTTTTCCTTCCAATTCTTTTTCATTAAATTTTATTCCTTCTATTTTGTAAGTGTCCTCTGTTGGAAGATTCCTAGTTTGTATTCTGTTTAGGTACAGTACCTCTGTTTGTCCCAATTGAATGTTAGTTTGTTTTCTTTTATTCAGTTGTTAAATTCTTTGATGATCTTATTGGCTAATTTAATTAGTTTGGTTTTAGTTTTTGCTCTTAGTATTATCATTAAATCGTCCGCAAATGCCTGTATTCTTACATTTTTCCCCATTCATTTTTCAGCGCTGTGTCTGCTATTATGAGCCATAGAAGGGGCCCGAGGCAGCTGCCTTGCGGGCAACCGCCGCACAGTGGGGTATTTTACAAATCTGGGCGGCCAAAAGTCGATTTCATAAAGTACAACGCAGGATCGGATGGATGGATATAAGTTGAAACTGAATCATTGAGGAATCACGTGATGCGATTTTTATCTCCTTTAAGTGAACGATGACCTACTGTTATCAGTTGAAACTGGAGTGTTGCGTTAAGTGCATGAGTGTCAAATCGTTCTTCATTGTGACTTCCTATTTTTGAATTTGAATAACTTTAGTTTTGGAAGTATTTAAAATCTAATCGTTATGGATAGTGACGAGGCAGGTATGTATCATTATTTTTTTTAAACTTTGAATTGAGAAAGAAATAGTTTTAGTATTTACAAAATTAATTTAAAATAACGCATATTTTTCTATTATTTTTTCCCTTGTTTCCCAATTCACGAAGGATTTAGTTATATTTCCAAACATTTCCAAGCAAAGTTACTTGTTGTACCAATAAATATACACCCTTCTATTTGTGTTTTCGTTTAAAGTAGTTCCACCTTTGTCCCCTTTTTAAAATGAAGGCGATATAAATATGCTCTTCCAAAATTCTGAGTAAGCATACAAAATTACTATATATTGATTTTTAACTGATATTTATCATATAAATTTTAATATGAAAAAAATTGTTATGATTCAATAGAAAGTGATCAGATTTGTTTATTTTTCAGTTATTCTGATTGAAATTAAATTTATATAATTTAAAAAAAAATGCTTTAAAGTAATGTATTCATTCCCTTTTATCTCTTTTTAAGCTCTTTTCAGATAATTGAAATAATTTATTGCTCGTTATTAACATTTGTTTATCTGAAAAATAAGTCGAGGCAATTTTCATATGTTTTTGTTAAAAGTTAGCGAAAGATTGTGAGATTTTTTTAAAAATAAGGGATAAAATGATGTTATCTATCTAAATTGCATATAATTATTATGCATTCTTTTTTGTTCATATTTCGTATTTATTTTTATTTAGGGCCTTCGAATGTCAGAGTAATGACTCGAAAAGAATTTTTAAACATTATGCAACAGCAGAATTTGCCAAACATTAATCATAGATTAAAATTACCTTCTTAATGGCGATAATTTTGATGATGATGAAATTAAAAACCTCAAGCACAATTTCTCCCAATTTAAATCTCAGTTCAAGAGCAAATGGATCGAAGCCCATTATATGTTAGATAAATTTGTAAAAAATAATAAAGAATGGCTTGAAGGTACAGTAGAAATTTCAAGAAAAATAAATCGACCAGGAAGGCCAGCAAAAGCTTTCACTGAATCAAGTGACAGGTCAAAGCGGAGAAAGTCTGAAAGTTTGAGGAGCTCGACTGATGTGGAAGTACTTACACATACTTTACACAGAAGATTCTTTACTGACCCATCTCTATCAGCGGAAATTACCGGCATTGATGAAAATTTAATATATCGATTTAAAGTTATTCTTGAAACCATATCCAGTGGCCACAAAATTCACCTTGATAAATTTAAGAATATACAGAAAAAACAGCAAAGCTCTACGTCCAGTTATATAAATGGTATCTAATGTCACCCACAATGCATAAAATATTAATCCATGGACGCATTGTGATAGAGAAAGCTTTACCAGTAGGCCAATTGTCTGAAGAAGTAGCCGAAGCACGGAACAAACATTTTCGATTATTTCGCCAAAATCTATCGCGTAAATTTTCAAGAATTTCTTGTAACCGTGATGTTCTCAAGAGATTGCTTTTGAGTTCAGATCCAGTTTTAACTGGAATAAGACCCACGATAAGAAAAAAATCAAAATTGTTCCGTAAAGAAACTCTATAAATGTTACTGCCTATGGAATCTTCTGAAGCTCGTGATCCAGAGGATTCTGATTATGAAGAAACAGATTACGATTCTGAATTATCATCTGATTAAAAGATCCCACCTTGGGGATTTACAAACTAATTGTTCTTATCATTAATAATCTGTTTTTATAATTTATTCAATATATTATTCCATTTTTTATCATGATTATCATTTATTTTATAATACTATTTATCATGATTATCATTTATTTTATAATATTATTTATCATATTATCATTTATTTTATAATACTGCTTATCATAAATATCATTTATTTTATAATACTAATTTTGATCAATAAATATCAATACGAAGTTGCAAAACATCCATGATTTTCAAGTTATTAAACAATATTTATTTCAAAAAGTGCATTTATTTACTGCTTTAAACGTTTAAATTAGTTTAAAAGAAAAAAATAATTTTGGCCGCCCAGATTTGTAAAATACCCCACTGTGCGCCGAACGTCTGTTTAGTTGGGCTGATTCAGTTTTCTTCTATTGTGACATACCTATCATTAAGAAAGCTTTATATCCAGTTTGTTAAATATGTGGGATTTGGTGACTGCTTTAAGTTTTCTGAGATGATTGGCCGTCTGATGTTGCCGAATGCGCCTTTAATGCCCATAGCTATTACAGTCCCCCCACTTAATCCGGTCAATGATAATTGAATACCCCGCTTATTCGAATAGAATCCTCCGGAGCCGATTTTATTCCCATTGGTTCTATGTTAATTTTTCCGCTTAAACCAAGTACCTTTTACGAACGTCCCCGCTTAATCGAATAACAACTGTGTGACCGATGTTTGAAAATAGGCGCGGAAAGCACGTTTCAGCTGGAAATTTCTTCCACCTTTTGACATTTTCGGTTCCTTTAGGCTTAAAACAAATTTTCAGTTCTTCCTGCAATGATTTTGGCCAGCAGGAGTATAATGGACAGGTCAAATAATTTCCCACCTTGATCTCCCCACCATCACTTCTTGCTGTTAACTAGGCTTTAATGGCAATGCGCCGTCACTCGAGATGCTAGTTGTAATATTTTCACTCATTCGAAAAATAACTCCATATTTATTCCTTTAAAATTCCACTTAAACAAACCACTTTCAACGATTTTTTTCAAGGCAGTATGAGTAACGTAAATTAGAAGTAGCAAACTTTTGACCAAATTCAAACGATCTGCATTAAGTGTGATGTAAACCATATAAATGTATGTACTGGCATTAAATTAAACTTTAACTGATGTCACAGAAATTGTCACATAACTAATGTGAAGCGGTCTGTGAGACCGCGCCATCGAAAGTTGAATAAAAGCCGTGATTAACTCATAGGATGTTGTTTTTGTACTAAACTTTTTGTACAGGAGTGTTAAAATTCAAAATTCACCTATTCAAAAGTCTCTGGTGTTAGTATTAAGTTCCAAACGAAGCAAAATTTCAGTAGTGTTTGTAGATAAACTGAAATTTGCAAGTTAAACTATGAAAATTGTAAAAAGCACCGGTCTGTGAGACGGTAACATCAGTTAAAGGTTAATATGCCTTTACTTTATATTAGCATTTGTATTTATTTTAGTTTATGTTATTCTGTTAACGGTTTATTATGCTGTTAATTAACTATACCGTAGATAGTTATTTCGCCTTTTTATTACGCATTAAATATTGCAGTTATGATTCCCCGTTTAATCAAATATCGCGCTTAATCGAATATTATTTCTGGAACCGCCAATATTCGTTTAAACGGGGACGACTGTAGTAATATTTGGTATCCCTCTATTTTATCCTGTTTTATTCTCTTTATGAGATTATTTAGCGCATGTTCGTATAAGATTCCTTTTTTGAAACCATATTGTTTATCCCTCCAGTATTTATTGACAGTTAAATGGTGGAATATTCTTCCATGAATTACTCTTTCTAAGATTTTACTAAACGCCGGAAGTATGCTAATTGGTCTATAAATTTTAGGATCTTTAGGGCTTTACCTTTCTTGTGAAACAGAACCACTGTACCGATTTTGAATGATTTTGGAAAGTAATTATAATTTAGGCAGGTGTTGTATAATGTTAATAGAAGTTGTGGCGCTGCGTTGTGGATTCTTTTTATTAAGTTGTAGTCAATGAAGTCGAATCCGGGGGCTTTGTTTTGTTTTATGTTTTTAATTATTCTGTTTAGTTCTTGTTTCGTTATTGGGGGTGGGGATTCTTCCTTCTCTTTTGGCTTTTCCGGTATTAGTTTGTGTTCTATTGCCGGGTCTGTTAGGTCGAGGTTGTCAATAAAATGATTTAATGTGTTTTTGATTGTGACTTCTTTGTTATCTGGCATGATATTGACTAGCCTTGAAGGGCTTGTTTTTTTTACCTGAAGCTATCTTGTATTGCGGGTCGTAAGTGCCATTGATTTCACTGCAAAATTTCTTCTAGGAGTCTCGTAAATCGGCTGCTCATGCTTCGACGGGCAATTCGCATCCAGTTGACTGGGCGAATCTCAAGCAGCTGATGACAACAGAATAACAAAAAATGTTGATTTTATTAAATATTATGATTGAGATTAACTCTTTTATACTCCGATTAGTAAACTGAAGCAGAAACTTAAGATGAAAATCAAAGTTGGTGTAATATTGAAATAATAACACTGAAATATTAACATGTGTAACAACTTTTTGAAATATTAACATGGTATGAGAAAGAAAAAAGTTTTGAAATTGACACATTTGACTAGTTAATATGTAGACTACTCCCGAATCAAAATTTATGAATCGAATTTAATAGTAGACATTAGTCCCAATCAATTGATACCTATGTCTTTTTTTGCGGTATTCTGCAGAAGAATTAGTAGAGTGTGATCACTTTTTTACTTCTTACAGGACCGTAAAGTACCTCACAAAAATGATTTTATTTTTTATCTTTTAAGTCCAGAATTATCTAACAACTAAAAAGCAATAAAACAATTTATAATGGCTTCTGCAAAAAACTAGTTTACAATTACATCTGTACCTTATAAGATTTTCTTTTGCTTTCGGAAGAAAGACATTATTTTGTCCTTAAGCAGTCTACGCTTGTCACGAGACAAAACCCGCAAGCTAATGTTAAACCTATGAGTAGTTTTATTTTCAAATGTGTCATTTGCATTTCCATATTTTTAAATGATTTTATTTTTCATAGGATATCAGAGATGGATGTTTAACCAGATGTTTTTCTACCTTTTAGATTTTTGTTGCAGTTTTTCCTATTGGTAGGGAGCCGGTTACATCGAAAATCCCGTGATGGCGGAATTGAATTTTTTTTTTATGTAAATCGATAGTAAAAAGTCATACGAACAAAATAAGCTAGGTATGACAAACCGAAATTTTGCTTCATTAAATTAATTATTATTAAAAAACTATAGTGTTTTACCTTTATCGCGGATATTGATCACTCTTACAGCATTTAATGGAAAATTTTCTATTTTTTTAGAAACACTTAGTTTCTTGACAAGTTTTATGCTGCTGGAAATGTCTGTCATACCTACGAGTACTTTAAGGAGGCGACCAGTGATAAAAATTTCGCCGTTATTTTGCTTTGAATTTTTACGGGTGGCGTCTTTATTTCGCATATGGACGCTGGTCAAGTCTCGGAAAAGGCGTCTGGGGACGTTTGACGGCCGCCTGCTCCGCGAATTCCGGCGGTGTTCTAATAAAGTTTGTAATACCAAGTTTTTCTCAAAAAACACAAAATTCTCTATAAAATTCTCTAAGAGTGATCAATATCCGCGATAACGGTAAAACATTATAGCTTTGTAATAATAATTAATTTAATTAAACATTTTTTCGGCTTGTCAGACCTAGTCATACCTAGCTCCTTTTTTTTCATATGACTTTTTACTATTCGATTTACATAATTTTTTTTTTTCAATTCCGCGATCACAGGGCTGGGCTTTCGATGTCACTATGACGGATTATGAGGACATTTTCGATTTCAAAACTGGTTCCGAATTTTATTTAAGGGGGTCCGGGACACAAAAATCTTCAAATTTTCTAAAAAATTTAATTCAATGCATGAAAAATTTCTCTGTTTTTTCAGTCTTAAAATGACGTTTAAATCATGTTTCTATCTTAAGCAGCACATGAAATATTAATTTTTTCGTTTTGGTTTGATTTCAAAATCTAGCTTTCAAGCAATGGAAACGTCTTCTTGTGAAAATGCATTTTTCTTTATGATGGGTTTTTCCCCATTTCTCGTATTTAAATTGTTATAAGTCAAGAACCGTTAAAGATAAATGTCTCAAACTTGGAGTATGTCTTTTTCAATTGCTTAACTTTAATTTTGATTAAGCAAATAAAAAAAAATATTTACTTTTGAAAATATGATTTTTTTTTAAAGAGTATCATCCATTTTTTAAATTTTTACTTTAAATATTTTTTATTTTATTTTAAATTAATATTTTTAAAAGTGCTGAATCAAAATTAAAACTTATATATTTCTGTTTATTTAACTGAAAAAAAAAATGAAATTCTACAAATAATATTTCGAGTTATAACGATTTTAAATCACCCCACTTTTTTAATAAATTTTAAATTTTAATTTTGTAAAAAAGTTTTATCATGTGATTTCGTTTACAAATGATATGGTTAACCATCCCAAAAAATTCAAAATTTTAACTCGTTAAATAAAAATTATTTTAAAATGTGTCCCAGACCCCCTTGAGTGAAGCCTCTTAAACATCCAAGCCTTATTATATATGGCATAAATCATCTTTCTTTACACAATCTTGAATAGTATTTTAACTATGCCAGTTCAAAGAAGGATTCGTGAAAACAAACTTATGAGCGTGATAGTTGAAAAAGAACGGAAAATACAGACTTTCAAACGGACGCTAATTTGAAAAAGCTTTATTGTAATTTTGGCATAATATTTGACTATTGGTAAAGTGCTTTATCATAACGGTAGTAATGATATTCGTGCTTTGAAAGGAAATCGTTGTTTCAAAGGGTTGAGAAGAGAGCTGATGTCCAAAGCCCAATTATCCGTACATAGGGCCCTCGGGAAAAGATTCGGTTGGGGCTCCCATAACATTTTTGTAACAGCAATTTATGCTAGTTTTAAAGAAGAATACCTAATTTATCTTTAGCTTTGGGGATCCTTTTCAGAAGTATGACTCCTTGGCCGAGTCCTCATTTGACTATGTGATAATCAGGGTCGGATGTGTATGAATGTTCTGAAAAATATAAGATAATTTGAAAGTGCAGGAAAATGATCCCTGTAACCAGATGGCGACGTCCATTGAAATCTGGAGTTGTTCAAGTTGTTTAAGAAGAAAGTGATTTAGGTAATGGAGATCGATATAAAGCGCAATAAGTGTGGTCAGAACCTTGTCAATCCCATGGCTGATAGTGCACAAGGTCTTGCATTGCATTTAACTGAAATATCCATACAAAATTAAGACTTTCTAGTAATTAAAACATTTCGCCAGTTTCATTCTTTCCAAAATTGGCTACGATGAATCATAGGTACGTAAAATTTTATGTTCCAAATTTATATGGCAATTTTATGTGCTACTTTTTCTTCATCAGGAAGTCGATACACGGAATTCTAAGACGTGGGGATCATCGAATCCTTGTGCTATGCATAAAAACCGCTGCATTTAGCATATGTAACAATTTGATTTGGAATGACAGAGGAGTTTATAATTATACGACTAGTTTCTTTTCAAAACTTACTTCTGAGGACTGGTTCATACCGCTGCAATAAGCTGAAGTTACTGCGCGATTTCACAAAATTTCTTTACAAGAAAGGATTTATTTAAATACTACAATTCTGTTGCAAGATTAATCTCTTTCTCATACTGCTGCACCATTCAAGCAACGTCTTCACTAAAATTTTGGGTAGAACAATATTATAAGCAGAAGCTGTAATAATTCATGGCCTGCTAGATCTCCTGATCTTAATCTTTGGGGTTTCTGGTTGTGGGAATATTTAAACGACAATTCTGTCGACGAGCTGAAAACTAGCATAAGTAGACGTAACTTGTACATTGAAACATTAAATGTTATGGTGATTGTGCATTACAGTGGACCATTGTTTTGCTTCTGCAGCATTCGATTCGACTTCAAGGCTCACATATTGAGCACGTATGTTAATTTCTATATTTTGAAGAAAAAAAAAAGAAAAGCATACGTTTGCTAGTTCCATGCGTGACCCACATTACAAGTGAGCAAAACTTGAATCTTAAAACAGTCATGAAAGGAAGAATATATACTAATAAAAAGAAAGATGTCTGTGTGTCTGATCGGTGGCTAGGTAAATCTATCTCACGTAGAGGTCTGCAAATTTGGATGCGTATAGACGAAAACAGCTCTGAGTGCACCCAAGCCTCACATTTTGGATTTTTTTATATTTTTCATTGAGCGGAGAATGTCGCGTATTTTTCCAATTTTCCAAGTCCGCCGGTGATTTGAGCCCCTCATGAAAACAATCCAAATTCAATCTTTTAGCTTGATGTAGCAAATTTTGGCCTCTTTTCAATAAATCTTATTCGAAATTCGTTCAGAGTTGTTTAAATATTTCACGAGCTTTTTTTAAGTATCTATTTCGCCCAAAAATTAAAAGTTCGTTAACAACCAATACCTATCTGATACCTTGTCCATCCAAACTTATATTTTTTACCCCTGTATGGAGCAGACTTTCGGGAATCGATTTAAAAAATTCAAAAATTATTAAATGTTTTTTTAATTAATTATTAAAGAAAGTAAGGTCATCGATGTTTTCTCTAAAACGCTAAGAAGAAAGAGAAGGAAAAATTCCAGTGTGCGTTTCTTAAGTAATCCTCTTTATCACCTAATCTGACGCAGTTCACCTCGCTTTTGGGAGCTTATTTTTTCATTCGATATGTGAAAAGATGTGAGTTGGTATTTTATGCTTAGAAACGGTCTATAAGTGCAATCCCCCCCCCCGGAACTCCAAGTGTCCCCCCTTTCCCCCACGGCTCTGCAGAAATCCTTCTCAGAGTACAATGCCTGAATACAATGCTGATTTTAGGAATATTTAAGGTGGTTATCTCGGGCGGATCAACTAATATTGCAATAAAAGGAAATTTTCTACTTGTTTTACCATTGTAGATGCATATTAACTTTTAACTGTGTGCTTTAACCTCTTTTTCATTTAGTATTTAAGCCAGGTGCTTTTGCTTTGTGGTGTGCAGTTGCTGGTGCAGTTGAAGATGCAATGAGCTATCCTATTGTGACTGATGTCTTGGTTTGGCAAGTTGTTGCACTGGCTTATGTTGTTTTTTTCTTATGCTGTCTGGTACAGCAATGCTAATTTGAATTTTACTATCTAAGCATGAGGCTAGCCAGGCCATGGAAAAGTTACATTATTGTTGTTACACTTTACCTGTTGTTATCACTAATAAGTTTTACCTCAAGTTATACTAACCTCTGAAGAATAAATATGTTACTCCTTTTAAAACTTTGTTTTAACTTGTGGCTTTCTACACCAGAGTAGAAAGATATGATGATTATTTTTATAACATAGTGATCCACGGCCCTACATATTGGTAGCAGAGCGTGGTTGGTCCCGCTCTGCTCTATAAAGTAAAAAATGGCTACTGTCAGTGAAATGAACTATTCGTCTTTTGCATTTCCAAAATTAAACAGAGAGAACTTTAAATCGTGGAAGTTCAATGTAAATTTGTACTTAATTAGTCAGAATTTGGCCGAATTTACTTCTGATAAAGTGGAAAGTGAAGTTTTGAACGAATCTGCCTTAGCCATATTATGCCTCAGTGTAGAAGAAAATCTCAAAAGTATAATATATGAGGCCAAATCGCCATCAGAAGTCTGGTTGTTACTAAAGAATGCCTTGAGTTAGTTATGCCTTGACATAGTTTAGCTACTAAATTTCATTAAATTTGTAAAGTATTCTCTGTACGTGGATAAACAATTGTGACCATATACTATATTAAAGCGAAGTAATATTTTGCATAAAATACGGAAACTCCTGTTTCTTTTTCTATTGGTTAAAAATCGTTTTAGATAGTTTTTACTTGTAATTATGATACTTTAATTATAAATTACGGATAATTTAATTAATTAATTACATTTTGTATATGACTCACACTTCATGACCAATATTATTCACACTACACATTTCCAAAATATTTTATTGTGTTGCCAAATTTAGAGACATAAACTTTCACCCTTAAACATTAAAGTTGGATCTATTAATTTTATTTTTTTTAGAAAAATGAATCAAACAGTAAATACAAAATTCTGTGTTATTATGTACTTTGGCATGGATATAATTTATAATTATGTAATATTGGTTTAAATTAAATTATAATAAACATTTGCGAATACAATTTCTCAAACCATCGTGGGAAAATCTATCAAAATGAGACTGAACTAAAAATTTTATTGCAAACCGCATTTCTGCGTATTCTAAACATACCATAAAATCCAAATTTTATTGAAATATTTCTAATAACTGAACTTTCAAAGCCTTCTATTCAGTTGAAGTTTAATAGCCACCCCTGTAGATAAATAAGTGTTTTATAAATAATAAATATTTTTCTTTTAAATGTGATGTCATTTTCACTGACAGATGCATGTTACTGATTGGTGGATTGTAATCAGGCAAGTTGATTTTTATGATATTGAGAGGTACAAACGAATATATAGCTTCTTTTGTTGGAAGTCGGTTAATCTTGTGACAGAATTTACTTCAAGGAATAAGTATAAAATTCATTTTTAATAATTAAAAGATGTTTTCTATTTTTTATATTTCCCTCGCTCAACAACGAGAACCTTTCTGGTATATATATATAAACTCGTTTTTATTTCTAATGCATGACATTTTCAGGTTTACTCGTTAACGAATTCACGGCGGGAAACGAGAATTCTCGTTTTCATTCAAAAAAACATCATTGACTAAGGGCGTGGCTTCTGCCTTATAGAAAATGCATTTATATCATGTTGTTCGTTTATTATTATTATTATTGTAAGATATTTTATATTGAATTCGTACATTGAAAGATATTTGCCGATACATAAACTTTGGAAACGTATATAGAACACCAGTTTACAAAAGACTTTCAGAACAGGAAGGAGTTTCTACTGTTTTAAAATTCAGATTTAATAAAAATTGCCCGTCGCCATTATGTTAAGATGCAAAACAATTTTTTCCCTGTTAATGTTATATGTCCTTTATTATCGTTAACTGTTATCTTAAGATATTTAGTAATTGCCGTGTACCAAAAATCAGTCTAAAAATCCAAATTCCATAGCTTCTTTTCCATAAAAAAAAATTAAAACGGTGTTCGATGCCTTGGAATATTAATAAGAATTTCTGTTAAGAGTTATGCATTTACAAACGAAAATATTTTCTTAAATGTACCAGAAAGTGCCGAGTTTGGATAGAGAAAAGTCCTTATAAAGAGAAAAGAAATGAAAGACACTTTCAAAATTGTTTAATTAAACTGAATTTTCAAAATTATTTATTTAAAGTATCTTTCAAAAATATCTAGTCATATTATTTTCTTACCACCGATGAGAATGGGATTTTTTTTCATGTAATTCTCCGTTCTAATAACTTATATTCTACTCTAATATTCTAATTTTTACTAAGGCATGTATATTTGGTCATTCATTAGTAATTTGAACATCACTGAACTCATGCTTCTTTTTTTGCGCGTCTTATTAATCAACAAATGCCTTTTCGAAAGATATGTAAGGTGAAACGCGGCCGCTTTTTTGTTGAAATCTTGAAACAGAGGGCGCTCGTGTATAATGATGGTTTCCATAGTAACGAGCTGTTACAAAATCCCTGATGGTCTTCAATGCGGTGTATCACATAAAGAACACACTATACTAATTAGAATATTTTGAAGGCTAGTAACGTGGGAATAAGTATAGCTTCAGCTTTCTTTTACTTTAATATATTTTAAGAATAAATTGAAATGGATTTCTTGTCAAAAACGAAAGTAATGTTTAAAAATATTAGAATGTTGTAAAGTTGTTTTAAAAGATGCGTACTTATTACACATGTGAAGTATCAGATCACATTTACAATGCTTTGCAGAGGTTTAAGATATAAAACCCAAACTTTCCAATACCCGTTTATCTTGAGTTAATTATCTCAATTACAAATAGTTCTCTACTCACAAGGGGACCATGAAACATGGTGTGCACAGATTTTGATGATTTCAAAGTATGTTGTAGGGGTCATACCACTAATTATTCTGACGAAAGGGTTTCTTCAAATGGGCCTTACTTTTTGAAAAATTGGGGGTTAAAGTTCAGGGTATATTTCAAATACCCATTAGTATGACTTTCTGTATGTGAATTCGTGACGCAGCGTAGCGTGCGAGCTTAGGGACCAAGACATTGCGGGTTGGATCCCACCTTGGGGCATTTTGTTTTCTTTTTTACTTATTTTTATATTTTTTAGACGTTACAAATTTTAAGTAGAATTAGGAATTCTACAGCCTTGAATTTTTTGATATTTTCTAAAAAACTTAAGTTTACGTTTATGAATTTTTCATGAAAATCAATATTTTTTTTTCAGAAATTTTTAAGCTAAACGCAAATCTAAACTAAATTATGTCTGAAATCTCATCTTTTTTAAACTTGCATAAATTAACATAATTTATATTCTTTAAATGCTTGATTTGTGATAAATATATTAATAAATACATTAATAGTTTAAATAAAAAAAAGGTTTAATCATCACTTGTGTAAGTGCAAATATATACACATTTAGTATAGAATATTGATTGTAGAAACATTTAAAAAGGGATTTTTGCATGATCATAAATATTTTTAACATCATTGGTTGGGTCGGATTGATTTTTGATGGCGGATTATCTACTCCAGGGATATAGGCCCTAGGGGAAGTGCCCTCCGTGGGGGGGGGGTCTTTCTAAGGGAACCTAGCCCGTATTTACGGATGGTTCGAATAAAACCACGAAAACTTCGAACGGTTATGCCGATGGACGCGATTGGGTTCGAATCCAGCACCTCCCGTCTACCAGCTTCGAGAGCAGAACCTCTCAGCCACTGGGTGAGACTTTAACTTCATTGGAAACGGGTAAATGAATGTTATTTTTGTCTTTTAATCCTTGATTTACAATAAATATATAAGGGGCATTCTCACAATCTTTTAACTTTCATGTCCCTGAATAATATTTTTTTATTTAATACACTTTTTTGTGTTTTTATTTTATTTCATATACTTGAGAACATCCCATTGCAGGATTGCACAACAATATTAACTAGATAAATAAGTTTTGGACGATGTTGGGGGTCCAAACACATGGAAAACTCATCTACCGTCCCGTGTCCCAGATGCTGATTTTGAAGTTTGGAGCTGTCTGGATAAAATTGTTTCAATAAAAATAATTCGATGTAATTTTTTTCTGAAACTGGATCTATTGTTTTATATAAATATGTAGCTAAAAATTAACCTGCACACATTTTTAGGGTTGATATTATTTTTTTAACTCTGTCCCTGTGTTTTAGATTTTTTACCATCCCTCTTCTAAAATTATACAGAAAATCACTTCAGATGCAGCGACAGAATTTTTTTCAAGTTTTTGCTCATGCAGAAGTAGGGGAGAGGGGGGCACCTTTGAACAGTTTTTTAAAAAACCCACATATTTCTTACTTGAATTATATTTATTGAATTTTAAATATTTCGTGAGAGAAAGAATGTAATTCTGCATGCTATGAAATAAAAAATTACAGTTTTTCAGATAAATTAAATATGCTGTGAGGCTTTAAAAAGCTGAAAGTTTTCTGTTCAAACCTGCCGCGTGTAGGGGTGCCTTTGAACAAGCTAGGGGCACCTTTGAACAAATAAACAAAATATGAAAATATTGACAGTTTTTATTAAAAACTGCGTATCTTTCCAAAATATAAAATAATAAGAATAAAAATACATAATTACATTTAACTGAAATTTCTAATTTTTTATTATTTAACCAAATTTGTATCCATCAAAGCACATTGTTGAGACAGAACGCAGGATCCCTCCAATTATGCTTAATTGTGGCAACTTTTTTATATAATATCCTTAAAATCCCACCAAATTGATATCTGATGCCTCTGGAAAATATATCGTATGTTATTTTTTACGAAGAAACCTGACATTAAGCAATTTAATCTGACCAACGCAATGAAGAGTTCTTTTTGCATGAAATTGGACTAAAATGAAATAATTTTCATTCCAATTGTTATAGAAAATGGATAAAACCCTCTTTTATGAAATCCTGAAATAATGTTTATCATTGTAAATGAAACAGTATAGGGTTTGTTAGACAAATCTGCTAAATCATGAATTATTGTTATGTGTCCTGAATTTGCCTGTAATTGAAGCCCTGCATCAGTACAACTTTAATATTAAGTACAATAACACTTAATTAATCTATTAATTTTCATATTTAAAAAAATTTTCAACAATAATATTTAGATACATCTATAACTCTTTACGTCATAGTTTTAATTGTTCAATGGTGCCCCAACTTTTCCGTTCAATGGTGCCCCATCGCATGGAGTTTAGCATTACAACTATTTACTCAATTAGGTTTGAGAATTTGAATAAAACAAATCTTATAAGTTTAAGCTAACATCTTTATTTAGGTATTAAATAGTAAATTATAATTTTAGGGATATAAGATTATCAACAAAAAGCTTACAACTTTATTTTGTTAAGTTTAGATTCAAGGAAGCAAAACATGCATATCTTGCTTAGACAGTAGTGTGTATGCAAAATAGTAAAGCTTTGTATTCTTGTTACATTGAATCAATAGTACTGTGCTGCCGCATATATTTAAAAAATATAATTTATTTAAAGGAAAATATTTACAGTGTTCAAAGGTTCCCCCAGTTCAAAGGTACCCCCCTCTCCCCTATGCTAGAGAAAGAATATCTAAAATTCTTTGACAGGAAATTTACTGCAGAATATAAATCAGCATTTAAATATCAATTTCAAGCACCGTGGCTTTATTGGTAGTCTTACCGTCCCCAAGGTTTATTCCTGCACTTTTCGAGGTAAATTAAAAAAAAAAATTAATTTAATCCATTGTTAACAACTGTTTCTAAAAATCAATGAACATTGCGGCTATCATAGTCTTAACATGATTTTCCTAAAAATAGGTGGTAATTTTCCTTACCGTTCCATCCTTACCGTCCCTTTTTTTACCATTTCGTCCCTTTTTTTACCATTTCGTCCCTTTTTTTACCATACCGTCCTTTCTTTAACACCCCTTTAAGACAATGTTATACAAAAATTCTATATTAAAAGTACTACATTTGTATTATTTCTTATTTGAATGTCCTATGGGTACTATGCAAATTCATTATCAGTAAAAATTTAGAAGAAAATAAAAAGTTATAGGGGTAAAATGGTAAGGAAAATTAAACTCGCAAGTTTAACCTAAACCTCAGTTAAATAAAAAAATTTTCGCTGCTGACCATTTTTTCTTTATTTTGAATCATTAAGGCATTCGTCTATCAGATTAAAATGTTATTTTAGCAAGTTTAATTTCGCCAGATTTTTTTCCCCCAAAAGTCAAAAGGTTGTGAGAATGCCCCATAAAAAGAATTTTAAATTAATATAATATATATATATATATATATGCTTTTTAAGATTTGATTTGAGCTAAATATATTAAAAATACTTAAAGGATTAAAAAAAAAACAAGAAATCTTAATCATCACTGTTAAACACACAATTAGTTGGGTGATAATTATCGTAAAAACATTCAAAACATAAAATTACGTTACAAACAGCACAATTTATAAAAGCAACCTTTTTACACGAACATGATTTTTTTAACAATGTTGTCGGAAAGCATAAATCATTTAGACTTCTGAAAATTTCTCTGCTGTTTTTTAGTTTTGATGCGGACTATGCGTATCTTAACAAGAGCCGAAAGTGAGGGGGAGCTAAATTGGTGCAATATAAGTGAATGAATTTGTATAATGTCTTCTTTAGAGGCTAGTTCCCTCTGGCTTTCTAGCAAATTTGTTGCATTTTGAAACATTTTGATGAAATTTTTTACTTGGCGAAAAAAGTAGACATCAAATTGCTGGCAAACGGGGGTACATTTTAGTGGAATTAACTTTTTTTTATTTTACGCATGATACATCTCCATTTTCATTTTCGAAGATCTCATCATACATTGTGTAATCTGTCTGGCCTTCCCACGAGTGAGTTATCAAGAGAAAGTCACGATTTTTAACATAAGGAAGAAGACAAGTTTTTAAATAGTGTCCATAAATTTGTTTTGTCAACTTACCTAATTTAGAACACGTAATAATTATGTTTTTGAAAGTGGCGCTTAATTCCTTTACCTTCTTTTAAACAAACGGTCCAAACGTGCTAGATTGTTCACGTAAGCGATAAAAACAAATGGTAAAACTTACCCAGATGCTGTAATGGCATACTGGGCTGTGTAAGAATGAATTAATCGATTCAAATTTCTTTTGACGAAAACAGATTTAGCACCGCGCTCAGCAAGTGATCTGTTGTAGGTTGTTTCGTACTGACAACCAATTTGGTCACTATTTATAACATAATCTATGTCAAATTTATTTATTAGAAGTTTTGTTTGCACGCAGAATTTTTCAGCTGCTTCCATTAACTCTTCAATTGTTGCAACTTCTTTGTAGCTCACAAACTTCGTCACTTTACGTTGTCTTATCCCATAATTATGTTCAAATCTTTCTACTCAGCTCGAACTTGCTAGGAAATGGAAATCATCCGATTGGAAACAGACAGCCGCATTCATTGCCCAGTGTTGTAAAGCCCGTGTTGTCACCTATATATTAGTATTAAAAAATGAGTTAATAAATTAATATTATTAGTATATTATATATATTATTAATATTATATTATAATTAATATAAATTTGAAATTTTATTGCAGTTACATGAGTAATTGAAAAAAATCGTATTGTTTTACCTGTTCCATATTTTTTCGAGCTTCAACAAATCTTTCATAATCGATGGTTTTCCATTTGCCAAAATGGGTTCCTTCACAATTTACGTAGTCTTTCCATTTACGTAAGAGATGCTTTTGTTTTAACCGACCTGCTCCATT
The DNA here is from genome assembly GCA_963932465.1 of Maratus speciosus. Classification (NCBI taxonomy): domain Eukaryota; kingdom Metazoa; phylum Arthropoda; class Arachnida; order Araneae; family Salticidae; genus Maratus; species Maratus speciosus. The sequence continues at coordinate 227,818,219 of OZ010796.1, read as the reverse complement.
GGCCTGCAATGATTTTAAACTCCATCTTGGATGGGCTTCAGCTAATGCAACAGCATTCTTTTTGTACCACAGTGGAACATAATCGCGTAGTTCAAGGGCAAATTCTTCAAGTACAAAATTCTCACCATCTTCATGAAATCCCGGACACTATAAAAACAAGTTGGAAATTGCTCGTCAAACGTGGCAAATGAGGTGCGTTCGTACTATAACTAGTTTTATAATTATTTTTTGCACCCCATATTGTACTGAATGTATACTTTTTTGCACTTCATAAAGCGCATAGTCTGATACATCATTAAAATGCACTTCCAATAATTTTTTCCCATTCCCCGTAATGTAACGAACACTTTCGACTGTCCCTGTAATTAAACTATACATCCGATTTTCCTAAAATTTGAAATAGCTCAACAAAACTTTGCAACAATTATATCTTTAAAATTTCAGACCATTCGGAAGGCTGTAATATCATTAAAATGCACTTGCAATAATTTTTCCCATTCCCCGTAATGTAACGGAACACTTTCGACTGTCCCTGTAATTAAACTATACATCCGATTTTCCTAAAATTTGAAATAGCTCAACAAAACTTTGCAACAATTATATCTTTAAAATTTCAGACCATTCGGAAGGCTGTAATATCATTAAAATGCACTTGCAATAATTTTTCCCATTGGCCGTAATGTAAAGAAAAACTTTTGACTGTCCCTGTAATTAAACTATACATCCGATTTTCCTAAAATTTGAAATGGCTCGACAAAATTTTGCAACAGTTATATCTTTAAAATTTCAGATCATTCGGAAGGCTCTAATATCATTAAAATGCACTTGCAATAATTTTTTCCATTGGCCGTAATGTAAAGAAAAACTTTTGACTGTCCCTGTAATTAAACTATGCATCCGATTTTCCTAAAATTTGAAATGGCTCGACAAAATTTTGCAACAGTTATATCTTTAAAATTTCAGATCATTCGGAAGGCTCTAATATCATTAAAATGCACTTGCAATAATTTTTCCCATTGGCCGTAATGTAAAGAAAAACTTTTGACTGTCCCTGTAATTAAACTATACATCCGATTTTCATAAAATTTGAAATGGCTCGACAAAATTTTGCAACAATCATATATTTGAAATTTCAGACCATTCGGTTGGGTAGTTTTTGCTCTGTTACATGCGGACAGACGGACGGACAGACGGACGGACAGACGGACGGACAGACGGACGGACGGACGGACTGAACGACGACTATAGGTGCTACGTATTTATATAATTACGAACGCACCTAAAAATATATATATATTTAAAATTCAATTGTTTGATTTCGATTTTTTTTTTTTGAAGAATGAAATATAACTAATATATATACATATATATATATATATATATATATATATATATATTTGCTAAAGTAAAAACTCATACATTTGTAAATTCGTTAAATTCATCTTCTTCATTCAACATCAATTCATCGGTCTCAATAATTTGTCAATCGTCTAATATTTCTAAAATTGAACCATGAAATTTTTCAGCCATAGCAATAGAAGCTCCGGAAATATCATCCAGTGGAGAACTTGTAAGCGGATCATCATTTTGTAACAACGTCTCGCAATATTTTAATGCATTTGTAATTAGGCCTTTTTGTTTCTCTTCCAAACGAGAATTTTCCGTATCAGCGCTGGTTCCTTCCATAACACAATCTTTAGCATTCAATCTGTCACTATCTGTAGCCATCTTTTAATTTTCATACCGAAATTTTCTCTATATATAACAATATTTCAAATCTTCTGTTTGTCTGCAAAAGAAGCTAAACGAGATCAATAAAATAATTTTTCATTTATTCCAATATTACTGAGAAAAGCATAGCAGACGATTAAAAATATATAAATTTCTTTTTATATGTATCGTAAATTTTATCTCATTAACCTTTAACTGATGTTACCGGTGTCACGGACCGGAGCTCTTTCCAATTTTTATAGTTTAACTTGTAACTTTCCGTTTAACTACAAACACTACCGAAATTTGTTTCATTTGGAACTTTCGTACTAACACCAGAGACTTTTGAATAGGGGAATTTTAATTACAACAGCCGTGTACAAATGTTTAGTATAAAAACACCATCCTATCAGTTAATCGCGCTTTTTATTCATATTTCGGTGGAGCGGTCTCACAGACCACTTCACACTAGTTATGTAACAGTTTCTTTCTCATCAGTTAAAGGTTAACAGACGATTTTTGCAATCCAGTTGAATTTTTATGAATCACGTAGAGGGGGGTTTTTATTTGTTATAAAAAAAATATATTTTTAAATCTAATCTGTCATTTTTTACCTGTGCAAACGAAAAATGATGTTGAGGTTGGACTTTAAAGATAAATGTATTTACAGAGTATTAAAAATTTGTACAACTGGTAAAAACTTGCATTTCAGCATTACTGCTTTAATATTTTATTACTCTTTCGAAGATATGCATTATTTGAATTATCTAATCCTAAACACGTTTGAGAAATACACTACCCAACATCAAAAATGTTTCGGGCTCGAAAATAGTTATTTCCGAAGTATTTTGTCTCTCTAAACACGAAAATCAACATAAAAAGTTGAGATTAGCTCTTGTTTTCTAGATAGGAACCAACTTGAGAAATTTCACTATGGCTGTTTTATGGGAAATTGAATGTTCGGAAGTTGGTACTCCTAATAGCTGTAATTCCTCTCAACTGCATTCTCTGTGTGGAATCTTTTTGACGTTCGTTTTCCTCAGCAGATGGAAGCACCTTCCCTGGGACTGACCGTCTTTTGAACCGGTGAGAGCACCAGTAGAATGAAAAACGATAACAGTGCACGATTCAAGTGACATTCTCTGCTATTCGCCTTACAACTAAAGGTCAACAACTTTTGTTACATCTGTAGTGAAATAACTTTTGAAGCCCAGAAGCGAACCATTAGCCCAGTTGTAAAGACAGCTTACTTCCATTACTTCGGTATGAAGGTAGGTGACCAGGATAAACCTTGGGCCCCACATGTTTCTTGTAATTCTTGCTCAGTTAGACTGCGAGAGTGACTGAATGGGAAGAAACAAAAAATGAAGTTTGCTATACCCATGATTTGGCGTGAGCCAAGAAACCACATTGACAATTGTTATTTCTGCATGACGCCATCCATGAATCGAGGTTGGACAAAAAAGAAGAAGGAATCGGTACAGTATTCCAGTGTTACATCAGCCATTCGGCCCGTTCCTCACTCGGCTAATCTGCAATTCCTGAACCACCTCAAAATTATGAGATTGAAGAGGATGATGCTGTAGAAGAAGAAGTCACTAGACCTGGGACTTCCCATGACCTATATTTCGAGGCAGAAGATTTGAATGAGCCTCACAGACTAAATCAGACAGAACTGAATGATCTCGTAAGAGATCTTGACTTGCCAAAGGAGAAAGCAGAGCTTCTGGCATCAAGACTGAAGCAATGACATCTACTCCAACCAGAAGTCAAGATCACAGAATACAGGACTCGTCACAAGAATCTTCTTCATTTCTTTGAGAAGAAAGAACATGGGTTTGCTGGTACTGATGTTAATGGTTTGATGAATTCCATGGACATAACTCATGATCCACGGAAGTGGAGGTTATTTGTAGACTCTTCCAAACTTAGTTTAAAAGCAGTCTTACTACACAACGGCAACGTTATTCCTTCCCTTCCCATTGGACATTCCGTTCACATGCAGGAAACTTACGGGAACGTGAAATTACTTAGAGTCAATCAAATACGAGGATCATAAATGGCAGATTTGTGGTGACTTGAAAGTAATTGGTAAAGTAATTAATCCTGGGAATGCAATTAGGCTATACCAAGTACTGCTGTTTTCTGTGTTTTTGGGACAGTCGAGATAGAAACTCTCACTGCATAAAAGATAAATGGCCTTCAAGAAATCTAAATCTCGGGGAGAGAAATGTCGAAAATGAGCCTCTAGTTGATCCAAAAAACATTCTGCTTCCACCCCTGCACATTAAGCTGGGATTAATGAAGAACTTCGTGAAAGTCACGAACAAGGATGGAGAGGCTTTCCAGTACCTTAGAGCGAAATTTGCAAGATTGACTGAATCAAAGGTTAAAGAGGGAATCTTTGTGGGCCCTCAAATACGCACAATAATGAATTACCCTGCTTTTGATAAAGTTTTGGAAGGGAAAGAGAAAGCAGCCTGGGAAGCCTTAAATGTGTGGTACGAGGATTTCTAGACAACAGAAAAGCCGAGAACGATCAACATTTGGTGAAACAGCTCCTACAAAAGTACCATGACCTTGGATGCAACATATCTCTGAAACTTCATTTCCTCCACTCCCATCTTGATTTTTTTCCCTAAAAACGGGGGAGCTGTAAGCGATGAGCACGGTGAAAGGTTTCACAAAGATATCTCTGTAATGGAACGCAGATATCAGGGTCGTTGGGAAGAGTCAATGCTGGCCGACTACTGCTGGACTGTTACAAGAGATGCTCCTGCGTTGACATACAAGAGGCAATTCAAAAGGAAACGTTTGCAAAAATAGGCTAAAAACAATCATTGCTTTCTGAAAAATGAACATTGTTTAATGAAACATGCCTATTGTATTGTATTTATTACATATGAATTTTTTTGTTCTTCAATTTCCTTTTAAATCGATGTGTGGGATGTTGTGTGCCTTTCTGCAGTGGGCTGTATTGTATCTTGAAAACAAGAGCTAATAAAAAAATTTCATTTAGATATTCGTTTTTTTCAACCCAAAATTAGTAAGAATTGACTATCTAGAACCAGGAAACTGACAAAAATATTTTTTTTTTGTTGGGTAGTGATAGCACATGGAAATTATTTTGTATAATTTATACAAAAAAGGATAAATTTTCATTTAAAATTCCATAAAGTTAAAAAAAAAAAGAACAGAAAGAATAAAAGTCATTATTTCAGAATTGTGCTTAAAATAAAAAAAAAAAAGTAAATAATATTTTTAAAAAAGTTCTAGGCATAAATTAGTTTTGGAGTTTTATCAATAGAAGTATTAGTTTAAAATAAATTGTCATGAAAAATTCGAAAGTGTAAATGTAATTTATTAAGAAAATATCAAAAAGTTCAATGCCGTAGCATTCCCAATTGTACTTAAAATGTGTAACGTGTAAAAAATATAAAAATAAGAAAAAAATTCCCCGAAGTGGGATCGAACCCGCAATGTCGCGGCCCGTAAGAACGCACGCTACCACTGCGCCACGAATTCACATACAAGAAGTCATACTAATGGGTATTTGAAATATACGCTGAACTTTAACCCCCAATTTCTCAAAAACTAAAACCCATTTGAAGAAACCCTTTCATCAGAATAATTAGTGGTATGACCCCCTACAACATACTTTGAAATCATCAAAATCCGTGCGCACCATGTTTGGTGGTCCCCTTGTCAGTATACTTTTGTAACTTTATATTGTTTACGTGTATTTAACTCTATAGAATTCTTGGAAATTGTTCTGTAGAAAATTTCTCACGCCTTGCATTCAATAATACTTCATTGCTCAAAAGGCGTACAGCCAAGGCAAAGGTAAAAAGTGTCCAAGCCGGGACTCGAATCCGGGTCATCGGTATAGCGCACCGACGTTCTACCAACTGAACCACTTGGAACAATACTCAGCCTGGCATTTCTCTCTATCATATGTTGGTAACTCTATAACCACAGCACAAAAGATGGAATATTTTTCCGTGAGCCACCGACTCAGGGGCAAACACGACACTAAAGGGAATCCAGCATCGATGAAATTGAACAAATCTATATAGAGCAGATGGGGGCGCATGTGTACAGTTCGCATAAATATAGCTTTTTCTCATAACTGGATTAATTTCTATAAACAAAAACTACTCAATATAGTACACAGAACTTTCTTTTACACGTGGTATTTTTTTTAATCACCTGTATAGTTTTATAAAATAAAAAAAATATGTTCACATGTGCCCCATCAGCGGGGTAGCTGTGAACACTCGTGGGGCACATGTGAACACAAGGGAAAAATATCCTTTGGCGTGCTTTTTATTCTGTTATTCATTTGTCAACATAATCATTAGTTATATTACCTGTTAAGTTTACCATAAAGAATATATATATATATACTATATATATATTTATCTTGTTTCTGGGTGATATGTTTAAGCAAAAGATTATAAAAGGAAAATAAGTAGATTGGGTAAGGGGGACTTAGATGATTAATTAAGTATTGTTGCAATAAAATAAAAAAACAAAGAAGAAATTTTAAAAAAGAAATTAAAACTTTTAAATTTTGCTTAGGGGTTTTTGTTTGGGGGAAATTTTAGGGGAGTGGGGGAATTTACATACTATTTATCGGAAATCTGCCGCAATACGAAAGATTCTCACTCCTGTGTTTGCCTTATTTACTTGTAAATTATAGATAGAGAAGGTTTTTTCTAGTTATTTAAAAAAATAATCTCGACTATAAACCCCTCCCCCCCCCCTCCTAGCTTCTTTTGCTTTTGAAAGAGGGGGGGGGGGTTACAATCGGAATTTTACGGTAGATATCAGTTTTAAAATTTTACTTTCTTAAAATAAGGTCAGTCTGCCTAAATGTGATAACCCCTAAATGGGACAATGTTCTTTTACATAAAATCTTAATGCAAGAATCGTAAATAAATGTTATGTAATGAAGCATACGAACTTCAGAAACAAAACTCGAAACATTTTTTTGCATGTAAAACGGTTTCTTTAAAAGAAATTTCCAATCAAATACACATCGTTCATTTTACATCGCCCCCCATGTTTCGTAAATGCGACAAAAATTCCCGAAAGTGGCTCACGGTTTTTATTTTTTAACTTTGAAGATCAAATAAACTTATAAACGTCAAGAGCTACGTTGTCCGTTTCAGTTACCTGACCAGTTAAACTAAAGAAAGGGCGACCAGTTTCCGGTTTAGAATTTGAAGTGGACTACGCATTTAGGAGAGCTTGTTTTCAGCCTGTGCCTAATAGAGACATAGTTATTGCTGCAAATGCGACGAAACATTTAGAAGATTAACGAAGAAGTTTATATGGGATTTTTTATATATTGTGTTAAAATTATATTTAAATCAAATTTTATGTTTAATTAAGCTGTGTTGAGTCAGCATAATCCTCCATTAATGTTTTTCTTTAACCAGGTGTTTAAATATGTGTTTAAGACGATCAAAAAAGAAAAATACGCTTCTTTAAAATTTTTAATAAAAAAAAGATGTAAGAAACGCAGTGTCTATTCCAGTAATATAATATAGACATATGATTAAGGAATTTGCAATAATTTTACATAATAAAAATTCTGGAAAGTCTTGTGTAGATTGAAAACAATTTATGCTTATTTTAATGCGGTTAAGTGAGTTAATTTTACCAACATTATACCATTCGGTAGCTTAAATTCTGTCTCCGATTAAAACGTGATGCAATTTATTCCCTGGTTTAGGAGTCATAATTTTTGAGTCATAATTTCTTTTATAAAATCAGATTATTTTTAATTCTGTTTTCACTTTTAATCGTTATAATCGACATTTTCTACTTTTAAATGTGAAAAAGATAAAAAATAAATAAAACCATGTTTATCTAAATTAATATTTGTTTCCATTTACGTATTTTTAAGTGCAGAAAATGTTATTTTTTTTTGTGAAAGTGCAAGAAAAATGAAGAGGGGGAAGGGGTGCAACAGAATATCAGGCACAGAGCTTGTCTTTGGCTTAATCAGAATTATTAGAAATATTGTACGATTTTATCTATTTTTAAGGCTGATATATTTATCATGTGACATTTTATAATAAAGTTATATGTTATAAATAGTCTAGTTAACAGAATTATAAATATCTTTTAAATACTCTTTTAACACGTAAGCTCCACACTGTGAATTCGCACCGACCGAAATGCCGGCGTCTTTAATTAATTCGCATTTTTCATTCACAAAATAAGAATTTTGATAAAGTCAAATATTTCATTTGGATTCCTTATTAAATTTCGTATATGGATCATGTAGTTATATTTCATTATCACCAGATTGTCAGCAAAATTATGCGGAGTTGATGTTACGGAAACCCAAATCGCACTGGTGTATAAATTATTGGTTAATATTGACGCGCAAATTTCGCGAATTTTAAACGATGTTTTCTGCGACAATCATTTAATTGTAGTTATAGCTATAGCTCTTTGGCAAAGAGGGATGAGAGTTTTTTATATTAGGAACGCATTTATTTATTTGAGGGTTATTTATATTAGGCATTATATGCAGCATTCAAATAACTTTTGCATATTAGCAGTGTAAAATTGACAAACAGCACGGTGCTGCGCCGTGATAAACATTTCAAGAATAATATTGAAAAGTTTAATTATAATAGTCCTGTACTTAAATTTTAGTACAGAAACAGTACCCTGTGAGTTAATAGCTTCATTCAACTTTTAATCAAGTGGTCTCGGAGACCGCTCACAGTAGCTATGCAACAATTCCTGTCACAACAGTTAACGGTTAATTAATTCAAAAATAATTACAGTTAACCCTTAACTGCTGTTAGAGCTGAAATTTTCACAGTTTAACTTGTAATTTCCAATTTAACTATCGATAGAGCGAAATTTTTGTTCATTTGGAGCCTAGTACTATTGTTTGAAATGTTTGAAAAATCAAAATTTTATTAGAAATAGTACTGTACAAACAGTTTAGTGCAAAAACCGTATTTTATGAGTTAATCGCGCATTTTATTCATCTTTCAATCGAATAGTTTCGCAGACCGCTCACACTTGTAATGTGGCAATTTTCTGTCACAGCCGTTAATCGTTAAATGAACTTTTTCAGATGAATTATCATGTATAAAATGCATTATCACATTTAGGACTATGAACGTCTCATTTAGGTTTTAGCTGCCATAAATGCGACAAAAATGACCTAAATGCGACAATCCTACATTGAGGTTTTATACTACTGATAATTATTAAATTTCTACAAAACAAGTTAGTTTTGAACTAAAGGCACAGTATTCAGTAATTTGTTGCTTAATAAAATATACATTTATATAATAAAATCTCAAATATACCCTAAATGCGACAAAACTACGGGGAATCGTGTCTCATTTAGGCAGACTGACCTTATTACTGTTAAACTATACGGCCAAATTTTAGACGTTTTGTTAAATATCTAGAAAAATACATGAGGAATTAACATGAAATTTCAGGTGTGTAAACAGTATAGTATAGGTCATATTTTTGTGAAGATTTTTTCCCGAAACCCCATAGGGGATTGTCAACAAATTGAAAAAAAAAAGAATATCTTTTGGATAACCCTGTAAAAATTAATGTAGCAAAAGCGTTCAAACTCGAGATTATTAATAAGTGCCTTATTGTAATATACTGTGTTCATTTTTATGAAGATAGTATATATACTCGTAGAGAAATTAAGGTTTTTATAAAAACAGTCCCAAATTTCACCAAGTTTTTTGCTTATAATTTGCAGAGTTCTTAATATAAAAAAAAGTTATTTTTAGAAAATATGACAAACAACATTGTACACAATACCCTGCAATCAGAATGAAAAAAAAATAATAAAAATTGTATGAAAAATGAGCATGTTTACTAAATAATAATTCACTGCGCATGCTCGAACGTAATCAAAATATAATTTGCATACTGTGTTAGCTAAATGTATTGAGCAACTTTTGTGAAAGTTTTAAAAACATAGTTTGAAAAGTCTGATAATAATCGTCGATAGAATAAGCTCAAAAATCCGTTATTCTCAAAATGAAGCAAAAAGATGAGGAGCTGTATCCAAATACAGTAGTACGTGCAATATTGTGTATGCTATATTAGCACTAATCAATGGATATATGGATACAGCCCCTCATCTGTTTGCTTCATTTTGGGAACAACGGATTTTGAGCTTATTCTATCAACGATGATTTTCAGACTTTTCAAACTATGTTTCTGAGACTTTCCCAAAAGTTGCTCTATACATTTAGCTAACACATTATGCAAATTATATTTTGATTACATTTGAGCATGCGCAGTGAATCATTATTTAGTAAACGTGATCATTTTTCATACAATTTTTATTATTTTTTAATTCTGATTGCAGAGTTTTGTGTACAATCTTGTTTGTCATATTTTCTGAAAAGCACTTTTTTTATATCAAGAACTCTACAAATTATAAGCAAGAAACTTTGCGAAATTTGGGACAGTTTTTATAAAAACCTTAATTTCTCTATGAGTATACATGCTATCCTCATAAAAATGAACACAGTTTATTACAATAAGCCACTTATTAATAATCTCGAGTTTCAACGCTTTTGCTACATCAGTTTTTGCAGGGTTATCCAAAAGATATTCGTTCTTTTTCAATTTGTTGACGGTCTCCTATGGGGTTTCGGGGAAAAATCTTCCCGAAAATATATGACCTATACTATACTGTTTACACGCCTGCAGTTTCAGGTTAATTCCTCATGTATTTTTCTAGATATTTAACAAAACTTCTAAAATCGCAATTGACCGGTCACCTTTGGCCATATAGTGTATCTACCGGGTGTCCCAAAAAGGACTGACTGATTTTAAAATTCAATAACTTGCAAACGGTGACAGATATTTAAAAAATTCTTGCAGGAGGGTTATGCATAAGGTCAAAAGTTTTATTACAGTGATTTTCAATTTTAGTTCGATTTACAAACAATAGATGGCGCTGTAAGCAATAGTCGCTAAATTCAGGCTCGATTTTTGGTACCTCGTGGCCCGGATAATACATTTCCATCTCCTTTTTCTGCATGGAACAAGATAAAGGACCAAAAATCGAGCCTGTATTTAGCGACAATTGCTTACAGCGCCATCTATTGTTTGTAAATCGAACTAAAATTGAAAATCACTGTAATAAAACTTTTGACCTTATGCATAACCCTCCTGCAAGAATTTTTTTAATATCTGTCACCGTTTGCAAGTTATTGAATTTTAAAATCAGTCAGTCCTTTTTGGGACACCCGGTATCTCCATTCAAAGCATCATACACGGAAAAAACTTTTGTTGAAATTACTAAATTTTGGTTCATATAGCTCCATCGAAATATTTTGATTGGAATGATTAAATTTTGGTTAGATTAACCAAATTATTTTGTTAATTCATCAAATCGTTTGATTAGTCCACCCAAAATTTGATCATTCCAACCAAAATATTTGGATGGAGCTATATATGAACCAAAATTTAGTAATTTTGACAAAACAGCTTTTTCCGTGTACACATAACTGTTTTAGAGATGAAAGTAAGCCATCATTGCAAGTTTAGAACAAATGTAAAAGAAAAATTTGCAAAGTTGTTCAAGGTAATACTTTTGTATTAACAATGCATAAAAAATAATGTTGTAAACCGTTTAGTAAAATAATACATAACACGTATTGCATTTCAGAAATCATTAAATTTATTTAAAATACAATTGAACGTAAACGAGCTTGTTGCTGTTTATGTACTTGCTGAAAGATGTGTTTGTGGAAGTTTCAATATAACATCAACTTTGTGTGAGGAAAACATCTATTTCAGGAAAATTATAGATAATGGAACTGACATTATTTCTCATGAAATTAACTGAAAGGAACAGAATCACAGAATGATTATTGGGGCACTTGCAAACTGTTCACATCTGCCCCAACTAATCTGTTCACAACTGCCCCACAGGGCTGCTAGAGTTAAATTGATGAATCATTAACATTTCTCAGTTTTAAGGGAAAAATAACTTTATCAAAAATATTTATTAGTATTTATAATATATGTTAAAATACTCAAATTTAAATAAATAAAGTTATTCGCTTAACAGCCTTGGAACAAAGATTTTACTTTTGAGATCTATAAACAGTGTTTTGGCTACAGAGGACAAACAAAAAAGGAGCTTCAAAACTTTTTACCATATGTCTACAGGTTCTATCATCTTTAGTAATTTTTTTCAAATAAAAAAACTTGTAATAACTGGGAGATTCTCAAAAGGTGGGATCATTAAACGTTAACAATATGTAATTTTTAAAATTTTAAAATTTAAGGCCAATTTTTCTTTAATAGTATAGTATTTTGTCTATAAATATAATATATTAATATTTTTAATAGTATGTCTACAAAATTATACACAAACATTAAAAGACAGCAACTATTCTGGAAAATTAATTATTAAAGCATTTAATTAGCAGTTGTGTACGTTACAAATTTTGGACATTTTTTCGCACGTACGTTACAGATTTTGGACGTTGCGCTTAGTATTTAAAAAATTCTTAAGACTAAGAATGTAGTAAATGTGTCCTATAATTGTATGTGTATACATACATATATGAATACACATACAATTATACTTAGTTATACTTTCACAATTATACTTAGTTCCAATTACAACGTTACAAAGTTTAGTTACAATTATACTTAGTTATACTAAGTATACAATTATACTTAGTGTTACTTTCGGATATAACAAAATACAAAAAAATTCTTTATAGAAAAATCCTTCTATCTTCAAAAAAGCAATAAATCAGCCTGCCATCTCTTAACGAAATTATAAAAAAATCATCCGTTTCCTTTATGCATTCGTTGTTTACCATTAGAACCACATGGAAAAAAGTTAAAACTCTTTTTCTTGGTGGTACATTGGAGCAGTTAACGTTATGAATGTCCGAAATTGTCCTCTTTAGCATAAAATAATAAAATTTTAAGATATTTATACAAAGCTTTTACAATAAATTATGTCATTTTCTGTCTCTGAATAGAATTAAAAACTCAGTGTAAAAAAAATAAAATAAAGTCAATGATAATTAAAGTTATGTTTGAAAGGCTTAAAGTTATGACGTGTGACCAGTGCCCAACTATTAAAAAATTGCGATGTTGACATGTGCCCCCATCTCCTCTATATATTAGAACAGGACCGCCCTTTGACAGTTTTTTTTACAATTATACCCTGTTACTAGCATGGGCGTACCCAATGGGGGGGGGGGGCTGAGGGGTCTACAGACCGCTCCCTCGAAATATTCGAAAGTGATATGAATAAATGTGCTGTTTTTTTCTTTCTTTTTGGAAAAAAAATTACTTTTTTTCTATCATACAGCAGACTAGCCATTCTCATTAGTCCCATATTAGTCCACATTGACACCAAGGAAGAGAAAGGGCCTGATGGGGTTACAGCTCCCTCCTCCCAAAATTGCCGAAAATTAAATGAAAAAAGCGTTTCCTCCTTACTTCTTTAGATAAATCTGTAATTTTTTCCTTCTGTCATACAGCGAAATAGCCATTCTAGTTAACCCCATATTAGTCCATATTGACATCGCAGCATACCCAAAGATGGGGAGGGGACTGATAGAATTACAGCCCCCTCTTCTCAAATTGTCGAAAATGAAATGAAAGAATATTGCTGATTTTTTTTATTTCTGTTCGAGATAAGTTTTCATTTTTCCCGCTATCATTCAACAGACTAGCCGCTCTCTTCTCTTTAGTTCCCTATTAGTGCACAGTGATACTACATTATACCCAAAGAAGTGAAAAGGGCTAATGGGGTTACAGCCCCCTCCTAAAATAGTCGAAAATGAAATGAAAAACATGCTGTTTTTTTTTCTTTTGTTTGAGATAAATTTGTAATTTTGTTTTCTGCAATCCTTACTTTTTTAGATAAATCTGCAAATTTTCTTCTGTCATACAGCGAAATAGCCATTCTTGTTAGCCCCATCTTAGTCCACATTGATATCGCAGCATACCGAAAGAAGGGGAGGGGGCTGATGGGATTACAGGTCCCCTCCCGAAATAGTCGAAAATGAAATGAAAAAAATGCTGATTTGTTTCTTTTTGTTTTAGATTTTAGATAAATTTCTAACTGTTTTCTGCAATACAACGAACTAGCCATTCTGATTAGTCCGATATCAGCGCACAGTTACATCACGGTATATCCAATCAGGGGAAGGGGGCTGATGGGGTTACAGGTCTCCTTTCGAAATAGTTGAAAATGAACTGAAAAAGGTGCTGATTTTTTTTCTTTCTGTTTGAGATAAATTTGTAATTTAGTTTTCGGTTTTACCGCGGATTAGCCATCCTCGTTAATTAGTACCATATAAGTCCACGTAGACACCACAGCATTCCCAAAGAAGGGGAAAGAGACTGGTGGGGTTACAGACCGCCGATCCCTTCTGTAAAAGTCGAAAATGACATGAAAAAAAAAAAGCACTGATATTTTTTTTTTCTATCTGTTTGAGAGAAATTCATAATTTTCCCCCTCCTATCATTAAACTGACTTGCCAGTAGCCACGCTCTCCTCTTTAGTTCTATATATCAATGCACAGTTGCCCAAAGAGATTGAACGGAGCTAATGAAATTACAACTCCCTTCCGGAAATAGCCGAAAATTAAATGAAAAAGTGCTGTTTTTTTCTTTTTGTTTGAGATAAATTTGTAATTTGGTTTTATGTTACACAGAGGATTAGCCATTCTCGTTAGTCCCATATTCAAAATAGGGGAAGGATACTGATGGGGTTACAGCCCCCTCCGTTCCAAAATTGTTGAAAATGACATGAAAAAAAAATGCAGATTTGTTAACCTTTCTGTTTGAGAGAAATTTCTAATTTCCCCCTATCATTCAACGGACTAGCCATACTATTCTCTTTAGTCCCATCTTAGTGCACAGTTGTACTACAGTATAACCAAGTAGCAGGAACGGGAGTAATGGGGTTACAGAGCCCTCCCGAAATAGTCGAAAATGAAATGAAAAAGTGCTTTTTTTTGTTTTAGATAAATTTATAATTCAGTTTTCTGTCATACAGAGGATTAGCCATTCTAGTTAGTCTCATATTAGACCAAATTGATTCTAAAGAAAGGGAAGGGGCTGATTGGGTTACAGCTGCCCCTCGCGAAATAATCAAAAATGAAATGAAAAAAATTCCTTATCTTTTTCTTTCTTTTGAGATAAATTTGTAATTTTTTCCGTCATACAGCCATTCTCGTCCCATATATTAGTGCACAGTGCTTCCCCAGCACGCAATACGCAAAGAAAGCTATGGGGACGGGGGTTATGAGGTTACAGCTCCATTCTCCCTCCGAAGAGATCGCAGTGAAATGGAAAAAAAGGCTGATATCGTTTCTTTCTTTTTGAGATAAATTTGTTTTATTTTCTGGTATGCTACGAATTTGTCTTTCTCGTTAATCCAATATCCTCTTCAGTCATGCAACCGAATTCACTTGAGACCACAAAATCTATTTTTAAATGATCGGAAAATAGCGCCATCCCTGTTTTATTGGATAAATGAATACATATATGCTCAATTCAAGTGACCTGCAAGTAGGGGAAAGTAGGGGAATGTCGCTCACTTAAGGGAAAACACAAATAGCTAGTCAAATTTAGACAAAAAAATCAATAGTATAACTCCAAACCACAAGGAACAGTTTGCAATCAACTAATTTGCATAAAAATTTAAAGAATTTGTTTTATCGTTTTATTTAAATAACCATCTATTGAGCAGTAATGCCCGACATGGTAGGGTAATTACGCTCAGAGTTTGAATACAAGATTTAAGTAAGACAAAAGTCACACATGTAGTTGTATGGGTTGTTCACACCACTTTACACATATTGTGCACACATATTGTGTTACACATATAGTGGGTTACTTTTTTAAATTTAGGTTTTTTGATTTTCACCACTTTTTTGAAATCATAAAATTCTCCTTGTTTAATGACATATTAATTAAGGCGAAAACAGGGGAATTTTACCATTTCAAAAAAGTGGTGTTAATAAATTTGAATTTTAAAAAAGTTGCCCGCTGGGAACACTGCTGGAATTCCACGCGAGCGCCATTACCCGTTATCGCCATGTTGGGTTTTAATACATTATAATTGGCGTAACAACGCACTACAAAAATAAATAAAAGCCTGAAAGTACAGCTAAATGTATATATTTTGTAGACATAATGAGTAAATTAATATTTTAAAATAAGAGTATACGCTTACCTTCAAGTTAGATGTTGCAGAATTTTATAATAAAACAACTGCAAACTAATAATGTGAGGACACAAAAATACTTTCCTTCCGACGGTCACTACATCCTTACTGGTAACTTACGATGAAGTTCGCTAGGTGCCGGTACCGATCGCACGTTTTCAATTCTATTCTGTTTAGAGATATTGAGTGAGCGGGATTGCCCTTCTGAGCGTCATTACCCTATTTTCCCCTAAATTCGACGAATCTAGAAGCAGTTTAATTTAAAAAGTTTTTTAATCTCTCTCACAGGCGGCGCAAAGATTGTCAATGCGGAAGTATGTTAATGCACAGTAACTATGGGCGTATGGGCGTACAGCCCCCCCCCCCCCCCCGAAATTTTCGAAAGTGATATGAAAAAAAGCCGAATTTTTTTCTTTCTTTTTTGGAAAAAACTTTAATTTTTTTCAATCATACAGCGGACTACCCATTCTCATTACTCTCATATTAGTCCACATTGACACCAAAGAAGAGAAAGGGGCTGATGGGGTTACAACCCCCCCCCCCCTCCTCCCAAAATAGTCGAAAAATTAAATGAAAAAAATTGTTTTTCCTCACTTTTTTTAGATAAATCTGTAATTTTTTTTCCTGTCATACAGCAAAATAGCCATTCTCGTTAACACCATATTAGTCCACATTGACATCTCACCATAACCAAAGATGGGGAGGGGGCTGATGGAATTTCAGCCCCCTCCTTTCGAAATAGTCGAAAATGAATTTAAAAAATAGTGCTGATTTTTCTCTTTCTGTTTGAGATAAATTTGCAATTTTTTCCTTATCTGTCAACAGACTAGCCGCTCCCTTCGCTTTAGTTCCATATTAGTGAACATTGACATCAAAGAAGAGAAAGGGGGCTGATGGGGTCACAGCCCCCCCCCCCCTCTTCCCAAAATAGTCGACAAATTAAATGAAAAAAGTGTTTATTCCTTACTTTTTTAGATAAATCTGTAATTTTCTCTTTTGTCATACAGCAAAATAGCCATTCTCGTTAACCCCATGTTAGTTCACATTGACATCACAGCATACCCAAAGATGGGGAGGGGGGCTGATAGAGTTACAGCCCCCTCCTCTTGAAATAGTCGAAAATGAAATGAAAAAGTGTTGATTTTTTTTCTTTTTGAGACAAATTTATATTTTTTCCCTATAATTCAAGAGACTAACCGCTCTCTTCTCTTTAGTTCCATATTAGTGCACAGTGACACCACATTATACCCAAAGATGTGAAAGCGGCTAATAGGGTGCCTCCTCCCAAAATAGTCGAAAATGAAATGAAAGAAACGCTTATTTTTTTAATTCTTGTTTGAGCTAAATTTGTAATTTTGTTTTCTGCAATCCTTATTTCTTTAGATAAATCTCACATTAACATCATAGCATACCCAAAGAAGGGGGGGGGGCGGCTGATGGGGTTACAGCCCCCTCCTCATGAAATAGTCGAAAATGAAATGAAAGATATTACTTTTTTTTTCTTTCTCTTTGAAATAAATTTGTATTTTTTTCTCCTATCATTCAACAGACTAGCCGCTCTCTTCTCTTTAGTTCCATATTAGTGCACAGTGGCACCACATTATACCCAAAGAAGTGGAAAGGAGGTAATGGGGTTACAGCCTTATTGCCCCCCAAAATTGCTGATTTTTTTCCGTTTCCTTTGAGATAAATTTGTAACTTTGTTTTCTGCAATACAACGAACTAGCCATTCTGGTTAGTCTCATATCAGCGCACAGTTACAATACCACAATATACCCAACGAGGGGAAGGGGGGTCATGGGGTTACGAAATACGACCTTTCGAAATAGTCAAAAATGAAATGAAAAAAATGCTGATTTATTCCTTTCTTTTAAAGATAAATTTGTATTTTTTTTATGCCATGCAGCTATTCTCGTTAGTTCCATATGTTAGTGTGCAGTGATGCCCGAGCATACAATACCCAAAGAAGCTGATGTGGACGGGGGTTATGAGAATACAGCTCCATTCCCCCTCCGAAAGGATCGCAGTGAAAGGGAAAAGGCTTTCTTTTTAAGATAAATTTGTTTTATTTTCTGGCATGCCACAAATTTGTCTTTTTCATTAATCCAATATCCTCCTCAGTCCTAAGACCAAATGTGCTTGGAACCACAAAATCTATTTTTAAAATGAAAAAAATTTGAAAAAAAAAACATATTTTTTTGTTTTTGTAACATTGTTGTTTAAATTCCAAAAAATTGAAAATATTCCCCAATTTTATGTACGATTTATTTATTTCTCGCGCACCATTAAAAGTAGGGTGATTCTGATTCAAATTTTCCTAAAATTTAAGGCATTTGGTTCCGTAAATTCAAAAAATTCGGCTACAAAAAAGTCGCGAATATTCACAAATGATCGTCGTAAAAAATGTCGATTTGGTCAAAGGATTGCGGAAAAAAAGCGAATTTCGTCGAAGGGCCATGAAAAAAAAACGCGAATTTTGTCAAAGGGCCACGGAGAAACACTAATTTTGTCAAAGGGTAGCTGAAAAAACGCCAATTTTCTTTAAAGGATCGCGAAAATACACAAATTTCTTCAAAGGATCGCGGGAAAAACGCGAATTTCGCCAAAATGCCGCGAAAAACGCATATTTCGTAAAACAAAAACTGCAATTTTCGTCAAATAATCGCGGACAAAATGTGAATTTCGTCAAAGGATCGCGAAAAAAGCACAAATTTCGTTAAAGGGTTGCAAAAAAACGAGAATTTCAACAAAAGGTAGCGAAAAAGACGAGAATGTCATCAAAGGGCTTCGAAAAAAACGCAAATTTCGTCAAATAATCGCGAATTTCGTCAAAGGACCGCGAAAAATTCCCTCCTCCCACTTATCTTCCTTTTCCATCCTAACTTTCCAGCCAATATTTTTCATTTGGAACGGTTTAAAGTCATTATTATTACTTGTGCACAAATAATAAGCAGTCGTTATTTTATATATGTGTATAAAAATATTTTGTGTATACAAAAAATATTTTGTGTTTGTTACAATATTAATTTATTGTTAAACAGGAACCGTAGCCAGAATTTAGTTTCGGGGGTTGGAAGAACAATTTTATAGATTTTAAGCTACAATAACTTTCTTTTAAATGAAAGCATATAAAGAAAACCAGAAACACTTTTCAACTTATTTCGACGTGGGACGGCCTCAGGATCGGACCCGTACCTCCCCGCCCCTCCATGGTTGATTTTGAGTAAAAAAAAAATATTCTGAAATTCACAGCAAATTTTCTGAAAGATTACAGCAGAGGGGGGAAGGGGAGGAACCGGTGGCGTAGCTACATATTCAGCGCCCTGGAGCAAGTAAAGTTTGTGCGCCCTCTTGTCACTCGAAATTCTCCTGCGTAATTTTGTTTTGAAGTTTAAAATTTATATAATATTCTTTATTTGATTTAAAATCTTACCTTTATTTGAAAATTACAAAGTAATTTTAATAACGTATTAAATACAAATAACAAAAAATAAATAATGACTAGTGAAATGAATTATAATTATTTAAGTATGGAGTACCTACCAATATTTTCTGCTAATTGTGCGGTATTTTTACTTTAAATGCGCCAATGGGTCAATATAATCTGCCGCTCTTAATATCTGTTTTTTTTTTTATTATTATTATAGTTTTACTATTGCAACTAAATATCTACAGCTATAATGGTTTAGAAAGATAGCCAATGGACAATACAAGTTGACACCGGGGTTGTCACTGGCAAACTTGAGCAATTTGGCTAATCGCTAAAGAAAAACTAGCCAAATTCACATAATGGCAGTAATGGATTCGTCGTGAAATACTGAGTATCAAAATACAAACAATGAGTTACATAGAAAAGGTTTAATCGTAGATCATTAAGAGTGTCGCCGAAAGAAAAACACTTCTTGCAATTTCGCGATTTCAATCTTTAGTTTTCTCACCAAATGAAGCATTTAGGCACAGTGGCAATCGGCGCGAGAACCCTGACTGACATCCTCATATATTACTCAAGATTTCAGTTTTTACTTTCTATAAACATATAGTGTAAGGAAAGGAATAGGCAAGCCTTGTAATCACAATAAAAATAAATGAACATAATAGAATATTTTTATTTTTCAAATACTTTGAATCCGTTCTCACAATTTTTTCAATTATTCAATATGTATGTGTGTATGTTAGAATTTCTTCAAGTTTTCAGATTCTCAGAGCACGATTTGGTGTGTTTTTGATGATGATGGCAGGTATGTTATAAATCTGTCGCAAGAATTGTATTAATTTTCGAAGAAATAAGCTGACGGGTTTGGTATCTAAACTATTTTTTAACCATTCTGCGACAATAACTGATGAAATTTTCTCTTAAATCTCAATTAAATTATTTTTATTGTTCACGTTCATCTTATACAACAAGGTTTCACCACGCAGACAGTAGCGATCGACAAATGGTTCACAATCACTTTACTACCAGTAATTTCATATAGTACATATACATTTTTTTTTAATCCTTGTTTTATCTTAGAAAATCCCACCATTAAATCAGATCAAATTTTATACCAATATTCTGGTAAAAAAGTGATTGTGAAGAGCCGCTACTGCACGCAGTGTCGCACTCGGTCACTGTCAAATAGCAGACCTTGGATTTTTTGAAGGACGCAACATTTTAGAAACTCATTATTTTACTACCTTGTTAGCAGAAACCAATAATATCCATTACCATTCCAGTTTTACTTTCTGGGGATGCTTTCAATTTCAGAACTGGATCCGAAATTGAAAGTATCCTTAGAAAAAAAAATTGAAACAGTATAATGATAATCATTTAGACATCGATCTGATATATTCCATGCAAAAAAAAAAAAAAAAAAAAAAAAAAAAAAATCACTTAAAAATACCGAAATGTAAATGAGAAATTTCTAAAGAACGCTGCCATTGGTTTAACATTAGCTTGCGAGTGACTAGTGTAGAATTCTAAGTATACATAATTTTATACTAAATAACAGGGTTTATACGGGTCAGGGAATTTTTCAGGGGGAATATCAGTATTTTTTATAGAAAAACTAGGGGGCTCTGCCCCCTGCAAGCTACGCTCGCCAACCCCCGTTCAGACACTGTAGAATCTAAAAGCATGCTAATCTGATCGGTTTTAAAAAGATTAGAGAAGATTGAATTATACTGAAAAAACCTGTAGCGATCTCCCTGTAAACGGGTTTCCATTCAATTCCCTTTGATTGCAAAAATTTAAGGTAGAATCAGTTGCTGTTAAGACATCCAATTGTTTTCGTGTTTGGTTAATGAAGATCAGTTAAACATTTGAAAAGAAGCTAAAATAAAATGAATTAAGTAAACAGAGTCTTTGTCTCTCGGTATTTTTTAACAGCGTTATAAAACGATTGACATAATACAATTACTAAAATTTGCTGCTTTAATCCCTTCAAGGGCGGTGGTTCATTTTTGGACTACTTAATTTTAATTCTTAACCACTTCACCGGCTGCCCCGAGATAAGTCGGGGGTAAAAGCACTGTTTCCCCATACCTGTCGCCGGTGAAGTGGTTAAATACCACATTAGCATCAGAATATTGGGATGAAAATTTCCTTTTTATTAAGTAAGTGAATAAAAGCATTTTTGTATTTAGAAATTTGTTTGTAAATTCTGGTGCCATTCACTGATTTCAAGATTTTACGAATAGAAGTGCCTTGATTCCTTCGCTTTTAATAAGAAAGGTTTCCATTTTGATTAAAGAATCAAAATTATTTTTTCGAATAAAACTACATAAAAGTTGCCGTGATCACAAAGAATTCCTGGTACTTTTATGTTAGCCGAGTGAAAATCTCGCCAATAGCTTTTTTTCAACTCGCCAGTTAGCATTTTTTTATTTTTCGAGTGTTAAATTAAAACGGTGCTGCTTGGTTATCCCATCGACCTAAAATCTGTCGCCAAACTATAAGATTAAATGCCAATAATGGTTGATCGTAAACGTCACATTCACTTGACTTTAAGGAAGTTACACATGTTCACGCCATCAAGTGATTTTTATTTCGACGTTTTATTTGTATTTTTATTAATGTTATACTAATTTATTTGTCCTTTTGTTATTTAAAATAAAAAAATATGTCAATTTGTATAATTTGGCTATTTATATAATTTGGCGAAATTGGTCAACGGGAGAAGTAATAACATGAAAATGTTGCTTTGAAGTGGAAATTAAATCTCATTATTTGTTGTATTGTCACATACGCACCGGGTTTGGCGTGATTTTTTTTTTTTTTTTTACGACAATTTGGCAAAAACCTCATTTTCAAATACCTGTTACATATGTATTTTTAAATTATTTTCTGTTATTTTTAAAATGAAATAACAATAAATAAAAAACTAGTATGTTGTGGCCATCACAGAACTTTCTTCTATATAAATCACATCAATTAAATCATTTAAATAGTAAAAGAAATAGCAACGATTTAGCACCAATTCATATCAAAGTATATCTGAATATGCAACAATAGCCGGGTTACCATGTCAGGCAAAATAACGCCAATTAGGTACCCCGTTGCGTATATGACATTTGTGTCTAATATTAGGGAACCCGTTCTCAGAAACTATACATGTTAGAGACTTGAAATTTTGGGTACTTATAGCTGAACATCTCACATCAAACAACAAATCATAAAATTTTGAAAAAGTTGGTAATTAACCGAATTACGGGCTAATTAACTTCTAAAATTAACCAATCCACCTTTTTAACGCAAATTCAAACGGACTTTCTCGAAATCATCCGTGTTTCTCCTAAGGGTTGCGAGTAAAATCAGCCGAATGCACGGTTACCACGGAGGAAATTAAGCCGAAAAATGAAGTGGAGATTTTAAAGCGAAATCGTAAATCAGAAAATATTGGTCTGAGAAATTTGTAAATGGAATAGACAGACGCAGAAAAAAATCTACTTTCATTTGGTATAAAGTTCACATTTCTGCGATCTGTATAAGTTAAAATATCCACTAAAAATCGATCGATAAAAATTTAATTTCTTTAATTGGAAAGACAAGGAAATAAAAAGATTTCAATTCGGCGGGAAAGCAGGTAGACATGACGACGCTGCGGTTTTCCATAATAGCATATTTTAATACGAAATTTTGACTTTTTAAATATTAAATTTTTTGATTAAATTTTTTGGCATCCCGATGTCAAATTTCTCGCTGATTTCATTGATACCCATATCTAAGTCCTATCTTAATTACAAGCTGGAATATTAATTATTATTTAATTAATCGGTTTATTGCTATCAAATGCGTCGATTAAAATGAAGAGACGAGCTTATTTAACCACGAATTAACTTAAATTAGGAAATCTAATAATTTGCCTGGGCTTTTTGAACAGCGATATGAGATAAGTATAACTCATTCATCATCAGAAAGTTTACTTCATACCACTATTTTCTAATAGTAATTTCAGGAAATATTTTGAATTATTGGTTAAGACCGCCACTCAGTCTGTTTGAAACTTTAAGATAGTTTATAACACATAGAAAAAAGTGTAAAAAAGAATGGAGTGTGATATTTCGAGGAGGGGGGGGGGGGGGGGGGGAGCTAGAATTATTTTTAAAATCTTAGCGTTTGTTACCGCAGCAAATATTTTAAATTCTTGTTTAAGACCGCCACCATCCCGACCCATCTATCTACGGAAAGATTGCGTAAAGGAGTTTCGTTCAGATATGCTTTTGTTAAGAATAGAGTGCATTCCCTGGTGGTGGAATGTGGAACTAACATAAGGCGATTTTGTTAAAATTAGGAAATCTAACAAGTCGATCTGTTTGAAACTTTAAGATATTTTATAACACATAAGATAAAGTGTAAGAAAGAATGACACGCGAAATTCCGGGGAGGGGGGGGGGGCGCTAGATTTCTATTTAAAAAATTAGCGTTTCTGACCGCTTTAGGTGACTTTTTGAGAGAGTCCTGAGATATATGCTACTTATTTAATATAAAATTGTCTAAAGTTTAGTTACCACTATTTCCTAATAGTAATTTCAGCAAATATCTTAATTTCTTATTAAGATCGCCACCACATCGAGTAACATATCTACTTATAGGTTGTTTAACGGAGTTTCCTTCCGATACAGTTGTGTTAAGAATAGAGTGCGCTCCCTGGTGGTGGAATGTGGAACTAACATTTTTTTTTTTTTTTAATTAGGAAATATAACAAGGCGATCTGTTTGAAATTTTACGATAGTTTATAACACATTAGAAAAAATTTATAAAAAATGGCGCGTGAAATTTCGGGAAGGTGGGGAGAGGGGGAGGGGCAAAATATTTCTTTTTTGTTTAATACCGTTTCAGGTGCGTTTTTTGATGGAGTCCTCAGATACATGCTACTTATACTTATTAAATATAAATATGTCAAAAGTTAAATTACCACTATTTCCGAATAGTAATTTCAACAATTATCTTAAATTCTTGATGAAGACCGCCACCCCCTCGAGTAACATATCTACTAATGGGTTGTGTAAAGGAGTTTCGTTCAGATACGCTTTTGTTAAGAATACAGTGCGCTCCCTGGTGGTGGAATGTGGAATTAACAGACCGCGATTTCATTTAAAGTAGGAAATCTAACAATTCAATCTGTTTTAAACTTTAAGATACTTTATAACACACGATAATAAATTATAAAGAAGAAGGGCGCGTCGCATTTCGAGGAGAAGGGGGGGGGGGTTGAGGGAGGTGCGCGAACAAAATTAGAGAAATATAACTGGACGATCTGTTTGAAACTTTAATATGGCTTATAAAACATAACATAAATTTTTAAAATCAGGCCGCGTCAAAAATCATGGTGACCATCTGCCCACTCCCCCCCCCCCCCAAGGGGGGCACTTTTCTAAATTTGGCAGATACCCGTCATGTGATATATCGTAGCATTTTGGGGGGGGGGGGGCGAGCAAAATTAGGAAATATAACAAGGCGAATATGTTTGAAACTTTAACATAGTTTAGGATGTGTTTTTTAGGGTTTCGTTCATCTGACGAAACCCTATTCGTCTCGCTCCTCTGTCTGTCTGTCTGTCTGTCCGTCTGTCCGTCACAGAGCCCGTTCTCAGAAACTATGTATGTTGGAGACTTGAAATTTTGCATACTTATAGCTGAACACCTCACATCAAACGATAAATCCAAAATTTTTGAAAAACTCTTATATTTAACCCTCTGGGCTCCAACTTGTGTATTTTAATCTTTTTGTTCTAACTGAGCCCCTAATTAAGTTGAAGACTTAAAATTTTGCATACTTGTAGATGAACACCTCACATCAAACGACAAATCCTAAAATTTTTAATTTTTTTTATATTTAACCCTTTGGGTTCTAACTTGTGTATTTTAATCTTTTTGTTCTAACTGAGCCCCTAATTAAGTTTAAGACTTGAAATTTTGCACACTTATAGCTGAACATCTCACATCAAACGACAAATCCTAAAATTTTGAAAAAAATTTTTATTTAACCCTCTGGGCTCCAACTTGTGTATTTTAATCTTTTTGTTCTAACTGAGCTCCTAATTAAGTTGAAGACTTAAAATTTTGCATACGTTTAGCTGAACACAACACATCAAATGACAAATCATAAAATTTTGAAAAAGTCTGATATTTAACCCTCTGGTCTCTAACTTGTGTATTTTAAGCTTTTTTTTCTAACTGAGCCCCTAATTAAACTTAAGACTTGAAATTTTGTATTTAAAGCTGAACACCTCACATCAAACGACAAATCATAAAATTTTAAAAAAGTCTTATATTTAACCCTCCGGTATCTAACTTGTGTATTTTAAGCTTTTTTTTCTAACTGAGCCCCTAATTAAATTTAAGACTTGAAATTTTGAATACTTATAGCTGAACACCTCACATCAAACGACAAATCATAAAATTTTGAAAAAGTCTTATATTTAACCCTCCGGTCTCTAACTTGTGTATTTTAAGCTTTTTTTTCTAACTGAGCCCCTATTTCAGTTGAAGACTTGAAATTTTGCATACGTATAGCAGAACACTTGCGATTACACGAAAAATTATAAAATTTTGAAAAAATCTTACATTATTTACCCACCGGGCTCTAACCTGTGTATTTTAAGCAATTTTTCTAACCTCCACCAATTGCACCCGCTGGGTACTTTTCTAACTTTTGCCGACACCACTTTGACCACTCTTCATATTATGCACATAGCCTTACATATTTCAGTTCCACTTTTTACCGCCAAGGGGCGCCTATCTATATCGGGGCTATAGACCCGATCCCCTCGACTAATATACCTACGGATAGGTTAGGTTGTAAAACGGAGTTTCGTTCGGATAGAGGTTTGTGTAGAATAGAGTGCGCCCCCTGGTTGCGAAATGTGGAACTAACAGATTACGCAAAAGGATAAAGTGTTTTGAAAGGAATATTAAACGAAACCCTCTGTGCGATCTGTGATCCACTTAACCACTTGTTTTTCTTTTCGTTTCGTTTTTAAAAAAAGAATGAAGTAAAAGCCATTTATTTTAAAGGTTTCAATTTTAAATGAAAGTTTTGTATTAAATAAAATAAAATGATAATGAAATACAAATTGAATTCTGAATAAAAGTAACATGATGCATTTCTTAGCATACATTTAAGGGAGGCCAAACTCGTCGCCAAATTAATTTAAAATAACCTTTTCTAAAATATGAAAAAAAATATCTGTTATGATTAAAATTTGAGTTGCCATCATTAGAAAAAAAGTATTTAAAATTAGAAAAAAAATTAATATTTCGAAAACTAATTCTAATTTTTAAATTCTAATACCAGTTTTCAGATCTGTGGATCAATACGGATTTTTGGTGTTAATTTCATCGCAAAGTATTCCATATTTTAGGAGAAATCGCCGTGAAACGTAATCAGTTGTTTAATCAGTCGTTTCATAGAATCGTTACATAAATTCGTTTCAATTCGATTCATTAGGATTTTATATATATAGGGTAGATAAATCTAGGTTAACGCGCGAATTTTTGCCTTATTTAAGCAGAGATTTTCTATAAGAAAATACTATGGCATAGAAGAATTTTCTCATCTGTAAATTCCAGGATCCATACGAACCCTGAAGTAATAATGTTATGATATTAAGCCGACTTTAAACTCTTTTTGCAGCGGGAGGATAAAAAAAAAAAAAAAAAGAAAAGAAAAAAAGAATCTTAATCGTGCCAGTAATATTAAGAAACGTGTAAATATTATTAATTTGACTTTTTAACGAAATAATTTTAAAATATATTTTTATACAGTAAATTCTGTCTACACTGTTAAAAATTTGCAGCATTCTGGCAGGTCATTTGACCGTTTTTTCCGAAAACGGTTACACAACCGTAATTTAACACTATTCTGACCATATTATTGGTCATTTTATGGTCAGAATATAATTAAATTATGGTTATGAAACCGTTTTTTCAAAAAACGGTCGAATGACCTGCCAGAATGCTGCAAAATTTTTAACAGTGTACAGCTCTATATAAGCCAGATTTCCCTCTTATGCAGAATCCGCCTTAGGCAGAATGTACTGTATTAAAAAAATAGCAACAGGGTATAATCGGAGGGACGCAAAAAAGAACCTACAAAGGGCGCCGTATGTTGAATAGTCCTGTTCAAAAGTATATAAAATATAATTGGTCGCCGTTCTGGTTATCACATTTATAGACAATATTGAAACAGTCCCGATTTCATATTCAAATGTAATTTTTAACATAAAAGAAAACAGTTGATATACCTTTGATTTGCCAAAAATATTCTTTATAACTATTTTTGTTCCTCAAGCGCAAAAATCTATATGATAAACATCTATATTGGTGAAATTACAATCACATCATTTCGATTTATGTACGAATACACGAAACCTACACATTTCAGACAAATACTCATAATAAATGATTTTACAACAAACTTAAAAAAAAAAAAAAAAAAGCGTGTATAATTTGAAATAGAGGCGACGCTCTTTGGTGCCAGAGAGGTCGAAAATTCTTGAGGCAGATCATGCCGCCATTGGTAACAGAATTGCAGAATATACATTAGGTTTTGAAAGGTTTAAATGGTCCTCTGAAACAAAGAAATTTTCAAACAACATTTGAAAACAATTCAATTAATTCTTCTGCTTTGCAAAGAGAAACAAAATCATTAATAAAAAATGCTTAAAAAAGTGAATTTTTAAAAAAAAAAATAATACATAATTTAAGACATTTCAAATCTAACGCTTATAGCAAGTTTTGTAACTATTAGCTTCACCTGAGGGAGGGCGCAGCTTACCTGGTTCAGGGCGAAACCGACCGGGTCGGTTGCCCGGCGGGTCTGTCTGAGCCTGCCAGAATGTGATTTAATTTAGTAAAATCCTATTTTTTTCATTTATAGGGCTTGTTTCAACACGGGCGGAATTAAAATTTGTTGAAAATTATGTTATTAAAAAAATGTTTAAGCTTTATGTATGAAAGTGCACGTTTTCTTTAAAACACGATTTTTTTTTTTATCACCAGAAGAAATATTTCACCTTTGTATAAAATTAGGATATCAGTTTTTGTTCATTGTTATACAGAAATATTTACTTTGATCACACAGAATTTTTATAAACTGTTCGAAAAGTTCAGTGGAGTAACTCTATGTTTTTTTTTTTAATTTTATAATTCCAAAATTCATTGGCTACTAACTTGTGATATCAGATGGTCGTGTGGTGTGGGGGAGGGTGGGGTTGTTGCGCCTGATTACGGCCCAAGCAAACCGACATTACTATTTTCGAAAAATATGTTTTGTCTTATTTAATCCTAAAATTCTGCGAGTAAATACGGTTTAATGCAGAAAAATACTTTTCGAAAAAAGTGGTGTAAATTTGCACAGGCGATAATCAGGTCCTAGGGAACACTGAATTTTATACTTAACTTTTTCTTTCTTTTTGAAGGAAAATGCTTATCGATTCTGCATGAGATTTGCAATATTTTCAAAATCTCAAAAACAATACGCACAAAATTTAATTTGCCTCTTCCCCCTCACCCCCCCCCCCTCCTGTCGCCGTGCACAGATGTTTAAATCCCGCTCTTATTATTGTTTTGTAATATGCATTGTTGCATGTTTAGTTCCCACTAAAAAACAACAACAAAATTTCAAAATTTTCATTTTCTTGGTTTTTTGTTTGTAAAATGGTTAATAATTTTCTTCAATTTGTCAAACTATTGTTGTTTTTTTTTTCCAAATCGTAAAATAACAAAATAGCAAAGGCAATGATGTTACATCGTAAATACAGGTTTATCAGCGGTGACTTCTTTGGATATCATTATTTCCGTACGGTTATCATCATGATAAATTTCTAAAACATTCCATCGGAAATATACCAGGAAGATTATTGTTTGGAAATAGTGGTAACCAATAAAGGGACTGGTGAGAGCCATGTAAATAAGTTTTGATTACTCTAAGATTTGAAAGTTTTCAACTGGAACTACGTAAAAGTTACAGAACAAAATCAGGCATGCTGAAATCGTGTTGGTGAAATTACTTGAGGTTGCAATATGGTATGAATAGAAATTAATACTTCAGGAATAAAAATAATTTATTTTAGCTATGCATAAAAACATTTTTTAAATCGAAATAGTTGAGGATAAAAACAAGGTAAAATATCATAGGAATATGCTGATTGTAACAAGATTCATCTAAAATATCTGATTAATAAAGAAAAAAATATGCAAATATTTTTACAAATCTTTATTTCGCTCTTTCTAATTTTGCGCCCTTAGGATTCGTGCGCCTGGAGCAGTTTGCTCCAACTGCTCCACGGTAGCTACGCCCCTGGGAGGAACTCTCTTCCCGGCACTAATTATTTTGTTGCAGGTTGGGTTAACTCTGTTTTCATTTCAGGTCAATATCAGGCTGAGCTTAGATTACTGCAAGTTGGGTTCGGGTTAACCAGATTTTTAAAAAGTTTGTTCAGCATATTATTTCAGTTTAAAATAATAATAATAAACATAGATGTTTGTATGCGTTTTTTCCGCGACCCTTTGATGAAATTCGGGTTTTTATCAAGACGCTTTGATGAAATCCGCATTTTCCCCGTGATCTTTTGACGAAATTCGCGTTTTTTACGCGGATCTTTGACGAAGTTTGCGTTTTTTCTAGGGCTCTTTTACGGAATTCACGTTTTCTCTGAGGCCCTTTGACGAAATTTACGTTTTCTCTGAGGCCCTTTCACGAAATTTGTGTTTTTTGGGGGGGATCCTTTTACGAAATTCACGTTTTCTGTGGTCCTTTGACGAAATTTGCATTTTTTCTGCGGCTCTTTGACGAAATTCGCGTTTTTTTCGTGGATCTTTGACAAAATTCGAGTTTTTTCTGCGGGCCTTTGACAAAATTCGCGTTTTTACGCTGCCCTTTGACGGAATACGCGTTTTTTTTTTATTCTTTGTCGAAATTTGATTGTTGTGGCTTTTTGATAAAATCGCGCTTTTTTCTCGTCTTTTTGACGTAATTCGCGTTTTTTCTGCGGCCTTTTGACAAAATTTACGTTTTTTTTCTGTTTCCCTTTGACGAAATTCCCGTTTCTTTGCGATCCTTTATCACAATTCGCGTTTTTCCGCCGTCTTTTGACGGAGTGTGCGTTTTTCGAAATTCGCGTTTCTTCCGCGACTTTTGATGAAATTCGCGTTTTTTTCTGCGGCTTTTTGACGAAATTCGTCTTTTTTAGATCCGTTGACGAATTTTGCTTTTTTCCGTGGGTTTTTGACGAAATTCCTATTTTTTTGCGGCTTTCTGTCGAAATTTGCTTTTTTCCGCAGCCTTTAGGCGAAACTCACGTTTTTTTTCCTGTGGCCCTTTCACGAAATTCGGGGATTCTTTTCTGATCCTTTGTCGAAATTCGCGTTTTTTCCGCTTCCCTTTGACGGAATGCGTGTTTTTTTTTCAGAGATACTTTGACGAAATTTTCGTATTTTTTTCGCAATCCTTCATCAAAATTTGCGTTTTTCCGCTGCTTTTTGACAAAATTTGCGCTTTTTTTTCATCTTTTTGACGTAATTCGCGTTTTTTCTGCGGCCATTTGACGAAATTCACGTTTTTTCTGTTTACCTTTAACGAAATTCGCGTTTTTGCGATCCTTTAACGAAATTCGCGTTTCTTCGCTGCCCTTTGACAGAGTGCGCGTTTTTCGAAATTCGCGTTTTTTCCGCAACTTTTGATGAAACTCGCGTTTTCTCTGCGGCCCTTTGATGAAATTCGGGTTTTTTTCTGCGCTCATTTAACAAAATTCACGTTTCCTCCGGGATCATTTGATGAAACTCCCTTTTGCCCCGCGATAATTTGACGAAACTCGCGTTTCCTCTATGATCATTTGGCGTAATTCGCGCTTTCTCCACAATCATTTGACGAAATTTGACTTTTTTTCAGGATCCTTTGACAAAATTCGTATTTTATCCTCGGCCCATTTTCAAAATTCGGTTTTTTCCTCGATTCTTTAAAGAAAAAGATTTTTTTCAGCGATCATTTGTCAAAAATCGCTATATTTTTTTAAGTCCAAATTTTCGGACTGATGATCGAATTTTTTAAATTTTCGGAACCTCATGCCTTAAATTTTCGTAAAAATCGGAACAAAATCATCCCCCCCTCCTTTTCCCCCTCTGGCTACGGCCTAATTGTCAAAAATTATTTCTGTTTACAACACAATTCAACGTGTTTCGTAAGATTTAGAACATTATGGGAATTTAAGTCACCCCCCCCCCCGAAATAAAATCCTGGGTACGCCACTGACAGTAACACCACAGATAATCTCAAATCGATTTCGGCTAAATCGGAAATGAGATGCGGAAGAGTTGACTGTAAAAGTAGCATATTAACATTCATTTTTCAGACACATCTCCATGCCAAACTGAAATGTGTTTGGGGGCGGGAGGTTTGAAGGGAATAAACCTCTTTCCCCTGCCAAAATGGTCGGAGTAAAATGGTAAAATAAGGGCTGGTTTTCTTTCTTACTTCTTAGATCAATTCTTGTATCTGTAAGATGCACGGTGACTTTTTGTTTGACCGCAAAACCATCTTTGGAGTTCGGTAACGCTCTCCACCACTTATCTTCCTATTCCGTCCTAACTTTGCAGCCAGTAGTTTTCATTTGAAACGGTTTAAAGTCATTATTATTACTTGTGTAATGCACAAATATTGGGTTTGCAGCTAAGTTGGGTTGAGTTGGGTTGATTTTTTGACGGCCAATTATCTACACGAGGGATATAGGCCCGGGGGGAGTGCCCTCCGTGGGGGTCTTTCTAAGGGAACCTAATCCGTATTAACGCATGGAAGATCCACGGCTCGAAGAAAACCACGAAAACTCCGAACGATTAGGCCGACGGGCGCGATTGGCATCGAACCCAGCACCTCCCGTCTACCAGCTTCGAGAGCAGAACCTCTCGGCCACTGGTGGGGCGTTTGCAGCTAAGTGATTGCGGATTTTAAATAAGAAGGAAATTCAAAAATTTTTGCTTAAAAATATAACTTTATTTAATTGGGTATTGTCTGTTTTTGTAGATGACCTTTTGCCATCTTTCAGGCAGTGTCATAATTCCATGTTCATAAAACTTCTGATTTTTGGCAGCAAAAAACTGAATTAAATGTGATATTACATCATTAACGTCATTAAAAGTTTACCATTTAAGGAGTTCTGCTTGGAACAAAATAAATGGTAATCTGTAGGCAATAGGTCAGGGCTACATGGTGGATGTGACAACACATCACAACCTAGTTCCAATAATTTTTGGCGAGTGACCAAAAATGCGTGGAGTTTTGCATTATCATGCTGAAAAACAACTCCCTTACGATTTGCCAATGCTGGCCGCTTTCCTTGAACTGCATCGCTCAGTTTAGAGAGTTGTTGAACGTACACGTTTGAATTAATCAGAGATGCCAAGTCTCCGGCTTTTTGGATACCAGTATTTTAATACAGAAAATGTTCTTTTATGTAATTGGAACATTTAGGCGATTTATAAGAACATTTTCTCGAAGATAATAGCGGTGTGCAAAAAGCCGGAGACTTCGAAATTCTGAATTAATCCTTCGGTTTCTTCGTAAAAGTTCAAAGTGCAGAATTCCTTTATAATCCCACCAAACTGACAGCATAATCTTCTTTTGGTGAATCTCAGCTTTTGGCGTCGTCTGAACTGGTTCATCTTGCATTAACCACGATCTTTTCCAATTAACGTTGTTATAAACTTTCCACTTTTCGTCGCCAGCTATCAGTCGTTTCAGAAATGGATCAATTTCATTGCTTTTCAGAAGCGAATCGCAGATGCTAATGCGCTGCGTCAAATGAATTTCCTTAAGCTGAGGAGGGATCCATACATCGAGTTTCTTGACATATGCGATACATTGAACTTCTCTGCAATCTCACGTGTTGTGCTATGACGATCTGAATCGATAATGGCCTTGATATGGGCCTCATCAACTTGAACTGGACAGCCAGATCGTTGAGCATTTTTCTGTAAAAAATCACCATAACCGAAATGGACCTTATGCACGTGACGGCGATGACAGCGATGACCACCTCGGGAACTCATAGTCCAAGAGCCGACAGCACAAAAACCTATGTTATTAAGCACAAGAAAAACCCTTTATTTTATGCAAAAGTAGAAGTAGGGAATCTAATGATCCATGTCTGCCAGAAGTGAAGTGGTGCATAAGCCAAAAATTAATACCACCAGTGGTTGACTCGTAGGTTTATCATTGTGTTTTCCTGCTCCCAGTCCTCCATGTTTTCATACCTTTGTTTGTAGGACAAACACAATTATAAACCTACGCGTCAACCACTAGTGGTATTAATGTTTGGCTTATGCACCACTTCACTTCCGGAAGACATGGATCATTAGATTCCCCTACTTCTACTCTTCCATAAGATAAAGGGTTTTTTCTTGTGCTTGATAACATAGGTTTTTGTGCTGTCGGCTCTTGGACTATCAGCTTTCGCTTTAGAGTGTTAGTGCAATTCCGAGGGGTAGACTACAAAGCTGACTTTACAATGGCTTGGAAGCGAAAAAGTCACGTGATCCAGATAGACGGTTGAACGCGCGCAATCCGACTGTAGTTGCTAGTATCTCGCTATGCTGTTGTGTGCTATAGCCGGCTGTCTCTGTTTATACATCTGTGTGTAGATGTGATAAAATTTTGAAAATTTTTATTTTAAATGCTATTGAGACGTGCTCTTAAACCGCTGATCACGGATTACATCGTGTACGGTGAAATTTTTAGCGCAGTAATTATTTTACTGCCAAAAAGAGCTCATCAGTTTAGGCCTAACTGTTGTTGCATTATCCGAGGAAGTAATGTGAGTTCATATATAATTATATTTCTCTTTTTATTTTATATGTATGTTTAAAATGTGTTTTTATAAGCACTTATAATTGAAGTGTGATGTATATATATTTTTCATTAATACAGTACTGCGATATCTAGAAATAGGTGCTCAAAAAAAAAAGTTTAGTATTGTTCTCAGTGTATAATCAGTAAGTGTAACTCTTCTTTATGTATTATGGAGAATAGTACTCATTTTGTAAGATATAATAACAGTGAATCAAAGATCAATATCTTCTCCCCCCCCCCCTCTTTAAAAATTTAAGTACTCTTTTTCAAGTATCTCATTTTTTGAAAATACTCTCTCTTTCCAGCTCTAGGTTATGAAGTGGTCTTTCTGTGAGAGTAGCTCTCAATTTTTATATAAACAAAAGTATTTATTTTTAAACAGCAAAATTATTCAGTTTAATGTATGTACATTTGTTTTAAACAATGAAAATGATAATACTAAGTACTGGTTATTTAATTGTAGTACACATTTGATTAACTTCATTTTAATTTAGCAATTATAGATTGCTCTGATTAATTTTATAATTTCTTGTATAAACACTTTCAGATACTGGTATAAATGAAAATATTTATTGAAAAACAGAACATTTTAATATTGTTATTATCCAAAAATGTACAATTAAAATAACTTTCCAAATCCCAAATGAATTTCAAATATTAACTTAATGTATAAACCAATGCAATTATTGAAGATGTCATCTTTCTGCGGTCAAGGGACTGAGTCAAGAAGGATCATTTTGAATTTTTATGACAGCTGGGTGCACTTGCGAGGCAGGATTTTTTTTAATTTTCTGTCTGTGAGTGCAACTTGCTAGTCAGTTTATACTGGATGTTCCCACAAGAATATATTTCGAACTTGTTGTCAAAGTCGTACTTGTTTACCACACTACGCTGGCTGATGATCTGGTTTCAATTACAGTTTGTTAATATTATGTTCATTTGGGGTTTGAAAGTTACTTTACCTGTGCACTTTTGGATAACAGTTCTATTAAAAAGTTCTTTATTTTTATTTAGTGTATTTTTATTACAAATGCAATAAGAATTCTAAAATTTGTAGCAACTAAATTAAAATGAAGTGATTCATATGAGTTAAATATTTTCAATGTTTAATAAAGAAACAAAGCACATGTTGTGAATACCATAAGAAAGATTTTTTTTTTTTAAATCTTTTCTAACTATTGCTAAATAGCAAATTTTCTGTATGAAGTTAGTCTCCCTACATTAAAAGTTTTATTGATTCGCCTCCCCCCCCCTTTTTTTAAATCCTAATTCATGTTTTATTATAGCAAGTGAAAACATCAATTTTAGTATTGTTGCTGTTTTTAACCCCTTGAAGGGCGGTAAAGCAGTGATGGCATCAACCCAATGAAAATTTCACTTTAATGAAGTATGCGAAAATATACTTGTTTATAAATAAATTTTCTTGTGAATACTGGTGTCATTCAACTATTTCAACATTTTATGAATACAAATACCTTGCCCCTGAAAGGGTTAAGTTATGTATTTTTATTATTAGGTATCCTACTTTTTTAAATCTAGGTATGCTTTAGAAAAAGAATTGCTTCTTTGGCAAGTTTTACTCAATAACACAATATCTAGATTGAATTATTTTAAATATTTTCCACTTTAACAATACCGGTTAATAATTAAATACTTCAATATTTATTGATAATACAATTCTAATCCATTTTTTTTATGTGCATATAACAATATATTGAAATATGTTCAATATTTTTCCATATGATATTTCATGTTTGTTATTTTTAATTGGAAGATGATTTATTGAATTTTATAAATATTTTTAAAATCAAAGTAAACGTATAAAGCATGGAAAATTCATTTAAATATTGACAAAGTTTTAATTTTTTACTTCTAAATATATACTTAAAAAGATATTAGCTGAAAGACCAACTTTCAGTTAATATTTTCATGTAAAAGAAATTAATTTTTTCCTATAAACTGTTTCAATTCATAGATTAATAGCTCCCAGTTTAGCACATATTTAGTTTATTTTTACAATCATTATCAAGAGTCCACGTTTTATTAACCCTTTTCTTCAAACAACTATTGCTGAAAATAGTCTGAATTCTTTTGAATAATTTTAAATAAAAAAAAATGCCTTGTTTGTTTTTATCTGCTAATTTTCATGTTAAAAAATATTTAAGTAATTCTTTATTGCTTTTCATGTTTTGAAATGAAATGTATTTTCATAATGAATTACTTTTCACAACTTAATTGATAGTTACAAGTTGTTTATATATTTATAAGAAAAAAAAATATTTATGGATTTTCATTGAATTTTGACTGCAAGAAAATATTCTTATTTTTATTTTTCTTCCTTGCCACCGCCCCCCTCCCTTCATTTCCCAAGTTTGTAGGGACAAGAGTGGATGCTGCAAATATGAGACGAAATGTCCAATCCTATCTAAGGCTGTTTAAACATTTTTTTTATATTATATCATATAAAATTGAAATTAAGAGGATTTTAAATAATTATTTAAATAATTCAGATCATTTAAATGTTTTATGAATACTCAAAATTTGCTATTGTTCAAATATTCAAAACATATTGTAATTTCAAAATGTATAAGGTGTATTACTATTTTCTGAAAGATATATTTCAAAATAATATTTATTATACATGTCATAGGCTGATTGAGAAATTCGACTTTTGCAAAGAGCCTAGTTTGTTTGCGAAGAAACAGGTTAATTGTGAATGGGAAATCATACTTGATTACACTGGTTGGCAACAAAATCCTCTCTGTAAAAATAATAGTTGATTCTTACTAGATTTCACTCTGGTAAATAAAAATATAGTAACGAAACTACTGTATCGCAAACAATTTTTTTGGTAGGAGGGTTTGCTTTTAAAATTAAGGTATTTTATATCTTGCAAAAATGTAAGTGGAAATTTTAAACCTTAAAATGTATAAATATGATTACCCAAGTTACAGCGGCATAAGGAATGAAAATATATTAGTGGATAGCAAATAGTAAATTCAGACACAAAAGGGGGGGGGGACATAAAAAGAAAAATACACTATACAAATATCAACAAATTAAATTTCCATGATATATTTTATCAATTTCATATCTAAGACAGTGAAAACACTTCTTCCATGATTTCAATGATATCTGCTTCATAATAAATACGTATATAAAAACTATATTTCAAGTTGAACGACAGATTCACCTTAATAAAATAAATGAGAAACATGAACATCAAATTCACAATATGTATTTTTACTTAATAGGTGCTAAAATACAAATGTTAAAAAAATTCTAAAAACAATCAAGATGTTAAAACATTGGAGTCATGACTCCAATGTTCCTCATTTATCTTCTTCATGTTAGAAGAAACTGCAATTCTATGTTAGGTAAATAGTCTAAATATTTATTTTGTTAAAAATACTCCAAATATTGATCATATTATTGAATCAATACCTCTGTCAATAAACATATGGGAACTATAATTTGCAGGTCTAAGCAACAAAATATGAAACAAACTTCTGAATTCTTTAGGAGAAATAACTCTCCGCTGAAAAATCTATTTGATTTAATACAATTGATTTAAATAAAACAACCCTGGATAGACATTTTAGCTTTTGTGCAACCAAGTTCTGAAAAGTTTTTTTTTTCCCCTTTGTGGCTGATTTGTGATGAGATGTATTTTGAAATACCAGATTCCTTAGAGGAGAACTCCCCCCCCCCCCCCCCCGCACAACTGTAACTTCTCCCAAATGGAACCTTTGGGGGGGGAAGTAAATTGCCTCTCCCTAAATTAAAAAAAATAATAATAAACTTTTTTTTTTCTCTGGGGATTTGAAAAGAAAAATTAAATCTTATTATTTCTGAGTGATTTAAAATTATTAAACACTAACAGAAAATATAATTAAGAAGTTTTCGTCGAAAAGGAGTGACTGCCCCCCCCCCCCCCCCCGGCGGAAGTTACTTTAATTATGTTTATGAAAGTATTTATATTGTAATAAATATCGCATGCGCCGCCGAGCTAATTTTCAATGCAAGCAATGCTTCGACCATCGACTTTTTCGTCTATCTGGGTCACGTGACCTTCTAGTTTCGATTTCGCTTCCGGGCCATAGTAACGTCGGCTATGGGTAGACTATGCACGTGACGTCAGACGCCAGAGCTGGTGGTATGTTGATCTGTTATTCTAGGCACTGTACCGCAGGGATGCTGGTATGCGCAGGCGCAAACACCGCTAGCAGACAACTTTAGCCTCAACCCAGGTTGAGTGCATAAATATTAACCGAAATTTTGCAAATTTAGGGAATTTTCTCGCATACACAACAACAATTTGAATTAATATTACAATATATTAAGTATACACTGCTATAACAAAGAATTTATTTACGGTATTTTTAACAAACAATCATCATTAATAACTCGGTTTCCATAGACTGCTATGCTAATAGACCGGGAGCCGGCAGCACAGACAATCACCTCATCGAGTTCACGGATGAAAGTCTATGATTAGTTAAATCTTGATTAGCATATTAAAACGCAATCGGTCTGCCAAATCATATCTTGGTGAAAAACACCTGAAAACCCGATTTTAGCGTGACCAACGATAGACAAGGCCAGTTCATAACTTTAATGACGTCAAACGGACCGGATCATCTAAGCTTAATTTCTCCGTAGCAAAGTATCACGAAAGTGCATAATGTCTTTAAAAGATGACTATTTAAAGTATGTTACAGGTTTCTAGTGGGTATGTATTGTTTTTATTTATAATCTGTAAAGTTTTGTGATGAGTTAGACATATTATTTTAAGGATTTGGTGATTTTTTTTTTAGTTAAATTTATTACTATCTCTCGATGTGTCATCGATGTGCTAAAGCTTGATATGGGTGTTTAAGCCTAACTATAAATTAATATACAGTTTCGTGCTTTTAGAAGTAAATTTATTTCATTGCTTATTTTAAGCTATAATCTACTTATTTTATAGGCCAAATACGCTGTTTACAGTTTATTTTATCTTTCGTCATAGAATTAAAAGCTATAAATTGCGCATTCTATTAAATGTTATATTTTGTAGAGTTGTTTAGCATGTAGCTTATGTATACTTTTAATTTTCTCCCTAAAGCATTTCTACACAGCAACCTAAAGAAATAAAATTTATTTTTAAACATATTTAATTCCTCATTTTGATTAGATTTAATAGTTTTTGTATAATTCAGAATGTTACTTTACCGTGGCTTTCTATCAGTTTTTTAAATTGCATTTTAAAACTTGAGATAACCTTCAGATGAATATTTTAATAGTACTGAAATATGCATATTCTGTATTTAAAAAAAGTATGTCTGAAATGAAATACATGCATGTTTTATTTATTTATCAATAAGCAAATGCTATTTCATTTAAGTTGCTGTAAAATAGATTTTCACAATCCTTCACAAAAACTACATGTTAAATAATTATTTTAGATTTTTCTTTTACTTTTGATAAACATGCGATGCTACATTTTACTAAAATAATTATATGCAAACACAAAACACAGCTGTTAGCATCCCCATTTCTTTCCAATCGAATAAACATAATATGAACCAGAAATTTTACTTAAATGAAATTTAAATAAAAACAAGACACATTTTACTTTTTTTCTCTGTTTAAGTTTATAAACTATGTGCAAAATAAAACCTAGTTCGCGTGTATTTTTAAATAAATCCTCAGAATGTAGGAATTTTATAATCATCTCTTCCATCTTAAACCTAGATCTGAAATTTGAATGTATAGTTCAAATATTTGTTTTCTTTTCAGAATCTTAATTATATGATCTTTAAAACTCGGTTAGAATAGTCTTCACATCAATCTGATATGAACCTGTCTTCACATGAACCTTTCGTGGCCAAAAAAGTGTCACAAAGTGGATGTTGAGTATTTTTAACATCACATTCCTCAGTGACACTTCTTCGGACAAATTTTCTGCAATATTTAAGCGTTTAAGCTCAATATTTTGGTTCTCACTTAACCAGTTTTTCATGATTACGTGACTCAGTTCAGGTATGTCTTAAAATATTAATCTATTTGTTAGTTCTAATCAGATAGTTTAAATTAGATTTGATTCCATTCTAATAAGTTTTTTATTTG
This sequence comes from Maratus speciosus, assembly GCA_963932465.1. Classification (NCBI taxonomy): domain Eukaryota; kingdom Metazoa; phylum Arthropoda; class Arachnida; order Araneae; family Salticidae; genus Maratus; species Maratus speciosus. Next base: position 227,777,840 of record OZ010796.1, on the reverse strand, counting down.
CATTCTATTGCTAGTTTTTCTCTTTTTTGCAGAAGTTCCATATTTATCAGCCTAATTTCTTTCTTTTTCAAAATTGTCGAATTCAGGGTTGAAAGCGCTATACCTAAACGTTTAACGATGCTAATTTTTTTCTAAAAAGAATTCTTTTCCACCTCATCTATGATGTGAAGCCTTTCATCTGAGGATCGGATTTGTTTTGCCATTCTTAACACAGAACGTATAAAATTTAGCGCAGAACGCATTAAATTGAAAGCTCACACTCTTCAAATTAAACATGTGCACTGCACTTAACAGATTAGCCAGGAATGTGAAAGAATGTGGCAGATAGCCGAAGTGGTTGCATCCATCGTCCCCTTTATACAGAATAGAATAACCCATTCTCCAAACAAAAACACCTCTTCCGCATTCAGTTATTTACACTTACAGTCGTGGAAAAAAAGTAAACACCCCTACTAACTCCTCAACAAATTATCGTAAACAAAAGTTACTGGTACCGAACGATTGGAAATAAAGTCTATTTTTAAATGACGTATATAAAATTTGCTTAGGGGGCCATCTATATATTAAAACGAATCCAAACTTCGTTTTTTTCAAAGGCAATACCCAATTTTAACGAGATATTTCAAATCTTCGGTTCAAACTATGCCTAGACACAAATTTCAAGTGATTTGAATGATAAGTTTTTGAATTACAAACGCTCAAAATTTAGTGCTTCTAATGTTAACATTACATTTTCATATTTTTATTTATAACTTCTGAAATTATGATCCTAATGTTCTAACTTTTTGAGTCGCAATAATACTAATATACCCAAACATAAATACGTTGAATTCGAAATTTTTAATTTTTTCTGATATGAATTATGAAATTAATATTAAAAAAAATTATGAATTGCAACCTACAATTTTTTTGATGGATTGAGATTTATTAAGTCCTTTATGGAAATCCAAAATTTCACATTTTTCTTCCAAGTAGTTTTCAAATTATGCTTTAAAAACGGCAAAATGGTGGTTAAGGGGCCATCTATGATAGAAGTGACTAAATATTTTGAAATTTCTTATGCTATCCTGTAATCTAACAGGCTTAATGGAGGATATTCCAAATATGGGTTGGAGGCTGAAAAAAGTCACGTAATACCGGTAATTTACCAAAGGAACTTCTAACTGATAAAAAGGGAAGATACTACTACTTTGCCTCATGAACCGTTTCAGTGGCTAGCGAGGATTTACATTACACGTCTACGGAGCCTTCCCTTCTTTACGATAGACGTTTTTACCTTGACCACGTGATCAAAACGTACATGGAATATCCTCCATTGACTGCTTAAGGTGCCTTGATCAAGAAGGGAGATCTCTCGGTTAACAATCGAGTACCGAACTTCAATTTGGATACAGCCCTTAAAATACGCTCGTTTTAAAATAACTAATTTCTCGGAAACTTATGGTACGAATTGCATAAAAATTTGTTTTTAGACTAATTGAAGGGTGTAGATTTCATTTATGCTGTCAGAATTGTGTACTGCTATTAAAAAAAACAAAGTTATGGTTCGTTTTAATATGTAGATGGCTCCCTAAGCAAATTTTATATACATTATTTAAAAGTAGACTTTATTTCCAATTGTTCGGTACCAGTAACTTTCTTTGTTGAGGAGTTAGTAGGGGGTGTTTACTTTTTTTTCCACGACTGTACATGCATGCGACAATATCAGCACTAATTCCTGTTTCCCCTCCCCCCCCCCCCCCCATAAAACAGCACAAATGAGTTATTTACCGACTTCAAAAAGAAGGAGGTTATCAATTCGACCTGTATGTATGTTCTGGTCCTGTTCACGCATAACTTCCACAAATATGAACCGATTTTGATAATTCTTTTTTTGTTTGAAAGTATAAGTCACCCGTGTGGTCCCATTCCAATTTCATCAAAATCTGATGATTATAACAAAATTTTTTAATAAAAATTTTAAAATTGAAATCCTTTTTGAAGCAGTCACCTAATTATAAAGGTTCATCTTTCATGCTGTTACTCTTACACTGTTAAAAATATCGTGAAAAACTACCTCTGTTCTTAAAGGCTCTTTATTATCTGACCAATGAAAACGCTACATAAACACTTACGAAGCGTTCTCATTGGGCAGAAAATAGATAGCCTTTAAAAACTGAGGTAATTTTTCACGATATTTTTAACAGTGTACAGACATCTTTCCAAAGTGCGAAAACTTAGCTGGACAAGGGCCGAGATACAGATAGATTTTCCGCTGTGAGCGAAACGAGAATGACCAATCAGAAACCTACATTTTTGCGAACTTTTACTTGCGAACATTTTTGTTTACAAAAATGCAGACTTCTGATTGGTCGATCTCGTTTCGCTAAGAGCGAAAAATCTATCTGGATCTCGGCCCAAGTTCTGTCATCCACCAAACCGGAAAGCCCACATAGATACTAACCGATATCGGAAGTAAGTATCAAAAAGTTGAAAGTCAACAAGTTTCCTCATCTATCGGAGCACAAGTATAGCGACTAGAATACACAGTGTAGAAATCAGCTATCCCTGTAATACTTTAAAAAACGCTAAATATGGTATCTCTTAAATGTGCAATGATGCTGCTGCAATATGCAGATCGCAGCGACATCAGCAGGATATTTTCTACAACTGCAAGAGCAAGATATTGCTAGTCTATCCAATGTAATACTAGTAATACGAAAATCCCGCAGATGTCGCTGCGATCGACACTTGGGAATTTAGCAGTATCGTCGCACATTTAAGGGATAGACATTTTTAGCACTGTTTGGATAGCAGATTTGAACACTAGGTATTCTAGGCGCTGTAGCCTGAGTATGAGTGTGCCTGTTGTGTTGAAGTCACAAAGTGTCTTCATATGTCAATACACAGTAGAGTGCATTGCTATGTGTAGCGACACTGTCTTTAGATTCAGATTCGGTTATCGAATTAGATATCAGAATTATTTTAGATTTCTTCAGGTAGGATTCCTCGATAGGAAAGTGGCGTCATACGAAGAGATTTGATTGGTTGAGACGAATCTAGACAAATGCGATTTTTAATTTTTGTTTTTTTCCTCATCATGAAGCATTTTTCATTTCATTTTTTCATCATCAAAATCCGTTTTTTTTTTTTTTTTTTGCCTCCACGAAGCATATTAATGAGCCTGCCATTACCGTCAAACTTGTTAAATTTCCTCATTCGTATGACCGAACTCATTCAGGTAACCACACTGTTAAAAATATCGTGAAAAATTACCTCTGTTTTTAAAGGCTATCTATTTTCTGACCAATGAGAACGCTACATGAACAGCTACAGAGCGCTCTCATTGGTCAGAAAATAGATAGCCTTTAAAAACAGAGGTAATTTTTCACGATATTTTTAACAGTGCATCGTCATGTTCTGGAATAGAAAATGTCCAGGATTGCTATAGTTTGGACTACAGCGCCTAGAATACCTAGTGTGGAAATATGCTATCCAAACAGTGCTAAAAATTTGTATCCCTTAAATGTGCGACGATACTGCTAAAATCCCAAGTGTCGATCGAACTATAGCGCCTAGAATATATAGTGTGAAAATCGGCTATCCCTGTAATACTTAAAAAAGCGCTAAAATATTGTAACCCTTAAATGTGCAATGATACTGCTACAATATGCAGATCGCAGCGGCATCTGCAGGATATTTTCTACAACTGCAAGAAATTGCTAGTCTATACAGTGTAATACTAGTAATACGAAAATCCCGCAGATGTCGCTGCGATCGACACTTGAAATTTTAGCAGTATCGTCGCACATTTAAGGGATACAAATTTTTAGCACTGTTTGGATAGCATATTTCCAAACTAGGTATTCTAGGCGCTGTAGTTTAGACAAAAGCATCTGTCAAAATACAATCTGAGCATCGAATGTTATGCCACTCTCACATAGAGGCAGTCAGGCTCAGGTTTCCAGATTCGGACTCAACATCCAAACATCACCACTCATTTCCGATGCCATTACTTCTTTTATAGATATTAAATAGCTGCAGTTTATTTACTGAAGCATGGTGAAGTTTTTGCTAGAATTTTTTTTTTGACTGAAGGGGAGTACTTTTGACTATACATAAGAAAGTAGTGTGCACTGACATATGGAGTCACTTTGCTGTGCACTGACACATGGAAGAACTTAGCCGCACTCTGATGTGTAAAAGCACTTTAGTTATAGCACCTAGAATGTATAGTGTTGAAATCGGCTATCCCTGTAATTCTTAAAAAAACGCTAAAATATTGTATCCCTTAAATGTGCAATGATACTACTGTAATATGCAGATCGCAGCGACATCTGCAGGACATTTTCTACAACTGCAAGAAATTGCTAGTCTATACATTGTAATACTAGTAATACGAAAATCCGGCAGATGTCGCTGCGATCGACACTTGAAATTTTAGCAGTATCGTCGCACATTTAAGGGATACAAATTTCTAGCACTGTTTAGATAGCATATTTCCACACTAGGTATTCTAGGCGCTGTACTTTAGTGATGGATTGTCAGCTTTTCAACAACCAATTCCGATGTCCGTGGGTACATTGTTAAAAATCTACAACTTTTGCTGCATAGTCACCCCACCCTTTTTATAGAATATCTCTATTCTGACCAATGAGATTGCTCCATAATATCGTCAAATAATCGCTTTCTATAAAAGCTGTGCAGTGACTATGCACCAAAAGCTACAGATTTTTAATAGCGTATCGATGTGGACTATTTAAGGTTTGCTGGATGTTCTAACTTTCCGAAGTGCATGATCTTTCCAAAGTGCGAAATCTTAACTGGATAAGTTCTCGCATCTAGCAAACTGGAAGCCCCACATCGGTACAACCGGCATCGGATGTAGGTGTCGAAAAGCTGAAAATGCACCAGTAAAATACCTTCATATATCAGAGCACTAGTGCCTGTGTACAAAGGTGCCTATTGTGCCGGAGACAAAAAGTGCCTCCATATGTCAGAGCACAGTGAAGTGCATTACCATATGTAGCGATAATGGCCGTGGTAGAGATAGGTTTTTCGCTGTTAGCCGAATGAGATTGACCAATCAGAAGCCTGCATTTTTGCGAACTTTTCAGTGTTTGCAAATATGCAGGCTTCTGATTGGTCAATCTCGTTTCGCTAACAGCGAAAAATGTATCTGGATCCCGGCCACTGTCTTTAGATCCAGATTCGGTTATCAGAATGATTTCAGATATTTTTTCTCGACATGCGACGCTAACGAGAAAGGTAGGCTGCCGCGGTGCATTCCACGTATCTATTTTTACAGATAGCTGGAGTCACGTGATGCTCGAATGCATCAATGAAGGTGTGCGAAAAGATCATCACGTCACTCTAGCGGTCTGTAAAAAAAGACACGTGGGATGCACCGCGGTAGCCTGTCTTTTTCGTTAGCCTCGCTCGATATGAAAGTGACGGCAGATGGAGTGTAATATTTGATTCGATGAGATGATTCTAGACTAAAGCAAATCGTCAAGCATCTTGGTGAGCCAGCCATTATCTCCAAGCATGTTAACCTTCTCTCACCCGTATAATCGAATTCGTTCAGATGACTATCGCCAAGTTATACGGCATCTAGACGATATTGCGTGGAAACCGACTATTCCAGTATTGCTTTAAAAAGTGTTAAAAATTGTATCCCATAAATATGTAACGATACTGAAAGACAAATATCGATCGCAGCGACATCTGCTAGTTCTACAAAGGCCGAAACGCTATCTCAATTTAATCCTTATACAATGTTTACGTTTGATGTTTGAACTGCCATATATCACTGGGTTCGCCATTTTCCGTTCTGCATCATTCTACATTTTTGAGATACCATTTTTTAACACTTTTTGGTTGACTGATTTTCCCACTATATCTTCTAGAAGCTATCGTTATGCAATAGAAAATGCCTAGGTTTGCCACAGTTTGGACAAAAGCATCTCTCAAAGCACTTTGCCGAGCTCTGATGTGTAACTTTACTGATGGATTGTCAGCTTTTCCACACCCAATTCCGATGTCCGTCGGTATCGATGTGGACCTTAAAGTTTACTGTGTGCGGTAACTGTCCGAAGTGCGAAATCTTGTCTAGAAAAGTTACCGCATTAAGAAAAACCAAATATCTAAAACGATGCTAACCGACATCGGAAGGGGGTATCAAAAAGCTTACAATCCAATAACAAAGTGATCTTATACATCAGAATTCAGCAAAGTGTCTTCCTTTGTCGATGCACTGCAAAGTGCCTCCATATCTCACTACACACAAAAGTGTCTCTATATGTCTGTGCACAGTAAATTGTCTTCTTATATGTAGCAGCACTGTCTTCGGTTATGAGATTCGAACTAAACACCTAATTCTGATGTCTTTACTGCCTAAGGATAGGGAGTATTGGTATGAGAATGGCAACATACGGAAAAAAAATATTGATTGATAGATTCTGGACAAATGCCATCGCCATGAATCTTGACGAATGTCCATTATTTCCAAACTAATGCTTGTTAAATTGTCCGCCACTCGTATGATCAACCTTGTCCAATCGAGTATCGCCAAATTCTGGAATAGAAAATGCCTAGTTTTACCATAGTTTAGACAAACGCTTATGTATAAACTGAGTTTGAGCATTGTATGTCACCACTCTCATATAGAGGCACCTTACATGCTGAAACAATTGATGGAGATTATCAGAAACTAATAATGTACACTGTTAAAAATATCGTGGAAAATTACCTCTGTTTTTCAAGGCTCTCTATTTTCTGACCAATGAGAACGCTACATAAACACCTATGAAGCGTTCTCATTGGTCAGAAAATAGATAGCCTTGAAAAACAGAGGTAATTTTTCACGATATTTTTAACAGTGTAGAATTCTGGACCACATTTTCAAACCTGACAAGTCTACAGCCTTTTGGATGCCAGTATTTTTGTACAGAAAATTTTGTTTTCTTTGATAGAATTTTTGCAATTTAAAAGAACATACACTGTTAAAAATATCGTGAAAAATTACCTCTGTTTTTAAAGGCTATCTATTTTCTGACCAATGATACAGCATCTAGAAGATAAAGTGTGGAAAACGGCTATTCCTATAATGCTTTAAAAAGTGCTAAAAACTTGTATCCCATAAATCTCCAACAATGCTCAGCGGCACTATCTCGCAACTCTTTTCAATATAAACCCTGTGTTTTCAATAATTATAGAATGTTAAATATCGGAAACTATAAATGTAAGATATTTTAGTCTGTTATAAGCTAATTTAGTTAAGGAATGACGTGAAATAGGTTAGAGTCTCTTTTAGAATGACTATCGTTTTTTAAATCACTACGATGGCGCTACGATCGACATCTTGTTATTCAGCATCGTTGTACATTTATGGGATTCAATTTTTTAGCACTATTTTGTAGCCGTTTTCCACACTGTATCTTCTAGGCGCTGTACCAATGATAATGTTACTTAAACATCTATGAAGCGTTCTCATTCGTCAGAAAATAGATAGCCTTTATAAACAGAGGTAATTTTTCACGATATTTTTAACAGTGTACTCTATAAAAATTACAGGTATACAAAAAGCCAGAGGTTTGGCAACTCTGCACTACAGGTCGGGATCCAGATAGATTTTTCGCTGTTAGCGAGAAGAGATTGACCAATCAATTGCCTGCATTTTGCCGGTATGGAGTAAACAGCGAAAAGTTCGCAAAAATGCAGGCTTCTGATTGGTCGATCTCATTTTGCTAACAGCGAAAAATCTATCTGGATTTTGGCCAATATACGTGAAGAGTCAATACAAATTTTGATACATAGTCTGCATTTTGCTTCTTGACAACGAAGCCCTACATAAAATAATTCTTGAATATAGACTGTTTTGAATACAATGTACTTGTTTAAAAAACTATCATAAGTATTAAATGTTAATAAAATCAATACTTCGAATGAAATTACAAAGAACTTATTAAAAACTATTTGTTTAATAAATAATTTTTGCAAATTGTAATTTCTATGACAAATTAATTATTTATTCAGCAGATCTTGAAATCCGGGTAATTATGTATTACGGTATGAATAACTAAAAAGTAGGAAATAAAATAAACTTTTCAAAAAAAAATTTAACCGACTTCAAAAAAGCACTAGAAAGAATTAAATAATTCTTTAAAATTTTCTAATGATGAAACATTATCCAATAACCATACATCGGATATCATGTATCGGCATAAAAACGTTAATTTAATATGTAGAATTTAATATCCGCCAAACATGGGTTTTCTAGAGAATATTTGTTACAAGAGATTAATTTACATATTTATGATTTGATTTACGAATATATATACCTATAAAAAGTAATCAAATACTTTTTGAAGTTGGTGCCAAACATTCACAATCTATAGTGATTAAACAAATAATTTACTGACAAAATAGAGCATTTTTTTACTTTGTATCATATTTTCCATCATCACTTTATTCATTGTAATAGGTACAATATATTCACGATTTCACCATACTTAAGATAGTTTGGCACCAACTTCAAAAAGTAATTGATTACTTTATATATATATATTTATATTCGTAAATTAAATCATAAATATGTAAATTAATCTCTTGTAAAAAATGGAACGATAGATCAGGGTTTCACTGTATTTTATTTTATACGGAGTTTTAGACTTTTTCAGGTGTTACATATGAATTATTTTCTCTATGGACAGTATTCTCGTGACGTCAGAGTGGGAATCAAGTGGTGTAAAAATAGCGGCCAGTGCGTTTGTTTACCTTATTGCGTCATTTAATGCAGCAGAGATACAGGTAAATGCAGGTGTAAAATACTGCAGATTTATTTTGTACGAATTATTTTCGATGAGTACTTAAATACATATTAATTAAAATTCATATATACGTATTAAATAAAATTTTTATCTTTTAAATAAAATGAAAAATATGCATGCCATTACTTTAAAATAGAGAAAAGAATTCATGTATAACCCATACCTGACACTGAAAAGGTCTAAAACTCCGTATAAAATAAAATCTAAGCATAAATTTTCTTAACACATGCTTTTCAATAGCGCGGTTATGAATGTTATTCCCAAGCAGACGAACTTTTGTAGCCTGGAACCCAAGGGGAGAATATGGTCCATTTTAAAGTACTGACCACAGACTTCTACTTTGACTTTGACTTTGAAGGAGGGGTGCTATGAGACCTATAGCGGCATGGCTGTCCTCTCAAATGATCCAACTGACCAGAACATACCCATGAAAAAGCATCATTAACAACGATTAGTACAATGCAAAAAAGCCAGAGTTGGCGATCGAAAAAGCTTGTTTTAAATGTCTGAATAGAGAAGGGAATGAGTCCACAATACAGCAAGGTTGATGACCCGAAAAGTCCAGAAAAGCAGGCACAGAAGGCAAGAAGACTATACCTAGAACCGATTTATGCTATGCAAAAACTTGAGAGTCGGAGGACCAAAATGACGGAGACTTGCAGAATTCCTTTGAGAACTCCGGGAAGGAGTGAAAGCACTGACCATGTAACACTGAACTATCCCATCGTAATCCACGCTGAGAGCTATATTTTTGGAAAGAGAATAAAATGTGCTCCAAGGAGTCAGGAACGAGGCAGACGCCACATCTGTTATCATCTACGAGACCAAAACGGAAAAGGAGAGCCGGCGTGATCAGCATCTTGCATAAAAGTCGCGAGATAAGAACATCCTCTCTTCTATTAGAGGACCAGGAGTTCGTCAGCTTAACACTGGGAATTTCCCCATGTGAGGTCAGGTATTGGCTTGAATTGTACTGTTGTCGGAGTTGAAGAGAAATATTTCGTTTCTGATGCTGACTGAGATCTTCAGGGGAAATCCAGTTTAGAAGGACGTCAGAATCACAGACACTTCTGGCTACACTGTCGGCTTTCTCGTTCAGTGGGATACCACGGTGACCCGGCACCCAGCAAATCCGGATACTTGGGGAATGACAGGCAATCCGTTGAAGCTTATTAGAGAGCCACAGGATGACTCTAGGAGACTTAATGGAGACAAATTTAAGCGCATTGATAACAGATCGACTATCGGAGAGCAGCAGGGTGGGGCGACCCAAAAAAACCAGTTCGTCTACTGCTGTCCCAATGGCTAAAGCTTCTGCCGTGAAGATGGAGTTCACCGGGTGAATTCTGTAGCCGAATTGGGAATCCGCAGAGCACCCAGCAATGGAGGCGGAGGACAGAGATTTCGAAGCATCTGTAGCTATAATCTGCCAATCATCAGTAAAGCTCTGTAGAAAATCCATGAAAAGGGGGACAATAATACTGCTATCCAAATCCTTCTGTTGAAAGGGCAGGTCGTCAAGGTGAAATTGAACTATTTCCCGGACCTAGACGCCAACAGACTGAGCCTAGCAGCAATCAGAGGGGATCCAGCATGCTGACGGAGTAAAATGTTGGGGACCCATTTTGGGAGTCCAAGGGCTGTCCTAATGGCCGTGGTTTGAAGAACTTCGAGCTTTGTGAGGAGAGTATTACTTGCTGTGAGTAGAGTGGGAGCACCATACTCTATCAAGCGCCGTATGGAAGCGTTCGCCAAGATGAGAAGGTGGTAAGACCTTGCTCCATAACGGTTATTAGAAATGGCCTTTAGGACATTTATTCTGTTAAAAGCTTTCTTCCTGAGGTACTCTGCTTGCCTGAGGAGACCCCCACGTCTCGTAATATAAAAGCCCAGGAACTTAATTTCCTCAGACCACGCAATCAGACCACCGTTAATACTGGTCAAAGTCGCAAACATCACGTCTACGTGAAAGATTTATTGCATGACACTTGTCCGGACGAATAGCTATTTTCCAATACCGCCACCATTGAGCGATCAGCCGGAGGGCCTCTTGAAGTTTTGTCCGACACAAGAGCAGGGTGGCTTCGGCACAATAAATGAAGATGTCATCAGCATAGAGTAAGTACTTGACCCCAAGGTCATCCAAGACTTCAAAGAAATCATGTAAAAAGATCGAGAATAAAATAGGGCTAAGAACTGTCCCCTGGGGTACCCCTCTACCAATGGTACGAGCTGAAGAAAACATACCTCTCCAAAACACCCTGATACTTCTTGACTGCAGGAAACGGTGGATCCAACGAAGAATCCGGCCAGTGATATCGATTTGCGCAGCCTTTAGAATGAGGCCATCCACGTAAACAGAATCATATGCAGCTTGCAAATCCAAGGAGATACCCACCAGAAACTTCTTGTTCCTCTTGGCATTGACTGAATCCAGGTGAAACATCTGTAGAGCAGTTTGACTGTCACGGAACGGCTGGAAGCCAAGATTCCTGTGGTGAAATATGTTATTTTCAAGAAGGTACTTGGAGATGCGGTTTGCTATCATACGTTCACAAATTTTGCACATTACGGACGTTAGTGCTATTGGGCGGTACGATGCTACCTCATTCGTCGGTTTTCCTGGCTTTGGGATGGGGAGAATGATAGCCGACTTCCAATCCTGAGGAATATCCCCAGAACTCCAGATGTTGTTATATATTTGAAGCAGAATCAACCGGGAATTGTCATTCAACCATTTAAAGAAGGCTACATTTATTTTATCTGCACCCGGAGTAGAGGCCTTAGTGCGACGGATGGCATCCGTTAGTTCAAAAATATCAAAGGGCTGGCTTAGCTGACTACAACCTGTGCCGCCATAATCCACAGGAATTGGTTCATGAACAATATCCTCACTGAAATGGTTAGCCAGAATTTCTGCCTGTGAACCAGCATCAGAAACTAGACTCCCCTCCTGAAGAAGGCAGAAATGGGAATCGGGGGATGCACTGGACCGGTTTTTAATCTTCCGAAAGACTTTATATAAAATGTGAGGGTCATTAGCTTTTCTGCATGCCGCATCCCAAAAGGGGAGCTTGACATCTTTTATGACCTGGCGGAGCTTCGCTGCCACCCTCTTATACTTCGTCCAGTACTCCATGGACACTAATTGGCGCGCTTTCCGCAGTATAAAATTTTTGTGATTGTGTAAGTTATTACATCTAGCCGACCACCAGGCCGGGAAACCATTGGGCTTCGGAGTACTCGGGATTTTATGAATGTTCATAAGATTCTGGATTGTATCGGTAAAGGACTCATAATCAGTAGTAGAGCTAGAGGCTAGCAATGAGTTGGCGTCTTGACAAATCCGATTCCATCTAAACAGGAACGAATGAGGATGAGGAGGAAGGGTGAGGCTTAAAGAGATGGAAATGGGGAAATGATCACTGTTGACGGGGTCATCACCAACCTGGAGAGAGGAACAGGCAAACAGTTCCGCAGAGCAAAGAGAAAGATCTATCAGGGAGCAGGCTCCACCAGGAGCAACATGAGTAGGCGACACCGTATTCAAGAGGCAGAAAGAACTGTCCACCAGCCAGTTTGCGAAATCCTCACTGCCTTGTGAGGAGGCGGAGGAGCCCCAAAGCGGGTGATGCAAATTGAAATCGCCCAGAATGAAAGAAGGACCCGTGAGGACCCTGCAAATCTTTTTCAGATCATTGACCACCGCCCCAGAATTGGAGTAAATGTTAATAATATTAAAAGACGAATTGCCGTGAAAAATTTTTACTCCCATGATTTCATTAGTAAGGTTGAGAGAGTCAAGACTGAGGAGGGAGGAAGACAGCGAAGAGCTGACAGCAATGGCGAGACCACCACCTGGGCGACCACCCTGTCAGAGCGATAAACAACCTTGTCAGGAAGGTTGAGAGACTTGTCCGGAGATAAAAAGGTTTCCTGGAAGACCAGCACAGCAGCAGAGGAAAAAGGGGGACCATTGAGCCAGGTTAATTTATTCCAAATAGACCGGCAGTTTCACTGTAAAATGTTAAGGGACATACTGAAAGACGCCAAGACCTAAAAGAAAGAGGAGAGACGAAGAAACAAACACCTGACCCAGGAGAACTGTAACAATGGCCACCAGAACCACAAAACATAATAACCCAACAGACGAGCTGTACTCAACCGCCAACATCAAAACCAAAAGCGAAAGGCAGTCCATAAAATTTGGCACCAAAGCCAGTATACCAAAAACCAAAGGTAAAAGGAAATGCGACAGATAAACTAACCAGGCAAGATACAGCTCGTAGATGCCAGCCCACAAACCCAGAAACAAAACAGACCAACAATTGAGGTCAACCAAAAAGAGAAAGGAAAAACAAACAACTAAAAGCATAAGATTTTTTTTATGTTTTATCTTCCTTTCTGTAAGGACGTTTCCGCCCTGGCTGCATGTCGCTTACCTCTGCCATAAATTTCATTATAACATTACTGAGGGCACTAATCGACTCCAGTACCTTTTCTGAGTGTTTTGCAATCGTTTCCACCAGCACACGAACAAAGTTGTTCGTTCTAGTTTCAACTATTTTTTGTAATTCCTCATAGTCCGATTTTTTTATGCTGGCCACCTTGGCATAAGATCCGGTGTTCGACCTCTGGGAGAATCTTCTCCGGGCCTCCACAAATGACAAGGAGTTTTTGCATTTGAAATTCAAAAATTCAATTTCTTTCAAACAGGATGGGCACTGCAAATAATCTGCTCTGTGCTCATTCCCACAGTTTGAACATTTAACCGGCAATGTGCATGGACCCGAATGAACCGTGCCACATGTGACACAAATCTGGTCTGAAATACACTTCACCGTTGAGTGATTAAATCTATAACATTTGCAACACTAACGCGGCCTATCGATAAATTGACGTATGGAGTGTAACGAGCTCCAGATTTTTATTTCTGCTGGCAAATTCGTACCTAATGACGTCACCAAAACCGGTGACACCTTGTTCAGAGAGTCCTTTCTTATGAATCTTCTGAATTCAAAAATCTTTAATGAGTTGACTTCCTCAATTGCCTGCCCTAATTCAGCCAGAGGAATGTCAACAGGAACATTGAAAATTAAAAATTTGTTTGTTAAATTTTCCCACACCATCCGAATTCTAATAGACACCCCCAAAAACTTTGACCAGTTTACTATTTCAGACGCACAGTCCACTTTCCTAGTACTGACAATAATACACCCATTTCTCGTGTAACGAACATTATCAATGTCCTCCACCTGAGTAAGTTTCTTTTTGAACTCTGCTTGCACCGCTCTTGGATCACGTTGTGGTATTGCTTTTGCATCAGTACTTTGTAAAAAAATATTAAACGCCTTACCTCCATTTGCCGCCGCCCACTGAAGAAGCAAATCCAAAGCCACTGACGACCGAACCGCATTGCTATTATTTTCATCGCTCACCAGATTATTTTCCACCGCTTCCTCCATTGACTCCACAGTTACCACCGGAGGTTGCTGAGAAAATTTATCATCAACTATATTAATCACAGAATTCGCCATGCTGACCCCCACAGCTAGACCTGACATAATTACAAGACACAGAATCTAATAAACCGTACACAGAAACGTAAACACCTCAAAAGGATATCTATAAAACTAGCACAGATACAAACACCACTTGAAAATTACAAAACTGAAAAATCACCACACAACACGCCGTGCCGCTACACCGGTAAACGCCCCCCACGTGCTTCGGGAGGAGCACACTAGCGCGCACCACACGACCAAAAACCACACCGTTGCTCTCCCGTAAATTCCACAGACTTCTAATATAAGGAAAGGGCATGTTTACAAACAAACACTTCCGTCAAATAATCTACCAACTACATTTTTGTCATAACGATCATTGCAGGAATAGTCTTGGCGATGTAGGTCAATCATATCAGAGACCTGTTACAAGTGGACCAATCAAATTTCCCTAGCTCATGTGTGCAGGTAGGAGTCATAATGAATGAACAGGTTTTTCTTGCTGACCAACAGTAATTCAACCAACAGTGACGTCAGCTGCCTTTTCCTTATAAGTAGACTCCCAATCCCATTGTTCTTTCGGGAAGGTTTTGACTCCAACATCTTTTGCTTTCATCGCCAAAAGAGTGCCGTATTTTGGCAGTAGTCCCTTTATTGGCAAAGCAAAAGTGCGGTCAACTCCTGACAGACGATGTTTCGGCGGGAATCTGGAGAGAGATTCCGAGGAAAAAAACCGGTTTGGCGCGCTAAATCTGCCTTCCATCACGTGATGGAGGACAGAGATGTAGGAGACGAGAAAAGGTTGCCGATTTGGAGTCTACTTATATTAGAAGTCTGTGGTACTGACATGCACATTTTTCATTTTATTTATAAAATAAAAATTTAAAATTTTAGTTAATACGTATATATGGATTTTAATTAATATGTATATAAGTATTGATCGAAAATAATTCGTACAAAATAAATCTGCAGTATTTTACGCGTGCATTTACCTGTATTTCTGCTGCATCAAATGACGCATTAAGGTAAACAAACGCACTTGCCGCACGATGATTGCCACGATGATTGCCACGTGATTCCCACTGTGACGTCACGAGAATACTGCCTATTGTTTGGATAAAAATGTCCACTGAGCGTGCGCTTTGTAGCTTCCGTCTTATAAAGGTACTCTAGAAAAGAGAAAAACAGTTGCAACCGAATGTCTTTGCCATACATCGAGTTTCTGTATTTTATTCAATCTATCAACCAACCAAACCAATGTTTGTTTACAGTTGTTATCGACTTTATCGAAAAGCACCGCAGTAAGTTGTATTTTCTATTCATTATTAATGAAGCTATAAGCCTTTAAGTTAATTTTTTTTATTTCATATTTCTACTCTAAATAATTAGTATTCTTAATTAATATAAGTTAGAGGTAAGCTACGAAACATGAATGTTCTTTTTTGTTTGCATTTAATATTCCTGTATGGAATAATTACCATTCATAATTAATACTTTCTAATTATTCTGCTTTTTTTCTTGTGTAAACATGGATCATTTCCCTTTAAGAACGGTGGGGGGAATTTTTGGAAGAAAGGGCTGTGTACATATATAACGTTATCACTTTAGGGGGGAAGGGGTCTGACACTTGATATCGTAAGACATCTCTAGGAGGAGGGGGGGGGGGGTGTCTTTTGATGTAGTTATCATTTTTTATCCAACCAAAATCTTTTTTTTTTTGCTAATTTTTTTTTTTTTTTTTACATAAAAATAGTCTATCAACTTTATTCTTAGTCTGTTAACGATTTTTATGAAAATATGAAGGTATTAGGTCATTCCATACAAATTGAGCAAATCAGCTGTGGCAGACATGTCACAGATTTTAATGAAAATCAGTATATAAGTAGATCATATCTATTTATGAGTAAATGTGAAATAATAGATTTCAGAATTGTTTATTTAAGTATTAAAATTTGCATTAAAAGTGGATGCAAAATCGAGATTTTGTCGATATTCTTAAAATTTGAATTTTAATTATTAGTCTTAGGAATAGAAAGACTATATTAAATTAAAAATTATTTATAATTAGGAATGAATAATAAGTAACAGATTGGCGTAAGTTAGTAATTGTATTTTTATTCCATAATGAGAAAAAAATTATTTTTGAAAAATTTTGAGGAAAAAATGCAATATTTCTATTGCTCGTATAAACGTGAATGACACCTCTGGCAACTTTAAAATTACTTGGCATTATGGTTAAAAGTATATATTTTAAATACCGAAACTTTCATTCTTGCTTTTTTTATTCCTTAATGAGGAAAAAAAATAAATGGTAAAAAATGTTGCGGGTAAAATAAATATTTCTATTGCTTTTTTTAAAGTGAAGGAAATCTTTTTAAAACTTTTAAATTGTTTGATATTATAGATAAAGGTGTATATTTTAAATATAGAAAACTTTCATTCTTGCTTTCAGTTTATTTTTGCTTCAAGTATATTTTTATTAAAGTAGAAATAAATGATTCAGTTTTACAAAAAAAAAAAAAAATACATATTATTCCTAAATCCAGATACAAAAAATAGATGGCAGTACTCATTTTTTTCACCTCAAAATTGTGTAATATTTTAAGAAACGAGCGCGAATTCAAAGAGGAATAGCTCATGGTATGTAACAGATATTACCTTTTTTGAACCCATTTTTGCTGTGTTAGGAATCAAAAGACAATCTTGAATTTTTTTTTAGCATATCATGGACTTATGGATCTTTATGTCTATGCAATATTGTTAATGTCAGACCTTTCCTTTAATTATATTTTCGCTCATACATAAGAGGAAAAATTATGATTTTGTAATTTTTTTTTAAGATTCTAAGTTTTTTTGAAGATGAAGGAAATAAATGGCAACTTTCAAACTTGCGGAATTTGATCTTCATATATAATACTACATCAGGCACCAATTTCAGAGATGTTTTTGAATTCCTTTGATTTTTATAATGTTTCTAATTTTCTCAAAATTCACAAATTTTTAATTTTTACTACCACTTAAAGATTTATCATGGTGTTACCAGATTATTATTACTCAATAAATAGGAAGATAATTTTTCAGAGGTTACAATATTATAAAAAAAAAAAAAAATCATTTCTGTTAAATAGTTTTTAAGATACAGAACTTCAAACTTGCAACTTTGGACGATTGCACACATGCCATTCTTTATCACAAGTTTTTTAATTGTCCAAAACTGCTAAAATAATTTATTTTTTGTGCAGATATTTTGCAGAGCTCTATTTTAATATGAATTGAACCTGTGTATCAAATTTTATTAAAATCTGTTACTATGTGGTCACAACTTTTTTTAAATTTTTGCTCATTTTGCATGGAATGACCATTAAGTAAAACCATTAAGTAATTATAAAATCATTTTATTCCAAAATGTGGATTATCCCAACATTCATATTCTTCTGCGATATGTGGATATAATGCGCTGTTAGAGAAACCAGGTTTGAAGTTATACTTGTTATGTTTACTAGTAAAAAAATGGGAAGAATGCTAGTCACCTGTTTTGTTGATAAGAAGTTCTGCTTACCCACTCCCCGTCAAAGAGGCAAGTGCAAGAAGACAATATTATTGTTCTATGCATTTATTGTTGTTTTTATTGCACTATCTAACAAAAAGCTATATTTTTAAATAGTAATACCCGGGGTAATTCCTGATCAGCAAGTTTCTGGGGTAATTCCTGGTCACAGTCCTTTTTATGTTTTAAGAAAGCTTCACCAAAATGAAAAAAATCATAGAGGTACTCTGAACTATCCTCATTGGAATTTATTACTTAATTATGAGTTTATTGTTTATTTATTTTGAAAAAAAAAATCTTTTTGAAATGGCTTGTTAAATTTCTATAAAATAACATTGGCCTTAGTTATGATACATTTTTACAAAGATCGTTGTTACAACTCAAATTTTAAATATTTTTCTTTTCTTTCTTTTTGGTTCAATTACAAACTACTTTAGCTATTAAAAAATAGTCTTGAAATTTTTTATACTATTTTAAATAATTTACAGAAGTTGGTCAAATATCGCCCCATGTATCTGGGGTAAATCTTGGTCACTGGGGTAATTCCTGGTCAATGTTTTTATCATCATTTAATTCCTTTTTATTGTCATATTTAGTGATTTTAATTATCGCAAACCCTTTGAGAATTAACTGCAACCACACTGTTCACCACATTTTAGTTAATTATAGTTCTTAATAAAGTAGAGTCACACGTGGTAAATCCTGGTCACCGAGTTTCTGAGGTAATTCTTGATCATTTTCACTTTTGTTATAAAAATAACAATTTATGAAACTGTAAAAAATCTCAAAGATACTTTGAATCTTTTGCTTTGAAATATATGCCTTAATTATTCATTAAGTTGAAATTAAATATTTTAAAAAAATTATATTCAAAACTGCTACTCAAGTTTCTGCAAAATATCGATCTTGATTTTTACACATTTTACAAAGATCATTGTCATTCTTGAAGTTTTAATTATTTTATTTCAACTAATGACATATCACAGTCTTTAAAAAAGATTATAAAATTTTTCTCTACTACATTAAACACTTTTAAAAGATGAAAACAGTAAGTGCTCAGAACAGGGTTGGAAAAAAACCGGGTTTTTTTGTAAAAAACCAAAAAAAAAATGGTTTTTTTGGTTTAAACTGGGTTTTTTCAAATATGATTTCCTATTGCATACAGATGTATATCTGTTGATAAAATAAACATTTTTGGATATTATATAAGTAATATAACTTTTGAAAATTATTTAAATTAAATAATTACAATCAATTATATAGAAAATTGAAATCATTTCTAATTTAAACATTATTAGTAACAGCTATGTCTTATGTTCAAAGTAAACTGCTCTACACAGTGAAACATTGGCACTTTGAAAATCGTATGAAGAATCCTTTGATTAGTAATATAATAATCAATCAATAAACATTTGATGCAGTTTCATGAATATAATATATTATTATGCGGTTATTATTATTATTATTATTTTAATATCCAAATACTTCTGGTTATTTTGTTTTCTGAGTGATAACTCCAAGTGTCCAAGTCAACATTTTTGGCCATTAGATTCAGCAAGTAACAAAAAAGATTGGTTGGTATTATTGAAATGCTATAACTAGCACTCAATTTTTGCAAGCTGTGTTATTCAATTTGATATCTTAAGTTACTCTTTTAAATTCTTTAAGGATTTAAATTCTTTCTTCCCCAATCTCGATCCAGAAAATGTTCTTTTACAACTTAACCAAAATCTTCAAGATCATTGTATTTTGTTATTAACTGCTGTAAATAATCTGCATTTTTTAAATGAAAATATTTTATGCTAAATGTTGAATATTATTTATCTATTTTATCTTTTCGAATTTCACATGTTTTAAGAAAAATCTTTAGGGTACAGATATGTTCATCAGCACATGCTAATTTTCATTCTACATGCATAGAAACATGACCTAGTCTCATTATGCCTCATGTTGACTGCTGAGATGAAGTGTTAAGTAGAAATTATCTCTATCAATAATTTAAAACAATTAAATTACAAAAAAAGAGAAAATATTATATTAGATTTTTTCTAAAAAAACCAAATGGTTTTTTTTTTGACAAAAAAACCAATTGATTTAAACCGTGCCAACCCTGTGCTCAGAGAATAAGACACACTCTTTGACTGAACAATTTAAGTACAAATATTATACTATCTCATTGCAAAATGCCAAAATGGTGCATAAAAATATACATAATGCAATAGAGGAACCAAATAATTATGCTGTGTATTATATTAAAGGTCTGTATTGAAAATTTCTTGAAAAGGGAGCCGAAAACTTCAGTTGGCCTAAGCAAAATAAAATTGATAACAAACATTCAGTTATATTTTTTATGGACCAATAAATTTGCAAGTTATTAATAAATCCATTCACAATGGATACTAATGAAGTAATAAATGTTGTAAAAATACATAAAAATTCTTTGGCTCATTAATGTTTTGTAAAATGCAGAAGGGTCTTTTGCACATCAAATAACTTTGTATTTATGCCCAAAACAATTTTTTTTTTGCTTTATTATTCCACAATGAGATGAACAAAACTTTTAAAAGATTGATTCTACTTATTTTATTACTCAGCCATAAAAAAAATTAACTGTACTACTTTATTTACATAAAAAAGGATGCTGACCAATAATTACCCCAAAAGTGACCAAGAATTACCCCATTTCTGGGGTAATTCTTGGTCATTTAAAAATGATAATTATTTTAATTATAAGTGCATATATTTTTAAATAAGCATTTTATAATATAGCCATCAGAGAGGACTTATTCCACAAAAAAATTGGGAACAATACCTTTAATAGTTTTTATAATAATTAGATGTTAATGCTTTTTGACCAGGAATTACCCCGGGTGACCCTATTATAAGCAATTCCTTAAAGTATTAGTCACTATAAAGTTATTTCATGTATAATAGTAATATTTTATTGACTTTCTCTTCATTTAAATTATTAAAATATGCAAATAATAAATGCAGTTTCCCTCAGGCATTTCAGGCAGGTACTGCACCCCACCTGCCTTTGGTTTAAAAAATTAGCACCCTTCTTGCCTGTCTGTATAAAAGTACCTTTTTTCTTTTTTGCATTAAAAAATTTGCTAGCTGACTCAGTATTGTCTTGAAAAGAGATATCTAAATTTTAAATATTAAAAGCGACTTTAAAAATCCAAAAAGTGCCCTTAAGAACACTCACTGGACCGGCAGCACCCTACCCATTTTTAAACCTAGGGGAAACTGATAAATGTTGCAAACATAATAAATGAAAAAGAAAGAAATAATTATAAAAATAAAAAGAGTTTTTAGACGTTGATAACAATATCATTAGGAAGAGAGGGGGGAGGGGTCAAGAATGATAACGTATGATATCATAAGGGGGTCCAAAATTGGAAAAACGTTGATAATGTTATATATGCATAGCCTCAAATATCTTTTTTAAGTAAGGTAAATAATTTTTTATATGTTCAACCATTCTTTCAGAGCTTCTGTATTTCTAGAAAGAATGTGACGCTTTACACTTATGGGTCATTCCATGGTAACTTACATTACATTTAGGACAATTTACTGCAGTAATTTTTGTACTATAACATCAAAAAATATTCAAATGTTAATCTGACATGATTTGCTGGTTAAACCTATCTAAAGGTCAATTTGGATGAAAATTACATTTTTTATGGTAACTTACATTTCTTTTTCTGTAATTTCAGTTACCACAATAAATATAACTGCCAGATTTCAAGAAATTACACTAAAAGTAGGCAATTTCCATCTAAATTGAGCTTTGAATAGGTTTAATTAACAAATAATGTCAACTTTACATTTTTAATATTTTTTTTTTTTTTTTTTTAATTAAAATTACTGAAGTGAATTGTTCTATGTAACGTAAGTTATCATGGAATAACCCTTATTCTTGCAATATCATTTTGTACTATATTTTTAGCTATGCTTACTGCAGTGTGATCATGCAATTTAACTGGTTTATTCAGATCGCTAGTTTTCCTCTACGGAGGAAGATACAGGTGTTTAGTTGAGATGGTGTTTTTCTTTTTTTACTTTGCTGTTTGTGATGAAGACAGGTTGATGATTTGAAGTTTCATTTGACGTGTACAATGTTTTGTTAGGATGTGTATTTCGGGCAGAGGCAGATTAACTACCTCCCGGGCCCCTAGGCTTGGCTTTTTTTGGCCCCCTCACCTCCTCCAAATATATCGGAAATTCAAAATACATGTCTGTTCAATTATTTCATAAATTACTGATGATAGAAACCTAGGGGAGAGTGGTAATGAATGGGCCAATTTTTGGTTTTTAATTTTTGTAATGTTTTCTAATAATTTCTTTTGGCTCGGAATTGGCTTTTCAGTTACTTTACTTATTTGTTACATAAAAAAGTCATAAAAATTGGATTAGAAAATGTCTATAATGAATGATAATAGAAAATAAAAATATAGAAATTTGGCCCATTCATCTCCACCCATGGGGCTGAATGGGCCATTGAAGGTAATGAATGAGCCATTAAATGAATTCAATGAAAAAATGAGGAATTAATCTTTTATTCACCAAATGTGACAAAATGAATGGCACTTGACATGATATTATCAAAAGCATACTGAAATAGTAAGTAATAAACAATTCTTATCATAATTTATAAACATCAAAAATGATATTATTAAATCACATAACTGTAGCAGAAAAATGACAAAATAATGAGATTATAAGAAAGAAAGAACATAAAATATGCATAAAAATAACAGATAATACACATTATGATTTAACGAAATTTATATTTTTAAAAATTAATATTAGACGACATGGTTGTAACAGGGTTGAACTGCCTATTAATTGACTATTTAGTGTAAATTTCTGGTATTATTTATTCTACCTATCATATTCAGAATATAAACAATTATTCTGGTTTTATATCAAATGGGAAAATACTGGTAGGTGTGGTCAACAACTGCACAGTTCACTTTAATCGTTTATACAATATAAGTTATGTTTCTAATAAATAACTAATATTTTTTAGGATGGAAATGTGCAAATTATTTTTTAGACATCACTATAAACCTATTGCAACTAGACAGTAATTTAATCTAAATCCACGACAGCCAGTTATGTTTCATATTAAAGAGAAAATCGGGAAAAAAAAGAAAGAAAAACCATATTTTCCTGATCAGGGAAATGTGGCTCATTCATGAGCATGATATAGTGGCCCATTCAGTCCCACCTATACTTCTGGAATATATTCAGTTTTTTTAATACATTAAATTCAAATAATATCTAAATACATCCTAAAATTGGTTTACAGATATGCAAAGACTTGCTAATACATATATCTGCAATGAAATAATAGATACTTATCTATTTTACTGAAAAGTGAAAAAATTTACTTTTCAATCAGATTCTTGACCATCGTACTCTAGTGGGAAAATGGCTTCTCCCAAACAATGGAAACTTTGATGAATTGGGTAGAACAAATAGCTCCATCTATTGGTGGCATCTTAAATAATTTTATGCAAATACTTTTTCATATTTTGTTAATGGCTCATTCATTACCACTCTCCCCTACTTCCAATTACAAAAGATTATTACGTACAGCTCTTAGGTATGGCATATTTGTTTTACAAGGGGCTGTATGCATATTAAAATACGAAATTTAATTTTTATATGATTTCGGTGTCTTATAAATTATATTTAGAAAAATGATGCTCTTAGTCTCAGAGAAAGGAAAAAAAAAAAAAACTTTTTCTACAAAAAACTTACCGAATTATGAATTTTATGCAGTTTTAGTATTTTCTGGCACTAAAAACAGAAAGAAGCATTTTTAGTGCAGGTAAAAATATAAATTTCGTAAATTTCAAAATGTAAATATTTAAGTTTTGGTCATAAAAGAATAAGATTTTTTTAAATGTCCCTTATTAGATGGAGAACAGTTTTTAGGAACAAGGAACCATATAAAAAAAAAAATTCATGTGTTAATATGTATATAGCCCCCCTTTTAAAACAAATGTTCTATCTAAAACCTGCACTTCCTTTATGTACTTTTTGCAACTGTAAATATGCTTCTATCATCATGTATGCAAGAGATAATCGAGCAGATATCTATTTAGAATCAACCGGTGTAGTACAATTCTAAGATTAGTTTTAAACTTTTGCAGAGTAATAATTTTTAAGAACGAATTTACAGTAAGAAAAACTTTCAAATTAATGTAGTAATTTCATATAAACATTTATGCCCCTAGCTTCAAAAGAACTTTCTTAGTTTAACGATGAATTTTACTAGAGTAAATTTCAATGTTCTCAAATCCAAAGAAGCTACTTTCTGACACATTTCCGAATTTATTTTTGTTCCGAAACGCAGGTATGTTCTTATTCAGAAACTATGTAATCAAATGGCGTTTTCCATTTTTCAGTAAAGGCAGAAGAATTTTCAGAAAATACTGTCAAAGTTGACGTTTTGAAACCAAATTTGCAGACGCGACACTGCTAAAAAGGAGAAAAAAATGGCTTTAACTAGATAAGTAATTATTTATTTATAAATAGTTGGAAAATGAGATTCGATCTCAAATTGCTTCAATACTCAGGCTTGCTAATTTTATAGTTCACGTTTGAAAATAAATAAGAAAATGTGTCAAAAGTTTCGGTTGTTGAGTCGGGAATTTGAGAACTGCCTTAACCTGAACTTTGCTTTATTGCAGATTATTGCTGCAATTTTTAGTTTTCTCTTTCTTATCTTTGAGTTTTGAGTGGAACATTTTAGGTATATTAAAACAAAGAAGTTTGTTTTGCGCTACAACACCAAATATTTCCTTCTTGGTTATATTTCAGAAAGTGAATCATCGAAGTCCTCAGGGGATTTTTTTTATTACAACTTTTTCAACTTTCTGTACATTCATATAAAAAAGATGGGATAGAAATCTAAAGAAACTGCATACAGATTTGCATTCCATCAGGCAATTGTTTATTTGTATCAAGAAATTATCTAAAATCCACATATAACAATTTATTTAGAAATTATTAAAATGTGTGAATTTGTTTTGTTTTTTCAGTATTTTCATTGTAGCATATTATTTTACGTATTCTTTATATGATGGAGTGCCAGATTGCGAAATTTCTTCTACTTCAAAATCCTGAAAAGAAACATTAAATCAAAGCTCTGATGAGTATTAATATAAAGATCTAAGAATTTTATCCCTACATTTAAATCAAGTACGGATTCTTAAATTTCAGACCTATTTCAATAATTCGCTTTAATATTGAATTGCAAATGATACAAAATATCCCCACCTCAGGAATTCTATTTTGCTTCAAAAACTTCTTCCTCATTATATGAATTACCTTTTTATCTGGATTACCAGCAAAATCTAATAAGTATCAGTGTCTAATCACTAATCATTTGACTGGGTCTAACGAAATATAAAGTTTCTTTGAATTTTGTGGAATAGCTTTTGCATTGTAGTAGCACTCATAAACTTTTAATACAGAGACAAAAATAGTTCTAAAAAGCAGTCAAAATCTTATTTAGGATATCCTGAAACGTTTAAACTCAGACTGGCATTAAAGGAGGGTAAGAGGGGGGGGGTGGGGGGAGGTTGTGTTCAAGTGAGAGACCAGGGTGTTAAAAACTAAGGGGCGAAAATATACAAAGTGCTTGATTAAAACTTAGAAGCTTTTTTAAAACATATTATTCATAGAGTTGCTTACAAAATCTTGTCTAAGCTGCCGCTGCTCTTTGGAAATCTCTCCCTAATTGGAAGTCGGAACACTTCAAGCCTTTTTATGGAAAGAGAAGAAATTAAAAATGGAGTATTGTTCGGAATACAATCTGCATGTTAATAACTTGCAAAATTCTATAAATGAGTGCAATAAAGAATATTGCACATCATATCTTCCCTAAATATTTGCCCAATATAAAGATAAAACCTGAAAGAAAATCTCAAGTCTGGGGACCCTTTTTCTTCGGGCCTCTAGGCTTCAGCATACTCAGCCTAATGGGTAATCTGCCTCTGATTTCAGGGTATTTTTTGTATATTTGGAAATATACCTTTATAAGCTATCTATTTTAAGTGAGGACAAATTATGAGAAATAAAAGTGAATTTTATTTATTTTATTTGATAAGTATTGTGTTTTGTGCATAAATATAAGCATTGTGTTTCATTTTCATGCATTCTAGAGTTTTCTGTGATGAATTTGCGCATTTTTAAGATTGCGAATAAAGAAATTTTAATGTAGTGTGGTGCTAGAAGATTAATACCGAAGCTATTGACAAATTTAAAAATTAAAAAATGTGAGGCTTATTGACAAGTTTAAAAATTCAAAAATCTGGAGCTATTTGACTTATTTAAAAAATCCAGAGCTATTTGACAAATTCAAAAATCTAGAGGACAAAATTCAGTGTATTAGAGTAAAAGTTTGGAATTTAATTTCTTTTAGGAATGTTAAAAATTGTCGTAGAACATGAAGAAATGCTAAAAATATTGAAAATCGTAAAATAAAAATAATATTTATACTAGGCTAAATGTTTTAAGCTGAAATCCTTTTACAAGTTTTAAAAATTTGCTGCAGAATGAGACAAAAATAACATGATGGAATGATTTTCTTAGCAAGTTCCTCAAAAATCAAATTTTCTTGCATTCAATGTTTACTTTGTGAATAAATTTCTTGTCGGAACTGTCTAAGTACTAATGAATCATCTACTTGCGTTGCAGCGTGATGTGAGTGGTTAGAATTTCACTTTTCAGGTTGCCATAATTTAGGTTCACACGTGTGGGTATTTGGCACATGTCATAAAAATCACCAAATTGTGTGTCTCGCCTGTTCTAGGATTCTGCCAAGAGAAATTATATTCCAATGCCACTGTTGCAGCGAAAGGTGGTATTTAACACTTAAAACTAAAAGTTGTTCTAGAGTGCTTTTAAATTAAAAAGATTCTTACAAAACCCATTGTATTAAGATGGATAGATGCTGTGGAAAAAACAATGTAAGAAAAGCATAAACATCAAATTTTTTTTTTAGAATAGAGGAGAGTGGTTCACCTTGGGACAGCTTTATTTTTTGCCCTAGGTTTTAAATTAACTCTTAGCTCTTGCAGATGCGCACAATCTAATTTCCAGACATGTTTTGATTCCATTGATGAAGAAGGCAAGAATTTATAAAGATTTTTATTTTGCAAACATGTCTAGTAACTTTCATATAAAAGTTTGATAAGTTTCAAAGTGGAATTTGATTGAAAATATTTTAAAATAAAATGTAATATAAGGAAATTTAAAGCTTTCTCTGTAAAACTGATGTATAATAATAGTTCTAGTGCTAAGTCTAACAGCTTGACATTCTAAAATTTCATAGTGGATATATGGTGCACTAGGGTGGTCACAAGAAACATGGAAAAAAAATTTTTAAACATTTTCTTCCGGGTAACCCCTCTAAAATGTGCCAATCAGTTAGAAAATGAGATTGGCAAAGTTTTAGTTCAATTGAATAATATTAATCCGTGCCTCATCGAGGTTGAATTCTTGAAAAATTGCGGTAAACCATAGTTTTTCTTTCATTAATTGAAAACTATTTGTCTTAGAAACCTGATTCTTATCTTATTTCATAGAAAATGTTGTTGCCTTGAACTTTTACTCTCATCAAAACTTATACTTAATGACATTTAGTATTTTTCAAGTCAGCTTATGAACCATACCCTCAAACTCTGCATTTTTGGAAAATAAGTGAAAAATAAGAAATGAATAATTTTTATCAAATTTGATATTATTATTTTTGTTATTTGCTTTAAAAGGCAAAAGAAATTAGACAATTTTTGTAATTTTAATAATATTTCACGAATTATAGTTAATTATTAGTTATCTAGTTTCGTGCATGGAAAGAATTCCCAATTTGTATGGCAGTTGAAGCGCATTTAAAATGAACCTCTGAATTTCTCTTTTTATTACAAGGCTGTTTTTGTTACCTGCTATCATTATTTATTTTTTAAATCAACGAAACATTCCGACCCCCACCCCCTCTTTCGGTATCATGGTAGCAATGCAAGATTATTTTATTTGGCCACATGCTTATCAAATCACCGGCAGTAAGTTATCAAGTAGGGGAGAGTGATAATGAATGGGCCAATTTTTGGTTTTTAATTTTTGTAATTTTTTCTAATAATCTTTTTTGGTTCAGAATTGGCTCTTCAGTTACTTTACTTATTTGGTTATATAAAAAAGTCATAAAAATTGGATTAGAAAATGTCTATAATGAATGATAATAGAAAATAAAAATATAGAAATTTGGCCCATTCATCCCCACCCATGGGGCTGAATGGGCCACTAAATGAATTCAATGAAATAATGTGGAATTAATCTTTTATTCACCAAGTATGACAATATGAATGGCACTTGACATGATATGATCAAAAGCATACTGAAATAGTAAGTAATACACAATGCTTATCAACATTTATAAACATCAAAAGCGATATCATTAAATCACATAATTGTAGCAAAAAAATGACAAAATAAGGTGATTATAAGAAACAATATAAAATATGCATAAAATTAATCGATAATATACATTTTATGATTTAATGAAATATATATATTTCAAAATTAATATTAAACGACATGGTTGTAACAAGGTTGAACTGCCTATTAATTGACTATTTAGTGTAAATTTCTGGTATTATTTATTCTACCCATCAGATTCCGAATATAAACAATTATTCTAGTTTTATATCAAATGATTAAATATTGGTAGGTGTGGTCAACAACTGGACAGATTACCTTAATCATTTATACAATTTAACTTATGTTTCTAATAAATAATATTTCTTAGGGTGAAAATGTGCAAATTATTTTTTAGACATCACTATAAACCTATTCTAACTAGATAGTAATTTAATCTAAATCCATGACAGCCAGTTATGTTTCATATTAAAGAGAAAATCAGAAAAAAAGAAAGAAAAACCATATTTTCATGATCAGGACAAAGGTGGCCCATTCATGACCATGATATAGTGGCCCATTCAGCCCCACCTATACTTCTGGAATATATTCAGGTTTTTTTAGTACATTGAATTCAAATAACATCTAAATACATCCTAAAATTAGTTTACAGATATGTAAAGACTTGTTAATACACATATCTGCAATGAAATAATAGGTTTTTTTTTTTGCTTATTTATTTTACTGAAAAGGGAAAAAATTTACTTTTCAATCAGATTCTTGACCATCCTACTCTAGTGGGAAAATGGCTTCTCCCAAACAATGAAAAATTGATGAGTTTGGTAGAACAAATAGATACATCTATTGGTGGTATCTAAAATAATTTTATGCAAATACTTCATATTTTGTTAATGGCCCATTCATTACCACTCTCCCCTAATTGCCAAGTTTTATGTATTTTGTTTCATAATATTCCCAAATTAAATTGAACACCAGAGAAGCTGTTAGACTTACAATAGACCCACCAGTTAATCATAAATTTTAATTTTAAGTAGAAGTGTAATAGGACTTTGCAAACAACTATTTCAAAAATAAACAACTTGCTCCATCAAAAACAGATTCCATAATTCCGATTTACAGGGAACTTTTGTTCGCTACGATGGAAAACTGTTTCCTCATTTTTTGAATAAAGAAAATGTCTACAATTTATTATTCAAAAGAGATAGCAGTTGATTGTGAATAGCAGTTTTAATTAGTTGTGGAGATGAGGAACACTTAATAAGAGCTCCTCACCTTAAAAAATAGTATCGAAATAACTCGGGTAAAAACTGTATTTTCAGCAGTTGAAGAATGGTGGAAGTTGGTAAAAACCAGGCAATGTGTTTGGTACCACTGCAGTAAACACTGGTCGCCTCAGAAGAACTTGCATTATATCTATATCAATCATTAAAGTAAAATCTTCTGTATTTACCATGTCGTCACCATAATTTACAAATTAACATAAAAGCTATTTTCAGCCAGTTTTTAAAATAAGATTCAGATTGGATGACCATTAAGTATAAAAATTCTATTGATGGTAAAATATTAGGTATAAAATACTTAATTCAGAAGAAATTTTAAGCTTTCTTATAGAACATTTGAAAAAGTAATAGTCCATGGGTAATTATAAAGAATTTGTCTAACTTTGTTTAATTTTTACTGGACTTCTTCCTCCAAAAGACATCCAATTTCAATTCATCGATGATGGGTATCACAGGTCATTTATTCTCTCAAAATATAGTATCGTTTCAGGGATCAGTTCTCGTTAACAAATTTAGAAAAAGAATGTGTTGGAGACATTTGATTATTTATAATCAATATTTATCTAAAAGCATGGTTCAACGCTTCCACTTCCCCGCAATCAAGAACTGCAGTTATTAAAATTGCTTGTTGAGTACAGGAAAATTTATAAATAGCTTGCAGACAAAGCACTCGCTAAAATGATAACCACCTTTGGTATCTGAACTCTGTTCAAGTTGCATTTTCATTTTTTGATAATACTTTGGGGGGAAAAGTGAAAATAAGCATGGCTGTAAAATTAATATTATTTGAAAAAGAAAATTATGTTGATGATAGGAATGTAAGAGCAATAATAGGTTTCAACCTAGTGGATTATTTATTGAATAAATAAGTCAATGTTTTTGTTTAATATCAAGCTGATTTTTTTAAATTAGATTGTATATTACTATACAATTTCTAAATACTGCCCCGATGTATGGTGTGAAAATAAACATTATTTGAAATCAAGAAAAATACTTAAAGATTTTAAGGTAACACAGCTGAAAGGGGAACAAAATTAATCCATGATTTCAATTCCTGTTTAACAAAAGACGAAGAACAAAAACGTTTTTGCTAAAAGTTGTATCTGAATGTAGAAAAACAGTTCAAGACAGACCTTATCTGAACCGTTACCACATTAACATGACAATGGGGTATATGATGTAAGGGATAGTAATTTATTTTCTTTATAATGCTTCCTTTCTTGTAACACAACTTTAATAATAAAATGCATTTTAAAATTTTTGTTCCCATTTTTATACTTTCTTTGTCCGTTTTTTCTTTTAAATCTTTCAGTTTAAAATTCAATTTTTATGATAATTAAACCCTTTATTATATACAAAATGAAAAAAACAAACAAACAAAGAAAAACAAAATGTTAAAAGCAGATGAAAGGAATGTTATTGTTTTTTCCCATTTTCATAAAAAGTCAATTTTTAGGATTTGGATCAAGTCTGGTCCTGAAAAACATGCATGTGTTTAAATCTATACCTTTTTATAAAAATGTAGTGAGTGGTTTTTCAAAGCAAAAATATGTTTTATGAAATGAGATCAGCATTATGTTTCTAGGCTTAATTGTATTCATTTCATGAAGAAAAAAACAGCATTTTTTGCAAAAAATCATGTTTTTTCCGAACTTTGACCTCAATGAGGCGCACAGGTTAATATTATCCAAATGAGCTAAAACTTTTCCAATCTCATTTTCTAGCCAATTGGCAACTTTTCGAGAGCCCCCCCCCCCCCCCCGAAAAAAATCGAAAATTGATTTCTTGTGACCACCCTAATGGTGCACCTTGGGACACAAGATATGCCTAGCTAACTTTTATTTGAAATATTTTAACAAAAAGATAATGTGTTTAAAGCATTTTTTATTTAATCTACATAACATGTATTTATTAACAGTTATTATTTCTTCTTTTAGAAAGTCATTAAACTTATCTATGGCAAGGATTAGAAAAAAAAAAAAAAAAAATGCAGCAATTCATGCTGATAATATTCAGAAAGTTGCTGCAAAAATTTTATCAGGTGAAATGTCTTTTAGGAAATCTGCTGCAGTCTACAATGTTAATAAGGCCACATCGGATTGTCATGTTAGTACTTTTTAAAAAACTGAATGGCCAAATTTTAACTTCAAGTATATATCAAAGATACAAAGTCGAAAAATATTCACCGATGATGGGGAAGGGAAGTTGGTAGACAACATTTTACAAGCTTCAAAATATCACTATGGACTAATAATTAATGATGCTCATACCCTTGCTTATGAATATGCTTCAGCAAATAAAAAGAACATTCCTTCCAATTAGGAGCATGGAAAAAAAAAAAAGCTGGAAAGGAATACCAAGGCTGAATACTGAATATTCATTGCATCCCTAAAATGTAGAAAATTTACAATAGTTATCTTTATCAGTTTAAATAAATTTCTTTTCCTGAAGAAACAATTCCATGTTTATTGTAATTCAGTTATTGAACTTTTCACATCTATTTTTAACTGTCCCAAGGTGCCCCACCAGGTGGTACACCTTGGGACAAAACACAAGTTTAATAAATATATATTTTTTTTAATTTTCCTCAATGGATATAAGATCAAAAGCTATTTAACAATGTAGGCAAAGGTTAAAAGAATGAATACCAGGTAAAATTTTGACAATTGATCAATATTTTAAAAAAATGAAAAACGAAAGAAAAAATGTGTCCCAAGGTGGCCACTCTCCCTTACAACTGTTTCAAGGCTTCATAATAAGAGTCTTTTCTGTGCAAAATGACTGAAAGAGAGAGTGAGAAGCAATAGCAGCAAGGAACCTATGTTAATGCCACTGCTGTTTCTTACTCTTTCTTTTACTTTGCTCTGAAGATTGAAGGAGTAGCTCCTTTTTATGAATCATTTTTTCAGTAAGTCTTGAAATATCTGAGCGCTAAATTTATTTTGGCTGCTTGTGCTTTCCATTGCATCATATTTTACATGTCATGATCTTACTAAAACTATTTTATGAATGTGTAAATGTAACACAATGGCAGTGGTGTAGCTAGGGGGGGAGGGAGGGCAGTCCACCCCGTTTGTCACCCTCTGAGGGGTGATACCTAATCTTTATTTGCAGTATATACCGGGTGTCCCAAAAATGACTGATGGATTTTAAAATTCCATAACTTGCAAACGGTAACAGATATTTAAAAAATTCTTGCAGGAGTGTTATGTAAGATGTCAGGAGTTTTTGTGCTGCAATTCTCAGTTTTAGTTACAAATAGCATCGATAGATGGCGCTGCAAGCAATAACCGCTAAATCCAGGTTTGATTTTTTCGCCTCTCTCTTCTTCCATGCAAAAAAAGGAGATTAAAATGTGTTGAATGGATCCCAAAGTACTAAAAATCGGGTCTCGACTGAGCGCCTATTGCTCTCAGTGCCATCTATTGTTTGAAATTCAGACTAAAATCAAGAATCACAGTACAAAATCTCCTGATATCATACATAACCCTCCTGCAAGAATTTTTTTAATATCTGTCACCGTTTGGAAGTTATTGAATTTTAAAATACATCAGTCATTTTTGGGACACCTGGTATATAATTAATGCTTGTGCCCTGATATCTTGAATTCTTGAGTATGTTCAGATCTTATGTTTTGAATCGAAAAGGATTGAACAGTGCCAGTTTTGGTGTGAATTTGACTCAATTGCCAAAAATCGCAACTTTTTCTTGGCCTGTTGATGAAATTCATCAAGAAATCATGTCATGTCCTCAATAAGTCAAATTTTTCATAACTTATTGAGGAAATTTGTGACATTCATGACCAGATAATTTCATTTGATCTTTTAGTAACTTTTATAATTTCTGTGACCAGTAGGCAAGCTGCCTCACATGGAAGCAGTTTTCTGCCTTCGGTATGATCCATGTCAATTCAGGCAGCCAAAAAAAAAATCTTACCTTCATAGTCTCAGAAGTTTTTGAATTGAACATATGTTAAAATTCAATAAAAAATAAGATACTTGTATATTTTGGTTTTGCCCAAAAAAAATCCTGGCCCGAGATACAGGCCGCCAAAGATGGCATCCCGGGCACCATTACCAATTCGCCATTTTCGATAAAAATTTTAAAGTGCTCTATCTCTAGAACGGTGCAACATATTTTGTTGCGGTTTTTTTTATTTTAAAGATAATATTCTTCTGTTTAAAATGATATACCCAATTTTGAAAAATGTATTCAACTTTTCTTGTGGCAACCTTTTGAAAAAAAAATTTTTTTTCAAAAAAAAATTTTTTTTTTCGAAAATGCCAATCCTAAAAATTTTGATTTTTTTGCTGTTGGTCAATACCATTGGGAACTATCTTCACTGTAAAGGAGAACTTCCACTTTTGAGTTTAACAAATTTTAGAAACATTTAAAAAATTCAGAGAATTTTACAGGAACTGTATATATACAGTTCCAGTAAAAGTCACTGAATTTTTGCTTATTTGTATCATATTTGTAAGGATAAGCCTACTATATATCCTAAACAAGTTAGAAATTGCAATATCAAATGTGGCAAATGAGGTGCGTGCATAGTATTAACTAGTTTTATAAATATTCAGATCTTGGTGCAATAAGTGTTACACTCTTGGGCAAAAAGGTATGAATACAAAATTTACTATAATTCTATATATTAAATTCAGTAATACGGAAGTAATATGAATTCATCTTAAAAGGACTTAATCGCCATGGCAACCTAGAATCATTGCCTATCGTGGTATATCATTGAATCAATTATGTATTATAGGATTTTTAAATAGAATGAAGAAAACTTTTATTAATGTCTTTTATGTTTTAATTTGATTTTCATAGCATTTGAAGTGATACATACTTTATTGCAGAGGTTTACAAAAAATTATTTCCTGTGTCATAGAAATGGCATAGTGTTTACAGGGACACACAAAAGATTTCGGATTATTTTACTTTATTGGGAAATACTGTACATTAGCGATGATTGCTAGAGGTGCATTTTTAGTTGCGATATGAGTTTTTAAGTTTAATTAAATATTTCCATATTACGTTGTGTGTATAAAGGCTGTAGATCATATACAGGGCTACACAAAAGAAATCGTAAGGGTATTGCTGGAAGTGCATTTTTAGTTGTGTTTTAGTTTTTAAGTTTAACTAAATTTTTCCATATTACGTTGTGTGCATAAATGCTGTAGATCATATACGGCTACACAAAAGAAATCTTAACGGTTTACTGAGTATGAATGAAAGTAGCTTAAAGGTGATTTTTAAATGAGTTATGCATTTTTGCACTGAACTACATTTAGTATACTAAGATATGTTTGGAGAATATAGATAAAATCATATACAGGTCCACGCAAAGAATTAGATACATGGCCGTCTATGGATGATAATCTCTGGAAGTATGATTTCACTGGTTTTAAGGATGTTTTAATCTTAATTAAATATTAGCTAAATAGTGGCATGTATATAAAGATAGTAGGTAAAATACAGGGTTGTATGAAAGTATTCAAGTATGCTTCCGTCTATTGACATAAATTTCTAAAAGTCAAATTCCAACCTATTTATGTGTTTTTAACAATTTCCAACATAGTTGAAAGTCTTTATGGATTCGATTTGTCTGCCCATCTGTCTGAACTCTAACTTGTATTAATATAATTTGTATTGCTGTGTAATTGATATATGTTATTGAGATTGTTTTACTATGTTCGGTATTGAAAATAAAGTATGTATCACTTCAAATGCTATGAAAATCAAATTAAAACATAAAAGACATTAATAAAAGTTTTCTTTATTCTATTTGAAAATCCTATAATACATAATTGATTCAATGATATACCATGATAGGTAATGATTCTAGGTTGTCATGGCGATTAAGTCTTTTTAAGATGAATTCATATTACTTCCGTATTACTGAATTTAATATTTATTATAATAAATTTTGTATTCATGCCCTTTTTGCCCAAGAGATTCTTATTGCCCCAAGATCTGAATATTTATAAAACTAGTTATAGTACGCACATACCTCATTTGCCACATTTGATATTGCAATTTCTAACTTGTTTAAGATATATAGTAGGCTTATCCTTACAAATATGATACAAATAAGCAAGAATTCAGTGACTTTTACTGGAATTGTATATATACAGTTTCTGTAAACTTCTCTGAATTTTTTAAATGTTTCTAAAATTTGTTAAACTCAAAAGTGGAAGTTCTCCTTTACAGTGAAGGTAGTTCCCAATGGTATTGATCAACAGCAAAAAAATCAAAATTTTTGGGATTGGCATTTTCAAAAAAAAATTTTTTTTGAAAAAAAAATTTTTTTTTTCAAAAGGCTGCCACAAGAAAAGTTGAATACATTTTTCAAAATTGGGTATATCATTTTAAACAGAAGAATATTATCTTTAAAATAAAATAAACCGCAACAAAATATCTTGCACCGTTCTAGAGAGAGAGCACTTTAAAATTTTTATCGAAAATCGCGAATGAGAAAGGATGCCGGGGATGTCATCTTTGACGGCCTGTATCTCAGGCCAGGAATTTTTTTGGGCAAAATGAAAATATACAAGTATCTTACTTTTTCTTAAATTTTAACATATGTTCAATTCAAAAACTTTTGAGACTATGAAGGTAACCCCCCTGCCTGAGTTGATATGGATTCAGCCCTTCAAATTTTTCAAGCAGGATGTTCACAATTTTTGGCCAAATCCCATCATCACACTCTCAGTTTTAGCCCCTGATATAATGTATGGTGGTCTACAATTAACACTTTATTATTATTTTACTTTTTTGACAGATTATGTATTGACAGTAAATTATTAGTAACATTGTGAACAAAAATTTTCGTTTTATTTAATCACAGATTTCTGAGATTAAATAAGGCAAAAATATCCATTTAAAAAAATAGTGATGAAAATTCGTAGCTGTTGGCAGCTATATATATTTTCAAATTCCCATTTTTCAGTAAGTTAACACATTCGTTTAATGATCTTATAAAAACATTTAGATTGTGACTAAATTCAAGTTTTGTTGCATGCATGAAGTTTCTTTGTCTTATTGCCTGATGAATTACTAATTTTTTAAGTGCATTTTATGTTTTTGTAGAGCTTTTTTTTATATATTGTTCTCAAATTTCTTTCAGAATACTGCATGTTATTAAACATAGCGTCAAGAAGCAATATTTTTTTCAGAGTTTTTGCCAGGTACTAATCAGGATTACTAGTTGTTTTTTTTTTTTCTTTTAATCTGTAATAAACAAGATGTTCTGCAGTATTTTTTTTTCTCTTTTTAGGTTTCTAATATGGCAGAAGCCGAGACAACGTGTATATTTTGTCGGATTGTAAAAGAAAAATCTACTGAAATTTTCTATGAAGTAAGAAATTGCTAAAATTTTCTATAATCTTTGATTTGACAAAATGAAATGTGTTGATGAAAAAAATATTTTGAACATTATTGTACTTTTAATTTTATGTATTTTTTTTTTTTTTTTTTCTGAAAACTTAAAAGTTGTATTTTATGTTATATATAGCGTACTTTTCAAATTTGAAAGACTGAATGGGCCTGTAATGCCAATTCAGACTTCAAAATCAACCAATTTTAAGTTCATTTATTTTATGTTTTATTATTTAATAAATAGATAAGTGTTTTACTAATTTTTATGAATCTTTTTATAACATATTTTATTGTGCTGGTGTAAAAGTCTATTAGAAATAGGGAAGAAACATATTGTATCGTTAAAATGCAGGCCTTACTTTCTTTCACAATTGTTTGGTTACTTTTAACTTCTTAAATGGTACTGGCATGTTCTCATGTCATGAGAAGCAAAATCAGAACATATAAGCATTATGTCAAACTATAGATTAACTTGACTGGATATTTACTTTATTTCATTGTGAACTTTACATATTTGTAACAGACTGTGATGTTCCATGGGTTTTGAGCACCGGAAAATTAAAAATATAGTACTCCTTCTTTTACTAGTTATTATAGTTTTTTTTATGCTAGCTCTTTAAGGAATAATTATGTGGTGCTTCTAAAAATAATACTTGAGGCAATCGCCTCCTGTACACTCCCATATTCTATACCACTGGTAACAGAAATAGTAGGAGAAAATTTCAAAATAAATTATTGGATTTGAACAAATATTTTACTATTGGTTTTCATAGTCTAATATTTTTATGCTACTGATTGTCACTTTTGTCAAATACTTATTTTATTGCTTGTATATTCCATTACAAACTGTCTTGTCTATACTAATAAAAGAAAGTTGTTTATCTGAATGTGACAGCTAGGAAAATCTACTGTGCATAGAGGACTGAATTTTGGATGAGGATAGTCCAAGGCAGGTCCTAATGCCCCTGAGGCTCATTTTTTATTTTTAATAATTAGGAAAGATATTAATTAAAACCCACAATTTAAAAAAGATTGCCAAAAGAACGTCACACTGTAC
Organism: Maratus speciosus; assembly: GCA_963932465.1. Taxonomy (NCBI): domain Eukaryota; kingdom Metazoa; phylum Arthropoda; class Arachnida; order Araneae; family Salticidae; genus Maratus; species Maratus speciosus. Next base: position 227,739,807 of record OZ010796.1, on the reverse strand, counting down.
ATGCCAGAAATGTCATTTCAAAGCGAGCGAGCAGAGAATGTCGAAAGGTAGAAGATTGGTTCTTTTTTTCTAAATGTGTATCAGCCAAACCATTTGAAATATTCAAAAAACGTTTGCACCAAATTAAAGATCGTACCTTTATATTTGTTGGAGCCCATTTGCAAAAATATTGTGAACCCTTTCAAAAATAGTTTTCAAACAAGTTTGATTTCATGGGTTTTTTCCCCTTTTTTCTAAGCTTGCATTTGACTTGACTTTAGAGATACAGAAAAACAAACAAAAAATGAAAAGTTTAAAGCAGAGACCTTCTTCTCTACAGCAATGCAATTCATTTTTAAAATTTTAAAAATATGAATGTTAACCCTTTAAAAAAAAGCAACACAGAGTTACCTCACACCTCCCGGGAACACATTCTTTTCGAAGTTAAAAGTAACTAAATGTTTGTATTTTAATGCAATCTTTTTACATGTTCTTTGTACACTGGATTTACATTATCTATAAAAATCTTAAGACATTTGGATGGTTAGAAGTATTTTTTCAAAAATTAAAATCTGCAAAATTTTACCTCATAATGTGGACATGCAGGTGGCTTTTAGGTAGCTTTCATTACAAAAAGCTATCTATCGCAGCAGTTCGGAAGAAAGTGATTAAAAAAATTTTTGGTATATTTTCATCGATCATAACCCCCAGACCCCGAAACCACCTTCCGTTCAAATGTTGATATATGTATATATCTCATCTTTGTCACACTGTAACTCTCGTATTTATGAACTGATTTGGATGAAACTCGGTATGTACATAGTGCATACCAATGTCTCGACCGAGTTCGTAGGCCAGCTTCATCCGCCATCTTGTTTCAAAATGGCGGCCATTTAAAATTTAAAAAAAATTAAAATTTGAAATTTGGTACCAAAAAATTGAAAATTGAAAAATATTTTTTTCTTATGTGTTTGACCTTGATACAAAGATTCCGGAGCAGTTTTTGTTTCGTCTATATCTTAAAAAATGGCTGAGTTATAGCATTTTAAATTTCTATTGTGGCTGACATTTTGAAATGACCTGATTTTTATCACGTGATAACAGGCGTATTTATGAACCGATTTGGATGTACCTTGGTGTGTACAAAGTACATACCAGTGTCTCAACTGAGTCCGTTCGCCAGCTTCATCCGCTATTTTGTTTCAAAATGGTGGCCATTTAAAAACATTTTAAATTTAAAATGAGGTACCAAGAAATTGGAAAATGAAAAACATTTTTATGTGTTTGACCTTAATACAAAGATTCCAGAACAGTTTTTGTTTCGTCTATATCTTAAAAAAATGGCTGAGTTATAGCATTTTAAATTTTTATTGTGGCTGACATTTTGAAATGACCTGATTTTTATCACGTGATAACAGGTGTATTTATGAACCGATTTGGATGTAACTTGGTGTGTACATAGTACATACCAATGTCTGGACCGAGTTCATAGGCCAGCTTCATTCGCCATCTTGTTTCAAAAGGGAACATTTAAAAAAAAAAATTTAATCTAAAATTTAAAATGAGGTATCAAAAAATTGGAAAATGAAAAAGGTGTTTTTATGTGTTTGGCCTTGATACAAAGATTCTGGGGCAGTTTATGTTTCATCTATATCTTAAAAAATGGTTGATTTATAGCATTTTGAATTTCTAGCATGGCTGACATATTTTGAAACGATCTGATATTTGTCACACGATAACACACGTATTTATTAACCTATTTGGATGTAAGAAGGCATGTGGATAGTATATAGCAATGTCTCGACCAAGTTCACTGGCCAGCTTCATCCGCCATCTTGTTTCAAAATGGCGGCCATTAAATTTAAAAAAAATATATTTAAAGTGAGGTGCAAAAAAATTAGAAATTGAAAAAGGTTTCTTTCTTAAGTATTTGACTTTGATATAAGGATTCCAGAGCATTTTTTGTTTTGTCTTTATCTTAAAAAATGGCTCAGATATAGCAGTTTGAATTTCTTTATGTGGGTGACATTTTGAAAAATCTGATTTTTTGCCTGCGACAGCGCTCGTATATATCAACCAATTCTGATGTGAGTGAGCATGTGCACAGGAATTACTAAGGTCTCGACCTAGTTCGCTGGTTAGTCTCATCCACCATGTTGTCTTAAAAGGGCAGGCACTTCAAGATATTGCCTAATTTCGTGAAATTCTCATTCATAATGATTTAGTATTGATAAAAATTAGTATTGAATCTTCTATAATCGGTTTCCACTAAATTGAGCTTTGTGTGTTTGAATAATATAAGCTAGCTTTTTAAAAATAAGGAATATGAAAGCTACCTCTTCCTCCCGGCACTGGCCGGAAGGACTTTTTTACTCATGTTTTTACAACTAAATATCAATATTTTTGCATGAAAATTATATGCAGGCTACTGAAACTTTATATTTATGACTGATAAAAAATTCAAAGAGTTAAGACAATAAGAACTATTTTGTTTTAATGTTAAAGGACCCAATGCCCAAAAAAAAAAAAAAAGGATGAGAGGAAAACACAGACCTTTTGCAACTAAATTTCAATATTTTTTCACAAAATTTTATACACATGCTTCAAAAGCATTATATATTTATAACTGATAAAAATTTCAAAGAGCAATAAGAACTATTTTTTTTTTTACTATTAAATGGCCCAATCTGAAAAAGAAGGGTCTCCCAAGCACCTTTAGCACTAAATATCAATATTTTTTCATGATTTTTTTATGCAGGCTACAGAAACATATTTTTGACTCATAAAAATTTCAAAGAGTTTGGATGATAACAGCTATTTTTGCTCCTTTACCCCTAAATATCTACTTATCTTTTCATGAATTTTTTATACAGGCTACAGAAAAATCATTTTTGACCCATAAAAATTTCGAAGAGTTTGTACTATAACAACTTTTTTTTTTTTTAATGTACCGGCAACCGCCTCTCCACCTGTACTTTTATGGCTTACTTCAAAATTATACATTGACTTGGGAAATCAAAATATAAAAAATAGATGCCAAATTGCATGTACGTCCATTTCTCTTTCCGACGGCACAATCCATTAAAAAAAAACATTAGTGTTAACCTTTTGAAACTTGGGAATTCTTTAACAAATTCATGAAAAAAATTTATTTCCAAAAGTCATTTTAGGTAAATTTTGTTTTTTCTCATAGGATTTTGATATAAAAAAAAAAAAAAAAGTGAGATGAAAAATACTGCGTTTTACAACTAAATATTGCTATCATATCATGAAAATTATGCACAGCTTTGGAAACATTATAGTGTAGACTCCCCCAAATCCGCACAGCTTGGGACCAGAGGTTCAGGGGCGCCATCTGGGGGGGCTGTCCCCCCTCCAAGGAATTTGATTTTTCAGAAAAATTTATCAACCATCAATTGTCAGACTAAAAAAAAAATTAAAAAATTGCTCAAACACTAAAATAATTTAACAGATTTGATTGCAATAAAAACATATTCATTAAATAAATGCTTTGTGAATTAGTTGTATGAATTAGTTGTATTAGTATGTATTAATAATTATTAAAAAAAAATTCCTATTTGAACTTTCTTAAGGTGAGACATATGTCGTACTTTGGCTAATTTAAAAAATACATGAGAGACATTTTCTTTTATCAATTGCTTCTCAGCTGTGTACAACTGGTTCTTAGGAAAACTAGTCCCCTCATGGCTAGAAATTCAGGGGTAGAGTTTTTTCAGATAGTTTTTTTGTGGGTGGGGGGGGTATAATTCAAGTTCTTATTTATGTGACTTTTTTTCCTTTTTTGGATTATTAGCGCCAGTGTATATTTACTGCAATCATTGCAACGTTATCAAATTACTTAATTATTTGCTTTATTAAATCATATTATATATGGTACACTCTCAAAATTCTTCAACACCTAGGAATGGAGTCTGCACGCACCTGACAAAACAATTTCAAGCAACAGACTTCCACCAAATTCCAAAGTAAAAGAAAATTGCTCCACATTTTAACACATTTATAATAAAGTATGTCTATGATTTTATCCCTTATGTACAGAAATGAACACATGGGTTATTACTATGGGCCATGATTAATAGTCAAATCAATAGTTTTTCATTTGAAAAATATTCAGTGCTTCCTTGTTAAAACCCAGGTCATCCTGACTTTGACCGAAAGAGATAAAGCACAATCCAGAAACATAAAGTGTACTTCACTCGCAACAAAGAAAATACGTCAACCTATCCTGCCCCAGGACTGTAATTTCAAGTAAATACGTAATCCTCTAAAAAGATTTATACATTGAAAGGCAACCCGACCCGAAATGAAAAAAAATGTATCCATATTTTAATACAATTATTGTAAAAGAAGCCTACAATTATATCTTTAATATGAACTTTACCTTTTATGCAGAAAAATGAAAATGTATATACATATAATATTCATTAACGTTCAAATATGTAGCTTTTCATCTAAAAAATATTCAGGATTTCTTTCAAAAATAGTATTAATATGAACCCACCTCACAACAATGAAAACGTAATCCAAAACAATTAATGCTTTACCTTACCTTTACTTGCAGAAAATCACTAATGAAAATTTTCTTACTGCTATAGATCACAAAAGTTGCAAATTTCGTGACCTATTCATGACATTCGAGGGCTGATTATCTCATGACTGATTGAATTTCATGATTCTTTTTTCTTGATCATCTGACGAAATCTGCGATTTTTTTCCACGAGCACTTCACGGAATTCACGATTATTTTTCTGCAACCATTATCGAAATTGGGTTTTTTCTCACGACCATTTGTCGAAATTCACAATATTTTTCTGCGACCAACTGACGAAATTCCATGTTTTCTTCTGCAATCTTTTGACAAAATTCGCGATTCTTTTTCACGATCATTTGTTGAAATTCGTGATTATTTTTTTCAACCACCAACTAATAATATTTGTAATTTTTTGTGCGATAGCTACACGAAATTCCATATCTTATTTCATGATCATTTGGCAAAATTCCCTCAATTGTTTGACTAAATTTTGTGATTTTTTGTGCAATCTTTTAACGAAATTTGCGAATTTTTTTCGTAATCCTTTTACAAAATTTGAGATTTTAGTTTGTACAACCCTTTGACGAAATTTGCATTTCTTTTCGCTATCTCTGATGAAAGTAGCAATATTTTCCACGGTCGTTTGGAAAAATTAGCGATTTTTTCCACAACGATTTTTAAAAAAAAAAATTTTTTCAAAATTTTCAAAATTTGCGATTTTTTTCTGCGACCCATTGATGAATTGATTTTGCAGAATTCAAAAGAGAGAAAAATCGTTGACTTTCACGAAAAAAAAAAAATCACAGAATAATCACAAGTCCATGGAAGAATTTAAGGAGACAAAATCATGCAGAGCTTTTTTAATTGTGCGGTATTTTTGCATTTTCTGTTAGATTTGTGCAGTTTTGCCCATTGTGCAATTCTGAATGTTTCCTGTTCCTCAAAGAAAAATTTTCCATGTCCTTCGCCAGGAAACTCTTGAAATGGCACCACTGTAGTAAAACCTGAAAAAAAATTCCATTTTAGACAGGTCTCAGCAAGTATAATTGTATTACGTTTTTTCATCAAAATTTGATTTTTTTCCCCTTTGAGAAAGAATTCCATTATTGGCAGATTTCGTATTCACAAGTTTTACTGTAATACATCTCTTTTCAGACCTATACTATAGAGTGGATGGTTTAACAGTCTTTGAGGATACCTGTAAAAATGGAACCTATAATAGAATCCTGTCTAAAAAGAAAAATTTTCATATTCAATATATTGAAATTTTACCTGCTAAGATGTGAACCTGTTTAAAACGAAATATTTTGGATTCTAGAGTTTCTGTATTCAAAGTTTTTACTGTTTTTGTAAGCATGACTCAATTTACGTTTCTCATTCGGGGGAGGGGGGGGAGACACTTGGATCCTACCCTTATCTATATAACTTCCCTCAAAAAGTCTTTGCCCCCCCCCCCCCCCCCCACCAGAAAGTTCTGAAATGGCACCCCTGCACAGGTTGTGCGGATTTTAGAATTTTGCGGATTTCTGGTCATTGCTTTGTTTACATTTTTTAAACAGTAATTTGAATGTAATAATGCAATCAAAATTATAATGAATGCTTGCAATATAGCAAACTATTAAAATAGTTATATAAAGTAAAACTAAAATGATAAAAAGTAAGTTAATTTTAAAAATGATTATTTACTTGATCTTTGCTTTTAATAATTTAATTAATATGTATAATTAAATATGCATAATATAGATGAGATACATTTTCCTTGAATTATTCAATGAAATTCCTCATAATGGTAACCTATTAATTCACATCAAAATCATAAAGCAAGGAAGTTTTATTTCAGGTTTAGCCAGTGTTAATAACCAAAAAAGTTTGATTAATACATAAATATATTTGGTAAAAACATTGTGATTACCAGTGATATCAGCAATATCTTAATTTTTTTCCGAAATAAATTTATACTTCCTTCATGAAAAATAATGAGTTCAGTCGTATTACCGAGAATTACATATTAAAATGCATGTGGAATTATATAAAACAAAAAAATTCTGTAATTTTGCCCCGTCATCTGAGCTGAAAGTTTCATTGTTTACATCTGTGATGATGTGCGGATTTTAGGTGTTTGCAGATTTTAGGATTGTGGATTTGAGGGAGTCTACTGTATATATAACTCATAAATATTTCAAAGAGTTTGAAAAATAAGATTTTTTTCCCCTTAAGTTTAAATATATTTTATGGTAGTCAGTCAGGCCCATAGCTAGACCATACTTCCAGGTAGGGCAAAGGTTTTTCCAGGGGTGGCAGATTATTTCTGCATTCTTGTCTTGTCTCTTATTCATAGTTCTTCAAAAATCTGTACTACGATTTTAGGGAATTTTTTTTTTTCATTTAAAATATAAGATATTTCTAAAGTCAGTATGTAATTTTTAAAGTTTCTTCAGAGAGAGGCATAAAAAAGTACATTAAAGTTAAATAAGATATTTGGCATAACCAGAGCCGTAGGAACTGCCCCCATACCCCCCATTTGAGTGGGTGGATGGGGGGGGGTGAACAAAGTCAGGGGCCCAGTAGTAAGTTATTGTACCTTTCAGCCGAATAATGTTTTTCTTTAACTTTTATAATTATTTTTTAATGTATTTTTTAATAAAATTTTAATTTGTTTTATCCAAATTCATTTTTTTTATCAAAGATCTTCGTCAGATTTAGAAAACAGGTATGAGCTTTCCTTCTATATCCATTATTCTTTATAAAGGTGCCCAGATGGAAGAGCTTTTGAAGGCTCTAAATTCTATTTAAAATATACTAGGGGGTGCTGCCCCCTACGAGCTACACTCACCAACCCCTGTTCTGACACCGCAGACTCTAAATGCACGCTAATTTGATCAGCTTTAAAAAGATTTCGGAAGATTGAATTATAAGCTAAAAAACAGTGGCGATCTTCCTATAAACGGGTTTCTATTCATTTCTTTTGATTGGGGATGCTTTTAAAAGGTACAATGGCTGTTTCCATATTTCATTAAATAAAATCAGCTAAACATTTCAAAACAAGCTAATATAAAATGAATTAAGTAAACAGAGTCTTTGTCTCTCAGTATTTCTTAGCAAAGGGAAAAGAAAGTTTTTTTTAAAATAAGACACTTTAACTGTATCGTTTTTAATCTGACGTAATTTTCACCAAACTTTTCTTTCTCTTTTTAATATTTACGTGAAATTACTTTTGTTAGAAATGAAATATTATTTGTGCTGTCCTAATAAAAATAGTTGAAAAGAATAAAATATCAAATAAATGTCTCGCACAATTTTTAAATTTAAACTGTTTTGCATTATTATTATTTTTTTCATTTTACGTAATAAGTGTAATGTGACGTAAATGTGACATAATTTCTCCTATCTAAGACTTCTAACACATGTTAATGAATTTATTATTTTACATATTCTTTCTCTTTTAAAATTCATGTGTAAATATATTTTTTATGACGTAATTTTCAATGAGTTCCTGCTTTTTATATTTTCTGTTTTGAATAGTCACGTGTAAATAAATTTTTAATTTGAAGCAGACATTATTGTTTGCGCTGTTTATGCAGTTGGCAACAGTTTAAATTAATACCATTTTCTAAAATATGTAAAAAAATATCTCTCGAAATGCTGAAAATTTGAATTTAAAATAGAAATAAAACCTCAAAAAATGAGTCAAATTAAAGAAATAAATGCAGTCTGCACACCGGGAAATTCTAATGCATAAAATGATCTAAAAATGATTAAATTCCCATGTGTAGTTTTTGCTTCTATAAAACTTTTTTAATGGAATGATTTTGTCCAACTTTAGCATTAAATATCTCTTTAAATAATTCTTCGATTTGAAAACTGTCTACATCAGCGTGTTTATCAAACATTTCTCTATAATACCACCAATTTCCATATTTTTGTATACAATATTTTGCTTAATATTAGCGAAGAAAGACCTCCGGTCACAAAAAATTCAAAACCGGCGGCGGCAGTGACAGCGTTAGTTAGTTTTTTTTAGGATAGAGAGATAATGGTATTTTAGTCTTTTAGGGGGGCCCTCTATAAATGGGAGAAAAAGGTGAAACTAAAGGTTCAAAACTTCATTAATACTATTACTTCCTTCATCCAAAACAGATATGCACTTTCTTTCTACAGCCACCATTCTTTTTAAAGGTGCCCAGATGATAGAAATTTTGTAGGCTCCAAATTCTTTTTGAATTGTCTTTTTTAGGGCATACTATAAAAGTGAGGGAAAATTGGAACCCAAGATTCAAAACTTTTAGGCCAAATTTTTTATTAAAATGTTTAAAAAATGTGCTTTTAAATCTCATTGGGGGTCGCAATAAGTTTCAAAACTTCCGTAATACCATTACTTCCTTCAAAAGATTTGTGCTTTCTTCCTATTGTCACCGTTCTTTTTAAAGGTGATGAAAGAAATTTTGCAGGCTCTAAATTCTTTTTGAATTATGTTTTTGGAGGTCCCTTTAAAAATGAAGAAAAGTGGGAACTCAAGATTCAAAACTTTTAGGCCCCATATTTTTTATTCAAATGTTTAAAAAATGTGCTTTTTAATCTCGTTGGGGATCCCAATAAGCTTCAAAACTTCCTTAATAGTATTACTTCCTTCATTCAAAACAGATAATGTGCTTCCTTTCTGTAGCCACCATTTTTTGTAAAGGTGCCCAGATGAAAAAAGTTTTGCAGGCTCTAATTTTTTTTTTTTTTTGGGGGGGGGGGGGGCAGCAGCTATGAAAGTGAGGGACAGTTAGAACCCAGGATTCAAAACTTCTTTAATACTATTACTTCCATCAACCAAATGCGCTTCTTTCTATAGACACCATTCTTTTTAAAGGTGCCCAGATGAAAGGAATTTTGCAGGTTCTAAATACTTTTTAAAATGTCTTTTTGGGGTCCATATTAAAAGTGAGGAAAACTTAGAACCCAAGATTCAAAACTTTTAAGCCCCAGTATTTTTATTCAAAAGTAAAAAAAAAAAAAAAAAAAAAAAAATGCACTTTTTAATCTCGTTGGGGGTCCCAATAAGCAGGCATCTTTGTGCTATGCATTTAACCACCTATCACCTTATGCTCGACCTGTTTCTTTTTTAATGTTTCATTTCTCTTCTTTCGATAAATTACTAATGTTAATTATAGATAAATTATATTTTGTAATTATTTTATCTACTAGCGGAGCTTTGCTTGCTTTGCTGGTTGGTTTTTCCAAAAGTGAATCTTTTTTTAGGGGGGAGGCGGTTCTCCTTTGGGGGCCCTACTGCCTTCCGCAGCGTAAACCCGTTCGGGATATCCTAAATCTGATCTTGAATCAAGCAATTCTTGAATTATTGTAATTTTTCTTTCGATAAAGTTATAATCCCCAGGTAAAAGTTAAATTTTCCAGCATCGTCGTTCACGTTGCTACAAGAGCCAATTTGTTATTTTTCCACCTTAAGATTAATCATGACAGCAGCAAAATCTACTGGATAATTTTCGGTTTCAGAAAAACTTATCAAAAAGTCTCCGCAAAGTGCGAAAAAGAGGTATAAATCGCATAAAAAATTGGAAAAAAAATTCAAAAATCGCCGAGAGCAAAATTTGACTATATCGAGTCAGAAGATTGAAAGTGGAATGTTAAAAAAATATGCTAAAAATCACATAAAATGTTCGTAAAAAAATTCCGAATTGCAAAGGATAAATTTTCTATATTGAGCTAAAAGACTTGGAACCTGATTCCTAATGTGCTTTAATCATAACACTTTAAAAATATAAGATGATTATGCACGTTAAAATGTAATTAAATGGAGCAGATAACGCATGTGGAAACTTTTGGCTGGGAAAGGATTATCCTTGAAGTGAATATGTAGAAATGCAGAAAAGTATTATGATCTTTATGAAGGCAAAGTAAAAACATATGCAGATTAAATAAAATAAAGACAGTTTATTTTTGATTCCAAACACAGACTTGACATTAGTAGTAAACAGCAGCATTCATTTTAAACAGACATTTTGTAGATCGTGATGAAGATGTTTCACAATTCAGAGCAGACATTTTTGTTTGTATATATCACAGTATTAGATTTTAAGATAACACATAATTACACAGATAAAACTAAAACACAACATCCAGAACGTGGTCCAGCCACGTTCAGTAACTTGAAATACTTCTTCCATTTAAAGGAAGATAAAAGTGCGTATAATTAAGATTGGAATCGTATATTTATATAAAAACGGTCGGATTGAAAACGTCGTTTCAGACGAACGAACCAATCAGAGAACGGCATCGAATCAATGCAAAGCAAGATTCGATGAAAAGATTCAATTTGAAAACGATATTCTAAGTCGCCATCTGGCGGGAGAAATATCGTCACGGAAGTTGAAACGTAGTCGAAAGAAAGTTTTTGCCAGTGAAGTATGGTAATGAAATGAAATTAAAAACGGCAAAATGGTATGGATTACTATGGATGTTAAAAAGGTCAGGAAACTTTTACTACAGCTGGATACTGTCTAGAATCAATAGAGAGGGTAAGTAAAAGTTTAAGAAATATTTATTACTGTCATTATTTAAGAAATAAATAAATGTAAATAAAGTAAATGAATGACAATGAACTTAAAAATAAAATGAAGTTTGCGAAATGAGGTTTTATGACAGGAGATGATAAGAGGCAATGAGAAATACAGTGTTTGTATCTCTATCAAATGCCCCCCCTCTCATTGTCTCTTAAAGAAGAGATAACTTGTGAAAACAAGTAAACTCAAAGACGAAGGATTTAAAAAAAATCCAAAGACTATCACCAAACAGCATCTTCACAAAATTCTAAGTTTAACAAAATAAAGCTATAAAAAACTGGATAATAATTATGGACAATAAACTGGAAGGGTTTTTTTTTTTTTTTTTTTTTTTTAACTTGAAAAATTTTTAACTTTAAAGTGCAAACTTGAAACATTACACCTAAAAAAAAATTAAATGCCCCCCCCCCCCCCCCCCCCAATATGAGGACTTGAAAAAATGGTTCAATTTTGAACCTCAAAAATTGAAACAACCTAAATGGTTGAAAAAGTGAAGTTTGAACTTCATTAACAAGTTTAAAGAGAAGTTTCGAATACTTCAAAAAGATTAACTAGGAAAAATTTAACAAATTTTAACAATTTAACTAATGATGATCTCAACAATTTAAATTCAAAAATGAAGTAGTAATGCATGGAGAATTTGCTGGATAAAAGAAAATGATCCAATTTAATGAAAGCTTGTTGGCTATAAGGTACACCTTCTAAGTCCAAGACCAGAGGTCGACGTAATCCAGACAGAAGGTTTAAAAGGGTCCAACATATTAAATGCAAAATTCTCACACAGTTACTAAAAGAAAAAGATGAATACATACCAATTCAAAAATCTAACACTTTCCAATTTGGAAATGTCAGCATCAGCTCAATATGACAGCTTGATCACTATATTACATTAAATACAATTCTTTATTACAATTATATAAAAAAAATTATGTAGAATATTAAACAGTTAATGATGATTCATATTCCAGACATCTAGGCTCGAAAGACAGGAACTAACGGCTCTTACAAACTAACTAGCTTACGTATTCATAAATGAATAAAGGGCTCATTCATACAACTCGCAGTCTTCTGGTGCACCAGAATCAATTAAACCACATAAAATAGGATGGCGCTCTAGATGCCTAGGATGAACAAAGCAAGAATTAATGATATGCATAAAATAAGTTTCAATGTATAAACACAGTTAATCACAATATTGGAGGTCTTTCAAATATTAAAAACTGTTATGTAAAAATAAACCTCTTTAAAAAGAATTCTTTTAAAACTTATGGCATGATCAAGTGATGCTGATGATATAAAAAAATGCATATAGGCAAATCAACAAAGTTAAGTAGCAAGCGTCTACACTAATCCTTTAACACTTGTGAATAACAATTTCAGAAGGTACAGTGTAGCGACAGAAAGCTTGAAAAACAATTTTTACAATTTAATTCACCATAATAGCATTTAATGAGGTACGATTTATATGAAAAATTTATATATGAATGAGATACTTTAAACTTAAAACATATTTAGCTTAAAATTAACATTACATCAGAAAAATTAACTTTAAGAAGCTCATGATCTCACTCTTAGATAGAGGTTTGGTAAAGGTATCCGCCAGGTTAGCAAGGTCCGCCAGGTCCAAATTGCTGTCAATCAATAACGTCCGCATCCCATCGGCGCTGTGGACATAAAACGCTCAGCAATGCCATTTTGTTGCGGCATGTAGCAGTTGGTAAATTCGTGGCGGATCCCCTTCTCCTCAAAAAAAATTTTTAAAAGAAGCATTGTCGAATTCCCCACCGTTGTCAGTTCTAAAGCTCTTAACTTTACGATTCAGGTAAGTTTCAGCTCTAGTAATGTGCCTTTTTACCACGTCAAAGGTATCTGACTTTAATCGCAAAGGGTAAACTGACACACGGCGAGAAAAATCATCAATGATAGAAAGAAAATATCTTTCACCACTTCTGCCTTCAACTCTACAGTGTCCCCACAAATCAGCATACAGCAATTCCAAGGGATGATTGGAACGAATATTTTTATTATATTTATGGGAGATATTTCTTAATTTCCCCAATTTACATGATTCACAGAAAAAGTTGGATTCCTTCAGACCTGGTAAACCCCGAACACCATTTTTACGACTAGTATGAGCAATTAATGAAGGACTAATATGTCCATACTTCCAGTGCCAATTAAGCATTTTTTCATTATTTACTGAGGAAGTCTCAAATTTAACAGATCTAGACTTGGAAACTGGAATTTTAGGGTAAAGACGATAGATGCAGTCTTTCAGATAGGCACTAAATAAATACTCGCCCCCCCCCTCCCCCCCCCCCCCCCCCCCCCCCGACGGAACCTTACCTCACCATTAAAACCATGAAAGGTTAGACCATTTAGGTCGAGTTGTGGGCCAGAGATCAAATTTCTACGAAGTTGGTCACTATGCATTACATTACATAGAGTGAAAACTCTTTGACCAAATCGTAGTTTTACTTCCCCCTTCCCCTTTATAGGAAATAAGACATTTTTCACCGCTACAGACATTTCATCGTTAAGCTCTTCAAATTTAGAAAATAAAACTTTATTAGAACAAAAATGATGGCTAGCGCCACTATCGAAAATCCAGTCACAGTCACTATTAACTTTACTCAAACTTGAGTGAGAGATAAAGAAAACTGACTTACGTGAGGAATCTGATAGTTTTGCACGAGAGCCACCATTCCTGCCTTGACAAAAAGTAGGAGAACGGAAACGTCTGCGGGACTTGGTCTGGTCTCTGGAGCCTCTGGATCGTCTAGGAGCAACAGGTGATATGTCAGGAGAGTCATCACGGGAATCAGCAAAGGAGTCGGATGGGTCAGAAGATGAATCAGTGCAGCGTCTTTCTGAAGAGCAATACCAGTGACGATGGCGAGAACCCGATCTTTCTCTAGATCTGCGACGTCTATAAGGCACAGGAGAAGCATTTCTTGAACGCTGAGGGCTACCTGGGACTCTGGCATAGCAATTTACTTGTAGATGCCCTGGTTTGCCGCACCTCCAGCATCTTCTACGTTGAATTTTACGAAAAGTAGAATTTTGTTTCACGGAAGATTGCCTTTCAGCCATTTTATAGGTATTGGAAATGTTGACATATGTTGCACCATCTTTGTCACGTAATTTTTGACGGGTCTCTTCAGCTACTAATTCGTCGACGATGAGATCAAATTTAAAACTATCATCCGGCCTGGCCAAAACTTGCTGTACTAATGTGTCATATTTTGATGGAAGAAAACGTAGAAACTGATAGCTGAGATAATTCTCGGAAAATTTTTTATCAATTTGTTTAATTTCCATAAATATTTTCTTCAGCCTTATTACAAATAAATTCATCATTTCCCCGTGTCGTATCCTTTCCTCCATCAAACTATTGAAGACTGTCATATGGTGGGTGCGGGAGTCTGGATGAAAGATTTTATGAAGGCGTTCCCATGCATCTACTGGTTCAGAACAATCCGCTATTAACCGTTTCAACTCAGGTTCAATATTAAGGTAAATCAGCGATAGAACCTTATTTGCACAGGTTTTAAATTTTTCGACGTCTTCAGCAGTGACTGTGGTACTTACTTCAAGGACACTCTGCTTTTACTCAACAATTTCCCATAGGCCCTTTTCAAGTAGTAGATATTTCATATCACAGCTCCATGTGGAGTAATTTCTGGAGCTCAGCTTATCAATTACGTTTGTGGCCATTTTGGGGAAAAGAGGAAAAATTTTCAAAATTTAATAAGAAAAAATACTTTTAGTAACCACAGTATAACTGCCCCCCCCCCCCCCCCACTTAATGATCAGCTCTTCTTCCTCTGTCAAGCTCTTGTTTTTGGAAAAAAAATTACTAATTCTAACATAAAAGTTTCATAATGTCAAATCATAAAAATAACAGTCTATTGTCATAATAAATTGTAATGAAAAACGGAAAAAAAAAAGTTCGGAAATCGGCAAAACTGTTCGTTAAATAATACAGAGTTCAGCAATCAAAATTAAAGTTCAGCTTTAACAGGTGAAAGGTCAGCAAAATTAACTCAAAATTTCAGTAAACTAAAATAAATCTTCTTGGTATCTTCTATAAAAACTGCAAATTAAAGTTATTTTGAAAAAAACTGAATCAAAGGTCGGTAAAATCAAAGTTCGTGAAAATAAACCAATTGTTTATAAAACTAAATTAAACCTTCATAAAACTGCATAATTATTCTTGATTATTGCAAATAATAACTGAAAACCAACATATTTCGTAATTAAACTGTAACTTAAAAATGTAAACAAAAACGTAAAGATCGCTCACTTGACTGAAAACTTCCACTTTTTCAAACTTCTTCAGGCTTTCCTTTTCTTTCCCCCATAACCCTTTAATGTGCTTTAATCATAACACTTTAAAAATATAAGATGATTATGCACGTTAAACTGTAATTAAATGGAGCAGATAACGCATGTGGAAACTTTTGGCTGGGAAAGGATTATCCTTGAAGTGAATATGTAGAAATGCAGAAAAGTATTATGATCTTTATGAAGGCAAAGTAAAAACATATGCAGATTAAATAAAATAAAGACAGTTTATTTTTGATTCCAAACACAGACTTGACATTAGTAGTAAACAGCAGCATTCATTTTAAACAGACATTTTGTAGATCGTGATGAAGATGTTTCACAATTCAGAGCAGACATTTTTGTTTGTAGATATCACAGTATTAGATTTTAAGATAACACATAATTACACAGATAAAACTAAAACACAACATCCAGAACGTGGTCCAGCCACGTTCAGTAACTTGAAATACTTCTTCCATTTAAAGGAAGATAAAAGTGCGTATAATTAAGATTGGAATCGTATATTTATATAAAAACGGTCGGATTGAAAACGTCGTTTCAGATGAACGAACCAATCAGAGAACGGCATCGAATCGATGCAAAGCAAGATTCAATGAAAAGATTCGATTTGAAAACGATATTCTAAGTTGCCATCTGGCGGGAGAAATATCGTCACGGAAGTTGAAATGTAGTCGAAAGAAAGTTTTTGCCGGTGAAGTACGGTAATGAAATGAAATTAAAAACGGCAAAATTGTATGGATTACTATGGATGTTAAAAAGGTCAGGAAACTTTTACTACAGCTGGATACTGTCTAGAATCAATAGAGAGGGTAAGTAAAAGTTTAAGAAATATTTATTACTGTCATTATTTAAGAAATAAATAAATGTAAATAAAGTAAATGAATGACAATGAACTTAAAAATAAAATGAAGTTTGTGAAATGAGGTTTTATGACAGGAGATGATAAGAGGCAATGAGAAATACAGTGTTTGTATCTCTATCAATTCCTTTTAGGGATGTTAAAAAAAAAGACACTGCGGAAGGCGAATAAAATGCCTAAAATAAAATAAAATAAAATAAAATAAATAAATCAGTGAATTGAAGGTTTTTTCTGTTCAAACACACAGAAAAAAAAAATGCTTTGATTTGCCCATTTTTCGCAAAAATAAAGTCACCAATCTAACGTAAGAATTACCTAAGATCCTTCAATATAAAGATACATTTTCGTCAAATCAAATACAAATAGTGTTCCGTCAAGCATAAACTGTGTTGCATTGTACTTTTTCCTATTAGGAACTGAACTTTTACGCAGGAATATTTTTTCCTTCATAACACGAAAAAGTCGCGAAACAAAGATAAAAAATTTCTAGAAATTTTCCTCTCAAAAGACGAAAATTTCTTCAAAAATATGAGAAAAATCTCTTCTAATCACAGGGGTCTTAAAAACGGGAAAAGCGTTTAAAATTGCATAAGAAGTTCGTGAAAAATTAAAAAATTGCAGCAGACAAAATTTTGTACTTTCGGCTAAAAGATTGAAACCTGATTCTTTTTACTAATGTCAAAAAGTTCCATCGGAACACGGAAAAAAGTTTAAAATCATATAAAAGGCTTCGTGAAATATTCAAAAATCTATTTTACTATATTCGGCTAAAATGAAAGATGGATTGAAAATGGATTCATTTTATGAATGTGGGGAAAAAAGCACGAAACTCGAAAAAGCATTAAAAATTAAATTAAAAAAATTTATAAAAAGAAACAAACTAAAAACCTGTTTCGAGATGTATTATTTCAGTCATACAGGTATTCTTCCTGTCAAATCTTGTCCTGGACAGAAAAACGTCTAGTTAGCCCCCCCACCCCACCCCCATCCAAAAAAAAAACTTTACAGAGAAACATCTATCTTTATTATTATCTACTATTAAACCGAGAATTCGTTGCGTACAGAAAGGTATGGTCTATCCGAAGCTATTCTCTTTTAATTTCTATCCAGACAACTTGGGTGACAATTTTAAATTGGAGAAAACTGAAAAATATGAAAACGACATCCCAAAGGTAATTTTTTTTTAATTAGTGAATCTCTAAATATATATTTTTTTAGCACTAGAATGGCGATGAGGGGTCATTTTGACCTGTACCAAATGTATATATGTCAATTCGAACCAGAAATTCCTTCAGAAAATAAGTGAAATAAATACTGCACAAAAAAATAAGTTAAATAGTTTTAAATAAAATTTCTGGTATTAAATATTTTTTTTTACACTTGAGTAACATTTCCCGCCGTTCTAGTGTTAATAAAAGGCATCGTTCAGAGCAGATAAAAGTTACTTTAAGTGAGTATTTTCTGATTAAAAAAATCTGTCTGGGCCATGCAGATGACATTGTCAAACTGATGAAAAAACAGAAAATAAGAAAAGATTTCCAGTTTTTTAAATTTTATCTATGTGCAACAATTAATGGGTTTTTGTGGCAGTTTTTAATATTTGCAAAGGGAATTCAGTTCCAAACTTTTTTTTTTTTGCTAAATTTTGTTCGCTGCTAGTTTTGAATTGTTTGAGAATTTTTATTTGTTTTTTATTATTTTTTCTGGTAATTTTTTTAACATTCGTAAATAAAAAATCCGGTTTCAATCATTTAGCACAATATAGTAAATTTTGCTTCCTATGAACTTCGAAATTTCTTTATCAATTTTTGGCATTCTTTCGCATTCTGCGGTGATTTTTTGACATTTTTTTCCTAAATGGAAAAATTCTCAATTAAATTTTGCTAGTGCTTTGTTTAAATTCAAGTTGTAAGAATATGAAATCTGTTCCTGTAGTGGCATGAACGAAATGTTGAAAATTTGAATTTAGTCTGGGTCAAAATAAAAATTTACAATAATTCAAGGTTTGTTTGATTCGAGATCTGAGCGGGCTAGCCCCAATGAGTGTACTTTGCCGAAAGCAGTTCAACCCAACTCCAGATCCGTTTAACACGTTGAGTGGGTGTCTGACACCGAAGCAAAAAAATTTACAATGTTTTAAGTAATTTTTAAGAAAGTATAATCCTGTAATAAATAAAAGGCAAGTAAATTTTAAATATATTTTCAGTAATTACTTAAAACAATACGTATATTTTTAGTTTTCTATCATATTTTAGACCGTCAGTCATCGGTAAATGATGCGTTCTAAACTGAAAGTTCAGTGTCAGCCACCAGTGACTGATGTATCGCTTAATGTGTTAATTTGAGTTTTGTTTTGGAAAAATCGACCAGCGAAACTCCGCTGGTGTTGTTATAAAATGGAAACTCGGATAGAAAATTAAATATAAATATTTCTCCAAAATCTTAAAGGGGGGGGGGGACGGTGAAAAAAATGTTTGTGGGGGGCCTCAAAAGACCTACCTACGGCCCTGGGCATAACGTAAATAAAATGTTTTTCTTTTTAGGAATTGGAAATGAACACAGTTTTTCACTTTTCAATAAATGCATTACAATTTGAGTTGTAATTGATTTCTATCTTATGATGGTCTGTATCAGGCTGTTGCTTTGCAAAAATTGGCTTATAATGGAAACTTTGACGACCACTTTGGAAGCTGATTTGACTGAAAAGTGCAAAACAGTTTCATTAAGCAGTGCATTCAATTTCTTCGTTTCTTAATAAAAGCATCTTTAACATTTTGAATTTAAGAATAAAAATGACTTTATGAATGTGTCAGTAAGTAATAAATTTGGATTTGTAAAATCGTAAGCAACCTGACATATTGTATTGTTTAAATTTGAAATAATGACTGTTTTATTTTAGAAGTGCAAATTTTTAAAACTTCAGTGCAATAGGAGACAATTGAAGAGATGAAGGGACAGAGCTTCCATTATCTCTTTTGTATTTTCAAATAGGGGTGGGGACTGCCATTTTGAGTTTATTGTAATCATACCAAGTTTCCCTGAAATAAGCAACTAACTGTCATGTACAGTATTGTAGGCTGGTTCACTGTAGTTAGAAGCCTTTGGTTTCAACCCCGCCTCCTAACAATAAATTTCGTATGGAGACAATTGTATAAAGAAAGCAAGCTTTAAAGATATAAGGTAATCTAGATTTCTTGTTGAAGCGGTATGGGATCATTTCTACAGAGCGAAAAAGCGAGGAATGTACAATGGATCCCACAGGTCTGTTAAAGAGGGAGAGAAAAAAAGCTTTATAGATGAAATTTTTGCTTTTTTCGTTTCCAGTCTAGAAAGGACATTTAGGGGTAGAGGCCGAGGTCTGGCATGAAGGAAGAAAAATGGAAATTTGATGTTGTATTGCATACATTTTTAAAGGGAAATACTGAGTGAAAAAATGATCAGAATGTCGAACTTCATTCAGGGTTGGACAAGAAGTGAAGGAAAAATGGAAATTTAATGTTTTTATTGGAATGTAGTCTTGCACTAGGTCGGGCTTTGCCCGACCTGGCCCCCACCTGGCTACGGGCCTGTAGTCAGTAAAAAAAAAAAAAAAATGCTTCTTGCGACCTCTCTTTGCATGGATTTTCATTTTAAAATATAAAATCAATCAACACTTATTTTAGGTATATTTAAGGCTATCATCACGGGCCCAGGCAGTGCGAGGCAGTCAGGGTTAATCATAGGTGATTCCTCAAAATTTCTTAAACACAATTTGTATTAAAAACTAAAACTGTCAAACTTTCAATATGTGCAGTACAACTTATATTAAATCTTAATTTAGCATCAACTTAGATCAGCCGTTTTGTTGCTTGAATGTACATTTTGAATGTGTTCAACATACCTTTTTCTCTATGCATGCATTGGAAACATAGGACATTTTTTGTAAAAGCAATTTGCATGTCATTTGTGAATTCTTTAACAATAATTTGGATGCATGGATGTTTAACTTTCAAATGTATCAGTAATTATTCAATATCTAGTTTCTATTATTAATAATTATGTTTATATTTGGTATTTGCATATTTAATAAATAAAAATACTTTAACAAAAATTTATAATTTTAATTTTTAAACAAATAGCTTGCCTGTGGATTTAAACAAGATCATTTAGAAAAATTATTTTTTTTTTCATTAACTAGATTTCTTTTCTTTTAATTTCAGGATGATGAATTTATTGCTTTTAAGGATATCAAGCCTGCTGCGAGTCATCATTATTTGATCATACCCAAGAAACATATTAAAGATCCAAAATGTCTAACATCATCTGATGTTGATTTAGGTAAAACTTGTTCCCTTTTTGTGAAATTTAACTTGAGATTTTCCTTCTTTCTTTTTTTTCTACTAATCAATTTTTTTATAATGTTGTTTTATTTTATGTCACCAAAAAAATAATCATTAGACAAACAGTCACTTCAGAAGCAAAGAAACAATTCAAAATTTTGCTATACCTTTATATCTGAGGTGATTCTGCTCCAAAAATGTAAGACATTCAGTTCTGAGAATGTAAAACTTGGTCATCAGTCCAAAAATTCAGACATAAAAAAAAAAAAAAAAAGCCAGAAAAGAAAAATCTGGGTTATAAAACAAACTTCTTAATATGAAACTCTCTTAATGTGGGTATTAACTATGAGTAAATCATGTTTCTACAAATATTTACCTCACAAATTCCCTTCCTCAGAATCAGGGGTGCCATTTCAAGAGTTTCTTGAGGGAAGCAAAGTTTTTTTAGGGGTAGAGTTTGAAATAGCTTGTAAGATTGCAGGAATTGTGCAGAAAATAGGAAAATCTCGCATAATAAAAATAATGTGCAGCATTTCCTCCCTTTAAATCTTATCACTAGGCATGTGATTCTTCTGTAAATATTTTTTAATTTTCGAGGAAGTCCGCGATTTGTTTGTTTGTTTTCTTTTGCAAAATCAATTCATGAATTGATCGCTGAAAAAGTCGTGCATTTCTTCAAACAATTGTGGACAAATATTGTGAATTTCGTCAAAGATCTCAGAAACAGATAGCCATTTTCTTCAATCGCTGAAATAAATTGTAAATTTCAACTGTTAGTTGCAAAAAAAGAAAATTAATTTTGTCCATTGTGGATAAAAATCGCAAATTTCCTCAAAAGATTGTTCAAGAGAAATCATGAATTTCATCAAACGATCATGTGAAAAAATCACACATTTTGGTAAATGATCAAGGAAAATTTCCTGAAAAGATCGTGAAACAAATAGTGAATTTTGTCAATCAGTCGCAGAAAAATAGTGCAAATTTTGTCAGTCGGTCACAGAAAAAAATATCGAATTTCGTCAATCGGTTGCAGAAAAGAATTGTGAATTTTGTCAATCAGTCACAGAAAAGAATTGCGGATTTTGACAATCGGTTGCAGAAAAAATATGTAAATTTTGTCAATTGGTCATCGGAAAAATATGTAAATTTTGTCAAATGATTGTTTTAAAAAAATCGTGAATTTCGTGAAACGATCGCTGAAAAAAATCAAGAAGGTTGTCAAATGGTCATGGGGAAAAAATCATGATACTCAATCGGTCACGATTAATCAGCACACGAACATCACCAATATGTTACAAAATTGGCAACATTTTTGTGTCAGTAAAAATTTTCATTGATTTTCTGCCTTCCTCTTCAGACTGATTTAAAATCCATATAATTCAGAAATCTGCAAAGTCCTTGGTCTCAGATAGAGTTCTATATTGAATTGGTTGACACTTCTTTTTTTTTTTTTTTCTGTTGCGGGTCACGTTGACTTTAATTGTTTCATGTTTGGTCCAGGTTTTCACTATTGTGAGTGGGTTCTTGTAGACCTGATTTCTCAAAAAAATCCTGAATATTTTCCAAATGAAAAAAATTAACAGTGATTTCTTTCTTTTTCAGAAAAAAAATGCCAAAAAATCACTTTTAAATGTGAAGAAATGCTAAAAATTGCATACAAAATAGCGAGATGTCAAAAATTGCACAGAACAAAGTTTACTGCAATGGGCTAAAAGATTGAAACCAGGTTCCTTTTACAAATGTCAAAAGATTGTCACAAAAATGCTAAAAGTTGCCACAGAACTCACAAAAACCCCTGCTAAAAATCATAAAACATCCGTGAAAAATTCAAAAATAGCTATTGGAATTTTTGCCGCAAAATGCATAAAAAGTTTAATTAAGAAAGTCTAATTAAAAATCCAAAAACTGGCTTTAAGATGGGATCTGCAGACATTCAGGTACCTTCCTGCCAAATCTTGTAGCTCTGTGTGCAGCAGTCTCTTCAGAAAGCAGCACACACACTGACAAACATCTATGTTTATTATTATAGATATACAGTAGCCTCCCTCTTAACTGGAACTCCGCTTTAACCGGCTGACTTTTTTCCCCAACATCAGGCAAAATTCAAGGATGATGACCTCAGGAACTCAGCTTACGCTTTCCAGTTGAAGTGCAATCCCGAGGGAAAGGAAGTAAAATTCAGAAAGGCGAACGTCTGTTCTAAATGGATATGCATTGACCTTCACCAGTGTTGAATTCAGGGTGTGGCTCGGGGGGGGGTTCAACCCAGGAACAAAAATATGTCCCCTTGGAAGATTTAAGATTTTGTGTTTTTAATGGTCAAAAGTGCAATCCCCCACCCAGAACTCTATGTCTGATCTATCTGCAAACTGTTTTGTATAAACATTTAAAAAGCTTGAGGGATGAGAACAGATTACCGTAGAATTATGAGTTGTTTGAGTTTGATAAAAATCTCAAGCATGAAACATTATTTGACGGGGATATAATTAGGGCGGTAACTGATGTTGTTCAATACGAAGACGATCTTGATGATGATCCAATTAAAGTTGACACTGCTAAAATTTCTCATACGGAAGAGGTAAAAGCAATAGAGTTGGCGCTACACTATATGTTGAGCAGCGTCTAACAGCTTCCTCGGTTAAACTTATGATGTTAAAGACATGGAGAGATAATGCTGCAAAATGCCGGGCATCTTGCCTTCAACAGAAGAAGGTCGCTGATTTCTTTATGGTTAATTAACTTAAATATACATAATGTAAAACAATTTCAACTTCTTATAAAGCTGTGTAACATGATTTTCAACAATTTAATTTGTGTTAAATATTTTTCATTATTTGTTATCAGTGATATTTTTCTTTTAATTCCATTAATTATAACTAATATTCATTTCACAAAATATAGAAAATATGTCCTTTTTTAAAACTACCCAAATTTAAAAACTACATGCATCCTTACGGGCTTAATTAATTAAATTACGCAGATATTATTAAAATTTTTTTTACTTCTCCACTTTAACCGGTTTTTCTCTTAACCAGCGTACCCTCGGTCCCGTGTGGGCTGGTTAAGCGGAAGGCTACTGTAGTTTTTATCTGAAATGATATAATGAACTAACTTTTGAAAAATCAGGTTAACCTGAATTGAATCTGTAGGAATCTAAACTCTGCTCAAAACTGACTCAAACCAAAACAATTAGAGTTAACCTGAGCTGCATCAAAAACAATTAGCATCGACTCAGCCATGGAGTAGGGCACACCCTCCCCTCCTCCTCCTGGAACCTTTCAAAAAATTTGCTGTGGATTTCAGAAAATATTTTTTTATTTAGAATCACCCCTGCTTTATATAAATTAAAACACATTTCAAAGTTTGTATACTTTCATTTGTAGTTTCTATGGAGTATTTTTTTTTAATTAAAATAGGGTACTGTGAAAAGTTGAGTAGAAGGGATAGTTAGTACACCTTTTCAGAACATTATAGAGGGAAAGAAAAATGGTCATAGGAATTCTAAATCTGCTTCGTGTGCATTTTAGAACATGAAGAAAATTAATATAAAAAAAATGATCAAAAGCACAGGTGGGGCACTGTGAACAGTCCTTAGTGAAAACATAATTCGTTGAAACAATTTCACAGTTGTGATATCAGAACTTCGAATCAAATTGTTATTTTTGTTCTGGTTATTTTGTATTGTAATACAGTTTTACCAATGTAAGAAATTTAATGAATGATAAACTTGAGTCATACTGATAATTTTCATTTTTTCTATCATTTTGACTTCAGAAATCATAAGAAATTCATATTGCAATTACCATCCATCAGAGCAAAAAATAATAATTGCATATGTAATTGTAGTTATCTATGGACTTTGAAATGATAATGTCTTAATATGTGTACATTGTAAAAAAAATAATAATAATAAATATCTAAATGTGGGTTTTAATTGATATTCTGTTTTTAGTTCTAATGTATTGCAAAAGAAAAAGAGAAGTACCTCTTTAATTTTTAGAGGGTTCTTTATAAGTGTGCATTGTTTATTTTATATCATTGTTAACTATTAGCAAGCAATGATATCATCATCAACAACCATTTTCAATCCACTGCTGGATGTAGATCTCCTCCAGATTTTTCCAATGTTTTCTGTCTAGTGCTTTAGTCATCCAATTTACACTGGCTACTTTTCTGATTTCATCACCCCATCTCACTTGAGGTCATCTTCTTGGCCGTTTTACATCTCTGTGATACCACTGTAAGGTGTTTGTGCTCCATCTATTGTCTTGTCTTCTTGCAATGTGCCCAGCCCATTTCCATTTTAGCCGTTTAATTCTTTCAATGATGTCAAAAACTTTCGTCTGACTTCTTATCCAGGTTATTCTTTTTCTGTCTCTTCTAGTTATACCTACCATACATCTTTCCATACTTCTCTGTGTTGTTTGTAATCTTTGTACCATCCGTTTTGTTAGCGTCCATGTTTCTGCTCCATAAGTTAGCACAGGCAAAACACATTGGTTAAATACCTTTCTTTTCAAACAAACCGGCATGTTACTCTTCAGAATAATATTGTTCTTCCCAAAAGCACTCCATCCATTTCTTATTCTTTTATTGATTTCATTCATGATGCTATTATCTGATGGTATTTCCTGCCCAAGATATACATAACTTTGCACTTCTTTAATTTCAGTGTTGTTGTAGATGATTTTCTTTTTTGATGCAAATGAATTGAACATCACCTTAGTCTTTTCCAAGTTTATTTTTAATCCCACTTTAATGCTAGCTTCTGCCAAATCTTTTAGCATATTTTCCAATTCTTCAGGACTGTTACTGAAAATTAAAATGTCGTCAGTGAATCGGAAATGACTTAAATATTCCCCATTTATTCTAATCTCTTTGTTTTCCCAATCCAGCTTTTTGAAAATATTTTCTAAGACAGCAGTAAAAAGCTTAAGCGAAATGGTCTCTCCCTGTCTTACCCCTCTTCCAAGCTTGATCTTTGCTTTTGCTTTGCCCAAACGGATGGTTACTGTTGCTTTCTTGTAAATCTTCTTTATGATATCGATGTAAGGTTTGTCTATACCAATGTCCTCCAGAGATTCAACTACTGCTGATGTGTAGACCGAATCATATGCTTTTTCATAATCAATAAAAGCAAGGCAGAGAGGTAAAATATATTCCTTATGTTTTTCTATGAGTTCCCTTACCGTTTGGATATGATCCATTGTGCTGAATCCACTTTGAAATCTTGCTTGTTCTCTAAGTTGAGCTGAGTCCAGAGCTGATTCAAGTCTTGTCGTTAAAACTTTGGTAAAAATTTTATAAATCACTGATAGTAAGCTGATCGGACGGTAGTTTTTAATGTTTTCCTTCTCTCCTTTCTTGTAAAGTAGCACCACAGCATTATTTCAATCTTCTGGTACATCTGACTTCTTGAGACATTTAAAAATAATAAGGATAGTGAAACAGCACCAAAAACTGGCAATATGAAGCAATTAAAATAAAAAACTTTGTTAATAAGCCTAAACGTCCTTTTTCTGATTCAAATAATCCTCCTAATTTTAACTCTATAATAGTTCTGCCCTTTTATTCTCTTCTCTGTTTTAAAATTGCTAAAATCCTTTCTCGTTTTAATTTTAAAGTTATCTTTAAACCTATGAATAAAATTAAATTCTCTTCTCTATTCCTACTGAGAACCGGTGGGGTGTTTATTTTATTCCTTGCTCTTGCAATTTAGGTTATATTGGTCAAACAAAGAGAGCTTTAAAATTCAGATTAGGCGAGCATCAGAGGTATATTGCAAATCAAGAAATCTCTAAATCTTCGATTGCTGCTCACTATTGGTCTTCCAGTCATTGTTTCAATTTCTCCATGGCCAAAATTATTTCTTCCCCTGCCTCTCCCTCTCACTTGGATTTTCATGAAGCATATTTTATTTCTAAAAATTCTGCTAATCTTGTCAATGATCTCCCATCATCTCCTTTCCTATCTCCAGCGTGGAAATTACTTTTGTAATTCTTTTCCCTCTTCTCTTGTTCCTTTCCTTTTTATTTTGTTGTTTAAAAATAAATAAATAAATAAAATAAAGGATCTTTTGGTTTTTTCTTGTTTTATTCTTTTGTATTTTTTTATTTATTATTATTATTTATATTTTTTAATTTACTTCTTTTATTTTATTTTAATTTTCTTTATTTCTTTTTTGTCCATTTTTCCCTGTCAATTTCTCTTCTATCTTTTTGGCAACACTTTTCTCTTCTGCATGTGCTCCTTTCAGCTAGCGCCATCTGTCGCATTCTTTGCAACATTCTCTACCTTTTAGTTCATTTTTTACCTTGTCCACTTACGGACACGTGTTTACTGTAGCTGATGACGAGCTGTTATATTTTTAGCTCAAAACGCATCCTATGTATTGTTTTTATTTTATGGTGATCTTTTACAAAGTTTTATTATTTTAATAAGGATAGCATTTTTGCAAATTCTTCTCCTGCTTCTTTGATAAGGTCGATTGTAATTCCATCTTCG
Organism: Maratus speciosus; assembly: GCA_963932465.1. Classification (NCBI taxonomy): domain Eukaryota; kingdom Metazoa; phylum Arthropoda; class Arachnida; order Araneae; family Salticidae; genus Maratus; species Maratus speciosus. The sequence goes on along the minus strand of OZ010796.1, from coordinate 227,712,678 downwards.
CCAGGACATTTACCTTTTTTCATAAATCTAATGGCTTGTAAAACTTCGTCTGTCATCACTGGGATTATCGCTTCGGTTTCTGTTAAATTTTCTTGTGGATCACGTAGGTTGATTTCCCTTTGACTTTCACATTTATATAGATCATTATAGAATTTTTCGACAGTGTGTACTATTTCTTTATTGATTTTGGTTATTGTTCCATCTCCCCTCTTTAGTGCAAAAATACCTTTTCTTCCAACTCATAGTGTTCACCTAGCTGATTTTACACTTTTGTTATCTTCTAGAACTTTCTTGACAAGATCACAGTTAAATTTTCTGATATCTTCTGTAACACATTTTCTTACCATTTTACATAATTCAGCGTATTCAACTCTTGATTTAAGATTGTTTTTCTTCATTTTAAATTCTCTGCGTTTCTTCATCAATCTTCTTGTTTCTTCTGTTATTTTCTTTGTCTGCTTTACTTGTGCATCGCCGGCTATCTTTTTTGCAATATCTTGTACAGTATTGGTTAGTTTCTTGTTCATCACTATAACATCTTGCTCTTCTTCTAAAGTTGATTGAAGTACTTGGAAACTGTTTTTAAGTTCCAAATGAAATTCTTCTTTATGTTTCTGGAGATTTATTATATCGATTGATTTCTTTGAGTGTTGCAAAAGCTTCAGTCTTTCTACTTTAGTATTTAACAGCAGTTTGCATCTAACCAACCTGTGATCGCTTCCTGTATCGAAGTTATTGAGAATGCTGCAATTCTGAATAAGATGCTTTTTGTTTGTTAAGATGTAGTCGATTTCACTTGTTGAACCATTTGCATAATGCCATGTCCATTTTCTTTGTGGCTTTTTCTTGAAAAATGAATTCATGATATACAACTGTTCACATTTTGCAAACTCAATCAATCTGTTTCCTCTTTCATTACTCAACCCATATCCATGATTTCCTACTGATAACTCACCTTTCTCTTTTTCCCCAATTCTAGCATTCTTGTCTCCCATTATTAATTTTATGTAGCATTTTCCCTTTTGATGCATTGACGCTACTTCTTCATACAAATCCTCAACTTCTTCATCAGTATAGCTTACTGTTGGTGTATAAACTTGGGTAATTTGCAGCTTGTATCTTCTGGACACCTTTATTACTAACCTTGCAACTCTATCTGATGCACTATTATATTCTACGATGTGATTCTTCCACCTTTTATGAATCAGAAATCCTACACCGCTTGTTCTTCCATCTTCTGTGCCTCTGTAGTGTAATATATGTCTGCTGGCAAGATCTATCTTCTCTTCTCCTTTTCTTCTTCCTTCACATAATCCTAGGATGCCCCAGTTGATTCTTTCTAATTCTTCTTCAAGTTACTGTAAACGATTTTCCGAAGATAGGTATCGTCCATTATACGTAGCCAAGGTCATCAACTTGTAGCAGCCAAGCCGAGCCCAGTGATTCTTAGCATTCTTTGTCTTCATGTCTTTCTGATCGCTGCCGTAGGCAGGAACATGTAGACTGCCAGGAATTAAGGGCCGTGATTTGTTCTGTGAATTCATGGTAAAATAAGGGGGGGGGTAGGTGGCCAGATTCCTCCACGCTGACCAAGCGGGTTGGAGAAAGCCCATCCGTGTTCGTTCTCCATGCACTAGGCAAGGGTACTAACAGGCTGCACCGGTGGAAAGTGCGGATTGGACATTAAGTCTCCGCTCCCAGTCGATTCCTTTAAGTCCTCCTTGAAGGCAATTAAAAAGGGTCTTCTCCTGGTTAATAAGCAGAGGCTATTCAACAGCCCCAAGCAATGATATATTTGTAGATATTTTTATCAATGTAATCAAATCATAGTTTCTCACAATGCTTATGACATGATCGTTTATACTGTATTTATGTTTAAATTAAATGAAACATGGGTATGACAAATGAAATGTAAAAGGAGGGAGAAGTTAAGATTTTTAACAAAGTAAACATGTAGAAAAGAAATCAAAAGTTTAGGCAACCATAAACAAGAAACTTGGGTGCAAATAATTTTACACTGTGATTTTAGGAAGTGGAATTATGACTTATACTTCAATTTGTGAAGGACAAGGGGAAGATACTGTCCATTCTTTGTACCTTATTTATAAAGAAGTTTTTTTACTTCTGTTTATTATAATGTAATTTTTAACTACTAATTGTCCCCTTTGTTGAGTAATATTTTAACAGGCTTCTCTTAAAATTGACTTCACAACAAATTAAAACAATTTTGAAATTTTTATAATTTTTAATGAGATAATTCTAGGAAAATATCTTTTTCTAAAGAAATAATTGACATGGCTTATCATAGTCATTTTGAAGTCATTGGTACTGCCATCTGTATATTATCCATTTTATCAGCCAACTAGTATTGTTACTTACCAAACATTCATAGGAATAAAAAAGTAACAAATAAATATAGATTAATGGTAACATTAAACCACTTAGATTGCTTGATATTATGATGACCTGTGTGCCATATGGTAGCCTTGTGTGTTAAACCAGCTGACATGAAAACTGATATATTATTTGAAAAAAAAAATATATATATATATATCACCTAAATACATGTGAATTTTGAAACTATGCTTGTCATTCTTCTATTTAGAAGAGGGGAAAGGCACTAAGGGGCTGTGCATATATAACGTTATCATTTTAGGGGGGAGGGGGAGTCTGGCAAATGATATCGTTAGATATCTCTAGGGGGGAGGAGGGGTTCGTCTTTTGATATCGTTATCATTTTTTATCCAACCAAATTCTCTTTTTATTTATAACTTAGCCTTTACATCAAAATAGAATGTTATCTTTTTTTAGTCTGCTATCTATTTTTATGAAAGTACACATTATTATTAAAATCATTAAATGATTATAAAATTATTTAATTCCAAATTTCCTGTTTCTTCTGTCATATGTGTATGCATATATAATTCGCTGTTTGAGAAACCATATGCGAAGTATGTTTCAAATGATACCTGTGTTTACTAATAAATAAAAGAGAAAGAATGTTGTCCACCTGTTTTGGTGATAAAAAGCCCTGTCTACCCCCCCCCCCCCCCCTCCGTGCAGGGTCAAGTGCAAGAAAACATTATTACTGTTGAATGTATTATGTTACAAAAAGCTATTATAAAATACTTTTAAATAGTAACTATTTCTTTTAAGTGTTATTTGATAAAAAGTTTTTTCATATATAAAGTGATATTTTATTGAGTTCTCTTCATATGAATCAATGAAGTATGCGAAAAATAAATGTAACCATATTTGTATATCACTCCAAGCAAAAGAAAAAAAAATTCAAAAATGAAAAGAATTTTTAGACATTGATAACGATATCATTACGGGGGGGGGGGGTGTCGAGGGATGATAACGTATGATATCGTAAGGGGGGGAGGGGGTTCAAAAGTGCCAAAAAAGTGATAACGTTATATATGCACAGCCCCTAAGGCAAAAACTTCCATGTTCTTAATTTATATTTTAAGCATAAAATTTTCTAATCATTTCTTTAAACATTAAATCATGTGAAATGTTTTACATCGGTACTGCCATCTGTATATTATCGATTTTATCAGCCAACTAGTATTGTTACTTACCAAATATTCATAGAAATAAAAAATGTAACCAAATAAATATAGATTAATGGTAACATTAAACCACTTAGATGGCTTGATATTATGATGACTTGTGTGCCATATGGTAGCCTTGTGTGTTAAACCAGCTGACATGAAAACCGATATATTATTTGAAAAAATAAATATCTCACCTAAATACATGTGAATTTTGAAACTATACTTGTCATTCTTTTTTTAGAAGAGGGGAAAGGGACTAAGGCAAAAACTTCTATGTTCTTAATTTATATTTTAAGCATAAAATTTTCTAATCATTTCTTTGAAAATTAAATCGTGTGAAATGTTTTACAAAGTTTGGAAACTATTACCATCCATTTATATTGAATTTATATATAGCTTTCAGTTCAATAGTCTTATAAAATGTATTAATACATATGAAATGTATTAAATAAAATATTAAAATCCCATGGTAAATCTAAAATTTAATGTCCAATTTAAAATATTTCCTAAATATTAAGGTCTAATATGCCCTTTTAATTTGTTTTCTTGGTCCATCAGCTATTATTTTCAGACAAAAAAATATACCTATTTTTATGTGAAAATGTGCAAACATCAATGTGATCTGCAGTTAAGTTGGACATTAATAGTTTTTGATTTAAAATGGAATTTTAATATATTTCATATTGGCCGCAATTGTAGGCCAAACTGCCTTATTTATTTGCATATTTTGCACATTTTTTCACCATTTCTTTGGTTTCAAAAGTAAAAGATGCAAAGAAGACAAGAGTTTTTATAGTATTTATTTTTCTCGAAGGGCAACTTGGAGCAGAAAGAATAATTGGTCAAGTGTGAGTTTTAATTGTGCAAAGTTTGAGCACCTGCAAAGTAAAGTTGCTGTGTAACGGAAAAATGCTATTTTCTCAAAAACTATCTGACCTAGAATAATAGCTATAGTTTTCCTGCAAGGTTTAAATAACTAGGTTTAACCACGACCATCAATTTTTTCATAATTTTAGTTACAATAGATTCGGGAGGGGGGGTATATTTTTGCAGTACATTTTCAACAATAACTCAGAAAATACAAGGTGACTGACATCATAATAATCACTGTATTATATATTTGCCGATAAATACCTCACTGTTGTTCAAGATAGTTCCTGCCATCTACAATACACTTTTGACAATGTTCATACAAGTTCTGGAAAATTTTGAAAAAGTCCTCCTTTGAGACTGTTTTAAGTTCCTTGGTAACAGCAGCTTGAATGTCTGAGGTGTTTGAAAATCGGTGTCCCTTCAGTGCCAATTTCAGTCGTGGAAAGAGGAAAAAGTCTGCTGGCGCAAGATCAGGGGAATAAGGAGTCCATTCACTGCTGCTTTTGTTCATCCCTTAAATAATGAGGGACAAACGTCGCACAAAGTTTCTGTTTACCCAAATCCTTCATCAATATTGTTCGGATGATTTCACAAGGAAGATTCAACTCATTTGCCATTATTCAGACAGACAAACGGTGATCTTGCAGCAATAACTTCTTAACTCTTTCAACATTTGCCATGGTTCTGCTCGTCACCGGTCTTCCACCGCAATGCTCATCCTCCACGCTTTCACGACCTTCACAAAAATGCTCGAACCACTAAAATACTGTCTTGTGAGATAAAGTTTCTTCGCCATACACACTTCAAAGCATTTCCAAGGTTTTCGTAGCAGTTTCACTCATTTTAAAACAGAATTTCATATTCGTTTTCTGCTCCATTACACAATGCACTACCACCTCTTATGTTTAAGCGACTGCATGAACAAACACTAACCAAGAAACTTTGCAAATGGCCCTGAACTTTAACGTTACATACCGAAGATCGTAATGTACATGAGTCCGGTTGTCAGGCTGTTCTCATTTTCGAAAGGAGGGGTGAGTCACCTTACTTTTCAGTCTCACCTTGTATAATACCTAAAATTAAAACAAATATATTTTCAAGTTTGGTGTTACAAGATTTTTTGAACGATACTCCACATGATATATAAAAAAAAGTTATTTTTAGTAACTTAATTAGCCTCTAAATTTTTCCTAAAAATATTTGTGTGTGGCTAATAATGTATAAATATGTGGGCAATAGCCTTTATAACTCTGGCATTTGACCTTGCCATAGTTTTCAAGAAAAATGGCTATGACAGTTGGACAGACAGACAGACACACGAGTGATCTTATAATGGTTCTGTTTTTACTTTTTATATACAGAACCCTACAAATGATCTTCTATAAGTTGAATATAACATTTTAATAAATAATTAATTAAGGTGAAACTAAATGTATAATAGTTTCAAAGGTTGATAATTTTTTAACCGGGACAATACAACTTTTTTTTGGTTTCTTTGGTTTTCTTCTACAGTAAAATATGGGGAAGCATGAAAACACCTAGCATCTTCTATGAGATGTATTTCCCATATTTGAGGCCACAAAATTAACTTTTAATTATTTTTCTCATAATTTCATTTGCTCTGAATTCTTCTCCGACTGCTTTTTTACTGTTGTATTCAACAAAACATTCTACCATAAATGTAAGAAACTTTCAGTGTAAATAAACCAGCATTATTTATCATAGTGTTGATGATATTGCTTTATCAGGATAACCTGGAAAAGTCATGGAAATTTACCATTCCTCAGGGAAATTTTTATGGACTGAAAAAGTCAGGGGGAAAGTCATGGAAATTTATCGTTCTTCGGGAAAATTTAAAATTTCTGATGAAAAGTCAGAAAAATTTTAAACTTCTGAAAAAAATTCAGGAAAATTTTTCTATTTATAAAACTAAGGATTTGAAATTTCAGTGCCAAGAAAATCTAACTTTGTTTTTGATAAATACTGTAAACAGTGTTGTAGTTATTTTAAAAAAAAAAACAGAGGGAACAGTGAAACCTGTCTATAACGATATTTTAGGGACCGGAAAAAAATATCGTTATACACAATTTATCATTATAGGCAGGTTTTAATGTGGGTTTTTAAGTGTTATAACATGATACATAACAAGTAAGCAGTACATACCTTACAATAATAAAAGTTTTGGGTTGTAAACAGCATACACGTTTAACTATTTGATAGATTCACATGTTTTTAACAGAAAATAAGTCTGATATTCTTGTTAGTTTAGATTTTGCTGAGAACACAGCCCATATGCACACATTTTTAAATCAATCCATTGAAATCAAAAATGTTTGTGGAACATTCAATAATGTTGAAACATAATTTTGAAGAGTGACAATTAACTGAACATCCTCAGGAGAGTATTTTTCTATTATTTTCTTAATTACCAGTTGTTTGCCGTTGTTCCCAATCAACCAAGAACCGGTAACATTTTCTTGAAACAAACATCACCTTTCCTGCCATCACATGCTGGTGGGAGGAAAGCGTGCCAAACCGTTTTTTTTCTCTTTAAACTGTCATTGAATTTCCTACCTTCTGCTCACACAAAGACCTTTATGAAACAGAAAGGTCCCAAGAAAGGGATCTCTGCCAAAAAACAACACCCTTTTGATGAAGAAAGCTGAATCATGTTTGTTTCAATTTTTTCTGGCCTAACAATGAAGATCTGTCGTCTAACGTATTCCTGATAGAGATAAGATGGGCTCGGGCTCGATTTTTATACCATTCTTTCTGAAATTGATAATTGTATTTATTCTTGTATAGAAACAAAAAATAACTTTTTTCCCCTTAAAATTATGTATTCCATTTCAAGTCATTTTAATGCTATTTCAATCAGAATGAAAGAGAAACAGATTTTTTTCCCTTTTTTAGTAGCAGTAGAACGAGCGCTATTAAAAGAAAACTTGTGATTTATGTCTGACATTGACGGCGAGCGAAGGCCTGTTGATATGACGCCAATCAGAATATGGCACCATTAGGATATTTTTTAATTGGAATGTTATTCATTATTACTTTTTTAGCTCACAGGCTATCAAAGCCTGAGAGCTTATGTGCCCGCCAGTTCTGTATGTACGTAACGCGATAACTCTTGATAGAAATATCCGATTGGCTTCAAATTTTTTTTTCTAGGTTCATTCTGATAAGGCGCTTCCCTGATTAGTTTTTGGAGTTCATTGGTTAAGGATAAAGAGGGGGCTAGTCCCCCCCCTTAATTTAGATAAATGGGTTTTTCATGCAGAAATATTGGATTTGCTCCAAATTTGGTATACCGGTTTATTATGTTAAGGAGCTTCCCTGATTAGATTTGGTAGCTCATTACTTAATTATAAAGGGGAGTGACCCGCCCCTTCATTTAGATAAATGGGTTTTTCATGCAGAAATATGCGATTTGCTCCAAATTTGGTATACCGGTTAATTGTGTAAAGCAGCTTCCCTAATTAGATTTGGAATATCATTATTATGTATAAAGGGGGGAAAGGGGGCTACCCCCCTTAATTAAGATAAATGCGTTTTTCATGTAGGATTATTCGATTTGCTCCAAATTTGATATACCGGTTTATTATGTTAAGGAGATGCCCTGATTAGGTTTGGAGGTTCATTAGTTAAGTATAAAGGGAGGATAGGGGAGGCTAGCCCCTCAACTTTTTAATTTAGATAAATGGGTTTTTCATGCAGAATTATTCGATGGGTTTTTCATGCAGAATTATCCAAATATGGTATACCGGTTTATTATGTTAAGAAGCTTCCCTGATTAGATTTGGAGGTTCATTAGTTAAGCATAAAAGGAGGAAAGGGGGCAGACCTCTCTCCTTAATTTAGATAAATGGGTTTTTCATGCAGAGTTATTCGATTTGTTCCAAATTTCGTATAACGGTTTATTATGTTAAAGAGCTGCCTTGATTAGATTTGGAGATTTATTGGCTAAGTATAAAAAAGGGACGGTGGCTAGTCTCCCCTCAATTTAGATAAATGGGTTTTTTATATAGAATTATTCGATTTGCTTCAAATTTGATATACTAGTTTATTGCGATATGGCTTCCTTCATTTGATTTGGAGGTTCATTGGTTAAGTATAAAAGGGGGAAAGGGGGGCAAGTGTCCCCTCCCCTGAATTTAGATAAATGGGTATTCATGCAGAATTATCTAATTTAGTTTAATTTTTTTTTTTCTAGGTTCATTCTGATAAGGAGCTTTTCTGATTAGATTGGAATGTTCATTGGTTCAGCATAAAGCGAGGAATGGTGGGGATAATACCCCCTGCCCCCTTAATTTAGTGAAATGGTTTTTTTCATGCAGAATTATCTGATTTGCTTCAAATTTGGTATACCAGTTTATTATGTTAAGGAGCTTCCCTGATTAGATTTGGAGGTTTTTTGGTTAAGTATAAAGGGGGAAAACGGGGGCTAATCCCTTCATTTATTTTTCGAGTGGCATTATTCTTTGAAATAAGAGTATAATATACAATTAGTGTGAATAGCCTGTGAGCTCAATGCCATCAGTTTAACTGGGCAGTTTCCTTTTTTTATTTAGTGATCTAATTCAAAATGAGTATTTTCTTTTAAATCAATCAATACTTAGGTTAGGATCAAGGTAAGGTTTTCAAATTTTTATTCTTCTATTGTCTGCTAGTTCCAATGGCTCTTTATATGAAAATAATGTTAGTGATGCTATCCATTTTTCTTCTTGAACTCTGCTCATGCTGTGGCTCTGCTCTTTACATTCACAAAGTCACTTTCATTCCTAAGTAGATATTGTTGTGGGAGAAAAATATGTGAATCTTTTTAGAGATGTATATTTTTATTTGATACTAAACTTCTGTTTTGATAAGATTGAATGTAAATTTCATAAAATTAATTTTGTGCTAGGGATTAAGTTATTTTCATGAAAGAAGCTGTTAAAAAATGACACATTACATTTAGAACAACTTTTAAATATTCTGAAATTGTTTTTGTACTTTTTTTTTCAGTATCAGGCTCGGTCTCTGATGACACAAATTGGTTTGGGCTCAGATTTAAAATCATCGGGCCCGGGCTCCGAAAAGGGAGCCCAGACATTCTCTCATTCCTGATCTAAGGTGATCAGACCAAAGAATGCTTCATTTTCTTTGATCAGGCTGCTAGCATAGCTAAAAGAAATCCCACCCACCACAGTTAGTTTACAAACTTTTTCTTCGAAAAGAGGAGGGTATGATGTCAAAGGTGTTAGGAGAAACAGCTTATTGTTCCCCTCCCTGTGTTCAGTGTCCAGCAACTCCTCCTTCAGTCTAGCACAAGGACGTTGCATTGCAAATCTCCTCAGTAACATTACAGCTCAGAGCTATCAATAAGCCAGCCGTAAACGCACCATAATGGTCTTTCTATTCTATACCTTATTCAGAGAATTTAGGAGTTGGGTGGTCTTTCAACAGGCAGTTAAAAGGGATTGAGAAACAGAAAGCAGCTGTTTCAAAAAGTGCAAAATTATTGTTATATACAGATTTCATCTTAAACTATTTATTGTTATAGACAGGTTCAATATACATTAAATTAATAGGATTTCAGCTGGGATCAAATGAAATATCGTTATATACAGGTTTCATTGTATACGCTAGAGCCAGAGGGTATACTCTAGTCATGAATGTCATGCCTAGAGTACATGCTATAGCTGTGAGAAACAGAGGGTATATGGAGCTTCTTTAAAAAATCCAGAAGGTATGTGTCATATACCTCCGTATACCCTCCACTACACCCCTGACTGTAAATAGTATTTCAACCTCTCATGCAATTTCTTTTGTCTACACCCTTTCAGTCCTTCCTTGTAACTCAGAAATTGTCAATATCAGCTTCACTCTTACTGAATCTTTGTACAGTTTTGAAAGATTACTTTAGTGATTCGGTTTGCTTATTTATATTTGTTAATTTAATTAATTGAATATTTATAATCCTTAAATTTGATAGTTACAGAGCCGATACATTTCCTTACAAAGAAAAAGGTTTTTTTTGTTGTTGTTGTTGTTGTTCAAATATGTCAAAGCATTCTGTGACTAATATGATAAAGAATTCCATACTTAACGGACAAAATGGATACAAACTAATGCTAATAGTGTACCTGCAAAATGTAACCTGTTAAAAAGGTTCTCATTTAGAAATATAGGAGCATCAAGCAATTATTATGCAACTTTTAAGATTTTTTGTATGTAACATCACAAAATCTCAATACCTTGAAAATTTAGAAAAGTCACCTGGAAATTTGTAGCTGAGCTGTGCTAGACACCCTGTAAATACCATCTGCAGACAGCTGTGCAATAGCTGAAGGAAAGAGCTCGTAGAAGGAAAAAATAAAATTATTCTAAACAACCAAACTGATATATTGAAATATGAAAGTATGAGAATACATTGTGATTTTATTATCTCAAATTATCTAATAATCTTGATGCAAAACTTATGTGAATCTTTTTTTTTATTCAAATTTTCTTTCAAAAGTATGAGGTGTTTAAAATGCATGTGGGTGCAAATTATGCATAAACGCGGTACTTTATTTAGCACTTCAATGATGCATCTATAGTTTGTAAGAGTTTGATAATGTTCAATCATTACATAGCTTCTAGGGTAGGCTAAGTATCTTAAATTCTGCATTCTTAGCTCATTATCTCATCTTTTTAAGGAGAACTTGTAATTTTTTCTAGCAGGGTAAGAAGGTATCAACTGGGCGGAAACTTTAACTTAATTGGTTTAATAGCTTTTGATTGGTGTGTGGTCAAGACCCACATGATTCCCTGGTTTACACTCTTCCAGGACTAAACCACAATTAACTGCAGATCATGTTGACATTTTCATATTTTCACATAAAGATGGATATAATTTTCTGTCTGGAATAATAGCAAATAGCTAGAAAATAACTGAAACTCAAAATTGGATATTAAGAATTAGAATTTTTTTTTTAATTTGACATTAATTTAAATTTTAGATTTAAAATATGATTTTAATACTGTTCATGTATATATATCATGTAAGATGAGCTTTTACTAAATTTTCTCTTAAGTTTTCTATGTAGGTACTGATTTTATTTTTCCTCTTATAGTTAAAAAGTTACTTAGCATTGGTGAAGAAGTTCTGAAAGAACGAAATGCAAGTATTGAAGATTCTAGGTAAAAACTTTTTACTATCTAATGAAAATGTCTAACTTTGGCTCATACCAAAGTCCTAAAATACCTTCTAAAATTAAATTATATTTTCTTTATTGATACATAATTGCAGTACGAAAGATTTGGAAATTGTTTTGGGAATAACGTTAACTGAACAGGCTTAGTTGTCCACTTGTTATTTTTTCTTTGGAAAATTTAAATTTTTAATCTTAATATTTAACTGAAAAATTTTAGTTTGAAACATGAATGACACAGAATAAATGATGCACGACAATATGAGAATAAGCTGCATATTAAAAAGTATCAACAAATACAGGGTGACCAGAAATAAACATCCCAATTTGAAAATTCAATAATTCATTAACTGTAATAAATATGAAATTAGTGACATTTGCATCTGGTGGCTCTTAAATTTTATATACTGTAATTCTAAAAATAGTTCAAATTTCTACCAATAGATGTCGCTGCATCGTCTCAAACATTAAGAATGCTCTAATAAATTAAAAACATTCAATTGTCTTTTCGTGTTTCAATCGCTAAATACAATATGTAATACAACTTGAGATACTTTTAATGCAGTTTTGCATGCTAGTTTGAACATTAATGTAGTTTGAGATGGTACAGCGCCATCTTTTGACGAAAATATGAACTGCTTTAAAAATTACAGTACATAAAATTTAAGAACAACCAGGTATAAAGGTCACCTTTTTCATCTTCAGATTTATTATAGTTAATGAATAACTGAATTTTCAAACTGAGGTGTTTATTTCTGGGCACCCTGTATGTCCATTTCTCTGTATAAAAGATTACATTTAAATAGTGTTTTATTTTGAAGCAGACAGTAAAAGGTTTGTTTCTCATTGAGTAATTACTTCAATTTCCTTTTCATTTTCTAATAAATGCTTCATTTTATTGATAACAAAGACTTGTAAAACTTTCATAATGCTATCTTAAGTTCTACAGATGTATGCCAATAGATGGAAATATATTTCCATTTTAACTAGGTGTCAAGTAGAGCTCCTGCAGTGTTGATATATGGTTAATTAAAAATGGTTAAAATTTTATCTATTTCCTGTAACTATGAGAATTTTCATTTTTATGTAAATTTATAAAAACTATTAGATTTTAAGAAAGATAATTAACTTTTATGTTATTTTCTTCATCATATATTGTAATCGGAGCTTATTTCACATAAAATGAACAGTTTCTAAAATATCATGCAGTATCATAAAAATAATATAGTTGCAAATTTATTTCTATTGATGTCCTTGCTAATAAATATACTGATAAATAGTTCAATTATAATGTGTTTTAATACATGGTTTGTGTTTGAATTTTTTTTTTTTATTTAAAGATTATATTAAATATTAATAGCTGATTTAAATTGATTATTCTCTATCAAAGCAAAGCTTATACCTTGAAAAATATCTGGAAAGATTTGTTTTGATGGAGGTAAATAAGCTTTTATATTTAATATTTACCTTCTAAGAATGGCAATATTTTTCCATGTCTATTTAAAAATTTATAAAATTTCTATGATGTGTTTTAATATATATTTTATATTTTAATATATTAATTTAATATAATGTTTAATTATTTTAACATATTACTTTAATGTCCTTGCTAATAAATATATTGATAATAGTTTAATTTAGTGATGGGCGATTCTAGAAAAATTGAATATCGATAAGCATCAACATCACATGAAAGAGCATCGATCACAATAAGAATTGATTCCCAAATTCTAGTATCAGATGTTCTAGAATTGATATTTTGATACTCACATAGATAAGCTTAACATCAGTTAATCCAAAACGTAGCGATCAATTGGTAGGAAATTTAATCATGATAACGGGGATAGATCAATATTTCTGGCACTAATTTTATAGCAAAAGATGAATGTGAGGACAATTGAACCCAGATCCCTGGAATAGCACTTCAATGCTCTACCTTTAAGCTATGAGGATGATCCCCAGGCTGGCATCTCTCACTCGCATATGTCAGGATAGACTATTTTGATACTTTTCTCCAATTATATCTCTTTTTTTGTTTAGGTTTCTCTTTGTAATGTTAGTCATAATAAAGGGCTGGGAACATCAACTTTTGTGTGTCAAATGCGCTTATTTATATGCCAAATTAAAAGAAGTAATTTATACAGATCAACCAGAGGATTTTATTGAAAAGGGAAAGGTAAGTCATGTGATGAGATTAAAGAGGTCTTTATATGGTTTGCACCAAACCGGCATGAGTGGTACTTTGAACTAGATAATACAGTAAACTCCCTCAAATCCACACATCATCACACATGTAAACAATGAAACTTTCAGTTCTGATGTAGGATCAAAATTACACTTTATTTTTATATCATTCTGTACATATTTTGAATGTAATTCTCATTAATATGACTGAACTCATGTTTTTTCATGAAGAAAGTATAAATTTATTTCTGAAAAAAATTCAAGATTTTACTGATGTCTTTAGTAATAACAATCTTTTTACCAAATATATTTATGTATTAATCAAGCTTTTTTTGTTTATTAAATCTGGCTAAACATGAAATAAAACTTCCTTATTGTATGATTTTTATGTGAATTAGTAGGGTACCTTTGTGAGGCAAATTGCATTGAAAAACTCAAGAAAAATGTATCTTTATGGTGCATAATTTAATTATACATTATTAATTATTTACTTATAATAATATTAATTTTTAATCATATTAATTTTTATTATTTTACTTTTTATTTTACTTAATTATTTTAATATTCTACTATATTGTAAGCATTCATTATAATTTCAATTGCATCATTACATTCAAATTATGTTTAAAAAACGTAAACAAATCAATGACCAGAAATCCACAAAATTCTAAAATCTGCACAACCTCTGGTCCCAAGCAGTGTGGATTTGAGGGAATCTACTGTACATTTGTTAAATTGGGATTTGATAAAATTGTATTTATACATAAAAATCTGAAGTTATATTTGTAGTATATGTTGATGATTTGGCCATATTTGCTAAAAATAAATGTAGATTGAAGGAGGTAATAGCATTGGCTAAAACAAAACTTGAAATTAAGGTGTTAGGCAAAATTAAAAACTTCTTAGGAGTTGAATTTGAAGAAATCACTAATGAAATCCATATGCATAAAAAAAAGTATATTAAAAGATTAAATGAAATGTTTAAAGATATTCACAGAATAAAATGTAAATAGCCACTCACACAAGACATTATTCTATATAAAACTTTTGAAGGTGTAGAGACCAAAATTATCCCATATAGACAGTTATTAGATAGTCTTTTATTTCTTGCATCCAGAACAAGACCCGATATTCTATTTTCAAGTAATCCCTCATGGTTACATTGGGAAAATTTATATCAAGTAATTGCAGTATGTTTATAATACTAGTAATCTTTCAATAAATCTTTCTAGAAGTTCTGATAGTAATTTAACTGTTTATACTACTGATGCTAGTTGGGCATTGGATATAGTAGACAGAAAATCCATAAGTGGTTATGTCATATTCACTGATCAAGTACCTATAATATGGAATTCTGGTAAACGAAAGTGCCTTGTCTAATATGGAAGCTAAATATGTTGCCCTGTCAGATTCTATAAAAGAACTTATAGTTGAATTTTAAAAATAAGAGATTGTTTTTCATTTCTAAATTTAAACTTGTGACAGCAAAAGTGCAATATGTTTTCTAAAAATTGTGTTGAAAATAACAGTACTAAATATATAGATACAAGATTTTATTTCAGAATAGGTAATTTGGACAGGTTTAATCTTAAATTTGTATCAGGAAAAGCCAATGTGGCTGATATATTCACAAAGGCTTTTGCCAAGTGCAGGTTTTTTCTTTTATTGTAAATGGTTATTTGACTGAGCTACAGACTCTGGGAAAAGGGGGCATTTGTTGGTTTAAGTTAAAATAAATATATAAAATTAAGTTTATCTATAAAAACATTTCTATATTTTTCCCAGTTTCTCTGCTCAACCATAACACTTAATGTTTTCTTTATGAAACAGATAAAGTTTCAATGACCTGTTTAAATTGTTAAAGGTTTGAGAATTACCTTAAATACATGCCTGTTATATCAATCTAATGTTTTGAATATGAATAACATACTTAAAAGATATTGTGGAGTTTATTTGTATTGGAAGTATACTTTCACTAACTCTTTTGCTACATCACTGCCTGCTGTAATGTTTGCACTGTAGATAAACTATATGGCCAAAGATGACCAGTCACTTGTGGATTTAGATGTTTTGTTAAATATCTAGAAAAATAATAGAGGAATAATCCTGAAACTTCAGGTGTGTAAACAGCACAGTAGACATCATATATTTCTGCAAAGAATTTTTCCCAAAACACCATAGGGGACCATAAATAAATTGAAGAAAAGCAAATATATTTTGGATTACCCTGTAAAAACTAATGTCATGAAAGCGTTGAAACTGTAGCACATAATTAGGAGGCTTCTTGTAATAAACTGTGTTCATTTTTATGAAAATAGCATGCATACTCGTGGAGAAATTAAGGTTTTTATAAAAACAATCCCAAATTTTACCAATTTTTGTTGCTTATAATTTGTAGAGTTCTTAATATAAAACAATGTTCTTTTTAGGAACCATGACAAGAAACATTGTATCCAAATATAGGATATGTTGCACACTATTGTGCGTACTACTATATTTAGATACAGCCCCTCATCTTTTTGCTTCCTTTTGGGAGCAACGGATTTCGAGCTTATTCGTTTTTCTTCAATTCGTTTTTCTTTGTATCACTGATTACTTTCAGAATTTTCAAGCTATGTTTTTGAGACTTTCACAAAAGTTGCTCTATAAACTTAGCTAATACATTATGCATCTTATATTTTAATTGAATTCGCACATGCACAGTGAAACATTATTTGGTGAAGCTGCTCATTTTTTATCCAATTTTTATTATTTTTTAATTCTGAGTGCAGGGTGTTGTGTACAATGTTGTTTGTCATGGTTCCTGAAAAGAACATTCTTTTATATTAACCCTTAAATGTGCGATTTTTTATTTTGTTTAAAAATAAATGACTCTGAAATGTTTATTACACAGGAAAAATAATGAAAAAATTCAGAGATAGATTTTTCATATAATACGTCAATCTTTTCTTCTGTTACACATCTGCAATACAAGTAAAAACTACTGTCGTGTGGCTGTTTTACACTAAAATATTTCAAATTAGTAAATATTTTAATAAGTATGTCTCCAAATACCTTATTTTGTATAACTATTTATTTTATAAAACTTTTAACCCTTTAATTCCCATGACAGAATAAGTTCTAGAAATTACGTAGTTCAGAGAATCTGACTTTACACCAGAAAGTTTTAATGGTTAATTTCGCTTTATTTAAATACAGAATGTCTGTTATTAATTAAAGCAAATAGTGCTATTTTAATTTTCTGGTGTGAATTAGGTATATACGAATAAAAAAAATCTATTAAATTCAAAACACTGTTGTTTGCATATATGCAAAGCTGCGCACTAAAGGGTTAAGAACTCTGAAAATTATAAACAAAACACTTGGTGAAATTCGGGCTTGTTTTTATAAAAACCTTAATTTCTCTGCGAGTATACATTCTATCCTCATAAAAATGAACACAGTTTATTACAAGAAGCCTCCTAATCATGTGCTACAGTTTCAATGCTTTTACGACATTACTTTTTACAGGGTAATCCAAAAGATATTCGTTTTTCTTGAATTTGTTTATGGTCCCCTACGGGGTTTCGGGGAAAAAATCTTCACAGAAATATGTGATGTCTACTACGCTGTTTACACACTTGAAGTTTCAGGATAATCAATCATGTATTTTTCTAGATATTTAACAAAACGTCTAAAATCTCAAGGTTACCGGTCATCATTGGCCATATAGTGTATGATTGGTTGGTTTCATCATTGGATATGCGTGTGGCAGGAAAATCATATTCATGTCAGTGTGTCTTCCAGTTAATTGAATCTTCTGTTTCATTAGTACACAAAATTTGCATACTTTAACCTTATTTTTAGTTATATTTAAGCTTGAAGATTTTGCTTCAAGGTGTGCAGGTACAGATGCAGCAACAGTCCTAGTAATGGCTGCAGTTTTGGCTTAGCAGTTGTTTGTTCAAGTTTAGTCATAATGTTGTCTAACAGATATGTTTTAATTTCATCATCTCATCCATTTTGAAACTTGCTAATTTGGATTCTGCAGAGATGTCTGCTGAATTTTTGCTGATGTGCCTCAAGTTTGTTTTATATCCAAATTTCGTTATATTTTTACTAACAGTGTTTTAAAGGATCAGTTTTATTAATCTTGTTTTTGGAAGAATAAATTTATTATATACCCAGTAAAATATTCATGATGAATTAAATTATTTTTGTCTAAGTGATCCATGGCTCTACAACTATTACTGACTATTTTTAGAAAATATCTGTCTGCGAGTAAAATTTTGTGAGTGCTCTATTTCAAGAACTAATGCACAGAATTCATTAAAATTTTAGATTCAGTTAGACATTGATATAAATTGGTGCTGAATAGTTTTGGGTATAAATCACCCAACAGGTGGTGCTGCTATTCTGCATTTTTCCCGATTTCTGCAATAGCTCCTTCTCAAGAACTAATGCACAGATTTTCATCAAACTTAAGATTCTGCTAGATGTTGAGATAACTTGTTGCTGATTAGGTTTTGGTGTAAATTGCCTTGCAGGTGGCAGTGCTATGCTGCATTTTTCAGGATTAACATGATTTTAGCGATAGTCATATCTCAAGAACTAATGCATGGAATTTCATTAAACTTAATATTCTGTTAGACCTTGACATAAGTTGTTGCTGATTAGGTTTTCATATAAATCATTTTACAGATGTTGCTGCTATGCTGCCTTTTTCATGATGTTTGTGATAGCTATGTCTCAAAAATTAATGCACATACTTTAATCAAACTTCATATTCTGTTACACTTTCACATAGATTCTTATTAGGCTTGGGTGTATACTGCCGAACAGGTGTTGCTTTTATGCTCTTTGGGTTGAGAATTTTGGTTGCAGACATTTAGGAAGGTGTGTGCCGAAATTCAATGATTTGTTTGAAAAATGCAATGCTTATATCTCCTTTTTAAATTCACACAATTCAATGAACCTATACTTTTTGAAACCTCATGATGGGCATAGATTGTCATTTAAATTTGATACTGTGATAGTGAAAATAAAAGTATTAACATGGATGAGATAGAATTGCTTTGGGATTGGCACATTTGACTAGTTTATCTTCAAATTTTTAAGGGAAGAAGAAATGAATGGTACTATCTGTAGAGTCATTGATTAAAAAAAATTATAGTATTGATAAAATTGATTAAAAATATTGACATCGCCCATCACTAGTTCAATTATAATGTATTTTAATATATGGTTTGTGTTTGATTTCTTTTTTTTTTTTTTTTTTTTTTTTTTTTTTTTAAGATTGTACAGTAGAAGATCTTTATAATGCAATACAATATAATGCAATTCTCTGTATAATTCACAACTTCTCAGATGTAAACAATGAATTTTGAAGTTAAAACTCACCTATATTCCACATTGTAAAAAAATTGTTTCTCTCTAGACCAGTGCTTCCCAACTTTTTTTCTTCCACATACCCCTTTCTCATGTTTTTTATTTTAGAGTACCCCCATTTCTCATAAACACTATTCCTTCCCCTCCACTCAACTGGGTAATGCAAACATGCTTTTTTTCATTAGTAATCTTCTTATCACAACCATATAGTAAATCGATGCACATTACATTGACATATTTAACCTTTTATTCTTTTATCTTGCATTTTAAAGATGTTTCTTTTTATAATATTAGCCAAACATTAAGAAAAATCAATGTAGCATTAAAAGAAATTTAATTAAATAGAACAAAAACATTAAAAGAACAAAATCACTCAAATAATAAATAAGCACTTCAAATTAAATACTCATTAAAATGAGGGAAGCTTTTCTATTAATATATATTAGTGATATAACTCAGCCTATTCGAAAACGGAAATAACATTCAGCTTTTCAACACGTTTTAACAAAAAACATTAGAACCAGAAACTCTGATGTAATTTAGGCATTCTGCAATTATTATTAAAAATGGAAGAATAAAAAGAAAGTGGTGAGAAAAGAATATTGCATAATGATTAATTGAAGTTTTCAGGAAGATGGGAGAAAATATTTAAGTACTCATGCAATATGCTTAGCAGTGGGCGGAGCTACTGACATTGAATTATCAATGAATTATTATGTATAGTTAGCCTTTTCCCTCATTTTGAGTGTAACATATTGGATTTACACATACATTTTTTTTTCTGCCATTACCGATATTATTTTCACATACCCCCCAGCAGGCCCACCACATATCCCAGTTTGGGAACCGCTGCTCTAGAGGACTAAATTTAATATATTATTTCATCTTTATCTCCTTAATTCAGAGTTTTATAATGAAAAAATTGCTATTAAAATAAAAGTTTTTGAAATTGACTAATATAATGAATGATTTGGTCCAGACATATTTTGAGGATGGTTATTAAAGTAAATTTAACAGTGTGTAAAAATTATGCAAAAATTTATAATTAGCACAACTTCTCATCCTAAAGAATGTAATATAAAGATCCTCTACTGTATATTGATATGTTTCAGACATATTTAGCCATGTTTACAAGGTAAGTTTAATGATTTGTGAAATGTGATCTACATAATGCAAAATCCTATATAATGGACAACCTTGTGTTTTTAGGTTTGTGTTATAAAGATCTTCTACTGTATTAAATATTAATGTAAGCTGATTTAAATTGATTATTCTCTATCAAAGCAAAGCTTACACTTTGAAAATTTAATATTTTTAAAATTCATGGGGCTGAGCAACTTTATGTTATTCTACAAATTTCAAATTTTGAACGGTCTGAGATTAAAGATTTGCCAGAACATTTTCATTCAAAAACTCATCCAAATAATGTTTTCATTTGTATTTTAAGAATACATATTTTTTCTTTGTTACAATAATGAAATGTTCATTAATTTAAAAAATTTGAAACAATGGATGAAAAATAAAGGTATTTCATTCCATGCATGCAACCTAAAGAGCATTATATATATATATATATGTATATATATGTACAGGGTGTCCCTGTTAAGATGTTACAAACTTTGATGGGAGGTAGGGTAGACCTAGAGGACTCGGAATTTCATAGGAATGCTGGGTCCAAAATGCCTTCCTGACCCAGTAAAGGCATTAACAGCGTTGCCAGTGGGCTATATCTTTTTAATTCTGATTTCTTGATTGGCACCACTTTTTTGAAATGGTAAAATTCCCTTTGTTTTAAACTTAATTAATATATCCTTAAACCAGGGGAATTTTACCATTTCAAAATAGTGGAGCCAATCAAGAAAACGGAATTAAAAAAGGTAGCTCACTGGCAACTCTACCAGCGCCAAAGATCAGCTTTGTGTGATCCAGCCTTTTCAATGCCCAGTGTAGCCAGTGGCCTACTTTTTTTAATTCAGATTTCTTGATTGGCACCAGTTTTTTGAAATAGTAAAATTCGCCTTATTCAATGGCATATTATTTAAGAAAAAAAGAAGGGGGAGTTTACCATTTCAAGAAAGTGGTGCCAATCAAGAAATCTGAATTTTAAAGAAGTAGCCCACTGGCAACACCGTCAATGTCCTTACTGGGTTGGGAAGGCATTTCCAGGCATTCCTATGTGATTCCAAGTCATCTAGTAGTACCCTACCTCCCCTCGAAGTTTGTAACATCTTAGTAGAGACACCCTGTATATATATGTGTGTGTGTGTGTGTCTTATAAAATTGATAAGATGCTTTATAAACTTTTTCAATTAGTAATTTTCCCCTCAGTTTCTAAATCAAATGCTATATCTGTCCCAAATAGCACTTCAAATTATTAAGTATTAAAGATTCTGGAAGTAATATACTAAATTAGAAGTTGATGACATGTTTATGGTGATTACTTAAGCTATAAATTTAATTAAGCTTCCTCATATTTGACAGTTATAAGATTTAGAACATATAAATAAGATTCAATCAATTTGCTTTTCTCTAACATGACATTTATTATTAATTCATAATCATAAATATTGATTAACATCAAGTTTAGAATTGACTGTTGGAGTTGCTCTTCTCATAGAAACACTAAGATTTCAGGCAGTCTCATACTAGTAGCCACCGTATGAGGACTACTGGGAAATGATTCAGCTCTAATAAAGTAATGAGTACACAAATGGTGTGTGTGGGTTTTTTTCTGTAAATGGCACCAGCCATTACTCAAAAGCCTACTTTATAATATATATATAACCATTATATAATTACAATTCATCATCTACATCCATTTAATAAAATAAAATGAATAAATTTAGCATCATATATATATATATATATTATATAATTAAATAAGGATTGTATGGATATTAATGGACTTATTTTATTTAAATAATGATCAGAAAAATCTGGTTTTCTTTTGTAAAACTTTTAAAATGTTTGTGTCCAGTCTAATACTTATTTTTTCCTTATTATTTATGTAGATTTGGATATCATTGGCCACCCTTCAATTCTGTCCAGCATTTACACATGCATGCAGTATCTCCTGTTAGTGAAATGAATTTTTATAACCGTTTAATTTTCAGACCAGATTCTTACTGGTTTAAAAATGTAAGTATTTTACTTTTCTTTAATTGAAAAAAGTATTTTCTTTTTTAGTTTATTTTTTTCTTCTTTAAACATAGGAGGGAACAGGGAGATTTATAAAAATAATTTAGATATCTTTCTGATTCAAAAGGATATTTTGAAAACTCCATGCTCTATCCTGCTCTTTAAAGCTTATACAATTTATAATGGCTGTTTTATAATAAATTTGCAATTGAAACTGTTTGGAAAAGTCATACAGAAGATTTATTTTTTACACTCTTCTCTATCTTAATAAAAGAATAATATCCTAATAAAAGAAGTCATGTTAACCATGTCTAATAGTAAATTTGATATAAATTTAATATAAAGGAAAGTTTCATTATACTAGAAAAGCATTCAGCTATTTTAGATGGAAAGACAGAAAATTACAATTATATGATGATTTGTTTGTTGTTTAGATTTATAATTATAAAAATGGCCTTATTGGAATTGGAATCATTTCTTGAAACATATTTTCCCTTAAAATTGTTTTATTTATTTAAAAATAAAATCTTGTTTTTAATTGTGTTTGTGATACATTGTATCTATATTTGTTTGACAGACAATATGGTCACAGATTTTGTAATTCTTTCTTATATTTTATATTCCGTATGGTTAATTTCAAATCTATAAATCTTAAATCTGCTACTAATTACTAGTAATTGTTGTTTATATTCTCAGACCTGCCAACTGCTACGAAAAAAATCGTAGTTGCTATGATTTGGACCTATAAACTATGATGTTATGAAAATCGGTCTTAAACTACGATTTTTTTGCAAAAAACACAAACACACTTTTTGTTTCTAGTTGCAATCTTTATTCCGCGCAACATATTTTTCAAGAGTAATTCTGTTCCGAAATTTCAAAGTATTGATTTCCAAAAGTTTTAAAAAATTGGTCATTAGTCTAAAAATTCGGATATTAAAAAATGCTCATTGGGGGAAAAAATCTGTGCTGCAAAACACTTTTTAAACATAAAACCCTCTTTATGGATATATTAACCACGAGGGAATCGTGTTTCTGTAAATATTTATACAGGAATTCCCTTCCTTAGAAACGGGATGCCATTTAAGAATTTCTGGAGGTGGGGAGGTAATTCTTTGAGGGGCAAGGTCTGAAATAGTGTGCAAAATCGCACGATTTGCACACGGAAAAGAAAAGTCCTGCATAATGAAAAATGCTGTGCAGTATTTCCTCCTGCAAATTCTTCCACAGACTTATGATTCTTTTGCGAGTATATTTTGAAATTTCTTGGAAGCCCATGAATTTTTTTTCTTTTATGGAATTTCTCTAAATTAATTCATGAATCAATCGCAGAAAAAGTTGAGAATTTCTTTAAATGATCGAGTAAAAATATCGTGTATTTCTTCAAAGATCTCAAAAACAAATAGTAATTATCTTCAATAGGTCGCTGTAAAATCTCTAACTTCGTTACAAGTTCAGAAAGAAATTGCGAATTTCGTCTAAAGATTATGCAAAAAATGTTGAATTTCGGTAAACTATGGAGGGAAAAATATTGCAAATTTCGTCTCAAAAGGTCGCCGAAATGAGTAGTGAATTTTGTTAATTGGTCGCGAAAAGATATCGAAAATTTTGACGATCGGTTGAGATAAACTATAGCGAATTTCGACAAATGAGCGTGTAAAAAAATTGATTTCGTTAATTGGTTGCAGAAGAAAATTAATTTCGTCAAAGAATCGTGGTAAAAATGTGAATTTTGTTAAAATATCGCACAAAGAAAACATTAATTTCGTCAAAAGATCAGTAAGAAAATGCAAATTTCATCGAAAGATCAGTAAGAAAACGCAAATTTCACCGAAAGATCGTGGAAAGAAAACACAAAATTCGTCAAAGGATCATGATAAAAAATGCGAATTTCGTCAAAAGTTCGTGGTAAAAAGTGTGGATTTCAACAAAGAATCGTGATAGAAAAATGTGAATTACGATTGTGGGAAAAAAATGAATATCCTGAAATGATCGCGGGAAAAAAAAAAAATCGCGAATTTCGTCAAAATTTACAGCACTTGGCTAAAAAATTGGAATCAAACTCCTTTTACAAATGTAAAAAAAAAAAAAAAAAAAAACGCTTCAAAACGAGAAGAAACTTTAAAAATCGTGTGTAAAAATTTTCAGAGGAAAAAATTTACTATATTGAGTTGAAAGACTGAAACCTTATTCCTTTTACGAACGTCAAAAGATGGCTGCGAAACACGAAAAACCAACCAATCAACCTCCAGATTAATTTTAATTTTGTGTGCTACGATTTCTCATTTTCAAAGGTTGGCAGGTCTGTATTCTATATATGAAATGTTAAATTAAAATCAATTTATTCTTCATTTATAAATTTAAGCTAAAATGAGTATCAGATATCTTGGTTAACTTTTCTATTATTATTACACAGAAAGATACATTTTCTTTGGCCAAAATGACTGGTAGGTCTGAATGATATAATTTCCTTTCAAATAGTGATTGACGAAATATTTTTTTTTTTTTTTCTACTGTTGGAATGTGTACTTTTCTTTTCATATTATGGCATTTTCTTACTTACAGTATCGCTTTTATATTGGCATTGCTTGTTGTGTTATAAATGAAACATGAATAGGAAAATTTTGAAATTCTTTTACTAACAACTCTAAATCAATTTTTAAAAATCATTAAAGTAGATGAGCTTTTTTATTACCTGAAAAGATTTTTTTCTTTCCTGTATTGTCTTTTTTCTTTATGAAAATTGTGTTAATAATTACATGGTGTGTTTATTTATTTTTTTTTTATTTAAATACGTAGTGCTGAAATATACATTATACACTTATGTAATGTCACCCATTTTGCTTTTTTATATGTAAAACTTACCTGATAGAAAAATTTTGGTGGGTATATATTTATATCAGCCAAATACCACTTTTTAAACAGTAATACGATAAAATTGAATCACTGAAAAAATAATTTAATCACGAATATAATGAAATAAATTTTGTTCAATTATTAGTATTTAATCAAAAGTTATAGACAAATAAACAAAATAAAGAAGCAGAACTTGCTTAGGTTAACATGAAGTAGCTTTCCTTTAATTTGTGGAAAGGTAACAAAGTTGGTATTTCTAAATTTGTAGAGTGGTATAAGGCAACTCTGTCAGTATAAAATGAAACTTGTAAAGGTAGAAAAGTATACAACAGAGGGTGATGATAGAAGAATTAAGAGAACATAGGTGGCAGAACAAAAGGATTTGGATGTATAGAAGGTGAAATGGTACAAGACAATGTGATGTTGCATACAAGGACTTTTCGGTGCAGGCTGCAAAGATTTGGTTTAAATGCTAGAACTACATGGAAAAAGCCATTTTTATATCTCCAACAAATCTTGAAAAGGTTAAATTGGGCTAAAATGCATGTTAAGTGGACAGCAGAACAACGTGACAGTGTTATTTGGTCTGAAGAGACCAAAATCTTCTTGTTTGGTTGTGATGGCATAAAATATGTAAGGAAAAGATTTGCATTCTAATTGCATTATACACACTATGAAGCATCCAATCAGTGTTATGATATGGAGTTATATGACATCAAAAAGTATGGGCAGAATTTGTGTGATTTATGGTAATATGAATGCCCAAAAATATATAAATGAAATACTTCAATCAATCCCAACAGAAGCTTTCTGCGCAGGGTATTTTTCAAGATAATGAAGAATTTTTATTTTAACAGGATTCAGCTCTGTATCATGTTGCTAAAGTGTGCAAATAGTGGTTTCAAGATAATCATATTCCAGTGTTGGAATGGCCCAGACCCAATTGAAAATCTATGGAGCCAACTAAAGAAACTTGTTGCACAGAAGCAACCCAGCAATAAAATCCATTTAATAGAAGCAAAAATTCAATCTTGGTATATAATTTTATTGTATCAAAGAGAAAGTGATGTTATGTCATCAAACTTCAAAAATACACCTTTTCAAAAAGGTTTCCACTATTTTGGCTACTGCTGTATCATTTGTAAATTCTGAATTACTTATGTCATCCTCTTAAAAGCTCTTGCTTACTTCAATATTTTTCTTTTTGCTATAAAACTCTTATTTTCCTAGCAACTCTTAAATGTGCACTTCTTTGTATCTTCAAGCTAATTTCTTTTCATTACAAATCAGTAGTCTTGAAAGTGTTTAGTAATATTCGTAACCTTCCATTAGTTGTGCACTTCTTTCTGACATGGTTAGTCACGTTGCACCTATGAGGTATTTCTGGTTTTTTGAAAGCTAAGTGAAATTTATTCTAGTTTAAATAGTTAATTGTTATCTATTTAAGATTCTTTGGAGATATAAAGTATTAAACAACTTATTTAATTAGTAAGTTATTCAAAAGTAATATCAGCACTAATTCAACAAAAATAAAGAAACACCAATGAAAGTAGGAATGCACCTGTGATATGCGTGTGACTAACGGAAGGTTAATGTAGTTATTTAGCTGGAAATTCATATGTTAGTGAAAATAGATATTTATGTATAAAATTCTTTCTGGTGTTACTTATTGTGAGAAAATTTATATGTGTATTCCAGTTCTTAATTGCCTGTAGCATTATTCTTTTAACGAAGCAACCTAGAATTTCCTTGATTTCTTTTAGTTTGAATTGAAGTGACATTTATAAAGGATAGCAGTTAGCTTAAAGAAGGATTGGGATCAATTATTTGTTCTCAGTTTGATGCAAAATGTTAAATCAATCAATTTTATTTAAAAAGACTGGTCTTTTTCAAAAAACCCCAGTCTTCATTGGTTATTTTTAATTTCATATTTACATTTAACACCTATATAAGTTAATTTATTTTACTAATAGCCCTTTTGTGTAAAATAGAACTAAAATCTTGTTATAATTTTTTTTTTAATCATTTTATTATATTACAAAGCATTTGCATTGTGTGTACGGTCCTTACTTTTGAATACTACTATTTCCAAATTGTAACCTTCACCTTATTTATTCCCTGAGAATACAAGTTCTGTAATTTAATAAGGCAAAGAATACTGTTAAAAAATAATGGTGGAAATAGTAAGGAATGCACACACCCTGCATTTGTTTTTTGTTATATTACATAGCTTTCCTCCAACTTCTGCATCTGTTGAAAAAGTTTTTCCTTTTTATGATTTTATTTAGAACAAGATGAGAAGTACCTTGAGTGCTGATGAAATCAGAAAAATTGATAAAACTGTACCAGTACCTAGACAATGAGCCAAATGATTGATAATTATAATCTTAGTTTATGTAGCTATAGTGAAATAGGTCTACTGAATAATTATCTTAAGTAAGAATCATTTGTGCTAGTTCAAAATTGCATTGAACAAGACAAATTTTATAATAAAGGGCATTCTTACATTTGTTTTAGTATTTGGGATTTGCACAGTGGAATTCTAACTATTAGATTATCTTGCTATGATAATTAAAAAGCTACTCACAAATTAATAATTATTTTCATTTTAACACTTTCTGAAAAAGAAAAAATAATAAAGGCTGGCTTTAAAATTGTTTAAACAAGGGAGAAAAAAATGGACAGCTGTTTCTGGCCTGGCTAAAAGCTAGCAACTCTGGTTTGATGTGAAACTTCCTTATCTTTTATGACATTAGTTAATATAGTCTTGGAATTTTCAATTCTATTTTTTAATTGTTTCATTGAGTCAAAGATATTTTCCTTTTTTGGTTGTTTGTATGTGGTGACTTTTTCAAAAAAAGAGGTTATTTTTCCAATTCAAGAACACAAAATATTTTCTACATATGATCTTAAAAAATCTTGTATAAAATATTTAAATGTAAAAATTTCTCCTCTTTTGTACATTTTTGTTACGTTAAATTTATTACCTACGCATGTACAACTATTTTCATAATGATAAAGGAAATTTAAAGTAGGGAAAATGTCAAATTGAAGAGAAATTTATCATTTTTAGGGTGATTATAATCGCATTCAAAGCTGTTTATGTATTTTACAGGCAACCACCGTTATTCAAGAATTGGAGAAAGAAAGTGAAAAATGATGTTTTTAACATAAAGGACTTGTTGGGCTTTTATATTTGATTATATTTCTATACATATTTATGTAGATACTATTGTTGTATTTATATTACTGATTTGTTTGAATAAATATTTGGCTTATTTAAGAGTTTATCAGCAAATCATGTAGTCTTATCCTTTGATACTACTTTTATATTGTTTAAGAAAATAAAAAAGCTATTTCATATATACTGACATTTCTTTAAGATAAGTGGCTATGTGAAGCAACTGTATACAGACTGATATTATTGCTCTGGCGTTAAAACGAATGTATGGTAAGGGGTTTTTTTTTTTCCAAATCTTGTTAAAAATCAAAACCAAATCTCCAAACCCAAATACTGATTCCTAATTCAGTTACTAAATTTTTATTGTCTTAAAAATAAAGTAAATGCCCATA
This sequence comes from Maratus speciosus, assembly GCA_963932465.1. NCBI lineage: Eukaryota > Metazoa > Arthropoda > Arachnida > Araneae > Salticidae > Maratus > Maratus speciosus. The sequence goes on along the minus strand of OZ010796.1, from coordinate 227,683,949 downwards.
ACATACAGAAAAAGATGTGAAACCTCGTTCCTTAATCCCTTTTTTTTAGAATGATGTCTTCACTAACCTTTTGTAGATTTGATGAAATTTTAATTTTCTAAATATATTTTATTTTATACATCTCCAACAATTAAATTGTTGTCTTGTTAATTTATTGTTCGTAATCAAGGACACAGATAATTTTGAATAAAATGGCTGTTTCTCTACATTGCATAAGAAAATTTATGAGATGTTCCTGTTGCTGCTTCTTAACCATTACAATACCATTTATTCCACAGGGGTGTAAACACTTGTGTATCATCAGTAGTCTAAGGGTTATACATACAGAAATTATGGAGCAACACATAGTGTACATAGTGTAGCTATCTGTATAGCCATATTCTACTACCTATAAATTTTTCCATTTTCTTTTATCTTCTCTTTTTCTTTTCTCTATATGGACCAAAAATACAGCATAATCCTTGTTGTTATATTAAGAATTTTAAATAACCAGTATTTATATAAAGATGGCAGTGACTGAAAATTATCAGGAATGCAAGTATCAAAAGCACAGATGAATTACAAATACAATAAGTACTTTATGGACTTCATTGAAGGGATTGTAAAATATAATAAAAATATATTGACTTTTATTTCTTTTCTTTTATATGAAATAGAAAAGATTTTCTTTTTGTGTGTATGAAAGAGAACATGAAAAATATATACTAGCAATTTTAAAGATTATTTAGCTACATAAACATAACATGCAATAAATGAAGAAATTTTTACATAATACGCATACTTCACACCATTAACTGATGAATCAATAGTGATAATGGCTTTTAAAACTGAACTTGATCAAAGAATGAATTACAAAAAATTAGTAATTTTGTAGGTAATAGACGAACATACTGATAATTTTGAATGTGAAAGAGAAATTTTACATCAGACTATTAAACATGCATAGGAACGATAAAGATAACTTATCAATATTGAATCAGATATGTCACCTTGAATCCCAATGACTATATGGGTCATTCTCAGACAAATGGAAATTTTATGTCCTTGCCAAAAAAAAGTATAAATTAAATAAGTCAACTATGAATGTTTATATTTTTTATGAACATTCCTGTCCAATCACTACATTGTGCACTAGTTTAAATTTTTTAAAAAATGTAAAGTTATAAATGTCACTACCAAGGTTTGTGCAAAATTTCAAATCTTGTAATTGAAACCCTTATTTTTAAGATTAGGAAAGCTGTAGAACAAATGTACTGATTATATCGGTATATTTCATGTCTGTTTTTTATATATTTGACACTTTAGGCAAAACAGAACACATTTTTATTAATTTTACTTATTTAAAGTTTGTCCATATCATATGCTGCACAGTAATTTTTCATTCAGTTCTCTACTAGATGTTATTTTGATATGGAAATGTTCTTAGATTTTGCAGTTCCACATGCTCTCTCATGAGCAGTAATGTCTATCTTTAATTAACCATGCAAGAACTTCAATGTGTGCCTTTATCTAAAAAATTATAGTCAATTTTATCTCATTACCAAGTTCCTTATTGCTGAAATACGTATTAAATAATTTAACTTTGCAAAACCAATTATAAAGTTGGTTTTGGATTACTCTCAGAATAAATACATCATAAGCTTTCAATTGGTATAGTTTAGCTCTAAAAGAGCCTAACATTCAAAATGTCACTGCCATGGTCATTATCAAGGCATATCGGATTTATGATTTCAGGGAATCATAAATCCAATTGAACAAAATCATGAATTTCAATTTTTGAAATTCATTGCTATTTCTTAGCAAAATTCCCATTTTTTTTTTTTTTTTAACACATGACATAATTTAAGCTAGAAATCAGGGGTTAAAATAATAGAATCTGGTAATCATTTTTTCAAAGCCAAAATTTTCCTTTATCTGAGAATGATCCAATATGCACAGACAAAAAATTAAATCTAGCACAAAGCAGACAGTTGTGCGGTTTACATAAGATTTAGTGTAATTCAAAACAAAATAGAAGCATGTCTCAGAAAGTAGTAAATATTTTATTATATATATATACATGATATAAAAAATTGTTATGGTGAAAATTTAAAAAGTGTATTACAGCATAAAAATTGGAGATTTAATTTTAAGTACATGTCTTTACTTATTGCACTTTTAAGTAAAACTTCCAAATAGCATTTACTGTTGAAACTGCCAAATAAAAACAATTTGCCTTTATCCCTTTGCATTCGTGCCGGATAAAACACGATAAAGCTTATTGCTAACATAATTTCAAATTTAAGCTTTGTTGACCAATATAAAAACATTTGCAATAGAAATCTATGACCAAAATATACAAGTATTTAGAAATAGTGGTAACTAAAAAGATAATTTTCTATTTTCAGACAATAACCTTCAATGAGTGCAAAGGGTTAATAGTGGCTATTAACTATAGAGGACTTTTACTGAAAATATAAAAACTGACAATAAAGACATTAAAAGTTAATTTGAGTAGATAACTAATATTGCTTCAATTTTAGAATTACATCAAGTTTAATTTCATGCTGATATAATTTATTTGCAATTAAACTATACAGTGTACCTGCAAGCATTAATCTTTAAGAACAGTTTTATTCAATGTTTGCTAGTCTTATACAGCAAACTCTGTCTAAGGCGGAATCGGTTGGGACTGAGAAAAATTTCCGTGGTAGACAATATTCTGACTTATGCAAAAAAGCTCCCCCCTCCTCCAAAAGAAAAGAAAAAAAAAACTATCTTTGACTATCTTTCATTGATTTTCCAGACTCGAAAATCGATTGAAAACTGAAATTCTGAAAGATTCTTTGTCTTCATAGATAAATGAGAAATGCTATTCAATTTCTTAGCACTGCTGTAATACATGCGAATTGGAAGTTTACACATGCAAAAATAAATAAATAATAATAATAATAAACTTCGAGAATGAGACAGAATGTTTTTATTTTGAATTTGAGTACAACCATAAAGTATAATATATTGTACTTTAGAAAATATGTATTTTCATAAATTTGCGTTCTACTAGAAATAACTTTTAAATGCAATTTTGTATAGGAAAAATTGACATAAGTAAGAATTATTTAAAATTTAAACAGTTTCTGTTCTTTTGAATTAACTTTTTCAAAGTGTTACGGAATTTAACTTTATTTGACTTAACAATTTTAAAGTTTGATAAACGAAATGCCTTTTGCTTATGTAAAATTTTGGTTTTGGTGGGACCTTAAAATCCTTTCCATTTCTGCGTTAGACAGATTCCGCCTTATGCAGCATGAATTAATGTAATTTTCTATGGGTTCGCCGGGACTTGAAGAATTTTCTGCGGTAGACAGATTTCCGGCTTACACAGAGCCCGCCTTAGGCAGAATTTACTGTATTTAAAACTATCACTTTCAAAATAGCAGTTTGAGAAGTTATGCAACTTATTTATGCAGATATGAGCACAATATGATGTTATTTAAAAACTCCCTGCAAAATTTTGTTTTCTTTTATTGATCTTTGTATGTTTGAACAATGGCTTACATATTTTGTATTTAAGCAAGAAAACAAAACTTTATCTATTTTTAACCACTCTACCATGTTACAAATACCCCCCACACACACACACACACCAAAAATAAATAAAAAATTCTAAAACATGGAGTATTGGACTGAAACAGATATATGTTCGAAGTTGCTCATATTGATAGAAAGTGTCTCTTATATATTTTGAAGAAAAAAGATGAAACATGCATATTTAACTCTGTATTATTAATAACCTACTCTAACTTTTTCAACTTAAGATAGTTCCCTAAACCTTGTCATGTTTTCATGGGTGGCAATTGCTCCAAATATTGATTTTTAGAGTTTAATATTTATATTTCATAAGATGAGTTTGATTCCAGGGTAATATAAGTAGTATTAAAAGGTTAATTTTGTTTAGAGATGACTGTTAGAGGAAGTTTTACTGAATACATACAAAAGCTATTCCAACTCACAAATTTTAAAGGCAACTATTTTAGAAATAACTACATATGAAGGATAAAATAAGTGGCATATGGGGTATCTGGTAAAATTTACATATAACTTTTTACAAAAAAAAAAAAAAAAAAACTGAAAATTTGCCTGATACCCTGGACACAAATTTTTCTATCAATAGACTATAAAAGAGATAATACAATATACTATTTTTAAAATGCTATTTTTTTTTTTTTTTTTAGAAATACATAAACAATGAATAATTTTTTGCCACTTTTTTAAGTATGTCAAAAGAAATTAATATTCATGCATCAGTCTTTTGGGTTTGAAATGACTGTAGACTGAAATACATTGGAAACTCTTAAAATGCTAAAACACTTCCTACCATATTTGATAAACAATTATTACATTTGAAATTACTATGAAAACTAACTGGAGGAAACTTAACATAACCTGCAGTACCATCTATAATAGAAGCATAAAATATCTTTTGAAAACTGCTATTTATTAATATTGTTATGTAAAAATTGTGATTTCTATTATTCCTTTTGCTCCGTAATAGTTGCCTTAAAAATTTGAAACTTCTTTCAGAAGTTTATTTGCATACACACAGATACATATATTTGAGGTAGGTTCAGTTGAGTGAAAAACAAATTGCACACCAATATAACAATTTCAAATTTATTCATATTATATTTCTCAGTTTCAAAGTTTACTATTAGAAAATTATTATTGCTTGTAAAAAATAAGTTAATCTCAAAAAATAAATGCAAATCCATAACAGAATTTGACCAATAACATGACCAACATTTAATAATTTCCTTTCTCTAAATATCACAGGTTCTCACTATAACTAATTCTCTTCTTCTTTATCCTTTATAATTTAATTATGAACTAATGTAAAACTATTTTTACCTTAAATAAATTGAAAATACAGTACAGGACCTCGGAAATCCGGAATCCTCGAGACAGAAGGATCTCCGGATTTTGGAATTTTCCAGATTTCAGGTCCTCCCAAAGTTCACGTTTTTTCCGCGATCCTTTGACGAAATTAGTGGGTTTTTTTCTCACGATCCTTTGACAAAATGAGTTTTTTTTTCCGATCCTTTGATGAAATTTGCATTTTTTCTGTGATTCTTTGACAAAATTTGCGTATTTTTTCTATGATCATTTGACGAGATTTGAATTTTTTTCATGTTCCCTCGACAAAATTTGCATTTTTTTGCAAACCTTTGAAAAAATTTGCGATCCTTTGACGAAATTCATGGGTTTCTTTCACTATTCTTTGAAAGAAATTCGTGTTTTTTGTTTCGCGATTCTTTGACAAAATTTGCATTTTTTCTGTGATACTTTGACAAAATTTTTATTTTTTTCACGATTCTTTGGCAAAATTTTAATTTTCTCTGCAATTTTTTTGATGATCCTTTGACAAAATTAGGATTTCTTTGCGATCCTTTGACAAAATTTACATTTTTTCACGATCCTTTGACAAAACTTGCATTTTTTTTTTTCACGATCCTTTGACAAAATTCACATTTTTTCCGCAATCCTTGGGCAATTTTTTCCACGCCTATTTGTCGAAATTCGTGATATTCTTTATGTTCAAATTTTCGGACTGGAGACCAATTTTTTTACATTTTCAGAACCAAATGCCTTAAAATTTCAGAAAAGAATCATCCCTGGTGAAATATCTGACAATTTTTTTTAACGAATTGTAATATAAATTAATTTTATACTAAAATTAGAAGATAAATTATTTTTTTTTAATTTCGGGGAGGAGGGGAGGCTCCGTATGCCACCACCACTGAAGTAACATATTTTAGTGGTTACACACTGAAACACAATGAACTGCAAAAAAAAATTAGGAATCTAAAATTTTCGAAAAATTTTAGTAAAAATTTACAAATTTAGAAAATTTTTAAATATTTTTTTCCCGGATTTCAGAATTCCGGATAATGGATCCTATACTGTACCTCACTAATATGAACCCTGCTAGTCTGAAATTCCAGATGATCTAAACAAAAGGATCTGTTAGTAGAATCAACATTTTTTTTTAAGTAAATTGATTAAAACATACATTTAATGATGTTTTAACTTGAGGAAATCAATCACTGAATAATTTTTTGAAGAAATCATAACAGTATTCCTATGCAGTAATGTGATAAATTTATTTATTTTTTTTGTCTGACAAATTGTATTCCAATTATCTGTTTCTGAAAATAAAGCTAGTAACAAAAGGAGTAAAAGGATATTGCTACACTTAATTGTTCAAATGTTCTGCAATTTTTTGAAATGGCTAATTTTGCTTAACTAATGTCAAAATCAGCAACTAGTCTCATCACAGCTTCTTACTCAGACATATAAGTTCTTCAGTTTGTCTCTTAGTGAGCATAAACGTTTTAAACACTTAAATAAAATTTATATTAAAAATTTGCCACAGATTTCATTAAGCAAGCAAGTTACCATTTGACTCTAAAAGCTCTATCACACTGGTAAGGCAGGCAAAACTTGGAGCACTGTATAAATCTTTTCTTGAAATAAGAAAGGAGAAATTGCATTATGAAAGGTTGTTATTTGTTATATAGAAAAGTTGACATTATTCGATATAAGCCATATCTGATTGGGAAGGGAGGCAGAACTTAGCGGTCTTTCTTGATTTTCCATTTTCTTCTGCTATTGGTCTACTATGTGAAGCATTTCCGGTGCCTAGTGGAAAAAGTTGCAGGTGCTTCATGCACAAAAGCCTTATCACAATATATTTTTTTAGCAACAAGCCTATTGAAGGCTGAGATTCACTCACATAGAGGATGTGAAAGCACTTTAATATGTGCATAGCCCATTTTCACATCTTGCTGAGAACAGAGAAAAGCACAAGAAAACCTGGCATAACAATTGTTTTTTAAGGTTTGAACAAAGGTACATACAGAATGTCCCAAAAACGTTGAAACCCTACTAGAGAACTACTGAAGATAAGTTGACAACATAATTTGCAAACATGTCCAAATAAGTTTATGCTATTGAAATAGTCTCACCACTAATTTTTAAAAAGAAATTTTTATATGGCTTCCTAGATAGAATTGGTCAATAAGAAAATTTCTGCAAGAAGATCATTAAAAGTAAAACATACTTATATCTTTAAAATTAAATAAATTATATTTAATTAAAAATAGATCACCGTGAATGGGGACTATACATAATATTAGAAATGTAAATATGTGAAATATTGTGAGAATGAAGAAATGTGCCACATATGCAATTGACTCTAAAAAGGAGATAATCAATGCTTACAAAAAGAGCTACAAAATATTTGAGAGGAATTATTAGAAAAGCTGTTATTTATGTACTGGACTTGAAAAAAAAAAAAAACATTGAGAATGCTTTGTGAATTGCTTGTCTTGTATAATGTTTCTACGATTTACAGCTAGCTACATTTGCCTCTTTACATGATCTCTACCTGAGTAAAGCTTTATTTAATACACATTTGTAACAATTTTTTCACAGTTATTATATATTTATATATTTTAATATAATTTTGTTAATATATTTTTGTTCTACAGAATGTTATCTTCAATTTGTACATGATTCATATTTTCAATGATGAAGTAGGATTTTAAATAATACAAAAATATGGTATGGGTCAGCTTTTTACTTTCATTATAATTCAGTTATTAAAAATACAGGTATGAGCTATTCTGTAATGATCTTGTTGCAGAAACAGAAAACTTTCTACAGAGTTTCTACCTGAATGTTTCATAAATATGATGCACCATTCTTTCCCTTCTGTTTCTGTTAATAAAATAGCATCCTTTTAGCTTCTCATTAAAATAAATTACATTCTTCTTGCCTTTTATCTGATAAATGGGTCCCTTGTTGCCTATTGTATTAAAAAAAAAGTTGCTTACATAGTAAAAACTGACTCATTGTTGTGACTTGACATGAGTGCCCTGATTTTTAAATATTAAGAATATCTATAGAAATCAAGGGTGCCTTTAAAAACCAAAATGTGCCTTTGCTTTATAATTGGCCAATTTTGTTTAAGGGGATTCTATAAAAATAAAAAAGTAGCTTTTTAAAAAAATGCTTGCAATTTACATTGTCTACTTATCTCCAACAGGTAAAAAATTATAGCATGTTTTAAACTTTTTGAGATACCCTGTATAAATTCTTTAGTATTGAAATGTTCACTATCAGGTAAGACATATTTATGTAATCTACAGAGCGTTATATTTTCAGAAACCTGGGAAACTCAAGCAAGCCTCAATTCTAAGTAGTTCAGATTAGTGAGGTTCTACTTTATAAAGTGGATAAAAGTAATCGATATTGATCAAGTGAAGAAATCAATTTTCAACAAACATCCTATACTGGTATTTTAAAACAGCTTGAAACATCATAAACAAGTTTAATTTACAAAAAAAAAGGAATAAAATCAATTGTTTAAATTATGAACAAAAAGGCAACAGAATCAAAACAGTAATTATAAAAATTTCCTATCACACCATAATTTGTTTAACAAGTAACTGAAAATGTCATATTTACACCATTTAAATATTATCAATATCATTTATACTGCCAACATGAATAAACATCACAAAAAAGATCCCCACCGATCCAATAATGTTAAAATATTGCTCAATGTAGCAACCATTAAATAATAAGTTTTTGCTTAGATCTTTAAAATCTTATAAAGTGTCAAAAAAATATAATAATACAAATATAATGTTATAAACTAGGGGCTTTCAGAAATTGATACATTAGCCTCTGACCATCAACTTTAGCAATGATTCCTCTTTGATAGTAATACCTAAAAAATAAACAATTTATTATATTAAGATAAAGGCATTCCAGAGAAAATAAATGTAAAAAATATTTTAAATTCTGAAGGCACTTTCAAAATTAGAATAAAAGGAAACTTGAATACAGTACAGCCCCGATTATCAGTGGAATTGGGTGGTAAGGGCACCGCGGATAACCCGAAAAAGACTGAAAAAAGGGTGCAAGCACGAAAAAAGAAAATTCAGCATAAAAACTATGTTTTAGTGTACAAAAAACATAATAAAACGTTTAAAATGCATATATATGCACAGTACAGCAGAAACCTTTGCTTTATGTCTAAATCACTAAAATAAAGAACATTAAACAGGAAACAATGCATACTGTACAAAAAAGTGTTGAGTTACACCTTTAAAAAAAAATCAGTCACTTGTTTTTGCTTCTTACTTCGGAAACACCTTTTATATCTCAAAAATGAAGCTATTCTTGATATGCTCCCCTGGAATTTATCATAGTAGTCTTATTTAATTGTTAAATATTTTAATTGCTGTGTTTACGTTTTATTAATAAAATCAAGAAAAGACATCAAGACTTTATATCTGATATTTTAAACATGGTAACCGAATCTATTCTTCTACTACTTTCGAATACATGAATTTTTCTGTTTATATTTATTAGTAGGGCTTATTATATTTTCCTTGCTGTTGGCTTAAATTTAATAATTAAAAAAAAAAAAAAAAAAAATCGCTTTGCAGATAAACCGCACTGAGGATAATCGGAGCTTTACTGTACTTGTATGTAAAAACACTAATGCACATGCTGCTACTGATAGACATTTTTTTCATGCAAGTCTAGGTACATACATAATTCTGAAATGTATAATTTACTTATAAAGTATTTTCATAATACTGAGAGAGATTTTAAATTTGCTTTATAGTTCCATTAAACGTAACAGAAGTAATTTATTATTACTTTTATATAATTAAATAAAAATCAGAATTTATCACAATCTGGTTCAAATAGATGTAAATATTCATATGCTTGCATCTAAACATGGTTTTGGTTCATTAATGTCATTCTAATCTGATACCGAGTATGCGCTTTTAGCAAGATTTTCAAATGTGCAATTTTTTTAAAGTTTTTTGACAAGGAATGTAAGTGAGCAAAAAAAAGTATTTGCATGTAATTTTTTTCATAAGTAACCCCAGAAAGTAAATGTGACTAAATTGTTTAACTATTACTTTATTTAATTAACTAGCTGACTTGCCCGGTCCCGTGACAATAACCTTAAATTTGTATGATTTTATATCTTTAATCAGTATTGTCAATGGACTACTTTTTTTAAAATTTAGATTGCTTGATTGGCCCCACTTCTTTAAAATGATATCATAATAAACATTTAACTCAACTCCTCAGCCATAGACATAATCTAAAAGCATTTATCAGTCATAACTCATAGCTCATTTCCCGTGTTGCTACAAATAGCTACTTAAAAACATAAACATTTATAAATAACTTCATCATTGTAATCTAGTGAGAAACCATAAATAATCAGGAGCTATAATTTAGAAAAGAAAATTTGTTTATTGAGATAACTGTTTGCGTTAAAAATACATTTAATCTAAATAATTGCTGTAATTTAGGAAAGCCATATTTCATGTTTAAATATCTACTTAAAGACATTATCTTTCATTTGCTTATTGAAATAACTATTGTGATTTGTTTATATTTATCAAGAGTATTTTTTCAAGGGCACTTACTTGTGCAGACTGTTATTGAGTGGAACTGACCAGATGCAATTCAACCACTGTCCTGTGAACATCAACGCACCAGCTCATTGCTTGGCTGGAACATTTTTAAGTTGCACCCGGTAGTCAAACCCCGGATATTGTTTAACTTAAATTATTCTACACATTGCTATGTCCGTGTAGGGCATTGTAAATAGTTTAATATAATTTTATTTTCATCTCCTGTTAACTTACTTTCTATTTCGACACGCAACACACTCAGTCTATTTACAAATATAATAAACCTTATCATCTTCATCTTAAATATCTGTCACTAAATAAGGTGAATTTCATCATTTTAAAAAAGTGGTAGCAATCAAGCAATCTGATTTTTTTTAAAGTAACCACTGGCAACACGGTCTTTAACTAAATTTTGTCTGAATTTATATTTTTAAATAAAAAAAATCGCAAAAAAAAAAAAAAATTTTTTAGCAGTAAAAGTGCTTGTAAGATTTTTTCTTTTGAGTAACAAGATTTCCCCTTTTGTTGCAAAATGTTATTTTTCACAAAAATATAATAAATTTCACAACCTATAATTGTCCAAATACTTAAATGTTTGGATATGTTATATAAAATGAGTGTCTGCTGGCTGTGTGAAAAATCGCTAAAAAAAGAAAACTAGAAATAAATGCAACAGGAAAGTGGTGGGGCTATTCACCATTTAAAAAAAATCATTCCTTGTTGTCCTAAGCCCATGTATAATTTTCATGCTAAGATATTGATATTGATTTGTAAAAAGCAGTGTTTTCTTCAGTTTTTTTTTTTTCTGCTGATGGATGGGATATATGGTAAAATGTTATAATTTCTGAGTTATAAATGTGTTTCCGACGAGTGTGTGTAAATAAATGAGTGTTTGTGCTAAAATATTGATATTTAGTTATAAAAATCACTGTTTTACATGTAACTATTTATTTATTTTACACTGAAATCCTGAGTGAAATACACAATATGAACTTTTAAAAACACACTGTTTTACTTAAAAGGCGACAAAGCTAATGATAATATGGATGATACAAGTTAAAAACTTGTGTAAGTTTTGTTGTTGTCTGTAAAAGTTTTTTAAATTGTAACATCTATATTATTATTATCTTTCTCGCCTTTTAAGTAAAACGGTAAGCTTTTTATAGTTCATATTGTGTATTTTGTAATTGAATCAAGGCAGAATATTCCATTTCATCTTATGATTTTATTTCCTGAGTGAATTTTTTTGATTTTTCAAGCTAATTATTTACCCTTAAATTCGGATTATACCTGAACCAAATCAATACTCGAATATTAGCTAAAAGGTTAGTATATAGTATTAAAACATCACAGCTATTGTATAAAATTAAGTGTATTTTTTTATAATCAAAATGTGTGTTAATTAATCTTATAGTAAAATGTGTAGAAAAAATGAAAAGTAAAGTGACTTCAGGGAATGAATTTTTTTCAAAGGGGTAATTTACATATTTTTTTTTAATGGTTTGTAGTGTTGCAAAGAGAATTGAAAGTATTATGCTATTTGGTGTTTCCTTTTTTGCATATTTTGATTTTCAGAATCAGTGATTAATTTGTAAATATGCCAGAAGAAGGGAGAAAGGGGCAGTAGTTGTCAGGTATTTTAAAATGTTTTTAAAAAATAGTCGTTATCGTCCAAAATCTGAAACTTTTAGGAGTTAAAAATAATGTTTTTGTAGCCTGTGTGAAACAATCAAGGCAAAATATTGATACTTAGAGGCAAAATAGTTCGTAAGTAGACTTTTTTATTTTCATTTGGTCTATTTCAGTAGTTAAAAATAAATAGTCGTCATCTTTGATATAGTCAGCAGTTATAAACATGATGGTTACGCACCTTTGTGAGAAAAAATAGTGCAAAATATCAATATCTAGTTGAAAAAGCAATATGTTTTTTTCTCTTTTTTTTTTTTTTTTTCTTGTTTTGAGCTCGGTTCCATTAGCACAACAAAAAAATAGTTCTTATCATTCGATTTCTCTAAAATTTTAACAGGTTATAAATATAATGGTATCCGATCCTTCTTTTAAATTTCGTGGAAAAACTTGAGAACTTGAACCAAAGTTGAGCAAAACCTCAATTTTTAGTGTTTTAGTCAAAATTTTCACACATTTTGTAAAAAATCATCTGAGCATTTTGAAATTTTTGTAGCTGATGTAAATCCGGTCTGTAGAGATGCTCTGAAAAGATTGTGTTGAAACACAAACATATATAGGCATTTTTACCATACAAAAAAGATAGTCTCCGTAAGGTGCAAAAATTTTTTTTAAGGGTTAAAACTTGTATTTTTGAAAACCGATTGCACCTTCGAAGAGAAGAAGGTCTCAGCTTTACATACATATATTTTGTTAACAAGTACCTCCAAAACTGCACCATTGGGAAGCAATGCATATGGGTAGAAAAGATAACCGCAAAAACAACGGCTTTTGAAATTTCGTTTTCAAACGGTTAACAATGATGTTTTTTCAAACTGATTGCTATATTTAAGACATAAAAGTACAATCTTCCAGAGTATGTCTTCTGTTTTTAACTATACTAGATGGTTTGGCCAATCAAGGTTAAAAAAAGAACCCCTGTGTTCATTTCTTCATTCCATTCCACTGTGTAAATCTGATTCTGGGCATGCACGAGCAATTTTGCCAACTCAGAATGAAAAAGATGAGAGTTCGTTGAGATTTTTAGGGAACTTAAAAAGTAAAAATGGAACCATTATAAGATCACTCCTGTGTCTGTCACAGCCATTTTACTTGTAAACTATGGAACGTGGAAAGTTCAACTTGGCTGAAGTAATAAAGGCTATTGACCCACATATTTATAGATTATTAAACATTCACAAATATATTTAGGAAAAATGTAGAGTTGTTAATTATGTTACTTGAAAAAAAAAATCTTTTCTTTGTACATTGTGTGAAAGCTTTTGTAATGCCGAACTCAAAAATATATTTCTTTTAACTTTAGGTATTTTATTTTCAGAGATATCGTCAAAAATGTAATGTAAAAATATGTTCCTCTCCCCTCTATTTACAAATATATATGTATATACCGGGTGTCCCAAAAAGGACTGACTGATTTTAAAATTCAATAACTTGTAAACGGTGACAGATATTTAAAAAATTCTTGCAGGAGGGTTATGCATAAGGTCAAAAGTTTTTTTACAGTGATTTTCAATTTTAGTTCGAATTACAAACAATAGATGGCGCTGCGATCGATAGACGCTAAATTCAGGCTCGATTTTTGGTACTTCGTGGCCCGGATAATACATTTCCATCTCCTTTTTCCGCATAGAACAAGAGAAAGGACCAAAAATCGAGCCTGTATTTAGCGACTATTGCTTACAGCGCCATCTATTGTTTGTAATTCGAACTAAAATCGAAAATCACTGTAATAAAACTTTTGACCTTATGCATAAACCCCCTGCAAGAATTTTTTAAATATCTGTCACCGTTTGCAAGTTATTGAATTTTAAAATCAGTCAGTCCTTTTTGGGACACCCGGTATGTCGTAGGCTAATTGAGAAATCCGGCTCTTTGCAAAGAGCCGGGCTAATTGGAGAATCCATCTCCCTTTTTCCAATTAGCCTGATATTTTTCAGGCTTACTGCAAAGAGCCTAGAAAGCGTTAGGCTAATTGAAAAATGACCACATATTATCCGATCAGGGTGATATTTTTAACTCACAGGCTATTAAAGCCTGAGAGCTTATGTGCCCGCCGATTCTGTATGTGCGTGTGTACGTATGTACGTAACGCGATAACTCTTGATAGAAAAATCCGATATGATTCAATTTTTTTTTCTAGGTTCATTCTGATAAGGTGCTTCCCTGATTAGTTTTTGGGGTTCATTGGTTAAGGATAAAGGGGGAAAAGGGGGCTAGTCCCCCCCTTAATTTATATAAATGGGTTTTTCATGCAGAAATATTCGATTTGCTCCAAATTTGGTATACCGGTTTATTCTGTTAAGGAGCTTCCCTGATTAGATTTGAAAGCTCATTATTTAAGTATAAAGGGGGGAAAGGGGGTCTACCCCCCTTAATTTAGATAAATCGGTTTTCCATGATGAATTATTCGATTTGCTCGAAATTTGGTATACGGTTTATTATGTTAAGGAGATGGTTTGATTAGATTTGGAGGTTCATTAGTTAAGTATAAAGGGAGGAAAGGGGGGGGGCTACCCCTCCCACTTAGTTTAGGTAAATGCGTTTTTAATGCAAAATTATTCGATTTGCTCCAAATTTGGTACACAGGTTTATTATGTTAAGGGGCTTCCCTGATTAGATTTGGAGGTTCATTATTTAAGTATAAAGGGAGGAACGGGGGGCTATACCTCCCCCTTAATTTAGAATAATGGGTTTTTCATGCAGAGTTATTCGATTTGCTCCAAATTTCGAATACCGGTTTATTATGTTAAGGAGCTTCCCTGATTAGATTTGGAGGTTCATTATTTAAGTATAAAGGGAGGAAAGGGGGGCTAGACCCCCCCCCCTTAATTTAGATAAATGGGTTTTTCTTGCAGAGTTATTCGATTTGCTCCAAATTTCGTATACCGGTTTATTATGTTAAGGAGCTGCCTTGATTAGATTTGGAGATTTATTGGTTAAGTATAAAGGAGGGACAGGGGTCAGTGCCCCCTTAATTTAGATAAATGGGTTTTTCATACAGAATTATTCGATTTGCTTCAAATTTGATATACCAGTTTATTACGATATGGCTTACTTCATTTGATTATGAGGTTCATTGGTTAAGTATAAAAGGGGGGCAATTGCACCTCCCCTTAATTTAGATAAATGGGTTTTCATGCAGAATTATCTAATTTAGTTTAATTTTTTTTCTAGGTTCATTCTAATAAGGAGCTTTTCTAATTAGATTTGAAAGTTCATTGGTTCAACATAAAGTGAGAAATGAGGGGACCTAATATTCCCCTTTAATTTAGTGAAATGGTTTTTTCATGCTGAATTATCTGATTTGCTTCAAATTTGGTATACCAGTTTATTACGTTAAGTAGCTTCCCTGATTAGATTTGGAGGTTCTTTGGTTAAGTAGAAAGGGGGGCAACGGGGACTAATCCCTTCATTTATTTTTCGAGGGGCATTATTCTTTGAAATAAGAATATAATATACAATTAGTGTGAATAACCTGTGAGCTCAATGCCATCAGTTTAACTGGGCAATTTTCTTTTTATTGGGTTTATTAACGCATAACTCTACCCAAACCCGAAAAATAAATTACAACAGACCGTACCCCAATCCGAGCAAGACAAAATAATTTCAGTCTACATGCAACCCGACCCGAACCTGAGAGTTCCATTTGAAAAAACCCGAAATCCCAAACCAAATCTGATAACCAACAAAAATATTCCAAAGATCCATAACCGGATCCGAACAAGACAAATTAGTTTCCGTGGACACGCAACGCTACCAGAACATAAAAATTCCATTCGAAGTCAACCTGAAACCCGTCCCGAACCAAATCTTAACCGACAAAAATATTCCAAAGAACTATAACCCGATGCAAGCCAGACAAAATAATCTCCGTCCACCGGCAACCCGATCCAAATCTGAAAGTTCTAATTAACTCAATGGGAAACCAGGTTATGGTCGGTTTTCGGGTTGACTTCAAATGGAACCTTCAAGTTCGGATCCGGTTGAAAAAAAAATTAAACTAAATTAGATAATTCTGTATGAAAACCCATTTATCTAAATTAAGGGGAAAATCCCTTTCCCCCCTTTTATACTTAACCAATGAACCTCCAAATCAAATGAAGGAAGCCTTATCGTAATAAACTGGTATATCAAATTTGAAGCAAATTGAATAATTCTGTATGAAAAACCCATTTATCTAAATTAAGGGGACACTAGCCTCTGTCTCTCCTTTATACTTAACCAATAAATCTCCAAATCTATTCAAGACAGCTCCTTAACATAATAAACCGGTATACGAAATTTGGAGCAAATCGAATGACTCTGCATGAAAAACTAATTTATCTAAATTAAGGGGGGGGGGTCTAGCCCCCTTTCCTCCCTTTATACTTAACTAATGAACCTCCAAATCTAATCAGGGAAGCTTTTTAACATAATAAACCGGTATACGAAATTTGGAGCAGATCGAATAACTCTGCATGAAAAAACGATTTATCTAAATTAAGGGGGGTAGCCCCCTTTCCCCCCTTTATACTTAAATAATGAGCTTCCAAATCTAATCAGGGAAGCTCCTTAACACAATAAACCGGTATACCAAATTTGGAGCAAATCGAATATTTCTGCATGAAAAATCCATTTATATAAATTAAGGGGGGGGGGGGGGGGAACTAGCCCCCTTTTCCCTCTTTATGCTTAACCAATGAACCCCAAAAACTAATGAGGGAAGCACCTCATCAGAATGAACCTAGGAAAAAAATTTTGAAGCAAATCGGATATTTCTATCAAGAGTTATCGCGTTACGTACTTATGTATGTACGTACGTACACACGTACATACAGAATCAGCGGGAACATAAGCTCTCAGGCTTTGATAGCCTGTGAGCTAAAAATATCACCCTGATTGGATAATAAGTGGTCATTTTTCAATTAGCCTAACGCTTTCTAGGCTCTTTGCAATAAGTCTGAACAATATCAGGCTAAATGGAAAAAGGGAGATGGATTCTCCAAGAAGCCCGGCTCTTTGCAAACAGCCTAGGCTGTTTGCAAAGAGCCGGATTTCTCAATTAGCCTACGACATATATATATGATATAATATATATATATATTTATTAACCCTTTCAGTCCTGACATTATCAATGGGTAAAGAAGCATTTTCTCACCATATTATAACTGCTGTGTGTTCAAATACTGCACACATTTTTATTTTCTATTAGAATTTTTTACACCACACAAAAATAAAAATCTTATTTTAGAGTATTATAAGTTTGATAAATCATAAGTTATATAATAATAAATTTTATATTTCTCTCTTATTTTTGCAACACATTTTTAGAAAATGTAAAAAAAAATATTATAAATATGGAATAAATTTTTAACACAAACCATAAAGGAACTGCAAACTTTATGAGGCAGTATTGCCTAACCATAGAATTAGAAAATTCCTTCTAAGTTATGACAAGAAATATTTACAGGGATTAAATTATTTCATTAAATATACAAAACAAAGAAGAAAATGCAAACAGTTAAAGGAAAACTTTTTTTAAAAATAACTATTATAAGCATACTAAAAACTATATTAAGAATAATTAAAGATTTTATTCATATTTTCATTTATCATACAAATTACCCAACCGTCTATTTTTATTATTGCATCAATTTGAAAAAGCTGCTTCAAAATTAAAATCTTTCATACTTGGCCCTTTGCTGTTTATGAAAATCAAATCACTCAAGTTTTTTATTGTTGTGTTACTTCGTAAAGCAGTCTTTATGATGTTTTGTTTGCTGAATCCTCTTTCCACGTTAGTTGTAGTTATAGGGCATGTCAATCCAATTCTTGCAATATCCATAATATTACGATATGCTGTATCTTCATGACTGTATTTTTTTTAAAATTAAATTCTAAAATTCTCTGAATGGCAAATTTTATGCCTATGCATAATATTTTTAAACAGCTTCCATTCCACCTCAAGTTCTTCTCTATATATTAGTGCAGGTAGAATTATGTTATTGCTGTTTATCCTGGCCAAACATTTCGCCAAGTTTGTTCTTTTCCATAATTTAACAATTCTTGTTGATCATCTAGCAATCTATTGCGAAGGCATCCAATAAATGGCATATTCTATTAGAACAAAACCTTTGCTCAATATTACTAATGATATTTATTAAAAAGCCAACTGCTGATTTAAAAAAAGTTTGTACTTGTTTTGAAGATATAGTAGTAACATGCATAATTCAATAATGTATGTGACATCACTGAATAGCAAATCTGCATTCTGTAATTCTAAACAAATACTATGCAGTGGTCTTAAAGCATAAACTGAAATATGAGTTATAGCTATAAATTGAAATTTAGCTACACTAGATTTTAAACCCAAAGCACAAGCATTATTTTTGTTGGATTCTACATCAGGTTGTAAAGCACTTATTAATGGATCAATGCAGTCAAGGATGATTTTAGCACTTGAGTAAAATGATAACCATCTGACAGGAAATACTTGTTTAAAATTTGGTCCCTAAAATATTCTGGGCATTTCGAAGGATATTTAAATTTTTTTTAGAATATTTATAGTATTTATAAATTCCATTAATTATGATTTGATATTTGACTAAATAAGGAACATTGTCTGCTGTTTGGCCACACACTAGAGCAAGTTTGTGTGCAGCACAATGTTCAGAAACTATAAAATGATTCTCCTTTTTAAATAATGATACAAGTCCACCTTTGCACCCCGTCATTGCTCTTGCTCCATCTGTCCTAAGAGAAATTAAATCACTGGTTTGCACCCCTTTTATATTTAAAGTTTCCAACACTTTTTTATACATCTTTTCAGAAGTGCAGCTATTATCTAACTGTTCTAAGCTTTAAAAATGTGAAACTACATTACCTTCAACTACTGCTTGAATATATATCATCACATTTTGACTTATAATAATATCTGTTGATTCATCAATTTGTAGGCCATAAAATTTTGCAAACTTTATTTTGCCTAAAACTTCATCCTCAATAACAGTTTTTAGTGCTTGTATGAAATCATCGACACATTCGTGATGGGTATAATGAATATTTTCTTCAGATTTTAGCATTTCAATTTGTTTACAACCTTTGTTGTAATAAAAGCTTTTGTAGTGATAACTTTTCTTTGGCTAAATTTTCTTTGCAAATAAAGTACACATTTCTCATTGTACAATTAATGGCTTCTTTCACTTTTTCATAAGCTTTACAACTTGCTCATCCCTTGATCTTTTTGCTTCTACTGCTAGTCTATGATCACCAGTTTTTTCATGTTTACCAAATGCCAAAATCATCTGCCTTCGGAAAAGCACTGTATTTACCTATGGTAAATGTGTTTGAACATCCAGCATTAATGCACCAAGTGCAAACTAATATCTTCTTTTCAGAAATATGTTTAAGCCATTTATGTTTTGTAAACAAACTTTGTTGAATTCTTCTTTTTGTTTATGGATGAATTTCCATTTTCGTAATCTTGAAAATAAACTTGAAAACTGCATGTTCTCAGCTCTTCACACAGTTTCACGCTCTGAACCCGTTCTCGAAAACAAAACTTGAAAACTGCAAGTTCTCGGTTCTTTACGCAGTAACAGAGCGCAGGTAATATTGCTTCCTGCCATGGGAGGCATGGAAAAATGACCTCCTTCTGCTTCAGATGGTGCATGCGCATCACGCATGTGGAGGAAAACTCCGTAGCAGCGAAATTAGCCGGCCAAGAAGAAGGGAAGGAATATAGACTAGGGAAATATGGCCATACTCGCACTAAAAATGGAAATTCATTTACATTCCAAAACATAATTAGAACAACAAAAAAGTCTCGAAAAACCATTTACCAGCTTTTTCAACATAATTTTTTCTCGACAATTTCACGATGTATTCACATTTGGTGAGTAGGTGAATGGTTAGTGCAGCCTCTGTTGAAGGCAATATGAATGCCAAACAATATATTAGTATAAGAATAGCAAATAAAGCCTTTGTGCAAGAATATTAAAAAGCCGAAAACCAACATTTAAAAATGCACAAATAATACATGAAAAGCAGCAAACAGCTGTTTCGAATCTACCAGCGAGATTCTTCTTCAGTGCAAGATAGGGCAAGGCACAGCATGCTAGAAAAAGCAAAGCTGAGCAAAATGACAGAGACGTGCCGGTTTATATACCCGATGCGGGTAGCGAATGCGCCAAAAACAACCAATGAGAGAGAAGTAGATGAAACGATTGAGTAAACTAGTAGTGACATCTACCGGAAAACGAGAAAAAAAGAAACTAAAAAAGGGGAAATTAAATTAATACTTTCCAAATACTTGGAAAATCAAGAGTGCTAGATAAGTCATTGACTAAAGAGGGAGAATTTTTAATGATGTGGTAAGTTTCCCAAAAATCAAGATCAAGGTTAGAAGACCATTTTTGGATAATGATGGCTGAGGAAAAATCGAACCTATGTTGAGAAGTATGAGAAGACCAACAATGTTGAGCAATAGAAGAACGTTTAAGCTGCTGATTTTTAACATAACCTTCATGCTCTTTTAAATGAAATCTAGTCTGGCCAAGTTTCTTTTTCTCTCATTTTCCGGTAGATGTCGCTACTTGTCCACTCAATCGTTTCATCTACTTCTCTCTAATTAGTTGTTTTTGGCGCATTCGCTACCCACATTGGGTATATAAGCCTGTCATTTTGCTCTCTGTTTCTCATTATCTCTGTCATTTTGCTCAGCTTTGCTTTTACTAGCACGCTGTGCCTTGCCCTATCTTGCACTGAAGAAGAATCTCGCTGGTAGATTCGAAACAGCTGTTTGCTGCTTTTCATGTATTATTTTGTGCATTTTTAAACATTGGTTTTCTGCTTTTTAATATATTAGTATATTGCGAGATAATTTATTTAATAGTGCTCTGAAATTGGAAATTGCTGATTCATCTTATTTTCAACAAGATAGTGATCCCAAACACAAGGCAAACATTACGAAATTATGGTTGCTGTATAATGTAAAAAAATCGATTGCAAACGCCACCACAATCACTAGACATCAATCCTATTGAAAATTTATGGAATATCTTGGATATGCAAATACAACAAAAGAAAATTATTTCTAACAAAGCTGATCTTAAGTAAGCTCTCAAGGAAGAATGGCTAAAAATCAGCAGCAAAACATGTCACAAATTGATCAAATCGATGCCCAGACGATTACAATTTGTAATTGAAGCAAAAAGCATGCATACTAAATATTAGTACTGTTTTTTTATTTTGAAATATTTACTATATTTTTATTCTCACTCCTAGTACATTGTTACGGCTTGCCTTGACACGGTTTTGAACGCACCCTTGTGCGTTCCACCAGACTTTAGTGTTTGCCATTTGGCAACGGCAGTCTTATCGTTTTTTTGTTGATGTTCGCGCGTCGAATGTTTTTATGTAGAAAAACCGCATTACTGAGCTATTTCGTTAGCAAAAAATGACCATGGGGTCTTATTTGTGTATAATAACGACTATTATAGTATAGTTGTAGCATAATTATACAGATTATGTTTTGATTCAAGTGGTATGGTCCACGAAAACAACATCGCAGTGTTCCATAACTGACTATGGTGTCAGTCCGTACTTCCTGTATATATGTATATATAAAAGAACTGTTTGTTGTTGTTTTAACTCTCTTCGTATTATTTGACTATCTTTGTATATATTTTCCATTTAATTGAACTAGTTACAGTCCATAATCAAAGTACATACACGTACATACATAAATACATTTTTGGCAAGAGGGAATGCAGTTTTATTTTTTTTAAGGTAAAAAGTTGGTTACTTGTGTTTGTTTGTTATTTAAATAAAGTAAAAGTTAAAACAATTTCATCACATTTGTTTTCTAGGGTTACTTATGCAAAAAATTGTGTGTGTGTAAATACTTTTTTTGCTCACTCTATGTTTTGTGTTGCAATGTAAAATATGGTTTGTGAACAATTACATATACATACTTATACAACAGAAAACCACTAATCAGCACAACTATGGATTAACAGTCAAGTTGATTACAGATGATATCCATTTGATTACACAGGATTAATACACATTTCTTTAAATAAAAATCAAGGATTTTTTTTATTTAACCTTTTTTATTAATATTATTTAACTATATTGAAAACAACAAATAACACAGAAAATTTCAAAAGGAAACTTTGGAATTAGTATTTGTGGCAGGAGGAGGGCAAGAGTAGGAAAACGGAAATTCCCAAAAGGGGGTTCAGCGATTTGGATTGAATTTACCAAAAAAAAAGAAAAAGAAGAGAATCTTTTGATTGATTCTCACTCTTAAAATAGCGGAAAATGATTTGATTTATTACAAAGAAGCATAAAGAAGGGTCACAACTTCCTATATGTTTTAATATACTTGCTATTACTATATCCAAATTATTACCTGAGTAATATATTTTTTTAACATATGCAATGGCAAGCTAGGATAAAAAATTTATTTTGAAAATAGTGGTGGTAAATAATTAAAATATATAGGACCCTGTGACTGCTGCATAAGTGAGGTAGTGTGAATTGCAATTTTGCTATGGTGCACAGTTTGAAAACATACATAAACATTCAAATTACAAAATAGATGCAGAAAAGATGGAACATACAGTAGACTTCCTCAAATCCGCACAGCTTGGGACCAGAGGTTGTGTGGATTTTAGAATTTTGCAGATTTCTGGTTATTGCTTTGTTTACATTTTTTAAACAGTAATTTGAATGTAATAATGCAATCAAAGTTACAATGAATGCTTGATATATAGTAAAATATTAAAACAATTAAGTACAGTAATAAACTAGAATGATTTAAAGTAAGATAATTTTGAAAATGATTAAATTATTAAAAATAAAGGTCAAGTAAATGATCAATAATGTATAACTTAATATGCATAATAAAGATAAGATACCTTTTCCTTGAATTATTCAATGAAACTTTCCTCATAATGTTAACCTATTAATTCACATCAAAATCATAAAGTAAAAAAGTTTTATTTTAGGTTTAGCCATTCTTAATAACCAAAAAAGCTTGATTTAATACATAAATATAATATTTGCTAATAAGATTGGGATTACCAGTAATATCAGCAATATCTTGATTTTTTTTTTTTTTTCACAAATAAATTTATACTTCCTTCATGAAAAACCATATTATCGAAAGCAATATACCATATTATCAGTCATATTATCGAAAATTATATATGGAATAATATAAAACTGAAAGATTCTGTAATTTTGCCCCTACAACTGGACTGAAAGTTCCATTGTTTACAGGGGCGCGCCGAGCCAGTGTGCAAAGTGTGCAGCGCGCACAGGCGCCGAAGTAATAAAGGCGCCAAAGATTTCAGATGAGGAGCAATTACTTAAAATCCCTAATTTAATTAAACTAAAATGTATTAAATTTTCTTGACATCTTAATTACCTTTTCTAGATTTACAAGAGACGAACTTTTTTATAGATATTTAATTCTTTTTTTTTATTATTTATTAATTTCGTTTTATTCTACTTCTGAGTCTCCTGTGATTTAGACGTAGACCTGTCCTTTCAATGCACAGAGGCGCACCTCATGTTGTTGCAAACAATTAAAGGAGCCATATTTCACATGGCTGAAAACATGCAACACTATTATAACACTGTAGTAGTGGTAAAGCATAGTACAGTTTTATTACCACAGGGGGTAAGTTCCACTGGTTTCTTTTTTTATTTTTAAATAGCAATCTTCTCCTTATTGCAGAATTTTTGCACAGTCTCCGGCTTTTTATCTTAGAGAAAATCTGGTTCTTTTACATTGATTAAACATTCCAATTAAATAAAACAACATTTTCTTTATTAAAATACTGGTATCCAAAAAGCTGGACTTGGCAGCTCTGTTTCTGTCATAAATAAGATGACAATTACTATTAGGAAATACTGGTAAAAATGTCTCCTGCAAAAATCAGGCCACGAATAGTGGTATATTTATGCATCACAAGCATCTTATATGATTAGGCATGAGACTTTTCCGCGTTTTTACATACCAGTATAATATTAGAAAAAAATGTTGTTCTGCTAAATTGCAGAATTTTCCGATTAAATAAAATAACAATTTCTCTAAGATTATACTAGTGTGATAAAACGCGGAAAAGTCTCATGCCTATATGATGCATGTACAGTACATCTCACGGTGATAGCCCTACGACTCAGAAACTGTATTTAAAAATAATTTGCAGAAATAACATAAATCATAGTAAATTTAAAATTACATTTTTCAGAAGGCCAACCTATCTCAACAGTTTTGTAAGTGAAGTTGCCATAAACCTTAATCACTAAATAACAAATTAATAACATAATATAATTAACACTAAATAACGGTCATTGGTAACAATTAAAAGACTTCCATTCAAATATTATTGAATTTAAAGAAAACATACTTTAAAGTGGGCTTTTAATTTTAAAAACAGCTACTAATAGAAAGATTTGAATAGACGCCAAGAAAACCTTCAAAGGGTGCCACCATAGCGACCGCGGGATACGTGTTGTACAGACCTGGATTTGAGACCGGAATTTCCAGACCAGGACCCGGCCCATTTATATTTTTGCAGTTCGCGACCCGGCCTGTACATAAATTACTGAAAACAGACCCAACCCTGCCCGTTCAAAAATAAATTAAATCAGTCCAAAAATTCTGATTTTTTCTTAACAATTAAAATTCTTTTAAAGAATACTGTATACATATTTACGAAGAAATGTTAGATTGCTATGTATTCCCAAGACAGGAATTACACAATAGCATCATTAATGATTACTTAGACTTTTCAACATTCAAATAAAGATTCACTGAAAAAATTAATGTAGTTTACAAAAAAAGAAAAAAAAAGAGGATTAAAAGCATCATAACTTTTGAAGATGTATTATAAAAAGTAGATTTTTGAAAATATTTCTCTGTAATTTATTAAGGTATATTTACAATGATTCCGTTAACAGAAGTTTATTATAGCTATTACTATTTTTACAAAATATATTACCTGCCCGACACGTCCTGAGAACAATTAAGTCCAATTCCGACCCGGTTCGACTATGCAAAAGAAAAATGTAAGCCCCGGCCCGGTTCGAGTCTGCTGAAAAAATTAAGCCCGGTATCAGGCACGATATAGCAGTCAGATGCCGATCTCTACGCTGGATATGGCTTAATTTTTTACCGGCCTAGGCATTAAAAATACTGTCTTTATTCTGCCGGCTCGACTCGATTTGTTTGAAAGTTTGCCTTCATTTTTCCGTGACGGGTAGACCTCTGTCACCCTGAATAGAGAAACAATATACAACCAGAACTTGTATGAGTGTGCTGTTCAATGTAGAGATTTTAGATTGGAGAGACTGATGTCAGCTATGGAGCAAATTTTAATTGGTAAAATGAAGCATCAACCGTTTGTGAAAGTTATGGCATTCCGTGCCGTAGGTCGTGTCGTTTTATGCACCTAGAGTAAAGTCTACTTTAGGTGGCCGAAGCAATATACTTTTTCAGTGCTCCTACAAATGATCACTTCTGTAGAAACTATTATGTATTGGGCAAAAATTGTGGGGATTTTTTCCTGACCATAGACCTCCGTGCAGAACAAATACATTTTATCTATACTTATCTTGTACTCTGTACCTATCATCATGGTGGAAATAGAATTTTTGTTAATGTGGAGGGTATGGTGAAAATAGGTTGAATTTGGCGATAAATTCTTACTTTTTCAAAGATTGAGAGAAGCGCCCTTTCCCTGCACCCCTTCGTATGCTCGTGCCTAATCACATACTGAATAAATAATTGTGATGATTATAAGATTTGTTCATTTTAATACAGAACATGAAATATGAGCACTTATTAGCTTTAGATATAACCTTACACGCTTCAGAGACCAGAATGGCAAAAAAAATTTAGGAACTACAATGATAGCCGTATTATGAACGGAAAAATATAGATTTATATAATAATAAAAAAAGAGTTTTAAATTCCCGTGCTTATGCCCTACTAACTGACCCGCCCGGCATTGTAAATTATAGTAATCTTAAATAGTCTAAAATCAAACGTTGAATGATTTTATATTTTTAAACGAAAATTTTTCCAAATGAAACCAAAGATGGGGAGGGGGGCGCAATGTCTTCAGCAGCATATGCACCAGACGTGCAACGCACTGTCTGGTTTGTTTTGATTTTATATTTTTAAACGAAAATCTTTCCAAACGAGCTTAATGTTGTCAGCAGCCACTGCCTTCGGCAGGGTACAAGCTCGAATTTGCATGATTTTTCATTTTTAAATGAAAATTTATCCAAACGTAGCACGAGTTGAGGGCCCCACTGCCATCTGCAGCATACACCGGGGGGGGGGGGGGGGGGGGGGGTGATATCCACGCTCCGGCCTGATTTTTCAAGTGAACCTCGAATTTTTATTTAATTTCTGGCATTTAGATATATAAAAGTTTCAATTCTGACCAAAAATTCGTGATAAAACATAAATAATATAAATGCATACTATCCCCTCACTTATTTGAAATGCGAAATGATATTCAAAGCACAAGCACATATCGCTGAAACGGGAAACAATATCTTGAGAAAATTTGCACCGAGAGAAAAAACATCTCAGGCAAATCCTTGAAATGACTTAGAGTTTTTTGTTTTGTTTTGTTTTGAAACAGTACTAAATATTAATATTTGTTCACACCAGAGATATCGTTAGATTCGGAAAAATACCAAGAATGTATTGATAGTTTTTTTTTTTTTTTTTTTTTTTTTTTTAAATTTTTAAACTTCAGAAAAACGGAAAAACTTGAAAACTAACACGAATTGCAGCTAAATAAAAAGGTTTTTTGAAAGAGTAACGAAAGATACCGTTTGAATTGGAACCATAAGACAATTTTTTTTAATTCTACGAGGACCCGGCCATCGCAATTTCAAAATGCAGTGAAAATCGAACGTTACTCTTTCGTCAGTCTGAGAAATGTAAAGGCATGATTACTTTGAAGAAAGGAAGTTCGTCACTTTGCGATTATCATTATGGCTTTTAATTCTATATCGATGAATTATTGAAAAATGAAAAATCTGATCCTCAGGTGCATTTGGACCTGCCATCGCCTATCCTTATCCAAATTTTCAGACCTCTATGTTCCGTAGATTTTCTTAGCCATCGCTAACACATGCAGAGTAAAGGCAAACGTCTTTCTTTTACATTAATATCGATATGCAAATTAGAGATGACAAACCACTTTATTTCATTAGTATGGATCCAATCTATTATTATTGTATTTTATTATTTTGTCTGAGATAGTGAAATTTTACCATTTAATGCAGGATTCTGATACAGACAGATTTTATTTTCATAGGCTTTAGTCTGTTTCGAATTTTATTTACATAGCTGTCAACCTTCCTTATTTTTCATGTAATTTAAATGTTTGAAACCAGAAATTTTGTTTAATAAATGAAATAAAATACGAACCCTATAGAAACAAGATACATTTTATTAAGTAATTTTCTGGTTCAAAAACTTTATTTGATCTGGGATAAAACTCCAGCAGCATGGCAGTTATGCTATTATAGATACTCAAAGAATTTTTTTTATAAAGATTTATTTTCAGAGGTGGCGGGGGGGGGGGGGGGGGGGGGGGGGGGTGTATAGAGCGCCAACTGAATTCTGCACACAGGCGCTGGATACTGCTGGCGCGCCCCTGATTGTTTACACCTGTGATAATGTGCAGATTTGAGGAAGTCTACTATATTTCTTTCATTAAAGAGAAAAAACATTTACATATATCAATATTAGCATAAATCTTAATATAAAACAATATTTTCTTTAACTTAATCATTTAACTCCTTGAAGGGTGGTGGTTCATTTTTATTTCAATTCCTAAATGCCACATTAACAACAGAATTTTGGAATGAAAATTTTCCTTTTATCACGTACACGAAGAAAAGCTTTTACTTATTTTCAAATAAATCTGTTTTTAAATTCTAGTGAGATTCAATGATTTCAGCATTTTATGGATAGAAGTACTTTGCCCCTGAAAGGGTTAAAAGCTGAACATTAGGACTGGGCGATATTAGGATTTCTACATCATGATGTATCATTGAGGTTAAATCGTGATATCACAATACATCGCGATATCAGACTCTAGGTATTGCAAACATTGTTGCAATTTTAATATAAAATTTAACAGTTTTACGTACTCAAGCTCGTTTTATGCTTTGAAAAAACATTTTTTTTATAAGTAGAGGTTTATGTACAACAAATTTTAATTAAAATTTGTATAATAAATAATTTAACTAACAAATTGATTTTATATATCTTAGGCTTACATATTAATTCCGTATACTTACGTATTACTATTTTCAGCAGATTTTTTGGCACGGGTGGAATGGGGGGGGGGGGGGGTAATATTGTCCTAAGACATTGTTTTATTAAAATATTATGATTTTCTTTAAATGTTTAATTTTTTAAAATCCATTAAGAAATATTTTTTAAATCATGAAAGTTAAGAAAATATTTAAAAAATTAGAAAATAGGAGAAATAGGGATATTTCCCCTTGTATGTGCTCATTACTCAGCTTAACCCTTTCAAGGACGGTGTCCTTAAAAAAGGACACTTTCCAAAACTGACAAACGGCACCAAGAATATTTAATTAAAATTTTCTTTTTATAATGTGCGTGAAAATAAGCAAGTTTATATTTTCTAATAAATTCCTTTATAAATTCTGGTGTCAGTCCATTATTTTATCCGTTTATAAACTCCGGGCCGGAAAGTGTTAAATAATATGCAAATTGACTTTCTTTGCTTTGTTTTTTAAAGCAGTTCTTCTCCAAAGTACCAGATTTATAATTAAAGATAATATTTATATTTTACGAATTTCGTCAAAGGATCTCGAAAAAACGCAAATATCGTCAAAGGATCACGGAAAAAAACGCAAATTCCGTCAAAAGATTGTGGAAAAACACGAATTTTTTGAAAAGATCACTTAAAAACGCAATTTTGTCAAAAAAAAAATCTCGGGAAAATGCGAATTTCGTCAAAGGATTGCAAAGGGAGGAAGTCATATGTTTTCAGACCAGGGGTGATTCTGTTCTGAATTTTCTGAAAAAATGAGGCAGACATTTCCGAAAATTAAAAAATAATCAGTCATAAATCAGTCAAAATATATCGCAAATTTCGACAAATGGTCGCCGTAAAAATCAATTTCGTCAATCTTTCCAAGAAAATTCGTGAATTTCGTCAGATGATCACAAAAAAAAATGCAAATTTCGTGAAAGGATTGCAAAAAAACGAGCAATTTCGTCATAAGATCGTGAAAAAACGGCAAATTTCGTCATAAGATCGCGATAAAACGACCAATTTCGTGAGAAGATCGCGAAAAAACAGCAAATTTTGTCATAGGATCGCGAAAAAATGACAAATTTCGTCGTAAGATCACGAAAAAACGGCAAATTTCGTCGAAAAATCACGAAAAGCGGCAAATTTCATCAAAAGAGCGTGAAAAAATCGCAAATGTAGTCAAAGGAGTGCGAAAAAAAAACACATAGTGGCGGGAGTCCCCCCCCCCCTCCCCCCCGTTGTAGCCTTTCAGAAATTTTTCTTTTTACGCAGAATCACCCCTGTTTTAGCCTGTATGTAGGAAGTTAAGCATTTCAAAGTCGATTTTTGGATATTTTAATCTCATTATTAAATCCGTTCTTTTTTTTTAAATCTAATTTTTAATTCATTTTTTCATGTTTTACAGTAGTTTTTCCACATAAAGGAAACCAGTTTCGAACTTTTAGTTCAATTTAATAAACTTTTTGACCTCTTTTCAATAAAATTTAATCTGAATTCGTACAACCATTTTTGCGGTTTTTGCACGGTTTCCCTTGCATTTCACAGAATTTTTCGAAATTCGTAACACAGAAATCCGATTTTAATCTATAGTAAATTTTGCAGTATGCGATTTTTTAATTTTTAACTATTTTTTTCTTTTTACCTGATAATTTGAGCGGGTTTTTTTTTTTTGCGTTTCACATGTAATTTTCTACATTAGTAAAAGTAATCCAGTTTCAATCATTTACCTCTATTTAATAAAGTCGGTTTTTTATGCGATTTTTAGGTTTTTTCAGGATTCGCTGGGATTTTTTGACGTTCATAAAAGGTTGTAATCTTTTAGCCTAATATAATAAATTTTGCCCTATTTTCAATAGAGTATTAATACAGCGATTTTTTTTCCATTTCGTGCAATTTTTTTTTATATTTGTAAAAGGAATCCGGTTTCAAGTTTTTAGTTTACCTTTTTGTTCCAATATGATTTAATTTTTATGCGATTTTTTGCATATATTTTAATCTCGCGAATTTTTTTACGCGATTTCTAGTTTTTTCGCAGTTTGTAGATATTTTAAATTCAAGCTCTAAAATATTTATCGAAAAAAGGAACACGCTTTGCGATTATAAATTTTTTCACTAGTCAAGGCCTGAAAATTTAATTCCCTTTAAGTATAAAAAGCCTTTCGTGTAAGTGTCAGAAATTTTCGCATCAAAAAAGAAAAAGAGCAGCAAATAGAAATAATGATTAAAAGAAAAAGAAAGCTTGTTTTCCTTAATATTAAGAAAATAATTGCTATCTTTGTTGCTAATTGGCCGATTTCTTTCAAATTTTTAGCAAGCTGCAATAATAATGAATTGGGCTATGTAGTAAAGTTTTATTAAAATATAATAAGTAAATTATAGTACCCATGAAAATGTCCACTCTTAACTCTTACAACTGGAAAGAAAAAGTGCGATCTGAGGTTTGTTTATTTAGCTCGGAGAAGTCGGACGCTAAAAGATAATCAGATAAGCTTTCCATTGATTGATAATGTTTTCTTTTGTGACTGCATAGAATTAAAGAAAAAAGTATTTATTTAAAATAAGAAGTTTTCGATTTTTATTCGATAAACACATCAATTTTCTTTTTGCAGGATAATCATTCATTTTTTATTAACATCTTCCTTTAATGGCCATTTACGTTGTATTAAAGGCATAAACTAAAAAAAAAAAAAAATCCAGATGAATTTAAAAAACACGTGTCGTTCTGGAACGATTTTCAAACAGAAAATGCAATGCATAATGCATTGCTTTATCTATTTTTCGTACGAGTATGACATATTAGAACTTTGTATGCGAGTCATACAGAGCAACAAAACATCTGTTTTCCAAAGTCAGCATGCTTTTGCCAGGTAAAAAGAGGGACCCCCCCCCCCCCTTAAAATAAACAGGTAGAAAGAATATACAGGGAAGAGGGGTTGGGCCAACGCCCCCTACATACAGGCCCCGTCAGTTGGACCTTTAAATTCTGCTACGTCATCAAGGTCAGGCTTAAGTCTTAGCGTCACTGTTAAGCGTATCCGTTCCGTAGATTAGCATTTCGAATCTTCTATTTTCTTGTGTAAAAAAATTGTTATTACTCTTATTATTATTGTATTCATTCCAAAAGGGGATACAAGTGCTGTGTCCCGCAGTGCAGAAGTAATTACGACAAAGAAAATGAGAAATTTTGCTGTTTTTCATTTCCAAAAGACGAGTTGCAAAAAAAGAAATGGTTAGCCGCCATACCAAGACAGGATTTTCCCCCTTCTCCATACTCAAAGGTACGTTCAAAATTATTTTTATCTTTCTTATAATGATATTCTTTGTATTTTTACACCATGTATATAATTTTGGAGCTATTTAATGTTATTTCTTTAAATGCGGAACCGCGAATTTCTTCAAATTATCTTTATTTATCATATCAATAACATGCACCCTAAAATATTTTCTGAATATCATTATGATGTCATACAATTATTTTTGTAGAAATCAAAGTAATTTATTGTGATCAATAAAATGCTTTTGAGAGTATATTTCGTATTAAAACTGCATAATACGTTAATTGTGTTTTATTTTTATGCAAACAAATATCATTTGTTTTTATTTATAAAGTAATAGCGCAATAATATTTACCATTCGTTGAAGCTTAAAAATTCACTGTGTCTTCTTATTTATCTGCATGAAGGTATTAAGCAATAACTGAAAATATTTTTAGATTTTATGCTTTTATTATTTATGATTTTATTTTTTATTTTAATAATGGAAGATCTCCATTCATATTTTTTAAAAAGAATATATTTTGATCATAATACAGAGAAATATTTGTGGAGCACAGAATTCATAATAAAGAAAACATGATTTATTTTTTTAAGAAGTTGAAATATACATCCTACTTTTGTTAAAATATTTCAATTGTTACAAGTAAAAACTGAAATGCGTACTTTTGGAAATACATGTTAATATGAAAGCTAGAAAACAATAGCATTCTTTTGGCTAGTAAATTTTATATTATAAATGTACACATGTATATTTTATTTATTATTGGATTGGCGTAGTATTTAACTCTGACTATTATGTAAGTAGTATGAAATGTGAAAGATGATTTTATAAAGTGTCAAATAATACATAAATACAGATATTATTAATTTAGTATAAATGACACACCAGTGTTTAATCGGTTCTGTAATCATGTCATGAGAAACTCTTTCCGAGATCTAATTTTTAGTAGCATTATTTATGCATGTTGTATTAGCGAAGAAAGAAAAACAAAACAATTGTTTCACTATTGAATATTTTTGTGTCTGAAATTTTGATGCAATTCAATATATATATTTTACCAGTTCCTTTCACATCTTTATAGAAAGGTTTCATAACACTAATTCAGTTACATTTGTCACTGTCACTATCATTTGTTCCAAAAAGGGTAATAATATTCATTCCACCCCCCCCCCCCCAGTCTCCTTCTACAGTGCATAAAATTGATTTATTATTATTATTATTATTGTTTATTTCAGCATTGTGAGCCTACTACTTAAAAATTGTATTTTTTTTTTTTTTTCAATGATTGTAAATTCTAGAATTTTATTTTTTATTTCCTAAGCTTAATATTTATGATTTAGATGATAAAACATAGTGCTTGTATGTTATGGAATATGGATTTTTTTTAAGCAAAAGTTTTTATTGTTTTCAGTCGCCAGTAAAATGTTGTCTGTTATGATAAAAGCATCCTTGAGCATGGAAGATAGTTGTTCAAATGAATTTTTGTGTTGTAGATTAGAATTCAGGAGAATTTTCCATTAGTTGCTATTACTTTCATTTCTTGGAAAAAAATTATTTTCATCAATCACCCTCCCCCACCTTCTTCCACAGTATGTGAAATCGATTATTATTATTTATTATTATTATTATTGTTTATTTTTGCATTGTGAACCTACTACTACAAAGTTGTAGTTATTTATTTAATTTTTTTTTTTCAATGATAGAAAATTTTAGAATTTTATTTTTCATTCTCTTAGATTAAAATTTATGATTCAGGTAATAAAACTTTCATTTTTAGAAAAAAAAATATATTCATCAATCCCCTATCCCCCTTCCCCCGCCTGCTTCCACAGTACGTAAAATTGATTTTTTTTATTGTTTTTATATTTATTTATTTATTTATTCATTTATTTATTTTTTATTTATTTATATTTTTTTTTTTTTTTTTTTTTTTTTTGTATCTCAGCATTGTGAACCTACTACAACAAAATTGTATTTTTTATTTCAATGAAAAAAAATTTTAGAATTTTATTTTTAATTTTCTTAGATTAAAATTTAGGGTTTAGATAATAAAACAAAGTGCTTGTAGTGTGTATGTTATGGAATACAGCTTTTTTTTTTTTTTTTTTTTTTTTTCAAGCAAAAGTTTTTATTGTTTTCAGTCACCAGTAAAATGTTGTCTCTTATGATAAAGTATCCTTGAGCATGGAAGATAGTTATTCAAATGATTTTTTTGTGTTGTAGATTAGAATTGTGACAGATTTCCCATTAGTTGCTATTACTTTCAATTGTTGAAAAAAAATTGTATTCAACAATTCCCTATCCTCCTTCCCCCGCCTGCTTCCACAGTACTACTTAAAATTGATTTTTAATTTTTTTTTTTTTTTCTTTCATCTCAGCGTTGTGAACCTACTTATTACAACAAAATTGTATTTTTTATTTCAATGAAAGAAAATTTTAGAATTGTATTTTTAATTTTCTTAGATTAAAATTTATGGTTTAGATAATAAAACAAAGTGCTTGTAGAAGTGTGTATGTTATGGAATATGGGTTTTTTCAAGTGAAAGAGTTTATATTATTTTCAGTCACCAGTAAAATGTTGTCTCTTATGATAAAGTATCCTTGAGCATGGAAGATAGTTATTCAAATGATTTTTTTGTGTTGTAGATTAGAATTGTGGAAGATTTTCTATTAGTTGCTATTACAGTAAACTCTGTCTAAGGCGGAATCGATAGAGACTGAGAAAATTTTCTGCGGTAGACAATATTCCGGCTTATGCAAAAAAAGCCCCCCCCCCCCCCTCCCAAAAAAAAAAAAATTCCTCGAACTTGATGATTATTTATTGATTTTCCTGACTCGAAAATCGGTTGAAAACTGAAATTCGGAAAGATCTTTTTTTTTTATATATAAATGAGAAACGTTATTCAATTTCTTAGTACTGCTGTAATACATGCGAATTGGAAGTTTATACACACACACATACAAAAAAAAAACAAAAAAAAAAACAATAAACTTCCAGAATGAGACAGAACGCTATAACTTTGAATTTGAGTACATCCTTAAAGTATAATATATTGCACATTCGAAAATATATATTTTGATAAATGTTCATTCTACTAGAAATATTAACTTTTAAATATAATTTTGCATATGAAAAAATGGCACAAGCATAAATTCCTTAAAATTTAAACAGTTTCTGTCCTTTTGAATTAACTTTTTCAAAGTGTTATGGAATTTGACTAACATGCACGACATTGAGTATTTGACTTATCAGTTTTAAAGTTTAATAAACAAAATGCCTTTCATTTTTAAATTATCCTTTTTTCCGCCTCATGTAAAATTTTGGTTTCGGTGGGACCTTAAAATCCTTTGCGTTTCCGTGTTAGACAGATTCCGCCTTCCCACCAGTCCACCAGTCACCCCCTCCCCCCCCCCCCCTTATTTTATTTAGTCTTTTAAAAGTTTCAAATTCAAATGTTAAATATGTATGGATATTGCAAATCATTCATTTTAATTGCATTTTTTATTTTAGGTTTGTGAGCTACATTTTCTTGAGGGAGATACTGAAAAAGAATCCAAATATTTTGATGAAAAAGAAGGACGATTATTAACTGTTCCTCTGAAGAAATTTAGACTGAAACCTACTGCTATTCCCAGCATCTTTCCCAACTGTCCCCAATATCTGTCCAAGAATCATAAACCTAGAGAAGATCCTGAAGAGAGAATAGCTTTCAAATTAGCAATAAGAATGATTGAAGATTATGATTTAGAATTGAATGAGTGTGCTGAGGGACATGCTTCAGAAATTATAAAATATTTATCGAGAGCCACCATTAACACTCTATTAAATAATTATTGTAAGCGAATTAATGATACTCCTAAGCCTGATACAAAAAGAAGAAAATTGGCAACAGTAACAAAAAACTAGCCCACTTCAGGGTTTACACATTTTTCTTTTTTACAATTATCAAAATTTATTTTCTACAATCATCTGCATTTATTTTTTTCTTTTGGCTTTTTTGAATTTTCTTTCTGTAATTATATATACTTCTTTTAAGATTATTTTTTTTTTTTTTTTTTTTTTGCCAAGTTTCTCTTTGGTAATAGGAAAATTCACCATGATAGAAAAAAAAAAGTCTTAGTTATATTTTTTATTCTGAAAAATTATATTTGTATGTAAAATATTTTTAATAATCAAATTATATCTATGTGCTTCTATTTTTAATAAACAGATTTTGTA
The DNA here is from genome assembly GCA_963932465.1 of Maratus speciosus. Lineage (NCBI taxonomy): Eukaryota > Metazoa > Arthropoda > Arachnida > Araneae > Salticidae > Maratus > Maratus speciosus. Next base: position 227,647,965 of record OZ010796.1, on the reverse strand, counting down.
ATGCAAGAAATAAATGGCTTTTTAATTTCTGCTATCCTTACAATTTTGATACTTTGAAATATTTGCATAAGATGTTATTTCGCATGCAGATTTAGGTGTCTTCCAAAGGTGAGTGAGTTCATTTCGTCATAATTATATATATATATATTTTTTTTTTCTTTTTTTCAAATTATATTCTTTAATTATTATTAAAAACTTTTTTAGCAGGATGCTTTTAATTTGGCACTGATCACCTGTTTAAATTTCAAAATCTCAGTCTGTCTCTTTGGTATACTCATAGTTTTAAAATTTGCATTTAAGGTTAATCTGATATTTAAATAAACAATTTATTCACACTTATTAATAATTTATCACATACTATATATGTTGTATGCATAAATTTATTTTGAGTGGTCTATTGAATTTTAAAAGCTTTAAGGAAAACATAAACATGGTTGTATTAATTTGTAAGTATTGAATAAGTTTGTTATCTTCCAAGTTTGCAGCTAAACAAATTGTTTAAACTGCAGATAAACAAACTGCTTAAGTTCTTAAAAGTATTTTAAAAGCAATAGTTTATTGCTTCCTTTATTCAGATCTTTTGTCTGATGAAGTGAATTGTTATATTATTTCTGTCAAAACTGGATTTAAAAATCCTTTTGCCTGATGAAGGGAACTATTAAACTTTTGCTTTTGAAACTAGTCACTTTTAAAAACTATTTGTGTGCTTAAAAAGTTTGATATTATTGTTTGTCGTCTTGTAATAACATATTTTCATGTTAATTTATGTGAAAATGGACATCTAAAGTTATCAAAATTAGATTTAAAGTCAGTGTGCATTGTGGTGGAGAGGATAACTTAACTGTATTTGGAGTTAAGGACAAGTTAAGATAATTATCTATTTCACAAATTAACAGACAGTGCAAAAAAAATAAAGAAAGATTTTAAATTTTGTATCCTTTTGGTGGAAGCAAAGGGGGGGGGGGATGAATTTAGAAAGAACCAATTTGAATTATAAAAAAAAAATTGTTTGTGTTCTGAGGGGGGAGGGCAGGAAATTCATGGTGGAGATTTGGAAGCAATTTTAATAAAAGTATTAAAACACAGACTACAATATCACGATTTTTTTTAAATTATTATTATTATTACTATTTGCAATGTAAAATTTACAGTTAAATTATAATTTAAAGACACCTTGCCAATGTTTTAAAAAATATAAATTATTACCTTTTATTTTTTTTTTTAATTATATTCTTTCATTATTATTAAAAACTTTTTTAGCAGGATGCTTTTAATTTGACACTGGTCACCTGTTTAAATTTCAAAATCTCAGTCTCTCTCTTTGGTATACTCATAGTTTTAAAATTTACATTTAAGGTTAATCTGATATTTAAATAAAGAATTTATTCACACTTATTAATAATTTATCACATACTATATATGTTGTATGCATAAATTTATTTTGAGTGGTCTATTGAATTTTAAAAGCTTTAAGGAAGACATATAAACATGGTTGTATTAATGTTGTAAGTATTGAATAAGTTTAATATCTTCCAAGTTTGCAGATAAACTGCTTAAGTTCTTAAACGTATTTTAAAAGGAACAGTTTATTGCTTCCTTTATTGAGATCTTTCGTCTTATGAAGTGTATTGTTATATTATTTCTGTCAAAACTGGATTTAAAAATCCTTTCGCCTGATGAAGGGAACTATAAAACTTTTGCTTTTGAAACTAGTCACTTTTAAAATTATTTGTGTGCTTAAAAGTTTGATATTACTGCTTACTGTCGTCTTATAATAACATATTTTCATGTTAATTTATGTGAAAATGGACATCTAAAGTTATCAAAATTAGATTTAAAGTCAGTGTGCTTTGTGGTGGAGGGGATAACTGTATTTGAATTAAAGGACAAGTTAAGATAATTATTGATTTTACAAATGAACAGATAGTGTAAAAAAAATAAAGAAAGATTTTAAATTTTGTATCCTTTTGGTGGAAGCAAAGGGGGGAGGGGATGAATTTAGAAAGAACCAATTTGAATTTAAAAAAAATTGTTTGTGTTTTGAGGGGAGGGGGGGGGCAGGAAATTCATGGTGGAGATTTGGAAGCAATTTTAATTAAAGTGTTGAAACACAGACTACAATATGACGATTTTTTAAAAATTATTATTATTATTACTATTTGCAATGTAAATTTTACAGTTAAATTATAATTTAAAGACACCTTGCCAATGTTTTTAAAAATATAAATTAATGCCTTTTATTTATTTATTTTTCAAATTATATTCTTTCATTATTATTAAAAACTTTTTTAGCAGCATGCTTTTAATTTGACACTGGTCACCTGTTTAAATTTCAAAATCTCAGTCTCTCTCTTTGGTATACTCATGGTTTTAAAATTTACATTTAATGTTAATCTGATATTTAAATAAAGAATTTATTCACACTTATTAGTAATTTATCACATACTATATATGTTGTATGCATAAATTTATTTTGAGTGGTCTATTGAATTTTAAAAGCTTTAAGGAAGACATATAAACATGGTTGTATTAATGTTGTAAGTATTGAATAAGTTTAATATCTTACAAGTTTTCAGATAAACAAACTGCTTAAGTTCTTAAAAGTATTTTAAAAGGAACAGTTTATTGCTTCCTTTATTGAGATCTTTCGTCTTATGAAGTGTATTGTTATATTATTTCTGTCAAAACTGGATTTAAAAATCCTTTCGCCTGATGAAGGGAACTATAAAACTTTTGCTTTTGAAACTAGTCACTTTTAAAATTATTTGTGTGCTTAAAAGTTTGATATTACTGCTTACTGTCGTCTTATAATAACATATTTTCATGTTAATTTATGTGAAAATGGACATCTAAAGTTATCAAAATTAGATTTAAAGTCAGTGTGCTTTGTGGTGGAGGGGATAAATGTATTTGAATTAAAGGACAAGTTAAGATAATTATTGATTTTACAAATCAACAGATAGTGTAAAAAAAATAAAGAAAGATTTTAAATTTTGTATCCTTTGGTGGAAGCAAAGGGGGGGGGGGATGAATTTAGAAAGAACCAATTTGAATTTTTAAAAAATTGTTTGTGTTTTGAGGGGAGGGGGGGGGGAGGAAATTCATGGTGGAGATTTGGAAGCAATTTTAATTAAAGTGTTGAAACACAGACTACAATATGACGATTTTTTTAAAAATTATATTATTATTACTATTTGCAATGTAAATTTTACAGTTAAATTATCTTGCCAATGTTTTTAAAAATATAAATTAATGCCTTTTATTTTTTTTTTCAAGTTATATTCTTTCATTATTATTAAAAACTTTTTTAGCAGGATGCTTTTGATTTGACACTGGTCACCTGTTTAAAATTCAAAATCTCAGTCTCTCTCTTTGGTATACTCATGGTTTTAAAATTTACATTTAAGGTTAATCTGATATTTAAATAAAGAATTTATTCACACTTATTAGTAATTTATCACATACTATATATGTTGTATGCATAAATTTATTTTGAGTGGTCTATTGAATTTTAAAAAGCTTTAAGGAAGACATATAAACATGGTTGTATTAATGTTGTAAGTATTGAATAAGTTTAATATCTTCCAAGTTTGCAGATAAACAAACTGCTTAAGTTCTTAAAAGTATTTTAAAAGGAACAGTTTATTGCTTCCTTTATTGAGATCTTTCATCTGATGAAGTGGATTGTTATATTATTTCTGTCAAAACTGGATTTAAAAATAATTTCGCCTGAATGAAGGGAACTATAAAACTTTTGCTTTTGAAACTAGTCACTTTTTTAAAAATTATTTGTGTGCTTAAAAGTTTGATATTACTGCTTATTTGTTGTCTTATAATAACATATTTTCATGTTAAATTTATGTGAAAATGGACATCTAAAGTTATCAAAAATTAGATTTAAAGTCAGTGTGCATTGTGGTGGGAAGGCATAACTTAACTGTATTTGGAGTAAAGGACAAGTTAAGATCATTATTGATTTTACAATTTAACAGATAGTGTAAAAAAAATAAAGAAAGATTTTGAATTTTGTATCCTTTTGGTGGAAGCAAAGGGGGGAGGGGGGGGATAATGAATTTAGAAAGAACCAATTTGAATTGTATATAAAAAAAAAGTTTGTGTTTTTTTTTTTTGGGGGGGGGGGGGGGGCAGGAAATTCATGTTATAGACTTGAAAGCAATTTTAATAAAAGTGTTAAAACACAAACTACAATATGACGATTTTTTTTTTTAAATTATTATTATTACTATTTGCAATGTAAATTTTACAGTTAAATTATAATTTAAAGACACCTTTCCAATGTTTTTAAAAATATAAATTAATGCTTAACTTTATTTTTGAGCTGAAAATATTAAAATTATATTGTGGTATATTATCTCAGTTAAAAGGTAGAATAAAATCTTGCTTGTAATTTATCCGAGATTTAACAAAATCCGAAAATTACCGCAATAAAATAAGTATTACATACTAAATTTATTCTGTTTTTTATTTTCTTCCTCTATTTAAGCTTTTATTTTACTCATGTTTACTTAACTTCTTTGATTTATACAAAAGCTTAAAAATGAAATTTTACTCTCTATGTATTTCTTGTGTTACAATTAATATTAAAACAACAACAAGAAGAAAAAAAAAGCACATTTACATAGAGATGATGAACTGAAATATATGACAAATATTATTCTTAATAAATAGCACAAAGTATGTTTTATTTGTAACTGACGCATTGGCGATCATTATTGAAGTGCAATCGTTCCCCGCTTTTAAGCCTGATGTCCCTGACGTCAGAAAAGAGCGCCGTGGCCTGTATGTAGGGGCGTTGGTTGGGCGCAGCGCCCTTTGAAAAATGTCAAAAGGTAATGAATACCTGTCACACTTAAATGACATTTCAAATCTGTATTACAAAACAAGCACGCCGATTTACTGCAGATAATTATTGGAGGGCTGTAGAATACAAGAACATTAAAACTTAATTTCTCAAAAATAATATAAAGAATTTAAAAAGTAATATTCTGAACCAGATTATTTACAAATCTTGAAGTATTTATTTCAAAGTAAGCAAAAATATGTAGGGTCCTATAGAAAAAAAAAATTACATTTTTAAAAAGCAATTTTAAATATTTGATAGAAGGCTCATTCCTAATTTTGATGATAATAAAATGCATTTTTAGCTAGATTAATAAAAGCAAATTCGGTCTCAATTGAAGTGTTTTTTAATAACTAATTAAGAATAATACAATAATTACAATGTTCCCCCAAATAAGTTGCAATGCCATTAAAAAATAAACTAAAATAAAAGTTCCTTACTAAAGATTTAGAAAATTATGAAGTATTTCTTACTAAAACTAACAGCGTCAATTGTTATTTAATTATTATATTAATTGACTACAATAGGTTTTGGAATAACTAATTCAGTGCGAAAATGTATGCTTGACATATCGCATCGCCGATTTTTCTCATATGTACATCGTGATCATGGTGTTGCTCGCAGATCATTTAAAAAAAAAACACTTGTAATCGAGAATGTGGGGATTTGTGATTGGTATCGATTTTGGATAATCCCGATGCCTAAATGAAAGATTCGATCGCGATCTCCGTTTAAGCGACAAGTCGCGTGTGCGTTGTCTACGATCTACTTCGGAGATCATAGAAGAAACCGGTCTTGCTCATCATCGATGCGATCTCCATATTAGTGCTGCTTCAAGCGAGTGTTTGAAGATCATGGGAAAAACTGGTCTTACTCACCGATCTCGCTCATCATCCATGCGATCTCCGTATTAGAGATGCATCACGCAAGCGTTCAAAGATTGGAGGTGAAACCGGTCTTGCTCATCGGCCTCGTTCATCATCGTACTGGCGTGATGCATCGTATGGGCGCGATTCATCACTAAACGAAAGATCGGGAAATCGGTTTGACGATTTGTGATTTAAATCGATATCACGCGATGTATCGATGCATCGCCCAGTCCTAGTAAACATGAAGAAGAACATACTTAATCATTTAAAATCTAAACATAAAAATTACTACCATACTCATTATTAATTGTACTCATGCTTTAGAAATCTTAATTTACATCTGATTATTAAGCTGTACATGCAAAGCTTGTGTGAGCGTCCACACAAGAACTTTGTGGTGCTATACCCTAAACTTGTTGGCTGATAACCAAATAATTCAACACAGTGATAGCTGCTATGGCCAGAATGGTTCATGTACAGAAAAATCTGACATAAATCATGTCCTAGGAATAATTATAGATCACAAAGCCATAGACAGTCATTGCTGGTCACTGGCTTTTACATTGTAGTACTATTTAATTGCTGTAGAAACACGTAACAAATAACTTTTCATTGTTGTTATGAAAATTACTCATTTTAAAATAAAAGATGCTATCTTGACAAAGGAATTATCACTTAAAATAAAAGAAAAAAGAAATACATGAGTTGAAAATCTGAAATTCATTTTCCTGCAAGGAGAGAATTAAAAAAAAAAAAAAAGACTTAGCAGATACGTTTCAAATATACTAGATTAAAATAAAGGTTTATTTAAATACTTATAAGCATACCTTAGAGCTCTTGACATGTTTTCATATGTCATATCAGGATTATTTTTATGCAATCCCCATAATTTTGATACAGCTTTAGAGTCAACAATTTTAAAAACACCTGTTTCCCGGTCAATCCATCTTATGAAGTGAGGGCAATAATTACCGTCTTGCAAAAGCTGAAGCAGAAATTCCCACAAATATGTAGCATTTTCTAAAATAAAATACAGAAAATTAAAATTACAAAAAATGAGCTACAAAATAACTTTTAAAATCAAGCTAAGAAATCACCATTTCATAAAAACATCAATTATTCAAAATAAACTGTACAAACGTAATATGCAAATGAATATTTACCTTTTAAAAGAAAAAAAAAATGAACAAATACACGTTTGTGTTTTATGATGAATTAATAAAAACATTCTATATATATCAATAATTAATGCACTAGTTATACAAATTGGGGTTTAACAATATTTCATAATTTAAAAATGTTACCATAAGCAAAGAAAGAAATGTCTAAATTATTATATAAATATATGTCTTTGTATAAAAGTAATATGGAAAAAATATTAAAACTACTAAAATATTTTCAGATAAGATATGATAAATATAATGTACAATAAGAATAAAATTAATTATATTTAGGTTATTTTAACTTTTGAAATCATAAATATTATTAGTAACTATATTAATTAGAAACTTGAAACTCTTAAATATAGCAAAACAGGGATGCGCTGCAGGAGAAGTTCAAGAGAGGCTAAGCTTTCTTTGTAAACTTCTTTAAAATAAACAAAAAACAAATTAAAATGGTTCTAATATAAATGAAATTTAAGATCACAATTTTGAATTGTTCATTATTATGATACTTAACAAATTCTACCATTAGCTATAATGAATAACAGAATCGTTCATACTATATCTTTTTCCGAGACAGAGGCTGGAAATGTTTTAGCTGCCTGTAATTCTGATTACAAGCGAACAATTTCACCGAGGGAGGGGTGACAGGAGTGAAACATTACATATCAATGAGGTCTAGGGACTTCAAGTTATTTAGCCTTACTGTAGATAGAAATGATAGAAAACATGCTCCTTTCTTTTAAGTTTTATATGTCATATTTTCAAGGAAAAATCTAGGCATGCATTTAAAACTTGCTTTAATGTTTATAAATTAACTATAAAATGCACAAGATTCAAACCACTGATTGTATTTTGGGCTTAGATGTGTTATTATCCCTGGGTCAGCCATCTTTGATTTTTTTCTTGCATAAAATCTCCTTTTTCACCAAGTAGTAATGTCACCAATGGTTAAATATTGTTGATAGGTTAATATAATATTGAAAAAACTGGAATATAATGATTATAACTATTAATAAAAAAATAATTTTTAATTCAAGCCAAGAAAAAAATCCAAGATGGCAGACGCTGGGATAATAACACATCTGTTCCGTATTTTGTAATGTTTTCCTTTAAAAGTCCTAAATGCAGGTGAATGTTGATAATTTAAAAGTATTAAACGAATTTATAATTCTTTGAGCTTTCAGTAAGATGCAAGAGATTTTCTTATTTGAAAATTTCTTGCTCTACAACAGGCATGTCAAACACGCGGCCCGCGGGCCACAACTGGCCCGCCGACAACTTCTTTGTGGCCCGCCAATCCCTTGGCATTTTACCTTTGTTTAATTCAGTTACGAGTTGCAATTTTCCAACTGAGTGAAAAAGTTGGCAATGAGGCAAAGTGAGCAATTAGGCATGTATTAACTATGTTCGGTAGCAAAATTTTTCTGGTAATAGCAACATAATTTGAACGAGAAAATGTGTTTCATAAATGAAATGAAATACGTAGCGCATAAATAAATACAAGACACAATTTATTAAATAATTTTTTTTTCAAAATATGTTGTTTTAAGTTTTTACTTGAAAAAAATCCGGAAGATTAAAAGTTATACCTTTGCTAGATTAACATAGCTCTTATAAAATATTTTTTAAGGTAATACAATTTAGAAAATCTGATTAAACTTTGATTGATAAAAAGTAATGCCAAGTATTTTTTCGAAAAATAAGATAAAATAAACTATGAATTATAATAATAACTTTGGAACTTTACTTGAATATTTGTTTAATATGGATGTTTTGTACGTACAAATATTGCTGCGTGCAATTCTAATAACATTATCTACTTTGTTTGATGTGGCCCGCGTCTTTGTATGCGATGCTTAATTTTGCCCGCGGCGGTAGACGAGTTTGAAATGCCTGCTCTACAATATACTTGGATCAGTTTGAAAAAATGCTTATCACTGCTATTCACATGGAATTGCTTTTCTCAAAACTATAATTTATAATATTCATGTAGAGAATTTAACTTTATCTATTTTTCAATAGCATACTCTTTTGTCCTTCCACAAGCAGTTCTTTATAAATCGGTCTTGCCAAATTTTAAATTTCTCCCCTCTCCCAATTTTTTTTTTTTGGGGGGGGAGGGGGGGGGGGTAAAAAAATTGCATTAACTTGCTTTACCTTATCTGTGTTTGATTTTAACTTTAAATATTAAAGTTGGATTATTTTAATGAATAAAACAATATTCTGATGTTCTGAGTGTTTAAAAATTTCAGAATATTTTGTTGCAATCCTGTAAGAGATGATAAATTTATTCTAAATGTTTCAATTATTCAATGTTTGTAGTCGTGGATATTAAAATTGTTTAGTTTGATTCTAATCCCCACTTTGATATGTTATTAACAATCTATGAGCAAATAAAAAAACACAACCTAAATTTTACAAATACTGTACAAAAATTGCTTTTTGATATCCATATGCATATCAGCAATAAGTCACTAAAAATTTTATTAATGAAAAAACATTTGATATGGAAAACATAAGTTTTGCTTCTTATCTATGTAAACATCGAAATGAACATGTATTTCCCATAACATTGTCATGCAGCCAACTGCCTATGGTCGTAACTCTAGACAATATTATTACAGTCTACTATAATACAAAATCAAACATTCCAGTACTGGAAAATTTAAGAGTGCACCCCTGATAGCAAAAATTAAGATTGGAGTAACTACTAAACTCCTTTGTAAATATACTTAGATAATTTGTATTTCTTAACTTTCATATGAATAATCTTTCTATGTTGTATGCATTGAATCATTACAGCCATTCATATCATAAATAAATGAAATCACTGCTTCTTTCAGATAAAAAATAAAAACTACGTAAATCATAAATAAATACATGCATAACCATATTTACAAAAAATAACAGAATACAATTAACTTAAACTATGACATTAAGATGTATCCAATGTAAAAGGAAACCGAGCAATCTTAAGCCAAAATATTTTACAAAGAGTGAACCTTTATTTTATTACAGTCCTGTTATTCACGATGTATGTGTATTGATTACGCTCAGAATGTCTGAAAAAAAAGGCCTCAAAATACATGTATTTTTTTTTTTTTTAAGTATACATAAAGTCTTTCAGATCATTAAATTTGACTCGACTTACTGTTGGACACATCAAATACATATATTTAATAAAATAAAAATAACTATGAAAACTAACTATATATCAAATTAATAATTTATCTTAGACACAAACTAACAGTATATCAGGTAAATAAATTATCTATAAAAACTAGTAATTAAACTTTATATAAAATTTAGTACATTTCTGTTGGTATTCTAAATTGTCGTAAATATAAGATTTGAAAAAGGTAATGTAATAATTCCAAAAACGGAGGTAAACAAATAAAATTCTATACAGGTTATCTATGAAAGCTACGCAAAAAGATCGGAAAATTCGAAAGCAGCATGGAAAGAAAAACTATTTAATAACACGCAACCATAGAAACCCAATAAATAAAAAAAAATAAATAATAAACAGAAATTTCCAGGTTGTTTCGTCATCATTGTGTTGAGTCGCATCTTGCTGATCCTCGCCACGCCAGAAAAATCTTACAATGGTTACATGAGTATTCAGTAAAGCATTTGCGAAATTTTTACTGAAACAAAACAGAGTTCCTCGGTTAGGAACTCTAAAAAGGGAAAGTCGTGTTTTCAGTGCAGGAAAATACATAAATTTAAAAATATCATAAGTCGGTAAAGTTTGGTTTTAAAAGAATGCGATTTGTTCTTTTTAATAGTCTCTGGGTACAGTGTATAGAAATATATAGTATGGAAATTGCATATACCGGTATTGTTTTAGAATGTATCCAAAAAATTACATTTCCTTAGGCGGAGCTGCCACTGAATCCATTGCTTTTTTATTTAGAAATTCCGAATTCTTACAAGAAAGTTTTAATAGTTATTTTTTCTGTATAAGGTGATAGACATTCCAAAAATAAATAATAGAAAATTATGATTCAAAATTTTGTGGTGTGAATTCAAAATTTCTAAATAAAAAAACCGCTTTCAAATCGGACGTTTCATAGCTAATATATGCCTGACTTGTCGTTCATTGCTAATGTATCACGTAATTACAACATAAATCTTTTTAATTCTGTGTTTCTCAAAATTTATCTTTCAAAAATATCTTTTTCGTAGTTTAAATTGCATCATAAATATCTAATAAAATTGTTTTCCTTGAGCGACGAGCTTAAATTTTTGCTCACCAGATGGCATATTCAAGTACTTGATTATAGCGTCTAGAATATATAGTGTGGAAATCGACTATCCCTGTAATACTTAAAAAAGCACTAAAATATTGTATCCCTTATATGTGCAATGATACTGCTGCAATATGCAGATTGCAGCGACATCTGCAGGATATTTTCTACAACTGCAAGAAATTTCTAGACTGTATAGACTATAGTCTATACAATGTAATACTAGTAAAACAAAAATCCCACAGATGTCGCTGCGATCGACACTTGAAATTTTAGCAGTATCGTCGCATATTTAAGGGATACAAATTTTTAGCACTGTTTGGATAGCATATTTCCACACTAGGTATTCTAGGCGCTGTAACTTGATTGTAGAAAACCTACAACCTTTGGTTGTATGCATAGACTTCTAATATAAGTAGACTCCAAATCGGCAACCTTTCCTTGACTCCTATATCTCTGCCCTCTATCACGTGATGGAAGGCAGATTTAGTGCGCCAAACCGGTTTTTCTCCTCGGAATCTCTCTCCAGATTCCCGCCGAAACATCGTCTGTCAGCGTTTGTCTTGAGTTGACCGCACATTTGCTTTGCCAATAAAGGGATTACCGCCAAAATACGGCACCCTTTAGGCGATGAAAGCAAAAGATGTTGGAGTCAAAACCTTCCCGAAAGAACAATGGAATTGGGAGTCTACTTATATTAGAAGTCTGTGGTTGTATGTTGTTCTCTGTCACAGTAGGTAAAATGGCGGCGTGATCGCAGTGGTGTAGTCGAGGGGGGACGGCGTCCCCTCACTTTTTTATTTTTTCTCGACCGTCCCCTTACTTTATATTTTCAAGGGGGACGCGGGAGGACGCAGATTTTCCAAACTTATTATTATTTTTTTTTAATGAACTCACAAATAAATTAATAATTTTAGAAATAAGGTATTGATTTTTAATACTTTTCAACAAAGTTGAAAGTGTTTACTGTGCTGGTTCGCCTATTCACATTTTAACTTTCATAAGTTTGTATTGCGGCAAAATTTTATGTATATTTTTGAGGTTCAATGTAGTACATCACTATTGTAAATGATGTGTATATCATTAGTATTTCGTTTACGCGAAAACAAAAAGAGCGTTCTTTCATATTACGCTTTATTGGCAGAAATTGTTTGAAATAGACATTAATGAAGTTATAATATTTTAAATATAACAAAAATGACATTTGAAATTCGTTACATGTTCCCTATCGGAAATAGCATTTATCATTCGTTTACAGGGACATTAAAAAATATTTCCAAACACCACGATAATTATTTGAATTGCATGGAAAACTATGGAAAACGGTGCAACGAAACATTTATAAGTACAATTACAAGGCCAGACAAAAAAATCCATCACATTGTCATCTATGGGTTAAGTCTGAAACGTGTTCCGATTATATTATAAGGCTCCCAACACAATTTAGTCCCCCAAAAGTATGAATGGGGTCATTTTATTTAAAAAAGGGACTTCAAGGAACCATTTAGGTATATTAAAAAAAGGGGGCTAAAAGAGGCCAATTGTCAAAAAATGCTGCATCGAGTTTTTCTAAATATGTAAACAATTTTTTTAAAAATACCCTAGAAAATATGTCAATTCGTTATCTTTACAAAGATAGTTATTAAGCAATGTACACAGCTTTATTTAAACATACTTAAATATTCTATTGCAAGAAGATAGAAAGTGTTCAATATTGAGCGCTCACTTTCATAATTGTCGTTAAAGTAGTACGAACTTTTAATTCAAATTGTTGAATATTAAATTTTTAAATTAATTTAACATATATATTGTTAATTATTAACCTTAAACATTAAAAATTTTAATTTAAATTTTAGTTACTTTCTACACAAAATCTGAGATAAGCTATGATGTTCATCAGAAAAAGCATAGTATGGCAACGCACTCTGTAGAGTGATCAAAACCAATATTGAATAAACAGTTATTCATAATCAACTTTCATATTAAATTTGATGACATTCCATCCCAAACATGCGGAAATCAGACTATGATGGAAATCGTTAAAAATGCGACACAGTAGTTGGGCGAAATACATCAAAATCTAATCAGCATCAATTTATGTCGAGGGTTAAGTGAATGTGAAATTTGGTGAAATTTCATACCATAGATGCTGAGATATAGATATGTAAATTGTGAAAATTACAACATAGCAATGCCACCTGTTGGGCTATGTACACCAAAACCTGATTAGTACTTGTATGTGTTAAGGTCTAATTAAATATGATATTTGATTAAATTCTATGCTTCAGTTTTTGGAATAGAGTGGCTAGGCTACAAAATATGTATCCAGCGAGGAATTTTCAAAAAATTCTCAAATTATATTCAGATCAACATAAAACGTGTAAATCCATCAAAAAGATTCCAATACTTTCTTCTGATAAAAAATATTTAAGAAGTATAACAAAAACAAGAATAAATTTTAACTAAGATTTCCTTTAATAGAGAGATATGCTTCTACATCAAAATCGAAAACAAAACTAAATCTATAATAATAAAGACAGGGTTTGGTCTATGTGCTGAAAAGACTGCTGCACGTACAGCTACAAGATGGAGGCGATGTACATTTATGCCTAAAATTATGCACTTCGAAGCCAGTTTTCGGATTTTTTTAATTTGATTATTTTGCGATTTTTAACTTTTTTTTTCTTTACCGTACACGGTGATTTTTTTCACATTAATAAAAGGAATTCAGTTTCAATTTTTTAGTCCAATAGTAGCCAATTTTGTCTTCAAACTTTTTCAATAAAGTTTATTTAGAATTTGTACAGCGATTTATTTTTGGAGAATTATTTATGCGAATTTCAGCTTTTATTTTTTTCGCGTTTCGTTTCAATTTTATGACATTCGAAAAAGGAATTTGGTTTCAAATTCTTAGCCCTAATGTAATAGATTTCGTCCTTTCACGATTGCGTCCTCAGATTGTAATTTCTGCTGATTTTTACCGTTTTTCATTCCGCGATACAATGTTTTAGCCCACTTTAATAAATTTTGTCTTTTGCGATTTTTATGAATTTTTAGCGATTTTTATACATTTCGCCGTGATTTTTCCACCCCGTAAAAGGAATCCTGTTTAAATTTTTCAGTCCCATTATAGTAAATGTTTTCCACTTTTCAATAAAACTTATTCGGAATTCGAGTAGTGATTTTTGAATCTCTCACAATTTTTTATGGGAATTTTAAAGTTTTTTTACCTGTTCCAATCTTTTACTGCAGTTTAACATATTTCGTTCTCTTTTCAATAAATTTTTTTGGGGAATTCATACCGTGATTTTTGATTTTTTTTTTTTTTTTTTTTTTTTTTAATTATTAATACAATTTTGGGGTTTTCGGGCGATTTTATTTCATTCGGTTTCAATTCTCTGGTAGATTAATGTAGTAAATTTTTTCTCTGCGATTTCTGAATTTTTAGTGATTTTTAATGCAGCTTTCATTGAGTTTAACTTTTTTCCTCATTGCATGGCGATTTTTTGAGCAAAAAAGACGCCCGTCTGACATTGGTCTAATTTAAAAAAGTCCTTCAAGCCAGTGCCGGGTGGAAGATGTAGCTTTCATATTCCTTATTTTAAAAAAGCCAACTTATATCATTCAAACACACGAAGCTCAATTTAGTGGAAACCGAATGTAGGAGATTCAATACTAATTTTTATCAATACTAAATCATTATGAATGAGAATTTCTCGAAATTAGTCAGCTTTATCCAAGCTGCTTTTATTTAAAGTAACTTATATTTGGCTGCCAAATTCGGCGATTTCTTAAAGTGCCTGCCATTTTAAGACAACGTGGTGGATGAGGCCAACCAGTGAACTTGGTCGAGACCTTAGTAATTGCTGTGCACATGCTCACTCACATCGGAATCGGTTGATATATACGAGTGCTGTCGCATGCAAAAAATCAGATTTTTCAAAATGTCACCCACAATAGAAATTGAAACTGCTATATCTGAGCCATTTTTTAAGGTAAAGACAAACAAAAAATGCTCCTGAATCCTTATATCAAGGTCAAATACTTAAGAAAGAAACCTTTTTCAATTTCTAATTTTTTTGCACCTCACTTTAAATATATATATATATTTTTTAATTTAATGGCCGCCATTTTGAAACAAGATGGCTGATGAATCTGGCCAGCGAACTTGGTCGAGGTATTGATGTATACTATCCACATGCCTTCTTACATCGAAATAGGCGAATACGTGTGTTATCGCGTGACAAATACAAGATCGTTTCAAAATGTTAGCCATGCTAGAAATTCAAAGTGCTATAATTCAAACATTTTTTAAGATATAAACAAAAGAACAAATTTTCAGAAACAAAAACTGCTCCGGAATCTTTGTATCAAGGTCAAACACATAAAAAAATCTTTTTCATTTTCCAATTTTTTAATACCTCATTTTAAATTTTAAATTTAATTTATTTTTAAATGGCAACCCTTTTGAAACAAGATGGCGAATGAAGCTGGCCAACGAACTCGGTCGAGACATTGGTATGTACTATGTACAGACCAAGTTACATGCAAATCGGTTCATAAATACGCCTGTTATCGCGTGACAAAAATCAGGTCGTTTTAAAATGTCTGCCACAATAGAAATTCAAAATGCTATTACTCAGCCATTTTTTAAGATATAGACGAAACAAAAACTGCTCCGAAATCTTTGTATAAAGGTCAAATACATAAGAAAAAAATATTTTTCCATTTTCAATTTTTTGGTACCACATTTCAAATTTTAAATCAAAAAAAAATTAAATAGCCGCCATTTTGAAAGAAAATGGCGGATGAAGCTGGCCAACGAACTCGGTCGAGACATTGGTATGTACTATGTACACACCGAATTAGATCGAAATCGGTTCATAAATACGCCTTTTATCGCGTGACAAAATTCAGGACGTTTCAAAATGCCAGCCACGCTAGAAATTCAAAATGCTATAACTCAGCCATTTTTTAAGATATAGACGAAACAAAAACTGCTCCGGAATCTTTGTATAAAGACCAAATACATCAGAAAAAAATATTTTTCCATTTTTAATTTTTTGGCACCACATTTCAAATTTTAAATTTTTTTAAAATTTTTAAATGGTCGCCATTTTGAAACAAAACGGCGGATGAAGCTGGCCAACAAACTCGGTCGAGACATTGGTATGTACTATGTACACACCGAATTACATCGAAATCGGTTCATAATTACGAGAGTTAGAGTGTGACATAGGTCAGATATATATATATATATTTGAAAAAACTGAAATATTAATTGGTATGTTGTGTAATATTTCTATTTTATATGCTATAGATATTTAAATTGGTTTTATTGAATTTTCCATTTCATATTATTTGATTCTATTCTGTTTTCATTTTGAATCTATTCACTTGATTATAATGGTTGTTCAGGCACAGAGAAAAGAAAAAAATTTTAGCTTTAGCTTTTTTTTCTCACAGAAAACAACCATCTTGCTTATATCATTGAATTCTGTGCCCTTGAAAACGTAATTCAATATATAAGATTTTCCATTATTTGTCGGTGTCCACTTTCTTCTTTTTTCTTCCATAATAATTCTTGTAATAAATTATTGGGCACTTTATTTTATACTTACAGCTTTAATTCACAATATTACGGTTTTTGATGGTGGTAGGTTATGTTTAATTAATGGTTATATATATATATATATATATATATATATATATATATCAATTTTGAACGGAGGGTGGTTTTGGGGTCTGGGGGTCATGATCGATGAAAATATACCAAAATTTTTTGAAATCGCTTTCTTCCGAACGGCTGCAATAGGTAGCTTTTTGTAATGAAAGCTACCTAAAAAAGTTTTAAGCCAGTAGTCCTGAAAATATATAAGTGCTATGTTTTACGTTTCTTGAGTTTCGTGATAAACTAAAATTTTAGAATCTTCTTTCCGCGTTTCACACCGTTAAAATTCTAATAAAAAAAAATTTTTTTTTTCAAGTATTGCATTTACACATTAGAAGTAACATATAGTTACTAATTTAAAGTTTCTATTTCAAGTTTTTTTTTTAAGTAATCTTGATGAAACGCAATTTTTGGACATGTTCTGTAAAAGGATATTTATCTATTTCCACTCTTTAAAATCCATATATTTTTTTAAAAATTCGATTTGGGTCAGCATTTGAGTACTAAACGTATTCTTCGGGCCAATAAAGAGCATTATTTATTGATTATCTTCGGCCTTGGTCACATTTTTAGATATTTTTTCTCACGTAAACAGTACTTATTTGTTCTTTCTGGTCAAAAGTTCGTTTAAAAATTGCCTAGATGCAAAAACCGAGTCAAATTTCTTCCAAATTAGAGTTCGGACAGTGGCATATAGTCTCAGAATATTAAATAGTCTATTCATCATGTATAACTTGAAAAATTTGAGCCCAGTCGAAAACACCGTTTGAGCGCTATTACGTTCAAACACACATGAGAAAAAAAGACTAAGGAATACCAACATACACACATGTATACGCACATGTATAGTTGTAAAAATAGGCAAAATGGATTCAGGGGGCTTCAAAAAGTAAAGATGTGCCAAAATTTCACAGCCTTATTTTTCTTTTCCATGATTACAATAAATTCCTTACAGTAACCATAAAGTAAAAAAGCAATAATCTTCAATGTTCTCAGTGGAAAACAGTTATTTTATAACTATTTCCAAAATAAATAATGCAACACAAATTCTAATAAAAATTTCGTTGCCTGAATCAGTGTTACTGAATTACGAATTCTATTCCAAAAAATTTCAGCCATGAAATAAGGTTTTAAATTTTTGAATTCTATAGCAAGCTAATTAGTGTCCAAAAGAAACTAATTAAATTAATTTTAATTTAATTTTTTAATTTTAATTTTAATTTTTCAATTACTTTTCTCTGCAATTGAAAATGAAAAGAAAGATTCAAAATAAAGTTTGCCTTGCGTGTGATATAGACCCTAATGTCCGAAACTATGAGCGTCCCCCCACTTTTTTTTCCAGGACTACACCACTGGGTGCCACCGGTTTTGGTGACGTCATTAGGTACGAATCTGATAGCAGAAATAAAAATATAGAGCTCGTTACACACCATACGGCAGTTTATAGATAGACCGCGCCAGTGCGGCAAATGTTATAAGTTCAATCATACAACTGGCAAATGCACCTCGGACCAGATTTGTGGCACGTGGCACGGTTCATACAGGTCCTTGCGCGTCGCCAGTTAGATGTACAAACTGTGGGGGCGAGCACAGAGCAGATTATTTGCAATGTCCATCCCGGTTGAAAGAAGTTGAATTTTTGAATTTCAAAAGCAAAAATTTTTTGTCGTTTGTAGAGGTCCGGAGAAGATTCTCTCAGAGGTCGAGCTCCGGATCCTATGCCAAGGTTGCCAGCATAAAAAAATCGGACTATGAGGAAATACAAAAAATAATTGAAACTAGGACAAACAACCTGGTTCGTGTGTTGGTGGAAATGGCTGCCAAAAACTCAGAAAAGGTACTGGACTCGATTAATGCACTAAGTAATGTTATAATGAAATTTATGGCAGCGGTCAGCGATTTGCAGCCTGGACGGAAACGTCCTAACAGAAAGGAAGACAGAGGTTAAAAAAAAAAGTTTTAGTTATGTTTTTAGTGGATTGTTTCCCCTTCTCTCTTTTGTTGGCCATACAGTTTGGACTGTTTTTTTTTCTTGTTGTGTGGGCTGGCATCTGCGAATTGTAGTTGCCTGGGTTGTGTATCTGTTGTGTTTCTCTTTGCTTCTGCTTTATGGGTTACTGGTGATCTGTTTTATTTAGGGGGGAAAAGTGTGTGGTTCTTGTGGGCTGGCATTTGCGAACCGCATTTTGCCTGGGTAGTTTATCTGCTGTGTTTTCTCTTGCTTTTGTTTTTTGGTTTACTGATTTTCTGCTTTATTTATGGGCATTAGCATAGTTCAATGGAACTGCCGTAGTTTAATGAATAAACTCCCCTGACTTAATCACCCCCCCCCCTTTTCAAGTGCCGATATACTAGTTTTTCAAGAGACGTTCCTGTCTCCGGAGAAGGTGGTCTCCCTTCCTGAAAAAATTTTCTATAGGTCGGATAGGCTGGGTCGCCCAGGCGGCGGACTGTCTATTGCTGTAAATAACAAGTGGTCTTCAGTCAGCATCAACCTCCCTGGTTTGGGGTCTGCGAATGAGTTTATGGGTGTCCGTTGTCTTTTCGGCTCTATTTACTTGAATATTACTAATGTCTATTCTGGTTCCGGTCTAGTGGTCCCGGATTTGGCTAAGCTTTGTCGTGGTATGGATGGCCCGACTTTAATGGAGGATATTCCATCTACGTTATGATCACGTGGTCAAGGTAAAAACTTCCAGCGTAAAGAAGGGAAGGCTCCGTAAGAAGTAATGTAAATCCCCGCCAGCCAGTGAAACAGTTCAAGCGGAAAGCAGTAATAGCCTCCCTTCTTATCAGTTAGAAATTCTTAGGGTAAATTATCGGTATCACGCGACTTTTTTCAGCCTCGAACGCAGATTTGAAATGTCCTCCATTCTGGGGGACTTCAATCTTCACCATCAGCTCTGGGGATCCCAGGTGTCGTCACGGAACGCCGAGGCCTTCTTGAAGTGGCTGTGCGACAATTCCTTTTGCCTAATAAATTCCTCTGATCCAACTCATATTGCCCCAAGCGGAGTGTGCTCCTTAATTGATCTGTCCCTTTGCTCGTCGGATTTGTTGGTGGGCTCAACCGTTCAAGTCGAAGAGGATACATTTGATAGCGACCATTTTCCAATTAACATTAATGTAGAAATCAGGACTCCCCTGCAGCCAGGTTCTATTCTTTACAAATGGCCTTGCATTTGCCAGGTGGTAAATGATTCGTTGGAGCTTTCTCCTATAGCACACTATAATTCTTTTATTGATCTAGTCCGCGTCCGCAGTGCCATGCACCAGCATAGTTTTTCAAGGAAGCACCCTGCTAAAGGCATCCCGGTGTGGTGGTCAACCAAATGTAGTGGTTTGCAGAAGCAGAAGAGATATTACCTT
Source organism: Maratus speciosus (assembly GCA_963932465.1). NCBI lineage: Eukaryota > Metazoa > Arthropoda > Arachnida > Araneae > Salticidae > Maratus > Maratus speciosus. The sequence continues at coordinate 227,627,779 of OZ010796.1, read as the reverse complement.
AAGAAAGGCCCCCAGCTGGTGTCTACGGAGTTCTGGGTGAAATTCAAACAGGCTTCTGCTAGGCTTCGTCAGGCAATACAGGATTCTAAACGACGATACTGGGACTCTGTGTGCTGCGATGCAAAAGATCCGGGTATCCTGTACAAAGTTTTCCGCAAGCTTAAGAACCGGCAGTCCGTGTCTCCTGATTCCCATCTCTGCCTGAGGCACGCTGACACCCTTAGTTCAGAGGCGAGCACTCAATCAGAACTCTTTGCAGATCACTTCAGTGAGGCTTCGTGTCATGATCCGATCCCCCTAACCTTTGGGGCTGACGAATCCGAAAAGCTGAATCGTAATTTCACAATGACGGAACTGAAGGAGTCCATTCGTCGGACGAAAATAACAGCCCCTGGTGAAGATAAAATCAGTGCTGCATTCTTTAAGGGACTCTCGGATCACTCCTTGGAGTGCCTTCTCAGTATTTACAACAATATCTGGTTAACGGGCGACATTCCTTCGGGGTGGACATCTTCCCTGATTATCCCTATTCTTAAACCAGGTAAACCTAAATCTGACACCGCTTCCTACCGACATATTGCACTTACCTCGGTCATGTGCAAAATTTGTGAAAGAATGATCGCCAATAGAATCACCAATCATCTTCTCGAGAATAAAACCCTTGACCCCAGGCACCTTGGATTTCAACCGTTCCGTAACAGCCAAACCGCAATCACAGCACTCCACATTGACATCAACCAGGCCAAACTGGAGAAGAAGTTTATCCTGGGTATTTCGCTTGACATCCAAGCTGCGTATGATTCGGTGTATATTGATGGCCTAATACTCAAGTGTGCCAAGATTGGAATTGTCGGCCCGATCCTCCTGTGGCTTCATCGGTTCCTTTCCAGTCGGAGCATCAAGGTGCTGTGGAGGGGTATCATGTCGTCTTCCCGTACTACTGGTCGAGGAGTTCCGAAGGGTGCAGTATTAAGCCCGATCCTCTTTACTATCTTCTTGTACGATTTTTTCGAGGTGCTGGGTATCAAGTTTCTGATTTATGCTGATATTTTTCTTTACTGCATTAATTCTACCATAGCTACCTGCCAAGCAAAGCTACAAGAAGCCTTGCATCTCATCACCCAGTGGTGCAACTATTGGAAGTTGACCATTCGTCCTGATAAAAGCCATGCGATTACCCTCCACCACAGACGTGCAGAATGTGATTTCGATTTCAGCATCAATGGAGGCCTGATTGAATGGAGCGAAGATATCAAATTCCTAGGATTCCATGTGGCTCGTCGCGGAGGTTTCAGTAGCCATGTCAATTACCTCTGAAGGAAGGCGTTCTGTCGTATTAACATGCTTAAATTCCTGGCTTGCAAGAGTTATGGTGCGAGATCTAGGCACTTGCTGACGCTGGCGTCTGCTTCAGTATGTAGTTGTATGGATTATGGGGCTGTGGTTCTTAATATGGCAAGCGTCTCAGTGTTAAACAAGCTCGAAGTCTTGCAAACTAGTGCTATTAGGGTGGCTTTGGGGCTCTCGAAGTGGACCCCGAATGTGATCCTCCAGAAACATGCTGGCGTGGTCCCGGTGTGTGATAGGATCAAGGGTCTCGCTTGTGGCTTTTGGATCAAACACTTGGCTTTAAGAAATTGGCCCCCTCTCTGGGAAAATGAGCAGCAAGCTGTTGCCAGCAACATCCCGAGTCTGTTTGAGAATTATGATGTTTCATCTTGCATGACAGAGTGTTGCCATGAAGGGAATCTCTTCAGCTTTGTTGAAACCATTCCCAGCATTGCGGATCTCCTAGATCAGATTGACGGTCAACCTGAGCATTTGATTCCTTTCCAGTTGCCCATCCCTTGTAACCGGGAAATAGTTCAATTCCATCTTGACGACCTGCCCTTCCAACACAAGGATCTGGATGGCAGTATTATTACCCCTCTTTTCATGGATTTTCTTCAAAACTTTACTGATGATTGGCAGATAATAGCCACCGATGCTTCGAAATCCCCATCCACTGCCTCCATTGCTGGGTGCTCCGCGGGTTCTCAGTTCGACTATAGAATCCATACGGTGAATTCCATTTTTACAGCAGAAGCTTTAGCCATCGGGACAGCGTTAGATGAACTGGTCTCTTTGGGTCGTTCCACTCTGCTTCTCTCTGATAGCCGTTCTGTGCTCACTGCACTTCAATCTGTCTCCATTAAGTCTCCTAGAGTCATTCTGTGGCTCTCGAATAAACTTCAACGGATTGCCTTTCATTCCCCAAGTATCTGGATTTGCTGGGTGCCGGGTCATCGTGATATTCCTCTTAATGAAAAAGCAGACAGTCTTGCCAGAAGTGTCTGTGATTCTGACGTCCTTCTGAACTGGATTTCTCCTGAAGATCTCGTTAAGCACCAGAAACTGAATACCTTTCTTCAACTTCAACAACAGTACAGTTCAAGTAAATATTCGACCTCACATGGTGAAATTCCCAGTATTAAGCTGACTCACTTCTGGTTTTCTAATAGAAGAGATGATGTTCTTATCTCGCGGCTTTTATGCAAGATGCTGATCACGCCGGCTCTCCTTTCCCGCTTTGGTCTCGTAGATGATAACAGATGGTGCGTCTGCCTCGTTCCTGACTCATTGGAGCACATTTTATTCTCCTGTCTCAAGTATCGTTCTCAGCGTAGCTTGTGTTGGGACAGTTCGGTGTTGCATAATCCATGTTTTCGCTCATTTTTTGAGTTCTTGCAGGAATTCTGCAAGTCCTCGGTATTTCGGTCCTCGACTCTTAAGTTTTTGCATAGCATTAATCGATTCTAACTGTCGTCACTCTGCTTTTTGTGCTTCGTGCTTCTGAATATTTCGTGTCATCATCCTTGCTGTTTAGTGGGTTCTACCTCATGGCCAATCTGATAATTACGCAAGTTTTTTTTCGATCTTCAACTATGGCTATCTTGCATTGTACTAATTGGTTTTTTACGATGTCTATTCATGGGTATGTTCTGGTTTGATGGATCATTTGAGACGACAGCCATGCCGCTATAGGTCTCAATGCACACCCCCCCCCCCCTTCTAAGTTCAAAGTGACTCTCCAAATGTCCCATCGGTAAATCATTTCTTGCCACAGATTTTTCAGCATGTTTCTGTCGATCAAATTAATTGCAGTGCAGTTTCTTGATTTTAGTTTAGGAATCGATGCAGGAAGTGGCGGCTTGTACACGTGATCCTTTACAAAACCCCATACACCGAAATCAAGCGGTGAAAGATATTGTGATCGTGGTGGCCATAGAATAACATAGATTAACATTCAAGATGGGACATTTCCAGGGAACGTAATGGTAATGCGATTGCGATGGTAGCGCCTTTAGTGACAATGGGGAAGAAACTCCCCATCCTTGTAAAATTTTTATCATTGAGCATCTACCTTATTATGATCTTTCTTTTTTTAATGTTTCATGTTTACGTTTTCAATAAAATCTTACTGCGATACATGGACACAAAATAGATATTCTATTTTATATATCTGATATCTATTCTATGTTCATGCACGGATATATGCTTTTTTTTTACATGACGAGTGAACGATATAAGTGCAGCGAAAAACAGGGTAAAAATTTCCTCTTGAAAGCTATATTTGAAGTAAATATGATACAACTGGATTTAAAGCTAAATAAAGTAATGGTGTAATGTAAAAATATACGAAGTATTGCGCTCTACAAATCCCAGAAAATTTCATAAACATTCCCTATCAGTAGGAAAATTTTTATGGCCAATGTTTTATTGATTTATTAGGTTAACGTATTAAACAATCGTTACAATAATCTTTTAAAATTTACGAATTTTCACTTTCTTAGAGATAAAATAAAAATATTGTTTTTAATGTAAATAACCCAACAAACACCTGACTTCGGGCCGCATGGCGTATTCGTTGCGGCCAAGGTGAGTTAAGGCCATTTGTAGCCAAACAATACTGTGCCGTAAGTGACGCGCCGCTAATGACGGCAGCTATCACCAAACAGATTAGGGATCGGAAGCGAGAAAACAGTTGCGTTTATTTTACCGGTCAGTCATTGAGGGCAATTTCCGGCAAGCATTTAATGTATCCTCATCGTTTAGACAGTAGAGGGCTAATATTACCTACCCGGCATATTTATTTAAAGAGAGGAAATGTATTTTTTCTTCATTTCTTTTAAAGTAATCTTAATTACTTTAAATGTGGGTTTTTGTAAAAATATAAATACGTTATGAGATTTATATTTAAAGCAGCAAAATAGATTAGATATTTTTTTTTAGTTTTAACATATTTTTACAAAATATAAAATAATATTTCCAAACTAATCTTCGATATCTTTGCATGGATATTTTTTTATTCTCATACTGAAAACAATGAATGTAAAACAAAATAATATAAGATTTAAAGTTGTGAATTCAGTGTAAAGGTAAAAAAAAAAATAAAATTCCTTGCCTCTATTAAATTCCTAATGATTTATGCATATTTATTTGCTTTATTATCATTATTTCACTAATAAAAGTTATAGTTAAAGCCATATATATTTTTTCATAAGCATAAAAATAGTTAATTCAATGCCAGTTACATGAAAACCAATGTTAAGAAAAACGGAAGAATTACAGAACAAATTTTGATTAAAAAAAAATAACAATAAATAAATAAAATGTCAGTTACAAGTGCTATTTGTTTAATAATAATAATAATAATAAATAAATAAATAAGTTTGACTACACATTTTTGCGAGAACGAAACACATATGTATATATGAAGTACAAAGAAAGTCGCAAGCCAATGTTAAACCTATGGGTAGAGTTGAATTCAGGACGCTTTTCACCGGGAGGGATTTCTGCGGCTCTATGGGGGGGGGGGAGGAGGGGGATTGTTCATATTGACCATTAAAAACACAAAATCTCAAATTTTCCGGGGGAGGACATCTCATTGCTCTGAAGGGAATATCCCCCCCCCCATCGCCACCTTCTGAATTCAACACTGTCTATGGTAGCGTTCTTTTCAAATTTGTAAAAATGAAAATAACTTTATAAAACAAAAATTCTGCAACCAAAGTCAGAAAAGTAAACACTAACCCGGTTAGAATTTAATCTCAACTATTCAAAAATATATGACTTGAGAAATAAGTGAAATTTATTTATCATACTTTTAAGGACTTCTCATAAAAATATCCTCCATTCCTTCCCCCCAAAACAAATACCGCTTTCGTATCGCTAAGGCGGTAAAGTAAGGTCAAGGAGAATCTTTCCTAGAATTACTCTCCACCCCACCCAGTTTTGGATTTTTTTTGCCGCGTCATCCGTGCTATTTGTGTACGGTGATAACAACTACAAGCGGTCACTCATTTCATTTCAATATATAGCATTGCATTGTACGTTTGCATCCGTCCATAGGTATTGATTCGGTAAGTCTTTAAGTTATGTTTATTCATTGCAAATTTATTAATCGCAGAATCTATCTTTTGCATCATTTGATTTCAAAATTATTGTTTGATACTTATATTTTAGTTTTTCTGGATACGCAAGAATTTTTTACTCATACATTTTGTATCTTTCGGTTAAATTACATTAAATAGTTTATTTTATTTTATAGTCTTTATGAATGCACAAGAATTTTATAAACATACATTTTGTAATCTTCGATAAAGTAGTGCAAAATTCTTATCAATAGTTATTTTTCTTTATTTAATTAATTTTATTAATTTTTAAGCGATTGCCTAAATAACTTTTAAACGTTATAATTATCGGTATTACTTTCTTTAAAATAGTTTGTATTAGTGCAAATATAAAAATGTGACTATTTGTGTACGGTTTATAAAAGAAAGGTGTTTTATTTTCTTCTACCAGGAGAAAATATTTAAGAATTTATACACGAGAAAATTTGATTAACTAAAATTTTAATGAAATTTAGAAATATCAAGATTAATTTAATATATTTTTAAAATCAGTATTAAACTATTATTTACATTTCTAATAATTATAAATAATTTTCAAGGATTTTGAAAAAGTTGATAATATATTTTTTTCTAATGTTTGTCTATTAAACTGCAAGAGAAATTTCTAAATATTATCTCATAAAAGCAAAATTTAAAAATATATGAGGAATATTATACTGTCATTTGTTTACTACATAAACATTTAAACTTATTTGTATATAACATTTGAAAGAAAAATTATCAGAAATGATGCAAAAATTTAGATTATAAGGATTTAATAAAACTTTGATGAATAAGCATAATCTAATAGATTTACCAACTAACCTGTGTAAAATATAGTGAAAGCCTAAGTAAAAATAATATCACAAACATGTCACAATTTAATATAAAGTATACAATAAACTATGTTAAAATCATGTATATTATTTAAGCATAAATTCGAAATTTATTCTTTAAAATAAAATACTTTTAAAAAGGTTAATTGAATGATAAAATGTTTTGGCAGGTTAAAAAAAAATCCTATAATTGTTTAGATATACTTATCAAGAAAATCAAGTTACTTTAACTTGAACTTTTTCAAAAATGTTCAAAATACAATATTTGATAATGAATTAATTGATTAGTTATTTCTTCATTTATATACTTTATAAATTTTTATGAAATGCAACAATTTAAATATGCATTGCATATAAATTTTGTAAATATGTAAGTGAAGAAATAAACAAATAAATGAATGCATTATGTGAAGTATTGTGTTTGGAATTTTTTTTGAAAAAGTTCAAAGTGAAAGAATTTGATTTTCTTGAAAAGCGTACCTAAATAATTATAAGATTTCTTTAATCCTGCAAAAATATTTTATCATTTAATTAGCCTGCTAAAAAGGTATTTTCTTTTATATAATAAATTTTGATTTATACCTAAACAATCATTATGGCACAACCGTGGCTAGTGATTACATTTTAAATAACCATAATAGGCTTTCTTGTGGGCAGGTTTGGGCTAAATTTAATTTATTACAACCATAAATGGTAGGACAAAGGCTAGCTTCTGGTTAGCTTTTATTTTTAATGGCCATTAAAATAATAATTGTGGGCAGTTTAAGGCTATCTAACACTTTTACTGAAAAGTTAGTGGCACGATTGAGGGCAACTTCTTGTACTTACGGCCAATTTTCTTGCGGCCTTATTGTGTCCAGCGTGACACTTTTTTTACGGAGCCGTAACTTTCATTGATAACGGGCCTCCATCGAACACTTTCGGCCAAGGCTAACGAACCCATCAGTGGCCCGAAAGTTGTGTGTTTGTTGGGAACGTACTATCAATTCAATAATATTTATAATATTAACATATAAGAAATAATAATAAAATTACAGATAGGGAAAAATTCATTTCGACAAATTTTTAGAATTATATAAATCTAACAGTTAAAAATAAATAGAGGTGCTGACATTACACTCAATAAAGTTTTATTCGATATGAATAAATTAACACAATACCTGAATTTGATTTTTTACAATTTAATCTCATAAACTTACATATTTACGTTATTAACAGAATTTTGTAGGGTTTTCTTTTATATTATTACTCTAATTATCATTTTGTAAGTTATCAGTACAAGTACGGTAGGGAAAAAAAGCAGCTATATAAATAAAGCAAGCATGAATAGAATATTGTCTGACACCTGCTTCGTTTTAGGAAAGAAAAGATATTCAAAGTGTAGAGGGTAAACATATTTCTGCAACATAGGTAAATTTCGGAGGCTTGTTAATTCTTCCCCCTTGTCGGTAGTGACGCTAGTACTGTTGCCATTACACATTTTGCCGTAAATATCCCATCTTGGTCCTTAATCTATGTGGAATAGCACCTCCGCTCGCTAAGCGATAGCGTCAGTTATGACACCTAACGTCATCTATGAATAAAGTTCAGCAATATTACTAGTAGTCTGACTTTGAACTAGTTAATTTCATTTAGTGTTTCGGAAGTTCTTAACTTACGAAATTGTCCAACTAATTTGTAGACACCCTGTATTTCACCACCAAAAATTTCACTATCTCTCGACGTTTGTTTGACTGATGGACTATGGGGACAGATCAGTTACACAAAAGGCATTTGTACTTGATAGTTGAAAGCTTTGTTGGTTGGGAAATTTCTTTAGACATCCTACAATATGATGTTTTTGAAATTCCATATGTAACAGATAATTTTTGATTTTCAAAAATCTACACTTTTAAATAGTTTTTAACAATAACAAAACTTATCTCATAATTTATATGTCAATTTATTTTGGAGATTCAAATCTGCTCTATTACTTTGTTTCATTTATCTTTGTTAAGTGAAATAAAATTTGTTTAAATGGTATAGTAAATTTTATTAAAATGTTTGAGATGTTTTCAAAAACAGACAATATTTGATAACTTATACAAATCGATAAAATTTTGGAAACAATTTATTATGATTACTTTTTATGTACTTTTTACCCCGAGAAAAAAATCTTCATAAAAAAAATAAACAGATTACTTTTTTATATTTAAGGGTGTCTTCTGTCTTGTACCTTTTAATTAACCAAAAAACGATTTTTTTTTTTCTAATTCACGCATATATTAAAACTGTTCTCGAATTCAAACTGGATATTTACTGATTCATTCCTGAATTCACTTTTATTCACGAATGGAAAGTGCTATTAATTAAAAGCTGCCAATTGAATAGTGAATCTCATTTTTCAATACAAGCAAAAGATCTTGCAGAAAAGTAAAAGTAGATCTTTTGAACCAAATTTCTGAGCGAATTGTTTATAACTGAATATATAATTAATTTATCGAAAAAACGAAAAACGCTTTTAGATTCCAAAACACTTCAATAATCATACTTGCCAAATGTATGCTTTTACTTTTTACATGTTAAACGCTTCTTTAAGGCTGTTCTTGAATCCAAACAGGCAACTTTCTGACACATTTTTTAATTCATTTTTGTTAGCAAATTTATAACTTGGAAGATGCTCTTATTGAAAAATTTTGTAATCGAATTTTTTTTGTTTTTTTTGGTTTTTCTGTAAAGGGTTCAGCTTATAGAAAATGCTGTCAAAGTTGGCGTTTTGAACTGAATTTCCTGACACGGCAGCACTGGAAAGGAAAAAACTGCCGTTATGAGGCAACAATCGCTCATAATTCGTTCATGTCGCATGGCGACAGTTCTTTAGCTGTAGTGTCAGGAAATTCGGTCCAAAACATCAATTTTGACATTGTTTTTTAAATATCCTTTGCATTTATCGAAATATGGAAAACGCTATTCAATTTCCTATTTTTTTTTATGAGAGCACATACCAAGTTTATGCATTTAAGGCTAAATTTGACTTCATGAGTGTTTCTGAATGTAACCAGTTTAGATCACTCACAAAGACCAATTTAAATTAACCAAAATGTATGTTGTTTGAAGGTATTTTAACCCTTAACCGGAAACGTACGCCTGTGAGATGTTTGCGTCTACGTATCTGCCCTTAATATTTTCTCTCTCCGACATTCCAAACTTATTTTTATGCTGTTATATTAAAAAATTGGTCCTGTTAGTGATGGGCGATTCTCGAGAATTCGACAATCGAGAAAAATCGTCATCGTAAAAAATCACAATCGATACAGCCATCGATTAATTCCTAGAATCTACAGTCGAGATGTTTTACAATCGATTATAACGAGAAAAGCTAAAAACAGTTGTTGGAAAACTTAGCTATTATTCTGGCCGACAATTTCATAGTAGTGATAGGGCTTAGTGATGGGCGATTCTCGAAAATTTACCAATCGAAAAAAATCGTTATCGTAAAATACACAATCGATACAGTCATCGATTACTTTCGAGAATCTACAAAAGAGATGTTCTAGAATCGATTGTTGAAATCATTGTTTTTAGATATATATATATATAAGGCAGATTTTATTAAATATAGGGTAACTGAAAACAGATGGAATAAAAAAACAACAAACCAAAGGGAGGCTATAATGGAGCCACAAGACTGGAAAAGTCTTGTGAGGGTGCCCCGTGGTTGAAAAAAGCTGAAAAAACGCGAGTAGCTATGAAGCGGTAAGGGGAGTTTAAGTATCAAAAATTAGAATTTTTTGGCAATTAGCACCAAAATGGCCAAAGAAATAAGAATCAAAAGCACCCCCTAGTGGCAAAAACATGAACTAAAGGATGATAAAAGGGATCAATATTTTTTATTGATTTTTCTACGTCATTTGAGATTAGATCTTTAATTTCCCCATTTTTAGAAAGTCTTCGACTGGAATACATTAAACGAACCCCCGCGGGGAACAAAGTGGGGGGAGGGGCAAGGAAAGCGCATAATATGAATAAGTAGTCGCAGGACTTTCCAACGATATGTCACATGAGGGGTGTCGGCTAAATTTAGAAAAGTGCCCCCGCGCGGGGGCAAAGTAAGGGAAGGGGCGCGGGCGATATATAAAATGAAATAGTAGTCACAGAGCTTTCCAATGATGTATCACATGAAGGGTGTCAGCAAAAGATAGAAAAGAGTCCCAACTCCCAGGATTCCAATTATCATGCCCCCCCCCCCGCCCCCCGAAATATACCCTGCCCATCCTTCTCTTTGAAATGTTCATATATTAAAAATTATTTATCGGAGGGCTCCGTAAAAAAAATCCGATCTAAAATGTTTAAAAACGCTACGATTTCAAAAAAGTTTGAAAAGTGCCTCTCTCGGGGCGCCAAACTAGGGAGGGAAGAAGAAAGGTTCACAATATGAAAGAGTAACTTTCCGATGATAACCGAAAACTTTCCGATGATATATCAAATGACTGGTCCAAAAAAAGTTTGAAATCTACCCCTCCCACGTGGGTTCACTCTTTTATCCCAGAATATACCCGGAAATCACGCAGCCCCACTTTTAAAATTTTATATTTAATAAATAATATTTATCGGAGAGCTCCATTAAAAAACCTCATTTAATGATATTTATTGTAGATATATCTACAATTAAAAAAATTCACCCTCGCACCGCTCCCCCCCTGCCCCCTTCCGGAATTCAACTCTTGGAGGAGAAAGGTTCATAATATGAAAGAGTGGTCAAAGGAATTTTCGATGATATGTCAAGGAGAGATTTGGTAAAAGTTAGAAAATTACTCCCCCTTCCCTTTGTCCACTCTCGCGCCCCCCAGAATTCACTCACCTTCCTCTTTGAACTTTTTATAGTTAATAAATAGTATTTATCTGAGGCTCCAGGTATGGGGCAGCTTGGCAGACCTAAAATAAGAGAAACATTGAAAATTCGGGGCAAAATGACACTAAATTGAACAGTAAAGTTTGAAACTAGGACTGTACAGAACTGAATACATAAACCACTATGCTTCATAACCCACATCGGTTAATAGCAATAAAAAGATAAGTGCCAGTTAAACTGATGGCATTGAGCTCACAGGTTATTCAATCTAATTGTATATTATACTCTTATTTCAAAGAATAATGTCCCTCAAAAAATAAATGAATGGAAATATCCCCCGTTTGCCCCTTTTATATTTAACCATTGAATCTCCAAATCTAATCAGGGAAACTCCTTAACTATAATAAATCAGTCTATCAAATTTGAAGCAAATCAGATAATTCTGCATGAAAAAAGAAACATATCGCTGAATTAAGGGGGGTCTAACCCCCTTTAATCCTTTTATACTTAACTAATGAACCTCCAAATCTAATCAGAAAGCTCCTCCAGGAAAGCAGAATGAACATAGAAAAAAAAATTAAAGTAAATTGAATAATTTTCCATGAAAATCCATTTATCTAAATTAAGGGGAGGGGACTTGCCCCCTTTTTGCCTTGTATACTTAACCAATAAACCTCAAATCTAATGAAGAAAGCGCCATATCGGAATAAATCGGTATATTAAATTTGAAGCAAATCGAATAATTCTGCATGAAAAACCCTTTTATCTAAATTAAGGGGGAGACTAGCCCCTCCTCTTTATACTTAACCCATAAACTTCCAAATCTAATCACGGCAGCTTCTTAACATAATAAACCGGTATACCAAATTTGGAGCAAATCGAATAATTCTGCATGAAAAACCCATTTATCTAAATTAAGGAGGGGGATCTACCCCCCTTTATACTTAACTAATGAATTTCCAAGATTAATCAGGGAAGCTCCTTAACATAATAAACCGGTATACCAAATTTGGAACAAATCGAATAATTCTGCATGAAAAACCCATTTATCTAAATTAAGGGGGGACCAGCCCCCTTCTCCCCCTTTATCTTTAACCAATGAACTTCCAAGTTTAATCAGGGAAGCTCCTTAACATAGTAAACCGGTATACCAAATTTGGAGCAAATCGAATAATTCTGCATGAAAAACCTATTTATCTAAATTAAGGAGGGCGATCTACCCCCCTTTATACTTAACTAATGAATTTCTAAGATTAATCAGGGAAGCTCCTTAACATAATAAACCGGTATACCAAATTTGGAACAAATCGAATAATTCTGCATGAAAAACCAATTTATCTAAATTAAGGGGGGGACCAGCCCCCTTCTCCCCCTTTATCTTTAACCAATGAACTTCCAAGTTTAATCAGGGAAGCTCCTTAACATGATAAACCGGTATACCAAATTTGGAGCAAATCGAATAATTCTGCATGAAAAACCCATTTATCTAAATTAAGGGGGGACCAGCCCCCTTCTCCCCCTTTATCTTTAACCAATGACCTTCCAAGTTTAATCAGGGAAGCTCCTTAACATAGTAAACCGGTATACCAAATTTGGAGCAAATCGAATAATTCTGCATGAAAAACCTATTTATCTAAATTAAGGAGGGCGATCTACCCCCCTTTATACTTAACTAATGAATTTCTAAGATTAATCAGGGAAGCTCCTTAACATAATAAACCGGTATACCAAATTTGGAACAAATCGAATAATTCTGCATGAAAAACCAATTTATCTAAATTAAGGGGGGGACCAGCCCCCTTCTCCCCCTTTATCTTTAACCAATGAACTTCCAAATTTAATCAGGGAAGCTCCTTAACATGATAAACCGGTATACCAAATTTGGAGCAAATCGAATAATTCTGCATGAAAAGCCCATTTATCTAATTAAGGGGGGGACCAGCCCCACCTCCCTCTTCATACTTAACCCGTAAACCTACAAATCTAATCAAGGCAACTTCTTAACATAATAAACCGGTATACCAAATTTGGAGCAAATCGAATAATTCTGCATGAAAAACCCATTTATCTAAATTAAGGAGGGGGTCTACCCCCTTTCCCCCCTTCATACTTAACTAATGAACCTCCAAGTTTAATCAGGGAAGCTCCTTAACATAATAAACCGGTATACCAAATTTGGAGCAAATCGAATAATTCTGCATGAAAAGCCCATTTATCTAATTAAGGGGGGGACCAGCCCCACCTCCCTCTTCATACTTAACCCGTAAACCTACAAATCTAATCAAGGCAACTTCTTAACATAATAAACCGGTATACCAAATTTGGAGCAAATCGAATAATTCTGCATGAAAAACCCATTTATCTAAATTAAGGAGGGGGTCTACCCCCTTTCCCCCCTTCATACTTAACTAATGAACCTCCAAGTTTAATCAGGGAAGCTCCTTAACATAATAAACCGGTATACCAAATTTGGAGCAAATCGAATAATTCTGCATGAAAAACCTATTTATCTAAATGAAGGAGGTGGGGGGGGGGGACCAGCCCCCTTCTCTCCCTTTATCCTTAACCAATGAACCGTCAAAACTAATCAGCGGAACGCCTTATCAGAATGAACATTAAAAAAATTGAAGCAAATCGGACATTTCAATCAAGAGTTATCGCGTTACGTACATACATACGTACTACTACGTACATACATACACACAGAACCGACGGTACATTAGCTCTCAGGCTTAGATAGCCTGTGAGCTAAAAAGAGATTGGATAAGCAGATGGACTCCTTTGAGAAATTATGACTTAAACCAGAAATGCGGTAAGTTTGACTCTGAAAGCTTCATTTCTATCTCGCATTTCGGCAAATCTCATCTCGATGATTTTTCCAGCATATCGACGCTTCCAGATGGGAAGCTGGTCGATGGTTGTTTCTCTCGCGGTTTTCAACTTTCCGGGATGGGAAGCCTCTCGATAGTTTCTCTCGCTCTTTTCAACCTTTCCCGATGGGAAGCCTCTCGCTGGTTTCTCTCGTCCTTTTCGAAATCTCCCAATGAAAACCCTTTCGAGGATTTCTCACGCGCTTTTCAACATTTCCCTATGAGAAGCTTGTCGAGGATTTCTCTCGTCCTCGGCAGAGAAGAGAAGTAAGAAAATTTATCGAGAAGTACCAAGGGACGAGATAGAGAAAGAGGCATGACATGAAGCTGTGAAATGAAGCCTTAATTTTCAAAGTTTCTCTTATTTTAGCCCTACCAAGATGTCACATACCTGGAGCCCTCCGATAAAAATTATTTATTAAATATAAAAATTTCAAAGAGGAAGGTGGGTCGGGTGATTTCTAGGGAGGAGGACGTGAGAGTGGACTCATGCGGGGTGCAATTTTAAAAATTTTACCGAACCCTTCCTGTGGCATATAATCGAAAAGCCCTTTGACCACTCTTTCATACTATGAACCTTTCTTCGCCCAAAGGGGGATGGGGAAGGGGCGAACAAATTTTTTAAGCCGTAGCCGATTTCTATAATAAATTTAAATATCACTTTAGATGTGGGTTTTTTATGCAGTCTTCCGGTAAATATTATTTATTGAACATAAAAATTTTAAAGTGACGGCTGTGTGAATTCTGGGGCGAAAGAGTGGGCCCACGGGGGGAGGGAGGGGGGAGCAATTTTCAAACTTTTTTGGACCAGTCATGTGATATGTCATCGATAAGCTCTCGGATGACTCTTTCATATTATGAGATTTTCTTCCTCCCCTCCCCAATTTGGCCCCAACTGCGAGGGTAGTTTTTTCCGTTTTTATCATCGATCGGATTTTTAGATCGGATTTTTTTATGAAGCCCTCCGCTAAATATTATTTATAATATATGAAATTTCAGGACACTTTTCCAAATTTAGCCAAGACCCTTCATGTGACATATCGTTAGAAAGGTTTGTGACTACTTATTGATGCTATGCACTTTCGGTCCCCCCCCCCCCACTTTGCCTCTCCCGGAGGGCACTTTTCCAAATTTAGTCAATACCCCTCTTGTGAGATATCGTTGAAAAGGTCTGTGACTACTTATTGATGTTATGCACTTCCGGTGACAGTCCCCCCCACTCTTTGCCCCCCGGGTGACACTTTTTCAAATTTAGTCAAGACCCCTCATGTGAGATATCGTTATATCGTTGGAAAGGTCTGTGACTACTTATTGATGTTATGTACCTACGGTGTCCCCACCACCACTTTGCTCCCCCGGGGGCACTTTTCCAAATTTAACCAAGACCCCTCATGTGAAATATTGTTGGAAAGGTCTGTGATTACTTACTGATGTTGTGCACCTCCGGTGACAGTCCCCCCAATTTGCCCCTCCCGGGGGACACTTTTTCAAATTTAGACAAGACCCCTCATGTGAGATATCGTTGGAAAGGTCTGTGACTACTTATTGATGTTATGCACCTCCCGTGACCCCCCCCCCCCGCTTTCCCCCACGGGGCTGTTTTTCTAAATTTAGCCGAGATCCCTCATGTGACATATTGTTATAAAGGCTTATGACCACTTACTCATGTTATCCACCACCCGCACCCCTCCCCCCCGTTGCCCCCACGGGGAGGGCATTTTTATAAATTCAGATCCAGACTTCTCATGTGACAAATGGTTGGAAAGGCCAAAAGACCTGTGAAGACTTAATCATATTATGCAGTTGCTGTGCCCCTCCGCTCGCTTTGACCCCTCCCCCAAGAGATCTGGTCCGAGGTTCATTCGTTTCGATATTATATTTTTTACAAGATTTTGTATTGCGTGCACACCACGCCTGCTATCATATATCAGTGCCGTATATAGAGGGTAACCTGTTCGTGATTTCATATTACAAGATTACGTATAAATTAGAGGCCCCGATTAAAGGAGGGGCCCGCTAGCGGTCGAAGTCACCTACTCTTTATTAACATCGACTCATTCCAGTTCCCCCGCAGACGATTCTTGATAAATATATGACATATATAATATATGATTTATAAAAGAAATTTGCAAACTGGAGTCATCGAGAAAAAATTTACACAATCGAAAAATATCGAGATGTCCATACAATCGAGAAAATCGAGAAAAACATCTTGTTATCGCCCATCACTAGGTCCTGTTAATGCATTACTATTAAAGATTAAACGTTTAATTTCCCTATTTGGTAAATTGTTAAATGTTCTGTTTGTGCACGGGATTTTCACGTTTCCGGTTAAGGGTTAAAGTTTTCTTAACTATTTAGAATGTGCGTTCATTAGGAAAATTTTGTCTTTTTATCAATCTTCCAGACCAATAAACTTATAGATAATTTCATGGAATAAAATCTGTGTGCAACGGACCCATCTTAACCCCTTGATGGGCGGTGGGATATGTGGCGACGCCATCTTGCGCGTTCAGTAAAACGAGTAACTCGCAGGAAGCGATCGACCTAGCTTTTTGCTCGGCACGTAAGATCTCGCTTTCTGACCGTGGGTTCTCCGGTTCGATACTTATCTCCGCACATCTCCTGCATTGGTGACCTTGGACAAACGAACACGCACTTTCAAAAACATCATCAACTCCTTTCGACACCAACAGATGGCAGCACTGAAAACACTCCTAGCAAGCAAAAACCAGTGAAACTATCACAGCACGCAAGCAAAAGCCTGTGAAACGCTCACAGCACGCAAAGCCTATGACAACTCTCATAGCTCAAAACCTGTCACACGCGCATCTTCGGGGGCACACACATGCGCACGGCAGCATCACCTGGCAACGAGATTTTTCCGGTTGGAATTCAACATTACTAGAACACAATTGCTTGCCCCTCAAAGGGTTAAAAGAAGAAAAATCATAATCCTGGTTAAAACAATAAAGCCAGTGAAACGGAAGCTGTCTATAACGTAAATCTGCCTTAAACGTGAAATATGGCTCCTATGAAAAAAATGCAGTATAATTATACCTGTTATAGCAAAAAACCTATTTAAAACGAAATTTTGCACGGTCCTTTGCGATTACATCATATCAATTTTTATTCCATCTCAGCGCCCTCCCCCCCCCCCCCCCCGCCCCTTTTGAAATAATAAGTCTAGATATGCCACTGGTATATTAATATAGTATTTAAAAACTGAAATATAATAATTAAAGCTATTAATTAAAAAAAAAGAAAAGAAATTTCTTAAGGGTGTCCTTACGTTTACTCTCTATATATTTTGGATTAGAATTAGAATCATTAGTTTTATTCAGAAAATAACAAATATTTTTTTTTTTTACTGTGGCTAAATGGTAATGTGTTTTGATTTTTCCAAACTAGCATTCTTAAAAAAATATCTTTTGAGTAGTTTATTTTAGTTTCAGAGAGCTCTATACTTTTTTCTTTTAAAATTAAAAGCAACTATTTGCTGAAGTAAGAAAAAAAGTAATAGCATTTCTTAAATGATTTTTTAATCAATAATTGAACTAATAAAGTTAAAATAATTGTTTAGTTTAAAATGGAATTTGAATGGAATATTGCATGTTTAAACATTACGAAAAGAAATATCCTCCATTGAGGATATTCCAAATCTGTTGACGAGGCTAAAAAAAGTCACGTGATACCGGTAATTTGCCCAAGGAACTGCTAACTGATAAGAAGGGAAGAGACTACTACTTTGCCTCATGAACTGTTTCATTGGCTAGCGGTGATTTACATTACACGTCTACGGAGTCTTCCCTTCTTTACGCTTGAAGTTTTTACCTTGACCACGTGATCAAAATGTAGATGGAATATCCTCCATTCCCATTCAAAAGCATGCGAAGTCATGGCAGCCATCTGAAACACCTGAACCGCGAGGTTTGTATGTCAGCTGTGGTTATTTACCGTTAAATGCTATGCCTAGAATGAGCTTAAAAATTAATTTTTATCAACATATATGAAGTTTAAGGCATATTTTTTACATGAACCTATTTTTTATATCTAAATATGCGTTAGAAATATTGAATTTTCAGAAATAAAGTTAAATAAGGCGATTTATTAATAATTTTATGGATGGTATGTTTGAAAAAGATTATCTAATTTTAACATGCCTTATAAACCGAAATAAAGGCGAAATTTATATGAAAACAGATTGTTAAAGATTATAATTCCACCTTTTTTAAAGTTTGACTTACAAAAGTAACTGGTAGGGAAGTTTAGATTAAAGGTAGCAGCTGTACCATAATATAGTAATTTACAAAATTTTAAATTACTTGTAAAGGAATCTACGTTTTTTAAACTAATTTTTATGCAAAAAAGTAATTAAAAAATTAATATTAACGAAAGTAACACTATATTTTCATCCTTGGGGGGTGTTTATTGAAATACTTACTTGCTATACGAAAAAAACAAAAAAAAATGATGAATAATAAGGTATTTTTTTTAAAAAGGCCTAAATGAAACAGGGTAGACTAATATTTAATGATCCGCAATGAAAAAATACGCTGATAAAAGCATTTTCTTAGGTAAATTAAAATAACATATAAATTGCCGTACAACAGCTGTGATCAAAAATCCTCAGTTAAACTGACAGTTTGCCGGTCTATGTATCTTAAACGTCTTTGAGTCTGCTTCTCTCGCTGCCTCTGCTTCGTTTCAGGAAAGAACATATATTCAAAACATAGAGCATAAATATATTTCTTCAACATAGGAAAATTTCGGAGACTTGTTAATTCTTCCCCCTTGTTATAGCGCCTAGAATATATAGTATGGAAATCGGCTATCCCTGTAATACTTAAAAAAGCGCTAAAATATTGTATCCCTTAAATGTGCAATGATACTGCTGCAATATGCAGATCGCAGCGACATCTGCAGGATATTTTCTACAACTGCAAGAAATTGCTAGTCTATACAATGTAACAATAGTAATACGAAAATCCTGCAGATGTCGCTGCGATCGACACTTGAAATTTTAGCAGTATCGTCGCACATTTAAGGGATACAAATTTTTAGCACTGTTTGGATAGCATATTTCCACACTAGGTATTCTAGGCGTTGTACCCTTGTCGGTAGTGACGTTAGTAGTGTTGCCATTACAGATTTTGCCGTAAATGTCTCATCTTGGTCCTTAATCTATGGATTCAACGAGATTGTTCAGCAACCACGACCACTTCCCCCAGGCGCGAAGGAGACAGATGGAGTGGGATATATTTTAAGCATACAGTTACGGTGAACTTGGGAGCTAAATACTTAGCAGCTTTGTTTTACCCTCAGAGATTATATGATAAGCCTGTGGTATTACCTAACATTTTATTAGATAAAAATAAGACAGTGTTCCGCAGAGTGTTTTTAAAAGAGAATAGCAACATATGCACAGAATACGAATGTTCAGATCCAAAGTTTTTGTCCAATCTACGGCAGCCTGGCAGAGCTCGGTTACAGCGTCTAGAATACCTAGTGTGGAAATATGCTGTCCAAACAGTGCTAAAAATTTGTATCCCTTAAATGTGCGACGATACTGCTAAAATCCCAGATGTCGATCGCAGCGACATCTGCGGGATTTTCGCATTACCAGTATTACATTGTATAGACTACTAATATCTTGCAGTTGTAGAAAATATCCTGCAGATGTCGCTGCGATCTTCATATTTCAGCAGCATCGTTGCACATTTAAGGGATACAATATTTTACCGCCTTTTTTAAAGTATTACAGGGACAGCCGATTTCCACACTATATGTTCTAGGCGCTATAGCTTGGTGATAGCCCAGTCTTTTCCTTCGCTTGAAAAATAGTTCTTTTTTACAATTATAACTTTCATTTTGATGCATTTTCTGATAGAAATTTTGATGAGTACTTTGTAATTGTTGAATATTTGCTAAATAAATTATGTCCTTTTGGCAGTAAACTGCATATTAAAGCACATATTTTTCTTTTTCACTGTATTTAAAGATAAAACTTTTTTATTCATTATTTTATAGCGCTGGAAATTATTTTTTAAATCTATGTGTGGTACATTATTTTTCTTGAAACTTGTTCACACTTGAGAAAAAAAGTCATTAGAGAGAGAACTGCTTGCTAAGTTATTTGAATCCCACCACTGTTTTTTTTGTCGAGCTGTTCAAACGAATCACTCAACCTTCCAAAACGAGTGAAAACATAAACAAAAAAGCCCAAGCACGTGATCATAACGACGACACATTTTTTGTGGGTCAAGTGAGCGAAGACCGGGCGTAAAATTTGCTGCTGATCGGATTTATATCAGATCACGTGATACTTTTCATGAATGTTTTGGATTTTGTCTGAGTGCATGTAGACATATATTTCTATTACGGGAGACATTGTTTGGAAAGATAAGAAGATTTAATCACTGATTTCACCAGTTTCGAACCATAAAATTACAAAATAATTAAATTATTCCGAAATTCCTTACTTTTTTAAGACCTACTCCATGAGGTATATCTCTCTACGCCCGGACGGTCCGCTCTGCGTCGCTGAACAAGTTCAACATTGTGTTCTTGTTACGAACCAACACTCAAATAAAAAAGTAAATGTAAAGAGTGTAAAGAAACCAAACAACTATACACGCCCCGGACTATACCGCTCAGCGCGACATTTCTATTTCCACTAGACTTCTGTTCTAGCGTTCTTCAGAACCTGTTCTAGCGTCCTTAGAGCCATTCTGATTGGCTGGCCCGATTCAGACGAAGTGGCTAGACGTCCGAGCTCCGTTTTCACATATTCGGATTTTTGTTTTCAGATATTTCGTTTCTGATGCTACACAAGTTTGATTTGAAGAAATTATTTTCCATTTTTAGATGATGAAACTGCTATTTTCTACTTGAAAGTATTCAAAAATATCTGTATAAAACAAACCTCCATCATTTCCATACTAAAACTGTTTTTTTTTCAAACCTTTTAAGATAAAGACAGTTTCATAATTTTTAAATGTTATTTATATTAAAAATTAAATATATATATGTATAATTTATATTAAAAACGCATTGTCACTTATAAAACGTTGCAGTTTCAGGACGAATTTGCATATCTAAACCATGAAAAAAATATAAAACCAGGGTTATTTTTGATTTATTTATTTTTGTAACCCTGATAATAAAAATAACCCTGAAAAGTATTTTTTTTTTTAGCACTGAATATGGAATTTTTAAATATGTTTCATGGAGGTATAGGAGGATTGAGTTGCAAATTCAGGGGACAGTTAGAAGGTTATTCCCCCCCCCCCTCCCCCCAAATAAAAGAAAAAAGTTTCTGATTTTATATTTTTTAATGATTTAGATACGCAAATTCTCCCTGCAACTGCAACCTTTTATAAGTGAAAATGCGTTTTATTATAAATTTTTTAATAATTTTTAATATAAATAACATTTAAAATTATGAAACAGTCTTTATCACTCTATCTTAAACGGTTTGGGGAAAAAATGGTTGTAGTATGGAAATGACGGAGGTTTGTTTTATACAGGTATTTTTGAACACTTTGAAGTAGAAAATAGCAGTTTCATCATCTAAAAATGAAAAATAATTTATTCAAATCAAACTTATGTAGCATCAGAAACAAAATAGCTGAAAACAAATATCCGAATATGTGCAAACGATGCTCGGGCGTGTGGCCACTTCATCTGGAGCTGGCCAGCCAATCAGAACGGCTCTGAAGGACGCTAGAACAGAAGTCTAGTGGAATTAGAAATGTCGCCCTTTCAGCTATGAATGCTGAGGTAGACTGATAGTATAGCTACAGCGCCTAGAATACCTAGTGTGGAAATATGCTATCTAAACAGTGCTAAAAATTTGTATCCCTTAAATGTGCGACGATACTGCTAAAATTTCAATTGTCGATCGCAGCGACATCTGCAGGATTTTCGTATTACTGGTATTACATTGTATAGACTAGCAATTTCTTGCAGTTGTAGAAAATTATAGCGCCTAGAATATATAGTGTGGAAATCGGCTATCCCTGTAATACTTAAAAAAGCACTAAAATATTGTATCCCTTAAATGTGCAACGATGCTTCTGAAATATAAAGATCGCAGCGACATCTGCAGGATATTTTCTATAACTGTAAGACATTGCTAGTCTATACAATGTAATACGAAAATCTCTCAGATGTCGCTGCGGAAGACACTTGGGATTTTAGCAATATCGTCGCACATTTAAGGGATACAAATTTTTAGCATTGCTTGGATAGCATATTTCCACACTAGGTATTCTAGATGCTGTACTGATAGATATTCAACATAGTAAATATGCGCGGCATCGACAAGATACAAGGTAACCAATACTACTTTATTGTGGATTTCCTTCCAGTACTTCCCTTGACATTGGCATTGAAGTCCACCGTAGTGGAGAATGCTTTGGGGCAACTATGGCTGTTCACCTCGAATGATCCTTATTATACACAGACACAAACCACAATTTTTATTTTCTTTTTTCCATTACATACAAGGACGAGATAGTCACAAGGAAATCTACAACACAGAGCAATACAACCGGGAGCTCCACAAAGAGAGTGCAATGGAATCAGCGGGAGCTGAACCCGCAGACCTTCTACGCTCTCAAGCGATTAGCGGCGTGTTGCCTTAACCACTCGGCCGCAGAGGCCTCGGTGTAGTTCCCTTTTCAAGCATATAAGGAAAGGGCATGTTTACAAACAAACATTTCCGTCAACCAGTCACAACGAACTCTCTGTGTCAGGGAAAATATTATAATACTTGGGCAAACTGACACCAGTAAAAATAAATAGAATGTTTTTACCATATTCGTGAGAGAAATTTACCATCAATAAGGCCCTTAAACAAGACGAAATTTTCTATTCAAATTTACTAGTGAAAGTTTTCAATGGTGGTTCATCAGAAACTGTGGATCTGAAAACAAAAATAGCAACCATCTTACGACTAGCTTCTCAGGTACTTCACTCGCAACTGCTAGACAATACACTATATGTCTCCTCCTCTTTATTCATAACTCCATTCAGCTGCTCTTTCCTTAAAGCTGATTTTAGGGTAATACTATGTTCCAACTGGATACCTTAAGATATCTTAGGCCGCCGAACTCTCTGAGAGAGTTCCACAAACTCTCTCTCAGTGAGTTTCGACTTACTTCGGCTAGATACAGGAACGACCACTCACTCTCGCTGCCTATGAAGCTTCGCTTTTACTGATTGGCTGTTGCGGTTGCGGCCGTTTTTATTTTAAGCGCATGCGCATACTTTACTTTTCTTCCGATCACAGACACAGTGACGCTACTGAGATATCTTAAGGTAAGTTTTCCGATGTGAACAGGCATCCAATTCCGGGAGTGTACCACTTCAAAACTGGCGGTCTAAGATATCTTAAGTTTCTAGTGTGAACAGGGTATTACTTTTTGGCGTTACTCCCAGCCACCTTACTGCATCTTCATCTATTTCTTTCCCCATGGACCGGCCCTTGTTAGTTTACACTGAAATTCGAAAATATACCGCAGATGTCGATGCGATCGGCTCTTTGGATTTCAGCATCATTGATCATTTAAGGTAGGAATGCATAACCTGTGGCCCTCGATGAGTTAACGTGTGGCCCGCGAATTTCGTCAATTTATAGCTTAAAAAGATTGCCGTTTCTGTCCATATCAAAGACTTTTAAGATACATAGACCGGCAAACTGTCAGTTTAACTGAGGATTTTTTATCACAGCTGTTGTACGGCAATACATATGTTTATATTTTAATTTACCTAAGAAAAGGCCTTTATCAGAGTATTTTTTATTGCGGATCATTAAGTATTGGTCTATCCTATTTCATTTAGGCCTTTTTTTTAAAGAATACTTTATTATTCATCTTTTTTTTTGTTTGTTTTCTTTTCTTATAGCAAGTAAATATTTCAATAAACATCCTCCAAGCATAAAAATATAGTGTTACTTTCGTTAATATGCATTTTTTAATTACCTTTTTGTTTAAAAATTAGTTTAAAAACGTAGATTTCTTTACAACTAATTTAAAATTTTGTAAATTACTATATTATGTTACAGTTACTACCTTTAATCTAAACTTCCCTACTAGTTACTTTTGTAAGTCAAACTTAAAAAAGATTGGAATTACAATCTTTAACAACCAATTTCCATATAAATTTCGCATTTATTTCGGTTTATAAGGCATGTTAAAATTAGATATTCTTTTTCAAAAATACCATCCATAAATTTATTAATAATTCCTCTTATTTAACTGCATTTCTGAAAATTCAACATTTATAATGCATATTTAGATATAAATTAGCTTCATATAAAAAATATGCCATAAACTTCATATACATTGATAAAAATTTATTTTTTAAGCTCATTCTAGCCATAGCACTTAATACTAAATAACTCACAGTTGACGTATAAACCTCGCGGTTGTGGTGTTTCAATTTACTCCAAATCATTTCAGACAGCTGCCATACTTTTGAATGGAAATGGCCAAGGAATTGCTGCCAGTCTAGTACCTTAAAAGTCTTCGGTCCATACGGTTGCATGAAAAAATCGTGAATTTCGTCAGTTAGTCAAGAATTGCAAATTTCTTTGATTGGGCGCGGAAAAATTGCGCTTTTTGTCGATGAGGCGCAGAAAAATCGCGATTTTCGCCGTTCGGACACGGAAAATGGCGAGATTTGTCGATCGGGATCTGAAAAATAGAGAATTTCGTTGGTCGGTCAAGGAAATATCGCAATTTTTGTCGATGAGGTGCAAAAAAAATTGCAATTTTCACCGATCGGACATGGAAAAATCGTGAGTTTTGTCGATCAAACGCGGAAAAATTGCAAATTTCGTTGATCGGACACGGAAAAATCGTCAATTTTGTTGATGCGCGGAAAAATTACAAATTTTGTTCATCGGCTTCGAAAAATCGTGAGTTTCTTCAGTCGCGAGAAAAAAATCGCGAATTTCGTCAATTTGCCAAGGGAGAAAATTGCATTTTTCGTCAGTCAGTTAATAATCGCGATTTTCGTCAATCGGGTGCGGAAAAATTGCGAATTTTGTCGAATAGGAACGAAAGAAATCTCAAGTTTCTTTGATCGGATTCGGAAAATCGCATGTTTTGTCTGTTTATAGCGAGAAAAAAATCGTGAATTTCGTTGATTGGCGCGGAAAAATCCCAAATTTCATCGATCAGGCACGTAATAATCGCAAATTTCGTCCATCGTGATCCGAAAAATCGCGAATTTCGTTGGTCGGGCACGATAAAAGCGCGAATTGTGTCGATCAGGTACAGAAAATCGCGAATTTTGCCGATGATGCACGGAAAAATCGAAAATTTCGGTGATCGGCTGCAAAAAAATCGTGAGTTTTCGACCGTTTATCGCGAGAAAAAATACGAATTTCGTCAATTTGCCACGGGAAAAAATTACAAATTTCGGCAGAGTCAGTTATGAATCGCAAATTTCGTTGATCGGGTACGGAAAAACCGCGAATTTTGTCGATCAGCGGTGGAAAAATCGCAAATTTCGTTGATCGATCACAGAAAAATTGCGAATGTCATTGGTCGGACACGAAAAAAATCGCAAATTTTGTCGAGCAGGCGGGAAAAAAATCACAAATTTCGTCGATCGGGTGCGAAAAAAAGCTAATCTCGATCGACTTCGGAAAAATTGTGAATTTTGCCAATCAGGCGCGAAAAATTTTAAATTTCGTTGATCGGGTGCGGAAAAATCTTAAATTTCGTTGATTTGTCTCCTCCTCCCTCCTTCGTTCATAAAGTTCGCATTTTTTTTTCGGCACTAGCTACTTTCATGCTTATATTAGTTTTTTAACACTTTAAATAAAGCAAAATTTACTCCCCCGAATAAAGTCAAGGAATATTAACACTCCTTGCTATATCTCTGTTATGTATACAAATGTACTGAATTGGATATGTTGACTGGGTAGATGAATCTAGAGGGGTAAAAATTCCTCTCCCCTCTGAAACTATATTTTTTATCTGATAGGCCACAGATCCCCTCCCCGAAACAGAAATATCTCCGTGTTACTGATGTGGCCGTCGACAACCCAGATATTTTTGTAAGTGGCTCTTCTCTTAAAAAGGTTGTGCACCCCTAATTTAAGGGATACGAATATTTAGCACTGTTTGGATAGACGCCAGGATGTTACTCTACAGCTGCTATTGAAGCTAGTATAATATTGCTAGAATAATACATTTCATTAGGTCAAGTTATTTAAAAGAAGAAAAATATAGGCCGGGATCCAGATAGATTTTGCGCTGTTAGCGAAACGAGATTGACCAATCATAAAAGTGGCTTACTTAAAACTACGGAAAGTTAGCAAAAATGCAAGATTCTGATAGGTCAACCTTGTTTCTAACTCTCGTTCGTCACTAACAGCGCACCTGGATCCCAGCCTATGTATCACTCGGTTCTTGCAATCTCCGTGATCTGTGTCATTTTGGAATCCAGATACATATTTTGCTATTAGCGAAATGAAATTATCCAATCAGAAGCCAGCATTTTTGCTAACTTAATGTTTGTTTACTTCAAACTTGGAATAAGGAATACATCCTTCCTATATCTATGACTTCAAACAGCGAAAAGTTTACAAAAATGCAGGTTTTTGCTTCTGATTCTGATTGCCCAATCTCGTCTCGCTAACAGCGAAAGCGAAAAACTACCTGGATCTCGGCATATATTTACCTCCATGATAACATTCGAATAAAATCGATTTCTATATTCGTTCGTGATCAAAATTCGAATAGAATTGTGTTTCTGTGTGAAGTTCTAAACTATTTTTATGATGTATTGCTTTAATATACTGTATATTTTAAAAGCATGTTGTTGATCAGCGTTCGAAATCCTTGGTGGTTCGTCGTTGGTCGCCGAAACTCCTCAGATGAAAAACGTGATCCAAATCTTGCCGTGCGTGCATCGGGATCGCGGAGAGTAAACACTACGATGTTTGTGTTGTTACGCGTTTTTAATTAACTTTACTAGTTAATATACCGAGCATTTTGGCGTGTTTGTGTATTTAAACACTATTGAATACAAAGTAATATCGAACGACACATTTTAATAAGCACACAGACGAATACAAACGGTAAACATACTTCACAACTCAAGTTACAGTTAACAACCGGTTAAATGGTTCTAAAGATTAAATGCAGAGTTCGGACTTAACACTATCGTTCATAGTTCGGGATAATGCCACATCTCCCCCTTTTAGAGATTTAGTCGATTTGGAGGTTTAAAAGTTCTTCCACTTCGAGTTACAACAGGTTGGTTGATTCTAGGGTTAAGCTGATCAATTTTCTTAGTTGAGTCTGAAGGGTTTGGCGTTCTATTTTCAGGTACTTCACTTTTAGAAATTTCTGTAGAGAGAGCTTCCTCGATGTCATCATCTGTCGGACGTGGTTGCAGTTTCGCACTCGGAATTAGATGTTTTCTGTTTCGTCTCAGGATATGATGTCCTTCTTTCACGAAATATGATCTTGGTGTATCCGCGTGTTTCTGTACTGTACCAATAGCCTTTCTATCTGTTATCCACACTTTCTCCCCTGGATTTATTGACTTCAGTTCATGGGAGTTGTGTCTTTGATTATAGTACCTTTCTTGTGTTTTTATTCGATTTTCCTCTATTTCTTCTAATTTCTCCTTCTGTATGAGTTTTGGTTGAAGTGCTGTTAGTGGTATGGGTAACGTTGTTTGTAATCTCCTACCCATCAATAACTCAGCTGGACTGTATCCATTCTTTAAAGGCGAAGTTCTGTAACTGAGCAGTGCTAAATAAGGATCTTTGGATTTTTTCAATCTGAGCTTGATAATTTTAACAGAAGCTTCTACAAATCCATTGCTCTGTGGGTATCTTGGACTAGACGTGATATGTTTAAACCCATATGTTTTTGCAAATTGATAGAATTCAGCTGTTCTCGTTACTTCAAATTGTTTCCCATTGTCAGACCTAACAATATCAGGTATTCCATGTCTGGCGAAAATTGACTTGCAATGTAGAATCACTTCTCGAGATGTAAGCCTGTCTAATTTAGCAATTTCTGGATAACGTGAATAGTAATCAGTAACTAACAAATACCAGTCTGAATGAAGTTTGAACAGATCCATAGCTACTATTTCCCAAGGTCTTTGAGGAAATCCTGTGGGTTTCAACGGTTCCGAAGGATTTTTAGCTTCTTGTATACATGAAGTACACTCTCGCACCAACTTCTCTATGTCTTTACTGATACCTGGCCAATATACTGCAGATCTCGCCAAATCTCTACATTTACCTATCCCCATATGGCCTTCGTGTATTTTCTCTAAAATTTCTTGTCTTAGATTGCGTGGAATGATTATTCGAGTTCCTCGCATAAGTAATCCATTCTGCAAGGATATTTCGTATCTTAAAGGCCAATAAGGTAGACATTCTGGTTCTAATTTATTTTTTTCCGGTCATCCTCGTAAAGCATAGGCTGTTAACATTTTACATGTTGAATCTTGCTCTTGTTCCAATTTTACCTGTGTGAGTCTTTGCGGAGCTACAGGAATGGATTCTGTTAAAAGATTGACATAAGCTTCAACTTCGTCTTCTAATTCGAAATCTGGAATTTCCTCCTGGAGAGGTGATCTAGATAATGCATCTGCTGCACATAAATTTTTTCCTGGGGTGTGAAAAACGTCGAAAGAATATCTCATCAATCTCATTTTCAATCTTTGAAGACGAGGAGTTAAATCATCTAAGGATTTTCTTGTCAATATAGGGACAAGAGGTTTGGGATCTGTCTCCAGAAGAAACCTAGTGCCTATCAAGTAATTACAAAATTTTTCACATGTGCATGTTAGCGCAAGTGCTTCCTTTTCTATTTGTGCGTAACGTCTCTCAGTTGGCGTCAGTGTGCGAGATGCGTATGCAATTACCTTCAATGTAGAGTCACTCTGTCTTTGACACAACGTCGCCCCCAGACCATAGGATGAGGCATCTGCTGTCACAATAGATTCCTTACCAGGATCAAAAATTGCCAGCACCGGTTCGGACGACAAAATCTCTTTAAGTTTTTTCAGTACTTCATCTTGCGGTGAATCCCAAATGAATTCGTCTTTCGTGGATAATAAAGATTTCAGAGGTGCTAAAGTTTCGGAAAATCTTGGGATGAATCGTGCGAGGTAATTAGCCATACCAAGAAGTTGTTTAAGCTCAGTCTTATTTGTTGGAATTTTGAAGTTGCGTATAACTGCAATCTTTTCTTCGTCGGGATGTATTCCTAACTCGTCGATGACATGACCCAGAAATTTTATGGTCTTGACATTAAAAACGCATTTTTGTTTATTTAAGGTAATTCCCGTTTGTTGAAGCCGTTCTAGGGTCATTTTTAACCGTTCGTCGTGTTCTGCCTGACTAGACCCCCAAACAAGGATATCGTCCATGTTGCAGATAATGCCGTTAAGTCCTTCTAAGGCCTGTGACATTCTCCGCTGGAAATGCTCTGGAGCCGACGAAATTCCGAATGGCAGACGCAAAAAACGAAATATGCCAAAGGGTGTTATGAACGTTGTCAGGTAGGATGATTCTTCGTCAAGAGGTATTTGCCAGAACCCGGAATTTGCATCCAATTTCGAAAATATTTTTGCCCCTGCCAAGAGAGATAAATTGTATTCGGTGGTTGGCAGTGGGTGCCATTCCCTACGAATGCTTCTATTCAGTATTGTCAAATCTACGCAAATCCTGACATTTCCATCCTTTTTTCTTACAACAACGGCAGGAGAACACCAATCAGTTGGTTTTTCCACTGGCTGAATTACATTAAATTCCTGCATTCTTCTAATCTCTAACCTTGTTTTTTCTAATAATGGCACAGGTATTCGCCGTGGAGAAGTAAGAGCATAAGGCTTAACGTCATCGATAAGTTCTATGTGGTAGTCACCTTTCAGTAAACCAAGTCCTTGAAATAGAGAAGGAAATTCATTAACAGGATCAAAACTACTAATACTACGCACACAATGGCCTAGTATATTAGGACCTAGCCCAAACATTTTTATGGCTGGTTTCCCCAACAAACACGTCTGGAGACCTTCTATAACATATATTTCTTCCAAACAATTTTTTCCGTTATACTCTATATTTTCAACAATCTTCCCCTTAAGTTTTAAAGGTGATCTATCAGGACCCAAAATTACTTTATTTGTTCTTTTAATTTGAACATTTTTCAACACTGTTTGTGCAACATGAGAAGGAATAACAGTATGGTCATCACCACTATCAATTTTAAATTTTACAGATTTTCCTAATATCTTAATTGGTATAATCCAATCATCTTCATTTTTGATATTTCCCACTAAACCTATAAAACCTGCTTCAAATTTAACTTCGTTAATCCTCTTAGTGGATGATAAACAAACTTTATCCCAGTGCCCTTTCTTCTTACATTTTCTGCAAAAAGTGTCCTTGGCGGGACACTTATTTTTATCGTGCTGAGAATATCCACACCATTTACACTTTGAAATGCTTACATTCACTTTATTATCATGAAAATTCTTTCTATTTGAAAATTGTACAGATTTCTTTTTATGAATTACTGCATTAACTGATGAATTATTTACTAAAACAGACTGTTGCTTTTTGATCGATTTGGATAAACGAACTTTGTCTATCGCTGTTTACAAAGTAAGGTTAGGATCTAGTTGTAACTTTTCACTTAAAGCCAGATCAGTAATACCGACAACTATTCGATCCCTCAATAATTCATCATGTAATGCACCATAACTACATTTATCTGCAAGTGCATACAAATCAGTAATGAAATCATTAACGCACTCACCTTTTCTCTGTAGCCGTCTGTTGAACTGTGCGCGTTCGAAAATTACGTTTCTTTTTACAATAAAATGATCATCGAATTTACTTAACACAACCTGGAAGTTTTTCTTCTCATTTTCTGTTAAAATGAAAGCGAGAAAAATATCTTCGGCCTTTTCGCCCATGAAATAGAGCATCAACTTGTTCCTCTTGTGTCTTCGTATTCAAACCAGAAGCAGTTCGGAATCGAAGAAATCTCTGTTTCCATTTGGGCCACTCCGTTGGAGTCGAAAATTGAAATAAATCCGGCGGTGTTATATGATATGCCGACGCAGTTGCCATAACTGTTCGCAGAACGAAACTAGAAGTTGATTCTGAACTTCGAACAACGTAGAATATGCTAACCTACTTCTTTACTTTTAACCGCTGCCGCCATGTGTTGTTACGCGTTTTTAATTAACTTTACTAGTTAATATACCGAGCATTTTGGCGTGTTTGTGTATTTAAACACTATTGAATACAAAGTAATATCGAACGACACATTTTAATAAGCACACAGACGAATACAAACGGTAAACATACTTCACAACTCAAGTTACAGTTAACAACCGGTTAAATGGTTCTAAAGATTAAATGCAGAGTTCGGACTTAACACTATCGTTCATAGTTCAGGATAATGCCACAATGTTTCCCGTGAGCTGTAAGCCACGATGTATGGAGAGTCAAAGATAGGAAAAGGTTTAATACTTTACTATAAAGGATAATAGTAGAGAAAGGTAAGTGATAAAAATAAAGATATTTATTTATTTGAATAAACTTATTTAAATAAATGCTTGATGTAGGACCAGGGGCGGCGCCAGAACTTGCCCGACGGGGGGGGAGGGGGGGCACAGTATCCCCGACAGGGGGCCGAATTCAAAATATATATTAGAGATTTCCACGAGCCCTGCCCTGTTCCGAAGCCCGAACTCGGTAAAAGCTTCTTTCATTAAACTCGGGATTGGCTTAATTTTATCTGAAAACTCTGTACGGGCTCAGACTAAATTTTAGCTTTTGAAAAGTTGGTCCAGGCCTGAACTTCATTATCCCCGGGACACGTCCGGGTCTTGCATTTTTTCTGTAGATTCGGGCCACACCGGGACTGTATTTATACTTCAGAATTTTTTTTTTTTTGAGCAAATGAACAATAAAACATTTCTTTGTTTCTTTTACCCCCCTTTTTTTAAATAACAGGTGGAATATGTTGATCAATCACGTGAAAAACATGAAATTTTCGCGTCCGGATTTGGCATAACCCGAAACGCGCAGATCTCTAGCACTCACACTGCTATTTAAATTAGAGATAAATTGCAGAGGGCCAAACGATTTTTACTCGAAACATATTTCGAAGCTTGTCAAAGAATATTGTAGATAAATAAAGTGAAAAAAAAGCTCTTAAGGTTAAGGTTATTTTTGAAACACCTCACTAGTCACCTAATCTTTATAGGCGGATGAATCCACAACAGAAAGAATTTCCACACTTTTGAGCATTACCCGAAAGGAAAAACTCTGCTTTGTACTCTTCTTCTATACAGCAACCTCCCAATAAGCGGTCATTCAATATTATAGATTTTACGTGCACATATATGGCATGTATGCAGCAGTGTGTGAAAGACAAATTATGGAGCAGTTCTCCGCTTATGAGTCGAACCAAAGAGTCGCGCATCAGATAAGGTAGGTAACCAATTTTTTTCGAAACGCGGTTCATGTTCTGGCTGGGTTGACCATGCATTTTAATGCCGGAGGTAACTGAAAATAATCAGTTGACAAATCCCTATCGAAAACGCATGAAGTGACCAAAAATTATTTTAAAATAAAATTATTTAAATTTGTCAGTGACAGTGTCATCGTGAAGACTAGCAGTTAAACATTACACCTAACTAGGGTCCTTCCCGGGTAATAAATAAAATTTGAAGCCGTGCAAATTTTATTTAAAACAAAGCTGCAACTCGAACTGAACCCAACCAAAAATATTCTGTCTACCCGCAACCCGAAATACTTAATTCCAATCCCAACCTGAAACCCGGAATCAGAGAAAATTGATCCACAATATAATGTAATTATAAAAAAAAATATAGTCTGCAATCATATCTCTAATATTAATATTACCGTTTATGTGGAAAAATAAACATGCAAGGAGTCATTCATATTCAAATACGTAGTTTATCATCTGAAATAGATTCCTGAGCGTGTTGGGTTATACCCAACCCAAATGTTCAACTTAAAGTCAATCGGAAACCTAACAAAAAATTTTTACTGGCGCATAATCCGACAACAATTTTTCTATTGATCCTAAACCAAAATACTTCACTTCAACCCGAACACAACTCGACACAAAAAAATCTATAATTGAATACAGTTATGAAAAAATAGCCAACAATCATATCAGTAATATCAATTCTTTTATGCAGAAAATAAACACGTAAAGTGACACATTCAAATTTAAATATATAATTTTTCATGTCAAACAATAACTTAGACATTCTTTTTGTAAAATTGAGCTAAATCCAGCTTGTCTCGTAAGTTAGTGTTGTCAGGTCAAACGGTACAGAGAGAGAATTAAATTTAAAAAATCAAAAAACCCGACTGCGTAAATAGCCCAGTGGTAGGGTAGCAAAAAAAAAAAGGCCCAATTCGGAAATAATTAGGGGAAAGCTGGAAATTGTTTTAATCCCTTCAGTTTATGTCTAGAATGAATATGCTACGTTTCCCCCCTCGTACTAGGTGAGCGTTAGGAATTATATATTGATTTATAGTCAAAAAACACTTTTTTTTTAAATACCACAACACTTTCTCGAAATCACTAACTTTTCCAAAAACATTGTCAATACAAATGTTGTAGAGCTTAAAATTCTGAGTAAAATGAGTACCTACAGTTAATACTTTTGTTGAATATTAAGGTCACAATTCTACTTTAAAGTTTTAGCCCCGTGGTCAGAGGGTTGAACTCAGAATTAATTAGGGGAAACCTGGAAATCTTTTTAATCCCTTCAGATTAGGTCTAAAATGAATGCTCTATGTTTTCCCCTTCGTACTAAGTGAGCGTTAGGAAATATGTACACATTTATATTCGAAAAACACGTTTTTCTTTAATATTTTTAACAATATCTTAAATTGCGATCTTAATTTTGAACAAAAATATTAATATGAGTATTCATTTTATTCAAAATTTTAAGCTCTAAAACATCCATATTGGCAATTTTTTGATATAGTTAGCTGTTTTGAGATATTGTTAAGGTAATTTGGTCTCTCCTATCTTGAAGCTCTTGATTAGTGATTAAGGCAAAATTTTGAAATAGAATTGCGACCTTAATTTTGAACAAAAATATTAATGTGGGTATTCATTTTATTCCGAATTTTATGCTCTACAACATTTGTATTGACAAAGTTTTTGATAGAATTAAATATTTTGAGATATTGTTTAAAATATTAAGGAAAAACATGTTTTTCGAATATAAATAAGTACATATTTCCTAATGCTCACTTGGTACGAGGGGGAAAACATAGAATATTCATTTTAGACCTAATCTGAAGGGATTAAAACGATTTCCAGTTTTCCCCTAACTAATTCTGAGTTCAACCCTCTGACCACGGTGCTAAAACTTTAAAGTAGAATTGTGACCTTAATATTCAACTAAAGTATTAAGTGTAGGTACTCATTTTATTCAGAATTTTAAGCTCTACAACTTTTGTATTGACAATGTTTTTGGAAAAGTTAGTGATTTCGAGATAGTGTTATGGTATTTTAAAAAAAACGTGTTTTTTTACTATAAATCAATATATAATTCCTAACGCTCACCCAGTATGAGGGAGGAAACGTAGCATATTCATTCTAGACCTAAACTGATGGGGTTAAAGGAATTTCCAGCTTTCCCCTAATTATTTCCGAATTCAACTCCCTAACCACTGGGCTAAAAAAGCGAACTAATTAATTATTTCTCATCAATATTAAACTATTTTTTTATATTACTTACCTATTTTTTTTTATTATTTACTTGTATTGGTGACTTTCAAGTTGTGTTTGATTGTTAGTTCCTATCTATAAACACTGTTTTGATGAGGCCTATAGATGTCTATGATGGTTAGAGTTGCAGTAAAGCTAGAGATCCTACCTACACAACGTCCAGGTTGTGTAATATTTAAACGGAGCTTCTGACTGTAAAATAGTCAATGAAACATAGTCTTCATTTTGAAAGACCTATCCAATGATATGCCACTCAATAGGGTGCGTAAAAAAATTTCGTGTCTACCGTCATTTTGAATTTATAAAATCAAATCTAGCCTATAACCATCGGACGGTTAAGACGAATCGATAGAGACCTCATTCATTAAAATCCATCCAGCCGTTGGGATGTTTCG
Source organism: Maratus speciosus (assembly GCA_963932465.1). Taxonomy (NCBI): domain Eukaryota; kingdom Metazoa; phylum Arthropoda; class Arachnida; order Araneae; family Salticidae; genus Maratus; species Maratus speciosus. The sequence continues at coordinate 227,592,629 of OZ010796.1, read as the reverse complement.
AGGGTATAAAGAAATCCGCATACCCAGATATGCGTGAAACACATAACCCTTCTTGGCAGTCGGGTAAAAAAAGCCGGACAGACGCTTGAAAATCAAGACATTTTAAGCACTACAGTAAAACCCGTTAAAACGGAGCCAGTGTGATGGAATAACGCTTTAATCTGAAAATTTTCGCAATATCGGCTAAAACAGGCTAAGATTGTCTAAATGGGAAAGTTCTTCCAATTCTTTGTCGTTCTATCTTAACAGGTTGCTGTATTAAATAGCTTCCTTTCATCGTATTGAATATAAGTGAATTATACTTTATCCATAAAGGAATGGTGTGAAATTAATTAGTCGAACTAGAGCTTTCTAAATAATTAACAGTAATTTTATAACAATAATGCTCACTTTACAAATACCGCGTTTTATTATTTTTTTCATTATTTTGCCTTTCAGTCGTTTAAGAAAAAGCGCAATTATTGCGTTCATTCTCAAGAAAACATTTCGTCAAACGTAAAAAGCACAGGCAGCAAGTTGCCGGAACGCGCCTGTGGTTGGAACAGATTTTTTTATTATTTGAAGAAAATTCCGTGTTTTGACCGGAGAATAATAAAAAAAAAAAAAAGAGCTTCAGTTCGCGAATTTTTCGTGTTTTGGAGGAAAAGAGACATACGTAAAAAATCAGTTTCTGGTACAAAAAAGTAACATGCAGCACAGTTACGGGAACACCCCTGTGATTTGACGAAAATGTAATTTCAGATAATTTTTACATTAAGGCTGTTTTGAACTGTTTTGTTCAACAAGCGCAAAATGTTTTGACTCATTTACAAATTCATTTTCTAACGAAAAGATATTAAATTGGAAAAGCCTGACCAGGGAAGCGATTTGGAATCGAACTATGTTTTCCATTTTTGGATCCATCAATTGCCTATTGAGTTAGAAGTTATTTGGATCACGTGACAAACACGTTTTTCATCCTTTCTTGACTGGTTTTTCTCGTTTCGCGCAGAAATTCGGCTCAAAACGCTCACTTTGACACTCTTTTCTGAAAGATCTATTGCGTTTGCAAAAAAACGGATAAAACAGCTCGATGACATAGTTTCAGAACATCAACACCTGCTAGTTTCATGCATTTCCGAACAAAAATAAATTAAAACTTATGTCAGAAAGTTGCCCTTTTGGATTTGAGAATAGCCTTAAAATAATGAATTTTCTGTATTTTGGGGGGAAATGGGCAAATCAAAACAGGAAATTTCGTGTTTTAATAATAAAATCAATTGAAGAAACACCTTCAACTCACGAATATACATTAAAAAAAAAAAAATACATCAAAACCAGACAGAATGATCCTCTAACTTCTGATAAGTTACAGAATTTAAATCTGAGATTAAAACTGAAATACAAAATTCCGAAGAAAAATGTAAGTTAAAGGAAAACTTGTAAAATAGCTTAGAATGTAAAAGTTCATTACTATCAGCTCAATCATAAAACAAAGTTTTGTTGATGCTAAAAAAATCTTTAAATTCATGCTTATTTTGAAACAGCCAAAGTTTAGAGGTCTGCACGGGCCGGGCTCGGGCCTATTTTCATTCATGGCACTCAGGCCGGGTCGGGCCTAATTTCTTTTTTTCGTACCGAGATAAGGCAGGTATCATTCTTCCTAGGTCTTCATAAGCCGATATTTTCAGTCCCGTCTCGATCCAGCCTGTATGAAATCATTGTCTCGGCATGGCCTAGTCAATGCAAAAATCAGTAAAATTTGGCCCAGGCCAAAAATTTTTGCAAAAAGTGTACATATTTTTAAATCGACATTATTGTACAAATAAACATTAAAATTTATTCGTTTTAATGAATAGTAGATTTCTAGGCAAGAATATTAAAATACAGTAAAACGTGTGAAAAAGAACCAGCTATGACGGAATCCTGTCTTATATGGAAAAATTTATTGATCCATGCAAAATGAATATAATAATACGTGAGAAAAGTGTATAATACATTCACACCTGCTAAGAAGAGAACTTGTTTATAACGCATTTTTTTTTCTTTCCTATGCGATGTCTTAGAAGATTTTACTGTATAGAATTTTTCAGATTTGTAAGTCTCCAATACATAATTTTTTGATTAACGATATTAATTAGAGCTGAAACATTAACATACAAATATAGATTCATTAAAAAAATGTATATCGCAATCTTCTTTAAAAATGAAAATTATAAACATGAAAAAAGAGCTAAAATAAGTAGTTTTGGTCAGAACTCCTTTTAACAAAATCGACGTAAAATTCCGTCGGACTTGGGCCGAGATTTTAACTTTTTTCCGGGTTGGGCTCGGACCGAACTTTCAATTTTTATACCGGGTCGGCCCATTACTGTTTTTTGTACGGACCAGGCTGGGCCGAAGTTTTAACTTTTATACCGGTCCGGGCCGAACTTTTCTTTCTACGAGTTGGGCTGAGCCCGAACCTGGAAATTTCGGCCCATACAGAACTCTACAAAGTATAACTAAGTTATTAATTAAAATTGTTCAGTCTAACAATACAATCAAGTTTAAATTATCAAGTAAGTCAATATTCTGTTTTACACGATTTTTTTCAAAATTTCTAAATACGAACTTACGACCCTAAACAAGAATTTTTAATTACAACCCTGCACTGTTCTAGTTATGCCCGACCCGAGATCGACAAAATATTTTTTTCGAACCTGCAACTTGATCCTAAGCATGAAATGAAAAAAAAAATCAATCCTAAATGTAAAATAATTCTGAAAAATAGTTTGCAATCATATCTCTAAAATCAATTTTATATTTCAAAAAATAAATTCATACATTTACTTATTCATATACAAGTATTTTTTTTTATCATTTGAAACAATAATCTGGACTTTTCTTTGGGTTGGGTTGATTTTTGACCGCCGATTATCTACTCGAGGGATATAGGCCCAAGGTGCCCTGCATAAGGGGGGGGGGGGCGCTTTCTAAGGGAATCTAATCCGTATTTACACATGGAAATCCAAGGTTCGAAGAAAACCACGAAAATTCTGAACGATTGGGCCGACGGGCGCGATTGGGTTCGAACCCAGCACGTCTTGTCTACCAGCTTCGAGAGCACAGAACCTCTCGGCCACTGGTGGGACGGACTTTTCTTTGGAAAAATTTGGTGTACTCGAATCAACTCCCAAGAAACAAAAACTCTAATCTGAGATGATCCGAAAATGGAAACACTAGTCAACCCGATCCACAGCAAAAAATTGTAGAGCCAATGGCCAACACGATCGGGTAGAATCGGGTTAACTGACCCGATGCAAGATTTTAGAAGTTGCTATATATATACTAATAATTTAGGGCATATAACTTGTGCTGATATGCCATTAAAGAAAGGGAAACTATTAAAAGAGCAGATCAACGCTATGAAAGTCTAGCTGGCAGGAGTGAGTTGAAGAGTGCATCGTAACGTCAGTGAAATATGAAAGACATTCCTCTAACTGTATAAATAAAATGGCTGAGGCTTGATTGAACTTTGGTACACACAGTTTATTTAAAAATATCACAGATCGAGATTACAGCTGATAATATTCCCAGACGAGAGCAAGGCTGATGAAATTCATAACAGCAGGAACAGATGTTTAACTGCACATTAATTAACATTAATAAAAATATCACAGTTGATTAAAGCTTGATTAAAACCACATTAAAAATAAAACTCATTCAATACTTTCAAATTAATAAACTCCATGAACGCCGTCAAACGAACGTTCAAGATTCTTGAAAAATACTGGACTCTATTCAGGTGACGTCATACGCCAGAGCTGGCGGTATGATGATCTGTTATTCTAGTTACTGCACCGGCAGAATACCAGTATGCGCAGGCGCAAACACCGCTAGCAGACAACTTTAGCCTTGACCCAGGTTGAGTGCATACATTTTAACTGAAAATTTATAAACTTAGGAGATTTTCTCGCATACAGAACAACATTTTGAATTTAGATTACAATATATTAAGTATATGCTGCTGCATCAAAGAATTTTTTTGCGGTATTTTTAACAAACAAGCATTAATAACTCACACTCCATAGACTGCTATGCTAAACACCGCCAGTAAATACCGCCAGCAGACGAATTTTAGCCTCGACCTCAGGTCGCGTGCATAAGGTCCCTTCCCCTCATGGGAGAAGCAAAACGAAAGGCCACGATATCACAACACGAGCGTCTAGGGAGAGAACGACTTCTAATAGTAGCACTTAGAAAAAATTCGGCTTCCGTTTCAACAGGGAAGAAAGGGAGGAAACAGTCTGCGTTCTTCCCTCAACCTTGTGTAACTTTCCCTTTTCGCTTGCAATAATTATCCAGTTATGGGAACATTAAAATTATAAATAAAAAATGTCGAATGTTGAATTTTATAATTTGATTCTCAGAAAAAAATGATTTTTTTCAAAAATAAATAACATAATTTTAAAAGGAAATAAAAAAGAAGAATGGCTGTTATTTATATAATAACCTTTTATATATAAATCTGTAAAAATTATTTTTATAATTATAGCTTCATATTTTAATATTATAATATTTCATTATATAAATATTAACATATTTAAAATAAAAAATAAGTAGATTTGTCAATTCTGCATATATTTATATATAATATAGTTATTTGGCAATTAATATTATATATATAACTATATTAAAAAATCTGTGTCCACGAAATACTGATTTTTTTTTTTTTTTTTTAACTTTTTTACATCGGAAAATTCATTTTTACCGTTTTCATTTTTTATTAAGTTTTATATATTAACCATTTACCTTGCTGTGTGTTTACTGTTTACCTATTCTTTTTTTTTTAATAAAGCGAATGGTCGTAAATGTTTGATATTTTGTTAAGATTAGCACCAACCTCATCGTATCCTTTTTTTTTTTTTTTTTTTGCAAACTTATGTCAATATTTCCAGTTTGGGGAATTCGATTTGAATATTTTACAATGCTTTTTTAATTTATCATTAAATGATTTTCTGAAGGAGATATGAGATAATATTGTAAGGATTACGTTTATTAGATTAAGTAGGAAGGAGGGGGGGGGGGGGGGAGTTCGGTTTAAATTCTTTAATTCTTAAATTTTACTGCATCTATTTGACATTAAACGAAATTTCCCTTCCAAAGTTGCAAAGTTCTTTTTTCTTTCTTTTGTATATATATATATATATAATCAGTGTGATTAAACATTAAAATGTTAAAACCTCGACCTGTTTTTCAATTAACTCGATTTTTAAATGGATAATCCTCATGGTTCATAAAATTAAGGACAGGATTTTCTTTAATATAAATTGACTATTGATGAGTATTTGCTTAGTATTTTTTTTAAATAAAAATATTGAGCAAATAGTCGTTTGTATATTATTTTTACAACATGTCATGACATTTCATTTATTTTTTTTAAACCCTTTATGTCCCAAATTATGAATTCATGAAAATTTCATCTTCTAAAACATTTTTTTGTGAATTTTTGAAACTACATTAGAAGATTTACACACACATTTAATAAATTTTAGAAGGATTTTGCAATAATTTAAAGTCAATTAATTAAATTTGTATTTATTGGAATTTTGTACAATATTTATAACTTCTACCATTTTATAGAATTAGAAAATGTACAAATACAATACTCTTACAATAGAAATATAGGAATAATTCCGAACTGAAACTTTTCAACCTCAAACTTCCAAAGTCAAAAAAGCTAAAGAGCGGAGAAAAAAAAAATCATCCTTTTAAGAATAGTTTTTTTTTTTTGTTCAACCAATAATGCTTTTGGAATAAGATAACGTAAAGTACCTATAACTCATTCTAAAATGCACTACTACTAATCGATGCATATTTTATATTAAGTTATTTTAATGGTACGTTAAAGTAGCGTCGGGGCATAAAGGGTTAAATAATTAACTATTCGGAAATTTGGTCCTTACGGTTATAGAGCGCACACAGAATTAAAAATATGGAAGAGAATGTTGTAAGAAATTAAAAGGAAGTGTGGTTTTAAAATCTTCTTAATAATTTTTAAATTAACTTTTCAAATCTTATTGCAATAATTAAATTTATCCTTTATTAAGTCATTTTCGTTCATAGAACCATTTAATAATATGTCTATAAAATATTTAAAAAAAAAAGTACAAAAGTTACAAAAATCCTTTAGCTGTAAAATTTTACACAATCTTACCCCCCACCCTCTCATACACACACAAAAGAAAAAAAGTAGGATATGATGAGTGCTTATTTCGAATAAATATATTATCTATAAAGAATACTGCAGAATTGACAAAACTACTTATTTTTTAAAGTCTGTTACAAAAATATATTAAAATATAATAATAATAAAATATGAAGCTATAAAAATATTATATCAGATTTATCTAACAAAAGGTTTTCAGATAAATAACAGCCATTACTAGAATTCTATTTTTTGAAAAATTATTTCCTTTAGAAAACATTTCATTTTTTGCAAATTCGATGTTTTTTTTTTCTTCTTCTTCTTTTCTGTGTTGTTCAAATTATTCTTCGCTGTTTATAATTTTAACAATTTCCATAATCGAATAACAAATGCAAGCAAAAAGGGAAAGCAACATGAGGCTGAGGGAAGAACGCAGTAGATTTTCCCTTTTCTCCACAGCTGAAAAGGAAGAAGAATTTTTTCTAAGTTCTACTGTTAGCAGTCGTTCTCTCCCCAGACGCTCGTTATCACAACTAGCCCTTCATTGACAAACTCCCTCCCTATGAGACGGGACCATTCCATTTCTTTGGCAGGTGGGGAAAGGTAGAGCATTCAATTGAAATGGTGGCTCCATCTGTCAATTTTAAATTAAAATACAATAGAGGAACATTGAAGATAGCATTTTTGTTTTGTTTTATTTATTATTTGGTAATTAAATAAAATAAGAGAAAATCATTTTTTTTATTATTGAAATCGGATTTTTAAAATTCAAATCTCACTAATGTTATATAGTTTAGCTGCAGTGATAGCGTCTCCTTGCTAAAATTATGTAACTACAGAAATGCAATTGGAGCAAGATTTAGCTAAATTTTGTTTTTTTGGCGAAAAATAAAAGTAAGTAAAGTATCTAAAGCAGGTTACTAAAATGTTTTCGTATTCGATTTCACAATTCTTTAACTTTAAACTATCTTAAAATTGGTGAAAAATAAAAGTAAGTAACGTATCTAAAGCCATATTACTGAATTTTTTTTGTATTAGATTTCATAATTCTTTAACTTTAAACTGTCTTAAAATTGTGTCATTTGTGCCTCCCCTCCCCCCTCAAAAAAAAGTAGATAAATTAATAATTGGACAACTTTATTTACGAGCTTTCGAATTGTTTTGATTTTATTTTGTAAGCAGATACATCCTAAGTAATAATCATGTTGAAGTACTCCTTTCTGGAAAAATTCAAAAGAAAAAAACTTATGCTCTCCATAACCTTCAGCATTTTTTACATTTTTCTATCTTTACAAGATGAAAGTATTGGATCTGTGAAAATTTTCGACGGAATTTTAAGTTTTTGAAGGTCTTATATATGATATGACTATTTTTAGAAAATGTTTATCTGTGAATCTGTCTATGTGTCCTATCGGATCCTACTACATTCATCCCCTTCCTACCGCACGCCGCGATCACTCCCTACCTTTCCCACCTGTTAAAAAAATGGAATGATCCTGCCTCATAGGGAGGGAGTTTGTCATTGAAGGGCTAGTGTTATCACAACACGCCAAGGCTATATACGATCAAAGAAATAGCACGTGATTTCAAGAAGAACCACAGCAACCAATGAGCAGCCGATATGATATGCAAAAACCAGAAACGATGAATCGATTTATTCGATTCTAAAAGATTCTGTGCTGCCATCTGGCGACAAAGTGAAAGTGATATCGATACGTCTTATCGATCATGAAACGTTCTATGCACGACGTGGCTAATTCACAGCATGGAGAACGGCAAAAATTCAACGATGTTCACGAAGTAAACATCGCATAGAAAACAAATCAAAAGGATTTCCAATTAAGAACCATTACAGAAGAGATAAGTAAGTAATATATTTAAATAAATAAAGATGAATAAATGTTAACTATTAATGAAACTGTAATAAAGAAAATATATATAAAAAGTAAACAAAAGACCGGTACTTTAAGATAAGCCATAAGAGACGAAGCAAGGAGAACAAAATTTATTCTGCCATCATATACATCTTCATGTAGTTTACAATGAAGTTATGTATGTATATAATTATTTTCTTATTTATACCTTCCATTTCTCTTCTATATATGAAATGGAGATTAATATCTATAAAATGAGACTCTACTCACTGTATATTGAAATTAATGAACAAAGAATGAATTTTTAATTCGATACTAAGATTGCTTGAATAGTTATACAAAACTCTCTTTTTATTTACTCATTCATTTATAAAAAAAAATACTTACCCTACGCTTTTTAATGAGAAGATCGAAACGAGCAGATGAATTTAAATGTCCTGTCTCCTCTTGAAATCGTATTTCTCATAGGCGCGCAAGTTTGCAGTCAATCGAATAAACATCCAACAGGAGTGCACATGAATGAGCTCTAGACAAGTTTTCGGTAACATCCGGCCGTTGTCTAAATACAATACGACAGCCTTTAACCGACATGTGGTTCAAGCCAATCCGGCTTCCGAAGAAAAAAAATCAGTATCCTGCTATTCCGTGGGTCGCATTTTCTATAAACTAACCTAAGATCTTTTTTTAAAAAATTAAACTACACTCGACTCGACACGACTCGGGTCGTGTGCAGGAAAAATCAGATTACCCGACCCGATGCAGATTCAACACTCAAGTCAAAAAATTTTCCCCGACGACGATTAAATTTGACCCCGATGGGAGGGCATATGCCCCCCTGGACCCCCCTCTGGTGCCGCCCTTGTGTAGGACTTAAACTATGTAGAATATTAACAGAAGGAAATATATGAATTAAGCCAATATAGATGTTAAAGATTGATAGGTTGAATGAGTGATAAGAAATATGGAAACATGTTAAGGAAATATAAATTTCCTAACAATCGGGACTTCGAAAAATTGCAAATTTCGTTGATTGACGGCAGAAAAATCCGGAGTTTCGTCTGTTTATCACGAGAAAAAATCGCGAATTTCGTCAATTTGCGGGGGGGAAAAAGTGCAAATTTCGTCAATTTGCCAGGGAAAAATATTGCAAGTTTCGTCAATTTACCGCGGGAAAATATTGCAAATTTTGTCAGACAGTTAAGAATGGCGAATTTCGTTGATCGGGTGTGGAAAAATCTCAAATTTCGGCGATCGGCTGCATAAAGATCGGAAATTTTGACAATTTACCGCGGAAAAAATTCTAAATTTTGTCAGATTCAGTTAAGAATCGCGAATTTCATTAATCGGGGTAGGGGAGGGGGGCGGGGATCACGAATTTCGGTAATCAGGTGTGAAAAAAACGCGAATTTCATTGATCGGGGGCAGAAAAATTGCCAACTGAATTGGGTATGTTGACTGGGTAGGGGATCCTAGAGGGGTAAAACTCCCCCTCCCTCTGAAATCCTCATTTTTATCTGATTATAGGCCACAGATTCCCCCCACCTCCCTGAAATAAAATTCTCTGTGTGTTACTGATGTGACCCTCAACAACCCAGACGTTTATTTAAGTAGTCCTTCTCTAAAAAAGTTTTGCAACCCTATTTTAGATACATTTCGTAAGAAACACTACTTATTAAATTCTCCCCTATGTCCGAATTTTTGAAAAACATTTTGCAGATCTATGCTGATCATGACACCTAGAACCTAAAACCACCACCAAGTTGAAAACTTTATCTGCCTATCTAAGGTAGATATATATATATCACTTTTTTATAAATACGATAACTTCCATAATTCCACACAAATCTCTTCGAAACTGATATATATATAAAATCAAGGGGCAGAAAATGGAAATGGAGAGGATTTTTGTGAAAGCAGAAAAAAAAACCATAATTTCTTAATTATGATACATATCAAATCCGTTTAAACTTATTATTACTTCAAAGAAAAGGGCCAAAAATTTATGTATGACAGATTTTTGATATCATTAAAATGGCCTTAAGGGACGAAAAAAATAGGGTTTTAAGAAGAAAAAAAATCCTAACTTCGTCAATTCACAATATATGAAATCCACTTAAATTTATTATAAATCTCCTTAATATTGTCTACAACTTTTATATTGACAAGTTTTTAATAAGACCAACTCTTACAGCAAAAGAAAAAAAAAGGAGGGGGAGGGGGTGAAGAATAAAAATTCATAATTTTGTCAATGCACAAGGTATCAAATCCGCTTAAATTTATTATAAATCTTCTTAATATTATCTACAATTTTTGTATTGACAAAAGGACTAACTCTTACACACACAAAAAATAAATAGATAAATGAAAAAATAAATTAAAATAAAAAAGGGAGGTGTTGTAGAAGAAAAAAAATCGCATATCCGCTAATCTACCACTAAGACAACAAAAAAAGTATCATTGGTTGATGAAAATTTTTGGCAACTCTCAAAGATGCTGTATATAAGGTTGTACTATTAAACGTGTGCGTGCATCAATAAAAAGAACTTCAGAATTTAAAATTCAGTGTGCGGTTCATTTAATGAAACAATCACCATGCTGTTAAAATTTATTATATAAATCCTCTTCATATTATCTATAACTTTTGCGGTAATAAGTTTCTGATACGACAAACTCTACTAATGGGTGATATTACTAAAAATATTCTCAAAGGGTGCAAAAAAATAGGGGTTGATGGAAAAATGATCGTATTAACATGATTCTGATAAAACGAACTCTTACAGAAAAATGAAATTAAAAACTCGTCAAAAGCGGTCAGATAAAATTTTTTAACTGAATTTATCTCTCATCTTCATTTAGTTTTTTTTTTGGTGAAATTAGTACTTAACTTCGAAATCTGCCTGTGTTTGCAGGCCTAGCCAGCAGTGACTTTTTTCTCTATTGTCCAAACTGTTTGAAAATGTTATCAGTTATAAACACATATTATGGTTTTAAAGTATGTGTAAGAAATCCGTGAAAATATATTAATATTTAGGTGAGAGAGGGTTACCTGTTTTGTAAATAACTGATGAATCTATCAACTCAACTACCAAGGCCTTTATATTAAATTTTGAATCGCGTAAAATTCTATAAATACTGCAAAACCTGTGTAAATAGAACCTGTCTGTAACAAAATCCTGTCTTACATGAGAGCATTTAATGATCCCGTTGAAAGGAATACCATACAATAAATTATTAATTCAGGGGGTAACCCGGGAGGAGGGTTCTCCCCTAAGCTTCGAAATGTCACTCCCGGAAGCTTTCTAATTTTGTGCTCATTAAAGTTGTAAAAGTGCAATTCCCACCTTAAAAGCTCCATACTGTCTACCACCCCGGGAGCATCAGTAATCTTTCCTGAAGAAAAGTGCCTAAATTCAACACTGCAGTTATACCTTATAAGATGGAAACTTGTCTAAAACGGAATATTTTTTCGATCCTTCGCGAATCCATTTTTGTAAGTTTTACTTTAAATTAATTTCTTGGAATATTGTATTATTAGTTTATTATTAATAAAACATAAAAATGCAAGTGTCCAGATTTTTCTGCAGACAACAGTGGGGGAGGGTGTTGTCCACAGACAACTAGCTGGTGACGCTGTTGTAGCAATCCTCAACAAAATCCAACATTTTTGTCGAAATCCATATTATCTTAACCATACTTACAAAAATTAGTTTATGGATTGACAACATGGTGAAATAATATCACTTTTCAACTACTTTGGGAAGAGCTATAAACTTATACTGAATCTGAATACGTAATATACATTTTTAAAGGATCGTAAAAGTCTAAAAAAAAAATGAAAAAGTAATTTTGCCCTTCTTGGAAAAATATTTGCCCGACCTGGAAGCATCGTCTAGCTACGGGCCTGGTTTTTACTTTTTTTTCTTGAGATGAAATGAGTTTTCCCGATTTTTTTTTTTTTTTTTTTTTTTTTTCATTCAGTTGATAATCTTTTATTTCTTCTTCATTCTGTCTTTTAGTTGGTGTGCTTGTCAAAATTTTTGAAGACCCTTTTTTTCATTTCTTTAGATTTTCCCATTTTTGGCAGTAAGACTTTAGGGAAGGCTTGTATGTCTTCTGGTGTCACTATGTTTGGTTTATCTGTATATTTTTAAAAGATAATAAAAAATCATCTTTCATCTTCAGAAATTCCTATTTAAGGGATATATTCCAGTGATTTTAAATCCATTTATTATGTTAGTTGTCACCATGGCTTTAGAATAAGCAATTCCGCTCAGTTCAGCAATTTGATAAATTATTGTCCTTAATGCAGGATGATTAGTCATCCAGTCTTGAGTAGTCACATTAAAATATCTTTTAAGTGGTCCATGGATATAGAGTACAATCCAGAGACTGCAATTTGGGATAAGTGTGTGGAGATATTTTTAACAAAAACATTCCATTTTCTTTGGTATAATTCAAACTCTCAATGCTTATATGGTTATTATGATTATTCATTATGATTAACACTTTACTATTTTGAGTATAATATCTTACATTATTTATGAAGTGCTGTAAAATTTTGCAAAGTTAGACGTATGTCTCACATGTGCATTCATCCACCATGTGCTTGCTAACCATCATATGCAGCCACATATTAACTTTCTAACTTTGTCAACCATCTAAAATCAAGACAATCGTATTCTAATACAGATAATATCTAAATGTCACAATGAGAAGAAGAGGGTTGATAAAATTTAACATTAATTTAGTTTAACTTTGGTTTGGGGACACTCGATCCCCAGGATCAAGTCTCCCTATAGAACAGGGATCAGGTGTCCCTAATGTGCATGTTTGGGTAAAAAAATTGCTAAATCAAAAATAAAGAAATTGTATTGGACTTAAATAACAACATTTAAGCATTAAGGAATGTTAGTTGTTATATTATATCAATAAAATTAAGTAATTTAGTTATATTTAGCAAAAAATATGAAACACAAACTATCTACTCAAAAAGAAGTTTGATTGTAAGAAAACAGATTCCTTTCTTACAACAAAAATAAAAATGGCTGAATGAAATTATGTTGCTAGATCTGTTGATAAGGAATCATTTTATTAATGTTTCCAGTTTCAGAGACTTAATTGCATTTTTTCTCTGGTTTTAGACCTAGGGATCAACTCTCCCAAGTCTCCCCTATATGTAAAAGTGATGGGTCAGATTTAACTTTTAAATGATTAAATTTGTGAAAAATTTAGTTTAGAACTGAAAAAATTTTGTAAAAGGCTTATTTTTAAAACAAAGAATTTTGTGAAGGGTCCTTTTTTAAGGTGGAAAGTTTTGTGAAAGGTCTTTTTTTAAGGTGAAAAGTTCTGTGAAAGGTCCTTTTTTAAGGTGGAAAGTTTTGTGAAAGGTCTTTTTTTAGGTGAAAAGTTCTGTGAAAGGTCCTTTTTTAAGGTGAAAAGTTTTGTGAAAGGTCTTTTTAAGATGAAAAATTTTGTGAAATATAGCACAAAATTAGCACTCGCCAATTGTCAAGTAACACTTAAAACATGGCGATTAACTTTATTCTCACTCGCCAAACTCAATGGGCACCACTCGCCAAACACGATGGTTGAAAGATTGATGCCAGGGAGGAAAGGGGTGAAATTCATTCGAAATTAACGGCGTCCAGATCGGCGATTCTTCTGAAAATTTAAAGCATTCGGTTCCGGAAAAAAAAAATAATAATAATCGGTCATCAGTCCGAAAATTTGGACATAAAAATATCACTAATTTTGATATGGTCACCGTAAAAAATCAATTTTGTAATTCGTTCACAAAAAAAAAATCACCAATTCTGTCACAATACATCGTAATATTTTTAGGCAACTCCGTAACATGTGTGTTAGCACATGTTCCTTTTGTGCATACTTTCGTTAATTTCTATATTTTCTTCCTAAAATTCAGCTTTTAATTTATTTTTATTAGTCAGCATTTAAAATTCCCTTTAAAATGATACCTCTTCCATCCCTGTATGATATTCCGTTCCAGGGGCGGATTTATGAAGTGAGGGGCCCCTCTCACTGGAAATTTTTGGGTCCCTTTCCTTTTGAAAAATTGGGTACATTTATAATCTATACTAATAAAAGAAAATTTCGCTCTTTGTGTGTGTATTCGCGATGGCTAGCGAAATCTACCAAACGTTCAAAGCGGAAAACTTTTGTGAGGGCGGTCCAAGGCCTCTCCTGATACATCTGATACTCAGCATTCTGAAATATCTACTTATAAGCTGAGTTAATCATTAACAATCGCAACGCACTCTCATTAAAAACTCATCTCGATCAACGAGAGGGAAAAAGCAAGCTTTATTTACGCATCATGAGAAAATGAACATCGAAAAGAAGGAATTCCGGAGAGGGAGGGGGGGAGGGGTTGTCATATTAGCTTACATCGGCCAAACCGCTTACTAAAGTTAAAAACAGAAGACATATTCTAAAAGGTCGTACCCTCATGTCTCAAAACCCGTAATTAAGTAAAAAAAAATATCGCAGTTAACTCTTTGAACAAGCAAAAATTAAATTTAAAAATTCAAAAAATCCGACTGTGTAAAAAGCGAACTAATTAATTATTTCTACATTACTTACCTATTTTTTTATTTACTTGTATTGATGACTTTTAAGTTGTGTTTAATTGTTAGTTCCAATCTATAAACACTGTTTTGATGAGGCCTATAGATGCCTATGAAAGTTAGAGTTGCAGTAAAGCTAGAGATCCTATCTACACAACTTCCAGGTTGTGTAATATTTAAACGGAGCTTCTGGCTGTAAAATAGTCAATGAAACATCGTCTTCATTTTGAAAGCCCTATCCAATGATATGCCGCTCAATATGGTGCGTAATTTTGCGTCTCTACCGCTATTTTGTATTTTATGGCTGCCAATTTGAATTTATAAAAACAAATCCTAGCCTATAACCATCGGACGGTTAAGACGAATCGATAGAGACCTCATTCATTAACATCCATCCAGCCGCTGGGATGGTTCGGGGATATAAAGAAATCCACATACACAGATACGCGTGAAACACATAATCCTTCTTGGCAGTCGGATAAAAAGAAAATTAAATGACTGTCGTTTTTCCAAAAAAACATTTTTCTCCCTTATGGAAACGCCCTCCAGGGTGCAATTTTATAGGTATTGACAAACCAAAAATGCATTCTTAAAGATAAAATCTTCTTCCAATCGATGGTGCAATCGGTTTTTCAAAATATGAATTTTAACCCTTCCATATAATCGGCGAACTCGGGTCACTTCGTGCCTCACGGAGACGATATTTTTTTGTACGCTAAAAGTAACTAAACATCCATATGTATTTTAACACAGTCTCTTTAGAGAATCTCAATAGACTAGATTTAGATCACCTACAAAAATTATGAAACGTTCGGACGGGTAGAAATATTTTTTACAAAATAAAATGGTGTGAAAATTTCGGCAAAATCTGTAGAAACTTTAGTGTTTCGTCGCGGTTTCGCCACTTCAGGGCGTAATTTTAGATGTACCGACGAAGCAAAAATATGTTCTTAAAGCTGAAACCTTCTTCTAATCGGTAACGTAATCGGTAAAAATAAAATGTGTGAAAAGTTCAATGAAATCAGTAAAAACCTGAGTGTTTCGTGTTTTGTCGCGGTTTCGCTCGCTTTTGTTAAGCATAGACTCCAAAAATCAAATTACGCAGAAAATAAAATACCAAATAGCATGTATTTTTAATTCAATATTTTTACTTTCTTCTATCTTCAATAGAAGAAAGTATTGTAATCGAAATTTTTTTCAACTTCCGGTTTTCGATGGATTTACATGTTTTAGGGGTCAGAGATCACAAAAAACATGTTTATAGAAAATGTCTGTGTGTCCGTCTGTCCGTGTGTCTGTCGCCATTGTACCATCAAAAAGTGTATGAAGTTATGCATAGAATTGAACCAAATTTTTATGTTAAGTTTTTGGCTATGGCAAGCAGATCCTCCCTGAATTTGAAAAAAATTCGCCGGTAGGGGGCGCTGATATAGCGATTTTTGTACGATTTTGAATATTGTACCATCCAAAAGTATATGAAGTTATGCATAGAATTGAACCAAATTTTTATTTTAAGTTTTTGGATATGGCAGGGAGGTCCTCCCTGAATTTGGAAAAAATTCGCTGGTAGGGGGCGCTGTAACAGCGATTCTTGTGCGATTTTGAATATTGTACCATCCAAAAGTATATGAAGTTATGCATAGAATTGAACCAAATTTTTATTTTAAGTTTTTGGATATAGCAGGTAGGTCCTCCCTGAATTTGGAAAAAATTCGCCGGTAGGGGGCGCTGTAACAGCGATTTTTGTGCGATTTTGAATATTGTACCATCCAAAAGTATATGAAGTTATGCATAGAATTGAACCAAATTTTTATTTTAAGTTTTTGGCTATGGCAGGTAGGTCTTCCCTGAATTTGGAAAAAATTTGCCGGTAGGGGCGCTGTCACAGCGATTTTTGTGCGATTTTGAATATTGTACTATCCAAAAGTGTATGAAATTATGCATAGAATTGAACCAACTTTTTATTTTAAGTTTTTGGCCTTTGCAGGCAGATCCTCTCTGAATTTGGAAAACATTCGTCGGTAGGGGGCGCTGTAACAGAGATTTTGAATATTGTACCATCCAAAAGTGTATGAAGTTATGCATAGAATTGAACCAAATTTTTATTTTAAGTTTATGGCTATGACAAGCAGCACCTCCCTGAATTTGGAAAAAAATTGTCACTAGGGGGCGCTGTAATAGCGATTTTGCATATTGTACCATCGAAAAGTGTATGAAGTTATGCATAGAATTGAACCAAATTTTTATTTTAAGTTCTTGGCTATGGCAAGCAGGTCCTTCCTTAATTTGGAAAAAATTTGCGGGTAGGGGGCGCTGTAATAGCGATTTTCGTGCCATTTTGAATATTATACCATCGAAAAGTGTATGAAGTTATGCAGAGAATTGAGCCAAATTTTTGTGTTTCTTTTTGTTCATGGTATGAAGGTCCTCCCTGAATTTGGAAAAATTCTGCTGGAAGGGTGCGCTATAATTACGATGTCTGTACCATTTTCTTTATTGTACAATCGAAAATTGTATAAAATATGCATACAATTAAACCAAATTTTTTGTGCATGTTTTTGGCTTTGGCCAACAGGTCCTCCTTGAATTTGGAAATATCGCGCGGTAATGGGGCTCTGTGATGGCGATTTTTGTATACTTTTCTTGATTTTTCGTAGTTCTATTGTCCATCGGCGGCTCGTGCAAAGGCGGGAACTCACTTCCTGCTAAGCCGGCTATTCGCAAACAGCTGATAACGACAGAATAAGGAAAAATTAATAATTTTAACAAATATCATGATATAGATTAACTCGTTTTTAGTTCATTTAATTGACTGAAGCAGAAATTTAAGATGAAAATCAAAGTTGGTATAGTAATGAACTAATAATATTGAAGTATTAACATGTGTAACTAGTTTTTGAAATATTAAGATGTATAAGATAGAAGAAAGTTTTGGGATTGGCACATCCAACTAGTTTTCATTTAAAAATATAAATTCAGACAAAATGGAGTTAAAGATATAAAATCATACAAATTTGAGGGTCATTTAAAAGTCACTCATCACGGGCAGTGCCGGGCAGGTCATCTAGTTTAAAAATGATAGCTATTCAAAACTTAATTACAATAATTACTAACAAATAAATTAAAATGTATTCAAATTGTTAAGGATTAATTACACGAAATTCATTTCATATTCAAATTACATCAGATTATTTTACACGAACTTAGATACTGTGACGGATAAATATGCTAAAATTATGTATTTTATTTTATTTTCAATTTTTTAAGAACATAAAATGATAATTCAAACCAAAATTAATCAGAAACGAAGGAGACAATATTTTAGAACCTGCTGAGCTGTAACTCAAAACTTTTCGCTGCTTTTCATTTTTGGCTCATTTATTTCATGAAATAAGATATACATGTACGGGGTTTATGCATTGGGCTGCAGCGGCCTGCACTGCATGCCATTATCTTGCTTGCAGTTTTAATTTCATGTTTTAATAAAACAATTTCAGAAATCAAATAAATTCATCACCAAATCACCCCATCAACCAAATGACATTTTTCTCCTTTTCGTTACACAGCTGGGCTCAAAGAATGGCAAATGCTTTATGGATTTAAAAAGAATTCGAAGCTCCACGAGTCGTTTTATAACCATCTGCACTGTAATTGTTTATAAATACTAGAGGGCTCTGCCCCCTGCAAACGTATAATAGTCACGTGTAAATAAATTTTAAATTGAAATGAAATATTATTCTTTGCACTGTTTTTAAAATTGGCAACAATATAAAATAGTAACCTTTTCTATATTATGAAAAAATATATCTTGAAATGAAGAAAATTTGATTGTAATAAATAAAAAAATATTATTTATTTAATCGTATTATTATTTAATGAATTATTTTTTCAAATTTTCCTGAAAAATATAATTTAATCACAATATTGTCTTCACTTTTGATTGAAATTAAAGATGATTTCAATTTCAATTTGAAAATGATGAAAAAGAAAATAAATCTAATAATCCTTATATTTTTCCCTTTCCTCCCTTTTTCCCATAAAAACGGAGTCATTTATTTGCCATAATTACAAAAATATTGTTACAATTAGAAAAAAATAATACCTCGAAAACTAAATCAAATTAAAAATTCTAATACCATTTTTGTCAATACGCGGATCAATACGGACAATTAGTGGCGATTTCACCGCCAAAGGTTCCATATTTTAGGAATAGTAGCTGTGAAATACAACAAATCGTTTCATAAATTCATTTCATTAGGATTTTATATTTATATGGTAGATATTTTTTAAAAAATCAATTTAATTAACTATCTGTATATAGGTTTGTAATTGCGTGTGTCTTAATAGCGAATGCCATAAAAATGGTCCCAAAAAAGCAAAAGTTTCACTGTCACAACTGCGATTAGCAAAAAATCTGCTAAAATGGAAAAAATTCATATTGGGGAAAACTATGAGGGACATTGACTTTGACAGTCAATGATATATTTGATTGTCGTGTGTCATTTTTGATCTGGATGTGGATAATTTTATGAGAGGGAAAAAGTATGAACACTTACGATGCAATAATAAAATATTGATTACTAGCTTACCCGTCCGGCGTTGCTCAGGCCCGTTATAATAACCTTAAACAAAATCCAAGTTTGTATGATTTTATTTCTTTGGAAAATCGGTGCCCCAATGCCTTCCGCATCATAGAGGGTTTCAAATGAGCTTAGTTTTTCCGGGGCCCCAATGCCTTCGGCAGCAGCGAGTGTGTTCCCAACAAAACTCTTTCCAGTGGCATAGCCAGGGTGGCAGTCCAAATGCTCTGGATACCAGTGATTTTGTAAAATTCAGTTCTCCTTAATCTAATCGGAGAATTTTCTTCTATTAATCAAGACGAATAAAACTTTAAAATATTACTGGTATCCAAAGCATTTGGACCCCCTCCCTGGCTACGCCACTGCCTCTTTCTGAACGAACCTGTGTTACCGCTGTCTGAGGCAGCGTATACCCAAAGTGCTCTGCACGCACCAAAGACAATCGAAAACCAAGTTGAATAACCCAAACCTTGTAGCTATCGGGGCCATAAAACTCGAGATTAGAACGCTCTCCCCTAGCGGTAGAAGATGGAACTAAAATCTGTATAACAATCCTAAGCTAAATTGAATGAACCAATTTTCGATGAAATCGAGCCATAGAAACCGAGAAAAGAACATGGTGTTAACGTTCGAAAATGGTGTAAACAAAAGTCCAAGATAAACATTCATAACGCTGAAAGTAGCTTAATTATAATTTCAGTTGAATGAACCAATTGCTATTGAAATCGGGTCGATAAAACCCGAGGAAAGAATGCGCTCCCAAGTGCTGGAAGGTGCTCCCCCCCCCAATCTATAAATTTATCAAATTCCCTTTAACATTAACCCAATATTTAATTTACGGATGAAATACCCCCACCTCCAAGTTAACCACTTACCTTTACCTTTAACAGTATCGTTATTTTTAAATTACGACAATAGTGAGTAGAGAATAATGGTAAGTTGATGCCGAAAAGAAGATTAATCTTCGAAAAAGTTGGTAGCAAGTAGAGTCCTGCGCGGGTCGGGTTCTTACCGACCCGAACCCACAAATTCCATTTTAAGTCAACCCGCAACACGACCCAAACCCGAGGTATATCAACCCGCATCTGACCCGAACCCGCGATGTAAGGAAAGCAAATCATGTTTTTATACCATTATAAAAAATGATCTACAATTGTATCTCTAATAGAGATCTGCACAGGTCCGGCCCGTAGGCCGCGGCAGGGCGGAGCGGCAAAATTTCAAATTGGCCAGGTCGCTTTATTAGGACAGTTTTTTCAACGGGCCAGGCCAGCAAAAAAATTGAACGGCCCTGCCAGGCCGGGCAGATAACTAAAATTAAGCAGGTCTACCGGCCCGAAATAAATATTTAGACGAAGCCGATAAAATTATGAACGGGCCGTGCCGAGCTAGGGCCGAACTTTTAAGTTTTATACGGGATGGTGTGGTCCGTTCTCGGGTCTGGAAATTCTGGCCCGTGCATACCTCTAATTTCCTAATACCATTTTTATGTTTTACATAGAAGAATGAACAAATCTATATTCTTTAATATTCAACTATAGTAAAACCTCTGACCTGACCCGATGCAGGAAACTAAATGGTATAAAACTAAAAATCTAATCTTTTAATATGCTTTAAAATTAGTTGCTGTTTCAAAAGTTCCACTTACAACGATACACCTTGTTTTACACAAGTGGTCATCTGCCTTTAGTAAGTTTATCAGCAATTATTATTTTGAAAAATTTCCCGTCTAACATAGTGCATCGCGTATCACCACAATTAAATTATTCGCATTAGATAGGAAGGACCATTTAGCGTTTTGCTGCGTATTGTATTTTTAAAATACGGTAAAAATATAATACAGTTTGTTATTTCGAAGACTCGTGAAAGGATGACTAAAGACAAAACAGACAGGCACACATTTTGCTTTTGTGAAACTCTGATCTGCGGTTTATACAGGCTTTTAACGGGAAAAAATATTTTTCACTTTCTTTTAAAAAAGTGGGTCAACCCGAACCGGACCTGCAAGAGTAAAAATGTCAATCCGAAACCGACCTGAACCCGAAACAATAAAGTCAACCCAACCTGCACCAAAAAAATTTAAAGTCAAACCGACCCGCAGCAGGAAAATATAGCGCCAACCCGACCAAACCTGTGGAAGAACCACACTTTTTATTAAGTTTTTTTTCCATCATTTTTCAACTTCATTTCTTGTATTAAGTGTTTTATTTAAAAAGGTACCTTTTACTATATTTCAATGATAAAAACTACTAACTTACTAACAAAACTAACCCTAACACTTAACATCTACAGCATGCTGGCATCCATATTGTTTACATTTTGTTTTTATGGTTTCAGTTAAATTCATAGTTAATTGATTGAATGGTTGGTTGGTTACCAACAAGGTATCAGTTAAACTTTGTTGACATGTTTTTCAGGTTGCACAGTGTTACTCAACTTTCTGTTGTTTATGCAAAAGAGTTCCAGCATGTGCTGGCTAGTTGTGATTGATTGCAAACCATTATAAAATGAGAGAGTTTCTCATTCATGTCATCTAGTTCTTGCTTTGGTGTTACAAGTGTATAAATTGAAGATGTTTCCTGATATGCCTAAATAAAAAGATGTTAGTTTTTATTTAATGAAGTCTTCATTTCTAGTATGTATCATTGTGAGTCATCTATCTCATTTCTGCTACAAGTCTCTTCAAATTTGTAAGTAGACATTTTATTTTCTACTAAGAAGATGGGAGTTAATAGGTATTGTGTTAAGAAATTAAAGACAGTTAGAATTCATTAATTTTTAAAGTAATTGCACTCTGCTATATAGTACTTAATCAGAACAAAGGGTTATGGGCCCAGTATTGCACCATTTTAAAGGCAGAATTTGATGAGTTTTAACTTGGAAATATTTCAGTGTTTGTAAACAAACATGGCTGCTAGCCCTAACCCTCAATTACTATTGACAAGACATAATTACCATTCTTGGGTAACAAATGTAAAGAGGATACTAGAGTCAGAGGGTTTAATAATTTGGATAGATAAGAGTAAATGGCCAAAAGTAGATGACTTAGGTGAAATTGATAAATTTAAATTGAATCAAAGTAAAAGCAAGGCCGCTGGTCTATTGAAAACATATTGTAGCAGAGAAGTTGAGCTTCAAATAAATCATTTAAGTGATCCTTCAGTTATATGGGATACACTTAAAACAAATTTAGAAATTGAGTGTAGGTCCTTAAAAGCATATAGGCTTGCAGAGTTTAGAAATTTAAGAATTCTTCCTGATGAAGAGTTACCTACATTTATAGCTAGGTTTGAGGATTGTTATAGAAAGTTAAGTGATTCTGGGGAATCTATTACTGAAGATCATAGGTGTTATCAATTGTTACAGTGCCTGCCAGAGGAATATGATTACCTTGCAAGGGAATTTGAAAATTGTGTCGAGTCTAAATTTAAGTTTGACAATTTAAAGGCAGAAATTTTAAAGGAATATAATCGGCGAAATTTCCGTGATCTTCAAAAACAAGAATGTTCATTAACTGTTGAAAGTAAAGATAAATTAAATCCTAGTAAACCAATTACAATTAAGCCAGGCATAAGGAAAAAGTTAACTTGTTTTTTATGTGGTAAAAGTGATCATTTTGCTAAATTTTGTAAAAACAAAACTTTAGTTTCTAGAACTAAACCTGGAGTCGGTTCTTTCGTCTCTGAATTTATGGTAGATAAGTGTTATGCAAATGAACTTTTTTCTGCAAATAGAGAATGGACTTTAGATAGTGCATCATCGGCACATGTATGCCAAAATAAAGAATTTTTTACAGAATTAAGGAAGCCTCCAGCAGGTGCAGTAGTACGTATGGGAACCACTCCCCACACAGTACAGGGTATTGGTGAAGTTGAATTTAATATTAAAGACCGAAATAAAATAATGACTGTAAATTTACATGATGTTTTATACGTTCCTTCTATTCATAGAAATTTAATTAGTATGTCTAAAATGGATAAGGCGAAAATGCATGCCCGACTAAATAAAGGTTTTCAAATTTTTTCACCTAGATGGAAATACTTATGGAGTGCTAAATTAAAGGGTAATTTTTACACTATAAAAGGCTGGCCTGCTAAAGAAAACTTTCAATTTAAAGGGAAAAATGAAACACTTAAGACACAACATAAAGTAAACTTAAGTAAAGAGAACAATTATAATAGTTCATATGCTTTAGACAGGAATAACATCATGCTCTGGCATGAGCGACTGGCACATGTAAACTTAAGCACTTTGAAAGATATGTTTAATAAAAATCTCGTACAAAATCCTGGAAAACTTAAAGGTGATGAAACACGATGTGAATCATGTGTAATAGGGAAAAGTACTAGAGCTGTCCACCCAAAATTACCACAAATTAGATCTAGAGAGCTATTAGAACTTATACACAGCGATGTGTGGGGTCCGGCTCCAGTTACAACAAAACAAGGCTATAGATATGTTTTAACATTTATTGATGATTATAGCCGCAGGGCTTTCTGTTACCCACTACGAAATAAGGATGAAGTTTATAGTAAATTTAAAGATTTTATAGCTATGGTAGAAAGGCAAACTGGAAAGAAAGTTAAAACTGTCAGAACAGATAATGGGTTAGAATACTGTAACCGACCATTAGAAAAATTTTTAGAAAATCTTGGAATCAAACACGAACACACCACGATTTACTCGCCGCAAATGAACGGCTGTGCAGAGCGATACAATCGAGTGCTGTTTGATGGAATGAGAACATTAATACATTCAGCTAATTTAACAGATGATTTTTGGCTAGAAGCCATGATGACAGTTAATTACATAAGAAATAGAACATTTCACACTACCATAAATGACATCCCCTTCAGGCGGTGGTATAATAAAAAGCCATCAATAAATCATCTTAAGAGATATGGCTGTACAGCCTATGTTCATCAACCCCCACAGAAAAGAAATAAATTTCAGCCTCGTGCCAAGAAAGGCATTTTTGTAGGATATGGGTATGGGACGAGTGGTTATAGAATATGGATCCCTGATGAAAATACCATTGTAGAAAGTAAACATGTGACTTTCGACGAAGCAATGTTAGGAAAAGCAAAAGAGGGTCATAATATTTCCTCGGAGTTTGACGATGATGATGATTTGGGGGGCAACATAAGAAACAGTGTTTCAAGTCCCGAATTACAAGTTGATCCAAAATCAGTGCCTTTACCCCAACCAACCAAAGATGAGTTAGAAAAAGCGATTGAATTAAAAGAAGAACCCCGATCACTCACCCCAAGTCCTGAACCAGAATCAAATACAGTTAAATTTCATAGGATAAGAACAATAAGAAGTAAAGGAGCCTCAAAGGGAAAATTTGACATTTATATTTTTACACCTGATGGGAAGACTTTAAGAAGCCAAAGAGAAATGCAAGAGTATTGTCAGAAAAATAAAATAATTTATGACAAAGATCTAATAAGCTTTTCATATAAAGATGAATATGAGGGTCCTATTATCTTAAAAATGGAAAGTAACACTAATGAATCAGATAGTGAGGAAACCTGCTGTGCAGAAATCATAATACCAAGATCTCCGAATCAAGCAAAAACGCTCCCTGAAGCTAAATTTTGGAAAAAGGCAATGGATGCAGAAATTAAAACTATGATCGACCGAAATGTATGGACATTAGTTCCACAACCAGAAAACTGTAAAATTTTAGGTACTAAGTGGGTATATACTCTTAAAAGAAAAGCCAGCAATAGGTTTGGAAACTTTAAAGCAAGATTAGTAGCCTTGGGGAATAACCAGAGAGAAGGACTGGATTATGAAGAAACATTCAGTCCAGTGGTTAACTTCCTATTAATCAGACTTTTTATAGCTTTATTCATATGTATTTTGGGGTGGAAGCATTGTCTTCTAGATGTACGATGTGCATATTTATATGGAGCCATAGATAAAGATATATACATAAGACAACCTGCAGATTACATAACACTTGGAAAGGAAAACCATGTCTTAAAATTACATAAAGCATTATATGGCCTTCATCAGTCGGGAAGGTGTTGGTATGAAGAATTGCACAATAAACTCACAAGTAATGGTTTTAATGAAATACCAGGACTTACTTGTGCTTATTCTTATAAAAGAAAAGCAGTGGTACTAATATATGTGGACGACCTGCCGATATTTGCTGAAAATGAAATAATTTTAAAAGAAGTAGTTTCTCTTATAAAAAGTTTATATGAAGTCGAGAATATGGGGCCCATTTCTAAACTTTTGGGTATTGAATTTGATATGACAGGAGACTCCATGAAAATTCATTGTAAAGAGTACATTGAGAAATGTCTTGAAAAATTTAATTTTAAAAACTTTACTAAAATCTTTCTTCCTCTCCAACCTGGAGTTGTTCCTTCTAGGAAAGATATGCCGACTGATGACAACCAGATGGAAGATGTTCCATACAGAAATTTATTGGGATGCCTGCTCTACATTTCAGGACGTTGCAGACCTGACATCAGCTATGGAGTAGCAGCTCTTTCGCAATTTGTTGAAAATCCTGGACCTATGCATTGGAAATGCCTTCAACAAATCCTGTGCTACCTTGGAACTACGAAGGAATTAGGAATCCAAATGCACCCTCAAGACCCTCCCATTCAGCTCTCTGCCTATGTTGATGCTAGCTGGGCTAGTGACCCGAGTGACCGCCGATCCTGGACTGGCTACTCTATTTTCTTAAATGGCCTCCCGATAACATGGCGTGTGGTGAAACAGACCTGTGTAGCTATGTCTCCGATGGAATCGGAATTTATTGCAGCCTCAGAAGCTGCTAAAGAACTGAAGTACTTGAATTCAACCTTAGAGCAACTGTATTCTACTTTTAACCTTGATTCAAATATTATTGGTAACCAAAAACCAATACTGAAGTGTGACAATGCTGCAGCTATACAGTTCATTAAGAACAGAGCTGAGAATATCAGGAATAGATACATAGATTTAAAATACATGTTCGTAAGAGACTTATATCTACAAAATGTGTTTGACATTATTCATGTTAAGTCTAAAGACAATTTAGCTGATCTCCTTACAAAGTCTCTGTGCAAGGACTTATTTATGAAACTTAGATCTGCTTACTTATGCTGAAGAAAAAAAAAAAAAAAAAAAAACTTTTTTGAACTTGAAATCATGAACTGATGAACTTTTTTGAAAATAAATATTTAAATATTTTCAATTATGTATTGTATATATGTATTTTGCATAATATATTTACATCTATTTTTGAAAGTGTTTAGTAAATGAAAAATGCTGGAAAAGGGGGGCATTTTGTGGAAGAACCACACTTTTTATTAAGTTTTTTTTCCATCATTTTTCAACTTCATTTCTTGTATTAAGTGTTTTATTTAAAAAGGTACCTTTTACTATATTTCAATGATAAAAACTACTAACTTACTAACAAAACTAACCCTAACACTTAACATCTACAGCATGCTGGCATCCATATTGTTTACATTTTGTTTTTATGGTTTCAGTTAAATTCATAGTTAATTGATTGAATGGTTGGTTGGTTACCAACAAGGTATCAGTTAAACTTTGTTGACATGTTTTTCAGGTTGCACAGTGTTACTCAACTTTCTGTTGTTTATGCAAAAGAGTTCCAGCATGTGCTGGCTAGTTGTGATTGATTGCAAACCATTATAAAATGAGAGAGTTTCTCATTCATGTCATCTAGTTCTTGCTTTGGTGTTACAAGTGTATAAATTGAAGATGTTTTCTGATATGCCTAAATAAAAAGATGTTAGTTTTTATTTAATGAAGTCTTCATTTCTAGTATGTATCATTGTGAGTCATCTATCTCATTTCTGCTACAAGTCTCTTCAAATTTGTAAGTAGACATTTTATTTTCTACTAAGAAGATGGGAGTTAATAGGTATTGTGTTAAGAAATTAAAGACAGTTAGAATTCATTAATTTTTAAAGTAATTGCACTCTGCTATATAGTACTTAATCAGAACAAAACCGAACAGCGGGTTCGGGTAGCGGTCAGGATCGGGTAAAAGCGGGTAACTCGACCCGATGGTAGCTGAAGTCTGAGAAATTTTTTTCTAGGTCATGTAGTTGTTGAAGGACCTAAGAAGTTAGAATAAAAAAAGCTAGTGAATAGGACCATTTTTAAGGAATCTATAATAGGAAATGCAAAAGAAGCCAACTGATAGTTGAGACAAGACTCTTAAATGAAAACATGTTAAAAGGCCCTAGTGCGTTGTGCTTTAGATCTTCAATTATACGAAATTAAGCATAGGATATGAATTATTAGAATAAAATTTTAAAGAAATGCGCAAAAATGGGGGGAAATGCATTAAAAAGGCCGTTTGGGCACCAGTAAAAATATGAGAGTGTTTGCCCAGGGTCAGGAATCAAAGAATCAAATTTAAAGTTATGCATTGAGAGGGCGACACAATTAGGGAGTGAAAAATGCATGGCAGACAAAAAGTTCAAGGGCCTCTGGACCGGGTCCAAGGGTCGGGTCCAGGGTCTTAACTGGAATGTAGAATCTGGGGAATAACTAAATTGAAAAAGGGCACCAAAAACGAATATTGGATTAAAAAGGGCAAGTTATTAACAATTTAGGGCACAAAAACTTCCAGGACCCTGTATCGGTCCCCAGGATTTAACTGAAACGTAGAAAGGAGAATAACTAAATGGCGAAAGGCCCCCAAAAACGAAGAAAATCGGATAAAAAAGAGGCAAGTTATTAAAAATTTAGGACATGAAAACTTGAAGGGGTCAGGAGGCCCGGGTCTTAGAATATTAAAAATCTAACCCTCAGGTGCATCAGGAACTGGCTTAGACTATCCTCACCCAAATGTTCAGACTTCTACGTGTGATAAATTTTGCTAGCCATCGCACACAGACACACACACAGAGCGAAACTTTCTTTTATTAATATAGATAATCAGTAACAAAGTAAAAATTCACTTAAAATATCAGCTTTATGAAAATGGCATACCAAGTGTGGGGCCCCAAAACCAGGGGCCTGAGGTTGACGGCCTATGATTTAATTAGTCCCTCAATCTGTATAATTAAATCGTCATAGACTATTTCTAACAGTGCTCCTTTCGGCTCATACCCAAGTTTCCTTTGAATCTCACCCTATCCGTCCACAAACGATCATAGCCCTGATAATAATTCATAAAGGAAAAAAAGATAAGGGAAAACTAAAACACTTCTGGTAGTAGCAAATGATAAAAAAAAATTATATTTATTACATGAAAATGATATTGTAATATTAACTGAAAAATTAAAAAAAGAACACTAAGAAAATCCTTTTATCAAAACGTCACATTTCTCTTTGAACTCAAAAGACGATTTGGGGGCCCATGGGATGCGGGGCCCCTTGCGATTGCGACCATCGCGACCCCTTAAATCCACCCCTGCGTATTTTCAATTTCTATCGTGATCATTTATTTCTTTACTCTTCTTAATTCATTCATTTACGTTTTCAGTGAGATCAGTTTAACCATCTTGAATCATCCATTCATTAATCTTTCTCCCGTCCAATCTTCCTTGGCGTGTAACGTATGCACGTTTGCCGGGAAGTTGGAGTCTTCGCCCGTTCAGCGATCGCCAAGTGCGAAGCCACATGATTTTTCGCAGCGTGCAGTCAGTTATGCTCATGTTACCACCGATGTAGGCTGCTCTTTCCTTCTCTCAGGTATGGAGGCAAAAATGGGAAGAGACCGTACCTCCACCCAGGGATTCCCCATCCAAAAAATAAGTCTCATTCAATAAACAGCAGTTTTTTTTTTTAGTAAAATGGAATTTCTTTGTGTTCATTAAGTATTATTATGAAGATTACATTTCGTTTCTACAACCTCAGCAGTGGCGTAGCTACATATTCAGCGCCCTGGAGCAAGTAAAGTTTGTGCGCCCTTTTGTCACTCTTGCATTTTTTTTTCCAAGTTTAAAATTTAAATGCGATTCTTAATTCGATTTAAAGCTTTACTTTTATTTGAAAGTCAAAGTATTTCAACAATATTACCCTTAACCTATGATTTACTTTTAACAGCTCCACGGTTTGGCAAATCCATAGCTACCACTAAAATTTAATAGAGATTTTCGCCTTGTTTAATCATGGAATTTCGACGATTAAATTAAACTATATTTACTGTGAAATTTTAGTGGTACGAAGAATTTACATTTGGCTCGATCATCGTACACGGGCTATGCCCGTCATTGTAGGTTATGGGGTTAAATACAGATAATTAAAAATAAATAATGAATAATGAAATGAATTATAATTCTTTAAGTACGGAGTACCTACATATATTTTGGGGGAATCAGGCGGATCTTTAGTTTTAAATGCGCCAATGGTCCTCTGTGCAATCTGTTATCCTTTATATCTGTTTTTTTTTCCTTTTCCACGGTTTCGAAGCATTGTAGAATACTAAAAAAAAAAAAAAAAAAAAAAAAAAACACTATTGTCAAGATTTTAGTTTTCGCATCGGGACGAAACAGGTTTTTCTGTTTTTAGTGCAGGAAAATACTAAAATTCCATAAAATTAAAAGTATCATAACTTGGTAAATTTAGGTCGTACAAAAAATAAATTTTTATTATTTTACCTGTTAAAGTATGGAGAACATTTTCCTAAATATATCGCATACAGCCCAGGGACCGAAAAAAAAAATGTGAATCTCGTAACTTTTAAAAAATAACTATCTTGAGATAAATTACTTTTAAGAGCATGAAGAACAACTTTGAAACTTTTCTATTATTGGTACTATATTTCTACAATTAATGGTTTAGAAAATTAGCCTGACACCGGGGTCCTCACTAGCTTTTGACTAACCTGAGAAATTTGGTAGATCGCTAAAGAAAAACTAGCAAATTTCATATTCAAATAATGGTAGTAATAGATTCATCGTGAAACACTAAGAATATCAAAACCCAAATGATGACAAAGAAAAGGATTAATTGTGGAATAACATGATTGAGAATGTCGTCGAAAGAAAAAAAGAAGATCTCTTGCAATTTGGCGATACCAGTCTTTAATTTTCTCGCCAAATGGAACGTTTAGGTTCAGTGGCAATCGGCAGCGAGAACCCTGATTGACACATTTATATATTACTCAAGATTGCCGTTTTTACTTTCCATACATATACAATGTAAAAAAGGAAATAGGAAAGCATTGTAATAACATTAAATAAAAATAATGGTATATTTTTACATTTTCAAATACTCTGAATGCTTTCTCACAATTTTTACAATGGTTCAATATGTATTTGTGTATATATGCATGTATGTTAGAATTTCCTCACGTTATCACATTCCCAGAGCACGGTTTGATGTGTTTTTGATGATTAACGACAGGTATGTTATATATCTGTCACAAGAATTGTATTAATTTTCAAAGAAATCAGTCTAAGGATTTGGTATCAAAACTATTTTTCAACCATTCTGTGATAACTGATGAATATTCATATCACAATTAAATTATTTTTTATTTCTGACATTCATCTTATATCGACGATAACGTTTGACCGCACAGACAGTGGCGGTTCGAGGGGTGGTTCACAATCACTTTATTTTAGTAATTTCATTAAAAAAATTTCTCTTCGTTTAATCGTAGAAAATACCACGATTAAAACAGATAAAATTTTATGTATAACAATATTCTGATGGGAAAGAGAATATGAACCCCTGAAGAGCAGCTACTGCATGCAGGATCGGACTCGGTCAATATCAAATACACAGACCTTGGATTTTTGGAGGGCGCAACTTTTTAGAAACCCATTTTTTTACCAGTTTGCTAGTAGAAAACAATAATATCATTTACCATTTCAATTTTTCTTTCTGGGGATTTTCAATTTCGAAACTGGATCCGAAATTGAAAGTATCCTTACAGAAAAAATCGAAACAGTATTAAGATAACCGTTTAGACATCGATCTCATATATACTATGCCCCCAAAAAAATTAAATATTGAAATGTAAATGAAAAATTTGTAAAGAACGCTGCCATTGGTTTAACATTAGTTTGCGAATGACTAGTGTAGGATTCTAAGCATACAGATTTTTAGCACAAAATATGTTATGATTAATTAAACCTACTTTAAACTTTTTTTTTTTTTTTTTTTTTTTTTTTTTTTTTTGCAGCGGGAGGATAAAAATCTTAATGCTGCTAGTAATATTTATGAAACATGTAAATATTATTAATTTGATTTTTAAGCAATGTATTTTTAAAATAGATTTTCATACAGTAAACACTGTCTAACGCTCTACGTGTAAGACAGATTTCTGTCTTATGCACTGTATTAAAAAAAAAGAACCTTCAAAGGACGCCAGGTTGAACAGTCCTTTTCTCACGTATATACAAAATAATGCGGTTCTGATTATCACATTTATAGACAATATTGAAACAGCCTCGTTTTCATATTATATAGTGTAATTTTTAACAGAAAAGAATGTTTGGATTCCCTTTCCTTTGGTGAAAATATTCTTTGTAAAAATTTTTGTGCATCAAGCGCAAAAATCAATATAATAAACATTTATATAAGCGAAATTATAATCTCAGCATTGTACGATTACATGAAGTCTACATATTTCAAACAAATACTCAATAAATGATTTTACACACACACACACACAAATGTGTATATATATATATATATATATATATATATATATATATTGCGAAATAGAGGTGACGTTCTTTGGTGCCAGGTAGGATGAAAATTCTTGGGGCAGATCATGTCGCCATTGATAACAGACAGAATATAAATTAGGATAGGATATACAAAATATCAGAGTACTATACAAAAGATTGAAGACTGAACCAAAGAAACTTCCAAGAAAAAAAAAAATTTGTCTGCTTTGTGAAAAGAAAAAGAAATTTAACAATAAAAAAAAGCTTCAAGAAAGTGATTTTTCTAAAAATTATTATTAAATAATTTAAGACTGTTCAAATCTAATGTTTGTTGTAACTATTAGCTTGAACTGAGGGAAAATTTACCTGGTTTAATTAAACCTGGTTAACCAACCCGCAGGTCGGTTGCCAGGTGGGTCAGTCTGTGCCTGCCAGAATGTGACTTAATTTAGTAAAATCCTATTTTTTTCTTTTTTTAATTTTTAAGCCTTGTTTCAGTACAAACGGAATGAAAATTTATTGAAAATTAAGTCATTAGAAAAAGGTTAAGCTTTATGAATGAAAGTGCATGTTTCTTTAAAACACGATGTCTGTATCACCAGTGAAAATATATCACCTTTGTGTAAAATTAGAATCTAAGTTTTTATTCATTGTTATACTGTTTTGAACACACAGTATTTCTGTAAACTGTTCAGAAACTTGAGTGGAATAATTCCTGATTTTTTTTTTTTTTTCATTTTATATTTAGAAAATTTATTCATTACTAATGTGTGATATTGGATGATGGGGGTGTAGGAAGGGGGACGGGGACAGAGCCTGATTACAGACTAAGCAAACTCACATTACTATGTTTGGCCTTATTTAATCCTAAAATTCTGCGATTAAATAAGGCTTAGTGCGGAAAAATACTTTTCGAAAAAAGTGTTCTAAGTTTGCCTAGGCGGTAACCAGGTCCTCAGGAACACTGTATTTGATAGTTAACTTTTTCTCTCGATGGTTATCAATTCAAAAATCCCAAAAACAATACGCAGAAAATTTAATTTGCCGCTTCCCCGTCACCTCCTTCTAAATCGTCATGGACTGATGTGAAATATGACGTTACGTAATTTGTATTGATGCATGATTAGTTTCACAAAAAAAATTCAAAATGGTCTTTTTTTTTTTTTTTTGGAAAATGCTCAATAATTTTCTTCAATGGTCAAACTATTTTTTTTTTTCAATCCTGAAATAATTAAACAGCTAAGACATTGCTGTTACATCGTAAATATAGGTTTCTCACCAGTAGTTTGGCTACCATTGCATTAATAGTAGCTCTCTGGCTACCATTATTTCCATACAGTAATTATCATGATAAATTTCTAAAACATTTTCAACAGAAATGTACCGGGAAGATTATTTTTTTGAAATAGCGTTTGGTATCCAATAAAGTGACCGAAGAGAGCCCTGTAAACAAATTTTGATTACTTTAAGGTTTGAAGATCTTCAACTGTCGTCTAAGGAAAACTTACAGAAAGAAAAATCAGACATGCTGAAACGATATTGGAGAAGTTATATGAATTAACATTGAAAATTCCTGAATAGAAGTAATTCCTTTTAACTGTGTACAAAAACATGTTTTAAATTCAAATAATTGATGTTAAACACAAACTAAAATATCATAGTAATATTCTGATTGTAACAATATTCATCTATAATATTTGATTAATAATGAAAAAAACTGCAAATATTTTTACAAATCTTTTTTGCGCTTTTCCTAATTTTGCACCCTTAGGATTTGAGTGCCTGGAGCAGTTTGCTCCAACTGCTCCACGGTAGCTATGCCCCTGAACCTCAGCATATTGCATCATTCTTCAAGTTCTGGTAAGACTATTTATAATTATTTGTTATTTTTATCGTGTGCACGCCTTGAAGGAACTACAGCAGGAAAACAACAGTGAAACCTAAGAACCTGTTGACTTTATTTAGAAAAAGTAAGAATAGATTTTAGAGATAAATTCATGACCACGTTGTTTTTGGATATTTCGTTTAAGCCTACGAGCATCCCACGTGGCCAGTTGATACTTCACTTTTTTTATGCCACTATAACAGTTAAACGATCACCTCAAGTAAACCCACTGTGATAAATTCCGTCAAAGAATCATGAAAAAATGTGAATTTCGCCCAAGGACTACGTTAAAAACAAAAATTTCATCAAAAATCATAGAAAAACCACAAATTTTGTCAAAGTATCGTGGAAAAAATGCAACTTTCATGATAAAATCACGGAAAAAACACAGCTTTCATCAAAAGATCATAGGAAAACGCAAATTTCGTGAAATGATTGTGGAAAAAACGAATTTGATGAAAAGATCGTGGAAAAAACACTAATTTCATCGAAAAATCTTGAAAGAAATGCAAATTTTTTCAAAGAATGGTGAAAAACCCCCACAAATTTCATCAAAAGATTACGAAAAAATCCAGATTTCATGAAAAGATTGTGGAAAAAACACAGATTTTGTCAAAAGGTTGCGAAAAAAGTGCAGATTTTGCAAAAAGTTCAAATTTTTGTATTCAATCAACATAGATGTGTGTGATTCCATCATATGAAAAGGCAAGTGGTGGCATGCAAATAATAGTAGCAACCAATTCCAATACTTGTTATGTTGTTACTGCATTCTTCACAATATCCTAAAGTACTTTGGTATAAAATTTCCTATTATGACAAATTCTTTTAAACAGAAAGCAACAGATAACAGATTTGTGAGTTTACAGTAATATTTTAATTAAATTTATGTATTAAAAAGAAATATTTATCAAATCAGGAAGGAAGAAATTAAATACCACAAAATGAAAAACACTTTAAATTAGAATCTGTGAAATTCGCTTGATTTACAACATATTCGAACAATTAAGGAGAGAAAAAAATTTAAGATAGCATTTCAATTAGAGAAACAATGAGCAATCTGAAAACTTATATCTGCCCTTGGGAGGAGGGGACAGCTGCTCCGCATGACCCTGCATTAGTCAGGCCCTGCAATGTGCCCAGATCTAGCCCTTGCCCAGTCCAATTCTTTTTTCATTTGACTTTATGGGACAGGACGGCTCAGTTTCCGACTTACATTTTTTTCAGCTGACTTAAGCAGAGCTGTAACCAGCCAGAGGTAGCTCTGAAGAATTTTATGGGGTTAATTCTGAATGCTTTTAACATGTTTGATAATGAATGAAAAACTGTACCTAAAATGTATCTTAATTTTTATGATTTTTAGTGCGTTTCTGTATTTGGATTAGTTTAAAGTGTGTTTTCAATCAAGCAATTTAAAGTTTTACTAGATAGTACCCGTCAAGATTTGACGGTAAATAACTTGAATGTTTCATCAGAAAAATTCTTGAATTTTTAATTAGTTGCTTTTAAATTAATTTTTGAATGACGAATTTCTATATTGCATAAGTGATTCCTATTTCTTTAAGGTGATAGAGGGTGTCGCCAGTCTAACCTATTCAATGAAGTGAAAGAATTTTAAGTTTATAATTTACAACTAATTATGCTTGCTTTTTATCAGAAATTTACTTAAAAATGCCAGGCAGAGAATTTATTTTTACTTACTATGGCCTCTTTTTTTTTTTTTTTGAAAAAAAATAACTTTTTTTTTTTTAAACACGACGATTAAAAGCTGCCATGAATTTTATTTTTATGTCTCATTCTCTAAAAACCTAAATTTGAAACTTGATGCAGCTAACGATTCAAATATACATTTTTTTATTACTTGAATTTTATTATACATTTTGTAAATATTAAACCTGGATATCAAGGTAATTTCTTTTATAGCTCTTATACGAATATTTTTCTTTCTTTCCGTTTTATTTTTTATGGAAAAGAATGACAAACTTTTCTTTCTGACACACACACATAGTTTTGATAATGGTCAGAAAATATAATGAAAATTGTAGATCAGCTCAATTTATTTAATTGATAATTACATGCAAAATATTTTAGCTTATTTATTTTAAATATAAAATCATTATTTTTTCAAAATATTATTGTGTTAAATTTTATTTAACTATAAAGCATTCAGATACTAATAATAATAAAATTAAAATCCTAAAACTTCTCTTCCTAATAAACTATGTCATTACAGAAATTAATTATTGACAAAAATATTACACATTTTGCCAGGCTGGGTTCGAACCTGCGCCCGCTACAAAAATTCTGAGCTTTAGACTATTGCGTTAATCCATTACGCTAGCGGGAACTCGATCTGGCGTTCCTTCTAAATTGAACAGGTTCGAAAACTAGTTGACGCATATGCAATTGCCTCGAATATGAGATTCGATCTTACAGAAATACTTTTGCGTTTTAATATTTGATACCTTACTTTTCAAAGAAGCAGCTATAACTTAACTGTCAGGAAAGTGCAACCCTAGTCTTGTCACTGTACATCAATATATTCCTATTTAACATTTTCTTTTTGATTAAACCAATAGAACCCACTTACCTTTACTTAAAACAGCTTACTTATTCTTCTTTTTACCTCCTTAAGTTTCTTATATTCATATATTATATTCAAAGTAAATCTGTAAATCTAATGAATAATTTAATTAAAATAAGTTTCCTTTATTTACCTGTTGAAATAGTCCTCCATCTAACTGCATTCTTTTGAAATTGATTTCGTCCATTTGGAAATACATTTGTTTATGTCAGTATCACGATATCTTTCTTTTTCCTCTTTGACTTCAAAGTTGTTTTTCCTGTCTCTACTAGAGAGCGTAAGCGGTTCGATACGATCGTGATTTGCTTATGCAAATCCGATGTTGTCACTTTGAAACTTCTAGAAGCATGTTGTCAAGGCTGTGAGAGGGCGTTGTTTGGCGATGCGTGGAAGTCTGGTTTTCGTTCACCCGGGACAGATATATGCTCAGACTTTCAAGCGTTCGTGGCACTTCAATTATTTTTAGTCAAGAGAGGATGTGAGCAGTGGCAGTTATCTAAGTGAATTCTCCCTTTTGCCGGTTTCTGTATTTATCGTGCGTTGACTTTTGTTGAACGAAGTTATTAGCTATGAGTTAGTTCATCTTTTCGGCATTTTAACATTTGAAATGAATTCTGCAGTGTAATGAATGTTAAGAGTGTTTAAGTAGTGACTTTTCCTACATGTGTTAGTCGAATCAAAATGGAACTTAAACAGAAAATCAGCTTGCATTTCGTCGGGTATATTGTCAAGATGGTAAAACACCGGTGCCATTGTTTTTCGCTCATCTTTCTGTGAAAGCTTCCGAAGTAGTTATGTTCAAGTTTCTTCAAGTTGCTCTTTTAGTACATATGAAGGTATTTTCGTAGCATCGTGAGAACTTTCGGGAAGTGATATAATCTACTGGTTGATAATGGAGCTTCGGTGACATCGTGAATCTTTTCCTGAGCAATATGATGGCCTATTAGCATGTGATATAAACTGTGATATATTTTTTTATTCCTTGTGTCATGGGATATTTTTACGGAAGTTTAAACACTGTTAATGTCAGCTAAGTCATTTTGTTTGATTTATTAATGAATATATATTTTTCTTATATGAGTTTATTTATATGTTGTTTTTGTTTCTTAAGCTTTTAATAAATATGTTTAGTTTTTAAAATTCATTGTCATCATTTTTTAAACCACCACAGTAATTTAAATTTATTTTTCAATTAAATTTAGTTCAGCAAATCAATCTTAAGTTTTTCTTTTATCGGGGTTGTAAAAAATCAGCGTTAGCATTTCCTTTATGCATTAAGTAACTCTGCTCATTCCAACCCCCAGGAAATACTTTGTATTTCCTGACATTAACATGCTAGTTTCCCAATCTGTGTGTGTAACTATTGGCAATTCATAAGACGGATATAACTTTTAGCCTCAAATCACTGTGTTTATCTTCTGTATGTAATATGACCAAAACAATATTGCACTCCCGAAATAAACCGTATCTAACTCTTAATATCGACACAGTAAATTTTTGAATTGTTAATAATGCTGAAAGAGCCAAATAATATTAACTTTGTGAAAGAAAGGAAAGCTAGTTTACAGCAAGATTGAATAGCAGACGAACTTAAAATAACTTCTACCTGTGATGTGATACTTCAACTGAGTGAGCATCTTTGTGCATGTGCAGCACGTCACTCCAAAGGCAGACTTGTACTTATGTGCTGCGCATGCGCAACTGTAGAATTTTAATTTAAAATTGCGGCTAATTAATAAAATATTTCAACAAACGAATGTACGATAACAAATCTGTGGCCAAATATCTTTTATTTAAAAAAAGATTGGTATAATTTCATGCAGTAGTTTCTTCTCATGGACTGTCGAGAGAAAACGCTTAGCGTTTTAAATATATAGATTATTAAAATGTTATGAATGTTAGAGTAAGAGGTTGCTCAGCCCACCCTGCCTCTATCTGGTTACAGCCCTGATCTTGAGAAATACTACAGCATAAAATGTTCTGTGTGTAAAAACTTCAGTTCATAAACAAAATACATTCTTTAAAAAATTGGTCAAAAAACGTAAAAAGTACAGGCAATAAGTTGACGGAACACCCCTGTGATTTGAAGAGATTTCTCTGTTATTTAAAGAATTTTCTGTCCTTTGACTAGAGAATTTGTAGAAATTTCAGTTTCACGAATATTTAGTGTTTTGAGTGGGAAAGTAATACGTAAAAAATCCTTTTCTTACACTGAAATAAAAGACAAATGAGTCATTCCATGTCAAATCAACACAATTTCAGACCAAAATCTCCCTTGACCTCTTAGATTTTGATGAAACTGGGGTTATCGCGTGTCTTCACATAGTTATGAAAGAAAACACTAAAATTATTTTTTTAATTTTATTAACAGTTAATTAAAGTATTTTTCATTCAAATTTGCTACATCTTGAATTACTTAATTGCCATTTTCTCAAAAACTAAATGTGATACAAACTTGGTTTATATATCATTTTAAAGCTCTTTTTATGACCTTCAATTTGATATGCAACATGATCAAATTTATTAAAATTTATTTTTTTTTTAATTCAAATTTAAATTTTAAATTTCTCAAAGCGACATTTTTAAAATTTTCAAAAAATTCTCAAATTGACTTCATATTACCCTTGTACATTTCCCCAAGTTATATGATGGGATCTCTATGGGATTAGAACATACATAAAGTTGAAGTTCATATGTAAAGTGAAAATTTTAAATTACATTTCAATATCTTTATTTTCAACTGATGACAAAGTGATGAAAAAAATTATATAAATGCCACAAACTAATATTTTTCACATTTTAAATAAATATTTTTATTTTTTAAATATATTAGAACTTAAACAATAACAAATGAAAAGTTGGAGTGAGTCGACCAATGCCAAACATCAAAGACTGTGTATTGACTGCTATTTTTCAAACTGGAGTTGATTAGCTACATTAGAAAAGTCTTGGAAGATGGTTTTCAAGAAAATTTGAAACACAAACTTTTCGCCAATGGATTTTAGTTGATAGGTGCAGCTTAGAAACAGTTCAGAACCCTGTGCAAGAATTTATGAATATTCTGTGAAAAACGAGATTCTTCGCCAGGATTTCATTAGTAATTGATTAATAGTCATGATTTCAAAGTGCTTTTAAGTGTTATGTACTGAGGAAAATTTATTAACTTCTGAAATAGCTGTAGTTTGCGACTTTTCAGAAAATTATAGTTTTATCTTATAAAACGAACCAGTCATACAATTGGAACAAATCTCAGGACACTATACATCCATTTACAGTATATTTTAAAAAAGAAAATGAAACCAATCATTGTAGTTTTGTCACCTCAGAATGTTTTTAACATAATACCATAGCTGTATATACTACATTTCAGAAAAAACTTGTTCAGTTTTTAAAATCAAAATTCCATGAAGTGAAGAAACTTTACTATTTTACAGACGGCATCAACTGATGTAATTTGCAAAGTAAACCCTACTACACCAACTAGTCGTACATATACTCTGCAACTGGATGAAGCAAACAAGAATGAAAAAAAAATTATAATTTCTTACAATCATGAAAAGATAGTTTAATTTATTTTCAAATAAATAAATTAAAAACTTACTTTACTTTATGAGGAGGACACAAATATCTTGCATATAAATCAGAAAATGCATTTGACATAAAATGTAATATGCATCTATATGTAAAAATGACATTGCCATTGTAATTTAATTTTTTCATAGCATATTTTCATGTGCTGTTTACATCAGTTTGCAAACAAAATGAAACATTTATATTTTATTACCTGTATTTAAAAAGTGTTCTATATTAAGCATTTATAAAATGATATAGTAGAAATATTAACTTTTTCAAGGGCAAGTAATTGTGTTTTTGTAAGGTTGAATTCACACTGGAATTTTCAAAAAAATTTTCTTAAATTTCGTGAATTGATTTTCATGAAAATAAGGAAAATCAGTTTTACAACTATTTCCACCAAAGTTATAAAAGTAAAATTTATTTAAAAGTTTGTGGTACAAATCTTGATTAAAATTAGATGAGATATAATGTATTCCACAGCCATTCAAGGGGGTAAGTACATGTAAAGTGTTAAGTATATCTAAGAAAGATTAAGCATGCATAATATAAAGGGCGCCATCTTAAATAAAAAAAGAATGAGTTTTTATACAAGATATTTGTGTCTGATATACCTCATAAAGTTAAATAAATTTTTAATTTATATAGTATTCAAAAATAAATTGGACTTGATCTTGTAATATAAAAGGATCTATAGTGTTTATAAGGTATATATTCGTGAATTATCAAATAATAATATCCAACTTTTCATTTCTTATTGTTTATGTTCTAATGTATGTAGAAAATAGAAAGATTTATTTAAAATGTGAAAAATGTTAGTTTGTGACACTTTTTCATTACTTTGTCATAAGTTGAAAATAAAGATATTGAAATGTAAATTAAAATTTTCACTTTACATATGAACTTCAACTTTATGTATCTTCTGATCCCATAGAGAATTCTGATCCCATAGAGATCCCATCATAAAACTTGGGGAAATGTACAAGGGCAATATGAAGTCAATTTGAGAATTTTTTGAAAATTTAAAACTGTCGCTTTTTGAGAAATTTAAATTTAAAAAATAATAAATTTTAATAAATTTAATCATGTTGCATATCAAATTAAAGGTCATAAAAAGAGCTTTAAAATGATATATAAACCAAGTTTGTATTGAATTTAGTTTTTGAGAAAATGACAATTAAGTAATTCAAGATGTAGCAAATTTGAATGAAAAATGCTTTAATTAATTGTTAATAAAATTTAAATTAAATACATTAAAAAAATAATTTTAGTGTTTTCTTTCATAACTATGTATAGACACATAATAAACCAAGTTTCATCAAAATCTGAGGGGTCAAGGGAGAAAAGGTGTGTTGATGTGACTCATGTAAGTTAAAATTTTCACTTTACATATC
Source organism: Maratus speciosus (assembly GCA_963932465.1). NCBI lineage: Eukaryota > Metazoa > Arthropoda > Arachnida > Araneae > Salticidae > Maratus > Maratus speciosus. Next base: position 227,551,378 of record OZ010796.1, on the reverse strand, counting down.
AACTTCAACTTTATGTATCTTCTGATCCCATAGGGATCCCATCATAAAACTTGGGGAAATGTACAAGGGCAATATGAAGACAATTTGAGAATTTTTTGAAAATTTTAAAAATGTCACTTTTTGAGAAATTTAAAATTTAAATTTAAAAAAAAATAAATTTTCATAAATTTGGTCATGTTGCATATCAAATTAAAGGTCATAAAAATAGCTTTTAAATTATATATAAACGAAGTTTGTATCACATTTAATTTTTAAGAAAATGGCAATTAAGTAATTCAAGATGTAGCAAATTTTAATGAAAAACGATTTAATTGTCAACAAAATTAAAATGAAATATATTAAAAAAATAATTTTAGTGTTTTCTTTCATAACTATGGGCATTCTTTAATAAAATGGGCCCCTTCACAAAATTAAACTTAATAAAGCAGGCTCCTTCATAAAATTCCTTTTAATAAAATAGGCCCCCTTTGTAACATTCTATTTCATAAAAACTGTTTTAAAATGTGTAATTAGTAAATAAAACCAGGTCACAAAAAACAAAAACTTTAGCAAGGGGATTTAAAGAAGTTTTTGTTAATAAATTCTTGGTTCGAATTTGAGTAACTGGATTTCAACTTTCATTACAAAATGTTATTTTTCACAAAAATATAATAAAATTCACAAAAATAATTTTAAATTTCACCAAATGGGCCCCAAGAATAACAAACTGCATTGACCGAATATTCGACCGAACTTCGATTTTAATAAGTTTGGCTTGTAAATATAGCTTTTAACTAAGTTATGAGTGCCAGATTAAAAAGAAAACAAATGTACAAATATGTCTAATAGAGTGCAAAAAAAACTGCAAAAAGAGATAAAAAAAATATATAACATCCAAACAGTTATATTCAGATTAAAAAAAAAAATAACATGCATTAATGTAGGAAAAAAAAGTTGAGTATGACCAATAGGGGGGATAATTAATAATTTTATTGATTGCATGTTAATACTTAGTTCAGACATGAGAGCGTTCCGACCCAAATGACCGGTTATTACCACTACATTTTAATAGCATTCTTTGCTTTATTAAATCTCTGAAATTCTGTCATTAAATAATGCTTGAAATACTATTAAAATTTAGTGGTAGTAATCGGCCATTTGGATTGAAGCGCTCTCATCCCTGTTATAAAATTTACAGCATTGATGGGTTTTTTGGGGGGGAGGGGGCATAGCCTGGTTAAAAAATTCAATTACACACAACTGTTTCTTTGCTATAATTATTAAAACTTACAAATACATTTTTATTTTTTCAGGATACTAATGAAATACTTCATTATGAATGGATCTTTATATCAAATGGAGACTCCAGTTGAAAAAAGATTGCCCGATAAAGATAGTAGTCAAGCTACAATTCTGCATGTTCAGAAAGTAACTACACCAAGTGTTAATAAAAAGTGCTTTATAAAGAACAAAGAAAATACTCCAAGCAGTCAAAATAGAAACAGAAAAGGATCTGTTGCAGCAAAAACAGGAGATGTTCTTGCTGAACAAATCAATTAAAAAACAATTGCTACAAGAAGAGCATAGTTTGAATATGGAACAGAAAAAAGAAGAATGTTATAAATTTTCATTTTAATTTCATGAACAATTAAATTTCTATCAATCTCTAAATGCAAAATTAGAATACAACAAAATTAAAATTTCTGATATTCTTTCGTTATAATAATTATTTCTGTGGGGAAAAAAAATTAAATAAATGTATATATTTGATTTTCTCTGTGGTTTGTTGCAATTTTTTTTTCAGGTGAAAGAATTTAGCATGAAAAAGGTCCTTACTAATAAATATACATTAACAGGAAGATGTCCTTTCTTATTGTTGACCAATAGCTAAATCAAAAACCCTATTTTTAATGTCAAACATGTAGAAATTGAAAGTTTGTTACTTTAAAAAAAAGGCGTAATTGATGAATTCAATTTTAAATTTATTAAAGAAGTTCTCAAATAGAAATTTGTTAACTTTAGGCATATTCATTAACTCATTTATAGGCAATGCTGTGTAAAATGTATAAGATGAAATACGCAAAAATTAAGGATAATTATTTTAATTGTAAATTTAACTCCACCCAAAAAATGTCAATAGAAGTTCTAATTTTATAAAACTGAATAAATGTTGGTATACATTATTCTGGAATACAAATTACAAATACAGTAGACTCTCTCAAATCTGCACCACTTGGGACCAGAGAGTGTGTGGATTTCTGGTCATTGCTTTATTTACATTTTTAAACAGTAATTTGAATGTAGTAATCAATCAAAATTATAATGAATGCTTACAATATAATAAAATATTAAAATAATAAAAATTGTGAGATATAGTATAGTGTATTGTAAGATAATTTAATTAATAGTGCATAGTTAAATATGCATAATAAAGATGAGATACATTTTTCTTGATATATTAAACTTTCCTCTTAAATATATCCTACTAATTCATATATCAATATCATAAAATAAGGAAATTTTATTTCAGATTAAGCCAAAATATAAAGATAAAAAAATGCTTGATTAATGCATAAATATTGGTAAAAATATTTGTTATCTTGGTTAAAAGATTGAGATTAACAGTGACAGCAACAATATCTTGAATTTTTTTAGAAATAAATTTGTACTTCCTTCATGAAAAAGTATGAGTTCAGCCATATTAACTAGAATTACATATTAAAATACATACAGAATGATATAAAAAATCTATTTTTGTCCCTACATCTGAACTGAAAGTTTCATTGTTTACTTTTAGGCATTTGCAGATTTCAGGGAATCTACTGTATATGATTCACAGATTCTAGAATAGCCAATAGTTACTTGTGAATTGTTTTTTTCTCCATTCAAAGTTCTAATGGTTTTTTCTTTTGAATTCATCACCATATTGTATATTTAGTATATATTAAAAAAAAAAAAAAAAAAATGCTACTGGTTAATAATTTGAATATGCTGTTGAGGTAATTTTGTCTCTTTTATAATGTTAATTGAGTAAAAACCTTCATGCTCCTTGTCTGTTTTAACCCTTTCAGAGGCAAGTAATTGTATTTCTGTAATGTTGAATTGAATTAAATTTTCAAAACATTTTATTTCAAAATAAGGAAAAGCAATTTTACGACTTTTTCCACCTATGTTATAAAAATAAAATTTAAGTTTCTGATGCAGATCTTGAATAAAGTCCCTGAAGGTGTTAAAGCAGAAATTAAAATCTTACTATTTTTTTTTTTTTTTTTTTAATTCTACTCAGATTGTCATAGGGAGGCACAAGTAGTACAGCCCATTATTTCTAAAGTTCTGTCTTAAATAATGTGAAACATTCTATTTGGGGGAAAGTGGTGAGGCTATAGTTACTTTATTGTAACAACAAATCTTAATTCTCGCTACACCTCCAACATATTCATCTTTCTATACTTTAAAACTCTTAATTTTATGCACTCTGTAACACCCAAATCCCCTCCCTTCCCTAAGCAAAGCAGAAACTAATGGTTTACAAAATGTATATGTATCACAGTATAAGTATTTGAATTTTAGTTGTGGTGGCATTACATACTTTTAGTTTAAATTTTAAAGGGTATTCAATATGTTTGCACTTCAAAAAAGGAAAATGAATTTAAACCATAAAAAAAAGACATCCATTCCAATTATGAATTGAAAACATTAATAGCTCTTTTGCAGATTTTATATTGCATGTGAAACAAAATTTGAATATATTTGTCAATTTTCCTCTGGACCGAAACTAGCCTTTTTTGCACCCCCCCCCCCCCCCCCCCCCCACAACCACAAAATAAATGTATATAAAACTACGTAATCAGCTTTGCTAAACATTGATTCATTAAAACCTTCAAAATGGAATCAAAAGGAACCAAATTGCATTTTAATATTTTTAAACTTTTTTTTTTTTTTTTTGTATAGGCTAAATGAGGTGCTGATTGCTGTGCATTTGTATTTTTTCGATTTTAATTAGTTATTTTATATGAGGATAGCTTCACTTTTGGAACCAGTTCTGAAAGTGAAGAAGAAAGGGTGGCTAAGCACCTAGAAATACAAAAAGATGAGAATAATTAATTTTGGGGAATAAAGGTAGGGGTGGCTGCAGCTTTACTAGTCATGGCCCCCTGGGTGAGCGTTTTTTTCTACAGCCCAACAAATGATACTCTTTTTTTTGTTGTTTTACTAAGTATTTTATTTTGCGTATTTTCCACTCCTTTGATTTTAGTATCATGGGCTGTCGCCCAACTTCGCCCCTTTGCCAGGGTGGCAAAACGCCTAGAAATGGCTGAAAGCTGAGAAAAAATCATTTTGGGCAATAAAGGTGGGTGCGGCTTTACTAGCCATGACACCCTGTGCAAGATTTTTTACTATACCATTACAAATGCTATACTCTTTTTTTAAAAAAAGCTTTCATGGAATTTTTTATCTAATAGAAAAGTCAGACTGAGGGGTCACTTCATGGTTGGTAATTATCTGTACTGGACAGTGCCTCACAGTAGAGACACTGTGACACCTTGAAAGACGGTAGTGATGCTTCTGCACAGGAAGTGATTTAAAAGATAGAAGGGTAAGGCATAGACACAGTGGCGTAGCTAAGGGGGGGGGGGGGCGCTCGTCCCGGGCGCCAAATTGAGAGAGGTTTAAACCAAAATTTTTTCACATTTTGACAATAAATAAAAATTGTTGATTTTTTTTTTTTGTGTGTGTGTGCGAATGTTTTCTTTCGTAAGAATTTTGTTATATCCAGTGGTGAGGAATTTTCAGAAAATCTTACCAGCCAGCAAAATGCAACGTACAGTTGAAAATTGCTATGCCAAAATTTACGCGACAGCAAAAATAGTTAATTCTATTACTACAATGCATTTTCATATTTTTCACCTATAAAATTAAGAAATAATAGACAAGAGAAAAAAATTTAGTATAGGATAGAACATAGTGTCATGCTTAAATCACAATAATCAATAAAATTGCAAAATATAGCTTAGTAGTAAAAAAATAAAGTGTTTAGCATATCTCTATAGTTTGTAGTTTTCAAAAACTATTTTAAAATTCACTTGCCCTGTGAAGAAATTCACTCGCCAGGAGCGAGTAAAATGATGTATTTCCCCAACCATAGTTATATCCAAATTATGAAGAAAGAAAAAGCTTCTGTAAATGTTTCTACGGATGACTCACCACACTCGGTACCTAAGATAACTATGTAACTGAATTGAGGCGTAAAAAGATTAAATAGGGCAGACCAAATTCAGAGGATGTTTAAACCGGGATTATTTCACACAATTTGACAATAAATAAGGATTGTTGACCTTCTCTTTTTTGCATTTGTCTATGTGAATGTTTTGAAGAAATTTGATGGTGTGTGTGTGTGGTGGGGGGGGGGGGAGATCAGTAATTGTTAATCGGTGATGGAGGTTTCTAACTTTCTAGCCTCCAGTTTATTGGTCAAAAGACCTGTTTTGCAACTTGGAGTGACATTTCTGGTATCAAAAGAACACCTCTGGGATGGGTCCTTACTGTCTTTGGCAGCGTAGACCGGGAGTGCTAAGCACGCATCTCTAACCACTAAAAATCTCCATTCAAATTTCTTTCTTTCAAAATTAATCTCCGGCATGGGTTCCCGCATAGCAGGCGTGCTGTGCACATGCTGGAAAATCTGAAGAGAATCGTAAGATGAGTTGAAAGAAAAGAAATTCTGCAGAAATCAGTCCCATGAAACCAGAGATAATTGAATAAAAAAAAAAAATTTAATTCTTATCCTTTTCATCTACATATATAGTATGTGTCTCTCTCTATAAATATCTGATCATTTTCATGTGACTGCACTCATATTTATAAACCGATTTGGATATGATGAGCATATGTTAATGGTTTATTAAGATCTCGACCAGATTCATTATACATATTGATGTGCAATACTGTTTCAAAATGGTAGTCCCTTAAAAATTTCAAACTTAAATAAAAATGTACAAGAAATTATAAATGCAAATTTATTTCTTGCATAATCGTTAAGTCTTGATAGAAGGATTCAATAAAAATTTTTGGTTCCCCCTCTATTTAAAAAATGGTATAGCAATTTGAAATTCTTGGGTGCTTGCCGTTTTGAAACAGGAGATATATCCATAATTGGGCAAATTTTAGGAGTTTTAGAAAATGTGGTTTTTTGACAATTTATTTCCAATGTTGCTACTCCCATATGCTTAAAACAACAGTCATATCCATGGACTTTCCGCTAAGTTTTTTAATTTCCATGTCAATTCAGCATTGACGAAAACTAGAAATCTTCTAGAATCGGGTTCCACACGTTGTAGTTTCGTGTGTTTGAGTAAAATTAGTTAAGTCCTTAAAATCAAGGAAGAGTTGAAGCTGCCTTTTCCTCCCGGAACAAGCCAAAAATACTTCAAAATTTCTTCCTGCCCCAGGCACCAAAAAATGTAGCTACGCCACTGCATAGACAATTTGGAATGAAAATAGCCCAAGAGATCAGTTCTTTTTTCTTATTCATTTGCAATTTTGTAGTGTAGATGAATCTTTTTATTTAATTATATAATTTATTTCCGAGTCAAAAGGATAATATGAATTATTGCTAAACATGCATTTTAAAACCTGATTGGAATAGATGTATCATTATGAAATAACTACATTATAAATGTAAAAGCTAACAAAAATGTAAACAATCCATTAAAACTCAATAAATTTGATAATTTAATTAAATATATCAATAGTAGTTTAGGAAATCATAATGTAATTCAACTTCCATTACTTCTATTCTGCCATTTTGCTTATAGATGGCAGCACCTGATAATTTCCTGAAATTTATTCCCCACAGAGCTTACGACAATTTTAACATAACTTGAATTTGTGGTCTGGATAAGATTTTGAAATGTATATTTCACCATTAAGAATGAAATTTAGTATGCAACAAATGTCATAAATTTGTTTATTCAGAATTTTTAATAACTATTTCGTGGACAATCTTCTTTTATATTTGCAGTCATCTGCTGTTGAAAATTATATATACAGTGGACGCTCGATTTTAGGAACCTTTTTTTTTACAAATTGATGTACTGGTTCTGACCAGCATCCCACTAAACTAATGCTATACCCATTTACAAACTTTTATGAACACATTATACGAGTCCACTCAAGTTCGTAAAATCAAGTGTCTACTGCAATAAGTTTGAATGGTCTATTATTATTTTTACAATGTGTTAACAACTATTAACCCTCTGACTACCTTTTTTTTTTTTTTCCAAAATGCTTTCGACCAATATATAATGGATGAATATTTCCTCTATTATTACATATTTCAAATCATCATGTATTTGAAATATGTAGTATATTTATAATTCACATTCTTAACCTTTGGCTATAGAATTTTTAAAAACAAAACTGCTCATAAATTATAAAAAATTTTCTACAAATGAGGACAATACCTTGGAAATAGCGGAATAATCAATCGGAGGGTTAATAACATAATTTAGTTTTTTTGGCTTATTAGTTCATTTTTTTTTTACTATTTAGTAAACATCAATGAAATTTGTGGTAAAAGAACTGTTGTAACTGTTTTATTTTGTAATTTAGACAAAAAAAGAAAAAAGACAATACTAAAAGGCTTGAATTTATTTTTATCTTTTTATTAAAATTCATCAATGAAAGACAGTTGATAACAGAGCATTTCTCTTAACAACACCTGCTATATGATGAATTATTCCCCGTGAATCATTTGATTATTATTACCTGCATTATCGTCCTCAACAGGATCTATCATGCAACCGTCATTCATTTGTAATGCAATATTGTGCAATACTGATGTTGCCACTATTATAGTCATGGATGTACTTAATTTGCATTGCATGCTTTGTCTTAAACATGGAAAGAGTCTTTTCCATACACCGTACTGCTTCTCAACAGAATTTTGAGCCTTAATGTGAGCTCTATTATATCTGCAAAGGAAGAATATATTAATGAATACAGACAATGTTTACAGAGCTTTACATGAAAATATGTAATTTTAAAATATTTAAATATATTTCTGAATATAATTGTTTCTGGACCCAGCTAATTAGTTTTTCTTAATGAAAGGTTACCATTCATGGAAAAAAATCCCTATAATGTGTATAGGGCCTCACCTAGGAAGGCCTCGCGCCCGAGAAAGAAATTAATAAAAAATAGCTAAATAATTATTTTTCATTTTGTTGTGAGTTATTTATTTCATACTTAAATTTATATGTGTAAACATGCTTAATTATAGAATGTAAAGTGTTTTATATATATATATAAATGTACGACGCAAGTTCTGGACGAATAGATTTTTTGTAGCTTATATTCAATCTATTTGCATCGTTATATTTATGCAGCATTAAGTGCATAAATAATCTAGGAAAATGCTAAATTTTAATTGTGAAGATGTTGTTGCTAAAGATGATTCTGACAAAGCACTCACTATCATTTTAATGACTATTTGCAATGTAACAACACAGGTTTGCTTTCCTTCTTGTGTAAAGTTTGTCTTTTTTATATAAATATCGATGTTCTTTAGTGTTGAATTCAAGGCTTGATATGGGGGAGGACATTTCCCGAGATTTTAGACTTTTTAATGGACAAAAGTTCAATTTCCCCACCGGAACTGTAAAATATACCCACCTGAGCCGCAGAAATCTCCAAGAGAAAAATGCCTGAATTCAACACTGGATGTTCTTGTCCGCACGCATACGTATAACCTATCAGGGTATAGAGATATAGCCATTATTTTTTATTTATGTTTCTGTTTAAATCATCAATAAGGAATTAACAATTTTCCGTACCAAATTGTTTTAAAAACTGCTTCAATTTGCATAATTTTCATTGACACTCACTCTTGGCTGATCACTAATTGCCTGCTCATGAATATCACAAATTTATTAGAGATCTGCATGTGTCTAAATTTTAAGACCTAGATCCAGCATGGTGTAAAGAAAGCTATCTAGACTCGGTGTAAAATCTGAAAGTTCGGTCCATCCCTGAGCTGAGCAAAAATCATTAAAATCTACCTTGACCCAACTCAATTACTACAAAGATTCCGATCTTTGTTAGGTGGTGTTATCATATAATTAACCAGTGACGCAGCCAGAATTCGGCTCTAGGGGGGGGGGGGGGGGGAGGGGGGTTGAGTTGCTGATAACGGTGACCGCCGGTTAATCGAATCACTGGCTAATCAAATCAGTCTATTTAATGAATGGAATCATAATGCTTTATTTTTTCTAGGTTATTAGAATCAGCAAATACGCTGGTTATAATTCATTTAAACAGCGTTTACAATATAAGAGTTACAAAACTTAAAATGCATCAATGAAATAACACAAAACTATGTTAGATTTATAGGTGTTTAAAAAAATCAGACAAATTTTAAAAGATGGAATAACACAGTACAACAAATATTTTTTGTATCGAAAATCATCGAGTGGTTCATCAGAAAATATCTGGTGATTGCAATCCAATTTTTCAGCCAAAAATTGTCATTCATTTATTTCAATATTTTAGGAATGAAAATGCTTTGTCCCTGAAAGGGTTAATAATGAAGCAATTTCAACAAAATTTTCAATAGACTTACCTTGCTTTGTGTCACGGTAATAATATCGCGAGAATTGGTGGAATTTATAATTATCCACGTCCAAACAGTGCTGAATTATGTATTCTATATTTTTTAGAATGCAGTTAACATATTAAGCACGGTATAGTTGACTGAATTACTGTGCACTATGAACACTTTAAAAGACATCAAATTTCGCATTAAGGGAAAGCAATGTAAATTTATTGAAAACTTCGTTAAAATATCTTCATTATCGTTACAAATCTGAAAAAAAAATATCTGGGTTTCTCTTGAAGTCTTATCTATACTAATATTATAAAGAAGCAACGTTTGTTTGTTAGTTTGTGTGCTTCTAAGGAGTAATTTCTGGAACTATCGAACCAATTCAAAAGTAATGGTGGCAAATTGATGGTGACAGTTCTTGTTTCAACATAAGCTATATTTTATGCCGGTGGCACTACTCCCGGGGTGGGGTGTGTGTGTGTGCAGGAGCAAATCACGTTCTAAAAATGCAATATTTGTGTTACTGAAGGTCGTAAAAACTTGAAATTTGGCATGGTAGTTACTTATAAGATGTAAATGCTGTCTAAGAACTGTTTGTAAAAAAATCGAAATTAAAAGGGTTAAAAATGCATGAAAAGAGTTCTAAAAACATTCTAAATTACGATTTCTATGGCATTGTTAAAGATAGAAACTTGAAATTTGGCGTGGTAGATATGAATAAGATGTAAATGATTTTTACGTCCAGTTTCTAAAATTCCAAATTTAAAAGGGTGAAATGAGCAAAAAGCGTTCTAAAAATATTCTAAATTACGATTTCTATGAAATCTCAGGAAATACCAAACCAATTTCAAACGTAATGATTGCAAATTGATGGTAACAGTCCCAGCTCAAATATAGGCTATATTTTATGTCGATGCCACTGCCACCAGGGGGTTGCAAGCACAAAAAATGCTCTAAAATTGCGATTTTTACGATACTGAAGGGGCTAGAAACTATAAATTTGGCATGGTAGTTACTTATAAGATGCTCTGTAAGAATAGTTTTTAAGAAAATCGAAATTTAAAAGAGTGAAATGAACGAAAAACTACCTGAATTTTGATTCCTATGGATTTGTTAAAGATAGAAAGCTAAAATTTGGCATGGTAGAAATTTATAAGATGTAAATGCTCTCTAAAAATAGTATAGTTTAAAAAAATATTCAACATTTAAAAGGCTAAAATGAACGAAAGCATTCTAAAAACTTTCTAAATTATGATTTTTATTGGGATCTCAGGAAATACAAAACAGATTTCAAAAATAATGTTGGCTAATTGATAGAGACAGTTCCTGTTCCAACATAAGATATATTTTATGTTGGGGGTGGTAAACCATTAGACTTGAAACTTGGAATATATCATGATGGTTACTTTTAAGATGTAAATGCTTGCTAAGAATGGTTTCTAAAAAATTCAAAACTTCAAATGAAAACTGAAATGAGCATAAAAGCTTCCAATTACACTCTAAATTATCATTTATTTAGAATTAGTTTTAACTCTTCTCATTAAATTAAGTCACCTTTTCACCTAATGTTGTGTAATAATGAAGTTTAGTCAAACTGTGGCTTAGTTAGTAACTTTTGAATTATAGCAGTATAATTTCGTGTAATAAAAATAGGCCCACAAATACCACTTCTTTAGGCATATTTCAATTATTATGCGAGCAAAGCCGCGGGTTTTGCTAGTACCTTACGTTTTTCGCTGGATAAATGGATTAAGTTTGTGTGTAAGATATAGATAGTAATTTTTATTAATTCTAAAAAAAAGTTTCGCATTTAATGTCTGTCTTTTGAAAATCCTGCTCACAGTCATGCATCTATACGTCATTGCAATTGCAATCAGCGATTCTTTCCTACAGTATCTCCCCAAGAGCAAGACCTCCTGGGGAAAATTTCCAGTTACATTACCAACTAATAAACTAGAAACTTTAAATTTTTGTACTCCAACCCTAAAACAAATGGTTCAAAAGACACACAGATTTCAATAATCTGTAAAATCACAATAAAACAGCTTTTTATGTTAATATCTACAATATTTTTTTTGTTTCTCTTACTTTTTACCTGACTGCCAAGAAGGGTTATGTGTTTCACGTGTATCTAGGTATGTGGATTCCTTTATACCCTCGAAACATCCCAACGGCTGGATGGATTTTAATGAATGAGGTCTCTATCGATTCATCTTAACCGTCCAATGGTTATAGGCTAGGTTTTGTTTTTATAAATTCAAAATGGCTGCCGTAAGAAAATTTCACGCACTCTCTTGAGTGGCATATTATTGGATAAATCTTTCAAAATGAAGATGATGTTACATTGACTATTTTACAGTCAGAAGCTTCGTTTAAATATTACACAACCTAGAAGTTGTGTAGGTAGGATCTCTCACTTTACTGCAACTTTAACCTTCATAGACAGCTATGGGCCACATCAAAACAGTGTTTATAGATAGGAACTAACAATTAAACACAACTTAAAAGTCATACAAGTAAATAAAAAAAATGGGTAAGTAATATAAAAAATAGTTTCACATTAATGAGAAATAATTAGTTCGCTTTTTACGCAGTCGGGTTTTTTGATTTTTTAAATTTAATTGACTTATTCAGTTTTTATGCACATAACTTGGTCTTAGAGATAACTGAAAGCAAAAATGCAAAAAGGGCGTTTGAAACTGAAAAATCTAGACAGTATGTCTTTTACGTTTTTCTCTGGAATTTAAATTCCAGATGCTCCATTATCGTTTCGAATAGACAGAAATGCATTTAAAAAACTGTTGTTCAGTGTATAATACTCAAACTCAAAGTTTTTGTGTGGCAGGAAATGACCACTCATTTAGCCTAAGACATCTCGAAAATGCGACAGCTGCCGTTTTTTAAAACAAATGACCAGTTTTCACAAAACTGATGCATGTAATGTGTGTTTTCACAGTTTTAAATACAATATTCGCCGTTTACTTGAATCACTTTTGTTGAGTAGAATCTGGGGTGATTCTCTGTAAAAAAAAATTCTGAAATTCACAGCAAATTTTCTGAAAAGTTACAGCAGAGGGTAGAGGGGGTAGGGGGGGGGGGGGGATTCCATTCCCGGCACTAACTATGCGTTTTTTCCCACGGCCTTTTGACGAAATTCGCATTTTTTTGCGATCTCTTAACGAAATTTGCGTTTATTCATGATACCTTGATGAAATTTGCGGTTTTTTCGTGATCTTTTGACGAAATTTGTTATTTTTGCAATCTCTTGACGAAATTTGTGGTGTTTTTCGCGATCTTTTGACAAAATTTGCGGGATTTTTCGCAATATTTTGGTGAAATTTGCAGGGTTTTTTCGCGATCTTTTGAAGAAATTTGTGCTTTTTTCGCAATTCTTGGACAAAATTTGCATATTTTCCGCATTTCTTTAACGAAATTTGCTTTTTTTTACGATTCTTGGAAGAAATTTTCGTTTTTCCCGCTATCTTTTGACGAAATTCACGATTTTTCTACAACAGATTGACAAAAATGATCTTTTTTGATGACCATTTGTCAAAATTCGCGTTTTTTTTATGTCCGAATTTTCGGATTGATGACCGATTTTTTTTTAATTTTCAGAAAATTAAGGACAGAATCACCCCCAAGTAGAATGTTATTCAACAAAGCCCCGGATTCTGAATAAGCCAAAAAGTTTTAATATTAACTTTGGTTTTGATTCATTAAAGCGGCTAATTTGCTCAACAAGTGATTCATATAAGCGGCAATCATACTAATTATTTTAGCTCTGGGAGGGGTTTTAACCCCCAACCCCCCCCCCCTTCACTGTGCCAGTGAATTAACACGGTGACTGACACTGAAGCTGAAAAATTTACAATGTTTTAAGTAATTTTTAAGAAAGTATAATTCTGTAATAAATAAAAGGTAAGTAAATTTTAAATAAATTTTCAGTAATTACTTAAAACAATATATATATTTTTAGTTTTATATTTTAGACCGTCAGTCATCAGCAAATGACGCGTTTTAAATGGAAAGTCTAGTGTCAGTCACCGATGACTGAAAGTTGTGCTTAACATGTTAACATTCTTGAAAACAATAGTGCATACATATTTAAGCAAACCTTTTAAAATACAGCCTTTTTCAGATTATATGTTCGCAAGCCATGGTATACAGAGTAACAATATCAATGATTGCATAAGACAATTACATTCAAATGAAGACTCATTAAAATTGTATAGTTTAGAAGGAAAGAAAAGGATAATTGAAAAAGTTACAGTTTTGAAACTCTGTAAAAGAAATAAAAGCAGACTTTTAAAAATATTTCTTTTTGATTTATTAAAGCAAAATAAATTTCTAAAGATGGCATTAACAAATGTACAATCGTCAAAAATGAAATAAGAGATGAAGAGAGAAATGTCTCATGCTTTTTAAGTGCCAAATTGTCATGGAGGGATGCGACAGTTAGCTTTCAATTCAGAATTCTACCTACTTTCTGCATATGAATATAAATTTTAAAATAAAGGTTCTTGATACATTAAAAGCTGAACCGACATTAAATTTTCAAATGCTAACACCCACTTTTGAGACTTTATTTCAAATTTTTTTTAAATGAAAGCTGCCAAGAAAAATAATATTGTTCACCTAATTTTTACTTAAATCTTCATAGAGTTGTAAAATAAAATGTGTAAGAAATTTTCCCAGAAAATTTAGAAAAATAAATTTATATTATAAATTATTTATATTATATTATTTATATTATAAATAAATTTATATATATAAATTTATATCAGGGACATTCAGTTAGTAGCCAGAAAAAATTATACAGAATTTTTTGGTGTAAAAAACTCTCTCAATGATAAATTTTCTATCGATACTTTGATAACAAAAGGTGGTCTCTTTAGGTCATCAAAGAGTAAAGTTTATCTATATCTCGAAACCTAATGATTGGAATGAGCTATACAGTTACATACCCATGATTTTATAACAATTGTGGTTCGTTTTATTGTAAAAATTAATGTCAATCATAATTGAAAAATTTTTTGCTACAATTTTATTAATAATTTTCATAATTCAATTTTTTTTAATTAAAAAAATACCTGATATATCTTTGCATCTATGCATTGTATCACATTAAAAATATCAATTGAATGATTTTTGGGAAGATGGCAAATAAAAGTTTGTCTAATAACCTTAATCAAACCTTAGCAGTGTGAAACTTTAACCTCATCTTACTCTTTACACAATTTTGAGTCTAACAGTATCTTTTGCATCTCTCTGAGGCAGTTTGGCAGTTAAATTTTCTCTCTATCGTTTTCAACAACTGTACAATATCACTAATTTACCAAAAAGAAAAAAGAAAAGAAACAGGAAGGAAATATTGCTCTGACATGACACTCCAAAAATGAATTCCCGGCGAGTTCCAAATCTGTAAAAAAAAGAATAGCCTGAGCCCAGTCCAAGAATTTGTATAAAACATATTATCCACCACCACCCTTCCCTAAAAAAGGCTTAATCCTTGGTGCACCCCGGTTTATGTAATGTAACTTTTTTCAAAAGGCAATTAGGTTGTGGGAAGTAGTGTTGCCATTTTGGAGGATTTTTTAAAATCAAGATATCTACCAGAATTTCCTAATAGTTACTTCCACTTTATTTAATGACAGATTGTGTATCATTAAATAAAGCTATTCGAAATTTCTGGTAGGTGAATAAAAAACTCCAGCTTGGCAAAATTGGTGGGAATGGGAGGGGATTATCTTTGGAAGAGAAGGGCCTCGCAAAAATTCTTGCACCCGGCCTCGCTTTCACTAAGGACGGCTCTGCCCATATGCATATTTCAATCAACTTTTATAATTGTTGTATAGTAAAAATATTCTTTATAGAAAAAAAAAAGCATAATGAATGAGTTAATTCAGTTTTTGTGTTACTTTACTTTTTCTATTAAATAATAAATCAAGTTCACCTCCATGTTAGGTAGATGAATTAAACTTAGAGGTCTGCCTCTACATGGCTTAGCAAAATAAGGGCAAACTCTAAAACAGGTCCGGATGGAGGAATAAAGAATTTTTTTAATAGACCAAGCCAGGGCAACAAAAAATTAAATAGGCAAGCTGGGTCATTAAAATAATTAAGTGGACCAAACGGCTCTATATAAAATTTGAAAGGATCAAACCCAGCCAATGAAATATAAAAAATTTTCAATGCACATGACTAGGGTGAAAATAAGTACAAATGTGCTGCATGAGTGATGCTAGTTTGACAATATCAATACAAAAATGTATATGTCCAACATAAAGATCGGCACAGGACAGTTACATGCTGTCCGAGTCAGGCTTTTTTTTCTAAGCAGACTATGTCCGGGCCCAGATCAGGCTTACAATAATATTTTTCTGCATAATTACATATTTTTCAATGTCTGTATTTAAAAAATATGTAGGCAGTATTCTTTAAAAGAATCTTAATTGTATGTTAAGGAAAATTGGATCTTCCTTTTGTAGAAATCAAGTCAGGTCGAGCCGGCTCGATTTCATCGATTTTCGCATGGGTCAGGCTGTGAATTGTAAAAATATAAACGGGTTGTGACAAATTTTTAGTTTTTATACCGCCAGGCTAAGATAACTTTCATTCGGGATGGCTTGGGAATTTCAGTATGTGCAGACCTCTATGGTAACCTTTTTAAATCTCTATTTCAAAATAAGTGGTATAATTTTATTTAGCTTTAGTGTATGTCTGTATGTATACCTTTGCTGGATTCTTTTTTAAAAATATCTCAAAATTTCATTATTTTCGTGAGCACACAAATTAAAAGCCTCTAAAGATAAAGTTGTTTATAGGTTACTTTCAGTCAGTGTTACTTTTTTTTTATTTTATTAGTATAGATATTTTAATATTTAAATAGATTATTAACTTGTTTTATTACTTTTTTTCTAAAATAATTAAATATATTAATGAAAGATTATACCTTTATCAATTGATTTAACATTATGGTTCTTAATCAAAAAGTAATTTTAACAAATTATATTATTAAATGTATTACTACTTTACACTTATACATACCTTTGCTGTTGGGCAGTTGATGGGTTTAAAAAAGGTGTTAAAAGATACGATCGACATCCATAACCATTGTTGCCTAATAGATGATATTCTGCAGGAATCTGGTTTTCCACGATAGCTCTTAAACGAGAGTTATCAAAACTTGTTGAGCCTTATGTGCTTCCAGGCCAGCATGCAACAATGTCCCGAATCATCAACAAGGCATCGCTTACTGTTTGGACATTTAAAGTAAAATCTCCATGCCGATTTCTGTAATCTTCTGCTCTTTCTCCTCCAGGGCTGATAATTTTTATGTGCGTGCAGTCCAATGCACCAAACACCCCAGGAAATCCAGTTTTCAGATAATAATCTCGGCTAATCTGAAGAAAAAAAAATATTTTTATACAAATTTTTATAATTCATTTATAAACATGTTGAAAAATATCAAAATCCACATTCGGCTTAAAGTAATTATTAACGATATGGTAGAAGGATTAAGTGTGTCAATAAACTATATTTTGCACTAAAGATGAGCTGAGTAATTTTCATAAAAATTTTACCATACAAAGATTTGCTTTTACCAGCTAGTAAAATGTAATATATAGTAAAAAATTTCTATGATAAAATTTACACAATTACAATTTGTTTATGAAAGCAAGTGATTTCATAAGCCAAAGTATAAAAGAAGTTTTCTTGGCATACATACAGTTATATTTATCTGAATCAGATGCAAAAATGACTGCACCAAGAACTCTATACATAGATGGTGATGATTCACAGTTTTTCCCCAGGCAGTTTCAGGAGGTGCTGCGGCCCGCCTGCCCTTTGTTACAAAATAGCATCCCTCTTGCCCCTCATCCAAAGAATCAGCACCCTTCTTGCCTCTCCATTAAAAAAAGTGCCTTTTTTCTTTTTTGTACAAAAAAATTTGCTTGCATTGTAAAATTTGACTCAATGTTGTTTTAAAAAGAGTGTTAAATATTAAAAGTGACATTAAAAATAAAAAAAAGTGCTCTTAAGAATTCAAAACATGCCCTTAAGAATAAAAAAAGGACCCCTTTCTCACCGGCAGAACCTGCCCTTTTTTAAACCAAGAGGAAACTCTGGATTCAATATAAAATTTTTCAGAAAAAAAATATACAGAAATAATTATTTCCAAATTTAAGAGTTATAACAATTAGGGATGCACCAAATACTGATTTGTACCAAATGCTGAATATTCAGCCTGCAGGTAAACTGAATACCGAACATTCGGCTAGTCAAATATTTTTATATTTTAGAGTTTAATGGTATTAAAAAGTTTAAACAAT
This sequence comes from Maratus speciosus, assembly GCA_963932465.1. Classification (NCBI taxonomy): domain Eukaryota; kingdom Metazoa; phylum Arthropoda; class Arachnida; order Araneae; family Salticidae; genus Maratus; species Maratus speciosus. Next base: position 227,533,465 of record OZ010796.1, on the reverse strand, counting down.
TTTACATAGTATTCAGCACAGATACTTTCATTTTGATAAACAAAATTTTTTAGTAAGTAAACTTTGCACTAAAAAAATCTATGTTTTGAGTTATTTAAGAAGAGGATGGTTTAAAACTTTTTTAATCAACAAAAATTAAATTCCACGCTTTTATCTGCATTTTCAAATGAACATAATTTTCTTATATTGAATAAGAAACGACTTATCATCCCATTTATTCCATTAAAAATGCAAGGTGTGTCACTACAAGCCATAACTGAATAATCGTTCATAACTTTAGATAAACTGAAGATAATTTAGTGAGATTTGCATCATTTTAAATTGTTTGAATGAAATGTCATGGTATCATTCAAAGTGATTGAATTTTGGCCAGTGACACAGTATAAGTACTGTTAGCTACATTCTTAATAAAGGAATGTCTAGCTCAGTGCTGTTTAGAATGTTTGCAATTTCCAGCACTTCTCGACATGTTACCATATTGAACAGAAATTAAAGTACCTCTGTTGACAGTATAGTTACAATATCTTCATTATTGTTAAAGTAACAAAAGAAAATTAAAATTTGACCTGGGGTGAGATACACTGTATTTTTGACTGAATAAGTGAATTACGATCCTGGTTTGCTGTACAAAATATTGCTTGTTTTGATACTTATTATTACCCCAAAAGGTTTTTTTTTCCATTTTGTTTAGAAACACCCTTTTTGCGAAAAAGTAAGAAATGGATAATACTCAGGAAATTGCATTTGTACATCATTTTCAAGTGAAGGTCATCATTAATGGTTAATTTGGTACATTTTGGTTAGCCAGGTGCCAGTGTTATATATGCATACATATATTGTATGTATACACTACACATATATGCCTATTATATCTACATATATATATATGCATACATGTATATAGACATATGTATGCATATATAACACTGGTGCCCGGCTAACCGAAATGTACCATTGATTTTCTTAAGTGACACTTTTAAAGCAGAAAATAAATAATATAAAAGCATTCTCTTTTATATAAAGATGATTCTGTCTAATTATTCTGAATATCTTTATTGAAAGTTAAAAGTAGAAGTTATGTAAAGTTTTTGTTGTGTGTTTGTAATACCTTCCTCTCAATAGATGGTGCCTCTACTGAGCGTCTGTTGCGATCAGAGATCGCCGCCAGTGATCGCAGTTGTGCGGTAGTCGCTATGTAGTGAGGTTGTTCTTATTCCAATAAAGCTATGTTAGTTTATCCTAGAATCACGGCGTCTGTTCCACAACTTTAGTAAGCCCTAAAGTTATATCATTGGCGACGAGGATGCGATTCGATGTTAAAAGAGGAGAAATTTTTTTTTTCTCTCTTCCTTGATTGGAATGACGCCGCCGATCTTTGCCGCGCCGTGTTAACCCTAACATGCGGTCGCCGGTAGCAGCGCACGCCGCCGTACGAAGCCTAACGCATTGGTGCGTATTTTTTTCATAAGATGGGCTCTTTTGGGCAGATTAAAGAGTACGATTCATCAGCAGAATCATGGACTTTGTACACTGAAAGACTGGAACAGTTTTTTATAGCTAATGGGATCAATCAAGCAGATCGAAAAAGGGCTATTTTTCTAACTGTCGTCAGCCCAACTACCTATGCCTTAATACGTAATCTCCTTTTGCCTGCGGCACCAAATACGAAGACTCTGGAGGAAATAATTCAAGTTCTGAATTCGCACTTTGATCCAGCGCCATCCAAGATCGTTGAGAGATATAAATTCAATAGCAGAGTGCGACGCGCCAGCGAATCAGTCACCAATTTCATCGCGGAGTTACGCAGCTTGGCTAAGCATTGTAATTACGGCGCACCTCTCGATGAAATGCTGCGAGATCGGATCGTTTGCGGGATCCAAGATGAAAGTATCCAGAAAAAACTCCTATCTGAAAGCCAGTTAACCCTAACGAGGGCTACAGAAATCATGGTAACTATGGAGACTGCGGCCAGGGACGCTAGCAACCTACGGATGGCGTCCGGATCTGGCTCGGAAGTAAATAAAATTCATTTAAAGAAGAATATTGTACCCAAAAGTCCAAATTCTCGTGTTTCAACACAAAATGCCGAAAAATGCAATAGATGTGGAGGTAATCACGTGCCCAGCAAATGCCGTTTCAAAAATTCAACTTGCCATGCATGTAAGAAAATTGGCCACATCGCTAAAGTTTGCTGATCTAAGAAGAAAAATTCTGGAGTTCGGGTGCATAATGTGCAAGTGGAGGAGGCTGAAAATAAAGTACCTGTAACTTACACACTATTCAACATCTCAGGGATGGAAGAAACCTTGCCACCTGCTAGAGTTGAGTGTCTACTCCAAGGTAAGCTATTCGTTTTTGAAGTGGATTCAGGTGCCCCCTTTTCTCTAATGCCTTTAAATGAATTTAATAAAGTAAAAGAGTATTTTCCTCCTTTGGAGCAAACCTCAGTCAAGTTAAATTCTTATACTGAGCATCCTATCGAAGGGATTGGTATGACTCAAGTTGAAGTGTCCTATGAAGCAAAGTCTCACTCATTACCTTTGATGGTTGTTGGACAAGGAAGTATTAATTTAGCAGGCCGTAACTGGATTTATCCATTGCAATTAATGAATGTTTTTAAAAATGTAAACCATCCTTATGCCATAAACAATCTGCCAACTTCTGAATTATTGTTCCAGAACCTTTTAGAAAGATTTAAAGATCTATTTTCACCAGAATTAGGTCTTGTGAAAGATGTCAAGGTGCATTTAATTAAGAAAGTTTCTGCAACTCCAAAATTTTTTAAGGCACGTCCAATACCGTATGCTCTGGTAGACAAAGTTGACCAAGAGATAGTTCGGCTGGTTCAAGCAGGCATTCTTGAACCAGTGAAGACCCCTGAGTCTGTTGCGCCTATTGTACCTGTGTTGAAGCGTGACGGCCGCATCAGGATATGTGGAGATTTCAAATTAACGATGAACAAGATGACTGAATTAGAGCAGTATCCACTTCCTAACATCGAAGACTTATTTGCCCAGCTGTCAGGCGGAGTCGTTTTCTCTAAATTGAACCTCCGTGATGCCTACTGCCAGTTACAACTGGATGAAGAGTCAAAAGATCTAGTCATCATTAACACACATAAAGGACTGTTCCGGTTTACTAGAATACCTTTCGGAGTAGCCTCTGCTCCAGCTGTGTTCCAGAGAGAAATTGATAAAATTCTGTATGGTCTGAAGGCTGCTTGCTATCTTGATGATGTTTTAGTGTTCGGAAAAGATGAAGCTGAACATTTACAGAACTTAACGCAGTTACACGAAGCTGGTATGAAACTCAACCCTGACAAATGCGAATTTTTGAAGACTTCAGTTGAATATCTTGGTCATTGGATTGATAGTAAAGGTCTTCATCCGCTAGAGTCTAAAGTCGAAGCAGTTGTCAATACACCAGATCCGAAGAATAAGGATGAACTACGTTCCTTCATCGGATTGATTACTTACTATGCTAAGTTCCTGCCAAACATGTCCACTTTGTTAGCGCCATTATATGAGCTCTTAAAAGATAAAACCAAATGGAAATGGGATAAATTACAGAAAGAAGCTTTCTCTAAAGTGAAAGAAACCTTACGAAATTCATCACTGCTGATACATTTTGACAATAAGAAGGAAGTTGTGTTGGCTTGTGACGCCAGTCCCTATGGTCTTGGAGCTGTATTATCTCATGTAACCGAAGATGGTGATCGCCCAATAGCTTTTGCGTCACGTTCCTTAACTGACGCTGAAAAGAATTACAGCCATATAGAAAAGGAAGCTCTATCCCTGGTCTTTGGCATAACAAAATTTCGTAAATACCTGTTAGGACGAACATTCACATTACTTACTGATTATCGTCCCTTAGTTAATCTCCTTTCTGCAGACAAGCCTGCTCCAGTTGTGGCTGCTGCGCGAATTCAACGTTGGGCTCTGACCCTTGCAGCATATTCATACACTATCAAATACAGAAAGGGTAGTTTGCATGCTAATGCAGATGCTTGCAGTCGGCTGCCCTTATATACGAAGCATCCTGATCTGCCAGCTCCGACAGAGTCAGTGTTGTTGTTGACACAGTTAGACGACACTTCAGTGAAGAGCCATCTGATTGCAACAGAAATTAACAAATGTACTGATCTACGCAAGCTAAAATCTTACATCTTAAACGGCTTTCTGAAGAAAATTGAGCAAAATCTGCACCCATTTCTAAGAGTAAAAGATGAATTATCTTTTGAAGGAGACATCATTTTCAGGGGCTCACGTGTATTTATTCCACCAAAATTTAGGAAATTCATACTAGATGAGTTTCATTCATCTCACCAAGGCATAACGGCTATAAAGGCCCATGCTCGTTCCAGTGTTTGGTGGCCAGGATTAGATAATGATCTTGAAGCAAGAGTGAAGGGTTGTGTTGTTTGCCAGCAAAATGCTTCAGCACCTCCAGTAAAGTACTCTTCTTGGCCTGTGCCAGAACAAGCATGGGAGCGGATCCACATTGACCATGCGGGTCCAGTGGAAGGTCACATGTTGCTAGTAATCGTGGATGCCATAACAAAGTGGTTAGAAGTGGCACAAGTCTCAAGTACAGCATCTTGTGTAACCATAATGGTGTTACGTAGCCTGTTTTCTCGTTTCGGCATTCCCAAAAGTCTGGTCAGCGACAATGGCCCTAGTTTCAGCAGTGCAGAATTTGGTGAATTTTTAGCTAACAATGGCATTTCCGAGGTTAAAACACCACCATACCATCCACGTTCGAATGGTTTAGCTGAACGAGCTGTCCGTACAGTCAAATCAGCCTTGAAGAAAATGACTGGAGGGACTTTCGCAGAGAGGCTGTCTCGATTCCTTTTCAACTACCGCAATACACCATCGGCAGCGACGGGAATATCTCCAGCCATGGCAATGTTCGGTCGGCCTCTTCGAACATGGCTGGACCTAATTCGAGATCCTGTGACCCAGACATGTGAGACGAAAGAGACAGGGTCAAAGAAAATTTCAGAGGGCACTCCAGTTTGGGTGCGTGCATTTGGTCGTGGCCCACCATGGGTTGCTGGCAATATTTTACGTCCATTGGGAAAAGTTATGTGTGAGGTTTCAACCCCCATGGGAAACTGGACTCGGCACATCGACCAGTTAAGGCTCAGGCAGGAAGAGCTGACTAGTGAAATTCCTACTTCACTTAAGTTACCAGCTCCTGCTGCACCACAATCAGAATCTGCTGACTTGCAGACTGAGGTACCCACTTGTGCTCCCAAACCTCCTGTGCTCTCCTCAGAGGTAAGTTCTACAGGCAGAGTGAGCAAGTCGCCTGCAGAACCCCCAGTGCTATCACCACAAGTGCTCACTCGTGATGAAAATAGTACTCCATTGATTAGACGTTCAAAACGTGTAAGAGTAAAACCAGTACGTCTCCAGTTATAAACTGACAAACTGTTCGTTAGTTTTTGAACTGTTCTCTGTGAAATACTGTTACATCTAAAATTATAGACTGACAGACTGTTCGTTGGTTTTTGAACTGTTTTCCTTAAAAGACTTTTGTTTTGAACTGTCTATATGTAATGACGTTTACATCTTGTACTTTCTTTAAGGAGGGAGGGAATGTTGTGTGTTTGTAATACCTTCCTCTCAATAGATGGCGCCTCTACTGAGTGTCTGTTGCGATCGGAGATCGCCGCCAGTGATCGCAGTTGTGCGCTAGTCGCTATGTAGTGAGGTTGTTCTTATTCCAATAAAGCTATGTTAGTTTATCCTAGAATCACGGCGTCTGTTCCACAACTTTAGTAAGCCCTAAAGTTATATCAGTTTTTACAAACTTTTCATGAGGTTTTATTAGTATTCCATTTGATCGAATAGTTTGATATTTGGCTCGGCCGAATATTTGGCAGACCGAATAGTTTGATACTCGGTCTAGCTGAATATTCAGTAGTATGGCTGAAAACCAAATATTCGGTGCATCCCTAATAACAATACATAACAAACCTGTTGACGCTCGTTGTCCATCTGAGGCAGTCAGATGTAATTAGGCCTCAAACTTGATATTGCTTCAGCGACTTCTTTTATTGTTCTTGAAGCAGAGGATTGGCTTACATTTGATAAATCTCCTACTGTTAGCTGGAAATTTCCGGTAGCAAAATACTGCAATCCTAAACACATTTTTTCTGCAGAGGATAGAGCACAATTTTTAGCAGTATGTGATGATAATTCATCATCGAGCATTCGAATCAAATCTTCGATGATATCTTTATTCAGTCTATACCGAAGCTGGAAATCAAAATTATCTAAGACGGCTAAATCACATGTCCTATCGCGACAAATAAATCTTTTGCGCTGATCGAGATTTTCTAAATTTTGAAGATCTTCTAAGGCGCTGAAGTCATCCATCTTGGTTGTTTACGATCTAAATGTACATACTATGCATGCGTTGACCCATGATCAAAGAGTTAATCCCCCGAAATCAGAGGATTAAAAACAGGGATTTAAAACCAGTGTTAACACGCGAATTTTGCTTGGTGAATACCGATTTTGAGATAACCCAGCATTTAACACTGACTCGGGAGTTGACCCACATTGGTGAATACAAGTGTTAGTAAAGTAAGTTTCATTTATATAAATATATTTACTAGTGCTCCCTATTAAACGTTTATATGAGTATACATATAATACATAGTATACGGGGACCGTATTTCAGATACGTATATTATGGCTATGTTGGTTATACATATTATGCAAAACAGCATAGACTGTACATTGTATATACAGATCTTACCCAAGCAGTTAAACATATAAACGTCTAAACGTTTTTCATTCAAGGCATAAAAATAGATGTTTTAATGCTTATCTGCAGATAAGAGACATTGAGAAAAATCCTGTAGAGTCCTGCATACAGAGTTGCGGTTTACCGGGGGCCATGTTTACTTACCTTCTGATTGTTATGCAGGTACTTAAAAAATCTGAATACTTTTTCTCAGTTTGCATTTTGGTAAGCTATTAAGTATGAAATGTATTACTATCGTTCGTGGGTAATGTCAAAGCACCTTTCGCAGATCTGTAGCACAGCACCTTAGCTTCTTTTGATTTATGGAACAGGCACATTGTGTGAAACATTATTTTTACTTGCGGCCACAGAACAGACTTAAATATACTTTATATTTTATAGTGACATTGATCAATCCGACTCCTGGGAAGTTTTGTAATCATAATTTTATTGTATTTAAGAATATTGTTTTCTAAATTTAAAATAATTTGAAAATATATTTTACTCTAAAAAAGAAAAGAGAAGATAAGTCATTTTAAGCATGTGTAATTGCATTCTAAAACCTTCAAGTCGTTAATTTGCCAGTCTATAAGTAAATGAAATTTATAGGTACTTTATAGAAAAAACTATATTTGTCAATATTAACAAATCTTAAATGTAATGCCCTAATATTTTGTATAAAAAATATCATGATTGTCATAATTAAAAAAATGGATTTTTATTATACATTAACAGAGTAGAAAACATTAGCTCCGTGGAAAGAACAGCATTTGCGCCCGGATGCAATCTTGACCGTAACACACACGAAAAAAGAAATTTTAAAATATTAAAAATAAAAAAACATACTTAACAAGGTTTCACAATAAATCTGAAACATTTATACTCTCATTCCTTGCTCAAAAAGTGTTTAATTTTGCTAGTTACTTACAATGAATACAATTTGTATACATTATTTATACAAAATATAAAAAAAACGGGGTATCCACTCTCAATACCATGTGACGAACAAAAAATCTAAATAAAGTCAAAGTAAAAATTTGGGAAGTACTTTTTGTAATTCACGGTAATAACTTTCGGTTTTTAAATAAAAAAACTAACATATTAACATTTTCAAAATTCAAACATGCGTTTTGAGGTTATGTTACTGGGAGCTGAAACGTTTCATTCAGAACAGCCAAAACCAACGACTACAGCTCCTTACCCTTCCAAAACTTAGCTTTCTTAAGGTTGTTCTCAAATCCAAAAGGCATTTATGACATAAGTTTTAATTTATTTTTGTTCGGAAATGCATGAAACTAGCAGGTGTTGTTGTTCAGAAACTATGTAATCAAACTTTTTTTTTTTTTTTTTTTTTGCAAATGCAATAGATTTTTCAGAAAATAGTGTCAAAGTGGACAATTTGAATTGAATTTCTGCACGAAAGAAGAATAACTACTCAAGAATGGGGGAAAAATGTTTTTGTCATGTGATCAAAAATGCTTACAACACAATAGGTAATTTATTTATCATAAAAATGAAAAACACAATTCAATTCCAAATCGCTTCCAATTTTATATCTTTCCATTAAAAAATGAACTTGTAAATGTGTTAAAACATTTTGCACTTGTTGAGCAGAGAAGTTGAGAACAGCCTTAATAGGCATACATTACTATATTTACTCAGACAAGCAGTTTGTGAACAGACCAATACCACACTTATCTTTTAAACCATTATGAGAACATAATTAAAGCAACTATAATGGCATCTTTTAGCAATTATTTATTTATAAAACAATTTAACCTGTTCCAGCAAATTTATATAACATTTTATCACTTAATATAATGAAAATTAGAAAATAATAAATTAAATAAATATTTAAAGAGTAAAATATCCTATGTATGAAACATAATATGCAGATTGCTACGGTAACGCCCTCGACTTCCAGCTTATTCTCCATTCACTGATGTAACACTGATGAGGTCCACTGTTATTAAAAGTAAATACGATACTTGAAATACACATATACTTTAAATGTACGTATGCTTAAATATATGTTTAACTGATGTACCCTTATACGCATCCAGATATGTTTAAACGTATATCTTAAGGTATTTGTATTGCAAAGAAGTGTATTATATGTATATCGTTTAAACGTATAACTAAAATACGTATCCCATCGGGAGCACTAATATTTACTGCTAAATTTGACTGATCCTTTACTAAGTACATAAATCGTGTCATTAGCACAAAACACTAAATATTAAATATGTCAGAAATTTATTTAAGAAAACAGATTTTCAAGCTCTGTGTGTTAGAAGGTGAGAGGGGGGGGGGGGCAGATAACATTTTTAAATATACAAAATATTTTCATTTAAATTGTAAAAAATCAATATATGCACTTCCCTTTTTAAGATGACTTAGCACAAAAAATTTTAATAAAAATAAATATACACATTTTTTTTTACAAAGTGAACCAAATTTTAAGCAAAGTAAAGAAACTTTAAATAAAAATCTCTTTTTAACTAAATAACTAAAGGCTTGGTATAATTTATAAAAGGTGCACAGAAGTCTTTAAGGATATTTGTACACCTAGATATAAATAGGAAGAATGGAATGTAAAATAAATATGTTTTCCATTCTTCTGATTTTGTCAATTTTAAATTATTTCACTATATTATAATTACAAAAACCAACTTACAAAAATTATGTTATGCCAAGATAAGCCACCGACAGTGAGAAATGAACAATTTATTTTGCATTCCATTCTTCCTATTTATATCTAGGTGTACAAATATCCTTAAAGACTTCTCTGTGCCTTTTATAAATTACAAATGTCTACTTTACAGACTTTTACTTTACATTAACAAATAAAATAAAAACAGTACTAAAGTAAAAAGAAATTATTAGCAAACAAACATGCCAAATTACATAGGAGATATCATATCTGTTCAGTTTTACAGAAATAATTTCTTACCCATGATTGCTTTACAGATATTTGTTGTTTGGAATGCCTTTTTACCTCTAAGGCCCATTAAACTAAAGGTACTTGCCACTTCATCCGTCAAAACTTTTCTTAACATGAATTTAACACCCTGTTCACATTGAACTCCTCCAATTCTGCTCAGCTAAGAAATCTGAAATTCAGACAAAAAACTTAATAATGAGTCATTTTATACTAACAAAAAGATAATAACAGTTTTAAAAAAATGTGATGGCAGGGTTAGAATCTAGAAGGAAATAATCAACCATCAATGGTACATAATTATTTCTTGGTTGCCAAAATGTTCTCTGTAGATGCAGTTACGAAATTATTTTTTGCTTATATTGTATGTGTATAGACAATATAATAAGTTACAGTAATAAACAAATTAAAATTAAATTCATGAAAAAAAACCCTACACATCAGCTTTTCAGATCTAAAAGAATCATTATCAGATGAAATAATTTTCTTAAGACTCCTGTCCCCATCACGGAAGCATGCTCGCGAGCTAATGTTAATCCTATGGGGAGGTTATTTGCTAATATCTCGTTTGCATTTGGACATTTTTAAATATTTTTCTTACATTGGATAGCTGAGGTGCATCTTTGCATCGCTACTTTAAAGTTACTTTCACTTTCAAAACCGGTTCCAAAAATAAAAGTGCCATTATAAAAAATACTTGTAATCAAAATCAAAAAAGTAAGAAAGGGGCGATGTAGAGATGCACCTCAGGTATCCAATGCAAAAAAAAAAAACCTAAAAAATGTTAAAATGCAAACAACATATTAGCAAATAATTTCCCCAAAGGATTAGCATTAGCTCTCGAGCGCTTCGCCTGACAGGGACAGGAGACTTAAACAGATTAATGAGAAAAACTGAGTGGAGTAAATCAACACGTATCTGTTACATTTTTAGAAAAATGAGTAAATGATCAGAAAAAGTAATTTTTTATCTTACAGGGAAAAGAAAACTTTAAAAGTTAGCCGTTGAAAATAGGTGTTCATATTAAAATTCTTGCATGCAAAATGCAACTAGCCACTGTAAATTAAAAACTCTGTATGATAGTATTTCAAATTATGTATACAACTTCAAATATTTAAAAATAACCATCTAGACATTTTAGATTCCATAGAATTCCTTATCAGCAATTTTTTTTTAACACAAAAGTCATAAAAAGTTAACCAACTCACAGAAGACATTGCATAAGATAATCATGGTGAAAGCTGTGGATACAGTAGAGTCACTAAAATCCGCAATCTTCTGAAATCCGCTTGCATTTCAAAACGTAAATAATGAAATTCCCAATTAAGAAGTATTCTTTACAATTTTTATTCCAAATATCAGCAAATGAAAATAAAATTATTTTTAATGTAAATTTATGAGAAAATAGTAATTACACAGGATATTATGCAAATAAAATGCTTTTATTTCACAGAAATCTACACACAACCAAATGTAAAACAATAGAAATTGATGTGAAGTGTAAACAAGTCCGCAAAGGTTTTAGTAATGGCCACTATAGAAAGTAGTGAATTAATTTATTTTATATTTCATGTGAGGTTGGCAACACTTATTTCATTATTATTTTGCATTTGTTTTGAGTTGTACAGACCAACAGCAAATAATGACTGTTTGCAGAAGTCAAAAGAAACTTCATCAAGAGAAAATGAAAGTTCAAGCGAAAAACTATACAAGAAATGTTTAAGAATTGTAATAAAAAATAATTTTGGGTATTAAAATTATAATGTACAGGTAAATAAGAGGGATTAAAGTTTTGATTTGCTTAAATTGAATTATTACAAGCTCTTCTTGTAAATGTATACAGGTAAGTTAAAAAAAATAAATCATTTAATCCAGAATCTGCAAAATTCTAAAATCCACAAAACTCTAAAATCCGCAAAATTCTAAAATCCGCACAGCCTCCGGTCCCAAGCTGTGTGGATTTTTGAGACTCTACTGTATATTAACACTAAGTATTCTGTTATAATCTATCCAACTTTGTTAATAGTTAAATCTGTAATTCTGATGTACCATGTTTTTAAGAAAGTTCAACTATAATTGTTACAGTTCAACAAAAGCTTTCACAAAATTTTTATATGACAGGAAAAACTGATAAATGCTTTAAGTGTATACATATGATAAGAAACAAAAACAACAACAAAATAAATGTTATATCACCATTTGATAAGAGGATTTTTCATCAGCAAGCTTTTCCTCAATAATACTAAAATGAAGGTCTGATGCTACTGGCAGCAGTTCCACTAACTCGTCTATTAAGGTAAACGCACCGGTAGTGGGCCACATACCTGTAGTGGGCCACGTACCTGTAGTGGGCCACTAATTTTCAAAGTTTAAAAACAAGCTCACAATCCATCTCAGAAAAACGACTAAAAGAAATCTGATTAGCTAAAGTTCTTAAATGTTAACTTTTCATAAACAGTTTGGAATAATTGTTATTTTCCTGTAGATATATTAGTTTATATTCTAGAGTGTCTTCAAACACAGATTTTTTGACAAATTCTTAGTGATTTCATTAAAAGATAAGGTTTTATTTAAAGCATTGTTTCTTTAATATTACGTTTTATTTTAAATTAAACTTCCTTTGATATACTCGATTACATTGTAAATAATTTGTTAGATTAGCTGAAAACTTAAAAATTGGGTATTATATTGATTTTAAGGGGTGGCCCACTTCTGGATCACAGTTTCTTAAATTGTACCAGTAGTGGGCATGGAGGCCCACTACTGGAGCACATACCCAAAAAATAATTTATGTTTAATTTATTTTAATTAAGTATTTTTTGAGGTTCTAAGACTTTGAATATAATTTATTTAGGTTTTTGTTCATTAGAACCAGTAGTGGGTCAGGGGCTCACTATTAGTGCACAAGTGGCCCACTTCTGGAGCAGCGAAAATGTAACTTCACTAAGCTATCAGACATATGATTATTAAAAGAAATTAATATCTAAAATAATTTATACTTCAAAGGTTCAATACTCAAGACAAAGGTTAAAATTTTTGAGCCATATTAAACAATCATTGCATAGAGCGACCTGTAGTGTTATTTATAGATCTTTGAATCTAATCACCATCAATTTGGATCATGGAATTGAATGGTAGTTTTCTCCCAAATTCCACACACCTAATGCAACCAATGGACGTTGCTGTTTCCCATACTCTTAAAAGTGCTTGGTGACAGGAAGTAGTGAACTTCAGAATAACCCATGAAGGCAAACAGATGCAGAAACATGACTTTACACCAGTCCCAAAATCAGCACTAGATTGTTTAACTCCTGCAACAATTGTGAATGGATTCAAAGCAGGTAGACTAGTTCCATGGGATCCAAAGAAAGTAACTGTTGAATCCACACTAACATAAAAAAAAAGTGATAATATCACCAATAAAGGAGATAGAAATAATTTTTTCTTTCTTGGAAGTTCTTAAAGATAAAATTGGAGATGAAAAAATTAAATCTTCCTTAGAAAATAAAGGGAAATGGAAAGGCCCCTTGGAGTAAACATATCTTTACTACTTATGATTGGAAACGAAGTAGACTTGAACATGGAACCAATTTCCCAGGCAATCTATCACAAAACAACTTGGGTATAAAACACTTGAGTATATTTTTGTACAATTATTTATTCAATTCTTACATTGTACTTGTTATAGGGTACACCAGTCATATTTGTCCAAGTGGCACACACTGTAGAGTCTATTGACACTGTTGATACTGAGACTATTGAGCATGAGCAGAGAGCAATTGTTGGAGGTGCTCAAGTGGACCTTTACATTCAAGAAGGATCAACTGAGACTGGCAGTCATTCAGTGCCTTCAAATGGTGGGCCATCTAAAAATGTACTAACACCCTTCAAAAGGGTTCTTTTTTGACCAGAAGGGGGAGAAGTAACACAAAGAAAAGGAGAGAAACTCCCTGCAGTTGTGACTTCTCCCCAAATGCTTCAATAAGAAAAGAGAAGGTCTTAAAAATGCTAAAGATGCAGAAAAAAAAGAAAAACCGAAAGCAAAAAAAGAAAAAATTAAAAGAAAGTGTTAAAAAAAATAGCCATTGGGAAAAAAAGGAGAGTCAGGAAATTATCGCCGGAGTATGATGCCTCTCTTTCATTGGAAGTTTCAACTAAAATACTCTTTGTAATAAATTGGCTGTAAACCCCTCTCACATTTTGAGATTTTTTTCGTTTTGGGATAAAGCATTTTGTTTTGCAGTCATTTCAGCTTTTAATTATCCTGTTTATTATATTTGTCTTATTATTTAACACCACCGCGTAATAACAAATAGGGCAGATTTTTTTAAATTACAAAATATAACAGACTGTTATGTAGAGGGAAAAAAACTATGCATTTCGATAGAAAAAAATTGCTAACTTGTCTACTATTATTGTCGATGAAAACTGATGATTTTTTTTTCTACCATTTGTATCATTCTGGTACAAAAACACAGAAAACATATTTTTAATGACAGAAATCGCTATAAATTCATTAAATTCATTGTAACACAATTCAGAAAGTTTTGAGCACAGAATATGGGAATATTTGCTGTTTAACAAGTGAAAGCATATAAGCAGATTTTTTAAATATAACTTACAAGAACTGCACAAAAATTAAATTTAGTAACATTAAAAAGATGTAACTTTTTCGATGGAAATGGATTTTCACATGATGAAAAAACTGTGAAATAGTTCATAAATTAAAATTATAGCTCTAAAACTGGCTTCTTGGAAATTAGCTATTTTTAAATGATAAGAAAGGACACCCTGTTTTAATCTAAAAAAAAATACTTTGCAGCTTGTAGAACATCAGCTTACATGTAAAGTGAGATAAAATTAAAATTGATTTACAGAACTGAAGTTGAGGCCCCTGATCTGCAGATTTATTAGTGAGATTATTTTATGTAATCATCTAAACTTCTATGTATAATTTCATTATTGTGTATACAGTACAGAACCATTTATCCAGAATGCTTGGGGTCAGATGTATTCTGGATAATTGGTTTTTATGGTTAACTGGTTGTGCATTAAAGCAGCATCCATTTGATAAGTTTTGTGGAATATGTGTGGTTGTGGCATTATTTCTGATTTTAAATTATTAGATTACTTGGATTAAAAATCAATGCAAGAAAGATCAAAAGTTGACAAGAGTTTAAAAGGTAATCTTAGGAACAGAAATTCTTCTGTTACCTCTGCATAAAAATTAAAACATCTGAAATACAACTAAATACACTGACGGAAAAAAAATTCCCAACACCAAGAAAGACTTGTGTTAAATAAACGAAATTTCATAGGCATGTTTATACATCTGAAAGATGACATCGATTGAAATTTCGAGTTCCGCACATAAGTGTGGCGCTAGTAGCGCCACTCAGAACTTGCAGATCAGGTTTACTTTAAATGCGTGCTGTAAAGTTCGTGGGCATTATTTAGCTTCGAAATGTGACGTATTGAGTTGATGTTAGCCAAGAATGCCTTTAACAAGACGAAGAAGCCACTGTCAACAGCTCGCCGAGTTGGAATGAGGTCGCATAATCGGGCTACGAGAAAGTGGATTTTCTTTCCGCGATATTGCAGAAAGACTTGGCTGGAATATATCCACTGTGCATGATTGTTGGAAGCAGTGGTCAAGGGATGGTACTGCCTCAAGAAGACCAGGTTCTAGGCGGCCACGTGGCACTCCTGAGAGGGAAGATCGCCGTACTCGGCGTACGACTGTGGCGCATCGTACTGCGTCTGTGGCCGAAATTTGAGCTGCAGTTGGTACCACAGTGACACAACGAACTGTTAGAAATCAGTTACTTCAAGGAGAACTCCGAGCCAGGTGCCCTGTAGCATGCATTCTAATGACTCCAAGCCATTGCCGTTTGCGATGCCATTGGTGTCAAGCCAGAGCTCATTGGAGGTCAGAGTGGAAATCTGTTGTGTTTTCTGATGAAATAGAAACACAACAGATCTCCACTCCGCCCACCAATGAGCTCCGGCTTGACACGAATGGCTTCGCAAAAGGCAATGGCTTGGAGTCAGTGGAATGCACGCTACAGGGTGCCTAGCTCGGAGCTGTTCTGGAAGTAACCGATTTCTAATAGTCCGTCGTGTCACTGTGGTATCAACTGCAGCTCGAATTTCTGCCACAGATGCAGCACGATGCGCCACAGGCGTATGCCAAATACGGCAATCTTCTCTCTCAGGAGTGCCACGTGGCTACCTGGAACCCGATCTTCTTGAGGTAGTACCATCCCTTGACCACTGCTTCCAACAATCATGCACATGATACATTCCAGCCAAGTCCTACTGCAATATCGCGGAAAGAAAATCCACCTTCTCGTAGCACGAATATGCGACCTTGTTCCAACTCGGGGAGCTGTTGACAGTGGCTTCTTCGTCTTGTTAAAGGCATTCTTGGCTAACATCAGCTCAATACGTCACATTTCGAAGCTAAATAACGTCCATGAACTTTACAGCACGCATTTAAAGTAAACATGATCTGCAAGTTCTGAGTGGCGCCACTAGCGTCACACTTATGCGCGAAGTGTGAAATTTCAATCAATGTCATCTTTCAGATGTATAAACACGCCTACCAAATTTCGTTTATCTAACACAAGTCTTTCTTGGTGTTGGGATTTTTTTTCCATCAGTATATGTTTTCATTTCAAATACTAGATCTTGTCATCAAATTGTACAATTGTTTCAAGCAAAGCCCATGTCAAACTGGCAATGTATGATACCTTTTTCTGCAAAGATTCTGAAATCAGTCTATCAGAAATATCATTCCGGATAACTGGTTTCTGATAAATGGTTCCATACTGTATTCAATTTTAGAACTGTAAAAAAAGTATAACTTCAGTATTTTTATACTAAACTCTAAACTGGAGTGGCCCACTACTGGAGCATAGAGGAAGGTAACTTTTTTAATTTTTCATTTTTTCCCAAAGAATATATTTTGAAACTTTGAATGTTTATTCTGATACCTGAAGGTTAGGACTAGGTTAAAAAATACATGTCTTTTAGATTTCCTTAATACTTTAATAATAATTAGATAAATGTCCTTAAGTGGCCCACTACTGGTGCGTTTACCTTAGACTTGTATAATTTGAAGATAAATTTGAGGATGGAGGACACTTTTTGAAAGTGTCTAGAGCCTCCATGATAATCTTTTGATTATATTTTATAATTTGAAGTTCCCTCAAAACAGTTCTTTGGAAAACTGGAAAAAGATTTAACATGTCAGAAAAAATTATGAAAAAAATTATGAAATTATGATTGAAAAAAATGTTCTGAAATTAATAACTTAAAAAAGAAACTTCAATAATAATAATGAAACTAGAGATCTGCATCAAGGCTAGGGCATCATTTTTGTCTTTTTGTAGAAGTAATAGTCACTGTTGAATCAAAAGTTACACTTAAATAGATTGTGCTTATTTGAACTGTAATCAAAACAAAAATATATCAAATCACTTGATTCAGTAATTAAAAATAATATTTTATCTCCTTAAGTTCAATAGTTAGGGTGTCAACAATTTTAATCATTTGATTTAAATCAGCGATTAAATCATGATTTTAATCAACCAATTTTTTTTAAAAAAATCATTGATTAAAATCAAAAATTTTCTAAATGTTTAAAATGTCAAAAAAAGTATTAAAATCTAAAATTTACATAATTTGAACGTTTCTACAGGTATTTTGACTTATGAATAAACAAAAAAAGAGCTTTAAATAATTGTTTCTAAGCTTAATTCCTGAGTATTGTAAAAAATTAAAAACAGTTAAGTTTGTAAAAAGCATTGTTTTATCCAACATAAAAGTTTCATTTAAAAATTATATTTAAATCTAATATAATTTGCACTGTCATAATTTCTTTCAGCTAATCAACTTATGCATTATTTTATATAAAATAAACTTAGCATGTGTAAAAATTTTTGCAACTAAAAGAATAAATACAGTATAGGATCTGTTATCCGGAATCCTTGGGACCTGGGGCATTACAGATAAGGGGTTTTTCCGTAATTCGGAACACTACCACAAATATTTTCTAATGTACATAAATATGAAATACTGGTTAGCATAAATAATATTAAAAATACTGTATTACACATTTGTTGAATTAATTTTTATTTTAAAAAAAATGTTAAGTAATAATTTTAAATTATAATAAAACTTACAAATGAACAAGATCAAAAATAAAATTTAATTTTGGGGTTCAGATGCAGATGCTTGGGAATTAGCTTTTTGGAAAAATCCTTTTAAAGTTGGCTGCTTGCAACGTTTCTCTTTTACAAGCTGGTCTTGAATTTTATATAAGGACATTATTTGTTGTTCATGGAAATAACTTCTTTGTTCCACGCCTTGAATTAATTATTGAGTGTAAAATATCATTTGTTCATTAGATATTTTTTCTACCTCTTCATTCTTGTCATCATCATCACTACGATCATCAGATGCATCTTTAGTCATCATTTCACAAATTTCACTGTATGTCATCTGATGACTAAGTGGAGCATTATTGTCTATATTGAAACAAACTTGAACTGCATCTTCATCTAATAATTGGGGAGGGAGGGGAATATATTGAAAGTTGACTTTTTATTTATTTTTGTTTTGTTTACAAATTTATCACATGGAAAGTGGACAGAAAAATACAAGAGGCAAAATTATCAACACTTAAAATGCAGATTTCCGCAAATTCGCAGAGATAAAGAAATGCATAATTGCTGTAATATTCCATTAACTCATCCTCCCCTATTTTGTAAACAATTTTGATATTAAAAAAAAAAATCCCACGAAAGAACCTTTCCCCCCCTTTTCCAAAAAAAAAAAAAAAAAAAAAAATCGCGCGAAGCACTGTACCATCTTTCTGTCTTATCTGATTCCATTCCAAATCTCTGCTTTTATACTGTTCGATGGATGCAGCTGAAAATGGTAAAATGAACGTTTCTCTCATTCTCCTAATTGGCCGAATTGTAGGTGTGCCTTTAGATGACGTCAAAGGTCGGAGCTTGCCGGCAGATTTTTGATCGTGGAAAACCCATTCAAATTCTCAGTGATATTTCGAAAATATTTTTTTTCAAAAGGTTAAAATTAAAAATTTTTATAATGGATTTTAGCGTTTAAAACAGAAAAATATGAAATTTAAGAATATGTGTTAGTTCCCCATACTTCTAAAGGTTATGCCGATGCTAAATCATAAAAACGATCAAAAAGAGAACTTATGTCCGATGATTGCGTACATTCAATTCTTATCTTTCACGGGAGCGTCATAAGTGGGATCGTAGGAAGAGCGCGCTTTTAAGTTCATGCTTTTTAAGTTCTGTTTTTTAATTATCTCGGTTAACAAAATAAGAAACATCTGAATATCAGGGCAGGCTTTGGACTATTCTTATAAACATTTTCGGATTTCAACAGGTGGTAGATTTTGATAGCCACTTTTAATCCCATTAAGCGGCCTCTCCGATTACTTTACGATTTTTTGCCGCATTTGGGGAGGGGGGAGATTAATGGGATATTACGGTACCTTGAGGTGTATGAGAAAAAGTTTAAATTATTCAAAAGATCGATTTATAAAGCATGTTAACTCTTCAATTTAAAAAAAAAACAAAACAAAAAAAAACTGCAAATTTTTATGAAATGAAAGCCTTTCACTAAGTTTCGGTTTTGGATCGTTTAGCGTTCCGGTTTTTAGAGCGTTCCGGATATCGGGACGCTGGATAATAGATCCTATACTGTAGTCAGTGTCTTAGTTTCTCATTCTACTTTTGTAATAATAAATTAATAGCAATCTCAAGTTAAAGAAGAATGAAAGAGTGACATCTGCTCAATGGCTAAATTGTAAATGAATGCATAAAAGAAAAAGAACTAATTGGTATAAAAATGTTAAGCACAGCTTATAAGAGATTCTTCGGTATAGGTTGAATGTTTGTTTGTTTTTTAACTTTGTAACTCATATATACTAAATAAAAATATTAATTAGAGATTGAAAAGGCAGCAAAATTTTTCTTAAAAAAAAAAAAAAATTAACTATTGAAAGCTGATAATCCCCACAGAGAGGTAACAATGCTTTTATTTAAATATTTTGAGGATTTCAGATATAACTGGCTATTCTTATATTTATTCTGTATGTGTGTATGAACAAATGAAATTACTTATTTTCAGTTTTTATTAATTCTGTAATTACTTACTGTTTCTTCTAGGCCATTTTTTTAAGGTGCTGCACCATGTCCCTTTTGAAACTGGCAAAATACACCCTGCCTTAAAAAAAAAAATAGTTAAATTCACCTGTACTTGTAGCCAGAGATTTCAAGTAAAAAACTTCCCTATTCAACAGTATTTCTAAATTCATGTGCCCAATATCTTGAAAAAATAATAAACTTTATTTCTTTAGAAAAAGTAGGACATTATTAAAACATGCTGTTATTTAATTGTATTTTTCAATTTATGATTCATAAAGTTATTAAAAAATAAGGACACTTTATTTATCATACTAAATTTTTTTTTCCCTTATATCATTACTAAACACATTGCTAATATCCTCATGGAATAGTGCCCATTTTTGGAACTAGTGCCCTGCCTCTTTTTCTTTCTAAAATGAATACTACATTATTAATTATCATTTTAATAATTAAAGCTTAAAAATGTATATCTTCCTAATTAGAGAGTTACTTGTTTAATAATTACTAATTTGAAGTAGTGTTAACTATTTAATATTAAATGCAATTATTAATAATTTTAATAAATATTAAATGTCACTAGTATTTAATAAAGTTTTACATAATTATTACAATATTAATGCATATAACATTATCATATGATACTACCTAATGAAACTATTAATTTGCAGTTTTTATAATTTCTGTAATTACTAATAATTATAATTTTATTAATTAAAGTGTAAAAACATAGATTATGTTAGCAATTAGTGGTTTAATTGTTTTGAAAACCTAAAACTCTTGGTAGCTATTCAGCATTTGAACGCTGGGAAAAAAATCATAAAAATGGGACTTAAATTTTTAAAAAACCTGATTTATATAAAAAAAGTCTTTTTTTTTTTTTTTTTTAAATCATGATTTTTTTACACTCTATCAATAGTTCACACTATCATGTTCAAACACTTAAGTACAAATTATTATAATGTAGTATAAAGTTTCTATTCATGATTGAAAGAAATATAATTTATTTATCTTAATTTTACATGAATGGAATGAATTATTTTTAATGAATTACGAAAAATGCAATAAAATGTTCTACAGATGCTGCTAAAGAAAAAAATGTTTATTAATTACATACATTCTTAAATATTTATTTAAAAAATAAAACTATTGAAAAGTATTATTACAAATATTTTTTTTATTATTAATTAAAACATTAAGTAAATGTCACACTAACATACAATAAATCTCTTATTTTAAATTGATGACAATAACGATTTTTTCCAGTTCTAAAAGAATTATAGACCTGAAATTATCCAGTCACCATGCTACATGAAAACTTAAAAAGACAACTATGTAAAATAAACACGCTACTTTATATATATACTCTTATATATATATATATATATTACCTCTTTGCCTTGCCTTTATTGATTATGAAAAAGCATTTGATTCGGTCTACACATCAGCAGTAGTAGAATCTCTGGAGGACATTGGTATAGACAACCTTACATCAATATTATAAAGAAGATTTACAAGAAAGCAACAGCAACCATCCGCTTGGACAAAGGAAAAGCAATGATCAAGCTTGGAAGAGGGGCAAGACAAGGAGACACCATTTCGCCTAAGCTTTTTACTGCTGTCTTAGAAAATATTTTCAAGAAGCTGGATTGGGAAAACAAAGGGATTAGAATAAATGGGGAATATTTAAGTCATCTCCGATTCGCTGACAACATTTTAATTTTCAGTAACAGTCCTGAAGAATTGGAAAATATGCTAAAAGATTTGGCAGAAGCTAGCATTAATGTGGGATTAAAAATAAACTTGGAAAAGACTAAGGTGATGTTCAATTCATTTGCATCAAAAAAGAAAATCGTCTACAACAACACTGAAATCAAAGAAGTGCAAAGTTATGTGTACCTTGGGCAAGAAATATCATCTGATAATAGTATCATGAATGAAATCAATAGAAGAATAAGAAATGGATGGAGTGCTTTTGGGAAGAACAATATTATTCTGAAGAGTAGCATGCCCCTGTGTTTGAAAAGAAAGGTATTTAACCAATGTGTTTTGCCTGTCTTAACTTATGGAGCAGAAACATGGACGCTAACAAAACGGATGGTACAAAGATTACAAACAACACAGAGAAGTATGGAAAGATGTATGCTAGGTATAACTAGAAGAGACAGAAAAAGAATAACCTGGATAAGAAGTCAGACGAAAGTTTTTGACATCATTGAAAGAATTAAACGGCTAAAATGGAAATGGGCTGGGCACATTGCAAGAAGACAAGACAATAGATGGAGCACAAACACCCTACAGTGGTATCCCAGAGATGTAAAACGGCCAAGAAGACTACCTCAAGTAAGATGGAGTGATGAAATCAGAAAAGTAGCCGGTGTAAATTGGATGACTAAAGCACTAGACAGGAAACATTGGAAAAATCTGGGGGAGACCTACATCCAGCAGTGGATTGAAAACGGTTGATGATGATGATATATATATATATATATATTTATATATATATATTATCCAAAATTTAATGAAAAATCCACAAAAATGTTTTCTTTGCAATGGTTCTGATAACATATTGATGCAATTTATAAAAACAAAAAACTTCCATAACCTATATTTAATTTAGTTTAATAATAATTAGGATTATGAAAAAGTTGCTATTAAGATAAAAAGGTCTTGTTACTGTCTATTAAAAATTTCAATTTTCAAGCCTATCAACAATATTGTTATAGATTAACTTTGCTGAATATAACAATTAAGAAATAAGTACTTGCCTTCGTTAGATGAAGTAGACTTAACATGCTTGAGGGTAGAAACATTCAATAAGGATTCTAAAGAAAAAATAAAAGCACAAAACTCAATAAATTTTCACTTTAGGCTAATAAAATGTTAGTGAATAAAAGTGAAAATCAATAACTTAAAAATATATCTGCACCTTGGAACAAAAAGAGCCAATGTCCAAAATTGAGAAGTTTGAGTTAAATGCACGAATGAATTCAGAATGCAATATAAAGTAATTGTTAAAAGGGCCAGAGCCCTCCCAATATTAGATCATTGAAAACAAACTATTTTGTTGAGGCCAATGTTATTTACTGTTAATGTAAAAATGGCCAATTTAAAATGGAAAAAAAAAACTAAATCAATATAACATTAGATTGCAGTGGGAAAAACATTACTGAATTGAAAGGTGCAACTTTGAAAAATAATAGTGCAGAAATCGTAGCAAGATTCTTAAAATTCTTCAAACATAAATTGGGTTTCATGCCATTTGAGAAAAATGGACATTGGCCCTTTTTGTTCCAAGGTACAGATATATTACTAGGGGTTTGTGAGAATACTTCTCATAGTATTTAAATTTAGTTATTTTTATTCCTTTTTAGCTATTTTTTAGCATCGATGTCTATTTAAATTCAGTCAGCTGCAATGTTTATCTTTTATCGGTTGCGCTGTGGTGCTAGTCTGTTTTTGCCCGTCAATATTTTTCACAAACCCGTATTCATTGTTTAAAAGCTAAAGCCCGTTATTTTTTGAATCAGAATTGGGTTTGATGTTGTATTGAAAATATGTAGTTTTCTGAAGAATGCAGGTTTGCGCCTGTCGTTTGAATGCCGCTAAAATAGTTTGCTGAAAGAGTACGTCAATACTATGGGTCGTATATTTGTGGACACTTTTTGTCATGCTAAAAATTAATTTAACTAAAGTTGTGCTGCTCTAATCTAACAATCCCATGGAATATTTCAACTTTTTTACATTCCTCTTTTTATAAGAGAATCCTTTTTTTTATTTATACATTGTGACCAGAAGCAAGATTACGTATTAACCTTTTTTTTACTAATGACTGAAAATAAAGGCGTTGTTTATTTCTTCAAAGTTGTCTCTTCACTGTCTACATGTAAAGTAAGATTATTTTTATTTCATTATTTCTTTAACGATCACAATATTATCATATTTATATTAAAAGAATCCAGCAAATGTACTTAACCACTTAACAATCAATTATTCTCGTTACAGGGTTGATGCAGGGATTTTTTTCTTGGGGCCCATTTTCTGAAAAGTAACTTTTTTTAACAAAATATAAAATTCTGTTACTGAAATTCAAAACAAGCATTTATTAATAACTTCTTTAAGTCCTACTAAAGTTTAACCTTCTGGTGAACTTGTTTTCTTTGCAATTTACACATTTTAATACCTAACAATATAAAAATAATTACTGAAGAGTACACACTCATCACTTTTACTAAATAGAATTTTGTGAAGGGGCCTGTTTTATTAAAAGGAATTTTGTGAAGAAGCCTGTTTTATGAACCTCTTTGCTCCCTGGGTTCACATATGTGGACCTCTGTTTTGTCCCATTTTATTAATGATACTTGAACATAATTACAATTTCGATATTAGAAGGATATGTTTCAAAGTCTAAGATTCAAACTAATGCAAATAAAAATCTTGCTCTGAAGTCATATGGGTGAAGAAATAATTCAGTAATAATTATTAATACTGCATTAAGACTCAGTAACAAAGAGGTTAAAAGGAATTTTGTGAAGGAGTATGTTTTATTGATTGGCTTTTTGTGAAGGAGCACTAGATGGGCCCCAAATTTTGCCTGCATTGACTCCTGATTACAGTATAGTTTCTTTATTCAAAAACCATAAGGATCATGCCAATTATGGAAATATTTTATTATTTTTGAAATATTAAATTCAGAACTTAAAATAATAATAATAAATCAGATTTTGCATTGTTTTGGTGCTACACATCTTAACTTTGGAGAAAGAAAAAAAAACTATACATTTTTATTATTACTATAACTTTATACTTAACAATGGTAATTAATACACAAGTTAATTAGCATCATGAAAAATTATAAATTTCATCAAAAGCAATTCATTACAATTTATTTTAAAATTGGAAAAATTATTATCATTAAATCAAATATCATTATCATTTTAACAACAGCAGGCTACATTAACAAGGCTAAAATTATGGAAAATAAAATAAATAATGCTGTGTAACATCCTATTCTGACTAATTGAAAACTTCAAAGAAAGAGGAAAAATAAAATTTGATTTGCAGTAGTTTTGGCACCATATGTTGAACCTTAAGATAAAGTAATGTTAAAATTTAGTATTAATTTTAAATTGATACAATTCAATACTTAAAAAAAAAAAAAAAAACATATCTATAATATTTACATATAACTCAGAAAGTTCTTGCATTTTTTTTAATCGAATAAAAAGTGGTAAATTAAAATATCTATGATTTTTAATTCAAAAGAAATAGGAAAAAAAGGAACATATGTTCTGAAATGTCCAGATTACATAAATTGCACTATATTTATTATCTTAAAAAAGAGGATTTATTAAAGGAATGAATAATAATAAAAAAAATTGCAATTTAACTTTACTAGAGTCTTTTCTGTAGATAGAGTAAATGAGCATTCAGGCTCAGGTTCTTGTTCATACAGTTCGAGTGGATCAGGTGCTTGTTCATAAAATTGGGGTGAATAGGTGCTGGTTTGTACAGGTGGGAAGGATCAGGTGCTTGTTTGTATAGTTGGGATGGATGAGGTGCTTTTTGTAAAGTTGGGATGAATTAGTACCATTTCTAAGCATCTCTTCGGATTCAATTGATGAGGTTGATAGTTTCCTTTGGATTTTGTTTCTTTTTCCTGATCTTCTGATTCTGTTGTATTTATGTCCAACTTCTGCCGTGCTTTAGGCAATTTAACACGAGCTTCCTTGTAGGTTGTTACAGAATATTAATATTAGTTAGTCTTGTTTATTCATAATACTTCTTTACAGCTATTAATTGACATATTTTTAAATTTTGATATTAAATGAACATTTTATTAATAATGTGTAAAAAAAAAAATCAACTTCAAATGCTTTTTACAAAAATAGTACAACTATCAAATTAAGATCCTCAAAAATGTGTGGATAATTACACCAATCTACTTGCCACTGTGGCAAGTTGATTTTCTAGTGAGGATGATTAATTTTCATCATATTTAAAACCCAGGGGAAAAAAAATACTTTTTAATTAATTGATTAAAATTAAAATTATTTGACTTAATCAATGATTTGATTTAACAGCATTTTTTTTTTCATGCATAAACAAACATAATATTTCACTAATTTTGTTTTCTTCACAGTTGTTTATGTCATTTGGTAAAAAATTTCACTTTCTTAAACCTGATTTGCTATAAAGCCCCTATAACAGGAAAGTACTCACGAATATAGAGTAAAGTTTGCTAATCCACAATGTATGAATGAATGTGAACAAAGAGTTTTAACTCTTAAAGAATAATTTGTCAATGGAAACAAATTTTTAGTTTCTCTCCCAGCTTTGTAGTTCATACATCCATTACACTTATTTTTACAATTTAAAATGATAGTTTTGAAAAAGAAAAAAATAACATTTACTTAATCATTTATATGGTAAATAAATAAATATACTTTCTCATTTACAAATAATTACAATTTATGGAATTGAAGATAAAACAGTTTATACAAAAACCAAGGAATTAATTCCATAATCGATATTAATAAATAGAAATAAATTTATAAAAACAAGATTTTTTGGTTTAAGCAACTACCCAAACAGCAAATAATCCTTGGCCGAACTTCTGCCGAAAGTCCTAACTCGACTATATTTTGTCCTGGCGATCTCATTTTCCGGGGTCGGTAGATATGACTTCTTGTCCGCAAGGCAGATAACCTTTCGAGCATCACCTCCCGACTGCAATTGAATCAGTTTTGAGGCCTTTGTGTATTAGTTTTTGATAATTTGGTCACTTGGTAATCTTTTACCGAGTACATTGCGATATCATATGATCTTTTGCCGATTAGCTAATCATATCAAATGGAAGAATTTGTACGATGCAAAAATAGTACTTAAAATGTAAAAAAATTTGTTTTAATTCAAAAAATAAATACTGTTAATTGCGAATATTTTCCACTATAAGATGCAAAAATATTTTCATATTGAGGATGTAACTAATTTAAATGTAATAAATCTTGTTTTGTTTAAAGTCAAAATATTGCTGTTAAATAATTTTACAATGAAAATGAAAATTAATTTTCTATTGTAAGATACAAATAAAATTACATTTAATTAAAAAATTATATTTTTGCTTATAAGTAACTCACATTGTTGATATACAAATATTATTGCATCTTACAAAGAATAATTAACTGTAATTTTCATCCCAAGATCAGCAATATTTAGAATTTAAATTAAACAAAATGTCTTACCATTTAATTAATCATGCCATCGATATGAAAACATTTTTGTATTTTATAGTGGAAAATATATCCGTCTAACAATATTTACTGTTTGAATTAAAATGAACTTTGATACATTTTAATTCGATAATTTTTGCATCTTAGAATGTAAAATATTCTCATTTAACATTGCGCCCTAGCTGTGAAAATTCTATCATTTAAAGCGTCTCAAAAATTTTGGTTATGTATGGAAAAAATTTCTTTTCTTTTTTTCAATATCTAAATAATTATTTTAATTAAAAAAAAAAA
Organism: Maratus speciosus; assembly: GCA_963932465.1. Classification (NCBI taxonomy): domain Eukaryota; kingdom Metazoa; phylum Arthropoda; class Arachnida; order Araneae; family Salticidae; genus Maratus; species Maratus speciosus. Next base: position 227,506,055 of record OZ010796.1, on the reverse strand, counting down.
AATCAGTCTTTTTTTTTTTTTTTTTTTTTACTTTTAAAAGCTATAAAAGGAAATTTTTCACTATCTGGAGAAAAAAAAAAAAAAAAAAAAAAAAAAAAAAAAGAGGATCAACTTCTGCATAATTTATACAAAAACATTATCTGAGTTTTTTTCCAAATAAATATCAGAAATTTCTAACTCGTAACTAAGAAAATACATTTAGAGCACATATTTTGTTGCTGTAGTAGTCTAAATTTCAGGTATTATTCTGATATAATCTAAATTTCAGATCTTATAATTTTCAATTTATTAATCCAATAATTATTTTAATTACAAAATTTTTTCAGTCATTTTTTTAACTTTTAAAAATGTATACAATTAAATTTATCACTATTTGGGGAAAAAAAGATAATAAACTTATTTATAATTTATACAATACATTATCTGAATTATTTTTAAATAAATTAATTTTTAAATCAGAAATTTCTAATTCACAACTAAGAAAATACATTTAGAGCAAAAAGTTTGTTGTTGTAATAGTCTAAATTTCCGATCTTATAATTTTCAATTTATTCATCTAATAATTATTTTAATTAAAAAAAAATGTTCAGTCATCTTTTTTTTAACTTTTAAAATGTATAAAATTAAATTTATCACTATCTGGGGGGGGGGGGGGGTGATCAACTTCTTTATAATTTATACAATAACATTATCTGAACTATTTCTTAATAAATTAATTTTTAAATCAGAAATTTCTAATTCATAATTAAGAAAATACATTCAGAAGAAATTGTTTTTGGAATAGTCTAAACTTCTAATATAATTTAAATTTTAGATCTTATAATTTTCAATTTATTTATCTAATAATTAAACAAAAACATAATTTGAAGAACAAATTAAAAAAACAAAATTTATTTCGCTTTCATGCATTAAACAGCTAAGAACAAAATTCAATGTGCAATTATTTTTTGTCTACAATAATCATCTGTAAATTTCATGAAATTTTGTTTTGGTATAATTAAGTGGCAAAAATTGCATGATTTTTTATCTTATCATTAAATAAACGGCCGTGTGTTTTCATTTTTTGCTCAATTCATTAGAGCTAGACTTATAAAGAATTTTTTTCTCAGTATGACCCTTATTTTCATCTCCAGCTCTCTCGCTTCAGGAAATTCAGTTCAAAATGCCCACTTTGACAGTGTTTTTTGCAATATATTCGGCCTTTAACAAAAAATTGACAAGCATGGCACACTATAATTCTGAATAAGGGAATCTGCTAATTGGATGTGTTTCAGAACAAAACTGAATCAGAAAATAAGCAGTTTGGATTGGAATACACCCTTTAGTCTAATTGATGTCCTTACTATTTTTCAAACTAAATTATTTTGAGACGCTCAATGAAACTAAATTTTATTTTAGAGATTAAATAAATAACGAAATAAATCAATGTCAATTGTCTGGGCAGAGAGATAAAATTATTGGGTGGGCTCATGCCCCACAGGCCATATAAGTTGGCACTACAATGGAGTACTATAATTTTTTTATATAAAATTAAGAAATATATACAACAGAGGAAAACTTAGTATAATATAAAACTGAATGCCACTTTTAGTTCACAATAATTTTGGAAGTTGTATAATATAGTTAAATAGTAAAAAAATAATAAAAAAAAAAAACAGTTTTTGGTCTATTTCAATAGTAAGCAGTTTTTCAAAAACTGACTAACAATTCATTCGCCCTGTCAAAAAATCCACTTGTCAGTAGCAAGCAAAATTACATATTTCCCAACAACTTAATACTAACATTTTCAAAATGAGTACTTCAATAGTGTGCATGAAATGTTCTTTAAATTGAATATGACTTATTTCTACAAATCTAGCACAACATGAAAACAAAAATTGTCTCTGTGTTATTATCATAATTTTCACCACAGAGATATAATTATGCATTAGATATTATTCTATAGAGCAGAAAAATTATTGCACCACCTAAAAGTTCATTAAATATTTATTAGAACATTAACATGTTGCACAGCAAGTATATTACTGACTGCTATAATTGGAGACTTGCAGAACTACTATTTATTTACTATTATTTATTTATTGCCATAAATAAATTATTATTTTACTAAAAACTAAAATATTATACTTTTGACACGTTTCCATTCATAAATAGAGATACAGTAGACTCTCTCAAATCCGCACAGCTTGGGACCATGGGTTGTGCAAATTTCAGCAAATATGTGGCTTTCCGATCATTGCTTTGTTTACATTTTTTTTAAAGTGTAACAATACAATTAAAATTATAATGAATGCTTACAATATACTAAAATATTAAAATAATTAAGTAATATAAAATAATGATTAAAAGTAAAAGTCAAGTAAATAATAATTTATAATTAAATATGCTTAATAAAGATGAGATGTATTTTCCTTGAATTATTCAATGAAATTTTCCCCATAAAGGTACCCGCCCCACCAGTGGCTGAGAGGTTCTGCTCTCGAAGCTGGTAGACAGGAGGTGCTGGGTTCGAACCCAATCGCGCCCGTCGGCCTAACCGTTTCGGAGTTTTTGTGGCTTTCTTCGAAACCGTGGATTCCCATGCGTAAATACGGGTTAGGTTCCCTTAGAAAGACCCCCACGAAGGGCATCCCCCCCCCTGGGCCTATATCCCTCGTGCAGATAATCGGCCATCAAAAAATCAACCAACCATAAAGGTACCCTACAAATAATTCCCATAAAAATCATAAAGTGAGAGTTTTATTTCAGGTTTAGCCAGTCTTAATAACCGAAAAAGCTTGATTAATACATAAATATATTTGGAGAAAAGATTGTGATTACCAGTGATATCAGCAATATCTTGATTTTTTCTTTTTTTTTCAGAAATAAATTTATGCTTCTTTCATGAAAAATCATGAGTTCAGTTATATTATCGAAAAATTTTATTCTAAAATACATACAGATATATAAAAACAAAAAATTCTGTAATTTTGCCCCTACATCTCAACTGAAAGTTTCATTGTTTACATTTGTGATGATGTGCAGATTTTAAGGTTGCGGATTTCAGGGATCTACTCTACTGGTAGATAAGGTTACACAGTAAATAAACCATGGACGGTGAAATGTCATATGAGTCAAATTTTTTTAAATATGAAAATTGAAAGAATAGATTTTAATCTGCATTGTGGAAAAATTATTCTATTATAATTCTGTAAGTAAAATAATCAAACATTTCTCAATTGTTTTTATTGCTAGTAAAGAAAAGAGTCATAAAAGGAATAAATTTGGGATAGAAGAACAGACAATAGCATTGATATATTTAAAAGAGCATTTCATTTACTATGGAATGAAGAGGATCAACTTGTGATTCATGTTTAAGTAAAATGCAAATAAATGCCAACACTGATGATTTAAACTAAAGAAGAAAAAAATCTGAAGTATTTGAAAAAAAAAAAAAAAAAAAAAAATGGAAAAATAATAGTTTTGCATTTGTAATAAACAATCACTATAAATTTCCAATATGCAGTTAAAGGGTTGGTCTGTCTTTTGTATGGAGGAGAGGAAATATTTCATAGACATTATTTTTAGAAAAAGTAATTCATTTATTTTTTATGCAACTCAAAGATCATGATAAAAGAGGGCTAAGTACAGAAGCTTTATAAATGCTCAATAATGATGATTTACAAGGTTTTACATACAAATCAGAAACATCCAGAAATTTTTTCCCAATAAAAATTTCTTCATTATTATCGTCTTGTGTTAATGCAATAAAATTAGAAATAATAATTATACTTCCATCTGTTAAGGTGCATGCATTATTGGGAGACTGTATAGATAGAAGAAAATTAGAAAATTTAGCATTCTGATATTGTGTTCCAAAAGGAAAAAGAATGGGGCCATTAGAATGTTCATTTGAAAGAGCATTTTTTTTTCTTAGGCATGTTTGTTATCGCTAAACGGTTGCTTTCTGCTACTCTTAAATTTATTTGTTGGAGAGATTTTTCAGATTTCCTGATATTTTCTTACAATTTCTGCATATGATTTTCAAAGCGAAAAGAACTATAACTATCCAGCGAACCAAAAACTTTCACATCTTCTACTAAATGTTTATATAAATCCATGGATATTATACAAAATACTTTCTTTTTCATATAGAATAGCGAAGTTTACCACAAAATTCTCAAGTAATTGATATGCATAATTGCACAATGAATCACAATTATAAATTTCAGGCATGCACAAGAATGAAATTGCTACATGTAAACTCATAAAATAGTCATACATATTATGTGGTAACGACTTTAAAACCAGTCAGTCTGTATATAAAAGTAACTGTCTGAATTCTGTGGCCTTCCATCGATCAAGATATTTTAAGGATCTAGGCCTTCTTTTACAGAATTCTTTAGGGATAGCAGGGCGAAGCTCAATTAATACACCAGAAATTTCTGTAACAATGCTTTGAGGTATGCGGTATTTTAAATTACCTTTTAACCATAAGTTTAAAAGCTTTCTCATACCTCCAAGGCATACAAGGTGCATATACTCATATGGTATTTGTGATACCATATCAATATCCAGCTGCTCTAAAATTGATGTGCCAATATGATGGTCTTCCTGGACTCTATTTTTAAATGAAACATCCGTTTGTTTAGGACAATTAACATCAGGAAAACTCATTCTGTTTTTTATGAAATCCCCTTCCTGAGTACATTTTCTACAGCTAAAATAGCCAGTGTGGCCTTTGATACAGGCTACAAAGGGTCTAGCTAGTGCATCACAAATAATCCCTGTAATTTTTACAATATAATTTTTACCATTAGCTGCTATCCTATTTTGTTGTAAGACTTTGAATTCCTCAACAAAGTCCAACAAAAATTCATTGACATTATCAGGCTTTGCCAGAGCATGGAAAGCACCAATTGGAAATACAACAACTTCGAACAAAGAGTTGGCCACAACTGGATCCCTGAACTTTTAGCCAAAGGCAAACCATCTAAATTTAACAAAAGTTCTAATTCGGGAGAAAATGATATATATTGGCATTTTTAAGATTTCTTTCTAAACCAGAGGCTAAATCAAAATGACAATAAAGACCTGGAGAAACAGGTCTAGTTATAGTATGCCTTGGAGTTCCACATAATGTTCGAGCATCTTTGGGCAGTATATTAAAACAGTGATGCTTGTGTAGAACTTTAAGTAATTTACTTAAATGCTCATGTGGAATATTCACTTCGCCTGCCCACTGAGCGAGTTCATTAGAAATAGAGAAAACTGGATTTGTTAAATTATCAAAATCGCACTCGTCTGACATACTACTTTTAGATTCATTTGAATTACATGAATCTGATTAGCTGATCATGTGCATTAGCATCATAATTACAGCCATCAATGTAATTTGTATGTCTGTTGTCGTCAGTACCAACAATCGAATTGCTAGAATCATTAATGATCGACATTTGATTGTCAACGATTCTATTTAAATTTTGCAATTGTTGACGTTTGCAAACTTTTTTACTTTGACTCATAATTGAACTTAATTCTTACCTTAAATATATCAATGGATAGTTCAATTTCAACCAGTATAAATAACAAATAGAATGACAAGACAAAGCAAATGAAAAACAAAACAGAACGAGGTATTTTTCAGACGCTAAATAAATAAAAATGACGCGGGAAATCAAGTATTTGGAGGGTGCGGTATCTACCTTCATTTTACCTCCATATTATGTTGATCTATAAATTGTTGGTATATGAACGTCATGTTAACGTTGTTTCTTTGACAATCCAGTTTATGTTTTATATTTTTACTCATAATTTAACTTAATTCTTACCTTAAATATAACAATTGATAGTTCAATTTCCACCAATATAAATAATAAACAGAATTACAACAGAGCAAATGAAAAACTTCCAGATGCTAAATGAATAGAAATGACGTGGTAAATCAAGAAATGGATGTAAGATGGCAATGCCCTCTACAGAGAGCATGTAAAGAGTTTCTCTCCTGCTTTTCTACTTTTATGATCATCAAGTGTATTTTTTGAAGTTAATTTTTCTGGATTGTCCCATGTGGATATGATAATGCCTCCACCAGATACCCTTCTTTAGGAAATGCTTGCTTACAAATTTCACATAAATAGCTTTTATCTTCCATTACAGTATCACAAGAATGGATAAGAGAATGAGTTTTTAGTATACTGTTTTGTCTGAATGTTTTCTTACAAATCGTACATGAAAAGAGCTTCTCTCCTGTGTGTATAGTTTGATGATTTTTGAGAGCGGTACTTCTAGTGAAACATTTTTTGACATATTTTACATATTAAAGTGTTTTTTTTCCATGATTATATTTATGATCATCAAGTGTATTTTTTGAAGTTATATTTTTTTGATGTATTTGACCATGTGGATACGATAATGCTCTATCATATATACTTCTTAGGAAATATTTGCTTACAAATTTAACGTGAATAATTTTTTTCTTTAATTAGAGCATCACAGGGATCATTAAGACCACTTGCTATTTTCAGACAGGTGTTTTTTCTTTTCTTTTTTCTTATTTCTTGTACTGTTGAAACACAGGTTTAAGTCATATAAGAACAGGCTACTCTTTTGTTTAGATGATTTGCTTTATCAAAATCCTACAAATGAAATAGGCCTTTTCTCCAGAATAAATTTTTAAGAATCAATTTGATAAATGAATATCTGAAAAGAAGAAGTAAAGAATTAATTAACAAAAAAAAGAAAATAAAAAAGTATGCATTTAATGCACAGTAAAATATGCAATAAATATATAGTAATATTTTATGTGATTTTATATGCAAGGCCCACATTAATAAGTCGGCAATAACAATTCAATTTTGGTTGATGGTTATTGTATTTGGTGAATTATTATTTTGCAGCAGATAGTTTTTGAATTAATGACAAATGTCGCTAAAATGTATTTGAGAATTTTTTAAAATAAGTAAAAGAAAAAAAAGGAATTAAGATAAATATCAGACATATAGTGAACTCTTAAATATTAATTCAATGTTGGCTGGTTGGTGCCTATCTCTAAGAGTTCAAAGCATATCAAAATAGTATGTAATTATTATGTAAATAGTATGTAATGATTATGTAAGTAGTATGCAATTAAGGACAAATGTCACTAAAAGAAAAAAAAAAGGAAGTAAGATGAAACTAAGATGCATAATGAATCCTTAAATATGGATTGAATGTTAGGTAGCTACTTATAACAGGTTCAAAGCATATCAAAATAGTATTTAATTACAATAATTGTTTTGGACATGCCATTATAACCAATTATAGATAAGCAAAATGTAATTACTGTGCTCCTCTGGAGAAATGACTCCTGGCTTTAATGCCAATCAAGTGCAGTGCAGTTTTTGAGAGTGTGGTTATGGTTAGTACATTGATAACCTAGTTTCAGTTTGGCTTTATCAGGAAAAAAATCGGTAAGCATTTTGTTTACCACACCTGCAGTTCTCATTTCCTTTTTCTCATGAATAGGATTTTCAATATCCCATTAATGATTAAATAAAATGTAATGCATTTTAAAATTTGTAAAAAAAAATGAGAAAGTAAAATGTTTTATATTTTTTGAACAGATGCATACATTTTCTTAAAACATTATAACAATTAATTTTGAATTTCTGATAAATATATGGGCAAATTTTCAAAGAGATTGGATTAATTACAATTTGATACAAAAAATTTTTCACAAATTTATAAGTGTGTAAACATATCGAACAAGAAAGAAAAATCATGCGGCAAGCATAGATTATGAAACCATTTCCAACACTTCCAGAATACTTTAACAAAACTTCGCTATTAACCATTTCAACGTTAGCCCCGAGATAAGTCGAGGGTAAAAGCACTATTTCCCTATACACACCACCGGTGAAGTGGTTAATAAGGTAAATAAGATACATAAGTAAACATTTTAGAAAATGCATAACACATTTGAAAACCAGATTTCAGCAATTACCGTCTACAGCCAGAAAAGAACTCCAAATTTTTTGTGCAGCCCTGTTTTATTTGATCTTTAGATTTGTATATATTCTACATAGTTTTCTAAAATTTAGTTTAGTAATAATACACATAATTGGTTAAAAATTCATGTTCAGCAATTTCTATTAATAGACAGAAACATACTTACGAATTGAATATTTCCAACTGAGCGAAAAAATGCCCAGGCTGGGAATCGAACCCAGATTCTTGGCTTACAAGGCCAATGCTTTTCCATTTAAGCTAACTGGGCCGACAACCAGCCAGCATATTGCGCTCAGAAAACCTTATTGGTTGGAACATCTGGTCTGTCACGTAGACAGCTCAACAGAATAAACCGCAGGTAAAGGACCTCCATATAAACGATGGATACGTAGATGAACTATTATTTTAACACAATCAAACTGACTGGTAAAGTTATCATACGAATTGAATATTTCCAACTGAGCGAAAAAATGCCCAGGCTGGGAATCGAACCCAGATTCTTGGCTTACAAGGCCAATGCTTTTCCATTTAAGCTAACTGGGCCGACAACCAGCCAGCATATTGCGCTCAGAAAACCTTATTGGTTGGAACATCTGGTCTGTCACGTAGACAGCTCAACAGAATAAACCGCAGGTAAAGGACCTCCATATAAACGATGGATACGTAGATGAACTATTATTTTAACACAATCAAACTGACTGGGAAAGTTATCATACGAATTGAATATTTCCAACTGAGCGAAAAATTTATTGCTTGATAACTTTACCAGTCAGTTTGATTGTGTTAAAATAATAGTTCATCTACGTATCCATCGTTTATATGGAGGTCCTTTACCTGCGGTTTATTCTGTTGAGCTGTCTACGTGACAGACCAGATGTTCCAACCAATAAGGTTTTCTGAGCGCAATATGCTGGCTGGTTGTCGGCCCAGTTAGCTTAAATGGAAAAGCATTGGCCTTGTAAGCCAAGAATCTGGGTTCGATTCCCAGCCTGGGCATTTTTTCGCTCAGTTGGAAATATTCAATTCGTATGATAACTTTCCCAGTCAGTTTGATTGTGTTAAAATAATAGTTCATCTACGTATCCATCGTTTATATGGAGGTCCTTTACCTGCGGTTTATTCTGTTGAGCTGTCTACGTGACAGACCAGATGTTCCAACCAATAAGGTTTTCTGAGCGCAATATGCTGGCTGGTTGTCGGCCCAGTTAGCTTAAATGGAAAAGCATTGGCCTTGTAAGCCAAGAATCTGGGTTCGATTCCCAGCCTGGGCATTTTTTCGCTCAGTTGGAAATATTCAATTCGTATGATAACTTTACCAGTCAGTTTGATTGTGTTAAAATAATAGTTCATCTACGTATCCATCGTTTATATGGAGGTCCTTTACCTGCGGTTTATTCTGTTGAGCTGTCTACGTGACAGACCAGATGTTCCAACCAATAAGGTTTTCTGAGCGCAATATGCTGGCTGGTTGTCGGCCCAGTTAGCTTAAATGGAAAAGCATTGGCCTTGTAAGCCAAGAATCTGGGTTCGATTCCCAGCCTGGGCATTTTTTCGCTCAGTTGGAAATATTCAATTCGTATGATAACTTTACCAGTCAGTTTGATTGTGTTAAAATAATAGTTCATCTACGTATCCATCGTTTATATGGAGGTCCTTTACCTGCGGTTTATTCTGTTGAGCTGTCTACGTGACAGACCAGATGTTCCAACCAATAAGGTTTTCTGAGCGCAATATGCTGGCTGGTTGTCGGCCCAGTTAGCTTAAATGGAAAAGCATTGGCCTTGTAAGCCAAGAATCTGGGTTCGATTCCCAGCCTGGGCATTTTTTCGCTCAGTTGGAAATATTCAATTCGTATGATAACTTTACCAGTCAGTTTGATTGTGTTAAAATAATAGTTCATCTACGTATCCATCGTTTATATGGAGGTCCTTTACCTGCGGTTTATTCTGTTGAGCTGTCTACGTGACAGACCAGATGTTCCAACCAATAATGTTTTCTGAGCGCAATATGCTGGCTGGTTGTCGGCCCAGTTAGCTTAAATGAAAAAGCATTGGCCTTGTAAGCCAAGAATCTGGGTTCGATTCCCAGCCTGGGCATTTTTTCGCTCAGTTGGAAATATTCAATTCGTATGATAACTTTACCAGTCAGTTTGATTGTGTTAAAATAATAGAAACATACTTGATGTGTTTTGTACAGCCCTGTATATTACCTACAGTTTTTTATAATAACCACATATTAAGCTAAAACTTAATTCATACCCAAACACATTTAAAACTACTGAAATTGTATTTCCAAAAATTATCATTCCTGGTAGACCTTAAGTAGACTAAAACATGCTCTCTGTAGAATATGGATTTATCCATTGTTATTTCTTTGTGTGCACCTTTTTGCAGATTTTATTTATATTCTACAAATATACCTTAGTATATTGAAAAAATTCAGCTTGAAAATGGATAACTCAATTAAGGACTACATTTAGGCAATTTGCACTTATACATCACTAATGTTTACAGATTGTTTTGTAACACTGTATATGCTCTATAGCATTTATTTATGCACAAAATATCATACAGTACAAAGTCTCAAATCCGGACGTTCCCCTAATCACCATTTAAAGTTTAAAAAAAAAAAAAAAAATCTAAAAATTGTCAAAAAATTAAAAAAAATTGCTGTACAAATTCTGAAGAAACTTTATTGAAAAATGGACACCATTTACAATATTAGACTAGAAGATTAAAACCCGATTCCTTTAACTAATGTGGAAAAATCGCCGTGAAAAGAAAAAAGTTTTAAAATTGCAAAGGACAACATTTATTATAGTGGGTTAAAAACATTGTAACCTGAATTATTTCGCCAGAAAAAAAAAAAAAAGTTAAACATCCAAAGATTGCACAGGACACAACTTACTATAATAGACTAAAAGAATGAAACCAAATTCTTTTTATGTATGTCAAAAAATCGATATGAGAAGCAAAGAAAAAACTCTAAAAATTGCATCAACAAATTCATGAAAAATTCAAAAATCGCTCTATGAATTCTAAATAAACTTTAGGGAAAATAGATTGACATTTACTATACTGGGCTAAAAGATTAAAACCAGATTCCTTTTACTGATGCAGAAAAATCGCCACAAAATTCCAAAAAAAAAAAAAAAAAAAATGTCATAAAAAATTAATTTTAAAAAAGTTGTAACTATGATAAAGTCTTGTTTCTATTAGTAATCATTTTATGAGACAGAAAGATACAAATTTATAATCAGAAAATCTCAAACATTGTTTTAGTATTACATACTCAATAGTTTTTCATATTCAACACTGCTACGAATTATTTTTAAAACATACAGCATAAGATTAGAAATTCCCTAGTGTAGAATCTAATGTCACGAGTAACTATCTGACTGAAAATTTTGTGTCATCAGAGCCTGATACTGAAATTACACAGTAGAAAATTGTTAGTAGCATTTTCAAATTGTTTCAAGATTTATTTTCTCATTTTAAAATCTCTTACATAGAAATAACTGCTAATCCTAAATACACACCCATGATGATATTTGTGATTTTCATATCCCTGAAAATCTGTTTGAAATAGCAAATTTGTTATATATACTCAACCTCTCACAGATATCTAGCAGTCACAATTGCTACTCTTTTAAAATATCATTATACAATAATGGAAGAAAGACACAAGTTATATTTTCCTGCAATTCTGTAAAATGACTTCTAACTTACAGAGAGGATAGACAAGGGATATCCCATGTCTTCTTTCTTTATGTTGCCAACACTGACTGACCGTGCTAAGGCTTCAGAATCAGATGGAATATTTCTCTTTATATCCCATCAATAACAATTCAATTTCCTTTCAAACTGATTTTTAGAGGATCATAAAACACTTTTAAGAGATTTGGACTATATTTTTGTTTCTCTGAAAAAGCATCTGTCATTTTTATTTTATTTCATTAAATTCATATTTTCTTCATGAAAAAGCTTGTGTTCAGTCATATTAACCAGAATTACATATTAAAATGTGTATGTAATATTGAAAAAATATAAATAAATATTGAGAGATGATGCAAAGCGGATGCAAGAAAAATAAACAAACAATTTGGCTACAGTTCACACTTGCGAATACTGTGCAGGACCTACAATAGATACATTAATTCTCATCAAAATCAAAAGTAACGTAATTTTATTTAGTAATAAATCAGCTGTAATAGCCAAAAGTGAATGATTAACAAAAAAATTGGTAAAAAAAAAAATATTGTGATTGTCACTGACTTCAGTGCCATCTCAAATTTTCTTCCTGCAACTTAGTGTAAGTTTCACTGTTTACATCTGAAAAAATATGTGAATTTAAAGGAACCTACTGTATCACAAATCTTGGCAAAAACTTGATGTTAGTGGATGTGACTATGTAAACCACGTTTCTAAAACTCATAAATTAAACCGGATTATGGAAAAAAAAAATGCTGTCTTGCTTCAAAATAGCAGCCACCCTAGAAATTCAAATTGCTACATCTCATCAGTTTTTGTAATAGAGGAGAAACAAAATATGCTCTGGAATTGTTATATCAAGGATTATGCAAAAAATAAATTTGTATTTCTAATTTTTTGCATATTTTTTAGTGTTAAATCTTTAAGGATTCGCCATTTTGAAATGAGATAGCAGATCAAGCTGGCCAACGAACTCAGTTGAGATCTTATTAAACCCTTAACATATACTCAATCACATCCAAATCGGATTATAAATACAAGCGCTATCACATGACAAAAATCATATACACTGCTGGCCATTCAAAATGCAACACCAAGAAAGACAAGAGCTATGAAAGTCAAATTAAATTTATTTTAGAGATTGCACATAGTATCAGTGTTAATTGATTCCAAAGACAACCTTCTTTGAAATGAGGTAGGCGGGAAAATCAGTAAGAATTGTTACCTCCATGTCTGTCAATAACAGCTGCTACACGCGGCGGCATAGAGTGAAAGAGGCTTTGAATGTGTTGTTCGGGAATGGCATCCCACACTGTCTCTACATGTAGCCAAAGTTCATCTGGTGTACTCGCAGGTGCGGCATTCCGGGTTAGCGTTCTCCAATCATTGACCAGACATGCTCGATGGGTGATAGACCAGGCAGACCAGAGTAACAATGGAATATTGTGAGCTCAGAAGAAAGCTTGAACATTGCGTGCAACATGTGGTCACGCATTGTCCTGTTGAAACAAGGCTGCAGGCAAGCCTTGAAGGTAAGGGAGGAGAAAAGGCTGCAAAACCTCAGAGGTATAACGCTGGATGGTAAGTGTACCGTTAGTGCGTACTAGAGGAGTGCGGGAGTCGAATCCAATACCACCTCGCACCATAGCACCAGATGCAGGACCAGTGGGACGATGCATAATACAGCAGTTGAGCAGCCTCTCCCCACGGTGTCTGCAAACTCTTAATTCGGCAATCATGATACTGCAGGCAGAAGCATGATTCATCCGAAAATACAATGTTATGCCATTTGGATGTCCATCTCTGCCATTCAGTGCGCCATTGTAAATGCAAATGCCTGTGGTTTAGTGTCAAAGGTATGTGAAGCAATTGATGCCTAGCTGACACAGACCTGCCAACCTTTGAAAATGAGAAATCGTAGCACACAAAATTTAAATTAATCTGGAGGTTGGTCTGTTGGTTTTTCGTGTCTTCTTTCAGCCATCTTTTGACGTTTGTAAAAGGAATAAGGTGTCAGTCTTTCAACTCAATGTAGTAAATTTTTTCCTTTGAAAATTTTTATACGATTTCTAGAGTTTCTTTTCTTTCGCAGCATTTCTTTTTTCTTTTTTTTTTTTACATTTGTAAAAGGAGCCTGGTTCCAAATCTTTAGCCCAGTGCAGTAAATTTTGACGAAATTCGTGATTTTTTTCCTTCGATCATTTCAGGATATTCCCAATTTTTCCGCAATCGAATTCACATTTTTCTATCACGAGTCTTTGTAGAAATCCGCTTTTTTTAACATGAACTTTTGACGAAATTCGCCTTTTTTACCACGATCCTTTGTCGAATTTTGCTTTTTTCCCTTTTGATGAAATTAGTGTTTTCTTTCTGCGATCTTTCGGTGAAAATTTGCGTTTTCTTACTGATCTTTCGACGAAATTTCCATTTTCTTACTGATCGATCTTACTAAATTCGCGCTTTCTTTCTGCGATATTTTGACAAAATTCACACCATTGAAAACACAAAATCTCAAATCTTCCGGCGGGTGGCATTTGCCCCCCCCCCCCCCCGGTCCACCTCCTGAAATCAACACTGCGCATTTACCACGATCCTTTGACGAAATTTTCTTCTGCGACCAATTGACGAAATTGATTTTTTATACGGTCACTTTTCAAAATTCGCGGTAGTTTACCGCAAATCGTGCGATTTTGCACACGATTTCAAACCTTGCCCCTCAAAGACACCCCCCCCCCTCCTTTTCAAAATTTCTTAAAATGGCACCTTGTTTCTGAGGAAGTGAATTCCTGTATAAATATTTACAGAAACACGATTCACTTGTGGTTAATATACATAAAGAGAATGTTTTATGTTAAGAAGTTTGTTTTGCAGCCCAGATTTTTTTTTTTCCATGAGCATTTTTTAATGTCCGAATTTTCAGACTAATGGCCAATTTTTTAAACCTTTTGGAAATAAATACTTTGAAATTTTGGAAATTTCGCAACAGGATCACTCCTGAAAAATATGCTGTGCGGGATAAAAATCGCAACTAGAAAAACAAAAAATGCGTTTGTGTTTTTTGCAAAAAATCGTAGTTTAAGGCCGATTTTCGTAGCATCGTAGTTTATAGGTCCAAATCGTAGCAACTACGATTTTTTCGTAGCAGTTGGCAGGTCTGCTGACATTCCACTGTACTGCAAACGACGTTGGACTGTTCGAGCGGACATCGATTGTTGTGTTAGAGACTGCATTCGTTGTGTTATGGTTGCGGATGTGACAGTGCATTCCAACAGTGTCGTATGCACAACATGCCTGTCTTCCTGTGGAGCTATGGGACGAGGCAGTTGCAATCACTCCTGTCGGTTTGTTGTTCCCTCCTGCACTCATGACTGTTGCTTGACTATGCCCGATACAATGACCAATTTCTTGGAAGGATAATCCGCAATCTCTGCATGCAACTATTCTGCCGCAGTCGATATCAGAAACGTGCTCGAATGGTGCTCGTGTTTTTCTACAAGGCATACTGAATCTGTACACACAAAAAATCGCACGAGAAAACAATTCACATTCTTAAAAACGACAATCTTTCTTCTCTTCATAAACAGATTGTAAGCGGCGCTGCAGTCGCCCACGATGTGTGGGAGTGCTGAAATCGTAATCATTTGCATATTCTACCAAGGTGTATATATGATGTAAATTTCATGCTGTTTGGTTGATCCCTTCATGGTGTTGTATTTTGGATGGCCAGCTGTGTAGATAAATAAACATTTGAACAGGGGTGGTTTTGAGGACTGGGGGTTATGATCAGTGAAAACATATTGAAATTGCTTTCTTTAAGATGTATGCAATAGGTAGCTTCTTACTTTTTGCAACGGAAGCAACCTAAAAGAGGGATACGTGAAAATATAATATAATCATTTTTTTTCTGATGCATACATGTGCTGAAGTACATATTAAATGTATTTTTTAAAACAATGAAAACAGCAACATGGGGATTGATTTTTAAAGTTTGAATGCATTTTCTATTTTACAGTAACAACTTGGAGATATTATTGAACTGCCTTATATTTAAGGAATTGCATAGATAAATTCGAAATTTTCATAAAATTATAATTACATTTGAGCACAATACCTACGGACTATTTGAATTACGTTTAATACTTAATACCCATTAATGAGATTTAATAATTAAATATACATTTGTTTATATCACTGTATGCAATATACAATACAGTACAGTACAGGACTTATTATCCGGAATCCTCGGGACCAAAGACTTTCTGGATTTTGGGTCCCCTTTAAAAAGGTTTTCCCTGAATTTTTTCAAAAACATAAAAATAACAAAATTTAAACAATCCCATGTATAACATGAATAAAACTTATCTTTTGAGTTTTTTTTTAAATTATTTAAACAAAAATTCTTGCACTATTAAAAAAAATCTGGAAACCGTGATCAGATCGTTCTGGAATGCAGAAAAAAAGATGGAAGGCACAAACAAATAAATAGAAATCTGATATTAAATGTGTATTCAAGTAACACAATGGCATAGCCATAACATTTTTCCAGAGTGAGGGGGAGGGGGTGAAATATCTGACGATTTTTTTTTTCAACGAATCGTAATATAAATTTTAAATTAAAATTTGACTGAAAAATTATTTGTTTTCTAATTTTTTTTGGAGGGGGAGGGCTGTATGTTCCCCTGCCACTGAAGTAACATATTTTAGTTGTTACACATTGAAACAATAGACTGAAAAAAAATTAGGAATCTGTAAAATTTTTTTAAAATTTCAGAAGTTGTAAAACTTTAATAAAAATGTACAAAATTTTCAAATATTTTTTTTTTTTTTTCGGATTTTGGGTCCTTCCAGAAAATGGGCACTATACTGTAGTTTAAATAGAGGAAATTATAAAATGTTAATTATTAATTTTTCTAAAATAAATACTACCTTTCTGGGATTATATTGAAATATTATATGAAAATTATAAAATGTTAAAAACTTAACTTTTCTAGGCTTAGCTGCCACAAAGTCAATTATTGAATCAGTATAATCTACAGAAAATGCCATGACATTTTCAATGGAAATTATTGAAAGATTAGATAGTCTTTCTCTCAGGGGCGGATCCAGCCCATCGTTTAGGGAGGAGGGGAGGTCATAACTCCTTATAGATGATTTTTTAATGAAACAATTTTCAAATACAGTAAATACTGTGAAAACGAAATATGCCTATAATGAAATTCTGGTTTAAAAGCAAAATTTTATGGTTCTAGTGAAAAGAAAGCAATAATAAATTATGTACCTGCTAAAAAGGAAATCAGTCTAAAGCGGAAAGCAGTCGAAATCTGCTTTTTTTCGCGATCTGTTGACGAAATTTGTGTCTTTTCACCATTCTTTGGAGATATGCGATTTTTCTGTGATCTTTTGACAAAATTTTTTTGCGTTTTTTTTTTTTTTTTTACGAAATTTGTGTTTTTTTATGATCCTTTGAAAAATTGTGGGTTTTTTTTTTCATGATCCTTTGAAGAATTTTGTGTTTTTTTCGCGATTCTTTGACGAAATTTGCGTTTTTTACATGATCCTTGGAAGAAATTCACATTTTTTCGTGATCTTTTGTTAATTTTTTTTTTACAAAATTTGTGTTTTTCTTTCACGATCCTTTGAAAATTTGTGTTTTTTTCGCAATAGTTTGAAGAATTTTGTGGGGTTTCTTTTCGCAATTCTTTGACGAAATTCGTGCTTTTTACATGATCCTTGGAATAAATTCGCATTCGTTGGACAAAATTTGCGTTTCCCCCCCCCCCCCCGTGATTTTTTACTGAAATTGGTGATTTTTTACCGCGAAACATTGACGAAATTGATTTTCTTCGGCAACCATGTCAAAATTAGCGACATTTCTTAATGTCCGAATTTTCAGACTGATAACGATTTTTTTTAAATTTAGGAACCTTATACCTTAAATTTTTGGAAAATTTGGAACAGAATCACCCCTGCTACTTTCTTTTCTTACGTTCAGGAGAATCGCCTATCTGGACACCATAAATTCAGAACAAATTTCACCCCCATTCTCCCTGGCATTGATACATCTTTCAACTATCGCGTCTGCGAGTGGTGTCCATTAAGTTTGGCAGGTAAGGAGAATAAAGTTAATCACCATGTTTTAAATGTTACTCGACAATTGGCGAGTGCTAATTTTGTGCTATAGCTTGTGGCAAATATAGAAGGGTTCCATTATTCAAATGATTGGAAATATCTAGCACTTCTATCATACTGTAGTATTGGTAGTGATACACATACTGATGATATAAAAACGGTTAGTATATTATATTGCACAATGTTTAAAGAAACATAAGCCCCAGTTTATGCACGGTTACCAAGCAAAATTAAATTACCAAAAAAAGGCACAAATCAATCACAGCAATCGGTTACATATAACTCAAACAATAAATAAATAAAACAGGATATTACACAAAATGCAATGCATTTAAAAAAAGGAATGAGAAACGCCATTCGATTACAAACCAATCTAATAGTTGTGCCTATCATTGTATGTTTTTACGCATAAAAACGAGCCAATGAACATAAGAAAGTTTTACATTATTCAGGAGGGAAACATGTTTTTGAGAACAACCTCAAAATGAATTACGTTTTATTGAAATTTCAATTGTATTTTATAGATTTGCTTTTAACAAAGAATAATCAGTCAAGTACGAGTTTCACTTGTGTACAAAAGGTTCCGTACAATAAATTTATTAATTACTAATCACAATTTTGCAAAATATAGTCGTTAAACGAATAAGACTTTGCAAAAAACTTAGAATTATTCTATTAAATATTTTTCAATAATTCACTTCAATAATTGAATATTGGAATGAAAAACGTTGATTATTTATCATTGTAATTCGCCTTACTAAAAACAAAGACCTTGTATAAAGTTTAAGCATAATATTGTGCCAAGTATGCTTCGAAAGCAGGTCACAAAGTTGAATCAGCACTTAGATCTGTGCTGTGTTTTTCTAGATAGGTTTTTAATTAATATCTCGGCTAATTACCAACAATTCTTTTCGAAAATAATTATTGATAATTCTTGGATGATTTCGCGTCAATAGGTACCTTGAACTCCCCTCAACTCCCTCACTGAGTTCCTGCAGAGTAAAGTTTATGTATAACAGAAAACTGTGATTTTCTGAAAAACTATATGACCTAGGAAAATTGCTATAGTTTTATTGAAATGTTTAAATAAATTCCTGCTACTAATTTTTTCGTAATGTTAGTTTCAGTAGATTCGAAAATAGGAGAGGGGAACAGAATTTTACCATACATTTTCGACGAATTTTTGAAAATATAATATCTAAAAATAAAACAAATATATTTTTGAGTTCGGTGTTACGAGTTTTTTCGAACAATACCTCCGACCCTCCACCCAAGGGAAAAAAACATATTTTTTCTTAAATTACTTAATTTAGCACTCCTAATTTTACATAAAAATTTTTGTGAATGGCTAAATATATAATAGAAATGTGAGTCAATAGCCATATTGATGTGATTATAAATATAATTAGATTTTTCTTTTTAAGTAACACTTTGAAGCAAATAAAATACTTTGTTCTACAATTATCATATTAGTTGTGGAAACATAATAAAAATATATGAAAAATGAAATGTTGCATTATTTTGAAGAAATTACTTATTAAAATTAACAAATTAATACAGAGATTTTTTGTCAAATTAGATTGAATCATACTGTTCCTTTCCGTTTAACAACCATTCTTTCTAGAGGGTTAAATCCTGCAATAGTGTATTGGAGCCGACCTGTATCAGCATCGTAGTATGACCAAACTCACTTTTGCTGAGACATGAAATTCTGAAGATCTTGCAACTTAGTTATGTAGATTAATAAAAAGAGATTAAAAAATATACATATTTTATAATTGGATCTAAGAAGTAAATTTTAATGCTTCATTAATATAATAAGGTAAGTTACTCATTCTTTACATATATATTTGACATTATACTGTTGGCTATTCTTAATGCAAACTTGGATAATTTGAAATACTAGTTAATTCGAACTTAAATTATTCTTTTTGAAAGCTGTATTTAAAATTTATGTAAAAAGATCTTGAATAGCTTTTTTGGATAATTTGAGTTCTTACGAAATTTTTTATACTCTGCAGACACAGATATCAGAAAAGTACAGATTTATTTTAGTATGTACCTGTTTTCAATTTTCTCGAAGAAATCATGTTTATAAGTAGCATTTTACTTGGTTAGTTGCTAGTAAATAACAGCAATGACCTATTTTAAGAAATGAAATAAATTATTTTTTAATCATGTAAAAGCAAATTACAGATAAATTTGTGAGTTTTTAAAGTGAATAGTGCGAGTATGCCTTGTTTTGCTTAGCTAAATTATTTATTTTTTTATTGAACCCACAAAAAATATTTAACTATTTAAGACAAATACATTGTTACCTGCCAACATTCCTTATTTTTAAAGACAAACAAAAATATTTCTAACATGAAATTTAATTTAATAAATGAAATAAAAAAAAAGAACCCTATAGAAACAAGACACATTTCATTAAATAAATTTTCTGGTTTAAAATTCGTCTATTAATTCTGGAAAAAAACCCCAGAAGGTTGGCTTGGCAGCTCTGCATTTATACTCACTAATTGTTTTGTTTTGAGGGGGGGGGGGGGAGGGGTTTAGGAATATGAGGTGCCAACTGAAGTTCTGCACACTGAAAGTAATGACCAAAAGGTTAATTATTCCTGGTAATTATTAAACGGGAGAGTTATCACGCAAATAGAAGCATCTGCTGACTTTGTCTATCCAGAAACCGGTTAACTGAAGCTGATGAAATAAAGCAATATAAAAATATCTGCAAAAGAATATTTAAAGAAAAACCAAGCCAAGTTCGCGCCAAGCCAAGGTCGCGCAAATTTTGTCCAACGAATGCGAATTTATTCCAAGGATCATGTAAAAAGCACGAATTTCGCTTGGTTTGGCTTGGTTTGGTAAACAAATAACAATTTATTAAAACATTTAAATAAAACAAATGTAGAAATTAAAATCATTAAAATAGAATAAGTCTTTCAGACACATGACATAAGTTCTCTATGACTCTATATCAACATGACTGAAACATGAACCGGAGCACCACCAAAAAGTAAATGTATTGTTTCAAAGAAATCATATTTTACTTTGATCATAAAAACTGCAATTAAACTTATATAATTAATTTTAAACTTTAATCAAAAACTATTAACTTTATTTAAAACTGATTAAAAGAAAAATATAGCTTAATTTCAAAAAGGTATTTATCTCAAAAGCAGAATGTAAATTTATTTTAATTTTAACTATTAAAGATAATATAAACTTAATCCAGTTCAACTGAGATAACAATATTAATTATTGACATTTAAGAAAAACAAAATAATTAAGAAAAAGGTTATATTACTTAATTAAATTCAATCTCTCTTCTCCTATATACAAAAGATTTCATGTAAAGGCAAGCAACTTATTTTCAACATTAGCTTAACTGAAATCTCCAGATACCCTCAACTGCCACTCAAAAGCAAACTGAACACCAGAAGCAAGACATTAACTAAAAGTTAATGATAAATGGATATCCGAACTGTAGCAAGCCTAACTGGAAACTCCCTAGTGAAACCGTCTGATAGAGCTTCATAGGAATCACAAATATCTCAATACTACAAGTCGTAACAGTTCCGAATACACTGCGCGGTTCTCTGCTGTTGTGTTAGTATTGGACCATTCCTATCATGACCTATCTGTAGCATCGAGACGGAAAAACCCTGGTCTCTTGGAAACCATATCATAATCCTACAGCTCGTTCCTCCACTTTAAAAGTAAAGTTGGCAAGATTCCAAAAAGTGAAACCAGAATAATATCTGGGATTTAAAAACGTACTCTTAAAAGGAGATAGAATACCAACTGTAAATAAAAGTCAGACTATTTCAACTAATAGAAATAATAAAAAGAAAAACATTATCTGAAAATATGCAGTAGACAGCAGGCACACTTCCCAATTCCAATAGACTGAACTTCACAACATGCACGTCTCCAGGCACATCCTTACGGAATATTATAAAAGCCAAATGAATGGTGACTGTTCGTCTTCATCCTCTATTGTCAATTTACACCCTTGGAAGAAGCCCCGCCAATGTCATAAACCATAGCCGCTTTAAACATGGTTAAAAAGTAACACGTGTAAATATAAAACATTTCTTCATAAAAGCGTAGATGACTAAAAATCAGCACCAGGATATATTGTATAAAAAATGCCACCCACTTCATCTTAAAAATAAATGCAGTGATACAAAAAGATTTTAACAGTGTGAAACATCGTCTTCCCTAAGCACCAACACGTACAATCACAAGACATCAACGACGCTATTGCTCGGCTAAAGTCAAAGTTAAAAATAGCATTTCCCATCCACCGACAATGTCCCCCACGTGACTTCTGATCACCTGGTCAATGTCACATCCGATGTCTAGCGACCTTGGGAAAATGGACCTGTGATCGGCCCAGGCCCGTAGCCAGGTGGGGGCCAGGTCGGGCAAAGCCCGACCTGGAAAAAGTTTTGCCCGACCTAGCGCAAGACTAAATTCCAATAAAAACATTAAATTTCCATCCCCCCCCCCGCAACTTCTTGTCCAACCTAGAATGAAGTTCGTCATTTCGATCATTTTTTTTCTCTCAGTATTTCCCTTTTAAAAAAATTTATGTAATACAAATACAACATCAAATTTCCGTTTTTCTTCCTTCATGCCAGATCTTGTCCTCTACCACTAAATTTCCTTTCTAGACTGGAAAAAAAATACCAAACATTTAATCTATAAAGCTTTTTTTCTCTCCCTCTTTAACAGACCTGTCAGATATGGCTCCATTGCAGGGCATAAAATAACATATAAAGTAGGCGACACTAGTGTCGCCCAGTATCAAGATATTGTCGCCCAGTGACAAGAGACGATGCCGGCAGTTTTTTAATGTAAAACAGGTGAATAGCATAAGCTTACTCTGTGACTCGGGAGATGATAAGAATGGCAACAGTCGTCATAGCAGTAAAAGAAAACACAAAAGTAATAGAAAACACAATAGCACAGTTACAAATTGCTGGTTGTTTTGCTGTCCAGGTAAATGGTTCTGTTGAGTAATACGAAGTTTACAACAAGTTTGTTACATGCACAACTTTTTTTTTTTACTGAAGAACAAGAAATAAAATCAGTTTTTCTAAGAGAATGTAAATCAAGTAAGAGAGGAACAGAAAGCCTCGTGGATTCTACCAAGATTGCATTTGATAACTTGAGTTGGTCATAGAGAATGACGCAAAAAATTAGTTGGCAGGCTAAACTACAAATGGGATGGGGGAAGCGCAAACACAGGCAAGAACAGCGACCTTTAGGTTCATGAGAAACAGTACTTGGGTAAGAGATTTTCTTTGGGTGTGGTGCGTTGTTCATATGTCTGACTTAGCTATGTCTCATTTAGAATCATCAGTTATCAAAGTTCAGCATTGATAATCAAATATAAAAATCTGTAGCAACACTTTATCGAGTTTCTGCTCCACACTTTGAAGAACTTGAATAAATAGCTGGAAAAGAAAACCAAATTGTCTTTTGTTTCCCTCTATGTTTTGAAGTACGGTTCGTTAAACACTTAAAAATCTTCCTTTCATGCAAAAACTTTATGAATCATCAACCCGAGTTATCAAAACTGAACAAGCTTCTGCTGGTGGATTCCTTCGATTATAGATGAAAGATAATGAACAACAACGCCTGACTTGCCTAATGCCTAGATCTTCTAAAACACTTTGAAAAACTTCAGAAAGACAGTCAAAGGTCTTTCATTACACTGCCTGATATTGAATTAATATAGAATTGTTAAAGAGAAATTTTTACGAACGCTTTGATGGCGAAAATAAATGCAGCCCTAAGGAAGAAAGTGATTCTGATATTGAAGATAATCCTCACAAACATAAAGTTAACAACTCATTAGTTTCTACCAAGAGATGCTAGATTACAGAGGAAAAAGAAACTGTATTGAGTTGTAAAGAATTTATTTCCCAAAGATTGGAAGAGTATCAAAAGAACATCGTGAACGGGATAGATGTTTTCTTAAATGCAAGAAGACAAACAGAGGTTATTAGTGCAGCCCGCCTTGATGTTTAGAACCTTTTTGGTAAAGAATAAGTCGCCGAATTTACTGTTGGTGCAATGGCTTTGTATGCAGCTGAAAAACTGAGTCCTTCTCATCAACAGCAAGGCTACATTACTACTTTAAGGCGTTTCAACCTGACTCTTGTTTTCAACCAATTGGAGCAATCATATGTTTCTTTGACGCAACACAGTGCTGGCCCAGAAAGAGCTGTGTCCATACATACAACACTAAAATCCAACAAACAGTAGGAACTATCAAGAGAAGCCTTAAACTCAAGGATGTTCATTGCTCGTAATGGAATTGGAATAGCTTTTTATGATCCAAGGCCTGTTATGCAACGAAAGAAGGAGAAAGCTTCCAGACAACAAAATCTACGAGAATCCGGAGTTTCTTAAATTTTTTTAGCTAAGACAGTAACTTGTAAAAAACCTTAACGATTGTAATTATTATTGTAGCATTTTGGAAACTTTATAAAAATTTAGCATTTTGGAAACTTTACAAAAATTTAATAAAGTTAAAAATTTGAAAACGTAAGGAACAAAATCGTTTTCCTACTCTGCATGATTCCACTATTTGTATAAGACAGTCCTTTGTACAAAAATTTTAAACCATTGTAATTATTGTTGTATCATTTTCGAAATATTTTAAAGACAGAGTTTGATTTTTAACACTTTCCAACAAAGTTGAAAAGTGTTTATGACTTCGGTTTGTCTGTCCGTCTGTCCGCGCTCTAACTCAAGTAAATATACTCGGATTGCCCTGAAATTTTTGGATGTTATTGACGTTTACCATAGCACGTTCCCTATTTCAAATGAAGTTTCTAGAATGTTTAGTTCATTTACAGGCACAGTCAAAAGTTTGCCGTTACATTACCGCCTATGGGAAGAAATCGTTTAAAATGATTTTTAATGATGTTACACTCTTTCAAACATAAGAAATTTCATATGCATTTATGAAGTGCACTAAAATATGCATTCTGTAGAATATGCGGTGCAAAGGATAGTTATTATTCATATTTACAGGGCCACACAAAAGAATTCCGTTACATAATGATATAGGGTGGAGGGAATTGTTTTCGGCGTATTTAAGGATGTTCTCAAATTCAAAAGGGCAACTTTCTGACATAAGTTTTAATTTATGTTTCTTCGAAAATGCATGAAACTAGCTGGTGTTGTTTTTCAGAAACTATGTAATTGAGCTGTGTTTTCCATTTTTTTAAAAAAACGCAATAGTTCTTTCAGAAAATAGTGTCAAAGTGGGTGTTTTGAACCGAATTTCCGCGCGAAGGAAGAAAGAGACTCAAGAGCGGGCGAAAAACGTGTTCACGTGATCAAAATTCCTTATAACTCAATAGGTAATTGATTGATCAAAAAACGGAAAAAACAGTTCTATTCCAAATCGCTTCCATGGCCAGGCTTTCCAATTTTATACCTTTCCGTTAAAAAATGAATTTGTAAATATGTCAGAACATTTTGCGCTTGTTGAGCAGAACAGTTAAGAACAGCCTTAAATTATGTTAAATTGTTTCAGGTATAATGAAATTGATATATGTCGCTGAGGTTTACTATAACTTATTTCATGTATAATACGAAGTGCATAGCATTTACAGGGACACACAAAAGATTTCAGATACAATATTACTATATTGTATCCGAAGTTCTGTGCAGTAGCAATGATTGCTAGAAATGCATTTTTAATTATGTTATGCGCTTTTATGTTTCACTATATTTATGCGTAGTATATGGGGTGTATAAATGCTATAATTCATATACAGGGCTACACAAAAGAATACATAATGGTTACTGGGTATGAGTGCAAATTGCTTAAAAGTGGTTTTTAAATGAGTTATGCATTTTTACAGCTGAACTACATTTAGCTCACTAAGAAATGTTTATAGAATATAGATAAAATAATATACAGGGTCGCGCAAAGTATTGGATACATGCCGTCAATAAATGATAATTTCTGGAAATGTGATTTCAGTAGTTTTTAAAGTGTTTTAATTTGAATTAAATTTTAGCTAAATAGTGGCGTGTAATAAAAGTACTAGATTAACTACAGGGTTGTACAAAAGTATACAAGTATGTTTCCATTTATTAGTATAAATTGCTGAAAGAGAAATTTCAAACTGTTATTCGTTTTCTTGCTAAACTAAATTTCCCTATGGTATATATATCAACCTACAGATCAAATACAGGGCTGTTCAAAAGAATTGGAATACATATTTGCTATGGACGGTAACGGCAGCAATCAGTTTTTCAAATGTTTTATGCGTTTTCTAAAGTGTTTACATAGTTAACTTATATACCTTATTTCCCTAAATAACGAAGTTTTGTTAAAGCATTCAGGAAGTGTTGGAAAGTGTTTCATAATCTATGCTTAACGCATGATTTTTCTTTCTAGTTAAAAACATAAAGGGTAAAATCTGTTTTCTTGTTCAGTTCCACTCTTTGCAAAATGCAGTAACTTGTAAAAGTCAAAAGATTGTTTAACCACTCTAATTATTATTGATTTGTTATTTTGGAAATATGTTAAACAAGTTGGATATACCAAAACCAAAACTTTCTTCTATCTCATACATGTTAGTACTTCAAAATTCGTTATCACAGTACCAAAATTAAATGGCAATCTATGCTCATCATAAGGATTCTAAAAAGATGAAATTCCGTGCATGAGTTCTTGAGATATGACTATCGCTGAAATCGTGTAAATCCAGCAAAATGCAGCATAGCAGCGCTACTTATAGGGTGATTTACACCAGAACCTAATCATCATCAACTTATGCCAATGTCTAACTGAATATGAAATTTGGGGAAAATTCGTGCATTAGTTCTTGAGATAGAGCTATTATACAAATCATGACAAATGCAGCATAGCAGCGCCACCTGTTGAGCGATTTCCACCAACACATAATCAGCAGCAATATTAATGAAGGTATACTTGAATCTGAAGTTTGATGAAAATTCGTGCATTAGTTCTTGAGATAGAGCTACTGCGAAAATAGTTTAAATCCTGCAAAATGCAGCATAGCAGCGCCACCTATCGGGCGATTTACACCAAAAACTAATCAGCACCAATCTATATCAGGGAATACCTGACTATAAATTTTTATTAAATTCCGTGCATTAGTTCTTGAGATAGAGCACCCACAAAATTTGTGTCACATACAGACAGACAGACGTTTTGTAAAAACATGTTTTTCGGAATCTCTGACCCCTAAAACATGTAAATTCGTCAAAAACCCGAAGTCAAAAATTTTCATGAATCCAATACTTTCTTCTTGTAAAGATAGAAGAAAGTAAAAATTTAACATGATATTTTTTCTTTATGCTCTTTAAACATCAAGAGAAAAATCTGTTTCATGATTAGTTTCACTTTGGGGCTAAAACTATAGTTACGGTACTATTTCACCAAAAAATTAGTTAATTACATGATTCAGTGAAGGTTATATAGTTTACCAACCAGCAAAAGAAGTACAATAGACATAACTAATAAGGTATAGAAGTTTGTCAGCTAGTCAATATGCTTATAATTTGGTGTTCTGTTATCAAGGGAAGGAGGGAGAGGTAATTCATGAACATTTATTTGGGACAAAAATCCAAAATTATTGTCGCCCAGTGAAAATTCCTTAAAATATGCTCTGCTCCATTGTGTGTTCCTCGCTTTGAAGAAATTATCCAAATATGGATTACCTTATATCCATAAAGCTTGCTTTCTTTATACAATTGTCAGCATACGAAATTTATCGTTAGGAGGCGGGGTTGAAACCAAAGGCTTCTAAAACTACAGTGAACAAGCCTACAATACCGTTTCCTTAACTTGAATTTGCTATACATGACAATTGCTTGTTTCATGGAAATTTGGTCCGATTCCAATAAACTCCAAAGGGCAGCCCATCCTCCCCTCTATGTGAAAATGCAAAATAAATAATGGAAGGTCTGTCCCTGCATTTCTTCAATTATCTCCTATTCCACTGAAATTTTAAAAAATTGGCGCTTGTAAAATAAACCAATCATTATTTCAAATTTAACAATATGCCAGGTTACTTACAATTTTACAAATCCAAATTTATTACTTACTGACACATTCATAAAGTCATTTTTATTCTTAAATTAAAAAATGTTACACATGCTTTAATTAGGAAACGAAGAAACTGAATGCACTGTTTAATGAAATTGTTTTGCACTTTTTCTTAAAAGCAAAACAGTTTCTAAAGTGGTTGTCAAAGTTGCCATTATAAGCCAATTTTTGCAAGGAGACAGCCTGATACAGACCATCATAAGATAGAAATCAATTACAACTCAAAGTGTAATGCATTTATTGAAAAGTGAGAAACGGTATTCGATTCCAATTCCTAATTAAATGAAAAACATTTTATTTACATTATGCCCAGGGCCATAGGAAGGTCTTTTGAGGCCCCTACAAAAAGAATTTCGTCCCCTCCCCTGCCTCTAAGATTTTGAAGAAATATCTATATTTAATTTTCTATCCGAGTTCCATTTTATAACAATACCAGCGGAGTTTGCTGGTCGATTTTTCCATAATAAAACTCAAAGTAAACAAATTTGGAGTTGGGTTGAACTGCTTTTGGCAACGTACATTCATTGGGGCTATGCCCACTCAGATCTCGAAGAATTATCGTAAATTTTTATTTCGACCAGATTAACTTAAAATTTTCAACATTAGCTACAGGAACAGATTTGATATTTTTACAACTTGAATTTAACCAAAGCACTAGCAAAATTAACTGAAAATTCTTCCGTTTAGGAAAAAAATGTCAAAAAATCGCCGCAGAGTGCGAAATAATGCCAAAAATTGATAAAGAAATTTCGAAGTTCATAGGGAGCAAAATTTACGGGATTGTACTAAAAGAATTTTTATTCACGAATGTTAAAAAAAATACCAGAAAAAATAGCTAAAAATCACATAAAAATTTTCGAGAAATTCACAAACAGCAAAAATTTGGAAAAAGAAAAGTTTGAAACTGAATTTTCTTAGCAAATGCTAAAAACCGCTAAATATTGCACATAAATAAAATAAAATAATATGAAACTCTTTTCGTATTTTCTGTTTTTTTTTCTTTCTTTCTTTCAGTTTGACTATGTCATCCGCATGGATCAGACAGATTTTTTAAAGCAGAAAATACTCATTTATAACTTTTTACTGCTCTGAACGGTGCTTTTTATTATCAAAATATGTATTAAGTGATTTACTAATTCAAAGAAATTACATTTGCGATGTCGTTTTCATATTTTTCAGTTTTCTTCATTTAAAATTGTCACCTAAGTTGTCTGGATTGAAACTGAAAAAATAATAGCTTCGGGTAGACAGTACCTTTTCTCTGGGCAACAGGAGACGGGTTTCCCAGTAGATAATAATAAAGACAGACGTTTCTCTGTCCAGTTCTTTGTCTGACCAGATGTTTTTCTGTTCAGGACAAGATTTGACAGGAAGAATACCTGTGTGCCTGAAATTATGCACCTCAAAACAGGTTTTTGGATTTTTTTTAATAATTTTTTTTTAATTTAATTTTTTATTCTATTTTTAGTGTTTTTTCTACATTCGTGCTTTTTCCCCTACATTCATGAAAGGAATCCATTTTCAATATCTATCTTTCCATTTTAACCGAATATAGTAAAATAGTCTTCTGCAATTTTTTAATATTTCACGAAATCTTTTACGTGATTTTAAACCTTTATTCGCAACCCGATTTTATTTATTTATTTATTTATTTATTGAGAATGTAAAAGGAATCCGGTTTCAATATTTTATCCCAATATAGTAAATTTTGTCCTCTGTAGCATTTTATTCGCCTTCTGCGTTACTTCTTTTTTTTACTTTCTTCTATCTTTACAAGAAGAAAGTATTGGATTCATGAAAATTTTCGAATTCCGGTTTTCAACGGATTTACACGTTTTAGAGGTCAGAGAACCCGAAAAACATGTTTTTAGAAAATGTCTGTCTGTGAGTCTGTCTGTCTGTGTGTGACACAAATTTTGTGGGCGCTCTATCTCAAGAACTGATGCACGGAATTTAATAAAAATTCATATTAAGTTAGTCCCTGATACAAATTGATGCTGATTAGTTTTTGGTGCAAATCGCTCAACAGGTGGCGCTGCTATGCTGTTTTTTTTACGATTTCCGCAATGGCTCTATCTCAAGAACTAATGCACGGATTTTCATCGAACTTCAGATTTAGTTAGTCCTTGACATGACTTGATGCAGATTACGTGTTGGTGTAAATCGCTCAACAGGTGGCGCTTCTGGGCTGCATTTTGCACGATTCCCGCAATAGCTCTATCTCAAAAACTAATGCACGAATTTTCATTTAACTTCAGATTTGGTTAGATGTTAACACAAGTTGTTGCTGATTAGGTTTTGGTGTTAATCGTCCAATAGGTGGCGCTGCTATGCTGGCATTTTCATGATTTTCGCAATAGCTCTATCTCAAAAACTAATGCACGGATTTCCCCCAAACTTCAGATTCAGTTAGACTTTGACGTAAGTGGTTGCTTGGTAGTTTTGTTTAACATAGGTTTTGGTGTAAAGTACCCAATAGGTGGCGCTGCTACGCTGAATTTTCTTAGATTTACACGATTACGGAGATAGCCATATCTCAAGAACTAATGCACGGAATTTCATATCTATAGAATCCTCATGATGGGCATAGATTGCCGTTACATTTTGGTAGTGTGATAGCAAATTTTCAAGTATTAACATGCATGAGATAGAAGAAAGTTTTGGGATTGGTATATCCGACTAGTTTTTTTTTTTTTTTTTTTAACATCCCTAAAAGGAATCATGTTTAAGTCTTTTAGTTGAATATAGAAAATTTATCCTTTTCAATGTCTGAATTTTTTTACGAACATTTTATGTGATTTTTAGCGTATTTTTTAACATTTCACTTTCAATCTTCTGGCTCGATGTAGTCAAATTTTGCTCTCGGCGATTTTTGAATTTTTGTCCAATTTTTTATACGATTTATCCTCATATTTTCATGTTTTGCAGAGACATTTTGACAAGTTTTTCTGAAACTGAAGAATCATCCAGTAGATTTTGCTGCTGTCATGATTAATCTGAAGGTGGAAAAATAAAAAAATTGCTCTTGTAGCAACTTGAACGACGATGCTGGAAAATACTTTTACCTGGAGACTATCACTTTTATCGAAAGAAAAATTACAATAAATCAAGGATTGTTTGATTCAAGATCAGATTGGAGATATCCCCAACGTGTTTACACTGCAGAAGGCAGCGGAGCCCCCAAGGGGGAACCCTCCAAAATAGGTTATTTTTTGGAAAAATCAACCAGCAAAGCAAGCGAAAGCTCCCCTAGTAGATGAAATGATTACAGAATATAATTTATGTATAATTAACATTAGTAATTTATCGAGAGAAGAGAAAGGAAACGTTAAAAAAGAAACAGGTCGAACATAAGGGGATAGATGGCAAATGCATGGCACACACATACCTGCTTATTGGGAGCCCCAAAGAGGTTAAAAAGCACTTTTTTTTAAACATTTGAATAAAAATAATGAGGATTAAAAGTTTTGAATCTTGGATTCCAATTTTTCCTCACTTTTAATAGGGACCCCCCAAAAAGACATTTAAAAAAGTATTTAGAACATGCAAAATTTCTTTCCATCTGGGCACCTGTAAAAAGAATGGTGGCTATAGAAAGAAGCTCATGTCTGTTTTGGTTGAAGAAAGTAATGGTATTAAGGAAGTTTTGAACCTTATTGGGGCCCCCTACGAGATTGAAAAGCACATTTTTAAAACATTTGAATAAAAAAATGGCGCTACAAGTTTTGCATCCTGGGGTCCAACTTTTCCTCACTTTCATAGCCCTACCAGCCCCCCCCCCCCCCCTACTCAAAAAAAAAAAAAAATAGAGCCTGCGAAATTTTTTTTATCTGGGCACCTTTAAAAAAAATAGTGGGTACAGAAAGGAAGCACATTATCTGTTTTGGTTGAAGGAAGTAATAGTATTAAAGAAGTTTTGAAGCTTATTGGGCCCCCAACGAGATTAAAAAGCATATTTTTTAAACATTTGAATAAAAAATATGGTTTCTAACAGTTTTGAATTTTGAGTTCCAACTTTTCTTCATTTTTAAACGGTCACCCCCCCCCCCCCCCCAAAAAAAAAAAAGCAATTCAAAATGGATTTAGAGCTTGCAAAAATTCTTTCGTCACCTTTAAAATGAATGGTGCGATGACTATAGAAAGAAATCAAAAGTATTTTGAAGGAAGTAATAGTATTAACGAAGTTTTGAAACTTTTTGGGGGCCCCAATGAGATTAAAAAGCATCTTTTTTTATCATTTGAATAAAAAATTTCGCCTAAAAGTTTTGAATCTTGGGTTCCAACTTTTCCTCACTTTTATAGAAGACCCTGAAAAAGACAATTCAAAAAGAGTTTAGAGCTTACAAAATTTCTTTTATCTGGGCACCTTTAAAAAGAATGGTAGCTGTAGAAAGAAAGTGCATACCTGTTTTGGTTGACGGAAGTAATAGTATTAATGAAGTTTTGAACCTTCGGCTTCACCTTTTTCTCCCATTTATAGGGGGCTCCCAAACAGACTAAAATACCATTATATTTTAAAAATAAAATTAGAGCCTTCAAAAAAGCTCTTCCATCTGGGCACCTTTATAAAGAATAGTGGATATAGAAGGAAAGCGCATATCTGGTTTCTAAGTCTGACCAAGATCTTTGACAAAAAATGAATTTGTATAAAACAGATTAAAATGTCATTAAAAAATACATTTAAAAATAATTATAAATGTAAAAAACATTACTTGGCTCAAAGGTACAATAACTTACTACTGGGCCCCTGACTTTGCTCAGCCCCCCTCCTCAATTGGGGTTATGGGGAGCAGTTCCTACGGCCCTGGTTATGCCAAATACAGTCGGCTCTCGTTAATTCGA
The DNA here is from genome assembly GCA_963932465.1 of Maratus speciosus. Classification (NCBI taxonomy): domain Eukaryota; kingdom Metazoa; phylum Arthropoda; class Arachnida; order Araneae; family Salticidae; genus Maratus; species Maratus speciosus. The sequence continues at coordinate 227,473,295 of OZ010796.1, read as the reverse complement.
ACTCGTCGGGACCACAAGAAATATTCGAATTAACCAGAGTTCGAATTATGAAAAGTATGAGAGAAAACATATTTAAAGGGATACTATGACAAAGGAATTAATGTTATAATATTTTTTAAATTTATTTCGGCTGTTATCGTTAGAATATGACTTAATATTAAATTAAAAGATATAAATACATAAACTAATTATTAAGATTAAAAGAATATAAATAAAACATAAAAATTAGTAATACGAGGGTGGTTCAATAATTATTGTCTCGAATGTGTATAAAATATTTGTACTGCGATGGTTGATGTGGAAAATTGAAGCCTAATGTCTTAGATGCCTATATGCTCAATTTCAGAACTGTAGCTGCTATATTAACATAATTTTTTCCCTTTTTGGTATGAGAAGTCGCACCTAGCTTGAAAGGTGTGTGTGTGTGTGGGGGGGGTGACAGTGAATGAGACGTGGCTACTGTCGTTTGGACTCGGGATCCTAGTGATGTAGTGACGTTCATTCACTGTCACAAATCTAGTGACGTTCATCCACTGTCACAAATCTATCACAGAACTGCTTCAGGTCTGGCTCCATACCAGCCTTTCCCCCCCAACACCCCCCCCCCTTTCAAGGTAGGTTCCACCTCTCACACCTAAAACGAAAAATATTAGTTAATATAGCAGCTACGGTTCTGAAATTGAGCATATAGGCATCTAAGACAATAGACTTCAATATTCCACATCAACCATCGCAGTACAAATATTTTATACACACTCGGGACAATAATTATTGAACCACCCTCGTACAGTATAAAACAACTGCATTTTAAAATTTTTATTAATTGTACTATTATTTTCTCGCCTGAAATTAGATGAACATTTAAGAAATTATTTACACTATTTATCATCACTATGACAAAATTTATCAATTGTTGTTTGCTTAGTCCTATTCATTTTTGACTTTTGAAAAGAGGTTTCCCCTATCTTTAACAGATGTCCACCACGTGGATTTCTCAGAATGTCACTAGGTGAAATGTTAGAGAAATGATTAGGAAGAAGCACAATGGAAGAAGGGGTAGAGGTGTCATTGATGGACAGATGGGGCACTAAAAAAGCGGATATCAAATGCATGGGATTATATGTATACTAGTTCAGAATAATTCTGTCAAAAATGAAAGAAAGAAAGTTATTTCAAGGATCCAAAATACGTGAGAAAGTAAGGAAAAGTAAAAAAATGGAATTTTCGTTAGTTTGAATTAAACGAAGTCAAGAGAAAATGAGTTCGAATAAATGAAAATTTTTAACGTTATTCTGCCATTGAAAATTTCGGGACTTCATGTTTAGTTCGAATTAAGCGAAGATTCGATTTATCCGATTTCGAATTAACGAGAGCCGACTGTATCTTATTTAACTTTAATATATTTTTATTATATCTCTGAAGTAACTTTAAAAAATTCATACTGACTTTAGAAATGTATTTTAAATGAAGAAAAGAAATTCCCTAAAATCGCAGTACATATTTTTGAAGAACTACAAATAAGAGACTACAAAAAAAAAAAAAAAAGAAGAAATAATCTACCACCCCTGGAAAAACCTTTGCCCTACCTGGAAGTATGGTCTAGCTACAGGCCTGGATCGGCCACTAGGTAGAGCTCGTCATGACAGACAGGTCACGCCATCTGCCGATAGCCATCATAACTCTTCAGTCTGTGAGCTGACCTTTCAATACAATGTTGACACTGGTGAAAAACAGAAGAAGAACCCGAATGTCGTAAAGCATGTAGTAATGGAGGAAATGTAATGAACAAGCAAACAGAAACTTATATAAAAGTAAATATAAGGTAAGATAAGAATATTATATTTATTGTAAATTTATATTTAAACACTGAAAATAAAGATAAGTAAAAGTGTTCAAATATAAAACTTAAAAGTAAATAAAGTATATAACCAGAGTTTATTTAGAAGTAAATGAAACTTAGATAGGGAAGATTAAATGGAGTTTAATGTAGTTATAGGTTGAATAGAAAAGTCAAATGAGAAGGTAATTGGAATAACAAGAATAGAAGGGACAAAATGTATATTTTTCCTGTCACATACAGGCACCGGATACTGCTGGCACGCCCCTGAAGAAATACTTTACAATACATTACTTTAGATTAAAACTAATTGAAATAAACTCATAACTAAATTAAGATAAGTATGTTAAAATAATACATCCAGAACGTGAACCAGCCAACATTCAGTATGAGAGAAAATACTTCCATTTGAAGGACGATAAAAATGCAATCTAAAGATGTCTGCATTGTATATTTATATGAAATGGCCCGGATTGAAAACAATGTTTCGGAGCAACGTCCACGAAACGGGCTAATCACGGAATGGCATCAAATCGATGCAAAAGCTAGATTCGATGATGGATTCGATAAATGATACAATATTCCCAGTCGTCATCTGGCGGGGAAAATATCGTTACGGAAAAACGTAATCAGTTTAGAATGTAGTTTTACCAATGTAGGCTGCAAAGAAATGAAGTCTGCGAACGGAAAATGATAGGAATAGCTATTGAGGTTAAAGCATTAATGCAGCAAGTAAAACAGATAGATAAAGTCCAGAAATTAAGTAAAAGGTAAGTTAAGTTTTAGGAATATATTTATTACTGATATTATGAGATATTATAATGAAGTAATAAATAAATAAAAGTAAAATATGAACTTGAAAATAAAAATGATGACTGTAGTATGAAGTTATGATATAAAGGAAGTAGAAGGTGATGAGAAAACCAGTATTTGGTATTTCTATCATGAATAAGCTTTAAAATATTGTAATCACTGCACCTGTGTCTTTACTCCTACTTTTGTCGACAGTGTCTGATTCATCTAACTTTAATCAAAGTGTTCTGAATAGTGTAAGGTGCCTCATTTTTAATAACTTAAGATTCTAAAAATTTATCTAAAATATTTAAATCAGGTTTTAAATATTTGTATGTCATTTTTAAATTAAGGAAACGTCAATTGGTACTAAAACCATCCAGAGCACGGGATGCAGACCCCTCACCTTAGGCACTTCATATTTTTTTAAGGAGTTGGTGCAACTTAGCATGCTTTTTATGACGCTTTTTAACGTCGCATCCACTTTAGTCCTTTTTTAGTTTCTATTCGAAGCCCTCAAAATCTGAGTGGAATAGTTGTAAATTTTCTTTGATCTACCTGTATGGTTCGGTATCGGTATCATCATTGGAAATGTCACAGTTTTCATTATTGGCAAACTCAGAAAGTTCAGTGTTGTTGAGCAGGGGGCTTGAGAACAGTCTTAAGGAATTTTTACTTCATCCCAATTTTATGCGCACAAAAAAAAAAAAAAAAAAAAAAAAAACTAGAGAACAGGAATTTTGCTTTTTCAGAATTTAGTGTCGCCGCCAGCATTTCCATTACTTCATTTTCTTCTGATGGACTGATGGCTTCTATTATTATGAAACAGCCATTATAAATGAAGTGTTAGATGAAGATGAAAAAGAAGTCGTAAAAAGTTAGAACTCTGATTTTCTGGTCAGAATGGGGGGAAAAAATGGCCATAATTTTTTTTTCGGAAAAAAATTACGCGGGACTCTACTGCAGTACAAAACATATTTCAATTTTAAGACTTAAAGCACACGTTTTATTGTGTGTAAAATGACGTCATTCGCATACGCTTAAGAATTCCACATTTACTATCTACTTTTAAACATCTACAGTAAAGCATGTAATGCACTTCACTATCACGAAATAATGCACAAATGCAGCAAAAAAGATGCCGTCATTCAAGAAAATCGACAAAAAAAAAAGGGCTATCTAATGATTCATAGATACTTAAAATTAAATATAGTTTATAATAAAACCATTGTTTTAACAGAAATCATTCGTTTATATATTTTTTAAAATAGCACATATTTTAATTACATTTTCTTTCGGTTGTTATGAGAAAATGGCAACAAAAATATATAATTACTATTTTACAACTATTTTTCCTTTACTTTCCATAGAAATGGAGTACTTCCATTGCCAATATTAAGCAAATGACTCTAAAAGCTACAAAAAAAAAATTAATATTTCAAAAATAAATGGAGATGCAGTTTTCAAACAAATTTCATTTAAAAGAACTTTTTTTTCCAATACGACGGTATAAACATTGAAAATGTGTGATGCTTATAAGTTTAAAAAATTGATATAGAGTATTTAATCGTACTGTTTTGTTTTACGGCTGGTTTCTGTAAGGTAACGTTATTTTTTGGAATACGCAAAATAAGCTGGGAGAAAGAAATAGCATACTGTACCAGGGGCTAAAAAAAACCCGTAAATGCTGCACTTGACAAAAAATTAACTTTCAAACTTGTAAACGCCACGGTGTTTCTTCCATAAAATATGGTAATACCTTCACTTATTGTTCCTCCAGCTAAATACATTTCATACTGGTTCACAGAAGAACCATTACACAGAAATACATATATGGAATGCTAAGAACATGAAAATCAACGTGAAAAACAAGCCAGAAATAAAGAAATGTTCTTTAGATATCAGAATGTGATGTCAGCAGGCCCCTTTGTTTTATAAGTTGGAGGATGGAGGCAGTGGAGAGTAGAGTTCTGCATTGGGTCGTGTTATCTACACCCAACCTGACCTGTGGTTTCAGTCGGGTTGACTTTCATTGTTTTGGGTCATTTTCAGGTTGGGTTTTGCCTCTTGTGGGTCAGGTTGACCAGATCATTCAAAAGAATAGCCAAAATATTTTTTCAGGTTTACAATCTACATACAATAAAACCTTCAAAGTTAGGACTCCAGAAAAGCGGACACCTCTATTTAGCAAACGTTTTTTCACTTATATATTTATATGCTTAAACCTTTGATTAGTAGACATCTCTCAATCTACATACGTGTGCATGAACTATCACAAATACAATAATTATTTTTGTATGTATCAAAAAAGTAATGTGATGTTTATAATATTTTTCATATTCTGAGATATGAAAAAATTATTCTTAACTACAATGTAAAAAAAGAATAACCTATGATTACATTTGAGTGTATGAATTTCAAAATTTGCCTTATCCAAAATACCAAAATAAAAATAATTGTGTTTTCTTAATCAATCTATTCTGTTGATAAACCTGCACCGAAAAAACACTACAATATGAAAAAAAAAAGCTAGTTTTATCCTGCATTTTTGGCATTGTAAAATATTGGCTTACAATACAATGTAAACAAATGGACGCAGCCAGAGGTTTCTTGCGATTTCCCAAAATTTGATTTTCTGGATAAGGCAAGTCTTGAAACCCATGTCTTCATTTCTTATATCCATTTTATTTCCCATGCAGCAAATTAAACATATCAGGATACACTGATTTAAATCACTTAATTTAAAAAAAAATCATTGATTAAAATCACACAATTACATTTTTAAATTTTTTTTAACTATAGTCTAAATCAAAATAATCTTGAAAAAATTACATGTTATTTAAACAAAACAAAATAAAACAGTACATTCTTAATAGCACATTCTAAGAATGTTCTTCCATTTTCAATTGCAATCAAGGGTGGATTCAGCCCTCCATTTAGAGGGGGGGGGGGGGGTTCATGGCACCATTTTTTTAGGGGGAGGGTCACATCTTAATAAGAATTTTTTTATTGAAGGCTGTTCCCATATCCAAAATGGCTACTTCTGATTTATTTACCTGTATTACCTGTGATCTGTATTTTCTGATACTTTTTGGAAGTCATTTTCATTCGTAAATATGAAAAAATTGCATTAATATTTGTAAAAATGTAAAATTTACACATTTTATTCAGATGCCAAGAAACTGAAGAATTTCCCATTTTCTTTTAAAGGCGAAGAATCATTCAGAAATTGAGCATTTTAAGCCAATTTTTAGGACTTGACAGTTACAAAAATACCATCATGGGGGAGCAATTGGCTGTTGTGGCCTGAAATACAGTTTAAAACCCCACATTTTATGGAGATTTCCCCGATAGATTCTTTGCCATTATCGAAAAATGGAAAACGCTAACCAATCAAATTTGTTCTGAATAAGTACACTTGCAAATGTCTTGCATCTAAGATTAAAAATAACTTCATGGATGTGTCAGAAATTACCTACTTTGAATTTAAGTAGAGCTTTAAAGAGTCAGAAAGATTCTCATTGTTGAGCAAGGGCTAAATTTGAAAAAATGTAATATATATTTCATTTTTAAATGTCCTTCAGAAACTTTCTTTGTTCAAAGGGGGGGGGGGGGTCATGAGCCCCATGACCTTCCCTTTGGATCTGCCATTGTTTACAATCCTATGCTTGCTTATCTTTGTAGACACTCACTGGATAGTTAAGGGGATTTATTGAAGGGTGTGGTGTCCCAGAGTAAATAAACAGAGAATTTCCTTCTTTTGACCACTGACCAACAGGTGTTAGTTACAAATCTGTTTTTAAGCACACTTGAAGCAAAGAACTTGAATCAACTATTAAAAAGCTCTTTGCTTGAAGTTACTTTTGCCCACTGAAGTGTATATAGCAATACTTTGCATAGTACAGGACAAATTGAAAAAATTGACACAAAAATGGCAGGTAGGAAATATGATCAGATATGGTTCCTTTTTACAGAAATTGCAACAGTTTCAGGTAAAGCAGGAAAATTAGTTTTTCTCTACAAAGCATTAAATTTACCTTAGCCAAATATTTTCATGATTATGTTTCCTAATTTAAAGTAAATAAATTATTGGTTACCTTGATACTTTGCCCATTTTTTTCTCTGAAAATGTCAGTATAAGGAATTTTTATTATAAAAGAGCTTAGATTTATAATATGGCCTTCTATAAAAATTAATATTTTATTGTTATTTGATCTTGATTTGTAAAAGTATGTATTAGTTACACTGAAAAAAGAATTCATTAATATTTTTCTGTGTCCTTATTCAAGGTTTAGCCAAGCATTTGTTTACTGGTGAATTATAATCCTTTTATATATTGTACTAATAATATATATTTAAAATAATACGTAATAAAGGGAGTTGTTTTGGCAAGTAGGTGCAATAAAACAATGGATAGTACTTTTAATGGTGCTAACAGTTCTTAAGGTAGGTGATGTAATCATTACACAGAAATATAAAAATTTACATGCATAAAAAATTAAATGCTATTTTCAAGCCTCTATCTTAATTGCATTTATAAAACTATTGAAAATGGCATGCTATAGCCTTTAAAGTTTAAAATAATGATTTTTTCATATCCTGAAATATATACTCATTCATATGCAAATACGTATTTATTTTCATCTGAAACATAGTTCTGCTCAAACTTTTTGTGAAAATCCCAACAACCTGGCTTCCCAAAAACCTAAATATGACACGCAAACATTATTCTGGGATGAATCCGACCTGCAGAAAGAAAATTAGTGTATCCTAAATCTGAATAAAGAAAATTAAAGACAACCCAACTTGATTCAGCGATCTCGAAGTATCTGCTGCTCAAAGGTTTTACTACATTTGAATATTAACACTTTCATCACAACGGACAAGATAACTCGTCTTCCAGGAATATTTGCTATACATGATGGATGAGATAGCTCGTCTTCCAGGAATATTTGCTATGCATGAGGGATGAGATAACTCATCTTCCAGGAATATTAGTTATCAATCAAGGAAAACCAATTCGTACCGGAAAATTCTATAATTGAATTATTAGACATTGATTCCGATATCTAATGTCTAATAGCTACCAGGCAGAATTTTCCAGTCTAAATTGATTTTCCCAAATGGACTTTCCGAACAGAACAATAATTTATGTAATATTTAGGATTTTTCTTTTTTCTTTTTATTCTTGTTTGTAAGCACAAACAAATCATTAGAGTGAGAAATGTTATTGATTATTATTTTTCAAAGTAAAATAAACAAGTTTTAAATGAATTTGTGTTTTGTTTCAATTTTAGCGCTGCAAGGAGTGGCTCAGGCTTTTAGTGCATAGGATAGGACAAAGGTGCATCATTAACCATGATGAAAGTGTTAAAGAATACAGATTTATTCATCTTTCTATATAAAAGATAAACTTGGTATTAGAGGATATAATTATTGATAACTTTTCCTAATTGCATAACATTATTTAATTTCTTTTCATTTTGGGTTTGGGTCAACTTGCGGGTCGCCAAAAATTATTTTGTCAGGTTCAAATTATGTTGCAGGTCTAGGATTTTTTTTTTTTTTTATGAATTGCAGGTTGATTTCAAATAAAAATTTCTGGTTCCGTTCAGGTAAACCCAACCATTTAGTAATATAGTGGGGAGCCTAAATCTACGATTGCAGTTATGGATCTCTCCAACTACCTTCTTTCGCCAAATTTCTTCAAAGCTTTCAGACACACAAAAAAAGGTCAAAAATTCTTATTTATGGTCAAAATATGCAAGATAACTTCAGTTTAAACCCTCCCCTGAAATTGGCATCTACTATTTAATCATTTTGTGCTTCCTTTCAGATACATAATCATCTATGGTTCTAAGATGCAAAGTGTGTTGAGCTATCCCTAGAAACATTTACAGAAGCTTATTCTTTATTTATTAATTGGATATAACAAAATATTTTACTTATGAAAACATTCACACACACACACAAAAAAAAAAAGATTAAAAAAAGTCAATTTTTATTCCTTGTTAAAATATGAGAGGGTACTTACGTATTAACGCCACCACAACAGTTCCTTCATACACAAACAGTTGAGAGAATGTGGGGCAGTGCTAAATGGAGGAACAAAAGACATAGGGGGACAACAAGACATCATTTGGAATCTTATTTATCAGAGTTCATATGGCGACAGCATCAGGCAAAAGAAAAGAGACTGTTTTGAATCTATATTAAACTCTATATTGGCCCATTTTCCACTGAAATCCGATTGACTGGTTTGTTTTAAATGAAGTGTTTTGAATTTTGAAAGTGTTTTACTTTATGATTTGTTGCAAAAATTTTAGGCGTAGATTGGCAGCACTTAAAAACCGTCAAATCTGTAGCTGCGGTGGCATTAATACGTAAGTACCTATGAGAGATAATTTCGGTTAAAAGATCTCTCACTTTGGTACCCATTAGCAGCAGTGCAAAGGCAGGGGTGCCATTTCAGAACTTTCTTGGTGGAAGGGGAGGTGGGGGGGTAAAGTTTTTTTAGGACAGTGGCATGGCCAAGAGTGAGGTTCGGGAGGGGGGGGGATCCTCTTCCCTCTGAACGAAAACCGACTGAAAATTCTGTTTTAAGCAGATTTTCATCTTAGCAGGTATAATTTCAAAATACAGACTCAGGTTTTCCGTTTAAGACAGTATTCTGTTATAAACAGTTTCCATTTTTATAATTATATCTAAGGCTTTTAAAACATCTTTTCTATAGTAAACATCTGAAGAGCATAGGCACATTACATTTACTGCAAAACTTGTGAAAATGAAACCTGTCAAAAAAAGAATGCTTTCGGAAATGGAAAAAATATTACATTCCCATGAAAAAAAAAAACAACAACAACATATAATTATACTTGCTAAGACAGAAACCTGTCTAAAATAGAGCTTTTTTCCTGAGCTTTCGATTTCTTCTTTGCAAGTTTTGCTGCAGGGGTGGGGAGCCATTTCAAGAGGTCCTTGGAGGGGAGGGGCTGAACAAGTGGGATTTTGCCCACTTAATGTCTATCAAAACAATGGGATTCTTCCAGGAATATTTTTCAATTTTCGTGGAAGACTGCAATATTTTTTCCTTTTTTTTTTTTGCAGAACTACGCGAAATCATTTCACCAATCGACTGCGGGAAAAAATCGCAAATTTTGCCAATTGAACCTTGAAAAAATAGTCAATTTGGCAAATTAGTCGCGGAAAAGATATAATTTCATAAAAAGACCGTGGAAAAATATTGCAAAGATCATAAAAACAAACAGCGATTATTGTTAATCGGCTGCGGGGGAAAAAAACGCAGATTTCAACACTCGGTCACAGAAAAAAAAATCAAATTTGCCCATCAGTCGTGCAAAAAAAATTGTGAATTTCGAATATATATCAAGGAAAAAAATGAGAATTTCATCAAAGGTTTCAGATAAAAATCACGAATTTAGTCAAAGAATCGCACAAAAAATTCAAGAATTTCGTCAAATGATTGCACAAAGCAATCACAAATTTTGTCAGTCGGCTGCGCAAAAAAAAAAAAAAAAATGAATTTCAACAAATGATCATAGAAAAGAATCACGAATTTCGTCAAAATATCTCAGATGGAAATAGCGAATTTCGTAAATCGGTCACAAAAAATATCATGAATTTTGACAAATGGTCACAGAAAAAATTTCAGAATTCTGTGAAATGATCACGGTAAAAAACTGCAAATTTCGTCAAACGGTCGGGAAAAAAATCGTGAAATTCAATCGGTCACGAGATAATCAGCACACAAACATGGTGAATGCGTCAAGAAGTTTGCAAATTTTGTGATCCATAAGGATAAGAAAATTTCACGTGTGATTTCCTGTCAGTAAAAAATTTCCTTAACCCCTTAACTGCCGATGAAATCTTGCGCAATCTCCAGTACCTTACTTAAATCACATATTTCTGAAATTATAGAAGGTGTATAATGGCTCAGGTAGTAAAAATTGCCTCGCTATAATTGGAATTCACCATCCCTTTAATAGATACATGCAATTTCTAAAGACGCACATATACGTACGGGACAGTTAAGGGGTTAATAAAAGACGAATCTCTTCAGACTATGATCTAAATCTCATGCAATTCAGAAATTTGCAAAACATTTGGTCTCAGGTAGAGCCTGCATTGGATTGCCCAACCCAATTTTTCTCAAAACCGACATGATCCGATCCGCGGCACATATTGAGGCAGATTGATGTTTCTTTTTTTCGTTTCAGCAGAGGAGATTATTAAGAACATACTGTATATAATATTATTTAATGAAGCAAATGATTTGATAGCGTTGTAATGACTGCAGTAAATAAAAAGTGACACTAATTATGCAAAGTAAAAAATTCAAATAATTAAGAACATGAATTAACCCTCTTTTTTTAAAAAAGAAAAAATCCTCTGTAAATTTCTGGCTAAAGGAGAAATTCACAGCGAAAATTCTATCCCTGAGGGGGCACGAGTTTTCATTTGATCTATTTTGCTCACGGCTGGAAACCAATAAATAGAATTTTTTCTCACATGCCTTTTTAAAATTAGCCAAAATACACATTAATAAGAAATGGTTCACCTTGAGAATGTTGGAATAGCAAAGTCTGCAGAAAGTATTTTTGATAATTATTAGTTTACATACATAAAGTGTTTATTTATTGCATGTGTTTTTATTGTAATAAAATTTGACAAGTTACTTTAGCTTTTGAGCAATTTATGAAAAAAAATTGAGTCTGACCTGTGATGACATATAGGGAGGCATCGAATATTTGGTATTCAGTCATGCTACTGATTATCAGTTAGGTCAAATATCAAACTATTCGTTCTGACGAATATTCGGCTTGGCCAAATATCGAACTATTTGGCCTGCCACATATTCTGTTTGGCTGAATATCGAACTATTCAGCCAAACCAAATACTTAAAAATATCTTTTGAAAAATATTTTTAAAAACCTTTAAACCTTTTAACTGTCAATTTATAAAGATATTCAGAATAATTGAAAACAGAATCATATTTAAATAAAACAGAATGCCGTTACATTATTTGTTTGCAGATTGATTAGTGTCACTTAAAAAAAAAACCCATTAATGATGATCTTCATAGAAATAAATGATACACATATGGAAGTTTTTGAACAATGTCTTGTAAATAATCTGTCTTTTGCTTTTTCGCTAAAAGAGTGTTTCTAAAGAAAATATGAAAACTTTCAGATGTGATAATAGACGTCAAGACAGACCATCTTTGCCCAAGAAACCAGTATTGCAATCCACTTAATCAGTCAAAACAAAAAATACAGTGTATCTCATCTCACTTCATGTCAAACTTCGATTTTCATTTGTTACTTTAACGATAATGAAGATATCGTTAACTATATTTTCAAAAGAGTTACCTTGATTTCTGTGGCATGTGATATCATGAGAAGTGCCACAATTGTGTGTGCGTGTAAAGTTTACTTGTAAAAAGGTCTTGTTTATCAAAATGGAAGTATCTGTCTTAAATATTATGAAAAATTGTTTTAAAATTTATTTTTTTAATATCTTTAAACATTGAAATTGAATTCAGCCTAACAATCAGTAATCGGCCACCCAAATATTCGGTATTTGGCCAAAATCATTATTCAGTGCATCACTAATGACAGATAAATTTTCTGAAATATCAAATTCCTTGCGGGGGGGGGCAGCCCCCCTCAAATGGTGCTCCTGGCTGCCCTTCCCCTTAGCTACACTACTGCTCTTGTCATTTAAATTTATCTTTAAAAGTTTCTAAAATAATTCCAAATATGACAAATGATTTGTTTTTCTACTCTAAGAGCATCATAAAGCAGTGAAGTTGCAAGTGTTGGGACAGTTAACAACTGCAGATGAACCAAGGTCATTATCTGTCAGTAAAACAGATCCATGTCATATTAATCAATTCTTATTCACCAAAACAGAAAGACACTGACATAAATGATCACCTGTAACTCTGCATGGTTCCCCGATTCCCAATTAAAGACCCTCTCCATTTCCTAAGGCAAGTGAAAGCCAAACTATCTTCTGCTTCCTAACCTCAATTCCATTCATTACTCTCACTAGTGGTGGTTATTTATCTCTTGCGACATCTTAGGAGATATTTTTAAAAGGTAAAAAAAAAAAAAATTAGAAGGCTTTTCTACACAGCGGGAAAATGAAAACATACTGTAATTTTTTACAATCATGTTATAGGAATTCCGATTTTAGAAATAAAAGGCTAAATTACCTGCCATCTACCAGATAGAACTTTTTTCCCAGTGAGGCCAGGCAGAAATCTGCCAAATCGGCAACAATGATTAATGACAAAAATATTTCATGTAAAATTAAAAATTTCATTATATTGAAATTTTATTAAAATAAACATATATTTACATTCTAATAAAGTTTTTCAGCAGTAGCTCTAAAATCTGCACAGCTTGGGACCAAAAGTTTGGTGGATTATAGAATTTGGCAGAACATGGATTTGTGTTAATTGTTTTGTTTACATATATTATCTTTAGTCTGATTATAAACTAGCAATATTTTGCTTAAAAAAGAAAATATAGTGCAATAGTTACTTATTTAAAAGAGAATTATTAACAGTTTTCATGTCAATATTTACTTTGATACAACAATTTAAGTTTTGGTTTATTATGATTTTTTTTTTTTTTTCTTTATTGTACAACTAGTTATTATCTCTGGTTAGGAACTAAAATACAAATGAAATAATTGCACTATTTGATTAATCGTTGGTCTGAAACTTCATAATTTAATTACGTATTAACTTTTTGAATCCGACAACACAAGAAATTATACTTAACAATTTATTTATATGAATGACTACAATTTTATAAAGCATGTTCAACTTTCGATTTTTTAAACTGAAAAGTCATATTAGTAAAATATTATTAAATTATCAAAGTATTATTAAATTTTTGGATTCAACACTAAATTTTCAGTAGTTCCAACATGGACGCCGCGAACTCAAAAATAATATCGGTAATAGCAAAAAATACAACATAAATAAATAAATTGAAAGTTTTAAATGAAAGCACAGAAACAGATTTGTAGAGTTTTGATTTCAATGAGAAACTTACGTGTAATACAAAAAAACTACACATCAACTGAGATGAAATGGTTAAGCCTAATGGTTGATTATGTCGGTATGTTTGAAAGTCATTTTTAATGTGTATGTAAACTGTTAAGGCGGTTTTGCCAAATCTCTATATTACTAAATGTTTAATGTGTTTAATGTGAGATTACATGATGCTAAACGATGAATCTATCAAAATTTTAAAAAAAAAATCGGGCGTGACCCATGTACGTACGTTATGTATAGAGTAGTGTTAGAGGATAGATATCTTTGTTGATATCTTTTAATAATAAACATAATGTATCAACAAAGATAATCTATTTATTTATGTGTCGTGTATGGGTGTGTTCTATTTTTTTTTAATTTTTTGCCGCTACCATTATAAGCAACGGCACTTCTAGATTTGATCAAAACGCATTGAAGAACAGTGGCTAACCTCGAATCACGGTTATTTATACCTTTTTTCCATGGAGGAAAGAGATAGATGGAGTTGCAGTATGCCACATGGAGGAAAGAGATAGATGGAGTTGCAGTATGCCGTTAAAAAGGTTTGCAATATGAAATCATTTATCGCTCAAATTTAAACGTTTAGAAAGCCCAAACAACACAAGCACGTGGGAGGGATTTTGTATTAATAAGACGAATTCAAAGAGGTGAATTACAGCTGAAGTATATTTTAGGAAAAAATGGTACATTTTTTAAAGGGTCTTTGTTGTGTTGTTATTTATTAAAATAAATGTTTGCTTTTAAAATAATTGGGATTGGAAAATTAACAATAATAAAATGTCAAAATAAGATTAAATAAAATATTGAAAACATTTGATAAGAACTTAAAATTGTATTATTGAAAGTTTTCTTTCTTTAACCCTTTCCAAATAGATGAAAAATGTTTGTCTTCGGTTTATATGGCCGTCTGGCCGGCGAATTTCGAAACTTCCCTCGTTTGGACCCCTTTGGCGAAAAAGTCTTGCGCCGGCTTTGGCTAGAAACGGTAGGGTTACTTTCAATCGCTGGTCGAAACGAAGGAAATTTAGAAGTGTGTGTTTTCGCCGGTGAACTTCGTCTCGTCTGTACTGCGAGATTTGAATTTAGATTGCATTCTTGATGAAGAATTATCGGGCACGTTGAATTAATTTCGATTAGAAGTTCAAATCGTATCGAGGTAATTTATTTTCTTTCTTTTGTAAAACATGCCCATTACTTATTTGCTGTGCAGCTTAATTTTGTTTGTTACTTCAATTACTAGTATAATTTCATAATACTGTTATATGTATAATACTTTCGCATTTTCATTGCTTATCCATGGATTCTATCTTTGAACGCAATCTAGTGTAATTATTTGGACCTTTCATTAAAATTCACAAGATTTTGCATTTGTAATCCTAAAGTTGCGTGTTCTGTCCTTTCGCTGGCGTTTTCACTTTTTTAGAGTTTTGTTTTGATTTTTATTAAGTCAGTTAAAATCAGTCGATCTTTATTACCAGTTCTTTTGTAATTTTTTAAAATCAAATTAGATTTTCAAAAATAAATTAAATAATTAAATTTAAAAAATCATTTAATCTATTTTTAATAATTAAAGTAAAAATTTATTAAAATGCAATAATAAATTTCCTAGGCTTAAAAGTATTAAAAGTATTTTCATGTTAGATTTTTATAAAGTTCTGATCATTTTAAATTTATCTGTTATTTATATTACTATTTTTTTTTTAAATTGTAAATGTTATACAGATAATTGAATAAAATTTTTAAATTCATATGACTTATAGGGTATTTTTCTAATAAATAAATTTCTTTAATAATTAAAGAGTAATAATAATATTTTCTTAAGTCAGTTAGTTAAAATCAGTTGATCTTTATTACCAGTTCCGTTGTAATATTTTTTTTTTTTTTTGTCAATTAGATTTTTTTTAATAAATTTAAATAATTAAATTAAAAAATTCCTTTAACCTATTTTTTAATAATTAAAATAAAAATTTATTAAAATGCAATAATAAATCTCCTAGGCTTACATTAAAAGTATTTTCATGTTAGATTTTTATAAAGTTCTGATCATTTTAAATTTATCTGTTATTTAGATTACTATTTTTTTTTGTTTTTTTTGTAAATGTTATACAGATAATTGAATTAAATTTTAAAATTTATATGACTTATAGGGTACTTTTGTAATAAACAAATTTGTTTAATAATTAAAGAGTAATAATAATATTTTCTTAAGGCTGTTCTTAACTGCTCTGTTCAACAAGCGCAAAACGTTTTGACACATTTACAAATTCATTTTTTAACGGAAAGGTATAAAACTGGAAAGCCCGGCCATGGCAGCGATTTGGAATTGAACTGTTTTTTCCATTTTTTGATCAATCCATTACCTATTGAGTTATAAGCGATTTTGATCACGCAACAAACATGTTTTTCGCCCGCTCTTCAGTGCTCTTTCTTCTTTCGTGCGGAAATTCGGTTCAAAACGCCCACTTTGACACTATTTTCTGAAAGATCTAATGCGTTTGCAAAAAAATGAAAAAAAAAACAGCTCAGTTACATAGTTTCTGAACAACAACACCAGCTAGTTTCATGCATTTTCGAACAAAAATAAATTAAAACTTATGTCAGAAAGTTGCCCTTTTGGATTTGAGAACACCCTTAAGTCAGTTAGTTGAAATCAGTTGATCTTTATCACCAGTTCCTTTGAAAAAAAAAATTGTCAATTGGATTTTTTTAAATAAATTTAAATAATTAAATTAAAAAATCGATTTAATGTATTTTTTAATAATAATGTAATAATAATATATTCTTACCTTACATTAAAAATATTTTTTGTTGGAACTTTAGTAAGTTATATAAATATATATATATAATTTATTAAAGTGTTCATTTCTCAAAATTAAGTATTATCTTTCATATACAAAAATATTTATCAATTTATCAGCTGCTTTCTAATTTTTTTATTGTATATTCAATACTACTAAATTCTTATATATAAACTGTATGTTTAAAATGAATATTTATTAAAATTTAATTTTAATATCTTCTAAACTTTCATGAAAAGTACTTTTATGCTAGAACTCCAGTAACATATAAATAGTAATTAACAGAATTAAATTATTCATCTTTAAAAATTAATTATTTATCCTTTATATATAAATTACATTAATAATATATATTTCAATGATAATTTAACCATTGAAGACAGTAAATTGCTATGCTTTAAATAATTGAATGTATGATAAAAATGCAACAAAAATAAATATATATATATATATATCTGTGATTTAATAATTATTCACAAAAAATTCTATTATATATATATATATATATATATATATATATGTTGCAATAAAAATGTAATATATATCAAACATGAACAATGAAAAATATTTTGCTATTAGTTGCAATATATATATTTAAAATAACGATTATTATTATTATGGTGATTTTTGTTTTTATCTTTATTTATTAATTTATTATCAGTAACTTTACCATTTTTATTCGAAATATAATATTGTGATTAAATTTTACTACATAATACCCCTTAGGAGCTAACGTTATATAATTAAAATAAAATATCTACTTAAATGCAATAATAGTATCTTTTAAACTGACATAGAAAAATATTTTTATATATCTAGATGGAACTTTAATTACTTATTTTTAGTTAAGCTGCTAGAACTTTAATACTGATTGCAAACATCTGAGTAAAAAAAAAAAAAGTTCTAAGCAGCTTATTATAACAATCACATTATTTTATCATAATTTAACTAAGTCAATGAGGTTTTAGAATTTTTGATAATTTTCTTATAGAAAATTAAATCAAATTTAATAATTAATTATATATTATGTTATTAACTTTATATCAATTGATTTTGTGTTCAGTTTGAGAAATATATGCGCTTTTTTTTAATGCATCAAGTTATTGTTAACAGCGCTGTTACTTGTAAAATGGATTTTTTCCTTTCAGGGAAAGAAGTTCGGTTCACCGATAGCCAATGAAATTGCCAGATTTCGCACTAATGCTAAAAGTCTTATGGAAAGTCAAATTTCGCTCCTAAACCCGGCTAAACCCACGCCTGGCAGACCTCGCAGACCTTGTAGACCTGATAAGCCATAGTGTAAACGCAGCATTAGAGGACGCGAGAGGAAAAACAGATAGAGGGCGCTATTCAGAACACTGTACAATTCGGCAATCAACCAACCTACCGAAAAAAGGTATAAATAACCGGTGATTCTCCAGGTAAGCCACAAACTCGGCATTTAAATACGTCTTAAGGTGCGTTTTCACTGGTCTACCCAAGGTCTAACTTACCTAACTTTTTACCTAAACACAAGATTTTAGGTCGTTAGAACGCGATTTTGTAGGTTTGATTCGTGATCAATCCTAAGCACGGCTTACCTAAGCGCAGCCAATTAAAATAGAGCTTTTGATAATAATGGCGGTGTTGTCAATTTACTAAGTGATATTTATGTTTTATATCGTTTTACTTATTTATTTTGTTTTACCTCAAAGAGGAATCTATTTTTTGTGATTGAACCAAAATGGTAAGTTTTATTTACATGTTGGATAGATATCATCCTTTATTATTGTCTTTTAATTTAATAAATTGTGGGTAATCCATATGGATTCTTTAAATTGTTGTTATTTTTGGTAATCATTCTACATTTTATTAATATTAGAATACTAATTATATAGTTTGTTTAAGTATTTTGTTGCGGATATAAGGATGAAGATATGTCCAGTTCTCAAAATTATTTTATTTTTATTGAACGTTAATAGTATACAAAGATTAAAGGTAATTTTTAAGAATGTTTGTTTCTTAAGTTGAATTACTTGCTTCATTGATTATACTTGGTTACTTGATAGGGTATTTCCGATCAATTTAGATTTAAATTTCCATTTACTCACTTAAAATAATCGTAATTGTTAAGAAGGATATTGTTTACTGTAGCCCATTGATTTTTAAATGGAAAATTAGTTACAGGCAAACTTTAATCCAGTTTTGCTAATAGTAGGTATTTGATTATGCATGTTTAAGCGAGCATGTAAACAAAGTTTCTATAAAATAAACAAGCCGTTGTATTTTGTATTTTCCTGTTCTCTTTTAAGCAAGAAACATCTGATTGCAAAACAGTTTGCTCTTTACTCCTTTTCAGATATTTACTTGTGAACTTTGTCATGTAAGGAAAACACTGCTAATCTATTTTTTATTTTTATTTTAATGCTTTTCACCTGCAGATGTGCTATTTTTCTTTTTGTTGTTAAGATTAATGCTGAAACTTTTATGAAGATTTATAACTTTGTATGAAATTTAAATCAATTGAGAGATATTCAGACCATGTGTAGCTTTTCTATGTGCCCATTTTGAAGAATTTGTACACATTACCATTCCAATTCGATAAGCAGTTATAAATGCATATTCAATGTATTTTAAGTTAAATCTGCATGTCTTGTTAGCAATTATTTTCATTTATTAAAAAAGTATTGCTATCAAAATAATAGGAGATTCTCCATTTGAAATGCATATTTATAAAATTTTGTTTAAATTGTTATTTAGGTGCATTTCTTTTACAAGTATGGCTACAGATTTATCTTACAGCATAGGTCATCGGTTTTAAATGTACCTATTTATCTATTAAAGTAAAGAACTATTTATTCATTTTTTTTTTTTTTTTTTTTTTCAAAAATCATTACTTATTATTCTTACTATTTT
Organism: Maratus speciosus; assembly: GCA_963932465.1. Lineage (NCBI taxonomy): Eukaryota > Metazoa > Arthropoda > Arachnida > Araneae > Salticidae > Maratus > Maratus speciosus. Next base: position 227,453,884 of record OZ010796.1, on the reverse strand, counting down.
TGAAAATGGAATTCATTATCAAAAAATAAAATGCTCTCTGTGGGAGATTCTTTGAGTCTATATGTTTGAGTGTATATTAAAGTTTTAGACGAATCATGAATTCATGATGTATATAAATTCAGTGGTCAAAATAGTATATTAGAAGTAATGAAACTATAGTAGGTCCTAGTTTTGTCATTGTTTGTTGTGTAATATGCTGTTTTTTGGAAAATATAATTTTGCGAGTAATGTAATAAAAATAAACTTGGTTTGTAAGAAGCATCAATATTTTTGATGTTACATCCAGAAATTGTATATATCAATCAATACAAAGTATACCAGTGGAGGTAAGCGTCTGGCAGATCAGCTGGTGCCGGGATACATCTTCAAATTTGAATGCTTTCAGAAAATCACAAGTGTGTAGTTTTATTGTATAATAAGTGACTACCATTAGTGATCGTCTGCAAGCAACTGGACTTCAGACCAAGCCCTTGGACTTCAGACCAAGCCCTTGGACTTCAGAAAAGAAGATTTTAAAAAATCTGTGAGTACCACTTCTATGTCAAAAGAGGAGACAGTAAAGTAAGTATATTTAAGTAACATCAAAAATAATATTTGTGCTCCCTACAAACTAGTCTTTTTTTAATTACATTACTCGTTAAATTACATTTTCCAAAAATAGCATGCTGCACTACAAACTATGAGAACACAATATATTACTCAATGAGTAAGTACAAAAATTATTTAGCTGAAAATATTTTTAAATGCCCATATTGCAAATATAATGTGAAATAAGCATTTATATGTTTCAGTCTGAGGCATAAATAAAGTCTGCTGCTAAGTAAAAAAAAAAGTGTGGGCCAGCCTTACGTATATCTTCATTTTGTTTATTACCAGGGCAATTGCACTATTTGTTTTTATTTTAAAAGATGAAAAAAAAAAGGCGAGGGAAAGGGGAGATATGTTTTTAGATAATAAAAGTTTCTAGTGTTTTCTTTTTTAAAGTAAAAAAGTGTTCTTAAAAGATGCAAAAATAGTTTGTTGTTTATATTCATATGAGACTAAGTGTTTTTGAAAGTAAAATAATAATAATAATAAAAAGATAGAGTTTGTTGTTTTAAGACGACAAAGTGTCTTCTTTTTTCCTTATGTTAATTATATTTATTGTCATCAGAGCAGTTACATGATACGGTTGGTATGATTTAAAATAAAGTATCGACCGAAACTGAAACTTGCTAAATTTTGATTCTTCGATTGCTTTTTAGTCTTATTGTTTTGTTAATAATTATGAATGCAGAAAAAAAAAGAAAAATTTAAATGAGAAATCTTTATTTTTCGTTTGGAAAATTAAAAAAATTAGATTGAAAACAGTGATTTATAAAGCATGCAACGTGCAAAAGAAAAAAAAAACCTAAATAAACAAACTGTCAACAACATTGCATACTTAAATAAATTGTCACATTGTATTAACCTAAATAAACAAACTATCCGTTGCAAATAATGTTTAAAAAATTAATGGTAAGGTAATCTTTCAAAAATTAAAGTTATGACAGAAACATTTTTATAATTAGAGGTTGCCACCTTTATGTGTATAATAAACTTAATGTTTTGTAGAAAGATTTTAAAGTCCACCAGAACAACTTTAAGTATATGCAGGTAAGACAAATTTCTGCAACTTTTAAAATTAATATAACTGTTTTTGTATTTAAACGTATCTTTATTAAAGTCTTCTGACAGTTGATAGAATTTAGGCCCTAATCTAAGTGGAAGCATGTGTAATTTTATAAATCATTGCTTAGGGCTAAAATTCTTTTATGAAGTTTTTCTTAATGTTAAAAGTGATATACTATTTTAATAAATATATATATAGTCAGCTATTTTCAGTTTCCCATACTTGATTTTGAGTAGTACTTTAATAAAAAATCAACATTTACCATTTGAATCAAATATTTATTTATATTTGTATTATATTTTGCCTTTCATTTTTTAAATATTAATATGTTTAAAGTGCTTTTATTTTTTTTTAATATAATTATGTGTAAGATATTTTGATTTAAAATTTCTAAGGTGTTGAGATTTGCCTTTTGGGAATCTATATTATAACTTTATCCTAAAATTTGATGAAAATGTAATGTAAACAAAAAAACTGTTTTGCAGTATCATATCTTTTTTAAAATACCATGCAATAAATTTATTCCATAATTTATATAGTTATAATAAATTTATATTTATAAATATTTAAAGCATTTTAAAAGTGTTTTTTCATAATTAGCATTCTGTAATAAATATTTAGATAATACAGTAGCATAACTATTTCTGTTTTTGTCTATAAGCGTACTTAAATTTCTTAGCTAATTAATAGTTAGTTAGGCTTAGATGCCTTATATTCCCAGGTGGCCGCTTTCTTGGATGTTTTGAGATTTCTTGGTGATTTTATGTTGGCAATCTTTATCGATATGTGGAACCCCGTGTGAGTTCTGGCGTGTCGTGTTCTGGGAACCCCTGAGAAACTCATTTTCGCTTAGGATTTTGTGGATGTGTTTTGATATTGTGTTGTATTATTCTGTCTTTTTATTTTTGTTAAATTTATTGAATGTATTTGATTGACTATGGTTTCTGTAGTCTGTTTAAACACTCTTGCTGAAGTAATTAATAAATTTGAGGAAATTTTGACGAAAAAAGGAGGTTTGTTTATAGTGTGTCAATGCGTATTCATAAGCCTATTTTTGAAAATGATGGTGATGCTATGACAGTATTTCATGCTTGAGCTTTCAAGAAAGCAGACGTCTGTTAAGGTATGTTAATAATTTTATGTATATTTTGTTGCCTTTCGAGTTTTTTACATTTTGAGATTGCTACACAGCGAGAACTGCTGAATTTTGAGAATGCTACACAGCAAGAACTGCTGAATCCAGTGATGTTTTTTTTCAGTTAATGAGCGCGATTACTGATTGGCACTTAATGAGTTTCGTGCATTTTTGTGGTCGCGGCAGGAGTTTGCGGAATCCAGTGATTTTTTTTTTCGGTTAATGAGCGCATAGCGCTCATACAACGTTTAGTGAATGCCACTTTAACGAGTTTTGTTTATTATTTACATTTTATTTTCGTTAAGTCTAACATGCGTATAAACCGGTGTTTGGTGACATTTACTACTTGGCGGAAAAGGGGTTTTCACTCCAAGAAAAATTCCAAGATGGCGGCTCCGGGAATTTATGACATCTGTTTCTATAGTTATGATGTCTTCATTATTGTTAAAGTAACAAACGAAAATTCAAGATTGAGTGAGATGAGATATAATGTATTTATGATGACTCAAAAAGTGGATTATGGTTTTCTGAACAAAAATTGTCTGTCTTTGTACCTATCATCAACCGCAAAAGTTTTTCCATTTTGTTAGAAACTCTTTTTTGTAAAAAAGCAAGAAACATATTATTTACTAAACAAAATTTAGAATCTTGTATTTGTACATCATTAATTCCTATGAAAATCCAAATTAATCATCATTTTAATCCTCATCATGGTTATTTTTTTAAGTTACAGCAAACAAATAATCTAAAAACATCTTATTTTATTTAAATATGAACTTGTTTCTAATTATTTTAAATATATTTATAAGTTGACAGTTAAAGGTAGAAATTGTGAAAAGTTTTTTAAAATGTGTTTCAAAAGGTTTTTTTAAGTATTCGGTTCGGCTGAATACTTTGATATTCAGCTTAACCAGATAGTTTGATATTCGGTGCATCCCTAACCAAGAGTAGACTCGTGTTACCTAATACTCCAGAATTGTAAAAATGATGTACACCTGAGTGCTTCTTTTGGCAATAAATTTTAGTATCTTTAGGAACTTAATTATAAAGTGATAAATGAATTTTAATGCATTAGAGTCACAGGTGATAAATCTCCAAATATTCTCTATGGTTAAAATAACAGGGTTTGCATCAAATCATGTCATTAAAACATGCCAACTGGCTGTGAAACTGTACCAGCGAAATATTAGGTAACAAATGAAATATAAATAAAAAATAAAGAGAATTTTTAATTACAATAATAAAGAAATAATTTTTTTAATCTGCTTTTATCAAATGATAATTTAATATTAAGTAAATTATAATTAAACCTCGAAAAAATAATTTAAAAATTCTCAATACATAGTTTCAAAAATGTTTTTTTCGCCTTTTCTGTTGTCATACTTGAAAAAATAATCATTTTAATAAATTCAGTAGTTCATGCTTTCTACCAAGTCGAAGTGGTGAATTTTCAATAATTAGAGTCATGCCAAATTAATGTATTGTAACAGAAGTTTTTTGAACCAACATGAATTATAGTCCTGAAATTAGGGATGATTTTTATAAACATTCAATGTTTATAAAATAGTGGTTAAAAAAAAAACTATTTTTACTTTTATACTTATTTAGTAGTAACTCTATCATTTTTATCATAATTTAACATTTAAACTTACAGAGAGGCAACATAATGCGTTTCATTGGCATGTTACGGTTGGAGATATATTTATTAGTGAAATCATTGCTATGCCATTTGATCCAGTGAAATTTATCAAATTCACAACATTTTTGGGTAGGTACTTTGTCAGCCAGGCACATGAAATAAACCAGGGCTGAAACTAGCCTTTTTTGCACCCAGCACAAACATAGATTTTGCCCCCTCCCCCCCGGCCTCCGCAAAGTAAATTTACGAAGAGAATTTTAATTCTAATCGCTGACTTATTTCAAATTTAAAATATGTAATAAAAAAATACGTAAGGCTGAATCCATATCAACTCAGGCAGGGGGGTTACCTTCATAGTCTCAGAAGTTTTTGAATTGAACATATGTTAAAATTTAAGAAAAAGTAAGATACTTGTATATTTTCATTTTGCCCCAAAAAATTCCTGGCCCGAGATACAGGCCGCCAAAGATGACATCCCCGGCATCCTTTCTCATTCGTGATTTTCGATAAAAATTTTAAAGTGCTCTATCTCTAGAACGGTGCAAGATATTTTGTTGCGGTTTATTTTATTTTAAAGATAATATTCTTCTGTTTAAAATGATATACCCAATTTTGAAAAATGTATTCAACTTTTCTTGTGGCAACCTTTTGAAAAAAAAATTTTTTTTCAAAAAAAATTTTTTTTTTGAAAATGCCAATCCTAAAAATTTTGATTTTTTTGCTGTTGATCAATACCATTGGGAACTATCTTCACTGTAAAGGAGAACTTCCACTTTTGAGTTTAACAAATTTTAGAAACATTTTAAAAAAATTCAGAGAATTTTACAGGAACTGTATATATACAGTTGTAAAAGTCACTGAATTTTTGCTTATTTGTATCATATTTGTAAGGATAAGCCTACTATATATCCTAAACAAGTTAGAAATTGCAATATCAAATGTGGCAAATGAGGTGCGTGCATACTATAACTAGTTTTATAAATATTCAAATCTTGGTGCAATAAGTTACACTCTTGGGCAAAAAGGGCATGAATACAAAATTTATTATGATTTTACATATTAAATTCAGTAATACGGAAGTAATATGAATTCATCTTAAAAGGACTTAATCGCCATGGCAACCTAGAATCATTGCCTATCATGGTATATCATTGAATCAATTATGTATTATAGGATTTTTAAATAGAATGAAGAAAACTTTTATTAATGTCTTTTATGTTTTAATTTGATTTTCATAGCATTTGAAGTGATACATACTTTATTTTCAATACCGAACATAGTAAAACAATCTCAATAACATATATCAATTACACAGCAATACAAATTATATTAATACAAGTTAGAGTTCTGACAGATGGGCAGACAAATCGAATCCATAAAGACTTTCAACTATGTTGGAAATTGTTAAAAACACATAAATAGGTCGGAATTTGACTTTTAGAAATTTATGTCAATAGACGGAAGCATACTTGAATACTTTCATACAACCCTGTATTTTACCTACTATCTTTATATATATGCCACTATTTAGCTAATATTTAATTAAGATTAAAACATCCTTAAAACCAGTGAAATCACACTTCCAGAGATTATCATCCATAGACGGTCATGTATCTAATTCTTTGCGTGGATCTGTATATCATTTTATCTATATTCTCCAAACATATCTTAGTATACTAAATGTAGTTCAGTGTAAAAATGCATAACTCATTTAAAAATCACCTTTAAGCTACTTTCATTCATACTCAGTAAACCCTTAAGATTTCTTTTGTGTAGCCCTGTATATGATCTACAGCATTTATGCACACAACGTAATATGGAAAAATTCAGTTAAACTTAAAAACTCAAACACAACTAAAAATGCACTTCCAGCAATACCCTTACGATTTCTTTTGTGTAGCCCTGTATATGATCTACAGCCTTTATACACACAACATAATATGGAAATATTTAATTAAACTTAAAAATTCATATTGCAACTAAAAATGCACCTCTAGCAATCATCGCTAATGTACAGTATTTCCAATAAGGTAAAATATCCGAAATCTTTTGTGTGTCCCTGTAAAAACTATGCACTTTCTATGACACAGGAAGTAATTTTTTGTAAACCTCTGCAATAAAGTATGTATCACTTCAAATGCTATGAAAATCAAATTAAAACATAAGACATTAATAAAAGTTTTCTTCATTCTATTTAAAAATCCTATAATACATAATTGATTCAATGATATACCATGATAGGCAATGATTCTAGGTTGCCATGGCGATTAAGTCCTTTTAAGATGGATTCATATTACTTCCGTATTACTGAATTTAATATATGGTATTATAGTAAATTTTGTATTCATGCCTTTTTGCCCAAGAGTGTAACACTTATTGCACCAAGATCTGAATATTTATAAAACTAGTTAATACTATGCACGCACCTCATTTGCCACATTTGATATTGCAATTTCTAACTTGTTTAGGATATATAGTAGGCTTATCCTTACAAATATGATACAAATAAGCAAAAATTCAGTGACTTTTACTGGAACTGTATGTATACAGCTCCTGTAAAATTCTCTGAATTTTTTAAATGTTTCTAAAATTTGTTAAACTCAAAAGTGGAAGTTCTCCTTTACAGTGAAGATAGTTCCCAATGGTATTGATCAACAGCAAAAAAATCAAAATTTTTATGATTGGCATTTTCGAAAAAAAAAATTTTTTTTGAAAAAAAAATTTTTTTTTCAAAAGTTTGCCACAAGAAAAGTTGAATACATTTTTCAAAATTGGGTATATCATTTTAAACAGAAGAATATTATCTTTAAAATAAAAAAAACCGCAACAAAATATCTTGCACCGTTCCAGAGATAGAGCACTTTAAAATTTTTATCGAAAATGGCGAATTGGAAATGGTGCCCGGGATGCCATCTTTGGAGGCCTGTATTTCGGGCCAGGAATTTTTTTGGGCAAAACCAAAATATACAAGTATCTTATTTTTTATTGAATTTTAACATATGTTCAATTCAAAAACTTCTGAGACTATGAAGGTAAGATTTTTTCTTTGGCTGCCTGAATTGACATGGATCATACCGTAATCAACTTTGTCAAATATTGATTCATTAAAACTTTGAAAACGAAATCCAAAGGAAATCACATGAAGAAACTATGCAGATTCGCAAGCTAATGTTAAACTTATAGGAGCATTCTTTTCAAATTTCTCGCTTGCACTTTAATATTTTTAAATGATTTTTTCCGTTTGGGACAGCTGAGGTTGTTCCTAACAGGATAAATGTTTACTTTTTAAATTTTGTTTGCAGTTTTTTTAAATATATATATAAAATTACTTTCACTTTTTGAACCGGTTCTGAAAGTTTAAGCAGCCTCATAAAAAAACTTTAACCAAAATCGAAAACGTACAACCTAACAATGTTAAAGATCAAACTCAGCTATCTTAAGAAAAAAAAATATTTAAAAATATTAAAATGCAAGCGAGAAATTTGAAAAGAATGCTCCCATATTTAACATTAGCTTGCGAGTTTCTTCGTGTGACTAGTGTAGCTTCTTAAGAAATCAAAAACCAAAATTCATTTGACACCCCCTTCGTTTTCCTTATGGCGACCAGGGAACATGCCTCCTCTGCCCCCCCCCCCCCCCCCCCCCCTCTAGTTTTGATCCTGAGATAAACCATTAAATAATGTCATCATTTGTATTCATTTTTTTTTAATATAAACCTCTCATTCATTTTATTTGAAATACAAAATTTTCATTTAAAATACATATATTACATACATTTCAAATAAGTGCCTTTCACTTATTTCATTAAAAAAAGGGAATAAAACAATAAGGAGAAATAATACGATGAACCAAAATTGTTATTTCAACCTCAGTACATCATTTCTAATTTATACAAGTGAACACTAACAGGAATTATTGCTGGAAGAAAAAAAAATATCCAACATAAAAGTACCTTTTTTGTGATCTATTCACAAAAACAGGGATTGCCCTGGCAAACATTTATACCCCTTTATTCTTCTTAATAAAAGAAGCCCCTTCACAAAATTATTCTCCATAAAAGCGACTTCACACAATAAGAAAAAATTGTTGGGATTTAAAATGTGTAATTTACAAACAAAATAAGCTCAGAAGAAAAGTATAGCAGGAAGACATTTAAAAAAAGGATGATTAAATGTTTACTTTGAATTTAAACAACTGAATTTGATTTTTCTTTACAGAAATTTATTTTTCTCAATTCTGTAACAAAAACGGGTCCCCCCCCCCCCCTTCCAAAAAAAAAAAACCTTTCACCCCTGATGTGAAATCATAAGGTAAAACTTACAATTTTAAGTACATTTATTTTGCATTTTACTGTGAATTTTTTTTTTTTTTTTTTTTGGAGGGGGTGGAGGGGTTGTCACAAAAAGTAGATTTAACTAAATTGGATAATTTTATACTGACTGTAGTGATGATATGTATAAGAGAATCTGCCAGTGTCACAGGCGTACGGTTCAGGGATGTATGGAGGGTATATGGTGGTATACGCCGTATAACTTCGGGATTTTTTTAGGAAACACCGTATACCGTCTGTTTCTCAAAAAAGCTATAGTATATACACTGTAGGGTATACTCTCTGCCTTGAGCGTATGCCTTCTGCTTTTTTTACGATTACACCACTGGTACAGTTGTATGTGCTCATGGGTCCCAAGTTCCACCATTAATTTCTAAAATATTCTTTTTCACTCTAATATAAAAAAGGTTTTATTTTAGATTTTATTTAAGTTTTAAAGATTTTTTTCACACATATTTTTTTCCCTTAAATTTTGTTCTTTTTCTTTTGTTACAGAGATAAACATTATTAGGAATTTCTATTTCTCTAAATGTGCCATTTTTAAAAAAATATAATAAAATGTTAAACGTTTAAAGTTTTATAAAAAAAACTAAAATATAAAAAAAATTCCATATTTAAAAAAATAATAAAATAAAAATAAACATTCTTAAATGTTAACTTTTCTTGTGAAATATGAAAAACGATTCACAAAAAACAGTGAGTATATCACTTCATAAGCGGATCGGAACATTCAAATTTTTACATTGCCTTAATGTTTTATTTAATTTGTTGATTTATTTAACAAATATAATTCTACTCAATTTCTTTAAAAGGAAATTCAAAAAGCAATATTAAATTTATAGTCGATCTCTATTACACATGTGCCACTAACGTACGTAACGTTTTTCACACGTACTTGTGTGAAAAATAATTTATTCAGTATGTTTTTAAATATACATAAATCATGGTGACCTAGTGTTTTTATTTAATTTGGGAGTATAAATCCATAGCCACAATTTAAAGTTTGAATAAACAATGATTTGTGGGGCATTTTTTAAGACCCTTTAGTGGGGAAAACAGTCGGAACTTTCGATTAATTTCTATACAAAATATTTGCTACTACTAATTAAACTGACAACAACAAACAACAATTATTTGTTTATTTTTTTTTTACATCTGTTCGATCTGCAGGCAGTAAAGCCGCCGTAAAGTAGACGCTTGCGCAGTAAAAACTTGCCTTTGATTGGTTGGCGTAAAGATTTTATATGTAACCAGTGAAAACGCTCTTAGGTTAAGGTTTTGGGTCACTAGGATTTTTTAGGTCGTTAGAACGACCAGTGAAAACGCACCTTTAAATCTAGAAATGTTGTTGCTTATTCCAACTGAAATCTCAAAATCGCTATTCAGCTATCCGATTATAAGGAACCTTCTACTGCAAGCAAAAAAAAGGGTGCCTGTATAAGAGAGTGGTGATATATGATTCTCTCAAGCTGAACGTCTCACAAACCACAGACTTTAGAGGGCGCCAGAGGAAAAACAGATAGAGGGTCCTGTTCAGAACACTGCACAATTCAACAATCAACCAACCTACCGAAAAAAGGCATGGAGGAATGAGATAGATGGAGGTGCAGCAAGATGGTTGGGGGGTGACGCCGAAAAAGTAACCCTAAAATCCGCTACAGAAAGCCCAAACAAAACCACGTGCTTTGACACGCCTATAAGTTCAAACCGGTTTAAAACTGTTTTTCTTTGCTTTCATTTTTTACCGTCAGAAATTGTTATTCAAGATATGATTAAAATTTCGATAAAAGATGACTTATGCGCTGTTATAGGATGTAGTACTAGATCAGAATGTATCAAAGATACTAATATATCACTTCACAGAATTATTTGATTATTTTATCATATGTATTTTAAATATAAATATCAGAAGCCTCTTTTAAGATTTAACTTGATAGGGTAACATTCTTTCATTATTGTCCGAAAATCGTTTTCACATGAAAATCTAGATTTTCGATTAATATTTGTAATTTAAGTTTTCATACATAATTTTAAAAGAATGTTTTCATCATTATATTTTATTTGTTTACATGCAATTATTAATATGCTGTTAAAAACAAATAAAGACGTTTATCTAAATTAGTAGCGATTGATGCAGTCAAAAATGGGGGCCTATTTGAAACGCAATCACAAAATTTCATTCCATCAAAGAAACTCCATTAATCAGTTTGAATAACTTGAGTTTTGAAACATATTATTTGCAAAAAAATAAGTTCCCTGAGAGGAAAATTTTAGCTGTAAGAATGAAATTATTATCAATAAATGCTTGGCTCGCATTTGAGGAATTGGTTTTGTTTGGTTTGTGTTTATGACGGCCAATTATCAACACGTGGGATATAGGCCCAATGGGGGGGGGTGCCCTTCGTGGGGAGTCTTTCTAAGGGAACCTAACCCGTATTAACGCTTGGAAATCCAAGGTTCGAAGAGAACTCCGAACGATTAGGCCGACGGGCACGATTGGGTTCGAACCCAGCACCTCGCCCGTCTACCAGCTTCGAGAGCAGAACCTCTCGACCACTGGTGGGGCTTGAGTAATTGGACTTGACCTTTCGATACAAAGTTTTATTTTTCACAAAATTGTTATGCATTTCTCAAGGATAACTTTTTCTTTTAACCAAAAGAAAAACAAAACTTCCATCTATACCATTCCCAAAACTTTCTTCTATCTCATACATGTTAATGCTTCAAAATTCGCTACCACACTGCCAAAATTAAATGCCAGTCCATACCCATCATGAGTATTCTAAAGATATGAAATTCCGTGCATTAGTTCTTCAGATATGGCTATCACTGAAATCGTGTAAATCCAGCAAACTGCAGCCTAGCAGCACCACCTATTTGGTGCTTTACACAGGGCCGTAGCAAGGTCTTCAGAGGCCCCCCCCAAACATATTTTTCGGGGCCCCCCTCTAACATTTTAGAGAAATATCTATATTTAATTTTCCACCCGAGTTCCATTGTATAACAACACCAGTGCAGTTTCGCTGGTCGAATTTTCCAAAACGAACTTCAAATTGAACGAATTTGTAGTTAGGCTGCACTGCTTTCGGCAGCGTACACCCATAGGGGCTATGTCCGTTCCGATCTCGAATCATACGAACCTTGAATTATTGTAATTTTTTTTATTTAGATCCAGATTAAATTCAAATTTTCAACATTTCGTTCACGTTGCTACAGGAACAGATTTGATATTTTTACAATGTGAATTTAATCAAAGGACTTGCAAAATTTAACTAAGAATTCTTCCATTTAGGAAAAAAATGTCAAAAAAATCGCCCAAGAACGCGAAAGAACGCCAAAAATTGCATAAAAATTTTCAAAGTTCATAAGAGATCAAACTTTACTCATATTGGGCTAAAAGATTGAAGCCGGGTTTTTTTTTACGAATATTAAAAATACTACCAGAAAAGTAAAAAAAAGCTAAAAATCGCATAAAAATTCTCGAAAATTTTAAAAACAGCAGAGGACAAAATTTGGCAAAAAAGTTTGAAACTGAATTCCTTTTACAAATGTTATAAATTGCTTTTGTTCATAAATAAATAAGAAATATGGAAGTCGTTTTCGTATTTTCAATTTTCTCTTCAGTTTGACAATGCTATCCGCATGGCCCAGACAGATTTTCTTTAAGCAGAAAATATTCACTTATAACAATTTTTTCCCCCGCTCGGATTGGTGCCTTTTATTAAATACATATATAATTACAGATTTACTGATTAAAAAAAAAAAATACTATTGGGATGTTGTTTTCATACATTCTGGTTTTCTCCAGTTTAAAATTGTCACCCAAGTTGAAATTTAAGAAGAAAAAAAAATACCTTTGGATAGAAGGTACCTTTCTTTGGGCAACGAAGACGGGTTTCCTAGTAGCTAATAATAAAGACAGACGTTTGTCTGTCCAGAGTTTTTCTTTGTCTGACAAGATGTTTTTCTTTTCCGTACAAAATTTGACAGGAAGGTTACCTGTATGCCTGAAGTTGTTCGAAACAGGTTTTTAAATTTTTGATTCGAATTTTTTTCATTTAATTTTTTACGATATTTTTTGTATTTTTTCGAGTTTCGTGCTTTTTTCCCCACATTCATAAAAGGAATCTATTTTCAATCCATCTGTCCATTTTAGCCGAATATAGTAAAGTAGTCTTCTTCGATTTTTAAATATTTCGCGAATTTTTTATGTGATTTTTAACTTTTTTTCGCGTATTTTTTGACATTAGTAAAAGGAATCAGGTTTCAGTCTTTTAGCCCGATGTACTAAATTTTGTCCTTTGCGATTTTTGAATTTTTCACGAACGTTTTTTTTTTTCCTTTTTTAAGACCACTGTGATTAGAAGAGATTTTATCTCACATTTGAAGAAACTTTCGTCCTTAGAAAGGAAAATTTCTAGAAATTTTTATGTTTGATTCGCGACTTCTTCGTGTTATGAAGGAAAAAGTCATGCACAAAAGTTCAGTTTCTAATAGGGAAAAGTACAATGCAGCAAAGTTGGCGGGACACTCCTGTGATTTGATTTGACAAAAATGCATCTTCATATTTAGTAAGGATGCTAGGTAATTTTTATGTTAGATTGGTGAGTTTTCTATATTTTCGCGGAAAATGAGAAAATGAAATCAAAGCTTTTTTTTGTGTGTGTTTGAATGAAAGAAAAAGTTGCAGAAAAAATCCTTCAATTTACTGATTTCTTTCTTTATTTATTTTCTTTTCTTTTTCTTGGAGAGACAGTGTAAAAGGAACCCAGTTTCTATCTTTTAACCCAATATAGTAAAAAATTTGCCATCTGCGGCACGGATTTTTGACCCTAAAAGGAATCAGGTTTCAGTCTTTTAGCTCAATATAGAAAATATGTCCATAGAAATTTCTGAATTTTTTACGAACGTTTTATGTGATTTTTAACATATTTTTGTCTTTCATGGTGATTTTTTCACATTCCAGTTACAATCTTTTGGCTCGATATAATCAGTTTTCTCTCAGCAATTTTTGAAATTTTTGCCCAATTTTTTATAAGATTTTTACACTTTTTTTTCGCGTTTTGCGGAGTTTTTTTGACATTTTATTTCTGAAACCGAAGAATTATCCAGTAGATTTTGCTGCTGTCATAATTAAGCTGAAGTGGAAAAATAACAAATTTGTTCCTGTAGAAACGTGAGCTATGATGCTGGAAAAGTTTACTTTTATCTGGACACTATCACTTTTATCGAAAAAAATCATCAAAATTCGAAAAACATCGAAAAATTCAATGATTGTTTGATTCAAGATCGGAGCGGGAATATCCGGAACAGGTTTACGCTGTGGAAGGCAGTGAAAGCCCAAAATGGAGAACTCCAAAAAATAGGTTCTTTTTTTAAAAAAGCAATTAGCGAAGCTCTGCTAGTAGATTAAATAAATACACAATGTAATTTATGTATAGTTAACATAAGTAATTTATCGAGACAAGAGAAATGAAATGTTCAAAACGAAACAGGTCGAACATAAGGGGATAGGCGGCATATGCAATGCACATAGATGCCCCCTTATTGGGGTCCCCAACGAGATTAAGAAGCATATATTTTTTGAACATTTGAAAAAAAAATGAGGCTTAAAAGTTTTGAATCTTGAGTTCCGAATTTTGCTCACTTTTAAGAGCAGCCCCAAAAAAGGAAATTTATAAAGTATTTTGAGCCTGCAAAACTTCTTTCATCTGGGCACCTTTAAAAAGAATGGTAGCTATAGAAAAAAAGGGCATGTCTGTTTTGGTTAAAAGAAGTAATAGTATTAAGAAAGTTTTTAACCTTATTGGGGCCCCAACGAGATTAAATATTTTTAAAACATTTGAATAATAAAAATTGGCCTAAAAGTTTTGAATCTTGAGTTCCAACTTTTCCTCACTTTTATAGGCAGCCCCAAAAAAGTCAATCAAAAAGTATTTAGAGCTTGCAAAATTTCTTTCATATGGGCACCTTTAAAAAGAATCGTGACTGTAGAAAGAAAGCACATTTTGTTGAAGGAAGTAATAGTATTAAGGAAGTTGTGAAACTTATTGGGGCCACTAACGAGATTAAAAAGCATATTTTTAAAACATTTGAATAATAAAAATGGGGTCTAAAAGTTTTTAATCTTGGGCTCCAACTTTTCCTCCCGTTTATAGAGGCCCCTAAAAAAGACAATTCAAAAAGAATTTAGAGCCTGAAAAATTCCTTTCATCTGGGCACCTTTAAAAAGAATGGTAGCTATAGAAAAAAAGGGCATGTCTGTTTTGGTCAAAAGAAGTAACAGTATTAAGAAAGCTTTGAACCTTGTTGGAGCCCCCAACGATATTAAAAAGCACATTTTTAAAACATTTGAATAATAAAAATTGGGCCTAAATGTTTTGAATCTTGAGTTCCAACTTTTCCTCACTTTTATAGGGGGCCCCCAAAAAGTTAATTAAAAAAGTATTTAGAGCCTGCAAAATTTCTTTCATCTGGGCACCTTTAAAGAGACTACTGGCTATAGAAAGAAAGCACATATTTGTTTTGGTCAAAACAAGCAATAGTATTAAGGAAGCTTTGAACCTTATTGGGGCCCCCCAACGAGATTAAAAAGCATATTTTTAAAACGTTTGAATAAAAAGATGGGGCCTAAAAGTTTTGAATCTTAAGCTCCAACTTTTCCCACCTTTATAGGTGGCCCTAAAAAAGACAATCCAAAAGAATTTAGAACCTGCAAAATTTGTTTCATCTGGGAACCTTTAAAGAGAATGCTGGTTATAGAAAGAAAGCACAATTGTTTGAAGGAACTATTAAGGAAGTTTTGAAACTTATTGGGACTCCCAACGAGTTTAAAAAGCATGTTTTTTAAACATTTGAATAAAAAAGTGAGGCCTAAAAGTTTTTAATCTTGGGCTCCAACTTTTCCTCCCGTTTATAGGGGGCCCTAAAAAAGACAATTCAAAAAGAAATTAGAGCCTTCAAACTTTCTTTCATCTGGGAACCTTTAAAGAGAATACTGGCTATAGAAAGAAAGCGCATATCTGTTTTGGTCAAAAGAAGTAATAGTATTAAGAAAGTTTTGAACCTTGTTGGGGCCCCCAATGATATTAAGAAGCATATTTTAAAAACATTTGAATAATAAAAATGGGGCCTAAAAGTTTTGAATCTTGAGTTCCAGCTTTTCCTCACTTTTATTGGGGGCCCCCAAAAAGACAATTTAAAAAGTATTAAGAGCGTGCAAAATTTATTTCATCTGGGCATCTTTAAAAAGAATAATGACTATAGAAAGGAAGCACATTTGGTGGAAGGAAGTAATAGTATAACGAAGTTTTGAAACTTATTGGGTTCCTAAGTGAGATTTAAAAGCATATTTTTTAAAAATTCGGATAAAAAAATGGGCTTAAAAGTTTTGAATCTTGGGCTCCAACATTTTCACACTTATATAGGGGCCCCTAAAAAAGACAATTCAAAAAGAATCTAGAGCGAGCAAAATTTCTTTCATCTGGGCCCCTTTAAAAAATTGGTTCCTGTAGAAAAAAAGCGCATATCTGTTTTGTTTGATGAAAGTAATAGTATTAAAGAAGTTTTGAACCTTTGGTTTCACCTTTTTCGCCCCATTGATAGGTGCACCCCCAAAATACTAAATGCCATTTTATTTTTTAAGTAGAACTTACAGCCTTCAAAAACTTTTATAAAGAATGGTGGATATAGAAGAAAAGCACATATCTGTTTTCTATTTCTAAATCTGATCAAGATCTTTGACAAAAAAAAAATGAATTTCGATAAAACAAAATAAAATGTTATTAAAAATACATAAAAAAATAATTTAAAAAGTTAAAAACAAAAAAAAAAAACAAAAAAAAACATTCGGTTGAAAGGTACAATAGCTCACTACTGGGCCCCTGATTTTGCTCAGGCCCCCCCCAAATGGGGGGTATGGGGGGCGGTCGCTACGGCCCTGGCTTTACACCAAAACCTATGATGCACCAAAACCACCAAATAACAACATATGTCAACGTCAAACTGAATCTAAAGTTTGGGGAGAATCCGTGCATTAGTTTCTGAGGTAGAGCTATTGCGAAAATCATGAAAATTCTAGCGTAGCAGCGCCACCTATTGGGCGATTAATACCAAAATCTATCAGCAACAACTTGTGTTAACATATAACTAACTCTGAAGTTAGATGAAAATTCGTTCATAAGTTCTTGATAGAACTATTGCGGAAATCGTGAAAAATGCAGCACAGCAACGCCACCTGATGGGCGATTTACACCAACACGCAATCAGCACCAAGTCATATCAAGGACTAACTGAATCTGAAGTTCGATGAAAATCCGTGCATCAGTTCTTGAAATAGAGCTATGAGGAAATCGTGTAAAACCTACAAAATGCAGCATGGCAGCGCCACCTGTTGGGCGATTTACACCAAAACGTAATAAGCACCAACTCATATTAAGGACTAACTGAACCTGAAGTTTGATGAAAATCCGTGTATTAGTTCTTGTGATAGAGCGCTCACAAAATTTGTGTCACATACTGACAAGTACTTTAGATACAGTACTGTATCCGAATCTTTTGTGTGTCCTTGTAAATGAACGATAAATACTATGCACATCATATTTCACAGCAAGTACATTGTAGTAAATCTGAGTAATTTATGTCTATTCCATTATATTTCAGTAACATAATATCGCTGTAAACAGCCCCCTCCCCCCCATATCATTATGTAACAGAATTCCATCGTGTGGCCCTGTAAATGAATAATAAATGCTTTGCAAACCCCATATTCTACAAAATGCATGTTTTACTGCACTTTATAAATGAATATCAATTTCTTTATGTTTTAAATTGTCTAGCATCATTAAAATGCACTTGAAAGGTTTTTCCCATTGACCGTAATGTAACAGAATACTTTTTACCGCCCATGCAAATGAACTATAAATGCCACACATTTTTTTTCAATTAGCGATCACGCTATAGTAAACGTCAATAACATATAAAAAATGCAGGGTGATCCCAGTATATTTACAAGAGTTAGAGCTCGGCCAGACGCGAATTTCGAAACTTCCCTCATTTGGACCCCTTTGGCGAAAAAATTTGGCGAGAGAAGCATTTCGAGATGAAATTCAAAATGTGGAACAGAACTTGCTTCGGCGCGTGCTTCTCGCAATTGTTGTTCATTGCACATGCACGCACATCCGCATATACAAAGAGTGTGTTCAGAAGTGCACTTCGCGCCGCGCGCGCGCTCAGAAGTTTATGCCATGGAGTAGGTATTATCGAAGAAAGGAATTTTAACATAATTCAATTATTTTATTATTTTTATGGTTCAAAAAAGGTAAAACCAACGACTATATTTCTTTATTCTTCCAAAACATGGTTTTCGTAACAGGAATACATGCCTATGTTCACTCAGATAAAATCTAAAATAGTCGGGAAAAACATCACGTGACCTTCTTTATCTACTTTAGCCCATTTGGCATTTAAAATTAGTTAACCAACCGCGCGCAAACTCCGCGCGAGCTGCTCAAAAAAATTGTGTGGGCGATTTGATCACGTGATTGTGCGTTTCCTGCTTATGTGTTATTGGTTGTGCTTTGTTTGGTAGGTTGATTGATACAATTTAAGAATTCAACTGGTGATCTAAAAATTTTAACAATTTTCTTTTTATTTATTTAAAAATGATTTATCAGTTGATTTATATCTTCCGTGATAAATAAAATGCTGTTAGTAAACCAAGATTGTGATATCAACATATGAGATTTGTTTGTAATCTACTATACTGGATGGATTTCAATGGAATTTGCACTGTTAGTTAGACAGTTTTTCAGATAAGGTTTTAATATATATATTTCTTATTTTATGATTGCATATTTCAATACCGTGTGGATAACAGACCAAAATACATCATCAAACATGAGAAATAAATGGCATTCAAAATTCTGTTAGTATAAGCAAAATACTTATTTATACTTTCAGTAGAAAATTTATAAACATTCTGATCATACTTTATTCACTACAAAACTAGACAGCAGACCTATATATTTTATCTCTTTAAAAAATATATGTACAGGTATTTTTAGTTAAAATAATCTACAACTATTACATTTTATTTTTATAATGTTCAAAGTAAAATATGATTTCCAGCCTAGTCTCGATAAAAATTCACTCGTATTACTCGTATTCACTCGTATAACTCAAAAAAAAAAAAAAAAAAATCAAGGAATTATCCTACGTGCGATATATATTATTTTTTCATTTGGATTTGCTTAATGTTTATATCATTATACATATACATACTTAGAAACGAAACTTTGAATATTTAAAAGGTGTTCAGATGTAAAACTTTCATCTCGAAATACCTCATTTTCTCACATTTAAATAAGTATTTTATTATTATAATAAAAATACACGTGCCTCTGTATAATAAAAATAAAAAATATATCTTCATCAAAAATATCTTATTCATTATGAAAAATATAAAACAACCAATAAACAAAACAAAAAAAAATTGTAACACAATGTGGGATCGGAAGGATTCGAACCCAGAATCCCTGGTCTCGAGTTCACTGCCTTATCCATTCGGCCATCTGGCACACAATGCTTCTGTATCATTGTATCTTTATAATTAGCACCTTAATTAATCAAATCCATGATCTGTTCCTGAACACACTACGTGCCTACCTGTACACTACCTGAACACACTACATCCATGATACGGACCCACTCCATGTTCCTGACTCCTGAGCTCGCGCGCGCTGCGCGCGTGCTTCTTGAACACACTCAAAGAAGCACAAATATTTAGAAAATTTATTATGGAGCACAGTTACTATAAATTTAATTATTTTTTATTTGTCGTTTGGGGAAAGGGTGTTACTTTAATAGCAGTAGCAAATACTAATTTATTATTGATAATTTTTTTAAATGTAAGGTGTTTTATTTTATTTTATCGTATCTACTATTTGATGAAACATGCATCATGTTAAATAAACTGCTAATCTTATGGACAATAATGTTGTGAAATAAATCTATTTTTATTAACACTTCATCAAACGGCATGTAATACAATTTCAGTTTACAATCTTTAAAAAATGTGCTACTCTGATTATTGTTTTCTTAGGTATTACATTCGTTGTGTACGTGTATATCGGATGTATGCTTAATTTTTCTGAATGAAAAAAGCAACAAAAATGTTTTTTTAAGTACTAGCTGTTTGATAATTATTAGGAAAGTACCGAACAGATATTTAGATGAATGCTATGTAATTTTTATGTATGGGAAATAAAGTAAAATAAAAAATCTTACGTTATTGGTATGATTTTAAGAGCTTAATGTAATATTTGAAACACCTTGAAGACAGATAAAGTTAAAAAATGCTATAAAAGGTGATAGAAAATCTTTATTAAGATTGACGATCGTTTCGTTGCACAAACGGCAACATTTTCAAAATCATTCAACGATAGAAAATATTTTCACATAATTTAAAAACAATAAACATAGTAAACAATGTCCCGCGACATGATGATTAAACATGATTTTAAAAATGTTGCCGTTTGTGCAACGAAACGATCGTCAATCTTAATAAAGATTTTCTATCACTTTTTATAGCATTTTTTAACTTTATCTGTTTATAAGTGATTATTATACATGTGTTTATAACACCTTGAAGACTTTAAATAATAAATTTAATAAAATAAGACTTTTACAAATCTAAGTTACTAATAGCATAATTTTATCTGTAGAGATTTTAGTTAAAATAAGAATTAATTATGAACAGTGTAGTACTTAAAATTTTTTTTATTATTTTAAGACATTTTTCAATATAAAAGTTTTATTTTATTTTTTCCTTTTAAACAGACATATCAAATTGATTTTCTGTTAAGTCAGGATGGCATGTTATTTCCACATGGAAAGAATATTCTTCATTTTTACTATATAGTCATACTTTTATCAGGGGTTATTGTGTTCAGGTAATGTACCTGAATTTTTATCCTTTATTACATTTAGTGTTAAATGGAAGCCCATAGCCCATAATGCGTATGGTTCCATGCTATGAGTGATATACCCCTTGAAATAACCTTTTGATAAATCTTTGTTGCAAGGAGTTAGTATATATATAAAAAAAATGCACTTGAAATTTGAAATACGAAATCTATATTTTATGCATTTTATTAAAGTTACAGTGCTTTTTTTAAATGCGTAATGCAAACATATAGCAAAAGAAACACATTTATGTATATAAACATGTTTATTTGCACTCACTTTGAACTTAAAGAACCTAGCTATATGACTTAAATTTACACAATTTAAAATTGAATTAGTTGTGATTTTTAATTCTGCTATATTTTAAATTATATTTAAGATTGTACTTGAAAAAATTAATACTAATAATGCTGTTCAATGTAAATCTTCATGGCTCATTAACATAGAAATTTTTATTTGTGCATGAAATTTGCAGATATTAATGTTTAAGTAATTTATAATTTAATGGAATTTTTCATTTTGCTGTAAATGTATTACTTCTGTATAATCAGTTGTTTCCTAAAATACAGTAAATTTTGTGTAAACAGAACCTGTTTAGAATGAAATTATCTCTTAAACGAAAAAACTGCATGGTTCTTGCAAATTAAATATATTTGCTTAAAAACATGAACCTGTCTGAAACACAATATTTCTTTGATCCATAATAAATCTGTCTTAGCAAGTGCACCATGATTATATTAGCATAGCAGAAGAGAGAGGATTTAAGAGTAAACAAACACTTTAAAAAAATGATAAATACTCATGTTATGAATAAAAAAGCCATGTGTAAAACAAAACAAAAAAAAAGCATGAAAAATTTTCAAAGCTTAAGGGCTCAAATCCAAAAGGGCAACTTTCTGACATAAGTTTTAATTTATTTTTGTTCGAAAATGCAAGAAACTAGCTGGTGGTGTTGTTCAGAAACTATGTAATTGAGCTGTTTTTTCCTTTTTTTTTTTTTTTTTTTTGCAAACGCAATAGATCTTTCAGAAAATAGTGTCAAGGTGGGCATTTTGAACCGAATTTCCGCATGAAGGAAGAAACAGCACTCAAGAGCAGGTGAAAAACGTGTTTGTCATGTGATCAAAATAGCTTATAACTCAATAGGTAATTGATTGATCAAAAAATGGAAAACACAGTTCGATTCCAAATCGCTTCCATGGTCAGGCTTTCCAACTTTATATCTTTCCGTTAAAAAATGAATTTGTAAATGTTGAGTAATTTCTTCAAAATTATGTGCCAGTAAGTAAAATAAGTAAGTAAGTAAAAACGGGAATATAAGATCTAAAGATTGCAGAAAAAAATGGGAAATTCATCAAAAGGTCATGGAAGAAACTGGAATTTCGTCAAAAGATCGCGGTTGTGTGACTCCGTGAAAGTTCAGCCTTTTTTTTCAGGGGATTTTATCAAGTGTTACAAACAGCCATGTATTATATTTATTGTACCGAAAGACGGCTCCTTCACTTGTAAAAAAACCAAAATTTCTGCTGTTTTTTCTGAAGTTTAATTTTTGTTGTTTAATATAAGTCAAAAAAATTTTGTCAGTAATTAAAAGCTGGCTTTTTTGCAATTTATTAAAGTAGTTAATAGTATCGTGTAATAGTTCTGCTGTTCTTAAGCCCATTTGCTTCATCTGTAAGGGATATACAAATCAATACAACAATTTTTGTATTGGAAAACAGGGTCAAAATTTACTTAAAAAGTATATATATACTGTAAAATCATGATTGTAGGCCCTCCATCCACTTTTAAGCAGTTTTGATTTTTTTGCCATTCCCAAATATAAGCCCTCCTCCCTTTTCACACAATTTTTTTGTGGAAAAAATTCTTAAAGTCTAAGGGAGAGATAATTTTGAATCTTTTGACTTTTTTGGTGAATTTTCATGTCTTTCATTTGTCCTAATAAAATTACATGAAATATCAACTTCCCTTCTTTGTCCTCCCTCCTCAACACAAAAACTTTAAAATCTTGAAAATCTTAGTAATTCTTTTTTTTCTATTTGTTGTCCGATAGTAACAATTAGTAAATAATCTATCTAAATTACACTCCTTTGTCTAGAAGTTCCTCTTTCCCCACTGACCCCCCCCCCCCTCTGCAAAGTTTAAAATCTTTAAAATTATTATTTTTTTTTAATTTTGCAATATTTCTTATTTTATAGTTAGATGATTTACCTAAAATCTCATCTTACATAACGTCTTTTAATCTCACTCATCTCAACTCTTTATCCTCTTTGAAATTTTTGCTCCATCGATTCCCCTCAAATGGGAGGGGGAGGAGATTCTAAACATATGGGAGGGAAAGCAATAAATTTTCTGTTTGGTTGTTTTCACCCTTGAATCACATGTGTATTTTATGTTTACATAGAGCAAAAAAAAAAAAATATTTTTTTATTGTGTGTTTAGAAGGCGGTAATTTTTACAGAGGAGGATGAGAAATAATTTAGGTGGTTATTTAAATATTTTCAAAACAAAATTACAATCGAGCAGAAAAAAACTTAACAATTTTACAGATTTTAACATGCATGAGATGCAGGGAGGGGGCGGGGCTAATGCTCATGATAAGAAGGTTGGGGAGAGAAGCAGAGATTTGAGAAGGAGGTGATAATTTAGTTGATGTATTATTTATTTATTAAATAGGTCAGAGAAGAAATTTAAAATTAACATAGTCTTATATGTTAAATTATGCATGTTTGATACCAGACGGAGAGGGGCAAAGTGGAAAGCTTTTTTTGGGAGGGAGACTTAGATTATTGTTGCAATAAATAAAATAACATATAAACAAGTAAATTTGAAAAAAAAAAATAAAGTTTTAAAATTTTGCTTAGGGGTTTTTGTTGGGAAGATTTTAAGGGGGAAAGTTGTATATATATTTTTTCGTACAAATCAGAAATTTGTCGAAATACGGAAGATTCTTGTCTCCATATGTGCCTTATTTACTTCTAAATTAATGGTAAAAAAAGGGTCGTTATATATATGTTTAATCTCGATTATGAGCTTCATGCCAAAGTTACCTTATTTTTCTTTTGATAAGAGGGGTGGGGTGGGCTTACAATCAGGATTATATGGTATATATTAATATATCACGGAGTAAAAGGGGTGGAGGGAAAACTAGTGTTGAAATTTTGCTATGGAGTTTTTCTCCCATTAGGTGGCGATACCGTAGAATGTAGGCTATCGATCAATGGTTCTACAATGCTTTCAATGGGAAAAGCACTGATTTAAAAAGAAATTTTAATAGAAAATTTGAATTTTAAGAAAGTTGTACAAGTAGAAATCTGATTAATTACAATTTTCTTGATAAGATACATATTTTTTTAAAGGCACTTGGCTCTTTGATTGCTTCTTAAGACACTTAAAATCAGAGATCTTTCTGACAAAAAAGCGAAGGCAGGCCATTTAAAAATATTGAATATCAGGGATTATTCTGTCGCGAAGAAATAAATGGACTTATGACTTTTTAAAATTAAAAGTATTATTCAATATTTTTTGGAGTAAATTTTAATGTCACGTATATTTTATAAGTTTTGAATAATTCATAACTTTTGATATCTATGCAATTAATAAATGTAGAATTAAAACAAATTTTTATCTTAATTATTTGGGAAAGAAAACATGTAAATTATAGGTCAGGAACTAATTTTTACTAAAGTTGTAAGGTTTGATTTTAATATAATCTTACTTATAAGGAGGAAGGGGTAGGGGGGGGGGGGCGTAGAGGACCGGAATTTCCAGACCCGGGCCTGCCCTGCCCCGAAAGAGAAATAATTAGGCCTGGACCGGGCAGATAGAAAAACTTAAAGTTCGGCCCGGCCTGGCCCGTTTGTTTTTTCGCAGTTCCGCCCCATGCAAAAATCAGTGAAAACAGGTCCGTCCCTTGCAAAAAAAAGTTCAGACCCGACTCAATTTCTACAAAAAATTCCGATTTTTCTTAACATACAATTAAGATTATTTTCCAGAATACTTCATAAATATTTATGGAAAAATGTAACAGTATATTTTAGATTGCTATATGTTTTCAAGTCAGAGCATACAGAATATTAAATTTTAATAACCCTTTAGACTCACTCTTATGCAAAAATGCATGAATACAAAATTTATTACGATTATATACATTAAATTCAGTAATACGAAAATAATAGGACTCCATCTTAAATAGAACGTAATCATCATGGCAACCTAGAATCATTACCTATCATGGGATATCATGAATTAATTACGTGTGACAGGATTTAATAGAATAATCACCATGGCAGCCTAGAATCATTACCTAGCATGGGATATCAATGAATTAATTACGTGTGATGGGATTTAATAGCATAATCACCATGACAACCTAGAATCATTACCTATCATGGGATATCATTGAATTAATTACGTGTGACAGGATTTAATAGAATAACAACCATGGCAACCTAGAATCATTACCTATCATGGGATATCATTGAATTAATTACATATGATAGGATTTAATAGAATGAAGAAAACTTTTATTAATATCTTTTTAAGTTTTGATTCCATTTTCATAGAATTTGACATGACAAAATTCTGCAATGATTATATATATTAAATTTCAAACCATTCGGTGAATAAAATAATGATTCTGAAGACACTGGATCCAGATCCTTCACTTAACACGGATTTTATTAAACTAGAGAGCACTTTTTTAGCATTCTCTCTTTGATTAACATGAACTTTAAGACAAAAAAAATAAGTATAACATTTAAAAAACATATACACTAAGATTGATTTAAGATAAAAATTTCTCAATTTAAACATAATTACAAGGAAATAACTTTATATTAAAGCCTAAAAAAATCTGTCACCTGTAAAGCACGGAACAAGCTCAATTTTATTTTCCCTTCATTTTTTCTTTTTTTTATTTATCCTGTATAACCTGTTTTCAATCCAGAAACAAAGCACTTATACCCCATCTTAATTTATGCTTTGTAATATCAATAATAAAAAATAAACGAATAACATAAAATATTTTTTAATTCTAACGTACTCTTATGCATACAATCATATGATATTCTGCTAAAAGAATGGTCAACATGCGGGTTGCTGCGCCCTCACTATTTACCAAAATGCAACTTGTGTTTTCGTTGAGTAATGCCTATTAGTTTCCCCTTCACCTCTTTTACTCCGTGTAATATATATAATATATGGAGTACATAATTACCAGCCTTCTGTTTTTTGCTGTTGTTGTTTTCTCAAATTGAACATTTTTTAAAACAGAAATGTTATAAATAAAATAACTACCCTATAGAAACAAGGCATATTTAATTAAATAAATATTCTGGTTTTAAAATGCTTTATTGGTTTGGAAAATATCTGAAGGTTGTCAAATATGACACCTCACCATGTATATTGCTCTAAATCAAATCCAGATTTCTGTTTATGGCTGATACAGTAAAGAAAATAATGAAACAATATTTTCGATTTAATAATAAAACTTTTAATGAATTAACTTTTTTTTTTGTAATGTCATGACATCAAAGAAAGCACTGAAATTGTTCTGTAATTCGTTCGACTCTGTATGCACTGATCAAAATTCAAAGCACTCAGTATTGTTTACTCGGGCATCACAACTATTTCATAGTTGTCAATCTTTCATTTTTTTTTCACTTCAGACATGTTTTAAACTGGAATTAAAAAAAAAAAAAAATGAGTCTTCTAGTTCATAATATGTTTGACTAGAAAAAAGACAAAAAATTGACACCCATGTCCATTGTATTTTTTATTAAGAAATAATTCCGAGATGCTGGGTTTTTTTATATAAAAATTGTTTGTTTTGACATGCATTACTATTACATACAGTTCTGACCATCAAATATACCCTGTATATACATTATATGCATAGATAATGTAATCAATTATCTACCCTCTTTCATCATACAACCGTGAGGGCCCATGTTCAGAGAACCCTTTTCAGGCAAGTTCTGGCACCATGCCTAGTTTAGAAAGCAGAATATGATCATTATATTTTGAAAATATTTTTGTTTATTTTTGCTTGTATCTTTGAAATACAAATTTGGTAAAAAATGAACAAACATTTTTTTTATAAACAACATTTACTTTCTTTTTTTTTTTTCAGTATGAAATGAAACACATAATTGCTCAGGTGATCAAATTAAAAAAAAATTAGTATTAGCAAAGTTTGATATGTTAACCAAAATCTTCATCAGTGTTGAAGGAAACAAAAATTTTAATTGTTGAATTTTGTTTACTAGATAAATATTCTACAAATTTAAGAACAAAATTGCACAAATATTCCTATCATATTCATAGCCAACAAAAAGTGTTTTATTAAACGTTTCAATAATTTTGTCTCGGCTTTCAAGAAACTCTTTTTGCTTTAAATATAATTTTGTTAGCTGTCTCAGCAGCAAAACCTCAGTTTTTCGCAATAATTTTTCAGTATACATGATATTCAGGAAAAATAGTTTTGCCAACGTAAAGTACTATTTGTCATCATTATCCAAGTACACATGCTTATTTCTGAACTCTTTTTTTTTTTTTTTTTTTTTTTTTTTCTTCTTCTTTTAATTTAAACTCTGGATGATTTCTTAGATATTGACAATTGCAACAAAGTAAGGTAATCCTTTTTTGGGGTTGGAATTTATTTTCCATTATTTATAAGATTTTTATGTGGTTAAGAACCATGAATCATTAAACTTTATAATAATAGCATTTAATAAAATATATATGATTATTTTTCTTGAGGTATCTAAAATTTTAGATTTTTACCCATTTAATATAAATATAAACAGAAAACATTTTATTTTATAGATTGTTTAATTTTTAAATGATAATATCAAGATAATGAAATATTTTTTTAAAGAGAAATTATTAAAATCTAAGCTAAGTATAAATTATTTTAAGTAAGTCCTATATATTGAACATATTAAAGTATATATTAGATTAAATAAAATTGTAACATATGCATCTTTTTTTACTATCTTATTTATAATAAATTTTCGTAAGTTAATCTAATTTTTATATTTATGAATTTAAATTTCTTTTACTCAAAAATTGTAAAAATTATTCAAGTAATATAACATCCATATTTTAAACCATCCTAACTGTTTCACTATTTCATTAATAGATGGCGCTCGTATCATGCTTGTTTTAAAGCAGCACCAGATGGCGCTGTTTAAAAACAATGTTTATGTTTACGTTTATAATTTTATTCTGTTGAAGTTGTCCCTTGTTAGTTTTATTTGTCAGGATTTTATTTTTAAAGAATTATTGAAGAAGTTCTATTTATTTAATAATAATAATTCTAAATTACTGTTTTATCTCACTTTTAATTTTTTTAATGACAGTTATTCAGCTTCAAAGGTAAATAATGGATTGTATTCACACGTTCTCTACCTAATTTTAAGGGTTTTCTTTTTTTTTAATTCAATATCTGTAATGTATATAAAGATTTGTATTATTTAGGGTATTCAAATTACCATGAACTGTGTTATATTTACTTGAGATTTTCATTAAAACTTTTGAAATAACTTTCATTATTTTCTATTTAATAAATAACTATAAAAGTAATTTCTTGGTAACACGTGGTTTATGTTATATATATTGTTAATCCTTCTTGAAGTTTCCACTTTCTCCCATCCTTTTGTTAACCTAGTACACAAAATTTAAAATCTCTTATTCTTTAATCTTTCCTCTTATGATTTTGTAGTGACAGTAGTAGATTTTTGTGGTGATTTTTAGCGTAAACAAATCAGGTTTTTGAGCAATAATGAGTTTTTGCAGGTTTTAACCATGTTTATTGTCATGTCTAAAACATATAAGATTTTACAGGTATATAAGGTTTGTTTCAAGAATTATAGATACAAAACATTTTGATTCAAAAGTTCCTGTATATTTGGGATGATAATGTTAACAGATAAAAACTCTATACACACACTGTATGCTGTGTTTTGTCTTTAATGATATTTTAAAAGTATTTTTCATTTATTCAATTCTGAAGCTGGGATAGTTCTACATCGAGTCATGCAGGCATATATAAAAATTTTAAACATTTAATTTTTTTTTTTAAACAATACATTCAAAATTTTCAATTACATGTACTAAAAAGTGAAAATAAAAATTTTTGCTTCCAAGTTCTCCACGTACAAAGCTTTAATATTTTTCTTTCTTTTCCAGTATGGGAGATTTGGTGAGAAAAAGGAAATGGGATTGCAAGAGAGGGAAATTTTTCATTCATACTTTATAACAACCTGTTCACTGTTTCGTATACACAAGCATTTTTTCCATATTTATCCAATTTATTTAATACATACAAGCCACTTATCTGTTTTTATATACAAATAAACAGAGGTAAATTGCATATAAAAAACACTAATAATCAGTGTTGAATTCAAGGAGTGGCCCAAGAGGGGAGAGGGACATTCCTCCCCTAGAGCAATGAAATGTCCCTCCCGGAAGATTTGAGATTTTGTGTCTTCAATGGTCAAAAAGTGCAATTTCCCCCACAGAACTCTATAATGTCACCCACGGAGCAACAAAAATTCTTCCGAGGGAAAAGTGTCTGGATTCGACACTGCTAATATATACATATGCATGCAGGGTTCGTAAATATCATGATATTTTGATATATATCCAATATTTTCAAAGTAGTCAATTTACTGCTGATAATAAATATTTTCAAGCAAAATATAAATTAGAAACTAAAACATATTGCACTTAACATGAAAACTTAAACAATAAATTAAAACACATTTTTCTTTTTTTTTTTTACTCAGACCAATATTGAAGAAAAACTAATTGAAAACAGAAACAATTTGCTTTATACACTTACATTAAAAAAGAAAAGCAAATGCTATAGGATTCAATATCAACTACCAAGAAATTTATAAAACAAAATTTTAAATACAAAATATTGTTTTAATTGAAAATTTTAAACATAAATGTAAGCTTATTTTATTTTTTATTCCCTATTATGCTGTAACAGTTTAAGCTGAACTAAATCAATACCAGAACAAATTCATTTTTAATAAAGCTGTATATATAACTGAGTATCTAAATTAGACAGTTTATCTTTCAGTGTCTGTTTTGAATTATGTCCCTCATAACCTACAGTTAAAAGTAAAAAAATCAAACAGAGTTTGGAAAAGATATTTGTTTTCTTCTTCAGCTAAAAAAAGTCACTATCAGAGACAAAAATTCTTTACATACAGAACAATGCAGTCAATAACAGTTGGAAATTTCATTTGCACCTGTTTTGACTGCAAATATCAAAAATATCTTGCACAGTGATATTTTGAAAATAAATATCAAATATGGAAAAATATTAAAAATATACATCTCGATATTTTGAAAATAAATAAGAAGTAATATGAAAATATCAAAAATCTTCATAATTTGAAAATAAATATTGGATATATATCAAGATATATATCGATTGATATATATCAACGAACCCTGTATGTGTGTGTATATAAAATAGAATGTTTATATATAAATACATATATAAACTAGCAGAAAAGCTCATCCGGTTTGTTTTCATAGCTGTTTATATCATTTGAAAAAAATCTCACTTTCTGGAGCCCAAGTTGCACCACGCTTTTTAAAAATATGCCAAGACCCCTATACTGGAAAAGTACTGAATAAATATCTCTTAACTCATGTAGGGGCAAAGTACTTAGATTCGTAAAATGCTCAAATGACTGAATGACACAAGCAAATTTAGTTTAAAATAAGTAAAAGCGAATCTTTACATATTTAATAAACAGGTAATTTTCATTTAAAATTCTGATGCCAGTGTGGCATTTAGGTATTAGGTGGTCCAAAAATGAACCACCACCTCACTAAGGGTTAATGCATGGATTTTGTTTAGGGTAAAGTTTACCTATCAAAGTATCCTGTTAATAAAAATGAAAGTATTTATATTAAACATGTTAAATTTTGTTAATACCTTGAAGGGCAGTGGCATTTATTTATATATATGAGTATGGAACCATTTATTCAGAAATCAGAATGATATTTCTAATAGACTTATTTCAGAATCTTTGCAGAAAAAAGTATCATATACTGCCAGCTTGACATGTATTGCTAGTAACATTGCAAAATGCATGGTATAACTTGATGCCCTGGGATTTGAAATGAAAACATATTTAATTACATATCAGGTATTTTGATTTTTATGCAGAAGAATTTTTGTTTCTGATGGGTTCCTATAAATTACCTTCTTTCAATACCCTGATTAATCTTTGATTTTCAGCATTCTGGATAATTGGTTCTGTACCCCGTCTAATTTATTTGTAATCAGCATATGTACCAGAACTTCGGAACATTTTATTTCTATAGCTTTAGTGGAAAAAAAGCTATAAACAGGGATGAGAATTTTCCGTCTTTTGGCGGATTTCCGCTTTTTTGTTATTTCAAGGAATTTCCACTTTTTTTTTTCTCGAAATTCCACCTTTTTTTCCGAGGATTCCATATTTTTTTTCTCCTGCAAAATTTTCTTATTTTCCGAAATTTTCACTTTCCTATCGATTCCGCTTTTCTTCCGATTTCGAAAGAACATTCAAAGGTGATGAAAAAGCGGCAAATTTTGTCAAAAGATCGCGAAAAGTGGCAAATTTTGTCAAAAGATCGCGAAAGAGCGGAAATTTTGTCAAAAGATCGCGAAAGAGCGGCAAATTTTGTCAAAGGATCGCGAAAAAGCGGTAAATGTCACCAAAAGATCGTAAAAAAACTACAAATATCGTCAGAAGATCGCAAATAAACGGCAAATTTCGTCCAAAGATCGCGATAAAAATGGCAAATTTCGTCAAAAGATCGCAAAATAGCGGCAAATTTCGTCAAAAGATCGCGAAAAAGCGGCAAATTTCGTCAAAAGATCGCGAAAAAGCAGAAAATTTCGTCAAAAGATCGCGAAAAAGCAGAAAATTTTGTCAAAAAATCGCGAAAAAGCAGAAAATTTCGTCAAAAAATCGCGAAAAAGCAGAAAATTTCGTCAAAAGATCGCGAAAAAGCAGAAAATTTTGTCAAAAGATTGCGAAAAAAGCAAAATTTTGTCAAAAGATCGCGAAAAAGCAGCAAAATTTGTCAAAAGATAGCGAAAAAAACTACAAATATCATCAGAAGATCGCGAATAAACGGCAAAGTTCGCGAAAAAACGGCAAATTTCGTCAATAGATCGCGAAAAAGCGGCACATTTCGTCAAAAGATCGCGAAAAAACTGCAAATTTTGTCAAAAGATCGCGAAAAAGCGGCAAATTTCGTCAAAATGGCGCGAAAAATACATGTATTTAGTGCTTTTAGTGTATCCTCCTCTTCCCCCCTCTTTTGTAACCCTTCAGAAAATTTGCTGTGAATTTCAAATTTTTTTTTTTTTTTTACTCAGAATCGCTCCTGATTCAGAATTCACATTAAGCTGGCTGTAGGTCCTGATCCAATTAGCTCGTGTGACCAAAAATAACTAACCATTGTGATTTTCACTAAGTTTTTCATATTTTTTGCTAAAAAAATTATTAAAATTATGACACACAAAAACTCTATTCTTAATTAAATTATTTCATTTTCAAGAGCGGTCATGATTCTGATAAGTCGAGCATTTCATATGACCTACACTTAATGTTTTAAGAGCTGTGTGTAATTTCGTTATTTTCACTCCTGTAATGTAGTATACAGGTTTGTGTGCTTGTCTCCATTTGCCCGAAAATCAGACCCTGGTTTTATTTCTTAAAGCATCTTTCACGGATAAAATGTGGTACAATTTTTTGTTTGCGTGTGGTTTCAGTCTTTTTGCTTTTTTGCAATTCTCATCCCTGTATAAAATTGTGTTTCCTTATTTTCAAATCTTGGGAAACGGTAGTATCTCAAGTGATGAAAGATCAGCATTCTATGTAACAGATAACTTTATATCAAAGGGTCACAACAACAATCAACACAAAAAGTCGTCATTTAACAGTTCAGTAAAAGTATAATTAACCAGTATGAAATTAAAAACTGGTTCTTCAACACATTCTGATACCTGAAATCTGTATCAAAAAACTGTTACTGCTTGGTGTAATAATTCTTCATTAAATAATACAAAATGTTTCATATTTTCTAACTGTACCTTAATGTATTTTATTAAAGAAATTGTATTGTCTTTATAGTTTTATTTTTCATATGTACAACATATAGCAGTGTTATTTTAGCAGTGGTTACAGTGAAGCAGAACCATCCTTAGGCATGTGAAAAGGTGTAGCTGCACAGGAAGAAAAATATTTAATAAAAAATAGCTAAATATTTATTACTCATTTTGTTGTGAGTAATTTATTTCATAATACAATTTATATGCCTAAACATACTTATTTAAAAAGTGTAAAATGTTTTATCAATAAATGTTGAAGCAGGTTGTGGGTACTCGAGAAGAGAATGTGTTATTTATAGGTTATATTCAATCTACAAATATTGTTATGATCTTGCTTCGATAACACCAAGTACACAACAAATCTGGACAGGTGCATGAACTGAATGGGAATTGTTAAGAGGTTGGTGCTGATAATTCTGACAAACTGTTCACTTTTACTTTAATGATTATTTGTAATGTAACAACACAGATTTGCTTTTCTTCTAGTGCAACCTGGTTTCTCTTTTTATTATACTAATATTGATGTTCCTGCTCACATACATACATGTGTCCTGTCATTGTAAAGATGGCAAGGTTACAAGATCCCAAAGATTTAAATATATAATTTTGTAGAAATGGCACACACCTCTATTTTTCACTACGTTAGTTTCTCACCTTATTCAAAAAATTGAATAACAATTTAAGCCATTAAGTATTCAATTGCTATTTCTTGAGGCATATGCCATTTCTACAAAATTATATATACATTTCACCGAAGCTTGGATAAATTATGACAAATTAATTCGCTCATGCTTGCTGCTACAGTAGTTGTGGCACATGAAAGAATTACATCTTGTGCTGCAGGTGCAACCTTGTCAACATATTAAAGAGCGAGGAGTGCCATGCTGAATGTCACCTGGGTAACTTGGTAAACAGTTTGGTACACAATGTCTGTAGCGCAGATTAGAGTCCTAGCCTAGACACTTTTTCACTCTGTTGGTTTCTTGCTTTATTAACAATAGTAAATAATAACTCAAGTGATTAAGAATTAAACTACTAAAGATTTAAAGTCTACAAAAATTATGAAATGTTAATGGTTTTAAAGATTCTTAGAAAAAAGAAAATTTCAGGAAATATTGACTTTGACTCAGATTGTTTATCTTAATAAATTTAAAATTTTGACATGTTTAATATTTGCTAATTAAGTCAAAAACTTCACGCATATTGAAATGAAAGAGTAGAGTTTATACGTCAAAATTTTCATCCTTATCCCATTTATTACTAGAATAATATGAGAGGGCTGATCAAGTAATTTTATTGATTAATCCTTTTATTACAAATTTATTTTTTATTATAAAACATTGTAATTGGCAACTATTTTCTTAATTATTCATAACACTTTTTTAAATAATCATTGCCATTTGCTTCCAAGACCATTTCAAGAGAAATCTATCATAAAAAGATTCTTCGTTAACAGTAGTACAAATAACATGCAAAAATATTTGATAGTGGCAGCCCTGTTATCGGTCCATGGGGCTTATATGTTACCCATAGTCAAATGCATAAATATATTAAGTATGATCTTTGTTTATATTTCTGTTTAAATTATCAGAGAGAAGTTATCAATTTTCTACACTAAATCGTTTTAAAAATTGCTTGATTTCACATAATTTCAATTAGCTTTTGGCTGATCTCTGATCGCCTGCTAACGAATGTCACATAAATATACTAAAGGTCTGCATGGGCTAAAATCAGTGTTGAATTCAGGGGCAGCCCGGGGGTCAAATTCTAGACCCCATATTCTTTGCTTATGTAAGATTTTATGACATTCTAACATCAACAATGTTTGCCATAAAAAATTACAGTTAGCAATAAATTACATTATTAATCTAGCAAATTTACATAAATAGACATATAGGGGTTGTGGTATCGAAGGAAAATAAAACTGGTTTAATATATTGTTATTTATTGCATTAAACAATTCATAGAATACAAATTAGTTTTTAATATACTATTTATCGCATTGAAAAAATAAAAATCTAAGAAATAAAACAGGCCCTAACTTATTTAGGCACATAACTAAAATTTTTAACAAGAATCATAAGAATATGGCATTCACATTTCTAGTCTGGTGTCTAAAGTCTTTGAATCCATGTTTCTGCATTGTCTATTATTACGTTTTTAATGCAGTGGTGGGCT
Organism: Maratus speciosus; assembly: GCA_963932465.1. Taxonomy (NCBI): domain Eukaryota; kingdom Metazoa; phylum Arthropoda; class Arachnida; order Araneae; family Salticidae; genus Maratus; species Maratus speciosus. Next base: position 227,418,854 of record OZ010796.1, on the reverse strand, counting down.
GGAATATTCCTCGTTTCTGGTCCTTGTTTACTCCATATCTTTTTTCTCAAGTCGTTCAACATCTGCAGAATACTCATACAAATGATGCTCTTTTGCTTTTTGTTGTTAAATTATAGTTGCTTCGTTGTCTAATGCTTATGTAAGAATCCTTGTGATCCCCCTCTCAGCAAAAATAAGCAGACATTGGACCCCCCTCTCCTTGCCGGTTACATAATACTTGAACGACCCCTAATATGCAAGTGAGAAAATTAAAAAAAACACTCCCATAAGTTTAACACTAGTGATCCAGTTTCTTCGCGTGACTTGTGTAGACTCTTAATGCTCAAGCTAATGTTAATCCTATGGGAGCGTTGTTTACATATTTTTTGCTAGCATTTTAATTATTATTAAATGATTTTTTTTTTAAAGGATTTTCTTTCTTTTTTTGCATAGCGTACCTGCGGTTGATAACTTTTATTATGCATGAGGAGGGGTGCCAAGATCCATGTTTGCCCTGCGTGCAAAAAAGGCTAGTTTTGGCCCTGATTTAAGAAACAACATCTAAAAAGATTTAGAATTCAAAGAATGAAATATAAAAATTTGAATAATTACAAAAAGATAAACTACATACTAAAATACAAAACATGGTAATGTAAGGAACTAAGAAATTTTTTACACAATAGAACACTGGTGAACACAGGCATAAAAGTAGGAAATTAAAAAAAAAGGTGGTTTTTTTTTTTTATGTATTCAATGGCACCAACTGGTACAATTTAGACACTTTTTAACAGTTATTTAAAACAGTAAAATAATATAACTGTACAAATGATTGTTAATTTATTGTAACTTAGAAGGTAACAAAACAAATTTAGACTAACAATAAATGTATAGGTTTATTGAATCAAAAAAGGAAATTGACAGTTTGCTAAAGATGTAAATCCAAATATAGCTGATAAAATGATGTGAAATACAATGATTAATTTTTCAAAACAAACATTTTGGATGATTTTGACTGTTAAGAAAGACTTTTCACGTTCTTTCAAAAGAAAAAACAAATTCTTCATGCTAATTATGTGCACACCAAGTTGATGTTTTACCCAAAAGTGTTGTATAATTAAGACGAAATATTCTATTTCGAAAAGAAACTTATGGAAACTTCTTTTTCCCTTTTAAAGTCTAAATAAAAAAATTCACTTTTCAGATGCTTACAATAAAAGTTTACCTTTCATTTGATGGCTCTTTTGTACAGCAATTCAAAAAGAAACTCCAAAGGTTTGAGTAGACAAAATGTCTGATTATTGACCCCCCCCCCCCCCATATGGTTCTAATATTTTCTTTTTGCGTTTTTGCAATATATGAGAGAATATCCAAAATGGCTTTTAAAAAGGTGGAATTCTTCCTTTAGGAGGAACTCTTTCATGCCTGTGAACAAAAAAATATATATATAAAGTTTGAGAAGTTTAGTATTGTTTTATTTTTAATGATTAAACTTTTAGAATTTAATATTTTCTTGCCTCTATCCTCTCTATGCTCATTATAAAAATAATATATCTTCGCACACCCTGGAGTAACTTCAAAACAATAAAATCGTGTGTCAAGAATAGATTATGAAACATTTTTCAACACTTCCAGAATATGATGTCTAAGTAAACAATTTGGAAAATGCCTAACACATCTGAAAACCCAAATTCAGCAATTACCATCAATAGTCGCAGAATATTTTAATTCTTTTGTGCAGCCCTATATTATATATAATCTATAGATTTGTGTATATATACTACATAGAATGCTATAATAATGTAGTTCAGTTAGGAAATTCATTGCACAGTTGTAAATTTCCCTACAACAATTTCAGTCGAAATCTTTTGTGCTGCACTGTATATCATCTATTTAATTTAATTTATACAGACCAAGTAATAGTAGGCAAAAGATTTGTTTGATTTAAAATTGCGAACCACAATTTAAAATGCACTTCCAGCAATTATAGTTCTTAAATGATACTGTAACAAATAATTTTTTGTGTCATAAATGAGTGGTGAAAGCGATGTACAACATATTCCACAGCAAGGGCCTTGTAGTGCATCTCAGTGATATATATCAATTTCAATATGTTTAAAACAGTGTAATATCATGAAAATACACCACAAATGAGTTTTCGCCATAGACCATACAGAATTCTTTTGAGTATCCCTATCTGTAAATGAACTATAAATGCTCCATACTTCATTTTCAATAGTAAACCTCATTAACAAAAATCAATTGCTTGACAATCCGAGTTTACATGAATTGGGCATAGATAGAGAGACAGACAACCCAAATTCATAAACACTTTTCAACTACTTTAAAAAGGCAGTTTGGCAGAAAGAAAAAAAAAACATTTGATTGCTGGATATCTGGCATTCACTTGTAAAATTCCTGTAAAATAAAAATTCAAAGAATGTTACAAAATTTGTGCTAAAAATGGCATATGCCATTAAATATACCATAAAATCCAGATTGTAAGCCACATCTTTTTCTAAAGCAAAAGAAGTTAAATTTGGGAGGCAGCTTATAACACAGAGTTTTTTTAAGTCATTAAAAAACTTTTTTTTAATGTTAATTTAGAAGTAAATAAAGCAAATACAAGGGTGACACACAATCTTCCGTATTTCAGCAGATTTGTAAAACAAGTATATAAATCCCCCTGACCAAACGCGAATCAAATCTGAACCTGACAAAAATATTCTGGACCATAACTGGATTAGAGCAAGACAAATTAATTTCCATGGACACACAAACCAACCCATACCTAAAAATTCAATTTGAAAAACCCGAACTAAGTCATAACCCGACAAAAATATTCCAAAGAACCATAACCGGATTAGGGTAAGACAAAATAATTTCTGTGAACGCGCAACCCGACTCGAACCTAAAAATTCCATTAGAAAAAACATGAAATCTGACATGAATCAAATCTGAATCCGACAAAAATATTCCAAAGAACCATAACCCGATCCGAGAAAAACAAAATAATTTCCGTGGACATGCAACCCGGCCTGAACTAGAGGTCTGCACGGGCCGGAATTTCCCGGCCCGGCCCGAAGGAAAGCTATTTTGGCCCAGCCCGGTGTAAAAATTGAAAGTTCGGCCCGGCCCGTTTACATTTTTACCGTTCTCGGACCGGCCCGTACAAAAATCAGTGAAAACAGGCCCGGCCCGTACAAAAATCAGTGAAAACAGGCCCGGCCCGACTAAATGTCTACAAAAAATTCCGTTTTTTCTCGACATACAATTAAGATTCTTTTAATGAATACTACATGCATATTTATGGGAACATTTTACAGTATATTTTAAATTACTATGTGTTCGCAAAATAGAAAACACACAATAGTAAACGTTAACGATTACTTACAGTGTTTTAGTCAACGTCTCTACAGACGTTTCAAAATTTAAATAAGGGTTCATTAAAAGATTATTGTAGTTTAGAATAAAGGGTTAAAAAACATAACTTTTGAAGCTTATAATAAAAGGTAATTTGTGAAAATATTTCTGTCATTTTTAAGGCTTTACTCAAATCCAAAGGAGCTACATTTTGATACATTTATGAATTCATTTCTTTTCGGAAATGCATGAGATTGGCGGCAGATATTCTTATTCAGAAACCATGTAAATGCCATTTTTTTTTATATAAAAGTAAGATATCTTTCAGAAAATACTGCCAAAGTTAGCGTTTTGAATATAATTTCCGGAAGCGATAGCACAGGAAAGGAGAAAACGTACAGTCACGTGACAAGAGTCTCTTATCTCTGTACGTAATTTATGAAAAATGGAAACGCTATTTGATCCTAATTGCCTTCAATACTCAGCCTGTCAATTTTATGCCTTTATAGTTAAAAATGAGCCAGAAAATGTGTCTGAGAGTTTCGCATTGTTGAGCAGTAAATATGAGAACCACCTTAAGGTACATTTCCAAAGATACTGTTAACAGAAGTTCATTATCTCTATTAATACTTTTACAAAACATAATGCCTGTCCTACACATCCTGAGAATGATTAAGACCAGCTCCGTCTCGGCACAAGTCTGCCGAAAAAAATTAAACCCGGGATCAGGCATCATGTAACTGTACGATGCCGATCTCTACGATGGACATGTTACATTTCTGTATTGATGTTGTTAAACTCGCATCGGCTCGTAACGCACATTTATACTTCTCGAAAAAGTCATATTCATTGGAAATGACCTCGTATTTTATCTGCTCCTCTCAAATTCTTATATCGGGCCGATAGGCCCGATTAATCTTTTTTATCGGCCGGGCCCGACCCTTCAGGACCGTTCAATTTTTTTGCCGGTCTGGCCCATTTATTTTGTCTGTCGGCCTGGCCCATTGAAAAAATTGTCCTAATTCTGCCGGGTCGGCCCGGCCCGTTTGAAAATTCTCCTCCATTCCGCCGGGTACGGGCCTCGGGCCAAGCCCGGGCCCGTGCAGACCTCTAGCCTGAACATAAGAATTTTGTATGAAAACAACCCGAAATATGACCCAAATTAAATATGATAAACGACAAAAATATTCTAAAGAACTATAACCCGATCCGAGCAAGACAAAATAATTTCTATCGACATTCAACCGGATCCAAACCTCTAAAAGTTCCATTTGAAGTCAACCCGAAAACCTTCCATAAACCGGGTTCGGGTCAAGTTTCGAATTGAGTTCAACTAGAAGTTTCAGGTTCGGATCGTGTTGCCTGTCGACAGAAATTACTTTGTCTTGCTCAGATCGGTTATGGTTCTTTGGAATACTTTTGTCCGGTTAAAATTTGGTTCGGGTCGGGTTTCAAGTTGACTTCAAACGGAATTTTTAGCTTCCAGTCATGTTGCATTTCCACAAAAATTATTTTGTCTTTCTCGGATCAGGTTATGGTTCTTTAGAATATTTTTGTCGGTTATCATATTTCAGGTTGTTTTCAAATGAAATTTTAGGTTCAGGTTGGGGTGTGTGTCCATGGACATTATTTGTCTTGCTTGGATGGGGTTACCTGTAGGTGTAGACGGACATTATTTTGTCGTTCTCGGATCGGGTTACGGTTCTTTGTAATATTTTTGTCGAGTTCAGATTTGGTTCATGTTTTTTCTAATGGAATTTTTAGGTCCAGGTCAGGTTGCGTGTTCACAGAAATTATTTTGTTGTACCCGGATCCAGTTCTTTGGAATATTTTAGTCGGGTTTTTCAAATGGAATTTTTAGGTTCGGGTTGGTTTGTGTGTCCACGGAAATTAATTTGCCCTGCTCCGATCCAGTTATGGTTCTTTAGAATATTTTTGTCAGGTTCAGATTTGGTTCGGGTTTTTCAAATGAAATTTTATTTTTGGGTTGGTGTGCATGTGCACGAACATTATTTTGTTTTGCACGGATGGGGTTGCCTGTCGAAGGAAATTATTTCGTCTTACTCGGATGGGGTTATGGTTCTTTGGAATACTTTTGTTGGGTTATGATTTGGTTCGGGTCTGGTTTCAGGTTGACTTTAAATGGCATTTTTAAATCCTGGTCGTGTTGCATGTCAATGGAAATTAATTTATCTTGCTCTTATCTGGTTATGGTTTTTTGGAATATTTTTGTCAGTTTCGGATTTTGGTTCCATTTTTTTTTTCAAACAAAATTTTTAGGTTCGAGTCAGGTTGCGTGTCTACGGAAATTATTTTGCCTTGCTCGGATCCAATTATGGTTCTTTGGAATAATTTTGTTGGGTTCAGATTTGGGGGGGGGGTTCTAATGGAATTCTTAGTTTCGGGTCGGGTTGCGTGTTCACAGGAATTATTTTGTCTTGCTCCGATTGGGTTTTGGAGGATAGTTTTATCTAATTCAGATTTGGTTCGGGTGAAATTTCGGGTTTTTTTCTAATAGAATTTTTATGTTTGGGGTCGTGTTGCGTGTCCACAGAAATTATTTTTTCTTCCTCGGATCTGGTTATGGTTTTTGGGGATATTTTTGTCGGATTCAGATTTGGTTCGGGTCAGATTTCAAGATTTTAAAAAATGGAATTTTTAGATTCGGGTCAGGTTGCGTATCAACAGAAATTACTTTGTCTTGCTCGGATCGGGTTATGGTTTTTTAGAATATTTTTGTCGGTTATCATATTTGGTTCGGGTTTTTTCAAACCAAATTTTAATGTTTGGATCAGGTTGTGCATCCATGGAAATTATTTTGTCTTGCTCGGATCGGGTTATGGTTTTGAAGGCATTTTTGTCAGATTCAGATTTGGTTCGGATGAGATTTCAGGTTTTTTTTTCAAATGAAATTTTTGGTTTCAGATCGGGTTGTGTGTCTATCAACTCAACCTGAACATAAAAATTTTGTTTGAAAACAACCTGAAATATGATAACAGACAAAAATTTTCTAAAGACCCACATAACCTGATCTGAGCAAGACAAAATAATTTCTCTCGACATTCAACTGGATCCAAACCTAAAAGTTCCATTTGAAGTCAACCTGAAAACCTCCCATATACCGGGTTTGGGTCGAGTTTCGAATTGAGTTCAACTAGAACTTTCAGGTTCGGATCGGGTTGCCTCGGAAATTACTTTCTCTTGCTCAGATCGGTTATGGTTTTTGGAACACTTTTGTCCGGTTAAAATTTTGTTTGGATCGGGTTTCACATTGACTTCAAATGGAATTTTTTAGGTTCTAGTTGTGTTGCATGTCCACAAAAATTATATTGTCTTGCTTGGATCGGATTATGGTTCTTTAGAATAATTTTGTCAGTTATCATATTTTGGATTGTTTTCAAATGAAATTTTAGTTTTGGGTTGGGGTGTGTGTTCACGGACATTATTTGTCTTGCAGTTAGTTGTAGACGGAAATTATTTTGTCTTTCTCGGATCGGGTTATGGTTCTTTGGAATATTTTTGTCAGGTTCAGATTTGGTTCGGGATTTTTCTAATGGAATTTTTAGGTCCGGGTCGGCTTGCATGTTCACAGGAATTATTTTGTTTTACCCAGATACGGTTCTTTCGAATATTTTTGTCGGGATTTTCAAATGGAATTTTTAGGTTCGGGTTGGTTTGTGTGTCCACGGAAATTGATTTGTCTTGCTCCGATCTGGTTATGGTTCTTTAGAATATTTTTGTCGGTTCAGATTTGGTTCGGGTCGGGGTGCGTGTGCACGGACATTATTTTGTCTTGCTCGGATGTGGTTGCCTGTCGACGGAAATTATTTCGTTTTGCTCGGATCAGGTTATGGTTCATTGGAATATTTTTGTCAGGTTATGATTTCCTTCGGGTTGGGTTTCAGGTTGACTTTAAATGGAAATTTTAAATCCTGGTCGTGTTGCGTGTTCTTGGAAATTAATTTATCTTGCTGGGATCCAGTTATGGATCTTTGGTATATTTTTGGCAGTTTCGGATTTTGGTTCCCTTTTTTTTCCAAACAAAATTTTTAGGTTCGAGTCAGACTGCGTGTCCATGGAAATTATTTTGCCTTGCTCGGAACCAGTTATGGTTCTTTGGAATCATTTTGTTGGGTTCAGATTTGGTTAGCGTCAGATTTCGGGGGTTTTTTTTTGTAATGGAATTTTTAGGTTCGGGTCGGGTTGCGTGTTCACAGAAATTATTTTGTCTTGCTCGGATTGGGTTTTGGTTTTGAAGGATAGTTTTATCTAATTCAGATTTGGTTCTGGTGAAATTTCGGGTTTTTTTCTAATAGAATTTTTATGTTTGGGGTCGTGTTGCGTGTCCACAGAAATTATTATTTCTTCCTCGGATCTTGTTATGGTTTTTGGGGATATTTTTGTCGGATTCAGATTCGGTTCGGGTCAGATTTCAAGTTTTTTAAAAATGGAATTTTTAGATTTGGGTCAGGTTGCGTATCAACAGAAATTACTTTGTCTTGCTCGGATCGGGTTATGGTTTTTTAGAATATTTTTTTCGGTTATCATATTTGGTTCGGGTCATATTCCAGGTTTTCTTCAAACCAAATTTTAGGTTTGGATCAGATTATGTATCCATGGAAATTATTCTTGCCCGGATCGAGTTATGGTTTTTTAGAATATTTTTGTCATTTATCATATTTGGTTCGGATCGAATTTCGGGTTTTTTTCAAACCAAATTTTAGGTTTGGATCAGATTGCGCATCCATGGAAATTATTTTGTCTTGCTCAGATCGGGTTATGGTTTTTTAGAATATTTTTTTCAGTTATATTTGGTTCGGGTCGAATTTCGGGTTTTTTTCAAACCAAATTTTAGGTTTGGATCAGGTTGTGCATCCATGGAAATTATTTTGTCTTGCTCGGATCGGGTTATGGTTTTGGGGATATTTTTCTCAGATTCAGATTTGGTTCCGATGAGATTTCAGGTTTTTTTTTAAATGAAATTTTTGGGTTCAGATCGGGTTGCGTGTCTATCAACCCGACCCGAACATAAAAATTTTCATTGAAAACAACCTGAAATATGACCCAAACCAAATATGATAACCGACAAAAATATTCTGAAGACCCATAACCCGATCCGAGCTAGACAAAATTTCTGTCGACATTCAACTGGATCGAAACCTAAAAGTTCTATTTGTAGTCGACCCGAAAATCTTCCATATACCGGGTTCGGGTCGAGTTTCGAATTGAGTTCAACTAGAACTTTCAGGTTCGGATCGGGTTGCCTCGGAAATTACTTTCTCTTGCTCAGATCGGTTATGGTTTTTGGAACACTTTTGTCTGGGTAAAATTTGGTTCGGTCTGGTTTCATGTTGACTTCAAATGGAATTTTTAGGTTCTAGTTGTGTAGCATGTCCATAAAAATTATATTGTCTTGCTCCGATCGGATTATGGTATTTTAGGATATTTTTGTCAGTTATCATATTTCAGGTTGTTTTCAAATGAAATTTTAAGTTTGGGTTGGGGTGTGTGTCCACGGACATTATTTGTCTTGCTCGGATGCGGTTACCTGTAGACTGAAATTATTTTGTCTTTCTCGGATCGGTTATGGTTCTTTGGAATAATTTTGTTGGGTTCAGATTTGGTTTGCATCAGATTTTGGGTTTTTTTTCTAATAGAATTTTTATGTTTGGTGTCGTGTTGAGTGTCCACAGAAATTATTTTTTCTTGCTCGGATCTGGTTACGGTTTTTGGGGATATTTTTGTCGGATTCAGATTTGGTTCGGTCCAGATTTCAAGTTTTTAAAAAATGAAATTTTTAGATTCGGGTCAGGTTGTGTATCAACGGAAATTACTTTGTCTTGCTCGGATCAGGTTATGATTTTTTAGAATATTTTTTTCGGTTATCATATTTGGTTCGGGTCATATTCCGGGTTTTCTTCAAACCAAATTTTAGGTTTGGATCAGGTTATGTATCCATGGAAATTATTCTTGCTCGGATCGGGTTATTGTTCTTTGGAATATTTTTGTTGGGTTATGATTTGATTTGGTTCGGGTCGGGTTTGAGGTTGACTTTAAATGGCATTTTTAGATCCTGGTCGTGTTGCGCGTCTGCGGAAATTAATTTATCTTGCTCGGATCCGGTTATGGTTCTTGGTATATTTTTGGCAGGTTCAGATTTGATTCAAATTTTCTTTTCAAACGAAATTTTTAGTTTTGAGTCAGGTTGAGTGTCCACGGAAATTATTTTGCCCTGCTCAGATCCGGTTATGGTTCTTTGGAATAATTTTGTTGGGTTCAGGTTTGGTTCGTGTCAGATTTCAGGTTTTTTTTTTCAAATTTAATTTTTAGGTTGTGATTGGGTTGCATGTCCTCAAAAATTATTTTGTCTTGATTGGATCTGTTGTAATTTATTTTTCTGGTTCGGGTCAGGTTATGGATTAATAAGCCTAAAAAATCATCCTGATTGGGAAATAAGTGGCCATTTTTCAATTAGCCTAACTGTGTCTAGGCTCTTTGCAATATGCCTGAAAAATATCAGGCTAATTAGGAAAAGAGAGATGATTCTCCAATTAACCCGACTCTTTGCAAAGAGCCTGATTTCTCAATTAGCCTACAACATATATAATACATCTAAAATGCCATATAACTTCAACAACAAACAAATCTTGATCACTGTTATCTCCAACAAAAAAACATTAACCCCTTTGGGACAAGTGTCACGTATACATGACGCACAAGCTGCTCGAAATCCTTGATTATGTCTACCAATTATTTTTGTAAATTCTACCTTATTTAATCAGGGCATTTCTGCGATTCAATTACACAAACATTTCTGCTTTGAAAAACTGGTGGTAAACAATTAAAAATTTCGTAAAGGACGCTCGTCCCGAAGGAGTTAAAAATTAATACATTTTTATAAATTTTTTTAATACTTTTAAAATACTGTGGTCAGAAGTCATGCAAAAAGACAGACAGCCAAGATGACGATTATCTTGTGTAAAACTTAGCTATTCCCCAAACTTTTTTTTAGAAAGTCAAGTGATAGTAAAATCCCAGTTTAATCCGTCAGTGGGTAAAATATAATTTTTTTTTTTTTTCGGGAGGCGGGGGGGGGGGGGGGGTTGCAATTAGGTGCATCTCGTACTTTTTATGCACAATGGTTTACATTTTTTAAAGCATAAAAACGATAAGTTTGGAGAAAATTATAACAGTAATAAAAATGAACTTTAACCTCCATGTGAAAATATAGACTAAGAAATAATTGTCATAAAATTTAAAACTGTGCACTTATTGAAAGATTTATTCAAACAATGTATTTATGGTTACATTGATGTGTACGAAAGGACTAAATGTAACATGTATGTGATAGCAACTCTATATTTACATTCTATTTGGGCTTCATTTAGGAAAGGGCAACGAAAGTTGACCCAATGAGTTATGCTACATTTTTTTTTTTTTATTATTATTAATACAGGCGTATAAGTGACTTTCTTTGAAAATATTATAGGAAATATAGGAATTGTTTTGAAGAAAAAATAGGAATATTTATTTATATGTAAATACACCTATACATGTTTTAATACACTTACATATGTAACATCAGAGATGTAAACATTGGACTATCAAGATAAAACTATTTAAACTTCACTCCGGACTATTTTAAGAATTTTTTACTCTCTTCAGGATTAATATTTAGCGTTTCAGTAGTTGCATGCAATTTTTCTTTATTAAAATATATTTTTAAATATTTTTTATAATTATTTTCTGAATCATACCCTTTGTATCATTTGCGTATATCAATACAAACATAATTGAAATAAAGGTTACTTATTTACTTTTTTTTTAAAGTATAAATGATTTTTTTGTAATAAATTTATATAAAATGAATTACATTTGTTTTATCCCTAGAGAGCAAAAGTTCGCGATCAATAAAATTGTGTGAAATTATGTGACCGATTGACTAATTATGTGATTTTTTTTTTTCTTGCAACGGATTGGCAAAAGATTTTTATCAATGACCAATCGAGAAATTTCATAATTTTTTGCCGCAACTGAGTAAAGAAATTTACAATTTTTTGCCGCAAATTGACAAACTTCTTGATTTTTTTTTTTTTTTTTTTGTCAACAACCAACAGATGAAATCTAAGTTTTTTATTTTAATGACCAATTGATGTTCTTCTGAGATACATTGAGGAAATTAGCGATTTTTTTCCTGCACCTTTTTTGCAACCAACTGATGTCGAATTTTTTAAAGCGACAAACTGACAAATTAGAGATTTTTTCCATGACTGATTGTTGAAATCCAGGACTTCTTTTTTTTACTGGCAGTGACTGCCGAAAATTATGATATCAAAGAACGACTGACTCATGAAATCACCAATGTTTGGCCGCGACTGATTGAAGAAATTCAGGATTCTGTTTGCCACAACTGATTGATGAAATCTCAGATTTTTTTTTTTTTTTTTTTACAGCGTGTGAAAGCCAAAATTTATGATTTTTTATCAAAAATGAACAACAAATTTTGTTATGCATTTCAATAGCCAATTGACGAAATCAGCTATTTTTTTTTATACGACTGACGGGTGACATCTACGATTGTTTTACCACGAGTGACTACCGAAAATTAAGATTTTTATCAACAAATGATCCACACATTTTATAATATATTTCAACGACCAACAGACAAAATCAGTGAATTTTTGCTGCAACTGATTGAAGAAATCTGAATTTTTACCGCAATTGAATATTACAAAATTTCTTGTTGCGAGTGAATTCTGAAATTTATGATTTTTATAACTGACCAATCGACAAATTTTGCGATACATTGCAGCAACAAATTGACTAAGTCAGAGAACTTTTAACGTGACTTATGGAAGAAATTTACTATTTTTTATTCCACACTTGATAGAAATAAGTTTGATTTATATCAGCAACATATTAAAAAAACATTACAATTTTTTCAATGATCGATTGACAAAATCCACATTTTTTTTTTAACAACAGTTTGGCAAAATTTAAAATTAGATTTCTTCTGGGATCCATTGATGAAGAGCACGATTTTTTTTTCTTCAACCGATTGACGAAATTATTTTTACAATCGAACGATGAAATTTTAGTACTGGAACAAAACCTAAGAAATGATTTTTTTTTTTTTTTTTTTTTTTTTTTTTTTTTTTTTTTTTTTATAGAATTGTTGAAATTCGTGATTAAAAAAAAAAATGCAGAATTCGGCAAAATTTTAAAAATATTTTCACGGAAAAATCACACCTGGATTGCTGAACTCTACTTTAAAAAATAATTGCGAGGGTGGAGGGCTGAAAAATATAGGAAAAATAGGAGCGCTGCTAGGCCTGCTAATATAAAAAAAATCTAAAGCATTATTAATAAAAATTATACTTACCATAACAAATACATAATTTTGTCAAAACTTTCACCCTGCTGTTGCTGGCAAACAGAATTTTGCTTTTTATTTATTAGTGTACATTTCTTCAATAGTCGAAAAACTATTGCTTGCGTGTACGATTCAAATGGACCAATACACAGCAGGCAATATTTATTCAACTGTGCTAATGGAAACAATTCTGTGCAGCATGAGATAAGACTTTCTGAGAATGGCACCTGAAGTAGCACCAGTGCTGTAGGTTGGCGTGCAAAGCCTCTCACTTTTAGATGAACAGACGGAAGACTTGCCTTCTGTCTATGTTGTATCTCATCAAATGGAAATGGCACACCTTTCACTCGGTACCTTCAGGTACTGGTTAGACATCAATCATCCAGGTGGCATCTCAACAAAATCGGCTGTAGAAAAAGAAAAGATTTCAGATTTTAAAAGTTGGTTGAAGTCAAAATTTAATTAAGAAATATTTATAAAATTTTCGGTTTGATAACAATATTCAAATACACTTAATATGAAGTAGATGATAATTTCAGGATATCTCTAAAGTATTATTCACAAAATTTAAATTTCATAAAAATATTTTTACATTTTGCATTATCATTTCAAAATGTCTCAACTCAAAACTTTTTTTTTTTTTTTTTTAATACCAAAGAGTAAATTACAATTTTTTTCAAAATCTGTTATTAAAATTATACTTTAATGCAGAGGTTCCCAAAGTGTGGAGCCCTTGGGGCTCCGTGTGAACTTTCCAGGGGCTCCTCCGCGTTTTAGGAAAAATAAGGAAAATTTGAACGAAAAAATACATTTAAAGGAAGTTTTATTTCTTTTCTTTTTTGTTCCAAAAATGTAAACAGATTGGTTTTTTTTTTTACAAAAATATTTATACATTGATCTTAAGCTATCTGAACTTTAATAAACTAAATTCTCTTTTCTTTTTAAAATTTCTGGTGCAAATATTAATATCTACTAGCACCCTACTCTGTGTTTACGTTTTCCGATCAAAAAATGTGATAAAAGGAAAACAAATTGTAGATTGAATATAAGAAAGCAAGAAATTGTATTCTGAATGAAGATTTGGATATTTTAATTTCTTAACTCCTCCTCTCAGTGTAACTTGGCATGTAGTGTTATCCAATAACTCCACATTTCATGCTCAGCTGCATCATCATTTCGAAATAAACCATTCCGATTTGAAAGATAAACCGCCTCAGTTTTTTTTATATGAATGACAAAGTATTGTATATATGCTTCGAAAGAAACACACCACTTGTTAAAACAAGTATGAAATGTCCTGCAAAATAGGCAATAAGTTATATTTCTATCACTAATTTAAATTTTCCCTTTTGTCCTGTTTAATCACTGTGATTAATTAAGAGAAAAATAATGTTTGAAAATTAGTGATGGAAGTTTGCCTGCTTTGACTCCGTCGCTCCCGTTCAGTGGGCGCTCATGATGGCACATATCTGAGATCCAATGCGCCTACCTAATAGTTTTCGCTTGAGTTCGTGAAGATTATATAATTGCAAAGACACTTAATAAACCTTGTAAAATTGATATTGTAAAGAATTTGCTTTATGAAAAAGTTCTCAATTTAGTGTTCAGTATTCCCTTGTCAAATAACATCATTTCTTTTTTTAATTAACTATATGACTGTTGACATAAAAGAACACTTAACAGCCTCTTCAGATCTACTAAATTTTCACTACAAATGCATGAATCTACTGACGTCACTGGATTAGCAGCTTTATTAGTATATTTTAGTTACATATACTAATATCCTGTTCACACCAGGGTAGTTAAGAGCTTTAAATTACTTTTTTGAAACGGGCATCCGCAACAAGACTAGATTTCTCTATCACTAGTGTTTGAGAACATTAACTCAATTAAAATTAAGTGCCCTACTATCGCTAGTCTGAAAGAGGTTTCAAAAAGCTATCAGAATCACATTTTTTGTAGATCACTACAAACCAAAACACTAATGGATGAAATATTTTTGGATGAATACATATTAAAACACGTATGAACATGAATGCACTAATGAGGCGAAAGCAATGATGGGTCACAATGCTAGAGTCATTGCAAAAGTTGGACAAATGGCAAAGCACTATAGCACCATCTATTGCTCTCTTCATGCTAGATACACGCTATCCCGGAGAAAATGTCTTCTGAACTTATGAAAAGGTTGAAAAACACCCTTAAAATAATAAACTATATAAAATCACGAACTCTTAAAAGCAAACTTTTTATGCTTATGCGTGAAGCTATTGTAAGCCAGCATCCATCCCTCCTACTGCATACCGAAGTAAGATGGTATTGTCAAGGAATAGCATTTCCATGCTTGTTGAAACTGCTGAGGTGATATTAGAAGAACTGTAACTCTAAACTGCCAAAACTTTTAATCAATGAAGATTGTGAATGCGAATTGCATATTTGTCTGATATGTTTAGCAAAATGAAATAAATGTATCTATCATTGCAATGATAATCTGTCACGATTATCAATGCATTTATCAAACGTGTCGTCTTTTTAGATGAAACCTATATTGACCTGATTCTGAGCGAAACGATGATATCTATTATATCCCTCTTGTTAAGAAGGAATGCAAACAACACCAGCTAAAAAAATACAAATAAATATTCAGGGACATCCTACATTTTTGAAAAATTTATTTAAGCAACATTTTTCAACAGCTGAATAGAAAAGGCTTTGGACGACTCTAAATGTGTACTGAATATGTTCAGTGATGTAAAAAAGACACCCAGCTTAACCAGGGAGGAGGCGCGCCGGGCCTGATAGACCCGGACTGCATATGGTTTTTACAATTGTCACCACTATTTTTTAAAGTAATCTTCAAGCGAATTTATCACAGAACTTGTAGCAATTGTCTCCAACTAAATAAGGTGACGATTATTTGTATTTATTGGTGGTAAATTAAAAACCATTACCCTGGTTATTCGCGCATTTTACCGGTTAAGTTCAGTGAAACACGAAGTCCTCATTAATTTGATATCTTATAGGAAGTTAAGACCGAATATACAACAACCAGTTATTCAGTGATACCAAATGAAAATATTTCGATTCAAAACAGATGTGTTTTATAAAGCAACTAATATATAAATCAAAGAGAAATAAGTTACGTAGAAAAGTAAAAAAAATTAAATAAAAGTTCTGGTCTAAAAGATTTTCATAAAACGTGAGTAAAATTATTGGTACATTTAGTGTTAAAGATCTTTAAAACCAAAACGAAATACAGAAGTCTTTTAAATGCAGAACCAAATATTCGCCTGCCACTACTATCAAAGAAGTCGACATTTGTGCAAAACAATCCAATCAAATCACATTAAAAGCTTATGCATTATTGTTCGTCACTCTAATAATGTAAAATGTTACGATTTTCAGAGTTTTGGAAATTTTTTAAGTATATAAACTTTTGACATTTCGATGTGTGTTGAAGGTAATTGAAAATAAATTAGGCTTTCCGGTAACAGTTCCAAAATATAATTTTATAGATTACTATTCATTCGCATTTCCTGTGCTCGGTAGCAATGCACTTACAAAACCTTTCCTTGTAACATAGGACACGGTAGGCTTCAGGTGCTCCGCCATAGAAATTCATTCTAAAAAGTGCTCTGCGAGTCAAAAAGTATAGGAACCACTGCTTTAATGGATACATTACAGTGGGTTTGTTTTTTCATACAATGATGATTCTACTATCTGCGACATTTTTATACTAATCAACATCAATTTTAACCTAGCTGTCAGACATTATCCAGGGGTTGTAAAAAATCCAGCCCGGGCGAGCAGCTGGGTGGTTACCCGGGCGGGTACCCACTACAACCCTGCATTATCCCGTGAACATAAGTTTGCAAAATTATCAGCAGAATTTACACCAATTTTGTTAGAATTGTTACTTTTTCCATTTATCTGGATATAACAATCTTATAACTATATTTATATAATACAGAAAGAAATTTTACCTAAATGAGATGCAGAAACAATGTCTAAGGCGAAATCTACCAGAACAGAGAAATAAAATTTGATTTTGAATTTTCCACATTTGTTCCAACCCTTTCTTTTTTTTTTACTTTGAATAACAGATCCACCGGGTTGCTTCTATGGATTTTGAAAACTTCCGTTGAACTGTTTCCACTTTGAATTTAATTTTTAAGATGTAGCATATAGTTTGTTTTCCTGCTGACTTATATTTTAGAAAATTTTAATCCTGATGATGGTTTTGAAGATTAAACCAAAATGTTGAAATTTATTTTATTCATGTGTTTATTTTATATCAACTTTTAATTTATGAATAAAATGTACATTGGATAGCAACTCCTATTTCGTTTAGTATAGAAAGAGGTTTTGTAGACTAATCCTTCTGTGGGACTTTTAAATCAATCATTCCTCATTAGATAAAATCTGTCTACATAAAGACACCCCCCCCCCCCCACCATCACCAAAAAATAAATAAAAGTATTCCACTTGATAAGTGAAAATATGTGCACAAATTTTGATAGAAATTTAGATTTCAGTAAACATATTATATTACACTATAAAATAGGTCGAAAAGATTTCAGGAATGAGTTTCAAAACCCGCCTTATCCAGAAAATCGAATTTTGGGAAATCGCGAAAAACCTCTGACTGCATCCATTGGTTTTTATTATAAGCCAAGCTTTTACAATGCAGAGATGCACGATAAAACTAGATTTTTTGCAGATTGTGTGTTTTTTTTGACACAGGTTCACCAATAGAATAGATTTATACAGAAAACTGATTTTTTAAATTTTCAATAAGGCGACTTTTGAAACTCATGTCCTCATTTTGACAATGCATTCTTTGTTTCCAGACAGGGCTGGCTATTTACCGGCAAAAAAGGGTTTCTGCCTTGCCAGTGGCAGAAACTGGTTATAACCGGCAGAAACTGGCATAAACACATTTCATGACATAATATGAGACTTTTTTACTAGTATTAAATTCCTTAAGTACATTTTATTCCGTATAAATAACAAATGAAATATTGTGGGTAGTTTTAATTAAAAAATAAATAGATTTGTATTAGAAAAAATGAGTAATGTAACAGATAAAATTTTTGTTATAGTATGGTTATATAATTTTATATGTAAACAATTATTAGAGTATTTTAAAATTTCAGTTTAAAAATCAAATACAAAACTATATCCAATACTTATTTTAAATTAAACAATGAAAAGAAAAGAAAAATATTCAATACTTGCTCAAAATAATTTTCTGTAATTTAACGTATTAATTTAATAATAACACTATAAATTATCTTTCATAGAAATGTTATAATTATATGCGGATCTTGTAATTCCATGAATTTAAAAAACATTTCATTTAAATACAGTATTCAAAGGAACAAATCTGACTTTTTTTTTTTTTTTTTCAATTTAAGACTGTTATAAGCATAGATCAAACTTTGTGCGAATTTTAGTAAAAAAGCTAAAATCTTTAACAATGATTTTACGCACAAATAACGTACAGACACGACAAAAAACGATTATATGGGATATTTTTGTCGTGTCTGTATGTTATTTGTGCATAAAATCATTGTTAAAGATTTTAGCTTTTTTATTAAGACTGTTAGTTGAAAATGTTCCAACCACATTTTGCACTTACAAAACAAACAACTACAAAGGTTCAAAGCAGATTTGATACAGTAATAACCGACTACCATATGCTAACTTATTTACTTCATCCTAAGTATATGGGATCAAAATTGACATATGAGCACAAAGAAAAAGCAAGGAAATTGCTTTCTGATATTAATCCCAATTTTGTGCCACATATAATATCCTTTGAAGCAAAATCGACTCCTGCCTCAGAAACATATTTCTTCTCCAAGGAAGCTCTAGAAAATGTCTTGCCCTTACCTTCTATGTGGTGGTCATCTTTAAAAACGAATACTGGTGAAAATGAGGATTTTTCAAATTTGCATCCTCAATAATGACATTGCCAGCAAGTAATGATAGTCTTGAAAGTATATTTTCAAACTTTTCTTTCATTCAAAACAAAGAAACAGTGTGTTCAGAAAGATTAGCAAAATTTTGTCCTATGCTATAGAATGTTCTGTGGAAAAAGTAATAATAGCATATTTGAGTGGCAATTTTGTTCTTTCAATATTGTAAAATAATTGTGCAAGATATTTCATTAAATTTTTTTTTCTGTTATTTATTGTGCTTCAATTATTTACTTATATATTTTCACAAGAATCATAATCTTTAAGTTATTGCATTGCATTATTTATTTAAAAATACTCTGAAAAATACATTTGTTAAAATATAACAGATTTTTTTGTAAATTTCTTTTTTTACTTTTAAATAAAAATTCAACTCTAAACAATAATATAAAATAGTTAAACTTGTACAGCATCAGACTACCATTGAAAATTTCTGTTTTTCAAGTGAAAAAAAATTAGTACCTATTATATAAACAAAGTATATTTATATGATAATTTTGAAACTTTTTTATAACTTTGAATAACATTCATAATCTTTAATTTTAATTTTTAACTTAATTGTTTACACATCAAATACATGTATGAATTAAGAATCATTGCACATTAAAGTTCTTATTAATATTATTTCTGAGTTTCTGCCAGTTTTTGCCACTTACTGGCAGAAACTAGTTTCTGCCATGCCGGTTTTAACCGGTTATAACCGCTGGTTTTAACCACTCTGGCAGAAACTTGCCAACCCTGTTTCCAGACCTTTCAATCTTATATCAATCATAAGCAGTTTTATTTTAAAATGAACTCTAACCATATAGATTGTTAAATTAGACAGAACATTAGAAATTTCTAAGAATAAAGAATGCAACATATACAAATAGAAATATTCAGGGTTGGTAAAAAACCAGGTTTTTTTTTTTTTAAATAAGTTTTCCTATTACATATACATTCATATTTATTGATAAAAATAAACATCGTTGGATATATAAGTAATATAACTTCATTTAAAAATAATTTAAATTAAATAATTACAATCAATTATGTAGAAAATTGAAATTATTTAATATTTAAACATTTTTAGTAAAAGCTGTCTTATGTTCCATGAATAAAATGCTCTACATAGAGAAACATTGATAACTTGAAAATCTTAATAAACAATTTTTTGATTACTAGTACTATAAATAAATATATGATGTAGTTTCATAAATATAATATACTTTCCCATGGCTATTCAAAATAATTTCTTTGAAATATTTGCAATCTGAGATATCTGATTTTTCTGTTCGAACACTACATGGACAATTATTATCTTTTATTGAAAGTAAAGCTTTTTATAAAGAATTCCTGGAATGATTTGAATTTAGCAGTAAAGTCCTTACACGTTTCAAGAAGTTATTGTGTATTGTCATTTGACACTTCTCTTAAACTGTCAGTAAAAAAGTGACAGTAAAATAAACAGAAATACCTATTTACCAGCTTTTTAGACTACTGAAAACATTGATTTTAAAATGGAAAGTAGATTTATAAAAGTTTTCATCCATTAAAACATTTAAACTGATCTTAAAATGGAAAGTAGATTTATAAAAGTTTTCATCCACTAAAACATTTAAACAGCCATCAGACTTAATACACAGGCTTTTATTCTAAGCTATGTTATAATATGTATTACTTTTAAATGTCTAAACTAAAAATTAATAATATATCTTTTTAGGCATTTTTATGAGACACTTCTATTATGTCTCAAGCGAACCTTAAGCTCGATTTCCCCCCATTTTTTTTTTTGTCGGATGTAAATAGTGGATTTGATTATGCAATAGACGATTTAAATATATCTTATTGCATGTTTTAGTTAAAAGTAAACAGGTGCTTCGCTAGCACCCAATTTTGTCACAACAATGTCCTCTTATTTGACTTCATATCTTGAGTTTCTTTTTTATTTTTAAGGCTGTTCTTAAATCCGAAAGGGCAACTTTATGACATAAGTTTTAATTTATTTTTGTTCGGAAATGCATGAAACTAGCAGATGCTGTTGTTCAGAAACTATGTAATCAAACGATGTTTTCCTTTTTTTTTTTTTTGCAAACGCAATAGATCTTTCAGAAAATGTTGTCAAAGTGGGCATTTTGAACCGAATTTCCGCACGAAAAAAGAATAACCACTCAAGGAAGATTAAAAACATCTTTGTCACATGATCAAAATTGCTTATAAATCAATAGGTAATTTATCAAAAATGGAAAACACAGTTCGATTCCAAATAGCTCCCAAGGCCTTCCAATTTTATATCTTTCTGTAAAAAAAGGAATTTGTACATCTGTCGCACAAGCGTTTTGTGCTTGTTGAGTAGAACAGTTGAGAGCAGCCCTAAAAGATAATCTCCCCAATCAAGAAAATTTTCTTTTACAGCTTGACTGAAATCTTAAAGGTCATTTTATGTTATTTATAAATAATCTGCGTTTTCTCAAAGGAAAATATTTTATTCAAAATATTGAATATTTTTAATCTATTTTATCTTTGCTAAATTAACTTGTTTTATATTTTCTCTTTAGAGCTTCAAATATGTTCATCAACACATGCAATTTGCATTCTACATGCATACAAAATTACAAATATAACCCAGACTCACTATGTCTCACGGTGACAGCTGGGATAAGACTTAAAAGTAGAAATTATTTATATCCAATAATTTCAAAAACTTAAATTACAAAAATGAGAAAATATTATATTAGATTTTTTCTAAAAAACATTTGGTTAACTAATTGATTTAAACCGTGCCAACCCTAATGGTAACAGATTAAAATCATAATGCAAAACCCCAATCCCAATGTAGAAAGGCTTACTAAACCCAATAGCCATACCCCATACAGCAAAGAAAACTCACAGCCAATCATTCATTAGCATAGAAAACAAAGAGTAACCAATGGAGAGAAATACTTATGGTATGATCCATGTCAATTCAGGCAGCCAAAGAAAAAATCTTACCTTCATAGTCTCAGAAGTTTTTGAATTGAACATATGTTAAAATTAAATAAAAAATAAGATACTCATATATTTTGGTTTTGCCCAAAAAAATTCCTGCCCCGAGATACAGGCCGCCAAAGATGGCATCCCGGGCACCATTTCCAATTCGCCATTTTTGATAAAAATTTTAAAGTGCTCTATCTCTAGAATGGTGCAAGATATTTTGTTGAGGTATTTTTTATTTTAAAGATAATATTCTTCTGTTTAAAATGATATACCCAATTTTGAAAAATGTATTCAACTTTTCTTGTGGCAACCTTTTGAAAAAAAAATTTTTTTTTCAAAAAAAATTTTTTTTTTGAAAATGCCAATCCCAAAAATTTTGATTTTTTTGCTGTTGATCAATACCATTGGGAACTATCTTCACTGTAAAGGAGAACTTCCACTTTTGAGTTTAACAAATTTTAGAAACATTTAAAAAATTCAGAGAATTTTACAGGAACTGTATATATACAGTTCCAGTAAAAGTCACTGAATTTTTGCTTATCTGTATCATATTTGTAAGGATAAGCCTACTATATATCCTAAACAAGTTAGAAATTGAAATATCAAATGTGGCAAATGAGGTGCGTGCATAGTATTAACTAGTTTTATAAATATTCAGATCTTGGGGCAATAAGTGTTACACTCTTGGGCGAAAAGGCATGAATACAAAATTTACTATAATTCCATATATTAAATTCAGTAATTCGGAAGTAATATGAATCCATCTTAAAAGGACTTAATTGCCATGACAACCTAGAATCATTGCCTATCATGGCATATCATTGAATCAATTATGTATTATAGGATTTTTATATAGAATGAAGAAAACTTTTATTAATGTCTTTTATGTTTTAATTTGATTTTCATAGCATTTGAAGTGATACATACTTTATTGCAGAGGTTTACAAAAAATTACTTCCTGTGTCATAGAAAGTGCATAGTGTTTACAGGGACACACAAAAGATTTCAGATACTTTACCTTATTGGAAATACTGTACATTAGCGATGATTGCTAGAGGTGCATTTTTAGTTGCGATATGAGTTTTCAAGTTTAATTAAATATTTCCATATTACGTTGTGTGTATAAAGGCTGTAGATCATATACAGGGCTACACAAAAGAAATTGTAAGGGTATTGCTGGAAGTGCATTTTTAGTTATGTTTGAGTTTTTAAGTTTAACTAAATTTTTCCATGTTACGTTGTGTGCATAAATGCTGTAGATCATATACAGGGCTACACAAAAGAAATCTTAAGGGTTTACTGAGTATGAATGAAAGTAGCTTAAAGGTGATTTTTAAATGAGTTATGCATTTTTACACTGAACTACATTTAGTATACTAAGATATGTTTGGAGAATATAGATAAAATGATATACAGGTTCACGTAAAGAATTAGATACATGGCCGTCTATGGATGATGATCTCTGGAAATGTGATTTCACTGGTTTTAAGGATTTAATCTTAATTAAATATTAGCTAAATAGTGGCATGTATATAAAGATAGTAGATAAAATACAGGGTTGTATGAAAGTATTCAAGTATGCTTCCGTCTATTGACATAAATTTCTAAAAGTCAAATTCCGACCTATTTATGTGTTTTTAACAATTTCCAACATAGTTGAAAGTCTTTATGGATTCGATTTGTCTGCCCATCTGTCTGAACTCTAACTTGTATTAATATAATTTGTATTGCTGTGTAATTGATATATGTTATTGAGATTGTTTTACTATGTTCGGTATTGAAAACAAAGTATGTATAACTTCAAATGCTATGAAAATCAAATTAAAACATAAAAAGACATTAATAAAAGTTTTCTTCATTCTATTTAAAAATCCTCTAATACATAATTGATTCAATGATATACCATGATAGGTAATGATTCTAGGTGGCCATGGCGATTAAGTCCTTTTAAGATGAATTCATATTACTTCCATATTACTGAATTTAATATGTAGAATCATAATAAATTTTGTATTCATGCCCTTTTTGCCCAAGAGTGTAACTTATTGCACCAAGACCTGAATATTTATAAAACTAGTTATAGTACGCACGCACCTCATTTGCCACATTTGATATTGCAATTTCTAACTTGTTTAGGATATATAGTAGGCTTATCCTTACAAATATGATACAAATAAGCAAAAATTCAGTGACTTTTACTGGAACTGTATATATACAGTTCCTGTAAACTTCTCTGAATTTTTAAAATGTTTCTAAAATTTGTTAAACTCAAAAGTGGAAGTTCTCCTTTACAGTGAAGGTAGTTTCCAATGGTATTGATCAACAGCAAAAAAATCAAAATTTTTGGGATTGGCATTTCCAAAAAAAAAAAATTTTTTTTGAAAAAATTTTTTTTTCAAAAGGCTGCCACAAGAAAAGTTAACACATTTTTCAAAATTGGGTATATAATTTTAAACAGAAAAATATTATCTTTAAAATAAAATAAACCGCAACAAAATATCTTGCACCGTTCTAGAGATAGAGCACTTTAAAATTTTTATCGAAAATCGCGAATGAGAAAGGATGCCGGGGATGTCATCTTTGGCGGCCTGTATCTCGGGCCAGGAATTTTTTGGGGCAAAAGGAAAATATACAAGTATCTTACTTTTTCTTAAATTTTAACATATGTTCAATTCAAAAACTTCTGAGACTATGAAGGTAACCCTCCTGCCTGAGTTGATATGGATTCAGCCTTATGATTATGTCATCATTGAGGCATAATGCAATCCTTAGTAAATCTTAACTAATCAAGCAATCTAAGTAGTAAAAATATATTTTTAGCTCAAATCTGCCATTTTAGCTATTTTTAAAAATAAACGGCTTTAAAAAAAAAGAAGAAAGAAAACTAACTGCATGTTTTTTTCTTCCCAGCTAATTTTAGAAAAATTAGTTAGTCTGCCATCTAGATTTAAAGCTTATAAGAAAAGTTTGATTGATTAAAAATGTTTGTTACTTTACAAATTTATTAATTCATCATTTTTCTAAAGCTTCACTTGTAGCTTCTGCATAACTTGGATTTTGCATTTTTCAATAATGTGTAAAGTAAATGAAAACATTAGGGGAAAAGAGAAAAAAAACAGCATGGTTTTAAAAAAAAAACATTTGGTTTAAACCAAACAACCCTGGTCACACGGTATGTTATTATAATACCTAATCTGTATAAGTGGAGATCATGTTTTGATATTTGATGCAGAGGTTATTTTTTTTTTAATTATTAATTGGAATGAGTGAAGTGAAGTATATTAATAAAATAAAAATTATGAAGGCACAAAAAATCATTGCAGTATAATGTTATCACTCAATTTAATTTAGCATGAACACAAACAGAGCAACAAAGACAAAATACACACCATCTAATTACAGGGGGAAAAAATAGACTACTTATCAATAATACAGTAACGTGACAGCCATGCTACATTTACAAATAGCAGATCTTGCTTCACGTATTATTATTGCGTATTTGAATAGTTCAATTTCATACTCAATATCAGTGGTGTAGTCGTAAAAAAAACAGACGGTATACGTTCTAAGCAGAGGGTATACGCTCAAGGCAGAGGGCATACCCTAGTGTATATATACTATAGCTTTCTTGAGAAACAGAGGGTACACAGTGTTCCTTAAAAAAATCCAGAAGGTATACGGCGTATACCCTCCACTACATCCCTGCTCAATACTTTCCTTCCAATCTTCCCAAAACTGTATGCTCTTTCATGGCATTTGTTTGGAGGCAAAGAGCTGAAATATCGAGTTGTTTCTCTAATTTTGTTCTCAAGCTGTTTCTCAAATGAAATTTGACATAATGTTAGTATAAGAGATTACAGAGAAAAAATTCATATCACATCCAGAAGAACACATAGAAATAATTTTATTTAAAGCAGTAAAAAAAAAGGGGGGGAAGGTAAAGCCCATAAACCAAATAATGCAACAGGTATGTTAAAATTTAATTGACTTTGTTATTTGCAACTCTGTCTATAAATCACTGACAGCTCCTAGTATGTGTTATTCAAATATGTTTTCATTATTAAGAAATTGTTATTTATGAAATTATAACAAAATGACTTTAAATTTGTTAGATAAAAATTTTTATAATGTGCAGTTTATAATTAAAATGCTTCAATGTATAAAAGCCAATTTTGCTCCCTCACCATAAACCCCCCTTAACCCTAGAACTACCGGAAATTTTACTCAAGTTTTATAAAAACATTCTACACCAGAATTTTTACTTAAAACTATTTAATTTGTTTATTTAACTTATTATTGTCTGATTTATACATTTAGTTTGTTTTGAAGAAATTTTCTGGTTTGAATAGATATTTTGAATATACATGTCGGGTCCATTGGACCCTTCTGGTAGACAGAGGGTTAAAACCAATAAAAGCTATTGGGGTGTGTTTTTCAAATTTTAGCCATATTCTAATCTGAGATGAATGACTGTTACAATCCCCCCCCCCCCTTTGCCCCCAACTACCACTACACACACACAACGTGTGTTTTCCAGATGCACCCTTATGTGCTAACAACATAAACATACTTTTAGTTATACTATGTTTAAAATTTATTGAAGCAAAACAGAAGCAGTTTAGAATCAAAGAATGCAGCGATGGATTTTGTCGTTTATTTACCATGATGAGATAAGGAAAGAAAAAGTATATAAAAAATATTTTCAGTATTTCCTTTTAGGTTTTAGATTATAATCAAATTATGAATGGTGAAGGATTGAATAGTGTATGAGTGACGATGTCATCTTTGACAATTGCTGAAATTCTTGATTTTTCTAAAAATCCGTTGCCATCTAGAAAAATTAATACAAAAACTTGTAATTTTTATTAATCTGAAAACAGCAAAAGAGCAGAAAAACGCAAATTTTATGCATGTTGTACATAATTATAATTGTACAGAAAAGAGAACTTTCAGTTTATAACTTATGAAGAAATAAGTGTACAACTTAGAATATTATCCAAATGAAATATATATTTTTAAAAAAACTGTTTGCAATTAAATTTGTTTAATAAAGAGAATAAAACCTTCACTTGAGGAAATTTCTTTATACAGAAAAATCCTTATAACTGTAGAATTGTTTTTAAAAAGTGGGTAGTTTTAGGGCTGGGCTGATAAACCATTTATGGGATTTTCACAAGGTACAACATGGTTTTAAGAATACTCATTAACATCCAATGTAAATCGGAGTAAAGAAAATTAAGCACTTTCTGTCAGTATCATAAATTCTGTACAAAATAAAATATATTTTCAATTTATTGCAAAATGCCAGGTATCATTAGATTCTGAATTGTCTTCAGAAGTTGAATTCCATTTTAAAAATAGGCGTCATCTATACATTAAAACTATATTATTGTCAAATTTGATATACAGAAATAGGCCACTGGTATGACTTTCAATTGGAGATTAAACTGTCACATGGTCAAAAACTAGCCAACTCTGGAGAAAAGGTTACAACAAAAAAATTACCTTAGATTGCATTGTAATATAGGCATTTAGAAATTTGACATACAATGACAATTAAAACTAGAGAAACGTGGGGGGTGGGGGGATTACACTACATTGCATTCATTCAAAAATTAATAGCTTTTTGACATAATGCAAATATGCTTTTGACATTGAGAATAAAGTTTAAACCGGGGAGTAAAGAGAAACTGTCACACGGCAAAAAATCTGTGAATTTTAATGAAAGGTCCAAATAATTACACTAGATTGCGTTCAAAGATAGAATCCATGGATAAGCAATGAAAATGCGAAAGTATTATACATATAACAGTATTATGAAATTATACTAGTAATTGAAGTAACAAACAAAATTAAGCTGCACAGCAAATAAGTAATGGGCATGTTTTACAAAAGAAAGAAAATAAATTACCTCGATACGATTTGAACTTCTAATCGAAATTAATTCAACGTGCCCGATAATTCTTCATCAAGAATGCAATCTAAATTCAAATCTCGCAGTACAGACGAGACGAAGTTCACCGGCGAAAACACACACTTCTAAATTTCCTTCGTTTCGACCAGCGATTGAAAGTAACCCTACCGTTTCTAGCCAAAGCCGGCGCAAGACTTTTTCGCCAAAGGGGTCCAAACGAGGGAAGTTTCGAAATTCGCGTCTTGACCACTGGGCTAGATCGTTCAACGCTTTGAGATACCAAAATACCATGTGCCGGTAACACAGTATTTTACTCTTATACTTGTCCTTTCAGAGAAAGAAGTTCCGTTCAATTTCATTGGCTATCGCTGAAGGGATAGCCAATGAAATTGCAGGATTTCGCACTAATGCTAAAAGTCTTATGGAAAGTCAAATTTCGCGGTTTAGGAGGGTCTGCGAGGCATGGTCTCTGTGGTCTAGGCCTTGGCTTTAAAATACTAGACCCAACCAATCAGCGTGCTTCATTTTTGTATATTCCGCCATTTTAAAACATCGAAGAAGCAGACGACAGCTTTTGATTTTGAAGATTTTTTGAAATTAATAAGGGAGAACAAATATAAGAACGAATTAAAGGTACGTAATGTTTTTTCAGATGTTTTTAATATTTCTCTGCACTGTTTCATAACTGTAGAAGTTTCTTTTATAACGCTATACAATCATAAGTTACTATTTTCATGTATTTACATACTACGCTACTAAAATTAATTTGTTAATTATGTTACTTTTTATATTACCAAACTCTATAAAACGATGTATCCGTAAATTCTTTAATTTGCATCTTCCTGTAATTACATACAACGCTGCCTATGCATTTGTTAATAGATAGTTATGTTCCTCATTTCCAAATTCTTTAAAATTAACCTGGTTTCATATGCATGAATTTAAAAACAAATTTGATAGCATATGAATACAAATTAATATAATACGGTCGTCATTCTATTATAATGTACGGTAATGCCTTTTTTGTGAGTAAATAGTTTGATTTCCTTCGGGTATTTATTTGATATTCTATTTCAATGCATTTTTAGTACTGACAATTTTAAAATTTATCCTAAAACTAGCAACAAATTTTTAGCCATAGACTTAATTTTGAATTAACCCCAAAGTTTTCTCTATTATTTTTATATTATTGACTGATCATAGCAAACTCTGCATACATGATTTGCATTATTATTAATCAATTTTAAATGTGTTAATTTTTACAATGATACGGTACTATCTAAAGTATTATGAAGACTTTGAATTGTATTTAGCTTCTTATCCTCCCCCTAATAAAATTTAACTTTTTTAAAATTGAACAAACTTGTTTTTAAATAAAGTTTTTACTTTTAATTATTAATAATAATTTATAAACCATCCCTTATTCTTTAAAAAAATTTCTTATATGTTTATCTTTCTAAAATTTTCTTTAATAATTAATGAGTAGTAGTATATTAAAACTGTAAAATCTAGAACATGAAATTTTCCTTTCCACTTCCCCACAAGAGATGATTTAAGATTGAAAAGTTGATAATTTTTTTTTTTTTTCAGAAAGAGTTTGAAAAACTTTCAAACCTATAAAAGTTATGCTAGAAGTAGAGATTAGAATCTGCTGGTGCCAAGATAAATACATATTTTACCAAGTTTGCTCTCAGAATATCGCAGGTGTGTAGTCTTCTATAATAAGCGACTATCATTTGTGATCTTCTGCAAGAAAGTGGATTGTCTGATGTTCTTGAACTATGTGCTGTTTTTGTTGTTTTCCCTTAAAATTCATCAATCAGGAACTGTAATATAAATAAAGTATTACTAACTTGTATGACTGACTGTAAGTATGTAGTTTTTTTATATATATTTATTTTCTGTTACTTAGGAACGAGGGATTTTGAAGTGCATTCTACATTGTTTTTATTAGGATTATTATAGTCTTCTTTTTCTATTTATTTACGTTGCAGGATGTTTTCAATGGGACATTTTCAACAGTTATGTGAATGTTTATCGATTGCCTGTTGACCTGACTTTCACTAATAGTATTTTATCTAGAGACTTGCATGCTTTTTTGGAAGATATGAATCTTCAATAATATTCGTGTATGATGATTGTAAGTAAGTCCTTTTTCTCAAAAGTACATGTTGTGTATTTTATTTATCATTGTTTTATCTTTTATATATAACATAATGTTTCTCACAAAATGAATCTGTATCTAAGAGAAATTTATTCTCAATACAATATTTATTAATTCCTTTTATTCTTTAATAAATGTTTTCTTCGCATTAGTTTTTTTACTTTATAAAATGGCGTTAAATGATCAATTAAAAAATATAGTATATGTAAACTATGTTTTATATAAACATTGAGTATATGAGTATTCTGTTAGCGGGAAGCAGTTAACCTCTCCCTCCCCCTATATACACTTTTCAAGGATTTGATATTGCGAAAAAATGTGTCGCTCAGACTTAAAAAAATTCAGAAATTACACAAGAGCTAGAATAACTTATCAGATTTGTCTAAAATAAGATGACAGCATTAAATAAGCAATTTAAGCACGGAAATTAATTAGTAATAATGTATATACTATTTGAGAATATGGTTATGTATATTGCTTCATAGCTGTGAAGTATGATCAAATGATAGCTCTCCCATTTCTGAAAAACTTTTAAAATGGTACACCTGGATAATTTTAATTTAATATCAGCTTAATAATTATTAAACTGCATATATTTTATTTAATATTGAAATAATATAAAATGTATTATCTATGATAGTATCATGGTTTTTATTTGTTTTATAATTATTAAGCTGCATATGTAATAATCTAATGTATTTGATTTAATATTTGTTAATGTTGAACCTAATCTAAAATGTATTACTATTATTATCAATGTTGTTGTTTATTTACAATTCTTTGAAGTGATATGAATTATTTATTTCATTAGTATAAGTTATTGAAATTATCAGGAGCGTATGGTGTATTTTAGAATTCAATTAAAATGTGTCAACATTGTAATTAATTTTTATAAAGCTCTGAGCTGGAAAATAAAATAAGTGATTGTTTGTTTCGCTCAATCAATGTTTTTAATTTACTAGGTCATTCCATGGTGGGCAACTTACATTACATTTGGAACGATTTACTTCAGTAATTTTAGTAATAAAAGACTCCCCCCCCCCGCAAAAAAAAAACAAAAAAAAAAAAAAAAAACTTTGCAATGTAAAGTTGACATGATTTGTTAATTAAACCTATTCAAAGATAAATTTAGATGAAAATGACCTAATTTTAGTGGGTTTTTTTTTAACTCTGCCAGTTATATATACGTATTATGGTAACTGACATTACTGAAAAAGTAACGTAAGTTGCCATAAAAAATATAATTTTCATCCAAATTGGCCTTTGGATAGGTTAACAAATCATGTCAACTTTACATTTGAAATTTTTTGGTGTTATATTACTGAAATTACTGCTGTAAATTGTTTTAAATTATGACGTAAGTTACCATGGAATGACCTTAGTATTCAACGGCTAACAAAATTGGAATTAATACATATCCATCCAGTGCCATAAAATGCTATAATTTGAAATAAGTATTCTAAATTTTTGATCAAAGTTCATTAAACCAAAAAAAATATATATATATATCGGAAGCCATGATTTTATGATTTTTGCACTTTTAGATTTCGCTCACAGAATTTACATTTTCCCTATAATATATTTTGTAAGTAAGTGGCAGCTTCATACTTTATTTTAAATATGAATTAACTAAGAAATTATGAGCATAGCAAGTAAAAGTTTTTTTTTTTTTTTTTTTTTTTTTAATCTCAAAAGATTAGTTTTGAGATGTTAATGATAATATTCATAGCTACTGAATCAGAATTCAGTTCAAAAGTGTTTTGAGAAGTTTAAATGATCATAGGTATAAAATTTATCACTTATATTGTTTGGTTATTTTATTTATTAGTAAAACATATTGCACATTAGCAGCATTTGGTTACTCCCACCACCCCCCTGCTTTTTTTTTTTTTTTTTTTGAAAAATAACCTTTATGTATAGTGTGTAATATAAATGTGTTTTATTGAATTCTTCCACTTGTGGAAAGCATATTCTCTTATTTTTTCTATTTAAATTATTCTACACTGACTATTACTCATGCTGGTGTTAAGCTATTTAATACTTATATTTAACTTCAGAGTATTTTTGGTACTTTTATGTTAGTTGTGTACAAATCTTTCCAAGAGCTTTTTTTTTTTTTTTTTGTAAAGGCATGTATTTAAATATATGCGACATATGTATTAGAATGAAATGAGTGAATGGTTTATATTTAAAATTAAGTGAATGCAATGCGAATGATGAGATAAGGAAAAATATTTGTTGATTTATCACCTGTGCCGACTAACAGAAAAGTACCATATTTTAAAATTATTTTTTATATTACTATGCAAATCATGAAATGAAGAGTTTTTATGTTATTAATAATTAATGCTATTTTGATCGAAATTTTAAGTTTATTTATTAATTATACTATGTTAACTCTCATGGAAAGATGCTTGCAAACTAATATTAAACCAATGGCAACTTTCTTTACAAATTTCTCGTTTGCTTTTGAATATTTTTAAATAATTTTTTCTGTTTTGTGTAGGACAATGTGTAATTGGGAATTTTTTTGCTCTTGATTTCAGGTACAGTTTTTCAGAGGAAAATTTCAGTTTCAGAACTTGTTTCAAAGTTAAAAGTGTCCTCAGAAGAAAAAAAAAACTGCAACCAAAGAAAAAAAAAGTAAACATATTTGGTTAGATATCAGGTTCAGGTTACTTGGGCCAAAAAATAAAATAAAAATAAATAAATCCAAAGTATTGAAATGTAAATAAGAATTTTGAAAAGAACATTGCCGTTGGTTTAACATTTAGTTTCAGTGTTCTCGTCTTACTACTAGTGATGAGTGATATGGGCTTGGGCTACATTTTTGTACCATTCTTCGAGCTCGGGTGGGCCCAAACTTATTCATTCTGAACTTAACAATTTTATTTATTCTCATACAGAAAAAAATAAAACTTTTTTCCCCTTAAAAATTACTTATTCCATTTTAAGTCATTTTGATGTTATTTTTATCAGAATGAAAGAGAAACAGAAATAGTGTTTTTTAAGCTCTTTTTAGATGTGTTTGTAACTATATAAATGCATAGCACCTATAGTCTTCATCTGGTTCGTCCATCTCTCTGCATATAACAGTGCAAAAAATACCCGACCAAATGGTTTGAAATTTAATATATATATATATGTATAATAGTTGCATAATTTTGTCAAGTCATTTCAAAGTTTATGAAAATCAAATCAAAACTTAAAAAGATATTAATAAAAGTTTTCTTCATTTTTTTAAATCCTATCATATGTAATTCATTCAATGATATTCCATGACAGGTAATGATTCTAGGTTGCCATGTTGATTGCATCATATTTAAGATGGAATCCTATTATTTCCGTATTATTGAATTTAATATATAGAATCGTAATAAATTTTGTATTCATGCATTTTTGCATAAAACTGCAACAGCTATTGCACCAAGATCTGGATATTGATAAAACTAGTTATAGTATGAACGCACGTCTCATTTTCTAACTTGTTTAAATTTAGTATGAATTTTGATTTCTCTGAAAGCAGTTCTCTAAGCCACACAATAAGTTTCTCTTATTTATGAGAAGTAAATACAATACTCCATTTACATTCTTGTAATATTTTTAGAAATTTTGATGTGTAAACAATAAAGGTTTCCTTTTTAATAGGATCACTTGCATTTCATATGTCTTCAATCTACTGATATTCTTAGCAGTTTGAATTAGACTTACAGTGCACTCCCGATTATCCGGGTTAATCACCGGGAGAGGTCGCACGGACAATCGGAAAACACGGATAATCCGAAATTCCTTTTTATTAAATAAAAAATCAACATCTGCTTAAAAAAAAATCTGCAATGCATCTTTGCTTCTGCTGTTTGTTCATCTCTTGTCTTCACAACATTATCAGATAAACTTAACAAGATTCTAATTCACATCAACATTCATTTTACATACATGATAAGCGTGGAAATGTTTCTCTTTAATTTTTTTTTTATAGTCCGGAATGAGGATGGATAATCCGCACACGGATAATCGAGAGTATACTGTATTTCTTTTTGTCTCACTAAATATTATTTACTAATTTATGATTCTTTATTTCAATTAATCGACTGAAATTTTCTTTCTTTTTTAGGTATGTCAAGAACATGCTTTTTGGTTTTGATGCACTATTTATTAGTTCTTAATTATTATACCAACTGAGAGTTATTAAATGATTATCTCGCTTCTTTCCAAAAAACTGTCTTAATAGTTTACAATTTATTTAGTTAGACAGTTTATTTTTACTAATGCTTTATCTTCCTTTCAGATTGAAATATAAATACCTGTTTCTTCAGATCAATAAAGTTTTCTGCTAAACATTGTGTCATCATCATAGACCATTATGATTAATATTATTTTATTTATTATACGTAGTAATCATTATATTCAATAATAAATTTTGTTATGTAATAATATTTATAATATAAAGAAATTTTATTTTGTTTCAGTAATATTTGTACTTTCAAATAAAAGAAATTTATTAAAAATTTGTTGTCTTTATTTGACTATATATTTTTATTATAAATGGTATGTCAAGTATTTACTTGTTTTATCTATCATATAAACCTTGATTTAAGAATTGTTTTTAAATATCTATTTATTTTTAATAAAAAAATGGCTAAGATATAAAATTAGAAAAACACTTTCAACATGGTTGAAAAGTGTTTATGAATTCAGTTTGTCTGTTTGTCCACACTTGTAAATATACTGGGATCGCATTGTAATTATTAAATGCTAATGATGTTCACTATAGAGGGTGCTATTTAAATGTGGAATTCAATAAATATAATGCACCAAAAAGTGTTATGGGGACAAGTGCTGAAAATGGATTTTTACTGAGTTATGTGTTTTTAAATGGCACATTTAGATATTTCATTTCATTGTATAAAAAATTAAATTTCTTAATAGCTACTGTTGGAGAGTGTTTCATAATCTACGCCTAATTTTTCATAATTATTATTTATGTGTATATTCCTTATACCAGTGGTGCAGCCAGTATCCTTATTTGTAAGGGGTTTTAGAGAATTATTACTCCTCGTGTGATACAATATGTGACAAATAAAAACCAATGTAATAAAAAGCAAAAGCAAACATAGTAAGTTTAGCATTTATGTGTTTAAAGGTTTCATAGAAAAGCTTCTTTAATCTTCAAAGGGAAAAAGAAGAAGAGTGGGAAAGAATAATAGCAGTAATATATATGTAGAACTTAGCACACACCCTTACACATTAATAACACACTGATAATTACTCCTCACATTAGCCATATTGCTCTTAAGTTTTGCTTTCATTAAATTTGTGTTGAAATAGAGGTTCCTTTTATAAAATCTTGAAACAAACGAACATTTTATGCTGCTTATGCTTTTCTTTACTTTGGTTTTTACAAATTTTTATCTTAATATAAGGAATTTTCAAAACAACTTATTAGTTTTTTAAATACTGTGGGAGGAATTTTGAAATGCCACCTTCTTTTGCTGCTGCAGTGTTTATACAAATCTGCATTTTATGACCGATTTGCATGAAACTTAAAATAAGGGCTGGGCATTTATAAAATTATCATTTTAATGTGTGTGGGAGGGGGGGGGGGGGGGGTCTGACATTTGATTGTCGTGAGATATTTTTGGGGTAAGGTTTTTTTTTTTTTTTTAATCCAAACGATATTTTTTGTTTTAGTGCTTTAATTTTTTCTTTACATCAAAATAGTCTTATACCTTTTAACTAGTAAGTGCCTCTTTTAGATGTTAATTGATATACAGTTGTTTAAATGTAAAATCATATCTTTATATCACTGCAAACGCAAACATAAAAATAAAAAGGAATTTTAAACATTGATGATTATTTCATTAAGGGGTGGGGGGGGGGGAGGGTGAAGAATGATAACGTATGATATTGTAAGTGAGGGGGGGGGGGACTAAAATTACCTAAATGTTGATAACATTATATATGTACAACACCATACAATAGTTTTTGAATGGGAGTAAAATTATTTCAAATTTAAAACAATTATCAGATTTCTCAGCCCTATTTTCAACCATCTGCTGTAGTTTATAATTTAAAAAAAAAATTATTTAATTTTCTAATGCAATTTTTTCTTTCATATTGCCACAAAAGGAAAATGGATATGAGCATTATTTTTATAAATTAATTAAAAATCAGACTCATTGTATTTTCACATTAAAAAATGGCATCATTTTGAACAGATAATGCACATTTTTCATATATAAATTTTTAAGCCTTTACTATGAGTGTTACCATAGTACCTTTATTTAAATTTAACATCACGACTAAAAGTATACAGAAAATGGTGTCATTTTCATGTAATCATTGTAGATTTAATTTTCACAAGCGATAATGTAAGTTTTCATTTAAAAATATTGTTTCATCATCAGGGGAGGACACTTGCTTTTCTGAAATTAATGTCCATTATCTATAGAGTAAGAGCTTTATTTTCAAACTGTGCAAAAGTAAAATTTCACGAAATGTTACATTTAGTTCCTTTTTTTTCAGTATTGTCAAGGAAATGAAATATTATCTGTTACATGTGCCAAAGAAATTCTGTATTCTCCCTTATAAAGCAGCGGGAATTTACTATTATTGTGTCAATTAATTTTTTCCTCATTGTCGTTTTAAAGATTTGTAGCCCAGAAGGTAGTATCACAGATGGCAATAATGTAAATAATGAGACAGGCAGTTAACTGTTGAGAGTGGTGTTGCCATAGCAGCATCATACGCTCTGCTGCAATGTTAAATGAGTGGTAACCTGATTACTGATGATATCTTTGATTAGGTTTTCGATCAGTGTTGGTATTCCTTTCACATTGTAGCAACATAATGTCAACATTAAAGTCAAATCATACATATAACAATTAAGAAAACAAAAGTAAGCTCCTACTGCCATTTTTCAAATGAAGAATTGAAGCAATTATCTCTTTTGTCAGGGGTCGTCCCTGCCTTCCTGTACCTCTGTTTAAAGTAATTTTTGAACACTTAAATCAAAAAGAAAAATTGTCCCTGCCCTCCTGGACCCCTGTTTAAGGTAATTTCTGAACACTTAAGGGGAAAGTCTCCCTTTTCAACAATTTTCTTTATTTTAAATATGATTAAAACGGTGAACTCGCTGAATTTCAATGTTCAACTAAAAGTACATTTTGAAAAAAAAATTAACTGTGTATTTAATTAAAATTTTAAAAAAGTTTATAAAAATTTACATTTTTTTTAAATCTCTACTATTTTAAAAAAAAAAAGATATTTTTTCCCTTTTTTTAGATTTTCAAATGTGTATTACACAAGTTTGCACATGGATTTTTAGACATATATGATATTACATTATAATTTTTTTACTGATATATATATATATATAATGCAAAACGATGACATCTAACACATCTTCATATATACTTTTTTTTTTTTTTTTTTTTAATAACAAAAAACTTGAAGGCTAATTTCCATGTGCACATTTATCACATATATAATAAAGAAGATACACAAAAAAAGCTTAAATCTCTATCTCAAATACAAAAAAAAAAGCCTTAAAACATGAAAGTGAAGAAAATATGAAAATGGAGAAAAAGCCATCCAAAGTTTTAATTTGTGTGAGTAATTGCACGGAGTGTTTTAATAAAATTTACAATACCTCGCGATATATTTACCGTATGGATAAAAATGAAGTGTCAAAATATTCACAATTAAACAGGCTTTCATTTAATATTAAAAAAGAAAAATCAATTTTTTGACCAATTTTAAGGTAAACTGCCCTCCTTAAACCAAAAGGAAAAATAAAAGTAAATTTTATTTTGTGGAAAGGAGGGATCGTACCCCTTCCCCAGACAAAAAAAAAAAAAAAAAAGTTAGATTCATTTTCTCTCTGTGTTTCATTATTTTAAATTGTTTGAAAAGAGTAAATTTTGTTTTTTTACAGTCAGAGAAAAAAGAAAATTAGAGAACGGCAATTGCATTTTCTTGCTTCCCTTGTGGGCAATCATGTTTGAAAAACGTATAATTTTTATTAATTTACACGTAATTAATGTCTGTGCAGAAGAAATTACCGCGTAAATAATTCTGACATGTTCATTTCGATACGAATACGAACGTGAACAAACAAACACGTCTGTCCCTCCCTTACCCCAACCTGCAAATATACGCATGCGCAAGCCAAGTTCTTATGCCGTAGTGTGAATGCAATTTTTTCGATTCTTGGACCTGAAAGACCCAAAAGACCTGACAGGCCACATAGTGTAAACGCAGCATAAGGCGCGCCACACACCAGAGATACATGCCACAATAATCGTGAGACATGAGGCAAATTCTGCTGTTCAAACCGGTTTTTTCTTTGTTGCGTTCAGCACTGCTACCCCGAGTGGCACTTTCCACCCTGTTTACAGGGTGGTCGTTCAGAGACGAGATCACGTGATAAGGGCTACCCCGGGTTAGCGTTCAGGATGGAAGAAAGTGTCACACCGAGTGGCTTCAAGGCCCTCAAGGTTTTCTGGGGTGATTTGATCACGTGAGGGGTTTTTTGGGTTTGTTTATATTAGACTTGAATACATCTTGTATACAACTGATGTTGTTTAATCTTTATTTCCGTTTGCCTAGTAGGTAAACGACAGAAAGTTCATGTAAGTTTTAATTCATCATGTTTTCATGTCATCATGTTCTCAATTAAGTTTTAATTCATCATTCATAAGTTTTAATTAACATGGGGAAATAAAAATTACGAAGTGTGCTGAGTAGAGCATTGTGAAAATGCATTGTTTTGTGTGTGTGTGTAATGTAATAACCTTTTTGGAACATTAAATGAAGTAATTTTATGTGTGCATTCTGAATAATCCTATTAAACCTATCTTTGTTTATATTAGTAGAAAAAATTTGCTTCCTATTATTTTTGCTTTTCCATATTTACAAACAAAGTTTTTATCTTATGTAAATCTATCTTCTCTTGTAATAAATTTATCACTTCTGAAATATCATAAATTGGGTTGAATAAACAGTTTACTCAGATTGAATTAAAGTTATTTCAATATGTAGCTCAGATTTAATATTTAAATCAGTAGCACTGATATAATGTTCAAAATGTATTTCTAGGCAAGTAGCTCTCACTGTAATGAAACTAAAAGAGTGTTTATTTATATTTTTACAGCAAAATTAAATATATTCATAATGTTATTCATAACTTTTTTAAATAAATGAAATATTATACTACTTATTACAATTACTACTTCATTTTAAATTAGTAGTTATCGATGACCCTCTTTTATTTTGGAATACTTAATGAGTTTATAATAGATGAAACTTTTCAGACACTGGCATAAAATGAAATTATTTACTGAAAAATAAAGGATGCTTTAATATGGTTGTTATCTAAAAATGTACAGTTAATATAACTTTCCTAATCTCAAATGAACTTAATATCAAAATATTAATTTAAAATGTATAACGTACTACAGTTCTCACTGAAGTTGGCTGTTGGAAGAAAATGTACTGAATAATGAAGAATGGAGGAAAGATATAGTGTGGAATTTTTATGACAGCTGGCTACACTTGGAGGCAGGAGTTTATTTCAATATTCTGTCTTCGAGTGTAACTTGCTAGTTCTTTAGATAATATGATCTTCCCAACCAACACTATAGTATTTTGAGCTTGCTGTTGGCCTAGATGTCATCTACACCACTCTTGCTGTTTCCCTGGTTTGATTTATCCTACAGTTTATATGTCACCAATGGATCTACATTTACAATAAATTAATATTATTAAGTTCATTTGGGATTTGCAAAATTATTTTACTTGTACATTTTTTGAATAATAACTCTATTAAAAAGTTAAAAATTTTCATCAAGTGTATTTTTAGTTTATACCTTTATCCAAAAAGTGTTGTTCATTAGGAATTCTAAAATTAGTAAGAGTTATTTGTAGCAACTAAATTTAAATAAAGTTATTCATAGGAGTTTAATATTTTCATTGTTTAATAAAGAAAGTACAATGTGTGCATATTACAAGAAAGTATTTTTGTAGTTTTATCTTTTCTAACTCGTATCACTAAATAGCAAATTTTATGCATAAAACTAGTCTTCCTATACTAAAATCTTTAAGATTTTTTCCACTTTTAAATCTTCAGAGACTGATTTTATATCAAAGAAGTAAATACTTCAATTTTTACTATTCATGTACTTTTTAAAAGTAAAGTTTATTATTTTAAGTAAGTAATCTTTGCTCTAATTTTATGCTGTCTACATAAGTGCTTATTGATTAGTTATGTTTACATATATATTCAAAGTATAGTTGTATTTATTCAATCTTTCATTACTTTAAGATAAATTCAATGCATTTAAAATATATACTTAAAAAAAAAAAGAAGAAAGTTGTTTGACATGTGATGGTGTTCTCATAAGTTATAGAATTTCTAATAAAGAAATTGCCTTTTGTTAACATTTATTATTTTGTTAATCCCATAATTAAAAGAATTTTTGGTACTTTTCGGTTAGCCGGATGCCAATACATGTATGTGTTGTGAAGGTAATCTGTTCAAACTTATTGAATCGATTATCTTCACAACAGTATGTATATATACAATATACACTATATGGCCAAAGGTGACCGATCACTTGCAATTTTTGACGTTTTATTAAATATCTGGAAAAATACTTGAGGAATCAACCTGAAACTGCAGGTGTGTAAACAGTATAGTACAGGTCATATATTTCAGTGAAGATTTTTTCCCCAAAACCCCATTGGGGGGGGGGGGGACCGTCAACAAATTGAAAAAGAATGAATATCTTTTGGATAACCCTGTAAAAACTAATGTAGCAAAAGCGTTCAAACTCGATATTAATAAGCGGCTTATTGTAATATACTGTGTTCATTTTTATGAGGATAGCATTTATACTCGTCGAGAAATTAAGGTTTTTATAAAAACAGTCCCAAATTTCACCAAGTTTTTTGCTTATAATTTGCAGAGTTCTTAATATAAAAAAAAAGAGTTCTTTTCAGAAAATATGACAAACAGCATTGTACACAATACTCTGCAATCAGAATTAAAAAATAATAAAAATTGGATGAAAAATGAGCATGTTTATTAAAAATTGTTTAACAGATAAGGGGTTGTATCAAATATCTGTTGATTAGTGCCAAGATAGCGTACACAATATTGCATGTACTACTATATTTGGATACAACCTCTCATCTTTTTGCTTCTTTTTGGAAACAATGGATTTCAAGCTTATTCTATCCACGATAATTTTTAGAATTTTCAAGCTATGATTTTGAGACTTTCACAAAAGTTGCTCGATATACTTAGCTAATACATTATGCATATTACATTTTGATTGCATTCGCGCATGTGCAGTGAAACATTTTTTAGTAAACCTGCTCATTTTTCATCCAATTTTTATTATTTTTTAATTCTCATTATAGAGTATTGTGTACAATGCTGTTTGTCATATTTTCTGAAAATAACTTTTTCTTATATTAAGAACTCTGCAAATTATAAGCAAAAAACTTGGCGAAATTTGGGACTGATTTTATAAAAACCTTCATTTCTCTACTACTATACATGCTATCCTCATAAAAATGAACACAGTATATTACAATAAGACACTTATTAATAATCTCGAGTTTGAACGCTTTTGCTACATTAGTTTTTACAAGGTTATCCAAAAGATATTTGTTCTTTTTCAGGAATTATCCTGAAGCTCCAGGTGTGTAAACAGAATAGTACAGGTCATAAATTTCAGTGAGGATTTTTTCCTGATCCCCATAGGGGACCGTCAACAAATTGAAAAAGAACGAATATCTTTTGGATAACCCTGTAAAAACTATTGTAGCAAAAGCGTTCAAACTGGAGATTATGATTAAGTTGCTTATTGTAATAAACTGTATTCATTTTTAGGCGGATAGCATATATTCCCATAGAGATATTAATTTTTTATGAAAACAGTCCCGAATTTCGCAAAGTTTTCTGCTTCTAATTTGCAGAGTTCTTAATATAAAAAAAAGTTCTTTTCAGAAAATATGACAAACAACATTGTACATAATACCCTGCAATCAGAATTAAAAAATAATAAAAATTGGATGAAAAATGAGCAGGTTTACTAAAACATGTTTCACTGTGCATGCAATCAAAATATAATATGCATAATGTATTAGCTAAGTATATAGAGCAACTTATGTGAAAGTCTCAAAATCATAGTTTGAAAATTATCGTTGATAGAATAAGCTCGAAATCCATTGTTCCCAAAAAGATGAGGGGTTGTATCAAATATCTGTTGACTAGTGCCAAGATAGCATACACAATATTGCATGTACTACGTTAACACAAAGAAGCTATTTATCTATTGTTATACACAAACAGAAGTAATTTGTATAAAAAAAATTATATATATATACTATATGATTATATAGATAAATACATATATAAAAAAGAATAAAAGTTCACCAGGTTTGTTTATATAGCTATTTATGACATTTGGTAACAAATCTCATTTTCTGAAGCTTGAAATGCAGCAAGCATTTAAAAAAAAAAAAAAAAAAAAAAAAAAGAGCAAAAGCCAATATAACAGAAAAGGGTATAATCTTACAGTTTGGCAACAGTTTTTTGGTCAACGGGATAATGAAATAGTGCCCAGAAAAGTACCAATTTGGAAATTTAAATGTCAAACTAGAGGTATTAAGAATAGTGCGTCATTTATATTTCTAGTATAACAACTGCAGCAACACTATTTATTGCCTTTTGCAATTTTTTTTTTCATTTTTATCGATCTTCAGAGCTTTGGTAATGATATCCGATATCACAGATTCAGGGTGGTGGGTACTACTTACACCTCACTTTCAGTGGCTCTGTATAAAAGTCTGGTACTTTTATGTTAGCTGGGTACAAATTTTTTTTCTCACATTTTTTTCTCTCACCAATAGTAGTAGCTTTTAGTTTTCGTGTCTGAAGGTGTTATATTCTCGTTTGTGGTGCTATTTCTTTCTTGTATTTTAAATGAAATAAGTGAAAGCATATATTTTAAAGAAAAGTTGTGTGTTTTAAATAAAATGAGAGAAAGGTTTATATTTTAATTAAAATGAATGCAGTACGAATAATGATGGTGGTAATAATATTTGATTATTTAAAACTGCATCAATTCCTTTTTCTCGAAAATAATAAAAGGATAATAATATAGTTTAAATAAGATAATATTTTTTCCATTGTTTTTTTTTTTTTGTTAAATATAAGAGTGTTCATAGACAATTTGCATGCAAAGTAGGTATCTTATTTAACATACTAGAGATATTCATTATTAATGTTTCTTTAAAATACATTTATTGGATATTTTGGTACTTTCTTGTTAAAGCAGCCCCCACTATTATAATTATGCCAAGGTCACAGTTAAAGTTTCGACAATCTCCTATATATGCCATATCAGTGTTGAATTCAGACACTTTCTCTGGGAGGGATGTCTATGGCTCCGGGGGAGGCATTATAGAGTTCCAGGAGGCGGGGGACATCTTATTGCTCTTGTGGGAGTTCCTCCCTCAGGCTACCTCCTGAATTCAACAATGTGCCATATATATTTGACGATTCATCCTTAGGAATTGCTATATGAAGGAAGTACCTATATTTTTGTGGTAATAAAAGATGGGTGGAATTATTAATTCTGGGTAACTCTGATAATTAAATAAGTAAGAGAAGTCCTGAAATTTTTAGAAAATATGCCTCAGATCAAATTAACATGGATTGAACCAGAAATTTTACTCAATAAATGAAAGCAAATATATAGGGGAAGACAGGGTACAATGAAACATTACTTGTAAAATCAGTCAAATTTGTCACAGAGAGTTACAGTTTATATACATGGTATACAACTATATGTTCCAGTTACTGATGTGATTTGGATACATTCACACTTCTACAACATTAGCAATAGAAGATTATTGGTTTTACACTACTGAAAGAAGTTTCTTTACTAAAAGTAATTTTGTCTCTTTTTCGTTGTTGTTATATGTAATAATTATTTTTTCTATACATTGTTATCTTTGGATTGTTGTCTTCATATTTCCAAAACCAAAATAAATAAAAATAAATGTTAGAAGTTTGTAAATAAATTTTTACTTAGTAACCTCAGTGTGGAGGTACACTGAGGTTGAAACACTTGCAGACGGGGTACAATGAAACATGTTTCGTTATAGTAATAATACAGTAGTAAATAGAATATATTAGAAGTAAGAGTAAGAT
The DNA here is from genome assembly GCA_963932465.1 of Maratus speciosus. Taxonomy (NCBI): domain Eukaryota; kingdom Metazoa; phylum Arthropoda; class Arachnida; order Araneae; family Salticidae; genus Maratus; species Maratus speciosus. Next base: position 227,374,901 of record OZ010796.1, on the reverse strand, counting down.
AACAGAAAAAAAGGAGTTTTGTTCTAACCAAGCCAGTAAAAAATGCTTTTATTAAGCAATTAAAAAGAGGAAAAAAGCTAAGAAGGAATTGTTTTCAAAACAAACTCTGCCTGCTACAGAGTCTGAAGAAGATTGTGATTCTCGTATGTATGTATCAAATATTTGAAAATTCATTTGATATTAAAAAAGTTTTGAAATGGTGACGACGTGCAAACTGGAGGCCTGCACGGGCCCGGCAGAATAAAGGCAAATTTTCAAACAAGCTAGGCCAGCAGAATTAGGACAATTTTTTCAACGGGCCGGGCTGATAAAAAATTTAAATGGGCCTACCAGCCCGATATAAAAATTTAAACAAAGTTAATAAAATATGAGCCATTTTCAATGAATATGACTTTCGCAAGAATAAGTATTAAATGTACGTCACAAGCCGATGCTAGTTTGACAACATGAATACAGAAATACAGGGTGTCCGAGAAAGATCCGTACAACTTCAAAAGTTTATTGAAAAAGAAACAGTAGGGTAACAGCGAAACTAATTAGGACATTAGATAGAATAACTCAAAAAAGTTTTTTTCTGCAGAATGTTTCTGACCATAGATGGCGCTACATGTCATGCAAAGGAATATTAAAGCATTTTAGTTATTTCAATGGCGGATTGCGTTAAGAAAGCTCAATGTATTGCGTGGTTTATCGAAACAAAATCCGATACGCAAACACAACGGAATTATCGAACGACGTATGGGGAATCGCCACCATCTCGGTCAAGCATTCGTGAGTGGTATCACAAATTTATGACACCGGGTAGTGTGGAACATAAAAAAGGATATGGTCGCCCTAGAACTAGCGAAGAAAGTGTGGAACGAATACGTGAAACATTTCGTAGGAGCCCTACAAAATCAGTTCGACAAGCATCCCGGGAGCTACAAATGCCAAGATCCACTGTACACGATGTGCTTCATAAACGATTGCGACTTACAGCCTACAAAGTTCAGATTCTGCATGCGTTACAACCGGATGATTATGCGAAGCGTTATGGATTTGCAGTTGACATGCTGCATCGTTTGGATGCCGATGAACATTTTCTGAAACGAATACTGTTTTCCGATGAATCAACGTTTCATGTGTCCAGAATGGTCAATAAACATAACGTTCGATTTTGGGGCTCCGAACAACCACATGCCGTACGTGAACTCCAACGGAGCAGTGAAAAGGTGAACGTGTGGTGCGGATTGCTTCACAATCGCATCCTTGAACCTTTTTTTTTCTCAGAAATGACTGTAACCTCAAGTACCTACTTAGATATGCTTGAGATTTATGCATTCCCACAACTGCAAGACCTTCAACCGAATGTCCTTTTCCAACAAGACGGTGCGCCTCCTCATTGGGAATTGACAGTTCGTGAGTCGCTGAATAATTCTTTTCCACAGCGTTGGATTGGCAGGGATGGTCCCATTGCATGGCCACCCCAGTCTCCTGACCTAACACCACTGGATTTTTTCTTTTGGGGTTATGTTAAAGATACTGTATACCGAACGCAAGTTAACAGTCTTGAAGAATTAAAGAAAAACATCCAAACAGCTGTAGCTACTGTTGATGTTAGCATGCTGAAACGGTCATGGATGGAATTGGAATATCGTCTTGATATTGTTCGTGCTACGAAAGGGTCTCATGTAGAAATTTCCTAAGGTGATAACTTAAGTTATAAGAAAAAAAAAACTTTTTGAGTTATTCTATCTAATGTACTAATTAGTTGCGCTGTAACCCTATTGTTTCTTTTTCAATAAATTTTTGAAGTTGTACGGATCTTTCTCGGACACCCTGTATAATGTCCAGCATAGAGATCGGCATCTGACAGTTACTAGGTGTCTGAGGCTGGGCTTAATTTTTTCAGCAGACTTGTGCCGCACAGATATCAGATTTTCATTTTTTTTCTACATAGTAGAGCCGGACCGAAACTGGACTTCATTTTTCTCAGGATGTGTAAGGCGGGCACCGTGTATTGTAAAAAAAAATTGGTACTTACGTATTAAAGCCACCGCAGCTATAATAAGTATATATATATACATAAATATACACATATATAGGTGCTTTTCAGTTAGCCAGGTGCCAGTATTATATATACGCATATATATATATGTATATAAATATATATTTATGTACATATATATGTGTATGCATCAGGGTTGCCGGCTTTTAGCCAGGCCAAAAAAAGCCGGCCGGCTTTTTTTGGTTTTAACCCCTTAAAAAAAGCCGGCTTTAATTGAAAAAAGCCGGCTTTTATTTTTCAAAAAGTTGGTTTATAGATAATTCATATAAAATTTGAATTAATTTATTTTTAATACACTTAGAAATATTTTCTACTAAAAAAATATAAACTTCTATTAAATTTTGTCAAATAAATAAATCCTTATAACTGCTAGAATGCAACTGCGAAGGCATTATGTCAGAAAAAAAATTATAAATATTCAGAAGAATACATTAAATTTGACTCTAAAGTATTGGTTTGGAATTCTTTATTATAGCTCTACACATACCACACATTTTAAAGATTATATGAAATAATAAGAAAATGTCATACATCAAAATAGAAACATTCTTAAATACTAAAGGGCAAAATTATCACTGGCCATAGGGACAGTAAATGAGAAAAAATGGCTAGTGAAAAATTGTCTATCAGCGGCCATCTTCCGGCCACTTTTTTACAAGAAAAGAATAAAATTTTCTTGCATTTCATCAAGGATTCTACTTTTTTTGGTTCCAATATATTTATATTAACATTTATTTGGGCTATTGTTTTAGATTAATACTTATAGAAGTTTTACTGTTTAGTATTTTTAAATAAAAAAAGTGGCCACTTAAAAAACTTGTCCTACCGGCCAGTGGCCGCTAATGAAATTTCCCAGTTTTACCCTATATTACATACTGATATTTACTTTTAAAATTAATTAAAACTAAATAGCATATATGTATTTAATAACTGAAATTATCTTATATAATACTTGAGAACACCCAGTAATAAGCAATTGATATTCTAACTTATAAAAATGATATATGTAAAAAGGTTTTTTGCTACTAAACTGTTATTTAACTTATTCCAGATATGTTCATACAGATAGATTAAAATTGTAGAATGAACAATGTTGAAAGAAAAATTAGGAAGGAACACATTGAGGAAATTTTAGTACATTTAAGTGCATAAAATAAAGAGAATAATAATAAAAAAAAATCTGCAAATAAAATTTCTTGAATTAGAAATTTGAAAAGCTAGTTGCTATTTAAAATAGTGCATATTCATGCATAAATTAAATCATACGTTATTCATAATACTGTTTTAATTGAGAGAAATGATGTTTTTATTAAATGACTTGATTTTATGTGTGATTTTAAATAAATGTTTATGAGAAATAAAATAAGGCTTGTATTTTGTATATTAATATCCCTTAAAATTAGTTAATAAAATATATAACTAAGCAACCATTGTCCTTTTCAATTATATAAAGCAGTAAAAAGGGAAAAAAAGGTGTCACGGTCAGTGTAAATAAGAGAAAGCAATTGGTATGGCCTTTTATTCCAATATTAATGTCTTCATTATTGAAAAATTGGGTTATATTGATTTCTACCTCAATTATATGTCTTTAAAACTAATTAAAAAACACATAAAAATGTGTCATTTATAATTAAAATGCTTCACTGTATAAAAGCCAATTTTGTCCAAAAAAAGCCGGTTAAAACCAATAAAAGCCACCGGCGTGGCTTTTTTTAATTTTAGCCGGCTTTTTTGCAACCCTGGTATGCATACATATGTATATATATGTGCGTGTGTATATATATATATGTGTATGTATAACACTGGTGCCTGGCTAACCAAAAAGTACCCATATATATATATATATATACATAAATATACACATATTTATATATATAAGCTGCAGTGGAGTTAATACGTAAGTACCAAAAAATTACTTGCGATAATGAACTTCTCTTAACGGAATCTTTGGAAATACACCTTAAAGTTTCTCCCAAATTCAATGCTCAACAATGCAAGCTTTCTGACACATTTTTAACTGTAAAGGCATAAAATTGACAGGCCTGATTATTAAAGGGATTTGGAATCGAATAACGTTTTCCATTTTTGATAAATAAAATATGGTACTTCTAAGTCATCCCGTCGACCAAATTACTGTCGCCAAATTGTAAGATTAAATGCCAATAATGGTTGCCCTTAATTAATTAATTGTAAGATTAAATGCCAATAATGGCCAATAAAACCATTAATTCAACATTTTATTTGCATTTTTTATTAATGTTTTACTAATTTATTTGTTCTTTCGTTATTTAAAATAAAAATTATGTCAATGTGTATAATTTGGCCAGTGGTTTGGCGATTTATATAATTTGGCGAAATTGGTCGACGGGATAACTAAGAAGTACCTAAAATACTTATTGAGATATAAGAGATTTTTGTCACGTGACTGCAGGTTTTTCCCCTTTCCCATGCTATCGCTTCTGGAAAATTTGATTCAAAGCACTTACTTTGCCAGTACTTTCTCAAAGATGTATTGCTTTTATCAAAAAATGGATAACGCCCTTCTATTACATAGTTTCTGAATAAGAACACCTGCCAATCTTATGTGTTTCCGAAAAGAAGTAAATTCAGAAAGTAGCTCTTTTAGATTTGAGGAAAGCCTTAATAAATGACAGAGAAATATTTTCACAACACTAATTTTTATTATACTACAGCTTCAAAAGTTATGATGTTTTTAACCCTCCTTTTCTTCTTTTATTCTAAGCCACATTAATTTTTTAATGAATACTTATTTGAATGTTGAAATGTCTAAGAATCGAAGTAATTGTTTATGTTGCTATTGTGCATTTTCTGTCTTGCGAACACATAATAATTTTAAAATTTACTGTAAAATTATTTCATAAATATGTACCAAAAATAGGAACCAAGATATTATATATATTCAAGCTAATTTGCTTCTCAATTAAGATATTTGCTCAGTTAAGATTCCCAATTAAAAACATGATTTACTTTCAATATTTATTATCCTGATATCCTTCAAGGACTGAAACTGAATATGATATTATAGATATAATGACAAATTAAAACTGAAATAAGCAAACTTTTTTTTTTTTTTTTTTAATTGAGCTTTCAAATTTGAGGTTTCAATATATTTTAAATGTTACAACTAATAGATAAGAATATTTAAATCTTTATTTAAATATATTATTACAGACTTGTCCTTTAATATACACAATGAATAACAGATATAATGAAATGAATTAAAAAAATGCATATAAACAAATATTATTTATTGCAGCAATACATGCATGATGCAGTTACTAAAAGTTGTTGAATTCCAGTTGAAAAAAGAAATCCTTATTTCAAATGTCACGTTATGGCTAAGAAAGCATTCCAGATATAGATTTAGTTTCAAATTAAAAGAAAACATCTATTAAATCATACTGCAGGGGACAAGTTTATCTGCGGTATAACAAAAATCTTGACTGTACTAGATGAAAATCACGAGTGCAAAACCAACAAAATTTTCATTTTTGAAATTCGATAATAACGTCACAATCAAATGTGCAAACTAAAAACGATGAATCACAAAACTCCTCAACGGAACGGCATAGATGATAATTTCATGCAATTTGCAATCATATCTTGATAAATTTGGCAATCCACTTTCCTTTAATTATTTCATTAACAAAATCGTGAGAATCCTAATAATAAATTTCGCCACATAACATTAAATCCGATGTGTAAATTGTAAATAAACGCTATGTTTATTTCAGAAAATCAACGAACGTCTCAGCCATATGTGTTTACTGTTTTGCTGTCTTGTCAAATAACCCTACCCCATGCCGTTCAGCAACGAACCACCCCGAAGAACCCTGGCTTTCACTCGGGGTAAAAGGGCTGTAGCACCTCACGTGACAGGGTAGCCCTCTAGGGTGAAAAGGGTGGCGTCGCTGAACGCAGCCCACAGATTATATATATCTCATAGATATATATATATAGATATATATCTCAGAGATATATAATCTGTGACGCAGCCAGAGTGAAATTGTCGTATGCCTCACGCTTTTCTGCCGCATGTCTCACTGGTGTGTGGCGCGCCTAATCATGTCATGTCAATTGCCTTTATAAAAGAGGCTGTTCGCGGCTGACGTCACATGGGTAAAGTCGAGGCTAGCGAAAAAGACAGGCTACCGCGGTGGGTCGATTCTTCTTTTTTTACAGACCGCTGCAGTCACGTGATGTTCGAATGCACCAATGAAGATGTGCCAAAAGAGCATCACGTGACTCCAGCGGTCTGTTAAAAAAGAAGAATCGGACCCACCGCGGTAGCCTGTCTTTCTCGTTAGCCTCGGGTAAAGTCCATTATCCGGTGGCAAACCGCAGGCAGGGAAGATGCAATGCAAAGATATGCTTGCCTTCCTTCTCGTTCTTTGTAATTCTATGATTTATTTAGCTGTTTTTTTTTTTTTTTTTTTTTTCGTATTTGTTCTTTCAGCTTTAACTTACAAAATGATAATTATACTAAAAATATAAAAGAAAAAGCCCAGGAAATTCTGTTGAAAACGTAAATATGTAAAGTTGATGAGATAAAATTGTAAGAAATTAAATTCGGGTATTGTGTTACTTTATTCACATCGAATACAATTTATCAAGTGTAATATCAGTATCTCTATGTTTTACTGTTTTTGAACTTTTAGATTTATATACAATTCTAAAAATTTGTAAAAAGGAATTTTTTCTTATCTGTAATTTTATTATTATTTCTTGTATGTTAATATCATAAATATTATTGAGCTGATTGTACGTTATTTACGTTAAAAACAATCTTTTTACTTTATCTGTGAGGAAGTGAAAATGCGTAAATTTTAAAAGATTATTGTAACGATTGTTTAATACGTTAAACTTCATAAATTAATAAAACATCGGCTATAAACAATTTTCTACCAAATGGGAAGATTTATGAAATTTACTGGGACTTGTAGAGTGCAATATTTTGTATAGTTTTACATTACAACATTGCTTTATATGTAGCTTTCAAGACTATTGGGAATTAAAACAGCTTATAAGTCGCTGCTCGCAGCCTCCGGTACAGGAAAATTGTCCCTTTAATTTCCCTTTAAGTAATGCTAAAGTGCCATCGAAATAATTCCTTATTGCAAATGCATTTGAAAGTTTTAGATATTCAAATTCGGATGATTTTTACTTTGTCATATAAGACAGAACACAAATGTCACATGAAATCTGAAATTGTGCAAAAGAATAATCATTCTGAACAAATTTAAAATACATGTAATGTAATGCGCTTGCACGGCAGTATCCTGAAGCGAGAAGTTACATCTTTTATCCACCAGATGGCGTATTCGAGCGCTTGAATCGCCAATAATTTTACCTTGTTTTTCGTTGCACTAAATAATACCACAGACTTCTAGTATCAGTAGACTCCAAATCGGCAACCTTTTCTTGACGCCTACATCACTGCCCTCCGTCACGTGACAAAAGGCAAATTTAGCGCACCAAACCGGTTTTTCTCCCACCCAGCTTGTAGTTCCGCTTCTATGTTTACATTTATTTTATTGCGAGAATGAAATCCGAAAGTTACCAATAAAGGGATTACCGCCAAAATACGGCACCCTTTTGGCGATAAAAGCAAAAGATGTTGGAGTCAAAACCTGGCCGAAAGAACAATGGAATTGAGCCTCTACTTCTATCTTGAATAATACTTACACTTAATAATAATACTTACACATTACTTAATAATAATACTTACACACTTCGTTGCACTTAATTATAGCTTTCAAGACTATAATTTTACCTTGTTTTCGTTGCACTTAAATCGTTCACTCATCATGTAAAAAAAATAAAATAAAAAAAATAATAAAGAGCATACATCCGTACATGAACCAGGGGCGGATCCAGAGAACCGTTTTTTTTTTGGGGGGGGGGGGGGCGATACTGAGTGACATATAATCAACTTAATCGTAATTTCTGTTGCTGAAATCATTCCTTGCAGTTAATTGTTAAATGAATATGAAATAATTAATGCTATTTAAAAATATTACAGACTCTCGATTATCCGGCGTCCGATTAACCGAGACATTCGGTTATACGACACTCTTATTATATAATTCCGCCCTCTTCTCAAAATATGGTTTATTGTTACTTATTAGGTCGAAAAATTAAAACGTTATAACAAAATTTATTTACTGAATGTGTTATTTTTTTCTTTTTATTCTTGTACTGTGGTAATTATTTATCTTATTTTTTGTTCTTTTAGTTATAGTGAAGTTTTAACAATGTTAATAACACAAGCCTGCGATGATTGTGTTTTTTAACTTTTGATAATTGATTTTGATGTATTTTTTAGCACTGAACCCGAAAATGACCTTCATTTTTAACCATCACGTCACGATTTTCGCAAAAACAAAAGAAAGTAAATGTTTTAAACACATCTGCTACAAATTTCACAGCCTTATCAACTGCCAAAATAAAAGAGAATACCGAGATGAACCCCATAAAGAAGATAAAAGGAAAAGCGCGAAGCAGAGCATGAGCGGTTCAAAAAAACTTCTACGCATGGAATAAAATTATAAGGATTTTAAATACACAATATTTTACATGTTTAACTGTAAAAATGCACAATATGAGAAAAAAAATGAATAAGTTATTATGAAAAACGTTACGTCTATTTTATAGTAGCAGATTTTCCCAATAATTTGACTTTTTAAAAATTTGCGATTTGAGAAAAATCCTGACGTAATGCTATGGTAAAAAATGAAGATCATTTTTGGATTCAGCACTAAAAAATACATAAGAACCAATTATCGAAAGCTGAAAAACATAACCATCACATCCATTTTTTAATATCAGATTTCTGAAAGAGAATAATCTCTGAAAAAGGATCCCCTTCAGAAATCTGAGGGCCCTTAACATCCTTGAAAGACAAAATGTGTCATCTAATTGGTGTGTCTCTCTTCACAGGCGCGGATCCAAGGAAGGGGGGGGGGGATCGCACCGATCGTCCCCCTCCCTTGGATCAAAAAATATAAATCCACCTATTATCGCGAATTTCGACAAATGGTCGCCGAAAAAAATCGATTTCGTCAATCGCTCGCAGGTCAAAAATCGCAAAAAACGCGAATTTCGTCAAAGGATAGCGCAAAAAACGCCACTTCGTCAAAGGATCGTGCAAAAAACGCCAATTTCGTCAAAGGATCGCACAAAAACGCGAATTTCGTCAAAGAAGCGCGGAAAAAACTCTAATTTCGTCAAAGGATCGCAGAAAAAATCGCGAATTTCGCCAAGCAATTGCGGAAAAAATGCTAATTTCGCGAAAGAATCGCGCAAAAAGTGTGAATTTCGTCAACATATCTTGGAAAAAATGTGAATTTCGTCAAATAATCGCGAAAGAAATAGGCAAATTTCACCAACAGGCCGCGGAAAAAACGCACAATTAACACCAGGAGGAAATTCTTCTAGGCGCTCACCCACGGGAAGGGAGGATCGATCGGGACGGTCGCCACCCCCCCCCCCCAAAAGATATAAATCCAACGCTTTTAACGACAGTTTTCGCGGGACAGACAGACAAGCAAACGAAAACCAAACACTTTTCAGGTGTCAATGGTAAACCTCGCTGACGGTTCGGGAATTAGTGAACAAAAAAGGATTATGTCCTGTGAAAAGGCATATAGCGCTATAATTTTTTACACTATGGGTTGAGGTTGGGGACGATGCCACTTCGTGTACCTTTTGTTGAATCTCTACAACAGAAATTGACAACGTTATGCGGATCCTTTTAAAGTGTTGAAACTTTTTCGTTCTTTCAAAGATGCTGCAATTCTAATTTCTGTATAGATATTTTTGAGGAGTGCTTTATTGTTTGAGAAAAGAAAGGGATTCGTAGCAATTTCCAAAGAAAGAAAGAAACAAGAAAAAGAAAGGTCCTTTGAAGAATTCAAGCATCTTAATGTTTACTTAAGAAAGCCACTAATGTGTAAAAAATGTACTGTTATTGCCACTCACATTGGTAATCAAGGAGTATTTGATGAATGAACAAAAAAGGATTATGTCCTAATCCTAGTCAGTTAAAAGCTAAAATGCGTATGGTGTGTTGATTTCTAAAAAGCAACTTGGTAAATTTGGCACCTAGGGGATTCTCCTCCCGGTACTAATTGTGCGTTTTTTTCGCGGCTCTTTGACGAAATTCGCGTTTTATCAGCGATTCTTTGGCGAAATTCACGTATTTTTTTCGCGATTCTCTGAAGAAAACCGCTTTTTTTCAGAGATCTGTTGGCGAAATTAGTGTTTTTTGCGTGATTCTTTCACGAAATTAGCGTTTTTTCTGCAATTGTTTGGCGAAATTCGCTTTTTTCTGCGATCCTTTGACAAATTTCGCGTTTTCTCTGCGATCCTTTAACGAAATTTGCGTTTTTTTCGTGGTCCTTTGACGAAATGCGCGATTTTTGGACGCAATTGGCGTTTTTTCCGCGCTTCTTTGACGAAATTTGCGTTTTTCGCGATCCTTTGACGAAATTGGCGTTTTTTGCGCGATCCTTTGGCGAAATTCGCATTTCTTTTGCGATCCTTTGACTTGCGAACGATTGACGAAATTGATTTTTTTCGGCGAACATTTGTCGAAATTTGCGACCGTGGATCCGCGCCTGACATGAACATAGAATAGATATTAGATATATCGGTGTAAGATTCTGTTGAAAATGTAAACATGTAACAATAAAAATAGAAAGATCAAAGTAAGGTAGACGCTCAATAACAAAAATATTACAAGGATGGAAAGTTTCTTCCCCATTGTCACTAAAGGCACTGCGATCGCAATCGTATTACCATTACACTCTATGGAAATGTCCTATCTTGTATGTTAATCTATGGGTGGATTTGACCTGACCGTGATTTTGGCTCTCCATTCAAGAATTTCACATTCTGCAATAGAAAATGACTAGTAGGTTTACCATAGTTTGGAAAAATTCGCCTGATCCTATAGTCTGCGTATCGCACGTCACCACTTTGATACAGCGGCACCGCAGACTTCTCCAGTGGTGTAGTCGAGGAGGGACGCGGGCGGACGGCGTCCCCTCACTTTTTTATTTTATCTCAAACGTCCCCTTACTTTTTACCTTCAAGGGGGACGCTAGGAACCTGGAGGACTCAGATTTCCCAAACCTATTATATTTTTAAAAGGATAATCTATCTAATAAACTAACAATTTGAAGAATAAAAGCATTGAATTTTTATATCTTCCAACAAAATTGAAAACTTTAATAAATTATAACGTGTTAAATATATCGAAAATGATGTGTGATATGGAGATTCGTTACTTGAGTTCTTTGCTAGAATAATTCGACTAAAATCATGATGAAACTGTGATTTTAGAACGTTTCTTTTGTGTTTCACCTCTTTAAAATTCGAATCTTTAAAAAACATTCGCATATTGCACTTACATGCTGGACGTAATCTTGGGGTTTCTAGCCTAAATATTTCTAGAAAAAACCTGATAAAATGCAATTTTTGGAAGTTTAAATTTAATTTAAACTATGTTTAATTTTTTAATTACTTTTCTCGGCAATTAAAGATGGAAGACAAGATTTAAAAACAAGTTTGACCCATGTGATACGGATCTTATGTTCAGGACTATAAGCGTCCCCCCACTTTATTTTCCAGGACTACACCACTGCGTGATCGTTTGTTTACACTGTGCATTCACCAAGGATTTTGTTCGCTATTTCTCTTTGAAACGTTATTTTATTATCACACTTATGAGCTCAGAAACCAAATTAACGAAAATAAAAGCATACTCTTTCATTATTTAATTATTATTGGGGCCTCCGTGGCCGAGTGGTTAAGGCACCACACCGCTAATCGCTTGAGAGCGTAGGAGGTCTGCGGGTTCAACTCCCGCCATGGATTAACATACAAGATGGGACATTTGGAGCAAAATCTGTAATGGAAACAGTACTAGCGTCACTATCGACAAAGGGGAAGAATTAACAAGTCTCCGAAATTTACATATGTGGATGACATATGTTCACGCTCTATGCTTTGATATCTATTCTTTCCTAAACGAACCAGAGGCAGACACGAGCCGTTAATTCCCAAATTGGCTCAGCCGATCTCAGCAATCTGATTGGCTAAAACTGATATTTATATAGTAGAAAATTATATTTATTTTCTTATGAAGTAGTGTAATGTAAAATAGAATGCAATTATAATGACTTAAATTGATATATTTTGTTAAATTTGATCAAAATCACAGTAAAGTAATCCAAAATATTAATATTAACGAACAATCAGATTGCTGAGTTCGGCTGAGCCAATTTGGGAATTAACGGCTCGTGAGGCAGACTATCTTTTATTTATGTTTGATTTATTTAGCTGTTTTTTTTTTTTTTATCGTACTTGTTCTTTCAGCTTTAACTTACAAAATGATAATTATAATAATAATATGAAAGAAAAACCCCAGGAAATACTGTTGAAAAAATAAATATGTAAGTTAATCAGAAAAAATTGTAAGGAATTAAATTCGGGTATTGTATTAATTTATTCACATTGAATACAATTTTATCAGTATCACTATGTTTTGCTTTATTTTAACGTTTAGATTTATCTAATTCTAAAAATTTGTAAAAAGGAATTTTTCGCTATCTATAATTTTATTGTTATTTCCTATATGTTAAATCATAAATATTATTGAACTGATTGTATGTTATTTACAGTAAAAACAATCATTTTATTTTATCTGTGAGAAAGTGAAAATACGTAAATTAAAAAAAGTCCTTCCGGCCAGTGCCGGGAGGAAGAGGTAGCTTTCAAATACCTTATTTTAAAAAAGCCAACTTATATTATTCAAACACACGAAGCTCAATTTAGTGGAAACCGAATATAGGAGATTCAATACTAATTTTTATCAATACTAAATCATTATGAATGAGAATTTCACGAAATTAATCAGCTTTATCCAAGCTGCTTTTATTTAAAGTAATTTATATTTGGCTGAGATGTTGATGTATACTACCCACATGCTTTCTCACATGGAAATAGGCGAATACGTGTGTTACCGCGTGACAAATACAAGATCGTTTCAAAATGTTAGCCATACTAGAAATTCAAAGTGCTGTAATTCAACCATTTTTTAAGATATAAAGAAAAGAACAAATTTTCAGAAACAAAATCTGCTCCGGAATCTTTGTATCAAGGCCAAACACATAAAAAAATCTTTTTCATTTTCCAATTTTTTAATACCTCATTTTAAATTTTAAATTTAATTTTTTTAAATGGTAACACTTTTGAAACAAGATGGCGAATTAAGCTGGCCAACGAACTTGGTCGAGACATTGGTATGTACTATGTACAGACCAAGTAACATCCAAATCGGTTCATAAATACGCTTGTTATCGCGTGACAAAAATCAGGTCGTTTTAAAATGTCAGCCATAATAGAAATTCAAAACGCTATAACTCAGCCATTTTTTTTAGATATAGACAAAACAAAAACTGTTCCGGGATCTTTGTATTAAGGTCAAACACATACAAAAAAAATCTTTTTCATTTTCTAATATTTTGGTATCTCATTTTAAATTTAAAATTTTTTAAACTTTTTTAAATGGCCGCCATTTTGAAACAAGATGGCGGTTGAAGCTGGCCAACGAACTCGTTCGAGATATTTGTATGTACTATGTACACACCAAAGTACATCCAAATCGGTTCATAAATACGCCTGTTATCACGTGACAAATATCAGAACGTTTCAAAATGTCAGCCACGCTAGAAATTCAAAATGCTATAACTCAGCCATTTTTTGAGATATAGACGAAACAAAAACTGCTCCTGAATCTTTGTATCAAGGTCAAATACATAAAAAAAAAATATTTTTTCAATTTTCAATTTTTAGGTACCACATTTCAAATTTAAATTTTTCTTACAAATTTTAATGGCTGCCATTTTTAAACAAGATGGCGGATGAAGCTGGCCAACGAACTCGGTCGAGACATTGGTATGTACTATGTACAAACGAAGTTACATCCAAATCGGTTCATAAATACGCCTTTTATCGCATGACAAAATTCAGGACGTTTCAAAATGTCAACCACGCTAGAAATTCAAAATGCTATAACTCAGCCATTTTTTAAGATATAGACGAAACAAAAACTGCTCCGGAATCGTTGTATAAAGGTCAAATACATAAGAAAAAAATATTTTTCCATTTTCAATTCTTTGGTACCACATTTCAAATTTAAAATTTTTAAGAACATTTTAAATGTCCGCCATTTTGAAACAAAATGGCGGATGAAGCTGGCCAACGAACTCGGTCGAGACATTGGTATATACTATGTACAGACCGAATTACATCCAAATCGGTTCATAAATTCGAGAGTTACAGTATAACAAAGGTCAGATATATATATATGGATATATATATATATATATATATATATATATATCAACTTTTGAACGGAGGGTGGTTTCGGGGTCTGGGGGTCATGATCGATGAAAATGTACCAAAATTTTTTGAAATCGCTTTCCTCCGAACGGCTGCAATAGGTAGATTTTTGTAATGAAAGCTACCTAAAATATATTGTAACGATTGTTTGATACATTAAACTTTATAAATTAATCAAACATCGTCTGTAAAATATTTTCTACCAAATGGGAATATTTATGAAAGTTTCTGGGACTTGTAGAGTGCATTATTTCGTATATTTTACATTACACCATCGCTTTGTGTAGCTTTAAACCCAATTATATCATATTTATTTGACGTATAATATTCAAGACAAAATTTTTTGCTTGTTTTTCATTGCACTTAAATCGTTAAAATATATATATATATATATCCGTGCATGAACATAGAATAGATATAGACGCTTTCAGTGGGACGTTTTGCTTGGAAACTGACTCCAAACAAACGGTTGCTATGTTTCATTTCTTATTAAATATAAATCGTAGAAAATGCTACTAGTGCATATAAAGTATTAAAACACATACCTGTGTGATACAGCTTTAAAATATAGCTTATAATATATAAGAAAAGTAGAAAATACAGCATAGCAACTGTTTGTTTGGAGTCAGTATCCAAGAAAAACGTCATATCTGACGTCACGACTGAGGATATCTATAGATCAGTTTCAACTGACGTCACACACTAGCAACGACCTTAGCAACCAGGCGTGTTTTTTGTTTGCCCCCCAAATTTGGCCGATTGTGATTGGTTGGCTCATAATACAGGCTACAAATAGTTGATTATGATTGGTTCGATGAAACTCGGTGGGCTGGTGATCACGTGGTTGAAACTGATCTATTCTATGTTCATGTATCGGTGTAACATTCTCTTGAAAACGTAAACATGCAACATTAAAAAAAAGAAAGATCACAATAAGGTAGACGCTCAATAACAAAAATATTACAAGGATGGGAAATTTCTTCCTTATTGTCACTAAAGGCGCTGCAATCGCATTACCATTACGCTCTACGGAAATGTCCTATCTTGTATATTAACCTATAGACTCCCGCTGGCTCCGTTGCACACTTTTTGTGGAGTTCCCTGTTGTATTTCTCTGGTGTTGTAAATTTCCTTTTGACTACACAGTTAAAAATCTGCAGCATTTGCTGTATAGTCACTCCACCGTTTTTATAGGAAACGGTTACTTGACTATATTATGGAGCATTTTCATTGGTTAGAATAGAGATATAAAAGCGATGAAGTTAGAGTTGCAAAAAACCCGTAGATTTTAAGGGACGGGAATAAACCAGGGAATATTGGAAATTTTGCAGGAGTTTTGAAGGTAAACAGAACCAGTAATTTTTCAATTTAAATTTTTTATTTTTCAGAATTTCAGACGCTGTTCTGAAAAGTTTAAGGAAGATTTTTCATTATGAATTCACAAAACTTATGATTTTGTATTTAAAGTTTGTTAGATGGCATAGCTACTATTCCGGCATACTATATATTAATTTCTAGCGAGTTGCCTTCTATTTTTCCAGTGATTTATTTTACTTTTGTTCATTTTCTTTTTGTTTACATTGGCTAGAATAGTGGTGATGTTTACACCCATTTCCATGCCAGGCAAGATGAATCTGTCATCTACCTCTGTTACTTTTTACTTATCGACGATTAAAATATCAAATTACTTATGATATTTTAATTTATCTTACTTAATATTTCTACAACTTAAGCACGTATTTCATTAGTTTTCATGTAAACTGAAGCTATTTTCCTGTATTTATGTTGTTTACATTTGTAAAAAACATTTTGTTTACATTGAAAAAAATTGAATTCATTAAAAATAACAAATTAAAAATGTTCATGCCTAAAACTTTGCGAAAACTCCCGGGAATTTTCAAAATTTCCCTCTCAAAAAACCCAGTTTATTCCCGGGATTAAACCCGGTTTTTTCCACCCTTTACAACTCTACGACTATGCAGCAAATGCTCCAAATTTTTAACAGTGTATCTCGTCCTTAGAGGAGGAATTGAATAGAGAACGAATATCCGCCGAACCCTGATGCACTCATGTCGGAGATCTCATCGCCAAAAGGGTGTCGCTTTTGGGCGGTGATCCCTTTCTTGGCAATTTTCTGTTTTCCTTCTCATGATAAAAGAAACGCTCCAAAACGAACGCATTCAAAATAGGTCTTGGTGGATAAGGGAAAAACCAGTTTGGCGCGCATTCTCCCCACCATCACGTGATCGTGGGAAGCATAATATGTGCTTCAAGAAAAGGTTGCTATAGGGCAGTTCACATCACGTGACTTTTACCGGAGAACAATGAAAATAGTTGTAGGACACACAAGTAGAGAAAGCATTGATAAAGGTAGCGATAGCTGTCCTACAACAGTAGCAAAAAACCTGTTCGTGACGTCACCTTGCACAGCTCTATTTCTGCGTCCAGTTATATTAGAAGTATAGCGCCTAGAATATGTAATGTGGAAATCGGCTATCCCTGTAATACTTAAAAAGGCGCTAAAATATTGTATCCCTTAAATGTGCAACGATGCTGCTGAAATATGAAGATCGCAGCGACATCTGCAGGATATTTTCTACAACTGCAAGATATTGCTAGTCTATACAATGTAATAGGAAAAGCCCGCAGATGTCGTTGCGATCGACACTTGGGATTTTAGCAGTATCGTCGCAGATTTAAGGGATACAATTTTTTAACACTGTTTGGATTGCATATTTCCACACTAGGTATTCTAGACGCTGTAATTAGAAGTCTATGATCTCGTCCTTGTATGTAATGGAAAAAAGAAATTAAAAAATTGTGATTTGTGTTTGTGTATAATAATACCCTGTTCACACTAGAAAGTTAAGATATCTTAGACCGCCAGTTTTGAAGTGGTACCCTCCCGGAATTGGGTGCCTGTTCTCATAGGTTGGTTGTATTTATACCGGTCAATTATCAGCACGTGGGATATGGGCCCTAAATGGGGGAAGTGCCTTCCGAGGAGGTCTTTCTAAGGGAACCTAACCCGTATTAACGCTTGGAGAACCAAGGTTCGAAGAAAACTCCGAACGATTAGGCCGACGGGCGCGATTGGGATCGAGCCCAGAACCTCCCGTCCACCAGCTTCGAGAGCAGAACCTCTCGGCCACTGCCCGTTCTCATCCAAAACCTTGCCTAAGATATCTCAGTAGCGTCACTGTGTCTGTGATCTGAAGAAAAGTAAAGTATGCGCATGCGCTTAAAATAAAAACGGCCGCAACAACCAATCAGTAAAAGCGAAGCTTCATATCCAACGAGAGTGAGTGGTCGTTCCTGTATCTAGCCGAAGTAAGTTGAAACTCACTAGAGTTTGTGGAACTCTCAAGAGATAGTCCAAGAGTCGTCAGCACAAAAACATATATTATCTAGCAAAAAAAAAACTTTTATTTTATGGGAGAGTAGGAGTATAGTGACTAGAATACACAGTGTGGAAATCGGCTATCCCTGTAATTAGGGCTCCTATAATACAGGCTGAATCGTCAAGCATTTTGTTTCCCACTTAACCAATGAGCGATTGTTGCCCACGCGGAGTGGCCAATCGTTCTTCTCCTACCGGCAATGGAGGATATTCCAAATAAGGGTTCGAGGGCGAAAAAAGTCACGTGATACCGGTAATTTACCCCAAGGAACTTCTAACTCATAAGAAGGGAAGATGCTACTGCTTTGCCTGATGAACTGTTTCATTCGCAAGCGGGGATTTACATTATACGTCTACGGAGCCTTCCCTTCTTTACGCTAGACGTTTTTACCTTGATCACGTGATCAAAACGCAGATAGAATATCCTCCATTAAATGGCGGTGCGAGTCAGCCCGTATTATAGAAGCCTTACCTGTAATACTTAAAAAAACGCTAAAATATTGTATCCCTTAAATGTGCAATGATACTACTTCAATATGCAAATCGCCGCGACATCTGCAGGATATTTTCTACAACTGCAAGAAATTGCTAGTCTATGCAATGTAATACTAGTAAGGCGCGCCACACACCAGGGAGACATGCGTCAGAAAAGCGTGAGACATGCGGCAATTTCACCCTCTTAACAAAGAAAAAACCGGTTTGAACAGCAGAATTTGCCTCATGACTCACGATTATTGTCGCATGTCTCTCTGGTGTGTGGCGCTCCTAATACGAAAATCTCGCAGATGTCGCTGCGATCGACACTTGGGATTTTAGCTGTATCGTCGCACATTTAAGGGATACAAATTTTTAGCACTGTTTGGGTAGCATATTTCCACACTAGGTATTCTAGACGCTGTAGTAGAAGTGGGGCAACCTAATGATCCATGTCTGCCAGAAGCGAAGTGGCGCATAAGCCAAAAATTAATACCACCAGTGGTAGGTTTATCATTGTGTTTTGCTGCTCCCAGTCCTCCATGTTTTCATACTTTTGTTTGTAGGGCAAACACGATGATAAACCTACGAGTCAATCACTGGTGGTGTTAATTTTTAGCTTATGCACCACTTCACTCCCGGCAGAGATGGATCATTAGATTCCCCTACTTCTACCCTTCCATAAAATCAAGGTTTCTTTCTTGTGCTTGATAGCCTAAGTTTTTGTACTGTCGGCTCTTGGACTAAGAGTTCGGTGGCCTGAGATGGGTATCCAGGCGAACATGCCATAGTTGCTATAGAGCTGCGCAAGGTGATGTCACTAACAGGTTTTTGCGGCTGCTGTAGGACAGCTATCGCTACCTTTATCAATGCCTTTTCAATTTGTGTGTCCTACAGCTTTTTTCATTGTTCTACAGTAAAAATCACAAGCAATCTCCACTACGGTGGACTTAATGCCAATTTAATTATCAAGCCATGAAAAATTTGATAAAAAGTACAGTGGGGGTCAGAATTATAAGAACAATTGAAAATGGAGCAAAAAAATATTATTTCTGAACTAAATAAAGTGAAATTTATGCATAAATTGCTTTTTTATACTAGAAATCATTGTAGAATGCAAAACATTGGAAAATGCAAAATATGAATGTTTGGCCGTAGTTAACAAAATATGTCATTGTAAAAATTGGACAAAATTATAAGAACAATGCCTTTTTTTTTGCCTGAAACACACTAATAATTAATAATTTACCCATTCTTCTCAATCACTTTTATCAATTTTGACGTCATGGAGTTTGATAGTTCCTTAAGAACGTTCTTGGAAATTTTTGATCAGGCTTTTTCGATGGAGGACATGAGCTCTTGCTTGTTTTCATATTGTATACCATTTTTTGTATAGAATAGAATTTTTGTTTTCGCCAGAATACCCCACAGATTTTCCATTGGATTCAGATCAGGGCTTCTGGCCGACCAATGAAGTAGTTTCACGAAATTATCATCAAACCACGATTTTGAAGTTTGGTAAACATGTACTGAGGCATTGTCCTGCTGGAAAAAATAGTCTCCACTCATTATTAACGGTGCTTCCGGTAAAAGATTATCACCCAATACATCAATATAACTCTCAGAATTCATTCTACCCTGCACAAAAACTATTGGAGTAGTTCCACCAGTTGCGAAACCTCCCCAGACCATTATTGAGCCACCTTCAAATGCATGCTTTGAGAAAATTTCCTTTTCTCTACGGAGATCATACCAGAAGTCGCGAAAACCATCTGGTCCATCCAAATTAACCTTTTTCTCATCTGAAAAGACAACATTACTCTACTTTTTTCCCATAGTAATGCATTTTTTTGGCAAACTCCATCCTCAGTCTCTTATGAACTTTTGTAAGAGGCGGTCCTGACATATGTTTACCATAGCGAACCTTTTTTTCTTTTTGTAAAGCATGTCGAACAGTTCGAGCACTGCATTCTAAGTTCAATTCACGTTTTATTTCTGTTGACGTTTGTTTTTTGAAGCAAGCTTGCCTTATTATCATTCTTTTCTCCCGTACAGAAACAGAAGATGGCCTAATTGTATGTCTTTGCCGCTCGTATTTACCGGAATTTTTAAGATAATTGTAAATAACCGTTCTTGATCTATTCAGCTTTGTCGCAATTTGACATACAGAAAGTCCTGAACTTTTAAATGCATCCACTTTCCCTTTCTCAAACACCGAAAGCTTTGTACCTAGCGGCATGACTGAAAAACAGAATATGACGATCCCAAACGCTTACTACGCATTTATATCGTCACTGAGTTCCGTGCGCAGAGCAAAAAATATGAAAATTTTACTTTTTAGAACACACAAATACAGTTGTTCTTATAATTTTGTCCATATCAGATGGCTGTACAAATCCATAATACATTTTATGAATATGAATTTTCCACATATTTCCATAAAAACTTATAAAAATATTCTTCATTTTTCTTTTAGTTTCCATCCATTAAATTTGCATAAGTTTCCGGCCAAATGTAGCCAAGATTTGGCGATTTTTTCCTTGTCCTTATAATTTTGACCACCACTGTATGATTTGCGATATTTAAAGGAAAAAAATTCTAAAAAACTTAACACTGAAATCGTGAAGTAAAAGGATATTTAAGTAAAATAAAACTAATTTAAGTAATAATTTATAAACAAACCTCAATTAAAACACCTGAAATTTCACTGATTTTTTTTTTTAGATATTGGCTATAATCTAACGTATTTTACCGGTATATTTCTAATAAATTCGATAATTTACGCAAAATTAATCTGAAATTGAATGAATATTCCTTATAGTCCAAGAGCCGGCAGCACAAAAACCTATGTTATCAAGCACAAGAAAAAAACTTTATTTTATGGGAGAGTAGAAGTAGGGGAATCTAATGATCTCTGTCTGCCGGAACTGAAGTGGTGCATAAGCCGAAAATTAATACCACCAGTGGTTGACTCGTAGGTTTATCATTGTGGTTTCCTGCTCCCAGTCCTCCATGTTTTCATATCTTTGTTTGTAGGACAAACACAATGATAAACCTACGAGTCAACCACTAGTGGTATTAATTTTTGGCTTATGTACCAATTCACTTCCGGCAGACATGGATCATTAGATTCTCCTACTTCTACTCTTTCATAAAATAAAGTTTTTTTTCTTGTGCTTGATAACATAGGTTTTTGTGCTGTCGGCTCTTGGACTATTATATTATTATTATTATTATTATTCAGATATATTACATACATTTCTATCCTTTCAGTTCCATGCTACTGGTCAGGGCCCGACTTAGGCTGTGGGGGGCCCGGGCAAGAATCATTCTGGGTGGAGGGGGGGGGGGTTGTATCTCTCAATAGATTTTTTTTGCAATAATATGCAAGTAACTAGTACTAAACTTCATACATATTGTAAGTATGCATAAATTTTGTACTCACATCTGTATACAGAGTATCACAAAAAATGATCACAACTTTAAGAAAAAATGCTAGTAGGATAATAGAAAAAAGGATAAATTGGTTGACACAAGTATTTCTTTGCAAACTTCACTTATCTACGTACGTTATAAGATTGCTAAAAGAAAATGCCCCAAATGGGTCATAATGAATGGTTTTAACTTGCCATGTTACGTAGAAAACGTTAATAAAGAATTTCTTTCGAAAACAATAGAATACAAAATTGTCATAATAGAATTTTAATCCTTAGTTTTCTAATGATATAGTTTGTTTTTTGCATGAGTGGCGGGGGTACTGAAAGCAGAGAAGGGAAGGGGGACTGCACTCCCTTCCTAAATGTTTGAAAATATATGAATTTTCGTTACTTTTAGCTAATTTTAATCATTTGGCAGCTTTTAATGAAAATCTTGATTACTCTCATGTGGGCCCCTAAAAAGAGGGGCCCGGGGCAGCTGACCCGCATGCCCCTCCATAAGTCGGGCTCTGCTACTGGTAGCAGAATAAAAAATAAGTGAATTCTTGAAGAACGTAATGCTTTCCAATGCAGGGATTTTCCAATGTTTTCCCAAACAGCTGTTTTTTTATAGCCTGGAACCGACAGGAATAATAAGGTCCATAGCATTAAGGAATTACAGCAATCGACAGTCATGAATTCAGGGGACGGCCCGAAGGGAGGACTTTAAGTGCACATCGCCCCTTTCCCTTCCTTTACGGGGCTCCTAAATGCGCTCCCGGAGAAAATTGTCTGAATTCAACACTGAACATCAGCCGGCTGATAACAATACGGTTTGCACGCTGACAAAAAAACATCTATAATAATAAAAACAAAAGTTTTTTGTATGCTGTGTTCTGAAGAGCAAGAGCCCGCTGCATGCACAACTACGAAATTTGGCAGAACATCTATATCTGTAGTTATGCACCTCGAAACCCTATTTTGGATTTTTATTTTTTATGCGATTTTTAGCCTTTTTTCACGTTTTGCGGTGACTTTTCTACGTTATTAAAATAAATCCGATTTCAATCTTTCAGCCCAATATAGCAAATTTTGTATTCTTTTCAATAAAATTTATTTGGAATTCGCACAGTGATTTTTTGAGAATTTACCGAAGCAACTTTTACCATTTCACGGCGATTTTTTGACACTGGTAAAAAGAATACGGTTTTAAACTTGTAACCTAATATAGTAAATTTTGTCCTCCCGCCATTTTTGAATTTTTAGCGATGCATCGCATTTCGCAGCGATTTTTTGACATTCGTGGAAGAATTCTGGTTACAATGTTTTAGTCCTCGGCTATTTTTGAAATTTTATCGGTTTTTAATGCGCTTTTCAATGCGATTCTTAAAATTTTTTAGGTAGATTTCGTAAGAAATACTACCTACTACATTCTCTCCTACGTTGAAATTTCTGAAATTTTTTTGCATATCTACGCCGATCATGACATCTAGAACCCAAAACCACAAACAGTTCAAAACTTTATACATCTATCTATCTATATCACTTTTTTAAGGACACGATAACTTCCATAATTCTACACAAATCTCTTCCAAACTGACACATAAAATCAATGGGCAGAAAATCGGTCAAGTTCGTTAATGGGCAAAATCGGAAAAAAAGGTGATCGGACCAAAAAAACCCCACAACTTCTTAATTATAATACATATCAAATCAGTTTAAAGCTGTTATTATTTCTAGATAAAAGGCCAAAAATTGATATACAGTCGTTCCCGTTTAAACGAATATGGGCGGTTACAGGAATAATATTCGATTAAGCGGGGTATTTGATTACACGGGGAATCATAACTGTAATATTTAATGCGTAATAAAAATGCAAAATAACCATCTACGGTATATTTAATTAACAGCATAATAAATCGTTAATAGAATAACATAAACTAAACTAAATACAAATATAAAGTAAATGGGGCATTCTCACAATCTTTTAACTTTTGGGGAAAAAAATATGACAAAATTAAACTTGCTAAAGTAACATTTTAATCTGATAGACGAATGCCTTAATGATTCAAAATAAAGAAAAAATGGTCAGCAGCGAAAATTTTTTTATTTAACTGAGATTTAAGTTAAACTTGCGAGTTTAATTTTCCTTACCATTTTACCACTATAACTTTTTATTTTCTTCTAAATTTATACTTAATATGAAGTACCCACATAGTACCCACGTATAGTACCCACAGGACATTCAAATAAGAAATAATGACAATGTACATAGGCGTAACTAAAACTATTTTGTGGGGTGGGCCCAGGCCCCCAACCTCATAAGTTCTTTGTGTGCGTGCAAATGTGTGTGTTGGAAAATATTTATTAAACCCTGATCGAAACTAAACTTGTTAATTCAATGAAAAAATTTAATTAAAATGAGTAAAAATTTATTATTAAGATCAATAGTCAAAAATACTACTGACTGTAACATTGCAATTTTTAAGATGACGAGTTGTTCCGAGACAGACCCAGCGTTACGCTTAATGTCCGGGTATCCTGACACATTTCTTTAATGTTCCGGTTTTCCAAAGTTCAACTTAAAAGCATCAATGTTTTGGTTCTTACCAAATTTTCCTTCCTTATTATCAAAATGTTGAAACGCTTAACTCTGTGTAATAAAATACAATAAAACCTGTTAAAATGAAACCTATAGAATGCACAAAATCCTATCTTGAGAAAAATTTCGTGGTGACGGCAGAAGGAGTATCATATAATTATTCCTCCTAATACAGAAACCTGTCTAAACTGTAGAAGTTTTCCGATCCCTTGAGATTTTATACAGTTAAAGTAAAGTGAATCTATTTATTTTAAGAATAAATAAGCAAAAAGTTTAGAGAAAATGTTTCTAGAAATCCTTAATGTAAATTCTAAATTTATTTCAAAATTCTAAAATTGTTATAAAGAACCTTTTGAGTGGTGGTGGGGGGGGGGGGGACGCAGACGTGGTGTCAACATTTCAGTTTTGTGTCACAGCATTTGTTCTCTGAAAACTAGATACCTTAGTGATTTTTTTCTTCAACCTTTTCTTAAATATATTTATTTTAATAGTACCAAATCATTTATATGAATTTAGGCTTACAATTCATATAATCTAAATCTGAGATATTGCAAAACTTATCATCAACTAACTTTAGAAAACAGTATAAATAAGGTTTTAACATCCAAATTAACTTAATTTAGCATTTCAATGGACAAAGACTATACAAAATCTTTGATTAAATAAAATATAAATTAATAACACCCCACATTATTTTATGGACACCCTGTACCACTGTTGCTATTCTTTTGGAAGGTGAACTAAATTTAGTTTACTAAGAGTTTGTAGAACATTAATAAAATCACATACAGGGCGACACAAAGAACTGCATAAATAACCGCTTATGGATGATATCATAATATTTAAAAATGTGATTTGAGTAGTTTGAAAGGGTTTTTTTTTTTTTTTTTTTTGGTTAAAAAAATATGCAGGGCCGCAGGAAGTTCTTTGAGCCCCGCCCAGTGGTGTAGTCCTGGAAAAAATAGTGGTAGGACGCTCATTGTTTCGAACTTTAGGGTCTGTATCACCCACGGGGCAAACTTTATTTTGAATCTTGCTTTCCATATCCAATTGCAGAGAAAAGTCATTAGAAAATCAAACTTAAATTTAAAAATTTTAAATTTAAACTAATTTAATTAAAGTTTCTTTATCTGTTGGGCATTAAAAAATTTGCTATAGAATTCAAAAACTTAAAACCTTATTTCATGACTGAAAATTTTTGGAATAGAATTCATAATTCAGTAACACTAATTCAAGCAATGAAATTTTTATTAGAACTTTTTTGAATTATTTATTTTAGAAGTTAGTTATAAAAGAACTGTTTTCCACTGAGAACATTGAAAATTAGTGCATTTTTACTTTATGCTCAGATATAGTGTAAGGAATTTATTGAAATTTTGGTAAGGAAAAATAAGACTAATGAAATTTGGGTGTATTTTTACTTTTTGAAGCCCTCTGAATCCATTTTGCCTATTTTTACAAGAAATCTCTATGTATGTGCGTGTTCATTGTGTATGTTGGTATTAGTCAATGTGTGTGTGTGTTTGAACATGATACGCCCGTTGGCGTGGTCAGTAAGCGGAGGCTGCTGTCACCCCGAGGGCCCGGGTTCGAGTCCCTGGGTAAGACATGGATGTAATTGTGAATGTCCTATTGTAGTTATATAATATGTGTAATGGAAAATAAAAATTGTTGTGACTTGTTGTTGTTTCTATGTATAATAAGGATCATTCGAGGCGACAGCCATTGTAGCTATAGGCCCCAAAGCATTCTCCACTTCGGTGGACTTCAAATGTCAAAAAATGAACATGATAGCGTTCAAACGGTGTTTTCGACTAAGCTCAAATTTTTCAAGTTGTTATACATGATGAATAGACTATTTAATATTTTGGGACTATATTCCACTGTCCAACCTCTAATTTTGGAGAAATTCGACACGTTTTTCGCATCTAGGCAATTTTTAACCCATTTTTTTTGGCCAGAAGTAAAAAATAAGTAATGTTTATGTAAGAAAAATTTTATTTAAAATAAAATGTGAGGAAGGTCGAAGTTTATCGACAAATAATGCTTTTTAATGGCCCGAAGAATGTGTTTAGTAGTCAAATGCTGAACCAAATAGGAGGTTTTTTTTTTTTTTTTTTTTTAATACGAATTTTAAAGAGGTTAAATAGATAAATATCCTTCTGCAAAACATGTCCAAAAATTGCGTTTCATCAAAATTTCTGTAAAAAAAAAATAAAAAAAAAAAACTTGAGATGGAAACTTTAAATTAGTAATTAGGTTACTTCTAATTTGTAAATGCAATACTTGATTTTTTGTTCTTTTTTTCCTCAAAAATTAGAATTTTAACGGCGTGAAATGCAGAAAGAACATTCTAAATTTTCAGTTTCATCAGTGGTAGAACTATTAACATGTAGAGTCTCATGAAGAACGGATTTTAAAAATTTTAAGTAATGAAATGAATTGAAAAACTTCTAAAATTGCTATTCTTATGAAACTATCAGGGCTAGAAACTTTAAAGTTGACATAGAAGTTATTTTTAATGCGTAGCTATTCTGATAGAAAGAATGAAATAGGATAGATTTTTTAAACGTGTAAATTTGCGCAATGAATGTTACCAGATTATTAAAAGGAATAAAATGTACTCTAATTGTAAATTTATTTGAATTGATGGCATTTTATAAAGTATTTAACCCCTTGAGGGGCACCGGTATATATTATATACCACCTACGATTAATGAAGTTTTACACCAGAAAATTTTATTAAATTTTACTTTTCTAACTTTGGTGGAAAAAAGCCCTAAAATTGCTTTTACTTATTTTAAAATAGAACTTTTCAAAGATTCCGGTGGGAATTCAGCATTTCACAAACGTAACTGCTTGCCCCTCAAGGGGTTAAAGAGTCGAACAGAAATCTCCAACAGGAAAAAAAATAAAGCGCTTGTCAATGTTTATGTTACACTCTGTATAACGACCAGTATATTAATTATTCACAAATGTTTGTAAAATTAATTTTAGAACAATAACGTGTGAGTGAAAATCATGTGTAGCATTTTTTATCAAAAATAAAATTCGTGCACATCAAGCAGTAATTGCTTATAAATGGTAATACGTATATTCATTCGAATTATTTTGAGTGACCATATATAGAAATTAATGATCATATGCGCATCACATGACACACTAAAATTTAAAACTGCAGCAAAACTCATTAAAAAAATATCCAATCATATATGATAGTGTATTTGAATTTTTTTGTGTGACTGTATACAACTATCATTTGCATACCACTCAGCTAATTAATATTTTATTCCGCAGAATAATAATTAAAAAAAACTAAAATGTATAATGCAAAGCTCCCAAATGGTGTCCTTTTTAGAAAAAAGGCCCTGCCGCCTTTGATCCACTTCGTCCTTTTTCAGTGACTTTTTTTTCATTTCTTTTTTTATTTACTAATGTGAAAATATCGCCGCAAAACGCAAAAAATCTCTAAAAATCGTAGAGGACAAAATTTACTATCATAGGCTAAAGCATTGTAACCGAAATTCTTTTACGAATTGCCATGGAATGCAGAAAAGCGTTAAACTCATCGAAAATCGAATTAAAATCACTAAAAATTCAAAAATCGCTGAGGACACAATCTATTACATTAAACTACAGGAAGATTGAAACTAAATGACGAAAAATCGCAGCAAAATACAAATAACTCCAAAATTGTACAAAAAAATGAAAAAACCCCTCTAAAAATCGCATAAAAAATTAAGAAAGATTCAAAAATCGCTGTGGGAATTCCGAATAAACTTTATTGAAAAGAGGACAACGTTTGCTGTAATGGACTGAAAAATTTTAACGAAATCCCTTTTACTAATAAGGAAAAATCACTGTGAAATGTATAAAAATCGAAAACGACAAAATTTATTATAGTAGACTAAAACATTGTTATCGGAATTCCTTCACAAATGTCAAAGAATCACCGCGGAATGAGAAAAAAGTCAAAAATCGGTAAAAAATTTTAATCTGAGAACGCAACCGCGAAAGGACAAAATCATTACATTAGTGCTTTGCTTATCTATTACATTAGTGCTTAGAGTTTGAACCAAATTCCTTTTCGAATGTCAAAATCAAAACGAAACGCGAAAAAAAGCTGAAATTCGCATTGAAATATTCGCCAAAAATAAATCTGCACAAATTCTAAATAAACTTTATTGAAATGTTGAAAAGAAGACAAAATTTATTACTATTGGGCTAAAAACTTGAAACCGAATTTCTTTTATTATTGTGAAAAAAAAAAAAATCACCGTGAACGGTAAAGAAAAAAAAAAAAAAAAAAGTTAAAAATCGCAATAGTTTTTTTTTTTGTAACGGTAAAAAAGAAAGCTAAAAATCGCAAGAAAATTTAAATTTAAAAAAAAATCCGAAAACTGGCTTCGAAGTGCATAATTTTAGACATAGATTTACCTCGCTTCCATCTTGTATTTGTATGTGCAGCGGTCTTTTCAGCACATAGATCACACAGACCAACCTCTGTATTTATTATTATAGATTTAGTTTTGTTTTCGATTTTGATGTGGAAGTATATCGCTCTATTAAAAGAAATCTTAATTAAAATTTCTTCTTGTTTTTATTATACTTCTTAAATATATTTTTATCAGAAGAAAGTGTTGGAATCTTTATGATGGATTTACAAATGAATATGATTTGACAGTTTTTTGAAAGTCTTTCTCTGTATATGACACAAATTTCGTAGCCACTCTATTCCAAAAGCTAAAGAATAGAATTTCCTCAAATGCCGTATTTAATTAGACCATAGCACATACAAATGCTAATAAGGTTTTGGCGTAAATAGCCAAACAGGTAGCATTGCTATGTTGCATATGGTAGCATAACTATATTTCAGCATCTCTGGTGTGAAATATCACCAAATTTCACATTCACTTAACCCTTGACATAAAATTATGCTAATTAGATTTTATATGTATAAGAACAAATATATAAAATACTAGTGTAAATGCCCGTCCTAGGACGGTGGGTAAAAATTGTGTTTTTCACTTAAAACTTGAAAAACTCAAAAATTATTAATTTTACTTTTCGTATAAATATTAATTTTTTACTTTTAAAATATTAAATATGTTTTTTTTTTTAAGTTTAAATTTACATACACCTGTATATAGAAAAGGAAAATATAAGTAATCTGTAATTTAAATATAAGTTACAAAATAATAAGCCTAAAATATTTAAATTGATTACTTTTTTAAAAGAAAGTCAGTTTTATCAATTTTTTGCAGGGGAAAAAAAAGGGATATTTTAAAAAATACCATATCATTAATAAGTACAGAACTTGTGTGAAAATATAAATTATTTAAAACAACGTTTAAACACACAATAAAACTAGTTTTATTGTGTGTTTAAACGTTGTTTTAAATAATTTACCATATCATTGTTTTCCGTGAATCACTTTATATGAGAAATAAATTAAAATTCCTTACATGTCGCAAAGAAAATTTTGACACTTGGCGATTTATTTTGGTGGTGTAATGCGATGTGCCTTGCATGCACTGATTTGTAATACCCTGTTCACACTGCGTTATCGGAACTATCTTAAACCTCCGAACTCTCTGAAGGAGTTCCACAAACTCTCTGAGAGAGTTTCAATTTTCTTCGGGCTAGAGACAGTCACGACCATTCACTCTCGCTGGCTGTAAAGCTTCGCATTAACTGATTGGGTGTTGCGGGCGATCTTATCTTAAGCGCATGCGCAAACAACACAGTGACGTTCACTGAGTTATCTTAAGTGAGTTTTTCCATGTGAACAGGTTTCCAATTCCGGGAGGGTACCACTTCAAAATTAAGAGAGTTCGGCGGCTTAAGATATCTTAAGTATCGTAGTGTGAACATAGTATTAGGAAGAAGTGCCTACTACTGCTCAATTATTAGGACGTTTAACCTTGAGAAGTAATCGCGGTATTCTTGTTTCTTGTCAACCAATGGGAGAATGGATCCTTTTCCCTTTGAGTCTCTTCCTGGTAGACTGGTAAGATTGATGGATTCGCCCCGCCCAGCGTACGAGCGTCTGGGGAGAGAACGACTTCTAATAGTAGCACTTAGAAAAAATTCGGCTCCCGTTTCAACAGGGAAGAAAGGGAGTAAACAGTCTGCGTTCTTCCCTCAACCTTGTGTAGCTTTCCCGTTTCGCTTGTATTTATTATTCGGTTATGAGAACATTAAAATAAATAACGTAGAATGTTGAATTTTATAATTTGATTTTCATAAAAAAAGGATTTAAAAAAAAAATAAATAACATAATTTTAAAAGGAAATAAATAAAAAAGAATAATATCTGTTATTTATATAAAAACCTTTTATATATAAATCTGCAAAAATTATTTTTATAATTATAGCTTCATATTTTAATATATAATATTTTATTACACACACACACACATATATATATATTAACATATTTAAAAAAAATAAGTACATTTGTCAATTCTGCGTTATATTTATATATAATGTAGTTATTTGGCAATTAATATTATATATAACTATATTCAAAAATGTGTGTCACGAAATACTGTTTTTTTTTCTTTTTCACCTCGGAAAACTCATTTTTACAGTATTCATTTTTTATTAAGTTTTATTATTATTAGTTTTATTAATGATTTACCTTTCTGTGTGTTTACCTATACTTTTTTAAAATAAGGCCAATTGACGTAAATGTTTAATATTTTGTTAAGATTAGCACAAACCTCACCGTATCCTACTTTTTTTTTTTCTTTTTTGTAAGCTTATGTCAAAATTTCCAGTTTGGGGAATTCGATTTGAATATTTTACAATGACTTTTTAATTTATTATTAAATGATTTTATGAAGGAGGTATGAGATAATATATTTTTTAACGATTACGTTTAGCAGATTATGTAGGAAGGTGGGGGGGGGGGGGGGGTAAAATTTCTTACTTACATAAGGACGAAAATATCAATTTTCCCGTTTAATTTACTGCCTCTATTTGACATTAAATGAAATTTCCCTTCCAGAGTTGCAATCTTTATAAGTTCTTTTTTTTCCTTATATATATATATCAGTGTGATTAAAATGCTAAAACTTCGATATGTTTTTCAATTAACTCAATTTTTAAATGGACAATCCTCGTGGTTCATAAAATTAAAGACAAGATTTTCCTTAATATAAATTGACTGTTGAAGAGTATTTGCTTAGTATTTTTTTTAAATAAAAATATTAAGCAAATAGTCATTTGTTCATTATTTTCACAGCATGTCATGACATTTCATTTATTTTTTTAACCCTTTATGTCCCAAATTATGAATTCATGAAAATTTCATCTTCTAAACTATTTTTTGTGAATTTTTGAAACTACATTAGAAGATTTACACAATCATTTAATAAATTTTAGAAGGATTTTGCCATTTAAAGTCAATTAATTAAATTTGTATTTATAGGAATTTTGTGCAATATTTATAACTTCATTCAAATCTTTTATTTTAAATATTTTTTTAACTATTTTATAGAATTAGGAAATGTACAAGTATAATGTTCTCTTACAAGAGAAATATAGGAATAATTCCGAACTGAAACTTTTCACCCTCGAACTTTCAACGTCAAGAAAGCTGAAGAGGTGCAAATGAAAAAAAAAATTATCCTTTTAAAAATATTTTTGTTTTGTTCAATCAATAATGCTTTTGGAGTAAGATAACGTAAAGTACCTATAACTCATTCTAAAATGTACTACTACTAATCGATGCATATTTTATATCAAGTTATTTTAATGGTACGTTAAAGTAGCGTCGGGGCATAAAGGGTTAAATAATTAATTATTTGGATATCTGGTCCTTACACCTATAGAGCACACATAGAATTAAAAATATGAAAGAGAATGTTGTAAGAAATTAAAAAGAAGTGTTGTTTAAAATCTTCTTAATAATTTTTAAATTAACTTTTCAAATATTATTACAATAATTAAACTTTTTCTTTATTAAGTCATTTTCCTTCATAAAACCATTTAATAATGTGTCAATAAGATATTATAAAATATCTTTTAAAAAAAGTACAAAAGTTACAAAAATCCTTTAACCGTAAAATTTTACATAAGCTTACCCCTCCCCCCCCCACACACACTCACACACAAAAGAAAAATAATAGGATATGAAAGTCTGTTACAAAAATATATTAAAATAAAATAATAATAAAATATGAAGCTATAAAAATATTTTTTCAGATTTATCTAACGAAAGATTTTCAGATAAATAGCAGCCATTCTATTATTATTATTATTATTATCATTATTTCCTTTTAAAAACATTTCATTTTTTGCAAATTCGATGGGTTTTTTCTTTGTTTGTTCAAATTATAAGATTCACACCCGTATTCTTGCAAGTTACGAAACGAATTTGCGGCGAATTGTGACGTCAGGTGAAAACACTCTTTCGCACTCTATGCCATTTCGCATCTGGCGAAAAGTGCTATTCTGGGATCAGCTTTCCGTTCGTTCGAAAGTGATTATGGATGCAGGATGCCATTAGAAAAGGCGGGGATAACTCCTCCCGAATGTATGTCAATTTTACTGATTATGATGAGCGATATTATGATATAGCCAATGGCAATCCATCACATATTAATCGAAATAATCATTATCGTATCAAAGTTTCATCCTAAACAAACGTAGAACTTTCGTTTCAATGAGTGTGTTCAAGAAGCACGCGCGTCATGGGCTGAGAAGTGAGAATCGAACAAAATAGAGCAATAGAGTAATTCGACATACGGCAACGAGTCACGTGACGTCCACCTTTTTCTACCTTTTTGACGTCATCACCGCTAATGGAGAGGGAGATTTGGTGTTTTTCTTGGCGATTTTCTGGCAACCTCGTATTACGGCAGTTTGTAAACAAAAAAATTAATAACATCGGTATTACAATTTATACTACTAAATTTAATATATTGAAGAATATTAATAAAATCAGAATTACAGGTTATCGCCGAAATGTTTATTAAATATATGGTGGATGAAAAAGGTTTCATACACAGCCGTAATAAAAAAAAAATAATTTTTTCACTCAAGATTATTTATTACGAAGAAAGGGAAAATTTGTAGTTGCAAAAAAATCACTATTGATTTGCATACTGTGTACGATTACTTGCATATTTATTAAATGCTCTATTTGAAACACCTATTGTATATACTATAATTATTATACCTATATATTTCGTAAATATTAAGTAATGTGAACAAATTGAATCCCTTTTGTAGTAGATATTTTTTTTAAGTATCACACAGCTGAAAAGTGTTTTAAAACTTTTTACGTATAGTGTGTTTAATTGAATCACTTTTGTAGGTATGTTATTTAAAGTATTACCTAACTGAAAAGAGTTTGAAATCTTTTTACACTTTTTCTATTATGTGTAATGCGTTTTACTTTGAAGTTCATCATTAATTTTTTTTTAATTAATAGAAAACTAATATACTAAAATCTGCCGAGACAGTATCGCAACGAACCAAGAAAATTTTCCGTTTTAAACAGATTTCATTTTTAGCTGCTTGATTTAAAAAAAATCTGGAGACCTAATATTTTGGAATACTAACAACTTTAGTTGTACCCCTCGCCCCCTTCACCAGCATATAGTACTTCATACATTATTTGCAAAAATTAAGCATTTTTTACTTTAGTAAAAGAAAATAATTAATATAATATTTTAAATATATCTACCCATATACAGTGGCACACCCAGGACTTTTTTATGGGGGGTGCCGAGCATTGGTGGCGAAACAAAATAAAATTAGTGAGGGCAAAATTTCTCTGCTTATGATGTACAGTAGGTAATTACAAGGAGATACTAATTATTCATCAAATTACCGTAATTAATTCAGTATTTAATAATAATTTATTTATTTTAATGAAAATGAAAATTATTATATTTAAAATTAAATTAATAATTTAAAAGTACACAAATTTTTGAATGTGCAGAAGTTAAATAGGGGAGAAGGGGGCTAGTGTGGACAATTTTTATAAATTTCGCAAAAAATATATACTAAATATATTTTTTTCACACTTCAAGTATTTTTTTTTACAAGAATTTGCTATTTTATCTTTGATTTGGTTGATATATTAAATTATTTGGCAATACAGTTATTTATTAATAAATTTTTTAAAAAAAGGTTATTTTTGTCCACATTAGCCCCATGTGGTGGGGCTAGTGTGGACAAGCTAGAATATTGATTTAGACAATGTAATACAACTCTTATAAGTGTTTGCAAAACCATAATAAAATAAATTTGAACCTAAAGAACATAGTAAATATATTAATCGTAATAAAATATAACTTAATTAATGTTATACCTAATATTTTTTTATTATTACTGAGGACTGCAGTTAGGTATGTTATGAATCTATTTTAAAGACAAAATTAAATACATTA
Source organism: Maratus speciosus (assembly GCA_963932465.1). Lineage (NCBI taxonomy): Eukaryota > Metazoa > Arthropoda > Arachnida > Araneae > Salticidae > Maratus > Maratus speciosus. The sequence continues at coordinate 227,340,128 of OZ010796.1, read as the reverse complement.
CAAAACACTGGTCAAAATAAAGTACACAAATAAAAAGGTATGGACGTATTTACATATCTTAAAATCTTAAGTTTGTTTACAAGGTTAAAGTAATTGTCAAAGCAACTAAATGTTTTTCATTAGTGTTTACACAGCCGGGAAACTACATAATAAACATTACGGCTTTTTGAATAATGTCTGGCTGTGAGAGTTTTCCCAATGATGTTTATTTGTGAAACATCATTTTCAATATAAATAAAATGGTTTTTCTTAAAGCTAATACTCTTGAGGAACTGTTTCGTACTCGACAACAGAAACAGACTTTGAATAACTGCTACATATTTATAAAATGTGCTGTGGCTTGACTTCTTGCAAATTAAAGAAACTTGAGCCAATAAAAAATCTCCTGGCTTGATTGTTGTTTCACTCATTTCTACTTCTTCAATTTCTAATTTATCAACTTCCATGTCAAAAAGGCTGTTTCCACTGTCTTCTCGTGTGCTTACCAGATCTTGTGTAGTACCTGGGCATTCACGGCCGATAGTATAGCTCCAAAAAAAAAAAAAATAATAATAATAATAATCATCTCCAAATGCTAATCAATTTAAAAAGATAATGCCAGGTTTTTACAAATCTTGATATGATATTACTTAGTGTAAATAATTTATGATATGCTTTCGCTGTTAAGGAAGGAATATCAGACTGATACTGTTTTGTCAGGATAATTTAACATCCAGTCATTAAATGCAACTTTACACATTCCTTTGAATGCACCATAAATAGCAACATCTAGGGGTTGAAGTTTATTTGAACAATGTGATGGAAAAGACAGTAACACAATGTAATTTTCCTTCACATATGTGTAATTGCTACAAGAGAAATGTTGAATTATGATTATCAAAAAGCAAAGAAAACAGGGTGGTCAATATCAGATTTTGTGTGTTCTTGTATATGGTGTAAAACAGCTGGAAATAGTTCTTTCACCATCCATCCGCTTTTTGAAGGCAAATCTAGACTTCCAGTTAGAGCACCAACAAGAAAATAATCCTTATAATTTACTCTAGGAAAAATATACTACCTACCTATGTCATTATAATTGACTAGCATTAGTAATTTAAATAAAAAATGTATATCAAACTAAATTCTACTATGTGTGTGTTCTACATTAAAATTCAGTTATTACTTCACAAATGAATCTAATTTAGTATCGAAATAGCATAAAATGTGACATATTTATATACCTAATTAATGTTTTTACAACTGAAAGCTGAATGGGGCTAGTGTGGACATGTCCACACTAGCCCCATGGTGCCATTTATTTTTTTAGGACTAACACTGATAAATGTAAACAATACAGAGCAAAAGTGAATATCAAAAAGTATACTGATTAGATTAATTTATAATATAATATCCCCTTTCATTTGAAATAATGAATATAAATAGTCTAACTTAGTAATTAAAAAACAAATCATGAATTTACTTTTTCACCATAAAAATCTTTTTTTATAAATTGCAAATGAACTATGAAATGTATTCTTGTGTAATTCCATGTGTCTTACACATGGAAGTGTATATCAGTGTTGTCAATCTGCAAAAATTTACAGAGCAACTTTAACTAAAAAATAACATAATTATTCAAGTTGTCCACACTAGCCCCCTTCTCCCCTACTTAAAGAGCCCTTAAACAAACATTTATAGAATTTCCTATTTATATTTATCTGACCGTGAGACATATTGTAGTTTAAAGGAAAATATCCAAAATAGCCTTGACAAAATTAATTATTGGATGCAAATTTTTCGGCTAGTTCTTTTAAACTTTATTTGTCAGTCCGAATTTTTGGGAATTAATAAACTAATAGAGAATTTAATCTGTTTTGGGCATCAGTCAATTTTTGAAAGGCATTGCCTCTAGTCTTGGAAAGGGCAGCTGCCCCTACTGCTACCGTGGCTCAGCCGACTATGGAGGCGAGTTGAATTGAACAGATAAAAAAAATTCAGTAAATTCAATTAAAAACACTGTTACACAATAAAATCTTTTTCTTTTTACAAATTACTTCAGTTGAAGTTACATTAATCTCTTTATGTATACATCATAAAGCAGCCCATTTTTAATCTTTATTCTGCCATAGTGGATCTTAAGTAAATTTTTAAAATGCGTAAGGTTGAAAATGACCTTTCGCTGACACAGGTTGTAACGGGAAGCGTTGCAAATATTTTTAATAATTTATAGATGTTCAGGTACAACATTTTCTCACATTTCGAAACTGCTTCAATGGCATTCTTGCATCGAGTTATGAAAGTGATTTTTAAAATTTTCTGCACCACAACTTGAATTCGGCGTTCAAAATTTTTGAATTGGTAGAAAGCAAGTCATGTGCATAAAATTCACACAAAGAAAATCTTTCATTTCATTTGCTGTTGGAGCATCTTTTCCATTAGGTAAAAGAATTAAAAAACTTTCAAAATGTTGTGGTGCCAAGTGAAATGTTCATTAAGTTGAGTCAACATTTGATCAACGAATGGAATAAAAATATTTCTTCTGAAATACTCTTTTATAGAATCAGCTGGAACATTGGATCTTTGTTTTTGTTTTGATGCAGTTCTTGGCAGTTTAAGGTCAATATGAAAGTTACTGTCTTTCAAACAAGCTTCATCAAAAATTTCCTTGAAAGGGCTTTACGAATAGAATTTAAGTGAGCCACAACATTGTCAACGAAATTTAAGGCAATTAAAAGGTCACTGTCACATTTTTGCAATAATTTAGACAATGGTAATAGCCCGGGAGGCGGATGAACAGACCATCGCCTTATCCAGTTGATGGCTGAAATTCCAGAATTAGATAGAACTCGATTCGCATATTAAAATGCAACTGGTCTGCCTGCAATTTCCTGCAACCAAAGGTATGAAAACATGGAGGACTGGGAGCAAGAAAACACAATGGTAAACCTACCAGTAAGCCACTACGATCAGGTTTGCAGGTGTTTACCACCAAGATATGAGTTGACAAACTCGTTGCATTTTAATATGCAAATCGAGTTTTAACTAATCCTGGAATTTCATCCATCAACTCGATGAGGTGATGGTTTGTGCAGCCGCCTTCCGGTCCATAAAGTATATGTAAATATATTCTGTAAGGTAAATAAAGTAATTATGAAACCTAATTCACATAACGAATTTTTCAAAAGTTTTGCCTTAGAAGCAGGGCTGCGGAGTCGGGCCCATTTTTGAGTGAAAGAGTCGGAGACGGATCTGTTAAAATTCCCAGAGTCGGAGTCTGCTCATTTTTGAATGAAAGAGTCGGAGTCAGATCTGTTAAAATTCCTGAAGTCTGAGTCTGACCGGAGTCAGACTATGCACTTTATGAAGTGCAAAAAATTATACATTCAGTACAATATGGGGTGTAAAAAATAATTATAAAACTAGTTATAGTACGAACGCACCTCATTTGCCACGTTTGACGAGCAATTTCCAACTTGTTTATTATAGATTTGAGAAAAATAAACTTTTGTAACAGAAAATCCAGCAAAGAAAATCCCCCTCTTTCTGAAGTTTACTTTTCTTGTGAGTTTGTTTTGTTTACAAATTACCCACATTTTAAATCCTTACAATTTTTTTGTATAGTGTGAAGTCGCTTTTATGGAAAATAATTTTGTGAAGAGTTTCTTTTTTTTTTATTTAGGAGAATTTTGTGAAGGAGTCTCAATGTTTGCCTTGAGCAATTTCCTGATTTTGTCAGTAGATCACAAAAAGGGTACTTCAATGTTAGATGGGTGTAAATCTTGCAATATTTTTTTCCTTTCAACAATAGAACCTTTTAGTTTTCATTTGTGTGACTTAGAAACAACGCCTTGGTGCTGAAATACATATTTTGTTTTGTTGTATTTAATTTATTCTTTTTTTTTTTAATGAAATGAATGAAAATTTTATATTTCAAAAGAAATTTATAATTCATGTAGGAATGATATTTAACGATTTATCTGATGTGCCCAGCTGACATAAAGTGTCCAAAAGTGTTGTGAATTTAAACAACAGGATCAAATGGCATAACAAGGATTACACTATTCAATATCTCCCCATCCATAACATGCAAATAAAACACATTCTGTTCTCTCTCATTGATAACACATTCATCTCTCAGCTAGTTTAAAAATTAAAATATGAAAAAAGTTGTAGAGTTGTTACTGGACAAGTATAAAAGTAAAAATAGGGTACTTGCGTTTTATCCGGACCAGGTAAAGAGATTGCCAAAAATGGTTGTCAATTGCCAGTTTTGTTTGTCATTGTCAATTGTCCATGTTGCTCAAAAAGGTTATTTAATACAAAACATCATTAAAAAGAATAAATAATATAAAAGCAAACTGAAATAATACAAAACAGCAATATAGTATACATCTATTAAATACATAACATCAAAATGACGGCTTTTAGCAATAAATGATATTAACGATGGTAGTTTTATTTCCAGTGATTTATTATGCTCACCAGAATGATTACAATATATTATGTCTATATATACCGGGTGTCCCAAAAAGGACTGACTGATTTTAAAATTCAATAACTTGTAAACAGTGACAGATATTTAAAAAATTCTTGCAGGAGGGTTATGCATAAGGTCAAAAATTTTTTTACAGTGATTTTCAATTTTAGTTCGAATTACAAACAATAGATGGCGCTGTAAGCAATAGTCACTAAATACAGGCTCGATTTTTGGTCCTTTATCTTGTTCTATGCGGAAAAAGGAGATGGAAATGTATTATCCGGGCCATGAAGTACGAAAAATCGAGCCTGAAATTAGCGTCTATCGATCGCAGCGCCATCTATTGTTTGTAATTCAAACTAAAATTGAAAATCACTGTAAAAAAACTTTTGACCTTATGCATAACCCTCCTGCAAGAATTTTTTTAAATATCTGTCACCGTTTACAAGTTATTGAATTTTAAAATCAGTCAGTCCTTTTTGGGACACCCGGTATATAGTATGCTATATCATATTATATAGTTATATGTATATAAATATTTCTGCCATCGCCTTTAATATGACAACTGTATAATATGCACCTAAAATGAAAAAAAAAGTATATAATAATAAGGGGTTACTGTAATATTTTTGGCACAGTGAGTATGACCTAGACCGAATAATACACAAGTATCAAAAATAGTTTTTTTTTTCTTTAACCACCACCCATAAAGCATTCAATATTTATAAAAATCATGTCTAATTTCAGGACTGCAAATCATGTTGGTCCAAAAAACTTGTTACAATACATGAATTTGGAATGACTAATTATTGAAAATCGACCGAATTTATTAAAAAAATTACAATTGATCTATAATTTTTTTTTTTCAGATATGACAACAGGAAAGGGGGAAAAAAGCATTTTTAAAACTATGTATTCAGAATCTTTAAATTGTTTTCTTAACTTATAATTTACTTAATATTAAGCTATTAATTGACAAAAGCAGATTTGAAAAAATACATATTATTCTTTATTTTTATTTTATTTTCTACCATTAAGAGTTTTAAAATATTTTGTTGCTACTATTTCACAGCCAGTTGGCATATTTTATTGGTGTGTTGTTTGGAGCATAATTAACTCTGTTGTAACTTGTAACCAACCATAAAGAATGTTTGGTGATTTATCACCTGTGGCTAACTCAAAAATGCCTTAAAATTCATTTATTATATTATAATAAAGTTCCTTAAAATATTATTGTCGTCAGAAGCACACTTGTGTACATATTTTTTATGATTCTGGACTATCAAGAACTGAGTAAAAAATCTATTATAAAATTGTAGCTTGACATATTTACAAGTTAAATAAAATAGTGTAAAAGAAACACAAATTCACAGTTTAATGATAATACAGCTCACACTTCTTAAAAAAATTCAAATGAATTCTACTAAAGTAAACAATGGATTTAACAAGAAAAAGATATTGAATTGGGTTCGGCAGTGACCTGGAGCTGAACAATTTTTGATGCTCCAGCTCCGCACCTAGATAAAATACTGTGGCTCCGGCAACTGCTCCAACTCGGCTCCGACTTCGCGCTTTTGAGTTACAGATTTTAATTTACACATTTAATTTTTTGCTCACAAATTCTTTCTTCCTTCTTTACCTTCATTAAAGATCTGACAAAATGCATTTTTCTTCTCATCAAACTTGAAATTCTTGTTCAGAAAATATGACACCTTTTAGCTTTTACTTTTAAACTAGAAAGTTTGGTGGAATTTTAAATGCAATTTCTGGAAGAATATAGTCTTGTTTTAAAAAAATTCAGTTCTTATACTTAAAAATATGCAAACAAGACTTTGCACTCCATTTCTTTTTAAATTATTAAGAGTTGCAAAATTTAATTTCATTCCTCTTAGCTTTTTAAAGTCATCAGTATGATTAATAGGTTAAGGCTCCCATCCTTTCATGCAAAGACACTCACAAGCTAATGTTAAATCTATGGGAAGATTCTTTTAAAAATATTATTTACATTTCAATATGTATATTTTTTTGTCATCGGATAGCTGTAAATTTCTACATTCGATGTTTATTTTTTCAATTTTGCTTGCAGTTTTTTTTTTTAAGAGGACATTTTTACTTTTAGAACAGGTTCTGAAAGTGAAAGAAAATTAATTAAAAAATCTGCAACCAAAAGTAAAAAATGGTGAATGCATGATATATTAATATATTGTACAGCCATTTATACATGTCTGCAAATTCAGGGTCGGACTGGGTCAGTGTAAAGGGCGCAGACCCTGGATTTTCAGAGGGCGCAAAAATTTTAACGAACTCAAGTCAATTTGACTTGCTTGTGTTGTATCTGGCTTGATAAGGTTTAACACACTTGTATAGCACCAAGTAAAGGATAATGGCTTAAATTAAATCTTTAACTCTAGATAGAAGACTTCGCAATATTCTCCGTGCATGTTTAAAATTCCATCAATCCTACACAATATTACGCAATTTTTTAAACCACATCACATAACATCTAAAAGCTCCAGCAAGTTGAATACAGATCAACTTGTAGTAGATTACTGATAGCAAGACTAGAGCTTTCTTATTTTCTTCTATCGATAGACACCTTGCAGAAAAAAAAAATCATCGCCCCTACCAATTTTCCTCAAAATCACTGTATGAAAAAAACATAGGATTGATTAGGATAACAATTGATTAGGAATAATATTTACTATTAAATACTTTTCGTAAATTTTGCTTTGGAGGCTGTCTACATATTACATACACGAACATTGATTTTTCAAATGGTAACATCCACTTTTGACACCCTGTTTGAGTTCCTTTCTAGCCAGGAAAGAGATATAGCTTATATGCTTTTCTTAAATCTTAATACTGTTATAAAAGAAAATGCGTTAGGGGTTTAACCCTAAACTTCAGAAAATAAATTGAAGATCTTACAAGAAAAAGTACCAAAAACTCTCAATTAGACCCCAGTAAAATTTTACTAGAATAATAAATTTATTAAAAACTTACTTTACATTAAAAAAAATCCTACAAAATATTTCTTGTAAGTTTCTACGATTTTTTTGTGGCTCCTTTGAGAGCGGAATACGGACCCCTTAATTTATGGAAAAGAAAAATTTCTCTATAGCTCCAAAACCAATTATTCAAATGAATTGTACACATGAATGTTTTTAACAATTATGGTTAGTTCATAATATATATATTTTTAAATGACTTTGTTAATAATTTCTAATTAAGAAAAGTTTTTGAATAGAAAAAAAGTTTGAAATAAGTTTGGGTCTATTCACTATATCTCTAATGAATTAATAAAAAATCATCAGATAATTTTTACGAAGTTAAAAACTAAGTTTCTGAAATGGATTTATCTTTAACATCCTCAAATTTAAATCCTTCTAACTCTACCATGATTTATTTTAATGCATATAAACTATGCCTTTTTCCGGGCTGTCTCGATCCAAGAAACTCAAATAATGTGTCAAAAATGGGGTATTATTGCTTGAAAAATAAAAGTTGGTAGAATTCTCAATAAGTATACGACTTCGGAAACATAATTTACGCATAACAATAACTAGTAGATATTATTTTCAGTTGATTGGTACCTACATATTTTTTTACGATTATTTTTTGCAGAATTTGTAAGCTGTAAACCATATTTTTTTCCACTATCACCATTGATGCACTGAGGATCCTTAGAAAAGCTAACACTGTTTTTTGCACCTTTGCACCTAGCGCCAAATAGGGTTGCTGCGGTGCTGCTAAGGTCTTCAAACTTTTTTTTTTTTTTTTTTTTTTAATGTAATAGGAATTAGTTATCAAGCCAGTTTAAAATGTCATAAATTCAATTTCTGTTACAATTTGAGAGCCACTATCTACTGTTTTGTTATTATTCATATTATTAACCAAGTAGCATATTTACATGTGGTATCTACAAATATCTCCTTCAACACACAAGAAACGTTCGGTATGCAAACTTCGTCTAAAAAATATTTATAATTAGAACAAAAATATACTTTCCGTTTGGAAATAGAAATTTTGAAAACTAAATCTCAAGCTTCTTTTGTACCACGTATTATAGGGTATTGGAATGCTGAAATATAAAGCTATTTGAATGTGAAAATAATACTTGCTTGTGAAAATAATTGGTATTTTTTATACTTAAAAAATTACTATTATGCGTCCATAAAGAACTGAATTGATATCACATTATGAAAAGGTTTCTACAGAAAAAGTACACCCTAAAACATTGCTTTGCTAGTCTAAAATCCCTAAAACAATTAAGTAAATTTACTATTCCCAGCACACTCTTCCCATGATTGCAAAACTTTTATCATTGTTAAAGATCAAGGGAAATATTTAAGTTTCCGAACTTGAGTGTAAGTGCCCCAGGGATTGTATTCATGCAAGCTGCAGGGTACATAGCCAGTACTTTTTAATCGACTTTAAAAAAGGAAGGAGATTCTCATTTCGACGCATATGTATTTTTTTTATGTAATTTCACTGATTACTCGTAAACTAGGCGCGAGATTACTATCCGAAAATAACGGCAGATTTTGTGAATGAGAAAACGCTGTCCGCGAGATACCACAGCTTGCAGCGATTGCAATCCAAAAGTATCATCAACTTTGTATTCCCCGAAAAGAAAGATCATCATGTTTTCCAATCAAAAACAAAAGCCATACAAAAAGTTTTTTGCCTTCTGATACGTCTCTCTTTTTTTTTTCTCTCTTTCAAAAAGCACCATTATATGTGCATTTAAGGGCGGCTATAAGGAAAGGGGGCGCAGAGTACTAAAAGCAAAAGGACTGAAAATATGTAAATTCTAAAACATATCATGAAAAAAAGCGATGAAAAAAATTTCGTCCAGGGTGCAATGGCTACTAAAGCTTTCGTTGGGTGCATATTTTCTCTTTCAATCGCATGCAAAGATGTCCGTTTTGGTTTCCGATCCTGAAATTGCTACGATATATCTTTAATTTCTTTGTGGTAATAATAAAAAATACATCTCTTGTGCTGTCTATTAATTGATGATTATCCCTAAACGAATTCTTGAAATTTAGTACACTAATCAGAATGTATGTATACAACAAGTGAAAAAATATTGGAGCGGCTTAGGTACTTAGGGGCGCGACGTTTTCCCTGGGCGAGGGCGCACCGGCCATCGGGCCGATGGGCCAGTCCGAGCCTGTGCAAATTTTGTGCCAACATTTGCATTCAGCGCAAAGTGGTGTTCATCTAAAGGAAAAGAGCAGAATACTTCTGTCAATGCCTCATGCTTTTATAATTTATTTTCACCTCCACATTATTTATAAATATTCTGTTCTATTAGAGTATTCTAATAAAAAGATGCTTTATTATTTTTTTTTTTTTTTTTATGCTTGCTTACATTAGCATGTTTCCTTAAACAATAATCGCTACTTTTCGGTTACCCGGGTGCCAGTGTTATATATGCATATGGCTGAATCCATATCAACTCAGGCAGGGGGGGGGGGGGGGGGGGGGGTTACCTTCATAGTCTCAGAAGCTTTTCAATTGAACATATGTTAAAATTTAAGAAAAAGTAAGATACTTGTATATTTTCATTTTGCCCAAAAAAATTCCTGGCCTGAGATACAGGCCGCCAAAGATGACATCCCCGGCATCCTTTCTCATTCGCAATTTTCGATAAAAATTTTAAAGTGCTCTATCCCTAGAACGGTGCAAGATATTTTGTTGCGGTTTATTTTATTTTAAAGATAATATTCTTCTGTTTAAAATGATATACCCAATTTTGAAAAATGTATTCAACTTTTCTTGTGGCAAACTTTTGAAAAAAATTTTTTTTTTTTTTTTTAATTTTTTTTCGAAAATGCCAATTCTAAAAATTTTGATTTTTTTGCTGTTGATCAATACCATTGGGAACTATCTTCACTGTAAAGAACTTCCACTTTTGAGTTTAACAAATTTTAGAAACATTTAAAAAATTCAGAGAATTTTACAGGAACTGTATGTATACAGTTCCAGTAAAAGTCACTGAATTTTTGCTTATTTGTATCATATTTGTAAGGATAAGCCTACTATATATCCTAAACAAGATAGAAATTGCAATATCAAATGTGGCAAATGAGGTGCGTGCATACTATAACTAGTTTTATAAATATTCAGATCTTGGTGCAATAAGTTACACTCTTGGGCAAAAAGGGCATGAATACAAAATTTATTATGATTCTACATATTAAATTCAGTAATACGGAAGTAATATGACTTCATTTTAAAAGGACTTAATCGCCATGGCAACCTAGAATCATTGCCTATCATGGTATATCATTGAATCAATTATGTATTATAGGATTTTTAAATAGAATGAAGAAAACTTTTATTAATGTCTTTTATGTTTTAATTTGATTTTCATAGCATTTGAAGTGATACATACTTTATTTTCAATACCGAACATAGTAAAACAATCTCAATAACATATATCAATTACACAGCAATACAAATTATATTAATACAAGTTAGAGTTCAGACAGATGGGCAGATAAATCGAATCCATAAAGACTTTCAACTATGTTGGAAATTGTTAAAAAAAACATAAATAGGTCGGAATTTGACTTTTAGAAATTTATGTCAATAGACGGAAGCATACTTGAATACTTTCATACAACCCTGTATTTTACCTACTATCTTTTTATACATGCCACTATTTAGCTAATATTTAATTAAGATTAAAACATCCTTAAAACCAATGAAATCACACTTCCAGAGATTATCATCCATAGACGGCCATGTATCTAATTCTTTGCATGGACCTGTGTATCATTTTATCTATATTCTCCAAACATATCTTAGTATACTAAATGTAGTTCAGTGTAAAAATGCATAACTCATTTAAAAATCACCTTTAATCTACTTTCATTCATACTCAGTAAACCCTTAAGATTTCTTTTGTGTAGCCCTGTATATGATCTACAGCATTTATGCATGCAACGTAATATGGAAAAATTTAGTTAGACTTAAAAACTCAAACATAACTAACAATGCACTTCCAGCAATACCCTTATGATTTCTTTTGTGTAGCCCTGTATATGATCTACAGCCTTTATACACACAACGTAATATGGAAATATTTAATTAAACTTAAAAACTCATATCGCAACTAAAAGTGCACCTCTAGCAATCTTCGCTAATGTGCAGTATTTCCAATAAGGTAAAGTATCCGAAATCTTTTGTGTGTCCCTGTAAACACTATGCACTTTCTATGACACAGGAAGTAAAGGTCAAAATTAGCACTAGCCACCGGCCACAGGGCCAGTAAAGGAGAAAAAGTGGCTAGTGAAAAATTGTCTATCAGCGGCCACCTTCCGGCCACTTTTTTACAAGGGGAGAATAAAATTTTCTTGCATTTCATCGAGGATTCTACTTTTTTTGGTTCCAATATATTTAATTTACATATGTATTTGGGCTATTCACTTTTAGATGAATACTTATAGAAATTTTACTGTTTAGTATTTTTAAATAAAAAAGTAGCCACTAGTTTAAAAAAAGTGGCCACTTAAAAAACTAGTTCTACCGGCCAGTGGCCGCTAATGAAATTTCCCAGTTTTGACCTATAACAGGAAGTAATTTTTTGTAAACCTTTGCAATAAAGTATGTATCACTTCAAATGCTATGAAAATCAAATTAAAACATAAAAGACATTAATAAAAGTTTTCTTCATTCTATTTAAAAATCCTATAATACATAATTGATTCAATGATATACCATGATAGGCAATGATTCTAGGTTGCCATGGCGATTAAGTCCTTTTAAGATGGATTCATATTACTTCCGTATTACTGAATTTAATATATGGTATTATAGTGAATTTTGTATTCATGCCTTTTTGCCCAAGAGTGTAACACTTATTGCACCAAGATCTGAATATTTATAAAACTAGTTAATACTATGCACGCACCTCATTTGCCACATTTGATATTGCAATTTCTAACTTGTTTAGGATACATAGTAGGCTTATCCTTACAAATATGATACAAATAAGCAAAAATTCAATGACTTTTACTGGAACTGTATATATACAGTTCCTGTAAAATTCTCTGAATTTTTTAAATGTTTCTAAAATTTGTTAAACTCAAAAGTGGAAGTTCTCCTTTACAGTGAAGATAGTTCCCAATGGTATTGATCAACAGCAAAAAAATCAAAATTTTTAGGATTGGCATTTTCAAAAAAAATTTTTTTTTCAAAAGGTTGCCACAGGAAAAGTTGAATACATTTTTCAAAATTGGGTATATCATTTTAAACAGAAGAATATTATCTTTAAAATAAAAAAAAAACGCAACAAAATATCTTGCACCGTTCTAGAGGTAGAGCACTTTAAAATTTTTACCGAAAATGGCGAATTGGAAAATGGTGCCCGGGATGCCATCTTTGGCGGCCTGTATCTTAGGCCAGGAATTTTTTTGGGCCAAACCAAAATATACAAGTATCTTATTTTTTATTGAATTTTAACATATGTTCAATTCAAAAACTTCTGAGACTATGAAGGTAAGATTTTTTCTTTGGCTGCCTGAATTGACATGGATCATACCATGTGTGTGTGTATATATATACAACACCTGCATATATGTATATATATTAGCATGTTTCCTTAAACAATAATCAGTACTTTTCAGTTAGCCGGGTGCCAGTGTTATATATGCATATATATATGTGTATGTGTGTGTATATATACAACACATGCATATATATGTATATAAGTATGTATATATAACACTGGCACCTTGGCTAACCAAAAAGTACCCAATAATCTAATTTTATACTAAAGTCTTGTAATCTAAGCGATTGTTTTAATTTAAATTTATGCAATTGATAATTACGAAATCCCTTAAAAATTAATGTCTTAAATCAAATTTACTCGTACATCAGCAGTACATAATAGAACATAATTTTATTTTATTTTTAAGTAATAAATTAAATGACTTACTTTTTATAAAGATAGGCAATAAAGCAAAATAAAATCCTCATCAAAACATAAAAGAAGTGTAGCCTCCATGCTGCATACAAACAGTGATTTAGCCTGCAAGTTAGCATCCAAAAGACTAAAAGATTATTTCTAACCTAATAGTCTCCCAGGCGCATTCCAACGGGCCACCACAGAAGTAAGGAACCAACAAGCTGCAACTCTACTAGAAATAAGTTGACTTTGCTGCTCTCTGCACCGATCGTCAACATGTTAGTGACAATAACTGATGCTGCTGATGAACAGATCATACTGCGTAACACCTATTCACACCATCCTTGTTTCATTTCTAGCAGCTAAAGCAACTAGCAAATTAAAAGAGAGAAAATAATGTAATACATGCATACATATAATATTTAAAAAATGAAAGACAAAATGGTACATACATATATATGTATGTATATAAAACACTGGTGCCCGGCTAACCGAAAAGTACCAGCAAAATATAATAAAACATAAATATTTGATTCAAACAGTAAATGTTGATTTTTTATTAAAGTACTACTCAAAATCAGATATGGGAAACTGAAAATAGCTGACTATATATGCGTTTGTTAAAATAGTATCATTTGTAACATTAACGAAAACCTCATAAAAGAATTTTATCCCTAAACAATGATTTAGTACATAATTTTTTTTTACATAATTTTGTACACAAGACCATTTCGCATCTCAGCTCTCCGCTTTCTCGGAACAAAATCCTAGATACCCTACTGACATTTTTGTGTATTAGAATTCCAAAGCATGGAGAGGATTGCGACCCCTCTCTTAATCTCTGAGAAAAGTATGAAGTTTTTTAAAAAGCACTGAGAGATGATAAAAATATAAAAAGCTGTTAATGATTGTGATTAAACTGATTATTGCAATTTCATCCACCTCATTTTTAACCTTTTATTCCCTAACACTGCTTACCATATCCACTGAAAACATTCAGTTTTGTAAGTTATTGATATTTAACAACAATAAGAGTTCAACTCAGGCATGTAACTTATATTATTTACTGGTTGTGGGGGTTAGCTTTCAGTTACAATGACTTTCTTTTAAATAAAAGTACATGAATACATATTTTCACAGATGTGCTTTTGATATCTGTAAAATTCGGTAAGTCTTTTATTTTCAAAGACTTTTTTTGAAAAAATTTTGCACTTTTCATTCCTGCTCCACACTAAAAAAAATCTTGAGTATGTCATTGATCAGAAGATATATCCTACCTGTAATATATGTTAATATTACTCTACATATGACTACAAGTTGTTTAATCATAATATTAAATTCGTAAAATTACACTGGGCAAAAGCAGTAGAAGTAACAGGATCATATCTAACACCAAAGAATTTTTAACATTGACGTAATCAAAAAAAATTATACGAGATACCAAATAAAAACTAATCTGAAAGAAAATGAAACAGAAAAAAATATACAAAACACTTACTTAGTATATGTTTTTCCGTTTACATTTATTTTTCTATACGCTAGACGATAACAACAATACACGTTTTGCAAAAGATGGCACTTCGGCATTTTCTTTAAAAAAAAGTTGTACAGAAGCACTTGACAATCGCATAATGTGCTAGAAAGAAGCCAATATGGTAAACATGAATTCACTCAAAAGATGCCAAGAATATGTGCAGTCGAGTGCGCAGATGGCGGATTTGTGTTCTACCTTTTTTACGTCATATCAAAATGCCCTATTCCACATGAGTCCGCTACACTATAGGAATACAGGTTTACCTAGTAGGTTAGTTACCTCGAGAAGTTGCCATAATCTGTATGGCAACTGGGCTGCGGCAGAAAGGTAGTAGGGTTGTTAGATACTGTTAGGAATCGCTATTTTGGCGCAAACGTATTTTGTTTATGTAAAATTAATAAATTTGTTTTGTTCAAAATCAACTGTTTTACTCAGATAAAACCGGAAGCAGGACGTTTCGGTCCCGACACTTCGGTCCCGCCATTTCGGTCCCGCCGTTTCGGTCCCAAGACATTTCGGTCCCGAGACATTTCGGTCCCAAGACATTTCGGTCCCGAGACAATTCGGTCCCAAGACATTTCGGTCCCGAGACATTTCGGTCCCAAGACATTTCGGTCCCGAGACATTTCGGTCCCGAGACAATTCGGTCCCAAGACATTTCGGTCCCGAGACATTTCGGTCCCAAGACATTTCGGTCCCGAGACATTTCGGTCCCAAGACATTTCGGTCCCGAGACAATTCAGTCCCAAGACATTTCGATCCCGAGACAATTCAGTCCCAAGGCATTTCGGTCCGGAGATATTTCGGTCCCTTCTCCAGCAAGCTGAAATTTTGTGCACTTGAAATAGGTGACAATTTTATAGGGGACATTGTAGAGTTTTTTAAATAAAGACCTTAAAATTTTAGTAAACACACACAAATTTCGTATGGTAATCATTTTAAAAAACAAGGGGGGGGGGGGATTGACATTTTCTATATTTTAGTGTATCATAAGTATAAGGGTCTGATAAATTAAGACATTTATAACTCGATCTATAATTATCGCAAAACACTCATATTTTGCATGGTTAACGTAATCTTTATAAAAGGAGGGACATTATCAAATTTTTTAACTGAACTCCCTAAATTTTAGTATAACTCGAATATAAGGACTCGAAAACGCAAACACTTATAACACAGATCAAAATTGTCGCAGCCCACACAAATTTCCTATGATAATCATAATCGTTTTATAAGGCAGGGGGGGGGGGGGAGCTCTGTTGACTTTTTATATATTTTAGTGTATCTTAAGTATAAGGTCCTGATAAATTAAAACATTTGTAACTCTCTCTGTAATTATCGTAATCACACTTATATTTTGTACGGTAAACGTAATCTTTAAAAAAGGAGGTACATTATAAGATTTTTTAACTGAACCCTTGAAATTTTAGTATAACCGAATATAAGGGCTAGAAAACCGCAAACACTTATAACTCGCAATCAAATTGTAGCACCCCATGCAAATTTCATATGGTAGAAGTAATCGTTTTCAGGAGTGGGGGAAGAGAGAGTTCTGTGGATTCTTTATAGAAGCTCCTCATATTTTAGTCTATCATAAATATAAAGTCCAGACAATTTAAAAATATTTATAAGTCGAGCTTTAATTTTCATATGCAAATGCCCAAGCCAAAATGCACATATTCAATTGTATATAATTTGCACACTATGTGATTAATAATGAAAAAATCTGCAAATATTTTTACAAATCTTTATTTTATCCTATTATTTAACAGCGCATCAATTTTAAATGTATTGCATTTTACATATTTTTTAAAAAGGGGGTTCTTAACATGGAATTGTGATAAAGACACATTATTTTTTAAATTCTGCACCGGAACAGACTAGAACTTTCTATTTTATTTTAATAATTATTTTAATTTACTATTTTTTGAAAAACTATTTAAAAGTTTGCATTAATCTTTTTACATGTAACAATAATATTACCGCTATTTCTACCGGTGTCGAATGACAAGTTTAAAAATATTTTTAATTTTGAACCACTTCACCGTTTGCCCCGAGATAACTCGGGGATAAAAGCACTTTTTCCCCATACCTGTCGACGGTGAAGTGGTTTGCAACAATTACAAATCTTTTTAAATATATTTAAGACTTTTATATGCTTATTACATTCAAAAACTACAAGCACAATAAACATAAATCAAAATTTTAAAATTTCTATTGTCATAAAATATTCTTTTCGTATTTAAAATTAATTCTGTATTTCAAATATTTCTTTGTTATTTATTTGACTTAATTTATCTTTCTGAATTTGTGCTGGCAAACGACCTTCAACAAAAAATTTGAAAATTCTTAGTTTTGGCAGCGAATGGGTTAAATCAAGTTTCATATTACATAACATTTGCCTACAATAAAGTTAGGGCCAAGTGGTTAAGTGTAAAACAGCAATTTTCATGTTTAATTTCTTGCCATTGAATTTAAGAATTTGTGCTGTAATAGATATTGGATAATGATTTCACATAAGTGTCAATCGCATGAGCCGTTCATGCGATCCGCCGCGCTCCCCATGGAAATTTTTGAGGTAACCCAGATAGCATGAACATTAGCAGAAAGTTTGATTTTTTCTGATATTATCTTGCCGTGACAAATTTGAATTGAGAAATTCGCAGCAAATCTCCCGCAAGGCGTACCATCACCCACTTGCATGAGTAGTTTGTTGTGAAACTGATGGCAAGACTGTCTTTAATTCACGAAAGTGACGAAAGCAAAAAATCTCTCTGTTGAGAGACTCAACAACAATGAGAATCAGCACATACGCAGAAATTGCAGAAATTTTATTCGGTAGGCACCGTTTTTTCTAAACGCTATACTTATTAAATACCAAAAAATGCTCGAAATGAAAAGTACAAATATTACCTAAACTTGTTTATGGTGATAAAACCTATGCATGCGCCTTCTGACGGCGCTTTCGCATCAATAGACCTGATCAGGTCTACTGACCCCTTCGAAGGGGTTAAACATATAGTGTGATATGGAAAGATTACTACTTTGCAGTAAGTTTGCAGTATTTTTGATTACTTGTTTGCAATAAATTTGATACAGCATGAATTTAACTTGCACGACAAGTTGAAAACACTCATAGTTATATTGTTAAGTAAAAAAATATTCAAAAATTAAATTGTTTTTATTAAACGTATTTATCAATTCAAAATTATTTTAATTATTAATTGTTTAGATAACTAATTTATCAATTGCTTGTTTAAAAACTATTACATGAACTATATAATAGTTTTTATAGGGTAAATGCAAATATATATTTTTTTAATTTTCGGTTATTATAACGTTATTAACTTCATTAGGATGTATAAAAGTGATAAGGGTTCTGAAGATAAACATGTTGTTTATTCATTTATTAGTTAGCTTATAATATTATTTTTGCTCTTTAATTATAATTAATTAATAATTTCTTACTTTTTGCGAATTGTAAATTATAACTGTACTTAAAAAAATAAAATCTGCATAATATCACCTAGCACTGTTAAGAGGTATTTTTACGTATTTGTACAATGTTGCATTATTATTATTATTATTATTATTATTATTATTATCTTTAATTAATTAATTATTACTTAGACTTTATGTTTTTGGCTGATTTTTCAAAAAATTACTATATTATTTTTTGGAAATTATAAATTAAAACTTTTGAATAAAAACTTTAAGTGCTATTAATAAGTGCTACTAATAATTGCTATTAATTAATTCTCAAAAAAGTTATTATTTTAGTATAAAAATTAAATTAATATTTTATTAAATATATTTTTTATTTAATGTATCCTTAATTTATTAAATTAATAACATTATTAATATACATTAAATTTTTTTACTTTAAAATAAACTCAATACATAATACATTTTATATTCAATTTATCATATAGTAGTTATAAACTGAAATTTATCTTTTACATGTTTATTTATTTTATATTTAAAGTCACCGAAATTTAAAACTATTAATATAATTAATAATAAAACTAAAATAAAAAATTATTAATTTTTTTTCTGGGAAAGTGGGAGGAAAAGGGTAATATTAAAAATCAATAAATAAACGACAAATACAAACAAGTTGGAAATTGCTCGTCAAACGTGGCAAATGAGGTGCGTTCGTACTATAACTAGTTTTATAATTATTTTTTGCACCCCATATTGTACTGAATGTATATATTTTTTTTTGCACTTCATGAGTGCATAGCCTGTGACATCATTAAAATGCACTTGCAATAATTTTTTCCCATTCCCCGTAATGTAACGCAAAACTTTTGACTGTCTCTGTAATTAAACTATACACCGATTTTCATAAAATTTCAAATGGCTCGACAAAATTTTGTAACAATTATATATTTAAAATTTCAGACCACTCGGAAGGCTGTAACATCATTAAAATGCACTTGCAATAATTTTTTCCCATTGGCCGTAATGTAACGGAAATTTTTTTACTGTCCCTGTAATTAAATTATACATCCGATTTTCATAAAATTTGAAATGGCTCGACAAAATTTTGCAACAATTATATATTTAAAATTTCAGACCATTCGGAAGGCTGTAACATCATTAAAATGCACTTGCAATAATTTTCCCCATTGGCCGCAATGTAAAGAAAAACTTTTGACAGTCCCTGTAATTAAACTATGCATCCGATATCCATAAAATTTGAAATGGCTCGACAAAATTATGCAACAATCATATATTTAAAATTTCACACCATTCGGTTGGGTTGTTTTTGCTCTGTTATATGCGGACAGACAGACGGGCAGACGGACGGACTGAACGACGACTATAGGTGCTACGTATTTATATAATTACGAACGCACCTAAAAACCTTAGTTTTGTCAGTTAAAAATTGAAAATAAAATTGATTAAAATAATACTTACACTATTACATAAAATAAAAAATAATCATCTTATTACAAAGAAATAGGCCCAGTTTCAATAAAATTAGTTCACAAAAATCGTCTGCAATGGGTGAGAAGACTGTTAAAAATGCAACCAATAATTATTTTTTTAAAAATGAAGCGGTGGGTGGAGTTTTCTGACAACAAAATATTTTTCCTGGCACACCTAATTACCAAATCACTATTGTTTTCCCAATGTTTATAATGGTAAAGTAACTTATGAAAACAAAATTATAACTTTGTATTATAAAAGTAATAAGAAAAATTAAATATTTTTGCTTCAATAAATATATCTCATTTCTGAATTATTAAAGGAGAGGATGTAGAAGAATGATTTGAGGAAATATTTACCTACAATAGCTTATAAGTGTCTAATTGAATTATTGAAGACATTTATTATTAATCTAATTGTAAGAAGGAGAAAAAATAAGAACAGTTTTTTAAATTATTTAATTAATGATGATAATTTAAAGGTTCTAAAAAACGTATGAAAACAACCAAAAAATCATCTATGGCAGTTTATAGTATATATAAAATCTTAAAAAATCTATTTTGTTAAATAATAATAATAATAAAAAGACAATGTCCCCTGTAAAATCATATCACATTGTTCAATCAAACAAATTTTCAGCTCGCTGTGATTTCATCATCATCACGAGTTATAAAAGTTTAAATTTATCGGACTGTTATATTCAGCTTTTTTTTTAATTTGGGGGGTGGGGGGTGTTAAAAAAATGTAAAAAGGTCCCAAATAATGTTTAAATTACAGCGTTTGGCGGCCCACGACAATTAGAATACCAGTTATAAGGTGGTGAGCACCGAAATGACAAGGGACCGAAATGGCTAAGGACCGAAATGGCCAGGGACCGAAATGGCTGGGGACCGAAATGGCCAGGGACCGAAATGTCTCGGGACCGAAGTGGCCAGGGACCGAAATGTCTCGGGACCGAAATGGCCAGGGACCGAAATGTCTCGGGACCGAAATGTCTCCGGACCGAAATGGCCAGGGACCGAAATGTCTCGGGACCGAAATGGCCAGGGACCGAAATGTCTCGGGACCGAAATGGCCAGGGACCGAAATGTCTCGGGACCGAAACGGCGGGACCGAAATGGCGGGACCGAAGTGTCGGGACCGAAATGTCGTGTACCCGATAAAACCAGGATATGTTCTTATTTACATTTCTATGTTGCGTTTGTTATTAAATCTCATTTCACATTTATTAAATGAATTTAAAACTGATATCGCTTAGAAGAAAAATCAATATTTGATCACATACATATCTATTAATTACACTTCATTTATGTATTATGTATATATTTTTAGCTATTTGAATTGTTTATGATAAAGGTTTCTCCATTCTCATATTAGAATGTGACACAATTTAAAAGCAGTAAAAACTCGTATCAAATGATAATATATATATTTTTTCTTTAATTCAAAAAGTTGCTTTTTTATGGAACTGCTTGTGTAAAATAGAAATTGTAGTAGGGGAATGTGGGGCATAGTGAAGTACTTAAAAACAATTGCAATTTTCCGAAATTTTATATGAAATTTTACACTACACAATTTATAATACTTGACTTATTATTTTTTTTTCAAATTTTTATTCTTGAATGTCTGTGATGTATTATTAAAGATGTAACATAATAGTAAAAAATTATTACTTTACCCTCCCCCCCCCCCCGATATAGGACAAAGGGAAATATAAACAAGTTCACTTCATTACATGATTTTTTGCAGTTCTATGATAATTATGCTGATCCACATAAGAAACAAATCTGTCCATGTCTGAGTTCTTCCATTTTACACACCTTTCCTGTATTTCTGTATAGTATAAAAGACTTATATCATCAGTTATAGGCCACACATAAACATCTCTTTTTTTGTCTGTGTGGTCGCATGAACTTAACTGAACAACAACAAAAAGAAAATATGATGCATTTTGTGAGGTAACTAAATCATTTTACTAACAACTTCTTATTTAGATGGACCTTAATATGAGTGTGACTCAAGAGAAAATCCCACATTCTTTATTTCACCCAGTTCCACCTTTTCTGGAACAAGCTATGACAAGAATATGCACAT
This sequence comes from Maratus speciosus, assembly GCA_963932465.1. Taxonomy (NCBI): domain Eukaryota; kingdom Metazoa; phylum Arthropoda; class Arachnida; order Araneae; family Salticidae; genus Maratus; species Maratus speciosus. The sequence continues at coordinate 227,318,189 of OZ010796.1, read as the reverse complement.
GACTGGCTCTAGTCCATTCAATGAGTTCTAAATTGCTAGTATGTGTCTTATGCACATCAATTATAAGTAAAACTGGTAGTTATTTCGTTGGCTTACTATGTTCCACTAAATGATTAATCACTTTCTTTTTTTTTTTTCAGAGAAGTACAGTGAGAAAAATTATTTTTAATAATAAATATTGTGTTCATATCCTGATAATATTTTAATAAATTATCCAAATGAATGCTTTAAATATAACTCATGCTGCTTTATGTGTGTTTAAATTAGACATATCAATTTATGTAGTGGAGACTAGGGTGGGATGGGACACCTGCAATAATTCTTAAAATAAGCTTTATTTTTAATTTATTACTCTTCCACTAGATGGAATAATCATTGCATTATACTTGTTGCTATAAATCTTTTTTGTTGCAGGCAACTTATGAGTTTATGACTTAAAAAGACTATTTTACAATATTAAAAGCAAGTAACTACTCAGATTTTTAATGTAAATTTTCAATCCCATTCTTTGTTGCTAACTTAATTGTTTTAACTATTTTGTAAACTCAACAATATGCTATTTGTAAATGAACAGTTAAGTAAAATCTAAACGCTGAAAATTGATGCAAGAACTGTCTGATTCCAATTCTGGGTCTGAAACCTATAATAATGTTATAGAGAAAGAAGCAGGTGATACATCTAGCGGTTCTGAATTTATTGTCCCAGATGATCATGCAGTTTCATCATCTAGCTCAAGTGAAAGTGAAAATGTAATAGCTCATGCAATTTCCAGTTCTGATGTATCTAAGAACGCCAGAGCAGGATGTAGTGGAGGCTCAAAAAAAAAAAAAAAAATTAAAAAAAAAAAAAAAAAAAAGTGAGAAAAAACAATCAAACAACTGATTGTGAAGAAATTGCTAGAGATGGAATCAGGGCTTAATTTGCGCCGGAGCCCAGCTCTGTTTAAAAATTTTATTTATTCATGTATAGAAAAAAAAATTTCTCCTTCAAAATTACGTATTCTCTTTCAAATCATGTTAATGCTATTTTGATCAGAATGAAAATGAAGGGAAAACAGAAATCGTGTTTTTCTATTCTAATAATATTTGCAAATTTATGTCGGCGACGCATTGATACGACGCCTCTCAAGAGACTGAACAATGAATTTGCTTTCAGTTCGATTTTCTTTTGTGACAGTAGGATAATTTTATTTATTTCTTTTTTTATTTAGTATCTAATTTGAAAAGAATATATTCTATTATTAGCCAGCAAGGTTTTGTTTGTTTGAGGTTTTTTGTTTTCTATTGCGTACGAGAATAAAAATCACGTTAGTGATTTTTCTATTTATTTTGTATCATGAACGCTGCCCATGCTAAAGCTCTGCTCTGCACATTTATGAAATCCCTTTCATTTCTAAGTAGAAATAATTGCCATATTCTGATAGAAAGCAATCGAGCAGTGTTTCCCTTTTTTCTATAAAAGCATCAAATCTTTCCGATAATAGTGTCAAATATTTAATTTAATCTGATTTTCAGGAGCTCATCACAAAAGATTGTTATGCGTAAGTAAATGATTATAATTTAAGATATGCAACTTTTATAGGAAACTGAAAAACATTGTTCGATTCTTCAGAATATAAATATTAATTTCTGTAAATTTCATTCATCTTTTCATAAAAATGTATAGCTGCGAATTATCCCTTTTTAGGTAGATTTCGTAAGAAATACTACCAATTACTTCTCTCCTATGTTGGAATTTCTGAAAATTTTTTGCAGATACACGCCGATCATGACCTCAAGAACCCAAAACCAACCCCTGTTCAAATCTTTATCTATCTATCTATATCACTTTTTATGGCCACGATAACTTCCACAATTCTGCACAAATCTCTTCCTAACTGAAATATAGAATCAATGGGCAGAAAATCTCGGTCAAGTTCGTTAATGGGCAAAATTGGACCAAGGGGTGGAAATAGGGAGGGGTTTTGTGAAAAAGAAAAAAACCCATAGCTTCTTAGTTATAATACATATCAAATCAGTTTAAAGTTATTATTACTTCTTGAGAAAGGGCCAAAAATTTATGTATCACAAATTTTTGATAAAATTAAAAATGGGCTCAAGGGGCAAAAAAAACAGGGTTTTACGGAGAAAAAAATTCATAACTTCATCAATTCTTAAGATATCAAATTCACTTAAACTTATTATAAATCTTCTTAATACTATCTACAACTTTTATGTCCACAAGTTTTTGATAGGACCAATTTTTACAGCAAAAATAAATAAATAAGAAAAAAAATGGGGGGTGTTGAAGAAGAAAAAGTATCTGCTAAAAAGATTGTGATGACTAGTTATATCAGCTATCATTATATCATTAATTGGATCATTTCTTACCACTATTTTCAAATAGTAATTTCAGCTAATATCTTAAATTCTTGGTTAAGACCGACACCTCCTGACGAATGCATCTACGGATAGCTTGTTTAAAGGTGTTTCTTTCAGATACACCTTTGTTAAAAATAGAGTGTGCTACCTGGTGGTGGAATGTGGAACTAACAGACCACGATTTCATTTTAAGTAGGCAATCTAAACAAGAAACTGTTTGAAACTTTAAGATAGTTTATAACACATAAGAAAAAGTTTTAAAAAGAATGGCACATGAAATTTCGGGTAGGGGGGGGGGGTGCTAGAATTTTAAAAACCCTAGCATTTCTTACCGTTTAAGTGCGTTTTTTTTATGGAGTCCTGATATAAATGCTACTTTTTAAATATAAAAATGTCAAAAGTTCAGCTACCACTATTTTAGAATAGTAATGTCAGCAAATATCTTAAACTCTTGCTTAAGACCGCAAGCCCCTCGAGTAACATATCTACTGATAGGTTGTTTAACGGAGTTTAGTTCAGGTACAGTTTTGTTAAGAATACAGTTGTGGTGGAATGTGGAACTAATAGAACACGATTTTGTTAAAATTAGGAAATCTAACAAGACGATCTGTTTTAAACTTTAAGATAGTTTATAAAACATGATAAAAAATTATAAAAAATAATAGCTCATCACATTTCGGGGTGAGGGGAGGGGGAGGAGCGTGAAAGAAATTAGGAAATACAACAAGGCGATCTGTTTGAAACTTTAAAATAGATCATAACACATAACAAAAATTTTAAAAATGAGGCCGCGTCAAAAATGGGGGGGAGAGGAGTAGCGCGTTTTGCCCACCCGGAGAGTGTACTTTTTGAAATGTTAACGATACACGTCATGTGACATATCGTTAGAAAGGGATGTGACCACTTATTCATGTTATGCACAACCGGTGTCCCCCCCCCCATTATCCCTTCCGGGGAGCACTTTGCTAAATTTTGCCGACACCACTCATGTGATATATCGTTGTAAAAGCCTGTGACCACTGAATCATGTTATGGACCTCCGGTGTCCATCCCCCCCTTCCACCCCAGGGGGCTACATTTCAAAATTTTGCCGACGCCCCTCATGTAATACATCGTACGAAAGGCCTGTGACCGTTTAATCATAATATGCAACTCCAGTGTCCATACCCACACTTTTCCACCCAAGGGAGGCATTTTTCTAAATTTTGCCGACGCCCCTCATGTGATATATGCCGTTAGAAATGCCTGTGACAGTTTAATATGCATCGCCGGTTTACATCCCCCACGTGGCAATTTTCTAAATTTTGTAGACACCCCTCATGTGATATATCGTTGGAAAGCCCTGGGATGTGGATTATAAAATTTTTGCAGTGCATGCGCGTGCAGCACGCCTGCTATACTGTGCTGTAGGCAGCGGTGACTCGGTTCGAGATTTACATATACATTACAGATTCGTTTTAAAGGAGGGGCCGTGCAGTGCTTGCGCAGCACGTCTGCTATACGGTACTGTAGGCAGCAGGGACACGGTTCGAGGTTCGTTCGCTTCGAGATTTTACAAAAAAGGAGGGGCCCGCTATTGGGCGATGCCAGCTAGTCTATACTATTAATGTTGGTAATGTTGGTCTGTGTGTGTTGTCTACTTTGTGTTGGAACTACATTTTTCTCGGAGGTCGCACAGAGATGCAAGAGGCGAGGGAAAAGTTGGGGAACCCGGACTTTCATGTCGCGAAAGAATCGCGCGGTAATTACCGGAGTAATTAAGATTTTACCACCTCATTAGAAAGCACTGGGAAACAGAATCAAAATCTGTAAATACTTGCTTGGAAATTCCCAAGCTAATGTTTGTTTACATGTCTTACTTGTTTAAGCATGTATGCATAAGCTTAGCGTGACCAGAAACTTTGGGTGGGAAGGCACCAGAGCGGTGCAAAGTAAAAACTGTGCCCGGGATAAATTTTCAATTTTGCACTCCCCCCCCAAAAAAAAAAATTGTGTTCTTATTCAGAAATTATGCAAGCGAATGGCTATTTCCATTTTTTGTTAAAGTCGAAACATCTTTCAGAAAATACTGTCAAAGTTGGTGTTTTGAATCGAATTTCAAGACGCTATAGCACTGGTAAAGGGAAAAAAACCTGCCGTCACGTGATAAAAATCGCTAATAACTCGTGAAGTAATTTATTTAACAAAAAAATGGAAAACGCTATTCGATTCAAAATCGCTTCAATAGTCAAGCCTATAAATTTAATATCTTTACAGTTAAAAATGAGTCAGAGCATTTCATCTTGATATAAGAATATTATAAGAAATATTTCTTCATAAACTTATCAGGGATTACAATGAGGCTAATATTAGTTACCTTTAATTAAAAAAAATTAATCTAATTTCATTTTTAAATCTCTATGATAATGGATACATTAATCCATCTTACAAAAATAAAATTGTTTTATCATCAGAATATTAGACTTGTTTTTAATAATAAGGAGAAAAAAATATATTTTTTTTATTGAAGTTTACAACGATTTGAAAGCATATATCACACTAGAAACCCTTTTCTTAAAACATAATCATGGTACAGTAGATTCCCGATTATCCGACATCTATGTATATTTATCGAGTCTATGAAATAGAATGAAGTTACAATCAAACTGAAATATTGCATTTCGTCTTATGATTTTGTTTAGAATAAAGTTTTTTTTCTAAAAAATTCAGACTTTTTTTTAAAAATAAAATAACATCAAAGTTGGTCTTGTGATTTCCGAATTCGAAGGCTGACAATTATAAGAATTATATTAGTATAAGAATTATATTAGATATTAGTAATCCGCTTTAACTCTTACTGGCGCGGAGTAATGCTGTTTATAAACTGATTAAATAATGGACTGACACCGGAATTTATAAATGAATTTATTAGAAAATATGAACTTGCTTATTTTTAAGTATATTACAATAGGAAAATTTTAATTAAATATTCTTGGAGCCGTTTGTCAGTTTTAATATTAAAATTAGGTGTCCTTTTTTAAGGACACCGCCCTCGAAAGGGTTAAATCAAGCTGCTTCGAATTAGGAAAAACGTTAAGAAAAGGGAGAACGCTACTCGAAATGGAAATGAGTTTATGAATGTCCATCTCCGCCCCTCTACAAATATTATACTGTTAAAAAAGAAAAAAAAAGAGGGTTACTATTTTATTTTGCATATATTTCACCACTTAGTTTTTAGTGTCATTGGCCGGACCTCACACCCTTTGAGGCTGGATCTGGATATAAAAAAAAGTAACTTTAGTAAAAGGCCATAGGCGGAATTTTTCAGTTGGTGCCTACTTAGAAATGGTAAAAGGACGAGAAAAATAATTTGGGAGAGTAAAGGCAGGGGCAGGTGCGGCTTTTACTAGCCATGGCGCGCTGTGTGAGGGGTTTTTTTTTGTTTTTTTATCACGGGCAGTCGCCCAAGCTCTAATCCTCTAAGAATGGATTTGGTTGGTTGCAAAAAAGAATTGTACCAAACGGAACAGGACAGCGTTTTTCAAGGGGTGACTTTACTAGTCATGGCGCCCTATGCGAGATTTTTCACTGAACCACTACAAATGCTACACTCTTTTATTTAAGGGTTCTACTAAGAATTTTACTTTTTAAAATTATTTAAGTCATAGGCATGGTACATTTGTAATGAGAAAATGAACAGCTCTTTCTCCTAATTCATATGGAATCTTCTATTATAGGTGATACTTTTTATCTATTGTTAAATTTTAATGCATTTGGTTCAGTTTTCTTTTTGGATTTTCCAGTCGCAAGACAATTTTATGCAAATTCCAGGTATATATATAATATAAGGATGATATAAAGATAAGGCCGTAGTTAATGAAAAAAGGAGTTTAATGGTTCTAGGTTATAGTTTTACATATTAAATAGAAATTATATTTACAAGTACGGGAGGGTAGGGGGGGGGGGTTTCTGCGGCATACGCACTCACAGAATCGTCGGAGATCGGCCTCTGTTCTCGTCTAGAGCAAGGAAGATACGTTTAACATCGGCCGCGTCAGAATGAAATCTGCTCTCGGTTGTTACTTGTTTCCAAGCGAAGAGAATGCAAAACTGCATATCAGCAAATTCAATACATCTGCTGTTCTGCGGTTACAAGTTCTCATGGAAAGTGCTGATCATATCCTGTTGCTAGGAGTAGGGTTTTATGGGAATCTAAAACCACAACTCACACTCGGCCATCTTGTCCACTTGTCGACCTCGACAGCGTATTAAATAAGCAACAAGATATGTCAAAAAACTATCTAAAAATAATTAAAATCCAAAGGAAAAAACTGTCATTAAATAACTAAGAAAATTGAGCTAAATAAAAAAAAAAAAAAATTCTAAATTTTACGTAAATTAATGCTGAGCTGCCGTGAGATATCTCCAAAAAAAAAAAGAATAAAAAAAAATCTCAGGATAACATCAATTTGCGTCATGAGACCGTCTTTCTCATGAGCCATCATCAGGGATGAAAAATATAATCTGAAGGCCGTCTGCCCATTATATTATCATCAAGAAAACATACTAAAATCTGCCTAATCTTAGGTAGAATTTCGTAAAAAAAAACATCTTTATCCCAACGTCATTCGGGAATAAAAAATATATAAAAAAGTTTGCCACGTCTAAGCAAAAAAAAAAAAAAAAAAAGGATTTCCCACCAAAAAGGTTTTTTTCGACAGCCAGCTCTTACTTCTGTAAAAAAAAATATGCGAGGTGGGTTGGGGGGACTCATAATAATACCATACTTATACATATAACATATAAAATTATAAAAATACAGGTAAAAAATTTCAAATATATAAAAACAGGTACATAATAATAAAATAATAATATTTCTGGCACAGTTCTGGATAGTCAAAAGTGTTTTATGCAAAATGAAAAAAAGAGTCACTGCTTGGCAGTCTGGAAAAAAGTTTTATGCAAAACTAAAAAAAAAGCACTGTTTTGCTGATTTACTAAAAAGTTTTAAGCAAAACTACAAAAAAAGCACTGTTTTGCTGATTTACTAAAAAGTTTTAAGCAAAACTACAAAAAAGCACTGTTTTGCTGATTTTATAAAAAAAATTGATTTGCCATGCGAAAAACAAATCACAGCATGGACTGCACAACTGTTTAAATTGAAGGCCACTGTTTCATGTGATCAACGGATGTCGTTGTGATAATGGGACCTTCATGGTTTCCTATTTTTGTAACTGCATACCTGTCATTAGGGTTCACGGCGGTAACCTTATATGGTTCAAAATATTTGGGTCGAAGTTTTAACCCAGTTCCAAACTGTGTACGTTGTATTGCTACTAGATCATTGACCTTGTATACCGTGGGGGGTTTTCTTTTTTTATTATATTGGGCGCGGCTGAGTTCCTGATGTTTTAAAATGTTGGCTTTTGCACTATGCTGTAATGTTTGTTTATGATCCATGTGTAATTCGATATGTTCCGTTTTCAAGAGTTGTTTTATCATTAAGTCGTCTTTATTTTTCAGCTTGACACCCGTTAACAGCTCGAACGGGGAGAATTTCGTTACAGATGAAGTCGTGCTATTTATTATCCTTTGTACCGCTGGTTCGTGTTTGTACCATTTCGTTGGATCATCTAAATATAATTTCGTCAAAATAGGGATAAGCGTTTTATGCTGTCTTTCGATTTGTCCATTTCCTCGCATTACTCCGGTAGTAATGGGATGGTGTTCTATATTTTCTTGTTCGCAATACCTTTTAAATTCTGAAGAAGTGAATGCGGGTCCTTTATCCGTGATTATTCTTCGGGGATTTCCAAATGTAATTTGTTGTAATTTAAGTTTATCTAGTGCATCTTGCGTCGCCACAGATTTGACTGGATATAACCAAAAAAATTTAGTGAAAGCATCCACTACTGTAAAGAGGTGATTATAATTTTTATTTGTGGAATGTAATGGGCCTAAAAAATCACAATGGTAAGTGTCGAGCGGCTTGTCACCTTTAGGGATCGAGTGCAAAAAACCTTCCTGTTTGCCCAACTTTTGAGAAGCTAAAATGCATGGAACGCAGTTTGTTACGACTGTGCGTCTCAACTCCGGTAGGTTAGGAATGAAAAAATTCTGGGATGCAATTTCTTCTCTCTTTTTAGCAGAATAGTGTCCTTTAGTGTGTATATCTTGGAGTATGCTAATTTGCATTGCTTCTGGAATCACTAATAAATCTCGACCCTGTTGGAGTTTATACAAAATGTTGTTGCGCACAGTGAAGTGCTATTTCTTTCATTTTCAAAAAATATTCCAATAGTTTTTCGTTTGGGCGGCTAGTAATTGATGTATCTGGGCGGACGAAGCTGATTGTCCGAATTCGCGAAACAATGCTTCTTTTAAGGATGTATATGAAGAAATGTTATTTTCACTACGTACATACAATAATGCTAAACTTTTTAATGCCCGCTCAGCAAACACAAATTTCTCTATGTCGGACAGTTGAAATGACTGGGCCAGAGATTCAAATCTCTGAAACCATGTTTGAACGTTTTCCGTTTTATCACCACTAAACGGTGTAATTAAATGATCAATGTCATGGAAAGAAATTGTCTGTTTGGGCGCGGAGTGTGTACAGTGTACGCGCGCCTGGTCTGGCTGTACTTCCAGAGGGGAAGATAAACCAGTGCTTCCACTACTATTTTGGCTATCATCAAATTCTGTATCCGATTCGGAAACTGCCGTAAACGTGTCTTTAAAAGCCGAAATATCAACTAGTGCGCTTAAAATACGCTGTCCTATATCTTCTTTTGATCCATGTATATCAATGGATAAGATATTAGCGATAGTAATCAATTGTATCTGATCGTAATCATTCAAAATTTCTTTGAGTTTATTTTCATACTCATCGCTTTTGTCGGTAAAAGAAAAACCTTTAAATTTCCTTAAATTCGCTCTATTCTGGCGATTTTTATCGCAACCAAATATAAATTCGTGCAGTAGCTTAATTTTATCAGTCTTAGCCGATTTCAACTGGCTATTAATAAATTCTATTTCTTGTAATTCCATATCAAAAGGCAAGAAAGGAAAGAGAGAAAAAAAAACCTTACTTCAAAGGAGTTATCCAATTGAAAAAAAAATTCTTCGCCACGATATATTGAAGTAATCCAATTAATGATCCATAGAAAAAAATATACTTGCAGCCGGAGATTCATTTCTTGCAAAACCACGTCTATCTTGTAAAAATAAAAATAAACGGAAGATTGAGCTTCAAAACAGATGGCTAAGGAGATGAATCACGTCTGCTGCAATGCGAAGGTTGAAAACTGGACGAAAAAGAAGTTCTCCGATTCTGATCGGCAAGAAAGCCTAGGGGATTTTATTTTTTTAATTCGTTTGGGATTCAAATCGGCCTAGAGTCCCCATATAATATAAGGATGATATAAAGATAAGGCCGTAGTTAATGAGAAAAGGAGTTTAATGGTTCTAGGTTATAGTTTTACATATTAATTAGAAATTATATTTACAAGTACGGGAGGGTAGGGGGTTTTTCTGCGGCATACGCACTCACAGAATCGTCGGAGATCGGCCTCTGCTCTCGTCTAGAGCGAGGAAGATACGTTTAACATCGGCAGCGTCAGAATGAAATCTGTTCTCGGTTGTTACTTGTTTCCAAGCGAAGAGAATGCAAAGCTGCATATCAGCAAATTCAATACATCTGCTGTTCTGCGGTTACAAGTTCTCATGGAAAAGTGCTGATCATATCCTGTTGCTAGGAGTAGGGTTTTATGGGAATCTAAAACACCAACTCACATATATGCCTTTTTGTATCTAACGACAAAAAAATCTTCATTTGGTGCCCTCTACGGCTTCTGTTTTGGATCCCGGGGTGCAGAATGGTTGGGGGGGGGGGGGATATGCGCCACCCCCTCCCCGACGCTACGCCTATGCATGTATGGTAAATTCTGTATTGTGAGTTGCGATATTTTGGACAAAAATTTACAATAAAAGCACGGGCTCTGTGTCTGTGTCTCCATTCTCTTACAAAAGCACTGTAAACTAGATCAAGATGATTGTGAAAAATTGATCGAGATCTAGAACAAGTGATGGGCTACGGCTTCCTATCTTTTCGTTGACTGCGTTTATTGTGTCAACGGAAGACGATGTTAATCAGTTTTTGGAATCGGAAAACGAGAAGGAATCATCCATTCGGACTTGAACAATGGTACACCATACAATGGCGGATCGTGAATATTTTCGAGATATTAAAATCGGTTCCTATAATAAATGAACTTTCAGATTTCCTTCTCGCAATAAAATAACCGTAAATATAGAAGCGAAAGTGAAACTACGAGCTGCCGTGCTGTTAACTACTGCAGGAGTTTATTTGTGTCAAAAGTAATCGTCTACCGGGAAATATAAAGTAAAGCAAAAGTGCGGCAACTCAAGAGAAATGCCGACGCAATAAACTTTCGGCCAGAATCCGGAGGGGAAATTACGAGTAGACTTTGGCAGGAGAAAAATCAGTTTGGCACGTTTACTCTGCCCATCATCATGGAGACAAGACCTTCAGTCTTGTAGAGATTTTTGATTGATACTAAATTCTACTTTATATACTTAAATAATAGCAATTTTACCATCAAGAACTTTTAATCACTTTCTTTTACTGCAGGAGATCAATTTTTAGCCAAAATGCAACGCATAGAAAACTTCTAACCCACTTTCATTAGACTTTATCCGAATGGCAACAGTCACGCCTCTGCGAGGAAAAACCCTCCGAAAAAGACTGTTTATTGGACGAAGGGGGACCGGTTTTAAAATGTTTTTCGCGCCTATTGGTGTTTTTCTTCTTTTTACCCGCGGCTGACGTCACATGAGTGTTACTTCGAGACTAACGAGAAAGACAGGCTACCGCGGTGGATTCGATTCTTCTTTTTTTACAGACCGCTGGAGTCACGCGATGCTCTTTTCGCACACCTTCATTGGTGCATTCGAGCATCACGTCACTCCAGCGGTCTGTAAAAAAAGAAGAATTGGACGCACCACGGTAGCCTGTCTTTTTCGTTAGCCTCGGTGTTACTTATTACATGGGTTGGGTATTGCAATTAATGTTGGTCAGAAAGAAAAACCTGTTCATTCATTAATACTCCTACTATACACATGAACTTTAAAAATTTGATTGGTCTTTAACAGATCTATGATATGATTGGCCTACGTCGCCAAGTGTGATTCCTGCAATGATCGCTAAGATAAAAATGTAGTAGTAGATTGTTTGACGGAAGTGTTTGTTTGTAAACATGCCCTTTCTTTATACTCAGAAAACTTTTCAGTCTTGTCTTGGATGGACTTCTTGCACCCATGCCCACCATCACGTAACGGTGGGCAGAGATGTATGCTTTAAGAAAAGGTTACCAGTTCTGAGTCTATTTATATGAGAAGTCTGTGAGTGGCGATATTTGATGCTCAGACTATTGCAAACCTAGGCATTTCTTTTTCAGAATCAAGGCTGAGATTGCGGTGCCTTAAGATCGATCGTAAGTACGCCTATCCTACGAACGAGCGTAAGATTTAAAATAGCGCAGTACCATAATCCTATCCCAAATATGATACCGCATATGTCGCTTCTCTCATAAGGAAACGGCATGTTTACAAACAAACACTTCCGTCAACCAATCTACCACTACATTTTTATCATAGCGATCATTGCAGGAATCACACTTGACGACGTAGGCCAATTATATCATAGATCTGTTAAATCAATCTGTTAAAGACCAATCAAATTCCGGAGTTCATGTGTATAGTAGGAGTAATAATGAATGAACAGGTTTTGCTTGCTGACCAACAGTAATTCGACCAACAGTGACGTCAGCTGCCCTTTCCTAATACCTAATCTCTTTAAGATAAGTCTTTGTTAGTACGAAGTTCGTCAATATACCGCCAGTTCATGTCGGCAGTACCCCTCCCCCCCCCCCGGTTGTCCGTAATCGACCCCTTGAGTGGGGGAGAGAACCTGGAGGCCGGAAGAGCGGACGGACTTGACGGAAGCGCCGGATCGTGACCAACGATATACAAGGCCAGTTCATGACTTTTAAAACGTCAGACGGAGTGGATCATCTTTACACGGTGATTGGTAAGTCATGAACTGGCCTTGTTTGCCGTTGGTCGTGGCTGGATATGTACGAATCCCAGCCTCCTAGATAGCGGCCGGAGAATAGTGAAGCATTGGGTACTCTGTAGAGCAAGACTCAGAGACTCTCTAGTGTCGACACGGTGCGCAGGAACGCAATGCAGGATCTCTTGCTCAGGTAGCACAAAGGTATTGACCCTATTCTCCCTTTGGGTTCGAGGCTGTGATTTAACGCAACTAATGGACTATATTCCAATCTGGGTTCGAGGCTGAAAAAAGTCACGTGGTACCGGTAATTTACCCAAAGAACTTCTAACTGATAAGAAAGGAAGTTACTACTGCTTTCCCCATGAACTGTTACATTGGCTGGTGGGTCGGTCACATTTCGTCTACGGAGTTTTCCCTTCTTTACGCTAAAAGTTTTTACCTTGACCACGTGATCACGACGTAGATAGAATATCCCCCATTCCCGAGTGGTAGACCAATTACGGGGTTCGGATGAGGGGAGCTCCGTGCACTTCCGGGATCACTACGTAGCATCTACGATTTCCTGATAAGGGGCATATTGCACGGGGGAGAAGCATCTGAGTGCTCGGAAACTGCGCCCCGGGGAACCTCGGGTTTACAGTCTCAGGCCCGGTCTCCTTTTGAATGGGTGGACAACCTGAGGCTCTAGGGTCAAACTCAGAACCGTTTGCCTCTTGAAGCTGGGAGTTTTGTTGTTCATGATGTTCAGACATTCAATGGTGCATGGTGTTCAGGTCATGTAGCATGCGAGGGGAAGCGCATGTTCCTTGTGCGACAGTGGTTATTCATAGCGGCTTCACGTGGTTTTGTCCATGGGACGCAAGTGCCAGCGGGTGCACGCGGGCCATCTCGCCTGACCTCCTGCGCAGTTATGGCTCTTTAAGCATATGTCGTTGGACGAAGGCTCAACGCTTCGCGGCTATCCGCTTTGCCGGGAAAGATTGTTTAAAGCAGGGAACCCACATGCGGAAAAATAAGACGGAAATCTGCAGTGACAAATTTTCCGCTACGCCAAATTTCCGACTATATCGCACTTGCGTTTTTCGCTGGCGCTTCCGCGTTAACTACTGCGCATGTCTGATTTCTACAGATGCCGTCGCGGAAAACGGAAAAAGTTAAAACATGTTTAACTACAATTCCGCTGCGTTTTCGCATTTGTACGCGGCAAATATGGGGTCAATTTGCTGTTCCGCTGTCCAATTCCGTCGTATTTTTCCGCATGTGGGTTCCCGGCTTTACCCTCAGTTCATTTTGTTTGCGCATGTTCGCCGAAATTTTTGTCCAAACGCTGACAAACCTACATTCTAGAATTAGGCGATACTGGTCTGAATAGGATGCCTTTTTCTGAGAGTGGTAACATACAAGATATAAAGTGGCCGAGAGGTTCTGCTCTCGAAGCTGGTAGACGGAGGAGCTGGGTTCGAACCCAATCACGCCCGTCGGCCTAATCGTTCGGAGTTTTCCTTCGAACCTTGGATTGCCTTGCGTTAATACGGATTAGGTTCCCTTAGAAAGACCCCCACGGAGGGCACTCTCCCCCCTTTGGGCCCATATCCCTCGTGTTGATAATTGACTGTCATAAAAACAACCAACCAACTACAAAATATAAAATTTGATTAGCGAATCTCGAAGCATTATGGAGATCCTGCCTTTATCGCCAAGCTAATGTTTCTTAACTTATCTCACTAGATCTATCACGAACTCGCTGCTTAGACAAAAATTTTTGCCCAAAATGAAACTATGGGTTAAAAAAATTGCATTAGTCCATCCATACATGGTACTCGCCTCTAATCGGGAGGTGGTGGGTTCGCAACAGGGGTGATTTTGAGTAGAAATTTTTTTTCTGAAATTCGCATTAAATTTTCTGAAAGGTTACAGCAGAGGGGCGAAGGGGGCGGATTACCCTCCCGGCACTATGTATGCGTTTTTCCCGCAGCCCTTTGATGAAATTCGTATTTTCCACGATCCTTTAACGAAATTCGCGTTTTTTCACGATCTTTTTACGAAATTTGTGTTCTTTTAGCGATCGTTTTGGCGAAATTTGCATTTTTCACGAGCTTTTGACGAAATTTGCATTTTTCGCGATCTTTTGAAGAAATATGCATTTTTTTCGCGATCCTTTGACGAAATTCATGTTTTTCCCGCGATCCTTTGACGAAATTGACGCTTTTTTCTTGAAAATATTGACGAAACTGATTTTTTTCGGTGACCATTTGCCGAAATTCGCGATCTTTTTATGTCCGAATATTCGGACTGATGACTGATTTGTTTAATTTTTGGAACCGAATGCCTTACAATTTCGGAAAATTCGGAACAGAATCACCCCTGGCCCTGGCTCGCAACCAGACGCGCCCGTCGGCTTAATAGTTTGGAGCTTTTCGTGGTCTTCTTCGGGCCTTGCATATCCTTGCGCAAATACAGTTTAGGTTCCTTTAGAAGGACTCCCCCTTTGGGCCTATATCCCTCGGTCATCATAAATGACACACACACATGCATGTTAATTCTACAAAATACGCCATCACAATGCCTAAATTAAATGACAATTTATGCTCATAATGAGGATTCTACTGGTATAGGTTTGTCAAATTGTGTGCATTTAAAAGAGAGATATAAGTATTGCATTTTTCAAACAAATAATTTATTTCGACACCTACCCTCTTATATGTCCGCCACCAAAATTCACAACTCAAAAAGCATAAAAGCGAAGCACGTTCGGCAGTATACACCCAACCCTAATAAGGATCTATTTATGTCGAAAATCGTGTAAATCCTGAAAAATGCAGCATAGCCGCACCACCTGTTGCACGATTTACACCAAAATCGTGGACTAATAAGATATATTGAATGTGGATAACAATAAAATTTGTCGCAAAAAGAGCACTCTCTTGTAACCATTCTAACTAAATTCTAACAACTGACGCTCTCTCTCTCTGACAAAGTTATAAAATATTTTTATCTCTTCCTACATTCCTCCCCCAAACATTTCAATTAAAGTTGCTTAAATAAGAGAAGTGTGGAGAAAATTGTAATATTCTGAAGTAAATTTTAGATATTTATTGGCACTTTTGAAATTTCGATAGTTGAAAGTTGGGGAAGACAGGGTGTTAAATTAGACCTCACACTTTTATTTTTACAACGTTAAATAAATAAAATGTTAGTCGAACTTGGACTTGAGGGGGGGGGGGGGGAGAAAAAAGCTCAAGCCCAGAAAAGAAGACAGGCCCATTCTGAGTCTGCACAAAAAGTGAGGCTTGAAGATACATAGTCCAACTATTGCATACATCTGTAGCCATTATCACTCCGATTCGAATCCAACGCACATGAAAATATATACTCCTTAATTGATAAGCTGCCACCACCGCTATAGGTGCTGGACAAGATGTAAGAAGATTGGGAATCAGTCCCCAGAATGCTTCAAATAATATCAAATGGAAGATTTATTTACAAAATACTTAAATATTTACATTAAAACAACATTTTCATTTATAGGCCCAGATACAGCAGATCCTGCCTTAAGTTAAATAACACTTTGGGACATTATCTATGCAATAGATTTTCTCACTATAAATGCACTATTCTCGTGTCTTTTAACTGTACTTAGCTAGCTTTATCCAATGATAAGACCATACAGATCTGCCTGAATTCTTATCACATGCACTTCTCAAGGAAACACTCTGCACACACAGCACAAACCACTACCTTCAACCTCCACTTCAGACTTTCAACATAAAAAACTGATTCTCTTCTGCTCTCCCTATCCCTTCTTTCTTCCAGACTCTGGGGTTTACACATGTATTTTCAAGAGCATCCCACATGATCTACTGACTCGCTTGCCTACCAACAGGTCATTAACAAGAGATTATCTTTTGTTCGCAACTCTTCTTTTTATTGCCAAATACCTGGCTATTGTGTTACCTTTGTTTTACTGGACAATAGTAGCTCCCCTTTTGGAATAACCTTCTTTTATACCAAGGTTATAGTGTGTAGCTGCCCAGGCTGTTTTTTTTAAACCCGGCTTTTTACAATCCTGTTTTATACACTTCACTCATCTTAATCTCATAGAATATAATATGAAACAGTAGACCAAGGGCTTTCTAATGATATATCACATGATGGGTTTTGGAAAAAAGTTTAAAAGCGCCCCCTTGTGGGGGGGGGGTGGTAAATGAGGGCTGGGGGAGCAAGGTTCATAATAAGTATATAACAACACTTCCGTATTCGAATGCAACTCAACCCGTAAATTTCAAAGCAATCGGTGAAGAACTTTCGGAGATTAGCGATTTTGAACAAACGAGCATTTACATTTTTATTTATATAGATGAAGAATATAAACATGAAACAACACATTAAAATTCCAATTAACTTGTACCACTTTTATTTAAAATAAAGGATTGAAAGAATTTATTATTTTTTCATTAAATTAGGAAGACTCTGAACTCCCGTTTAAGATATTGTCTTCCACAGGGGATTCAGGGAAAATTCTTAGTTCCTTATTGTCTTAGTGTTAATAATTTTAAATCACTCAACAAAAATTTTTTCCTTTTTTTCAAAATCATGAGAAAAAAGAAAACATGGTTAATTAAATTTGATAATCCAAGGCGGGGTAATTGCCCTGCCTTGCAGACACCCATGACCCATCTATACTCCATATAATTTCAATAGGCTTCTAAAGGACACCTCTCCCCTCTACTTCATCCTTTCATTGTCATGGGAAACTACAGAAAATGTTAAAAAATGTGAGTCTGGAGGTTTATATTAAGCGTGCTTATAAAAAGTGTGTGTCCATGTGGCCTAAGTCAGTTTGCGGTTCTTTATTCCAGAACCTTGTGAATTCAACAAACTTTATTTATAAAACAATAAAAAGCACAAAAATAGAAATACAAACTACATCACATAAAAAGTGATGGGGTTTAAAACACGAAAACATATAAAGGAATTCAAAACTAAAAATTGTCTTCCACAAAGGATTCAGGGAAAATTCTTAGTTCCTTATTGTTTTAATGTTAATAATTTTAAATCACTCAAGAATAAATGTTTCTTTTTTTTCTTTCAAAATCATGAGAAAAAGAAAACCTGGCTAATTAAATTTGATAATCCAGGGCAGGGTAATTGCCCTGCCTTGCAGGCATCCATGATCCATCTATACTCCATATATTTTCAATAGGCTTCTGAAGTTCACCTCTATCCTCTACTTCATCCTTTAATTGTCATGGGAAATTACAGAAAAGGTTAAAACATGTGGGTCTGGAGATTTACATTAAGCGTGCTTGTGTTCAAAATAGATGTTATGAAAACAAAATAGTTTCTCTGACTATTATTTGTCTCATCCATTTAGAATATTTGTCAGAACACCTTCTACATATCACTATCATTTGAAAGGTTCCAGGATCCAAGAAAGATGACAACAATCGCTTCGACCTTAGCAGTGCAATTGTCCATACTCAACTTCTTGGCAAGATCTTCATACTTAGTGAGTTCCGGACTGATAAAAGCTGAACATTTATTGCATGCTTTTAAAATAAAAATAATAATGTTCTTATAATTTAGCCTACTTGTTCGACATGTTCATGAAACATGTCTAAACAATTTTTTTGCATATCTGCTTCCCTAGCACACATTTATTCAGTCCTAACTCAATTTCTATTAAGTTGTATTGAGATATTCATATTATCAAGCATTAGGGCAGTGGTTCCCAACCTTTTATTGCCCACGCCCCACTAAAGCATCCTTAAAATCCCCATGCTCCCCCCTCCCTCACTCTGTAAATTATGTATCTTATTACTTAAAAAGTTTACTCTATTCACATGGCGGAAGCGTAATACAGCCTTAACAAACAATTATTCATTTCACACGTTTTAACTTATGAAAGAGGGAAATCTTCTGTAACAAATCTGTTTTCAAGATAATTCTATAAATGTAAAGAGGCTATACATTTTCTTTTATACATCTTCGCCTTTGTGCCAAAACAGTTTTTTTTATACATTTCGAACTTCCCTCAATGTTACAGAAAAGTGTTATACCATCTGAATTTTTATCCTCACAAAAGATATTGAAGAGACACTTAGATTTAGCATTAAAATTGATATCATTCACATATTTTATAATTTATTTTTGTAACTTATTGAAAGTTCGTGGTAAAGCTTTGTACACTATATTTTCTTCCTATGGATAACACAATATAGAAGAAGCATTTTAAAATTATCATCTTTATTAATTTTAAGTAGACATTATTCCCCATCACAACACATTTTTTCCGTTTTCCCTTTCACTGTATTGTTGTCTTCCATATATTACTCGATTTTAAAGTTTAAAATGTATATATCATCATGTAATTGTGTAAGATTCATGAAGTAGAAGCATAGATTTTTACTATCTACCCATTTTTTTCTAATGACATGTAATATTTAAAAAATTTATAAAGTTATTATTACCTAATTTATTTCATAAAATTTTTAGGTTAAATATGTCTAACACAGTCATAAATTTATGTATACTTTTAAGTAATTTCACCTGTGAATGATACTTCTTATAATATTTAGTAGAGCAATAGAAGTAGAAAGTTCATTCAATAAATAATCGAGAGCATAAATTATAAAATACAATAAGGACCAGAAAAATTATAAAAATATTTAATACTGTAAAAAGATGTCAAACATTTTAAAAAGATTATTCATATAATTATTCTGGTATTAGTGTACTTTAAACTTTTGTTTGAGAAATTCTTTTTAATATTTTGTGTATTTTTAGTGTTCAATATCTCTTTCCCCCGAGCGAAAAAAAAAAAAAAACTAAAGAAATCAATAGCGAGTGGCTGGATTACAAATTTGGAATTGCCACCCGGTGGGGCGTACGTCCCACATTGGGAACCACTGCATTAGGGGTATACTTTTTCCTAATTTTTATTAACTTTTTATAGTTGAGACAGAATTCTATACATCTGTAATTCTTTTTATAAGCGATTAAATGAAAACATCACAGCGAATTCACTCCTGACGTAATTATAATGAGTCATTGGCATGAGGTAGCAGCAAAGAACAAAAGACAAATTTAATGCAATATTAAAAAAAAAATATATATGTACTTTGAATTGTAATTACAAAAATAACGTGAAAATATAAAAAGTAAAAATACACATTTTTATGTATTTATTAGGTACATTTATGACTCTTTTTTAATAAAAAATACATCCTCTCTAACAATTTAATTATTTTAAAGTTTTCTTTCTGTTATAATATTCACATGTAACTATATTTTTCCGCTGAAAGAGGTTTGGAAATATTATTTATGCTTTTTTTAATAATTGGCAACAATAACTAATAAAATGATTTCTGCAAAATATGAAATAAATCTATTGAAATAAAATTTTGAATAAAAAAATAGATAAATGATAATTAAAAAAAAAAGAATGCATCTGCACACTACAAAATAGTCAAGTATGTGCCAGCGAAAGATGGTAAAATTGTTATACCTAGTTTTTGATCCTATAAAACTTTAACCGAACAATTTTAATTTTAAATAACACTTAAAATAATTCTTCGATTTAAAAACTGTCATCTAGATCAGCTTGTTTATCAACATTTCTCTATAAAATTACCAGTTTTCATATTTTGAAAAGTCAAAAGGTCACAGTAAACACAATTGCGATGGCAGTTACTTTTTTTTTTTAGAATTGAGACTGAATCGAAGTTAGCTTTTCCGTCCAACAATACATGAATCTACTTACCCACACATATGAAATACAGTAGACTCCCTGAAATCCGTACAGCTTGGGACCAGAGGTTGTGTGGATTTTAGAATTTTGCAGATTTCTGGTCATTGCTTTGTTTACATTTTTTAAACAGTTATTTAAATGTAATAATGCAATAAAAATTATAATGAATGCCTGTAATATAGTCAAATATTAAAATAATTAAGTAATTAACTAAAAAGGATAAATAGTAAGATAATTTAAAAAATGATTATATTATTAAAATAAAGGTCAAGTAAGTAAGCAATAACGGACAGTTAAATATGCATAATAAAGATGAGACACATTTTTCTTGATGAACTTTCAACAATGAAACTTTCCTATAAATTAGGTACCCTATTAATTCATATCAAAACCATAAAGTAAGGAAGTTTTATTTAAGTTTAGCCAGTATTAATAATCAAAGAAGCTTTATTAATAATTTTTACATAAATATATTTGGTAAAAAGATTGTAATACCAGTGATATCATCAAAATCTTAATTTTTTTCAGAAGTGAATTTATACTTCCTTCGTGAAAAACTATCAGTTCAGTCATATTATCAAGAATTACAAATTACAATACATACAGAATGATACAAAAGTAAAAAATTCTTCAATTTTGTTGTTACATCTGAACTGAAAGTTTCATTTAAAGGTATATAAATATTTTACAGACATACAAACAATAAATACAATAAACCCAATTGGGGTGAAAAATTAGCCAGAGCCAGGAATCGAACCCGGGACCACAGTATACAAGATTGCTGCTCTAACCACTGAGCTACTCCAGCCGATACTTGAGTCTGCAATTTCTCACTAATAAACCATGTTGGGGAAGTCACCAGCCATACGACAGATAAGACGATTATAATTATTGTAGATCGATGTAATAGTAAAATCTATTCATCGTTTTCCGGTCATCCAAGGCTGTCGTATGGCTGGTGACTTCCCAAACATGGTTTATTAGTGAGAAATTGCAGACTCAGGTATCGGCCGGAGTAGCTCAGTGGTTAGAGCAGCAGTCTTGTATACTGTGGTCCCGGGTTCGATTCCTGGCTCTGGCTAATTTTTCACTCCAGTTGGGTTTATTGTATTTATTGTTTTGTATGTCTGTAAAATATTTATATATACCTTTAACTGTTCAATGCAGGCATTATTTATGTGCGTATGTGTGTGTTTAATATATATTGTAGTATGTGTGTTTTATTATGAAAGTTTCATTATTTACATCTGTGATTATGTGCCGATTTGAGGGAGTCTACTGTACAAGATTACCAAACCATGTTCTAACACAACCCAATTTTTTAATTTGATCACCCAGTAGCAAAATTTCTGCCAATCAACAGTGGTGAACCAAGCTTACTATCATAAGACATCAAAATAATATATAAAATTCGATAAAAATTACATTCTCAAAGAAAATCTAGAGACAAAGGTAAATTTTATGTCTTTTTAAGTTGTTAGATAAGATTATTCAGTTACGTCTAAAATAATCTGTAGCACTTATTGCTATGCTGCACTGTATCTGCTACTGGCTCTAATCCTATTAACCAGTGACCCGGAGCCGAACAATTTTTTATGTTCCAGCTCCGCCCCTAGATAAAATACTGTGGCTCAAGCTCCGGCTTCAACTTCGCGCTTTTAAGTTGCAGATTTTAATTTACACATTTAATTTTTTGCTAACAAATTCTTTCTTCCTTTACTTTCATTAAAGAACTGACAAAATGCATTTTTCTTCTCATCAAACTTGAAATGCTTGTTCAGAAAATATGACATCTTTTAGCTTTTGCTTTTAAAATAGAAAGTTTGGTGGAATTTTAAACACAAAAATCTTAAATTTCTTCTACACTTTTCAAACAACCAAAATTGTACAACTACACATGTAAACAACAGGCGGCCACATTTGTTTATAAATAGTGTTGTAACTTAGCTCAAGTAGAAAGTAGAAGTAAAGTGTAGTGTTACCATGTTTCGAGAAGTTTTCCATCTCTAATAATAATAAAAAAACCTAAAAAATGATATAATTAAAGTACTGAATAATGATGTACTAATTAAAATATTTTAAGCCTGGAAATTTAAAAGGCTGAAAAAAAAAAAGATTTAAAAGAATATTAAAAACTAAAGGAGCCCTGGAGCTGGAGAAAATTTAGAGCTCCAGCTCCAGGGAAAACACAGCTCTGGAGTGCTCTGGCTCTCTGCTATAAGCGATTGCTTTAACCTCTATAATAGTTATTCCTGCCTAAAGTTATAAAATTCTCATAATAAGGTCAAAAGATTTAATAAAATAAAGAAAGCTTGAAGCATTAAAACAATGTAAAAAAACAAGAGAAGGGTATCTTCATGTGTAAAAAAGATAGATGAGTATTTTATTTTGTAAAAGTGTTTTTTCTTCTTAATGACATGCTGAAAACAAAATTCCCAGATTTGAAATATATGCATTATTCATATTCATTAAGAATCATTTTTTTTTTTTTTAATGTGCATCTTATTTTGTTGAAACATTTTGGGTATTGTTTTTTATCTTTGTTTTCAAAGGTTATTAGCAGAGAAACACATGACATAATCAGCTAAAGACAAGGCATTATATTGATATATTTATTAATGTTAAAAAAAAGTTAATAAAAAGGTTATATATGTAATGCACGTGTGTAACATGTAATTGCTATAATCTCTAAGCTAAGCAGAAACAGAAGAATGAGATGAGAAGCGATGCTAACAAAACAACCAACAAAGCTACACATTGTTGAGCTGGAGAAATGAAAAATCGCAACGCTAAGATATAAGGTGTTCAAGGGGTTACTTGTATTGTAGAAAAAGCGATTATGCCAAGTTAAGCTATACTGCCAAGATGCCAGAGGTAACCGTCATGCGCAGTTTGTTGCTGTGCCTGACGGTTAAATAGAATGATCATTAAGGCCGTATCTTACAGCGCAATAGACACTCCGTACCTTGTATGCTTTTCTCTTTATACATTTGTGTTTTCCACTCGTTAACAACATGCACAAGACAATACAAATGAAATATGGGTGGGGAATACTAACACTTACTTATGCATGCATGTACAACCTGTCAGTTTTAAGGCCTGTAGTCTTGGAATCCATCTACCAGCATATACACTTCAGAAAAAGAACATAACATATATTGTATGAAAGCTACAGTTTCAATCATAGGAGGAATTCTTTTCTGTTTTTTTTTTTAAACTCGCAAGATTCCAATAAACATTAAATACAGTAAAAAGATTAAAAAGTGCAACAGCACTACCAAAGACA
Source organism: Maratus speciosus (assembly GCA_963932465.1). Lineage (NCBI taxonomy): Eukaryota > Metazoa > Arthropoda > Arachnida > Araneae > Salticidae > Maratus > Maratus speciosus. Next base: position 227,294,718 of record OZ010796.1, on the reverse strand, counting down.
CCTAGTGAAAAATAAAGTATGGTTAAGATGTGTTATTATCCCACCCTCCGCGATGTTGAGTATTTGGCGATTTTTATTGCTCTGGTAACCCCGGCGTTTGGCGTCTAGTAACTTATTATGGCAACCCCCTTTTTACGACGCGAGAGCGTGCTTTTTGCGTGAACATTCATTTCACTGCCGGGTGTCGTTGCTGACGGTTGCTTGAGTCTTGTACCAGATACTCTTTGATATCGTGTTCTATGGCTGTCTTTTATTTTTATGTTAAGTTTATTGGATGTATTTCATTGACTATAGTTCCTGTAGCCCATTTAAACGCTCTTGCTGAAGTAATTAAGAAATATGAGGAAATTTTGACATGAAAGGGAGGTTTGTTTATAGCGTGTCAATGCGTATTAAGCCTATTTTGGAAAATGACGGCGGTGTTATATTTTGTGCTGTAGGTTTCAAGAAAACAGATGTCTGTTAAGGTATGTTGATAATTTTATGTATATTTTGTTGCGTTAAGAGTTTTTTACATTTTGAGATTGCTACAAAACGAGAACTACTGAATTTTGAGAATGCTATATCACGAAAAATGCTGAATTCGGCGATGTTTTTTTTTTTTCGGTAAATGAGCGCGAAGCACTCGTACAACTATTGCTGATTGCCACTTTAGCAAGTTTCGTTTTTTAGGTATATTTTGCTGTTTTAAGAGTTTTTTACATTTTGAGATTGCTACAAGACGAGAACTGCTGAATTTTGAGAATGCTATATCGCGAGAAATGCTGAATTCGGCGATGTTTTTTTTCCGTTAAATGTGCGCGAAGCGCTCATACAAGGATTACTGATTGCCAGTTTAGCGAATTTTGTTTATTATTTACATTTTATTTTCGTTGAGCCAAACATGCGTATAAACGGGTGCTTGGCGACATTTACTACTTGGCGGAAAAGGGGTTTTCTCGCCAAAAAAATCCAAGATGGCGGAGGGTGGGATAATAACACATCTGTTCCTAAAGTATTTATAAGGGTTTTTAGAAATGACAAAATAAAAATAAGGATTTACAAGCACTTTACGAAAGAGAAGGAATTTTGCTAATACTAATATAAATGTTTAAACTTGTATTACTATTAGTTTCATATTACTGTTTTATATTTAACAAATGATGTTATGACACAAAGAAAATTCAAAAGCACAAAGCTTTACACACCATTATAATCCTCACCCCTTATGTCTCTGATATTGATGTGTCCTAATTTTTGCATCAATCTTAAAAGGAACAAGAACGACATTAAAAGTAACTGATTTCATTGACAATACAAATTTTAAGATTTTTAGTAACATGTAATAAAATATCTGGATAAAATTGTCACCCATCCACGAAAAATAATATAATTTTCAATAGAAACTAAAAGATATATAAAGATTAGGCACATTATTAGTAAAAATTAGCAATTAGTTATGCGTAGACTGGAAAAAATTCTAGTACGTAACACTTAATAAACGCACATTAAAAACATTAGCAACAGACGAAAGAAAATCTAAATTAAAATTTCCTTAGTAATCCATGTAAGAAATTAATTACAGTAGTAAAATAAGCTAAACATTAAAATAAAAAAATATATTGAAGAAAATTAGCAAACAGCAGCACGTGCAGGGTGATTAAAGAAATTAACAAAACATACATTATAAATGCAAGGAAAACAATGACATAATTATGTTAATAAGCATTCTTATCTGAAATTAAAGAGAACGTGGAAATATTGATTAAATTTTATAAGAAACTCAAACAATCACTCATTAACGAGTCCGCTCGCCTCCCTAGAAGAATCCGTGTTTACCTGGTAGGTTAGTTACCTCGTTTACGCCACTCGCTAGCCAAGCTGAAAATATCGCCACGTTACCGAGTTAGTGACGTACGTCATTGATGACGTAGGTCACTAACTTCCAGGTAAACCTGTATTCCTGTTTTCTGCAAAACTCATTCGACATACGGCAACGAGTCACGTGACGTCCACCTTTTTCTACCTTTTTGACGTCATCACTGCTTGTGAAGAGGGAGGTTTGGTGTTTTTCTTGGCGACTTTCTGGCAACCTCGTATTACGGCAGTTTGTAAACAAAAAGATTAATAACATCATTATTACAATTTATAATAAATACTATATAATTTAATATATTGAAGAATATTAATAAAATCAGAATTACAGGTTATCGGCGAAATGTTTATTAAATATATGGTGGATGAAAAAGGTTCCATACGCAGATGTAATAAGAAAAATATTTTTTTTACTCACGATTGTTTATTACGAAGAAAGAGAAAATTTGTAGTTACAAAAAAATCACTATTGATTTGCATACTGCGTATGATTACTTGCATATTTATTAAATGTTCCATTTGAAACACCTATCGTATATACTATATTTATTATGCCTATACATTTCGTAAATATTAAGTAATGTGAACAAACTGAATCCCTTTTGTAGTAGATATTTTATTTAAAGTATCACACAGCTGAAAAGTGTTTTAAAACTTTTTACACTTTTTTACGTGTAGTGTGTTTAATTGAATCCCCTTTTGTAGGTATGTTATTTAAAGTATCGTGCAACTGAAAAGTATTTTAAATCTTTTTACACTTTTTCTATTATGTGTAATGCGTTTTACTTTGAAGTTCATCATTAATTTTTTTTAATTAATAGAAAACTAATATACTAAAATCTGCCAAGACAGTATCGCAAGGAACCAAGAAAAAGTTCCGTTTTAAACAGATTTCCTTTTTAGCTGCTTGATTAAAAAAAAAAAAAAAACTGGAGATCTAATATTTTGGAATATTAACAACTTTAGTTGTACCCCCCTCTCCGCCCCCTTCACCAGCATATAGTATTTCATACATTATTTGCAAAAATTAAGCATTTTTTTCTTTAGTAAAAGAAAATAATTAATATAATGTTTTAAATATATCTATCCATATACAATGGCACACCCAGGATTTTTTTTTATGGGGGATGCCGAGCATTGGTGGTGAAACAAAATAAAATTAGTGAGTGCAAAATTTCTCTGCTTATGATTACAGTAGGTAATTTGCAAGGAGACACTAATTAATGATCAAATTACCGTAATTAATTCAGTATTTAATAATATTTTATTTATTTTAATGAAAATTATTATATTTAAAATTTAATTAAATTAATAATTTAAAAGTACATTAATTTTTGAATGTGTCGAAGTTAAATACTTAAAGAACACCTAGACACACTTATAGAATTTCCAGTACTTTTCGGTTCGCTCAGTGCCAGTGTTATATATACATATATATGTATACTAGCTGACCCGCCCGGCGTTGCCCGGGTCCGTGGTAATATTTATAAAGAAACCTTTAATTTATATGATTTTATATGTAACTCGATTTTGTCTGAAATACGTACCCACTCACACCTCACAGTGTGAAAATGGGGGAGAAGCAGTTGCAAATTGTTGAGATGTTAAGCAAATTTTATTCATAAATTTTTGTAAAATTGTATGTCATAGTCATGAACAAATTAAAATTTTAAAACATCCTCTACTGATGAAAAAATTAGTTAAGAGGAGAGGAGTGAGTGCTTAATAATGTACAGGCCAAAAGCTTTAAAACGACCTCTGTCAGAAAACAACATATAAAGGATACTCATCGAAGAAAACGCTACAGTTGCAAGGACAATTATCGTCACCCGCCTTCCAAACTCGAAATTCAACTCTCCCACCTTCTTTAAAATTTTAAAGTGTTATCATTCACGTAAGTTAATTTCAATTGTATTCGTTCTTCGTGTTAATGGCAATTTACATATGCATAGTCGCCCAAGCATGGAACGTGTTTCTTGAACTTTTTATGAAGTAAATAATTTCCGTTCTTGAGCGATTAAGAGTCCATTCACATGCGATTCTTATAAAACTCCTAATATATCACAAAATGCACACCATATTAAGTATTTCATGAACTCAAGGATTTTTCACTCAGTTCTTATTCTTTTGTTAATATTTTCTCATCCTAATGAAAACATATGTTATACTTTATTGAATGTTTTCACATTGAAAGTGCAGTGTAAAGTTTAGGCATAATTCAATAAAGCGAAAATTTTGAGTGTTCGTTATTTATAATCTATCTTCCTGTTAAAATTGTTGACTACATTTTTAGACACCCATGAACGGTGAACACATAACATGCTATAAATTGTCACAAATTTTGTCATAGATCGTTGAAAAAAATTGTGAAATGATCATTAGAAAAAAAAAGAATTTCATCCAACGATCTTGGAAAAATAATCATGAATTTTGTGAAACAATCGAAGAAAAAATTGCAAATTTCATCAAAATATCGCAGAAGCACACGTTGAATTTTGCCAATCTGTCACTCAGGATTATCGGGAACTTCGACAAATAGTCGCAGAAAAAAAAATCAAATTCGTCACAGATAATTGAAAAAAAATGCAAATTTCGTCAAACAATCTTGGGAAAATATCATGCATTTTGTGAAACGATCGCTGCAAAAAGCCCTCGAATTTCAGTAAACAATCGAAGAAAAATATTGCAAATTTCATCAAAAAATCGCGGAAATGTATAGCAAATTTTGACAAAAGAGTGCGAAGCGCACACTGAATTTTGCCAATCTGTCGCTGAGAAATATCGGGAACTTTGGCAAATAGTCACCAAAAAGAAATAAATAAAATAACAAATTTCATCATAGATCGTTGAAAAAAAGAACGTGAATTTCGTCAAACGATTGCTGAAAAAAAACCCGTGAATTTCAGTAAACAATCGAAAAAAAAATTGCAAATTTCATCAAAAGATCGCGGAAATGCATGACAAATTTCGTCAAAAAGTGCAGAAGCATATGCCAATTTTGCCAATCTGTCGCTGAGAAATATCGGGAACTTCGACAAATGGCCGCGGAAAAGAAAAACACAAATTTTGTCACTGATCGTTGGAAAAAAAAATGCAAATTTCAGGAAACGATTTGGGGGGGGGGGGGGAATCGTGCATTTTGTGAAACGATCGCTGAAAAAAAAAACGTGAATTTCAGTAAACGAAGTAAAATATAGCAAATTTCATCAAAAGATCACAAAAACGCATAGCAAAGTTTGTTTGAAGAGTGCAGATTACAAATTTTGCCAATATGTCGCTGAGAAATATAGGAAAGTTCGACAAACGGCCACGGAAAAGAAAAACAAATTTTGTCACTGATCGTTTAAAAAAAATCGTGAAAAAAAAAAAAAAAAAAAAAAGGGAATTTCGTCAAACGATTGCTGAAAAAAAAAACCGCGAATTTCAGTAAACAATCGAAGAAAAATATTTCAAATTGCATCGAAAGATCGCGGAAATGCATGGCAAATTTCGTCAAGAAAGTGCAGAAGCATATTCCAATTTTGCCAATCTGTCACTGAGAAATATTGGGAACTTCGACAAATGGCCGCGGAAAAGTAAAACACAAATTTTGTCACTGATCGTTGAAAAAAAAAATGCAAATTTCAGGAAACGATTTGGGGGGGGGGGGGGGGGGAATCGTGCATTTTGTGAAACGATCGCTGAAAAAAAAACGTGAATTTCAGTAAACGAAGTAAAATATTGCAAATTTCATCAAAAGATCACAAAAACGCATAGCAAAGTTTGTTTGAAGAGTGCAGATTACAAATTTTGCCAATATGTCGCTGAGAAATATCGGAAACTTCGACAAATGGCCACGGAAAAGAAAAATAAATTTTGTCACTGATCGTTTAAAAAAAATCGTGAAAAAAAAAAAAAAAAAAAAAAAAAAAAACGGGAATTTCGTCAAACGATTGCTGAAAAAAAAAACCCGCGAATTTCAGTAAACAATCGAAGAAAAATATTTCAAATTGCATCGAAAGATCGCAGAAATGCATGGCAAATTTCGTCAAGAAAGTGCAGAAGCATATTCCAATTTTGCCAATCTGTCACTGAGAAATATTGGGAACTTCGACAAATGGCCGCGGAAAAGTAAAACACAAATTTTGTCACTGATCGTTGAAAAAAAAAACGTGAATTTCAGTAAACAAAGAAAAATATTGCAAATTTCAGCAAAAGATCACAAACGCATAGCAAAGTTTGTCTAAAGAGTGCACATTACAAATTTTGTCAAATGGCCGCGGAAAAGAAAAACACAAATTTTGTCACTGATCGTTAAAAAACCCCCACAAATTTCATGAAACGATTTGGGGGGGGGGGGGGGGGGTGTAGTGCATTTTGTGAAACGACCACTGAACAAAAAAGCGTGAATTTCAGTAAACGAAGAAAAATATTGCAAATTTCATCAAAAGATCGCAGAAACGCATAGCAAAGTTTGTTTGAAGAGTGCAGATTACAAATTTTGCCAATATGTCGCTGAGAAATATAGGAAAGTTCGACAAACGGCCACGGAAAAGAAAAACAAATTTTGTCACTGATTGTTTAAAAAAAATCGTGAAAAAAAACTGCAAATTTCGTGAAACGATTTGGGGGGGGGGGGGGGGGGGATCGTGTATTTTGTGAAACGATTGCTGAAAAAAAACGTGAATTTCAGTAAACGAAGAAAAATATTGTACATTTCATCAAAAGATCGCAGAAACGCATAGCAAAGTTTGTCTAATCTTTGGCTAATGGTCGCAAAAAAAATAACTCGAATTTCATGAAAAATCTTGTAAAAACAATCACTATAAAAATAAAACACAAAATTCGATAAACAGTCGAGGGAATAAATTGAAAATTTCATCAAAAGATCGCAGAAATGTATAGCAAATTTTGACAAAAGGGTGCAGAAGCACACGCTGAATTTTTCCAATCTGTCGCTGAGAAATGTCGGGAACTTTGACAAATGGCGACAGAACAACAACAAAAAATCATAATTTGTCTTCACTGAATTACGCCTAAACTTTAAACTGCTATGCCTGGCACCACAGTTGCAGAAAATTCTCCAAGTGTCTGTGACAGATACTTCAGTGGCAGAAAATAATCTGCTGGTAAAATATTTTACAATTGAAGCATTAATTAATCAAACCACCACTTACCTGCAATGTCTTTAAGCATTTTATTAATTTTTATAGATAATAATCTTAGTTTTGTATTAAGTAATAAAGAGCTAAACATAATTGTAAAGCGAAATAATAAAAGGTTTGATGGAAAAATAATCTGCAAAAGAGATAAGAAAATCTGTGACGCCTGTCTCCCATCTTGAATTTTCTGCTACTGGACCTGGCACTATGAAAACATTCAGTAAAGTGCAAGATATGTTTTCATTACGATTTTTTATCAGTGGGAAAGTGGAGAGAAAAGATTAACAAAAGGAAAAGAACTGAAAATGGAAAATTCTGAGTGCGTAAAATAGTTAAGATGTGCATTTTGTGACATGGAGTTTCATAAGAATCGCACGTGAATGAACTCTTAATTGCCCAAGAACGGAAATTATTTACTGAATGTTTTAAAAAAACATTCGATTCTTGGAGCGATTAGACAAATTTGGAGTTTCAGAATAATCGTTCAAGAATGGACATGCAGTCAGGTATAAAATGTACGTTGTCATCGCCCAATAATGTCAACAATAATAAATCAAAACATTGAATATTTGTATATGAAGCAAACTGAGTTCAATAACAATTTTAAAAATGCAGAATCAAAATTCAAACTTATATTTTTGTTTATTTAAATGAAAAAAAGTTTAAATTCTACATATAACATTTCGAGTTATACCGATTAATAAGTTTTATCATGTTATAGTTAAGCATCACAAAAAATTTCAAAATAGTAACTCAATAAATAAAAATTATTTTAAAATAGGTATGTCCCGGACCTCCTTAAATGAAACAGAGTTCAATAACAAATCTTAAAATCAAAACATACATCTTATACTTTTGCTAAGAAATGAAAAGAAAACATTCAGTGAAGCGTTGATTCAGCAAATATGTGAAAAGTTTAGTTTTCAGGTGAAAAAGTTTGTAAAAAGCCTACTTTTATGACAATATTGTGAAGGGTCCTTTTTTTAAGGTGAAAAGTTTTGTGAAAGGTCCTATTTTGATTTGAAAAAAATTGTGCAGGGTCCAGTTTTGACATAAAAAATGTTGTGAAGGGTCCAGTTTTGACATGAAAAATGTTGTGAGGGGTCCTTTAAAGAACCCAATTTTTCCTAAACAGATCCCTGTGCTTATTACATATCATGACTTTGATAAGAAATAAAAACACTCAGTAAAGTGTAAAAAATATGTTTTCGTTGGGATTTGTTATGAAACTCATAATATATGGGGAAGTGGAAAAAAAAGATAAAAGAAAAACCCAAATAACTTCATTCATTTCCCCTGAAAAGAAATATTTGTTTTATTCCTATTCTTGGGCGATGACAACATACATCTTTTAATCACCCGAGAACGGAAATTATTTACTGAATGTTTCCATTTCATAGAAAGTACAGTTTTCATCTTACACTTTACTATAAAATGTACAGTTCTATTTTTACTAAGAAATGAAAACAACATTCAGTGAAGCGTTGACAACATACATCTTTTAATCACCCGAGAACGGAAATTATTTACTGAATGTTTCCATTTCATAGAAAGTACAGTTCTATTTTTACTAAGAAATGAAAACAACATTCAGTGAAGCGTTGATTCAGCAAATTTGAAAAAAAAAATAATCAGCAAATTTGAAAAAAAAAATAATTACTTTAAGATCCCAGAAAGTTCAAGAAACATTATACTATTTCATTCTTGGGCGACTACGCGTATGTAAATAGATATTAATACGAAGAACGAATGCAATTTAAAGTAACTTACGTGAATTCTATTATATCACTTCTTATAAATAATATAAAATAATTTCAATAAGATTAAATCTTATAGTAACAAAATAAATAAAGCATGGAAAATAAACAGTGTAATTTCCCGCTACAGTTTTAGGCTAGGAAATGCAGCCGCTGTATCTCATATTTACCACCTGCTCTCATTGGCTGGTTTCTTCTTTGCCGCGGATTGGCTTAGAGCTGTAAGTAGCCTGAAACCCATAACGTTTTATTGCAGCGGATTGGCTTAGAGCTATAAATAGTCTCTAACACATAACGTTTTAATTTTTTTTAAATATCTAAATTGAAATTTAAAAATCCGGTGGTGAAGTACACTTTCTGGTAATAGCATCTACACATGACAAAAATTTCAGAGGTCTAGATGTTATAATTTCGGAGATTTCCGCGGTCAGTTAGGCAGACAGACATCTCTTATTTTATATATATAGATATACATACACATACGTATATATGTGTATATATACAATATATGTATATCTATGTATATTTACATACATATATGTGTATATAAATATGTATATATGACACTGGCGCCCGGCTAAATGAAAAGTACCGAATTTCCTATTTATATTTATCTGACCGTGAGATATATTGTAGTTTAAAGGGAAATATCGAAAACAGCCTTCACGAAATGAATTATTGGATGCAAATTTTTGGGCTAGTTCATTTTAAACTTTATATTTGTCAGTCAGAATTTTTGGGAATTAATAAACTAATAGAGAATTTAATTTGTTTTAGGCATCAGTCAATTCTTGAAAGGCATTGCCTCTAGTCTTGGAAAGGGTAGCTGCCCAGGGGCGCCATTTCAGAATTTTCTTGGGGAGGGGGGTGGCAAAGCTGTCTTTGAGGACAGTGGCATAGCCAAGGGTGGGGTGGGGAGCCTGTACTCTCTCCCATCAAAACGAAAACCTATGAAAAATTCCGTTTTAAGGAGGTTTTTTTTTATCTTAGCAGGTATAATTTCAAGATAGTGACTAATATTTTTTCCGTTTAAGACATTATTCTATTATAGACAGTTTCCCTTTTTACAAGTATTCTTAAAGGCATTTAAAACATCCTTTCTATAGTATACCTCTGAAGAGTATAGGTATATTACATTTATTGTAAAACTTGCAAATACGAAACCTGCCAAAAAAAGAATTGTTTCGTAAACGGAAAAAAAATTAAGTTTCTATGAAGAAAGCACTATATAATTATACTTGCTAAGAAGGGTACCTGTCTAAAACGGAGATTTTTTTTTTTTGATTTTGCAGGCTTTACGGACAGGACAGGGAGACATTTAATAAGTTTCTTAGAGTGGGGAGAGGAGGTAAGATTTTGTTTGAGGAGAAGGGTTTGAAATAGCATGCCATTCTTAACATTTTCATAAGCATGGGATTCTTCAAGAAATATTTGTAACACTTTCCAACGCAGTTGAAAAGGGAATTGGGTTTGTATACCCGTCTGGTCATGCTCTAACTCACGTAAATATACTCGGATTAACGCGTAATTGATATATGTTATTAATGTTTACAATGGAATGTTCGTATAGGTCAAAATTGGGAAATTTCATTAGCGGCTACTGGCCGGTAGGACTAATTTTTTAAGTGGCCACTTTCTTTAAACTAGCGGCCACTTTTTTATTTCAAAATGCTAAACAGTAAAATTTCCATAAGTATTAATCTAAAACTGAGTAGCCCAAATAAATATGTTAATATAAATATATTGGAACCAAAAAAGTAGAATCCTTGATGAAATGCAAGAAAATTTTATTATCTCCTTGTAAAAAAGTGGCCGGAAGGTGGCCGCTGGTACACAATTTTTCACTAGCCACTTTTTTTCATTTACTGGCCCTGTGGCCGGTGGCTAGTGCTAATTTTGACCTTTAAATGTTCGGTATTCAAAATGAAGTGTGTATCATTCATAGTTCATTTACAGGAGGACTCAAAAGTATTCCGTTAGATTATGGTCTATCGGGTAAAATCATTTGCGGTATATTTTAATATTGTTGTATTACAGTATTTAAACATAACAACATTTATATACATTATTGGGGTGTACTAAAAGATTACTACTACATGTAATGTTATGTTTAGCACTTACAGTTCGCGTCCAGGAGAACTCACAAGTATTCCGTTATATTATAGTCTATGAAGAAAGAATATTTGTGACGTATTTTAATAATGTTACTCCGTTACAAACATAATGAAATTGATAAAAATTTCTGAGATGTGCTAATTAGAGATGAGTTCAGGCTCATTTTTCAGAGCCCGGGGCCAACAATTTTAAATCCGAATCCGAAAAAGTTTGTGCCATCAGAGCCCGATTCCGATACCGAAAATATGCACGGAAACAAAAGGTTTAACAAAAATGCATATTTAAAAGCTGTTCTAAATGTAATACATCTCATTTTTTAACAACTGTTAATCTCTAGCACATAATTAATTTTATGAAATTTACATTAAATTTTATCAAAAGAGACGTTTAGTGTCAAATAGAAATATACTTACCTAAAAAGATTTTTAAATTTTTCTCCCGCAACAAGTAGGTATCTCTGATGGACACAATAACGAAGAGCATTTTATGTATAAATTAATGAAATTTGCAGAAATTATTATTTGTATGACGAAGAATCGAACAGCGTTTTCTGTTTCCTATAAAAGGTGTACATCTTTCGCATTTATCATGGCTTTGAAAATCAGTTTAAATTATAAATTTGACACCGTTACCGAAAAGATCCGATGCTTTTATAGAAAAAGAGGAAACGCTGCTTAATTGCTTTCAATCGGGAATAACAACACATGCCAATTTTATCTACTCACGTATGAAAGTGATTGTATAAATATGAAGAACAGAGCCACAGAATGAGTAGACTTCAAGAAGAAGCATGAATAAAATCACCAACATTACTTTCATATAAAGAGCGATTACAATCGCAGACAATAGGAGACTAAAAATTTGGAAATCTTAGGCTAATGCTGATTGACGTAAAAGAAAATATTTATTTCTCTTTAGATGTCTGAAAAAAGTAATAATAAATAAACATTACAATTAAACAGTATCCTAATGGCGCCATATTCTGATTGCCGCCAACATCAACAGGCCGTTACTCGCGTTAAACCACAGACATAAATCATCAAATATCACAAGTTTTCTTTCAAAATAATGTTCGACAAATACTAAAAAAAAAAAAAAAAGAAAGAAAAAAAAATCTATTTCTCTTTCTTCCTGATCAAAATAGCATTAAAAAGACTTGCAATGGGATAATTAATTTTTAAGGGGTAAAAAAGTTATTTTTTGTTTCTACACGAGTACGAGAATAAATAAAATTGCCAATTTGAGAAAGAATGGGCCCGAGCCCGAAGGCTGGTATAAAAATCAAACCCGTGTCAGTTCCGGGTTGAGTCCGTCTTATCTCTAGTGCTAATACATACTTTCTGTAGAATATGGGGTGCGAAGCATTCATCCTTCATTTACAAGGTTATGCAAAAGAGTTCGATTATATGATGGTCTACGGGTAAAAACTGTTTGCAGCGCATTTCAATTATGTTGCACTATTTCAAACATGATGAAACTGATATATATTATTGAAGCTAACAACAAAATGCTTGCAGTAAAATAGGATGGGGATTGCGTTTATCATTCATTTACAGGGACACATAAAAGATTTCGGGAACAAATCTGTATGCGAAGTTTGGCTATTAGGAATGATTGCTGCAAGTCCGTTTTCACTTATGGTATGGTTTTTTTAGTTTAACTAAATTTTTTAATACTACATGGTGTGCATAAATTATATAGAACATATACAGAGCAATTTTTAAATTCGTAAGACACACAGAAAAATTCGTAAGCATTATTGAGAAAGAGCAGGAATTGCTTAAAGACGTTATTTTTAATTTGAGTTATGCAGCTTCAAGTTGTCTTTCAAGCTCAACTACATTTAGTATAATATACTAAGGTAAGTTTGCTGCATATAAATAAAATCATATACAGGACTATGCAAAGAACTGGATATATAATCCCTATGGATATTAACTCATGGAAGCGTAATTTAAGTAGCTTAAGCATTGCTTGAATTAAATTTCAGCATTAATATGTGGCGTGTATTAAAATCTGTATGTCATATACAGGGCTGTACAAAAGAATTTAAGTACGTTTCCCTCTATCGGTAGAAACTGCTGAAGGGGAATTTTTTACTGTGTTATGCATTTTCTTACTAAACATAATTTAAGCACACTGTGTATCATATGTACAAATTTATAGATCACATACAGAGCTTCACAAAAGAACTGGATTACTTTTACGGTTATGGGCTGTAATTATTGAAATATGGTTTTTAAATGTGATATAAGGACTGTTTCCTAGAAATCTGCACAAACTTTTCTTGACTTGAAAGTTATTAAAAAACGAGATAAAGATCTCAAATGGGCACTGTAAGGTGACTTCAATAATCATATTCCTCTGTAAAACTGTTATCGGATTTCAATTAAACCGTTTCGTTTGACATTATAGATTTTACTTTTGGTGGTACTTGCTAGACATTGTACAAAATTTAAGTTCATAATTTTGAAACAATACTTGATTCGATTGATCAATTTCTGGATGTCACCTGCTTTCTAGCTTTTGGCATACACTTTTGACTTCAGATACTTTCAGAACCGCTCAATTGGTCAAATTTGGGGAACGCTAACCAGGTTGTCAGACTTCTTTATGAAAGTGATGTTTTGCTGGCGGAAATGGCTGCTATCCAAGTCTGGCCAGATACCGTAATCGCCGTCATTGTAGTTGCTACAGATGTAGGGGATAAGAAGACGGTGAATGCCCTTGTTCAAATGTCGTTGCCCATTGACAGCGAACCCAGACTTTCGGATGAACGGACGACTCAAACCTTTCGGACCCATTGCAATCCATACGATGATCTTGTCTTGGAATTTCGCTTTAGTAGAAAATTTAATGATATCTTGGGTCGTGGAGACGCCAGATGTATAATAGCCACCATTAAAGTTAAACGTGGAGCGCTTGAGCTTAAAATATGAGCCGTCACCATCATCGAAGATGAATATTCTATCAGAGAATTTTCTGAACAAGTGACCACACTTCGTTTTCACGACAACCATTTGTTTTTCTGTTCATTCTGTTATGACCATTTCTTGTAATATTTGATGTTCAGGTTCTTGATGATTGTCTTTTGTTGGTGGTTAGGTGAAACATTGTATTTCGAAGGCATGGGGTGGATTAATGACGAATACTCGGTCGTTTTCGTCAAACAGTCCTTTCAACTGCTCTAACTCTGGCTTGGAGATTTTTTTTTTTTTTTTTTTTGCCTTCCTACCCGATCCCAGTTCTTTTTTGGCCAAGAGTCCCTCCTAGCAACATTCTAGAACATCGTATGTAGTTCGTTTGGTGATATTTTCGGAAAATAAATAGTTCACGATGGACTTGCTCCTTGATGAACATTGCTTTCGTAAAACTTGTACATAATAATACATAGACACTCCTCTTGTGGCTCTATTCTCGGAAAACACAGATTATTTAATGATCTCTTGGCTAATGGCCATGCTCTTATATACATAGCACAACACTTCACGCGCAAGTTTCACCTGATTCGGTTTCTTTTGCTATTTTACATAATTTCAAAGTTTGTGCGGATTCCTAGGAAAAAGTCCTTATGTTTTCTAAAATGTTTAATTAGATATATTATTTACTTTATTGAAAGGCTAAGTTTTGCTAAAGCATTCTTGATGTGTTGGAAAGCCTCATGGAGTTGGAGGCTGGAATTCCAATATTAGTTAAAACTCTATTCACATATTAAAACGCAAATGGTCTGCCAAGTCATATCTTGGTAGAAAACACCTGAAAACCCGATTTTTGCAGCTGACTCGAGGGTTTGCCATTGTGTTTTCCTGCTCCCAGTCCTTCATGTTTTCATACCTTTAGGTGCAGGAAAACACAATGATAAACCTACGAGTCAACCACTAAAATCGGGTCTGAAGGCGGTTTCCACCAAGATATGCTTTGGCAGACCAGTTGAATTTTAATATGCTAATCAAGTTCTGTCTAATCCTGAAATTTCAGCTTCCAGCTCGATGAGAGGATTGTCTGTGCTGACGCCTCCCAGTCTACAATGTAGTTTCTTATTTCTATCACAAATGCAGCATTTCCAATTGATAAATTTAAACTATGTGAATCACAATGAACATATAAAGCTTGCAGATATATAATATAGCTGATATATGAGACTGTACACAGCCAAACTCTCCGCTCATTGTACACGTAGGCCGAACCTAGGTAAACCTAGGCCAATGAGATTTGGAAGGAGGCAGATGCTGCCCCCTCCCCCCCCCCACACACAAATGAACTTTGATCCGTAAATATTTTTCTAGTGTTTCTCACTTTTTTTGGACCCCCCGTCCCCCTCTGGGTGCACCACCGTCCATATATGCATATGTAAGAAAATCTAGTAAATATTTTTATAATCATGTGGGTGGGGAATTTTCGGAAAATCTTACTCACCAAGGATCTTTTTCTTTCAACCAGCAAGCAAATTATAACATACAACACTGTTCCTACTGGCTTCGGTACACGGTATTTATAAGCTCCAATATATTCGCTCAAAATAAAGAAGTGCAGGAGTTGCATTTCGGTGCAAAATAAAATAAGTATTGCTTAGAACTAGGGATGCACCAGGGCTCGAAATGTACCAGAGCAAACCAGAATGATATTCCGGTTCGTGAAATTGTAACAAATATTGTTCTGGTTCATGGAATTACTAAAAAATATTATTACAGTTTCATACATATAGCTTACTATGCTCTCTGTAACTTTTTTTCTAATTATTTAGAATTTTGAATCCATTTTTAAAAATTAGTTTTTCTATGGTTAAATATAAATTTGCTATACAGTAAAGTCCCGATTATCTGAGTTAATATGGACCAATCTCACCTCGGATAAACAAAAAACTTGTATAAACCAGATTTACACAAATTGTCACCAACTCAGGAGATATAAATTTCACTCAAATATAAATTTTCACTTAACACTAGAAAGACGGGGAATTTTATTCAAATTTTATAAAAATTCGTACCAGAATTTTTATTTTAAATTATTAACTTATTTATTTAACTAGTTTTTTTCCTTATTACCTTTGAAACTAGTTTTATAAAGAAATTTCTGGTTCGAACCGAAATATATTCATTTGGTAGCGGTCAAAATGACCGTCACCGTCTTTCTAGTGTTAATTCATTCATTTTTATGGTACTAGTAACATTTCCTTGATGTACATTTCCGTTACTTTTAAGAAAAACAGAGAATGAAATTGTTTATTTGAAAAAGTCCTTGATAGTTTTTTGTTTGTTGAATGCCAATATTACTGCAGTATTATGCTACTGCATAGCTACCAATTTCTAAGATTTTTTTCTTCCCTCTAAAACTTACCAGTAAATTTTGCCTAATTCAGTCGCCGAAATCTAACAATTGTCAACGATTAAATACGGCAAAAATTTGTATTCAATTTTAGAGATAACAAAACCGTACAAATTGGCAGCTATATGATTCTATTAGTGAAATGAAAATTGTAGGTTTAGCCTCTTCTTTCTGCTCAAAGTATTAAATAGTTTTTAAAATCGAACTTATACCCTTGAAATGGATTATTTTCTTCTGGCCATTTTCCCCCCCCATTCTGACCAGAAAATCAGAGTTCTAACTTTTTACGGCTGCTCTTTCATCTCCACCTAACAGTTCATTTGTAATGGCTGTTTCATAATAATGGAAGCTCCCAGTCCATCAGAAGAAAATAACTGGGTTAAAGCAGAAACTCGGTTAAGCGGGACTGTACTGTACTTTAAAAAAAAATTAGTCAACGATAATTTTGAAATAGCGTTTCGGTTCGTGGATTTTTCCATTTCGAGCCCTGGGATGCACCGAATATTCGGTATCTATTCAGTATTCATCCATGTTACTGAATATTCATTCAGTTATGCCGAATATCAAAATATTTGTACAAATCGAATACTTAAAAAAAAATTAAACATATTTTCAAAAATCTTATACAACTTTTACTTTTAACTGTCAACTTATAAACATATTCAGAATAATCAGAAACAGAATCATATTTAAATAAAAGAGAATCTTTTTACTTTATTTATTTACTATTTGTAAAGTATCACTTAAAAAAATTAACCATTAATGAGGATTTTCATAGGCATTTATGATCTACCAATGCAAGTTCTTGACCATTGTCTAGTAAATAATCTGTTTTTTGCTTTTTCACAAAAAGAGTGTTTCTAAACAAAATAGAAAAACGTTCAGAGTTTTGATAACAGACATCAAAAAGCACAATTTTTGTCCAGGAAATCAAAATCACAATTCTCTTATTCAGTTATAAATACAGTGTATCTCATCTCACTCGAGGTCAAACATGGATTTTTGTTTTTTCCTTTTACAATAATGAAGATATCAAAACTATATTTTCAACAGACTTGCTTATGATTTCTGTGAAATATGATATGATAAGAAGTTCTGGACATTGCCACCATTCATATCTAAACAACTATGACCTAGACATTCTTTTATTCAGAATGCAGTTGACAGTAATTATACTGTTTCGCTGGTCAAAATTCAGTCAATTTCGATCATCACATTTAATAGAAGCAAAATTAATATGAAACAAATCTCGCTAAAATACCTTCATTGTTGATAAAGTTGTGAACGAAAATTTCATTTTGGCTTGTAGTTACATACCTAGTGTTTTTGATTGATTGTATTGTAATTTTGATGGAATAAATGGATTGAAATGTTTGTTGAAAGATTTTAAGAACAGTCTGTTTGTTTACAATCTCTACAAATGATTGCTAACTCCAGTTATTGATCTAGGATGCATTTAAAAACTTCCTTGCTGAATCAAAGGGAGTAGAAAAGTTATTCTTGCTGAGTTGCCACCATTTCAATAGATGGTTTTAAAATTTAACATTTTAATGCCTTTAAAATGTAAAAGTATTCGTCCAGCCGAATATTCGGTTCACCTGTAGGCTGAATATGCCAAACATGCACAACATGCCAACCGATGTAAGGAGCGAGCAAAAGAGCGTTGATAAAAAATATTATTTTTTTTTTAACCTTTACCCTTTTTTATAGCCAGGCCCAGGCCGGGATCTGCTTGATGTGGGAGAGGGGTCTAGTTTGTGTTTAAACAACAATTGTTTAAACAACAATTAAAGGACACTGAATTTTCACATACAGACCTTATGTCTTGGCGTCCTTATGATGTGGAAGACAAAACCAAACCCCTATTCAACTCGTCTCCATCGTGAAAGGCTACTAGTGATTAATTTTGACTTTGGCAGTTTTAGGATTAATTTGTACCAAACTCTGCCGGCTAGGTAGTCCAATGACAATGCAACCGCTGCTGGCACCAGACCCTTTGACGGGTAATGTCTTATTGAGAATCATAGAAATTATTTATTCTTCTTTTTCTATATTGATAAATATTAATTTAAAAGTTATATTACCAAAATGCCGGAAAAGAAAAAAGTGTGAAATTATTATAAAAACAGGAGGGCACGGAAAAAGATAATGAAAAGCAAGCTCATTTTATGAAAAGGTTTATTTTTTGTAATCTTCTGCTAATTAATGTGTGTGTCGAATCTTTTATCAACAACAAAAATGAAAGACTAAAAAAAGTAAATCTCTCTAACTAAAAATATAGACTTAAATCAATCTATGTAATCTAACTGTTTTTTCTGTAAAGGCAGAAGATTTTTCAGAAAATGCTGTCAAAGCTGCAGTTTTGAATCGAATTTCCTAAATTTTAAAAAGAATTTACATTTAAAAAGTAATACATAAATAAATTCTGAATCTTATTTCAAGAAAAAAAAAATTATACAAAAAAAGTAAATTTACATTTACAAATATTTTGTTTCCTGGCTATCAATTTTTTTTTTTTTTTTTTTTTTTTTTTACAAAATATATAGCTAAAGAAATTTGTCAAAATTTAAAAGAAGCATAAAAATATTCGGTAATTTTCGGTTAGCCGGGCGCCAGTGTTACATATACATATAGATACATGTATGTATATATATACATATATATTTATATATAGTATATATACAATATGTGTATATGTATATTTACATATATGTATGTATATAAATATGTATATATAACACTGGCGCCGGCTAACCGAAAACTACCAAATATTCTGTTCATTTTTTATTTTAAATTGATTCTTTCCCATATGTAGATATACAAGGTAGCGATGCGGCTTTTCCATCAATGATCGTCCCAGTTACGGTTGCTAGCGATGACCTGACGCTATAAGCTGGTTGCGCTGGAAAATTCAGCACCGTAGGATTTTGGAATAATTTCAGGCCATCCTGATTATCAATAAGGTCAATGGTGTACTACAGATGATGCAACATCTCGAGCCATGGGGTTGAAATTCAGTAAAAAAAATTTTTGTGACTTCATATACTTAAACACGAAAATGTTGAATTCTTGAATTAAAATTGATTTTTGTTTATAATTTTTCAAGTAAATTTTAAATTTACATAAAAACGCAACAATTTAACTTAATAATGTAACTTAATCACCAATTAAATATTTTAGATTCTATTTAGAATGAATTTTGATTCTAAAAAAATATTTGATTTGGACATTTCTTTCTAACCTACATACATAGAAAGGGAGGGGGCAAAAGCCTATCTCAAAACCTGTCATGGCCTTAAAAATTAGAATCGTACTTTTGTTGAAAACAAAGTTGTATTTACAATCTATCTCATTGGTAAAAAAATTTTAATTTATGAAAGTGGCATTTAAAAATAAGAGTTTGAGAACTTAAAGAGGAGAGTTGTTGTAAATATGGTTTAAGAGACAGAAATGAAATCAACTTACTGTTTCTTCTCATTTTTTTCAGAGTAACGGTCCTGGCAAAACGCCCTAGTGAACGGCCACTTTTCAATGAAATCAATGAAAAAGGCTCTATCCACCAGAGATTTTCACCAGGCTAATTGCTTTTAATGTATGAATATTATTTTTCAATCACGTCAGGTAACAGCAGATTTAAGCTTTCGGCCTCTTCTGTTCATCTTCAGAGAGGTGGTTCTTAAGGGAACTTTATCTTTTCTACAATACCATGAAAAGCTTCAACTACTTCTTCTTCTTGGCTTTAGATGAACTGCAACACAATCTTCCAAAACTATGCTATCCTATTAGAGAGAGAGAGAGAGAGATAAATTAATGACCAATTTAACACCTAGGGAATGAGCATCACATATACGTGACCAGCACCAGATAAACCAGGGCTGAAACTAGCCTTTTTTTACCTGGCGTAAACATAGATTTTGCTCCCCCCCCCCCTTCCCCGGTCTCCGCGAAGTCAATTTACAAAGATAATTTTAATTATAATAGCCGACTTATTTGAAATTTAAAATATGTAACAAAAAAAATACGTAATCAACTTTATCAAATATTGATCCATTAAAACCTTGAAAACAAAATCCAAAGGAAGTCACATAAAGAAACTCGCAAGATAATGTTAAACTTATAGGAGTGTTCTTTTTAAAATTCTCATTTGCATTTTAATATTTTTAAATGATTTTTCTGTTTGGGATAGCTGAGGTTGATCTCTAACCGGGTAAATGTTTACTTTTTTAATTTTGGTTGCAGCTTTTTTTTCATATATATATATATATATATACAAAGTTACTTTCACTTTTTGAACCGGTTCCGAAAGTTAAAGTAGCCGCATAAAAAAACTGCAACCAAAATCGAAAACGTACAACCTAACAAAGTTAAAGGTCAAACTCAGCTACCTAAAGAAGAAAAAATCATTTAAAAATATTAAAATGCAAGCGAGAAATTTGAAAAGAATGCTCCCATATTTAACATTAGCTTGCAAGTCTCTTCACGTGACTAGTGTAGGTTCTTTAGAAATCAAAAACCAAAATTCAGTTGGCACCCCCTTCCTTTTCTGTTCTGGCACCCAGGGCACATGCCCCCCTCTAATTTCGGCCCTGAGGAAGAGGGGGGGGGGTAGCAGAAAATTCTCCAAATGTCTGCGACAGATATTTCAGAGACAAGAAATAATCTGCAGGTAAAATATTTTTACAATTGGAGAATTAATTAATCAAACAATCACTTACCTGTAGCGTTTTTATGCATTTTATAAATTTTTGTTAATAATAAACTTAAGTTTTTGTATTAAGTAATAAAGAATTAAACATAACATACAGCAAAATAGAGCTTCAAAGAAAAAGAATTTGCAAAAGAGAAAAGAAAATCTGCGACGCCCGTCTCGAGCTTTCTGCTACCGGGAGGGGGGGGGGGGGTATTAGAAGGGACAAACTTGAAAAATACAATATAATAAACTAGTAACCCGAATAACTGTGCTTTTAAACAAAAGTATAACGATTTAATCTAGTGTTGAATTCAGGGGATGGTCCGGTGGGGACATTCCCCCCCGGAACATTGAACCCCCTCGGAAGTTTTAAAATTTTATGCTTTTTAATGACAAATGTGCATTTCTCTCCCTCCCCTTATGGATCTCTAAAATACGCTCTTCCCCAGAGTCGCAGAAATCCCTCCCGTAGAAAATTACCTGTATTCAACACTGATGTAACCAAGAAAGAAAAAAAAATCCTTCCTTATACGAAATTTTATGTCAATTCTGCCTCTAAAATAGTAAAATTGGAAGAATAAATACACTGCTCAAAACAATTAAAGGATATTTGAAGTTAATAAAGATATAAACGAAAGTTTTTTTGCCGAAAATAGAAGAAGAGAATCACAAATGCAAATTTTTCTGGTTTTCAAACTGTGGAGTACGCAAATTTTGAGTTCGACGTCAAAAACGTCGCTTCAGCGGCAGCGAATTAAATTTGACTTTCAACTGGATAAAAGAGAAAGAAGGCAAGTATGATCGGCATTCAATGATTGCTTTGTTTCGATGAGTACGATGTCTCAGCGAAGTCATTTGACAGATTCAGAAGCTTTGAGAATTGTTGGTAGGTTAGAAGGGGGCCAAACACAAGCCGAAGTAGCGCAAGCCATTGGAGTGTCACAAAGTGTCATTTCCAGGAACCGTTTTTTGGAGAGTGTATTTGCAGGCCGAAGACCAGGGCAAGGTCGTAGACGGGCAACAACGCCCAATGAAGATCGGTATTTAGCGTTAACAGCTCGGAGACACCGAACCATGAACGCTACTCTTCTCCAACAACACCTTCGCTCGGCTACAGGCACCACGATTTCAACTCAGACTGTCCGAGACCGGCTCCATGCTGTAGGTCTGTATGCTCGCCGACCGATGGTATGTGTTAGATTAAGATCAAGGCATCGTCGCGACCGCAGGGAGTGGGCAACCGAGCATGTCAACTGGAGGAGAAATGAATGGAGCAATATTCTGTTTTCTGACGAGTCCCGTTTTTCTGTGCATCCGGATAATAGGCGTATTTTCATCTGGAGGGACCGTGGCAGTAGGAATAATCCTGCGTTCGTGCACGAAAGTGCCAGATTTGGCGGTGGAGGAGTGTTGGTGTATGGTGGCATCTACATTGACGGGCGCACTGACCTCTACATCACTCGAGATGGAGCTCTGACTGGTCGCCCATATAGGGATGAGATCCTCAGACCTATTGTAGTCCCTTACGCTGCAGCAATCGGAGATAACTTCATTTTAATGGACGATAACTGCAGGCCACATCGTGCAAACCTGGTGGAGGATTTCCTTTTCGAGGAAGGAATCGTTCGAATGGAATGGCCAGCGTGTTCTCCAGACATGAATCCAATCGAGCACGTTTGGGACGCTCTAGGAAGACGAGTTTCTGGCCGCCAACAACCCCCACAAACTCTCCAAGAACTGGAAAGAGCTCTTCTGGAAGAGTGGGGCAGAATACCCCAACTCGTCATTAATAGCCTCATTCAGTCCATGCCTCAAAGGTGTTCAATGTTGCTGGCCGCCCGTGGAAACCATACCCCCTACTGAAAGTGATTTTCTTTGAAGAAAACACCTTTTCTTATTCTTTTTTTCTCATATGCACAAATTGTGTTTTTTTCCTTTAGTACACAAATGCGCAATAAAATGCATTTTTTTCTGCCAAACATGTGTAATTTATTCTCATATAACCTACTATGTCTGTCGACCATGTATCAATCAGCTAAACAGTTTACCAGATACAAAATCCACCTAAAACTGCAATATCCTTTAATTGTTTTGAGCAGTGTATAACGATTCAAGCCGATCCCGAATCGTGGATTGACCGCGATTCGATTTGAATTGAAGTAAATTAAAGGATAACGATTTAACCGCATCTAAAGAATCGTCCGCAAAACGATCTACCCGCATCTAAAGAATAGTCTTGAAAACGATTCAACCCGATCTAAACATCGACATCGAATCTGTGTACTGAATCGATTCCCTACTTCTGATCCTACGTTACCGGTGTAATCGATTCATTCATTTTTTCTTGCTTTCTTTTGTATTTAGAAAAAGAAAAGTGTTAAATTTGTGAAAAATTTTCGACAACCGGTTTTCGAAGGATTTATAGTTTTCGAAGGTCTTATCTGGAATACGATTTGACTATTTTTATAAATTGTCTGTCTATTTGTTTGTCTCTGACGAAAAGATTGTGGGCGGTCTATTTAAAGAACTAATGCATGGAATCTGTGAAACTTTAGATTCAATTAGACGTTCATGTAAATTGGAGCTGATAACTTTTTGGTGAAAATCGCCCAGCAGGTGGCGCTGCTATGTTGCATTTTTCATGATTTCTGCATGATCGCTATCTCAAAAACTAATGCACGAATTTTTACCAAGCTTCAGATCCGGTTAGACGTTGACGTAAGTTGTTCATAATTAGGTTTTGATGTAAATTTACTGGTAGGTGGCGCTGCTGTGCTGCATTTCCCCCGATCTTCGCAACAGCTCTATCTCAAGAACTAATGCACGGATTTTCATCAAACTTCACATTCAGTTAGACGTTGGCATAAGTTGCTGCTTATCAGGTTTCGCTGTAAATCACCCAACAGGGGCGTTGCTATGCTGAATTGAATTCAGCATTTTTCAACAGGAGGAATTTCTGCGGCTCCAGCGAGGGGCATTCTAGACTTCAGAGGAGGGGGGCGGGGGTGGATTTTATACATTAAGCATAAAATCTCAAACCTTTTGGGGGACATTTCAATGTTCGGAGGGGGGGAAGTCAACCTCCTCCGAGCCACCCCCTGAATTTAACACGTTTACCAGGATTTACACGGTTTTAGGGATCATATCTCAAGAACTAATGAACGAAATTTCATCAAATTTAATATTCCGTTAGACACTGTCATATGTTGTTCCTGATTAGGGTTTCATGCAAATCATATAACAGGTTGCATTACTATGCTGGTGTTTTCAGCAAATCTAATTCAGACATTTTTCTCCGGGGGGGGGGGGATTTCTACAGTTCTGGAGACTAAGCAAAAAAATCTGAAATCTTCCTGGGGGACATTTCAATGTTCTGGGGGATGTCCTCTGGTACCATCCCCTGAATTCAGCACTGTTTTTCAGGGTTTACACGATGTTAGCGAGAATATCTCAAGAACTAATGAACGGAAATTCATCAAAAATAATATTCTGTTAGACATTGACATAAGTTGTTCCTGATTAGGTTTTTGTGTAAATCTTATAACAAGCTGCGCTGCTATACTGCATTTTACACGATATTCGTGATACCTGTAAGTAGGGTAAGAATGGGTGTTCTGCGGCGGCAAGCAGGATTAAGGATTAATCCTGCGTGCTGAATATCATACTAGAGTATGATGTGGGAAAGAGGGACTCCTGCGTGTTGTGATAGCGTCTTAGAGTAGGAGGGTAAAATTTTGAGGGGGCTTAATTTTGGGGGGAGGGCTTATTGTCGATATCATACTAGAGTACGGTGTAGGAAAGAGTGAATCCTGCGTGTTGAGATGGTGACTCCTGCGTGTTGAGATGATGACTCCCGCGTGTTTTTGATGTCATGTTAGAGTAGGAGGGTAACATTTTTTGTGGGGGCTTATTTTTTGGGGGGGGGTTATTATTGATTATCATACTAGAGTACGATATAGGAAAGAGTGAATCTGCGTGTTGAGATGATGACTCCTGCGTGTTGAGATTATATGTTTGAGTAGGAGGGTCAGCCCCCCCTCCCCCCCCCTTGAAAAATTATTTTTTTTTCTTTTGAAAGAGAAATTTTTTTACGTGTTGTATCATATTTAATTTTTCGTTTGTTTTGAACTTTGTCAAAAATAGTAGGTTACTTTTTTCATGATTTAACTGGACTTGTATTATTAGATGAGGGTTCTTTTTTTAATTTAATTTGTATTCTTAATGAAAGGTTTTAATGAACAACTCTGTTTTTGGAAAAAAACTTTACTGAATCTTCGAAAAAAGAAGAAATGCTATGTTTTGCATTAATGAAAAAAACAGTAAAAAATTAGTAGTCTCATCTAGTTTTAAGTAATTGGATGAAGACCTGATTGCTGTGGAAAGGATTAAGCACAGTTTAATTTTGTATCGTCCTGCATACGTGGGGTTTGTCATATTAGACATATTTTCCTTAAGGGTTTCGAACCCCATAAACTTCCCAATATTCGAATTTCTGCAATGAGAATCTTGATAGAAACTTGAAAAAAATTTCATTTAGAACTTAAGGTTGCTAATTATTATCCCCTTGCCGCAAGTTCATACATCTCTTTACCTAATTGCCTGGTTTCGAACCTTCAATCTTCCCATTATTAGATTATTTCTTTAACCATTGGGCTGGGCGGACCCCAATGTTTTTTCAATTGAGTTTGCTTTCTTTCAGTTTTGTATCGACTTCTTTTAAAAATCAGTGGGTTAATGATTTTACGTTAGTAGAAATTTTAACAAAGTGTTGTCATTGAATTTAGCAAAAATGAGAAATAAACATTATATATTTTTATTATCATGCACTTCGAAAAATTATTTAATTTTCAGATGAATAGGTTTTGCTAACATTTATTCATTTTAGTATATGTTTCAACATTGGGGAAACTATTAACAGTGTGTTGTCACTGTATTATCTACTGCACGAAATTAAAGACTGTCGCCAGAATTTAGAGAAATAAACATTCAATTTTTGTATATTATGTACTTCGAGAAATTAATTCAATTTCTTAGATTTAATAATGCCTATTTTATCTTCGGGAAAGTATTGTAATTTTAACGAAAGATAATTTATAAACTGGATTTTAGGAAAGTAATGAAATTTTAGCGTAATGGTATTTTTTCAATCAGGATTTTCTCGAGCAGTTAATAAATTTTTTTATTATCACTCACCCAGAATGTTTCATTTTACTTATACTGTAACAAAATTTGTGGATTTTAGTTAAAAAATATTCGCCTTTGAATGGAGTCGAACCATCAACCTATTAATTAACGTTGAATTGCGCTTACCAATTGCACCACAAAGGCGTTAAAATGATACACAATTAAATCAAAACAGGTTTATTCCTTAGCTTTTAAAAACTACCCAGTACTTCGATTTTCAAAGATTTGTGGTCATATCTATTTGTGTGTTTGTTGTTTTGATCATAAATGAACAGGATGTACTGTTTCTAATCTTGATGTAATGATAAACTGTATTTCCGCACTGTGTTTTCACACAAGATAATAGTTCTTTTATTGTATAGAATCCATAACGAACTTGGAAAAGAATCCATAACGAACTTGGGTTTTGCAGCATGAAAATCCTTGTTTGGGAGAAATGTTGAACAGTTCTCGTTTGAATTACAAAGTTCTAAACTTGGGGGATTTAATTCCTTCATATCAGTATCCGAAGGTGATTCTAAACGTTGATACTTTGTTATGCAATTCGTTTCTGGGGGAGATCTTTTCAGCATATTTAATTCACAAGTCATTTTAAGTAGCAAACAGTATGTGGTGTAGTCTGATCAAAAGTCAACAGTAAACTGATTGAGATGATTTCAAACGATTATTAACATAAGTTCAAATCAATGACGGTTTCAGTTAGAAACGATCACATTAATTAAAAAATCGAGACCGACTAAATTTTCAAATTGTCGACTGAGTCGAAAAGCATGACTATTGCTAGTATGAATATTTCATCATGTTAGATATTTTTCAAACTTGAGAATGGCAATACGCAATGAGTGAATCACAAGTTCAGTACAAATAATAATTTTATTCACATTAAATTAATTAAAATATATAGTGGAAGTTATACTTATATGAAATGGATTAAAATAATGAGTGGATAAATATAGACAAATGATAATTATACTCGAATTAATTAAATTAATTAGATTAAAATGAAATTGATTAAAAAAATAGTGAATAATTATATGAATTCAAATCAGTGAGGGTTTCAGTTAAAAATCGGTATCAAATAAATTTTTCAAATTGATGATTAAACCGAAAAACATGATTAATGCTAGCATGAATATTTCATCATGATAGTTATTTTTCAAACTTGTAAATGACAACACATGGAGAATGAAAGGCAAGTTCATTATATATTTTCTCATGAAATTGTTTAAAATAAATAGTGTGTAGATAATTAAGCTTATATGAAATGGATTAAAATAATGAGTGGATAACTATACTAAAATGATAATTATACTCAAATTAATTAAATTAATTATTTGTTAATTAAACTATTAAAAATATGTAATAAATATAACAATAATTTAAATAACTTTATTTTCTAAACAAAAATAACAGGAGTTGATTGTTTAAAATAGATATTATTATGATGTAGTCATACTCATATGAAATTGAATAAAATAATGAGTGGATAAATACTTTATTTAATATATCCCCTCAAAAAATGTTGATAGTTGATTAAATTAACTAGTAGATGATTAAATTCATTTACAATTATTAGTAATGCTACTCATTAATATTACTAAAACTTTATTATTATTATAACTTGATTATTTTAACTTTATTAAAATATACTTCAATTTTGCATTGGTTTCAAATTAATAGAGTGAGTTAAATGAAGAAAACTTAAAAATAAAAAATTGTATTTCCAAAATATTATTAGTGTTTCATTCACATAGAAAAAAAAATCAAGTTAATTTGTAATGGAATCAATAAAATATTAAGACATCTTGTTAAAATGAAAACATACAAGTTTTTTCAATTGAGAAAAATTTTATTTTTCGTTAGTTACAAAAATGATTGCATATGTAAAATGAAAACACATGTATATTTCAAATCAATGAAAATTCGATATTTGATGGAGATATTTCATTTTGCAAAGTTCTTAATTGAAGTGTTAATTCTTCTAATTGCTTAATCAATCCATTACGCTGTTCCAATTTAAGTTGGGTGGGTGAAAGATGAATTTTTCTGTGTTCAGCTAAGTTGGATTTATCAGTAAAAACTTGGTCACAATCATCACATTTGATTTGCTTGGAAAGCTCACTTTTCTTCGAAATGATATGAATTTTAAGATGATTCCTTAAGTCCATCTTTCTCGAAAACCCTTCTTCACATTGCTCACATTTATGAAATTTTTTGGCTTTAATGTGAATTAGCAAATGGATCAAATTTCGTAAATCACATTGTTGAACAAATGTTTTCTTACACTTGTCACAACTCAAAGGCTTTTTTTCTAAATGAAACTTTGTGTATCTGATTAACACACTCTTTCTTGAAAAAGATTTACCACATGTTTCACATTGGTACATGGTAGATGTCATGCGATGAATGTTCCATTAAAGAACTCTTTCGAAAAAACAACATTCCACATACGTCCCACATAAAAAGTTTTTTTTCTAAATGAATGTTCATATGTTTTAAAAACTCGTGTTTCTCGTAAAATTCTGTTTTACATTTTCCACAAATATAAGGAAATTTAAACGGTCCTGATGAAGCAGGAATACTTTTACTAATCGAAACGGGCACATCTTTTATCTCCTGTTCACTCATCTTATCCGAATTGACGAGAATAGTCGATTGTGTATCATTAATAACATCCATATTCATTTAAAAACTCTTTTAACTTTGCGATGATAAAAAATATAGCACGTGTAATCAAAACAGCATAAAACAGAATAATGACATGAAATGAAATCCAACTACATTTAAATAAATGTAGGTGGCGCATCAGAAAAAGAAGATCACTTGATAACTATTTAATACATAAACTGTTGTGTTCATTTAATAAAAATAAGCAAGTGTACAAAATGAATCCTTTTATAAATTCATTTCTTTTTGAATTAACCTGTTTTTATCATTAAATGATTAACTTTAATGTGAATCCTACTAAAATGCGAGTGTTACAAAAAAAAAATCTGGTTCATTTCTTAATTGTTAGTTAATTAAAATAGTGACCCATTAAGAAAATATGTTTTTCCTAATACAATGGAATAAAAGAACTACACTGCTCAAAACAATTAAAGGATATTTGAAGTTTTATATAAAATAAAGATATAAACGAAATTTTTTTGCCGAAAATAGAAGAAGAGAATCACAAATGCAAATTTTTCTGGTTTTCAAACTGTGGAGTATGCAAATTTTGAGTTTGACGTCAAAAACGTCGCTTCAGCGGCAGCGAATTAAATTTGACTTTCAACTGGATAAAAGAGAAAGATGACAAGTATGATCGGCATTCAATGATTGCTTTGTTTCGATGAGTACGATGTCTCAGCGAAGTCATTTGACAGATTCAGAAGCTTTGAGAATTGTTGGTAGGTTAGAAGGGGGCCAAACTCAAGGCGAAGTAGCGCAAGCCATTGGAGTGTCACAAAGTGTCATTTCCAGGATCTGGAACCGTTTTTTGGAGAGTGGATGTGCAGGCCGAAGACCAGGGCAAGGTCGCAGACGGGCAACAACGCCCAATGAAGATCGGTATTTAGCGTTAACAGCTCGGAGACACCGAACCATGAACGCTACTCTTCTCCAACAACAGCTTCGCTCGGCTATAGGCACCACGATTTCAACTCAGACTGTCCGAGACCGGCTCCATGCTGTAGGTCTGTATGCTCGCCGACCGATGGTATGTGTTAGATTAAGATCAAGGCATCGTCGCGACCGCAGGGAGTGGGCAACCGAGCATGTCAACTGGAGGAGAAATGAATGGAGCAATATTCTGTTTTCTGACGAGTCCCGTTTTTCTGTGCATCCAGATAATAGGCGTATTTTCATCTGGAGGGACCGTGGCAGTAGGAATAATCCTGCGTTCGTGCACGAAAGTGCCAGATTTGGCGGTGGAGGAGTGTTGGTGCATGGTGGCATCTACATTGACGGGCGCACTGACCTCTACATCATTCGAGATGGAGCTCTGACTGGTCGCCGATATAGGGATGAGATCCTCAGACCTATTGTAGTCCCTTACGCTGCAGCAATCGGAGATAACTTCATTTTAATGGACGATAACTGCAGGCCACATCGTGCAAACCTGGTGGAGGATTTCCTTTTCGAGGAAGGAATCGTTCGAATGGAATGGCCAGCGTGTTCTTCAGACATGAATCCAATCGAGCACGTTTGGGACGCTCTAGGAAGACGAGTTTCTGGCCGCCAACAACCCCCACAAACTCTCCAAGAACTGGAAAGAGCTCTTCTGGAAGAGTGGGGCAGAATACCCCAACTCGTCATTAATAGCCTCATTGAGTCCATGCCTCAAAGGTGTTCAACGTTGCTGGCCGCCCGTGGAAACCATACCCCCTACTGAAAGTGATTTTCTTTGAAGAAAACACCTTTTCTTATTCTTTTTTTCTCATATGCACAAATTGTGTTTTTTTCCTTTAGTACACAAATGCGCAATAAAATGCATTTTTTTCTGCCAAATATGTGTAATTTATTCTCATATAACCTACTATGTCTGTCGACCATGTATCAATCAGCTAAACAGTTTACCAGATACAAAATCCACCTAAAACTGCAATATCCTTTAATTGTTTTGAGCAGTGTATTATCTTGTTTTTCACATAGCGCGGAAATACAGTTTATCATTACATGAAGATTAGAAACAGTACATACTGTTCATTTATGATCGAAACAACAAACACACAAATAGATATGACCACAAATCTTTGAAAATCGAAGTACTGGGTAGTTTTTAAAAGCTGAAGAATAAACCTGTTTTGATTTAATTGTGTATCATTTTAACGCCTTTGTGGCGCAATTGGTAAGCGCAATTCACCGTTAATGAATAGGTTGGTGGTTCGAATCCATCCAAAGGCGAATATTTTTTAACTAAAATCCACAAATTTTGTTACAGTATAAGTAAAAAGAAACATTCTGGGTGAGTGATAATAAAAAAATTTATTAACTGCTCGAGAAAATCCTGATTGAAAAAATATCATTACGCTAAAATTTCATTACTTTCCTAAAATCCAGTTTATAAATTATTTTTCGTTAAAATTACAATACTTTCCCGAAGATAAAATAGACATTATTAAATCTAAGAAATTGTATTAATTTCTCGAAGTACATAATATACAAAAATTGAATGTTTATTTCTCTAAATTCTGGCAACAGTCTTTAATTTCGTGAAGTACATAATACAGTGACAACACACTATTAATAGTTTCCCCAATGTTGAAACAGATACTAAAATGAATAAATGTTAGCAAAACCTATTCATCTGAAAATTAAATAATTTCTCGAAGTGCATGATAATAAAAATATATAATGTTTATTTCTCATTATTGCTAAATTCAATGACAACACTTTGTTAAAATTTCTACTAACGTAAAATCATTAACCCAGTGATTTTTAAAAGAAGTCGATACAAAACTGAAAGAAAGCAAATTCAATTGAAAAAACATTGGAGCCCGCCCAGCCCAATGGTTAAAGAAATAATCTAATAATGGGAAGATTGAAGGTTCAAAACCAGGCAGTTAGGTAAAGAGATGTATGAACTTGCGGCAAGGGGATAATAATTAGCAATCTTAAGTTCTAAATGAAATTTTTTTCAAGTTTCTATCTAGATTCACATTGCAGAAATTCAAATATTGGGAAGTTTATGGGGTTCGAAACCCTTAAGGAAAATAGTACTAATATGACAAACCCCACGTATACAGGACGATACAAAATTAAACTGTGCTTAATCCTTTCCACAGCAATCAGGTCTTCATCCAATTACTTAAAACTAGATGAGACTACTAATTTTTTACTGTTTTTTTTTTCAAAAATGCAAAACATAACATCTCTTCTTTTTTCGAAGATTCAGTAAAGTTTTTTTTTCCAAAAACAGAGTTGTTCATTAAAACCTTTCATTAAGAATACAAATTAAATTAAAAAAAGAACCCTCATCTAGTAATACAAGTCCAGTTAAATCATGATAAAAGTAACCTACTATTTTTGACAAAGTTCAAAACAAACGAAAAATTAAATATGATACAACACGTAAAAAAATTTCTGTTTCAAAAGAAAAAAAAATTCAAGGGGGGGGGGTGACCCTCCTACTCAAACATATAATCTCAACACGCAGGAGTCATCATCTCAACATGCAGATTCACTCTTTCCTACATCGTACTCTAGTATGATAATCAATAATAAGCCCCCACAAAAAATTTTACCCTCCTACTCTAACATGACATCAAAAACACACATGAGTCATCATCTCAACACACAGGATTCACTCTTTCCTACACCGTACTCTAGTATGATATTCGACAATATGCCCCCCCCCCCCCCAAAAAAAAAAAAAAAAAAATTAAGCCCCCTCAAAATTTTACCCTCCTACTCTAAGACGCCATCACAACACGCAGGAGTCCCTCTTTCCCACATCGCACTCTAGTATGATATTCAGCACGCAGGATTAATCCTTAATCCTGCTTGCCGCCGCAGAACGCCCATTCTTACCCTACTGCTGTATCTAAAAAACTATGCATGGAATTAATTCAAACCATATACTGTTACACTATCACATAAATAGATCCTTATTAGGCTTGGATGTATACTGCCCAACAGGTTTCGCTTTTATGTTCTTTGAACAGGGAATTTCTGTTGCAGACATCTAAGATGATGTGGGCCGAAATTCAATTATTTGTTTGGAAAATGCATTCTTTTAAAATGCACATATTTCAACGAATCCATACTTTTTGAATCCTTATGATGCCATAGGTTATCATTTAAATTTGACACTGCGAATTTTGAAGACCTAGCGAATTTTGAAGTTTTAACATGTTTGAGATAGAAGAAAGTTTTGGTATTGGCACATCCGACTAGTTTACCTACAACTTTTTAAGGAAAATGAAAATGACATTACCTTTAGAGACATCAATTAAAAAATTTATAGAATCGATTAAATCGAGTTGGCCATAGTATCGATTAAATCAATTAAAAAAATCGAAATTGCCCATCACTAATCCGAACTAAAAGTGGATTTACTAAATATTGATTAAAGTGATCGGTTATTTTTTTCCAAACCAAAGCGTGTGATTGGATAATTTTTTCTTTGGTGTTTAAATTTCAATCACCATTTTTCTGTTTATAAATTGATGTATAATGATTTTCCTTTATTGCATATTGTTGTTCATTATATATAATATAAATGAATTATCGCTAATAATCGTTTAATTTTTATACAATGAGAATAAAAAATCCTTTCTTACAAGAAATGGTAGTGTTGGTGTAATAATCGGAAACTTTGTGCCAAGGGTTGTATGCAATATCTGTTATAATTTGATAGCAAATGCTGTCTATTTAGTACAGCTTTTTTTTTTTTTTTTTTTTTTTTTTTTTTAAGCAAAGTAGCATCTTTAAATGTAGTCTTTACAAGTGTCTACCTCCTTAAACACACACACACACACACACATAAAAACTCAGTATCCAAAATTCGCTCAAAATATATCCATGTCTTGAACAAAAATGCACTTTCCATATAGGAATAGAAATTTTGAAAATTAAAGCTCATGCTTGTTTTGTTATTTTACAAAAGTACCACATATTGCAAGAGTACTTGATTTATAAAATATATAGGTATTGGAATGAGAAAATGACACTTGCTTATAAAAATAATATTATACTTGCAACATTTGGCTACTGTTTTCCCTCTGTCTGATGCAAAAATGTCCACTTTGGTTTCCGAATATGCAATTTTTTTTTTACGTATCTTCAATTTCAATTCTTCGCATCTTCAATTCTTCGTATCTTCAATGTGCTATCAGTTAATTAATTTTTTATTATTCTTAAGTAAATACTTGAAATTTAATACACTACTCAGAATGTACTATACAGGAAAGGAAAAATGATGGAGCGACTTCAGGGTGCGATTTTTTTTCCTGGATGAAGGCGCACCGGCCCTCAGTCCAATGGGCATGTTCGATCCTAGCACCAAACAACAATTATTTTCACTATTCTAAAGAGAAAATAAACTGTCAAGTGCGAGTATTACTCGCATACAGAGGGCTCCGTACAGTAAATACAGTCGTCCCCGTTTAAACGAATATTGGCGGTTCCAGAAATAATATTCGATTAAGCGGGGTATTTGATTAAACGAGGAATCGTAACTAATATTTAATGCGTAATAAAAAGGCAAAATAACCATCGACGGTATGTTTAATTAACAAAATAATAAATCGTTACTAGAATAACATAAACTAAAATAAATACGAATGCTAATTTAAAGTAAATACTCTATTAATTTAATGTCAGTACATACATTTATATGGTTTACATCCCACTTAATGCAGCTCATTTGAATTTGGTCAAAACTTTGCTACTTATGTTACTTATACTGCCTTTAAAAAATCGTTTAAAGTGGTTTGTTTAAGTGGGATTTTAAAGGAGTAAATATCGAGTTATTTTTCGAATGAGTGCAAAATATCACAACTACCATCTCGAGTCTCGAAGTGACGGCGCATTGCCATTAAAGCCTGATTAACAGCAAAAAGCGATGGGGGAGATCAAGGTGGGGAAATCGTTTTACCTGTCCATTATATACCTGCCGACCGAAATCATTGCAAGAAGAACTGAAAATTTGTTTTCAGCGTAAAGGAACCAAAAATGACAAAAAGTGGAAGGAAATTCTAGCTGAAACGGGCTTTCCGCGCCTATTTTCAAACATCAGTCACACTACTCTTATTAGATTAAGCGGGGACGTTCGTAAAAGGTATTTGGTTTAAGCGGGGGAAAATAACATAGAACCAATAGGAATAAATTCGGTTCCGGAGGATTCTATTCGAATAAGCGGGGTATTCGATTATCCGTGACCCGATTAAGTGGGGAGGACTGTATATGAATTAGTAATTACATTATTTAAAAAAACCGTTGCTAAAAGAATACTAAGACTTCGTAAAAAACTATGCAAAGTAGGGTTGGGTATAACAGTATGTACTAGAAAAATATAAATGGATACACCATGAAAGTTCCAAGAGATATGGAACTTAAATAATAACAACTATAGCTATTCTGTGCAACTCATTTTTACTTTCTTTACAAGAAGAAAGTATTAGATTCTTCAAAATTTTCTAATTTCGGTTTTCGACGGATTTATACGTTTTAGGGGACATGTTAGATAAAAAATGAGACTGAACGGGAAATAACAATAATCACATTCAATCACAAAATAAAGATAAGGTAATTTTCTTACCTTTTGGTTCTTGATCGTCCACGTCGAAACCGATAATTTTCTTCAGAATATCCATTGAAGAGCTATATCTATATCCACTGATTATTTAAATATCTTTGAGATTAATCCTGTACAAAAAAAACTTGGTTTTTCTTTTATTCTTATGTGTACCTTTTTATGCATAATGTATCCCATGGATTCTTCAGAATTTTAGTTTAATATACTATATTTTATATATCTTTAAAGTTACAAACTGGAGCATACATTTTTGCTCCTTCCTGATTACATTTCAAAATACACACTGAAGAAAATTATAACTTACAAAAAAATATTATTGATATATGATTAAAAATAACATAAACAAAAAATCTTGATTAAATATATTAATAAAACAATCAATATTATTTAGAGTCTATAAATTATTAACTAGCAGGAATGATCGAGTTAAGCTCGGTCAAAATTAGCTTTGTGTTTATCTCTATATATTATTCCCACTAAATCATTCTTGCTGTTTTAGACACAATTAGCTTGACCCTGAGACATAGGGTTCAGTTGCGTTAGAGCCAAAATCGTTCAATCATGAGTGTGAGTTTTTAGGAGTAATTAGGAATGAATAATGATATGTACTGAAAAATACGGAAGTGCGAAACGCGATAAACCAGACCGTTAAATACTCCATTTTCGGACGGCATTTGAGGATTTTCACCCACCCAAACACAAGTCATCGCCTACCTAGAAAAAACCATTAAGAGTTCTGCTTCCGGTCCAATGAAAAATAACTTGATATACGTTCCCTGACCATGATACGATCCCATAGCGCATACCTTTCTTATCTTGTTTTAAAAGTTGTTTAGTAAACAGTTGTAAGGATAAATACATGAATCTTTTCAGTGTAGGATAATAGTAAGCAATGCAATACGATTATTTTTCTGGAAAATTAATATTTAGTAAACAATATATTAGACATCTTAAGATAGATGAAAGAGAATTTCTAAATAGTATTATTTCTCTTATTATTGGAGAGCTGAATCAAAATAATTTTAAAAAGCATAAAAATTGCAACAATACTAAAACAAGTAAACAATATACTAGCCATCTTAAGACAGACGAAAGAGAATTTTCGAATAATATTATTTCTCTTATTGGAGAGCTGAATCAAAATAATTTTAAAAAGCATAAAAATTGCAACAATACTGAAACAATTGTTTTTTTTCTATGTTTTTGTAAATGATGAGTATGAGTTACGGTGAATTTCATTTAGCGTTTCAGCATTTATAGAAATATTTTTTAAAACTATTTTTTATATCTATTATGCAAAATGTTTCCCAATTCCTACATGAATCACGGAAAAAAGCGCACCGGAAAAAAGCGCACGGAAAAAAGCGCTCCGGAAAAAAGCGCATCCGGAAAAAAGCGCCCCGGAAAAAAGCGCACCCGGAAAAAAGCGCACCTTTTTACGAATGACATATTAAATAAGTCTGATAATAATACACAGGGTTAACCTCAGAATATAAACACCAGATTGAGATGATTTTTTGAAATCTGGCGTCTTGCTCCCTCGGTACGGAGAGGCTGTGGGGGGTGGGGGGGGGGGTCTTTAAAAGGTATCTCAAAACCTGCATTGCCTCGATGATGATAAAATTTTGTAAGGTATGCAGAATCAGAATATAAACATCAGGTACTTATATATACAGTGAAACCTCCCTGTGTGACCACCTCCATTAAGCGACCAACTCCCTGAACGGCCATTTTTTCATGGAAAGAAATTTATTCCCATAGGCTCAATACTAATTTTACCTCCATTCATAGACCATCCCAGTTGAACTCCCTCCATAAGCGACAATTTTTTTTTAAAGAAAATGAAACAGATTTTGTAAGGTATGCAGAATCAGAATATAAACATCAGGTACTTATATATATACAGTGAAACCTCCCTGTGTGACCACCTCCATTAAGCGACCACCTCCCTGAACGACCATTTTTTCATGGAACGAAATTTATTCCCATAGGCTCAATACTAATTTTACCTCCATTCAGAGACCATCCCAGTTGAACTCCCTCCATGAGCGACCAATTTTTTTTGAAGAAAATGAAACAGATTTTCTAAGGTACGCAGAATCAGAATATAAACAGCAGGTACTTATATATACAGTGAAACCTCCCTGTGTTACCACCTCCATTAAGCGACCACCTCCCTGAACGACCATTTTTCATGGAACGAAATTTATTCCCATAAGTTCATTACTAATTTTACCTCCATTCAGAGACCATCCCAGTTGAACTCCCTCCTTGAGCGACCAATTTTTAAAAAAAAAATTAAAGAAATTCCGTTTTTTCCAGGTCGCTTGGAAGGTTTTATTAAGAAAATAATTCCGGAGAGCTCATTATTCATCAGGCGGTGGGGGGGGGGGGGGGGGGGGCTTTAAAAGGTATCTCAAAACCTGCATTGCCTCGATGATAAAATTTTGTAAGGTGCACAGAATCAGAATATAAACACTAGGTACTTACATATACGGTGAAACCGCTCTGTGTGACCACCTCCATTAAGAGACCACCTCCCTGAACGACCAGTTTTTCATGGAACGAAATTTATTCCCATAGGCTCAATACTAATTTTACCTCCATTTAGAGACCATCCGAGTTGAACTCCCTCCATGAGCGACCAATTTTTTTAAAAAGCAAATGAAGCAAATTCCGTTTTTTCCAGGTCGCTTGAAGAAGGTTTTATTAAGAAAATAATTCCGGAGAGCGCATTATTCATCAAACTTCTAAACTAACTTTAGATTATTTTTAATTCCGGTAACCTTTAAATGTTTAAACCCCTTTGTTCCTTTTTAGGCAATGAATTTAACTCTGATGACAAATTAGGAATGACAGTCGATAATCTCCCTTGCCCTATTCTGTCAGGAAACTCTCAAAGAAATAGATAAATTAATGATATAGTCATTATTTGTTTCCGTCCAAAAACATTGCATTTATTTACTGAACTTCGAAAAGAAATAAAAGTTATAAAATATAAAACCGTAAAATCAAAGCGAAGGTCAATGTATTCATTTTTTAAACTCTACAGTAATTAACTTATGTAATTAACTTTTGTTTTGATACTTAAAGTTTTATATTTTTTCCTAATGTGAAAATTAAATTTTAGTAACGTTAATTGTTACCTTT
Organism: Maratus speciosus; assembly: GCA_963932465.1. Lineage (NCBI taxonomy): Eukaryota > Metazoa > Arthropoda > Arachnida > Araneae > Salticidae > Maratus > Maratus speciosus. The sequence goes on along the minus strand of OZ010796.1, from coordinate 227,256,264 downwards.
TTTCAACAATTAAAATCTAGATTTAAACAGGACCTCCATTAAGAGGCCAACTCTCGGAGCGACCCATTTTTATTGGAACGGAACGTGATCGCTTTTGGGAGGTTTTACTGTATACATATATATATATTTAGTCTCCCTTATCCTTCTGGAGTACGGCTGTGCGTGTGTGTTTGGGGGGGGGGGGATCTACAAAATCCGAATCTATTACGGTTTTAGACGATAAAATTTTGGATCAGGATAAAATCAGGATGTTTTCTAAGTATATAAACATCTAATTGGATGAGTTTCTTTTAATTTGGCCCTATCCCTTCTACTTGGCGGGAGGGGGGGGGGGATTACAAAAATCTACGATTACCTTCCTCATAAAACTGTACAAGAGTCCATTAACATTTTATATAACTTCCGCCTTCCCCCCCTCCACACACACACACACACACCACACACTAAATTTGATAAAAAACTTAATATAAGACCCACAGTGATCAAATTGTCACAACGGTTTGTTCTTTTAAGGGTGTTCTCAAATCCAAAGGGACAACTTTCTGACATAAATTTTAATTTATTTTTGTTCGAAAATGCATGAAACTGGCAGGGGTTGTTGTTCAGAAACTATGTAATTGGGCTGTTTTTTCCATTTTTTTTTTTTTTTTTTTTTTTTCAAATGCAATAGTTCTTTCAGAAAATAATGTTCAAAACACTAACTTTCACTGTATTTTCAAAAAACTATTCTGCCTTTACCGAAAAATGGATCTGGATTACACAGTTTCTGCATAAGAGAACAAGACAATTTTTGTGAACAAAATAAAGTGAAAAATATATTAGAAAGCAGGTAGTTTGGATTTGAAAACAGACTTAAAAGCAAACTTGCATTTTAATACATAAATTTGGAAACTTTTATTAACATTTGTTTCAGAGTGATATCATTTTTTATCTATTTTAAGTCACATCTATTTTGGGATTAAAACTTATGAAATACAAAATATTTCTAATGTTAAAAAAAAAAACATTAGTTTTTTTTATTCTATCTCCATTAACCTTTAAAAAGTAATGATATCAAAATAGGTTTAATGTTCTCAGCACTTAATCTTTTGGCTCTAAGAATGTTATACGCATGGATCTTGAAAATAATATCAAATCTTGAGTGACGCTATGCTATTAATTAATATGTATATATGCATTATTTATTTAATCCTTTTTTTTCTATTTATAATCGCAGATGCAAATTTATGTTCAATATGAAAAGATGTATAGAAGTTTATTCGCTAATGCGTTTTCATTCACATCTCTCATAATTTCAAAATATGAGTTTTAAAAGATATGATATTAAAGTTCAAATGACGTCTTGATGTGACATTAAAAGGTTTGTTTTAAGATTCAATTTAAATTATTTTTGGTTTTTTCTTGTACAATATATTTACACAACCAGTTTTCTTTTCTAGAAAAAATAAAATCTTGTGCCCATAGGCGTAGAGTTATATGGGCCCTGGGGCCTCCCCCCCCCCCCCCTCCTCTCCAATATTTTTTTAAGATGGGATACATTTTTTTTTGCCAATTGATATAGAAAAAAAATTCAGATTTTACAATTTATAACAATTTATAAAATTTAATTTATAATATTTTCAGTAGATAATTTTCTTTCTCTGTTTACTTTTATCCTTTGTAAACATATAGAACAAACTAGGGCAACTTTTAGCATGGCGTTTATTTTCGCAATTTTAAAGCTTCGCGAGTCGGATAACAACTGTTGATAAGGCATCTTTTTAGTATTTTTACCCTCTTTTCCCGAGACAAAAGAAGGAAAATATCTTTGTTCAATTTCCCTCTTCTGCCTTTTCCAAAACTCATGTACTTAGCAAGTTTTCCAAGAAATTACTAACAAGCACAGGGCCGTCCCCCACTGTTTCGTCTGAAACCTACTCTTCCGAATGACATTGACCTTTACCCATTGACCTAGTATCTTTCAAGAGTATTTTGCGTAAGTGACAATAACGAATTATTTTTATATCTTTTCCTCTCCTGCATAAAGTCCCTGTTAAAAGAGACAAAGAAGTTTTTTTTTTTTTTTTTTTTTCAAAGGGTCTGTTTTATCATAAACTTTTATTTGAACATTATAAGAAGATTTTAGGAAATGTAATATTTAGGAAATGTTCTGAACACTTTAGATCTTCATTTAGTCGAAATTAAGCATAAGCATAGGGTATGAACTAATAATTAGAATAAAATTTTAAAGAAATGCGCAAAAAAGGGGGGGGGGATGCTTAGGGCCCGACTAGCAAGTTTCTATGCCCAGGGCACTTTCAATTTTTCGTGCCCGGTTTCGTGATTGGTTGATTTACTGTCACTAGGTTTTTTTTTTTTTTTTTTTTTTTTTTTTTTTTTTTTTTTTTTTTTTACATGTTACACATTTGCCAACTCAAAATATTATGTTTTCCGGGAAATTGAAAAACAGTTCCAGGAATAAAAATAAAATATTTTCTCTAATGTGTTGTTTTTATCATATACTGAGACATATTTTTGTCATTTCATGTTATTAATATCTCAAATATCACATTTTTTCACAATTATTTTATTTTAGTTTGAAACGAGTTTGAAAGTTAATTTTTTGTCAAGTGTGGCGTTTACACCATGTACGGCGTTTACGATTTTTTGTTTTTTTCGGGCGCGTAAAATTTGGATAAAATTAAAATTCCTCAAGACTGTTCTCAAGTGCATTGCTCAACAATGCGAAACATTCTGATTTTGCCGATAATGTAAAGTGTGACATTTCCGATGATGATACCGAACCATACATAAAGAGGTACAAAGAAAATTAACAACTCTTCCACTCGGATATTGACGACTCAGATTTTGCGGGCTTCGAATAGAAACTAAAAAAGGACTAAAGTGGATATGACGTAAAAAGTGTCATAAAAAGCGTGCTAAGTTGCGCCGACCTCTTATGCGTCCCACCCTCTGAATGGTTTTGATACCAATTGACGTCTCCTTAATTTAAAAATTACATAAAAATGTTTAAAATCAGATTTAAATATTTTAAATAAAATTCTAGAGTATTAAGTTATTAAAAGTGAGGCACCCTTACACTGTTCAGAAAAGTTTCGTTAAAGTTAGGTTAATGAGACACTGTCCACAGAAGTAGCGTTCCCACAGGTGCGGCGTTTACGACGGGTGCGGCGATTACGATATTTTAAAGCTTATCCAGACCAATTTTTAGGAGTGCGGCGCTTACGACGGGTGCGCCGTTTCTTCCATAAAATACGGTAACTGGAATGCAGAAACGTGAGAATAACTAAATGAAAAAAGGATCCTAAAAATGAAGATCGGATTAAAAGGAAGCAATTTATTAACAATTTGGAGCATAAAAGCCTCAAGGTACCGGGCCCCAGGCGGCGAGGATTTTAACTGGAATGTAGAAGTGGGGTAATAACTAAATGGTGAGATAGACTAAAAAACGAAGAACGGATAAAATGAGGCAAGTTATTAACAATTTAGGGCATAAAAACTTAAAGGGCCTTTAAAAAATTGAAAATCTGTGCCTCAGGTGCATCAGGACCTGTCTTGGACTATCATCCCTTAAATTTTCGGACTTGTACATGCGATACCTTTCATTAGCCATCGCGAACAGACACACACACACGCACAAAGAGAGAAACTTTCTTTTTTTAGTACAGATTTCATTATTTAAATAGCTTTACACACATCCTTATTTTATTAAAATTTCTATATTCATGGATTTTTCCTTTTGTACTATTTTCTAAAACTCAATACGTACGTGATAAATTGTTTAAAATGCTCACATTAATTTATTTAATGTGGTTCTCACATTCCCAACTCAACAACGCAAAACTTACTGACGCATTTTCAGTCAAATTTTAAACGGGTATAAAATTGACAGTAGTTCCTTTGAATTTGAGAACAGCCTTAATAAGATTTATCCTATTTTGCACAAAATTGATTTTTTTAATTAAAAATGAGAAATTTTAGTATACACGTTTAGAACATTTAATTCATTAATCAAGATACGGATTGAACTAGAAAAGTAAATTTTCTGAAACTTTTGAAGTGTTGAATTTTTTTTTAATCAGTAAAAATTGTTTTTTCGTAATAAAAATTTATCTCACAATTACATTTTCTAACAAAATTAGACTGTTCTGCCCATTACTAGCTTGTCAACTTCGTGCAGACTCCGCTAAAAATATGCTGATTTGTTCTCATTTGAAAAGATTACCTGATCGCAGAAGTTTGATTACGAAACATTTATTTAATAAAATTTATCATTTTTTGTACAAAAATTGACTTATTTCAGTCAAACTGAAAATTTTTGGCATACACATTTAGAACTTTTAGTTCATTGTCTTTGTTGAACTTATAAAAGTAAATTTTCTGAAAAGTTTGAAAAGGCTACATTTATTTTTATTTTTATTTGTTTAAATGAGGAAAAAATATTTTTTTGTAATAAAATTTTATTTCACAGTTACATTTTCTAACAAAATTAAGAGGTTCTGCCCCTTCGAGCTACGTGCCCGAACCCCACTTGCAGCAGACCTCACAGTCTTTAAAAACATACTAATTTGCTGTGTTTTAAAAAGATATTTTGATTACGAAAGATTGGGTGATAATATTAGAGGTCTGCACGGGCCGACATTTCCAGGCCCGGCCCGACTCAGAGAAAAAAAAATTCGGCCCGGCTCGGCCCGTACAAAAAAAATATTGGCTCGGCCCTGTAAAAAAGTTGAAAGTTCGGCCCGAGCCCGGCCCGGTTAAAAAGTTAAAAGTTCGGCCCGAGCCCGGCCCGAAAAAAAGTCAAAATCTCGGCCCGAGCCCGGCCGGCCCGGCCCGAGTGAATTTCTACAAAACATTGATTTTTATGTCGATTTCGTTAAAAGTTTTTCTCGTACGAGGAGATCAAGCCAAAAATATTTATCTTAACTTTTCTTTTCATGTTTATAATCTTCATTTTTATAGAAGTGCCGCAGGGTGCGATATTTATTTTTTTAACGAATCTCTATTTCTTGTATGTAAATGTTTCAGTTATCATTAATATTGTTAATCCATATTCCATGTATTGAAGTGTTATCTGAAAAATGCTATACAGTAAAATCTAAGACTGAATTGCAGAGAAAAAAAAATGCGTTATATACAAGTTCCCTTCTTAGCAAGTGTAAATGTATTATATATTATTTTCTTACGTAGTATATTAATTTTGTTTGTTATTACTTTTTATAATTTTCTTACGTAGTATTAAGTAGTATATTAATTTTGCATGGATCAACATGTTTTTCAGTTTAAAACAAGATTCCGTCATAGACAGGTTCTTTTTCACACGTTTTACTATATTTTAATTTAACTATATTTTAATAAGTGTAGAAATCTAATACTCTTTAAAAAGAATGAATTTGAATGTTTAATTGTAGAATAATAGCGATTTAAAAATGTGTGCATTTTTTGACAAAAAAATTTGTGCCGAGCCTAATTTTACTGACCTTTGAATGGACCAGGCCATTCCAAGACAATGATTTTCATACGGGGTGGGTGAAAACTAGGAATGAAAATTTTGGGCTATGAAGATTAGGAATGAAACCAGTACCCGGGTGTGTGCAGAAAAAATAAGTTAGGCCCGGCCCGGCCCGGCCCGGCCTGAACCTTCAGGAAAAAGTAAGGCCCGAGCCTGGCTCGTAAAGAATAGTGACTAGGTCCGGCCCGGCCCGGCCCGAGTGCTGTGAATGAAAATAGGCCCGAGCCCGGCCCGTGCAGGTCTCTAGATAATATCACGATCAGTAGGCATTTTCTGTAATCGCGTTGCTCTGAAGTTCCCTTTGGCTAGGAATTTTTTTGGTTTCCAAGACCGCATCTACTGTTGTCGCAACAGCTGACGGTTGTTTTCGTATTCGATTAAGTAAGATCTATCAGACATTTGAAAATCAGCTTGTTTAAAATTATTAAGTGAAAAATTGCCTCAATCATAAAATTTTGTAAGGTACGGAGAATCAGAAAATAAACATCAATATATATATATATATATATATATTTAGCCTCTCTTGTTCTTCTGGGGTGCGGCTGTGGTGAGTGGGATCTACAAACTCCGAATCTCCGACGATAAAATTTTGGCAGGATGTTTTCTAAGTATATAAACATCAGATCGGATTATTATTATTATTTTAATTTGCCCTTTTCCTTCCTCCCAGGCGCGCAGGGGGGGGGGGGGGGCATCACAAATATCTATGACTACCTTTCTCATAAAACTGTACAAAAAGCCATTATCATTTTATAAACCCTACCCCCCCCCCCCCAAATTTTATAAAAAGCTGAATATAAGACCCGAAATTTTTAAATTGGTATAACCAGTGATTAAATTGTCACAACGCAATGAAATTTTGTGTGCGTGAGCAACGTGATATAATTTTACAGTGCAAATTGTCCGTTTCTTTTTAACCGAAGCCCCCTAAATTTTAATACAGCGCAACTATAAGGGAGCCATCGAGAACCACAAGTAACATAATTGTTTTAATGGCGGAGGGGGGAGGGCTCTGTCGAATTATTATAGAAGCCCTGTATTTTAATGTATCATAAATATAAGGTTCTGACAACTTTAAATATTCATAGCTGATACATAAAATCAAGGGGCATAAAATCTCGGTCGAGTTCGTTAATGGGCAAAATCGGACCAAGTGTGTGGAAATAGGGAGGGGTTTTGAGAAAAACGAAACTTCTTAATTATAATACATATCGTCTCTGTTTAAATTTACTATTACTTCTAAAAAATGGGTCAAAAATTTATGTATGACAGATTTTTGATAAAACCAAAAATGGGCCCAAGGGGAGAAAAAAATAGGGTTTTGGGGAAAAAAATTCATAACTTCGCCAATTCTCAAGATATAAAATCCAATTAAATTTATTATAAATTGCCTTGACAAGTTTTTCACAGCACCAATTCTTACCGCAAAATAATAATAATAATAATAATAATAATAATAATAACGAAAACAAAAAGGGGGAGTTGAAGAAGAAAAAAATCCATAACTGCGTCAATTCACAAGATATCAAAACCGCATGAATTTATTATATATCTTCTTAATATTATCTACAATTTTTATATTGACAAGTTTTTGATAGATCAATTCGTGCAGCAAAAACAAATTAAAAATACATAGAAGTTGAAGAAAAAAATCGTATTAAGGATGTACTGAAATCCAAACTGCTTATTTTCTGACTCATTTTTAAATTCATTTTTGCTTGCAAGCGCATCCAATTGGTAGATTGTCTTATTCAGAAACTAGATAATGTGCCATAATGGAAGATTTTTTGATAGAGGCAAAATATATTTTAAAAAATTATGTCAAAGTGGGCATTTTGAACAGAAATTTTCGAATCGATTGTGTTGGAAACGAAAAATATTGTTCTACTGAGAAAGTAATTGTTTATAAATAAAGTTATAATTAATTGAACGAAAAATAAAAACAAAGGTCGCTTATAAATCTCTTAAACAATCACGTCAGCAAGTTTCATGTTTTTCCTTTGAAAAATAAGTCTGAAAATGTGTTAGAAAATTTTGATTTGTTGAACATGGAAAAATATTTTTGAATATTGCCTTAACATGATTCTGATAAAACCAGCTCTTATATAAAAACATTAAAACACATCTTCATTAAAAACTCATCAAAAGCGCCCAGATAAAATTGTTAAATTTGGTTTATCTCTAATCATGATTTAGTTTTTTTGGTGAAATTAGTACTTATTAACTTCGAAATCTACCTGCGCCTGCAGGTCAAGCCGGCAGGGATTCTTTTTTTTAAATAAAAACTTGCTTATAAAAGAAAATGCTTAAAATTTAATCATATATGTTTAACCCAATTGTATGGTATTAGAATTATTATTAGTATTATTTTGAAAATGCGTATAAAGAGGTTTTAAGATTGTAAATAATACATAGTAGTTTATTACTGTGTATTAGATTATAATTTATATGCAGTGTGTCCACGTATAACCTGACCGACCTTTATTTTCGCAACCGTTGGTCATAGATGCATACTTCTAGTTACAAAAATGGTCAAAATTACTTGCAGAGTTAAGATTAAAAAAAAAAAAAAAAGTTTGAAGCGAAAAAACAATTTAGTGTAGAATTACAGAATCTAAATTTTTATACGGTCCCCAGGTCCTATAAGTTATATTTAGTAAAATTTCCCTGTTACACTGTGAAGTAAGGCAAGAAAAGTCCCGTTATTCTACGATTAAAATTGACCGAGTTTAAAGCTGGAGTATATTTTTTGTTGCACATTAGGGGTCATTCACAAATTTAATAGAAATCTAATTTTGTCAGATATTTTAAAGAAATGGTTGAGAATAAAATTAGGATTGCAATATAAATTTGAAATATTTAATCATTCTGATGTATTACTGCAAAATGTACAGTTTGTACTGAACATTATAAGAGGATAAAAATAACAGATTTTTTGTTAAATAAAAGGATTAAAAACAACAGCCTCAATTCTTTACAAAATGATACATATTTTAAAAGGCTGTTAGATAACACTGTCTTTCAAAATTTGGGTTGTGGCATGTTTTTTTGGTTTTGAAAATTGTTTCTTATGCATTTTTTAGCACTGAATCCGAAAATGGCCTTCATTTTAAACCATCACGTCAGGAATTTTCTCAAATCGTAAATTTCAAAGTTAAAAAGGCTAAAAGTTAAAATTCATCCTCCCTCTCCTCCCACCCTCATCGGACAACCGAGCTATTTAGCTGTAAGAAACCCAGTATAAGCCAAAAAATCTAATAAATTATTGAATTAAATAAAATTAAACTGAATAAAAAAGTCTTACATCTATTTTATAGTATCAGATTTTTCGTAGTTTATTTACCTTGAAATTTACGATTTGCGAAAAATCTTGACATAATGGTTAAAAGTGAAGATAATTTTTTGATTCAGCGTTAAAAAATCCATAAAATAGCAGCATTAGATTGAAATATCATTTTTAAAGCGAATGCATTTTATGCCCGATAAGAATTTGCTTTTTACAAACTGGTTGTACTTATTTTTTAACAAACATAATCATTTAAGCTTATGTAAATACGTATTTAAAGCATTTTTCGTTTATTCATCAGACAAAATACCCATAGAAACTTTACAAATTATTTTCATCTTAGATTTCAATGCTTTTTTACACTGTTTTAAAAATTTAGAATTAATTTAAGAAATTTAGCATTTAGATCAATCAATTACCTATTGAGTTATAAGGGATTTCGATCACGTGACAAACCCGTTTTTCGCCCGCTCTTGAGACTCTTTCTTCCTTCCTCGGAAATTCGGTTCCAAACGCCCACTTTGACATTATTTTCTGAAAGATCTATTGCATTTGCAAAAATATGGAAAAAACAGCTCCATTACATAGTTTCTGAACAACAACACCAGCCAGTTTCATGCATTTTCGAACAAAAATAAATTAAAATTTATGTCAGAAAGTTGCCCCTTTGGATTTGAGAACATCCTTAAAAGAACAAACCGTTGTGACAATTTGATCACTGTGTGTCTTATATTAAGTTTTTTATCAAATTTAGTGTGTGTGTGTGTGGAGGGGGGGGGGCGGAAATTATATAAAATGTTAATGGACTCTTGTAAAGTTTTATGACGAAGATAATCGTATAATTTTGTAATCCCCCTCCCTCCCGCCAAGTAGAAGGGAAAGGGCCAAATTAAAGGAAACTCATCGAATTACATACTTAGAAAACATCCTGATTTTATCCTGATCCAAAATTTTACCGTCTAAAACCGTAATAGATTCGGAATTTGTAGACCCCCCCCCCTACACACACACAGCCGCACTCCAGAAGGATAAAGGAGACTAAATATATATATATATATATGTATACAGTAAAACCTCCCAAAAGCGACCACGTTCCGTTCGAATAAAAATGGGTCGCTCCGAGAGTTGGCCTCTTAATGGAGGTCCTGTTTAAATCTAGATTTTAATTGTTGAAAAAAGGTAACAATTAACGTTACTAAAATTTAATTCTCACATTAGGAAAAAATATAAAACTTTAAGTATCAAAACAAAAGTTAATTACATAAGTTAATGACTGTAGAGTTTAAAAAATGAATACATTGACCTTTGCTTTGATTTTACGGTTTTATATTTTATAACTTTTATTTCTTTTCGAAATTCAGTAAATAAATGCAATATTTTTTGGACGGAAACAAATAATGACTATATCATTAATTTATCTATTTCTTTGAGTGTTTCCTGACAGAATAGGGCAAGGGAATTTATTGACTGTCGTTCCTAATTTGTCATCAGAGTTAAATTCATTGCCTAAAAAGGCACAAAGGGGTTTAAACATTTAAAGGTTACCGGAATTAAAAATAATCTAAACTTAGTTTAGAAGTTTGATGAATAATGCGCTCTCCGGAATTATTTTCTTAATAAAACCTTCTTCAAGCGACCTGGAAAAAACGGAATTTGCTTCATTTGCTTTTTAAAAAAATTGGTCGTTCATGGAGGGAGTTCAACTGGGATGATCTCTAAATGGAGGTAAAATTAGTATTGAGCCTATGGGAATAAATTTCGTTCCATGAAAAACTGGTCGTTCAGGGAGGTGGTCGCTTAATAGAAGTGGTCACACAGGGAGGTTTCACTGTATATGTAAGTACCTGATGTTTATATTCTGATTCTGCGTACCTTACAAAATTTTATCATCGAGGCAATGCAGGTTTTGAGATACCTTTTAAAGCACCCCTCCACACACACACACACACACACACCGCCTGATGAATAATGCGCTCTCCGGAATTATTTTCTTAATAAAACCTTCTTCAAGCGACCTGGAAAAAACGGAATTTCTTTCATTTTAGAAAAAAAAAAATTGGTCGCTCAAGGAGGGAGTTCAACTGGGATGGTCTCTGAATGGACGTAAAATTAGTATTGAGTCTATGGGAATAAATTTCGTTCCATGAAAAAATGGCCGTTCAGGGAGTTGGTCGCTTAATGGAGGTGGTCACGCAGGGAGGTTTCACTGTATATATAAGTACCTGATGTTTGTATTCTGATTCTGCATACTGTACAAAATTTTATCATCATCGAGGCAATGCAGGTTTTGAGATACCTTTTAAAGACACCCCCCCCCCCCCCCACACAGCCTCTCCGTACCGAGGGAGCAAGACGCCAGATTTCAAAAAATCATCTCAATCTGGTGTTTATATTCTGAGGTTAACCCTGTGTATTATTATCAGACTTATTTAATATGTGATTTGTAAAAAGGTGCGCTTTTTTCCGGGGCGCTTTTTTCCGGATGCGGTTTTTTCCGGTGCGCTTTTTTCATGTGCGCTTTTTTCCGTGCGCTTTTTTCCGCTGCGCTTTTTTCCGCCTACCATATGGAATGCAGCACGATGAAATTAACATTTGTTATTCAGATGAATCCGAGGATGTCCTAATGAATCCCAGAACTTTAAATTTTTAATTAGTTTCCGATATATTAATTTTATTTTGCAATTTTTCTTTTTAACTGGGTTTCTGAAAAATGCAACTAAAATACCGTAAATTCTACGGAGAGAAACGAAAAGAAAAGGTGAATAATATTATCCGACATTATGAATAAATATCATTATTTATTTTTGTTTTGTTTAAATATGTCGATTTACGGGTTTTTAGTTTACGCTTTCCGAAAAAAAAGTAATGCAAGGCATGATAATATGATTTAATTCTACATTTGCAAAAAAATTTATCAAAAAGCTGATATATTTTCATATTATTAATCCGTATGATATAATATTTTCCGAATTTGTTTAAAATGTAAGTAAATGTAGAACTGTAAATATCGTGCCATGTAAATAACTTGAAATTTTAAGCATATAGATTGAACATACGTACAGGACATTTATTAAAGTTTTTCAACAATAGTAGTTTTTAATCAACAGTAGGTCAGCCACCTATATAATAGAACATGACGATACTCGTATGATCGATTTCAAAAAATATTTTTCTTCGCTTAACTATGCGCAACTGTAAAAGACATCTGCTGGTTCACTTTTAAATATAAAAGCATGTTACTTGCAGGCGCAACTATTGAACTTTTCTTGTAATCGAACAGTTTTCATCTTTTTTCAGATAAGTGACTAACATCTGGTGTTATAAGCAATTATTCTCTCAGGAAGAGGATTTTTTTCTCCTTTCCTGCGCTTTCGCCTCTAGAAATTAGGTTCAAAACACCAAATTTGAATGGATGTTTGTTTCCAAAAAATGAAAAAATAGTTCGATTGCATCGTTTCTGAATAAGGTCACCTGCCAATTTGATAGGTTTGCAAACAAAAATGAATTTAAAAATGTGTCAGAAAATAGCCAGTTTGCATTTGAGAAAAGCCTTAAACGAGTTAGGCAAATAAACAAACATTAGTTTGACAATAATGTCAAGCTCTCGAAATTTTTATCGAAAATCATGTAGATTAATGGTGTCTGCATGCCTCTATTTTACTATAATTGCTCCGAAATCACTTAACTTGCAAGGTGTATTTTTCAGTTAATTTATATTGTAAATTCTAAATATGATTACATATTTATAATAAGAATTTAATAAAATTAATATCTGAAAGCTTTTCTAAATGTAGAATTGAATTACTTTCCCCACATTTAAAAAAAAGAAAGATCTCATGCCATGCAAATTGCAGATGCAACATATCGAGTGGCTACGCCCGCTAGCATAACTTTGAAACATGTAAAAATATTTATTTTCTTATGTAGCATGAGCAATAGGGTGGACTGAAAATGACCGAAAAAAAATTTTTTTTGATTTTTTTTCTTCAGATAGGTCTACAAAATTGCCTTTAGGCACGCTGAGCACGAGGTTAAATTTTCATTTCATTTGGAATTCATCTTTAGGGCTCTACCAGCTCTTAAAGATTTAAGATTTATACGAGAAAAACCAAGATTTCACTGTGTAGTATAAACTATTTTTTTTTTAATGTTTTATTACTAAATTTCTAATTTTAGTAAAATAACCCATAAAAAATGATTGATTAAAGTATTACTTGTGAACAATCGAAGTGTCGTCGTGTTTTAACACCTTAAATTGTAAAGATAACCTTCAAATATGAATTACATTGTCGCAAAGAAGGTAAAGAAAAAGCACAATAATTAGACATGCAATTTACTTTTATTTTTCGAATATACATGAAAGATAGTTCTCTAAATATATAGGAAAGACATTTTTTGAACATATAGTAATATAATAAAAATGATATATACGATATACTGTAAAAGGATCTTTTATTTCACTTTAATTTATATCGGCCTTTGGTATCAAAACCATGTATTACCTTTTGAGATTTGATTTTTGCTCGCAAAATCCCGTCCTTTGCTTCTACTACTACAGCCGCTAATTATGCTGCAGTAACTAATTTCACGCTCTTTCAATATATACGTTATGTTGAATATGACACGGAAACTTTTAGAATTTAAAACATGGGACTTCCGATCTTTTTATGAGAACTTTCAGCTCCTCTCTTGATCTCTATTAAGAATGTGGGGTGATGTGATTTCATATTTTTGCCACTCAATAATGATAATATAGTCTATAGGACTGAAGATCAATATTGGAATATGAAACTGTCTTCTTGTTGAACACTCCATTTCGCTTGCCTTCAAAATTCTTCGGAATTCAAGTTCTCAAACATGGTTTCTTTCATCAATTATGATCCCTATTTTTTTTTTTTTTTTTTTCAATGACAGATGTATGCGTTTCGTTGAATAACGTGATCGGCAATCTTCATTAAATCTTCCCTAAAATAATGAAACAACTTGTTTGTTTTTTTAACATTTTGAGTTCTATTTTTGCAGGAAGAATCTTTCTTAATGTGAAGCGACATACGTGAGTATACTTTCATTACAAATTCAGAAATAATCTTGAGATTTTGGGAAGGATTTTGACTTCCTATGTGCAATTAAGTAGTCTATTGGCAGTTATCAACAAGCTAGAGTGACACATTTTACATGGATTGCGATTTACCAGATTTAAGGGAAATTTACCAGATGAAAATGTTTGACACATGTCGTAAAAATAATTTTGGTCTGTACTTAACTCTCCACAGTTCATTTCTGGGAGACAAGAGCCGATTTTTTTTTTTTTAATTCCACAAATGTCTGTTGTTTACATTGATCCAATGATTTTCTAATAGGAACAGAAAAGGCTCATGGGCCGGTAGTTTGTCCATCGAGTTCAGAAAATTAATGACACAATGGTAATTCGTTAGCGTGAAGCTGGCATATTAACCACAGGACGGGATGACTAATCTTTGTTTTAAAAAATCTAATAGCACCATTCATTTTCCTAGTGTTTACAGTTCAAGTTTATCAAGATTTAAGTTGTTTACAGTGCAATATTTTAAAATGCTTTCTGCAATATTCTTTCCTGATCCAGGCGATGGTGTAATGTGTTCCAGATACAGTGAATTTGACTCTTCAATCAGAGATAAGTGTTCTCCACTTATAGTTTTTCGATGTAATCTATCTCAAATTTTCCTTCATTTCTTTTGGATTTGAGGAATCAAATAAGCTTTTGGTTTTCAAAAAAATTGCTTCTATCATTTGATCTATAAGCCTCTGGGAAACTACAATAATTGACGCTTTCTTCCAAATTTCTTCTATCTTTTCTCTTAGGATTTTAATTACCTCTGATTTTGATGGATCTTTACCGTTCCTGTTGTGTTTTAATTATTGTGTTGTATAAAAATAGTACTTTATAGCATCTGCCATTGTTGGAAAAACAGCTTTATTTAGTTTTGAAGGGGCACCAAATAGGAGATATTCCACTGCACTTCTAGTAATGTTAAACTTCGATTTGCTTCCACACGCACACATTTAAAAATGACTTTAAAATTTAGAGCAAACAATTTTTAAAACTCAGTAAAACGTTTCAAATATTTTAAGATAAAGACTTAAAGTTTAAAAATGATAAAGGAAATTACATTAAACATTTTAATTATGAAAATGTCAAACGATATTACCAAAAAACCCTGTAAATGCAGAATTTATGATAAGAACCCATTGCGTGAAACAGTGAAAATATAAATGTCCTGGTAGAGCCCTGAAGGAGTTTTTCAAAATTCATGAAATTTTGCACGTATATTAGAGGTACTAAAAGACAATTTTTGGCTGCTATCCAAAATCAAAATTCCAACTTTCGTTTTTTCACTCCACCCTAATGAGCAAGTGTTGTGTAATGTGTCTATGCATTTAAATAGTGAAATTAAAATTTACAATGCTTCCAGCTAACATTATAATCAAAACACTACTAAAGATCACATTTTTTAATTTAAATAATAATACTAATAATAACTATTATTATTATTATTATTAGTAGTAGTAGTAGTTGTAATATGTACTATTTGATGAGCTGAGCTAACACAATTACACTTCACAACAGAAAGCAAAAGTTATATTGATTGCAATTTTGATTTGTGAACAACAGACATCAGTATCTCACAAATAATATATTTGAATTTTATGATAATCGGAGAAATCTTCTAAATGTTAGGCGATATATATTTCCAGAGAGCAAAATTAAGGATGTAATAATAATGCATTAGACGAAAAATAGAGAACTGAAAATGGCTTGTTTGTATAACTTGTAGATTTGTCTACTGTCTACTGACCTCAAAATCCCGTTTTCCAAAAATTATTTTATTCATTGCCTGGTTTTCTTACCATTACAATTAATTGGAATTACTATTTAGTTGGTTGGTTGGTTGGTTGGTTGATTTTTGAAGGCCAGTTATTTACTCGAGGGATATAGGCCCTAAGCGGAGTGCCCTCCGTGGGGGGTCTTTCTAAGGGAACCTAACCCGTATTTACGCAAGGTTTCCCAAGGTTCGAAGAAAACCACGAAAACTCCGAACGGCGCGATCGGGTTCGAGAACCCAGCACCTCCCGTCTACCAGCTTCGAGAGCAGAACCTCTCAGCCACTGGTGGGGCAATAATTTTTTGAAGTGGAAATTCTATATTAAAAAGAAAGAAAAAAATCACTTGTGTTTATAGAAGTTGCATATCCAAATACAGTAAACTCTCTGTAAGGCGGTCTCTGTGTAAGACGGAAATCTGTCTAACTTGAAAAGATTTTCAAGTCCCTGCGAATCCATAGATATAGAGTAAAATTTGTCTAAGGCAGAATATTGTCTACTACAGAAAATTTTCTCGGTTCCGATCGATTCCGCCTTAGACAGAGTTTACTCCATTTAAAATCAAAAGTTAGAGTTTAGATGAATTTTCAAAAAAAAAAATGGCAACTTAAGAGCTAAATATATAAGAAACTATGAGTAAATTCTATACATATTGTCAAGGCCTTC
The DNA here is from genome assembly GCA_963932465.1 of Maratus speciosus. Lineage (NCBI taxonomy): Eukaryota > Metazoa > Arthropoda > Arachnida > Araneae > Salticidae > Maratus > Maratus speciosus. The sequence continues at coordinate 227,239,939 of OZ010796.1, read as the reverse complement.
GCTCACCCCCCCCCCTATTCCAAACGTTTGCGAATGCTGTTACACTTAAAAAATTTACAAACTTAATTGGCAAATTTGTTTAAAACTTTAATAAAAGCTATAATGCACATTCAATTTCCGATAGATTTGGCAAAATTTTCAAATATAATTGAGAATATTGTTAATTTTTTTACAAGTAAGAACTATATTACAATTTCTAATTGTAGTAACTTGACAAAATTATAAAACTAGTGGGCAAACGTCGAGGCCTATTTATTTTGGATACTCAATGAATTGGCAAATACTGGAATTTGACTTGCCAATTTAAAGTCCTCCCCCCCCCCCCGCCCCAATAAAATGTCTTAGCGATGATCCTGCATATGGCGCAACAAAATTCATTAATAATTGCAAAATATCTTTAATAGTAAATAAGTTTAATCGTATTTCGGTCATATTTCATTTAAAATATTATTTCTTTTATTTTAATCAATTATAGATCAAGTGGGATTTACTTCATTTTAAAATTTTAATTGTAAAGATTTACTTTTTACTGTAAAGATGTACTTTTTACTTTCTTATTTAGATAAATATATTTTCGTTTTCCTCTGTTACATAAATATTTCAAACACAATTACGCAATCAGTTTCTGACCTACATTCCTGAATTGTTCAAATATTTTCATAAGATGACTAAAGAATCGAACAACATATTTACAATACTGTAAATGTTGTGCATGTTGTTTATAGTTGATTACTACCTGATGATTAGTTTTTTAGGTTATTTTCAAGCTTCAAAAATGCTCTAAAACATCAAATTTTCTATAAGATGCTGCACATTTATAGAAAAATGGAAAAAATACTAAAATTTTAGGATCTTGATAAATAAATAAATATATATATATATATATATATGAAAACCAGTTGAATCGTGTGAGGTTCTTTTCTCACTTCTCTGAGTTTTTTTGATGATGCGTTTTATCATTCATTTTTAATTAACTGCATTTTTTAAGCGAACAACGTTTTTTTAACGAGATTTGCATGTACTCTTTAAAGCCTGTTGAGAAACTTTTCAAATAAAACCTTATCCATCGTCTGTATTTTGTAGGTGCATAGAAAAGTGCATGTTAACATCAGAAATAATATTTATGACAATATTCAAGATAGTATTTAAAATCAGGAATGCGTCAGAAGTAGCGATTTGAGATGACACTTAAGCCTGTTTTCTAATCTAAAATAGCTAATTCCTGACATATTCAAAAATTCATTTCTGGTTGTAAACGCATAAGACTGGTAAGTACTCTTATTGAGAAGCTATGAAATCAATTTTTTTTTCATTTTTCGATAAAGGCTTGAGATCTTTCAGCAAACCAGGCCTTTGCTAGCAAATTTCTACGCACAGGGCAAATTCAGTTTTTCGTGCCCTCTTAGATTGGTTCATTTACTTATACTATTTTTTTTTTTTTTTGTTCATGTTACATACCTATTCGAAAAGTGTCAACTCAAAGGCTTTAAGTTTTCCGGAAAATTGTAAAGCGGTTCCAGGAATAAAAATAAAAAATATATATTTTTTTTATATTTATTGAAAAGGTGTTTTAACCACAGATTGAGATATATTTTTGTCAATCCATGGTATTAATACCTCAAATATCTCATTTCTTCACAATTATTTAAATTTTTATTGAAAATTTAGTTAATATTTTGTGCCCAGGGCATGGGCCCCGGGTGCCCGTGCGATAGTCAGGGTCTGCAGCAGGGGTAACTTTTTTCTCTATCAAAGCACTTATGTGTGACGTAATGTGTCGCACACGTAGGAAATGGAGATGAAACAGGCTCAATTTTTATAACAGTTGTTGCGCTTAGGCGGGCTCAAGCTCAGTCTGTCTTACATACAAAATTATATTTATTCATGAATAGAAAAAAAGAACTTTTCCCCCTTAAAAATTACATATTCCATTATATTTACCATTTTACTTTTACTAAAGTAAAAAAGAAAGATGTTTTAAATTTTGAAAATAATGTATGAAATATTAATTTGCGAATTGGAGAGAAGGTGGGGTGGGGGGAGGCGCTACGGTTTTAGTACTGCAGAATATTAGGGCTCCGGTACTTTTTTGTTAGAAATTAAGCCCTGGTCTGCAGCAAACACTCTCAAAGCCTGTGTTTTGAATGGAACTTCAGGGCGAGACAACCTGATTAACTTCGTAATTAGATAAAAATCGCATATCGCTCTAAATATAATTCATTTATTCAAAAAAGGAAAAAACCTATTTGATTGCAGATCACTTCATTTGCCATGCCTTCCAATGTGCTTTTTGTGTCTAAAAATGCTTCCGTAAATGTGTCAAAGTTTCGCGGGGAGATTTTTTTTTTTTTTTATAGACCGGGTGGCGGCAGCATACAGACAATTTAACAAGTCACGTGTCTGAGTATCTCATTAATAGAAAAATAATTTTTATTGGCTTATAAAGTACACGTCTTTAAATATTTTTAGAGAAATTTAACAAGTCACTTGTCTGACTATCTCATTATTTCTTTTTTCTCTGCAGAAGTGAAGGTAACCCGATTGCCACCATTTTGAAGAAGTTTTCTTAAAAACATTAAAAAAAGTAAAATTGAAAAATTGAAATATTTTCAAAAACATGTGGTGCAGGCTCATCTACAAATGAATAACTTTCACTTAAGGCTGTTCTTAACTGCTCTGCTCAACAAGCGCAAAACGTTTTGACATATTTACAAATTCATTTTTTATCGGAAAATATAAAATTGGAAAGCCTGGCCATGAAAGCGATTTGGAATTGAACTGTTTTTTTTTTATTTTTTGATCAATCCATTACCTATTGAGTTATAAGCGATTTCGATCACGTGACAAACACGTTTTTCGCCCGCTCTTGAGTCACTTTCTTCCTTTGCACGGAAATTCGGTTCAAAACGCCTACTTTGACACTATTTTCTGAAAGATCTATTGCGTTTGCAAAAAAAAATGGAAAAAACAACTCAATTTTATAATTTTTGAACAACAACACCAGCTAATTTCATGCATTTTCGAACAAAAATAAAGTAAAACTTATGTCAGAAAGTTGTCCTTTTGGATTTGAGAACAACACCCTTAAGTAAAATTTGTATTTATCACTAGCGCAGCGAAGGAAGAGGGAGGTGTGGGGGGATAAAATTTTTTACAGAGCTTAACCCTTTATGCTTGGACGGTACTTTAAAGTACCATTAAAAAAACTTGTTATAAAATAAATTTAATAAATCGATTAGTAGTAATACAGTTTAGAATAGGTTACAGATACTTCACTTTATCTTGTTCCAAAAGCATTATTGGTTGCACAAAACAAAGATATTTTTAAAAAGATGATTTCTAAATAAAAGCATAAGACGAAATGCAATATTTCACCTTGACACAATCATAAAATATATAACATGACCTTTTAGAAGCTTACTGTTTTACTTAAAATGCGACTAAAATAATAAATGAAAAATAAAATAGATTAAAATATACACTTTATTTAAAACTTCTTGGTACTTTCGGCCTGCATTTCCCCGAGGCCATCATCAGAGAACATTTAAATAACCAATTGCTGTTCATTTATACAAGTACGCCACTTCGTTTTGAAATGGGAGAGCCAATAAATGTTAGAGTTGAAAGTAAAATATACACTTTATTTAAAACTTCTTGGTACTTTCGGCCTGCATTTCCCCGAGGCCATCATCAGAGAACATTTAAATAACCAATTGCTGTTCATTTATACAAGTACGCCACTTCGTTTTGAAATGGGAGAGCCAATAAATGTTAGAGTTGAAAGTAAAAGTAGCAGTCCCTTAGACTGAACTTAAGTAGAGAAAAAATCTATAGTAACTGCAGTTCTATTTATTTTATTATATCACTTTGTTCTCTGGCGTCACTTTCATTTTTAAATGCGTAACAGGGCATTGTTTCAGATTAAGTTTGCGGGGACGAAAATATTTAACTGCCGTACAATTTACATTAATACGTCACCTTGATCAAATTTTCATGATTTATTTTCAGGATATTTAACCATATATTAAGGATATTGTATGATAGGGTGTCGTTACATACTTGATTATTTTTACACATGATTTCTATGGATTCTTTGATAGTGGATGCGTAGTAATTGGATGTTGGGTATATAATTTTTGCATGATTAAAATCTATTGTGATATTCTGATTAAAACTTAAATGTGAGAGAGCTGTGAATTAGCGACAAAATTTTATATCTGCTCTATGCTCTCTAATTCTTTCTTTGAGTTTTCTTTTTGTCATTACTACGTATTCCATTATTCTACTGCTATCAGTTCTAAAAGGAATCGCATATTTCGTTTTGAAATGGGAGAGCCAATAAATGTTAGAGTTGAAAGTAAAAGTAGTAGTCCCTTAGACTGAACTTAAGTAGAGAAAAAATCTATAGTAACTGCTAATTCATTTTTCGGTGTTGGATCTTATTTTCGTACAAATAACTCTTTTAATTTGTTTGGTGGACAGACTATTAAATTTGTATTATGTTTCAGCAGAACATATCGTAACTTCTGGTACAGACCAGGGAAATAGTTAAACCTTTTATATATCATTCCTTTACGGTTTACTTTCTTGATATTTTTATGAAAACTGAATTCATAGATAAGTGTATTAATGGGGATTATTGAAAAACTGTTTTCTTCAGTGATATCTCGAATGGTATTAAGCTCTTTTTCGAAATATTACTACATACTTTAAAAGCTCGTCTAATAATACAATCACATCAAATAACACGATCCCATAGTATTGTTCATCACTATTTTTATGTAAAATTGCAGCTTACTTACAGCTTAATTGCAGCTTACAAATTTTATATTAGACGAGCTTTAAAAGTGTGTTCAGACTCATTTTAAAACATAAATCATGATACTTGCAGGCATAAGTGTTGAGTGTTTTGTTTTATAAAGATTTTTTTTTTTCAATAAGTGAATTACATATCTAGAGTTATAAACGATTCTTTTCTCATGGATAACAATATCATGGATAATCTCATGAATAACCGAAATTTTTACATCAGTATTTCTCAATCTTTTTTGAATAGATGACATACTTTAGAGTTTTCTCACGTCGTGACGTACTATCATTTGACACACGAAATATTTTAATATGTTCCATTAATACATGCATAAAATTTTCAGACGGTTCTTGAGAATGATACAATGTATTTAATTTTCTTTCAAGTAAAGCATGTTTCGGATTATGCCATCATCACTGATGTTTTAATCAAATGTTTGAAACATATGGCAGTTCTCAAATAAAAACTGGCTACTTTGACACATTTTTTAGTTCATTTTTGTTTTTAATCCTTTATCTACTGACGGTACTTATAAGTACCATTAAAATAACTTGTTATAAAATTCATTTAATACATCGATTAGTTGTAATATAGTTTGGAATAAGTTATAGATACATTACTTTATCTTGTTCTAAAAGCATTATTGGTTACACGAAACAAAAATATTTTTAAAAGGATGATTTGTTTTGCCTTTGCATCCAGTAAAGTTTTGTGTTGTGAAGAGTTTTATGACATTTTTAATAACAATTATGCATAAATTTTGTGAACTGTATTGAATATATAAAATAAATACATTGACAAATTTCTTATGTTAAAAAGTTTTATACTATTTTTTGTAATACTAGGGGGCTCTGCCCCCTATGAGCTACGCTCGCCAACCCCCGTTCAGACACCGCAGATTCTAAAAGCATGCTAATTTTATCGGCCTTAAAAAGATTGAATTATAATTTTAAAAAACAGTGACGGTCTCCCTGTAAACGGATTTTCATTCATTTTCCTTTGATTGGAGATTTTTAAGACGAAATCAGACGCTGCTAAGAGATACAATGGCTGTTTTAATCTTTGATTAAAAAACAAGAAAGAAAAATCATGCGTACCCCATAGATTATGAAACACTTACCAAAACTCCCTGAAAGCATTAACAAAACTTCGTTATTTAGGGAAATAAGGTAAATAAGATAACTAACTAAACATTTAAAAAACTGATTTCAGCAGTTACCATCCATATCCAAATATTTATTCCAATTCTTCCGAAGAGCCCTGTATTTGATCTGTAGGCTGATATATATACTATATAATAGAAAATTTAGTTTAGCAAGAAAACACATAACAGGTTGAAATTTCTCTTTCAGCAATTTATACTAATAGATGGAAACATACTTGAATACTTTTGTTCAGCCCTGTTGTTTACCTAGTACCTTTATTACACGCCACTATTTAGCTAAACTTTAATTCAAACTAAATCACTCTTAAAACTACTGAAATCGCATTTCCAGAATTTATCATCTATAGGCGGCCAATTCTTTGCGTGGCCCTGTATATCATTTTATCTATATTCTGCAAACATTTCATAGAAAACTACATGCAGTTCAGCATAACACATTTTAAACCCACCTTTCAGCAATTTACGGTCATACTCAGTAACCTTTACGAATTCTTTTGCGTATCCCTGTATATCAACTATAACATTTACACACACCATATAGTATGCAAAAATATAGTGAAACTTAAAAGCGCATATTAGTGCAAATTAAAAATGCATTCCCTGCCATCGCCGCTAATATACAGTACTTCGGATAGAAAATACTTGTCTGAAATGTTTTGCATGTTCCTATAAATGCTATTCACTTCGTATTATACATGAAATAACTTAAGTAAGCCTCACCGGCGTATATCAATTTTATTATATATGAATTTGTATAATTAAAATACGCCGCAAACAATTTCCCATAATACCATTTGTAATGGAATTCTTTTGTGTAGCCCTGTAAATGAATAGTAACTATTCGTTGCACCGCATATGCTAGAATATTCTGCATATTTAAGTGCACTTCGTAAATGCATATATTTTTTATTATGTTTGAAAGTGTGTAACATCTTTAAAATTCATTTGAAATGATTTTTTTCCCATTGGTCGTAATGTAAAGGAATACTTTTGACTGTCCCTGTAAATGAACTAAACATGCTACAAACTTCATTTGAAATAGAGTTCGTGCTAGGCTAAATGTCAATAACCAAAAATTTCAGTGCGATCCTAGTATATTTACGAGAGTTAGAGCGCGAACTGACAAACCGAAATCAATAACACTTTTCAACTTTGTTGGAAAGTGTTAAAAATTAATTAAAAATTTGAAAGTAAGCTAATGTAAAATGAATTAAGTACACAGAGTTTTTTTTTCTCTCGGTACTTTTTAAAAACGCTATGAGAAAGTTCTTTTAAATGTATCGTTTTAAATCTGACGTAATTTTCACCAAAGTTTCCTTTCTCTTTTTAATATTCACATGAAAATACTTCTGTTGTTAGAAAGGAAATATTATTTGCGCTGTCTTAGAATTCACGATAATAGTTGAAAAGATTATCTCAAATAGTATGAAATAAATGTCTTGTGCAAATATATTTTTTAATTTAAAGTGTTTTGCCAACTTTTATTTATTTGCGGCCTTTTTAAATATGAAGTAATTTCCTTCATTTGCGACTTTTAACGCATAGTAATGAATTTAGCATTTAAAAATTTTCTTTCCCTTTTAAAATTCAAGTGTAACTGTACTTTTTATGATGTAATTTTCAATATTTTCCTGATTTTTAACACGTAATCACTTAATTCTAATGTGAAAGTTTTTTTCTGTTTATAATAGCCACGTGTAAATAATTTTTTTTATTTGAAGGAAATATTATTCTTTGAACTATTTTTAAAATTGGCAACAGTTTAAAAATTAAAAAGATAATTGCAGTCTGCACATCGGGAACTTCCAATGTATAAAATTATCTAAAAATGTTTAAATTCCTATGTATAGTTTTTCTCCTATAAAACTTTTTTTAATGGAACGATTTTGACCATCTTTAACATTAAATATCTCTTAAAATAATTATTCGATTTAAAAACTGTCTGCATTAGCGCGTTTATCAAACATGTCTCTATAATACCACCGATTTTCACATTTGTGTATGAAACAGTTTTCTTAATATTAACGAAGAAAGACCCCCGATCATAAAAAATATGTATGCTGATCTAGTAGGAGTATACCCCGATGATCTAAGCAGATTTTCATTGGTCCATTTCCAAATCAAAACTTTTTTTTATATATATAGAAGGAAATATATTGCATTTTCATAGTTGAGTTAAAGGAAAACACTACCTAGATTAATATTAACACAATTATTCTAATTGGTAAACAAATCATATCATTAAAAAGTCATTAAAAAGACATGTCATTAAAAAGACTACCTGTCAACATGTACAGTTTTTTTACTACGTTAACATTCTTTAATCCAAATGTAGACTTTTTTTATGTATTCTTACCAGAAGCAAATAATGTGAATTCAGTGGTGATTGTGAATTCATGAAAAAATACCTCAAATTTTGCTGAGAAAAATATGCCTATTATGGAGAGAGAACATATAATTTATTGAAGGGAGGTCCAATTCTCTCATTATGAAAAATATTAATTTTAATGATGATTAGAAGTTATATGAAATTGAAATTTAAGTCTTATGAAACCTATCAGAAAAATCGGAATTTCGGTATTGAAAATGAAATAAATAGTACCTGAATACAGGTACATTATCTGAACACAATCCCACTTAGAGATATAAATTTCCCGGAAAAATTGAAGTGGCAGAAAAAAACCGTTTTTCTTCCGGATTTTTTCGGAAAAAATTGGAAAAGTTGGAAAAATTGATTTTTTACAAATGTTTCTCCCAAATAAATTATATTTTCATAGAGAATATTAAATAATAAACATTTTCTTTTCATTTATCTAAAAGAAAATTATTTTGACTTTATATGACTACATTACAAAAGAAAAAAAAAACAAAGCCTGCTTTTAAAAGTTTAGTTTTTCAGTCTCAGAATTTTCATAGTAGCATTCACACTTTATTTAACGCTATTGTTTGCTATATCATGTCTCTGCTGAAATGATTTTTCAGTTACATTTGTTTAATTACCAATTGAACTAATGTAAAAACCGCAGCCAATATCTCTTGAATTCGGTAATCAAATATATTACACATCCCATTTACACAGTATTGATTTTTAAGTATATAAATGATGCTAGTTTAATCAAGCAAATTGTTGCAGTTCTGTCATTATTATAAATAGCAGTATTCAAACCTTCCATTGTTTAAAAAATATGTATTTTTACATTGCATTTTTCTTTCTACAGTTATAATTTTCATTCCCTATAAAAAATACATTTAGTTTTGGTATAGCTTTCCAGTCTTAAACTCAAACTAAATATAAAAAGCTTTGATTTAGTTTTATAGTCTAAACACAAATCAAAACTAAGTTTTAGTTTGGATTACACAGGTCTGCAACCAAAATCCAGCATAGGATTTATTGACCGTTAGATTTTTACTCACTGAAACCGTGGGGGGGGGGGGGGGGAATCCATCACATCAAGGTTTTCTGCAAAAATGATGTTTTTACTTTAAGCGTAAAATTTCTCTTTTTAGCCTGAAATCTGGTATCCTATTCTTGAGTAAAAAACCATATCCAACAAATGTTTCCATATGCTAATTTCATATTTCTACGAGTGACACTCAAGAGATATGAAACGCAATGCTACAAATAGAAAATGCGAGGAATTTAAGGAACAAACAGAAGCAGTTACACACAGACATACGATGCTACTATGATTCATTTCATACAACTACTGAAATGCAAAGTGTAGTCAAGAGGGAAAGTATAATTTGGAATAAAGTTGCTTGTTGCTTGTAAAAAAATATTGATTTTTTTTCATTGCAGTTGTGCTTTTCTAATGTAAACTCCCCAAGTTTTGCAACAATACTGCATATGATGAAGGGAAATGGAGGTCATTTTTTGATTCAGCGCCCTAAGAAAACACACAATTCACCAAAAATATCCCATGCAGCTGAAAAAATTTATTTTTCTGCAGACCTGTGTTATAAAACTAAACTAAAACTTTTTATACATACTTTCCACACATTTAGTTCAGACTTCAGACAGACAGTGTTAGCAGTGCAGAATCAGCTAATTCAAATTCTGACTCAGAATGAAGACTTTAATAAAATTAACTATAAATTTTGTAATAAGTTTGAAAAAATGGAAACTAAAAAATTTGTTTTTCTTCTCTTTAATATGAAAGTAATAATATTTTTTTGTCTTTACATAACGTTATAAAAACAGATGGTATTTTTTAATAAGTATGAAACCTTCCCCCAACACAATTTTGTACAGGAAGTTGTTTACATTTTCTTCGAAAAGTTTATTTATTCTACACTTATATATAAAAAATTATGCGTAATTAGATAAGTCTGAGAATCTATATTTTAGGAAAAGAGCTTGAACAGAGTAAATAATGTCAAATGCATGCTGTTATTATTTTTTTAATTAGTTAAATATTCTTATTAATTACCGATTACATGATTAACTGCAGCTATGGCATTAAAAATAAATGCATGTTTCAAATTGTATGTTAAATTTTATCATTTCCAGTAACCGGCATATTATTGACATAATTTTGCACATGAATTTATTTTTAACAAGAAGTTGCATTTAATTATCTTACCTACCAGTCATATATCTAGATTTTTTTCATGTAATCCTGTTTTCCTGAAATTGTGAACTTTTGTATATTCTTGTACAAAATGTAATCAGGATTTGTGAATTAGAAATTATCATTATATTTAGGTTCCTGTTTAGAAATTTTTAATAAAGTTCTTCACACATACATGTGCAACTTGATAAGATTCAACTGTTATATGACATGAGATTTTTTTTTCTTCAATCATTGCTTCTGTGAAAGATTTAATTTGGAGATTATTTTTTTTTTAATGCTATTTTTAAGAGAAATTTTGTGAAGGGTCTTGTGTTTCAAAGTAGAAAAAAATGAAGGATCCTCTAAATGATCTTTTCAAGTCTTCTTACAGATCACATTTCTCACATTAATGTTTTCGTGTGAGACATTTAAAATAAAATTTTAATTTAAATAAAATAAATTATTAAATAAATCTCATTTAAATAAAATAAAAAGTATCAGGATGTAGCTATTACAAAATTTTGAATACATTATTTTATAAATGAAATTTCAATTTTTCCAGTTTGGAAAAATTGAAAAATAAGCCTTCGGAAAAAAACTGAAAAAATTAACCGGTTTTTTCCCCAACTTTTCCGGGGTTTTTCCGAGCATTCCTATCTCTACCACTGGAATATTAAATAGCCAACTATAATTTTTATATGTACAGGAAACGGTAACTTGGTTCAAATTTACGATTTTTCCCATGGCTGAGTATGAAAATTGCGATTTTTTTTTCGCGACCTCTTGATGAAATTTATGATTTTTTTCTTGATCGTTTGACAAAATTCGTGATTAATTTTTGTACTTATTTAATGAAATTTGAGATTTTTACACAACCTCTGAACAAAATCAATGATTTCCTTTCCTCTATTATTTGAAGAAATTCGCAATTAGTTTCTAGAATTGTTTGACGGAATCCGTAATTTAATTCCGCGACCGACTAACGAAATTTACAATTTTTTCAACGACCACGATTGACAGAATTCGCGATTGATGAAATTTACGCTTTTTGTCGCAATTCAAACAAACTTACGGAAGTCAAAATGCGAATAGGTGAAACAGCACGAAAACAGTTTTCAACTTTGTCGAAAAATATTAAAAAACAATATACTTTGTTTCTTAAAATGCTAATTTATTGGTGTAGTCATTTAAAAAAAAAAAATATTACTAAGTTTGGAAAGTCTGCGTCCTACCACGTCTCTAGCGTCCCCCTTGAAAATATAAAGTAAGGGCAAGCTCGAGAGAAAATAAAAAAGTGAGGGGACGCCGTCCCACTGCGTCCCCCCTCGATTACACCACTGAATGGTATAAAAGTAGTGCAACTAGTAGATTTGTTGATATATGACATCACGTGATGCAGCACAAATACACATAAATGTAAACGCAAAATACTTTCCATTTATTTTGTAGAAATTACTATTTGATAAATACGTATTCGAAAATTCTGATATTCTTATTAATTAATAAAAACAATATACATTGTAAAAATAACATGAAAACATGCATGATGGTGTATTAAAATAGCGAAAAGAATTCGTGAATAAGCTATACCTGTTCCTGAAAATATCGAAAACTCGATCAAAACATAAAATGTAAGCGTAACGTGGTTCTGAAAGCTATTCCCTATCAGACGTAGTTTTTTAACCGCGAACCTAAAGGAAGAATTCCATTTCCCATAGATTCGTTATAAGTCAGAAAGATAGAGATATTTTTCACCTAACCATTTTATAAAAGCTGTTTTTCAAATGTGTAATTGATCTTACTTATTACCGTATTTTATGGAAGAAACGCCGCGGCGTTTACGAGTTTAAAAGTTAATTTTTTTTCCAAGTGCAGCGTTTACGCCCTGTGCGACGTTTACGATTTTTTAAAAATACCAACTGAGTTTCCTTAATTCAAAAATTCATAACAATATTTAAAATCGGATTTGAATATTTTAAATAAAACTTCAGACATCTTAAGACATTAAAAACGAGGCATCCTACACTGCTCAGGAAACTTTGATTAAAGTTAGGTCAATGTGACGCTGTCGACAAAAGTAGCGTTCCGATGGGTGCTGCGATTACGCTATTTTTAAGCTTATTCAGACCAATTTGAGGAGTGCGGCATTTCTTCCATAAAATATGGTACCCCCAAAACAACCAACAGTTGTTAAGATAGCGATGGATGAGGCCATGGTAACCGAAAAATGCCACTTTCAAACAGAGAAGCATGGCATCCCGATTACAGAAGATAGCCGCCGTTATATTGATAATATCATTCAATCCTCTATAACGTGGTAATATTCTTTAAACAGGGCACATTACTATGTTTTTAGAGACTGAGAAATCTGAACGGGGGTTGGTGGGCGTAGCTCGCAGGGTGCTGAGCCCCCTAGTTCTATATAATTATAACGATACAGATTTATAAGTTATTATAATGATATAATGTTACTATAATGAGTTCCTATTTTAGCAAAATGTGTATAAATTATATGCATTAAAAGATAAAATTATGCTATTAGTAAAAGCCTTGTTTTAATAATTAGCATCGAAGTGTTTCAAATATTACAAACAGCTGTTAAATCTTTTAAACTTAAAAAAAATCCCTGCCGGCCCGGCCTACAGGCAGAGGTGGATTTCGAAGTCAAATATACTAATTTCACAAACAAAAACTAAATCATGATTATAGATAAATCCACTTTAACAATTTTATCTGGCCGCTCTTGACGATTTTTTATTTCATTTTCATATAATAGCTGGTTTTATCAGAATCATGTTAGGGCGGTATTAAAAAAAATACTTTTCCATGCTCAACAACTCGAAATTTTCTGGCATAATTAAAGATTCATTTTTAATTAAAAAAAAAATATGAAACTTGCTGACGTGATTTTTGAAGAGATTTATAAGCGACCTGTGTTTTTATTTTTTGTTCAATTAATTAAAACTTGATATATAAACAATTATTTTCTCAGAAGGACAATATTTTTCGTTTCTAACACAATCGCTTCGGGAAATTCCGTTCAAAATGCCCACTTTGACATCATTTTTTGAAATATATTCTGCCTCTATCTAAAAATCGATTATTACGGTACATTATATAGTTTTTGAATAAGCGAATCTACCAATTAAATGCGTTTGAGAGCAAAAATGAATTTAAAAACCAGTCAGAAAATAAGCAGTTTGGATTTAAGCGCATCTATAATACAATGATTTTTCCAACACAATCCGCTTCGGTAAATTCGGTTCAAAATGCCCTTTTTAACAGCATTTAAAAAAATATATTCTGCCCCTATCAGAAAATCGACCATTCAGTACATTATATAGTTTCTGAGTAAGAAAACGTACCAATTGGAAGCCTATGAGAGCAAAAATGAATTGTAATATGAGTCAGAAAATAAGCAGTTTTGATTTGAATACACCCTTACTAAGATCATTTTTTACTTCAACCGGTATGTATTTTTAATTTGTTTTTGCTCTAAGAATTGGTCCTATCCAAAACTTGTCTATATAGATGTTGTAGACAATATTAAGAAGATATATGATAAATTCATGGGGATTTTATATCTTTTGAATTGACGGAGTTATGGATTTTTTTCTTCTTCAAACCCCCTTTTTGTTTTCGTTTTTAATTTTTTTTGCGGTACGAATTGGTCCTATCAAAAACTTGTGAGTATAAAAGTTGTAGATAATGTTAAGAAGATTCATGATAAAATTAATTGGATTTGATATCTTGAGAATTGACGAAGTTATGGATTTTTTTCTTCTTCAAACGCCCTTTTTGTTTTCGTTTTTAATTTTTTTTTGCGGTACGAATTGCTCCTATCAAAAACTTGTGAATATAAAAGTTTTAGATAATGTTAAGGAGATTTATAATAAAATTAATTGAATTTGATATCTTGAGAATTGACGAAGTTATGAATTTTTTTCTCCCAAAAACCCTATTTTTTGCGCCCCTTGAGCCCATTTTTAACTTTATCAAAAATCTGTGATACATAAATTTTTGGCCCTATTTTTAGAAGTAATAAAAACTTTAAACTGATTTGATATGTACAAAAATTAAGAAGTTATGGGGGGTTTTCTGTTTTCACAAAACCCCTCCCTATTTCCCTCCCCTTGGTCCGATTTTGCCCATTAACGAACTTGACCGAGATTTTATGCCCATTGATTTTATGTATCAGTTTGGAAGAGATTGGTGCAGAATTACGAAAGTTATCGTGTCCAGAAGAAAGTGATATATATAGATAGATAGATAGATAGATAGATAGATAGATAGACAGATATATATATATATATATATAAAGTTTTTTACTGAGGGTGGTTTTGGGTTCTAGGGGTCATGATCGGTGTAGATCTGCAAAAATTCTTCAGAAATTCCAACATAGGAACGATCCCAATAGGTAGTATTTCATACGAAATCTACCTAAAAACAGTAAGTTTCGCGTTATTGAGCGGGTAAAGATATCTGTTTGAGAACCGCTTGTTTCTTTCATTTCAAAAGTACAGAAGCGATTAAGCCTCTAGGTTTCTGGAAACCACATGTTTGTATTGTAACGGAGTCTTTCTTAAGGGATTGTCCATTTAAAAAATAACGTAAAAACAGAAGGAGCTACTGCGTATTTTTCAAAGAAGCTATCGATCATTCTGAGGCGAGACATTTCCGCTGATAAAAGTGTAAATTGTTGAGAATTAGAGTGCGCAACAAAATGGCGTTGATTTTGTTTTTATCAAAAACTGAAGAAGAGGCGTTTCCTACCTTCACTCTTATATTAAGATTAATGAATTTTGGCTTTCGTCGGAAGACCCCAAAATAAGCTTGACCCACGTTGATTCAAAAACCACTAACCGAAATTTATCGAACATGTGAGCTATTTCAATGGTCTTTTTGTTCTATGAAACGGCATAAAAAAAAAATTGTCAAAATTGTTTGAACATTTTTGAGATGGATGCCGTTAGCTTGACCCCGACCCATTATCACCAAAATGACCCACTAATAGAACTTTCTTGAGCATGCGACCAAGCCCACTGGTTTTATATTGTCCAGAAACGGTGTAGTACAAAGTTTTGTTTAAATCTTTTGAGCCGTTTTTTAGATAAAGTTAGCTTGATCCTGATCCATTAGGACCCAAAATGACCCATTGATAGAATTTTCTTGAACATGCGATCCTGCCCAATGTCCTGATTCTGCCCTTCTCGGAACGGGTTACTTTCTCGTAAGGCGCCGACAAAGTGATATTTTCTAATTCTGCCCCTAACGTGTTGGAATTATTTCCCATTCACCGGGGTTGCTTCGTTGTAATTCATCCCGACTGCTGTCAGCAGACGGAAAGCATTACTTGGGTCGGTTTAAGATGGCGTTTATATATGCATCTCTTGTAAATGAGGATAGATAGACCTAATTTTTGTTAAATGTATATTCGCATTGTACTATTGTTATTATTATTATTCAGTTTTGTTAGGTTCATTGCTAGAAATAGTTTTACCTTAAATTAAATGTAAATTAATTGTGGGTGAAGCATAGTTTTTCAATTATTTGGCTAATACAGCTTGTATTTTAAAACTTATATTAAAAAAAATATATATCTTTATTCTAAAATATATTTTTGAGGTTAAAACTTATTGCACTAATCCAAAAGTGCAATTACAAATAATTTTTGCTTAAATAATCCCTTGATTTTGATCTAAACAATAAAAAATATATAATAATGTATATATACATAATGTATAATATATAATGTAACATAATTATGAGTGAAACTTAATTTTCCAATTATTTGGCTGATAGAGCTTGTCTTTTAAAGCTTGTATTCAAAATAATAATAATAATAATAATCGTAAATAATACATTTGAGAAGATAAAACTTATTGTACTAATCCAAAAATGTAATTACAAATACTTTTTGTATAAATAATTTCTTGATTTTACTCTAAATAATAATAAATATTATATCATTGTAAATGTGAGATAATCACGACTGAAGCATAATTTTTGAATTATATTTGACTGATATAGCTCGTATTTTAAAGCTCGTATTAAAAAAAAAAAAAAAAAAAACCTTCATGCTGAAATATATTTTTGAGAAGATTAAAACTTGTTGTAATCCAAAAGTATAATTACAAATAGTGTTTGCTTAAATCCGTTTATTTTATTCTAATAATAAAAATTAAAATATAAATGTAAAATAATTATGAGAAAGCATAAAGTTTCAATTAATTGGCCTAGAGATTTACCATAGCTTGTATTTTAAAACTTGTATACATAAAAAAAAAAAGCTTGCATTAAAAAAGTTAGTATAATAAAGTGTAATTACATAAAAAAACCTTCATGGTAAAATATATTTTTGAGAAGATTAAAACTTGCTGTATTAATTCAAGAGAGTATTTACAAATAGTTTTTGTTTAAATAATTCCTTGATTTTACTTTAAATAACAATAAAAAATTATGTACCGTATTTTATGGAAGAAACGCCACACCCGTCGTAAACGCCGCACTCCTCAAATTGGCCTGAATAAGCTTAAAAATATCATAAAAATCCATCGGAACGCAACTTTTGTCGACAGCGTCACATTGACCTAATTTTAATCAAAGCTTTTCTGAGCAGTGTAGGATGCCTCGTTCTTAATATCTTAAGATGTCTATAGTTTTATTTAAAATATTTCAATCCGATTTTAAGTACTTTTATGAATTTTTAAATTAAGGAAACTCAGTTGGTATTTAAAAAACATCGTAAACGCCACACATGGCGTAAACGCCGCACTTAGAAAAAAATTAACTTTTAAACTCGTAAACGCCGCGGAGTTTCTTCCATAAAATACGGTAATTGTAAAATAATTATGAGTATGCATTATTTTTCAATTATTTGGCTGATATAGCTTGTATTTTAAAACTTGTAAAAAAAAAAAAAAAGCTTGTATTGAAAAAGTTAGTTTAATAAAGTGTACTCACATAAAAAAAAAGACTTTAT
Source organism: Maratus speciosus (assembly GCA_963932465.1). NCBI lineage: Eukaryota > Metazoa > Arthropoda > Arachnida > Araneae > Salticidae > Maratus > Maratus speciosus. The sequence goes on along the minus strand of OZ010796.1, from coordinate 227,222,429 downwards.
GATAAATTTATATTTGAATTAATACAGTAAGTTTTAATCTTCACAAAAGAGTAATTACAAATAGTTTTTGTTTAAATAATCCCTCGATTTTAATCTAAATATTAATAAAAAAAATTATATACCGTATATACTCGCGCATAAGTCGACCCCCCCCCCCCTATTCCCAATTCTTAAGCAAAATTTTGAAAAAAATTGAATTTTCGTGTATAAGTCGAACCACATTTCTGGTAGCATGTTGAAAAATGATTTGTAATCGAGGATAGAAAAATTTAATAAATTTTCATTAAATTAGTAATTTTTTTACGTTTTTAATCAGATTTTTTTTAATTCAACGTTTTAAACCTGTATAATTATGTATAACCGAAGAAGCTTAAACTATTTTGAAACCTATTCACATCAATTCAATGATACTTAAAAAGATAAAATTCTTTCAAAAATCCATTCAGGCATTATTTACAAGGGTAAACAACTTCTTAGACTGCTAAAATATAGTACTTCTTTGTATTGTAGGACTTTTAAGAAAGATATCTAGAAGCATTCTCAAGTTGGACTCTTTTTAAAAAGGGGATTAAAATGCTGAAAGGAATATATTGAAGGGTTTTTTGTCACAAGAGAAAATGGTTGCAAAATAATTACATGGACATTGAGCTTTGTTTGTCAGTCACTTGGAAATGACCATTGTCCGCTTTTATCTCTCATGTAATTACTTAAAAGACTGAAAAAAACAATCGCAGTAGTCTGTGATTTTTTTTTTTTTTTTTTTTTTTTTTTTTTTTTTTTTTTTTTTTTTTTTACTTTCTCGTGTATAAATCGATCCCCATTTTCAACTCCCAAATTTTGTCTCAAATTCTTTGACTTATACACGAGTATATACGGTAATTGTGAATGTAAAATAATTATTATGCGTGAAACATAATTTTTCAATTATTTGGCCGATATAGCTTGTATTTTAAAGCTTATATCGAAAAAAAAAAAAAAAAAAAAAAAAAAACGTTCATGCTAATATATTTTTTAGAAGATTCAAAAATTGTACTAATTTAAAAGTGTAATTGCAAATAGTTTTTGTTTAAATAATCCCTTAATTTTACTCTAAGTAATATTAAAAATTATGTAATTGTATCTTAAAACTTCGTAAAGATTATTTATAACTCACCACCTGTTAAAACTTTACACACTGTTTATAGCGATATTATATAATTCACTTTATATTAATCTATAAAAAATCAATATATAATCATAGTGCCAATTAAAGGTCTCTTTTTAAAGGGGTCGCACGTAAACACACATGTTCGAGTTTCAGATAAATAAAGAGACCACATGTGTCCTTGGAAGCGATTGGTTGAAATTCTACAGAGGGTCTGGTCGAAACTCGTTAACCTTGTAATTGAGAGGTCAAACGCTGCTCCCCTATTCCGTTTGGGGCAGAATTGGAAATTGTTGAACATCGGTATGGATTACGTGAATGGGAGGTTTCCTACTCGGTTTGTTCCGTTAAGGACAGAATCAGGACACAAGGGTCTTATCATGCTCGGAAACGGTATTATACAAAATATTTTCAAAATGCTTTGAAGCCAAGGGCGGCGCCAGAGGGGGGACCGGGGGGGGGGACATATGCCCCCCCGTCGGGGCCAAAATTCAATGTCGTCGGGGAAAATATTTTGACTTGAATTTCGGCCGGTTCGGGTCGAGTTTGAGCTCATTTTTTTTCTTTGTAAGTCGGATTGACTAAACAAATTCTTCCGGGTATGAGTCGCTTTCTAGATTGAATTGTGATTCTTGCAGGTTGGATTCAGGTGAACCCAATTTTTCGAAAAGAAAAAAAGTCCAAATTCCTTCAGATAAAAATTTACATATTTGATACATGGATGACTCTTGCATTTGCTTATTTTGCAATATGAAAGGTAAAATTTATACTGAAGTTATGATCATATGCTATTTTTTTTATAAATAACATTATATTGTGGATCAATTTTCACTCATTGTGGATTTACGGTCGGCTTAGTTTGAAGTATTTCGGGTTCTGTTAAGAATACAGAGGGCGAAAATTATTTTGTCTGGGTCGAGTGGGATGGCAAATAGAGTGCTGCATCGGGTCGGGCAAATTGCACCTGACTCGACTGGTGGTCTGGACATGATCTTTTGCCGTGGCGGGTCGGATTCGAGTCGGGTTAACTTTAGTTGTTTCAGGTTCGGGTTGGGTGATGACACTTACGGATCTTGATTCGAGATGAATCGATCTGTCAAAAGAATTTACAAAATTTATTTTAAGAAGAAAAACTTATATATTTGAATATTAACGAATATATGTATATTGAATTTTTCACTTAAAATTTAAAATTGATACTAGAAGTATAATTGTAGACTACTTTTTACATAGTTGCATTACAATATGGATATATATATATATATATACATGTATTTTTTTCTTTTCATCATTTACGATTGGGGTTTGATTGAGATTCGAGTATTTCGGGTTCAGGTCGAAATGTGGAGGATAAAAATTTTTGTCTGGCTCAGATCGCGTTTCGGGTAGAGTCCTACATCGTGTTGGGCAAACTAAGCCCAACCCGACTGGTGGTTTGAGTCGGATCCGGAGAGAATACTTTTTCAGAGGGGCTCGGATTGACTTCTATTTTTCGAGTTGGATTCACTTTAATTTTTTTCTAGCGGAGGGGTTCTATTCTACCCGATTTTTCAATATATTTTAAAATGAAAAACTATATTATTTGAGTATCAACGAGTACATCTACAGATATATTGTTTTTTCTACATAAACAATATAATTGATGCTAGAGATATATTTGTAGACTACTTTTCAATTATTCCATTACAATATGGATATATTTTTTTCATTTTGTGTTGGTATTGGGTTCGGGTTGAATCCTGTCGTGTCGTTTCGATGCTTGTCGGGATCGGCTCAACTTATTTTTTTTTCTTTTTTTTAACTGGTTCAGGTTGAATGGATATAGAATTTCCGGGTTCGGGTCGGGTATAACCCAAACCACGCAGAACACTGCAGTAATAATCCGTGAATTGATCCTTAAAATAATCCGGGAATTGAACAATTCCCGAATTATCAAGTATCATCAAGGATCAATCAAGGCTATAAATACCCTTGATTATATTTCATTTAAACATGAAAAATTGCGCTTTGATTTGCCCGTTTCCCCTCAAAATACAGAAAACAAGTAACTACCTGAAATAATCACACATAAAGCAGCGTGATCGTCAATTTACATGGGTGTTCCGGCAACTCTGCTGCCTAGTATTTTTACGTTTTAGAAACGGAATTTATAAATCTCTTTTATCTAAAAATAAGTAAAAATCATGAACCTAAGAACAAGATTTTCTAAAATTTTTCGGTCAAAAGACAAACATTTCTTAAAATAAGAGAAAAAGCTCTTAAAATCACCGGGATATTCCTGCATTCTCGGGCCTGGAAATTTCCGCCGATGCAAACATCTACTAAAGTCCTGCATCGGGTCGGATTATTTATTTTTTTCCGCACCCGATTCGACCATCGGGTCGGGTTGGCAATATATTTTTCTTGCGGGTCGGGTTCGAGTTGGGATGACTTACTTTTTCCCAACGGGTCGTGTTGACTTTCATTGTTTCGGGTTCGGGTTGGGTCTTAACTTTTGCAGGTTGGTTCTGGTTGACCAGATGATTCAAAAGAATGTCCAAAATATTTTTCAGGTTAAAAATTTATATGTAGTAAGACCTACTAAATGTCCACTCCCGAAAAACGGACATCTCTATTTAGTGAACATTTTTTCAATTCCTAACACTTTAATATTTGTACACTTATACCTCTTTGAATAGTGGATACCTCCTAATCTACAAACATGTAACGTGTAGGTGTGCATAAACTATCACAAATATGATGCATATGTTATTGTATGTCTGAAAAGCGAAAAGTTGATAACATTTTCCAAATTTCGAAATAAGAAAAAATGGTTCTTAAAGAAATGATAATCTATTATGACACTTCTTACCATTTTATTTCTCATGCAGTAAACTGAATGTATTCTCATTCATATTCAAATTTGTATTTCTTTTCATCTGATACGTACTTGGGGTCAAACTTGTTTAGGAAAATCCCAGCAACCCGAATTGCAAAAAGCTTATGAACCTTATAAATTATTGTAGTGTGAACTTAATGTTACCAAGTGTTCAGATTTACGCGGAATGTCCAGATTTTCAGGGATCCCGAGATTCGTCCCGCGGAACAAGTACGCCGGATGTTAAATGTTCCGATTTTTCACCATGCCCAAATTACATCAAATTTTTATGAGTTTACTCAGGGCCTAAACTAAGGGGGGGGGGCAGAGGGGGCATGTGCCACGGGCGCCAGAACGAAGGGACGCCAAATGAAGGATTATACCTTTGGAATAGATCATTTTCTTCTGATGGACTGATGGCTTCTATTATTATGAAACAGCCATTATAAATGAAGTGTTAGGTGAAGATGAAAGAGCATTCGTAAAAAAAATAGAACCCTGATTTTCTGGTCTGAATGGAGAGAAATATAATGGCCATAATTTTTTTTTTTTTTTTTTTTTTTTTTTTTTTTTGTCAAAAAAAATTTATGGCCATTTTTTTTCTTCCCATTCTGACCAGAAAATCAGAGTTCTAACTTTTTACGGCTGCTCTTTCATCTTCACCTAACACTTCATTTATAAAGGCTGTTTCATAATAATAGAAGCCATCAGTGCATCAGAAGAAAATAACTCGGTGAAAGCGGAAACTCGTTTAAGCAGGACTCGGATAATCGGGACTCTACTGTATATTTCATATTAAAAATTATCTTTAGAATATTTTTGTTGGTGTTCAGAGGGGAGTCATGACCCCCGTGACCTCCCCCTTGGATCTGCCATTGTAGATTACGTAGTTCAGTATTACATATTTTAAATTTTAAAATAAGTCGGCTATTAGAAAATTTGTAAAATTCTCTTTGTAAATATACTTTGCGGAAGAAGGGGAAGGGGGGGGGGGCACCAAAATCCATGCTTGCCCCGGTTGCAAAAAAAAGCCAGTTTCGGCCCTGCTACTCTAAATTAAAACTTTATTCTTTAGTCTGAGACGAGAGAATTCAATCACAAGTCAGCCACAGCCGTCGCAACGGCCGGAAGTTACCGAATACCTTATATATTGTCTTAGAACTCATGTGCTGTTGTATGCTTTCATATGCTGTTTAATGTTTATTTGATTGACCGCAATCTTTAGGCGCCTATACGAAATAAGGTTCAAGAAGAGATAAGACATGGTAAAATACATCTGCTCACTTTAACCTTTATTAAAAAGTGTTTGGCGAGTATTTTTATAAATTGAATGGGTAAACAAAGAGTGTTTTTTTATGTTATTGTTTAAATTAACATAGTATCAAGCTGAACTATTGTTTGCCCGTTAGAAAAGCTAAACACTTGTGCATTTCCTGTTACAAGCCTACCATGCCGCTCGGTCTGTCTGCTTTTTTCGCATTTTTGGCCCAGGGGGATTTGATTAATTTCTCTAGAAATTAACCAAATACTCCGCCTTTTATTTAAAAAACGCAAACAAAAAAGAAAGACGAAGAAACAAACAAAGATATGCTGTTTTATCGTCCATTTTCTCTACTAATACAGGAGGAACTTTACCGGGACATTACTCGTGAGAAAAAAATTATCATCCTATACGGCCCCGAAAAAATAAAATACAGTCCCTGTCTGCCCCGAATCTACAGAAAATTTCAAGACCCAGACCTGTCCCTGGAGGAATGAAATTCCTACCCGGCCCAACATTTAACTAAATAAAATTTAGTCTCAGCCCGACCCGAGTCTTGAGATAAAAATTAAGCCCTGACCGAGCTTAATGAACGAAAATTTTACCGAACTCGGGCTTCGAGACAGGCCCGGGCTCGTGGACACTTTTTTAATATATATTACGAAATAGGCCTAGAGTCCTGCATCGGGTCGGATTACCCGCTTTTACTCGCATCCGACCCGACCCTGGGTTGGAGCTATATTTTTTTGTTGTGAGTCGAGGTCGAGTTGGCTTCTACTTTTTTGCTGCGGGTCGGGTTCTGGTTGGATTTTGACTCTTGCGGGTCCGGTTCGGGTTGATCCGATTTTTCAAAATAATCTCCAAAATATTTTTTCAGGTTAAAAATCTATATACAATAAGATTTCCACAATGGACACTCCCGAAAAATCGGACACGTCTATTTAGTGAACAGTTTTTCAATTCCTAACACTTATATTTTCGTACACTTATACTTTTGAATAGTGGTCACCTCCCAATCTCCATGTAACATGTGTATGTGTGCAAAAACTATCACAAATACGATACATATATATTTCTGCTTATCAGAAAAGAAATGTTGGTAATATTTTTCATATTCCGAAGCACAAAAAAAAAAAAAAAAAAAAAAAAAAAGAATGGTTCTTAAAGAGAGAATAATCTATGATCACATTTCTTATATACATTTTATATCTGACGCAGTAAAGTGAATATACATTCATCCATATTCATATAGATATTTATTTTCATTTAAAACACAGTTCTGCTCAAACTTTTTTTTTTTTTTTTGAAAATCCTAAAACCCCAACTTGCAAAAAGCATAAATATGACCAGCAAGAAATATCCTAGGGTGAACCTGACCAGCAGAAAAAAAGTTGGAGTCATCCCGACCCGAAAAAGGAAAATTACGTACAGCCCGACCCCGACCCGATGCACTACTCCATCTAACAAGGTCTCTGCTATTCATTTTTCTATATTCGAATATTAAAGAATACAGATTTGTCCATTTTTCTATGGAAAACATAAAATTGGTATTAGAGATGTAATTATAGATTACTTTTCACATTTGCATTAAAACTTTATTTACTTTCCTTTCATTTCGGATTCTGTTCGGGTTGCGGGTTAAGGTATTTCGGGTTCGGGTTGGGTTGCGGGTTGACTTCAAATGTAATCTTCGGATTCGGGTCAGGTGCTGAGGGACTAATTTGGCCCCCCTGTCGGGGATACCATGCCCCCCCGTCGGGCAAGTTCTGGCGCCGCCCCTGTTTGAAGCGCTTTTTAAATACAATTAGCTTGAGCCTGAGCCATTGTGAGCCAAATTGACCCACTAATCGAATTTCCTTGAACATGCGCCCTAGCCCAATGGTCTTCTCGAGCCCGAAAATGATAGAATACAAAATTTAGTCAAAATCGTTTAAGCCGTTTTTCAGATAAAATTAGGTGAACCTTGACCCATTGTGACCCAAAATGACCCACTAATCGAATTTCCTCGAACATGTGACTTAGCCCAATTCTCTTCTCATGCCCAGAAATGGTATAATATAAAATTTGGTCAAAATGTTTTGAGCATGTTTTCAAATTCAATTAGCTTGACTCTGGCCCATTGTAACCAAAATGACCCACTAATTGAATTTTCTCGAACATGTGACTTAGCCCAAACGTCATCTCATGACAAGAAACGGCCGTATATTAAAAAAATTCTGAAAATGTCTTGAACCGTTTTTAGATGAAATTAGCTTGGCCCTGACTCATAATGACCCACTAATCGAATTTTCTCAAACACGTGACCCATCCCAATGGTCTTTTTGTGCCCGAAAACAATAGCTTACAGAATTTCGTCAAAATAGTAGAGCCATTATCTAGATAAGCTTAGCTGGACCCACGGTGACCCAAAAATGACCCACTAATCGAATTTTCTTGAACACGTTACCCATCCCAATGGTCTTTTCGTGCCCGAAAATTGTTAGATACAAAATTTAGTCAAAATCGATTGAGCCGTTCTCTAGATATAATTAGCTTGACCCTGACCCATTATGACCCAAAATGAACCACTAATCTAATTTTCTCGAACACGAGACCCATCCCAATGGTCTTTTCGTGCCCGAAAACAGTAGGGTGCAAAATTTCGTCAAAATCGTTAGAGCCGTTATCTAGATAACTTAGATTGACCCACGGTGACCCAAAAATGACCCACTAATCGAATTTTCTCGAACATGTGACTTAGCCTAATGGTCTTCTCGTAATCCAAAACTGTAGAATATAGAGTTTAGTGAAAATAGTTAGAGCCGTTTTTTAGATAAAAATAATTGACCCAAAAATGACCCACTAATCGAATTTTCTTGAACACGAGACCCATCCCAATGATCTTTTCATGCCCGAAAACAGTAGGGTGCAAAATTTCGTCAAAATCGTTAGAGCCGTTATCTAGATAGATTGACCCACGGTGACCCAAAAATGACCCACTAATCGATTTTTCTTGAACATGTGACTTAGTCTAATGGTCTTCTCGTAAAATAAAACTGTAGAATATAGAGTTTAGTAAAAATCGTTAGAGACGTTTTTTAAATAAAAATAGCTTGACCCACAGTGACCCAAAAATGACCCACTAATCGAATTTTCTCGAACACGTGACCCATTCCAATGGTCTTTTCGCGCCCGAAAATGGTTAGATACAAAATTTAGTCAAAATCGATTAAGCCGTTCTTTAGATATAATTAGCTTGAACCTGACCCATTATGACCCAAAATGACCCACTAATCGAATTTTCTCGAACACGAGAGTCATCCCAATGGTTTTTCGTGCCAGAAAATGGTTAGATACAAAATTTAGTCAAAATCGATTGAGCCATTCTCTAGATATAATTAGCTTGACCCCGACCCATTATGACCCAAAATGACCCACTAATCGAATTTTCTGGAACATGAGACCCATTCCAATGGTCTTTTCGTGCCCGAAAATGGTTAGATACAAAATTCAGTCAAAATCGATTGAGCCGTTCTCTAGATATAATTACCTTGACCCTGACACATTATGACCCAAAATGACCCACTAATCAAATTTTCTCGAACACGTGACCCATCCCAATCGTCTTTTCGTGCCCGAAAACAGTCGGGTGCAAAATTTCGTCAAAATCGTTATCTAGATAAACTTAGTTTGACCCACGGTGACCCAAAAATGACCCCCTAACCGAATTTTCTCGAACATGTGACTTAGCCCAATGGTCTTCTCGTAATCCAAAACTGTAGAATATAGAGTTTAGTGAAAATCGTTAGAGCCGTTTTTTAGATAAAAATAGCTAGACCCACAGTGACCCAAAAATGATCCACTAATCCAACTTTCTCGAACACGTGACCTAGCCCAATAGTCTTCTCGTGCCCGAAAATGGTTGGATACAAAATTTGATCAAAATCGAATGAGCCGTTCTTTAGATATAATTAGCTTGACCCCGACCCATTATGACCCAAAATCACCCACTAATCCAATTTTCTCGAACACGAGACCCATCCCAATGGTCTTTTCGTGCCCGAAAACGGTAGGGTGCAAAATTTAATCAAAATCGTTAGAGCCGTTCTCAAGATAAAATTTACACACACACACACACACACACACACAATTTTTACTCGTATTATAGTATAAGATATACTTCTTTCATCTGTCACAATTGCAGTTATTTAATATAAATGTTTATCAGTCAGGCATATTACACAAACAAGGAAGTAATTTTGTGAAGTAATAATCAAGTCTTATTTATGACAGACAAAGTGTTTTTGAAAAACGGGAAAAACAGTTTATCTTGATTAATGATGAATTTATATAATTCTGAAAGAGATTAGTTTTTCTAACAGGACAGAGATAATGAAAAACATGTTTTTATAAAATGTCTGTCTGTGAATCTGTCTATCTGTGTGTGACAAAAAATTTGTGGGTGCTCTATCTTAAGAACTATTGAACGAAATTAAATAAAACTTAGATTCAGTTAGACCCTATTATAAATTGGTGCTGATTACTTTTTGGTGTAAATCCCAGCAGGTGGCGCTGCTATGCTGCATTATTCATGATTTCCATAATAGCTATATCTCAAGAACTAAAGCACGGACTTTCAGAAAACTTCAGATTCAGTTAATCCTTGATATCCTCCTTCGGTGCTGATAACCTTTTGTTGTTAAATGCCCAATAGGTGGTGCTGTAATGCTACATTATTCATGACTATTGCAATAGCTCTATCTCAGGAACTAATGCACCTATTTTAACCAACCTTCAGATTCAGTTAGTCCGAATTATATATATTAGTGTTGTTTAGTCTTTGGTGTAAATCGTCCAACAGGCAGCGCTACTATGCTGCAATTTTCACGATTTCCACAATAGCTGTATCTCTAGAACTAATGCATGTATTTTCATCAAACTTTAGATTCAGTTAGTCCCCGATATAAATTTTTCCTCATAAGTTTTTAGTGTAAATTACTCAAGAGGAGAGACCACCCTTTAACCTTTAGCCCAATATACTTTTTTCAGCCCAATAAGCTTTCTTTCTACAGTGTAGCTAAAACAAAACATTCGCTCAAAGTTTACATTTGGCATTGTGTTAAGCGCGCGTCAAAAGGAGATCACAAATTTGCAATGCCGCCTTGGTTCTTGCCGCGTTTTTCCAGATAGGTTTTTAATTAACTTTTAAAGTCACTCGAGGCTTATTGAAAGAAACATTCATTGCAAAATAGTCACAAATCCCATAGTATTTATGCAATTCATTCTAATTAAGGGGTCTCAGGGCCCTCAAAGTTGGAAAAAATGAAAAAAAAAAAGAACATTTTCAACATTTAATATATTAAAATACATATGATTTTAGATCACAATTTTTATTGGGATGAAAGATATAAGTATTTTATTTCATGTATTTAAAAAAATGCAAGATGCATAATCAGCATTTAAAGAGAGCTCCAAAAACTGTCAGACATTTGACGAGCAAAATATTGGTATAACAGTTTAAGCGCACGCTTACAAAATAAATATTACAGTTAGAATGAAATTTTTGGTGCCTACTTATATTATACTTCATATTGTAGTAATAACTCTGAGTCTAAATAATTTTGTATTTAAAGCATTTTTATATTTTTAATACAAAGTTATATTTAGCTACTACAAAATTTTGAAAATTTCAACAACATAATCACTTAAAAAATTTCTTTTGAACAATAAAAAGGAAATTTTAGGTTGGTTTATACAGATAAACATGAAACGTATACGTATATTTTGAAAATATCATGAGAAAATATTCAAAAGTGTCAGAGATATTGCGCACGTTATGCTCAAAAAAGTCATTTGGAGAAAAATGACTTAAAAGTTTCGAAAAAGCCGCTTCAGTTATTGAGCGGGTATAATTCTAAAAGCCATAACTTCTGTTCTAATGAGAATTTGAAGGAAACAATTATACTAAAATATTCAGAAAAGATAGAAGATTAACAGCTAAAAAAATTAAAATTAAAATATTTTTGAAGCTTTAAGAGTCCTGAGACCACATGAATTAGTCTGATTTTAACAATTTGATGTTTATTGCTTTTTTACTGTTACTGGTCATTGCATTACACATATATAACATTAAAAGTTGTTATCTGGGCCTTAAAAGCCGATGGTGTATAGAGTACACCGCCTCTGTCATTATGTATGTCAATAATGTCCATAACTTTAAGGGTTACTATCTCAGCTAATTATGGATGATATTTTTCGAAAATCATGAACAACAATGCTTTTATACTTCTGCTACGATAGGTACCTCCAGCGCTGCTCAACACTTTTGCTGAATGACTGCAAATCGAAACTTGTGTGTAACGGATAAATGCAATTTTCTCAAAAACTATGTGGCCAAGAGTAATCGCTATAATTTTCCTGCAAGGTTTAAGTTAATGTCTACTACCTCTAATTGTTTCATAATTTTAGTTTCAATAGATTCGGACTTAGATGGGGGGGGGGGGGCATAATTTGCGCTACATTTTTGACGATATTTTGGAAAATGTAATACCTAAAATCAAAAGAAATGCATTTTTTAATTCAGCGTTACGAAAGCTTTCACGCGATAAACCACACAATATACAATTTTTTTTTTCAAGTAACTTAATTTGCTCCTCCACATTTTTATTAAATGCATTTCTAAATGTTTAATGATTTGAAAATATGTGGGTCAATAGTCTTTATTATTTCCCCCAATTTGAACTTTCCATGTTCCATAGTTTATGAGTAAAATGGCTGTGACAGACAGACACAGGAGTGATATTATAATGGTTCCGTTTTTACTTTTTAATTACGGAACCCTAAAAAGGTTATGCTCAAAAAATACCAGGACAGCTAATACTTACAGTAATAAGAAAAAAAAATATTGTAAAAGATATTAACATAAAATTAGATTTTTCATTCATAGTAATGGCATGATATAAAGATGTTCTACTACCTGTTCCTTCCTATTTTGAAATATAGATCTATTAAATAAAGAAAAACAGCATTTTGCATATTTATTTTAAAACATTATTTTATGACTAAGGAGCTCTGCCCCTATGAGTATGCTTGCCAATCTCTGTCCAGACCTCATAGGCTCTAAAAACATGCTAATTCGCTCTGTATTTAAAAAGATACTCCAATACAGAAGATTCAATTATATTATCTTGACCAATAATCGAATAGAAATTTAATTCATTTTCACTGAGGGATTTTTTGGTTCACAAGGTTACGTCTACCACTGCTGCAACAGCTGATGGCTGTTTCTAAGATTAAGTAAGATTTATCGCTCATTTGAAAATCAGATAGTACAATAATGGTTAAGTGAGAAATGTCAATGCTTCTTAGGTTTTTCTAATATGACTAGACCAGTTTCTTTTACATGCTATAAGAAAATCATTTTAAATATGTTCTAAATATAAGATAATGGTTCACCATTAAACGCTTTTTGAACGTAATAATTTAATTATTTTAAAGTTTTCTTTCTCTTTTAATATTCACATGTAAATGTCCTTTTGATTGAGAAATGTTTGGAAATATTACTTGTGCTTTTAAATTCTAGCAATAGCAGGTAAAAAAAATGCCTTTTTTAAAATATGAAATTAATCTCTATCCAGATAGTGAAATTTTTAGAAAGAAAAAAAGAGACAAATTAAAAATAAACGATTGAACACTGCATGCCGTAATCTAGTCCAATATGTGCCTGCAATAGAGAGTTCATTTGCCATGCTTAGTTTTTGATCCTATAAAACTTTCTTAATTGCACTATTTTGAGGGTCATTCCATGTCAGTTCAGGCAGGCATGTAACCCACCATCACAGATTTTGATGAAACTGCGTGTGTTTGTTCCTTTTATTAAGATATGATTCCCAGTATTTTTTTTTACTCCTTGGTCAAATAGTTTCTGAGAAAAAAATTGTCAAAATTTTGAAAACTGCCATCAGTTGGCATTCTTGACTGCTCGATTTTCAAATGTAGCATGACATAAATATGATCATATTTCAATATCTATTCCACAAATCATCTTCAAATAATTTATGCATAATATATAGGGTACGTATTTTATGAAAAAAAAATACTGTTACGCTTATATAACATTTTAAGTGTGTCTAAAAAAATGTTTAATCTTTGAAGTCGTGATTTTTTTATGAAAAATAATGCATTACCTAAAATAGCATTATTAACAAAAGGCGGTATTTTTATTAAATTTATTTTTTGTGGGGGATATACTTAAAGGTGTCTTTTACCTGATTCTGAAATAAAAGTAGTGGGATTTTGGGTGTTTTTAGTAGTATTTCATATTTAAAAATATTTTGAGGCGTATTTCAAATCAAATCAAGCAGAGTCATTCCATGTCAGTTCGCCTAAGATATTTAATTCACTGTCACAAATTTCAATGAAACTGGGTATGCTTATAGCTCATTTTAAGACAGGATCAAGGAAATTAAAGGTGATTACAAGTAAAATATTTTTTAAGATAAAAAAAAAATATCTAAATTTTGAAATTTTTTTAAAAATGTTTTTAATGGCAGATCTATATTCAAAGACTGCATAAAAAAAAGTCATTTCAATATAAAATCACTAAATAAGTTTCAAATAATGTATATGTGACAAATAATGTAGGCAGATTATTATTTATTGTTGTTTGTCATGTTTAAATGCTAAGAGTGTGTTTAATCTTGTGAATTCTTAAAATCAAGAATTTTGTGAAAAATAATGTGTTAATCAAAAATTTATTATTAACCGAAGGCAGACTGTTATTACTTTTTTTAATTGTACGAAAAAATATCTTTTCAATAGTTATAAAATAAAAATAGTGAAAATATGAGCAATTTTAACAAAATTTTCATAAAATGTGAATGTTTAATGATAAATATTGAAGCTTTTCATGCTAAGATGTACTAAAATGACTACGATATCGTGTATTTCTACTCTTGCTTAAATATAATACATACAACAATAAAATAACAAATATTATTTACAGCAATGAAAATTAAATTAAATAGTACCAGTTCCTTTACCAACACTACATTGCTCAACAGCCGACTTAAAATCAACAGCCCGCACTCTTATTGAAAAATACTTTCAACTGTTCAAATAATAAATAAACTGCATTTAAAAATTTTAATATCAACTTGTTATCTTAAGACGATAATAATAACTAAACAACATGATGAATTTATAAATCAGCTTTTAATTGAAAAGTCATGAAATGGTCCCTTTAAATATTGTTGTTCATCGAGTCAATCAAAACAAATTACATAAAAAAAATAGTGAGCCTAATATGCTGACTGCAATGACACTTCTAACAAAACTAATTAATTCATTACCATCTGAAATCAAACCCGAAAGATCAAAAGAAAAAAAAAATCATCTGTAGTGTGAATGTGACATACTCAGTGGTTGTTGAGGTATGTCTTTGTGAAATTTTCACCTGTACTTCAATAAAATATAAACATGTAAGCTTTTTTCATTTATCCAAATTAAGTAAAACAATTATAAAATTTTGTTGTCATTACACCAGATGTTAAATTTTTCGTTACATACTATTGGATAAGTTCTTTACTTTTACACATTATTGACATAATATCATAAAATTTGCCATATGTATTTTCTGTAAGTGTATCAACAATATATATATGCTTTATTAAACATAAATGAATAATTTTTAAATAATTTGTTTGAGAACAGGGATATATATACACACATATATATGTTGAAAATCCATCTTTCAGCAATATTGTGATGAAATAAATCAAATTACCGTAATTTCCGGTGTATAGTTCGCGGATCATACAATCGTGTTTCGACCCAGAAATTTTTAAAAATAAAATGTAACTTTTTAGATCACAGTAAATATTGGTCTTCAAATACTGAATAAAATTTCTGAGTCCAAACTGAATTGTTTGATCTGCGGGCTATACACCCGAAATTACGGTACATATCATTAGAAACTGAATAAAGTTTCAAAAGTGCAACTCATTAAGTTTTAAATATTTTTTTAGATATAATTATTTGAAAGATATAAATATAATGTATTATGCATTTTTTGCATATATTTAAAGCACAATACGTCAAAATTTTCTTCAACAGAGTGAAATTTGGTTTTTTTTTCAATATTAGCAGCTCAATGCTAAATTTTCAATATTAACAGCCAAATATGAGTTTAAAGATTAGGACTGTTATTTTGAAAATTTCTATTGGGCGGTGAGGAGCTAGTGATTTTTCTCTTTTTTGGAAAGGGATAATTGCTCTTCGCCCTAGAAGTTTTACTAAAAAACAATATTGTTTATTTTTTTCCTTAAGAAACGAACATAAAAGATAATTTGAAAAATAAAATAAATGTATAAATAAAAATATTTCCAGGGATGATACATTGGATAGGTTTTACATTTGAAAATATTGATAATTTTAAATATGATTTAAATACTACTAAAACCAACCAAAATCCCACTATTTTTATTTCAGATCCAGTTATAATGTAGTATTATGTACAATTTAAAATTAAATAATTAGTCATAGAAACTCCGCCTCTGATTGATAAAGATTTTTTAATAATTTCATTATTTTTTGTAAAATATATTTGATTTCAAAGATTATACTATTTTTTAGACACATTTAAATACTTTTTAACATTACAGCAATATTTATTTCATAATCTACATACTTTATTTACCTTGCTTAAATTATTCGAAGAAGATTTCTTTATTAGTTATTGAAATATGATTTTATATATAAAATGAGGCCTTTGAAAATTGAACAATCATTAACCCCTTGGGGACGAGCGACACGTATACGTGCCGGAAATAGGCCTAAGGATCCTGATTTATCCTCACCAGTAAAATTTTACTGTAAATTTTGCCTTATTTAATCCGAGCATTTTCCCGATTTGAATAGGCACAAACTTCGGTTTTTTAAAACCGGTAGCAAAGTAATAAACATTTCGTAAAAGGCTCCCGTCGCGAAGGGGTTAATGGCAACTCGTGGCATTTTTCCAAAATTTTGATAATTTTTTCTCATATGTTCACTATTTTTATTTTATAACCATTTAAAAGATATTTTTACGTACAATTAAAAAAAAGCAATAACACCCTGCCTTCGGTTAATAATAAATTTTTGATTAACACATTATTTTTGACAAAATTCTTGATTTTAAAAATTCATAAGATAAAAGACACTCTTAGTGTTTAAACATGATAAAAACAAGAAATAATAATCAGCCTACATTATTTGTCACATATACACTATTTGAAACCTATTTAGTGATTTTATATTGAAATGACTTTTTTTTTTTTAATGTAGTCTTTGAATATCGAACTGTCATTAAAAAAATTTAAAACAATTTTTCAAAATTTTGATATTTTTTACCTTAAAAAATATTTTACTTAGGATCAAGAAAATTAAAGGTGATTACGTCTTAAAATAAGCTATAAACAAACCCAATTTCATTGAAATTTGTGACAGTGATTAAATGGCTTAGGGGAACTGACATGGAATGACTCTGCTTGATTTGATATGAAATGCACCTCAAAATATTTTTAAATAGGAAATACTACCAAAAACACCCAAAATCCCACTATTTTTATTTCAGAATCAGGTAAAGGACACCTTTAAGTATATCTCCCATAATAAATAAATTTAATAAAAATACCGCCTTTTGTTGATAATGCTTTTTTTGTTAATGCATTATTTTTCATAAAAAATTCACGACTTCAAAGTTTAAATATTTTTTTAGACACACTTAAAATGTTATAAGCGTAACAATATATTTTTTTCATAAGCTGCGTACCCTAAATATTGTGCATAAATTATTTGAAGATGATTTGTAGAGTAGATATTGAAATATGATTATATATATGACATGCTACATTTGAAAACCGAGCTATCAAGAATGCCAACTGACGGCAGTTTTTCAAAATTTTGACAATTTTTTTCTCAGAAACTATTTCACCAAGGAGCAAAAAAAATTACCGGTGATCATATCTTAATAGTAAGAACAAACACACGCAGTTTCATTAAAATCTGTGATGGTGGGTTACATATTGATATTTTACTGCCTGATTTGACGTGGAATGCCCCTTGACTGATCTCAACTTTAAATAATGATTAAAAAAAGAATTTTTTTTTTATCATTTTATTAGGCTATGTATAATCTTTGTATATTTATAGATATTCTTCAAAAGAAAAAATAAATAAATAAAAATGTTTCAAATAACAAAAACATGTTTATTTTATTTTCGTGTGGCTTTAATTGGATATTCTGTATTCAATGGTATGGGGAAGGAGAGGAGGGGGGATAAAAATAAATACCCACTTAAGTGGGAGTATTACTCACGCACAGAGGGTTGGTTCCATAAATAAATATATGAATTAGTAACTAGGCATTGCATTACACAAATACATTATTAACAGTTGTTATCTAGGCTTTAACAGCCGATTGCAGATAGAATACACTGCACGTCTTTATGTATGTCCAAACTGTCCTTGTCTTTAAGGGTTATTATCTTGGCTAATTACCATTTTTTTTTTCATTAATCAATATCAACAGTACTTTTATATTTCTACGGCGATAGGTACAGTCGTGGAAAAAAAAAAGTAAACACCCCCTACTACCTCCTCAACAAATTATCGTAGAAAAAAGTTACTGGTACCGAACGATTGTAAATAAAGTCTACTTTTAAATGATGTATATAAAATTTTCTTAGGGGGCCATCTACATATTAAAACGAATCCAAACTTCATTTTTTTCAATGGCAATGCCCAATTTTAGCGAGATATTTCAAATCTTCGGTTCAAACTATGCCTAGACACCGAATTTCAAGTCATTTGATTGATAAGTTTTTGAAATCTAAACATTCAAAGTTTAGTGCTTCTAATGTTAAATTACATTTTCATATTTTTATTTATATCTCCTGAAATTATGTTCCTAATGTGCTAATATTTTTTGTAGCAATAATACTAATATACCCAAACATAAATACGCTGAATTTGCAATTTTTATAATTTTATGATATGAATTATGAAATTAATATTCGAAAAAATTATGAATTGCAACCTACAATTTTTTTGATGGATTTAGAATTATTAAGTCCTGTTTTATGGAAATCCGAAATTTCACGTTTTTCTACCAAGTAGTTTTCAAATTATGCTTAAAAAACGGGAAAATGATGGTTTAAGGGGCCGTCTGTGATAGAAGTGAGTAGATATTTAGAAATTTACTCTGCTGTTCTGTAATCTAACAGGCTTCATTGACTCCTTGAGCCGCGCTTAAGCTGCCTTGATCAAGAAGGGGGCTCTCTCGGTTAACAATTGAATACGAAACTTCAATTTGGATACAGCCCTTAAAATACGCTCGTTTTAAAATAATTAATTTCTCGGAAACTTATGGGATGAATTGCATAAAAAATTGTTTTTGGACTAATTGAAGGGTGTAGAGTTCATTTATGCTGTCAGAATTGTGTACTGCCATTGAAAAAAACAAAGTTATGGTTTGTTTTAATATGTAGATGCCCCTCTAACCAAATTTTATATACATCATTTAAAAGGGGGAATTTTATAGACTTTATTTCCAATCGTTCGGTACAAGTAACTTTCTTCTACGATAATTTGTTGAGAAGTTAGTAGGGGGTGTTTACTTTTTTTTCCCCACGACTGTACCTCCAGCGCTCCTTAACTCCTTTGCTGAACACCCACAAATTGAAATTTGTATGTAACGGACAAATGCGATTTTCTCAAAATCTATATGACTTAGTGTTATAGTTTTCATGCAAGGTTTAAATTAACTTCTACTACCCCTAAATTTTCCATAAGTTTTTTTTCATTAGATTCGGAAATAGAGGGAAGGAAGGAAGAACATATTTTTACATTACATTTTTGACGATATCTCTGAAAATATAATACCTAAAATTAAAAGAAATGTATTTTTGACTTCAGCATTACGAAAGCTTTCACACAATACACATTTTTTTCTTTCAAATAACTTAATTAGCCCCTCTACATTTTCCCCCAAATACATTTGTGAATAATGTATAAATATGTGGGTCAATAGCTTTATTTACTTCAACCAATTTGAACTTTCCACGTTCCATAGTTAATGAGTAAAATGGCTGTGACTGACGGACAGACAGACACAGGAGTGATCTTATAATGGTTCCATATTTACTTTTTAAGTACAGAACCCTGATAAAAAAGTGGGTGATAAAATAAAACACAGGGGTTCTCAAAAAATATTTTCTCCTGCTCAGCAATGTGAAACTTTGACACATTTTTAAACATAAAAGCATGATACTTGCAGACATGATTTTTGACGTGATTTGTAATCAGCTTTTTTTTTTCATTTTCTGATAAATGAATTGAAACTTGAGTTATAAGCAATTTTCTCAGGATGGCAATTCTTTTTCTTTCCTGCACTGTCGCATCAGGACATTCAATTCAAAACTCTGTGACAATATTTTCTGAAAAATCTTCTACCTTTACCGAAAAATGAAAAAAAAAACTGATATGTAGTTTTTGATACATTTGTGAAAAATAATTTAAAAATGTGTCTAAAAGTACCCAGTTTGGATTTGAGAACAAACAATCTTAAAATTTAATGCAGCTATATAATATTCCTCTTTTTTTTTTAATTACTGTTCTCAAAATTTTATTCTGTCTTTAGTAGAAATTTTCTTCTCAGTTTGAACATAACAAAATATGCAGTGTGTCCACGTATAACCTGACCGACCTTTATTTTCTCAACATTTGGTCCTAGATGCATACTTCCAATTACAAAAGTGGTTAAAATTAGGTGCAGAGTTAAGATAAAAAAAGTTTGAAGCGAAAAAAAATTTAGCGAATAATTACAGAATGTAAATTTTTATACGGTCCCCCGGTCCTATAAGTTATATTTAGTAACATTTCCTGTTACACTGACAAGTAAGGCAAAAAAGAGTCCCGTTATTCTACGATTAAAATTGACCGAGTAATAGCTGTTGAAAGTTGGAGCATATTTTTTGCTGCAAATTAGGGGTCATTCACAAATTTAGTAGAAATATAATTTCGTCAGATATATTAAAGAAATGGTTGAGAGTAAAATTAGCATTGCAATATAAATTTGAAATCTTTAATCATTCTGACATATTACTGCAAAATATGCAATTTGTACTGAACATATAAGACGATAAAAATAACAGAATTTTTGTTAAATAAAAGGGTGAAAAACAAAAGCCTGAATCCTTTACAAAAATGATACATATTTTAAAATGCTTTTATATTACACCGTCTTTCAAATTTTGGGTTGTGCCATGTTTTTTAGCTTTTGAAAATTGGTTCACATGTATTTTTTAGCTCTGAATCCGAAAATGACCTTCATTTTAAACCATCACTTCAGGATTTTTCTCAATTTCAAAGTTAAAAAGCTCAAACTTAAAATTGATCTTCCCTCCCTTCCCAACCTCATCGGACACCTGAGCTGTTTAGCTGTAAGAAACCCAGTATAAGCCAAAAAATTGAATAAATTATTGAATTAAATAAAATTAAACTGAATAAAAAAGTCTTACCCTATTTTATAGTATCAGATTTTTTGCTATTTTTTAACCTTGAAATTTACGATTTGCGAAAAATCCTGACATGATGGTTAAAAGTGAAGGTAATTTTTTTATTTAGTGTTAAAAAATACATAAAACGTAATTATAAAAGTTAAAAAACACAACCATGGTAGGTTTATGTTATCTGATTTAAAACCATTTCTTAAACTTGTTGACGGTAATCTATCCGAATTTTTTTGTGTTATCCTCTAATATAAGTATGTATAAGATGGTACGCTACAAAAATCACAATAATATTACATTGTAATCGGATTTAAGTCAGTATGTAAAATTTTAACTTCGATCGGACATTTGAAAGTCAGTTAAAGTTCGAGTACAAATTTTAAACTGGAAAGACGATCGTTGCAAGTCAAATAAAACCTTATGAAAATAACTTAATTTTTGTTAAAAGAAATCATAGCCTCAAATCCTTAGAAAATACAACATATGTTAAAATACAATTATTTTAACTAATCTGAAACTTAACTAATAAAGTTAACTCAATCGTAATAGCTGTACGATTTCTTTCAAACCTCAGATACCTTGAAATAAGTTTAAGTACTTTATATACGACCCCTGAAAGCATGGTCGAAATCATCTGTTTTGATATGCAAAAAAGTGGTGTAAGTCATGCATTTCAAAGTTTCATAACTCGGTCAATTTTAATATTAAATGAATGGGACTTTTTCTGTCTTATTTGTTAGTCCCACAGTAATTTTTCACTAAATATCACTTATAGGACCGGGGGACCGTATAAAAATTTAAATTTCGTAATTTTTTAATAAATGTTTTTCTTGTCCCAAATCGCTTTAAAAATAATTCTTTACCTTATTTAAACCATTTTTGTAATTGGAAGTATGCATCTAGGACCAACGGTTGCAAAAATAAAGGTCGGTCAGGTTATATGTGGACACACTGTATATGACTGGACTAGAAAATATTGATAAAAATCCAAATATCTTAAAATGCTTAATTATACATATATATATAAACATTCCTGATTAAACTGAGAATGGAAACATATATTCAAATAAAAATATGTATTGCAAATTCTAAATAGTGTGAATCACTTATACTATGAATTAATTCTCTTATGCCAAGAGTAATAATAAATCGTCAGTTTTGGAAATCCTAATCCCTATCCTTAACACATGCAACACATGTCATATTCACTTTTTGAGGGCCTAGTGAATGGGAAAGGGCTGTCTATGTTATCTTAAGTTTATGCGAGTGCTTCCCTTGATTTAGATATAGAATGTAGTAAATAATTTTGTAACATATTCTACATACTCAAATTTTGAGAATAATTATTTTTCCCTTCCAATGTGTATGTGTTGATGTAAGAATCATAAGTAACATAATCAATCATTATCATTTGTAATCATAAGAAAATTTTTTTTATTATGATACTTAAAAAAAAAAAAAACTTGGGTATGATATCCACAATGAGGTATAAAATTCGTAAAAAGTATGTTGACAATTGAGATGAACAAAGATGACTAAGTGATGTCATAAGAATAATGTTACTTTGATTCTTTTTAATCCTTATGTTTGTACATTCGGTGTGAACTTGAAGTTACATAGCTTTTCTGGCAGGAGCTTGAAGTTGCATAGCTGTAGTGGCGGAAACCGGAAGTTGCATAGCTGTAGTGGCGGGAACCAGAAGTTGCACAGCTGTAGTGGCGGGAACCAGAAGTTGCACATCTGTAGTGGCGGGAACCAGAAGTTGCACAGCTGTAGTGGCATGAACCAGAAGATGCACAGCTGTAGTGGCGGGAACCAGAAGTTGCAGAGCTGTAGTGGCGGGAACCAGAAGTTGCACAGCTGTAGTGGCGGGAACCAGAAGTTGCACAGCTGTAGTGGCGGGAATCGGAAGTTTCATAGCTGTAGTGGCGGGAACTGGAAGTTGCGTAACTTTTGCATCTATCATCAGATTCAGATCTTGATGATCGTGATCTGTACCTAAACAGAATTATTTTTAAATGATATTAAAACATTACATCCAATTTAGCAAGATGGAAAGTTAAAGGAAACAAAATGATGTATTTGATGATACAATTCCAAAAAATTAAATATACATTTATTATAAAAATATAGATATATATTGTAAAAAAGAAGATGAATCTAGAAAAATATGCATATAAAAATATAGTTTAACTATAATTTTCTAAACATCATGTTCACCTAGAGATTACATAAAATATATAAACATACAAAAATTTAAATTATGATTTATCTTACTATAAAAGTACGAAAATACTGAGAAAAGTTTTTAAAAACATAAAAACCATTGAAGATATTGAAAGTCGACATCCAAGCACTCTCGACTGATTCAACCAGTCATCATTAGAGAGAGAAAAAAAATTTCTGAGGTGTCACACCTCAAAGTATTTTTTTTTTCTGATGACAGATTGAATTAGTTGACTTTTAACATCTTTGGTAGTTTTTATGTTTTTAAAAACCTTTTCCCAGTATTTTCGTATCTTTTTAGTAGGATAAATCATAATTTTGATTTTTGCATGTTTAAATATTTTATAACAAAATATGCATAGCAGTTTAACTGGTACTAGTACCAATAAAAATAACTTAAGCACAACATAAGATATTTAAAGCAAACAATATTGATAATTATATGGGGAAATTATTGATAATCAACAAAAAAATGCAATTTTTTTGCAATTTAGAAGGAAAAACTGCTCTATGAAAAGTTTACGAACACAATACCTATTATGCTAATTTTATCCTCTCTACAAACTGCTTGGAAGATAAAGTTGACTGTACACAATCAAAGTTATTTTTTGTTGGTTTTTCACATGATACAGTAATACTTTCATTGTAATTTAAAAAGTTATTTTTTTTTTTAATTTGGTAATTTAAGTACTAAGGAAAGATCCTTTTGAGTATTTAAAATTATTTTTAAAATTCAAGTGTATAATTTATGAAAAAAGAATGTCATGAACCAAAAATAAATGAGGATATCCACATATTCATCAAGGGCGGCGTCAGAGGGAGGTCCGGGGGGAGGGCATATGCCCCCCCCCCCCCCCCCCCCCGTCGTTGTCAAATTTAATCGTCGTCGAGGAAAATTTTTGACTTGAGTCCTGTATCGGGTCGGATAACCCGATTTTTTCTGCACACGACCCGAGTCGTGTCGAGCCGGGAATAGGTTAATTTAAAAAAGATGTTACGTTAGTTTATAGAAAACGCGACCCACCCTTTAATATACTATACTATACTACAAATAAATACTATAAATAATAATATACTATAGTAGTATAGAAATTAGTCTAAATTAGTTTAAACGAGATGGGCCGCTCGCCGCGGCGATTGACCCAACCGCCGACCGAGACTAATAATGGGCTAGAAGCAGCAGGAGTCGTTCGGTAGCTTCATCGCCCCGAGCCCTCCCTTCCCGCTTTTCGGTGTCTTTAATTTGAGTAATTTCCCTTTTAAATTTGTCCGGTTTCAATTTGATTTTTTTTTTCCAACCTCGCTCTCGTTAGAGAGTCTTTCATTCGGGACGTGGCTGGGGACCTATGAATCTTGCTTCCGCAAAAGAGTCGTACTAAAGTAGAAGAATAAAGGGCTGTGGACGAAGATGGGCCGCTCGTCGCGGCGGTGCAGCGTATGAGCTTGCCACTAATTTTTTTTCTTTGGAAATCGGATTGGCTTGGCTGTAATTTTTTTCAGTTTCGCGATGAGTTTTGATTCTTATGCGGCTTTGTTTAAGCTGATTCTTCAAAAAAGTGCCCAGAATTATATCTCAAATTAGAGTCCTGCATCGATTCAGGCTGCCCGATTTTACCTACATACGACCCGAACCAACCCAGCAAAGAAAGGAACAGTGGGCCATCAGCTGAAAAAAAGATGGCAGCCAGCAGTGCCATCAGCGGTAAAGCGTATGAGCTTGCCACTAATTTTTTTTTCTTTGGAAATCGGATTGGCTTGGCTGTAATTTTTTTCAGTTTCGGGATGAGTTTTGATTCTTATGCGGTTTTGTTTAAGCTGATTCTTCAAAAAAGTGCCCAGAATTATATCTCAAATTCGAGTCCTGCATCGATTCAGGCTGTCCGATTTTACCTACATACGACCCAAACCAACCCAGCAAAGAAAGGAACAGTGGGCCATCAGCTGAAAAAAAGATGGCAGCCAGCAGTGCCATCAGCGGTAAAGTGCAAGGGTACCATTACTTAAACCTGTCGAAAAGTGTCCAAGCTGAATGTAGCTGGCCCATCAGTGATGGCCAACAGCAGGCCAGCATTGGTATGCCATCACATTCCTTCATCCCGGCACTTTTCCTGCAGTGCTAGCACCTATCCCACTGCTATTCCTTTGCTGGCCCAGCACTTTCCCTTACAAAAATTTCATATAGAATTCTATAAAAATACAAAGTATTATATAATTATGGCTCTTTTTTCTATAAGCTAGTATCACCAAGAGCTATAGAAATATCTTTAGAAGTGTCTATAGAAATATTTGAACTTTCATTGGTTTCCATGTGGTCACCATCCCAAGTACTAACCGCGCTCGATGCTGCTTGGGTTTCGTGATCGGACATGAACAAGTGCTTTCAGGTTAGTACTGCTTAGTGCTTTCAGCATACGCTACGACTGCTCGTAGTTTTCAAGCTCTCATTACACTATTTCAAGTTTGTTTCTTTTGTGATTTACGTTCCCAATCATTAAACTGGTATAGAAATTATTCTATTGTATAGAAATCCTATATATTTTATACGCTTTTATTTATTATTGATTCTGAACTGCGTAAATTATGAAAACCGAAATCCTTTGTAACCTAGTAAAACCAGATTTAAGGAGGAAAAAAAAAGTGCGTTGAAATAAAGAATTTATTTATTTATCCATTTACTTATTTATTTTGTTGGTGGCAGCGGTGCTATATTTTTTACAGTTCCAAAAAAAATTAGCTTCACAGCTTAAATTGTGTTAAGACATTCATTCCAGATTTGTGTTCAAATACTCAATGTTTTCGATATTCGCAGTGCCACCTAGCGTAAGGGTTCCCAGCAATAATACTGCAAAAGTTCGTGCACTTCCATGTAGTGCTGGGCCAGCGCATGAGATAAAATGGATGCCCACCTGAATTTTATCTGATGATTTCCAACATCAAAGTTGACTGAAGCTGTCCAGCAGTGGTCATGCAGTGGTAGACCATCAGCCAGCACTTCTCCATCACTGCCAGCACCTATCTTGCTGCTGGCCAGCAATTTCCTCTTTGCTGGGAAGGCTCGGATTGAGGATCACATTCTTCGTTGTGGTTGGGTTCGGGTTCGGGTGGGTTTGGGGTTGAGTTTTGATAATTACGAGTAGTGTTGCCAGGTGTCTCGATTTACGTGGAACGTCCCGATATTTTCCAAAATTCCCGATCCCGAACGTCAAATTTTTAGGAGTTTAATCCAAGTTAAAATTTTATTCCTTAGTCTGCGACGAGAAAATTTAAGAGTTTAACCACATGTCGGTTAAAGTCTGTCGTCACAACGGCCGGATGTTACCGAAAACCTTATACATTTTGTCTAGAACTCATTCATGTGCACTCTTGTTCAGTGTTTATTCGATTGACCGCAAACTTAGGCGCCTATAGAAATACGATCCAGCCCGACGGAATTTCTACAAAACATGGGTTTTTATGTCGATTTTGTTAAAAGGAAGAGTTCTGACCAAAAATTCTTGTTTTAGCTCTTTTTTTTCTGTTTATAATCTTCATTTCTAAAGGTTCGCCCTAAGTTGCGTTATACATTTATTTAATGAATCTCTATTTGTATGTAAATGTTTCAGTTATAATTAATATCGTTAGTCAAAAAAATATGTATTGGAGACTTAAATATCTGAAAAATTCTATACAGTAAAATCTTCTAAGACGGAATCGCATAGGAAAGAAAAAAAAAGCGTTATAAATAAGTTCCCTTCTTAGCAGATGTAAATGTATTATATTTTTTCTCACGTATTATTATATTCATTTTGCATGCATCAATAAATTTTTCCATATAAGACAAGATTCCGTCATGGGCTTTTTTTTTTTTTTTTTTTTTTTTTTTGTTTTTGTTATTTCCCAGACATTTTTACTGTGTTTCAATATTATTGCCTAGAAATCTACTATTCTTTAAAACAAATAAATTTCAATGTTTAATTGTAATGTCAATTTAAAAATATATAAATTTTTTGCAAAACTTTTTGGGATGGGCCAAATTTTACTGATTTTTGCACGGACCAGGCCATGACAAGACAATAATTTTCATACGGGCCTTGATCAAGACCGGGACTGAAAATATTGGCTTATGATGAACTAGGAAGAATAAAATCTGTCCCGTCTCGGTACGAAAAGAAGAAGTTAGGCCAGGCCCGATCCTTCAGAAATTCGATTCTTCAGCCCGGCCCGGCTTGAGTGCCATGAATGAAAATAGACCCGAGCCTGGCCCATGCAGATCTTTAAATTTTGGCGGTTTCAAAATAAGTATGAATTTAAAGATTTTTTTTTTAAACATCAACAAGACTTTGTTTTATGATTGAGCTGATATTATAAAGTAATCTTTAAAAAAAAAAAAATATTAACCGACTTCAAAAAAGCACTAAAAAGAATTAAATAATTCTTTAAACTTCTCTAATGACAAAATGTTATCCATTAACTGAACATCGGACATCATGTATCGGCATAAAAACGTTACATTTAATATATAGAATTTAATATCTACCAAACATGGATTTTCTAGAGAATATTTTTTACAAAAGATTAATTTACATATTTATGATTTAATTTACGAATATATACATATAAAAAGTAATCAATTACTTTTTTAAGTTGGTGCCAACCTATCTTAAGTATAGTAAAATTGTGAATATATTGTAGCTATTACCATGAATAAAGTGATGATGGAAAATATTATACAAATTTTTAAAAATTCTCTATTTCTTCAGCAAATTATTTGTTTAATCATTAACGATTGTGAATGTTTGGAACCAACTTCAAAAAGTGATTGATTACTTTTTATATGTATATATTCGTAAATTAAATCATAAATATGTAAATTAATCTTTTGTAAAAAATATTCTCTAGAAAATCCATGTTTGGTAGATATTAAATTCTATATATTAAATTTAACGTTTTTATGCCGATACATGATGTCCGATGTGCAGTTAATGGATAATGTTTTGTCATTAGAGAAGTTTAAAGAATTATTTAATTCTTTTTAGTGCTTTTTTGAAGTCGGTTAATTTTTTTTTTTTTTTTTTTTTTTTTTTTTTTTTTAAAGATTATTTTATTTCCTACTTTTTAGTTATTCATACCGTAACACATAATTATCCGGATTTCAACATCTGCTGAATAAATAAATTATTTGTCAAATAAATTATAATTTACAAAAATTATTTATTAAACAAATAGTTTTTAATAAATTCTTTATAATTTCATTAGAAGTATTGATTTTATTAGCATTTGATACTTATGATATTTTTAAAAACAAATACATTGTATTCACAACAGTCTACATTCATTTATTTATTGATCACATACACCTGACTTGTGTGCTTGACATAAGGGGCCCCGCTTATAAGTCATCGTTAATATACAAGGACGAAATAGCACAAGGACTTTGAACTTTGAAGGGGGGAGGGGTTCTAGATAGCACAAGAAAATTTACAACATCAGAGAATTACATCTGGGAGCTCCACACAAAGTGTGCAACGGAGCCAGCGGGAGTTGAACCCGCAGCCCAACTACGCTCTACAGCGATTAGTGGTGTGGTGCCTTAACCATTCAGCCACGGTCTACATTCAAGAATTAATTTTTGTGGGACTCCGTTTTCAAGAAGCAAAATGCAGACTATGTAGCAATATTTGTATTGACCAGGACCCAGATATATTTTTCGCTGTTAGAGAAATGAGATTGACCAATCAGAAGTCTACCTATTTGCAAACTTGAATTTTTATAGAGTGTGTCCTTTTAAATTTCAAAAATTCTTCTATCAAATAAAACAAAATTTTCTGTACTAAAATACTGGCATCCAAAAAGCTGTAAACTTGTCAGGTTTGAAAATGTGGTCCAGGGCCCACCGTGACTGGGTAGTCAAGGCATCACGCCGCTAATCGCTTAAGAGCGTAGGTGGCTGCGGGTTCGAATCTCGCTGGCTCCGTTGCACACTCTTTGTGGAGCTCCCGGATGTAATTCTGTGGTGCTGTAAATTTCCTTGTGCTATCGCTTTCCTGTATATTGACAATGACTTATAAGCGGGCGCTTGACGCCAAGCACACAGGTCAGATATATGTATTCAATAAACCAATCATGTGGTCCATAATTCAACATTATTCTTTTCTGATGATCTCCATCAATGGAGGTTATTCCATCCAAGTTATGATCACGTGGTCAAGATAAAAACTTCTAGCGGAAAGAAGGGAAGGCCCAGCAGAAGTAATGTAAATCCCCGCCAGCCAGTGAAACAGTTCATGTGGAAAGCAGTAGTAGCCTCCCTTCTTATCAGTTAGAAATTTTTTGGGTAAATAACCTGTACCACGTGACGTTTTTCATGTAAGGTTTCCTCATGTAAAGTGCATCTATTTGAGAGTGGTGACATACAATGTTCAGACTACAGCGCCTAGAACACCTAGGGTGGAAATATGCTATCCAAACAGTGCTAAAAATTTGTATCCCTTAAATGTGCGACGGTACTGCTAAAATTTCAAGTGTCGATCGCAGCGACATCTGTGGGATTTTCGCATTACTAGTATTACATTGTATAGACTAGCAATTTCTTGCAGCTGTAGGAAATATCCTGCAGATGTCGCTGCGATCTGCATATTGCTGCAGTATCATTGCACATTTAAGGGATACAATATTTTAGCGCTTTTTTAAGTGTTACAGGGATAGCCGATTTCTACACTATATATTCTAGGTCAGGGATGGCCAACAGTGGCACGCCTGATACCACTAAAATTTTACAGAAAAATTGGACTTCTTGAATCGCAGAGATTCAATGATTAGATAAGGCAATGATTACTGTAAAATTTTAGTGGTGTGGCGCGTGCCACAGTTGGCCACCCCTGTTCTAGGCGCTATAGTCAGACTCTGTTTATACATACGTGTTTGCCTACACAACGGCAAAACTAGACATTTTCAATTCCAAAACTCTGCGATACTCTTTGGACAAGTTTGATTATGCGAGTGGCGGACAATGGACTTTATTTCAAATCTGGGTTCTAGGCTGAAAAAAGTCACGTGATACCGGTAATTTACCCAAAGAACTTCTAACTGATAAGAAAGGAGGCCACTACCACAACTGCTTTCCGCATGAACTGTTTCACTGGCTGGCGAGGGTTTTTCATTACGTCTACGGAACATTCCCTTCTTTACGCTAGAACTTTTTACCTTCACCACGTCATTAAAACATAGATGGAATATCTTCTATTTAACAAGCATTAGTTTGGCAATAATGGCAAGCTCTTAAAGGTTCATAGCGATAGCTTTTGTCCAGAATCTATCAATCAATAATTTTTTCTCGTATGTCACCATTCTCATACCAATACTCCCCATCCTTATGCAGTAAAGACATCAAAAATGAGCGTCAATGATTAGGCGTTTAGTCTGAATCTGATAACCGAAGTATAGCGTCTAGAATATATAGTGTGGAAATCGGCTATTCCAGTAGTACTTTAAAAAGTGCTAAAATATTGTATCCCTTAAATGTCAAACGATGCTGAAATGCAAGGAGTCGATCGCAGCGACATCGGCAGGATTTTTTCCAAAACACCAAGGCGATTTAGTCTGGACGCTGTTATGTGTACATTGAAATTTGAAAATATAACTCAGATGTCGCTGTGATCGGTTCATTGGATTTCAGCATCATTGTACATTTAAGGGATACATTTTTTTAGCGCTGTTTGGATAGCAAATTTCACATTATTTATTCTAGGTGCTGTAACCGAAGACAGTGTTGCTATACATAAGCAGGTATTCCCTTTAGAGCCAAAATACATATATCATTCCTAATTACTCACACTGTTGATGAATGATCGTACGGCAAAATAAACGCGAAAAACCAGACCAAAAAATACGTCGTTATCGGATGGACATTCACACATGGAGCAAAATTTCTCCCTCCAAATACGAGTCACTCCCCACCGTGTAAAAACCATTAGGACTTCTGCTAATTGAGATTTTCGGCGCAACGAAAAATAACTTGATATATACCCCCTGACCATGGCTACATACCTTCCTTATCCTATTTTTAAAGATTGTTCAGAACAAGATGCTAGAAATATAAAAAAAAAAAAGTGAATATTTTTAGCATACCATCGTGTAACATTTGGTGCATACTTGTATGCCATAATATGATTATAATATGGTTATTTTTCTTTAAAATTAATATTTATTAAACTATTAAGCAGTATATTAGTCATTTTAAGATTGACCCAAGATAATTTCTAAATAGAGTTATTTATCTTATTATTGGAGAGCTGAAATAAAATAATGTTTAAAAAGTATAAAAATTGTAACAAATTTCACGTTTTCGTTAATGATAAGTATGACTTATGAATTTCATTTAGTATTTCAGTATTTATAGAAATATTTCTAAAAACTACTTTTTATACCCTTTTATATAAAAATGTGCCTGTTTGTTTGTTTCACAATTCCTAGAGAATATGAAATGCAGCGCGATGAAATTAACACCAATTATTCGCATGAATCCGGGAATGTCTTAATGACTCCCAGGACTTTAAATTTTTAAATAGTGTCCAAAATATTAACTACATTTTGCCATTATAACTTTTAACTGAGTTTCTCAGAAACACAAGTAAAATACTTCATTTTTGTGGAAGGAAAGGGGAAAATAATGCTATCCGAAATGATAAAAAAAAATATTATTTTTGTTTTGTTTAAATAAATCGATTTAATGGCTTTTAGTTTACGTTTTCTTAAAAAAGTTATTTAAAGCATGATAATATATATGACTTCTACATTTATTAAAGATTTTATCAAAAAGCTGAAATTTTTTCATATTATTGATCTGTATGAAATAATATTTTCTGAATTTCTTTAAAATGTAAATAACATGTAAAACAGTAAATATCATGACCATATAAATAACATGAAATTTTGAGCATGGATTGAACATACGTACAGGGTATATAATAAAAGTTTTGTCTAAAACATAAGCAGAAGATTAGTCACATATAGAACTTGACCACAGTCAGATGGCCGAAGCTATTATCATCTCAGAACGACAATTTTTTCCCTTTCCTGCGCTGTCACGTCTAGAAATTCGGATCAAAACACCAAATTTAACTGCATATCTTAAAAATTCTTTCTTTCCGAAAAAGGAAAACTGTCCGATTGCGTTGTTTCTAAATAAGTACACCTGCCAATTTGACACGTTTGCAAACAAAAATGAATTAGAAAATGTATCAGAAACTATCAAGTTTGCATTTCAGAAAAGTCTTAAATGAATCAGGCAAATAAAGAAACACTTGACAATAGTGGCAAGCTCTCTAAATTTTTATCCAAAATTATCTAGATCGATCGAATGTTACTACCCGTATGTCACTTTTTTACTATAAAGGCATTGTACTATTATTGCATCAAAATTAGGTAACTTGCAAGATATAATTTCCGTAATTTTCATATAATCTATATTGTAAATTCTAAGCATGATTACTTGATTATATTGAAATATTTATCAAAATTAACATTTTGAACCTTTTTTAAATGTAGAATTGAATTAAATCCCCCCCCCCCTCCTCCTCCTCATTCAAAAAGGGATAAAAAAGAGAGAGAGGGAGAGAAAAAGATAGCATGCTATGGAAAATGCAACAAATCGGATGACTACGCCGGCTAGGATATTTTTAAAATGTGAAAAAATATTTATTTTTTTACGTAGTATAAGCACATGTGTTGCGTAATGTAATGTGATTGCATTCAGATAGTGAGCTTAAAATTTAGAATGTTTCCAGTTCGCATGAATAATCAAAACCCTACTACAATCATTTTTTTAATTTTAAATAATAATAATAATTATTATTATTATTTACTATTTGAGGAGCTGAGCTAACTCAATAACATTACACAAAAGAAAGCAAAATGTTATATTTCTTGAAAATTTTTATTTGTCAACAAGACCAAGAGGCATCTATCTGTATCTCACAAATAATATATTTGAATTTCATGATAATCGGAGCAATCTTCTAATAAATATTAGATTTCCGTAGAACAAAATTAGGGATTTAATAATGATCTATTCGAAGAAAAATTGAGAATTGAAAATGGCTTGTCTACATAACATACTTTATACATTAATGTTTGTTTATACAACCTATCTAATGACTTCAAGAATCGTGTTTTTTAAAAAATCCTTTTATTCATCACCAGGTTTTATCAACATTACAATTAATTTGAATTATTAATAAAATTTTGAATTGAAAATTCTATATGAAAAAACAAGAAAAAAAAATCACTTATGTTATTAGCCACTGCATGAGTATATCTTTGAAATCGAAAGTTAAAGTTCAGATGAATTTTCAGAAAAAATAATTGGCAACTTGGGAAATAAATATATGAGAAATTATGAGCAAACTATATACATTTTGTGCAAGAAAATTAATTTTTAAATGTATTTAAGAGTGAATAAGTGTAATTATATTTCGGTCGTAATTTCTTTTATTTTTTATTCATTTAAAACGTTATTTTTCTTATTTTAGTCAATTATGTCTGAAGTGGGTTTTGTTTCATTTTAAAATTTTAATTGCAAAGATTCCGTACTTTTTACTTTCTTATTTCGATAAAGATATTTTCGTTTACCCCTACATCCTACATAAATATTTCAAATATAATTAGGCAATTAATTTCTTACCTACATTCTTCAATTCTTCAGATATTTCCATAAGGTGGCTAAAGAATCTAAAAGCATTTTTTTTACATTAATATAAATGTTGTTTGCATTCGATTGTTACCTGATGAATAGTTTTAAGTTATTTTCCTGCCTCAAAATCTTTTAAAAAATCAAATTTATTTTCTAAAAGGTGTTGTGTTTTTTTAGAAAAATGAAAAAAAAAACTAAAATTTAGAATTTTAATAAAAATGTATGAAAACTTGCGAATTTTTTTTTCACTGTAATCGTTGAGATTTTTTGCGGATACGTCTTTTCATTCATTTTTAATTAACCTATTCGCTGCCAACCACGAGTATACTCGTGGCTTTAATTTATTTATTACTTTATCACCACTATTTTAGAATTAAAAAATTGCTTTATTTATTGGCAGAAATGTTACTGTATTAGTAAAGCGAAATTTACATTTCAGAATTTGTGATGACATACGACTTTCAACAAGAAATTTGAAATTCTTTACTTTATAGTTTTGGCAGCGAATGGGTTAACAGCAATTTTCAAGAAAACAACGTGTTTTAGCGAGATGTGAATGTGCTCTTTAAAGTCTCTGTTGACAATTTTTTTTAATAATATCTTATCCATCGTCTGTGTTTTGTATGTGCTTAGAAAAGTGGATGTTGACATTAGAAATAATATGTGACAGTATTCAGTATAGTTTAGAAATCACGAATGCGTTAGAAAGTAGCTATCTGAGATGACATTTAAGCTTGTTTTCAAAGCTAAACTGCCTAATTTCTGGCATAATTCCTAAATCCATTTTGGGTTGTTAAAGCTGGACTGATAGGTACTCAGCTTCAGCTACATTCTTGAATTGTTCAGATGTTTCCATAAGGTTGCTAAAGAATCTAACAGCATTTTTTTACATTAATGTAAATGTCGTACGTGTTAATACAGGTACACACAGATAGGTACGCTATTCAGAAGCTAATCGTTTTCTAATTGTAAAATCATGAGACTAACAGGTGTATTTCTATTCAGAAGCTATGAAATCGAATATTTTATTTTTCCTTTTTCAATAAAGGCTTGCGGTTTTTTAGAAAATGCTGTCAATGCTAGTGTTTTGAAACGAAATTCAGCGTCACAAAAATCGCATATCACTTAAAATATAATTCAGTTATCGAAAAATGAAAAATCTATTTGAATCTAGATCACTTCAATTGTCATGTTTACTGATGTTTTGCTTTTTACGTCAAAGTTTAGAAAGCATTTATATTTTACTAAACATTTTGAAACATTATTAACCACTAGGTGGTCCCTGTCAAAATTCGACGACATAAAAGATTTTTAAAATGTCCTATCCAATAATCCCACGTCTTAAATTCATATTGTCCGGAGCGTAACCATTATTTTAAGCTAATCAATGTTTATATAAAAATGTATACATTTTTAACAATGAAAATTGAAAATCTGTAGATGAGCTAGTTTTTTAATGTTTTCGTTCTTTGTATAGTTCTTCATTTCCTTTCCATAATTCTGATTGGTTGTTCCTTTTCTTATGGTCTGGAATCGCTTCCCTCTTATAAATTGGCATACATTGTCGACTTAAAAATACAAACACACACGCACACATATACACTATATTGCCAATAATGACCGGCAACTTTCAATTTTAGACATTTTGTAGAATATTTAGAAATATACTTGACAGATTCTTCTGGAATTTCAAGATTGATCATGTTTCTGAATTTTTACGATATTTGACTAGATTTTTTTAGTGTTGCTCGATAGAGTTGACTATTAAATTATGTAAAATGATCCTTGTTATCGTTCGCGCATGCGCAGATAAAAATTATTTCATACAACTGCTCATATTTCCTAAAATATTTAATATATTTATATTCAAATTGCACTATATTGTTTCTACTATATTTTGTCAATTTTTCTGAAATCGGCGTTAAATTTGGTTGAAAACCCTGCATGTAATAAGCAAAAAACTTTAAAGAATTTTTTTATTGTTTTAAATAAATCGCTATATCTCTGTTAATATACGTGCTATTCTTACACAAAATAATACACATATTACAGAATGTCTGTTTATTTATATTCGGTAGCGGTAGATCATTTCGTGCATTTTATTTTACAGGGTGATACCAAGAATTATTTTTTTTCTTTGATTTTTTGTTGGCCCTCTAATTGCCCCCTTTAACAAATCAACATTGCTAAATATGAGGTCATACCTATTCTTCTTAATCCTGAAATTCCAGAAGAATCTGTCAAGTATATTTCTAAATATTCGACAAAATGTCTAAAATTAAAAGTTGCCGTCGCCGGTCATTAATGGCTATATAGTGTATATGTACATATATGTATGTATAATTCCGAGCATATTCTGATGCAACATATTTGAACTAATTCAAATTAGCTTCATAATAATTTTATGTTCAACATAGAATGAAAATCTGGGTTTTTGTGACAAATTTCACTTTAATGCCAAAGTGCTATATCTAATGAGTGCTCTGATCTTATGATTAATCGGCTCTCTTTTTTTTTTTTTTTTTTTTCCTTCGTAAATAAATGTATAATATTTGATTAAATATCTGATTTACTATGTACTTTAATTTCCAACTATGCAATTTTAAGTAATTTAAGGCCGAATGAATAAAATGTTTTAAATTAAAGTACTAGTTTTTACTTGTAGAAAGTCAAATTTTTAGAGCTAGGAAGTGTTAGAAAAATTTACTAGAAAGAGGTTTTAAAAAAATATTTTTCTCTGTTGAAGAATGCGAAACATTGATACGTTTTTTAAACATAAAGTGATACTTGCAGGCATGATTACTGAAGTGATTTGTAATTCAATATTTTCATTCTTCAATAAATTAATTGCGTTCTTGAGTTATAAGCGACTATTGTTTCAGAACGGCGGTTATTTCCCTTTCCTGCCCTGTCGTGTCCGGAAATTCGTATAAAATGCCACTTTTGACAGCACTTCTTGAAAAAAAAAAATTTACCGAAAAACGAGAAAAACCGTTGTATTATATAGTTTCTTAGCAATTATTACAAGCTTACTAATTTCATACATTTCCGAACAAAAATGATTTTAAAAATTGTGTTTAAATTTCGTATTTATCAGTAGTGAGACGAATGGTGTGTGTGTGGAGGGGGGGGGGGGGTCGGGTTTAAAACCCATCCCAGATCTAAAAAATGCAGTAATGGCTGGTTTTTTGAATCACTAATTAATCGTATTAGCCACTTTTATGAATCAAAATCAAGTGTTAGTGTTTTTTGATTAATCGAAATTTACCACTTTCTTGAATCATATTCCATTTAACGAAAATATTTCATTTAAACGGCTATTGTTATATTTAAAAATGAAGAAACACATAGTAGATATATGGGTTAAGTGAAAATTGTTCAACAGTTTCAAAAAAGGATAGCGGTCGCATTGTCGCGAATAACCTTAAGCTACATAAAGAATCGGATTGTTTCAAATGACTGTTAAAAATTCTACTTCATAGACAGGATATATTTTTGAGGAGGAGTGGGGGTAGGAAAGTTCCTGATAGGTTTTAGCGACAATGATTTTCTTTTAAATAACTGTGCAAAGGGTAGATAAGGGGGAAACTTAATTTGTTGAGACGAGGTGAGGTCATGATTGCATTCATTAAAAATACTGATTCAATTAAACAATGACTTAAATATACGGTGACCACTGGACTAACTGTCAACAACTTACCTCCCACCTGTCCCCTTGAGCCGAACTTTGACTGAGAAACTGATTATACTTAAAAAAAAAAAAAAAAAAAAAAAAAAAAAAAAAAATTCCCTGCCGGCTCGGCCTACAGGCGGGGTAGATTTCGAAGTAAAGTACTAATTTCACCAACAAAAGTAAAATCAAGATGAAAAATAAACCCAGTTTAATAATTTTATCTGGCCACTTTTGAAAGTTTTTAGTTTCCTTTTTATGTAAGAGCTGATTTTATCAGAATCATGTTAACGTGGTATAAAAGAAATATTTTTCCACGCTCCACAATTCGAAATTTTCTGACACATTTTTAGGCTCATTTTTAAAAGTAAAAACATGAAACTTGCGGACGTGATTTTTTGAAGAGATTTATAAGCGACCTGTATTTTATTTTTCATTCAAATTATCAGAACTTGGTTTACAAACAATTATTTTCTCAGCACGACCATTTTTTTCCGTTTTCAGCACTATCGCTTAGGGATATTCGGTTTTAAATGCCCATTTTGACAGCATTTTTTGCAATATATTCTACCTTTTATCCTAAAATCGATCAATACGGCCCATTTATAATTTCTGAATAAAAGAGCCTGCCCATTGGGTGCGTTTGAGAGAAAAATGAATTTAAAAATGAGTCAGAAAATAAGGAGTTTGGATTTGAGTACAACCTTAATACGATAATTTTTTCGTCAACCCCTATTTTTGTTTAATTTCTTTTTGCTGTAAGAGTTGGTCCTATCAAAAACATGTCAATATAAAAGTGGTAGATAATATTAAGAAGGTGTAAATAAATTTAAGCGCATTAGATATCTTGTGAATAAGATGAAGTAATGAATTTTTTTCTTCTTAACCCCCCCCCCCCCTTTTTTTTCTGGTAAGAGTTGGTCCTATCAAAACTTGTCAGTATAAAAGTTATAATTAGTATTAAGATCTATAATATATTTAAGTGAATTTGATATCTTGAGAATTGACAAAGTTATGAATATTTTTCTCCCTAAAACCCTATTTATTGCGCCCCTTCACACAGTGTAAATTTTATCAAAAATCAGTGATACATAAATTTTTGGCCCTTTTCTTAGAAATAATAATAACTTTAAACTGATTTGATATATATTATAATTAAGACGTTATGGTTTTTTTTTTTTTTGGTTTTCACAAAACCCCTCCCTATTTCCATCCCCGTGGTCCGATTTTACGCATTAACGAACTTGACGGAAATTTTCTGCCACTTGATTTAATTTCTGCTACTTCATTTGAATAAATGTTTAGTCCTCCTTTTTCTTTTTTAACCATTTGGAAAAATGGTTATTGCCCTCGTCAGGGTAGGAAATCAAAAACATATCTGAAGCTGTTTATTGGTTGAATGGAATCCGCATTTTATTCGTTTTCTGATGGGTCTATACAGTAATCAGTATTTCCTTTACTTTCAACAGAGATGGATTCTTCTGTTGCCACTATGATAAAAAAGTAATAGAAACTACAAAAACAAAAATTAATAACTCAGAAACAAATTGAGATACAGCTTTCAAACAAATTGCACTTAAAAGTACATTTTTTTCTCTATAGGACGATGTAAAAAGTAATATTATGGGATGTTTAGAAGTTTAAAAATGAAATTTCATTTAAAATTGGTCGTCAGATTTCCAAGAAATCTGACGATGGAAAAGCCTTTTCCCCAACAGCCAATGAAATGCTTGGATAATACATAAGTTTCAGGTGGATAATAAGTAAGTTTCAGGAAATCTGACAAGTCGCCGGCGATTTTTGTCGCTTACAATTTTTACGTGTAATAACACTATTAATGTTTAATTCATGGCGTAGATAATGTATGATCAACTCCCTGCGATTTTTTATGTCTTAAATTTTAGTCTTTGAAAAAATAATTCTCCAAATGGTCGTTGTAATTTGTTAAATTGCTTTTTTTTCTTTTTTTTTTTTTTTTGTGTGTGTGTGTTTTAATGCAGTTTTTAGCATTTGTTTTGTTTGCGCTCCTTGATGGTTTTTTGACATAAGGGAAAGGAATTATGTTTTAAACTTTCAGCCTAATATAAAATATTATTCTCCGTGATTTTTAATGCTGCTTTCAATGCATTTTTTAGCTACTTTTAGCATTTGTTCGCATTTCACGCGATTTTTTGACATTCTGAAAAAGAATTCGGTTTCGAACTTTTAGCCTTAAAAAGTCTGTTTTGTCCTCCACGATTTTTGAATTTTTACCAAATTTCAGTGCTATTTTCAATGCGGTATTTAGAAGTTTATGGCGCCCCACAGTGATTTTTTAAAAAATTTCTTAATGGAATTTTTGTTTTAAAGTTTTAGCCTAATATAGTAAATTTTGTCCTGTGTGATTTTTGATTTTTTAGCCTTTTTTTTTTTTTTTTTTTTTTTTTGCGTTCCGTAGTGATATTTGACATTCTTAAGAAGAATTTGATTTTAAGCTTTTAGCCTAATATACTAATTATTCTTCGCGCTTTTTGAATATTTAGCGATTTTTAATAAAATTTATTGCATCTTTTTTTCTTTTCTTGTGTATTTTTTTTCTTTTCACATTTGAAAACGAATTTGGTTTTAAACTTTTAGCCTTATATAGTAAATTTTGTCCTCCACGATTTTTAATACGTTTTTTATAGTTTTTTGCATTTCTCGACGATATTTTGACATTCGTGTACGAATTTTGATTTACAATGTTTTAGCTTACTGCAGAAAATTTTGCTATTTGCGATTTTTGAATTCTTACCGATTTTTAATGCGATTATTTTCTGGTTTTACGGCTATTTGCGGCTATTTTTTCACATTAGTAAAAGCAATCCGAATTTAATCTTTCAGCCCAATATAATAAATTCGTTCTTGTTTTGAATAACATTTGTTCGTAATTCGTACAGACATTTTTGAACATTTTTATGCTATTTCACAGATATTTCGCATTCTACTGCAATTTTTTTTCACATTCGTAAAAGAAATTCTGTTTTAATATTTTAGCCCAATGGTATTTTTTTTCCTCGGCAATTTTTTTAAATATTAGCATTTTTTCATAATTTGCTTCGTTTTATCACATCAGTGAGATTAATCAGATTTCAATCTTCTAATGCAATATAGTGCATTTTGTTATCTTTTCAATAAATGTTATATGAAATGGTATGAACTTCGTGCCGCTATTTTTTGCGATTTTTAGAGTTTTCTCGCGTTTATGCTATTTTTTACGGACCCGGCAAGACTCCCCGGGTTAGTTAGGATAAAATAAAACTGAATATTATTATTTAGGTCTTTAAGGGAAGTTCATTTTGAAAAGGTGTAAAATTAAAAACATTTTACGCTTTAAATAAATAAAATGTTTAATTTATGATCTTACTCTACGTTTTCGTTGAACATTTGAATTTTATTGTTTAAATATTAAAGTTTTTAAGTATTTAATTTAGATATGTGTAATGGGTAAGCATGGATCTGTTTAAGAAGAAATTGGGTCCTTTAAAGCAGGAATGCACAACCTGTGGCCCGTGGGCCAAAAGTGGCCCGCGACGGTTTGACAAGTGGCCCGCGAATTTCGTCAATTTATAATTGGCAAAAATTGAGATTTTTTACCATAGACTGCAGGAAAAAATCGTGACTTTCGTCAATTTGCCCCGGAAAACAATTGCAAATTTCGTCAGTCAATTAAAAATCGCGAATTTCATTAATCGCTCGGCCGATAACATTTGTATCAATATAGAAAATTCCCAAGTTTCTAATTTCGTCAGTCGCTAGTTGAAAAATACCTCGAATTTCATCGATTGGGCGCGGAAAAATCGCGTGTTTCATCGATCGCGCGCGTAAAAGTCGCTAATTTTGTTGATCGTGCACGGGAAAATCGCGAGTTTCGTCAGTTTATTTGGAGAAAAAGTCGTGAATTTCGCCAATTTAACGCGGGAAAATTGCGAATTTCATCAGTCAATTAGGAATTACGAATTTCGTTGACTGAGCATGAAAAATTGGGTTTCGTCGATTGGGCGCGAAAAAATCGCGAGTTTCTTCGATCGGGTGCGGTAAAATCAAGAGTTTCGTCGATTAGGCACGAAAAAATCATGAGTATCTTCGATCGGCCGCTGAAAAATTGCGCGTTTTGTTGATCGTGCGCAGAAAAGTCGAGCGTTTCGTCGACCGTGCGCGGAAATGTCACTGGTTTCGTCAGTTTATCGTTGGAAAAAACAGCGAATTTCGCCAATTTGCTGCGGGAAAATTGCAATTTTCGTCAGTCATTTAAGATATGATAATTTCACCTATTGGGCTCGGAAAAATTGTAAGTTCCGTCG
This sequence comes from Maratus speciosus, assembly GCA_963932465.1. Lineage (NCBI taxonomy): Eukaryota > Metazoa > Arthropoda > Arachnida > Araneae > Salticidae > Maratus > Maratus speciosus. The sequence goes on along the minus strand of OZ010796.1, from coordinate 227,180,753 downwards.
ATCGGGTGCGGAAAAATCGTGAGTTTTGTCGATTGGGCATGGAAAAATTACAAATTTACTTTACCGGGTGCGGAAAAATCCCGAGTTTCGTCGATCGGGCGCGGAAAAATCGCGAGTTCTGTTGATAGGGCATGGAATAAATGCAAATTTTAATGATCGGCTACGGAAAAATCGCGAGTTTCGTCAGTTTATTGCGAGAAAAAGTTGTGAATTTCGGCAATTTGTCGAGGGAAAATTTTCAATTTTCGTCAATCAGTTAAGAATCGGGAATTTTGTCGATCGGGCACGAAAAAATCGCGAGTTCTGTCGATTGGGTGCAGAAAATTTTCGAATTTTGTCGATAGGGCGCGGAAAAATTGCGAATTTTGTCTATAAAGCACGGAAAAATTGCGAACTTTGTCGATCGGGTGCGGAAAAATCGCAAATATCTTTGATCGAGCAGAGAAAAAATCGTGAATTTTTTCGATTAAGTGCGAAAAAATTGCAAATTTCGTCGATTAGCTAAGGTAAAATCTCGAGAAAAAGTTGTGAATTTCGACAATTCGTACGGGAAAAATTTTTTAATTTCGTCAGTCAGTTAACAATTGCGAATTTCGTTGACTGGGCGCGGAAAAATCGCAAATTCCGTTGATAAGGTGTGGAAAAATCGCGAATTTTGTCGATCAGGCGCGGGAAAATGTAAAATTTTGTTGATCGGCTGCGGAAAAATTGAGAGTTTCGTCAATTTAACTTCGATCGTAAAGTTCACTTTTTTTTTTGGCACTAGGCCACTGTCATGCATATGCTTATTTTTTACCACTTTTAATAAAGCAAAATTTAATCCCCCCGAATAAAGACATGGAATATTTTCACTCTTTGAAAATAAATTTTGCTATATCTCTGTTATATATACAAACATAAGCTGTTGATATATCCTTGTCAGCTGAATTGGGTATGGTATGTAGTGGGTAGGCAAACCTAAAGGGGTAAAACTGCCACTCCTCTAAAATCTTGTTTTTTATAGGCCACAGATCTCCCCACCTCCCCGAAATAGAATTATCGCTGTGTTACTGATGTGGCCCTCGACAACCCAAACATTTTTGTAAGTGACCCTTCTCTTAAAAAGGTTGTGCACCCCTATTTAAAGGATCCTTCACAAAATTTTTTATTTCAAAACAGGACCCTTCATAAATTTTTTCATCTTAAAACAGGACCCTTCACAAAACTTTTCATCTTAAAAAAGGACCTTTCACAAAATTCTTTGGTCTTAAAAATAGGCTTTTTACAAAAAAATTTTCCCGTTCTAAACTGAATCTTTCACAAATTTAATCATTTAAAAGTAAAATCTGACCTGTCACTCTTACATATATAAAGAAAAAATATGTATTTGACATACATATATCTTCTTAAAAATATATAAAAAAGAACCTTGAGTATAACGTTCGTTTCAAATTCTCAGAATTAGGACTAGATTTTTCACAAATGTAAAAAAGCTCTTCACAATTTCACAAAAACAGGACCCTGAGAGAAAAGTCCGGACAGATCCCTGGTAAGGTGATGATGGTGGTGGTGGTGGTGGTGGTAAGAGGGGTGGTTATAGATTTGTAGAAAAGGGCCTCAAATCTTCCCCCCCCCCCCTATCCATAGAGCCCAAGTTACGCCTACGTATCGAATGTTTGTTTCGTATCTCAAATTTTAATAGAATTTTAGAAAAAAAATAATTTTTATGATTTGCTATTATAATTAATACAAAAATAGTTTTATCACTTCAGGCTAATTCCATGAAAACTTGTCATGTCTGTCACATACTACGATTTTTGGCTACCAGTATTTTAGAACGGAAAAATGTGACTTATTTTATCGGATATATCTTATCAATTGAATAACGCTACGCAAACTTTTCGAAAATAACGGTTGACAACAAGCATAGCGATTTTCAGCTGTGTGACAGACATGACAAGTTTTCATGGAATTAGCCTTTAGCTTCTATATCGTTAAGAAAGTATCATTAAAATTATCAACAAGAACGTAAAATCATGCGTTAAGCAGATTATGAAACATTTTTCAGCGCATTCAGACTACTATAATAAAACTTTATAGTTTAATAACGTGAAAAACGATGCATATTAATAATTATTAAACGCATAACACATTTGAAAACAAAATTTCAGCTTAAGGCGAAAAATAACTGAAAATTTTGTACATCCCTGTATATGAATTTATCCCTGTATAGATGTATCATATAATGCATAATATGCTAAAACTTAGAACAGTTAGGGAACGCATAGCACAGTTGAAAATTCTTTTTCAGCAATTTCCGTCAATAAACGGAAATGCACTTCAATTTTTTTGTGGATCCCTGTATATGATTTATTGAATATATACACAATAGTATGCAATTTAAAAAAAAAATTAAAAACACGTTCCACAACTGAAAACGCACTTCCAGCAATTATTGTTCTTAGAGAGAAATCTAACTGATTTATTTTTTGACCTCTGTATATGAAAGATGAATGCTATGCATGTCAAATTCAATAGTAAGCATTTTACAGAACACCTTGGAGATATATATCAATTTAAATATGTATGAAATAGTGTAACATAAGCAAAATACACTACAAACGATTTTTCTCCATAGACCATAATGTAACCGTAATTCTTTTTAGTGTCCCTGTAAATGATCGATAAATGCTATCCATACCATATTCTATAGCAAGCATTTTGTAGTGCACTTCATAAATATGTATATAAATTTTAGTGTGTTTGAAATTATGAAACATCATTAAAAACCACCGCAAACGATTTTCCCTTATAGGCCGTAATGTAATGAAATTCTTATGAATGTTCCTGTAACGAACATGACTGCTACTCGTTCATTTTGCAATACTAAACATACCGTTATGAATATCTATACCATTTTTCAATTTCGTGGAGATGCATGACGCCAAAAATAATTTTCGCCAGCTAGAATCGGTAAATCACCTGCAGCGGTAGATTTTTTTTTACTTTCTTCTACTGTCGCGTCTGAATCAAATAGCCAACTTTGACAAAATTTACTGAAAGTCGTCTACCTTTATGAAAAAGGAAAAAAAAAACGATTTGATTACATAGTTCCTGAATAAGAATAACACCTGCATAATAATCATGCATTTCAAAGCAAAAACGAAATAAAAAATGTGTCAGAAAGTAGGTAGTTTGCATTTGGGAATCTCAATAAAATGTAATGCATTCTAAGGTAAAAGTTATTTTAGACAGAAATTCCGATTTCCTTTGCCGAGTGGTTTCAGAATTATAAATATTTCAAATTTTTTCAGTCCTTTATAATAAATACCCTTTACATAGTTTCGTTATAAATCTTTCCACGGATTATTACAAAGAAATCAAACACAAATACTGTGATTTGTAATTTTTTGAATTTAAATACCAATAATTTATAAAATTAATATATATATATATATATATATATATAAGTTTCACATACATGTATACTAAAAGTATAGCATTTTCATCCGAGTGGAGTGTAACTCGCTATCACAAAATCACAAGGGATAAGAAAAGATGCTTTTCAAAGTCTTTTACGTCTTAGCAGGGACACCATTCGTTATACAGTGAATTATACAGTGAAAACTGCCTTAAATAGAAATATTTCATGATAAAGGCGAAATAATATCTAATATAATGAAGGAATTTTTCATGTCCAACAAATAAGAGTGAAAAATATCAACCAGGTATCGTCCGGATAGCTCAATAGGTTGAGCAATAGCACAATAAGCTAAGGTATCCAGGTTTGTGTACTGGTCCGGACATTTTTCGCTCTGTTAGAGTAAACCTCAATTGTGCTATTTCCAACCTTGAACATAATGTGTAACAATTATATCTGGTAAAATGGAAAAGTATTTGAATACCTATAGTGATTCCGCCATAACAATTTTTATTCCATAAAAGATGGAATACGTTTATCTGCTAAGACGGAAGTCCTTCTAAAAGGAATCCTTTTCATTCATTTCCGATTTAATTTTAGCAAGTTTTGTTTTTTATATACAAATATAGCCGAATCTCGTTAACGTGAATCTGGCGGGCGGATTAAAATTTTGTTTATGATGTAAGTAGTTCACATTAACAGTAATTAAATCCTTGTGTAATTTTGACAGGGGATATGGACACAGTTTATGTTAAAAGTATTTTGCGTTAAGCTTAATACTTATATGAATATATTCTATGTTCATCTAAACGAGTTTCGATGGTATGCAAATGTATATATATGTATATTATATATTTCAACACACACCGAGAGAGACAGGATATCTCACATATTTAAAAAAAGTTGGGGGGGGGGGGAGGGTGTGTACTAAAGATGTTTCTCGTTGCGGGAGTCTTCTTCCCTAAAAACTTGAGATATTGATAAGTAAATGGAAATATCATTTGAATTACTTAAATGAGATTTTTAGATTTTCCGTAGTGGAGTACGAATGCGCGAACAACACAATAAACTCAGATCCAGAAGATTCAAACTAATACTTGTAGCGTAATAAGGAAACTTTAATGAAAATTTGAAGAGACACATAAGTGCCTTGTGAGTGACCCCGCTTACACACAATCAAAACTTAATCTTTACATTCTGAGAAGCAGGCAAAGAGTGATAAGTTTCACATTTTCATTCGTAAAGTTTTGGCGATATATAGATATTGGGCAAGACACAGATCTTGCCAAGGGATGACAGTTACATTGGAATACATGGGGTAGTTTAATTTAGATGAAAAGCCTAATAGGCGATAATTAGCCAAGCGTTAGTTCGTGAGAAAGTAAGAAAGAATCCGAAAACTGTCAATAGCATTGGAATGAGTGTGGTAAACTGAAAGGCGACATGAGTTTAAAAGTACATCTGGATATTATTATCTAACCGCTGGTTTAACCACAGTTTTGACTATCTCTTAGTAAAGGATCGAATTAAAAAATCTGACAGAGAGAAATTTTATAGGCAGATGCAACGCGAAAAGAATTACTCTTTCGAAATGAAATGGCTGTGAATAATATTCTTTTTTTTTATTTTATTTACATAGATAAAAGAGCAGAGAGAGAGTTTTCTGGGAACGTTAAAGTAATGTGAAAAGGAAAGTAGATTAATTTAAAACTTAGATATACAAAAAGAAATAGAAAGGGGATTTTTATATTGATAGTTAATATTAAATTTTAACTATCTAGGGATCATATGAATTACCTTTAAAGAATAATATATGTGATATCAAACGATATCACAGGGTGTTGCTTGTGAGAAACGGAATTTTTTATTCTTAAGGACGCGTTTCGGATTCTTAAGGATACTTTTCAGATTCACAAATGCACTTTTCAGATTCTGGCATTTCTTTTAAAGCCCCTTTTAATATTTAAAACTCAGGGCTCTCTTTTCAAGACAACATAGAATCAGTTTTTACTACGCAAGCAAATTGTTTAATATATAAAAAGAAAGGGATTTTTTTTCTATTACTGAAGGGCAAGAATAGTGCTATTTTGTAAACCAAAAGGCAGGCAGCGTGTAGCACACTGCTGAAACTGTTCGAGGGAAAACTATATATATATATATATATGTATATGGTGTCCGAATACCCGTTTAGTAAAATGTGATACTTCAGAATTAGCTATAAACATGTTCGGTTTTCGGAAGTTTTACTATATATCAATAAATATAAATAGGGTTAAAAAAAAGTTCATAACAATTGATAAAAAAGAGTGTTTCTTTATACATGCTACACACAAAGTTTTCCTTTTTATACTAGTCATTTTTCTGGAAGGCGAAAGAATGGGCTAAGAAAACTGCAAATTTAAAAAAAGGCCCAGATATAAATGAAGTATAAACAATTATGTATAATGAAGGGAGCGTACGTTTTTATGTAATAGTTTGAAAAACTGGAAAAAAATTTTGATCCATTTAATTTGATCATTACAATTTGATCATTTGATCATTACGCTACCCATAAAATTAAAAAAATAATGAAATATACAGCCATAAACCTCCAAAACTGACATTTTTGACAGAGTGATTCTACAAATATTTGACCACGATTCGATATTTGGCCCTTTTGACTAATATTTGGTTTGCTGGATACTTTGGATGTTTAACCGAATGGATTTGTGATTAAAGATTTTTGGATCTTGGATTTAGAGCTTTTTCTTTCGTTCTTTTTTTTTTAAATCTCAGATGAAAATTTGATATTTTTTGATGCATTCAAATGATGATTAAATGCAAAGCATTTGCAGGTATATTTGTTTATGTAATAAGAAGTCGAATAGCCTTTATCTGTTTCCGTTAAAGGCTAAGAAAGTTTTAGAAAATGGTGCCAAAGTTGTAGATTCTGAATGATGTTAAAAACAAAAGTATTGGTAAACAACTGATTACAGATGAAATACACTTACAATAAAATAAAAAATACTGTGCAATTCTAAAGAATTTTAATACGATTACGAACAGTGTGTGCAAATTTCATGAACTTATAAAAAAATATACTTTGTTAATTTGCCAAGAAGATTCACACTGTTCAGCTGTATTATTATTAGTTAAAAAAAAAAAAAAAAAAAAAAAAAAAAAAAAGCCTTAAATATATATTTAATTCAAAGCGTTACAGAATAATAATTTAGTATATTAAGTAATTTCTTAATACTACTTCAATTTTAAATCGTATATAAGTCGCATTGTTAGTTTGATTAAGTATGAAATGAGTGCAAATAATGATGTTACATAAGTTAAAGTTTTTTTTTTTTTTTTGCTTCAGTTTTGCATTACGTATTTAAAGAGGCATTGTAACTTTAATTGATAAAACACATAATACGAGTACACATACCGCATTTCTTGTTTTAAATTGAGAGGGATTTTTTAACACACTAACTCCATGCAACAAATTTTATTTGACGATGCGTATTTTAGGAGACATCTCATTGATTATGTGGGAAAGAAAATTTGATTGTAAGAAAGGATTAAAATATGAATGGATAGTAGAAATGAAGAATATTCTTTACATTTTAATGGAAATAACATACCATCTTGATATGAAAGGAAAAAAAAAACTAAATTTATATAGTACGTATAATGGGCTCCTATTTTAGCTAAAATGTATATGAATTATATTATTACATATCTATACAGATAAATTATTCTATTAGTAATTTTAATTTAGTAGAAGACTTGTTTTATTAATTAGCATCAAAGTTTTTCAAATATTACAAAAATTACGTAAAGTTGTTACTTTTTTTAACTAAAAAAAAATTTTTACATCATTGAGCGGGGAAAAAATATACTTTTTTGGGAACCGCTTTAAAAATATGTTTATTATTCATAACTAAAAAAGTCCTTCCGGCCAGTGCCGGGAGGAAGAGGTAGCATTCATATTCCTTATTTTAAAAAAGCCAACTTATATTATTCAAACACACGAAGCTCAATTAAGTGGAAACCGAATGTAGGAGATTCAATACTAATTTTTATCAATACTAAATCATTATGAATGAGAATTTCGCGAAATTAGTCAGCTTTATCCAAGCTGCTTTTATTTAAAGTAACTTATATTTGGCTGCCAAATTCGGCGATTTCTTAAAGTGCCTGCCATTTTAAGACAACATGGTGGATGAGCTAACCAGTGAATTTGGTCCAGACCTTAGTAATTGCTGTGCACATGCTCACTCACAACGGAATCGGTTGATATATACGAGTGCTGTCGCAGGCAAAAAATCAGATTTTTCAAAATGTCACCCACGTTAGAAATTGAAACTGCTATATCTGAGCCATTTTTTAAGATAAAGACAAACAAAAAATGCTCCTGAATCCTTATATCAAGGTCAAATACTTAAGAAAGAAACCTTTTTTCAATTTCTGATTTTTTTGCACCTCACTTTAAATATAATTTTTTTTAATTTAATGGCCGCCATTTTGAAACAAGATGGCTGATGAAGCTGGCCAGCGAACTTGGTCGAGATATTGATGTATACTATCCACATGCCTTCTTCCATCGAAATAGGCGAATACGTGTGGTATCGCGTGACAAATACAAGATCGTTTCAAAGTGTTAGCCATGATAGAAATTCAAAGTGCTATAATTCAACCACTTTTTAAGATATAAACAAAAGAACAAATTTTCAGAAACAAAAACTGCTCCAGAATCTTTGTATCAAGGCCAAACACATAAAAAAAATCTTTTTCATTTTCTAATTTTTTAATACCTCATTTTAAATTTTAAATTACATTTTTTTTAAATGGCAACCCTTTTGAAACAAGATGGCGAATGAAGCTGGCCAACGAACTCGGTCGAGACATTGGTATGTACTATGTACAGACCAAGTTACATTCAAATCGGTTCATAAATACGCCTGTTATCGCGTGACAAAAATCAGGTCGTTTTAAAATGTCAGCCATAATAGAAATTCAAAATGTTATAACTCAACCATTTTTTTAGATATAGACGAAACAAAACCTGTTCCGGAATCTTTGTATTAAGATCAAACACATACGAAAAAATCTTTTTCATTTTCCATTTTTTTTGGTATCTCATTTTAGATTTAAATTTTATAAATGGTCGCCAAGTTGAAACAAGATGGCGGATGAAACTGGCCAACGAACTCGGTTGAGTTATTTGTATGTACTATATACACACTGAGGTACATCCAAATCGGTTCATAAATACGTCTGTTATCACGTGGCAAAAATCAGGGCGTTTCAAAATGTCAGCCACGCTAGAAATTCAAAATGCTATAACTCAGCCATTTTTTAAGATATAGACGAAACAAAAACTGCTTCCGAATCTTTTTATCAAGGTCAAACACATAAGAAAAAAATATTTTTTCAATTTTCAATTTTCAGGTACCACATTTCAAATTTAAATTTTTCTTAAAATTTTAAATGGCCGCCATTTTTAAACAAAATGGCGTATGAAGCTGGCCAACGAACTCGGTCGAGACATTGTTCTGTACTATGTATAAACGAAATTACATCCAAATCGGTTCATAAATACGCCTTTTATCGCGTGACAAAATTCAGGACGTTTCAAAATGTCAGCTTCGCTAGAAATTCAAAACGCTATAGCTCAGCCATTTTTTAAGATATAGACGAAACAAAAACACGGAGTCTTTGTATAAAGGTCAAATACATAAGAAAAAAATATTTTTCCATTTTTAATTTTTTGGTACCACATTTCAAATTTTAAATTTTTTTTAAATTTTTAAATGGCCGCCATTTGAAACAAAATGGCGGATGAAGCTGGTCAACGAACTCGGTCGAGACATTGGTATGTACTATGTACACACCGAATTACATCCAAATTGGTTCATAAATACGAGAGTTACAGTGTGACATAGGTCAGATATATATATATATATATATTGATATATATTGATATATATATATATATATATATATATATATATTGATATATATATATATATATATATATATATATATATATATATATAGATATATAGATATATATAGATAGATATAGATATATAGGTTTTGCTGTTTAAACAGTCATTTACATTCAAAAACTTACAAATATTTATCTTGCGATAGATGTTTAATATAAGTAATAATAGATGGCAGCACCAAATTTGTTTCTTTAAGATAGCTCTAATTATTAATTTTTCTAGCTCCATTTCAGTTATAATTTATACACCAGGGGGTATTTTTAGCTAAATTTTGACGATATTGTTAAACTGTTATTAATTAATTTAATAGTGCATTTTAAATAATATAATTAATATCTATTTATTTTATATTAGATTAAATGTGTTTTACAAGGTATTTCAAATTTTATTTCAAAATGTATTAACTGCATCCTTTGGTATCATTTACTGTGACTTCTTAACTGTTTTATTCACCTTAATCTTTTTGATATACTGGTAGACATGGGCGCATGGATTTTTGTAAAATACTGAAATATTAATCGGTATGGTGTTTATTATTTATATTTTATATCCTATAAATATTTAAGTACGTTTTATTGATTCTTCCATTTCATATTATTTGTTTCTATTCTGCTTTCATTTTTAATCAATTCACTTGATTTTAGTGGTTGTTCGGGCACAGGGAAAAATAATTTTTAGCTTTAGCTTATTTTTCCCACAGAAAACAACCATTTTGCTTATATCATTGAATTCTGTGCCCTTGATAACGTAATTCAATGTATAAGCTTTTCAATTTTTGTCGGTGTCCACTTTTTTCTTTTTTCTTCCATAATAATTCTTATAATAATTTTTTTTTTAAATACTTACAGCTTTAATTCATAATTATTGACGGTGGTAGGTTATGTTTAATTAATGGTTATATATATATATATATATATATATATATATATATTGATATATATATATATATATTGATATTGATATTGATATATATATATATATATATATATATATATATATATATATATATAGATATTGATATATATATATATATATATATATATATATATATTGATATTGATATATATATATTGATATTGATATATATATATTGATATATATATATATATATATATATATATATATATATATATTGATATATATATATATATATATTGATATATATATAGATATTGATATATATATATATTGATATATATATATATATATATATATATATATATATATATATATATATATATATATATATATATATATATATATATATATTGATATTGATATTGATATATATATATATATATATATATATATATATATATATATATATTGATATTGATATATATATATATATATAGATATTGATATATATATATTGATATTGATATATATATATATATATATATATTGATATTGATATATATATATATATATAGATAGATAGATATTGATATATATATATATATATATAGATATTGATATATATATATATAGATAGATAGATATTGATATATATATATATATATATATATATATATATATATATAGATATATATAGATATATATTATATGTATTATATATATATATATATATATAGATATATTTTATATATATATATATATATATATATATATATATATATATATATATATTGATATATAATAAGATATATATATATATATATATATATATATATTGATATATTGATATTATATATATATATATATATATATATATATATATATATATATATATATATATTACATTGTGTGGTTTATATTCAGTTTATAATTATCTATATATAAGGATATTTTTGGTTTTGCTGTTAATAAAACAATTGTTACATTCAATTGCTTACAACTGAAGCAAGTCTTTTGACAATTAAATCATAAATGTAATACTAGATGGCAGCACCACAATTTGTGTTTTTTTTTCGATAAGTTCAAGATTTACTTCTTCCAGCTACATTTCAGTTATAATTTACTACACCAGGGGGAATTTTTAGCTAAATTTTGACGATATTGTTTAACGGTTTTTAATTAATTTAATAGTGCATTTTAATTATGTAATTACTTTCTATTTATATTATTTTATATTATATTAAAAGTTATTTAACATTTATTTCAATATGTATTAACTGCATCCTATGGTATCAATTACTGTTATTTCTTAACAGTTTTATTAACCTTAATCTTTACGATATGGGTGCCATGTGAGCGTGGTTTTATTCTAAAAAACATAAATCGGTATGGTGTTTATTATTTCATTTTATATCCTATAAATATTTAAATAGGTTTTATTGTTTTTTCCATTTCATATTATTTGTTTCTATTCTGTTTTCATTTTTAATCAATTCACTTGATTTTAATGGTTGTTAGGGCACAGGGGAAAATAACTTTTAGCTTTAGCTTATTTTTCCCACAGAAAACAACCATTTTGCTTATATCATTGAATTCTGTGCCCTTGAAAACGTAATTCAATATATAAGCATTTCCATTATTTGTCGGTGTCCACTTTCTTATTTTTCTTCCATAATAATTCTTATAAATAATTTAATCTTTTTTTTATATATATACTTACAGCTTTAATTCATAATATTACGGTTTTTGATGGTGGTAGGTTATGTTTAATTATTGGTTATATATATATATATATATATATATATATATATATATATATATATATTGATATATATATTGATATATATATATATATATATATATATATATATTGATATATATATATATATATATATATATATATATATATTGATATATATATATATATATATATATATATATATTGATATATATATATTGATATATATATATATATATATATATATATATATATATATATATATATATATATATATATATATTGATATATATATATATATATATATATATATATATATATATATATATATATATATATATATATATATATATATTGATATATATATATATATATATATATATATATATATATATATATATATATATATATATATATATATATATATATATATATATATATTATATTGATATATATATATATATATATATTGATATATATATATATATATATATATATATATATATATATATATATATATATATATATATATATTGATATATATATATATATATATATATACATATATATATTGATATATATATATATATATATATTGATATATATATATATATATATTGATATATATATACATATATATTGATATATATATACATATATATATTGATATATATATATTGATATATATATATATATATATATATTGATATATATATATATATATTGATATATATATATATATATTGATATATATATATATATAAATTTTGAACGGAGGGTGGTTTCGGGGTCTGGGGGTCATGATCGATGAAAATATACCAAAATTTTTTGAAATCGCTTTCCTCCGAACGGCTGCAGTAGGTAGCTTTTTGTAAAGAAAGCTACCTAAAATTATGCTTCTGAAAATTGTGAAAAAAACTATTCGATGACAAATCACTTCAATAATTCAAATTACGTTTAAATCGCTTTTACACTTAAAAATGAAACAAAAAAAGTTCCAAAAAGTTTCGAGTTGTTGAACGGGGAAAAGTTTCTTTCTTTTTCAGAATCGCCTTAAACTGAACGTAAAACCTTTATCAACATATGGTTTCCAGATGTTGATAAGTTGTCTTGAGGGACCGTCCCTTTAATGAAAAAAGTAAACGACCTAGAGAAATCGCGTGCTTTTCAAAGGAGTAATCGATCATTCTGTAAATGAGCTATTTCCGTTGACAAAACCTAAGTCGTAGAGAAAGTATATAAAGCAACAAAATGGCGTTGATTTTGCTTTTTCCAAATTCTGAAGAAGAGGCGTGTCGTCTACCTGCCACCTGCCAAGCCTAATGATCCTTTTGGCTCTAAAGCAACTGAATCATACATGGTTAAGAAGGCACTTTTATGTGTACTGTATATGGATGCACTTTGCAGTGTACCGACTAATGGAGACACTTTGCTGAACTCTGATGTATAAGGCCACTTTGCTATTGAATTGTAAGCTTTTTGATATCCACTTCCGATGTCGGTTAGCATCGTTTTAGACATTTGGGTTTTTCTGAATGCGGCATCTTTTCTAGACAAGATCCCGCACTTCGAAAAGTTACCGCATCCAGTAAACTATAAGATCCACATCGATACCTACGGACATCAAAATTGGGTGTGAAAAAGCTGACAATCCATCAATAAAGTTTACACATCAGAGCACGACAAAGTTCTTTCAGAGAAACTTATGTCCAAACTATAGCAAACCTACACTGTTAAATATATCGTGAAAAATTACCTCTGTTTTTAAAGGCTATCTATTTTCTGACCAATGAAAACGCTACATAAACGCCTATGGAGCGTTCTCATTGGTCAGAAAATAGATAGCCTTTAAAAACAGAGGTAATTTTTCACGATATTTTTAACAGTGTAGGCATTTTCTATTACATAACTACAGCGTCTAGAATATATAGTGTGGAAATCGGCTATCCCCGTAATACTTAAAAAAGTGCTGAAATATTGGATCCCTTAAATGTCAAACGATGCTGAAATCCAATGAGTCGATGACAGCGACATCTGCAGGATATTTTCTAAAACTCCAAGACGATTTGGTCTAGACACTGTAATGATACGATGTTTACTTTGAAATCTGAAAATATATCGCAGATGTCTCTGCGATCGTTACCCTTGATTTCAGCGTCATTGCACATTTAAGGAATACAATTTTTTTAGCGCTGTTTGGATAGCAGGTTTCCCCGCTATGTAAACTAGAGGCTGTAATTTGGTCCAGTCCACCTCTAGATACTGTAAGCATGTTCACAATACGTACTTGGTTCAGATCCTGAACCGTTCTCATTGGTTCCCCAGATTCAGATATCCAGAACACATTGACTTTCTATCGCAGTAGTATAGCGTCTAGAATACATAGTGTAGAAATCCGCTATTCAAACAGCGCTAAAAGTTGTATCCCTTAAATGTGCAATGATGCTGAAATCCAAAGCCGATCGCAGCGGCATCTGCGATATATTTTCAAATTCCAAAGTAAACATCATAGTATTATTACAACGTCTAGACCAAATCGTCTTGGAGTTATAGAAAATATCCTGAAGATGTCGCTGTGATCGACTCATTGGATTTCAGCATCGTTTGACATTTAAGGGATCGAATACTTTAGCCCTTTTTTAAAAGTACCCATTACTCGGATAGCCGATTTCGACACAATATATTCTAGACTCTGTAGCAGTAGTACTTAGTACAGCGCCTAGAATACCTAGTGTGGAAATATGCTATCCAAACAGTGCTAAAAATTTGTATCCCTTAAATGTGCGACGATATTGCTAAAATTTCAAGTGTCGATCGCAGCGACATCTGCGGGATTTTCGTATTACTAGTATTACATTGTATAGACTAGCAATTTCTTGCAGTTGTAGAAAATAATCTGCAGCTGTCGTTGCGATCTTCATATTGCAGCAGTGTCATTGCACATTTAAGGGATACAATATTTTAGCGCTTTTTTAAGTACTACAGGGATAGCCGATTTCCATACTATATATTCCAGGCGCTATATAGTACGGCGCTCATACTTAGAAAGTACTAAAATATTGTATCCCTTAAATGTAAAACGATACTGCAACCCAAAGAGTCGATCGGAGCGACATCTGAGGATATTTTCTAAAACTTCAAGACCATTTGGTCTAGACACTGTAATAATACGATGTTTACACTGAAATTTGAAAATATAATGAAGATGTCGCTGCGAGCGGCTCATTGGATTACAACATCATTGCACATTTAAAGGATACATTTCTTTAGGGCTGTTTGGATAGCAGATTTCCACATTATTTATTCTAGGCGTTGTACTTGTGCTCTGATACATGAGAAACTTTAAATGTTGATTTTCAACTTTTGGACACGGACTTTGTTTGCGGTTTGTGCCTTTGTGGGCCTTCCGGTTTGGTGGATGACAGAATGGCCCGGATCCAGATAGATTTTTCGCTCTTAGCGAAACGAGATCGACCAATCAGAAGGCTCCATTTTTGAAAACAGCGAAAAGTTCGCAAAAGTGCAGGCTTCTGATTGGTCAATCTCGTTTCACTACCAGAAAAAATCTATCTGGATCTCAGCCCTTGTCCAGCTAAGTTTTCGCACTTTGAAAGATCTCGTATCTCTGTAAGAGATGATGATGTATGAAATGATGATGTATGAATGATGTATGAAAGAGATGATGATGTATGAAATGATGATGTATGAAGAGATGTATGAAAGATGAATGCTTATAATTGAGCGACTGCTTAAAAAAGGATTTGAATTTTAAAGGTTTTATTTTTTTTTTAAATGTTCTAATCATCAGATTTTTATGAAATTGGAATGGGACCAAATGGGTGACTTACACTTTCAAACAAAAAAAAAATTATCAAAATCAGTTCATATTTAAGAAAGTTATGCGTGAACATGGCCAAAACATACATACAGGTCGAATTGATAATCTCCTTCTTTTTGAAGTCGGTTAAAAATAATGAACTTTTACATTCTAAGCTATCTTACAAGTTTTCCTTTAACTTACATTTTTATTCAGAATTTTGTATTTCAATTTTAGTCTCAGATTTAAATTCTGTATATTATCAGAAGTTAGAGGACCATGCTGTCTGGTTTCGATCAATATACACTCTAAAAAAATACGTGAGTTGAAGGCGTTTCTTCAATTCCTTTTATTATTAATATTATTAAAACACAAAAAATTCCTGTTTTGATTTGAACATTTCCCCCCAAAATACAGGAAATTATTAATCTAACGTAACAATGATCTGAAGTTGCATTTTTGCCAAATCACAGGGGTGTTCCCGTAACTGTGCTGCATGTTACTTTTTTGTATCAGAAACTGATTTTTAACGTATGTCTCTATTCCTCCAAAACACGAAAAGTTCGCGAACTGAAGCTCATTTTTTTTTTAATTCACCCGTAAAAAGACGGAAATTTCTTCAAATAATAGAAAAATCTGTTCCAACCACAGATGCAATCCTGCAACTTGCTTGCCTGTACTTTTTACGCTTGACGAAATGTTTTCTTGAGAGTGCATGTAATAATATTTGCGCTTTTTCAAAAACGGTTGAAATGCAAAATAATAATAAAAAAAATAAAATAAAATGCGGTATTTATAAAGTGAGCATTATTGTCATAAAATTACTCTTAATTATTTTAAAAACTCTAGTTTGACTAATTAATTTCACACCATTCCTTTATGGATAAAGTACAATTCACGTACATTCAATACGAAGAAAGGAAGCTATTTAATACAGCAACTTGTTGAGATGGAATGACAAAGAATCAGAAGAACTTTCCATTTTAGACAGGTTTTAATCTTATAGCCTGTTTTAGCAGATATAGCGAAAATTTTCAGTTTAACACTAGAAAGACGGGAGCGGTCATTTTGACCGAAAACGAATTTCAAACGCTTGTATTTTTCTAAAATATTCTTCGATTTCTACGTTTTTTATTGAATTTTCCTAATTATTCATAAGGATTATGTAGCGCAAAAATTTTAATTTTTTACACAATATTATGAGCCCTATAAATATGTATACCTAGAAAGACGGATTGCGGTCATTTTGACCGCTGAAGAAATAAAATCTAACATTACATTTACTTTTCAATTTTTGCTGTCTACGAACGATTATTCTTTCTTTTCGAGATAATTTTAATAACATTTCATGGAAAGAAGCATACGTGATGTAGGGAGGGATGTTAAAAACATCTGCTTGTCACGTGATTCTTTTCGTAGGGGCTGTAATAGACTGCTGCCATTTGGAGAATAAGCAGGATTAAAAAACACCTGCTGGTCACGTGAAATTCATTTTATGTTCGAAAGCATCTGATTTTTGAGTAACAGACATTTATTTCCTTTGAAGTTCTTGACCTGATGGGATATACATTTTTTTCACTCTATGTCGCGATGAACAGTTGGTAAAAGCAATCTGTCAGAAGAAGAGTTTCTAAAAATATTGCGGACTGTATCTGAAACCGATTTTGATACAGATGAAAATTCAAATTTATCTGACGATGAATATAACCCTGGAAATGTAAGTGAATCCTCTTCCGCGGACGAATGCCGTTTTTTTTTACTGAAACTGCACAAACAGATTTTTCGCCTGAATCTGAAAATGAAGAAAATGTTTTTATAAATGTCGATTCAAGTCATGCGAGTACCACACGTGGTAGAAAACGAAAACAAAACAGAAATCGTCAAAAGAAAAGTAAACTACTACGTAAAAGTGAAGAACAAAGAGTATGTTCCCAAAATGAAGGAAATGAGTAAAATGTAGAAGTAACAAAAGATGGAACAATATGGGCAGTTCCTTCTTGTAATATTTCTTCAGGAAAACGACAGCAACACAATGTATTGAGAGAAGTTCCTGGACAAAGTTCATTTGCCTCTAGAAATGTAATGTTAGGGAATTTCACAAGTGCGTGGAGACTATTCATAAATGAAAATATTCTTCGTTTCATAAAAATGTCCACAGAAGCGGAAGCTCATCGATGTTTGCAGAACCCGCATTGGAATACATCTTTAGACGAATTAGATGCTTTTATTTCCCTACTGTATGCTCGTGGAGCTTTTATTTCTAAAGGTATTTCAATAAACAACTTTTGGTCCACGACATGGGGAATAAACTTTTTTCACCAAACAATGGCTCGGGACAGGTTCAAAGAAATAATGAGATATTTGCGGTTTGATCTGAAGGCAACAAGATCTAAAAGACTTCGATCTGATCAATTTGCACTAGTGGCAGAGATCTGGAACTCGTTTATTGAAAATTGTTTACTTTGATATAAACCGTGAGAAAATATAACAGTAGACGAACAACTCTTCCCAAGAAAGGCACATTGCGCATTTACACAGTAATGCCGCAAAAACCAGATAAGTTCGGGATTAAATTTTGGCTAGCAGCTGTCGTTCGATCAAAATATTTGTTGAATGGCTTTCCATATTTAGGTAAAAATGAAAATAGAACTATAGATGAAACTTTTAGAGAACATGCTGTTTGTCGCTTGGCAGAGCCATCTCATAATACATGAAGGAACATAACAACGGATAATTTTTTCACAACGTTGAAATTAGCCAAAACTCTAAGAAATAAAGGATTTAGCATCGTTGGAACTGTGAAACGTGGAAAGAAAGAAGTGCCCGAATCCTTCAAGCTCACAAAGGGAGAACTGTATTGAAGCAAAATTCTCAAGCACGATAATATATCACTGACCTTGTATCAAGGAAAGAAAAACAAAAATGTTTTGTTGTAAAGCACTTTACATCCTACACTTGAAGTCAATGGCAATGAAAAAAAGATGCCTGAGGTTGTTCAGTTTTACAACTCAACTAAATACAGTGTGGATGTACTTGACCAGATGGCAAGAAAATATTCCACAAAATCAACTTCTCGACGATGGCCTGTGCAAGTTTTTTTTTTTAATATTCTGGACTTAGCTGCTATAAATGCTTGTGTGATTTATAAAGAGACTACCGGTGTAAATATAAAGCGTCGTGATTTATTTTGAATTTAGCTGACGAACTGCGTACAAAATATGTCGCCTCTAAGACATCTCCGCTATCAGACTTAACTCCAAATACAGATGCACCCACAATCTCGGGTACGAAACGCAAACAATGCCAAATCAATCGATGCCGGAATAAAACTATGAACATTTCTAGTGATTGCAAAAATTCAGTTTGTGGCTCCTGCACTTAAAAAGTTATAAAGCTGAGTGTTTGTAGAGAATGCAAAAAGGAAGTAAGTTATTTTTGTAATATTTATAATTTTAAATATATACACTTAAAAAAGCAATTATGTTATATAAATTTAAGATACTTTGAGCAAATCCAAAAAATTCTTTTAAATTGGGTATTTTTTTTATTTGCAATTTTTCTTGATAATTGATTATATATATATTATATTTCCTTTAACTGAAATTAAAGTTATATATAAAACAGTAAATAAATAAAATAATATTCTATTATTCTATTAATAAATGTACTTTAAAAAACTTGTTTGAACAAAAAAATATTAAAAAATGTTTTATTTTTGGTCATTCAGATAGAGCGGTCAAAATGACCGCTGTCCGTCTTTCTAGGCATAAAAAAACCGCCGCCTTTCTAGTGTTAAAGCATTATTCCGTTACACTGGTTCTTTTTTAACAGGTTTTATTGTAGTGCTTAAGAATGTCCCAATTTTCAAGCGCCTGCTCTGCTTTTTACGATAGACCTGGTACTTACGAGCCAAGTTCGAACTGGCTCAATTTTACAAAAAGAAAGTCTAAACTATACTTTTAGATGAAGAATTATATATTTAAATTTGAATGAATCGCTTTACATGTTTATTTCCTACATAAAAGATAGAATTGATATTAGAGATATGATTGCAGACTATTTCTTCATAACTGTTTTAAAATTATAGATCTGTTTTGTGTCGAGTCGGGTTCGGTTTAAAGTGTTTCGGTTTAAGGTCAATAGAAAAATTGTTGTCGAGTTTTGAGTCAACGGAAATTTTTCGTAGGTTTAGGATTGACTTTAAGTTGAATGTTTGGGCCGGGTGTAACCCAACCCATGCAGGAATCTATTTCAGATGAAAAACTACGTACTTGAATATGAATGACTCCTTACATGTTTATTTTTCTACATAAAAGATAACAATATTGGAGATATGATTACAGACTATTTTTCTATGATTACATTATATTTTGGGTCAATTTTCTCTGATTCCGGGTTTCAGGTTGGTATTGGAATTAAGTATTTCGGGTTCGATCGGGTTGCAGGTAGACGGAATATAATTCGTCGGGTTCGGTTCGGGCTACAGTTTGGTTTTAAATAAAATTTGCAGGACTGCAAATTTTATTTATCACCCGGGCAGAACCCTAGTTAGGTGTAACGTTTATCTGCTAGTTTTCACGATGACACTTTCACTAACAAATTTAAATAATTTTAAATTAAAATAATCTTTGGTCACTTCATACGTTTTCGATAAGGATTTGTCAACTGATTTTTTTCATTTACCTCCGACATTACAATACATGGTCAACCCTGCCTGAACGTGAACCACGTTTCGAAAAAATGGTTAGCCACCTTACTTGATGCGGAACTCTTGTTTCTAGACCTTTGCATTTTCTTAAGGGCGAGGTGGCCCGCAGTGGTTCGACTCATAAACCGAAGAACTGTTTCATACTTTGTCGCTCACACACTGCTGTGTATGTGCCATATATGTGCACGTAAAATCTGTAATATTGAATGACCTCTTATCTGGAGGTTACTGGGTGGAATAAGAGTACGAAGCAGAGTTTTACCTTTTGGGTAATGCTCAAAAGTGTGGAAACTTTTTCTGTTGTGGATTCATCCACCTATAAAGATTCGGTGACTAGTGAGGTATTTCAAAAATAACCTTAAGAGCTTTTTTCACTTTATTTATCTACAGCATTGTTTGACAAGCTTCGAAATTTATGTTTCGAATAAAAATCGCTTGGTCTTCTGCAATTCATCTCTAATTTAAATAGCAGTGTGAGTGTTAGAGATCTGCGCATTTCGAAATATGTCAAATCCGGACGCGAAAATTTTATGTTTTTTAGCTGATTAACTAACATATTCCACCTATTATTTAAAAAACGAAAAAAAAAAGAAACAAAGCAATGTTTTATAGTTCATTTATTCCACTAATAAAAGAGAAAAGTTACTAAGACAATACCATGGGAAAAAAAATTCTGAAGTATAAAGTCCTGGTCTGGCTCGAATCTACAGAAAAAACATACGACCCGGACATGTCCATGAGAGATGAAGTTCAGGCCTGGACCAACTTTTCAAAAGCTAAAATTTAGCCCAAACTTGTACAAAGTTTTCAGATAAAATTAAGCCCGGCCCGAGTTTAAGGAAAGAAACTTTTATCGAGCTCGGGCTTCGGGACAGGCCCGGGCTCGTGGAGACCCCAAATACATATTATGAATTCGGCCCCATGTCGGGGATACTGTGCCTCCCCCCCCCCCCCCGTCGGGCAAGTTCTGGCGCCGCCCCTGATATACATATAACAAGTATGGGAAGATGAAAATGTAAATTTTGAGAGTTATCCACATAAATATTTATTGAATCCAATAAAATATATCATCATTAAAACTAAAAAAAATAACTTTATAAAAAACTAATTCAAAAGTCTTAAAGAAAATGTGTTAAAAAAGGCAAGATACACTTTGAAGTATACAATGTATAATAAGAATTGAATCAATGTCATTTTCATTGAGTAAAAAGGGGAATTTCAGATGATCCAAAAAGATGGATACATTATGAGCACATACCAAGAGTCAAGGAAATTCTTTTATAAGCAGAAAAGTGTAATTTTTTATGATTTTGTCTTCAATTGGCAAACTGTTTTAAAACTTTCAGAAACAAAACAACTTTAATTTTTTTTTTCTGGTAAATTCCCAAAATGGTCAGACAGGAAATTTATCCGGAATAATGAATGATCATATTTCATATTGAGCAATATGGTGATATTCTCAGTAACTCAATATCGTATTTAGACTGGTTAGCTCAGACAAAGGGACCACAAAACATGGTGGATATTTTAAAGTAATGTTGTAGGGATAACATCCTAAACTGTTTTGGTGAAAGGTTTTCTTTAAATGGACCTTAGTTTTTCAGAAACTGGGGGAGAGGGAGTCCACCATATATTTCAAACACCCATTAGTTTGAACTTCAGTTCGTGGTACTAAGGTAACATGTTCACACGCAGTTCAGGAGGTGCGGGTTCAATCCCACCTTGTGACTTTTTTTCTTTAATTTTATAGTTTGACGCCTTACATGTTTTAAGCAGAATTATTAATTCTGAAGCTTTGAATTTTTGATACTTTCATAATAAATTACCTTTCCATTTTTAAATTTTTTATAAAAATTTACATTCTTTCAGCAATTTTTAAACTAATATATATCTATTGATGAAAATCCAAACAAATTTATAGCTAGAAAATTCGCTTTATTAAAAAATATATGCATATTATTTACCGTTTTATATTTTAAGCAGAGTTCTGAAATACTTTTTCTTATACTTCATGGAATTTTAAATGCAAATTTATTATTTTTCTGTATAACTTACACAAAATATTTTTTAAATCTTATCTCCCAAATGTATTATGATTAGATAATTCCAATAGCATATCTTCAAAAGAGCAATAAAATATTAAAGCAGTAATAGTCCTATGTAACCAGTATTTTACCAGTCACATAATATTTTAATATCCTCTATATACATTTATCTGTAATGTTTACAGATTACATTTCGAAATATTTTTTGATTCTAATAAATAAAATACTTAAAAATTTAGACAACTGGAAATGCAGAACATTAAAATTACAATATATATATATATATATGGTGACAGAGCACAGAGTTTGAACTCTGCACTGCAAAGCCTAGCACATTCTTAGATGAGGCTCGGAATGATCCACCCCGACCTCTGAGTCAACGAAAAAAACTGCTGAACTGACACAAACTATTGTGAAAAGATAGAGTTGACTGTTGGTTGCTCGTGAGAGCAGACGTGTTGAAACGTCGCTGTTCGACCGAATACCGGGTCACGGACCTGAGTAAGGCGGAATATCGCCATCCAGTTATAATTATCATGTTTAATCTAAATGTAAATACCCCATCTGTAAATATTTCACCCACATAATCAAGAGCATTAAAGTTTAAGATTCCCTCAAGAGTCTGCCTGGACTTTACTTCTAGACACCGACCACAGTGTACACTTATTTGTTAAAATAAATGTGCATTAAATTTCTACAGATTGGGGACTGTCGACCGAGATGTTTACATGCAAAGTGTGGATGTGTGGATTTAACGTGTACGAAAATTTTTCTGATGTCTAAAGAAATTCTGATGTCCTTAAGCTGAACGATTCTCTGAAAAGGAAAGGAAAAAAGTTGCTTTCATCGAATGTTCCGTGAATTACTGGAAAGAGAAAAAAGAAAAAGGAAAATTCTCATGCAGGAAGAAAGATAAAAAGAGTGTTTCTATCTGTGCGCGTTGAAGTTTCAACTCATCTTCTTGAAAAGATCTGTTCCTGTGAGATGAATCATTTGTGAAAATGCATCTGATAAAGTTTTAATAGGTCGTTTCTAGTATTCGAGAAGAAAATATACGCTGACCTAAATAGTGAGCGGTGAAAGTTTTTTCCCGTCTTATATGACGAAAGATTTTCTTTTTTTTTTTCTTTTCTTGTGATAAAATGGGGGGAATGAAGGAACACTTTTGTGACGAATTGCCAAAAATTACGAGTGTAGAAGAATCGACAAATAAATTGGATGATTTTGAAACCGCCAGAATTAACTTACGGAAAACTGAAATTAAGCCCCCAAACACGGAATTTAGAAAACGTCAAGGTAGTGAAAATAATAGAACGTTCCATCGAAATGACATTAGTCGCGTACCATATGAGAAAAACTACACACCTACCCCCCAAAAGAATTTAAATACAAAAATCCGTTGTTTCAATTGCAATGACCTTTCCCACCGTTTTAGGGATTGCCCCCGAAAAAAAGAAAGTCCGGTCTGCTGGAGGTGAAAAATTCCTGGCCACAGGTCTGACCAGTGTACAAATAATTCTCCTAAAAATGCAAATGCTGCCGTAAACAATAACTCAAATCCGGTTGATAAAATAATAAAAAGTGTGGGGATTTTAGGGAAAAATATGGATGCTTTAATAGATACAGGAAGTGACGTCAATATGTGTAGCAACGATACTTATACAGCCCTGGGATGCCCTAAATTGCATGAAAATGATTTGGTTTTATCAGGTATTGGTGGTAGTCAAATTACACCCACAGGATTTACGACCGTAAAAATTGAAATAGATGGTTACACAGTGAATGCAGATTTATACGTCGTAAAAAATTTGAGCCATTCTATAATTTTAGGAAATAACTTTTTGAAACAGGTAAATTTCAATATGTCGGAAAAAGGATCATCAGTATTTAGTGACTGATTTTACTATTATTTTGTTTTATATATTGTTTGTGAATTTTTTTGTGTGTATAATATACGTTCTGGAAAAAGTAGTCCAGTACCAGTCAGGTATATAAAGTAGATGAGTGACTGGGAGGACCCAGCCCTGTCAGGTAGGCCGAATTGTGGTGACAGAGCACAGAGTTTGAACTCTGCACTGCAAAGCCTAGCACATTCTTAGATGAGGCTCGGGATGATCCACCCCGACCTCTGAGTCAACGAAAAAAACTGCTGAACTGACACAAACTATTGTGAAAAGATAGAGTTGACTGTTGGTTGCTAATCTAAATGTAAATACCCCATCTGTAAATATTTCACCCACATAATCAAGAGCATTAAAGTTTAAGATTCCCTCAAGAGTCTGCCTGGACTTTACTTCTAGACACCGACCACAGTGTACACTTATTCGTTAAAATATATGTGCATTAAATTTCTACATATATATATATATATATAAATCATTTGTTGAACTTTCACAATAATATTAGAATAAATAAAATTTTCTTTTTATTGGTCTCATTTAGCTTCATTTGTAGACAATTACAAGTTTGAATGAAATGTGCTTCATGTATTATATAATAGTAGATATCGCTAATAAAGTATTAAAAAAGATATATTACATTGCTTTATGCTTTTCTGTAGCAATGTTGAAAAGATTCATAATCATACAAAAAAAAAATCATTATCTAAATATTGTGCCATTTGTAATGTCATTTTATGTTTTGAATGATTTTATAAGTATCCCAAATTAAATGGGTGTTTACTTGCACTTATTCTAATGATTAAGCAATTTTGATTTTAAAATTTTTATATATTTCTTACAAATCAAGCATTTAAAAGAAATATAATATGGTCATGAATTCATTCTTGTAAAATAAATAAAAAAAATCATGGAAAGAAATTTTTCTTAGTGATATTTTTAATGCAATTTCATGCTGTGAATATGCATACCATAAGTATTACCGATAAATTACATATTAACTAAACTAAAAATACCATTGTCCATAATGATAAAAATTTTTGTATTTTACCTTTTAAAGCATTGTAATTATATTTAGGATACAAATATTAAAAAAGATATTTCATTTTATCAATTTTTTTTCTACTCTAATTCATTTTTATAGATAATGAAAAATAAAAGCATTATTTCATAATTGGGATAATATATATATATATATACACTATATGGCCAAAGGTGACTAGTCACTCGCGATTTTAGACGTTTTGTTAAATATCTAGAAAAATACACGAGGAATTAACGTGAAACTACAACAGTATAGTATAGGTCATATAGTTCTGCGAAGATTTTTTCCTAAAACCCCATAGGGACCGTCAACAAATTGAAAAAGAATGAATAACTTTTGGATAACCCTGTAAAAACTAATGTAGCAAAAGCGTTCAAACTAGAGATTATTAATAAGTGGCTTATTATGATATACTATGTTCCTTTGTATGAGGATAGCATGTATACTCGTAGAGAAATTAAGGTTTTTATAAAAACAGTCCCAAATTACGCCAAGTTTTTTGCTTATAATTTGCAGAGTTCTTAAGAGGCCACACTAGTCACGGCTTGAAGTTCGAACGCTAATGATAAGTCTATGGGAACAATATTTTCAAATATCTTGCTTGATTTTTAATATTTTTAAATGATTTTTTTTGCACAGGATAGCTGAGGACTATCTGTTTACGGGCTATTTTTTACTTTTCCGATTTTCGTTGTAGTTTAATTCTCAGGATCCTGTCAATTTAGGATCCAGTGAAATTCGAGGTGTTGTGTCCTTTTTAGTCTTATAACATTCATATCAGCAAAATTCAGGAAAATTTTAAAAATAACAACGAAAATATAGAGTTTAAGCTTTCCAATAACATGCTTTCAATAGTTCTACTACAATTAGGCTGAGCAAAATATGCAAAGATTTTGATGAAAAATGTGTCAAAAATGGCCTCGTAATGTTATGCTCTCCGCCTCTACCAAGATGATGAAAACCACGCCTATTAAAAATTTGATTGGCTAGTATCCAAACACTTTAGCAAATGGAAACGATTTAATTGTGATTGGATTATTGTATCGTGTTAAAATAGATCACTCCTATTTCAAACCTTGGATTTATTTTTTTCTAAAATTATTGTTTAATTTCAACAAAAGACTCTTGAAAGAATGAAATATTTTAAATTCTATATTTCTATGAATAACGAAGGAAATTATACATTTCGTTTATATAAACAATTTCAGAACCGCACAGAGGGAGTTACAACATATAGAAGTTATTAAGGAATCAAATTTCAGTCCTAGTTTATTAAGTAAAATGGTAAAAAAATAGACGAGTATTTTTTAAATTATTTTTTAAGTTAAAATAGTTAACAAATAATTACGAAGTCATAATTTGTTAGAACATATTTGTGGCCTGGCCAGGAGACTGGTTTTCAAGCCTCCTATTCTTGTATATGTATAAAATATTCGACAATTTAACATTTTACGTTCGAAAAACAGTTTTTTTAATTAAAAATCAGCAGAATTTAAAGTTAATAAGTTTTAAAGATTGATAACTTTAAAATTGTAAATCAACTTGTTCAAAATTTTAAAGAAATATTTTTATAGTTCATTACTTTAATATTTATTATTTTTAAGGGGACAGTACACCTTTAACAGTCGGAGAACGAAATTTGTCCTGTGTAACAGATATATTTTTTAAAGAGCCCACTTCAGACACGGAGAGAAAGTAAAACGAAGTCTATGAGGGCGTTAATTTAAAATTTCTCGCTTTGTTTTAATATTATTGAATGATGTTTTTTACATAGGATAGTTGAGCACGATCTTCAACCAGGCTAGATTTTACTTTTTAGATTTTTATTATATATATATATATATATATATATATATATAAAGCCCAGTGGTGTAGTGGTCAGGGCATCTGACTGCCGCACCGCAGGTCGAGAGTTCGACTCCCGACTGGGCAAGGTTCACTCAGCCTTTCATCCCTTTGGGGTCGATAAAATGAGTACCAAGCTTGCTTGGGAACTAAACACCGAGGGTCTCGCGTTAGGCTGACCACCTGGCCGGGACGCATGCTGTATAGCACCTCGGGCCTAGGGTCAAGAAAACAGAGATGGGCACTGTCGGCCCTGATCCTCATGGATTGTATAGCCGCAGAGTTTAGTTTAGTATATATATATATAGTAGGAAAGTTTCAATTTCAGAAAAGATTCACCGCTGTTCCGAAATTAAAAGTAATTTTTTTTTAAATATCTGAAACCAAAATCGAAAGAGTAAAAACTAGCCCGGTTGTAGATCGTCTTCAGCTATCCTATACAAAAAAAAATCATTTTAAAATGTTAAAAAGGAAGTGAGATAAAAAGGAAGTGAGATTTGAAAATAACGCTCCCATATATTTAACGTTAGCGTTTACATTTTTTTCCCGTAACCTGCGTGGGTTCTCAAATGTAACGCAAAGATATTTTTTTTGCAACGGTTAGGAAACGCGAAATTTTATCATTAACTTTAATAATGTAAAACTAAAAGTTATGAAACTGTAAGATAAAATATAGCATTTTATAAAAATATACTAGCTAGCAATTTTTTTTTCTAATACGTATTACCTTTTAATATTTTATACTTCACTTACATGGACATTCAAAAGTATTTTATATTATGGTCTATGTGGGAAAATACATTTGCGTGTATTTTAATGACATAAAACAATTTCAAACATACAATTTATTCGCATTATTGAAGAGCATAGGTACTTGTACAGGGGAATTAAAAAGTATATTTCGTTACATTATGGACTACGAAGAAAAAACGTTTGCGGGGTATTTTAATAACGTTTTCTGTTACAACATAATGAAATTGATATGAATTTATGAGGCGCAGTAAAACATGCTTTCTGAAGGGATAGCAAAGCATTTATCAATCATTTACAGGGTCACAGAAAAGGGTTCGGTTTTATTACAGAAAAAACTGCTTGCAAAGTGTGTTTTAGTTATGTTTCACGATTTCAAACAAGATGGAATTCATATACGTTACTGAGGTTTACAATATGATGCTTACATTATAATATGATGTGCATCACATTTTATTTAATTTACAGGGGCACATAAAAGATATTGGATACAATATTGCATATGAAGTATTGTCTATTAGGGATGATTGCTGAAAGTGAGATTTCAGCTATGATATACGTTTTTAACTAAATTTCTGCATACTAGATTATATATATAAATTCGATAGACTACGTATAGGGCTACGCAAAAGAAC
Source organism: Maratus speciosus (assembly GCA_963932465.1). NCBI lineage: Eukaryota > Metazoa > Arthropoda > Arachnida > Araneae > Salticidae > Maratus > Maratus speciosus. The sequence continues at coordinate 227,152,033 of OZ010796.1, read as the reverse complement.
TAGGAAGAATTGTTGAGAAATTGATTAATTTTATTTTCAAAATCAACTACATTTAGAAAGATATGTTTGGAAAATAAAAATATAATAATATACAAGGCTATTCAAAGAATTGGATGCATGCACGCCTATTTCAGACACGGGAAGGAATGAAAACGCTAATTTTAAGTTTATGGGGGGGGGGGGGGGTCATTTTCATATTTCTCGCTTTGATTTTAATATTTTTGAATGATTTTTTCTTTTTCTTTTTTTTTCTTTTTTTTGCATAGGATATCTGGTGACTATCGACAGTGAGGCTAGCTTTTACTTTTCGATTTTGGCTATAGTTTTTTTTTATATATAATAGGATAGTTTAAATTTTAGAGCGGATTCCAACCGGTTATGAAAGTAAAAGTAATTTTAAAGAAAAATATCTGAAACAAAAATCGAAAAAGTAATAACTAGCCCGGTTATAAAGCGTCCTCAGCTATCCTATGCAAAAAAAATCATCTTAAAATGTTTAAAAGGAAGCGAGATAATTGAAAATATAATGCTCCCATAGACTTAACATTAGCGCTTTCATTTTTTTTTCCCGTTACTAGTGTGGGTTCTCAAATGAAACATAAAGATATTATTTGTAACGGTTAGGAAACGCGAAAATTTATCTTTAAATATCTACCCTATATATATAAAATCCTAATGAAACGAATTTATGAAACGATTCTTTGAAACGACTGATTAAACGACTGATTCAGTTTCACGGCTATTTTTCCTAAAATATGGAATACATTGCGATGAAATTAACACCAAAAATCCGTATTGATCTGCGGTTCTCAAAGCTGGTATTAGAACTTTTAAATTCGAATTAGTTTTTGAAATATTAATTTTTTTCTAATTAGGGTTTCGTTCATCTGACGAAACCCTATTCGTCTCGCTCCTCTGTCTGTCTGTCTGTCTGTCTGTCCGTCTGTCCGTCACAGAGCCCGTTCTCAGAAACTATACATGTTAGAGACTTGAAATTTTGGGTACTTATAGCTGAACACCTCACATCAAACAACAAATCATAAAATTTTGAAAAAGTTGGTAATTAACCTAATTACGGGCTAATTAAATTCTAAAATTAACCAATCAACCTTTTGAATGCAGGTGAAAATGCACGTTATCGAAATCCTCCCCAGTTTCTCCTAATGGTTGCCAGTAAACTCGGCGGATGCTCCGTCAAATCAGTCGGTGCAGGGTTACCACGGAGTACTTTAAGCAATAAATGAAGTGGACCTTCAAAAAGCAAAATTGGATCTGCCGAAATATCGATCGTACAAATTCGTAACAGGTGTAGAAATACGCGGAAAAAATTCTACTTTATTTTGGTATAAATTTCAAATTTCTGCATAGGATAGAACGCAAAAAATCCACTAAAAATCGATCGATAAAAATTTAATTTCTGTGTTTTTAAAAACAATGAAAACAGATTTCCATTCACCGGAAGGCAACTGTCATCATTTCTCGACATATCGGCGCGGGAGAAATTTAAGGGGAGGAAATTCTAATACGAAATTTAAACTTTTTAAATATTAAATTTTTCGATTCAATTTTTTGACATCCGGGCTGGAAATTTCTCGCAGATTCCATATATACCCGGTTCAAAGAGATTGCTTCATTACGAGCTGAGATATTAATTATTATTTTATTCCTTTTATTTCCATCAAATGCCAGATTAAGATGGAGGCACGTGCTTTTTTAACGGAGATTTCATTTAAATTGGAAAATTAACAATTTGCGTGGCGTGTTTCGACGGCGCGCTATGAGATAAGTATTAATTATTCAATATGAAAAAGTTTATAGGTTTATAAGTGTTCATCCCACTATTTCCGAATAGCAATTTCAGGAAATATCTTAAATTATTGTTTAAGACCGCCACTCGATGTCTTCGAAACTTTAAGATACTTTATAACACATAAGAAAAAGTGTAAAAAAGAATGGAGTGTGATATTTCGAGGAGTGGGGGGGGGGGGGGGGGTTCTAGATTTATTTATTAAATCTTAGCGTTTGTTATCGCAGAAAATGTTTTAAATTGTTGGTTAAGACTGCACCGCCACCCTCCTGACCATGTATCTACGGAGAGATTGCGCAAAGGAGTTTCGTTCAGATATGCTTTTGTTAAGAATAGAGTGCGCTCCCTGATGGTGGATTGCGGAACTAACGTAACGCGACTTTGTTAAAATTAGGAAATATAACAAGGCGATCCGTTTGCAACTTTAAGATACTTCATGACACATAATAAAAAGCTTATAAAATAATGGTGCATGCAATTTCCTATGAAGGGAGGGCGGGGGAGGGGCGCTGGATTTCTTTTTTAAAAAATAGCGTTTAAAACCTTTTTAGTTGTCGTTTTTTTGAGCACTATGATATACTCAGACACGTGCTGCTTATGAAATATAAAAACGTCAAAATTTTAGTTACCACTATTTCCGAATAGTACTTTCAGCAAATTTCTTAATTTCTCGCTTAAGGCCGCCACCAACTCCAGTAACACATCCACTGATAGGTTGTTTAACAGAGTTTCGATCTGATACACTTTTGTTATGAATAGTGTGCGCTCCCTGGTGGTGGAATTTGCAACTAACATAACGCAATTTTGTTAAAATTATGAAATCTAACAAGTCGATCTGCTGGAAACTTTGACATAGTTCATAGCACATAATAAAAAGCTTATAAAAGAATGTTCCGTGCAATTTCCTGGGGCACCTACCTATCTCGGGTGCTATAGACCCGATCCCCTCGACTAATATACCTACGCATAGGTTGTAAAACGGAGTTTCCTTTGGATAGAGGTTTGTGTAGAATAGAGTGCGCCCCTGGTTGCGAAATGTGGAACTAACAGATTTCACAAAAGGATAAAGTGTTTTAAAGGAATATTAAACGAAACCCTCTGTGAGATCTGTGATCACACTTACGCACTTGTTTTAAGTACATTTTTCTAATGATGGCAACTGAAATTTTAATCAGAACAGATATTTTTTTTTCTTATTTCAGAAAAGGTTATTTTAAATTAATTTGGCGACCAGTTTGGCCTCCCTTAAATATATGCCAAAAAATGTATCGTGCTACTTTTATTTATAATTCAATTTACTTGAACAATCTTTCGCCAAATCGAAAGATTCTGATTGGCGCCAAAATAGCATTATTTTGATTGACATGGTAACTCGGCTATTGTTGTTTATTTAATAATAAATGTTTATTTACTTTTATTTCTTTTTTAAAATTATATAAATTATTTTGTTCTATAGTTATTAATTATTTTTTTTTGTTATTTCCTTTTGAAAATAATAGAAAATAATTTAAAAATACGGTACTACTTACGTAAATAAGTGCGAGTAGTAAATCAAAATTACGTCCATTACGAATCATATCATAATATTAAAATATTTATTTTCTTAAAATACGTTATAAAAACACATTAAAATTAAATTAAAAATCTATATTTTGTAAATATAGATAAAATATATTTATAATATGGATTTTTAATTTACTTTTAATGTGTTTTTATAACGTCTTTTAAGCAAATAAATATTTTAATATTATGATACGGTACTACTTAGTTATTCCGTCGACCAAATTCGCCAAATTATGTAAATCGCCAAATTATACAAATTGACATAATTTTTATTTTAAATAACGAAAGAACAAATAAATTAGTATAACATTAATAAATATACAAATAAAACGTCGAAATAAAAATCACTTGATGACGTAAACATGTGTAACTTACATAAAGTCAAGTGAATGTGACATTTACGATCAACCATTATTGACATTTAATATTATAGTTTGGCGATAGATTTTTGGTCGACGGGATAACTAAGTAATACACAAAATGCATATGTAACTGCTATTCGAAAACAAGGTTTTCGCCAAATTTTTGTAAAAAAGAAAAAAAAAACACGCCAAATCTGCGGTGCGTATGTGACATCCTGCCAAATGTTAAATAATGCGGGAAGAGTTCCATATTGTGTGCTGGTTTTTTTGGCGAGATTTTTTTTTTTTGGCGTTAAATGAATCGATGTCGTTGCGATCTTCAGCCTTTGAGGTTGTTTTTTTTCTGGAATGAACTTTATTCATATGTTTTTTGTGTATTTTTTTTTTTTTTTTTTTTTTTTTTTTTTTTTTTTTTTTGCATTTAGCCTATATTTTTCGGAAAAATATATAACTTTGTTTTAATTTGACATGTATAATAAATATAATAAATACATAAAATATAAGTACATAATATTTATTTATAGGTGTATATATACTATATTTGTATAAGGTATATCTCTATACGTGATATATATAAAACTATCTGTGTAAACATCGTACTTTTTTTAACATGTGACATACATAAGATTTATTAAATATATATATATTTACAAATATTTAAAGACCATGTTTTTCCGACATCCTGAAAAAATTTATAAGACGCTAAAAATGGCTTTTTGACGCCATTTTGGATTCATTCGCCAATCCCGCCAACCAACACACAATATGGAACTCTTCCCAATAATGCAACAAACCATGACATTTAATTTCAACTTCAAATCAATGTTTTAATTTACCGCTCGAAAAAAAAATGCTATCTGGCAATTTGAAAAAAAGCTATTGGCGAGATTTGCACCCGGCTAGCGTAACAGTACCAAGAATTCTTTGTGACCATGACAACTTTTATATAGTTTTATTTGAAAAAAAAATTTGATTTTTTAACCAAAATGGAAATCTTTTGTACAGATGTTATATACGGACCCATATTGGCGCGATTTTTTTTCTGACGCCAATGGCATATACGCAACGGGTACTGGCGCCAAAGTATTGTTATTTTTCTTGATATGGCAAGCCGGATGTTGTTGTTTATGCTGTTGATGCGTTTCCCAAATTGGCGTCGGAAAAAAATCGCGCCAATATCCTATATGACATCTGTGCCAAAGTTTCATATGAAAGGCGAAGGGATCAGACCGTATTTGTTTATGACAGTTGTTGACTTGAACTATTATAATATAGATGAAACGATGGCGATAAAATAATATTTGGCGACTTATCACCTGTGCATGGCTAACATTAAAGTACCAAAATGGCACCTAGAGTATAAAAAGCGAAATGGCCCGCCCGAAACTGTTGATGATAGTCACATGACTTAGGCTATTGTTATAGAGATTGTTTTAAAATACCGGGAGACAAAGACTCTGTATACTTAATTCATTTTATTTCAGCTATTTTTCAAATGTTTAACTGATCCTCTTTAATCAAAAACGAAAATAACAATTGGATGTCTTAACAGCAACTGATTCGGCCTTACATTTTTGCAATCAAATGGAATTGAATGGAAACCCATTTACAGTGAGATCTGCACAGCTTTTTTCAGTATAATTCAATCTTCTCTTATATTTTTTAAACCCATCAGATTAGCGTGTTTTTAGATTCTGCGGTGTCTGAACGGGGGTTGGCGAGCGTAACTTGCAGGGGGCAGAGCCCCCTAGTAATAATGTAAAACTAAAAATAATGAGACTGTAAGGTAAAATATAGCATTTTATAAAAGTCTGTCAGCTGACAAATTTATTTTGCAATACGTAACTGTAACGCAATCCTGGTTTAAATTGAATATTTTCATGGTTCCCCTAAAAATATTTTACAATTGTATCTGCTAAGACGGATACAACCCACCTAAAACGGTATTTCGCACTCATTGTTTTTTTTTCGTCCTACCAGGTTTTATAGCGTCACGTTTTTAGCATGAGGGGTCGAATTTTAATTACTATCAGATCGCGCGTATTCTTTTATATTATGGCCTATATGGGAAAAATCATTTGCGGTGTACTTTAATGATGTAAAACAATTTTAACATAAAAATTATGCACCTTATTTAAGTGCACAGCTCCTATGCGGAAAGGTTGGCTGTCCACGAGTGGGTGATTTCGGTACGTGTACAGGGGAATTAAAAGTATATTTCTTTATATTATGGCCTATTAAGAAAAAACGTTTGCGGCGTATTTTAATAACGTTTCTCTGTTACAACATAATAAAATTGATATGAATTTATGATGCGCAGTAAAACATGCTTTCTGAAGGGGTTGAAAAGCATTTATCATTCATTCACAGGGTCACAGAAATGAGTTCAGTTTTATTACAGAAAATACTGCTTGCAAAGTGTGTTTTAGTTATGTTTCCCGATTTCAAACAAGATGGAATTCATATACATTACTGAGGTTTACTACAAGATGCTTACATTAGAATATGATGTGAATCACATTTTATTTCATTTACAGGGGCATATAAAAGTTGCTGGACACAATACTGTATACGAAGTATTCTCTGTTAGAGTTAATTGCTAAAAATGAGTTTTCACCTATGATATCCGTTTTAATACTTGATTATATATATGATTTCTATAGACCGTGTATAGGGCTACGCAAAAGAACTAGGAAGAATTGCTGAGAATGAGAGTGAATTGCTAATTTTTTTTAATTAAATTCTACATTTTCAAGTTCAACTATAATTAGAAACTGTTTGTAAAATATAAATATAATAATATACAAGGCTATTCAAAGAATTGGATGCATGCGCGCGCCTATGAATGATAATTTCTGGAAGTACGATTTCAGTTGTTTTAAGCATGTTTATACTGCAATAATTTTGATCTTCACATGTTGCGTGTATATAAACTTGTTCGAATGCAAGGGCTGTACAAAATAATGCAAATATACTGCCGGTTATTGGTAGAAATTGCTGAAAGTTTACTTTCATCTGCATTAATCGTTTTCTTATTATATTAAATTTTATCATTTTTTTCATGCCGTTAAAACAAGCCCAAGAATATCCATTGATGACTATCACTACCGATGGATCATTTTAATTTTTCAATAATTTGAACAATTTAAATTTACTAAGATTTAACAAAAACTTAAAGCTAGTAAGTATTAAAGAATGTTTACTTTGAAAGTTTCGATCAACTTTAAAGGAATATTGTTAATATTTATTACTTTTAATATTTGTTATTTTTAACGAAAAAGTACAACTTTAACAGCCGCAGAAAATGCGAAATTTGTCCTGTATTACACATCTTTCTTTAAGGGCCCACTTCAGACACGGGAAGAAATAAAAAAGCTAATTTTAAGTCTATGGGGGCGTTAATTTCAAATTTCTCGCTTTATTTTAATAGATTTTTGCATTGGATAGCTGAGGACGATCGACAACCAGGCTAGTTTTTACTTTTTCGATTTTAGTTTTAGTTTTTTTTTTAATATTAGGATAGTTTCGACTTCAGAATGGATTCCAACCGGTTCCGAAAGAAAAAACTAAATATAATAATATACAAGGCTATCCAGAGAATTGTATGCATGCACGCCTATGGATCATAATTTCTGGAAGTGCGATTTAAGTAGTTTAAGCATGTTTATACTGGAATAAATTTTATCTTAATATGTGACGTGTATAAAATCTTGTTGCTAATGTAAGGGCTGTACAAAAGAATGCAAATACACTTCCGTTAATTGGCAGAAATTCCTGAAAGTTGATTTTTATCTGTATTATTCATTTTCTTATTATATTAATTTTTAGCATATTTTTCATGCCTTTAAAACATGCCTAAGAACATTATTGATGACTTTATTATTTTAATTTTTCCTAATTTTGAACAATTTAAATTTACTAAGATTTAACAAGAACTTAAAATTTGTAAGTTTTAAAGATTGTTAACTTTAAAAGAGTTGATCAATTTGTTCGAAACTTTAAAAAAAATATATTAATATTTATTATTTTTAATATTTGTCATTTTTATGGGTACAGTATGCCTTTAAAAGTCTAAGAAAATGCGAAATTTGTCCTGCGTAACATATTTTTTCCAAGAGCAAACTTCAGACACGGGAAGAAATGAAAATGCTAATTTTAAGTCTATGGGGGCGTTATTTTCAATTTTCTGGCTTTGATTTTAATATTTTTGAATGATTTTTTTTTTTTTTTTTTTTTTTTTTTTTTTGCATAGGATAGCTGGGGGCGATCAACAACCAGGCTAGGTTTTACTTTTTCGATTTTAGTTTCAGTTTTCTTTTATTATGATAGTTTCAATTTCAGAACCGATTCCACCAGTTCCGAAAGTATAAGTAATTTTTTTTTTTAATATCTCTAACCAAAACCGAAAAAGTAAAAAACAGCCCGGTTGTAGATCGTTCTCAGCTATCCTATGCAAAAAAAAAATCATTTTAAAATATTAAAAAGGACGCGAGATATTTGAAAATAACGCTCCCATAGACTTAACATTAGCGCTTACATTTTTTTTCCCGTCACTACACTGTAAAAAAAGGATTAAATTACGGAAATACTACTGGCAATCTAGACGATAGTACTATTTCCGTATTTTAACGGAACTTTTTCCCTTTAAAATACAGAAAAAATCCGTTAAATTCCGGTCTAAGTGCTGGCGTCTAGATTGCCAGTAGTATTTCCGTATTTTGGTCCTTTTTTTTTCTACAGTGTTGTATGTGTTCTCAAAGGTAACCTAAAGATATTTTTTGTAACGCAAAGGGAACGCGAAAATTTATCATTAACTATAATAATGTTAAACTGAAAATAAGGAGACTGTATGGTAAAATATTACATTTTATAAATGTCTGCTAGGTAACAAATTTATTTTCTGATACCTAGCTGTAACGAAACCCTGGTTTAAACGGAATTCTCATTATTCCCCTAAAAATACCCTGCAATTGTATCTGCAAAGACGCAAAAAACCCATCTAAAAAGGTATTTAGCACCTATTGTTTATGTTTCCGTCTTACCAAGTTTTATAGTGTCATGTTCTCAGCATGAGGGGGTCGAATTTTAATTACAACTAGGACCCGCATTTTTCTTGAACTCCGCCTATTTTTCTTGGAGGGAAAATAAAATTTGATATCGATACGAGTGTGTTTCGAAAGGTTATTAGCCCGACAAAGAAAATGAAAAAAATTTGACAATATTTAATTTTTTTAACGTAGTTCCTTACAACTTAAAAAAATTAAACCAACGAGTTTCCGACTTTTTATTATCTTTAGCATAATATGCCTTATCTAACTTTGGAAATGAAATGGTGGTCTCTGCTTTAACCCCATATTTTGAAGTGAATTTCCGATTACCGAGCCATTTCTTCAGGCTTGGGAAAAGGAAATAATCGCTGGGAGCAAAATCCGGTGCATGTGGAATCAAAACAGAGCGTAGGTCATTGACTTTCGTTGCGAAAACTACAAGCATGTGTGCAAGAGCACTGCTGTGGTGAAAGAACACGCATTTGTTGCTCAGGTATAGACGTTTTGTCGGAATAAGCACTCTTTAATTGGTCCCGTAGAAATGCATAACACTGTCCGGTGACAATTCTACTTTTTTGCCGGTGCTCTACGATCACCACACTTTGTGAATTCCCGAAAACCGTATCCATGGCTTTTCCAGCAGATGGAACCGTTTTCACTTTCTTTGGCGCAATTTCAGCTGCTCTTTCACATTGTTTAGATTGCTGTTTCATCTCTGGTGAATAATGGCGAATTCATGTTTAATCCACCGTTATAAGACGTTGATGAAAATCAGAAGATTGGTTAAGTTTTCTAACTTAACTTGAAATCACCATAGTCCACATTACTAAAGGCAGTGGGCCATCCACACTACCTTCTTTTGAAAAAAAAATCGAACAGTGAAGATGGAGAAACTCATAAAATGATAAAGAAAGGAGGGGGGGGGGGCGTGAAGAAGGAGACCAATTTCACGAGGTTTAATTTGATTATGTTAATAAATGAAGTGTTTTCATGAAGGAATTTTCAGCAGAAAGTCCACCCAAATTAGCATTTCATTGCAAAGTATATATATGTGATAAAATCATAATAAAATCTCCACTTTTGAATTTGCCAAATTCGATCTATAAGCGATGTTCTAATGGAGGCAAATCAGACAAATTTCTACCACTTATTTTAAAATGTTATTATTGTCTTAATTAACTGAAGTTATTAAATAGGATAAAAAAAAATTAAAAAATTTGTAATAGAAGTATGCCTACTTCATCCTCGTGAAATCGGAAGCTACGGTTCGATCCAGCACATTTCGGCCTGAAACTTTTTCTATAAGCAAGCCTCTATGATTGAATACGAGTCATAATTGATTGTATCAGTTTATAAGTCTTTGTTGGCTAAATATTTGAAAGTAGAGGTCTCCTCGGAGGGAAATTTCTTGTTCCTGGAACTTGAAAGTACAATTACCAGTAAAAAAAAAAAATAAAAAAAAAAAAATACGTTTTATGAAGCTAAAACTTTAGCCTGACTCAGTTTCCACAAAACATGTCGATATTTTTAAAACAACGTTATTCTACATTATTCAAAAACCAGATTTACGCATAGTTTTTATTTTCAGATTATTTTCGAAATTCATGGGATATAAGGAATAGTAGCAATGTTAATAATTATTTAGACTACATTGATGACTACATCGAAGAGGCCTTTTAATCAAAGCAAAAGTCAGTTCCTACCTACAGAAGATTTTTCTTCGCATTCAGTGAGACAAGAAAATTGTTTATTAATAGATGTTACGTAGAAAATACAGCATTAATTTGCAGAAATACTGTTTATAATTAAGTGAATTAAATCAAGCAATCCGCTAGAAGCAGCTTCAAACAATCAACAATTAGGCATTGTTTTCCAACAAGACTGCTAGACCACATGTATCTAGCCCACTTCAGACACAAACTGTTATAATTGAGATGAAATGCTTCAATCCAAGAACCATTCTCCAAAACTTGCATCGTCGTATGACCGTTTATTTAGATCACTTAAAAACATTTTGAGGATAAGATATTTTATTTTTTGGAAGATTTGAGAAAATACATCGATTCTTTAGCCAGATGAGCGCTAATTATGTAACTGCTAGGAATTGAAATTTACACGAAATACATTTTCTTTAATTTTCATCAACAATATGCGACAAACTTTTGAATCCGTCCCAAAAATTGGAATTTGGTAATAGATTCTTCTCTGGTCTTTTACTATGAATTTTAATAACACTCGATCTTTACTTTCAATTTACATTGGTATCCTGTTAAAGATTGCGTTAGTTAACATTTTTATTTCATGTTGTATTGTAATGGCACATTCTTTCGTTTACTACAATTCATTATTCAATCACACAATTTTATAAAATGATTAGAGAGGAAATTAAGGCTCACAAAGCAACAGTTAGTAAATTTGTTATTAGCTTTTCAAGAATTATAGGAGAAGGATAATACCGTCATCAACAAGTCTATCACTGTGAAAGTCTGCGTTATATACGTAGAAAATGTCAGTAGGACATTTTTAACAAACTGATAAAAACATTTTCTGGGCACCAATGAATGGCAGCTTACCATTGTCTTGATCGGCAAGTTCAAGCAGATGCTGCAAAGTAAAACCAGTGATAATTTACCAAGCTAATTTATAAACTAGTAAAAACAGTTTCTTAGCAACAACGAATGATAGCTTAACACTGTCATGATCGGTAAGGTCAAGTAAAGACTATAAACTAAAAGCACTGCTAATTTACCAAATTCCGATATAGGACACAGATTGGTAAAGGATATTACGGCAACTCCTCCTGATTATTAACTGGGAAGTAGAGGAAGAAGATGGAGAATCTCTGGAGATATTTGACTGTGAGCTTTCAACTGACAAGGTAAAAAAAAAATCTCTATCAGGAATGCGGGGAAAATAAAATTGTAACTTAGTCTAAAGATAAAGATGCAGAAAAATAAATTTATTTTCACTGATTTCTGATAAAGAAAAAGAATGCTTTGGTAAAATTGGAAGAAATTCGAAATATTGCTTTGAAATGGAATTCTATGAAATTCATTATCAGAATTGCATATCAATGTAATGAAAAATCCAAGCAGTTTTCAGAGAAAATAAAAACAAAGTCTTTCTCAAACAATTGTAAAAAAAAAAAAAAAATACACCTGTATTTGTTACAAAAATCTCCAAATTCAGAGTAATGAATTAAAAAAGGTTTTTATACACAATCTAGGTATAAAAACACAGATAGGATGTTTTTGTGCCTGTCCACAGATTCCTAAAGAGTGATACAAGATTTCACAGGAAGGGATTTGTTCGACGGATGGCAATTGCACAGACCATCAGCTCATCAAGTTGAAGGCTGAAATTTTAGGATTAGATAGAACTCAATTAGCATATTAAAATGCAAATGGTCTGCTAAGTCATATCTTGATAGAAAACACCTGCACACCGGAGTTTGGTTTTTGATCGATTGGTTTATCAATGTATTTTGCAGCACCCAAATGTATGAAAATATTGAAGTTTGGGTGCATGAAAACACAATGGTAAACCTGCGGATCAACCACTAAATTGATGTTCTGCAGATGGTTTCACCAAATACGACTTGGCAGACCAATGCATATAGCTTGTATATAAAATAAACGGTCAAGTACGAGTATTACTCGCGCTCAGAGAGTTCCGTACAATAAATATATGAATTATTAACTGTATTATTTAAAAGAATAATGAAACTTTGTAAAAACCTATACAACGTAGAGTTGGGTATAGCTGTATATATTAGAAAAGTATGATTGAGTATGCCACAAAGGTTCAAAGAGATATGAAGCCGAAATAAAATTAAATATTGCTATTTTGTATAATTCTTTTTTTAAACGTATCTTAATCTGCATATGGTGAACTTAATTTGGTACTAACAATAAAAGTACTGCATATTTAAATTTCATTTGGCATTTCATAAAACTAAATTCAACATAGAAATATTTTTCTTTTTACAGTGTAGATGAAATAAAATCCTTGTTCAAAGTTTAAACTTGGCGTTGTACTACGCGCATTTCGAAAGGAGGTCGCAAAGATGCAACTCGACTTTGTCCGTGCCGCGTTTTTTCAAATAGGTCTTTAATTATCATTTAAAGACACGGGAGGCGTATTGAGAGATCCACTCAACGCAAACTAGTCGCGAATCCCATAGTATTTATGCGATTAATTATAATTAAATTGGTCTGTTTTTAACAATTTGACGTTTACTGCTTTTATGCTGCTACTGGGTATTGCATTACACATATATATCATTAAAAGTTGTTATCTAGTATTTAAAAACCGATGGTATATAGAGTACGCCGCCTCTGCCATTATGTATGTCCAAACCAACCGTGTCTTTAAGGGTTAAGGCTCCTGCCCCTGCCAGCGAAGACAATCACGAGCTAATGCTAATCGTATAGGGAAGGATTTTTCTAATATCTATTTTGTATTTCGATATTTTATTTTTTTTTTTTTTTTGGCATTATATAGCCGAGATCCGTCTCTACATCGCACCTTTCTTTACTTTTTCCTCCCCATCGGATTAGCATTAGCTCGTTAGTGTCTTCGCCGGCAGGGACAGGAGTCTTAATATCTCGGCGAATTGCCGACGATTTTTTTTCGAAAATCATTATAAACAATGCTTTTATACTTTTGATACGATAGGTACCTATAGCGCTCTTCGATATCTTTGCTGAATGCCCGCAAATAGAAATCTGTATGTAACAGAAAAATGCGATTTTATGAAAAACTATGCCACCTAGGGCAATCGCTATAATTTTCCTGCGAGTATTAAATTAACCTGTTCTACCTCTAATTTTTTTCATAATTTTAGTTTCAGTAGATTTGAAAATAGATGGGGGGGGGGGGGGGGGCACATTTTTGCACTACATTTTCGACGATATCTCTGAAAATATAATATCTAAAATTAAAAGAAATGTATTTTTGAGTTATGCGTTACGGAATCTTTTAACCGATACCCCAAACGATACACAAAGAAAATATATTTCTTCTTTAAATAACCTAATTATCCCCTCTACGTTTTTCCCACATATATTTGTGAATGTTTAATAATCTGTAAATATGTGGGTCAATAGTCTTTATTACATCTCCCAATTTGAACTTCCCACGTTCCGTAGTTTACGAGTAAAATGGCTGTGACAGACAGACACAGGAGTGATCTTATAATGATTCCGTTTTTACTTTTTGAGTACGGAACCCTATAAATCATGATTATTGCAACTGAGAAATACAAAAACATAAGAAGATGAATTATTGAAAATAAATAAAACAAGAAAGGAAAACCATGTGTCAAGTATGGATTATGAACCCTTTCCTACATTTTTAGTTCAGTTAGAAAAACACATAACACATTTGAATATACACATTTATTAATTCCTAACAATAGACGGAAACGTACTTCAATTGTTTTGTGAAGCTCTGTATGTTCCTTATAAATTTTTATACACGCCACATACTGAGCTGAAATTTAATTCAGAAATAAATACGCTGAAAATGACTGATATCACACTTCTAAGGCTAACATTAGCTTAAGAATTGCTATCCATGGACAGCCATGTATCCAGTTTTTTGTCATATCCCTATTTATTTATATGCTACAATGTCACTTAGCCGACGGGACATTTAGCAGACAGCAATTAGACGACAGGATGTTTAGCCGACAGCAACTGTTAGCCGACAAGACAGTTAGCCAACAGAGGACAATTATTCGACATGGACATTCATCCGACAGGATATTCATCCGACTTAACTGTAACGTAACTGTAACCCGATCTTAACCTAATTATAACATAAGCATAAACTAACTGTAGCGTAACTGTTATGTTTTAGCTCGAAACGCGTCCTGTGTTTTGTTTTAATTTTATGGTGATTTTTTACAAAGTTTTATTATTTTAATTGCTTCATATCGCCAGTTTTCGGTGCTGTTTCGCTGTAACTATAATCTATCTGTAACCTAAACGTAACCTAAGTGTAAGATAACCGTAACCTAACTGAAACTTAACAGTAACCTAATTGTAGCCTAAATGTAACCTAACTGAAACCTAACAGTAACCTAATTGTAGCCTAAATGTAACCTAACTGGGACGTAACCGTAATCTAACTGTAACTAACGTTTACCTAGTTATAACCTAATCGTATGCTAACTGTAATGTAACTGTAACATAACTTTACCATGACCAAGCTCTAACCTAAGCGTATTCTAATTATCACCTAAACGTAACCTAACAGTTATTTAACCGTAATCTAAACGTAACCTAACGGTAACCTAATTATAAAGTAACCGTAACCTAATTGAAACCTAACAGTAACCTAATTGTAGCCTAAATATAATCTAACTGGGACGTAACCGTAATCTAACTGTAACTAACGTTTATCTAATTATAACCTAATCGTATGCTAGCAGTAATGTAACTGTAACACAACTTTACCATGACCAAGCTGTAACCTAAGCGTAATCTAATTATCACCTAAACGTAACCTAATTATAACCGAACAGTTACCTAACCCTAATCTAAACGTAACCTAAGTGTAACCTAATTATGAAGTAACCGTAACCAAACTAAAACCTAACAGTAACCTAATTGTAGCCTAAATGTAACCTAACTGGGACTTAACCATAATCTAACTGTAAATAACGTTTACCTAGTTATAACCTAATCATATGCTAAATGTTATGTAACTGTAACATAACTTTACCATGACCAAGCTGTAACTTAAGTGTAATCTAATTATCACCTAAACGTAACTTAATTATAACCTAACCGTAATCTAAGAGTAACTAATCGCAATTGTAACCAAACTGCAAATTAACTGTAACCTAGCGGGAGGTGCATAATATGAAAGAGTGATCAAAGGGCTGCGCAGTCCAATGATATATCACTTGAGGGATGTCGGAAAAGTCAGAAAAATGCTCCCGGTGATACAAATTGGGGGAGGGGGAACGGGAGGTACATAATATGAAAGAGTGATCAAAGGGCTCCAATGCGATGTATCTCATGAGGGGTGTCGAAAAATGTTAGAAAAGTACCGGCTAATTATACTATCAGCTAAATGTCCTGTCGGTTAATCGCCTTTTCGGCTAAATGTCCTCCCGGCTAATTGCCACGTTCGGCCAGTTACCTGTCGGTCAATTGTCTGTATTGCTAAAATTATTACTATATGTCCGTTTCGATCAATTGTCCTGTATGCTGTATGTAAATTTCAGCTAATTGTGTTATCGGCTATATGTACGTATCGGCTAACTGCAATTTGCTAAATGTCTTGAAGGCTATTTGGTTGTCGGCTAAATGTCTGCGACCGGCTACGGATCAAACATCTATACTAAAAGTAGTTGAGCTTGAAAATGCATAAATCAAATTAAAAAACATCTTTAAGTAATTCATAGTCATTCTCGGTACTACTGATGAAATCTTTTGTGTAGTGTCTATGCAACGGAATAGCAATAATTTCAGCAATACAGACAATTGGCCGACAGACAACTGGCCGAACGTGGCAATTAGCCGGGAGGACATTTAGCCGAAAAGACGATTAGCCGACAGGACATTTAGCTGATAGTATAACATGCCGGTACTTTTCTAACATTTTTCGACAACCCTCATGAGATACATCGCATTGGAGCCCTTTGATCACTCTTTATATTCTATGCAATTCATATACACCACCTATGTGCCTGTGCAAAAATATTAGTTTAACTTATACCATAACTTATCATAAATCAAACATATCATAATTTAAAACTCACTATCAGCAATCATCCCTAATGTTTCCCTGTAAATGAACAATAAATTCGATGCACACCATATTCTTATCCAAACATCTTGCACTCTTTGTCTCCCCTTCTTTCGAAATTTCGTTTCCCGTTTTGCTCCCGGCCCCACCAGTGGCTGAGAGGTTCTGCTCTCGAAACTGGTAGACGGGAAGTGCTGGGTTCGATCCCAATCGCGCCCGTCGGCCTAATCGTTCGGAGTTTTCGTGGTTTTCTTCGAACCATGGATTTCCATGCGTTAATACGGGTTAGGTTCCCTTAGAAAGACCCCCACGAAGGGCACTCCCCCTCGGGCCTATATCCCTAGTGCAGATAATCGGCCGTCACAAAATCAACCAACCAACCAACCGTTTTGCTCCCCTTACAGTATCAAGGTTTAAAATCTTTAAAATTCCTTAATATTTTCTTTAATTTTCTGTTTTATTTATTACTTTAAACTAACAATAAATAGTCAGTCATAAATTTCGTTATCAATTTATTTCACCATATCCATTTCATTAAAAGTTCTTGTAAATTGCCTCCATCGAAACTGTCATTTCTCCCTTTTGCTCCCTCATCCACGGTACCCATATTTTAAAATAAAAACCCTTTAAAACTCTTTAATTTTTTTAAATCTTTTCTGCTTAATTTGCCACTTTATTTTAACAATAAACAAACGATCATAAAAATTTCTCCCCCCCCCCCCAACCCCAACTGAAATTGGTATTTCCTCCTCGCCTCTCCCTCTTACCAAGCATCTGAAATTTAAAGTCCTTAATTTTTTTTCGTTTATTATTTTTTTTAACTTATTTGTAAATATTTTCTAAGGTAAGTAAATAATAAGTCGCCGATAAACTTCCCCCCCCCCCCCCGCAAAAAAAGAACTAATTCTGCTTATTCCTCTTTTTTTTCCCTCAGATCACAAAATTTTAACCTTAAAAGTCATTGCTTTTTTTAAAACATTTTGTACTCTATCTGTTAATTTATTGTAATCATAAATAATCATATAACTATACTCCTCCCCCACCAAAATTGACGCTTGCTCTGACTCTACCCTTACCAAGAACACAAAATTTAGTGTTTTTTTTGTCCTATTTCTTATTCTTTAGTAAGGTAAATAAATAAGTCATCAAATAAAATCCCCCCCTTTTTTTTCGTTCCCTTATTTAAGTTTAAAATCTTTGAAAGTCTTTTTTTAATACATTTTCAGCTTTATCTGTTTCATATTGAACAATAAATAATCGATTATATAATTTCTTCCACCCCCATATAAAATTGACGTTTTCTTTTCTCCCCCCATTATTTCCATGCTCATAAAATTTAAAGTCTCTAAAACTCCTAATTTCAATGTTTTTGCCCTATTTGTAAATCTTTAATAAGTTACATAATCGGTCATCTATTAAATTCCCCCCCCCACACCCCCCCCCCAAAAAAAAAAATCTGTTTCTTGATTTGTCTTACCCTCAAGTCATGAAGCTAAAAAATCTAATTTACAGTCTTTAAAACTTTTTAATTTTTACTTTTTTTTCGTCCTAATTATAAATCTTTATTATCTATAATATTAACTAAATCATTTCAACTATGTACGAAAGTGTTAACAATAAAGTGATAGGTGTACATTTAATTGTGCATAAAAAACTTTTTAACTGTATTTTTCAAAGGAAAATATCTTTAGAGAGATATTTGTAAGGAAAATATTGTGGTTTCTCGTCAACGTGCAAGTAAATTCTCAAAACCTTTCGAAATCATTTTATTCCGACTAGCTCAGAAAGAACCATCAAACGTAGATACCAAAGGTGCCTGAGTAATCGACTGAACCGAGTATGTCCATAAAGAAAAAAGAAAAATCATGCGTCTACGTCGATACATTCCAACACTTACAGAACACCGTAACAAAACTTCGCCGTTTAATAAAGTAAAGAAGATATCTAACTAAACATTTGTAATACCTATGACACGTTTGAAAAGCAGATTTCAACAATTGCACCCATAACCTGGATGGTACTCCAATTCTTTTGTGCAGCTCATATGATATATGCAGCTCATATGAGGCAGTGTATATGATATATTTGTACTGCATATATTTGTACAGATTCTACATACTATGTTAAAATTTAGTTTTGTAAGAAAATACATAAAACAGTTGAAAATTCACCCTCGGTAATTTCTACTAATAGACGGAAACATACTTGAATTCTTTTGTGCATTTCTGTATATAGAATACAGATTTTTATACACGTCAAACAGTATTAAGCTGAAATCTAATTCAGGCAAAATCATGCTCAAAATTACTGAAATCACACTTGCAGGAATTATTTTCTATCGGCGGCCCATGTATCCAGTTTTTGGAATATCCTTGTATAGGATTTTATTTGTATGATACAAATATCTCTAAGCATATTAAATGTAGTTGAGCTTGACCATTTATAACTAAAAAAAACCTAACATCTTTAAGAAATTCACACTCATTCTCAGCATTGGTTACGAATTCTTTTGTGTGGTCCTGTATAGGGTTTGTAAAATATGTGCACACCACCCACCTATATCGGATACAGTATTGTATCAAAATATTTTATGTTTCCCTGTAAATGAACGCTAAATGAAATGCAGACCATATTCGAATGTAAGCATCTTGTAGTAAATCAAAGTAATGTGTATCTATTTCGTCATGTTTGAAATAGTGTAACGTGATCAAAATACGCTACAAACAGTTTTTCTCGTAGACCATATTGAACCAAGTTCTTTTGTCTGACCCCGTAAATAATTGTTAAATGCTCATGTTGTACAGAAAGTAGGCTAAGGACACCTCAGAAATTCATATCAATTTCATTATCTTTGTGACAGAGTAATATCAATCAAATACGCCGCAAACGATATTTCTTCACATAACGGAATACTTTTGAGTCCCCTATACTCGTACTTTAAGCATTACACATAACATAGTCTATAGTAACAATTTTAAAGTGTGTCTCAATGTACATAAATTTAACTGTGTTTAACATTGTGTAACACTATTAAAATACATCCTAAATAATCCCCCCCCCCCCCACATAGACCATAATGTAGCGAATACGTTTGAGTGCATCTGTAAATGAACCATGAATGGTGCACCGAACATACCATGATGATTTTCAATATCGTATATCAATTACATGGCAATCCGACTATATTTACGCTAGTTAGAGCACGGATAGACAGACAGACGGACGGACAAACCCAATTCATAAACACTTTTCAACTTTCTTGGAAAGTGTTTAAAATGAAAAAATGTAAATGAAAATAAAAGTATTTTATTGTTATTTAGATTACGAACCGCTACAAAAAAACATTCTTAACTGTCTGCATCATTTAAAAAATATTTAGTGTACAGAAATCTCTCCACCCCCCCCCCCCCTCACACACACACACCTGAATTTACTCCTATGCACTTAAAATTTCAAATTGTGAAAACTCCTTTATGTTTTATAACTTACTTGTAAAAATAAAATATAATCTAAATTTTCTTCCTCCTGAAACCTTTCTGCTAACATCACACAAAGTTTTGAATATTTGGAAAACTTTATTTTTTCTGTCATATATTTTAGTGCTAACAACAATAAATTATGTACTATACCTATAAATGACTACGCTGGGATTTAGATGTATAGCCCCCCCCCCCCCCCCTTCTCCTCAAAATTAATATTTCCCGTTCTCCCCTCCACCCCTCTACAGTACAAAATATACAGTTTATTTGGTTAACCTTTTCTCTCCTAATTTTATGAACATCTTATTTTTAACCTTCAATGTTGTTTAGCTTTTATATATATCTTGATAAATTTCATGTTCTAAAAAGAATCCCCACAAAAGATAGTTATTTTAGAATATTTGTACCTGGTATTTCCCCCCTCATTCAATATCTCCCCCCTTTGATTTTAAATGTAATTTCGTTATGTGAAATAAAATAGTTTTTATACTGCGCTAATTTCAATTTTATGTTTGTAAAAGCTGTAAAATGAACTTGATAATTAAAAAAAAGAAATATATCTGAATAAAATAATCATTTATTTTCTGAAAGTCAAATCGCTTTAATTTTTGCACCCTTATTATAAACAGATTAAAATTCTTTTTACGGCTTTCAGCGTTATCCAGATTCTCCACAAAACATACGGCTTTGATCTACGCTGGACAGTTGAAAAAAGAAATCTTTTAGACCACCTGAAACCTATTGGAAATGATCCAAGAATATTCTATTTGCTGATTGGAAGAGCTCGCTTGTCAATCATTTGAATTTAGACCATCCTTTCAATTCAGCTAAAATGCCAGCGGCCGTCTTGATTTCTTTTTGTCCGTGACTGCAGTGGGGTCTTAATATAAAAAAATGTTCTTTTCTGAAAATATGAAAAACAACATTGCCCATAATACCCTGTAATCAGAATTAAAAAATAATAAAAATTGGATGGAAAATTAGCAGGTTTACTAAAAAATGTTTTACTGCGCATGCGCGAATGCAATCAAAATATAATATGCATAATGTATTATCTAAGTATATCGAGCAACTTTTGCGAAAGTCTCAAAATCATAGCTTGAAAATTCTGAAAATTATCCTCGATAGAATAAGCTTGAAATCCGTTGTTCCCCAAAAAAGCAAAAAAAAAATGAGGGGTTGTATCAAATATCTGTTGATTAGTGCCAAGATAGCGTACACAATATTGCACGTACCACTATATATTTGGATACAACCCCTCATCTTTTTGCTTCCTTTTGGGAACAATAGATTTCGAGCTTATTCTATCAACGATAATTTTCAGAATTTTCAAGCTATGATTTTGAGACTTTCACAAAAGTTGCTCTATATACTTAGCTAATACATTATGCACATTATATTTTGATTGCATCGTGCATGCGCAGTGAAACATTTTTTAGTAAACCTGCTCATTTTTCATCCAATTTTTATTATTTTTTTAATTCTGATCGCAAAGTATTGTGTACAGTGTTGTTTGTCATATTTTCTGAAAAGAACTTTTTTTATAATAAGAACTCTGAAAATTATAAGCAAAAAACTTAGCAAAATTTGGGACTGTTTTTATAAAAACCTTAATTTCTCTAGGAGTATACATGGTATCCTCATAAAAATTAACATAGTATATTACAATAAGCCACTTATTAAAAATCTAGAGTTTGAACAATTTTGCTTTTCAATTTGTTGACGGTCCCCTATGGGGTTTCGGGAAAAAAATCTTCGCAGAAATATAAGACCTATACTGTACTGTTTACACACCTGCAGTTTCAGGTTAATTCCTTATGTATTTTTCTAGATATTTAACAAAACGTCTAAAATTGCAAGTCACCGGTCACCTTTGGCCATATTGTGTATAGAACCATATCATGAAAAATGGACAGAATGTCTTGTAAATGGCAGTTACATAAATACCTACATCTATTAACTTATAAATTGTTAAAATATATACATTATAATAATATAAAATCCTAAATTTTCATATTAGCATAGTTGTTTTAATTTGAGGATACAATAGCATTGTTAACACGTTCACTGCCATCTATGAGAATACTCGTAGATGGAAAACTGGGTTCCCTTGCCAGCTATAAGAAAACTCATTATTGATCTCCTTATCTTAATCAGATTACGAGTATTGTCATAGGAAATACATGCAATGTTTCATATGCCAACAATAAGTATACTCATGTGAATTTTTTTTTTTTTTTTTTTTTTTTTTTGCTAAAAGTAATCTATTTATATTTAAACAATAAAAAACAGAAAATAAGCTGAAAGCATAGAAATGCAGATATGATCTTGGCATGTGGGAACAGATGCACCATCTCAGCTTTGGCAGTGAATGTGTTAAAACATGAGTAATATGTAAAAAAGTTATTGCACATGTGATATGGAATGGCCCTGTATGGAAACAATAATAATAAGTTTTAAAATGATGAGATATCTATTTAAAAGTCATTTTGGAATTTCATCAACAAAAATACTAGTTAAAAAATTCAGAAAAAAACATTTTTATGAAAATTCATAAACAAATTTTCAAAAAATATATAAAAAAAGATCAAAATTAAGAATTCTGCTTAAAACTTGTAATGTATCAAAAATATAAAGTTAATTAAAAAAGAAAAAATTACAATGTATGATTGAACACTTGCCACCTAGACTGTGCATGATCATGCTACCTCAGTGTCACAACGATCACATACAGAAACTCAAACTAATGGATATTTGAAGTGCATGCTAAACTTTAACATCCAATTTCTCAAAAACCAAGGTCTATTTGAAGAAAATCTTTCATCAGATTAGTTAGGGGTAGAACCTCTGCAACATAATTTAAAATCATCAAAATCTGTGTGCCCCATGTTTGGTGATCCCCTTGCGAGTTCTAAATTTCATACTATAGAGAACATCTCTGACATCATGATCTGTAAAGTTGATATGAATGAAAAACATGATCATAGCAATGAGATGTTAAATTAGTATTCATAATCTGAGGTACAGTCTCAATCTTAAAATAAAGCAAAATCTATGAAAAAATCCATTTCTGAAATTGTTATGAATATAGTATAGTTATGTAATGTTTTATGATAGGAAATTCTTATTTTTCCATAAAAATTGTTACAAAATTAGATGATTTAATAGTAATATGTAAATGCTGGTGAATACTTTGTTTTTAAAAATGAAGCCAAGTTTTCAGCTCAAATTTCTCTTAGTAAAATTGCTATCAATATCTTTAACTGCTTAAACTTTTCAAAAATATAATGCATATAAAAACGCTTAAATTATATGAATGATTTATTTTTTAAATAAAACAGCATTAATAAGCTATTTCTATAAATTTAAATCTAGTATTAATAATTTAATTTTATATTGCAACATTTCAAAATGAAGATAACATATTACTTTTTTATTAAAATAAAAAAGTTCAAGGATTTTTTATAAAAGCATAAACAAGTAATGGTGGACACATGTCAAAACGCACACAGGCACATAAAAGAAACAATGTTTTAAGCAATATACAGAATATACAGGGTACATAATGTGTTTAATTCTGTTTTGGCTTAAATAACTGGTGAACAGAGTTAGCTTAATCTATGAATGTAATGTCTAGCTATACTAAAATGGATAGACAGTATTTGATGAGGAACTTTGCAACATTTCTTAGCGGCAAATTACACAGTTAGTATTCCTATCTTGCAAATGGTACAAGATATGGAGAAAAATCAATTACAAAGTTGTAAAGTTTCCTTGATTTAGTACGAAATAATTCTTACATGTAAAAATATCTTTATTAGAAGACCCGAAATGTAGTTTTTTTTATGTCCAATCACCAGATTAAATACACATGTTATTGCATGGAAAAGTGTAGTAAGTACGGTAGATGCAAATCTACATTAATAAAAGGTAGATGTTAGGTAGATTTCGTATGAAATACTACCTATTGGGATCGTTCCCATGTTGGAATTTCTGAAAAATTTTTGCAGATCTACACCGATCATGACCCCTAGAACCCAAAACCACCCTCAGTAAAAAACTTTATATATATATATATATATATATATATATATATATATATATCACTTTCTTCTGGACACGATAACTTTC
Source organism: Maratus speciosus (assembly GCA_963932465.1). Lineage (NCBI taxonomy): Eukaryota > Metazoa > Arthropoda > Arachnida > Araneae > Salticidae > Maratus > Maratus speciosus. Next base: position 227,127,882 of record OZ010796.1, on the reverse strand, counting down.
GTAATTCTGCACCAATCTCTTCCAAACTGATACATAAAATCAAAGGGCATAAAATCTCGGTCAAGTTCGTTAATGGGCAAAATCGGACCAAGGGGATGGAAATAGGGAGGGGTTTTGCGAAAACCGAAACCCCCCCATAACTTCTTAATTTTTATACATATCAAATCAGTTTAAAGTTTTTATTACTTCTAAAAATAGGGCCAAAATTTTATGTGTCACAGATTTTTGATAAAGTTAAAAATGGGCTCAAGGGGCGCAAAAATTAGGGTTTTTGGGAGAAAAAAATTCATAACTTCGTCAATTCTTAAGATATCAATTCCAATTAATTTTATTATAAATCTCCTTAATATTATCTACAACTTTTATATTCACAAGTTTTTGATAGGACCAATTCGTACCGCAAAAAAAAAATTAAAAACGAAAACAAAAAGGGGGTTTGAAGAAGTAAAAAATCCATAACTCCGTCAATTCAAAAGATATAAAATCCCCATGAATTTATCATATATCTTCTTAATATTGTCTACAACATCTGTATAGACAAGTTTTGGATAGGACCAATTCTTACAGCAAAAAATTAAAAATACATACGGTTGAAGAAAAAAATTTTAAGTAAGGGTGTATTCAAATCCAAACTGCTTATTTTCTGACTCATTTTACAATTCATTTTTGCTCTCAAAGGCTTCCAATGGTTACGACTTCTTACTCAGAAACAATATAATGTACCGAAATGGTCGATTTTTTTTATAGAGACAGAATATATTTAAAGAAATGCTGTTAAAGTGGGCATTTTGAACCGAATTTCCCGAAGCGGATTGTGTTGGAAAAATCATTGCATTAAGGATGCACTCAAATCCAAATTGCTTATTTTGTTACTCATTTTTAAATTCATTTTTGCTCTCAAACGCATCCAATTGCTAGATTCTCTTATTCAGAAACTATATAATGTAAAGTAATGATCGATTTTTTGATAGAGGCAGAATATATTTCAAAAAATGATGTCAAAATGGGCATTTTGAACGAAATTTCCCGAAGCAATTGTGCTATCACTTTCTTCTGGACACGATAACTTCCGCAATTCCGCACAAATCTCTTTCAAACTGATACATAAAATCAAGAGACATAAAATCTCGCTCAAGTTCGTTAATGGGCAAAAGCGGACAAAGGGGGTGGAAATAGGGAGGGGTTTTGTGAAAACCGAAAAAACCCCATAACTTCTTAATTTTTGTACATACCAAATCAGTTTAAAGTTTTTATTAATTTTAAAAATAATGCGCCAAAAATTCATGCATCACAGATTTTTGATAAAATTTAAAATAGGCTCAAGGAGCGCAAAAAGTAGGGTTTTTGGGAGAAAAAAATTCCTTACTTCGTCAATTCTCAAGATATCAAATCCAATAATTTTATTATACATCTCCTTAATATTATCTACAACTTTTATATTCACAAGTTTTTGATAAGACCAATTCGTACCGCAAAAAAAAATTAAAAACTAAAACAAAAAAGGGGGGTTGAAGAAGAAAAATTTTAATAACTCCGTCAATTCACAAGATATAAAATCTCCATGAATTTATCATATATCTTCTTAATATTGTCTTCAATATTTATATAGAGAAGTTTTTGATAAGGCCAATTCTTACAGCAAAAGCAAATTAAAAATACATAGCGATTGAAGAAAAAAATCATCTTATTAAGAGTGCATTCAAATCCAAACTGTCTATTTTCTTACTCATTTTTAAATTCATTTTTGCTCTCAAACGCATCCAATTGCTAGATTCTCTTATTCAGAAACTATATAATGTATAGTAATGATCGATTTTTTGATAGAGGCAGAATATATTTCAAAAAATGATGTCAAAGTGGGCATTTTGAACAGAATTTCCCGAAGCGATTGTTAGAAACGAAAAATATTGCCCTACTGAGAAAATAATGGTTTATTAATCAAGTTTTAATTAATTGAAAGGAAAATAAAAACACAGGTGGCTTATAAATCTTTTCAAAAATCACGTCAGCATGTTTCATATTTTTTTTTTTTTTTTTAATGAATCTGAAAATGTGCCAGAAAGTTTCGAGTTGTTGAGTATGGAAAAATATTTTTTTAATATCGCCTTTACATGATTCTGATAAAACCAGCTATTTTATAAAAAGGAAATAAAAACTCGTCAAAAGCAGACAGATAAAACTGTTAAAGTGGATTTATATCTAATAATGGTTTTGTTTTTGTTGGTGAAATTAGTATACTTAACTTCGAAATCTACCTCTGCCTGTAGGCCGGGCCGGCAGGGATTATTTGTCTGTGTATGTACATGTGTGTGATGGTTAGGAAAATCTACTGCATCTAGAGGCCTAAAAATTTGGATGAGGTTAAACGAAGACAGCCAAATGCATATGACACTCAGACTTTTCATTTTTTGATAACTAGTCAAGATATGAATTAAAAACTATGATAAACATAGCAAAATGGCACACTACCTTTATTGTCTGCGCTTTCACTGTATCTACTAAGTTGTATCTACTTACTTTAGCTATATATTACATTCCATTAAATAAACATTATAGGTAATTAATTTTTTTAATTCAAAATGTATTTATATGATTTAAAAAAACATAGAAGTTGGCAGCTATGTCAAAAAGTAATCAACTATGGCAGAAAATATTGAAACAAAGTAATGATGAAGAAACTTACCTTTCATAGTTGGATTTAGAAACCTTTGTTTTCATTTCCCTGATTACTGAGCTGTTATAGGTATATGAGATCTGACTGACGGAATTTGAAGCATAGCTAAGGGAAGGAAAAATAAATCAGCTTGATGAAAATTCCAATGCACCCAAAAGAAAAAAAATCAAAAACATGTATGTTAGAAAATAGCTACATAAAAGAAATTATCTTTCATCTTTCAAAGAAGGACACTACCATACCTTTTACGAACTGAACAAGATATAGAAGCCATGTTACTGAAGGATGAATGTGGTTTCTGAATATGGCTGGAATAAAAAAAAAATACATTTTTAAAAAACATAATACAAATAGAGAATATATATATTTCTTACTATCAAAACCTGATTTCACTAGTTAAAATCAGTTTTAATCAAGCCTTTTAGATAAAACTATTATTAACTGATGTGCTTGGTAAAAACTATTTTTAACTAAGCAAAACTAATATTCTCTAGCATGTTTTATTTAAAACTAGGATTAAATAAACAGTCAAGTGCAAGTATTACTCAAGTATAGAGGGTTCCATTACAATAAATATATTAATTAGTAACTGTCTTATTACAAAAAAAATCATTCCTAAAAGAATAATAAAACTTACAACATAGGGTTTGGTATAGCTGTATATACTAGAAAAGTATGAATGGATATGCCATGAAAGTTCAGAGAATTATGAAGCCTAAATACAGGGCTCCCACAGGCGACTATTTTTCGATTCTATTCGCACCACTATTTAAAAACAGATTTAGTATTATATTTCTCTTGGAAATGTTCTTAAATAGTATGACAATAATTTTTGTTTTGAGAAAGTGGTGTGAGGTAGAATTAAAAAATAGTCGTTGTGGTAGCCCTGTAAAAAGTATCAAATATTGCTATTCTGTATTACACTTTTTTAAAATCTTATCCTAATCTACTTATGATTAACTTAATTTGGTGCTGACAATAAAAGTAGAACACATTTAAATTTCATTTGGCATTTTATAAACTCAAATTCAGTGTAGTAATAATCTTTTCTTTTTACAGCGTACCCAAAACAAAATCCTCATTCAAAGTTTAAACTTGGCATTGAGCCAAGCATGCTTCGAAAGGGGATCGCAAAGTTGCAACGCTGCTTTGGTCCGTGTTGTGTTTTACCAGACAGATTTTTAAATAACCTTTAAAGACACTGGGCGTGTACTAAGAGCCACTCAATGCAAACTAGTCACGAATCTCATAGTAATTATGTGATAAATGTCTAATTAAATTAGTCTGTTTTTAACAGTTTGATATTTATTGCTTTTATACTACTACTGGACATTGCATTATACAAATATATCATTAAAAGTTGTTATCTAGGCTTTAAAAGCCGATGCCGCATAGGTTACGCCACCCGTATCTTTACGTATATCCAAACCTCTAGTGTCTTTAAGGGTTAATATCTCGGCTAATTACCAACAATTAAAAAAAATCATTATCAATAATACTTTTATACTTCTGTGACGATACGTAAATCCAGCACTCCTCAACTATTTTGCTGAACGCCCGCAAATCAAAATTTGTGTGTAACTGAAAAATGTGATTTTCTCAAAAACTATGCGACATGGGGTAATTAAATGCTATAGTTTTCCTACAAGGTGTAAATTTACTTCTACTAAACTTAATTTTTTCGTAATTTTAGTTTCGGTAGATTCAGACATAGATTGGGGGGGGGGGGGAGGGGACATTTTTGCATTACTTTTCCAACAATATCTCTGAAAATATAATACCTAAAATTAAAATAAATCTATTTTTGAGTTCGACATTACGAAAGCTTCCACATGATATACAAAGAAAAATTTTTTATTTCAAGTAACTTAATTAGCCACTCTACATTTTTCCTAAATATATTTGTGAATGGTTAATAATCTATAAGTATGTGGGTAAATAGCCTTTATTACTTCATCCAATTTGAACTTTCCAAGTTCCATAGTTTACGAGTAAAATGGCTGTGACAGACAGACACATGAATAATCTTATAGTGGTTCCATTTTTACTTTTAAGTACGGAACCCTAAAAAAATATGGTAAAATTTAGGTTCTAATAAAAACTTTCTTATGATAGCTTTTATGCTAATAGAACGGTGAAAAATTGCATAACTACACAATTTAACCTCACTTTCCTTGAACAAATTTCACTCAAATCTTCAAAATAAACTTCTGCTATATTCAATTTTACAGTTTGATAAAAAATCATTTTCATCCGATAGCTATTTTCTGTCTCTAGTGGTCCTGTTGAGAAAGCTTTTGGTAAAAATTTTCATGTCATACATTTTTTATGCTAGTAGTAGGAAAAAGGTTGGTGGAAAATTGCATAACCATGTAATTTAAACTCAACAACAATGAATTAATTTCACTAAATTCTTCAGAATAAGCTTCAACAATGGTTAAATTCATATTTGATAAAAATTTTCACATTCTTTTTTTATACGAGTAATAAACCCAAATAAAAAATTGCATAACTAAAAATTTAAAATAAATTTTTAAAATCTTTTATATTATTATATTAATCATATGCAAAATTGAAATTAAATACGACAAATTAAATTAAAATTTCTTTTATGTGGATAAGTACCCAAGCAGGGAATACAGTAACTAAATTTAAATAAAATTGATTACGTTTTCCTGTATGACTGCTGTACTCAAGTTAGAAGTAGGATTCAAAACAACTTTCTTTTGTGTTTATAGTGAGCTTTGGCAGAAAGTAGTGTAACTAAATGTGTGAAAATAACCCTTTTATATGATTTTCAAAAGAGAATGAAAAATTTCCAAAAGAAAATATTTCAACAGTTTATTGAAATACAAGTCAATACTACAATATGAAAGTTTATTTACCTTTATATTAACATAGAAAATTTAATCTCTACCTAGTATACTTTTTATGGGAAACTTGTGACATTGCAATATACCTTTAAAAGGCACCAAAATATATTTCTTTGTTTCAGACTTTTTAAAATTAAAGTCACAGTTATTTTTTTTTAATTTATTCTTTTTTCGATAAATGTTTTACATCTTGAGTTGGAAGCAATTACTGTATCACAAATACTTATCTTGAGCTGCCGCATCTGGAAATTTGGTTTGAAACGCCATCTTTGATAGGTTCTACTAAAAGATCCATTGACTTTATGCATTTCTTTCAGTTATGTTTCAATTAAAATTAGAACAAACGAGGTACGATAAAGCATTTTCAATTATTAATGTTCTTTAGCACTTAAAACTAGTTCCAACCAAAAAATATGTTAGAGTGGAAATCCGAATTCAGTTAAGACAGTTCTAAAAGAAAAAAAGTTTTCTCGCTTAACAATGCAAAACTTTTTCCGACACATTAACAGACTCATTTTTAAACATAAAAACATTCAACCGGAAGGAATGACTAGTGAAATTATTTAGAATCAAACAGCATTTTCCAATTTTCAGAAATTGTTATACATCTTAAGTTAGAAACAATTTGTTAGATTTTTGAAATAGAAGCAATAAATGAAATATTTTAAAGAAATCTAATCAAAAATGCACAAATATGACAAAGTAAAATGATTTTTAATGCTTCCCCCTCCCCCTCCAAAGACACAGGAATGAACAATGTCATCTTATCACATATTTCCAAATTACGAGCCCGGAGAAAAGACCTTATATCAACAAAGTTTCTCTCCCACAAATTTCAAAACTAAGAGATATTTTCAAAAGACAGGATGCAAAATTGTCATTAAAGGGGCAGGTCACTCAGCTACAGAATTCTCATCCGCAACGTTAAGTCTATGAACTTTTGATGCATTCGTATAATTAAAAATATCTTCTCGGGAACTACATATTTTTAACATCTTTTTTCTGTGTACTCTTCTTAAAAAATGTCTCTTTTTTCTTATTTTTCAAAATATTTCTAAAATCTATGCTGAATTTAATATTTTATGTGTTAAAAGCGGACGAACTGTGAGTAAGATTTTAACATTTCTATAAAATTAAGTCTGTACTTTAGAAATATTTTGAGAACTAAGAAAGAAAGAAAAATCTTTTGGGAAGTGTACACAAAAAATAGAAGTTAAAAATATTAATTTCTCGAGGATATATTTTAAATATAAGAATGCATCAAATGCCCATAGACTTTACATTAGTGAGGGAAAATCGGAAGCTGAGTGACCAGCCCCCTTAAGTTTAGAAAATAGTTAATTAAATATGAATATTTAAACATTGGATATTAAAAGGATAATTTTGTAGCTGTACAAAACCTATGGTAAAAAACAAAACAAAACCAAAAAACAAAAAAAAAACTGATAATTTGACATATTTTACATTAGCTGAAATGCAGGGATGTAATAAATGGGAGGTCGGGGGGGGGGGGTGAGTATGAAATTGTTAGGGGTTGCCAAAGTGTTTTTTAATAAAGAACTATAGTAGCTACAAAAGAGGAGGTGCAATAGTTTGAATGGGTTCAGGTACTCAAGACCCACCCAAAGTCACTGCATAAATGTACACCTTTTGGCGATTTAGAACTGGACACCAAATCTAAAACCAGAATAAAAAACACTACACCTTATGAAATGAAAAGCAAAACTGAACCCAAAAAATGTTACTTTGAAGAGAGTAAACAGTAGAATTTAATTAAAAACAGTAGGAAGAGAAGAAAAACTTGAACTTAGCAGAAATATTGTATTTTAATTGAATAAACGCAAAAAATATTGTGATTTGAAAGCTTCACATTTTTAACACGTCAGTCACAAGTGACTAACATTGATCTTTCGGTTTAGGCTGCATCAGTCATCGGTGACTGACACTTATAGATTCTGTAACAGGAGTCTTATTTCGTTGCCTAAAAGGAAAAAACAGACAAAATAGACTAGGCATTCAATGTGTTAAAAGTTTAAGTAAATAAAAATGTAGGCACTCTGTAGATTTGAAATACAAACATATTTTCCACTGTAACTATAATTATCTGCAACAGTTGCATTTTTGTTGCTTTTTAAGGATTCATTGTATAAGTTGTTTAAAATAGGAAAAGGATAATTCTATATGCATTAATTATGTTAAAATATTTTGCAAGGGTATTACACAGCAAAAAATTATTTTAAAACTTTATAGTTATAAAATTTCATAAATTTATGAAATAATTTAATCCATGCATTTTCAGTTTATATACAGTAGACTCCCTCAAATCTACACAGCTTTGGACCAGAGGTTGCGCAGATTTTAGAATTTTTTGGATTTCTGGTCATTGCTTTGTTAACATTTTTTTAAAAAAAAACAGTAATTTGAATGTAATAATGCAATCGAAATTATAATGAATGCATGCATGCAATATAGTAAAATATTAAAATCATTAAGTAAAATAATAAACTAAGATAATAAAAATAAGATAATTTAAAAAATGATTAAATTATTAAAAAAGTAAAGGTCAAGTTAATAATGTATAATTAAATGTGCATAATAAAGATGAAATAAATTCCCCTTGAATTATTCAATGAAACAGTCCTCATAAAGGTAACCTATTAATTCACATCAAAATCATAAAGTAAATAAGTTTTACTCCAGGTTTAGCCGGTCTTAATAACCAAAAGAGCTTGATTAATACATAAATATATTTGGTAAAAAGATTGGGATTACCAGTGATATAAGCAATATCTTGATTTTTTCAGAAATAAATTTCTACTTCCTGCATGAAAAACCCTTAGTTCAGTCATATTAACTAGAATTACATATTAATACATATGGAATGATAACTAAACAGTTCTGTAATTTTGTTCTTGCATCTGAACTGAAAGTTTCATTGTTTACATCTGTGATGATGTGCAGATTTTATGCATTTGCAGATTTTAGGGTTGCAGATTTGAGGGAGTCTACTGTATATCTATATAATAAAAATTTTTGCAATTAATATAATTATAAAATCACATGCAAATTGACAAAATATAGGTATACATTTAGTCAATTCACATGTGATTTAATATATTAATTGCAAAAAGTTTTATATTGAATGTCCTTAACGTATTGCTACCAATGCATAGTTATTTATGGATAGCTTTCATTATGTTTCACTTCTAAAAGCCTTTTGCAGTTGTTACACTTTTTATCACCAAAATCTAGCATACATTTTGGCAAATAAATGTCTCTTAATTATACATATATATATAAATTTTACCAGCAAAAGCAAAACCCAATTTGAATAGTTTTAACTGCTCCTACTTAAAACTGACTTAAAAAGCAAAACAGTATTCTCTAACATGTTTCAGTTTAAACCGGAATCAACAAAGAATGCTCAAATGTATGTTTTAATGAAAATTTTCACATTATAGGCTTTTTATACTAGTAGCATCCCTGGCAGGAAATTACATAACTGCACAATAAATTTTTATATGATACATATTTTTTATGCTAGTGGGGCCCTTAATGAGAAATTACAAAACTATGCCAATTAACACGTGCGCTGCCACGGACACACTAGCATGTCCAACCTTCACCTCTTCGTATGCCGGTGACGCTCTGGAGCGTCAATTGACTATAAGTTATATGCTCTGTTTTTAGTGTGGCTTTGGATGCTGAATGGAGAGTGTTTATGCATGTTAGAGAAGCATGAACCATACTAAATAGGAAAATATTATGTTTTTTCATTTTTCGGGTTTTACTAGTAAAATATAAAGAACATTTTAACCATTAAAACACTGTTTTGTAATCAGGTTTCTGAGGATGGAACTACATTTTTAATGGCAGTGAATGTGTTTAGCTCATTTCAGACAAATGAATTTTCCTCAAAATTTTCTGAATAAGCTTCTACCGTGTTCAATTTTATGTTTTGATAAAAAAAAATAATAATAATAAACTTCTTATATGCTAGTAGAACTGCATGTTCAAAATTGCATAACTATGAAATTTTAACACTCCTTGAAAATGAATCAATCTTCCAGAATAACCTTCTGCCGCAATCAAATTTATATTTAATAAAAAATGTCATGTGATTGTTTTTTATGCTAGTAGCCCAAACTGAGAAATTGCATAGCTAAAACTTTAAAATGCATTTCTTAATCTTTTCTTATATAGTAACCATATCCTATGTTAAAGTTAGATAGGTCAAATTTGTTTTAACTTTCTCTTGCTTCTTTATCACCATGTCATAGGAAATAGGGCAACTAAATTTAAATAAAATTGGTTGTTTATGTTTCACAGCATGACAGCCTTACGGTTAAAATACGTAAGACAAATTCAACACAACTTTTTTATGCTTGTAAAGGGCATTGTTATCCTATGCCCTTGGGCAGGACATAGGATAACTAAATGTGTAAATTGGATTTTTTTAAGATTTTGTATAAGAGAATTCAAATTTTAGTTGTGCATGATAAAGGCAAAAGATCTTGGAGATGTGTAGTAAAAATAGTTTTTTGAAAATCATCTTAAATGTTTTCGGATTTTTACTCTATCACACTTTTCAGTTAGAAATATTTACAACTGCTAAAAATTACTAATTTTATCTGAAAATATAACTGAATATTCTTTTCCATTTTTCAAAAAAGGAAAAAGTTGCACAGTATAGAACTGTTGCATTCAGAAACCAGTTAACCAGAAAACTAGTTACCCAGAATGGTATTTCCAATTGACTGATTTCTGAATCTTTTCAGAAAAATGTTCCATACAGTACCACTTTGATATGAGCACTGCTTGAAACATTACAACATGCATATAACTTGACGCCAACATTTAAGATTTGAAATTGAGGCATATTTAGTTAGATATTGATGTTTTGACTTTTATTCAGAGGAATTTTTATTTCCAAGAGATTTCCATAAATTGCCTTCTTTCAAACTTTGATTACTCTTGTTTGGATCTGATTCATAGGTTAAGAAATTTAATAATTAATTTAAATTGAGACACAATGCTACACTAACATACATTCAAAAAATTTGTTCGAACAGATGTTGTTTTAATGGTCAACCAATTAACCAGAATGACCAATTATCTGGAATACATTTGACCCTGAACTATTCTGGATAAATGGTTCCATACTGTAGTAAAAGGTGATAAAGTTGGCATTGTGAACTTGCAAATTTCTAGGTGCGAGAGCTTGAGAAAAGTGGTAAAGAGACTATATCATGTTATAGCAATAAATGTCTTACATTTAGAAGATTTATCAAATAGCTCAACGGATGAGGCAGAAATTGTCAAGAATTTATTGAAACAAAGACCTTTCTCCTAACCTTTCAACATTGGAAATCAAATTAGAAATAAAACAGAAATTTTCAAATATTTCTAATAATACAAAGTGCATGAATTTTGAGTAAGTACAGAAAGGAAGTGAATATGATGTCATACATAGAAAATAAATCAGATATGCTTTGATGATGAAATAAAATGGGATTGTGTTATGATATTAATTCTTATTATTTAAAGAAAATCGTTATCAATGCATTACAGTTTATCCTCTACGAACAGTTAAAATAAAGATTTTATTTTTAATTTAAAATTGAAAAAAGTTTAAAAACATTTGAAAAGAAAATGGATAGTAAATGTCAATAATGTGCACCGTAAAATTATCCTTGTCGAAAATGACGTCATGATTAGCATCAAAATTTGGAATAATAATCTCAATTGAAAATTAAGTGTTGAGGAGGAAGATTTTCACGTGAAAATGGAATATGAAATAAAAAAATAAGAATTAGAAAAAAAAAAAAAAGATGAGTACATATAGTGGGAGTAAAACAGAAATGTTCAAGTATTTCTTAATACAAGGTGCATGAATTTGAGTAAGTATGGGAAGCAGGTGAATAAGACTTCATATATGGAAAATAAAACAGATATACTTTGATGTCAAAAGAAAATGGTTTTGGGTTATACTTTTGGGTTAAATATTATTATTTAAAGAAAATTATTAACAATACTTATTAACTGCACACTGCTAATATTAAGATTTAATTTAAAATTGAAAAAGTTTTAAAAATGTTTGAAAAGAAAATGGATTGTAAATGTCAATAATATGTACTTTAAAATTATCCATGTCGAAAATGGCACCATGACGCAATGGGAAACAATTATTCCTACCTTAAAAACAAAAAATTGGAGACACGTTTCTGAATAAAATCATGGTTTGGCAACAGGATTTTAATTCCACATCTTACACGTTTAAAAAATTAAAAATATGCAGTCATTTTTTAAAAAGTGCTTTTGTTAATGCTTTTTAAATAGATTTTTGTGAAGTCTTATATGGTGAATGCATGCACGTACACTGTTCTAATAGAATTCTCCAAGCATTGTTTTTTCATTTTACGAAAACAGATTCATCGATTTCCATGATTTTACTTAGCCCTCCTTTTTTTCATTGGTTGCAGTTTCATTTTCACAATTGTTTGTATTATTTGGCAACTTCACTTTTTTATAACTGACTTATGTCAAGGTTCCTACAAATAAGAAATACCGTATCATCTCCTATAAAATGTGATAAAAAGTTGGTTTATATATGTTTTTAATTGATGACAATGAAATGATTTGCTTAATTAAGCCTTATGCCAATGACCAAAATTTGCCTTTGTGCCCAATGACCGGGCTGCAATTTTAACATATGCAAGCTATAAAACAGCCCTATTTCATACAGTGTAACTGCTTGCCTTTAGAAAAGAGTAATTTGATGCATTTTTATGAATATTAATTACAGTAGAACCCAGCTAATCCGAACTAATTGGGACTGGTACCTGTTCGGATTATAAAAAATTCGGATTAATCGAAATTTCAATAAAAATAAAAAAGAAAGGTGTGTGCTAAAAAAACAAGTTGGAAATTGCTCGTCAAACGTGGCAAATGAGGTGCGTTCGTACTATAACTAGTTTTATAATTATTTTTTGCACCCCATATTGTACTGAATGTATATTTTTTTGCGCTTCATAAGTGCATAGTCTGTAACATCATTAAAATGCACTTACAATAATTTTTCCCCCATTCCCCGTAATGTAACGGAAAACTTTTGACTGTCCCTGTAATTAAACTATACATTCGATTTTCATAAAATTTGAAATGGCTCGACAAAATTTTGCAGCAATTATATATTTAAAATTTCAGACCATTTGGAAGGCTGTAAAATCATTAAAATGCATTTGCAATAATTTTTTCCCATTGGCCATAATGTAACGGAAAACTTTTGGGTGTCCCTGTAATTAAACTATACATCCGATTTTCATAAAATTGGAAATGGCTCAACAAAATTTTGCAGCAATTATATATTAAAAATTTCAGACCATAAGGAAGGCTGTAAAATCATTAAAATGCATTTGCTATAATTTTTTCCATTGGCCGTAATGTAACGGAAAACTTTTGGGTGTCCCTGTAATTAAATTATACATCCGATTTTCATAAAATTGGAAATGTCTCGACAAAATTTTGCAGCAATTATATATTAAAAATTTCAGACCATTCGCAAGTCTGTAACATCATTAAAATTCACTTGCAATAATTTTTCCCATTGGCCGTAATGTAAAGAAAAACTTTTGACTGTCCCTGTAATTAAACTATACATCCGATTTTCATAAAATTGGAAATGGCTCGACAAAATTTTGCAGCAATTATATATTAAAAATTTCAGATCATTCGGTCGGGTAGTTTTTGCTCTGTTATATGCGGACGGACGGACAGACAGACGGACTGAACGACGACTATAGGTGCTACGTATTTATATAATTACGAACGCACCTAAAAATGTAAGTTATAAGTACTCCGTAGTACAGTAAACATCCTCTAATCTGGCATCCTAAGGTCTGGCATGCTGAATAATCCGGCATGACTTTCAGTAAAAAGTATCATTCCTTGTTTAATAACTCCTGATGTTTATAAAAATCCAATGGAACTTCAGGATGAGGACCTATGTAACAACCCATTAAAAACGGTTCAAAATCGTGATTCTGCAAATAGCTCAGTCACCACATCGACGAGGGGGAGATGAAAAAAAATTTCTGCCGATAATTTGCGAAATCAAACTATTGAAAGGAAAAATAAATTTTTATCATCCGAATAAATACGTAGTTGATCACTTAATGTAAATAAAGTTCTTTGCAAGAAATATTTGGATTGTGCTTTGTACAATTTGGAAAAAGTGGATGCATTTATAAAAAAAATGTAGAATGCAAAAATTTAAACAAAAGTCAATAAAAGATTTTTTTAAGTCTAACTTAAAGAGGTAAATATATTTTCACCTTTTATTTCTCCTTACTCATTTAATTTTTATAAGAATATTACAGTATTTATAGTATTACTAGCGTCATGTGTGTATCTGTGTGAGTTTGGTGTCTATATGGTAAAGTAAGAATATACTGATAAACATACTGATTAACATAAAATAACTATAAAATATTTCTCTGCAGATATCACTTACATTCCTTGATATCTTTGTTTTAGTGATTTATTTTTTAAAATCATCCTAAATGCCTTTCGCTGTTTTATTGGTTAATACGAATTTCAGTTAATACAAAATGATTTTTGCTGCCCTTTGACTTCATCCTAACGAGGTTCGATGGTACTTACAATTTCAAAATAAATATTCTGAGATTGTTTATTTTTATTTTTGAAATTTTGCTGTAGATTTAAAATTCTACATCTGCTTTCCACATCCAAATTAAGCACTTAGTCATGGTATTATTGATTTTCTAACAGTGTCTTTAAAATATATATAGATATTTTTTTTCTATTAAAAAAAAAAAAAAATGTTTTCTGCAAGTCCTTTCAAGAATGCACCACTTTTCCCCCCTCAATATCTTCCTAAATACCATTTTGTGTTGCATCAGAAACGTATTAATTTCAGGAGAAATGTACGCAATTTTATCACATTCATGTATAAAAAGATAGATGAAGGGAAAGGGCATTTTAATATTATTTAGGTTTTGACAGGAACTTTTAGTGGAGTTTATTATTCTAAAACCTCAGACCCTAAATCGGCAATCATTATAATGGAGGTCCTCAATTACTTTGGATGGATTTTCAATTAGAAATATCAAAATGATACAAATTTGAGTTTTTATGCTGCTGAGGGCAGTAGGTCTCCCAATTCTAGTTTCATTTGTAACAGCCATCTAATGGCTAAGCAGATTAAGCAATAGAATCTAAAAAATTATTCGTATGGAAGACTTCAAATAAAAACAGTTCCACTACATGAGAAAATACAAAGCCTTACTTCACTGATAAACTAAAACATAATTAAATTAAAAATGATAAGATAACAATGTAAGTGTTAGAGCGATGTAATCGCACATTACATTTACTTTCTTTTGTGCCTCACTGTATTCTCTGATTTTCATGTGTGATTGACTCTGTAAATAAAACTTATGTATGATCAAACGGCCTTATTCTTCAACGCAGCAACATTTCAACACGAATTTTTAACAGCAGAGCTTGGTTTGCGAAAAAATTCTCTCCGTACTTCTTCCGTAAGATTTTCAATGCGATGATCGCAAAAGTAGGTCAATCACACTAGGATTTATTGCTCGGGAGTTTCTTTTCAGTGAGAAAATACGATCGATGTCTTTAAACGGAAAAGATTATGCAGTCACCGCATTTGAACTTTCCAATATGGAGCAGAAGGGTAATGCAATATTTTCTGCAAAAGAATTGGATGATTATTTAGAAAAAGCAGATTTAACAAAAGCTGAAGAAATAAGTAAATCAAAAAAGGCTTATGTGTTACTGCTAACGCTTCTCGATGATCGTATTTTAGCTTCACTTCAAAAAGAAGATACGCTGTGCAAAATCTAGCCACAATGAGAAAGAGTAAAGACACTCCAATGAGACAACATATCGATGAAGTTCTAAAATTAATTATGAACTTACGGATATCTCTTGCTGAGGTAGGTGATACAGATTCTATTGTTTACATTTTGATGGCCTTACCGAAAAATTACGAAATGCTTAAAGTTGCGTTAGAAAATCAACCCAGTTTCAATTTAACTTTAGAATTCATAACTCAAAGATTAATAGATGCTGAAGCATTAATGAATGACTCAAAAAATAGTGATAAAAATTATTGCGTTAAATCTTCGCTAGATAACATTAGCTTTACAGCTACACACAAGAAAATGATTTGCGAATTTTGCAAAAAGAAAGGTCATGCATCAAAATTTTGTAGAATGGAGACTTCTAAATGCTTTAGGTGCAGGAAAAGTGGTCACTATAATGCGACTGCAGATATTCAAAATTTAGTGCTACAACAAATTCTGACGAAAAACATTCAACTTACGAAATATCTTTCGCAGCAGGAATTTCAGATATCGATAAATTCATCATTGATTCCAGTGCTACTTCCCATATGTGTTCACGACAGGAATGGTTCAGCTCGCTGAAACCAGCAACAGGAACTATTAAATGTGCTTCAAAATCTGCAGTACTGGAAATTCAAGGTACTGGTGACATTCCCAGTGAAATAGCTAATAACATACAAATTATTTTAAAGGATGTACTTTTTGTTCCAAATTTAAACGGACAGTTAATATCAATGAAAAATATAGAGAGTGCTGGATTTTGCGTTATCTTCAAAAATGAAAAAGTTTTCATTGAAAAGAAAAGCAAAATTTTATTGTTTGGCCGTCGGAAAAATTGCAGTCAATATGCGAGTGATTTTTTACTGCAAAGTGAAACTGCTCTCAACTCAAATATGAATGCTAGCAATTTGTGGCATAAAAGATGTGGGCACTCGTGCAGCCAAATCCTGAAGCTGTTAGGATTATCAACTTCATCAATCTTTTGTGAAATATGTACCCGCTCAAAGTTATGTGCAACACCTGTTGGAAAAGGTCCGAGAAAAAGAGAATCCGAACCAATGGTGATGATTCACACGGACATATGTGGAATGATAGTACCCAAGACTCTTGCAGGAGAGCAATATTTTATGATAATAGATGACTATTTCCATTTTCTTAAGTTCGCCTGCTTAAACGAACAAGGGATGCAGCAAACTTAAAACTTTCCTACTCCATCCTACAGTAAGGAAAATTCGATGTGACAACACGAAAGAATATGTTGAGGGTGAATTTTTTTAATTTGCAAATGAAGCTGGCATTCTTATTGATCCTTCACCACCGTATACTCCATGTTTGAATGGTGTATCAGAACACACTAATAGAAGTCTCTTCGAAAAAGGGCGGGTGATGTTATTTGAAGCTAATTTGCCTAAAAGCTTTTGGGGTTTAGCAGTCCTTACTGCCGCCTATATAAACAATAGATTACCTCATGCATCCATCGACAATTACACTCCATACTATTTAAAGCACAAAAAGATTCCTGATTGAAGTACCTTAGAGTATTTAGCTGTGATGCTTATACACTGATACCTAATAATCAAAGGAAGAAATTGGATGAAATATGCAAGAAAATGAGTTTTATAGGCTATTCATCAATGGGTTATCGCTTACTAGATCTCACAACAAAGAGCATCATTATATCCAAAAATGTTCAATTTAACGAAAAGAAAACTTTCAATGATTTTAAACATGTATTATAGAACATCAATGACAATGAGCCTGATGATGAATGCCAATTTCAAAAAAGTGTAATTGATAGTTCCCTACCATCTAGAAAAAAAAAACCTGAAAATCCGGCAAAAGAAAGTATAAGAAAATCCTCTAGAAAAAAGAAACATCCCGTTAGGTTTTCAGAACCTGAAATATATGAAGCAATGCTTGCTCAAGAAGAAACCTTAAATTTTGATGACATTTCTGCTCTGCCCCACAACGAACAACAAAAGTGGAAAGAAACTATGGACGAAGAAACGGAGTCCATGAGAGAAAATGAAGCGTGGAATTTAGAAGAGCTGCCAGTAGACAGAAATGCCCTCTCCTACTAGTGGCTGCTGCGGAAAAAGAGAGACGGTAAGTACAAAGCAAGGCTTGTAGCTCGTGGGTTCATGCAGAAAGAAGGAATGGACTATACTGAGACATTTTCACTTGTTATAAGGATGCCTGCTTTAAGTTTAGTGTTAATTATTATGTTAAATGAAAATTTCAATGTTTTTGTTTTGGATGTTAAAACTGCTTCTCTAAATGGGGAATTAAATGAGAATATTTATATGGATCAACCTAAGGGGTATGATGATAGTACTGGTAGGAAATGTAAACTAAAGAAAAGTTTATATGGTTTGAAGCAAGCCCCACGTCAGTGGTATCAAAAATTTCTCAATTTTGTGATTAAGTTAGGTTTCAAACAACTTAATTCTGAATCTTGCATTTTTATAAGACGTAAATTCAAACAAAATATTTATGGATCTTTATGTTGACGATCTGTTGATTGCAGGTTCAGAAGTTTGAGAAATTAATGTTATTACTAATATGTTATCTAAAGAATTTCAGATGTCAAAATCAGAAAAAGCATCAGAGTTTTTTGGTATCAGAAAGGAATTTATTCGGACGGTTTATATTTAGATCAAGAGTCCTATATTTTAAGGTTATTGAAAAGATTCAAAATGCTGGACTTTGATCCCAGTTCCATTCCCATTGAAACTAAAGCGACTGCTGCTAATTTTGCAAAAGGTAATCACTTTAATGGACCATATAGGGAATTGGTTGGTTCTTTACTCTATTTAGCATATGTATCTGGACCTGATATTTTATTTTCAGTTAACTGCTTAAGTCAACTTCAAGAATATCCTTCTGATGTTGCCTGGTGTGCTTTAAGGAAAATCTTGAGATATTTGAAAGTTACTGTTAAATTCAAAATTTATTATAAGAAAGGAAATTAAGTGATTCGGATCTTTCTATATATGTTGATGCTGATTGGAGATCAAACTCAAATGACAGAAAATCTGTCTCTGGTTATATTATTATGTTCTGTAATTGTCCTCTGTTATGGTGTGTAAATAAACAAAAGAGTATTGCACTGTCAAGTATAGAGGCAGAAATAAATGCCCTGAGCAAAGGAATTCAAGATCTTTTATGGATCAAAGGTATTTAGTATATGGTATAAAGGTATTTTATGCCAATGAAATTGTGGATGTTAAAAATCTTACAGTATATGAAGATAATTAATCATGTATTAAGTGCATTTCAAATGAAAATAATTTTGGAGAATGAAACACATCGATATTAAGTTAAAATTCATTTGTGCGTCAGCAGAAATATTAAAGTAGAATACTTTTCTACTGAAGATCAAATTGCTGACATGCTTACAAAAGCACATCCTAAAACAAAATTTGGTGGCGGTCAAAAGTTTCCGGTCAGTTAGTTTCTTTGATTTGTTCGACAGACCGCTTCAGCAAAGAAGAAGCACAATTGCTCCAAAAGTTAGGAATAAGCAAATTACCACTGACCACATGATCATTTTGATTGGATACTGAAGATACTTGATGCAAAGGGGAGGAATTTGAAATTCGCGTGTGCAGAAGTTTCCCGTCATTCGTCATCCATCAGTTTTCGCTATCGGTAAAGTGTTTTTTTGGCCGTGTTTTTTAATTAATCAACGTGAATAACGTATTTGAAATTTAAAAATGAAAAGTTGAACAATTTATTGTTCCTAAACGAGTGATTTGTTTGTCGCTAAAGGAACAATCTTCTCGTGATATTGCGGCAAAGTTGTCGATCGGAAAATTTGCTGTGAACAATATTTTAAAAAATATAAAGATGGTTATGGCCTTCGGAACTTTCCATGGAAAACCCCGGGGACCCCGGAAAACTTTTTTTTTGGACAGAATTATCAGGAGAAAAGTAGTTGATGACCCGCATAAAAATGCCGCTGCAATTACCTGTGATTTACGGTGTTAAAATATTGCTGAAATAAGTCTGTCTACCGTGTCAAGATGCTTACATGATGCAGGACTTTATGGAACAGTAGGCGTTAAAAAACCTTTCATCAGTAAAAAAAATCAGAGGGCCCGACTGGCGCTTGCCAAGGAATACAAAGACTAGTCAAGTGAAAACTGGAAAAAAGTACTATTTTCCGATGAATCGACGTTTAATCTTTTTGGAAGTGATAGCAGACACTACAACCGATGACCCAAAAACAAAAGATAAGATTCGATATATGTTATTCCTACCATGAAGCATGGAGGGGGACACGTTATGCTGTGAGGAGCATTTTCTGGAAAATGTGCCTGTCCGTTATTTGAAATTCGCGGCAAGATGAATAGTACAATGCATAAGGATATCTTGAAAGATCATTTTATGCCTTATTGGAGGAAAAATTGTGGTCACAACTATTTGTTTCATCATGATAACGACCAAAAACATAAATGCAAGCTCGTCAAGCAGTGGCTTTTGCACAAAAAAATTCCGCTTTTGAAATGGACAGCCTAATCATCCGATCTGAATCCAATAGAAAATCTTTGAAACTAACTTGAAAACGTGTGTGGAATTATAAACATTCCAATTCAGCAGCATATTTACAAAAATTGCAAGAACCGTAGAAAAAAACTTAACTTTGACGATCTACAACTGTTTATTGAATCGATGCCACGTTACTGCGCTGCAGTAGGGGAAGTAGGGGAGGTTTGATACATAGGGAGGGTTGATACATTGACAATTTTTCTAAACAAATGGCATTAACAGCCATTGTAACAGATGTAAAGGCTTCTTTTATTAGCAGAGGCCATCATTAGCTGAACTTAGCAGTGTAGAACTGACAACGGTTTTTTTCTTTTAATTTTGAAGATTTTTTTTAATGTCAATGTAATTTTTTTTAAATACTGATTTTCTTTCATAACTCTTATTGTAATAAGAGTTATGGGGTGGGTGTATGTTTATGATACCACTTAATTTTAATTCCCAAATGCCACATTGGCACCAGTAATTTGGTAAAATATTTTCCATTTACTATGAAAGTGAAATATATCCCTTTCTTATTTCTAATTAAATTTATTTTTAAATTCTGGTGCCATTCATTTATTCAACACTTTAGCATTGAAAATGCTTTGCCCCTGAAAGGGTTAAAGGAATCTTAAATGTGCTAAATTTATGTTAAATTGTTTGCAAATCAGCAATGTTCACTTCATTTTTCCTTGCAGCTAGATCTCTAGGGTTTTTTCATTATTTATTTTCTAAAAAGAGTGTTAATAGGATTATTTAAATAACAGCAATAGTTTAAATATTTTTGTAAAAAATATTTCTGAAACAAATATATGTCAATGTCATTTCGTTTTAAATTTTACTTAAATATTTCAAGATTTATCATAAAAAATTGTATGACGCATAAATTGAATTGTCTGCATTTTATTTTCTATTTATATAACAATGTATCAAACCTCCCTTGCTAGTGTATCAATCCTCCCCAGTAATGAGGAGATTTGATACAGTAGTAACCATTCAAAATAATTGGGATATATTTTTTGAATGACTATTTTTTAAATTCACTATATTTTTAATAAATGAATAAAAGGTTACTTTATAAGAAAATACGAAAAATTTGTTTAAAATAGCTTTCTAAAAGTTGTAAAAAATTAGTAAAAAAATATGTAGCATACCTCCCCTAATTATTGCTAAATGGATGAATACAAAATACTAACTGTAAATGTTGTTGATCACTGTTACTTTCTGTTATAACACCATTTTTTTACAAACTTGTTAAGGTGGTCGAAAACTTTTGAGAACATGCATTTTCTTTTGCAATTAATTCTGTCAATTAAATTTATTAATATTTATTTTTTATTCCATAAATAAATTCTTAACTGTAATGTCAATAAAGTGTATAAGTATCACTTTTGATGGACGTTGGTATAATCTAAACTGATTATACACGTAACATTTCTTTTAAATGTGGCAGATAGCCAGGGCCGTAGCAAGGTCTTAAGAGCCCCCCCCCCCCCCAAAAAAAAACATATTTTTCACCCCCCCCCCCCCTCTAAGATTTTAGAGAAATATCTACATTTAATTTTCCACCCGAGTTCCATTTTATAACAACACCAGCGGAGTTTCGCTGGTCGGATTTTCCAAAACGAATTTGTAGTGGGCTGCACTGCTTTCGGTAACGTACACCCATAGGGGCTATGTCCGCTCCGATCTCGAATCATACGAACCTAGAATTATTGTAATTTTTTTATTTCGATCTAGATTAAATTCAAATTTTCAATATTTCGTTCACGTTGCTACAGGAACAGATTTAATATTCTTATAAATTAAATTTAATCAAAGGACTTTCAAAATTTAACTAAGAAGTCTTCTATTTAGGAAAAAATGTCAAAAAAATCGCCGAAGAACGCGAAAGAACGCCAAAAATTACATAAAAAAATTCAAAGTTCATAGAGATAAAACTTTACTTATATTGAGCTAAAAGATTGAAACCGGGTTTATATTTTTTACGAATATTAAAAAAACTACCAGAAAAGTGAAAAAAAGCTAAAAATCACATAAAAATTCTCGAAAATTTTAAAAACAGCAGACGACAAAATTTGGCAAAAAAGTTTGAAACTGAATTCCTTTTACAAATGTTATAAACCACTAAGTATTGCTCATAAACAAAATAAATAAATAAAAAATATGGAAGTCGTTGTCGTATTTTCAATTTTCTCTTCAGTTTGACCTTGCCATCTGCGTGGCCCAGACAGATTTTCTTTACGCAGAAAATATTCACTTACAACAATTTTTTCCTGCTCGGATTGGTGCCTTTTATTAAATACATTACATATATATGTACAGATTTACTAATTAAAAAAAATTACTTTTGGGATGTTGTTTTCATACATTCAAGTTTTCTCCAGTTCAAAATTGTCATCTAAGTTGAAATTTAAGAAGAAAAAGAACACCTTCGGATAGAAGGTGCCTTTCTGTGGGCAATGAAGACGGGTTTCCTAGTACACTGTTAAAAGATTTCCTGTGAAATTACAGAGAATCTACGGGTAATCCATTATCTTAAGTGTTATGTAAAATTACAGAGATTAGAAAAACAGAGATTCTGTTAAGTAACAGAGAAGTTATTTGGTAAATTTACACAAGGCTCTGTAAATTAACATCGTTAAAAATACACAAGACTCTGTAAATTAACATCGTTAAAAATACGCAAGACTCTGTGGTAAATCAATTTATTTTTTTTAATTAAAATAATTTAATTTAGTTTTTGAAATCAGTGAATTTCAGAACTTCGAAGTATCAGAGTTATACAAGCAAATTTGAACTGCTGTGCCATTTAATTTTTTTACACAACTTGCATCTGACCGGCCTGGTGTTTGAACCCGAGACCTCTGGGCAGGAGAAAAACATCTTACTGACTGCGCCATAGGAGCTTTTACTGCGGTGCATACAGAATGCCCTTTATAATAAAGCGGGGAAAAAGCTATTGTATGGTACTTTTCAAAGATTTCGCTTCAAATATACTCGTTAGAAAATTTTTTAAACGGTTTCTTTTAATTTAGTTTGAACCGAAACATAATACCTATTATTTTTTTGATCAAATTTAATTTTTTAATCCTTTATTTAAGGAATTATTTATCAAGAAATTGCTTCTTCTCAATAATTATCTTCTTTAATATCTGAAGATATACTGGAATTTTTAAATAATAATAATGTGAAATTTAGGTGTATTTTTTCATTAAAACTGGTTAAATATATTGGTAATTATAACATTTTTTGTAAAATATTTACAAAAATAATCAGATTAATTAACCAAAATTACTTTTAAAGTTATATCACAATTCTTATAAAAGCAATGTATTTAAATGTATTATGATTATAACTAACTAATGAATGAAAAAAAAAATAAATAAATAAAAAAATTGAAACTAATTTTTTTTCTTTAATAATTCTAATAAAATTGCAAAAGAATTTTAAACGTGTGTATTTGAATTACAAGTTTTAACAAAGCTGAAAATATTTTTAAATAAAAACATGGAAATCCCTACAGGGAATTAGATACAAGATAAGGGAAATGTCTGTAAATCGATGACCGAGAAACTCAATCGAATGCATTTAACCAAGAACTGGTGTAATTTTACGGAGAGAGTCTTGACCGTGAAACTCGATCGAATGCATTTAACCAAGAACTAGTGTAAATTTACAGAGAGTCTCGATTTTTTTCTGTGATTTTACAGAAATTTTTAACAGTGTAGCTAATAATTAAGACACATGTTTGTCTGTCCAAAGTTTTTCTTTGTCTGACCAGATATTTTTCTGTTCAGGACAAAATTTGACAGGAAGGTTACCTGAATGCCTGAAGTTATGCTCCTCGAAACAGCTTTTTAAATTTTTTGATTCAAATTTTTTTCATTTAATTTTTTGCGCTAATTTTTGTATTTTTTCGAGTTTCGTGCTTTTTTTCCCACACTCATAAAAGGAATCTATTTTCAATTCATCTTTACATTTTAGCCGAATATAGTAAAGTAGCCTTTTTCGATTTTTAAATATTTCGCGAATTTTTTATGTGATTTTTTATGTTTTTTGCAATTTTTGAATTTTTCACGAACTTTTTTTTTTTTTTCATTTTTTAAGACCCCTGTGATTAGAAGAGATTTTACCTCACATTTGAAGAAACTTTCGTCTTTTGAAAGGGAAATTTTCCTTTCAAAAGACGAAAGTTTCTAGAATTTCTAGAAAATTTCTAGAATTTAAATTCTAGAAATTTTGATCTTCGATTCGCGACTTCTTCGTGTTATAAAGGAAAAAAGTCATGCATAAAAGTTCAGTTTCTAATAGGGAAAAGTACAATGCAGTAAAGTTGGCGAAACACTCCTGTGATTTGATTTGACAAAAATGCATCTTTATATTTAGTAAGGATATTAGGTAATTTTTACGTTAGATTGGTGAGTTTTCTATATTTTCGCGGAATGATGAGCAAATCAAATCAAAGCTTTTTTTTGTGTGTGTGTGTTTGAACGAAAGAAAAAGTTGCGGAAAAAATCCTTCAGTTCACTGATTTTTTTTTTTTTCTTTGAGAGAGAGAGTTTAAAAAGAAACCAGTTTCAATCTTTTATCCCAATATAGTAAAAATTTTGCCATCTGCGGCACGGATTTTTTACATCCCTGAAAGCAATCAGGTTTCAGTCTTTTAGCTCAATATAGAAAATATATCCACAGAAATTTCTGAATTTTTTACGAACATTTTATGTGATTTTTAGAGTATTTTTGTCTTTCACGGCGATTTTTTAACATTCCAGTTTCAATCTTTTGGCTCGATATAATCAATTTTCTCTCAGCGATTTTTGAATTTTTGCCCAATTTTCTATAAGATTTTTACATTTTTTTCCGCGTTTTGTGGAGTTTTTTTCGACATTTTTTTTTCTGTAACCGAAGAATTATCCAGTAGATTTTGCTGCTGTCATAATTAAGCTGAAGTGGAAAAATAACAAATTTGTTCCTGTAGCAACGTGAGCTACGATGCTGGGAAATTTCACTTTTATCTGGACACTATCACTTTAATCGAAAAAAAATAAAAAATAATACAATAATTCAATGATTGTTTGATTCAAGATCGAAGCGGGAATATACGGAACAGGTTTACGCTGCGGAAGGCAGTGAAGGCCCCCAATGGAGAACTCCAAAAAATAGGTTCTTTTTTTTAAAAAGCAATCAGCGAAGCTCTGCTAGTAGGTTAAATAAATACACAATATAATTTATGTATAGTTAACATAAGTAATTTATCGAGGCAAGAGAAATGAAATGTTGAAAACGAAACAGGTCGAACATAAGGGGATAGGCGGCATATGCAATGAACATAGATGCCCGCTTATTGGGGTTCCCAACGAGAGTAAGAAGCATAAATGTTTTGAACATTTGAAAAAAATATGAGGCTTAAAAGTTTTGAATCTTGACTTCCGAATTTTTCTCTCTTTTAAGAGCGGCCCCCAAAAAGAAAATTTATAAAGTATTTAGAGCTTGCAAAATTTCTTTCATCTGGGCACCTTTAAAAAGAATGGTAGCTATAGAAAAAAGGGCATGTCTGTTTTGGTTAAAAGAAGTAATAGTATTAAGAAAGTTTTTAACTTTATTGGGGCCCCCAACGAGATTAAAAAGCATATTTTTAAAACATTTGAATAATAAAAATTGGCCCTAAAAGTTTTGAATCTTGAGTTCCAATTTTTCCTCTCTTTTATAGGGAGCCCCCAAAAAGTCAATTAAAAAAGTATTTAGAGCCTGCAAATTTTCTTTCATCTAGGTACCTTTAAAAAGAATCGTGACTGTAGAAAGAAAGCACATATAGTTGAAGGAAGTAATAGTATTAAGAAAGCTTTGAACCTTATTGGGGCCCTCAACGAGATTAAAAAGCATATATTTTTTTAAAATTCGAATAAAAAAATGGGGCCTAAAAGTTTTTAATCTTGGGCTCCAACTTTTCCTCACGTTTATAGGGGACCTTAAAAAAGACAATTCAAAAAGAATTTAGAGCCTGCAAAATTTCTTTCATCTGAGAACCTTTAAAGAGAATGCTGGCTATAGAAAGAAAGCGCATATCTGTTTTGGTCAAAAGAAGTAATAGTATTAAGGAAGCTTTGAACCTTACTGGGGCCCCCAACGAGATTAAAAAGCATATTTTTAAAACATTTGAATAAAAAGATGGGGCCTAAAAGTTTTGAATCTTAGGCTCCAACGTTTCCTCACGTTTATAGGGGGCCCTAAAAAAGACAATTGAAAAGAATTTAGAGCCTGCAAAATTTCTTTCATCTGGAAACCTTTAAAGAGAATGCTGGCTATAGAAAGAAAGCACGTTTGTTTGAAGGAACTAATAGTATTAAGGAAGTTTTGAAACTTATTGGAGTCCCCAACGAGATTAAAAAGCATATTTTTAAAACATTTGAATAAAAAAATGAGGCCTAAAAGTTTTGAATCTTGGGCTCCAACTTTTCCTCCCGCTTATAGGGGGCCCTAAAAAAGACAATTCATAAAGAATTTAGAGCCTGCAAAATTTCTTTCATCTAGGAACCTTTAAAGAGAGAAAGCGCATATCTGTTTTGGTCAAAAGAAGTAATAGTATTAAGGAAGCTTTGAACCTTGTTGGGGCCCCCAACGAGATTAAAAAGCATATTTTTAAAACATTTGAATAATAAAAATGGGGGCCTAAAAGTTTTGAATCTTGAGTTGCAACTTTTCCTCACTTTTACTGGGGGCCCCCAAAAAAGACAATTTAAAAAGTATTAAGAGCGTGCAAAATTTCTTTCATCTGGGCACCTTTAAAAAGAATAATGACCATAGAAAGGAAGCACATTTGGTTGAAGGAAGTAATAGTATAACGAAGTTTTGAAACTTATTGGGTCCCTCAGTGAGATTTAAAAGCATATTTTTTAAAAATTTGAATAAAAAAATCGGCTTAAAAGTTTTGAATCTTGGGCTCCAACTTTTACGCACTTATATAGGGGGCCCTAAAAAAACAATTCAAAAAGAATTTAGCGCCTGCAAAATTTCGTTCATCTGGGCCCCTTTAAAAAAATGGTTGCTGTAGAAAAAAGCGCATATCCGTTTTGGTTGAAGGAAGTAATAGTATTAAAGAAGTTTTGAACCTTTGGTTTCATCTTTTTCGCCCATTGATAGGCGCGCCCCAAAAATATTAAAATGCCATTTTATTTTTTAAGTAGAACTTACAGCCTTCAAAAACTTTTATAAAACATGGTGGATATAGAAGAAAAGCACATATCTGTTTTCTATTTCTAAATCTGATCAAGATCTTTGACAAGAAAAAATGAATTTCGATAAAACAAAATAAAATGTTATTAAAAAATACATAAAAAAATAATTAAAAAAGTAAAAAATCGGCTGAAAGGTACAATAGCTCACTACTGGGCCCCTGACTTTGCCCAGCCCCCCCCCCCAAATGGGGGGTATGGGGGGCGGTAGCTACGGCCCTGCAGATAGCACATTGGAAACATTTGCTGGGAAGAATAACGCTGAAAGTGAAGTTTATGCAAATATGTAGAAGTGTGGTTGATCCTTAAAAATGCATAGAAAACATAAGCAGACTACTTGAACTAAAACAGTTTATTAACTTCCAAAATCACACTAGACGTCAGTAATAAATATATTCATAGGCATATGCAGACTTGAGAACATGGTGAGGATGTTTTACAACTAGGAACGGACATTTTACTTTAAGTTATTACAGATTGAGCTTCAATATATAAACACATTAATAAAAATATATGCAAGTATAAACTATACATCTACATCCAGAACAAGGACCTGCCTACGTTCAGTAGCCAGAAATACTTCTTCCATGAAAGGAAGATAAAAGTGCACTGATAGCCCAGTGGTAGGAGATTTAAAAAAAAGGCCCAATTCTGAAATAATTAGGAGAAAGCTGGAAATTGCTTTAATCCCTTCAGTTTATGTCTAGAATGTATATGCTACGTTTTCCCCCTCGTACTAGGTGAGCATTAGGAATTATACATTGATTTATAATCAAAAAACACGGTTTTTTTTAAAAAATACCATAACACTATCTCGAAATCACTAACTTTTTCAAAAACATTGTCAATACAAATGTTCTAGAGCTTAAAGTTCTGAATAAAATGAGTACCTACACCTAATACTTTTGTTGAATATTAAGGTTACAAGTCTACTTTAAAGTTTTAACCTCATGGTCAGAGGGTTGAACTCAGAATTAATTAGGGGAAAACTGGAAATCGTTTTAATCCCTTCAGATTAGGTCTAAAATGAATATTCTATGTTTTCCCCTTCGTACTAAGTGAGCGTTAGGAAATATATACACATTTACATTCAAAAAACACTTTTTTCTTTAATATTTTTAACAATATCTGAAATTGCGACCTTAATTTTGAACAAAAATATTAATGTGAGTAGTCATTTTATTCAGAATTTTAAGCTCTACGACATCTGTATTGGCAATTTTTTGATATAGTTAGCTGTTTTGAGATATTGTTAAGGTAATCTGGTCTCTCCTATCTTGAAGCTCTTGATTAGAGATTAAGGCAAAATTTTGAAATGGAATTGCGACCTTAATTTTGAACAAAAATATTAATGTGGGTGCTCATTTTATTCAGAATTTTATGCTCTACAACATTTGTACTGACAATGTTTTTGATAGACTTAGCTGTTTTGCGATATTCTTAGGTAACTTGGTCTCTCCGGACTTCAAGTTCTTGATTAGCTGTAGCTGTTAAGGCAAAATTTTGAAATTAGAATTGCAACCTTAATTTTGAACAAAAATACTAATGTCGGTGCTCATTTTATTCAGAATTTTAAGCTCTACAACATTTGCATTGACAATGGTTTTGATAGAATTAACTATTTTGAGATATTGTTAAAAATATTAAGGAAAAACATGTTTTTCGAATGTAAATACGTACATATTTCCTAACGCTCACTTTGCAAGAGGGGGAAAACACAGAATATTTATTTTAGACGTAATCTGAAGGGATTAAAACGATTTCCAGTTTTCCCCTAATTAATTCTGCGTTCAACACTCTGACAACGGGGCTAAAACTTTAAAGTAGAATTGTCACCTTAATACTGAACAAAAGTATTAAGTGTAGGTACTCATTTTATTCAGAATTTTAATCTCTACAACATTTGTATTGATAATGTTTTTGAAAAATACAGGAATTTCGAGATAGTGTTATGGTATTTTTTTTTTTTAAACGTGTTTTTTTACTATAAACGATGTATAATTCCTAACGCTCACCTAGTACAAGGCGGAAAACGTAGCATATTCATTCTAGACCTAAACTGAAGGGGTTAAAACAATTTCCAGCTTTCCCCTAATTATTTCTGAATTCAACTCCCTAACCACTGGGCTATGATTGAATATTAGTATCGCATATTTATATGAAAAGGATCGGATCGGAAGCGTTATTTCAGACAACGCCACCGAGATGAACCAATCAGAGAACGGCATCTAAACGATGCAAAGCAAGATTCGATTGAGAAACAATATGCTAAGTAGCCATCTGGCAGAAGAAATATCGTTACGGAAAGTTGAAATCAGTCAGGAGAAAGTTTTTGCCGGTGAAGTACGAAATGAAATTAGGAACGGCAAAAATGGCGTAAATTACTATGGACGTTAAAGGAGTCAAAGAACTTTTATTTCAGCTGGATATTGTCTAGAACCAATATAGAGGGTAAGTAAAAGTTTAAGGAATATTTATTACTGACTTTATTATGAAATGAATAAATATAAATAAAGTAAGTGAAAATGAATGAACTTAAAAATAAAATAGTGTTTGTGAAATGAGGTTTTATGATAGGAGATAAAATAGGAAGCGATGAGAAACACAGTGTTTGTATTTCTATCAACTTTGAGTTTCCTCTTCATATGGGTATACTTACAAATTAACCAAAAATTTTATGCTGGCTGGAAATTTTGACCGCCACTGTATGCTCATACGTACGAAATACGTATGTAGACATAATTCTGTTCAAACTTCTTATGAAAATCCCAACAACCAGCTTAGCAAAAAACTTAAACCTGACCCCTAAGAATTATCGTAGAGTAAACCCAACCCACAGAAAGAAAATAGAATAACCCGTCCCGAATAATAATAAAAAAGGTACAACCAGATGCAGGACTCTATTCAACGACCCCGAGTTGTTTGCTATTCAAAGGTTTTACTATATTTGAATACTAAAGAATATAATAAATATGTACATTTATTTCTATAAAAAATAAAATTGGTATTAAACATATAATTATAGATTATTTTCAATGAATGCATTAAAAATGATTTTTTTTTTTTTTTTTCATTTCAGGTTCAATTTGGTCGGGTTGCAGGTCGAACGGTCGAAGTATTTCGAGTTCGGAACAGGCGTGGCTTGAAATATGTGGGATTGCGATCGTCGAAGATTTTTTTCTCGGGTTGCAAGTCAAGAAATTTTTTTGGTGGATTTGGGTGGGGTTGATGGTTGACTTGACTTCAAATGAAATTTTTGGGTTCCGTTCGGGTACAACCTGACCTGCTCAGAACTCTACTTGGCTTCCTGAAGTGCCAGTTTAAAATAAATTTTAAACAGATAAACATAAAAAGAATGCGATTGATGCCGCAATCGATTGAAGAAATTCGTGATTCTTGAAATAGGACTATTGCGGATATTGGGAAAAATCCAGTATAGCAGCGCCACCTGTTGGGCAATTTACCCCAAAACATAATCAGTACCAATATTTATCAAAGTATACCTGGATCTAAAGTTTGATGAAAATTCATGCATTAATTCTTGAGATAGAGCTATTGCGGAAATCGTAAAAAAATGCAAGTACTCTTTAAGAGGGGAGGGGGGGGTCGAAGCAAAGGGAAAAACCCAATTTCGGGTGGGAAGAGAAATCTTCATTAACTATTATTTATTGTGACAATAAAATGACAAATGGAGCAGAATTTTTTTTTTTTTAATTAAGCAGTTTTTAAACTTTAAGTACTGTGGGGAGGGGCGGGAGTCAAAAACCGGGAAGCAAAATTTTGAAAGGGTGAAATTTAGACGAAATTTTAATGAAATGAATTGTCAATAAAATTTAGGGCTGATAATTTATTCACTATAAAGAAACAAATAGAGTTGAAAAAGTTTACAAAAATTAAGTTTTAAAGATTTTAAACTTTGGTATTGTGGAGGAATGAGCAAAAGTGAAATTTGGGAAGAAGGAGAGGCAAGGAAGGGGGGGGGGGGGGGGGTAGGATTTATTTTTAAATCAGAAATTGAAAGAAATGCAGAAGAGTCACCCCTGACCTGATTAAGAAATAATACAAGAATAAAATTAAGCACTTTTAAAAATTTTTTGCAGATTTTGCATGAAAATAAGTACTTTTAAGCACCAAAAATTCTATTCGAAAAATGTAAGCACTTTAAAGGACCGTACGAACCCTGTTAAAAGAATACACAAAAAGCGAAAGAATGAAACGAGCATCATATACTACAATTTGTGAATGGATTGCCGATTCATGGAAAAATATCTCGGCAAAGACAGTGATCAACGGATTCAGAAGAGCTGGATTGCATCATTAAAAAAATGGAACCCCACCCAGCCACAGAGGTTTCTGATAGTGAAGATGAAGCTGATGACTCGTCTATAAATAGCGACATAATTGGTTTGTTTATGACAGATTCGGAAACTTCCGATTTTGAAGGATTTTCCTATTCCAGTGATTAAATTAAATACTTTCGAGCGAATTACTGCGTGCCTTTTTATACAGGTTTTGTATTAATTATAGTAATTATTATTTAAAAGAACAAAATAATAATAACATTTTCTAGGTGGTAAAATGTCATTAATGGTCCCTGTTGTATATTACGTTCTCTTAAGGCTGTTCTCAAATGAAAAGCGCGCTTTGGACTCTACTTTCTGACACAATAACGAAAAAATGTTTACCTTCACCTGTACTAAAAAAATTTGAGATTATAATTTTGTTTCTTTAAAATCACGCTGTTTTTTTTTTTTTTTTTTTTTTTTTTTTTAACTTTTAAAATAAATACTTTTCACAAAAAAAAAAAAAAAAAAAATTGTCAAAGTTTGACTTTTGTCAATTTTTTCCCAGAAAGTTACTGTTGTCATAATTTACCTATCATCTGCTGCTGCAACCCAAAAAATTAAAATGAGATAAACGGCATTTAATGTTTGCGAGAAATGTATGCACAATAATTGCATTTACTTTTTGACGTGAAAAAAAACATTGTAGAAAAATGAAAATATCTCTTGAATGACCTCTGACAATAATTTAGACATTCATTTTTATAAATTCATAATTATCCTACTTTCTAATAAATAAACTTTTGTTTATTTAGCTTTTTTTAACAACAAAATTTGTTTAAAAGTATTGCAATATCTTTTTTTTTTTTTTTTTTTTTTTTTTCTCAGAATTCTCGCATTCACGTAAAACATTTACAGTGTTGCTTTATTTACAATAGATGGCAGCACCACAAAATAGTTTCTTAATTGACAATCATGTAAGAAATGTTACACGGCGTTGCAGTAAGGAAAATTATCGCGTATAATTGATGATTGTAATTCTGTAAAAATAATTCCGAGTCACTGCTTCTTCATGACTTAAGTTACTTCAATCAGATATTTTTTCATTACAAATAAAAACAAAATACCCATTATGTTAAAATAATGCAAAATTACTAATCGTATTTCATTTCGTTAATAGATGGCAGCACTACAAAACTTTTCTTACTGCATTTACAGAGATGTTAACATTTCACCGAAATCAATATAAAGTATTAAGGCTCCGCTTTACAGAGCTTCTGGACTTTCGTAGTTAATGTTAAACCAATGTAAAACTCCTATAGCTATATCTCATTTGCATTTAAAGATTTTCGTAATTTTTTTTTTTTTGCATAAGATACTTTAAGCCTTTTCTGAGTTAAGTCAGTTTGCACTTTTTTGTTTTGTTTTGTCATTCAGTCGTAAAATAATTCTGGTTCGACAAAAACTGAGGTACTTTTCCATAGAAAGCTTTATAGAGACTGAAAAACAAGCATCTCTAGAATTTGAAAAACTAATCTCATTTCATGAAAGTTCAAGCTTTCTAAATATAATTTTCTTTTAATGGACCTTATGCACGCGACCTGAGGTCGAGGCTAAAATTCGTCTGCTGGCGGTATGGACCTTATGCACGCGACCTGAGGTCGAGGCTAAAATTCGTCTGCTGGCGGTATTTACTGGCGGTGTTTAGCATAGCAGTCTATGGAGTGTGAGTTATTAATGCTTGTTTGTTAAAAATACCGCAAAAGAATTCTTTGATGCGGCAGCATATACTTAATATATTGTAATCTAAATTCAAAATGTTGTTCTGTATGCGAAAAAATTCCCCAAGTTTGCAAATTTTCAGTTAAAATGTATGCACTCAACCTGGGTCAAGGCTAAAGTCGTCTGCTAGCGGTGTTTGCGCCTGCGCATACTGGTATTTTGCCGGTGCAGTAACTAGAATAACAGATCCTCATACCGCCAGCTCTGGCGTCTGACGTCACCTGAATAGAGTCCATTCTGCGCAACTTAGAATAAGCGTAATTTGCATTGGAATTCAAAAAAAATCTTGTGAAAAAGCAGCATTTTGCGTAAGAAATCCGCCCCTACTGGTTAAGGGGAAGTCGTGGGGGTGAAATCCGTGTGGGTGTGATGGAATTGTGCTTTTGGGGAAACTTCGCACCCCCCTCCTCTCCCTTTTCGAGGACTCAAGAAAGGTTGTCCTATTGCACTCTTATCTCCTAGGTTGTCTCCCGTGAAAGAAAACCTTAATAGAATTTTCAGCGTGGTCAACAGCGGTCAGGAAGAACCATTTCTTGTTTTTTAGTTGACATATGCGAGTGTGAAAATTTTACTTTCCAATAAATGTGTGTTTATATATTTTTTATATTTTAACAGAAAATGTTGAGCTATATGTTCATTTACTAAATAAAAGTCATTCATATACATATTTTTAAAAAATGAGCTATCGATATAAAAAGCAAAAAGGGCAGCATCTTACAATAACTACCAGAAGAAAAAAAAAATAGAGGCAAAAATCCTGCAACATGGAGAAAAAGTATAGTTATTAAAATAATATAATAAAATTAAGTTTAAATAATATAAGTTTAAAATAAGTTATAAAATAAGTTTAAATAATATATAGTCTAATTTGATTTTGACGAGCTTAGATGTAACGAGTACAGGTTTTAATGAGCAAAAAGAAATCTTTTGTTGACTATAAAAAGACATAACAGAAACTGTGCTATGAAATAAAATAAATAAATATAATATTACTGCTATTACTAATAACAATAATAGTAGTATTAATATTAATAATAATAATGTTAAGAAGAAAAATAAATGCATATAATAATAATAAATAAACAACAACAACAGTAGTAACTTTTAAAGATCTGTGTAATTCCTTATCCATATCTAAATCAATTTTATAGAGTTTTATCCATTTTATAAATTTAGAATTGAAAAAAAAATAATGATAAATCTCAGGGAGGCATCAATAATATATAAATAGAAAGTTGTGTCAATCACAATATTAATTCTGCCTTTTGATAAATAAGCGGAACTTTTACTTATTTATTTTAAACTTGACTGAAATATAACTCTGTTATAACGCGAAAATACTGTGGATTCGTTCTCGTTATAACCAAGTTTGTCTGTATTAGAAATATACTATGATTTCATATGTGGTTTGCATTAATGTTTTGAAGTTCAGAATTTTATAACACGCACACATGTATATAATTATACAATTAACGTTTACGCTCGTTATATTTTATCCAGTAACTAACTTGCAAAATCAACTTTAATAATAATAATTGATAATTAAATTTTCACACACACACGCATATATCTATATGTGTGTGTGTGCATTTTCCATTATAAAAAATATTTCTGATAAATTTCTTCCTTATGAAATAAGTTCCTGCAGCAGGATTAATGTTTTGCATATTCTAAAAATGTAAACACACTCGCCAGAAAAAAAAAAAAAAAAAAAAGTGGAAAAAAAAAATCATTGTCTGCAGATTTATCCTTTCTTTGCGATTTTCAGAAAATTCAGTGGCGTATCGGAAATGGAAGATAATGATATGTATCCCACAGAACGTAAATATAAATAAATGTAATAACATGTAGAGAGAGATGTAGCAGAAGATATTCGCACAGGAAAAAGAGCCGCTCTTTCCAACACAGAAGATCTCTTTTATGATAGCTAGAAGCATACAGTAGAGGTCTGCACGGGCCGAAATATCCAGGCCCAGGTCCGACCCGACTCATAGAAAAAAATTTGGCCCAGCCTGATACAGAAATTAAAAGGTCGGTCCGGCCAATAGAAAAAAAATATTGGCCTCGCCCGGTCGGTAAAAAACTTAAATTTTCGGCCCGTGCCCCGCCCGGCCCGAAAAAAAAGTATAAAATCTCGGCTCAATCCGTGTGAATTTCTACAAAACATTGATTTTTACATCGATTTGGTTAAAAATTTGTCTCGTACAAGGAGTTCTGAACAAAAATATTTATCTTCATGTTTATAATCTTCATTTTTGTAGAAGTGTCGCAGGCTGCGATACTTATTTTTTTAATGAATCTATATTTCTTGTATGTAAATGTTTCAGTTATCATTAATATTATTAATCCATATTCCATGTATTATGTACTGAAGTGTTAAAAATCTAAAAAATGCTATATAGTAAAATCTTCTAAGACGGAATTGCACAGAAAAGAAAAAAAATGCGTTATAGCCAAGTTACCTTCTTAACAAGTGTAAATGTATTATATGTGTGATGTCTGGAGCCGTTTAGATTAATTTCTCTTTCGATTCTTTTGGCGCCAACGCCATACGTCACGTGGTATGCGGGCGCGCGCGGAGAGAGAGCCGGATATTTTTTTTTTTTCAGAGTAAAAGTGATTTTTGAGAAGGGTAGCCGAGCCGTGCATGTTGGCCGGCGTGTTTTTTGGATTTGTGAAAACGGAAGTATATCGGGTGCTAAGAGCACCAAAGGATTATAATTTGAGTAGTTTGTAATACAAGTTAATAATATAGTGAAGTGTAGTTCGTGGAGTTTAATATGAAGGTTGTGCACCTTGTGAAACCCTTTCTTTTTTTCAGTGTAAATAGTCATCATCATTGTGTCGTCTTGTAGTGTCTTCATGTTCGTTTTAAATAAACTCAATAATCTTTGATAAAAAAAAGGAGTGCTATTTTTAACACGATATACACCACGTGGGATGGTCAGAGGAGCGGCGCCGCCTTTACACGCTCTCATTTCCGAAGCACCAGAGCTCCTATTAAAAGTAAGCTGCATGTTTATTTATTTTTAATTGAAGATAGTGTTTGAAGATATTTTAAATAGATAAAGAGAAAAGTATATGATTTATTTTTATGATTGATTTAAGCATGTCAGAAGAAAGTTGCTATTTATAGTATGGCATTTATTGCTCGATTTATTTATTTAAGATGATAGTATCGGTTATAAGTAGAGTTTATTATAAAAGTGTTTGAAATTGAAAAAGAAAAATGTTTAGCATTAAAGGGCTGAAAAAAGAAGATTTAGTTGTCGTCGCGACTGAATTAGGATTAAAGGTAGAATTAGAGCATAGAATTGTAGATTTGAAAACACTCATTGAGGGAAGCGACCAATTTGCTAAGGATGCTGAATTTGTAAAAGAATTTTTAATTACCACTGTATCAGATAGGATAGAAAAAGAAAAACGTGAAGCCGAGTTGCTCAAAATCGAAAAAGAAAATGTCAAATCGGAACAGGACACTGCACTAGAATTAGAGAGAACAAAATTAGAAGTCATTAAAGCCCAATTAGAAATGGCGAAGATAACAGATGATAAGAATTTGGATCCGGGGGGGGGATGGACAAAAATCCCATACTAATTCTTTAGAATCTTTAATTAAAAGTGTTAGAACCCTGAGTATGCCAGTCCCGACTAAACCGGAAGCGTGGAATTTATTTTTTAGTTCGCTCGAAAAGGCATTCGAAATGAAAAATGTTTCGGAGGAGTTAAAAGTTGAAATTTTACTAAATTTAGTGGGTGAACGTGCCGCACATTTATTAGTTTATGTCAATTCAAATGAAATGAAGAGTTATTCGAAGGTTAAGGCTTTAATTTTAAAAGAATTTCAACCTACCCCGGAAGCTTGTCTAGAAAATTTCCTTACGGCAAAAAGAATGAAAAATGAAAACCATTTACAATTTGCGAGCAGAATCCGAGCTAATTGGGAATTTTATTGTCAGCTTAGGAAAGTAAATGATTTCGATACGCTTAATGAATTAATTGTTACCGATAGATTAATGAGTTCATTAGATTCAGAAACGCGGAGTTATGTTAAATTAAAGCAAATGGATGACTGGTTAAAACCACGCCAAATCGCGGAATTATGCGATAATTGGTTTACTTCAAAAGGTAGAACTTTTTCGGAATTATATGATAGACCGATAAAATCCTTTCGCAACTATGATGAACCCGGAAGTGTGAATCATGGGAAATATATCCCACCTCATATCAGAAATAATGTTCTTTCTCGCGAAAGAAAAACTAATGGCATTTGTAGGCTATGTAAACAAACAACTCATTTACGTTTCTGCCCCAATAATAAAGATAAAAATAAAATGGGGAATTTTCGAAATCAAACGAAAAAGGAATCGGGTATTGAGAAAAATAAACATGATGATAAATTAGTTGCTAAAGTGACAGCTTTATGTTCTGAGAATGAGGCAATAAATACGCAAGCTTTGCAGTATCAGGATGTGTTGTTAGGCGGGCGGAAAGTGAATACATTGATCGATAACGCGGCCGAAATTCCAGTCGTTAATTCAAATCAAATACCGGATTCATTTAGAAATAATGAAAATTCAAAAATTCAGTTGATATCTGCATTTGGAGAAAAAATAACCGCTGACCTTATAACCTTACCTACAGCTTTAGATTCCGGAGTCTCAAATAGTGTAGTTAACAGCGTAGATGTTTTGTTCGCAGCAACAGATAAATTATATGGGTCATGTATTATCACGCCAACGATTTATGAATTATTACGATCAGTTCAGAGTGGAGGGGAAGAAAATAGATTAGGTGACGTGTCGGTGCCTACGGAGGAGATGCAGTCAGAAAGGGGGGAAGAAATTAAATGTGAAAAAGCAGGGTGTAGTGAAAGGGAGCAACAAAGTATGAATGATGAGAATTTATGTTTATTAAGTCAAAATGAAACTACAGAAAAAGAGTTAATGATTAGCTGTATTGAAAAGAAAAATAATAGCGAAGATTTAAATGTGGGTCGTCAATCAGATGCGAGTATTTACAGGGCGCAACAGAAAAGTTGCGAATCGTTACAGGGAGCTTTCAAAGATGCAGAAAAGGAGAAAAATGGGTTTGTTATGGTAGACAATTTGCTTTATCATAGGGAAAGAGTTTCGGGAAACCAAGTTATGCAATTAGTGGTACCAAAGGTGAGGAGGGGGGGAAATTTTAAAAATTGCGCACGAATCAATTTTCGCTAATCATCTTGGCATGAAAAAAACAAAAGAGAGAATTCGTTATTCATTTTTTTGGCCAGGTATGTCGCGGGAGGTCGAAGAATATTGTGCGTCGTGTAAGGTTTGCCAACTACAGAGCAGGGAGAGGGCTAGCGATCAGATACCCATTGTCCCAATTGAGAGGCCGGAACTTCCGTTCGACGTTGTAAATATTGACATAATTGGAAAAATTGAACCTCCGTCAGCGCGTAGGCATCAATACGTACTTACTTTGGTAGATCAACATTCGAGATGGCCAGAGGCAGTTCCGTTACGGACAATTACGGCTAAAGCTACGTGCGATGCATTGTTAGAGATATTTATGCGGACAGGAATACCCCGCGTAATAGCGAGTGACAGGGTAGAAATTTTATATCAGGGTTAATACAAGAGTTTCATGCTAGGCTGGGGGCGGCTCCTAGATTTGCTACGCCGGGGCACCCACAGAGCTCGGGATTAGTTGAAAGGTATAATCAGGTATTGAAACGTATGTTACACCATATAATTCGTAGTGACCCTAAAAATTGGGATAAACACATCCCCTATCTATTATTTGCGTACAGAGAAATTCCGAATAGCACTACGGGCGTATCGCCATTCAAATTAATGTACGGAAGAGAGGCCAGAGGGCCACTGGCGGTATTAAAATCTACATGGGCAGGCGAAATCCCACTACCTATAAATCTAGGAAAGAGCGCGACCGAATACCTCCAGGAGTTAAAAATTAATTTAGAAAGGGCGGCGGAACAAGCGGCAATGGTGTCGGAGGTTAAGCAAAGCTCGTATGCGAAGTACGCTAATCGAAGAGCGATTTACAGAGAATTTAGACCGGGGGACCAAGTATATTTATTAATTCCGGATTCCACGAACAAACTTTACGCGAGATGGACAGGGCCAGCCGAAATAGTGGCGCGATGTAACCCTGATTCTTACAAAGTGAAATTAATGAACGGGAATGTTAGAAATGTCCACGTAAATAAGATAAGAAAATTTACTCCTAGGGTACAGGCGGTGGGGGTGATCTTCGAAAATGAGGAAGAATTAGGGGAGGTCCATCCCACCCCCAGTACGAAAGATAACTCCGACCTATTCAATATAGGAGAAGTTGATTTGAGTCATTTAGGAAAGGTGAAGAAAGAAAAAATGTTAGATTTATTGTATAAATATAAAGGACTATTTTCTAGAAAAGTGCAAATAGCTAAGGTAGGAGAGCACAAAATAAGAATAAGTGACGCAGAAAAGAAAAAGCCGTATGTTTACAGAATCCCAGAGGCCTTGAAACCCCAAGTAGATAAACAAATTGAGGAGTTATTGGAACTAGGTCTGATTGAAGAAAGTGAGGCAGAGGCGCCACACCCAGTAGTGTGCGTAATGAAGAAAGATGGGGCCTTGCGCCTATGCGTAGATTTTCGCGCGCTTAATGCAGTTACAGTGACTGATGATTTCCCAATGGAAAATGCCACCGATCTATTGTTCAGTATTGGCAGGGCCTATGTCATAACTACAATAGACTTATTGAAAGGGTATTGGGCAATACCACTAGAAGAAGAGAGCCAGAATCTGGCGTGTTTCAAAACTCACAGGGCTCAGTATCGCTTTAAAGTAATGGCCTTCGGGCTCAAAAACGCAGCTGCGACTTTTCAACGTGAAATGAACAAAGCACTGTCCGATTACAAGGAGTTCGCCAGAGCATATATAGACGACATAGCCGTCTTTTCTGAAACATTTGCTGAACATCTGGTGCATTTAGAAAAGATATTTTCTAAGTTATCAGACTTAAGATTTTCAGTCAACTTGAAAAAATGTGAATTCGCAAAACCGCAGATCAAATACTTAGGACATATCATCGGGTCCGGCAGCCATCAGACCGACCCCGGAAAAGTGGAGGCTATTCGAAGGTTAGCAGTGCCTCAAACGAAGAAACAGTTGAAAAGTGCCCTTGGTCTATGTAATTATTATAGAGATTACATTCCTAAATATGCTGAAGTAGCATATCCTCTAACAGAACTGACGAAAAAGAAGAGTCCAGAAC
The DNA here is from genome assembly GCA_963932465.1 of Maratus speciosus. NCBI lineage: Eukaryota > Metazoa > Arthropoda > Arachnida > Araneae > Salticidae > Maratus > Maratus speciosus. Next base: position 227,087,352 of record OZ010796.1, on the reverse strand, counting down.
AGTTGTGTTGGTCAGAAGACCATGATCGGGCATTTAATGAGTTGAAAAGAGGTCTTATCGAAGCACCTAGTCTACATACTCCCGTTATAGGAGTATCATTTGTCATCGAGTGCGACGCATCTGCAATCGGCATCGGCGCATGTTTATCGCAGCGAAAAGACGGAGTACTGTACCCAGTGAGCTATGCCAGTCAAAAGCTCACCAAAACTCAACAGGCTTGGCCGACGATCGAAAGGGAGGCCTATGCGGTCATCTGGAGTCTCAAGAAGTTCGAAACGTGGATTTTTGGTTCACCTGTGGAACTTATCACCGATCACAACCCACTAACTTTCATCACCAAAAATGCACCCCAGTCTTCCAAACTGCAACGATGGGCACTAGCACTGCAAAAGTATGACATTGTGATTTCGCATCGACCAGGTGCCAAGTTGATAAATGCAGACGCACTATCTAGACTTGAAACTGTTGAATAAGAAAACAAACTGTGAAAAACTTTCATGAACTATTTGATAAGTGACTGGTTACTTTAAAGTTTTGATTCAAAATTTATTTAGTGTGTTACTACAACTTTTGTTTCCTTTTATATGTTTTATTTGTTATTGCATTTATTATTGTTATTATTAAGTATTAATTCTGTTTTGTATTAGTAGGTAAGACGAGTTTTAGGTAGAGTGCCCAGATTCTTCAGACATGTAGTTTGTATATTTTATATATATTTGTATATTTGTTAATTTGTATTTTTTTCATTTGGGTAATTTGTTTAAAAAAAAAAAATTAAGTATGGTGACGTCTCTAGACTAAATTTCAGATAGAAAATTGAGGGACCCCCTCCCCCATTTTCAATCTTGGGTGGGGGGTGTGATGTCTGGAGCCGTTTAGATTAATTTCTCTTTCGATTCTTTTGGCGCCAACGCCATACGTCACGTGGTATGCGGGCGCGCGCGGAGAGAGAGCCGGATATTTTTTTTTTTCAGAGTAAAAGTGATTTTTGAGAAGGGTAGCCGAGCCGTGCATGTTGGCCGGCGTGTTTTTTGGATTTGTGAAAACGGAAGTATATCGGGTGCTAAGAGCACCAAAGGATTATAATTTGAGTAGTTTGTAATACAAGTTAATAATATAGTGAAGTGTAGTTCGTGGAGTTTAATATGAAGGTTGTGCACCTTGTGAAACCCTTTCTTTTTTTCAGTGTAAATAGTCATCATCATTGTGTCGTCTTGTAGTGTCTTCATGTTCGTTTTAAATAAACTCAATAATCTTTGATAAAAAAAAAGGAGTGCTATTTTTAACACGATATACACCACGTGGGATGGTCAGAGGAGCGGCGCCGACTTTACAATATGTATAATGTATAACGTATTAGTATATTAATTTTGCATGGATCAGTACGTTTTTCAGTTTAAAACAGGATTCCGTCATAGGTAGGTTCTTTTTCACACGTTTTACTATATTTTAATTTAGCTGTATTTTAATAACTGTGGATATCTACTATTCTTTAAAAAGAATAAATTTTAATGTTTAAGTTTACAGTAATGGCGATTTAAAAATGCATGCATATTTTTCAAAAAATTTTAGGCCAGGCCTAATTTTACTGACTTTTAAATGGACAAGGCCACGCTGTAACAATGATTTTCATACGTGCTGGGTCAAAAGTAGGGCTGAAAATTTTGGGCCGTGAAGACTAGGAATGAAACCAGGCCCGGCTATGTGCAGAAAAAAATAAGTTTGGCCCGGCCCGAAAAGAGTGGAGACCAAGCCCGGCCTGACCCGAGTGCCGGTAGTGAGTGAAAATAGGCCCTAGTTCGGCCCGTGCAGATTTTTAGCATACAGTGCGTCTCAAAGCTTGAAATAGAATACCTTTTATGAATGCAGAAAATCGTTGCGGGAAGAAAACAAAAATTCAAAAATCGCAGAACAAAATTTTCTATTGTGAGCTGAAATATTGTAACCTTAATTCTTTCATAAATATAAAAAAAAAAAACCGCCATTAAACATCGCTAAAAATCATAATAAAACTCAGTAAAGTTTCAAAAATCGAGGAAACTAATCTTTTATTAGGCTAAAAGTTTGAAATCAGTTTCAGCTAATGGTAAAATTCACTGTGAAATGTGAAAAAACTCTAGAAATTCCATAAAAATTTCGCGAACAATTAAAAAAATCGCTGTACAAACTCTGAATAAACTTTCTTCAAAAGAAGACTAAATTTACTATTTTGAGTTAAGGGTGTATTCGAAAAAATATTTTTCCACCCTCAACAGCTCGAAATTTTCTGGGACATTTTCAGACTCATTTTTAAAAATAAAAGCATGAAACTTGCTGGGGTGATTTCTGAAGACATGTTTAACATGCCGTGTGATTTCATTTTCAGCTCAATTAATTATAATTTGATTTTTAAACAATTATTTTCTCAGTATGACCATTTTTTTCATTCCCAGATCGCCCGCTTCGGAAAATTCGGTTCAAAACGCCAACTTTGACAGCGTTTTTTACAGTATTTTCTGCATTTATCAAAAAATTAAGAAGCACCGCACATTATATAGTTTCTAAATATGAGAATTTCCAAGTTTGATGCGTTTGAGAGCAAAAATGAATTTTAAAATGAATCAGAAAATAAGCAGTTTGGATCGGAATACACCCTTAAAAGACTGAAACCGCTAATAAACCGAACTTTTGATAATTTGGAAGATCTCTGAGAAAGATGAAAAAATGCTAAAAATTGCATAAGAAATTAAATTTAAAAAAATCTAAATTCCGAAATTGGGTTTCGAGATACATAACTACATACATGGAGGTACCTTCTTACCAAATTCTGTACTTCTGTGTGCAGCAGTCTCTTTAGAATGGATTCGACAGACACACACAACGAATGCATTCTACTTTCCTTATTATTAGACTAGCTGATTCACTGGGGTCCATTGCCCAGGTCCGTCAAAATATATCACAAAACGCCAAAAAAAAAAAAAAAAACTAAAAATCACGAAAAATTAAAAAATCCCACGAATTCCGAATAAACTTTACTGAGAAGAGAAAAAAATTACTATATTGAACTAGAAGATTGAAACCAGATACTTTTCTAATTTTACCGCAGCAAATCGCGAAAAAGAAAAAAAAACTTAAATATCGAAAATCGCCGCGGACAAAAATTATTATATTTTGATAAAAGATTAAAACCAGATTTCTTCTATGAATGTCGAAAAAATCTGTACAAAATGCAAAAAAAAACTTTAAAAATTTCACAAAAAATTAAAAAATTGCGGTACGATATCCAAATTTATTGCAAAAGAAGACAGAATTTACTATATGAGATCAAAAAATTAAAAAATTGCTACCGATCGCGAAGAAACGTGAAAATCGTAACAGTTTCAAAAAATCATGTAGGACAAAATTTACTATATTGGGATAAAAGTTATCTAATTCTTATTACGAATGTAAAAAAATCGACATGAAATGTAAAAAAAAAAAAAAGCGCAAAAGCATCAAAAATCGCTCAAGAGAAAATTTACTACATTAGGCTAAAAGTTTGAAACCGAATTCCTTTTCCGAATGTCAAAAAAATCGTCGTGGGACTAAAAATCGCTAAATATTCAAAAGTTGCTGGAGACAAAATTTACTATAATGGGGTACAACATTGTTGTCGGAATTCTTTGATAAATGACAAAAGGAAAAAAATAAATCGATCAAAAACAATAAAAATCTCAGAAAATCACTTAAAATCGCATTGAATATCATATTATAAACCCCAAAAGATCAAAAATCGCCCAGGAAAAAATTTATTATATAAGGCTAAAAGTTTGAAACAGTTTGGGGTTTCCTTTTCCGAATGTCAAAAAATTCGTTGCGGGGCTTAAAAATAGCAAAATATTCAATAGTTGCTGGTGACAAAATTTGCTACAATGGGATAAAACATTATAGTCGGAATTATTTCATAAATGACAAAAAAAATCGATCAAAAACAATAAAAAATCTCCCAAAATCGCATTGAATATCATAATTGAATAAAAAAATCGACATGAAGCGTAAAAAAAATAGCTAAAAAGCGCAAAAGCATCAAAAATCGCTCAAGAGAAAATTTACTACATTAGGCTAAAAGTTTGAAACCGAATTCCTTTTCCGAATGTCAAAAAAATCGTCGTGAGACTAAAAATCGCTAAATATTCAAAAATTGCTGGAGACAAAATTTGCTATAATGGGGTACAACATTGCAGTCGGAATTATTTCATAAATGACAAAAATAAATAAATAAATTTAAAAAAAAAATTCAAAAACTATAAAAAATCTCCCAAAATCGCATTGAATATCATGTTATAAATACCAAAACATACATTGCAACATAAATACATTGTGTTGTGTAAATAATGCAGTTTAGAAAAAGCATTTTTCTAAAAATTAGGTCATTCATCAATAAAATAATACGGCTCAATATCTTTCCTAAATTTGTTCGCTATTGTATAATGTGCCAATTTTTTTAAAGTAATTATGTAGGAAATATCGTCAGATATCTCTATACATCCATTTTGCTATCGTGATAATGTCGTCATTGGACATCGTGATAATACATGTTGTATTATCTAAATAATGATGTTTTTGAAAAACAATTATTTTCTTCTGTTGTAGCTTTCGAAACTCAATCAATGAAATCACATGTGGCTTCTCTTTTTATATCTCTTAACATTTTCGCTGTCATTTTCAGTTTGTTTAAAATATATATATATACAATATATATAAATATATCCCAAGTTCCCCTTTTCTAATGCAATGCGCCAGTTTTTCTAAACAATCAACTAGGAAATGTCCTCAGATATTTATACGTCTGCATATAGCATCCAATGCCTTCTTAGAGCCAGTTATTTCAAAGTTTTTAATCAATGAGATCACATATTGCTTTATTTTTTATATTTTTTCAACAATTCCCCCTGTCATATTCAGTCGACATTTTGTAAAAATTTCTCGTAAAATATTTCCCAAATTGTTTTGTTTTTGGAATGTTCCAGTTTTCTTAAACAAACATTTAGGAAATATCGTCAATGTCGTCATCGAGATCATTGTGGTGTCATGTAAGTAATGAAGTTTTTGAAATGCATATGTATTTTCTTTAATTACAGTTTGCCAGATATTTCCAAGTCCTTTATCAATTAAATTGGTTGTATAATAACTTTTGAATTTTTTTTTTGTTACTTTCAATTTACATTTAATAAATAAATAAATATATATTTTAATCTGAATAGATTGTATTATTTATTTATGTTTACTTTAGTCTCTTCCTGACAATTAAATACTATTTGACCCTATAAAGTTTTTTTTTTTTTTTTAACCATTTAAAAAAATGGTTATTGTTCTCGTCAGGGTAGGAAATCAAAAGCATATCTGAATCTTTTGATTGGTTTAATCTGCATTTTATTCATTTTCTGATTGGTCTATACAGTAATCTGTACTTCCCTTTACTTTCAACAGAGATGGATACTTCTGTTGCCACTGTGACAAAAAAGTAATAAAAACTACAAAAAAAAAAATTAATAACTCAGAAACAAATTGAGATACAGCTAGGGATGAGATTTCCGCTTTTTTGCACACCGGTATATTCTTAGAGAAAAAGTTGTTCTGTTAAATCGCAACAGTGTTCCGATTAAATGAAATATGATTTTCTCTAACAAAATACTGGTGTGCAAAAACGCGGATATCTCATCCCTGGATACAGCTTTCAAACAAATTGCATAAAGTACATTTTTTTTCTCTATACGACGGTGTAAAAAGTAATATTATGGGATATTTAGAAGTTAAAAAATGAAATTTCTTTTAAAATGATATCAGATTTCTTGGAAATCTGACGATGAAAAAGCCTTTTCCCGAACAGCCATTGAAATGCTTGGATAATACATAAGTTTCAGGTGGATAATACGCAAGTTTCAGGAAATCTGAGGAGTCGCAGGCGATATTTGTCGTTTGCAATTTTTACGTGTAATAATACTTAATGTTTAATTCATGGCGTACGTAATGTATGATCAACTCCGTGCGATTTTTTATGTCTTAAATTTTAGTCTTCGAAAAAATCATTTTCCAAATGGTCGTTGTAATTTGTTAAATTGCTTTTTTTAAAATTGTAATGAGTAAATGGTATAAATAAGGATAAATAAACCCCAATATTTCTTTTTTTTTTTCTGCACCAGTGGAAATAATACGATTGCTACCATTTTGATGAAATTTCAAAAAAAAAAAATTTCAAATTAAATTAAAAATATAAAAGTGGAAATATTTAGAAAAGTAGCATTTGGTGTATAGTATGTACACACCAAGTTACAACCAAATCAGTTAATAAATACGAGTTACAACATGACAAAGATCAGATATGGATATGTATATATATATATATACATAGTATAACCATTATATTAATATTACAATTCATCATCTTTTCCTTCCCTTTTTCTCCTTTCAATTAAAAATCAATAAAATGAGTATCAATACTGACGCTGACATTATACATAATAAAGATGGATCAACTATTATTAATTTAACTAATCATTAATGCATTTTTTAATAAACTTATATCCTAATCACCAATATATGAAGTATTAAAAAGTCAAAACATTCAAAAGGGGGGCGAAGGGAAAAACAACAGGATGCCGAATTCATAAAAAGAACAAGTAAATAACGAAATATGTGAAGGAAATCATAATAATTTGAAATATTTTCTAAAACTATTTGTAACTAAATCAATTTAACCAAGGAAAAAAGACCTGAAATAATGAATCATTGTCATCATCAACAAATCCTTTGCACGAAATGCATGATCTCAAAATTGAAAGTTCATTAATTCAAAAAGAAAATCTACAAAATCTACTTAATATGAGAGCAATTATGAATAAAATTGGAACTAATGATTCGTAACTCGTTTTCAAGGGCAATATTACGAAGTCATTAGTAATAAGCGGATAATTTCTGAGGAAGAAATAAGCTTACACACTGCTTAAATGTTTATTTCTTCCATTTCTCAGTTAACCACACCATGAAAATATGAAAGAAATACATAATTAATCAACATGTAAAGACTCGGACAGAACAAAGCCATGCACAATAGAAATAAAAATGAAACATGTGAGTTAAAAGCTTACTCAGCAATAGAATCATATAATATTTTAAAATACCATAATGAATTGTAATCATGCTTACCTAATGACAGCAAAACCCCCGCCATATTAATGGGTTATAGTAAAAAGCGAATTCTGACAATTCAAAATCATTACACTAAGTAAATAATAATATTAATAATATAAATATAATAATTATAAATTATTATCGTAATTAATCTATTATAAATACATAGAAGTAAGTTAATATGATTTATAATGGTTTTATGCATTAATAAGAAATGCTTATTCATCACAACCAACATAAACTTTGAAACTAATTATTACAATATACACTGCAAATAGAAGCGTCTTAAATTTAGACACATATGTGACTGAAAAAGAATTTTAGACACTTAAGTGTCTTAATCTGAAAATTAAGACACTATAGATGTCTTAATTTAAGATACATAAGCGTCTTACTATGACCATGGTGTAAACGAACTGAGAATAATGTCTAAAATATCCGCAAACGTCTTATTTTAAGACACTGCATTGCTTTAAACGTGTCTTAATTTAAGACGTTTTGATTCTTCCGACGCAATAACCACCAGGGGGCACTAGCACTCCCAGTTGCGCATGCGTTTTAGATGTCTTCATTCGAAGTGGTATACGTTGTAATTCAAACAAAGTTTGTTTTTATGTACGCGTGTATTTTAATTCGTTTTTTGCGAAATGTGAAGTACTGTGATTTTAATTCGTATTAACTTGGATTATTTATTTATTGAATACATACATCTGACGTGTGTGCTCGACATCAAATGTCTCTTAGAAGCTGTCGTCGATACAAGGGCGGGATAGACACAGAACAGAAGTAGACGACGGTTGAAGATTACACCCGGAAATTCTACAAAGCGTGTGCAATGGGCTTAGTGTTAACTCGTATCAATTTATATCAATAATATTGTGTTATTCATCTTCGTCCTGTCGAAGCTGGCAAAAAAAAAGAAACTTTTGTCTGGCGGGTCCTGTTTTTAGGATGAAACATCTCATTCTTTAAATATGGCTAGTCGGATGTATTATAGGATTACCTTTTAAACTGATGAAAGTCTTTCTCCCTCACTGTGGTTGTGGTAGTTTTTAAAATTTCAAATCGAGGAATATTTCTTACCTCTTGCAGCAACTCAAGTAAGTTTCTTTATAGTAGTAAAATTAGTGTATTTTATGATTTTATTTATTGTACTAAACAAAATCCTGCATGAAATTTAATTAGTTTTGAATCTGTTCGCAAAAAACCCCACTAATTCTAGAAGTATATATTTTTAAACTTATGACGTTCTTTTTTATTACGAATTATATATTCAATGTCAGTTCTTAGTTTCAATGGATAATTTTTATCTCGCAGTAAATGACGGCCACAAGGAAGTAAAGAAAAAAAAAACTTTGAAAGATGACCTAATGCTTTCTTACTTCCTGGCATAAAACCGCAGATTAAAAAAAGATAAATAAAGTAAATGAGACTGGTCTATTATATGAAGCTGCCTGTAAAAATATACATATGTATTTGATTTGCAATCAACTCTAATACTGATTTTTTTATTATTTTTAATAAAAAAGTAATTTGAAATTTATAATGGGAAAAAGTAAAAACCTCTAACTAGATTTCGTATTTAAAATTGTGGTAACTTTATTTATATGCACTTATACGAAAAATACAAAAATGACAGATGTTACTGTATATATTTAAGACGAAAGAAGTTTGGAAATCATAAGTTATTTTTTCCTCATGTTTTTAATATAGAATATGTACTTATTTGTTTTTATTGATAGTTGAATAGCTTTTGTGAGTACCCTCTGATCTACATAAAAACTTGTCCATGTGGAAATATAAATTTTTTAAAAACATAATTTTTAAATAAGTATTTTCATTTTTTTGGGGGGGTGGGGAGGGGGGATTTTGCATGAATTTTTGTAAAGCTGATATCTTAAATCTTGCACTGATTATAATGAAAGTTTTGAACTTTTAGAGTAGGACAAGTTTAAAAACGCAAATATATTTAACAAAATACCAAAGTCATTTTTCCCCAATGTTATTAAAGTAGAATATTTATTTATTTATTTTCATTATTCATAGTTAAATGGCTGTTGTGATTATCAAGTGATGTATATGTAAAATTGCCTATGTGGCAATATATTTTTTTATATTTTCATTTTTTTTGGGGGGGGGGGGGATTTTTGCAATTTTCGTACATCTGATATTTTAAATCTTTTTCCACATTCAACCGAGTATAATAAATATTTTGAACTTTTAGAGTAGGACAAGATTATAAAATACATATATATATTTATCTATGTACCTTAAAAGCCCTTAATAGCGAACACTTCGGGACCGCGGAATTTGTCCGATAATTGGAGATGTCTACTTTTTTGAGGTAAAAATATACAAATATGTATGTCTGCTGATTAAAAAGGTATTCGTTAAATAGAGGTGTTCGCTATTCGAGAATGTCCATTAACCTCCACAACGGATACTCCCGAATACCGGACAGCTCAATTTAGACAACTATAATGCAGGGTTGCGTTTTTTGCAAAAGTACTTCTTGATTAAAGGAAGGGCAAACTGGGAAGTGCCCCGTCCCCCTACGACTGTAGTGCCCCCAAATTTGATGTGCAATATTTGTAAAGCTTATATTTTAAATCTGTTTCGAAATTGTACTGATTATAATCAATATTTTGAACTTTTAAAGTAAAATAAGGTTAAAAACAAAATAAATTTTAAAAAATCTAATATTTAGATAAATATTTTTTGTTTTTTAATCTTGTTCTACTCCTGAAGTTCAAGATATTGATTATAATCAGTACAATGTCGTAAAAGATTTAAATTATCAACGTAACGAAAATTGTATACCAAAACTGAGAGCACCAAAAAAATCAGGCTGTATTGGGGGGGGGGGGGAGGGGCAGGACCACAGCCAAATATTTTTCCAGGATTCAACGTGGTCAAACATGGCTACGTATGATGCTTACAAAAAAATGGATGCGATTCAGACGTTTGAAGTGTCTGAAATTCAGACGCAAAAAGTGTCTGAAAAAATTCAGACATTTTAAAATGTCTGAAAATTGAACACTCCATTTCAGACACTTAAGTGTCTGAATTTCAGACATTTTAATTTAGAGTGTACCTTTCCATTTTTCTTTAACTATTTTTATTAAATCAACATTTGCGTAAAAATTATCCAGACAAAGCTTCGAGGAGGATTTCAGGGTCTGGGGGTTATGATCGGTGAAAATATACGAAAATATTTCGGAATTGCTTTCCTCCGGACAGCTGCAATTAGGTAGCTTTTTGTAATGAAAGCTACCTAAAAATTAGAATATATATTCTGTGATTAAGCCAAAATAAATTTCTAAAGATTTCGTTAAAAGAAGTCATTTAAAAGAAACATCACTATATTTTTTTACAAAAATAAATAAATAAAATCTTATTCCATTGTGAGCTTGAGGTGAATAATTTAGAGGTTTGCATGAGCCGAGCAGGGCCGGACTAATGATAGTCTTCATACGAGCTCAGTTGGATTGATACGAACCGAACACTGTAAAAAAAAAAGGACCAAAAACGGAGATTCTACTGGCAATCTAGACGCCAGTACTATTTCCGTATTTTTACGGAAATTTTTCCCTATAAATTACAGAAAAAATTCCGTTTTTCTGTTTAAAAACGGAAATTTTTCTGTAAATTATGGGGGAAATTTTCTGTAAAAAAACGGAAATAGTACTGGCGTCTAGATTGCCAGTAGAACCTGCGTTTTTCAGCCCCTCCCCCTTTTTTTTTTACAGTAAATAAATAAAATCTTATATCATTGTGAGCTTGAGGTGAATAATTTAGAGGTTTGCATGAGCCGAGCAGTGCCGGACTAATGATAGTCTTCATACGAGCTCAGTTGGATTGACACGAACCGAACACTGTAAAAAAAAAAAAATGGACCAAAAACGGAGATTCTACTGGCAATCTAGACGCCAGTACTATTTCCGTATTTTTACGGAAATTTTTCCCTATAAATTACAGAAAAAATTCCGTTTTTCTGTTTAAAAACGGAAATTTTTCTGTAAATTATGGGGGAAATTTTCTGTAAAAAAACGGAAATAGTACTGGCGTCTAGATTGCCAGTAGAACCTGCGTTTTTCAGCCCCTCCCCCTTTTTTTTTTTACAGTAAATAAATAAAATCTTATATCATTGTGAGCTTGAGGTGAATAATTTAGAGGTTTGCATGAGCCGAGCAGTGCCGGACTAATGATAGTCTTCATACGAGCTCAGTTGGATTGACACGAACCGAACACTGTAAAAAAAAAAAATGGACCAAAAACGGAGATTCTACTGGCAATCTAGACGCCAGTACTATTTCCGTATTTTTACGGAAATTTTTCCCTATAAATTACAGAAAAAATTCCGTTTTTCTGTTTAAAAACGGAAATTTTTCTGTAAATTATGGGGGAAATTTTCTGTAAAAAAACGGAAATAGTACTGGCGTCTAGATTGCCAGTAGAACCTCCGTTTTTCAGCCCCCCCCCTTTTTTTTTACAGTGAACTGTTAGCTTCTATACCGGGACTTGAAATATCGGCACGTGCGGACTTCTAAAGAAAGGAAGAAAGAAGTACAGTCCCGTTCAGCCCGGAAAAAAAAAGTTTGGCCCGGCTCAAGTTTCGTGAATGAAAATTAGCCCGAGCCGGTGCAGGCCTCTATCTTTTCTACTAGATTTTAGCTATTACAGAAACGAGTTGCAACCCGTTGAAATTCAACGTACTAAAATGTTTGAAAGGAACTGTCAGATCGAAATTATAATAAACCTACAAAAATAATTACAACAAAAAAATCATCTTACATTGGTTGTCTAACTCTTAAAACAAATAATATTTTAAACCCAAAATTACCCAAATATTATTTCTACAAACTTCAACTGCTTAAATTATTGAAAAATTAAACTGTATTAGATTACGTAATCAAGATGAGTAATTATGATGAAGTTATGGATTGAGCTCTTATGTTTGTTTTCACGGGATGAAAAATCCGTAAAAAGGATTTCGCTTTGTCACATCATAAAATTTTCCCCCATAAAATCTAAACTGTACGTTATTTTCACATTCTCGTAATTTACATACGCACCACTCAAATTCACAATTTGAAAGTATTTTAACGCGCAAAAGAATAGATTATTAATGAATGCATTTCCAAAGTTAAAGTCACGTTTGTCCGATACAAAACTTTGTCCGCACAAACCTTAAGTTCTAATCTTAGTACCCGCGAAAAAAAAAAAATCAGAAATTTGACTTTAGTTGTCATAGTATTCGCCATTTATAGTATTGGTCAAATATTTAGTTTTATCAAAAAAAAAAAAAAAAAATGATCGTTTTGTTTTAAATATATCATTTTTACTCAATGAATCATTTTGCCGAGCGCCTCAAACTCATTTATCAGCGTAATGTAAAAATATTAAAATGTAGCTGATGTATGAAGAAGAATGCGTGTTTTATTTAATATCTGACATCGTTTTCTGTTCAAAAATTATAAAAAAGTTACTTTTATTTGTAATGTGAAAATGGCATCAATAAGGATATAATGAATAAAAATAATAAACCATGAATATTTTCCCTTTACTTTCAATATAAATGGAGTACTTCAGTTGCCACAATTACAAAATTTGTATTAAAAACTACAAAAAAATTAATATCTCAAAAACAAATTGAGATCCAGCTTTCAAACAAATGGTATTTAAAAGAGAATTTTTTTCCTTATACGACGGTGTAAAAAGTTAAAATGTGTTATGCATAGAAGTTTAAAAATTTGCAGTAGAGAAAATGCAAAACCAAAATTTTATTTCAAATTTCAAAGTGTTGCCATTCGCAAAATGACGTATGCGTTACGCACAGATATGTTTGTCCTTTATAATATAGATTACTGCGATTTCTACCGCACTAGCAGGAAATAAGTGACAAATTTTGGCGAGACCTATATTCAGCAGTAGATTGAAAACGTTTGATGACGATATATATATAATAAAGGTCTGCTCGGGCCGAAATTATCAGGCCCGGGCCCGGTCCGACAAATAAAAAAAATGCGGCCCGGCCCGGTATAAAAATTAAAAGTTCCGTCCGGGACCAGCCAGACCCGGAAAAATGTTAAAATCTTACACCTGAGCCCTGCCCGAGTGAATTTCTACAAAACATTGATTTTTACGTCGGATTGGTTAAAAATTGTCTCTTACAAAGAGTTATGACCAAAAATACTTAGCTTTTTCTTTTTTTTTTTTCATGTTTAAAATGTTCATTTTTACAGAAGTGCCATAGGCTGCGATATATTTTTTTAATGAATCTCTATTTGTTGTATGTAAATGTTTCAGTTATCGTTAATATTAGCATAATAATCAGTCATAGGCAGGTTCTTTTTTCACACGTTTTACTATATTTTAATTTAGCTATATTTTAATAAGCCTAGAAATCTACTATTCTTTAAAAAGAATAAATTTTAATATTAAATAATAGAATAATGGCGATTTTAAAATGTATGCATTTTTTGGCAAAATTTTTTTCGGCCAGACCAAATTTTACGTATCTTTGAACGGACCATGCAACGCCGAGACAACGATTTTCATATGGGCTGGGTCGAAACCGGGACTGAAAATTTTGACCCGTGAAGAATGAAACCAGTCACGACTCGGCCCAGAAAAAATATCTAATGCCCGACTCAGCTCGATCCTCCAGGGAAAAAGTAAGGACAGAGCTCGGCCCAAAAAAAGTAGAGACTAGGCCCGAGTGCCGTGAATGAAAATAAGCCCGAGGCCCGGGCTGGGCGTGTTTGGGCCCGTCCCGTGCAGATCTCATATATATATATATATATATAGAGAGAGAGAGTGTGAATGAGTGAGAGAGAGAAAGAGAGACAGCGAGAGAGATCGGAATGTCACGTCTTCAATATTTCTATTGCAGAAGTATAAGGCACGTTTCTTTGATAACTTTTTAAATACTTCGATGACCGAAAGCGTATATCATGATAACACTCGTTTATCATAACCAAACTGCATTCTATCAAAAAAGATAAAATTTATAATAATTTTGCCTAACTATCTGGAAATCTACCTTTTCGAACAAGAAATCCTATGAATAAATTGTTTATTTTCATAGTTCACTTTTTAGAAAATCCGTTTGGTTATTATCAGTTTGGCATTTTTGTTTAATTGAAACATAATATATTTTCGCTTTGTAGTTTTTTAAGTTTTTAAGGGTGTATTCGAAAAAACTTTATTTTCCACCCTCAACAGTACGAAATTTTCTGAGACATTTTCAGACTCATTTTTAAAAGAAAAAACATGAAACTTGCTCAGGTGATTTTTGAAGACATGTATAAGAGGCCGTGTGATTTCATTTTTCGCTCAATTCATTAGAATTTGAGTTTTAAGCAATTATTTTCTCAGTATGACCTTTTTTTTCATTCCCAGATCTCATGCTTCGAAAAATTTGGTTTAAAACACCAACTTTGACAACATTTTTTACAATATTTTCGGCATTTATCAAAAAATCGAGAAATACGGCACATTATGTAGTTTCTAAATAAGAGAATTTCCCAGTTTGATGCGTTTGAGAGCAAAAATGAATTTAAAAGTGAATCAAGCAGTTTGGATCGAAATACACCCTTAAGTTTTTTTTTTTTTTTTTTTAATGACATATTCAGCATTTTTATTTTATTTTTATCCCTTTGAAATATTTTCTCTCTAAACTATTTGCATTTTATTCATTATTTTTTTTTTAATTAAAATTTACGATTCATACGTGTCAACGATGCGTATTTGAATTGGGATGAAATGTGTCTCTACTTTAAATTTGGTATCCTGCTCATGCATGTATATATATATCAAAATAATAATTGCGATAACACAGTAAATATTAAATCTGAATTAATAATTATATTAGTTCTTAAATTCAATATTTTTAATTATTAATTAATTAACATAAATAACTACCGTTAATTGATGAATGGAGAATGTTTCACGAGATCGTCGTAAGTTGATTAAAACTTTACTTTATCTCCGAAAATGTTTATTTTGTTTCATATGGAAAATTGCATTCAAACACAAAACTCGAACATAGTAAATTTCTTTATATTGTTTAAAAATTAAATAACAATGGCATCCCATATATTCTAAAATATATGCATATTAGCCAAATATTAAAAATTCTGTGACTGATTGATGAAATTTTTCTTCTTTCTATTTGGACATATATTTTACACTATTTTTCCTTTCTATTTGAACAAAATGAAATAGAATTACAGTAAATTCTGTCTAAGGCGGACTCTGTGTAAGACGGAAATCTGTCTAACACGAAAAGATTTTCAAGTCCCTGCAAATCCATAGACATAGAGTGAAATTTGTCTAAGGCGAAATATTTTCTACTACGGAAAATTTTCCCGGTCCCGATCGACTCCGCGTTAGACAGAGTTTACTGAACTGCTTTTCGAAACACACCTGAAATTAATCTCCCCTTTCATTCTGAGGTCAAGAGATGACCCCGCAGAGAGGGGAGATTTTTCGCGCTACGTTCAAATGAAAGATAACCATTGCCCTAAAGTGATATCTGACCATACGCAGGGTTGATCTGACCCTAATGAAATCGCCCCTTATTTCAATTGGAGGATTTCCTGTCAGTCATTGGTACATAGTTGACGCCCCCAAAAACTTCTACAAGACATGCTTTTTCTGAAAGACGAAAATAAATTTGTGTGCAGTGGAGCCTTAAGTAATAATATCAGGGGCGCGCCGACCCAGTGACTGCAAAGTATGCGGCGCACACAGGCGCCAAAGTAGTAAAGGCGCCAAATGTTTCAGTTGAGGATCCAATGTCTAAAAAAAAAAAATCCTTAACTGCTTTATATTTTCTTGACAATTATGTTTTTTAAATTTACCTGCGATAAACTTACTTATAAATATTCAATTCCTTTTTTTTTCTTAAATTTATTTACTTTTATTCTACTTCTGAGTCTCCTAATAAGTGATTAAGATGGCGACCTGTCCAAACTTTCAATAAACAGAGGGGAACCTTATGTAGTTGAAAACAATGTAAGACGCCATAATTCACATGGCTGAAAACATGCAACACTATTACCTAACTGCAGTTGTGGTAGAGCGCAGTACAATTTTATTACCACAGTGTCTAACTTCCGCCTGATTTTAGGAAGATTTCGTAAGAAGTACTACTTATTACATTCTCCCCTATGTTCAGGCCCGGACTGGCGCCTTTGGGGGCCCTCGGCTAGAGATTGAAAAGGGGCCCCTTACCGAGAAATTTAGAGGAAATACAATATTAGAGTATTTATCTTTTGAAAATTAGGCTTACGTGCCTAAAAACCACATTTAGCTATTTTGTTGCTTGTAAAATATTAGGTTGTATCGCATATAATTTCATTTTCACAATGAAATCTTTGTTGCAATATTTCAACGTAAAGTAAACGTATCACAAATCAGTATATAAACCATGAAATTCTATGGCTTCTTTCCATCTTCCTGAAAGTTAAACAATAACATTTTGATACCAATCTTTGGATTTGGAAGCAGAAAAGCCTAGAAAACCCTGTTTGAGATCGTCAATATTACACAAGCACCTGCCCCCCCCCCCCCCCCAAAAAAAAAAAAAAAATGATGCCATAGAATGGAACATGTGGCAGACCGAAGGAACAAGGTTCGGACTATGTGGGACATGGGCGTAATCTGGCATGGGCAAGGAGGGGCATATGCCCCTCTAGTTTTTTAAGAGCAAGGGCAAAGTCATGTTTTTGCCCCTCCAGTTTTTTTTTGTCTTGTTTTCTAATAAAAACACATTTTTGTATTTATTTTGTCTCCTTTTTCATCCCAAATAATTTACATATTATCGTGGCTGTATATTAGAATTAGATAAATCATATTCAGAACTACCAGAATTAACCGGGAGAACTCGCTAGTGAGAATGCCCAATTGCTTTTCTTTTACTTTACATTCATATAATATCAACATTTTTGGTTGGCTTAGTACTTTTATTCACAAAATAGGTAAAATAATTGAAAAGCATTTTGAAATTTTAATTAAAATGAAAAATGATTTAAATAAGAGTCTTAAAAAAGTACGACTGTGAGAGAAAA
The DNA here is from genome assembly GCA_963932465.1 of Maratus speciosus. Classification (NCBI taxonomy): domain Eukaryota; kingdom Metazoa; phylum Arthropoda; class Arachnida; order Araneae; family Salticidae; genus Maratus; species Maratus speciosus. The sequence continues at coordinate 227,070,127 of OZ010796.1, read as the reverse complement.
TCTCATGCAGCGAGTTCTCCCGGGTTAAAGTTTGCAAGTTGACATAAGTAATTTCTGTTTTACGTCTTAACAAAACCTTCTGCCGTAGTAACAGTTCAAGTAAAAATGTTTTCTGTCTCCCTTTTTTCTCTTTGTACAAAGTAGAAAGATTATTTTCACTTTTCATTCTCAGGGATGTTTGTTTAGATGCACGTGTGGGAAAAGATTAGATGATTGCCGTGTCTTAACTCTGAACATTGTCATTTCTTCTCATATTTATCTTCTCTCGGAATATGAAAAATATTACCAGAATTTCGTTTTTGATAGACATGAATATACATGTGTCGTATTAGTAATACGTAGTTTATTGTACACAATAAACATGATATGTGTGTGTAGATTGTGAGGGAGGATGCTATTCTGAAATAAAAGTGTACAAGCATATAAGTGTGTTACGAAAAAAGTGTCCGCTAAATAGAAGTGTGTTTTGGAGATCATATTGTACATAGAAATATTTACCAGAAAAAATATTTTAGACATTCTTTTGAAAAAAATGGGTCAACTCAAATCCGACCCGCAAGAGTCAAAACTGAACTCGAATCCGATTCGAATTCGAAACATTGACGGTCAACCACAGCCAAACCCGACTCGCAGCAAAAAAAAAGAACTCGGACGCAACGGAAAAATATAAGGCCAACCCGACCCTAAACGAGCCGCGGGTAGGCTTGGGTTCCGTTTGGCACTATATATATGTATATATTTTTGTAATAAGTATCAGAAAATTGACATTTCTTTCTTTCACAATCGTTCTTCCAAATACTATAAATTATATAAAAATCCGCATTTAATAATTTATAAAGTAAAAACACTTTTAAAAAAACTCAATATTTTTATTTGAGTCTTAAGGGAAATCCACAATGAAAATGTGTAAAATTAAAAGCATTTCAATTAAGACAAATTAAAACCAGTATTTGATTGAATATTTTGTATTGATAAATTATCTGGATTCATCTTAAACCAGTATGAGTGCGATTTAAATCCAATAAAATTTTCGACTAAATATTACAATTTTACATAGTTCTAAAAAGAAGAGGGCCAACCCTGATAATCATAAATTTTGATTATTTTTATATATCTTGTAAGGTAGAAGCCCCTTCTCAGGTTCCCCTCAGGTAAACCCTCTCAGGTTCAACGGATTTTATACAACGCTCCTTAGTTCTCGAGAAACAGGGGGGGGGGGGGTGTCTAATAATACAACACAACTTAAATACTACTTACTCAGAAACAAAATTACTGCGGTAGTCATAGCACAACCGGTACGGCGTCTGTTTAGCGTTTGGAGTACTCGGGTTCGATACCGGGACGGGCTGTATTTGATTTTCACATTCTTTGCTTTATAAATATACTTGTATTTATAATTTAATAATCTCATTGTCTAAAATTGCATGTCGCGATTTCGCCAAGAGATCGCAAAAAAAATCGCAGCTTTCGTCGAACAAGGGCAGAAATTAATCGCGAATTTCGTGAACCGATTTTGAAATAAATTCGCCAATTTCGGCAAACGATCTCGAAAAAATCGCGAAATTCGGCAAACAATCTCGGAAAATATCGCGAATTTCGGCAGACGATGGAGGAAAAAAAAATTCGAATATCGGAAAATGATCGCGGAAAAAAATTGCAAATATCGACAAACAATCGCGAAAAAAAATCGGAAATCTTGGCAAACGATCGCGGAAAAAAATCGAAATTTTGGCAAACGATTGCGGAGACAAATCGTGTATTTCGGTAAGCCATCGCGGAAGAAATAACGAATTTCGTCGAATGATTGCGGCAAAATATCGCGATTTCGTCAACAGGTCGCGTAAAAAAATCGCGAAATTCGTTGAACAAGGAAATCACGAATTTCGTGAAATGATTGCAAAATCAAATCGCAAATTTCGATGAAAGGTCGCAGGAGAAAATCGCGAATTTCGGCAAACGATCTCTGACAAAATCGCGAACATCGGCAAGCGATCCCAGAAAAAAATCTGGAATTTAGACAAATGATCGCGAAAAAAATCGAGAATTTTGGCAAGTGATCGCGGAAGAAAATCGTGAATTTCGGAAAACAGCCGTTGGAAAATAATCGCGAGAATTTCAGCAGACGATCGCGAAAAAAATCGGGAATTTCGGCACACGATTGCAGAAATTCACAATTTTCATAGTCAGCAGTGAAAAAATCGTAAATTTCGGCAATCGGTAGTGGTGAAAAAAATCGTCAAATAATCGCTGAATAAAATCTCGAATTTCGTCGAAAGGTCCTGGGAGATAATCACGAATTTCTGCAAACGATCTCTGACAAAATCGCGAGCATCGGCAAACGGTCCCAGAAAAAATCGCGAATTTAGACAAATGATCGAGGAAAATAATCGAGAATTTCGGCATGTGATCGAGGAAGAAAATCGCGAATTTCGGAAAACAATCGTGGAAAAATAATCGTGCGAATTTCAACAAATGATCGCGGAAAAAATCACGAATTTCAGCAAACGATCACGGAAATAATCGCGAATTTCGGCACACGATTGCAGAAATTCACAATTTTCATAGTCGGCAGTGAAAAAAATCGTAAATTTTGCAATCGGTAGTGGTGAAAAAATCGTCAAATAATCGCTGAATAAAATGGCGAATTTCGTCGGAAAGTCGCGGGAGAAAATCGTGAATTTCGGCAAACGATCCCAGAAAAAATCGCGAATATAGACAAATGATCGCGAAAAAAAATCGAGAATTTCGGCAGGTAATCGCGGAAGAAAATCGCGAATTCAGGAAAAAATCGTAGAAAAATAATCGCGCAAATTTCAGTAAACGATCGCGTAAAAAATCGCGAATTTCGTGAAATGATTGTGAAATAAAATCGCAAATTTCGTCGAACGATCGCGGAATAAAATCGCAAATTTCGGCAAACGATATCGGAAAAAATCACGAATTTAGACACACGACCACGGAATAAACGCGCGAATTTCGGCAAACGATCGCGGAAAATAAATCGCGAAAATTTTCCGTTACATTATGGTCTTCAGGGAAAAATCGTAAAATTCTATAGATCAAATACAGAGCTACACGAAAGAAATCATATTGCATGCTAGTTTTTAGGGGTGAATTCCTATAGTGTGTTTGTCATTTTTTAGCTGAACTATATCTTATTATACAGAAAAATGCTTTTAGAATATGAATAAATTCATATGGCTGTGCTAAAGAAATCATATGTATTGCCTCTTATGGATGGTGATTACTGTATGTTATAAGTTTTCCAACTCAAGTAAATTTTAGTATATTATGTAATATGCAAATAAATACAGGTTTAATACCAAAATTTCGTATTAATGTCTGTGAAAGGGTTTACAAAAAATGCACTTTCAATATTTATGGCTTTTATTTTTTTTCTGCTGAACCAAATATTATGTATATGGCTGAACAAAAGTATATTTTATACGTTGTCAACTGAGAAATGATAATTCCCTAGAAAAACCTTTTTAGTTGTTTCCTGCATTTTCCAGCTATTTAGTTTCGCTATGTGGGGAATGAGTAAAGCTCTATATATCGTATACTAGGTTGCACAAAAGAATTCGCATACACTATCTGCTATGGAAAGCAATTCTTCAAAAAGGATTTTTAACTGCGTTCTGAGTTTTTTAAATTGTTTATTAATTTAGGCTCATTTCATCGAATGAAAATTTCTGAACAGTATATTGATAATGTTGAAAAATGTTTCATATTCTATAACCGATGCATACTTTCGTTCTTGCTCATCTTAATTTGAAACCTGAACAAATAGTTTAAAATTTTTGATATTTAAGGATAATATCAATTTTTAAATTCGTAAGCTAAAATTATCCCATGTACCCTAAAAAAAAGCATCGCAGTAAAATTTCTGAGTCATTTCAATTAGAACGTTAGCTGCAGATTTTCTTTTGTTTTTGTTTTGATTTAATAAACTTTTATTATTTGTTGCCCTCTGACAGAAAGCGTTAAACATATTTATCTCAATCACCTCCCTCACCATTCTCATCATTTTAAAAATTCTTAAAAAGCCAAAGCTTTGACACATCTTTAATAAGTTTGTTTGAACTCTTTTCTAATTAAACTTTTCATCAGACGTAATAAGAGATATAACTGTTGTACAGTCAATGTTTTTAAATATTTCTTTAAAATGTGAAATGCTTAGTTTGTGATTTCTCCTTTTTTTCGTATATTACTAAGTTTAAAATTTATTTAAATATTAAAAGTTTGACGTATTTAATTTAATTGTGTGTATGTGTGTGTACACTGTTATAAAAGGGGTTGGGGGCACATAAATTTTTTCAAAAGCGCCAACTGATTTTTGCCCCCCTAGTTTTAGAGCCCAAGTTATGCCTATGATGTGGGAGATGAGGTAAATTCCGTCATGCTCTTCTACTTTATTAGAGACGTGTTCAGTCTTGCATTGTCTTGTTGGAGAAGATGTCTCTCTCTCTGTTGACTAATCCAGGCCATTTGCTTTTCAAAGGAGCATACATCGTGTCCATCTGTTCACAGTAAATTTCAATTTCAGAGTTGACCGATCGACCATGTGGAATGATTTCAAAATGAATTACATGCTCAAAATTCCATCAGACGTTGATCATGAACTTCTTTTCAAACCGCGCTTGTTTCGTAACATGTTGTACTGATTGTCCTACATCAAACAATTATTTCTCGATTATCTGGGTTCTGTAGATACATCCATTTCTCATCATATGTCACTTTGCGTTTGAAAAACCGCAAATCCTGTAAGTTTTCCAGAAGAGTTCTGTACATTTCCACTCTGTAATTTGCTTTCTGCATAGTCAGTTCATAAAGAACTTCCCTAGAGTTCTTGTATGTTTTCTGTAGTTTATGTAATGTTTGGCATATTGTGTCCTTGGACGGTCCTATCTCCTCTGAAAGTTTCCGTGTGCCGGTGGTTGGTTTAATCTCCACTCTTTGCTTCAAACCTTCCAGATTAACAAGTGATTGCCTCTCACTTCTGAGTTTCATTTTGAGTGACAAGTTATCTCCCTTAAAAAGTTTGAACCAATTTTGGGCTGTACGTTTGCTGATCGTATCATCCCCTTCAACTTCTCGAATTTTACGAGATGCTTCAACAACTATATGACCAATTTTAAAATAATATCTTAAGATGGATAATATTTCAATATCTGTATCAACCATTATGTAACCTATAAATAGATAAAAGAATAGATATTAGTGTAATATAATTTGAAGGAGCATATACTCTTTAATGTAACATTTTGCACTAATTGTTAATTATAAGATAGTGCCATTTATAACCTTTCATATAGATATAGAGGTATCCTAAAAACGAAAATACTTTTGATACACCCTAACACTTGATTTAAAAAATAATCTGCTTCTGTTGTAGTTTACTTACTTTCATAATAAATATTTATATTACTTTATATACAGTATCTAAACTAGTTCCATGTTAAAAACTAGTCTGATGTACCAATCCCAAAACTTTCTTCTATCTCATACATGTTAATACTGGAAAATTCGCTGTCACACTGCCAAAATTAAACGGCAATCTATGCCCATCATGAGGATTCTAAAGATATGAAATTCCATGCATTAGGTCTTGAGGTATGGCTGTCTTTGAAATTGTGTAAATTCAGCAAAATCAGCCTAGCATCGCCACATATTGGGTGCTTTACACCAAACTCACCAAGCAACCACTTATGCTAACTGAATCTGAAGTTTGGGGAAAATCCGTGCATTAGTTTTTGAGATAGAGTTATTGCGAAAATCATGAAAATTCCAGCATAGCAGCGCCACCTATTGGACGATTAACTCCAAAACCTAATCAGTAACAACTTGAGTTAACATCCAACTAAATCTGAAGTTAGATGAAAATTCGTGCATTGGTTTTTGAGACAGAGCTATTGCGGGAATCCTGCAAAATGCAGCACAGCAGCGCCACCTGTTGAGCGATTTACACCAACACGTAATCAGCATCAAGCCATATCAAAGACTAACTGAATCCGAAGTATCATGAAAATCCGTGCATTAGTTCTTGAGATAGAGCCATTGTGCAAATTGTAAAAAATGCAGCACAGCAGCGCCACCTGTTGAGCGATTTGCACCAAAAACTAATCAGCATCAATTTGTATCAGGGACTAACTGGATATAAATTTTTATTAACTTCCGTGCATTAGTTCTTGAGCTAGAACGCCCACAAAATTTGTGTCGCACACAGACAGACATTTTGTAAAAATATGTTTTACGGGTTCTCTGACCCTAAAACGAGTAAATCCATCGAAAACCGGAATTCGAAAATTTTCATGAATCCAATACTTTCTTCTTGTAAAGATAGAAGAAAGTAAAAATAAATATATTAATTAATTACGAATTGTTTGTAACTTAAAAATGAGAGAGAAAAATGCCTTTAGTTTTAGTCAACCAAATCACTGTGTTGAAGCCATAATAATCTAAGTCCTACTGTAATACCTAAGTAAATATTAACAAGAGCGAAAAATCATGCGTCCTGCAAAGATTATGTAATATGTTCTAACACATTCAGAAATTATAATAAAACTTTGCAGTTTATTAAGGTTAAAGATGTCTAAATGAACAATTTAGAAAATGCATGACACAGTTGTTCTACAATTACTGAAATTAAGATCAATAATCTAAAAAACATCAGAATTATTTGTGCAGCCCTCTATATGATCTATAAATTTGTATATATATTACGTTGTGTGCTAAAAGTCTATTAAATTAGATGCATAGTGCAGTTAAACATTTCTAGCCAGCAATGTCCGCCAATAAATGGATATGTACTTGAGACCTTTTGTGTAGCCTTGTATATGATCTATAGAACTAATATTCGCCAAGTAATATGCAAAAAATTGCTACATTTTAAATCGCATACCACAACTGAAAACACACAGCAATTATTCTTCATATTCAGTACTGTAACCAAATACTTTTGTGTGTCCCTGTAAATGAACAATAAATTATATGCACACCAGATTCTACAATAAGAGCTTTGTAGTACATCTCAGTGTTATACATAAATTTCAATATCCTTGGAAAGTGTTAAAAGGTACACAGCGGTAATAAAAAAAACAAGCGTATTGAAAAAAATAATGTCCCCTTTAATTTTGATTTAATTGTTACAAATTGTAAAGTAGATTTTATAACAAAGAGAAAAAGGACTCTACTATACCTTGGTATAGATACAGCGAACTAAGAAAGGTTATGTGATTGTGAATGGCTCTTTACTAACCTAACAGCTTTTTGGCCAGTTCTTCACTGATCCTGGCTACGTCATCTATAATAACATTTTTATCCAAATTATAAGTCTCTTTCTACATTCATGAAAAGAAGATTAGACATAAGGTATTGGCTTAAAGTAGACCTAAAAAGCACAGAAAACATTGTTTCTTGCCAGAGGAATAACCATAAAAATTCTTGTATTCTTCAAATTCAGATTCTACATCGTCATATTTACAGATTTCTTCAGCTCCATTCAAAGATTGTCTTGTTTTCTTTCAATGTTAGTTTTTGTAAAATTATAAACCATTGTAAAATTTTCACACTGATCTACAAACTATATCACCTCTATCAATAATTAATTTCTTTCAACTTTACAAAGTTTAGAAATACTACAAACGACTTCCGTTGGAAAACTTAATAAAGCATTATGATTTCATTAATTTTCCTTGGTTCTAACTTTGAATCAATCGACTAAATCTTCCTTCAATACTTGTCCTGGAACAATCTAAAACACTGAAAAAGCCAATTTATAGTTTTGAGCGGTTGAGATTCAAGGAACCTCGTCTATTGATTTTTCAACAGGCATTCCCCTACTCCTACATAAATATTGTTATCTTCAAATTTGCTATTACCTGTACTTGCATAATATTTTGTTTTTAAATACTGAACCTGAAAGTGTTTATCATTCCTTTTATCTCTTACTTGTTGAAGCAGCTTCTGTACCAAGTTCCAAGTTGTAGAATAGTCTTACTTTATAGTATTTTATCCCTTACTTTGTACCGCTACCTTTTATCCCTTACTTTATAATAGTTTTACTTTGTAAATAATTTAAAGTAGCATATGTAAGAAAAAATAAGTCTAATAAAACAATATACATTAATAGGTTTTAAAATTTAGACTATTTAGTAATCAACAAATTGTTTGCCATGAATTTAGATTTGCATTCAAAACTTCCATTTGATATTTTTAAAACGGTAACAAAATGGAATAGTTTCCCTGTATTTACACTTTCCTCAGGTCTTAAAATTCCCTCATCGATAATCGAAGAAAGAGCTTTATGCTCCTCCATCTTGTTGCTCTTATTTTTTGCAACCTGTGCAGTTTATCATGTGCAATATGTTTTCTTTTTGTTTTCCTCCCCCATATTCTTTTTTGAGATGAGCTTAGAACAAGTGGGTAAGTGTGATCATGCATCGCACAAAGGGTTTCGTTTAATATTCCTTTCAAAACACTTTCTTTCAAAACGTCCAGTACATTTATCGCCATGGAATACCTTCTAAATTTTGGCAAACACATCCTAAACTATGTTAAAGTTTCAAACATATTCGCCTTGTTATATTTCCTAATTTTGTTCGCACTCCCCCCCCCCCCCCCAAAAATGCTACGATATATCACATGACGGGTATCTGCCAAATTTAGAAAAGTGCCCCCCTTGAGGGGAGTGGGCAGATGGTCACCATGATTTTTGACGCGGCCTGATTTTAAAAATTTATGTTATGTTTTATAAGCCATATTAAAGTTTCAAACAGATCGTCCAGTTATATTTCCTAATTTTGTTCGCGCACCTCCCTCAACCCACCCCCCCTCCTCGAAATGCGACGCGCCCTTCTTCTTTATAATTTATTATCGTGTGTTATAAAGTATCTTAAAGTTTAAAACAGATTGAATTGTTAGATTTCCTACTTTAAATGAAATCGCGGTCTGTTAATTCCACATTCCACCACCAGGGAGCGCACTGTATTCTTAACAAAAGCGTATCTGAACAAAACTCCTTTACACAACCTATTAGTAGATATGTTACTCGAGGGGGTGGCGGTCATCAGCAAGAATTTAAGATAATTGTTGAAATTACTATTCGGAAATAGTGGTAATTTAACTTTTGACTTATTTATATTTAATAAGTATAAGTAGCATGTATCTGAGGACTCCATCAAAAAACGCACCTGAAACGGTATGAAACAAAAAAGAAATATTTTGCCCCTCCCCCTCTCCCCACCTTCCCGAAATTTCACGCGCCATTTTTTATAAACTTTTTCTAATGTGTTATAAACTATCGTAAAATTTCAAACAAATCGCCTTGTTATATTTCCTAATTTTAACAAAAATGTTAGTTCCACATTCCACCACCAGGGAGCGCACTCTATTCTTAACAAAACTGTATCGGAAGGAAACTCCGTTAAACAACCTATAAGTAGATATGTTACTCGAGGTGGTGGCGGTCTTAATAAGAAATTAAGATATTTGCTGAAATTACTATTAGGAAATAGTGGTAACTAAACTTTAGACAATTTTATATTAAATAAGTAGCATATATCTCAGGACTCCCTCAAAAAGTCACCTAAAGCGGTCAGAAACGCTAATTTTTTTAAATAGAAATCTAGCGCCCCCCCCCCTCCCCGGAATTTCGCGTGTCATTCTTTCTTACACTTTATCTTATGTGTTATAAAATATCTTAAAGTTTCAAACAGATCGACTTGTTAGATTTCCTAATTTTAACAAAATCGCCTTATGTTAGTTCTATATTCCACCACCAGGGAATGCACTCTATTCTTAACAAAAGCATATCTGAACGAAACTCCTTTACGCAATCTTTCCGTAGATAGATGGGTCGGGATGGTGGCGGTCTTAAACAAGAATTTAAAATATTTGCTGCGGTAACAAACGCTAAGATTTTAAAAATAATTCTAGCTCCCCCCCCCCCCTCCTCGAAATATCACACTCCATTCTTTTTTACACTTTTTTCTATGTATTATAAACTATCTTAAAGTTTCAAACAGACTGAGTGGCGGTCTTAACCAATAATTCAAAATATTTCCTGAAATTACTATTAGAAAATAGTGGTATGAAGTAAACTTTCTGATGATGAATGAGTTATACTTATCTCATATCGCTGTTCAAAAAGCCCAGGCAAATTATTAGATTTCCTAATTTAAGTTAATTCGTGGTTAAATAAGCGCGTCTCTTCATTTTAATTGACGCATTTGATAGCAATAAACCGATTAATTAAATAATAATTAATATTTCAGCTTGTAATTAAGATAGGACTTAGATATGGGTATCAATGAAATCAGCGAGAAATTTGACATCGGGATGCCAAAAAATTTAATCAAAAAATTTAATATTTAAAAAGTTAAAATTTCGTATTAAAATATGCTATTGTGGAAAACCGCAGCGTCGTCATGTCTACCTGCTTTCTCGCCGAATTGAAATCTTTTTATTTCCTTGTCTTTCCAATTAAAGAAATTAAATTTTTATCGATCGATTTTTAGTGGATATTTTAACTTATACAGATCGCAGAAATGTGAACTTTATACCAAATGAAAGTAGATTTTTTTCTGCGTCTGTCTATTCCATTTACAAATTTTTCGGACCAATATTTTCTGATATACGATTTCGCTTTAAAATCTCCACTTCATTTTTCGGCTTAATTTCCTCCGTGGTAACCGTGCATTCGGCTGATTTTACTGGCAACCCTTAGGAGAAACACGGATGATTTCGAGAAAGTCCGTTTGAATTTGCGTTAAAAAGGTGGATTGGTTAATTTTAGAAGTTAATTAGCCCGTAATTCGGTTAATTACCAACTTTTTAAAAATTTTATGATTTGTTGTTTGATGTGAGGTGTTCAGCTATAAGTACCCAAAATTTCAAGTCTCTAACATGTATAGTTTCTGAGAACGGGCTCTGTGACGGACAGACAGACAGACAAAGGAGCGAGACGAATAGGGTTTCGTGAGATGAACGAAACCCTAAAAACGCAGATTCTTACACCAACCTAAATAACTTTTCTGCTAGGAGCAACGTTACTGTTGAATCAGCATACTACTAAGTTCAGTACGTGTCCTATACAGTGAGTCTAAATAAAATCTTTGTTTTCCTTTTTAAACTAAATTTGTACACCATTATAGCAGCCTTTCATATTTGTTGCTCCGTCAAATGAACAAGAAATAATAATTGATGTAGCAAGATCACACTTGGATAATTTTGATCTTATAAGTTCATACAAAGCCAATCCACATGAATTATCGACTACTGTTATTTATAAAAATCTTTCATATATCTTTCCTTGAATGACATAGCAGACGCAAATTGCAGCCGGTCCATAATAGCTGCATCTTGAGTACTATCTGATACAATTTAAAGTTAAATATTAGCTTAATAAGCAAAGATTACATATTAAGTTAGGAATATTAGCATGAACTACATCCCGTTTCTTAAACACGAGAATAACAACAACGCGGTAGATAAGAAACATTTAGGAGGTTGCAGTTGTACAACTTAAAACAGGGCAAATTACTTTTTCATATTCAGAATAAAAGCCTTTTTTAAAAAGCAGATTCTTATGAAATGCAGCAGAGTAATGCGAATTGAAGGAATTACAAAAAACTTTTGGCACTTTTTTTCAGCTGTCTTGCCAATCCTGGTTACTATTTTTAATAGAAATTGAGCATGTGCAGTAAATCTTCGTAGGGAGGCTTCGCTGTTTCGATCAGCCAGTGTCGCGATGTGCTCTGAACCTATGAGCAAGTCAGCACCCCTCCTCCGTTTCGCCAGCGACACGACGCCACTACCGGCGCTACTTACATAGGCTACCAGCTACCATAAACAGAAACCAACTGGCAACTGCTTAAAATTGATTCGAAATGCGTAAGATTACGGGAAAACAGTCAAATTATCCTGATGTAACTAGTTATGAAGTAGAATATCCATTTTTTGAGGCCCCTCCGGGGCCCTCTTACATAGACTACCTTAAACCAAAACCAACTGGCAACTGCTTAAAATTAATTGCAAATGCACAAGATTACGGGAAAACAGTCAAATTATCTTGATGTAACTAGTTATGAAATAGTATATCCATTTTTGGAGGCCCCTCCGGGCTCTCTTACGTAGGCTACCATAAACAAAAACCAACTGGCAACTGCTTACAATTAATTGTAATTGCGTAAGATTATGGGAAAACAGTCAAACTATTTATGAAGCTATAAACTAGTTATGAAGTAGTATATCCATTTTTGGAGGTCCCTCCGGGGCCCTCTTACATAAGCTACCTTAAACCAAAACCAACTGGCAACTGCTTAAAATTGATTGTAAATGCGTAAAACTACGGGGAAATTACGTTGAAACAGTCAAATTATTCTGATATAACACTATGAAATTAGTATACCCATTTATGGAGGCCCCCTTACATAGGCTACCATACACAAAAAGCAACTGCCAACTGCTTAAAATTGACCCCTTGTGTCGGTGGCCCTCGGCAATCGCCGACTAGCCGATCTGGCCAGTCCGGGCCTGGCTATGTTGGAATTTCTGAAAAAATTCTGCAGATCTACGCCGATCGTGACTCTAGAACACAAAACCAACCACAGTTCAAAACTTTATATCTATCTTTCTATATAGAGAGAGAGGGTGTATCTGAAACAAGTGGGTAAGTGTGATCATACATCGCACAAAGGGTTTCGTTTAATATTCCTTTCAAAACACTTTCTTTCAAAACGTCCAGTACATTTATCGCCATGGAATACCTTCTAAATTTTGGCAAACACATCCTAAACTATGTTAAAGTTTCAAACATATTCGCCTTGTTATATTTCCTAATTTTGTTCGCACCCCCCCCCCCCCAAAATGCTACGATATATCACATGACGGGTATCTGCCAAATTTAGAAAAGTGCCCCCCTTGAGGGGGAGTGGACAGATGGTCACCATGATTTTTGACGCGGCCTGATTTTAAAAATTTATGTTATGTTTTATAAGCCATATTAAAGTTTCAAACAGATCGTCCAGTTATATTTCCTAATTTTGTTCGCGCACCTCCCTCAACCCACCCCCCCTCCTCGAAATGCGACGCGCCCTTCTTCTTTATAATTTATTATCGTGTGTTATAAAGTATCTTAAAGTTTAAAACAGATTGAATTGTTAGATTTCCTACTTTAAATGAAATCGCGGTCTGTTAATTCCACATTCCACCACCAGGGAGCGCACTGTATTCTTAACAAAAGCGTATCTGAACAAAACTCCTTTACACAACCTATTAGTAGATATGTTACTCGAGGGTTGGCGGTCTTCAGCAAGAATTTAAGATAATTGTTGAAATTACTATTCGGAAATAGTGGTAATTTAACTTTTGACATATTTATATTTAATAAGTATAAGTAGCATGTATCTGAGGACTCCATCAAAAAACGCGCCTGAAACGGTATGAAACAAAAAAGAAATATTTTGCCCCTCCCCCTCTCCCCACCTTCCCGAAATTTCACGCACCATTTTTTATAAACTTTTTCTAATGTGTTATAAATTATCGTAAAATTTCAAACAAATCGCCTTGTTACATTTCCTAATTTTAACAAAAATGTTAGTTCCACATTCCACCACCAGGGAGCGCACTCTATTCTTAACAAAACTGTATCGGAAGGAAACTCCGTTAAACAACCTATAAGTAGATATGTTACTCGAGGTGGTGGCGGTCTTAATAAGAAATTAAGATATTTGCTGAAATTACTATTAGGAAATAGTGGTAACTAAACTTTAGACAATTTTATATTAAATAAGTAGCATATATCTCAGGACTCCCTCAAAAAGTCACCTAAAGCGGTCAGAAACGCTAATTTTTTAAATAGAAATCTAGCGCCCCCCCCCCCCTCCCCGGAATTTCGCGTGTCATTCTTTCTTACACTTTATCTTATGTGTTATAAAATATCTTAAAGTTTCAAACAGATCGACTTGTTAGATTTCCTAATTTTAACAAAATCGCCTTATGTTAGTTCCACATTCCACCACCAGGGAATGCACTCTATTCTTAACAAAAGCATATCTGAACGAAACTCCTTTACGCAATCTTTCCGTAGATAGATGGGTCGGGATGGTGGCGGTCTTAAACAAGAATTTAAAATATTTGCTGCGGTAACAAACGCTAAGATTTTAAAAATAATTCTAGCTCCCCCCCCCCCCCCCCTCCTCGAAATATCACACTCCATTCTTTTTTACACTTTTTTCTATGTGTTATAAACTATCTTAAAGTTTCAAACAGACTGAGTGGCGGTCTTAACCAATAATTCAAAATATTTCCTGAAATTACTATCAGAAAATAGTGGTATGAAGTAAACTTTCTGATGATGAATGAGTTATACTTATCTCATATCGCTGTTCAAAAAGCCCAGGCAAATTATTAGATTTCCTAATTTAAGTTAATTCGTGGTTAAATAAGCGCGTCTCTTCATTTTAATTGACGCATTTGATAGCAATAAACCGATTAATTAAATAATAATTAATATTTCAGCTTGTAATTAAGATAGGACTTAGATATGGGTATCAATGAAATCAGCGAGAAATTTGACATCGGGATGCCAAAAAATTTAATCAAAAAATTTAATATTTAAAAAGTTAAAATTTCGTATTAAAATATGCTATTGTGGAAAACCGCAGCGTCGTCATGTCTACCTGCTTTCTCGCCGAATTGAAATCTTTTTATTTCCTTGTCTTTCCAATTAAAGAAATTAAATTTTTATCGATCGATTTTTAGTGGATATTTTAACTTATACAGATCGCAGAAATGTGAACTTTATACCAAATGAAAGTAGATTTTTTTCTGCGTCTGTCTATTCCATTTACAAATTTTTCGGACCAATATTTTCTGATATACGATTTCGCTTTAAAATCTCCACTTCATTTTTCGGCTTAATTTCCTCCGTGGTAACCGTGCATTCGGCTGATTTTACTGGCAACCCTTAGGAGAAACACGGATGATTTCGAGAAAGTCCGTTTGAATTTGCGTTAAAAAGGTGGATTGGTTAATTTTAGAAGTTAATTAGCCCGTAATTCGGTTAATTACCAACTTTTTCAAAATTTTATGATTTGTTGTTTGATGTGAGGTGTTCAGCTATAAGTACCCGAAATTTCAAGTCTCTAACATGTATAGTTTCTGAGAACGGGCTCTGTGACGGACAGACAGACAGACAGACAAAGGAGCGAGACGAATAGGGTTTCGTGAGATGAACGAAACCCTAAAAAGAGGCGAAACTTTACGGGGTGATAGAACGCAGCTATACGAGCAAATTTCGTCATAGAATGTATGGTCGGAACGCCAGCGGTGAGAAGTTAAAAGATAATTCTTTAACTGCGACAGTGGAAAACTAACACAAGAATGAAAGGAGATACTTCTAAAAACATTTTATTAACATGGATGTAATGTACATGCTCAAAAAAATTGCTCAAAAGATCTCCGCCAGCTGTAATGCACGCTTCACATCTAAGGGATCGGGACTTATGCACATTTGCGAAGACCCAGGCATTTCCCGAATACCACCGGCAACAACGGCAATCCTGGTGAAAAGATCCACATTGGTTTCAAGATTAGGCTTTTCATATGGCCCCACAGGGAAAAGTCCAAACACGAGAGATTCGGCAATCTGGGTGGCCAAGCTATGGGACCACCTCGTTCAATCGATCGCCCTGGGACTGTGGAAAATTACCTTTTAACTTCTCACCGCTTGCGTTCCGACCATACATTCTATGACAAAATTTGCTCCTATAGCTGCGTTCTATCACCCCGTAAAGTTTTGCCCCCTTTTTCAGATACACCCTGTATATCACTTTTTATGGACACGATAACTTCCATAATTCTGCACAAATCCCTTCTAAACTCATACATATAATCAAGGCGCAGAGAATCTCGGGCAAATTGGACCAAAGGGATAAAAATAGGGAGAAACTATGTGAAAACAGAAAAAACTCCATAACTTCTTAATTATAATATATATCAAATTAGTTTAAAGTTAAAGACCGAGAGGCGACAGCACAGACAATCAGCTCATCGAGTTCATGGCTAAAATTACAGAATTAGTTAAAATTCGATTTGCATATTAAAACGCAATCGGTCTGCCAAGTCATATCTTGGTGGAAAACACATGAAAACCCGATTTTAGCGGTTGACTCGTAGGTTTACCATTGTGTTTTCCTGCTTCCAGTCCACCATGTTTTCATACCTTTGGGTAATCGTAAGGAAATATTATTCTGCTGTTTTTACAATTGAAAACAATATCTATAATAATAGCAAAAAGTTATGTGACTATCATCAATAGTTCCGGGCGGACCACTTCGCTTTTTATACTCTAGGTGCCATTTTGGTACTTTAATGTTAGCAAGGCACAAGTGGTAAGTTGCCAAATATTATTCCATCACCATCATTTCATCTATATTATAATAGTCCAAGTCATCTAACTGCCATAAACAATTACGGGCTGATACCTTCGCTTTTCTTATGAAAGCTTTCAATTTTCATTAAAAAATCAAAAAAAAAAAAATTCGAATAAACCTACATAAAAGTTGCCACAATCGCAAAGAATTCTTGGTACTTTTATGTTAATCGGGTGCAAATCTCGCCAATAGCTTTTTTTTTAATTCGCCAGTTAGCATTTTTTTTTTTTCGAGTTGTAAATTAAAACATTGCTTTAAAGTTGAAATTAAATGTCATGGTTTGTTGCATTATTTAATGTTTGACACAGATGTCAAATACGCACCGGGTTTTGTGTGATTTTTTTTACGACAATTTGGCAAAAACCTCGTTTTCGAATACCAGTTACATAAGTATTTTAAAATTATTTTCTATTATTTTTTAAATGAAATAACAATAAAGAAAAAAAAATAACTAACAAAACAATTTATATATTTAAAAAAAAAGTAAACAAACATTTATTAATAAATAAACAGCAATAGCCGGGTTACCATGTGAAGCAAACTAATGCCATTTTGGCGCCAATTAGGTACCCTGGTTCGTATATGATATCTGTGCCTAATATCTTTCTTTTCGTTTCGTTTAAAAAAAAAAAGAAAAAAAGAAGTGAAAGCCAATTTTAAATGTTTCAGTTTTACAGGAAAGTTTTGAATTTTAAATAAAAAGAATGAAAGTTTATTATTTTAAATGAAATGTATGAAAGGATTATATTTTAAATAAAATTAATGAATTTAAAAAAAAAAAGCGACGGGAAAAATGTTTGATTTATTATCTGCGTCCCGCTAACATAAAACTGCCGAGTTCTTGATTTCTCTATCAGACTCTTCCGATTTGGCGAAATATTGTTCACGTAAATTGAGTTATGAATAGAAGTAACATGATACATTTCTTAGCATACATTTAAGGGAAACCAAACTGGTCGCCAAATTACTTTAAAATAGCAACCTTTTCTAAAATGAAAAAAAATATATGCTATGATTAAAATTTGAGTTGTCATCATTAGAGAAAAGTGTTTAAAATTAGAAATTAATATCTCGGAAACTAATTCGAATTTTGAAATTCTAATACCAGTTTTAAAATCCGCAGGTCAATATCGATTTTTGTTGTTAATTTCACCGCATAATAGTCCATATTTTAGGAGAAATCGCCATGAAACATAATCTGTCGTTTAATCAGTCGTTTCATTAGGATTTTATATACATAAGGTAGATAAATATAGATAATACAAAACATATTTCAGTTTTAAGACTTAAAACACATGCTTTTATTTTATATAAAATGATGTCATTCGCATTCTCTGAAGAATTCCTCATTTACGAGATTCAGTCTTAAACAATATCTACAGTAAAGTATTCGAGGCTAACGAAAAATACAGGCTACAGTGGTGCATCGCACGTGTCTTTTTTTACAGACCGCTAGAGTGACATGGTGCTCTTTTTGCACACCTTCCTTTATGCATTCGAGCATTACGTGACTCTAGCGGTCTCTAAAAAAAGATACGTGGAATGTACCGCAGTAGCCTGTCTTTTTCGCTAGCCTTGTAAAGTATTCATATGAGGTCACTATCGCTGAATAATACACAAATAATAATAAAAAAAAACAGGTATCATCACTCAAGAAACTCAAAAAAAAAATCGGCTGTCTAATGATTTACATGCTTTCATTTGTTTGTAATATAGATAAATTAAATATAGCTTATAATAGCATGTTTTATCAGAAATCATTCATTTATATTTTTTTCAGTAGTTATGGGAAAATGGCAACAAAAAGATATAATTACTATTTTCCAATTATTTTCTCTTTATTTTCTACAGCAATAGAGTACTTGAGTTGCAAAAATTAAACAAATGGCACTAAAAACTATAACAAAAATAATATCTCAAAAATAAATTTAGATGTAGTTTTCAAACAAATTGCATTAAAAAGTACTTTTTTTTTCCAATACGACGGTATAAAAATTTAAAATGTGCGAAGCTTAGAAATTTAGAAAATTGTAGTAGAGTATTTAATAGCACAATGATACATCTGTTTTGTTTTAAACAACGGAACGCTATTTTTTGGAGACGACACTTAATAGCTGGGAGAAAGAAATAGCATACCGGGGGCTAATAAATGAAATAAAATACGAACTCCTATAGAAACAAGACATATTTTATTAAATAAATTTTCTGGTTCAAAAATATTTATTTGGCCTAGGAAAAAACTCCAGAAGGATGGCAGCTACGCATTTATAGATACTCATGTTTAATTTTATAAAGTTCAATTTTCTGAAGAAACAGGGGGATGGATTAAGGCGCCAACTAAAGTTCTGCACACAGGCACTGGATAGTGCTGGCGCGCCCCTGAATAATATTGTAATAGTAATTCTGAGTTACCGCTGTTTAATTACTTACTCAAGATACTTCAATACCATACTTTTTTTATTACAAAAAGCTACCTGTTATATAATTTTTTTTTGTATTTGCATAATTCCTGTAGTGATGTCCTTGATTTTTAGCTGAATTACTGTAGGCGTTATACATCACGAAAAAATTTGGTAAATTTCTGTTGCAAATTATTACTAATGACCTCTAATTTCGAACCATGATCTAAATATGCGTTGGCGAGGTGCTATACATGAACTTTTTTACTGTACTGCTCGATTTAGGGATGCATTCTATACACCCGAAAATACAGTATAAATCCAGTGAATTGGCTCAAACTTAACCAAACAAGAAAGATGACTGTAATCTTTGAGATTTTGTACTTGTGCTGTTTAATGGCAATATCTATCCCAGAAGGATTACTTTGAGAACAAAGGAGGATTTTGTTGTTGGCTGCATGGAAAAGAAATTAAAGTGTTGGCGTTAACCACAGCGACCTGGACTTGATGGTGTATGAATGGAATGATAATGATGCAAAAATTAGTCCACCTAAACTTCTGCCTAAGAGAAAGCAGTATTTAGTCCCAGATCTGGAAAATCCACGATAAGCAATATTTATGAATTTTGTAATAATTTTTTTTATTAAAATATATGCTAATTTGTCGTCTTTTTACGTATTTACACTTCTTACCCTCTCTCCCCTGACTTAACATTAGCCTAAAACTTTCAAAAACCCTTTTTGGTAAAAAAAAAAAAAAAAAATCCAGTGTCGACAAACTTATGATAACGGTGTGGTTCCATATGTTTTTAGCAAACAAAAAAATTACATTCATTTTTAAAATAAAATAAGAGAATGGAGATGCTGAACATGTCATGAAACACAGAAATTTGGACTAAAATTACCCCAGTTGATGGTACTGAATATTGTTCTATTCAGTTTTCATGTTAAGCACAATGTATTTTAGTTTCTAATTCGTATTAAGTTTTAAAATATCAGATATTTTCGAAAATATGATACAGGGTTCCCAGCAAAACATGACTGGCGAATTCCCCGACCAAATCTAAAAAAATTCCACGACTTTCCCTGACCAAACGGGCATATAACAAAATTTGCTACTTATTTTTTCAGTCCTTTGTCAAAATTAGCAATTTTTTTCCCGAGACTATTTGATGAATTTCGCATCATTTTTCATTTTTCGATAAATTTCGCGTCTTTTTCCTCCAAGACTTTTTAGAAAATATTTGTAAATCCCCTGACTTTTCCTATATATTTGGAAATTTCCCTGACTACTTTGAAATTCCATGACTTTCCAGATTTTCCCTGACTTTCCATGACACTGGGAACCCTGTGATATCAGTCACTGCTTGAGAAAAGTGACAAAAAATTAAAAAATGATAGTGACATTGCTATTTTTCTGCTAGACTGTTATTTTCTAGTCTTTGTTCAATTGAATAATTGTGGTTAACTTTTGCAAATGAAGATATTGGTTGACCTTATGACATGCACATTCTAATGATTGTTTTAAAGTACTACAATCATCTTTTGCACACTATACAGATTGAAATTTATATTTAATGTGGAATTTGCTTGACCTATGAATATCCAATACAAGCCAACAGGTTTGAACCTGACATCTCGACAAGTAGCCTTTTGAAGTTCTAATTGCTGTATAAGCAAGTGGGCAACTTTAATCTTAAGTAAACTATAAAAAAATGCAACGCTTGTGTTTTGGAGGTGGTAATATCTGGAGCTACTACCAAACAGATTTAAAAATAGTGGCAAAATGCACCTCTTCTCCAACATAGACTATAGTGATGGGCGATTCTCGAAAATTCGACAATCGAGAAGAATCGTCATCGTAAAAAATCACAATCGATACAGCCATCGATTAATTCCTAGAATCTACAATCGAGATGTTTTACAATCGATTATAACGAGAGAGGTAAAAACAATTGTTGGAAAACTTAGCTATTATTCTGGCCGAAATTTTCGTAGTAGTGATAGGGTTTGCTCGATAATTCTGCTATCGTAATTATTTTCTCCTGATTTAGGCTTAAGGGGTTACTTCAGTCAATTGAAAAGACCTGCTCGCTAATGCTAATCTTATGGAAGAAATTTATAAAGATATCTCATTTGAATTTCCGTATTTTAAAGTGATTTTCTTTGCATTGGAATAAATTCCCTTTCTTCTTTATGAAACTGCAATGTCCAAATCACGTAACTATGGCTCATTGATGAATCAAATAACCTTTCTACTAAAACACACATACTACAATATATATTAAGACACACATACACACAAAAATAACGCCTGCATTCAACAGTTTAAAAATATGTATATATACCTTTAACCTTTCTACTGTTTAGATAACTCCAAAAAGTTTGATACAGTTTAAAGTTCCCCTAAATGTAAAATACTGTGGAATTTCTCCATTGATCGAAAACAAAAGTTTCTTTCGAAAAACGTAAGGATAGTAAGATAAAGATACCTGCCAAGAGGGAACTGCCTAACACGGAAACTGTTTTCCAGTACCTAGCGATTCCAACATGACTCTTTAAGTCTGTATCGAAATCTAAAGTAGCTACTTTATGACACATTTAAAAACTCATTTTTTATTTTAGACGCATTAGCTAGAATCGATTAGCATTTCCCTCTTTTCGATAAAGGAAAAAGGTTTGATACAAATTAAAGTTCCCTAAATGTCTAAAGTGTATCAAATGCTGTGGAATTTCTCTGTTTATCGAAAACAAGACAGCTTTATCGAAAAACGTAAGGATAACCAAACATATATAACTACTGAGAGGGAACCTGCCTAACACGGAAATTATTTTCCAGCAGGGGCGCGCCAGAAGTATCCGGCGCCTGTGTGCAGAACTTCACTTAGTGCCCCACATACCCAAACCCCTCCTCCCTACACCCCCCCCAAAAAAAAAAAAATTCAATAACTATAAATACATACCTGCCGAGCCAACCTTCCGGGGTTTTCTCCAGGTCAAATAAACAAATTTTGAACCTGAAATTTTGTTTAATGAAATGTGCCTTGTTTCTATGGGGTTCTTTTTTATTTTATTTAATAAATTAAATTTCTTGTTCAAAATATTTTTGTTTGACTTTAAAAATAAGGAATGTTGACAGCTATGTAAATAACGGACATCCCTAAAAAATGGGTGCTTCAGCTGTTTGCTACCTCCCACCACAATGGCATACCTCCTAAGAAATTAGCTTTTACCATCTCTCCCCGAATTTTTAAGCGTTCGTCTTTATTTATATTTGTACTTAAAGCAGTTCAAACAAACTTTAATTAAGAAATATAAATGTGTTCAAATAATTAATGGTAGCACCATGACACAAGGAAAGTGGTGCTCGTAATACGGTAAATATACATAAAGGTAGAAAAATATTTTTTCTAATTACGGAGCGAATTATAATTTTTTTATTGTAAGATGCGATTTAAACAATTACCACACGTAAATCATAATTAGGGGTGCATTTTTAAATGTTTCCCCCGTCCTAGAACGATTGGTTTTATATTAGCAAATATAGAACCGCTATGCTGCTTATATAATAATTGTCAAAACGTATCTTTATCTTGTCACATGCTTAACCCTTCCTTCTTTTTCGGATTTTTTTATCTTTTTGATTTCAATTATAATTTTTTTTGTTGTTGTTGCTGAAAATTAATACAGTGAAACTTCTTTTAAAGGCCACCCCTATTCAAAGGCCACCTCTATTAAGGGCCAATATTTTTAGGAACGAAAATTTTTCCCATAGACATAATGCTAAATTTACTTCTATTAGGGGCCGCACCTACCCCTCATAAAGGCCATTTTTTTCACATGTGCCTTAAATCTTGAACAGGTGTATTGAATTTCTGAACCAAAAGGTAAGAGTTCAGCAGACAACTGCACTTGCAACAAAGAAGGCAGGGGGAGATGGGGAGGATTTAGAAACACAATGAAGGACGACAAACATGTGTTCCTCACACTTTGTTAGACCTTTCAACCTGTAGGGGTTGGGTTGGAGGGAAAACTTGACCCTTTGTTGTGGGCCCACAAAGGATAACAGGTTATCTAGAAAAACTGATTCCACATTTACTAAAACTGTGAATGCATATTGAAGCACAATTTTTGCACTTGTGTGTAAAAACGCTAGCATAAATAAATGAACTAATATCTCATTCTAAGGCATTAATAAATTATGCAAATTTAAGTAATTTGTTCCATAAAGTAAAAAAATCATGAGAAACCAAAATTGTCTGTGAAAAAATTATGAAAAGTAAACAAAATTCAATAGAAAATGTTTTCAATCATATATATAGTTTGAAAATGTTAATAAACAGTTTTTTCACCTACATAGGCTGTGATTTCCTTATTTTAGTTGTTGTTTTTTTGTCACCCCTATTCAAGGGCCACCCCTCATAAGGGCCAATTTTCGATGGAACGGTATGTAGCCCTTACAGACAGGTTTCACTGTATTATGTTCTATACCGAATACGCAAACGCAAAATAATTTTGTCATTAAGCAAGTAAGCAGCATTATCCTAGGTCAGGATCGGCGAACCTTTTTACGTGCGCGTGCCAAAAATTCACCAACAATATCTATCAATGGTGTAACGTGCCACATTTTGACATAAAATAATTTTGCAAAGTACGATGTTTATACAAAACACTAATTAAAAAATCAGATGCTATTTCTCTGCATATTTGAATAAACCATTAAATTAAAATTTTAATTCGTAAATATGATTCATTTATGTAATAATTTTCACTATGATAAGGAAATAAAAATACAAAATTTTATTTTAAAAATTTTTGACCTTATTATTTATGCATCTAGTTATGATCCAAGTTGCATTAAGCATTGTATCAATAAATTATTGATGAGATTTTTACTGTTGTATGTTCGATGGAGAATGCTTTATACCTGATTCATATTTTGATAGTTTTATAAATTGGATCCATCTGCCATCTTACTGAAGGGACTGTCTAAAAAAATTAATTTGAAAAATACAGCATTATAAAAATCATACAGAAGGGCAAAATACATGTCGCAAACGCTGCATAACATCGCAAGAAAAGAAAATTCTTTTCATGCAAAAATAATTGCCTTATTTGTGATAGTCTGTCCGTATGAAACAAAATTTTATTCATTATAAGAGAAATTAAATTTCATCTGTATAATAATTATAAAATTTATTTTTTCGCGTGCCAGAGAAATTGTCTTACGTGCCAACTCTAGCACGCGTGCCATAGGTTCGCCAACCCTGTCCTAGGTCATATAGTTTTTCAGAAAATCGCACTTTTCCGTTATACATAAACTTTACTTTGCGGGCGCTCAGTGAGGAAATTAGGGGAGTTCGAGGTACTCATCGTCACGAAATCATCCAAGGATTGCTGATAATAATTTTCAAAAAGGATATTGGATAATTAGCAGATATTAATTAATAACCTTTCTAGATAAAGGCATCACAGATCAAGGCGGCGATGTAACTTTGCAACATCCTTTCAAGGTGCATTTGTCACAATGTCAACTTTAAACTTTGTACAAGGTCTTTGTTTTAGGTAAGGCGAATCATAACGATAAATAGTCACCCTTTTTCATTCCAATTAAATTCAATTATTGATAAATATTTAATAGAACAATGGCAAGTTTTTTACAAAGTCAACGGTTAAATTTATTGTACGGAACTTTTTGTACGCGAGTGAAACTCGCACTTGACCGATTATTCTTTGTTCAAAGCAAATCTGATAAATGCAATTGAAATTTCCATGAAACGTAATTCAGTTTGAAGTTGTTCTAAAAAATATTTTTACCTCCTGAACAACATGAAACTTTCTTACATATTCATGGGCTCGTTTTTATGCGTAAAAGCATAAAATGATAGGCGTGACTATTAAATTGGTTTGGAATCGAATGGCGCTTTTAATTTTTTTTTTAAGCATTGCATTTTAAATTATATCCTGTTTTACTTATTTATTGTTTCAGTTTTATGTAGCCGATTAATTTGTGCTTTTTTCTGTAATTTACATGGGAACCGTGCATAACCTGGGGCTTATGTTGCTTTATCATTGTGCAATACAATTACATTCAAAATTGCATTTATTCATGTATAGGGGGGGGGGGGGAACCTTTCCTCCTTCAAAATTACGTGTTATATTCTATTTCAAATCATTTTAATGCTATTTTGATCAAAATGAAGGGAAAACAGAAATCATGTTTTTCTACTTCAAATTAATTACATTCATATTTATGTCGGCGACGTGTTGATACGGCGCCAATCAAGAGACTGAAGATGAATTTGCTTTCAGTTCGATTTTCTTTTGTGACAGTAGGGTAATTTTTTATTGGCTTTTTTTTCTAATATTTAGTTATCATATCTAACCTGAAAAGAATATTTTCTGTTTTTAGCCAACGAGCATCAGTTTGAGGTTTTTTGTCTTCTATTGCGTACGAGTATAAAAGACACGTTAGTGTTTTTTCTATTTATTTTGTATCATGAACATTGCCCATGCTAAGGTTCTGCTCTGCAGATTTACGAAGTCAATTTCATTTGTAAGTAGATATAATTGCCATGTATAGTTATTCTGATAGAAAGCAATCAAGCAGTGTTACCCCTTTTTTGTATAAAAGCATCGAATCTTTCCGATAACTGTGTCAAATTTTTAATCTAATCTGATTTTCAGGGACTCACCACAAAAGATTGCTACTGCTAATCAGAAGGAATCGATTATAGTTTAAGATATGCACCTTTTATAGGAAATTGAAAAACATTAGTCCATTTTTCAGCAAATAAATATTAATTTCGGTAAATTTCATTTTATTTTTTTTTCTTAAAAATGCGTATCTGCAAACTATCCTTTTTTGTGTTAACACTATTTCCGAATCATAATCCTTACCATATTTAATCGAAGAATTCTGCAATTAATTAACATTAAAATTAGGCAAAGATTACTATTTAAAAGGAGTGATAACTAGCAAGTGGAATAGTTGACAGCTAAGTATATGCTGATAGATATTATTTAATTTTTACTTTCTTCTATCTTTACAAGAGGAAAGTATTGGATTCATGAAAATTTTCGAATTCCGGTTTTCGACGGATTTACACGTTTTAGGGGTCAGAGAACCCGAAAAACATGTTTTTACAAAATGTCTGTCTGTGAGTCTGTCTGTGTGTGACACAAATTTTGTGGGCGCTCTAGCTCAAGAACTAAAGCACGGAATTTAATAAAAATTTATATTCAGGTAGTCCCTGATCAGAGTTGGGCAAAATACATCGAAAAGTCATTTTCGATACAAAATACAAAATACATTAGTTTTAGAACCTAAAATACAAAATAGAAAATACTTTTCGAATATTAAAATATCCAAATACAAAATACATGTATTTTCAAAATACATTTAAAATTTTAAAAGTTTGGGCATAAGGTTACAGGTTTGCACCGGCCGTGCCTGGCAGGCCAATTTTCATTCAGAACACTCTGATCGAGCCGGACCTGGATTTCACTCTTTCCGGGTCAGGCACGGGTTTTATGTTTTTCTGAAGGCTTGGCCGGTCAGGACCTCGACATCATTCTTTCCAGTCCGGGCCTGACTTCTTTTTTTACGGTCTGAATCGAGGCTTAGTCCCTTGGGGATGAGCATCTTATACAGAATTTATAATCTTTTATCATCGGTTTTTCATAACAGAAAATTTGGCCTAATTGGATCAAGAAAACGTCCTGATAAAATATGGCAAAATTTACAATAAAAAAGAACTGGTGGGGATAATCAAGATTCTGAACTTCATTCTTCATAGAGGTCTGCACTGTTCAAAATTTTCAAGCTCGGTCCCGACCCAACACGTATGAAAATGTTTGGCCCGTCCCTGCCCGGTCTGGCCTATGCAAAAATCAGTAAAATCTGGCACGGCCAACAGTTTTTGCACAAAATGTATATTTTTAAAAATCGCCATTATTCTACAATTAAATTGCTAAATTTATTATTTTTAAAGAATAGTACATATAGTATCTCTAGGCAATGAAGTTAAAGCACAGAAAAAGAAACTGCGAAAAAGAACCTGCCTAAGACGAATCATGTGTAAAACTGAAAAATGTGCTGATGCTGATCCATGCAAAATGAATATAATAACACGCGCGAAAAGAATACATTTACCGAAACCTGTCTATAACGGATATTCTCCTTTCCTGTCGATTCCGTCTTGGAAGATTTTATGCTATAGCATTTTTCATATATTTAAGTCTCCACACCATGGAATGTGGATTAGAATGTGGATTAGATTTTAAATGATAACTAAGATTTTTCCATACAAATACAGATACATTTAAAAGATAAATATCGCAGTCCAGCATGTTTTCTTAAAAATGAAAAGTATAAACATGAAAAAAAACTAAAATAAGTATTTTTTGTCAGAATTCCTCATACGAGACGATTTTTAATCATATTGGCGTAAAAATCAATATTTTGTTGAAATTCAGTTGGACCGGGTTAATCAAGGTTTTGTACGAGCTGGGATCGGGCCGAACTTTTAGCTTTTATACCAGGCTGTGCCAATATTTATTTATTTATTTATTTTGTACAGCACGGGACGGGCTAAAAAGATTTTTCTACGGGTTGGGCTCGGGCCGAGACCTGTTATTTTGGGCCGTGTATGTTTGCGTTGTAACAGTTAGACAAAATAATAGTTTTTTTCATTTTAAACAATATAGTGAAGTTTATTTTTAAAATAGGTTAACAAACCAGCGATGTAGTGGAGGATATACGGAGATATACGCCGTATACCACCTGGATTATTTTTAAGAAGCTCTGTACACTCTCTGTTTAATCAATAAAGTTACAGCGCCTACCTCTGTTTTCACAGCCTAAGAGAGACTGCTCAGATGAGGATATTAAGAACATAGATTCCCCCCCCCCCCCCTCCCGACAACTCTTATTAAGGATTTTAAAAGTGCAATTTTTTCAGCTGGAACTGAATCCGCAGGAAACCGTGACTTTTTTCTTACGATTTCAGCACTGTTTCAAACCCATCCCGCAAGCGTCAACTAGAACAGACCAGAACTCGAATTAGGGTCAAACCAACTCGAACCCGACCCACAATGAAAGAATGAGCTTCCACCTGATCCAAACGGCATCTCTGGTTGATGTGCGTTCGGGTAAAATCTGGTTACTTACTTGGTGCAGAACAGTAATTCACGTTCATTTTACTTAATTCCCTTAGCTATTTAATATCGCTCATTTTGACGTGCAGTACACGATGGATGATATATTAAAATTTCGTGATGATAGCTTCATTTTTACGAAAGTTAATGTTTATAAAACCAAAAAAAGGTTTATAGTATATTGTCCTGTTGAAATCGAAACGTTGTCACCTTCAAACTAAACCCTTTCTTAAAAAAAAAAAAAAAAAAAAAAAAAAAAAGTAGAAGGAGAGTGAGCGAGATTGAAAATCGTAGCATCAGTTCAAGAGTTATGCATGGATATACACTAATTGCATAACCCCCTTTGTTGGAAGTCTGTATATATATATATATATATAGATAGATAGATAGATAGATAATTCATTAATGCCTCGATCACTGCAACTCAAATATGAGTGCTTCACATGAATAAAAAATAAGAAATAATTTAAAGAGAAATATAAAATAAACAACATGCTAAATGTTTTTGTTTAAGACCTAGGAATATCATAATATGCGGAAATGACACCAAATAATGTTTTTTCTTATTTTTTTCTTTTAGTAGTGAGCTTTAGTAATGATCTTTTAGAGTTTAATATATTAAAAGTGCCTGTAATCAATGCATCGCTCTTCGTCGTGGTCTGTCTTAAAGTTTCATCAATCTTGAATAAGTGATTTTATTAAAATGACTTTAAATTTTCATAACGTATTGAATATCTCATTCATTTATATTGTAAAACTGTATTTAAACATATACATACTGTATTTGTAATAATAAATATATCAATAAATAGAACTATATTTATGTAATAAAATTCATTCTCCTTTTAATAAATATCACGAGTGGGGTAAATTATACCTGAACATTAATACAATGAATACAAAGGAGCTATAAAAAATAACGTTTCAATCAATGCATAACCGTTATAAAACCAAAAATCTTACCTTTAAATGAGTTTTAAAGTTAGTTGTGGCTTGAAAAGTTCCACTTATAAAAGTAGACCTTGTTTTACACATGCATAATGCGTTAACTTTTTAACAACATTATCAACAGAAATTATTTTTTAAAAAATTCCCGCCTAATACAGCGCAACTGTATTATCCCAAATAATTAATTCACTTGATATTTACCAGCGGGGGCTGAGTCATTCTTTCATGAGTCTCCTAAATAACTAACTGCAGTATATTTCTATGGTATTTAAAAAATAGAATACACAGCAAAACTCTAAATGATTCTTCCTGTTTATCACACAGTAGTTTTCATTCTCATAGCAACGTTAGAACTATAAAAACTAGAACGTTTTGTAATCATTCAGCAAAAATACTTCAGCAGAGCAGATGAATTCATTATAAACCTAAGACGAAACAAAACAGTCAGGCACGTATTTTGCTTTTGTGAATCTTAGATTTTTCGGTTTTAAAAAAGCAGCTTGAAATCGACAGAAATGTATTTTGAGTATTTTTAAAATACAAAATACTTGGAAAAATCATTTCAAAATACATTACCAAAATACTTTCCTTTAAAGTTCGTTTAAAATACAAAATACAAATGTATTTTGAAAATGTATTTCAAATACATGTATTTTCGATACTGCCCAACTCTGTCCCTGATGAAAATTGATGCTGATTAGTTTTTGGTGTAAATCGCTCAACAGGTGGCGCTGCTATGCTGCATTTTTTTCCGATTTCCGCAATAGCTGTATCTCAAGAACTAATGCACGGATTTTCATAAAACTTCAGGTTCCGTTAGTCCTTGACATAAATGGATGCTGTTTACGTTTTGGTGTAAATCGCCCAACAGGTGGCGCTGCTAGGCTGCATTTTGCAGGATTTACACGATTTCTGCAATAGCTCTATCCTCGGCTCTATCCCAAGAACGAATGGACACATTTTCATCAAACTTCAGATTCAGTTACTCTTTGATATGAAATGATGCTGACTACGTGTTGGTGTAAATCGCCCAATAGGTGGCGCTGCTGTGCTGCATTTTGCACTATTTCTTCAATAGCTCTCTCTATCTCAAGAACTAATGAACGAATTTTCATCAAACGTCAGATTTAAGTATAACTTGATTAATATTGCTGCTTATTATGTGTTGGTGTAAATCGCTCAACAGGTGGCGCTGCTATGCTGCATTTTTCATGATTTGCGCAATAGCTCTATCTCAAAAACTAATGCACGAATTTTCCTCAAACTTCATATTCAGTTAGACGTTGACATAAGTTGATGGTAATTAGGTTCGGGTGTAAATAACCCAATAGGTGGCGCTGCATTGCTGCATTTTGCTGGATTTACACGATTTCAGCGACACCTCGAGAACTAATGCACGGAATTTCATCTTTTTAGAATTCTCATGATGAGCACAGATTGCCATTTAATTTGGCACTGTGATAGCGAATTTTGAAGCATTGACATGTATGAGATAGAAGAAAGTTTTGTGATGGCCATAACATACTAGTTTTATTTTGCTAAATAAAAAAAATGCTTTAAATTTTGCAAATAATGTACGATATATAAATATGCAGATTGGAGTGACAGGGGGGGGGGGGGAGGGGAAACAGTACGGTTGTTAGTAGCGGTACCGCAAAATACTAGGGCTCCGGTACTTTTTTGTTAGAAATTAAGCCCTGATCGTCAGTATGTCTATCGCTACCAATACTACAATAAGATACTGCAATGCGCATCCTGTTTTCGGAAAGGTTGGAAAAGCCCGATCTAGAGCAGGGATGCCAAACACGGCATTCGCGGTTTCCTTTCCGAATTTGTAAAGTTTCTAGCTTCTTTTTTTTTAAATGTATTTCAGTCGCTTGAAGGCGCCGTTAAAACTTATGTGGCGCCCTTCGGCCGTTAACATTCAACTTATCTTTCGACACCTTGGCGCCTTTCGGCTTGAGACTCCCCCCCCCATCCCTCGTAAAGCCACGCCGCTGAAAAGCATCTGCAAATTTTATATATTTTTAAAATAAAAATAAATTCATAAATGTATCAGAAATAAATCACTTTCGAGTTTAATAAATTTAAATTAAATAAAAAAATTTCAAATATTTCAGCTTCGCCTAAAATATTTGGCGCCTTTAGTATTCTGGCGCCTGTGTGCGGTGCACACTTTGCACACTGGGTCGGCGCGCCCCTGTTTTCCAGTGCCTAGCGATTCCAACATGATTCTTCAAGTCTGTATCGAAATCCAAAGTAGCTAGTTTCTGACACATTTACTAGCTCATTTTTTATTTTATGCGCATTAGCTAGAATCGATTAGCATTTTCTTCTTTTCGATAAAGGCAGAAGGTTTGATACAAGTTAAAGTTCCCTGAATGTCTAAAGTGTGTCTAATGCTGTGGAATTTCACCGTTTATCGAGAAACATATGGGCAACCAGATAAATATAACTGCTAAGAGGGAACCTGTCTAACACGGAAATTGTTTTCCAGTGCCTAGGGATTCCAACATGACTCTTCAAGTCTGTATCAAAATCCAAAGTAGCTAGTTTCTAACACATTTACTAGCTCATTTTTTATTTTAGGCGCATTAGCTAGAATCGATTAGCATTTTCTTCTTTTCGATAAAGGCAGAAGGTTTGATACAAGTGAAAGTTCCGGTTCCCTAAATGTCTAAAGTGAGTCTAATGCTGGTGAATTTCTCCGTTTATCGAAAACAAAGGAGTGTTATCGAAAAATAGAAAGGTAAACAGACAAATATATCCGCTAATAGGGAATTCTATAACTAAAATAAAACTTCAATGGACTTCCTTTTTGGTATTTCGGATAATTTTAATCTTCCAATCCTTACCAACGTGGTATTAGATGATGGGCCTGGAAAAGGTAGAAGAACCTCCCCCCCTCCCCCGAAGGGGCATTAGGCCCCAAATTGACAATAGGGCAGACCAAGGATGGAAGTTAACTTGATGTAAGAGAGGACTAGGGGAAATTAAGAATGGTAAAAAAAAAAAAAACCGAACCATTGAATAAGAAAAAAATTGAAGAAAAAGAAGAAATGGTAAAAGAACAAGTGAAGCGTGTGATTAGAGCCAGACAAATGAAGAGGGGCACAATGGGCCACAGCTGGTCCAGAATGAGTGCCCAAATGGTCAGAATGGATCAAGAACTTAGAGAATAGTATCTACAAGGAAGAAAAACAATGAGACAAAATATTATGAAAAACAGATGAAAAATACCAATAGACTGAGGCTAAAAGTAAAATGTTTCACTGGGCGGCGTCCCCTGGTGGTAGTAAAAATAAAATTGATACGAGAAGATAGGGAAGAGTGAAAAGACTTTATTTTGTGAATTTTATAATTTTTGGACAAACAGTATACTAAAGGTTTAAAGAAACAAAACTTTAAAGCGCCCTCTTGGGGCGAAGAAGGGAGTTAAAATTAAGAAACACATGTCCATATTTTTTATTCGATTTTAGACGCAATTTGATGTTAGTCTTATAATTTTCCTATGAGTGAAAGATATCGTACCAGAGTACGAAAAAAACCACCGCTAAGTATATTCCTTTAGAGCATTTTAAGCCCAGGGGTCTAAAATTAACAGTGGATTGACAAAAGAAAGGTAGATTTAGAAAGGTTATGAAATTACCCTTATTTTAATATATTACATGAGTGGGGTAAAATAATTTTGAAAAATCCTCTTCCCTGAGGCGACACTTAAAATCTTGAAAACACATATTTTGCAGTGCAGTTTTGTTTTAACAATAGCATTCTAATATTAAGAGATATGGGACAGCTTAGGAGGGCTAAAATAAGAGAAGCATTGAAAATCAAAGACAAACTGGCGCCAAATTCAATAGAAAACTTCTATATCAACAACTGAAACTCGAACTGATAACTTAAACCACTATGCCTCCTAACAACCCATATCGGTTAATAACAAAAGCGAATGGAAAAAACATGCACTCCTTTGAAAAATCATGACTTACACCAGAAGCGCGGTAAGTTTGACTCTTCTGAAAGCTTCCTTTCTCTCGAAGTGCGAGAGAGAGCTCTCGCACTTCCGAGATCTATTTTCTGGACGCAAACTGCTCGTTTATCTCGAGGAGACATTCTGCTCGAGGGCAAACCTCTCGCTTACTTCGAGATATCTCACCGTCTCGTTTCTCGCTCTCTGTTCAACATTTCATATGACATTGTCGAGAATGAGAAATCAGTTTTCGTCCTTTCTCCGAAATGTTACTCTCGATGATTGTCATTTCACGCTCAGCCAAGAAGGGCCGAGAAGAGATATCGAGGGGCAAACTGGAGAAAGAAATAGGCATGACAATGAACTGTGAAATGAAGCTTTAATTTTCAATGTTTTTCTTATTTTAGCCCTACCAAGCTGTCACATACTTGGAGCCCTCCGATAAATATTATTTATTAAATATAAAAATTTCAAAGAGGAAGGTGGGTCGGGTGAGTTCCGAGGACGTGAGAGTGGGTGGGGCGCAATTTAAAAAAAATTACCGAACTCTTCCTGTGACATATAATCGAAAAGCCCTTTGACAACTCTTTCATATTATGAACCTTTCTTCCACCGAAGGTGAAATTCGGGGGAGGGTGGGGTGGGGGCGAACAAACTTTTAAAACCGTAGCCGACTTCTATAATAAATTTAAATATCATTTTAGATGTAGGTTTTTTATGCAGTCTTCCAATAAATATTATTTATTGAACATAAAAATTTTAAAGTGGGGGCTGCGTAAATTCCGGGGCGAAAGAGTGGGCCCAAAAGGGGGAGGGAAGGGGAGCAATTTTCAAACTTTTTTGGACCCGTCATGTGATATGTTATCGGAAAGCTCTCGGATGACTCTTTCATATTATGAGACTTTCTTCCTCCCCTCCCCAATTTGGCCCCCACTGCGGGGGGTAGTTTTTTCCGTTTTTATCATTTTAGATCGGATTTTTTTTATGGAGCCCTCCGATAAATATTATGTATAATATATGAAATTTCAGGACACTTTTCTAAATTTAGCCAAGACCCTTCATGTAACATATCGTTGGAAAGATTCGTGACTACTTATTGATGTTATGCACTTCCGGGGGCCGTCCAATCACTTTGCCCCCCGTGGGACACTTTTCCAAATTTAGCCAAGACCCGTCTTGTGAGATATCATTTTAAAGGTCTGTGACTACTTTTTGATGTTATGCACCTCCGGTGACAGACCCCCACATTGCCCCCCCCCCGGGGGACATTTTTCCAAATTTAGCCAAGACCCTTCATGTGAGATATCGTTGGAAAGGTCTGTGACTATTCATTGATGTTATGCACCTATGGTGTCCGTCCCCCCCACTTTGCCCCCCCCGGGGGGGGCACTTTTCTAAATTTAGCCAAGACCCCTCATGTGAGATATCGTTGGAAAGGTCTGTGACTACTTATTGATGTTAAGCCCCTCCAGTGACAGCCCCCCCCCCCACTTTGCCCCCCGAGGGACATTTTTCCAAATTTAGCCAAGACCCTTCATGTGAGATATCGTTGGAAAGGTCTGTGACTACTTATTGATGTTATGCTCCTCCGGTGTCCGTCCCCCCAACTTTGTCCCCCGGGAGACACTTTTCCAAATTTAGCCAAGACCCCACATGTGAGATATCGTTGGAAAGGTCCATGACTACTTATTGATGTTATGCTCCTCCGGTGTCTGTCCCCCAACTTCCGGGGAGACACTTTTACAAATTTAGCCAAGACCCCACATGTGAGATATCGTTGGAAAGGTTTGTGACTACTTATTGATGTTATACACCTCCGGTAATCGCCCCCTCCCCAAATTTTCCCCCACGGGGGACACTTTTCCAAATTTAGCCGAGACCTCTCATGTGACATATTGTTGGAAAGGCCTATGACCACTTACTCATGTTATCCACCTCCCGCACCCCTCCCCCCACTTTGCATCCATGGGAAGGGCATTTTTATAAATTCAGATCCAGACCCCTCGTGTGACATATGGTTCGAAAGGCCTGAAGACCTGTGACGGCTTATTCATATTATGCAGCTACTTTGCCCCTCCGCTCACTTTGACCCCACCACCAAGAGATCTGGTCCGAGGTTCGTTCGTTTCGAGATTATATTTTTTTTTTCAAGATTTTGTAGTGCGTGCACACCACACCTGCTATACGGTGTCGTATATAGCGGGTAACCTGTTCGTGATTTCATATTACAAGATTACGTATAACTTAGGGACCCGATTAAAGGAGTGGCCCACTAGCGGGCGACGTCACCTTGTCTTTATTAACACCGACTCATTCCAGTTCACCCGCAGACGATTCTTGATAAATGTATGACGTATATAATATATGATGTATAAAAGCAATTGGCAAACTGGAGTCATCGAGAAAAAATTTACACAATCGAAAAATATCGAGATGTCCATACAATCGAGACAATCGAGAAAAACATCTCGTTATCGCCCATCACTAATAGACTACATTTAATGTTGATACACACCCTCCCCAGGAAAGGGGGAGGGGTGCAGGAATAATTTTTTTTTCTTCTAAAATTGAGAATTTTGCAATACTGTCGAGGCTAAAAATTAAAAATGGCAATTCCTTTTAAGATGTAAATACATGTTATGAATGGTTCATAAACAGTTTAAAATTTAAAAGTCAAAATTAGTGGATAACATTCTAAATTACAATTTGTTTGGAACTAACTGTTAGAGTTAGAAACCTGAAATTTGGATGGCTGTTAGATTAAGTGCTCACCCAGTAGTTTTTTTTTTAAAAAATGGTTTAAAATTGTGATTTATGCGATAGTTAGTATAGAAACTTTCAATTTAGCATGTACTTTTGAGATGTAAATGCATGCTAAGATAAATAATTTAAAAGGGTGCAATCCTGGAAAATGTTAGGGATAGAAATAAATTGACATGTCTAATTTTTAAGAGTTTTTAGCAGGGTTGCCGGCTTTTAGCCAGGCCAAAAACAGCCGGCAGGCTGTTTTTGGTTTTAACGACTTAAAAAAAGCCGGTTTTTATTTTTAAAAGTTGGTTTACAGTTAATTCGTTTTAAATTTAGATCAATTAATTTTTAATACACTGATAAATATTCTCTACTAAAAAAATTATAAATTTCTATCAAATTTTGTCAAATAAATAAGTCTTTATAACTGCTAGAAGGCCATTGTGAAGGCATTATGTCTGAAAACAAAATTATAAATATTGAAAAGGATATAAGTTAGACACCAAACTGGTGTTTTGAAATTCTATATTACATAGTTCCACATATACTACACATTTTAAAGATTATATTTAATTAAACAATAACAAAATGTAGCACATCAAAATGGAAACATTCTTATGTGTCCATTTGGAGAGATTAAGTTATAAATGTTAAAAGAGAAATTAGAAAAGATATAATATTTGAGGAGAGTTAGTAAGAAGACGTAAGTGTATAAAAAATAGAGCATTTAAACAGGAAAAAAAAATTATCTAAATAAAATTTTGAAAATCTAGTTGCTAAGCATATTCATGCATGTGCTATTCATAATGTTTTTAATGCTGAGAAATGGTGTTTTTATTACATACACTATGTATAATTTTAAATTTTTACTCGAAATAAAATAAGATTTGTATATTAATAGCTCTTAAAATTAAGTAATAAAACATGCAACTAAGGCTGGGATTACGGTGCCTCACTTAAGATCAACTTAGAGACTTACAATATAAACAAAACGTAAACGGCATTACGGTGCCTCGCGATCTTACGATAGCTTGGAAGCAGCCGTAAGTTAAGACAGAAATGGATGTGCGCACAACCACAACAAATGTAACTGCGGCCTGTGATTGGCTGACTGCAGGAGGACTTACGCCGAAGCACGAGGACTTGCCCCGAGGCACCGTAATACCAAGTTACGACTGATCGCAGGAACGCCTATCCTACGATCGAGCGTAAGATACGGTCGAGCGAGGCACCGTAATCCCAGCCTAAGTAACCATTGTCCTCTTCAATTTTATAAAATAGTAAAAATGAAAAAAATGGGGGGTGGGTGGAGTTAAAGGTCATTGTAAACCAGATAAAGCAGCTAGTATGGCCCTTTTAAAATTTAGCTGACCTATTTGCAATTCTGACTACAAATCTCTATCACTAGCAAAACCATCTAAGTTTTATTCCAGTAATAATGTCTTCATTATTCAGAAATTGAGTTACTTACTAAACTCTAGATCAATTGAATGTCATTAAAACTAATTAAAAACACTTTAAAATGTGTAGTTTGTAATTAAGGCTTCACTTTATAAAAGCCAATTATAACCAAAAAAAGCCATAAAACCAATAAAAGCCACCGGCGTGGCTTTTTAGGGTTTTGTTCATCTGACGAAACCCTATTGGCGAGACGAAACCCTATTCATCTCGCTCCTCTGTCTGTCTGTCTGTCACAGAGCCCGTTCTCAGAAACTATACATATTGGAGACTTGAAATTTTGCATACTTATAGCTAAACACCACACATCATACGACAAATCATAAAATTTTGAAAAAGTTGTACATTTAACCCTTTGGTCGCCCCCATGTGTATTTTAAACAATTCTTTGAAAGTGAGCCCCTAATTAGGTTGGAGGCGTGAAATTTTGCATACTTATAGCTAAACACCTCACAACAAACGACAAATCATAAAATTTTCAAAAAGTCGTACATTTAACCCTTTGGGCTCCCACACATGTATTTTAAACAATTCTTTCTAAGTGAGCACCTATGTAGGTTGGAGGCGTGAAATTTTGCATACTTATAGCTAAACACCTCACATCAAATGACAATCCATAAAATTTTGAAAAAGTCTTACATTTAACCCTTTGGGCTCCCACATATATATTTTAAACAATTCTTTCTAAGTGAGCCCCTAATTAGGTTGGAGGCGTGAAATTTTGCATACCTATAGCTGAGCACCTCACATCAAACAACAAATCATGAAATTTTGAAAAAGTCGTACATTTAACCTTTTGGGCTCCCACATGTGTATTTTAAACAATTCTTTCTAAGTGAGACCATATTTAGGTTGGAGGAGTGACCATTTGCATACTTATAGCAGAACACCATCATGCGACAAATCATAAAATTTTGAAAAAGTCGTACATTTAACCCTTTGGGCTCCCAGATGCGTATTTTAAGCAATTCTTTCTAACTGGGCCCCTTATTAAATTGGAGATTTGAAATTTTGCATACTTATAGCAGAACACCTGATGCAGGGCAACAAATCATAAAATTTTGAAAAAGTCTTACGTTTAACCCTTTGAGCTACTACTTATGTATTTTAAGGAATTCTTTCTAAAAGAGCTCTTAAGTTGGAGACATGAATTTTTTGCATACGACCTCAGACTTCTCAACTGAATACCTCAGACTACATGACAAATCATAAAATTTTCAAAAAGTCTTATATTATTTACTCCTCCGGGCTCTAACTTGTGTATTTTAAGCAATTTTTCTAACCTCCGCCCTTTTCACCTGGGGAGCACTTTTCCCGACACCCCTGTGAACATTCTTTCTTATATTGCACCATAGCCTTACATATTTTAGTTCCACTTTTTACCACCAGGTGCGCCTACTTATCTCTGGTGCTATGGGCCCAATCCCCTCGACTAATATATCTACGGATAGTATGTAAAATGGAGTTTCGTTCGGATAGAGGTTTGTTTTGAATAGAGTGCGCCCCTGGTTGCGAAATGTGGAACTAACAGATTTTTCAAAAGGATAAAGCGTTTTTAAAGGAATATTAAACGAAACCCTCTGTGCGATCTGTGATCACACTTACCCACATGTTTAAATTTTACCTGGCTTTTTTGCAACCCTGGTTTTTAGGTAATTAAACTTTTTAAAAGATTTCAATTACCGTAATTTCCGGCCTATAATCTGCGGATTATCTGTTAAAAAACCTCAGAATTTTTAAGTGCGGATTATCTGCTGAAATTTTTTTTAAGCAGAAGTTCACGTCAGACATCCAGATTCTACCGCACGATTGTCTGCTATCGACCGTTCATGGAGTTGCTCGTGATTGGTTCACATATGACGTGACATGCTAGTGGGAGTGGCTTCCAATTTTTATGTTACTTTTTAGCCTTTTGGCAAAATGTTTTGATGATGAACAAAGCGTTTCTCAACTCATCTCTTTCAAAAATTTCAATCTCAATCATTTATGAAATAGTGTATTGTTATGACGTTGAAAGTTATAATAATATCAAAGAGAAAACGTGTTATTTAGCACTACAGAATTTAAACTGAACGTTATTAAAAAAGCGGAAGGAAGATTTCGATATAGGTATCGATTATTAGCATAAATCTATAGCCAAATCGATATAGGTAATGAAATAAGGAATAAACATAGGACCAAATCGAT
The DNA here is from genome assembly GCA_963932465.1 of Maratus speciosus. Lineage (NCBI taxonomy): Eukaryota > Metazoa > Arthropoda > Arachnida > Araneae > Salticidae > Maratus > Maratus speciosus. The sequence goes on along the minus strand of OZ010796.1, from coordinate 227,030,823 downwards.
ATAGGTATCACAATTAGCATAAATCTATAGTTAAATGGAAATAGGTACTGATTATTAACAAATATATAGCCAAATCGATATAGGTATTGGAATTAGCATAAATGTAGGCCCACAATCAATATAGGTATCGGAATTAGCATAAATCTATTGTCAAATATTAAAAAGCTTTTTAAACTGTAACGCGCTGAGTGTTACAATATACAATCACAGTAAAAAACAAACGTTATTAGTTTTAAAATCAGTTCTTTTTTGTTTGCTTCAATAGGTCAATTTTTGTGAAATACTTTTCAAAATAACTTGTTAACATTGTGTTAATAATCTTTTAGATTACACATTCAGTAAGAATTTAATCCGACACAATATATGTAATAACATAAAAGCATTATTTTAGATACTAACGTGCTATTGGGGATTAAAAAATATAAAATTAAAAATAGTATAATATACTAATATACCACGTCAATTATATCCAACGAAAGCAACTAACATTCGATGATTCGATTACAAATATCCATTGAAGCTCGCTTATTCTGAAATGATTTAGATTTTGTCCGAGTCAATATAGACATGTATTCCCTCGTGTATTCCTATTACAAGAGTCATTGTTTGGAAAGATAAGAAGATTTAGTCATTGGTTTCAGCTGTTTTGAACCATACCATAAAATTACGAAATAATCAAGCATAAATCTATAGTCAAATCGATATAGGTTTCGATTATTATCATATATCTATAACCAAATCGATCACAAGACATTCTACGTTTTAGATACAAGATTCAATAGAAAAAATTTTTGTATTTTTTTAACTTGTAAATATTTTGTTATTTTTTTTCAATTATTTTAATACAATTATCATTTAAATAGAGCAACTAAATAAATAGAGAGGTGGTTTATTAGTAGTACTTTGGAATGTTGAAAAAAATGAGTAATCCCCGTACAGTCCGGCGTATAATCCGCGGATTATACGCCGATGCGGATTATCTGCTGAAATTTTTTTATAAGGGCTAAAAACTGTGACTGCAGATTATAAGCCGAAAATTACGGTACTTGAATTATATATTAAATTCAAAAATTTGCCAGGAACATTGGCCCAACCAGTATTAGTGCAAAAATCTTTCCACCATAAAAATGTACTTCTTGAAATGAAGTGAGTGTACTGCAGAAATTTGATTAATTTAATTGCGTATGATTTTCCCCCTCTTTAATGTCAAAAGTTTTTATCAATAACATTCTTTTTTGGTTTTCCCTGCAACAATCCTAGAAACAAGACCGTATAAAGAGGAAGGAAAATCGCCGGGTAGTGACTTTCTCACCAAACAGAGAGCACTGCATTGATGAAAATAAAGAACTTTATTTTGATGAATTTGTAAAAAAGTTGATCTAAAAGAGGGACAATCTGATATTATACTTCTCAGTCAAAAAATAACATGAATCAGTTGCATAGTTTCAGATAAATTGGTGAATATACACTAAAAAACTAGTCGGATGCAGCAATCCCAAAACCTTCTATCACATACATGTTAATATTTCCTGAAAAATGAAGCGTATCAGTGTCACCCATTAGGTGATTTACACCAAAATCTACTCAGCGACAACTTATGTCAAGTTGCAGCTGAATCTGAAGTTTGATGAAAATACGTGCATTAGTTTTTGAGGTAGAACTTGCGGAAATCATAAAAAATCTACATAGCATCAGCACCTGTTGGTCGATTTACTCCAAAAACTAATCAGGACCATTTATATCACGTACTAACTGAATCTGAAGTTTGATGAAAATTCATGAATCAGTCCTTAATACAGTTATTGCGGAAATCGTGATAAATGCAGCCTAGCAGCATCACCTGTTGAGCAATTTACACTAAAAACTAAACAGCCCTAATTTATATCAGGGACTAACTGAATCCGAAGTTTTATAAAAATCCGTGCATTAGTTCTTGGGATATAGCTGTTTCGGAAATAGTGAAGAATGCTGCATAGCAGCACCACCTGTTGGGCGATTTACACTAAAAAGTAATCAGCACCAAATTATATCAAGTAGTAACGTAATATGAAGTTTTATAGAAATCCGTGCATTAGTTCTTGAGATATCGCTATTTTGGAAATCATGAAAAATGCAGCATAGCAGTGCCACCTGTTGGACGATTTACACCAAAAAGTAATCAGCACCAGTTTATATGAGGGACTAACTAAATCTAAAGTTTTGTTAATTCCGTTCATTAGTTCTTAAGATTCTTGCACCCACAAAATTTGTGTCACACACACACAGGCATTTTGAAGAACATGTTTTTCGGGTTATCTGACCCCTAAAACGTGTAAATCCGTCGAAAACCAGAATTCAAAATTTTTCATGAATCTAATACTTTTTTCTTGTAAAGGTAGATGAAAGTAAAAATTAAGAATTTTCATAGTTCTGCTGTACATCAGCTACTTGTGCAGCAACAGGCACTTTCCATCCAGCTAACCAAGCGATTTATTTCCAAGCAGCGACATACAACAGAATGAGAAAAATGTTGATTTTTTTTAATTTCTAAAAAGTACTGAATCAATTTTGGTAAAGTTTAAAATGCCACCAATTAAAGAGTCCCTCTTTCAGTAATAAAAAAAGTCACAAATTGGTTGTGTAATTTGAGTAATTGGTGTACATCAAAAAAAAGATATTTTTTTTTTTTTTTAAGTTGATTAAAAATACAAATAAAAAAAAAAAAGGATGGAGAAACAAAAAACATTCTAAAATTGAAATTTTTTTGATGATGCTGGAACTAGCAACTTGAAATTTGACATGGTGTCACTAAGAATAGTTTCTAAAAAAATCACAATTTAAAAAGGATGAAATGAGCAGGAAATATTTTTAAAATATTCTAAACTATGATTTTTCTGAAATTGTTAGGGATAGAAATTTGAAATGGCTATTAGTTTAGAGACACAAAGGAAACCACAAAATTTAGAAATTGATGAAAATTGTTTAAAATTTTTGAAATTTAAAAGAGTGCAGGAAGAAAACTTAAAATTGAGAGTTCTATGATAGAGAAGTTTTGAATTTGTGATGGTGGTTACTTTTATGATGTAAACATGGATGCAGGGCCATCCAAACCAAGAAAAACTTTTCCAAGTATTAGGAATAACTAAATAAAAATGGATTAGAAGATTTTTATGTCTTGCATTATGGCTAAAAATTGATCTTACCAGTCCTGAGGCCACCCATAGATGAAAATGCTGGCTATGAATGGCTTCTAAAAGTTTAAAATGAAATGAGCAGAAATTCTTCAAAATACATTCTAAATTACAATTTAAAATTACTTTTACGTTTTCTGATTAATTCAAGTCATGTTTGATTAACGGAGTACAAGAATGAAGTTTATTTATAATGTGGCTTCATTAGTATTTTTTTAATTATCCGTAACAGTACAATTTCCTCAAATAAAAATAAGCACACAAACAACACTTGGCATATTTTAACAACTGTGCATGCAAAATCTGCAGGTTTTGCTAGTGACTAAATATGAATTAAAATTATTTGAATTTGCACAGATATGAACATTTTATTTGAAGAAAACTGTCTCTCGATATCACTTGCCATCAGAAAAATACTACGGACATTTAATAACTTTGTGTACTAAAGAATATTTTACATCACCAGCTACATTCAAGATCGTAAACAAGTGGGATCACTATTTAAGATGTAATGATTTCCATTCATTGATAACCTTACTCTTAAGAATGTCTAATGAAATAGTTTTAGTAACAACTACAATATCAGTCAGATTGTGGGATAATTTTAGTGGAAATATCAATGCATGGTGTCACAAATGTTTTATAAAGGTTTTAATTTTGGTTTATAAACCAAAGCATTACTACAAGTTTTAAGATAGTAAGTTTCTATCTAATATTGGTTTAACACCTTTTAAACAAGTATCACATATACATGATGTAAGGTAACTACAATCCTTAATTTCTCTACTGGTATTTTCAAATAGAAATTCATATTATTTAAATCACAGGACTTCTGTGATTAAACTAGGAAAAGATTTCTATATGGATATACTAGTGATAAAAGATTAAAAGTTTGTGTAAGGTATGCTCATTGCTAAGGGTAAGTCACCAGAAGTGCTTGATTAAATTTCTAGATAAGTCCAGTGGTTTACACATCAATACCATAAAAGGAAGGTACATTAAGTAAAAAAAAAAAATGACAAAAGGAAAGAAAAGTGACCATCTTGCATACCTGTAATATTTACAAACCCTAAAACTTAATCATGAAAACGCTCACACACACGTTTTTGGTAGAGGTTTGGGAACAATTTACCAATTCAGAGTAAATTATTAAGTAATTGTAAAGCAAAGTTTAATGTTTAGTTAGAAAGTCTAGCCCAGCTTAGCTACAAAATTTCCTGACTTTTCCATATCAATAAAAACAATTTTTCAGATATCAATATTTTGTGATGTTATACACAAACCTAAATTATCAATTTGAGGGCAAGCTATCATAACTGATTGGTTGATTTTTTGACGGCCGATTATCTACACAACGGATATAGGCCCGGGGGGAGTGCCCTCCGTGGTGGTCTTTCTAAGGGAACCTAATCCGTATTTACACATGGAAAATCCACGGCTCTAAGAAAACCACGAAAACTCCGAACGATTAGGCCGACGGGCGCGATTGGGATCGAACCCAGAACTTCCCATCTACCAGCTTCGAGGGCAGAACCTCTCGGCCACTGCTATCATAACTGATTCTGAAACAAAATCAGGGTTCCTACACAATTCCAGTAACAAAAAAAACGACTTTCTAGGTTATTTCTGACCATTTTCACAATAAAAATTTGGCTTATATATTGTTGTAAAACACTTCACTGTGGACACCTCTCAGTTACAGACAGCTGCTAATTTCCCATAGAGATTCTTTACTCTAATATTCTTAAATGGAGTTTTCTCCATAACATCTAATACAATGATCTGATCAATTCTAAGTAGAAACTGTGGCACACACTATGTCAGGACCCCTCCTTTCTCAAGAAAATTGTATCAAACATGAGGAATAAATTTTTTGCGCAGTTCAAAATTTTAACCATAGCTTTATAAAGAAAGAATACATTATAGACACATGCAAAAATGCATTTAAAAATTACAGGAGGGTAAATTCTTCTGTATTATATGCTATTTAGAGCAAATAAAACTCCAAATCCAACAGACGGAATGAAGTATGATGTAATATCCATTCTACTCTGAATTTCGAGGTTGACATTGTCATTAGTGAAGAATACTATGGCAGTTTAGTTTGTATGAATAGTAGGTAAAGAAATTTCTTAAACTATAAATGGAAATTTGCATTAATTTGTATCTTCAGAGAGTAGAGAATATGTACTTTGAAGCACGATGAAAATGTGGGCCCAGGACACAAAAATTCCCCGACCCGTAAGAAACCTGAAAAAATACTGATACTTTAAACAAATTTTTGCAAAATTCACAAATTGCCGAACACCAAGATATTTATTTCATTATTTATCATTGCTCTGATGCTCCTATGTCTTAATGATAATATTTTTCTACATGCTAAACATTTTGCAGACAAAATTTGAAAATAAGGTTTTGTTCAATCAAGATCAAATTGTTATAAATACAGATTACCTTGACATATTTTAATAATAAAAACTTTTTCTTTATAAGCAATATATCTGCTCTGTATCCAACCCAATTGAAGGGTAGCAAATATTCAATAAATTCTACCAAATGTCCCCTTCCCCCGCCCCCCCCCCCCCCCCCAAAATAAATAAATAAATTTCCTGAGCAATCCTGTAAAAAGTTTGTGTTATGATAATTTTTCTGAGTTACAGGGAAAGACTGAAAAAGGATAGGCAAAAGAAATTATGCAAGAGGTTGAAACAGCACTGATGATGGGTAAAGTAAGATTTTTTTTTTCTTTTGTAACGCTGCAATTCGAAATCCTTAGTTTTCGAAAGGTTTCTCAAAGATTAAAAATTTTCTAGGCAGGTTTGGGTTTCTTCCAGGATAGTGGAAGAAACCAACTGAAAACAAAACAGACGTTCAAAATTAAAATATATTACCTGTATAAAAGAAACTCAAAGTATAATATTAAATCTAAAGTGGAAAGCTTAATTAATCAAATGCTTTATTTTTTACATAAAAAACTTTTTTTTTTTAACACTTATGCAAAACATTAAATGAATAAATTTGTCTTTGAATCTCATTCCCATTGTTATTTATAACAACATGTATACCACAATGCTGATTTTAAAAGACTAATGTTTGAAAACTTTTTGCATAGGAACTCTCTCATTATAATTATCATCCCTTTCATTTGCAGCTTACCTTAAACACCTGCAAGGTTATTATTCTCTCCTCATATTAATAGTTTGCTTAAGACAAGTGTTTTTAATTTACTACATCCATTTTATTATCTAAATCTGTAAAATAAGTCTCATCTTACAGTAGGTAAATGATTCATACTTACTACCAGTTAAGTTTAAAAAATGCTGATAAAATTGAAATGGATAATTTTTAATGGATTTTATGTGTTTTGGATAAAATTTCTTTTCTTCAGGTATCCAGAAAGTCCGATTGAAAAGCTTTGGTCCGGTGTGTGATCTTGCTAAAAAACTGATGTAATTATTAATTAAGCAATTAAATTTTTATAGGTCTAATTAAATGTACGTAAGGTTACCTATAAGGAAAACTCATTTATTGTATCTTACAAAGCTGCAACTTTTATTCTAAATACTTAACTAAAGAATAACAATTTCTTTCATTTCTCCCACTTAGAAGAAACCTATTTCTTCCAGCCGGTTTTTTCCACTTTGGAAGACGGCCATACATCATGGTTTAATTATATTTTGACAGATTAAACTAGTAGCTATAATATAAATTTTAAGACTGTCAGCAAGGGTCAGCACTAGGGATGGGATGAATATCCGGCGCCTATTTGGTATTTGGTCCTTTTGCCAAATATTGAAGGTTTATTGGCCGAATGGTTCGGCCAAATATTTAGAGATATCTTGCCGAATATTGCTAAAATCTCATGAAATAGTAAAAAATATCTTGCCAAATTCAGAATAACTTTTTTTTTTGTTCCTTGCATATTTTTCTTTAATCCAAATTGTCTGTTTTTTGGCATATTCATGAAGTCACTCATTCTTACTTGCACAAAATGTACAGTTATTCAGATACTAAAAAATATACAGCCTTTCTGTATTTCAAAGTTTGGGATCTTTTAGAAAATGCTGCCCAAATTGGAGATTCAATTGTCCTGGAAATGTCAGAGAATGATAGATTACAACTCAAGATGTAAAAGCTCATAGCCTTATTCTAAAACACTTGAATATTAATGTCTGCAAATTCTATGCACAAATAAAAAAGGCTCTTATGAAGTTCATGATACTTTCTATTTGCATGATTATTGACTTTAATATGTAACATTATTATGCATATATTTTTTAATATACTTCTTCCGTCATTCATGTTGTTATCAGTTTCTCTTTAAATGCTTTTAGTTCTTGTTGAATAAGTGGAATATTGTATGTGCTGGTTCAAATGTTAAAGATTTTGTTAGTATATGCATTCTACTTTAAGCATACCTTTTGATTTAATGTAATTTAAGTCTTGGAAACTGATTTCAGAACAGACTCATTCTTACAAATGTTTTATCATTAGGGACTAGGGTGTCCCCAAAAAAAATCAACTTTTGAGAACTAAAAATGTTCTTTCTGTGAATATAAAACACATTGAATTGTTTCAGAATTTAAAAGAAATATTTAGAGGTCCCCCAAGGTCCTTGAACTTACATAAAAATGACCAAAATAATGTGAAATGCGGCATTTTTTTATTAGCTACATTGAAAACCATTAATGTTCAAATGACTTTTTTACTTTCTTCTATCTTTACAAGAAGAAAGTATTGGATTCATGAAAATTTTCGACTTCCGGTTTTTGACGGATTTACATGTTTTAGGGGTCAGAGATTCCAAAAAACATGATTTTACAAAATGTCTGTCTGTGAGTCTGCCTGTATGCGACATAAATTTTGTGGGTGCTCTATCTCAAGAACTAATGCATGGAATTTAATAAAAAATTATATTTATGTAGTCCCTGATATAGATTGGTGCTGATTAGTTTTTGGTGTAAATCGCCCAGCAGGTGGCGCTGCTATGCTGCATTTTGCAGGATTTCTACAATAGCCCTATCTCAACAACTACCACACTGATTTTTATAAAACGTCAAATTCAGTTACTCCTTGATATGAGTTGGTGCTGTTTACGTTTTGGTGAAAATCGCCCGATAGATGGTGTTGCCATGCTGAATTTTACAGGATTTACACTATTTTTGCAGTAGCTCTATCTCAAGAAATAATGCACACATTTCCATCAAACTTCGGATTTACTTAGTCCTTGATATGAAATTATGCTGACTATGTGTTGGTGTAAATCGCCCAATATGTGGCGCTGCTGTGCTGCATTTAGAACGATTTCCTCAATAGCCCTATCTCAAGAACTAATGCACGAATTTTCATCAAACTTCAGATTCAAGTATATCTTGATTAATATTGCTGCTGGTTATGTGTTGGTGCAAATCGCTCAAAAGGTAGTGCTGCTATGCTGCATTTGTCATGATTTGCGCAATAGCGCTATCTCAAGAACTAATGCACGAATTTGCCCCAAATTTCATATTCAGTTAGACGTTGACATAAGTTGATGACGATTAGGTTCTGGTGTAAATCACCTTATAAGTGACTCTGCTATGCTGCATTTTCACGATTTCAGTGATAGTCATATCTCAAGAACTAATGCACAGAATTTCATCTTTTTAGAATCCTTATGATGAGCATAGATTGCCATTTAATTATGGCAAAGTGATAACAAATTTTGAAGTATTTCAATGTATGTGATAGAAGAAAGTTTTGGGATTGGTACATCCGACTAGTTTTCATTTATGAAAGCTTCTTATATATTGTTTCAAACAAATTTTGTATAAATTATGTTTTTGCTCTGGTAGGAAGAGCTATAATATATCACTGAAATGAAGAAAAACGGGATTATGCAGACACTTCTACCGTCAGTATAATTATGCACAAAAGTGAACTAAGGTAAACAATTATCTTACAATTGGGAAATAAAACCATCGAAGGAGAATGTTTTAAAGTTATCACATACTTATTTACACTTTTTTTTTTACACATTCAAACATTTTTTATCAACTACATTTCAAAATGATTTTGGCGACTGCTCTTTACAAAATTTCTTTCTGTGCATCCCTATCTCTACGACTTAACAAAAACTTCTTTCTCAACATTCTTTGTTGGATATCTAAAATCATGTATGAATACAACAACTTGCTCAGCAACATCATTTACACAAGGCATATTTTAAGCAAATATTACAGCCTTTTTATAGGATGGCGTTTTGGGCCAATCTTTGACTGGTACAACAATCTTCAATTTTAGCCGTTTCAAAGAAACTATTAGAAATACATAAATCATCCAATTTGAGAGAAAGTATTTCTAATAGATGTGAATTAGAACTCCCTTTTTTTTAGTGTTCAAAACTATGATTTTTGCTTACCATAACAAAGATCTGAAAACAAGCTAAGTGTTGCAGTTCTCCACTCACATATCATGAATGACGTAACATCGTTTTTAAACCAATATTGTTTAGACATCATATTCTTTCAACCTTTGAATCAGTGAAACATCATTAGAAGGAGCATCAACAGCAGATTGGCAAGTAAACCAAGACTGGAAATATACACACACAACAAACCATTTAAATTATTGTATACCTTGAAACTTGAGCAGTTAATACCATTGTGCTTTCATTCCCATTAAACAATAACTTCATTTTCAAGGAATAAATTGCTTTCCAAGGAATAAATTGCCATCCAGTGAGCTCTGTGAAGAGCACCTGGTTTTCGAATTCTAAATTTAATGTCTAACCCACTCATTAAGGATTCAAGATTTAAAATTTCTTTGTAATCATCCCAAAGTAGTTTTGTAGCAGTTTTTACCTCATTAGAAGTAAAAGTTTTTAAACTGTCTGATGCTGTTATGATGGGTACCGATTCCTTTTTTTGATTCATGGTAGTTGAGCTTAGACCAGTTTTCTCGGAATCTCTTAAATAAAAAGGGCCAATAGATTGTTCAAAACACGCACTAAATGCATCAGAAAGTAGAACCTCAAACACGTGATGCTGACATGCTATCCGCAAAAGGTTTCTGCCTATTTTTTGCTCAAGAATTGTACATGCTGCTTTGAATCTTCTATTTGTATGGGTTGTATCAAAACACATGCCAATTACTTGAGATTCACATTTCTACAATTTTAAGAACTTGAAAAGAGCATCAGCTGCTTCTTTACCAATTCCAGACAATAACTTAGAAACTCCAAGAAGCTTAGTACGTTTACCTTGCAAAGAAAAAACTAGTACAGCTAAATGATCAATATTTCATATGCTTTTTGATGACAAATTGGCTAACAGTTTTCCTCCTCAATGAACGACTGACTTTGATGTTTCAAACTGTGTTTTTAATTGTTGAACGGTTTATTAGCGAATATATTGGTGTTCCCGATGAACAGTATTATTTTAAAGCACTATGAATTTTTTATAAGCGGGTCAGATGTCATAGTAGTGGAAGAGCAACCTTCTTTGTTTATTATAGATGCTATTATCATTGTGGATCTTTTATGCTGGTCTTAGTTCAATCTAAAACACCAGCAATATTGGAGTAATAATGGATCTGCAACTGCAGAGCTTAGATTTATTTCCTTTGGGCTTTTTATTATCTAAATCAGTGGTTCCCAACCTTTTATTGGCCACGCCCCACCAAAGCATCTATAAAATCACAATCCCCACCCCCCACACACACACACATTCTATAACATATACATTAGGGTGGAGCGAAAAAAATTATTTTTTGAAAATCAAAAACGGGTAGGTGCCAAAAGTTGCCTTTATACTAGTACATCATCTGTGTGCAATATTACCGCTGAAAAAAAATGGCTTGAGTCTGCGCTTTTGGTCCAAAAGTCGAAATTTTGGGTAAAATTTGACATTTTTTCAAAAATTTTAAAAAATTTCTATAGAGATGGTTATTATTTAAAAGTGTTATTTAAACCTTTATTATTAATGACTTAACATATTTAAACGATAAAACTATATCTTTGTTCTGTATAACTGGAACAAAACTGACAACTTTCGGTGAAAAAAAGGCGTTTCCACTCTGTTGTGTCATACAACTAATTGTTATTTGGAATACAGCTCTTACGTAGTTGCTTTGAAATCTACCAAGGGGGTATCAAGTGGGAGTGGCTGCATTTCATGACACAACAGTGCATAGCTTGACCACCCTTCCATCTGAGCACAATGTTTTATTTATATATTGAATTGTGATTTTTTATCAAAGACTGACATAAGATTCCTATGTATCAACCTAATCCATCTCTTCTTTGTATCCACAGACGTTGGGTGCTGCTGTGACACTTCTTCACGTATATTTCTACTGCTTGTGTATGATAAGGCAAGCAGAGTAATGCAATGGAATTAATGGAATCTATTCAGCGTTGTAGTATCTTCACCAAAATTACATCCAGTTACTGCATAGTGATTGGGAGTTCCGTTCCTACAACATTTTACAACATATAGGTATTTCATCTTTGAGTATGCCATCATTTACTCTACCTCTTGAATTTTTTATATGGTGATAAGCTTGTTGTTTAATGTGATGGCGATCGTCATCAAAATTGCAATAAGAATTTGCTTTCGATGTGAAAAGCTACCATTATCCTAAATAAATTTTTTTAGTATTTGTTTTTTGCCGATTTCTGTGATGTTTTGTAGCCGAGTAATTTCCCATAAGTTTTTAGATCAATTTTTTAGATGTGAATTTTATTTGGTGTAAGCCATCATGTGGCATAAACTTGGATTACATACTTTGTGAGTGAACCAGAATCTGATGGTCAATCAGTTCAGTGCTTATATAAAGGCGAATAATTTTATGCGCCGTTGTGGGCCATCTTGCTTAGGACAAGTTTCTTGGGTTCTTATTCGCTAGTTCTGAGCAATATCTTGATGAAATAATTTTGCAGATATCTATCAGGTATTTCTGGTATGTGCTGAGTACCCTTTTCTTGATTTCAGGAAATATTGTTTAAAAAATACTCTCTATGGCTTCGAAAATTGAAATAAGAAGGGAATAAGCAATTGGACAAAGATTTTCCTATTGGTCCTGCGCATCCCTGTGGGTTAGAATCTAATTTTTGCCTACGATTTTATCTAATAAATGATGCAGAGGAAATTAACTGGACTTGGAGGAGACATATGATCAATTGTAATGGTTCATTCTAAACATGCCCCTCGCAGAATGGATGACAACGACTAACAGAATTATCCGCCTTCAAATGAGCACTCACTGCCCATCAGAGTCTCTACGTTCACTCAAAAAGTACTATGTTATCCAAGTTTGGCTTCTGAATAGTTTACAATCAAATGTAATTCACAGTTAAAGAAGGGATCTAAAAACTCATGGGGAATTGGCTACACAAAAACAACTTGGATACTAAACAACACACAAAACGGAATTAAAAAATACTGAAAAAAGGTTACTGAAAAAAGTGTTGTGGCAACAGAACCTTTAATCAATATGCATTTATCGTGTGCAATCTTGGTGAAGATAATAGAAGGCTGAATAGATTACATTAATACCATCGCACTGCATTACACTGTTTGTCTTCTCTTACACAAACAGTAGAAAAATACGTAAATGAGATCACAGCAGCAGCATTCAAAGTCTGTGGATTCAAAGAAGATGTACCAGGTTGATACATAGAAAACTTATGCCAGTCTTTGATAAAAAAAATCACAATTCAATGTATAAATAAAAAATTGAGTTCAGATGGTAGGGTGGTCGAGCTATGCACTGTTGTGACATGAAAGGCAGCCACCTCCACGTGGTACCTCCTGGGTAGTTTTGAAAGCAGCTAGGTAAGAGCTGTATTCCAAACAACAATTAGTTGTATGACACAACAGAGTGGAAACGCCTTTTTTTCACCAAAAGTTGTCAGTTTTGTTCCAGTTATACAGAACAAAGATATAGTTTTTTCGTTTAAATATGTTACGTCATTAATAATAAAGGTTTAAATAACACTTTTAAATAATAACCATCTCTATAGAATTTTTTTTTAATTTTTGAAAAAATGTCAAATTTTACCCAAAATTTCGACTTTTGGACCAAAAGCGCAGACTCAAGCCATTTTTTTTCAGCGGTAATATTGCACACAGATGATGTACTAGTATAAAGGCAACTTTTGGCACCTACCCGTTTTTGATTTAAAAAAATTAATTTTTTTCGCTCCACCCTAATATACATCTTATTTAAAAAGTGAAATCTATAAGTGAAAGAAACCTAATACAGCCTTAACAATAACTATTCTTTTCTCATTTTTTAACTTATCAAAGAGGTGAATTTTTAACTACAATTTTTTTTAAGAGTAATTTTATAAATGGAATTAAACTATACATCCGTCGCCTTTATGCCAAAAAGAGTTTTGTTGTTCCTTTCCTGTTTATCTCAGCGTTAAACAAAACTACTATATGATCTGCATTTTTATCGTTGAAAAATTCTTGACGAGACTCACATTTAGCATTAAAATTGATAACATTGACACATTTTATAGTTCATTTCAGTAACTTCTTAAAAGTTGATGGAATAGCTTTGGATATTGAATTTTCTTTCTATGGATACAGATTTTTCAAGATTATTGCAAGATTCTCATCTTTATCAATTTTAAGTAGTCATTATTCCCCCCATCAAAACGCATTTCTCTGTTTTACCTTTCCCATTATCGTTAATTGATTGCCATGTATTATGAAGTTTCGAAATTTAAAATATTTCTTATATTTATTAACTATGAAGGAGGTCTGCACTAGAGCCGTAGATATATACAATTGAACTATTTCCTTTTCTAATGCTATTTAAGATTTATCGGGTTGTAACGAAAGTTTCCCGCCACAGCTAATATAGTCTTTTCAAACAGTTTGCGTTAACGTGTTTGCTCATATTGTGTCAAACGATTTTTGGCATTTGAAAGAAAGAGACTTGCTTTATAATACTGTGTTGTGTAATTTGTAAAAAAATATCGTTATCATTAAATACAGGGTGTCTGAAATGGAACTATCATGCTATCAAATAAAAGCCAGCATTTACTTCCAGTTCTGTTGCAAAAAATCAGCTACAGAATGTCACCGAATCATGTGTACAGCTTTAGGTACTACTGTTGTATCATATTACACTGTGAAGGTTTGGTACCGAAAGTTCAAAAACAAGGACTATGACATTCAAGGAGCAGAGTGCTCTGGCCGGCCTACTGATGTTGATGAGGCCCGCCTGCGAGAACTTGTGGAAGACTATCAGTATTCAACCACTCAAGAGCTAGCTAAGGAGTTAGACAGTGCCATGTCCATTAGTCGCGCTATGCATCGCATAAACTTGACGTAAAAGTTCAATTCGCTGGATGCCGCATGAGCTGACTCAAGCAGATAAGGGCAGACATGTTCAGGCCGGCACTAATCTGCTCGAATATCAACGCAAGGACAAAATTCTGAACCGGATCATCACTTGAAGAAAAGTGGATTTAGTTCAACAACACAAGCTGAAAAGGGAGTTGGTCTGCACCCGGTGAGACTGTCGGTAGCCTCGCAAAACGCAATTTGACTAATGAAAAGATAATGCTTTGTATCTGGTGAAAATGCCATGGTATTATCCACAAAGAGTATCTGGAAAAAGGTAAAACCTTGGAAAATAAGGTGTACAGCATGATGCTAGTCAGTGTTGACGCTGCTATCAAGGCAAAACATCAAAATGAGTTCCGGCACAAGAAGGTAATGTTTCATCAAGATAATGCTAGATCACATGTTTCTGCATTCACCGGCTAGACTCTGTATGAACTCGAATGGGATCTTTTGCCACACCCACTATATAGCCCCAACATCGCTTCTTTGAACTTAAACCTTTTTTCACAGCTGTAGCTACATTTTGCTGGTGCTATCTTTAATTCTGCACAAGACATCCGAAATGAAGATCTGTTTTTCGACTCGTGACACCAAAGTTTCTGGACCGAAGGCTTTGAAAAACTACCAAAAACTTTGGCAGAAAATCATAGATTTGGGTGGTGATTACTACCTGCAATAAAGTTACTGCTTTGACATTTTTTTTCTAACTTTATTAAGAATTTTTTTGGCTGAAAACTTTCGTTACAACCCAATATAAAATTTGTAATGTTGGTAGTTCCTCGTTTAGATATTTCAAATACTTTTTACGTTCAATAGTTCAAGACAGTCACATTTAGATACATCTTTAAGTAAATTTACCTGTAAAAATTTCCCCGTGTCATGAATTAAAATACAATACTCTTTTATTACATAATAAAAAAAAGTTATGAAAAATTATATAAGTGTGGTAAAATTCTGCAATCCTGCATAATAATTAGAAATTAAAATTTTCCATAAATTCCCTATTAGCTTCGGAGACCCCTAAACCTTCGTGAAATGACTATTTTTTTGTAATATCATATGACAGAAAGAACATTTTTAAAAGGTGAGACATGGGATTTTCAAACTATTTTTTTGGCCTCTCCTGGGACACCCTATTAGGGACACAAATTCTCAATGATAAAATTTACTTAATTAAAGGTTATTTCAGAAAATATCTCCTCATGAGTTATGAGAGAGAAAGTAAGTATATTATTGATTTTTAATGAAAGACACGATAAAAGTATCATTTGATAGTAAAAGTGAAGTAAATTCTTTTTATTTTAATGGAAATAACTTACCATCCTTACTTACTGAAAATCAATTTGATATACCTTAGAATAAAAGGATGTATTGGAATTTCGTAATTTTTTGTACTAAAATAAGTTTATCAAATTTAAAAATTGAATTTAAAAGTAGAAATGATTAATGAGTTCCTATTTCTTAAATCATATATAATCGTTATTTTCTTTATTGGAAAAAAAAGTTGATATTCGGTATTCAGCCAAATCACTATTCGTCCCATCCCTAGTCAGTAAAGACTTATCCATGGTCCCATTTCTGTGAAATTGTGAACAGCTTTTTACATTTCATGAAAAATCTAATAATTTAGTGAATTTGAAATGATTCATTTCTATTCAGACTTTTTAATTCGTTTTAAAACTGTATAATTATGTGAAACCGAAGAAGCTTAAACTATTTTGAAACCTATTACATCAATTTAATAATACTTAAAAAAGAAAAAAAATATTTCCAAAATCTATTAAAGCCTTACTTACAAGGGTAAAAACTTCTTAGGCTGCGTATAAATGCTTGTTTTGCCACTCTTCTACAGTTTTTTTAGGAAATCGTTTGTTCTGGACCCTTCAGCAGTTTATTCACAAAAGGATGAAGGGAATTAACAATGGGTCAGGAGATAAAAAGCTCAACTCTATCTAGTGGAAATGTTCCTCTTTTGCAAGACATCAGTCGCTTTCCTTTTAAAATCAAAGATCAAAACACTGCATAGCCACAAGAAAAGACAGCGATACTGATAACAGTTAAAAGGATGGTCTATTCGTACCTTTAGACTGCTAAAATATAGTACTTCTTTGTATTGTAGGACTTTTGGGACCGATAACTAGAAGCATTCTCAAGTTGAATTCTTTTTAAAAAGGGCATTAAAATGTTGAAAGGAATGCCCCTGTATTGAAGGGAATTCTATCCCAAGTGAAAATGGGTGCAGAACAATTACAGGGACATTGTTGTTAAGCTTTATTTTGGTCAATCACAGGGAAATAACCATTGCCCGCTTATATATTTCTCTCCAATGTAGACCCACCTGTGCGATTACTTAAAGGGCACCCATTTGCCGATTTTCTGCAATTTTAACTTGTGTATAAGTTTGACCACCCCATTTTCAACTTCCAAATTTTGTCTATAATTCTTTGACTTATTACACGAGTATATACTGTATGTATATAAAACACGTATATTTTCTTTATATTTGTAAAAGTGATAAGCGAGATTTTGTTTTTAAATGGTTAAATAAGTAAAAGATTCAGTTTGGTAAGTTTTGTGAAAGGCTTATTTTTAATTTATATTGAATTTTATGAAAGGTCCTGTTTTGAGATGAAAATTTTTTGTGAAGGGTTCGTTAAAGGGCCTAATTTCTTCTGAAACAGATCCCTGCAGTCAGTGAATAAAACCATAGGCAGATATCTATAATAAAATTTATAGATTCTTCACTGCATTTCATGAAAAGAAAAGAAAAAAAAACTGTCTCATAATGAAGTTCCTTTCATGTACACTAGACAAAAAATAGTTAACCCCTTGAGGGGCACCGGTATATATTATATACTAGTGTTCCCGCTAGGCCATTTTTGAAGGGTGCAGCGCCCTGCCCCTTTTAAAATCGGTAAAACGCACCCTGCCGTTTTTTAAATCAGCAAACTGCGCCCTTCATATTTCAAAAATAGTCAAATGTGCCCGGAGTCGTTCTCAGCGATTGCTTTAAGTGATGCTGCGGACGCGCTATAGCGCATAAATCACGCGAAAAATCGGAGACTGGATGCAAAAAAATAGTTATTACGTGTCCGTGGGACGCGTAATTTCGTCAAAAAATCACGGAAAAAAGCCGATTTTCGTCAAAGGATCACAAAAAAAAGCACAAATTTCATCAAAATATTGTGGAAAAAACGCGATTCTTGTAAAAGGGCCGCAAAAAAATAGCGTATTTCATCAAAGGATCGTGAAAAAATATCGATTTTCATCAAAGGATCGTGAAAAAATATCGAATTTCATCAAAAAATCGCGAAAAAATATCGAATTTCATCAAAAAATCGCGAAAAAATATCGAATTTCATCAAAAAATCGCGAAAAAATATCGAATTTCATCAAAAAATCGCGAAAAAATATCGAATTTCATCAAAAAATCGCAAAAAAATATCGAATTTCATCAAAAAATCGCGAAAAAAATAGCGAATTTCATCAAAAAATCGCGAAAAAAATAGCGAATTTCATCAAAAAATCGCGAAAAAAATAGCGAATTTCATCAAAAAATCGCGAAAAAAATAGCGAATTTCATCAAAAAATCGCGAAAAAATAGCGAATTTCATTAAAAAATCGCGAAAAAATAGCGAATTTCATTAAAAAATCGCAGGTAAAAAGGTCAATTTTTGTCGAAGGATTGCAAAAAAGCGCAAATTTCATCAAAATATCGCAGAAAAAACTTTTCGTAAAAAGGCCACGAAAAAATAGCGTATTTCATCAAAGGATCGCTAAAAAATAGCGAATTTCGTCAAAAAATTGCGGAAAAATGTCGATTTTCGTCAAAGGATCGCAAAAAAGCAAATTTCATCAAAATATCGTGGAAAAAACATGATTGACGTAAAAGGACGGCGAAAAAATAGCGTATTTCGTCAAAGGATCATGAAAAAATAGCAAATTTCATCAAAAAATCACGGGAAAAAAGCCGATTTTTGTCGAAGGATCGCGAAAAAAGCACAAATTTCATAAAAATATCGCAGAAAAAATGAGATTTTCGTAAAAGGGCTGCGAAAAAATAGCGTATTTCGACAAAAGATCACGAAAAATTTGTTAATTTCATCAAAGGATCGCGGAATAAAGCCGAATTTCGTCAAAGAATCGCGGAATAAAGCCGAATTTTGTCAAAGGATCTCGAAAAAAAGATCGCATTTCGTCAAAGTATCGCATAAAAAAACACGATTTTCGTAACAGGCTCGCGAAAAATAGCCAATTTCGTCAAAGGATCGCGGAAAAACGCGAATTTTCTCATGCGATATATAATTTGACTAATTATATACGTTAAAATGGTAAATTAACATGAGCAAAAATACGCCATGAAAGCAAAGGCTGGATATGAAGTTTCACGGAAGAATGGACGTGTCTTGAATGTAATTAATGTAACTTGAAGAGAGCTTTAATAACACAAAGTCATATTCACTTAAAAACAGAATGCAGTTTATTTATAAACATCTTGAAGGGTTGACAGCATGATAATTCACATGATAACTTCTCTAGTAAACAACAGTCATGAAGAATGAAGACTTTGATACAGGAATAAGCACAATTAATTTACATATGAAAAACTATTTAAAAGCATTTAAAATTCTATGAAACGTAAATATAAAAAGGTACTCTAAACGTACGTCCAGGATAGAGTCCCAGCCCCTATCCAGTTCATGAAATATTGCTTCCATTAGGAAGACTAAAAAGTGCAACATTACAGTGTTTGCATCGCGTATTTATCCAAAATGGCTCGGATTGAAGACATCGTTTGGGAGCGACGCCCGCCAAATGGACCAATCAGAAAGCGGCATCGAATCGATGCAGACAGACTGAACAGATGTTGGGGGAGAAAAAAATAATTCAAATACCACATCTCTGTGTCCAACTGTTGTTCCATAGCTCTATATATGATTGAATTAAATCACTGTGTTGATAAGCAATATAAGGAAGATGTGAAGACGAAATGGAAACTAAGTTCATTTTATTTAAAGAATTAAGACGTCTGATATGAACAACCTTGTTCACTGCATGCAAAGAAAATGATAAGTTCAACAAACACAAACATTTAAGTAAAACACAATCTAAATAAATTCCTCAGCCTTAACATGGCTGTAAACTTACTACTCCATAAACCATACTTGGAGTTACTGCTGGCCAGGCAAGTACACACACTGAACACATCTACTGAATCTGTATTTATACTGGCAAACACATTACAGTTACAGTTAATTCAATAACATTAGCATAGTTTGAGAAAAGGTTATGGTTACAAAATAAAACAACAGCTTAATAAAATAAGTTTAACAAGTAAACATTAACTCTAGTAATTTGTTACCAACCAACCTACCATTACTGAAAACTGTTGACATGGCATTAAGTTTGCAAGCTATGAGTGTGAAGTTGCTACCTTCACAAATAAACCAACTTTTAAATATCTTGCATTAAATAAAGATTAGAAAGTCCCACAGGAATGATAAGGTAATAAATATGAATAATTAACATTTAAACTTTAGATAAAATGAAAGTAATGGTTTGTTTACTTTTTGTACCAGCCAGCAATGTTTAACTTTTAAACCCTTTTCTCAAACATGAATAAACTTTAAAAACAGCAAATGAACTTTTACTAGTTCAAGCATTGTGGTGATGAGTGAAAGAGGGGGGGGGGGAAACTTATTGGGATAATTTTAAACTTAAAACCAGTTTTATTGAAAAAGCCAACATAATGCCCCCTTTTTCCCCAGCTCTTTCTCTCAACCAAATATCCACTTACAATAATACAAAAATTTTTGACTTGGTAAAACTTTAGTAAATAAATCAGCAACGTTAGCTGAACCTGACAAAAACTTTAAGTTAAATTTATTCAAATTATCTTTAACAAAATATATTTGAGTATCTATATACTTAGTTCTGTTATTTTCAATACTATTTCTGGAAAAATGTATAACGCTTTGATTATCACAAAAGACGTTAGGTTTATCTATTTTCAAGTTCAAAAGAACAGGAAAATTATCCATGATTCTAAGTAGCCAACACAGTTCTTTTATGGAATTGGATAATGACACATACTCTGCTTCCATACTGGACAAAGCTATACATTTTTGTTTGCAAGAGCTCCAAATTATAGGTACATTATCTATGAAAACGATAAAACCACTTATGGATTTTCTATCAACTAAATCAGATGCCCAACTAGCATCTGAGTAAACATTTAATGTACAGTTTGAAATCCTAGACAAGTTAATTGCTAGTTCTTTGGTATTAACAACATACTGAAGCACTTGACATAAATATTTCCAGTGTTTTAAAGACGGGCAGTTTGAAAACTGTGCAAGGGCTATCACAGGAAACTGTATGTCTGGTCTAGTATGGGATGCTAGGAAAAGAAGGCAACCTATCAATTCTCGATATGGAACATCAACCGCTTGCTCCCCCTCAACTGCAGCATTTAAAACTATCCCCGGGGTCAATGGCAATTTACTTTTTATTTTTGGGATATTAAATTTTTCAGCAAGCTTCTCTATATAACTTTGTTGATGCATAAAAATTTCTCCATTTCTTTCTTCAAAATCAACACCTAGGAAGTGCCTTATTTCCCCCAATACTTTTATTTCAAATTTTAATTTAATTAAGTTTATTACTTCATCCAATCTTTCGTTATTTTTAGCAAAGACAGCAAAGTCGTCTACATAGACTAATACAATGACTTCAGATTTAAATACATAAATACAATTTGAGTCCTTTATCTTATCAAAACCCAATTCATTAAAAGTATTGTCTAACTCCAAAAACCACTCCCGACCAGCTTGACGCAAGCCATACAATGCCTTGTCTAATTTCCAAACAAAACCCTCTTTTGAATTTTCCACAAAACCTTCAGGTTGTTCTACAAAAATTAATTCATTCAATTTTGCATAAAGATAAGCACATTTAATATCAAGATGTTGACTTACCCAACCTTTAAGTACAACCAGTATAGTGTAGAACAGTCTAACTAGGGAAAAAGAAATTACAGGTGAGAAGGTATCAAAATAGTTAACTCCCTCAATTTGTCTAAAACCTTTAGCAACCAACCGAGCTCTGAACCTTTTTACCTTTCCAGATATATCCTTTTTTAATGTAAATATCCACTTAGTACCCAGAACTTTAGTTCTCTCTGGCCTAGGTACCAATTCATAAACTTTCCTATCTTTAAGTGTCTCAAGCTCATTTTTCATTGCTATATTCCATTCCCTTTTTTCAGGTAGTTCCTGAGATTCCCTAAAAGTGCATGGAATTTTTACTTCTACACAGTGTACTTCTGGTTCATCCCCCTCTTCATCTTTACTTAAGTCTGTATCCTCTTCTCTAGGATTTGGAGTAATAGGAGTGAAACTGAAATCATCTGGTTTATAATTTATTCCCTTTTCCTGACAATATTTTACTATGTCCTTTTTACTTCTAAGTCTAACATTTTTTTCAGGGAAATAGTATACGTCTACCCTCCCAGCAGTTGTGCCCGACTTTCTAACAGTTTCAACTCTTTCCCAATCTTTAGGTAAAGGAGGAGGTTCCTGAATTGATTCACCTTTATTCACTGCAGAATTTTCATTAACCAAACTAAATTTTACATAATCATTAAAATTCTGCCCCCTTGCATCTACATTCCTTAAATTACAGTCTTTTTCACTTATTTTAACATGTTTAGTTTTTACAACTGTCCTTGTACCCGGATACCAGATCCTATAACCTATTGTATTAATGGCATAGCCAATAAGTATTCCCTTCTTTGACCTTTTGTCAAGTTTTGACCTATATTGGTTGGGAATATGGACATATGCATTACTACCAATTACTTTTAGGTGACGTACTGAAAAACTTTTCCCACGCCAAACATTTAAAGGAGCTTTACCTTTCAACTTTTTATGAGGAAATCTATTTCTTAAATAATTAACAGTATAAACTAATTCGGCCCACAGACTTTTAGGTAAATTCGTCTGGACTAACAAGGATCTAACACCTTCCATCAGAGTGCGATTATAGCGCTCTGCGATCCCATTCATTTCTGGGCTATACACATTTGACTTCTCATGTTTAATCCCTTCACATAATAGAAAAGTTTCAAAATATCCAGCACAAAATTCTTTCCCGTTATCTGTCCTAACCCTCTTAACCTTTTTACCAGTCTGCCGTTCAACCATCTGCTTAAAATTCTTAAAAAATTCGAAAGCCTGATTTTTACGTTTTAAGATGTAAACAAAAGCAAATCTCGAAAAATCATCAATTATACTAAGTAAAAATCTTGCTCCTCCCATACTAGGTTCAGGTGATGGCCCCCAGAGATCCATATGCAATAATTCCAAAATACTAGATGTTTGAACATTTTCTAATTCACTAAAACTTTCCCTCTTACTTTTAGAAAAATGGCAGGCCTCACAAGACTCAATTACACCCTCTAGTTTTTCAAGACTATAAACATTATTAGATTTTGCAAAGCTTACTAAATTTTTACAATTTAAATGAGCATAACGTGCATGCCACATCATCATATTAGATGACTTTATATTTTGAGCCTCAGGAACCCCAATTCTTTTACAATTAGCTGAAAGAGTATAAAATTTGTTACATAATGGAGCACATAAAAATACATCATTACTAGTTTTACTGATATAAGCATTATGACAATCAAAGGTTACTTTAAAGTCTTTACTAGTTAAACACCTCACTGAAATTAGGTTTCGGGTCATCTTTGGTGCATAAAAAACGTCCTTGAGCAACAAAGTTTTAATTACAGTACCTGAATTAAACACCAACTGTATATCACCAATTCCAAGGATATCCGTGCTCCCACAAGCAATTGCAGCTTTGGTTTTAAGGCTCCTGAAGTTTTGAAACACCTTTTTGTTATTGGAGAAATGGTCAGTTGCAGCAGAGTCCAGGACAAACTCAAGACTTGTATGTTCACTCATCATGGCTGCTGCGAAATGGGCTTGTCGTCCTTTAGATGGCTGATGATATCGTTTTTTACTCTTTGGCTTGACACGACAGTTCTTAATTAGGTGGCCTTTCAAACCACATCGGTAACAGAGTCTTCCTTCATCTCTGTTAAAATATTCCTTAGGTCTGGAATCTTCAGTTGAGACCAAAGCTTGGTTGGCCGGAAGGTGATCACTAATCTGCAAACTTCTGTTTCTCTGCCTGTCATATTCTGCTAACAGATGGCTTCTAATTCCTTTCACAGTAAATTCAGCATCAGTTAATCTATATAACTGGGAAACTAAACCTTCATAACTATCAGGTAAATTTTCTAATATCTGGAAAGCCACTTCATCATCTTCAAACTTTCTTTCCCGCCTGTTCAAGTTCTTTAGCAGCGAGGGTTATTCTGTTCAAATAACTACTCATTGGTTCATCTGGGGTATATCTTGTATTCATAAAATTTCTTCTTAATCGGGCTACCCTTGCTCTTGAAACAGGTTCAAACACAGTCTTCAACAATTTCCAAGCATCTGAAGGTTTATGAGCTTCATAAACTATACTTTTCAAATCTTCTCGAATACTCAAACATATAATAGCAAGTGCCTTCCCCTCCTCCAGTTTTTCCTTTTCTTCCTCAGGCGTTGCACTAGGTGGTTTTTCTTCATCAATGATCTTATCAGATGTGTAATTCTCTAAATCTTGACTTATTAGGTAGAGGTCAATACTATATTTCCACTCTTTATAGTTTTCGTTGTTCAATTTCGGAAAAGAAAATGTATGTTCAGAATAAGCCGACATCTTTGATGTTGTGCACCTTCAAAAACAATGAAAAATTCTTGAATTTATTCAAACAGCTGGCAAACAGAGACATGGTAACAACCACGCTCTGCTACCACTGTTGGGGGAGAAAAAAATAATTCAAATACCACATCTCTGTGTCCAACTGTTGTTCCATAGCTCTATATATGATTGAATTAAATCACTGCGTTGATAAGCAATATAAGGAAGATGTGAAGACGAAATGGAAACTAAGTTCATTTTATTTAAAGAATTAAGACGTCTGATATGAACAACCTTGTTCACTGCATGCAAAGAAAATGATAAGTTCAACAAACACAAACATTTAAGTAAAACACAATCTAAATAAATTCCTCAGCCTTAACATGGCTGTAAACTTACTACTCCATAAACCATACTTGGAGTTACTGCTGGCCAGGCAAGTACACACACTGAACACATCTACTGAATCTGTATTTATACTGGCAAACACATTACAGTTACAGTTAATTCAATAACATTAGCATAGTTTGAGAAAAGGTTATGGTTACAAAATAAAACAACAGCTTAATAAAATAAGTTTAACAAGTAAACATTAACTCTAGTAATTTGTTACCAACCAACCTACCATTACTGAAAACTGTTGACATGGCATTAAGTTTGCAAGCTATGAGTGTGAAGTTGCTACCTTCACAAATAAACCAACTTTTAAATATCTTGCATTAAATAAAGATTAGAAAGTCCCACAGGAATGATAAGGTAATAAATATGAATAATTAACATTTAAACTTTAGATAAAATGAAAGTAATGGTTTGTTTACTTTTTGTACCAGCCAGCAATGTTTAACTTTTAAACCCTTTTCTCAAACATGAATAAACTTTAAAAACAGCAAATGAACTTTTACTAGTTCAAGCATTGTGGGGATGAGTGAAAGAGGGGGGGAAAACTTATTGGGATAATTTTAAACTTAAAACCAGTTTTATTGAAAAAGCCAACAAGATTCGATGCAAAGATCGATTAAAGAAGCGATATGCAATGTCGCCATCTAGCGGAGAAAATATAACTATGGAAAATTAAACTTAGTCTGAAGATGGATTTTGCCGGTGTAGGATGACAAGATATGGATGTAATAAAAACGGAAAATGGCGGAAGTTAATACGACCACCAAAAGATTAAAGAGAAACTTAAATCAACTGGATATTAACAGAAAACAATATGGAAAGGTAAGTTTAAGTTAATTCATGTCTATTGTTGTTATTATAATGAAATAAATAAAAGTAAATAAGAAACTTTATGGAATGTGAACTTAGAAAGAAAATGATGTAAGTGGAATGAAATGATGATATAAATAGATAAGGGAGGTGATGAGAACCACAAAGTTTGATGATTTCCATCAAATTTTGTCAAAGGATCATGGAAAAACACGAATTTCGTCAAAGGATCGTGGAAAAATGCGAATTTCGTCAAAGGATCGCAGAAAAACGCGAATTTCGTCAAAGGATCGCGGATAAACGCGAATTTCGTCAAATGATCGCAGATAAACGCAAATTTCATCAAATGATCGTGGAAAAAAGGCGAATTTAGTCAAAGCCTCCAATGCACCAAAAAAGATGTGCAAACCAAATTTATCAGTAGAACATTCATAAAATGGGATTTAGTTTTTTTTAAATGAGATTCTTAAAACTACAGCATGATTTCAGTGTACTTTAATAATGTATTCAGCACGGTACTTAGAATACACGGTAGGGTCCATGAGTGAGATGCGCAGTAGATCGTCCAGTTCGTGACGTCACTGGCACCCATCGCATCGTTCAAGCTCTCCCTGTGTTTTTCCTTTTATTCGCATTGCTCTCTTTCTCTTTCTGACAATAAATGTTATTACTATTTTTTTTTTTTCATATGATCATTTTATGTCTTATTTTTATTATTAGTTTTTGAAAAGGATTTGACATTAAACTAATTAGTAACGCATTAATTCTTCTAGCTATTCCAAAGGAATTTCATTTCATCGTTTTTAACGCATACTATAGCATGAAAACCATTTGCTGCACGCATGCAAAAGATCAGATAATTTTTGCATTTATTATTCAAGAGTATTTTCAATTTACTTTAAAGAAACAGATTTGTAAAAGAATTTAAAAGCAAAACAGCTTAATTTTAAACCAAACCAAATTGTAAGATATAAATCAGTTTCCGTATGAAAATTTTCAGCTCTACTACTACTTTAGTATTACTTTTCAGTAATGTTATTGCTGAAAAATTAAAGAAAGAAGAATGAGTTGTCGAGATACTTGAAAGGAAATAAATTTTTTCTTAAATAAAAATCAATGTGATCAACAAGATAAATCCAGTCCTGATTTATTTCTTCTCTCTTAATAAGAACAATACAGTCACTCATATATCGCTGATAAATCATTCAGATATTAGATTAAATAAAAAAATTAAGCTAAATTAAATAAAAAAATATATGTATATCAGCTGGTTAGGGTGAAAATTTTGCAATGTAGTATGTAAAAAATAAAAAAAAAATTCTCGTTGTAAAGAAATTATGAAACAATATAAATTCCAGTTTTCTCAAAATTCTATTTTTAAAATAAAGTTCCATATTCAGAAGAGGTGTATGTAAGAGATGAACTTAAATATTCTTCGCCTAGTGAAATCGTTGTGTTACAATTCCTGAAATTTATAGAAATTAGTTTTGAGTACTTATATACTTAAATGTACCCAAAACTAAAGAAAAATAAAATAAATACTGTAGTATGTTCTTTTTTTTTTCGATAAAATGTAAGGGTTTGTAAGCAATATGGGACCTTAAATCAAAAACTTATGCCAGATTAATAAACAGGTATCGATCTAGAAGTTTCAAAAATGCATATTGTGAGAATAAAAATATGTTGGTATAGCAATAGAATAAAAACTCAATTTTTATTTGAAAATATAGTCCCTAATTTTCATTTATTTTAAGGTATTGAGATAATCCATATAAAATAATATTCCACTCACAATTTGTAATTTAAATTTTTTCTGATAATATTTTAGTGTGTATTAAAATTTTAAGGATGCATATATAGTATATTAATCATAAAAACAATATTTCATTGTTTAAAAATTTTTAACCGTAATATCGTAATATGACATCTATTTTTTTTTCTTCAAATTTGAATGTTATATAACCTAGTTTTTGCTTGACTTTGAGAGTTAGACAGTTTGATATTTACTGAACCGGAAGCTCAGTACCTAAATTATAACTTAGATAGACTTGACATCGTGTTAGTTAATCGCAGAATCTTGTGTGCCAATGATTATTCTATTCCTAAAGTTAAAAGTCGTACGGACTTATAGTTAATATTTTGATACCTATTTTAACTTATTTTCTAATTATTCGTAAATAAAGTAAATTGTTTATTTTAAAACAAAAGTTGTTCTTTCTGAAATTGCGCTACCCTTTCTCACATAAGAGTGGACGTAACAATATGTTCTCTAGAAAGACTATGTAGAAAGACTATTCTTCTGATATTTTCAATAATTTTATAATTTAAATTTCTGTATTAGTGTATACAAAAATTTAAAGAGTTTTTTTCTTTTTTTTCTTTTTTTAATTATTATTATTATTATCTAAAACGTTATTTAAGCTATTACGGCTATTTAAGAAGTTTTTTGTTTTCTTTGTTTATTCGTTTCCACTGCAAATTCTCAAACACAAAAATAAACACATTTTACAACACTTTTTGTCACCAAATTAACAACACATTAATGTGTTGTGAATTATAAAACTACATATACAAATTATTTTTTGTGTTGTGATTGTGCTCTTAATATGGTGCAAAAGTGTTGCTATCTAAAATGTGTTCTAAAAATAGTGTTGTTAATTGTGTTGATGAAAATATTTTCTTACAATAGTGTTGTGCTGCACAACACTTTGTCACCAAATTAACAACGCATTGTAAACACCACACAATTTAGAACACTATGAAACAACATATGTAAAACACTTTTAAAACACTTTCTACATGGTTCCTTTAAAATAACACACACACACACACACACACCTTAAAACATAGTATTTATTAAACATTTATAACGCAATTTTAAAAATGAATGTTTTGAAAACACATTTTCCCCTCTTGTAATTTTTAACAACACTTTTTTCAAAATCTTTTTATTTGGCACAACATATTCGCAACACATTCACAACAGAATTGAAAATTAGTTTAGTTAGAAGTGTTAATTATTATGTTCAGGTAGTGTTGCAAAAGTGTTTCACGAATTTGCAGTGTTGTTATTACACATTTTTTTAAAAAATATTTATAAATTCGAAAAAATCACAAGTATCAATTCAAAAAAGCTTTTCTTACATTTATCTAAAGTTGCCCTCAAAATGCTATAATATTTTTTAATGCCTGTGTTTTAAAGTACATAGTACTATAGAGCTTTTTAGAGTTATACTCGTAACTTTTAAAAACATTATTAGATTCGTTTTATGTTTTTAGAACATTAAATAGGGATTTAAAAAAAATGTATAAAATTATAAATTTTAATAACATATAACTTTATGACAGTATAATATATATATTTTAAAATATACAACATAATTATAAGTGCATTTTTTCTAAAGTTTTATGAATTGAAGCAAACATTTTCCGAGTTTTCTCAAACTATTTCGGATTAATGCGAAATTGCAAAAATGTTATGAAAAGACGGTGTCTAAAATATTGAAATACAACAGAGCAGGTAAGAAAATTGCTTTTTTTACATATGTGTTTAAATAAAATAATGATAATTGTGGCGAAAGTTAATACTTCCAAATAACCAAATGAAAACAGAAGATTTACGCTTTAAAAAACTCTAAAATGTTTAAGTAGTAGATGTTCGAAGTGTCACACACCTCAATAATATCATACACAGGATATTAAACAAATGTTGAACATCTTTTTATGAAACGGAAAGCTTTATACAAAGCGAAAAGTGCGTAACCCAAAGACTGGACTTGGGTACCAGTGACGTCAGAGGGAGAAGCGAAACCTGCGCGTGAACCCTACTGAGTGTTCTACTTACCGTGGTATTCAGTATGTAGACCAGTGAAAAATCTCCCCCCCCACACACTTCTTACTGCGGTATTACTATTAATCGATTTATTACATTAATTTTACAACAAGTTATTTTAATGGTACTTTAAAGTGCCATTGGTGCATAAAGGGTTAATCAGCCCCACAGTTCAGTTAAATATTTAAAATTATTTACTTTATTACTTTTTCTGTTTTGTTTGTTATTTTATTATAAAAGAATTTGAACTCCTAGAATATTATAATTTTTTCTATTTTAATTGTAAATTTTAAGTAAAAAAAAAAATTACTAAAAGTATAAATATAAAGTATTGTAATAAATGTAAAGTATAAATAATCATCCAATCTAATCTACCTCTTCTTCCCCTGCCTCCCTCCTTCTTCGAAGGTTAAAATATTTAAAACTCTAATTTTTTTTACTTGCAACTGTCACTTCATTGTGACAATAAATAACCAATCATCTAAATTCTGCTTCTCTTTCTTATCAAACATCAAATTTAAAGGCTTTTATTTTTTTCTGTCCTAATTGTTAAAATTTTACTAACGATAAATAATTCATTATATAATCAACCTCCTCCCTCCCCCCCCCCCCAAAAAAAAAATCGCTTTTGTCTCTTTGCCCCCACCTTCACAGCTCACAAAGCTTATGATCTTTAAGTTATATTTGGTGATTTATTGTAATAATAATTAATTTGTCACCCATCTAAATTTTACTATCCCTTAAAATCTGCTTTACCCTTAAAACTGCTAGTTTATGGGACTAATAATTTTTTAGTTTTTTTATTTAAACAAAATTATTTACCTAGATCTTTGAAATATCAATTTAAGAAAAAATATATACCGTATTTTCGGGTGTATAGCCCACGGGTTATACAAGAAAAAAACATTTGGAATAGCCGCTGCGGCTTATACACGGTGCGGGTTATACAAAGATTTTTTTTTAAAAAAAGAAACGGAAATCGTGATTTTTCTATAATTTTTAAACCCCAAAAAATTTCAAAAATCGTCAAAATTTCTGAATTTTTTCACTATGCCGCGAAATTTAAACAATTTTCCCGTGCTTGTAATGTTTTTTTCACTGTTACAAAGCATTATAAATTGTTATTTTTATTTATTTAAAAATGAAAAAAATTCATTACGTAAATTCCTGATTGTAAGCCACCCCCGCCCCCTTTTTTTAAAGAAAAAACAGTTAAACTTGGGAGGGGGCTTATAATCAAGATTTTAAAAAAAAAATTATTTTAAAACCTGTTTTATGATTAATTTAGAAGTAAATAAGGTACATACAGGGGCAAGTATCTTCCATATTTTGACAGCTTTCCTATTTGTAAAAAAAAATCTACATCCCCCCCCCCCCAAAAAAAAAAAACCCTCCAAAAAAAATCTAAGTAAAATTTTTAAAAATTACTTTTTTTTTCAAATGCGCTTCTTTGTTATTTTACTGCAACAATATTTAATTAATCATTTAACCCCCCCTTCCAAAAAATATTGCTTCCCCCTTTGCCCCTCCCTCTGGTACCAAACATGCATATTTTAACCTATAAAGCTCTTTAGATTTCTTAATACACAATATGCTATACAAAATACACCATACTTACAGTAAATAATCTATCAGCTAAATTATTGTCTCTCCTGACTCTCATATCACGATCCCCCTTCCCCTCTCTGCATCTCATGCAGTTTAAAATCTGTAATTTTTTTTAACATTTCTGTTTGATTTGTGATTTTGTCGTAAAATATTTAAATAACCACCTAAATTATTTCACCCCCTCACCTCAAAAAATGTTTTCTTTTCTTTTTTGTTCCCCTCCCCCCCCCCAATACACGCAGTATATTTAAAAACAAATTGTTTTTACTTTTTTTTAACTCTAGTGTTGAATTCAGGGGGTGGCCCGGAGGTTACAACCCCCCCTCCCCCCCGGAAGATTTGACATTTTGTATTTTCAATGGTCAAAAAGTGTGATTCTCCCCCCCCTCCCCCCCAAGGAACCACAGAAATCCCACCTGGAGAAAAGTGTCTGTATTCAACACTGTTTCACTCTATTTAATCATAAAATACACATGTAATTCAAGGGTTAGAACAGCTAAACTGCAGAAAAATCTTTTGCTTTCTTTCTGCATATTTACCCCCCCCCCCCCCCTCCACCACCACCATTTGGGGGAAAAGGATGGAGAAAAAATTTCAAAGAGGATGAAGATTTTAAATGAGTGATACTTGTAACAGATTATGTAGATGAGATTTTAGATCAATCACCTTGCTACAAAATACAGTTGCACCTCGAAAACTTGGACATTCAAATTCCGGAAATTTCTAAAATATGGACATTTTTCTGATTTCAGTTTTATTAATTTTTAAAATAAGACTGCTGTATCTTTCATATTTCTCATCCAATGCAGTTAAATTCTTTCAAATACAAACACTAAATAAATAAATATAGTTATATTCTGGTAAATGACTAACCATTAATTAAATACTTTAATTGTTACAAAAACTTTGTAACTGAAAAGTTAAAAAACGGCATAAAATTGAAAAACGTTGATGACTCGAAGCTTCATATATTTTAATTCCAATAAAATCACTAAAGTACATATTTATAACTAAAGAAACAAGCATGCAATTTCATTTTCATTTGATTGAACTGAAATGTAAACAAACTTGATAGCCACTCTTCTATTAACACCTGCTGTGATTTTTCTCAGCGAATAGTAGACAAATTTGATTTTTTTCTCCCTTTAATTGATTATTGAAATTAGCAACTTTTTACAGTGATCAGTTGAAAAAAAAAATCTCTAATTGTTTCTTAGATATGTGACGAAATTCACGATATTTTTCCATGATTGTTTGAAGAAATTCTCTAAATATATTCTCGGAAGAATCGTGAAATTTTACATGTCATCTCAAAGAATCCCCCCCCCCCCCCCTTCATGAAACTCTAGAAATGGCACTAAACCTTCTCAAATAAAGATTTTGTGATCTAACTACACGATTTCACTCATATTTAACATGCATTGAGAGATTTTATGTTAAGAAGTTTATTTTCTTTTCCAGATTTTTTTTTTTTTTTTTCCCCTCTGAGGATTTTTTTTTATGTTCGATTTTTCGGACTGGTGGCCGATATTTCTTTAATTTTCGGAACCGAATGACTTAAATTTTCAGAAAATTCTGAATAAAATTACTTCTGTATTATCTATTGTGTACTATATTTTAATTTATTGTGTTATAATATGTATATTTAATTTCAGTATAAGTGTTATGTTTTAGTGTACCATTCCTATTTTATAACTTAATTCAGCAATTTGATCATCGCTTATTGCACTAGGGGAAAAATGCATTTTGTATGTTATTATATTGCCATGAAAAATATTTTTTAACAGACCTCCAAAATCCAGAAAATTCAAAAAGATCCTAAATCGCCGCAGTCCTGCCGATTCTGAATTTTCGAGGTTCAACTGTAAGAAATAGGGCAGGATTTTTTTACAAACTAAATTTAAGGATTTTAAACTTTGCAGAAATAAGAACTTTTGGAGAAAGAGGTGTAATTTAAATAATCGATTATATATTTGTTGTTATTAGCGAGCAACAAATAAAACAATAGAATTAAGATTGCCACAATTTTAAACTTTTTGTACTGAGGAGGGAGAGGGTTAGGTTGATTTTTTGACAGCCAATTATCTACACGAGGGATATAGGCCCGGGGGGAGTGCCCGCCGTGGGAGTCTTTCTAAGGGAACCTAATCCGTATTAACGCATGGAAGATCCACGGCTCGAAGAAAACCACGAAAACTCCGAACGATTAGGCCGACGGGCGCGATTGGGATCGAACCCAGCACCTCCTGTCTACCAGCTTCGAGAGCAGAACCTCTCCGCCACCAGAGGAGGGGGAGGGAGAGCAGAGAAAAGAAGCGGACATTTCATGCAGAGGGGTGGGTGGGGTTCATTAATATTTTGTGAAAACATGTAGAAATTCTCCAGAACACTCAAATATTTCCTTAGATTTTTAGATAAATTTTTTACCACAAAAAATTTTGTGAAATGAAGGGGGAGGGGCTTACAATCAGGATTTTATGGTAATGATCCCTAATTTCGAACCCTGATCGAAATATACATCCGTAGATGGTGTATAGCCCGCGGGCTATACAACGACGCAACTCCGCGGCTTATACACGAACTTTTTTTACTGTACTGCTCAGTTTAGGGACGCGGGCTATACACCCGAAAATACGGTATATATAATCTGTTACTAAATGCGCGCATAAACAATGATGAGTTTGTAGTAATGTATAATTCTTATATCAGTTTCGAAGATCTACATATTCTCAGGGTCGAAACTGGGAGGAGAAAGGGGGGGGGCAGAGGAGGCATGTACCCCGGGCACCAGTTGTTGATTTTTCTCACGTCCATGTTTAGCACTATTTTGTTAAAATCGTCCTGTCTGGGGTATGCCAAAGCACAGAAGAATCTAAGGATATGGCATAAGGATGCTGTATAAAGTGGAATTTTTTTCAATTCCGTTTTCAAGATTTTAATGAATCAATATTTGACAAAGTAGATTAAAGTAGTTCAGTATTACATATTTTATGATTACATAATTTAAATTTAAAATATGTTGGCTATTAGAAAATTAATAAAATTTCCTTTGTAAATATACTTTGCGGAAGAGGGGGGGGGGGGGTGGCACCAAAATCCATGTTGCCCCGGGTGCAAAAAAGGCTAGTTTCGGCCCTACATTTTCTGAAGAAACAATGCCCTTTTTTGCTGAAAAAAGTGCCCTCTTTCAGCTTCAACTGTGCCCTTTTTGTGGCTAGCACCCTGCCCTTTTTTTTTCCTAGAGTGAACACTATTGTATACCACCTACGATTAATGAAGTTTTACACCAGAAAAATTTTATTAAATTTTACTTTTCTAACTTTGGTGGAAAAGAGCCGTAAAATTGCTCTTACTTATTTTGAAATAGAATTTTTCAAAGATTCCGGTGGGAATTCAGCATTTCACAAACGTAATTGCTTGCCCCTCAAGGGGTTAAAGATGAATACAGTAATAAAGTTTCAAATATTTTTAATGAAAGTACAGCTTCAGTACAGAGAATGAAAAAAAAAAAAAAATACATAAATATTTTACATACACAATGTCAATATATAGATATAAAAATGAAGTATGGTTGAGAAAATGGGAAAAAAAAAGTCCAATTTTTAATGAAGTTCTCCAAACTTGAAAGACAAACATACACACAACATGCGAGAGTGAAATATATTGAAGCCATTGACAAAAATGTTCTCATATGTAGATATTGTGAGATGATCCTAGAAAGAAAAAAAAAACATTTAATAGATTTTTGTAAATTTTCAATTTAAAGCTTATAACAGCAAACTCTTCAGAACATGACAGAAACTAAAGTTAAAGCATGTTTTTGTTACATATTACACATTTGAAAGAAACATATTTCCAACACACTAATCAACGCATTTTCCCAGACCAATACCACAGTAACACCCCCCCCCTTTTTTTTTTTTTTTACTTTAATGTCGCACTGGTTATATTGCACTTCCAACACACTAATTATCGTACTTTGTGAGAATAAGGCTGCAGTAATTTTTTTTTTCAAAGTAGAAAACTAGTTTAACGCCTCACTTGGTATTAGACAGTCACATTAACTATAAATGATATGCAATACCAAGTTTAGAGCAATTAATTACAATTATTAAATGTGCTATGTCATGTTAGTTAATAAGTTTTAGTTTAAGATAAGTCTTATGTTCATTTCCTTTACATAACATGCATTTTATTTTTAGCCTACCCAAATTTACGGCAATGTGCAACATACAATGCCACAACACAGTACCACTCTTTCACCATGCTGTTTTTCGGGAAACACGTGATCCGGTAATGTCCCAGATTGCAGAATCATCTGTTAGATCATGGCTGGTTGCTTGTATGTTTAACATCATCAATAGTGTACCAATGTTTTGCATATGATTTTTGTTTCTAGGATTGGCAACATGTGTGCTTGAAGGATGCAGACCTGCCAATTGCTACAAAGTAATTGTAGTTGCTACGCTTTAGACCTATAAGCTACGATGCTATGAAAATCAGTCAAACTACGATTTTTTGCAAAAAACACAAATGCATCTTTTTTTTTTAATTCTAGTTGCGATTTTTATTCCACGCAGCATATTTTTCAGGAGTGATTCTGTTCCAAATTTCCGAAATTTCAAAGTATTCATTTCCGAAAGTTTAAAAAAATTGGCCATTAGCCCGAAAATTTGGACATTAAAAAATACTGTCCATGGGGAAAAAAAAAATCTGGGCTACAAAACAAACTTTTTAACATAAAACTATGTATATGAACCACAAGTGAAACGTGTTTTATGTAGATATTTATAGTACAGAAATTCCCTTCCTTACAAACAGGGGTGACATTTTAAGAATCTCTGAAGGGGGGAGGATGTTCTTTGTGGGGCAAGGTTTGAAATAGTGTGCTAAGTCATACGATTTGCACACGGAAAAGGGAAGTCCTGCATAATGAAAAACGTGCAGTATTTCCCCCTGTAAATTCTTCGATATGACGATCGCGGGAATACAAAATCGCGAATTTCAGCAAAATTTACTGCACTTGGATAAGAAATTGGAACCAGGCTCCTTTTACAAATGTCAAAAAATGCTGTGAAACGAGAAGAAATTCTAAAAATCATATAAAAATTTTCTGAAGAAAAAAAATTTCTATATTGAGTTAAAAGACTGGAACCTTATTCCTTTTACGAGTATCAAAAGATGGCTGCGAAACACGAAAAACCAACCAACCAACTTCCAGATTAATTTTAATTTTGCGTGCTAAGATTTCTCATTTTCAAAGGTTGGCAAGTCTGGGATGAAAATGCTGAAAAGATTATCGTGATATGAGGGATACATATTTTTCTTTTCACAGATTCACTTTTTTTCTTCAAGGATTAATTTATTTTTCTAAGCAGATTTCCAAATTTTTAAATAAAGATTAGCAGTACAAACCGCATCTAGTTGGCTGGACTTTTATTTTCAAATAGGTAAAATCTAATTTAAAGTCGCGGTGTTATTACCGGAAAATATGGTATTGCACAAAAATATTTTAAAGATAAACGCAATTCAAATTAAACATTTATTTATCTTTGTTTTAGCTGCAGGTATGAGTTGATTATTTATAGTTATGCAAAGTAAAGAATAAAAAAAATAAAATAAAAATTGAACTTGTGTGTTGATGGAAACAAAGAGGGTGGGGGGGACATTTCAGTGAAATAAAATTTATGAGTACAGTGAACTCTGTGTAAGGCGGAAATCTGTCTAACTCTGAAAGATTTTCAAGTCCCTGTGAATCCATAGACATAGAGTAAAATTTGTCTCAGGCGGAATATTGTTTACTAAGGAAAATTTTCTCAGTCCCGATCGATTCCGGCTTAGACAGCGTTTACTGTATTTACTGCTATTGCAAAATAATAAATTCAAAATATTAAAGTGCTTTAAAGATTTTAAACTGCAAATTTAAGATATTTTTATAATTCATGTTTAACTATCACTTGACCTTTTGGCCAGATAAGATAAGGTTTGACTGAGGCATAAAAAAAGGTCTAAAGAGATTAATTTTTATTTCAGTTATTTAAAAGTAATGTGTATTATAAGAAACTTTTGGGAGAAATAAGACATAGCTGTTACTAACTATTTTAATTTTAAATCATTTCAATTTTCTATATAACTAATTATTTAATTTATCTTTAAATTAAGTTGTATTTGCTATATATCCAACAATGTTTATTTTCATCAATAAATATACATGCATATGTTAATAGGAAAAAAAATGCTTTTTAAAACTGGTTTAAACCAATTTTTTTTGGGGGGCCAACCACGATTTCTCACAATTAAAAAGAGCTACCAAACTCCTGCATTTTAGTTTGTATCGTTACTTCCATCAGTTTTTCACAGCTTTATTAGTTCTTATTTGGGAAGAAAAAAATGCATAATCATTTGAGACTTTTTCTGAATAAATATTAAATAAACAAAAAAACAAGCATCCCACCCCTTCTTTAAAAAGAAGGTTTTAAAGAGGCAGGAGACTGGGATATTGTTTCAGCGTAAATGCCCTCAAATTTATTGCTTATAATTTAACTCTGTTTATCTTCTATATTGTGAAACAATTATAAAACTGATTTCTTCTGACAGAAAATCTAATTTGTTTATCTAAATTGTTTATAATCCTGACTCTTGATCAATATTTATGAGTAATATTAAGATTTCAAGGTCATGTAATATAGATTTATTTACTTTTATAATAATTTTAAATTCTTGATTATTTATTAGTAATTTAATGACTTTGCGATTTCTTGATATAACTTTATGAGTTATATTTATTTTGATATCATTTAAATAGATTTATTAGTTTATAATTACTTGATGTCATTTAAATGAATATTATAGTGGTTTATAATAATTTATAGCTAATTTAATGTGGTTTATTATATTATTGTTAAA
Organism: Maratus speciosus; assembly: GCA_963932465.1. Lineage (NCBI taxonomy): Eukaryota > Metazoa > Arthropoda > Arachnida > Araneae > Salticidae > Maratus > Maratus speciosus. The sequence goes on along the minus strand of OZ010796.1, from coordinate 226,992,997 downwards.
GTAATTGAAGAAGATTTATAACCAGCATATTGCAATTTTTATTTTGATGTTTATTTGTATAATATGTATCATTTTAAAAAAGGTTAGTCCCGACTCTGTAACCAGACAGAGAAGATGTAAATTTTGGCTCTGTATCAGAGAAATCACAACTATTGGCTCTGTACCAACAGACAGTATAAATGTAACATCTTGGTACTAATTTCTAATAATCCAATGTGGTGATTATAATTCTTTTTATTTAATAAACTATTTAATCTAATCGCTCTCCCACCTCACTTGGATTTTGTGATTTTATTGACATTTGAATTTTCGGCACCAACATTTTTTGGTGCCTCATAACCTGCGATAAATTTTTTTGGGAAGAATTGTGAACTATTGTATTTTTTTATTGTATTTTTAAAAGTCATTTCTAATCATCGGATCTTTAATTCCCCAGAATAAACTAGAGATGTCACATTACATGACATTTTTGTCAAATGAAGGTTCCAAGTTCCCTTAAGAAGAATAAAAAGAAAAAAGGAAATTACTTTTTCTAGATGAATTTCAATTCCATGAGTTTCTATTACCTCTTCCTTCATAATTGTTTCTTTTACCATAACTATTCTTCTTATCATAATTTCCATAGCGGCTACTTTTCCCACTATAGCCATTATTTTTGTCATCTTGATCTCTTTTGTAGGGATGGTGTCTATAGTTTTCATAATGATCGCCATGTTTGTTGTTCTTGCCTCGCCATTTACGACCTAAAGAAAAACAAAACAAAAAAAATTTATCAACACCAACAATCAACTTATCAGAACAATGATTAATAATTTAATGTAACATTCTTTATATGCTTAGACAACTTGAGAAAGTAAGGGAGAAAAAAATTACAAAGTCTATTCGAATTCTAAAGGATTTACCATATATTTTTATACACATCCAAATTTTTAATACTTTTAGTTTGAGAGAAACGAATAGGAGAAAATTTCATACAAATTTTATTCTATTAAAATTTAAGTGCTAAAATTGCACAGTATTCATAATGTATACCTTCCTGATTACATAAATTTGAATATAAAATTACCATACGACTATTTTATGGAGAGGGCAGTCAACTCCTAAATACTCATGTATCACAGCATACACAAGGTGGGGAAGAAAAAAGGTAACTTTTTTTAAATGGCAATAATCACTTTAACAAACCTTTGTAGACGAGATTTTTATTTTCTTTTCTTTAAAAAAGAAATTACAATTAGTCATAAAACAAAAAGCCAAAATTAGTAGCCATAAGCTCAAACTACTTTTACTGAATGGCAGAAGTTGGTGTAAACTTATAGAATATTCTCTTTTTGTTTTACACTAACTTTTATAAATCATACCACAGTGAACTATCTAAGCAAGAATAGAGAAAATGTTCTGCTATCAGGAATGCCACTCCAAAAATAAGAAAAAAGAAGAAATTACACTTGAAAGTAAAATTTATGACATTTTTCACAACAGTTATGCATAGAATTTGTTAAAATGGTTTATAGTGCAGTAAAACCTCCCTAAAGCGACCACGTTCCGTTCCAATAAAAATTGGTCACTCCGAGAAGTGGTCTCTGTTGTCATGTTTAAGGAGCATGGAGGTCATGTTTAAATCTAGATTTTAACTGTTGAAAAAAAGGTAACAATGTTACTAAAATTTATTTCACATTAGGAAAAAATATAAAATTGTAAGTCTCAAAACAAAAGTTAATTACATAAGTTAATTACTGCAGAGTTTGAAAAAGGAATTTATTGATGTCTGCTTTGAATTTATGGTTTTATCTTTTATTTCCCAGTCCTTTTGAAGTTCAGTAAATAAATGAAATTTTTTTAGATGGGAACAAATAATGACGATTTCATTAATTTGACTATTTCTTTGAGACTTTCCTGACAGAATAGGGCAGGGGAGTTTATTGACCGTCATTCTTAATTTGTCATCAGAGTTAAATTCATTGCTTGAAAAGGCACCAAGGGGTTTAAACACTTAAAAGTTACTGGGATTTAAAAAAAATCTAAACATAGTTTAGAAGTTTGATGAATAATGCACTCTCCGGAATCATTTTTCAAATAAAACCTTCAAGCGACCAGGAAAAAATGGAATTTTCTTTAAAAAAAATTGGTCGCTCATAGAAGGAGTTCAACTAGGATTGGTCTCCGAATGGAGGTAAAATTAGTATTGAGCCTATGGGAATAAATTTCGTTCCATGAAAAAATGGTCGTTCAGGGAGATTATCGCACAAGGAGGTTTCACTGTATTTTGTATAATAAATATTGATTTCCATGGTTGAGTTAAAGAAAACTATCTGTCAACATGTACAGTTTTACACTACATTAGCATTCTTGCACCCAAACATAGGGTTTGGAATAGTTAACTGTTTTGTTTTTATATATACAGAAAACCATAATTTGGTTCAAATTTATTTTTGAAAATGACTATAAAAATTGAGACTTTTCTTACTTCCATGATTGCTTGGCAAAATTCGCAATTAATTTATTGAATTATTTGACAAAATTTGATTTTTTTTTCTGCGACCAATTGACGAAATTCTATGTAATAGACAGTATTCTGCCTTTGACATTATTGTATTGAAAATAGTTTGTAATACAAAAAAAAAATTAAACCCTGCCAGACTACTTTAGATAGTACATTTTACTTAGTACATTATATTAAATACTAGGCCCTAACATATATAAAACATTTACAATATAGCAAATACCAATTAAAAGTTATACACACAAATTCTTATTCCCCCGAAAAATATCTACTTTATACAAAAGAAACTATTCAGTTACATCTAATATCAAACTTTTTTTTTCCTTGTACAAATTCGTAAAAATTATACGAAAATTTAAGTCTTGCTAACTTGGGCTTTCACGGTAAGAATTAAATTGCTCTAAAAAACATGACAGGGTTCATATTCATTTTCAAAGAAAAAAATCCCCTGATGTATTTCCCAGGATGCATATTTTTTCCATATCAACAATTAGGGACATTTTTTAAAACCAGTATCATGACCTAACCCCATATCAAAATAAAAAACAAGGTACAGAAAAATAAAGTTTATACATCACCCCTATATACAAAATGAACAGAACTTTAAAGAAAAAACAATTTGTGCACAAAGATGAAGTCTGCATGCCTTGTGGGACTGTCTTTAAAAACTTTGTTGATTCCCGCAAGAATTTCAACTTCGTTATTTTATTACCTTTTAGAAAAGTATTATGAATATGAAGGCTACAAAAGCAAACATCAATGTCCTTCATTTTTCTTAAGTTCCTCTTTAACAGTTTTCAAACCTCACGTTGTTAGAAGGTGTGTCCAGTGACTGAATGGATGCCACCAGACTTTGGGAGGAATACAGATTAAATATAACATTAATCTGCAAGAAGGAGTGGCTAGTTACAATGTTAGAAGACATTTCTTAGTTTTATTTCATTATGATATTACAAAGAACATGAATAGCAGCAATTGAACCTAATTTCCCAGAGTAGCCAATCCTTTTTGAAATTTTCTGCATTGTCTCCTGATTTTTTTGACCTAAATTTGTCCCTTGATTTTCACATGAATCCCATAATCCCCTGATGAGTATGAACCCTGCATGACATTTAAAAATATAGTAATCTTAAAAAAACCTTATACACCAAAAATGATTAGCCAAATGTTTCACCGGATTTTTTTTTCAACCATTTTAAGATTTATTTATAGTTGGCACATTGAAAAATAAATAGCTCGTGCAGATATTGTGGTATCCCAGCAAAACATGATGGGCAAATTCTCCGACTTTTCATGACCAAATCTCAAAAAATTCCCTGACCAAACAGACATATAATGAAATTTGCAACTTATTTTTGCAATCTTTTTTCAAACTTAGTGATTTTTATCCCTGAGACTATTTGATGAATTTTGCGTTTTTTCTTTTTTTTTTCAAAGACTTTTTAGAAAATATTTGTAAATTCCCTGACTTTTCCTATATATTTTGAAATTTCCCTGTCTTTCCATGACTACTTTGAAATTCCATGACTTTCCAGATTTTCCCTGACTTTTCATGATGCTGGGAACCCTGTAAAGAATCAAAAAGATACAACAGTGTTATAAGAAATATGTCAAAGAAAGTAAAAATTACCTCTTCCAAAACTGAATGTTTGAGACATTTCCAGAAGTTCAACCAATTTGGGATTAAGACTTTGATTCGCTTCTTGTAAAACATCAACAAGGTCTTTGGCTTGTTTCATATTTTCAAAAGTGAAAAATGTGTAGGCAGTTCCAGTTTTATTACAACGGGCCGTTCGTCCAATACGGTGAATGTAGTCTTCTGAGCGAACAGGAAAGTCTACATTTATCACATACTTAACATCATCAACATCTAAAAAGGAAAAGACGTTTTAATAAGGTATAAAACATAATAAAATCATGCATAGATTATGAAACTTTCCAACACGTAATATCATTAAAAATACATTGCAAACTATTTCATTGCAAAACTATTGCAAACTATTGGTAATTGCCTTGGGATGAGAATTTAGTTGGTGAGGATACACTATGAGAGGTTGGGGGAAAGAATGAATTGGCCTTTGTAAGATCCCTGACAGTGGATCTTAGTTTGCCAGATTCTCATGTTCAAGACAGGTGACCAGTTTACTTTTCAATTCATGTGTGCTTGCACTGAAAAGTCCAGATAGTTGGGTATATATTGAATTGTAAAATTAAATACAGTAATCCCTTAACATTCACGAGGGTTAGGTTCGTGGAAGTCTTTGCGAATGTTGAGACTGTTCCCATGCGAAAAAAGGGTTGGGTTTTAAGATTTTTTTTTTTTTTTTTTTTAAATGGAAAAAAGCAATTGAAACGCAAATATAAATTCACTAAGCATTAAGTACATGCTATAAACAAATTTTACAAAGTTTAGTTGCTAGTTGATGGCTGAAAATAAATTGATATATGATTGTTTGGATGAACAGAATATTTTGTTTATGAATATCCATATAAGGAAAAGTTGCTGTCTGAATTTCTGTTTAAAATTTAAGACACCTCACCAATAAAAGATCTCTATTGTTTTCTCAACATGTTGTTGAAGTTTTAAAATTTCCAATACAATTTTCGCAGAAAATATTTCACCTGAAATAAATAATGCACAGAAATTGCTGATTGGCTGAGTGCTTTCAGAGACATCCAGTTCCACTGGAGTTTCAATCCTTTCTCTTTTTCGATCTTTTCCAGCAGTTTTGATTCGCTGTGCTTTGCTTTTTCATTGGCCGATGAAGTTAGCCATCAAATCCTTGCCATTTTCTTTTCAAAATTCGTTATCTTAACTGTAAACTTCTATTTTTATTAAATTTTCAAATCCTAATTATTTTGATATACCTAAGTTATATAAGAAGAAAAAAATTTATGGCTCTGGGGACTTTTCTTCTTTCCCCACGATCCCTGGCTTACTTCTACCATTCCAATACTCAGAAATTCCATTTTTGCTTAACATCGAAGCATTCAGACAAATTGACTAATCAAAAGCTAAAATCTTAAACTACGATTTTTACACACAAATAACACACAAAACGATAAAAATACTCATACGATCATTTCAAGGATACTTTGATCACCGATATGACCAGCACCCCTTCTCTTTCACCAGTGAGGAGAAATCCTGCGCAGTGACTCTTTTTCAGTTAGTTCTGTTCATTTACGTCATTTCTATGAGATATAAACTCTTACATCTGCGTTTTCAATCAATCCATAAGCCAGTTCCCAGGGCTATAACCGGGAGGGTTCTTTGAACCCATCTTAATTTTTTTTTTTTTTACTGAGGAGGGGGATCGAAGTATCCTTGAAATGATCGTATGAGTATTTTTATCATTTTGTATGTTATTTGTGCGTAAACATAGTTGTTTAAGATTTTAGCTTTTTATTACAATTCGCACAAAGTTTATTCTATGCTTATAAATTGACTAATCAACTTTGATTGAGATAAATAGAAGCATTATGACTCCTGTAGGAACTCAATACCACTGCATTGGTACCTGAAAAAAACTTTAGAAAATTAAGGATTTTTTTTATTTTTAACATCAAGTAATATTTCGGGTTTTTCGGAACTACTGATCTATATTTTGCCTCAATACAGGAGGTTGAAGTTATCAAAACATAGGCTATACAGTACAATGCAGGTGTCTAGTGTCAGATATTTTATGGAATTGATTAAACAAAATGGGTTTACTTTGTAAAAAAAACATTGTTTATAAAACAAAATTGGCAAAATATCAAGTTAAGTGTTCACGAATGTTGAAATGTTCTCCATTTTGTAATTCACAAATAATCAAAACTCGTGAAAATCCACAAATGTTAAGGGATTACTGTAAATTATTTAACATATTTACTTGCTACTTTCTTCAATTTGTTCCCTATTTTACCAATTTAAATTTTTATTCTACTAATTTAAATAATTTATAATGCAATTTAATTATAAGCATACTTATTCTATAAGCAGTTGGAATTTCATTTTACATGTAATATAAACTCCGCTTAAGGCTGTTCTCAAATCCAAAAGGGTCAACTTTCTGACATACATTTTAATTCATTTTTGTTCTGAAATACATGAAACTAGAAGGTGTTATTCAGAAACTGTCATTGAACTGTTTTTTCTCCCGAAAAATATATTAGCATAAAGAAAAAAAGCTTTCCCGCCTTTTGTGCAACTGATGAAACTAGATTTTATTTTAAGAGTGATTGACGAAATTCAGGTTTTTCTGTGACCGCTTCATGAAATTCATGTTTAAATTTTCTTTAAACTTCCGATAATGTAATTTGCCAGATGTCACTTTCAGTATCGTAGAGCATACTACGCGGTTTTTCTTTCACCAGGTGGCGGTGGATATCCTCATGAATGAATTAGATGACGTAATCTGCTCCGGCGCATCACTGCCTATCGAATATTCCCGAAAGGGGATGTGTCGGCACGTGTACCGCTAGTTTTGCATAAAAGAGTTTACCCTCCTTGGAACTTTTTTCAGTTCTTCTCTTGTTTGTATTTGGGAGTTTCGCCATTAGACATGGAGCGTAACAGAAAATTATTTTATCTACATTTGTGAAAGATCTCGCACTTCAGTTTTTGGGACATCATGGATTTTTTAAAATCATCATTTCACATCTGTATTGCGATTTGTGAGATGGTTGTTGTTATCATTTAAAGTCACTTTTAATCTCCTGACATGCTTATTTAAGCTGTTTACTGAAAAGGGATAATTTCCATTCCGGTTGTAAAGACGCTGATTCTTGGACTGAAGTAATGCAGCTCGTAGCTTGATTAGATTAAGTATCTGGAGGAGTTGGTGATGTGTCATCGAAATCTTTCTCGAATCTGTGATATGGATTGAAACTTGTTTTTCCGGTGATGTTGTTAAGTGAACCAAGATTGATGTTTTTAACGTGAAGCCTATTTTAATACGACATGCCTTGAGTCCTGGGGTGAATATATAAATGCCATATATTAGTCATATTTAATAGTTGTTATATTTTTCTTTATGAAAGTTAAGTTTGTTGCTTGCTTTTGGTTTTTAATAAATACGTTTATTTCTAAATGGTTATCTATGTTTTATTTAATCCACCACAGTTATATTTTAGTTTATGTCTATTTGAATTACATACAAGTTAATAACAATATATCTTTAAATCTTTTGATTAAAGTTATGCTTAGATCGTGTCAGGATATGTCAGAAGTCAGCCATACACGTTATCCATTGCTAGAGCATATCTCTGCTAATTTATATTTATAGCCATTTTCCTTGCTATTGGCTGTCAAAAGGTTATGGGCCTATACTTTTGGCATAACCATGACCGAATCTTGTTTTTGTTAGAGTAATTTAGCAATTTAAAATTAATTTGGAATTAAAATTTTTCTGGTTACTTATCTTAGTTTTTTTTTTTTTTTAAGTTTATTAAAGGTTAAATTGTTAATAAATATAATTAAATATAAAATAATTTAATTGGCCTTTTGGACCTTGATTGGTCTGGCATTCTGTGATGGTGTTTTTCGGCCTCTTTATACAATGTTATCGATAATTTTCGAGGGGGGGGGGGGGGTGATATTTTTGAAAAGTCTTTATAATTAAAAATTCAGGTAAAAGATTAAGATTTATTTAATTGATATAATTTTTTTGTACATTTAAATGTTAGAATATTTTTAATAAAATCTTTAAGCATAAAATAAATTGGTGAAATATTTAGATATTAGATATGGCAAACCCAGGGTTCATATTAAAAGTCTTTTATGATGATATTGAAGTTAAAAAGATCCTGTTTTGGAGAAAAGTGTGGTTTCTACTCATTGGGAAAAGTGTTGGAATAACTTCACATTGGAAAGTTAAGTGCATTTGCTTAAATAATAGAAATGTTCTTCATAAAGTTACTGGATGTTATCTGGAGAATTGTGCTTCTGTTTACTACGTCAGTTCTTTAATATTTTTTGAGTGTCAACTGGATCCATGGGGTGTCAGATCAAGTTCTTAAATGTAGTGGTTCAGGAAGTGCTTTGGTGATTTTTCGGTGTTTTGTTATTGATGTTTGATCAACCAGTTAATCTACGAGTTTACAAGTAGTATTGAACTTTGCATCTGTTATTCACCATGTAGTTTTTGGCAGTGAGGCGTGCTGGTTCCCCCTGCTGACTTGCATTTTCTGGACTATCTGCAAAAGGACATTCTTTGGAGACATTTTTGACAAGAGAACTGTCATGTTGTTTGATAATGGCAGACTTCCTATATATTTAATAAAATATTCTCTGGATATTTCTTCAATATGAAAATTAGTAAGATCTTTAGTGTAAAATGTCGGGATCCTCATCATTTGTAATGTAAATCACCTTTTCTATATTTTTAGATATTTGATGATAATATTTGTCAGATACCACATAGGGGGCTATGGTGTCTAATTCAGAACTATTGAAAGTAAAAATAGTTAGAGATTTTTTAGAGAAAGATATTTAAATTTTTAAATACGTTTAAAGTTTTTGTGGCTCTTAAATTTAAGGGTTTAGATTTGACTTCATATTGAATTTAAAGAAATAAAGTTTTAAAATAGTAATATAGTCTCATTTATGTCAATGAAAGTTTCATTAAGTATAAAATTGATCTGTTAAAATATAAAAGTGGGGAAGTTATCTGAATTTTTTTTTTTTTTTTTTTTTTTTTTTTTTTTTTATAACCGATATATATTGAAATACTGACTTGATGTTGAAAAGTTATGTAGTTAAAGATAAGTTTTAAGATACTGGTTTTTAAAATCTTAATCTGAGATATTTTTAAGGAATTGCTAATAAGTTTAAGGTATTTTTTTTAGATATTATTAATTTTTAATAGACTTAAACTCATTTTTTTATTATGTTGTTGGTTATTTAACAATAGTTTAAATCCATTTGGGATAGATCCTTAGATGTTTGTTTAACGTGCTGCAATTACCTGGGGATTATGTCTCAAATTTATCTTTTTTTTTGTTTTTAAAATTGCTCATGGACCTTAGAAATCTTTCATATGGAAATAACAGTTGAAATTTAAAGTTTTTTTTGGTAATTGTTAAAGATATCAAGTAAATTCAGGTTTTTAAATTTTTTTTTTTGTTCTGGCAGTAGGGATCGTGGTGCAGATGTTCGCTTTCACTCACCATTGGACAATAATTTTTCTGAGGGGAAATGCTTGCGTGTCATGAGATGAGATTTCTGTCATTGTCTTGACTGGTGGTATGGAAACTGGAAGATCTCTTTCTTGTGATAGTTATACTATCCTAGGGTTAGTTTTTCCTTATATGCCTTTAAGTTTAATTTCATTTTCACAGTATATGTGAGGTTTAAGAGGGAGATCATGTTTCTTTATACCAAATGTGGTTATCCATTTGCTGATATGGGACTGCATATTTTAATTAGTTAGGACAATGTGACGGATGGTGCATGGATTGATAGGCTACATTTTTCATTCACTATTTTTAGAGTAGTAATATGGGGTTCATGAGTAAGCAAGATTATTAAAGTTTAAGCTTTAAATTCAATTTAAGTTAAAGTTTAAGCTTTTTAAGATAATAAAACTGAAAGAAATGTTATCGTAATGTTAAATCTTGTCAGATAAACTTTTAGTTTCCTTAGTGGCCTCTATTAAATGACTCTTAAGTTATTAAAGAAATGTAAAACAGAATGTTAAATCAGCATACAGGAATTTTATAATTGAGATTGTTTTAGATAATTTTTTTTTTTACTTAGGCATTTTTATGATTAGCATGGGTGGTTTATTCTGTGTTAATTTAAATGAAAAACCTGGACCCAAATATGCTAGATCTTTTGCCTCCATAATAAACTATTTTTGTTGGTTTAGAATAATTTTTGAATATTTTTATAGGATTAAGTTTAAGTTTTTACTGAATGATTAAAAGTTAAGCAAGGGGTCATTGAAGGTTCATTAATGGATTATATATATTTTTGAAAAGATTGTTACCTGTAAAAGTCGTTTTAAAATGAATTAAGAAATTTTGTTTGTAAAATAGTTAAAATATATATAGAAGAATCAATAGGATTAAATGGGGGTTTTTTGGGGGGCAGGGGAGGGGGGGGGTAATATCTTAAATGTGCTCAACCTGTATCCAGTTTGATATTGTGTTAATGCGTTCTGAAAAGTAAACCTTGTTTTATATCATTGGTTGGTTGAGTGCATTATATGAAATGAGTACTTTAAAATGACTTTTTACTTCCTTTCATCTTAACCCATCTATACAACGTTAATTTAAAAGCCGTAGGAATTGCATTGCAAAAAGGTGCAATTTGGAGATATTTTAAGTGAAAATTTTTTTATATTTCTGTTATGTCTCAAATATACATCTGTAATGTATTATCCTATTATGAAATACTTCTCTTTTTAAGCATTTAATAAGTTTGATAATTTGAGAAATGCAGTTTGTTTTACTTAAGAGATAACTTGCTGTTTTATAGTAGAAAATAATGCAATCTCTGTTTGCCTTGCTGATAATTGTTTGAAAAGCTGAATTTTTGCAGGCTAAGTAGAGATCTGTTGATATTTAAATAATTTTTGAAAAATTGCTAATAATTTTTATGTATGAAAGAATTAATTGAATTTTTTTTTAAGTTCTTAGGTTATGATCTACAGCTTATTTCTTTTGATTTAAAATTTTATTCTATGGCCCAGGAGTTTTTTTATAGATATGTTTTGACAGTAACTGCACATATGCAGGTTGATTGTCATGTCGCCAAGTTTTAAAGACGTTCTGAGAATTGCAGTGGTTGAAATCCCTGATATATAGAACGGACGAGTATGGTGAAAACATATCATTTCTTGGGTCAATCGAATAAAATATTTATAATCAAGTTATTGTTTTCTGTGTTATTCAAGAATATTCTATTTTTATATTGTATATTTTTATGTACTGAATTTATGTATCAATATAGATCTCTGAGTAGATAATGGATTTAATATGATGGAAAGTGGGTTTAAGCAGAGTTGCATTTATGGATGGATTTATTTCAGGATGAAGATAGTTTGAGTTAGGGCATTGTGGTTCTTCATGTGGTTTTCATAGTGTTAGAATTGTTAGGCTAATTTTTTGATTTACAGTTTCGAATTTTTGTAAGATTTTTAGATTGAAATTCTGGATGCTATAAGGTCTGCTGGTGGACTTATGATTTAATTCCTGATAAAGGCTGTTATTGGAGACTTGATCATAAGCTATTTTGGGATATTTGAGTCACTGTTAGTCAGTATGCTGAATGAAAAGTTAATTTTGACTGAGTGACAAATGTCCAGGTATACTGAATTTTGTTTGGCTGATAAATGTTTAAGTAATTTTTCCCACTTAGATACTTAACAGGGAAACACAAAATTGTTCCATGGTTGTTTCTCCTGGAGTAAAGTTTGAGTGGGCAAAGATGTTTTGCTTATTGATGTATGTAGAATGTTCTCCTGAATTAAAGACTGATGGTATCTTGGGCTGGTTCTAAGTAAATTTTCCAGGATCCTTTTAGTAATAGATGAATCAGTGGCTATGGATTTGTTTGGTTCTGGCTGGCATGATGGATTTCTAAAAGTTTTTAGAAAGTGGGACATCTTTATTTTTAGAAGGCATATGTTTCTTGTCTGTATATCAAGTGGTAATGAACTCTCCAGCCTATGTATATGTATGTCTCCAGCTTAATAGAGTAGGTTTGGTGTTAGACACTTGATAAATATTTATACCTCACTTATTGTTGGTTTTTTGAGTGTGAAAGAGTGATGTCCATGATGGTGACTAGGATTGGAGCTATACTATTTTTTTATGTGCTCTGTTATCAAGGCAATTTTGCTGTAATGAAGTTTTACAGGTTATTGATGTTTCTAAATTTGTACTGATGGTCATATCATATATCCATGCCTACAGTTACTTATGTTCTAGTTTTTTTGTTTTTTTTACAGAGACTGTGAGGAAGTGGTTTTTCTTTGAATGGAGATGCTTTCTAGCCTCGCTGTTTGTGTGAGCAAATGATATGTACCACTTTAAATAAATGTCTGGCCTGGTTCCTTAGGTGACTTTGTAGCTTAAAGTTGTTTTATAAGTAATTTTTATTTTATGGGGATATGTTGCAAAACAGAGATGGGGAAACAATGCTGATGAACTGATTATTAAATACTCAACCTTTTTCGATAAGGAAATAGATGCAGCACCATTAACTTTAAAATTATTACAATTTGAAGATATTTTAATCAAATTAAAGATATTCAAGAACTGCTTTTCAGACAGTTGTAACAACATATGTTATCTCTGAAAAGCATATTTAGTACTTTTTAGAAAATCTAATTTTAGCTTAAAAAAGAGAGAAACCCCTAAAAGGGCAAAACAGATATAAAAGATCTTTGAATTAATTGCATTGGACGATGAAATGTAGTCAATTTAAAGTCATTAAAATAAGACATTCGCTGTAGGTCCAATGAAGTTAGCAGCATCACTAATCTACAAGTTTTTTTTTTTTTTTTTTTTTTTTTTTTTTTTTTTTTTAAATCACAGAACTTTCTATATCTAATAACTTTAACAAAAAATTCAGATTATTGCTAGATTCTTATAAATATTTAGAATATTATACCCAGTCCTCTGGCAGCGACATCAGTTCCTACTAAGATTGGACATTTCCCATTTCTGAATTCTGAAAGTAAAATGCATATTACAATTTTATTTTGAAATAATAGCTAACAATAAAAGTAAGCCAATAAATTCAAAGTACAGTAAACTGTCTAAGGCATAATCGATCAGGACCAAGAAAATTTTCCATTGTAGACAATATTACGCCTTGGAGAAATTTTACTACAGTGCTGGACATAATTATAAGACACATACCTAATTTTACATACAGTGAAAGAAAAGATTCAGGGCTTGAAAATGCTTTATCAAATACGACAAAAACATAAATTTATTCTGTTATCACACGTAATTGTTTTACAGAAACGATATTTTTATAGAGTTTTAAAAAAAAGAAGTTAAAAATACCATGGACAAAACTATAAGACACCCTAACATTTTAATTAAAACACCTGCTTCTTTTCGAAAATAATGTGCAATATGCAAATTTTCTGCACGCTGTTATGACGTCAGAAGTTAACTAAAGCAGACGATAACTGCCTTCACGCATTTACAAACATGCCACGAGGTACAGAATTAAAAGAAAGTGAAATTCACGAAATTTGGAGATTAAATGGAACTGGTGCTTCCGTTAATAATATTTCAAAAGGTATTAAACGCTCTAGATGTGCAATTTCAAATGTTTTGAAAAAAGGAATTAATGGATCGGTGATTAAAAGATCTGGACGTACTCCTTGCTTATCCTCGAGAGGCAGACGCCAGGTGATTTCGCTCGCTACACAGAATAAGATGACCACTACAGGCATTAAAAATGCTTTGAAACTGAATTGTTCAAAGAAACTATTCGCAGGGTGTTGCATAATGCTTCCTATGTGAAATTTTTAAAATTGAAGAAAAAACCACCGCTTCTAAGGCGGCACAAAATGGACCGTTTAAACTTCGCTAAACAAACTATGGCATCTCCCTCCAAATGGTACTCTGTGTTATTTTCTGATGAAAAAAAAGTTTAACCTGGATGGTCCTGACGGGTTTCACTATTATTGGCATGATTTATGGAAGTCTCCTGATGTACAAATGAGCCGCCAAATGGGTGGAGGCTCAGTAATGGTTTGGGCTGGTTTTTCGGCTCAAGGGAAAACCGATATCGTTTTTGTGCGTTCAAGAATGAACTCCGAAAAGTATAAGAATCTTCTTAAAGATCAACTAGTCATATACGGTGAACTTCTTAGTGGCGAAAACTACACTTTCCAGCACGATAACGCGTCGATTCATACATCACACGTAACAAGAATGGGGCTTTCAGAGCAAAGTATCAATGTTCTTCCGTGGCCTTCTCGCTCCCCAGACTTAAATCCCATCGAAAACTTGTGGGGGATCTTAGCTCGTGAGGTTGAGGTTTACCGAAATGGGAGGCAGTTTACATGTGTCGAAAACCTAAAGAATGCTATAGAATGTGCTTGGAAAGAGCTGTCTTGCGATATTTAGTTAGAATTGATAGATTCGAGGCCGAATCGCATCTTACATGTTATAAAAAACAATGGCGGCTCCACCAAATATTGAATAACCATGTTAGAGGATTTTCTTTTAAACCATTAGTGTCTGCTAATTATGTTGACCACTGTATTTGGAAAAAAAAGGTTGGTGTCTTATAATTTTGTCCATGGTATTTTTAATTTTTTTTTATTAAACTCTATAAAAATATAATTTCTGTAAAACAATTACATGTGATAACAGAATAAATTTATGTTTTTGTCGTATTTGATAAAGCATTTTTAAGCTCTGAATCTTTTCTTTCACTGTATCTCAAATTCAGTAGGTGTCTTATAATTATGTCCACCACTGTATATGTCTATAATTTCACAGGGACTTGAAAATTTTTCAGAGTTAGATTTCCATCTTACACAGAGTTTACTGTATATGGAAATGTTAAATTTGCATAAAATCATTTAAGGAGAAAAACAGGCTAAAAATTTTTTCGTATACAGTTTTAACAGTGGAGAAAAAAATTAACTTGTTAAGAAGAGTACAGAATACTACTTACAATGGTATATACATGCTACAAAAACACTGCACCGGCAATGGCGCAGTAATAGTACTAATCATTAGAGATTGGAATAAAAGTTACTTTCCATTAATAGGCCCCATTTTTAATAAGGGATTTTACCAAGGTATGATTTATTGTAATAATAAAGTAATAAATAGATCAAAAAACTTAATGCTTGTGAGGGTGAGAAGAGGAACGGGACAATGTAAATAAAAGTAATTTTAAGGAGGGAGGTAGGTGAGAATTTATATACATATTAAGCCGAGATCTAGCGAAACTGAAAATATTAACATTGGTACAATGTATCTAACTTTTTTTACTTCCAAGTTAATAAGAAAGGAAGTGTTGAATAGTTTTCCTATAAATCTTCATTATAAGCCTTAAGTGGTGATGGACAATTGTTGATCGAGAAAGCAAATACCAATCGAGACTGTCATTGATTCTTTCTCAAATTCTGCAAATAATATATTCTATAATAAATTGTTTCACTGAGAAACTAAAAGCAAACTCAAAACTTTTGGCAGGAAATCTGGCTGTAGTGATACACGATCACTTCAATGCTTAAAGGAAGAATAGGTCATGGTGAAGTCGCTGCAAAACTTCCTTTGTTTCTCCTCTGAAACAGCAGCTAAGGAACTAGACTTTAACGCAAGACCCTTGGTATTTAGTTCCCAAGCAAGCTTGGTACTCATTTTATCGACCCTGAAGGGATGAAAGGTTGAGTGAACCTTTGAGGATGGGATGCTTACTTTTATTTTTTTTTCAGCAGACTTGAGCCGGCTGGTCCTAGATTTTATTCTTTTCTAACAGTGTCTGAGCCAGCTTTTCCTTTTGATAAAAAATAATGATATTGTACACAATCAACCAGACTTAAGCTGTAGGTAGGAATGGAGCTAAAATTAGGTTACTTGACCAAATGCAAGAGTGCAATAGAAGGCAATTTAAAACAAAGGTTATGGTGATTATTTCTTAAATATCTGGTGATAGAAACATACTTTCAATTTCAAATGGTATAAAAGTATAGCTTTTAGATAGGATATTAGTTTTGTAAGATGGTCGAACTTTTATAGGTGTAAATTATATCAAGGACTTTTCTCTGTGCTCTCTGACAAGTAAAATAGCAAAAATTGCATCACTTACTACCAAACTTAACTGAGTTCAGACACTTTGAATTTACAAAATTTTCGAACTTTCCAAGACTAAAAAATCGTCCATGCTTAGTATTTAGTTTGAAGGAATATACACATGAAGCTTTAAAATGCTTTTTCACTCATCTGAAAGAGATACAACTAAAGTCCATAGCAAAAATAGCATAGCAGCACCCCCCCCCCCCCCAGTTGAAAATAAAATGTAATTTAACAAACATCTTGCATATTAAATTTAATAAAATTCCATCCCACAGATGCAGAGAAATACCTATTACAGAAATTATAAAACACAGCCAACATCAACACTACCTGTTGGGTTGACACATCCAATCAGCACAATTTACATCAAGGTCAAACATATGAAATGAAGTACTTATGTATTCACTTACAGACAGACATTAAAAAAACAAAAAAAAATGATGTTCAAAACATCCAAAAATACATAAATCCATTAAAAAATAGAAGTTTAAAATTTCAAAATTTAATTTTTTCTCCTTACATTTTACACACACACACACACGAAATTTGTTGTCTGTTTAATCCTACTCTAATACATTTTCCAAATGCCTTAAATTCTTCTACAGCATATTGTAATTCATATTTGTTAAATTTCACAATAATCATCCATTTTAGTCAAATCTAAAAGGATTTGAATCAAACATACAATCACAAGAGGTTTGATTAAGCTTGACTAAGCAGAACTTAACGAAACCATTCGGAACACCCACAATACACAATTTTCAAGTGCAAGTTCGAACTTACACAGGAACCTAGACTGACCCACTGCCCTCCTTCCCTTTATCTCTCAAGAAGAAACAGAGCATAACCAAGAATCTGAGGTAAGTTGTGTGCACGTGCGTGTTCCTGATTTGAGCAAGCCTGGCTGCTCGCATTGGAAAGATCAAGAAGTGCTGAGTTTGATTCCCGATGTGGACAGCAAGGATGATTTTGAGCCTAGCCCACAGCATCCAAAATGAGGAGTCTTGCATTTGTGATGCAATCTGTGCTTACACATAATCTCTATATTTATATACTGCCAGTTATTTGATTGTTTTCAGGAAAAAAATCAATGTTTATACAAAAATCTGGTAATTGCACATATCTGCTGTATTCTTAACACTTTCATTGCTATGGGCAAAATAACTTGTCTTCCAGGAATATTAGCTATCAATCAAGGAAAATCAATTCGTACCAGAAAATCCTGTCATTTAATTATTAGACATTGATTCAGATATCTAACATCTAATAATTACCGGGGGGAATTTTCCAGGACGAGTTGATTTTCCTAAACGGACACAACATTTTATTATTAATTTTATGTTTGTAAGGACAAACAAATCATTAGAGTGAGAAATGTTATTGATTATTATTTTTAAAAGTAAAATAAACAAGTTTTAAATGAAGTTGTTTTGTTTCAATTTTAGCACTGCGAGGAGCGGCTCAGGTTCTTAGCGCAGAGGGTGGGACAAAGGCGCGCCATTGCCGTGATGAAAGTGTTAACAGGGGTCAATCCAGACAAAATTTGGGGCCTATTTAGGGCCCCTTCACAAAAATTTAATAAAATGGGCCCCTTCACAGAAATAAATTTAATAAAATGGGCCCCTTCACAAAAATAAACTTAATAAAACATCCCCTTCACAAAATTCCTTTTAATAAAATAGATCCTCTACGTCACATTCGTTTTCATAAAAACTGTTTTAAAATGTGTAATTTGTAAATAAAACCACGTCACGAAAAACAAAAACTTTAGCAAAGGGATTTAAAGAATGTTTTGGTTCATAAATTCTTGGTTCGAATTTTAGTAACTGAATTTCAACTTTCATTACAAAATGTTATTTTTCACAAAAATATAATAAGATTCACAAAAATAACTTCTACTTTTCACAAAATGGGCCCCAAGAATAAAAATCTGCATCGAGCCCTGGTTAAAAGAGGCTTATAATAAGGATTTTATAGTAATCACATTAAAGGCAGTTGCTGAAGGATCTTGATTGGGTACAAATAGCATTAAGAGTAAAAAAAACTTACCACTTAACACCCAATCTCTCTCTTGCTGAGTCTTATCACCATGGATTCCCAGGGCAGGATAACTAAAAGTGGAAAAAATAGCAATAAACAAACACACATACTTAATAGATGCAAAAAGGGAAGGAAGGCATTATTTAAGACTTAGTTACCCTTGTCTCCTCATGTAACGTGTAAGTTCATCTACTCTCTTCTTTCTCTCAGCAAATACAATAGTCTAAAGTTAGAAATACAACAGTCTACAGTTAGAAAAGTAACAAGTTTTACAAAACTGCATAGAAAGCAAATAAATTTATTTTTTGCCCCCAAAAAATGTGGCATCTATATTACAGACCTGCCAACCTTTGAAAATGAGAAATCGTAGCACCCAAAATTCAAATGAATCTGGGAGTTGGTTGGTTGGGTGGATGGGTGCTGTTTTTTACGCTGCATATCGGGTGAACTCCTATTACTTTCGGTTCGGAACGAATTTAGATTCATGCAGGTTGGGTTAAGGCTGTTGGTCACTTACAGAAAATATCACATTTGGCTGAGAGAGTAGTTTGTTCCTACCCCCCCCCCCCCTACAAGCTGTCAAGAGATGTTTATTGTTAATTGCCATGAAGTCCAGCATCTTATCAACTGTCTGTTGACAAAATTTATGACCCAGTGGGAGAAGAGGCTGTTCTACCAGTCCTATTCTAGCAGTCTTTTCGTTAGAAGGGACATATTTCAATTTACAGAATGCTTTGGGAATTTTTAAAATAGTTGAGATAACTTTGAACAATTTTACTCTTATTTTTATTTTTATTATTATTATTATTATTACAGCAACACAACCGGCAGTTTCATCAAGAAATAAGTTTCAGTAGAACAATTACGACTTTTTATAAATGCATAAATTTTAGCAAATGTTTCATGAAAATGAAATATGACAATAAAAAGTGATTTAATGTAGTGGCTAAAATGATTTATATGTTTCACCTTACTTATTTATATCATGTTTATTATATTATCTTTGCCTTCAAATTTAACCATTGTAAATTTTAAACAAATAATAAATCATTCTTTATGACTCGTTTTGCATTACGTAATATTCAAATTTTGTGAATTTTTTCTTTTGTTTATGCAAAGCAACATTAATTTACTACTGAAAAGTCAACACATCAGTCAACAAAGTCACAATCTATTATAATTAATTACTACAATATGTATTTAAATAAAAGACTTTATAGATAAAAATATTATTATAGGTCATTATGTAAAGAAAATATGGACAAAGAGTGACGATTTCAGTCTATGAGTTACATACAGTGATGTGGGATGATTAAATACACAGGTATTACCTGGAGTATGCACCTGGGTATTTATCAGAGCCTTGGGTAAAAACCCAAAAATTGGGTATTTTCATAGTCCATTGTAAAAAAAACACAATCCTGTAAAATATTTTTAATG
The DNA here is from genome assembly GCA_963932465.1 of Maratus speciosus. NCBI lineage: Eukaryota > Metazoa > Arthropoda > Arachnida > Araneae > Salticidae > Maratus > Maratus speciosus. The sequence continues at coordinate 226,973,247 of OZ010796.1, read as the reverse complement.
ACAGGGGAATATGTCACACATTGGAACATCCCTTCAAAATGTATTTATTTCACGCATTTTAATTTCATATTTGTACTCATTAATAGCAGTATTGTAAAGAATACTTTCAACCATAAATCCTGTGGTCAAATCAAAATTTATTTATGTTGTGTTTAACAACCAAAAGTATTTTTTTTTTAATTTTAGATATTTTGTTAATAATGCTAAGAATTAGAGATGAGAAATTGTTGACGTGTAAGGCACACATTTATTGCTAATTTTATTCGAAATATGCCTTTTTATGTAAAATAAGATGTTATAGAATATCTTCTTATTCCATGTGTACATGGTGCACAGTTGGTCATCCCAAAATGTATTACAGTACACAACTCTTTTATACTGATTTAATAGCGAAATTTTCACTAGAAAGACTAACAGATCATCATTTCCTTTTTTAAAATTTAAATTTATCAATATGTTCTAGTACATTGTTATTTTTTTAAGATTTAAAAATGTAAAATAGTTAAATTATTTCTGCACAATTTTAATATTTTTAAGAATGTGACAACCAATTTATATTACACCGAGAAATTTTTAAAGTTATAACATTATATATATATATATATATATATATATATATATACACATATATATATAATGTTATAAAACTTAAGACATTTATATCTAAGCCTAATTGCGTACATTTTTAATGTGCTAATTCTTCTATTAAATTATTTTATTTACACATATTTAAAACATGTTAATTACTTTTTATTTAAATATAAATATGCAAAATTTTGTTCAATATATCTAAGAGGGCATGAGGGACATTGTCCACAAAATTCTTTTATTCATATAAAATGAATCTATTGTGTTCTGAACTATTTTAAACCAAGTGCAGAAGTTATTGAATACCTTCAATTAAATTATCCCCTCCCCCTCCCCCAATCTATTCAATGCATTATAAATTTAGAAACTTAGAAAATGTATTGTAATAACTACAGACCATATCTTCATTGTAAAGAAATTGATGACAATGCAGGTAAAAAATCTAACTTTACAAGTTTTAGATATAGGAAACCAAAATTACAACTTACTCCTCTAAGTAGTTTTGAGTTATGTTTAAAAAACTAACCACTTTCAATCTGGTTTGCAAGAGTTACAGATGGATTTAACATTAGGAATTCTAAACTTGAAACCTGCCTAATTGCTGAATTACTTCTCTTTTGATTTCTAATGTAAATATTACTGAAAAAAAATATATATGCTGACAAAATTATGTCTTCGAATTTAAAATTTCGGAGTTTAGTCCAATTTCACCACTAAGACGACTCAAAAACTTATTTTTAAGTTACAATTTCCAGATAATGGCTATTTTCCTTTATTTCTGGGACGATTTGATGATTAAAATGTATAAGGTGTTTATCTCACTCACTCACTCTCTTTTTTTTTTTTTCTTTTTTGCCAGCTGTACATTTTAGAGGCAAGAACTTTGAAATGGATAAATAAAGTACCGTATTTTATGGAAGAAACGCCACAGCATTTACGAATTTAAAAGTTAATTTTTTTTCCAAGTGCGGCATTCACGATTTTTTTTTAAATACCAACTGAGTTTCCTTAATTTAAAAATTCATAAAAATATTTAAAATAGGATTTAAATATTTTAAATAAAACTTCAGACATCTTAAGATATTAAAAATGAGGCATCCTACACTGCTCAGAAAACTTTGATTAAAGTTAGGTCAATGTGACGCTGTCGACAAAAGTAGAGTTCTGATGGATGCGGCGTTTACGATATTTTTAAGCTTATTCAGGCCAATTTGAGGAGTGCGGCGTTTACGATATTTTTAAGCTTATTCAGGCCAATTTGAGGAGTGCGGCATTTCTTCCATAAAATACGGTAATTCTTCAATTATTTCTCTATTTAATCAAAGGATATATATACTAGATACAACATACATGCAGCAATACATACGATATATATATATATATATATATATATATATGATTCACAAAGACAAAATATCAAAGTATATTATTAATACATGTATACAAATGAGGGAGAAAATATCAAATGAATATTAGTATTTTGCATGTTAAGTATAGCCCCCTCCCCCCCTCAACCTTGTTCCCACTAAAAATATTCATAACAATATTAACTGAAAGGAAAATAATAGTTTTGTGCTGCATATTTAAATTTTCAAATAATATTCTTTTTTAAATTATGTGATTGTAAATTCAAATTAAAAAAATGCAGAATGCTTGTCAAAAAATTATTATCATTATATGTTTTCCCCCGAAGCTTATTGTTACACCTTTCCTTGAGAATATAAAAATTTTGTTATTTAGAACAAAAAACTATAATTCCTGTATTAATTCTGTATTTTCATAGTTACATCCGAATGTAAATATTACCCGAACTGTCTTTTTTCTTACAGATCATTTAAATAAAGCAAATCTTTTATGTAGATTAAAACTTAGCATTAAAAGTTATTTAAAAAACATTAATTACTCAAGATATACCATAGTAGAGTTTTCTCATCCATTAGAAAAATTCATAGATATCTTCCACATATTTTATCAAACTATTCTTTTCTTTTCTTTTTTTTAATTTTGATCATCTTTCAATAAAATTTACACTATTAACAAATATCCAAAATTGCTAAGCTCAATACAAATAATTTTCAGTTCACTCTGGCAATGTCATCTATTCAATTAAAAGATACAATATTCATTATAGATCAATATACATGCTGCACAATATATACCTGCAAAAATTTAGCGCAAAATACAAAATTTCAGGAAAAATACATGGGTGATTAAATAAAGATCTGAGAATTTGATGGCCTTATTTACACATAAAAATTTTTTTTAATTTTCTCGTAGAAGTTTTTCCCGAAAGATTGCATGAAAAGCAAAACTGATTTATTCGTATGGAGAACAATATATAACGAAATCCATTTATTTATCTTTTTATATTTATTCATTCTCTATTTTTTAGAATTTCATTTATTGTTAAAACCATGCTTTGGAACAAAATTTGTCTAGAACATCACAATTGAAATATACTTGATACATTTAATGATTGCATAATGTTTATTAATGTAAAGCCACGATGCTTGAAATTGATATTTAAATGCTGATTTAAATTCTACAGTAAATTTCCTGCCAAAGAATTTTAGACATTATTTCTCTAGCATACTTCTGCATGAGAAAAAACTTGAAAAAAATTCTGTGGCTGCATCTTAAGTGATTTTCTATATAATTTTAGAAGAGGGATGGTAAAAAATCTAAAACCTAGGGAGTTTAAAAAATAATAACAACCCTAAAAATGTGTGCAGGCTAATTTTTAGCTACTTATTTATATGAAACAATAGTTCCAATTTCAGAAAAAAATTACATTGAATTATTTTTATTGAAACAATTTTATCCAGACAGCTCCAAACTTAAAAATCAGTTTCAGGGGCACGGACAGAATAGGAGTCTTCCAGGTGTCAGAAAACATTTTAAGGAAATATTAGATAAAAGTGTTTAATAGCTTTTTGTTACATAATGCATTCCCCTGCACAAAATTACGATTCCTGAAAATTAAATGCACTTCTAAGCAGGGCCCGACCTCTGAAGCTATGGGAAGCACAGCTTCATTTCGGTACCCCCTTTCATCCAAGAAGGGTTTTCTAAATTGAAACTCACCAATGCTATAAATATTACTCCAAAGAGTGGCTTATTCGAGTTCACATATAGCCATAAAAAGTTTTAATTAAAATGAAACACATATAGCTAATAAAACTTTTTTTTATGTTCTCTTATATATACTATGAACAGGAAAATTGGACACAATCAAGAAAAATATGGAAAAATGATTTTGCATAGTATTGACATAAAAATGTTAAATTCAGCATGTATGCTCAATATAAAATATCAATATTTTGAAATACTTCTTCCAATTTTAGCAGTAGTTTAAGTTCCTAATATTTTATGTTGGGCATACAAATCAAATTCAATATGTAAAATAAACATACATCTAAAATAACGGACAAACTGAAGAATTGTGATCATGTGGTTTAAACTACTGGTGTATTATGTATATGAAAAATTAATGTGTTATGAAAGATATTTTCATGAAACACTCATAAATACACACATACACACACAAACACATATACAATTTTTGAATGGAATTAATTTACTATAACATTTGAGGGCCCCTGTTTTCTCAGTTTCGAGTCCTGTTTTTTCAATTTCGAGTCCCTTCAAAATTTTCTGAGGGAAGCAGGAGCTAAACATGCCTGTTCGGTAATCAAGGCCTGCTAAATTGACTTTGAAAACTTCTATATCCCTTACCTATTTCTACCCCCTCTAACTATACCCCCGACCCAACTTTTATTACACCGGAGTATGAGCAAACTCTACGGGGTGTCCCTCCCCATGGAGTGATGGATTGTATCGAGGGGGTAGGCAATAGACTGATCAGAATATACATATATGCATTTTGTTTTAATTATAGCTCCCTCCCCAATTAATTGAAATATTTTTATATCAATGGATAAATTAGAAACTAAACATTTTTTTGTATTTTTTTTAATTTCCAAACGACCCAATAGAACTGCCAGAATTTACAGTTTAATGAGAGGTAGAAATTATTTTGGTCATGCTCCGAGTATTTCATGTAAAATAAAATATTTAAAATTATTTTTATTATAAAATGAAAACTAGGATGAAAAGTGGCAAGTTTTAAGAATTGCATACAGAAAACAAAATTCAAAAATCTTAATTTTTTCATGAGATATCCTTAGAAAAGTGAGACAAAATATTCCCATAGGTTTGCATGGAGAGTGGAAAACGGGATTGTAAGCGATCAGCACCCTTAACCCGATTTTTCAAAAGTTAGTTCTTTATATTCTTTCAGATTAAAAACTATATGTATCATAACAATAAACACAAAGAATAAAGATTTTTGTCTGTGTATGATGTTTTCTATGAAGAGAGCACAGAGCTTGGGTGATTGAGTAAAAAAAAATTCAGAAATTGTCAGAAAATTTTCTAAAAGGTTACAGCAGTGGCGAGGTGGTTACGCACTAATTATGTATTTTTTCAGCAGCCCTTTCACAAAATTCGCGTTTTTTAGAGATTCTTTGATGAGATTCGCATATTTTTCTGCGATCCTTTGAAGAAATTTGTGTTTTTTTGCGATCCGTTGAAGAAATTTGCTTTTTTTCGCAATTCCTTCACAAAATTTTCGTTTTGTCAGTATCCTCTGACGAAATTTGCTTTTCTCTGCAATCCTTTGACAAATTGGCATTTTTTTTGCGAACGAAAGATGAAATTGATTTTTTCGGCGTGTGTGTTTTTTGGAAAAAATCTTACTTTTAGACCGATTTTCGTAGCATCGTAGTTTTTAGCTCCAAATCATAGAAACTACGATTTTTTTGTAGCAGTTGGCAGGTCTGGTATTATATCTACTGATGGTGTTTTAGTATTTTTGAAGAATATTTCCAACACTTTAGGTTGCAAATGTTGGAGTTCAAAATCTCCGAGTTACAAGGAATTATTGAAAAGCGGTAACCAAAATTATTTGCATAACTTGTTGAAATACACTCTTTACAGTACTTATAAAGAGCAAAATTTGATTTTCCTGGCACTTCAATTTCAAATCCTTAGTTTTATAATAAAAAAATTTTTAATTGAAGTTTCAAATTTTTTTAACTCTTTCTGAGAGTTTAAATTTCCCTGACTTTTACAGGTTATCCAGGTGGCTAGACACCTTGTTTTATAGAGTGATGGGTACAATTAAATAAGAAAAAATTACCAGAATAATGCATAATTAAAATATACATAAAGCACAAATTGTACAAAAATTACTTTCACGTGCATAAATATAATAAAGATACTTAAAATACAAATTTAAAATGAGATACCAGATAAAGTTATTCAAATTTTCAACAAAACAAGCTTTCATCTATATGCAGCAAATATCTCCATACACCATGGATATCATATGACAGTGCATCATTACAAGCTGTATCTTTATTAGCAATTATTTCAATTGATTCTCTTATGATGGCTTCCTGGTAATTATTGTATGAAAGATAATTTTTGTACAAATTCTTATGTATTCTAAAATTGATCATGTCCACCATCTTTCGTACAAATAATTCCCAGGAAGCCATCATAAGAGAATCGATTGAAATAATTGCTAATAAAGATACTGCTTGTAATGATGCATTGTCATACGATATCCATGGTGTATGGAGATATTTGATGCATAATAGATGAAAGCTCATTTTGTTGAAAATTTGAATAAATTTATCTGGCATCTCATCTGACGTACAACATTTAAATTTAAATGTTTTCTTTTGAACAATTCTCGAATAAGTGCAAAGAAAATAACATCTAAATCTCACTGAAGACGGCCTTGTAATGGTTTGAAACATTCTAGGTTTTTCCGATGTATTTTGAGACATTTTAAATTTGTATTTTAAATATCTTATATTTATGCACCTGAAAGTAACTTTTGTACAATTATTTGTGTTTTATGTATATTTTAATTATTTAACTCAAGGCGAATATAGCACTAGAATTTAAATTTTCATTTAGAACTGTGTATATAATTTCTTAGCACATCAGGAAGTCTTTCGAAAGCGTTAAAACAGTAAAAAATAAAGATATCTTTACCTTATTTTCAGTTTCACGCATTATTTTTTCTAGGAGTTTAATCAACCTGAAATGAAGAAATGTTTCACATTAATAAAAACTACATATACTTATAAAATGATGAACAACTGAAAAAACAAAATTAGCTAAGAAATTAAACACACATAAGTCATATGAGAACAACAAAAATTATTAAACTTCCTCAAAAATAGATATTCCTTGCTTTCTCCACATTTATTAGTTTTAAATATAGGGTAGGCACACAGTGAGACAGCAACCATTTTGACATATAGTTATAACTTCTTATCCTAGCTGGAACACACACTGAACCACCTCATCTTATGCAACACGTGGATGTAGTTTCGGCACTTTGGTTACTTGTCCAACAAAATAGTAAGTAATTATTTATTTTACAGGGGGTTAAAGTTAAATAAACGTCCATTTTATAGTTTATTTCTTTCATTATGGCATATATTTATTGAACCAAACCTAGCTATATCTAATGCTAGACTATGTTGACAAAACGACACCAGCATTCAAAGATCACTGTGTACCATTTGTGGTACACAGTGAGATAATTTTCGATACTCTGTTATGCTGTTTCTGTGCTTTTATAAATAGCTTTTCTAAAACCATTTATACATTAATGTGTAGCATATTTGTGTGGCTTAAAGATGTAATTCTTCAACATTTGCAAGCATGGTTGCTACTCACACAAGAGAATGATTACCCAGACCAGGTGTATTTTTAAAAATTTCTACTCTAGCAGTGTTGTGCATACCAGATATGTTAAAGGTAAGATCACTCGAAAGTAGATTTTTATTTTTTCAGTTACAGATGAAAATGGGTTAGAAGATTTCTGTCTTGCATTATGGCTAAAAATTGATCTCTTACAATAAAAAAAAAAGGGGGGGGGGTTTAAAAGATCTTGATAGTAAAATTGCTACTATTTGAGTATATAAAGTGAAATTATAATTACATTAGTCAAAAATCTCTTCAAGATTGAGATCATTCCTGAGACTGAAGGTCTTGGCACCCATGATCCCTCCAAAAACTTCCTGGATACATTGCTCTTTTTACCTTATGACTTTCAAATGAAGTTTTCTTTAAACAGCAAAAATGTGCTACATAGCATTTGTGAGCTGAACATTTCAGCAACCATTATCACAAAATCTTAAATGCGAAAATGAGGGAAAAAAAAAGAGAGGAATCTACCAAAATGTCGAAAACTCAATCACTGCTCGAAACTCAACTGCGGCACAATAATTATGTTTATTTGACAATGGCCATATTTTGTCGAATTCCATACTTTGAAATCAAGGGTTGGCAAGTTTTTTCCACAGTGGAAAAAACCATGGAAAAAACCGGCCGGAAGAAATAGGTTTCTTCCAAGTGGAAGAAATAGAAGAAACTTATTCTTTAAGAATTTACCATATAACTTTCAACTCTAAGATACAATAAATGTCTTCTTCCTACAACCTTAAGTAAATTAATTCCATCAGACCTATATAAATTTAATCAATTATATATGCTAAATTAATAATTACAACAGTTTTTTAGCCACGATACCTGTCAGATCTTCAACCATTGGCTGAAGAAAAGAAATTTTATCCAAAATGCATAAAAATAAATGTCATCCATTTCAATTTAATAAGCATATTTTTTAATTAAACTTTTGAAACTAGTAGTAAATAGTACACAGATCATTCTCCAATGGTAGAATAAAACTAGTTTAAATAAAAGACAGTGCTTTTAATTTACATCAATTTTATTAAGATAAGTAATATAATACAATAATTACTGTATTAAAAAAAAATCATTAAAATCTTCACTTTCCTTACTACAATACAGCATAGTATAACAAAAAGTCTTTTAGCAATAGGATGCTGCAATCAGTTTCCCAACTTAGAATGGATGAATGCAAAAGATGAAAAAAATTCTTTCAAGTCCCACAGAAAACTTCAGGAGAGTTTAAAAACATTTCAGCATACCCATAGATATTTTAAGAACATTAGTCTTAAAATCAGCATTGAAATATGCATGCTAGATGTTAGTATAAATAATTACAAATTTGTTTATTTTCTGTGTTGTGCAGTTTAAAATAATGCATTTTTATAAGAAAATAATGTACTTTTATATGAAAAGTAAACATTTTGTAGGTATTTTTTTTTTCATTTTTACATAAATGGCATAGTTAATAAAAGAAAAAAAATCCCTCTACCTCCAAAGTTGTAAAATCCATCACCTGTAAATGTTTGCTGAACCTAAAGTATGTTATTAGAAAAAAAATAACTTATTTTTCCAAAAATAATACTTTTAATATTAAATTTTCCAATTTAGGGTTCATATAATCATACTTTGAGTTTAATTCTTTTACATAGTTAATATACTTTAATTTTGAACATATATTTTGTTTTCTGTTGGTTTCTTCCAGTTTTTTCCATTACTTCCAGTTTCTTCCACTGTCCTGGAAGAAACTGATTTCTTCCGGAAGAAACCCAACCCTGAAATCAGGGTTGCTACTAGAGAATGAAATTTCAAGAGTTATTTCCAGGTTTCGACATTAGATTTTTTCAGATTAAAAAAAAAAAAAAGAAATTCTGGTCTAGTAATACAGTATAAGTTCAAAAATCTGGCAACTTAAAAAATATGGCATCTTTTCCCCACCTTTCTCTTTTACACTTCCAAGTTATGAGAGAAAAAAAAATAGCAATTCTTTATTAATTAAAACTTAAAGATCGAAAATAAAAATTCAAAAAAAGAATATTTGACTTTTTTTTTTTCATTTGCCAGAGGCGATTATTTTCTGAACAAATTTTCTGGGAGTTGCACTGTTGTTTAGCAACGGGAACAACTTTGGGGAATACATGGCACAATGTATGGCCTAGACGAATTTTCAGCAACGGCAATATCAATGATGAGGAAGAATTTTCAGGATTTTAAATTTGCCATGAAAAGACCACAATTTATGAGCTGATTGCACACACAAAATCTGAAAATGCAGAAAGTGTCAAATAGTTTTAAAGATTTTAAGCTTTGTAAGCTAGGGAGGAGAAGGGAACATGACTGAGATGAACAAATGAAGACAATTTTTGAAAGCATCGGAGAACAGAGATACAGATTACAAGACCAGATTTTTCTTCCCATGCTACGATTCATATCCAGTGGTGCCAAGTTAGGGATATGTTTTTGTTTAGTTTAAAATAAAGCAAACAACCATAAACAGAAAGTAAAGTAAAAAACATCTAATCTTCATGCGTTTAAAATCAATTTGTAAAAACTCAACTTACTTATCTTCCTTTTCGGCCTCTTCCACAACATCTACAATTTGCACTATGTTATGGTTGGCTGACAATTTCAAAGCTCCAACGTTGACCTGGATATAATCGTGTAGAAAGTCTTCAGCTAATTTTTTCACTCCTTTGGGCCAAGTTGCACTGAACATGAGAGTTTGACGATCAGGCTGGATTAAGTAGAAATATTTTAAACAATTTTGAATAAATATTTAAGTGACAAACAACAAAAAGATATATTTTTTCCATGATTTATAACAATAAAAAACAGTTCAGAGATTGTGAACCAGAAATTAAAACAATAGTTAATCTCTAAAAATAATTTAAGATAGGTACAAGAGTGGGAAATCTGACATTTGCTTTTGTAGCTGTTTCACAGCAACTTAAATAGTAACAAAATTTAAACACAGCAAAATTGCAATTGAAGCAGTATTTAAGACAGGACAAGCTGGTGGAGGGATACAGGGATTTCATTCAGGGGAAAAAAGATTATGCGTGAAGAAAATTTTAAGACTTTTTCACAATATTTATTGTTCTCGGTCTGGAAACCAGGACCGGTCTAGAATTACTAAAATTGTAGCAGAGCTTGGAAGATATTTTAACTTTAAGTGCTGTAGGTAACCATGGCAGGATAGTGACAGAGAATGTAAAAGTGTAAAACAAGTAAAGATGCATTTAAGTTTGAAATAAAACTAACGTTTATTTAACGAAAGACATGACTTAAATAATTATCAAACAATATAATAAAAATAAAGTATGATGAAATAAGTTAATGACAAATGGCAGTAATAAACAGCATGAATTAAATCGTTGAACAGTTCAATAATGTCAGGTTCTTCATAATATATTTAGATGTCAGCATGCACTCAAAATATGAAAATGAAAAAACTTAGATTAACTTTAGGATGAGCACTTGTGACCTTTGACATACGGCCCTTGTTAATATTGCGATAACTTTAAACACAAATGACGATGTTTTGAAAGATATGCAAAATGATGAAGAGCCAAGTAAACTTGAAACACTGGCGATATCATAAACCATCTTTATCACAAAAACACCATACCGTTTATCCTGTACTTGTATTACGAAACAGTGAAAACACGTCATAGTTATCCGAAAAAATGCTGAAGCTTACAAGCTTCTTTTAAAACTAACATGACAAGAAATTAACACGACCAGCTTCCTTTAAAAACAAACAGCAACAAGCAACACCAACTTCCTTCAAAGAAAAGACCAGCTTCATTTAAACCTAAATGAAAAAAAAACTCACAACTGTCTTCAAAGCACCCACACAACTTCAAAACTAAAAACGACAAGCTCCATACAACTTCAAAATCACCGGCATATATCGTCTGTATGCAACACGCCCCCTTATGATCAAAACATCCTTTCCCAATCCGTGGAGTTGAGGTAAACACTTCCTGCCTTACAGCAAAACTGAAAGGAGAAAAATCATATCTTCCGACACTGTTCAAAGATCAGCGATCAGGGAAAGACGTGATGTCACATCAGTACGTACGAAGATGGGAGCCATTGTAGAAATGAACAGACGATCTTTGAAGAATGATCGTAACGAAATAAATGATGAACGATGTGTGAATGAAAGTTTGGAAAATAAATAAACAAAAAAAATAACCAAAAGAAAACTTGGTTATTGTAACTGAATTGTATTAGAATGGAAATAAGGAAAACTAACAGAATAAAGGTAAGTACCATTTCAGGGTGTATAAGTATCAAGGAAAACAGGCTGTCATATTCTGACAATTATGCATTAGTTTTGTAAGCTATATTGCATTGAATATAAAATAGAATCCTGTGTGACGCAAACCTGAAAATTTTATTTGAAATAAACACACAAAAAAAAATTCCTTGACCCACAATCCAACTTATAAGCCTGGGCCTTAAATTCATTTAAAGCTTACATCGGAAATCGCGATTCAGCCAATGTCTTAAATTGCAATTTAGCCATTGGTTTGAAATCTATTTAAAACAAAATACCAATTCAGAGCTAACATTGGAAAAAATGATTTATCTACTTTGATGTATCTACTGTTTACATGGCAAGCTGGTGTTAAATCGATTTAGCAAGATCCGATTTAAAAAAAGATGATTTAAGTAAAAATTACATTTATTTAGTAAACAAGATTCAGAGTTCATGAGATTGGAATGTGTATTTTTCAGAAATTAAAAACTTATATGGTGGAAAGTTGAAAAGAAAAAGTAATGTTTAGTAATGTTAAGTAAAAGAATTATCACTCATAGACGATATGTATACAATTCTTTGCGTGACCATGTATAACATTTCAAGTGAAAATCTAATTTCAAATTACTTTTGCTTAAAAGGCGCAAAGACCAACCTAGTGAAAAAGATTCCATGCCGGGAATCGAACCCGGGCCATCAGTATAGCGCACTGGAATCTTTTTTCACTAGGTTGGCCTTTGCGCCTTTTAAGCAAAAGTAATTTGAAATTAGATTTTCACTTGAAATATTGTATGCAAGGCGAATGTTTCTCTCTGGGAAAAATTTCCAAATATTAATATAGATTCAATCGATGCTGGATTTAATTAAGTGTCTGTGTTTGCCCCATGTTGGTGGCTCACAGAAAATATTCCATCTTGTCCTACGTTTGTAGCCTTGCCAACCTGTAATAGTGAGAAGTTCCAGGCTGGGTATTGTTCCATGTGGTTTAGTCGGTAGAACATCAGTGCGCTATACTGATGGCCCGAGTTAGATTCCCAGCATGGAATCTTTTTCACTAGGTTGGCCTTTGCACCTTTTAAGCAAAAGTAATTTGAAATTAGATTTTCACTTGAAATATTGTATGCAAGGCGAATGTTTCTCGCTGGGAAAAATTTCCAAATATTAATGTATAACATTTTATCTATATTCTACAAATATTTCTTAATAAATTAAATGCAATTCAATGTAAAAATGCATAACTCATTTGAAAACCACCTTTAAGCAATTTGCCCAGTAACCCTTACGAATTTTGTGTAGTGATGTATATGAATTATAGCATTTAGTATGCATAAATATAGTGAAACGTAAAAGCGCATATTATAATTAAAACTACATTTTCACAAATCCTTGCTAATACAGTACTTCGGATACAATATAACATCTGAAATCTTTTGTGTGTTATTGTAAATGCTACGCATTTTTTATTACATATGAAATAACTTATGATAGCTAATAACTCAGCGACGTCTATCAATTTTATTATATATGAAATAGTTTAACATAATTAAAATACGCCGCAAACAATTCCCTCCGCACCGGTAGCAGAAAGTATGCGACGCGCATCGCAGATTTACTTTGGGCCTTGCAGATAAATTTGCCAATTTGAAAAAAGAAAAAATATTTCCTTAAAAAATGCAAATTTCTGTCACAGGATCGCAGCAAAAACACTAATTTCGTCAAAGGATCACGAAAAGAATGCGAATTTAGTAAAAGGATCGCGGAAAGAACGCGAATTTAGTCAAACGATTGTGGGACAAATGCAAATTTAGTCAAACGATTACGAAAAAAAAAAGCATATTTATGTCAAAGGATTGTGGAAAGAACACTGAATTTCATCAAAAGATCTCAAAAAACATGAATTTCTGCCAAAAGATCACTGTACAAACTTTAATTTTATCCAAAAATCCCGGGGGAAAAAAAAAAAAAAAAAGGAATTTCATTCCAGGGACGCGAGAAAAACAAATTTCTGTCACAAAATCACGGAAGAAACTATAATTTCATCAAAGGATCAAGGAAAAAACACTGTTTTAGTCAGACAATCGCAGAAAAAATGCAAATTTCTGTAAAACGATCGTGAAAAAAAATGCAAATTTCTGTAAAACGATCGCAAAAAACGCAAATTTCTGTCAAAGGATCGCGAAAAATGCAGATTACTGTCAAAGGATCACGAAAAAGGGAATTTATGTCAAAAGATCGGAATTAAATTTGCTGAATTTCGTCAAAAGATCGCAAAAAACACAAATTTCTGCCAAAGGATCATTGTAAAAACACAAATTTCGTCAAAAGATCCCTGGAAAAAAGTGAAATTCGTCCCAGGGGTGCCGAAAAAGTGCAAATTTCTGTCACAGAATTGCTGAAAAAACACTAAGTTCGTGAAAGAATCGAGAAAAAAAAATGCAAATTTCGTAAGTGATCGTGAAAAAAAGCTCATTTTTGTCAAAGGATCACGAAAAAACAAAAAAATTTCGTCAAAAGATTGCGAAAAAACCCAAGAAATTTCCTCATAAGATCAGGAAAAAACGGCAAATTTCGTCAAAAGATAGAGAAAAACAGCAAATTTCTTCAAAAGATAGTGAAAAACAGCATATTTCGTCAAAAGATAGTGAAAAACAGCATATTTCGTCAAAAGATTGCGAAAAACAGCATATTTCGTCAAAAGATTGCGAAAAACAGCATATTTCGTCAAAAGATTGCGAAAAACAGCATATTTCGTCAAAAGATTGCGAAAAACAGCATATTTCGTCAAAAGATTGCGAAAAACAGCATATTTCGTCAAAAGATTGCGAAAAACAGCATATTTCATCAAAAGATTGCGAAAAACAGCATATTTCGTCAAAAGATTGCGAAAAACAGCATATTTCGTCAAAAGATTGCGAAAAACAGCATATTTCGTCAAAAGATTGCGAAAAACAGCATATTTCGTCAAAAGATTGCGAAAAACAGCATATTTCGTCAAAAAATTGCGAAAAACAGCATATTTCGTCAAAAAATTGCGAAAAACAGCATATTTCACCAAAAGCGCATGAAGAAAAACACATAATTAGTGCTGGTAGTGGATCTGCACTCCCTGCCCCCCCCCCCCCCTCCTCTGTTGTAACCTTTCAAAAAATTGTGAATTTCAGAATTTTTTTTTACCCAGAATCACCCCTGGTATTAATCACTAAGAACGCTGTTTATTCTAACACTCATAATGTTTATACATAAGAAAATGTAACACGCTACTCCCACAGACAATTTTCATCCCACTAAATTGGTGTTGCAGACACAACCATAACTTTCTGCCACTGGGCCCTCCACCCCTATATCCTTAGTTAATGGAATTCTTTTGTGTGGCCCTGTAAATGAATAATTATTCTTTGAACCGCATATTCTACAGAATGCGGCTTTGGTGCACTTCAGAAATGCATATCAATTTTATTATGTTTGAAAGCATGTAAACATTAAAAATAATTGAAAGCAATTTTTTCCCATTGGCTGTAATGTAATGGAATACTTTTGACCATCCCTGTAAATGAACTAAACATGCTACAAAGCTTCATTTGAAATAAAGAACGTGCTATGGTTAAACGTGAATAACATCCAAAAATTTTGGGGCAATCCGGATATATTTACTTGAGTTATAGCACGGACAGACAAACCGAAGTTAAACACTTTTCAACTGTGGAAAAGTATTCCCAAGCATTTTTTCCCAATTTCTATTTTTTTCATTAAGCAATTTGTAAAGTCTACCTGAACTCGACAACACGATATTTTCTTTTCATTGCTGCCTTTCGCCATTTGTTTACGTTTTTATCACCATGGTCGGATGGTTGCATATCGCGTTTTGGTCGTGGACCGCATACGGCAATTTTACTTGCGATCGCATTCGCTCGTTTTTTTTTTTTTTTTTTTTTTTTAAATAAGTATTTAAATTTAATTAACATGTAAAAGCATTTTTATATTAAAGTAATTTTTCTAAAGTCATCGTAATATTTATTAAATGTTATTCAAATTAAAAGTAAATGTTAAGTATCTTCCGACTTATGCAAATTGCATAGTCAATTCTGATTGGCCGATAGGTTTTCATCCTGATTTAAAGGGACAGCGATTTCATTTTTCGGGGTGCGATGTCTGATGGCTGACTTATGGTACTATCTGGTATGTTTTTATGAAGTTTCAGCGAATATTTTAAAGGCATATGGCTAAGTGCCGATGTAATTGTAAGAACTCAAAGTTTAATAAGCATAATTGTTTAGTATGAAGAAGTTCCAGCGTAAAATTGTTAATTTAAATCGGCGATAGAGTTGTTAAAGTATACTACAAGTTGCTAATCTCTAAAAATTACTTACGTTGTTGAATAATGAGGTGCCCTCGAGTTCAGGTAGACTATCGTCACAAGTGTATTAGTTTAATTCTGGAACGAAGTAACGTTCATGTATCTTAGCTCCAATAAAGAAATCTTCTGTTCCATCATTTTGGCACATTATTGTAAGTACATTTTACACTTACCTTTTCACTGAAACATAATATTATCAAAGGTCTGTCCAGACTTTTCAGACAGGGTCCTGTTTTTGTGAAATTGTGAAAAATGTATTATTAATTTTGTGAATTTAAAATTAACGTTAAATTCAGGTACCTTCGGACTTCAGTGACAGAGTCCTGATTTGTAAAATTGTGAAAAACAAAATTTTGCAAAACTAGTATTAATGTTCCCGCTTGGATGAACCACACATAATATATATATATATATGTATATACAGGGTGTCCCACAAGGTACGCAGCATCTGATATGTACAGATTCGAATAGAGCACGTCAATATGAATATTTTGAATGGCAACGTGGAGTCCCCGAATATAGCGTGATAGTGTAAGTAAAGTGTGAAGCTTGTCATATGAAAAACACAAGAAAAGAGAAAAAAAACAAGAAATCACGCTATATTCAGGGCCCCCACATGTTACCATTCAAAATACTCATATTAACGTGCTGTATCCGAATCTGTACAAATCAGGCGCTGCGTACCCTTTGGGACACCCTGTATGTGTGTGTGTAAAAACATTATATAATTCCTTTCAACTTTTAATTAAGTTCTTTAAAATTTACATAAAAGATTTTTACTTTAATGATAATTTTTGGTTTTCAAATTCTTAACTAGATAACAAGAAACAATCTTAGTAGCAGAATTTTTTGTATCAATCTGCAGCAAACCAAAATTTATCTGCAACCCAAAAATGCTGGACCTAGCTTACTATCGTAAGAAACTATAGTAACTCATAATATAAGCAAAATTTGTATTTATAAAGAAAATACAATAAATTTTAGCATTTTTTTTTTCTTTTCTTAGCCCAGAATTTTGTTAACGCTATTAAATTAGTTTGTTTAGTTGTTTGTTAGTTAAATTAGTCATCAACAGGTTCTTTTTTGGCATCATTTTTTGCAGCACATGACGTATCATCAACGGGTTCTTTTTCGGCATCATTTGAATCTTTTTTTTAAAAAAACGACAATTTTGGAGCATCTGACTTCTTAACCTTTTAAACGTAGTAATCAGCATTTCTCGTACCACCCAAATTCTGATTTGGACGCTTCATAACCTTCATGGTAGTTCAACACATTAATTTATCAAAAAACTATACGCAACCACGAGACGAGTACACAATAGCTTTAGGAAATGAATAAGGAGATGTGTTGCCAAACAAGAGAAAGAATTTTTACTCCCAAAAAATGTGGAATCACTTTTCGTCTCTGCACTGTACCGCTCAATTTCAGATTGCAGGGATGAGATTGACCAAAAAGCAAAAAAGCTGGAAACAGCGCGAACGACGTTTGAACAATGACAGTTATGAATTTCAAGCGCAACAAATATAATTACTATTAATATATGTAATTTACACACAATTTAGCTTTGTGTAAATTAAAAAGAAATAATTAACACGAATTAGGCAGAAATTATTTACTTACTCTAATGAAAAGTCTATTTTACCAAGATACAGAACATTAATGTGAAATTTCGTGTGAGATCTTGAGGAAAATTGCCGTTTTTTCGAGATCTTGAGGAAAATTGCCGTTTTTTCGAGATCTTGAGGAAAATTGCCGTTTTTTCGAGATCTTGAGGAAAATTGCCGTTTTTTCGAGATCTTGAGGAAAATTGCCGTTTTTTCGAGATCTTGAGGAAAATTGCCGTTTTTTCGAGATCTTGAGGAAAATTGCCGTTTTTTCGAGATCTTGAGGAAAATTGCCGTTTTTTCGAGATCTTGAGGAAAATTGCCGTTTTTTCGAGATCTTGAGGAAAATTGCCGTTTTTTCGAGATCTTGAGGAAAATTGCCGTTTTTTCGAGATCTTGAGGAAAATTGCCGTTTTTTCGAGATCTTGAGGAAAATTGCCGTTTTTTCGAGATCTTGAGGAAAATTGCCGTTTTTTCGAGATCTTGAGGAAAATTGCCGTTTTTTCGAGATCTTGAGGAAAATTGCCGTTTTTTCGAGATCTTGAGGAAAATTGCCGTTTTTTCGAGATCTTGAGGAAAATTGCCGTTTTTTCGAGATCTTGAGGAAAATTGCCGTTTTTTCGAGATCTCTTGAGGAAAATTGCCGTTTTTTCGAGATCTTGAGGAAAATTGCCGTTTTTTCGAGATCTCTTGAGGAAAATTGCCGTTTTTTCGAGATCTCTTGAGGAAAATTGCCGTTTTTTCGAGATCTCTTGAGGAAAATTGCCGTTTTTTCGAGATCTCTTGAGGAAAATTGCCGTTTTTTCGAGATCTCTTGAGGAAAATTGCCGTTTATTTCGAGATCTCTTGAGGAAAATTGCCGTTTATTTCGAGATCTCTTGAGGAAAATTGCCGTTTATTTCGGGATCTCTTGAGGAAAATTGTCGTTTTTCGCGATCTCTTGAGGAAAATTGCCGTTTATTTCGCGATCTATTGAGGAAAATTGCCGTTTATTTCGCGATCTCTTGACGAAAATTGCCGTTTATTTCGCGATCTCTTGACGAAAATTGCCGTTTTTTCGCGATCTCTTGACGAAAATTGCCGTTTTTTCGCGATCTCTTGACGAAAATTGCCGTTTTTCTTTTGACGAAAATTGCCGTTTTTCTTTTGACGAAAATTGCCGTTTTTCTTTTGACGAAAATTGCCGTTTTTCTTTTGACGAAAATTGCCGTTTTTCTTTTGACGAAAATTGCCGTTTTTCTTTTGACGAAAATTGCCGTTTTTCTTTTGACGAAAATTGCCGTTTTTCTTTTGACGAAAATTGCCGTTTTTCTTTTGACGAAAATTGCCGTTTTTTCGCGATCTTTTGACGAAAATTGCCGTTTTTTCGCGATCTTTTGACGAAAATTGCCGTTTTTTCGCGATCTTTTGACGAAAATTGCCGTTTTTTCGCGATCTTTTGACGAAAATTGCCGCTTTTTCGCGATCTTTTGACGAAAATTGCCGTTTTTTCGCGATCTTTTGACGAAAATTGCCGTTTTTTCGCGATCTTTTGACGAAAATTGCCGTTTTTTCGCGATCTTTTGACGAAAATTGCCGTTTTTACGCGATCTTTTGACGAAAATTGCCGTTTTTACGCGATCTTTTGACAGAAATTGCCGTTTTTACGCGATCTTTTGACAGAAATTGCCGTTTTTACGCGATCTTTTGACAGAAATTGCCGTTTTTACGCGATCTTTTGACAGAAATTGCCGTTTTTACGCGATCTTTTGACAGAAATTGCCGTTTTTACGCGATCTTTTGACAGAAATTGCCGTTTTTACGCGATCTTTTGACAGAAATTGCCGTTTTTACGCGATCTTTTGACAGAAATTGCCGTTTTTACGCGATCTTTTGACAGAAATTGCCGTTTTTACGCGATCTTTTGACAGAAATTGCCGTTTTTACGCGATCTTTTGACAAAAATTGTCTTTTTTTTTTTCGTGATCTTTTGACGAAAATTGACGTTTTTTCCCGATCCTTTGACAAAATTGGCGATTTTTCTTTGAACGATTGACGAAATTGATTTTTTTTTCTGACCATTTGTCTAAATTCGCGATATATGTCCGAATTTTCAGATTTATGATCGATATTTTTTTTTTTCGGAAATGACTGCCGTAATTCTTCGGACTTTCGGAACAGAATCATCCCTGGTTCAGCGATCGCGATGAAATAGGATAACCACCATGCGCGATAAATTACTTCTTAGTTCATGTTAAGCACTATAAACACATATAGTGCTTAGGGGTTAAATTGGGTAGCAGAGTGCATTAGTGAGCAGTAGAAACGTATAAAGCTGAGTTAAAACCCCGAAAGAAAAATGATCTATTAATTATGATATTAAAACTAAACTTCATAATCTCTAAACATCTGAAAAGTAAACTAACTTTAATAAGTGGTGGAAAAATAAAGACAACTGTATTAAAAATGTAATTAAATTTATTTAAACTTAAATGACACATAAAAACATACAAGTAAAATACAATCTCTCTCAACTATCAGCCTGTATTCAAATAACAAATATATAATAGTAAAACAACTTATCTGATATCTCATTATCTTTATAACAGCTTTATATCATCATAACAGCAAGTGAAAAACCGATTACCTTCAAATATGACAAAGTAATGAAGTCATTTCAGTTATTACATCCATGAACAACTCCAGTAGTGCTGTAGGGCTCGAAGCGAAAGTAAGTCTTAAACTCTCAAAGATGTAACAAAGTCGATTACACTTGATAGGAAAATGTCTCAATTCACCAAAGAAGAAACCACCAAAAATATCAAGTTCGTCTTTGAAGGTGCTGACAATACTTCACTTACATACCCAAGCATTACTACCGGCTGACACGACAAATAGAAAACAACTTTACGTAAGATGGTAGCATGATAGAATAGAAGGCTCACTTCCGGGAACACAGCCACATGGATATGAAGTCTCATCAGAAACAATTATAACTTTAAAAGATAGTAACAGTCTCACGGGTAAGCATTCATATTTAAATGGCCATCTGTCATAAATTATCACGATAATAAAACTGCATGAATTCAGAAACATATGAACAATTATTAACAACGAGTGAATCCATAATGAAGAACTAACAAAACCATCTATTCACCTTCCTGGTACAGAGAACAACTACAACTGGCAAGAATGGCACGAAAGCATCGCGATTTATTCCAAAAGGGTATACCGAAATACGGCAACCACGCATGTCACTAACCTCCAACTGGCTTCTAAGAAGAACCACGTGAAGACAGTAACTATGACGACGATCGCTAACACTCCGGACACACAACGCCATCTAGTATTCAATACAAGAACTACGGCAAAATAGCGAGATACTCGAAGCTGTTTCTGCCGAGATGGAAAGTGAAACAAACGATGTCGGAAGCTGAATTTAAGAGATATTGAACGAAACTTTAATAAAGAAATGAATGGGGATTTAAGAAGATAGAAACATAAAAAGATATCTTAAAACAGAAAACAAACATATTTCAGCATATTAAAATAAATAAAGATGGATTTAAGTAAAGTAAAAGAAACTGAATAAAGTAAAAAGGTAAGTAGATATTTAACTAAAGTACTTTACTAACGTAAATAAAGAAATAAAATGAAAGTGAAAGTAGGGAAATAAGTGGACAGTGATGAGAAAAGAGGATTTTGTATATCAGTTCAAGTGTTGAAATATAAGCATATTTTGATGCGGATTAAAACCATTTTATGACTTTTTTTCTTATTTAAACGAATAAAAAACGGATGTCTGCACGAAATAAATTCTTGAAAAAATGATAAATTAAAAATCGAAAAAAATGGCAAAAAAGTGAAAATCAGAAAAAAAAAAAAAAAAACGGAAATTCAAAAATGACTAAAAAGCGGAAAACCACAGATCCGCGGAAGAATCTCATGCCTGAGATTGTATCTCTCATTGGCTGTGATCGGTGCTCACTCAATACATCACCGAAAGCTCTTTTCGGCGCAGGTGCTAGTTGGCTGTTTTGTGAAAGAGAAGAACCCGATTTCCGCCGTTGCGTTTCAATTTGACTGAAGGCGAAGGCGATTTATGAAAGGTTTTACTTTTACGGGGAAAAATTTTATGAAGGGTCCATTTTTAAGATAAAATATTTTATGACGAATCAGTTTCTTAAACAAAGAATTTTGTGAAAGATCCATTTTTAACCTAATAAAAATTGTGAAGGGTCCGTTTTTAACCTAATAAAAATTGTGAAGGGTCCGTTTTTAACTTAATAAAAATTGTGAAGGGTCCGTTTTTACCGTAATATAAATTGTGAAGGGTCCGTTTTTACTGTAATAAAAATTGTGAAGGGTCCGTTAACGGACCCAAATTTTTCCTAAACAGATCCCCGATTATATATATAGGATTCATGAAATTGCATAATACACTGCTCAAAACAATTAAAGGATATTGCAGTTTTAGGTGGATTTTGTATCTGGTAAACTGTTTAGCTGATTGATACATGGTCGACAGACATAGTAGGTTATATGAGAATAAATTACACATGTTTGGCAGAAAAAAATGCATTTTATTGCGCATTTGTGTACTAAAGGAAAAAAACACAATTTGTGCATATGAGAAAAAAAGAATAAGAAAAGGTGTTTTCTTCAAAGAAAATAATTTTCAGTAGGGGGTATGGTTTCCACGGGCGGCCAGCAACGTTGAACACCTTTGAGGCATGGACTCAATGAGGCTATTAATGACGAGTTGAGGTATTCTGCCCCACTCTTCCAGAAGAGCTCTTTCCAGTTCTTGGAGAGATTGTGGGGGTTGTTGGCAGCCAGAAACTCGTCTTCCTAGAGCGTCCCAAACGTGCTCGATTGGATTCATGTCTGGAGAACACGCTGGCCATTCCATTCGAACGATTCCTTCCTCGAAAAGGAAATCCTCCACCAGGTTTGCACGATGTGGCCTGCAGTTATCGTCCATTAAAATGAAGTTATCTCCGATTGCTGCAGCGTAAGGGACTACAATAGGTCTGAGGATCTCATCCCTATATGGGCGACCAGTCAGAGCTCCATCTCGAATGATGTAGAGGTCAGTGCGCCCGTCAATGGAGATGCCACCATACACCAACACTCCCCCACCGCCAAATCTGACACTTTCGTGCACGAACGCAGGATTATTCCTACTGCCACGGTCCCTCCAGATGAAAATACGCCTATTATCCGGATGCACAGAAAAACGGGACTCGTCAGAAAACAGAATATTGCTCCATTCATTTCTCCTCCAGTTGACATGCTCGGTTGCTCGCTCCCTGCGGTCGCGACGATGCCTTGATGTTAATCTAACACATACCATCGGTCGGCAAGCATACAGACCTACAGCATGGAGCCGGTTTCGGACAGTCTGAGTTGAAATCGTGGTGCCTGTAGCCGAGCGAAGGTGTTGTTGGAGAAGAGTAGCGTTCATTGTTCGGTGTCTCCGAGCTGTTAACGCTAAATACCGATCTTCATTGGGCATTGTTGCCCGTCTACGACCTTGCCCTGGTCTTCGGCCTGCACATCCACTCTCCGAAAAACGGTTCCAGATCCTGGAAATGACACTTTGTGACACTCCAATGGCTTGCGCTACTTCGGCTTGAGTTTGGCCCCCTTCTAACCTACCAACAATTCTCAAAGCTTCTGAATCTGTCAAATGACTTCGCTGAGACATCGTACTCATCGAAACAAAGCAATCACTGAATGCCGATCATCCTTGTCTTCATTCTCTTTTATCCAGTTGAAAGTCAAATTTCATTCGCTGCCGCTGAAGCGACGTTTTTGACGTCGAACTCAAAATTTGCATACTCCACAGTTTGAAAACCAGAAAAATTTGCATTTGTGATTCTCTTCTTCTATTTTCGGCAAAAAAATTTCGTTTATATCTTTATTTTATATAAAACTTCAAATATCCTTTAATTGTTTTGAGCAGTGTATATTACAACTTATTTTTATTCCAAGTTATTATTTCAACAATATTTTCAAAGTTTCATGTATAACTTAATATATTTTGTCAAGTCACTCTGCTGAATTTTTACATGGGTTTAACCCTTCTTGTGACAAATAAAAGATAGCGGGGCAAAACAACCACCACCCCCACATCAACTTTGTTGGAAAGAGTTAAAAATTGCTTATGTGCATGAAATTGAATAGGTTACTAGAAAACAAGCATGAACATTTTCCTCCCCCCCCCCACCCCCCTTTCATTTTCTGTATCTCGCCAAGGCCCTTATAAAACAAGCATCCATAAAACTTTCACCTGCTGCAACAGCAAACTATACCTGGACAAATATGGAATTAATTTTTTTCCGTAGCTGTAAAAATCTTTGTGAACTTACCCTTATTTTTTCAATGATTCTTCTAATCTGAGGCTCAAAACCCATGTCGAGGAGTCGATCAGCTTCATCAAGAACAACACACTTGCAGTGTGTTAAACATATTATGCCACTTTCGGTGAAGTCGATGAGTCGACCAGGCGTAGCAATGCAAATATGGGGTCCTAAAAGAGAAATAAAATTAATGCCCACTGAACATAAAAGGAATCCGATTACTTACACGAAAACTAGTTCTGCTAGTAGTGACAGAAAAAATCAGAAGAAATCAAAAGATTTTGGCGAAAAATCAGAAGATTTTTTAAGTTTTATAACGCTTTCAGTAATGATTAAATAACAGCTGAATCCTTATAAACAAACAAATTTCAAAGAGAAACTAATAAAATATTCACTAATTTGCAATTACACAATATACAGGGTGTCCGGTCTCAACGGTGTCCAATGGCTAATTCCTAAACCGTTAGTCATAGACATATAGTTCAAATTAGAAAAATGCTTTAAATCAGATAAAGAAGTATTGTAAAAGCGATTTGGGTCAATAAAAATATTTCTTAAAAAATTATGAAATTTAAATTTTTATACAGTCCCCTGGTCCTATACGTTATATTTAGTAAAATTTTCCTATTACACTGAAAAGTAAGACAAAAAAGTCCCATTCATATGACACTAAAATTGTGAGAGTTATGAAACTTTAAAAATGCATGACTTATGCCACTTTTCTGCTCTGAAAACAAATGTGTTCGGCTTGGCTTTGAGGGGTCATATTCCAAATGCTTAAAAGTATTCGAAGATCTCATTTCATGTGTATTTGCACTTTGAAAAAAATGGTACAAGTATTACAATTAATCAAGTTCATTTATCAAGTTTCAGATTGGCTGAAATAACATATGTTTTATTTTGTCAGGATTTGAGACTGTTTCTTTTATGATTTCTTTTAATAAAATTATGTTAAGTTTTTGTGTTACTTCAACAATCTTACGTATGTTTTTCCAGTTCAAAATTTGTATTCGAACTTTAACCCACTTTCAAATATCCGAACGAGATTACATTTTACATACTGGCGCAAATCCGATAACAATCTAATATTATGATTTTCGGTGGTTACCATTTATACTTATTTTATAGGATAACAAAAAATTTCGGATAGATTACCGCCAAGAAGTTTATGAAAAAGTTTTAGATTAGATAATTCAAGACGGCGATTGTTGGTTTTTTTTAACTTTTATGTATTTTTTAGCACTGAATTCAAAAATTGCCTTAATTTTTAATCATCATGTCAGGATATTTCGCAAATCATAAATTGTCGAATTTAAAGAATAAAAAAATCTGATACTATAAAGTAGGAGATTGTTGTATTTTTTAACTTTTGATAATTGATTTTTACGTACTTTTTAGCACCAAATCTGAAAATGACTCATTTTTAACCATCACGTTAGAATTTTTTTGCAAATGTGTAAGTTAAAATATAGCAAAAATCTCACACTATAAAACATATGTAAAACTTTTATTTTATTCAATAATTTATTCGATATTTTTGCTTATCTTGGGATTCTTACAGCTGGGTGGTGTGATGAGATGGGGGAGGAGATTAAATTTCAACTTTGAACTTTTTAACTTTGAAATTTACAATTTGCGAAAAATCTTGATGTGGTAGCTAAAAATGAAGGTCAATTCCGGATTCAGTGGTACAGAATACATAAGAATCAATTATCAAAAGCTAAAAAACATGAAATAACCCAACTTTTACAGGCTAGTGTAATCTAATAATATTTTTAAATACGTATCATTTTGTAAAGAATTGAGGCTGTTAATTTAGCATCATTTTAACAAAAATTCTGTTTTTTTCCTTTCTTCTTAAATGTGTATTACAAATTCTATATTTTGCAGTAATATGTCAGAATGACTAAAGATTTCAAATTTATATTGCAATGTTAATTTTACTCTCAACCATCTTTTAATATATCTGACGAAATTATATTTCGACTAAATTTGTGCATGACCCCCCCCAATTTGCAGCAAAAAATATGCTCCAACTTTATACTCTGTGAATTTTAATCGTAGAACAACGGGTCTTTTTTTCTCGCGCTTGTCAGTGTAAAAGGAAAATTTTACTAAATATAACTTATAGGACCGGGGGACCGTATACAAATTTAAAATTAGGAATTAGCCATTGGACACCGTTGAGACCGGACACCCTGTATATTAAGACAAAAAAGAATAACTTAAATATATTAAAAATTACTAATTTTTTTTTTTTTTGAATATTCATAGATATCCTACCTTTCACATTAAAAGACACTTAAAATTTCTGACTCCTAATTTTTTTTTTTTTTTTTTTTTTTGGGGGGGGGGGGGGGGGGGAGAGATTCTAATTAAAAAAAAAAAAAAAAAAAAAATTCTGAAATTCACAGCAAATTTTCTGAAAAGTTACAGCAGGGGGGTTCACTTCTGACACTAGCTATGTGTTTTTTTTCTGCGACCCTTTAACGAAATTCGCAAACTTCAGCCGAAATTTGTGGGGGTTTTTTTTGCAATCTTTTGGCGAAATTTGTGTTTTTTCATGATCTTTTGACGAAATTAGTGTTTTTTTACGCAATTCTTTGATGAAATTGGCAATTTTTCTGCAAACGGTTGACAAAATTAATTTTTTTTGGTAAAAATGTCGAAATTCGTGATGTCCGAATTTTCGAATTGGTGGCCGATTTTTAATTTTCAGAAAATTCTGACCAAAATCACCCCTACGCATTGTTTATGCAATCTTTTGATGAAATTCAAGTCTTTCCCGCGATCATTCGGCGAAACTTGGGTTTTTTCCACAATCCATCGGTGAAATTTGGTTTTTTCTGATGTCATTAAATTAATGACAAGGACTAAATTAGCAGAGTTTAATTAAAAGCACGATGAAAGCTTACGCTAATAGTCCCGATAAAGTATTAAATAGTTATGAAAAGAAAAGAAACGTATGGTGGCGAAATAAAAACAAAGTAAGTTTAAAAACAAACTAACGTTTATTAACTAAGATATAAAAATAAGTTTAAATATAATTCAAACAATAAACCAAATCTTTAAATTCAATAAACACATTTAAACTGTCAGATTAAATATAAATACATATCCAGAAAACCAACTGACAATAAAAGAAAACTGAACTCATAGCAATAAAGAAAAGAAAATGATCACAGAATGACCGGTCCTCCTCAAAGTTCCATGTTGTTCACAAACATCTAATACGCCGATGAATTAAACTGAAATACAGTGAATCACATATCCGTGCCGAAACAACTCCAGGAAAAATACTTCTCTATAGATGAAGTTACATTGTAGATATCATTAGGAAACGTCAAAAGATAAATGCCGGTAATAAGTAGCGAGTAAAACATCTCTGTACTTCATCATAACAATATCCATCTTGACTCGCACATCAGTGTATTTATTTAAACACGATATACCCAGAGTCCACCTTTGAAGAGCAGAGTCGAAGTCCAATACTATCGAACTCATAACAATCAACTTATAAAATGGCCGACGAACGATGAAGTAGGAAGTAAAAACATTAACTTATTAAAAGCACACAGCACTTTAAGAAGACATCTCCAGCCATAATATAACACTATTGAAATGTCGTGGAAAACCAACACTGTTAGTAAAAAGGACGAGACAAAACACGTAGACAAACAGAGAAAGAAGGCAACGAGTGCAGGCGAAGAAGGAAGGAAACGTATTTCAATTTATATCAGCCAGGCGTTCGAATAACGCCTCATTATGCAATGCAAGGAGCAACTGCAGACAGTTCCAGAATGAGATCATCATGACGAAAGAACACAGAGCCGATGTGTCGTAGACTCAAATGAGCGACGCCATCTAGCGGCGATCGAAAAACTATAATCTATGATCATCATTCAAACGAAATGCGTGCTCATGTTTGCATGGAAGCAGACAGCTGAAAAACATGAATACGAACGACAAAGAAAGATAAACATCGTAAAAAGGAATTAAAAATAGAATAACAGGAATGAATAAAAAGGTAAGTGAAATGACTTTATATATTGTTAATAAAGGAAATATATTTTAATAAAGGAAATACTTTAAGTGTTAAATAAATATAAAGGAAATATGCAGTGTTAAATATAGAGGAATGCAGAGGAGATATATATCTGGACAGTGTCAAGACAGGAAATAAGGTATTTAATCTTATCAAATGCCCTCCCCCCTCTTGACACTGGGACTGTTATGTTGATAATTTGAGTTTTCCTTAAATAATTAAATATTAAAAAAAAAAAAAAAAAAAAAAAAAGTAATGCTAATTTTTAAGATGTTTTATATAGATAATAGTTGGTTTTTTTTACTTTAGAATAACTTCTTTTTCTGTCAGTCAATAGTTCAAATTACTCCATATTATACTTAATGGTTTATTGTAATGCCAAATAATATTTTGAGGAAGTTTTTTTATGTTGGCTTGGCGCCCGCCAATGTAAAGACTTTTTCCTCAGTAATTATGAATATTTTATGTGTAAAATATAAGCCTATAATGTTTAAAAATGTAGAAAAAAAAAATATTTAAAGTTACAACTAAATCGCAATTTAATATTGAAAATATGTGTTCAAATGACAAAATAATATTATTTTAGAAGTTTTTAGAGTTATTCTATTTGTAAATAATTAAGCTTAATTTATTATTTCATTTTTAATCGCACGTGGTTCCGAATCGGCGATGTTTTGAGTATTCATCCGCGTACGATCGGACCACGTTTTACATGCAACTAAGACTCCTTTTAAAAATCGGAAAATACTGTGTAAAAATAGATATTATGTGTTATTTAAATGATGATTAATTCATTTCAAAAAGACCTAAAAATAAATAATAGCGCATATCTCTGTGTTTTTCGGCGCGGAACGGAACTTTGTACCGTTGCGCTGGACGAAAGAGGTAAGGAAGCAAGAGGATAAAAGGAGAGATCTTCGCTAAAAACGGGGCTTTTTCTCTTCGGAAGATCGGAGTTCGGAGGTGGCAGGCTCGGCTGCAAGGTGGAAGGAGCGACCGTGTGTCGGCTGGAAGGTTTAGAAGAGCGAGAGAGATCGCGGAGTCCGGAGCTAGTAAAACCAATTGGCCGCAATGATGCTGAAATTGAGTATCAAGATTGTGGAGACTCTTCAGAGAGAAGACTAAATGACACCGACGAATTGCCTGGAGATGTTGTTTAAATTATGAAAATACTGTAAACATTAATAGAGGTACCTCTTATTTATTTTATCCGAAGAAATTATAAATCATTTTCAATCATGAACAAATTTGCAATCTATCTTTGTTAGTTTTAAACTAAAAGATTAGATAAATAATGATACTTGTTAATATTGTATGTGTAATTTTTTTAAAGATGAACTAGATTTTAATATTAATTGCTTATATCCTATTCCTTAAATAAACATTAATTTAAATCAGTAAAAATATCTCTGTATTAATTTTTCCTTCCCACAGCAGCATTTTTCCTTTTTAGGTGGGTTTTTTTTATGTAATGAATAATCTATACGATCAGTTTTTTTTATTTTCTCTTGGTAGAATTTATCTACCACGTGTTTGTGTCTACCTAGAAATGTTTTAGGTACGATACCACACTTTTTTGGTGCCTAGTGACCTTTGCCATTTTGGCGTCGCGGCACGGTTCGGGTCCGCGTTTTTTTTTTTTTTTTTTTCTCGGCCAAATTCGGCGCCGTCACCTGTTGTTTTCTTTTACCTTTTGCTGCTGTGGATAATGGAAAATATTTGTAAATGGAGTAATTTCTTAAGAAATTCATTTTTTAACATGATTTAAGTGGCTGTAGAGAATATTAACTTTAACTTAGTTTTCATTTTTGATTTTCCACATGTTGCATGAAATTTTTATTTTCACAATTTTTATATATTTTTATAGTAATTTATAATTACAATTAGTATTATTTTGGGGGAAACTTGCAGTAATTGATAATAATGAGCACTGAGACAGATACGCCTGAGGAGGTGACTGGACAGGCTGGGAAAGGGAATGAACAGAATACTACTTTAACTGATTTAAATAATAGTGTAGAAAATGAGAAATCCAAAAAAGAGAGTAAAGAAAATAACCCAGCAAATACTTCTTTTGGTAGTAGCAGTTCACCACCAACATTATCACCAGTCAGGAGTTCAGACAGCTATGGGAGGAACACACATGGACCAGTGTCTCTGGTACCAAACCTAACTTTTAACTTCAATCAGTTCATTTCAAATATCCCAAATTATTCAGGAGAAAATCCCGATATAACAGTAGCTGATTTTCTAGACAAAATAATAGAAGTTAGAGACTTTGCAGGTTGGCAGGAGGAACAATGCGTCTTTGCCATAAAGATGAAATGCATAGGAGAAGCCAAAAAATTTATTAAGTCCCAGCCTCACTTAAAAAATACACACAGCCTACAAACTCTAAAAGAAGCCTTAATTAGCCGATTCAGTAAAACTGTAGATGAGGCATACCATTTACAAGAGTTTACAACAGCCCGCCAAAATATTAGGGAGTCAAATAGAGCTTTCCTGTCCAGAGTTTTGGGTTTATCTTACAAATGCTTTGCAGATCAAGAGGCCATCCGAGAAAAATTACTCGTACAAAAATGTCTGCAAGGTATGTTACCGGAGGTGCGAAAATTTGTCATGCCACATTCTCCTAGCACTTATAAACATATTTGGGACTTGGCAATTTGTCAGGAGAAATGTGCAGACTATGACCAAACACAAGCACCAATTAACATTGCTCAAACTACTAATAATTACTCAAATGAAATGCAAGAAATTAAAAGTCTCATTCAAAATGTAGTCAGCGAGAGTGATCGAAAAATCGCAGAACTTAGTAACCAAGTACAAACATTATTACGTGTCACCCAAGGTCAGTCACAAGGGTATGGGGCAGGTCCATCACAATACGGGGGTAGGCAGTACCGTCCCAGACGAAATATTGTTTGTTACCAATGCAACCAACCAGGCCACTTAAAAAGGAATTGTCCCTCATTACACACACAATCACAAAATTCTAATTCAGATTCTTTAAACCAGTAGTGGGGCAAAACGGGAACGTACCACTGTCTTTGGATTCTCCCCCTAATTTGGTACGCATAGATACGGTTAGTGCTGAAGTAGGACAATTACCTATAATTTCCCTTAAATTAAATAAACAAAAAATAGATTGTCTTATCGATTCAGGAGCAGCAATAAACTTAATTTCATCCGAAATTTTGAATAAACTCTTACCAAGTTGGGTTGATATAGCTGAGTCTTGCACAATGCAAGTCATTGGCGTCAACAATGACATCATGGGCTTAGATAAGAAAATTAAACTTTCCTTAACTGACCAAGACGTTAAATTTGACGTAACCTTCTTTATTAGTAATAGTCTAAAAACAAACTATAACGCAATTCTTGGATCGGAATTTTTAAAATCTCATAACATTATCATTGATTATAAAACTGAAACGTTAAAATATATAAACCATACGATTTTATGGAACAATATAAAACATATAGAAGTTAACTCGATAAATTTACATAAATTTGAAGGTATAGGGAGTACGGTAAATAAAAATGTTATTGAACCTCGATCTGAACAATTCATCAAAATTAAAATTCATGGGTTACCACAAACTCAAAACCTAATTTTTGTTCAGCCATCAAATAAATCTCTAAATAATTCTTGGTTAGTAGCGAACGGAATTTATAATTATGAAGGCAACAAAGATTTATGGATTAAAGTAGCTAACGTAACAGAAAGGAAAATTCATATAAATAAAAATTGTCAGATAGCAAAAATTGAATTTGTTGAAGCAGTTAATGTCCAAAATACAACTGTAAATAATTTAGAAGTGGAAAATGAGATAACTGATTTTAATCCTTATGGGGAGAAGTTCGAATTAGATCATTTAACTGAATCACAAAAACAGGCAGTCATGGAAGTCATAAATAAAAATAAAGCTATTTTCGCACAGTCGGTTAAAGACTTAACAGGTTGTAACACAACCAGTCATCGGATTTATTTAACAGATGATATTCCAGTCCGTTCTAAACCCTATAGGACACCATATGCTTTAAGAACAGAGCTGAAACAACAAATTGATGACCTACTTGAAGCTGATATAATTACCCCTTCTGATTCTCCTTATGCATCCCCAGTAATATTGGTTAAAAAGAAAAATGGTTCTTACAGATTAGTTTGCGATTACCGAAAGCTTAATTTAAAAACTAAACCCTTGCCATTTCCCCTCCCCCATATTTCAGATTTATTAGATAAATTAAATGGTGCTCATTACTATACATCTTTAGATTTATGCTCAGGATATTGGCAAATGGAGTTGCATCCTGATGACAGATACAAAACTGCCTTTTGTACAGAATTTGGTTTGTTTGAGTGGACAAGATTGCCACAGGGCCTAATCAATGCTGCAGCTTCTTTTCAAAGGCTAGTTGCTACAATTTTATTAGGTTTAGATACTAATACTTACATTGATGACATAATTATTGGTTCTGCAACTTTTGAAGAACACATTCAAAAATTAGATCAGGTTTTTAAAAGACTCAATTCTCATAACCTGAAAATTAACCCTGAAAAATGTCAAATAGCAAAAAATTCAATAACTTACCTTGGATTCCAAATTAAAAATGGTGCAGTCTCTCCAGATGAAAGAAACGTAAAAGCTGTAGAAAACTTCCCCATACCAAAAAACAAAAAAGCTGTACGTAGTTTTATTGGAATATGTAATTTTTATAGAAAATTTATTGATCATTTTGCCGACATCGCAAAGCCCTTAACAGAATTAACTAAATTGAAAACCCCTTTCAAATGGAGTCAGGAAGCAGATTCAGCGTTTAACAAATTGAAACAGTGTTTGACTTCTTACCCTTGTTTAATGTTGCCTAATGTTGAGCAACCTTTCTTTTTACATACCGATGCGTCTGGTTTCGCATTAGGTGCTGTACTTAGCCAAAAAGATGAATCAGGTGATCTGCATCCAGTCGCTTATGCTAGCAGAACTTTAAAGGATGCCGAAACAAGATATAGTACGTTTGAGAGAGAACTTCTCGGTGTAGTTTGGGGAATTAGTAATTTTAGACATTATCTTTACGGGAGGGAATTTACTCTTTTTTGTGATCAGCAGGCAATTTCGCAGGTGTTGAGAATCCAAGACAGTAGTAGAGTTTCTCGTTGGGCTCTTGCACTGCAAAATTATAATATAAAATATTGTCATACCCCAGGTAAATGTAATGTACCAGCTGATGTACTATCGAGAAATGTCAATGTGATACAAGAAATAAATATCAACACAAATTTTTCAAAAGAATTTATTAAATCATCACAAAATCAAGATGCAAAATGTAAAAACATAATTGAACAATTAAATAATATAAATGAAATACAATTAAATGAATTAACCTTCTTTTTAAAAGATGATTTATTATATTGCATAAACAAAAAAGATGCACATAATGACAATCAAACTAAATTAGTTATTCCTAAAACTTTAATTTCACATATCTTAAATTTAGCTCATGACTCTGTAACCTCAGCACATCCAGGATTTAAAAGAACACTAATTAAAACTAAGAAAAATTACTTTTGGTGGGGACAATATAAACACACACTCAATCACGTTAAATCTTGTGTACAGTGTGCCATTCGTAAAGGATATAAATCCAAACAGAAAGCTCCATTGCAGAGAGTCGAAATTACTTCACGTCCTTTTGAAAAGATTGCAGTCGATGCAGTGGGTCCGTTAAGTACTACAGCAGTGGGAAACAGACACATTATTGTAATTACAGATTATTTTACAAGATGGGCTGAGGCATATCCTGTACCGAATTTACAATCTGAGGTTATAATATCAGTGTTAGAAAAATTTATTTCTACTCATGGGATTCCTGAACACCTCACTACAGACAAGGGCAAATCTTTCATATCAGAGGCAATCTTAAAAGTATATGAGAAACTTCACATTAAAAAACATACTACGACCAGTTATCACCCGAGTGCAAACGGGGTTGTGGAACGGGCCAATGGCACGATAGTTAATATGTTAAAACACTTAGTGGACTCTTCAAATGAAGATTGGGACAAAGTTTTACATTTTGCTCTATTGGCTTACAGAACAGCTTATCACGCTGCTATAGGGGATACCCCAGCACATTTAGTGTACGGTAGGGATCTACTTTTACCTGTTGACCTCATAACCAAACCTATTCAAAGATCTTACGCAGATACTCGAGAGTTAAGTGAAGATTTACATTTAAGGTTAAGCAAAATTTTTCGCTTGGTCAAACAAAATTTAACTACAGCTGCAGAAAAGCAGGAAGAGTATAGGTTAAAGTTTGCCACAGACAAAAATTTACAAGTGGGGGACTTGGTGCTATTGTACACACCAGTAGTTAAGCCAGGGGCTAGTAAAAAACTTACACAGTTCAATAAAGGACCTTACCGTATCACTCAACAAACTAATACAGTAAATTTTAAAATTGTTCACATACAAAACCCCAAGGACGAGCAATTAGTACATGTTGATAGATTGACTAAAATCACTGAAAGAATTATTTTTCCTGCACTTTTTGAGGAAGAGATTAATAATGGGGAACGGGATACGGATCAAAACAATCAAATTGACATGGATGTTAAGGATTCTCAGGTAGAAGAGATTGTTGATCAGTATCCAGTTTTTGATTTGATAGGTTATAGTGATAGTAGTAACAATCAAGCTCATGCACACAATAATAAAATTAACACTGATAATGTTGACATAAATACAGGCTTACCTGGTCAGTCACATTCAGGATCTAGGCAAAATTGTAGACAGCATACGAGACCTGCAGTCGTTAGTGATTACAATTTGCGCACCAGAGACACACATGGTTTTGTTGTGAAAAAATAAGATTTTGTGGTGAATACATTTTCACCATTGAATAGTGTTGTATATAATTTTTTTTCTATTGTATTGTATTGTATAATTTGTGTAATATAATTTATGTAACGTATTGTATAATTTGTGTAATATATTGTATAATCAGGATCAAATTTTCGTTTTAAATTTTTGAACAAACTTGCTATTTATTGTATGAATGTGATAAAGTATACGTATAAATCTTAAACACACCAGTCAACTAATGGAAATCACCTTGAATTGTTTATTATGTATAATCTAAACATTATGGTTATGGATGCATGTCAAAATTTGATGAAGCAAGATTTCATTAATGTTTGGTAAAGTTGTCTGAATCCTGATTTGGTTGGTTTTGGTGACTGGGTGTTCGGAGTTTAGCCAATTACTTGAATTTCTATCTGGGTAGTTAGAGGGGTATTCACATGCAACATGTATTTTTTTTTATTTTTTTTGGCGAGGACCTGATTCTTATTCTTTTGCTTACAAAAAATTTTTTTTCAGAAAATTTTTTTTGAGGGGACGGAGATGTAATGTGTTATGTTGATAATTTGAGTTTTCCTTAAATAATTAAATATTAAAAAAAAAAAAAAAAAAAAAAAAAAAAGTAATGCTAATTTTTAAGATGTTTTATATAGATAATAGTTGGTTTTTTTTACTTTAGAATAACTTCTTTTTCTGTCAGTCAATAGTTCAAATTACTCCATATTATACTTAATGGTTTATTGTAATGCCAAATAATATTTTGAGGAAGTTTTTTTATGTTGGCTTGGCGCCCGCCAATGTAAAGACTTTTTCCTCAGTAATTATGAATATTTTATGTGTAAAATATAAGCCTATAATGTTTAAAAATGTAGAAAAAAAAAATATTTAAAGTTACAACTAAATCGCAATTTAATATTGAAAATATGTGTTCAAATGACAAAATAATATTATTTTAGAAGTTTTTAGAGTTATTCTATTTGTAAATAATTAAGCTTAATTTATTATTTCATTTTTAATCGCACGTGGTTCCGAATCGGCGATGTTTTGAGTATTCATCCGCGTACGATCGGACCACGTTTTACATGCAACTAAGACTCCTTTTAAAAATCGGAAAATACTGTGTAAAAATAGATATTATGTGTTATTTAAATGATGATTAATTCATTTCAAAAAGACCTAAAAATAAATAATAGCGCATATCTCTGTGTTTTTCGGCGCGGAACGGAACTTTGTACCGTTGCGCTGGACGAAAGAGGTAAGGAAGCAAGAGGATAAAAGGAGAGATCTTCGCTAAAAACGGGGCTTTTTCTCTTCGGAAGATCGGAGTTCGGAGGTGGCAGGCTCGGCTGCAAGGTGGAAGGAGCGACCGTGTGTCGGCTGGAAGGTTTAGAAGAGCGAGAGAGATCGCGGAGTCCGGAGCTAGTAAAACCAATTGGCCGCAATGATGCTGAAATTGAGTATCAAGATTGTGGAGACTCTTCAGAGAGAAGACTAAATGACACCGACGAATTGCCTGGAGATGTTGTTTAAATTATGAAAATACTGTAAACATTAATAGAGGTACCTCTTATTTATTTTATCCGAAGAAATTATAAATCATTTTCAATCATGAACAAATTTGCAATCTATCTTTGTTAGTTTTAAACTAAAAGATTAGATAAATAATGATACTTGTTAATATTGTATGTGTAATTTTTTTAAAGATGAACTAGATTTTAATATTAATTGCTTATATCCTATTCCTTAAATAAACATTAATTTAAATCAGTAAAAATATCTCTGTATTAATTTTTCCTTCCCACAGCAGCATTTTTCCTTTTTAGGTGGGTTTTTTTTATGTAATGAATAATCTATACGATCAGTTTTTTTTATTTTCTCTTGGTAGAATTTATCTACCACGTGTTTGTGTCTACCTAGAAATGTTTTAGGTACGATACCACAGGACAGAGCAAAAAGGTAAAAGCTCAAAGAACTGCTATAAACATGACTTTACACCAGTTATACATGTTAGTGTCCACTCGAACCAGAACCCAACTACTAAAAACCAGAAGAACTTAATCTCACTCCTTGAAGTCCAAGAAAACCAAAAGCTGTGAAGACCGATAAAAAAAAAACTAAAAACTGTAAATTAAAGGATGACCAGCCACTCAGTGATTTAACATATAAATTAATAAACTTATAATATACATAACAAAAAAATATATATAACACAAAATACACATAAATATTAGTAATGACAAAACACATTTTTCCTAGACCCCCCTGTGCTCAATCACAATGATATTCAATCGGTTCAATTCTCACATGATTGATTTAAAATTACAATATATTGAAAATCAATATCTAAAGTTACAATGAATTGAAGTAAAGGCATTTAGTAACAAAACAATTTCTTAAAAACTTTAGAATTTGAAATTGTAAGAGAAAATGACCATCTAACATATGTTCACCCCACAATTTGCCCCCCTAAAAGAATTCAAAAATGTACCAAGATACGTATTAAAAGTAATTCAGCAGAATCTAAAGGAAATGAGGTAGCCCTACCCAAACTCAGCAAAACTCTTTACCCATGTTGACAGAATATACCGCTTCATCATAATTGATCCCACATGACATCAAAGAAAAACAGACATTGTCTCAAGTAGGCAAATCCCGTGGCCACTTAAGGTTACCAATCGACAAAGGTTAGAGGACGATAAAAACGCTCCCAGATAATGGCTCAATAAAAATTACTTTCAAGGTTTAATAAAATAAAATTCTATTCTTCAAAAACAGATTTACCTCCACGGATTCCCCCCTCCGATCACTATACAATATACCTGAGAATCCTGCCAAATAAAAATCTAATACATAACAAAAGAAGAATAAATTGTTGAAGCACGACACCTCACAAAAACCTATCAACATGCTGAAAAATAGTATCAACATTCCCTGACAGCACAAATGCCGAAGCACGGACCCATTCTTCAAAAGCTGCATCAGACCAGCTGAAACAGATAAAGTAAATTTGCCATTGGCCAATGGTCTTCATTCGTGCCGATTCATTCCACATTGTCACGCAGGTATATATATGATCAAATAGGAAAAACCCCAGAAGATAAACCAAAACTCAATAATAATCAATGATCCTGTTAAAATTCAGTAATCAAGGAGCATTTCACATTTTAAAACCATAAAAAGCAATTTCTCATCATGACGTCATCAGTGATAGAAAATCACGGAAGGTGTATGGTAGATTCTCAAGTGCAAGAAATGATCAGGTTTCCTTTAAAAATATGAACCACTATCTTAACTTGCTACCTTGATTTAATAGAAAATACCTCCAAAAACAGCAACTCTTCTCTTTTTGCATTAGTTGCATTCCAAACCTTCTCTAATTAAAAAGATATAGCATAAAATCTGGGCAATAGCTACCATCAACAAAAACTTTGTAAACCACCGGGAAAAAGGATAAAAAAAAACAGCTTACAGAAATTCCACCAATAAAAGAACTTTCCTACTTAAACGAGAATCATCTTTGAACACACCAGGTATTCTAATTCCATCTTTGAACTGACTCTTAAAAACCGGAAACTCATTAAAACCTCAATCTCTATCAGACCTTTAAACATAGCCAATCCAAATAGACTGAATTTGAATCAATTAAACTCCAACACTTGATTCAATTCTAAAAATATGTAATGAGATTGACAAGTTGATCTAAGATATTCTAGATTACAAGAGATATCAGTCTGATCTGCAATATACCCAAAATTTCCCAGGGTTTAAATTCTGAACAATACAAATACTGAAACTTTAATTTTAAAAATGAATTCCGGAATCTCTTCAAAGTTAAAATCCAAACAGAGTTTATTAAAAGTTAATCTTACAGCAACATAAACCTGTCCCTTTAGCACAATGAACATGTAGGCCTAAATGGGAAAAAGTTAAACTAAATAATTTTAAATAAAACATCTTTAAAAACTTTAAACTTTAACATATTTAATAAGAACCTATAAAAACCTAAACAATAAAATAATAGTTCATTATATAATATGTTTGATAGCTACAACCTGAAGTCCCTCCCTCAAAAAGCTTCCCTCAGGAATTAATTGAAAAACCACAGTGCCTTAAAAAATATTTGACACAAGGTAGTCAACCTAAACCAAGAAAACATTCAAATGAGTAGAGGAACTTATATGGCCAGCAAAGATTACTTAAGTTTAATTTTTAACAGATGAAAACTAAAGAAAAACAAAATAAAAATTAAACATTGTCTTAATACAGTTTCTTTAAACAAATCCCACCTAATTTAGGGATCTAATATTTAAGTGTAGACTCAAATTACACGTCATTACACCTAATTTAAAAATTCAAAAGATCTTAAAGAAAAGAAACTTGTTAAATTACAGACAATGATAAAAATAAAATTTAAATTTACAATCTTTTATGTTAATAATAAAAAACTGTCTATAGAAGTATTAAAAACTTAGCTAAACAAATAATCCCAATTAATGGCCACAAATCCCCAATTTCAAACATGAACCCATAAGAACTTCATTAGAGTTCTATTAAAAAGGTTCTCATCCAAGATACAGCTGCAAGAAAACATTTCAAAAATATGCATTTATAAGAGATTATCAATCAGGGTAAGCAAATCAAAAATGAATAAATTAAAACAAATTCATCTTTATTCACAGAATATATAATAAGCATAAAACAATAAATAAGTCACTGAATTAAAAACATCCTGACCAACTGACTTCCAATATAGCCCAGCTGTGCATATGATTATTTAAAAATTGATAAGTCATATTTAAAAATTCAAAATAACTCAGCGACAAAAAAAACTTAGATTAAATAGTCAAAAGAAAAATTCATAAATATATCTTACATGACCCTCTATTAAAGTTAAAGCTTAACAAGTTTTAAGTTCAAGAAAATAAAAAAAAAAATTCTTAACATTTACTGAAAGTAAGAAATTATAGTTATAAAAACTATCCAAGTAAACTTTTAGGTAATCGAACATGTCCCATTAAAAAGTCGAACTTCCAAAAATATACCGATAGTTAAAAAAATCCATACTATTAACAAAAATCAAAAGAAATTTGATTAACTATTGATAAAGCTATTAAGTATAAAAATTTACGTTTAAACTATTGAAAAGATTAAATAAGAGGGTCAAAAGATTAACTGTAAATAAAACAAACTGTAGAAATTAAAAGTTAACCGGGTCAGGCAGATAGGCAATCGCAATCTGTTTAACAGAAATTGACATTTAAAAACATTGCCTCCATTACAAATTCTAACCTGACAAAATTTTACATCTTTATAAGAAAATTTTAAACATAAATTTATTAAAGGATTTTTACCCGATCAACAACTCCCAATCTCTATTTAAATATTTATAAAGAGCTATAACAAGCATTTAACTAATTTAAAAATATGAAGAAAAACTTTCTTCTTTAAAATTTCTATCTTAAAAATTCAAATTTAATAAAAACTGATCTACAGCTTAGAGATCCCGAGATTTCAAAAGGACTCATAAAATTCTTTAGCACACATTAAAAATTAATAGGAGACAATTGCAGAAAAACAAAACATGATGGCATACACTTTAAGTACCTAAAACTTCATTAAAAATTTCAAAAATCACATTTGAATCACACAGGGATCCAAAAAAAATTGAATGTGTCGTCCACGTAGATCGCGAACCGCTATTGGCCAAATGACTCAGGAACAGTAAATGTTCAACTTCTTGGTCACTAAATGTCTCATCAAAAGTTCTGCATACCGATAATAGTCACATGTTAAATGATAAAAGTCAAGTTTCCAAAAAGAAAAACCCAGAAAACTTGCGATGACTTCAGATCAGGCTCACTTATGCTACTTTCAATCACCACCGCCCAGCACGCGACCATTGCGATACTGGGAAAGGCACCATTAACAGTTCTTGAAAAAAATGCACAAACCATTCTTAAACTATGGTAGATGACGTACTTTCATGAAAAACTTGACAAAAATGTAGGCATTACTAAACATCTCGAATCTTAGAAGCACCAGACTTTAAGCACAAAAAAAATGATTCACTCTATAGAAGCACAGATTTACTTTTCAGACATTAAAATTCAGCTTAACTTGAAAGATATGAATCAAAATATGCAAATCTGTGCAGGATCACAAACATTCAGTTCCAACCACTTCAAAATATGCATATTTTATCACTTGAAAACATGCAGATTTAATCACTCTAAAATATGTAAATTCATAAAGTAGATTTAAAATACGTAGAACAACTCCTAGAGAAATAGGTAAGGACTCAGTCAACTAGTAAACTTCTTATATATATGACACTTCTTTCAATATTGAAAAACTTTAACACTGTCTTCAACAGGATATCATAGTAAATATGCCATGAGGTAAAAAAAAAAAAAAAAAATCTCAAACTATTTACTTTATAGAAAAACTTTTAACTACTAAAAAAAAAATTTTCAAAAATATAAAACTTGTATATTACTTCAAAAAAAAATTCAAAATTAAAAAAAAATTCAATTTATAAACTTAAAAATATTGTAAACTAACCCCCCCCCCCCCCATCGCAAAGCATCGCTAAAAAGCTAATGTGGTCAGCGTTCACCACCATAATGCCGTACCCATAAGGGTTAAATACGGTAATTATAAAATAAAACGATACATATATCTATTAAAAAATCATAAAATCACATAAATTACGTTTTATTAAACTATTATAACAAAAATTTTTTTTTCAATTTTTAAATAAAGTTTCTATTAAATTTTTAAACTATTAACACAGTTAGGGACAGGCCCATAACCGTGATGTCATTAAATTAATGACAAGGACTAAATTAGCAGAGTTTAATTAAAAGCACGATGAAAGCTTACGCTAATAGTCCTGATAAAGTATTAAATAGTTATGAAAAGAAAAGAAACGTATGGTGGCGAAATAAAAACAAAGTAAGTTTAAAAACAAACTAACGTTTATTAACTAAGATATAAAAATAAGTTTAAATATAATTCAAACAATAAACCAAATCTTTAAATTCAATAAACACATTTAAACTGTCAGATTAAATATAAATACATATCCAGAAAACCAACTGACAATAAAAGAAAACCGAACTCATAGCATTAAAGAAAAGAAAATGATCACAGAATGACCGGTCCTCCTCAAAGTTCCATGTTGTTCACAAACATCTAATACGCCGATGAATTAAACTGAAATACAGTGAATCATATATCCGTGCCGAAACAACTCCAGGAAAAATACTTCTCTATAGATGAAGTTACGTTGTAGATATCATTAGGAAACGTCAAAAGATAAATGCCGGTAATAAGTAGCGAGTAAAACATCTCTGTACTTCATCATAACAATATCCATCTTGAC
Organism: Maratus speciosus; assembly: GCA_963932465.1. Classification (NCBI taxonomy): domain Eukaryota; kingdom Metazoa; phylum Arthropoda; class Arachnida; order Araneae; family Salticidae; genus Maratus; species Maratus speciosus. The sequence goes on along the minus strand of OZ010796.1, from coordinate 226,931,021 downwards.
TCGCACATCAGTGTATTTATTTAAACACGATATACGCAGAGTCCACCTTTGAAGAGCACAGTTGAAGTCCAATACTATCGAACTCATAACAATCAACTTATAAAATGGCCGACGAACGATGAAGTAGGAAGTAAAAACATTAACTTATTAAAAGCACACAGCACTTTAAGAAGACATCTCCAGCCATAATATAGCACTATTGAAATGTCGTGGAAAACCAACACTGTTAGTAAAAAGGACGAGACGAAACACGTAGACAAACACAGAGAAAGAAGGCAACGAGTGCAGGCGAAGAAGGAAGGAAACGTATTTCAATTTATATCAGCCAGGCGTTCGAATAACGCCTCATTACGCAATGCAAGGAGCAACTGCAGACAGTTCCAGAATGAGATCATCATGACGAAAGAACGCAGAGCCGATGTGTTGTAGACTCAAACGAGCGACGCCATCTGGTGGCGATCGAAAAACTATAATCTATGATCATCATTCAAACGAAATGCGTGCTCATGTTTGCATGGAAGCAGACAGCTGAAAAACGTGAATACGAACGACAAAGAAAGATAAACATCGTAAAAAGGAATTAAAGATAGAATAACAGGAATGAATAAAAAGGTAAGTGAAATGACTTTATATATTGTTAATAAAGGAAATATATTTTAATAAAGGAAACATTTTAATAAAGGAAATATATTTTAATAAAGGAAATATATTTTAATAAAGGAAATATATTTTAATAAAGGAAATACTTTAAGTGTTAAATAAATATAAAGGAAATATGAAGTGTTAAATATAGAGGAATGCAGAGGCGATATATATCTGGACAGTGTCAAGACAGGAAATAAGGTATTTAATCTTATTTTCCACGATCTTTTCACGAAACGCACGTTTTTTCCGCGATCCTTCAACGGAATTCGCGTTTTTACACAATCTTTTCACGGAAATAGTGTTTTTACGCTATCTTTTAATGGTGCATTTTTTATCTGATCTTTTGACAAAATTAGGGTTCTTTTTATGGAATTTGTGTTTTTACGTGCTCTTTTGGGAGAATTCTCATTTTTTACGCGATCTTCTGACAAAATTTCATCTTTCCCGTGACCCTTCAGCAAACTTTTGGGTTTTCCCGCGATCCTTTGACGAAACTCGCGTAAAAAGCGTAAGAAAAGGCCGAAAATCTGAAGAAAACACATTACGTGGGTAAAATCAGAAAACATGATGATTTTTCGGAAGAATTCTGAAAAAATCAGAAGAGTTGGCAGCTATGGCCACCGGTGATTTTGGTGTATGGGGTTTTGTAAAAGATCAAGTGTACAAGCAGGCATTTCCTGCATCCATTCCTGAACTAAAATCAAGAATCTGCACTGCAATTAATTTGAACGGCAAAACATACTGACATTTCTGTGGCAAGAAATGATTTACTGATGGGACATTTGCAGAGTCACGAAAGGAAGTCACATCGAACATGTGTGATAGTGGTAAACTTGAACTATTTTTCTACCTTAGAACAATATGTACTTTAAAAGTATTTTTCCCGGTCAATTCCATTCAATAAATCATTCTTTTTGCCCAACTAATTTCTAAACATCCTGTATTATATTCAATAAGATTTTTAAGTGAATTGTGTGTCCACCAGATTTGCTAAGGGTTAGCTTATTGGCAGAGCATGGGCAGAAAAGTTCCTGGTTTGAATCCTAGCCTGAACACAATTTCAATGGGTGCAAGAAGTCCATCTGAGCCAAGACTGAACTTTTCTGAGTACAGTACAGCCCCAATTATCCACAGAATTAGGTGGCAAGGGCACCGCGGATAAACAGAAAAAGACTGAAAATGGGGGTGCAAACACGGGAAAAAAAAAACACTTCAACATAAAAACTATGTTTTAGTGTACAAAAAACATAAAACGTTTAAAATACATACATATGCACAGTACAGCAGAAACCTTTGCTTTATGTCTAAATTACTAAAATAAAGAACAGTAAGCAAGAACCAATGTCATACATACTGTACAAAAAGAGTTGAGTTACACCTTTTTAAAAAAAATGAGTCAGTCATTTGTTTTTGTTTCTTGCTTTGGAAATAGCTTTTCTTTATTCTAAATTGTAAACTATTGTTTTTCTTTTAGTATGGAATAATTTTTATCTTTAATATGAAGTTATTCCTGATATGCTCTTAGGGAATTTACCATAATAGTTTTATTTAATTGTTAAATATTGTAATTGCTGTGTTTACGTTTGGTTAATAAAATAAAGAACAGACATAAAAAAGACATCAAGACTTTATACCTGATATTTCAAACATGGCAACCAAATCTAGATATATTCTTCTATTACTTTCGAATGCATGAATTTTTCTGTTTATATTAGTAGGGCTTATCGTATTTTCCTTGCTGCTATCAGTTCAAATCCTGGCCTGGACAATTTTTTACACAGTTGGAATATTATAAATTGTATGATTTGCTAATTAGAAAAATTGTGTTAAAAGTTATCAAAATAGTCTTGCTGGAAATTAAAAAAGAAAGAAAAAAAAAAAGACTTACCTCTTTCAATATCCCTTAACTGTGGCCCTTTTGGTGCTCCACCAAAAACGCAGCAACTCTTGATGCTCATCATACTTCCAAAATTGTAGCAAACTGTTTGAATTTGCTGGGCCAACTCTCGTGTTGGAACTACTACTAGAACCTATTAAAATATATATATATATATATATATATATATATATATATATATATATTAAGAAGACATTACACAAAACACATTGACCATGGAAGCGATTTAGAATCGAACTGTTTTTTTCTCATTTTTAGGGTTCCGTACTTAAAAGTGAAAATGGAACCATTATAAGATCACTCCTGTGTTTGTCTGTCTGTCACAGCCATTTTACTCGTAAACTACGGGACGTGGAAAGTTCAAATTGGGGGAAGTAATAAAGACTATTGACCCAAGTATTTCTAGAATATTAAACATTTATAAATATATTTAGTAAAAGTGTAGAGGGTCAAATTAAGTTACTTGAAAAAAAAAAAATCTTTTCTTTGTATATCGTGTGAGGTATCGTGTGAAAGCTTTTGTACACGCATGAAAGCAGGAAATAGGGAAAAAAAAGTGGAAATTTTTTCCCATCTATACAACGGTAGCAAATTTTTGTAATTTAGATATATTTTAACAGGAATTTATACAATAAAGGGAAATATAATGGTACGTATGATTGTTATTTTCTTTTTGTAACTTAGAAAACTAGAATAAAAGAGAATAAGAATGAATAAACTAACAAAAAAATGTATAGGTTCATTGAATCAAAAAAAGGGAATGGAAGGCAGATTGCTAAAAGTGTAAATCCAAATATATATATGATGAATTTATGTGAAGTGCAGAGATTGACTTTTTAAAACATATTCTGGGTAGTTTAGTTGCTTAAAATTTTCCTTCTCTTTCCTAAGGGGGAAAAAAAAATCTATGCTCAATATATGCACATCAAAGTAGTAGTTGTCTTAGAAATACATCACTGAAACAACCCAAAAAAGTTGTATAAATGAGATAAAATATTCTATTTCCAAAATAACCTTATGTAAACTTCTTAAAGTCTAAGAAAACTTCACTCGGGAATGACAACTCAATCAACTACATTTACATAATTCTCAGATGGACATAGGATAAGCTGGTCTTTAATTTAATAGCTCTACTAGACAGCAGTTCAGAAATTCTAAGGGTTTAAGTAGACAAAAAGTCTGAAGAGTAAATTTATCAGTTCCCCCCACCCCCCCGATATGCTTTCAAAATTTTCTTTGAATTTTTGCATCAATCCAGAGAATGACCAAAATTGTATTCAAAAAGGTGGAAATCCTCCTTTAGGAGGAACTCTTTCACCCCTGTTTGTAACGCTGAAATCAAAAACATTTCATTTAATTTTAGGTATTATATTTTCAAAGTTATGGTGGAAAATGTAGTGCAAAAATATGTTCTCCCCATCTAATTCCAAATTTATTGAAACTAAAATTATGAAAAAATTAGAGGTAGTAGACATTAATTTAAACCTTGCAGGAAAATTATAGTGATTACCCTAGGTCACATAGTTTGAGAAAATCGCATTTTTCCGTTACACTCAAATTTCAATTTATGGGATTCAGCAAAAGTGGTGAGCAGCGCTAGAGGCACCTATCATAGCAGAAGTAAAAAAGCATTGTTGATCATGAATTTTGGAAAAAATAGTTGGTAATTAGCCGAAATATAAACACTTAAAGACACGGAGGGTTTGGACATATATAATCACAGTGACGGCGTATTCTATGCTCCACCGGCTTTTAAATCCTAGATAACAAATTTTAAGGATATATTTATGTAGTGAAATGCCCAGTAGCAGTATAAAAGCAATAAACGTCAAATTGTTAAAAACAGACTTATTTAATGAAAATTAATCACATAAATACTATGGTATTCGCGACTAGTTTCTATTTAGTGGCTCTCTCAATACCGTACTATGTCTTTAAAGGTTAACTAAAAACCTATATGGAAAACACACATACAGAATAGCTATATTTGCTGTTATTTAGGTTCCATATATCATTGAACTTTCATGGTATATCCATTTATACTTTTCTAGTACACAGGGTGGAAAAGAAAGTCCCTTTAACCTGAAAATACTTGCGAACAGAGAGAGCTACAGCTATGCAAGTGAGGTAACAATATAGTAAAGAGACTATGCCCGATTTAATGAAAATGACAGCAGCGCCCCCTAGTGGTGAAACTTGGAAGATAGCCACTGCAAATCAAAAACAAAAAGAGAGAGCAAAATTTCCAGTTAGAAAGTTTTAGAGCATCAATTAGTAGAATACGACATTTGTTTTACATAAATAAGATAAATCTTCGTCTGTTTACCCAAAAATGTCCGAAATTGATGCACTCCATTTTGTGTAAACGTTTGAATGGAATAGCCAGAAGTATGAAGAAATACGCACAATTTATGCTATAAATACGTACTTATCTCAATACATTTTGACAACATCACACACAAAAAAAAAGAAACTCTCTCACAGTGATAAAAAGTTAATATTCAGTATGTTCGAAAAGTTTGCCATTGCTTATGATACACATTTGTATTCGTGAGAGTATTTCAACATGCACATTTTTCAGCCTGGAATTGCAACCTCTTCAATACGATAACAGATTTAACACTTTCAAGGGCGGTGGCTAAACAGTCTAGCCACCTAATTCCAAAACTGACAAATGGCACCAAGAATATTTTAATAAAATTTTGCTTTTGTAATGAAAGTGCAAATTAGCGGGTTTTTGTTTTCTGAGAAATTCCTTTGAATATTCTGGTGTCAGTCAATTATTTCATCAGCTTACGAACATAATTCTTCTGCTTCTGAAAAGGTTAATCTAAAATTTTAAATGCATTTGTAAATTAAATTTTTATTGACATTACAGCACAGTACAACGTCACAATCTGCAATTGTGTACTGCTACATTTCCGGAATGTGAATAGGCAAAATAGAATCATCGCTCATCGATTTCTGACTTTTTTGGGTATGCAGCCGACGATTTATCTTATCCGTGTGAACCAAATGTCGCTTCGTACTAATTAATGGATGCTCTAAAACTTTCTAATTGGAAAATTTGCTCACCTCTTTTCGTTTTCGATTTGCAATGGCGATCTTCTGAATTTCTCCACTAGGGGTGTTGCTATTGTTTGAATTAAGTCGGCCGTAGTCGCTTTACTGTACCGTTACCTCCCTTGTATAGCTGTAGCTTTCTCCATTCGCAAGTATTTTCAGGTTAAAGGGACTTTCCTTTGCATTCTGTATACTATACAGCTATAGCCAACCCTACGTTGTATAGTTTTTACAAAGTCTTAGTATTCTTTTAGCAACGGTATTTTTTAATAATATATTTACTAATTCATATATTATTGTACGGAACCCTCTGTGCGTGAGTAATACTCGCACTTGATCGTTTATTTTATCTATAAATTACCTATTGAGTTATAAGCAATTTTGATCACGTAACACAGCATTTTTCTTCCCTTACTGACTATTTTCTTCTTTTGTTCAGAAGATCGGTTCAAAATGCCAACTTTGACAGTATTTTCTGAAAGATCTATTGAGTTTACAAGAAAATGGAAAAAACAGTTCGATGACAGTTTCTGAATAACAACACCTCTTAGTTTCATGTGCTAATGCACAAAAATGAATTAAAACTTGTTGAGAATTACAAAGGTAAAATTCAATCTTAAAATGGTATAGCAGAGTTAGCATACGCTAATGGAGCGTTATGGCTGAAAATAGTCAGACCCGGTTTAAGAAGTGAAAGGTTAACTTAAATAAAATATCAATAATAGATCTGTGTCTGTAAAAAGAACTACAACAGAAATAAAAACCAACAAAGTTTATTAACAGAAATAATATATAAAAAGCAAAGCATTCCATTTAAACAATCCATATGTGGCAAACGCTAATCATAGTCAAACACTACTCTCAGTTTTCTGAGGTCACAAGTGTTTAATAAAAAGAGCTAACATAACTCTTATCTAAAAACATCAACATATAGACCATTTAGCTTTGGAGCATCAAAGGAGTTTAAAAATAGAAATAAATAATTAATCAAGCATAGCTTATGTCTTAATCAAATCAAAATGAAATTCATATTTAATTATCTTTTAACTTTGTATTAAACTATCATATTATGTTTAGATTCTATTACTTAAATTCAATTTAGAGACTAACATAAAAATGGAATCATTACTATTAAAATACTTAAATAGTTATATAACAAGCTGTAGTGAAAGTGAAAGATCTTATTTACCTCTACTTAAAATGCACATCTATCATTCCATAAAAATACCTCAGCCTCTCCCCCACAATATAACATGCCCGGAAACAGCCGCCGGCACTTTCCGTAGCAAACCTGAAACCACACAGTACACAGCAGCCACCAGAGCATACATATCACTCCAGGGTTCCAACAGCAGACATGAGCTAATTGGCCCAATGATACGGATATATGGAAAAACTTTAACCATCCACAATCCTTTATAAAAATGGAAGCAGGGTTCATACAGAGTTGGGAAGAAAGATTCCAAAGAGTACCCAAAAAATCCAAGGAGTCCAAAAAATTTTAAGGATTTGTCACTTTTTTTTTGTCGATGTTTTTATGTGCTGCATCGTTATGTGGTATGCACACTCCAATTTTTAATGCCCAATTTGGAGAGAAAAACATTTCAAAAAAAAAATTTTACTCTATTAGAATCTAATTGTGAGTGCTAAAATTGTACAGTATTCACAATATATTGCTTATTGATTTCGTACGTTTAAATACAAAATTGACTATCTATTTTATACAGTGACCAATGGTCAGGTCACAGGGGTGATTCTGAGTAAAAAAAAAAAATTCTGAAATTCACAGCAAATCTTCTGAAAAGTTACATCAAAGAGGGGGGAGGGAGATTCCACTCCCGACACTAGCTATGCGTTTTCTCCGTGGCTCTTTGACGAAATTCGCGATCTTTTGACAAAATTTGTAGTTTTTTTTCGCGCTCTTTTGATGAAATTTGCCGATTTTCCACGCACTTTTGACGAAATTTGCCGATTTTTCGCGATCTTTTGACGAAATTTGCCGATTTTTTGTGAACAAATTTGCCGATTTTCGCAATGTTTTGACGAAATTTTTGGGTTTTCGCGATCTTTTGATGAAATTTGTGGAGTTTATCGCGATCTTTCGACGAAATTTGTGGGTTTTTCGCAATCTTTTGACGAAATTTGTGGGTTTTTCGCAATCTTTTGACGAAATTTGTGGGTTTTTCGCAATCTTTTGACGAAATTTGTGGAGTTTATCGCGATCTTTCGACGAAATTTGTGGGTTTTTCGCAATCTTTTGACGAAATTTGTGGGTTTTTCGCAATCTTTTGACGAAATTTGTGGGTTTTTTAGCAATCTTGACGAACTTTGCGGGGTTTTTCGGGATTCTTTGACGAAATTTGCGTTTTCCTCGTGATCCTTTGGCGAAATTGGCGATTTTTCTGCAAATGATTGACAAAATTTATTTTTTTCGGCGACCATATGTCCGAATTTTTGGATAGGTGATAGATTTTTTTTTAATTTTCGGAAAATTCGGACTAGAATCACCCCTAGGTCATATAAATAGAGATTAGTCAAACCCCAAACACTTATGTATATCACATGCATGATACATCTTAAAGAAAATTTTAAAAGGCAAAAAAAAGAAAAAAATGCTAAATGCAACATACAAGAAAAAAAGATAAAAGTTTTGAATTTATTCTTTTAGAACAGCGGTAATAGCTTTCTTTGAAGGTGAAATTTTGACGAATTCTCATTTTTTTTCGCGATCTTATGATGAAATTCAAGTTTTTTTCCGCGATCTTTTAATGGAATTCGCGTTTTATTTCGATTGTTTAACGAATCTGACTTTTCGCGATCTTTTGATGGAAACTGTGTGTTTTTCGCGATCCTTTGACAAAATTCGCGATCTTCTGGAAAAATTCGCGTTTTTCGCGATCTTCTGGGGAAATTCGCGCTTTTTCGCGATCATCTAATGGAATTCGCGTTTTATTTCGATCGTTTGACGAAACTATAACTTTTTTTTTCGCGATCTTTTGATGGAAACCGTGTGTTTTTCGTGATCCTTTGAGGAAATTCGCGTGTTTTTCGAGATATTTTGAGGAAATTTGCATTTTTTTGTGATTTCGTGTTTTATGCGATCTTTTGAGGAAATCTGCTTTTTTTCTCTATCTTTAACGAAATTCGCGTTTTTTCATGATCCTTTGAGTAAATTAGCGTTTTTTCGCTGTCTTTTAAGAAATTCGCGTCTGTTTAAGAAATCCGAGTTTTTCCGCGATCTGTTGGAGAAATTCGCGTTTTTCATGATCCTTTGACAAAATTTACGAATTTTTTCCGCGATCGATTGACGAAATTTGACGGTATTTTTTTGGAACATATTTGCGAAAAACGCGATTTTTCGTAGATTCTTGGCTAAATGCCAAACATCGATAAAATTTTAAAAAAAAAGGTCGGCTAACAGTGTCGAAAAACTGACTTTACGGACCTAATAATTGAAAAACGGACCTAATGGAAGCCCTGCTATTAAGATTACCCTACCCAATCAATGTTGTGCTTCAGATGAATGACGTGCATAAAGGATTTACCGTGCGTTTTTCATTCACAATTTTTTTTTTTCGGCAGCAATATCGCTTGCATCCGAAGCCGCAATAGAATATAAGGAGTTTCTAAGTAGTGGTCTGCTTATCTAAGAAGTTCTAAGTACTACTTGGGAATGTTTTCATTTCTAAGGAGTTTCCAAGGAGTCTAAGGAGTCTGTGCGAACCCTGTGGAAGATTGGCCAAGATATCCAACTTCAGATGAGACAGCAGAAAGGAGGAAAAATCTAATCACTAACACATTATATTAAACAGAATTAAACTTTAAGTATTAAAAGGAAAAACATACTTTAATGAAAAATTTGAACGTGTCGAAATATAGCTGCACTCAAAGACCTTCATATTTAAACGGAGCACTTCGTTAATGTAGATTCGATTTTTACCGGCCATTCAGAAGCCAAATGATCTTCCGATGGCGACATCACTAAAACACTTTCCATATCGGAGTTGGTGATTCAAATCCACTTTGCATTACACAGTAAAACAACTTGAAAAACAAACAGCTTCTTTCTATCACACTGCAGACATCTTAAAGCTTTATAAAAACCACGTACAATTAAAAGAAAATAAACCAAACGAAACTCTAATGATAAAATCCACGAAGACACTAAACAGCTGTCTGGCTCGACTATAAATAGTACTCCAAGGGAAACTCCCCCTCTTACGTAACTCCTTCATCCCACACTGAATGATCATCACTGCACATTACCATAATAGGATGTGAGGGTGTGGCCAAGAATGCAGATGACAACGGACAGCTTACGCCACCTGTCGTTGGTCGCCGAAACTCCTCAGATGAAAAACGCAATTCCAGCCTTGCCGTGCATGCATGAGGATCGCTGAGAGTAAACACTACGATGTTTCCCGTGAGCTGTAAACCACGATATATGGAGAGTCAAAGATAGGAAAAAGGTTTAACATTTTATTATAAAGGATAATAGTAGAGAAAGGTAAGTGACAAAATACACATATTTATTTTTCTGAATAAACTTATTTAAATAAAAACTTGATATAGGACTTAAACTATGTAGAATGTTGACAGCAGGAAATATATGAATTAAGCCAGTATAGATGTTAAAGATTGATAGGTTGAATGTGTGATAAGAAATGTGGAAACAAGTTAAGGAAATAAATTTCCTAACAAAACTTACTTCAGAAAGTTGAACCTTTGGATTTAAGAACAGCCTTAAGGGCACATTTTGGGTTCATAAAGGCAGTTTTTTACTTTTAGAAGCATTCATTTGATTTATTGGACTAACTAAAAAAAAAATAAAAATATATAAATCAGCTTTACTTACCATAGGCCCATCACCCTTTTTAAGGTCACGCTCATTATAGATATGTACCATAGCCGGTAAGATATACTGAAAAGAATAAAAGAATTAGCATATAAAAAAAATTACACACATCACTGGGGGAAAAAAAAAAAAAAAAAAAAACTTACTCCAAGCGTTTTTCCAGAACCTGTTTGGGCTACACCTACCAAATCTCTCCCGCTCAAAGCAATAGGCCAAACTTGGGACTGAATAGCAGTAGGCTTTTCAAAATTTTTCTCCATAATGGCTCTAGTAATATAGTCTAGGGAAAAAAAAGAGACATCAAAATAACTAACTTGTCACACAGTATAAAGTTGCTACAAAACTGCCTGAAAATTAACATAGAGAATGTTGACTAGGCCAATTTGGCAGATCAAGGCAACTGACGGCCCTTTAAAACTACTTTACCTGCATGGCATCTCTGATTAAAATGCAATCAGTTTTTCCCAGCAGTTTCAGTTTTTAGTCAGCAACACTACAAAATTTATCTTGTGCTCTCTATGCAAGTGTCTTCAAACAGTGTGACATTTGCATCAGACATGGCTCCAACATATGACAAAAACGAAAATCGCAGATTTTATAAGCATGGGATATGATGTGCACTAGCTTTGAATCATCAATGTGCCAGATGCATGTCATATAAACTTTTCAGACTTGAATTTATGCAAGTTCTGACTACAACGTTTAAAGAAATGAAACTAGCTTATTATATTTTTTTTCATAAAAATGGCATTAGTGGCATGTATCCCAATGTGACTTCTTTGTATGAATTTGTAGCATCACTTTCGTTGTCTGCAGCAGACTGAAAAGGAGATTTCAGTCTATTGAATATAACAAAAACTGACAATCAAGAATTTAAATAACTTAATGATAATTAATTTGGAAGGGGAATTTTGAAAAGAATTTTTATTAAAAAAAACATTTGCTGTGTGGTATACAGCCAAATCTCGAGGGGTCAATCTTACAGAGTGATGTATTTGTATATTGCATAACTAAAAATAATACTCTTATATATACAGGGTGGCCATAATTAAACTGCAAGTGTTCAAGGGGTGCTGGAGAGAAAACTACCGGGTATATTCCAGTGAAATTTGATATCTACACGTTTCAGAACATGCGCAAGTCAAATATTGAAAAAAAAAAAAAATCCATTTTCACCCGATAGATGGCGCTGTACAGTATTTAAACGTTCACCGGTGACATATGCAACCTCCAAAATCGATAGAGCATAATGACATTCTAAGACGCATATAAACAATATAAAATATCATTTACAGTCTATCAAAATTCCATACAATTCGCTTCAATAATTAAATTTTTACAGTATCATGTAATAAAAATTAGCGTAAATAAGATCACAAATTAAACAATCCATAAAGACACTTTGGAAAACAGGCCATTATTTATTCAATGAAATTATTACATGATGTGCTCAATATGCGAACCACCAGATGCAACCACATGCTGAAAACGTAAAACAGCATGGTCCACCATCACATTTAAAATCTGTGGTGTAACACACCTCAGGTGTCTCGTTATGCTAGATTTCAATTCAGCAACAGAAGCATGTCCTTCTCTAAACCATATCTTTCAGATGTCCCCACAGATAAAAATCGCAAGGATTAAAGTCCGGTGAACGTGGGGGTCAAGCGTTGTCGAAACCTCTGCTTATGACTTGGTCCGCACCAAAGGTATCCTGCAGCAATTTTTTAACATCTTTAGCGATGTGAGGAGGTGCTCCGTCCTGAATAATTACTGTGGTTTCTAAACAATGTCTCTCTTGCAATGCTGGAATCAATTGTTGTCTCCCCCCCCCCCCCCCCCCAACATCACACCTTAGCTAGTCCCTCTAACACTACAGCATTTGGGACCACTTGGAGTTGGGGTCTCAAAGAAATATGGGCCTACAAGGAAATCACAAGTCATTCCACACCATACAGTTACATAATCGGAATGGAGGGGTTCTTATCGTTTAGCGTATTGTTTGTTCGTTCCCCATATCCTGCAGTTATGTGCATTTACACTACCTGATAGTGTAAAATGCACCTCGTTCTGTCCAGAATATTCTCTGTATCCAAGTGTCATCTTCACAGATTTTCGACAGGACAAGGTTTGCAAAATCAAATCTTAGGGTGTCATCATGAGGTTTCAATTCTTGAAGAATTTTAATTTTATATGGATAATGCTGAAGAATGTGGCCCAACACTTTATGCACAGCTGAACAGGGAAGAGAATGTCCGAGCCACACTTCTTGCGCTCACTTGTTGCAGCATACTGGCTCCTGAACTGCTACTCATAGTCGCAATGTCGTCATCAATTTGTTGCACTCTTTCCGGGTTTACAGGACGTCGCCCTCTTGTGCCTGGAATAACACCCAATTCTCTTGATTCTTCAAATTTTAAAATCATATTTTTCAATCCATTGACACTCATTGGACCTCTTCTTAATAGTTTCATACGCTGGTATTCTTTTAGAGTAGCTGAATAATTGCTACCATTCTGATAGAATATCTTCACAAACAATGCACGTTCCTTCTTATTCAGAGTCATGACTGGCCTTTACTCAATGTATTGATGTTTTTATACTGTTCGATGGGCTTAAAATTTGCATATATGGCATCGATAAGCATTGAAATACGGTATAGTGCCATCTATCAGGTGAAAAGAGATTTTTTTTTTTTTGCATATTTGACTTACGCATGTTCTGAAACGTGTAGACACCAAATTTCACTGGAATATTCCCGATAGTTTTCTCTCCAGCACCCCTTGAACACTTGCAGTTTAATTATGGCCACCCTGTATATAGAAATTTTGTATAAATAAAGCTTTTTTTCCTTGGCTAAAGCTATTTTTATTTGGCTAGAAGTTATCGGTTGCAATTAGCCAAAAAGCTAAAATTCCCTTTTTCCTAGATTAAACCCTACATCACTTTGCTCAAGTCAAAGTATCTTATTCACCAAAAAAGACTAAAAATTAAAATATTACTGACCCAATACATCTTTTTAATACACACATTGTTGACCTGCCAGGGTTGTAAAAAACCAGTTTTTTTTTAAATAAAAAATGCAGCCCAGGCGGGTTCTATTAAAAAACTGGTTTTTTGGGGAAAATAAAATTTATTCTTTTCTACAAAGTAACAATATGTAACACATGTATATATAAGTTTATATCTTTTATTATGCTTGAAGATACATTGTTAATAAACATTAGAAACATTATTTAATTAAATTAATTATTCTGCTTGAAATTGAGTGTTTTCAAATATTTGCATATATCACCAGAAAGCAACTGTTTGAATTTTAAGTATGGAAGCAGAAAAACAAGACAGCTTGGGGATATACCAGGGTCAGCGAACCTATGACACGCGTGCCATTTATTTTTGGCATGGCACTGCTATGCAGGGATGAGAATTGCAAAAAAGCAAAAAGACAAACCACGCGCAAACAAAAAATTGTACCACATTTTATCTGTGAAAGATACTTTAAGAAATAAAACCAGGGTCTGATTTCCGGGCAAATGGAGACAAGCGCACAAGCCTGTATACTATATTACAGGAGTGAAAATAGCCAAATTACACACAGCTCTTAGAACATTGAGTGTAGGTCAGAGGAAATGCTCGACTTATCAGAATCATGACCACTCCTGAAAATGAAATAATTTAATTAGGAATAGAGTTTTTGTGTGTCGTAATTTTAATAAATGTTTTAGCAACAAATATGAAAAACTTGGTGAAAATCACAATGGTTAGTTATTTTTCGTCACACGGGCTAATTGGACCAGGACCTACAGCCAGCTTAATGTGAATTCTGAATCAGGAGTGATTCTGAGTATTAAAAGAAAAATTGAAATTCACAACAAATTTTCTGAAGGTTACAAAAGAGGGGGTAAGGGGACGATACACTAAAAGCACTAAATACATGTATTTTTCGTGCCATTTTGACGAAATTTGCAGCTTTTTCGCGATCTTTTGATGAAATCTGCAGTTTTCCGCGATCTTTTGACGAAATGTGCCGCTTTTTCGCGATCTATTGGCGAAATTTACCGTTTTTTTTTATGAACTTTGGACGAAATTTGCCGCTTTTTCGCGATCTTCTGATGATATTTGCCGCTTTTTCGCGATCTTTTGACAAAATTTGCCGCTTTTTCGCGATCTTTTGACAAAATTTGCCGCTTTTTCGCGATCTTTTGACAAAATTTGCCGCTTTTTCGCGATCTTTTGACAAAATTTGCCGCTTTTTCGCGATCTTTTGACAAAATTTGCCGCTTTTTCGCGATCTTTTGACAAAATTTGCCGCTTTTTCGCGATCTTTTGACAAAATTTGCCGCTTTTTCGCGATCTTTTGACAAAATTTGCCGCTTTTTCGCGATCTTTTGACAAAATTTGCCGCTTTTTCGCGATCTTTTGACAAAATTTGCCGCTTTTTCGCGATCTTTTGACAAAATTTGCCGCTTTTTCGCGATCTTTTGACAAAATTTGCCGCTTTTTCGCGATCTTTTGACAAAATTTGCCGCTTTTTCGCGATCTTTTGACAAAATTTGCCGCTTTTTCGCGATCTTTTGACAAAATTTGCCGCTTTTTCGCGATCTTTTGACAAAATTTGCCGCTTTTTCGCGATCTTTTGACAAATTTGTCCGCTTTTTCGCGATCTTTTGACAAAATTTGTCGCTTTTTCGTGATCTTTTTACAAATTTGTCCGCTTTTTCGTGATCTTTTTACAAATTTGTCGCTTTTTCGTGATCTTTTTACAAATTTGTCGCTTTTTCGTGATCTTTTTACAAATTTGTCGCTTTTTCGTGATCTTTTTACAAATTTGTCGCTTTTTCGTGATCTTTTGACGAAATTTGCCATTTTTATCGTGATCTTTTGATGAAATTTGTCGTTTATTCGAGATCTTCGGACGAAATTAGTGGTTTTTTCGCGATCTTTTGACGAAATTTGCCGCTTTTTCGCTATCTTTTGACGAAATTTGTCGTTTATTCGAGATCTTCGGACGAAATTAGTGGTTTTTTCGCGATCTTTTGACGAAATTTGCCGCTTTTTCATCACCTTTGAATGTTTTTTAGAAATCTGAAGAAAAGCAGAATCGATAGGAAAGTGAAAATTTCTGAAAATAAAATTTTGCAGGAGAAAAAATACGGAATCTTCAGAAAAAAGGCGGAATTTCGAGAAAAAAAAAGCGGAAATTCCTTGAAATAACACAAAAGCGGAAATCCGCCAAAAGACTGAAAATTCTCATCCCTGGCTATGGCTCTAAATCAAAATAAAGAGAGATTACACAAAATTGTGACTGATCTTTTCTAAATTCGATTAAATGTAAATTGAAAAAATCAAATCGCGGCATATTGTATTCCAATCTAATTATGATCTCCAAAATTATTCAAACAAATACGATATTTGAAAACTATTGATAAGAATTGGTTATTAGGCATTACTAAATTCCGATGGTAAATTTGTGGCAACTTAGAATTTATTTCAGAGCTTTTCAAAGAAACTGGCATTTGCTATTTTTAAGTTTTTCTGTCAATTTATTCTTTCAAGTCATTGTTTTCACAAATGAATAATATCAAAACTGAAAGCTCTTGTCAGATAAACCCGGTTCATTTTGCATTAAAATTAACTTGATATTAAGATGCAGCAATAGAAATCAAATTACATCGCATTAAATTTTTAAAATTATTTTCTAAAATATATTTGTTGCCATAATTATTATAGTGTAATACCTACATGTATGTTCCTCATATTTTTTAAATCTTAATAGAGAATTTTAAGTAATTTTAAACCATTTTTTTTCCACCTACTAAATTTGTTTTTTAGTTGGCATGTCATAGTCACGTAAAATATTTTTTGATCAAAATTGGCACACGGCAACAAAAAGGTTCGCCAACCCTGGGATATACTAATGAATTTGAAGAAAAATTAACATTTTATTAAATTTTTATTAATCCTTTTAATCTTCAAATAAAAGTCATTAATAAAATTATATGTAATTTACTAAAATACATAAATTTAAGTTTACTGCTGGTTATCTTTTAGTTATTAGAGAAGGTTTTCTTTTTGTTAATCTTACTTTCTTATATTACCAATAAAATTAAACTTTTAAATTTTTACTTTGAGAAATTTATTCCGTTAATTATTTTTAGAATATACTTTTTTATTTAGATATAAAAAAATTATATCGACAGAAAAAT
This sequence comes from Maratus speciosus, assembly GCA_963932465.1. Taxonomy (NCBI): domain Eukaryota; kingdom Metazoa; phylum Arthropoda; class Arachnida; order Araneae; family Salticidae; genus Maratus; species Maratus speciosus. The sequence goes on along the minus strand of OZ010796.1, from coordinate 226,914,355 downwards.
TAAATAGGTATTTTTAAAACATACTACAAAAAAACTTGGAAAATAGATTTGAGGAATGAAGGAGTGAAAATCATTGGGGAAAAAAACTTTATTGTTTATGGTTATGCTGCCCATTATTTAGGTCTAGTAGAAAATGATGTTTCACCAAGAGTAATATTAAAACAAATAGTTGAAATTCAGCGGTACTTAAGGAATCAGCCTTCAGGATGGCTTTTAGGAAAAAGGTATAAAGCCACAACTGGTAAATTCTACATGATGGAACAGTCAAAAGGATTACATTGAACACAAAAATGACATCGATAAAGATATCATCCAGATAATGAATAATGCAGCACTTTACATGGAAACTATAAACCTTCACCAGCAACTGCATTTAATATCTACTGTACTGGATAATTTTCAAAAGGATATTTGTTGTCCAGAAGAAGTCGTACATATTTGGTCAAATTTACTGGAAGATGAAGTACTTGCTCTATTTAAAGATTCAATCCAGAAACAATATAATCAATGTATAATACCTGCTCATATGACAGCTTATCTAGCTCAGCCCAAATATAAAGGAAGAAAATTGTCGAGCACCGAAGAAGAATAGCTTTAGAATGGCTAAGGAGCATTAACAGTGATTGTGTAATACTGTTAATGTCACTACAAATAGCAGATAATGAATACTATTCAAAATCAATGTTACACCCTAGTGTCACAGTTGTATTTACCCCATCTAAATGGTGGAAAATAATGGCAAAAAAGCTGAAAATTCAATTGGTCTTCTGAAGCAAGATTTTTGTTACTATATGGCATTGTTAAATTCATTGCCTGCCAGTTCTGCATCAGTTGAGCATCTTTTTTCAACTTTTGGCCTTGTTCAAAATAAACTTCGTAATAGATTAGATAATCAGAAAACAGAAAAACTAGTTAAGTGATCCTAATTATTGAAAAGTTCAAATGAAGAAGATAAGTAAACATCATAAAATTTGCAGTTTGAATTTTTGTACTGTGTAAAAATTTCTTGTGTATTATAAAATGTCAATATCATTAAAGTTTTTTATTATTCTCCTTTATTGAGGTGCTTCTTTTTGGGCATCTGCTTTATTTAATTATAAAAGTATCTTATTTTTTCATATTTAATTTCAAGAAATATGTTTTCATAGATGTTAAATATACTTTTCTTTATTACTTTGCACAGTTATTTTCTTTTTACAATTATATGACTATTTTTTTCCTTGCTCCATCAATTTCAAGTTAAAGAATACTCACTACATATGAAAATAAATCTAATAAATATTGTATGATGGTTGATAGCGAAGATTTTGTGCAAGTATGTTTATATGTAAAAGAAACATTACACTGTTGTATTTTTTCATTCAAAAAGTGCTTAATATTACAAAATGTTTTATTTGATAAACCATTTCTCCCAAGAAACCAGAGTTTAAGCTAAAAAACCCAGCCTGGGGGGAAAATGGGTATCTACAAGGGCAGCAAATCTGACAACCCTGTGACCTGCAGCCAAAAAAAGGGTTGCTGGATGTCAGGTAGCTCACAATCGTATAGTGTTGAACATTGCACATGACATGGCAATGTGAAATAATGGCAATCTATTACTATTTTCAGGATTAGCATGAGGATTTTCAAAATTTTAGGGTGGAATTAAGAAAATTTCAATACTTAACATTTACAAGTAAATAACAAAAATTTTTATTCCAATGAATTCAGCAATTGTTCCATGTGCTTGTCTTATTTGGGCTGAATGAAGGCATTTAAATTTGAAAAATAACAGACTCCATATTACAAACCGTTTTGATGGCTTACTGAACTATTAATCAGGATTCTGAGTTCCCGCATCATTGAGCCTAACTGGAATGAATTAATACTCTGTCCCTCTTCTCTCTTTTAGATGTTCTCTGTGAACTTACAGAACAAGAGGTAAGGAAGGAGAGCTAATTTTGAATTAAAAATGTTATTTGAGTTTCTTTAAACAATTTTCTGACGAAACTATTGTTTTCTGCGGAACTTTGCTGATCTTGAAATACTTTGAGATTTATGGAGTTGTGCAAACTTCTGAACACTCATCCTATGTCCATGAATCATCGGAAAAACATCTGAAGCTTAGATGGATTATAATCTATCTTCTAGACAGCTGTGACAGTAGCACTTAGTCAAGATGACCAGATGAGCGATCGCTGGTCAGGGATTAATTTCAGGGACGAGACAGCCTGCAAAGGCACTAAATTTGCAAAGCCCATAAGATATCCCTGTGATCATTTCAGACTTTCACTTTGAGGCAGATGGTCCCCAGAGCGTGGGAAATTAAGGTGTATCCTAGATAAAAGCTCATGAGCAAATCAGAAACAGGAAGAACAAGGATTGGCTGAACCCTAACGCCAAAGAAAAGAATTTTTAGAACTGAGAGGAGAGTCCTGGAGTAGTAGTTAATGACGGGAACGCGAAGTGGCAAGTTGGACTTGCGGTACTTGCGCCAGGGTTTTGTTATGGAGGATTAGATTCTCCAGTTCTCATCTTATGCTCTCACCTTTTGAGCAGCAAAGCAGACCAGATCTGCAATCATCGTACTTACATTGATGAACGACGGGAGATTAGATCTCCCAGCCAGAACTATTATTGACATAGATCATCATAGACCACACGGACTAAGTAATATTTGAACAATCTCTTAATGGACTATCTGGAATTATATCTTGAGGCTGCCACCTTTCTATAAGACTAGTTTCCTTGCCACATACGTTAACAAATATTTTGTGATGCAGGAGCAATCTGAAATAACATCTCATATTGAAAAAAAAATCCACTTTGTCATTTTAATTAATAAAATGTCATTTATTTATTTCTTCATAAATTGAGTTGTAATTTGATTCACTCCCCTTCGAATACAAGCCTTGACCGGCTCGCTACCATGTTACCGAAGGTCGCACAGAGTTAACAGGCTAATACATTTTTTTTTAAGGAACAAGATGAAAATTTTAGGAGGGTTTTAGGGAGTAAAAAAATAGTTAGGAATTTTAGAGGGAATACAATATTGGCTATTTCTTAATCTGCACCATTAGGTACAAGAAGTCTTTCCAAGCTAAGACTGAAAACTTTTCAGAATAATAGATGTAACTGAATGAAAATTATCTAGTAGACTGCCATATCTTGCATTGTAACTAAAAAATGTGTTACAATAAAAGGAAGTGATTTAAGTTTTTGATAGTAAAATTGCTCCTACTTAAAAATATAAAGTAGAATTTACTAGCAGTAAAAAAATTTATCCAAGAAAAATTAGCCCTGAAACAGAAGGTCTTGAATAGATGAATATGATTACCAGTCAATGCTAAAATTGGTTGAAAAAATTGTGACGCTGTCTCTCAGACGTTATAAAAAATATATCAGACACTTTTACCGAAAAACCATTTAAAGAAAGAAAGAAAAAAAAAGCAAATACCTGGAAAATTTCCTTCATCAAAACTCTTTATGGGTCTTGGAACGTCTCTGCCATAGACAGTCATTTCAGCAGCATCTCTCACTGCTTGAATTTGAGACTGGAATAAAAGATAATGATAATATTTTGTAAAATGAACAAGTCTTTTGCACACCAAATAAATTTATATTATTACATAAAACAAAGTCTAAGTGATATTTTTCCACAATTATGAGATGAATAAAACTTTTACAAGATTCATTCTACATATTTTAATACTCAGACTTAAAAAAATATATAAACTTTTCTACTCTATTTACATTAAAATGATGCTGACCAATAATTACCCTTAGAAGTGACCAAGAATTACCGATTCTGGGATAACTTCTGGTCAATTAGTAATTATAATTATTTTAATTATAAGTTATTTATAAAAGCCATCAGAGGGTGTTTATTACATACCAAAATTGGGAACAATACCTTTAATAGTTTTTATAATAATTAGATTTTTTTTGAGCAGGAATTACAACAGGTGATTCTATAGCATAAAACATTTATTCAGGATGAAATTTCTGCATTTTATACTTTGAACACCGTTTAAAATTTTTTTTTTAATAAAAAGAGTTTTTTTTTAGAACAAATCTAATATATTTTTTTCTTTTTTGTAATTTAAGTGTTTTAAATTATTGATAGAAGTAATTTCTACTTTTAACACTTCATCTAAGCTGTCAACAACAGACAAGTCTAGATCAGGGATGCCGAACCTACGGCATGCGTGAAATAAGTGGAACACCACAGATTAGTATTGGCACGGTGTAGATTAAGGTTCTACATCAAAATTTAGTAGAATTTCACAAAATGCATTAATTAATATAGATGTTGTGCAACCTAGATGTTCAAAATGTTTATCTGAATTGGATTAGTTCGGTTAATTGTCATTGTCAACAGATTGAAGAAACTGAAATATAACCTAATGTATCCAGCTCAATATTGGCTCACAAAATTTTAAAAATAAGAGAGAATTAAGAGATTGCAAAAGAAAGATTAAAAGGCATTAATAAGCAAAAATGCAGATGGTAAAATTATAACTTTGAATTCAATTTGAGACACTAAAATCTGTAGATTCTGGCGCTTTCTATATTGATCAATTTTTTCTGCCAAACATTCTTTTCGGAAATATGAAAAATTCAAGTAAAAACAGAACATCTTGTCAAATGAGTCTAATTCAGTTTGCATTTTCTTAAAAATTACTAAGTACGATGCTGATATAAATTATTTGGCATTTAAGTTGAGACAACAGAAATACTTTTAAATAAATTTCTAAAGTATAACATCAAATATTACCCATATGTTTTTAATGCTAAAAACAAAATTTTCAATAATTTTGATTCATTATTATTTGATCCATTAAAATTTTGTACTGATGGCATGTAATGATCATGCTACATATATTTTTGGGAAAATTTGGCACATGGATGTGAAAAGGTTTGCTGTCCCTGGTCTAGGTCATGTTTCCATGTATGTAGTAGAATGAAAATTACCATGTGCTGATGAACATGTCTGGTACCCTAAAGATTTATCTTAACACTATGCCGTCCGGCAACACCACAGTGGTGATGTACGCAAACTAGCGGTCAACGGCTGGTGACACCAGAGTGGTGTCATGCGCAAACTAGCTGCCAATGGCCGGCGACACCACAGTGGTGTCGTGTGCATAGCATTGTAACGACCAAAGAAAAACTAAGACCTTTCTGATCCTGAGTTGCCGGACTAGTTTTGGCTCAGCGTTTGTCCACGTCTAGAATGGTCAATTGATGATCGCCTGTTCTTGCTTTATGTCTTGGAGACTGTTTTGCTGCGTACCACATGAAAGAGAAATACTAAGTACCAAAGAAAATGCAAATAAACAAATATATAAAAGAAACAAATTTTGTATTTATTTACATATGTATGTCTTCGAAATTTCATGAAAGTAGGGGAACAGGGTTGAGAACTTATGAGAACTAACGATGAGATTAGTAAAACTTAACAATTTATAATCTCCCGATAATGTCAAGAATGGCCGGTGACTAGTCAACTGATCCGAATTAGCGCTGCCGGAACCAAGCAAATAAATATTTTCAAATCGTGCGGACGGCAAAGTGTTAAAACATGTGAAATTAGAAAAGATAAAATAGATAAATATTCAATATTTAGTGGGACAGAGTTCTGTCACATATCACGTTTTTCTTCAAAATTAATTTAAATCATTTTTTTGCTTTTGAAAAGTGTTGTTTTTCCCCCTCGTTAAACTAAAATTTGTAATTTAATTCTATACTTAAAATCCATATGGAATTTCATCGTTTCGTTTTTCTTTCTTTCCCTTTCACTATTCTCTTTAATTTAATGCAGTAATTTTCAGTTTATTATTTGTAACCTTTCCTTGCAGATGTAATTTATTTTTCAATAACATTTGAGCCGTTATATAAAACAGAAGAGATAAATGCACCTACCTGTCTTTAATATTTGAATATATGTTATTTATTTGCATCACCCACGAAGGAAATAATTCAGTCTCATTCTCTACTTAAGTGTGACCACTGCAATAAAATATCAAAAAAGTAAAAAAAATTTGGAAGCTGTCTTTAAATCACTTTCATGTTCGTTAAATTTATTTATCGGTTGTATAAACAAATGCCTTTCTCAGCATTGCGCAATTATAAGTAGCAATCATTTAACGTAATCAATTGTTTTAGATAAACATTGCCAGGTTTTCTGGCATCGCTAATTTGTACATATGAAGAACCGTTGTTCTGGCAACTGTTTTGCATTATGCGTTTTTCATTGGGTATCTAGATTATGATGAGGGGTAATCATTTGGCTTGCAAATAAAAACCTTTGTCTGCTCTTCGTTCACAGTGCTAATGTTTGAAATTGACGATTAATTGTAATGCCAAATGATCTAAACTTCTTGTGAAATCTGACACATCATTCCTGACTGCTTTGATGTAAGGATGTAACAACAGAGTCTTGGAGCACACTCTGTATGAGGGGCTCTCTCTCTCAACGTAGGCACATAGAAATAATGTGTCACTTTGGTAATCTTTTAGGTAGCTTTCATTATAAAAAGCTACCTATTGCAGCCATTCGGAGGAAAGCGATTTCAAAAAATGTTGGTATATTTTCATCGATCATGACCCCCAGACCCCAAAACCACCCTCCGTTCAAAAGTTGATATATATATATATCCATATATATCTGATCTTTGTCACACTGTAACTCTCGTATTTATGAACCGATTTGGATGAAACTGTGTGTATATAGTACATACCAATGTCTCGACCGAGTTTGTTGGCCAGCTTCATCCGCCATCTTGTTTCAAAATGGCGGCTATTTATATATTTTTTAAAAATTTAAAATTTGAAATGTGGTACCAAAAAATTGAAAAATATTTTTTTCTTATGTGTTTGACCTTGATACAAAGATTCCGTAGCAGTTTTTGTTTCGTCTATATCTTTAAAAATGGCTGAGTGACTGATGAGCACTTTGAATTTCTAGCATGGCTGACATTTTGAAACGTCCTGATATTTGTCATGCGATAACAGGCGTATTCAGGGACCGATTTGGATGAAACTCTGTGTGTACATAGTACATACCAATGTCTCGACCGAGTTCGTTGGCCAGCTTCATCCGCCATCTTGTTTCAAAATGGCGGCCATTTAAAAAAAAATTTAAAAATTTAAAATGAGATACCAAAAAATTGGAAAATGAAAAAAGATTTTTTCGCATGTGTTTGACCTTGATACAAAGATTCCGGAACAGTTTTTGTTTCGTCTATATCTAAAAAAATGGTTGAGTTATAGAATTTTGAATTTCTATTGTGGCTGACATTTTAAAATGACCTGATTTTTGTCACGTGGTAACAGGCGTATTTATGAACCGATTTGGATTTAACTTGGTGTGTACATAGTACATACCAATGTCTCGACTGAGTTTGTAGGCAAGCTTCATTCGCCATCTTGTTTCAAAAGGGAACATTTAAAAAAATTTTAATTTAAAATTTAAAGTGAGGTATGAAAAAATTGGAAAATGAAAAAGCTTTTTTTTTATGTGTTTGACCTTGATACAAAGATTCCGGGGCAGTTTTTTTTTTTTTGTCTATATCTTAAAAAATGGTTGAGTTATAGCACTTTGAATTTCTAGCATGGCTGACATTTTGAAACGATCTGATATCTGTCACGCGATAACACACGTATTTATTAACCTATTTGGTTGTAAGAAGGCATGTGGATAGTATATAGCAATGTCTCGACCTAGTTCACTGGCCAGCTTCATCTGCCATCTTGTTTCAAAATGGCGGCCATTAAATTAAAAAAAATTATTTTTAAAGTGAGGTGCAAAAAAATTAGAAATTGAAAAAGGTTAATTTCTTTAGTATTTAACCTTGATATAAGGATTCCGGAACATTTTTTGTTTTGCCTTTATCTTAAAAAATGGCTCAGATATAGCAGTTTGAATTTGTTTATGTGGGTGACATTTTGAAAAATCTGATATTTTGCCTGCGACAGCACTCATATATATCAATGATTCCGATGTGAATGAGCATGTGCACAGGAATTACTAAGGTCTCGACCAAATTCACTGGTTAGCATCATCCACCATGTTGTCTTAAAAGGGCAGGCACTTCAAGATATTGCCGAATTTGGAAACCAAATATAAGTTACTTTAAATAAAATCAGCTTGAATAAAGCTGACTAATTTCGACTTGACTAATTAAGCTTGACTAATTCTCATTCATAATGATTTAGTATTGATAAAAATTAGTATTGAATCTTCTATAATCGGTTTCCACTAAATTGAGCTTCGTGTGTTTGAATAATATAAGCTAGCTTTTTAAAAATAAGAAATATGAAAGCTACCTCTTCCTCCCGGCACTGGCTGGAAGGACTTTTTTAAAGATGTTTAAATAAAAATATTGGTTCCTGTAATTAGAGTTGGAATTTTTCCTGCATGTACCTTACCCAAACCACGAACCACCTGCACATTTAGCATAAAATATTTTCATTTAAAAAATGCAAATTATTTACAGCAAGTAATAAATAATTTACAATGATCTTTAAGATTTTGTTTGGTCAAGTTGTAAAATAAAATTTTCTGGATTGGAGGAGATTATCTTAAGAATTTATTTAAAAGAGTAATTAAAAAAAGATATGAAGTTGAATAATATAGCTTGCAAAAATTGAATGCTAGATATAGCATTTCAATAATACCAAACAATCTTTTCTCTTACTTGCTGGATCTAATGGTCAAAAATGTTGACTTTGACACTTTCCAAAAATATTTGGAAGAAAAAAAATTAAGAGTCTTAGAACAATATATTATATTCATGAAACTGCAAATGTTTATTGATTATCATATTAATCAAAAGATTCTTCATATGATTTTCAAGGTATCAATGTTTCACTGTGTAGAACAGTTTATTCTTTGAACATAAGACATAGCTGTTACTAATAGGGTGTCAACAATTTAAATCCGTTGTTTTAAATCAGCGATTTAAATCATGATTTTAATCAATGATTTTTTTTAAAAAATCACTCATTTAAAATCATGATCAACAAGCATCAGTTATCAGCTATGCGACTTTGTGCTGAAGTCCATTAATTTGATCTGCTTTAAAAAGATTATGGAAGATTGAATTATAGTAGAACCTGGATTAACCGAGCTTCGATTAATCGAGGTTTCTGTTAACAGAGCTGATAACAAAGTGATTTTTTTTCCCTTTTGAATGAGCCTTAAAAATTATCACACTTTTTAGCTCACTGTCCATGCTATACAGGCCCTTCTGCCCCCAAAAGCACTCAACTCCAAAGAAACATTGGACCCTGAGAAGTCAACAGCGAACAATGCTTTGTTTCCAGTAGCTGTGTGAACTTTAGTAAATTTTTCAATTTGCTTTTTAAAATTTACAACTGGTAGTTGATTTTGTTTTTAAATTTGTTAAGCTATTATGTTATGCTTGGTATGTTGTTAAGCTGTGAAACAGAACTTTACATATTTATTTTTATTATTTAAAAAACATTCTATACTTTTTAAAAAAGAGATGTTAAATTCGCAAGCACGGCAAGTTTTTACACACAGTTTCTATTAACCGAGATTTCTGATATCTGAGGTATTAACAGTCCCAATTAGCTCAGATAATCGAGGCTGCACTGTATAATTAAAAAATCAATGGCAATCTTACTGTAAACGGGTTTCCCTTTTACTGAGGGATTTCAAGGCCAAATCAGCTGCTGTTAGTTGCTGTTTCCGTGCTTGTTTAAATAAGATTAGTTAAACATTTGAAAATTACCAAATATAAAAGGAACTAAGTCAACAGAGTCTTTGCTTTATGGTATTTTTTAACAACGCTATAAGAAAATTATTTTAAATAAGAGATTTTAAATGTAACGTTTTAAATCTGACATAATTTTCACCAAACTTTCCTTTCTCTTTGTAACATTCAACTGAAAATATTTTTATTATTAGAAAGATAATATTATTTGCGCTACCTTAAATTTGGCAACTATAGTTAAAAATATCATCTCGAAATTTGAAATAAATCTCTCATATAAATATATTTTTAAATTTAAACTGTTTTGCAATATTATTATTTGGCCACTATGATGTAATTTCCTCCATTTATGACTTTTAACACATATCAATGAATGTATTATTTAAAAATTTTCTTTTTCTTTTAATATTCACGTGTAAATATAATTTTTATGATGTAATTATCAATGTTTTCCTGCTTTTAAGGCGTAATCATTTAATTCTAATTTGAAAATAATTGATTATTTTATAATTCTTTCATTTTAAATAAGCATGAGTAAAAACAATTTTTATGATGTAATGTTTAATATTTAACACATTATCATTTAATTCTAATTTAAAAGGATTTTTTTCTGTTTATAATAGTTATGTGTGAATAAATTTTTAATTTAAAAGGATATATTATTCTTTGTGCTGTTTTAACAATTGGCAACAATTTAAAATAACCTTTTCTAAAATATGTAAAAAATATCTCTGGAAATTCTGAAAATTTTAATTTAAAATTGAAATAAACCATCAAAAAATTAGGCAAGTTAAGAATAATAAATGCACTCTGCAAACCTCGGGTTTCTATTGAATGATTAAACTGAATGAAAATGATTAAATTCCCATCTATAGTTTTTTTTTCCTATGAAACTTTAATGAAACAATTTTATCCAGATTTAACATTAAATATCTCTTAAAATAATTCTTCGATTTAAAAACTGTCTACTTCAATGTGTTTATCAAACATTTCTCTATAATACTACTCATTTTAATATTTTTGTATGCAGTAATTTTCTTAATATTTGCGAGATAGGCCTCTAGTCACAAAAGATTCTTTCAAAGTGGCGATGACAGAGTTATTTTTTTTTCCGGAATAAGACAAAATGTAGTACGTGATTGCGTCAAAAGATGGCAACACCAGAATTCTGATATGGTCATTATGTAAACTGTAAATATTGTAAGGCTAAATAAAAACAATTGTCTCGAGGTTATCAAACTTCATTGTTATTTATAAATAAAACATTTCAACTAAATTATTTATTATAAAAGAATTATTACATCACAATAGTTTTTATGCTAGGAAAATAATAATAATAATAAAAAATGATATAAAAAGGAGAGCTAAAATGAATTTTTTTACGTTTCTGATCGTGTAATTTATATTCAAATAATAATTATTAATGTATATTTTTTGTAAAGTGATTGAAATTAAATATATTTATAAAATTTATGGTAATATTTTTATTGTTAAAAAGTTGCCAAGAAATAATCATCATCAAATTGACGTCATAATTGTAATTTTATTTAACTTAATAACAATTAAAAAATTACAAAGGAACTGAGAATAATGGTCAACTAACAGACTTAGAAGAAAAAAAAGCAGATTCACATGTGAAAACAAGTACCAGTGAGTATCGAACTGCCTATCATAAGATTAGTAGACGATGGCCCTTAACCACTCAGTCAGTGTAAGGACAAATTTTTCTCCCCAAAAGTGGTTAAAAAGAAAGTATGTGTATGAATACAGTGTCACGCATTTTCGGTGAAATTTCCATAGAATGGCGAAGAAATATAGTCCGATTTTTCATGCGCATTATAAAACGAACAAGAGTCTTGCTGGAAACAAGTAAATTGTTATTTGCTTCAACTGAAACATATTTATTTGATTTTTAAAAAATAACCCACATCATTTTCGAGAGAAAAAAAAATTTATTTAACGAACGAGAGTTTTCGCAAAAACAACCAATATGTTATTCCCTTCAAATAAAAAAAAATTCATATTATATATCAATTTAAAGAAAATCGCCCGAACCGTTTGAGATTCTGAAATTAGAAACTTCTTCCATACCGTACCCTTGCTTTCACTTTAAAAATGGCTATTTAGATCTCAAAATATACTGCACGTAGAAAATTTCAGTATACGATTAGACTGCAGATGTAAGACTTCTAAAAAAATCAGAACAATAGGATCTGTATCTGCTGAGTTATTAAAAGGCAGCTCTTCACATTTTCTTTGATGTCTAGTTAGTCGTATATATGAGTTCCGGCATCTACGAATTCTACGATACGATTTTAGGGTTAAGGCTGCGTCACTCGGAATACTACCATCTTCCATGATCTAAGTTGAATGAACCAAATCCCGTTGAAATTAGGTCCTTAGAACTGGAGGAAAGAATGAGCCCCCAAGCAGTGGAAGATGACCTCTCCCCTTTTAAATTTCATGAATTACTTTTAACATTAACACGATATTTATTAAACTGATGAAATTCATTTTCTAAAGTTACCTTTAAATTAACGCGATTTTTAATGTACGGCTGTAGTGAGTTGATGCTAAGAAAGGAGATTAATGTTCGAAAAAAGTGGTAACTGAGGTATAAAGAAAGACCAGGCCCTGGGGGCCAGAGTGGTGCAAAAACTTCAAGGAGGGCCAGGGACATAACTGGCATGTAGTTGGGCATAAAGATATTGTTAGTAGCTTTTAAAGTAATCGGAAGACGCTACAACTATGTTAAAGAAAAGTGCAAGCAATTCGTAAAATTTTTAAAGAAGCTGCACCAAGGGTCCCAAGAAGGCAATATTCAAAATTGGTGGTAGCTGAAGCCTGAGATTTTTTTTTTTTTTTTGTCTCTCATATAGTGTCTGGAGGACCTAAGAAGTTGTTAGAAAAAAAAGCTTCTGAATTGGACCATTTTTAAAGGAGCTGTAAAAGGGAGCCCAAATGGGGCCAATTGATAATTAAAAACAGAGCCCTAACATGAAATATGTTAAAACGTCTTGGTACTTAGTGCTTTAGATCTTCAATTAGTTAAAATTAAGCATATGGAATATTATGAATTATTCATTAAAATATTTTAAAGAAATGCACAAAAAGGGGGTAAATGTTTGAAAAAGGGCCCTGGGGCCTCAATAAAAATATGAGGGTCTTGGTCTGGGAAGAAGACTAAGACTCAACTTTAAAATTATGCACCGAGAAGCCCATAATAACATTCTTAAATAAACCGGAAATTTGTATAGCAGGTCGGTACAGAATGGGGCGGGGGAGGAGGTAGAGATTTTGCAAATTACCAGGGCCCGACTCATGTTCAATTGGAAAGTTGTGTAAAGTCAGTGGTTAAGGTTTTTAATTTTTATTTATCTCACATTTTAAACTCTTTTATTCAAAATTAATTGGTGAACTCGATTAAAATTTAATTGTTTTTAATATTTTAAATTTTTATTTAAAATCTTTAGATGAAAAAGTAATTACAAATGCATCCGAAACTGTAATACTGAAAAAGAAATAATAAACTGCAAGCTATAATGTAATTAAATATGTTATATAAATTTTTTTAAAAAGGTACTATCCAGCAAATTTATTTTCCAATAGAGTAAAGCCGGTTTATGACGGAATCGTCGAAACATTTTTTCACTTTAGATAACCTTCAAAGAAAAATAAAATCCTTAAAATAGAAAAAATATACTAATTTAAATTTCAACTTTGCCCTATCTAGTTTCGAACCTGGGTCTGTTCGTACAGAAAACCGAGGGGTTAAGCCACTACGCCACAACTGCTACGAAAAGATTAGAAAATTAACATTCCATATCCGAGCATAAATAGTTTGCCTTTTTTTTTTTTTTTTTTTCTCGTCACGTTGGTTTCATTAGCATAATAAAATAAATGATTATTGTCAGAATTCTCTGAAATTTTAATGGATTGTAATATTACTAAAACCAAGCCCTTTTTAAAATTTCATAAAAAAATATGCATATTTTAGAGGATAAACATTTAACCGACATGTAAATCATCTTTATGAGGTGGAAAGTGACCTGCATTTGGCGGTGTATTTGAAAGGGTTAAAATTCAAATTTTTAAAATCCAATTACACCATCATTTTGAAGGATTCAGCTTTAGAATCATATATTCGACTTGTCAACAGAGTTGGGCAAAATACATCGAAAAAACATTTTCGATACAAAATACATTGGTTTTAGAACCTAAAATACAAATTACAAAATACTTTCCAAAATTAAAAAATCCCAAATACAAAATACATGTATTTTCAAAACACATTTCGAAATTTCAAAAATTTATTGATGCAAAATGTTATTTTTTTTTTTTTTTTTTTGGGGGGGGGGGGGGGGGAGGGGGCATTATGCTCCCGTAAGTGGGTGTCCCAACGGGCTACTCCACTGGTTTTGAATAAGTCACTGAATTAAAATTACTGAAACATTCATAGCATACTGAATATCTTCCTCATTTATATTATAAAACTATATTATATTATTATTGTAAAAATATATGTTCTTGAGATTTTTCAATTAATTTAAAAGCCAAATATTAAACAATTTGAAACTCTGTACAATGAACATTAATCTCGGACAAACTTTTAATACTTATATAATAACATCAGTTAATGAATAAACGTCTTTGATTATTAGTTATAAAATCTTGCAAAGTAATGTTTTAATAATATTTTCGATTTTATTATAAACAAATACATGCATAGCGCATATACATAATGTGTCTTTGTAAGATGTATGTGCTTGTGATTAATTAAATTAATAACATATTTTATATATAAATAAAATTTTTAAACTATCTTAATGCTAAATGTGCAATTTATTAAAAATGCCTTCTGGTGGTGAAACTTTGAACCATTTTTTGGCTAAAACAAATTCCCATCCCTTTATGTCTTTCAGCAAATTTCACAACTATGTACAATAGTTTTGTCTGTAGACAACTTTAAAGTAGGGTCGTTTAATTATGGACACCCTGTACTTATGGATACCATATTAATTGATTCAAATTTCTCTTTTCGTTTTCTGTTGAAAATTTAAAAAAAATCTAAATATGATTTTGGACTGAAAATGTTGTTCATTTATTGCAAAATCTTCACTGTGTTTATTTTTTCTCAAACAATCTGTATTAAAAAGCAAAAAAGATGGTCATGAGTAACTAATGTCATATCAATGGTGACAACGACCTAAATAATTTTTTTCTTCTTTTTCCATTTCTTTTAAAAAATTTTGTAGCTCCTAAATATAGCAATAATCATAGTTTTTATACACTGGAATAGGGAAAAAAGCAATTTCAAATCTTTAAAAACTGTATCTCAATCTACTCAGTTTTTAGGGTTTTTTTTTTTTTTTAATCAAGTTTAATTTTTTAAAGCTTATCTCGCAAATATTTGTGTGACCCAATTACGGATGGTTAACTCTTGCACTTAAAATAACGATGCAATTCAGCATTTGTTTATTAATGTGTAATATTCCACATGAATTAATGAAATTTCGAAACGAAATTAAAATCTCACAAATACATAAATAAAACAAAAATTTAACAGACGTGTAACACTGTACAACAGTGGTTTTGTCCTAGAACTAAAATTAGTTGATTCTAGATCAATTTTTGGTGCTGATTCCGAATATGCTTTCCATTTATTTCTAGGTGGTCCAGGTTTTGAGAAATTTGCATATTTAAATTTATGCAAATTTAAGCTTTTTTGTGCTATTTTATGCAAATTTTAGACACAATATGTGTCACATCTAATTACATTTTCTAGGCAATGACTACTTGACTATTTGCTTCAGATAAATGTCACGATTTGCACATTCTTAATATTTATTTATCAGTTATTAAGCCTAATTTGCATATTTTTCAATGGTATAATGTTTGTTTCACTATCAACTTTAAAATAGTTGCCACAGAATTGACGTAATGTTTTTCTAGACTAGATTTTTACGCTGATTTCAAATCTGCAGTCTGTTTTCTTATGTCATGTCAAGTTGTTGAGTAAGATAAATTTCTACTTTTGCATGGCATTAACACAGGTTTGATATAAGATGCTTTTTAGGGGTGTATAATTCGTTGACAAGAAGGTGAACAGGGTTAGATTCATATCAGAGACAAACAAAAATTTATGTAATCGAAAAAAAATAATAAGTAGTAGAATCTATCCTAACTAGTTGAAGTTTATCATACAAAGTATCATAAAAAGCTATTTCTGGCTTTTTTGACCAAAAAATAAAATTTCACTTTTTTTCAAAAACTAGACGTGATAGAAGAAAACAGATACACGATTTGAAATCAGCTCGAAAAACTGGTTTAGAATCACATTAGCGTACTCGTGTGGCAGAAATATTTGAACTTCAAGAAACATTAGAAAAACATGAAAAATATGCAAATTAGGTACAATATTTCAGAGTCACATGTCAGTATAATCTCAGAAACAATGTTTTTGTGAAGTAAATTAGGTAGTAATCATAACATAAAACCCTGTCTGATATTGCTTTATACCTTAAATTTGCAAATAATTGTATAAAATTTACTAAATTTGCTTAAATTGAAATATGCCAATATATCTCAAACTTGACGTGCTGGAGTAAATCTAAAACTAGATTCGGAACAGCACAAAAAACCGCTTAAAAAATAACTAATTTCTGTTTTAGGACAGAGCAAAAGTTAAAATTTGTTGACCAGAGTAATTGAACTATGCATTTAAATATTGAAATATTCAAAATGACAAAGTTTGCTGTAAATGAAAAACGCTTTTCTCAATTACCTGCTAGTATGTGGCTAATAAGAAAATCTCAAAAATGCTTTTTCGGTGTAGTTGGTTGGAAATTAAGAATATATACTAAACTGAAAACAAGTTATTAGTTTTCAGTTAAAAAATTATTTTCTCCTATATATGTTCTGTACACTGCACAATCGGCCATCTTTAATCTGATTAAGATCGCTGGTCTGTTTTACAAAGCAAAAACATGCTCATTAGTAATGATGATGTCATATTGACGATGCAATGATCTTAATAATAAATTTATCTTTTTAGCAAATCTTTTAACATCTAATCCTCCCACAATTTGAAGTTTTACACCGTCGAATAGAAGAAAAAAAAATTACTTTGAAATGCAATTTGTTTGAAAATATCTTAATTTATAGATTTCTTATGGTCTTTTTTTTAAAAATTCGAGCATGATTAAAATGAGAAAATCTATATTGCGTGCATCCCAATTGTGAAAGATTTACCTGTATGCACTTAAAATGATGTAAATAAGTTCATTATTTGTCCCTGGTTAATATTCTATAAGGATATTAAAAGTTCAAAAATAAATAAATAAACACAAATTTAACCGATATATAATCGAACTACCACTGAAAAAAGTAGAATATAAAAAGCTGGTATAATTGGTGAATTCTCTGACGATTTATTTGGCTATTAATCCTTGAAATGTAGCTAATGCAAAAGTACTGTTTTTAATAAATATCAAAACTTTGTTCAAATTCATAATTTATATTTTCATATAAAATTGATTTTTTGTATTGTTAGTGAAAAAAAATTTAAACATAAAAAAATGTATTAGAGTTTTTAATAAGAAATGATTTTTATATAGTATGTTTTGTACACTAAACAGTATGTTCCGTAAGAAAGGAAACAAGATTTAGCTTCGCATGTGTAAAATAAAAAATGAAATGCCAAGATGTTTTGAAATGTAAAGTCAACAATGTAAACGCTAAACTATAATAAAGCCAAGTCCGCATTTAAACATCCAATATGTAGTATACTCAATGTAAATATAGTTAATGGACATTTGCATACTTTATGAATAAATTGAACAACTTTTATATTAAAGTTCAATCCCAATTAACATTCAAAGGTACGGTAAATCATATTAGAACCTCTATTGAATGAATACCAAGAAACTAGGAAAAATATTAAAATCTATATATAATCACATAAGACTAAAATCTTACATTTAAATAGGTTTTGAAGTTTGTTTTATCATTCAAAAATTTAACCTATAATCGAACATCTTGTTTTATACTGCTGGTATTTTCCCTTAATTTTTTTGTTATCATGAACAGAACATTAAATATAGTATTTCATGTCTAACTGTGCACATTGTGTATTATTAATCCTCTTGGTAAATTTTCATTGGGAGATTTAACAGTATTTCCATGAGCTTCTGTGGTAACTAACATCACTACACTTCTAAATGTATTTTAAATAGGCAGCACCTGCCTATGCAACAGTTTTCCCACTTTTTTTTTTTTTTTTGTAATTCTTTATGAATGTTATGAATTATAAAAACTATTTTTGTGACTACTTAACAAAAAAATGCTTCTGCAGAAATAAACACCTGATTCATTAATATGATAATTATACATCGTACCAAATGTTAAACAATGTCTGCATATAAACTTCCAGAAACAAATTCGAAAACTATTCAAAACAGACAGGCATGTGTTTCCCTCCTGCAAATCTAGGATCTTCGGTTTGGATACGACAGCTTAAAATTTTGAAGAATGTGTTTTGAGTATTTTGAAAATAAAAAATACTTTGAAAAAGCATTCCAAAATACATTACCAAAATACATTTGTTTTGAAGACTTAAAATACAAATGTATGTTTAAAATTTATTTCAAATACATGTATTTTTGATACTGCCCAACTCTGCTTGTCAGTACCTTTAAAATTGCATCCTGGGGAGATGTAATAAGAGAGAAAAACGATACTTTAACTTTTTTTTCAAGGGGTTATTTGCGATATATTTTTTAATTGATCGCAACATTTGAGACACAAGAGTACAATCTTTCAGAACATGTCTTCCGTTTTAAACTTTACTAAGCTGTTTGGATGATGTTAGTTAATAAATAATGACAAAATACCCCCGAAATATTTTTTTCCATTCTTCATTTGCGTATCAGTGCCTTCAGTGCATGCATCAGAGATTTTCCCTTCTGAAATGGATTTTTAATCATGCGTCAGAGATTTTCCCTTCCGGAATGGATTTTTAATCAAAGGGAGTGACGGTTGATAATTAATAACTCAGCTGTTAATTAGAATTTTGAAATTCTGAGAGCCAGGTATATCAAGACAGACTTTGGGCTATTCTCAGAAAAATTTTGAACCTCGTACGTGCAGTAGATTTTCCTAGCCATCGCACACAGACAGACACACAGAGCGATTTATTCTTTTATTTGTATAGATAAACACAGCAATAGTGTGTCAATGATTTTAATCAATTGATTTAAATCAGATGATAAAATCACATATTTTCTGATTTTTTAAAATGGTGTGAAAAAGCATTATAATCAATAATGAAAATGATCACTAAATCACTTGTAAAAAAAGTAATATGTTATTGTTAATTATAACAATATTAAACTGTGTAAAAAGATTTATTATACATTTAAAAAACATCTAACTAAATGTTAAATAACTTCAAAACATTATAATATTTAGTAGCTATTCAAATATTTTAATGTTGTGGGGAAAAAAATCCGATTTAAATTTCAAAAATACAATTTTTGTAATCTATTTATAAATTATGTGTGAATTTGCTGTATACATTGCTAACATTTTTGATCAATTTGATATACATATGCTTTAGAACCTATGTAAAATTGCTGGCTGCTTTATGAATTTATCAAACTATTGTTTATCACCTTTTTTTCAACCACTTTTTCAAAAATTTAGGTTGTGTTCTTAATTAAACAGTTATGTATCTAATAATTACAAAATTTAATCTGTATCATCAATTTAAAATTAAATTCAATTTATCAATAACTTTAAAATATAAGCAGTATTTAATATTGGTTTACATAATTATTACAAAATATTAATGCACATAATGTTATATGTTACTAAAGAATTTTTTTATTTGCAGTTTTTTGTAATTTCTATAATTACATAATTAAAATTTTATTAATTAAAGCAAAAAAAACAGATTATGTTAGTAATTGGAGGGTTATTCATTTTTGAAATGCTTAATTCTTGGTAGATGTTTAATATTTTAACACAGGGAAAAAAAAAAAAAAATCAGATTTAAATTTAAAAAAATCCGATTTTTTGATTTTTTTATAAAAAAAAATCATGTTTTTTACACCCTAGTTACTAATAATGTTTAAATTAGAGGAGAAGGGATTTTCAATTTTCTATTCGTAACTATTTATAATTAGAATATTTTCAAATGAAGTTATATTACTTATGATATACAACAATGTTTATTTTTATCAACATATATGCATCTGTAAACAATAAGAAATTATATTAAAAACCCAGTTTAAACTATATAAAACAGTTTTTTGAAGGTTCCCCCCCCCCCTCCAAAAAAACCCCCAAAATTTTTGCCGACCCTGCTTTGATCTATTTACTTTAATAAGTTTATTAAAAATTAATTTAATATGTAATATATAGCAAAAGCAAAATTTGTAACTTTCAACTTTATGCTTACTTTGTACCCAGAGGTGGGGAAATACATCATTTTACTCACCACATGTGAGTGGATTTTCTGACAGGGCGAGTGAATTTGTAGGCAGTATTTAAAAAACTCCATGCCAAAAACTATTTTTTTTTACTAGTTAGCTATATTTTACAACTTTCCAAATTACTTCGATGTAAACTCTGTTCTATTCTTTATTAAAAACTTCTCATGTATATTTTTCTTAATTTTACAGGGAAAAAAATATATATGTGAAAATGTATTGTAGCAATAGTAATCAACTATTTTTGCAATCGTCTAAGTTTTATTATAACCATTTCTAACTGTACATTGCATTTTGCTGGCGGGTAAAATAAATCCTTGGCTGGTAAGATTTTCTGAAAATTCCCTACTCCTGTTTGTACCATTAAAGTTAAGATATTTTAAAAAGCTGCAAGAAAAAAAAGAAATAAAAGCTTGAAATAAGTAAACCGTGGTTAAAAGTGTTACCAACATAGTTATTGATTCTGTAGAAGAGGTTTTACTTCTTTAGAAGAAAAAAAAAAATAGGAAAAGTAGCAAACAAACTACCAAATTGCATTTTAGGTCAGAGTTTTGGAATAAGTTAACAAATTAGGTATTTCTCGTGATCACACTCAGGAATCCATAGTTAAATTCACAAAAGAGAGTGAATGTTCCTATTTCATGTTTCCTGAGAAAGATGACATGTTTGATGTATCACATCACAAGTTGCAGCTGTACTCTCGGATCCGGATCCACCAGAAAACCATAATTCAAACTATTCCTTTTCTTAAATCTGTTTCAATATTTTTAGTATTCTAAAAAATACTTTTAATGAGATTCATGCACAATTTTTTAATAAAAAAAAAATACAAAGCTTTAAATAAGTATTACTTGTTTTACTCCACAAGAAAACATTGATAACTCAAACCATGGATAAAACAATTTGCAATATATTTATAAATAAAAAAATATTCTATTAAGCAAATTATAACAATGTTACATTAAACAGGGTTGCTACTCTTGTAGGAGAATAAAATTCCCTGGCTTTTCCAGGTGCATTTTATGAAAATTTCTGTCTAACGGTGTAATGTGAACTGGACAAGACAGGAAAATAAATATTGTACCCTGTGAAAATATAAAAATTTTCAGCTATATACCACAAAGTTTTCACATAAGCAGCCCCCCCCTCCCCCCCCCAAAAAAAAAATGCTCTTAGCACTGCAATAGAAATTGCTTTCCTTAATTTCTGAGTATTTCAAAGTAAGTGTCCTGTAAAATGGAATATATATATATATATATATATATATACACACATATACAGTATTTTTACATTGAATGATAATTTACTCAACATCCATCACAATCTCACTTAAGTTCAACTTTAGGCAAAGGGGGTTGAGAAGCAAACATTTCAGGGTGGAGGTTACGCAGATTTGGTAATGATTTATTAGTTACATTAAATGTCAATAAAAAATATTGCAGAAAAATTTCAAAAAATTATATTAAACAGTTAAATTTTAAAGTATGTGTGGAGATGACAGTTGGAAAAAAGAAAAGAGGAACAAAAAGGGAAGAAGAAATTTTAAGAGGTGATTAAATAAAACTTTTAAAAATTGGAATTTGCAAAAACGTGGAGGATTTTTCTCATTTGCCATGGGACAAAGGTTGTACTTATTAGGCGACTTCCATGAAATGTTATTAAATTTCCTGACTTTTCCAGGATTTTGGATAAAATAGAAATTTTCTGACAAATTTCTGAATTCCCTGACTTTTCCAGGTTCTCCAGGTAGCGTAGCAACCCTGATTAAACAGCATTTAAATTATGCATAATATATTATCTGTGATTGATCGGTTAACGAACACCTCACAAAACAAAGCCAAGAAGAAGCAAGGTTGTGTTTCAGATTTGTCGAGCTGTATTTAATTGCATCTACTGACAGAGAACATTTTAACAATTGTACACGTATGACCTAATTCATGGACTACCGTGGGTTCGGAACCTTACATTACAATGAACAGATTAGAAACATTAATTTTTATATTTGTGTCTCTTATAGGAATATTTTTAATTGCAAATTAATTATTTTAATTGAAATTTTAGCCACGAATTATTAATAGGCTCTAGGTTCAACTTCAGCTTTATCGGGGCCTGCTGTAAACATAATAGTTACAAACTATGAAGGACGCCATTATTCACATGCTTGAATCATGCAACAATACTTGTATTTATTATCATTTTGTATTATTAACTTACGGTTGTAGTCGGCAGAGCCTCATTATAGCATGGGCTAACTTCTACCCAGGGCTGTGGGGGTCTGAGTCTGGCTCATTTTTGAGTGAATGAGTTGGATCTGTTAAAATTCCCAGAGTCTGAGTGTTCCATTTTACAAGCAGGGCTGCGTTGTTGGAGTCGGGCTCATTTTTGAGTGAAAAAGTTCAAGTCGGATCTGTTAAAATTCCCTGAGTCAGAGTCATCCATTTTTCCCACCAACTCTGCAGCCCTGCTTCTACCAGTATTTTTATATAGTAATCGTCGCTCTATTTAAATAAAAGGATTTCTGTGATAAATATGGCAAACATTTACTATTTGGAAATATTGACGGAAGTTTACTCATCACGACCTGAGAATTGGCAGTCTTAAATGTCACACACGCCTTATACATTGAACATATATTTCATTATGGTAGACATAAGGTCAGATTCATATATTGAGTGCAAAAATTACTTTAAGAGAAAGTAGTAAATTTGCAAAAGATAAAGTAGTAGATTTACAATGACTTTTCTTTATGAGTGAGAGCCAGAAACATTTTAATAATAATTTAAACTAGTATGTTGTGGCCATCACAAAACTTTTCTATATAAATCACATCAATTAAATCATTTAAATAGTACAAGAAATTACATCAATTTATCACCAATTCATATCAAAGTATATATGAATTTGATGTTTGATGAAAATTCGTGCATTAGTTCTTGAGATAGAGCTAATGGTGGAAATTCTGAAAAATGCAGCACCACCTGCTGAGCGATTTGCACCAAAACATAAACAGCACTAATTCATATCAAGGTAGATCTGGATCTGAAGTTTGTTGAAAACCCAAGCATTAATTAGTTCTTGAGATAGAGCTATTGTGGGAAATGCAAAAAATGCCGCATATCAGCACCACCTGTCGAGCAATTTACACCAAAATCTAAATAGCACTAATTCATATCCCAGGTATACCTGAATCTGAAGTTTGTTGAAAATCAAACAATTAGTTCTTGAGAGCTATTGTGGAAATTTCAAAAAATGCAGCATAGCAGCACCACCTATCGAGCGATTTACACCAAAATGTATAAAACGTCAGTTCATGTCAAGGACTAACTAAATCTGAAGTTTGATGAAAATCCATGCATTACTTCTGGAGACTGAGCTACTGTAGAAATCGTGCAAAATGGTGCATAGCAGCACCACCTGTTGAGTGATTTACATAAAAAAACTAATCAGCACCAATTTCAGGCCTAGACTTTCTTCAAAAATATTATAGGAAATATAGGAATTATTTTGAAAAAAATATAGGAATTTTTATTTATATGTAAATACACCTACACATGTTTTAATACACTTACATACGTATTAACATAGACGTCGTAAAGACTGTATCAGGACTATTTAAAGTTCACTCCTGACTATTTCAGGAATTTTTAACACTCTTCAGAATTAATATATTAGCGTTTCAGTAGATGTACACAAATTTTTTTTTTCAAGCTGCATTTAAAAATTTTTTTTTACAATTATTTTCCATATCATAACTCATATAGCAGTTGTATTTATCAATACAAACATGATTGAAATAAAGTTTACTTAACTTTATTTTCCAGGTATAAATGATTTTTTTGTAATAAATTTATATAAAATGAATTACATTTGTTTCATTCCGATAGAGCAAAAATTCATGATCAAAATAATTATATAAAGTTATGTGAAAAATTGACTAATGAGGTTTTCTTTTCTTGCAACCGATTGACAAAATTAGAGATTTTTATCGATGACCAATCGAGAAATTTCATGATTTTTTGCAGTGACTAAGCAAAGAAATTTGAGATTTTCTGCCACAGGTGATTAACAAAATTCTTGGAAAAAAAACATTCTAACAGACTAAATCTGCAGTTTTTATTGTAACGACCGATTGACTTTCTTCTGAGATACATTGACGAAATTAGCATTTTTTTCTACACCTTTTTTGCAACAGACTGATGTCTATTTTTTTTTAAAGCGACAAACTGATGAATTCACGATTTGTTTCTGCGACTGATTGACAAAATCCATGAATTTTTTTTTTTTTTTTTTACCACAAGTGACTGCCAAAAATTACAATTTTTGTCGACAAATTTTGCAATATATTTCAATGACCGACTGACGAAATCAATGATGTTTGGCCGCAACTGATTGAAGAAATTCAGGATTTTGTTTGCCGTGATTAATTAATGAAATGTGACTATTTTTTTCACAGATCGACAAATTTCATGATGCATTTCAATGATCGATTGACAAAATCAGCTATTTTTTGACGTGAGTGATTGGTGAAAATTATGATTTTTATCAACAAATGATAGACACATTTCGAGATCTATTTCAATGACCAACTGACAAAATCAGCGATTTTTTGCCACGACTGATTGAAGAAATTCACGAGTTTTTGTGGTAACTGAATTAGGAAACATACGATAGTTTGCGGAGAGTGAATTCCTAAATCTACGATTTTTATAAATGCACGACCGACCGACAAATTTCGTGATATATTACAGCAGCAGATTGATGAAATCAACGAACTTTTAATGTGCCGTTTGTGGAATTCAGCAAATTAAAAAAATATATTCACGGAAAAATCATCCAGATTGCCGAACTTCTGGGTCTAAATAAAAAATAATCACAAGGTTGGAGGGCTAGAAAATATAGGGAAAAAATAGGAACTATAGGAACTTTTTCAAATTTATAGGAATTATAGGCAATATAAGAGTCCCATGGGTGCAAGAAGTCAATTTAAGCCAAGACAAACTTAGAGTATTAGGAAAAACCAAAGGGAAATGGGCTAGAAGGTTTCTATCTCTTGCATTATGGCTAAAAATTTGTCTCTTACAATAAAAAAACATGATTAAACGTTCTTGACATTGAAATTGCTATTATTTAAGTAGATAAAGTAGAATTCAGTATCAGTGAAAAATCTCTTCAAGACTGAAATCAGTCCTCAGACTGAAGGTCTTGCACCCATGAAGAACGCTGCTAGGCCTGCAGTTTATATCAGGGAATAACTGAATATAAATTTTTATTAAATTCCGTGCATTAGTTCTTGAGATAAGAGTGCCATCAAAATTTGTGTCACCTACAGACATTTTGTAAAAACATGTTTTTCAGAATCTGACCCCTAAAACATGTAAAAATGTCAAAAATTTTCACGAATCCATTACTTTCTTTTTATAAAGATAGATAGTAAAAATGTATACAAACATTTACTTAAAAATATTCTTTAAAATTAATCTTTATCCTAACAAAAAGTTAATGTACGAAAGGGTGCCAAGAAAACTTTCAAAAAGAGTGTCATGGCACACGGGGGCACCACATTGGACAGGCCTGTTTTAGAGAACTGATGAATTTTTGAAAGGTTAAGGTGACAAATTGATACGATTTAATGACTTACTCAAACAATGTAATCCTAAAAGTTTTTACTAAGGGCATGTCATTTATTTTTTTAAAATACGCCACAACATGGACAAAGCCATCAAAATAGGATTTATCGATATTAACCCTTAAATGCCGGGTGTTGCCTTTCGGCAACATACCCAATTTAGGCTTATAAATACTATTAGAATAATATTGAAGCTATAATAATGCCTAATGTTGCCAATAAAATACATTCTGAAAATATTAAATCGATTTTCAACATGTGGATGGCAACACTTGTGCTGTTTATGAATAAAAATAGATTTATTTTTCCAATTGTTGATACATGTTCTTTTTGTTTTGTTTGGAAGCTTGCGAAATATCATATTTTGTTCTGCAGTGAACAAGTAAAATTTATTTCATATCATAGTTCTCAAAATTCTTGTGTGTTTCATATTATAAATTTTATCAAGTAAAATTATTTTTTCAATTAAACACCAGTATTGCAGATTAGTAACAAACAGTTTTTTAGCAATAAACCATACTTAAAACAAAATATGATTTTTTAAAGTATTTTTCCCATGATTTATTTAAAAAAAGAAAGCCGAAAAACATTTTAAAAAAGATTTTTGAAAACTCAGGCATTTAAGGGTTAAATAAGGACGTATATTAACATTATTATAAAGGAAAAATTTATATATTTTTTATATATTATTTAGCTTTTAAGAACAAATTAATTGAATTCCCAAACAAATCTATACTAAATCTATGTAAGGTTCACAAACAATCATGGAACAGAAAGTTTGTTAACCGATCACACACCGTGCATAAAATGGACTTTATGAATTTTGGGCCACTACAATTTCAAAAGAATAAAATTTTAATAGTGATTTAGATAAACTAAGAAAAGTAATTTAAATTGGCATAGTCTGATCCTTTTCCAGATCATATTGATTGGTGTTGGACAATGGCACAAATAAAACAAGTGGGTACGTGTGACGACAGATCACAGAGGGTTTCATTTTATTTAATATTCTTTTCAAAACTCATTCTTTAATCAATAAAGCCAAATTGATATATAACTTATAATAATTAAATCCTTAAAAACTGCACATAAAGCGGTAAAAAATAAGGCTTTTAAAAAAAAAAACTCCCCCCCCCCCCCTCACAAATTTTTTTGCACCATTTCTTTTGAAAACTTGTGTTATAAACTATCTTAAAGTTTCAAACAGATTGCTGTGTTAGATTTCTTAATTTAAATAAGATCGTGTTTCTTTAAATTCCACATTCCACCATCAGGGACTGCACTATTCTTAACAAAACTATCTGAACGAAACTTCTTTCTACAACTTATCCGTAGATACATTAGTTGAGGGGGTGGCGATCTTAAACACAAATTTAAGATATTTGCTGAAATTCCTATTCTAAAATAGTGGTACCAACACTTATGAATTTTTTTTATTGAACTAGTAGCATTTATTTCAGGACTCCGTCAAAAAACTGGACATAAAGCAGTAAAGGATGCTAAGGTTTTTTTTTTTTTTTTTTTAATTTAATGCCCCCCCCCCCCTTTCCTGAAATTTCTGATGCCATTATTTTTAAAACTTTTTATTATGTGTTATAAACTAAAAGAAATCACTTATCTTTACAAAGAGACAAAGACCAGATATGGTGTAGAAAGAATAACTTTTACACCATAACTTTTGCTCAGCCAGAGTCTGTTGAAAAAAAAACCAAGCACACCCTATCAAGAGTGAAATGAAAGAATATTGACCTGATCCCGTGCTAAAATGAACTTCCAAAAATGCAAATGTGGCCTTTCCATTCAAGCCTCAATCAGCTGCAAATTATTTCAAGTGCAGAATAATCAAGCAATAAGAGCCACTATTCTTGACAAAATAAACACTAAGTTTTGCTATTTACCATATTTTCCGGGAATAACGCTGCGGCATTAAACTAGATTTTTCTGGTTTGAAAACAAAAATGCGGCCAATAACTAGGAGCGGCTTGTAAATAATACCATGTTTACTGCCGATCTTTATTTAAAAATTTGAAAATCTGGTTAAAAAATAATAATCCATGATCTTATGTTGTACTTCTGAAAAGAAAAAACAATGTCTTGCATGGCAAAAAGGTATCACCGTGTTTACAAACAATGCAATTTTCATGAGCAAAAAACTGCACTTTATCCGGGCATCGCATCCAATCACAATGATTCTCCTCACGTGCGCTTAGCATCTTGCATGCCGTATAAAGAATAACTCCTCCCACTTTCTCCCTCGTTCATTCTTCGCCAGCTCCGATAAAGCTACAAGAAAACTGTGTTCGTAATTACATTCAGCATTAAAAAGATATGTATACTCACGTTTGGCAACAGCTCGATTAATCTTAAACACAATCGAGTGTGCACGTGTGCATGCCCGATCCAAAACATACGAGATCCGATCTGCCAGCTCGCTTTTTTGATAATTTCACGAATGATGCAGATGATTTCATAGACACAGATCAAAGTTTCTCACCTGAAATTTAAAAATTATTCCACATTGATACTGAGGACAAAGATTTTGATGGATTTTCAACATTAATTATTCGTTGCTGCTGTATTATTTTTTTCCGTTTGTTAAAATACATAACGTTGATAATGGAATTAATTGTTCAATTAATTAAAAGATAAATTATTTATTTATTTATTTAAGTTCAAAATGTTTAATTTTATGTCCACCAATTAACAATTTTAATTGCACTCGGTATGTTTTTTATAACGAATGTGACGTTATACACAGTGCGGCGATATACCCGATGCGGCGTTATACTAGGTTTTTCTTGTTTTGTTTTTTAAGTAACTGCGGCGTTATACTCGGTGCAGCGTTATTCTCGGAAAATACGGTAATATTTTAGCTTTGCTGTGAAACAAATTATTGTAAAACAATTAAGAACATCTGAATGTCATTTTCAATTGTTGCATTATCGAACAGTCAGCTGTCATTATATGTACAAAAATTCAGTAATTTCAAACTTACCTTGCTCATATTGCTTACAGCAGGGTGCTTCACATAATTCTTAGAAATAGATTTCATATCGTCCATGTTGTACTGGGCTTTCCACATATTCTCACCATATTGCCGCTTTCCTTTAAAGCCATTATTTCCATTATAGCCACCTCGTCCACCATGGTTATTAGAGAAGCGACCACCAAAACTACCCCGGCTCCTGAAGTCTCTAAAAATAATAATAAAATAGATATAAACAGAGTTTAAGATAAAAAATATATTTTCCCCCACTATATATATAACTTTAGAAATTGAAATTTGGTTTCTCCCCCCCCCCCCTCTACAGATACAAAATATACCATGCATGGGTGCAAGAAATTTATCCAAGCCAAGACTGAAAACATTTATGAGTATTGGGTTATAATTAAAGGAGATAGGCTAAAATATTCTAATGTCTTGCACTATAGCTTAAAATTGATCTTTTACAAGATAAGAACGATTAAAAATTTTTGCTTATAAAATTGGTATTATTTTATCATAGGAAGTATAATTTGAAATTACTCAAAAATTTCTCCAAGACTGAAGACTTGCACCCATGATACCATGCTAATCTGTAATAATTTATAAATCACTGAAAAATCATTTTTCTTAAAAAGATTATAACATGAAATTTAATCTTGCTAAGTTGCCAAGCATTTTAATCCCCCCCCCCCCACACACACACACACACTTTAGTCATTTACAGAGAAAAACTTCTCCGATTTGAAAATATTTGTTTTAGAGTATAAGAAAATTGTACTCATTCAGAAAAAAACCATAGAAATTGTTTCTCTATTCTAAAATCTAATGCTGTTGCTATAAAAGTGTGTCCCTTTCTTGGTTTGTATATTGTACTACAGAAACTACTGCATATCAAAACAAAAACTAGTAATTTTATAAAGAAATGAATGATAAAGACAAAGCAGAAAGTTTTTAAAAAGGAATTATTTTAAGCACTATTTAATGTTGAAATCAAGCAACATAATTCAGTTAAAGTTGTATGGGATCAACAATTATACATAGCAATTTAACCATCTTTAGCAGATACGTAGTTGACTAGTTTATGGTTTGCAGTTGCGATCATTTTTTTTAAATTGTCTACTTTAAGGGTGTATTTGAAAAAATATTTTCCCACCCTCAACAGCTCAAAATTTTCTGAGACATTTTCAGACTCATTTTTAAAAGTAAAAACATGAAACTTGCAGGGATGATTTCTGAAGACATGTTTAACATGCCGTGTGATTTCATTTTCAGCTCAATTAATTAGAATTTGATTTTTAAACAATTATTTTCTCAGTATGACCATTTTTTTCATTCCCAGATTGCCCACTTCGGAAAATTCGGTTCAAAACGCCAACTTTGACAGCGTTTCTTACAGTATTTTCTGCATTTATCAAAAAATTAAGAAGCACCGCACATTATATAGTTTCTAAATAAGAGAATTTCCAAGTTTGATGCGTTTGAGAGCAAAAATGAATTTTAAAATGAATCAGAAAATAAGCAGTTTGGATCGGAATACACCCTTAAGGGTGTTTTTTTGCAAATGTTTTATTTAAAGTTTTATTATCTGAATAAAGATTCAATTTAAATTTTCCTACTTCTTTATTGGCAGCTGTTTTATATTAAGTTCACATGCTCTGCATGTAGTGAAATTCACTCTACTTGCACATCATCACATTCGCACTCTTTCAAATTTATGGATATCCAATTTTTATTATTGAGTGGGTGGATTTGGGAAGGGGGGGGGGGGGGGGGGAAGATAGAAATCTACATCAATGATTTAAAATTCTATATACAATTTTAGGGTTGATAGCTAAAAAAACGTTGAAAACAGAAAAGTTGTATAAATGCCACTTCGAAGGATCTGTATACTTAAAAAGCATTGCTACAGGGAAAAAAAAAAAAAATGTACTCATTTTTAAACATATCAAACTTGAATTCTCTAAAATGTACACAATAGGATGGAGATGTTACAAGGAAAAAAATGCCTCATATTTAAATCTGAGATTCCCCCCGAGCCAGATTTAAAATAGTCGGGCTCACTCGGGCTCCAAGAAGAAAGTCCAAACTCATCTAGTGTGCAGACTAATATAAGAACCGTAAGAACTACACCAATCTTTGTCACCACAAGAAAGATTCATAGATGCAATATAGTTTTGTCCCCCTTCCTTCAAAAAAATAAATAAAAAAAACTAACCATCAAAACTCTTGTGATGATGTTGGTGGAACTGTAAAGCAGCCTAGCAGGGGTTGACCCAGGCAAAATTTTGGGCCATTCACAAAATTTTTAATAAAATAGGCCCCTTCACAAAATTCCATTTCACAAAAACACTTCATTGATTATTTTATTTTTATTGTTAGATTTTAAAATGTACATTTTATAAACAAAACAAGTTCACAAGAAAGCAAAACTTTAGCAGGCGGACTTAAAGAAGTTATTAAACTAATATTTGGCTCTAATTTGAGTAACTGGATTTCATCTTACGTTATAAAATGTATTTTTTACAAAAATAACTTTTCACAAAATGAGCACCAAGGAAAAAAAATCCTGCATCGACCCCTGCCTAGTTATGAAAGCAAGTTCGCAAATAAGTAACAGTAATATTAATTTTTTTTTTTTTCATTTTGCAAGGATGAAATTGAAGGTATTAAATTGGCTTATAAAGAAGGGGAACATCAAACATGATGCACACCAATTTTGATGAATTTGAGGTATGTTCTAAGTGTAAGCAGGGTTGTTTTTTTCCCATACCAAAACTTGTTTTTCCCATCACACTGGGAAAAACTGGGAAAAAGCAGTAAATACTGGAAAAAACTTCCCAATGACAATATGTAAGAAATATTCTGTCTTTCTGAATCTGATGTGTAAAATTAAAGTTAGAAATACATAATACAAATTTCCCTTAGGTTTAAAATTATTCAGTAGGAAAGGAATATAAATACTAGGGATTGACTGAATACTGAATAGTTATTCTTTTAAGTATTCGGCCGAATAATTGCAGATAAGTATTTTCTTAGAAGTAGAAGAATTCTCTTTTACTTAGCAGTAGAATAGGCTAAATAATGAGTTTCAATATTATGTGCATTAGTTCAGAGTTTAGCTGCACTACAAAAAATAAGTCAAAGGCCATTTTTTATTTTAAAAAACTTTTCCCTTCCTAAAATAGTCTACATAGGTGCAAAATCAAAACAACTGTCTACAACAGAGAAAAAAAAAAAGTAAGAAAGATGCACATTAGGGTGGTCACAAGAAATCAATTTTCGATTTTTTTGGGGGGGGGGGACCCCCCAAAAAGTTGCCAATTGACTAGAAAATGAGATTGGCAAAGTTTCAGCTCATTTGGATAATATTAATCTGTGCCTCATTGAGGTTTAAGTTTGAGGAAAACCTGATTTTTCGCAAAAAAAGGGCTGTTTTTCCTTCATGAAATGAATACAATTGAACCTATAAACATAATGTAGGTCTCATTTTATAAAAAAGGTTTTGTTTTGAAGAACCACACACTATTTTTTTCTAAAAATGTATATATTTAAAAATATGCAATTTTTCAGGGCCAGACTTCACACGAATTTTAAGAAATTACTTTTTATGAAAATGCGGAAAAAAAAATTGCAACATTCCATTTCATCTGCTTTCCACCTTTTTTTTTTCTTTTTTTTTTCATTTAGTACATAATAAAAGGGATGAATTTAAAAAAAGGGGCAAAGAAAGTATAAAAATGAGAACAAATAATGCTCAAACGCATTTTGTTATTAAAGTTGTGTTACAAGAAAGGAAGCATAAAAAAGAAAAGAAATCATTATCCCTTACAAATGTCACATTAACCCCTCCAGCACAGAAAAATTTTTGTTCGTAAAATGATAAAATGATTGGCTATACTGGAATTTACAAACTGCTTTTTTAGAAATTAGAAACACATTACTTTAACCTTTCATTGTAAAATGAAAATTTTATAAAATATTCTTCATGCCATTTGTAAGTTTGGTATTAAAATTAGGTGGTCCCGACGTGGGACCAGATGGGCCGGAAAAGATGAAGGTGGTAATGGCTTAGATAAGGTAGCTTTTGAAGAATCTTGAAAAGTTTTTCTACATTCAGATACAACTTCTAACATATACTGTTTTTGTTTTTCTTCTTTTGTTAAACAGGAATTGAAATCTCGGTTTAATTTTATTCCCCTATCAGCTGTGTCATTGACAACTTTAAAACCATTCACTGTTTTTTCTTTCAAATAAGCTTTATTTTCACACCATACATTGGGATCAGTATTTAAAAAATGCTTATTAATAAAAAATCTCTTTAAAAAAAATTTAGTGTTTGAAATGGAACAAAAACATTGACTTCATTGTTAAATAATCCACTTCGTTGAAACCTTTTGTTGCTCTTAAATTCCTATCATCATCATTTCTTCATCAAATGACATTAATTTTACAGTCATGCTTATGTTGACTTTTTTTTCCAAAGTATCATCTAAAAATGAAAATGCAGCTTGATCCGAGTTAAGATACCAAAGGCGGTTTATCATTTTAGCGAGTGCTTTGTCTGCAACCTATTTATCAATTTTTCTGTAGTGAACAAGTGATTTTATTATTTGCAGGTCTTGGATTGGGAGCCAAAGTGGAAGTGGGAGTATTGAAGAACGGTTTTATATAAATATTGATTAGAACTAAGCAAAGGTCTCCAATACCTTCTTTTTTCTAAATTTGTTATTGATAGATGATCCCTCAAACAATATATTTTGAGAGAATAAATGGCCTGTGCCATCCATCTGACATGATTAAAAGCACCGGGTGTTCTGAAGTCTTTTGGAGGAACATGTCCTATAAAAATTAAACAAAGTTCGATAAACTCTTTATAATCATCCCTGGGCTGTTAATTTTTAAAAGGTCCTGTAAGAAAACTTGAAATTTCTTCTGAATTACTGCTTATATCTAGTATTTCATCTTCAATAGCATTTTTATACTTAGTCTGGTTTAATTTAGACCACCCAATCAGATTTTTTTAAATATCTGGCTGAGGGGCAGTGATTATGCCCACTTTACAATCAAACACAGCTTTTACGATAATTTCTAAATTATGGTGGGGACATGGTAAATACAGAAGACTTTTCCTCTAACAATTACTATAGAAAAATGCAGATTCCTCTGAGACGACCAGTGTTTACTGCAGTGGTATCAAAACATATTGCTTGGATTTTACCAACTTCCTCCCACTGTTCAACTGCTGAAAATACAGCTTTCGCCTGAATTATTCCGATACTATTTTCAAGCTGTGGAACTCTTAGTAACTGTTCTTCATCCCCACAACTAATTAAAACTTCTATACACTCTACATTTTCTGTATTAAACTGTGAAGCAGTTTCCATCCCAGTGAAGAACAATTCTCTCTAAACCGGAATTCTTAAATCTGTTTTTGATGAGCTTAGTTCTTCATTTATGAAATACAGTAAAACCTCTGAATAGCGGCCACCACTGGGAGCACGGTAAAGTGACCGTATTTCGGAGGTTGCCGTTATTCAGAGGTTACACATTTTAAAACCTCAAAATTACATTACATTAAAATAACAATAACTGACCAAAATTATTTTATTTTTACAGTTAAAAAATATATACTATTTTACACTAAAGAAATCACAGTGAAACCTCCCTGTGCGACCACCTCCATTATATAGGTGTAAATTAGCAGTCGCCACTCGCCACGTGGCGATTAAAGTTGTAAAAGTGGCGATTAAAAAATCGGCCATCGATCGCCAACTGAAATACAACTTTTTTCATGAAAATATGCATCTCTACTTTGATTACATCTAATTAGCAAACTGGTTAATTTTTTTTCCTACCGGATGCAAGCAGATATCAATGATTTAGCTGTATTTTCAATATTTCGTTTTTTCGCCAAGTGCCCGCTCTTCAGTTGGATTATTTTTTTTTACAGTTTTATTCTGCAAAATATATTCATCAGCTTTGATTCCACATGCGTTTCAAATAATTTATTCCTTTTCTTTCACCGCCTTTTCCTTTTCTTTCACTTTTAAAATGCAAGTGCATTTTAACCCTTTCGGGTTTGGAGTACTATTAATAGTACATGTCTTTTCACCGAGTATTGCTTTGTATTAACAATTACTTTTGCTACTATCTACATATAGTAATGATAGTATATGGCTATGCCTTTATTATTATGATTTCATTTACGTTTGGACGTTTAGTAATAACAATAAAAGTTTGTTTAATTATCTTTGCACCGTTGGCGATTCCTTTATTTTATAAATATATATCACTCTTTAAATTTAAAATAGTATAGGTTACTTTTCTGAACAAATCATGTGTGATAAAACACAAAAAACATTAGAAAGTTGTAATATCTGTTAAACTCTGTTGTAATGATATTTTCCAAATGTCTTCAAAACTCTTCCTTAACATATTTTCATATTAATATGAATTAAATAGTACACAAAATAAGTACAGTCGTTAGAATTCAGACAATGAGAATCTTTAAACTTCAGTAAATCTATTCGGATAACTATGATTAGCATTATTAAAATAAAAGTAATTTTATTCTCAAAACTGAAAAAAAAAAAAAAAAAAAAAAATCTGACACGAAAGGGTTAAGGACATTGCAATATCTTCAATATGTTAGATCAGTTAGATTATTTTTCTTCAAGAGATATTGTTTAATCCTGCGAAATACAGTCACCAGCTTAGACTTCAACTGTATGTAATGTGTGTAGCATGTTAATAACACATTTATTAGAATAAAATCAAAATAATGTTTTATTTGATATTCTTTTTTTAATTGAATACACCTAGCTGTTGGAATTAGTTATTTTTTATATAAAGAAAGTAAAATGAATTTGATTGATAATGGTGTTTATGACCATATACAAATTATCCAAAAATAAATTCTAAAAAAATTAATATGATAACAGATTTTGTGGTTTTAAAGTAATTTTCTTGAATTTCGACTGCTTCCCTATTCTTATTGTGAATAGTTGGCTGGTATAAAACTCTGATTTATAGAAAAATATGTATATATACAACGATTATAGCTTATCTAGATGTCAAGAAAGTTTGAAACATTATAGTGGCCACTAACTTCAAAAAGTGGCCACTAATGAAACTGAGTCTACCGGCCACTGGCTACTAACTCAATTTCCCAGTTTTCACCTATACTCCATTAAGCGACTACCTCCCTGAATGATCATTTTTTTAAGGAACGAAATTTATTTCCATAAACTCAATACTAATTTTACCTCTATTCAGAGACCACCCCAGTTGAACTCCCTCCATGAGCGACCAATTTCGTTGAAGAAAATGAAACAAATCCCATTTTTTTCCTAGTCGCTCGAAGAAGGTTTTATTAGAATAATAATTCCAGAGAGCACATTATTCGTCAAACTTCTAAACTAAGTTTAGAATTTTTATTTATTCCAGTAACTTCAAAGTTTTAAACCCCCCTTTTGTGCATTTTTATGCAATGAATTTAACTCTGATGACAAAGTAAGGATGATGGTCAATAAACTCCCCTGCCCTGTTCTGTCAGGAAACTCTCAAAGAAATAGATTAATGAAATCGTCATTATTTGTTCCCATCCAAAAAAAATTGCATTTATTTACTGAACTTTGAAAGGACTTGGAAATAAAAGTTAAAGGAGATAAAACTGTAAAATCAAAGCAAATGTCAGTTTCTTAAATTCTGCAATAATGAACTTATGTAATTAACTTTTGTTCTGACGCTTAAATTTTCATATTTTTTCCTAATGTGGAAAATAAATTTTAGTAACATTAATTGCTAGCCTTTTTCAACAATTCAAATCTAGATTTAAACATGACCTCCATTAAGAATATACCTTTCGGAGCAACCAATTTTTATTGGAACGGAACATGGGCGCTTTAGGGAGGAATTTAGTTATTCACACTTTTTTTTAAATTTTAAAGCGTATCTCTTTCTCTACATGCATAATCATTTCCACAGATTTGTTGTAGAATTTGTTATCATTTTGAGTGAGTGCAAAATTTTTAATTTCCCAGTTTCTCTGTAATGTATCGGGCACTTTCATGCAACAATAGTCCAGAAATTGGGAGATTTTTCTGTCGAGAGTTCGAAAGCCATTCCAAAAGCAACTTATCAATCTCATCATTAGTTCTTTTGACGCTTAGTTTTAGATTCCAAATTTACACCTTGAAATTTTTGTTCTAAATAAAAGTCACTTTTTTTCAAAATGTCATCTGTTTGGGTCCTTCCGCAAATGTCATTTCAGCTAATTTTCATGCACTTACACATTTTTTGCTGTCCTGTATAACTTTCAACTTATCATTTAAAGTTAAATATTTTTCACTTTGAACTCATTCTTTTAACTAAAAACACGTGCTACTCATAGACAAGAAATATCATCACGCGATTCAAAAAGAGTACATTTGACAGTAGTCATTTGACTACTGCTTCCTCACACATACACTTAAATTTTTCACCCCCACCCCCTCTCGCCACACCTATTTACTTTGCTAAGCAACCAGTAGAGATTACTAAGGAAATTATAAGGACATCAAATAAGAAAATACACCTCCACATTCTTTTCAATGTCGCAGTTATAATAAAAAAAGCTGTGGAGTGTCCGTTATTCGGAATTCGTTGTTCAGAGGGTTAGTGTAATGTTATTTCTATGGAAGAGATTCGGTAATACTACAACATGGCCGGTATTCGGAAGTTACCGTTGTAGGAGGTTTCACTGTAGTTATTTGCGGAGTCGATTGCACTTCTACTTAAAATTAAAGTCTGGTGGTTAACTGGTGGATGTACTCTAAGTCTAGCAGCTTCTCTGGCATTCAGTTTCACTTACCAAATACTATAAAATACATAAAACTTGACAATTACATGGTAGCTTAATGTCGTGATTTGATGAGACATGTGGCCAATTTAAAAAATCTTACATTTCTGCCATCATATCGAAAAGGGTAGGGGGTTTTATGGAATGTTTCATCAATTTAAAAAATAGATAACGATAACTGGCATTAAAAACAGCCTTGTAATAAAAAGAGAAATTCAGAGGTTCAACTGCAATACAAATAGAGTAGATCTTTCTTACTAGACACAGAACTAGATAACTAATAATCAATGAAATATTTTGAAAGTTACAAAAATTGTTCACTTATTTTTGCCTGTTAATGCAAATAAGAAAAAAAATATATCAAAAGTAATAAAATTATTAATTTGTCATTTTTCATTTATGTTGAAAAAATGCAGAGTTTGAGGGTATGGTTCACGAGCTGATCTGAAAAATACTAAATGTTCATTAAATATAAGTTTTGATGAGAGTAAAAGTTCAAGGCAATAACAGTTTCTATGAAATAAAACAAAAATTAGGTTTCTAAGACAAATAGTTTTCACTTAAAGAAAGAAAAACTACAATTTTTTCCAAAAATTGCATATTTTCAAGAATTCATCCTCGATGAGGCATGGGTTAATATTATTCAATTGAGCTGAAACTTTGCCAATCTCATTTTCTAACTAATTGGCAACTTTTAGGAGGGTCCCCCAGAAGAAAACATTTAAAAAAATTTTTCCCATGTTGCTTGTGACCACCCTAATGCGCATCTTTCCCTTATCATTTAATTTTATTTACTTCTACATTAGTTTTTTTTTTTTTTTTTTTAATTTAAATTTAATGTGTATTTTCTTTAACATACACATCAAATAAGTATATCAGAGTTCATATCTGTATATCTAAGGTGTATATTAAAGAAAATGCACACATCAAATAAGTATATCCCTATGCCTATTCTATAGCTTTTATAACCATTATATCAAAATCGCTCAACTTTATCTTCACCACCACAATGTTAAAATATTAATCAAAATATAAATATTCTATCAATAATTTGACAGAAAATAGTTAAATGTACAAATTGATATAATACCTTTTGTATTTTGCAGGGGTCGATTTAGAAAAAGAAAGTTGCATAGCAGTAACTGCTATACAAAGTCAGTTTTGAATAGCAGTTAAACACTTTTGTATAGCAAGTAAAAAATAGCTAACGTAACTTTTAAATCTTGAAAATTTACAACAAATTTTTTTTTTAAAAAGCGTACTTCCTCGCTGTACTTCCATTGTAAATAAACACTTGGGGAGGGTGAAAACACAACGTATGTCGTGTAAAAACACCTTTAAATTTTAACTTTAAGCAGTGATGCCACTGTACTTGAAAAAACCTGGGTCCCGGGACCCAGGATTTCCAAAAATCTGGGTCCCTTTTTTACAAAAGCGGGTCCCCATCAATAATAATTTATATTTTAAAGGAATAAATGAAAGTTGTTTATTGAGATAAATGAAATGCATTAATTATTGTTTTAACAATAATTAAATAATGAATTAAAACCAGCATTATGTGCACTCAAATAAGATATTTTTAAAAAATATTAAGAGAAATTTTCTTTACTTTTTTAAAAGTAAAAATGCAAGATACAATTTTAATTGTAAAATAATGTTTATTTGAGAGTAGAAGATACCAAGTTCCACTAACAAGTATCACTAATGTTCGCATTCTTTTAAAAAGAGGCAAGGCGGGTTTATTGAAAAAGATATTTTTGCTGAAAAAAAGAACACTTATGTTAAGTAAAGGTGTACTTTTCGTTGAATGAATGGGTGCTTTCATTATTATACTTCCCATTGAATTATTTGTCAGCATAGATCTGTGTTGGAATCAGACATTTTCCTCGGAAGGGAAATTTATATCTAAATCACTAATAAGCATCAAATCTTAAATGTTCTGAAGGCGGGAGACATTTCAATGCAGTAAGAACGAGGAGGGGGGGGGGGGGGGGTGATTTTTACTGGTCCACCTAATGAATATAAATATTATCAAAGTACACTGAAATCATGCTGTATTTTTAAGAATCTCATAAAAAAGAAATTAAATCCCATTTTATGAATTTTCTACCTATAAGTTTAGTTTGCACATCTTTTTTGGTGCTTTGACTAAATTCACGTTTTTTCCGCGTTACTTTGACGAAATTCGCGTTTTTCCGCGATCCTTTTGTTGAAATTCGCTATTTTTTCGCGAGTCTGTCACGGAAATCGTGTTTTTTTCCGCGATACTTTGACAAAATTCGGCTTTATTCCGCGATTTTTTGACGAAATTTGCTATTTTTTTCGCAATCTTTTGTCGAAATACACTATTTTGTCTCAGCCCTTTTACGAAAATAGCGTTTTTTCCGCTATATTTTCACGAAATTTGTGCTTTTTTCGCGATCCTTTGACGAAAATCGGCTTTTTTACGTTATTTTTTGACGACATTTGCTATTTTTGGGGGATCCTTTGATGAAAAACAACTATTTTTTCGCGATCCTTTGACGAAAATCGGCTTTTTTCCGCGATTTTTTGACGAATTTCGCTATTTTTTCGCGATCTTTTAACGAAATACGCTAATTTGTCGCGGTCCTTTTACGAAAATCGCGTTTTTCGCAATATTTTGATGAAATTTGCGCTTATTTCCGCGATTTTTTGACGAAATTCGCTTTTTATTTCGCGATGCTTTGACGAAATACGCTATTTTTTCGCGGCCCTTTTACGAAAATCGCTGCGGGAAATATGCATCGCAATGATTGCGATTTAATGCATTTCTCTGATCGCATTTTAGTTAAATTTGAATCGCAAATTGCGATGCGATACCGCTTAAATCGAACCCTGGTATTTTGAGAACATTCCTATTTAATATGTTTGTAATTAGACAATCAGTAAAATCAGCTTAATGACAACATTGTTCCTTATTATTTGAATGAACCTTTGTTTTTCTGACAATCCTTAATAATACCCTGTATAGTTTAATATTTTCATAGGTTATTTTTTGGTATTGACTAGTGATAAAATAAAAAATAAGTGATGGGTTAATGAATTTGTGAGTGGAAAGAATTTTTTTTATTTTTTTATAATTAGATTTTAGAATAAAAATGTAACTGAATTTAATTATTGAGAATTTAATTTCAATTAAAGCTTATTAAAAAAGCTAATATATGCAAAAATGCATATTAAAAAGATTCAAGTATTCGGTTGCCGAATACCGAAGCTTTGGTATACACTTCGACTGAAGCTTCAGTATTCGGCAAAATTGCTACTTCAGTCAATCCCTAATAAATACAGTAGAACCTCTATTAACTGAGCCCTTAACAAAGTGATTTTTTTTTCCTTTGTGAATGAGCCTTGAAAATGATCACACTATTTAGTTCACTGTCCGTGCTACAGGTTCTTCTGTTCCCAAAAGCACTCAACTTCCAAGAAACAGTGCACCCTGAGAAGTCAACAGCGAACAATGCTTTGTTTCCAGTGGCCTTATTGAACACCAGGTGCAATGTGTTATCTGACAATTACTCCCCCTCCCCCTACACACACATTTGACTGGTGATTTAATACACAATTTCTATTAACAGAGATTTCAGATATATGAGGTAATAGCAGTCCCAATTAGCTCGACTAATCGAGGTTGCATTGTAAATAAGAATTACTGTACATAAAACATCTTCAGTGATGTCCTGCATCAGCAGCATTTCTGGAGCGTATTTTTTCTAATTTTTCTTTCATCCGAAACAAGATTAGAAATAGACTGGGTTTAAAAAAGCCTCTAAATTAGTATTTTGTTATGATGCTAAAATCCAATGTGGAAGTTAGAAATGAAGAATATGAATACTATTATGATTGGTAAATGTTTAGGAATCTGTTGTGTAAATATTTAAATGCACATTGTATGTTTTGTAGATCTTCCCTTTTTTTTTAAATTTATTTATTTTTTACCTTTTAAGCTATTTACTTAGAACCCAATTGACAGTTTTAAAGGTTGTTTTAAATTTTTATGTTTTTAATAATCAGTTTTTCCCATGTGGGAAAAACATGGTATTTCCCAGGATGGTAAATACCGGTTTTTACCATGGTATTTACTGGGGGTGGGAAAAACCTTGCCAACCCTGGTTGTAAGAGTATGTTGTATCCCTAATTATTCCTGTGAGGGGATTTCTTCAAATGGGCCTAAGATTTTGAGAAATTATGGGTCAAAGTTCAGCATAGGTTACAAATACCCATTAGTTTGAATGTTTAGGTGATTCCGTGGAGGGTGTCACACACGTAACGCAGGCTTTAATTTGCATTTATTCAATTATTTATTAAATTTTAATGTTAATTCTGATTTTAAGTGGTATGGTAAATAAGTTATTAGCATATTTTTAAATTTAAATGTGTGGCAATAAAACTCACAGAAGTATATCATTTAATTTCATTACTCAAAATGTGCTTTTTTTCTACTTCAGAAAAAAAGCACATTTTGAGTATGAAATTAAATGATATATTTCTGCGAGTTTTACTTACACACATTTAAACTAAAAAATATGTTAATAACTTATTTACCATACCACCTAAAATCAGAATTAACATTAAAATATAATAAATAATTGAATAAATGAAATTAAAGCCTGCGTTACGTGTATGACTCCCCGCATGGAATCGCCGTTGTACATGTTGTCTGTGGCGTTGACATAGAGTGCTCGCTTGCCAAGCAGACGACCCGATTTTGATGATGCCTCTTGACTTTAAATTTATATTTTGACTCTTTACAACTTTTAAGTAATGTTATGAATTGCTGCAACTTTGATTTTTTTTATATTTTCCTAAAAAATTCACAATGTGATTTTTTTTCCTTCAAAATTTATATTTTATAATATATCACTACTAACGAAAATTTAAACTACTTTATGTCTAGATTTTTTAAAAATTGTCTTTATGTATTTTTATATTTCAGAAATAATACATTATATAGGGTAGATGTGCCAGCAATGGACACCCCTTGAAGTTTTTGGTTCATAAGAAAATAACTAATAAATATTTAGCTTTAATTATTTTTTTTTATATATAATTCCCCCTTGTATGTTTTATAAAACTGTTATTGTTGACACTTTTAATCAAACCAATCAGGAAACAGAAAATAATGTTTCAAAGTTTTGCTGTGAAAATCTTAATGAAGAGGTTAAGAGCTGGCTTCGTTTAATTTATATATTATTTATTTTCTTGCGAAATTTGAATGTTTTTGTTTGAATAGCAATAGAAAACTTAGAATTTTATATAGCAACGGCCATTTACAAAATTTAATTTATTTACTCGGATGTCATTACTGGGATGGTTAATTAGTCAATTTTCAGTAAAGGACACCTCATGTAGACATTGCTAAAAATGAAATATCAGTAATGTTTATAGTGCATAAAATTTTTGGCTTAACTGCAAACCTAAATAATCAAATTTAATTTTTAAATTATACTTACCAAAATGTAATAACACCAAAACTTTTATAAATAGCTGCTTTTAAGTTATTTTATGCGATTAATAAAATTGATATTTTATTTTATTTATTTTATGTACCGTAATTTCCGGTAGATAAGCCGCGGCGTATACAATTTCAAAAGTAAAATTTTGCTACTTGCGGCTTATACGAAGAAGCGGCGTATACGCGGCAATTTTTTTTTTCAGTGTAAATAATTACCTATAGCAATTTAAATTTATAATTCAGAAAATCATAAATTAACATTTTATATACGTTTTATTGAATTAAAAGTTGTTAACAGCATAACTGCAAATTTATTATTTTATTTTAAACATCTGTAGTAAACGGCGCTGAACAAACGTACGATGTGTGTGGAAGTTCAAAGAGCACCTTCACCATGCATCGGAGAGGCGAGAGGAGCTTAGCAACTTGGAAGTTCAGTTCGCGAGCCACCTATCAAAGTCCACTGATAGTAAAGTTTCGCCCTTCGACGTCGCGTAGCCTCTCCTCTTGTTCACCGCGATTGGTTCTTCTGAGCTTCCGTCTAAGCGAGAATATTCTCGCCGATTCGAGAATATTCTCACCGATTCCAGAGAAAAACTCACTCACTCACTGCCCTTCATATGTTTCAATTCCCCCCAAACAATAAAATAGAAAGTTCCACTTATTTCCAATGCTTTGATTGGCTATTAACTTGAGAGAAGGTTAGCATTTGCTTTGCTAGTTTTTTTCCCTGCGTTCTTGACCCATATCTGCTAAGCTTATAACTTTTCAATTTTCTCTATTTTACTATAAAGTTTGATTTTTTTTTTTTCCGGCTCAAAATATGAAGAGGAAGAATGTCTGCGAAGCGTAAAAGTTACACTTCAAATTTTAAATTAATGGTATGCGAAAGAGCAGAAGCTATCGGTAACAGAGGAG
This sequence comes from Maratus speciosus, assembly GCA_963932465.1. Classification (NCBI taxonomy): domain Eukaryota; kingdom Metazoa; phylum Arthropoda; class Arachnida; order Araneae; family Salticidae; genus Maratus; species Maratus speciosus. The sequence goes on along the minus strand of OZ010796.1, from coordinate 226,870,301 downwards.
CTGCTCGTGAAAATGATATAGATAAACGCTGTGTTCGTAATGGCGAAAAGAAAAGGATGTTCTACAAAAAATGCCAAGGCAGAAAAGAGCTCACCGGGGCGGAAAAGTATCGTGGCCTGCTTTAGAGATTAACTTAGCTTGCATCCGAATTCGTACGGTTGAAACTGGTAAGTTTTTTTCTCGTTGCTCTTTTACCCACTTTTCTAAGTTAATTTCCCAACAAATGGGACTGACAAATTTTAAAGGCAGACCTCATTGGTGCTACAGGTTTATGAGGTGAAAAAAATTATCTGTCAGAGTCAAAACTACTGTTGGACAAGCTTTGCCAGCGGACTGGCAGGAAAAGAAGAATTCTTTTTTAGAATATGTGCATAAGAAAATAACTGAAGAAAAATTTACTCCAGAATCTATCATTAACATGGATGAGGTTCCCCTTACGTTCGATTCTTTCCCCCCCCTAAAGTCTATGTAAACTTTGCAAAAATTAAATTTTGGATAAGATTAAAGTTTTATATATTTCTATACTATTTACTATTTCAAAAACTATAAACCCATAACTTTTTTTGTTAAGCACAATAAAAATATAGTGCTTAGGGGTTAAGCTCAGTAGCAGAGAGTGTTAGTGAGCAGTAGAATAAATACCGATTTAAAACCAAAAGAAAAATAATTTATTATGAATTACATTAAAACTAAACTCCATAAACTTGAACATCAGTCAACAAGTCAGCAGTACTTTAAGATATATAAATAAAGAAATAATTATTTATTCTGATTTTATCTAATTTTAACAAAAAAGAAAATTTTAAAGAAAATGCATCAAACTAGATTTCGAAAAACCATTAATTTCACATTTGATTTTTTGGTTATATACCTTAAATTGTTTTAGCAAAAACTAAAACTCTGAAATATCAGAAATTTTTAAAAACTGAATTTACTCTTAATTTTTTAACTGGCTGTAAAGAAGTAACAATTAATATTGATTAAAAAGCTGTCAAAATGGAAGGGGAGGAGGGGATTATTTGGAGGGGCTGCAAGACACGCATCACTTGTAGAAGAAGCTGCAACACACACATCACTTGTGGAAGATGATGACGCAGATACAAAATTCTTATTAGCTTGACCTTCTAGAGAATTCTGATAATTTCACCAACTGTTTATTAAATTATTTCTTAACTCTTTATTCAAAAATTCTTTAGTTGGATTTTTTGAACCAAAAGCTTCACATGAGGTTTTCCCTACAGATAATAAAAAATATTTGATGGTTTGAATAGAATCCAAACATATCACAATTTAGTGATGTTCTGGATTCTGTAATGATGTCATCCATAAAATTGAATGCACTTTCAACTGCAGGACCATGGAAGCACGTCAACACAGCTTTAACCATTTTAGACAAAACAGGGTATTTTTGTTGTCCATTTTCTTGCATACTGAACACTGTTGCCCAATATTTAACAATTTCTGTATCTTCAAAGGGATGATTGCACAAATGATTGTCCACTTGATAATTTCTGATTTCTTGATCCAATAAATCACGTTCTTCTGCCGACAACATTTGGCAGGTATTCAGCCAATTTCATTAATGCCACAAATGTTGTTGTCTTTCCTCGTAAGGCAGGATTTAACCCTGTGAACTTAATAAACAAAGAATTTTTTAAGGGTAGTTTTTTGATCATACATTCTGCACAGTTTAAATAGGCCTGTTTCAACACACCTAAAGCTTCTTTCAATAAGGGGTCATTCTTACGTAAGTTATAACTTTGGATGCTTCAGCACCAGTAAACATCAATCTTTCAGGAAGGTGATTGTTCACATCCTTAATGTCCACTTTCACGATGTCATTATAAGTCGTTAGAGCAGAAACAACTTCATGTTTAAGAAAAAATACCAGGAACTGTTTCATCAGTTCAAACAATTGCACGTGAAGTTCATGGAGTAGAATTTCTCTACTCTGGAACAATTTTATATATTTGTTCAAATGGGGAAGTATGGATCGATAAAATCCCATAAATAATAACTTATTCTGATGAAAAAAAAAGCTTTGCTATAATCCTAGCTTTCCTTCGTTTGCCATCATCAGTCAATTGCTTCTTTTTCAACGAACAATTTCTTTAATTCTTGATGTTTGCTCAACAGACATTTCTTTTCTCTGAAAGATTTCATATACTTTACTTTCATAAATCTTCTGGTCACTAGATGACATCCAAGTAAAATAGAATACCAAGAGTGCATCCCATAAATGAACAATTCTGTCCAGAACAGACAAGATGTATAGCCATCTATGATCTGGTCGGGAAAGGGGCTTCAGGGACTTTATGTTTAATAACCTACAAATTTCAAAAAAATATTGTCTTTTATCATTACTTTTCAAGTCAAAATATATATCATCTGAAAATGTTTCCAAATATTTCAGAAAAGGTTTGGAAAAATGGAGAGCACAGTTATTGATGGTATGGCATGTTTCACCATCAATATCCAAAAGATGAGGAGCTTTATTATTCTTAAGTCTTTTCTCAACACCACTTTTTTTCCCCCACACATTGTATTGCAGGAATCCATTAACACACTCCCCAAATTAGTCCAAGGAATGTTATTTTCTTCAATTACAGAAACAATTTGTGAATAGATTGCAATGGCAGTTGAACAGTTGAGTTGTACTGAAGCCAAATGGCTTAAAATAATCTTATTTTCACAAAAATACTGCACCAATATAGCTAATATACTTTGTGAGCCTCGTGAAGTGCTTTCATCTAAGTTCAAAGAAAAGTTTATGCATTTTAGATTTTGCCATTGCTCATCCTTTATTGTTTTGGCAAGTCCGTATTTAAGTTTATAAGCCACCATTGTCAGACTCAATTTTAATGAATTCACCGACTGCATATCATGTGATAAAGTTTTGCATAGCTTGATTATTTCCAGAGCCAATGAGATTGAGAGCAAATGCTCAGCTATAAATGAGCAGACAACAGCTTCGGCTCGAGATTTTCTTGTCAGAAGATCGACAGTCCTTTCGTCTTCTTTCAATAATTCCTCATTTGCCGGATAAGATCCACCTAGAACTTGAGTTTGTTTTACCAACTTCCGCGCTTTTTCATGAATAGCAGATCTGGAATGTTGGAATAATCCCTTAAAGCCGTCACTAGCGTGTTTAACTGAATTATTGCAGACTATGCAAAAACGATACCCTTCCATTTCAGTTTTTTTGCACCAAACATCTACTTTTTCGACAAGATAATCCGTTTTATTTAACCATTCCCAACGGAACTTGTTTTTCACTCCTTCATCTACGGCTTTAATGTCAGCGCTTTCGTCCAAAAACTTCATAACTTTTCAGGAATCGACAAATTGAGAAGCGCAATCACGTGCTAAAACACACTAATAAATACGAGAAATCTATGCATACGGTTACAAAACGCCGAGCGAAGAGTTCGGAAATTCAACCCAGAAACGATGAGATAGGAAACATAGCTAGAGATTGGTAGAATATGGACACGCCCTCTTTCACATTCTGTTTCCTACCTTTCTTCCTCTACTCTCCACTACGTCACACGTGACATGAATTTGTTTCTCCAATGCAGCCAACAGCCGCTGTATTCTACAACCATACTTTCCTCCCTCGTTCCACACTTAAGAGAGGAAATAACGGTTTGGCGCCGGAATATCCCGACCGATTCGGCTAAGTAAAGGAGAATTCTAGAGAGAAAAATAAAGACGTTCAATGAATTCAGTTAAAATAAGCTCGAGCTTGATATTTACGATAATCGATTAAGAAAATATAAGGCTTGATGATGTAAATAATCAAAGCTACATACTTAAAAAGTAACATGGTAGTTACTAGACAAACCGGATTTCTGGTATTAAAAATGAAAAAAAATACTGGAATTCCAGTGTATAACTGGAACACAATCACCCCTGAACTGAAATAAAATGTACTAACAAAAGAGAAATTTCAACTGTAAAATTTGTATTTTACCTGTACATTTTGAGTTTTTGTCTTTTATCTCCATCCGAGCTCGAGTCCGAGCTACTGCAGGATGAGGCTTTGCTTCCTAACATGTGACTCCTAATAAATAAAAGTCAAAAGTTCAGATTCAGAAAAACTGCTAAAATTTTTAATGATACAATGTACATAAAATCAGTTTACTAAAGTAAGCTACATAATTTTAAAAAATTACACTAATTTTTAACGAAAAGATTTTTAACAAAAATGACGAAATTCGTGATTTTTTGCCGCGATCGATCGAAGAAATTCACGATTTTTTTTTGCCTCAAATTTCCGTATTTTCTACCTTATTACCGTACTTCCGTATTTTATCCTACATTTCCGGAGACATTGGCATCTATGGTTAACAGCCATGAAACATGATTAAATTAACAGCAAAAATATTTTAATTTACTTTTAAGAATTAAACCAACAGCATTTCGGGGAATTGGGCCAGTCACAAAAAGAAATTTTCCCAAACTTCCAAAATATGATGGCCAAAAAAAAACCCAACAAGAATTTACATAATAAAACAAAAAGATCCCCCATAAGATCCAACATTTTCAATTCTAAGTTACATCTTAACTATTTTCATTTTAAAGCTTTAAATAAGAAAATAAGATTAACTTTTTCAAAAATGAATCTCCCAGCTCCAGTTCAACAATATTAAGACTTAAAATATTTGTATAAAAATTTAAAAATTAACCTGAAAAATTTATCAATACAGTATAACTTCAAAAATCCAGCATCATCTGGACCGAGACTATGCCGAATTTTTGAAGGAATATCAAAAGTAGTAACTAGAAACATCAAAAGTAGTACTATACTCTTAATTGTGCCCTTAGCCATAATTTATTACATTGTTAGTGATAATTGTGCAAGAAAAAGAGAAAATTAAATATAAAAATATCTTACTTTAATTGATATTTTTTATGTTACAGAAAAAAAAATCTAATAAAGAGTGAAATTACTTCTCTTCTAATTTCCGGAACAGCAATGTCAACTTTGTTTTGTACAATTTTTGTGGAAGAAGTCAAGAAGAAGTCTTTTTTGTATTTTATACAAATGAAGATTGACTATTTTGGAAAGATAATCTTGTTTCTCTAAAGCATACATCAATTCTCCAATCAAATTTATGTATTTTTCTAATGACACGTTTTCTTCTGTTGGCTGTTTATCCTCATCTGAGCTGCTACTAGTGCTATCGGTGGTTCTATTTACCACAGCATCTGCAATCTCGCTGTCCGTTAAATTGTTCATTGTTGATGCATTTTCGATAATGCTTATCCAATCATCTATATCCCTTTTTTACACTTTCAAATGCATTTTCAGACTTTGCGTGATCAATCAGCTCATAAATGGCGGCCTTTTCACGAGAAATGTGAAAGCCTAAAAATTCTTTCTGATCATTGAGGTAGCCATTTTTTTAAATTCATTCTGGCCATATATTGTGGAATGCAGGGATGTAAAAATACCGGGCGATTAAATTTTCGACACTGGCGCCTAGATATGTCTTAGGAAATGAAAAATAATTCATATTTATAACCTTTATTATGTATGGATTTTTTTTTTTTCCTTTTGTTCCATGCGCAAAGAAAAAAAAACAAATTAAGTTCTCTTTCACTGAACTGGACTTATTAAAATTATTATTAAATCATTTCCAGAAATATTTTGTCACATTGAATGTTGATTTGGAAACAAAGTATTGCTCTTGACGAATAGTACGAGTTTAAGGTACTATGCACATGAAATTTAGTGAGCTTTTAATCAAATCAATGAAAAATGATTCTAAATTTCCAATTTTATCAAAGTTACTGCAAATTATATCTGTAATACCTGTGGCAACTGCATCCTGTGAGCGAGGATTCAGCACAATGAATTTTATCAAGAACAAGTTTCGCTCTACTTAGACATCACAGAATTTAAATGATTTGTTATTAATAAATTTAAATGGATCTTCTGTAGAAGCATTTGATCCTACAAAAGCAGTTTAATGCTGGTACTTTACATCAAAAATAACAAGACACATGAGCGGTCATAAATATCATAAAATTTTAAAAGCAAATGAGGACAAACAATAAGTTAACAGTATTGATTTTTGGCATATATTATAGTCCTTGAAGTGAATCACATATTTGTACTTTTGAGGTATTCAAAGAAGGTTTTAATAATTATTTGTATTTTACATCAGCACTTCCAATTTTTTTATATCAATATTTATAATTTTATGTAACTTTTTTTTATACAAGAAAAATTTATGTCATGTGTCTGATATATTTAATTAAAAAGAGTAACTTGTATGTACTATTATTAACTTATACTGTAATTTCATTTTACAAATTTGTTATCGATAGTAACTGGCTCCTAGATTTTTGAGCTGGCTCCTAGATTTTCAAAAAATTTTTACACCCCTGGTGGCATGCATTTGCCAAAGTTGTTTTCGTTACTAAGCAACGGTGCAGCTCCCAGAGAATATAATCCCCTCTGACAAATGGAAAAAAAAAAATAGAGCCAAATATTCTTTCTTTTACTTTTTTACTTTCGAACTCTAAGTTTAATACAAAATAATTGATATTATTCTTCTCCCATAAATTGAAAGTGTAAAAGAAAAAAGAAGGGAAAAGATAGTTTTGGTGCTGGATTTCTGAAGTCATGCTGTACAAAAAACTAATTTAATTATCTTCAAATTCATCTGAACTTATTTAAATAGCTAAACTGAGTAAACTAAAATATCTTTCTGAATCCAATAATATAAACCTGAAACAGGTTTTTAGATAAAAACCCCCACAGCCTTTTATCTATTAAATACATTCAAGTGTATTAAACATTCAAAACATCATATGAAAACTTCAATTTATTAAGCATATGTAAATATAAAGAAGTAATGATGATTGGACAACTTTGTAAAATGTCCGGGAAAGCGTCAGACTAAAGATAGTTTCATCCTTAAAAATGTAAAAGTCAGCAGTTCATACTCTAAAGCCCAAAAACAAAATTTTGAAAGTTCACAGAAAACTAACAGTTTCCTTAACTACAAAAAGGAGGGCACCAGCACCGCTCCTATTACAAATCAGAAAAACTCATCAGAAACATGGGTACACAGGCTTATACTTCATATAACTTATGCCACTTATAACTTTCCAATGACCTTGCAGTAAAATGCTGATTATAAGTATCATACTTCCCCATAGATAAATCAGTTAAAATACATTCGAACTTGGATAATTCGAATGTCTTTAATTCGAATTCGTGGATAATTCAAAGTTTTTTGTCATCCCTTGAAACTTTTATTCAGTTAATGCTTAAAAATCTTGGTTATTTCGAAGTCCAACTTCTTTCAAAGTTTTTACTCTTTCAAAAATGACAAAATCTAGTTTTAATGCAGTTATTTGAAAAGCGACCGGGTTAATTGCAGCTATTGTGGAAAATTGTTTAGCAAAGAGAAGAGGGTGGGAGAATATTCTTATCTGTTCTAGGAAACAGAGCAGGGATAAAGGGAGGTGGAATGTAGACCACCTGTACCTGTCCTTAGATACAGTTGCTCCCCACCCTTCCCCTTGTAAGTGACACATGGTACTCTTGCCAATGATGCCATGTGATAAATCATAGATGACACGTGTTGCAATTCCTTCAAAACCAGGACTGTAGTCGCTTGAGTTTTCTTCATTGTGCTTTTAGTTTATGTGGTGAGAGTTCAGTGCAAGCATGTTGTTGAGTAAGCACCATGTTCCATATAAAACCTTATCTTTCAATGAAAAAATTGCTATGATGCGCGAGGTAGAAAAGGGTGTAAAGAAGAAATGCATCATCACAAAAGAATATGGAATAGCACCTAACATTCTTTCGACCTTTTTGAAAAATAAAGAAAAATTTTTGAAATCTAATCCAAATCACAAATGAGCGAGAGAACCTGATAATCCTGATGTGGATGAGTGTGTCAAGTGGTTTTAGCAAGTGCAGGACAAAAACATCCTTCTCAGTGGAACTATTGTTCATGCAAAAGCGGAAGAATTTGCTATCAGCTTAGGAAACAACAACTTCAAAGCAAGCTCCTGATGGTTAGACGGATTTAAGGAAAGAAATGAAATTTCCTTTAAGTCTGTACGTGGTGAAAGTTCAAGCGTGGACCAAGATGCAGCAAATGAGTGGAAAGAAAAAGTTGTTCAAATCACTGAGTATAGAAAGGACAGAGACATTTAATGTCGACAAAACAGGGCATTTTTTTTCTAATGCAACCCTGCAAAGACTTTGGATTTTAAAGGTGAAAAATGTAGTGGAGGAAAACGCAGTAAAGACTGAATAACCCTATTATTTTAACACAAACTGATTAGTAAAGTTATCATACAAATTGAATAATTCGTATGATAACTTTATCTGAGCGAAATATGCTGGCTGGTTGTCGGCCCAGTTAGCTTAAATGGAAAAGCATTGGCCTTGTAAGCCAAGGATCTGGGTTAGATTCCCAGCCTGGACATTTTTTCGCTCAGTTGGAATTATTAAATTCGTACTGAATAACCCTACTTGTAGGAGCAAACATGGACAGCACTGAGAAGTTACCTTTACTGATGACTGGAAAATCAAGAAATCCAAGGTGTTTTAATAATGTCAAAACAAAGCCTATAGAATACCGTTCTAACATGAAAGCATGGATGACAGCGAATGTTTTTGAAGAATGGCTGCTAGATCTCAATCGCACATGCCAAAGAAAAAACAGAAAAATAATCCTGTTTATTGATAACAGCATGGCTCATAAATCAATACCGGCCATGGAAAATGTCACGGTTGAATTTTTTACGCCAAACATGACCTCAGTGGTGCAACCAATGGATCAAGGCATCATTAAAAATCTGAAGCATTTCTACAGATGCCAAGTCGTTCAACACCTTATTGAATCTTCCCAAAAGCTTAACATTACCCTTCTCGATGCATCAAGAATGTGTTTAAATGCATGGTCCAAAGCGAGCCAAAAAACAATAGCAAATTGTTTCTGGAAAGCAAGATTCATGAGGAACACTGTCCCTAGCGATCTTTTAGATGAAGAAAATTTACCTCCCCCAGTTGCATGGGAAGACAACATACCATTTGATGATTACATCGACATTGATAAAAACAGACATCTATGGAGAGCTATCTGAAACGAATATTCTATCTGAAGTTCTAAAAAATAAGAACATTGCAACAGAAGACTATGAAGATATTGAAGATGAGGTAGAAGAAGAACAGAGGTGGATTCCAACTTCAAGTGAGGCAGTCTCATCTAGCGGAATGTTGTTGTTATGTAGACGGACAGTCTAACGTGAGTGAAGCTGTGTTTCGAGCTGTAGATATCTTTAAAGATTTTATTAAAAAAACTCAAGTAAGCTTTTTAAAGCAATCTGAAATATCTCAAAATTTTAAAAAACTGTAGTTTTTTTATTTAAAATTAATAAACATACATTTAATAAAATCTTTGAAACCTAGTCTCAAATACCATAAAAGGTGCTTAAAATATGAAAAATATATTTCGGTCCTTCCTAGACCATTTTCAATTTCTTACTGGTTCAGACTCTCTTTCCGCTGGGCCACTCTTTGGATCCCCCTTCCTCTTCTTCCCATATCTGCATCTTTTCGTAATCATTTCTCTCCAACCTTGCTCCACCAGTGCATCTTCCATGCGGTTGATCGCATTGTTCTCACACACAATCTCCATAGCCTCTCTTTAAGGCATGATTAAAGTTTTCATAATTTGCTAACTTTTTAGTATGCTTAAATTCGATTTCTAGCCTTTCCTCCGCATTGAGCTTTGCTAAAGCTGTTGTTAGTCTTCCTTTTTTTTTATATCCTCTCTGTGCTCTTTTACTCTCTTTTCTATTCTTCACTTCGTCACTCCAATATAACATTTTTCGTCCCCATTTTCGTTTTTTAGGTTGATTTTATATACTCCCGAAGTTTTCATATCTATTCGGTCTTTTTCGTTTCTTATTCTCTGAAAGATATTTCTATTAGGCTTTATTGGTATATTAATGTTATATTTCATAGCTTCTTTTTTAAGCACATTAGCTGCTCCTTTATCATACGGTATAGCTCTTGAAAAATTTCTTTGTGCATTTTGTGTGGGGGTTATGATCAGGGCTGCAGAGTCTGAGAGGGTGTGATTTTTCAGTGAAAAGAGTCAGAGTCGCTAAAAATATGCCGACTCTGACTCCAAACCTTAATTGAAAATTTTTAAGTGAAATAAAAATAAAACCAATTATGCTTAATTTTAAATTTATGAACTGAATTATTTTATTTTTTTACTCTATAAATTAATAAATATTCAGTTATTTTTCTGTTTATTGACATGTTAATATGTAAATATAAGGCAAAAGGGCGGATGTGATATTTTTCCTACATCAGTCATTAAATTGATTCATTTACTTCTTCAGCTCATAGACGACACTATTGCACAATAATTAAAGTTAGTTTTGAAAGTTTTTTTATTGTTTTTTGTAAATTAAGTCCAACTCAACCCGAACCCCGTGTCGGTCCAACTACCCAAGCCAATGAAGGAATCTATCTCAGACAAAAATAGATGTTTTAATTTAACCTCTGTCAATCCGTGTTCGGGTCAGATCCTGAAATTTATATTTTAAGTCAATCCAAAGTGAACCGGAAAGAAACCTGAACCCCGAACACGATCCGAAATGAAATAAAATCAAAATTTTATTGGAATTATGAAAAATAATCATCTCTAACAGCACTTTTATTTTCTGTGTAGGAAAAGGAATATATATTTACTTATTAGACTTAAGTTAAACAATATTGTGGACTTCCTTTTGAAAAATTGGGTCAACCCAACCCGAACCCGCAATAATAAGTATCAGACTGACCCACAACGAAAAACATTTAGCGCCAACTCCAGTGGCGTATCTAGACTTACCATTTCGGAGGGGGATGAGATATAGTAAAAGTTCCTAAGAAGGAATAGCAAGAAGCAGGGAAATTTCGCTTTAAACAGGTTTTTATAATAGCATCTATTACACAATCAAACCTGCTAAGATGGAATCGCGTGGGACTGGGAAACATTTAGTTTTCGACAGGTTTTCGTCTTCACAATTCCATGGTTATACCACATTTTTTAAAACAGAATGATGATAATTATTTACTAAAAGGTATCGCAACAAATAGTAAATAAAACCGAAGTAAACAGCAAATTTAAAATTATTTAAGAAATTCTCAGGCTATCCCCTCTCCCCACCTCCTTCAATACTTCCAATCTATGCATTACCTTAAATAACAGATTTTCAACTGATAAATAGCAAGTTTAATCAACTTAATGTTTTTTAAACTAATTAAAATTAATAATGCACTTTTAATCATAATATATCACGTTTTACATAATAAAATCCATGTAAAGAGAGCCTGGGTAATATAACAAACGTTGCTGAAAATAGCTATTTCGTGATCTCTGCGCAATAACACACTTTCTAAGATGAAAACCTGTCTAAAACGGAATAGTTTTCTGGTTCCTTTTGAATTTCATCACATTTTGCTAAACTTTCATAATTAAATTTGATATATTCTACAAATTTTGGAGGGGGCTGCAGCCCCATCAGCCCACTCCCTGAATACGCCACTGGCCAACTCAATCTGAACCACCATTCGAATCGGACCCTAATGAATGCAACAATCTATTTCAGATAACAATGGATCCTTTGTCCAACTTATACTGCCTTATTTTTCAGTATTTCAGATAAAAGAGAATGTGTGAAAAATATGAAATTGATTAATACCGCTATCACTACAATAATACCGCTATCACTCGGTATACTTGCTCATCGAGCGTTTAGCGCATCGCTCCGGAAATGTTTGACATTTATTCAGCACTGATGAACTAAACCAATGGGTGCGGAGCAAGGGGGAAGATAGGTAAAGATTTGTTTTCGTAATGAAAATATCACCGCCAAGTCGCCAATGTTTGTAAACAAATGCATATGAATTTTTATCAGTATTATTTAAATGTTTAATAAGTATTATCAAAACACTATTTTTTTAATGCATTTTTTAATACTTTTGTTTTACTATATTTGTGGTGTAATTAAGTATATATAAAACTATTTTCTTTTTTACTGTATGTAATTGAAACGATTACATTACTTAAATTGCATTATGTTCTCATATGCAAAGTCGCTAGCGTTTTATGTAAAAATGAGATACTTTTAATCCGTACTTCGAATAAAAATTTCAGATTATTCTAATTCAAGTGCCAGAAGATTTTACTTTCTTGGCAAAAGAAAATAATAATAATGGCACACTTATTACTTTAAAAAAGAGCCCAGGCTTTTTTTAGAGGGTCCTGAAATTATAAAATTGTGAACAATGTTTTGTATTTGTGAAAAATTTAGCCTAAATTTTATGAATTTGAAATATTCGTTATATTCAGCCTCTTGTTTATACATTTTTAAGAAGATATATGCATGTAAAATAGATATATTTCTTTCACATATGTAAGAGTGACAGGTTATATATTTATCTTTCAACTGATTAAATTTATAAAAAGGTTCAGTTTTAAGATGGAAAAGCCTTAGACAAAGAATTTTGTGAAGGGTTCTGTTTGAATTGAAAAGTTTTGTCGAGGGCAGGGTTGCAAAAAACCCACCTACCCAAAAAAACCCGGGGGGGTTTTTTTGGGGTAAAACCCACTCTAAAAAACCCAATAAAACCCACGTTAAAGCGGGTTTTATTGGGTTTTTTACAATTCATGATAATATTACTTAATATTCAGTAACTTTTATATTTGTTTTTTAACATTTGTGTTTCAAGAGTTACACTGTCCTATTAAAACTTATTGTGTAGGTGTACTGCCAAATCCAAATCTGACAAAGTCAAAATGAAATAATGTGTTTTTAAAAAAAGTTTTTTTTAAAAAAGCCTGTTAATATTATGAAAAAAAGAAGCCAAAATCAATATACAGAGCTAATCATAACATTTTCGCATTAGCTAAAAAATGACAAAGTCTTATCAAGATTTAACAATATAAAACTTCATAACATAAATTCCCAACTGGATACAAATTTAACTTATTCACTTTTGGCCAGGATTGGCAAAAAAAAAAAAAGGGGGGGGGGGTTAAAAACCCAAATAAACCGGTTTTTGTTTGTTTGCTTAAACCTGGGGTTGTTTTTTTTTGGGGAGGGGGGGGGGGATGGATTAAATATTATTTCCTATTACATATAGATGCATGCTTGTTGATAAAAATAAACAGTGTTGGATATTTTCAAAATATGCAATGAAACATAGTTGAAAATATTATAAAGCATTATTTGATTAATAAATAATAACAGATTAAAGATTTGTTTCAAAAATGTGTTCTTAGTGAGGAATACAGATAAAACGTAAGCTATTAAAGTAACTTTTAAATATGTGGTTATTACATAATATATGTCAGAAGTAAAAGCTTTTTTCCAGACTTTTACACTGATTTATTTATATTTCAATTAAAATTACTTGTATATTAAATTAATCAATAAAAATATAATAAGATTTCTTATAAAAAATAAGGGACTCTCCCTACCCCCACTTCTTAAAAAAACAAGAAATTGAATAAAACCCTAAAAAACCCAATAAAACCCGAAAAAACCCAGCTGGGTTGGGTTTTTTTATAAAAAACCCGGGTTTTTTGCAACCCTGGTCGAGGGTCCTGTTTTGAAACTGAAATTTTTGCAAAGGGTATAAAAATTACTAAAAGACCATCCGTAGAGTATGATCTTAGCATTCTATGTGTATTGGTAAGGTCAAAACAAGAGTCACTGCTCAATAAGAGTGGGTTTCTTCATTAAATAATGTATACATCGAATTTAAAACGCATAGAACATTTTCAATTTTTTTTTTTTTTTTCATTTTATTTAGTATTTGGCTATTTCTTCAATAATCTTAATATCAAGTTTTAATAATATTTCTGATTTCCATTGCTCAATCAATAAAATTATTTTAAACAATTTTTCTCACACAATTACAAAATATTTTCATACTTAAATGCATGAAACTTTCATATATTGTCATTCAGGGGCAAGTGATTTGAACACCTCTTTCCCCAAGAAATAAATATAATAAAGTGGATATTAAAACAATAAAGCATGAATAAATACAAGCAATAACAAAAAATAAATAGTGGTTTTCTAACTGGTTATAAACTCTTTTGGTGATTTTTATATCTGGAAAATTGTATTTAAGTAGTAATCATTAGAGTGTGTTATTAAAAATATACCTCTTTTTTGGGAGGGGAGGGGAGGGGGGGGGGGAGGGAGATGACAAGGGAAAAAAATCTATTTAAACCTATTGTCTGATTTAAATAAGAGGGTATAATAACAATATACCTTTCCAGTGTATAAATTTACTCAAATACTCCAATGTATAAATATTTACTCAAATCCAAACTGCTTATTTTCAGGCTCATTTTTAATCGCTCAAATGATGCTGTAGAATTTGACATTTTAAGCTGGTAGCCCATGAAAAGACATGAAGCAGCAGTTGATTTAAACTTAAGATATATTACACTTTTCGAAAAATGAAAGACTATTCGATTTCAATTCACCTCGAAAGTCATCTAATATGTACAATAATAATCATGAATGGGCCAGAAAGTTTCACATTATAAAGCTCTTTTCCTTCTTTTTTTTTTTTTGCCTTAAATTTAGCGGGGACTTTTTCATGGGCGCCGGCTAGAGGTAAAACCCTCAACCAAGGATTGTGAAATTTATTCTAGTACTGTTTCTTTCTCTCTCTCTCCCCCCCCTCCCATGATTTCAAGCTTTTTTTCTGGTAAACAAATAATTTTGAGTTGGGGTAGGAATGTTTATAATGAAGCATCTGCTTATCACAAAACTATCTCAAAGAAAATTTTGCCCCTTCTAACAAATTTCACTCTGCCGGTGCCATTTGATTAATTTAAGAACAATGCACAAAAAATAAAGGAAAGAAAATGCCCTACCTGTGATGCTAACTCTCTCATCAGGTTTTCATAACATCCCAGTTTTTTTCTTTTTAAAAACCACAATTTCTTGTTTTTTACTTATTTTTTCTTTGCAGATGATGACAATAAAATAATGCGCAAAGCTTTTTTTTTTTTTTTTTTTGACATTGTTTGAAGCTAGTCCGCCCTTAACCATTTATATTTAATCTCATAAACTAAAAACTAATCAACTGAAATATAAACAATTGTGTAATCGCAAACTCGTGGTTTCTGCTATCATGCCAAATGTTACAAATACAGTAAAACCTCCCTAAAAGCGACCACGTTCCATTCCAATAAAAATTAGTCGCTCCGAGGGGTGGTCTCTTAATGGGGGTCATGTATAAATCTAGATTTTAAATGTTGAAAAAAGGTAACAATGTTACTAAAATTTATTTTTCACATTAGGATGAAATATAAAAATTTAAGTATCAAAACAAAAGTTAATTACTACAGAGTTTAAAAACTGAATGCTTTGATGTTTGTAAAAATAACAAACAAAGCCTTTGCGCAACAATATTAAAAAGCAGAAAAACCAACGTTTAAAAAGGCACAAATAATACATGAAAAGCAGCAAATAGCTGTTTCGAATCTACTAGCAAGATTCTTCTTCAGTACAAGATGCTATCAAGCATTTTTGCTCAGCCTTGCTTTTTCTAGCACGCTGTTCTTTTTTTCCCCCTATCTTGCACTGAAGAAGAATCTCACTAGTAGATTCGAAACAGCTATTTGCTGCATTTTTAAACGTTGGTTTTTCTGCTTTTTAACACTGATGTTTGCTTTGATTTTACGGTTTCATCTTTTATAACTTTTACTTTCATGTCCATTCAAAGTTTAGTAAATAAATGCATTTTTGGGGTGGGGGGGGGGGGCGGAACAAATGACGATTTCATTAATTATCTATTTCTTTGAGAGTTTCCTGATAGAATAGGGCAGGGGGGGGTTTATTGACCGTCAATCTTAATTTGTCAGAGATAAATTCATCGCCTAAAAAGGCATGTGGGTACGCTTGTTCAGCTAGCCACATTTCCGTTGCGAAAGATTCAAAAGTCTTCTCTAGGTGATGGTGTGTTGCTGAAGTGTTTAAATAAACACAGACAAGTTAAAACTTAAACAATAAAAACATTATTATTAAAACAGAAAAATACATTTAAGGATCAGCACTTCATGAACGCATGTCAGACAACTCTGCGTGAGCGGCAACAACAGAATGCCGTCAGTTACAGCTACAGGTAAGGAGCCAACTCCTTTTTATGTTGAGTTGAGTTGTAGAAAACAAATGAAATAAAATAAAAGTTAATGTATAAAATTAAAACTGTTCAGGTTGTAGTATTAAAACAGTTCAGATTGTATTTAACCCGCTACAGTATTCCCCCCAAGTACCCAAGGTACTGACAACTTCACAAGTAGCGAGGGTTAAATCTGACAGTTCTGCCAGAACGGGTAGTTGTTTTGGAAGGCAGAGGTGGTGTCACCACAACCAGCTCATCTTGACTGACAGTAACAGGCTCATCTTGACTGACAGTCTCAGCTGGCGGGTTGTTTGGATTTATGCCTGGAGATGTAGCTGTTAAATCCTCTCTTATGAGGAATGCCGGTTTGAGGCGGTCAATGTTAATTACTGCGTCTTTTCCATTTATCAGCACAGTAAAGTGTTTAGCTGTGCGTTTAATTACTCGGAAGGGTCCATTGTATGGCTGGGTCAATGGTGCTTTGACGGTGTCATTGCTCACCAAAACATGTGTGCACGTCTCCAGTGATGGATGCACAAAAGGTGTTTTGTTGGAATGTGCTGACGTTGGCACTGGAGTTAACTGGTGCATGGTGTCACACAAATGTTGGAGGAAAGTTGCAGGATCAACACGAGACAGTTCTGAGGGGTTAGAAGGCTGCAGAAATTCAGCAGGTAAGGTTAATGTTGTGCCATACAGCATCTCAGCACACGTACCCTGGAAGTCTTTGTAAGAGGTGCGAATGCCCAGAAGAACAATGGGTAAAGACTCAGTCCATCGTGCATGGTTGTGGCACTTCAAGGCTTGCTTCAGCGTACGGTGGAAGCGTTCCACAAGGCCGTTACTGGCTGGATGATATGGGGATGTCCTGATGCGATGGATGCCTAAAATCTTTCTTAAAGACAAAAACAGGTGGGACTCAAATTGTCGCCCTTGGTCTGTGGTGATAAATTTTGGAACACCGAACCTTGAAATCCAAAGGTTCACAAAAGTTTTGGCAATGGTGTCAGCAGTAATGTCCTGCACAGGAATAGCTTCTGGCCAACAGGAAAAACGGTCTATAAATGTGACCAGGTAGGTATAACCTTCTGAAGGAGGTAACTGTCCCACGATGTCAACATGGACATGCTCAAACCTTTCTGATGAGACAGGAAATTTTTGTAGAGGACTATGAGTATGCCGTTGGATTTTAGATTTCTGGCAACTCATGCATGAACGTGCCCACTTGGCAATGTCCTTTGCCATTCCGTGCCAAACAAATTTCTGTTGGATCAGTTTTTTGGAAGCTCTGATGCCAGGATGGGACAAATTGTGTAAACTTTGGAACACAATGTGATGGTGCTTTTCTGGAACATATGGTCAAATTTTGCCAGTGCTGACATCACAATATAGCGTTGTTTCCGGGGCAACATGCAATTTTTGGAAACGAAGAGATGTGTCAGGATTTGACAATAATTCCATCAATTCTCTATCATTGGCCTGTTCTGTAGCCATGGAGGAAAAATCAGCATTGGTTAGGCCAATCTCATTTATGCGAGACAAAGTGTCAGCCACAATATTTTTAGATCCGGAAACATGCTGAATATCAGTTGTAAATTGCAAAATAAAATCAAGTTGTCTGAGCTGACATGGGGAACTGGACTCTGATATTTTTGAAAAAGCATAAGTTAATGGACGATGGTCGGTATATATTATAAAATGTCTTCCTTGCAATGTATGTTTAAAATGTTTAACAGCCGAATAAATTGCAAGGAGCTCTCTGTCATAGGTGCTGTAATTTTGCTCAGTTGGGCTGAGCTTACGTGAAAAAAAGGCAAGAGGTAATTTGTCATCATACATAACATTTAATACAACCCCAATAGCTAAATCTGAAGCATCAGCACTTAAGGTTAGCTGTTGATGGGGAGCATGGTATGCAAGAGTTGCACAATTTATGAGATCTTGTTTACAAGCTTCAAAAGCCTGTGTCAAAACACTGTTCCACAGTACCGGACGTTTGTCATTCCTTGTTGAATCTTTGAGTAATTCATGTAAAGGGCCTGAGTATGGGCAGCATGAGGAATGCATGAGGAATGAAACGTCGATAAAAATTTACCATAGCCAGAAATTGTCGCAAATCAACAATTGTTTGGGGTTTTGGGGAAATTGGCTATAGCATGAGTTTTTTCGGGAAGCGGTTGCACACCAGAAGGTGTTATGAGGCAGCCAAGAAAAGAAACAGAAGATTTTCCGACAATGCATTTTGCGGGATTTAATTTTAACCCATGCTGCTGCAGGTGATCAAGGACTTGCCGAAGATGGAATTCATGTTCCTCCTCATTTTCTGACGCAATGAGAATGTCATCTAAATATGGGATGCAAAAATCCAATCCTTTTAAAACTTCATGGATATATCGCTGACAAGTCTGGCCTGCATTCCTTAAGCCGAAAGGAGTAAACACAAACTCGAAAAGGCCAAAAGGAGTAGTTACTGCGGTTTTGGGGATATCGTCGGGATTAACGGGAATTTGGTGGTAGGCACGGGCTAAATCTAATGTGGTGAAAAAATTTTTTTCGTGAAATAGCTGTGTACAATCCTGAATGTGGGGTAATGGGTATCGATCCGGTATCATGGAAGCATTTAAACGACGATAATCTCCACATGGTCGCCAAGTGTCATTCGCCTTCGGAACCATATGGAGTGGACTTGCCCATGGGCTTTTTGAAGGCCTAACAATGCCCTGTGACATGAGGAATTCAAACTCCTGACGAGCTGCTTTTAGGAGCTCCGGCGATAGACGACGCGGTTTGGAAAATACAGGGGAGCCTTTGGTCTCTATATGATGATAAATTGGATGAGCTTTATTTACTTTGCCTTCCCGTGAAGGGTTAGTTAATTCAGGATATTCTGCTAAAATTTTGTGAAATTTGGTAGAGTCGATAAGTACACTTAGGGTACTGCTCCCAGGAAGAACTCTAGCGATCTTTCCCTGAGACGACAATAAAGTTTCTGCATCAATTATACAATTGTTTTTTGCGTCAACGAGCAAATTGAAATTTTTCAGAAAGTCCACGCCAATGATTGGTTGATTTACTTTTGCAATGACAAAAGGCCAGCTAAAATTTCTGCGCAAATTTAAATCAAGATTCAAACGTTTTGTGCCAAATGTGTATTTTTGTTCCATTTGCCGCATAGAGGACTAAACCCTCATCTACATGACTGTTTTTAAAGTAATTTGCTGGCAAAACAGAAATATCAGTCCCGGTATCGATTAAGAAATTCAATTTTGAAGTAGGGTCGGCCAAAAGAATGCGATTAACATGGCAGTCGCTATTATGGCCATGATGCGATCGCCGGTCTAGTTTTCCGTGCGAAAGGAACATGGGGGAGTGCATTTCCTAGCCTTAGAGCCGAAATTTGTGTGATAAAAACAAAGATTATTTGAAGGTTCTTTATAACGCCCCCTGGATCGACTGCGCCGGTAATTATTTTCACGAGGACGATGTTCTCTCGAGCGACTCCGTTGGTTAATTTTTGTGGTTAACTCGTTAAACTGTTGGGTTAACTGTGCAATTTGCAATTCCAGGGACGAGGCATTGGTGGTTGGAACTTTAGTTGTTTCATTTATTTGAGGAGCTGCCAAGTCATGAATTTTGTCTGCAACAGGAGCAAGTTTTGATAACTCATCGCTCAATGCGCCAACAATGCTACGCATAGTTGGGGGCAGACGTGAAAGCCAAAGAGATTTTAATAAGGCAGGGATCACTCTAGAGAGGTTTGGCGGGGCGGCCCGCCCTCGTGCCCTTTTAAAAAAAAAAAATCCCACCCTTCTTGCCCCTTTTCCAGGTAGAAATCCGCCCTCCTTTTTTTCTAGGGTAGAATCTTGCCTTCTTTGTATTGTACTTTCAAAAATTCCCCACTATCATTCCTTTTTAGATTGATAAGTCTGGAGTAATTCTCCCCTTTTCCTCCCACTCTCTTTGTTCTCTTCTCTGTGGTATGTCACTAGACCTCCATTGAACAAAACTTAAAGGGAAAACTGACTGCAACTAACTGAAGCAAAAAATTCTTTGTCATTGATTCATCTCACCAGCTCTGGTGAAATAGTATTATGACCATTTGTTCTGATCTTTGACCACATGATAGCTTACAGGAAGTCTATAAAAAAATCGAGAAAAAGAATTTTTACTTTTATTCTGTAGTCAAATCAACCCGTTTTTCTAAAAAAAGGAAGAAGTTACCTTAAGTTTTAAAAATGTCATTCAAAAATCATAGGAAAAGGGAAAATGAACGTGAATACAGTAGAAGATCTTTATAACGCAAACCTAAAAACACAAGGTTGTGCGTTATATAGAATTTTGTGTTATATGGATCACATTTCACACGTCATTAAATTTACCTTATAAAACATGGCCATGTATATCTGAAACATAACAAAATACATTAGAGTATCTTTATGCTGCAGTCCTAGTCACAAGGAATTATCCAAATTATACATTTTTGCATTATATGATCATTCTGCATTGTTTAATTTATTTTATAAACGTTGTTCAACGTATACCTGGACCCAATCATTCATTATGTTACTCATTTCCAAAAATATAATATTTATTGTAAAAATAGCAAATTTTTTCATTAAAAAGTTTTGAATTAAGGAGATAAAGTTGAATTAATTTAGTTTTCTAGAGAGTAGCAATTTTTACGATGTAGAATTTCAGGTGCTTCTTACCTGCAAAATTCATTGTTTACACCTGAGAAGTTGTGTGTTATATGGACAATTGCGTTATATAGAATCGTGTTATAAAGATCTTCTACTGTATATTAAAGGCTAATGTCAGACGAACGTCTTTTTGCACGCTTTTTTGCTTACGTATTACGTAAGCAAAAAAGCGTGCAAGAAGACGTTCGTCTGATATTAGCCTAAATACACAAACAGATGTGCTAAAGTAACGGATTATTTCATGGAAAAGATTGAGAAGGTACTTCCATTATTTTTAATGCTTTTCAGACGGTAAAATTACGCAAATTATAAATGTTCTTATAAGGAAGGGCGGCTTTAATATCTACGTTTCTTTTTTTTTTTCGGCGCCCTACGGTCGATATATTGTAAAGAAACTTAAATTTTAATCAAGAATTTTGTGTATTTTCCTTCTCATAGTTTTTAGTGCCTCGAGCAGCCCCCCCCCCCCCCTCACTAATTACAAGAGATCTAAATTCCATCCGAAAGGAAGTCTTTTCATGATTAATTTATTATCCCATCACAAATTAAACTTCCACTCGGTCATCTTTTTCAATAGATAAAATATTTCTCTTAAGTCTCAAATATCTTTTTTCCACGATCGTTTGGTGAAATTTGCGGGTTTTTTCGCGATTATTTAAAGAAATTAGTTTTTTTTCGCGATCCTTTAACGAAGTTCGCGTTTTTCCAGGGATCCTTTGACAAAATCGCATTTCCCCCCCGCAAACTTTTGATGAAAATCGCGTTTTTCCCTCAATCTTTTGACGAAAATCACATTTTCCCCTCGATTCCGCGATGGGCAAAATCCTTTCCGGTTCTAATTATGTGTTTTTTCAACGGTCTTTTGACGAAATTCGCGTTTTTTCCTCGATTCTTTACAGAAATTAATGTTTATACGTGATATGTTAACGAAATTTGCGTTTTTCCAGCGATCCTTTGACGATATACATTTTCCGCGTTCCTTTGACGATATATTTGTTTTTCCCACGATCTTTTGACAAAAATCGCGTTTTTCCTCGCGATGTTTTGACAAAAATCTTTGTTTTATCAGATCCTTTGCGAAATTCGTGCGTTTTACGCGATCCTTTGATGATATATGTGTTTATTTCGAGATTCTTTGACGAAATTCACTTTTTTTCCCGCAATCCTTCGACGAAACTGCCGATTTTTTCAGCTAACGATTGAGTAATTGATTTTTTTCGCGACCATTTGTCGAAATTCGCGATATTTTTTAATGTTTGAATTTTCCGCTAAATGTAACGATCTCATAAACCCAGAAGGATCGACCGAAAAACCCGGAAATCCGGGCTACACCCGGAGCACAATCACCCCTGTAGGGTGGTAACTTGTATACGGTATTCTAACTGCTTTAAGCAAATTAGTCTCCAAAGGATACAATAAAAATATTATTTCTTATCTTAAGCTAAATTTTGACTTTGCTGTCAGTCAAGGCTTTAGAAAATAATAAATATGATTTTATTAACATATAGGGTAGATGCACCAGTTTTGGCCACATTGGATCAATTTGTCCAATATTTAGCCTGTGAATTCATGCTAACAAATAATATGCATTCTTACACTTTAAGCAAACTCTTTTATCATTTACAATATCATTTGTTTATTTTTTGCTAAAATGTGACTTGCAAAAAAAATAAATGTGTGAAACTGCAGTGTGTGCTTACATGTATTAAGATTTTTGCTTAGCTGACAAGTTTTCAGAATCTTTGAACATTAGGCACTTATAGGGTTCTATTTGTTCTGAAACAAATTTCTATTAGGTTTTATGAGGTAAGCTTTCTCTCTACTGCAATTTTACATTTAAATTACTTATTTTAACAGTTTAATGGGAGGTGGCCAAAACTGGTGCATTAAATTTGCTATATGTACCAGTTATGGCCATGGGGGTGGCCAAAAAGGGTACAACATATGTTCCACTTTTGGCCACATTATTCATTATCATTATAGAGGGAATTTTAACCATTTAATAAATCTAAGAACATCTGGATAAATCAAAATCAATTTAGTTTTGTTTTATATAGTAATGGCTTCAATAATAACAAAAAAAAAGCAAGGCTAATGGCAGTTCTATAAAAGAGATTTGTTATTCTCTGTCCAATAGATAATTCACTTTAGAAAGGACATTGTGCTAGTCACTAAAGAAAATATAGTATTGTGTTTATTTTTGATAAAGCAAAAGGGGAGGTGATATGTAATTTTTATGTATGATAAATAAACTAAAACATAAATTTTGAAAGATTTTACAACTTATAAATTAAAACGTTCAATAAAATTATAGCATGATTTAATTGCTTGTATTTTTCCTAAAGAAATGAAGACATTCCATAATTTTTGCAATATTTCAGGCACACGGATTTAGAAATACTAAATATTGTGAAAATCTTTACTAGAGAATCTAAATACAACTAAGAATGTATTTCACATTATTTAAAAAGAGGAGGATTCATTTTAACAAGTTTAAAAGAGATTCTGTGCTCTTAAAAAATGGCCTAGAGAGGAACACTGCTCTAAGATAAGAAGTAAAATTAAGGCCATTCAAAATGTAATGCCAGCACTACAAGCTAGCAAAGTTTTGGAGTAACCCGTTCATGCCTTACATCAGAAGTTTGTAGGACGGACACCACTTTCCTCTAATAATGTTGAATCTCAAGTAGTAGATCTAGGTAGTACTAGGAATTGGAAGTTAAAAATCAATTAGAAAAGTGGATCTTAGATATTGTCAGAATACTATTTCCTATAAAAATGGAACAACTTTTAAGATTCTGTCCAGAAAATTGTAGCCGGTAAGATAGAAACTCCATTTCAAGATGGAAGACCAGGCATGAAATGGTATGATTCGCTTCTGAAATCACACCCTAAAATAACTTGCAAAGAAGCAGGGTACATAAATAAGGCATAAGCTAATATAAATCAAAAGATAATTTCAAGAAGTATAACTTTTTGATGAAAATCAAACCAAAATCAGAAAATACTTTCAAGAAATATAACACTTTGATGAAGATTCAAGTGTTCTAAACAAGCCACAATCCATGAATAATTATAAAACTGATTAAATAGTTAATCTTTATGTCCTATAGGCACTGTTGTCCCGTTTATTAATCAAATTTAAATATATTTTTTTGTTTTTTAATTGAAACTTTCACTTAAAATCAAAATAAAATATTTTACTTGATGTTTTTATCAATTCATAAAGAAATTTGCAAAATTCTCTTAATACAGCAAACAAATATATGTGTGGTAAAATAGATGTTGCATAAAAATGCTTTATTTTTACTTATTATCAATTAAAACCTTTGTTAAACTACATGATATTGGAGTGGCCAAAACTGGTGCATAGAGTTGGCCAAAACTGGTGTAGGGGTGGCCAAAACTGGTACAAATTGGAATAAATTACTTGATGAGTTATTACTCACAATCTAAAATATTCTGTAGAAAATCATTATAGCTAACAGAAAGACAATTAAATTTACTAAAGAATGATGTTATTATGATTTAATATGCTTAAATCGGTCAAGAACTGTAAAATTTCTATTTTGAATTTTCTCTAAAAGTGGCCAAAACTGGTGCATCTACCCTACTTCTATAATTAAAATATATAGAATTTAATACTTGTTCTCTAAGTATAATTATGCATATGAAACCATTATTAGATATGATACATGAATGTGGCTTCAACTTTTTTTTTTATTACTTTAGAAACATTTAAAAGCTATTACCATTTGTTTTCTCTTTGTTCTTAAATTTAAAATGCTTCTTTGTTAAAAAAAAAAAAAAAATTCCCAATTGCACAGTTACAATTATTACATTGAACTAAACATATTTTAATTTTATGTTTATTTCAGTTCCCATTTTATAGCAAATGTATAATGAGAGCATCTCATAAACTTTTTAACATTAGAATATTAATCATTATGCTGCAAGTATTTATCTTCAAGTATTGACATCTTAAATTATAATAGCAGTTATAAAAGTATGAGAAAAATAAAATATAAAGCACATGGATAAGTACCAAGTACGAACGAAAACCAACACAAACAAGACATCGGGACGAAGCCGGCTAGGGATTTTTCCCCATATGATTATGCTATCGAAGTTTTAACATTGTTGCATTAAGCTGTCCCTATCAGCTACTGTCAAAACCGCATGTACAAACTAACCAAAATATACGATAAATTTTATGAATAAGATCGTAACAATAGAAAAGACAATATAAAAGAAATATTTAAATAATAACATACCAATAACGAACTTCCGAAATTTTTTTGTAAATCTTGTGCAAAATAAACATAGACGCAATACAATAACAATAGCCGTAAGCAGTGTTGCCAGTAGAAAATTTGCTATTTACCCTCCTCCAAGTAGCACATAGCACATTCTGCCTCCAAGATTCGAAATCCTCCCAAAACAGATCTGCGCATTTTCTCGCGCATTATTGCTGCTTCGGATGTTTTGTTTACATTTTTGTGGTACACGAGGGACTTTGTTGAAGGCGGAATAGAAGTATGAATGTCATAACGCGGTGGTTAAAGCACAATCTTTGTAATACTAGTTAGGTTGTGAGTTGTGTCCTATTTGTTGTAGATTTTCATTTTGATCTTCAACATATCAAAATCATATTGGGAATTAAAACGGCCTATAGAGGCGCTGCTCGCAGCCTTCGGTGCAGGAAAATTGTCCCTTTAATTTCCCTTTAACTAATGCTAAAGTGCCATTGAAATAACTCTTTATTGTAAATGCATTTGAAAGTTTTAGCTATTCAAATTCGGATAATTTTTACTTTGTCATATAAGGCAGAACACAAATGTCACAAGAAATCTGAAATTGTGCAAAATAATAATCATTCTGAGAAAATTAAAAATACATGTAATGCAATGCGATTGCGCGGCAGTATCCTGAAGCGAGAAGTTACATCTTTTCTCCACCAGATGGCGTATTCGAGCGCTTGAATCGCCAATATCATTCATCAGTTTCTTTGTATTTTTTTAAATTGTCAATTGGACATTTAAATTTAAATGACAAGTTATAAAATTTAATTTTAAATAAATTTTTAAATTCTATTTTTAAATAATTAAATGGACATTTATTAAAATGCAATAATTCATAAAATTAAAAATATTTGAAAATATAGATATCAAATTAGTATTTTGTTTTGATCTTTAACATGTAAAGAGCAGTTTTTTGTTTTGTTTTTTTTTTTGGGGGGGGGGGGTCAAATAGACGATTAAATTTTAATTACATTTAATTTAAATTTGTATTACATTAAATTAAATTTGAATATTCACATAAATTTTAAAATTCTATTTTTTAATAATTAAATGAACATTTATTAAAATGCAATAATTCTTAAAATAAAATTAAAAATATTTTTATGTTAATTGTGATACCGCCCTGTTGTAAGAGATAGATATCAAATTAGTAAAATCAATTTTTTAAAGTTCTTAGGTAAGTGAAGTATTATCGTTCATATATAAAAAATCTATTAATTTACTAGCATTAATTTTACTAATTACTGATTCATGTGTAATTATAAAATAGTGGAACATAAAAATATTAATTATATATACTTAAATAAAAATATTAATATAAATTATACATATTTAAATTTTAATATTATACATTTAAATAGTGATAATAATGTAAGAATATAAAAGAAAATCTAATTATGTTAATCTTCCACTAACATAATTAAAGATTTTCTTTTTTTCTTATATTATTATCACTATTTAAATATATAATTAATATTGACATTTAAATATACCAAATTAATATTTAAATATGCATAATTGATATCAAGTAATAATTATTGAAATAATTATAATATCTTTTTCTTATATTATCACTATTTAAATATATAATTAATATTGATATTTAAATTTAAATATGTATATTTAATATTTTCATTTAAATATATATAATTAATATTATTAATTAATATATACATATTATATATAATTATTATAATATATATAATTATAATATTATAAGTAATTATAATTAATATATGTAATATAATTATAAAATTATATATATATATTAAATGTATATAATTTATATTAACATTATTTCATATTAATTTATAATTCATATTAATAAATATTTAAACATATAATTAATGTTTTAGCTTAATAGCTTGTTAATTTTCTTCAGTTTTCACTGTAACTAGTGAGATATTGAATATGGAAAAAAAACAATGTATATTAGATAAAAACTTTGTTTTTTTTTTAGACATAAATGATCTTTTGTTTTGTATTACATACTTTGAAGAAACTCGATCATTACATGCATATATGTTTAGTATAGACATATCAATTTATGAATAGGAAGGGTGTATTAAATGACAGTTTCACAAAAATTGATGTAAATAACACCAAAAATATTTTTAATACAAGTTATTAGTAATAATGCGTAAATGAAACATAGGTATACTTTTTTGGTCATCCTTAGCAGGGGCGCGCCGACCCAGTGTGCAAAGTGTGCACCGCACACAGGCGCCAGAATACTAAAGGCGCCAAATATTTTAGGCGAAGCTGAAATTTTTGAAATTTTTTTATTTAATTTAAATTTATTAAACTCGAAAGTGGTTCATTTCCGATACATTTATGAATTTATTTTTATTTTAAAAATATATAAAATTCGCAGATGTTTTTCAGCGGCGTAGCTTTAGGAGGGATGGGGGGGGGGGGGGGCTCAAGCCGAAAGGCGCCAAGGTGCCGAAAGATAAGTTGAATGTTAACGGCCGAAGGGCGCCACATAAGTTTTAACGGCGCCTTCAAGCGACTGAAATACATTTAAAAAAAAAAAAAAAAGAAGCTAGAAACTTTACAAATTCGGAAAGGAAACCGCGAATGCCGTGTTTGGCATCCCTGCTCTAGATCAGGCTTTTCCAACCTTTCCGAAAACAGGATGCGCATTGCAGCTGGTGGCAAATATGGATGGACTCCATTATTCAAATGATTGAAAATATGTAACACTTGTATCTTATTGTAGTATTGGTAGCGATAGACATACTGACGATCAGGGCTTAATTTCTAACAAAAAAGTACCGGAGCCCTAGTATTTTGCGGTACCGTTACTAACAACCGTACCGTTTCCCCTCCCCCCCCCCCCCCCCCGTCACTCCAATCTGCATATTTATATATCGTACATTATTTGCAAAATTTAAAGCATATTTTTTATTTAGCAAAATAAAACTAGTATGTGTGTGGCCATCACAAAACTTTCTTCTATCTCATACATGTCAATGCTTCAAAATACGCTATCACAGTGCCAAATTAAATGGCAATCTGTGCTCATCATGAGAATTCTAAAAAGATGAAATTCCGTGCATTAGTTCTCGAGGTGTCGCTGAAATCGTGTAAATCCAGCAAAATGCAGCAATGCAGCGCCACCTATTGGGTTATTTACAAAAAACTAAAACTGTGGCTATACAATCCAAGAAGGATCTGGGCCGACAGTGCCCATCTCTGTTTTCTTGACCCTGGGCCCCGAGGTGCTGTGCAGCATGCGTCCCGGCCAGGTGGTCAACCTAACGCAAGACCCTCGGTGTTTAGTTCCCAAGCAAGCTTAGTACTCATTTTATCGACCCCAAAGGGATGAAAGGCTGAGTGAACCTTGCCCAGTCGGGAGTCGAACTCTCGACCTGCGGTGCGGCAGAGAGGCGTGCTGACCACTACACCGCTGGGCTTCGGGTTATTTACACCCGAACCTAATTATCATCAACTTATGTCAACGTCTAACTGAATATGAAGTTTGAGGAAAATTCGTGCATTAGTTCTTGAGATAGAGCTATTGCGCAAATCATGAAAAATGCAGCATAGCAGCGCCACCTGTTGAGCGATTTACACCAACACGTAGTCAGCATCATTTCATATCAAAGAGTAACTGAATCTGAAGTTCGATGAAAATGTGTCCATTCGTTCTTGAGATAGAGCCAAGGATAGAACTATTGCAGAAATCGTGTAAATCCTGCAAAATGGAGCCTAGCAGCGCCACCTGTTGGGCGATTTACACCAAAACGTAAACAGCATCCATTTATGTCAAGGACTAACAGAACCTGAAGTTATGAAAATCCGTGCATTTGTTCTTGAGATACAGCTAATGCGGAAATCTGAAAAAATGCAGCATAGCAGCGCCACCTGTTGAGCGATTTACACCAAAAACTAATCAGAACCAATTTTCATCAGGGACAGAGTTGGGCAGTATCGAAAATCCATGTATTTGAAATACATTTTCAAAATACATTTGTATTTTGAATGGACTAAAAGGAAAGTATTTTGGTAATGTATTTTGAAATGATTTTTCCAAGTATTTTGTATTTTAAAAATACTCAAAATACATTTCTGTCGATTTCAAGCTGCTTTTTTAAAACCGAAAAATCTAAGATTCACAAAAGCAAAATACGTGCCTGACTGTTTTGTTTCGTCTTAGGATTATAATGAATGCATCTGCTCTGCTGAAGTATTTTTGCTGAATGATTACGAAACGTTCTAGTTTTTATAGTTCTAACGTTGCTATGAGAATGAAAAACTACTGTGTGATAAACAGGAAGAATCATTTAGAGTTTTGCTGTGTATTCTATTTTTTAAATACCATAGAAATATACTGCAGTTAGTTATTTAGGAGACTCATGAAAGAATGACTCAGCCCCCGCTGGTAATGTATCAAATGAATTAATTATTTGGGATAGTACAGTTGCGCTGTATTAGGCGGGAATTTGAAAAATAATTTCTGTTGATAATGTTGTTAAAAAGTTAACGCATTATGCATGTGTAAAACAAGGTCTACTTTTATAAGTGGAACTTTTCAAGCCACAACTAACTTTAAAACTCATTTAAAGGTAAGATTGTTGGTTTTATAACGGTTATGCATTGATTGAAACATTTTTTATAGCTCCTTTGTATTCATTGTATTAATGTTCAGGTATAATTTACCCCACTCGTGATATTTATTAAATGGAGAAAGAACTATATTTATGTAATAAAATTGAATTTATTGATATATTTATTATTACAAATACAGTATGTATATGTTTAAATACAGTTTTACAATATAAATGAATGAGATATTCAATACGTTATGAAAATTTAAAATCATTTTAATAAAATCACTTATTCAAGATTGATGAAACTTTAAGACAGACCACGACGAAGAGCGATGCATTGATTACAGGCACTTTTAATTTATTAAACTCTAAAAGATCATTACTAAAACTCACTACTAAAAGAAAAAAATAAAAAACATTTGGTGTCATTTCCGCATATTATGATATTCCTAGGTCTTAAACAAAAACATTTAGCATGTTGTTTATTTTATATTTCTCTTTAAATTATTTTTTATTCATGTGAAGCACTCGTATTTGAGCTGCAGTGATCGAGGCATTAATGAATTATCTATCTATCTATCTATCTATATATATATATAGATAGATAGATAGATAGATATACACACACACACT